>CM060970.1:106634338-112321838 GCA_030765045.1 Tenodera sinensis | reverse complement strand
AAGAAACAAAAAGAAGTAAAGAAGCAAAAGAAAGAAAGACTGAAAGATTGAAGGAAGGAGAGAAAGAAAGAAAAAGAAAGAGGAAGAAAGAAAGAAAGAAAGAAAGAAAGAAAGGTACTAAGATAGAGAGAAAAAAAGAAAGCAAAGAAAGAACGAAACAACGAAAGATAGAAGCAAAGAAGGAAAGAAAAAAGGAAAAAAACAAAAGAAAGAAAGAAAGAAGTAAAAGAGAGAGAAAGAAATAAAGAGTGAATGAAAGCTAGTAGGAAGGAAAGGATGAAAGAAAGGAGGAGAGAAAGAAGAAAAGGAGAAAAGAAAGAAAGAAGGAAATAGAGGGGGACAGAAGGAAAGGAAGATGGAAAGAACGAAAGAAGAATAGAAAGAAACAAAGAAAGTAAGAAAGAAAGACGGAAAGAAGGAAATAAGGAAAGAAAGATAGAAAGAAAGAAAGAAAGAAGTAAAGAAAGATAGTAAGAAGAAATGCTAGAAAGAAAGAAGCAAAGAAAGAAAGATAGAAAGAAAGAAACAAACAAACGAAGAAACACAGAAAGAAAGAAAGAAAGAAAGAAAGAAAGAAGGAAAGAAACAAAAGAAAGAAAGACAGAAAGATGGCAGGAAGGACAGAAAGAAAGAAAAAGTAAGAATAAGGAAGAAAGGAAGAAAGAAGAAAGAAAGTAAGAAAGAAAGAACGATAAAGAAGGAAAAATTCAAAGAATGAAAGAAAGAGAGAAAGAAAGAAAGAAACTAACAAACAAAGAATGATAGCAAAATGAAAGAAAAAAAGATCGAAAGAAAGAAGGAAGGAAAGAAGTATAGAAGGAAGGAAAGAAATAAATAAAGAAGGAAGCAAAGAGAGAGGAAAAGAAGGAAGGAAAGAAAGTAACTAAGGAAAAAAGAAAGAAAGAAAGAAAGAAAGAAAGAAAGAAAGAAAGAAAGAAAGATGGAAACAAAGAAAGAAAGACAGAAAAACAGAAAGAAATAAAGAAAGTAAGAACGAAAGAAAGAAAGAAAGAAAGGAAGAAAATAAGCAAGAAAGAAAGTAAGAAAGAAGGAAAGAAAGGGACAAAGAAGGAAAGAAGGAAAGAAAGAAAATAAAAAAGAAAGAAAGTAAAAAAGAAAGAAAGAAAGAAATATAGAAGGATTGAAAGAAAGAAGGAAGGAAAGAAAGAAATAAGGAAACAAGGATGCAAAGAAAGAAGGAAAGAAGGAACGAAAGAAAGAAACAAATGAAAAAAGAAAGAAACAAAAAAGAAAGAAAGAAAGAATAAAAGAAAGAAGGAAAGAAGGTACAGAAAGACAGAAGTAAAGAAAGATAGAAAGAAAAAAAGAAAGATAGAAAGAAGGAAAGAAAGAGAGAAAGGAAGAAAGAAGGAAGGAAAGAAAGAACGGAAGAAAGAAGGTAAGAAAGGAAGAAAAAAAGAAAGAAAGATAGATGGAAGGAAAGAAGGAAGGAAAGAAACAAGGAAGGAAAGAAAGAAGGAAACAAGGAACCAAAGAAAGAAGGAAAGAAGGAAAGAAGCAAGGAAAGAAAGAAACAAAGGAAGAAAGAAAGAAAGAAACAAAGAAAGAAAGAAAGAAAGAAAGAAAGAAAGACAGAAAGAAACAAAGAAACAACGAACGAAAGAAAGAATTAAACAAACAAAGAGAGAATGAATGAAAGAAAGAAGGAATGAAAGGATGAAAGAAAGAAGGAAAAAAGGAAGGAAAGAAGTAAAGAAAGAAAGAGAGAAAGAGAGAAAGAAAAAAGAAAGATAGAAGGGAAGACGGAAAGAACGAAGGAAAGAAAAAAGGAAAGAAAGAATGTAAGAAACAAGGAAAGAAGGAATGAAAGAAAGAAGGACAGAAAGAAATAAAGAAAGAAGGAGAGAAAGTAAGAAAGAAATAATGAAAGAATGAAAGAAAGAAAGAAAGAGAGAAAGTAAGAAAGAAGGAAAGAAAGAAAGGAAGAAAGAAATATAGAAAGAAAGAAACAAACAAAGAAAGAAAGACAGAAAGAAGGATAGAAAGAAAGAAAGAAAGAAAGAAAGAAAGAAAGAAAGAAAGAAAGAAAGAAAGAAAAAAGAAAGAAGGAAAGAAGCAAAAGAAACAAAGACAGAAAGATGGAAGGAAGGAAAGAAAGAAAGAAAAAGAAAGAAGAAGAAAGAGAGAAAGCAAGAAGGAAACAAACAAACAAACAAAGGAAGGAACAAAGAAAGATGGAAATAAAGAAAATAAGCAAAGAAAGATGGAGACAATGAAAGAAAGAAGCAAACAGGGAAAGAAAAATGGAAAAAAAAACGAAAGAAAGAAAGAAAAAAGAAACAAGTGAACAAAGAGAGAAAGTAACAAAGAAACTAAGAAATTAAGAATTAGTGAAAGCTAGAAGGAAGGAAAGGATGAAAGAAAGGAGGAAAGAAAGAAGAAAAGAGGAAAAGAAAGAAAGAAGGAAATAAAGAGGGATAGAAGGAAAGGAAGAAGGAAGGAAGGAAAGAAAGAAACAAAGAAAGTAACAAAGAAAGAAGCAAAGAAACAAGGAAAGAAAGATAGAAAGAAAGAAAGAAAGAAGGATGGAAAGAAGGAAGAATGAAGAAATGCTAGAAAGAAAGAACGAAAGAAGGAAAGAAAGGTAGAAAGAAAGAAAGAATAAAAGAAAAATTCAAAGAGAGAAAGAAAGAAAGAGATTAAGAAGAATGGAAAGAAGGAAAGAAGGAAGCAAAGGAACAACGAAAGAAAGAAGGCAAGAAAGATAGAAAGAAAGAGGGAAAGACAGAAAGAAAGAAGGACCGGAAAAAGGAAGAAAGAAAGAAGGAAAATAGAAAGAAAGCAAGAAAGAGAGAAAGAAAGAAGGAAGGAAAGAAACAAAGCAAAAAAAACAAACAAAGAAAGAATTAATGAAAGAAAGAAGGAAAGAAAGAATGCAAGCAAGAAGGAAGGAAAGAAGTAAAGAAAGAAAGAAAAAAGAAACAAGGAAAGAAGCAAAAGAAAGAAAGACAGAAAAATGGCAGGAAGGAAAGAAAGAAAGAAAAAGTACGAATAACAAAGAAAGAAAGAAAGAAAGAAAGAAAGAAAGAAAGAAAGAAGAAAGAAAGTAAGAAAGAAAGAACGAAAGAAAGAAAGAAGGAAAAAATGAAAGAATGAAAGAAAGAGAGAAAGAAAGAAACAAACAAAAAAGAATGCTAGAAAAAAGAAGAAAGAAAGAACAAAAGAAAGAAAGAAAGGAAGAAAGAGGGAAGGAAATAAAGAAGGAAGTAAGGAAAGAAAAATAAATAAGGAAGCAAAGAAAGAAGAAAAGATGGAAGGAAAGTAAGTAACAAAGGAAAAAAGAAAGAAAGAAAATAGGAAAGAAAGAAAGACAGAAAAACAGAAAGAAATAAAGAAAGTAAGAACGAAAGAAAGAAAGAAAGAAAGATAGAAAGAAAGAAAGAAAGAAAGAAGGAAAGAAAGACAGAAAGAAAGAAAGAAACAAACAAACAAACAAAGAAAAAGTGAATGATAGAAGGAAGGAAAGAAAGCAAGAAACAAACAAACAAACAAACAAAGATTGAAAGGAGGAAAGAAAGAAAGACAGAAAGAAGGAAGGAAGGCAGGAAAGAAAGAAAGAAAGAAAGAAAGAAAGAAAGAAAGAAAGAAAGAAAGAAGGAAGGAAAGAAAGAAGTAAACAAGGAAACAAAGAAATAAAGAACGAATGAAAGATAGAAGGATAGTAAGGATGAAAGAATGGAGGACAGAAAGACAAAAAGAAGTAAAGAAAGAAAATAGGAAATAAAGAAGGAGAGAATGAGAGAAAGAAGGAAAGAAAGGGAGAAACAAACAAAGAAACAAAGAATGTAAGAAAGAAAGGAGGAAAGAAACAAAGGAAGAAAGAAAGAAGGAAAGAAAGAATGGAACACAGAAACAAAGAAACTAAGAAAGACATAAATAAACAAAGAAAAAAGACAGAAAGATTAAAAAAAACAAAGAAAAAAAGAGAGAATAAAAAAGAAAGAAAGTAACAAAGAAAGAAAGAAAGAAGGAACCAAAAAATTAAAGAATGAAAGAAAGTGAGAAAGAAAGACAGATAGAAAAAAAAGAAAGAAAGAAAGAAGGAAAGAAGTAAGGAAAGAAAGAAGGAAGGAAAGAAAGTAGGAAACAAGGAAACAAAGAAAGAAGCAAAGAAGGAAGGAAAGAAAGAAACAAAGGAAGAAAGAAAGAAAGAAACAAAGAAAGAAACAAAGAAACAAAGAAAGAAAGACAGAAAGATACAAAGAAAGAACGAAAGAAATAAAGAAAAAAAAACTAGGAAATAAAGCAGGATAGAAGTAAAGAAAGAAAGAGAGAAAGAAAGAAAAAAAGAACGAAAGAAAGAAAAAAAGAAAGAATGAAAGAAAGAATGCAAGAAAGAAAGAAAGAAAAAAAGAAAGCAAGATAGAAGGAAGGAAAGAAGGAAGCAAAGAAAGAAGGGAAGAAGGAAGGAAAGAAAGAAGGAAGGAAGAAGATAAGAAAGATAGAATTAAAGAAAGAGATAAAGAAGAATGGAAAGAAAAAAGAAGGAAGGAAATGAAGAAAGAAAGAAGGAAAGAAAGAAAGAAAGAAAGATAGAAAGAAAGGATGTAAGAAAGAATGAAAGAAAGAAACAAACAAAGAACGATGGTAAGAAGGAAAGAAAGAATGAAAGAAAGAAGTAAAGAAGGATGGAATGAAGGAAGAAGGAAGAAAAGCTAGAAAGAAAGAAAAAAAGACAGAAAGAATCAAAAAAGGAAGAAAGAAACAATCAAACAAATAAAGAAAGAGAAAAAGTAAGTTAGAAAGAAAGAAAAAGAGAGAAAGAAAAGAAGGAAAGTAAGTAAGAAATTGAAATAAAGAGAGAAAAAAGGAAGGAAATAAAGAAGGAAAGAAAGAAAGAAAGACAGAAAGAAAGAAGGAGAAAAAGAGACTGAAGGCAAGAAAGACAGAAGGAGAGAAGGAAACAAAGAGACAAAGAAGAATGGGGAGAAGGAAGCAAGGAAAGGAAGAATGAAGGAAAGAAAGTTTGAAAGGAAGACAGAAAGAAAGAAAGAAAGAAAGAAAGAAAGAAAGAAAAAAAGAAAGAAAGAAAGAAAGAAAGAAAGACAGAAAGAAAGAAAGACAGGAAGAAAGAAAGTAAAGAAATAAGGAAGGAAAGGAAGAAAGATAGAAAGAAGGAAAGAAAGAAAGAAAGATATAATGAAAGAATGAATGAAAGAAAGAAAGAACAAAAGAAAGAAGGAAAGTAAGAAAGAAAGAAAGAAAGAAAGAAGGAAAGAAAGAAATTAAGAAAGAAAGTATGAATGAAAGAAAGAATGACTGAAGAATGAAAAATAGAAGGAAAGATAGAAGGAAAGTAAAGAAAGAAAGAGAGAAAGAAAGAAAGAAATAAAGACCGAAGGAAAGAAAGCAAGATAGATTGAAAGAAAGAGATAAAGAAGAATGGAAATAAAAGAGAAAATGGAAGGAAATGAATAAAGATAGAAATAAAGAAAGAAAGATAGAAAGAAAGAAAGGAAGTAAGAAAGAAAGAATGAATGAAAGAAAGAAAGAAAGAGAGAAGTAAAGAAGGATGGTAAGAAGGACAGAAAGAATGAGAGAAAGAAGTAAAGAAAGATGGAATGAAGGAAGAAAGACGAAATGCTAGAAAGAAAGAAGGTAAAAATACAGAACGAATCAAAAAAGAAAGAAAAAAGATAGAAACAAACAAACAAATAAAGAGAGAAAGAGAAAAAGAAAGAAAGAAAGAAGGAATTTAAGAAAGAGAAATAAAGGAAGAAATAAGGAAAGAATGAAAGAAGAAAAGAAAGAAAGGAAGAAAGAAAGAAAGAAAGAAAGAAAGAAAGAGGGAGAAAAAGAGAGACAGAAAGAAAGAAAGAGAGTAAGAAAGAAAGCAAGAAAGAAAGAAAGAACGAAAGAAAGAAATAAGAAAGAAAGGAAGAAAGAAAGATAGAAAGAAAGCAAGAAAGAAAGAAAGAAAGAAAGAAAGAAAGAAAGAAAGAACTAACGAAAGAAAGAAGGAAAGCAAGAAACAAAAAAAGAAAGAAGGAAAGAAAGAAACAAACAAAAAAGAATGAATGAAAGAAAGAAGGAATGTAAGGATGAAATAAAGAAGGAAAGAAACAAGGAAAGTAAAGAAAGTAAGAGAGACAGAAGGAAAGAAAGAAAGATAGAATGAAACAAAGACATAAAGAAGAATGGAATGAAAAAAGAAGGAAGGAAATGAAGAAAGAAAGAAAGAAAGAAAGAAGGAAAGAAAGAAAGAATGAAAGAAAGAAAGAAATCAGTAAAGAAGGATGGAAAGAAGGAAAGAACGAATTAAAGAAAGAAGTAAAGAATGATGGAAAGAAGGAAGAAAGAAGAAATGCTAGAAAGAAAGAAGGAAAGAAAGAAAGAGAGAAAGAAAGTAAGTAAGAAAGAGAAATAATGAAAGTAAAAAGGAATGAAAGTAAGAAAGAAGGAAAGAAAGAAAGAAAGAAGGAAAGAAGGGGAATAAGAGAGACAGAAAGAAAGGAAGAAAGAAAGAAAGAAAGAAACATGGAAGGAAACAAAGAAAGAAAGAAAGAAGCAAGGAAAGAAGGAAGGAAATAAGTAATGAAGGAAAGAAGGAAAGAAATACAGAAAGAACGAAAGATAGATAGAAAGAAAGAAAGAAACTAACAAAGAAAGAAAGACAGAAAGAAGGAAAGAAGGAAAGAAAGAATGAAAGAAAGAAAGAAAGATAGAAAGAAACAAAGAAAAAGAAAGAAGCAAAGAAGCAAAAGAAAGAAAGACAGAAAGATTGAAGGAAGGAGAGAAAGAAAGAAAAAGAAAAAGGAAGAAAGAAAGAAAGAAAGTTACTAAGATAGAGAGAAAGAAAGAAAACAAAGAAAGAAGCAAAGAAAGAAAGATAGAAGCAAATAAGGAAAGAAAAAAGCAAAAAAAAAACAAAAGAAAGAAAGAAAGAAAGAAGTAAACAAAGAGAGAACGAAATAAAGAATGAATGAAAGCTCGAAGGAAGGAAAGGATGAAAGAAACGAGGAGACAAAGAAGAAAAGGAGAAAAGAAAGAAAGAAGGAAATAAAGGGGGACAGAAGGAAAGGAAGATGGAAAGAAGGAAAGAAGAACAGAAAGAAACAAAGAAAGTAAGAAAGAAAGACGGAAAGAAGGAAATAAGGAAAGAAAGATAGAAAGAAAGAAGTAAAGAAGGATAGTAAGAAGAAATGCTAGAAAGAAAGAAGGAAAGAAAGAAAGAATTAGATAAAGAAAGAAAGATAGAAACAAAGAAGGAAAGAAAGGAAGAAAGAAGGAAAGAAAGAAGCAAGGAAGGTAGGAAATAAATAATTAAGGGAAGAAAGAAAGATAGAAAGAAAGAAAGAAAAACAAAGAAAGACAGAAAGAAGGAAAGAAAGAAAGAAAAAAGAAAGAAGGAAAGAATCAAAAGAAAGAAAGACAGAAAGATGGCAGGAAGGACCGAAAGAAAGAAAAAGTAAGAATAAGAAAGAAAGAAAGAAAGGAAGAAAGAAAAAAGAAAGTAAGAAAGAAAGGACGAAAGAAAGAAAGAAGGAAAAATTGAAAGAATGAAAGAAAGAGAGAAAGAAAGAAACAAACAAACAAAGAATGATAGTAAAAATGAAAGAAAGAAAGAACGAAAGAAAGAAAGAAGGAAGGAAAGAAGTAAAGAAGGAAGGAAAGAAATAAATAAACAAGGAAGCAAAGAAAGAAGAAAAGAAGGAACGAAAGAAAGTAACTAAGGAAAAAAGAAAGAAAGAAAGAAAGAAGGAAACAGAGAAAGAAAGACAGAAAAACAGAAAGAAATAAAGAAAGTAAGAACGTAATAAAGAAAGAAAAAAAAGCAAGAAAGAAAGAAAGAAAGTAAGAAAGAAGGAAAGAAAGAAAGGGACAAAGAAAGAAACAAGGAAGTAAAGAAAGTAAAAAAGAAAGAAAGTAAAAAAGAAAGAAAGAAAGAAAGAAAGAAACATAGAAGGAAGGAAAGAAAGAAGGAAGGATAGAAAGAAGGAAACAAGGATACAAAGAAAGAAGGAAGGAAGGAACGAAAGAAAGAAACAAATGAAAAAAGAAAGAAACAAAAAAGAAAGAAAGAATAAAAGAAAGAAAGAAGGTCCAGAAAGAAGGCAGTAAAGAAAGATAGTAAGAAGGAAAGAAAGAGAGAAAGGAAGAACGAAGGAAGGAAAGAATGAAAGGAAGAAAGAAGGTAAGAAAGGAAGAAAAAAAGAAAGAAAGATAGATGGAAGGAAAGAATGAAGGAAAGAAAGAAGGAAGGAAAGAAAGAAGGAAACAAGGAACCAAAGAAAGAAGGAAAGAAGCAAAGAAGCAAGGAAAGATAGAAACAAAGGAAGTAAGACAGAAAGAAAGAAAGAAAGAAAGAAAGAAAGAAAGAAAGAAAGAAAGAAAGGAAGAACGTAAGAAAGAAAGAGAGAAAGAAAGAAAGACAAAAAGAAACAAAGAACGAAAGAAAGAATTAAACAAAGAGAGAATGAATGAAAGAAAGAAGGAAAGAAAGAAGGAAAGAAGTAACGAAAGAAAGAGAGAAAGAGAGAAAGAAAAAAGAAAGAGGCTCAGTAGAGACGGCAGGGCACAGTTTTTGTTGGATTCGAGCAGGTGTTGTTTCTTGATAATTCGCTTGTTTGAAGCAATTTCCTCAAATTTTCGACATTCTCTGATTTTCCTAACACTTGTCTGAAAGCGTCTCTGAGGCTCAGTAGAGACGGCAGGGCACAGTTTTTGTTGGATTCGAGCAGGTGTTGTTTCGCGATAATTCGCTTGTTTAAAGCAATTTCACTCTAATTTTTGACATTCTCTGATTTTTGTAACCCTTGTGTCAAAGCGTCTCTGAGGCTAAGTAGAGACGGCAGGCCACAGTTTCTGTTGGATTCGAGCAGGTGTTGTTTCGCGCTAATTCGCCTGTTTGAAGCAATTTCACTCAAATGTTCGACATTCTCTGATTTTTGTAACACTTGTCTCAAAGCGTCTCTGAGGCTCAGTAGAGACGGCAGGGCACAGTTTTTGTTGGATTCGAGCAGGTGTTGATTCGCGATAATTAACTTGTTTGTAGCAATTCCACTCTAATTTTTGACATTCTCTGATTGTTGTAACACTTGTCTCAAAGCGTCTCTGAGGCTCACTAGAGACGGCAGGGCGGAGTTTTTGCTGGATTCGAGCAGGTGTTTTTTCGCCCTAATTCGCTTGTTTGAAGCAATTTCACTCAAATTTTTGATTTTATCTGATTTTCGTAACACTTGTCTGAAAGCGTCTCTGAGGCTCAGTAGAGACCGAGCGGCACAGCTTTTGTTGGATTCGAGCAGGTGTTGTTTCGCGATAATTCGCTTGTTTGAAGCAATTTCACTCAAATTTTCGACATTCTCTTATTTTCGTAACACTTGTCTGAAAGCGTCTCTGAGGCTCAGTAGAGACGGAGGGGCACAGTTTTGGTTGGATTCGAGCATGTGTTGTTTCGGGAAAATTCGTTTGTTTGAAGCAATTTCACTCAAATTTTCGACATTCGCTGATTTTCGTAACACTTGTCTGAAAGCGTCTCCGAGGCTCAGTAGAGAAGGCAGGGCACAGTTTCTGTTGGATTCGAGCAGGTGTTGTTTCGCGATAATTCGCTTGTTTGAAGCAATTTCACTCAAATTTTTAACATTCTCTGATTTTTGTAATACTTGTGCCAAAGCGTCTCTGAGGCTCAGTAGAGACGGATGGGCACAGTTTTTGTTGGATTCGAGCAGGTGTTGATTCGCGATAATTAACTTGTTTGAAGCAATTCCACTCTAATTTTTGACATTCTCTGATTTTTGTAACGCTTGTCTCAAAGCGTCTCTGTGGCTCAGGAGAGACGGCAGGGCACAGTTTTTGTTGGATTTGAGCAGGTGTTGTTACGCCATAATTAGCTTGTTTGAAGCAATTGCACTCTAATTTTTGACATTTTCTGATTTTCGTAACACTTGTCTGAAAGCGTCTCTGAGGCTCAGTAGAGACGGCAGGGCACAGTTTTTGTTGGATTCGAGCAGGTGTTGTTTCTTGATAATTCGCTTGTTTGAAACAATTGCACTGTAACTTTTGACATTCTCTGATTTTTGTAACACTGGTCTCAAAGCGTCTCTGAGGCTCAGTAGAGACGGCAGGGCACAGTTTTTGCTGGAATCGAGCAGGTTATTTTTCGCCCTAATTCGCTTGCTTGAAGCAATTTCACTCAAATCTTCGATTTTATCTGATTTTCGTGACACTTGTCTGAAAGCGTCTCTGAGGCTCAGTAGAGACCGAGGGGCACAGCTTTTGTTGGATTCGAGCAGGTGTTGTTTCGCGATAATTCGCTTGTTTGAAGCAATTTCACTCAAATTTTCGACATTCTCTTATTTTCGTAACACTTGTCTGAAAGCGTCTCTGAGGCTCAGTAGAGACGGAAGGGCACAGTTTTGGTTGGATTCGAGCATGTGTTGTGTCGGGATAATTCGTTTGTTGAAGCAATTTCACTCAAATTTTGACATTCGCTGATTTTCATAACACTTGTCTGAAAGCGTCTCTGAGGCTCAGCGGAGACGGCAGGGCACAGTTTTTGTTGAATTCGAGCAGGTGCTGTTTCGCGATAATTAGCTTGTTTGAAGCAATTTCACTCAAATTTTCGACATTCTCTGATTTTCGTAATACTTGTCTGAAAGCGTCTCTGAGGCTCAGTAGACAGGGCAGGGCACAGTTTTTGTTGGATTCGAGCAGGTGTTGTTTCGCGATAATTCACTCGATTAAAGCAATTTCACTCTAATTCTTCACATTCTCTGATTTTCGTAACACTTGTCTGAAAGCGTCTCTGAGGCTCAGTAGAGAGGGCAGGGCACGGTTTTTTTGTATTCGAGCATGTGTGGTTTCGCGATAATTCGTTTGCTTGAAGCAATTTCACTCAAATTTTCGACATTCTCTGATTTTCGCAACACTTGTCTGAAAGCGTCTCTGAGGCTCAGTTGAGACGGCAGGGCACAGTTTTTGTTGGATTAGAGCAGGTGTTGTTTCTTGATAATTCGTTTGTTTGAAGCAATTTCACTCAAATTTTCGACATTCTCTGATTTTCGTTAAACTTATCTGAAAGAGTCTCTGAGGCTCATTGGAGACGGCCGGGCACAGTTTTTGTTGGATTCTAGCAGGTGCTGTTTCTTGATAATTCGCTTGTTTAAAGCAATTTCACTCTGATTTTTAACATTCTCTGATTTTTGAAATACTTGTCTCAAAGCGTCTCCGAGGCTCAGTAGTGACGGCAGGTCACAGCTTTTGTTGGATTCGAGCAGGTGTTGTTTCACGATAATTGGCTTGTTTGAAGCAATTCCACTCTAACTTTTGACATTCTCTGATTTTTGTAACACTTGTTTCAAAGCGTCTCTGAGGCTCAGTAGAGACGGTAGGGCAGAGTTTTGGTTGGATTCGAGAAGGTGTTGTTTCGACATAATTCGCTTGTTTGAAGCAATTTCACTCAAGTTTTTAACATTCCTTGATTTTTGTAACACTTGTCTCAAAGCGTCTCTGAGGCTCAGTAGAGACGGCAGGGCACAGTTTTTGTTGGATTCGAGCAGGTGTTGTTTCGCGATAATTCCTTTGTTTGAAGCAATTTCACTCAAATTTTTAACATTCTCTTATTTTCGTAACACTTATTTGAAAGCGTCTCTGAGGCTCAGTAGAGACGGAGGGGCACAGTTTTGGTTGGATTCGAGCATGTGTTGTTTCGGGATAATTCGTTTGTTGAAGCAATTTCACTCAAATTTTTGACATTCGCTGATTTTCGTAACACTTGTCTGAAAGCGTCTCTGAGGCTCAGCGGAGACGGCAGGGCACAGTTTTTGTTGAATTCGAGCAGGTGCTGTTTCGCGATAATTAGCTTGTTTGAAGCAATTTCACTCAAATTTTCGAAATTCTCTGATTTTCGTAATACTTGTCTGAAAGCGTCTCTGAGGCTCAGTAGAAACGGCAGGGTACAGGTTTTGTTGGATTCGAGCAGGTGTTGATTCGCGATAATTCGCTTGTTTGAAGCAATTCCACTCTAATTTTTGACGTTCTCTGATTTTTGTAACACTTGTCTCAAAGCGTCTCTGAGGCTCAGCAGAGACGGCAGGGCACAGTTTTTGTTGAATTCGAGCAGGTGTTGTTTCGCGATAATTAGCTTGTTTGAAGCAATTTCGCTCAAATTTTAGACATTCTCTGATTTTCGTAACACATGTCTGAAAGCGTCTCTGAGGCTCAGTAGACACGGCAGGGCACAGTTTTTGTTGGATTCGAGCAGGTATTGTTTCGCAATAATTCACTTGATTACAGCAATTTCACTCTAATTTTTCACATTCTCTGATTTTCGTAACACTTGTCTGAAAGCGTCTCTGTGACTCAGTAGAGAGGGCAAGGCACGGCTTTTTTGGATTTGAGCATGTGTTGTTTCGCGATAATTCGTTTGTTTGAAGCAATTTCACTCAAATTTTCGACATTCTCTGATTTTCGTAACACTTGTCTCAGAGCGTCTCTGAGGCTCAGTAGAGACGGTAGGGCACAGTTTTTGTTGCATTCGAGAAGGTGTTGTTTCGACATAATTCGCTTGTTTAAAGCAATTTCACTCAAGTTTTTAACATTCCTTGATTTTTGTAACACTTGTCTCAAAGCGTCTCTGAGGCTCAGTAGAGACGGCAGGGCACAGTTTTTGTTGAATTCGAGCAGGTGTTGTTTCGCGATAATTCGCTTGTGTGAAGCAATTTCACTCAAATGTTCGACATTATCTGATTTTCGAAACACTTGTCTGAAAGCGTCTCTGAGGCTCAGCAGAGACGGCAGGGCACAGTTTTTATTGGATTCGAGCAGGTGTTGTTTCGCGATAATTCGGCTGTTTGAAGCAATTTCACTCAAATTTTCGACATTCTCTGATTTTCGTAACACTTGTCTAAAAGCGTCTCTGAGGCTCAGTAGAGACGGCAGGGCACAGTTTTTGTTGGATTCGAGCAGGTGTTGTTTCGCGATAATTGGCTTGTTTGAAGCAATTCCACTCTAACTTTTGACATTCTCTGATTTTTGTAACACTTGTCTCAAAGCGTCTCTGAGGCTCAGTAGAGACGGTAGGGCACAGTTTTTGTTGCATTCGAGAAGGTCTTGTTTCGACATAATTCGCTTGTTTAAAGCAATTTCACTCAAGTTTTTAACATTCCTTGATTTTTGTAACACTTGTCCCACAGCGTCTCTGAGGCTCAGTAGAGACGGCAGGGCACAGTTTTTGTTGGATTCCAGCAGGTGTTGTTTCGCGATAATTCGCTTGTTTGAAGCAATTTCACTCTAATTTTTTACATTCTCTGAGTTTTGTAATACTTGTCTCAACGCGTCTCTGAGGCTCAGTAGAGATGGCAGGGCACAGTTTTATTTGGATTCGAGCAGGTATTGTTTCGCGATAATTCGCTTGTTTGAAGCAATTCCACTCTAACTTTTGACATTCTCTGACTTTTGTAACACTTGTCTCTAAACGTCTCTGAAGCTCAGTAGAGACGCCAGGGCACAGTTTTTACTGGATTCGAGCAGGTGTTGTTTCGCGATAATTCGCTTGTTTGAAGCAATTTCACTCAAATGTTCGACATTATCTGATTTTCGAAACACTTGTCTGAAAGCGTCTCTGAGGCTCAGCAGAGACGGCAGGGCACAGTTTTTATTGGATTCGAGCAGGTGTTGTTTCGCGATAATTCGGCTGTTTGAAGCAATTTCACTCAAATTTTCGAAATTCTCTGATTTTCGTTACGCTTGTCTGAAAGCATCTCTGAGGCTCAGTAGAAACGGCAGGGCACAGTTTTTGTTGGATTCGAGGAGGTGTTGATTCGCGATAATTCGCTTGTTTGAAGCAATTCCACTCTAATTTTTGACATTTTCTGATTTTCGTAACACTTGTCTGAAAGCGTCTCTGAGGCTCAGTAGAGACGGCAGGGCACAGTTTTTGTTGGATTCGAGCAGGTGTTGTTTCTTGATAATTCGCTTGTTTGAAACAATTGCACTGTAAATTTTTGACATTCTCTGATTTTTGTAACACTGGTCTCAAAGCGTCTCTGAGGCTCAGTAGAGACGGCAGGGCACAGTTTTTGCTGGATTCGAGCAGGTTATTTTTCGCCCTAATTCGCTTGCTTGAAGCAATTTCACTCAAATCTTCGATTTTATCTGATTTTCGTAACACTTGTCTGAAAGCGTCTCTGAGGCTCAGTAGAGACCGAGGGGCACAGCTTTTGTTGGATTCGAGCAGGTGTTGTTTCGCGATAGTTCGCTTGTTTGAAGCAATTTCACTCAAATTTTCGACATTCTCTTATTTTCGTAACACTTGTCTGAAAGCGTCTCTGAGGCTCAGTAGAGACGGAGGGGCACAGTTTTGGTTGGATTCGAGCATGTGTTGTTTCGGGATAATTCGTTTGTTTGAAGCAATTTCACTCAAATTTTTGACATTCGCTGATTTTCGTAACACTTGTCTGAAAGCGTCTCTGAGGCTCAGCGGAGACGGCAGGGCACAGTTTTTGTTGAATTCGAGCAGGTGTTGTTTCGCGATAATTAGCTTGTTTGAAGCAATTTCACTCAAATTTTCGACATTCTCTGATTTTCGTAATACTTGTCTGAAAGCGTCTCTGAGGCTCAGTAGACAGGGCAGGGCACAGTTTTTGTTGGATTCGAGCAGGTGTTGTTTCGCGATAATTCACTCGATTAAAGCAATTTCACTCTAATTCTTCACATTCTCTGATTTTCGTAACACTTGTCTGAAAGCGTCTCTGAGGCTCAGTAGAGAGGGCAGGGCACGGTTTTTTGGATTCGAGCATGTGTGGTTTCGCGATAATTCGTTTGCTTGAAGCAATTTCACTCAAATGTTCGACATTCTCTGATTTTCGCACCACTTGTCTGAAAGCGTCTCTGAGGCTCAGTAGAGACGGCAGGGCACAGTTTTTTTTGTATTCGAGCAGGTGTTGTTTCTTGATAATTCGTTTGTTTGAAGCATTTTCACTCAAATTTTCGACATTCTCTGATTTTCGCACCACTTGTCTGAAAGAGTCTCTGAGGCTCATTGGAGACGGCCGGGCACAGTTTTTGTTGGATTCTAGCAGGTGTTGTTTCTTGATCATTCGCTTGTTTAAAGCAATTTCACTCTAATTTTTAGCATTCTCTGATTTTTGAAATACTTGTCTCAAAGCGTCTCTGAGGCTCAGTAGAGACGGCAGGTCACAGTTTTTGTTGGATTCGAGCAGGTGTTGTTTCACGATAATTGGCTTGTTTGAAGCAATTCCACTCTAACTTTTGACATTCTCTGATTTTTGTAACACTTGTCTCAAAGCGTCTCTGAGGCTCAGTAGAGACGGTAGGGCAGAGTTTTTGTTGGATTCGAGAAGGTGTTGTTTCGAAATAATTGGCTTGTTTGAAGCAATTCCACTCTAGCTTTTGACATTCTCTGATTTTTGTAACACATTTCTCAAAGCGTCTCTGAGGCTCAGTAGAGACGTTAGGGCACAGTTTTTGTTGCATTCGAGAAGGTGTTGTTTCGACATAATTCGCTTGTTTAAAGCAATTTCACTCAAGTTTTTAACATTCCTTGATTTTTGTAACACTTGTCTCAAAGCGTCTCTGAGGCTCAGTAGAGACGGCAGGGCACAGTTTTTGTTGGATTCCAGCAGGTGTTGTTTCGCGATAATTCGCTTGTTTGAAGCAATTTCACTCTAATTTTTTACATTCTCTGATTTTTGTAATACTTGTCTCAACGCGTCTCTGAGGCTCAGTAGAGATGGCAGGGCACAGTTTTATTTGGATTCGAGCAGGTATTGTTTCGCGATAATTCGCTTGTTTGAAGCAATTCCACTCTAACTTTTGACATTCTCTGACTTTTGTAACACTTGTCTCTAAACGTCTCTGAAGCTCAGTAGAGACGGCAGGGCACAGTTTTTACTGGATTCGAGCAGGTGTTGTTTCGCGATAATTCGCTTGTTTGAAGCAATTTCACTCAAATGTTCGACATTATCTGATTTTCGAAACACTTGTCTGAAAGCGTCTCTGAGGCTCAGCAGAGACGGCAGGGCACAGTTTTTATTGGATTCGAGCAGGTGTTGTTTCGCGATAATTCGGCTGTTTGAAGCAATTTCACTCAAATTTTCGACATTCTCTGATTTTCGTAACACTTGTCTAAAAGCGTCTCTGAGGCTCAGTAGAGACGGCAGGGCACAGTTTTTGTTGGATTCGAGCAGGCGCTGTTTCGCGATAATTCGCTTGTTTAAAGCAATTTCACTCTAATTTTTAACATTCTCTGATTTTTGTAATACTTGTCTCAAAGCGTCTCCGAGGCTCAGTAGAGACGGCAGGGCACAGTTTTTGTTGGATTCGAGCAGGTGTTGTTTCGTGATAATTCGCTTGTTTGCAGCAAGTTCACTCAAATGTTCGACATTCTCTCATTTTTGTAACACTTGTCTCAAAGCGTCTCTGACGCTCAGTAGAGACGCCAGGGCACCGTTTTTTTTGGGTTTGAGCAGGAGTTTTCTCGCGAAAATTCGCTCTTTTGGAGGAACTTGACTCAAATTTTCGATATTCTCAGATCTTTGTAACAATTCTCTCAATGCGTCTCCGAGCCTCAGTAGAGACTGCGGGGCACAGTTTTTGTTGGATTCGAGCAGGTGTTGTTTCGCTCTAATTCGCTTGTTTGAAGCAATTTTACTCAAATGTTCGACATTATCTGATTTTCGTAACACTTGTCCGAAAGCGTCTCTGAGGCTCAGTAGAGACGGAGGGGCACAGTTTTTGTTCGATTCGAGCATGTGTTGTTTCGGCATAATTTGTTTGTTTGAAGCAGTTTCACTCAAATTTTCGACATTCTCTGATTTTCGTAAGACTTGTCTGAAAGCGTCTCTGAGGCTCAGTAGAGACGGCAGGGCACAGTATTGTTGGATTCGAGCAGGTGTTGCTTCTTGATAATTCCCATGTTTGAGGCAATTCAACTCTAATTTTTGACATTCTCTGATTTTTGAAACACTGGTCTCAAAGCGTCTCTGAGGCTCAGCAGAGACGGCAGGGCACAGTTTTTGTTGGATTCGAGCAGGTGTTGTTTCGCGTAAATTCGCTTGTTTGAAGCAATTTCACTCGAATTTTCGACATTCTCTGATATTCGTAACGCTTCTCTGAAAGCGTCTCTGAGGCTCAGGAGAGACGGCAGGGCACAGTTTTTGTTGCATTCGAGATGGTGTTGTTTCGCGATAATTTGCTTGTTTAAAGCAATTTCACTCTAATTTTTAACATTCTCTGATTTTTGTAATACTTGTCTCAAAGCGTCTCTGAGGCACAGCAGAGACGGCAGGGCACAGTTTTTGTTGGATTCGAGCAGGTGTTGTTTCGTGATAATTCGCTTGCTTGAAGCAATTCCACTCTAATTTTTGACATTCTCTGATTTTTGTAACACTTGTCTCAAAGCGTCTCTGAGGCTCAGTAGAGACGGCAGGGCACAGTATTGCTGGATTAGAGCAGGTGTTGTTTCGCGATAATTCGCTTGTTTGAAGCAATTTCAGTCAAATTTTCGACATTCTCTTATTTTCGTAACACTTGTCTGAAAGCCTCTCTGAGGCTCAGGAAAGACGGCAGGCCACAGTTTTTGTTGAATTCGAGCAGGTGTTGCTTCGCGCTAATTCGCTTGTTTGAAGCAATTTCACTCAAATGTTCGATTTTATCTCATTTTCGTAACACTTGTTTGAAAGCGTCTCTGAGGCTCAGTAGAGACGGAGGGGCACAGTTTTTGTTGGATTCGAGCATGTGTTGTTTCGGGATAATTCGTTTGTTTGAAGCAATTTCACTCAAATTTTCGACATTCTCTGATTTTCGTAAGTATTGTCTGAAAGCCTCTCTGAGGCTCAGCAAAGACGGCAGGCCACAGTTTTTGTTGAATTCGAGCAGGTGTTGTTTCGCCCTAATTCGCTTGTTTGAAGCAATTTCACTCAAATGTTCGACATTATCTGATTTTCGTAACACTTGTCTGAAAGCGTCTCTGAGGCTCAGTAGAGACGGAGGGGCACAGTTTTTGTTGGATTCGAGCATGTGTTGTTTTGGGATATTTCGTTTGTTTGAAGCAATTTCACTCAAATTTTCGACATTCTCTGATTTTCGTAACACTTGTCTGAAAGGGTCTCTGAGGCTCAGTTGAGACGGCAGGGCACAGTTTTTGTTGGATTCGAGCAGGTGTTGTTTCTTGATAATTCGTTTGTTTGAAGCAATTTCACTCAAATTTTCGACATTCTCTGTATTTCGTTAAATGTGTCTGAAAGAGTCTCTGAGGCTCATTGGAGACGGCCGGGCACTGTTTTTGTTGGATTCTAGCAGGTGTTGTTTCTTGATAATTCGCTTGTTTAAAGCAATTTCACTCTAATTTTTAACATTCTCTGATTTTTGTAATACTTGTCTCAAAGCGTCTCTGAGGCTCAGTAGAGACGGCCGGGCACTGTTTTTGTTGGATTCTAGCAGGTGTTGTTTCTTGATAATTCGCTTGTTTAAAGCAATTTAACTCTAATTTTTAACATTCTCTGATTTTTGTAATACTTGTCTCAAAGCGTCTCTGAGGCTCAGTAGAGACGGCAGGGCACAGTTTTTGTTGGATTCCAGCAGGTGTTGTTTCGCGATAATTCGCTTGTTTGAAGCAATTTCACTCTAATTTTTTACATTCTCTGATTTTTGTAATACTTGTCTCAACGCGTCTCTGAGGCTCAGTAGAGATGGCAGGGCACAGTTTTATTTGGATTCGAGCAGGTATTGTTTCGCGATAATTCGCTTGTTTGAAGCAATTCCACTCTAACTTTTGACATTCTCTGACTTTTGTAACACTTGTCTCTAAACGTCTCTGAAGCTCAGTAGAGACGGCAGGGCACAGTTTTTGTTGGATTCGAGGAGGTGTTGATTCGCGATAATTCGCTTGTTTAAAGCAATTCCACTCTAATTTTTGACATTTTCTGATTTTCGTAACACTTGTCTGAAAGCGTCTCTGAGGCTCAGTAGAGACGGCAGGGCACAGTTTTTGTTGGATTCGAGCAGGTGTTGTTTCTTGATAATTCGCTTGTT
Source organism: Tenodera sinensis (assembly GCA_030765045.1). Lineage (NCBI taxonomy): Eukaryota > Metazoa > Arthropoda > Insecta > Mantodea > Mantidae > Tenodera > Tenodera sinensis. The sequence goes on along the minus strand of CM060970.1, from coordinate 112,302,824 downwards.
TGAAACAATTGCACTGTAACTTTTGACATTCTCTGATTTTTGTAACACTGGTCTCAAAGCGTCTATGAGGCTCAGTAGAGACGGCAGGGCACAGTTTTTGCTGGATTCGAGCAGGTTATTTTTCGCCCTAATTCGCTTGCTTGAAGCAATTTCACTCAAATCTTCGATTTTATCTGATTTTCGTAACACTTGTCTGAAAGCGTCTCTGAGGCTTAGTAGAGACGGAGGGGCACAGCTTTTGTTGGATTCGAGCAGGTGTTGTGTCGCGATAATTCACTTGTTTGAAGCAATTTCACTCAAATTTTCGACATTCTCTTATTTTCGTAACACTTGTCTGAAAGCGTCTCTGAGGCTCAGTAGAGACGGAGGGGCACAGTTTTGGTTGGATTCGAGCATGTGTTGTTTCGGGATAATTCGTTTGTTTGAAGCAATTTCACTCAAATTTTTGACATTCGCTGATTTTCGTAACACTTGTCTGAAAGCGTCTCTGAGGCTCAGTATACAGGGCAGGGCACAGTTTTGGTTGGATTCGAGCAGGTGTTGTTTCGCGATAATTCACTCGATTAAAGCAATTTCACTCTAATTCTTCACAATCTCTGATTTTCGTAACACTTGTCTGAAAGCGTCTCTGAGGCTCAGTAGAGAGGGCAGGGCACGGTTTTTTTGGATTCGAGCATGTGTGGTTTCGCGATAATTCGTTTGCTTGAAGCAATTTCACTCAAATGTTCGACATTCTCTGATTTTCGCAACACTTGTCTGAAAGCGTCTCTGAGGCTCAGTAGAGAGGGCAGGGCACGGTTTTTTTGGATTCGAGCATGTGTGGTTTCGCGATAATTCGTTTGCTTGAAGCAATTTCACTCAAATGTTCGACATTCTCTGATTTTCGCAACACTTGTCTGAAAGCGTCTCTGAGGCTCAGTTGAGACGGCAGGGCACAGTTTTTGTTGGATTCGAGCAGGTGTTGTTTCTTGATAATTCGTTTGTTTGAAGCATTTTCACTCAAATTTTCGACATTCTCTGATTTTCGTTAAACTTGTCTCAAAGAGTCTCTGAGGCTCATTGGAGACAGCCGGGCACAGTTTTTGTTGGATTCTAGCAGGTGTTGTTTCTTGATCATTCGCTTATTTAAAGCAATTTCACTCTAATTTTTAACATTCTCTGATTTTTGAAATACATGTCTCAAAGCGTCTCTGAGGCTCAGTAGAGACGGCAGGTCACAGTTTTTGTTGGATTCGAGCAGGTGTTGTTTCACGATAATTGGCTTGTTTGAAGATATTCCACTCTAACTTTTGACATTCTCTGATTTTTGTAACACTTGTCTCAAAGCGTCTCTGAGGCTCAGTAGAGACGGCAGGGCACAGTTTTTGTTGGATTCGAGCAGGTGTTGTTTCGCGATAATTCCTTTGTTTGAAGCAATTTCACTAAAATTTTTAACATTCTCTGATTTTTGTAATACGTTTCTCAAAGCGTCTCTGAGGCTCAGTAGAGACGGCAGGGCACAGTTTTTTTGGATTCGAGCAGGTGTTGATTTGCGATAATTAACTTGTTTGAAGCAATTCCACTCTAATATTTGACATTCTCTGATTTTTGTAACACTTGTCTCAAAGCGTCTCTGAGGCTCAGTAGAGACGGTAGGGCAGAGTTTTTGTTGGATTCGAGAAGGTGTTGTTTCGACATAATTCGCTTGTTTGAAGCAATTTCACTCAAGTTTTTAACATTCCTTGATTTTTTTAACACTTGTCTCAAAGCGTCTCTGAGGCTCAGTAGAGACGGCAGGGCACAGTTTTTGTTGGATTCGAGCAGGTGTTGTTTCGCGATAATTCCTTTGTTTGAAGCAATTTCACTAAAATTTTTAACATTCTCTGATTTTTGTAATACGTGTCTCAAAGCGTCTCTGAGGCTCAGTAGAGACGGCAGGGCACAGTTTTTGTTGGATTCGAGCAGGTGTTGATTTGCGATAATTAACTTGTTTGAAGCAATTCCACTCTAATTTTTGACATTCTCTGATTTTTGTAACACTTGTGTCAAAGCGTCTCTGAGGCTCAGTAGAGACGGTAGGGCAGAGTTTTTGTTGGATTCGAGAAGGTGTTGTTTCGACATAATTCGCTTGTTTGAAGCAATTTCACTCAAGTTTTTAACATTCCTTGATTTTTTTAACACTTGTCTCAAAGCGTCTCTGAGGCTCAGTAGAGACGGCAGGGCACAGTTTTTGTTGGATTCGAGCAGGTGTTGTTTCGCGATAATTCCTTTGTTTGAAGCAATTTCACTAAAATTTTTAACATTCTCTGATTTTTGTAATACGTGTCTCAAAGCGTCTCTGAGGCTCAGGAGAGACGGCAGGGCACAGTTTTTGTTGCATTCGAGCGGGTGTTGTTTCGCCATAATTAGCCTGTTTGAAGCAATTTCACTCAAATTTTCGAAATTCTCTGATTTTCGTAACGCTTGTCTGAAAGGGTCTCTGAGGCTCAGTAGAAACGGCAGGGCACAGGTTTTGTTGGATTCGAGCAGGTGTTGATTCGCGATAATTCGCTTGTTTGAAGCAATTCCACACTAATTTTTGACATTCTCTGATTTTTGTAACACTTGTCTCAAAGCGTCTCTGAGGCGCAACAGAGACGGCAGGGCACAGTTTTTGTTGAATTCGAGCAGGTGTTGTTTCGCGATAATTAGCTTGTTTGAAGCAATTTCACTCAAATTTTAGACATTCTCTGATTTTCGTAACACCTGTCTGAAAGCGTCTCTGAGGCTCAGTAGACACGGCAGGGCACAGTTTTTGTTGGATTCGAGCAGGTATTGTTTCGCAATAATTCACTCGATTACAGCAATTTCACTCTAATTTTTCACATTCTCTGATTTTCGTAACACTTGTCTGAAAGCGTCTCTGTGACTCAGTAGAGAGGGCAGGGCACGGTTTTTTTGGATTTGAGCATGTGTTGTTTCGCGATAATTCGTTTGTTTGAAGCAATTTCACTCAAATTTTCGACATTCTCTGATTTTCGTAACACTTGTCTGAAAGCGTCTCTGAGGCTCAGTTGAGACGGCAGGGCACAGTTTTTGTTGGATTCGAGCAGGTGTTGTTTCTTGATAATTCGTTTGTTTGAAGCAATTTCACTCAAATTTTCGACATTCTCTGATTTTCGTTAAATGTGTCTGAAAGAGTCTCTGAGGCTCATTGGAGACGGCCGGGCACAGTTTTTGTTGGATTCTAGCAGGTGTAGTTTCGCGATAATTGGCTTGTTTGAAGCAATTCCACTCTAACTTTTGACATTCTCTGATTTTTGTAACACTTGTCTCAAAGCGTCTCTGAGGCTCAATAGAGACGGTAGGGCACAGTTTTTGTTGCATTCGAGAAGGTGTTGTTTCGACATAATTCGCTTGTTTAAAGCAATTTCACTCAAGTTTTTAACATTCCTTGATTTTTGTAACACTTGTCTCAAAGCGTCTCTGAGGCTCAGTAGAGACGGCAGGGCACAGTTTTTGTTGGATTCCAGCAGGTGTTGTTTCGCGATAATTCGCTTGTATGAAGCAATTTCACTCTAATTTTTTACATTCTCTGATTTTTGTAATACTTGTCTCAACGCGTCTCTGAGGCTCAGTAGAGATGGCAGGGCACAGTTTTATTTGGATTCGAGCAGGTATTGTTTCGCGATAATTCGCTTGTTTGAAGCAATTCCACTCTAACTTTTGACATTCTCTGACTTTTGTAACACTTGTCTCTAAACGTCTCTGAAACTCAGTAGAGACGGCAGGGCACAGTTTTTACTGGATTCGAGCAGGTGTTGTTTCGCGATAATTCGCTTGTTTGAAGCAATTTCACTCAAATGTTCGACATCATCTGATTTTCGAAACACTTGTCCGAAAGCGACTCTGAGGCTCAGCAGAGACGGCAGGGCACAGTTTTTATTGGATTCGAGCAGGTGTTGTTTCGCGATAATTCGGCTGTTTGAAGCAATTTCACTCAAATTTTCGACATTCTCTGATTTTCGTAACACTTGTCTAAAAGCGTCTCTGAGGCTCAGTAGAGACGGCAGGGCACAGTTTTTGTTGGATTCGAGCAGGCGCTGTTTCGCGTAAATGCGCTTGTTTAAAGCAATTTCACTCCAATTTTTAACATTCTCTGATTTTTGTAATACTTGTCTCAAAGCGTCTCTGAGGCTCAGTAGAGACGGCAGGGCACAGTTTTTGTTGGATTCGAGCAGGCGCTGTTTCGCGTAAATGCGCTTGTTTAAAGCAATTTCACTCCAATTTTTAACATTCTCTGATTTTTGTAATACTTGTCTCAAAGCGTCTCTGAGGCTCAGTAGAGACGGCAGGGCACAGTTTTTGTTGCATTCGAGATGGTGTTGTTTCGCGATAATTTGCTTGTTTAAAGCAATTTCACTCTAATTTTTAACATTCTCTGATTTTTGTAATACTTGTCTCAAAGCGTCTCTGAGGCACAGCAGAGACGGCAGGGCACAGTTTTTGTTGGATTCGAGCAGGTGGTGTTTCGTGATAAAGCGCTTGCTTGAAGCAATTCCACTCTAATTTTTGACATTCTCTGATTTTTGTAACACTTGTCTCAAAGCGTCTCTGAGGCTCAGAAGAGACGGCAGGGCACAGTTTTGCTGGATTAGAGCAGGTGTTGCTTCGCGCTGATTCGCTTGTTTGAAGCAATTTCACTCAAATGTTCGATTTTATCTCATTTTCGTAACACTTGTCTGAAAGCGTCTCTGAGGCTCAGTAGAGACGGAGGGGCACAGCTTTTGTTGGATTCGAGCATGTGTTGTTTCGGGATAATTCGTTTGTTTGAAGCAATTTCACTCAAATTTTCGACATTCTCTGATTTTCGTAACACTTGTTTGAAAGCGTCTCTGAGGCTCAGTAGAGACGGCAGGGCACAGTTTTTGTTGGATTCGAGCAGGTGTTGTTTCTTGATAATTCGCTTGTTTGAAGCAATTCCACACTAATTCTTGACATTCTCTGATTTTTGTAACACTTGTCTCAAAGCGTCTCTGAGGCTCAGCATTGACGGCAGGGCACAGTTTTTGTTGGATTCGAGCAGGTGTTGTTTCGGGATAATTCGCTGGTTTGAAGCAGTTTCACTCAAATTTTCGACATTCTCTGATTTTCGTAAGTATTTTCTGAAAGCCTCTCTGAGGCTCAGTAAAGACGGCAGGCCACAGTTTTTGTTGAATTCGAGCAGGTGTTGTTTCGCCATAATTCGCTTGTTTGAAGCAATTTCACTCAAATGTTCGACATTATCTGATTTTCGTAACACTTGTCTGAAAGCGTCTCTGAGGCTCAGTAGAGACGGAGGGGCACAGTTTTTGTTGGATTCGAGCATGTGTTGTTTTGGGATATTTCGTTTGTTTGAAGCAATTTCACTCAAATTTTCGACATTCTCTGATTTTCGTAACACTTGTCTGAAAGCGTCTCTGAGGCTCAGTAGAGACGGCAGGGCACAGTTTTTGTTGGATTCGAGCAGGTGTTGTTTCTTGATAATTCGCTTGTTTGAAGCAAATCCACTCTAACCTTTGACATTCTCTGATTTTCGTAACCCTTGTCTGAAAGCGTCTCTGAGACTCAGTAGAAAGGGCAGGTCACGGTTTTTTTGGATTTGAGCATGTGTTGTTTCGCGATAATTCGTTTGTTTGAAGCAATTTCACTCAAATTTTCGACATTCTCTGATTTTCGTAACACTTGTCTGAAAGCGTCTCTGAGGCTCAGTTGAGACGGCAGGGCACAGTTTTTGTTGGATTCGAGCAGGGGTTGTTTCTTGATAATTCGTTTGTTTGAAGCAATTTCACTCAAATTTTCGACATTCTCTGATTTTCGTTAAATGTGTCTGAAAGAGTCTCTGAGGCTCATTGGAGACGGCCGGGCACTGTTTTATTTGGATTCTAGCAGGTGTTGTTTCTTGATAATTCGCTTGTTTAAAGCAATTTCACTCTAATTTTTAACATTCTCTGACTTTTGTAATACTTGTCTCAAAGCGTCTCTGAGGCTCAGTAGAGACGGCAGGGCACAGTTTTTGTTGGATTCGAGCAGGTGTTGTTTCGGGATAATTGGCTTGTTTGAAGCAATTCCACTCTAAGTTTTGACATTCTCTGATTTTTGGTACACTTGTCTCAAAGCGTCTCTGAGGCTCAGTAGAGACGGTAGGGCACAGTTTTTGTTGCATTCAAGAAGGTGTTGTTTCGACATATTTCGCTTGTTTAAAGCAATTTCACTCAAGTTTTTAACATTCCTTGATTTTTGTAACACTTGTCTCAAAGCGTCTCTGAGGCTCAGTAGAGACGGCAGGGCACAGTTTTTGTTGGATTCGAGCAGGTGTTGTTTCGCGATAATTCGCTTGTTTGAAGCAATTTCACTCTAATTTTTTACATTCTCTGATTTTTGTAATACTTGTCTCAACGCGTCTCTGAGGCTCAGTAGAGATGGCAGGGCACAGTTTTATTTGGATTCGAGCAGGTATTGTTTCGCGATAATTCGCTTGTTTGAAGCAATTCCACTCTAAGTTTTGACATTCTCTGATTTTTGGTACACTTGTCTCAAAGCGTCTCTGAGGCTCAGTAGAGACGGAGGGGCACAGCTTTTGTTGGATTCGAGCATGTGTTGTTTCGGGATAATTCGTTTGTTTGAAGCAATTTCACTCAAATTTTCGACATTCTCTGATTTTCGTAACACTTGTTTGAAAGCGTCTCTGAGGCTCAGTAGAGACGGCAGGGCACAGTTTTTGTTGGATTCGAGCAGGTGTTGTTTCTTGATAATTCGCTTGTTTGAAGCAATTCCACACTAATTTTTGACATTCTCTGATTTTTGTAACACTTGTCTCAAAGCGTCTCTGAGGCTCAGCATTGACGGCAGGGCACAGTTTTTGTTGGATTCGAGCAGGTGTTGTTTCGGGATAATTCGCTGGTTTGAAGCAGTTTCACTCAAATTTTCGACATTCTCTGATTTTCGTAAGTATTTTCTGAAAGCCTCTCTGAGGCTCAGTAAAGACGGCAGGCCACAGTTTTTGTTGAATTCGAGCAGGTGTTGTTTCGCCATAATTCGCTTGTTTGAAGCAATTTCACTCAAATGTTCGACATTATCTGATTTTCGTAACACTTGTCTGAAAGCGTCTCTGAGGCTCAGTAGAGACGGAAGGGCACAGTTTTTTTGGATTCGAGCATGTGTTGTTTTGGGATATTTCGTTTGTTTGAAGCAATTTCACTCAAATTTTCGACATTCTCTGATTTTGGTAACACTTGTCTGAAAGCGTCTCTGAGGGGCAGTAGAGAGGGCAGGACACAGTTTTTGTTGGATTCGAGGAGGTGTTGATTCGCTATAATTCGCTTGTTTGAAGCAATTCCACTCTAATTTTTGACATTCTCTGATTTTTGTAACACTTGTCTCAAAGCGTCTCTGAGGCTCAGTAGAGACGGCAGGGCACAGTTTTTGCTGGATTCCAGTAGGTGCGGTTTCGCTGTCATTCGCTTGTTTGAAGCAATTTCACTCAAATTTTCGACATTCTCTGATTTTCGTAAGTATTGTCTGAAAGCCTCTCTGAGGCTCAGTAAAGACGGCAGGCCACAGTTTTTGTTGAATTCGAGCAGGTGTTGTTTCGCCCTAATTCGCTTGTTTGAAGCAAATTCACTCAAATGTTCGACATTATCTGATTTTCGTAACACTTGTCTGAAAGCGTCTCTGAGGCTCAGTAGCGACGGAGGGGCACAGTTTTTTTTGGATTCGAGCATGTGTTGTTTTGGGATATTTCGTTTGTTTGAAGCAATTTCACTCAAATTTTCGACATTCTCTGATTTTCGTAACACTTGTCTGAAAGCGTCTGTGAGGCTCAGTAGAGGCGGCAGGGCACAGTTTTTGTTGGATTTGAGCAGATGTTGTTTCTTGATAATTCGCTTGTTTGAAGCAAATCCACTCTAACTTTTGACATTCTCTGATTTTCGTAACACTTGTCTGAAAGCGTCACTGAGACTCAGTAGAGAGGGCAGGGCACGGTTTTTTTGGATTTGAGCATGTGTTGTTTCGCGATAATTCGTTTGTTTGAAGCAATTTCACTCAAATTTTCGACATTCTCTGATTTTCGTTAAATGTGTCTGAAAGAGTCTCTGAGGCTCATTGGAGACGGCCGGGCACAGTTTTTGTTGGATTCTAGCAGGTGTTGTTTCTTGATAATTCGCTTGTTTAAAGCAATTTCACTCTAATTTTAAACATTCTCTGATTTTTGTAATACTTGTCTCAAAGCGTCTCTGAGGCTCAGTCGAGACGGAGGGGCCCAGTTTTTGTTGGATTCGAGCATGTGTTGTTTGGGGATAATTCGTTTGTTTGAAGCAATTTCACTCAAATTTTCGACATTCTCTGATTTTCGTAACACTTGTTTGAAAGCGTCTCTGAGGCTCAGTAGAGACGGCAGGGCACAGTTTTTGTTGGATTCGAGCAGGTGTTGTTTCTTGATAATTCGCTTGTTTGAAGCAATTCCACTCTAATTTTTGACATTCTCTGATTTTTGTAACACTTGTCTCAAAGCGTCTCTGAGGCTCAGCATAGACGGCAGGGCACAGTTTTTGTTGGATTCGAGCAGGTGTTGTTTCGCGATAATTCGCTGGTTTGAAGCAATTGCACTCAAATTTTCGACATTCTATGATTTTCGTAACACTTGTCTGAAAGCGTCTCTGAGGGGCAGTAGAGACGGTAGGGCACAGTTTTTGTTGGATTCGAAGAGGTGTTGATTCGCTATAGTTCGCTTGTTTGAAGCAATTCCACTCTAATTTTTGACATTCTCTGATTTTTGTAACACCTGTCTCAAAGCGTCTCTGAGGTCCAGTAGAGACGGCAGGGCACAGTTTTTGTTGGATTCGAGCAGGTGTTGTTTCGCGATAATTCGCTTGTTTGAAGCAATTTCACTCAAATGTTCGACATTATCTGATTTTCGAAACACTTGTCTGAAAGCGTCTCTGAGGCTCAGCAGAGACGGCAGGGCACAGTTTTTGTTGGATTCGAGCAGGTGTTGTTTCGCGATAATTCGGCTTTTTGAAGCAATTTCACTCAAATTTTCGACATTCTCTGATTTTCGAAACACTTGTCTGCAAGCGTCTCTGAGGCTCAGCAGAGACGGCAGGGCACAGCTTTTGTTGGATTCGAGCAGGTGTTGTTTCGCGATAATTCGGCTGTTTGAAGCAATTCCACTCAAATTTTCGACATTCTCTGATTTTCGTAACACTTGTCTAAAAGCATCTCTGAGGCTCAGTAGAGACGGCAGGGCACAGTTTTTGTTGGATTCGAGCAGGCGCTGTTTCGCGATAATTCGCTTGTTTAAAGCAATTTCACTCTAATTTTTAACATTCTCTGATTTTTGTAACACTTGTCTCTAAACGTCTCTGAAGCTCAGTAGAGACGGCAGGGCACAGTTTTTACTGGATTCGAGCAGGTGTTGTTTCGCGATAATTCGCTTGTTTGAAGCAATTTCACCCAAATGTTCGACATTATCTGATTTTCGAAACACTTGTCTGAAAGCGTCTCTGAGGCTCAGCAGAGACGGCAGGGCACAGTTTTTGTTGGATTCGAGCAGGTGTTGTTTCGCGATAATTCGGCTGTTTGAAGCAATTTCACTCAAATTTTCGACATTCTCTGATTTTCGTAACACTTGTCTAAAAGCATCTCTGAGGCTCAGTAGAGACGGCAGGGCACAGTTTTTGTTGGATTCGAGCAGGCGCTGTTTCGCGATAATTCGCTTGTTTAAAGCAATTTCACTCTAATTTTTAACATTCTCTGATTTTTGTAATACTTGTCTCAAAGCGTCTCTGAGGCTCAGTAGAGACGGCAGGGCACAGTTTTTGTTGGATTTGAGCAGGTGTTGTTTCGTGATAATTCGCTTGTTTGCAGCAAGTTCACTCAAATGTTCGACATTCTCTCATTTATTAACACTTGTCTCAAAGCGTCTCTGACGCTCAGTAGAGACGCCAGGGCACAGTTTTTATTGGGTTTGAGCAGGAGTTTTCTCGCGAAAATTCGCTTTTTTAAAGGAACTTGACTCAACTTTTCGATATTCTCAGATCTTTGTAACAATTCTCTCAATGCGTCTCTGAGCCTCAGTAGAGACTGCGGGGCACAGTTTTTGTTGGATTCGAGCAGGTGTTGTTTCGCTCTAATTCGCTTGTTTGAAGCAATTTTACTCAAATGTTCGACATTATCTGATTTTCGTAACACCTGTCTGAAAGCGTCTCTGAGGCTCAGTAGAGACGGAGGGGCACAGTTTTTGTTGGATTCGAGCATGTGTTGTTTCGGGATAATTTGTTTGTTTGAAGCAGTTTCACTCAAATTTTCGACATTCTCTGATTTTCGTAACACTTGTCTGAAAGCGTCTCTGAGGCTCAGTAGAGCCGGAATCACAGTATTGTTGGATTCGAGCAGGTGTTGCTTCTTGATAATTCCCATGTTTGAGGCAATTCAACTCTAATTTTTGACATTCTCTGATTTTTGTAACACTGGTCTGAAAGCGTCTCTGAGGCTCAGGAGAGACGGCAGGGCACAGTTTTTGTTGCATTCGAGATGGTGTTGTGTCGCGATAATTTGCTTGTTTAAAGCAATTTCACTCTAATTTTTAACATTCTCTGATTTTTGTAATACTTGTCTCAAAGCGTCTCTGAGGCACAGTAGAGACGGCAGGGCACAGTTTTTTTTGGATTCGAGCAGGTGTTGTTTCGTGATAATTCGCTTGCTTGAAGCAATTCCACTCTAATTTTTGACATTCTCTGATTTTTTTAACACTTGTCTCAAAGCGTCTCTGAGGCTCAGTAGAGACGGCAGGGCACAGTTTTGCTGGATTAGAGCAGGTGTTGTTTCGCGATAATTCGCTTGTTTGAAGCAATTTCAGTCAAATTTTCGACATTCTCTTATTTTCGTAACACTTGTCCTAAAGTCTCTCTGAGGCTCAGTAAAGACGGCAGGCCACAGTTTTTGTTGAATTCGAGCAGGTGTTGTTTCGCGCTAATTCGCTTGTTTGAAGCAATTTCACTCAAATTTTCGACATTCTCTGATTTTCGTAACACTTGTTTGAAAGCGTCTCTGAGGCTCAGTAGAGACGGCAGGGCACAGTTTTTGTTGGATTCGAGCAGGTGTTGTTTCTTGATAATTCGCTTGTTTGAAGCAATTCCACTCTAATTTTTGACATTCTCTGATTTTTGTAACACTTGTCTCAAAGCGTCTCTGAGGCTCAGCATAGACGGCAGGGCACAGTTTTTGGTGGATTCGAGCAGGTGTTGTTTCGCGATAATTCGCTGGTTTGAAGCAATTGCACTCAAATTTTCGACATTCTCTGATTTTTGTAATACTTGTCTCAAAGCGTCTCTGAGGCACAGTAGAGACGGTAGGGCACAGTTTTTGTTGGATTCGAAGAGGTGTTGATTCGCTATAGTTCGCTTGTTTGAAGCAATTCCACTCTAATTTTTGACATTCTCTGATTTTTGTAACACCTGCCTCAAAGCGTCTCTGAGGCCCAGTAGAGACGGCAGGGCACAGTTTTTCCTTGATTCGAGCAGGTGTTGTTTCGCGATAATTCGCTTGTTTGAAGCAATTTCACTCAAATTTTTGACATTCTCTGATTTTCGTAAATATTGTCTGAAAGCCTCTCTGAGGCTCAGTAAAGACGGCAAGCCACAGTTTTTGTTGAATTCGAGCAGGTGTTTTTTCGCCCTAATTCGCTTGTTTGAAGCAATTTCACTCAATTGTTCGAAGTTATCTGATTTTCGTAACACTTGTCTGAAAGCGTCTCTGAGGATCAGTAGAGACGGAGGGACACAGTTTTGGTTCGATTCGAGCATGTGTTGTTTCGGGATAATTCGAAATTTTGAAGCAATTTCACTCAAATTTTCGAAATTCGCTGATTTTCGTAACACTTGTCTGAAAGCGTCTCTGAGGCTCAGCAGAGACGGCAGGGCACAGTTTTTGTTGGATTCGAGCAGGTGTTGTTTCGCGATAATTCGCTTGATTAAAGCAATTTCACTTTAATTTTTAACATTCTCTGATTTTTGTAATACTTGTCTCAAAGCGTTTCTGAGGCCCAGTAGAGACGGCAGGGCACAGTTTTTGTTAATTTCGAGCAGGTGTTGTTTCGCGATAATTCGCTTCTTTGAAGCAATTTCACTCAAATTTTCGACATTCTCTGATTTTCGTAAATATTGTCTGAAAGCCTCTCTGTGGCTCAGTAAAGACGGCAGGTCACAGTTTTTGTTGGATTCGAGCAGGTGTTGTTTCTTGATAATTTGCATGTTTGAAGCAATTCCACTCTAATTTTTGACATTCTCTGATTTTTGTAACACTTGTCTCAAAGCGTCTCTGAGGCTCAGCAGACACGGCAGGGCACAGTTTTTGTTGGATTCGAGCATATGTTATTTCGCGATAATTCGCTTGTTTGAAGCAATTTCACTCAAATTTTCGACATTCTCTTATTTTGGTAACACTTGTCTGAAAGCGTCTCTGAGGCTCAGTAGATACGGCAGGGCAGAGTTCTTGTTTGATTCGAGCAGGTGTTGTTTCGCGATAATTCGCTTGTTTAAAGCAATTTCACTCTAATTTTTTACATTCTCTGATTTTTGTAATACTTGTCTCAAAGCGTTTCTGAGGCTCAGTAGAGACGGCAGGGCACAGTTTTATTTGGATTCTAGCAGGTATTGTTTCGCGATAATTCGCTTGTTTGAAGCAATTCCACTCTAACTTTTCACATTCTCTGATTTTTGTAACACTTGTCTCAAAGCGTCTCTGATGCTCAGTAGAGACGTCAGGGCACAGTTTTTGCTGGATTCGAGCAGGTGTTGTTTCGCGATAATTCGCTTGTTTGAACCATTTCACTCTAATTTTCGACATTCTCTGATTTTCGTAAATATTGTCTGAAAGCCTCTCTGAGGCTCAGTAAAGACGGCAGGCCACAGTTTTTATTGAATTCGAGCGGGTGTTGTTTCGCGCTAATTCGCTTGTTTGAAGCAATTTCACTCAAATGTTCGATTTTATCTGATTTTCGTAACGCTTGTCTGAAAGCGTCTCTGAGGCTCAGTAGAGACGACAGGGCACAGTTTTTTTTGGATTCGAGCAGGTGTTGTTTCGCGATAATTCGCTTGATTAAAGCAATTACACTCTAATTTTTAACATTCTCTGATTTTTGTAATACTTGTCAGAATGCGTCTCTGAGGCTCAGTAGAGACGGCAGGGCACAGTCTTTGTTGGATTCGAGAAGGTGCTGTTTCCTGATAATTCGCATGTTTGAAGCAATTCAACTCTAATTTTTGTCATTCTCTGATTTTTGTAACACTTGTCTCAAAGCGTCTCTGAGGCTCAGCAGAGACGGCAGGGCACAGTTTTTGTTGGATTCGAGCAGGTGTTGTTTCGCGATAATTCGCTTGTTTGAAGCAATTTCACTCAAATTTTCGACATTCTCTTATTTTCGTAACACTTGTCTGAAAGCGTCTCTGAGGCTCAGTAGAGACGGCAGGGCACAGTTTTTGTTGGATTCGAGCAGGTGTTGTTTCGCGATAATTCGCTGGTTTGAAGCAATTTCACTCAAATTTTCGACATTCTCTGATTTTCGCAACACTTGTCTGAAAGCCTCTCTGAGGCCCAGTAAAGACGGCAGGCCACAGTTTTTGTTGGATTCGAGCAGGGTTGTTTCGCGATAATTCGCTTGTTTGAAGCAATTTCACTCAAATTTTCGACATTCTCTTATTTTCGTAACACTTGTCTGAAAGCGTCTCTGAGGCTCAGTAGAGACGGAGCGGCACAGTTTTTGTTGGATTCGAGCATGTGTTGTTTCGGGATAATTCGCTTGTTTGAAGCAATTCCACTCCAATTTTTGACATTCTCTTATTTTTGTAACACGTGTCTCAAAGCGTCCCTGAGGCTCTGTAGAGACGGCAGGGCACAGTATTTGTTGGATTCGAGGAGGTGTTGTTTCGCGATAATTCGCTTGATTAAAGCAATTTCACTCTAATTTTTAACATTCTCTGATTTTTGTAATACTTGTCTGAAAGCGTCTCTGAATCTCAGTAGAGACGGCAGGGCACAGTTTTTGTTAATTTCGAGGAGGTGTTGTTTCGCGATAATTCGCTTCTTTGAAGCAATTTCACTCACATTTTCGACATTCTCTGATTTTCGTAAATATTGTCTGAAAGCCTCTCTGAGGCTCAGTAAAGACGGCAGGCCACAGTTTTTGTTGGATTCGAGCAGGTGTTGTTTCTTGATAATTCGCATGTTTGAAGCAATTCCACTCTAATTTTTGACATTCTCTGATTTTTGTAACACTTGTCTCAAAGCGTCTCTGAGGCTCAGCAGACACGGCAGGGCACAGTTTTTGTTGGATTCGAGCATGTGTTATTTCGCGATAATTCGCTTGTTTGAAGCAATTTCACTCAAATTTTCGACATTCTCTTATTTTGGTAACACTTGTCTGAAAGCGTCTCTGAGGCTCAGTAGATACGGCAGGGCACAGTTTTTGTTTGATTCGAGCAGGTGTTGTTTCGCGATAATTCGCTTGTTTAAAGCAATTTCACTCTAATTTTTTACATTCTCTGATTTTTGTAATACTTGTCTCAAAGCGTCTCTGAGGCTCAGTAGAGACGGCAGGGCACAGTTTTATTTGGATTCGAGCAGGTATTGTTTCGCGATAATTCGCTTGTTTGAAGCAATTCCACTCTAACTTTTCACATTCTCTGATTTTTGTAACACTTGTCTCAAAGCGTCTCTGATGCTCAGTAGAGACGTCAGGGCACAGTTTTTGCTGGATTCGAGCAGGTGTTGTTTCGCGATAATTCGCTTGTTTGAAGCAATTTCACTCAAATTTTCGACATTCTCTTATTTTCGTAACACTTATCTGAAAGCGTCTCTGAGGCTCAGTAGAGACGGCAGGGCACAGTTTTTGTTGGATTCGAGAAGGTACTGTTTCTTGATAATTCGCATGTTTGAAGCAATTCAACTCTAATTTTTGTCATTCTCTGATTTTCGCAACACTTGTCTGAAAGTGTCTCTGAGGCTCAGTAGAGACGGCAGGGAACAGTTTTTGTTGGATTCGAGCATGTGTTGTTTTGGGATATTTCGTTTGTTTGAAGCAATTTCACTCAAATTTTCGACATTCTCTGATTTTCGTAACACTTGTCTGAAAGCGTCTCTGAGGCTCAGTAGAGAACGCAGGGCGCAGCTTTTGTTGGATTCGGGCGGGTTTTGTATCTTGATAATTCGCATTTTTGAAGCAATTCCACTCTAATTTTGACATTCTGTGATTTTTGTAACACTTGTCTCAAAGCGTCTCTGAGGCTCAGCAGAGACGGCAGGGCACAGTTTTTGTTGGATTCGAGCAGGTGTTGTTTCGCGATAATTCGCTTGTTTGAAGCAATTCCACTCGAATTTTTGACATTCTCTTATTTTTGTAACACTTGTCTCAAAGCGTCCCTGAGGCTCAGTAGAGACGGCAGGGCACAGTTTTTGTTGGATTCGAGGAGGTGTTGTTTCGCGATAATTCGCTTGATTAAAGCAATTTCACTCTAATTTTTAACATTCTCGGATTTTTGTAATACTTGTCTGAAAGCGTCTCTGAATCTCAGTAGAGACGGCAGGGCACAGTTTTTGTTAATTTCGGGCAGGTGTTGTTTCGCGATAATTCGCTTCTTTGAAGCAATTTCACTCAAATTTTCGACATTCTCTGATTTTCGTAAATATTGTCTGAAAGCCTCTCTGAGGCTCAGTAAAGACGGCAGGCCACAGTTTTTGTTGGATTCGAGCAGGTGTTGTTTCTTTATAATTCGCATGTTTGAAGCAATTCCACTCTAATTTTTGACATTCTCTGATTTTTGTAACACTTGTCTCAAAGCGTCTCTGAGGCTCAGCAGAGACGGCAGGGCACAGTTTTTGTTGGATTCGAGCATGTGTTATTTCGCGATAATTCGCTTGTTTGAAGCAATTTCACTCAAATTTTCGACATTCTCTTATTTTGGTAACACTTGTCTGAAAGCGTCTCTGAGGCTCAGTAGATACGGCAGGGCACAGTTTTTGTTTGATTCGAGCAGGTGTTGTTTCGCGATATTTCGCTTGTTTAAAGCAATTTCACTCTAATTTTTTACATTCTCTGATTTTTGTAATACTTGTCTCAAAGCGTCTCTGAGGCTCAGTAGAGACGGCAGGGCACAGTTTTATTTGGATTCGAGCAGGTATCGTTTCGCGATAATTCGCTTGATTGAAGCAATTCCACTCTAACTTTTCACATTCTCTGATTTTTGTAACACTTGTCTCAAAGCGTCTCTGATGCTCAGTAGAGACGGCAGGGCACAGTTTTTGCTGGATTCGAGCAGGTGTTGTTTCGCGATAATTCGTTTGTTTGAACCATTTCACTCCAATTTTCGACATTCTCTGATTTTCGTAAATATTGTCTGAAAGCCTGTCTGAGGCTCAGTAAAGACGGCAGGCCACAGTTTTTGTTGAATTCGAGCGGGTGTTGTTTCGCGCTAATTCGCTTGTTTGAAGCAATTTCACTCAAATGTTCGATTTTATCTGATTTTCGTAACGCTTGTCTGAAAGCGTCTCTGAGGCTCAGTAGAGACGGCAGGGCACAGTTTTTGTTGGATTCGAGCAGGTGTTGTTTCGCGATAATTCGCTTGATTAAAGCAATTTCACTCTAATTTTTAACATTCTCTGATTTTTGTAATACTTGTCAGAAAGCGTCTCTGAGGCTCAGTAGAGACGGCAGGGCACAGTTTGTGTTGGATTCGAGAAGGTGCTGTTTCTTGATAATTCGCATGTTTGTAGCAATTCAACTCTAATTTTTGACATTCTCTGATTTTTGTAACTCTTGTCTCAAAGCGTCTCTGAGGCTCAGCAGTGACGGCAGGGCACAGTTTTTGTTGGATTCGAGCAGGTGTTGTTTCGCGATAATTCGCTTGTTTGAAGCAATTTCACTCAAATTTTCGACATTCTCTTATTTTCGTAACACTTGCGTGAAAGCGTCTCTGAGGCTCAGTAGAGACGGCAGGGCACAGTTTTTGTTGGATTCGAGCAGGTGTTGTTTCGCGATAATTCGCTGGTTTGAAGCAATTTCACTCAAATTTTCGACATTCTTTGATTTTCGCAACACTTGTCTGAAAGTGCCTCTGAGGATCAGCAGAGACGGCAGGGCACAGTTTGTGTTAAATTTGAGCAGGTGTTGTTTCGCGATAATTCGCTTCTTTGAAGTAATTTCACTCAAATGTTCGACATTCTCAGATTTTCGTAACACTTGTCTGAAAGCGTCTCTGAGGGGCAGTAGACACGGTAGGGCACAGTTTTTTTTGGATTCGAGGAGGTGTTGATTCGCTATAGTTCGCTTGTTTGAAGCAATTCCACTCTAATTTTTGACATTCTCTTATTTTTGTAACACCTGTCTCAAAGCGTCTTTGAGGCTCAGTAGAGACAGCAGGGCACAGTTTTGGCTGGATTCGAGCAGGTGTTGTTTCGCGATAATTCGCTTGTTTGAAGCAATTTCACTCAAATTTTTGACATTCTCTGATTTTCGTAAATATTGTCTGAAAGCCTCTCTGAGGCTCAGTAAAGACGGCAGGCCATAGTTTTTGTTGAATTCAAGCAGGTGTTTTTTCGCCCTAATTCGCTTGTTTGAAGCAATTTCACTCAAATGTTCGATGTTATCTGATTTTCGTAACACTTGTCTGAAAGCGTCTCTGAGGCTCAGTAGAGACGGAGGGACACAGTTTTGGTTGGATTCGAGCATGTGTTGTTTCGGGATAATTCGTTTGTTTGAAGCAATTTCACTCAAATTTTCGACATTCGCTGATTTTCGTAACAGGTGTCTGAAAGCGTCTCTGAGGCTCAGTAGAGACGGCAGGGCACAGTTTTTGTTGGATTCGAGCAGGTGTTGTTTCGCGATAATTCGCTTGATTAAAGCAATTTCACTTTAATTTTTAAGGATACCCATCTGTGAAATTTTGAAAATCTACAGTTTTCATTGGATTGATTTGAAATTTTAACACAACAATCACTGTACAGTGAGGAGTAACTGTGCTACATTTCATACATTTATGCAGATTAGTTGCTAACATATTAATATTTATTATATTTTTTTAAATATTTGTATAAATGGTTCCCCATGATTCAATTTTGATTTGAAAAGCTTGATAATTTTCAGTTATGTCCTGTAATGGAATGTTAGCAAATTGATGGGATAAATTTTTAATCTTGTTATTACTTTGGATAAAAATAAATTTTAAAGTTTAAATTCATTATTTTTTTCATTTAAATTTTGAAATGTAAACTTTAATATGTAATTACTCAGCAGTTATTCACGTTATGAAAAAATTATCTCATCATTTCTTTTTAATGTTCTTTCTAAGCAGGTACACCAAATTTCATGCATAAGTACTGAAAATTGCATCGTGTGGAGCATTTTAAAGACCAAACAGTGCTAAAAATAAAAACGTGGAAAAACTAAGTTTGAAGTCATAGCAAGGATAATGGAACTGTATGGATTTAAATGGACACGACCACTTACAGGCAATCAGTTAGGCGGCCGCGTGACATAGTTAAAAAGGCCGAAAGGCTATAAAAAGCAATTAAAATAAAGCAGACGATTTATACTATTTGATAAAACAAAAATCCATTTTTGGCAATTTTGGAAATTTTTAGCCTTTTTTCACAGATGGGTATCCTTAACATTCTCTGATTTTTGTTATACTTATCTCAAAGCGTCTCTGAATCTCAGTAGAGACGGCAGGGCACAGTTTTTGTTAAATTCGAGCAGGCGTTGTTTCGCGATAATTCGCTTCTTTGAAGCAATTTCACTCAAATTTTCGACATTCTCAGATTTTCGTAACACTTGTCTGAAAGCGTCTCTGAGGGGCAGTAGAGAGAGCAGGACACAGTTTTTGTTGGATTCGAGGAGGTGTTGATTCGCTATAATTCGCTTGTTTGAAGCAATTCCACTCTAATTTTTGACATTCTCTGATTTTTGTAACACTTGTCTCAAAGCGTCTCTGAGGCTCCGTAGAGACGGCAGGGCACAGTTTTTGCTGGATTCGAGCAGGTGTTGTTTTGGCATATTTCGTTTGTTTGAAGCAATTTCACTCAAATGTTCGATGTTATCTGATTTTCGTAACACTTGTCTGAAAGCGTCTCTGAGGCTCAGTAGAGACGGCAGGGCACAGTTTTTGTTGGATTCGAGCAGGTGTTGTTTCGCGATAATTCGCTTGTTTGAAGCAATTCCACTCTAATTTTTGACATTCTCTGAATTGTGTAACACTTGTCTCAAAGCGTCTCTGAGGCTTAGTAGAGAAGGCTGGGCACAGTTTTTGTTGGATTCGAGCAGGTGTTGTTTCGCGATAATTCGCTTGTTTAAAGCAATTTCACTCTAATTTATAACATTTTCTGATTTTTGTAACACTTGTCTCAAAGCGTCTCAGAGGCTTAGTAGAGACGGCTGGGCACAGTTTTTGTTGGATTCGAGCAGGTGTTGTTTCGCGATAATTCGCTTGTTTAAAGCAATTTCACTCTAATTTATAACATTTTCTGATTTTTGTAACACTTGCCTCAAAGCGTCTCTGAGGCTTAGTAGAGACGGCTGGGCACAGTTTTTGTTGGATTCGAGCAGGTGTTGTTTCGCGATAATTCGCTTGTTTGAAGCAATTTCACTCAAATTTTCGACATTCTCTGACTTTCGTAACACTTGTCTCAAAGCGTCTCTGAGGCTTAGTAGAGACGGCTGGGCACAGTTTTTGTTGGATTCGAGCAGGTGTTGTTTCGCGATAATTCGCTTGTTTGAAGCAATTTCACTCAAATTTTCGACATTCTCTGACTTTCGTAACACTTGTCTCAAAGCGTCTCTGACGCTCAGTAGAGACGTGAGGGCACAGTTTTTACTGGATTCGAGCAGGTGTTGTTTCGCGATAATTCGCTTGTTTGAAGCAATTCCACTCTAATTTTTAACATTCTCTGAATTGTGTAACACTTGTCTCATAGCGTCTCTGAAGCTTAGTAGAGACGTCTGGCCGCAGTTTTTGTTGGTTTCGAGCAGGTGCTGTTTCGCGATAATTCGCTTGTTTGAAGCAATTCCACTCTAATTTTTGACATTCTCTGAATTGTGCAACACTTGTCTCAAAGCGTCTCTGAGGCTTAGTAGAGACGGCTGGGCAAAGTGTTTGTTGGATTCGATCAGGTGTTGTTTCGGGATAATTCTCTTGTTTAAAGGAATTTCACTCCAATTTTCGATATTCTCAGATCTTTGTAAAACTTGTCGCAAAGCGTCTCTGAGGCTCAGTAGAGACGGCAGGGCAGAGTTTTTGTTGGATTCGAGCAGGTGTTGTTTCGCGATAATTCGCTTGTTTAGAGCAATTTCACTCTAATTTTTAACATTCTCTGATTTTTGTAACGCTTGTCTCAAAGCGTCTCTGACGCTCAGTAGAGACGTGAGGGCACAGTTTTTATTTGATTTGAGCAGGTGTTGTTTAGCGATAATTCGCTTGTTTGAAGCCACTTGACTCAAATTTTCGATATTCTCAGATCTTTGTAAAACTTGTTGCAAAGCGTCTCTGAAGCTCAGTAGAGACGGCAGGGCAGAGTTTTTGTTGGATTCGAGCAGGTGTTGTTTCGCGATAATTCGCTTGTTTAAACCAATTTCACTCTAATTTTTAACATTCTCTGAATTGTGTAACACTTGTCTCAAAGCGTCTCTGAGGCTTAGTAGAGACGGCTGGGCACAGTTTTTGTTGGATTCGAGCACGTGTTGTTTCGCGATAATTCGCTTGTTTGAAGCAATTTCACTCAAATTTTCGACGTTCTCTGATTTTTGTAACACTTGTCTCAAGCGTCTCTGACGCTCAATAGAGACGACTGGGCACAGTTTTTGTTGGATTCGAGCAGGTGTTGTTTCGCGATAATTCGCTTGTTTAAAGCAATTTCACTCTAATTTTTAACATTTTCTGATTTTTGTAACACTTGTCTCAAAGCGTCTGTGACGCTCAGTAGAGACGTGAGGGCACAGTTTTTATTTGATTCGAGCAGGTGTTGTTTCGCGATAATTCGCTTGTTTGAAGCCACTTGACTCAAATTTTCGATATTCTCGGATCTTTGTAAAACTTGTCGCAAAGAGTCTCTGAGGCTCAGTAGAGACGGCAGGGCACAGTTTTTGTTGGATTCGAGCAGGTGTTGTTTCGCGATAATTCGCATGTTTGAAGCAATTTCACTCAAATTTTCGACATTCTCTGAATTTCGTAACACTTGTCTCAAAGCGTCTCTGAGGCTCAGTAGAGACGGCACTCCACACCTTTGTTGGACACGAGCAGGTGTTATTTCGCGATAATTCGCTTGTTTGAAGCAATTCCACTCTAATTTTTGACATTCTCTGATAATTGTAACACATGTCTCAAAGCGTCTCTGAGGCTTAGTAGAGACGGCTAGGCACACATTTTGTTGGATTCGAGCAGGTGTTATTTCGCGATAATTCGCTTGTTTGAAGCAATTCCACTCTAATTTTTGACATTCTCCGATAATTGTAACACTTGTCTCAAAGCGTCTCAGAGGCTTAGTAGAGACGGCTAGGCACACTTTTTGTTGGATTCGAGCAGGTGTTATTTCACGATAATTCGCTTGTGTGAAGCAATTCCACTCTAATTTTTTACATTCTCTGAATTGTGTAACACTTGTCTCAAAGCGTCTCTGAGGCTCAGTAGAGACGGCAGGGCACAGTATTTGTTGGATTCGAGCAGGTGTTGTTTCGCGATAATTCGCTTGTTTGAAGATATTCCACTCTAATTTTTAACATTCTCTGAATTGTGTAACACTTGTCTCAAACCGTCTCTGAGGCTTAGTAGAGACGTTTGGCCACAGTTTTTGTTGGTTTCGAGCAGGTGCTGTTTCGCGATAATTCGCTTGTTTGAAGCAATTCCACTCTAATTTTTGACATTCTCTGAATTGTGTAACACTTGTCTCAAAGCGTCTCTGAGGCTTAGTAGAGAAGGCTGGGCACAGTTTTTGTTGGATTCGAGCAGGTGTTGTTTCGCGATAATTCTCTTGTTTAAAGCAATTTCACTCCAATTTTCGACATTCTCAGATCTTTGTAAAACTTGTCGCAAAGCGTCTCTGAGGCTCAGTAGAGACGGCAGGGCAGAGATTTTGTTGGATTCGAGCAGGTGTTGTTCCGCGATAATTCGCTTGTTTAGAGCAATTTCACTCTAATTTTTAACATTCTCTGATTTTTGTAACGCTTGTCTCAAAGCGTCTCTGACGCTCAGTAGAGACGTGAGGGCACAGTTTTTATTTGATTTGAGCAGGTGTTGTTTAGCGATAATTCGCTTGTTTGAAGCCACTTGACTCAAATTTTCGATATTCTCAGATCTTTGTAAAACTTGTTGCAAAGCGTCTCTGAAGCTCAGTAGAGACGGCAGGGCAGAGTATTTGTTGGATTCGAGCAGGTGTTGTTTCGCGATAATTCGCTTGTTTAAACCAATTTCCCTCTAATTTTTAACATTCTCTGAATTGTGTAACTCTTGTCTATAAGCGTCTCTGAGGCTTAGTAGAGACGGCTGGGCACAGTTTTTGTTGGATTCGAGCACGTGTTGTTTCGCGATAATTCGCTTGTTTGAAGCAATTTCACTCAAATTTTCGACATTCTCTGATTTTTGTAACACTTGTCTCAAAGCGTCTCTGAGGCTCAGTAGAGACGGCAGGGCACAGTTTTTGCTGGATTCGAGCAGGTGTTTTTTCGCCCTAATTCGCTTGTTTGAAGCAATTTCACTCAAATGTTCGATGTTATCTGATTTTCGTAACACTTGTCTGAAAGCGTCTCTGAGGCTCAGTAGAGACGGCAGGGCACAGTTTTTGTTGGATTCGAGCAGGTGTTGTTTCGCGATAATTCGCTTGTTTGAAGATATTCCACTCTAATTTTTAACATTCTCTGAATTGTTAGCACTTGTCTCAAACCGTCTCTGAGGCTTAGTAGAGACGTTTGGCCACAGTTTTTGTTGGTTTCGAGCAGGTGCTGTTTCGCGATAATTCGCTTGTTTGAAGCAATTCCACTCTAATTTTTGACATTCTCTGAATTGTGTAACACTTGTCTCAAAGCGTCTCTGAGGCTTAGTAGAGAAGGCTGGGCACAGTTTTTGTTGGATTCGAGCAGGTGTTGTTTCGCGATAATTCGCTTGTTTAAAGCAATTTCACTCTAATTTATAACATTTTCTGATTTTTGTAACACTTGTCTCAAAGCGTCTCTGAGGCTTAGTAGAGACGGCTGGGCACAGTTTTTGTTGGATTCGAGCAGGTGTTGTTTCGCGATAATTCGCTTGTTTAAAGCAATTTCACTCTAATTTATAACATTTTCTGATTTTTGTAACACTTGCCTCAAAGCGTCTCTGAGGCTTAGTAGAGACGGCTGGGCACAGTTTTTGTTGGATTCGAGCAGGTGTTGTTTCGGGATAATTCGCTTGTTTGAAGTAATTTCACTCAAATTTTCGACATTCTCTGAATTTCGTAACACTTGTCTCAAAGCGTCTCTGAGGCTCAGTAGAGACGGCAGGCCACAGTTTTTGTTGGATTCGAGCAGGTGTTATTTCGCGATAATTCGCTTGTTTGAAGTAATTCCACTCTAATTTCTGACATTCTCTGATAAATGTAACACTTGTCTCAAAGCGTCTCTGACGCTCAGTAGAGACGTGAGGGCACAGTTTTTATTGGATTCGAGCAGGTGTTGTTTCGCGATAATTCGCTTGTTTGAAGCAATTCCACTCTAATTTTTAACATTCTCTGAATTGTGTAACACTTGTCTCATAGCGTCTCTGAAGCTTAGTAGAGACGTCTGGCCGCAGTTTTCGTTGGTTTCGAGCAGGTGCTGTTTCGCGATAATTCGCTTGTTTGAAGCAATTCCACTCTAACTTTTGACATTCTCTGAATTGTGCAACACTTGTCTCAAAGCGTTTCTGAGGCTTAGTAGAGACGGCTGGGCAAAGTGTTTGTTGGATTCGATCAGGTGTTGTTTCGGGATAATTCTCTTGTTTAAAGGAATTTCACTCCAATTTTCGATATTCTCAGATCTTTGTAAAACTTGTCGCAAAGCGTCTCTGAGGCTCAGTAGAGACGGCAGAGCAGAGTTTTTGTTGGATTCGAGCAGGTGTTGTTTCGCGATAATTCGCTTGTTTAGAGCAATTTCACTCTAATTTTTAACATTCTCTGATTTTTGTAACGCTTGTCTCAAAGCGTCTCTGACGCTCAGTAGAGACGGCAGGGCAGAGTTTTTGTTGGATTCGAGCAGGTGTTGTTTCGCGATAATTCGCTTGTTTAGAGCAATTTCACTCTAATTTTTAACATTCTCTGATTTTTGTAACGCTTGTCTCAAAGCGTCTCTGACGCTCAGTAGAGACGGCAGGGCACAGTTTTTGCTGGATTCGAGCAGGTGTTTTTTCGCCCTAATTCGCTTGTTTGAAGCAATTTCACTCAAATGTTCGATGTTATCTGATTTTCGTAACACTTGTCTGAAAGCGTCTCTGAGGCTCAGTAGAGACGGCAGGGCACAGTTTTTGTTGGATTCGAGCAGGTGTTGTTTCGCGATAATTCGCTTGTTTGAAGATATTCCACTCTAATTTTTAACATTCTCTGAATTGTTAGCACTTGTCTCAAACCGTCTCTGAGGCTTAGTAGAGACGTTTGGCCACAGTTTTTGTTGGTCTCGATCAGGTGCTGTTTCGCGATAATTCGCTTGTTTGAAGCAATTCCACTCTAATTTTTGACATTCTCTGAATTGTGTAACACTTGTCTCAAAGCGTCTCTGAGGCTTAGTAGAGAAGGCTGGGCACAGTTTTTGTTGGATTCGAGCAGGTGTTGTTTCGCGATAATTCGCTTGTTTAAAGCAATTTCACTCTAATTTATAACATTTTCTGATTTTTGTAACACTTGTCTCAAAGCGTCTCTGAGGCCTGGTAGAGACGGCTGGGCACAGTTTTTGTTGGATTCGAGCAGGTGTTGTTTCGCGATAATTCGCTTGTTTAAAGCAATTTCACTCTAATTTATAACATTTTCTGATTTTTGTAACACTTGCCTCAAAGCGTCTCTGAGGCTTAGTAGAGACGGCTGGGCACAGTTTTTGTTGGATTCGAGCAGGTGTTGTTTCGCGATAATTCGCTTGTTTGAAGTAATTTCACTCAAATTTTCGACATTCTCTGAATTTCGTAACACTTGTCTCAAAGCGTCTCTGAGGCTCAGTAGAGACGGCAGGCCACAGTTTTTGTTGGATTCGAGCAGGTGTTATTTCGCGATAATTCGCTTGTTTGAAGTAATTCCACTCTAATTTCTGACATTCTCTGATAAATGTAACACTTGTCTCAAAGCGTCTCTGACGCTCAGTAGAGACGTGAGGGCACAGTTTTTATTGGATTCGAGCAGGTGTTGTTTCGCGATAATTCGCTTGTTTGAAGCAATTCCACTCTAATTTTTAACATTCTCTGAATTGTGTAACACTTGTCTCATAGCGTCTCTGAAGCTTAGTAGAGACGTCTGGCCGCAGTTTTTGTTGGTTTCGAGCAGGTGCTGTTTCGCGATAATTCGCTTGTTTGAAGCAATTCCACTCTAACTTTTGACATTCTCTGAATTGTGCAACACTTGTCTCAAAGCGTTTCTGAGGCTTAGTAGAGACGGCTGGGCAAAGTGTTTGTTGGATTCGATCAGGTGTTGTTTCGGGATAATTCTCTTGTTTAAAGGAATTTCACTCCAATTTTCGATATTCTCAGATCTTTGTAAAACTTGTCGCAAAGCGTCTCTGAGGCTCAGTAGAGACGGCAGGGCAGAGTTTTTGTTGGATTCGAGCAGGTGTTGTTTCGCGATAATTCGCTTGTTTAGAGCAATTTCACTCTAATTTTTAACATTCTCTGATTTTTGTAACGCTTGTCTCAAAGCGTCTCTGACGCTCAGTAGAGACGTGAGGGCACAGTTTTTATTTGATTTGAGCAGGTGTTGTTTAGCGATAATTCGCTTGTTTGAAGCCACTTGACTCAAATTTTCGATATTCTCAGATCTTTGTAAAACTTGTTGCAAAGCGTCTCTGAAGCTCAGTAGAGACGGCAGGGCAGAGTTTTTGTTGGATTCGAGCACGTGTTGTTTCGCGATAATTCGCTTGTTTGAAGCAATTTCACTCAAATTTTCGACATTCTCTGATTTTTGTAACATTGTCTCAAGCATCTCTGACGCTCAATAGAGACGGCTGGGCACAGTTTTTGTTGGATTCGAGCAGGTGTTGTTTCGGGATAATTCGCTTGTTTAAAGCAATTTCACTCTAATTTTTAACATTTTCTGATTTTTGTAACACTTGTCTCAAAGCGTCTGTGACGCTCAGTAGAGACGTGAGGGCACAGTTTTTATTTGATTCGAGCAGGTGTTGTTTCGCGATAATTCGCTTGTTTGAAGCCACTTGACTAGAATTTTCGATATTCTCAGATCTTTGTAAAACTTGTCGCAAAGAGTCTCTGAGGCTCAGTAGAGACGGCAGGGCACAGTTTTTGTTGGATTCGAGCAGGTGTTGTTGCGCGATAATTCGCATGTTTGAAGCAATTTCACTCAAATTTTCGACATTCTCTGAATTTCGTAACGCTTGTCTCAAAGCGTCTCTGAGGCTCAGTACAGACGGCACTCCACACCTTTGTTGGACACGAGCAGGTGTTATTTCGCGATAATTCGCTTGTTTGAAGCAATTCCACTCTAATTTTTGACATTCTCTGATAATTGTAACACTTGTCTCAAAGCGTCTCTGAGGCTTAGTAGAGACGGCTAGGCACACTTTTTGCTGGATTCGAACAGGTGTTATTTCGCGATAATTCGCTTGTTTGAAGCAATTCCACTCTAATTTTTTACATTCTCTGAATTGTGTAACACTTGTCTCAAAGCGTCTCTCAGGCTCACTAGAGACTGCAGGGCAGAGTTTTTGTTGGATTCGAGCAGGTGTTGTTTCGCGATAATTCGCTTGTTTAGAGCAATTTCACTCGAATTTTTAACATTCTCTGATTTGTGTAACACTTGTCTCAAACCGTCTCTGAGGCTTAGTAGAGACGTTTGGCCACAGTTTTTGTTGGTTTCGAGCAGGTGCTGTTTCGCGATAATTCGCTTGTTTGAAGCAATTCCACTCTAATTTTTGACATTCTCTGAATTGTGTAACACTTGTCTCAAAGCGTCTCTGAGGCTTAGTAGAGAAGGCTGGGCACAGTTTTTGTTGGATTCGAGCAGGTGTTGTTTCGCGATAATTCGCTTGTTTGAAGATATTCCACTCTAATTTTTAACATTCTCTGAATTGTGTAACGCTTGTCTCAAAGCGTCTCTGACGCTCAGTAGAGACGTGAGGGCACAGTTTTTGTTGGATTCGAGCAGGTGTTGTTTCGCGATAATTCGCTGGTTTGAAGCAATTTCACTCAAATTTTCGACATTCTCTGATTTTCGTAACACTTGTCTGAAAGTGTCTCTGAGGCTCAGTAGAGACGGCAGGGCACAGTTTGTGTTAAATTCGAGCAGGTGTTGTTTCGCGATAATTCGCTTCTTTGAAGTAATTTCACTCAAATTTTCGACATTCTCAGATTTTCGTAACACTTGTCTGAAAGCGTCTCTGAGGGGCAGTAGAGACGGTAGGACACAGTTTTTGTTGGATTCGAAGAGGTGTTGATTCGCTATAGTTCGCTTGTTTGAAGCAATTCCACTCTAATTTTTGATATTCTCTGATTTTTGTAACACCTGTCTCAAAGCGTCTCTGAGGCTCAGTAGAGACGGCAGGGCACAGTTTTTGCTGGATTCGAGCAGGTGTTGTTTCCCGATAATTCGCTTGTTTGAAGCAATTTCACTCAAATTTTTGACATCCTCTGATTTTCGTAAATATTGTCTGAAAGCCTCTCTGAGGCTCAGTAAAGACGGCAGGCCACAGTTTTTGTTGAATTCGAGCATTTGTTTTTTCGCCCTAATTCGCTTGTTTGAAGCAATTTCACTCAAATGTTCGATGTTATCTGATTTTCGTAACACTTGTCTGAAAGCGTCTCTGAGGCTCAGTAGAGACGGAGGGACACAGTTTTGGTTGGGTTCGAGCATGTGTTGTTTTGGGATAATTCGTTTGTTTGAAGCAATTTCACTCAAATTTTCGACATTCGCTGATTTTCGTAACACGTGTCTGAAAGCGTCTCTGAGGCTCAGTAGAGACGGCAGGGCACAGTTTTTGTTGGATTCGAGCAGGTGTTGTTTCGCGATAATTCGCTTGATTAAAGCAATTTCACTTTAATTTTTAACATTCTCTGATTTTTGTAATACTTGTCTCAAAGCGTCTCTGAATCTCAGTAGAGACGGCAGGGCACAGTTTTTGTTAAATTCGAGCAGGTGTTGTTTCGCGATAATTCGCTTCTTTGAAGCAATTTCACTCAAATTTTCGACGTTCTCAGATTTTCGTAACACTTGTCTGAAAGCGTCTCTGAGGGGCAGTAGAGAGAGCAGGACACAGTTTTTCTTGGATTCGAGGAGGTGTTGATTCGCTATAATTCGCTTGTTTGAAGCAATTCCACTCTAATTTTTGACATTCTCTGATTTTTGTAACACTTGTCTCAAAGCGTCTCTGAGGCTCAGTAGAGACGGCAGGGCACAGTTTTTGCTGGATTCCAGCAGGTGTGGTTTCGCGATCATTCGCTTGTTTGAAGCAATTTCACTCAAATTTTCGACATTCTCTGATTTTCGTAAATATTGTCTGAAAGCCTCTCTGAGGCTCAGTAAAGACGGCAGGCCACAGTTTTTGTTGAATTCGAGCAGGTGTTGTTTCGCCCTGATTCGCTTGTTTGAAGCAATTTCACTCAAATGTTCGACATTATCTGATTTTCGTAACACTTGTCTGAAAGCGTCTCTGAGGCTCAGTAGAGACGGAGGGGCACAGTTTTTGTTCGATTCGAGCATGTGTTGTTTTGGGATATTTCGTTTGTTTGAAGCAATTTCACTGAAATTTTCGACATTCTCTGATTTTCGTAACACTTGTCTGAAAGCGTCTCTGAGGCTCAGTAGAGACGGAGGGGCACAGTTTTTGTTCGATTCGAGCATGTGTTGTTTTGGGATATTTCGTTTGTTTGAAGCAATTTCACTCAAATTTTCGACATTCTCTGATTTTTGTAACACTTGTCTCAAAGCGTCTCTGAGGCTCAGTAGAGACGGCGTGGCACAGTTTTTGCTGGATTCGAGCAGGTGTTTTTTCGCCCTAATTCGCTTGTTTGAAGATATTTCACTCAAATGTTCGATGTTATCTGATTTTCGTAACACTTGTCTGAAAGCGTCTCTGAGGCTCAGTAGAGACGGCAGGACACAGTTTTTGTTGGATTCGAGCAGGTGTTTCGCGATAATTCGCTTGATCAAAGCAATTTCACTTTAATTTTTAACATTCTCTGATTTTTGTAATACTTGTCTCAAAGCGTCTCTGAATCTCAGTAGAGACGGCAGGGCACAGTTTTTGTTAAATTCGAGCAGGTGTTGTTTCGCGATAATTCGCTTCTTTGAAGCAATTTCACTCAAATTTTCGACATTCTCTGATTTTCATAACACGTGTCTGAAAGCGTCTCTGAGGGGCAGTAGAGAGGGCAGGACACAGTTTTTGTTGGATTCGAGGAGGTGCTGTTTCGCGATAATTCGCTTGATTAAAGCAATTTCACTCTAATGTTTAACATTCTCTGATTTTTGTAATACTTGTCTCAAAGCGTCTCTGAATCTCAGTAGAGACGGTAGGGCACAGTTTTTGTTAAATTCGAGCAGGTGTTGTTTCGCGATAATTCGCTTCTTTGAAGCAATTTCACTCAAATTTTCGACATTCTCTGATTTTCGTAACACTTGTCTGAAAGCGTCTCTGAAGGGCAGTAGAGAGGGCAGGACACAGTTTTTGTTGGATTCGAGGAGGTGTTGTTTCGCGATAATTCTCTTCTTTAAAGCATTTTCACTCTAATTTTTTACTTTCTCTGATTGTTGTAACACTTGTCTCTAAACGTCTCTGAAGCTCAGTAGAGACGGCAGGGCACAGTTTTTGTTGGATTCGAGCAGGTGTTGTTTCGCGATAATTCGCTTGTTTGAAGATATTCCACTCTAATTTTTAACATTCTCTGAATTGTTAGCACTTGTCTCAAAGCGTCTCTGAGGCTTAGTAGAGACGTTTGGCCACAGTTTTTGTTGGTTTCGATCAGGTGCTGTTTCGCGATAATTCGCTTGTTTGAAGCAATTCCACTCTAATTTTTGACATTCTCTGAATTGTGTAACACTTGTCTCAAAGCGTCTCTGAGGCTTAGTAGAGAAGGCTGGGCACAGTTTTTGTTGGATTCGATCAGGTGTTGTTTCGGGATAATTCTCTTGTTTAAAGCAATTTCACTCCAATTTTCGATATTCTCAGATCTTTGTAAAACTTGTCGCAAAGCGTCTCTGAGGCTCAGTAGAGACGGCAGGGCAGAGTTTTTGTTGGATTCGAGCAGGTGTTGTTTCGCGATAATTCGCTTGTTTAGAGCAATTTCACTCTAATTTTTAACATTCTCTGATTTTTGTAACGCTTGTCTCAAAGCGTCTCTGACGCTCAGTAGAGACGTGAGGGCACAGTTTTTATTTGATTTGAGCAGGTGTTGTTTAGCGATAATTCGCTTGTTTGAAGCCACTTGACTCAAATTTTCGATATTCTCAGATCTTTGTAAAACTTGTTGCAAAGCGTCTCTGAAGCTCAGTAGAGACGGCAGGGCAGAGTTTTTGTTGGATTCGAGCAGGTGTTGTTTCGCGATAATTCGCTGGTTTGAAGCAATTTCACTCAAATTTTCGACATTCTCTGATTTTCGTAACACTTGTCTGAAAGTGTCTCTGAGGCTCAGTAGAGACGGCAGGGCACAGTTTGTGTTAAATTCGAGCAGGTGTTGTTTCGCGATAATTCGCTTCTTTGAAGTAATTTCACTCAAATTTTCGACATTCTCAGATTTTCGTAACACTTGTCTGAAAGCGTCTCTGAGGGGCAGTAGAGACGGTAGGACACAGTTTTTGTTGGATTCGAAGAGGTGTTGATTCGCTATAGTTCGCTTGTTTGAAGCAATTCCACTCTAATTTTTGATATTCTCTGATTTTTGTAACACCTGTCTCAAAGCGTCTCTGAGGCTCAGTAGAGACGGCAGGGCACAGTTTTTGCTGGATTCGAGCAGGTGTTGTTTCCCGATAATTCGCTTGTTTGAAGCAATTTCACTCAAATTTTTGACATCCTCTGATTTTCGTAAATATTGTCTGAAAGCCTCTCTGAGGCTCAGTAAAGACGGCAGGCCACAGTTTTTGTTGAATTCGAGCATTTGTTTTTTCGCCCTAATTCGCTTGTTTGAAGCAATTTCACTCAAATGTTCGATGTTATCTGATTTTCGTAACACTTGTCTGAAAGCGTCTCTGAGGCTCAGTAGAGACGGAGGGACACAGTTTTGGTTGGGTTCGAGCATGTGTTGTTTTGGGATAATTCGTTTGTTTGAAGCAATTTCACTCAAATTTTCGACATTCGCTGATTTTCGTAACACGTGTCTGAAAGCGTCTCTGAGGCTCAGTAGAGACGGCAGGGCACAGTTTTTGTTGGATTCGAGCAGGTGTTGTTTCGCGATAATTCGCTTGATTAAAGCAATTTCACTTTAATTTTTAACATTCTCTGATTTTTGTAATACTTGTCTCAAAGCGTCTCTGAATCTCAGTAGAGACGGCAGGGCACAGTTTTTGTTAAATTCGAGCAGGTGTTGTTTCGCGATAATTCGCTTCTTTGAAGCAATTTCACTCAAATTTTCGACGTTCTCAGATTTTCGTAACACTTGTCTGAAAGCGTCTCTGAGGGGCAGTAGAGAGAGCAGGACACAGTTTTTGTTGGATTCGAGGAGGTGTTGATTCGCTATAATTCGCTTGTTTGAAGCAATTCCACTCTAATTTTTGACATTCTCTGATTTTTGTAACACTTGTCTCAAAGCGTCTCTGAGGCTCAGTAGAGACGGCAGGGCACAGTTTTTGCTGGATTCCAGCAGGTGTGGTTTCGCGATCATTCGCTTGTTTGAAGCAATTTCACTCAAATTTTCGACATTCTCTGATTTTCGTAAATATTGTCTGAAAGCCTCTCTGAGGCTCAGTAAAGACGGCAGGCCACAGTTTTTGTTGAATTCGAGCAGGTGTTGTTTCGCCCTGATTCGCTTGTTTGAAGCAATTTCACTCAAATGTTCGACATTATCTGATTTTCGTAACACTTGTCTGAAAGCGTCTCTGAGGCTCAGTAGAGACGGAGGGGCACAGTTTTTGTTCGATTCGAGCATGTGTTGTTTTGGGATATTTCGTTTGTTTGAAGCAATTTCACTGAAATTTTCGACATTCTCTGATTTTCGTAACACTTGTCTGAAAGCGTCTCTGAGGCTCAGTAGAGACGGAGGGGCACAGTTTTTGTTCGATTCGAGCATGTGTTGTTTTGGGATATTTCGTTTGTTTGAAGCAATTTCACTCAAATTTTCGACATTCTCTGATTTTTGTAACACTTGTCTCAAAGCGTCTCTGAGGCTCAGTAGAGACGGCAGGACACAGTTTTTGTTGGATTCGAGCAGGTGTTTCACGATAATTCGCTTGATCAAAGCAATTTCACTTTAATTTTTAACATTCTCTGATTTTTGTAATACTTGTCTCAAAGCGTCTCTGAATCTCAGTAGAGACGGCAGGGCACAGTTTTTGTTAAATTCGAGCAGGTGTTGTTTCGCGATAATTCGCTTCTTTGAAGCAATTTCACTCAAATTTTCGATATTCTCTGATTTTCATAACACGTGTCTGAAAGCGTCTCTGAGGGGCAGTAGAGAGGGCAGGACACAGTTTTTGTTGGATTCGAGGAGGTGCTGTTTCGCGATAATTCGCTTGATTAAAGCAATTTCACTCTAATGTTTAACATTCTCTGATTTTTGTAATACTTGTCTCAAAGCGTCTCTGAATCTCAGTAGAGACGGTAGGGCACAGTTTTTGTTAAATTCGAGCAGGTGTTGTTTCGCGATAATTCGCTTCTTTGAAGCAATTTCACTCAAATTTTCGACATTCTCTGATTTTCGTAACACTTGTCTGAAAGCGTCTCTGAAGGGCAGTAGAGAGGGCAGGACACAGTTTTTGTTGGATTCGAGGAGGTGTTGTTTCGCGATAATTCTCTTCTTTAAAGCATTTTCACTCTAATTTTTTACTTTCTCTGATTGTTGTAACACTTGTCTCTAAACGTCTCTGAAGCTCATTAGAGACGGCAGGGCACAGTTTTTGTTGGATTCGAGCAGGTGTTGTTTCGCGATAATTCGCTTGTTTGAAGATATTCCACTCTAATTTTTAACATTCTCTGAATTGTTAGCACTTGTCTCAAAGCGTCTCTGAGGCTTAGTAGAGACGTTTGGCCACAGTTTTTGTTGGTTTCGATCAGGTGCTGTTTCGCGATAATTCGCTTGTTTGAAGCAATTCCACTCTAATTTTTGACATTCTCTGAATTGTGTAACACTTGTCTCAAAGCGTCTCTGAGGCTTAGTAGAGAAGGCTGGGCACAGTTTTTGTTGGATTCGAGCGGGTGTTGTTTCGCGATAATTCGCTTGTTTAAAGCAATTTCACTCTAATTTATAACATTTTCTGATTTTTGTAACACTTGTCTCAAAGCGTCTCTGAGGCCTGGTAGAGACGGCTGGGCACAGTTTTTGTTGGATTCGAGCAGGTGTTGTTTCGCGATAATTCGCTTGTTTAAAGCAATTTCACTCTAATTTATAACATTTTCTGATTTTTGTAACACTTGCCTCAAAGCGTCTCTGAGGCTTAGTAGAGACGGCTGGGCACAGTTTTTGTTGGATTCGAGCAGGTGTTGTTTCGCGATAATTCGCTTGTTTGAAGTAATTTCACTCAAATTTTCGACATTCTCTGAATTTCGTAACACTTGTCTCAAAGCGTGTCTGAGGCTCAGTAGAGACGGCAGGCCACAGTTTTTGTTGGATTCGAGCAGGTGTTGTTTCGCGATAATTCGCTTGTTTGAAGCAATTCCACTCTAATTTTTAACATTCTCTGAATTGTGTAACACTTGTCTCATAGCGTCTCTGAAGCTTAGTAGAGACGTCTGGCCGCAGTTTTTGTTGGTTTCGAGCAGGTGCTGTTTCGCGATAATTCGCTTGTTTGAAGCAATTCCACTCTAACTTTTGACATTCTCTGAATTGTGCAACACTTGTCTCAAAGCGTTTCTGAGGCTTAGTAGAGACGGCTGGGCAAAGTGTTTGTTGGATTCGATCAGGTGTTGTTTCGGGATAATTCTCTTGTTTAAAGGAATTTCACTCCAATTTTCGATATTCTCAGATCTTTGTAAAACTTGTCGCAAAGCGTCTCTGAGGCTCAGTAGAGACGGCAGGGCAGAGTTTTTGTTGGATTCGAGCAGGTGTTGTTTCGCGATAATTCGCTTGTTTAGAGCAATTTCACTCTAATTTTTAACATTCTCTGATTTTTGTAACGCTTGTCTCAAAGCGTCTCTGACGCTCAGTAGAGACGTGAGGGCACAGTTTTTATTTGATTTGAGCAGGTGTTGTTTAGCGATAATTCGCTTGTTTGAAGCCACTTGACTCAAATTTTCGATATTCTCAGATCTTTGTAAAACTTGTTGCAAAGCGTCTCTGAAGCTCAGTAGAGACGGCAGGGCAGAGTTTTTGTTGGATTCGAGCAGGTGTTGTTTCGCGATAATTCGCTTGTTTAAACCAATTTCACTCTAATTTTTAACATTCTCTGAATTGTGTAACACTTGTCTCAAAGCGTCTCTGAGGCTTAGTAGAGACGGCTGGGCACAGTTTTTGTTGGATTCGAGCACGTGTTGTTTCGCGATAATTCGCTTGTTTGAAGCAATTTCACTCAAATTTTCGACATTCTCTGATTTTTGTAACATTGTCTCAAGCATCTCTGACGCTCAATAGAGACGGCTGGGCACAGTTTTTGTTGGATTCGAGCAGGTGTTGTTTCGGGATAATTCGCTTGTTTAAAGCAATTTCACTCTAATTTTTAACATTTTCTGATTTTTGTAACACTTGTCTCAAAGCGTCTGTGACGCTCAGTAGAGACGTGAGGGCACAGTTTTTATTTGATTCGAGCAGGTGTTGTTTCGCGATAATTCGCTTGTTTGAAGCCACTTGACTCAAATTTTCGATATTCTCAGATCTTTGTAAAACTTGTCGCAAAGAGTCTCTGAGGCTCAGTAGAGACGGCAGGGCACAGTTTTTGTTGGATTCGAGCAGGTGTTGTTGCGCGATAATTCGCATGTTTGAAGCAATTTCACTCAAATTTTCGACATTCTCTGAATTTCGTAACGCTTGTCTCAAAGCGTCTCTGAGGCTCAGTACAGACGGCACTCCACACCTTTGTTGGACACGAGCAGGTGTTATTTCGCGATAATTCGCTTGTTTGAAGCAATTCCACTCTAATTTTTGACATTCTCTGATAATTGTAACACTTGTCTCAAAGCGTCTCTGAGGCTTAGTAGAGACGGCTAGGCACACTTTTTGCTGGATTCGAACAGGTGTTATTTCGCGATAATTCGCTTGTTTGAAGCAATTCCACTCTAATTTTTTACATTCTCTGAATTGTGTAACACTTGTCTCAAAGCGTCTCTGACGCTCAGTAGAGACGGCAGGGCACAGTTTTTGTTGGATTCGAGCAGGTGTTGTTTCGCGATAATTCGCTTGTTTGAAGATATTCCACTCTAATTTTTAACATTCTCTGAATTGTGTAACACTTGTCTCAAACCGTCTCTGAGGCTTAGTAGAGACGTTTGGCCACAGTTTTTGTTGGTTTCGAGCAGGTGC
Organism: Tenodera sinensis; assembly: GCA_030765045.1. NCBI lineage: Eukaryota > Metazoa > Arthropoda > Insecta > Mantodea > Mantidae > Tenodera > Tenodera sinensis. The sequence continues at coordinate 112,267,029 of CM060970.1, read as the reverse complement.
TGTTTCGCGATAATTCGCTTGTTTGAAGCAATTCCACTCTAATTTTTGACATTCTCTGAATTGTGTAACACTTGTCTCAAAGCGTCTCTGAGGCTTAGTAGAGAAGGCTGGGCACAGTTTTTGTTGGATTCGAGCAGGTGTTGTTTCGCGATAATTCGCTTGTTTGAAGATATTCCACTCTAATTTTTAACATTCTCTGAATTGTGTAACGCTTGTCTCAAAGCGTCTCTGACGCTCAGTAGAGACGTGAGGGCACAGTTTTTGTTGGATTCGAGCAGGTGTTGTTTCGCGATAATTCGCTGGTTTGAAGCAATTTCACTCAAAATTTCGACATTCTCTGATTTTCGTAACACTTGTCTGAAAGTGTCTCTGAGGCTCAGTAGAGAAGGCTGGGCACAGTTTTTGCTGGATTCGAGCAGGTGTTGTTTCCCGATAATTCGCTTGTTTGAAGCAATTTCACTCAAATTTTTGACATTCTCTGATTTTCGTAAATATTTTCTGAAAGCCTCTCTGACGCTCAGTAAAGACGGCAGGCCACAGTTTTTGTTGAATTCGAGCAGGTGTTTTTTCGCCCTAATTCGCTTGTTTGAAGCAATTTCACTCAAATGTTCGATGTTATCTGATTTTCGTAACACTTGTCTGAAAGCGTCTCTGAGGCTCAGTAGAGACGGAGGGACACAGTTTTGGTTGGGTTCGAGCATGTGTTGTTTCGGGATAATTCGTTTGTTTGAAGCAATTTCACTCAAATTTTCGACATTCGCTGATTTTCGTAACACGTGTCTGAAAGCGTCTCTGAGGCTCAGTAGAGACGGCAGGGCACAGTTTTTGTTGGATTCGAGCAGGTGTTGTTTCGCGATAATTCGCTTGATTAAAGCAATTTCACTTTAATTTTTAACATTCTCTGATTTTTGTAATACTTGTCTCAAAGCGTCTCTGAATCTCAGTAGAGACGGCAGGGCACAGTTTTTGTTAAATTCGAGCAGGTGTTGTTTCGCGATAATTCGCTTCTTTGAAGCAATTTCACTCAAATTTTCGACGTTCTCAGATTTTCGTAACACTTGTCTGAAAGCGTCTCTGAGGGGCAGTAGAGAGAGCAGGACACAGTTTTTGTTGGATTCGAGGAGGTGTTGATTCGCTATAATTCGCTTGTTTGAAGCAATTCCACTCTAATTTTTGACATTCTCTGATTTTTGTAACACTTGTCTCAAAGCGTCTCTGAGGCTCAGTAGAGACGGCAGGGCACAGTTTTTGCTGGATTCCAGCAGGTGTGGTTTCGCGATCATTCGCTTGTTTGAAGCAATTTCACTCAAATTTTCGACATTCTCTGATTTTCGTAAATATTGTCTGAAAGCCTCTCTGAGGCTCAGTAAAGACGGCAGGCCACAGTTTTTGTTGAATTCGAGCAGGTGTTGTTTCGCCCTGATTCGCTTGTTTGAAGCAATTTCACTCAAATGTTCGACATTATCTGATTTTCGTAACACTTGTCTGAAAGCGTCTCTGAGGCTCAGTAGAGACGGAGGGGCACAGTTTTTGTTCGATTCGAGCATGTGTTGTTTTGGGATATTTCGTTTGTTTGAAGCAATTTCACTGAAATTTTCGACATTCTCTGATTTTCGTAACACTTGTCTGAAAGCGTCTCTGAGGCTCAGTAGAGACGGAGGGGCACAGTTTTTGTTCGATTCGAGCATGTGTTGTTTTGGGATATTTCGTTTGTTTGAAGCAATTTCACTCAAATTTTCGACATTGTCTGATTTTTGTAACACTTGTCTCAAAGCGTCTCTGAGGCTCAGTAGAGACGGCGTGGCACAGTTTTTGCTGGATTCGAGCAGGTGTTTTTTCGCCCTAATTCGCTTGTTTGAAGATATTTCACTCAAATGTTCGATGTTATCTGATTTTCGTAACACTTGTCTGAAAGCGTCTCTGAGGCTCAGTAGAGACGGCAGGACACAGTTTTTGTTGGATTCGAGCAGGTGTTTCGCGATAATTCGCTTGATCAAAGCAATTTTACTTTAATTTTTAACATTCTCTGATTTTTGTAATACTTGTCTCAAAGCGTCTCTGAATCTCAGTAGAGACGGCAGGGCACAGATTTTGTTAAATTCGAGCAGGTGTTGTTTCGCGATAATTCGCTTCTTTGAAGCAATTTCACTCAAATTTTCGACATTCTCTGATTTTCGTAACACGTGTCTGAAAGCGTCTCTGAGGGGCAGTAGAGAGGCCAGGACACAGTTTTTGTTGGATTCGAGGAGGTGCTGTTTCGCGATAATTCGCTTGATTAAAGCAATTTCACTCTAATGTTTAACATTCTCTGATTTTTGTAATACTTGTCTCAAAGCGTCTCTGAATCTCAGTAGAGACGGTAGGGCACAGTTTTTGTTAAATTCGAGCAGGTGTTGTTTCGCGATAATTCGCTTCTTTGAAGCAATTTCACTCAAATTTTCGACATTCTCTGATTTTCGTAACACTTGTCTGAAAGCGTCTCTGAAGGGCAGTAGAGAGGGCAGGACACAGTTTTTGTTGGATTCGAGGAGGTGTTGTTTCGCGATAATTCTCTTCTTTAAAGCAATTTCACTCTAATTTTTTACTTTCTCTGATTGTTGTAACACTTGTCTCTAAACGTCTCTGAAGCTCAGTAGAGACGGCAGGGCACAGCTTTTACTGGATTCGAGCAGGTGTTGTTTCGCGATAATTGGCTTGTTTGAAGCAATTTCACTCAAATGTTCGACATTATCTGATTTTCGAAACACTTGTCTGAAAGCGTCTCTGAGGCTCAGTAGAGACGGCAGGGCACAGTTTTTGTTGGATTCGAGCAGGCGCTGTTTCGCGATAATTCGCTTGTTTAAAGCAATTTCACTCTAATTTTTAACATTTTCTGATTTTTGTAACACTTGTCTCAAAGCGTCTGTGACGCTCAGTAGAGACGTGAGGGCACAGTTTTTATTTGATTCGAGCAGGTGTTGTTTCGCGATAATTCGCTTGTTTGAAGCCACTTGACTCAAATTTTCGATATTCTTAGATCTTTGTAAAACTTGTCGCAAAGAGTCTCTGAGGCTCAGTAGAGACGGCAGGGCACAGTTTTTGTTGGATTCGAGCAGGTGTTGTTTCGCGATAATTCGCATGTTTGAAGCAATTTGACTCAAATTTTCGACATTCTCTGAATTTCGTAACACTAGTCTCAGAGCGTCTCTGAGGCTCAGTAGAGACGGCACTCCACAGCTTTTGTTGGACTCGAGCAGGTGTTATTTCGCGATAATTCGCTTGTTTGAAGCAATTCCACTCTAATTTTTGACATTCTCTGATAATTGTAACACTTGTCTCAAAGCGTCTCTGAGGCTTAGTAGAGACGGCTAGGCACACTTTTTGTTGGATTCGAGCAGGTGTTATTTCGCGATAATTCGCTGGTTTGAAGCAATTCCACTCTAATTTTTTACATTCTCTGAATTGTGTAACACTTGTCTCAAAGCGTCTCTGAGGCTCAGTAGAGACTGCAGGGCAGAGTTTTTGTTGGATTCGAGCAGGTGTTGTTTCGCGATAATTCGCTTGTTTAGAGCAATTTCACTCGAATTTTTAACATTCTCTGATTTGTGTAACACTTGTCTGAAAGCGTCTCTGACGCTCAGTAGAGACGGCAGGGCACAGTTTTTGTTGGATTCGAGCAGGTGTTGTTTCGCGATAATTCGCTTGTTTGAAGATATTCCACTCTAATTTTTAACATTCTCTGAATTGTGTAACACTTGTCTCAAACCGTCTCTGAGGCTTAGTAGAGACGTTTGGCCACAGTTTTTGTTGGTTTCGAGCAGGTGCTGTTTCGCGATAATTCGCTTGTTTGAAGCAATTCCACTCTAATTTTTGACATTCTCTGAATTGTGTAACACTTGTCTCAAAGCGTCTCTGAGGCTTAGTAGAGAAGGCTGGGCACAGTTTTTGTTGGATTCGAGCAGGTGTTGTTTCGCGATAATTCTCTTGTTTAAAGCAATTTCACTCAAATTTTCGACATTCTCTGATTTTCGTAACACTTGTCTGAAAGTGTCTCTGAGGCTCAGTAGAGACGGCAGGGCACAGTTTGTGTTAAATTCGAGCAGGTGTTGTTTCGCGATAATTCGCTTCTTTGAAGTAATTTCACTCAAATTTTCGACATTCTCAGATTTTCGTCACACTTGTCTGAAAGCGTCTCTGAGGGGCAGGAGAGACGGTAGGGCACAGTTTTTGTTGGATTCGAAGAGGTGTTGATTCGCTATAGTTCGCTTGTTTGAAGCAATTCCACTCTAATTTTTTATATTCTCTGATTTTTGTAACACCTGTCTCTAAGCGTCTCTGAGGCTCAGTAGAGACGGCAGGGCACAGTTTTTGCTGGATTCGAGCAGGTGTTGTTTCCCGATAATTCGCTTGTTTGAAGCAATTTCACTCAAATTTTTGACATTCTCTGATTTTCGTAAATATTTTCTGAAAGCCTCTCTGACGCTCAGTAAAGACGGCAGGCCACAGTTTTTGTTGAATTCGAGCAGGTGTTTTTTCGCCCTAATTCGCTTGTTTGAAGCAATTTCACTCAAATGTTCGATGTTATCTGATTTTCGTAACACTTGTCTGAAAGCGTCTCTGAGGCTCAGTAGAGACGGAGGGACACAGTTTTGGTTGGATTCGAGCATGTGTTGTTTCGGGATAATTCGTTTGTTTGAAGCAATTTCACTCAAATTTTCGACATTCGCTGATTTTCGTAACACGTGTCTGAAAGCGTCTCTGAGGCTCAGTAGAGACGGCAGGGCACAGTTTTTGTTGGATTCGAGCAGGTGTTGTTTCGCGATAATTCGCTTGATTAAAGCAATTTCACTTTAATTTTTAACATTCTCTGATTTTGTAATACTTGTCTCAAAGCGTCTCTGAATCTCAGTAGAGACGGCAGGGCACAGTTTTTGTTAAATTCGAGCAGGTGTTGTTTCGCGATAATTTGCTTCTTTGAAGCAATTTCACTCAAATTTTCGACATTCTCAGATTTTCGTAACACTTGTCTGAAAGCGTCTCTGAGGGGCAGTAGAGAGAGCAGGACACAGTTTTTGTTGGATTCGAGGAGGTGTTGATTCGCTATAATTCGCTTGTTTGAAGCAATTCCACTCTAATTTTTGACATTCTCTGATTTTTGTAACACTTGTCTCAAAGCGTCTCTGTGGCTCAGTAGAGACGGCAGGGCACAGTTTTTGCTGGATTCCAGCAGGTGTGGTTTCGCGATCATTCGCTTGTTTGAAGCAATTTCACTCAAATTTTCGACATTCTCTGATTTTCGTAAATATTGTCTGAAAGCCTCTCTGAGGCTCAGTAAAGACGGCAGGCCACAGTTTTTGTTGAATTCGAGCAGGTGTTGTTTCGCCCTGATTCGCTTGTTTGAAGCAATTTCACTCAAATGTTCGACATTATCTGATTTTCGTAACACTTGTCTGAAAGCGTCTCTGAGGCTCAGTAGAGACGGAGGGGCACAGTTTTTGTTCGATTCGAGCATGTGTTGTTTTGGGATATTTCGTTTGTTTGAAGCAATTTCTCTGAAATTTTCGACATTCTCTGATTTTCGTAACACTTGTCTGAAAGCGTCTCTGAGGCTCAGTAGAGACGGAGGGGCACAGTTTTTGTTCGATTCGAGCATGTGTTGTTTTGGGATATTTCGTTTGTTTGAAGCAATTTCACTCAAATTTTCGACATTCTCTGATTTTTGTAACACTTGTCTCAAAGCGTCTCTGAGGCTCAGTAGAGACGGCGTGGCACAGTTTTTGCTGGATTCGAGCAGGTGTTTTTTCGCCCTAATTCGCTTGTTTGAAGATATTTCACTCAAATTTTCGATGTTATCTGATTTTCGTAACACTTGTCTGAAAGCGTCTCTGAGGCTCAGTAGAGACGGCAGGACACAGTTTTTGTTGGATTCGAGCAGGTGTTGTTTCGCGATAATTCGCTTCTTTGAAGCAATTTCACTCAAATTTTCGACATTCTCTGATTTTCGTAACACTTGTCTGAAAGCGTCTCTGAGGGGCAGTAGAGAGGGCAGGACACAGTTTTTGTTGGATTCGAGGAGGTGTTGTTTCTTTGTAATTTGCATGTTTGAAGCAATTCCACTCTAATTTTTGACATTCTCTGATTTTTGTAACACTTGTCTCAAAGCGTCTCTGAGGCTCAGCAGAGACGGCAGGGCACAGTTCTTGTTGGATTCGAGCATGTGTTATTTCGCGATAATTCGCTTGCTTGAAGCAATGTCACTCAAATTTTCGACATTCTCTTATTTTCGTAACACTTGTCTGAAAGCGTCACTGAGGCTCAGTAGAGACGGCAGGGCACAGTTTTTGTTGGATTCGAGCAGGTGTTGTTTCGCGATAATTCTCTTTTTTAAAGCAATTTCACTCTAATTTTTTACTTTCTCTGATTGTTGTAACACTTGTCTCTAAACGTCTCTGAAGCTCAGTAGAGACGGCAGGGCACAGTTTTTACTGGATTCGAGCAGGTGTTGTTTCGCGATAATTCGCTTGTTTGAAGCAATTTCACTCAAATGTTCGACATTATCTGATTTTCGAAACACTTGTCTGAAAGCGTCTCTGAGGCTCAGTAGAGACGGCAGGGCACAGTTTTTGTTGGATTCGAGCAGGCGCTGTTTCGCGATAATTCGCTTGTTTAAAGCAATTTCACTCTAATTTTTAACATTCTCTGATTTTTGTAATACTTGTCTCAAAGCGTCTCTGAGGCTCAGTAGAGACGGCAGGGCACAGTTTTTGTTGGATTCGAGCAGGTGTTGTTTCGTGATAATTCGCTTGTTTGCAGCAAGTTCACTCAAATGTTCGACATTCTCTCATTTTTGTAACACTTGTCTCAAAGCGTCTCTGACGCTCAGTAGAGACGCCAGGGCACAGTTTTTGTTGGGTTTGAGCAGGAGTTTTCTCGCGAAAATTCGCATTTTTGAAGGATCTTGTCTCATATTTTCGATATTCTCAGATCTTTGTAACAATTCTCTCAATGCGTCTCTGAGCCTCAGTAGAGACTGCGGGGCACAGTTTTTGTTGGATTCGAGCAGGTGTTGTTTCACTCTAATTCGCTTGTTTGAAGCAATTTTACTCAAATGTTCGACATTATCTGATTTTCGTAACACTTGTCTGAAAGCGTCTCTGAGGCTCAGTAGAGACGGAGGGGCAGAGTTTTTGTTGGATACGAGCATGTGTTGTTTCGGGATAATTTGTTTGTTTGAAGCAGTTTCACTCAAATTTTCGACATTCTCTGATTCTCGTAACACTTGTCTGAAAGCGTCTCTGAGGCTCAGTAGAGACGGCAGGGCACAGTATTGTTGGATTCGAGCAGGTGTTGCTTCTTGATAATTCCCATGTTTGAGGCAATTCAACTCTAATTTTTGACATTCTCTGATTTTTGTAACACTGGTCTCAAAGCGTCTCTGAGGCTCAGCAGAGACGGCAGGGCACAGTTTTTGTTGGATTCGAGCAGGTGTTGTTTCGCGTAAATTCGCTTGTTTGAAGCAATTTCACTCAAATTTTCAACATTCTCTGATATTCGTAACGCTTGTCTGAAAGCGTCTCTGAGGCTCAGGAGAGACGGCAGGGCACAGTTTTTGTTGCATTCGAGATGGTGTTGTTTCGCGATAATTTGCTTGTTTAAAGCAATTTCACTCTAATTTTTAACATTCTCTGATTTTTGTAATACTTGTCTCAAAGCATCTCTGAGGCTCAGTAGAGACGGCAGGGCACAGTTTTGCTGGATTAGAGCAGGTGTTGTTTCGCGATAATTCGCTTGTTTGAAGCAATTTCAGTCAAATTTTCGACATTCTCTTATTTTCGTAACACTTGTCTGAAAGCCTCTCTGAGGCTCAGTAAAGACGGCAGGCCACAGTTTTTGTTGAATTCGAGCAGGTGTTGTTTCGCGCTAATTCGCTTGTTAGAAGCAATTTCACTCAAATGTTGGATTTTATCTCATTTTCGTAACACTTGTCTGAAAGCGTCTCTGAGGCTCAGTAGAGACGGAGGGGCACAGTTTTTGTTGGATTCGAGCATGTGTTGTTTCGGGATAATTCGCTTGTTTGAAGCAATTTCACTCAAATTTTCGACATTCTCTGATTTTCGTAACACTTATTTGAAAGCGTCTCTGTGGCTCAGTAGAGACGGCAGGGCACAGTTTTTGTTGGATTCGAGCAGGTGTTGTTTCTTGATAATTCGCTTGTTTGAAGCAATTCCACTCTAATTTTTGACATTCTCTGATTTTTGTAACACCTGTCTCAAAGCGTCTCTGAGGCTCAGTAGAGACGGCAGGGCACAGATTTTGCTGGATTCGAGCAGGTGTTGTTTCGCACTAATTCGCTTGTTTGAAGCAATTTCACTCAAATTTTCGACATTCTCTGATTTTCGTAACACTTGTCTGAAAGTGTCTCTGAGGCTCAGTAGAGACGGCAGGGCACAGTTTGTGTTAAATTCGAGCAGGTGTTGTTTCGCGATAATTCGCTTCTTTGAAGTAATTTCACTCAAATTTTCGACATTCTCAGATTTTCGTAACACTTGTCTGAAAGCGTCTCTGAGGGGCAGTAGAGACGGCAGGGCACAGATTTTCCTGGATTCGAGCAGGTGTTGTTTCGCGCTAATTCGCTTGTTTGAAGCAATTTCACTCAAATTTTTGACATTCTCTGATTTTCGTAAATATTGTCTGAAAGCCTCTCTGAGGCTCAGTAAAGACGGCAGGCCACAGTTTTTGTTCAATTCGAGCAGGTGTTTTTTCGCCCTAATTCGCTTGTTTGAAGCAATTTCACTCAAATGTTGGATGTTATCTGATTTTCGTAACACTTGTCTGAAAGCGTCTCTGAGGCTCAGTAGAAACGGAGGGACACAGTTTTGGTTCGATTCGAGCATGTGTTGTTTCGGGATAATTCGATTGTTTGAAGCAATTTCACTCAAATTTTCGGCATTCGCTGATTTTCGTAACACTTGTCTGAAAGCGTCTCTGAGGTTCAGTAGAGACGGCAGGGCACAGTTTTTGTTGGATACGAGCAGGTGTTGTTTCGCGATAATTCGCTTGATTAAAGCAATTTCACTTTAATTTTTAACATTCTCTGATTTTTGTAATACTTGTCTCAAAGCGTCTCTGAATCTCAGTAGAGACGGCAGGGCACAGTTTTTGTTAAATTCGAGCAGGTGTTGTTTCGCGATAATTCGATTCTTTGAAGGAATTTCACTCAAACTTTCGACATTCTCTGATTTTCGTAACACTTGTCTGAATGCGTCTCTGAGGGGCAGTAGAGAGGGCAGGCACAGTTTTTGCTGGATTCCAGCAGGTGTGGTTTCGCGATCATTCGCTTGTTTGAAGCAATTTCACTCAAATTTTCGACATTCTCTGATTTTCGTAAGTATTGTCTGAAAGCCTCTCTGAGGCTCAGTAAAGACGGCAGGCCACAGTTTTTGTTGAATTCGAGCAGGTGTTGTTTCGCCCTAATTCGCCTGTTTGAAGCAATTTCACTCAAATGTTCGACATTATTTGATTTTCGTAACACTTGTCTGAAAGCGTCTCTGAGGCTCAGTAGAGACGGAGGGGCACAGTTTTTGTTGGATTCGAGCAAGTGTTGTTTTGGGATATTTCGTTTGTTTGAAGCAATTTCACTCAAATTTTCGACATTCTCTGATTTTCGTAACACTTGTCTGAAAGCGTCTCTGAGGCTCAGTAGAGAACGCAGGGCGCAGTTTTTCTTGGATTCGGGCGGGTTGATATCTTGATAATTCGCATTTTTGAAGCTATTCCACTCTAATTTTGACATTCTGTGATTTTTGTAACACTTGTCTCAAAGCGTCTCTGAGGCTCAGCAGAGACGGCAGGGCACAGTTTTTGTTGGATTCGAGCAGGTGTTGTTTCGCGATAATTCGCTTGTTTGAAGCAATTTCACTCAAATTTTTGACATTCTCTTATTTTCGTAACACTTGTCTGAAAGCGTCTCTGAGGCTCAGTAGAGACGGAGGGGCACAGTTTTTGTTGGATTCGAGCATGTGTTGTTTCGGGATAATTCGCTTGTTTGAAGCAATTCCACTCCAATTTTTGACATTCTCTTATTTTTGTAACACTTGTCTCAAAGCGTCCCTGAGGCTCAGTAGAGACGGCAGGGCACAGTTTTTGTTGGATTCGAGGAGGTGTTGTTTCGCGATAATTCCCTTGATTAAAGCAATTTCACTCTAATTTTTAACATTCTCTGATTTTTGTAATACTTGTCTGAAAGCGTCTCTGAATCTCAGTAGATACGGCAGGCCACAGTTTTTGTTAATTTCGAGCAGGTGTTGTTTCGCGATATTTCGCTTCTTTGAAGCAATTTCACTCAAATTTTCGACATTCTCTGATTTTCGTAAATATTGTCTGAAAGCCTCTCTGAGGCTCAGTAAAGACGGCAGGGCACAGTTTTTGTTGGATTCGAGCAGGTGTTGTTTCTTGATAATTCGCATGTTTGAAGCAATTCCACTCTAATTTTTGACATTCTCTGATTTTTGTAACACTTGTCTCAAAGCGTCTCTGAGGCTCAGCAGAGACGGCAGGGCACAGTTTTTGTTGGATTCGAGCATGTGTTATTTCGCGATAATTCGCTTGTTTGAAGCAATTTCACTCAAATTTTCGACATTCTCTTATTTTGGTAACACTTGTCTGATAGCGTCTCTGAGGCTCAGTAGATACGGCAGGGCACAGTTTTTGTTTGATTCGAGCAGGTGTTGTTTCGCGATAATTCGCTTGAAAAAGCAATTTCACTCTAATTTTTTACATTCTCTGATTTTTGTAATACTTGTCTCAAAGCGTCTCTGAGGCTCAGTAGAGACGGCAGGGCACAGTTTTATTTGGATTCGAGCAGGTATTGATTCGCGGTAATTCGCTTGTTTGAAGCAATTCCACTCTAACTTTTCACATTCTCTGATTTTTGTAACACTTGTCTCAAAGCGTCTCTGATGCTCAGTAGAGACGGCAGCGCACAGTTTTTGCTGGATTCGAGCAGGTGTTGTTTCGCGATAATTCGCTTGTTTGAACCATTTCACTCTAATTTTCGACATTCTCTGATTTTCGTAAATATTGTCTGAAAGCCTCTCTGAGGCTCAGTAAAGACGGCAGGCCACAGTTTTTGTTGAATTCGAGCGGGTGTTGTTTCGCGCTAATTCGCTTGTTTGAAGCAATTTCACTCAAATGTTCGATTTTATCTGATTTTCGTAACACTTGTCTGAAAGTGTCTCTGACGCTCAGTAGAGACGCCAGGGCACAGTTTTTGTTGGGTTTGAGCAGGAGTTTTCTCGCGAAAATTCGCATTTTTGAAGGAACTTGTCTCATATTTTCGATATTCTCAGATCTTTGTAACAATTCTCTCAATGCGTCTCTGAGCCTCAGTAGAGACTGCGGGGCACAGTTTTTGTTGGATTCGAGCAGGTGTTGTTTCGCTCTAATTCGCTTGTTTGAAGCAATTTTACTCAAATGTTCGACATTATCTGATTTTCGTAACACTTGTCTGAAAGCGTCTCTGAGGCTCAGTAGAGACGGATGGGCACAGTTTTTGTTGGATACGAGCATGTGTTGTTTCGGGATAATTTGTTTGTTTGAAGCAGTTTCACTCAAATTTTCGACATTCTCTGATTCTCGTAACACTTGTCTGAAAGCGTCTCTGAGGCTCAGTAGAGACGGCAGGGCACAGTATTGTTGGATTCGAGCAGGTGTTGCTTCTTGATAATTCCCATGTTTGAGGCAATTCAACTCTAATTTTTGACATTCTCTGATTTTTGTAACACTGGTCTCAAAGCGTCTCTGAGGCTCAGCAGAGACGGCAGGGCACAGTTTTTGTTGGATTCGAGCAGGTGTTGTTTCGCGTAAATTCGCTTGTTTGAAGCAATTTCACTCAAATTTTCAACATTCTCTGATATTCGTAACGCTTGTCTGAAAGCGTCTCTGAGGCTCAGGAGAGACGGCAGGGCACAGTTTTTGTTGCATTCGAGATGGTGTTGTTTCGCGATAATTTGCTTGTTTAAAGCAATTTCACTCTAATTTTTAACATTCTCTGATTTTTGTAATACTTGTCTCAAAGCGTCTCTGAGGCTCAGTAGAGACGGCAGGGCACAGTTTTGCTGGATTAGAGCAGGTGTTGTTTCGCGATAATTCGCTTGTTTGAAGCAATTTCAGTCAAATTTTCGACATTCTCTTATTTTCGTAACACTTGTCTGAAAGCCTCTCTGAGGCTCAGTAAAGACGGCAGGCCACAGTTTTTGTTGAATTCGAGCAGGTGTTGTTTCGCGCTAATTCGCTTGTTTGAAGCAATTTCACTCAAATGTTCGATTTTATCTCATTTTCGTAACACTTGTCTGAAAGCGTCTCTGAGGCTCAGTAGAGACGGAGGGGCACAGTTTTTGTTGGATTCGAGCATGTGTTGTTTCGGGATAATTCGCTTGTTTGAAGCAATTTCACTCAAATTTTCGACATTCTCTGATTTTCGTAACACTTGTTTGAAAGCGTCTCTGAGGATCAGTAGAGACGGCAGGGCACAGTTTTTGTTGGATTCGAGCAGGTGTTGTTTCTTGATAATTCGCTTGTTTGAAGCAATTCCACTCTAATTTTTGACATTCTCTGATTTTTGTAACACCTGTCTCAAAGCGTCTCTGAGGCTCAGTAGAGACGGCAGGGCACAGATTTTGCTGGATTCGAGCAGGTGTTGTTTCGCACTAATTCGCTTGTTTGAAGCAATTTCACTCAAATTTTCGACATTCTCTGATTTTCGTAACACTTGTCTGAAAGTGTCTCTGAGGCTCAGTAGAGACGGCAGGGCACAGTTTGTGTTAAATTCGAGCAGGTGTTGTTTCGCAATAATTCGCTTCTTTGAAGTAATTTCACTCAAATTTTCGACATTCTCAGATTTTCGTAACACTTGTCTGAAAGCGTCTCTGAGGGGCAGTAGAGACGGCAGGGCACAGATTTTGCTGGATTCGAGCAGGTGTTGTTTCGCGCTAATTCGCTTGTTTGAAGCAATTTCACTCAAATTTTTGACATTCTCTGATTTTCGTAAATATTGTCTGAAAGCCTCTCTGAGGCTCAGTAAAGACGGCAGGCCACAGTTTTTGTTCAATTCGAGCAGATGTTTTTTCGCCCTAATTCGCTTGTTTGAAGCAATTTCACTCAAATGTTGGATGTTATCTGATTTTCGTAACACTTGTCTGAAAGCGTCTCTGAGGCTCAGTAGAGACGGAGGGACACAGTTTTGGTTCGATTCGAGCATGTGTTGTTTCGGGATAATTCGATTGTTTGAAGCAATTTCACTCAAATTTTCGGCATTCGCTGATTTTCGTAACACTTGTCTGAAAGCGTCTCTGAGGCTCAGTAGATACGGCAGGGCACAGTTTTTGTTTGATTCGAGCAGGTGTTGTTTCGCGATAATTCGCTTGTTTAAAGCAATTTCACTCTAATTTTTTACATTCTCTGATTTTTGTAATACTTGTCTCAAAGCGTCTCTGAGGCTCAGTAGAGACGGCAGGGCACAGTTTTATTTGGATTCGAGCAGGTATTGATTCGCGATAATTCGCTTGTTTGAAGCAATTCCACTCTAACTTTTCACATTCTCTGATTTTTGTAACACTTGTCTCAAAGCGTCTCTGATGCTCAGTAGAGACGGCAGCGCACAGTTTTTGCTGGATTCGAGCAGGTGTTGTTTCGCGATAATTCGCTTGTTTGAACCATTTCACTCTAATTTTCGACATTCTCTGATTTTCGTAAATATTGTCTGAAAGCCTCTCTGAGGCTCAGTAAAGACGGCAGGCCACAGTTTTTGTTGAATTCGAGCGGGTGTTGTTTCGCGCTAATTCGCTTGTTTGAAGCAATTTCACTCAAATGTTCGATTTTATCTGATTTTCGTAACACTTCTCTGAATGTGTCTCTGACGCTCAGTAGAGACGCCAGGGCACAGTTTTTGTTGGGTTTGAGCAGGAGTTTTCTCGCGAAAATTCGCATTTTTGAAGGAACTTGTCTCATATTTTCGATATTCTCAGATCTTTGTAACAATTCTCTCAATGCGTCTCTGAGCCTCAGTAGAGACTGCGGGGCACAGTTTTTGTTGGATTCGAGCAGGTGTTGTTTCGCTCTAATTCGCTTGTTTGAAGCAATTTTACTCAAATGTTCGACATTATCTGATTTTCGTAACACTTGTCTGAAAGCGTCTCTGAGGCTCAGTAGAGACGGAGGGGCACAGTTTTTGTTGGATACGAGCATGTGTTGTTTCGGGATAATTTGTTTGTTTGAAGCAGTTTCACTCAAATTTTCGACATTCTCTGATTCTCGTAACACTTGTCTGAAAGCGTCTCTGAGGCTCAGTAGAGACGGCAGGACACAGTATTGTTGGATTCGAGCAGGTGTTGCTTCTTGATAATTCCCATGTTTGAGGCAATTCAACTCTAATTTTTGACATTCTCTGATTTTTGTAACACTGGTCTCAAAGCGTCTCTGAGGCTCAGCAGAGACGGCAGGGCACAGTTTTTGTTGGATTCGAGCAGGTGTTGTTTCGCGTAAATTCGCTTGTTTGAAGCAATTTCACTCAAATTTTCAACATTCTCTGATATTCGTAACGCTTGTCTGAAAGCGTCTCTGAGGCTCAGGAGAGACGGCAGGGCACAGTTTTTGTTGCATTCGAGATGGTGTTGTTTCGCGATAATTTGCTTGTTTAAAGCAATTTCACTCTAATTTTTAACATTCTCTGATTTTTGTAATACTTGTCTCAAAGCGTCTCTGAGGCTCAGTAGAGACGGCAGGGCACAGTTTTTGTTGGATTCGAGCAGGTGTTGTTTCGCGTAAATTCGCTTGTTTGAAGCAATTTCACTCAAATTTTCAACATTCTCTGATATTCGTAACGCTTGTCTGAAAGCGTCTCTGAGGCTCAGGAGAGACGGCAGGGCACAGTTTTTGTTGCATTCGAGATGGTGTTGTTTCGCGATAATTTGCTTGTTTAAAGCAATTTCACTCTAATTTTTAACATTCTCTGATTTTTGTAATACTTGTCTCAAAGCGTCTCTGAGGCTCAGTAGAGACGGCAGGGCACAGTTTTGCTGGATTAGAGCAGGTGTTGTTTCGCGATAATTCGCTTGTTTGAAGCAATTTCAGTCAAATTTTCGACATTCTCTTATTTTCGTAACACTTGTCTGAAAGCCTCTCTGAGGCTCAGTAAAGACGGCAGGCCACAGTTTTTGTTGAATTCGAGCAGGTGTTGTTTCGCGCTAATTCGCTTGTTTGAAGCAATTTCACTCAAATGTTCGATTTTATCTCATTTTCGTAACACTTGTCTGAAAGCGTCTCTGAGGCTCAGTAGAGACGGAGGGGCACAGTTTTTGTTGGATTCGAGCATGTGTTGTTTCGGGATAATTCGCTTGTTTGAAGCAATTTCACTCAAATTTTCGACATTCTCTGATTTTCGTAACACTTGTTTGAAAGCGTCTCTGAGGATCAGTAGAGACGGCAGGGCACAGTTTTTGTTGGATTCGAGCAGGTGTTGTTTCTTGATAATTCGCTTGTTTGAAGCAATTCCACTCTAATTTTTGACATTCTCTGATTTTTGTAACACCTGTCTCAAAGCGTCTCTGAGGCTCAGTAGAGACGGCAGGGCACAGATTTTGCTGGATTCGAGCAGGTGTTGTTTCGCACTAATTCGCTTGTTTGAAGCAATTTCACTCAAATTTTCGACATTCTCTGATTTTCGTAACACTTGTCTGAAAGTGTCTCTGAGGCTCAGTAGAGACGGCAGGGCACAGTTTGTGTTAAATTCGAGCAGGTGTTGTTTCGCAATAATTCGCTTCTTTGAAGTAATTTCACTCAAATTTTCGACATTCTCAGATTTTCGTAACACTTGTCTGAAAGCGTCTCTGAGGGGCAGTAGAGACGGCAGGGCACAGATTTTGCTGGATTCGAGCAGGTGTTGTTTCGCGCTAATTCGCTTGTTTGAAGCAATTTCACTCAAATTTTTGACATTCTCTGATTTTCGTAAATATTGTCTGAAAGCCTCTCTGAGGCTCAGTAAAGACGGCAGGCCACAGTTTTTGTTCAATTCGAGCAGATGTTTTTTCGCCCTAATTCGCTTGTTTGAAGCAATTTCACTCAAATGTTGGATGTTATCTGATTTTCGTAACACTTGTCTGAAAGCGTCTCTGAGGCTCAGTAGAGACGGAGGGACACAGTTTTGGTTCGATTCGAGCATGTGTTGTTTCGGGATAATTCGATTGTTTGAAGCAATTTCACTCAAATTTTCGGCATTCGCTGATTTTCGTAACACTTGTCTGAAAGCGTCTCTGAGGCTCAGTAGATACGGCAGGGCACAGTTTTTGTTTGATTCGAGCAGGTGTTGTTTCGCGATAATTCGCTTGTTTAAAGCAATTTCACTCTAATTTTTTACATTCTCTGATTTTTGTAATACTTGTCTCAAAGCGTCTCTGAGGCTCAGTAGAGACGGCAGGGCACAGTTTTATTTGGATTCGAGCAGGTATTGATTCGCGATAATTCGCTTGTTTGAAGCAATTCCACTCTAACTTTTCACATTCTCTGATTTTTGTAACACTTGTCTCAAAGCGTCTCTGATGCTCAGTAGAGACGGCAGCGCACAGTTTTTGCTGGATTCGAGCAGGTGTTGTTTCGCGATAATTCGCTTGTTTGAACCATTTCACTCTAATTTTCGACATTCTCTGATTTTCGTAAATATTGTCTGAAAGCCTCTCTGAGGCTCAGTAAAGACGGCAGGCCACAGTTTTTGTTGAATTCGAGCGGGTGTTGTTTCGCGCTAATTCGCTTGTTTGAAGCAATTTCACTCAAATGTTCGATTTTATCTGATTTTCGTAACACTTGTCTGAAAGTGTCTCTGACGCTCAGTAGAGACGCCAGGGCACAGTTTTTGTTGGGTTTGAGCAGGAGTTTTCTCGCGAAAATTCGCATTTTTGAAGGAACTTGTCTCATATTTTCGATATTCTCAGATCTTTGTAACAATTCTCTCAATGCGTCTCTGAGCCTCAGTAGAGACTGCGGGGCACAGTTTTTGTTGGATTCGAGCAGGTGTTGTTTCGCTCTAATTCGCTTGTTTGAAGCAATTTTACTCAAATGTTCGACATTATCTGATTTTCGTAACACTTGTCTGAAAGCGTCTCTGAGGCTCAGTAGAGACGGAGGGGCACAGTTTTTGTTGGATACGAGCATGTGTTGTTTCGGGATAATTTGTTTGTTTGAAGCAGTTTCACTCAAATTTTCGACATTCTCTGATTCTCGTAACACTTGTCTGAAAGCGTCTCTGAGGCTCAGTAGAGACGGCAGGACACAGTATTGTTGGATTCGAGCAGGTGTTGCTTCTTGATAATTCCCATGTTTGAGGCAATTCAACTCTAATTTTTGACATTCTCTGATTTTTGTAACACTGGTTTCAAAGCGTCTCTGAGGCTCAGCAGAGACGGCAGGGCACAGTTTTTGTTGGATTCGAGCAGGTGTTGTTTCGCGTAAATTCGCTTGTTTGAAGCAATTTCACTCAAATTTTCAACATTCTCTGATATTCGTAACGCTTGTCTGAAAGCGTCTCTGAGGCTCAGGAGAGACGGCAGGGCACAGTTTTTGTTGCATTCGAGATGGTGTTGTTTCGCGATAATTTGCTTGTTTAAAGCAATTTCACTCTAATTTTTAACATTCTCTGATTTTTGTAATACTTGTCTCAAAGCGTCTCTGAGGCTCAGTAGAGACGGCAGGGCACAGTTTTGCTGGATTAGAGCAGGTGTTGTTTCGCGATAATTCGCTTGTTTGAAGCAATTTCAGTCAAATTTTCGACATTCTCTTATTTTCGTAACACTTGTCTGAAAGCCTCTCTGAGGCTCAGTAAAGACGGCAGGCCACAGTTTTTGTTGAATTCGAGCAGGTGTTGTTTCGCGCTAATTCGCTTGTTTGAAGCAATTTCACTCAAATGTTCGATTTTATCTCATTTTCGTAACACTTGTTTGAAAGCGTCTCTGAGGCTCAGTAGAGACGGAGGGGCACAGTTTTTGTTGGATTCGAGCATGTGTTGTTTCGGGATAATTCGCTTGTTTGAAGCAATTTCACTCAAATTTTCGACATTCTCTGATTTTCGTAACACTTGTTTGAAAGCGTCTCTGAGGCTCAGTAGAGACGGCAGGGCACAGTTTTTGTTGGATTCGAGCAGGTGTTGTTTCTTGATAATTCGCTTGTTTGAAGCAATTCCACTCTAATTTTTGACATTCTCTGATTTTTGTAACACCTGTCTCAAAGCGTCTCTGAGGCTCAGTAGAGACGGCAGGGCACAGTTTGTGTTAAATTCGAGCAGGTGTTGTTTCGCAATAATTCGCTTCTTTGAAGTAATTTCACTCAAATTTTCGACATTCTCAGATTTTCGTAACACTTGTCTGAAAGCGTCTCTGAGGGGCAGTAGAGACGGCAGGGCACAGATTTTGCTGGATTCGAGCAGGTGTTGTTTCGCGCTAATTCGCTTGTTTGAAGCAATTTCACTCAAATTTTTGACATTCTCTGATTTTCGTAAATATTGTCTGAAAGCCTCTCTGAGGCTCAGTAAAGACGGCAGGCCACAGTTTTTGTTCAATTCGAGCAGGTGTTTTTTTCGCCCTAATTCGCTTGTTTGAAGCAATTTCACTCAAATGTTGGATGTTATCTGATTTTCGTAACACTTGTCTGAAAGCGTCTCTGAGGCTCAGTAGAGACGGAGGGACACAGTTTTGGTTCGATTCGAGCATGTGTTGTTTCGGGATAATTCGATTGTTTGAAGCAATTTCACTCAAATTTTCGGCATTCGCTGATTTTCGTAACACTTGTCTGAAAGCGTCTCTGAGGTTCAGTAGAGACGGCAGGGCACACTTTTTGTTGGATTCGAGCAGGTGTTGTTTCGCGATAATTCGCTTGATTAAAGCAATTTCACTTTAATTTTTAACATTCTCTGATTTTTGTAATACTTGTCTCAAAGCGTCTCTGAATCTCAGTAGAGACGGCAGGGCACAGTTTTTGTTAAATTCGAGCAGGTGTTGTTTCGCGATAATTCGATTCTTTGAAGGAATTTCACTCAAATTTTCGACATTCTCTGATTTTCGTAACACTTGTCTGAAAGCGTCTCTGAGGGGCAGTAGAGAGGGCAGGCACAGTTTTTGCTGGATTCCAGCAGGTGTGGTTTCGCGATCATTCGCTTGTTTGAAGCAATTTCACTCAAATTTTCGACATTCTCTGATTTTCGTAAGTATTGTCTGAAATCCTCTCTGAGGCTCAGTAAAGACGGCAGGCCACAGTTTTTTTTGAATTCGAGCAGGTGTTGTTTCGCCCTAATTCGCCTGTTTGAAGCAATTTCACTCAAATGTTCGATTTTATCTGATTTTCGTAACACTTGTCTGAAAGCGTCTCTGAGGCTCAATAGAGACGGAGGGGCACAGTTTTTGTTGGATTCGAGCAAGTGTTGTTTTGGGATATTTCGTTTGTTTGAAGCAATTTCACTCAAATTTTCGACATTCTCTGATTTTCGTAACACTTGTCTGAAAGCGTCTCTGAGGCTCAGTAGAGAACGCAGGGCGCAGTTTTTCTTGGATTCGGGCGGGTTGATATCTTGATAATTCGCATTTTTGAAGCAATTCCACTCTAATTTTGACATTCTGTGATTTTTGTAACACTTGTCTCAAAGCGTCTCTGAGGCTCAGCAGAGACGGCAGGGCACAGTTTTTGTTGGATTCGGGCAGGTGTTGTTTCGCGATAATTCGCTTGTTTGAAGCAATTTCACTCAAATTTTCGACATTCTCTTATTTTCGTAACACTTGTCTGAAAGCGTCTCTGAGGCTCAGTAGAGACGGAGGGGCACAGTTTTTGTTGGATTCGAGCATGTGTTGTTTCGGGATAATTCGCTTGTTTGAAGCAATTCCAATCCAATTTTTGACATTCTCTTATTTTTGTAACACTTGTCTCAAAGCGTCCCTGAGGCTCAGTAGAGACGGCAGGGCACAGTTTTTGTTGGATTCGAGGAGGTGTTGTTTCGCGATAATTCCCTTGATTAAAGCAATTTCACTCTAATTTTTAACATTCTCTGATTTTTGTAATACTTGTCTGAAAGCGTCTCTGAATCTCAGTAGAGACGGCAGGCCACAGTTTTTGATAATTTCGAGCAGGTGTTGTTTCGCGATATTTCGCTTCTTTGAAGCAATTTCACTCAAATTTTCGACATTCTCTGATTTTCGTAAATATTGTCTGAAAGCCTCTCTGAGGCTCAGTAAAGACGGCAGGCCACAGTTTTTGTTGGATTCGAGCAGGTGTTGTTTCTTGATAATTCGCATGTTTGAAGCAATTCCACTCTAATTTTTGACATTCTCTGATTTTTGTAACACTTGTCTCAAAGCGTCTCTGAGGCTCAGCAGAGACGGCAGGGCAGAGTTTTTGTTGGATTCGAGCATGTGTTATTTCGCGATAATTCGCTTGTTTGAAGCAATTTCACTCAAATTTTCGACATTCTCTTATTTTGGTAACACTTGTCTGAAAGCGTCTCTGAGGCTCAGTAGATACGGCAGGGCACAGTTTTTGTTTGATTCGAGCAGGTGTTGTTTCGCGATAATTCGCTTGTTTAAAGCAATTTCACTCTAATTTTTTACATTCTCTGATTTTTGTAATACTTGTCTCAAAGCGTCTCTGAGGCTCAGTAGAGACGGCAGGGCACAGTTTTATTTGGATTCGAGCAGGTATTGATTCGCGATAATTCGCTTGTTTGAAGCAATTCCACTCTAACTTTTCACATTCTCTGATTTTTGTAACACTTGTCTCAAAGCGTCTCTGATGCTCAGTAGAGACGGCAGGGCACAGTTTTTGCTGGATTCGAGCAGGTGTTGTTTCGCGATAATTCGCTTGTTTGAACCATTTCACTCTAATTTTCGACATTCTCTGATTTTCGTAAATATTGTCTGAAAGCCTCTCTGAGGCTCAGTAAAGACGGCAGGCCACAGTTTTTGTTGAATTCGAGCGGGTGTTGTTTCGCGCTAATTCGCTTGTTTGAAGCAATTTCACTAAAATGTTCGATTTTATCTGATTTTCGTGACGCTTGTCTGAAAGCGTCTCTGAGGCTCAGTAGAGACGGCAGGGCACAGTTTTTGTTGGATTCGAGCAGGAGTTGTTTCGCGATAATTCGCTAGATTAAAGCAATTTCACTCTAATTTTTAACATTCTCTGATTTTTGTAATACTTGTCAGAAAGCGTCTCTGAGGCTCAGTAGAGACGGCAGGGCACAGTTTTTGTTGGATTCGAGAAGGTGCTGTTTCTTGATAATTCGCATGTTTGAAGCAATTTCACTCAAATTTTCGACATTCTCTTATTTTCGTAACACTTGTCTGAAAGCGTCTCTGAGGCTCAGTAGAGACGGCAGGGCACAGTTTTTGTTGGACTCGAGCAGGTGTTGTTTCGCCATAATTCGCTGATTTCAAGCAATTTCACTCAAATTTTCGACATTCTCTTATTTTCGTAACACTTGTCTGAAAGCGCCTCTGAGGCTCAGTAGAGACGGCAGGACACAGTTTTTGTTGGATTCGAGCATGTGTTGTTTCGGGATATTTCGTTTGTTTGAAGCAATTTCACTCAAATTTTCGACATTCGCTGATTTTCGTAACACTTGTCTGAAAGCGTCTCTGAGGCTCAGTAGAGACGGCAGGGCACAGTTTTTGTTGGATTCGAGCAGGTGTTGTTTCGCGATAATTCGCTTGATTAAAGCAATTTCACTTTAATTTTTAACATTCTCTGATTTTTGTAATACTTGTCTCAAAGCGTCTCTGAATCTCAGTAGAGACGGCAGGGCACAGTTTTTGTTAAATTCGAGCAGGTGTTGTTTCGCGATAATTCGCTTCTTTGAAGTAATTTCACTCAAATGTTCGACATTATCTGATTTTCGTAACACTTGTGTGAAAGCGTCTCTGAGGTTCAGTAGAGACGGAGGTCCACAGTTTTTGTTCGATTCGAGTACGTGTTGTTTTGGGATATTTCGTTTGTTTGAAGCAATTTCACTCAAATTTTCGACATTCTCTGATTTTTGTAACACTTGTCTCAAAGCGTCTCTGAGGCTCAGCAGAGACGGAAGGGCACAGTTTTTGCTGCATTCGAGCAGGTGTTTTTTCGCCCTAATTCGCTTGTTTGAAGCAATTTCACTCAAATTTTCGACATTCTCTGATTTTTGTAACACTTGTCTCAAAGCGTCTCTGAGGCTCAGTAGAGACGGCAGGGCACAGTTTTTCCTGGATTCGAGCAGGTGTTGTTTCCCGATAATTTGCTTCTTTGAAGTAATTTCACTCAAATTTTCGACATTCAAAGATTTTCGTAACACTTGTCTGAAAGCGTCTCTGAGGGGCAGTAGAGACGGTAGGGCACAGTTTTTGTTGGATTCGAGGAGGTGTTGATTCACTATAGTTCGATTGTTCGAAGCAATTCAACTCTAATTTTTGACATTCTCTGATTTTTGTAACACCTGTCTCAAAGCGTCTCTGAGGCTCAGTAGAGACGGCAGGGCACAGTTTTTGCTGGATTCGAGCAGGTGTTGCTTCGCGATAATTCGCTTGTTTGAAGCAATTTCACTCAAATTTTTGACATTCTCTGATTTTCGTAAATATTGTCTGAAAGCCTCTCTGAGGCTCAGTAAAGACGGCAGGCCACAGTTTTTGTTGAATTCGAGCAGGTGTTTTTTCGCCCTAATTTGCTTGTTTGAAGCAATTTCACTCAAATTTTCAACATTCTCCGATATTCGTAACGCTTGTCTGAAATCGTCTGTGAGGCTCAGGAGAGACGGCAGGGCACAGTTTTTGTTGGATTCGAGCAGGTGTTGTTTCGCGATAATTCGCTTGATTAAAGCAATTTCACTTTAATTTTTAACATTCTCTGATTTTTGTAATACTTGTCTCAAAGCGTCTCTGAATCTCAGTAGAGACGGCAGGGCACAGTCTTTGTTAAATTCGAGCAGGTGTTTTTTCGCCCTATTTCGCTTGTTTGAAGCAATTTCACTCAAATGCTCGATTTTATCTGATTTTCGTAACACTTGTCTGAAAGCGTCTCTGAGGCTCAGTAGAGACGGCAGGGCACAGTATTTGTTGGATTCGAGAAGGTGCTGTTTCTTGATAATTCGCATTTTTGAAGCAATTCAACTCTAATTTTTGACATTCTCTGATTTTTGTAACACTTGTCTCAAAGCGTCTCTGAGGCTCAGCAGAGACGGCAGGGCACAGTTTTTGTTGGATTCGAGCAGGTGTTGTTTCGCGATAATTCGCTTGTTTGAAGCAATTTCACTCAAATTTTCGACATTCTCTTATTTTCGTAACACTTGTCTGAAAGCGTCTCTGAGGCTCAGTACAGACGGCAGGGCACAGTTTTTGCTGGATTCGAGCAGGTGTTGTTTCGCGATAATTCGCTTGTTTGAAGCAATTTCACTGAAATGTTCGATTTTATCTGGTTTTCGTAAAACTTGTCTGAAAGCGTCTCTGATTCTCAGTAGAGACGGAGGGGCATAGTTTTTGTTGGATTCGAGCATGTGTTGTTTCGGGATAATTCGTTTGTTTGAAGCAATTCCACTCAAATTTTCGACATTCTCTGATTTTCGTAACACATGTCTGAAAGCGTCTCTGAGGCTCAGAAGAGACGGCAGGGCATAGTTTTTGTTGGATTCGAGCAGGTGTTGTTTCGCGATAATTCGCTTGTTTAAAGCAATTTCACTCTAATTTTTAACATTCTCTGATTTTTGTAATACTTGTCTCAAAGCGTCTCTGAGGGTCACTAGAGACGGCAGGGCACAGTGTTTGTTGGATTCGAGGAGGTGTTGATTCGCTATAATTCGCTTGTTTGAAGCAATTCCACTCTAATTTTTGACATTCCCTGATTTTTGTAACACTTGTCCCAAAGCGTCTCTGAGGCTCAGTAGAGATGGCAGGGCACAGTTTTTGCTGGATTCGAGCAGGTGTTATTTCGCGATAATTCGCTTGATCAAAGCAATTTCACTCTAATTTTTAACATTCTCTGATTTTTGTAATACTTGTCTCAAAGCGTCTCTGAATCTCAGTAGAGACGGCAGGGCACAGTTTTTGTTGGATTCGAGCAGGTGCTGTTTCGCGATAATTCGCTTGTTTGAAGCAATTTCACTCAAATTTTCGACATTCTCTGATTTTCGTAACACATGTCTGAAAGCGTCTCTGAGGCTCAGTAGAGACGGCAGGGCATAGTTTTTGTTGGATTCGAGCAGGTGTTGTTTCGCGATAATTCGCTTGTTTAAAGCAATTTCACTCTAATTTTTAACATTCTCTGATTTTCGTAACACTTTTCTGAAAGCGTCTCTGAGCGGCAGTAGAGAAGGCAGGGCACAGTTTTTGTTGGGTTCGAGGAGGTGTTGATTCGCTATAATTTGCTTTTTTGAAGCAACTCCACTCTAATTTTTGACATTCTCTGATTTTTGTAACACTTGTGTCAAAGCGTCTCTGAGGATCAGTAGAGACGGCAGGGCACAGTTTTTGCTGGATTCGAGCAGGTGTTGTTTCGCGATAATTCGCTTGTTTGAAGCAATTTCTCTCAAATTTTCGACATTCTCTGAATTTCGTAAATATTGTCTGAAAGCCTCTCTGAGGCTCAAGAAAGACGGCAGGCCACAGTTTTTGTTGAATTCGAGCAGGTGTTGTTTCACCCCAATTCGCTTGTTTGAAGCAATTTCACGCAAATGTTTGACATTATCTGATTTTCGTAACACTTGTCTGAAAGCGTCTCTGAGGCTCAGTAGAGACGGAGGGGCACAGTTTTTGTTGGAGTCGAGCATGTGTTGTTTCTTGATAATTCGCTTGTTTGAAGCAATTCCACTCTAATTTTTGACATTCTCTGATTTTTGTAACACTTGTCTCAAAGCGTCTCTGAGGCTCAGCAGAGACGGCAGGGCACAGTTTTTGTTGGATTCGAGCAGGTGTTGTTTCGCGATAATTCGCTTGATCAAAGCAATTTCACTCTAATTTTTAACATTCTCTGATTTTTGTAATACTTGTCTCAAAGCGTCTCTGAATCTCAGTAGAGACGGCAGGGCACAGTTTTTGTTAAATTCGAGCAGGTGTTGTTTCGCGATAATTCGCTTCTTTGAAGCAATTTCACTCAAATTTTCGACATTCTCTTATTTTCGTAACACTTGTCTGAAAGCGTCTCTATGGGGCAGTAGAGAAGGCAGGGCACAGTTTTTGCTGGATTCGAGGAGGTGTTGATTCGCTATAATTCGCTTGTTTGAAGCAACTCCACTCTAATTTTTGACATTCTCTGACTTTTGTAACACTTGTCTCAAAGCGTCTCTGAGGATCAGTAGAGACGGCAGGGCACAGTTTCTGCTGGATTCGAGCAGGTGTTGTTTCGCGATAATTCGCTTGTTTGAAGCAATTTCACTCAAATTTTCGACATTCTCTGATTTTCGTAAATATTGTCTGAAAGCCTCGCTGTGGCTCAAGAAAGACGGCAGCCACAGTTTTTGTTGAATTCGAGCAGGTGTTGTTTCGCCCCAATTCGCTTGTTTGAAGCAATTTCACTCAAATGTTCGACATTATCTGATTTTCGTAACACTTGTCTGAAAGCGTCTCTGAGGCTCAGTAGAGACGGAGGGGCACAGTTTTTGTTGGATTCGAGCAGGTGTTGTTTCGCGATAATTCGCTTGTTTGAAGCAATTTCACTCAAAGTTTCGACATTCTCTGATTCTCGTAACACTTGTCTGATAGCGTCTCTGAGGCTCAGTAGAGACAGCAGGGCACAGTTTTTGTTGGATTCGAGCAGGTGTTGTTTCACGATAATTCGCTTGTTTAAAGCAATTTCACTCTAATTTTTGACATTCTCTTATTTTTGTGACACTTGTGTCAAAGCGTCTCTTAGGCTCAGTAGAGACGGCAGGGAATAGTTTTTGTTGGATTCGAGCAGGTGTTGTTTCGCGATAATTCGCTTGATTAAAGCAATTTCACTGTAATTTTTAACATTCTCTGATTTTTGTAATACTTGTCTCAAAGCATCTCTGAATCTCAGTAGAGAGGGCAGGGCACAGTTTTTGTTAAATTCGAGCAGGTGTTGTTTCGCGATAATTCGCTTCTTTGAAGCAATTTCACTCAAATATTCGACATTCTCTGATTTTCGTAACACTTGTCTGAAAGCGTCTCTGAGGGGCAGTAGAGACGGCAGGGCACAGTTTTTTTTGGATTCGAGGTGTTGATTCGCGATAATTCACTTGCTTGAAGCAATTTTACTCAAATTTTCGACATTCTCTGATTTTCGTAACACATGTCTGAAAGCGTCTCTGAGGCTCAGTAGAGACGGCAGGGCATAGTTTTTGTTGGATTGGAGCAGGTGTTGTTTCGCGATAATTCGCTTGATCAAAGCAATTTCACTCTAATTTTTAACATTCTCTGATTTTTGTAATACTTGTCTCAAAGCGTCTCTGAATCTCAGTAGAGACGGCAGGGCACAGTTTTTGTTAAATTCGAGCAGGTGTTGTTTCGCGATAATTCGCTTGTTTGAAGCAATTTCACTCAAATTTTCGACATTCTCTGATTTTCGTAAATATTGTCTGAAAGCCTCTCTGAGGCTCAAGAAAGACGGCAGGCCACATTTTTTGTTGAATGCGAGCAGGTGTTGTTTCGCGATAATTCGCTTGTTTGAAGCAGTTTCACTCAAATTTTCGACATTCTCTGATTCTCGTAACACTTGTCTGGTAGCGTCTCTGAGTCTCAGTGGGGACGGCAGGGCACAGTTTTGGTTGGATTCGAGCAGGTGTTGTTTCACGATAATTCGCTTGTTTAAAGCAATTTCACTCTAATTTTTAACATTCTCTGATTTTCGTAACACTTGTCTGAAAGCGTCTCTGAGGGGCAGTAGAGAAGGCAGGGCACAGTTTTTGTTGGATTCGAGGAGGTGTTGATTCGCTATAATTCGCTTGTTTTAAGCAACTCCACTCTAATTTTTGACATTCTCTGATTTTTGTAACACTTGTCTCAAAGCGTCTCTGAGGATCAGTAGAGACGGCAGGGCATAGTTTTTGCTGGATTCGAGCAGGTGTTGTTTCGCGATAATTCGCTTGTTTGAAGCAATTTCTCTCAAATTTTCGACATTCTCTGATTTTCGTAAATATTGTCTGAAAGCCTCTCTGAGGCTCAAGAAAGACGGCAGGCCACAGTTTTTGTTGAATTCGAGCAGGTGTTGTTTCGCCCCAATTCGCTTGTTTGAAGCAATTTCACTCAAATGTTCGACATTATCTGATTTTCGTAACACTTGTCTGAAAGCGTCTCTGAGGCTCAGTAGAGACGGAGGGGCACAGTTTTTGTTGGAGTCGAGCATGTGTTGTTTCTTGATAATTCGCTTGTTTGAAGCAATTCCACTCTAATTTTTGACATTCTCTGATTTTTGTAACACTTGTCTCAAAGCGTCTCTGAGGCTCAGCAGAGACGGCAGGGCACAGTTTTTGTTGGATTCGAGCAGGTGTTGTTTCGCGATAATTTGCTTGATCAAAGCAATTTCACTCTAATTTTTAACATTCTCTGATTTTTGTAATACTTGTCTCAAAGCGTCTCTGAATCTCAGTAGAGACGGCAGGGCACAGTTTTTGTTAAATCCGAGCAGGTGTTGTTTCGCGATAATTCGCTTGTTTGAAGCAATTTCTCTCAAATTTTCGACATTCTCTGATTTTCGTAAATATTGTCTGAAAGCCTCTCTGAGGCTCAAGAAAGACGGCAGGCCACATTTTTTGTTGAATGCGAGCAGGTGTTGTTTCGCGATAATTCGCTTGTTTGAAGCAGTTTCACTCAAATTTTCGACATTCTCTGATTCTCGTAACACTTGTCTGGTAGCGTCTCTGAGTCTCAGTGGGGACGGCAGGCCACAGTTTTTGTTGAATTCGAGCAGGTGTTGTTTCGCCCCAATTCGCTTGTTTGAAGCAATTTCACTCAAATGTTCGACATTATCTGATTTTCGTAACACTTGTCTGAAAGCGTCTCTGAGGCTCAGTAGAGAAGGCAGGGCACAGTTTTTGTTGGATTCGAGGAGGTGCTGATTCGCTATAATTCGCTTGTTTGAAGCAACTCCACTCTAATTTTTGACATTCTCTGATTTTTGTAACACTTGTCTCAAAGCGTCTCTGAGGATCAGTAGAGACGGCAGGGCACAGTTTTTGCTGGATTCGAGGAGGTGTTGATTCGCTATAATTCGCTTGTTTGAGGCAACTCCACTCTAATTTTTGACATTCTCTGACTTTTGTAACACTTGTCTCAAAGCGTCTCTGAGGATCAGTAGAGACGGCAGGGCACAGTTTTTGCTGGATTCGAGCAGGTGTTGTTTCGCGATAATTCGCTTGTTTGAATCAATTTCACTCAAATTTTCGACATTCTCTGATTTTCGTAAATATTGTCTGAAAGCCTCGCTGAGGCTCAAGAAAGACGGCAGCCACAGTTTTTGTTGAATTCGAGCAGGTGTTGTTTCGCCCCAATTGGCTTTTTTGAAGCAATTTCACTCAAATGTTCGACATTATCTGATTTTCGTAACACTTGTCTGAAAGCGTCTCTGAGGCTCAGTAGAGACGGAGGGGCACAGTTTTTGTTGGATTCGAGCAGGTGTTGTTTCTTGATAATTCGCTTGTTTGAAGCAATTCCACTCTAATTTTTGACATTCTCTGATTTTTGTAACAATTGTCTCAAAGCGTCTCTGAGGCTCAGCATAGACGGCAGGGCACAGTTTTTGTTGGATTCTAGGAGGTGTTGTTTCGCGATAATTCGCTTGTTTGAAGCAATTTCACTCAAAGTTTCGACATTCTCTGATTCTCGTAAAACTTGTCTGATAGCGTCTCTGAGGCTCAGTAGAGACAGCAGGGCACAGTTTTTGATGGATTCGAGCAGGTGTTGTTTCACGATTATTCGCTTGATTAAAGCAATTTCACTCTAATTTTTGACATTCTCTGATTTTTGTGACACTTGTGTCAAAGCGTCTCTTAGGCTCAGTAGAGACAGCAGGGCACAGTTTTTGTTGGATTCGAGCTGGTGTTGTTTCGCGATAATTCGCTTGATTAAAGCAATTTCACTGTAATTTTTAACATTCTCTGATTTTTGTAATACTTGTCTCAAAGCGTCTCTGAATCTCAGTAGAGACGGCAGGGCACAGTTTTTGTTAAATTCGAGCAGGTGTTGTTTCGCGATAATTCGCTTGTTTGAAGCAATTTCTCTCAAATTTTCGACATTCTCTGATTTTCGTAAATATTGTCTGAAAGCCTCTCTGAGGCTCAAGAAAGACGGCAGGCCACAGTTTTTGTTGAATTCGAGCAGGTGTTGTTTCGCCCCAATTCGCTTGTTTGAAGCAATTTCACTCAAATGTTCGACATTATCTGATTTTCGTAACACTTGTCTGAAAGCGTCTCTGAGGCTCAGTAGAGACGGAGGGGCACAGTTTTTTTTGGAGTCGAGCATGTGTTGTTTCTTGATAATTCGCTTGTTTGAAGCAATTCCACTCTAATTTTTGACATTCTCTGATTTTTGTAACACTTGTCTCAAAGCGTCTCTGAGGCTCAGCAGAGACGGCAGGGCACAGTTTTTGTTGGATTCGAGCAGGTGTTGTTTCGCGATAATTCGCTTGATCAAAGCAATTTCACTCTAATTTTTAACATTCTCTGATTTTTGTAATACTTGTCTCAAAGCGTCTCTGAATCTCAGTAGAGACGGCAGGGCACAGTTTTTGTTAAATTCGAGCAGGTGTTGTTTCGCGATAATTCGCTTCTTTGAAGCAATTTCACTCAAATTTTCGACATTCTCTTATTTTCGTAACACTTGTCTGAAAGCGTCTCTAAGGGGCAGTAGAGAAGGCAAGGCACAGTTTTTGTTGGATTCGAGGAGGTGTTGGTTCGCTATAATTCGCTTGTTTGAAGCAACTCCACTCTAATTTTTGACATTCTCTGATTTTTGTAACACTTGTCTCAAAGCGTCTCTGAGGATCAGTAGAGACGGCAGGGCACAGTTTTTGCTGGATTCGAGGAGGTGTTGATTCGCTATAATTCGCTCGTTTGAAGCAACTCCACTCTAATTTTTGACATTCTCTGACTTTTGTAACACTTGTCTCAAAGCGTCTCTGAGGCTCAGCAGAGACGGCAGGGCACAGTTTTTGTTGGATTCGAGCATGTGTTGTTTCGGGATAATTCGTTTATTCGAAGCAATTTTACTGAAATTTTCGACAATCTCTGATTTTCGTAACACTTGTTTGAAAGCGTCTCTGAGGCTCAGTAGAGACGGCGGGGCACAGTTTTTGTTGGATTCCAGCAGGTGTTGTTTCGCGATAATTCTCTTCTTTGAAGCAATTTCACTCAAATTTTCGACATTCTCTGATTTTCGTAACACTTGTCTGAAAGCGTCTCTGAGGCTCAGTAGAGACGGACGGGCACAGTTCTTGTTGGAGTCGAGCATGTGTTGTTTCTTGATAATTCGCTTGTTTGAAGCAATTCCACTCTAATTTTTGACATTCTCTGATTTTTGTAACACTTGTCTCAAAGCGTCTCTGAGGCTCAGCAGAGACGGCAGGGCACAGTTTTTGTTGGATTCGAGCAGGTGTTGTTTCGCGATAATTCGCTTGATCAAAGCAATTTCACTCTAATTTTTAACATTCTCTGATTTTTGTAATACTTGTCTGAAAGCGTCTATGAGGGTCAGTAGAGACGGCAGGGCACAGTTTTTGTTGAATTCGAGCAGGTGTTGTTTTGTGATAATTCGCTTGTTTGAAGCAATTTCACTCAAATGTTCCATTTTATCTGATTTTCGTAACACTTGTCTGAAAGCGTCTCTGAGGCTGAGTAGAGACCGAGGGGCACAGTTTATCTTGGATTCGAGCATGTGTTGTTTCGGGATAATTCGTTTATTTGAAGCAATTTCACTCAAATTTTCGACATTCTCTGATTTTCGTAACACTTGTCTGAAAGCGTCTCTGAGGCTCAGCATAAACGGCAGGGCACTGTTTTTGTTGGATTCGAGCAGGTGTTGTTTCGCGATAATTCGCTTGTTTGAAGCAATTTCACTCAAATTTTCGACATTCTCTGATTCCCGTAACACTTGTCTGATAGCGTCTCTGAGGCTGAGTAGAGACCGATGGGCACAGCTTATCTTGGATTCGAGCATGTGTTGTTTCGGGATATTTCGTTTGTTTGAAGCAATTTCACTCTAATTTTTAACATTCTCTGATTTTTGTAATACTTGCCTCAAAGCGTCTCTGAGGCTCAGTAGAGACGGCAGGGCACAGTTTTTGTTGGATTCGAGCAGGTGCTGTTTCACGATAATTCGCTTGTTTAAAGCAATTTCACTCTAATTTTTAACATTCTCTGATTTTTGTAATACTTGTCTGAAAGCGTCTATGAGGGTCAGTAGAGACGGCAGGGCACAGTTTTTGTTGAATTCGAGCAGGTGTTGTTTTGTGATAATTCCCTTGCTTGAAGCAATTCCACTCTAATTTTTGACATTCTCTGATTTTTGTGACACTTGTGTCAAAGCGTCTCTTAGGCTCAGTAGAGACTGCAGGGCACAGTTTTTGTTGGATTCAAGCAGGTGATGTTTCGCGATAATTCGCTTGATTAAAGCAATTTCACTCTAATTTTTAACGTTCTCTGATTTTTGTAATACTTGTCTCAAAGCGTCTCTGAATCTCACTAGAGGCGGCAGGGCACAGCTTTGTTAAATTCGAGCAGGTGTTGTTTCGCGATAATTCGCTTGATTAAAGCAATTTCACTCTAATTTTTAACATTCTCTGCTTTTTGTAATACTTGTCACAAAGCGTCTCTGAATCTCAGTAGAGACAGCAGGGCACATTTATTGTTGGATTCGAGGAGGTGTTGATTCGCGATAATTCGCTTGTTTGAAGCAATTTCACGCAAATTTTCGACATTCTCTGATTTTCGTAAATATTGTCTGCAAGCCTCCCTGAGGCTCAGTAAGGACGGCAGGCCACAGTTTTTGTTGAATTCGAGCAGGTGTTGTTTCGCCCTAATTCGCTTGTTTGAAGCAATTTCACTCAAATGTTCCATTTTATCTGATTTTCGTAACACTTGTCTGAAAGCGTCTCTGAGGCTGAGTAGAGACCGAGGGGCACAGTTTATCTTGGATTCGAGCATGTGTTGTTTCGGGATAATTCGTTTATTTGAAGCAATTTCACTCAAATTTTCGACATTCTCTGATTTTCGTAACACTTGTCTGAAAGCGTCTCTGAGGCTCAGTAGAGACGGAGGGGCACAGTTCTTGTTGGAGTCGAGCATGTGTTGTTTCTTGATAATTCGCTTGTTTGAAGCAATTCCACTCTAATTTTTGACATTCTCTGATTTTTGTAACACTTGTCTCAAAGCGTCTCTGAGGCTCAGCAGAGACGGCAGGGCACAGTTTTTGTTGGATTCGAGCAGGTGTTGTTTCGCGATAATTCGCTTGATCAAAGCAATTTCACTCTAATTTTTAACATTCTCTGATTTTTGTAATACTTGTCTCAAAGCGTCTCTGAATCTCAGTAGAGACGGAGGGGCACAGTTTTTGTTAAATTCCAGCAGGTGTTGTTTCGCGATAATTCGCTTCTTTGAAGCAATTTCACTCAAATTTTCGACATTCTCAGATTTTCGTAAATATTGACTGAAAAACTCTCTGAGGCTCAGTAAAGACGGCAGGCCACAGTTTTTGTTGAATTCGAGCAGGTGTTGTTTCGCCCTAATTCGCTTGTTTGAAGCAATTTCACTTAAATGCTCGACATTATCTGATTTTCGTAACACTTGTCTGAAAGCGTCTCTGAGGCTCATTAGAGACGGAGGGGCGCAGTTTTTGTTGGATTCGAGCATGTGCTGTTTCGGGATATTTCGTTTGTTTGAAGCAATTTCACTCTAATTTTTAACATTCTCTGATTTTTGTAATACTTGTCTCAAAGCGTCTCTGATGCTCAGCATAGACGGCAGGGCACAGTTTTTGTTGGATTCGAGCAGGTGTTGTTTCGCGATAATTCGCTTGTTTGAAGCAATTTCACTCAAATTTTCGACATTCTCTGATTCCCGAAACACTTGTCTGATAGCGTCTCTGAGGCTCAGTAGAGACGGCAGGGCACAGTTTTTGTTGGATTCGAGCAGGTGTTGTTTCACGATAATTCGCTTGTTTAAAGCAATTTCACTCTAATTTTTAACATTCTCTGATTTTTGAAATACTTGTCTGAAAGCGTCTATGAGGGTCAGTAGAGACGGCAGGGCACAGTTTTTGTTGAATTCGAGCAGGTGTTGTTTTGTGATAATTCCCTTGCTTGAAGCAATTCCACTCTAATTTTGACATTCTCTGATTTTTGTGACACTTGTGTCAAAGCGTCTCTTAGGCTCAGTAGAGACGGCAGGGCACAGTTTTTGTTGGATTCAAGCAGGTGTTGTTTCGCGATAATTCGCTTGATTAAAGCAATTTCACTCTAATTTTTAACGTTCTCTGATTTTTGTAATACTTGTCTCAAAGCGTCTCTGAATCTCACTAGAGACGGCAGGGCACAGCTTTGTTAAATTCGAGCAGGTGTTGTTTCGCGATAATTCGTTTGATTAAAGCAATTTCACTCTAATTTTTAACATTCTCTGCTTTTTGTAATACTTGTCTCAAAGCGTCTCTGAATCTCAGTAGAGACAGCAGGGCACATTTATTGTTGGATTCGAGGAGGTGTTGATTCGCGATAATTCGCTTGTTTGAAGCAATTTCACGCAAATTTTCGACATTCTCTGATTTTCGTAAATATTGTCTGCAAGCCTCCCTGAGGCTCAGTAAGGACGGCAGGCCACAGTTTTTGTTGAATTCGAGCAGGTGTTGTTTCGCCCTAATTCGCTTGTTTGAAGCAATTTCACTCAAATGTTCCATTTTATCTGATTTTCGTAACACTTGTCTGAAAGCGTCTCTGAGGCTGAGTAGAGACCGAGGGGCACAGTTTATCTTGGATTCGAGCATGTGTTGTTTCGGGATAATTCGTTTATTTGAAGCAATTTCACTCAAATTTTCGACATTCTCTGATTTTCGTAACACTTGTCTGAAAGCGTCTCTGAGGCTCAGCATAAACGGCAGGGCACTGTTTTTGTTGGATTCGAGCAGGTGTTGTTTCGCGATAATTCGCTTGTTTGAAGCAATTTCACTCAAATTTTCGACATTCTCTGATTCCCGTAACACTTGTCTGATAGCGTCTCTGAGGCTGAGTAGAGACCGAGGGGCACAGTTTATCTTGGATTCGAGCATGTGTTGTTTCGGGATATTTCGTTTGTTTGAAGCAATTTCACTCTAATTTTTAACATTCTCTGATTTTTGTAATACTTGCCTCAAAGCGTCTCTGAGGCTCAGTAGAGACGGCAGGGCACAGTTTTTGTTGGATTCGAGCAGGTGCTGTTTCACGATAATTCGCTTGTTTAAAGCAATTTCACTCTAATTTTTAACATTCTCTGATTTTTGTAATACTTGTCTGAAAGCGTCTATGAGGGTCAGTAGAGACGGCAGGGCACAGTTTTTGTTGAATTCGAGCAGGTGTTGTTTTGTGATAATTCCCTTGCTTGAAGCAATTCCACTCTAATTTTTGACATTCTCTGATTTTTGTGACACTTGTGTCAAAGCGTCTCTTAGGCTCAGTAGAGACGGCAGGGCACAGTTTTTGTTGGATTCAAGCAGGTGTTGTTTCGCGATAATTCGCTTGATTAAAGCAATTTCACTCTAATTTTTAACGTTCTCTGATTTTTGTAATACTTGTCTCAAAGCGTCTCTGAATCTCACTAGAGACGGCAGGGCACAGCTTTGTTAAATTCGAGCAGGTGTTGTTTCGCGATAATTCGCTTGATTAAAGCAATTTCACTCTAATTTTTAACATTCTCTGCTTTTTGTAATACTTGTCTCAAAGCGTCTCTGAATCTCAGTAGAGACAGCAGGGCACATTTATTGTTGGATTCGAGGAGGTGTTGATTCGCGATAATTCGCTTGTTTGAAGCAATTTCACGCAAATTTTCGACATTCTCTGATTTTCGTAAATATTGTCTGCAAGCCTCCCTGAGGCTCAGTAAGGACGGCAGGCCACAGTTTTTGTTGAATTCGAGCAGGTGTTGTTTCGCCCTAATTCGCTTGTTTGAAGCAATTTCACTCAAATGTTCCATTTTATCTGATTTTCGTAACACTTGTCTGAAAGCGTCTCTGAGGCTGAGTAGAGACCGAGGGGCACAGTTTATCTTGGATTCGAGCATGTGTTGTTTCGGGATAATTCGTTTATTTGAAGCAATTTCACTCAAATTTTCGACATTCTCTGATTTTCGTAACACTTGTCTGAAAGCGTCTCTGAGGCTCAGCATAAACGGCAGGGCACTGTTTTTGTTGGATTCGAGCAGGTGTTGTTTCGCGATAATTCGCTTGTTTGAAGCAATTTCACTCAAATTTTCGACATTCTCTGATTCCCGTAACACTTGTCTGATAGCGTCTCTGAGGCTCAGTAGAGACGGCAGGGCACAGTTTTTGTTGGATTCGAGCAGGTGTTGTTTCACGATAATTCGCTTGTTTAAAGCAATTTCACTCTAATTTTTAACATTCTCTGATTTTTGTAATACTTGTCTGAAAGCGTCTATGAGGGTCAGTAGAGACGGCAGGGCACAGTTTTTGTTGAATTCGAGCAGGTGTTGTTTTGTGATAATTCCCTTGCTTGAAGCAATTCCACTCTAATATTTGACATTCTCTGATTTTTGTGACACTTGTGTCAAAGCGTCTCTTAGGCTCAGTAGAGACGGCAGGGCACAGTTTTTGTTGGATTCAAGCAGGTGTTGTTTCGCGATAATTCGCTTGATTAAAGCAATTTCACTCTAATTTTTAACATTCTCTGATTTTTGTAATACTTGTCTCAAAGCGTCTCTGAATCTCAGTAGAGACGGCAGGGCACAGTTTTTGTTTTATTCGAGCAGGTGTTGTTTTGTGATAATTCCCTTGCTTGAAGCAATTCCACTCTAATTTTTGACATTCTCTGATTTTTGTGACACTTGTGTCAAAGCGTCTCTTAGGCTCAGTAGAGACGGCAGGGCACAGTTTTTGTTGGATTCAAGCAGGTGTTGTTTCGCGATAATTCGCTTGATTAAAGCAATTTCACTCTAATTTTTAACATTCTCTGCTTTTTGTAATACTTGTCTCAAAGCGTCTCTGAATCTCAGTAGAGACAGCAGGGCACATTTATTGTTGGATTCGAGGAGGTGTTGATTCGCGATAATTCGCTTGTTTGAAGCAATTTCACGCAAATTTTCGACATTCTCTGATTTTCGTAAATATTGTCTGCAAGCCTCCCTGAGGCTCAGTAAGGACGGCAGGCCACAGTTTTTGTTGAACTCGAGCAGGTGTTGTTTCGCCCTAATTCGCTTGTTTGAAGCAATTTCACTCAAATGTTCGATTTTATCTGATTTTCGTAACACTTGTCTGAAAGCGTCTCTGAGGCTGAGTAGAGACCGAGGGGCACAGTTTTTGTTGGATTCGAGCATGTGTTGTTTCGGGATAATTCGTTTATTTGAAGCAATTTCACTGAAATTTTGGACATTCTCTGATTTTCTTAACACTTGACTGAAAGCGTCTCTGAGGCTCAGTAGAGACGGCAGGGCACAGTTTTTGTTGGATTCGAGCAGGTGTTGTTTCGCGATAATTCTCTTCTTTGAAGCAATTTCACTCAAATTTTCGACATTCTCTGATTTTCGTAACACTTGTCTGAAAGCGTCTCTGAGGCTCAGTAAAGACGGCAGGCCACAGTTTTTGTTGAATCCGAGCAGGTGTTGTTTCGCCCTAATTCGCTTGTTTGAAGCAATTTCACTTAAATGTTCGATTTTATCTGATTTTCGTAACACTTGTCTGAAAGCGTCTCTGAGGCTGAGTAGAGACGGCAGGGCACAGGTTTTGTTGGATTCTAGCAGCTGTTGTTTCTTGATAATTCGCTTGTTTGAAGCAATTCCACTCTAACTTTTGACATTCTCTGAGTTTTGTAACACTTGTCTCAAAGCGTCTCTGAGGCTCAGTAGAGACGGCAGGGCACAGTTTTTGCTGGATTCGAGCAGGTGTTGTTTCGCGATAATTCTCTTCTTTGAAGTAATTTCACTCAAATTTTCGACATTCTCTAATTTTCGTAACACTTGTCTGAAAGCGTCTCTGAGGCTCAGTAGAGACGGAGGGGCACAGTTTTTGTTGGATTCGAGCATGTGTTGTTTCGGGGTGAATTCGTTTGTTTGAAGCAATTTCACTCTAATTTTTAACATTCTCTGATTTTATTAATACTTGTCTCAAAGCGTCTCTGAATCTCAGTACAGACGGCAGGGCACAGTTTTTGTTAAATTCGAGCAGGTGTTGTTTCGCGATAATTCCCTTCTTTGAAGCAATTTCACTCAAATTTTCGACATTCTCTGATTTTCGTAAATATTGGCTGAAAGCCTCTCTGAGGCTCAGTAAAGACGGCAGGCCACAGTTTTTGTTGAATTCGAGCAGGTGTTGTTTCGCCCTAATTCGCTTGTTTGAAGCAATTTCACTTAAATGCTCGACATTATCTGATTTTCGTAACACTTGTCTGAAAGCGTCTCTGAGGCTCATTAGAGACGGAGGGGCGCAGTTTTTGTTGGATTCGAGCATGTGCTGTTTCGGGATATTTCGTTTGTTTGAAGCAATTTCACTCTAATTTTTAACATTCTCTGATTTTTGTAATACTTGTCTCAAAGCGTCTCTGATGCTCAGCATAGACGGCAGGGCACAGTTTTTGTTGGATTCGAGCAGGTGTTGTTTCGCGATAATTCGCTTGTTTGAAGCAATTTCACTCAAATTTTCGACATTTTCTGATCTTCGTAACACTTGTCTGATAGCGTCTCTGAGGCTCAGTAGAGACGGCAGGGCACAGTTTTTGTTGGATTCGAGCAGGTGTTGTTTCACGATAATTCGCTTGTTTAAAGCAATTTCACTCTAATTTTTGACATTCTCTGATTTTTGTAATACTTGTCTCAAAGCGTCTCTGAGGTTCAGTAGAGACGGAGGGGCACAGTTTTTGTTGGATTCGAGCATGTGTTGTTTCGGGGTGAATTCGTTTGTTTGAAGCAATTTCACTCTAATTTTTAACATTCTCTGATTTTTGTAATACTTGTCTCAAAGCGTCTCTGAATCTCAGTACAGACGGCAGGGCACAGTTTTTGTTAAATTCGAGCAGGTGTTGTTTCGCGATAATTCCCTTCTTTGAAGCAATTTCACTCAAATTTTCGACATTCTCTGATTTTCGTAAATATTGGCTGAAAGCCTCTCTGAGGCTCAGTAAAGACGGCAGGCCACAGTTTTTGTTGAATTCGAGCAGGTGTTGTTTCGCCCTAATTCGCTTGTTTGAAGCAATTTCACTTAAATGCTCGACATTATCTGATTTTGGTAACACTTGTCTGAAAGCGTCTCTGAGGCTCATTAGAGACGGAGGGGCGCAGCTTTTGTTGGATTCGAGCATGTGCTGTTTCGGGATATTTCGTTTGTTTGAAGCAATTTCACTCTAATTTTTAACATTCTCTGATTTTTGTAATACTTGTCTCAAAGCGTCTCTGATGATCAGCATAGACGGCAGGGCACAGTTTTTGTTGGATTCGAGGAGGTGTTGTTTCGCGATAATTCGCTTGTTTGAAGCAATTTCACTCAAATTTTCGACATTTTCTGATCCTCGTAACACTTGTCTGATAGCGTCTCTGAGGCTCAGTAGAGACGGCAGGGCACAGTTTTTGTTGGATTCGAGCAGGTGTTGTTTCACGATAATTCGCTTGTTTAAAGCAATTTCACTCTAATTTTTGACATTCTCTGATTTTTGTAATACTTGTCTCAAAGCGTCTCTGAGGTTCAGTAGAGACGGAGGGGCACAGTTTTTGTTGGATTCGAGCATGTGTTGTTTCGGGGTGAATTCGTTTGTTTGAAGCAATTTCACTCTAATTTTTAACATTCTCTGATTTTTGTAATACTTGTCTCAAAGCGTCTCTGAATCTCAGTACAGACGGCAGGGCACAGTTTTTGTTAAATTCGAGCAGGTGTTGTTTCGCGATAATTCCCTTCTTTGAAGCAATTTCACTCAAATTTTCGACATTCTCTGATTTTCGTAAATATTGGCTGAAAGCCTCTCTGAGGCTCAGTAAAGACGGCAGGCCACAGTTTTTGTTGAATTCGAGCAGGTGTTGTTTCGCACTAATTAGCTTGTTTGAAGCAATTTCACTTAAATGCTCGACATTATCTGATTTTCGTAACACTTGTCTGAAAGCGTCTCTGAGGCTCATTAGAGACGGAGGGGCGCAGCTTTTGTTGGATTCGAGCATGTGCTGTTTCGGGATATTTCGTTTGTTTGAAGCAATTTCACTCTAATTTTTAACATTCTCTGATTTTTGTAATACTTGTCTCAAAGCGTCTCTGATGCTCAGCATAGACGGCAGGGCACAGTTTTTGTTGGATTCGAGCAGGTGTTGTTTCGCGATAATTCGCTTGTTTGAAGCAATTTCACTCAAATTTTCGACATTTTCTGATCTTCGTAACACTTGTCTGATAGCGTCTCTGAGGCTCAGTAGAGACGGCAGGGCACAGTTTTTGTTGGATTCGAGCAGGTGTTGTTTCACGATAATTCGCTTGTTTAAAGCAATTTCACTCTAATTTTTGACATTCTCTGATTTTTGTAATACTTGTCTCAAAGCGTCTCTGAGGTTCAGTAGAGACGGAGGGGCACAGTTTTTGTTGGATTCGAGCATGTGTTGTTTCGGGGTGAATTCGTTTGTTTGAAGCAATTTCACTCTAATTTTTAACATTCTCTGATTTTTGTAATACTTGTCTCAAAGCGTCTCTGAATCTCAGTACAGACGGCAGGGCACAGTTTTTGTTAAATTCGAGCAGGTGTTGTTTCGCGATAATTCCCTTCTTTGAAGCAATTTCACTCAAATTTTCGACATTCTCTGATTTTCGTAAATATTGGCTGAAAGCCTCTCTGAGGCTCAGTAAAGACGGCAGGCCACAGTTTTTGTTGAATTCGAGCAGGTGTTGTTTCGCCCTAATTCGCTTGTTTGAAGCAATTTCACTTAAATGCTCGACATTATCTGATTTTCGTAACACTTGTCTGAAAGCGTCTCTGAGGCTCATTAGAGACGGAGGGGCGCAGCTTTTGTTGGATTCGAGCATGTGCTGTTTCGGGATATTTCGTTTGTTTGAAGCAATTTCACTCTAATTTTTAACATTCTCTGATTTTTGTAATACTTGTCTCAAAGCGTCTCTGATGATCAGCATAGACGGCAGGGCACAGTTTTTGTTGGATTCGAGGAGGTGTTGTTTCGCGATAATTCGCTTGTTTGAAGCAATTTCACTCAAATTTTCGACATTTTCTGATCCTCGTAACACTTGTCTGATAGCGTCTCTGAGGCTCAGTAGAGACGGCAGGGCACAGTTTTTGTTGGATTCGAGCAGGTGTTGTTTCACGATAATTCGCTTGTTTAAAGCAATTTCACTCTAATTTTTGACATTCTCTGATTTTTGTAATACTTGTCTCAAAGCGTCTCTGAGGTTCAGTAGAGACGGAGGGGCACAGTTTTTGTTGGATTCGAGCATGTGTTGTTTCGGGGTGAATTCGTTTGTTTGAAGCAATTTCACTCTAATTTTTAACATTCTCTGATTTTTGTAATACTTGTCTCAAAGCGTCTCTGAATCTCAGTACAGACGGCAGGGCACAGTTTTTGTTAAATTCGAGCAGGTGTTGTTTCGCGATAATTCCCTTCTTTGAAGCAATTTCACTCAAATTTTCGACATTCTCTGATTTTCGTAAATATTGGCTGAAAGCCTCTCTGAGGCTCAGTAAAGACGGCAGGCCACAGTTTTTGTTGAATTCGAGCAGGTGTTGTTTCGCACTAATTCGCTTGTTTGAAGCAATTTCACTTAAATGCTCGACATTATCTGATTTTCGTAACACTTGTCTGAAAGCGTCTCTGAGGCTCATTAGAGACGGAGGGGCGCAGCTTTTGTTGGATTCGAGCATGTGCTGTTTCGGGATATTTCGTTTGTTTGAAGCAATTTCACTCTAATTTTTAACATTCTCTGATTTTTGTAATACTTGTCTCAAAGCGTCTCTGATGATCAGCATAGACGGCAGGGCACAGTTTTTGTTGGATTCGAGGAGGTGTTGTTTCGCGATAATTCGCTTGTTTGAAGCAATTTCACTCAAATTTTCGACATTTTCTGATCCTCGTAACACTTGTCTGATAGCGTCTCTGAGGCTCAGTAGAGACGGCAGGGCACAGTTTTTGTTGGATTCGAGCAGGTGTTGTTTCACGATAATTCGCTTGTTTAAAGCAATTTCACTCTAATTTTTGACATTCTCTGATTTTTGTAATACTTGTCTCAAAGCGTCTATGAGGGTCAGTAGAGACGGCAGGGCACAGTTTTTGTTGAATTCGAGCAGGTGTTGTTTTGTGATAATTCCCTTGCTTCAAGCAATTCCACTCTAATTTTTGACATTCTCTGATTTTTGTGACACTTGTGTCAAAGCGTCTCTTAGGCTCAGTAGAGACGGCAGGGCACAGTTTTTGTTGGATTCAAGCAGGTGTTGTTTCGCGATAATTCGCTTGATTAAAGCAATTTCACTCTAATCTCTAACATTCTCTGATTTTTGTAATACTTGTCTCAAAGCGTCTCTGAATCTCAGTAGAGACAGCAGGCACAGTTTTTGTTGGATTCGAGCAGGTGTTGTTTCATGATAATTCGCATGTTTGAAGCAATTCCACTCTAATTTTTGACATTCTCTGATATTTGTAACACTTGTTTCAAAGCGTCTCTGAGGCTGAGCAGAGACGGCAGGGCACAGTTTTTGTTGGATTCGAGCAGGTGTTGTTTCGCGATAATTCGCTTGTTTGAAGCAATTTCACTCAAATTTTCGACATTCTCTTATTTTCGTAAAACTTGTCTGAAAGCGTCTCTGAGGCTCAGTAGAGACGGCAGGGCACAGTTTTTGTTGAATTCGAGCAGGTGTTGTTTTGTGATAATTCCCTTGCTTGAAGCAATTCCACTCTAATTTTTGACATTCTCTGATTTTTGTGACACTTGTGTCAAAGCGTCTCTTAGGCTCAGTAGAGACGGCAGGGCACAGTTTTTGTTGGATTCGAGCAGGTGTTGTTTCGCGATAATTCGCTTGTTTAAAGCAATTTCGCTCTAATTTTTACATTCTCTGATTTTTGTAATACTTGCCTCAAAGTGTCTCTGAGGCTCAGTAGAGACGGCAGGCCACGGTTTTTGTTGAATTCGAGCAGGTGTAGTTTCGCGCTAATTCGCTTGTTTGAACCAATTTCAGTCAAATGTTCGATTTTATCTGATTTTCGTAACACTTGTCTGAGAGCGTCTCTGAGGTTCAGTAGAGACGGAGCGGCACAGTTTG
The DNA here is from genome assembly GCA_030765045.1 of Tenodera sinensis. Classification (NCBI taxonomy): domain Eukaryota; kingdom Metazoa; phylum Arthropoda; class Insecta; order Mantodea; family Mantidae; genus Tenodera; species Tenodera sinensis. The sequence goes on along the minus strand of CM060970.1, from coordinate 112,224,636 downwards.
TGTTGATTCGAGCATGTGTTGTTTCGGGATAATTCGTTTGTTTGAAGCAATTTCTCTCAAATATTCGACATCTCTGATTTTCGTTACACTTGTCTGAAAGCGTCTCTGAGGCTCATTAGAGACGGCAGGGCACAGTTTTTGTTGGATTTGAGCAAGTTTTGTTTCCTGATAATTCGCTTGTTTGAAGCAATTCCACTCTAATTTTTGACATTCTCTGATTTTTGTAACACTTGTCTCAAAGCGTCTCTGAGGCTCAACATAGACGGCAGGGAACAGTTTTTGTTGGATTCGAGCAGGTGTTGTTTCGCGATAATTCGCTTGTTTGAAGCAATTTCACTCAAATTTTCGACATTCTCTGATTTTCGTAACACTTGTCTGAAAGCGTCTCTGAGGCTTAGTAGAGACGGCAGGGCACAGTTGTTGTTGTATTCGAGCAGGTGTTGTTTCGCGATAATTCGCTTGTTTAAAGCAATTTCACTCTAATTTTTAACATTCTCTGATTTTTGTAATACTTGTCTCAAAGCGTCTCTGAGGGATAGCAGAGACGGCAGGGCACAGTTTTTGTTGGAGTCGAGGAGGTGTTGATTCGCTATAATTCGCTTGTTTTAAGCAATTCCACTCAAATTTTCGACATTCTCTGATTTTCTTAACACTTGTCTGAAAGCGTATCTGAGGCTCAGTAGAGACGGCAGGGCACAGTTTTTGTTGGATTCGAGCAGGTGTTGTTTCGCGATAATTCGTTTCTTTGAAGCAATTTCACTCAAATTTTCGAAATTCTCTGATTTTTGTAATACTTGTCTCAAAGCGTCTCTGAATCTCAGTAGAGACGGCAGGGCACAGTTTTTGTTAAATTCGAGCATGTGTTGTTTCGCGATAATTCGCTTCTTTGAAGGAATTTCACTCAAATTTTCGACATTCTCTGATTTTCGTAACACTTGTCTGAAAGTGTCTCTGAGGGGCAGTAGAGACGGCAGGGCACAGGTTTTGTTGGATTCGAGGAGGTGTTGATTCCCTATAATTCGCTTGTTTGAAGCAATTCCTTTCTAATTTTTGACATTCTCTGATTTTTGTAACATTTGTCTCAAAGCGTCTCTGAGGCTCAGTAAAGACGGCAGGGGACAGTTTTTGCTGGATTCCAGCAGGTGTTGTTTCGCGATAATTCGCTTGTTTGAAGCAATTTCACTCAAATTTTCGACATTCTCTGATTTTCGTAAATTTTTGCTGAAAGCCTCTCTGAGGCTCAATAAGACGGCAGGCCACAGTTTTTGTTGAATTCGAGCAGGTGTTGTTTCGCCCTAATTCGCTTGTTTGAAGCAATTTCACTCAAATGTTCGACATAATCTGATTTTCGTAACACTTGTCTGAAAGCGTCTCTGAGGCTCATTAGAGACGGAGGGGCACAGTTTTTGTTGGATTCGAGCATGTCCTGTTTCGAGATATTTCGTTTGTTTGAAGCAATTTCACTCAAATTTTCGACATTCTCTGATCATCGTAACACTTGTCTGAAAGCGTCTCTGAGGCTCAGCATACACGGCAGGGCACAATTTTTGTTGGATTCGAGCAGGTGTTGTTTCGCGATAATTCGCTTTTTGAAGCAATTTCACTCAAATTTTCGACATTCTCTGATTCTCGTAACACTTGTCTGATAGCGTTTCTGAGGCTCAGTAGAGACGGCAGGGCACAGTTTTTGTTGAATTCGAGCAGGTGTTGTTTTGTGATAATTCCCTTGCTTGAAGCAATTCCACTCTAATTTTTGACATTCTCTGATTTTTGTGACACTTGTGTCAAAGCGTCTCTTAGGCTCAGTAGAGACGGCAGGGCACAGTTTTTGTTGGATTCAAGCAGGTGTTGTTTCGCGATAATTCGCTTGATTAAAGCAATTTCACTCTAATTTTTAACGTTCTCTGATTTTTGTAACACTTGCTTCAAACCGTCTCTGAGGCACAGTAGAGACGGCAGGGCACAGTTTTTGTTGGATTCGAACAGGTGTTGTTTCGCGCTAATTCGCGTGTTTGAAGCAATTTCACTCAAATGTTCGACATTCTCTGATTTTCGTAACACTTGTCTGAAAGCGTCTCTGAGGCTCAGTAGAGACGGCACGGCACAGTTTTTTTTGGATTCGAGGTGTTGTTTCGCGATAATTCGCATGTTTAACGCAATTTCACTCTAATTTTTCACATTCTCTGATTTTTGTAACTCTTGTCTCAAAGCGTCTCAGAGGCTCAGTAGAGACGGCAGGGCACAGTTTTTGTTGGATTCGAGCAGGTGTTGTTTCGCGATAATTAGCTTGTTTGAAGCAATTTCACTCTAATTTTTTCACATTCTCTAATTTTTGTAACACTTGTCTCAAAGCGTCTCTGAGGCGCAGTAGAGACGGCAGGGCACAGTTCTTTTTGGATTCGAGGAGGTGTTGTTTCTCGATAATTCGCATGTTTAAAGCAATTTCACTCCAATTTTTCTCATTCTCTGATTTTTGTTACACTTGTCTCAAAGCGTCTCTGAGGCTCAGTAGAGACTGCAGGGCACAGTTTTTGTTGGATTCGAGCAGGTGTTGTTTCGCGCTAATTCGCCTGTTTGAAGCAATTTCACTCAAATGTTCGACATTCTCTAATTTTCGTAACACTTGTCTGAAAGCCACTCTTAGGTTCAGTAGAGACGGCAGGGCACAGTTTTGGTTGGATTTGAGCAGGTGTTGTTTCGCGATGATTCGATTGATTAAAGCAATTTCATTCTAATTTTTCACATTCTGTGATTTTTGTAACACTTGTCTCAAAGCGTCTCTGAGGCTCAGTAGAGACGGCAGGGCACAGTTTTTGTTGGATTCGAGCAGGTGTTGTTTCGCTATAATTAGCTTGTTTGAAGAAATTTCACTCAAATTTTCGACATTCTCTAATTTTCGTTACACTTGTCTGAAAGCCTCTCTGAGGCTCAGTAGAGACGGCAGGGCACACTTTTTGTTGGATTCGAGGAGGTGTTGTTTCGCGATAATTCGCTTGTTTGAAGCAATTTCACTCAAATTTTCGACATTCTCTGGATTTCGTAACACTTGTCTGAAAGCGTCTCTGAGGCTCAATAGAGACGGCAGGGCACAGTTTTTGTTGGATTCGAGGAGGTGTTGTTTCGCGATAATTCGCATGTTTAACGCATTTTCACTATAATTTTTCACATTCTCTGATTTTTGAAACACTTTCTTCAAACCGTCTCTGAGGCTCAGTAGAGACGGCAGGGCACAGTTTTTGTTGGATTCGAACAGGTGTTGTTTCGCGATAATTCGCCTATGTGAAGCAATTTCACTCAAATTCTCGACATTCTCTGATTTTCGTAACACTTGTCTGAAAGCGTGTCTGAGGCTCAGTAGAGACGGCAGGGCACAGTTTTTGTTGGATTCGAGCAGGTGTTGTTTCGCGATAATTTGCATGTTTAACGCAATTTCACAATAATTTTTCAGATTCTCTGATTTTTGTAACACTTGCTTCAAAGCGTCTCTGAGGCTCAGTAGAGACGGCAGGGCACAGTTTTTGTTGGATTCTAGCAGGTGTTGTTTCGCGCTAATTCGCCAGTTTGAAGCAATTTCACTCAAATGTTCGACATTCTCTGATTTTCGTAACACTTGTCTCGAAGCGTCTCTGAGGCTCAGTAGAGACGGCAGGGCTCAGTTTTTGTTGGATTCGAGGTGTTGTTTCGCGATAATTAGCTTCTTTGAAGCAATTTCACTATAATTTTTCACATTCTCTGATTTTTGTAACACTTGCTTGAAAATGGCTCTGAGGCTCAGTAGATGCGGCAGGGCACAGTTTTTGTTGGATTCGAGCAGGTGTTGTTTAGCGGTGATTCGCTTGATTAAAGCAATTTCACTCTAATTTTTCACATTCTCTGATTTTTGTAACACTTGTCTCAAAGCGTCTCTGAGGCTCAGTAGAGACGGCAGGGCACAGTTTTTGTTGGATTCAAGCAGGTGTTGTTTGGCTATAATTAGCTTGTTTGAAGAAATTTCACTCAAATTTTCGACATTCTCTAATTTTCGTAACAGTTATCTGAAAGCGTCTCTGAGGCTCAGTAGAGACGGCAGGGCACAGTTTTTGTTGGATTTGAGCAGGTGTTGTTTCGTGCTAATTCTCCAGTTTGAAGCAATTTCACTCAAATGTTCGACATTCTCTGATTTTCGTAACACTTGTCTGAAAGCGTCTCTGAGGCTCAGTAAAGACGGCACGGCATAGTTTTTGTTGGATTCGAGGAGGTGTTGTTTCGCGATAATTCGCAGGATTAACGCAATTTCACTCTAATTTTTCACATTCTCTGATTTTTGTAACACTTGTCTCAAAGCGCCTCTGAGGCTCAGTAGAGACGGCAGGGCACAGTTTTTGTTGGATTCGAGCAGGTGTTGTTTCGCGCTAATTCGCCTGATTGAAGCAATATCACTCAAATGTTCGACATTATCTAATTTTCGTAACACTTGTCTGAAAGCGTCTCTGAGGTTCAGTAGAGACGGCAGGGCACAGTTTTTGTTGGATTCGAGCAGGTGTTGTTTCGCTATAATTAGCTTGTTTGAAGAAATTTCACTCAAATTTTCGACATTATCTAATTTTCGTAACACTTGTCTGAAAGCGTCTCTGAGGCTCAGTAGAGACGGCAGGGCACAGTTTTTGTTGGATTCGAGGAGGTGTTGTTTCGCGATAATTCGCATGTTTAACGCATTTTCACTATAATTTTTCACATTCTCTGATTTTTGTAACACTTTCTTCAAACCGTCTCTGAGGCTCAGTAGAGACGGCAGGGCACAGTTTTTGTTGGATCCGAAAAATTGTTGTTTCGCGATAATTCGCCTATTTGAAGCAATTTCACTCAAATTCTCGACATTCTCTGATTTTCGTAACACTTGTCTGAAAGCGTCTCTGAGGCTCAGTAGAGACGGCAGGGCACAGTTTTTGTTGGATTCGAGGTGTTGTTTCGCGATAATTAGCTTCTTTGAAGCAATTTCACTATAATTTTTCACATTCTCTGATTTTTGTAACACTTGCTTCAAAATGGCTCTGAGGCTCAGTAGATACGGCACGGCACAGTTTTTGTTGGATTCGAGCAGGTGTTGTTTCGCGATGATTCGCTTGATTAAAGCAATTTCACTCTAATTTTTCACATTCTCTGATTTTTGTAACACTTGTCTCAAAGCGTCTCTGAGGCTCAGCAGAGACGGCAGGGCACCGTTTTTGTTGGATGCGAGCAGGTGTTGTTTCGCGCTAATCCGCCTGTTTGAAGCAATTTCACTCAAATGTTCGACATTCTCTGATTTTCGTAACACTTGTCTGAAAGCGTCTCTGAGGCTGAGTAGAGACGGCACGGCACAGTTTTTGTTGGATTCGAGCAGGTGTTGTTTCGCGATTATTCGCTTGATTAAAGCAATTTCACTCTAATTTTTCACATTCTCTAATTTTCGTAACACTTGTCTGAAAGCGTCTCTGAGGCTCAGTAGAGACGGCAGGGCACAGTTTTTGTTGGATTCGAGCAGGTGTTGTTTCGCGGTGATTCGCTTGATTAAAGCAATTTCACTCTAATTTTTCACATTCTCTGATTTTTGTAACACTTGTCTCAAAGCGTCTCTGAGGCTCAGTAGAGACAGCAGGGCACAGTTTTTGTTGGATTCAAGCAGGTGTTGTTTCGCTATAATTAGCTTGTTTGAAGAAATTTCACTCAAATTTTCGACATTCTCTAATTTTCGTTACACTTGTCTGAAAGCCTCTCTGAGGCTCAGTAGAGACGGCAGGGCACACTTTTTGTTGGATTCGAGGAGGTGTTGTTTCGCGATAATTCGCTTGTTTGAAGCAATTTCACTCAAATTTTCGACATTCTCTGGATTTCGTAACACTTGTCTGAAAGCGTCTCTGAGGCTCAATAGAGACGGCAGGGCACAGTTTTTGTTGGATTCGAGGAGGTGTTGTTTCGCGATAATTCGCATGTTTAACGCATTTTCACTATAATTTTTCACATTCTCTGATTTTTGAAACACTTTCTTCAAACCGTCTCTGAGGCTCAGTAGAGACGGCAGGGCACAGTTTTTGTTGGATTCGAACAGGTGTTGTTTCGCGATAATTCGCCTATGTGAAGCAATTTCACTCAAATTCTCGACATTCTCTGATTTTCGTAACACTTGTCTGAAAGCGTGTCTGAGGCTCAGTAGAGACGGCAGGGCACAGTTTTTGTTGGATTCGAGGAGGTGTTGTTTCGCGATAATTTGCATGTTTAACGCAATTTCACAATAATTTTTCAGATTCTCTGATTTTTGTAACACTTGCTTCAAAGCGTCTCTGAGGCTCAGTAGAGACGGCAGGGCACAGTTTTTGTTGGATTCTAGCAGGTGTTGTTTCGCGCTAATTCGCCAGTTTGAAGCAATTTCACTCAAATGTTCGACATTCTCTGATTTTCGTAACACTTGTCTCGAAGCGTCTCTGAGGCTCAGTAGAGACGGCAGGGCTCAGTTTTTGTTGGATTCGAGGTGTTGTTTCGCGATAATTAGCTTCTTTGAAGCAATTTCACTATAATTTTTCACATTCTCTGATTTTTGTAACACTTGCTTGAAAATGGCTCTGAGGCTCAGTAGATGCGGCAGGGCACAGTTTTTGTTGGATTCGAGCAGGTGTTGTTTAGCGGTGATTCGCTTGATTAAAGCAATTTCACTCTAATTTTTCACATTCTCTGATTTTTGTAACACTTGTCTCAAAGCGTCTCTGAGGCTCAGTAGAGACGGCAGGGCACAGTTTTTGTTGGATTCAAGCAGGTGTTGTTTGGCTATAATTAGCTTGTTTGAAGAAATTTCACTCAAATTTTCGACATTCTCTAATTTTCGTAACAGTTATCTGAAAGCGTCTCTGAGGCTCAGTAGAGACGGCAGGGCACAGTTTTTGTTGGATTTGAGCAGGTGTTGTTTCGTGCTAATTCTCCAGTTTGAAGCAATTTCACTCAAATGTTCGACATTCTCTGATTTTCGTAACACTTGTCTGAAAGCGTCTCTGAGGCTCAGTAAAGACGGCACGGCATAGTTTTTGTTGGATTCGAGGAGGTGTTGTTTCGCGATAATTCGCAGGATTAACGCAATTTCACTCTAATTTTTCACATTCTCTGATTTTTGTAACACTTGTCTCAAAGCGCCTCTGAGGCTCAGTAGAGACGGCAGGGCACAGTTTTTGTTGGATTCGAGCAGGTGTTGTTTCGCGCTAATTCGCCTGTTTGAAGCAATATCACTCAAATGTTCGACATTATCTAATTTTCGTAACACTTGTCTGAAAGCGTCTCTGAGGTTCAGTAGAGACGGCAGGGCACAGTTTTTGTTGGATTCGAGCAGGTGTTGTTTCGCTATAATTAGCTTGTTTGAAGAAATTTCACTCAAATTTTCGACATTATCTAATTTTCGTAACACTTGTCTGAAAGCGTCTCTGAGGCTCAGTAGAGACGGCAGGGCACAGTTTTTGTTGGATTCGAGGAGGTGTTGTTTCGCGATAATTCGCATGTTTAACGCATTTTCACTATAATTTTTCACATTCTCTGATTTTTGTAACACTTTCTTCAAACCGTCTCTGAGGCTCAGTAGAGACGGCAGGGCACAGTTTTTGTTGGATCCGAAAAATTGTTGTTTCGCGATAATTCGCCTATTTGAAGCAATTTCACTCAAATTCTCGACATTCTCTGATTTTCGTAACACTTGTCTGAAAGCGTCTCTGAGGCTCAGTAGAGACGGCAGGGCACAGTTTTTGTTGGATTCGAGGTGTTGTTTCGCGATAATTAGCTTCTTTGAAGCAATTTCACTATAATTTTTCACATTCTCTGATTTTTGTAACACTTGCTTCAAAATGGCTCTGAGGCTCAGTAGATACGGCACGGCACAGTTTTTGTTGGATTCGAGCAGGTGTTGTTTCGCGATGATTCGCTTGATTAAAGCAATTTCACTCTAATTTTTCACATTCTCTGATTTTTGTAACACTTGTCTCAAAGCGTCTCTGAGGCTCAGCAGAGACGGCAGGGCACCGTTTTTGTTGGATGCGAGCAGGTGTTGTTTCGCGCTAATCCGCCTGTTTGAAGCAATTTCACTCAAATGTTCGACATTCTCTGATTTTCGTAACACTTGTCTGAAAGCGTCTCTGAGGCTGAGTAGAGACGGCACGGCACAGTTTTTGTTGGATTCGAGCAGGTGTTGTTTCGCGATTATTCGCTTGATTAAAGCAATTTCACTCTAATTTTTCACATTCTCTAATTTTCGTAACACTTGTCTGAAAGCGTCTCTGAGGCTCAGTAGAGACGGCAGGGCACAGTTTTTGTTGGATTCGAGCAGGTGTTGTTTCGCGGTGATTCGCTTGATTAAAGCAATTTCACTCTAATTTTTCACATTCTCTGATTTTTGTAACACTTGTCTCAAAGCGTCTCTGAGGCTCAGTAGAGACAGCAGGGCACAGTTTTTGTTGGATTCAAGCAGGTGTTGTTTCGCTATAATTAGCTTGTTTGAAGAAATTTCACTCAAATTTTCGACATTCTCTAATTTTCGTAACAGTTATCTGAAAGCGTCTCTGAGGCTCAGTAGAGACGGCAGGGCACAGTTTTTGTTGGATCCGAGGAGGTGTTGTTTCGCGATAATTCGCATGTTTAACGCATTTTCATTATAATTTTTCACATTCTCTGATTTTTGTAACACTTTCTTTAAACCGTCTCTGATGCTCAGTAGAGACGGCAGGGCACAGCTTTTGTTGGATTCGAGCAGGTGTTGTTTCGCGATAATTAGCTTGTTTGAAGCAATTTTACTCTAATTTTTCAGATTCTCTGATTTTTGTAACACTTGTCTCAAAGCGTCTCTGAGGCTCAGTAGAGGCGGCAGGGCACAGTTTTTGTTGGATTCGAGCAGGTGTTGTTTCGTGCTAATTCGCCAGTTTGAAGCAATTTCACTCAAATGTTCGACATTCTCTGATTTTCGTAACACTTGTCTGAAAGCGTCTCTGAGGCTCAGTAAAGACGGCACGGCATAGTTTTTGTTGGATTCGAGGAGGTGTTGTTTCGCGATAATTCGCAGGATTTACGCAATTTCACTCTAATTTTTCACATTCTCTGATTTTTGTAACACTTGTCTCAAAGCGCCTCTGAGGCTCAGTAGAGACGGCAGGGCACAGTTTTTGTTGGATTCGAGCAGGTGTTGTTTCGCGCTAATTCGCCTGTTTGAAGCAATATCACTCAAATGTTCGACATTCTCTAATTTTCGTAACACTTGTCTGAAAGCGTCTCTGAGGTTCAGTAGAGACGGCAGGGCACAGTTTTTGTTGGATTCGAGCAGGTGTTGTTTCGCTATAATTAGCTTGTTTGAAGAAATTTCACTCAAATTTTCGACATTATCTAATTTTCGTAACACTTGTCTGAAAGCGTCTCTGAGGCTCAGTAGAGACGGCAGGGCACAGTTTTCGTTGGATTCGAGGAGGTGTTGTTTCGCGATAATTCGCATGTTTAACGCATTTTCACTATAATTTTTCACATTCTCTGATTTTTGTAACACTTTCTTCAAACCGTCTCTGAGGCTCAGTAGGGACGGCAGGGCACAGTTTTTGTTGGATTCGAAAAATTGTTGTTTCGCGATAATTCGCCTATTTGAAGCAATTTCACTCAAATTCTCGACATTCTCTGATTTTCGTGACACTTGTCTGAAAGCGTCTCTGAGGCTCAGTAGAGACGGCAGGGCACAGTTTTTGTTGGATTCGAGCAGGTGTTGTTTCGCGATAATTCGCTTGATTAAAGCAATTTCACTCTAATTTTTAACATTCTCTGATTTTTGTAATACTTGTCTCAAAGAGTCTCTGAATCTCAGTAGAGACGGCAGGGCACAGTTTTTGTTGGATTCGAGCAGGTGTTGTTTCGCGATAATTCGCTTGTTTAAAGCAATTTCACTCAAATTTACGAAATTCTGTGATTTTCGCAACACTTGTCTGAAAGCGTCTCTGAGGCTCAGTAGAGACGGCAGGGCACAGTTCTTGTTGGATTCGAGGAGGTGTTGTTTCGCGATAATTTGCATGTTTAACGCAATTTCACAATAATTTTTCAGCTTCTCTGATTTTTGTAACACTTGCTTCAAAGCGTCTCTGAGGCTCAGTAGAGACGGCAGGGCACAGTTTTGGTTGGATTCGAACAGGTGTTGTTTGGCGATAATTCGCCTATTTGAAGCAATTTCACTCAAATTCTCGACATTCTCTGATTTTCGTAACACTTGTCTGAAAGCGTCTCTGAGGCTCAGTAGAGACGGCAGGGCACAGTTTTTGTTGGATTCGAGCAGGTGTTGTTTCGCGATAATTCGATTGATTAAAGCAATTTCACTCTAATTTTTAACATTCTCTGATTATTGTAATACTTGTCTCAAAGCGTCTCTGAATCTCAGTAGAGACAGCAGGGCACAGTGTTTGTTGGATTCGAGCAGGTGTTGTTTCGCGATTATTCGCTTGTTTAAAGCAATTTCACTCGAATTTTCGACATTCTGTGATTTTCGCAACACTTGTCTGAAAGCGTCTCTGAGGCTCAGTAGAGACGGCAGGGCACAGTTCTTGTTGGATTCGAGGAGGTGTTGTTTCGCGATAATTTGCATGTTTAACGCAATTTCACAATAATTTTTCAGATTCTCTGATTTTTGTAACACTTGCTTCAAAGTGTCTCTGAGGCTCAGTAGAGACGGCAGGGCACAGTTTTTGTTGGATTCTAGCAGGTGTTGTTTCGCGCTAATTCGCCAGTTTGAAGCAATATCACTCAAATGTTCGACATTCTCTGATTTTCGTAACACTTGTCTGGAAGCGTCTCTGAGGTTCAGTAGAGACGGCAGGGCACAGTTTTTATTGGATTCGAGGTGTTGTTTCGCGATAATTAGCTTCTTTGAAGCAATTTCACTATAATTTTTCACATTCTCTGATTTTTGTAACACTTGCTTCAAAGCGTCTCTGAGGCTCAGTAGATACGGCAGGGCACAGTTTTTGTTGGATTCGAGCAGGTGTTGTTTCGCGATGATTCGCTTGATTAAAGCAATTTCACTCTAATTTTTCACATTCTCTGATTTTTGTAACACTTGTCTCAAAGCGTCTCTGAGGCTCAGTAGAGACGGCAGGGCACCGTTTTTGTTGGATGCGAGCAGGTGTTGTTTCGCGCTAATTCGCCTGTTTGAAGCAATTTCACACAAATGTTCAACATTCTCTGATTTTCGTAACACTTGTCTGAAAGCGTCTCTGAGGCTGAGTAGAGACGGCAGGGCACAGGTTTTGTTGGATTCGAGCAGGTGTTGTTTCGCGATTATTCGCTTGATTAAAGCAATTTCACTCTAATTTTTCGCATTCTCTAATTTTCGTAACACTTGTCTGAAAGCGTGTCTGAGGCTCAGTAGAGACGGCAGGGCACAGTTTTTGTTGGATTCGAGCAGGTGTTGTTTCGCGGTGATTCGCTTGATTTAAGCAATTTCACTCTAATTTTTCACATTCTCTGATTTTGTAACACTTGTCTCAAAGCGTCTCTGAGGCTCAGTAGAGACGGCAGGGCACAGTTTTTGTTGGATTCAAGCAGGTGTTGTTTCGCTATAATTAGCTTGTTTGAAGAAATTTCACTCAAATTTTCGACATTCTCTAATTTTCGTAACAGTTATCTGAAAGCGTCACTGAGGCTCAGTAGAGACGGCAGGGCACAGTTTTTGTTGGATCCGAGGAGGTGTTGTTTCGCGATAATTCGCATGTTTAGCGCATTTTCACTATAATTTTTCACATTCTCTGATTTTTGTAACACTTTCTTTAAACCGTCTCTGATGCTCAGTAGAGACGGCAGGGCACAGCTTTTGTTGGATTCGAGCAGGTGTTGTTTCGCGATAATTAGCTTCTTTGAAGCAATTTCACTCTAATTTTTCAGATTCTCTGATTTTTGTAACACTTGTCTCAAAGGGTCTCTGAGGCTCAGTAAAGACGGCAGGGCACAGTTTTTGTTGGATTCGAGCAGTTGTTGTTTCGTGCTAATTCGCCAGTTTGAAGCAATTTCACTCAAATGTTCGACATTCTCTGATTTTCGTAACACTTGTCTGAAAGCGTCTCTGAGGCTCAGTAAAGACGGCACGGCATAGTTTTTGTTGGATTCGAGGAGGAGTTGTTTCGCGATAATTCGCATGATTAACGCAATTTCTCTCTAATTTTTCACATTCTCTGATTTTTGTAACACTTGTCTCAAAGCGCCTCTGAGGCTCAGTAGAGACGGCAGGGCACAGTTTTTGTTGGATTCGAGCAGGTGTTGTTTCGCGCTAATTCGCCTGTTTGAAGCAATATCACTCAAATGTTCGACATTCTCTAATTTTCGTAACAGTTGTCTGAAAGCGTCTCTGAGGTTCAGTAGAGACGGCAGGGCACAGTTTTTGTTGGATTCGAGCAGGTGTTGTTTCGCTATAATTACCTTGTTTGAAGAAATTTCACTCAAATTTTCGACATTATCTAATTTTCGTAACACTTGTCTGAAAGCGTCCCTGAGGCTCAGTAGAGACGGCAGGGCACAGTTTTTGTTGGATTCGAGGAGGTGTTGTTTCGCGATAATTCGCATGTTTAACGCATTTTCACTATAATTTTTCACATTCTCTGATTTTTGTAACACTTTCTTCAAACCGTCTCTGAGGCTCAGTAGAGACGGCAGGGCACAGTTTTTGTTGGATTCGAAAAGGTGTTGTTTCGCGATAATTCGCCTATTTGAAGCAATTTCACTCAAATTCTCGACATTCTCTGGTTTTCGTAACACTTGTCTGAAAGCGTCTCTGAGGCTCAGTATAGACGGCAGGGCACAGTTTTTGTTGGATTCGAGCAGGTGTTGTTTCGCGATAATTCGGTTGATTAAAGCAATTTCACTCTAATTTTTAACATTCTCTGATTTTTGTAATACTTGTCTCAAAGAGTCTCTGAATCTCAGTAGAGACGGCAGGGCACAGTTTTTGTTGGATTCGAGCAGGTGTTGTTTCGCGATAATTCGCTTGTTTAAAGCAATTTCACTCAAATTTACGACATTCTGTGATTTTCGCAACACTTGTCTGAAAGCGTCTCTGAGGCTCAGTAGAGACGGCAGGGCACAGTTCTTGTTGGATTCGAGGAGGTGTTGTTTCGCGATAATTTGCATGTTTAACGCAATTTCACAATAATTTTTCAGATTCTCTGATTTTTGTAACACTTGCTTCAAAGCGTCTCTGAGGCTCAGTAGAGACGGCAGGGCACAGTTTTTGTTGGATTCGAACAGGTGTTGTTGCGCGATAATTCGCCTATTTGAAGCAATTTCACTCAAATTCTCGACATTCTCTGATTTTCGCAACACTTGTCTGAAAGCGTCTCTGAGGCTCAGTAGAGACGGCATTGCACAGTTTTTGTTGGATTCGAGCAGGTGTTGTTTTGCGATAATTCGCTTGATTAAAGCAATTTCACTCTAATTTTTAACATTCTCTGATTTTTGTAACACTTGTCTCAAAGCGTCTCTGAGGCTCAGTAGAGACGGCAGGACACAGTTTTTCTTGGATTCGAGCAGGTGTTGTTTCGCGCTAATTCGCCTGTTTGAAGCAATATCACTCAAATTTTCGAAATTCTCTAATTTTCGTAACACTTGTCTGAAAGCGTCTCTGAGGTTCAGTAGAGACGGCAGGGCACAGTATTTGTTGGATTCGAGCAGGTGTTGTTTCGCTATAATTAGCTTGTTTGAAGAAATTTCACTCAAATTTTCGACATTATCTAATTTTCGTAACACTTGTCTGAAAGCGTCTCGGAGGCTCAGTAAAGACGGCAGGGCACAGTTTTTGTTGGATTCGAACAGGTGTTGTTTCGCGATAATTCGCCTATTTGAAGCAATTTCACTCAAATTCTCGACATTCTCTGATTTTCGTAACACTTGTCTGAAAGCGTCTCTGAGGCTCAGTAGAGACGGCAGGGCACAGTTTTTGTTGGATTCGAGCAGGTGTTGTTTCGCGATGATTCGCTTATTTGAAGAAATTTCACTCAAATTTTCGAGATTCTCTGGATTTTGTAACACTTGTCTGAAAGCGTCTCTGAGGCTCAGTAGAGACGGCAGGGCAGAGTTTTTGTTGGATTCGAGCAGGTGTTGTTTCGCGCTAATTCGCCAGTTTGAAGCAATTTCACTCAAATGTTCGACAATCTCTGATTTTCGTAACACTTGTCTGGAAGCGTCTCTGAGGCTCAGTAGAGACGGCAGGGCACAGTTTTTGTTGGATTCGAGGTGTTGTTTCGCGATAATTAGCTTCTTAGAAGCAATTTCACTATAATTTTTCACATTCTCTGATTTTTGTAACACTTGCTTCAAAGCGTCTCTGAGGCTCAGTAGAGACGGCAGGACACAGTTTTTGTTGGATTCGAGCAGGTGTTGTTTCGCGGTGATTCGCTTGATTAAAGCAATTTCACTCTAATTTTTCACACTCTCTGATTTTTGTAACACTTGTCTCAAAGCGTCTCTGAGGCTCAGTAGAGACGGTAGGGCACAGTTTTTGATGGATTCGAGCAGGTGTTGTTTCGCTATATTAAGCTTGTTTGAAGAAATTTCACTCAAATTTTCGACATTCTCTAATTTTCGTAACACTTATCTGAAAGCGTCTCTGAGGCTCAGTAGAGACGGCAAGGCACAGCTTTTGTTGGATTCGAGGAGGTGTTGTTTCGCGATAATTCACTTGTTTGAAGCAATTTCACTCAAATTTTCGACATTCTCTGATTTTCGTAACACTTGTCTGAAAGCGTCTCTGAGGCTCAGTAGAGACGGCAGGGCACAGTTTTTGTTGGATTCGAGGAGGTGTTGTTTCGCCATAATTCGCATGTTTAACGCATTTTCACTATAATTTTTCACATTCTCTGATTTTTGTAACACTTTCTTCAAACTGTCTCTGAGGCTCAGTAGAGACGGCAGGGCACAGTTTTTGTTGGATTCGAGCAGGTGTTGTTTCGCGATAATTCGCTTGATTAAAGCAATTTCACTCTAATTTTTAACATTCTCTGATTATTGTAATACTTGTCTCAAAGCGTCTCTGAGGCTCAGTAGAGACGGCAGGTCACAGTTTTTGTTGGATTCGAGCAGGTTGTGTTTCGCGCTAATTCGCCAGTTTGAAGCAATTTCACTCAAATGTTCGACATACTCTGATTTTCGTAACACTTCTCTGAAAGCGTCTCTGAGGCTCAGTAGAGACGGCACGGCATAGTTTTTGTTGGATTCGAAGAGGTGTTGTTTCGCGATAATTCGCATGATTAACGCAATTTCACTCTAATTTTTCACATTCTCTGATTTTTGTAACATTTGTCTCAAAGCGTCTCTGAGGCTCAGTAGAGACGGCAGGGCACAGTTTTTGTTGGATTCGAGCAGGTGTTGTTTCGCGCTAATTCGCCTGTTTGAAGCAATATCACTCAAATGTTCGACATTCTCTAATTTTCGAAACACTTGTCTGAAAGCGTCTCTGAGGTTCAGTAGAGACGGCAGGGCACAGTTTTTGTTGGATTCGAGCAGGTGTTGTTTCGCTATAATTAGCTTGTTTGAAGAAATTTCACTCAAATTTTCGACATTATCTAATTTTCGTAACACTTGTCTGAAAGCGTCTCTGATGCTCAGTAGAGACGGCAGGGCACAGTTTTTGTTGGATTCGAGGAGGTGTTGTTTCGCGATAATTCGCTTGTTTGAAGCAATTTCACTCAAATTTTCCACATTCTCTGGATTTCGTAACACTTGTCTGAAAGCGTCTCTGAGACTCAGTAGAGACGGCAGGGCAGAGTTTTTGTTGGATTCGCGCAGGTGTTGTTTCGCGCTAATTCGCCAGTTTGAAGCAATTTCACTAAAATATTCGACATTCTCTGATTTTCGTAACACTTGTCTGGAAGCGTCTCTGAGGCTCAGTAGAGACGGCAGGGCACAGTTTTTGTTGGATTCGAGGTGTTGTTTCGCGATAATTAGCTTCTTTGAAGCAATTTCACTATAATTTTTCACATTCTCTGATTTTTGTAACACTTGCTTCAAAGCGTCTCTGTGGCTCAGTAGAGACGGCAGGGCACAGTTTTTTTTGAATTCGAGAAGGAGTTGTTTCGCGATGATTCGCTTGATTAAAGCAATTTCACTCTAATTTTTCACATTCTCTGATTTTTGTAACACTTGTCTCAAAGCGTCTCTGAGGCTCAGTAAAGACGGCAGGGCACCGTTTTGGTTGGATTCGAGCAGGTGTTGTTTCGCGCTAATTCGCCTGTTTGAAGCAATTTCACTCAAATGTTCGACATTCTCTGATTTTCGTAAGACTTGGCTGAAAGCGTCTCTGAGGCTCAGTAGAGACGGCACGGCATAGTTTTTGTTGGATTCGAGCAGGTGTTGTTTCGCGCTAATTCGCCTGTTTGAAGCAATTTCACTCAAATGTTCGACATTCTCTGATTTTCGTAACACTTGTCTGGAAGCGTCTCTGAGGCTCAGTTGAGACGGCAGGGCACAGTTTTTGTTGGATTCGAGGTGTTGTTTCGCGATAATTAGCTTCTTAGAAGCAATTTCACTCTAATTTTTCACATTCTCTGATTTTTGTAACACTTGTCTCAAAGCGTCTCTAAGGCTCAGTAGAGACGGCAGGGCACAGTTTTTGATGGATTCGAGCAGGTGTTGTTTCGCTATAATTAGCTTGTTTAAAGAAATTTCACTCAAATTTTCGACATTCTCTAATTTTCGTAACACTTATCTGAAAGCGTCTCTGAGGCTCAGTAGAGACGGCAGGGCACAGGTTTGTTGGATTCGAGGAGGTGTTGTTTCGCGATAATTCGCTTGTTTGAAGCAATTTCACTCAAATTTTCGACATTCTCTGATTTTCGTAACACTTCTCTGAAAGCGTCTCTGAGGCTCAGTAGAGACGGCAGGGCACAGTTTTGGTTGGATTCGAGGAGGTGTTGTTTCGCGATAATTCGCATGTTTATCGCATTTTCACTATAATTTTTCACATTCTCTTATTTTTATAACACTTTCTTCAAACCGTCTCTGAGGCTCAGTAGAGACGGCAGGGCACAGTTTTTGTTGGATTCGAGGAGGTGTTGTTTCGCGATAATTCGCATGATTAACGCAATTTCACTCTAATTTTTCACATTCTCTGATTTTTGTAACAGTTGTCTCAAAGCGTCTCTGAGGATCAGTAGAGACGGCAGGGCATAGTTTTTGTTGGATTCGAGCAGGTGTTGTTTCGCGCTAATTCGCCTGTTTGAAGCAATATCACTCAAATGTTCGACATTCTCTAATTTTCGAAACACTTGTCTGAAAGCGTCTCTGAGGTTCAGTAGAGACGGCAGGGCACAGTTTTTGTTCGATTCGAGCAGGTGTTGTTTCGCTATAATTAGCTTGTTTGAAGAAATTTCACTCAAATTTTCGACATTATCTAATTTTTGTAACACTTGTCTGAAAGCGTCTCTGAGACTCAGTAGAGACGGCAGGGCACAGTTTTTGTTGGATTAGAGCAGGTGTTGTTTCGCGATGATTCGCTTGATTAAAGCAATTTCACTCTAATTTTTCACATTCTCTGATTTTTGTAACACTTGTCTCAAAGCGTCTCTGAGGCTCAGTAGAGACGGCAGGGCACAGTTTTTGTTGGATTCGAGCAGGTGTTGTTTCGCTATAATTAGCTTGTTTGAAGAAATTTCACTCAAATTTTCGACATTCTCTGATTCTCGTAACACTTGTCTGAAAGCCTCTCTGAGGCTCAGTAGAGACGGCAGGGCACAGTTTTTGTTGGATTCGAGGAGGTGTTGTTTCGCGATAATTCGCATGTTTAACGCATTTTCACTCCAATTTTTCACATTCTCTGATTTTTGTAACACTTTCTTCAAACCGTCTCTGAGGCTCAGTAGAGACGGCAGGGCACAGTTTTTGTTGGATTCGAGCAGGTGTTGTATCGCGATAATTCGCTTGATTAAAGCAATTTCACTCTAATTTTTAACATTCTCTGATTTTTGTAATACTTGTCTTAAAGCGTCTCTGAGGCTCAGTAGAGACGGCAGGGCACAGTTTTTGTTGGATTCGAGCAGGTGTTGTTTCGCGCTAATTCGCCAGTTAGAAGCAATTTCACTCAAATGTTCGACATTCTCTGATTTTCGTAACACTTGTCTGAAAGCGTCTCTGAGGCTCAGTAGAGACTGCAGGGCACAGTTGTTTTTGGATTCGAGCAGGTGTTGTTTCGCGATAATTCGCTTGTTTAAAGCAATTTCACTCTAATTTTTCACAATCTCTGATTTTTGTAACACTTTCTTCAAACCGTCTCTGAGGCTCAGTAGAGACGGCAGGGCACAGTTTTTGTTTGGATTCGAGCATGTGTTGTTTTGCTTCGATAATTCGTTTGTTTGAAGCAATTTCACTCTAATTTTTAACATTCTCTGATTTTTGTAATACTTGTATCAAAGCGTCTCTGAATCTCAGTACAGACGGCAGGGCACAGTTTTTGTTGCATTCTAGGAGGTGTTGTTTCGCGATAATTCGTATGTTTAACGCAATTAAACTATAATTTTTCACATTCTCTGATTTTTGTAACACTTGCTTCAAAGCGTCTCTGAGGCTCAGTAGAGACGGCAGGGCACAGTTTTTAATGGATTCGAGGAGGTGTTGTTTCGCGATGATTCGCTTGATTAAAGCAATTTCACTCAAATGTTCGACATTCTCTGATTTTCGTAACACTTGTCTGAAATCGTCTCTGAGGCTCAGTAGAGACGGCAGGGCACAGTTTTTGTTGGATTCGAGCAGGTGTTGTTTCGCGCCAATTCGCCTGTTTGAAGCAATATCACTCAAATGTTCGACATTCTCTAATTTTCGTAACACTTGTCTGAAAGCGTCTCTGAGGTTCAGTAGAGACGGCAAGGCACAGTTTTTGTTGGATTCGAGCAGGTGTTGTTTCGCTATAATTAGCTTGTTTGAAGAAATTTCACTCAAATTTTCGACATTATCTAATTTTCGTAACACTTGTCTGAAAGCGTCTCTGAGGCTCAGTAGAGACGGCAGGGCACAGTTTTTTTTGGATTCGAGCAGGTGTTGTTTCGCGATGATTCGCTTGATTAAAGCAATTTCACTCTAATTTTTCACATTCTCTGATTTTTGTAACACTTGTCTCAAAGCGTCTCTGAGGCTCAGTAGAGACGGCAGGGCACAGTTTTTGTTGGATTCGAGGAGGTGTTGTTTCGCGATAATTTGCATGTTTAACGCAATTTCACAATAATTTTTCAGATTCTCTGATTTTTGTAACACTTTCTTCAAAGCGTCTCTGAGGCTCGGTAGAGACGGCAGGGCACAGTTTTTGTTGGATTCGAGCAGGTGTTGTTTCGCTATAATTAGCTTATTTGAAGAAATTTCACTCAAATTTTCGACATTCTCTAATTTTCGTAACACTTGTCTGGAAGCGTCTCTGAGGCCCAGTAGAGACGGCAGGGCACAGTCTTTGTTGGATTCGAGGTGTTGTTTCGCGATAATTAGCTTCTTTGAAGCAATTTCACTCAAATTTTCGACATTCTCTGATTTTCGCAACACTTGTCTGAAAGCGTCTCTGAGGCTCAGTAGGGACGGCATGGCACAGTTTTTGTTGGATTCGAGGAGGTGTTGTTTCGCGATAATTCGCATGTTTAACGCATTTTCACTATAATTTTTCACATTCTCTGATTTTTGTAACACTTTCTTCAAACCGTCTCTGAGGCTCAGTAGAGACGGCAGGGCACAGTTTTTGTTGGATTCGAGCAGGTGTTGTTTCGCGATAATTCGCTTGATTAAAGCAATTTCACTCTAATTTTTAACATTCTCTGATTTTTGTAATACTTGTCTCAAAGCGTCTCTGAATCTCAGTAGAGACGGCAGGGCACAGTTTTTGTTGGACTCGAGCAGGTGTTGTTTCGCGATAGTTCGCTTGTTTGAAGCAATTTCACTCAAATTTTCGACATTCTCTGATTTTCGCAACACTTGTCTGAAAGCGTCTCTGAGGCTCAGTAGAGACGGCAGGGCACAGTTTTTGTTGGATTCGAGCAGGTGTTGTTTCGCGCCAATTCGCCTGTTTGAAGCAATTTCACTCAAATGTTCACATTCTCTAATTTTCGTAACACTTGTCTGAAAGCGTCTCTGAGGCTCAGTAGAGACGGCAGGGCACAGTTTTTGTTGGATTCGTGCAGGTGTTGTTTCGCGCTAATTCGCCAGTTTGAAGCAATTTCACTCAAATGTTTGACATTCTCTGATTTTCGTAACACTTTTCTGGAAGCGTCTCTGAGGCTCAGTAGAGACGGCAGGGCACAGTTTTTGTTGGATTCGAGATGTTGTTTCGCGATAATTAGCTTCTTTGAAGCAATTTCACTATAATTTTTCACATTCTCTGAGTTTTGTAACACTTGCTTCAAAGCGTCTCTGAGGCTCAGTAGAGACGGCAGGGCACAGTTTTTGTTGGATTCGAGGAGGTGTTGTTTCGCGATAATTCGCATGTTTAACGCAATTTCACTATAATTTTTCACATTCTCTGATCTTTGTAACACTTGTCTCAAAGCCTCTCTGAGGCTCAGTAGAGACGGCAGGGCACAGTTTTTGTTGGATTCTAGGAGGTGTTGTTTCGCGATAATTCGCATGTTTAACGCAATTAAACTATAATTTTTCACATTCTCTGATTTTTGAAATACTTGTTTGAAAGCGTCTCTGAATCTCAGTAGAGACGGCAGGGCACAGTTTTTGTTGGATTCTAGGAGGTGTTGTTTCGTGATAATTCGCATGTTTAACGCAATTGAACTATAATTTTTCACATTCTCCGATTTCTGTAACACTTGCTTCAAAGCGTCTCTGAGGCTCAGTAGAGACGGCAGGGCACAGTTTTTGTTGGATTCGAGGAGGTGTTGTTTCCCGATGATTCGCTTGATTAAAGCAATTTCACTCTAATTTTTCACATTCTCTGATTTTAATAACGCTTGTCTCAAAGCTTCTCTGAGGCTCAGTATAGACGGCAGGGCACAGTTTTTGTTGGATTCGAGCAGGTGTTGTTTCGCGCTAATTCGCCTGTTTCAAGCAATTTCACTCAAATGTTCGACATTCTCTGATTTTCGTAACACTTGTCTGAAATCGTCTCTGAGGGTCAGTAGAGACGGCAGGGCACAGTTTTTGTTGGATTCGAGGAGGTGTTGTTTCGCGATAATTCGCTTGATTAACGCAATTTCACTCTAATTTTTCATATTCTCTGATTTTTGTAACACTTGTCTCAAAGCGTCTCTGAGGCTCAGTAGAGACGGCAGGGCACAGTTTTTGTTGGATTCGAGCAGGTGTTGTTTGGCTATAATTAGCTTGTTTGAAGAAATTTCACTCAAATTTTCGACATTCTCTAATTTTCGTAACACTTGTCTGAAAGCGTCTCTGAGGCTCAGTAGAGACGGCAGGGCACAGTTTTTGTTGGATTCGAGCAGGTGTTGTTTCGCGCTAATTCGCCAGTTTGAAGCAATTTCACTCAAATGTTCGAAATTCTCTGATTTTCGTAACACTTGTCTGAAAGCGTCTCTGAGGCTCAGTAGATTCGGCACGGCATAGTTTTTGTTGGATTCGAGGAGGTGTTGTTTTGCGATAATTCGCATGATTAACGCAATTTCACTCTAATTCTTCACATTCTCTGATTTTTGTAACACTTGTCTCAAAGCGTCACTGATGCTCAGTAGAGACGGCAGGGCACAGTTTTTGTTGGATTCGAGCAGGTGTTGTTTCGCGCCAATTCGCCTGTTTGAAGCAATATCACTCAAATGTTCGACATTCTCTAATTTTCGTATAACTTGTCTGAAAGCGTCTCTGAGGTTCAGTAGAGACGGCAGGGCACAGTTTTTTTTGGATTCGAGCAGGTGTTGTTTCGCGATAATTAGCTTGTTTGAAGTAATTTCACTCAAATTTTCGACATTCTCTAATTTTCGTAACACTTGTCTGAAAGCGTCTCTGAGGCTCAGTAGAGACGGCAGGGCACAGTTTTTGTTGGATTCGAGCAGGTGTTGTTTCGCGATGATTCGCTTGATTAAAGCAATTTCACTCTAATTTTTCACATTCTCTGATTTTTGTAACACTTGTCTCAAAGCCTCTCTGAGGCTCAGTAGAGACGGCAGGGCACAGTTTTTGTTTGGATTCGAGCATGTGTTGTTTTGCTTCGATAATTCGTTTGTTTGAAGCAATTTCACCCTAATTCTTAACATTCTCTGATTTTTGTAACACTTGTCTGAAAGCGTCTCTGAGGCTCAGTACAGACGGCAGGGCACAGTTTTTGTTGGATTCGAGCAGGTGTTGTTTCGCGCTAATTCGCCAGTTTGAAGCAATTTCACTCAAATGTTCGACATTCTCTGATTTTCGTAACACTTGTCTGAAAGCGTCTCTGAGGCTCAGTAGAGTCGGCACGGCATAGTTTTTGTTGGATTCGAGGAGGTGTTGTTTTGCGATAATTCGCATGATTAACGCAATTTCACTCTAATTTTTCACATTCTCTGATTTTTGTAACACTTGTCTCAAAGCGTCACTGAGGCTCAGTAGAGACGGCAGGGCACAGCTTTTGTTGGATTCGAGCAGGTGTTGTTTCGCGCCAATTCGCCTGTTTGAAGCAATATCACTCAAATGTTCGACATTCTCTAATTTTCGTATAACTTGTCTGAAAGCGTCTCTGAGGTTCAGTAGAGACGGCAGGGCACAGTTTTTGTTGGATTCGAGCAGGTGTTGTTTCGCTATAATTAGCTTGTTTGAAGTAATTTCACTCAAATTTTCCACATTATCTAATTTTCGTAACACTTGTCTGAAAGCGTCTCTGAGGCTCAGTAGAGACGGCAGGGCACAGTTTTTGTTGGATTCTAGGAGGTGTTGTTTCGCGATAATTCGCATGTTTAACGCAATTAAACTATAATTTTTCAGGTTCTCTGATTTTTGTAATACTTGTATCAAAGCGTCTCTGAATCTCAGTAGAGACGGCAGGGCACAGTTTTTGTTGGATTCGAGGAGGTGTTGTTTCGCGATAATTCGCTTGATTAACGCAATTTCACTCTAATTTTTCATATTCTCTGATTTTTGTAACACTTGTCTCAAAGCGTCTCTGAGGCTCAGTAGAGACGGCAGGGCACAGTTTTTGTTGGATTAGAGCAGGTGTTGTTTCGCGATAATTAGCTTGTTTGAAGCAACTTCACTCAAATTTTCGACATTCTCTGATTTTCGTAACACTTCTCTGAAAGCGTCTCTGAGGCTCAGTAGAGACGGCAGGGTACAGTTTTTGTTGGATTCGAGCAGGTGTTGTTTCGCGTTAATTCGCTTGTTTGAAGCAATTTCACTCAAATTTTCGACATTCTCTGATTTTCGCAATACTTTTCTGAAAGCGTGTCTGAGGCTCAGTAGAGACGGCAGGCCACAGTTTTTGCTGGATTCGAGGAGGTGTTGTGTCGCGATAATTCGCATGTTTAACGCAATTTCACTAAAATTTTTCACATTCTCTGATTTTTGTAACACTTGCTTCAAACCGTCTCTGAGGCTCAGTAGAGACGGCAGGGCACAGTTTTTGTTGGATTCGAGGAGATGTTGTTTCGCGATAATTCGCTTGTTTGAAGCAATTTCACTCAAATTTTCGACATTCTGTGATTTTCGCAACACTTTTCTGAAAGCGTCTCTGAGGCTCAGTAGAGACGGCAGGGCACAGTTTTTGCTGGATTCGAGGACGTGTTGTTTCGCGATAATTAGCTTCTTTGAAGCAATTTAAATCTAATTTTTAACATTCTCTGATTTTTGTAACACTTGTCTCAAAGCGTCTCTGAGGTTCAGTAGAGACGGCAGGGCACAGTTTTTGTTGGATTCGAGCAGGTGTTGTTTCGCGATAATTCGCTTGTTTGAAGCAATTTCACTCAAATTTTCGACATTCTCTGATTTTCGTAACACTTGTCTGAAAGCGTCTCTGAGGATCAGTAGAGACGGCAGGGCACAGTTTTTGTTGGATTCGAGCAGGTGTTGTTTCGCAATGATTCGCTTGATTAAAGCAATTTCACTCTAATTTTTCACATTCTCTGATTTTTGCAACACTTGTCTCAAAGCGTCTCTGAGGCTCAGTAGAGACGGCAGGGCACAGTTTTTGTTGGAGTCGAGGAGGTGTTTCGCGATAATTCGCTTTTTTGAAGCAATTTCACTCAAATTTTCGACATTGTCTGATTTTCGTAACACTTGTCTGAAAGCGTCTCTGAGGCTCAATTGAGACGGCAGGGCACAGTTTTTGTTGGATTCGAGCAGGTGTTGTTTCGCGATAATTCGCTTGATTAAAGCAATTTCACTCGAATTTTTAAGATTCTCTGATTTTTGTAATACTTGTCTCAAAGCGTCTCTGAATCTCAGTAGAGACGGCAGGGCACAGTTTTTGTTGGATTCGAGCAGGTGTTGTTTCGCGATAATTCGCTTGATTAAAGCAATTTCACTATAATTTTTCACATTCTCTGATTTTTGTAACACTTGTCTCAAAGCGTCTCTGAGGCTCAGTAGAGACAGCAGGGCACAGTTTTTGTTGGATTCCAGCAGGTTTTGTTTCGCTATAATTAGCTTGTTTGGAGAAATTTCACTCAAATTTTCGACATTCTCTAATTTTCGTAACACTTGTCTGAAAGCGTCTCTGAGGCTCAGTAGAGACGGCAGGGCACGGTTTTTGTTGGATTCGAGCAGGTGTTGTTAATTCGCGATGATTCGCTTGATTAAAGCAATTTCACTCTAATTTTTCACATTCTCTAATTTTCGTAACACTTGTCTGAAAGCGTCTCTGAGGCTCAGTAGAGACGGCAGGGCACAGTTTTTGTTGGATTCGAGCAGGTGTTGTTTCGCGATGATTCGCTTGATTAAAGCAATTTCACTATAATTTTTCACATTCTCTGATTTTTGTAACACTTGTCTCAAAGCGTCCCTGAGGCTCAGTAGAGACGGCAGGGCACAGTTTTTGTGGGATTCGAGGAGGTGTTGTTTCGCGATAATTCGCATGTTTAACGCAATTTCACTCTAATTTTTCACATTCTCTGAAAGCGTCTCTGAGGCTCAGTAGAGACGGCAGGGCACAGTTTTTGTTGGATTCGATGAGGTGTTGTTTCGCGATAATTCGCATGATTAACGCAATTGCACTCTAATTTTTCACATTCTCTGATTTTTGTAACACTTGCTTCAAACCGTCTCTGAGGCTCAGTAGAGACGGCAGGGCACAGTCTTTGTTGGAATCGAGCAGGTGTTGTTTCGCGATAATTCGCTTGACTAAAGCAATTTCACTCTAATTTTTAACATTCTCTGATTTTTGTAATACTTGTCTCAAAGCGTCTCTGAATCTCAGTAGAGACGGCAGGGCACAGTTTTTGTTGGATTCGAGCAGGTGTTGTTTCGCGATAACTGGCTTGTTTGAAGCAATTGCACTCAAATTTTCGACATTCTCTGATTTTCGCAACGCTTGTCTGAAAGCGTCTCTGAGGCTCAGTAGAGAAGGCAGGGCACAGTCTTCGTTGGATGAGAGGAGGTGTTGTTTCGCGATAATTCGCTTGATTAAAGTAATTTCACCCTAATTTTTCACATTCTCTAATTTTTGTAACACTTGTCTCAAAGCGTCTCTGAGGCTCAGTAGAGACGGCAGGGCACAGTTTTTGTTGGAGTCGAGGAGGTGTTTCGCGATAATTCGCTTTTTTGAAGCAATTTCACTCAAATTTTCGACATTCTCTGATTTTCGTAACACTTGTCTGAAAGCGTCTCTGAGGCTCAATTGAGACGGCAGGGCACAGTTTTTGTTGGATTCGAGCAGGTGTTGTTTCGCGATAATTCGCTTGATTAAAGCAATTTCACTCGAATTTTTAAGATTCTCTGATTTTTGTAATACTTGTCTCAAAGCGTCTCTGAATCTCAGTAGAGACGGCAGGGCACAGTTTTTGTTGGATTCGAGCAGGTGTTGTTTCGCGATAATTCGCATGTTTAACGCAATTTCACTATAATTTCTCACATTCTCTGATTTTTGTAACACTTGCTTCAAACCGTCTCTGAGGCTCAGTAGAGACGGCAGGGCACAGTTTTTGTTGGAGTCGAGGAGGTGTTGTTAAGTCGCGATGATTCGCTTGATTAAAGCAATTTCACTATAATTTTTCACATTCTCTGATTTTTGTAACACTTGTCTCAAAGCGTCTCTGAGGCTCAGTAGAGACAGCAGGGCACAGTTTTTGTTGGATTCCAGCAGGTTTTGTTTCGCTATAATTAGCTTGTTTGGAGAAATTTCACTCAAATTTTCGACATTCTCTAATTTTCGTAACACTTGTCTGAAAGCGTCTCTGAGGCTCAGTAGAGACGGCAGGGCACGGTTTTTGTTGGATTCGAGCAGGTGTTGTTAATTCGCGATGATTCGCTTGATTAAAGCAATTTCACTCTAATTTTTCACATTCTCTAATTTTCGTAACACTTGTCTGAAAGCGTCTCTGAGGCTCAGTAGAGACGGCAGGGCACAGTTTTTGTTGGATTCGAGCAGGTGTTGTTTCGCGATGATTCGCTTGATTAAAGCAATTTCACTATAATTTTTCACATTCTCTGATTTTTGTAACACTTGTCTCAAAGCGTCCCTGAGGCTCAGTAGAGACGGCAGGGCACAGTTTTTGTTGGATTCGAGGAGGTGTTGTTTCGCGATAATTCGCATGTTTAACGCAATTTCACTCTAATTTTTCACATTCTCTGAAAGCGTCTCTGAGGCTCAGTAGAGACGGCAGGGCACAGTTTTTGTTGGATAAGATGAGGTGTTGTTTCGCGATAATTCGCATGATTAACGCAATTGCACTCTAATTTTTCACATTCTCTGATTTTTGTAACACTTGCTTCAAACCGTCTCTGAGGCTCAGTAGAGACCGCAGGGCACAGTTTTTGTTGGATTCGAGGAGGTGTTGTTTCGCGATAATTCGCATGTTTAACGCAATTTCACTAAAATTTTTCACATTCTCTGATTTTTGTAACACTTGCTTCAAACCGTCTCTGAGGCTCAGTAGAGACGGCAGGGCACAGTTTTTGTTGGATTCGAGCAGGTGTTGTTTCGCGATAATTCGCTTGATTACAGCAATTTTACTCTAATTTTTAACATTCTCTGATTTTCGTAATACTTGTCTTTAAGCGTCTCTGAATCTCAGTAGAGACGGCAGGGCACAGTTTTTGTTGGATTCGAGCAGGTGTTGTTTCGCGATAATTCGCTTGTTTGAAGCAATTACACTCAAATTTTCGACATTCTCTGATTTTCGCAGCGCTTGTCTGAAAGCGTCTCTGAGACTCAGTAGAGAAGGTAGGGCACAGTCTTTGTTGGATTAGAGGAGGTGTTGTTTCGCGATAATTCGCTTGATTAAGGCAATTTCACTCCAATTTTTCACATTCTCTAATTTTCATAACACTTGTCTGAAAGCGTCTCTGAGGCTCAGTAGAGACGGCAGGGCACAGTTTTTGTTGGATTCGAGCAGGTGTTGTTTCGCGATGATTCGCTTGATTAAAGCAATTTCACTCTAATTTTTCACATTCTCTGATTTTTGTAACACTTGCTTCAAACCGTCTCTGAGGCTCAGTAGAGACGGCAGGGCACAGTCTTTGTTGGAATCGAGCAGGTGTTGTTTCGCGATAATTCGCTTGACTAAAGCAATTTCACTCTAATTTTTAACATTCTCTGATTTTTGTAATACTTGTCTCAAAGCGTCTCTGAATCTCAGTAGAGACGGCAGGGCACAGTTTTTGTTGGATTCGAGCAGGTGTTGTTTCGCGATAACTGGCTTGTTTGAAGCAATTGCACTCAAATTTTCGACATTCTCTGATTTTCGCAACGCTTGTCTGAAAGCGTCTCTGAGGCTCAGTAGAGAAGGCAGGGCACAGTCTTCGTTGGATGAGAGGAGGTGTTGTTTCGCGATAATTCGCTTGATTAAAGTAATTTCACCCTAATTTTTCACATTCTCTAATTTTCGTAACACTTGTCTGAAAGCGTTTCTGAGGCTCAGTAAAGACGGCAGGGCACAGTTTTTGTTGGATTCGAACAGGTGTTGTTTCGCGATGATTCGCTTGATTAAAGCAATTTCACTCTAATTTTTCACATTCTCTGATTTTTGTAACACTTGTTTCCAAGCGTCTCTGAGGCTCAGTAGAGACGGCAGGGCACAGTTTTTGTTGGATTCGAGCAGGTGTTGTTTCGCTCTAATTAGCTTGTTTGAAGAAATTTCACTCAAATTTTCGACATTCTCTAATTTTCGTAACACTTGTCTGAAAGCGTCTCTGAGGCTCAGTAGAGACGGAAGGGCACAGTTTTTCTTGGATTGGAGCAGGTGTTGTTTCGCGATTTTCGCTTGCTTGAGGCAATTTCATACAAATTTTCGACATTCTCTGATTTTCGTAACACTTGTCTGAAAGCGTCTCTGAGGCTCAGTAGAGACGTTAGGGCACAGTTTTTGTTGGAATCGAGGAGGCGACGTTTCGCGATAATTCGCATGTTTAACGCAACTTCACTATAATTTTTCACATTCTCTGATTTTTGTAACACTTGTCTCAAAGCGCCTCTGAGGGCACAGTTTTTGTTGGATTCGAACAGGTGTTGTTTCGCGCTAATTCGCCTGTTTGAAGCAATTTCACTCAAAAGTTCGACATTCTCTGATTTTCGTAACACTTGTCTGAAAGCGTCTCTGAGGCTCAGTAGAGACGGCACGGCACAGTTTTTGTTGGATTCGAGCAGGTGTTGTTTCGCGATGATTCGCTTGATTAAAGCAAATTTACTCTAATTTTTCACATTCTCTGATTATTGTAACACTTGTCTCAAAGCGTCTCTGAGGCTCAGTAGAGTCGGCAGGGCACAGTTTTTGTTGGATTCGAGCAGGTGTTGTTTCGCGATATTTCCCTTGTTTGAAGCAATTTCACTCAAATTTTCGACATTCTCTGATTTTCGTAACACTTGTCTGAAAGCGTCTCTGAGGCTCAGTAGAGACGGCAGGGCACAGTTTTTGTTGGATTCGAGGAGGTGTTCTTTCGCGATAATTCGCCTGTTTGAAGCAATTTCACTCAAATGTTCGACATTCTCTGATTTTCGTAACACTTGTCTGAAAGCGTCTCTGAGGCTCAGTAGAGATGGCACGGCACAGTTTTTTTTGGATTCGAGCAGGTGTTGTTTCGCTATAATTCGCATGTTTAACGCAATTTCACTCTAATTTTTGACATTCTCTGATTTTTGTAACACTTGTCTCAAAGCGTCTCAGAGGCCCAGTAGAGACGGCAGGGCACAGTTTTTGTTGGATTCGAGCAGGTGGTGTTTCGCGATAATTAGCTTGCTTGAAGCAATTTCCCTCTAATTTTTCACATTCTCTAATTTTCGTAACACTTGTCTGAAAGCGTCTCTGAGGCTCAGTAGAGACGGCAGGGCACAGTTTTTGCTGGATTCGAGGAGGTGTTGTTTCGCGATAATTCGCATGATTAACGCAATTGCACTCTAATTTTTCACATTCTCTGATATATGTAGCACTTGTCTCAAAGCGTCTCTGAGGCTCAGTATAGACGGCAGGGCACAGTTTTTGTTGGATTCGGGCAGGTTTTGTTTCGCAATAATTAGCTTGTTTGAAGAAATTTCACTCAAATTTTCGACATTCTCTAATTTTCGTAACACTTGTCTGAAAGCGTCTCTGAGGCTCAGTAGAGTCGAAAGGGCACAGTTTTTGTTGGATTCGAGGAGGTGTTGTTTCGCGATAATTCGCTTGATTAAAGCAATTTCACTCTAATTTTTAACATTCTCTGATTCGATATCAAGCGATGCCAAGCGCATGTGACGTGATGTGACTCAAAAGCCCATGCGATGCGATGCACATAAGATGCGATATCAAGCGATGCCATGCGCATGTGACGTGATGTGACTCAAAAGCGCATGCGATGCGATTAACATAAGATGCGATTTCAAGCGATCGCATGTACATGAGACGCGATGTGACTCAATGCGCATGCGATGCGATGCACATAAGATGCGATGTCGAGCGATGCCATGCGCGTGTGATGCGATGTGGCTCAATAAGCATGCGATGCACATGAGATGCCATATCAAGCGATGCCATGCGCATGTGACGCAACGTGCGTTGCTGCGCATGCGATGAGATGCCCATAAGATGCGATATCAAGCGATGCCAAGCACATGTGACGTGATGTGACTCAAAAGCCCATGCGATGCGATGCACATAAGATGCGATATCAAGCGATGCCATGCGCATGTGACGTGATGTGACTCAAAAGCGCATGCGATGCGATTAACATAAGATGCGATTTCAAGCGATCACATGTACATGAGACGCGATGTGACTCAATGCGCATGCGAGGCGATGCACATAAGATGCGATGTCGAGCGATGCCATGCGCGTGTGATGCGATGTGGCTCAATAAGCATGCGATGCACATAAGATGCGATGTCGAGCGATGCATGCGTATGTGAGGCGATGTAACTCAATGCGCTGCGATGCGATTCACATAAGATGCGATACTAAGCGATACCATGCGTATATGACGCGATGTCACTCAATGCGCATGCGATACGATGCTCAAAAGATGCGATGTCGAGCGATGTCATGGGCATGTGGTGCGACGTGACTCAACGCTCATGCGAAGAGATGAACATAAGATGAGTTATCAAGCAATGCCATGCGCATGTGAAGTGATGTGACTCAACAGCGCATGCGATGCGATGCACATAAGATGCGATATCAAGCGAAGCCATGCGCATGTGATGCGAAGTGGCTCAATGCCCATGCGATGCGATGCACATAAGATGCGTAATCAAGTGATTACATGCGCATGTCACGCGCTGTAACTCAATGCGCATGCGATGCGATGCCCATAAGATGCGATATCAAGCGATGCCATGCGCATGTGACGCGACGTCAATCTATAAGCGTGAGATGCGACGCACGTAAGATGCCATATCAAGCGATGCCATGCGCATATGACGCGAAGTGACTCAATGCGCATGCGATGCGATGCACATAAGATGCGATATCAAGCGATGCTATGTGCATGTGATGCGAATTGACTCAATGCGCATGCGATGCGATGCACATAAGATGCCATATCAGGCGTTGCCATGCGTATATGACGCGACGTAAATCAATGCGCATGCGATACGATGCACATAAGATGCGATATCAAGAGATGCCATGCGCATATGACGCGAAGTGACTCAATGCGCATGCGATGCGATGCACATAAGATGCGATATCAAGCGATGCTATGTGCATGTGATGCGAATTGACTCAATGCGCATGCGATGCGATGCACATAAGATGCCATATCAGGCGTTGCCATGCGTATATGACGCGACGTAAATCAATGCGCATGCGATACGATGCACAAAAGATGCGATATCAAGCGATGTCATGCGCATGTGGTGCGACGTGACTCAGTGCACATGCGACGCGATGAACATAAGATGCGATATCAGGCAATGCCATGCGCATGCTACGCGAGGTGACTCAATGCGCATGCGATGCGATGCACATAAGAAGCGATATCAAGCGATGCCATGCACATGTGATGCGACGTGACTCAATGCGCATCCGATGCGATGCGCATGAGTTGCGATATCAAGCGATAACATGCGCATGTGACGCGACGTGACTCAATGCGCATGCGATGCGATGCACATGGGATGCGATATCAACTGATGCCATGCGCCTGTGACGCGATGTGACTCAATGCGCATGCGATGCGATGCACATAAGATGCGATATCAAGCGAT
This sequence comes from Tenodera sinensis, assembly GCA_030765045.1. Taxonomy (NCBI): domain Eukaryota; kingdom Metazoa; phylum Arthropoda; class Insecta; order Mantodea; family Mantidae; genus Tenodera; species Tenodera sinensis. Next base: position 112,192,913 of record CM060970.1, on the reverse strand, counting down.
GGTATGCGCATGTGACGCGACCTGACTCAATAAGTATGCGATGCGATGCACATAAGATGCGATATTAAGCGATTCCAGGCGCATATGACGGGACGTGGCTCAATGCGCATGCGATGAGATGCACATAAGATGCGATATCACGCGATGTCATGCGTATGTGATGCGACGTGACTCAATGCGCATGCGATGCGATGCACATGAGTTGCGATATCAAGCGATGCCATGTGCATGTGACCCGTTGTGACTCAATGCGCATGCGATGCGATGCACATTAAATGCGTTATCAAGCGAAGCCATGTGCATGTGATGCGAAGTGACTCAATGCACATGCGATTCGATGCACATAAGATGCGATATCAAGTGATGCCATGCGCATGTGACGCGTTGTGACTCAATGCGCATGCGATGCGATGCTCTTAAGATGCCATATCAAGCGATGCCATGCGCATGTGACGCGACGTGACTGACTGCGCAAGCGATGCGGTGCACATAAGAAGCGATATCAAGCGATGCCATGCGCTTGTAACGCGACGTGACTCAATGCACATGCGATGCGATGCACATAAGATGTGATATCAAGCGATGCTATGCGCATGTGAAGCGCCGTGACTCAATGCACATGCGATGCGATGCACATAAGATGTGATATAAGTGATGCCATGCGCATGTGACCCGTTGTGACTCAATGCGCATGCGATACGATGCTCATAAGATGCCATATCAAGCGATGCCATGCGTATATGACGCGATGTGACTCAATGCGCATGCGATACGATGCACATAAGATGCGATATCAAGCGATGCCATTGGCATGTGACGCGACTTGGCTCAATGCGCATGCCATGCGATGCACATGAGATGCGATATCAAGCGATGCCATGCGAATGTGTTGCGGCTGAATGCGCATGCGATGCGATACACATGAGATGCGATATCAAGCGATGCCATGTGCATGTGTCGAGACGTGACTCAATGCGCATGCGATGCGAAGCACATAAGATGCGATATCAAGCGATGCCATGCGCATGTGACGTAATATGACTCAAAAGCGCATGCGATGCGATGCACATAAGATGCGATATCAAGCGATGCCATGCGCATGTGACGTGATGTGACTCAAAAGCGCATGCGATGCATTGCACATAAGATGCGATATCAAGCGATGCCATGTACATGTGACGCGATGTGACTCAATGCGCATGCGATGCGATGCACATAAGATGCGATGTCGATTGATTCCATGCGCGTGTGATGCGATGTTGCTCAATGGGCATGCGATGCACATAAGATGCGACGTCGAGCGATGCATGCGTATGTGACGCGATGTGACTCAATCCGCTGCGAAGCGATGCACATAAGATGCGATATCAAGCGATGCCAGGCGCATATGACGCGATGTGACTCAATGCGCATGAATTGCGATGCACATAAGATGCGATATCAAGCGATGCCATGTGCATGTGATGCGAAGTGACTCAATGCGCATGCGATGCGATGCACATAAGATGGGATATCAAGTGATGTCATGCGCATGTGACGCGTTGTGACTCAATGCGCATGCGATGCGATGCTCATAAGATGCCATATCAAACGATGCCATGCGCATGTGACGCGACGTGACTCACTGCGCATTCGATGCCGTGCACATAAGATGCGATATCAAGCGATGCCATGCGCATGTGACGCTACGTGCGTTACTGCGCATGCGATGAGGTGCCCATAAGATGCGATATCAAGCGATGCCAAGCGCATGTGACGTGATGTGACTCAAAAGCCCATGCGATGCGATGCACATAAGATGCCATATCAAGCGATGCCATGCGCATGTGACGTGATGTGACTCAAAAGCGCATGCGATGCGATTAACATAAGATGCGATTTCAAGCGATCACATGTACATGAGACGCGATGTGACTCAATGCGCATGCGATGCGATGCACATAAGATGCGATGTCGAGCGATGCCATGCGCGTGTGATGCGATGTGGCTCAATAAGCATGCGATGCACATGAGATGCCATATCAAGCGATGCCATGCGCATGTGACGCAACGTGCGTTACTGCGCATGCGATGAGATGCCCATAAGATGCGAAATCAAGCGATGCCAAGCACATGTGACGTGATGTGACTCAAAAGCCCATGCGATGCGATGCCCATAAGATGCGATAACAAGCGATGCCATGCGCATGTGACGTGATGTGACTCAAAAGCGCATGCGATGCGATTAACATAAGATGCGATTTCAAGCGATCACATGTACATGAGACGCTATGTGACTCAATGCGCATGCGAGGCGATGCACATAAGATGCGATGTCGAGCGATGCCATGCGCGTGTGATGCGATGTGGCTCAATAAGCATGCGATGCACATAAGATGCGATGTCGAGCGATGCATGCGTATGTGAGGCGATGTAACTCAATGCGCTGCGATGCGATTCACATAAGATGCGATGCTAAGCGATGCCATGCGTATATGACGCGATGTCACTCAATGCGCATGCGATACGATGCACAAAAGATGCGATGTCGAGCGATGTCATGGGCATGTGGTGCGACGTGACTCAATGCTCATGCGAAGAGATGAACATAAGATGAGTTATCAAGCAATGCCATGCGCATGTGAAGTGATGTGACTCAACAGCGCATGCGATGCGATGCACATAAGATGCGATATCAAGCGAAGCCATGCGCATGTGATGCGAAGTGGCTCAATGCCCATGCGATGCGATGCACATAAGATGCGTAATCAAGTGATTACATGCGCATGTCACGCGCTGTAACTCAATGCGCATGCGATGCGATGCCCATAAGATGCGATATCAAGCGATGCCATGCGCATGTGAGGCGACGTCAATCTGTAAGCGTGAGATGCGACGCACGTAAGATGCCATATCAAGCGATGCCATGCGCATATGACGCGAAGTGACTCAATGCGCATGCGATGCGATGCACATAAGATGCGATATCAAGCGATGCCATGTGCATGTGATGCGAATTCACTCAATGCGCATGCGATGCGATGCACATAAGGTGCGACATCAAGTGATACCATGCGCATGTGACGCGTTGTGACTCAATGCGCATGCAATGCGATGCTCAAAAGATGCCATATCAAGCGATGGCATGCGCATGTGACGTGACGTGACTCAATGCACATGCGATGCGATGCAAATAAGATGTGATATCAAGCGATGCTATGCGTATGTGACGCGATGTGACTCAATGCACATGCGATGCGATGCACATAAGATGTGATATCAAGTGATACCATGAGCATGTGACGCGTTGTGACTCAATGCGCATGAGATGCGATGCTGAAAAGATGTCATATCAAGCGATGCCATGCGTATATGACGCGATGCGACTCAATGCGCATGCGATACGATGCACATAAGATGACATATCAAGCGATGCCATGCGTATATGACGCAACGTAAATCAATGCGCATGCGATACGATGCACATAAGATGCGATATCAAGAGATGCCATACGCATATGACGCGAAGTCACTCAATGCGCATGCGATGCGATGCACAAAAGATGCGATATCAAGCGATGTCATGCGCATGTGGTGCGACGTGACTCAGTGCACATGCGACGCGATGAACATAAGATCGGATATCAGGCAATGCCATGTGCATGCTACGCGACGTGACTCAATGCGCATGCGATGCGATGCACATAAGATGCGATATCAAGCGATGCCATGCGCATGTGATGCGACGTGACTCAATGCGCATCCGATGCGATGCACATGAGATGCGATATCAAGCGATGCCATGCGCATGTGACGCGACGTGACTCAATGCGCATGCGATGCGATGCACATGAGATGCGATATCAACTGATGCCATGCGCCTGTGACGCGATGTGACTCAATGTGCATGCGATGCGATGCACATAAGATGCGATATCAAGCGATGCTATGCGCATGTGATGCGAAGTGACTCAATGCGCATGCGATGCGATGCACATGAGATGCGATATCAACTGATGCCATGCGCCTGTGACGCGATTTGACTCAATGCGCATGCGATGCGAAGCACATAAGATGCGATATCAAGCGATGCCATGCGCATGTGACGTAATGTGACTCAAAAGCAAATGCGATGCGATGCACATAAGATGCGATATCAAGCGATGCCATGCGCATGTGACGTGATGTGACTCAAAAGCGCATGCGATGCGATGCACATAAGATGCCTTATCAAGCGATGCCATGTACATGTGACGCGATGTGTCTCAATGCGCATGCGATGCGATGCACATAAGATGCGACGTCGAGCGATGCACGCGTATGTGACGCGATGCGACTCAATCCGCTGCGAAGCGATGCACATAAGATGCGATATCAAGCGATGCCATTCGCATATGACGCGATGTGACTCAATGCGCATGAAATGCGATGCACATAAGATGCGATATCAAGCGATGCCATGTGCATGTGATGCGAAGTTACTCAATGCGCATGCGATGCGATGCACATAAGATGCGATATCAAGTGATGTCATGCGCATGTGACGCGTTGTGACTCAATGCGCATGCGATGCGATGCTCATAAGATGCCATATCAAACGATGCCATGCGCATGTGACGCGACGTGACTCACTGCGCATGCGATGCCGTGCACATAAGATGCGATATCAAGCGATGCCATGCGCTTGTAACGCGTAGTGACCCAATGCACATGCGATGCGATGCACATAAGATGTGATATCAAGCGATGCTATGCGCATGTGACGCGACGTGACTCAATGCACATGCGATGCGATGCACTAAGATGTGATATCAAGCGATGCCATGCGCATATAACGCGACGTGACTCAATGCACATGCGGTGCGATGCACATAAGATGTGATATCAAGTGATGCCATGCGCATGTGACGCGTTGTGACTAAATGTGCATGCGATGCGATGCTCATAAGATGCCATATCAAGCGATGCCATGCGCATATGACACGATGTCACTCAATGCTCATGCGATGCGATGCACAAAAGATGCGATATCGAGCGATGTCATGCGCATGTGGTGCGACGTGACTCAATGCACATGCGACGCGATGAACATAAGATGCGATATCAGGCAATGCCATGCGCATATGACGCGACGTGACTCATTGCCCATGCGATGCGATGCACATATGATGCGATATCAAGCGATGCCATGCGCATGTGATGCGAAGTGACTCAATGCGCATGCGATGCGATGCACATGAGATGCGATATCAAGCGATGCCATGTACATGTGACGCGATGTGACTCAATGCGACTGCGATGCGATTCACATAAAAAGCGATATCAAGCGATGCCATACGCATGTGACGCGACGTGAATCTATAAGCATGAGATGCGACGCACATAAGATGCCATATCAAGCGATGCCATGCGCATGTGATGCGACGTGACTCAATGCGACTGCGATGCGATGCACATGAGATGCCATATCAAGCGATGCCATGTGCATGTGACGCAACGTGCGTTACTGCGCATGCGATGAGATGCCCATAAGATGCGATATCAAGCGATGCCATGTGCATGTGATGCGACGTGACTCAATGCGACTGCGATTCGATGCACATGAGATGCCATATCAAGCGATGCCATGCGCATGTGACGCAACGTGCGTTACTGCGCATGCGATGAGATGCCCATAAGATGCGATATCAAGCGATGCCAAGCGCATGTGACGTGATGTGACTCAAAAGCCCATGCGATGCGATGCACATAAGATGCGATATCAAGCGATGCCATGCGCATGTGACGTGATGTGACTCAAAAGCGCATGCGATGCGATTAACATAAGATGCGATTTCAAGCGATCACATGTACATGAGACGCGATGTGACTCAATGCGCATGCAATGCGATGCACATAAGATGCGATGTCGAGCGATGCCATGCGCGTGTGATGCGATGTGGCTCAATAAGCATGCGATGCACATGAGATGCCATATCAAGCGATGCCATGCGCATGTGACGCAACGTGCGTAACTGCGCATGCGATGACATGCCCATAAGATGCGATATCAAGCGATGCCAAGCGCATGTGACGTGATGTGACTCAAAAGCCCATGCGATGCGATGCACATAAGATGCGATTTCAAGCGATGCCATGCGCATGTGACGTGATGTGACTCAAAAGCGCATGCGATGCGATTAACATAAGATGCGATTTCAAGCGATCACATGTGCATGAGAAACGATGTGACTCAATGCGCATGCGATGCGATGCACATAAGCTGTGATGTCGAGCGATGCCATGCGCGTGTGATGCGATGTGGCTCAATAAGCATGCGATGCACATAAGATGCGATGTCGAGCGATGCATGCGTATGTGAGGCGATGTAACTCAATGCGCTGCGATGCGATTCACATAAGATGCGATACTAAGCGATGCCATGCGTATATGACGCGATGTCACTCAATGCGCATGCGATGCGATGCACATAAGATGTGATATCAAGTGATACCATGAGCATGTGACGCGATGTGACTCAATGCACATGCGATGCGATGCACATAAGATGTGATATCAAGTGATACCATGAGCATGTGACGCGTTGTGACTCAATGCGCATGAGATGCGATGCTGAAAAGATGCCATATCAAGCGATGCCATGCGTATATGACGCGATGTGACTCAATGCGCATGCGATACGATGCACATAAGATGCCATATCAAGCGATGCCATGCGTATATGACGCAACGTAAATCAATGCGCATGCGATACGATGCACATAAGATGCGATATCAAGCGATGCCATGCGCATGTGACGCGACGTGACTCAATGCGCATGCGATGCGATGCACATGAGATGCGATATCAACTGATGCCATGCGCCTGTGACGCGATGTGACTCAATGCGCATGCGATGCGATGCACATGAGATGCGATATCAACTGATGCCATGCGCCTGTGACGCGATGTGACTCAATGCGCATGCGATGCACATAAGATGCGATATCAAGCGATGCTATGCGCATGTGATGCGAAGTGACTCAATGCGCATGCGATGCGATGCACATGAGATGCGATATCAACTGATGCCATGCGCCTGTGACGCGATGTGACTCAATGCGCATGCGATGCGAAGCACATAAGATGCGATATCAAGCGATGCCATGCGCATGTGACGTAATGTGACTCAAAAGCGCATGCGATGCGATGCACATAAGATGCGATATCAAGCGATGCCATGCGCATGTGACGTGATGTGACTCAAAAGCGCATGCGATGCGATGCACATAAGATGCGATATCAAGCGATGCCATGTACATTTGACGCGATGTGACTCAATGCGCATGCGATGCGATGCACATAAGATGCGATGTCGATAGATGCCATGCGCGTGTGATGCGATGTGGCTCAATGGGCATGCGATGCACATAAGATGCGACGTCGAGCGATGCATGCGTATGTGACGCGATGTGACTCAATCCGCTGCGAAGCGATGCACATAAGATGCGATATCAAGCGATGCCATGCGCATATGACGCGATGTGAATCAATGCGCATGAATTGCGATGCACCTAAGATGCGATATCAAGCGATGCCATGTGCATGTGATGCGAAGTGACTCAATGCGCATGCAATGCGATGCACATAAGATGCGATATCAAGTGATGTCATGCGCATGTGACGCGTTGTGACTCAATGCGCATGCGATGCGATGCTCATAAGATGCCATATCAAACGATGCCATGCGCATGTGACGCGACGTGACTCACTGCGCATGCGATGCCGTGCACACAAGATGCGATATCAAGCGATGCCATGCGCTTGTAACGCGTAGTGACTCAATGCACATGCGATGCGATGCACATAAGATGTGATATCAAGCGATGCTATGCGCATGTGACGCGACGTGACTCAATGCACATGCGGTGCGATGCACATAAGATGTGATATCAAGTGATGCCATGCGCATGTGACGCGTTGTGACTCAATGCGCATGCGATGCGATGCTCATAAGATGCAATATCAAGCGATGCCATGCGCATATGACACGATGTCACTCAATGCTCATGCGATGCGATGCACAAAAGATGCGATATCGAGCGATGTCATGCGCATGTGGTGCGACGTGACTCAATGCACATGCGACGCGATGAACATAAGATGCGATATCAGGCAATGCCATGCGCATACGACGCGACGTGACTCATTGCACATGCGATGCGATGCACATAAGATGCGATATCAAGCGATGCCATGTGTATGTGTCGCGACGTGACTCAATGCGCATGCGATGCGAAGCACATAAGATGCGATATCAAGCGATGCCATGCGCATGTGATGCGAAGTGACTCAATGCGTATGCGATGCGATGCACATAAGAAGCGATATCAAGCGATGCCATGCGCATGTAACGCGACGTGAATCTATAAGCATGAGATGCGACGCACATAAGATGCCATATCAAGCGATGCCATGCGCATGTGATGCGACGTGACTCAATGCGTCTGCGATGCGATGCACATGAGATGCCATATCAAGCGATGCCATGTGCATGTGACGCAACGTGCGTTACTGCGCATGCGATGAGATGCCCATAAGATGCGATATCAAGCGATGCCATGTGCAAGTGATGCGACGTGACTCAATACGACTGCGATGCGATTCACATGAGATGCCATATCAAGCGATGCCATGCGCATGTGACGCAAACTGCGTTACTGCGCATGCGATGAGATGCCCATAAGATGCGATATCAAGCGATGCCAAGCGCATGTGACGTGATGTGACTCAAAAGCGCATGCGATGCGATGCACATAAGATGCGATATCAAGCGATGCCATGTACATGTGACGCGATGTGACTCAATGCGCATGCGATGCGATGCACATAAGATACGATGTCGATTGATGCCATGCGCGTGTGATGCGATGTGGCTCAATGGGCATGCGATGCACATAAGATGCGACGTCGAGTGATGCATGCGTATGTGACGCGATGTGACTCAATCCGCTGCGAAGCGATGCACATAAGATGCGATATCAAGCGATGCCATGCGCATATGACGCGATGTGACTCAATGCGCATGAAATGCGATGCACCTAAGATGCGATATCAAGCGATGCCATGTGCATGTGATGCGAAGTGACTCAATGCGCATGCAATGCGATGCACATAAGATGCGATATCAAGTGATTACATGCGCATGTGACGTGATGTGACTCAAAAGCCCATGCGATGCGATGCACATAAGATGTGATATCAAGTGATGCCATGCGCATGTGACGCGTTGTGACTCAATGCGCATGCGATGCGATGCTCATAAGATGCCATATCAAGCGATGCCATGCGCATATGACACGATGTCACTCAATGCTCATGCGATGCGATGCACAAAAGATGCGATATCGAGCGATGTCATGCGCATGTGGTGCGACGTGACTCAATGCACATGCGACGCGATGAACATAAGATGCGATATCAGGCAATGCCATGCGCATACGACGCGACGTGACTCATTGCACATGCGATGCGATGCACATGAGATGCGATATAAAGTGATTACATGCGCATGTGACGCGCTGTGACTCAATGCGTATGCGATTCGATGCACATAAGAAGCGATATCAAGCGATGCCATGCGCATGTGGCGCGACGTGAATCTATAAGCATGAGATGCGACGCACATAAGATGCCATATCAAGCGATGCCATGCGCATGTGATGCGACATGACTCAATGCGACTGCGATGCGATGCACATGAGATGCCATATCAAGCGATGCCATGTGCATGTGACGCAAAGTGCGTTACTGCGCATGCGATGAGATGCCCATAAGATGCGATATCAAGCGATGCCAAGCGCATGTGACGTGATGTGACTCAAAAGCCCATGCGATGCCATGCACATAAGATGCGATATCAAGCGATGCCATGCGCATGTGACGTGATGTGACTCAATAGCGCATGCGATGCGATTAACATAAGATGCGATTTCAAGCGATCACATGTACATGAGACGCGATGTGACTCAATGCGCATGCGATGCGATGCACATAAGATGCGATGTCGAGCGAAGCCATGCGCGTGTGATGCGATGTGGCTCAATAAGCATGCGATGCACATGAGATGCCATATGAAGCGATGCCATGCGCATGTGACACAACGTGCGTTACTGCGCAGGCGATGAGATGCCCATAAGATGCGATATCAAGCGATGCCATGCGCATGTGACGTGATGTGACTCAAAAGCCCATGCGATGCGATGCACATAAGATGCGATATCAAGCGATGCCATGCGCATGTGACGTGATGTGACTCAAAAGCGCATGCGATGCGATTAACATAAGATGCGATTTCAAGCGATCACATGTACATGAGACGCGATGTGACTCAATGCGCATGCGATGCGATGCACATAAGATGCGATGTCGAGCGATGCCATGCGCGTGTGATGCGATGTGGCTCAATAAGCATGCGATGCACATAAGATGCGATGTCGAGCGATGCATGCGTATGTGAGGCGATGTAACTCAATGCGCTGCGATGCGATTCACATAAGATGCGATACTAAGCGATGCCATGCGTATATGACGCGATGTCACTCAATGCGCATGCGATGCGATGCACAAAAGGTGCGATGTCGAACGATGTCATGGGCATGTGGTGCGAAGTGACTCAATGCGCATGCAATGCGATGCACATAAGATGCGATATCAAGTGATTACATGCGCATGTGACGTGATGTGACTCAAAAGCCCATGCGATGCGATGCACATAAGATGCGATATCAAGCGATGCCATGCGCATGTGACGTGATGTGACTCAAAAGCGCATGCGATGCGATTAACATAAGATGCGATTTCAAGCGATCACATGTACATGAGACGCGATGTGACTCAATGCGCATGCGATGCGATGCACATAAGATGCGATGTCGAGCGATGCCATGCGCGTGTGATGCGATGTGGCTCAATAAGCATGCGATGCACATAAGATGCGATGTCGAGCGATGCATGCGTATGTGAGGCGATGTAACTCAATGCGCTGCGATGCGATTCACATAAGATGCGATACTAAGCGATGCCATGCGTATATGACGCGATGTAACTCAATGAGCTGCGATGCGATTCACATAAGATGTGATACTAAGCGATGCCATGCGCATGTGACGTGATGTGACTCAAAAGCGCATGCGATGCCATTAACATAAGATGCGATTTCAAGCGATCACATGTACATGAGACGCGATGTGACTCAATGCGCATGCGATGCGATGCACATAAGATGCGATGTCGAGCGATGCCATGCGCGTGTGATGGGATGTGGCTCAATAAGCATGCGATGCACATAAGATGCGATGTCGAGCGATGCATGCGTATGTGAGGCGATGTAACTCAATGCGCTGCGATGTGATTAACATAAGATGCGATTTCAAGCGATCACATGTACATGAGACGCGATGTGACTCAATGCGCATGCGATGCGATGCTCAAAAGATGCCATATCAAGCGATGGCATGCGCATGTGACGCGACGTGACTCACCGCGCATGCGATGCGGTGCACATAAGATGTGATATCAAGTGATACCATGAGCATGTGACGCGTTGTGACTCAATGCGCATGAGATGCGATGCTGAAAAGATGCCATATCAAGCGATGCCATGCGTATATGACGCGATGTGACTCAATGCGCATGCGATACGATGCACATAAGATGCCATATCAAGCGATGCCATGCGTATATGACGCAACGTAAATCAATGCGCATGCGATACGATGCACATAAGATGCGATATCAAGCGATGCCATGCGCATGTGACGCAACGTGACTCAATGCGCATGCGATGCGATGCACATGAGATGCGATATCAACTGATGCCATGCGCCTGTGACGCGATGTGACTCAATGCGCATGCGATGCGATGCACATGAGATGCGATATCAACTGATGCCTTGCGCCTGTGACGCGATGTGACTCAATGCGCGTGCGATGCGATGCACATAAGATGCGATATCAAGCGATGCTATGCGCATGTGATGCGAAGTGACTCAATGCGCATGCGATGCGATGCACGTGAGATGCGATATCAACTGATGCCATGCGCCTGTGACGCGATGTGACTCAATGCGCATGCGATGCGATGCTCATAAGATGCCATATCAAGCGATGCCATGCGTATATGACACGATGTCGCTCAATGCTCATGCGATGCGATGCACAAAAGATGCGATATCGAGCGATGTCATGCGCATGTGGTGCGACGTGACTCAATGCACATGCGACGCGATGAACATAAGATGCGATATCAGGCAATGCCATGCGCATACGACGCGACGTGACTCATTGCACATGCGATGCGATGCACATAAGATGCGATATCAAGCGATGCCATGTGTATGTGTCGCGACGTGACTCAATGCGCATGCGATGCGAAGCACATAAGATGCGATATCAAGCGATGCCATGCGCATGTGATCCGAAGTGACTCAATGCGCATGCGATGCGATGCACATGAGATGCGATATAAAGTGATTACATGCGCATGTGACGCGCTGTGACTCAATGCGTATGCGATTCGATGCACATAAGAAGCGATATCAAGCGATGCCATGCGCATGTGACGCGACGTGAATCTATAAGCATGAGATGCGACGCACATAAGATGCCATATCAAGCGATGCCATGCGCATGTGATGCGACATGACTCAATGCGACTGCGATGCGATGCACATGAGATGCCATATCAAGCGATGCCATGTGCATGTGACGCAACGTGCGTTACTGCGCATGCGATGAGATGCCCATAAGATGCGATATCAAGCGATGCCAAGCGCATGTGACGTGATGTGACTCAAAAGCCCATGCGATGCCATGCACATAAGATGCGATATCAAGCGATGCCATGCGCATGTGACGTGATGTGACATAATAGCGCATGCGATGCGATTAACAAAAGATGCGATTTCAAGCGATCACATGTACATGAGACGCGATGTGACTCAATGCGCATGCGATGCGATGCACATAAGATGCGATGTCGAGCGATGCCATGCGCGTGTGATGCGATGTGGCTCAATAAGCATGCGATGCACATGAGATGCCATATGAAGCGATGCCATGCGCATGTGACACAACGTGCGTTACTGCGCAGGCGATGAGATGCCCATAAGATGCGATATCAAGCGATGCCATGCGCATGTGACGTGATGTGACTCAAAAGCCCATGCGATGCGATGCACATAAGATGCGATATCAAGCGATGCCATGCGCATGTGACGTGATGTGACTCAAAAGCGCATGCGATGCGATTAACATAAGATGCGATTTCAAGCGATCACATGTACATGAGACGCGATGTGACTCAATGCGCATGCGATGCGATGCACATAAGATGCGATGTCGAGCGATGCCATGCGCGTGTGATGCGATGTGGCTCAATAAGCATGCGATGCACATAAGATGCTATGTCGAGCGATGCATGCGTATGTGAGGCGATGTAACTTAATGCGCTGCGATGCGATTCACATAAGATGCGATACTAAGCGATGCCATGCGTATATGACGCGATGTCACTCAATGCGCATGCGATGCGATGCCCAAAAGATGCGATGTCGAGCGATGTCATGGGCATGTGGTGCGACGTGACTCAATGCTCATGCGAAGAGATGAACATAAGATGAGATATCAAGCAATGCCATGCGCATGTGAAGTGATGTGTCTCAACAGCGCATGCGATGCGATGCACATAAGATGCGATATCAAGCAAAGCCATGCGCATGTGATGTGAAGTGGCTCAATGCCCATGCGATGCGATGCACATAAGATGCGTAATCAAGTGATTACATGCGCATGTCACGCGCTGTAAATCAATGCGCATGCGATGCGATGCCCATAAGATGCGATATCAAAAGATGCCATGCGCATGTGACGCGACGTCAATCTATAAGCGTGAGATGCGACGCACATAAGATGCCATATCAAGCGATGCCATGCGCATATGACGCGAAGTGACTCAATGCGCATGCGATGCGATGCACATAAGATGCGATATCAACCGATGCCATGTGCATGTGATGCGAATTCACTCAATGCGCATGCGATGCGATGCACATAAGGGGCGACATCAAGTGATGCCATGCGCATGTGACGCGTTGTGACTCAATGCGCATGCGATGCGATGCTCAAAAGATGCCATATCAAGCGATGGCATGCGCATGTGACGTGACGTGACTCACTGCGCATGAGATCCGGTGCACATAAGATGAGATATCAAGCGATGCCATGCGCTTGTAACGCGACGTGACTCAATGCACATGCGATGCGATGCAAATAAGATGTGATATCAAGCGATGCTATGCGTATGTGACGGGATGTGACTCAATGCACATGCGATGCGATGCACATAAGATGTGATATCAAGTGATACCATGAGCATGTGACGCGTTGTGACTCAATGCGCATGAGATGCGATGCTGAAAAGATGCCATATCAAGCGATGCCATGCGTATATGACGCGATGTGACTCAATGCGCATGCGATACGATGCACATAAAATGCCATATCAAGCGATGCCATGCATATATGACGCGACGTAAATCAATGCGCATGCGATACGATGCACATAAGATGCGATATCAAGAGATGCCATGCGCATATGAAGCGAAGTCACTCAATGCGCATGCGATGCGATGCACAAAAGATGCGATATCAAGCGATGTCATGCGCATGTGGTGCGACGTGACTCAGTGCACATGCGACGCGATGAACATAAGATCCGATATCAGGCAATGCCATGCGCATGCTACGCGACGTGACTCAATGCGCATGCGATGCGATGCACATAAGATGCGATATCAAGCGATGCCATGCGCATGTGATGCGACGTGACTCAATGCGCTTCCGATGCGATGCACATGAGATGCGATATCAAGCGATGACATGCGCATGTGACGCGACGTGACTCAATGCGCATGCGATGCGATGCACATGAGATGCGATATCAACTGATGCCATGCGCCTGTGACGCGATGTGACTCAATGCGCATGCGATGCGATGCACATAATATGCGATATCAAGCGATGCTATGCGCATGTGACGCGACGTGACTCAATAAGCATGCGATGCGATGCACATAAGATGCGATATTTAGCGATTCCAGGCGCATATGACGGGACGTGGCTCAATGCGCATGCGATGAGACGCTCATAAGATGCGATATCACGCGATGCCATGCGTATGTGATGCGACGTGACCCAATGCGCCTGCGATGCGATGCACATGAGATGCGATATCAAGCGATGCCATGTGCATGTGACCCGTTGTGACTCAAGGCGCATGCGATGCGATGCACATAAGATGCGATATCAAGCAATGCCATGCGCTTGTAACGTGACGTGACTCAATGCACATGCGATGCGATGCACATAAGATGTGATATCAAGCGATGCTATGCGCATGTGAAGCGACGTGACTCAATGCACATGCGATGCGATGCACATAAGGTGTGGTATCAAGCGATGCCATGCGCATGTAACGCGACGTTACTCAATGCACATGCGATGCGATGCACATAAGATGTGATATAAGTGATGCCATGCGCATGTGACGCGTTGTGACTCAATGCGCATGCGATGCGATGCTCATAAGATGCCATGCGTATATGACGCGATGTGACTCAATGCGCATGTGATACGATGCACCTAAGATGCGATATCAAGCAATGCCATGCGCATCCGGTGCGACGTGACTCAATGCACATGCGACGCGATGAACATAAGAAGCGATATCAGGCACTGCCATGCGCATGTGACGCAACGTGACTCAATGCGCATGCGATGCGATGCACATGAGATACGATATCAAGCGATGCCATGCGCATGTGACGCGACTTGACTCAATGCGCATGCCATGCGATGCACATGAGATGCGATATCAAGAGATGCCATGCGCATATGACGCGAAGTCACTCAATGCGCATGCGGTGCGATGCACAAAAGATGCGATATCAAGCGATGTCATGCGCATGTGGTGCGACGTGACTCAGTGCACATGCGACGCGATGAACATAAGATCCGATATCAGGCAATGCCATGCGCATGCTACGCGACGTGACTCAATGCGCATGCGATGCGATGCACATAAGATGCGATATCAAGCGATGCCATGCGCATGTGACGCGACGTGACTCAATGCGCATGCGATGCGATGCACATGAGATGCGATATCAACTGATGCCATGCGCCTGTGACGCGATGTGACTCAATGCGCATGCGATGCGATGCACATAAGATGCGATATCAAGCGATGCTATGCGCATGTGATGCGAAGTGACTCAATGCGCATGCGATGCGATGCACATGAGATGCGATATCAACTGATGCCATGCGCCTGTGACGCGATGTGACTCAATGCGCATGCGATGCGAAGCACATAAGATGCGATATCAAGCGATGCCATGCGCATGTGACGTAATGTGACTCAAAAGCGCATGGGATGCGATGCACATAAGATGCGATATCAAGGGATGCCATGCGCATGTGTCGTGATGTGACTCAAAAGCGCATGCGATGCGATGCACATAAGATGCGATATCCAGCGATGCCATGTACATGTGACGCGATGTGACTCAATGCGCATGCGATGCGATGCACATAAGATGCGATGTCGATTGATGCCATGCGCGTGTGATGCGATGTCGCTCAATGGGCATGCGATGCACATAAGATGCGACGTCGAGCGATGCATGCGTATGTGACGCGATGTGACTCAATCCGCTGCGAAGCGATGCACATAAGATGCGATATCAAGCGATGCCATGCGCATATGACGCGATGTGACTCAATGCGCATGAAATGCAATGCACATAAGATGCGATATCAAGCGATGCCATGTGCATGTGATGCGAAGTGACTCAATGCGCATGCAATGCGATGCACATAAGATGCGATATCAAGTGATGTCATGCGCATGTGACGCGTTGTGACTCAATGCGCATGCGATGCGATGCTCATTAGATGCCATATCAAACGATGCCATGCGCATGTGACGCGACGTGACTCACTGCGCATGCGATGCCGTGCACATAAGATGCGATATCAAGCGATGCCATGCGCTTGTAACGCGTAGTGACTCAATGCACATGCGTAGCGATGCACATAAGATGTGATATCAAGCGATGCTATGCGCATGTGACGCGACGTGACTCAATGCACATGCGATGCGATGCACTAAGATGTGGTATCAAGCGATGCCATGCGCATATAACGCGACGTGACTCAATGCACATGCGGTGCGATGCACATAAGATGTGATATCAAGTGATGCCATGCGCATGTCACGCGTTGTGACTCAATGCGCATGCGATGCGATGATCATAAGATGCCATATCAACCGATGCCATGCGCATATGACACGATGTCACTCAATGCTCATGCGATGCGATGCACATAAGATGCGATATCAAGCGATGCTATGCGCATGTGATGCGAAGTGACTCAATGCGCATGCGATGCGATGCACATGAGATGCGATATCAACTGATGCCATGCGCCTGTGACGCGATGTGACTCAATGCGCATGCGATGCGAAGCACATAAGATGCGATATCAAGCGATGCCATGCGCATATGGCGTAATGTGACTCAAAGGCGCATGCGATGCGATGCACATAAGATGCGATATCAAGCGATGCCATGCGCATGTGACGTGATGTGACTCAAAAGCGCATGCGATGCGATGCACATAAAATGCGATATCAAGCGATGCCATGTACATGTGACACGATGTGACTCAATGCGCATGCGATGCGATGCTCATTAGATGCCATATCAAACGATG
This sequence comes from Tenodera sinensis, assembly GCA_030765045.1. Taxonomy (NCBI): domain Eukaryota; kingdom Metazoa; phylum Arthropoda; class Insecta; order Mantodea; family Mantidae; genus Tenodera; species Tenodera sinensis. The sequence goes on along the minus strand of CM060970.1, from coordinate 112,175,116 downwards.
CCATGCGCATGTGACGCGACGTGACTCACTGCGCATGCGATGCCGTGCACATAAGATGCGATATCAAGCGATGCCATGCGCTTGTAACGCGTAGTGACTCAATGCACATGCGTAGCGATGCACATAAGATGTGATATCAAGCGATGCCATGCGCATTCTACGCCACGTGACTCAATGCGCATGCGATGCGATGCACATAAGATGCGATATCAAGCGATGCCATGCGCATGTGATGCGACGTGACCCAATGCGCATCCGATGCGATGCACATGAGATGCGATATCAAGCGATGCCATGCGCATGTGACGCGACATGACTCAATGCGCATGCGATGCGATGCACATGAGATGCGATATCAACTGATGCCATGCGCCTGTGACGCGATGTGACTAAATGCGCATGCGATGCGATGCACATAAGATGCGATATCAAGCGATGCTATGCGCATGTGATGCGAAGTGACTCAATGCGCATGCGATGCGATGCACATGAGATGCGATATCAACTGATGCCATGCGCCTGTGACGCGATGTGACTCAATGCGCATGCGATGCGAAGCACATAAGATGCGATATCAAGCGATGCCATGCGCATGTGGCGTAATGTGACTCAAAAGCGCATGCGATGCGATGCACATAAGATGCGATATCAAGCGATGCCATGCGCATGTGACGTGATGTGACTCAAAAGCGCATGCGATGCGATGCACATAAGATGCGATATCAAGCGATGCCATGTACATGTGACACGATGTGACTCAATGCGCATGCGATGCGATGCACATAAGATGCGATGTCGATTGATGCCATGCGCGTGTGATGCGATGTGGCTCAATGGGCATGCGATGCACATAAGATGCGACGTCGAGCGATGCATGCGTATGTGACGCGATGTGACTCAATCCGCTGCGAAGCGATGCACATAAGATGCGATATCAAGCGATGCCATGCGCATATGAAGCGATGTGACTCAATACGCATGCGATGCGAAGCACATAATATGCGATATCAAGCGAAGCGATGTGCATGTGACGCGTTGTGACTCAATGCGCATGCGATGCGATGCACATAAGATACGATGTCGAGCGATACCATGCGCGTGTGATGCGATGTGACTCAATGCGCATGCGATGCACATAAGATCTGATGTCGAGCGATGCATGCGTAAGTGACGCGATGTAGCTCAATGCGCTGCGATGCGATGCACATAAGATGCGATATCAAGCGATGCCATGCGTATATGACGCGATGTCACTCAATGCGCATGCGATGCGATGCACAAAAGATGCAATGTCAATCGATGTCATGCGCATGTGGTGCGACGTGACTCAATGCGCATGCGATGCGATGCACATAAATGCGATATCAAGCGATGCCATGCGCATGTGACGTGATGTGACTCAAAAGCGCATGCGGTGCGATGCAAAAAAGATGCGATGTCGAGCGATGCCATGCGCATGTGAAGCAATGTGACTCAATGCGCCTGCGATGCGATGCACATAAGATGCGATGTCGAGCGATGCCATGCGCGTGTGATGCGATGTGACTCAATGCGCATGCGATTCACATAAGATGCGATATCAAGCGATGCCATGTGCATGTGATGCGAAGACACTCAATGCGCATGCGATGCGAAGCACATAAGTTGCGATATCAAGTGATGCCATGCGCATGTGACGCGTTGTGACTCAATGCGCATGCGATGCGATGCACATAAGATGCGATATCAAGCGATGCCATGCGCATGTGACGCGACGTGGCTCAATAAGCAAGCGACGCGATGCTCATAAGATGCCATGCGCATGTGACGCGACGTGACTCACTGCGCATGCGACGCGATGCACATATGATGCGACATCAAGCGATGCCATGTGCATGTGACGCGATGTGACTCAATGCGCATGCGATGCGATGCACAAAAGATGCGATGTCGAGCGAAGTCATCCGCATGTGGTGCGACGTGACTCAAAGCGCATGCGATATGATGCACATATAATGCGATATCAAGCTATGCTATGCGCATGTGGCGCGACGTGACTTAATGCGCACGCCATGCGATGCACATAACTTGCGATATCAAGCGATGCCATGCGCATGTGACGCGACGAGACTCATGCGCTTGCGATGCACATTAGATACCATGTCGAGCGATGCATCCGTATGTGACGTGATGTGACTCAATGCGCTGCGAAGCGATGCACATAAGATGCTTAGTCGAGTGATGCCATGTGCATGTGATGCGAAGTGACTCAATGCGCATGCGGTACGATGCACATAAGATGCGATATCAAGCGATGCCATGCGCATGTAACGCGACATGACTCAATGCACATGCGATGCGATGCACATAAGATGCGATATCAAGCGATGCCATGCGCATGTTAAGCGACGTGACTCAGTGCGCATGCGATGCACATTAGACGCGATATCCAGCGATGCATGCGCATGTGACACGATGTGACTCAATGCGCTGCGATGTGATTCACATAACATGCAATATCAAGCGATGCCATGCGCATATGACGCGATGTCACTCAATGCGCATGCGATGCGATGCACAAAAAATGCGATGTCGTTCGATGTCATGCGCATGTGGTGCGACGTGTCTCAATGCACATGCGATGTGATGCACATAACATGCAATATCAAGCGATGCATGCGCATGTGACACGATGTGACTCAATGCGCTGCGAAGCGACGCACATAAGATGCGATATCAAACGATGACATGCGCATATGACGCGATGTGACTCAATGCGCATTAGATGCGATGCACATAATATGCGATATCAAGCGCTGTCATGTGCATGTGATGCGTAACCACTCAATGCGCATGCGATGCGATGCACATAAGATGCGATATCAAGCGATGCCATGCGCATGTGACGAGACGTGACTCACTGCGCATGAGATGCGGTGCACATAGGATGCGATATCAAGCGATGCCATGCGCATGTAACGCGACGTGATTCAATGCACATGCGATGCGATGCACATAAGAGGCGATATCAAGCGATGTCATGCGCATATGACGCGATGTAAATCAATGCGCATGCGCCGCGATGCACAAAGGTGCGATATCGAGCGATGTCATGCGCATGTGGTGCGACGTAACTCAATGCACATGCGATCCAATGACCATAAGATGCGATATCAGGCAATGCCATGCGCATGCGGCGCGACGTGACTCAATGCGCATGCGATGCGATGCACATAAGATGCGATGTCGAGCGATACCATGCGCGTGTGATGCGATGTGACTCAATGCGCATGCGATGCACATAAGATCTGATGTCGAGCGATTCATGCGTAAGTGACGCGAAGTAACTCAATGCGCTGCGATGCGATGCACATAAGATGCGATATCAAGCGATGCCATGCTTATATGACGCGATGTCACTAAATGCGCATGCGATTTGATGCACAAAAGATGCAATGTCAAGCGATGTCATGCGCATGTGGTGGGACGTGACTCAATGCGCATGCGATGCGATGCACATAAATGCGATATCAAGCGATGCCATGCGCATGGGACGTGCTGTGACTCAAAAGCGCATGCGGTGTGATGCACATAAGATGCGATATAAAGCGATGCCATGCGCATGTGAAGCAATGTGACTCAACGCGCCTGCGATGCACATAAGATGCCATGTCGAGCGATGCATCCGTATGTGACGTGATGTGACTCAATGCGCTGCGATGCGATGCACATAAGATGCGATATCAAGCGATGCCATGCGCATGTAACGCGACGTGACTCAATGCACATGCGATGCGATGCACATATGATGCGATATCAAGCGCTGCCATGCGCATGTGACGCTACGTGACTCAATGCGCATGCGATGCACATTAGACGCGATGTCGAGCGATGCATGCGCATGTGACGCGATGTGACTCAATGCGCTGCGATGCGATGCACATAAGATGCGATATCAAGCAATGCCATGCGCCGCGATGCGACGGGACTCAACGCGCTGCGAAGCGATGCACATAAGATGAGAAATTAGACGATGCCATGCGCATATGAAGCGATGTGTCTCAATGCGCATGCGATGCACATTAGACGCGATGTCGAGTGATGCATGCGCATGTAACGCGACGTGACTCATTGCACATAAGATGAGATGAACATAAGATCCAATATCAAGCGATGCCATGCGCCGCGATGCGACGGGACTCAATGCGCTGCGACGCGATGCACATAAGATGCGATATCAAGTGATGCCATGCTTATATGAAGCGATGTGACTCAATACGCATGCGATGCGATGCACATAAGATGCGATATCAAGCGAAGCCATGTGCATGTGACGCGATGTGACTCAATGCGCATGCGATGCGATGCACATAAGATGCGATGTCGAGCGATACCATGCGCGTGTGATGCGATGTGACTCAATGCGCATGCGATGCACATAAGATCTGATGTCGAGCGATGCATGCGTAAGTGACGCGATGTAACTCAATGCGCTGCGATGCGATGCACATAAGATGCGATATCAAGCGATGCCATGCGTATATGACGCGAAGTCACTCAATGAGCATGCGATGCGATGCACAAAAGATGCAATGTCAAGCGATGTCATGCGCATGTGGTGCGACGTGACTCAATGCGCATGCGATGCGATGCACATAAATGCGATATCAAGCGATGCCATGCGCATGTGACGTGATGTGACTCAAAAGCGCATGCGGTGCGATGCACAAAAATGCGATGTCGAGCGATGCCATGCGCATGTGAAGCAATGTGACTCAATGCGCCTGCGATGCGATGCACATAAGATGCGATGTCGAGCGATGCCATGCGCGTGTGATGCGATGTGACTCAATGCGCATGCGATTCACATAAGATGCGATATCAAGCGATGCCATGTGCATGTGATGCGAAGACACTCAATGCGCATGCGATGCGAAGCACATAAGTTGGGATATCAAGTGATGCCATGTGCATGTGACGCGTTGTGACTCAATGCGCATGCGATGCGATGCACATAAGATGCGACATCAAGCGATGCCATGCGCATGTGACGCGACGTGGCTCAATGCACATGCGATGCGATGTACATAAGATGCGATATCAAGCGATGCCATGCGCATGTGACGCGACGTGACTCAATGCGCATGCGATGCACATTAGACGCGATATCCAGCGATGCATGCGCATGTGACACGATGTGACTCAATGCGCTGCGATGCGATTCACATAACATGCAATATCAAGCGATGCCATGCGCATATGACGCGATGTCACTCAATGCGCATGCGATGCGATGCACAAAAGATGCGATGTCGAGCGATGTCATGCGCATGTGGTGCGACTTGTCTCAATGCACATGCGATGCGATGCACATAACAAGCAATATCAAGCGATGCATGCGCATGTGACACGATGTGACTCAATGCGCTGCGAAGCGACGCACATAAGATGCGATATCAAACGATGCCATGCGCATATGACGCGATGTGACTCAATGCGCATTAAATGCGATGCACATAATATGCGATATCAAGCGCTGCCATGTGCATGTGATGCGTAACCACTCATTGCGCATGCGATGCGATGCACATAAGATGCGACATAAAGCGATGCCATGGGCATGTGACGAGACGTGACTCACTGCGCATGAGATGCGGTGCACATAGGATGCGATATCAAGCGATGCCATGCGCATGTAACGCGACGTGATTCAATGCACATGCGATGCGATGCACATAAGATGCGATATCAAGCGATGTCATGCGCATATGACGCGATCTAACTCAATGCGCATGCGATGCGATGCACATAAGATGCGATGTCGAGCGATACCATGCGCGCGTGGTGCCATGTGGCTCAATGCGCATGCGATGCACATAAGATCTGATGTCGAGCGATTCATGCGTAAGTGACGCGATGTAACTCAATGCGCAGCGATGCGATGCACATAAGATGCGATATCAAGCGATGCCATGCGTATATGACGCGATGTCACTTAATGCGCATGCGATTTGATGCACAAAAGATGCAATGTCAAGCGATGTCATGCGCATGTGGTGCGACGTGACTCAATGCGCATGCGATGCGATGCACATAAATGCGATATCAAGCGATGCCATGCGCATGTGACGTGATGTGACTCAAAAGCGCATGCGGTGTGATGCACATAAGATGCGATATCAAGCGATGCCATGCACATGTGAAGCAATGTGACTCAACGCGCCTGCGATGCGATGCACAAAAGGTGCGATATCAAGCGATGACATGCGCATATGACGCGGTGTCACTCAATGCGCATGCGATGCGATATCAAGCGATGCCATGTGCATGTGATGGGAAGACACTCAATGCGCATGCGATGCGAAGCACAAAAGATGCGATATCAACAGATGCCATGCGCATGTGACGCGTTGTGACTCAGTGCGCATGCGATGCGATGCACGTAAGATGCGATATCAAGCGATGCCATGCCCATGTGACGCGACGTGACTCAATAAGCATGCGACGCGATGCTCATAAGATGCCATATCAAGCGATTCCATGCGCATTAGTCGCGACGTGGCTCACTGCGCATGCGATGCGTTGCACACAAGATGCGATAACAAGCGATGCCATGCGCATGTAACGCAACGTGACTCAATGCGCATGCGATGCGATGCACATAAGATGCGATATCAAGCGATGCCATGTGCATGTGACGCGACTTGACTCAATGCGCATGCGATGCGAAACACATAAGATGCGATGTCGAGCGATGCCATGCGTATGTGACGCGAAGTGGCTCATGCGCATGCGATGCACATAAGATGCGATGTCGAGCGATGCATCCGTATGTGACGTGATTTGACTCAATGCGCTGGGAAGCGATGCACATAAGATGCGTAGTCGAGTGATGCCATGTGCATGTGATGCGAAGCGACTCAATGCGCATGCGATGCGACGCACATAAGATGCGATATCAAGTGATGCCATGCGCATGTGACGCGACGTGACTCAATGCGCATGCGATGCACATTAGACGCGATGTCGAGCGATGCATGCGCATGTGACGCGATGTGACTCAATGCGCTGCGATGCGATGCACATAAGTTGCGATGTCGAGCGATGTCATGCCCATGTGGTGCGACGTGTCTCAATGCACGTGCGATGAGATGAACATGAGATGCAATATCAAGCAATGCCATGCGATTGCGATGCGACGTGACTCAATGCGCTGCGAAGCGATGCACATAAGATGCGATATCAAGCGATGACATGCGCATATGACGCGATGTGACTCAATGCGCATGCGATGCGATGCACATAAGATGCGATATCAAGCGCTGCCATGTGCATGTGATGCGTAGCCACTCAATGCGCATGCGATGCGATGCACATAAGATGCGATATCAAGCGATGCCATGTGCATGTGACGCGATGTTACTAAACCGCATGCGATGCGATGACCATAAGATGCGATATCAGGCAATGCCATGCGCATGCGCCGCGTCGTTACTCAATGCGCATGCAATGCGATGCATATAAGATCCGATATCAAGCAAAGCCATGCGTATGTGACGTGATGTGACTCAATCCGCATGCGATGCGATGCACATAAGATGCGATATCAAGCGATGCCATGCGCATGTGGCGTGATGTGACTCAATGCGCTGCGAAGCGATGCACATAAGATGAAGGTATCAAGCGGTGACATACGCAGGTGGCGCGATGTGACTCAATGCGCATGCGATGCGATGCACATAAGATGTGATGTCGAGCGATGTCATGCGCATGTGACGCAACGTGACTCAATGCGCATGCGATGCCATGCATATAAGATGTGATATGAAGCGATGCCATGCGCATGTGACGCTACGTGACTCAATGCGCATGCGATGCGATGCACATAAGATGCGATATCAAGGGATGCCATGCGCATGTGGCGTGATGTCACTCAATGCGCTGCGATGCGATGCACATAAGATGCGATGTCGATCGTGTCATGCTTATGTGGAGCGAAGTGACTCAATGCGCATGCGATTTGATGCACATAAGATGCGACATCAAGCGATGCCATTTGCATATGACGCGACGTGACTCAATGCGCGTGCGATGAATTGCACATAAGATGCGATGTCGAGCGATGCCATGGGAATGTGATGCGATGTGGCTCAATGCGCATGCGATGCGATGCACATAAGGTGCGATATCAAGCAATGCAGTGCACATGTGATGCGAGTTGACTCAGTGCGCATGCGATGCGATGCACGTAAGATGCGATGTCAAGTGATGCTATACGCATGTGACGCGCTGTGGCTTAATGCGCAAGCGATGCGATGAAGATGAGAGGCGATATCAAGCGATGCCATGCGCATGTGACGTGGCGTGACTCAATGCGCATGCGATGCGATACACATAAGATGTGATATCAAGCGATACCATGCGCATGTGACACGTTGTGACTCAATACGCATGCCATGCGAGGCACATAAGATGCTATAGCAAGAGATGCCATGCGCATGTGACGCGATGTGACTCAATACGCATGCGATGCGATGCATATAAGATGCGATATCAAGCGATGCCATGCGCATGTTGCGTGATGTGACTCAATACGCATGCCATGCGAGGCACATAAGATGCGATATCAAGCAATGCCATGCGCGTGTGACGCGATGAGACTCAATGCGCATGGGATGCGATGCACAAAAGATGCGATATCAAGCGATACCATGTGCATATGACGCGACGTGACTCAATGCGCATGCGATGAGATGCACATAAAAGGCGATGTCGAGCGATGTCATCCGCGTGTGATGCGATGTGACTCAATGTGCATGCGATGCACATAAGAGGCGATGTCTAGCGATGCATGCGTATGTGACGCGATGTGACTTAATGCGTTTGGTATGCGATACAGAAAAGATGCGATTTCGAGCGATGTCTCGCGCATGTGGTGCGACGTGACTCAATGCACATGTGATGCGATGAACATAAGATGCGATATCAAGCAATGCCATGCGCATGTGACACGACGTGACTCAATGTGCATGCGATGCGATGCACATAAGATGCGATATCAAGCGATGCCATGCGCATGTGACGCGATGTGACTCAATACAGATGCGATGCGATGCACCTAAGATGTGCTATCAAGCGATGCCATGCGCATGTGACGCGATGTGACTCAATGCGCACGCGATTCGATGCACAAGAAATGCGATGTCGAGCGATGACATGCGCGTGTGAAACGATGTGACTCAATGAACATGCGATGCACATAAGATGCGATATCAAGCGATGCATGTGCATGTGACGTGATGTGACATAATGCGCTGCGATGCGATGCACATAAGATGCGATATAAAGCGATGCAATGCACATGTCACGCGATGTGACTCAATGCGCATGCGATGCGATGCACATAGGATGCGATGTTGCCCGATGTCATGCGCATGTGGTGCGACGTGACTCAATGCGCATGCGATGCGTTGCAGATAAGATGCAATATCAAGCGATGCCATGCGCATGTGACGCGATGTGGCTCAATGCGCATGCGATGCGATGCACATAAGATGCGATGTTGACCGATGTCATGCGCATGTGGTGCGATGTGACTCAATGCGCATGCGATGCGACGCACATAAGATTCGATGTTGACCGATGCCATGCGCATGTGACGCGACGTGACTCAATGCGCATGCGATGCGATGCAGATAAGATGCGATATCAAGCGCTGCCATGCGCATGTGACATAACGTGACTCAATGAGCATGCGATGCGATGCACTTAAGTTGTGATATCAAGCGATGCCACGCGCCTATGACGCGACGTGGCTCAATGCGCATGCGATGAGATGCACATAAGATGCGATGTCGAGCGATGCCATGCGAATGTGACGCGATGAGACTCAATGGGCCAGCGATGCGATGCACATAGGATGCGATGTCGATCGATGTCATGCGCATGTGGTGCGAAGTGACTCCATGCGCATGCGATGCGATGCACATAAGATGCGATATGAAGCGATGCCATGCGCATATGACGCGACGTGACTCAATGCGCATGCGATGCGATGCACAAAAGATGCGATGACGAGCGATGCCATCCGCGTGTGATACGATATGACTCAATGCGCATGCGATGCACTGAAGATGCGATTTCAAGCTATGCATGCGCATGTGACGCGATGTGACTCAAGGCGCTGCGAAGCGATGCACATAAGATGCGATATCAAGCGATGCAATGCGCATGTGACGCGATGTGATTCAATGCGCATGCGATGCGATGTATATAAGATGCGATATCGATTGATGTCATGCTTATGTGAGGCGAAGTGACTCAATGCGCATGCGATACGATGCACATGAGATGCGATATCAAGCGATGCCTTTTGCATATGACCCGACGTGACTCAATGCGCGAGCGATGAATTGCACATAAGATGCGATATCAAGCAATGTCATGCGCATGTGACGCGATGTGACTCAATACGCATGCGATGCGGTGCACATTAGATGCGATATAAAGCAATGCCATGCGCGTGTGATACGATTTGACTCAATGCGCATGCGATGCGATGAACATGAAATGCGATATCAAGCGATGCCATGCGAATGTGACGCGATGTGGCTCAATTCGCATGCGATGCGATGCACATAAGATGCGATGTCGAGCGATGCCATGCGCGTGTGATGCGAAATGACTCAATGCGCATGCGATGCACATAAGATGCGATGTCTAGCGATGCCATTCTCATGTGACGCGATGTGGCTCAATGCGCATTTGATGCGATGCACAAAAGATGCGATATCAAGCGATGCCATGCGCATATGACGCGACGTGACTCAATGCGCATGCGATGAGATGCACAAAAGATGCGCTATCGAGCGATGTCATGCGCATGGGGTGCGACGTGACTCAATGCACATGCGATGAGTTGCACATAAGATGCCATATCAAGCAATGCCATGCGCGTGTGATACGATTAGACTCAATGCGCATGCGATGCGATGAACATGAAATGCGATATCAAGCGATGCCATGCGTATGTGACGTGATGTGACTCAATCCGCATGCCATGCGATGCAGATAAGACGCGATATCAAGCTATGCCATGCGCATGTGGCGTGATGTGACCCAATGCGCTGCGATGCGATGCACATAAGATGGGATATAAAGCGATGCCATGCGCATGTGACGCGATGTGACTAAATACGCGAGCGATGCGATGCACATAAGATGCGATATCACGCGATGCCATGCGCATGTGACTCGATGTGACTCAATGCGCATGCGCTGCAATGCTGAAAAATGCGATATCAAGCGATGCCATGTGCATATGACGCGACGTGACTCAATGCGCATGCGATGAGATGCACATAAAAGGCCATGTCGAGCGATGCCATCCGCGTGTGATGCGATGTGACTCAATGCGCATGCGATGCGAAGCACATAAGATGCAATGTCGAGCGGTGCCATTCGCATATGACGCGACGTGACTCAATGCGCATGCGATGCGTTGCAGATAAGATGCAATATCAAGCGACGCCATGCGCATGTGACGCGATGTCACTCAAAGCGCATGCGATGCGATGCACAAAAGATGCGATATCGAACGATGTCATGCGCATGTGGTGCGACGTGACTCAATGCATATGCGATGAGATGAACATAAGATGTGATATCAAGCGATGCCATGCGCATGCGATGCGACGTGACTCAAGAGGCATGCGATGCGATGCACATAAGATGCGAATTCAAGAGATGCCATGCGCACGTGATGCGTCGTGACTCGATGCGCATGCAATGCGATGCACATGAGATGTGATATCAAGCGATGCACATGAGATGTGATATCAAGCGATGCCATGCGCATGTGACGCGACGTGACTCAATGCGCAGGCATAGCGATGCACATCAGATGCGATATCAAGCGATGCCATGCGCATGTAACGCGACGTGACTCAATGCGCATGCGATGCGATGCACATAAGATGCAATATCAAGCGATGCCATGCAAATGTGACGAGACATGGCTCAATGCGCATGCGATGCGATGCACATAAGATGCGTTGTCGAGCGATGCCATGCGCATGTGATGGGATGTGACACAATGCGCATGCGATGCGAAGCACATAAGATGCGATGTCGAGCGATGCCATGTGCGTGTGATGCGATGCGACTCAATGCGCATGCCATGGACATATGATGCGATGTCCAGCGATGCATGAGTATGTGACGCGATGTAACTAAATCCTCTAACATGCGATGCACATAAGATGCGATATCAAGCGATGCCATGCGCATGTCACGCGATGTCACTCAAAGCCCATGCGATGCGATGCACAAAAGATGCGATATCGAACGATGTCATGCGCATGTGGTGCGACGTGACTCAATGCACATGCGATGAGATGAAAATAAGATGCGATATCAAGCGATGCCATGCGCATGCGATGCGACGTGACTCAAGGCGCGTGCGATGCGATGCACATAAGATGCGATATCAAGCGATGCCATGCGCATGTGACGCAATGTGACTCAATACAGATACGATGCGATGCACTTAAGATGTGCAATCAAGCGATGCCATGCGCATGTGACGCGATGTGACTCAATGGGCATGCGATGCGATGCACAAAAAGTGCGATGTCGGGCGATGCCATGCGCGTGTGAAGCGATGTGACTCAATGCGCTTGCGATGCACATAAGATGCGATATCAAGCGATGCATGTGCATGTGACGTGATGTGACATAATGCGCTGCGATGCGATGCACATAAGATGCGATATAAAGCGATGCAATGCGCATGTCACGCGATGTGACTCAATGCGCATGCGATGCGATGCACATAGGATGCGATGTTGACCGATGTCATGCGCAGGTGGTGCGACGTGACTCAATGCGCATGCGATGCGTTGAGGATAAGATGCAATATCAAGCGACGCCATGCGCATGTGACGCGATGTCACTCAAAGCGCATGCGATGCGATGCACAAAAGATGCGATATCGAACGATGTCATGCGCATGTGGTGCGACGTGACTCAATGCACATGCGATGAGATGAACATAAGATGCGATATCAAGCGATGCCATGCGCATGCGATGCGACGTGACTCAAGGCGCATGCGATGCGATGCACATAAGATGCGAATTCAAGATATGCCATGCGCATGTGATGCGTCGTGACTCGATGCGCATGCAATGCGATGCACATGAGATGTGATATCAAGCGATGACATGCGCATGTGACGCGACGTGACTCAATGCGCATGCATAGCGATGCACATCAGATGCGATATCAAGCGATGCCATGCGCATTTAACGCGACGTGACTCAATGCGAATGCGATGCGATGCACATAAGATGCAATATCAAGCGATGCCATGCAAATGTGACGAGACATGGCTCAATGCGCATGCGATGCGATGCACATAAGACGCGTTGTCGAGCGATGCCATGCGCATGTGATGGGATGTGACTCAATGCGCATGCGATGCGATGCACATAAGTTGCGATATCAAGTGATGCCATAATCATGTCACGCGATGTGGCTCAATGCGCATGCGATGCGATGCACCAAAGATGCGATATCAAGCGATGCCATGTGCATGTGACGCGACGTGACTCAATAAGCATGCGATGCAATGCACATAAGTTGCTATATAAAGCGATGTCATGCGCATGTGACGCGACGTGACCCTAAGCGCTGCGATGCGATGCACATAAGATGCGATATAAAGCGATGCCATGCGCATGTGACGCGATGTGACTAAATACGCGAGCGATGCGATGTACATAAGATGCGATATCACGCGATGCCATGCGCATATGACTCGATGTGACTCAATGCGCATGCGATGCAATGCACGAAAGATGCGATGACGAGCGATGCCATGCGCGTGTGATTCGATGTGAATCAATGCGCATGCGATGCACATAAGATGCGATATCAAGAGATGCCATGCGCATGTGGCGCTACGTGACTCAATGCGCATGCGATGTGATGCACATAAGATGTGATATCAAGTGATACCATGCGCATGTGACTCGATGTGACTCAATGCGCATGCGATGCACATAAGTTGCGATAACAAGTGATGCCATGCGCATGTGACGTGACGTGACTCAATGCGCATGCGATGTGATGCACATAAGATGCGATGTTGACCGATGTCATGCGCATGTGGTGCGATGTGGGTCAATGCGCATGCGATGCGACGCACATAAGATGTGATGTTGACCGATGCCATGTGCATGTGACGCGACGTGACTCAATGCGCATGCGGTGCGATGCAGATAAAATGCGATATCAAGCGGTACCATGCGCATGTGACGCGACGTGACTCAATGCGCATGCGATGAGATGCACATAAGATGCGATATCAAGCGATGCCATGCGCATGTGACGCGATGTGACTCAAAAAAGCATGCGGTGCAATTCACATAAGATGCGATATCAAGCGATGCCATGCGCATGTGATGTGACGTGACTCAATGCGCATGCGATGAGATGCACATAAGATGTGATATCAAGCGATGCCATGCGCATGTGACGCGATGTGGCTCAAAAAAGCATGCGATGCGATGCACATAAGATGCGATATGAAGCGATGCCATGCAATGTGACTCAATGTGCATGCGATGCACATAAGATGCGATGTCGGGCGAAGCATGAGTATGTGACGCGATCTAACTCAATGCGCTGCGATCCGATGCACATAAGATGCGATATCAAGCAATGTCATGCGCATATGAAGCGATGTCATTCAATGCGCATGCGATGCGATGCACAAAAGATGCGATGTCGAGCGTTGTCATGCGCATGTAGTGCGACGTGGCTCAATGCACATGCGATCAGATGAACATAAGATGCGATATCAAGCGATGCCATGCGCATGTGACGTGATGTGACTCAATGCCGATGCGATGCGATTCACAAAATATGAGATGTCGAGCGCTGAAATGCGCGTGTGATACGATGTGAATCAATGCGCATGCGATGCACATAAGAAGCGATTTCGAGCGATGCATGCGCATGTGACGCGATGTGACTCAATGCGCATGCGATGCAATGCACATAAGATGCGATGTCGAGCGATGTCATGAGCATGTGTTGCGACGTGACTCAATGCGCATGCGATGAGATGCACATAAGATCCGATATCAAGCAATGCTATGCGCATGTGACGCGACGTGAATCAATGCGAATACCATGCGATGCACGTAAGATGCAATAACAAGCGATGCCATGCGCATGTGACGCGACGTGACTCAATGCGCACGCGATGCGATGCACATAAGATGCGATATCAAGCGATGCCATGCGCATGTGACTCGATGTGACTCAATGCGCATGCGATGCGATGCACATAAGATGCGGTAACAAGTGATGCCATGCCCATGTGACGCGACGTGACTCAATGCGCATGCGATGCACATAGGATGCGACATCAAGCGATGCCATGCGCATGTGACGCTATGTGACTTAATGCGCATGCGATGCGATGCACATAAATTGAGATGTAGAGCGATGGCATGCGCTTGTGATGTGATGTGACTCAATGCGCATGCAATGCACATAAGATGCGATGTCGGGCGATGCATGCGTATGTGACGCGATGTAAAACAATGCTCATGCGATGCGATGCACAAAAGATGCGATGTCGAGGGATGACATGCGCATGTGGTGCGACGTGACTCAATGCACATGCGGTGAGATGATCATAAGATGCGATATCAAGCAATGCCATGCGCATGCGATGCGACGTGACTCAATGCGCATGCGGTGCGATTCACATAAGATGTGATATCAAGTGATGCCATGCGCATGTGATACGACGTGACTCAAAAGCGCATGCGATGCAATGCACATAAGATGCGATATGAAGCGATGCCATGCGATGTAACTCAATGCGCTGCGATGCGATGCACATAAGATGCGATATCAAGCGATGGCATGCGCATATGAAGCGATGTCACTCAATGCGCATGCGATGCGATGCACAAAAGATGCGATGTCGAGCGTTGTCATGCGCATGTAGTGCGACGTGACTCAATGCACATGCGATCAGATGAACATAAAATGCGATATCAATCAAGGCCATGCGCATGTGACGTGATGTGGCTCAATGCCGATGCGATGCGATGCACAAAAGATGCGATGTCGAGCGTTGTCATGCGCATGTAGTGCGACGTGACTCAATGGACATGCGATCAGATGAACATAAGATGCGATATCAAGCGATGCCATGCGCATGCGACGTGATGTGACTCAATGCCGATGCGATGCGATTCACAAAATATGAGATGTCGAGCGATGAAATGCGCGTGTGATACGATGTGAATCAATGCGCATGCGATGCACATAAGAAGCGATTTCGAGCAATGCATGAGCATGTGACACTATGGGACTCAATGCGCATGCGATGCGATGCACATAAGATACGATGTCGAGCGATGTCGTGCGCATGTGGTGCGACGTGACTCAAAGCGCATGCGATGCGATGCACATAAGATGCGATATGAAGCGATGCCTTGCGATGTGACTCAATGCGCATGCGATGCACATAAGATGCGATGTCGGGCGATGCATGCGTATGTGACGCGATATCACTCAATGGGCAAGCGATGCGATGCACAAAAGATGCGATATCAAGCGATGCCATGCGCATGTGACGCGATGTGACTCAATACAGATGCGATGCGATGCACTTAAGATGTGCTATCAAGCGATGCCATGCGCATGTGACGCGATGTGACTCAATGCGCATGCGATGCCATGCACAAAAAATGCGATGTCGAGCGATGCCATGCGCGTGTCAAGCGATGTGACTCAATGCGCATGGGATGCACAAAAGATGCGATATCAACCGATGCATGAGCATGTGACGTGATGTGACATAATGCGCTGCGATGCGATGCACATAAAATGCGATATCAAGCGATGCCATGCGCATGTGATGCGATATGACTCAATGCGCATGCGATGCACATAAGATGCCATATCAAGAGATGCCTTGCGCATGTGACTCGCTGTGACTCAATGCGCATGCGATGCGATGCACATAAGATGCGATGTCGAGCGATATCATGCGCATGTGTTGCGACGTGACTCAATGCGCATGCGATGCGATGCACATAAGATGCGATTTCGAGCGATGCATGCGCATATGACGCGACGTGACTCAATGCACATGCCATGCGATGCACATAAAATGCCATATCAGGCGATGCCATGCGCATGTGACGCGACATGACTCAATGCGCATGCGATGCGATGAAAATAAGATGCGATGTCGAGCGATATCATGCGCATGTGTTGCGACGTGACTCAATGCGCATGCGATGCGATGCACATAAGATGCGATTTCGAGCGATGCATGCGCATATGACGCGACGTGACTCAATGCACATGCCATGCGATGCACATAAGATGCCATATCAGGCGATGCCATGCGCATGTGATGCGACATGAATCAATGCGCATGCGATGCGATGCACATAAGATGCGATGTCTAGCGATGGCATGCGCGTATGATGCGATGGGTCTCAATGCGAATGCGATGCACATAAGATGCGATGTCGAGCGATGACATGCGCATGTGGTGCGACGTGACTCAACGCGCATGCGATGCGATGCACATAAGATGCGATATCAAGCGATGCCTTGCGCATGTGATGCGACGTGACTCAATTCGAATGCGATGCGATGCACATGGTATGCGATATCAAGCGATGCCATGCGCATGTGACGCGACGGTACTCCATGCGCATGCGATGCCATGCACATAAGATGCGATATCAAGCGATGCCATGCGCATGTGACTCAATGCGAATGCGATGCACACGAGATACCATGTCAAGCGATGCCATGCAATTATGACAAGACATGTCTCAACGCGCATGCGATGCGATGCACATAAGATGCGTTGTCGAGCGATGCCATGCGAATGTGATGGGATGTGGCTCAATGCGGATGCGATGCGATGCACAAAAGATGCCATGTAGAGCGATGTCATACGCATGTGGTGCGACGTGGCTCAATGCACATGCGATGCGATGAACATAAGATGCGATATCAAGCAATGCCATGCGCATGCGACGCGACGTGGCTCAATGCGCATGCGAAATGGTGCACATAAGATGCGATATAAGGCGATGCCATGCGCATGTGACGCGATGTGGCTCAAGGCGCATGCGATGCGATGCACATAAAATACGATATCAAGCGATGCCATGCGCATGTGATGCGACATGACTCAATTTGCATACGATACGCTGCACATGTGATGCGAATTCAAGCGATGCCATGCGCATGTGACGCGACGTGACTCAATGCGCATGCGATGCGATGCACATAAGATGCGATATCAAGAGATGCCATGCGCATGTGACGCGACGTGACTCAATGCGCACGCGATGCGATGCACATCAGATGCGATATCAAGCGATGCCTTGCATATGTGACGAGACATGACTCAATGCGCATGCGATGCGATGCACATATGATGCGACATCAAGCGATTCCATGCGTATGCGACGCGAAGTGACTCAATGCGCATGCAATGTAGTGCACATAAAGTGCGATATCAAGCGATGCCATGCGCATGTGACGGGATGTGACTCAATACGCATGCGATGCGATGCAGATAAGATGCGATAACAAGCGATGCCATGCGCACGTGACGCGATGTGACTCAATGCGCCTGCGATGTGATGCACATAAGATGCGATGTCAGCGGTGCCATGCGCGTGTGATGCGATGTGCCTCAATGCGCATTCGATGCACATAAGATGCGATGTCAAGCGATGCATGCGCATGTGACGCGATGTGACACAATGCGCTGCGATGCGATGCACATAAAATGCGATATCAAGCGATGCCATGCGCATGTGATGCGATATGACTCAATGCGCATGCGATGCGAAGCACATACGATTCGATGTCGAGCGATGTCATGCGCATGTGGTGAGACGTGACTGAATGCGCATGCGATGAGGTGCAGATAACATGCGATATCAAGCTATACCATGCGCATGTGACGCGACGTGACTCAATGCGCATGCGATGAGATGCACATAAGATGCGATATCATGCGATGCCATGCGCATGTGACGCGACGTGAATCAATGCGAATACGATGCGATGCACGTAAGATGCGATAACAAGCGATGCCATGCGCATGTGACACTACGTGAGTCAATGCGCACGCGATGCGATGCACATAAGATGCGATATCAAGCGATGCCATGCGCATGTGACTCGATGTGACTCAATGCGCATGCGATGCGATGCACATAAGATGCGATAACAAGTGATGCCATGCGCAAGTGACGCGACGTGACTCAATGCGCATGCGATACACATAAGATGCGATATCAAGCGATGCCATGCGCATGTGACGCGACGTGACTCAATACGCATGCGTTGCGATGCACATAAGCTGCGATATCAAGAGATGCCATGCGCATGTGACGCTATGTGACTTAATGCGCATGCGATGCGATGCACATAAATTGAGATGTACAGCGATGGCATGCGCTTGTGATGTGATGTGACTCAATGCGCATGCGATGCACATAAGATGCGATGTCGGGCGATGCATGCGTATGTGACGCGATGTAAGTAAATGCTCATGCGATGCGATGCACAAAAGATGCGATGTCGAGCGATGACATGCTCATGTGCTGCGACGTGATTGAATGCACATGCGATGAGATGATCATAAGACGCGATATCATGCAATGCCATGCGCCTGCGATGCGATGTGACTCAATGCGCATGCGGTGCGATTCACATAAGATGTGATATCAAGCGATGCCATGCGCATGTGATACGACGTGACTCAATGCGCATGCGATGAGATACACATAAGAGGCGATATCAAGCGATGCCATGCGCATGTGAGTCGACGTGACTCAATGCGCTGCGAAGAGATACACATAAGAGGCGATATCAAGCGATGCCATGCGCATGTTATGCGATGTGACTCAAAAGCGCATGCGATGCAATGCACATAAGATGCGATATCAAGCGATGCATGTGCATGTGACGTGATGTGACATAATGCGCTGCGATGCGATGCACATAAGATGCGATATAAAGCGATGCAATGCGCATGTCACGCGATGTGACTCAATGCGCATGCGATGCGATGCACATAGGATGCGATGTTGACCGATGTCATGCGCAGGTGGTGCGACGTGACTCAATGCGCATGCGATGAGATGAACATAAGATGCGATATCAAGCGATGCCATGCGCATGCGATGCGACGTGACTCAAGGCGCATGCGATGCGATGCACATAAGATGCGAATTCAAGATATGCCATGCGCATGTGATGCGTCGTGACTCGATGCGCATGCAATGCGATGCACATGAGATGTGATATCAAGCGATGACATGCGCATGTGACGCGACGTGACTCAATGCGCATGCATAGCGATGCACATCAGATGCGATATCAAGCGATGCCATGCGCATTTAACGCGACGTGACTCAATGCGAATGCGATGCGATGCACATAAGATGCAATATCAAGCGATGCCATGCAAATGTGACGAGACATGGCTCAATGCGCATGCGATGCGATGCACATAAGACGCGTTGTCG
This sequence comes from Tenodera sinensis, assembly GCA_030765045.1. Classification (NCBI taxonomy): domain Eukaryota; kingdom Metazoa; phylum Arthropoda; class Insecta; order Mantodea; family Mantidae; genus Tenodera; species Tenodera sinensis. The sequence continues at coordinate 112,154,538 of CM060970.1, read as the reverse complement.
AGCGATGCCATGCGCATGTGATGGGATGTGACTCAATGCGCATGCGATGCGATGCACATAAGTTGCGATATCAAGTGATGCCATAATCATGTCACGCGATGTGGCTCAATGCGCATGCGATGCAATGCACATAAGTTGCTATATAAAGCGATGTCATGCGCATGTGACGCGACGTGACCCTAAGCGCTGCGATGCGATGCACATAAGATGCGATATAAAGCGATGCCATGCGCATGTGACGCGATGTGACTAAATACGCGAGCGATGCGATGCACATAAGATGCGATATCACGCGATGCCATGCGCATATGACTCGATGTGACTCAATGCGCATGCGATGCAATGCACGAAAGATGCGATGACGAGCGATGCCATGCGCGTGTGATTCGATGTGAATCAATGCGCATGCGATGCACATAAGATGCGATATCAAGAGATGCCATGCGCATGTGGCGCTACGTGACTCAATGCGCATGCGATGTGATGCACATAAGATGTGATATCAAGTGATACCATGCGCATGTGACTCGATGTGACTCAATGCGCATGCGATGCACATAAGTTGCGATAACAAGTGATGCCATGCGCATGTGACGTGACGTGACTCAATGCGCATGCGATGTGATGCACATAAGATGCGATGTTGACCGATGTCATGCGCATGTGGTGCGATGTGGGTCAATGCGCATGCGATGCGACGCACATAAGATGTGATGTTGACCGATGCCATGTGCATGTGACGCGACGTGACTCAATGCGCATGCGGTGCGATGCAGATAAAATGCGATATCAAGCGGTACCATGCGCATGTGACGCGACGTGACTCAATGCGCATGCGATGAGATGCACATAAGATGCGATATCAAGCGATGCCATGCGCATGTGACGCGATGTGACTCAAAAAAGCATGCGGTGCAATTCACATAAGATGCGATATCAAGCGATGCCATGCGCATGTGATGTGACGTGACTCAATGCGCATGCGATGAGATGCACATAAGATGTGATATCAAGCGATGCCATGCGCATGTGACGCGATGTGGCTCAAAAAAGCATGCGATGCGATGCACATAAGATGCGATATGAAGCGATGCCATGCAATGTGACTCAATGTGCATGCGATGCACATAAGATGCGATGTCGGGCGAAGCATGAGTATGTGACGCGATCTAACTCAATGCGCTGCGATCCGATGCACATAAGATGCGATATCAAGCAATGTCATGCGCATATGAAGCGATGTCATTCAATGCGCATGCGATGCGATGCACAAAAGATGCGATGTCGAGCGTTGTCATGCGCATGTAGTGCGACGTGGCTCAATGCACATGCGATCAGATGAACATAAGATGCGATATCAAGCGATGCCATGCGCATGTGACGTGATGTGACTCAATGCCGATGCGATGCGATTCACAAAATATGAGATGTCGAGCGCTGAAATGCGCGTGTGATACGATGTGAATCAATGCGCATGCGATGCACATAAGAAGCGATTTCGAGCGATGCATGCGCATGTGACGCGATGTGACTCAATGCGCATGCGATGCAATGCACATAAGATGCGATGTCGAGCGATGTCATGAGCATGTGTTGCGACGTGACTCAATGCGCATGCGATGAGATGCACATAAGATCCGATATCAAGCAATGCTATGCGCATGTGACGCGACGTTGTACCATAGGGGCTTAGGTACAATCGTGAGAAAGGGGGGGGGGGGGGAGGAACTGAAAAGAAGAGAGCACTAAAAATTCCGAGAACTACAACCTTTATGGATCAATAATTTATACAGAAATGGAAGTCGAAACACAACAGAGATACAGGTAAAACAAACCAATTTGCATAACCCCCAGTCAATTCCCTCTCAAGCGAGGAGTCGGGCAGTCTTCAGCCTATCTGAAAGCCTAAATGTTTCGCGTGGACCCTGAGCCCTAGTTAAAGCCAAACAACTTACCCCGCACGGCGCGAAAGGAGCACTCCGAGTGCCGTCTCCTTTCACTGTCAGACCGAGAGGCAACCCATAGGAAGACACTAGCGCAACCCAGCGGGGAAAGCAAGAGTTGCGAAACAAAGGAGGTGCCTCCATAAAACAAAATAAGTGCGATCAGCACAATACTCCCGCCCCCATCTGACAACACGCACTCGCCATTCTGGAAAGGAACAGACTGATATTGTATGAGAAGTATCATATTAGGAAGGACACACCTTACACCGCCCGGTCATTGTACAGGTCACTGTGAAAGCACTGGCACCAAACACTGTCACTACAAATCACTGGCCACTGTCACATCAGAGAGCACAATTCTGTTTTTCCAGGACGGGAGAGACGATGCACAGCTCGTTGGGCGTACCGATCCCTCGTTGTTCCAGAGAAATTAACAAATTCTGGGTTTGAGCCTGTGGATGCCCTCTCGTTGCAATCAGGCGTTGAGAAAGTCCAAAACCCAAAACGTGGGCCACATACAAGCCCCTTCATATTCCATCGTCACCTCCCTGGCCTCCAGAAATCTCCATTGCGGACCTTACTGCTGCAGTAACACTCCAGATAGATGGTAACAGCCAGGCTTAACATTACACAATGCCAAACTGCGGTGGTTAGGTGCTTTCTGGACAGGTTACGAACAGGAGCTGGCGAGGCTGTAACACGGAACAAACCCAACAGAAAGGGAACCAAACGCAGGCTTCAAATAGGCTGCTGCCCCAAAATAACATCTCAGGGTAGATCAAACTGAATGAATGACAGTATTTTTACAGAACTGTGGATGACATCAAATACATAAATAGCAGAAAATTAAAAAAATTGAATCAATTTATAATCAACAAGCGTGATAACATACCATAAACTGTTTAATGAACATAACAATATAAGAACAATTTAAACGAACTTGAATAACATTAAATATAATTTCTTCCAAATGACAATGTAAAACAAGCTAAACAATATATATATATATATATATATATATATAAACAATATATATATACAAGTTAAACAAAATAAACAAGGCCTTGTATAAATAAATGCGCATAAAACAAAATCCCTACTGGCCAGACAACACAAGAGTACAAACACGAAATACACATAATTACTACACAAGACACACACCGCAAGCACGCAGCAAACATCCCACAAATACTCCCCAAACATACCACACCAAACACCTCACACCGCTTCCATACAAAGACACACGAAAACAAATCTACACAATGCCGACTCCACACGCCCGGCAGAAACTAACTACAGGGGCGCCGTAGAGGTATACAGCCCGGCGCACACATGGCACGCTCCAACATAAACAAACACCCACATTCCAAACAAACACTTTATTCACAACATAAACATACAGGAGTAAACAAAGGAAACCCATACACATAGGAAAACAGATACCAAACTACTGGAAGGGTTTCAATTGTGAGACGTGAGCTCTCCTTTCTTGGCCCGTGCGGAGGTCCCTTAAGCGCACAGAAACATTTTTGAAGATACTTATAATCTCGTACGGCCCTACGTATCTAGGAGCCAACTTCGCTGCATAAGCATTTCGCTTAGAAGATTGAGTGTACAGCTTACACAGTACTTTCTGGCCAACGGCATAAGGTGAAGGCCGTTTATTTTCATCATACCGCTTCTTTACCTGGGCAAGTGACTTCTTCAAATTCCGAAAAGCGGCCTTCCATACTCTACATATTTCCTCGCGAGTAATATTCTGGGGAAGCAAATCGTCCAAACGCCAAAGGTTAGACAGCGGAGAGTTAGGTATATAGGCTAACATAAGCTGATGAGGGGTAACGCCATGTGATTCGTGTCGAGCCGAATTAAACGCCAACTGCAACCGAGACAAATTAGTGTCCCACTTAGTATGATTATCATGATGGAAGGCTATTAATGCTGATTTGAGGTTCCTGTTAAATCTTTCGGCATGGGAAGGACGGGGGTAATAAGGGGTAGTAGTTATGGTTTTAATGCCCCAACTAAAACAGAAATTTCTAAAGGCGAAAGAAGTAAATTGAGTGGCGTTGTCTGTTACCAAATAACGAGGGGCTCCAAAAGCCGCAAATACTGAAGAGAGAACCTTGACTACCCCTCGTGTATTCGCTTTCGGTAAGGCCGACATCCATACAAACTTACTAAACGAATCTACTATGACTAATGCATACGTATTCCCCTGGACTGAACGAGGAAAAGGACCGACAAAGTCCACAAATAATTTTTCCAGGGGTCTACTTGCCACCTCCGATGCTAAACCTTTCCATACTGTACATTGCGCGGGTTTCGCCATTGCACAAAGTTGACACTGTCTAACTCGGGAAGCAATTTCTTTATTCATGCCCGGCCACACAAAATATTCCCGAATCTTGTCTTTGGTCTTGGCTATTCCCAAATGCCCGCCTACAGGAGATGAATGGAAATATTCAAACACCATGGAAATTAAGGCCCGTGGCAAAACAACCTTGTTCTTGCCGTCGAAGGTAGGCTGGGTCATCAAAACACCCTCCTTCAAACAATAAGGGGTAACAACCTCGCCAGCCTCAAGCCGATCAATAAGGGCCTGCAGATCCGGATCTTTCCTCTGATGTGTGTGCAAACCCTCGAACAACTCCGGAAATTCACAGACGGCTAAAACATTTTCCTTTCCGCATTTACATTCTCTTGGTTCTTCGAATACTCTCGTTAAGGCATCAGCCACACAATTTTCTGAACTACGTATATGTATCGGGACAAACTTAAAAGCTGAAATGCGTACGCCCCAACGCGCTAACCTGCCTGTAGATCGCGGTGAGGCCAACGACCACGTTAGCGCCTGGTTATCGCACTCAAGAGTAAACTCAACATGCTCCAGATATTCGCGGTATTTTTCTAAGCCAAATACCACAGCCAAAGTTTCAAGTTCGTAAACTGAATACTTCCGCTCGGCTGGAGTAAGGGTACGTGAACTATACCCAATAACCCTACGCCCCATAGGAAAATCCTGAAGTAACACAGCAGCCACCGATCCCCTGCTTGCATCGGTCTGAAGGATAAATCTACGTGAAAAATCAGGGAAAGCCAACACCGGGGGATTCATTATGGCCTGTTTAAGGTCTTCAAAGGCCTGCTGCTGTTCCTCACCCCACTTAAACGGCGTTCCCTTCCGCCGAAGACGGTTCAGTGGTTCCGCCCGCGCTGCAAAATGCGGAATAAACTTGCTGAAAAAGTTCACCATCCCCACGTACCTGGCCAATGCCTTTACGGTTTTAGGGGGAGGAAAGTTACGTAGAACTTTGGTCCGCTCCGGATCAATCGTTATCCCAGCCGGAGATACAATATGACCTAAGAAAGAAATCTGTCCCGCAGCAAAGTTACACTTCTCTTTGCGCAAGGTAAGGCCTGCGCGCTCGAGCCGGTCAAAGACCTCCGCTAAATGTTGGCAATGGGTTTCAAAGTCGGGCGAGTAGACAACCACGTCATCTAGATAGTGATACACATATTTAAACTTGATGTCCGAAAATATTTCGTCTAATAACCGCGACAACACCTGAGCTCCAGTAGCAATTCCGAAGGGTACTCGTTGAAATTCATAAAGCCTCCATGGGACAGCAAAAGCCGTTAGTGGCTTAGAGGACTCCGATAAGGGCACTTGGTAGTAGGCGCTATTCAAATCCAAACTAGTAAATACTTTGGCACCCGCAAAATAATGCGCTGCCGAATTTAGATGTGGCATTGGTTGGGCCTCGATCTTTATCTTTTTATTCAAGTGCCGGTAGTCCACCACTACCCTGAAATCGTCCTCGCCCTTAGGGACCAGAAATACTGGACTACTATAAGCAGACGTGGACGGCCTGATCACTCCCTTTCGTAACATTTCGTCGATCTTTTTACGAAGAATAGCCATTTTAGGTGGGGTGACACGATAGGGTGGTAACTTCACAGGGGTGTCGTCTGTTAGTTGTATATCATACTCCACCAAATTTGTTACTCCTAAACGGTCAGCAAACAATGACCCATGGTTCGCACAGAGTTGTTCCAGCGAACGGCCCTGCTCTTCTGTCAAATGGGGGAAAGCATTGCTGACGTCGCATATATGGTGACGTAGCCCGCCACTCTCCTCCAAAGGTGGTTTGTTGATGACTTGACCGCACTGAAATGCAACTCGTTCGGAAGGGGCAAATGCAAAGGTGATTTCCCCATCCCGAAAATCAAGCCTTAGGCCGACTCTAGTCATAAAGTCCGAGCCTAAAATCAGTTGAAATGGCAGGTCCGGCAGAAGATAGAAATAGTGTTTCCACGTAAAACGCGAAATACGTATGGTCAACAGAACCTTGGCATTTACCTGAAATTTATGACCATTTACAGACACGCACCCAACGCTACACTGTCGCGGTTTGGCCGAGAATTTACCAAGATAGGTATAATAAAACTCCTCGTGTACCAAAGAGCAGGAACTCCCCGAGTCCAAGAGAGCGATTAACTGTCGTTTCCCAACAGTCACCTGTACTGTCGGCTTCAAATTAAAGGGCTTGGCTATTATCCGACGGAATATCCGACAACAGGCAGAAATTCCGCAAGGAGCTCGTTGTCAATCTTGGCGCCTTTGACCATCTACCCCCACGGGTAGTAAAACGCCACCACGCTTCCTGGCCACCGTGCATTGTCTAACCAAATGCTCAGGAGAACCACATCTAAAACAAGACCCTGGCGAGCGAAAACTATCTCGAGCCAAATCTCCTCGGTTAGTCTGCCGCGGCTCAAATCGAACACCATGCAGAGGCACTTGCAATGATTCGCGGTTTCGTGCCGCATTTGACGCCTCATACTCTGCCAAGATCGGCAATAGCCCCTCTAAATCTTTAAACGTAGCAGGACAAGAGCTAAATACCAAAAGAGAACGTACCTCCGGGGTCAACCCCGTAATAATGACGTCACAGATCTGCCGTTCGCTATCTGGCAACCGTAGTATACGCGCAAACAACTTAACCCTGCTAATGTACTCGAAGAAAGGCTCTCCTGATCCCTGGGGTTTCAAATAATGACCTTGAATTAATGTATGTAGCTCCCGACGAGGAACGAAACACTTCAATACACTGTCATGTAATTCAGAGACTGGATCAACACATCCCTTAATACGCCCAATTATACTGCGCACCGCGTCACCCCCTTTTGACATCACTACTTCAAGCAGCTGCAAACCGGGAACTTCGCATAATTCAGCGCAATCCTTAGCTCTTACCAGGAACTTCAGAAATTCAAGAGCTGTAAGAACATCAACAACCTTAAAGACTTGATAAGGTTCAACCAACTGTTGTAAGGGATGAAGTAACTTTAGCGGTTTAAAGGCCGACATTTGAGACGTCACAGTTGGTGTGACAGTAGTCGACTCGGCCCGATCCCCTTTCTGAGCAAGCACTTCTAAATATCTCCTGAACTGCCCCTTCAGCTCGGCTAAGTCAACCCCGAACTTAACCTTAGGACAATATTTTTGGAAATATTCAATCCGCTGCACATAATGCAAGATCCTGGCTGTCAAACGCCTCACCTGCGCTTTCGAAAACCCCGAGATATTACTCAACTCGGAGAACAACTCTTCAAATTCCAGCCGTGCGGCCTCACATAATGACGGTGATTCAGTTACCAATAAATGTTTGTGGAAGCGTGCTGGGCCCATAACCCAGAGGTCCGTGGATCGAAACCACGCTCTGCTACCATTTTTGTACCATAGGGGCTTAGGTACAATCGTGAGAAAGGGGGGGGGGGAGGAACTGAAAAGAAGAGAGCACTAAAAATTCCGAGAACTACAACCTTTATGGATCAATAATTTATACAGAAATGGAAGTCGAAACACAACAGAGATACAGGTAAAACAAACCAATTTGCATAACCCCCAGTCAATTCCCTCTCAAGCGAGGAGTCGGGCAGTCTTCAGCCTATCTGAAAGCCTAAATGTTTCGCGTGGGCCCTGAGCCCTAGTTAAAGCCAAACAACTTACCCCGCACGGCGCGAAAGGAGCACTCCGACTGCCGTCTCCTTTCACTGTCAGACCGAGAGGCAACCCATAGGAAGACACTAGCGCAACCCAGCGGGGAAAGCAAGAGTTGCGAAACAAAGGAGGTGCCTCCATAAAACAAAATAAGTGCGATCAGCACAACGTGAATCAATGCGAATACCATGCGATGCACGTAAGATGCAATAACAAGCGATGCCATGCGCATGTGACGCGACGTGACTCAATGCGCACGCGATGCGATGCACATAAGATGCGATATCAAGCGATGCCATGCGCATGTGACTCGATGTGACTCAATGCGCATGCGATGCGATGCACATAAGATGCGGTAACAAGTGATGCCATGCCCATGTGACGCGACGTGACTCAATGCGCATGCGATGCACATAGGATGCGACATCAAGCGATGCCATGCGCATGTGACGCTATGTGACTTAATGCGCATGCGATGCGATGCACATAAATTGAGATGTAGAGCGATGGCATGCGCTTGTGATGTGATGTGACTCAATGCGCATGCAATGCACATAAGATGCGATGTCGGGCGATGCATGCGTATGTGACGCGATGTAAAACAATGCTCATGCGATGCGATGCACAAAAGATGCGATGTCGAGGGATGACATGCGCATGTGGTGCGACGTGACTCAATGCACATGCGGTGAGATGATCATAAGATGCGATATCAAGCAATGCCATGCGCATGCGATGCGACGTGACTCAATGCGCATGCGGTGCGATTCACATAAGATGTGATATCAAGTGATGCCATGCGCATGTGATACGACGTGACTCAAAAGCGCATGCGATGCAATGCACATAAGATGCGATATGAAGCGATGCCATGCGATGTAACTCAATGCGCTGCGATGCGATGCACATAAGATGCGATATCAAGCGATGGCATGCGCATATGAAGCGATGTCACTCAATGCCCATGCGATGCGATGCACAAAAGATGCGATGTCGAGCGTTGTCATGCGCATGTAGTGCGACGTGACTCAATGCACATGCGATCAGATGAACATAAAATGCGATATCAATCAAGGCCATGCGCATGTGACGTGATGGGGCTCAATGCCGATGCGATGCGATGCACAAAAGATGCGATGTCGAGCGTTGTCATGCGCATGTAGTGCGACGTGACTCAATGGACATGCGATCAGATGAACATAAGATGCGATATCAAGCGATGCCATGCGCATGCGACGTGATGTGACTCAATGCCGATGCGATGCGATTCACAAAATATGAGATGTCGAGCGATGAAATGCGCGTGTGATACGATGTGAATCAATGCGCATGCGATGCACATAAGAAGCGATTTCGAGCAATGCATGAGCATGTGACACTATGGGACTCAATGCGCATGCGATGCGATGCACATAAGATACGATGTCGAGCGATGTCGTGCGCATGTGGTGCGACGTGACTCAAAGCGCATGCGATGCGATGCACATAAGATGCGATATGAAGCGATGCCTTGCGATGTGACTCAATGCGCATGCGATGCACATAAGATGCGATGTCGGGCGATGCATGCGTATGTGACGCGATATCACTCAATGGGCAAGCGATGCGATGCACAAAAGATGCGATATCAAGCGATGCCATGCGCATGTGACGCGATGTGACTCAATACAGATGCGATGCGATGCACTTAAGATGTGCTATCAAGCGATGCCATGCGCATGTGACGCGATGTGACTCAATGCGCATGCGATGCCATGCACAAAAAATGCGATGTCGAGCGATGCCATGCGCGTGTCAAGCGATGTGACTCAATGCGCATGGGATGCACAAAAGATGCGATATCAACCGATGCATGAGCATGTGACGTGATGTGACATAATGCGCTGCGATGCGATGCACATAAAATGCGATATCAAGCGATGCCATGCGCATGTGATGCGATATGACTCAATGCGCATGCGATGCACATAAGATGCCATATCAAGAGATGCCTTGCGCATGTGACTCGCTGTGACTCAATGCGCATGCGATGCGATGCACATAAGATGCGATGTCGAGCGATATCATGCGCATGTGTTGCGACGTGACTCAATGCGCATGCGATGCGATGCACATAAGATGCGATTTCGAGCGATGCATGCGCATATGACGCGACGTGACTCAATGCACATGCCATGCGATGCACATAAAATGCCATATCAGGCGATACCATGCGCATGTGACGCGACATGACTCAATGCGCATGCGATGCGATGAAAATAAGATGCGATGTCGAGCGATATCATGCGCATGTGTTGCGACGTGACTCAATGCGCATGCGATGCGATGCACATAAGATGCGATTTCGAGCGATGCACGCGCATATGACGCGACGTGACTCAATGCACATGCCATGCGATGCACATAAGATGCCATATCAGGCGATGCCATGCGCATGTGATGCGACATGAATCAATGCGCATGCGATGCGATGCACATAAGATGCGATGTCTAGCGATGGCATGCGCGTATGATGCGATGGGTCTCAATGCGAATGCGATGCACATAAGATGCGATGTCGAGCGATGACATGCGCATGTGGTGCGACGTGACTCAACGCGCATGCGATGCGATGCACATAAGATGCGATATCAAGCGATGCCTTGCGCATGTGATGCGACGTGACTCAATTCGAATGCGATGCGATGCACATGGTATGCGATATCAAGCGATGCCATGCGCATGTGACGCGACGGTACTCCATGCGCATGCGATGCCATGCACATAAGATGCGATATCAAGCGATGCCATGCGCATGTGACTCAATGCGAATGCGATGCACACGAGATACCATGTCAAGCGATGCCATGCAATTATGACAAGACATGTCTCAACGCGCATGCGATGCGATGCACATAAGATGCGTTGTCGAGCGATGCCATGCGAATGTGATGGGATGTGGCTCAATGCGGATGCGATGCGATGCACAAAAGATGCCATGTAGAGCGATGTCATACGCATGTGGTGCGACGTGGCTCAATGCACATGCGATGCGATGAACATAAGATGCGATATCAAGCAATGCCATGCGCATGCGACGCGACGTGGCTCAATGCGCATGCGAAATGGTGCACATAAGATGCGATATAAGGCGATGCCATGCGCATGTGACGCGATGTGGCTCAAGGCGCATGCGATGCGATGCACATAAAATACGATATCAAGCGATGCCATGCGCATGTGATGCGACATGACTCAATTTGCATACGATACGCTGCACATGTGATGCGAATTCAAGCGATGCCATGCGCATGTGACGCGACGTGACTCAATGCGCATGCGATGCGATGCACATAAGATGCGATATCAAGAGATGCCATGCGCATGTGACGCGACGTGACTCAATGCGCACGCGATGCGATGCACATCAGATGCGATATCAAGCGATGCCTTGCATATGTGACGAGACATGACTCAATGCGCATGCGATGCGATGCACATATGATGCGACATCAAGCGATTCCATGCGTATGCGACGCGAAGTGACTCAATGCGCATGCAATGTAGTGCACATAAAGTGCGATATCAAGCGATGCCATGCGCATGTGACGGGATGTGACTCAATACGCATGCGATGCGATGCAGATAAGATGCGATAACAAGCGATGCCATGCGCACGTGACGCGATGTGACTCAATGCGCATGCGATGTGATGCACATAAGATGCGATGTCAGCGGTGACATGCGCGTGTGATGCGATGTGCCTCAATGCGCATTCGATGCACATAAGATGCGATGTCAAGCGATGCATGCGCATGTGACGCGATGTGACACAATGCGCTGCGATGCGATGCACATAAAATGCGATATCAAGCGATGCCATGCGCATGTGATGCGATATGACTCAATGCGCATGCGATGCGAAGCACATACGATTCGATGTCGAGCGATGTCATGCGCATGTGGTGAGACGTGACTGAATGCGCATGCGATGAGGTGCAGATAACATGCGATATCAAGCTATACCATGCGCATGTGACGCGACGTGACTCAATGCGCATGCGATGAGATGCACATAAGATGCGATATCATGCGATGCCATGCGCATGTGACGCGACGTGAATCAATGCGAATACGATGCGATGCACGTAAGATGCGATAACAAGCGATGCCATGCGCATGTGACACTACGTGAGTCAATGCGCACGCGATGCGATGCACATAAGATGCGATATCAAGCGATGCCATGCGCATGTGACTCGATGTGACTCAATGCGCATGCGATGCGATGCACATAAGATGCGATAACAAGTAATGCCATGCGCAAGTGACGCGACGTGACTCAATGCGCATGCGATACACATAAGATGCGATATCAAGCGATGCCATGCGCATGTGACGCGACGTGACTCAATACGCATGCGTTGCGTTGCACATAAGCTGCGATATCAAGAGATGCCATGCGCATGTGACGCTATGTGACTTAATGCGCATGCGATGCGATGCACATAAATTGAGATGTACAGCGATGGCATGCGCTTGTGATGTGATGTGACTCAATGCGCATGCGATGCACATAAGATGCGATGTCGGGCGATGCATGCGTATGTGACGCGATGTAAGTCAATGCTCATGCGATGCGATGCACAAAAGATGCGATGTCGAGCGATGACATGCTCATGTGCTGCGACGTGATTGAATGCACATGCGATGAGATGATCATAAGACGCGATATCATGCAATGCCATGCGCCTGCGATGCGATGTGACTCAATGCGCATGCGGTGCGATTCACATAAGATGTGATATCAAGCGATGCCATGCGCATGTGATACGACGTGACTCAATGCGCATGCGATGAGATACACATAAGAGGCGATATCAAGCGATGCCATGCGCATGTGAGTCGACGTGACTCAATGCGCTGCGAAGAGATACACATAAGAGGCGATATCAAGCGATGCCATGCGCATGTTATGCGATGTGACTCAAAAGCGCATGCGATGCAATGCACATAAGATGCGATATGAAGCGATGCCATGCGATGTAACTCAATGCGCTGCGATGCGATGCACATAAGATGCGATATCAAGCGATGTCATGCGCATATGAAGCGATGTCACTCAATGCGCATGCGATGCGATGCACAAAAGATGCGATGTCGAGCGTTGTCATGCGCATGTAGTGCGACGTGACTCAATGCACATGCGATCAGATGAACATAAGATGCGATATCAAGCAAAGCCATGCGCATGTGACGTGATGTGACCCAATGCCGATGCGATGCGATTCACAAAATATGAGATGTCGAGCGATGAAATGCGCGTGTGATACGATGTGAATCAATGCGCATGCGATGCACATAAGAAGCGTTTTCGAGCGATGCATGAGCATGTGACACGATGTGACTCAGTGCGCTGGGAAGCGATGCACATAAGATGCGATATCAAGCGATGCCATACGCATGTGACGCGATGTGACTCAATGCTCATGCGATGCGATGCACATAAGATACGATGTGTCATGCGCATGTGGTGCGACGTGACTCAAAGCGCATGCGATGCGATGCACATAAGATGTAATATCAAGCGATGCCATGCGCATGTGATGTGACGTGACTCAATGCGCATGCGATGCGATGCACATGAGTTGCGATATCATGCGATGCCATGCGCATGTGACGCGACGTGACTCAATGCGCATGCGATGCACACAAGATGCGATATCAAGCGATGCCTTGCGCATGTGATGCGACGTGACTCAATTTGAATGCGATGCGATGCACATGATATGCGATATCAAGCGATGCCATGCGCATGTGACGCGACGTTACTCAATGCGCATGCGATGCCATGCTCATAAGATGCGATATCAAGAGATGCCATGCGCATGTGGCGTGCTGTGACCCAATGCGCTGCGATGCGATGCACATAAGATGCGATATCAAGCGATGTCATGCGCATTAGACGTGAAGTGACTGAGTGCGCTGGTGAGCGATGCACATAAGATGCGATAACAAGCGATGCCATGCGCATTTGACGCGACGTGACTCCATGCGCATGCGATGCATATAAGATGCCATATCAAGAGATGCTATGCGCATGTGACGCGACGTTACTCAATGCGCATGCGACGCGATGCACATAAGATGCGATATCAAGAGATGCCATGCGCATGTGACTCGATGTGACTCAATGCGCATGCGATGCGATGCACATAAGATGAGATATCAAGCGATGCCATGCGCATGTGGCGTGATGTGACTCAATGCGCTGCGATGCGATGCACATCAGATGCGATATCAAGCGATGCCATGCGCATGTGACGCGATGTGACTCAATACGCATGCGATGCGATGCACATAACATGAGATATCAAGCGATGCCATGCGCATGTGGCGTGATGTGACTCAATGCGCTGCGATGCGATGCACATCAGATGCGATGTCGAGCGATATCATGCGCATGTGTTGCGACGTGACTTAATGCGCATGCGATGCGATGCACATAAGATGCGATTTCGAGCGATGCATGCGCATGTGACGCGACGTGACTCAATGCACATGCCATGCGATGCACATAAGATGCGATATCAGGCGATGCCATGCGCATGTGACGCGACGTGACTCAATGCGCATGCGATGCGATGCACATAAGATGCGATGTCGAGCGATGGCATGCGCGTGTGATGCGATGTGACTCAATGCGCATGCGATGCACATAAGATGCGATGTCAAGCGATGCATGCGTATGTGACGCGATGTAACTCAATGCGCATGCGATGCTATGCACAAAAGATGCGATGTCGAGCGCTGACATGCGCATGTGGTGCGACGTGACTCAACGCGCATGCGATGCGATGCACATAAGATGCGATATCAAGCGATGCCTTGCGCATGTGATGCGACGTGACTCAATTCGAATGCGTTGCGATGCGATGCACATGTTATGCGATATCAAGAGATGCCATGCGCATGTGACGCGACGTTACTCAATGCGCATGCGATGCCATGCACATAAGATGCGATATCAAGCGATGCCATGCGCATGTGGCTTAATGCGCATGCGATGCACACAAGATACCATGTCAAGCGATGCCATGCAAATATGACGAGACATGACTCAACGCGCATGCGATGCGATGCACATAAGATGCGTTGTCGAGCGATGCCATGCGAATGTGATGGGATGTGGCTCAATGCGCATGCGATGCGATGCACAAAAGGTGCGATGTAGAGCGATGTCACACGCATGTGGTGCGACGTGACTCAATGCACATGCGATGCGATGAACATAAGATGCGATATCAAGCAATGCCATGCGCATGCGACGCGACGTGACTCAATGCGCATGCGTAATGATGCACATAAGATGCGATATAAGGCGATGCCATGCGCATGTGACGCGAGCGAGTTCAGGTTCATGATCATGATGGGACAGAGGTTCAGTCAGATGGAGGCGAGTTGACTAGACGAGAGCAGGCTTAGAGAGAGCGGTCCGACTAGTAAGCGCGAATCTCGAGAGCGCGGCGACCAGCCCGCCAGTGACCGGGAAAGTACGCGGCGATCACCGTTCACTGGGACTACACTTTCCCGATGTATTCCCGGGGGGAGAACAAAGTGTAGTTTCCAGCACATCTTACAGTGGTTTTTCCCGTAGTTATTCCCGGGAGGATTTATACTTTGCATAGCTGGTTACAGATAGACTTTCCCGAAGATATTCCCGGGAGGATTGAAAGTGCAGTGTATTTTGTGTAACTATTTTATTGAGTGTACATATTAATTCCTTCAAGTGAAGTGTAAACAGTGTTGTACATATGACTGAACAGTGTACATAATTTTCGAGTTTCCTGTGTATATTATTTAACCGGTGCTTAGTTTATGGATAGTTACAGTGAAAGTGTTTGTGATATCCTTAGCGACAAGTATAGCGTGGGGTGCGCCTGGCGTTCCCCCGCGCGCAAGACAGTGAAAGAATGGCAGCAGCGGCACCACATGTTGCCGGGCCGAGTGCCAGCAGCAGACTGGGAGATAGCGGCGCGCCAGCGCCTATACTTATAGACTCCACCACCACAGCCGCAGCAGCACAGATCCAGCCCTCCCCACCCACATTGGTGGACGACATAGAACACAAAGCACGCATACTGGAGGAAGAGCAGAAGGCAAGATCCCTTGCAAAACTAAAAAAGGAAGTGGAAGAGATTCAAACAGAAATAACCTACTATACCGGAATACTATCAAATCTAGATGCAGACTCCATGAACTTTGGCAAATTCTCTCAGGACCTCGCGTACTGCTACAAGGAGTACGCCATAAAGAAGCGGGAACTGGTGAAACAGAGCGAGGGGTGGAAGATAGCGGCACCCAAGAAGAAAAGAACAAGAGACAGCGGCAGCGACTCTGATGGCGAACGCCCCCAGTCCTCTATTAACAAGAGGCAGCCACGACAATCCACACCGCCCCACCCCCTCGCTCTACGCAACTCGTTCACGCCACTGGAGGTAGCAGAACGCGAGGAGTCGGACTTCCCAGCACTTCCCCCACCCACACAGAATCCCATCACACAGTTCCACAAACCAAAAATCCCACCACACCAGAAGACCCCATCAAAAACCCGCCCCTCTCCTCTCCCCCCTAAGCCAGTCCCCTCCACCTCAACAGCCACACCTACACCCCCGACGACCTCTACAGAAGAAAATCAAAAGCCACCCAGGATTATCATACCGGACACAAAACAGGCGGTAAAGGTACTACAACTACTAAGAAATAAACTTAACAATGGCTCATACAAACTACAAACAACAAGGGATTGCCTGAAGCTCTTCCTTCAGAGGAAACAAGATGCCGTCCCTACAATGCAGCTCCTGACGAACGCCGGTGTAGAGAGCTACAGCTTCACACCCAGAAGCGACCAGCCCCTTCGGTTTGTCATCAAATGCCTGCCTGCAGATCTGCAGGTAGCCTATATACAGGAGGACCTGGAGCAGAAGGGATACACCGGCGTCCAGGTACGACAAATGGTGTCCCGCGGCAGGCCTCTTCCAAACTTTCAGGTGAGTCTGGAAAGAACTACCGGAAACCAAAAGCTTTTACAGGAAAGAGAAGTGTGCCATATAATGGTCACCGTGGAGGTCTTAAAAACCTTCCAAAATATAACCCAATGTTTTAACTGCCAACAACTGGGCCACACATTCAAAATGTGCCACATGATCTCCCGGTGTGTCCTTTGCGGTGACCTCCACCGCCTAGCTGACTGCCCTAAAAAGGCCAAGGAAGACGCTGTACCCCATTGTGCGAACTGTGGGGAGGCGCATCCTGCCAGCTACAGGGGGTGCGAGACCTTCAAAATGGAACGTCATCGCCGCCAACTGGCCACCGCAGCCAGGAACTCTCCTGGTACTCAACCAGGGCCACGCCCCATCCTCAACCCGGCCCTGGTCCAAAAAGGCACCTCTTTCGCAGGAGCCGCCGGAGGACGAAATGCACTTGAGCAACCTCCAAATGGTCCCCCTCCACAACCCCAGCCCTCAGAGGCACCCACCAGTGACCTGGGAGGTTTGAAAGAAATTTTCAGCCTCTTTAAGGATTTAAACCTCCCAGTACTATTACCAAAGTTGCGGCCCATAATCGCAAGATTAAAAAGCTGCAACGATACCATGGAGAAGCTGGAAACCATCATATGTTTAGTCACCACTCTCTTCGAGTAAATGGCAACTTCAAGGGGAGGCATAACTTTAACGCGTGCACTCCTGTGGAATGCAGACGGCATCCACAGGAAGCAACATGAACTTGAAAACTACCTGCGGCGTAACAAAATTGATGTCGCATTCATTTGCGAAACAAAATTACAGCAAGAGCAGACTTTTAAGCTCCAGGGTTACCAAATCTTCCGGAACGACAGAATTGGCAGACAGGGGGGAGGGACTGCTATTTTGCTCAGAAACACTGTTGCTCATGCTTCTGTTACGCTACCTGCAATGGTAGCGTTAGAGTGCACAGCACTTATAACCCGTGTAAATAATCAAACGGTGATGCTGGTAGCGCTCTACCGGCCCCCCAGCTCCTTAAATTTCATACCTGACCTCGAACAAATCCTCGCTTTAGAGGAGCACGTTATAATTGCAGGAGATTTCAACGCCCGGCACCCCTGGTGGTTTTCACGCCGGGCAAACGCGGCTGGAAATCTCCTGGTTGAACTTATAACAGATAATGACGACTTAGAGGTGCACATTCCCCCAGACCCTACATTTTGGCACAGAACGGGGCACTTTGACCCCGAAATTTTGGACTTCGTACTGACAAAAAATGCGACACCTTTAATTAACTTTACAGTGTATCACAGCCTGGACTCTGACCACCTTCCCGTGCATTTCGATATACAGGGTGGCATTCCAGCCGGTGCCTCTGGGCCTCGAAGGAGGGCTGAGACCGACTGGAATAAGTTCACCATGGAAATGCACAGGATGGCGCAACCCAAGCTGTCATACTATAGCGAGGCAGACATAGATGTCGCCGTTGAAAACTTCACTGCCTCGCTACACACAGCCAAGAGAAGCGCTACCACTTACACCACAAGACCACCCGGGTTTTGCACGTACCCCGAGGTAGAGCAACTCATTGCGCGGAGACGACGTTTGACAAGACTATGGCGGTACACCCGCCAGCCTGAATATAAAGCGCTAGCAAAATGGCTACGCAACATCATTCGGCATCAAATTAAAATTAACAAAACTCAACAGTGGGAAAACAAAATGCTGAGTACCACCCATTCGGACTCTTCCTTGTGGAAATTATTAAAGGCATTTAAAGTCTCCACGAACGTCAACTCCGCAACTGAGGCGCTGCACACTCATGGCGGCCTGCACTTCTCCGAAGAGGAGAAAGCCGAGGTCTTCGCTGACTGTCTTGAAGATAGATTCAGCGAAAACCCAGTTACCAACCGCGATATAGAACGGGAGGTACAGACATGGGTACAAACCTGGGTGGCGCAGAAGCAAGAGCAACAACTACCCCACATAACACCGCAGGAAGTTTACAAGCTTATTAGGAAATTACCTAATGGGAAAGCTGCCGGCCCAGACAAAGTGACTAATGAGGAACTTAAGCATCTCCCGAGAAAAGCCCTGGTGCAACTGACTAAAATTTTTAACGCCTGTCTGCAGCAAGGCTATTTCCCCTCTACCTGGAAACGAGCCAAGGTAATTATGCTCCCAAAGCAAGGGAAAAGAACTAGGCAACCGCAAAACTACCGCCCCATTAGTCTTTTGTCTACTATTGGTAAATTGCTCGAAAAACTTATACTTTTTCGACTTCAAAAACAAGTTTCGGCATCTCATGAACTTTCAAATTCACAGTTTGGTTTTCGAAAAGGACATTCTACTGACTTACAGCTTCTCAGACTAACTGATGATGTAACAGAGCAATTTAACAATGGGGCTTCAACGTTGGCGCTATTTCTGGACGTAGAAGCCGCATTCGACCGGTGCTGGCACAATGGCCTTATTTACAAATTGCACCACAATTTCCCGGCTCTTCAAAATTACCTGTACTTGCTGCACAACTTTTTGGAAAAACGCAAGTTCTACGTCCAAGTGGGCCGCTCCTCCTCACGGGAGAGAGTAATGCGGGCTGGCGTCCCACAAGGGGCAATCATGTCACCCTTTCTGTATATATTATTCACTAACGATTTCCCAGTGGACGCCAGATGTAAGGTAGCCATGTATGCTGACGACACTGCAATATACAATCACCATAGAAATCCACGTTTCGGCCTTGCAGAAATGCAACGTTATGTTAACAACTTCCTGTCATGGCAACATGACTGGAAAATCAAAATTAATCCTAACAAATGCCAGCTGATCCATTTTTCTAAGCGGCATCACACTTTGGCAATGGACCTAACGGTCGGTGGTCAAGTATTGCACTGTCGTCGGCAAGTCAAATACTTAGGGGTTACCTTGGACCGCACAATGTGCTGGTCCTCCCACATAAAAAATAGCGCCAACAAAGGCAGACAGCGGCTAAAGTTATGCGCCCCCATCTTTCGCAGTAAACAGCTGCAATTGAAGTCCAAACTCGTACTGTATAAAGCTTTCATCCTTTCGGTGGTTCTATACGCGTGTGTGGCCTGGGCAAACGCCTCAAAAACCGCCCTGAAAACTCTCCAAACCCTCCAAAACCTGTCTCTCAGGAAAATCCTCTCTGCTCCCATCCTAACCACTAACCGAACCCTTCACCAGGAAACCCAGATCCTATCCATTCCCGAGGCAATAGCGAAAAGAGCCACTGTCGCGTGGGCGCGCATCAGAAACCATGACAATTACGTCATTGCCAATATTGGTAAAGGTGAGCCGAAGCATCGGAAGCACAGCAGAATCAAGATGTTTTAGACGTTGTTCGGCTCACCGACTGATGTGCGTCCACGCAAAGAAGGGCCCTAGGCCGCACACACGCTACCTCAGAGGCCTGCATCCCAGGGAACCAGTCAGGAGCTGCAACCTGGTCCGCACAGGAAAACTGCGGAAAAAACTGTAAATAAGTGAAGTGTATAGTGTAGTGAGTGTAAATATGTATATACGAGCGTGTGTGTGTGTGTGAGTGTGATGGGACATATGTGTAGTATGCCCAGGAGTGAATGAGTGCGTGGATGAGTGTACATAAACAAAAAACGATCACAAGAGACAAACAAGACATTGAACATACAAAATAAAACTGTTCTCGGTGGGCTAAAGCTGCCCACTGTATGGGTTTTAAAGGAGAAACAGATAACACGAATCCACTTGTAAACTTTGTAAATAATATAAATAATGTTAATTTTAGCCTGTAAGCCGGGCCCCTTTGTACCGGCACCAGGCAAATGTTTTAGTTCAATAAATAAGTTTAAAGTTTAAGTGACGCGAGCCAGTTGAGTCAGGGAGTTGCAGCCAGCCAGTCAGCTTCTTCTCCAGCTTCTCAGCGTTCCACGCCTGGATGTCACGACAGGGGATGTACGCACGAACACCGGCAAGCTACGCTCCATAATTACGGCGCAGCGAGAAGGCACTTCTCAAGACACTTGGCAAGCAAGTGGAGAGTGCAAAAACACGTCAGTCCGCGCCCCTTCCAGGTAAGCCCTACCTTACCCCTCCTTGTGGTGAGGTTTGTGTACCTGCTGGGCCAGTCTCAGTAAGCCAACAGACGCAAGTCTGGTAGTCCGCTGGGACTACACATAGGCGTAGGTATACACAAACCGCGCTTCTTAGCAGCCACCTCCTCTCACACCTAAGTCTTTCCCGGCCCTAGAAGATGCCCAAGCGTCATTCTACGGCCAAACCTCCAAAACCCCCTGATCCCCAATCTTCCCGCCGACGCGTCCTGACTAAGAAAAAAAATACACCGCCGCTCATACAACATGCACCATCTTCATCAGCAAGCGAGGCAGAACTCAATCACGACGAAACACATGACACACGCACTCAACAAACACCAACACAAACACCCCCACGTACACCAACACCAACAAACACACATCACCGCACGCACTCTATGAGCTCCAATAGTAGCTCAGCCCCTCAAGTTCCTGACAACATTGACCATGACTCAGACACCAGCATTGAATCTACAACACAACTCGGCAATCGACTTAACACACTACTGACACCACGCACGACTTACATACCACCCACACCTCACGGCTACTTCACGATATACATCATCAACAGCAACCCAGACAAACAAAATTCATGGCTCGTTAGGAGCTTGATGACAAAGACACAACAGAACACAGACTCACTCTACCGTGCTCAAAGACTGCAACAAAACACTTACGCACTGACCTTCCGCAACCAACAACAAGCAGTGACTTTCACCCAGGCCATCCCCATTCACAACTTCGGGAAGTTTGCGTACTACGCAAACTCCCCACCACAAAACCGACCTACACCCAACCCTGACACAGAACCAAACAGACCACGAAAAACCCTGACCGCCGTAGTTAAAGGAATACCGTACGACATAACTGATGACGAAATACTACAAAGCATACAAGAGACGTACCCAGAAATAACACGCGTATCCAGGATCATCAGCCAAAACAGACAGACGCAACTCGTACGAATATTCAGCACATGCATCACAACCATCAACACAATACTGAAAGAAGGCGCCGTCATTGAAAAACAAATTTTCAGGGCGGAGCCTTCTAAGCACACAGACCGACACGTACCTTGCAGACAATGCCAGACATACGGACATCACGAGGAAAATTGTACACAAAAACCAATATGCTTCCACTGTGGGCACAACTCTGACACACGACGATGCACACATCCTATCCGACATAACACCCCTTACTGCTCCACCTGCAGACAGAACGGGCACTACACCGGGCAAGTAAAATGCCCGATGTATCCCAGACAGCCCCCGACACAACCCGAACACAATGCTAAGACCCACATCTTCACTCACAACATCCCCACACCACCCAAACCAACACACGTGACTGACTGGCCCGAGACAAATTTCCCAAAGATCCCAGAAACTAAAAGACACATGTCGAAGCACGAGACAGTAAACACGTTCCAAGACGTAATATCCCAATCCGAACAACAGATAAAGTCCCTACAAGACCAACTCACAAACATACAGAAAAACATCACAAAGTACCTACGCGAAATTACAAATACGACAATCACACAAATACTCAGCACATTGATACCACCAATATATGACATCACTCCACCCGCACACAGAGCACGATTCCTACAAAACCTGACTCAGACTGCACAAAAGACACTTAAAAAAGCAATTAACACGACGAGAGTTGGCAACCAGCTGGCTATCTTTATAAATGAAAACACCTAACAATGACACACGAATGACAACACAAATTCCCATAAAAAACATAAGCACACAGTAAATACAAACACACTGACATATACATAACAAAACACATAACACACAACACAGACAAAAACTAACCGAGAGCCGTTGCAGCAACACACAAACACAACCACACAATACAACAAAAACACAATTTTTTTCCCAGAGGGCAGAAGCCATCACCCCACATATAGGGACGAACACACCAACCCACTCAACCACACCTACAAACACGCAAAACCAAAAATTTTTGACGCACCCCAGATTGATCTCTCCGCCCCGTACCCAGTTTCAAAAAATTTTAATACGCGGCTGAAGAGGGACTATCCCTAAAACAGCCAGGGCATGTTTTTACAACATGCCCAAATAACGTTTTTCATTTCATTTCATGTGACGCGACGTGACTCAATGCGCTTGCGATGCGATGCACATAAGACGCGATATCAAGCGATGCCATGCGCATGTGACGCGATGTGGCTCAAGGCGCATGCGATGCGATGCACATAAAATGCGATATCAAGCGATGCCATGCGCATGTGATGCGACGTGACTCAACATGCATACGATGCGCTGCACATGAGATGCGAATTCAAGCGATGCCATGCGCATGTGACGCGACGTGACTCAATGCGCATGCGATGCGATGCACATAAGATGTGATATCAAGAGATGCCATGCGCATGTGACGCGACGTGACTCAATGCGCATGCGATGCGATGCACATCAGATGCGATATCAAGCGATGCCTTGCAAATGTGACGAGACATGACTCAATGCGCATGCGATGCGATGCACATAAGATGCGACATCAAGCGATTCCATGCGTATGCGACGCGAAGTGACTCAATGCGCATGCGATGCAGTGCACATAAGGTGCGACATCAAGCGATGCCATGCGCATGTGACGGGATGTGACTCAATACGCATGCGATGCGATGCAGATAAGATGCGATAACAAGCGACGCCATGCGCACGTGACGCGATGTGACTCAATGCGCATGCGATGTGATGCACATAAGATGCGATGTCAGCGGTGCCATGCGCGTGTGATGCGATGTGCCTCAATGCGCATTCGATGCACATAAGATGCGATGTCAAGCGATGCATGCGCATGTGACGCGATGTGACACAATGCGCTGCGATGCGATGCACATAAAATGCGATATCAAGCGATGCCATGCGCATGTGACGCGATATGACTCAATGCGCATGCGATGCGAAGCACATAAGATTCGATGTCGAGCGATCTCATGCGCATGTGGTGAGACGTGACTGAATGCGCATGCGATGAGGTGCAGATAACATGCGATATCAAGCTATACCATGCGCATGTGACGATACGTGACTCAATGCGCATGCGATGTGATGCACATAAGATGCGATATCAAGCGATGCCATGCGCATGTGACGCGACGTGACTCAATCCGTGTGTGATGCGATGCACATAAGATGCGATATCAAGCGATGTCATGAAAATGTGACGAGACATGACTCAACGCGCATGCGATGCGATGCACATAAGATGCCATGTCGAGCGATGCCATGCGCATATCACGCGACGTCACTCAATGCGCATGCGATGCGAAGCACAAAAGATGCGATATCGAGCGATGTCATGCGCATGTGGTGCGGCATGACTAATGCACATGCGATGCGATGAACATAAGATGCGATATCAAGCAATGCCATACGCATGCGACGCGACGCGACTCAAAGCGCATGCGATGCGATGCACGTAAGATGCGATATCAAGCAAATGCCGTGAGCATGTGATGCGACTCGCCTCAATGCACTAGCGATGCGATGCACATGAGATGCGATATCAAGCGATGCCATGCGCATGTGACGCGACGTGACTCAATGCGCATGCGATGAAATGCACATAAGATTCGATGTCGAGCGATGTCATGCGCATGTGGTGAGACGTGACAAAATGCGCATGCGATGAGGTGCAGCTAACATGCGATATCAAGCTATACCATGCGCATGTGACGCGACGTGTTCCAATGCGCATGCGATGAGATGCACAAAAGATGCGATATCAAGCGATGCCATGCGCATGTGACTCGACGTGACTCAATCCGTGTGTGATGCGATGCACATAAGATGCGATATCAAGCGATGATATGCGCATGTGGCGTGCTGTCACTAAATGCGCTGCGATTGCGATGCACATATGATGCGATATCAAGCTACGCCATGCGCATGTGACGCGATGTGGCTCAATGCGCATGCGATGCACATGAGAGGCGATATCAAACGATGCCATTCGCATGAGAGGCGGCGCAACTCAAAGCGCATGCGATGCGATGCACATAAGATGCGATATCGAGCGATGCCATGTGCATGTGACGCTACGTGGCACAATGCGCATGTGATGCGAAGCACATCAGATGCGATATCAAGCGATGCCATGAAAATGTGACGAGACATGGCTCAACGCGCATGCGATGCGATGCACATAAGATGCCATGTCGAGCTATGCCAAGCGCGTGTGATGCGATGTGATTCAATGCGCATGCGATGCACATAAGATGCGATGCCCATAAGATGCAATATCAGGCGATGCCATGCGCATGTGACGCGATGTGACTAAATGCACATGCGGTGCTTATAAGATGCGATATCAAGCGATACCATGCGCATATCACGCGATGTCACTCAATGCGCATGCGATGCGATGCACGAAAGATGCGATATCGAGCGATGTCATGCGCATGTGGTGCGACGTGACTAATGCACATGCGATGCGACGAACATAAGATGCGTTTTCAAGCATTGCCATGCGCATTCGACGCGACGTGACTCAAAGCGCATGCGATGCGATGCACGTAAGATGCGATATCAAGCGATGCCATGCGCATGTGATGCGAAGTGACTCAATGCGCATTCGATGCGATGAACATGAGAGGCGATATCAAGCGATTCCATGCGCATGTGATGCGATGTGACATAAGATGCGATATCGAGCGCTGCCATGTGCATGTGGCGTGATGTCACTCAATGCGCTGCGATTCGATGCACATAAGATGCGATATCGAGCGATGCCATGCGCATGTGACGCTACGTGGCTCAATGCGCATGTGATGCGAAGCACATCAGATGCGATATCAAGCGATACCATGAAAATGTGACGAGACATGACTCAACGCGCATGCGATGCGATGCACATAAGATGCCATGTCGAGCGATGCCATGCGCGTGTGATGCGATGTGACTCAATGCGCATGCGATGCACATAAGATGCGATATGAAGCGATACCATGCGCATATCTAGCGACGTCACTCAATGCGCATGCGATGCGAAGCACAAAATATGCGATATCGAGCGATGTCATGCGCATGTGGTGCGGCATGACTAATACACATGCGATGCGATGAACATAAGATGCGATATCAAGCAATGCCATACGCATGCGACGCGACTCAAAGCGCATGCGATGCGATGCACGTAAGATGCGATATCAAGCAAATGCCGTGAGCATGTGATGCGTCTTGCCTCAATGCACTAGCGATGCGATGCACATGAGATGCGATATCAAGCGATGCCATGCGCATGTGACGCGACGTGACTCAATGCGCATGCGATGAAATGCACATAAGATTCGATGTCGAGCGATGTCATGCGCATGTGGTGAGACGTGACTAAATGCGCATGCGATGAGGTGCAGCTAGCATGCGATATCAAGCTATACCATGCGCATGTGACGCGACGTGTTCCAATGCGCATGCGATGAGATGCACATAAGATGCGATATCAAGCGATGCCATGCGCATGTGACTCGACGTGACTCAATCCGTGTGTGATGCGATGCACATAAGATGCGATATCAAGCGATGATATGCGCATGTGGCGTGCTGTCACTCAATGCGCTGCGATTGCGATGCACATATGATGCGATATCAAGCTATGCCATGCGCATGTGACGCGATGTGGCTCAATGCGCATGCGATGCGATGCACATGAGAGGCGATATCAAACGATGCCATGCGCATGACAGGCGGCGCAACATAATGCGCATGCGATGCGATGCACATAAGATGCGATATCGAGCGATGCCATGCGCATGTGACGCTACGTGGCACAATGCGCATGTGATGCGAAGCACATCAGATGCGATATCAAGCGATGCCATGAAAATGTGACGAGACATGGCTCAACGCGCATGCGATGCGATGCACATAAGATGCCATGTCGAACGATGCCAAGCGCGTGTGATGCGATGTGACTCAATGCGCATGCGATGCACATAAGATGCGATGCCCATAAGATGCAATATCAGGCGATGCCATGCGCATGTGACGCGATGTGACTAAATGCACATGCGGTGCTTATAAGATGCGATATCAAGCGATACCATGCGCATATCACGGGATGTCACTCAATGCGCATGCGATGCGATGGACAAAAGATGCGATATCGAGCGATGTCATGCGCATGTGGTGCGACGTGACTAATGCACATGCGATGCGATGAACATAAGATGCGTTTTCAAACATTGCCATGCGCATTCGACGCGACGTGACTCAAAGCGCATGCGATGCGATGCACGTAAGATGCGATATCAAGCGATGCCATGCGCATGTGATGCGAAGTGACTCAATGCGCATGCGATCCACATAAGATGCGATATCAAGTGATGCCATGCGCATGTGACGCGCTGTGACTTAATGCGCATGCGATGCGATGCACATAAGATGCGATATCAAGCGATGCCATGCGCATGTGACGCAACATGACTCACTGCGCATGCGATGCGATGCACATAAATTGCGATATCAAGCGATGCCATGAGCATGTGACCTGGCGTGACTCAATGCGCATGCGATGCGATGCACATAAGATGCGATATCAAGTATTGCCATGCCCGTGTGATGCGATGTGGCTCAATGCGCATGCAGTGCGATATGAAGCGATGCCATGCGCATGTGACGCTACGTGACTCAATAAGCCTGCGATGCGATGCACATAAGATGCGATATCAAGCATTGCCATGCGCATGCGAATAGACGTGGCTCAATGCGCATACGACGGGATGCACATGAAATAGCGATATCAAGCGATGCCATGGGCATATGACGCGATGTCACTCAATGCGCATGCAATGCGATGCACAAAAGATGCGATATCAAGCAATGCCATGCGCATGCAAGGCGACGTGACTCAATGCGCATGCAATTCGATGCACATGAGATGCGATATCAAGCGATGCCAAGCGCAAATGACGTGATGTGATTCAATGCGCATGCGACGCGATGCACATGAGATGCGATATCAAGCGATGCCATGCGCATATGACGCGAAGTCACTCAATGCGCATGCGATGCGATGCACAAAAGATGCAATATCAAGCAATGCCATGCGCATGTGATGCGACGTGACTCAATACGCATGCGATGCGATGAACATGAGAGGCGATATGAAGCGATGCCATGCGCATGTGATGCGATGTGACTCAATGCGCATGCGATGCGATGCACATAAGATGCGATATCAAGCGATGCCATGCGCATGTGGCGTGATGTCACTCAATACGCATGCGATGCGATGCACATAAGATGCGATATCAAGCGGTGCCATGCGCATGTGATGCAACGTGACTCAATGCGCATGCGATGCAAATGAGATGCGAAATCAAGCGATGCCATGTACATGTGAAGCGACGTCACTCAATGCGCATACGATGCACATGAGATGCGTGGTCGAGAGATGCCATGCGCATGTGATGCGATGTGACTGAATGCGCATGAGATGCGATGCACATAAGATGCGATATCAAGCGATGCCATGCGCATGTGACGCGACGAGACTCAATAAGCATGCGATGCGGTGCACATAAAATATAATATTAAGCGATGCCATGCGCATGTGACGCGACCTGGCTTAATGCGCATGCGATGCGAGGCACATAAGATGCGATATCAAGCGATGCCATGCGCATGTAACATGACGTGACTCAATGCACATGGGATGCGATGCACATAAGATGCGATATCAAGCGATGCCATGCGCATGTGACGCGAAGTGACTAAATGCGCATGCAAAGAGATGCACATAAGATGCGATATCAAGCGAGGCCATGCGCATGTGACGCGACGTGATTAAATGCGCAAGCGATGGTATGCACATAAGATGCGATATCAAGCGATGCCATGCGCATGTGACGCAACGTGACTCAATGCGCATGCGACGCGATGCACATAAGATGCGATATCAAGCGATGCCATGCGCATATGACGCGAGGTGACTCAATGCGCATGCGATGCGAAGCACATCAGATGCGATATCAAGCGATGCCATGCAAATGTGACGAGACATGGCTCAACGCGCATGCGATGCGATACGCATAAGATGCGATGTCGAGCGATGCCATGAATGTCTGATGCGATGTGACTCAATGCGCATTCGATGCGATGAACATGAGAGGCGATATCAAGCGATTCTATGCGCATGTGATGCGATGTGACAGAAGATGCGATATCGAGCGCTGCCATGTGCATGTGGCGTGATGTCACTCAATGCGCTGCGATTCGATGCACATAAGATGCGATATCGAGCGATGCCATGCGCATGTGACGCTACGTGGCTCAATGCGCATGTGATGCGAAGCACATCAGATGCGATATCAAGCGATACCATGAAAATGTGACGAGACATGACTCAACGCGCATGCGATGCGATGCACATAAGATGCCATGTCGAGCGATGCCATGCGCGTGTGATGCGATGTGACTCAATGCGCATGCGATGCACATAAGATGCGATGCGCATAAGATGCAATATCAGGCGATGCCATTCGCATGTGACGCGATGTGACTAAATGCGCATGCGGTGCTTATAAGATGCGATATCAAGCGATACCATGCGCATATCACGCGATGTCACTCAATGCGCATGCGATGCGATGCACAAAGTATGCGATATCGAGCGATGTCATGCGCATGTGGTGCGACGTGACTAATGCACATGCGATGAACATAAGATGCGTTTTCAAGCATTGCCATGCGCATTCGACGCGACGTGACTCAAAGCGCATGCGATGCGATGCACGTAAGATGCGATATCAAGCGATGCCAAGCGCATGTGATGCGAAGTGACTCAATGCGCATGAGATCCACATAAGATGCGATATCAAGTGATGCCATGCGCATGTGACGCGCTGTGACTGAATGCGCATGCGATACGATGCACATAAGATGCGATATCAAGCGATGCCATGCGCATGTGACGCAACATGACTCACTGCGCATGCGATGCGATGCACATAAATTGCGATATCAAGCGATGCCATGAGCATGTGACCTGGCGTGACTCAATGCGCATGCAATGCAATGCACATAAGATGCGATATCAAGTGATGCGATGTGGCTCAATGCGCATGCAGTGCGATATGAAGCGATGCCATGCGCATGTGACGCTACGTGACTCATTAAGCGTGCGACGAGATGCAGATAAGATGCGATATCAAGAGTTGCCATGCGCATGTGACTAGACGTGACTCAATGCGCATGCGACGCGATACACATGAGATAGCGATATCAAGCGATGCCATGCGTATATGACGCGATGTCACTCAATGCGCATGCAATGCGATGCACAAAAGATGCGATATCAAGCAATGCCATGTGCATGCAAGGCGACGTGACTCAATGCGCATGCAATTCGATGCACATGAGATGCGATATCAAGCGATGCCATGCGCAAATGACGTGATGTGATGATATGCGCATGCGACGCGATGCACATGAGATGCGATATCAAGCGATGCCATGCGCATATGACGCGAAGTCACTCAATGCGCATGCGATGCGATGCACAAAAGATGCGATATCAAGCAATGCCATGCGCATGTGATGCGACGTGACTCAATACGCATGCGATGCGATGAACATGAGAGGCGATATGAAGCGATGCCATGCGCATGTGATGCGATGTGACTCAATGCGCATGCGATGCGATGCACATAAGATGCGATATCAAGCGATGCCATGCGCATGTGGCGTGATGTCAATCAATATGCATGCGATGCGATGCACATAAGATGCGATATCAAGCGATGCCATGCGCATGTGATGCAACGTGACTCAATGCGCATGCGATGCAAATGAGTTGCGAAATCAAGCGATGCCATGTACATGTGAAGCGACGTCACTCAATGCGCATACGATGCACATGAGATGCGTTGTTGAGAGATGCCATGCGCATGTGATGCGATAGGACTCAATGCCCATGAGATGCGATGCACATAAGATGCAATCTCAAGCGATGCCATGCGCATGTGACGCGACGTGACTCAATAAGCATGCGATGCGATGCACATAAAATATAATATCAAGCGATGCCATGCGCATGTGACGCGACCTGGCTCATTGCGCATGCGATGCGAGGCACATAACATGCGATATCAATCGATGCCATGCGCATGTGACATGACGTGACTCAATGCACATGGGATGCGATTCACATAAGATGCGATATCAAGCGATGCCATGCGCATGTGACGCGAAGTGACTCAATGCGCATGCAAAGAGTTGCACATAAGATGCGATATCAAGCGATGCCATGCGCATGTGACGCAACGTGACTCAATGCGCATGCGATGCGAGGCACATAAGATGCGATATCATCGATGCCATGCGCATATGACGCGTGGTGACTCAATGCGCATGCGATGCGAAGCACATCAGATGCGATATCAAGCGATGCCATGCAAATGTGACGAGACATGGCTCACCGCGCATGCGATGCGATACACATAAGATGCGATGTCGAGCGATGCCATGCATGTCTGATGCGATGTGACTCAATGCGCATGCGATGCGATGAACATCAGAGGCGATATCAAGCGATTCCATGCGCATGTGATGCGATGTGACATAAGATGCGATATCGAGCGCTGCCATGTGCATGTGGCGTGATGTCACTCAATGCGCAGCGATTCGATGCACATAAGATGCGATATCAAGCGATGCCATGCGCATGTGAGCGATGTGACACAATACGCATGCGATGCGATGCACATAAAATGCGATATCAAGCGATGCCATTCGCATGTGGTGCAACGTGACTAAATGCGCATGCGATGCTAATGAGATGCGAAATCAGGCGATGCCATGTGCATGTGACGCGACGTCACTCAATGCGCATACGATGCGCAGAAGATGCGTTGTCGAGCGATGCCATGCGCATGCGATGCGATGCACATAAGATGCGATATCAAGCGATGCCATGCGCATGTGACGCGACGTGACTCAATAAGCATGCGATGCGATGCACATGAAATACCATATCAAGCGATACCATGCGCATGTGACGCGACGTGAGTCACTATGCATGCGATGCAATGCACATAAGATGCAATATCAAGCGATGCCATGCGCATGTAAGGGATGTATATCCCTTTCGGATGATCGTCACCTGGGCTGGCGGAGGAGGGGCCAGTCCAAAAAATTAATTAAAAAAAACAAGAAATGTAACGCGACGTGACTCAATGCGCATGCGATGCGATGAACATACATGCGATATCAAGTGATGCCATGCGCATGTGACATGACGTGACTCAATGCGCATGCGATGCGATGCACATAATTTCCGTTGTTGAGCGATGCCATGCGCATGTGACGCGATGTGACTCAATGCGCATGCGATGCGATGCACATAAGATGCGATATCAAGCAATGCCATGCGCATGTAACGCGACGTGACTCAATGCGCATGCGATACGATGCACATAAAATGCCATATCAAGCGATGGCATACACATGTGACGCGACGTGACTCACTGCACATGCGATGCAATGCACATAAGATGCGATATCAAGCGATGCCATGCGCATGTAACGCGACGTGAGTCAATGCGCATGCGATGCACATAAGATGCGACATCAAGCGATGCCATGCGCATGTGACGCGACGTCACTCAATGCGCATGCGATGCGATGCACATAAGATACGATATCGAGCGATGAAATGCGCATGTGACTCAATGCGCATACGATGCGATGCACATAAAATGCGGTATCAAGCGATGCCATGCGTATGCGACGCGATGTAACTCAATGCGCATTCAATGCGATGCACATAAAATGCGATATCAAGCGATGTCATGCGCATGTATTGCGACGTGACTGAATGCGCATGCGACGCAATGCAGATAACATGCGATATCAAGTGATGCCATGCGCATGTGACGCGATATGACTCAATGTGCATGCGATGCGATGCACATAAGATGCGATGTCGAGCGATGTCATGCGCATGTATTGCGACGTGACTCAATGCGCATGCGACGCAATGCAGATAACATGCGATACCAAGTGATGCCATGCGCATGTGACGCGATATGACTCAATGCGCATGCGATGCGATGCACATAAGATGCGATGTCGAGCGATGCCATGCGCGTGTGATGCGATGTGACTCAAAGCGCATGCGATGCACATAAGATGCGATATCAAGCGATGCC
Source organism: Tenodera sinensis (assembly GCA_030765045.1). Lineage (NCBI taxonomy): Eukaryota > Metazoa > Arthropoda > Insecta > Mantodea > Mantidae > Tenodera > Tenodera sinensis. Next base: position 112,121,284 of record CM060970.1, on the reverse strand, counting down.
AAGCGCAAGTGACGCGACGTGACTCGATGCGCATGCGATGCAATGACCATAAGATGCGATAACAAGCGATGCCATGCGCATGTGACGTGACGTGACTCAATGTGCATGCGATGCACATAAGATGCGATATCAGGCGATGCCATGAGTATGTGACGTGATGTGACTCAATCCGCATGCTATGCGATGCGCATAAAGTGCGATATCAAGCGATGCCATGCGCATGTGGCGTGATTTCGCTAAATGCGCTGCGATGCGATGCGTATAAGATGCGATATCAAGCGATGCCATGCGCATGTTACGTGATGTGACTCAATCCGCATGCGATGCGATGCACATAAGATGCGATATCAAGCGATGCCATGCGCATGTGGCGTGATGTCACTCAATACGCATGCGATGCGATGCACATAAGATGCGATATCAAGCGATGCCATGCGCATGTGATGCAACGTGACTCAATGCGCATGCGATGCGATGCACGTAAGATAAGATATCAAGAGATGCCATATGCATGTGACGCGACGTGACTCAATGCGCATGCGATGCGATGCACATAAGATGCGATATCAAGCGATGCCATGCGTATGTGACGTGATGTGATTCAATCCGCATGCGATGAGATGCACATGAGATGCGATATCAAGCGATGCCATGTGCATGTGACGCGACGTGACTCAATGCTTATGCGATGCGATGCAGATAAGACGCGACATCAAGCGATGCCATATGCATGTGACGTGACGTGACTCAATGCGCATGCGATGCGACGCACATAAGCTGCGATATCAAGGTATGCCATCCGTATGTGACATGACGTGACTCAATGCACATGGGATGCGATGCACATAAGATGCGATATCAAGCGATGCCATGCGCATGTGACGCGAAGTGACTCAATGCGCATGCAAAGAGATGCACATAAGATGCGATATCAAGCGATGCCATTAGCATGTTTCGCAACGTGACTCAATGCGCATGCGATGCGATGCACATAAGATGCGATATCAAGCGATGCCATGCGCATATGACGCGAGGTGACTCAATGCGCATGCGATGCGAAGCACATCAGATGCGATATCAAGCGATGCCATGCAAATGTGACGAGACATGGCTCAACTCGCATGCGATGCGATACACATAAGATGCGATGTCGAGCGATGCCATTAATGTCTGATGCGATGTGACTCAATGCGCATGCGATGCGATGAACATGAGAGGCGATATCAAGCGATTTCATGCGCATGTGATGCGATGTGACATAAGATGCGATATCGAGCGCTGCCATGTGCATGTGTCGTGATGTCACTCAATGCGCTGCGATTCGATGCACATAAGATGCTATATCGAGCGATGCCATGCGCACGTGACGCTACGTGGCTCAATGCGCATGTGATGCGAAGCACATCAGATGCGATTTCAAGTGATGCCATGAAAATGTGACGAGACATGACTCAACGCGCATGCGATGCGATGCACATAAGATGCCATGTCGAGCGATGCCATGCGCGTGTGATGCGATGTGACTCAATGCGCATGCGATGCACATAAGATGCGATGCGCATAAGATGCAATATCAGGCGATGCCATGCGCATGTGACGCGACGTCACTCAATGCGCATACGATGCGCAGAAGATGCGTTGTCGAGTGATGCCATGCGCATGTGATGCGATGTGACTCAATGCGCATGCGATGCGATGCACATAAGATGCGATATCAAGCGATGCCATGCGCATGTGACGCGACGTGACTCAATAACCATGCGATGCACATGAAATACCATATCAAGCGATGTCATGCGCATGTGACGCGACGTGAAGCACTATGCATGCGATGCAATGCACATAAGATGCAATATAAAGCGATGCCATGCGCATGTAAGGGATGTATATCCCTTTCGGATGATCGTCACCTGGGCTGGCGGAGGCGGGGCCAGTCCAAAAAATTAATTTAAAAAAAAAAAGAAATGTAACGCGACGTGACTCAAGCGCATGCGATGCGATGAACATACATGCGATATCAAGCGATGCCATGCGCATGTGACATGACGTGACTCAATGCGCATGCGATGCGATGCACATAATTTCCGTTGTTGAGCGATGCCATGCGCATGTGACGCGATGTGATTCAATGCGCATGCGATGCGATGCACATAAGATGCGATATCAAGCAATGCCATGCGCATGTAACGCGACGTGACTCAATGCGCATGCGATACGATGCACATAAAATGCCATATCAAGCGATGGCATGCACATGTGACGCGACATGACTCACTGCACATGCGATGCAATGCACATAAGATGCGATATCAAGTGATGCCATGCGCATGTAACGCGACGTGACTCAATGCGCATGCGATGCACATAAGATGCGACATCAAGCGATGCCATGCGCATGTGACGCGTCGTGACTCAATGCGCATGCGATGCGATGCACATAAGATACGATATCGAGCGATGCCATGCGCATGTGGCTCAATGCGCATACGATGCGATGCACATAAAATGCGGTATCAAGCGATGCCATGCGTATGCGACGCGATGTAACTCAATGCGCATTCAATGCGATGCACATAAGATGCGATGTCGAGCGATGTCATGCGCATGTATTGCGACGTGACTCAATGCGCATGCGACGCAATGCAGATAACATGCGATATCAAGTGATGCCATGCGCATGTGACGCGATATGACTCAATGCGCATGCGATGCTATGCACATAAGATGCGATGTCGAACGATGCCATGCGCGTGTGATGCGATGTGACTCAAAGCGCATGCGATGCACATAAGATGCGATATCAATCGATGTCAAGCGCATGTGACGCGAGGTGACTCGATGCGCATGCGATGCAATGACCATAAGATGCGATAACAAGCGATGCCATGCGCATGTGACGTGACGTGACTCAATGTGCATGCGATGCACATAAGATGCGATATCAGGCGATGCCATGAGTATGTGACGTGATGTGACTCAATCCGCATGCTATAAGATGCACATAAAGTGCGATATCAAGCGATGCCATGCGCATGTGGTGTGATTTCGCTAAATGCGCTGCGATGCGATGCATATAAGATGCTATATCAAGCGATGCCATGCGCATGTTACGTGATGTGACTCAATCCGCATGCGATGCGATGCACATAAGATGCGATATCAAGCGATGCCATGCGCATGTGGCGTGATGTCACTCAATAGGCATGGGATGCGATGCACATAAGATGCGATATCAAGCGATGCCATGCGCATGTGATGCAACGTGACTCAATGCGCATGCGATGCGATGCACGTAAGATAAGATATCAAGAGATGCCATATGCATGTGACGCGACGTGACTCAATGCGCATGCGATGCGTGGCACATAAGATGCCATATCAAGCGATGCCATGCGTATGTGACGTGATGTGATTCAATCCGCATGCGATGAGATGCACATGAGATGCGATATCAAGCGATGCCATGTGCATGTGACGCGACGTGACTCAATGCTTATGCGATGCGATGCAGATAAGATGCGACATCAAGCGATGCCATGCGCATGTGACGCGACGTGACTCAATGCGCATGCGATGCGACGCACATAAGCTGCGATATCAAGGTATGCCATGCGTATGTGACATGACGTGACTCAATGCACATGGGATGCGATGCACATAAGATGCGATATCAAGCGATGCCATGCGCATGTGACGCGAAGTGACTCAATGCGCATGCAAAGAGATGCACATAAGATGCGATATCAAGCGATGCCATGCGCATGTTTCGCAACCTGACTCAATGCGCATGTGATGCGATGTGACATAAGATGCGATATCGAGCGCTGCCATGTGCATGTGGCGTGATGTCACTCAATGCGCAGCGATTCGATGCACATAAGATGCGATATCAAGCGATGCCATGCGCATGTGAGCGATGTGACAGAATACGCATGCGATGCGATGCACATAAAATGCGATATCAAGCGATGCCATTCGCATATGATGCAACGTGACTAAATGCGCATGCGAGGCTAATGAGATGCGAAATCAGGCGATGACATGTGCATGTGACGCGACGTCACTCAATGCGCATACGATGCGCAGAAGATGCGTTGTCGAGCGATGCCATGCGCATGCGATGCGATGCACATAAGATGCGATATCAAGCGATGCCATGCGCATGTGACGCGACGTGACTCAATAAGCATGCGATGCGATGCACATGAAATACCATATCAAGCGATACCATGCGCATGTGACGCGACGTGAGTCACTATGCATGCGATGCAATGCACATAAGATGCAATATCAAGCGATGCCATGCGCATGTAAGGGATGTATATCCCTTTCGGATGATCGTCACCTGGGCTGGCGGAGGAGGGGCCAGTCCAAAAAATTAATTAAAAAAAAACAAGAAATGTAACGCGACGTGACTCAATGCGCATGCGATGCGATGAACATACATGCGATATCAAGTGATGCCATTCGCATGTGACATGACGTGACTCAATGCGCATGCGATGCGATGCACATAATTTCCGTTGTTGAGCGATGCCATGCGCATGTGACGCGATGTGACTCAATGCGCAGGCGATGCGATGCACATAAGATGCGATATCAAGCAATGCCATGCGCATGTAACGCGACGTGACTCAATGCGCATGCGATACGATGCACATAAAATGCCATATCAAGCGATGGCATACACATGTGACGCGACGTGACTCACCGCACATGCGATGCAATGCACATAAGATGCGATATCAAGCGATGCCATGCGCATGTAACGCGACGTGACTCAATGCGCATGCGATGCACATAAGATGCGACATCAAGCGATGCCATGCGCATGTGACGTGACGTGACTCAATGCGCATGCGATGCGATGCACATAAGATACGATATCGAGCGATGAAATGCGCATGTGACTCAATGCGCATACGATGCGATGCACATAAAATGCGGTATCAAGCGATGCCATGCGTATGCGACGCGATGTAACTCAATGCGCATTCAATGCGATGCACATGAGATGCGATGTTGAGCGATGTCATGCGCATGTATTGCGACGTGACTAAATGCGCATGCGACGCAATGCAGATAACATGCGATATCAAGTGATGCCATGCGCATGTGACGCGATATGACTCAATGCGCATGCGATGCGATGCACATATGATGCAATGTCGAGCGATGTCATGCGCATGTATTACGACGTGACTCAATGCGCATGCGACGCAATGCAGATAACATGCGATACCAAGTGACGCCTAGCGCATGTGGCGCGATATCACTCAATGCGCATGCGATGCGATGCACATAAGATGCGATGTCGAGCGATGCCATGCGCGTGTGATGCGATGTGACTCAAAGCGCATGCGATGCACATAAGATGCGATAACAAGCGATGCCATGCGCATGTGACGTGACGTGACTCAATGTGCATGCGATGCACATAAGATGCGATATCAGGCGATGCCATGAGTAAGTGACGTGATGTGACTCAATCCGCATGCTATGCGATGCACATAAAGTGCGATATCAAGCGATGCCATGCGCATGTGGCGTGATTTCGCTAAATGCGCTGCGATGCGATGCGTATAAGATGCGATATCAGGCGATGCCATGCGCATGTTACGTGATGTGACTCAATCCGCATGCGATGCGATGCACATAAGATGCGATATCAAGCGATGCCATGCGCATGTGGCGTGATGTCACTCAATACGCATGCGATGCGATGCACATAAGATGCGATATCAAGCGATGCCATGCGCATGTGATGCAACGTGACACAATGCGCATGCGATGCGATGCACGTAAGATAAGATATCAAGAGATGCCATATGCATGTGACGCGACGTGACTCAATGCGCATGCGATGCGATGCACATATGATGCGATATCAAGCGATGCCATGCGTATGTGACGTGATGTGATTCAATCCGCATGCGATGAGATGCACATGAGATGCGATATCAAGCGATGCCATGTGCATGTGACGCAACGTGACTCAATGCTTATGCGATGCGATGCAGATAAGACGCGACATCAAGCGATGCCATGCGCATGTGACGTGACGTGACTCAATGCGCATGCGATGCGACGCACATAAGCTGCGATATCAAGGTATGCCATCCGTATGTGACATGACGTGACTCAATGCACATGCAAAGAGATGCACATAAGATGCGATATCAAGTGATGCCATTAGCATGTTTCGCAACGTGACTCAATGCGCATGCGATGCGATGCACATAAGATGCGATATCAAGCGATGCCATGCGCATATGACGCGAGGTGACTCAATGCGCATGCGATGCGAAGCACATCAGATGCGATATCAAGCGATGCCATTAAATGTGACGAGACATGGCTCAACTCGCATGCGATGCGATACACATAAGATGCGATGTCGAGCGATGCCATTAATGTCTGATGCGATGTGACTCAATGCGCATGCGATGCGATGAACATGAGAGGCGATATCAAGCGATTTCATGCGCATGTGATGCGATGTAACATAAGATGCGATATCGAGCGCTGCCATGTGCATGTGGCGTGATGTCACTCAATGCGCTGCGATTCGATGCACATAAGATGCTATATCGAGCGATGCCATGCGCACGTGACGCTACGTGGCTCAATGCGCATGTGATGCGAAGCACATCAGATGCGATTTCAAGTGATGCCATGAAAATGTGACGAGACATGACTCAACGCGCATGCGATGCGATGCACATAAGATGCCCTGTCGAGCGATGCCATGCGCGTGTGATGCGATGTGACTCAATGCGCATGCGATGCACATAAGATGCGATGCGCATAAGATGCAATATCAGGCGATTCCATGCGCATGTGACGCGACGTCACTCAATGCGCATACGATGCGCAGAAGATGCGTTGTCGAGCGATGCCATGCGCATGTGATGCGATGTGACTCAATGCGCATGCGACGCGATGCACATAAGATGCAATATAAAGCGATGCCATGCGCATGTAAGGGATGTATATCCCTTTCGGATGATCGTCACCTGGGCTGGCGGAGGCGGGGCCAGTCCAAAAAATTAATTTAAAAAAAAAAGAGAAATGTAACGCGACGTGACTCAATGCGCATGCAATGCGATGAACATACATGCGATATCAAGCGATGCCATGTGCATGTGACATGACGTGACTCAATGCGCATGCGATGCGATGCACATAATTTCCGTTGTTGAGCGATGCCATGCGCATGTGACGCGATGTGATTCAATGCGCATGCGATGCGATGCACATAAGATGCGATATCAAGCAATGCCATGCGCATGTAACGCGACGTGACTCAATGCGCATGCGATACGATGCACATAAAATGCCATATCAAGCGATGGCATGCACATGTGACGCGACATGACCCACTGCACATGCGATGCAATGCACATAAGATGCGATATCAAGCGATGCCATGCGCATGTAACGCGAGGTGACTCAATGCGCATGCGATGCACATAAGATGCGACGTCAAGCGATGCCATGCGCATGTGACGCGTCGTGACTCAATGCGCATGCGATGCGATGCACATAAGATACGATATCGAGCGATGCCATTCGCATGTGGCTCAATGCGCATACGATGCGATGCACATAAAATGCGGTATCAAGCGATGCCATGCGTATGCGACGCGATGTAACTCAATGCGCATTCAATGCGATGCACATAAGATGCGATGTCGAGCGATGTCATGCGCATGTATTGCGACGTGACTCAATGCGCATGCGACGCAATGCAGATAACATGCGATATCAAGTGATGCCATGCGCATGTGACGCGATATGACTCAATGCGCATGCGATGCTATGCACATAAGATGCGATGTCGAACGATGCCATGCGCGTGTGATGCGATGTGACTCAAAGCGCATGCGATGCACATAAGATGCGATATCAATCGATGTCAAGCGCATGTGACGCGAGGTGACTCGATGCGCATGCGATGCAATGACCATAAAATGCGATAAAAAGCGATGCCATGCGCATGTGACGTGACGTGACTCAATGTGCATGCGATGCACATAAGATGCGATATCAGGCGATGCCATGAGTATGTGACGTGATGTGACTCAATCCGCATGCTATGCGATGCACATAAAGTGCAATATCAAGCGATGCCATGCGCATGTGGCGTGATGTCACTCAATACGCATGGGATGCGATGCACATAAGACGCGATATCAAGCGATGCCATGCGCATGTGATGCAACGTGACTCAATGCGCATGCGATGCGATGCACGTAAGATAAGATATCAAGAGATGCCATATGCATGTGACGTGACGTGACTCAATGCGCATGCGATGCGATGCACATAAGATGCCATATCAAGCGATGCCATGCGTATGTGACGTGATGTGATTCAATCCGCATGCGATGAGATGCACATGAGATGCGATATCAAGCGATGCCATGTGCATGTGACGCGACGTGACTCAATGCTTATGCGATGCGATGCAGATAAGATGCGACATCAAGCGATGCCATGCGCATGTGACGCGACGCACATAAGCTGCGATATCAAGGTATGCCATGCGTATGTGACATGACGTGACTCAATGCACATGGGATGCGATGCACATAAGATGCGATATCAAGCGATGCCATGCGCATGTGACGCGAAGTGACTCAACGCGCATGCAAAGAGATGCACATAAGATGCGATATCAAGCGATGCCATGCGCATGTTTCGCAACGTGACTCAATGCGCATGCGATGCGATGCACATAAGATGCGATATCAAGCGATGCCATGCGCACATGACGCGAGGTGACTCAATACGCATGCGATGCGAAGCACATCAGATGCGATATCAAGCGACGCCATGCAAATGTGACGAGACATGGCTCAACGCGCATGCGAAGCGATACACATAAAATGCGATGTCGAGTGATGCCATGCATGTCTGATGCGATGTGACTCAATGCGCATGCGATGCGATGAACATGAGAGGCGATATCAAGCGATTTCATTCGCATGTGATGCGATGTGACATAAGATGCGATATCGAGCGCTGCCATGTGCATGTGGCGTGATGTCACTCAATGCGCAGCGATTCGATGCACATAAGATGCGATATCAAGCGATGCCATGCGCATGTGAGCGATGTGACACAATACGCATGCGATGCGATGCACATAAAATGCGATATCAAGCGATGCCATTCGCATGTGATGCAACGTGACTAAATGCGCATGCGATGCTAATGAGATGCGAAATCAGGCGATGCCATGTGCATGTGACGCGACGTCACTCAATGCGCATACGATGCGCAGAAGATGCGTTGTCGAGCGATGCCATGCGCATGCGGTGCGATGCACATAAGATACGATATCGAGCGATGAAATGCGCATGTGACTCAATGCGCATACGATGCGATGCACATAAAATGCGGTATCAAGCGATGCCATGCGTATGCGACGCGATGTAACTCAATGCGCATTCAATGCGATGCACATGAGATGCGATGTGGAGCGATGTCATGCGCATGTATTGCGACGTGACTAAATGCGCATGCGACGCAATGCAGATAACATGCGATATCAAGTGATGCCATGCGCATGTGACGCGATATGACTCAATGCGCATGCGATGCGATGCACATAAGATGCGATGTCGAGCGATGTCATACGCATGTATTGCGATGTGACTCAATGCGCATGCGACGCAATGCAGATAACATGCGATACCAAGTGACGCCATGCGCATGTGACGCGATATGACTCAATACGCATGCGATGCGATGCACATAAGATGCGATGTCGAGCGATGCCATGCGCGTGTGACGCGATGTGACTCAAAGCGCATGCGATGCACATAAGATGCGATAACAAGCGATGCCATGCGCATGTGACGTGACGTGACTCAATGTGCATGCGATGCACATAAGATGCGATATCAGGCGATGCCATGAGTATGTGACGTGATGTGACTCAATCCGCATGCTATGCGATGCACATAAAGTGCGATATCAAGCGATGCCATGCGCATGTGGCGTGTTTTCGCTAAATGCGCTGCGATGCGATGCGTATAAGATGCGATATCAAGCGATGCCATGCGCATGTGATGCAACGTGACTCAATGCGCATGCGATGCGATGCACGTAAGATAAGATATCAAGAGATGCCATATGCATGTGACGCGACGTGACTCAATGCGCATGCGATGCGATGCACATAAGATGCGATATCAAGCGATGCCATGCGTATGTGACGTGATGTGATTCAATCCGCATGCGATGAGATGCACATGAGATGCGATATCAAGCGATGCCATGTGCATGTGACGCAACGTGACTCAATGCTTATGCGATGCGATGCAGATAAGACGCGACATCAAGCGATGCCATGCGCATGTGACGTGACGTGACTCAATGCGCATGCGATGCGACGCACATAAGCTGCGATATCAAGGTATGCCATCCGTATGTGACATGACGTGACTCAATGCACATGGGATGCGATGCACATAAGATGCGATATCAAGCGATGCCATGCGCATGTGACGCGAAGTGACTCAATGCGCATGCAAAGAGATGCACATAAGATGCGATATCAAGCGATGCCATTAGCATGTTTCGCAACGTGACTCAATGCGCATGCGATGCGATGCACATAAGATGCGATATCAAGCGATGCCATGCAAATGTGACGAGACATGGCTCAACTCGCATGCGATTCGATACACATAAGATGCGATGTCGAGCGATGCCATTAATGTCTGATGCGATGTGACTCAATGCGCATGCGATGCGATGAACATGAGAGGCGATATCAAGCGATTTCATGCGCATGTGATGCGATGTGACATAAGATGCGATATCGAGCGCTGCCATGTGCATGTGGCGTGATGTCACTCAATGCGCTGCGATTTGATGCACATAAGATGCTATATCGAGCGATGCCATGCGCACGTGACGCTACGTGGCTCAATGCGCATGTGATGCGAAGCACATCAGATGCGATTTCAAGTGATGCCATGAAAATGTGACGAGACATGACTCAACGCGCATGCGATGCGATGCACATAAGATGCCATGTCGAGCGATGCCATGCGCGTGTGATGCGATGTGACTCAATGCGCATGCGATGCACATAAGATGCGATAGGCATAAGATGCAATATCAGGCGATTCCATGCGCATGTGACGCGACGTCACCCAATGCGCATACGATGCGCAGAAGATGCGATATCAAGCGATGCCATGTGCATGTGACGCGACGTGAAGCCCTATGCATGCGATGCAATGCACATAAGATGCAATATAAAGCGATGCCATGCGCATGTAAGGGATGTATATCCCTTTCGGATGATCGTCACCTGGGCTGGCGGAGGCGGGGCCAGTCCAAAAAATTAATTTAAAAAAAAAAAGAAATGTAACGCGACGTGACTCAATGCGCATGCGATGCGATGAACATACATGCGATATCAAGCGATGCCATGCGCATGTGACATGACGTGACTCAATGCGCATGCGATGCGATGCACATAATTTCCGTTGTTGAGCGATGCCATGCGCATGTGACGCGATGTGATTCAATGCGCATGCGATGCGATGCACATAAGATGCGATATCAAGCAATGCCATGCGCATGTAACGCGACGTGACTCAATGCGCATGCGATACGATGCACATAAAATGCCATATCAAGCGATGGCATGCACATGTGACGCGACATGACTCACTGCACATGCGATGCAATGCACATAAGATGCGATATCAAGCGATGCCATGCGCATGTAACGCGACGTGACTCAATGCGCATGCGATGCACATAAGATGCGACATCAAGCGATGCCATGCGCATGTGACGCGTCGTGACTCAATGCGCATGCGATGCGATGCACATAAGATACGATATCGAGCGATGCCATGCGCATGTGGCTCAATGCGCATACGATGCGATGCACATAAAATGCGGTATCAAGCGATGCCATGCGTATGCGACGCGATGTAACTCAATGCGCATTCAATGCGATGCACATAAGATGCGATGTCGAGCGATGTCATGCGCATGTATTGCGACGTGACTCAATGCGCATGCGACGCAATGCAGATAACATGCGATATCAAGTGATGCCATGCGCATGTGACGCGATATGTCTCAATGCGCATGCGATGCTATGCACATAAGATGCGATGTCGAACGATGCCATGCGCGTGTGATGCGATGTGACTCAAAGCGCATGCGATGCACATAAGATGCGATATCAATCGATGTCAAGCGCATGTGACGCGAAGTGACTCAACGCGCATGCAAAGAGATGCATATAAGATGCGATATCAAGCGATGCCATGCGCATGTTTCGCAACGTGACTCAATGCGCATGCGATGCGATGCACATAAGATGCGATATCAAGCGATGCCATGCGCATATGACGCGAGGTGACTCAATACGCATGCGATGCGAAGCACATCAGATGCGATATCAAGCGACGCCATGCAAATGTGACGAGACATGGCCCAACGCGCATGCGAAGCGATACACATAAGATGCGATGTCGAGTGATGCCATGCATGTCTGATGCGATGTGACTCAATGCGCATGCGATGCGATGAACATGAGAGGCGATATCAAGCGATTTCATTCGCATGTGATGCGATGTGACATAAGATGCGATATCGAGCGCTGCCATGTGCATGTGGCGTGATGTCACTCAATGCGCAGCGATTCGATGCACATAAGATGCGATATCAAGCGATGCCATGCGCATGTGAGCGATGTGACACAATACGCATGCGATGCGATGCACATAAAATGCGATATCAAGCGATGCCATTCGCATGTGATGCAACGTGACTAAATGCGCATGCGATGCTAATGAGATGCGAAATCAGGCGATGCCATGTGCATGTGACGCGACGTCACTCAATGCGCATACGATGCGCAGAAGATGCGTTGTCGAGCGATGCCATGCACATGCGGTGCGATGCACATAAGATGCGATATCAAGCGATGCCATGCGCATGTGACGCGATGTGACTCAATAAGCATGCGATGCGATGCACATGAAATACCATATCAAGCGATACCATGCGCATGTGACGCGACGTGAGTCACTATGCATGCGATGCAATGCACATAAGATGCAATATCAAGCGATGCCATGCGCATGTAAGGGATGTATATCCCTTTCGGATGATCGTCACCTGGGCTGGCGGAGGAGGGGCCAGTCGAAAAAATTAATTAAAAAAAAACAAGAAATGTAACGCGACGTGACTCAATGCGCATGCGATGCGATGAACATACATGCGATATCAAGTGATGCCATGCGCATGTAACGCGACGTGACTCAATGCGCATGCAATACGATGCACATAAAATGCCATATCAAGCGATGGCATACACATGTGACGCGACGTGACTCACTGCACATGCGATGCAATGCACATAAGTTGCGATATCAAGCGATGCCATGCGCATGTAACGCGACGTGACTCAATGCGCATGCGATGCACATAAGATGCGACATCAAGCGATGCCATGCGCATGTGACGCGACGTGACTCAATGCGCATGCGATGCGATGCACATAAGATACGATATCGAGCGATGAAATGCTCATGTGACTCAATGCGCATACGATGCGATGCACATAAAATGCGGTATCAAGCGATGCCATGCGTATGCGACGCGATGTAACTCAATGCGCATTCAATGCGATGCACATGAGATGCGATGTGGAGCGATGTCATGCGCATGTATTGCGACGTGACTAAATGCGCATGCGACGCAATGCAGATAACATGCGATATCAAGTGATGCCATGCGCATGTGACGCGATATGACCCAATGCGCATGCGATGCGATGCACATAAGATGCGATGTCGAGCGATGTCATGCGCATGTATTGCGACGTGACTCAATGCGCATGCGACGCAATGCAGATAACATGCGATACCAAGTGATGCCATGCGCATGTGACGCGATATGACTCAATGCGCATGCGATGCGATGCACATAAGATGCGATGTCGAGCGATGCCATGCGCGTGTGATGCGATGTGACTCAAAGCGCATGCGATGCACATAAGATGCGATAACAAGCGATGCCATGCGCATGTGACGTGACGTGACTCAATGTGCATGCGATGCACATAAGATGCGATATCAGGCGATGCCATGAGTATGTGACGTGATGTGACTCAATCCGCATGCTATGCGATGCACATAAAGTGCGATATCAAGCGATGCCATGCGCATGTGGCGTGATTTCGCTAAATGCGCTGCGATGCGATGCGTATAAGATGCGATATCAAGCGATGCCATGCGCATGTGGCGTGATGTCACTCAATACGCATGCGATGCGATGCACATAAGATGCGATATTAAGCGATTCCATGCGCATGTGATGCAACGTGACTCAATGCGCATGCGATGCGATGCACGTAAGACAAGATATCAAGAGATGCCATATGCATGTGACGCGACGTGACTCAATGCGCATGCGATGCGATGCACATAAGATGCGATATCAAGCGATGCCATGCGTATGTGACGTGATGTGATTCAATCCGCATGCGATGAGATGCACATGAGATGCGATATCAAGCGATGCCATGTGCATGTGACGCGACGTGACTCAATGCTTATGCGATGCGATGCAGATAAGACGCGACATCAAACGATGCAATGCGCATGTGACGTGACGTGACTCAACGCGCATGCGATGCGACGCACATAAGCTGCGATATCAAGGTATGCCATCCGTATGTGACATGACGTGACTCAATGCACATGGGATGCGATGCATATAAGATGCGATATCAAGCGATGCCATGCGTATGTGACGTGATGTGATTCAATCCGCATGCGATGAGATGCACATGAGATGCGATATCAAGCGATGCCATGTGCATGTGACGCGACGTGACTCAATGCTTATGCGATGCGATGCAGATAAGACGCGACATCAAGCGATGCAATGCGCATGTGACGTGACGTGACTCAACGCGCATGCGATGCGACGCACATAAGCTGCGATATCAAGGTATGCCATGCGCATGTGACCCGAAGTGACTCAATGCGCATGCAAAGAGATGCACATAAGATGCCATATCAAGCGATGCCATTAGCATGTTTCGCAACGTGACTCATTGCGCATGCGATGCGATGCACATAAGATGCGATATGAAGCGATGCCATGCAAATGTGACGAGACATGGCTCAACTCGCATGCGATGCGATACACATAAGATGCGATGTCGAGCGATGCCATTAATGTCTGATGCGATGTGACTCAATGCGCATGTGATGCGATGTGACATAAGATGCGATATCGAGCGCAACCATGTGCATGTGGCGTGATGTCACTCAATGCGCTGCGATTCGATGCACATAAGATGCTATATCGAGCGATGCCATGCGCACGTGACGCTACGTGGCTCAATGCGCATGTGATGCGAAGCACATCAGATGCGATTTCAAGTGATGCCATGAAAATGTGACGAGACATGACTCAACGCGCATGCGATGCGATGCACATAAGATGCCATGTCGAGCGATGCCATGCGCGTGTGATGCGATGTGACTCAATGCGCATGCGATGCACATAAGATGCGATGCGCATAAGATGCAATATCAGGCGATGCCATGCGCATGTGACGCGACGTCACTCAATGCGCATACGATGCGCAGAAGATGCGTTGTCGAGCGATGCCATGCGCATGTGATGCGATGTGACTCAATGCGCATGCGATGCGATGCACATAAGATGCGATATCAAGCGATGCCATGCGCATGTGACGCGACGTGACTCAATAAGCATGCGATGCACATGAAATACCATATCAAGCGATGCCATGCGCATGTGACGCGACGTGAAGCACTATGCATGCGATGCAATGCACATAAGATGCAATATAAAGCGATGCCATGCGCATGTAAGGGATGTATATCCCTTTCGGATGATCGTCACCTGGGCTGGCGGAGGCGGGGCCAGTCCAAAAATTAATTTAAAAAAAAAAAGAAATGTAACGCGACGTGCCTCAATGCGCATGCCATGCGATGAACATACATGCGATATCAAGCGATGCCATGCGCATGTGACATGACGTGACTCAATGCGCATGCGATGCATACACATAATTTCCGTTGTTGAGCGATGCCATGCGCATGTGACGCGATGTGATTCAATGCGCATGCGATGCGATGCACATAAGATGCGATATCAAGCAATGCCATGCGCATGTAACGCGACGTGACTCAATGCGCATGCGATACGATGCACATAAAATGCCATATCAAGCGATGGCATGCACATGTGACGCGACATGACTCACTGCACATGCGATGCAATGCACATAAGATGCGATATCAAGCGATGCCATGCGCATGTAACGCGACTTGACTCAATGCGCATGCGATGCACATAAGATGCGACATCAAGCGATGCCATGCGCATGTGACGCGTCGTGACTCAATGCGCATGCGATGCGATGCACATAAGATACGATATCGAGCGATGCCATGCGCATGTGGCTCAATGCGCATACGATGCGATGCACATAAAATGCGGTATCAAGCGATGCCATGCGTATGCGACGCGATGTAACTCAATGCGCATTCAATGCGATGCACATAAGATGCGATGTCGAACGATGCCATGCGCGTGTGATGCGATGTGACTCAAAGCGCATGCGATGCACATAAGATGCGATATCAATCGATGTCAAGCGCATGTGACGCGAGGTGACTCGATGCGCATGCGATGCAATGACCATAAGATGCGATAACAAGCGATGCCATGCGCAGGTGACGTGACGTGACTCAATGTGCATGCGATGCACATAAGATGCGATATCAGGCGATGCCATGAGTATGTGACCTTATGTGACTCAATCCGCATGCTATGCGATGCACATAAAGTGCAATATCAAGCGATGCCATGCGCATGTGGTGTGATTTCGCTAAATGCGCTGCGATGCGATGCATATAAGATGCTATATCAAGCGATGCCATGCATATGTTACGTGATGTGACTCAATCCGCATGCGATGCGATGCACATAAGATGCGATATCAAGCGATGCCATGCGCATGTGGCGTGATGTCACTCAATACGCATGGGATGCGATGCACATAAGATGCGATATCAAGCGATGCCATGCGCATGTGATGCAACGTGACTCAATGCGCATGCGATGCGATGCACGTAAGATAAGATATCAAGAGATGCCATATGCATGTGACGCGACGTGACTCAATGCGCATGCGATGCGATGCACATAAGATGCCATATCAAGCGATGCCATGCGTATGTGACGTGATGTGATTCAATCCGCATGCGATGAGATGCACATGAGATGCGATATCAAGCGATGCCATGTGCATGTGACGCGACGTGACTCAATGCTTATGCGATGCGATGCAGATAAGATGCGACATCAAGCGATGCCATGCGCATGTGACGCGATGTGACTCAATAAGCATGCGATGCGATGCACATGAAATACCATATCAAGCGATACCATGCGCATGTGACGCGACGTGAGTCACTATGCATGCGATGCAATGCACATAAGATGCAATATCAAGCGATGCCATGCGCATGTAAGGGATGTATATCCCTTTCGGATGATCGTCACCTGGGCTGGCGGAGGAGGGGCCAGTCGAAAAAATTAATTAACAAAAAACAAGAAATGTAACGCAACGTGACTCAATGCGCATGCGATGCGATGAACATACATGCGATATCAAGTGATGCCATGCGCATGTAACGCGACGTGACTCAATGCGCATGCGATACGATGCACATAAAATGCCATATCAAGCGATGGCATACACATGTGACGCGACGTGTCTCACTGCACATGCGATGCAATGCACATAAGATGCGATATCAAGCGATGCCATGCGCATGTAACGCGACGTGACTCAATGCGCATGCGATGCACATAAGATGCGACATCAAGCGATGCCATGCGCATGTGACGCGACGTGACTCAATGCGCATGCGATGCGATGCACATAAGATACGATATCGAGCGATGAAATGCTCATGTGACTCAATGCGCATACGATGCGATGCACATAAAATGCGGTATCAAGCGATGCCATGCGTATGCGACGCGATGTAACTCAATGCGCATTCAATGCGATGCACATGAGATGCGATGTCGAGCGATGTCATGTGCATGTATTGCGACGTGACTAAATGCGCATGCGACGCAATGCAGATAACATGCGATATCAAGTGATGCCATGCGCATGTGACGCGATATGACCCAATGCGCATGCGATGCGATGCACATAAGATGCGATGTCGAGCGATGTCATGCGCATGTATTGCGACGTGACTCAATGCGCATGCGACGCAATGCAGATAACATGCGATACCAAGTGATGCCATGCGCATGTGACGCGATATGACTCAATGCGCATGCGATGCGATGCACATAAGATGCGATGTCGAGCGATGCCATGCGCGTGTGATGCGATGTGACTCAAAGCGCATGCGATGCACATAAGATGCGATATCAAGCGATGCCAAGCGCATGTGACGCGACGTGACTCGATGCGCATGCGATGCAATGACCATAAGATGCGATAACAAGCGATGCCATGCGCATGTGACGTGACGTGACTCAATGTGCATGCGATGCACATAAGATGCAATATCAGGCGATGCCATGAGTATGTGACGTGATGTGACTCAATCCGCATGCTATGCGATGCACATAAAGTGCGATATCAAGCGATGCCATGCGCATGTGGCGTGATTTCGCTAAATGCGCTGCGATGCGATGCGTATAAGATGCGATATCAAGCGATGCCATGCGCATGTTACGTGATGTGACTCAATCCGCATGCGATGCGATGCACATAAAATGCGATATCAAGCGATGCCATGCGCATGTGGCGTGATGTCACTCAATACGCATACGATGCGATGCACATAAGATGCGATATTAAGCGATGCCATTAGCATGTTTCGCAACGTGACTCATTGCGCATGCGATGCGATGCACATAAGATGCGATATCAAGCGATGCCATGCGTATGTGACGCGAAGTGACTCAATGCGCATGCAAAGAGATGCACATAAGATGCGATATCAAGCGATGCCATTAGCATGTTTCGCAACGTGACTCATTGCGCATGCGATGCGATGCACATAAGATGCGATATCAAGCGATGCCATGCGCATATGACGCCAGGTGACTCAATGCGCATGCGATGCGAAGCACATCAGATGCGATATCAAGCGATGCCATGCAAATGTGACGAGACATGGCTCAACTCGCATGCGATGCGATACACATAAGATGCGATGTCGAGCGATGCCATTAATGTCTGATGCGATGTGACTCAATGCGCATGCGATGCGATGAACATGAGAGGCGATATCAAGCGATTTCATGCGCATGTGATGCGATGTGACATAAGATGCGATATCGAGCGCAACCATGTGCATGTGGCGTGATGTCACTCAATGCGCTGCGATTCGATGCACATAAGATGCTATATCGAGCGATGCCATGCGCACGTGACGCTACGTGGCTCAATGCGCATGTGATGCGAAGCACATCAGATGCGATTTCAAGTGATGCCATGAAAATGTGACGAGACATGACTCAACGCGCATGCGATGCGATGCACATAAGATGCCATGTCGAGCGATGCCATGCGCGTGTGATGCGATGTGACTCAATGCGCATGCGATGCACATAAGATGCGATGCGCATAAGATGCAATATCAGGCGATGCCATGCGCATGTGACGCGACGTCACTCAATGCGCATACGATGCGCAGAAGATGCGTTGTCGAGCGATGCCATGCGCATGTGATGCGATGTGACTCAATGCGCATGCGATGCGATGCACATAAGATGCGATATCAAGCGATGCCATGCGCATGTGACGCGACGTGACTCAATAAGCATGCGATGCACATGAAATACCATATCAAGCGATGCCATGCGCATGTGACGCGACGTGAAGCACTACGCATGCGATGCAATGCACATAAGATGCAATATAAGGCGATGCCATGCGCATGTAAGGGATGTATATCCCTTTCGGATGATCGTCACCTGGGCTGGCGGAGGCGGGGCCAGTCCAAAAATTAATTTAAAAAAAAAAAAAGAAATGTAACGCGACGCGCCTCAATGCGCATGCCATGCGATGAACATACATGCGATATCAAGCGATGCCATGCGCATGTGACATGACGTGACTCAATGCGCATGCGATGCATACACATAATTTCCGTTGTTGAGCGATGCCATGCGCATGTGACGCGATGTGATTCAATGCGCATGCGATGCGATGCACATAAGATGCGATATCAAGCAATGCCATGCGCATGTAACGCGACGTGACTCAATGCGCATGCGATACGATGCACATAAAATGCCATATCAAGCGATGGCATGCACATGTGACGCGACATGACTCACTGCACATGCGATGCAATGCACATAAGATGCGATATCAAGCGATGCCATGCGCATGTAACGCGACTTGACTCAATGCGCATGCGATGCACATAAGATGCGACATCAAGCGATGCCATGCGCATGTAAGGCGTCGTGACTCAATGCGCATGCGATGCGATGCACATAAGATACGATATCGAGCGATGCCATGCGCATGTGGCTCAATGCGCATACGATGCGATGCACATAAAATGCGGTATCAAGCGATGCCATGCGTATGCGACGCGATGTAACTCAATGCGCATTCAATGCGATGCACATAAGATGCGATGTCGAACGATGCCATGCGCGTGTGATGCGATGTGACTCAAAGCGCATGCGATGCACATAAGATGCGATATCAATCGATGTCAAGCGCATGTGACGCGAGGTGACTCGATGCGCATGCGATGCAATGACCATAAGATGCGATAACAAGCGATGCCATGCGCATGTGACGTGACGTGACTCAATGTGCATGCGATGCACATAAGATGCGATATCAGGCGATGCCATGAGTATGTGACCTTATGTGACTCAATCCGCATGCTATGCGATGCACATAAAGTGCGATATCAAGCGATGCCATGCGCATGTGGTGTGATTTCGCTAAATGCGCTGCGATGCGATGCATATAAGATGCTATATCAAGCGATGCCATGCGCATGTTACGTGATGTGACTCAATCCGCATGCGATGCGATGCACATAAGATGCGATATCAAGCGATGCCATGCGCATGTGGCGTGATGTCACTCAATACGCATGGGATGCGATGCACATAAGATGCGATATCAAGCGATGCCATGCGCATGTGATGCAACGTGACTCAATGCGCATGCGATGCGATGCACGTAAGATAAGATATCAAGAGATGCCATATGCATGTGACGCGACGTGACTCAATGCGCATGCGATGCGATGCACATAAGATGCCATATCAAGCGATGCCATGCGTATGTGACGTGATGTGATTCAATCCGCATGCGATGAGATGCACATGAGATGCGATATCAAGCGATGCCATGTGCATGTGACGCGACGTGACTCAATGCTTATGCGATGCGATGCAGATAAGATGCGACATCAAGCGATGCCATGCGCATGTGACGCGACGTGACTCAATGCGCATGCGATGCGACGCACATAAGCTGCGATATCAAGGTATGCCATGCGTATGTGACATGACGTGACTCAATGCACATGGAATGCGATGCAGATAAGATGCGACATCAAGCGATGCCATGCGCATGTGACGCGACGTGACTCAATGCGCATGCGATGCGACGCACATAAGCTGCGATATCAAGGTATGCCATGCGTATGTGACATGACGTGACTCAATGCACATGGAATGCGATGCACATAAGATGCGATATCAAGCGATGCCATGCGCATATGACGCGAGGTGACTCAATGCGCATGCGATGCGAAGCACATCAGATGCGATATCAAGCGACGCCATGCAAATGTGACGAGACATGGCTCAACGCGCATGCGAAGCGATACACATAAGATGCGATGTCGAGTGATGCCATGCATGTCTGATGCGATGTGACTCAATGCGCATGCGATGCGATGAACATGAGAGGCGATATCAAGCGATTTCATGCGCATGTGATGCGATGTGACATAAGATGCGATATCGAGCGCTGCCATGTGCATGTGGCGTGATGTCACTCAATGCGCTGCGATTCGATGCACATAAGATGCTATATCGAGCGATGCCGTGCGCACGTGACGCTACGTGGCTCAATGCGCATGTGATGGGAAGCACATCAGATGCGATATCAAGTGATGCCATTAAAATGTGACGAGACATGACTCAACGCGCATGCGATGCGATGCACATAAGATGCCATGTCGAGCGATGCCATGCGCGTGTGATGCGATGTGACTCAATGCGCATGCGATGCACATAAATTGCGATGCGCATAAGATGCAATATCAGGCGATGCCATGCGCATGTGACGCGATGTGACTAAATGCGCATGCGGTACTTATAAGATGCGATATCAAGCGATACCATGCGCATATCACGCGATGTCACTCAATGCGCATGCGATGCGATGCACAAAAGGTGCGATATCGAGCGATGTCATGCGCATGTGGTGCGACGTGAGTAATGCACATGCGATGAACATAAGATGCGTTTCTAAGAATTGCCATGCGCATTCGACGCGACGTGACTCAAAGCGCATGCGATGCGATGCTGGTAAGATGCGATATCAAGCGATGCCATGCGCATGTGATGCGAAGTGACTCAATGCGCATGAGATCCACATAAGATGCGATATCAAGTGATGCCATGCGCATGTGACGCGCTGTGACTTAATGCGCATGCGATACGATGCACATAAGATGCGATATCAAGCGACGCCATGCGCATGTGACCTGGCGTGACTCAATGCGCATGCGATGCAATGCACATAAGATGCGATTTCAAGCAATGAAATGCGCATGTGATGCGACGTGACTCAATACGCATGCGATGCGATGAACATGAGAGGCGATATGAAGCGATGCCATGCGCATGTGGCGTGATGTCACTCAATATGCATGCGATGCACATAAGATGCGATATCAAGCGATGCCATGCGCATGTGATGCAACGTGACTCAATGCGCATGCGATGCAAATGAGATGCGAAATCAAGCGATGCCATGTACATGTGAAGCGACGTCACTCAATGTGCATACGATGCACATGAGATGCGTTGTCGAGAGATGCCATGCGCATGTGATGCGATGGGACTCAATGCGCATGAGATGCGATGCACATAAGATGCGATATCAAGCGATGCCATGCGCATGTGACGCGACGTGACTGAATAAGCATGCGATGCGATGCACATAAAATATAATATCAAGCGATGCCATGCGCATGTGACGCGACCTGGCTCAATGCGCATGCGATGCGAGGCACATAAGATGCGATATCAAGCGATGCCATGCGCATGCGACATGACGTGACTCAATGCACATGGGATGCGATTCACATAAGATGCGATATCAAGCGATGCCATGCGCATGTGACGCGAAGTGACTCAATGCGCATGCAAAGAGATGCACATAAGATGCGATATCAAGCGATGCCATGCGCATGTGACGCAACGTGACTCAATGCGTATTCGATGCGATGCACATAAGATGCGATATCAAGCGATGCCATGCGCATATGACGCGTGGTGACTCAATGCGCATGCGATGCGAAGCACATCAGATGCGATATCAAGCGATGCCATGCGCATGTGACATGACGTGACTCAATGCACATGGGATGCGATTCACATAAGATGCGATATCAAGCGATGCCATGCGCATGTGACGCGAAGTGACTCAATGCGCATGCAAAGAGATGCACATAAGATGCGATATCAAGCGATGCCATGCGCATGTGACGCAACGTGACTCAATGCGCATGCGATGCGATACACATAAGATGCGATGTCGAGCGATGCCATGCATGTCTGATGCGATGTGACTCAATGCGCATGCGATGCGATGAACATCAGAGGCGATATCAAGCGATTCCATGCGCATGTGATGCGATGTGACATAAGATGCGATATCGAGCGCTGCCATGTGCATGTGGCGTGATGTCACTCAATGCGCTGCGATTCGATGCACATAAGATGCGATATCAAGCGATGCCATGCGCATGTGAGCGATGTGACTCAATACGCATGTGATGCAACGTGACTAAATGCGCATGCGATGGTAATGAGATGCGAAATCAGGCGATGCCATGTGCATGTGACGCGACGTCACTTAATGCGCATACGATGCGCAGAGGATGCGTTGTCGAGCGATGCCATGCGCATGTGATGCGATGTGACTCAATGCGCATGCGATGCGATGCACATAAGATGCGATATCAAGCGATGCCATGCGCATGAGACGCGACGTGACTCAATAAGCATGCGATGCGATGCACATGAAATACCATATCAAGCGATGCCATGCGCATGTGACGCGACGTGAGTCACTATGCATGCGATGCAATGCACATAAGATGCAATATCAAGCGATGCCATGCGCATGTAAGGGATGTATATCCCTTTCGGATGATCGTCACCTGGGCTGGCGGAAGCGGGGCCAGTCCAAAAAATTAATTAAAAAAAAAAAAGAAATGTAACGCGACGTGACTCAATGCGCATGCGATGCGATGAACATACATGCGATATCAAGCGATGCCATGCGCATGTGACATGACGTGACTCAATGCGCATGCGATGCGATGCACATAATTTCCGTTGTTTTTTTTTTTTTTTTTTAAATTGGGGACAGCATTTTTTTTTATCTTTTGTTTTTTTTTTAAATATGTGTTTTATTTTTAGAAATAAAATCTCTTCCAATTCTTGTGGGCATTAAATCTGAATAACTTCGGCTGTGTAAAAAAGTATATTCTTCTCTAAACCAAATTCTCTAAAGATGGTAATCTATTTTTCATTATTTATAAGTCTTAAAGTCTGATTCTAACAATGGTATATCCCTCAAAACTTGTCTTAAAATGCCTGAATAAAAATCTATTATTTTGACGATAAGTAATAATGAAAGCCTACAGTCTGTTCATGTATGTTTCTGTGTGCAACTGACTGACAGTAACATATGTACAGGCCTGAAGGCTCCTTTAGTCATGTACAGAAATATAAAGAACATTTATAGGTCTTTTTTTTTTACTTTTTATTTTTTTTTTATTTTTTTTTTTTACCTTAATACCAATTTTTTTCTGTTTTTTTTTGCTTTTTTTATTTTTTTTGTTTTTTTTTTTGTTTTTTTTTGCTTTTTTTATGAAAACCTTAACTTTAAGTTTAACCTGTTATTTTTTTTTAGGTGACACATGGTCATTTATTTTCATAACAGATACTCAAAGTTAGCTTTTTTTTATTTTTTATTTTATTTTTTTTTATTTTTTTATTTTTTTTATGTATATATTATTTTGATTATAGTTGCATTGTCGTATTTAAAGTGCAAGGCGTGTTATGTACGGCTGCATTGATTTGCTAAGACCAGAAGTTATCAGTTGCCAGCGTGCCTGTCTCAGAAAACTGACCCAATCCTTCCTCTGCGCCACTGGGCCATTATTCTGTTTAAGGATCCAGTACATTGTTCCCATTACCAGCCAAACTACACAGCGTTGGAGTGCAGTATTCTGAAAATGAAATTCCAAACGCTGGAGCTTCTCAAGGCATGGTGGAGCTTGCGGTGGGCACCATTTGGCGACGTAGGTCCTGAGCTCTACCCAGATGACTTCAACCTGCTTACAGGAAGCAATCCGGTGGTCCAGTGTGTCGACGGCGGCACAAGATGGACATTGGTTTGACTGTGCCCTTCCATGTCGCCAGAGTTTATCCGCTGTCGGTATAGTCTCATTTAATACTTCATAGGTGGTTTCCTGCCAATCACTGGGCACATGTTTACAAAATAAATTCTGCCAGATCACTTTCCACTCCCTGGTGTATTTCTCTGCCACTCTGGGCACCAGATGAACTGTCGTGAGCATACGGTAGTGGTTCCGGGTGCATTCGAAGGCCGTAATGTCATCGTTGTTGTCCAGAATTCGTTTTAGGTGAAGGACAGTGGGTTTAAATCCGTTGAGTGCCACCTGAGGGTTATGCAGCTGTTCCTTCCAGAAATTTTGGTCAATGGATGAGCCAGATCCGCGCAATGATTGTGTGGCGGTTTTCCCCAATAAGGCCATGCATTTCTTGGCAATGTCCACTAAGCCGCAACCACCTTTGGACGGAGGCAAACGTAGTTGAGGCCGGCTCACCTTATATGCTTTTCCAGTCCACAAAAAGTAACCAAGGAGTTGTTCCAATTTCTGTGCGTCACGTTTTGCAATCGGCAGAATCTGTGCCACATACCAAATTTTGCTTAGACCATAAGTATGCAGGTACCAGATGCGTTGTAGCAAATTCAGGTTCCGGATCCTCTCCATGGATAAGGAATGGCGTAAACTATTAATTTTTTCCCTCCAGTTAACTGCAATCGTATCTTCTATATTTGCCATAAAGCATATTCCAAGTATCCTTGTAGTAGTCACACATTGCATCCCCAAGGTCTGTGGCGGTTCCGGCCAATTTCCTAATATTAGGATCTCCGATTTCTCAGCATTTAACACTACACCGGACATCGTTGTGTACTGCTCCAATCCCTGTTGCATGGTCGTCATGTCTTCATTATCTGCAGCCACCACAGTCACATCATCAGCATAGGCTGTAAGTGTGAACCGTTCATTGTATACACTGACTCCTCGCATGGTTTGTTGCAACCTCTGGAGTAAAGGATTCAATGCCAATGAAAACAATCCCATTGATAGCGGGCAGCCTTGACGTACTGATCGTTGTATTCGTACCGGCCTGGAAAACCATCCGTTCCATAAGACTCGAGACTGTGCCGTGCCGTAGAGTCCCTGAATAAGGTTGATTACCGGCACTGGAAATTTCGCAGCCGTTAAGCAGTTCCACAGATACGAATGGCGCACTCTATCAAAAGCCTGTTGAAAGTCGAGATTGATCAAAGCCACCGCTTTATTTTCTCTGCGTAGATGGATCAGCGTGTCACGCAGTTCCGCCAATGTGTCAATAATGTTCTTTTTCGATATTGCCGCTTGGTTACAATGCATGATTTCTGCATATGCTCCTTTTAATCGGTTAGCCAGAACTTTCGCAAATAACTTATAATCGGCGTTTAGCAGCGTTATTGGACGATAGTCCTTCATGGTGGCGGTTTTCTGTTTCTTCGGCACCAGGGTGATAACACCATCCGCGAAGGTTGAGGGAAACACTGCTGTCTCCCACAGTTCCGCATATACTTCCAACACTTCGTTCTTGATTATTGGCCAGAACTTTCTATAGAATTCATAGGTGAGCCCATCAGGACCTGGTGATGTGTGTCGACTGGCTTGTTCAATGGCGACCAACACCTCCCGCTCCGTGATAGGGCTGGTAAGTATTTTTGCGGATTCCTGGGTGATGCCGGTGTCAAACAGTTCATGTTCCATACGCCTATAAGGGGTGTCTGCTTCTGGCGCTTCTTGAAATAAAGCCTGAAAGTGATCCGCTATAAGCTGGAGATGGGCGCGCGTTCCAACATGGGCGGTTCCAGTGTGCGCGTCCCGTATTGTTTGAGGATATCTTCCATGTCCCTTCTGCCGCTCCTTTGCGAAATAATAAAATGAGTTCTGTTCCGCTTCATGCATGGATTTCACTTTGGCTCGAACTTTGTGTCCTTCCAACTGGTGTAAGTGTTTTAATTTGATGATTTCTTTTACTTTTTTTATCTCCGTCTGCACCTCATAGCCCTCCCTTTGCTTCAGATGCAGCCCCCACAGCGCCTCATTGTAAAAATGTAGTAGCTGCTTCTTGGCCTGTGCCCTCACAATACCCATGGATTTAAATAGGGAGCGAATCGCTGGTTTTGCCGTGTTCACCCACCAAAAACTCTTCCGAGTTGAACTTCTAAAGGCCGACTGTAACTGAAGCCATTTGATTTGAAATTGTTCCCTAATGTCTGTGTCCTCCAGCATAGAATTATTGAGTTTCCAGTAGCCACGGCCGGCCGTCTCAAGCCTTATTTCATTTATTTGCAATTGACATAGCACTGCATGATGGTCACTAAAAACCACCGGAATGACCAAAATTCGGTGGACATTTGGAGCCATTCCGGGAGATAGATACTGTCGGTCGATGCGTGAGGCAGAAGTGTTGCGGATGAAAGTGAATTCCACTTCGTTCCCATGCTTGATCTCCCATGCGTCAAGCAGTTGCATCTGTGACACTAGGTGTTGTAGCATGATGCTAAAATTCGTAGCACCTTTTTGGTCCTTCGCCTGCAACGTGCAATTGAAGTCGCCTGCTAGCAGAAGTTCCTTGCCTTGTCGCAAATGCGGGGTTACATCGGTTTGGAAGAAACGCTCTCTCGCTTGTCTATTCTGTGACCCAGCTGGAGCATATATGTTAACCAGGACGGTCTCTTCCAAAGTAGCGGAGAGGACCCGTCCGTCGGGATCCATCTGAAAATTCTGCAGGGGAAGTCCCTTCCTGTACACTATTGCCGTTCCTCTGCCGTTCAAACCTAGGTTAACTTTATAGTCGTAATTGTAAAGAGCATCCAAGTTGTAAGTATTTACTTCTTGGAGAAAGCATATGTCAATGTTGTTCACCTGGAGGAAACTATTGAGCAGTTTTTGGGTTACTAGATTTCTGCACCCATTCACATTCACTGTTGCCACCGTTCGTAGATAGATCATTATGAAAGCGACTGTCGCAAAGATAGTGTAACTCGGGCGTCTACGTCCTTGGCCTCGTGCATTGCTGCTAGTGTGCTACTGTTCGGTCTCTGGATGTCTAGCTGAGGTTATCTGTGCCGGAGGGTTTCCCTTAAGCCTTGGGTCACATAAGGACACCTGGGGCTTCCGTGTCACCTGAAGTAGGATCGGCGACTCCGCTTCTGTGGCCCTCGCATCAGGTTGAGAGGGATGAGATCCACCAGCCATCTCTGCACGCCGATAAATTGCGACTGCTTCAGCTGACCGTGGTTGGTCCTCTTGGGATCTGTGTGGCCGTTCGAGTACTTGCGGTCGAGAATCACTCGCAGATGGTCGTGCCGCTACGGTGGTGCCGGGGGTGTCCTCCCGGTAATGGGAGTCTGCTCCTATCTCCACCGCTGGGCACCTCACACTTTGTTGTAACTGTGCTGCTTCGTAATCACTCTGGGGGTTGTTTCCCGCGTCCCTCCTTGCAGGTTGAACCTCACAGGTGTTCCTGTCACCTCCCTCCTCCAGGATACTGCTGCCAATCAATGCTGAGGCAGGCTCTTGCGTCAGTACTCCAGCCGTATCTGCTGTGTCTGTGGACGGGACTTGCAATAGACGTGCCTCCTCATGGGCTTCTTCCACAACTTCCTCCAGCTCCATTTGGTTATTCCAGGATGGTTCTTCCTTCTGGGCTTTGCTTGTCTTCGCCCGCTTGGCCCGTTTCTTCTCGGTCGGGCGTTTCTCTTCTGCTGCAGCTGTCTCCGTTACAAGTGGACCCACCTCGGGTGGTATTATCTCCTCCGGATTGGCCAGATGTACTCGTTTCCCTGTGGTATCTCGAACTATGGAGGCATACTCCCTTTGCGGTGCAGACCTTGCTGCTTCCTGTTGACTGTCATTCACCAGAGACGTTTGCCTGTTTTCATCCGTAGGATGCGCTCCCTCACTCTGCGTGTCCACTACCACCTTCGTCGGTTCTGTTTCGTTTCTCCGTCCAGTCGCCACTGGGCGTGTTGCGGTCGGACGGTGGGGGCAAAATTCCTTTAGATGTGCCGTGCTACTGCAGACGTAGCAGGATCTGGGTTGGCCGGCGTAGGACACCGATAATCTGTAGCTGCCAATGATGATAAAACTAGGGATGTTCGTCTTCAGTTGCATCTTTACCGCTCGTACCCCATTAAACACCGGGACGCGATATTGTCGGCTCCATTGTTCCTTCCGGACGTCATATACCGTTCCGTAACGCTGCAACGCTGCTTTTAAGACCTCTGCCGGGAGCTCTGGGGGTACATCAAACACTCGGACATTGACCGCATTACCGGTCACGTGTTCGATAAGCACTTTAGTCATCTCACCATTCATATATGTGAAAGGTGTTTCCGCCGAGAAGTTATTGAGGGTTTTCTACAGCAAGAGTGCTGATATTAATTTAACATAAATTGCCCGTTCACTTGCAATTAACTGTATTGTATCCACTTGTTCCGCATTTAACCGTAATGTATCTGCTATGAAATCATGCACTTCATATGCCGACGGTCGCGTTGCACTTAAAGCAAACTTGATCCTGAGGGTATTTTTCCTCACGTACATTTCCATTTCTTTTCACTGTTAAATTTAGCTGAAATACTCACTTTAAATTCCTACACTTGGTGATCGATAATATCACTCACAGTGTGGTATATGTCTTTCTTGCGCTCACTCACTATCAGGCCACACACGCAGTAGACAAAACAACCGGTTCTCCTGGTACGTCCGCTCTGTCCCAGCGCACTGGCTTTACGTTGTTGAGCGATGCCATGCGCATGTGACGCGATGTGACTCAATGCGCACGCGATGCGATGCACATAAGTTGCGATATCAAGCAATGCCATTCGCATGTAACGCGACGTGACTCAATGCGCATGCGATACGATGCACATAAAATGCCATATCAAGCGATGGCATGCACATGTGACGCGACGTGACTCACTGCACATGCGATGCAATGCACATAAGATGCGATATCAAGCGATGCCATGCGCATGTAACGCGACGTGACTCAATGCGCATGCGATGCGCATAAGATGCGATATCAAGCGATGCCATGCGTATGTGACGTGTTGTGATTCAATCCGCATGCGATGAGATACACATGAGATGAGATATCAAGCGATGCCATGTGCATGTGACGCGACGTGACTCAACGCTTATGCGATGCGATGCACATAAGATGCGACATCAAGCGATGCCATGCGCATGTGACGCGACGTGACTCAATGCGCATGCGATGCGACGCACATAAGCTGCGATATCAAGGTATGCCATGCGTATGTGACATGACGTGACTCAATGCACATGGGATGCGATGCACATAAGATGCGATATCAAGCGATGCCATGCGCATGTGACGCGAAGTGACTCAATGCGCATGCAAAGAGATGCACATAAGATGCGATATCAAGCGATGCCATGCGCATGTGACGCGACGTGACTCAATGCGCAAGCGATGGTATGCACATAAGATGCGATATCAAGCGATGCCATGCGCATGTTTTGCAACGTGACTCTATGCGCATGCGATGCGATGCACATAAGATGCGATATCAAGCGATGCCATGCGCATATGACGCGAGGTGACTCAATGCGCATGCGATGCGAAGCACATCAGATGCGATATCAAGCAATGCCATGCAAATGTGACGAGACATGGCTCAACGCGCATGCGATGCGATACACATAAGATGCGATGTCGAGCGATGCCATGCATGTCTGATGCGATGCGACTCAATGCGCATGCGATGCGATGAACATGAGAGGCGATATCAAGCGATTTCATGCGCATGTGATGCGATGTGACATAAGATGCGATATCGAGCGCTGCCATGTGCATGTGGCGTGATGTCACTCAATGCGCTGCGATTCGATGCACATAAGATGCTATATCGAGCGATGCCATGCGCACGTGACGCTACGTGGCTCAATGCGCATGTATTGCGAAGCACATCAGATGCGATATCAAGTGATGCCATGAAAATGTGACGAGACATGACTCAACGCGCATGCGATGCGATGCAAATAAGATGCCATGTCGAGCGATGCCATGCGCGTGTGATGCGATGTGACTCAATGCGCATGCGATGCACATAAGATGCGATGCGCATAAGATGCAATATCAGGCGATGCCATGCGCATGTGACGCGATGTGACTAAATGCGCATGCGGTGCTTATAAGATGCGATATCAAGCGATACCATGCGCATATCACGCGATGTCACTCAATGCGCATGCGATGCGATGCACAAAAGATGCGATATCGAGCGATGTCATGCGCATGTGGTGCGACGTGACTAATGCACATGCGATGCGATGAACATAAGATGCGTTTTCAAGCATTGCCATGCGCATTCGACGCGACGCGACTCAAAGCGCATGCGATGCGATGCACGAAAGATGCGATATCAAACGATGCCATGCGCATGTGATGCGAAGTGACTCAATGCGCATGAGATCCACATAAGATGCGATATCAAGTGATGCCATGCGCATGTGACGCGCTGTGACTTAATGCGCATGCGATACGATGTACATAAGATGCGATATCAAGCGATGCCATGCGCATGTGACGCAACATGACTCACTGCGCATGCGATGCGATGCACATAAATTGCGATATCAAGCGATGCCATGAGCATGTGACCTGGCGTGACTCAATGCGCATGCGATGCAATGCACATAAGATGCGATATCAAGCAATGCCATGCGCATGTGATGCGACGTGACTCAATACGCATGCGATGCGATGAACATGAGAGGCGATATGAAGCGATGCCATGCGCATGTGATGCGATGTGACTCAATGCGCATGCGATGCGATACACATAAGATGCGATATCAAGCGATGCCATGCGCATGTGATGCAACGTGACTCAATGCGCATGCGATGCAAAAGAGATGCGAAATCAAGCTATGCCATGTACATGTGAAGCGACGTCACTCAATGCGCATACGATGCACATGAAATGCGTTGTCGAGAGATGCCATGCGCATGTGATGCGATGGGACTCAATGCGCATGAGATGCGATTCACCTAAGATGCGATATCAAGCGATGCCATGCGCATGTGGTGCGACGTGACTAATGCACATGCGATGCGATGAACATAAGATGCGTTTTCAAGAATTGCCATGCGCATTCGACGCGACGTGACTCAAAGGGCATGCGATGCGATGCACGTAAGATGCGATATCAAGCGATGCCATGCGCATGTGATGCGAAGTGACTCAATGCGCATGAGATCCACATAAGATGCGATATCAAGCGATGCCATGCGCATGTGATGCGAAGTGACTCAATGCGCATGAGATCCACATAAGATGCGATATCAAGTGATGCCATGCGCATGTGACGCGCTGTGACTTAATGCGCATGCGATACGATGCACATAAGATGCGATATCAAGCGACGCCATGCGCATGTGACCTGGCGTGACTCAATGCGCATGCGCTGCAATGCACATAAGATGCGATATCAAGCAATGAAATGCGCAAGTGATGCGACGTGACTCAATACGCATGCGATGCGATGAACATGAGAGGCGATATGAAGCGATGCCATGCGCATGTGATGCGAGGTGACTCAATGCGCATGCGATGCGATGCACATAAGATGCGATATCAAGCGATGCCATGCGCATGTGGCGTGATGTCACTCAATATGCATGCGATGCGATGCACATAAGATGCGATATCAAGCGATGCCATGCGCATGTGATGCAACGTGACTCAATGCGCATGCGAGCAAATGAGATGCGAAATCAAGCGATGCCATGTACATGTGAAGCGACGTCACTCAATGCGCATACGATGCACATGAGATGCGTTGTCGAGAGATGCCATGCGCATGTGATGCGATGGGACTCAATGCGCATGAGATGCGATGCACATAAGATGCGATGTCAAGCGATGCCATGCGCATGTGACGCGACGTGACTCAATAAGCATGCGATGCGATGCACATAAAATATAATATCAAGCGATGCCATGCGCATGTGACGCGACCTGGCTCAATGCGCATGCGATGCAAGGCGCATAAGATGCGATATCAAGCGATGCCATGCGCATGTGACATGACGTGACTGAATGCACATGGGATGCGATTCACATAAGATGCGATATCAAGCGATGCCATGCGCATGTGACGCGAAGTGACTCAATGCGCATGCAAAGAGATGCACATAAGATGCGATATCAAGCGATGCCATGCGCATATGACGCGTGGTGACTCAATGCGCATGCGATGTGAAGCACATCAGATGCGATATCAAGCGATCCCATGCAAATGTGACGAGACATGGCTCAACGCGCATGCGATGCGATACACATAAGATGCGATGTCGAGCGATGCCATGCATGTCTGATGCGATGTGACTCAATGCGCATGCGATGCGATGAACATCAGAGGCGATATCAAGCGATTCCATGCGCATGTGATGCGATGTGACATAAGATGCGATATCGGGCGCTGCCATGTGCATGTGGCGTGATGTCACTCAATGCGCTGCGATTCGATGCACATAAGATGCGATATCAAGCGATGCCATGCGCATGTGAGCGATGTGACTCAATACGCATGCGATGCGATGCACATAAAATGCGATATCAAGCGATGCCATTCGCATGTGATGCAGCGTGACTAAATGCGCATGCGATGCCAATGAGATACGAAATCAGGCGATGCCATGTGCATGTGACGCGACGTCACTCAATGCGCATACGATGCGCAGAAGATGCGTCGTCGAGCGATACCATGCGCATGTGATGCGATGTGACTCAATGCGCATGCGATGCGATGCACATAAGATGCGATATCAAGCGATGCCATGCGCATGTGACTGCGACGTGACTCAATAAGCATGCGATGCGATGCACATGAAATACCATATCAAGCGATGCCATGCGCATGTGACGCGACGTGAGTCACTATGCATGCGATGCGATGCACATAAGGTGCAATATCAAGCGATGCCATTCGCATGTACGGGATGTATATCCCTTTCGGATGATTGTCACCTGGGCTGGCGGAGGCGGGGCCAGTCCAAAAAATTAATTAAAAAAAAAAGAAATGTAACGCGACGTGACTCAATGCGCATGCGATGCGATGAACATACATGCGATATCAAGCGATGCCATGCGCATGTGACATGACGTGACTCAATGCGCATGCGATGCGATGCACATAAGATGCGATATCAAGCAATGCCATGCTCATGTAACGCGACGTGACTCAATGCCCATGCGATACGATGCACATAAAATGCCATATCAAGTGATGGCATGCACATGTGACGCTACGTGACTCACTGCACATGCGATGCAATGCACATAAGATGCGATATCAAGCGATGCCATGCGCATGTAACGCGACGTGACTCAATGCGCATGCGATGCGCATAAGATGCGACATCAAGCGATGCCATGCGCATGTGACGCGATGTGACTCAATGCGCACGCGATGCGATGCACATAAGATGCGATATCAAGCAATGCCATGCTCATGTAACGCGACGTGATTCAATGCCCATGCGATACGATGCACATAAAACGCCATATCAAGTGATGGCATGCACATGTGACGCGACGTGACTCACTGCACATGCGACGCAATGCACATAAGATGCGATATCAAGCGATGCCATGCGCATGTAACGCGACGTGACTCAATGCGCATGCGATGCGCATAAGATGCGACATCAAGCGATGCCATGCGCATGTGACGCGACGTGACTCAATGCGCATGCGATGCGATGCACATAAGATACGAAATCGAGCGATGCCATGCGCATGTGACTCAATGCGCATACGATGCGATGCACATAAAATGCGGTATCAAGCGATGCCATGCGTTTGCGACGCGATGTAACTCAATGCGCATTCAATGCGATGCACATAAGATGCGATGTCGAGCGATGTCATGCGCATGTATTGCGACGTGACTCAATGCGCATGCGACGGAATGCAGATAACATGCGATATCAAGCGATGCCATGCGCATGTGACGCGATATGACTCAATGCGCATGCGATGCGATGCACATAAGATGCGATGTCGAGCGATGCCATGCGCGTGTGATGCGATGTGACTCAAAGCGCATGCGATGCACATAAGATGCGATATCCAGCGATGCCAAGCGCATGTGACGCGACGTGACTCGATGCGCATGCGATGCAATGACCACAAGATGCGATAACAAGCGATGCCATGCGCATGTGACGCGACGTGACTCAATGTGCATGCGATGCACATAAGATGCGATATCAGGCGATGCCATGAGTATGTGACGTGATGTGACTCAATCCGCATGCTATGCGATGCACATAAAGTGCGATATCAAGAGATGCCATGCGCATGTGGCGTGATTTCGCTAAATGCGCTGCGATGCGATGCATATAAGATGCGATATCAAGCGATGCCATGCGCATGTTACGTGATGTGACTCAATCCGCATGCGATGCGATGCACATAAGATGCGATATCAAGCGATGCCATGCGCATGTGGCGTGATGTCACTCAATATGCATGCGATGCGATGCACATAAGATGCGATATCAAGCGATGCCATGCGCATGTGATGCAACGTGACTCAATGCGCATGCGATGCGATGCACATAAAATAAGATATCAAGAGATGCCATATGCATGTGACGCGACGTGACTCAATGCGCATGCGATGCGATGCACATAAGATGCGATATCAAGCGATGACATGCGTTTGTAACGTGATGTGATTCAATCCGCATGCGATGAGATGCACATGAGATGCGATATCAAGCGATGCCATGTGCATGTGACGCGACGTGACTCAATGCTTATGCGATGCGATGCAGATAAGATGCGACATCAAGCGATACCGTGCGCATGTGACGCGACGTGACTCAATGCGCATGCGATGCAACGCACATAAGCTGCGATATCAAGGTATGCCATGCGTATGTGACATGACGTGACTCAATGCACATGGGATGCGATGCACATAAGATGCGATATCAAGCGATGCCATGCGCATGTGACGCGAAGTGACTCAATGCGCATGCAAAGAGATGCACATAAGATGCGATATCAAGCGATGCCATGCGCATGTGACGCGACGTGACTCAATGCGCAAGCGATGGTATGCACATAAGATGCGATATCAAGCGATGCCATGCGCATATGACGCGAGGTGACTCAATGCGCATGCGATGCGAAGCACATCAGATGCGATATCAAGCGATGCCATGCAAATGTGACGAGACGTGGCTCAACGCGCATGCGATGCCATACACATAAGATGCGATGTCGAGCGATGCCATGCATGTCTGATGCGATGTGACTCAATGCGCATGCGATGCGATGAACATGAGAGGCGATATCAAGCGATTTCATGCGCATGTGATGCGATGTGACATAAGATGCGATATCGAGCGCTGCCATGTACATGTGGCGTGATGTCACTCAATGCGCTGCGATTCGATGCACATAAGATGCTATATCGAGCGATGCCATGCGCACGTGACGCTACGTGGCTCAATGCGCATGTGATGCGAAGCACATCAGATGCGATATCAAGTGATCCCATGAAAATGTGACGAGACATGACTCAACGCGCATGCGATGCGATGCAAATAAGATGGCATGTCGAGCGATGCCATGCGCGTGTGATGCGATGTGACTCAATGCGCATGCGATGCACATAAGATGCGATGCGCATAAGATGCAATATCAGGCGATGCCATGCGCATGTGACGCGATGTGACTAAATACGCATGCGGTGCTTATAAGATGCGATATCAAGCGATACCATGCGCATATCACGCGATGTCACTCACTACGCATGCGATGCGATGCACAAAAGTTGCGATATCGAGCGATGTCATGCGCATGTGGTGCGACGTGACTAATGCACATGCGATGCGATGAACATAAGATGCGTTTTCAAGCATTGCCATGCGCATTCGACGCGACGTGACTCAAAGCGCATGCGATGCGATGCACGTAAGATGCGATATCAAGCGATGCCATGCGCATGTGATGCGAAGTGACTGAATGCGCACGAGATCCAAATAAGATGCGATATCAAGTGATGCCATGCGCATGTGACGCGCTGTGACTTAATGCGCATGCGATGCGATGCACATAAGATACGATATCGAGCGATGCCATGCGCATGTTACTCAATGCGCATGCGATGCGATGCACATAATAGCGATGTCGAGCGATGCCATGCGCGTGTGATGCGATGTGACTCAAAGCGCTTGCGATGCACATAAGATGCGATATCAAGCGATGCCAAGCGCATGTGACGCGACGTGACTCGATGCGCATGCGATGCAATGACCATAAGATGCGATAACAAGCGATGCCATGCGCATGTGACGCGACGTGACTCAATGTGCATGCGATACACATAAGATGCGATATCAAGCGATGCCATGCGCATGTGACGCTACATGACTCACTGCGCATGCGATGCGATGCACATAAATTGCGATATCAAGCGATGCCATGAGCATGTGACCTGGCGTGACTCAATGCGCATGCGATGCAATGCACATAAGATGCGATATCAAGCAATGCCATGCGCATGAGATGCGACGTGACTCAATACGCATGCGATGCGATGAACATGAGAGGCGATATGAAGCGATGCCATGCGCATGTGATGCGATGTGACTCAATGCGCATGCGATGCGATGCACATAAGATGCGATATCAAGCGATGCCATGCGCATGTGGCGTGATGTCACTCAATATGCATGCGATGCGATGCACATAAGATGCGATATCAAGCGATGCGATGCGCATGTGATGCAACGTGACTCAATGCGCATGCGATGCAAATGAGATGCGAAATCAAGCGATGCCATGTACATGTGAAGCGACGTCACTCAATGCGCATACGATGCACATGAGATGCGTTGTCGAGAGATGCCATGCGCATGTGATGCGATGGGACTCAATGCGCATGAGATGCGATGCACATAAGATGCGACATCAAGCGATGCCATGCGCATGTGACGCGACGTGACTCAATAAGCATGCGATGCCATGCACGTAAAGTATAATATCAATTGATGCCATGCGCATGTGACGCAACGTGACTCAATGCGCATGCGATGCGATGCACATAAGATGCGATATCAAGCGATGCCATGCGCATATGACGCGTGGTGACTCAATGCGCATGCGATGCGAAGCGCATCAGATGCGATATCAAGCGATGCCATGCAAATGTGACGAGACATGGCTCAACGCGCATGCGATGCGATACACATAAGATGCGATGTCGAGCGATGCCATGCATGTCTGATGCGATGTAACTCAATGCGCATGCGATGCGATGAACATCAGAGGCAATATCAAGCGATTCCATGCGCATGTGATGCGATGTGACATAAGATGCGATATCGAGCGCTGCCGTGTGCATGTGGCGTGATGTCACTCAATGCGTATGCGACGCGATGTAACTCAATGCGCATTCAATGCGATGCACATAACATGTGATGTCGAGCGATGTCATGCGCATGTATTGCGACGTGACTCAATGCGCATGCGACGCAATGCAGATAACATGCGATATCAAGCGATGCCATGCGCATGTGACGCGATATGACTCAATGCGCGTGCGATGCGATGCACATAAGATGCGATGTCGAGCGATGCCATGCGCGTGTGATGCGATGTGACTCAAAGCGCTTGCGATGCACATAAGATGCGATATCAAGCGATGCCAAGCGCATGTGACGCGACGTGACTCGATGCGAATGCGATGCAATGACCATAAGATGCGATAACAAGCGATGCCATGGGCATGTGACGCGACGTGACTCAATGTGCATGCGATACACATAAGATGCGATATCAGGCGATGCCATGAGTATGTGACGTGATGTGACTCAAACCGCATGCTATGCGATGCACATAAAGTGCGATATCAAGCGATGCCATGCGCATGTGACGCAACATGACTCACTGCGCATGCGATGCGATGCACATAAATTGCGATATCAAGCGATGCCATGAGCATGTGACCTGGCGTGACTCAATGCGCATGCGATGCAATGCACATAAGATGCGATATCAAGCAATGCCATGCGCATGTGATGCGACGTGACTCAATACAAATGCGATGCGATGAACATGAGAGGCGATATGAAGCGATGCCATGCGCATGTGATGCGATGTGACTCAATGCGCATGCGATGCGATGCACATAAGATGCGATATCAAGCGATGCCATGCGCATGTGGCGTGATGTCACTCAATATGCATGCGATGCGATGCACATAAGATGCGATATCAAGCGATGCGATGCGCATGTGATGCAACGTGACTCAATGCGCATGCGATGCAAATGAGATGCGAAATCAAGCGATGCCATGTACATGTGAAGCGACGTCACTCAATGCGCATACGATGCACATGAGATGCGTTGTCGAGAGATGCCATGCGCATGTGATGCGATGGGACTCAATGCGCATGAGATGCGATGCACATAAGATGCGACATCAAGCGATGCCATGCGCATGTGACGCGACGTGACTCAATAAGCATGCGATGCCATGCACGTAAAGTATAATATCAATTGATGCCATGCGCATGTGACGCAACGTGACTCAATGCGCATGCGATGCGATGCACATAAGATGCGATATCAAGCGATGCCATGCGCATATGACGCGTGGTGACTCAATGCGCATGCGATGCGAAGCGCATCAGATGCGATATCAAGCGATGCCATGCAAATGTGACGAGACATGGCTCAACGCGCATGCGATGCGATACACATAAGATGCGATGTCGAGCGATGCCATGCATGTCTGATGCGATGTAACTCAATGCGCATGCGATGCGATGAACATCAGAGGCAATATCAAGCGATTCCATGCGCATGTGATGCGATGTGACATAAGATGCGATATCGAGCGCTGCCGTGTGCATGTGGCGTGATGTCACTCAATGCGCTGCGATTCGATGCACATAAGATGCGATATCAAGCGATGCCATGCGCATTGAGCGATGTGACTCAATACGCATGCGATGCGATGCACATAAAATGCGATATCAAGCGATGCCATTCGCATGTAATGCAACGTGACTAAATGCGCATGCGATGCTAATGAGATGCGAAATCAGGCGACGCTATGTGCATGTGACGCGACGTCACTCAATGCGCATACGATGCGCAGAAGATGCGTTGTCGAGCGATGCCATGCGCATGTGATGCAACGTGACTCAATGCGCCTGCGATGCGATGCACATAAGATAAGATATCAAGAGATGCCATATGCATGTGACGCGGCGTGACTCAATGCGCATGCGATGCGATGCACATAAGATGCGATATCAAGCAATGCCATGTGTATGTGACGTGATGTGATTCAATCCGCATGCGATGATTTGCACATGAGATGCGATATCAAGCGATGCCATGTGCATGTGACGCGACTTGACTCAATAAGCATGCGATGCGATGCACATGAAATACCATATCAAGCGATGCCATGCGCATATGACGCGACGTGAGTCACTATGCATGCGATGCAATGCACATCAGATGCAATATGAAGCGATGCCATACGCATGTAAGGGATGTATATCCCTTTCGGATGATCGTCACCTGGGCTGGCGGAGGCGGGGCCAGTCCAAAAAATTAATTAAAAAAGAAAAGAAATGTAACGCGACGTGACTCAATGCGCATGCGATGCGATGAACATACATGCGATATCAAGCGATGCCATGCGCATGTGACATGACGTGACTCAATGCGCATGCGATGCGATGCACATAAGATGCGATATCAAGCAATGCCATGCGCATGTAACGCGACGTGACTCAATGCGCATGCGATACGATGCACATAAAATGCCATATCAAGCGATGGCATGCACATGTGACGCGACGTGACTCACTGCACATGCGAAGCAATGCACATAAGATGCGATATCAAGCGATGTCATGCGCATGTAACGCGACGTGACTCAATGCGCATGCGATGCACATAAGATGCGACATCAAGCGATGCCATGCGCATGTGACGCGACGTGACTCAATGCGCATGCGATGCGATGCACATAAGATACGATATCGAGCGATGCCATGCGCATGTGACTCAATGCGCATACGATGCGATGCACATAAAATACGGTATCAAGCGATGCCATGCGTATGCGACGCGACGTAACTCAAAGCGCATTCAATGCGATGCTCATAACATGCGATGTCGAGCGATGTCATGCGCATGTATTGCGACGTGACTCAATGCGCATGCGACGCAATGCAGATAACATGCGATATCAAGCGATGCCATGAGTATGTGACGTGATGTGACTCAATCCGCATGCTATGCGATGCACATAAAGTGCGATATCAAGCGATGCCATGCGCATGTGACGCAACATGACTCACTGCGCATGCGATGCGATGCACATAAATTGCGATATCAAGCGATGCCATGAGCATGTGACCTGGCGTGACTCAATGCGCATGCGATGCAATGCACATAAGATGCGATATCAAGCACTGCCATGCGCATGTGATGCGACGTGACTCAATACGCATGCGATGCGATGAACATGAGAGGCGATATGAAGCGATGCCATGCGCAATTGATGCGATGTGACTCAATGCGCATGCGATGCGATGCACATAAGATGCGATATCAAGCGATGCCATGCGCATGTGGCGTGATGTCGTTCAATATGCATGCGATGCGATGCACATAAGATGCGATATCAAGCGATGCGATGCGCATGTGATGCAACGTGACTCAATGCGCATGCGATGCAAATGAGATGCGAAATCAAGCGATGCCATGTACATGTGAAGCGACGTCACTCAATGCGCATACGATGCACATGAGATGCGTTGTCGAGAGATGCCATGCGCATGTGATGCGATGGGACTCAATGCGCATGAGATGCGATGCACATAAGATGCGATATCAAGCGATGCCATGCGCATGTGACGCGACGTGACTCAATAAGCATGCGATGCGATGCACATAAAATATAATATCAAGCGATGCCATGCGCATGTGACGCAACGTGACTCAATGCGCATGCGATGCGATGCACATAAGATGCGATATCAAGCGATGCCATGCGCATATGACGCGTGGTGACTCAATGCGCATGCGATGCGAAGCACATCAGATGCGATATCAAGCGATGCCATGCAAATGTGACGAGACATGGCTCAACGCGCATGCGATGCGATACACATAAAATGCGATGTCGAGCGATGCCATGCATGTCTGATGCGATGTGACTCAATGCGCATGCGATGCGATGAACATCAGAGGCAATATCAAGCGATTCCATGCGCATGTGATGCGATGTGACATAAGATGCGATATCGAGCGCTGCCGTGTGCATGTGGCGTGATGTCACTCAATGCGCTGCGATTCGATGCACATAAAATGCGATATCAAGCGATGCCATTCGCATGTAATGCAACGTGATTAAATGCGCATGCGATAATAATGAGATGCGAAATCAGGCGATGCCATGTGCATGTGACGCGACGTCACTCAATGCGCATACGATGCGCAGAAGATGCGTTGTCGAGCGATGCCATGCGCATGTGATGCGATGTGACTCAATGCGCATGCGATGCGATGCACATAAGATGCGATATCAAGCAATGCCATGCGCATGTGACGCGACTTTTCTCAATAAGCATGCGATGCGATGCACATGAAATACCATATCAAGCGATGCCATGCGCATGTGACGCGACGTGAGTCACTATGCATGCGATGCAATGCACATAAGATGCAATATCAAGCGATGCCATACGCATGTAAGGGATGTATATCCCTTTCGGATGATTGTCACCTGGGCTGGCGGAGGCGGGGCCAGTCCAAAAAATTAATTAAAAAAAAAAGAAATGTAACGCGACGTGACTCAATGCGCATGCGATGCGATGAACATACATGCGATATCAAGCGATGCCATGCGCATGTGACATGACGTGACTCAATGCGCATGCGATGCGATGCACATAAGATGCGATATCAAGCAATGCCATGCGCATGTAACGCGACGTGACTCAATGCGCATGCGATACGATGCACATAAAATGCCATATCAAGCGATGGCATGCACATGTGACGCGACGTGACTCACTGCACATGCGAAGCAATGCACATAAGATGCGATATCAAGCGATGTCATGCGCATGTGACGCGACGTGACTCAATGCGCATGCGATGCGATGCACATAAGATACGATATCGAGCGATGCCATGCGCATGTGACTCAATGCGCATACGATGCGATGCACATAAAATGCGGTATCAAGCGATGACATGCGTATGCGACGCGATGTAACTAAATGCGCATTCAATGCGATGCACATAAGATGCGATGTTGAGCGATGTCATGCGCATGTATTGCGACGTGACTCAATGCGCATGCGACGCAATGCAGATAACATGCGATATCAAGCGATGCCATGCGCATGTGACGCGATATGACTCAATGCGCATGCGATGCGATGCACATAAGATGCGATGTCGAGCGATGCCATGCGCGTGTGGTGCGATGTGACTCAAAGCGCATGCGATGCACATA
Organism: Tenodera sinensis; assembly: GCA_030765045.1. Lineage (NCBI taxonomy): Eukaryota > Metazoa > Arthropoda > Insecta > Mantodea > Mantidae > Tenodera > Tenodera sinensis. The sequence goes on along the minus strand of CM060970.1, from coordinate 112,077,004 downwards.
AGATGCGATATCAAGCGATGCCAAGCGCATGTGACGCGACGTGATTCGATGCGCATGGGATGCAATGACCATAAGATGCGATAACAAGCGATGCCATGCGCATGTGACGCGACCTGACTCAATGTGCATGCGATGCACATAAGATGCGATATCAGGCGACGCCATGAGTATGTGACGTGATGTGACTCAATCCGCATGCTATGCGATGCACATAAAGTGCGATATCAAGCGACACCATGCGCATGTGGCGTGATTTCGCTAAATGCGCTGCGATGCGATGCATATAACATGCGATATCAAGCGATGCCATGCGCATGTGGCGTGATGTCACTCAATACGCATGCGATGCGATGCACATAAGATGCGATATCAAGCGATGCCATGCGCATGTGATGCAACGTGACTCAATGCGCCTGCGATGCGATGCACATAAGATAAGATATCAAGAGATGCCATATGCATGTCACGCGACGTGACTCAATGCGCATGCGATGCGATGCACATAAGATGCGATATCAAGCGATGCCATGCGTATGTGACGTGATGTGATTCAATCCGCATGCGATGAGATGCACATGAGATGCGATATCAAGCGATGCCATGTGCATGTGACGCGACGTGACTCAATGCTTATGCGATGCGATGCAGATAAGATGCGACATCAAGCGAAGCCATGCGCATGTGACGCGACGTGACTCAATGCGCATGCGATGCGACGCACATAAGCTGCGATATCAAGGTATGCCATGCGTATGTGACATGACGTGACTCAATGCACATGGGATGCGATGCACATAAGATGCGATATCAAGCGATGCCATGCGCATGTGACGCGACGTGACTCAATGCGCATGCGATGCGACGCACATAAGCTGCGATATCAAGGTATGCCATGCGTATGTGACATGACGTGACTCAATGCACATGGGATGCGATGCACATAAGATGCGATATCAAGCGATGCCATGCGCATGTGACGCGAAGTGACTCAATGCGCATGCAAAGAGATGCACATAAGATGCGATATAAGCGATGCCATGCGCATGTGACGCGACGTGACTCAATGCGCAAGCGATGGTATGCACATAAGATGCGATATCAAGCGATGCCATGCGCATGTGACGCAACGTGACTCACTGCGCATGCGATGCGATGCACATAAATTGCGATATCAAGCGATGCCATGAGCATGTGACCTGGCGTGACTCAATGCGCATGCGATGCAATGCACATAAGATGCGATATCAAGCACTGCCATGCGCATGTGCTGCGACGTGACTCAATACGCATGCGATGCGATGAACATGAGAGGCGATATGAAGCGATGCCATGCGCATGTGATGCGATGTGACTCAATGCGCATGCGATGCGATGCACATAAGATGCGATATCAAGCGATGCCATGCGCATGTGGCGTGATGTCGTTCAATATGCATGCGATGCGATGCACATAAGATGCGATATCAAGCGATGCGATGCGCATGTGATGCAACGTGACTCAATGCGCATGCGATGCAAATGAGATGCGAAATCAAGCGATGCCATGTACATGTGAAGCGACGTCACTCAATGCGCATACGATGCACATGAGATGCGTTGTCGAGAGATGCCATGCGCATGTGATGCGATGGGACTCAATGCGCATGAGATGCGATGCACATAAGATGCGATATCAAGCGATGCCATGCGCATGTGACGCGACGTGACTCAATAAGCATGCGATGCCATCCACATAAAGTATAATATCAATTGATGCCATGCGCATGTGACGCAACGTGACTCAATGCGCATGCGATGCGATGCACATAAGATGCGATATCAAGCGATGCCATGCGCATATGACGCGTGGTGACTCAATGCGCATGCGATGCGAAGCGCATCAGATGCGATATCAAGCGATGCCATGCAAATGTGACGAGACATGGCTCAACGCGCATGCGATGCGATACACATAAGATGCGATGTCGAGCGATGCCATGCATGTCTGATGCGATGTAACTCAATGCGCATGCGATGCGATGAACATCAGAGGCAATATCAAGCGATTCCATGCGCATGTGATGCGATGTGACATAAGATGCGATATCGAGCGCTGCCGTGTGCATGTGGCGTGATGTCACTCAATGCGCTGCGATTCGATGCACATAAGATGCGATATCAAGCGATGCCATGCGCATTGAGCGATGTGACTCAATACGCATGCGATGCGATGCACATAAAATGCGATATCAAGCGATGCCATTCGCATGTAATGCAACGTGACCAAATGCGCATGCGATGCTAATGAGATGCGAAATCAGGCGATGCCATGTGCATGTGACGCGACGTCACTCAATGCGCATACGATGCGCAGAAGATGCGTTGTCGAGCGATGCCATGCGCATGTGATGCAACGTGACTCAATGCGCCTGCGATGCGATGCACATAAGATAAGATATCAAGAGATGCCATATGCATGTGACGCGGCGTGACTCAATGCGCATGTGATGCGATGCACATAAGATGCGATATCAAGCGATGCCATGTGTATGTGACGTGATGTGATTCAATCCGCATGCGATGATTTGCACATGAGATGCGATATCAAGCGATGCCATGTGCATGTGACGCGACTTGACTCAATAAGCATGCGATGCGATGCACATGAAATACCATATCAAGCGATGCCATGCGCATATGACGCGACGTGAGTCACTATGCATGCGATGCAATGCACATAAGATGCAATATCAAGCGATGCCATACGCATGTAAGGGATGTATATCCCTTCGGATGATCGTCACCTGGGCTGGCGGAGGCGGGGCCAGTCCAAAAAATTAATTAAAAAAGAAAAGAAATGTAACGCGACGTGACTCAATGCGCATGCGATGCGATGAACATACATGCGATATCAAGCGATGCCATGCGCATGTGACATGACGTGACTCAATGCGCATGTGATGCGATGCACATAAGATGCGATATCAAGCAATGCCATGCGCATGTAACGCGACGTGACTCAATGCGCATGCGATACGATGCACATAAAATGCCATATCAAGCGATGGCATGCACATGTGACGCGACGTGACTCACTGCACATGCGAAGCAATGCACATAAGATGCGATATCAAGCGATGTCATGCGCATGTAACGCGACGTGACTCAATGCGCATGCGATGCACATAAGATGCGACATCAAGCGATGCCATGCGCATGTGACGCGACGTGACTCAATGCGCATGCGATGCGATGCACATAAGATACGATATCGAGCGATGCCATGCGCATGTGACTCAATGCGCATACGATGCGATGCACATAAAATACGGTATCAAGCGATGCCATGCGTATGCGACGCGATGTAACTCAAAGCGCATTCAATGCGATGCTCATAACATGCGATGTCGAGCGATGTCATGCGCATGTATTGCGACGTGACTCAATGCGCATGCGACGCAATGCAGATAACATGCGATATCAAGCGATGCCATGCGCATGTGACGCGATATGACTCAATGCGCATGCGATGCGATGCACATAAGATGCGATGTCGAGCGATGCCATGCGCATGTGATGCGATGTGACTCAAAGCGCTTGCGATGCATATAAGATGCGATATCAAGCGATGCCAAGCGCATGTGACGCGACGTGACTCGATGCGCATGCGATGCAATGACCATAAGATGCGATAACAAGCGATGCCATGCGCATGTGACGCGACGTGACTCAATGTGCATGCGATACACATAAGATGCGATATCAGGCGATGCCATGAGTATGTGACGTGATGTGACTCAATCCGCATGCTATGCGATGCACATAAAGTGCGATATCAAGCGATGCCATGCGCATGTGACGCAACATGACTCACTGCGCATGCGATGCGATGCACATAAATTGCGATATCAAGCGATGCCATGAGCATGTGACCTGGCGTGACTCAATGCGCATGCGATGCAATGCACATAAGATGCGATATCAAGCACTGCCATGCGCATGTGATGCGACGTGACTCAATATGCATGCGATGCGATGAACATGAGAGGCGATATGAAGCGATGCCATGCGCATGTGATGCGATGTGACTCAATGCGCATGCGATGCGATGCACATAAGATGCGATATCAAGCGATGCCATGCGCATGTGGCGTGATGTCGTTCAATATGCATGCGATGCGATGCACATAAGATGCGATATCAAGCGATGCGATGCGCATGTGATGCAACGTGACTCAATGCGCATGCGATGCAAATGAGATGCGAAATCAAGCGATGCCATGTACATGTGAAGCGACGTCACTCAATGCGCATACGATGCACATGAGATGCGTTGTCGAGAGATGCCATGCGCATGTGATGCGATGGGACTCAATGCGCATGAGATGCGATGCACATAAGATGCGATATCAAGCGATGCCATGCGCATGTGACGCGACGTGACTCAATAAGCATGCGATGCGATGCACATAAAATATAATATCAAGCGATGCCATGCGCATGTGACGCAACGTGACTCAATGCGCATGCGATGCGATGCACATAAGATGCGATATCAAGCGATGCCATGCGCATATGACGCGTGGTGACTCAATGCGCATGCGATGCGAAGCACATCAGATGCGATATCAAGCGATGCCATGCAAATGTGACGAGACATGGCTCAACGCGCATGCGATGCGATACACATAAGATGCGATGTCGAGCGATGCCATGCATGTCTGATGCGATGTGACTCAATGCGCATGCGATGTGATGAACATCAGAGGCAATATCAAGCGATTCCATGCGCATGTGATGCGATGTGACATAAGATGCGATATCGAGCGCTGCCGTGTGCATGTGGCGTGATGTCACTCAATGCGCTGCGATTCGATGCACATAAAATGCGATATCAAGCGATGCCATTCGCATGTAATGCAACGTGATTAAATGCGCATGCGATAATAATGAGATGCGAAATCAGGCGATGCCATGTGCATGTGACGCGACGTCACTCAATGCGCATACGATGCGCAGAAGATGCGTTGTCGAGCGATGCCATGCGCATGTGATGCGATGTGACTCAATGCGCATGCGATGCGATGCACATAAGATGCGATATCAAGCAATGCCATGCGCATGTGACGCGACTTGACTCAATAAGCATGCGATGCGATGCACATGAAATACCATATCAAGCGATACCATGCGCATGTGACGCGACGTGAGTCACTATGCATGCGATGCAATGCACATAAGATGCAATATCAAGCGATGCCATGCGCATGTAAGGGATGTATATCCCTTTCGGATGATCGTCACCTGGGCTGGCGGAGGAGGGGCCAGTCGAAAAAATTAATTAACAAAAAACAAGAAATGTAACGCAACGTGACTCAATGCGCATGCGATGCGATGAACATACATGCGATATCAAGTGATGCCATGCGCATGTAACGCGACGTGACTCAATGCGCATGCGATGCACATAAGATGCGACATCAAGCGATGCCATGCGCATGTGACGCGACGTGACTCAATGCGCATGCGATGCGATGCACATAAGATACGATATCGAGCGATGAAATGCTCATGTGACTCAATGCGCATACGATGCGATGCACATAAAATGCGGTATCAAGCGATGCCATGCGTATGCGACGCGATGTAACTCAATGCGCATTCAATGCGATGCACATGAGATGCGATGTCGAGCGATGTCATGTGCATGTATTGCGACGTGACTAAATGCGCATGCGACGCAATGCAGATAACATGCGATATCAAGTGATGCCATGCGCATGTGACGCGATATGACCCAATGCGCATGCGATGCGATGCACATAAGATGCGATGTCGAGCGATGTCATGCGCATGTATTGCGAAGTGACTCAATGCGCATGCGACGCAATGCAGATAACATGCGATACCAAGTGATGCCATGCGCATGTGACGCGATATGACTCAATGCGCATGCGATGCGATGCACATAAGATGCGATGTCGAGCGATGCCATGCGCGTGTGATGCGATGTGACTCAAAGCGCATGCGATGCACATAAGATGCGATATCAAGCGATGCCAAGCGCATGTGACGCGACGTGACTCGATGCGCATGCGATGCAATGACCATAAGATGCGATAACAAGCGATGCCATGCGCATGTGACGTGACGTGACTCAATGTGCATGCGATGCACATAAGATGCAATATCAGGCGATGCCATGAGTATGTGACGTGATGTGACTCAATCCGCATGCTATGCGATGCACATAAAGTGCGATATCAAGCGATGCCATGCGCATGTGGCGTGATTTCGCTAAATGCGCTGCGATGCGATGCGTATAAGATGCGATATCAAGCGATGCCATGCGCATGTTACGTGATGTGACTCAATCCGCATGCGATGCGATGCACATAAAATGCGATATCAAGCGATGCCATGCGCATGTGGCGTGATGTCACTCAATACGCATACGATGCGATGCACATAAGATGCGATATTAAGCGATTCCATGCGCATGTGATGCAACGTGACTCAATGCGCATGCGATGCGATGCACGTAAGACAAGATATCAAGAGATGCCATATGCATGTGACGCGACGTGACTCAATGCGCATGCGATGCGATGCACATAAGATGCGATATCAAGCGATGCCATGCGTATGTGACGCGAAGTGACTCAATGCGCATGCAAAGAGATGCACATAAGATGCGATATCAAGCGATGCCATTAGCATGTTTCGCAACGTGACTCATTGCGCATGCGATGCGATGCACATAAGATGCGATATCAAGCGATGCCATGCGCATATGACGCGAGGTGACTCAATGCGCATGCGATGCGAAGCACATCAGATGCGATATCAAGCGATGCCATGCAAATGTGACGAGACATGGCTCAACTCGCATGCGATGCGATACACATAAGATGCGATGTCGAGCGATGCCATTAATGTCTGATGCGATGTGACTCAATGCGCATGCGATGCGATGAACATGAGAGGCGATATCAAGCGATTTCATGCGCATGTGATGCGATGTGACATAAGATGCGATATCGAGCGCAACCATGTGCATGTGGCGTGATGTCACTCAATGCGCTGCGATTCGATGCACATAAGATGCTATATCGAGCGATGCCATGCGCACGTGACGCTACGTGGCTCAATGCGCATGTGATGCGAAGCACATCAGATGCGATTTCAAGTGATGCCATGAAAATGTGACGAGACATGACTCAACGCGCATGCGATGCGATGCACATAAGATGCCATGTCGAGCGATGCCATGCGCGTGTGATGCGATGTGACTCAATGCGCATGCGATGCACATAAGATGCGATGCGCATAAGATGCAATATCAGGCGATGCCATGCGCATGTGACGCGACGTCACTCAATGCGCATACGATGCGCAGAAGATGCGTTGTCGAGCGATGCCATGCGCATGTGATGCGATGTGACTCAATGCGCATGCGATGCGATGCACATAAGATGCGATATCAAGCGATGCCATGCGCATGTGACGCGACGTGACTCAATAAGCATGCGATGCACATGAAATACCATATCAAGCGATGCCATGCGCATGTGACGCGACGTGAAGCACTACGCATGCGATGCAATGCACATAAGATGCAATATAAGGCGATGCCATGCGCATGTAAGGGATGTATATCCCTTTCGGATGATCGTCACCTGGGCTGGCGGAGGCGGGGCCAGTCCAAAAATTAATTTAAAAAAAAAAAAAGAAATGTAACGCGACGCGCCTCAATGCGCATGCCATGCGATGAACATACATGCGATATCAAGCGATGCCATGCGCATGTGACATGACGTGACTCAATGCGCATGCGATGCATACACATAATTTCCGTTGTTGAGCGATGCCATGCGCATGTGACGCGATGTGATTCAATGCGCATGCGATGCGATGCACATAAGATGCGATATCAAGCAATGCCATGCGCATGTAACGCGACGTGACTCAATGCGCATGCGATACGATGCACATAAAATGCCATATCAAGCGATGGCATGCACATGTGACGCGACATGACTCACTGCACATGCGATGCAATGCACATAAGATGCGATATCAAGCGATGCCATGCGCATGTAACGCGACTTGACTCAATGCGCATGCGATGCACATAAGATGCGACATCAAGCGATGCCATGCGCATGTAAGGCGTCGTGACTCAATGCGCATGCGATGCGATGCACATAAGATACGATATCGAGCGATGCCATGCGCATGTGGCTCAATGCGCATACGATGCGATGCACATAAAATGCGGTATCAAGCGATGCCATGCGTATGCGACGCGATGTAACTCAATGCGCATTCAATGCGATGCACATAAGATGCGATGTCGAACGATGCCATGCGCGTGTGATGCGATGTGACTCAAAGCGCATGCGATGCACATAAGATGCGATATCAATCGATGTCAAGCGCATGTGACGCGAGGTGACTCGATGCGCATGCGATGCAATGACCATAAGATGCGATAACAAGCGATGCCATGCGCATGTGACGTGACGTGACTCAATGTGCATGCGATGCACATAAGATGCGATATCAGGCGATGCCATGAGTATGTGACCTTATGTGACTCAATCCGCATGCTATGCGATGCACATAAAGTGCGATATCAAGCGATGCCATGCGCATGTGGTGTGATTTCGCTAAATGCGCTGCGATGCGATGCATATAAGATGCTATATCAAGCGATGCCATGCGCATGTTACGTGATGTGACTCAATCCGCATGCGATGCGATGCACATAAGATGCGATATCAAGCGATGCCATGCGCATGTGGCGTGATGTCACTCAATACGCATGGGATGCGATGCACATAAGATGCGATATCAAGCGATGCCATGCGCATGTGATGCAACGTGACTCAATGCGCATGCGATGCGATGCACGTAAGATAAGATATCAAGAGATGCCATATGCATGTGACGCGACGTGACTCAATGCGCATGCGATGCGATGCACATAAGATGCCATATCAAGCGATGCCATGCGTATGTGACGTGATGTGATTCAATCCGCATGCGATGAGATGCACATGAGATGCGATATCAAGCGATGCCATGTGCATGTGACGCGACGTGACTCAATGCTTATGCGATGCGATGCAGATAAGATGCGACATCAAGCGATGCCATGCGCATGTGACGCGACGTGACTCAATGCGCATGCGATGCGACGCACATAAGCTGCGATATCAAGGTATGCCATGCGTATGTGACATGACGTGACTCAATGCACATGGAATGCGATGCAGATAAGATGCGACATCAAGCGATGCCATGCGCATGTGACGCGACGTGACTCAATGCGCATGCGATGCGACGCACATAAGCTGCGATATCAAGGTATGCCATGCGTATGTGACATGACGTGACTCAATGCACATGGAATGCGATGCACATAAGATGCGATATCAAGCGATGCCATGCGCATATGACGCGAGGTGACTCAATGCGCATGCGATGCGAAGCACATCAGATGCGATATCAAGCGACGCCATGCAAATGTGACGAGACATGGCTCAACGCGCATGCGAAGCGATACACATAAGATGCGATGTCGAGTGATGCCATGCATGTCTGATGCGATGTGACTCAATGCGCATGCGATGCGATGAACATGAGAGGCGATATCAAGCGATTTCATGCGCATGTGATGCGATGTGACATAAGATGCGATATCGAGCGCTGCCATGTGCATGTGGCGTGATGTCACTCAATGCGCTGCGATTCGATGCACATAAGATGCTATATCGAGCGATGCCGTGCGCACGTGACGCTACGTGGCTCAATGCGCATGTGATGGGAAGCACATCAGATGCGATATCAAGTGATGCCATTAAAATGTGACGAGACATGACTCAACGCGCATGCGATGCGATGCACATAAGATGCCATGTCGAGCGATGCCATGCGCGTGTGATGCGATGTGACTCAATGCGCATGCGATGCACATAAATTGCGATGCGCATAAGATGCAATATCAGGCGATGCCATGCGCATGTGACGCGATGTGACTAAATGCGCATGCGGTACTTATAAGATGCGATATCAAGCGATACCATGCGCATATCACGCGATGTCACTCAATGCGCATGCGATGCGATGCACAAAAGGTGCGATATCGAGCGATGTCATTCTCATGTGGTGCGACGTGAGTAATGCACATGCGATGAACATAAGATGCGTTTCTAAGAATTGCCATGCGCATTCGACGCGACGTGACTCAAAGCGCATGCGATGCGATGCTGGTAAGATGCGATATCAAGCGATGCCATGCGCATGTGATGCGAAGTGACTCAATGCGCATGAGATCCACATAAGATGCGATATCAAGTGATGCCATGCGCATGTGACGCGCTGTGACTTAATGCGCATGCGATACGATGCACATAAGATGCGATATCAAGCGACGCCATGCGCATGTGACCTGGCGTGACTCAATGCGCATGCGATGCAATGCACATAAGATGCGATTTCAAGCAATGAAATGCGCATGTGATGCGACGTGACTCAATACGCATGCGATGCGATGAACATGAGAGGCGATATGAAGCGATGCCATGCGCATGTGGCGTGATGTCACTCAATATGCATGCGATGCACATAAGATGCGATATCAAGCGATGCCATGCGCATGTGATGCAACGTGACTCAATGCGCATGCGATGCAAATGAGATGCGAAATCAAGCGATGCCATGTACATGTGAAGCGACGTCACTCAATGTGCATACGATGCACATGAGATGCGTTGTCGAGAGATGCCATGCGCATGTGATGCGATGGGACTTAATGCGCATGAGATGCGATGCACATAAGATGCGATATCAAGCGATGCCATGCGCATGTGACGCGACGTGACTGAATAAGCATGCGATGCGATGCACATAAAATATAATATCAAGCGATGCCATGCGCATGTGACGCGACCTGGCTCAATGCGCATGCGATGCGAGGCACATAAGATGCGATATCAAGCGATGCCATGCGCATGCGACATGACGTGACTCAATGCACATGGGATGCGATTCACATAAGATGCGATATCAAGCGATGCCATGCGCATGTGACGCGAAGTGACTCAATGCGCATGCAAAGAGATGCACATAAGATGCGATATCAAGCGATGCCATGCGCATGTGACGCAACGTGACTCAATGCGTATTCGATGCGATGCACATAAGATGCGATATCAAGCGATGCCATGCACATATGACGCGTGGTGACTCAATGCGCATGCGATGCGAAGCACATCAGATGCGATATCAAGCGATGCCATGCGCATGTGACATTACGTGACTCAATGCACATGGGATGCGATTCACATAAGATGCGATATCAAGCGATGCCATGCGCATGTGACGCGAAGTGACTCAATGCGCATGCAAAGAGATGCACATAAGATGCGATATCAAGCGATGCCATGCGCATGTGACGCAACGTGACTCAATGCGCATGCGATGCGATACACATAAGATGCGATGTCGAGCGATGCCATGCATGTCTGATGCGATGTGACTCAATGCGCATGCGATGCGATGAACATCAGAGGCGATATCAAGCGATTCCATGCGCATGTGATGCGATGTGACATAAGATGCGATATCGAGCGCTGCCATGTGCATGTGGCGTGATGTCACTCAATGCGCTGCGATTCGATGCACATAAGATGCGATATCAAGCGATGCCATGCGCATGTGAGCGATGTGACTCAATACGCATGTGATGCAACGTGACTAAATGCGCATGCGATGGTAATGAGATGCGAAATCAGGCGATGCCATGTGCATGTGACGCGACGTCACTTAATGCGCATACGATGCGCAGAGGATGCGTTGTCGAGCGATGCCATGCGCATGTGATGCGATGTGACTCAATGCGCATGCGATGCGATGCACATAAGATGCGATATCAAGCGATGCCATGCGCATGAGACGCGACGTGACTCAATAAGCATGCGATGCGATGCACATGAAATACCATATCAAGCGATGCCATGCGCATGTGACGCGACGTGAGTCACTATGCATGCGATGCAATGCACATAAGATGCAATATCAAGCGATGCCATGCGCATGTAAGGGATGTATATCCCTTTCGGATGATCGTCACCTGGACTGGCGGAAGCGGGGCCAGTCCAAAAAATTAATTAAAAAAAAAAAGAAATGTAACGCGACGTGACTCAATGCGCATGCGATGCGATGAACATACATGCGATATCAAGCGATGCCATGCGCATGTGACATGACGTGACTCAATGCGCATGCGATGCGATGCACATAATTTCCGTTGTTTTTTTTTTTTTTTTTAAATTGGGGACAGCATTTTTTTTTATCTTTTGTTTTTTTTTTAAATATGTGTTTTATTTTTAGAAATAAAATCTCTTCCAATTCTTGTGGGCATTAAATCTGAATAACTTCGGCTGTGTAAAAAAGTAGATTCTTCTCTAAACCAAATTCTCTAAAGATGGTAATCTATTTTTCATTATTTATAAGTCTTAAAGTCTGATTCTAACAATGGTATATCCCTCAAAACTTGTCTTAAAATGCCTGAATAAAAATCTATTATTTTGACGATAAGTAATAATGAAAGCCTACAGTCTGTTCATGTATGTTTCTGTGTGCAACTGACTGACAGTAACATATGTACAGGCCTGAAGGCTCCTTTAGTCATGTACAGAAATATAAAGAACATTTATAGGTCTTTTTTTTTTACTTTTTATTTTTTTTTTATTTTTTTTTTTTTACCTTAATACCAATTTTTTTCTGTTTTTTTTTGCTTTTTTTATTTTTTTTGTTTTTTTTTGTTTTTTTTTTGCTTTTTTTATGAAAACCTTAACTTTAAGTTTAACCTGTTATTTTTTTTTAGGTGACACATGGTCATTTATTTTCATAACAGATACTCAAAGTTAGCTTTTTTTTATTTTTTATTTTATTTTTTTTTATTTTTTTATTTTTTTTATGTATATATTATTTTGATTATAGTTGCATTGTCGTATTTAAAGTGCAAGGCGTGTTATGTACGGCTGCATTGATTTGCTAAGACCAGAAGTTATCAGTTGCCAGCGTGCCTGTCTCAGAAAACTGACCCAATCCTTCCTCTGCGCCACTGGGCCATTATTCTGTTTAAGGATCCAGTACATTGTTCCCATTACCAGCCAAACTACACAGCGTTGGAGTGCAGTATTCTGAAAATGAAATTCCAAACGCTGGAGCTTCTCAAGGCATGGTGGAGCTTGCGGTGGGCACCATTTGGCGACGTAGGTCCTGAGCTCTACCCAGATGACTTCAACCTGCTTACAGGAAGCAATCCGGTGGTCCAGTGTGTCGACGGCGGCACAAGATGGACATTGGTTTGACTGTGCCCTTCCATGTCGCCAGAGTTTATCCGCTGTCGGTATAGTCTCATTTAATACTTCATAGGTGGTTTCCTGCCAATCACTGGGCACATGTTTACAAAATAAATTCTGCCAGATCACTTTCCACTCCCTGGTGTATTTCTCTGCCACTCTGGGCACCAGATGAACTGTCGTGAGCATACGGTAGTGGTTCCGGGTGCATTCGAAGGCCGTAATGTCATCGTTGTTGTCCAGAATTCGTTTTAGGTGAAGGACAGTGGGTTTAAATCCGTTGAGTGCCACCTGAGGGTTATGCAGCTGTTCCTTCCAGAAATTTTGGTCAATGGATGAGCCAGATCCGCGCAATGATTGTGTGGCGGTTTTCCCCAATAAGGCCATGCATTTCTTGGCAATGTCCACTAAGCCGCAACCACCTTTGGACGGAGGCAAACGTAGTTGAGGCCGGCTCACCTTATATGCTTTTCCAGTCCACAAAAAGTAACCAAGGAGTTGTTCCAATTTCTGTGCGTCACGTTTTGCAATCGGCAGAATCTGTGCCACATACCAAATTTTGCTTAGACCATAAGTATGCAGGTACCAGATGCGTTGTAGCAAATTCAGGTTCCGGATCCTCTCCATGGATAAGGAATGGCGTAAACTATTAATTTTTTCCCTCCAGTTAACTGCAATCGTATCTTCTATATTTGCCATAAAGCATATTCCAAGTATCCTTGTAGTAGTCACACATTGCATCCCCAAGGTCTGTGGCGGTTCCGGCCAATTTCCTAATATTAGGATCTCCGATTTCTCAGCATTTAACACTACACCGGACATCGTTGTGTACTGCTCCAATCCCTGTTGCATGGTCGTCATGTCTTCATTATCTGCAGCCACCACAGTCACATCATCAGCATAGGCTGTAAGTGTGAACCGTTCATTGTATACACTGACTCCTCGCATGGTTTGTTGCAACCTCTGGAGTAAAGGATTCAATGCCAATGAAAACAATCCCATTGATAGCGGGCAGCCTTGACGTACTGATCGTTGTATTCGTACCGGCCTGGAAAACCATCCGTTCCATAAGACTCGAGACTGTGCCGTGCCGTAGAGTCCCTGAATAAGGTTGATTACCGGCACTGGAAATTTCGCAGCCGTTAAGCAGTTCCACAGATACGAATGGCGCACTCTATCAAAAGCCTGTTGAAAGTCGAGATTGATCAAAGCCACCGCTTTATTTTCTCTGCGTAGATGGATCAGCGTGTCACGCAGTTCCGCCAATGTGTCAATAATGTTCTTTTTCGATATTGCCGCTTGGTTACAATGCATGATTTCTGCATATGCTCCTTTTAATCGGTTAGCCAGAACTTTCGCAAATAACTTATAATCGGCGTTTAGCAGCGTTATTGGACGATAGTCCTTCATGGTGGCGGTTTTCTGTTTCTTCGGCACCAGGGTGATAACACCATCCGCGAAGGTTGAGGGAAACACTGCTGTCTCCCACAGTTCCGCATATACTTCCAACACTTCGTTCTTGATTATTGGCCAGAACTTTCTATAGAATTCATAGGTGAGCCCATCAGGACCTGGTGATGTGTGTCGACTGGCTTGTTCAATGGCGACCAACACCTCCCGCTCCGTGATAGGGCTGGTAAGTATTTTTGCGGATTCCTGGGTGATGCCGGTGTCAAACAGTTCATGTTCCATACGCCTATAAGGGGTGTCTGCTTCTGGCGCTTCTTGAAATAAAGCCTGAAAGTGATCCGCTATAAGCTGGAGATGGGCGCGCGTTCCAACATGGGCGGTTCCAGTGTGCGCGTCCCGTATTGTTTGAGGATATCTTCCATGTCCCTTCTGCCGCTCCTTTGCGAAATAATAAAATGAGTTCTGTTCCGCTTCATGCATGGATTTCACTTTGGCTCGAACTTTGTGTCCTTCCAACTGGTGTAAGTGTTTTAATTTGATGATTTCTTTTACTTTTTTTATCTCCGTCTGCACCTCATAGCCCTCCCTTTGCTTCAGATGCAGCCCCCACAGCGCCTCATTGTAAAAATGTAGTAGCTGCTTCTTGGCCTGTGCCCTCACAATACCCATGGATTTAAATAGGGAGCGAATCGCTGGTTTTGCCGTGTTCACCCACCAAAAACTCTTCCGAGTTGAACTTCTAAAGGCCGACTGTAACTGAAGCCATTTGATTTGAAATTGTTCCCTAATGTCTGTGTCCTCCAGCATAGAATTATTGAGTTTCCAGTAGCCACGGCCGGCCGTCTCAAGCCTTATTTCATTTATTTGCAATTGACATAGCACTGCATGATGGTCACTAAAAACCACCGGAATGACCAAAATTCGGTGGACATTTGGAGCCATTCCGGGAGATAGATACTGTCGGTCGATGCGTGAGGCAGAAGTGTTGCGGATGAAAGTGAATTCCACTTCGTTCCCATGCTTGATCTCCCATGCGTCAAGCAGTTGCATCTGTGACACTAGGTGTTGTAGCATGATGCTAAAATTCGTAGCACCTTTTTGGTCCTTCGCCTGCAACGTGCAATTGAAGTCGCCTGCTAGCAGAAGTTCCTTGCCTTGTCGCAAATGCGGGGTTACATCGGTTTGGAAGAAACGCTCTCTCGCTTGTCTATTCTGTGACCCAGCTGGAGCATATATGTTAACCAGGACGGTCTCTTCCAAAGTAGCGGAGAGGACCCGTCCGTCGGGATCCATCTGAAAATTCTGCAGGGGAAGTCCCTTCCTGTACACTATTGCCGTTCCTCTGCCGTTCAAACCTAGGTTAACTTTATAGTCGTAATTGTAAAGAGCATCCAAGTTGTAAGTATTTACTTCTTGGAGAAAGCATATGTCAATGTTGTTCACCTGGAGGAAACTATTGAGCAGTTTTTGGGTTACTAGATTTCTGCACCCATTCACATTCACTGTTGCCACCGTTCGTAGATAGATCATTATGAAAGCGACTGTCGCAAAGATAGTGTAACTCGGGCGTCTACGTCCTTGGCCTCGTGCATTGCTGCTAGTGTGCTACTGTTCGGTCTCTGGATGTCTAGCTGAGGTTATCTGTGCCGGAGGGTTTCCCTTAAGCCTTGGGTCACATAAGGACACCTGGGGCTTCCGTGTCACCTGAAGTAGGATCGGCGACTCCGCTTCTGTGGCCCTCGCATCAGGTTGAGAGGGATGAGATCCACCAGCCATCTCTGCACGCCGATAAATTGCGACTGCTTCAGCTGACCGTGGTTGGTCCTCTTGGGATCTGTGTGGCCGTTCGAGTACTTGCGGTCGAGAATCACTCGCAGATGGTCGTGCCGCTACGGTGGTGCCGGGGGTGTCCTCCCGGTAATGGGAGTCTGCTCCTATCTCCACCGCTGGGCACCTCACACTTTGTTGTAACTGTGCTGCTTCGTAATCACTCTGGGGGTTGTTTCCCGCGTCCCTCCTTGCAGGTTGAACCTCACAGGTGTTCCTGTCACCTCCCTCCTCCAGGATACTGCTGCCAATCAATGCTGAGGCAGGCTCTTGCGTCAGTACTCCAGCCGTATCTGCTGTGTCTGTGGACGGGACTTGCAATAGACGTGCCTCCTCATGGGCTTCTTCCACAACTTCCTCCAGCTCCATTTGGTTATTCCAGGATGGTTCTTCCTTCTGGGCTTTGCTTGTCTTCGCCCGCTTGGCCCGTTTCTTCTCGGTCGGGCGTTTCTCTTCTGCTGCAGCTGTCTCCGTTACAAGTGGACCCACCTCGGGTGGTATTATCTCCTCCGGATTGGCCAGATGTACTCGTTTCCCTGTGGTATCTCGAACTATGGAGGCATACTCCCTTTGCGGTGCAGACCTTGCTGCTTCCTGTTGACTGTCATTCACCAGAGACGTTTGCCTGTTTTCATCCGTAGGATGCGCTCCCTCACTCTGCGTGTCCACTACCACCTTCGTCGGTTCTGTTTCGTTTCTCCGTCCAGTCGCCACTGGGCGTGTTGCGGTCGGACGGTGGGGGCAAAATTCCTTTAGATGTGCCGTGCTACTGCAGACGTAGCAGGATCTGGGTTGGCCGGCGTAGGACACCGATAATCTGTAGCTGCCAATGATGATAAAACTAGGGATGTTCGTCTTCAGTTGCATCTTTACCGCTCGTACCCCATTAAACACCGGGACGCGATATTGTCGGCTCCATTGTTCCTTCCGGACGTCATATACCGTTCCGTAACGCTGCAACGCTGCTTTTAAGACCTCTGCCGGGAGCTCTGGGGGTACATCAAACACTCGGACATTGACCGCATTACCGGTCACGTGTTCGATAAGCACTTTAGTCATCTCACCATTCATATATGTGAAAGGTGTTTCCGCCGAGAAGTTATTGAGGGTTTTCTACAGCAAGAGTGCTGATATTAATTTAACATAAATTGCCCGTTCACTTGCAATTAACTGTATTGTATCCACTTGTTCCGCATTTAACCGTAATGTATCTGCTATGAAATCATGCACTTCATATGCCGACGGTCGCGTTGCACTTAAAGCAAACTTGATCCTGAGGGTATTTTTCCTCACGTACATTTCCATTTCTTTTCACTGTTAAATTTAGCTGAAATACTCACTTTAAATTCCTACACTTGGTGATCGATAATATCACTCACAGTGTGGTATATGTCTTTCTTGCGCTCACTCACTATCAGGCCACACACGCAGTAGACAAAACAACCGGTTCTCCTGGTACGTCCGCTCTGTCCCAGCGCACTGGCTTTACGTTGTTGAGCGATGCCATGCGCATGTGACGCGATGTGACTCAATGCGCACGCGATGCGATGCACATAAGTTGCGATATCAAGCAATGCCATTCGCATGTAACGCGACGTGACTCAATGCGCATGCGATACGATGCACATAAAATGCCATATCAAGCGATGGCATGCACATGTGACGCGACGTGACTCACTGCACATGCGATGCAATGCACATAAGATGCGATATCAAGCGATGCCATGCGCATGTAACGCGACGTGACTCAATGCGCATGCGATGCGCATAAGATGCGATATCAAGCGATGCCATGCGTATGTGACGTGTTGTGATTCAATCCGCATGCGATGAGATACACATGAGATGAGATATCAAGCGATGCCATGTGCATGTGACGCGACGTGACTCAACGCTTATGCGATGCGATGCACATAAGATGCGACATCAAGCGATGCCATGCGCATGTGACGCGACGTGACTCAATGCGCATGCGATGCGACGCACATAAGCTGCGATATCAAGGTATGCCATGCGTATGTGACATGACGTGACTCAATGCACATGGGATGCGATGCACATAAGATGCGATATCAAGCGATGCCATGCGCATGTGACGCGAAGTGACTCAATGCGCATGCAAAGAGATGCACATAAGATGCGATATCAAGCGATGCCATGCGCATGTGACGCGACGTGACTCAATGCGCAAGCGATGGTATGCACATAAGATGCGATATCAAGCGATGCCATGCGCATGTTTTGCAACGTGACTCTATGCGCATGCGATGCGATGCACATAAGATGCGATATCAAGCGATGCCATGCGCATATGACGCGAGGTGACTCAATGCGCATGCGATGCGAAGCACATCAGATGCGATATCAAGCAATGCCATGCAAATGTGACGAGACATGGCTCAACGCGCATGCGATGCGATACACATAAGATGCGATGTCGAGCGATGCCATGCATGTCTGATGCGATGCGACTCAATGCGCATGCGATGCGATGAACATGAGAGGCGATATCAAGCGATTTCATGCGCATGTGATGCGATGTGACATAAGATGCGATATCGAGCGCTGCCATGTGCATGTGGCGTGATGTCACTCAATGCGCTGCGATTCGATGCACATAAGATGCTATATCGAGCGATGCCATGCGCACGTGACGCTACGTGGCTCAATGCGCATGTATTGCGAAGCACATCAGATGCGATATCAAGTGATGCCATGAAAATGTGACGAGACATGACTCAACGCGCATGCGATGCGATGCAAATAAGATGCCATGTCGAGCGATGCCATGCGCGTGTGATGCGATGTGACTCAATGCGCATGCGATGCACATAAGATGCGATGCGCATAAGATGCAATATCAGGCGATGCCATGCGCATGTGACGCGATGTGACTAAATGCGCATGCGGTGCTTATAAGATGCGATATCAAGCGATACCATGCGCATATCACGCGATGTCACTCAATGCGCATGCGATGCGATGCACAAAAGATGCGATATCGAGCGATGTCATGCGCATGTGGTGCGACGTGACTAATGCACATGCGATGCGATGAACATAAGATGCGTTTTCAAGCATTGCCATGCGCATTCGACGCGACGCGACTCAAAGCGCATGCGATGCGATGCACGTAAGATGCGATATCAAACGATGCCATGCGCATGTGATGCGAAGTGACTCAATGCGCATGAGATCCACATAAGATGCGATATCAAGTGATGCCATGCGCATGTGACGCGCTGTGACTTAATGCGCATGCGATACGATGTACATAAGATGCGATATCAAGCGATGCCATGCGCATGTGACGCAACATGACTCACTGCGCATGCGATGCGATGCACATAAATTGCGATATCAAGCGATGCCATGAGCATGTGACCTGGCGTGACTCAATGCGCATGCGATGCAATGCACATAAGATGCGATATCAAGCAATGCCATGCGCATGTGATGCGACGTGACTCAATACGCATGCGATGCGATGAACATGAGAGGCGATATGAAGCGATGCCATGCGCATGTGATGCGATGTGACTCAATGCGCATGCGATGCGATACACATAAGATGCGATATCAAGCGATGCCATGCGCATGTGATGCAACGTGACTCAATGCGCATGCGATGCAAAAGAGATGCGAAATCAAGCTATGCCATGTACATGTGAAGCGACGTCACTCAATGCGCATACGATGCACATGAAATGCGTTGTCGAGAGATGCCATGCGCATGTGATGCGATGGGACTCAATGCGCATGAGATGCGATTCACCTAAGATGCGATATCAAGCGATGCCATGCGCATGTGGTGCAACGTGACTAATGCACATGCGATGCGATGAACATAAGATGCGTTTTCAAGAATTGCCATGCGCATTCGACGCGACGTGACTCAAAGGGCATGCGATGCGATGCACGTAAGATGCGATATCAAGCGATGCCATGCGCATGTGATGCGAAGTGACTCAATGCGCATG
The DNA here is from genome assembly GCA_030765045.1 of Tenodera sinensis. NCBI lineage: Eukaryota > Metazoa > Arthropoda > Insecta > Mantodea > Mantidae > Tenodera > Tenodera sinensis. The sequence continues at coordinate 112,056,432 of CM060970.1, read as the reverse complement.
AGATCCACATAAGATGCGATATCAAGCGATGCCATGCGCATGTGATGCGAAGTGACTCAATGCGCATGAGATCCACATAAGATGCGATATCAAGTGATGCCATGCGCATGTGACGCGCTGTGACTTAATGCGCATGCGATACGATGCACATAAGATGCGATATCAAGCGACGCCATGCGCATGTGACCTGGCGTGACTCAATGCGCATGCGCTGCAATGCACATAAGATGCGATATCAAGCAATGAAATGCGCAAGTGATGCGACGTGACTGAATACGCATGCGATGCGATGAACATGAGAGGCGATATGAAGCGATGCCATGCGCATGTGATGCGAGGTGACTCAATGCGCATGCGATGCGATGCACATAAGATGCGATATCAAGCGATGCCATGCGCATGTGGCGTGATGTCACTCAATATGCATGCGATGCGATGCACATAAGATGCGATATCAAGCGATGCCATGCGCATGTGATGCAACGTGACTCAATGCGCATGCGAGCAAATGAGATGCGAAATCAAGCGATGCCATGTACATGTGAAGCGACGTCACTCAATGCGCATACGATGCACATGAGATGCGTTGTCGAGAGATGCCATGCGCATGTGATGCGATGGGACTCAATGCGCATGAGATGCGATGCACATAAGATGCGATGTCAAGCGATGCCATGCGCATGTGACGCGACGTGACTCAATAAGCATGCGATGCGATGCACATAAAATATAATATCAAGCGATGCCATGCGCATGTGACGCGACCTGGCTCAATGCGCATGCGATGCAAGGCGCATAAGATGCGATATCAAGCGATGCCATGCGCATGTGACATGACGTGACTGAATGCACATGGGATGCGATTCACATAAGATGCGATATCAAGCGATGCCATGCGCATGTGACGCGAAGTGACTCAATGCGCATGCAAAGAGATGCACATAAGATGCGATATCAAGCGATGCCATGCGCATATGACGCGTGGTGACTCAATGCGCATGCGATGTGAAGCACATCAGATGCGATATCAAGCGATCCCATGCAAATGTGACGAGACATGGCTCAACGCGCATGCGATGCGATACACATAAGATGCGATGTCGAGCGATGCCATGCATGTCTGATGCGATGTGACTCAATGCGCATGCGATGCGATGAACATCAGAGGCGATATCAAGCGATTCCATGCGCATGTGATGCGATGTGACATAAGATGCGATATCGGGCGCTGCCATGTGCATGTGGCGTGATGTCACTCAATGCGCTGCGATTCGATGCACATAAGATGCGATATCAAGCGATGCCATGCGCATGTGAGCGATGTGACTCAATACGCATGCGATGCGATGCACATAAAATGCGATATCAAGCGATGCCATTCGCATGTGATGCAGCGTGACTAAATGCGCATGCGATGCCAATGAGATACGAAATCAGGCGATGCCATGTGCATGTGACGCGACGTCACTCAATGCGCATACGATGCGCAGAAGATGCGTCGTCGAGCGATACCATGCGCATGTGATATGATGTGACTCAATGCGCATGCGATGCGATGCACATAAGATGCGATATCAAGCGATGCCATGCGCATGTGACTGCGACGTGACTCAATAAGCATGCGATGCGATGCACATGAAATACCATATCAAGCGATGCCATGCGCATGTGACGCGACGTGAGTCACTATGCATGCGATGCGATGCACATAAGGTGCAATATCAAGCGATGCCATTCGCATGTAAGGGATGTATATCCCTTTCGGATGATTGTCACCTGGGCTGGCGGAGGCGGGGCCAGTCCAAAAAATTAATTAAAAAAAAAAGAAATGTAACGCGACGTCACTCAATGCGCATGCGATGCGATGAACATACATGCGATATCAAGCGATGCCATGCGCATGTGACATGACGTGACTCAATGCGCATGCGATGCGATGCACATAAGATGCGATATCAAGCAATGCCATGCTCATGTAACGCGACGTGACTCAATGCCCATGCGATACGATGCACATAAAATGCCATATCAAGTGATGGCATGCACATGTGACGCTACGTGACTCACTGCACATGCGATGCAATGCACATAAGATGCGATATCAAGCGATGCCATGCGCATGTAACGCGACGTGACTCAATGCGCATGCGATGCGCATAAGATGCGACATCAAGCGATGCCATGCGCATGTGACGCGATGTGACTCAATGCGCACGCGATGCGATGCACATAAGATGCGATATCAAGCAATGCCATGCTCATGTAACGCGACGTGATTCAATGCCCATGCGATACGATGCACATAAAACGCCATATCAAGTGATGGCATGCACATGTGACGCGACGTGACTCACTGCACATGCGACGCAATGCACATAAGATGCGATATCAAGCGATGCCATGCGCATGTAACGCGACGTGACTCAATGCGCATGCGATGCGCATAAGATGCGACATCAAGCGATGCCATGCGCATGTGACGCGACGTGACTCAATGCGCATGCGATGCGATGCACATAAGATACGAAATCGAGCGATGCCATGCGCATGTGACTCAATGCGCATACGATGCGATGCACATAAAATGCGGTATCAAGCGATGCCATGCGTTTGCGACGCGATGTAACTCAATGCGCATTCAATGCGATGCACATAAGATGCGATGTCGAGCGATGTCATGCGCATGTATTGCGACGTGACTCAATGCGCATTCGACGGAATGCAGATAACATGCGATATCAAGCGATGCCATGCGCATGTGACGCGATATGACTCAATGCGCATGCGATGCGATGCACATAAGATGCGATGTCGAGCGATGCCATGCGCGTGTGATGCGATGTGACTCAAAGCGCATGCGATGCACATAAGATGCGATATCCAGCGATGCCAAGCGCATGTGACGCGACGTGACTCGATGCGCATGCGATGCAATGACCACAAGATGCGATAACAAGCGATGCCATGCGCATGTGACGCGACGTGACTCAATGTGCATGCGATGCACATAAGATGCGATATCAGGCGATGCCATGAGTATGTGACGTGATGTGACTCAATCCGCATGCTATGCGATGCACATAAAGTGCGATATCAAGAGATGCCATGCGCATGTGGCGTGATTTCGCTAAATGCGCTGCGATGCGATGCATATAAGATGCGATATCAAGCGATGCCATGCGCATGTTACGTGATGTGACTCAATCCGCATGCGATGCGATGCACATAAGATGCGATATCAAGCGATGCCATGCGCATGTGGCGTGATGTCACTCAATATGCATGCGATGCGATGCACATAAGATGCGATATCAAGCGATGCCATGCGCATGTGATGCAACGTGACTCAATGCGCATGCGATGCGATGCACATAAAATAAGATATCAAGAGATGCCATATGCATGTGACGCGACGTGACTCAATGCGCATGCGATGCGATGCACATAAGATGCGATATCAAGCGATGACATGCGTTTGTAACGTGATGTGATTCAATCCGCATGCGATGAGATGCACATGAGATGCGATATCAAGCGATGCCATGTGCATGTGACGCGACGTGACTCAATGCTTATGCGATGCGATGCAGATAAGATGCGACATCAAGCGATACCGTGCGCATGTGACGCGACGTGACTCAATGCGCATGCGATGCAACGCACATAAGCTGCGATATCAAGGTATGCCATGCGTATGTGACATGACGTGACTCAATGCACATGGGATGCGATGCACATAAGATGCGATATCAAGCGATGCCATGCGCATGTGACGCGAAGTGACTCAATGCGCATGCAAAGAGATGCACATAAGATGCGATATCAAGCGATGCCATGCGCATGTGACGCGACGTGACTCAATGCGCAAGCGATGGTATGCACATAAGATGCGATATCAAGCGATGCCATGCGCATATGACGCGAGGTGACTCAATGCGCATGCGATGCGAAGCACATCAGATGCGATATCAAGCGATGCCATGCAAATGTGACGAGACGTGGCTCAACGCGCATGCGATGCCATACACATAAGATGCGATGTCGAGCGATGCCATGCATGTCTGATGCGATGTGACTCAATGCGCATGCGATGCGATGAACATGAGAGGCGATATCAAGCGATTTCATGCGCATGTGATGCGATGTGACATAAGATGCGATATCGAGCGCTGCCATGTACATGTGGCGTGATGTCACTCAATGCGCTGCGATTCGATGCACATAAGATGCTATATCGAGCGATGCCATGCGCACGTGACGCTACGTGGCTCAATGCGCATGTGATGCGAAGCACATCAGATGCGATATCAAGTGATCCCATGAAAATGTGACGAGACATGACTCAACGCGCATGCGATGCGATGCAAATAAGATGGCATGTCGAGCGATGCCATGCGCGTGTGATGCGATGTGACTCAATGCGCATGCGATGCACATAAGATGCGATGCGCATAAGATGCAATATCAGGCGATGCCATGCGCATGTGACGCGATGTGACTAAATACGCATGCGGTGCTTATAAGATGCGATATCAAGCGATACCATGCGCATATCACGCGATGTCACTCACTACGCATGCGATGCGATGCACAAAAGTTGCGATATCGAGCGATGTCATGCGCATGTGGTGCGACGTGACTAATGCACATGCGATGCGATGAACATAAGATGCGTTTTCAAGCATTGCCATGCGCATTCGACGCGACGTGACTCAAAGCGCATGCGATGCGATGCACGTAAGATGCGATATCAAGCGATGCCATGCGCATGTGATGCGAAGTGACTGAATGCGCACGAGATCCAAATAAGATGCGATATCAAGTGATGCCATGCGCATGTGACGCGCTGTGACTTAATGCGCATGCGATGCGATGCACATAAGATACGATATCGAGCGATGCCATGCGCATGTTACTCAATGCGCATGCGATGCGATGCACATAATAGCGATGTCGAGCGATGCCATGCGCGTGTGATGCGATGTGACTCAAAGCGCTTGCGATGCACATAAGATGCGATATCAAGCGATGCCAAGCGCATGTGACGCGACGTGACTCGATGCGCATGCGATGCAATGACCATAAGATGCGATAACAAGCGATGCCATGCGCATGTGACGCGACGTGACTCAATGTGCATGCGATACACATAAGATGCGATATCAAGCGATGCCATGCGCATGTGACGCTACATGACTCACTGCGCATGCGATGCGATGCACATAAATTGCGATATCAAGCGATGCCATGAGCATGTGACCTGGCGTGACTCAATGCGCATGCGATGCAATGCACATAAGATGCGATATCAAGCAATGCCATGCGCATGAGATGCGACGTGACTCAATACGCATGCGATGCGATGAACATGAGAGGCGATATGAAGCGATGCCATGCGCATGTGATGCGATGTGACTCAATGCGCATGCGATGCGATGCACATAAGATGCGATATCAAGCGATGCCATGCGCATGTGGCGTGATGTCACTCAATATGCATGCGATGCGATGCACATAAGATGCGATATCAAGCGATGCGATGCGCATGTGATGCAACGTGACTCAATGCGCATGCGATGCAAATGAGATGCGAAATCAAGCGATGCCATGTACATGTGAAGCGACGTCACTCAATGCGCATACGATGCACATGAGATGCGTTGTCGAGAGATGCCATGCGCATGTGATGCGATGGGACTCAATGCGCATGAGATGCGATGCACATAAGATGCGACATCAAGCGATGCCATGCGCATGTGACGCGACGTGACTCAATAAGCATGCGATGCCATGCACGTAAAGTATAATATCAATTGATGCCATGCGCATGTGACGCAACGTGACTCAATGCGCATGCGATGCGATGCACATAAGATGCGATATCAAGCGATGCCATGCGCATATGACGCGTGGTGACTCAATGCGCATGCGATGCGAAGCGCATCAGATGCGATATCAAGCGATGCCATGCAAATGTGACGAGACATGGCTCAACGCGCATGCGATGCGATACACATAAGATGCGATGTCGAGCGATGCCATGCATGTCTGATGCGATGTAACTCAATGCGCATGCGATGCGATGAACATCAGAGGCAATATCAAGCGATTCCATGCGCATGTGATGCGATGTGACATAAGATGCGATATCGAGCGCTGCCGTGTGCATGTGGCGTGATGTCACTCAATGCGTATGCGACGCGATGTAACTCAATGCGCATTCAATGCGATGCACATAACATGTGATGTCGAGCGATGTCATGCGCATGTATTGCGACGTGACTCAATGCGCATGCGACGCAATGCAGATAACATGCGATATCAAGCGATGCCATGCGCATGTGACGCGATATGACTCAATGCGCGTGCGATGCGATGCACATAAGATGCGATGTCGAGCGATGCCATGCGCGTGTGATGCGATGTGACTCAAAGCGCTTGCGATGCACATAAGATGCGATATCAAGCGATGCCAAGCGCATGTGACGCGACGTGACTCGATGCGAATGCGATGCAATGACCATAAGATGCGATAACAAGCGATGCCATGGGCATGTGACGCGACGTGACTCAATGTGCATGCGATACACATAAGATGCGATATCAGGCGATGCCATGAGTATGTGACGTGATGTGACTCAAACCGCATGCTATGCGATGCACATAAAGTGCGATATCAAGCGATGCCATGCGCATGTGACGCAACATGACTCACTGCGCATGCGATGCGATGCACATAAATTGCGATATCAAGCGATGCCATGAGCATGTGACCTGGCGTGACTCAATGCGCATGCGATGCAATGCACATAAGATGCGATATCAAGCAATGCCATGCGCATGTGATGCGACGTGACTCAATACAAATGCGATGCGATGAACATGAGAGGCGATATGAAGCGATGCCATGCGCATGTGATGCGATGTGACTCAATGCGCATGCGATGCGATGCACATAAGATGCGATATCAAGCGATGCCATGCGCATGTGGCGTGATGTCACTCAATATGCATGCGATGCGATGCACATAAGATGCGATATCAAGCGATGCGATGCGCATGTGATGCAACGTGACTCAATGCGCATGCGATGCAAATGAGATGCGAAATCAAGCGATGCCATGTACATGTGAAGCGACGTCACTCAATGCGCATACGATGCACATGAGATGCGTTGTCGAGAGATGCCATGCGCATGTGATGCGATGGGACTCAATGCGCATGAGATGCGATGCACATAAGATGCGACATCAAGCGATGCCATGCGCATGTGACGCGACGTGACTCAATAAGCATGCGATGCCATGCACGTAAAGTATAATATCAATTGATGCCATGCGCATGTGACGCAACGTGACTCAATGCGCATGCGATGCGATGCACATAAGATGCGATATCAAGCGATGCCATGCGCATATGACGCGTGGTGACTCAATGCGCATGCGATGCGAAGCGCATCAGATGCGATATCAAGCGATGCCATGCAAATGTGACGAGACATGGCTCAACGCGCATGCGATGCGATACACATAAGATGCGATGTCGAGCGATGCCATGCATGTCTGATGCGATGTAACTCAATGCGCATGCGATGCGATGAACATCAGAGGCAATATCAAGCGATTCCATGCGCATGTGATGCGATGTGACATAAGATGCGATATCGAGCGCTGCCGTGTGCATGTGGCGTGATGTCACTCAATGCGCTGCGATTCGATGCACATAAGATGCGATATCAAGCGATGCCATGCGCATTGAGCGATGTGACTCAATACGCATGCGATGCGATGCACATAAAATGCGATATCAAGCGATGCCATTCGCATGTAATGCAACGTGACTAAATGCGCATGCGATGCTAATGAGATGCGAAATCAGGCGACGCTATGTGCATGTGACGCGACGTCACTCAATGCGCATACGATGCGCAGAAGATGCGTTGTCGAGCGATGCCATGCGCATGTGATGCAACGTGACTCAATGCGCCTGCGATGCGATGCACATAAGATAAGATATCAAGAGATGCCATATGCATGTGACGCGGCGTGACTCAATGCGCATGCGATGCGATGCACATAAGATGCGATATCAAGCGATGCCATGTGTATGTGACGTGATGTGATTCAATCCGCATGCGATGATTTGCACATGAGATGCGATATCAAGCGATGCCATGTGCATGTGACGCGACTTGACTCAATAAGCATGCGATGCGATGCACATGAAATACCATATCAAGCGATGCCATGCGCATATGACGCGACGTGAGTCACTATGCATGCGATGCAATGCACATCAGATGCAATATGAAGCGATGCCATACGCATGTAAGGGATGTATATCCCTTTCGGATGATCGTCACCTGGGCTGGCGGAGGCGGGGCCAGTCCAAAAAATTAATTAAAAAAGAAAAGAAATGTAACGCGACGTGACTCAATGCGCATGCGATGCGATGAACATACATGCGATATCAAGCGATGCCATGCGCATGTGACATGACGTGACTCAATGCGCATGCGATGCGATGCACATAAGATGCGATATCAAGCAATGCCATGCGCATGTAACGCGACGTGACTCAATGCGCATGCGATACGATGCACATAAAATGCCATATCAAGCGATGGCATGCACATGTGACGCGACGTGACTCACTGCACATGCGAAGCAATGCACATAAGATGCGATATCAAGCGATGTCATGCGCATGTAACGCGACGTGACTCAATGCGCATGCGATGCACATAAGATGCGACATCAAGCGATGCCATGCGCATGTGACGCGACGTGACTCAATGCGCATGCGATGCGATGCACATAAGATACGATATCGAGCGATGCCATGCGCATGTGACTCAATGCGCATACGATGCGATGCACATAAAATACGGTATCAAGCGATGCCATGCGTATGCGACGCGACGTAACTCAAAGCGCATTCAATGCGATGCTCATAACATGCGATGTCGAGCGATGTCATGCGCATGTATTGCGACGTGACTCAATGCGCATGCGACGCAATGCAGATAACATGCGATATCAAGCGATGCCATGAGTATGTGACGTGATGTGACTCAATCCGCATGCTATGCGATGCACATAAAGTGCGATATCAAGCGATGCCATGCGCATGTGACGCAACATGACTCACTGCGCATGCGATGCGATGCACATAAATTGCGATATCAAGCGATGCCATGAGCATGTGACCTGGCGTGACTCAATGCGCATGCGATGCAATGCACATAAGATGCGATATCAAGCACTGCCATGCGCATGTGATGCGACGTGACTCAATACGCATGCGATGCGATGAACATGAGAGGCGATATGAAGCGATGCCATGCGCAATTGATGCGATGTGACTCAATGCGCATGCGATGCGATGCACATAAGATGCGATATCAAGCGATGCCATGCGCATGTGGCGTGATGTCGTTCAATATGCATGCGATGCGATGCACATAAGATGCGATATCAAGCGATGCGATGCGCATGTGATGCAACGTGACTCAATGCGCATGCGATGCAAATGAGATGCGAAATCAAGCGATGCCATGTACATGTGAAGCGACGTCACTCAATGCGCATACGATGCACATGAGATGCGTTGTCGAGAGATGCCATGCGCATGTGATGCGATGGGACTCAATGCGCATGAGATGCGATGCACATAAGATGCGATATCAAGCGATGCCATGCGCATGTGACGCGACGTGACTCAATAAGCATGCGATGCGATGCACATAAAATATAATATCAAGCGATGCCATGCGCATGTGACGCAACGTGACTCAATGCGCATGCGATGCGATGCACATAAGATGCGATATCAAGCGATGCCATGCGCATATGACGCGTGGTGACTCAATGCGCATGCGATGCGAAGCACATCAGATGCGATATCAAGCGATGCCATGCAAATGTGACGAGACATGGCTCAACGCGCATGCGATGCGATACACATAAAATGCGATGTCGAGCGATGCCATGCATGTCTGATGCGATGTGACTCAATGCGCATGCGATGCGATGAACATCAGAGGCAATATCAAGCGATTCCATGCGCATGTGATGCGATGTGACATAAGATGCGATATCGAGCGCTGCCGTGTGCATGTGGCGTGATGTCACTCAATGCGCTGCGATTCGATGCACATAAAATGCGATATCAAGCGATGCCATTCGCATGTAATGCAACGTGATTAAATGCGCATGCGATAATAATGAGATGCGAAATCAGGCGATGCCATGTGCATGTGACGCGACGTCACTCAATGCGCATACGATGCGCAGAAGATGCGTTGTCGAGCGATGCCATGCGCATGTGATGCGATGTGACTCAATGCGCATGCGATGCGATGCACATAAGATGCGATATCAAGCAATGCCATGCGCATGTGACGCGACTTGACTCAATAAGCATGCGATGCGATGCACATGAAATACCATATCAAGCGATGCCATGCGCATGTGACGCGACGTGAGTCACTATGCATGCGATGCAATGCACATAAGATGCAATATCAAGCGATGCCATACGCATGTAAGGGATGTATATCCCTTTCGGATGATTGTCACCTGGGCTGGCGGAGGCGGGGCCAGTCCAAAAAATTAATTAAAAAAAAAAGAAATGTAACGCGACGTGACTCAATGCGCATGCGATGCGATGAACATACATGCGATATCAAGCGATGCCATGCGCATGTGACATGACGTGACTCAATGCGCATGCGATGCGATGCACATAAGATGCGATATCAAGCAATGCCATGCGCATGTAACGCGACGTGACTCAATGCGCATGCGATACGATGCACATAAAATGCCATATCAAGCGATGGCATGCACATGTGACGCGACGTGACTCACTGCACATGCGAAGCAATGCACATAAGATGCGATATCAAGCGATGTCATGCGCATGTAACGCGACGTGACTCAATGCGCATGTGATGCACATAAGATGCGACATCAAGCGATGCCATGCGCATGTGACGCGACGTGACTCAATGCGCATGCGATGCGATGCACATAAGATACGATATCGAGCGATGCCATGCGCATGTGACTCAATGCGCATACGATGCGATGCACATAAAATGCGGTATCAAGCGATGACATGCGTATGCGACGCGATGTAACTAAATGCGCATTCAATGCGATGCACATAAGATGCGATGTTGAGCGATGTCATGCGCATGTATTGCGACGTGACTCAATGCGCATGCGACGCAATGCAGATAACATGCGATATCAAGCGATGCCATGCGCATGTGACGCGATATGACTCAATGCGCATGCGATGCGATGCACATAAGATGCGATGTCGAGCGATGCCATGCGCGTGTGGTGCGATGTGACTCAAAGCGCATGCGATGCACATAAGATGCGATATCAAGCGATGCCAAGCGCATGTGACGCGACGTGATTCGATGCGCATGGGATGCAATGACCATAAGATGCGATAACAAGCGATGCCATGCGCATGTGACGCGACCTGACTCAATGTGCATGCGATGCACATAAGATGCGATATCAGGCGACGCCATGAGTATGTGACGTGATGTGACTCAATCCGCATGCTATGCGATGCACATAAAGTGCGATATCAAGCGACACCATGCGCATGTGGCGTGATTTCGCTAAATGCGCTGCGATGCGATGCATATAACATGCGATATCAAGCGATGCCATGCGCATGTGGCGTGATGTCACTCAATACGCATGCGATGCGATGCACATAAGATGCGATATCAAGCGATGCCATGCGCATGTGATGCAACGTGACTCAATGCGCCTGCGATGCGATGCACATAAGATAAGATATCAAGAGATGCCATATGCATGTCACGCGACGTGACTCAATGCGCATGCGATGCGATGCACATAAGATGCGATATCAAGCGATGCCATGCGTATGTGACGTGATGTGATTCAATCCGCATGCGATGAGATGCACATGAGATGCGATATCAAGCGATGCCATGTGCATGTGACGCGACGTGACTCAATGCTTATGCGATGCGATGCAGATAAGATGCGACATCAAGCGAAGCCATGCGCATGTGACGCGACGTGACTCAATGCGCATGCGATGCGACGCACATAAGCTGCGATATCAAGGTATGCCATGCGTATGTGACATGACGTGACTCAATGCACATGGGATGCGATGCACATAAGATGCGATATCAAGCGATGCCATGCGCATGTGACGCGACGTGACTCAATGCGCATGCGATGCGACGCACATAAGCTGCGATATCAAGGTATGCCATGCGTATGTGACATGACGTGACTCAATGCACATGGGATGCGATGCACATAAGATGCGATATCAAGCGATGCCATGCGCATGTGACGCGAAGTGACTCAATGCGCATGCAAAGAGATGCACATAAGATGCGATATAAGCGATGCCATGCGCATGTGACGCGACGTGACTCAATGCGCAAGCGATGGTATGCACATAAGATGCGATATCAAGCGATGCCATGCGCATGTGACGCAACGTGACTCACTGCGCATGCGATGCGATGCACATAAATTGCGATATCAAGCGTTGCCATGAGCATGTGACCTGGCGTGACTCAATGCGCATGCGATGCAATGCACATAAGATGCGATATCAAGCACTGCCATGCGCATGTGCTGCGACGTGACTCAATACGCATGCGATGCGATGAACATGAGAGGCGATATGAAGCGATGCCATGCGCATGTGATGCGATGTGACTCAATGCGCATGCGATGCGATGCACATAAGATGCGATATCAAGCGATGCCATGCGCATGTGGCGTGATGTCGTTCAATATGCATGCGATGCGATGCACATAAGATGCGATATCAAGCGATGCGATGCGCATGTGATGCAACGTGACTCAATGCGCATGCGATGCAAATGAGATGCGAAATCAAGCGATGCCATGTACATGTGAAGCGACGTCACTCAATGCGCATACGATGCACATGAGATGCGTTGTCGAGAGATGCCATGCGCATGTGATGCGATGGGACTCAATGCGCATGAGATGCGATGCACATAAGATGCGATATCAAGCGATGCCATGCGCATGTGACGCGACGTGACTCAATAAGCATGCGATGCCATCCACATAAAGTATAATATCAATTGATGCCATGCGCATGTGACGCAACGTGACTCAATGCGCATGCGATGCGATGCACATAAGATGCGATATCAAGCGATGCCATGCGCATATGACGCGTGGTGACTCAATGCGCATGCGATGCGAAGCGCATCAGATGCGATATCAAGCGATGCCATGCAAATGTGACGAGACATGGCTCAACGCGCATGCGATGCGATACACATAAGATGCGATGTCGAGCGATGCCATGCATGTCTGATGCGATGTAACTCAATGCGCATGCGATGCGATGAACATCAGAGGCAATATCAAGCGATTCCATGCGCATGTGATGCGATGTGACATAAGATGCGATATCGAGCGCTGCCGTGTGCATGTGGCGTGATGTCACTCAATGCGCTGCGATTCGATGCACATAAGATGCGATATCAAGCGATGCCATGCGCATTGAGCGATGTGACTCAATACGCATGCGATGCGATGCACATAAAATGCGATATCAAGCGATGCCATTCGCATGTAATGCAACGTGACCAAATGCGCATGCGATGCTAATGAGATGCGAAATCAGGCGATGCCATGTGCATGTGACGCGACGTCACTCAATGCGCATACGATGCGCAGAAGATGCGTTGTCGAGCGATGCCATGCGCATGTGATGCAACGTGACTCAATGCGCCTGCGATGCGATGCACATAAGATAAGATATCAAGAGATGCCATATGCATGTGACGCGGCGTGACTCAATGCGCATGTGATGCGATGCACATAAGATGCGATATCAAGCGATGCCATGTGTATGTGACGTGATGTGATTCAATCCGCATGCGATGATTTGCACATGAGATGCGATATCAAGCGATGCCATGTGCATGTGACGCGACTTGACTCAATAAGCATGCGATGCGATGCACATGAAATACCATATCAAGCGATGCCATGCGCATATGACGCGACGTGAGTCACTATGCATGCGATGCAATGCACATAAGATGCAATATCAAGCGATGCCATACGCATGTAAGGGATGTATATCCCTTCGGATGATCGTCACCTGGGCTGGCGGAGGCGGGGCCAGTCCAAAAAATTAATTAAAAAAGAAAAGAAATGTAACGCGACGTGACTCAATGCGCATGCGATGCGATGAACATACATGCGATATCAAGCGATGCCATGCGCATGTGACATGACGTGACTCAATGCGCATGTGATGCGATGCACATAAGATGCGATATCAAGCAATGCCATGCGCATGTAACGCGACGTGACTCAATGCGAATGCGATACGATGCACATAAAATGCCATATCAAGCGATGGCATGCACATGTGACGCGACGTGACTCACTGCACATGCGAAGCAATGCACATAAGATGCGATATCAAGCGATGTCATGCGCATGTAACGCGACGTGACTCAATGCGCATGCGATGCACATAAGATGCGACATCAAGCGATGCCATGCGCATGTGACGCGACGTGACTCAATGCGCATGCGATGCGATGCACATAAGATACGATATCGAGCGATGCCATGCGCATGTGACTCAATGCGCATACGATGCGATGCACATAAAATACGGTATCAAGCGATGCCATGCGTATGCGACGCGATGTAACTCAAAGCGCATTCAATGCGATGCTCATAACATGCGATGTCGAGCGATGTCATGCGCATGTATTGCGACGTGACTCAATGCGCATGCGACGCAATGCAGATAACATGCGATATCAAGCGATGCCATGCGCATGTGACGCGATATGACTCAATGCGCATGCGATGCGATGCACATAAGATGCGATGTCGAGCGATGCCATGCGCATGTGATGCGATGTGACTCAAAGCGCTTGCGATGCATATAAGATGCGATATCAAGCGATGCCAAGCGCATGTGACGCGACGTGACTCGATGCGCATGCGATGCAATGACCATAAGATGCGATAACAAGCGATGCCATGCGCATGTGACGCGACGTGACTCAATGTGCATGCGATACACATAAGATGCGATATCAGGCGATGCCATGAGTATGTGACGTGATGTGACTCAATCCGCATGCTATGCGATGCACATAAAGTGCGATATCAAGCGATGCCATGCGCATGTGACGCAACATGACTCACTGCGCATGCGATGCGATGCACATAAATTGCGATATCAAGCGATGCCATGAGCATGTGACCTGGCGTGACTCAATGCGCATGCGATGCAATGCACATAAGATGCGATATCAAGCACTGCCATGCGCATGTGATGCGACGTGACTCAATATGCATGCGATGCGATGAACATGAGAGGCGATATGAAGCGATGCCATGCGCATGTGATGCGATGTGACTCAATGCGCATGCGATGCGATGCACATAAGATGCGATATCAAGCGATGCCATGCGCATGTGGCGTGATGTCGTTCAATATGCATGCGATGCGATGCACATAAGATGCGATATCAAGCGATGCGATGCGCATGTGATGCAACGTGACTCAATGCGCATGCGATGCAAATGAGATGCGAAATCAAGCGATGCCATGTACATGTGAAGCGACGTCACTCAATGCGCATACGATGCACATGAGATGCGTTGTCGAGAGATGCCATGCGCATGTGATGCGATGGGACTCAATGCGCATGAGATGCGATGCACATAAGATGCGATATCAAGCGATGCCATGCGCATGTGACGCGACGTGACTCAATAAGCATGCGATGCGATGCACATAAAATATAATATCAAGCGATGCCATGCGCATGTGACGCAACGTGACTCAATGCGCATGCGATGCGATGCACATAAGATGCGATATCAAGCGATGCCATGCGCATATGACGCGTGGTGACTCAATGCGCATGCGATGCGAAGCACATCAGATGCGATATCAAGCGATGCCATGCAAATGTGACGAGACATGGCTCAACGCGCATGCGATGCGATACACATAAGATGCGATGTCGAGCGATGCCATGCATGTCTGATGCGATGTGACTCAATGCGCATGCGATGTGATGAACATCAGAGGCAATATCAAGCGATTCCATGCGCATGTGATGCGATGTGACATAAGATGCGATATCGAGCGCTGCCGTGTGCATGTGGCGTGATGTCACTCAATGCGCTGCGATTCGATGCACATAAAATGCGATATCAAGCGATGCCATTCGCATGTAATGCAACGTGATTAAATGCGCATGCGATAATAATGAGATGCGAAATCAGGCGATGCCATGTGCATGTGACGCGACGTCACTCAATGCGCATACGATGCGCAGAAGATGCGTTGTCGAGCGATGCCATGCGCATGTGATGCGATGTGACTCAATGCGCATGCGATGCGATGCACATGAGATGCGATATCAAGCAATGCCATGCGCATGTGACGCGACTTGACTCAATAAGCATGCGATGCGATGCACATGAAATACCATATCAAGCGATGCCATGCGCATGTGACGCGACGTGAGTCACTATGCATGCGATGCAATGCACATAAGATGCAATATCAAGCGATGCCATACGCATGTAAGGGATGTATATCCCTTTCGGATGATTGTCACCTGGGCTGGCGGAGGCGGGGCCAGTCCAAAAAATTAATTAAAAAAAAAAGAAATGTAACGCGACGTGACTCAATGCGCATGCGATGCGATGAACATACATGCGATATCAAGCGATGCCATGCGCATGTGACATGACGTGACTCAATGCGCATGCGATGCGATGCACATAAGATGCGATATCAAGCAATGCCATGCGCATGTAACGCGACGTGACTCAATGCGCATGCGATACGATGCACATAAAATGCCATATCAAGCGATGGCATGCACATGTGACGCGACGTGACTCACTGCACATGCGAAGCAATGCACATAAGATGCGATATCAAGCGATGTCATGCGCATGTAACGCGACGTGACTCAATGCGCATGTGATGCACATAAGATGCGACATCAAGCGATGCCATGCGCATGTGACGCGACGTGACTCAATGCGCATGCGATGCGATGCACATAAGATACGATATCGAGCGATGCCATGCGCATGTGACTCAATGCGCATACGATGCGATGCACATAAAATGCGGTATCAAGCGATGACATGCGTATGCGACGCGATGTAACTAAATGCGCATTCAATGCGATGCACATAAGATGCGATGTTGAGCGATGTCATGCGCATGTATTGCGACGTGACTCAATGCGCATGCGACGCAATGCAGATAACATGCGATATCAAGCGATGCCATGCGCATGTGACGCGATATGACTCAATGCGCATGCGATGCGATGCACATAAGATGCGATGTCGAGCGATGCCATGCGCGTGTGGTGCGATGTGACTAAAAGCGCATGCGATGCACATAAGATGCGATATCAAGCGATGCCAAGCGTATGTGACGCGACGTGATTCGATGCGCATGGGATGCAATGACCTAAGATGCGATAACAAGCGATGCCATGCGCATGTGACGCGACCTGACTCAATGTGCATGCGATGCACATAAGATGCGATATCAGGCGACGCCATGAGTATGTGACGTGATGTGACTCAATCCGCATGCTATGCGATGCACATAAAGTGCGATATCAAGCGACACCATGCGCATGTGGCGTGATTTCGCTAAATGCGCTGCGATGCGATGCATATAACATGCGATATCAAGCGATGCCATGCGCATGTGGCGTGATGTCACTCAATACGCATGCGATGCGATGCACATAAGATGCGATATCAAGCGATGCCATGCGCATGTGATGCAACGTGACTCAATGCGCCTGCGATGCGATGCACATAAGATAAGATATCAAGAGATGCCATATGCATGTCACGCGACGTGACTCAATGCGCATGCGATGCGATGCACATAAGATGCTATATCAAGCGATGCCATGCGTATGTGACGTGATGTGATTCAATCCGCATGCGATGAGATGCACATGAGATGCGATATCAAGCGATGCCATGTGCATGTGACGCGACGTGACTCAATGCTTATGCGATGCGATGCAGATAAGATGCGACATCAAGCGAAGCCATGCGCATGTGACGCGACGTGACTCAATGCGCATGCGATGCGACGCACATAAGCTGCGATATCAAGGTATGCCATGCGTATGTGACATGACGTGACTCAATGCACATGGGATGCGATGCACATAAGATGCGATATCAAGCGATGCCATGCGCATGTGACGCGACGTGACTCAATGCGCATGCGATGCGACGCACATAAGCTGCGATATCAAGGTATGCCATGCGCATGTGACGCGACGTGACTCAATGCGCAAGCGATGGTATGCACATAAGATGCGATATCAAGCGATGCCATGCGCATGTGACGCAACGTGACTCACTGCGCATGCGATGCGATGCACATAAATTGCCATATCAAGCGTTGCCATGAGCATGTGACCTGGCGTGACTCAATGCGCATGCGATGCAATGCACATAAGATGCGATATCAAGCACTGCCATGCGCATGTGCTGCGACGTGACTCAATACGCATGCGATGCGATGAACATGAGAGGCGATATGAAGCGATGCCATGCGCATGTGATGCGATGTGACTCAATGCGCATGCGATGCGATGCACATAAGATGCGATATCAAGCGATGCCATGCGCATGTGGCGTGATGTCGTTCAATATGCATGCGATGCGATGCACATAAGATGCGATATCAAGCGATGCGATGCGCATGTGATGCAACGTGACTCAATGCGCATGCGATGCAAATGAGATGCGAAATCAAGCGATGCCATGTACATGTGAAGCGACGTCACTCAATGCGCATACGATGCACATGAGATGCGTTGTCGAGAGATGCCATGCGCATGTGATGCGATGGGACTCAATGCGCATGAGATGCGATGCACATAAGATGCGATATCAAGCGATGCCATGCGCATGTGACGCGACGTGACTCAATAAGCATGCGATGCGATGCACATAAAATATAATATCAAGCGATGCCATGCGCATGTGACGCAACGTGACTCAATGCGCATGCGATGCGATGCACATAAGATGCGATATCAAGCGATGCCATGCGCATATGACGCGTGGTGACTCAATGCGCATGCGATGCGAAGCACATCAGATGCGATATCAAGCGATGCCATGCAAATGTGACGAGACATGGCTCAACGCGCATGCGATGCGATACACATAAGATGCGATGTCGAGCGATGCCATGCATGTCTGATGCGATGTGACTCAATGCGCATGCGATGCGATGAACATCAGAGGCAATATCAAGCGATTCCATGCGCATGTGATGCGATGTGACATAAGATGCAATATCGAGCGCTGCCGTGTGCATGTGGCGTGATGTCACTCAATGCGCTGCGATTCGATGCACATAAGATGCGATATCAAGCGATGCCATGCGCATTGAGCGATGTGACTCAATACGCATCCGATGCGATGCACATAAAATGCGATATCAAGCGATGCCATTCGCATGTAATGCAACGTGATTAAATGCGCATGCGATAATAATGAGATGCGAAATCAGGCGATGCCATGTGCATGTGACGCGACGTCACTCAATGCGCATACGATGCGCAGAAGATGCGTTGTCGAGCGATGCCATGCGCATGTGATGCGATGTGACTCAATGCGCATGCGATGCGATGCACATAAGATGCGATATCAAGCAATGCCATGCGCATGTGACGCGACTTGACTCAATAAGCATGCGATGCGATGCACATGAAATACCATATCAAGCGATGCCATGCGCATGTGACGCGACGTGAGTCACTATGCATGCGATGCAATGCACATAAGATGCAATATCAAGCGATGCCATACGCATGTAAGGGATGTATATCCCTTTCGGATGATTGTCACCTGGGCTGGCGGAGGCGGGGCCAGTCCAAAAAATTAATTAAAAAAAAAGAAATGTAACGCGACGTGACTCAATGCGCATGCGATGCGATGAACATACATGCGATATCAAGCGATGCCATGCGCATGTGACATGACGTGACTCAATGCGCATGCGATGCGATGCACATAAGATGCGATATCAAGCAATGCCATGCGCATGTAACGCGACGTGACTCAATGCGCATGCGATACGATGCACATAAAATGCCATATCAAGCGATGGCATGCACATGTGACGCGACGTGACTCACTGCACATGCGAAGCAATGCACATAAGATGTGATATCAAGCGATGTCATGCGCATGTAACGCGACGTGACTCAATGCGCATGTGATGCACATAAGATGCGACATCAAGCGATGCCATGCGCATGTGACGCGACGTGACTCAATGCGCATGCGATGCGATGCACATAAGATACGATATCGAGCGATGCCATGCGCATGTGACTCAATGCGCATACGATGCGATGCACATAAAATGCGGTATCAAGCGATGACATGCGTATGCGACGCGATGTAACTAAATGCGCATTCAATGCGATGCACATAAGATGCGATGTTGAGCGATGTCATGCGCATGTATTGCGACGTGACTCAATGCGCATGCGACGCAATGCAGATAACATGCGATATCAAGCGATGCCATGAGCATGTGACGCGATATGACTCAATGCGCATGCGATGCGATGCACATAAGATGCGATGTCGAGCGATGCCATGCGCGTGTGATGCGATGTGACTCAAAGCGCATGCGATGCACATAAGTTGCGATATCAAGCGATGCCAAGCGCATGTGACGCGACGTGATTCGATGCGCATGCGATGCAATGACCATAAGATGCGATAACAAGCGATGCCATGCGCATGTGACGCGACCTGACTCAATGTGCATGCGATGCACATAAGATGCGATATCAGGCGACGCCATGAGTATGTGACGTGATGTGACTCAATCCGCATGCTATGCGATGCACATAAAGTGCGATATCAAGCGACACCATGCGCATGTGGCGTGATTTCGCTAAATGCGCTGCGATGCGATGCATATAACATGCGATATCAAGCGATGCCATGCGTATGTGACGTGATGTGATTCAATCCGCATGCGATGAGATGCACATGAGATGCGATATCAAGCGATGCCATGTGCATGTGACGCGACGTGACTCAATGCTTATGCGATGCGATGCAGATAAGATGCGACATCAAGCGATGCCATGCGCATGTGACGCGACGTGACTCAATGCGCATGCGATGCGACGCACATAAGCTGCGATATCAAGGTATGCCATGCGTATGTGACATGACGTGACTCAATGCACATAGGATGCGATGCACATAAGATGCGATATCAAGCGATGCCATGCGCATGTGACGCGACGTGACTCAATGCGCATGCGATGCGACGCACATAAGCTGCGATATCAAGGTATGCCATGCGTATGTGACATGACGTGACTCAATGCACATGGGATGCGATGCACATAAGATGCGATATCAAGCGATGCCATGCGCATGTGACGCGAAGTGACTCAATGCGCATGCAAAGAGATGCACATAAGATGCGATATCAAGCGATGCCATGCGCATGTGACGCGACGTGACTCAATGCGCAAGCGATGGTATGCACATAAGATGCGATATCAAGCGATGCCATGCGCATGTGACGCAACGTGACTCAATGCGCATGCGATGCGATGCACATAAGATGCGATATCTAGCGATGCCATGCGCATATGACGTGAGGTGGCTCAATGCGCATGCGATGCGAAGCACATCAGATGCGATATCAAGCGATGCCATGCAAATGTGACGAGACATGACTCAACGCGCATGCGATGCGATGCACATAAGATGCCATGTCGAGCGATGCCATGCGCGTGTGATGCGATGTGGCTCAATGCGCATGCGATGCACATAAGATGCGATGCGCATAAGATGCAATATCAGGCGATGCCATGCACATGTGACGCGATGTGACTAAATGCGCATGCGGTCCTTATAAGATGCGATATCAAGCGATACCATGCGCATATCACGCGATGTCACTCAATGCGCATGCGATGGGATGAACATGAGAGGCGATATCAAGCGATTTCATGCGCATGTGATGCGATGTGACATAAGATGCGATATCGAGCGCTGCCATGTGCATGTGGCGTGATGTCACTCAATACGCATGCGATGCGAAGCACATCAGATGCGATATCAAGCGATGCCATGCAAATGTGACGAGACATGACTCAACGCGCATGCGATGCGATGCACATAAGATGCCATGTCGAGCGATGCCATGCGCGTGTGATGCGATGTGGCTCAATGCGCATGCGATGCACATAAGATGCGATGCGCATAAGATGCAATATCAGGCGATGCCATGCACATGTGACGCGATGTGACTAAATGCGCATGCGGTCCTTATAAGATGCGATATCAAGCGATACCATGCGCATATCACGCGATGTCACTCAATGCGCATGCGATGCGATGCACAAAAGATGCGATATCGAGCGATGTCATGCGCATGTGGTGCGACGTGACAAATGCACATGCGATGCGATGAATATAAGATGCGTTTTCAAGCATTGCCATGCGCATTCGACGCGACGTGACTCAAAGCGCATGCGATGCGATGCACGTAAGATGCGATATCAAGCGATGCCATGCGCATGTGATGCGAAGTGACATAAGATGCGATATCGAGCGATGCCATGCGCGTGTGATGCGATGTGACTCAAAGCGCATGCGATGCACATAAGATGCGATATCAAGCGATGCCAAGCGCATGTGACGCGACGTGATTCGATGCGCATTCGATGCAATGACCATAAGATGCGATAACAAGCGATGCCATGCGCATGTGACGCGACCTGACTCAATGTGCATGCGATGCACATAAGATGCGATATCAGGCGATGCCATGAGTATGTGACGTGATGTGACTCAATCCGCATGCTATGCGATGCACATAAAGTGCGATATCAAGCGACGCCATGCGCATGTGGCATGATTTCGCTAAATGCGCTGCGATGCGATGCATATAAGATGCGATATCAAGCGTTGGCATGCGCATGTTACGTGATGTGACTCAATCCGCATGCGATGCGATGCACATAAGATGCGATATCAAGCGATGCCATGCGCATGTGGCGTGATGTCACTCAATACGCATGCGATGCGATGCACATAAAATGCGATATCAAGAGATACCATGCGTATGTGACGTGATGTGATTCAATCCGCATGCGATGAGATGCACATGAGATGCGATATCAAGCGATGCCATTCGCATGTGATGCAACGTGACTCAATGCGCATGCGATGCGATGCACATAAGATAAGATATCAAGAGATGCCATATGCATGTGACGCGACGTGACTCAATGCGCATGCGATGCGATGCACATTAGATGCGATATCAAGCGATGCCATGCGTATGTGACGTGATGTGATTCAATCCGCATGCGATGAGATGCACATGAGATGCGATATCAAGCGATGCCATGTGCATGTGACGCGACGTGACTCAATGCTTATGCGATGCGATGCAGATAAGATAAGACATCAAGCGATGCCATGCGCATGTGACGCGACGTGACTCAATGCGCATGCGATGCGACGCACATAAGCTGCGATATGAAGGTATGCCATGCGTATGTGACATGACGTGACTCAATGCAGATGGGATGCGATGCACATAAGATGCGATATCAAGCGATGCCATGCGCATGTGACGCGAAGTGACTCAATGCGCATGCAAAGAGATGCACATAAGATGCGATATCAAGCGATGCCATGCGCATGTGACGCGACGTGACTCAATGCGCAAGCGATGGTATGCACATAAGATGCGATATCAAGCGATGCCATGCGCATGTGACGCAACGTGACTCAATGCGCATGCGATGCGATGCACATAAGATGCGATATCAAGCGATGCCATGCGCATATGACGCGAGGTGACTCAATGCGCATGCGATGCGAAGCACATCAGATGCGATATCAAGCGATGCCATGCAAATGTGACGAGACATGACTCAACGCGCATGCGATGCGATACACATAAGATGCGATGTCGAGCGATGCCATGCATGTCTGATGCGATGTGACTCAATGCGCATGCGATGCGATGAACATGAGAGGCGATAACAAGCGATTTCATGCGCATGTGATGCGATGTGACATAAGATGCGATATCGAGCGCTGCCATGTGCATGTGGCGTGATCACACTCAATGCGCTGCGATTCGATGCACATAAGATGCTATATCGAGCGATGCCATGCGCACGTGACGCTACGTGGCTCAATGCGCATGTGATGCGAAGCACATCAGATGCGATATCAAGTGATGCCATGAAAATGTGACGCGACGTGAATCAATAAGCATGCGATGCGATGCACATGAAATACCATATCAAGCGATGCCATGCGCATGTGACGCGACGTGAGTCACTATGCAAGCGATGCAATGCACATAAGATGCAATATCAAGCGATGCCTTGCGGATGAAGGGATGTATATCCCTTTCGGATGATCGTCACCTGGGCTGTAGGAGGCGGGGCCATTCCAAAAAATTAATTAAAAAAAAAAAAAGAAATGTAACGCGACGTGACTCAATGCGCATGCGATGCGATGATCATACATGCGATATCAAGCGATGCCATGCGCATGTGACATGACGTGACTCAATGCGCATGCGATGCGATGCACATAATTTCCGTTGTTGAGCGATGCCATGCGCATGTGAGGCGATGTGACTCAATGCGCATGCGATGCGATGCACATAAGATGCGATATCAAGCAATGCCATGCACATGTAACGCTACGTGACTCAATGCGCATGCGATACGATGCACATAAAATGCCATATCAAGCGATGGCATGCACATGTGACGCGACGTGACTCACTGCACATGCGATGCAATGCACATAAGATGCGATATCAAGCGATGCCATGCGCATGTAACGCGACGTGACTCAAAGCGCATGCGATGCACATAAGATGCGACATCAAGCGATGCCATGCGCATGTGACGCGACGTGACTCAATGCGCATGCGATGCGATGCACATAAGATACGATATCGAGCGATGCCATGCGCATGTGACTCAATGCGCATACGATGCGATGCACATAAAATGCGGTATCAAGCAATGCCATGCGTATGCGACGCGATGTAACTCAATGCGCATTCAATGTGATGCACATAAGATGCGATGTCGAGCGACGTCATGCGCATGTATTGCGACGTGACTCAATGCGCATGCGACGCAATGCAGATAACATGCGATGTCAAGCGATGCCATGCGCATGTGACGCGATATGACTAAATGCGCATGCGATGCGATGCACATAAGATGCGATGTCGAGCGTTGCCATGCGCGTGTGATGCGATGTGACTCAAAGCGCATGCGATGCACATAAGATGCGATATCAAGCGATGCCATGCGCATGTGACGCGACGTGGCTCAATGTGCATAAGATGCACATAAGATGCGATATCAGGTGATGCCATGAGCATGTGACGTGATGCGACTCAATCCGCATGCTATGCGATGCACATAAAGTGCGATATCAAGCGATGCCATGCGCATGTGGCGTGATTTCGCTAAATGCGCTGCGATGCGATGCATATAAGATGCGATATCAAGCGATGCCATGCGCATGTTACGTGATGTGACTCAATCCGCATGGGATGCGATGCACATAAAATGCGATATCAAGCGATGCCATGCGCATGTGGCGTGATGTCACTCAATACGCATGCGATGCGATGCACATAAGATGCGATATCAAGCGATGCCATGCGAATGTGATGCAACGTGACTCAATGCGCATGCGATGCGAGGCACATAAGATAAGATATCAAGAGATGCCATATGCATGTGACGCGACGTGACTCAATGCGCATGCGATGCGATGCACATAAGATGCGATATCAAGCGATGCCATGCGTATGTGACGTGATGTGATTCAATCCGCATGCGATGAGATGCACATGAGATGCGATATCAAGCGATGCCATGTGCATGTGACGCGACGTGACTCAATGCTTATGCGATGCGATGCAGATAAGATGCGACATCAAGCGATGCCATGCGCATGTGACGTGACGTGACTCAATGCGCATGCGATGCGACGCACATAAGCTGCGATATCAAGGTATGCCATGCGTATGTGACATGACGTGACTCAATGCACATGGAATGCGATGCACATAGGATGCGATATCAAGCGATGCCATGCGCATGTGACGCGAAGTGACTCAATGCGCATGCAAAGAGATGCACAGAATATGCGATATCAAGCGATGCCATGCGCATGTGACGCGACGTGACTCAATGCGCAAGCGATGGTATGCACATAAGATGCGATATCAAGCGATCCCATGCGCACGTGACGCAACGTGACTCAATGCGCATGCGATGCGATGCACATAAGATGCTATATCGAGCGATGCCATGCGCACGTGACGCTACGTGGCTCAATGCGCATGTGATTCGAAGCACATCAGATGCGATATCAAGTGATGCCATGAAAATGTGACGAGACATGACTCGACGCGCATGCGATGCGATGCACATAAGATGCCATGTCGAGCGATGCCATGCGCGTGTGATGCGATGTGACTCAATGCGCATGCGATGCACATAAGATGCGATGCGCATAAGTTGCAATATCAGGCGATGCCATGCGCATGTGACGCGATGTGGCTAAATGCGCATGCGGTGCTTATAAGATGCGATATCAAGCGATACCATGCGCATATCACGCGATGTCACTCAATGCGCATGCGATGCGATGCACAAAAGATGCGATATCGAGCGATGTCATGCGCATGTGGTGCGACTTGACTACTGCACATGCGATGCGATGAACATAAGATGCGTTTTCAAGCATTGCCATGCGCATTCGACGCGACGTGACTCAAAGCGCATGCGATGCGATGCACGTAAGATGCGATATCAAGCGATGCCGTGCGCATGTGATGCGAAGTGAGTCAATGCGCATGAGATCCACATAAGATGCGATATCAAGTGATGCCATGCGCATGTGACGCGCTGTGACTTAATGCGCATGCGATACGATGCACATAAGATGCGATATCAAGCGATGCCATGCGCATGTGACGCAACATGGCTCACTGCGCATGCGATGCGATGCACATAAATTGCGATATCAAGCGATGCCATGAGCATGTGACCTGGCGTGACTCAATGCGCATGCGATGCAATGCACATAAGATGCGATATCAAGTGATGCCATGCCCGTGTGATGCAATGTGGCTCAATACGCATGCAGTGCGATATGAAGCGATGCCATGCGCATGTGACGCTACGTGACTCAATAAGCGTGCGATGCGATGCAGATAAGATGCGATATGAAGAGTTGCCATGCGCATGTGACTAGACGTGACTCAATGCGCATGCGACGCGATGCACATGAGATAGCGATATCAAGCGATGCCATGCGCATATGACGCGATGTCACTCAATGCGCATGCAATGCGATGCACAAAAGATGCGATATCAAGCAATGCCATGCGCATGCAAGGGGACGTGACTCAATGCGCATGCAATTCGATGCACATGAGATGCGAAATCAAGCGATGCCATGCGCAAATGACGAGATGTGATTCAATGCGCATGCGACGCGATGCACATGAGATGCGATATCAAGCGATGCCATGCGCATATAACGCGAAGTCACTCAATGCGCATGCGATGTGATGCACAAAAGATGCGATATCAAGCAATGCCATGCGCATGTGATGCGACGTGACTCAATACGCATGCGATGCGATGAACATGAGAGGCGATATGAAGCGATGCCATGCGCATGTGATGCGATGTGACTCAATGCGCATGAGATGCGATGCACATAAAATGCGTTGTCGAGAGATGCCATGCGCATGTGATGCGATGGGACTCAATGCGCATGCGATGCGACGCACATAAGATGCGATATCAAGCAATGCCATGCGCATGTGGCGTGATTTCGCTCAATGCGCTGCTATGCAATAAAATAAAAAATAAAATAAGATAAAATAAAATCTGAATATTATACCCCGGCACGTTGACAACTATACCGGGGCATTTATTCAAATTTTCTATTTATTTAGCCAAAATATTTATATACAATCATCATTATGTAATTTATGTTTCAGAATTTCTAACTACAAAACAAAAGAAAACTACAACAAAAACATAAAAACTACCTAAAGTTACTGGTTTCCAGCAAATCTAATTCTACTAACAAGAAAATAACTAAGACATCTACACTATTCTAAAAAAGAAAACATTAATTTAAATAAACCTAAATCTATGCCACTGGTTTCCAGCGACTGGACAACTGGTTAAAAAAAAAAAAAAAAACTTCCAGCTATCTTCTGTGTAAAATACCATACTGGTAACCAGCACTATATATTAAAATTATATTTATATTTGTATAAATAAGTTCATTTAAATATGAACTAAAATTTGTATAAAAATATTTATCTACTTTCGGAATATAATTATACTAACTTTAAAGAAAATAAAATGTCACCTAAAGATAGATTTAGATAATTAATCTTTTTAATAATCTAGATTTTCACCTCTTTCTAAAACATACATTTCTGATGAATACATATCCAAATAGTTAACTTTTATGAAACTGTAGTACACAATACACAATACAAATTTACTTTTTATTCTCTGCAACCCGCCCGCTGCTCAGTTGCCTAGCAACGGCCTCCATCTTCCCCTGGCTGGACTCCTCCTTCTCCTGCAACAGCAAACTTCTCTCACACATTACTTCCGCCTCATTCCTCTTGCAGTCTCCTACGATAGTCGGCATATGCTTCTCCCTCTCTTCTTCTTGATCTTATCCTTCTTCTTTCTGCCCATTCTTGCTTACCCGTTAAGACTACAAAATATATTCTTCTATTTACTTGATTTAAATCATTTCTCTCTATTTAGTGTTCAATTTCTATCTGTTCTCTTTGTTGGCCTACTCCTCCTTCTTCTTCGATGCCTTCTATTGCTACATTTCCTCTTCTCTGCCTGTCTCGTAATCTAGAAGATCTTCTTATCTCATCTATTTCAATTTGTTCATTTTCAATCCATTCTACCTCGATGTTTTCAGTTTCCCAAGCTTTTTTACTAACGGGGCCCTAATGACCAAGTTGTCGACGGGCCCTTAAACCCAATACACTCACTCACTCACTCACTTTTTTACTAACATAATTGGTTAAAAACTGTAGTTTTTCAATTATATTTGGATTTCTAATTATATCATTTATATAATATCCTCCTAATTGATGCCTTTCTTCTACATTCATAGTTTCATACCTTTCACATTCAAAGATCGCATGCTCCGGGTTATCTTGTACTTGACAGATATTACATATATCAGAATTCGTTTTTTTAATTTTTTTCCAATATGTTTTATATGGTCCATGTCCAGTTATATAATGAATGAATCCTTTTGTTGGTTGAATGAAATTTAATTTTAATCTTTCTCTAATATTCTGGAAAAATCCATAAACTCTTCTACCTGCAGCACATTCCGACCATTCATGTTGCCATTTATTTTTCAAAGCATTTTTTACTTCCCAAATTTTATCTGTTCTTACACCACTAATTTTATAAACCTTTTCTAAATTTCCTTTCTTTAGCCAGAATTTTGCTCCCTTTAATTTTACCAATAGATCAATGGGCCATATTGCTGAAGAGACTAACAGTGCCATTGTCGGTGTAGTATTTACTGCTCCTGTTAGCCTTAATAAGATCTTTCTTTGGGTTCTTCTTAGCAGCCTTTTAATTTGCACATTATCCATTCTTTCCGCCCAAACTGCTGCAGCATAAGTAATAATTGAGGCAAAGATTGTATTGTGATAAATTTGTATGGTCTGTAAGGGAAGTACAAAATTTAGTTTAGTAATTCTTGCCAATTTTAACATTATTTTCTCAGATTTCTGCCTAATATAATCTGTATGTTTTCTGACATTAAATTTTTCATCCAACATTATCCCCAAATATCTAACTTCTTTTACTCTTCGAATATTTTGATTATTAATTTTTATTGTTGGATCCCTTTTTAAGTTTCCTTTTAAGAGCAAATAATTTGATTTATTTGGTGCAATTTTTAATTTGGTTATTTCACACCAATTTGATAATTTTGCAGTAACTTCCTTCGCTTTAATTTCCAATTCCCTTCTGCTTTGCCCATCCACCATTATCACAATATCATCAGCATACGCAATTATATCTAAAACATTTCCATCATTTTCCAATTGTTCCAAGAGACTTTCTGACAAAATATCCCAAAAAAGGGGCCCCAAAATAGAACCCTGAGGACAGCCTTTAGTAATTTGCTTCCTAGTGTCGTAATTTGAGCCTCCAATGTATGCTTCTCTATTTAGACAATAATCTTTTAATAAATTATATATGGTACCTGGATATTCCTTCTCTCTTAAGATGCCAAAAAAATACGGCCACCATAAATTATCAAAAGCACCAGATATATCCACAGATATTCCAATTACATAATTTTTTGAGCTTTTTAACACAATATCTTGTACTTTTAAAATAGCATCCTCAGTTGAATATCCTTTCCTGAATCCAAATTGTTTCATATTCATCCCTATCATTATTCTAAATTCCATCATCCTTTTATAAACTAATTGTTCAAATATTTTGCCTAAAGAGTTTAACAAGCATACTGGTCTAAAAGATTTTGGTTGTGTTCTGTCTTTATCTGCTCCTTTACTCAAGATCACAACTTTGGCTTCCTTCCAAATATTTGGAAATCTTCCTCTTACTAAACAGTCATTAAATAAAAAATACAAAAATAAAATAATTTCTTCCCGTAGATTATATAAGACTTCATTTACAATACCATCTGGACCAGGTGCCTTTTTCTTTTTCAATTTTTCAAGAATTAATTTTATTTCCATCAAATCAAATGGATAAACAACACTTCCTTTATACCGCAAATTCATCTGATTTCTTCTTGCCACATGAATATCATTATCCTCTTCCTGATTATCATCTGGCAGTAACGTATGTAACAGTAATTTTACCGATTCTTCCCCACTTTCTGTCATTTGTCCATTTCCTTTATCTAAAGTTGTTAATATTTCCGGTATCTTGATTTTGTCCATGATGATTTTATATGGTTGTCCCCAGATATCCGTTTTTAAATTTTGCTCAACAAATTTCTCCCAGTATTGTTTTCTTGTATCTTCTAATAATAATTTATATTTATTTTTGGCTTCCCTATATTTCCTCAAATTTTCTTCTCTTTCCATATATATGTTCGATTTTTGATAAATTCTTCTCAATTTCCTGGTTATTGACCTTTGCTTCTGTAACTTATTTGTCCAGATTTTCTCTTTAGTATTAAAAATCTTTAATTTCGGAACAGATCTTGATACCGCTAGATTAATAGCTTCTGTTAGGTTTCTTGCATCAAAATCAACTGATAATCCCGTATATTGTAATTCTAATTCTTTAAACTCTTGCCTCATTTGTTCCCAATTTGCCCTTTTAAAATTATATCTTATTTCTACATCTTCTTGAAGTATCTTCTTCTCCAGCAGAAAGTCAAAATAAATCAAATTATGATCACTTGTTGTTTGACCTTGTGTGACCCTCCAATTAATGATTTTTTTCTCCGCATTGCTAGAAGCTAAAGTAATATCTATATTTTCCTCCGCCCCTGCTCTATTTT
Source organism: Tenodera sinensis (assembly GCA_030765045.1). Classification (NCBI taxonomy): domain Eukaryota; kingdom Metazoa; phylum Arthropoda; class Insecta; order Mantodea; family Mantidae; genus Tenodera; species Tenodera sinensis. Next base: position 112,024,708 of record CM060970.1, on the reverse strand, counting down.
GAAATGTTGGAGGATTTCCAGATTTATTCATTACATATAAATTCAATTCCGAAATAATTTCTTCCAATTTCTCTCCTCTTTCGTCGGGATTTTTACTATACCACCATGTAGACTTTGCATTGCAATCGCAAACATGTATAATTTCTTTGTCTCTAAATTTATTTTGAATATTTTGCAATTTATTTAAAAAAGGTTCAATGTCCCAACTATATTGAAAATAATAGTTTGCTAATATAAAACTACCTTGCCTGCTTATAATTTCAATACAATTTACATGCGTATCCAAAAACTGTGCTATATTTACTATTTCCAAACTTTCATCAATAATTACTATTGCTGCCATTGCATTTTTCGAAGATAATATTTGTCTTGATCTCAAGGGCATAAAAATAAAAATAAAATAAAATAAAATAAAATAAAATAAAATAAAATAAAATAAAATAAAATAAAATAAAATAAAATAAAATAAAATAAAATAAAATAAAATAAAATAAAATAAAATAAAATAAAATAAAATAAAATAAAATAAAATAAAATAAAATAAAATAAAATAAAATAAAATAAAATAAAATAAAATAAAATAAAATAAAATAAAATAAAATAAAATAAAATAAAATAAAATAAAATAAAATAAAATAAAATAAAATAAAATAAAATAAAATAAAATAAAATAAAATAAAATAAAATAAAATAAAATAAAATAAAATAAAATAAAATAAAATAAAATAAAATAAAATAAAATAAAATAAAATAAAATAAAATAAAATAAAATAAAATAAAATAAAATAAAATAAAATAAAATAAAATAAAATAAAATAAAATAAAATAAAATAAAATAAAATAAAATAAAATAAAATAAAATAAAATAAAATAAAATAAACTAAAATAAACTAAAATAAAATAAAATACAATACAATACAATACAATACAATACAATACAATACAATACAATACAATACAATACAATACAATAAAATAAAATAAAATAAAATAAAATAAAATAAAATAAAATAAAATAAAATAAAATAAAATAAAATAAAATAAAATAAAATAAAATAAAATAAAATAAAATAAAATAAAATAAAATAAAATAAAATAAAATAAAATAAAATAAAATAAAATAAAATAAAATAAAATAAAATAAAATAAAATAAAATAAAATAAAATAAAATAAAATAAAATAAAATAAAATAAAATAAAATAAAATAAAATAAAATAAAATAAAATAAAATAAAATAAAATAAAATAAAATAAAATAAAATAAAATAAAATAAAATAAAATAAAATAAAATAAAATAAAATAAAATAAAATAAAATAAAATAAAATAAAATAAAATAAAATAAAATAAAATAAAATAAAATAAAATAAAATAAAATAAAATAAAATAAAATAAAATAAAATAAAATAAAATAAAATAAAATAAAATAAAATAAAATAAAATAAAATCTGAATATTATACCCCGGCACTTTGACAACTATACCGGGGCATTTATTCAAATTTTCTATTTATTTAACCAAAATATTTATATACAATCATCATTATATAATTTATGTTTCAGAATTTCTAACTACAAAACAAAGGAAAACTACAACAAAAACATAAAAACTACCTAAAGTTACTGGTTTCCAGCAAATCTAATTCTACTAACAAGAAAATAACTAAGACATCTACACTATTCTAAAAAAGAAAACATTAATTTAAATAAACCTAAATCTATGCCACTGGTTTCCAGCGACTGGACAACTGGTTAAAAAAACTTCCAGCTATCTTCTATACAAAATACCATACTGGTAACCAGCACTATATATTAAAATTATATTTATATTTGTATAAATAAGTTTATTTAAATATGAACTAAAAATTTATATAAACATATTTATCTACTTTCGGAATATAATTATACTAACTTTAAAGAAAAATAAAATGTCACCTAAAGATAGATTTAGATAATTAATCTTTTTAATAATCTAGATTTTCACCTCTTTCTAAAAACATACATTTCTTATGAATACATATCCAAATAGTTAACTTTTATGAAATTTTATTACACTATACACAATACAAATTTACTTTTTATTCTCTGCAACCCGCCCGCTGCTCAGTTGCCTAGCAACGGCCTCCATCTTCCCCTGGCTGGACTCCTCCTTCTCCTGCAACAGCAAACTTCTCTCACACATTACTTCCGCCTCATTCCTCTTGCAGTCTCCTACGATAGTCGGCATATGCTTCTCCCTTTCTTCTTCTTGATCTTATCCTTCTTCTTTCTGCCCATTCTTGCCTACCCATTAAGACTACAAAATATCTTCTTCTATTTACTTGATTTAAATCATTTCTCTCTATTTATTGTTCAATTTCTATCTGTTCTCTTGTTGGCCTACTCCTCCTTCTTCTTCGATGCCTTCTATTGCTACATTTCCTCTTCTCTGCCTGTCTCGTAATCTAGAAGATCTTCTTATCTCATCTATTTCAATTTGTTCATTTTCAATCCATTCTACCTCGATGTTTTCAGTTTCCCAAGCTTTTTTACTAACGGGGCCCTAATGACCAAGTTGTCGACGGGCCCTTAAACCCAATACACTCACTCACTCACTCACTTTTTTACTAACATAATTGGTTAAAAACTGTAGTTTTTCAATTATATTTGGATTTCTAATTATATCATTTATATAATATCCTCCTAATTGATGCCTTTCTTCTACATTCATAGTTTCATACCTTTCACATTCAAAGATCGCATGCTCCGGGTTATCTTGTACTTGACAGATATTACATATATCAGAATTCGTTTTTTTAATTTTTTTCCAATATGTTTTATATGGTCCATGTCCAGTTATATAATGAATGAATCCTTTTGTTGGTTGAATGAAATTTAATTTTAATCTTTCTCTAATATTCTGGAAAAATCCATAAACTCTTCTACCTGCAGCACATTCCGACCATTCATGTTGCCATTTATTTTTCAAAGCATTTTTTACTTCCCAAATTTTATCTGTTCTTACACCACTAATTTTATAAACCTTTTCTAAATTTCCTTTCTTTAGCCAGAATTTTGCTCCCTTTAATTTTACCAATAGATCAATGGGCCATATTGCTGAAGAGACTAACAGTGCCATTGTCGGTGTAGTATTTACTGCTCCTGTTAGCCTTAATAAGATCTTTCTTTGGGTTCTTCTTAGCAGCCTTTTAATTTGCACATTATCCATTCTTTCCGCCCAAACTGCTGCAGCATAAGTAATAATTGAGGCAAAGATTGTATTGTGATAAATTTGTATGGTCTGTAAGGGAAGTACAAAATTTAGTTTAGTAATTCTTGCCAATTTTAACATTATTTTCTCAGATTTCTGCCTAATATAATCTGTATGTTTTCTGAAATTAAATTTTTCATCCAACATTATCCCCAAATATCTAACTTCTTTTACTCTTCGAATATTTTGATTATTAATTTTTATTGTTGGATCCCTTTTTAAGTTTCCTTTTAAGAGCAAATAATTTGATTTATTTGGTGCAATTTTTAATTTGGTTATTTCACACCAATTTGATAATTTTGCAGTAACTTCCTTCGCTTTAATTTCCAATTCCCTTCTGCTTTGCCCATCCACCATTATCACAATATCATCAGCATACGCAATTATATCTAAAACATTTCCATCATTTTCCAATTGTTCCAAGAGACTTTCTGACAAAATATCCCAAAAAAGGGGCCCCAAAATAGAACCCTGAGGACAGCCTTTAGTAATTTGCTTCCTAGTGTCGTAATTTGAGCCTCCAATGTATGCTTCTCTATTTAGACAATAATCTTTTAATAAATTATATATGGTACCTGGATATTCCTTCTCTCTTAAGATGCCAAAAAAATACGGCCACCATAAATTATCAAAAGCACCAGATATATCCACAGATATTCCAATTACATAATTTTTTGAGCTTTTTAACACAATATCTTGTACTTTTAAAATAGCATCCTCAGTTGAATATCCTTTCCTGAATCCAAATTGTTTCATATTCATCCCTATCATTATTCTAAATTCCATCATCCTTTTATAAATTAATTGTTCAAATATTTTGCCTAAAGAGTTTAACAAGCATACTGGTCTAAAAGATTTTGGTTGTGTTCTGTCTTTATCTGCTCCTTTACTTAAGATCACAACTTTGGCTTCCTTCCAAATTCTCAAGGGCATAAAAGGAATATAAGAATTTACAACATACGGTTCCTGAATGCAGATTATATCCAATTTTAATTCTTCTATTAATTTTCTAATTTCCCCCATAACTAATTTGCTTCTTTGCCCATTTATCTGAGCTATTCTCAAATTTATTTCCATGATAAATTTTTAAAACTTAATCCGCTAAAAACATTTGTTCTTAATTTAGCAAAATTTTGTCTATTTTCATCCACTTCCTTTGCCATATTATGGTTAAAAAAATTTCGTTTTGTTATGGGTTTCCTCACTTGGGTTACTTTGTTCTTCTGATTTAAATTTATCTTATTACTTGTGTTAATGGCCGATATACAAGATCCTATCACATTATCTGATTTGTTAATTCTTCTCGGAATTTTTTTAGTATTTATTTTACAAGATATTGGTTTTGGTTTAAATACTGTATCAGTCTGTTTATTAATAATTATAATTTCCTTTGGCTTTTCTTTTACTTGTTTCATTTTTCTAATTGTCCCCGGATGTCTGGTCTGCACGTAGCAATAAGGCCAATTTGCTGACGAATCAAATACCACCCTTCCATAGCATAATACGAAATCATTATACAGTTCTTCCAGGTTCAAAATTTCTCCTCTTCTTTCAAAAGCTTTCTCTAATAAATCTTTTAGATCCTCTGCATTGGTTGGTAAATTTTTTGTTCTTAATTCCATTTTATCTATAGCATTTGGGATCGTAAAAGTAATTTTATCTCCATTTTCATATAATTTCCGCACAACAAGTCTTAAGGCTGCCATCAATGTTTTAGGTTCTTCAAGTCTACTTAATTTTAACATTAGCTCAAAATTTTGATAAATTTCCTTAACATTTTCATTTTCACTTTTCTTTTCCTTACTTTTCTCACTTCCTTGTTCAACTACTAAATTTACATTCTCTTTTTCCTCATGCTCTATACATATATTATCATATTCTATTACATCTTGATGTATTAGAACTTCTTTTTTCTCACAATTTATAAATTTCGGAATCCTTTGATTTATCTTTTCTTTATTATCTATATTATTTAACCTACTTTGTTTTGGTTCATTATGTACTATAGCCTCGACACATATTATATTTCTCAATTCTTCCTCTTTATAATTCTCCCTAACATTCTTATTTAATACACTTTTTTCTATTTCTATCTCTTCTTCTACTTTACAATTTTTATCACTTAAATTATCTTTTCTTTTTTTATATTCTATTACTCTTTTAATATTTCTCCTTATCCTACATGGAGTATTTCTGTTCTTTTTTACTGCTAAGGGATACTTTGAAGCTTTATTATCCATAATCGATTCTAGAAATTGTTCTTTCCAACATCATATTGTATGTTGAACAATTTCCTTTTCCTCCACAGGTCTCCTTTCTTCTTGTGCAGGGAACACAAATATTTTGCGCTGACTTTTGACAATCCTTCCTCTGGTGATCATATTCTCCACAATTTCCACACGTTTTCCTTTCCTCTCTGCACTGTGGTACAGAAACATACTTCTTTACACTAACTGCTTGAAAACCAATGTATACTCTTTCCATTTCCACAATTTGTTTCCATAATTTTGCTGAGACTGCAGCAACATGATGCACTGTAGCATCACGGTAAGCATAACTGCAGCTTAGACGAGTAGGCTGGCACGGTCAAAGCCAACAGTCTTATAGACTGGTTATCAAGGCGCCTTAACGGGTTCGGCCCACTGCCAGCTGCGCCTCTGAGCGCTCGCTATCTGCCTCTTTTCTTCTACGACTATCACTATCTTTCCTCTGTTGTAGCTAGTTCTAAACCCCCGGCTAGGTCCCCCTGTTAGGCCTTCTATAATAATAACACTCCCCCTTATATAAACACACTCAGACGCACATTCTAACTTCACATCACCACATACAAACACAGTAAAATCTCACAAACCCTTTAAAAAAAAAAAAAAAAAAAAAAAAAAAAAAAAAAAAAAAAAAAAAAAAAAAAAAAAAAAAAACAGCTAAAGAACAAGGAAAACAAAAAAAAAAATGGTTGGACAGACTCGAGGCGGCACGTACCGCTCACCCTCTCGTACAAAGACAAAAAACAAAAAAGAGAAGACACCACCGCCTGAGCAGACACCAGGGACGGAAGAAAACGACGCCGCACCTCAAGAAACGGTAGCGAGCACTAGCCTAACCACCACAGAACCAGACACAGCCGCACCTTCAGAAACGGTAGCGAGCATGACCCCAACCATAACAACCACAGACACGGCCGCGCCCACAGAAACGGCAGCGTGCACAAATGCAACAGAAACTGCAGTACCCCCTGAACCTATAGCGAGCACATCTAGAGGGATAACGGCCACACAAGCAACTGAAGCAGAGCACACTAACAATAATAACACCACAAATGGATACCTTGCAAACGAAAGGCACAATATCCCGAGAGTGTTTGTAGCAGACTAATGCCCTAGAAGCTTAGCCTCGCTCACGGGAGAATTTGACAAAATATACAGGCCAAACACGTACCAAGGAGCGTATAGAGATGGGTACCATAATTTCCAATTTCAAACATTGCAGGATTACAACAACTTTGTACGCTATTGCAAAAATAATAAAGTGCCATTCCACATCACAACACCAATTGCCCAGAGAACTTACAAGGTGGTCATTAAAGGCTTACACCCTAGTGAAGACCCAGCAGAACTCAAACGAGAACTTGAGGCGCTGGGGCTGGAGCCAATTAAAGTATCTAGGCTGTTCTCAAAAAGAACTAGAACTTACATACCGATCTTTCTAGTGGAACAGCCAAACAAAGAATGCTCTGAAGCCATCAAAAGAATACCCGAACTGTTCCACTGCACGATAAAAGTGGAGGACTATCGCAACCCCAGTGGTTTCCCGCAATGCGGAAGATGTCTACGATTCCACCATCTTACCAAAAACTGTGAAGCACCACAAATATGCTCTCGCTGTGCAGGCGGCCACCATGTGAGCCAGTGCCGCAGTGAACATAGGAGATGCGCGCTCTGCAACTCTTCGGAGCACGGGGCAAGATGGAGGGGATGCCCAATTTTCCTAAACCTGGCATACCCCCCCCCCCCCCCAAGCAACAGGGCGTGTCATCCCACCGCATCTCCATGGCATTTACTCCCAAGACAGGGGCTCCTTCGCGCATATCACAAGAGGTAACCATCCAACTGCTACAGAACGCAGGTATGATGGACCAGAGGCCCATGCACCTCCACCAAACGCGCAAGCAATTTTTCAACAAAGAAGCGGTTACTATCAAAATGTCCCCCCAGTGGACAGGCAAGATAGGAGAAAAACCCGCGCACCCATTGAAAGAAACGCACAAACTAACAAGCGGTCTGCGAGCACTCAAACAGAGACCGGCACAGTAGCGCAAGCGGCGGAAAACCCACAAAACTCCAAGCGCCCAGAAGACATCAAAGCACAAAACGCGAGATTGACAAGAAAGCATTATCCAAACAGACCACTACACTTCAAAATAAATAAATACGGGCAACCTGCGCTGAACCTCCAGCCAAACGCCAAAATGACACTACTACTCCTAGGTAACGGAGTATACATGAGAGGGTACGAAACACTAATGGAAGCATACGCGGCCTTTTCCAGAGACAACGCCTGGAAGAGTGAGGAAGACAGACAAATGCACATGCTTTGTTTTATAGAGGGCTTCAATGAACTAGTTGAAAAAACTAATGCATTATGTATCCACTAAAGCCAACCACAAGCAATAAGTAAAGGGCCAAAGGAGAAACACAAAACCAGAGAGAAAAAGAAAAAAAAAAGAGAGAAAGACACCCTACATACTAATCAGAATCATAGCACACGCAACAGACAATGAACAAACAACTACACATAAAATAACATACTGGAACATCAGGGGGCGCGGCGACACCTTAACGAGCTCAAACAATACTTATATCAACACAACATAACAGTAGCATTACTAAACGAGACACTATTAACACCAAAAGCAAGATTCCGCATCCCAGGCTACAAAATATACCGAAATGACAGACAAGACGGAAGACCTCATGGAGGCACAGCGATAGTGGTCCATGAAAACCTAACACATAAACACAAACACGTTCCACCACTAAGAGAAGCGGAAGCCACGGCTATCTCCCTTACCATACAAAACCGAACAGTCACACTGGCAAGTATATACTTCTCGCCAACGAACCTAAACCTCAGAGACTTAGACATCATCCTACAAATAGACAATATAGTCGTGGCTGCAGGCGACCTCAATGCTAAGCACCAAGCTTGGGGTTGTGAAGCGGCAAATACTGCAGGGAGAGCATTGTTCAACCATATGTTGAACAATGACTACATCATAGATCATCCAGGGACACCGACGTACATACCGCAACAACCAAATCACGCAACTTGCACCCTGGACATCGCCCTCTTTAAAAATACAGATTTTTGCTACACCATGAAAACGGTAGAAGCACTTGCCTCAGACCACTTTGCGGTCCAAATAGACATCGAAGCGCCACCAATTTTTCAACCTCCTCCAATACGATTAAACTACAACAGGGCCAACTGGGAAAAGTTTGCCATACACCTAGACAGAGTTCTAGAGCTCCCTGTAGCCCTGACGAGCCATCAAGCAGTGGACCGCGCCGCTGAACTGCTTGAGGAGGCCATCCAAGCTGCAATTCATATTGCAGTGCCACCAAAACCCCCGGCGAAACACGTAATTACGTACCCGCCGGATCTGATGGTTCTCATCCACGAAAGAGACCATGAGAGGCGAAGATGGCAGCGAACCAGAAACCTAGTCCACAAAGTAAACATGGCAACACTAAACAGTGCAATAAAAACGCGTATAAATGCCCAGGCCCAAGATCAATGGGACCAAACACTAGCCCGGCTACAGCCCGGCAATCATAAGGTATGGCAGCTAGTAAGGGCTTTAAAAAGAGAACCAATAAACATCCCACCACTCAAGCAATCGGACACAAATAACTACGCTGAAAGCGACGAGGGAAAGGCCAACGTGCTGGCCGACACCCTTAAAAGAACTTGCACACCCAATGACGGTCAGCAAGGCATACAACTTTACTCCCTTCTGGAGAGCGAAATGAAAGACACGCTTGCCAACCTAGCACATAACAGGTGCAGGAAAACCAACCCACGAGAGCTGAGGTGGATAATAAAACACCTTCAAGACCACAAAGCTCCAGGGCCAGACCAAATACCAAATTTGGTACTAAAACACCTCACGACCAAAGCGCTACAGCTCCTAAGCGACATATGCAATTACTGCCTGCAACAAGGATACTACCCTACATGCTGGAAACAAGCAAATGTGCTTATGTTCCCGAAACCAGACAAAGACAGAGCTGAACCAACCAACTATAGGCCAATTAGCCTGCTAAAAACGGTGAGCAAGGTAGCAGAAAAAGTGCTACAGAAACGCATGAGCTCACATATTAAAAAGAATAACATTATAATAGAGGAACAATTTGGGTTTCGTGCAAATCATTCCACAACGCTGCAATTAACCCGAAAAATAGAGTATATAACAAGGGGTTTCAACGAAAACAAATCAACAGCGGTAATATTCCTAGATGTGGAACGTGCCTTCGATACTGTGTACCATGCAGGCCTAATACGCAAGCTGAAAGATCTGAATTTCCCAGACCTCATGGTCAAACTGATCGCGCACTACCTTACCGGTAGAACTTTTACGGTAACTCTCCAAGGCAAAAGCACCCAGGCGCGAGAAATTATGGCCGGGGTCCCACAAGGTAGTTTACTGGGGCCCACGCTGTTCAATATATATATAAACGACATACCCAAAACCCCGGATAAAAAACTCTCCATCTACGCGGACGACACTGCAATTGCAGCCCAGTCATGGCGGCCCGCCGCGATAGGCCGCAGACTGCAGAACGCGCTAACAGTCCTAGAACCATGGCTGAAAAAATGGAGAATAAAAGTAAACACAGCCAAATCACAAGCCATATTCTTCACCAAAAAACACTCCCAAGCAAACAAAGCGCCAAATATCATGCTATTCGGAGAAAGAATAATCTGGAAAAATACAGCAAAGTACCTCGGAGTTACGCTGGACTCCAAGCTCACATTCAACGAACACACCACCAACGTGAGGAGAAAAGCAAACCAGCAACTTGGCGCAATATATCCCATTCTAAATCGAAAAAGTGCACTAAGCAAGCAAATGGGGCTGACCCTATACAAGAGCCTAATTAGGCCAGTCATGACTTACGCAGCACCCGCATGGGGCCACTGCGCTAAGACTCATATCAAGAAATTGCAACTAATGCAAAACAGAGCTCTAAGAATAATTACAAAAGTGCCCAGGTCGGCCCCATTGGACATACTCCACGAGGACACGAAAATGCACACATTAGAGCAGTTTATTAAAAAGCTCGCAGCAAACATGTACAAGCAAGCAACAACAAGTCACAACGCGGCCATAAGCACACTAGGCAATTACGATCACTCCGCAGATAAACATAAAAGACCACTATCGCTGTTTGACAGGACCATCCCCCTGAACAGGCACAGTACAGATGACGACGAAGCCATCAGACAGTACCTTAATAACTTAGTCCCACCATAGTTGCCCGCAAGTCCCGGGAAGGATGACATCCCCTCCCTGGGCGGACCGGGGGGTCTCGGGTGCCCCCCAACACAATGATGACCTGGCAAAATAGAAGGACTTGAACGGAATAATTACCTTAGGAAAAAGAAAACAAAAAAAAAAGTAATAAAAAGAAAATGAAAAAATAAAAAAAAATAATAAAAAAAATAATTATAATAAAAAAAATAATATATACATGTTAAACATTTAAAATACATATAAACAGATATATTCTGTAGCACGTAGACAACCCCCTCCCTATGTATATGTTGTCCCCACTTGTTTGTTACAGGACCAGCAGCGACCAGCTGTAGCATTGCCAGAACTTAGAAATAAGCATTAACATATGATTTGTACAAAGTGTTAATATGAATAAATATAGATTGTGTCCCAACGAATCTCCCTCTGTACATGCTCCCCCCCCCCCAGACACTGTGTGTTTCAGGACCAACAGCGACCAGCTGAGGAATCACGAAGTCAACTCCCACTCCAGTTGAAGCCACAAGACTCAGATAAGTACCCACAATAACATATAAGCATGACACCTCAAAACCGCTCCTTCTGCATGAGCATGAAGTACCACCACTAACAATAGGTCCCTGATCTGGGCTCCGGTCAAGATCAGTACCTAATCCCCACTCTGCCTGCATACTCTCTTGGATGCAGGTGCCTATCTAGAAATCACCCACTAACATTCGGTTTGCTTCGGCGGTACCGGACACCACTTACCACTTCTCCTACCCTTCGCTGTAGCGTAGATAGTGAATGGTAGGGGAGGCGATGTAGATCCCTTTCCGATGATCGTCACCTGGGCTGGCGGAGGAGGGGCTAGTCCAAATAAATCTAAATAAAAAAAAATGCCATGCGCATGTGATGCGATGCACATAAGATGCGATATCGAACGATGCCATGCGCATGTGATGTGATGTGACTCAATGCGCATGCGATGCGATGCACATAAGATGCGATGTCGAGCCATGCCATGCGCATGTGAGGCGACGTGACTCAATGCGCATGCGATGCGATGCACATAAGATGCGATATCAAGCGATGCCATGCACATGTGACGCGATGTGACTCAATGTGCATACGATTCCATGCACATAAGATGTGATATCAAGCGACGCCATGCGCTTGTGAGGCGACGTGACTCAATGCGCATTCGACGCGATGCACATATGATGCGCTATCAAGCAATGCCATGCGCATGTGACGCGACGTGACTCAATGCGCATTCGATGCGATGCACATAAGATGCGATGTCGACCGATGCCATGCGCAAGTAATGCGATGCGATTCAATGCGTATCCGTTGCAATGCAGATAAGATGCGATGTCGAGCGGTGCCATGCGCGTGTATTGCGATGCGATGCAATGCACATGCGATGCATATAAAATGGGATGTCGAGCGATGCCATGCGCGTGTGATGCAATGTGACTCAATGCGCATGCGATGCGACGCACATAAGATGTGATATCAAGCGATGCCATGCGCGTGTGATGCGACGTGACTCAATGCGCATGCGCTGCGATGAACATAAAATCCGATGTCGAGTGATGCCGTGCGCATGTGTTGCGATGTGACTCAATGCACATGCGATGCTATGCACATAAGGTGCGATATAAAGCGATGCAATGCGCATGTGACGCGATGTGACTCAATGCATATCCGATGCGATGCACATAAGATACGATATCAAGCGATGCCATGCGCATGTGATGCCACGTGACTGAATGCGCATGCGATGCGATGCACATAAGATATCCATATCAACCGATGCCATGCGCACGTAATGCGATGCGATTCAATGCGCATGCAATGCGATGCACATAAGACGCGATGTCGAGCGATGACATGCGCATGTGATGCGATGTGACTCAATGTGCATGCGATGTGATGCACATAAGATGCGATATCAAGTGATGCCATGCGCATGTGACGCGACGTGACTCAAAGCGCATGCGATGCTATGCACATGAGATGCGATGTCGAGCGCTGCCATGCGCATGTAATGCCATGTGGCTCAATGCGCATGCGATGCGGTGCACATAAGATGCGATGTCGAGCGATGCTATGCGTATGTAATGCGATGTGACTCAATGCGCATGCGATGCGATGGACATAAGATGCGATATCAAGCGATGCCATGCACATGTGACGCGATGTGACTCAATGTGCATACGATACCATGCACATAAGATGCGATATAAAGCGACGCCATGGGCTTGTGAGGCGACGTGACTCAATGCGCATTCGACGCGATGCACATAGGAAGCGATATCAAGAAATGCCGTGCCCATGTGACGCGACGTGACTCAATGTGCATACGATGCGATGCACATAAGATGCGATGTCGAGCAGCGCCATGCGCATGTGATGCGATGCGATTCAGTGCGCATGCGATGCGATGCACATAAGATGCGATGTCGAACGATGCCATGCGCATGTGATGCGATGTGACTCAATGCGCATGCGATGCGATGCACATAAGATGCGATGTCGAGCGATGCCATGCGCATGTGAGGCGACGTGACTCAATGCGCATGCGATGCGATGCACATAAGATGCGATATCAAGCGATGCCATGCGTATTTGACGCGACGTGACTCAATGCGCATACGATGCGATGCACATAAGATGCGATGTCGAGCGATGCTATGCGATGCAATTCAATGCGCATGCGATGCACATAAGATGCGATGTCGAGCGCTGCCATGCGCATGTAATGCCATGTGCCTCAATGCGCATACGATGCGGTGCACATAAGATGCGATGTCGAGCGATGCTATGCGTATGTAATGCGATGTGACTCAATGCGCATGCGATGCGATGGACATAAGATGCGATATCAAGCGATGCCATGCACATGTGACGCGATGTGACTCAATGTGCATACGATACCATGCACATAAGATGCGATATAAAGCGACGCCATGGGCTTGTGAGGCGACGTGACTCAATGCGCATTCGACGCGATGCACATAAGAAGCGATATCAAGCAATGCCATGCGCATGTGACGCGACGTGACTCAATGCGCATGCGATGCGATCCACATAAGATGCGATGTCGACCGATGCCATGCGCATGTAGGGCGATGCGATTCAATGCGCATCCGTTGCAATGCACATAAGATGCGATCTCGAGGGGTGCCATGCGCGTGTGATGCGATGCGATTCAATGCACATGCGATGCGATGCATAAAAGATGCGATGTCGAGCGATGCCATGCGCGTGTGATGCAATGTGACTCAATGCGCATGCGATGCGATGCACATAAGATGCGATATCAAGCGATGCCATTCGAATGTGACGCGACGTGACTCAATGCGCACGCGATGCGATGCACATGTGATGCTATATCAAGCGATGCCATGCACCTGTAATGCGATCCGATTCAATGCGCATACGATCCGATGCAAATAAGATGCGATGTCAAACGATGCCATGCACATGTGATGCGATGTGGCTCAATGCGCATGCGGTGCGATGCACATAAGATGCGATATCAAGCGATGCCATGCGCATGTGACGCGAAGTGACTCAATGCGCATGCGATGTGATGCACATATCATGCGATATCAAGCGATGCCCAGCGCATGTGACGCGATGTACGTCAATGCGCATTCGATGAGATGCACATAAGATGCGATAGCAAGCAATGCCTTGCGAATGTGACGCGAAGAGACCCAATGCGCATGCAATGCACATAAGATGCGATATCAAGCGATGCCATGCGAATGTAATGCGATGCGATTCAATGCGCATGCGATTCGGTGCACATAGGATGCGATATCGGGCGATGCCATGCGCATGTGATGCGATGTGACTCAATGTGCATACGATGCGATGCACATAAGATAAGATACTAAGCGATGCCATGCGCATGTGATTCAATGTGACTCAATGCACATGCGATGCGATGCACATATCATGCGATATCAAGCGATGCCGAGCGCATGTGACGCGATGTGCGTCAATGCGCATTCGATGCGATTCACATAAGACGCGATGTCGAGCGATGCCATGCGCATGTGATGCGATGCATTTCAATGCGATGCGATGCATATAACATGCGATGTCGAGCGATGCCATGCGCATGTGACGCGTGTGACTCAATGCGCATGCGAAGAACATAAGATGCGATATTAAGAGACGCCATGGGCATGTGACGCGATGTAACTCAATGCGCATTCGATGCGAAGCACATAAGATGCGATATCGAGCGGTGCCATGCGCATGTGACGCGATGTGACTCAATGCCCATGCGAGGCGATGCACATAAAGTGCGATGTCGAGCGAAGCCATTCGCATGTGACGCGATGTGACTCAAGGCGCAAGCGATGCGATGCAGGTAAGATGCCTTATCAAGCGATGCCGAGCGCATGTGACGCATAGTGACTCAATGCGCATTCGATGTAATGCACATAAGATGCGTTATCAAGCGATGCCATGCGCATGTAAGGCGATGCGATTCAATGCGCATGCGATTCGGTGCACATAAGATGCGATGTCGGGCGATGCCATGCCCATCTAATGCGATGTGACGCAATGTGCATGCGACGTGATGCACATAAGATGCGATGTCCAGCGACGCAATGCGCATGTGACGAACCGTGGCTCAATGCGCATGGGATGCGATGAACATGTGATATCAAGCGACGCCATGCGCATGTGGCGCGACGTAACTCAATGCGCATGCGATGCGATGAACATAAGATGCGATATCAAGGGATGCCATTTGAATGTGACGCAACGTGACTCAATGCGCTTGCGATGCGATGCAGATAAGATGCCATGCGATGCCATTCGAATGTGTGACTCAATGCGCACGCGATGCGATGCACATGTGATGCTATATCAAGCGATGCCATTCACCTGTAATGTGATCCGATTCAATGCGCATACGATCCGATGCAAATAAGATGCGATGTCAAGCGATGCCATGCACATGTGATACGATGTGGCTCAATGCGCATGCGGTGCGATGCACATAAGATGCGATATCAAGCGATCCCATGCGCATGTGACGCGATGTACGTCAATGCGCATTCGATGAGATGCACATAAGATGCGATAGCAAGCAATGCCTTGCGAATGTGACGCAAAGTGACCCAATGCGCATGCGATGCACATAAGATGCGATATCAAGCGATGCCATGCGAATGTAATGCGATGCGATTCAATGCGCATGCGATTCGGTGCACATTGGATGCGATATCGGGCGATGCCATGCGCATCTATTGCGATGTGACCTAATACGCATGCGATGCGATGCACATAAGATGCGATATCAAGCGATGCCATGCGCATGTGTTGCGATGTGACTCAATGTGCATACGATGCGATGCACATAAGATAAGATACTAAGCGATGCCATGCGCATGTGATTCAATGTGACTCAATGCACATGCGATGCGATGCACATATCATGCGATATCAAGCGATGCCGAGCGCATGTGACGCGATGTGCGTCAATGCGCATTCGATGCGATGCACATAAGATGCGACATCAAGCGATGCCATGCGCATGTGACGCGAAGTGACCCAATGCGCATGCGATGCACATAAGATGCGATATCAAGCGATGCCATGTGCATGTGATGCGATGTGACTCAATACGCATGCGATGCAATTCACATAAGATGCGATTTCGAGCGATGCCATGCGCGTGTGATGCGATGCATTTCGATGCGATGCGATGCATATAAGATGCGATGTCGAGCGATGCCATGCGCATGTGACGCGTGTGACTCAATGCGCCTGCGATGAACATAAGATGCGAAATTAAGCGACGCCATGGGCATGTGACGCGATGTAACTCAATGCGCATTCGATGCGATGCACATAAGATGCGTTATCAAGCGATGCCATGCGCATGTAATGCGATGCGATTCAATGCGCATGCGATTCGGTGCACATAAGATGCGATGTCGGGCGATGCCATGCCCATCCAATGCGATGTGACGCAATGTGCATGCGACGTGATGCACATAAGTTGCGATGTCCAGCGATGCCATGCGCATGTGTTGCGATGTGACTCAATACCCACGCGATGCGATGCACATAAGATGCGATGTCGAGCGATACCATGCGCATGTGTTGCGATTTGACTCAATGCGCATGCGATGCCATGCACACAAAATGCGCTATCAAGAGATGCCTTGCGCATGTGACGCAATGCGACTCAATGCGCATGCCATGCGATGAACATAAGATGCGATATCAAGCGATGCAATGCGCATGTGACGCTATGTGGCTGAATGCGCATGCGATGCGATGCACATAACATGCGATATCAAGCGATGCCATGCGCATGTGACGCGTGTGACTCAATGCGCTCGCGATGCGACGCACATAAGATGCGATACCAAGCGATGCCATGCGCGTGTGATGCGACGTGACTCAATGCGCATTCGATGCGATGCACATAAGATGCGATATCAAGAGATGCATACGCATGTGAAGCGATGTGTCTCCATGCGCATGCAATGCGATATCGAGCGATGCCATGCGATGTGACTCAATACGCATGCGATGCGATCTACATAACATGCGATATCAAGCGATGCAGACCGCATGTGACGCGATGTGACTCAATGCGCATTCGATGCGATGCACATAAGATACGATATCAAGAGGTGCCATGCGCGTGTGATGCGACGTGACTCAATGCGCATTCGATTCGATGAACATAAAATGCATTATCAAGCGATGCCATGCGCATGTGAAGCGATGTTTCTCAATGCGCATGCAATGCGATGCACATAAGTTGCGATGTCGAGCGATGCCATGCGCATGTGAGGCGATGTCACTCAATACGCATCTGATGCGATGCACATAACATGCGATATCAAGAGATGCCATGCGCATGTGACGCGATGTGACTCAATGCGCATTCGATGCGATGCACATAAGATGCGATATCAACAGATGTCATGCGCATGTGACGCGAAGTGACTCAATGCGCATGCGATGCACATAAGATGCGATATCAAGCGATGTCATGCGCATGTGATACGATGTGACTTAATGCGCATGCGATGCGATACACATAAGATGCGATATCAACAGATGCCATGCGCATGTGACGCGAAGTGACTCAATGCGCATGCGATGCACATAAGATGCAATATCAAGCGATGTCATGCGGATGGGATACGATGTGACTTAATGCGCATGCGATGCGATACGCATAAGATGCGATATCAAGCGATGCCATGCGGATGTGACGCGAAGTGACCCAATGCGCATGCGATGCACATAAGATGCGATATCAAGCGATGCCATGCGAATGTAATGCGATGCGATTCAATGCGCATGCGATTCGGTGCACATAGGATGCGATATCGGGCGATGCCATGCGCATCTATTGCGATGTGACCTAATACGCATGCGATGCGATGCACATAAGATGCGATATCAAGCGATGCCATGCGCATGTGTTGCGATGTGACTCAATGTGCATACGATGCGATGCACATAAGATAAGATACTAAGCGATGCCATGCGCATGTGATTCAATGTGACTCAATGCACATGCGATGCGATGCACATATCATGCGATATCAAGCGATGCCGAGCGCATGTGACGCGATGTGCGTCAATGCAATTTCGATGCGATGCACATAAGATGCGATATCAAGCGATGCCATGTGCATGTGATGCGATGTGACTCAATACCCATGCGATGCAATTCACATAAGATGCGATGTCGGGCGATGCCATGCGCATGTGATGCGATGAATTTCAATACGATGCGATGCCATGCGCATGTGACGCGTGTGACTCAATGCGCATGCGATGAACATAAGATGCGAAATTAAGCGACGCCATGGGCATGTGACGCGATGTAACTCAATGCGCATTCGTTGCGATGCACATAAGATGCGATATCGAGCGATGCCACGCGCCTGTGACGCGATGTGACTCAATGCGCATGCGAGGCGATGCACATAAGGTGCGATGTCGATCGAAGCCATTTGCATACGACGCGATGTGACTCAAGGCGCAAGCGATGCGAAGCAGGTAAGATGGCTTATCAAGCGATGCCGAGCGCATGTGACGCTTAGTGACTCAATGCGCATTCGATGTAATGCACATAAGATGCGTTATCAAGCGATGCCATGCGCATATAATGCGATGCGATTCAATGCGCATGCGATTCGGTGCACATAAGATGCGATGTCGGGCGATGCCATGCCCATCTAATGCGATGTGACGCAATGTGCATGCGACGTGATGCACATAAGTTGCGATGTCCAGCGATGCCATGCGCATGTGTTGCGATGTGACTCAATACCCACGCGATGCGATGCACATAAGATGCGATGTCGAGCGATACCATGCGCATGTGTTGCGATTTGACTCAATGCGCATGCGATGCCATGCACACAAAATGCGCTATCAAGAGATGCCTTGCGCATGTGACGAAATGCGACTCAATGCGCATGCCATGCGATGAACATAAGATGCGATATCAAGCGATGCAATGCGCATATGACGCGATGTGACTGAATGCGCATGCGATGCGATGCACATAACATGCGATATCAAGCGATGCCATGCGCATGTGACGCGTGTGACTCAATGTGCTCGCGATGCGACGCACATAAGATGCGATACCAAGCGATGCCATGCGCGTGTGATGCGACGTGACTCAATGCGCATGCGATGAACATAAAATAAGTTATCAAGCGATGCCATGCGCATGTGAAGCGATGTGACTCAATGCGCATTCAATGCGATGTCGAGCGATGCCATGCGCATGTGATGGGATGTGACTCAATACGCATGCGATGCGATCCACATAACATGCGATATCAAGCGATGCAGACCACATGTGACGCGATGTGACTCAATGCGCAATCGATGCGATGCACATAAGATGCGATATCAAGAGATGCCATGCGCGTGTCATGCGACGTGACTCAATGCCCATTCGATGCGATTAACATAAGATGCGTTATCAAGCGAAGCCATGCGCATGTGATGCGATGTCACTCAATACGCATGTGATGCGATGCACATAACATGCGATATCAAGCGATGCCGACCGCATGTGACGCGATGTGACTCAATGCGCATTCGATGCGATGCACATAAGATGCGATATCAAGAGATGCCATGCGCATGTGACGCGATGTGACTCAATGCGCATTCGATGCGATGCACATAAGGTGCGATATCAACAGATGTCATGCGCATGTGACGCGAAGTGACTCAATGCGCATGCGATGCACATAAGATGCGATATCAAGCGATGTCATGCGCATGTGATACGATGTGACTTAATGCGCATGCGATGCGATACACATAAGATGCGATATCAACAGATGCCATGCGCATGTGACGCGAAGTGACTCAATGCGCATGCGATGCACATAAGATGCGATATCAAGCGATGCCATTCGCGTGTGACGCGATGTGACTCAACCCACTTGCGATGCGATGCACATAAGATGCGATTTCAAGCGATGCCATTCGCGTGTGACGCGATGTGACTCAATTCTAGTTTCCCAGTTGCCAACACCGTTTCTGTTGGTGGGAGACTTCAATGCGCACCACCCACTTTGGGGTTCAAGTCGCGCTTGTGCGAGAGGTACACTCATTTCCGATTTTTTGGACAGTCACAACCTAGCTCTCCTCAACACTGGAGAGCCTACATTCATTTCGGACTCTCACAATAGTTTCTCGCATCTTGACCTTGCAGTTTGTTCACCTCATTAGGCAGTCTCCTTACAATGGAATGTCATCTCTGATTTACACTCTAGTGACCACTTCCCATGTCTTATTAGTCTCTTGACGCAACATACACTTTCCACTCGAATGCCCAGATGGCGTTTGGACCATGCCAACTGGAACCTTTACACCCAGCTGGCTGTCTTTACCTACAACGAGCATGACTCAGTGAATAATTTGGCGCAGCATCTCACGGAGACGATTCTCTCTGCTGCTGAACAATCGATTCCGCGGTCGACTACACACCAACCCTTTCAACCCCAACATGTTTTAAACTTAAATTAGAAACGTGATCTTGATATATAATGATAAACTAATGCACTAAAACACATTTTTGTGATTTTTGAAAAATTTCCCTAATGGGTTTAAATTTTATGACATGTTGCTTCAGAGCTACACTGGGGTTTCAGGGTAACTTAATAATATGCAAACTCATAATACTAGAAATTTTGTTTTCCCATTTTTTTGCATAACTTTATTATTAAAACCTGAATTGCAGTAATAAAGCAATCATGATATTACTGTATAATCACTGATGATGCTGAAGTACATTTATTTATTTATTTATTTTTCAAAGTTTTATATATTCCTTAGTTGAAAATTGCCAGTGTACAAATGAAAACTACATTGCACTTAATACTGCCACACTTAATAGCATGTAGATAACATTGCTAGTACTTAAAACAATAAATGGTTATTTAGAATGAAATAAATAAAAAGTTTTTTGTTGGTGTCAAACAAATTTACTTCGCACTTTCTGTATGTCATTTGTGTGAATCCATTGATGCAGTGTTTCCATTTCCCTTTTGCTGCATATTCTGGCCAGTGTTGGTATCCATCATAAAGAACATCAATTGGTCTAATTGCAAACTGTTTCTTTTTTGTTGCTTTTGGTGTGGTTTCCCCTGAGCCTTTTCGTTGCCCTTTTGACTCTCCAGCTTTCATTAGTGCTGTGGCAATATATGCCTGAAACTTAGCTAGGGAGAATTCAGATTTCAAGTTCTTGTGTTGCTGATGTCTTCTACAGAGGAGTTCAGCATTGTACCATCTGTTTGATGAGCATACATACTGGATTGCTCGTAAAGTAGTTCAAATACATCTTTTGACCAATACAAACAAAAATAATTGTATGGTGTCATCTCATCCTGTGGAGGGAGTGGGATTGTGAACTTTCATGTTGTATCCTCCGCTGTAAAATCAACTTTACGGAAAGTAAATGTTCTGTTCCTTTTTCTAGGGCATGATGCTGCTGTAGATAGCTCTCTAAGTTCATTAATAGAATCCTCACTTTCAACTGGATCTATACCCTGAAAAGTATAAGAGAAACAAACATTATTTTCCACATTTTCCTCTATGAAACATTTGAAAGGGAACATACTGTTCAGCAGTATTCCAAATTATTTATATTTAATACAGGTTTTACCTCTACAAGCTCATTTTCATCTCCAGATTCATAGGTATTCTCCAAATTTTCTTCAGGGAATTGGTTCAGAGTAACCGTTTCATCTTCATCATCAAAATCAAATTCTCTATCCTCTAAATCACTTATATCAGAAGCATTCCCTTCAAGAACTTTCATAAGGCATTCCTCTACTTCATCCTGCTTCAAAATACTCTTCTTTTCCGGTTTACCTAAAAAGAAAACAGAATATAAATACAGCCATTCAAAAGTGAGGTTATGGTGTAACACTACCTCTGAACCCCAATGTTGCTCTGGAGCAACGTGTACTTTAATTGCTTGTCTTTGTAATTTAAATTTTAATTGGAAACCACAACTATGTAAAAGTGTTAGTTTAATGAAAAATTAAATCTATTTGTATATTTGAAATGGTAAATGAGCATTACCTGGCATTTATAGTGAAATACTTTACTTGCTGCGTAGACGATGACTCAAGTCATGCGCATCAGATGATTCTCATACCAGGTGTCAGCACACTTGTGATCATATTTGCCATCTATAGAGTGGAAATTGAAGTATTAGCACGTAGGTTCCCTGGTTTCTTGATATTCAGCGGGAAATTCAAATACTGTATTTTAAATTAATTCAAGAAACTGATGTAGCTCTGAAGCAACACTGGTAGCGAAAGGGTTAAGGCGTGTTGCAGCTAAAACCACCCAAAGACCAATAGCGGGACTAAAAACAGCCACAGGAGCTGTTGTTGATTCATTTGAAGTGGCCAATACCTTTGGCAGTGCTTTCGCACAAGTGTCTAGCTCGGAAAACTACTCCCCTGAGTTCCTTCCAATTAAAACTCAGGTGGAATCTCAAGGCTTCTCGTTTCGTTCTAGAAACGTAGAAGATTACAATCGCCTTTTCACCATGGCAGAGCTGGAGCATTCCCTGAAATCTTCGCGATGTTCAGCACCAGGACCGGACGGTATTCATGTACAAATGTTACAACGGCTCTCTCTTGAAGGTAAGGCATTCCTGCTCGAGGTCTATAATCGTGTTTGGGTTGACAGTATACTCCCAGAAAATTGGCGGGAGGCCACCGTTATTCCCATCTTGAAGGCTGGAAAGGACAGTCATCTTCCCTCCAGCTATCGTCCTATTTCCCTCACCAGTTGCGTTTGCAAGGTGATGGAACGCATGATCAATGGACGATTGGTATGGTGGTTAGAAAGTCGTAACCTACTGACTAATATCCAGTGTGGTTTTCGACGACGCCGTTCAACTGTTGACCATCTTGTGTCAATATCGACACAGATAATGGACGGCTTTATAAAGAACAGTCAAACCGTTGGCATATTTTTCGATCTTGAGAAGGCTTATGATACGTGCTGGCGAGCAGGGATTCTACGTTCGCTGTATGCCTGGAACATACGTGGACGCCTACCACTTTTCATTCAGGAGTTTATGAAGGACCGCGTTTTCCGAGTAAGGGTCGGCTCGGTTTTTTCTAATTCTTTTGTTCAGGAGGAGGGAGTACCTCAGGGTTCGGTGCTAAGTGTCACGCTCTTTGCTATAGCAATTAACTCCATCTGGAAATGTGTTCCACCTGGAGTTTCGTCATGCCTATTCGTAGACGACTTCGCTGTCTATTGCACTTCTCAGCGCACGGCGTTCTTACAACGGCGCCTGCAGCAATGTTTGGACAACCTTAGAGAATGGAGCGTGAAAAACGGCTTCCGTTTCTCAACTGAGAAGACAATCTGCGTTAATTTCTGGCGCCGTAGGAGACGATTACCACCTTCGCTCCGATTTGGTCCAGATGAACTTCCCTTCGCAGAAGAGACGCGCTTCCTGGGTTTGATCTTGGACAGGAAGCTTAGTTGGTCGTCGCATATTGCACAGCTAAGAGCGAGATGTGACCGTTCCCTAAATATTATGCGAGTACTGAATGGAAAATCGTGGGGAGCGGATCGAACAATTTTGTTGCGAATATATCGAGCATTGGTCCGATCCAAGCTAGACTATGGGTGTATTGTTTATTCGTCAGCACGACCATCTGTGCTGAGAAGATTAGACGTGGTCCATAATAGGGGCATCCGCATTGCAACAGGAGCTTTTCCAACAAGCCCAGTGGTGAGCCTTTACGCCGAGTCCGCAGAACCTCCTCTGCAATATCGGCGTGAGATTCTCTTGGCAAATTATGGCTGTGCGCTTAGATGTATGCCTAAGCACCCAACGTTCGCTTCTTTTTTCACCACCACGCTAAGAGAACGATATAGAAATAGCTCCCTTAGTCTGAAGCCTGCGGGGTACCGTTTCCAAGAGCTCCTAGTGAAGCTTGGAGTGGAACTGCCTGTGATGTTCGCCAAGGGCGAGAGACTTTACCCCCCTTGGCTATCTGGTACGCCCCATGTAGATCTTGGGATGACCGAACACCAGAAGTCCACGATGCCTATTTCAAGTATCCGCACGTGTTTCTTAGAATTTTTGTCAGGCTACTCTGACCATCGATATATTTACACCGATGGATCAAAGAACACCAACGGTGTTGAATGTGCTTATGTTTATGGAACCGAACCATATACATTCGGTTTTCCAAATAGCACTTCCATTTTTACTGCAGAGCTTTATGCAATTTATCGAGCCGTTTTGTATGTTCGCCGTCGTAAATTAGGTGACTGCCTGATTTTGAGCGATTCCCTTAGTATACTGCAGAGCCTTTGTCAGTTGTACAATCCCCACCCTATTGTACAACGTATCCAGGATGCCCTCCATGTTTTACACTCAATGCGCATACGATGCGATGCACATAAGATGCGATGTCTAGCGATGCCATGCACATGTGACTTGATGTGACTCAATGTGCATGCGATGCGATGCACTTAAGATGCAAAGTCGAGCGATGCCATGCGCATGTATTGCGATCCGATTCAATGCACATAAGATGCGATGTCCAGCGATTCCATGCGCATTTGTTGCGATGTGACTCAATACCCACGCGATGCGATGCGCATAAGATGCGATATCAAGCGATGCCGAGCACATGTGACGCGATCTGTCTCAATGCGCATCGATGCGATGCACATAAGATGGGACATCAACCGATGCCATGCGCATGTGACGCAAGTGACTCAATCCACTTGCGATGCGATGCACATAAGATGCGATCTCAAACGATGCCATTCGCGTGTGACGCGATGTGACTCAATTCTCAAGCGATCCGATGCACAGAACATGCGATATCAAGCGATGCCATGCGCGTGTGATTCGACGTGACTCAATGCGCTTGCGATGCGATGAACATAAGAAGCGATATCAAGCGATGACATGCGCATGTGACGCGACGTGACTCAATGCGCATGCGAGGCGAAGCACGTAAGATGCGATATCAAGCTATGCCATGGGCGTTTGGTGAGACGTGACTCAATGCGCATGCGATGGGATGCGATGAATATAAGATGCGATATCAAGCGATGCCATGCGCATGTGAAGCGATGTGACTCAATGCGCATTCAATGCGATGTCGAGCGATGCCATGCGCATGTGATGGGATGTGACTCAATACGCATGCGATGCGATCCACATAACATGCGATATCAAGCGATGCAGACCGCATGTGACTCGATGTGACTCAATGCGCATTCGATGCGATGCACATAAGATGCGATATCAAGAGATGCCATGCGCGTGTGATGCGACGTGACTCAATGCACATTCGATGCGATTAACATAAGATGCGTTATCAAGCGAAGCCATGCGCATGTGATGCGATGTCACTCAATACGCATGTGATGCGATGCACATAACATGCGATATCAAGCGATGCCGAAAGGCATGTGACGCGATGTGACTCAATGCGCATTCGATGCGATGCACATAAGATGCGATATCAAGAGATGCCATGCGCATGTGAAGCGATGTGTCTCAATGCGCATGCAATGCGATGTCGAGCGATGCCATGCGATGTGACTCAATACGCATGCGATGCGATCTACATAACATGCGATATCAAGCGATGCAGACCGCATGTGACGCGATGTGACTCAATGCGCATTCGATGCGATGCACATAAGATACGATATCAAGAGGTGCCATGCGCGTGTGATGCGACGTGACTCAATGCGCATTCGATGCGATGAACATAAAATGCATTATCAAGCGATGCCATGCGCATGTGAAGCGATGTTTCTCAATGCGCATGCAATGCGATGCACATAAGATGCGATGTCGAGCGATGCCATGCGCATGTGAGGCGATGTCACTCAATACGCATGTGATGCGATGAACATAACATGCGATATCAAGCGATGCCGACCGCATGTGACGCGATGTGACTCAATGCGCATTCGATGCGATGCACATAAGATGCGATATCAACAGATGCCATGCGCATGTGACGCGAAGTGACTCAATGCGCATGCGATGCACATAAGATGCGATATCAAGCGATGTCATGCGCATGTGATACGATGTGACTTAATGCGCATGCGATGCGATACACATAAGATGCGATATCAGCAGATGCCATGCGCATGTGACGCGAAGTGACTCAATGTGCATGCGATGCACATAAGATGCGATATCAAGCGATGTCATGCGGATGTGATACGATGTGACTTAATGCGCATGCGATGCGATACACATAAGATGCGATATCAGCAGATGCCATGCGCATGTGACGCGAAGTGACTCAATGTGCATGCGATGCACTTAAGATGCAAAGTCGAGCGATGCCATGCGCATGTATTGCGATCCGATTCAATGCACATAAGATGCGATGTCCAGCGATTCCATGCGCATTTGTTGCGATGTGACTCAATACCCACGCGATGCGATGCGCATAAGATGCGATATCAAGCAATGCCGAGCACATGTGACGCGATCTGTCTCAATGCGCATCGATGCGATGCACATAAGATGCGACATCAACCGATGCCATGCGCATGTGACGCAAGTGACTCAATCCACTTGCGATGCGATGCACATAAGATGCGATCTCAAACGATGCCATTCGCGTGTGACGCGATGTGACTCAATTCTCAAGCGATCCGATGCACAGAACATGCGATATCAAGCGATGCCATGCGCGTGTGATGCGACGTGACTCAATGCGCTTGCGATGCGATGAACATAAGATGCGATATCAAGCGATGCCATGCGCATGTGACGCGACGTGACTCAATGCGCATGCGATGGGATGCGATGAACATAAGATGCGATATCAAGCGATGACATGCGCATGTGAGGCGACGAGACTCAATGCGCATGCGATGCGATGCACATAAGATGCGATTTCAAGCGATGCCATTCGCATGTGACGCGACGTGGCTCAATGCGCATGCGATGCGATGCACATAAGATGCGATATCAAGCTATGGCATGCGCATGTGACGCGACGTGACTCAATGCGCATGCGATGCGATGCACATAAGATCCGTTGTCGAGCGATGCTATGCGCATGTGATGCGATGCGATTCAATGCGCATGCGGTTCGCTTCAATGCGAATGCGAGGCAATGCACATAAGATGCGATGTCGAGCGATGCCATGCGCGTGTGATGCGATGCGATTCACTGCGATGCGATTAATATAAGATGCGATGTCGAGCGATGCCGACCGCATGTGACGCGATGTGACTCAATGCGCATGCGATGCACATAAGATGCGATATCAAGCGATGTCATGCGCATGTGATTCGATGTGACTCAATGCGCATGCGATGCGATACACAAAAGATGCGATATCAAGCGATGCCGAGCGCATGTGACGCGATCTGACTCAATGCGCATCGATGCGATGCACATAAGGTGCGATATCAAGCGATGGCGTGCGCTTGTGACGCGAAGTGACTCAATGCGAATGTGTAGCGATGCACATAGGATGCGATATCAACCGATGCCATGCGCATGTGACGCTAGTGACTCAATCCACTTGCGATCCGATGCACATAAGATGCGATCTCAAACGATGCCATTCGCGTGTGACGCGATGTGAGTCAATTCTCAAGCGATCCGATGCACATAAGATGCGATATCGAGCATTGCCATGGGCGTTTGATGCGACGTGACTCAATGCGCATGCGATGCACATAAGATGCGATATCAAGCGATGCCATGCGCATGTGATGCGGTGTGACTCAATGCGCATGCGATGCGAAGCACATAAGATGCGATTTCAAGTTTTTTTTTTTTTTTTTTTTTTTTTTTAGGTGGAGGGGAAAAATCTTGTTACGAGACCCCATGGTACTGTGGGAGTCGCCATTGAAGATGGCCATACCCACTAAAAAAAAAACCCATCCACCGGATTAGGAAGGTGAAAGCCTGCTGCGGTACCGCCTGTAGCACCCGCGCATTCAGTGGTGAAGATTCAGCTGGTTCGCATTGCGTAACCAGACGGAGAAGGTTAGGAGCTTGGAGACGAGCTTGACCGAAGCCCAGCTTGCCCCCTAGTGGAGTCATGGATGGTTTGGTAGGAGTCATTTGTGATTGCTGTCAGGAATCAGGGTGCTATGAATCTTGGCGTGAATACGCCGCGTCTGTACGTGCGCCTCAGAAGTCTGGGAGCGTGTCGATACCCTGCATGCTGGATCCCTGAAACAATCTTAATATACATGTACATACACTAAGAACAAAGGAAGTGCGTACAATTAGTCTCTTAGGTTAGTGGTAATTTGTGCGCTTGTGGCGTCGTCAATCTAGTGTAATTATAATTGTTACGTTCCCCCGTATGGCTTCGTCTGTAATTCATAATTAAGGTTGTTGATATACCATCCGGCATCGTCAATTGGTTGGGTGCATGTCCGTTGTATCGCCTGTTCGTCTGGAGTGCACACTTGGCGGGCAGTCTGCCTGAAATACAGGTGCGAACCAGTGCCACTCCCGAGGGGGCCCTCATCCCCCTGGGTCCGCCTTATAAATAAGGACTTGAGGGTTATCTGAAAAGAAACTGTAGGTATGAATGTGTGTGTGAGAGAGAGAGTGAGAGTGATGCACAGTTCACATATGGATAACATCGGGGTAGTTAACTAGGTTGTCCAGATATTGTTGCATGTCAACATCTGGCTCCCCGAGACCAATAGTTACCTGGAATAGAGATAGTGGCCTTGCATGTTTGTCGTGCGTTATATCATAATTTCCTAGGTTTTGAATTAGTTCGTTGTGGTTTTTGTTTTTCTTATCAAGTAAGTTACAGGTGAGCCTTTTTATGAACTGTTCAATGGAATGTACTTTTAGCTCCTCGTGTAATTGGAGCGTTGGAGCTACTTCGGGTAATCTCGCGATTATTCAGAGTACTCTATTCTGCATCGTTTGCAGTCTCTTTATGTGTGTTTTCGCTGCATGTCCCCATACGGGTGCAGCGTATGTTAGGATGGGCCTTATTAGTGTTTTATAAAGTGTAGTGCCCATCTCTTACTTTAGAGTACTGTTTGTGTTGATTATTGGGTATAGCTTATTGAGTTGTGCATTGGCTTTGGCTCTTACTGTGTCTACGTGCTGTTTCCACGTAAGGCCCTGGTCCATTGTTACACCTAAGTAGGTGATGGTTTTGCTGTTCCATTGGATTGGCTCTTGTCCAAGCGTTAATGGCTGAAGGCCGTGTTTACCATGACGGTGCTTAATTCGCTTGGTGAATACAATTGCCTGGCTTTTTCTGGTGTTTACCTTTATGCGCCATTTCGTGAGCCATGGCTCTAAATCATTTAGAGCATTTTGTAGCCTGGTGCGTATAATCCTTGGCATGGTTGATTGTGTGACAAGCTCTGTGTCATCCGCATATAGATATCGGTCTACTCTTATCGTCTCTGGTAAATCATTTATGTAAATATTAAAGAGGGTGGGCCCCAATAAACTTCCTTGTGGGACCCCTGCCCTGATTGGCCGTCGCGTTGATGTCTCTGTTTCGACTGCCGTGCGGAACGTTCGGTGAGATAGATAGTCCTTTATTATGGCTATCATAGAGTCCGCGAATTCCAGTGATATGAGCTTTCTGAGTAGACCAGCGTGCCACACGCGATCGAAGGCCCGTTCAATATCCAAGAAGATGGCCCCTGTGGATCGGTTTTCATTGAATCCTCGCGTGATGGATTCCGTCATTCGCAATAGTTGTAGTGTTGTCGAGTGTTGTGCCCGGAATCCGAATTGTTCGTTAATTACTAAGTTATTTTTTATTATGTGGTTCGTAAGTCTTTTGAGTATTATTTTCTCTAAAACCTTGCTCATAGTGCTGAGGAGGCTGATTGGCCTATAATTTTCAGGCTGTGATTGGCTCTTTCTCGGTTTAGGGAACATGAGAATTTTGGCCTCTTTCCACTGTGGAGGGAATCTGCCTTTTTCAATTGTATAGTTAAATATATCTGCCAGTGCTTCAGTGCTTTGGCTGGCAGATGTTTTAGTACTATATTTGGAATTTGGTCTGGCCCTGGATATTCCTAGAGGGCAGGTGTTTAATGATCCATTTGATCTCACCCGCATTCGTTTTTCGCGTCTTATTATGCGTTGGTGTTCTACCGATATTCACGACCATTGCTTCCGTTTCGTCCACAAATGCTTGGTCTGACGGAAAGGCATTCGGTTCAAATGTCGCCTCTAGGGTGTCTGCAAATGCTTCAGCTTTGGCTCGGGGAGTTTCCGCTATTCCGTTAGGCGTGTGGAGGGGAGGGACATGTGTGTACGTACGCGTTAGGTTTCTGGCTATTTTCCAGATTGTATTGTTTTGTGGGTTGCTGTTACTTAACACATCGTGCCACTGATTTGTTGTGTATTCTCGTATTCGTTCGCTTGCTTGAATGCTTAGTTCCGTGTACGCATTACGGTCTATTAAGTTACGCGATTTTTGCCATTTACGCCTCGCGCGATTTCTGTCCTGAATGGCTTGTCTAGTGTCGCGTGGAAATCTTTGTGTAGAAGTTATAGGATATCTGATTGGAATGTGTTGTTCGGTAGCGAGCTTAATTGATTCTACGATATGCTCAATAGCTTCGTCTTGTTTTTCATGTGTCTCGATTGTGTGATCGTGTATAATGTTTTGTAGTGTGTTTTCGAAGGACTCCCAGTCTGCTTGTCTGTAATTGGGTCTTGGAGGTTCCGATTTAAAAGTGATTGGGGCTTCAATTTCTAGTAACACTGGGAGGTGATCTGAGTTTAATTCGTTAATTACGTGTGTATTTGTGTTGTGTGTAATGCCCTTGAGGAGAGCAATGTCTAGTATATCTGGTCTGTGTGTATGTACTCTTGGTATGAATGTCGGCTCTTCAGGGCCTGTTAGAAGTATGTTGTGTCTGTTGATGTATGCTAGTAGTTTATTGCCCGCCTTGTTTGCAGCTACGCAATTCCAGAGGAAATGTTTCGCGTTCAAGTCCCCTGCTATTACTACTTTTTGGGCCATACGCAATAGTGTATCGATGTCGTCCGTGTCAATATCGCAGGGTGGATTATATACCGCAATAAATGCAACTTCGGTATTAAGAAGCTTTACACTAACCGCGGTAGCTTCTATTCGGTTTAGTTGGGGGACAAACGCCTGGTGGTGTTGTACTGAATTTTGAATAACTACGGCTGTCCCTCCGCCTCTCCTATTTCTATCTGTTCGGTATACTGAGTATCCTGGGACTGAGAAGCGATCTACAGGTCCCAGGTGGGTTTCGTTAATTAGCGCTATTTGGATTGAATTCCTTTGGAGGAATTCCGTAAACTCCTTGCGCTTCCTTTTGAGGTTATTGCAATTCCAGTATATGATATTTACGGTGGGTGTGTTACTCATAACAAGTGAACTGTGCGAGAATTCCCAGGAAATGCGTGACATGGTCAAAGAGGAAAAGTGGGTCGCTGTTGGTGTTTATTTGCTCCAGGAGCCACTTTGCGTGCTGGAGGAACGAGTTCCAGCCTAATTCCAGTTTTGGGTAGCCCAACTTTAAGAGGAAGTCGGCTAGTGCAAGGCCATTTTCGAATGCATCGCGAGGGGTTTGCGACTTTGGGACCAAAAAGCTTGGTCCCTTTGTGTGTGTTGCCTGGTGTGTGGTTGTTTGTGTGGGAGCGGTTTTGTGTGTCGTTGTGGTTTGTTGTGTGTTGTGTTTGTGTTGTGTTGGGGAG
This sequence comes from Tenodera sinensis, assembly GCA_030765045.1. Taxonomy (NCBI): domain Eukaryota; kingdom Metazoa; phylum Arthropoda; class Insecta; order Mantodea; family Mantidae; genus Tenodera; species Tenodera sinensis. The sequence goes on along the minus strand of CM060970.1, from coordinate 111,992,688 downwards.
TGTCGCTTTGTGGGTGCCGTGACTTGAGCAGGAGCGACCTGCTTGGTCACTGCTGCAGAAGGGGCGGGGGCTGGGCGGGTTCTGCCTCTGCGGTCCTGAGTAAACCATTGCCCTTCTGCTGATGACGGGCCAGCCTGGGGTAATTTTGTCTGTTCATTCCTGGGTTTGGGGTTCCCTGGTTGTGCCCTGGGCCTTGCGCGTTCCAGTGCAGAGAGGTATTTGGGGCAACCGCGCCAAGTTGCTCCATGACCTTTCTGGCCACAGAGGGCGCACAGGCGTTCCTCTGTGGGCACTTTGCAGGTGTAGGAGGGGTGGGGGCCTGTGCATTTGGCGCAAACTTGTGTGGGGGCCTGGCATTCTCTGTAGTAGTGCCATAGCTGCTGGCAGCGTCGGCACTGCTTGGGCTCTGGAGCAGAGTGGTACTCTTCTACTCTGACTCTAAAGTGGGCCAAGTATTTGAGGCCGAGTATCTTCCTATTCTCCTGGGTGTCCTCCATTTCCACTAGGAACATTGGGAGGGGGTGTCTATTCCTGCCTAGTGAGTGCATTTGCACTGCCCTAATGGCCTCAAAATTCTGTTGTGCCAGTACTGATTTTATGTGTTCTCCGGTGAACGGGGCGCACAGACCTTTTATGACAAACCTAACTGTTCTAGCTTCTGGGTGTTGGAGGAGATAACACTGTGCGCCCTCATTCCTGAGGTGTTCCACCATATTATGGTAGTCACTCAGGCTGAACATTTTTAGAGCTAAGTCACCGGAGCGATTTGCGCGGTGTATTGTGTACTTGTGTGTAGGTTTGTATTTTGTGTCAAATTTGTTGGTGATTGTGTGTATGTGATTTGCCTGGCTTTTGTGGAGATACAAAGGCGCGAGATTGGCCCTATACTCCGTGTAGCTGTTTGTTTTGGGGGTGGGTGGCCTTGTGGTGACGTCAGTGTAGGTGTCCTGGTTGGGTGATTGTACTGGAGGGGGTGGTGTAGGAAGCACGATTTCAGAGTCTGGTGTATGTGTGGGTGTTTTTGTGTTGTTTGTGTTTGTGTCAGCTTCCAGTGTTTGTTGTGGCTTGTCTCCTGTGTCAGTGTTAGGTGTGTTTGTTTTTGGCGTGTCTGTGATTGGTGTATTTGATGTGCTTGAGATGTTCAGTGTGCTTGGTGTACTGGGCGTGTTTGGTGTGCTTGGTGTGTTTGTGTTTGTGGTTTGTTTTGGTGTGTCTGTGTTTTGTGTGCTTGTGCCAGGTGTGCTTGTGTTGTCAGTGTTTGTGTTTAGTGTTGGCATGTTTGTATCTGATGTGGTTGTTGTGTTTGTTTGTGGTGGTGGTGTAGTCTTTTTATGTGAGCGTGTGTGTGGTCTTTTTGGTGTTGTTGGGGTGGTGTGTTTGAGTGTTTTTGTTTTGGTGGTGATAAGTGTGGTTGCTCTGATCGGCTTATTTGGTTTGGAGAGAGACGAGGGAGAGAGAGTGAGAGTTTTGCCTACTTTACCCATGTCTCCGATTACCTGGGGTTCCCTGAATGAGTGTGAAGTGAGAGTTTAGTTAAGTGTTTAAATGAGGGACAGTCTTATTTATTTGGCCTGCTTCGGTCTTTAAAAAGACAGATAGCAGGAAGGTTACAACTTGGTCTAGCTCTGTGAGGTGCCTTAAGGGCAGTTAGCTTAAGATTTACCTAGGAAGAGGAAGAGAGAAGAGAGTAAAAGTCTAGAGGGGGGCCTAACCGGGGAGCTTAAAAACTAATAGAAAAAGAGGAAAATAGCGACAGAAGGAGAGAATGAGGCAGCTAGCGAGTGCTAAAAAGCGTGGCTAGCAGAGGACCTGAACCGGTTAAGGCGCCTTGGTACCAGTCAGAGACTGTCGGCTGTGGTCGTGCTATCCCTCGTCTATCCTGCTTGTTTATAGTTACCTGTCTTGTAGCGTCGTTGAAGCTGCCGGCAAGCGGGAGTTGCAGCGGTGATTCCCGGGCGACTTAGAGCGCGAGTGGCGGTCTGCGCACTGCGTTTTCTGAAGTTCGCTCGGAATCCCTGTTTCTCGCTTTACCAAAGCTTGGAGGGCTCTTCAAAGCAGCTGCAGACGATCTCCACCGCTTCAAGCGATGCCATTCGCATGTGACGCGATGTGACTCAATGCGCAAGCGATGCGATGCACGTAAGATGCGATATCAAGCGATGCCGAGCGCATGTGACGCGAAATGACTCAATGCGCATACGATGTGATGCACATAAGATGCGATATCAAGCGATGCCATGCGCATGTAATGCGATGTGACTCAATGCGCATGCGACGCGATTCACATAAGATGCGATGTCGGGCGATGGCATGCGCATCTAATGCGATGTGACTCAATGCGCATGCGACGCGATTCACATAAGATGCGATGTCGGGCGATGCCATGCGCATCTAATGCGATGTGACTCAACACGCATGCGAAGCGATGCACATAAGATGCGATGTCCAGCGCTCCCATGCGCATGTGTTGCGATAATACTCAATACCCATGCGATGCGATGCACATAAGATGCGATGTCGAGCGATGCCATGCGCATGTGTTGCGATGTGACTCAATGCGCATGCGATGCGATGCACATGAAATGCGCTATCAAGCGATGCCATGCGATGTGACGCAATGTGACTCAATGCGCATGCAATTCGATGAACATAAGGTGGGATATCAAGCGATGCCATTCCCATGTAACGCGAAGTGACTCAATGCGCATGCGATTAGATGCACATAAGATGCGATATTAAGCGATGCCATGCGCTAGTTGCGCGACGTGACTCAATGCGCATGTGATGCAATGAACATAAAATGCGATTTAAAGCGATGCCGTTCGCATGTGACGCGATGTGACTCAATGCGCATGCGATGCGATGCACATAAGATGCGATATTAAGCGATGCCATGCGCATGTTGCGCGACGTGACTCAATGCGCATGCGATGCGATGAACATAAAATGCGATATCAAGCGATGCCATGCGCACGTAATGGGATGCGTTTCAATGAGCATGCAATGCGATGCACATAAGATGCGATGTCGAGCGATGCCATGCACATGTGATGCGATGTGGCTCAATACGCATGCGATGCGCTGCACATAACATGCGATATAAAGCGATGCCGACCGCATGTGACGCGATGTTACTCAATGCGCATACGATGCTATCCACATAAGATGCGATATCAAGAGATGCCATGCGCATCTGACGCGAACTGACTCAATGCGCATGCGATGCACATAAGATGCGATATCGAGCGATGCCATGCGCACTTGACGCAAGTGGCTCAATTCACATGCGATGCGATGCGCAGAAGATGCGATATCAAGCGATGCCATGCGCATGTGGCGCGACGTGACTCGATGCGCATGCGAGGCGATGCACCTAAGATGCGATATCAAGCTATGCCATGCGCGTTTGATGCGACGTGACTCAATGCGCATGCGATGGGATGCGATGAACATAAGATGCGATATCAAGCGATGCCATGCGCAAGTTAGACGACGTGACTCAATGCGCATGCGACGCGAAACACATAAGATGCGCTATCAAGCGATGCCATGCGCATGTAATGCGATGCGATTCAATGCGCATGCGATGCGATGCACATAAGATGCGATGTCGAGCGATGCCATGCGCATGTAATGCGATGGGATTCAATGCGCATGCGATTCGATTCAATGCGCATGCGCTGCAATGCACATAAGATGCGATGTCGAGCGATGCCATGCGCGTGTTATGCGATGCGATTCAATGCGATGCGATGCATATAAGATGAGATGTCGAGCGATGCCATGCGCGTGTGATGCGATGTGACTCAATGCCCATGCGATGCGATGCACATAAGATGCGATATCAAGCGATGCCGACCGCATGTGACGCGATGTTACTCAATGCGCATTCGATGCTGTCCACATAAGATGCGATATCAAGAGATGCCATGCGCATGTGACGCGAACTGACTCAATGCGCATGCGATCCACATAAGATGCGATATCAAGCGATGCCATGCGCACTTGACGCAAGTGGGTCAATCCACATGCGATGCGATGCGCAGAAGATGCGATATCAAGCGATGCCATGCGGGTGTGATGCGACTTGACTCAATGCGCTTGCGATGCCTTGAACATAAGATGCGATATCAAGCGATGCCATGCGCATGTGGCGCGACGTGACTCGATGCGCATGAGAGGCGATGCACCTAAGATGCGATATCAGGCTATGCCATGCGCGTTTGATGCGACGTGACTCAATGCGCATGCGATGGGATGCGATGAACATAAGATATGATATCAAGCGATGCCATGCGCAAGTTAGACGACGTGACTCAATGCGCATGCGACGCGATGCACATAAGATGCGATATCAAGCGATGCCATGCGCATGTGATGCGACGTGACTCAATGCGCATGCAATGCGATGCACATAAGATGCGATATCAAGCGATGCCATGCGCATGTAATGCGATGGGATTCAATGCGCATGCGATTCGATTCAATGCGCATGCGATGCAATGCACATAAGATGCGATGTCGAGCGATGCCATGCGCGTGTTATGCGATGCGATTCAATGCGATGCGATGCATATAAGATGAGATGTCGAGCGATGCCATGCGCGTGTGATGCGATGTGACTCAATGCGCATGCGATGCGATGCACATAAGATGCGATATCAAGCGATGCCATGCGCATGTGACGCATGTGAGTCAATGCCATTGCGCTGCGATGCACATAAGATGCGATATCAAGCGATGCCATGCGCATGTGACGCGACGTGACTCAATGCGCATGCGATGCGATGCAAATAAGATGCGATGTCAAGCGATGCCATGCACATGTGATGCGATGTGACTCAATGCGCATGCGGTGCGATGCACATAAGATGCGATATCAAGCGATGTGACTCAATGTGCATACGATGCAATGCACATATGATGCGATATTAAACGATGCCATGCGCATGTGACGCGACGTAACTCAATGCGCATGCGATGCGATGCACATAAGTTGTGCTGACGAGCGCTGCCTTGCGCATGTAATGCGATGTGGCTCAATGCGCATGCGATGCGGTGTACATAAGATGCGATGTCGAGCAATGCCATGCGCATGTAATGCGATGCGACTGAATGCGCATGCGATGCGATTCAATGCGATGCGATGCACATAAGATGCGATGTCGCGCGATGCCATTAGCGTGTTATGCGATGTGACTCAATGCGCATGCGATGCGATGCACATAAGATGCGATATCAAGCGATGCCATGCGCGTGTGATGCGATGTGACTCAATGCGCATCCGATGCGATGAACATAACATGCGATATCAAGCGATGCCATGCACCTGTAATGCGATGCGATTCAGTGCGCATGCGATGCGATGCACATAAGATGCGATATCCAGCGATGAGATGCGCATGTGACACGATGTGACTCAATGCGCTTGCGATGTGATGCACATAAGATGCGATATCAAGCGATGCCATGCGCATCTAATGCAATGTGACTCAATACGCATGCGATGCGATGCACATAAGATGCGATATCAAGCGATGCCATGCGCATCTCATACGATGTGACTCAATGTGCATACGATGCGATGCACATGAGATGCGATATTAAGCGATGCCATGCGCATGTGATGCGATGTCACTCAATGCACATGCGATGCGATGCACATAACATGCGATATCAAGCGATGCCATGCGCATGTGACGCGAAGTGACTCAATGCGAATGCGATGCACATAAGATGGAATATCAAGCCATGCCATGCGCATGTGATCCAATGTGACTCAATACGCATGCGATGCGATATTAAGCGATGCCATGCGCATGTGACGCGACATGACTCAATGCGCATGCGATGCAATGCACATAAGATGCGACATCAAGCGATACCATGCGCATGTAATCCAATGTGACTCAATACGCATGGGATGCGATATTAAGCGATGCCATGCGCATGTGACGCGTGTGACTCAATACGCATGCGATGCCAAGCACAAAAGATGCGATGCCGAGCGATGCCATTTGGATGTGACGCGACATGCCTAAATGCGCATGCGATGCGATGAACGTAAGATGCGATATCAATAGATGCCATGCGCCTGTAATGAGATGCGGTTCAATTTGCATGCAATGCGATGCAAATAAGATGTGATGTCAAGCCGTGCCATGGACATGTGATGCGATGTGACTCAATACGCATGCGATGCCAAGCACAAAAGATGCGATGTCGAGCGATGCCATTTGCATGTGACGCGACATGACTCAATGCGCATGCGATGCGATGCACGTAAGATGCGATATCAATAGATGCCATGCGCCTGTAATGAGACGCGGTTCAATGCGCATGCAATGCGATGCAAATAAGATGCGATGTCAAGCGATGCCATGGACATGTGACGCGATCTGATTCAATGCGCATGCGATAAACCCTAAGAAGCCCGGGAATGGAAATTTACCACAAATTTACCATAACCCGAATACCTATTCTTATTAATTTATTTATGCCATGCCCATGTGGTCCGATGTGACTCAATGCGCATGCGGTGCGATGCACATAAGATGCGATATCAAGCGAAGCCATGCGCATGTGACGCGAAGTGACTCAATGCGCATGCCAATTGATGCACATAAGATGCGATATCAAGCGATGCCATGCGCATGTACTGCGATGCGATTCGGTACACATAAGATACGATTTCGGGCGATGCCATGCGCATCTAACGGAATGTGACTCAATGCGCATGCGACGCGATGCACATAAGATGCGATGTCCAGCGATGCCATGCGCATGTGTTGCTATGTGACCCAATGGGCATGCGATGCGATGCACATAACATGCGATATAAGGCGATGTCATGCGCATGTGACGCATTGTGACTCAATGCGCATGCGATGCGGTGAACATAAGATGCGATATCAGGCGATGCCATACGCATGTGATGCGACGTGACTCAATGCGCATGCAATGCGATGCACATAAGATGCGATATCAAGCGATGCCATGCCCTCGTGACGCGAGGTGACTCAATGCGCATGCGATGCGATGCACATAAGATGCGATACCAGCGATACTATGCGCATGTGACACGTATGACTCAATACGCATATGATACGAAGCACATAAGATGCGATTTCAAGCGATGCCATGCGCATGTGATGCGACGTGACTCAATGCGCATGCGATGCGATGGACGTAGGATGCGATATTAAGCGATGCCATGCGCATGTTGCGTGACGTGACTCAATGCGTGTGTAATGCGATGAACCTAAAATACGATATCAAGGGATGCCAGGCGCATGTGACGCGATGTGACTCAATGCGCATACGATGGGATGCACATAAGATGCGTTGTCGAGCGAAGCCATGCGCATGTGATGCGATGTGAGTCACTACGCATGATATGCGATGCACATAACATGCGATATCAAGCGATGCCATGCGCATGTGATGCGACGTGACTCAATGTGCATACGATGCGATGCACATAACATGCGATATCAAACGATGCCGAGCGCATGTGACGCGATATGACTCCATGCGCATGCGATTCGATGCACATAAGATACATTATCAAGTGTTGCCATGCGCATATGATGCGACGTGGCTCAAAGCGCATGCGATTTGATGTACATTAACTGCGATATCAAGCGATGCCATGCCCATGTGACGCGAAGTGACTCAATGCGCATGCGATGCGATGCACATAAGATGCGATATCAAGCGATGACATGCGCATGTGGCGCGTGTGACTCAATACGCATGCGATGCCAAGCACAAAAGATGCGATGTGGAGCGATGCCATTTGCATGTGACGCGACATGACTCAATGCGCATGGGATGCGATGCACATAAGATGCGATATCAAGCGATCCCATGCGCATGTGATGCGATATGACTCAATGCGCATGCGATGCGATACACATAAGATGCGATTGTAAGCGATGCCATGCGCATCTGACGCGACGTGGCGCAATGCGCATGCGATGCGAGCCTCATAAGATGCGATATCAAGCGATGCCATGCGCAGGTGACGCGACGTGACTCAATGCGCATGCGATGGGATGCACACAAGATGCGATGTCGAGCGATGCCATGCGCATGAAATGCGATGCGATTCAATGCGCACGCGATGCGATGCACACTAGATGGGATGTCGAGCGATGCCATGCGCATGTGATGCGATGCGATGCGATGCACATAAGATGCGATTTCAAGCGACGCCATGCGTGCGTGATGCCTTGTGACTCAATGCGCATGCGATGGGATGCACACAAGATGGGATGTCGACCGATACCATGCGATGCGATTCAATGCGCATGCTATGCGATGCATATAAGATGCGATGTCGAGCGATGTCATGCGCATGAAATGCGATGCGATTAAATGCGCATGCGATGCGATCCACATAAGATGGGATGTCGAGCAATGCCATGCGCATGTGATGCGATGCGATGCACATAAAATGCGATGTCGAGCGACGCCATGGGCGTGTGATGCTATGTGACTCAATGCGCATGCAATGCGATGCACATAAAATGTGATATTAAGGGATGCCATGAGTGTGTGATGCGATGTGACTCAATGCGCATGCGATGCGATGCACATAAAATGCTATATCAAGCGATGCCATGCACATGTGACGCGACGTGACTCAATGCGCATGCGATGCGATGCACATAAGATGCGATATCGAGCAATGGCATGCCCATGTACGCGATGTGACTCAATGCGCATGCGATGCGATTCACATAAGATGCGATGTCGAGCGATGCCATGCGCATGTGACTTGATGTGTCCCAATGTGCATGCGATGCGATGCACTTAACATGCGAGGTCGAGGGATGCCATGCGCATGTGATGCGATGCGATTGAATGTGCATGCGATGCGATGCACGGAAGATGTGATATCAAGCGATGCCATGCGCATGTATTGCGATGCGATTCAATGCGCATCAGATGCGACGTCGGGCGATGCAATGCGCATTTGACGCTATGTGACTCAATGCACATAAAATGCGATATCAAGCGAAGCCTTGCGCAAGTGATGCGATGCGATTCAATGCGCATGCGATGCGATGCACATAAGATGCGATGTCGGGGGATGCCATGCGCATGTGATGCGATGTGACTCAATGCGCATGTGATGCAATGCACATAAGATGCGATGTCGAGCGATGATATGCGCATGTGATGCGATGCGATTCAATACGCATGCGATGCGATGCACATAAGATGCGACGTTGAGCGATGCCATGCGCTTGTGATGCGATGTGACGCAATGCGCATGCGATGCGATACACATCAGACGCGATGTCGAGCGATGCCATGCGCATGTGATGCGATGTGACTCAATGCGCATGCGATGCGATGAACATAAGATGCGATATCAAGCCATGCCATGCCCAAATGACGCGACGTGACTCAATGCGCATGCGATGCGATGAACGTAAGATGCGATGTAGAGCGATGCCATACGCATGTGATGCGATGTGGCTCAATGCGCATGCGATGCGATGCACATAAGACGTGATATCAACTATGCCATGCGCATGTGACGCGACGTGACTCAATGTGGATGCGATGCGATGCACATAAGATGCAATGTCGAGCGATGCCATGCGCATGTGACGCGATGTGACTCAATGAACATAAGATGCGATTCAATGCGCATGCCATCTGATGCACATAAGGCGCGATGTCGATCGATGCCATGCGATGCGATGCACATAGGATGCGATGTCGAGCGATGCCATGCGCATGTAATGCGATGTGACTCAGTGCGCATGCGATGCGATGCACATAAGATGCGATGTCGAGAGATGCAATGCGCATGTGCCGCGTTTTGACTCAATGAACATAAGATGCGATGTCGAGAGATGCAATGCGCATGTGAGGCGTGGTGACTCAATCCGTATGCGATGCGATGCACATAGGATGCGATGTCGAGCGATGCCATGCGCATGTGATGCGATGTGACTTAATGCGCATGCGATGCGATGCACTTAAGATGCGTTATCAAGCGATGCCATGCGCATGTGACGCGACGTGACTCAATGCCCATGCGATGCGATGCACATAAGATGCGATATCAAGCGATGCCTTTCGCATGTGGGGCGACGTGATTTAATGCGCATGCGATGCAATGCACGTAAGATGCGATATCAAGCGATGCCATGCGCATGTGACGTGAGGGGCCGGCGACACTTCCCTCAAAACCCCCTCCCGACCCTGACACCGAAACCGTCACCACGTCTGGACATACGAGACAAACGACACGCACGACCCGTTCGCACTACCACGACATCAGCAGCAGCTCTAGCGACTCTTGCACACTCAACACCAGCACCGAATCAATCCCCAGCGCCTCACGCACTCAGCAACCTCCCCGCCCAAACACACCAGCAGTACCACACGGCCATTTCCCCATATAGATTCTGAATTGCGATCCCGAGAAGCAGAATGCCTGGCTCATAAAATCACTTCTAGAGAAACACCAACAACCGGCAGAATCCCTTTTCCGCGTGCAACGCAAATACCGACCCCGGAATACACTTGCCCTGATCTTCAAACATCAACAAGCAGCCACTACGTTCAAACGGGAAATCCCTCCACATCACTTTGGCAAACAGGCAAAATACGCAACAAACCTGGAAACCCCCCAAGACACAGAAAAGCCACAAGAAAAACCCAGGAAGACCTTAACGGCAGTGCTATAGGGTATTCCACGAGACATCCTCGATGAGGTCATTCTCGCCGGCATCCAGGAAGATTATCCAAGCATCAACAGGGTATCACGGATAATAAGTCACGACAAACCTACACCCCTAGTACGCGTGTTCAGCACCGACGTCGCCACGATCACCACCATCCTACACCAAGGGGCGATCATCGAAAAACAGGTTTTTCGAGCCGAGCCCTCCCGCCACACTGAGCGCCACATCCCGTGTCGCCAGTGCCAGCAATACGGGCACCAGAAGGAAAACTGTCCCGAACAGAACCCAACCTGTTTTCACTGCGGCCAGAAGTCCCAAACACAGAAATGCAAGCATATCAAGCACGCAGCGCCATACTGTGCTACCTGTGAACGGCTCGGACATTTCACAGGGCAAGTTAAATGCCCCAAATACCCAAGGACACCCCCAACAAAAACAACACAGATAGCAGAGACACACATTTTGCCCCATAACCTGCCAACCCCCCCTCAGCCAAACAAGACACCAACTGGACAACCATAAAATTCCCCAGTATACCCGCAGACAAGAAAGAAATGACCGCAAAAGAAACAACCGGCACATTAAAGCAAGTTATAGAACACTCGAGCGAACAGATACAGGACTTGCAGAACCAAATAACCAACATACAGAAGAACATAACAGCATATATTAACGACGTCACCCAAACTATCATCGCACAAATAATGTCAACGATTATACCACAATATAAAGACAACGGCCCAAAAACACTCAAAAAATCAATAGACACCGCAAAATTAGGGAACCAGCTCGCCATCTTCATCCAAGACATAAAAAATAGGTTAAACAAACACCGCGCAAGGAAGATAAGCACAACCAGAAATGGCGGGAAACAGAGCACACACCCAAGTAAGACACAATATTAAACTACTACATATAAACATTAATGGAATTACCGGCAAGAGACAGCAACTACAAGACCTCTTAACACACCACAGCGCGGATATAATAACTATTAACGAGACAAAACTAAACAAGAGAAGAAACTTCACGTTCCAACCGCTCACAGTGTTTAGAAAGGATAGGCCACACGGGACTGGAGGCGGGGTAATGGTGCTTGTTAAGAGCGAATTAAGCCCGACAGAAGTAACCACCCCCCAAGCCTTTAATGAACTGGAATTCCTATTAATACAAATCACGGTTAATAGAAGCAAACTACACATCGCCACGATTTATGCTCCCCCTAACAAAGATTTCCCTACCACATTAATCACCTACCTACACGACAACTACACACATCTAATAATAGCAGCTGACCTAAACGCAAACCACAAGGAACTTCTGGACGAACGCACCAACATTTTTTTTTATTTATTTTTTTTTGGAAGGCTGGCCCCACACCCGCCAGCCCTGGTGACGATCATCCTCAGAGGCTACATCGTCTCCCCATGCACATGCGGTTAGTAAACTAAACATGCAAGGCAGAGAAAGACAGGGTGCTTGTTAATGTAGCGATACATGCAGTTAGGCCGGGTTCCGCGATAGCACCCCGGTTAGTAATGGTTAGTACCTAGCTGGCATGCGCTGCATGCGAGCGCGTGATATTGTATCCTGGGAGTCAACACATATCGAGGTCTGTGCAGCACCCAGGGGGGAAAGCTTGTTAGTAAGGAGTAGCTGGTGTTATGTGCTATAGAGTGTTACAGTTGTGCTAATTTAAGGGGGTTGGTAATGTACGTGCTTACAAGCTATGAAGTGGTTATCTACATATAAAGGAATGCAGTGGTGGGGGCAGGTTTAGGGAGTGTTACGTACCTGTTGTGGGCTTGGGAGTATCCTGTATACCTGATCTTGAGAGAAAGTGGATGTGGTCCGGGCGTTTACTGTCCTCCTCTGTTGGCAGAAGGTTTTAAGTAGTTAGTTGTGATTCAGAATATTGAATAGGTGGGCTCTGGCATCTATGGTATCTGTGTTGTTTAGAGAACGTTCAAAAAGATGGAGTGGCGTTTTGTGTTTGGTTAGTTCAAGATGATATGTGCCGAGGTTGGCAATGAGTGGGTTATGGTGGCGGGAATTTTTGGCATAGAGGTCGGAGGCAAGCTTTTTAATGAATTCTTCAATTGTGTGCATATGCAGTTCTTCGTGCAGTTTGTAGGCCGGCGCCCGTCTGGGTACGCCAGTGATTATCCTTAGGATCCGGTTCTGAAAGGAGTTTAGGCGCTTAATGTGGGTGGAGGCGGCGTATCCCCACACCGGGGCTGCGTATGTCAGTATCAGTCGGATTAGTGTTTTATATAGGGTAAGTCCTAGTTTCGGGGAGATATGTGATCCTGTGCGAAGGAGGGGGTAGAGTCTCCTTACTTGTACTTGCGCCTTGCGCCGGCAATTTTGGATGTGTGTGTGCCAAGTGAGGCCTTGGTCCATCGTGAGCCCGAGATAGGTGGTCTGGTTAGTCCAGTTAATGTTTTCGCCAAACAGAGTTAAAGGAGGGAGTCTACGTGCAGTGCTTCTATGTGTTTGGCGCTTAGTGAATATTACTGCATGGCATTTGGCTTGGTTGACTCTGATTCGCCATTTGGCGAGCCAGTCTTCCAAGTTGGTGAGTGACGTTTGTAGCCTGTCGCGTACAAATCTAGGGTTGCCTGACAGTGCTGCGATAGCCGTGTCGTCTGCATACAAGTAAAGTGATGTGTTTGTGGTTTTTGGTATGTCGTTGATATAAATGTTGAAGAGTGTGGGCCCCAATAAACTGTCTTGGGGGACCCCTGCTTGCATAATACGTGGAGAGGAGAGTGCATTGTTTACTGCGGAGCTGAACTGGCGGTCACGTAAGTAGTTTGCGATGAGCTTTACCATGGTGTCTTGCACATTTAGAGACAGTATTTTGCGTAGGAGTCCTGGGTGCCATACCCGGTCGAAGGCACGTTCAATGTCCAGGAACAGGACCCCCGTGGTTTTATTTATGTTAAATCCGCGGGTTATGTGCTCGGTGATACGGAGTATTTTGAGTGTGGTCGAGTGCTTGGCTCGAAAACCGAACTGTTCTTGAATGATGATGCCGTGTTTGATTAGATGTGCGGTTAGTCTTTTAAGTATTATTTTCTCTAGCACCTTACTGAGTGAGTTCAGTAGGCCGATGGGTCTGTAGTTGGCTGGGTTGGCGTGGTCTTTGCCTTGTTTGGGGAAGTGGAGGACTTTGGCCTTCTTCCAGCGCTGTGGAAAGGTGCCGCTTCGAAGGGTATAGTTGAATATTTCTGTCAGTCGGTTAATGGCGTCGGGAGGTAAGTTTTTAAGTGCTATGTTGGGTATGGTGTCAGGTCCGGGCGATTTCTTTTTTGGGAGATGCTTAATGATCCACGTAACCTCAGATGGTGAGGTTTTTCTGACTTGGTTGTGAGTTGTGGATGAGTATATGTTATTAGTTAGAGTTTCGGTCTCAGCAGTAAATTGTGGTAAACTTGGTGTAAGGTTCGGTGTTAGTGTGCGTTCCAGCTCATCTGCGAGTGCTTCAGCTTTTTCGGTGTCGGATGTGGCTATACGTTGGTTGATGTGTAGGGGCGGAATGGAGGTGGGTTCGCGTGTTAGGCATTTCGCAATGCGCCAGAGTGATGTGCGGTCCGTGTCTAGATCAGCGACTGTCTTTTCCCATTGGGAGGTAAGGAAGTCGGCAGTGCGTTTTCGGATGTGTAAGTTAAGTTCACGCAGGTGTTGTAGGGCTTGAGGGCGTCTCGTATGTTGCCATTTGCGGCGCGCTTTATTGCGGATTCTTGCTAGGTCTTTGAGGTCGGTAGGCATGGTTTGGGGGCCGCGGTTACGTGCATGAATGGGGACCGAGGTAGAAATGGCATATTGTATTGTCTTTTCAAGGTTTGCTACTGCTTCTTCTAGCTCGTTGCATGACGTGATTGGCGTGTTGTGGATTTCAGCCGATACAATCTGGTTAAAGGTTGCCCAGTTTGCTTTGTTGTAGTTGCGTCTGAGGGGTTGCAAGGAAGGTGCCGGAGAGCCTTCTAGGTTGATTAGAGCAGGTAGGTGGTCTGAGGACAGGGCGTTGATTACTTTAAGCGTGACCCGGAGGTGTAGTTGTCGTGCTAAGGTGATATCGAGGATGTCAGGCTGGTGGTTGCGCTGTGTGGGTATGTATGTGTGCTCGCTTGGTGCGTATATGGCATAATTGGAGTTGTTCTCATGTCTAAGGAGTTGTGAGCCAGCTGGGTTACCTGTGCGGCAATTCCAGAGCGGGTGCTTGGCGTTCAGGTCTCCGGCGATTAGGAAGGGGTTGCTTAGTTGGAACAGGTCGTCCAGGTCATGTGTGTTTAGTTCGCCCGGGGGATTATACGCAGCAACAATGAGTGCGCGAGTATTATTAATTTTGACATACGTGCCCGTCGCCTCCATACGTCTTAGGGGGGGTAGCAATGCTTGTTCGTGTTCTATGGTACGTTTGATAATTACGGCTGTGCCTCCGCCACGTCTGTCCCGGTCAGTTCTATAGGTTTGGTATCCAGCAATGTTTAGTCTGGCTTTGTGGTTTAGATGGGTCTCTGTGATTAGTGCAATGTCTATGTTGTGGGTGTGTAGGAAGTCCGTGAGTTCTCCTTTACGGTGGTAAATGCCACGTGCATTCCAATTCATTATCCGTGTCATTGCAGTGGTCGTCATCGATATTAAGCAATAGCTGTTTAGGGGAGCGGGAGTTTAGTCAATTGCGAAGGCATCAAGGTGAGAGAAGAGTGCAAAGAAGCCCGAGTATGTGGCGAGCACCTCGTGAGTGAGGTGTGGCTGGGTTAGCAGAAGCGTGAGTATGTGTATGCACTCGTGCCGCGCTTGGACCCAGGTCATTCGTGGGAATGTTAGGTTTCTTTGCAGTGTGGCAGGAGTTAGGGAAGGTGGGATCGCTGGTTTTGGAGGTTGAAAGTGGGCGTGTGTGCCTTGCTGGCGGTCATGCGTGGGGGTGGGGGGTCTCGAAGTGCTGGCCGCTGGTCTCAGATTAAAGCTGTCGCGGCTCTGGGCCATATGAGGCGTTACTGGGGGGGCGATGTTGTCCTGTGTGAGGGCTTGTGTGTGGTCCCTGGGGGCAGTAGGGCGTGGGGGCACTTGTCCCCTCAGTCTCGCCAGTTGGCGCTGGTATTCGCGGCAACCCCGGAATCGGGTCCCATGCCCTGGTAATCTGCACAGGGCGCAGGTTCGCCTCTCAAGGGGGACGGTGCACGAGCGAGATTCGTGCCCCCGTGCACACTTGGAGCACAGGGGTTCGGGGGCGGGGCATCGCTGGAACGAGTGCCCTAACCTCTGGCATTTGAGACATTGGATGATTGTGGCTGGGGGGCGGAAATCCTCAATTGTGATTTTGAAATGCAGTAGGGTGGTGATTTGTCTGAGTTTCTGCAGGTCTTCAGTAGAGGGGACCTCGATCACATAGATAGGGAGGAGTGTCCTGTCTCTGGCAAGGCGTCTTAGTTGTTGCACCCGTATTGTGCGTATCCCTTTAATCTGTAACTCTTCTTTGATTTCTGAAGCCGCCCCGTCCAGGAACAGTGGCTTTACCACTGCTCTGTGGGACCGGTCTTCCCTGTGAACGTTGGTAACATTGAATAGGACCCCCTTTCCCCTCAGGAACTCGCAGAAGTTTCTATAGTCCTCCTCCCGGGTAAATCGCACCATCGTGTCATGGGAGACTGGTGCTCGGTTACACGAATAGTGCCCCGGGTTGTAGGTTCTATCAAACTCCGCGAGCACTGCAGGTATTCGGGGGGGGGGGGGGCTCGTCCTTGAACACGTAGATGGGGGACTGGTATTCCCTGGCTCATGGCAGAGACCTAATGAAGGTACTCAAAAACACCGAACTCAAACTCATCCTCACACCAGGCCCTACACGGATAGGTCAAGGCACCCAGAACAATAGCTCACCAGACAAAATACTCACCTCCAAACAAACCTATTCGCTCGTACAAGACATCACCACAGACGCACCCCCCGACACGGACCATATGCCAGTCATTGTCTCCTTGAAAACCGGTCCATGGAACACACAAGCATTCAGAAGCATAACCGTCAAGGACTACGAAAACGCAGACTGGGAACTGTTCAAGGAGACAGCATCCCGACTGACAAGAAATACTGTACTCACCACACCAACGACGACACATGACATTGACCAGCAAGCGCAAACACTGACAGATATAATTATGCAAGCACACATCACAGCAATACCCACCAAGACAGTCCACATAAACCCGTATAGCAGACCACTCCCCAAAGAAATAATATGTCTTATTAAAAAGAAGAGGAAAGCACATAGAAACTTCCTAAAGACGCACAACGCAGCTGACAAGACTACTAAACAAAGCACAAGAGGAAGTAAAGCAGGCCATACAAAAACACAACACACAACACTGGGACAGGAAATTACACGACCTTACGCAATCACACAAACGGGATCCAGCAAAATTCTGGAAATTGATAAAAAGCACCAAAAGAAAGACTGCACCCAACTACCCTATCAAAAAAGATGTAAACACCGTAACCGACACACGTGAGAAACTCGAAATCTTCCGAGCCCACTACGAAGAAGTTTTCCAAACACCGCAAAGCCCAAACTTTAACAAACAATACTACAAAAGAATCAACTATCACATCAAACTGCAACACCAGTTATACACCCCCCAACTAGCCATCGAAAACTTAAACTCCGACGAAGAAGCCGAAGCACCCCTAACCACAGACGACATAATAGCAACATTCAAAAACACCAGAAACACAGCTCCCGGCCCAGACAGCATAACCTACCAGATGTTAAGGAACCTACCGATAGATACAATAAAACTACTCAGAGACATATACAACACCATGCTACGGTACGGATATCACCCCACCAAATGGAAAACTGCCCACATACTACTGTTCCAGAAACCCGGTAAAGACCATACAGACCATAGAAACTACAGGCCAATATCACTGACATCAACCCTCTCTAAAATATTTGAGAGGGTGATGGTGAAGAGACTAAACAAAATATGCAACCAAAAACACCTCATCCCAACGACACAAGCAGGTTACCGCAGCGACATCACCATCCAGGACCAGCTGGTTCGGGTGATGTCGCAATTCAAGAATGGTCACAATTTAGGCTATACAACGGTCGCAGCATTTCTCGACGTAAAAGCGGCCTTCGATAAATGCTGCATTAATGGTCTGCTGTGTAAGCTCGCTGATTTCAAAATACACCCCCGAATAGTCAGATGGATCGCCAGTTTTCTAACCGGCAGAACAGCCAACATAAAACTAGACAACACATTATCCGAACCCATCACACTGCATGCAGGCACACCCGAGGGGAGCGCAATATCAGGCCTCCTCTACATTATATACACGGCAGACACACCCCAGCATCCAGCTCGCCCAGTACGCCGACGATACGCCGTACTGGTGCACAAGCCCCCGGACGGACCAAGCAAAACGTCAATTGGAACTTCAACTCAAAGCATATATAGACTGGACCAAAAAATGGCGCATATCAATCAACGCAGAAAAAACCCAAGCCATCGTCATCCGCAAGAAGAGGAAATACCGTCACAACAACCTGACCCTCAAACTAAACAAAACAACCATAAAATGTGCCAAATCAGTGAAATACCTAGGAATACAAATCAATACCCAACTGACAGTAAAACCCCACTACAAGGCCCTACTGAACAATACCAGAGCCATATACTCCACCCTCACTTTCCTCGCCAAACTAAACAAGACGGGACTGAACACGCAAATACTAACCAAACTATATAAATGCCTCATTCGGCCATGCCTGACGTATGGTGCAGTCGCCCTAATGCCCCTCATAACCAAAACAACAATGACAAGCATCGAAGCATTCGAGCAAAAATGCCTACGCACCGCAAATAAACTTTTCCCCAACTTTAAAAACACGATGATCCATGAATATGCCAGAATAATCCCCATCGATAAGCACATTGCCAACCTAATGCTCACCTACATCCACAAGGCACATACAAGACCCCACAGGAGAACACTTATACGAACAGCTCAAACTATGCAAACACGCCCACCAGAAAAACAGCACGAAAATCTCCCCCTACTAACGCTAATATACATTTATGACCAACACCAGGAGCAACAAAAAGAACAAGTCGAACAATATCTACAGGCACTATTGAACATCTAATCACCCCCCCCCCCACTACAAGCAAACAAAAAACACACGAAACAAACACAACAGAGCTGAGTTGCAGCGGCGAACAAATAAAGCACATCGCACCGGAGAAACAGTCTTCAGGCAGAAGAAGAGACGGCGGCAGATTGTGGGACACGGACCTTTTCCGACATAAATTCAAAATTGTAAATGTGCAAATATGTCATTTTATTAAAAAAAAAATTTAAAAAAAAACACAAAACACAAAAGACAACAAAAACAAAATATGCATCTATGCAAAATGTGCATATATACACATACACAATAACCAAAACACACATATTTGCACATATTTTATATTTTATCTAATTAACCCATCATTGTATAACAAAACACGACAATCTGCCCTAAGAGTACGCACACGACGGAAATATCTCTGCGCACACAACAAGATAAAAATTCTTCTCACTAGGCTTAAAAGGGGTAAACCCCAAGAACCCCGGAAATGGAAATTTACCATGACCCGAATTCCAATTTTTATTCATTTATTTATTATGATGTGACGCGCTGTGACTTAATGCGCATGCGATGCACAAAAGATGCGATATCAAGCGATGCCATGAGCATGTGACGCGATGTGACTTAATGCGCATGCGATGCGATGCACATAAGATGCGATACACAAAAGATGCTATATCAAACGATGACATACCCATGTGACGCGATGTGACTCAATGCTCATGAGAAGCGATACACAAAAGATGCTATATCAAGCGATGCAATGCGCATGTGACGCGATGTGACTCAATGCGCATGCGATGCGATGCACATAAGATGCGATATCAACCGATGCCATGCGCATGTAATGCGATGCGATTTAATGCGCATGCGATGCGCTGCACGTAAGATGCGATATCAAGCGATGCCATGTGCATGTGATTCGACGTGACTCAATGCGCATGCGATGTGATGGACAAAAAAATGCCGTATCAAACGATGACATACCCATGTGACTGCGACGTGACTCAATGCGCATGCGATGCGATGCTCAAAAGATGCGATATCAAGCGATGTCATTAGCATATGACTCGATGTGACTCAATGCGCATGCGATGCGATATCAAGCGATGCCATGCCCATGTGACGCTATGTGACTCAATGAGCATGCGATGCGATGCACAAAAGATGCGATATCAAGCGATGTCGTGCGCATATGACGCGATGTGACTTAGTACCCATGCGATGCGATGCACAAAAGATGCGATATCTAGCGATGCCATGCGCATGTGACGCGATGTGACTTAATACGCATGCGGTGTGATGCACAAAAGATGGGATATCAAGCGATGCCATGAGCATGTGACCCGATGTCACTCAATGCGCATGCCATGCGATGCACTTAAGATGCGATATCAATGGATGCCATGCGCATGTAATGCAATGCGATTCAATGCGCATGCGATGCCATGCACATAAAATTCGATGTCGAGCGATGCCATGCGCGTCTGATGCGATGTGACTCAATGCGCATGCGATGCCTTGCACATAAGATGCGATATCAAGCGATGCCATGCGCATGTAATGCGATGCGATTCAATGCGCATTATATGCGATGCACAAAAGGCGCGATATCAAGCGATGCCATGCGCATGTGACGCGATGTCATTCAATGCGCATGCGATGCGATGCACAAAAGATGCTATATCAAGCGATGCTATGCGCATGTGATGCAATGTGACTCAATACGCATGCGATGCGATGTTCTAAAGATGCGCTATAGGCCGATGTCATGAGCCTCTGACGCGATATGACTAAATGCGCATGCGTTGCGATGCACATAAGATGCGATATCAAGTGATGCCATGCGGATGTGACGTGAGGTGACTCAGTGCACATGCGACGCGATAATCATAAAATGCGATATCAAGCGATGCCATGCCCATGTGACGCGATGTGATTAAATGCGCATGCGATGCGATGCACATAAGATGCGATATTGAGCGATGCCATGCGCATGTCATGCGATGTGATTCAATGCGCATGCCATGCGATGCACATAAGATGCTATATCAAGTGATGCCATGCGGATGTGACGCTATGTGACTTAATGCGCATGCGATGCACTTGGGATGCGACATCAAGCGATGCCATGAGCATGTGACGCGATGTGACTCAATGCTCATGAGATGCGATGCACAAAAGATGGTATATCAAGCGATGCCATGCGCATGTGACGCGATGTGGCTCAACGCGCATGCGATGCGATGCACATAAGACGCGATATCAAGCGTTGCCATGCGCATGTAATGCGATGCGATTTAGTTCGCATGCGATGCGCTGCACGTAAAATGCAATATCAAGTGATGCCATAAGCATGTGATGCGACGTGTCTCAATGCGCATGCGATGTGATGCAGAAAAGAATGCGATATCAAACGACGACATACCCATGTGACGCGAAGTGACCCAAAGCGCATGCGATGCGATGCTCAAAGGATGCGATGTCTAGCGAAGCCATGCGCATGTGATGCGATGTGGCTCAATGCGCATGCGATGCGATGCACATAAAGGCGATATCAAGCGATGCCATACGCATGTAGTGCGGTGCGATTCAATGCGCATGCGATGCGATGCACATAAAATGCGATGTCGAGCGATGCCATGCGCATGTGACGCGATGTGACTTAATACGCATGCGATGCACAAAACATGCGATATCAAGCGATGCCATGCCCATGTGACGCGATGTGACTTAATGCGCATGCGGTGCGATGCACAAAAGATGCGATATCAAACGATGACATACCCATGTTACGCGATGTGACTCAATGCGCATGCGATGCGATGCTCAAAAGATCCGATGTCGAGCGAAGCCATGCGCATGTAGTGCGGTGCGATTCAATGCGCATGCGATGCCGTGCACATAAGATGCGATGTCGAGCGATGCCATGCGCATGTCATGAGACGTGACTCAATGCTCATGCGACGCGATGCACATAAGTAGATAGGTTAAGGGGAGGCTGGCGCAGACCCAAATGCGCAAGATGGCCGCCATGCGTAATCTAAGGATTACTAGGTGAGATGGTACTAGAAGCGGGTATTATTGTAGGTGTTCTAGTGATAATGGCATAAATTTCTAAGACAAATAGCAGGGACACACACGTGTTTATGTACGTTTGTAATATATGAGTATTTTGTTCGCTTTATCTAATGTATGCATCCTAACGCAAGAGCTTTCTAATTTGATCCAATATATTACCCTCAACATAATGACACCTCGCCCTCCCCCCCCCCCCCTCATCGCTGCGCTAACCTAAGCTAACCCAGCTCCCACTATTTACTCCCGTATTTGATAATTTAACCTAAGCCCCATACTTCTACTCGTCTAACCTATACTAACCTAACCTAACCTATCCTAATCTAACATGGCCTAGCCTAACCTAAGATAGATCCTCTTATTATTATTTATTCTATTCTACTAACATGATACGTTTCTAGACATTCATTCTATCCTCTTATCATCTATCCTATTCCCTCCTCTGCTTATCTATTCTATCCTGTCATACGCTACCCTGATCTCCCTCTAGGAATTTCATAAACATTTTGATACTATTTTGAGTCCTCTGATAGATCTTTTTAAGCACTTTTAGCATATTCTTGATGCTTTTACAACATATTTAAGAATTTTTCAGACAATTTTCAGAATTATTCAGTCATTTTCATACATTTTTAAGACGTTTCACCCCATTTTGCTACAATTTTTGCATCCTCTGTTAGATCTTTTAGACGCTTTTAGTATATTCAGGGCGCTTTTACAACATATTTAACAACTTTTCAGACAATTTTCAGAGTTATTCAGTCATTTTCATATATTTTTAAGACGTTTCGCTCCATTTTACTGCAATTTTGCACCCTCTGTTATATCTTTTAGACGCTTTTGGTATATTCAGGGCGCTTTTACAACATATTTAACAACTTTTCAGACAATTTTCAGAGTTATTCAGTCATTTTCATACATTTTTAAGACGTTTCACCCCATTTTGCTACAATTTTGCACCCTCTGTTAGATCTTTTAGACGCTTTTAGTATATTCATGCTGCTTTTACAACATATTTAACAACTTTTAAGACAATTTTCAGAGTTATTCAGTCATTTTCATACATTTTTTAAGACGTTTCACCCGATTTTGCTACAATTTTGCATCCCTCTGTTAGATCTTTTAGACGCTTTTAGTATATTCAGGGCGCTTTTACAACAGATTTAACAACTTTTCAGCCAATTTTCAGAGTTATTCAGTCATTTTCATACATTTTTAAGACGTTTCACCCCATTTTGCTGCAATTTTGCACCCTCTGTTAGATCTTTTAGACGCTTTTAGTATATTCAGGGCGCTTTTACAACATATTTAACATCTTTTCAGACAATTTTCAGAGTTATTCAGTCATTTTCATACATTTTTAAGACGTTTCACCCCATTTTGTTGCAATTTTTCACCCTCTGCTAGATCTTTTAGACGCTTTTGGTATATTCAGGACGCTTTTACAACATATTTAACAACTTTTCAAGCAATTTCGAGGATTATTTAGAAGTCATATTATATATTTTCAGCGTGTATTGAGACCCGTTTAGACTCGTTGATAGATATTTCTGCCTGTTTCCAGATATTCTGAAGACCTTTACGTCCAGTTTAAACATTTTTCAGAGTATTTTAGACGAATTTGACATTATTTAAGGCAATCCGACAGTTATTCTGGACGCCCCTGTCCATTATTGTTTGCTTTAAGCACTTTGAAGGGTAATGGAAGATAATTTTCACGATATTAGGAATACTGAACCGTCTATTTCAAGGCTGTTAGACGTATCTCTACCAGTTAAATATCGTTTCAGCCATTTTAGAGACATTTTAAGCACTATAGGGATATTTTAGACTTTGTCACCAACATTTTGATTGGTTTTCAGAATCCTTTGAAACACTTTTATAGGCGTTAGACGCTTTTAATGGTATTTTTCGAGCACTAATTAAGACATTTCAGCTCCTTCACAGATATTTTGAGGATTTTCAGGGCATCTTAAACTCGTGAGAAGCATTTTTTTCGCCAGTTTGAAGATGTTTTAAGGCACTGAAGCAGGTATTTTTGAAGTTGCTAGGGGTATTTTACTAAGCTTTCTTCAGTAATCGCTTTGTTTTATAGTAGTTGAAGAGCAGTCTAACCTATTCAGTCATTTATTGCATTTCATCATCATTATCAATTACTCTATCTTATAGTCCATCTAACCTATCCTAACCTAACCTGACCTAATGAGGAAATAGGAATGGTAAGGCAAGCAATGAAATAAAACAAGAATAATCGCAATGAGATAATTTTATTTAATTTATAAGGATACATACCCTAGCATTAACATTTAGAAAACAAGTATACACTGCTGAAAGACGATAGCGCCCTCCTCAGTTCTTCTCATTATTCACATTATCATTCTTCTCTCTGGGTTAGATGAGCCATTGGCGCGCGAAGTTCATAGTTCAACAATCTTCATTTTTTTCTACAGACAAGCTTTAAGTATCCATGTCTAGGCACTATTCTCGACACTGTAATGTCCATACGCATACGTCGATATTCCATCCTCTTCAATCACTCTCTTGTCATCGTGAGGTGATAAGGCTATTTTATTAGCTTCAACCGTAGAAATATTATGATGTCGGGATAGGATTAAATTCATAGGAGTTCTAACAATTTTCAAAGTTTTAAGGCACTCTACATAGCTATTGAAGTTGATGTATTGCTTAATGGCGCTACGTTTTATACCTTTAACTTTTTTTATCACAGAACCATCAATATCGATAGCATACATTTTGGGCCTAAGACCAACGAACCGATGAATGATTTTTCCACAGGCTTCATCTTTAAACTTTCCCAACACTTTTTTGTTTTGTGTAGAATAGCATATATGGTTAGCAGGGTAATCAGATGTATCCAGATGTTCAAGCATGTGTAATTTATCCTGGTATATATCAGCTGTAGTCACTCGATGGACGAAAGAATCTGTATCTGTATACAACAGTTTAAGATTTTCAGCTCCATAATATGGAAGTAACACATCGTATTGATACGAATACATTAGCGTCTTGGAGATGTCTAGTACACTCATACCAATGTATATAGGCTTGTTGAACACTATTTTACGAGAAGCCATATGTACAGCAGCAAGATTAGGTCCATATATGGTTCGATCAATGAATGTAGATTTGGCTATGAGTTTTTCTAACGTTTTGCTGTTTGTCACAAGCCGTATATCCATACGATTACGAATATTTTCCATAGTTTTTCCAAACATAGCATTATTGAATAGTTTATAAAGGTCTTTCTCAAAATCATTTCTAGCTTGTTGTCGCAGTCGGTTATTAAACTCGACGTAAGGTTTTAGCCAACACGACTGATGAAACTGAAGTGCTCGATGAATCTTTGTTAATAGTAGACCGTGACTAAGAGCTTGTTTCAAGGCCATGTAGTGTACCACATACTTCTTTCGGCACCCAAGATGAGCAATTAACTTCTCTGAAGACGATTTCCCCGGTTTCAGACTCTCAGGCAGGAAGGGCAAATCATTATGAAGATCGTGGAGCTCGACAGGATATTCGACATCGACTTCTAAGATGTATCCAAGGGGGTCATCTTCCTGCAATAAATCCAGGTCTATGTCTTCAGGAGAAACCCATTTAAACCCTCCATAAGGAAGGGCCTTACACATAGCCCAACCATATTCGTTGTTTGCATCTTCGTATGTAATAAACTGGAAAGGTTTACGAGGATCATACTGTTCCATATATATATTATTAGCTTCAGCATACCGATGAGAAACCTGGCATAACCCTCCTCTTATACCAGATTCAACCATGAGCAGCTGATCGTAGTCCAGCAGCAATTGCAGCTCAATTCCTGTGTACAGTAGCATAGCATCCCACGTAAGTCCTGGAGAAGTGAAATAATGCGCAGGATCCACTTTGTGTGTTTTCAGAGTTTGGTCTCTGAACGTTTCAAAGACATCCGCTAGGAGAAGAACATCAGAGGTTAAGTAAATATCACTGTATTCACCTAAGTTTTCCACATTAAACTGCTTCCATACATTTCTAGCATGCTCATAGTCATCGCCGGTAATTTCTTCTTCATTTAATTTATTGTAGAATGCTTCTCTTGGAGGCAGCTGAGTCTCATTCAAAACATCCCATGAAGTAAGGTAATCGTAGGGGAACACTCCCTTACGAGTCATCAAGCCAATCTTCTCTTCTCCAAAGTACTTCTCTGTTTCGGGATGCGTCGTGAAGTTTTTCACTAACTTGTCCAAGCTTGTACTCAGGAAACGGAAGGTATCCACAAACCTGAGTTTAATATCTCCAACATATTTTGAGAATGAGATATAGCTTTCTTCAGAGCTTGGTATTACCTCCACTCTTTCGCTTGTGCATCCTAACTCCTTAACAATGAAATGAGAGTCATACCCACTCAGATTATGCATGAAGACAGGTATATAATTAGGTGTTTTACAAGCCAGGTTACATTTATTATGTAAAGATACTCTATACATCCCGGAAACATGATCGTGATCGCGAACCTTCCAATTATCTTCTGTAAATTCATACCCACACAGATAGCATATTGTAGAAGCATCAAATGATTCTTGGTCTTCAGCTGTAAGATTAAGAGGTTTAGCAGATTTGTATAAGTCACTAATTTTATTGGCCAGATCCATCAGACATTCCATAAACTTCTGTGCAGCGTCAGGTCCTCGGTAAACATACGGTTCAGTAGGAAGAGTTGTTTCTAGTTGTTCAACACTAGACGACGGTTTCACATAAACACAAAAGCTCATGGCAGAATGACTTTGATAAGGTGTTGTATAGGAGGTTTCAGGATTAGAGGCACAGGTATAGTAAGGAGCGAGAATGCTCTCAAAATCGGCGTAGATGACATATGGCAGTTTCAACATTCGTTCGACGTTTTTGAATCTGACGATAGAGTTTTCCTTTGTAGGCATAACGCATCTAGCAATGCCATGTTGTCTACATATTTCTCTGTGCTCTTCTAATTTTTTCATTCCACTTCGTCCATGTTGGTCATCAAAATGGCTGAAGCAACGTTTACACGTATATATTTTTCCATGATGGTTAGTTTTCTGACGACGAATAAGCTTCTCAAAATCCTTTATATACACATAGTGATGTCTATCAGTAGCATCACTCAACAGAAGGAGATCGTGATGATCATCTAATTCTTCATCAATCACCTTTATCGGAAACACTTCATGTTTATCATCCACTCCAAACACATTTATAGATATATTATTGAGTTTTTCAAATTTACCGATTTCACCCAAGCTCGTAGGAAATGAGACGCATGAGAAATCGTATTTTTCTTGGAGATCCTTGTACTTGCTAACACGCTGAGGATCCTTTCGAATGAACTTTGCAAGAACAGCGTACATAAAGCATTTCTCGTCGCTGTAGTTCTGAGGGTTTATACAGGCTTTCTTCACATTCAAAGATGACGGTAGAGGAATATAGCTGCTCCCTCGAAGAAGATTATACTTGTTAATACGCAGTCGAACACCATCAACAGCCAGTACAGCCCAATTACTACCTTTCAGTTTACTTTCCTCCATTTCAACACGAAGCTTCTCGAATTTTTTTTCCAAGATGGCGTTCATATCAGTTTCTAAAAACACAGGTTGGTTACGTGTTTTAAATGTTCTGTCACATGTCTCTCCATGAACATTCACAAATTGACAGTCGACCATGATGTTAATTTTCACACTTTTATGTATCGACAGTTCTTTCTTTATAGCTTGAATTATACGACATTTTGACTCCTGTAGGTAAGTTTTCATATCCTTGAAGGTGTCACAACGTATATAATATGATTTGAGTCGTCCTTCAAATGATGTTTCATACTCGATCATATCACACTCATCAGTCATTGTCAATAGATGATGCTTGCTAGGTTCAAACTTGATTTTCTTGCGAGATACAGTTTTTTCACATCTTTCTTCATGTACGTCTCTTCTATGCTCAGTATTGCAAACATCACCACAATGTTTACACCTGTAGACTCGACTGCATACCAACTCATGTCTCTTCTTATCATAGTTGCGTAGAAAACGCTTATCACATTTGCTACAGCTATAGTCTGGCATGGCATTCAGAACCGATTCCATCACTCCACCATTCCACATCTTTATAATATGTAGTGCAACACTTGTAAATTATATAAGTCAATAAATGCTTATAGCACTTTCCACTAACTCGCCTTGATAACTTGTCAAAGCTATTGAACGGTAATCTCGCTAAGAGAAGCTGATGTGCTCGACTCGAAGGATAATTACTGAATAACTATCTAAGCTCAAGCAAACCCTACTTATTCTGAAAACACGCATTTCTCAGGGAACTACATAATTCAAGATCACGCTTGCAGCGCCTTATAGCGGCTTCAATCAGTACTAAAACGCACATTCTACAGATTTTATACTTTTATGACGGTAAATTATATATTAGCAGCCAAATTTTCATTTCTTTTTTATGATTTTTCTCCGTTTTTACGTACTCTGAGACAAATCCAACATCGAATTAAGAAGCGAAACGGTTGTTATGTATCGTTTAAGTAACAAACACATCCCTCTCAACTGAACCCACCTTATAAACGACTACGCATTCAAGATTAAGTTTTGTATTTAAATGTATATAATCAGGAAACTACGTGAGTCAAGATTAACTTGCTTCGTTTTATTTGATAGTTCAACGTTAACATGCATTTCCCCCACATTTTTTTAAAGTTTAAACAAGGTAAATGTTTATAATTTTAATACTTTCACGCAGACACTCACATACGCAGACACACACAGACACACACCCATACACACAGACACACAAACACACACAGATACACAGACACAGACACACACATACACATACACACACATAAAACACACATACACAAACACACACACACACACAAACACACAGACACACGCATGCGCAGACACACACATACACAGACGCACACATACGCAGACACGTACATACGCAGACACATACAGACACACACACACAGACACACACACACATACACACAGACACACACAGACACACACATAAAACACACACATACACACATACACACAGACACACACACTCACACACACATACACACACATACGCAAAATTAAGAAGCGAAACGGATGTATAATATCTTTTAAGTAACAAACACATTCCTCTCAACTGAACAATACAAGAAATAGCAGGTATAGACTTGTCCTCACATTAACGGAAAAACCCTAGCCTCACACAAAGGCGTCGATTTATAACATTAGAGGAGAAACTAGCCTCAAACACAGGCGTCGACATTATAACCAAGCTGGTAAACCGTAAGAGCACACTCGAGAATGCTTTTAGACATCTAAGGACATATTTTCTCCATATTTTTACAGATACTTATAAATCACAGTACTTCTTCTTCTTCTTCTTCTTCTTCTTCTTCTTCTTCTTCTTCTTCTTCTTCATATATTCTCATTCTCCTTCATGCTAACAGGGAATATACACGAACTGAAGGTTATTAGCTGAAATATAAAATAAAATCTCTTCTTATGGTTCTTCTTGTTCTTTTTCTTATTCTTCTGCTTATATTCTCATTATCCTTCATGCTAACAGGGAATATACGCGTAATTTTTGACGTTATCACCTTAAATATTAAATAAAATAACAGCATTCTCCGTCAATTATATCTAAACCGACTTTTTCCGTGTTATGCAAGATTTAAGCTTCTAGAATCAACACAAGCAACATTTCTCTCAATAAGAGCATTTGATAATTGATTTTGTAAATAATAACACCAATTTAAACTTTATTACAAGTCTCTAAGACCTGCAGTTACAATATACTTAAATGGAACCTTGGAGATTCGAACTAGACCCGCAGTATAAAAGCTACCATTTTATCCATAAATCAGGACCAGAGAATTTATCTGAAGCGTTTAACTTTTTTATTTTATCATGCTAACTTTATTGATTCGCGAATAAATCGACTTTGAAGTAATTGCCCCGTCCCGGTAATCGAACTATGAGTCGTAGGACACCATTTTATACTATATTGTTTTACGCGTCAAGTTACCCTAATTTGTCTTTACATCACTATTTCAAGTGTAAAAACTCGCGATGTAGGTGAAAATTCAATAATTCTCCGCAACGTAGGAATCGAATCTACGATACGTTAACTCTAGCATGTTATAAAATAATCGTCCTTAACAAGTATTATCATATAAAGTTTATTTCAGTCTTCCAACACAAGCGGTTCTCGAAATAATTAAATTTACCAAATCAGGATTGGAACCCAAGACTCCAGGATACCAAGCATACCATAGAGGAAAGCCCATAACAATACCAATTTAATCAAATTTATTCGAAGTTTTTATCGCTGATAGTTTAGGAGTTATTCCAATTATAATTCTTGATTTGCACGGGAATCAAACACTAGACCACCGACAATCTTCAAAATTAGAACAAGGACGCGACGTTTTATTACAAGATAATTACCGTTTACCCCATATCGATATCTCATTTAGTTTAGGAGAAATCAAGCATAATACAGTAGAGTAAATATGGTGCTTTAAAGACACTCAAAGGGATGCCGCTAATTGGTTAACAATGGGGGCTAATTGGATTACACGTGTTTTCACACCTCTAAGCCACGCCCATCTGGCACGCGACAGACTGTGACGTCACTGGCCGTCGCGTGCCAGGTGGGTGTGGTTATGACGTCATTCATGGTCGCGTGCCAGGTGGGCGTGGCTTAGAGGTGTGAAAACACGTGTAATCCAATTAGCCCCCATTGTTAACCAATTAGCGGCTCCTTTGTATGGGTTTAAACCCCTATGGGGATGTGATGCGATGTGGCTCAGTGCGCATGCGATGCGATGCACATAAGATGCGATATAAAGCCATGCCATGCGCATGTAATGCAATGCGATTATATGCGCATGCGATGCCATGCACATAAAATGCGAAGTCGAGCGATGCCATGCGTATGTGAAGCGATTTGACTAAATGCGCATGCGATGCGATGCACATAAAATTCGATGTCGAGCGATGCCATGCGCATCTGATGTGATGTGACTCATTGCGCATGCGATACGATGCTCAAAAGATGCGATATCAAGCGATGACATTAGCATGTGACGCGATGTGACTCAATGCGTATGCGATGCGATGCACATAAGATGCGATATCAAGCGATGTCATGCGCATGTGACGCGCTGTTACTCAATGCGCATGCGATGCGATGCGCATAAGATGCGATATCAAGCGATGCCATGCGCATGTAATGCGATGCGATTCAATGCGCAAGCGATGCGGTGCACATAAGGTGCGATATCAAGCGATGCCATGCGCATGTAATGCGATGTGGCCCAATGCACATGCGATGAGATGCACAGAAGTTGCGATATCAAGCGATGTCACGCGCATGTGACGCGATGTGACTTAATGTGCATGCGATGCGATGCACAAAAGATGCGATATCAAGCGATGCCATGCGCATGTGACGCGATGTGACTTAATACGCATGCGGTGCGATGCACAAAAGATGCGATATCAAGCGATGCCATGAGCATGTGACGCGATGTGACTCAAAGCGCTTGCGATGAGATGCACATAAAATGCGATATCAAGCAATGCCATGTGCATGTGATGCGACGTGACGCAATGTGCATGCGATGCGATGCACATAAGAGGCGATTTCAGGCTATGACATGCGCATGTGATGCGACGTGACTCAATGCGAATGCGATGTGATGCACATAAGACTCGATTGCGAGCGATGCCATGCGCATGTGATGCGACGTGACATAATGCGCATGCGATGCGATGCACATAAGATTCGATTGCCAGCCATGCCATGCGCATGTGATGCGATGTGACTCAATGTGCATGCGATGCGATGCACATAAGAGGCGACTTCAAGCGATGACATGCGCATGTGATGCGACGTGACTCAATGCGCATGCGATGCGATGCACATAAGATTCGATTGCGAGCGATGCCATGCGCATGTGATGCGAGGTGACTCAATGCGCATGCGATGCGATGCACATAAGATGCGATATCAAGCAATGCCATGCGCATGTGACGCGCTGTTATTCAATGCGCATGCGATGCGATGCGCATAAGATGCGATATCAAGCGATGCCATGCGCATGTAATGCGATGCGATTCAATGCGCAAGCGATGCGGTGCACATAAGGTGCGATATCAAGCGATCCCATGCGCATGTAATTTGATGTGGCCCAATGCACATGCGATGAGATGCACAGAAGATGCGATATCAAGCGATGTCACGCGCATGTGACGCGATGTGACTTAATGCGCATGCGATGCGATGCACAGAAGATGCGATATCAAGTGATGCCGTGGGCATGTGACGCGATGTTGCTCAATGCGCATGGGATGCATTGCACATATGATGCGATATCAAGCGATGCCGTGCACATTTGGCGCGATTTGACTCAATGCGCCTACGATGCGATGCACATAAGATGCGACTTCAAGCGATGCCACGCGCATGTGATGCGATGTGATTCAATGCGGATGCTTAGCGATGCACATAAGATGCGATTTCGAGCGATGCCATGCGCATGTGACATGAAGAGACCCAATGCACATACGCTACGATGCACATAAAACTAGACTATAAGCGATGCAGTGCGCATGTGTTGCGACGTGACTCAATGCGCATGCGATGCGATTAACACAAGATGCGGTTTCGATTGGTGCCATGCGGATGTGACGCAACGTCACTCAATGCGCCTGCGAAGCGATGCACATACGATGCCATATCAAGCGATGCCATGCGCATGTGATGCAATGCGACTCAAAGCGCATGCAATGCCTTGCACATAAGATGCGATATCAAATGATGCCATGCGCATGTAATGCGGTGCGATTCAATTCGCATGCGATGTGCTGCACGTAAGATGCGATATCAAGTGACGCCATAAGCATGTGATGCAACGTGTCTCAATGCGCATGCGATGTGATGCACAAAAACATGCGATATCAAACGATGACATACCCATGTTACGCGATGTGACTCAATGCGCATGCGATGCGATGCTCAAAAGATGCGATGTCGAACGAAGCCATGCGCATGTAATGCGGTACGATTCAATGCGCATGCGATGCGATGCACATAAGATGCGATGTCGAGCGATGCTATGCGCATGTCACGCGACGTGACTCAATGCGCATGCGACGCGATGCACATAAAATGCGATATCAAGCGTTGCCATGCGCATGTAATGTGATGCGATTCAATTCGCATGCGACGCGCTGCACGTAAGATGCGATATCAAGTGATGCCATAAGCATGTGATGCGACGTGTCTCAATGCACATGCGATGTGATGCACAAAAACATGCGATATCAAACGATGACATACCCATGTGACGCGATGTGACTCAATGCGCATCCGATGCGATGCTCAAAAGATGCGATGTCGAGCGAAGCCATGCGCATGTGATGCGATGTGACTCAATGCGCATGCGATGCGATACACATAAGATGTGATATCAAGCGATGCCATACGCATGTACTGCGGTGCGATTCAATCCGCATGCGATGCGATGCACATAAGATGCGATGTCGAGCGATGCCATGCGCATGTCACGCGACGTGACTCAATGCGCATGCGACGCGATGCACATAAGATGCGATATCAAGCGATGCCATACCCATGTGAGGCCATGTGGCTCAATGCGCGATGCGATGCACATAAGATACGATATCAAATGATGCCATGCGAATGTGACGCGATGTTACTCAATGCGCATGCGATGCACATAGGATGCGATATCTAGCGATGCCGTGCGCATTTGACGCGATTTGACTCAATGCGCCTACGATGCGATGCACATAAGTAGCGACATCAAGCGATGCCATGCGCATGTGATGCGATGTGATTCAATGCGCACGCTATGCGATGCACATAAGATGCGATTTCGAGCGATTACATGCGCATGTGACACGATGAGACCCAATGCGCATGCGTTGCGCTGCACATAAAATTAGATTATAAGCGATGCCAAGCGCATGTGATGCGGCGTGACTCAATGCGCGTGCGATGCGATGCACATAAGATGCGATCTCAAGTGATGCCTTACGGATGTGACGCGACGTGACTCATTGCGCACGACGCGATGCACATACGATGCGATATCTAGCGATGCCATGCACCTGTAATGCGATGCGGTTCAATGTAAAATCGATGCGATGCACATAGGATGCGATATCAAGCGATGCCATGCGCATGTGACCCGATGTCACTCAATGCGCATGCGAGGCGATGCACTTAAGATGCGATATCAAGCAATGCCATGCGGATGTGATGCGATGTGGCTCAGTGCGCATGCGATGCGATGCACATAAAATTCGATGTCGAGCGATGCCATGCGCATCTGATGCGATGTGACTCAATGCGCATGCGATACGATGCTCAAAAGATGCCATATCAAGCGATGACATTAGCATGTGACGCGATGTGACTCAATGCGTATGCGATGCGATGCACATAAGATGCGATATCAAGCGATGCCATGCGCATGTGACGCGCTGTTACTCAATGCGCATGCGATGCGATGCGCATAAGATGCGATATCAAGCGATGCCATGCGCATGTGATGCAATGCGACTCAAAGCGCATGCAATGCCTTGCACATAAGATGCGATATCAAATGATGCCATGCGCATGTAATGCGGTGCGATTCAATTCGCATGCGATGTGCTGCACGTAAGATGCGATATCAAGTGACGCCATAAGCATGTGATGCAACGTGTCTCAATGCGCATGCGATGTGATGCACAAAAACATGCGATATCAAACGATGACATACCCATGTTACGCGATGTGACTCAATGCGCATGCGATGCGATGCTCAAAAGATGCGATGTCGAACGAAGCCATGCGCATGTAATGCGGTACGATTCAATGCGCATGCGATGCGATGCACATAAGATGCGATGTCGAGCGATGCTATGCGCATGTCACGCGACGTGACTCAATGCGCATGCGACGCGATGCACATAAAATGCGATATCAAGCGTTGCCATGCGCATGTAATGTGATGCGATTCAATTCGCATGCGACGCGCTGCACGTAAGATGCGATATCAAGTGATGCCATAAGCATGTGATGCGACGTGTCTCAATGCACATGCGATGTGATGCACAAAAACATGCGATATCAAACGATGACATACCCATGTGACGCGATGTGACTCAATGCGCATCCGATGCGATGCTCAAAAGATGCGATGTCGAGCGAAGCCATGCGCATGTGATGCGATGTGACTCAATGCGCATGCGATGCGATACACATAAGATGTGATATCAAGCGATGCCATACGCATGTACTGCGGTGCGATTCAATCCGCATGCGATGCGATGCACATAAGATGCGATGTCGAGCGATGCCATGCGCATGTCACGCGACGTGACTCAATGCGCATGCGACGCGATGCACATAAGATGCGATATCAAGCGATGCCATACCCATGTGAGGCCATGTGGCTCAATGCGCGATGCGATGCACATAAGATACGATATCAAATGATGCCATGCGAATGTGACGCGATGTTACTCAATGCGCATGCGATGCACATAGGATGCGATATCTAGCGATGCCGTGCGCATTTGACGCGATTTGACTCAATGCGCCTACGATGCGATGCACATAAGTAGCGACATCAAGCGATGCCATGCGCATGTGATGCGATGTGATTCAATGCGCACGCTATGCGATGCACATAAGATGCGATTTCGAGCGATTACATGCGCATGTGACACGATGAGACCCAATGCGCATGCGTTGCGCTGCACATAAAATTAGATTATAAGCGATGCCAAGCGCATGTGATGCGGCGTGACTCAATGCGCGTGCGATGCGATGCACATAAGATGCGATCTCAAGTGATGCCTTACGGATGTGACGCGACGTGACTCATTGCGCACGACGCGATGCACAGACGATGCGATATCTAGCGATGCCATGCACCTGTAATGCGATGCGGTTCAATGTAAAATCGATGCGATGCACATAGGATGCGATATCAAGCGATGCCATGCGCATGTGACCCGATGTCACTCAATGCGCATGCGAGGCGATGCACTTAAGATGCGATATCAAGCAATGCCATGCGGATGTGATGCGATGTGGCTCAGTGCGCATGCGATGCGATGCACATAAAATTCGATGTCGAGCGATGCCATGCGCATCTGATGCGATGTGACTCAATGCGCATGCGATACGATGCTCAAAAGATGCGATATCAAGCGATGACATTAGCATGTGACGCGATGTGACTCAATGCGTATGCGATGCGATGCACATAAGATGCGATATCAAGCGATGCCATGCGCATGTGACGCGCTGTTACTCAATGCGCATGCGATGCGATGCGCATAAGATGCGATATCAAGCGATGCCATGCGCATGTGATGCAATGCGACTCAAAGCGCATGCAATGCCTTGCACATAAGATGCGATATCAAATGATGCCATGCGCATGTAATGCGGTGCGATTCAATTCGCATGCGATGTGCTGCACGTAAGATGCGATATCAAGTGACGCCATAAGCATGTGATGCAACGTGTCTCAATGCGCATGCGATGTGATGCACAAAAACATGCGATATCAAACGATGACATACCCATGTTACGCGATGTGACTCAATGCGCATGCGATGCGATGCTCAAAAGATGCGATGTCGAACGAAGCCATGCGCATGTAATGCGGTACGATTCAATGCGCATGCGATGCGATGCACATAAGATGCGATGTCGAGCGATGCTATGCGCATGTCACGCGACGTGACTCAATGCGCATGCGACGCGATGCACATAAAATGCGATATCAAGCGTTGCCATGCGCATGTAATGTGATGCGATTCAATTCGCATGCGACGCGCTGCACGTAAGATGCGATATCAAGTGATGCCATAAGCATGTGATGCGACGTGTCTCAATGCACATGCGATGTGATGCACAAAAACATGCGATATCAAACGATGACATACCCATGTGACGCGATGTGACTCAATGCGCATCCGATGCGATGCTCAAAAGATGCGATGTCGAGCGAAGCCATGCGCATGTGATGCGATGTGACTCAATGCGCATGCGATGCGATACACATAAGATGTGATATCAAGCGATGCCATACGCATGTACTGCGGTGCGATTCAATCCGCATGCGATGCGATGCACATAAGATGCGATGTCGAGCGATGCCATGCGCATGTCACGCGACGTGACTCAATGCGCATGCGACGCGATGCACATAAGATGCGATATCAAGCGATGCCATACCCATGTGAGGCCATGTGGCTCAATGCGCGATGCGATGCACATAAGATACGATATCAAATGATGCCATGCGAATGTGACGCGATGTTACTCAATGCGCATGCGATGCACATAGGATGCGATATCTAGCGATGCCGTGCGCATTTGACGCGATTTGACTCAATGCGCCTACGATGCGATGCACATAAGTAGCGACATCAAGCGATGCCATGCGCATGTGATGCGATGTGATTCAATGCGCACGCTATGCGATGCACATAAGATGCGATTTCGAGCGATTACATGCGCATGTGACACGATGAGACCCAATGCGCATGCGTTGCGCTGCACATAAAATTAGATTATAAGCGATGCCAAGCGCATGTGATGCGGCGTGACTCAATGCGCGTGCGATGCGATGCACATAAGATGCGATCTCAAGTGATGCCTTACGGATGTGACGCGACGTGACTCATTGCGCACGACGCGATGCACAGACGATGCGATATCTAGCGATGCCATGCACCTGTAATGCGATGCGGTTCAATGTAAAATCGATGCGATGCACATAGGATGCGATATCAAGCGATGCCATGCGCATGTGACCCGATGTCACTCAATGCGCATGCGAGGCGATGCACTTAAGATGCCATATCAAGCAATGCCATGCGGATGTGATGCGATGTGGCTCAGTGCGCATGCGATGCGATGCACATAAAATTCGATGTCGAGCGATGCCATGCGCATCTGATGCGATGTGACTCAATGCGCATGCGATACGATGCTCAAAAGATGCGATATCAAGCGATGACATTAGCATGTGACGCGATGTGACTCAATGCGTATGCGATGCGATGCACATAAGATGCGATATCAAGCGATGCCATGCGCATGTGACGCGCTGTTACTCAATGCGCATGCGATGCGATGCGCATAAGATGCGATATCAAGCGATGCCATGCGCATGTGATGCAATGCGACTCAAAGCGCATGCAATGCCTTGCACATAAGATGCGATATCAAATGATGCCATGCGCATGTAATGCGGTGCGATTCAATTCGCATGCGATGTGCTGCACGTAAGATGCGATATCAAGTGACGCCATAAGCATGTGATGCAACGTGTCTCAATGCGCATGCGATGTGATGCACAAAAACATGCGATATCAAACGATGACATACCCATGTTACGCGATGTGACTCAATGCGCATGCGATGCGATGCTCAAAAGATGCGATGTCGAACGAAGCCATGCGCATGTAATGCGGTACGATTCAATGCGCATGCGATGCGATGCACATAAGATGCGATGTCGAGCGATGCTATGCGCATGTCACGCGACGTGACTCAATGCGCATGCGACGCGATGCACATAAAATGCGATATCAAGCGTTGCCATGCGCATGTAATGTGATGCGATTCAATTCGCATGCGACGCGCTGCACGTAAGATGCGATATCAAGTGATGCCATAAGCATGTGATGCGACGTGTCTCAATGCACATGCGATGTGATGCACAAAAACATGCGATATCAAACGATGACATACCCATGTGACGCGATGTGACTCAATGCGCATCCGATGCGATGCTCAAAAGATGCGATGTCGAGCGAAGCCATGCGCATGTGATGCGATGTGACTCAATGCGCATGCGATGCGATACACATAAGATGTGATATCAAGCGATGCCATACGCATGTACTGCGGTGCGATTCAATCCGCATGCGATGCGATGCACATAAGATGCGATGTCGAGCGATGCCATGCGCATGTCACGCGACGTGACTCAATGCGCATGCGACGCGATGCACATAAGATGCGATATCAAGCGATGCCATACCCATGTGAGGCCATGTGGCTCAATGCGCGATGCGATGCACATAAGATACGATATCAAATGATGCCATGCGAATGTGACGCGATGTTACTCAATGCGCATGCGATGCACATAGGATGCGATATCTAGCGATGCCGTGCGCATTTGACGCGATTTGACTCAATGCGCCTACGATGCGATGCACATAAGTAGCGACATCAAGCGATGCCATGCGCATGTGATGCGATGTGATTCAATGCGCACGCTATGCGATGCACATAAGATGCGATTTCGAGCGATTACATGCGCATGTGATGCGACGTGACTCAATGCGCATGCGATGCGATGCACATAAGATGCGATATCAAGCGAAGCCATGCGCATGTAATGCGATGCGATTCAATGCGCAAGCGATGCGGTGCACATAAGGTGCGATATCAAGCGATGCCATGCGCATGTAATGCGATGTGGCCCAATGCACATGCGATGAGATGCACAGAAGATGCGATATCAAGCGATGTCACGCGCATGTGACGCGATGTGACTTAATGCGCATGCGATGCGATGCACAAAGGATGCGATATCCAGCGATGCCATGCGCATGTGACGCGATGTGACTTAATGCGCATGCGGTGCGATGCACAAAAGATGCGATATCAAGCGATGCCATGAGCATGTGACGCGATGTGACTCAATGCGCATGGGATGCGATGCACATAAGATGCGATATCAAGCGATGCCGTGCACATTTGGCGCGATTTGAATCAATGCGCCTACGATGTGATGCACATAAGATGCGACTTCAAGCGATGCCACGCGCATGTGATGCGATGTGATTCAATGCGCATGCTTAGCGATGCACATAAGATGCGATTTCGAGCGGTGGCATGCGCATGTGACAAGATGAGACTCAATGCACATGCGCTACGATGCACATAAAATTAGATTATAAGCGATGCAATGCGCATGGGTTGCGACGTGACTCAATGCGCATGCGATGCGATTAACATAAGATGCGGTTTCGATTGGTGCCATGCGGATGCGACGATACGTCACTCAATGCCCCTGCGAAGCGATGCACATACGATGCGATATCAAGCGATGCCATGCCCATGTTACGCTATGTGGCTTAATGCGCATGCGATGCGATGCATATAAGTTGCGATATCAAGCGATGTCACGCGCATGTGACGCGATGTGACTTAATACGCATGCGATGCTCAAAAGATGCGATATCAAGCGATGCCATGCCCATGTTACGCGATGTGACTCAATGCGCATGCGATGCGATGCTCAAAAGATCCGATGTCGAGCGAAGCCATGCGCATGTAGTGCGGTGCGATTCAATGCGCATGCGATGCCGTGCACATAAGATGCGATGTCGAGCGATGCCATGCGCATGTCACGAGACGTGAGTCAATGCGCATGCGACGCGATGCACATAAGATGCCATATCAAGCGATGCCATGCCCATGTGACGCGATGTGACTCAATGTGCATGCGATGCGATGCACATAAAATGCGATATCTAGCGGTTCCATGCGCATGTAATGCGAAGCGATTCAATTTGCATGCGACGCGCTGTCCGTAAGATGGGATATCAAGTGATGCCATAAGCATGTGATGCGACGTGTCTCAATGCGCATGCGATGTGATGCACAAAAAAGTGCAATATCAAACAATGACATACCCATGTGACGCGATGTGACTCAATGCGCATGCGATGCGATGCTCAAAAGATGCGATGTCGAGCGAAGCCAAGCGCATGTGAAGCAATGTGACTCAATGCGCATGCGATGCGATGTGACTCAATGCGCATACAATGCGATACACATAAGATGCGATATCAAGCGATGCCATACGCATGTAGTGCGGTGCGATTCAATGCGCATGCGATGCGATGCACATAAGATGCGATATCAAGCGATGCCATACCCATGTGAGGCCATGTGGCTCAATACGAATGCGATGCAATGCACATAAGATACGATATCAAATGATGCCATGCGCATGTGACGCTATGTTACTCAATGCGCATGCGATGCACATAAGGTGTGATATCAAGCGATGCCGTGCGCATTAGACGCGATTTGACTCAATGCGCCTACGATGCGATGCACATAAGATGCGATATCAAGCGAAGCCATGCGCATGTGATGCGATGTGATTCAATGCGCACGCGATGCGATGCACATAAGATGCGATTTCGAGCGATTACATGCGCTTGTGACACGATGAGACCCAATGCGCATGCGTTGTGATGCACCTAAAATTAGATTATAAGCGATGCCAAGCGCATGTGATGCGGCGTGACTCAATGCGCCTGCGAAGCGATGCACATACGATGGCATATCAAGCGATGCCATGCGCATGTGATGCAATGTGACTCAATGCGCATGCAATGCCTTGCACATAAGATGCGATATACATTGATGCCATGCGCATGTAATGCGGTGCGATTCAATTCGCATGCGATGCGCTGGACGTAAGATGCGATATCAAGTGACGCCATAAGCATGTGATGCGACGTGTCTCAATGCGCATGCGATGTGATGCACAAAAACATGCGATATCAAACGATGACATACCCATGTTACGCGATGTGACTCAATGCGCATGCGATGCGATGCTCAAAAGGTGCGATGTTGAACGAAGCCATGCGCATGTAATGCGGTGCGATTCAATGCGCATGCGATGCGATGCCAATAAGATGCGATGTCGAGCGATGCTATGCGCATGTCACGCGACGTGACTCAATGCGCATGCGACGCGATGCACATAAAATGCGATATCAAGCGTTGCCATGCGCATGTAATGCGATGCGATTCAATTCGCATGCGACGCGCTGCACGTAAGATGCGATATCAAGTGATGCCATAAGCGTGTGATGCGACGTGTCTCAATGCGCATGCGATGTGATGCACAAAAAAATGCGATATCAAACGATGACATACCCATGTGACGCGATGTGAGTCAATGCGCATCCGATGCGGTGCTCAAAAGATGCGATGTCGAGCGAAGCCATGCGCATGTGATGCGATGTGACTCAATGCGCATGCGATGCGATACACATAAGATGTGATATCAAGCGATGCCATACGCATGCAGTGCGGTGCGATTCAATCCGCATGCGATGCGATGCACATAAATGCGATGTCGAGCGATGCCATGCGCATGACACGCGACGTGACTCAATGCGCATGCGACGCGATGCACATAAGATGCGATATCAGTAGGGTATTTGGGGGGAAGCTGGCGCAGTTTTTTATGGGCAAGATGGCCGCCATGCGTGATCTAAGGATTACTAGGTAAGGTGGTAGGGGAAGCAGGACGTTGTAGGTATTTGAAGCAATCTCTAGGGATAACTTTTATAGCCTATAGCACTGTATGTATCTTTATGAGCGTTCATGATAGTCGAGTATGTCGTTCACTATATCGGTGTAAACCTCCTAACGCAAGAGATTTCTATTTTGATTGAATATGTTACCCCAACATGACACCTCGCCCCACATAGTGGCCCTAACCTAGCCTAAGCCCCATACTTCTACTCGTCTAACCTATCTTAACCTAACCTGGCCTAGCCTAACCTAAGGTAGATCCTCTTATTATTATTTATTCTATTCTACTAACATGATACGTTTCTAGACATTCATTCTATCCTCTTATCATCTATCCTATTCCCTCCTCTGCTTATCTATTCTATCCTGTCATACGCTACCCTGATCTCCATCTAGGAATTTCATAAACATTTTGATACCATTTTGAGTCCTCTGATAGATCTTTTTAAACACTTTTAGCATATTCTTGATGCTTTTACAACATATTTAACAACTTTTCAGACAATTTTCAGAGTTATTCAGTAATTTTCATACATTTTTAAGACGTTCCACCCCATTTTGCTACAATTTTGCACCCTCTGTTAGATCTTTTAGACGCTTTTAGTATATTCATGCTGCTTTTACAACATATTTAACAACTTTTCAGACAATTTTCAGAGTTATTCAGTCATTTTCATACATTTTTAAGACGTTTCAACTCATTTTAATACTATTTTGAGTCCTCTGTTAGATCTTTTAGACGCTTTTAGTATATTCATGCTGCTTTTACAACATATTTAACAACTTTTCAGACAATTTTCAGAGTTATTCAGTAATTTTCATACATTTTTAAGACGTTTCACCCCATTTTGCTACAATTTTGCACCCTCTGTTAGATCTTTTTAAGCACTTTTAGTATATTCATGCTGCTTTTACAACATATTTAAGAACCTTTCAGACAATTTTCAGAGTTATTCAGCCATTTTCATACATTTTTAAGACGTTTCACCCCATTTTTGCTACAATTTTACACCCTCTGATAGATCTTTTAGACGCTTTTAGTATATTCAGGGCGCTTTTTACAACATATTTAAGAATTTTTCAGAGTTATTCAGTCATTTTCATACATTTTTAAGACATTTCACCCCATTTTACTGCTATTTGCACCCTCTGTTAGACCTTTTAGACGCTTTTAGTATATTCAGAACGCTTTTAACAACATATTTAACAACTTTTCAGACAATTTTCAGAGCTATTCAATCATTTTCATACATTTTTAGGACATTTCACCCCATTTTACTGCTATTTGCACCCTCCTTTATAGAACTTTTAAACTTCCAGTAGAAGATGTCCTAACCATTGATGTTGAAGTTCTTATTACTACTATTTTTGCCCTCTGTCACAGAATTTTATACAACTGTATGACTCTTTTGCTTGGTTCTGTATGTTCTGGGGGTAACATCTTCATCACGACATGCAGTTTTCTAAGTGTAACCCCACCTATTATGATCTAACCTGCTTATTAAGTGTTCTTTACAGCTTTATTCAACTTTGTTTTCCTAACCCTTTATAGATTTTTAAACTTGTCACTAAAAGATGATCTATCCGCAGATGTTGAGGTACTTATAGCTCAATATTTTTAAGAGATATTCAGCAATACCTTTGATAGTATTTTAACACAATCTTCTGTTTATATAAAGTTAATGAGGGTATACTTACTTTAAGGTAGTAGGGTATACGCCTCTCCTCTTTTATCTGGGCTGGAGACCAGC
The DNA here is from genome assembly GCA_030765045.1 of Tenodera sinensis. NCBI lineage: Eukaryota > Metazoa > Arthropoda > Insecta > Mantodea > Mantidae > Tenodera > Tenodera sinensis. The sequence goes on along the minus strand of CM060970.1, from coordinate 111,948,571 downwards.
ACTAGAGTTAAAGTCTAGTGGCAGAGTTAACGCCTCCCTTTATAATTTCTATTTTTCTTCTTTCTTCGACAAGTTTCATGAGAAGCACGGAGAAGCCAGGTGAGTAATTTTTTTATTTTTTCTTCTTTCTTCGTCAGACTTCATTTGAGGCGTGGAGGAGTCAGTTGATTAAACTTTCACTTTCTACAGGAGACGTAACGGAGAAAATAATCATCTTGAGATCTAAGTTGCATTCTCTTATGCATGGTTTGCAACGTTGTAATGCCCGTACGCATACGTTGATATTCCATCCTCTGCAATTACTCTCTTGTCATCATGAGGCGACAGAGCTATTTTATTAGATTCAACTGTAGAAACATTATGACGTTGGGATAGGATTAAATTCATCGGAGTTCTAACAATTTTCAAAGTTTTAAGGCACTCCATATAGCTATTGAAGCTGATGTATTGCTTAATGGCGCTATGTTTTATGCCTTTGATCTTTTTTATCACAGAGCCATCAATATCGAGAGCATACATTTTAGGTCTGAGACCGACGAAACGGCGAATGATTTTACCACTTGCTTCATCTTTAAACTTTCCCAAAACTTTCTTGTTTTGTGTAGAATAGCATATATGGTTAGCAGGGTAATCCGCTGTATCCAGATGTTCAAGCATGTGTAATTTATCCTGGTATATATCAGCTGTAGTCACTAGATGGATGAAGGAATCTGTATCCGTATACAACAGTTTAAGATTCTCAGCTCCATAATATGGAAGTAACACATCGTATTGATACGAATACATTAGCGTCTTGGAGATGTCTAGCACGCTCATACCAATGTATATAGGCTTGTTGAACACTATTTTACGAGAAGCCATATGAACAGCTGCAAGATTAGGACCGTATATAGTTCGATCGATAAATGTAGGCTTGGCTATCAGTTTTTCTAATGTTTTGCTGTTTGCCACAAGACGTATATCCATACGATTACGAATATTTTCCATAGTTTTTCCAAACATCGCATTATTGAAAAGTTTGTACAAATCCTTCTCGAAATCGTTTCTTGCTTGCTGTCGTAGGCGATTATTAAATTCGACGTAAGGCTTTAACCAACAAGATTGACGGAATTTTAGCGCTCGATGAATCTTTATTAGTCGTAGACCATGACTAAGAGCCTGTTTCAAGGACATGTAATGAACCACATACTTCTTTCGAGATCCAAGATGGGCAATTAGTTTCTTTGAAGAGGATTCCCCCGGTTTCATACTCTCAGGCAGAAAGGGTAAATCATTATGAAGTTCATGCAGCTCTGCGGGATATTCCACGTCAACCTCCAAGATATATCCAAAGGAATCATCCCCATTCAACGAACCGAGATGTATATCCTCAGGAGAAACCCACGTAAATCCACCACAAGGAAGGGCCTTACACATAGCCCAACCGTACTGGTTATTGGCGTCTTCGTACGTAATAAAATGAGAGGGTTTACGAGGATCATACTGCTCCATATAGATGTTGTTAGCCTCCGCATACCGGTGAGAAACCTGGCATAATCCTCCTCTTATACCAGATTCAACCATGAGTAGCTGATCGTAATCAAGAAGCAATTCCAACTCGATTCCAGTATACAGCAGCATAGCATCCCATGTAAGTCCTGGAGAAGTAAAATAATGTGCAGGATCCACTTTATGAGTTTTCAGGGTTTGGTTTCTAAATGTCTCAAAGACATCCGATAGGAGAAGAACATCCGAAATTAAGTACAAATCACTGTACTCGCCAAGGTTTCGGACGTTAAAGTGCTTCCACACGTTCAGAGCATGATCATAGTCCTCACTGCTGATTTCTTCACTGTTTAATCTGTTGTAGAAGGCATTCCTAGAAGGCAAACATGTATCGTTCAGGACATCCCACGATGTTACGTAATCATAGGGAAATACCCCCTTACGAGTCATCAAGCCAATATTCTCTACTCCAAAGTATTTCGCTGTTTCAGTATGCGTTTCAAGGTTCTTTGCGAGCTTCTCCAAACTCGTACTGAGGAAGCGGAAAGTATCCACAAACCGGAGTTTAATATCCCCAACATACTTGGAGAATGATATATAACTTTCCTCTGAATTTGGTATAACCTCTACTCTTTCGCTAGTACACCCCAGTTCCTTAACAATGAAATGAGAGTCATACCCACTCAGGTTATGCATGAAGACAGGTATATAATTAGGTGTTTTACAAGCCAGGTTACATTTATTGTGTAAAGGTCCTCTATACATCCCGGAAACATGATCGTGATCGCGAACCTTCCAATTATCTTCTGTAAATTCATGTTCACACAGGTAGCATATTGTAGAAGCATCGAATGATTCTTGTTCTTCAGCTGTAAGATTAAGAGGTTTAGCAGATTTGTATAAGTCACTAATTTTATTCGCCAGATCCATCAAGCATTCCATAAACTTCTGTGCAGCGTCAGGCCCTCGGTAAACATACGGTTCAGTAGGAAGAGTTGTTTCTAGTTGTTCAACACTGGACGACGGTTTCACATAAACGCAAAAGCTCATAGGAGAATGACTTTGATAGGGAGTTGTGTAGGAGGTTTCAGGGTTAGAGGAGCAGGTATGGAGAGGGGTGAGAATGCATTCAAAATCTGCGTAGATAACATAAGGAAGTTTCAACATCCTCTCGACATTCTTGAACTTAACGATAGAGTTATCCTTTGTAGGCATAACGCATCTAGCAATACCATGTTGTCTACATATTTCTCGGTGCTCTTCTAATTTTTTCATTCCACTTCGTCCATGTCGGTCATCAAAATGACTGAAACATCTTTTACATACATAAATTCGTTCTTTATGCTTAGTTTTCTGCCCACGAATAAGCTTCTCAAAATCCTTTATATACACATAGTGATGTTTGTCAGCTGAATCACTCAACAGAAGAAGGTCGCGGTGATCAGTTAATTCTTCATCAACCACCTTTATGGGAAACACTTCATGTTTATCATCCACTCCAAACACATTTATGGATATATTATTGAGTTTTTCAAATTTAGTGATTTCACCCAAGCTCGTAGGAAATGAGACGCATGAGAAATCGTATTTTTCTTGATGATCCTTATACTTCCTTACACGCTGAGCATCCTTTTGAATGAACTTTGCAAGAACAGCATACACAAAGCATTTCTCATCGTTGTAGTTCTGAGGGTTTATACAGGCTTTCTTCGCATCCAAAGATGACGGTAGAGGAATATAGCTGCTCCCTCGAAGAAGATTATACTTGTTAATACGTAGTCGAACGCCATCAACACTCAGAAGAGCCCAATTACTGCCTTTCAACTTACTTTCCTCCATTTCAACACGAAGTTTCTCGAATTTTTTTTCCAAGATGGCATCCAAGTCGCTATCTAAAAACACAGCCTGATTACGCGTTTTAAAGGCTTTGTTAGTAGTGTCTCCAACGGCGTTCACAAACTTACATTCAGCCATAATGTTAATTTTCAAACTTTTATGAGCCCGCAGTTCCTTCTGAACAGCATGAATTATGCGTTGCTTAGCCTGCTGCAGGTATGAATTTAAATCCTGACTTGCTGGGCATTGGATGAAATACGATTTCAGCCGATCCTGAAAAGCCGTTTCATATTCTACAATATCATCTTCATCAGGAGACATTAACAATAATTTATGCTTAGTAGGTTCGAATTTGACTTTCTTAGCATCTTTAGCCCTCTCACAGCGCCCTTCATGTACATCTCTTCGATTTTCAGTACCGTAAACATCACCGCAATGTTTACACTCGAAAAACTCGCCACATATCAGCTCATGCCTCTTCTTATGGTAGTCACGTAGAAAACTCTTTTCGCATTTACTGCACCTATAATCTGGTATAGCATTCAGAACCGATTTCATCATTTCACCACTCCACATTTTTATAATACGTAGTGGAACACTTGTAAATTATATAAATGAATAAATGCTTATAGCACTTTCCACTGACTCGCCTCGATAACTTATAAAAGCTATTGAACGGTAATCTCGCTAAGAGAAGCTGATGTGCTCGACTCGAAGGTTAATTACTGAATAACTATGTAAGCTCAAGCAAACCCTACTTATTCCACTAGCACGTACCTTATAAATTACTACGCGATTCAAGATTAAGTTTGTATTTTTAAAACATATATCATTAAACTACGTGAGTCAAGGATCAACTTGTTTCATTTTTATTTGGCAGTTCAACGTTAACATGCATTTCCCCTCATTTTTAAAGTTTAAACAAGGTAAATTATATTTCAACCACTGTATTTATAGAAATAAATGTTTATAATTTTAATACTTTCATGCCGAACACACACACAAACACAAACACACATACACACACACACACACACACACACACACACACACGCGCGCGCGCGCTCGCAAAATTAAGACGTGAAACGGCGGTTATGTATCTTTAAGTAACATTTCTTTAATCGATATCGGATGACAGTAATGGAACCATCTAAGCAATATTTAAACGCAACGCTTAAAAAAACCAAATTTCTGCTATATTTCATCAAACCTTCCTATTTTTATGACTTTTTCTCGTCTTTTACGTACTTTGCGACGAATCCGACAGAAAAATTAAGACGTGAAACGGCGGTTATGTATCTTTAAGTAACATTTCTTTAATCGATATCGGATGACAGTAATGGAACCATCTAAGCAATATTTAAACGCAACGCTTAAAAAACCAAATTTCTGCTATATTTCATCAAACCTTCCTATTTTTATGACTTTTTCTCGTCTTTTACGTACTTTGCGACGAATCCGACAGAAAAATTAATACGCGAAACGGAGGTTATGTATCTTTACGTAACATTACTTTTATCAATATCAGATGACTCACGATAATTCAAGATCACGATTGCAGCGCCTTATAGCGGCTTCAATCAGTACTAAAACGCACATTCTACAGATTTTATACTTTTATGTCGGTAAATTATATATTAGCAGCCAAATTTTCATTCTTTTTATGATTTTTTCTCCGTTTTTACGTACTCTGAGACAAATCCAACAGAAACATTAAGATGCGAAACGGCGGTTATGTATCTTTAAGTAACATTTCTTTTATCGATATCGGGTGACAGTAATGAAACCATCTAAACATTATTTAAACGCTTAAAGAAACAAATACCTCGTATTTTTATAATTCTTTCTCCATTTTTATTCACTTTAAGACGAATCAAGCGTCAAATTAAAACATGAAAAGATGATTATGTTTCTAAGTACCATCATTTCAACAACAAAGACATTAATTTTAACTATCACCACGAAATAAACCTATTTGCACGCGTCTTAACACGCTAACATACTATATGTTACAATCTATCAACTGAACCTCTTTTAAACGTGTCCCAACAGGTAAAATCGTCACCATGTCATTAGTTGAGAAACTCTACCCTCAAACACAGGTGTAAACCTCTCTAAAAACATATCCCATCAGGTAAAAGTATCACATTGTCCTCACATTAACGGAAAAAACCTTAGCCTCACGCAAAGGCGTCAATTTATAACATTAGTGGAGAAATTGTAGCCTCGAAGAGTCCCGGCGACGTGCTGTCTATACTACTTGAAAACAAGTTTAGACAGGAAAGTCTCCCCACCCTCAGATCCACGTAGCAACATTATGAGAAGACCAACGGTAACGTCCAAGCCATCAGAGCGAGTATATGGGGCGTGAACACTCGACAACGCTTTTCACCGTTTAAAGCTTATTTGCATCATTTCTTTCCAGGTACTCATCAATCATTGTACTACACACATCATTTAGATCACAATACTTAGCGTTGTATGCTATAATTTGTAATTTTCACGATTATATACTCATTTAATGATTTAAAGTCAACATTTCTAGCGTTCACCCTCTTCTTCTTCTTCTTCTTCTTCTTCTTCTTCTTCTTCTTCTTCTTCTTCTTCCAGTCTCATTCTCCTTCATGCTAACAGGGAATATACGCGAACTGAAGGTTATTAGCTGAAATATAAAATAAAATCTCTTCTTCTTGTTCTGGTTGTTGTTCTTCTTCTTCTCCTTCTTCTTTTTCTTCGTCCATATTTTCACCTTAGTTCTTCTATTCTCGTTCTCCCTCGTAATAGCAGAGAATATGCACGTAAATGATCGTTATTACCTTAAATATTAAAATAAAATAACAGCATTCTCCGTCAATTATATCTAAACCGACTTTTTCCGTGTTATGCAAGATTTAAGCTTCTAGAATCAACACGAGGCAATGTTTCACTCAATAACAGCATTTTATAATTGATTTTGTAAGTAATAACACCAATTTAAACTTTATTACAGATCTCTAAGACCCTAGTTTGCAAAGTATTTAAATGGACCCTTAGAGATTCGAACTAGACCCCACAGTACAAAAGCTACCATTTTTATCAATAATTCAAGAGCAGATATTTAGCTGAAGTGTTTAACTTTTTATTTCATCACGCTAACTTTATTGATTCGCGAATAAATCGACTTTGAAGTAATTGCCACGTCCCGGTAATCGAACTATGAGTCGTAGGGATAAAATTGTCTAGTATATCATTTTATATGCCAAGTCACCCTAATTTGTCTTTGCATTACTATTCCAAGTGTAAAAATAGCGATATAGAGCAAATTTCAATAATTCTCCACAAGATAGGGATCGAACCTACGATACGTTAACTCTAGCATGTTATAAAATAATCGTCCTTAACAAGTATTATCATATAAAGTTTATTTCAGTCTTCCAACACAAGCGGTTCTCGAAATAATTAAATTTACCAAATCAGGATTGGAACCCAAGACTCCAGGATCCCGAGCATACCACAGAGGAAAGCTTATAACAATACCAATTTAATAAAATTTATTCGAAGATTTTATCACTAATAGTTTAGGAGTTATTCCAATAATAATTCATAATTTGCACGGGGATCGAACGCTAGGCCACCGACAATCTTCAAAATTAGACCAAGAATGCGTCGTTTTATTATAAGATAATTACCGTTTACCACTTTTCGATATCTCATTTAGTTTAGGAGAAATCAAGCGTAATAGAGTAGAGTAAATATACCGCTTTAAAACCACTCAAAGGGATGCCGCTAATTGGTTAATTGGTTAACAATGGGCGCTAATTGGATTAAACGTGTTTTCACACTCCATTGTCTTTGTCGGTGAAAAGCCGACAATGGGTCGACCCTCATCATCTGTCAGCCTCATCATCTGTCAGATTACCATCGATAAGGGTTGACAAGGGTTGACAGGTTAATTACCAATTACCGTCATTGTCATCCAATTAGTGGCGGGTCCTTTCAGTGGTTTTAAAATGTTGTGTTGCTGTGATGTCACACCCAGGACAAGATTTTAAAACCTCTCAAAGGCGCCGCTAATTGTTTTTAAAACGTTATATATACTCTACTCTATTACGCTTGATTTCTCCTAAACTAAATGAGATATCGAAAAGTGGTAAACGGTAATTATCTTATAATAAAACGACGCATTCTTGGTCTAATTTTGAAGATTGTCGGTGGCCTAGCGTTCGATCCCCGTGCAAATTATGAATTATTATTGGAATAACTCCTAAACTATTAGTGATAAAATCTTCGAATAAATTTTATTAAATTGGTATTGTTATAAGCTTTCCTCTGTGGTATGCTCGGGATCCTGGAGTCTTGGGTTCCAATCCTGATTTGGTAAATTTAATTATTTCGAGAACCGCTTGTGTTGGAAGACTGAAATAAACTTTATATGATAATACTTGTTAAGGACGATTATTTTATAACATGCTAGAGTTAACGTATCGTAGGTTCGATCCCTATCTTGTGGAGAATTATTGAAATTTGCTCTATATCGCTATTTTTACACTTGGAATAGTAATGCAAAGACAAATTAGGGTGACTTGGCATATAAAATGATATACTAGACAATTTTATCCCTACGACTCATAGTTCGATTACCGGGACGTGGCAATTACTTCAAAGTCGATTTATTCGCGAATCAATAAAGTTAGCGTGATGAAATAAAAAGTTAAACACTTCAGCTAAATATCTGCTCTTGAATTATTGATAAAAATGGTAGCTTTTGTACTGTGGGGTCTAGTTCGAATCTCTAAGGGTCCATTTAAATACTTTGCAAACTAGGGTCTTAGAGATCTGTAATAAAGTTTAAATTGGTGTTATTACTTACAAAATCAATTATAAAATGCTGTTATTGAGTGAAACATTGCCTCGTGTTGATTCTAGAAGCTTAAATCTTGCATAACACGGAAAAAGTCGGTTTAGATATAATTGACGGAGAATGCTGTTATTTTATTTTAATATTTAAGGTAATAACGATCATTTACGTGCATATTCTCTGCTATTACGAGGGAGAACGAGAATAGAAGAACTAAGGTGAAAATATGGACGAAGAAAAAGAAGAAGGAGAAGAAGCAGAACAACAACCAGAACAAGAAGAAGAGATTTTATTTTATATTTCAGCTAATAACCTTCAGTTCGCGTATATTCCCTGTTAGCATGAAGGAGAATGAGACTGGAAGAAGAAGAAGAAGAAGAAGAAGAAGAGGGTGAACGCTAGAAATGTTGACTTTAAATCATTAAATGAGTATATAATCGTGAAAATTACAAATTATAGCATACAACGCTAAGTATTGTGATCTAAATGATGTGTGTAGTACAATGATTGATGAGTACCTGGAAAGAAATGATGCAAATAAGCTTTAAACGGTGAAAAGCGTTGTCGAGTGTTCACGCCCCATATACTCGCTCTGATGGCTTGGACGTTACCGTTGGTCTTCTCATAATGTTGCTACGTGGATCTGAGGGTGGGGAGACTTTCCTGTCTAAACTTGTTTTCAAGTAGTATAGACAGCACGTCGCCGGGACTCTTCGAGGCTACAATTTCTCCACTAATGTTATAAATTGACGCCTTTGCGTGAGGCTAAGGTTTTTTCCGTTAATGTGAGGACAATGTGATACTTTTACCTGATGGGATATGTTTTTAGAGAGGTTTACACCTGTGTTTGAGGGTAGAGTTTCTCAACTAATGACATGGTGACGATTTTACCTGTTGGGACACGTTTAAAAGAGGTTCAGTTGATAGATTGTAACATATAGTATGTTAGCGTGTTAAGACGCGTGCAAATAGGTTTATTTCGTGGTGATAGTTAAAATTAATGTCTTTGTTGTTGAAATGATGGTACTTAGAAACATAATCATCTTTTCATGTTTTAATTTGACGCTTGATTCGTCTTAAAGTGAATAAAAATGGAGAAAGAATTATAAAAATACGAGGTATTTGTTTCTTTAAGCGTTTAAATAATGTTTAGATGGTTTCATTACTGTCACCCGATATCGATAAAAGAAATGTTACTTAAAGATACATAACCGCCGTTTCGCATCTTAATGTTTCTGTTGGATTTGTCTCAGAGTACGTAAAAACGGAGAAAAAATCATAAAAAGAATGAAAATTTGGCTGCTAATATATAATTTACCGACATAAAAGTATAAAATCTGTAGAATGTGCGTTTTAGTACTGATTGAAGCCGCTATAAGGCGCTGCAATCGTGATCTTGAATTATCGTGAGTCATCTGATATTGATAAAAGTAATGTTACGTAAAGATACATAACCTCCGTTTCGCGTATTAATTTTTCTGTCGGATTCGTCGCAAAGTACGTAAAAGACGAGAAAAAGTCATAAAAATAGGAAGGTTTGATGAAATATAGCAGAAATTTGGTTTTTTAAGCGTTGCGTTTAAATATTGCTTAGATGGTTCCATTACTGTCATCCGATATCGATTAAAGAAATGTTACTTAAAGATACATAACCGCCGTTTCACGTCTTAATTTTTCTGTCGGATTCGTCGCAAAGTACGTAAAAGACGAGAAAAAGTCATAAAAATAGGAAGGTTTGATGAAATATAGCAGAAATTTGGTTTTTTTAAGCGTTGCGTTTAAATATTGCTTAGATGGTTCCATTACTGTCATCCGATATCGATTAAAGAAATGTTACTTAAAGATACATAACCGCCGTTTCACGTCTTAATTTTGCGAGCGCGCGCGCGCGCGCGTGTGTGTGTGTGTGTGTGTGTGTGTGTGTGTATGTGTGTTTGTGTTTGTGTGTGTGTTCGGCATGAAAGTATTAAAATTATAAACATTTATTTCTATAAATACAGTGGTTGAAATATAATTTACCTTGTTTAAACTTTAAAAATGAGGGGAAATGCATGTTAACGTTGAACTGCCAAATAAAAATGAAACAAGTTGATCCTTGACTCACGTAGTTTAATGATATATGTTTTAAAAATACAAACTTAATCTTGAATCGCGTAGTAATTTATAAGGTACGTGCTAGTGGAATAAGTAGGGTTTGCTTGAGCTTACATAGTTATTCAGTAATTAACCTTCGAGTCGAGCACATCAGCTTCTCTTAGCGAGATTACCGTTCAATAGCTTTTATAAGTTATCGAGGCGAGTCAGTGGAAAGTGCTATAAGCATTTATTCATTTATATAATTTACAAGTGTTCCACTACGTATTATAAAAATGTGGAGTGGTGAAATGATGAAATCGGTTCTGAATGCTATACCAGATTATAGGTGCAGTAAATGCGAAAAGAGTTTTCTACGTGACTACCATAAGAAGAGGCATGAGCTGATATGTGGCGAGTTTTTCGAGTGTAAACATTGCGGTGATGTTTACGGTACTGAAAATCGAAGAGATGTACATGAAGGGCGCTGTGAGAGGGCTAAAGATGCTAAGAAAGTCAAATTCGAACCTACTAAGCATAAATTATTGTTAATGTCTCCTGATGAAGATGATATTGTAGAATATGAAACGGCTTTTCAGGATCGGCTGAAATCGTATTTCATCCAATGCCCAGCAAGTCAGGATTTAAATTCATACCTGCAGCAGGCTAAGCAACGCATAATTCATGCTGTTCAGAAGGAACTGCGGGCTCATAAAAGTTTGAAAATTAACATTATGGCTGAATGTAAGTTTGTGAACGCCGTTGGAGACACTACTAACAAAGCCTTTAAAACGCGTAATCAGGCTGTGTTTTTAGATAGCGACTTGGATGCCATCTTGGAAAAAAAATTCGAGAAACTTCGTGTTGAAATGGAGGAAAGTAAGTTGAAAGGCAGTAATTGGGCTCTTCTGAGTGTTGATGGCGTTCGACTACGTATTAACAAGTATAATCTTCTTCGAGGGAGCAGCTATATTCCTCTACCGTCATCTTTGGATGCGAAGAAAGCCTGTATAAACCCTCAGAACTACAACGATGAGAAATGCTTTGTGTATGCTGTTCTTGCAAAGTTCATTCAAAAGGATGCTCAGCGTGTAAGGAAGTATAAGGATCATCAAGAAAAATACGATTTCTCATGCGTCTCATTTCCTACGAGCTTGGGTGAAATCACTAAATTTGAAAAACTCAATAATATATCCATAAATGTGTTTGGAGTGGATGATAAACATGAAGTGTTTCCCATAAAGGTGGTTGATGAAGAATTAACTGATCACCGCGACCTTCTTCTGTTGAGTGATTCAGCTGACAAACATCACTATGTGTATATAAAGGATTTTGAGAAGCTTATTCGTGGGCAGAAAACTAAGCATAAAGAACGAATTTATGTATGTAAAAGATGTTTCAGTCATTTTGATGACCGACATGGACGAAGTGGAATGAAAAAATTAGAAGAGCACCGAGAAATATGTAGACAACATGGTATTGCTAGATGCGTTATGCCTACAAAGGATAACTCTATCGTTAAGTTCAAGAATGTCGAGAGGATGTTGAAACTTCCTTATGTTATCTACGCAGATTTTGAATGCATTCTCACCCCTCTCCATACCTGCTCCTCTAACCCTGAAACCTCCTACACAACTCCCTATCAAAGTCATTCTCCTATGAGCTTTTGCGTTTATGTGAAACCGTCGTCCAGTGTTGAACAACTAGAAACAACTCTTCCTACTGAACCGTATGTTTACCGAGGGCCTGACGCTGCACAGAAGTTTATGGAATGCTTGATGGATCTGGCGAATAAAATTAGTGACTTATACAAATCTGCTAAACCTCTTAATCTTACAGCTGAAGAACAAGAATCATTCGATGCTTCTACAATATGCTACCTGTGTGAACATGAATTTACAGAAGATAATTGGAAGGTTCGCGATCACGATCATGTTTCCGGGATGTATAGAGGACCTTTACACAATAAATGTAACCTGGCTTGTAAAACACCTAATTATATACCTGTCTTCATGCATAACCTGAGTGGGTATGACTCTCATTTCATTGTTAAGGAACTGGGGTGTACTAGCGAAAGAGTAGAGGTTATACCAAATTCAGAGGAAAGTTATATATCATTCTCCAAGTATGTTGGGGATATTAAACTCCGGTTTGTGGATACTTTCCGCTTCCTCAGTACGAGTTTGGAGAAGCTCGCAAAGAACCTTGAAACGCATACTGAAACAGCGAAATACTTTGGAGTAGAGAATATTGGCTTGATGACTCGTAAGGGGGTATTTCCCTATGATTACGTAACATCGTGGGATGTCCTGAACGATACATGTTTGCCTTCTAGGAATGCCTTCTACAACAGATTAAACAGTGAAGAAATCAGCAGTGAGGACTATGATCATGCTCTGAACGTGTGGAAGCACTTTAACGTCCGAAACCTTGGCGAGTACAGTGATTTGTACTTAATTTCGGATGTTCTTCTCCTATCGGATGTCTTTGAGACATTTAGAAACCAAACCCTGAAAACTCATAAAGTGGATCCTGCACATTATTTTACTTCTCCAGGACTTACATGGGATGCTATGCTGCTGTATACTGGAATCGAGTTGGAATTGCTTCTTGATTACGATCAGCTACTCATGGTTGAATCTGGTATAAGAGGAGGATTATGCCAGGTTTCTCACCGGTATGCGGAGGCTAACAACATCTATATGGAGCAGTATGATCCTCGTAAACCCTCTCATTTTATTACGTACGAAGACGCCAATAACCAGTACGGTTGGGCTATGTGTAAGGCCCTTCCTTGTGGTGGATTTACGTGGGTTTCTCCTGAGGATATACATCTCGGTTCGTTGAATGGGGATGATTCCTTTGGATATATCTTGGAGGTTGACGTGGAATATCCCGCAGAGCTGCATGAACTTCATAATGATTTACCCTTTCTGCCTGAGAGTATGAAACCGGGGGAATCCTCTTCAAAGAAACTAATTGCCCATCTTGGATCTCGAAAGAAGTATGTGGTTCATTACATGTCCTTGAAACAGGCTCTTAGTCATGGTCTACGACTAATAAAGATTCATCGAGCGCTAAAATTCCGTCAATCTTGTTGGTTAAAGCCTTACGTCGAATTTAATAATCGCCTACGACAGCAAGCAAGAAACGATTTCGAGAAGGATTTGTACAAACTTTTCAATAATGCGATGTTTGGAAAAACTATGGAAAATATTCGTAATCGTATGGATATACGTCTTGTGGCAAACAGCAAAACATTAGAAAAACTGATAGCCAAGCCTACATTTATCGATCGAACTATATACGGTCCTAATCTTGCAGCTGTTCATATGGCTTCTCGTAAAATAGTGTTCAACAAGCCTATATACATTGGTATGAGCGTGCTAGACATCTCCAAGACGCTAATGTATTCGTATCAATACGATGTGTTACTTCCATATTATGGAGCTGAGAATCTTAAACTGTTGTATACGGATACAGATTCCTTCATCCATCTAGTGACTACAGCTGATATATACCAGGATAAATTACACATGCTTGAACATCTGGATACAGCGGATTACCCTGCTAACCATATATGCTATTCTACACAAAACAAGAAAGTTTTGGGAAAGTTTAAAGATGAAGCAAGTGGTAAAATCATTCGCCGTTTCGTCGGTCTCAGACCTAAAATGTATGCTCTCGATATTGATGGCTCTGTGATAAAAAAGATCAAAGGCATAAAACATAGCGCCATTAAGCAATACATCAGCTTCAATAGCTATATGGAGTGCCTTAAAACTTTGAAAATTGTTAGAACTCCGATGAATTTAATCCTATCCCAACGTCATAATGTTTCTACAGTTGAATCTAATAAAATAGCTCTGTCGCCTCATGATGACAAGAGAGTAATTGCAGAGGATGGAATATCAACGTATGCGTACGGGCATTACAACGTTGCAAACCATGCATAAGAGAATGCAACTTAGATCTCAAGATGATTATTTTCTCCGTTACGTCTCCTGTAGAAAATGAAAGTTTAATCAACTGACTCCTCCACGCCTCAAATGAAGTCTGACGAAGAAAGAAGAAAAAATAAAAAAATTACTCACCTGGCTTCTCCGTGCTTCTCATGAAACTTGTCGAAGAAAGAAGAAAAATAGAAATTATAAAGGGAGGCGTTAACTCTGCCACTAGACTTTAACTCTAGTGCTGGTCTCCAGCCCAGATAAAAGAGGAGAGGCGTATACCCTACTACCTTAAAGTAAGTATACCCTCATTAACTTTATATAAACAGAAGATTGTGTTAAAATACTATCAAAGGTATTGCTGAATATCTCTTAAAAATATTGAGCTATAAGTACCTCAACATCTGCGGATAGATCATCTTTTAGTGACAAGTTTAAAAATCTATAAAGGGTTAGGAAAACAAAGTTGAATAAAGCTGTAAAGAACACTTAATAAGCAGGTTAGATCATAATAGGTGGGGTTACACTTAGAAAACTGCATGTCGTGATGAAGATGTTACCCCCAGAACATACAGAACCAAGCAAAAGAGTCATACAGTTGTATAAAATTCTGTGACAGAGGGCAAAAATAGTAGTAATTAGAACTTCAACATCAATGGTTAGGACATCTTCTACTGGAAGTTTAAAAGTTCTATAAAGGAGGGTGCAAATAGCAGTAAAATGGGGTGAAATGTCCTAAAAATGTATGAAAATGATTGAATAGCTCTGAAAATTGTCTGAAAAGTTGTTAAATATGTTGTTAAAAGCGTTCTGAACATACTAAAAGCGTCTAAAAGATCTAACAGAGGGTGCAAATAGCAGTAAAATGGGGTGAAATGTCTTAAAAATGTATGAAAATGACTGAATAACTCTGAAAAATTCTTAAATATGTTGTAAAAAGCGCCCTGAATATACTAAAAGCGTCTAAAAGATCTATCAGAGGGTGTAAAATTGTAGCAAAAATGGGGTGAAACGTCTTAAAAATGTATGAAAATGGCTGAATAACTCTGAAAATTGTCTGAAAGGTTCTTAAATATGTTGTAAAAGCAGCATGAATATACTAAAAGTGCTTAAAAAGATCTAACAGAGGGTGCAAAATTGTAGCAAAATGGGGTGAAACGTCTTAAAAATGTATGAAAATTACTGAATAACTCTGAAAATTGTCTGAAAAGTTGTTAAATATGTTGTAAAAGCAGCATGAATATACTAAAAGCGTCTAAAAGATCTAACAGAGGACTCAAAATAGTATTAAAATGAGTTGAAACGTCTTAAAAATGTATGAAAATGACTGAATAACTCTGAAAATTGTCTGAAAAGTTGTTAAATATGTTGTAAAAGCAGCATGAATATACTAAAAGCGTCTAAAAGATCTAACAGAGGGTGCAAAATTGTAGCAAAATGGGGTGGAACGTCTTAAAAATGTATGAAAATTACTGAATAACTCTGAAAATTGTCTGAAAAGTTGTTAAATATGTTGTAAAAGCATCAAGAATATGCTAAAAGTGTTTAAAAAGATCTATCAGAGGACTCAAAATGGTATCAAAATGTTTATGAAATTCCTAGATGGAGATCAGGGTAGCGTATGACAGGATAGAATAGATAAGCAGAGGAGGGAATAGGATAGATGATAAGGGGATAGAATGAATGTCTAGAAACGTATCATGTTAGTAGAATAGAATAAATAATAATAAGAGGATCTACCTTAGGTTAGGCTAGGCCAGGTTAGGTTAAGATAGGTTAGACGAGTAGAAGTATGGGGCTTAGGCTAGGTTAGGGCCACTATGTGGGGCGAGGTGTCATGTTGGGGTAACATATTCAATCAAGATAGAAATCTCTTGCGTTAGGAGGTTTACACCGATATAGTGAACGACATACTCGACTATCATGAACGCTCATAAAGATACATACAGTGCTATAGGCTATAAAAGTTATCCCTAGAGATTGCTTCAAATACCTACAACGTCCTGCTTCCCCTACCACCTTACCTAGTAATCCTTAGATCACGCATGGCGGCCATCTTGCCCATAAAAAACTGCGCCAGCTTCCCCCCAATACACATAAGATGTGATATCAAGCGATGCCATACGCATGCAGTGCGGTGCGATTCAATCCGCATGCGATGCGATGCACATAAATGCGATGTCGAGCGATGCCATGCGCATGACACGCGACGTGACTCAATGCGCATGCGACGCGATGCACATAAGATGCGATATCAAGCGATGCCATACCCATGTGAGGCCATGTGGCTCAATGCGCATGCGATGCGATGCACATAAGATACGATATCAAATGATGCCATGCGCATGTGACGCGATGTTACTCAATGCGCATGCGATGCACATAAGATGCGATATCAAGCGATGCCGTGCGCATTTGACGCGATTTGACTCAATGCGCCTACGATGCGATGCACATAAGTAGCGACATCAAGCGATGCCATGCGGATGTGATGCGATGTGGCTCAGTGCGCATGCGATGCGATGCACATAAGATGCGATATAAAGCCATGCCATGCGCATGTAATGCAATGCGATTATATGCGCATGCGATGCCATGCACATAAAATTCGATGTCGAGCGATGCCATGCGCATCTGATGCGATGTGACTCATTGCGCATGCGATACGATGCTCAAAAGATGCGATATCAAGCGATGACATTAGCATGTGACGCGATGTGACTCAATGCGTATGCGATGCGATGCACATAAGATGCGATATCAAGCGATGCCATGCGCATGTGACGCGCTGTTACTCAATGCGCATGCGATGCGATGCGCATAAGATGCGATATCAGGCGATGCCATGCGCATGTGACGCGATGTGACTTAATACGCATGCGGTGCGATGCACAAAAGATGCGATATCAAGCGATGCCATGAGCATGTGACGCGATGTGACTCAAAGCGCTTGCGATGCGATGCACATAAAATGCGATATCAAGCAATGCCATGTGCATGTGATGCGACGTGACGCAATGTGCATGCGATGCGATGCACATAAGAGGCGATTTCAGGCTATGACATGCGCATGTGATGCGACGTGACTCAATGCGCATGCGATGCGACGCACATAAGACTCGATTGCGAGCGATGCCATGCGCATGTGATGCGACGTGACACAATGCGCATGCGATGCGATGCACATAAGATTCGATTGCCAGCCATGCCATGCGCATGTGATGCGATGTGACTCAATGTGCATGCGATGCGATGCACATAAGAGGCGACTTCAAGCGATGACATGCGCATGTGATGCGACGTGACTCAATGCGCATGCGATGCGATGCACATAAGATTCGATTGCGAGCGATGCCATGCGCATGTGATGCGACGTAACTCAATGCGCATGCGATGCGATGCACATAAGATGCGACATCAAGCGATGCCATGCGCATGTGACGCGCTGTTACTCAATGCGCATGCGATGCGATGCGCATAAGATGCGATATCAAGCGATGCCATGCGCATGTAATGCGATGCGATTGAATGCGCAAGCGATGCGGTGCACATAAGGTGCGATATCAAGCGATCCCATGCGCATGTAATTTGATGTGGCCCAATGCACATGTGATGAGATGCACAGAAGATGCGATATCAAGCGATGTCACGCGCATGTGACGCGATGTGACTTAATGCGCATGCGATGCGATGCACAAAAGATGCGATATCAAGCGATGCCATGCGCATGTGACGCGATGTGACTTAATGCGCATGAGATGCGATGCACATAAGATGAGATATCAAGCGATGTCATGCGCATGTAATGCAATAAGATTCAATGCGCATGGGATGCGATGCAAAAAGATGCGATATCAAGCTACGCCATGCGTATGTGACACCATCTGACTCAAAGCGCATGCGATGCGATGCACATAAAATGCGATATCAAGCAATGCCATGTGCATGTGATGCGACGTGACGCAATGTGCATGCGATGCGATGCACATAAGAGGCGATTTCAGGCTATGACATGCGCATGTAATGCGACGTGACTCAATGCGCATGCGATGCGATGCACATAAGACTCGATTGCGAGCGATGCCATGCGCATGTGATGCGACGTGACACAATGCGCATGCGATGCGATGCACATAAGATTCGATTGCCAGCCATGCCTTGCGCATGTGATGCGATGTGACTCAATTTGCATGCGATGCGATGCACATCAGAGGCGACTTCAAGCGATGACATGCGCATGTGATGCGACGTGACTCAATGCGCATGCGATGCGATGCACATAAGATTCGATTGCGAGAGATGCCATGCGCATGTGATGCGACGTGACTCAATGCGCATGCGATGCGAGCAACATAAGATGCCATATCAAGCGATGCCATGCGCATGTGACGACTTGTGACTCAATGCGCATGCGATGCGATACACACAAAATGCGATAACATGCGCACATGACGCGAAGTTACCCAATGCGCAGGCGATGCGATGCACATATGATGTAATGTCGAGCAATGCCATGCGCATGTGATGCGATGTGCCTCAATGCGAATGCGATGCGATGAACATGAGATGCGATATCAAGCGATGCCATGCGCATGTAATGCGATGCGATTCAATGCGCATGCGATGCGGTGCACATAAGATGAGATATCGAGCGAGGCCATGCGCATGTAATGCGATGTGACTCAATGCACATAAGATGCGATATCAAGCGAACCGATGTGCATGTGACGCGATGTGACTCAATGCGCATGCGATGAACATAAGATGCGATATCAAGCGATGTCATGCCCATGGGATGCGATGTGAGTCGATACGCATGCGACGAAATGCACATAAGATGCGATATCCAGCGATGCCATGCGCATGTGACGCGATGTGGATCAATGCGAATGTGATGCGATGCACATAAGATGCGATATCGAGCGATGCAATGCGCATGGGACCCGATGTGACTCAATGCGCATGCGATGCGATGCACATAAGATAGGATATCAAGCGATGGCATGCGCAGGTGATGCGATTTGACTCAATACGCATGCGATGAGGTGCACAAAAAAGGCGATATCAAGCGATGCCATGCGCATGTGACGCGATGTGACACAAAGCGCATGCAATGCGATGCACATGAGATGCCATATCAAGCGATGCAATGCGGAAGTGACGAGATGTGACTCAATTCGTACGCGATGCACATGAAATGCGATATCAAGCGATGCCATGCGCATATGACGCGATGTGACCCAATGCGCTTGCGATGCGATGCACATGAGATGCGATATCAAGCGATGCCATGCGCATGTGACGAGATGTGACTCAATACGTTTGCGATGCACATAAGATGCGATGTCGACCGATGCCATGCGCAGGTGATGCGATGTGACTCAATGCGCATGCGATGCGATGCACATAAGATACGATATCAAGCGGTGCCATGCGCATGTGACATGATGTGACTTAATGCGCGTGCGATGCGATGCACACTAGATGCGACTTCAAGCATTGCCATGCGCATGTGATGCGATGTGGTTCAATGCGCATGCGTTGCGATGCACATAAGATGCGATGCCGAGCGATGCCATGCGCAGGTGATGCGATGTGACTCAATGCGCATGCGATGCGATGCACATAAGATGCGATACCAAGCGATGCCATGCGCATGTGACGCGATGTCACTCAATGTGGATGCGATGTGATGCACTTAAGATGTGATGTCGAGCGATGCCTTTCCTATGTAATGCTATGTGACTCAACGCGCATACGATGCGATGCACATAAGATAGGATATCAAGCGATGCCATGCGCATGTGACGCGATTTGACTCAATGCGCATGCAATGCGATGCACTTAAGATGCGATTTAAGCGATGCCGTGCGCGTTTGACGTGATATGACTCAATGCGGATGCGATGGGATGCACATAAAAATCGATATAAGGCGAAGCCTTGCGCATGTGATGCGACGTGACTCAGTGCGCATGCGTTGCGATTCACATAAGATACAATATCATGTGATGCCATGCGGATGTGACGCGACGAGACTCAATGCGCATGCGATGCGATGCACAAAAGATGAGATGTCAAGCGATTCCATGCGCATGTGAAGCCATATTACTCAATGCGCATGCGCTGCACATTAGATTCGTTATCAAGCGATGCCATGCGCATGTGACGCGATGTGACTCAGTGCGCATGCGATGCGATGCACATAAAATGCGATATCAAGCGATGCCATTCGCATGTAATGCGATGCGATTCAATGCACAGGCGATGCGGTGCACATAAGATGCGATATCAAGCGATGCTATGCGCATTAGTGTGATGTGAATCAATGTCCATGCGATGCGATGCACATAAGATGCGATGTCGGGCAATGCCATGCGCATGTGACGCGATGTGACTCAATGCGCATGCGATGCCCTGGACACAAGATGCGATATCAAGCGCTGCCATGAGCATGTGACGCGATGTGACATGCGATGCGATTCATATAAGGTGGGATGTCGAGCGATGCCAAGCGCATGAGATCCGATGTGACTCAATGCGCAAGCGATGCGATGCACATAAGATGCGATATCCAGCGATGCCATTCGAGTATGACGCGATGTGACTCAATGCGCATGCGATGCGATGCACATAAGATGCGATGTCAAGCGATGCCATGCGATTTGACCCAATGCGCATATGATGCGATGCACATAAGATAGGATATCCAGCGATGGCATGCGCAGGTGATGCGATTTGACTCAATACGCATGCGATGAGATGCACAAAAAATGCGATATCAAGCGATGCCATGCGCATGTGACGCGATGTGACAATATGCGCATGCGATGCGATGCACATAAGATGCGATATCAAGCGATGCCATGCGCATGTGACGCGATGTGACACAAAGCGCATGCGATGCACATGAGATGTCATATCAAGCGATACCATGCGCATGTGACGAGATGTGACTCAATTCGCATGCGATGCACATAAGATGCGATATCAAGCGATGTCATGCGAATGTGATGCGATGTGATTCAATGCGCTTGCGACGCAATGCACATGAAATGCGATATCAAGCGATGCCATGCGCATCTGACTAGATGTGACTCAATGCGCATGCGATGCGATGCACATAAGATGCGATATCAAGCGATGCTATGCGCATGTGATACGAAGTAACTCAATGTGCATGCGATGCAATGCACATAAGATGCGATATCAAGCGATGACGTGCGCATGTGACCCGATGTGACTCAATGCGCATGCTATGCGACACACATAGAACGCGATATCAAGCGATGCCATGCGCATTTCACGCGATGTGACTCAAAACGTATGCGATGCGATGCACATAAGACTCGATGTTGAGCGATGCCATGCGCATGTGACGCGATGTGACTCAATGCGCATGCGATGCGACACACATAGAACGCGATATCAAGCGATGCCGTGCGCATGTCACGCGATATGACTCAAAACGTATGCGATGCGATGCACATAAGACTTGATGTCGAGCGATGCCATGCGCATGTGACGAGATGTGACTCAATACGTATGCGATGCACATAAGATGCGATATCATGCGATGCCATGCGCATGTGACGCGACGTGACTCAATGCGCATGCGATGCGATGCACCTAAGATGCGATAACAAGCAATGCCATGCGCGTGGGATGCGATGTGACTCAATACGCATGCGATGCGTTGCACATAGGATGCGATATCAAGCGATGCCATGCGTATGTGACGCGATGTGGCTCAATGCGCTTGCGATGCGATGCACATGAGATGCGATATCAAGCGATGCCATGCGCATGTGACGCCATGTGACAATGCCTATGCGATGCGATGCACTCAAGATGCAATATGAAGCGATGCCATGCGCATGTGACGCGATGTGACTCAATGCGCATTCGATGCTATGCACATAAGATGCGATATCAAGTGATGCCATGCGGATGTGACGCGACGTGAGTCAATGCGCATACGACGCGATGAACATAAGATGCGATATCAAGCGATGCCATGCCCATGTGACGCGATGTGACCCAAGGCGCATGTGATGCGATGCACATAAGATGCGATATCAAGCGAGGCCATGCGAATGTGACGCGATGTGACTTAATGCGCATTCGATACACAAACGACGCCATATCAAGCGATGCCATGAGCATGTGGAGCGATGTGACTCAATGCGCATGAGATGCGATGCACATAAAATGCTATATCCAGCGATGCCATGCGCATGTGATGCGATGTGACTCAATGCGCATGCGATGCGATTCACATAAGATGCGATATCAAGCGATGCCATGCGCATGTGACGCGATGTGACTCAATGCGCATGCGATACGATGCACATAAGATGCTATATCAAGCGACGCCATGAGCATTTGACGCGATGAGACTAATGCGCATGCAATGCGATGCACATAAGATGCGATGTCGAGCGATGCCATGCGCATGTAATACAACGCGATTCAATTGGAATGCGATGCACATAAGATGCGATATCGAGCGATGCCACGCGCATGTAATGCGTTGCGATTCAATGCACATGCGATGCGATGCACACAAGGTGCAAAATAAAATAAAATAAAATAAAATAAAATAAAATAAAATAAAATAAAATAAAATAAAATAAAAATCTGTATAATAAAATAAAATAAAATGAAATAAAATAAAATAAAATAAAATAAAATAAAATAAAATAAAATAAAAATCTGTATAATAAAATAAAATAAAATAAAATAAAAATCTGTATAATAACCCTGGCACCTAATTACTTACACCAGGGCTAATATGCCAGATCTTTAAAATTTATTTTTTCTACACATTCATACATACAACATACTTTACAGAAAAATTTTAAAATAAAATTACAAAATAATATAATATATAACAAATTATAAAGATAGATAAATTAAATAATATATCATAAAACAAAACACAAGAAAATAAGAACAAAAACACAAATTATAACATTTCACACATAATCACTCTAAGAAATAAATTCTCTAAAACAATAACAAATCATTTCAAACAATCAAAATACAATAAAATTTCTAAATAAATTAATATATATGTTAAAAAAAAAAACAACAATAAAATTTTAAAATTAAAACAAATTAATCTCCTCAATACAACAAAATATAAATTTCATACACAACATCACTCACAACTACAAACTATTACTAAACAATAAACAAATATATAAAATTAACTTATTAATTATAATTATTACATAAAATTATAAATTATATTATTACTATTAATATCATTTTCATCATTATTATTACCTATCATTATTATTTAAAATTTAATTAATTTAATATTATACCTATAACTAATACTTTTTATAAATATATATTTTTTAATTTAAATTTACATATTTATTAAAAATTTTAAATAAACAAAAATTTACTGGTATCCAGTAAAATATAACTGGTAACCAGTTATATATATATATAAAAAAAAAGAAAAAGAAACAGCTATGAACTAAAACTCTAAACTGCCGCCGGTTACCGGCGGCATACTATATGTACTGGTTTCCAGCACAAAAACTACAAAATCTACAAAATGTGTGTAGTATAAAGTTCAAGATCTACAATAAGCAAAATTTATAAAAACAACATACACAAAAATATTATACTTTTGATTAATAAGATGGTTTATATACTTTAATAATATAATAATGTGGACTAAAATCACTAATATTTAATTATTTTTGATTAATTTTTACAAAATTATCTTTCACTATTATTTCCTAAACATCCAGAAGTTTTATAAAATAAATCACATTTCACTTCACTAATTCAACTTTCACATCACTAAATCACTTATTTACTTTTAATTAGATTAACTAGATAATCAGGGTCATAAATCACTTAAAATCCTATCACTAACTTGATCATTAGCACTTGCGGTCACTCAATCCGTCGCCGATCTTCCTATCAATGCATGATGCAGCAATCCCGACTTGGTGAAGACTCGACTCGCCTCGCCTCGCCTCGCCTCGCCTCGCCTCGCCTCGACTCGCCTCGCCTCGCCTCGACTCGACTCGCCTCTCTTCGCCTCGCCTCGACACGCTACTCCTTTCTGATCATCATCTCCCTGGTCGTGGGTTGTCGCCTGCCTCACACCGATAGTACTTCCTCTAGTATACTGCCTCTCCATCCTGACTGTATACTATTGTGCTCGGTCCCTTTACCTCGATGTCTTGATAATTAAATTCCGTCCTGTTCCATTTCATCATATATATGTAGGTTTTCACGGTTTCTTGTCATGTTCCTGGTCTGAATTCTGTGTGATCGTCTTTCTGCTGCATTTATCGTTATGTTTCCTGCTTGTCGAGGTTGTTCTATAATTATCTTTCTAGCGTGTAAACTAATCTTGTTTGCTAGAGCCTCTAAATGTGGAAACAGATCTTTGTTACGTATTATATCAAAGAGCTGATATCCTTGTAGTTTTTCTCTTTCCTCAAGCGTAAAATTGGTGTTTTTTTGACATTCAAACATAACATGCTCCGGTGTGTCCTACTTAAAGCATACGTCACACTCATCGGTGTTCAGTTTATTAATTTTTTTCCAATAAGTGCCGTAAGGTCCATGGCCAGATATATAGCGTACAAGTCCTTTCGTATTATTCAAATGTTTGAGTGCCAATCTTTCGGAGATATTCGTGAAGAAAGAAAAGGCACGCCTTCCTTGATTTATAATTTCCCATTCTTCTTGCCAAATATGCATCAGTCTAGTTTTAATTTCCCGCTTAGTAGTGCAATACTGCTCCAAAATATCAGCAACTGCGTTATAGTTTCCTTTTTTAAGCCAAAAATAAGCTCCTCGAAGTCTTAGAGTTAAATCTACTGGCCAAATCCCAGTTATTACAAAAAGAGCTAAAGTAGGGGTTGTTTTATAAGCTCCCGTGAATCTTAATAAAACTTTCCTTTGTGTCCTTCTTAGGAGATTTCTAATCATCACATTTTTCATTCTAGTAGCCCAAATTGCAGCACCGTAAGTTATTATTGAGCTGAATATACTTGTGTGATATATGCTAACAGTATGGAGCGGAATTTTATAATCAAATTGAATTATTCTAGAAAGTTTCATCATAGTTTTTTCGGCTTTGACCCTTACATGTTCTGTATGATGATTAAAATTTAACTTCTCATCTAAATATATTCCTAAATATTTCATATTCTTATTTCTTATTTTTTCATTTTCAAATTTTAAAATTGGATCCCTTTTAAAATTTCCCTTTAAAATCATATATCCAGATTTTGCTGGGGATATCTTCATTTTGGAACTCTTGCACCAGGTTGAAAGTATATGCAACAAATTATTACTTTTTCCTTCTAGTTCTCGTCTTGAGTTTGCATCTATTAAAAAAACTACGTCATCAGCGTAAGCTATTACTTTCAGACAGTTATTATTGCGCTGTACTTTCTCTAGGAGTGTTTCTAAAACAATGTCCCAAAATGTGGGCCCTAATATAGAACCCTGTGGGCATCCTTTAGTAATAGTCTTAGTTATTGTTTGATTTATTCCTAAAAGTTTCACTTTTCTATCTTTGCAATAGTTTAAAAGAATTCTATATAATGAAACTGGATAATTTAAGCTTCTTAATCTCTTAAAAAGAAAAGGCCACCAAAGGTTGTCAAAAGCGCCAGAAATATCAACAAAAATAGCGGCTACATATTTGCTTGGTGAATTTTTTGTGGCTCCAATTACTGTGTTAATGGCATCCTCGGTAGACCTTCCCTTCCGAAATCCATATTGGTTGTCATTCATGCCAATCATGGTTCTAAATTCAATTATTCTTTTATTCAATAAAGATTCAAAAACTTTCCCTATAGTGTTCAATAAGCAGATTGGTCGATAGGACTTAGGATCAAGTGGATCTTTATCACTTCCTTTTTTGAGTATTGTCAACTTGGCAATTTTCCAAGCTCTGGGAAATTCTCCTTGCCATAGACAGTCATTAAACATATTGTGTAGATATGGAATTAAGCTATCCCTTATATTAATCAAAATCTCATTTTTAATTTCATCTATTCCAGCTGCCTTCTTTTTCTTAAGGTTTAAAATTGTATGTTTGATTTCAGTTTCATGAAATGGGAAAATGACTGTATTGTTTTCATATGGTGCCTGTAGTTCATTTCTTAATATCCTATTTTGCTCATTATCTGTCTCGTCATTATCATCCGGTAGTAGTTTTCGTAGCAATTCGTTTATAGATTCCGACCAGTTGGTTGTAATAGTCCCATCTTCTTTTCTCAAAGTATTTAACACTTCCGGTTTTTTTATTTTTTCCATAACTATTTTATATGGTACTCCCCAAATGTTTTGGCCTATGCTGTTTTCGATATAATTTTGCCATGATTTTTTCCTAGTTTCTTGCAGGGTTGTCTTAAATTTAAGTTTAGCTTTTCTGTAAAGTAACAGATTTCTTTCTCTTTCTTCATATATTATAGTTTTTTGATATATTCGTCTAGTTTTCCTTAATTTTCTTCGTAAGTTGTAAAGTTCTTCTGTCCATACGTTGTCTGTATATTTCTTAATTTTGCGCTTCGGTATGGTATTTGACATTATTTGTCTAATTATTTTCTCCAATTCTTTGGCTTCAAAATGTAGATCATTGCCGGTGTAATTTAGATTTACGTTTTCAAATTGCTGTCGAAATTTCTCCCAGTTGGTTTGTCTGTAGTTTAATCTAAATTCCTTTTTAAAATGTACATTTCTTCTGGGTTCTAAAATGTAATTGAAATAAATTAATCTGTGATCGCTTGTAGTATAATCCAAACCTACTTTCCAGTTTTCTATTTTGTTAACCATGTGAAAATTTGCTAGGGTCAGGTCAATGTTCGATGTTGCACCTGCTCGATTTTCAAAGGTTGGTGCGTTGTTAGGTAGATTTAGAACACTTAAGTTGAGTTCTGATATAATCTCTTCCAATTTTTCCCCTCTTTCATCTTTTGTACTATTGTGCCACCATTCAGACTTCGCATTTGCATCCATTGTATGTAATACTTCATAATTTGGATATAGTCTATTTATATTATGTATCGATTCCAGATATGGTTCAATTTCATGGGTGTACTGAAAGTAGTGGTTGGAAAGAATAAAAGTTCCTGTATCATGACTGATTTGTATGCAGTTATTATGTGTATCATTTAGTTGTGTTATTTTGGTTACCTGTAGTTCATTGTTATTTATAATAATAGCTGCCATTGGATTCTCCCCGGTGTGAATTTCTCTCGCCATAACAGGGGTATATGCTAGTTTTTTGTTTATTAAGTAAGGCTCTTGTATGCATAAAATATCGATATTTAACCCAATCTATAATCTTCTTGATTTCCGACATAACCAATCTACTTCTCTGGGCGTTTATTTGTGCCAATCTAAGTAATCTGATGGGGTATTGGTGTGAGTCTGCCATTATTTCGTCTTAAAAGAACATAACCTCTGGGTGCCAAAAATTTTTGTTTAATACCCAGTTTCCTATTTTCTTCAGTGAGCTCTCTCGATAGTTTATGTACACGAACCAATTGTACTCTTCTCATTTGTGGGGTTTTGGGTTTGATTTTAGGTGGGGTATTGGAAGGTTTGGGTTTGCTGTTGTTATTTAATAATTTTGTTACTTAGAGAAATGGATTACTATTGGTGGGATATCTATTGGTTTTTTTATAATTATTTTGCGGGACTTTGTTGGATTTATGTTTAAAGATTCCTGTATTACTATGATTGGTGGTTTGAGGGAATATTGGGGTAGGTGTTGCTTTTTGGGAGATTATTTTGGGATAGTCAAGGTTATCATGCCTAATCACCGCATAACAATGCGGCCATTTTTGCGACCCATCAAAAGCAATTCTTCCATAACATAAAACAAAATGTTTATATACTTCATCCAGATCCAAGATTTCATTTCTTCTACTATAAACTTTTTTAACTAATTCTAATAATTCGTTTGGGTCGGTTGGAATATTTAGAACTTTTAGTTCCATTCTATCGATAGCATCTGGGATTGGAAAAATAATTTTATCGCCGTTTTTGTGGAGGGTTCGTATAATATGCCTTAAAGCTGCTGATAAGTTGTTTCTTTCCTCTAAACGGCTCAGCTGTAATGTTTCGTCAAATGCAGCGTAAACACTGCTGACCGCAGCATCTGGTGTCATTGAGCTGTCGCCTGTCGTGTGTCCGTGGTCTGCGCTGCCGTCATCAGAAGTTAGCATCCTCTTTTCTTCCACAAGCGTTTCCGGTATATTAACCTTCCCTTCCGTTTTAAAAACCTGATGCATTTGTTTTAAGTTGCCTGATCTATATTTCCATAAGTCTGATAGGAAATTTTTGTTGTAAAAATTTTGTAATGTGCTCGTCATTGGAATTAATGTGTTACTATTTGCTATTAAATTTTTCTCTTCTTTCTGTTGTTCTTCTTCCTCTTCTTCTCCTATTTTTCAAATAGCATCGTAATCTACAGTTATCCTTTGTTTTTTATCTAAGTTCTTCTGCTGTAAATCGTCTTTAATTTTTGCATATACCATGTTACTAGAATCTGATTTTATGAAGTTATTTTCATATTCATCAACTTTACCATTAGCATATACATTTATTAATTCAGGTTTAACATATATTGAATCGGTTTGTGTTTGACAATTAATTTTATTCTGATTTAATTTAAGTTTGTGACTAATTACTCTTAGTAAATTTCTGCGTATTCTACTTGGTGTGTTTCGCCGGGGTTTCCTACGTGATTGTTGCACTAATTTAGTTTGTGACTCACTCATAGTTTATCCTAGAAACAGTTCGCTCCCAATACATTCTATAAGTGGGACAGTTATCTTTCCCCCCGCATTTCTTCTTCCTCTTTTCACATGGTATACAAACTACAGGTTTATCTTTAAGATTACAATCTTTCCTAGTATGTGTATTCTCCCCACAATGCCCACAAACTGTACTTTGAGATCTGCAGTTTTTGGCAATATGTCCATAATCGTAACACTTTAGGCATCTTGGAACAGAGATATAGTCCTTTACTGAACATGCTTGGAAACCTAGAAATACCCTGCCTCTGCTATTTAATATGTTTCTAATTTTGGCTGAAACTTCAGCAACATGATGCACTGTGGCTTTTTCTCTGGGACCTGCTTTAAATTTTAAAAGGAAATCTTTATCAAATTCTTCCTTTGAGAGAGAGCCTTCAAAATTTTGTAAATAAATATTTTCTTTTAATTCTTCTTCTTTAGTGCCCAATAAAACGTCATATATGATCATAAGGGGATTTCTTTTTCTGGGAGGTTCAATAGTTAGATCCTTCCCTTCTAGATTTTTGCTGTTTATTACTTTGTTCATATCTTCTTCAGTTTCCATATCCAGAATCAAATTTTTTCCTGCAGTCCTCACCTGTCTTATTTTGATTTTCTCCTGTGTAGGTTTCAGGCTTTGTGTCACAATCTTTTGTAATTCCCTAGAATCCTGATTGTTCTTTGATGAAATAAAAAGTGTATGTTTCTTTACATTTACCGACATTTGATAAGCTTCTGGTTTGGTGATTGATTTTTTCAAAACAGGAATACCTGGAATTGCTACCGTCTGCGCGTAACTCTTTACCGGTTCATTAACCTTACTGATACATATATCTTTAGCCAATCTGGCCTCTGCTAATGCAATTTCTAATTTAGTTGTCTTGGCTGTATATAATTTGTTGAGTTTTCCGAACATGGCATGAAATTCCTTTTTTTTTTTCAACTGTCATTTTTTCTTTACTAATCATATTATTTAATTCAACAATAAGGAGATCAAATTCATCCATTGTTGCCATTTAGCTTACAATTTTTACTTGTTCCATATTATTGATGTTATTTATATCCTCTGCCATTTCTTCCATATTTTTGGTCAAATTTACTGCATGGCTTTTCCTCTCAGGCGACCTTCTAAGTGATCTCTTAGGCGTAAAGCCTTCCTGAAGCTCTTCTTTATTACTTGCCATATTACGAGGGGAAAAGCCCCCCGATGTATTAAAATTAAGCCAATAAAAATTATCTTTTTCACCTATTTTACATAAACACTACTAATGAAGACTATGAAGGTCCTCCGCTTTGCACTACGTGCAAGCAGCGGAAAAATATTGCTGACTTTGGCAGCTATAATCAAACACGGCCAACTTGCCGCACTATAACTTCATACGCCAAATTTATTTCTATTTTTAAACTACAGTATATAGCACACTACTGCATCTACTTACTTGTCCTTTACACAATACACTTATAAAACACTACACTAACAATTTATACTACTCTCACTAAAGAAGAAACAAAAATAAACAACTAAAACGCGTTTTCACCAGAGTGATGCAAAAACACGTCCGCTCCGCCCGGTAACCTGAGCAGACACACAAGGTACAATGTCGAGCGATGCCATGGGCATGTGATGCGTAGTGACTCAATGCGCATTCGATACGATGCACATAAGATGCGATATCAAGCGACGCCATGAGCATTTGACGCGATGAGACTAATGCGCATGCGATGCGATGCACATAAGATGCGATGGCGAGCGATGCCATGCGCATGTGATGCGATCTGGCTCAATGCGCATGCGATGCGATGCACATAAGAGGCGACTACATGCGATGCCATGCGCATGTGATGCGGCGTGTCTCAATGCGCATGGGATGCGATGCATATAAGATGCGATATCAAGAGATGCCATGCGGATGTGACGCGACGTGACTGAATGCGCGTGCAATGCGAAGTACATAAGGTTCGATATCAAGCGATGCCATGCGCATGTGACGCGATTTGACTCAAAGTGCATGCGATTCGATGCAGATAAGAATCGATATCAAGCGATGCCATGCGCATGTGACGGGATGTGACTCAATGCGCATGCGACGCGATGCACATAAAATGCGGTATCGAGCGATGCCATGCGCATGTGACGCGATCTGACTCAGTGCGCTTGCGATGCGATGCACATAACATGTGATATCAAGCGATGCCATGCGCATGTGACGCGATGTGATGCACATAAGATGCGATGTCGAGCGATGCCATGCGCATGTCATTGGATGCGGTTCAATGCGCATGCGATGCGACGTACATAAGATGCAATGTCGAGCGATGCCATGTGCATGTGATGCGATGTGACTCAATACGCATGCGATGCACATAAGAGGCGATATCAAGCGATGCCATGCGCATGTGAGGCGATGTGACTCAATGCGCATGCGATGGGATGCACATATGATGCGATTACAAGCGATGCCATGCGCATGTAAGGCGATGCGATTCAATGCGCATGTGATACGGTGCACATAATATGCGAAATCGAGCGATGCCATGCGCATGAAATGCGATCTGACTCGATGCGCATGAGATGCGATGCACATAGTAGGCGATTTCGAGCGATACCACGCGCATGTAATGCGATGCACATAAGATGCGATATCAAGCGATGCCATGCGCATGTGGCGTGATGTGACTCAATGCGGTGCGATGCGATGCACATAAGATGCGATATCAACCGATGCCATGAGGATTTGACGCGATGTGACTCAATGCGCATGCGATGCGATGCACATAAGATTCGATCTCGAGCGATGCCATGCGCGTGTGATGCGATGTGTCTGAATGCGCATGCGAGGCACATAAGATGCGATATCAAGCGATGCCAAACGCATGTGACGCGATGTGACTCAATGCGCATGTGATGCGATGCACAAAAATGGGGTGTCGAGCGATGTCATGCGCATGTGGTGCAACGTGACTCAATGCGCATGGGATGCGATGCAATAAGATGAGATATCAAGCGATGCCACGCGCATGTGACGCGATGTGACTCAATGCGCATGCGATGCGGTGCACATAAGATGCGATGTCAGGTGATGCCATGCGCATGTGACGCGATGTGACTCAATGCGCATGCGATGCGATGCACATAAGATGCGATATCAAGCGATGCCATGCGTATGTGACCGCGAAGTGACTCAATGCGCATGCGATGCGGTGCAGATAAGATGCATTATCAAACGTTGTTGTTGTTGTGGTGGTGTTTAACGTCCGCTTTTACTACTACGGCACCGCAGGCGGTGACACTGATGATACATGAAGATGGAGCACCGGTGGAATGAAATGGCGAGGGAAATCGGCGTACCCGGAGAAAAACCGCCATGACGCCGCTTCGTCCACCACCAATCCCACATGCGGGTCCCTGGGATCGAACCCGGGCCGCCTAGGTGGTAGGCGAGCGCGCGATATCAAACGATAACATGCGAATGTGACGTGATGTGACTCAATCCGCATGCGATGCACATAAGATGCGATATCAAGCGATGCCCTGCGCATGCGGCGTGATGTGACTCAATGCGGTGCGATGCGATGCACATAAGATGCGACATCAAGCGATGCCATGCGCATTTGACGCGACGTGACTCAATACGCATGCGATGGGATGCACCTAAAATGCGATATCAAGTGATGCCATGCGCATGTGACGCGATATGACTCAATGCGCATGCGATGCGATGCACATAAGATGCGATGTCGAGCGATGCCATGCGCGCGTGATGCCATGTGACTCAATGCGCATGCAAGGCACATAAGATGCGATATCAAGCGAAGCCAAGCGCATGTGGCGCGATGTGACTCAATGCGCATGCGATGCGATGCACATAAGATTCGATCTCGAGCGATGCCATGCGCGTGTGATGCGATGTGTCTGAATGCGCATGCGAGGCACATAAGATGCGATATCAAGCGATGCCAAACGCATGTGACGCGATGTGACTCAATGCGCATGTGATGCGATGCACAAAAATGGGGTGTCGAGCGATGTCATGCGCATGTGGTGCAACGTGACTCAATGCGCATGGGATGCGATGCAATAAGATGAGATATCAAGCGATGCCATGCGCATCTGGCGTGATGTGACTCAATGCGGTGCGATGCGATGCACATAAGATGCGATAACAAGGGATGCCACGCGCATGTGACGCGATGTGGCTCAATGCGCATGCGATGCGGTGCACATAAGATGCGACGTCAGGTGATGCCATGCGCATGTGACGCGATGTGACTCAATGCGCATGCGATGCGATGCACATAAAATGCGATGTCGAGCGATGTCATGCGCAAGTGGTGGGACGTGACTAGATGCGCATGCGATGCAATGCACATAAGATGCGATTACAAGCGATGCCATGTGCATGTGACGCGACGTGGCTCAATGCGCATGCGTTGCGATGCACATCAGATGCGATATCATGCAAAGCCATGCGCATGTGACGCGACGTGACTCAATGCGAATGCTATGCGATGCACACAAGATGCGATAACAAGGGATGCCACGCGCATGTGACGCGATGTGACTCAATGCGCATGCGATGCGGTGCACATAAGATGCGATGTCAGGTGATGCCATGCGCATGTGACGCGATGTGACTCAATGCGCATGCGATGCGATGCACATAAGATGCGATATCAAGCGATGCCATGCGTATGTGACCGCGAAGTGACTCAATGCGCATGCGATGCGGTGCAGATAAGATGCATTATCAAACGTTGTTGTTGTTGTGGTGGTGTTTAACGTCCGCTTTTACTACTACGGCACCGCAGGCGGTGACACAGATGATACATGAAGATGGAGCACCGGTGGAATGAAATGGCGAGGGAAATCGGCGTACCCGGAGAAAAACCGCCATGACGCCGCTTCGTCCACCACCAATCCCACATGCGGGTCCCTGGGATCGAACCCGGGCCGCCTAGGTGGTAGGCGAGCGCGCGATATCAAACGATAACATGCGAATGTGACGTGATGTGACTCAATCCGCATGCGATGCACATAAGATGCGATATCAAGCGATGCCCTGCGCATGCGGCGTGATGTGACTCAATGCGGTGCGATGCGATGCACATAAGATGCGACATCAAGCGATGCCATGCGCATTTGACGCGACGTGACTCAATACGCATGCGATGGGATGCACCTAAAATGCGATATCAAGTGATGCCATGCGCATGTGACGCGATATGACTCAATGCGCATGCGATGCGATGCACATAAGATGCGATGTCGAGCGATGCCATGCGCGCGTGATGCCATGTGACTCAATGCGCATGCAAGGCACATAAGATGCGATATCAAGCGAAGCCAAGCGCATGTGGCGCGATGTGACTCAATGCGCATGGGATGCGACGCACATAAGATGCGATATCAAGCGATACCATGCGCTTGTGACGAGACGTGGCTCAATGCGCATGCAATGCGATGCACATAAGATGCGATATACAAAGATGCGGTGTCGAGCGATGTCATGCGCATGTGGTGCGACGTGACTCAATGCGCATGCGATGCGACGCACATAAGATGCGATATCAAGCGATACCATGCGCTTGTGACGAGACGTGGCTCAAGGCGCATGCAATGCGATGCACATAAGATGCGATATCAAGCGATGCCATGCGCATGTGACGCGATGTGAATCAATGCGTGTGCGATGCGATGCACTTAAGATGCGATATCAAGCGATCCCATGCGCATGTGACGTGATGTGACTCAATCCGCATGCGATGGGATGCACCTAAGATGCGATATCAAGCGATGCCATGGGCATGTGACGCGAAATGACTCAATGCGCATGCGATGCGATGCACATAAGATTCGATCTCGAGCGATGCCATGCGCGTGTGATGCGATGTGTCTGAATGCGCATGCGAGGCACATAAGATGCGATATCAAGCGATGCCAAGCGCATGTGACGCGATGTGAATCAATGCGTATGCGATGCGATGCACATAAGTTGCGAGGACGGGCGATGCCATGCGCATGTGACGCGATGTGACTCAATACGAATACGATGCGATGCACATAAGGTGCGATATCAAGCGATGCCATGCGCATGTGACGAGATATGACTCAATCCACATGCGATTCGATGCACATAAGATGCGATTTCAAGCGATGCCATGCGCATGTGGTGCGACGTTGCTCAATGAGCATGCTATGCGATGCAAAGAAGATGCGATATCAAGCGATGCCATGCGCATGTGACGAGATATGACTCAATCCACATGCGATGCGATGCGCATAAGATGCGATGTCTAGCGATTTAAAGCGCATGTGGTGCAACGTTGCTCAATGCGCATGCGATGCGATGCACAGAAGATGCGATATCAAGCGATGCCATGCGCATGTGACGCCTGTGACTCAATGCCATTGCGATGCGATGCACATAAGATGCGATATCAAGCGTTGCCATGCGCATGTGACGCGACGTGACTCAATGCGCATGCGATGCGGTGCACATTAGATGCAATATCAAGCGATGCCATGCACATGTGATGCGATGTGACTCAATGCGCATGCGGTGCGATGCACATAAGATGCGATATCAAGCGATGCCATACGCATGTGACGCAAAATGGCTCAATGCGCATGCGATGTGATGCACATAAGATACGATATCAAGCGATGCCATGCACATGTGATGCGATGTGACTCAATGCGCATGCGGTGCGATGCACATAAGATGCGATATCAAGCGATGCCATACGCATGTGACGCAAAATGGCTCAATGCGCATGCGATGTGATGCACATAAGATGCGATGTCAGGCGATGCCATGCGCATTTAATTAGATGTGACTCAATACGCATGCGATGCGTTGCACATAAGATGCGATATCAAGCGATGTGACTCAATGTGCATACGATGCGATGCACATAAGCTATGCTGTCGAGCGCTGCCTTGCGCATGTAATGCGATGTGGCTCAATGCGCATGCGATGCGGTGTACATAAGATGCGATGTCGAGCGATGCCATGCGCATGTAATGCGATGCGATTCAATGCGCATGCAATGCGATGCACATAAAATGCGATGTCGAGCGATGCCATGCGAATGTGATGCGATGCGACTCAATGCGCATGCGATTCGATTAAATGTGCATGCGATGCGATGCACATAAGATGCGATGTCGAGGGATGCCATTAGCGTGTTATGCGAAGTGACTCAATGCGCATACGATGCGATGCACATAAGATGCGATATCAAGCGATGCCATGCGCGTGTGATGCGATGTGACTCAATGCGCATGCGATGCGATGAACAAAACATGCGATATCAAGCGATGCCATGCGCATGTAATGCGATGCGAGTGAATGTGCATGCGATTCGGTGTACATAAGATGCGATGTCGGGCGATGCCATGCGCATCTAATGCCATTTGACTCAATACGCATGCGATGCGATGTACATAAGATGCGATATCAAGCGATGCCATGCGCATCTCATGCGATGTGACTCGAAGTGCATACGATGCGATGCACATAAGATGCGATATTAAGCGTTGCCATGCGCATGTGATGCGATGTCACTCAATGCACATGCAATGCGATGCACATAACCTGCGATATTAAGCGATGCTGAGCGCATATGACGCGATGTGACTCAATGCGCATTCGATGCGATGGACATAAGATGCGATATCAAGCGATGCCATGCGCATGTGACGCGAACTGACTCAATGCGAATGCGATGCACATAAGATGGAATATCAAGCGATGCCATGCGCATCTCATGCGATGTGACTCAATGTGCATACGATGCGATGCACATAAGATGCGATATTAAGCGATGCCATTTGCATGTGACGCGACATGACTCAATGCGCATGCGATGCGATGCACGTAAGATGCGATATCAATAGATGCCATGCGCCTGTAATGAGATGCGGTTGAATGCGCATGCAATGCGATGCAAATAAGATGCGATGTCAAGCGATGCCATGGACATGTGACGCGATGTGATTCAATGCGCATGCGATAATCCCTAACAAGCCCGGGAATGGAAATTTACCACAAATTTACCATAACACGAATACCTATTCTTATTTATTTATTTATTTATGTCATGCCCATGTGGTCCGATGTGACTCAATGCGTATGCGGTGCGATGCACATAAGATGCCGTATCAAGCGATGCCATGCGCATTTGACGCGAAGTGACTCAATGCGCATGCGAATTGATGCACATAAGATGCGATATCAAGCTATGCCATGCGCATGTAATGCGATGCGATTCAATGCGCATGCGATTCGGTCCACATAAGATGCGATTTCGGGCGATGCCATTCGCATCTAATGCAATGTGACTCAATGCGTATGCGACGCGATGCACATAAGATGCGATGTCCAGCGATGCCATGCGCATGTGTTGCTATGTGACCCAATGCGCATGCGATACGATGCACATAACATGCGATATAAGGCGATGCCATGCGCATGTGACGCATTGTGACTCAATGTGCATGCGATGCGATGAGCATAAGATCCGATATCAGGCGATGCCATGCCCATGTGACGCATTGTACTCAATGTGCATGCGATGCGATGAACATAAGATGCGATATCAAGCGATGCCATGCCCATGTGACGCGACGTGACTCAATGCGCATGCAATGCGATGCACATAAGATCCGATATCAGGCGATGCCATGCCCATGTGATGCGACGTGACTCAATGCGCATGCAATGCGAAGCACATAAGATGCGATATCAAGCGATGCCATGCCCATGTGACGCGCTGTGACTCAGAGCGCATGCCATGCGGTGCACATAAGATGCGATGTCGAGCGATGCCATGCGCGTGTGATGCGACGTGACTCAATGCGTGTGCGATTCGATGCACATAAACTGCGATATCAAGCGATGCCATGCCCATGTGACGACAAGTGACTCAATACGCATGCGATGCCAAGCACAAAAGAGGCGATGTCGAGAGAAGCCATGCGCATGTAATGCGATGCGATTCAATGCTCATGCGATGCGATGCACATAAGATGCGATGTCGAGCGATGCCATTTGCATGTGAAGCGACATGACTCAACGCGCATGGGATGCGATGCACATAAGATGCGATATCAAGCGATCCCATGCGCATGTGATGCGATGTGACTCAATGCGCATGCGATGCGATAAACATGAGATGCGATAGTTGGCGATGCCATGCGCAGGTAATGCGATGTGATTCAATGCGCATGCGATGCGGTGCTTATAGGATGCGATGACGAGCAATGCCATGCGCATGTGACGCGACGTGACTAAATGTGCATGCGATGAGCTGGACATAAAATGCGATCCCATGCGCATTTGACGCGATATGACTCAATGCACTTGCCATGAGCTGCACATAAGAAGCGATGCCATGCGCATGTGACGCGACGTGACTCAATGCGCAGGCGATGCGATGCACATAAGATGCGATATCGAGCGATGCCATGCGCATGTGAGGCGATGTGACTCAATCCTCATGGGATACAATGCACATAAGATGCTATGCCCATGTGATGCGATGCGATTAAATGCGCATGCGATGCACATAAGATGCGATGTCGAGCGATGCCATGCGCATGTAAGGCGATGCGATTCAATGCGCATGCGATGCGATGCACATAAGATGGGATGTAGAGCGATGCCATGCGCATGTGATGCGACGTGATTCAATGCGCTAGCGATGCGATGCACATAAAATGTGATATTAAGGGATGCCATGCGTGTGTGATTCGATGTGACTCAATGCGCATGCGATGCGATGCACGTAAGGTGCGGTATCAAGCAATGCCGTGCACATGTCACGCGACGTGACTCAATGCGCATGCGATGCGATATACATTAGAAGCGATATCGAGCGATGCCATGCGCATATGACGCAATGTGACTCAATGAGCATTTGATGCGATGCACATAAGATGCGATATGGAGAGATGCCATGCCCATGTACGCGATGTGACTCAATGCGCATGCGATGCGATGCACGTAAGAAGCGATGTCTATCGATGCCATGCGCATGTGACTTGATGTGTCTCAGTTTGCATGCCATGCGATGCACTTAAGATAAGAGGTCGAGCGATGCCATGCCATGCTATTCAATGTGCATGCGATGCGATGCACGTAAGATGCGATATCAAGCGATGCCATGCGCATGTATTGCGATGCGATTCAATGCACATAAGATGCGATGTCGAGCGATGCAATGCGCATGTGACGCGATGGGATTCAATGCGCATGCGATGCGATGCACATAAGATGCGATGTGCAGCGATGCAATGCGCATGTGACGCGATGTGACTCAATACGCATACGGTGCGATGCACATGAGATGCGATATCAAGCGACGCATAGTGCATGTGACGCGATGTGACTCAATGCGCATGCGATACGATGCACATAAGATGCGAAATCAAGCGATGTCATGCGCATGTGACGCGTGTGACTCAATACGCATGCGATGCGATGCAAATAAGGTGCAATGTCGAGCGATGCCATGCGTATGTGACGCGCCGTGACTCAATGCGCATGCGATGCGATGCACATAAGATGCCATATCAAGCGATGACATGCGCATCTGACGTGACGTGACCCAAAGCGCATGCGATGCGATGCAAATAAGATGCGATATCAAGCGATGCCATGCGCATGTGACGCGACGTGGCTCAATGCGCATGCGATGCGATTCACATAAGATGCGACATCAAGCGATGCGATCCGCATGTATTGCGATGCGATTCAATGCGCATGCGATGCGCTGCACATAAAATGGGATGTCGAGCGATACCATGCGCATGTGATGCGATGCGATGCACATAAGATGCGATGTCGAGCTACGACATGCAAGTGTGATGCGATTTGACTCAATGCGCATGCGATGCGATGCACATAATATGCGATGTCTAGCGATGCCATGCGCTTGTGACTTGATGTGTCTCAATGTGCATGCGATGCGATGCACTTAAGATGCGAGGTCGAGCGATGCCATGCGCATGTGATGCGATGCGATTCAATGTGCATGCGATGCAATGCACGTAAGACGCGATATTATGCGATGGCATGCGCATGTATTGCGATGCGATTCAATGCACATAAGATGCGATATCAAGCGAAGCCATGCGCATGTGGCGCGATGTGACTCAAGGCGCATGCGGTGCGAAGCACATGAGATGCGATATCAAGCAATGCATTGTGCATGTGACGCGATGTGACTCGATGCGCATGCGATACGATACATCAAATGCGATATCAAGCGCTGCCATGCGCATGTGATGCGACGTGACTCAATGCGCATGCAATGCGAAACACATAAGATACGATATCAAGCGATGTCATGCCCATGTGACGAGAAGTGACTCCATGCGCATGCGATGCGATGCACATAAGATGCAATGTCGACCGATGCCATGCGTATGTGATTGGATGTGACTCAATGCGCATGCGATGCGTTTCACATAATATGCGATATCAAGCGATGCCATGCGGATGTGACGCGACGTGGCTCAATGCGCATGCGTTGCGATGCACATAAGATGCGATATCAAGCGATGCCATGCGCATCTGACGCGACGTGACTCAATGCGCATGGGATCCGATGCACAAAAGATGCGTTATCAAGCGATGCCATGCGTATGTGACACGACGTGAATCAATGCGCATGCGATGCGATGCACATAAGATGCGATGTCGAGCGATGCCATGTGAATGTAATGCGATGCGGTTCAATGCGCATGCGATGGGATGCACATAAGATGTGATGTCGAGAGATGCCATAGGCATGTGATGCGATTCGATTCAGTGCGCATGCAATGCGATGCACATAGGATGCGGGGTCGAATGATGCCATGCGCGTGTGATGCGATGCGATTCAATGCGCATGCGATGCGATGAACATAAGTTGCGATATCAAGCGAAGCCATACGCATGGGACGCGACGTGGGTCAATGCGCATGCGATGCGAGGCACATAAGATGCGATATCAAGCGATGCCATGCGCATGTGATGCGACGTGATTTAATGGGCATGCGATGCGATGCACATGAGATGCGACATAAAGCGATGCCATGTTTATGTAACCCGAAGTGACTCAATTCGCATGCGATGCAGTGCACATAAGATGCGATATCAAGCGATGCCATGCGCATCTGACGCGACGTGACTCAATGCGCATGGGATCCGATTCACAAAAGATGCGATATCAAGCGGTGCCATGCGTATGTGACGCGACGTGACTCAATGCGCACGGGATGCGATGCACATAAGATGCGATATCAAGCGATGCCATGCGCATGTGACTCAATGCGCATGCGATGCACACTACATGCGAAGTCGAGCGATGCCATTTGCATGTGATGCGACGTGACTCAATGCCCATGCGATGCGATCCACATAGGATGCGATATCAAGCGATGCCATGCGCATGTGACGGGGCGTGATTCAATGCGCAGGCGATGTGATGCACATAAGATGCGATATCAAGCGATACCATGCGCATGTTACGCGACGTGAATCAATGCGCAAGCGATGCGAGGCACATAAGATGCGATACCAAGCGATACCATTTGCATGTAACGCGATGTGACTCAATGCGCTGCGAAGCGATGCACATAAGATGCGATATCAAGCGATGCCATGCGCATGTGGCGCGGCGTGACTCAATGCGTATGCGATGCACATAAGAGCGATATCAAGAGATGCCATGCGCATGTGACGCGTCGTGACTCAATTCGCATGCGATGCGATACACATAGGATGCGATATCAAGCGATGCCATGCGCATATGATGCGATGTGGCTCAATGCGCATGAGATGCGACGCACATAAGATGCGATATCAAGCGATGCCATGCGCAATTGACGCGACGTGACTCAATAACCATGCGATGCGATGCACATAAGATGCGATATTAAGCGATGCCATGCGCATGTGACGCGATGTGACACTAGGCGCATGCGATGCAATGCACATAAGATGCGATGTCGAGCGATGTCATGCGCATGTGGTGGGACGTGACTCAATGCGCATGCGATGCGATGCACATAAGATGCGATATCAAGCGATACCATGCGCATTTGACGCGACATGGCTCAATGCCCATGCGATGAGATGCACATAAGATGCGATGTCGAGCGATGCCATGCGCATATGACGTGATGTGGCTCAATGCGCATGCGATGCAATGCACATGAGACGCGATATTAAGCGATGCCATGCGTATGTGACGCGACGTGTCTCAATGTGCATGCGATGCGATGCACATAAGATGCGATATCAAGGGATGCCATGCGCATGTGGCGTGATGTGTCTCAATGCGCATGCGATGCGATGTCCATAAGATGCGATATCAAGCGATGCCATGCGCATGTGGCGTGATGTGACTCAATGCGCTGCGATGCCATGCACATAAGATTCGACATCAAGCGATGCCATGCGCATGTGACGCGATGTGACCCAATACGCATGCGATGCGATGCACGTAAGATGCGATATCAAGCGATACCATGCGCATGTGGTGCGACGTGACTCAATGCACTAGCGATGCGATGCACGTAAGATGCGATATCAAGCGATGCCATGTGAATTTGACGTGATGTTACTCAATGCGCTGCGATGCGATGCACATAAGATGCGATATCAAGCGATACCATTCGCATGTGACGTGATGTGACTCAATGCGCATGCGATTCGATGCACAAAGGACGCGATGTCGAGCGATGCCATGCGCGTGTGATACGATGTGACTCACTGCGCATGCGATGCGATGCACATAAGATGCGATATCAAGCGATACCATGCGCATATGACGCGACATGACTCAATGCGGATGCGATGCGATAGACATAAGATGCGATATCAAGCGATACCATGCGCATATGACGCGACATGGCTCAATGCCCATGCGATGAGATGCACATAAGATGCGATGTCGAGCGATGCCATGCGCATGTGACGCGATGTGGCTCAATGCGCATGGGATGCGATGCACATAAGATGCGATGACGAGCGATGCCATGCGCGTGTAATGCGATGTGACTCAATGCGCTGCGAAGAGATGCGCATAAGGTGCGATATCAAGCGATGCAATGCGCATGTGACGCGATGTGACTCAAAGCGCCTGCGATGCAATGCACATAAGATGCGATGTCGACCGATGTCATGCGCATGTGGTGCGACGTGACTCAATGTGCATGCGATGCGATGCACATAAGATGTGATATCAAGCGATACCATGCGCATATGACGCGACATGACACAATGCCCATGCGATGAGATGCACATAAGATGCGATGTCGAGCGATGCCGTGCGCATGTGACGCGATGTGGCTCAATGCGCATTCGATGCAATGCACATTATATGCGATGTCGAGCGATGCCATGCGCGTGTGACAAGATTTGACACAATGCGCATGCGATGCACATAAGATGCGACGTCGAGCGCTGCATGCGTATGTGACGCGATGTGACTTAATGCGCATGCGATGCGATGCACAAAAGATGCGATATCGAGCGATGTCATGCGCATGTGGTGCGACGTGGGTCAATGACCTAGCGATGCGATGAACATAAGTTGCGATATCAAGCAATGCCATGCGCATGCGCCGCGACGTGACTCAGTGCGCATGCGATGCGTTTCAAATGAGACGCAATATCAAGCGATGCCATGCGCATGTGACGCGACGTGACTCACTTCGCATGCGATGTGATGCACATAAGATGCGATATCAAGCGATACCATGCGCATATGACGCAACATGACTCAATGCGCATGCGATGCGATGCACATAAGATGCGATATCAAGCGATACCATGCGCATATGACGCGACATGGCTCAATGCCCATGCGATGAGATGCACATAAGATGCGATGTCGAGGGATGCCATGCACATGTGACGCGATGTGGCTCAATGCGCATGCGATGCGATGCACATAAGATGCGATATCAAGCGTTGCCATGCGCATGTTGCGTGATGTGACTCAATGCGCTGCGAGGCGAGCCACATAATATGCGATGACGAGCGTCGCCATGCGCGTGTAGTGCGATGTGACTCAATGCGCATGCGACGCGATGCACATAAGATGCGATGTTGAGTGATGTCATGCGCATGTGACGCGACGTCACTCAATGCGTATGCGATGCACATAAGAACGATATCAAGAGATGCC
This sequence comes from Tenodera sinensis, assembly GCA_030765045.1. NCBI lineage: Eukaryota > Metazoa > Arthropoda > Insecta > Mantodea > Mantidae > Tenodera > Tenodera sinensis. Next base: position 111,904,414 of record CM060970.1, on the reverse strand, counting down.
ATGCGCATATGACGCGACGTGACTCAATTCGCATGCGATGCGATACACATAGGATGCCATATCAAGCAATGCCATGCGCATATGATGCGATGTGGCTCAATGCGCATGCGATGCGATGCACATAAGATGCCATATCAAGCGATGCCATGCGCATGTGACGCGATGTGACTCAATAACCATGCGATGCGATGCACATAAAATGCGATATCAAGCGATGCCATGCGCATGTGACGCGGCGTGATTCAATGCGCATGCCATACGATGCACATAAGATGCGATATCAAGCGATGCCATGCGCATGTGTGGCGATGTGACTCAATGCGCATGCGATGCATTGCACAAAAGATGCGATATCAAGTGATGCCATGCGCATGTGACGCGACGTGGCTCAATGCGCATGCGATGCGATGCACAAAAGATGCGATTACAAGCGATACCATGCGCAGATGACGCTACATGGCTCAATGCCCATGCGATGAGATGCACATAAGATGCGATGTCGAGCGATGCCATGCGCATATGACGCGATGTGGCTCAATGCGCATGCGATGCAATGCACGTAAGATGCGATATCCAGCGATGCCATGCGCATGTGATGCGAGGTGACTCAATGCACATGCGATGCGATGCACATGAGACGGGATATCAAGCGATGCCATGCCATGTGACGCGACGTGACTCAATGTGCATGCGATGCGATGCACATAAGATGCGATATCAAGCGATGCCATGCGCATGTTGCGTGATGTGACTCAATGCGCTGCGACGCGAGCCACATAATATGCGATGACGACCCCTCCGAAGGAGTGTCGCTTTGCCGTGGCGGAGGGGCTCAGTACCCGATCCAGACGGCCTACTAAGTGAGTCTTCGTGACCACTGGTAGGCAAGAGGTGAGGGGAAGCTACGAACATTCCAACGGGTAGATGAGGCTCGTTAGTCTTGGTCGACAACTCATCTAGGAGAAGAGGACTCCGAAATCAAACTCCCCCAGGGGAACCTACCACGGTAGGTCCGGGTTTGGCCCGCCCGGGGCCCCTAGCTGCGCACCATCATTACACCCCCTCCATATACATTAACTGTGCCACGTGCAGCGATTTATGTTGCTTTTATATCACCCTCTTCCTCTTCTAGGTTTATTCCGATTATTAGTTAGTAAGGCCTTAGTTTTATAACTCCTGTCTCACCAGCAGGGATCTTTCCTATCTCCGTGGTCCTGTCCCACGGTTTTCTGCGCGGCCCCCGACTTGTGTGCTCTTCGCAGGTCTCAGGCGCGAAGGTTGTGCGGACCCTTCACACTGCCCCCATGTGTAGCCTTAGGTGCGGAGCCCGTCCACACGTCAAGTACACCCACGTAGCTCCTTGAGGGCACGGCCGGTGTTAATCTCCCGACGGCCGCGTGCCGTCGGGTTAGTTTCACCGGCCGGACGTGTTACCGCTGACGGAACCCCGGTGTAATCAACTCGAAGTCCCCTGAATCCACGCTGACTCCGTTGAGGCAGCGTGTGCTAAAGCGGGGAGCCACAGGCGGTTATTCCTGTGGTGGGGGCATAAAACCGGGGTGTCACGTGCTGAACGGTTTACCCATGCCGACAAGCAGTGGAGATCGGAGGGTAGCTCCTCTGAAGTACGCCTTGAGGTCAGTCATGGAGGGGTCTCCATGGCGGCACAGACCGAGGAGATTTTGGTGTCTTTTATCTTTTTACCCCCGGATGGCAGGCTGACGCCGACGGTTCCGGATGGGGGTCCAATTCATAATGCATCCGCGCAAACCCTCCTCATTCGATACGTTTTGACTTTGGCTTGTGACGGGAAAACGGTAAAGGATCTTAGCCCCTTCTATATTAAACGGGAAGTTGACCGAATCTGTGGCCATGTTAAAAATGCGACCAGAATACGCGACGGTACGCAATTGATAGAGGTGATTACTGCAGACCAGTCGCAGAAACTACTGAAAGCGAGTTTATTGGGCTCCTACCCTATCCGGGTAGTCCCACATAAAACACTGAATACTTGCAGAGGAGTTGTCACCACCTCCAGCCTTGATGGTCTGTCTAATGAAGAGATAGTCACCTGCCTTTCAGATCAACGGGTGTGTCAGGCGTACCGTCTCACTCGAAAAGTGATCGATTTACGCACTGTGTTTTTGACATTTAAGGGTACTCAGTTACCCGAGTACATCTTCTGCGGCTACGAGCGTGCCGCAGTTCGGCGGTATGTACCGAACCCTATGCGCTGTTTTCAGTGTAAGAAGTTCGGTCATACTAAGCTTTCGTGCACCCATCCTGCTACTTGTGAGCGTTGTGGACTACCATACCATGAGGGCACGGCTTGCACCCGAGACCCTTACTGCGTTAACTGTGAAGGGAGTCATCCATCCAGCTCGCGACAGTGTCCGAAGTTTCTCGAGGAAAAGTGTATCCAGGAGCTGCGCGTGAAAGAACGCCTGACGTTTGTTGAAGCGCGCCGTCGCTTTCAACAACTGCAACCTGCTACCACCACAGGTTTTGCATCCGCTGTTCGTCGCCCTCCTGTGAACACTGTTGCTATACAGCATGTACCCGTCGCAGATGCTTCGACACAAACAGATTTACCGGCGAGCACCTCTCCACCGCGTCGTGATAAAACTGCACCAGCAACTACATCTTCCGCTGTGCAGACACACGCTCACCAGTCGTCCACAAGCAGAGGCTACACTGTATTGCCTGTTCCCACAAATCGTTCGCGACCTAAACATCGGGCGAGTAGTCGTACCTCCACGAAGTCCCGCTCCCGCTCCGCGAGCCGCCGGGGATCTTCTGACTCCCGAAGTTCCGAGGAGTCGCCTGAGGACGGTGAAAAGCACATCATTGGTCCCAAGTGCGCCAAGGTTAAGATGAAGAAAAAGATAAAGACTAACCTTAACCTTTTTATTATGGAAATAATTCAGTGGAATGTTAATGGGTACCGGGGCCGTGCCCCGGACATACAACACTTAGCTTGGCACCATTCACCTTCAATCGTCTGTCTACAAGAAACCCATCTGAAGCCTAACCACACCTTACATCATCGTGGTTTTTCAACATTTAGACATGACTCTGCAGCTGATAGACGAGCAAGCGGTGGTGTTGCTACTCTGGTGGCGCATACCATCTCAGCCACAAGCATCCCGCTAAACACGCCGCTGCAAGCTGTAGCAGTGCGTGTCCATATGCAGGGCGTGAGTCTGTCAATTTGTAATGTCTATCTGCCACCGGTCTGTGTCGTACACGCGAACGACCTTCGGGCTCTTTTGGCTCAGATTCCGCCACCGCTTATCTTCCTTGGTGATCTGAATGCCAAACACACTTTATGGGGCTCCGACACTGACGATGCTCGTGGGTGCCTTGTAGCAGACGTTTGCGATATGTTCGGCCTCCTTTTGTTGAACACTGGTGCCCCTACCTTCTTATCATCTGCCTATGGTACCTATTCCGCCTTAGACGTTAGCTTCTGTAGCCCGTCACTGGTACCACTTATTGATTGGTCGGTGCTCTCCGACCTCTTTGGCAGTGATCATTTTCCCATTAACATTCACATTACTGGTTTCCATCCTATTCCAACACGATACCCTCACTGGATTATTTCCAAGGCTGACTGGGGGAAATTCCGTTCCCTCATTCACCTTACGGACGATGGTTTTACCACCATTGACAACATGGTGGAGTATTTTACATGTTCTGTCCTGCTTGCAGCAAATTCCAGCATTCCTCGCGGTTCTACTACACCTCGTCATGTTCCCGTGCCTTGGTGGTCCGAGGAATGTCGTTTGGCTGTTAAAGCCCGCAAACGGGCTCTGCGAGTTTTCAGTGCACATCCTACGGAAGAGAACTTCATTGCCTTTAAGCGTGTGCGTGCCCGGGCGCGTTTTGTACTTCGCAGTGCAAAACGCACATCCTGGGGAACTTACGTCTCTTCCCTCTCTCGACGCACTTCAACACAAAGGGTGTGGACTGCGGTTAGGCGTATGTACGGCAAGTGTCGCCGGACGATTATTCCCGGTCTTGCCGTACAGGGCTCTTATTACACCAACGAGCAGCCGATCGCCGACGCCCTTGCCGAATCTTTCTCTGCTACCAGCCAAACCCAAAGCTACGATAGGTCGTTTTTAGCTATCAAGGAATCTGCGGAGCGGATAGTTCTTAATTTTAACAGCGACGGTAGTGAACCATACAACACGCCTTTTAGCATAGCAGAGCTGATGCACTCCTTGTCTCTGGCGCACGACTCTTCTCCCGGTCCGGATGACATCCACCGACAAATGTTGCTTCATCTACCACCTCAGGCTCTTTGCTTCCTGCTGAGCATCTATAACCGAATCTGGCTCCAGCAGGTTTACCAGTCTTCCTGGCGCGAGGGTATCGTCATCCCTATACCTCGACCCGGGAAAGACCGGGCACTTGCCTCTAGCTACCGCCCTATTTGCCTAACGAGTGTCGTTTGCAAGACCCTCGAACGTATGATCAACACTCGTTTAGTGTGGTGGCTAGAGACGAATAACCTGCTGAGTAATGTCCAGTGCGGTTTTCGTCGCCATCGCTCCAGTGTCGACAATCTGACAAGCATGGAGGCCTACATACAGAATGCATTTCTCTTGAAGCAGCATGTCGTGGGTGTCTTCTTTGATCTGGAGAAGGCCTACGACACTACATGGCGCTATGGCATTCTCCGTTCTCTACACGGTTATGGTTTACGCGGTAACTTGTCGTTTTTTATTTTTAACTTTTTACTAATTCGCCGTTTTCGTGTCCGCATAGGCAACACGCTCTCCCAAGAGAAGGTTCAGGAGAATGGTGTACCCCAGGGGTCGATTCTCAGCGTTACGCTTTTCGCCGTTGCCATTAATGGCATCACCAGCGCTGTTCGTAGCGGAATCCCGATGTCGCTGTATGTTGACGACTTTGCGATATACTATCGCTCTTATAGTTTGGAGCACATCGAGCGTCAACTGCAGATGACCATAACATCCATCGCCGAGTGGGCGTCTCGCACCGGCTTTCGGTTTTCCCCTACGAAAACACAGTGTCTCCACTTTCACCGACTCCGTGGTGTACACCCTCCTCCTGATCTTCATTTGCGTGGCACACTTCTTCCATTTGTTCCGCACCTGAAGTTCTTGGGCTTACACCTCGACAGCAAACTCACATGGGAGCACCATACACGTCACCTTCGTGCTTCCTGCGGTCACTCGCTTCGGGTACTCAGGGTCCTGTCTGGGGCATCTTGGGGCGGCGATCGCACGGTAATGTTGAGGTTGTATCGCTCACTGGTCCGGTCCAAATTAGACTACGGCTGTTTTATCTATGGCTCTGCATCAGCCTCTAAACTCCGCCTTTTAGACACAATTCATCACACTGGTATCTGTCTCGCTACTGGGGCTTTCCGCACAAGTAGAGTGGATTGTCTGTATGCTGATTCTGGCGAACCTCCACTGTCTGTTCGACGCTCATTGTTACTTTGTTCCTATGTGTCAAGGTTGGCCGCTCATCCAGGTCATCCTTCGTTTCCACCTGTATTGCGTCCAGACCTCGCGCACCGTTATATGCGGAATAAAACAATCTCCCGTCCAAGTGGCATCAGGTTTCAAGAACTACTTGTCGCAAACGCCCTCCGCTGCCAGTTGTAGAGCGGCACTCATTTGGCCACTGTCCTCCCTGGCAGCTCCAGCGTGCACGGTTTGACCTGGAGCTGTCGGGCTGTCCAAAGACTACTACCGCTCCTTCGGTGTTCCGTCAACTCTTCACCGCATTTCTGGGCCGATACCGGACTTACACACCGGTATTCACCGATGGCTCCCAGTTGGGTAGTACGACGGGTTCCGCATTTATATACAACGGTGAGGTTCACACATACCGCCTTCCAGACGCCAGTTCAGCTTTTACCGCCGAGGTGTTTGCCATCTTTTATTTCTTACTTTTTATCTCCAGTTCAGTTCCTGGACATTTTATTGTGTGTTGCGACTCCCTGAGCGCTCTTCAGGCGCTGCAACAATTTGTTGGCAACTCGGTATCAATTATTAAAATACAGACACTTTTATCTCAGTTGTTATCTCGCGGATACCAGTTCGTTTTTACGTGGATCCCAGGTCATGTGGGTATTCCGGGCAATGAGGCGGTTGATGCGGCTGCGTAGTCTGCATGTCGCCTTCCGGAATATTCCACCCGTACGCTACCCTATATAGATGTGCAGAAGTACTTCCGTCGCCATCTATTTACTCTCTGGCAACAATCTTGGGAAGCGTTAGCTGGCACTCAGTTACGGACAATCAAGGACACGGTACAACCCTGGCAAACATCTTGCAGGGATTCCAGGCGTGAGGAGGTGATTTTAACCCGCCTGAGGATAGGCCACACTCGAGCCACGCATGCACACCTTTTGCGCGGTGATCCGGAGCCTGTCTGTGCGACGTGCAATGTCCCACTCTCCGTTACACATGTCCTTACTGATTGTCCGCGGTATGCTCGTGAGCGCCAGTCCTTTGGCCTGGGTCTTACACTGTGCACCATGTTAGGCAACGATCCTGTAGCTGTAAATACAGTACTGCGGTTTGTTGCGCATATCGATTTTGGTAAGCAAGTGTAAGGTTCCTTTTATCTTGGCGGAAATATACTTTTAGGATGTTTTACTCGTGCTTTTAGCCCTTTTTAACAGTAGCCGGTTTTATGTCTTTAGTAATTTAAGTGTTTATGGGTTTTAATTTTCCGTTTTTAGCTGTCTCAGCTCTCTTTTTAGTAATTATAATGTTCATTTTTAGGTATTTTAACTTTCACTTTTTAGCTTTAAAAGGGTGAGGTTTTATTTCTTTGTTTTTATTTTTGGACTTCGGGCCCTAATGACCAAGTTGTCGACGGGCCCGTAAACCCCACTACTCACTCACTCATATGCGATGACGAGCGATGCCATGCGCGTGTGATGCGATGTCACTCAATGCGCATGCGCTGCACATAAGATGAGATGTCCAGCGATGCATGCCTATGTGAGGCGATGTGACTCAATGCGCTACGAAGCGATGCACATAAGATGCGATATCAAGCGATGCAATGCGCATGTGACGCGATGTGACTCAAAGCGCATGCGATGCAATGCACATAAGATGCGATGTCGAGCGAAGTCATGCGCATGTGGTGGGACGTGACTCAATGCGCATGCGATGCGATGCACATAAGATGCGATATCAAGCGATAATATGCGCATATGACGCGACATGGCTCAATGCCCATGCGATGAGATGGTCATAAGATGCGATGTTGAGCGCTGCCATGCGCATACGACGTGATGTGGCTCAATGCTGATGCGATGCAATGCACGTAAGATGCGATATCAAGCGATGCCATGCGCATGTGATACGAGGTGACTCAATGTGCATGCGATGCGATGCACATAAGATGCGATATCAAGCGATGCCATGCGCATGTGGCGTGATGTGACTCAAAGCGCTGCGATGCGATGTACATAAGATGCGGTATCAAGGGATGCCATGCGCATGTGGCGTGATGTATCTCAATGCGCATGCGATGCGATGTACATAAGATGCGATATCAAGGGATGCCATGCGCATGTGGCGTGATGCGACTCAATGCGCTGCGATGCCATGCACATAAGATTCGACATCAAGCGATGCCATGCGCATGTGACGCGATGTGACTCAATACGCATGCGATGCGATGCACCTAAGATGTGATATCAAGCGATACCATGCGCATGTATTGCGACGTGACTCAATGCACTAGCGATGCGATGAACATAAGATGCGATATCAAGCAATGCCATGCGCATGCGACGCGACGTGACTCAATGCGCATGCGCTGCGATGCACGTAAGATGCGATATCAAGCGATGCCATGCGAATTTGGCGTGTGTCACTCAATGCGCTGCGATGCGATGCACATAAGTTGCGATATCAAGCGATGCCATTCGCATGTGACACGATGTGTCTCAAAGCGCATCCGATTCGATGCACAAAAGATGCGATGTCCAGCGATGCCATGCGCGTGTGATACGATGTGACTCAATGCGCATGCGATGCACATAAGATGCGATTTCGAGCCATGCATACGCATGTGAGGCGATGTGACTCAATGCGCTGCGAAGCGATGCACATAAGATGCGATATCAAGCGATGCAATGCGCATGTGACGCGAAGTGACTCAAACCGCATGCGATGCAATGCACCTAAGATGCGATGTCGAGCGATGTCATGCGCATGTGGTGCGACATGACTCAATGCGCATGCGATGCGATGTACATAAGATGCGATATCAAGCGATACGACGCGCATGTGACGCGGCGTGATTCAATGCCCATGCGATGCGATGCACATAAGATGCGATATCAAGCGATGCCATGCGCATGTTGCGTGATGTGACTCAATGCGCTGCGATGCGAGCCACATAATTGCGATTGCAAGCGATGCCATGCGCATAAGACGCGTTATGACCCAATACGCATGGGATGCGAGGCACATAAGATGCAAAATCAAGCGATGCCATGCGCATGTGTGGCGATGTGACTCAATGCGCATCCGATGCGATGCACATAAGATAGGATATCAATCGATACCATGCGCATATGACGCGACATGACTCAATGCGCATGCGATGCGATGCACAATAGATGCGATATCAAGCGATACCATGCGCATATGACGCGACATGACTCAATGCCCATGCGATGAGATGCACATAAGATGCGATGTCGAGCGATGCCATGCGCATGTGACGCAAGGTGACTCAATGCACATGCGATGCGATGCACATGAGACGGGATATCAAGCGATGCCATGCGCATGTGACGCGACGTCACTCAATGTGCATGCGATGAGATGCACATAAGATGCGATGTCGAGCGCTGCCATGCGCATATGACGTGATGTGGCTCAATGCGCATGCGATGCAATGCACGTAAGATGCGATATCAAGCGATGCCATGCGCATGTGATGCGAGGTGACTCGATGCGCATGCGATGCGATGAACATGAGACGCGATATCAAGGGATGCCATGCGAATGTGACGCGACGTGACTCAATTTGCATGCGATGCGATGCACATAAGATTCGATATCAAGCGATGCCATGCGCATGAGGCGTGATGTGACTCAATGCGCTGCGATGCGATGTACATAAGATGCGATATCAAGGGATGCCATGCGAATGTGGCGTGATGTATCTCAATGCGCATGCGATGCGATGTACATAAGATGCGGTATCAAGGGATGCCATTCGCATGTGGCGTGATGTATCTAAATGCGCATGCGATGCGATGTACATAAGATGCGATATCAAGGGATGCCATGCGCATGTGGCGTGATGTGACTCAATGCGCTGTGATGCCATGCACATAAGGTTCGACATCAAGCGATCCCATGCGCATGTGACGCGATGTGACTCAATACGCATGCGATGCGATGCACCTAAGATGTGATATCAAGCGATAACATGCGCATTTGGTGCGACGTGACTCAATGCACTAGCGATGCGATGAACATAAGATGCGAAATCAAGCAATGCCATGCGGATGCGACGCGATGTGACTCTATGCGCATGCGATGCACGTAAGATGCGATATCAAGCGATGCCATGCGAATTTGGCGTGATGTCACTCAATGCGCTGCGATGCGATGCACATAAGATGCTATTCGTATGTGACGCGATGTGACTTAATGCGCATCCGATGCGATGCACATAAGATGCGATTTCGAGCGATGCATGCGCATGTGAGGCGATGTGACTGAATGCGCTGCGAAGCGATGCACATAAGATGCGATATCAAGCGAGGCAATGCGCATGTGACGCGATGTGACTCAAAGCGCATGCGATGCAATGCACATAATATGCGATGTCCAGCGATGCCATCCGCGTGTGATGCGATGTGACACAATGCGCATGCGATGCACATAAGATGCGATGTCGAGCGACGCATGCGTATGTGACGCGATGTGACTTAATGCGCATGCGATGCGATGCACAAAAGATGCGATATCGAGCGATGTCATGCGCATGTGGTGCGACGTGACTCAATGCACTAGCGATGCGATGAACATAAGATGCGATATCAAGCAATGCCATGCGCATGCGACGCGACGTGACTCAATGCGCATGCGATGCGATGCACAAAAGATGCGATATCAAGCGATACAATGCGCATATGACGCGACATGACTCAATGCGCATGCGATGCGATGCACATAAGAGGCGATATCAAGTGATACCATGCGCATATGACGCGACATGACTCAATGCCCATGCGATGAGATGCACATAAGATGCGATGTCGAGCGATGCCATGCGGATGTGACAAGATGTGGCTCAATGCGCATGCGATGCAATGCACGTAAGATGCGATATCAAGCGATGCCATGCGAATGTGATGCGAGGTGACTCAATGCGCATGCGATGCGATGCACATGAGACGCGATATCAGGCGATGCCATGCGCATGTGACGCGACGTGACTCAATGTGCATGCGATGCGATGCACATAAAATGCGATATCAAGCGATGCCATGCGCATGTTGCGTGATGTGACTCAATGCGCTGCGATGCGAGCCACATAATATGCGATGACGAGCAATGCGATGCGCGTGTAATGCGATGTGACTGAATGCGCATGCGATGCACATAAGATGCGATGTCGAGCGATGCATGCGTATGTGAGGCGACGTGACTCAATGCGCTGCGAAGCGATGCACATAAGACGCGATATCAAGCGATGCAATGCGCATGTGATGCGATGTGACTCAATGCCCATGCGATGAGATGCACATAAGATGCGATGTCGAGCGCTGCCATGCGCATGTGACGCGACGTGACTCAATGTGCATGCGATGCAATGCACATAATATGCCTTGTCGAGCGATGCCATGCGCGTGTGATGCGATGTGACACAATGCGCATGCTATGCACATAAGTTGCGATGTCGAGCGATGCATGCGTATGTGACGCGATGTGACTTAATGCGCATGCGATGCGATGCCCAAAAGACACGATATCGAGCGATGTCACGTGCATGTGGTGCGACGTGACTCAATGCACCAGCGATGCGATGAACATAAGATGCGATATCAAGCAATGCCATGCGCATGCGACGCGAATTGTCTCAATGCGCATGCAATGCGATGCAAATGAGACGCGATATCAAGCGATGCCATGCGCATGTGACGCGACGTGACTCAATGTGCATGCGATGCGATGCACATAAGATGCGATATCAAACGATGCCATGCGCATGTTGCGTGATGTGACTCAATGCTCTGCGATGCGAGCCACATAATATGCGATGACGAGCGATGCCATGCGCGTGTAATGCGATGTGACTCAATGCGCATGCGATGCACATAAGATGCGATGTCGAGCGATGCATGCGTATGTGAGGCGATGTGACTCAATGCGCTGCGAAGCGATGCACATAAGACGCGATATCAAGCGATGCAATGCGCATGCGATGCAATGCACATAAGATGCGATGTCGAGCGATGTCATGCGCATATGACGCGACATGACTCAATGCCCATGCGATGAGATGCACATAAGATGCGATGTCGAGCGATGCCATGCGCATGTGACGCGACGTGACTCAATGTGCATGCGATTCACTGCACATAATATGCCTTGTCGAGCGATGCCATGCGCGTGTGATGCGATGTGACTCAATGCGCATGCTATGCACATAAGATGCGATGTCGAGCGATGCATGCGTATGTGACGCGATGTGACTTAAAGCGCATGCGATGCGATGCACAAGAGATGCGATATCGAGCGATGTCATGCGCATGTGGTGCTACGTGACTCAATGCACTAGCGATGCGATGAACGTAAGATGCGATATCAAGCTATGCCATGCGCATACGACGCGACGTGACTCAATGCGCATGCGATGCGATGCAAATGAGACGCGATATCAAGCGATGACATGCGCATGTGACGCGACGTGACTCACTGCGCATGCGATGCGGTGCACATAAGATGCGGTATCAAGCGATGCCATGCGCATGTAACGCGACGTGACTATATGCGCATGCGACGCGATGTACATAAGATCGGATATCAAGCGATGCCATGCGACATCTGATGCGATGTGACTCAAGGCGCATGCGATGCGATGCACATAAGATGCGTTGTCCAGCATTGCCATGTGCATGTGATGCGATGTGACTCAATGCGCATGCGATGCGATGTACATAAGATGCGATATCAAGGGATGCCATGCGCATGGGACGTGACGTGACTCAATAAGCATGCGATGCGATGCATATAAGATGCCATATCAAGCGATGCCATGCGCTTGTGACCCGACGTGACTCACTGCGTATGCGATGCGAAGCACATAAGATGCGATATCAAGCGATGCAATGCGCATGTGACGCGATGTGACTCAATGCGCATGCGACGCGATGCACATAAGATGCGATGTCGAGTGATGTCATGCGCATGTGACGCGACATGACTCAATGCGTATGCGATGCACATAAGAACCGATATCATGAGATGCCATGCGCATGTGACGCGACGTGACTCAATGCGCATGCGATGCGATGCACATAAGATGCGATATCAAGCGATGCCATGCGCATGTGACTCGATGTGACTCAATGCGCATGCGATGCGATGCACATAAGATGCGATAACAAGTGATGCCATGCGCATGTGACTCGATGTGACTCAATGCGCATGCGATGCGATGCACATAAGATGCGATATCAGGCGATGCCATGCGCATGTAATGCGATTTGGCTCAATGCGCATGCGATGCGATGCACATAAGATGCGATATCAAGCGATGCCATGCGCATGTGACGCGACGTGACTCCATAACCATGCGATGTGATGCACATAAGATGCGATATCAAGCGATGCCATGCGCATGTGACGCGGCGTGATTCAATGCGCATCCGATGCGATGCACATAAGATGCGATATCAAGCGATACCGTGCGCATGTGACGCGACGTGAATCAATGCGCAAGCGATGCGATGCGCATAAGATGCGATGTCGAGCGATGTCATGCGCATGTGGTGCGACGTGCCTCAATGCGCATGCAATGCGATGCACATAATATGCGATGTCGAGCGATGCCATGCGCATGTGACCTGACGTTACTCAATGCGCATGCGATGCGATGCACATAAGATGCGTCATCAAGCGATGCCATGCGTATGTGATGCGAAGTTACTCAATGCGCATGCGATGCAGTGCACATAAGATGCGATATCAAGCGATGGCATGCGCATGTGACGCGACGTGACTCAATGCGCATGCGATGCACAGTACATGCGATGTCGAACGATGCCATTTGCATGTGATGCGACGTGACTCAATGCGCATGCGATGCGATGCACATAAGATGCGATATCAAGCGATGTCATGCGCATGTCGTTCGACGTGGCTCAATGCGCTGCGATGCGAGCCACATAATTGCGATTGCAAGCGATGCTATGCGCATAAGACGCGACGTGACCCAATACGCATGCGATGCGAGGCACATAAGATGCTATAGCAAGCGATGCCATGCGCATGTGACGCGATGTGACTCAATTGGCATGCGATGCACATAAGATGCGATTTCGAGCGATGCATGCGCATGTAACGCGATGTGACTCAATGCGCTGCGAAGCGATGCACATAAGATGCGATATCAAGCGATGCCATGCCCATGTTACGCGACGTGACTCAATGCGTATGGGATGCACATAAGAACCGATAGCAAGAGATGCCATGCGCATGTGAACGACGTGACTGAAAGCGCATGCGATGCGATGCACATAGGTTGCGATATCAAGCGATGCAATGCGCATGTGATGCGATGTGACTCAATGCGCATGCGATGCGATGCACATAAGATGCGATATCAAGCGATGCCATGCGCATGTGTCGTGATGTGACTCACTGCGCATGCGATGCATTGCTCATAAGATGCGATATCAAGTGATGCCATGCGCATGTGACGCGACGTGACTCAATGCGCATGCGAAGCAATGCACATAATACGTGATGACGAGCGATGCCATGTGCGTGTGATGCGATCTGTGTCAATCCGCATGCGATGCAAAAGAGACGCGATATCAAGCGATGCCATGCGCTTGTGACTCGACGTGACTCACCCCGCATGCGACGCGATGCACATAAGATGCGATATCAAGCGATGCCATGCGCATGTGACGCGACGTGACTCAATGCGCATGCGATGCGATGTACATGAGATGCGATATCAAGCGATGCCATGCGCATGTTGCGTGATGTGGCTCAATGCGCTGCGATGGGAGCCACATAATTGCGATTGCAAGTGATGCCATGCGCATAAGACGCGATGTGACCCAATACGCATGCGATAAGAGGCACATAAGATGCGATATGAAGCGATGCCATGCGCATGTGACGCGATGTGACTCAGTTGGCATGCGATGCACATAAGATGTGGTTCCGAGCGATGCATGCGCATATAACGCGATGTGAATCAATGCGCTGCGAAGCGATGCACATAAGATGCGATATCGAACGATGACATGCGCATGTGACCCGATGTGACTCAATGCGACGCGATGCACATAAGTTGCAATGTCTTGTGATGTCATGCGCATGTGACGCGACCTGACTCAATGCGTATGCGATGTACATAAGAACCGATATCAAGAGATGTCATGCGCATGTGACGCGACGTGACTCAATGCGCATGCGATGCGATGCACATAAGATGCGATATCAAGCGACGCCATGCGTATGTGACTCGATGTGACTCAATGCGCATGCGATGCGGTGCACATAACTTGCGATAACAAGTGATGCCATGTGCATGTGACGCGACGCGACTCAATTAGCATGCGTTGCGATGCACATAAGATGCGATATCAAGCGATACCATGTGCATATGACGCGACGTGACTCAATGCGCATGCGATGCGATGCACATAAGATGCGATATCAAGCGATACCATGCGCATATGACGCGACATGGCTCAATGCCCATGCGAGGAGATGCACATAAGATGCGATGTCGAGCGATGCCATGCGCATGTGACGCGATGTGGCTCAATGCGCATGCGATGCGATGCACATAAGATGCGATATCAAGCGATACTATGCGCATATGACGCGACATGGCTCAATGCCCATACGATGAGATGTACATAAGATGCGATGTCGAGCGATGCCATGCGCATGTGACGCGATGTGACTCAATGCGCATGCGATGCGATGCACATAAGATGCGATATCAAGCGATTCCGTGCGCTTGTTGCGTGATGTGACTCAGTGCGCATGCGATGCACATAAGATGCGATGTCGAGCGATGCATGCGTATGTGAGGCGATGTGACTTAATGCGCTGCGAAGCGATGCACATAAGATACGATATCAAGCGATGCAATGCGCATGTGACGCGATGTGACTCAAAGCGCATGCGATGCGATGCACGTAAGATGCGATATCAAGCGATGCCATGCGCATGTGATGCGAAGTGACTCAATGCGCATGAGATCCACATAAGATGCGATATCAAGTGATGCCATGCGCATGTGACGCGCTGTGACTTAATGCGCATGCGATACGATGTACATAAGATGCGATATCAAGCGATGCCATGCGCATGTGACGCAACATGACTCACTGCGCATGCGATGCGATGCACATAAATTGCGATATCAAGCGATGCCATGAGCATGTGACCTGGCGTGACTCAATGCGCATGCGATGCAATGCACATAAGATGCGATATCAAGCAATGCCATGCGCATGTGATGCGACGTGACTCAATACGCATGCAATGCGATGAACATGAGAGGCGATATGAAGCGATGCCATGCGCATGTGATGCGATGTGACTCAATGCGCATGCGATGCGATACACATAAGATGCGATATCAAGCGATGCCATGCGCATGTGATGCAACGTGACTCAATGCGCATGCGATGCGATGAACATGAGAGGCGATATGAAGCGATGCCATGCGCATGTGATGCGAGGTGACTCAATGCGCATGCGATGCGATGCACATAAGATGCGATATCAAGCGATGCCATGCGCATGTGGCGTGATGTCACTCAATATGCATGCGATGCGATGCACATAAGATGCGATATCAAGCGATGCCATGCGCATGTGATGCAACGTGACTCAATGCGCATGCGAGCAAATGAGATGCGAAATCAAGCGATGCCATGTACATGTGAAGCGACGTCACTCAATGCGCATACGATGCACATGAGATGCGTTGTCGAGAGATGCCATGCGCATGTGATGCGATGGGACTCAATGCGCATGAGATGCGATGCACATAAGATGCGATGTCAAGCGATGCCATGCGCATGTGACGCGACGTGACTCAATAAGCATGCGATGCGATGCACATAAAATATAATATCAAGCGATGCCATGCGCATGTGACGCGACCTGGCTCAATGCGCATGCGATGCAAGGCGCATAAGATGCGATATCAAGCGATGCCATGCGCATGTGACATGACGTGACTGAATGCACATGGGATGCGATTCACATAAGATGCGATATCAAGCGATGCCATGCGCATGTGACGCGAAGTGACTCAATGCGCATGCAAAGAGATGCACATAAGATGCGATATCAAGCGATGCCATGCGCATATGACGCGTGGTGACTCAATGCGCATGCGATGCGAAGCACATCAGATGCGATATCAAGCGATCCCATGCAAATGTGACGAGACATGGCTCAACGCGCATGCGATGCGATACACATAAGATGCGATGTCGAGCGATGCCATGCATGTCTGATGCGATGTGACTCAATGCGCATGCGATGCGATGAACATCAGAGGCGATATCAAGCGATTCCATGCGCATGTGATGCGATGTGACATAAGATGCGATATCGAGCGCTGCCATGTGCATGTGGCGTGATGTCACTCAATGCGCTGCGATTCGATGCACATAAGATGCGATATCAAGCGATGCCATGCGCATGTGAGCGATGTGACTCAATAAGCATGCGATGCGATGCACATAAAATGCGATATCAAGCGATGCCATTCGCATGTGATGCAGCGTGACTAAATGCGCATGCGATGCTAATGAGATACGAAATCAGGCGATGCCATGTGCATGTGACGCGACGACACTCAATGCGCATACGATGCGCAGAAGATGCGTCGTCGAGCGATACCATGCGCATGTGATGCGATGTGACTCAATGCGCATGCGATGCGATGCACATAAGATGCGATATCAAGCGATGCCATGCGCATGTGACTGCGACGTGACTCAATAAGCATGCGATGCGATGCACATGAAATACCATATCAAGCGATGCCATGCGCATGTGACGCGACGTGAGTCACTATGCATGCGATGCGATGCACATAAGGTGCAATATCAAGCGATGCATGCGCATGTAAGGGATGTATATCCCTTTCGGATGATTGTCACCTGGGCTGGCGGAGGCGGGGCCAGTCCAAAAAATTAATTAAAAAAAAAAGAAATGTAACGCGACGTGACTCAATGCGCATGCGATGCGATGAACATACATGCGATATCAAGCGATGCCATGCGCATGTGACATGACGTGACTCAATGCGCATGCGATGCGATGCACATAAGATGCGATATCAAGCAATGCCATGCTCATGCAACGCGACGTGACTCAATGCCCATGCGATACGATGCACATAAAATGCCATATCAAGTGATGGCATGCACATGTGACGCGACGTGACTCACTGCACATGCGATGCAATGCACATAAGATGCGATATCAAGCGATGCCATGCGCATGTAACGCGACGTGACTCAATGCGCATGCGATGCGCATAAGATGCGATATCAAGCGATGCCATGCGTATGTGACGTGTTGTGATTCAATCCGCATGCGATGAGATACACATGAGATGAGATATCAAGCGATGCCATGTGCATGTGACGCGACGTGACTCAACGCTTATGCGATGCGATGAACATAAGATGCGACATCAAGCGATGCCATGCGCATGTGACGCGACGTGACTCAATGCGCATGCGATGCGACGCACATAAGCTGCGATATCAAGGTATACCATGCGTATGTGACATGACGTGACTCAATGCACATGGGATGCGATGCACATAAGATGCGATATCAAGCGATGCCATGCGCATGTGACGCGAAGTGACTCAATGCGCATGCAAAGAGATGCACATAAGATGCGATATCAAGCGATGCCATGCGCATGTGACGCGACGTGACTCAATGCGCAAGCGATGGTATGCACATAAGATGCGATATCAATCGATGCCATGCGCATGTTTCGCATCGTGACTCTATGCGCATGCGATGCGATGCACATAAGATGCGATATCAAGCGATGCCATGCGCATATGACGCGAGGTGACTCAATGCGCATGCGATGCGAAGCACATCAGATGCGATATCAAGCAATGCCATGCAAATGTGACGAGACATGGCTCAAAGTGCATGCGATGCGATACACATAAGATGCGATGTCGAGCGATGCCGTGCATGTCTGATGCGATGCGACTCAATGCGCATGCGATGCGATGAACATGAGAGGCGATATCAAGCGATTTCATGCGCATGTGATGCGATGTGACATAAGATGCGATATCGAGCGCTGCCATGTGCATGTGGCGTGATGTCACTCAATGTGCTGCGATTCGATGCACATAAGATGCTATATCGAGCGATGCCATGCGCACGTGACGCTACGTGGCTCAATGCGCATGTGATGCGAAGCACATCAGATGCGATATCAAGTGATGCCATGAAAATGTGACGAGACATGACTCAACGCGCATGCGATGCGATGCAAATAAGATGCCATGTCGAGCGATGCCATGCGCGTGTGATGCGATGTGACTCAATGCGCATGCGATGCACATAAGATGCGATGCGCATAAGATGCAATATCAGGCGATGCCATGCGCATGTGACGCGATGTGACTAAATGCGCATGCGATGCGATGCACAAAAGATGCGATATCGAGCGATGTCATGCGCATGTGGTGCGACGTGACTAATGCACATGCGATGCGATGAACATAAGATGCGTTTTCAAGCATTGCCATGCGCATTCGACGCGACGTGACTCAAAGCGCATGCGATGCGATGCACGTAAGATGCGATATCAAGCGATGCCATGCGCATGTGATGCGAAGTGACTCAATGCGCATGAGATCCACATAAGATGCGATATCAAGTGATGCCATGCGCATGTGACGCGCTGTGACTTAATGCGCATGCGATACGATGTACATAAGATGCGATATCAAGCGATGCCATGCGCATGTGACGCAACATGACTCACTGCGCATGCGATGCGATGCACATAAATTGCGATATCAAGCGATGCCATGAGCATGTGACCTGGCGTGACTCAATGCGCATGCGATGCAATGCACATAAGATGCGATATCAAGCAATGCCATGCGCATGTGATGCGACGTGACTCAATACGCATGCGATGCGATGAACATGAGAGGCGATATGAAGCGATGCCATGCGCATGTGATGCGATGTGACTCAATGCGCATGCGATGCGATACACATAAGATGCGATATCAAGCGATGCCATGCGCATGTGATGCAACGTGACTCAATGCGCATGCAATGCAAAAGAGATGCGAAATCAAGCGATGCCATGTACATGTGAAGCGACGTCACTCAATGCGCATACGATGCACATGAGATGCGTTGTCGAGAGATGCCATGCGCATGTGATGCGATGGGACTCAATGCGCATGAGATGCGATGCACCTAAGATGCGATATCAAGCGATGCCATGCGCATGTGGTGCGACGTGACTAATGCACATGCGATGCGATGAACATAAGATGCGTTTTCAAGAATTGCCATGCGCATTCGACGCGACGTGACTCAAAGGGCATGCGATGCGATGCACGTAAGATGCGATATCAAGCGATGCCATGCGCATGTGATGCGAAGTGACTCAATGCGCATGAGATCCACATAAGATGCGATATCAAGCGATGCCATGCGCATGTGATGCGAAGTGACTCAATGCGCATGAGATCCACATAAGATGCGATATCAAGTGATGCCATGCGCATGTGACGCGCTGTGACTTAATGCGCATGCGATACGATGCACATAAGATGCGATATCAAGCGACGCCATGCGCATGTGACCTGGCGTGACTCAATGCGCATGCGATGCAATGCACATAAGATGCGATATCAAGCAATGAAATGCGCAAGTGATGCGACGTGACTCAATACGCATGCGATGCGATGAACATGAGAGGCGATATGAAGCGATGCCATGCGCATGTGATGCGAGGTGACTCAATGCGCATGCGATGCGATGCACATAAGATGCGATATCAAGCGATGCCATGCGCATGTGGCGTGATGTCACTCAATATGCATGCGATGCGATGCACATAAGATGCGATATCAAGCGATGCAATGCGCATGTGATGCAACGTGACTCAATGCGCATGCGAGCAAATGAGATGCGAAATCAAGCGATGCCATGTACATGTGAAGCGACGTCACTCAATGCGCATACGATGCACATGAGATGCGTTGCCGAGAGATGCCATGCGCATGTGATGCGATGGGACTCAATGCGAATGAGATGCGATGCACATAAAATGCGATGTCAAGCGATGCCATGCGCATGTGACGCGACGTGACTCAATAAGCATGCGATGCGATGCACATAAAATATAATATCAAGCGATGCCATGCGCATGTGACGCGACCTGGCTCAATGCGCATGCGATGCAAGGCGCATAAGATGCGATATCAAGCGATGCCATGCGCATGTGACATGACGTGACTGAATGCACATGGGATGCGATTCACATAAGATGCGATATCAAGCGATGCCATGCGCATGTGACGCGAAGTGACTCAATGCGCATGCAAAGAGATGCACATAAGATGCGATATCAAGCGATGCCCTGCGCATATGACGCGTGGTGACTCAATGCGCATGCGATGAGAAGCACATCAGATGCGATATCAAGCGATGCCATGCGCATATGACGCGTGGTGACTCAATGCGCATGCGATGCGAAGCACATCAGATGCGATATCAAGCGATCCCATGCAAATGTGACGAGACATGGCTCAACGCGCATGCGATGCGATACACATAAGATGCGATGTCGAGCGATGCCATGCATGTCTGATGCGATGTGACTCAATGCGCATGCGATGCGATGAACATCAGAGGCGATATCAAGCGATTCCATGCGCATGTGATGCGATGTGACATAAGATGCGATATCGGGCGCTGCCATGTGCATGTGGCGTGATGTCACTCAATGCGCTGCGATTCGATGCACATAAGATGCGATATCAAGCGATGCCATGCGCATGTGAGCGATGTGACTCAATACGCATGCGATGCGATGCACATAAAATGCGATATCAAGCGATGCCACTCGCATGTGATGCAGCGTGACTAAATGCGCATGCGATGCCAATGAGATACGAAATCAGGCGATGCCATGTGCATGTGACGCGACGTCACTCAATGCGCATACGATGCGCAGAAGATGCGTCGTCGAGCGATACCATGCGCATGTGATGCGATGTGACTCAATGCGCATGCGATGCGATGCACATAAGATGCGATATCAAGCGATGCCATGCGCATGTGACTGCGACGTGACTCAATAAGCATGCGATGCGATGCACATGAAATACCATATCAAGCGATGCCATGCGCATGTGACGCGACGTGAGTCACTATGCATGCGATGCGATGCACATAAGGTGCAATATCAAGCGATGCCATTCGCATGTAAGGGATGTATATCCCTTTCGGATGATTGTCACCTGGGCTGGCGGAGGCCGGGCCAGTCCAAAAAATTAATTAAAAAAAAAAAGAAATGTAACGCGACGTGACTCAATGCGCATGCGATGCGATGAACATACATGCGATATCAAGCGATGCCATGCGCATGTGACATGACGTGACTCAATGCGCATGCGATGCGATGCACATAAGATGCGATATCAAGCAATGCCATGCTCATGTAACGCGACGTGACTCAATGCCCATGCGATACGATGCACATAAAATGCCATATCAAGTGATGGCATGCACATGTGACGCTACGTGACTCACTGCACATGCGATGCAATGCACATAAGATGCGATATCAAGCGATGCCATGCGCATGTAACGCGACGTGACTCAATGCGCATGCGATGCGCATAAGATGCGACATCAAGCGATGCCATGCGCATGTGACGCGATGTGACTCAATGCGCACGCGATTCGATGCACATAAGATGCGATATCAAGCAATGCCATGCTCATGTAACGCGACGTGATTCAATGCCCATGCGATACGATGCACATAAAATGCCATATCAAGTGATGGCATGCACATGTGACGCGACGTTACTCACTGCACATGCGATGCAATGCACATAAGATGCGATATCAAGCAATGCCATGGTCATGTAACGCGACGTGACTCAATGCCCATGCGATACGATACACATAAAATGCCATATCAAGTGATGGCATGCACATGTGACGCTACGTGACTCACTGCACATGCGATGCAATGCACATAAGATGCGATATCAAGCGATGCCATGCGCATGTAACGCGACGTGACTCAATGCGCATGCGATGCGCATAAGATGCGACATCAAGCGATGCCATGCGCATGTGACACGACGTGACTCAATGCGCATGCGATGCGATGCACATAAGATACGAAATCGAGCGATGCCATGCGCATGTGACTCAATGCGCATACGATGCGATGCACATAAAATGCGGTATCAAGCGATGCCATGCGTTTGCGACGCGATGTAACTCAATGCGCATTCAATGCGATGCACATAAGATGCGATGTCGAGCGATGTCATGCGCATGTATTGCGACGTGACTCAATGCGCATGCGACGCAATGCAGATAACATGCGATATCAAGCGATGCCATGCGCATGTGACGCGATATGACTCAATGCGCATGCGATGCGATGCACATAAGATGCGATGTCGAGCGATCCCATGCGCGTGTGATGCGATGTGACTCAAAGCGCATGCGATGCACATAAGATGCGATATCCAGCGATGCCAAGCGCATGTGACGCGACGTGACTCGATGCGCATGCGATGCAATGACCACAAGATGCGATAACAAGCGATGCCATGCGCATGTGACGCGACGTGACTCAATGTGCATGCGATGCACATAAGATGCGATATCAGGCGATGCCATGAGTATGTGACGTGATGTGACTCAATCCGCATGCTATGCGATGCACATAAAGTGCGATATCAAGAGATGCCATGCGCATGTGGCGTGATTTCGCTAAATGCGCTGCGATGCGATGCATATAAGATGCGATATCAAGCGATGCCATGCGCATGTTACGTGATGTGACTCAATCCGCATGCGATGCGATGCACATAAGATGCGATATCAAGCGATGCCATGCGCATGTGGCGTGATGTCACTCAATATGCATGCGATGCGATGCACATAAGATGCGATATCAAGCGATGCCATGCGCATGTGATGCAACGTGACTCAATGCGCATGCGATGCGATGCACATAAAATAAGATATCAAGAGATGCCATATGCATGTGACGCGACGTGACTCAATGCGCATGCGATGCGATGCACATAAGATGCGATATCAAGCGATGACATGCGTTTGTAACGTGATGTGATTCAATCCGCATGCGATGAGATGCACATGAGATGCGATATCAAGCGATGCCATGTGCATGTGACGCGACGTGACTCAATGCTTATGCGATGCGATGCAGATAAGATGCGACATCAAGCGATACCGTGCGCATGTGACGCGATGTGACTCAATGCGCATGCGATGCAACGCACATAAGCTGCGATATCAAGGTATGCCATGCGTATGTGACATGACGTGACTCAATGCACATGGGATGCGATGCACATAAGATGCGATATCAAGCGATGCCATGCGCATGTGACGCGAAGTGACTCAATGCGCATGCAAAGAGATGCACATAAGATGCGATATCAAGCGATGCCATGCGCATGTGACGCGACGTGACTCAATGCGCAAGCGATGGTATGCACATAAGATGCGATATCAAGCGATGCCATGCGCATGTTTCGCAACGTGACTCAATGCTTATGCGATGCGATGCAGATAAGATGCGACATCAAGCGATACCATGCGCATGTGACGCGACGTGACTCAATGCGCATGCGATGCAACGCACATAAGCTGCGATATCAAGGTATGCCATGCGTATGTGACATGACGTAACTCAATGCACATGGGATGCGATGCACATAAGATGCGATATCAAGCGATGCCATGCGCATGTGACGCGAAGTGACTCAATGCGCATGCAAAGAGATGCACATAAGATGCGATATCAAGCGATGCCATGCGCATATGACGCGAGGTGACTCAATGCGCATGCGATGCGAAGCACATCAGATGCGATATCAAGCGATGCCATGCAAATGTGACGAGACATGGCTCAACGCGCATGCGATGCCATACACATAAGATGCGATGTCGAGCGATGCCATGCATGTCTGATGCGATGTGACTCAATGTGCATGCGATGCGATGAACATGAGAGGCGATATCAAGCGATTTCATGCGCATGTGATGCGATGTGACATAAGATGCGATATCGAGCGCTGCCATGTACATGTGGCGTGTTGTCACTCAATGCGCTGCGATTCGATGCACATAAGATGCTATATCGAGCGATGCCATGCGCACGTGACGCTACGTGGCTCAATGCGCATGTGATGCGAAGCACATCAGATGCGATATCAAGTGATCCCATGAAAATGTGACGAGACATGACTCAACGCGCATGCGATGCGATGCAAATAAGATGGCATGTCGAGCGATGCCATGCGCGTGTGATGCGATGTGACTCAATGCGCATGCGATGCACATAAGATGCGATGCGCATAAGATGCAATATCAGGCGATGCCATGCGCATGTGACGCGATGTGACTAAATACGCATGCGGTGCTTATAAGATGCGATATCAAGCGATACCATGCGCATATCACGCGATGTCACTCACTACGCATGCGATGCGATGCACAAAAGTTGCGATATCGAGCGATGTCATGCGCATGTGGTGCGACGTGACTAATGCACATGCGATGCGATGAACATAAGATGCGTTTTCAAGCATTGCCATGCGCATTCGACGCGACGTGACTCAAAACGCATGCGATGCGATGCACGTAAGATGCGATATCAAGCGATGCCATGCGCATGTGATGCGAAGTGACTGAATGCGCACGAGATCCAAATAAGATGCGATATCAAGTGATGCCATGCGCATGTGACGCGCTGTGACTTAATGCGCATGCGATGCGATGCACATAAGATACGATATCGAGCGATGCCATGCGCATGTTACTCAATGCGCATGCGATGCGATGCACATAATAGCGATGTCGAGCGATGCCATGCGCGTGTGATGCGATGTGACTCAAAGCGCTTGCGATGCACATAAGATGCGATATCAAGCGATGCCAAGCGCATGTGACGCGACGTGACTCGATGCGCATGCGATGCAATGACCATAAGATGCGATAACAAGCGATGCCATGCGCATGTGACGCGACGTGACTCAATGTGCATGCGATACACATAAGATGCGATATCAAGCGATGCCATGCGCATGTGACGCAACATGACTCACTGCGCATGCGATGCGATGCACATAAATTGCGATATCAAGCGATGCCATGAGCATGTGACCTGGCGTGACTCAATGCGCATGCGATGCAATGCACATAAGATGCGATATCAAGCAATGCCATGCGCATGAGATGCGACGTGACTCAATACGCATGCGATGCGATGAACATGAGAGGCGATATGAAGCGATGCCATGCGCATGTGATGCGATGTGACTCAATGCGCATGCGATGCGATGCACACAAGATGCGATATCAAGCGATGCCATGCGCATGTGGCGTGATGTCACTCAATATGCATGCGATGCGATGCACGTAAGATGCGATTTCAAGCGATGCGATGCGCATGTGATGCAACGTGACTCAATGCGCATGCGATGCAAATGAGATGCGAAATCAAGCGATGCCATGTACATGTGAAGCGACGTCACTCAATGCGCATACGATGCACATGAGATGCGTTGTCCAGAGATGCCATGCGCATGTGATGCGATGGGACTCAATGCGCATGAGATACGATGCACATAAGATGCGATATCAAGCGATGCCATGCGCATGTGACGCGACGTGACTCAATAAGCATGCGATGCGATGCACATAAAATATAATATCAAGCGATGCCATGCGCATGTGACGCAACGTGACTCAAGCGCATGCGATGCGATGCACATAAGATGCGATATCAAGCGATGCCATGCGCATATGACGCGTGGTGACTCAATGCGCATGCGATGCGAAGCACATCAGATGCGATATCAAGCGATGCCATGCAAATGTGACGAGACATGGCTCAACGCGCATGCGATGCGATACACATAAGATGCGATGTCGAGCGATGCCATGCATGTCTGATGCGATGTGACTCAATGCGCATGCGATGCGATGAACATCAGAGGCAATATCAAGCGATTCCATGCGCATGTAATGCGATGTGACATAAGATGCGATATCGAGCGCTGCCGTGTGCATGTGGCGTGATGTCACTCAATGCGCTGCGATTCGATGCACATAAGATGCGATATCAAGCGATGCCATGCGCATTGAGCGATGTGACTCAATACGCATGCGATGCGATGCACATAGAATGCGATATCAAGCGATGCCATTCGCATGTAATGCAACGTGATTAAATGCGCATGCGATAATAATGAGATGCGAAATCAGGCGATGCCATATGCATGTGACGCGACGTCACTCAATGCGCATACGATGCGCAGAAGATGCGTTGTCGAGCGATGCCATGCGCATGTGATGCGATGTGACTCAATGCGCATGCGATGCGATGCACATAAGATGCGATATCAAGCAATGCCATGCGCATGTGACGCGACGTGAGTCACTATGCATGCGATGCAATGCACATAAGATGCAATATCAAGCGATGCCATACGCATGTAAGGGATGTATATCCCTTTCGGATGATTGTCACCTGGGCTGGCGGAGGCGGGGCCAGTCCAAAAAATTAATTAAAAAAAAAAGAAATGTAACGCGACGTGACTCAATGCGCATGCGATGCAATGAACATACATGCGATATCAAGCGATGCCATGCGCATGTGACATGACGTGACTCAATGCGCATGCGATGCGATGCACATAAGATGCGATATCAAGCAATGCCATGCGCATGTAACGCGACGTGACTCAATGCGCATGCGATACGATGCACATAAAATGCCATATCAAGCGATGGCATGCACATGTGACGCGACGTGACTCACTGCACATGCGAAGCAATGCACATAAGATGTGATATCAAGCGATGTCATGCGCATGTAACGCGACGTGACTCAATGCGCATGTGATGAACATAAGATGCGACATCAAGCGATGCCATGCGCATGTGACTTGACGTGACTCAATGCGCATGCGATGCGATGCACATAAGATACGATATCGAGCGATGCCATGCGCATGTGACTCAATGCGCATACGATGCGATGCACATAAAATGCGGTATCAAGCGATGACATGCGTATGCGACGCGATGTAACTAAATGCGCATTCAATGCGATGCACATAAGATGCGATGTTGAGCGATGTCATGCGCATGTATTGCGACGTGACTCAATGCGCATGCGACGCAATGCAGATAACATGCGATATCAAGCGATGCCATGAGCATGTGACGCGATATGACTCAATGCGCATGCGATGCGATGCACATAAGTTGCGATGTCGAGCGATGCCATGCGCGTGTGATGCGATGTGACTCAAAGCGCATGAGATGCACATAAGATGCGATATCAAGCGATGCCAAGCGCATGTGACGCGACGTGATTCGATGCGCATGCGATGCAATGACCATAAGATGCGATAACAAGCGATGCCATGCGCATGTGACGCGACCTGACTCAATGTGCATGCGATGCACATAAGATGCGATATCAGGCGACGCCATGAGTATGTGACGTGATGTGACTCAATCCGCATGCTATGCGATGCACATAAAGTGCGATATCAAGCGACACCATGCGCATGTGGCGTGATTTCGCTAAATGCGCTGCGATGCGATGCATATAACATGCGATATCAAGCGATGCCATGCGCATGTGGCGTGATGTCACTCAATACGCATGCGATGCCATGCACATAAGATGCGATATCAAGCGATGCCATGCGCATGTGATGCAACGTGACTCAATGCGCCTGCGATGCGATGCACATAAGATAAGATATCAAGAGATGCCATATGCATGTCACGCGACGTGACTCAATGCGCATGCGATGCGATGCACATAAGATGCGATATCAAGCGATGCCATGCGTATGTGACGTGATGTGATTCAATCCGCATGCGATGAGATGCACATGAGATGCCATATCAAGCGATGCCATGTGCATGTGACGCGACGTGACTCAATGCTTATGCGATGCGATGCAGATAAGATGCGACATCAAGCGATGCCATGCGCATGTGACGCGACGTGACTCAATGCGCATGCGATGCGACGCACATAAGCTGCGATATCAAGGTATGCCATGCGTATGTGACATGACGTGACTCAATGCACATAGGATGCGATGCACATAAGATGCGATATCAAGCGATGCCATGCGCATGTGACGCGACGTGACTCAATGCGCATGCGATGCGACGCACATAAGCTGCGATATCAAGGTATGCCATGCGTATGTGACATGACGTGACTCAATGCACATGGGATGCGATGCACATAAGATGCGATATCAAGCGATGCCATGCGCATGTGACGCGAAGTGACTCAATGCGCATGCAAAGAGATGCACATAAGATGCGATATCAAGCGATGCCATGCGCATGTGACGCGACGTGACTCAATGCGCAAGCGATGGTATGCACATAAGATGCGATATCAAGCGATGCCATGCGCATATGACGCGAGGTGACTCAATGCGCATGCGATGCGAAGCACATCAGATGCGATATCAAGCGATGCCATGCAATTGTGACGAGACATGACTCAACGCGCATGCGATGCGATACACATAAGATGCGATGTCGAGCGATGCCCTGCATGTCTGGTGCGATGTGACTCAATGCGCATGCGATGGGATGAACATGAGAGGCGATATCAAGCGATTTCATGCGCATGTGATGCGATGTGACATAAGATGCGATATCGAGCGCTGCCATGTGCATGTGGCGTGATGTCACTCAATACGCATGCGATGCGAAGCACATCAGATGCGATATCAAGCGATGCCATGCAAATGTGACGAGACATGACTCAACGCGCATGCGATGCGATGCACATAAGATGCCATGTCGAGCGATGCCATGCGCGTGTGATGCGATGTGACTCAATGCGCATGCGATGCACATAAGATGCGATGCGCATAAGATGCAATATCAGGCGATGCCATGCACATGTGACGCGATGTGACTAAATGCGCATGCGGTCCTTATAAGATGCGATATCAAGCGATACCATGCGCATATCACGCGATGTCACTCAATGCGCATGCGATGCGATGCACAAAAGATGCGATATCGAGCGATGTCATGCGCATGTGGTGCGACGTGACAAATGCACATGCGATGCGATGAATATAAGATGCGTTTTCAAGCATTGCCATGCGCATTCGACGCGACGTGACTCAAAGCGCATGCGATGCGATGCACGTAAGATGCGATATCAAGCGATGCCATGCGCATGTGATGCGAAGTGACATAAGATGCGATATCGAGCGATGCCATGCGCGTGTGATGCGATGTGACTCAAAGCGCATGCGATGCACATAAGATGCGATATCAAGCGATGCCAAGCGCATGTGACGCGACGTGATTCGATGCGCATTCGATGCAATGACCATAAGATGCGATAACAAGCGATGCCATGCGCATGTGACGCGACCTGACTCAATGTGCATGCGATGCACATAAGATGCGATATCAGGCGATGCCATGAGTATGTGACGTGATGTGACTCAATCCGCATGCTATGCGATGCACATAAAGTGCGATATCAAGCGACGCCATGCGCATGTGGCGTGATTTCGCTAAATGCGCTGCGATGCGATGCATATAAGATGCGATATCAAGCGTTGGCATGCGCATGTTACGTGATGTGACTCAATCCGCATGCGATGCGATGCACATAAGATGCGATATCAAGCGATGCCATGCGCATGTGGCGTGATGTCACTCAATACGCATGCGATGCGATGCACATAAAATGCGATATCAAGAGATACCATGCGTATGTGACGTGATGTGATTCAATCCGCATGCGATGAGATGCACATGAGATGCGATATCAAGCGATGCCATTCGCATGTGATGCAACGTGACTCAATGCGCATGCGATGCGATGCAGATAAGATAAGATATCAAGAGATGTCATATGCATGTGACGCGACGTGACTCAATGCGCATGCGATGCGATGCACATAAGATGCGATATCAAGCGATGCCATGCGTATGTGACGTGATGTGATTCAATCCGCATGCGATGAGATGCACATGAGATGCGATATCAAGCGATGCCATGTGCATGTGACGCGACGTGACTCAATGCTTATGCGATGCGATGCAGATAAGATAAGACATCAAGCGATGCCATGCGCATGTGACGCGACGTGACTCAATGCGCATGCGATGCGACGCACATAAGCTGCGATATGAAGGTATGCCATGCGTATGTGACATGACGTGACTCAATGCACATGGGATGCGATGCACATAAGATGCGATATCAAGCGATGCCATGCGCATGTGACGCGAAGTGACTCAATGCGCATGCAAAGAGATGCACATAAGATGCGATATCAAGCGATGCCATACGCATGTAAGGGATGTATATCCCTTTCGGATGATTGTCACCTGGGCTGGCGGAGGCGGGGCCAGTCCAAAAAATTAATTAAAAAAAAAAGAGATGTAACGCGACGTGACTCAATGCGCATGCGATGCAATGAACATACATGCGATATCAAGCGATGCCATGCGCATGTGACATGACGTGACTCAATGCGCATGCGATGCGATGCACATAAGATGCGATATCAAGCAATGCCATGCGCATGTAACGCGACGTGACTCAATGCGCATGCGATACGATGCACATAAAATGCCATATCAAGCGATGGCATGCACATGTGACGCGACGTGACTCACTGCACATGCGAAGCAATGCACATAAGATGTGATATCAAGCGATGTCATGCGCATGTAACGCGACGTGACTCAATGCGCATGTGATGCACATAAGATGCGACATCAAGCGATGCCATGCGCATGTGACGCGACGTGACTCAATGCGCATGCGATGCGATGCACATAAGATACGATATCGAGCGATGCCATGCGCATGTGACTCAATGCGCATACGATGCGATGCACATAAAATGCGGTATCAAGCGATGACATGCGTATGCGACGCGATGTAACTAAATGCGCATTCAATGCGATGCACATAAGATGCGATGTTGAGCGATGTCATGCGCATGTATTGCGACGTGACTCAATGCGCATGCGACGCAATGCAGATAACATGCGATATCAAGCGATGCCATGAGCATGTGACGCGATATGACTCAATGCGCATGCGATGCGATGCACATAAGTTGCGATGTCGAGCGATGCCATGCGCGTGTGATGCGATGTGACTCAAAGCGCATGCGATGCACATAAGATGCGATATCAAGCGATGCCAAGCGCATGTGACGCGACGTGATTCGATGCGCATGCGATGCAATGACCATAAGATGCGATAACAAGCGATGCCATGCGCATGTGACGCGACCTGACTCAATGTGCATGCGATGCACATAAGATGCGATATCAGGCGACGCCATGAGTATGTGACGTGATGTGACTCAATCCGCATGCTATGCGATGCACATAAAGTGCGATATCAAGCGACACCATGCGCATGTGGCGTGATTTCGCTAAATGCGCTGCGATGCGATGCATATAACATGCGATATCAAGCGATGCCATGCGCATGTGGCGTGATGTCACTCAATACGCATGCGATGCCATGCACATAAGATGCGATATCAAGCGATGCCATGCGCATGTGATGCAACGTGACTCAATGCGCCTGCGATGCGATGCACATAAGATAAGATATCAAGAGATGCGATATGCATGTCACGCGACGTGACTCAATGCGCATGCGATGCGATGCACATAAGATGCGATATCAAGCGATGCCATGCGTATGTGACGTGATGTGATTCAATCCGCATGCGATGAGATGCACATGAGATGCGATATCAAGCGATGCCATGTGCATGTGACGCGACGTGACTCAATGCTTATGCGATGCGATGCAGATAAGATGCGACATCAAGCGATGCCATGCGCATGTGACGCGACGTGACTCAATGCGCATGCGATGCGACGCACATAAGCTGCGATATCAAGGTATGCCATGCGTATGTGACATGACGTGACTCAATGCACATAGGATGCGATGCACATAAGATGCGATATCAAGCGATGCCATGCGCATGTGACGCGACGTGACTCAATGCGCATGCGATGCGACGCACATAAGCTGCGATATCAAGGTATGCCATGCGTATGTGACATGACGTGACTCAATGCACATGGGATGCGATGCACATAAGATGCGATATCAAGCGATGCCATGCGCATGTGACGCGAAGTGACTCAATGCGCATGCAAAGAGATGCACATAAGATGCGATATCAAGCGATGCCATGCGCATGTGACGCGACGTGACTCAATGCGCAAGCGATGGTATGCACATAAGATGCGATATCAAGCGATGCCATGCGCATGTGACGCAACGTGACTCAATGCGCATGCGATGCGATGCACATAAGATGCGATATCTAGCGACGCCATGCGCATATGACGCGAGGTGACTCAATGCGCATGCGATGCGAAGCACATCAGATGCGATATCAAGCGATGCCATGCAATTGTGACGAGACATGACTCAACGCGCATGCGATGCGATACACATAAGATGCGATGTCGAGCGATGCCCTGCATGTCTGGTGCGATGTGACTCAATGCGCATGCGATGGGATGAACATGAGAGGCGATATCAAGCGATTTCATGCGCATGTGATGCGATGTGACATAAGATGCGATATCGAGCGCTGCCATGTGCATGTGGCGTGATGTCACTCAATACGCATGCGATGCGAAGCACATCAGATGCGATATCAAGCGATGCCATGCAAATGTGACGAGACATGACTCAACGCGCATGCGATGCGATGCACATAAGATGCCATGTCGAGCGATGCCATGCGCGTGTGATGCGATGTGACTCAATGCGCATGCGATGCACATAAGATGCGATGCGCATAAGATGCAATATCAGGCGATGCCATGCACATGTGACGCGATGTGACTAAATGCGCATGCGGTCCTTATAAGATGCGATATCAAGCGATACCATGCGCATATCACGCGATGTCACTCAATGCGCATGCGATGCGATGCACAAAAGATGCGATATCGAGCGATGTCATGCGCATGTGGTGCGACGTGACAAATGCACATGCGATGCGATGAATATAAGATGCGTTTTCAAGCATTGCCATGCGCATTCGACGCGACGTGACTCAAAGCGCATGCGATGCGATGCACGTAAGATGCGATATCAAGCGATGCCATGCGCATGTGATGCGAAGTGACATAAGATGCGATATCGAGCGATGCCATGCGCGTGTGATGCGATGTGACTCAAAGCGCATGCGATGCACATAAGATGCGATATCAAGCGATGCCAAGCGCATGTGACGCGACGTGATTCGATGCGCATTCGATGCAATGACCATAAGATGCGATAACAAGCGATGCCATGCGCATGTGACGCGACCTGACTCAATGTGCATGCGATGCACATAAGATGCGATATCAGGCGATGCCATGAGTATGTGACGTGATGTGACTCAATCCGCATGCTATGCGATGCACATAAAGTGCGATATCAAGCGACGCCATGCGCATGTGGCGTGATTTCGCTAAATGCGCTGCGATGCGATGCATATAAGATGCGATATCAAGCGATGCCATGCGCATGTTACGTGATGTGACTCAATCCGCATGCGATGCGATGCACATAAGATGCGATATCAAGCGATGGCATGCGCATGTGACGCGACGTTAGTCAATGCGCATGCGATGCGATGCACATCAGATGCGATATCAAGCGATGCCATGCGCATGTTACGCGACGTGACTCAATGCGTATGCGATGCGATGCACATCAGATGCGATATCAAGCGATGGCATGCGCATGTGACGCGACGTTAGTCAATGCGCATGCGATGCGATGCACATAAGATGCGATATCAAGCGATGCCATGCGCATGTGGCGTGATGTCACTCAATACGCATGCGATGCGATGCACATAAAATGCGATATCAAGAGATACCATGCGTATGTGACGTGATGTGATTCAATCCGCATGCGATGAGATGCACATGAGATGCGATATCAAGCGATGCCATTCGCATGTGATGCAACGTGACTCAATGCGCATGCGATGCGATGCACATAAGATAAGATATCAAGAGATGTCATATGCATGTGACGCGACGTGACTCAATGCGCATGCGATGCGATGCACATAAGATGCGATATCAAGCGATGCCATGCGTATGTGACGTGATGTGATTCAATCCGCATGCGATGAGATGCACATGAGATGCGATATCAAGCGATGCCATGTGCATGTGACGCGACGTGACTCAATGCTTATGCGATGCGATGCAGATAAGATAAGACATCAAGCGATGCCATGCGCATGTGACGCGACGTGACTCAATGCGCATGCGATGCGACGCACATAAGCTGCGATATCAAGGTATGCCATGCGTATGTGACATGACGTGACTCAATGCACATGGGATGCGATGCACATAAGATGCGATATCAAGCGATGCCATGCGCATGTGACGCGAAGTGACTCAATGCGCATGCAAAGAGATGCACATAAGATGCGATATCAAGCGATGCCATGCGCATGTGACGCGACGTGACTCAATGCGCAAGCGATGGTATGCACATAAGATGCGATATCAAGCGATGCCATGCGCATGTGACGCAACGTGACTCAATGCGCATGCGATGCGATGCACATAAGATGCGATATCAAGCGATGCCATGCCCATATGACGCGAGGTGACTCAATGCGCATGCGATGCGAAGCACATCAGATGCGATATCAAGCGATGCCATGCAAATGTGACGAGACATGACTCAACGCGCATGCGATGCGATACACATAAGATGCGATGTCGAGCGATGCCATGCATGTCTGATGCGATGTGACTCAATGCGCATGCGATGCGATGAACATGAGAGGCGATATCAAGCGATTTCATGCGCATGTGATGCGATGTGACATAAGATGCGATATCGAGCGCTGCCATGTGCATGTGGCGTGATCACACTCAATGCGCTGCGATTCGATGCACATAAGATGCTATGTCGAGCGATGCCATGCGCACGTGACGCTACGTGGCTCAATGCGCATGTGATGCGAAGCACATCAGATGCGATATCAAGTGATGCCATGAAAATGTGACGCGACGTGAATCAATAAGCATGCGATGCGATGCACATGAAATACCATATCAAGCGATGCCATGCGCATGTGACGCGACGTGAGTCACTATGCAAGCGATGCAATGCACATAAGATGCAATATCAAGCGATGCCTTGCGGATGTAAGGGATGTATATCCCTTTCGGATGATCGTCACCTGGGCTGTAGGAGGCGGGGCCATTCCAAAAAATTAATTAAAAAAAAAAAGAAATGTAACGCGACGTGACTCAATGCGCATGCGATGCGATGATCATACATGCGATATCAAGCGATGCCATGCGCATGTGACATGACGTGACTCAATGCGCATGCGATGCGATGCACATAATTTCCGTTGTTGAGCGATGCCATGCGCATGTGAGGCGATGTGACTCAATGCGCATGCGATGCGATGCACATAAGATGCGATATCAAGCAATGCCATGCACATGTAACGCTACGTGACTCAATGCGCATGCGATACGATGCACATAAAATGCCATATCAAGCGATGGCATGCACATGTGACGCGACGTGACTCACTGCACATGCGATGCAATGCACATAAGATGCGATATCAAGCGATGCCATGCGCATGTAACGCGACGTGACTCAAAGCGCATGCGATGCACATAAGATGCGACATCAAGCGATGCCATGCGCATGTGACGCGACGTGACTCAATGCGCATGCGATGCGATGCACATAAGATACGATATCGAGCGATGCCATGCGCATGTGACTCAATGCGCATACGATGCGATGCACATAAAATGCGGTATCAAGCAATGCCATGCGTATGCGACGCGATGTAACTCAATGCGCATTCAATGTGATGCACATAAGATGCGATGTCGAGCGACGTCATGCGCATGTATTGCGACGTGACTCAATGCGCATGCGACGCAATGCAGATAACATGCGATGTCAAGCGATGCCATGCGCATGTGACGCGATATGACTCAATGCGCATGCGATGCGATGCACATAAGATGCGATGTCGAGCGTTGCCATGCGCGTGTGATGCGATGTGACTCAAAGCGCATGCGATGCACATAAGATGCGATATCAAGCGATGCCAAGCGCATGTGGTGCGACGTGACTCGATGCGCATGCGATGCAATGAACATAAGATGCGATAACAAGCGATGCCATGCGCATGTGACGCGACGTGGCTCAATGTGCATAAGATGCACATAAGATGCGATATCAGGTGATGCCATGAGCATGTGACGTGATGTGACTCAATCCGCATGCTATGCGATGCACATAAAGTGCGATATCAAGCGATGCCATGCGCATGTGGCGTGATTTCGCTAAATGCGCTGCGATGCGATGCATATAAGATGCGATATCAAGCGATGCCATGCGCATGTTACGTGATGTGACTCAATCCGCATGGGATGCGATGCACATAAAATGCGATATCAAGCGATGCCATGCGCATGTGGCGTGATGTCACTCAATACGCATGCGATGCGATGCACATAAGATGCGATATCAAGCGATGCCATGCGCATGTGATGCAACGTGACTCAATGCGCATGCGATGCGAGGCACATAAGATAAGTTATCAAGAGATGCCATATGCATGTGACGCGACGTGACTCAATGCGCATGCGATGCGATGCACATAAGATGCGATATCAAGCGATGCCATGCGTATGTGACGTGATGTGATTCAATCCGCATGCGATGAGATGCACATGAGATGCGATATCAAGCGATGCCATGTGCATGTGACGCGACGTGACTCAATGCTTATGCGATGCGATGCAGATAAGATGCGACATCAAGCGATGCCATGCGCATGTGACGTGACGTGACTCAATGCGCATGCGATGCGACGCACATAAGCTGCGATATCAAGGTATGCCATGCGTATGTGACATGACGTGACTCAATGCACATGGAATGCGATGCACATAGGATGCGATATCAAGCGATGCCATGCGCATGTGACGCGAAGTGACTCAATGCGCATGCAAAGAGATGCACATAATATGCGATATCAAGCGATGCCATGCGCATGTGACGCGACGTGACTCAATGCGCAAGCGATGGTATGCACATAAGATGCGATATCAAGCGATCCCATGCGCACGTGACGCAACGTGACTCAATGCGCATGCGATGCGATGCACATAAGATGCTATATCGAGCGATGCCATGCGCACGTGACGCTACGTGGCTCAATGCGCATGTGATTCGAAGCACATCAGATGCGATATCAAGTGATGCCATGAAAATGTGACGAGACATGACTCGACGCGCATGCGATGCGATGCACATAAGATGCCATGTCGAGCGATGCCATGCGCGTGTGATGCGATGTGACTCAATGCGCATGCGATGCACATAAGATGCGATGCGCATAAGTTGCAATATCAGGCGATGCCATGCGCATGTGACGCGATGTGGCTAAATGCGCATGCGGTGCTTATAAGATGCGATATCAAGCGATACCATGCGCATATCACGCGATGTCACTCAATGCGCATGCGATGCGATGCACAAAAGATGCAATATCGAGCGATGTCATGCGCATGTGGTGCGACTTGACTACTGCACATGCGATGCGATGAACATAAGATGCGTTTTCAAGCATTGCCATGCGCATTCGACGCGACGTGACTCAAAGCGCATGCGATGCGATGCACGTAAGATGCGATATCAAGCGATGCCGTGCGCATGTGATGCGAAGTGAGTCAATGCGCATGAGATCCACATAAGATGCGATATCAAGTGATGCCATGCGCATGTGACGCGCTGTGACTTAATGCGCATGCGATACGATGCACATAAGATGCGATATCAAGCGATGCCATGCGCATGTGACGCAACATGGCTCACTGCGCATGCGATGCGATGCACATAAATTGCGATATCAAGCGATGCCATGAGCATGTGACCTGGCGTGACTCAATGCGCATGCGATGCAATGCACATAAGATGCGATATCAAGTGATGCCATGCCCGTGTGATGCAATGTGGCTCAATACGCATGCAGTGCGATATGAAGCGATGCCATGCGCATGTGACGCTACGTGACTCAATAAGCGTGCGATGCGATGCAGATAAGATGCGATATGAAGAGTTGCCATGCGCATGTGACTAGACGTGACTCAATGCGCATGCGACGCGATGCACATGAGATAGCGATATCAAGCGATGCCATGCGCATATGACGCGATGTCACTCAATGCGCATGCAATGCGATGCACAAAAGATGCGATATCAAGCAATGCCATGCGCATGCAAGGGGACGTGACTCAATGCGCATGCAATTCGATGCACATGAGATGCGAAATCAAGCGATGCCATGCGCAAATGACGAGATGTGATTCAATGCGCATGCGACGCGATGCACATGGGATGCGATATCAAGCGATGCCATGCGCATATAACGCGAAGTCACTCAATGCGCATGCGATGTGATGCACAAAAGATGCGATATCAAGCAATGCCATGCGCATGTGATGCGACGTGACTCAATACGCATGCGATGCGATGAACATGAGAGGCGATATGAAGCGATGCCATGCGCATGTGATGCGATGTGACTCAATGCGCATGAGATGCGATGCACATAAAATGCGTTGTCGAGAGATGCCATGCGCATGTGATGCGATGGGACTCAATGCGCATGAGATGCGATGCACATAAAATGCGATATCAAGCAATGCCATGCGCATGTGATGCGACGTGACTCAATATGCATGCGATGCGATGCACATAAGATGCGATATCAAGCGATGCCATGCGCATGTGATGCAACGTGACTCAATGCGCATGCGATGCAAATGAGATGCGAAATCAAGCGATGCCATGTACATGTGAAGCGACGTCACTCAATGCGCATACGATGCACATGAGATGCGTTGTCAAGAGATGCCATGCGCATGTGGTGCGATGGGACTCAATGCGCATGAGATGCGATGCACATAAAATGCGATATCAAGCGATGCCATTCGCATGTGTTGCAACGTGACTAAATGCGCATGCGATGCTAATGAGATGCGAAATCAGGCGATGCCATGTGCATGTGACGCGACGTCACTCAATGCGCATACGATGCGCAGAAGATGCGTTGTCGAGCGATGCCAGGCGCATGTGATGTTATGTGACTCAATGCGCATGCGATGCGACGCACATAAGATGCGATATCAAGCAATGCCATGCGCATGTGGCGTGATTTCGCTCAATGCGCTGCTATGCGATGCATATAAGCTGCGATATCAAGGGATGCCATGCGCATGTTGCGTGATCTGACTCAATGCGCTGCGATGCAATAAAATAAAAAATAAAATAAAATAAAATAAAATCTGAATATTATACCCCGGCACGTTGACAACTATACCGGGGCATTTATTCAAATTTTCTATTTATTTAACCAAAATATTTATATACAATCATCATTATGTAATTTATGTTTCAGAATTTCTAACTACAAAACAAAAGAAAACTACAACAAAAACATAAAAACTACCTAAAGTTACTGGTTTCCAGCAAATCTAATTCTACTAACAAGAAAATAACTAAGACATCTACACTATTCTAAAAAAGAAAACATTAATTTAAATAAACCTAAATCTATGCCACTGGTTTCCAGCGACTGGACAACTGGTTAAAAAAAAAAAAAAAAAAACTTCCAGCTATCTTCTATGTAAAATACCACACTGGTAACCAGCACTATATATTAAAATTATATTTATATTTGTATAAATAAGTTCATTTAAATATGAACTAAAATTTGTATAAAAATATTTATCTACTTTCGGAATATAATTATACTAACTTTAAAGAAAATAAAATGTCACCTAAAGATAGATTTAGATAATTAACCTTTTCAATAATCTAGATTTTCACCTCTTTCTAAAACATACATTTCTGATGAATACATATCCAAATAGTTAACTTTTATGAAACTGTAGTACACAATACACAATACAAATTTACTTTTTATTCTCTGCAACCCGCCCGCTGCTCAGTTGCCTAGCAACGGCCTCCATCTTCCCCTGGCTGGACTCCTCCTTCTCCTGCAACAGCAAACTTCTCTCACACATTACTTCCGCCTCATTCCTCTTGCAGTGTCCTACGATAGTCGGCATATGCTTCTACCTCTCTTCTTCTTGATCTTATCCTTCTTCTTTCTGCCCATTCTTGCTTACCCGTTAAGACTACAAAATATATTCTTCTATTTACTTGATTTAAATCATTTCTCTCTATTTAGTGTTCAATTTCTATCTGTTCTCTTTGTTGGCCTACTCCTCCTTCTTCTTCGATGCCTTCTATTGCTACATTTCCTCTTCTCTGCCTGTCTCGTAATCTAGAAGATCTTCTTATCTCATCTATTTCAATTTGTTCATTTTCAATCCATTCTACCTCGATGTTTTCAGTTTCCCAAGCTTTTTTACTAACGGGGCCCTAATGACCAAGTTGTCGACGGGCCCTTAAACCCAATACACTCACTCACTCACTCACTTTTTTACTAACATAATTGGTTAAAAACTGTAGTTTTTCAATTATATTTGGATTTCTAATTATATCATTTATATAATATCCTCCTAATTGATGCCTTTCTTCTACATTCATAGTTTCATACCTTTCACATTCAAAGATCGCATGCTCCGGGTTATCTTGTACTTGACAGATATTACATATATCAGAATTCGTTTTTTTAATTTTTTTCCAATATGTTTTATATGGTCCATGTCCAGTTATATAATGAATGAATCCTTTTGTTGGTTGAATGAAATTTAATTTTAATCTTTCTCTAATATTCTGGAAAAATCCATAAACTCTTCTACCTGCAGCACATTCCGACCATTCATTTTGCCATTTATTTTTCAAAGCATTTTTTACTTCCCAAATTTTATCTGTTCTTACACCACTAATTTTATAAACCTTTTCTAAATTTCCTTTCTTTAGCCAGAATTTTGCTCCCTTTAATTTTACCAATAGATCAATGGGCCATATTGCTGAAGAGACTAACAGTGCCATTGTCGGTGTAGTATTTACTGCTCCTGTTAGCCTTAATAAGATCTTTCTTTGGGTTCTTCTTAGCAGCCTTTTAATTTGCACATTATCCATTCTTTCCGCCCAAACTGCTGCAGCATAAGTAATAATTGAGGCAAAGATTGTATTGTGATAAATTTGTATGGTCTGTAAGGGAAGTACAAAATTTAGTTTAGTAATTCTTGCCAATTTTAACATTATTTTCTCAGATTTCTGCCTAATATAATCTGTATGTTTTCTGAAATTAAATTTTTCATCCAACATTATCCCCAAATATCTAACTTCTTTTACTCTTCGAATATTTTGATTATTAATTTTTATTGTTGGATCCCTTTTTAAGTTTCCTTTTAAGAGCAAATAATTTGATTTATTTGGTGCAATTTTTAATTTGGTTATTTCACACCAATTTGATAATTTTGCAGTAACTTCCTTCGCTTTAATTTCCAATTCCCTTCTGCTTTGCCCATCCACCATTATCACAATATCATCAGCATACGCAATTATATCTAAAACATTTCCATCATTTTCCAATTGTTCCAAGAGACTTTCTGACAAAATATCCCAAAAAAGGGGCCCCAAAATAGAACCCTGAGGACAGCCTTTAGTAATTTGCTTCCTAGTGTCGTAATTTGAGCCTCCAATGTATGCTTCTCTATTTAGACAATAATCTTTTAATAAATTATATATGGTACCTGGATATTCCTTCTCTCTTAAGATGCCAAAAAAATACGGCCACCATAAATTATCAAAAGCACCAGATATATCCACAGATATTCCAATTACATAATTTTTTGAGCTTTTTAACACAATATCTTGTACTTTTAAAATAGCATCCTCAGTTGAATATCCTTTCCTGAATCCAAATTGTTTCATATTCATCCCTATCATTATTCTAAATTCCATCATCCTTTTATAAACTAATTGTTCAAATATTTTGCCTAAAGAGTTTAACAAGCATACTGGTCTAAAAGATTTTGGTTGTGTTCTGTCTTTATCTGCTCCTTTACTCAAGATCACAACTTTGGCTTCCTTCCAAATATTTGGAAATCTTCCTCTTACTAAACAGTCATTAAATAAAAAATACAAAAATAAAATAATTTCTTCCCGTAGATTATATAAGACTTCATTTACAATACCATCTGGACCAGGTGCCTTTTTCTTTTTCAATTTTTCAAGAATTAATTTTATTTCCATCAAATCAAATGGATAAACAACACTTCCTTTATACCGCAAATTCATCTGATTTCTTCTTGCCACATGAATATCATTATCCTCTTCCTGATTATCATCTGGCAGTAACGTATGTAACAGTAATTTTACCGATTCTTCCCCACTTTCTGTCATTTGTCCATTTCCTTTATCTAAAGTTGTTAATATTTCCGGTATCTTGATTTTGTCCATGATGATTTTATATGGTTGTCCCCAGATATCCGTTTTTAAATTTTGCTCAACAAATTTCTCCCAGTATTGTTTTCTTGTATCTTCTAATAATAATTTATATTTATTT
The DNA here is from genome assembly GCA_030765045.1 of Tenodera sinensis. Classification (NCBI taxonomy): domain Eukaryota; kingdom Metazoa; phylum Arthropoda; class Insecta; order Mantodea; family Mantidae; genus Tenodera; species Tenodera sinensis. Next base: position 111,861,252 of record CM060970.1, on the reverse strand, counting down.
TTGGCTTCCCTATATTTCCTCAAATTTTCTTCTCTTTCCATATATATGTTCGATTTTTGATAAATTCTTCTCAATTTCCTGGTTATTGACCTTTGCTTCTGTAACTTATTTGTCCAGATTTTCTCTTTAGTATTAAAAATCTTTAATTTCGGAACAGATCTTGATACCGCTAGATTAATAGCTTCTGTTAGGTTTCTTGCATCAAAATCAACTGATAATCCCGTATATTGTAATTCTAATTCTTTAAACTCTTGCCTCATTTGTTCCCAATTTGCCCTTTTAAAATTATATCTTATTTCTACATCTTCTTGAAGTATCTTCTTCTCCAGCAGAAAGTCAAAATAAATCAAATTATGATCACTTGTTGTTTGACCTTGTGTGACCCTCCAATTAATGATTTTTTTCTCCGCATTGCTAGAAGCTAAAGTAATATCTATATTTTCCTCCGCCCCTGCTCTATTTTGAAATGTTGGAGGATTTCCAGATTTATTCATTACATATAAATTCAATTCCGAAATAATTTCTTCCAATTTCTCTCCTCTTTCGTCGGGATTTTTACTATACCACCATGTAGACTTTGCATTGCAATCGCAAACATGTATAATTTCTTTGTCTCTAAATTTATTTTGAATATTTTGCAATTTATTTAAAAAAGGTTCAATGTCCCAACTATATTGAAAATAATAGTTTGCTAATATAAAACTACCTTGCCTGCTTATAATTTCAATACAATTTACATGCGTATCCAAAAACTGTGCTATATTTACTATTTCCAAACTTTCATCAATAATTACTATTGCTGCCATTGCATTTTTCGAAGATAATATTTGTCTTGATCTCAAGGGCATAAAAATAAAAATAAAATAAAATAAAATAAAATAAAATAAAATAAAATAAAATAAAATAAAATAAAATAAAATAAAATAAAATAAAATAAAATAAAATAAAATAAAATAAAATAAAATAAAATAAAATAAAATAAAATAAAATAAAATAAAATAAAATAAAATAAAATAAAATAAAATAAAATAAAATAAAATAAAATAAAATAAAATAAAATAAAATAAAATAAAATAAAATAAAATAAAATAAAATAAAATAAAATAAAATAAAATAAAATAAAATAAAATAAAATAAAATAAAATAAAATAAAATAAAATAAAATAAAATAAAATAAAATAAAATAAAATAAAATAAAATAAAATAAAATAAAATAAAATAAAATAAAATAAAATAAAATAAAATAAAATAAAATAAAATAAAATAAAATAAAATAAAATAAAATAAAATAAAATAAAATAAAATAAAATAAAATAAAATAAAATAAAATAAAATAAAATAAAATAAAATAAAATAAAATAAAATAAAATAAAATAAAATAAAATAAAATAAAATAAAATAAAATAAAATAAAATAAAATAAAATAAAATAAAATAAAATAAAATAAAATAAAATAAAATAAAATAAAATAAAATAAAATAAAATAAAATAAAATAAAATAAAATAAAATAAAATAAAATAAAATAAAATAAAATAAAATAAAATAAAATAAAATAAAATAAAATAAAATAAAATAAAATAAAATAAAATAAAATAAAATAAAATAAAATAAAATAAAATAAAATAAAATAAAATAAAATAAAATAAAATAAAATAAAATAAAATAAAATAAAATAAAATAAAATAAAATAAAATAAAATAAAATAAAATCTGAATATTATACCCCGGCACTTTGACAACTATACCGGGGCATTTATTCAAATTTTCTATTTATTTAACCAAAATATTTATATACAATCATCATTATATAATTTATGTTTCAGAATTTCTAACTACAAAACAAAGGAAAACTACAACAAAAACATAAAAACTACCTAAAGTTACTGGTTTCCAGCAAATCTAATTCTACTAACAAGAAAATAACTAAGACATCTACACTATTCTAAAAAAGAAAACATTAATTTAAATAAACCTAAATCTATGCCACTGGTTTCCAGCGACTGGACAACTGGTTAAAAAAACTTCCAGCTATCTTCTATACAAAATACCATACTGGTAACCAGCACTATATATTAAAATTATATTTATATTTGTATAAATAAGTTTATTTAAATATGAACTAAAAATTTATATAAACATATTTATCTACTTTCGGAATATAATTATACTAACTTTAAAGAAAAATAAAATGTCACCTAAAGATAGATTTAGATAATTAATCTTTTTAATAATCTAGATTTTCACCTCTTTCTAAAAACATACATTTCTTATGAATACATATCCAAATAGTTAACTTTTATGAAATTTTATTACACTATACACAATACAAATTTACTTTTTATTCTCTGCAACCCGCCCGCTGCTCAGTTGCCTAGCAACGGCCTCCATCTTCCCCTGGCTGGACTCCTCCTGCTCCTGCAACAGCAAACTTCTCTCACACATTACTTCCGCCTCATTCCTCTTGCAGTCTCCTACGATAGTCGGCATATGCTTCTCCCTTTCTTCTTCTTGATCTTATCCTTCTTCTTTCTGCCCATTCTTGCCTACCCATTAAGACTACAAAATATCTTCTTCTATTTACTTGATTTAAATCATTTCTCTCTATTTATTGTTCAATTTCTATCTGTTCTCTTGTTGGCCTACTCCTCCTTCTTCTTCGATGCCTTCTATTGCTACATTTCCTCTTCTCTGCCTGTCTCGTAATCTAGAAGATCTTCTTATCTCATTTATTTCAATTTGTTCATTTTCAATCCATTCTACCTCGATGTTTTCAGTTTCCCAAGCTTTTTTACTAACATAATTGGTTAAAAACTGTAGTTTTTCAATTAAATTTGGATTTATAATTGTATCATTTATACAATATCCTCCTAATTGATGCCTTTCTTCTACATTCATAGTTTCATACCTTTCACATTCAAAGATCGCATGCTCCGGGTTATCTTGTACTTGACAGATATTACATATATCAGAATTCGTTTTTTTAATTTTTTTCCAATATGTTTTATATGGTCCATGTCCAGTTATATAATGAATGAATCCTTTTGTTGGTTGAATGAAATTTAATTTTAATCTTTCTCTAATATTCTGAAAAAATCCATAAACTCTTCTACCTACAGCACATTCCGACCATTCATTTTGCCATTTATTTTTCAAAGCATTTTTTACTTCCCAAATTTTATCTGTTCTTACACCACTAATTTTATAAACCTTTTCTAAATTTCCTTTCTTTAGCCAGAATTTTGCTCCCTTTAATTTTACCAATAGATCAATGGGCCATATTGCTGTAGAGACTAACAGTGCCATTGTGGGTGTTGTATTTACTGCTCCTGTTAGCCTTAATAAGATCTTTCTTTGGGTTCTTCTTAGCAGCCTTTTAATTTGCACATTATCCATTTTTTCCGCCCAAACTGCTGCAGCATAAGTAATAATTGAGGCAAAGATTGTATTGTGATAAATTTGTATGGTCTGTAAGGGAAGTACAAAATTTAATTTTGTAATTCTTGCCAATTTTAACATTATTTTCTCAGATTTCTGCCTAATATAATCTGTATGTTTTCTGAAATTAAATTTTTCATCCAACATTATCCCCAAATATCTAACTTCTTTTACTCTTCGAATATTTTGATTATTAATTTTTATTGTTGGATCCCTTTTTAAGTTTCCTTTTAAGAGCAAATAATTTGATTTATTTGGTGCAATTTTTAATTTGGTTATTTCACACCAATTTGATAATTTTGCAGTAACTTCCTTCGCTTTAATTTCCAATTCCCTTCTGCTTTGCCCATCCACCATTATCACAATATCATCAGCATACGCAATTATATCTAAAACATTTCCATCATTTCCAATTGTTCCAAGAGACTTTCTGACAAAATATCCCAAAAAAGGGGCCCCAAAATAGAACCCTGAGGACAGCCTTTAGTAATTTGCTTCCTAGTGTCGTAATTTGAGCCTCCAATGTATGCTTCTCTATTTAGACAATAATCTTTTAATAAATTATATATGGTACCTGGATATTCCTTCTCTCTTAAGATGCCAAAAAAATACGGCCACCATAAATTATCAAAAGCACCAGATATATCCACAGATATTCCAATTACATAATTTTTTGAGCTTTTTAACACAATATCTTGTACTTTTAAAATAGCATCCTCAGTTGAATATCCTTTCCTGAATCCAAATTGTTTCATATTCATCCCTATCATTATTCTAAATTCCATCATCCTTTTATAAACTAATTGTTCAAATATTTTGCCTAAAGAGTTTAACAAGCATACTGGTCTAAAAGATTTTGGTTGTGTTCTGTCTTTATCTGCTCCTTTACTTAAGATCACAACTTTGGCTTCCTTCCAAATTCTCAAGGGCATAAAAGGAATATAAGAATTTACAACATACGGTTCCTGAATGCAGATTATATCCAATTTTAATTCTTCTATTAATTTTCTAATTTCCCCCATAACTAATTTGCTTCTTTGCCCATTTATCTGAGCTATTCTCAAATTTATTTCCATGATAAATTTTTAAAACTTAATCCGCTAAAAACATTTGTTCTTAATTTAGCAAAATTTTGTCTATTTTCATCCACTTCCTTTGCCATATTATGGTTAAAAAAATTTCGTTTTGTTATGGGTTTCCTCACTTGGGTTACTTTATTCTTCTGATTTAAATTTATCTTATTACTTGTGTTAATGGCCGATATACAAGATCCTATCACATTATCTGATTTGTTAATTCTTCTCGGAATTTTTTTAGTATTTATTTTACAAGATATTGGTTTTGGTTTAAATACTGTATCAGTCTGTTTATTAATAATTATAATTTCCTTTGGCTTTTCTTTTACTTGTTTCATTTTTCTAATTGTCCCCGGATGTCTGGTCTGCACGTAGCAATAAGGCCAATTTGCTGACGAATCAAATACCACCCTTCCATAGCATAATACGAAATCATTATACAGTTCTTCCAGGTTAAAAATTTCTCCTCTTCTTTCAAAAGCTTTCTCTAATAAATCTTTTAGATCCTCTGCATTGGTTGGTAAATTTTTTGTTCTTAATTCCATTTTATCTATAGCATTTGGGATCGTAAAAGTAATTTTATCTCCATTTTCATATAATTTCCGCACAACAAGTCTTAAGGCTGCCATCAATGTTTTAGGTTCTTCAAGTCTACTTAATTTTAACATTAGCTCAAAATTTTGATAAATTTCCTTAACATTTTCATTTTCACTTTTCTTTTCCTTACTTTTCTCACTTCCTTGTTCAACTACTAAATTTACATTCTCTTTTTCCTCATGCTCTATACATATATTATCATATTCTATTACATCTTGATGTATTAGAACTTCTTTTTTCTCACAATTTATAAATTTCGGAATCCTTTGATTTATCTTTTCTTTATTATCTATATTATTTAACCTACTTTGTTTTGGTTCATTATGTACTATAGCCTCGACACATATTATATTTCTCAATTCTTCCTCTTTATAATTCTCCCTAACATTCTTATTTAATACACTTTTTTCTATTTCTATCTCTTCTTCTACTTTACAATTTTTATCACTTAAATTATCTTTTCTTTTTTTATATTCTATTACTCTTTTAATATTTCTCCTTATCCTACATGGAGTATTTCTGTTCTTTTTTACTGCTAAGGGATACTTTGAAGCTTTATTATCCATAATCGATTCTAGAAATTGTTCTTTCCAACATCATATTGTATGTTGAACAATTTCCTTTTCCTCCACAGGTCTCCTTTCTTCTTGTGCAGGGAACACAAATATTTTGCGCTGACTTTTGACAATCCTTCCTCTGGTGATCATATTCTCCACAATTTCCACACGTTTTCCTTTCCTCTCTGCACTGTGGTACAGAAACATAGTTCTTTACACTAACTGCTTGAAAACCAATGTATACTCTTTCCATTTCCACAATTTGTTTCCATAATTTTGCTGAGACTGCAGCAACATGATGCACTGTAGCATCACGGTAAGCATAACTGCAGCTTAGACGAGTAGGCTGGCACGGTCAAAGCCAACAGTCTTATAGACTGGTTTTCAAGGCGCCTTAACGGGTTCGGCCCACTGCCAGCTGCGCCTCTGAGCGCTCGCTATCTGCCTCTTTTCTTCTACGACTATCACTATCTTTCCTCTGTTGTAGCTAGTTCTAAACCCCCGGCTAGGTCCCCCTGTTAGGCCTTCTATAATAATAACACTCCCCCTTATATAAACACACTCAGACGCACATTCTAACTTCACATCACCACATACAAACACAGTAAAATCTCACAAACCCTTTAAAAAAAAAAAAAAAAAAAAAAAAAAAAAAAAAAAAAAAAAAAAAAAAAAAAAAAAACAGCTAAAGAACAAGGAAAACAAAAAAAAATGGTTGGACAGACTCGAGGCGGCACGTACCGCTCACCCTCTCGTACAAAGACAAAAAACAAAAAAGAGAAGACACCACCGCCTGAGCAGACACCAGGGACGGAAGAAAACGACGCCGCACCTCAAGAAACGGTAGCGAGCACTAGCCTAACCACCACAGAACCAGACACAGCCGCACCTTCAGAAACGGTAGCGAGCATGACCCCAACCATAACAACCACAGACACGGCCGCGCCCACAGAAACGGCAGCGTGCACAAATGCAACAGAAACTGCAGTACCCCCTGAACCTATAGCGAGCACATCTAGAGGGATAACGGCCACACAAGCAACTGAAGCAGAGCACACTAACAATAATAACACCACAAATGGATACCTTGCAAACGAAAGGCACAATATCCCGAGAGTGTTTGTAGCAGACTAATGCCCTAGAAGCTTAGCCTCGCTCACGGGAGAATTTGACAAAATATACAGGCCAAACACGTACCAAGGAGCGTATAGAGATGGGTACCATAATTTCCAAATTCAAACATTGCAGGATTACAACAACTTTGTACGCTATTGCAAAAATAATAAAGTGCCATTCCACATCACAACACCAATTGCCCAGAGAACTTACAAGGTGGTCATTAAAGGCTTACACCCCAGTGAAGACCCAGCAGAACTCAAACGAGAACTTGAGGCGCTGGGGCTGGAGCCAATTAAAGTATCTAGGCTGTTCTCAAAAAGAACTAGAACTTACATACCGATCTTTCTAGTGGAACAGCCAAACAAAGAATGCTCTGAAGCCATCAAAAGAATACCCGAACTGTTCCACTGCAAGATAAAAGTGGAGGACTATCGCAACCCCAGTGGTTTCCCGCAATGCGGAAGATGTCTACGATTCCACCATCTTACCAAAAACTGTGAAGCACCACAAATATGCTCTCGCTGTGCAGGCGGCCACCATGTGAGCCAGTGCCGCAGTGAACATAGGAGATGCGCGCTCTGCAACTCTTCGGAGCACGGGGCAAGATGGAGGGGATGCCCAATTTTCCTAAACCTGGCATACCCCCCCCCCCCAAGCAACAGGGCGTGTCATCCCACCGCATCTCCGTGGCATTTACTCCCAAGACAGGGGCTCCTTCGCGCATATCAAAAGAGGTAACCATCCAACTGCTACAGAACGCAGGTATGATGGACCAGAGGCCCATGCACCTCCACCAAACGCGCAAGCAATTTTTCAACAAAGAAGCGGTTACTATCAAAATGTCCCCCCAGTGGACAGGCAAGATAGGAGAAAAACCCGCGCACCCATTGAAAGAAACGCACAAACTAACAAGCGGTCTGCGAGCACTCAAACAGAGACCGGCACAGTAGCGCAAGCGGCGGAAAACCCACAAAACTCCAAGCGCCCAGAAGACATCAAAGCACAAAACGCGAGATTGACAAGAAAGCATTATCCAAACAGACCACTACACTTCAAAATAAATAAATACGGGCAACCTGCGCTGAACCTCCAGCCAAACGTCAAAATGACACTACTACTCCTAGGTAACGGAGTATACATGAGAGGGTACGAAACACTAATGGAAGCATACGCGGCCTTTTCCAGAGACAACGCCTGGAAGAGTGAGGAAGACAGACAAATGCACATGCTTTGTTTTATAGAGGGCTTCAATGAACTAGTTGAAAAAACTAATGCATTATGTATCCACTAAAGCCAACCACAAGCAATAAGTAAAGGGCCAAAGGAGAAACACAAAACCAGAGAGAAAAAGAAAAAAAAAAAGAGAGAAAGACACCCTACATACTAATCAGAATCATAGCACACGCAACAGACAATGAACAAACAACTACACATAAAATAACATACTGGAACATCAGGGGGCGCGGCGACACCTTAACGAGCTCAAACAATACTTATATCAACACAACATAACAGTAGCATTACTAAACGAGACACTATTAACACCAAAAGCAAGATTCCGCATCCCAGGCTACAAAATATACCGAAATGACAGACAAGACGGAAGACCTCATGGAGGCACAGCGATAGTGGTCCATGAAAACCTAACACATAAACACAAACACGTTCCACCACTAAGAGAAGCGGAAGCCACGGCTATCTCCCTTACCATACAAAACCGAACAGTCACACTGGCAAGTATATACTTCTCGCCAACGAACCTAAACCTCAGAGACTTAGACATCATCCTACAAATAGACAATATAGTCGTGGCTGCAGGCGACCTCAATGCTAAGCACCAAGCTTGGGGTTGTGAAGCGGCAAATACTGCAGGGAGAGCATTGTTCAACCATATGTTGAACAATGACTACATCATAGATCATCCAGGGACACCGACGTACATACCGCAACAACCAAATCACGCAACTTGCACCCTGGACATCGCCCTCTTTAAAAATACAGATTTTTGCTACACCATGAAAACGGTAGAAGCACTTGCCTCAGACCACTTTGCGGTCCAAATAGACATCGAAGCGCCACCAATTTTTCAACCTCCTCCAATACGATTAAACTACAACAGGGCCAACTGGGAAAAGTTTGCCATACACCTAGACAGAGTTCTAGAGCTCCCTGTAGCCCTGACGAGCCATCAAGCAGTGGACCGCGCCGCTGAACTGCTTGAGGAGGCCATCCAAGCTGCAATTCATATTGCAGTGCCACCAAAACCCCCGGCGAAACACGTAATTACGTACCCGCCGGATCTGATGGTTCTCATCCACGAAAGAGACCATGAGAGGCGAAGATGGCAGCGAACCAGAAACCTAGTCCACAAAGTAAACATGGCAACACTAAACAGTGCAATAAAAACGCGTACAAATGCCCAGGCCCAAGATCAATGGGACCAAACACTAGCCCGGCTACAGCCCGGCAATCATAAGGTATGGCAGCTAGTAAGGGCTTTAAAAAGAGAACCAATAAACATCCCACCACTCAAGCAATCGGGCACAAATAACTACGCTGAAAGCGACGAGGGAAAGGCCAACGTGCTGGCCGACACCCTTAAAAGAACTTGCACACCCAATGACGGTCAGCAAGGCATACAACTTTACTCCCTTCTGGAGAGCGAAATGAAAGACACGCTTGCCAACCTAGCACATAACAGGTGCAGGAAAACCAACCCAGGAGAGCTGAGGTGGATAATAAAACACCTTCAAGACCACAAAGCTCCAGGGCCAGACCAAATACCAAATTTGGTACTAAAACACCTCACGACCAAAGCGCTACAGCTCCTAAGCGACATATGCAATTACTGCCTGCAACAAGGATACTACCCTACATGCTGGAAACAAGCAAATGTGCTTATGTTCCCGAAACCAGACAAAGACAGAGCTGAACCAACCAACCATAGGCCAATTAGCCTGCTAAAAACGGTGAGCAAGGTAGCGGAAAAAGTGCTACAGAAACGCATGAGCTCACATATTAAAAAGAATAACATTATAATAGAGGAACAATTTGGGTTTCGTGCAAATCATTCCACAACGCTGCAATTAACCCGAAAAATAGAGTATATAACAAGGGGTTTCAACGAAAACAAATCAACAGCGGTAATATTCCTAGATGTGGAACGTGCCTTCGATACTGTGTACCATGCAGGCCTAATACGCAAGCTGAAAGATCTGAATTTCCCAGACCTCATGGTCAAACTGATCGCGCACTACCTTACCGGTAGAACTTTTACGGTAACTCTCCAAGGCAAAAGCACCCAGGCGCGAGAAATTATGGCCGGGGTCCCACAAGGTAGTTTACTGGGGCCCACGCTGTTCAATATATATATAAACGACATACCCAAAACCCCGGATAAAAAACTCTCCATCTACGCGGACGACACTGCAATTGCAGCCCAGTCATGGCGGCCCGCCGCGATAGGCCGCAGACTGCAGAACGCGCTAACAGTCCTAGAACCATGGCTGAAAAAATGGAGAATAAAAGTAAACACAGCCAAATCACAAGCCATATTCTTCACCAAAAAACACTCCCAAGCAAACAAAGCGCCAAATATCATGCTATTCGGAGAAAGAATAATCTGGAAAAATACAGCAAAGTACCTCGGAGTTACGCTGGACTCCAAGCTCACATTCAACGAACACACCACCAACGTGAGGAGAAAAGCAAACCAGCAACTTGGCGCAATATATCCCATTCTAAATCGAAAAAGTGCACTAAGCAAGCAAATGGGGCTGACCCTATACAAGAGCCTAATTAGGCCAGTCATGACTTACGCAGCACCCGCATGGGGCCACTGCGCTAAGACTCATATCAAGAAATTGCAACTAATGCAAAACAGAGCTCTAAGAATAATTACAAAAGTGCCCAGGTCGGCCCCATTGGACATACTCCACGAGGACACGAAAATGCACACATTAGAGCAGTTTATTAAAAAGCTCGCAGCAAACATGTACAATCAAGCAAAAACAAGTCATAACGCGGCCATAAGCACACTAGGCAATTACGATCACTCCGCAGATAAACATAAAAGACCACTATCGCTGTTTGACAGGACGATCCCCCTGAACAGGCACAGTACAGACGACAACGAAGCCATCAGACAGTACCTTAATAACTTAGTCCCACCATAGTTGCCCGCAAGTCCCGGGAAGGATGACATCCCCTCCCTGGGCGGACCGGGGGGTCTCGGGTGCCCCCCAACACAATGATGACCTGGCAAAATAGAAGGACTTGAACGGAATAATTACCTTAGGAAAAAGAAAACAAAAAAAAAGTAATAAAAAGAAAATGAAAAAATAAAAAAAAATAATAAAAAAAATAATTATAATAAAAAAAATAATATATACATGTTAAACATTTAAAATACATATAAACAGATATATTCTGTAGCACGTAGACAACCCCCTCCCTATGTATATGTTGTCCCCACTTGTTTGTTACAGGACCAGCAGCGACCAGCTGTAGCATTGCCAGAACTTAGAAATAAGCATTAACATATGATTTGTACAAAGTGTTAATATGAATAAATATAGATTGTGTCCCAACGAATCTCCCTCTGTACATGCTCCCCCCCCCAGACACTGTGTGTTTCAGGACCAACAGCGACCAGCTGAGGAATCACGAAGTCAACTCCCACTCCAGTTGAAGCCACAAGACTCAGATAAGTACCCACAATAACATATAAGCATGACACCTCAAAACCGCTCCTTCTGCATGAGCATGAAGTACCACCACTAACAATAGGTCCCTGATCTGGGCTCCGGTCAAGATCAGTACCTAATCCCCACTCTGCCTGCATACTCTCTTGGATGCAGGTGCCTATCTAGAAATCACCCACTAACATTCGGTTTGCTTCGGCGGTACCGGACACCACTTACCACTTTTCCTACCCTTCGCTGTAGCGTAGATAGTGAATGGTAGGGGAGGCGATGTAGATCCCTTTCCGATGATCGTCACCTGGGCTGGCGGAGGAGGGGCTAGTCCAAATAAATCTAAATAAAAAAAAATGCCATGCGCATGTGATGCGATGCACATAAGATGCGATATCGAACGATGCCATGCGCATGTGATGTGATGTGACTCAATGCGCATGCGATGCGATGCACATAAGATGCGATGTCGAGCCATGCCATGCGCATGTGAGGCGACGTGACTCAATGCGCATGCGATGCGATGCACATAAGATGCGATATCAAGCGATGCCATGCACATGTGACGCGATGTGACTCAATGTGCATACGATTCCATGCACATAAGATGTGATATCAAGCGACGCCATGCGCTTGTGAGGCGACGTGACTCAATGCGCATTCGACGCGATGCACATATGATGCGCTATCAAGCAATGCCATGCGCATGTGACGCGACGTGACTCAATGCGCATTCGATGCGATGCACATAAGATGCGATGTCGACCGATGCCATGCGCAAGTAATGCGATGCGATTCAATGTGTATCCGTTGCAATGCAGATAAGATGCGATGTCGAGCGGTGCCATGCGCGTGTATTGCGATGCGATGCAATGCACATGCGATGCATATAAAATGCGATGTCGAGCGATGCCATGCGCGTGTGATGCAATGTGACTCAATGCGCATGCGATGCGACGCACATAAGATGTGATATCAAGCGATGCCATGCGCGTGTGATGCGACGTGACTCAATGCGCATGCGCTGCGATGAACATAAAATCCGATTTCGAGTGATGCCGTGCGCATGTGTTGCGATGTGACTCAATGCACATGCGATGCTATGCACATAAGGTGCGATATAAAGCGATGCAATGCGCATGTGACGCGATGTGACTCAATGCATATCCGATGCGATGCACATAAGATACGATATCAAGCGATGCCATGCGCATGTGATGCCACGTGACTGAATGCGCATGCGATGCGATGCACACAAGATATCCATATCAACCGATGCCATGCGCACGTAATGCGATGCGATTCAATGCGCATGCAATGCGATGCACATAAGACGCGATGTCGAGCGATGACATGCGCATGTGATGCGATGTGACTCAATGTGCATGCGATGTGATGCACATAAGATGCGATATCAAGTGATGCCATGCGCATGTGACGCGACGTGACTCAAAGCGCATGCGATGCTATGCACATGAGATGCGATGTCGAGCGCTGCCATGCGCATGTAATGCCATGTGGCTCAATGCGCATGCGATGCGGTGCACATAAGATGCGATGTCGAGCGATGCTATGCGTATGTAATGCGATGTGACTCAATGCGCATGCGATGCGATGGACACAAGATGCGATATCAAGCGATGCCATGCACATGTGACGCGATGTGACTCAATGTGCATACGATACCATGCACATAAGATGCGATATAAAGCGACGCCATGGGCTTGTGAGGCGACGTGACTCAATGCGCATTCGACGCGATGCACATAGGAAGCGATATCAAGAAATGCCATGCCCATGTGACGCGACGTGACTCAATGTGCATACGATGCGATGCACATAAGATGCGATGTCGAGCAGCGCCATGCGCATGTGATGCGATGCGATTCAGTGCGCATGCGATGCGATGCACATAAGATGCGATGTCGAACGATGCCATGCGCATGTGATGCGATGTGACTCAATGCGCATGCGATGCGATACACATAAGATGCGATGTCGAGCGATGCCATGCGCATGTGAGGCGACGTGACTCAATGCGCATGCGATGCGATGCACATAAGATGCGATATCAAGCGATGCCATGCGTATTTGACGCGACGTGACTCAATGCGCATACGATGCCATGCACATAAGATGCGATGTCGAGCGATGCTATGCGATGCAATTCAATGCGCATGCGATGCACATAAGATGCGATGTCGAGCGCTGCCATGCGCATGTAATGCCATGTGGCTCAATGTGCATACGATGCGGTGCACATAAGATGCGATGTCGAGCGATGCTATGCGTATGTAATGCGATGTGACTCAATGCGCATGCGATGCGATGGACATAAGATGCGATATCAAGCGATGCCATGCACATGTGGCGCGATGTGACTCAATGTGCATACGATACCATGCACATAAGATGCGATATAAAGCGACGCCATGGGCTTGTGAGGCGACGTGACTCAATGCGCATTCGACGCGATGCACATAAGAAGCGATATCAAGCAATGCCATGCGCATGTGACGCGACGTGACTCAATGCGCATGCGATGCGATCCACATAAGATGCGATGTCGACCGATGCCATGCGCATGTAGGGCGATGCGATTCAATGCGCATCCGTTGCAATGCACATAAGATGCGATCTCGAGGGGTGCCATGCGCGTGTGATGCGATGCGATTCAATGCACATGCGATGCGATGCATAAAAGATGCGATGTCGAGCGATGCCATGCGCGTGTGATGCAATGTGACTCAATGCGCATGCGATGCGATGCACATAAGATGCGATATCAAGCGATGCCATTCGAATGTGACGCGACGTGACTCAATGCGCACGCGATGCGATGCACATGTGATGCTATATCAAGCGATGCCATGCACCGGTAATGCGATCCGATTCAATGCGCATACGATCCGATGCAAATAAGATGCGATGTCAAACGATGCCATGCACATGTGATGCGATGTGGCTCAATGCGCATGCGGTGCGATGCACATAAGATGCGATATCAAGCGATGCCATGCGCATGTGACGCGAAGTGACTCAATGCGCATGCGATGTGATGCACATATCATGCGATATCAAGCGATGCCCAGCGCATGTGACGCGATGTACGTCAATGCGCATTCGATGAGATGCACATAAGATGCGATAGCAAGCAATGCCTTGCGAATGTGACGCGAAGAGACCCAATGCGCATGCAATGCACATAAGATGCGATATCAAGCGATGCCATGCGAATGTAATGCGATGCGATTCAATGCGCATGCGATTCGGTGCACATAGGATGCGATATCGGGCGATGCCATGCGCATCTATTGCAATGTGACCTAATACGCATGCGATACGATGCACATAAGATGCGATATCAAGCGATGCCATGCGCATGTGATGCGATGTGACTCAATGTGCATACGATGCGATGCACATAAGATAAGATACTAAGCGATGCCATGCGCATGTGATTCAATGTGACTCAATGCACATGCGATGCGATGCACATATCATGCGATATCAAGCGATGCCGAGCGCATGTGACGCGATGTGCGTCAATGCGCATTCGATGCGATTCACATAAGATGCGATGTCGAGCGATGCCATGCGCATGTGATGCGATGCATTTCAATGCGATGCGATGCATATAACATGCGATGTCGAGCGATGCCATGCGCATGTGACGCGTGTGACTCAATGCGCATGCGAAGAACATAAGATGCGATATTAAGAGACGCCATGGGCATGTGACGCGATGTAACTCAATGCGCATTCGATGCGAAGCACATAAGATGCGATATCGAGCGGTGCCATGCGCATGTGACGCGATGTGACTCAATGCCCATGCGAGGCGATGCACATAAAGTGCGATGTCGAGCGAAGCCATTCGCATGTGACGCGATGTGACTCAAGGCGCAAGCGATGCGATGCAGGTAAGATGCCTTATCAAGCGATGCCGAGCGCATGTGACGCATAGTGACTCAATGCGCATTCGATGTAATGCACATAAGATGCGTTATCAAGCGATGCCATGCGCATGTAATGCGATGCGATTCAATGCGCATGCGATTCGGTGCACATAAGATGCGATGTCGGGCGATGCCATGCCCATCTAATGCGATGTGACGCAATGTGCATGCGACGTGATGCACATAAGATGCGATGTCCAGCGACGCAATGCGCATGTGACGAACCGTGGCTCAATGCGCATGGGATGCGATGAACATGTGATATCAAGCGACGCCATGCGCATGTGGCGCGACGTAACTCAATGCGCATGCGATGCGATGAACTTAAGATGCGATATCAAGGGATGCCATTTGAATGTGACGCAACGTGACTCAATGCGCTTGCGATGCGATGCAGATAAGATGCGATGCGATGCCATTCGAATGTGTGACTCAATGCGCTCGCGATGCGATGCACATGTGATGCTATATCAAGCGATGCCATGCACCTGTAATGTGATCCGATTCAATGCGCATACGATCCGATGCAAATAAGATGCGATGTCAAGCGATGCCATGCACATGTGATACGATGTGGCTCAATGCGCATGCGGTGCGATGCACATAAGATGCGATATCAAGAGATCCCATGCGCATGTGACGCGATGTGCGTCAATGCGCATTCGATGCGATGCACATAAGATGCGATATCAAGCGATACCATGCGGATGTGACGCAAAGTGACCCAATGCGCATGCGATGCACATAAGATGCGATATCAAGCGATGCCATGCGAATGTAATGCGATGCGATTCAATGCGCATGCGATTCGGTGCACATTGGATGCGATATTGGGCGATGCCATGCGCATCTATTGCGATGTGACCTAATACGCATGCGATGCGATGCACATAAGATGCGATATCAAGCGATGCCATGCGCATGTGTTGCGATGTGACTCAATGTGCATACGATGCGATGCACATAAGATAAGATACTAAGCGATGCCATGCGCATGTGATTCAATGTGACTCAATGCACATGCGATGCGATGCACATATCATGCGATATCAAGCGATGCCGAGCGCATGTGACGCGATGTGCGTCAATGCGCATTCGATGCGATGCACATAAGATGCGACATCAAGCGATGCCATGCGCATGTGACGCGAAGTGACCCAATGCGCATGCGATGCACATAAGATGCGATATCAAGCGATGCCATGTGCATGTGATGCGATGTGACTCAATACGCATGCGATGCAATTCACATAAGATGCGATTTCGAGCGATGCCATGCGCGTGTGATGCGATGCATTTCGATGCGATGCGATGCATATAAGATGCGATGTCGAGCGATGCCATGCGCATGTGACGCGTGTGACTCAATGCGCCTGCGATGAACATAAGATGCGAAATTAAGCGACGCCATGGGCATGTGACGCGATGTAACTCAATGCGCATTCGATGCGATGCACATAAGATGCGATATCGAGCGATGCCACGCGCATGTGACGCGATGTGACTCAATGCGCATGCGAGGCGATGCACATAAAGTGCGATGTCGAGCGAAGCCATTTGCATACGACGCGATGTGACTCAAGGCGCAAGCGATGCGATCCAGGTAAGATGCCTTATCAAGCGATGCCGAGCGCATGTGACGCTTAGTGACTCAATGCGCATTCGATGTAATGCACATAAGATGCGTTATCAAGCGATGCCATGCGCATGTAATGCGATGCGATTCAATGCGCATGCGATTCGGTGCACATAAGATGCGATGTCGGGCGATGCCATGCCCATCCAATGCGATGTGACGCAATGTGCATGCGACGTGATGCACATAAGTTGCGATGTCCAGCGATGCCATGCGCATGTGTTGCGATGTGACTCAATACCCACGCGATGCGATGCACATAAGATGCGATGTCGAGCGATACCATGCGCATGTGTTGCGATTTGACTCAATGCGCATGCGATGCCATGCACACAAAATGCGCTATCAAGAGATGCCTTGCGCATGTGACGCAATGCGACTCAATGCGCATGCCATGCGATGAACATAAGATGCGATATCAAGCGATGCAATGCGCATGTGACGCGATGTGACTGAATGCGCATGCGATGCGATGCACATAACATGCGATATCAAGCGATGCCATGCGCATGTGACGCGTGTGACTCAATGCGCTCGCGATGCGACGCACATAAGATGCGATACCAAGCGATGCCATGCGCGTGTGATGCGACGTGACTCAATGCGCATTCGATGCGATGCACATAAGATGCGATATCAAGAGATGCATACGCATGTGAAGCGATGTGTCTCCATGCGCATGCAATGCGATATCGAGCGATGCCATGCGATGTGACTCAATACGCATGCGATGCGATCTACATAACATGCGATATCAAGCGATGCAGACCGCATGTGACGCGATGTGACTCAATGCGCATTCGATGCGATGCACATAAGATACGATATCAAGAGGTGCCATGCGCGTGTGATGCGACGTGACTCAATGCGCATTCGATTCGATGAACATAAAATGCATTATCAAGCGATGCCATGCGCATGTGAAGCGATGTTTCTCAATGCGCATGCAATGCGATGCACATAAGTTGCGATGTCGAGCGATGCCATGCGCATGTGAGGCGATGTCACTCAATACGCATCTGATGCGATGCACATAACATGCGATATCAAGAGATGCCATGCGCATGTGACGCGATGTGACTCAATGCGCATTCGATGCGATGCACATAAGATGCGATATCAACAGATGTCATGCGCATGTGACGCGAAGTGACTCAATGCGCATGCGATGCACATAAGATGCGATATCAAGCGATGTCATGCGCATGTGATACGATGTGACTTAATGCGCATGCGATGCGATACACATAAGATGCGATATCAACAGATGCCATGCGCATGTGACGCGAAGTGACTCAATGCGCATGCGATGCACATAAGATGCAATATCAAGCGATGTCATGCGGATGGGATACGATGTGACTTAATGCGCATGCGATGCGATACGCATAAGATGCGATATCAAGCGATGCCATGCGGATGTGACGCGAAGTGACCCAATGCGCATGCGATGCACATAAGATGCGATATCAAGCGATGCCATGCGAATGTAATGCGATGCGATTCAATGCGCATGCGATTCGGTGCACATAGGATGCGATATCGGGCGATGCCATGCGCATCTATTGCGATGTGACCTAATACGCATGCGATGCGATGCACATAAGATGCGATATCAAGCGATGCCATGCGCATGTGTTGCGATGTGACTCAATGTGCATACGATGCGATGCACATAAGATAAGATACTAAGCGATGCCATGCGCATGTGATTCAATGTGACTCAATGCACATGCGATGCGATGCACATATCATGCGATATCAAGCGATGCCGAGCGCATGTGACGCGATGTGCGTCAATGCAATTTCGATGCGATGCACATAAGATGCAACATCAAGCGATGCCATGCGCATGTGACGCGAAGTGACCCAATGCGCATGCGATGCACATAAGATGCGATATCAAGCGATGCCATGTGCATGTGATGCGATGTGACTCAATACCCATGCGATGCAATTCACATAAGATGCGATGTCGGGCGATGCCATGCGCGTGTGATGCGATGAATTTCAATACGATGCGATGCCATGCGCATGTGACGCGTGTGACTCAATGCGCATGCGATGAACATAAGATGCGAAATTAAGCGACGCCATGGGCATGTGACGCGATGTAACTCAATGCGCATTCGATGCGATGCACATAAGATGCGATATCGAGCGATGCCACGCGCCTGTGACGCGATGTGACTCAATGCGCATGCGAGGCGATGCACATAAGGTGCGATGTCGATCGAAGCCATTTGCATACGACGCGATGTGACTCAAGGCGCAAGCGATGCGAAGCAGGTAAGATGGCTTATCAAGCGATGCCGAGCGCATGTGACGCTTAGTGACTCAATGCGCATTCGATGTAATGCACATAAGATGCGTTATCAAGCGATGCCATGCGCATATAATGCGATGCGATTCAATGCGCATGCGATTCGGTGCACATAAGATGCGATGTCGGGCGATGCCATGCCCATCTAATGCGATGTGACGCAATGTGCATGCGACGTGATGCACATAAGTTGCGATGTCCAGCGATGCCATGCGCATGTGTTGCGATGTGACTCAATACCCACGCGATGCGATGCACATAAGATGCGATGTCGAGCGATACCATGCGCATGTGTTGCGATTTGACTCAATGCGCATGCGATGCCATGCACACAAAATGCGCTATCAAGAGATGCCTTGCGCATGTGACGAAATGCGACTCAATGCGCATGCCATGCGATGAACATAAGATGCGATATCAAGCGATGCAATGCGCATGTGACGCGATGTGACTGAATGCGCATGCGATGCGATGCACATAACATGCGATATCAAGCGATGCCATGCGCATGTGACGCGTGTGACTCAATGTGCTCGCGATGCGACGCACATAAGATGCGATACCAAGCGATGCCATGCGCGTGTGATGCGACGTGACTCAATGCGCATGCGATGAACATAAAATAAGTTATCAAGCGATGCCATGCGCATGTGAAGCGATGTGACTCAATGCGCATTCAATGCGATGTCGAGCGATGCCATGCGCATGTGATGGGATGTGACTCAATACGCATGCGATGCGATCCACATAACATGCGATATCAAGCGATGCAGACCACATGTGACGCGATGTGACTCAATGCGCAATCGATGCGATGCACATAAGATGCGATATCAAGAGATGCCATGCGCGTGTCATGCGACGTGACTCAATGCCCATTCGATGCGATTAACATAAGATGCGTTATCAAGCGAAGCCATGCGCATGTGATGCGATGTCACTCAATACGCATGTGATGCGATGCACATAACATGCGATATCAAGCGATGCCGACCGCATGTGACGCGATGTGACTCAATGCGCATTCGATGCGATGCACATAAGATGCGATATCAAGAGATGCCATGCGCATGTGACGCGATGTGACTCAATGCGCATTCGATGCGATGCACATAAGATGCGATATCAACAGATGTCATGCGCATGTGACGCGAAGTGACTCAATGCGCATGCGATGCACATAAGATGCGATATCAAGCGATGTCATGCGCATGTGATACGATGTGACTTAATGCGCATGCGATGCGATACACATAAGATGCGATATCAACAGATGCCATGCGCATGTGACGCGAAGTGACTCAATGCGCATGCGATGCACATAAGATGCGATATCAAGCGATGCCATTCGCGTGTGACGCGATGTGACTCAACCCACTTGCGATGCGATGCACATAAGATGCGATTTCAAGCGATGCCATTCGCGTGTGACGCGATGTGACTCAATTCTAGTTTCCCAGTTGCCAACACCGTTTCTGTTGGTGGGAGACTTCAATGCGCACCACCCACTTTGGGGTTCAAGTCGCGCTTGTGCGAGAGGTACACTCATTTCCGATTTTTTGGACAGTCACAACCTAGCTCTCCTCAACACTGGAGAGCCTACATTCATTTCGGACTCTCACAATAGTTTCTCGCATCTTGACCTTGCAGTTTGTTCACCTCATTAGGCAGTCTCCTTACAATGGAATGTCATCTCTGATTTACACTCTAGTGACCACTTCCCATGTCTTATTAGTCTCTTGACGCAACATACACTTTCCACTCGTATGCCCAGATGGCGTTTGGACCATGCCAACTGGAACCTTTACACCCAGCTGGCTGTCTTTACCTACAACGAGCATGACTCAGTGAATAATTTGGCGCAGCATCTCACGGAGACGATTCTCTCTGCTGCTGAACAATCGATTCCGCGGTCGACTACACACCAACCCTTTCAACCCCAACATGTTTTAAACTTAAATTAGAAACGTGATCTTGATATATAATGATAAACTAATGCACTAAAACACATTTTTGTGATTTTTGAAAAATTTCCCTGATGGGTTTAAATTTTATGACATGTTGCTTCAGAGCTACACTGGGGTTTCAGGGTAACTTAATAATATGCAAACTCATAATACTAGAAATTTTGTTTTCCCATTTTTTTGCATAACTTTTTTATTAAAACCTGAATTGCAGTAATAAAGCAATCATGATATTACTGTATAATCACTGATGATGCTGAAGTACATTTATTTATTTATTTATTTTTCAAAGTTTTATATATTCCTTAGTTGAAAATTGCCAGTGTACAAATGAAAACTACATTGCACTTAATACTGCCACACTTAATAGCATGTAGATAACATTGCTAGTACTTAAAACAATAAATGGTTATTTAGAATGAAATAAATAAAAAGTTTTTTGTTGGTGTCAAACAAATTTACTTCGCACTTTCTGTATGTCATTTGTGTGAATCCATTGATGCAGTGTTTCCATTTCCCTTTTGCTGCATATTCTGGCCAGTGTTGGTATCCATCATAAAGAACATCAATTGGTCTAATTGCAAACTGTTTCTTTTTTGTTGCTTTTGGTGTGGTTTCCCCTGAGCCTTTTCGTTGCCCTTTTGACTCTCCAGCTTTCATTAGTGCTGTGGCAATATATGCCTGAAACTTAGCTAGGGAGAATTCAGATTTCAAGTTCTTGTGTTGCTGATGTCTTCTACAGAGGAGTTCAGCATTGTACCATCTGTTTGATGAGCATACATACTGGATTGCTCGTAAAGTAGTTCAAATACATCTTTTGACCAATACAAACAAAAATAATTGTATGGTGTCATCTCATCCTGTGGAGGGAGTGGGATTGTGAACTTTCATGTTGTATCCTCCGCTGTAAAATCAACTTTACGGAAAGTAAATGTTCTGTTCCTTTTTCTAGGGCATGATGCTGCTGTAGATAGCTCTCTAAGTTCATTAATAGAATCCTCACTTTCAACTGGATCTATATCCTGAAAAGTATAAGAGAAACAAACATTATTTTCCACATTTTCCTCTATGAAACATTTGAAAGGGAACATACTGTTCAGCAGTATTCCAAATTATTTATATTTAATACAGGTTTTACCTCTACAAGCTCATTTTCATCTCCAGATTCATAGGTATTCTCCAAATTTTCTTCAGGGAATTGGTTCAGAGTAACCGTTTCATCTTCATCATCAAAATCAAATTCTCTATCCTCTAAATCACTTATATCAGAAGCATTCCCTTCAAGAACTTTCATAAGGCATTCCTCTACTTCATCCTGCTTCAAAATACTCTTCTTTTCCGGTTTACCTAAAAAGAAAACAGAATATAAATACAGCCATTCAAAAGTGAGGTTATGGTGTAACACTACCTCTGAACCCCAATGTTGCTCTGGAGCAACGTGTACTTTAATTGCTTGTCTTTGTAATTTAAATTTTAATTGGAAACCACAACTATGTAAAAGTGTTAGTTTAATGAAAAATTAAATCTATTTGTATATTTGAAATGGTAAATGAGCATTACCTGGCATTTATAGTGAAATACTTTACTTGCTGCGTAGACGATGACTCAAGTCATGCGCATCAGATGATTCTCATACCAGGTGTCAGCACACTTGTGATCATATTTGCCATCTATAGAGTGGAAATTGAAGTATTAGCACGTAGGTTCCCTGGTTTCTTGATATTCAGCGGGAAATTCAAATACTGTATTTTAAATTAATTCAAGAAACTGATGTAGCTCTGAAGCAACACTGGTAGCGAAAGGGTTAAGGCGTGTTGCAGCTAAAACCACCCAAAGACCAATAGCGGGACTAAAAACAGCCACAGGAGCTGTTGTTGATTCATTTGAAGTGGCCAATACCTTTGGCAGTGCTTTCGCACAAGTGTCTAGCTCGGAAAACTACTCCCCTGAGTTCCTTCCAATTAAAACTCAGGTGGAATCTCAAGGCTTCTCGTTTCGTTCTAGAAACGTAGAAGATTACAATCGCCTTTTCACCATGGCAGAGCTGGAGCATTCCCTGAAATCTTCGCGATGTTCAGCACCAGGACCGGACGGTATTCATGTACAAATGTTACAACGGCTCTCTCTTGAAGGTAAGGCATTCCTGCTCGAGGTCTATAATCGTGTTTGGGTTGACAGTATACTCCCAGAAAATTGGCGGGAGGCCACCGTTATTCCCATCTTGAAGGCTGGAAAGGACAGTCATCTTCCCTCCAGCTATCGTCCTATTTCCCTCACCAGTTGCGTTTGCAAGGTGATGGAACGCATGATCAATGGACGATTGGTATGGTGGTTAGAAAGTCGTAACCTACTGACTAATATCCAGTGTGGTTTTCGACGACGCCGTTCAACTGTTGACCATCTTGTGTCAATATCGACACAGATAATGGACGGCTTTATAAAGAACAGTCAAACCGTTGGCATATTTTTCGATCTTGAGAAGGCTTATGATACGTGCTGGCGAGCAGGGATTCTACGTTCGCTGTATGCCTGGAACATACGTGGACGCCTACCACTTTTCATTCAGGAGTTTATGAAGGACCGCGTTTTCCGAGTAAGGGTCGGCTCGGTTTTTTCTAATTCTTTTGTTCAGGAGGAGGGAGTACCTCAGGGTTCGGTGCTAAGTGTCACGCTCTTTGCTATAGCAATTAACTCCATCTGGAAATGTGTTCCACCTGGAGTTTCGTCATGCCTATTCGTAGACGACTTCGCTGTCTATTGCACTTCTCAGCGCACGGCGTTCTTACAACGGCGCCTGCAGCAATGTTTGGACAACCTTAGAGAATGGAGCGTGAAAAACGGCTTCCGTTTCTCAACTGAGAAGACAATCTGCGTTAATTTCTGGCGCCGTAGGAGACGATTACCACCTTCGCTCCGATTTGGTCCAGATGAACTTCCCTTCGCAGAAGAGACGCGCTTCCTGGGTTTGATCTTGGACAGGAAGCTTAGTTGGTCGTCGCATATTGCACAGCTAAGAGCGAGATGTGACCGTTCCCTAAATATTATGCGAGTACTGAATGGAAAATCGTGGGGAGCGGATCGAACAATTTTGTTGCGAATATATCGAGCATTGGTCCGATCCAAGCTAGACTATGGGTGTATTGTTTATTCGTCAGCACGACCATCTGTGCTGAGAAGATTAGACGTGGTCCATAATAGGGGCATCCGCATTGCAACAGGAGCTTTTCCAACAAGCCCAGTGGTGAGCCTTTACGCCGAGTCCGCAGAACCTCCTCTGCAATATCGGCGTGAGATTCTCTTGGCAAATTATGGCTGTGCGCTTAGATGTATGCCTAAGCACCCAACGTTCGCTTCTTTTTTCACCACCACGCTAAGAGAACGATATAGAAATAGCTCCCTTAGTCTGAAGCCTGCGGGGTACCGTTTCCAAGAGCTCCTAGTGAAGCTTGGAGTGGAACTGCCTGTGATGTTCGCCAAGGGCGAGAGACTTTACCCCCCTTGGCTATCTGGTACGCCCCATGTAGATCTTGGGATGACCGAACACCAGAAGTCCACGATGCCTATTTCAAGTATATGCACGTGTTTCTTAGAATTTTTGTCAGGCTACTCTGACCGTCGATATATTTACACCGATGGATCAAAGAACACCAACGGTGTTGAATGTGCTTATGTTTATGGAACCGAACCATATACATTCGGTTTTCCAAATAGCACTTCCATTTTTACTGCAGAGCTTTATGCAATTTATCGAGCCGTTTTGTATGTTCGCCGTCGTAAATTAGGTGACTGCCTGATTTTGAGCGATTCCCTTAGTATACTGCAGAGCCTTTGTCAGTTGTACAATCCCCACCCTATTGTACAACGTATCCAGGATGCCCTCCAAGTTTTACACTCAATGCGCATACGATGCGATGCACATAAGATGCGATGTCTAGCGATGCCATGCACATGTGACTTGATGTGACTCAATGTGCATGCGATGCGATGCACTTAAGATGCAAAGTCGAGCGATGCCATGCGCATGTATTGCGATCCGATTCAATGCACATAAGATGCGATGTCCAGCGATTCCATGCGCATTTGTTGCGATGTGACTCAATACCCACGCGATGCGATGCGCATAAGATGCGATATCAAGCGATGCCGAGCACATGTGACGCGATCTGTCTCAATGCGCATCGATGCGATGCACATAAGATGGGACATCAACCGATGCCATGCGCATGTGACGCAAGTGACTCAATCCACTTGCGATGCGATGCACATAAGATGCGATCTCAAACGATGCCATTCGCGTGTGACGCGATGTGACTCAATTCTCAAGCGATCCGATGCACAGAACATGCGATATCAAGCGATGCCATGCGCGTGTGATTCGACGTGACTCAATGCGCTTGCGATGCGATGAACATAAGAAGCGATATCAAGCGATGACATGCGCATGTGACGCGACGTGACTCAATGCGCATGCGAGGCGAAGCACGTAAGATGCGATATCAAGCTATGCCATGGGCGTTTGGTGCGACGTGACTCAATGCGCATGCGATGGGATGCGATGAACATAAGATGCGATATCAAGCGATGCCATGCGCATGTGAAGCGATGTGACTCAATGCGCATTCAATGCGATGTCGAGCGATGCCATGCGCATGTGATGGGATGTGACTCAATACGCATGCGATGCGATCCACATAACATGCGATATCAAGCGATGCAGACCGCATGTGACTCGATGTGACTCAATGCGCATTCGATGCGATGCACATAAGATGCGATATCAAGAGATGCCATGCGCGTGTGATGCGACGTGACTCAATGCACATTCGATGCGATTAACATAAGATGCGTTATCAAGCGAAGCCATGCGCATGTGATGCGATGTCACTCAATACGCATGTGATGCGATGCACATAACATGCGATATCAAGCGATGCCGAAAGGCATGTGACGCGATGTGACTCAATGCGCATTCGATGCGATGCACATAAGATGCGATATCAAGAGATGCCATGCGCATGTGAAGCGATGTGTCTCAATGCGCATGCAATGCGATGTCGAGCGATGCCATGCGATGTGACTCAATACGCATGCGATGCGATCTACATAACATGCGATATCAAGCGATGCAGACCGCATGTGACGCGATGTGACTCAATGCGCATTCGATGCGATGCACATAAGATACGATATCAAGAGGTGCCATGCGCGTGTGATGCGACGTGACTCAATGCGCATTCGATGCGATGAACATAAAATGCATTATCAAGCGATGCCATGCGCATGTGAAGCGATGTTTCTCAATGCGCATGCAATGCGATGCACATAAGATGCGATGTCGAGCGATGCCATGCGCATGTGAGGCGATGTCACTCAATACGCATGTGATGCGATAAACATAACATGCGATATCAAGCGATGCCGACCGCATGTGACGCGATGTGACTCAATGCGCATTCGATGCGATGCACATAAGATGCGATATCAACAGATGCCATGCGCATGTGACGCGAAGTGACTCAATGCGCATGCGATGCACATAAGATGCGATATCAAGCGATGTCATGCGCATGTGATACGATGTGACTTAATGCGCATGCGATGCGATACACATAAGATGCGATATCAGCAGATGCCATGCGCATGTGACGCGAAGTGACTCAATGTGCATGCGATGCACATAAGATGCGATATCAAGCGATGTCATGCGGATGTGATACGATGTGACTTAATGCGCATGCGATGCGATACACATAAGATGCGATATCAGCAGATGCCATGCGCATGTGACGCGAAGTGACTCAATGTGCATGCGATGCACTTAAGATGCAAAGTCGAGCGATGCCATGCGCATGTATTGCGATCCGATTCAATGCACATAAGATGCGATGTCCAGCGATTCCATGCGCATTTGTTGCGATGTGACTCAATACCCACGCGATGCGATGCGCATAAGATGCGATATCAAGCAATGCCGAGCACATGTGACGCGATCTGTCTCAATGCGCATCGATGCGATGCACATAAGATGCGACATCAACCGATGCCATGCGCATGTGACGCAAGTGACTCAATCCACTTGCGATGCGATGCACATAAGATGCGATCTCAAACGATGCCATTCGCGTGTGACGCGATGTGACTCAATTCTCAAGCGATCCGATGCACAGAACATGCGATATCAAGCGATGCCATGCGCGTGTGATGCGACGTGACTCAATGCGCTTGCGATGCGATGAACATAAGATGCGATATCAAGCGATGCCATGCGCATGTGACGCGACGTGACTCAATGCGCATGCGATGGGATGCGATGAACATAAGATGCGATATCAAGCGATGACATGCGCATGTGAGGCGACGAGACTCAATGCGCATGCGATGCGATGCACATAAGATGCGATTTCAAGCGATGCCATTCGCATGTGACGCGACGTGGCTCAATGCGCATGCGATGCGATGCACATAAGATGCGATATCAAGCGATGGCATGCGCATGTGACGCGACGTGACTCAATGCGCATGCGATGCGATGCACATAAGATCCGTTGTCGAGCGATGCTATGCGCATGTGATGCGATGCGATTCAATGCGCATGCGGTTCGCTTCAATGCGAATGCGAGGCAATGCACATAAGATGCGATGTCGAGCGATGCCATGCGCGTGTGATGCGATGCGATTCACTGCGATGCGATTAATATAAGATGCGATGTCGAGCGATGCCGACCGCATGTGACGCGATGTGACTCAATGCGCATGCGATGCACATAAGATGCGATATCAAGCGATGTCATGCGCATGTGATTCGATGTGACTCAATGCGCATGCGATGCGATACACAAAAGATGCGATATGAAGCGATGCCGAGCGCATGTGACGCGATCTGACTCAATGCGCATCGATGCGATGCACATAAGGTGCGATATCAAGCGATGGCGTGCGCTTGTGACGCGAAGTGACTCAATGCGAATGTGTAGCGATGCACATAGGATGCGATATCAACCGATGCCATGCGCATGTGACGCTAGTGACTCAATCCACTTGCGATCCGATGCACATAAGATGCGATCTCAAACGATGCCATTCGCGTGTGACGCGATGTGAGTCAATTCTCAAGCGATCCGATGCACATAAGATGCGATATCGAGCATTGCCATGGGCGTTTGATGCGACGTGACTCAATGCGCATGCGATGCACATAAGATGCGATATCAAGCGATGCCATGCGCATGTGATGCGGTGTGACTCAATGCGCATGCGATGCGAAGCACATAAGATGCGATTTCAAGTTTTTTTTTTTTTTTTTTTTTTTTAGGTGGAGGGGAAAAATCTTGTTACGAGACCCCATGGTACTGTGGGAGTCGCCATTGAAGATGGCCATACCCACTAAAAAAAAAACCCATCCACCGGATTAGGAAGGTGAAAGCCTGCTGCGGTACCGCCTGTAGCACCCGCGCATTCAGTGGTGAAGATTCGGCTGGTTCGCATTGCGTAACCAGACGGAGAAGGTTAGGAGCTTGGAGACGAGCTTGACCGAAGCCCAGCTTGCCCCCTAGTGGAGTCATGGATGGTTTGGTAGGAGTCATTTGTGATTGCTGTCAGGAATCAGGGTGCTATGAATCTTGGCGTGAATACGCCGCGTCTGTACGTGCGCCTCAGAAGTCTGGGAGCGTGTCGATACCCTGCATGCTGGATCCCTGAAACAATCTTAATATACATGTACATACACTAAGAACAAAGGAAGTGCGTACAATTAGTCTCTTAGGTTAGTGGTAATTTGTGCGCTTGTGGCGTCGTCAATCTAGTGTAATTATAATTGTTACGTTCCCCCGTATGGCTTCGTCTGTAATTCATAATTAAGGTTGTTGATATACCATCCGGCATCGTCAATTGGTTGAGTGCATGTCCGTTGTATCGCCTGTTCGTCTGGAGTGCACACTTGGCGGGCAGTCTGCCTGAAATACAGGTGCGAACCAGTGCCACTCCCGAGGGGGCCCTCATCCCCCTGGGTCCGCCTTATAAATAAGGACTTGAGGGTTATCTGAAAAGAAACTGTAGGTATGAATGTGTGTGTGAGAGAGAGAGTGAGAGTGATGCACAGTTCACATATGGATAACATCGGGGTAGTTAACTAGGTTGTCCAGATATTGTTGCATGTCAACATCTGGCTCCCCGAGACCAATAGTTACCTGGAATAGAGATAGTGGCCTTGCATGTTTGTCGTGCGTTATATCATAATTTCCTAGGTTTTGAATTAGTTCGTTGTGGTTTTTGTTTTTCTTATCAAGTAAGTTACAGGTGAGCCTTTTTATGAACTGTTCAATGGAATGTACTTTTAGCTCCTCGTGTAATTGGAGCGTTGGAGCTACTTCGGGTAATCTCGCGATTATTCAGAGTACTCTATTCTGCATCGTTTGCAGTCTCTTTATGTGTGTTTTCGCTGCATGTCCCCATACGGGTGCAGCGTATGTTAGGATGGGCCTTATTAGTGTTTTATAAAGTGTAGTGCCCATCTCTTACTTTAGAGTACTGTTTGTGTTGATTATTGGGTATAGCTTATTGAGTTGTGCATTGGCTTTGGCTCTTACTGTGTCTACGTGCTGTTTCCACGTAAGGCCCTGGTCCATTGTTACACCTAAGTAGGTGATGGTTTTGCTGTTCCATTGGATTGGCTCTTGTCCAAGCGTTAATGGCTGAAGGCCGTGTTTACCATGACGGTGCTTAATTCGCTTGGTGAATACAATTGCCTGGCTTTTTCTGGTGTTTACCTTTATGCGCCATTTCGTGAGCCATGGCTCTAAATCATTTAGAGCATTTTGTAGCCTGGTGCGTATAATCCTTGGCATGGTTGATTGTGTGACAAGCTCTGTGTCATCCGCATATAGATATCGGTCTACTCTTATCGTCTCTGGTAAATCATTTATGTAAATATTAAAGAGGGTGGGCCCCAATAAACTTCCTTGTGGGACCCCTGCCCTGATTGGCCGTCGCGTTGATGTCTCTGTTTCGACTGCCGTGCGGAACGTTCGGTGAGATAGATAGTCCTTTATTATGGCTATCATAGAGTCCGCGAATTCCAGTGATATGAGCTTTCTGAGTAGACCAGCGTGCCACACGCGATCGAAGGCCCGTTCAATATCCAAGAAGATGGCCCCTGTGGATCGGTTTTCATTGAATCCTCGCGTGATGGATTCCGTCATTCGCAATAGTTGTAGTGTTGTCGAGTGTTGTGCCCGGAATCCGAATTGTTCGTTAATTACTAAGTTATTTTTTATTATGTGGTTCGTAAGTCTTTTGAGTATTATTTTCTCTAAAACCTTGCTCATAGTGCTGAGGAGGCTGATTGGCCTATAATTTTCAGGCTGTGATTGGCTCTTTCTCGGTTTAGGGAACATGAGAATTTTGGCCTCTTTCCACTGTGGAGGGAATCTGCCTTTTTCAATTGTATAGTTAAATATATCTGCCAGTGCTTCAGTGCTTTGGCTGGCAGATGTTTTAGTACTATATTTGGAATTTGGTCTGGCCCTGGATATTCCTAGAGGGCAGGTGTTTAATGATCCATTTGATCTCACCCGCATTCGTTTTTCGCGTCTTATTATGCGTTGGTGTTCTACCGATATTCACGACCATTGCTTCCGTTTCGTCCACAAATGCTTGGTCTGACGGAAAGGCATTCGGTTCAAATGTCGCCTCTAGGGTGTCTGCAAATGCTTCAGCTTTGGCTCGGGGAGTTTCCGCTATTCCGTTAGGCGTGTGGAGGGGAGGGACATGTGTGTACGTACGCGTTAGGTTTCTGGCTATTTTCCAGATTGTATTGTTTTGTGGGTTGCTGTTACTTAACACATCGTGCCACTGATTTGTTGTGTATTCTCGTATTCGTTCGCTTGCTTGAATGCTTAGTTCCGTGTACGCATTACGGTCTATTAAGTTACGCGATTTTTGCCATTTACGCCTCGCGCGATTTCTGTCCTGAATGGCTTGTCTAGTGTCGCGTGGAAATTTTTGTGTAGAAGTTATAGGATATCTGATTGGAATGTGTTGTTCGGTAGCGAGCTTAATTGATTCTACGATATGCTCAATAGCTTCGTCTTGTTTTTCATGTGTCTCGATTGTGTGATCGTGTATAATGTTTTGTAGTGTGTTTTCGAAGGACTCCCAGTCTGCTTGTCTGTAATTGGGTCTTGGAGGTTCCGATTTAAAAGTGATTGGGGCTTCAATTTCTAGTAACACTGGGAGGTGATCTGAGTTTAATTCGTTAATTACGTGTGTATTTGTGTTGTGTGTAATGCCCTTGAGGAGAGCAATGCCTAGTATATCTGGTCTGTGTGTATGTACTCTTGGTATGAATGTCGGCTCTTCAGGGCCTGTTAGAAGTATGTTGTGTCTGTTGATGTATGCTAGTAGTTTATTGCCCGCCTTGTTTGCAGCTACGCAATTCCAGAGGAAATGTTTCGCGTTCAAGTCCCCTGCTATTACTACTTTTTGGGCCATACGCAATAGTGTATCGATGTCGTCCGTGTCAATATCGCAGGGTGGATTATATACCGCAATAAATGCAACTTCGGTATTAAGAAGCTTTACACTAACCGCGGTAGCTTCTATTCGGTTTAGTTGGGGGACAAACGCCTGGTGGTGTTGTACTGAATTTTGAATAACTACGGCTGTCCCTCCGCCTCTCCTATTTCTATCTGTTCGGTATACTGAGTATCCTGGGACTGAGAAGCGATCTACAGGTCCCAGGTGGGTTTCGTTAATTAGCGCTATTTGGATTGAATTCCTTTGGAGGAATTCCGTAAACTCCTTGCGCTTCCTTTTGAGGTTATTGCAATTCCAGTATATGATATTTACGGTGGGTGTGTTACTCATAACAAGTGAACTGTGCGAGAATTCCCAGGAAATGCGTGACATGGTCAAAGAGGAAAAGTGGGTCGCTGTTGGTGTTTATTTGCTCCAGGAGCCACTTTGCGTGCTGGAGGAACGAGTTCCAGCCTAATTCCAGTTTTGGGTAGCCCAACTTTAAGAGGAAGTCGGCTAGTGCAAGGCCATTTTCGAATGCATCGCGAGGGGTTTGCGACTTTGGGACCAAAAAGCTTGGTCCCTTTGTGTGTGTTGCCTGGTGTGTGGTTGTTTGTGTGGGAGCGGTTTTGTGTGTCGTTGTGGTTTGTTGTGTGTTGTGTTTGTGTTGTGTTGGGGAGTGTCGCTTTGTGGGTGCCGTGACTTGAGCAGGAGCGACCTGCTTGGTCACTGCTGCAGAAGGGGCGGGGGCTGGGCGGGTTCTGCCTCTGCGGTCCTGAGTAAACCATTGCCCTTCTGCTGATGACGGGCCAGCCTGGGGTAATTTTGTCTGTTCATTCCTGGGTTTGGGGTTCCCTAGTTGTGCCCTGGGCCTTGCGCGTTCCAGTGCAGAGAGGTATTTGGGGCAACCGCGCCAAGTTGCTCCATGACCTTTCTGGCCACAGAGGGCGCACAGGCGTTCCTCTGTGGGCACTTTGCAGGTGTAGGAGGGGTGGGGGCCTGTGCATTTGGCGCAAACTTGTGTGGGGGCCTGGCATTCTCTGTAGTAGTGCCATAGCTGCTGGCAGCGTCGGCACTGCTTGGGCTCTGGAGCAGAGTGGTACTCTTCTACTCTGACTCTAAAGTGGGCCAAGTATTTGAGGCCGAGTATCTTCCTATTCTCCTGGGTGTCCTCCATTTCCACTAGGAACATTGGGAGGGGGTGTCTATTCCTGCCTAGTGAGTGCATTTGCACTGCCCTAATGGCCTCAAAATTGTGTTGTGCCAGTACTGATTTTATGTGTTCTCCGGTGAACGGGGCGCACAGACCTTTTATGACAAACCTAACTGTTCTAGCTTCTGGGTGTTGGAGGAG
Source organism: Tenodera sinensis (assembly GCA_030765045.1). Lineage (NCBI taxonomy): Eukaryota > Metazoa > Arthropoda > Insecta > Mantodea > Mantidae > Tenodera > Tenodera sinensis. The sequence continues at coordinate 111,828,026 of CM060970.1, read as the reverse complement.
ATAACACTGTGCGCCCTCATTCCTGAGGTGTTCCACCATATTATGGTAGTCACTCAGGCTGAACATTTTTAGAGCTAAGTCACCGGAGCGATTTGCGCGGTGTATTGTGTACTTGTGTGTAGGTTTGTATTTTGTGTCAAATTTGTTGGTGATTGTGTGTATGTGATTTGCCTGGCTTTTGTGGAGATACAAAGGCGCGAGATTGGCCCTATACTCCGTGTAGCTGTTTGTTTTGGGGGTGGGTGGCCTTGTGGTGACGTCAGTGTAGGTGTCCTGGTTGGGTGATTGTACTGGAGGGGGTGGTGTAGGAAGCACGATTTCAGAGTCTGGTGTATGTGTGGGTGTTTTTGTGTTGTTTGTGTTTGTGTCAGCTTCCAGTGTTTGTTGTGGCTTGTCTCCTGTGTCAGTGTTAGGTGTGTTTGTTTTTGGCGTGTCTGTGATTGGTGTATTTGATGTGCTTGAGATGTTCAGTGTGCTTGGTGTACTGGGCGTGTTTGGTGTGCTTGGTGTGTTTGTGTTTGTGGTTTGTTTTGGTGTGTCTGTGTTTTGTGTGCTTGTGCCAGGTGTGCTTGTGTTGTCAGTGTTTGTGTTTAGTGTTGGCATGTTTGTATCTGATGTGGTTGTTGTGTTTGTTTGTGGTGGTGGTGTAGTCTTTTTATGTGAGCGTGTGTGTGGTCTTTTTGGTGTTGTTGGGGTGGTGTGTTTGAGTGTTTTTGTTTTGGTGGTGATAAGTGTGGTTGCTCTGATCGGCTTATTTGGTTTGGAGAGAGACGAGGGAGAGAGAGTGAGAGTTTTGCCTACTTTACCCATGTCTCCGATTACCTGGGGTTCCCTGAATGAGTGTGAAGTGAGAGTTTAGTTAAGTGTTTAAATGAGGGACAGTCTTATTTATTTGGCCTGCTTCGGTCTTTAAAAAGACAGATAGCAGGAAGGTTACAACTTGGTCTAGCTCTGTGAGGTGCCTTAAGGGCAGTTAGCTTAAGATTTACCTAGGAAGAGGAAGAGAGAAGAGAGTAAAAGTCTAGAGGGGGGCCTAACCGGGGAGCTTAAAAACTAATAGAAAAAGAGGAAAATAGCGACAGAAGGAGAGAATGAGGCAGCTAGCGAGTGCTAAAAAGCGTGGCTAGCAGAGGACCTGAACCGGTTAAGGCGCCTTGGTACCAGTCAGAGACTGTCGGCTGTGGTCGTGCTATCCCTCGTCTATCCTGCTTGTTTATAGTTACCTGTCTTGTAGCGTCGTTGAAGCTGCCGGCAAGCGGGAGTTGCAGCGGTGATTCCCGGGCGACTTAGAGCGCGAGTGGCGGTCTGCGCACTGCGTTTTCTGAAGTTCGCTCGGAATCCCTGTTTCTCGCTTTACCAAAGCTTGGAGGGCTCTTCAAAGCAGCTGCAGACGATCTCCACCGCTTCAAGCGATGCCATTCGCATGTGACGCGATGTGACTCAATGCGCAAGCGATGCGATGCACGTAAGATGCGATATCAAGCGATGCCGAGCGCATGTGACGCGAAATGACTCAATGCGCATACGATGTGATGCACATAAGATGCGATATCAAGCGATGCCATGCGCATGTAATGCGATGTGACTCAATGCGCATGCGACGCGATTCACATAAGATGCGATGTCGGGCGATGGCATGCGCATCTAATGCGATGTGACTCAATGCGCATGCGACGCGATTCACATAAGATGCGATGTCGGGCGATGCCATGCGCATCTAATGCAATGTGACTCAACACGCATGCGAAGCGATGCACATAAGATGCGATGTCCAGCGATCCCATGCGCATGTGTTGCGATAATACTCAATACCCATGCGATGCGATGCACATAAGATGCGATGTCGAGCGATGCCATGCGCATGTGTTGCGATGTGACTCAATGCGCATGCGATGCGATGCACATGAAATGCGCTATCAAGCGATGCCATGCGATGTGACGCAATGTGACTCAATGCGCATGCAATTCGATGAACATAAGGTGGGATATCAAGCGATGCCATTCCCATGTAACGCGAAGTGACTCAATGCGCATGCGATTAGATGCACATAAGATGCGATATTAAGCGATGCCATGCGCTAGTTGCGCGACGTGACTCAATGCGCATGTGATGCAATGAACATAAAATGCGATTTAAAGCGATGCCGTTCGCATGTGACGCGATGTGACTCAATGCGCATGCGATGCGATGCACATAAGATGCGATATTAAGCGATGCCATGCGCATGTTGCGCGACGTGACTCAATGCGCATGTGATGCAATGAACATAAAATGCGATTTAAAGCGATGCCGTTCGCATGTGACGCGATGTGACTCAATGCGCATGCGATGCGATGCACATAAGATGCGATATTAAGCGATGCCATGCGCTAGTTGCGCGACGTGACTCATGCGCATGTGATGCAATGAACATAAAATGCGATTTAAAGCGATGCCGTTCGCATGTAACGCGAAGTGACTCAATGCGCATGCGATGCGATGCACATAAGATGCGATATTAAGCGATGCCATGCGCATGTTGCGCGACGTGACTCAATGCGCATGCGATGCGATGAACATAAAATGCGATATCAAGCGATGCCATGCGCACGTAATGGGATGCGTTTCAATGAGCATGCAATGCGATGCACATAAGATGCGATGTCGAGCGATGCCATGCACATGTGATGCGATGTGACTCAATACGCATGCGATGCGCTGCACATAACATGCGATATAAAGCGATGCCGACCGCATGTGACGCGATGTTACTCAATGCGCATACGATGCTATCCACATAAGATGCGATATCAAGAGATGCCATGCGCATCTGACGCGAACTGACTCAATGCGCATGCGATGCACATAAGATGCGATATCGAGCGATGCCATGCGCACTTGACGCAAGTGGCTCAATTCACATGCGATGCGATGCGCAGAAGATGCGATATCAAGCGATGCCATGCGGGTGTGATGCGACGTGACTCAATGCGCTTGCGATGCGTTGAACATAAGATGCGATATCAAGCGATGCCATGCGCATGTGGCGCGACGTGACTCGATGCGCATGCGATGCGATGCACCTAAGAAGCGATATCAAGCTATGCCATGCGCGTTTGATGCGACGTGACTCAATGCGCATGCGATGGGATGCGATGAACATAAGATGCGATATCAAGCGATGCCATGCGCAAGTTAGACGACGTGACTCAATGCGCATGCGACGCGATGCACATAAGATGCGCTATCAAGCGATGCCATGCGCATGTAATGCGATGCGATTCAATGCGCATGCGATGCGATGCACATAAGATGCGATGTCGAGCGATGCCATGCGCATGTAATGCGATGGGATTCAATGCGCATGCGATTCGATTCAATGCGCATGCGATGCAATGCACATAAGATGCGATGTCGAGCGATGCCATGCGCGTGTTATGCGATGCGATTCAATGCGATGCGATGCATATAAGATGAGATGTCGAGCGATGCCATGCGCGTGTGATGCGATGTGACTCAATGCGCATGCGATGCGATGCACATAAGATGCGATATCAAGCGATGCCGACCGCATGTGACGCGATGTTACTCAATGCGCATTCGATGCTATCCACATAAGATGCGATATCAAGAGATGCCATGCGCATGTGACGCGAACTGACTCAATGCGCATGCGATCCACATAAGATGCGATATCAAGCGATGCCATGCGCACTTGACGCAAGTGGGTCAATCCACATGCGATGCGATGCGCAGAAGATGCGATATCAAGCGATGCCATGCGGGTGTGATGCGACTTGACTCAATGCGCTTGCGATGCCTTGATCATAAGATGCGATATCAAGCGATGCCATGCGCATGTGGCGCGACGTGACTCGATGCGCATGAGAGGCGATGCACCTAAGATGCGATATCAGGCTATGCCATGCGCGTTTGATGCGACGTGACTCAATGCGCATGCGATGGGATGCGATGAACATAAGATATGATATCAAGCGATGCCATGCGCAAGTTAGACGACGTGACTCAATGCGCATGCGACGCGATGCACATAAGATGCGATATCAAGCGATGCCATGCGCATGTGATGCGACGTGACTCAATGCGCATGCAATGCGATGCACATAAGATGCGATATCAAGCGATGCCATGCGCATGTAATGCGATGGGATTCAATGCGCATGCGATTCGATTCAATGCGCATGCGATGCAATGCACATAAGATGCGATGTCGAGCGATGCCATGCGCGTGTTATGCGATGCGATTCAATGCGATGCGATGCATATAAGATGAGATGTCGAGCGATGCCATGCGCGTGTGATGCGATGTGACTCAATGCGCATGCGATGCGATGCACATAAGATGCGATATCAAGCGATGCCATGCGCATGTGACGCATGTGAGTCAATGCCATTGCGCTGCGAGGCACATAAGATGCGATATCAAGCGATGCCATGCGCATGTGACGCGACGTGACTCAATGCGCATGCGATGCGATGCAAATAAGATGCGATGTCAAGCGATGCCATGCACATGTGATGCGATGTGACTCAATGCGCATGCGGTGCGATGCACATAAGATGCGATATCAAGCGATGTGACTCAATGTGCATACGATGCAATGCACATATGATGCGATATTAAACGATGCCATGCGCATGTGACGCGACGTAACTCAATGCGCATGCGATGCGATGCACATAAGTTGTGCTGTCGAGCGCTGCCTTGCGCATGTAATGCGATGTGGCTCAATGCGCATGCGATGCGGTGTACATAAGATGCGATGTCGAGCAATGCCATGCGCATGTAATGCGATGCGACTGAATGCGCATGCGATGCGATTCAATGCGATGCGATGCACATAAGATGCGATGTCGCGCGATGCCATTAGCGTGTTATGCGATGTGACTCAATGCGCATGCGATGCGATGCACATAAGATGCGATATCAAGCGATGCCATGCGCGTGTGATGCGATGTGACTCAATGCGCATCCGATGCGATGAACATAACATGCGATATCAAGCGATGCCATGCACCTGTAATGCGATGCGATTCAGTGCGCATGCGATGCGATGCACATAAGATGCGATATCCAGCGATGAGATGCGCATGTGACACGATGTGACTCAATGCGCTTGCGATGTGATGCACATAAGATGCGATATCAAGCGATGCCATGCGCATCTAATGCAATGTGACTCAATACGCATGCGATGCGATGCACATAAGATGCGATATCAAGCGATGCCATGCGCATCTCATACGATGTGACTCAATGTGCATACGATGCGATGCACATGAGATGCGATATTAAGCGATGCCATGCGCATGTGATGCGATGTCACTCAATGCACATGCGATGCGATGCACATAACATGCGATATTAAGCGATGCTGAGCGCATGTGACGCGATGTGACTCAATGCACATGCGATGCGATGCACATAACATGCGATATCAAGCGATGCCATGCGCATGTGACGCGAAGTGACTCAATGCGAATGCGATGCACATAAGATGGAATATCAAGCGATGCCATGCGCATGTGATCCAATGTGACTCAATACGCATGCGATGCGATATTAAGCGATGCCATGCGCATGTGACGCGACATGACTCAATGCGCATGCGATGCAATGCACATAAGATGCGACATCAAGCGATACCATGCGCATGTAATCCAATGTGACTCAATACGCATGGGATGCGATATTAAGCGATGCCATGCGCATGTGACGCGTGTGACTCAATACGCATGCGATGCCAAGCACAAAAGATGCGATGCCGAGCGATGCCATTTGGATGTGACGCGACATGCCTAAATGCGCATGCGATGCGATGAACGTAAGATGCGATATCAATAGATGCCATGCGCCTGTAATGAGATGCGGTTCAATTTGCATGCAATGCGATGCAAATAAGATGTGATGTCAAGCCGTGCCATGGACATGTGATGCGATGTGACTCAATACGCATGCGATGCCAAGCACAAAAGATGCGATGTCGAGCGATGCCATTTGCATGTGACGCGACATGACTCAATGCGCATGCGATGCGAGGCACGTAAGATGCGATATCAATAGATGCCATGCGCCTGTAATGAGACGCGGTTCAATGCGCATGCAATGCGATGCAAATAAGATGCGATGTCAAGCGATGCCATGGACATGTGACGCGATCTGATTCAATGCGCATGCGATAAACCCTAAGAAGCCCGGGAATGGAAATTTACCACAAATTTACCATAACCCGAATACCTATTCTTATTAATTTATTTATGCCATGCCCATGTGGTCCGATGTGACTCAATGCGCATGCGGTGCGATGCACATAAGATGCGATATCAAGCGAAGCCATGCGCATGTGACGCGAAGTGACTCAATGCGCATGCCAATTGATGCACATAAGATGCGATATCAAGCGATGCCATGCGCATGTAATGCGATGCGATTCGGTACACATAAGATACGATTTCGGGCGATGCCATGCGCATCTAACGGAATGTGACTCAATGCGCATGCGACGCGATGCACATAAGATGCGATGTCCAGCGATGCCATGCGCATGTGTTGCTATGTGACCCAATGGGCATGCGATGCGATGCACATAACATGCGATATAAGGCGATGCCATGCGCATGTGACGCATTGTGACTCAATGCGCATGCGATGCGGTGAACATAAGATGCGATATCAGGCGATGCCATACGCATGTGATGCGACGTGACTCAATGCGCATGCAATGCGATGCACATAAGATGCGATATCAAGCGATGCCATGCCCTCGTGACGCGAAGTGACTCAATGCGCATGCGATGCGATGCACATAAGATGCGATACCAGCGATACTATGCGCATGTGACACGTATGACTCAATACGCATATGATACGAAGCACATAAGATGCGATTTCAAGCGATGCCATGCGCATGTGATGCGACGTGACTCAATGCGCATGCGATGCGATGGACGTAGGATGCGATATTAAGCGATGCCATGCGCATGTTGCGTGACGTGACTCAATGCGTGTGTGATGCGATGAACCTAAAATACGATATCAAGGGATGCCAGGCGCATGTGACGCGATGTGACTCAATGCGCATACGATGGGATGCACATAAGATGCGTTGTCGAGCGAAGCCATGCGCATGTGATGCGATGTGAGTCAATACGCATGATATGCGATGCACATAACATGCGATATCAAGCGATGCCATGCGCATGTGATGCGACGTGACTCAATGTGCATACGATGCGATGCACATAACATGCGATATCAAACGATGCCGAGCGCATGTGACGCGATATGACTCCATGCGCATGCGATTCGATGCACATAAGATACATTATCAAGTGTTGCCATGCGCATATGATGCGACGTGGCTCAAAGCGCATGCGATGCGATGTACATTAACTGCGATATCAAGCGATGCCATGCCCATGTGACGCGAAGTGACTCAATGCGCATGCGATGCGATGCACATAAGATGCGATATCAAGCGATGACATGCGCATGTGGCGCGTGTGACTCAATACGCATGCGATGCCAAGCACAAAAGATGCGATGTGGAGCGATGCCATTTGCATGTGACGCGACATGACTCAATGCGCATGGGATGCGATGCACATAAGATGCGATATCAAGCGATCCCATGCGCATGTGATGCGATATGACTCAATGCGCATGCGATGCGATACACATAAGATGCGATTGTAAGCGATGCCATGCGCATCTGACGCGACGTGGCGCAATGCGCATGCGATGCGAGCCACATAAGATGCGATATCAAGCGATGCCATGCGCAGGTGACGCGACGTGACTCAATGCGCATGCGATGGGATGCACACAAGATGCGATGTCGAGCGATGCCATGCGCATGAAATGCGATGCGATTCAATGCGCACGCGATGCGATGCACACTAGATGGGATGTCGAGCGATGCCATGCGCATGTGATGCGATGCGATGCGATGCACATAAGATGCGATGTCGAGCGACGCCATGCGTGCGTGATGCCTTGTGACTCAATGCGCATGCGATGGGATGCACACAAGATGGGATGTCGACCGATACCATGCGATGCGATTCAATGCGCATGCTATGCGATGCATATAAGATGCGATGTCGAGCGATGTCATGCGCATGAAGTGCGATGCGATTAAATGCGCATGCGATGCCATCCACATAAGATGGGATGTCGAGCAATGCCATGCGCATGTGATGCGATGCGATGCACATAAAATGCGATGTCGAGCGACGCCATGGGCGTGTGATGCTATGTGACTCAATGCGCATGCAATGCGATGCACATAAAATGTGATATTAAGGGATGCCATGAGTGTGTGATGCGATGTGACTCAATGCGCATGCGATGCGATGCACATAAAATGCTATATCAAGCGATGCCATGCACATGTGACGCGACGTGACTCAATGCGCATGCGATGCGATGCACATAAGATGCGATATCGAGCAATGGCATGCCCATGTACGCGATGTGACTCAATGCGCATGCGATGCGATGCACATAAGATGCGATGTCGAGCGATGCCATGCGCATGTGACTTGATGTGTCCCAATGTGCATGCGATGCGATGCACTTAACATGCGAGGTCGAGGGATGCCATGCGCATGTGATGCGATGCGATTGAATGTGCATGCGATGCGATGCACGTAAGATGTGATATCAAGCGATGCCATGCGCATGTATTGCGATGCGATTCAATGCGCATCAGATGCGACGTCGGGCGATGCAATGCGCATTTGACGCTATGTGACTTAATGCACATAAAATGCGATATCAAGCGAAGCCTTGCGCAAGTGATGCGATGCGATTCAATGCGCATGCGATGCGATGCACATAAGATGCGATGTCGGGGGATGCCATGCGCATGTGATGCGATGTGACTCAATGCGCATGTGATGCAATGCACATAAGATGCGATGTCGAGCGATGATATGCGCATGTGATGCGATGCGATTCAATACGCATGCGATGCGATGCACATAAGATGCGACGTTGAGCGATGCCATGCGCTTGTGATGCGATGTGACGCAATGCGCATGCGATGCGATACACATCAGACGCGATGTCGAGCGATGCCATGCGCATGTGATGCGATGTGACTCAATGCGCATGCGATGCGATGAACATAAGATGCGATATCAAGCCATGCCATGCCCAAATGACGCGACGTGACTCAATGCGCATGCGATGCGATGAACGTAAGATGCGATGTAGAGCGATGCCATACGCATGTGATGCGATGTGGCTCAATGCGCATGCGATGCGATGCACATAAGACGTGATATCAACTATGCCATGCGCATGTGACGCGACGTGACTCAATGTGGATGCGATGCGATGCACATAAGATGCAATGTCGAGCGATGCCATGCGCATGTGACGCGATGTGACTCAATGAACATAAGATGCGATTCAATGCGCATGCCATCTGATGCACATAAGGCGCGATGTCGATCGATGCCATGCGATGCGATGCACATAGGATGCGATGTCGAGCGATGCCATGCGCATGTAATGCGATGTGACTCAGTGCGCATGCGATGCGATGCACATAAGATGCGATGTCGAGAGATGCAATGCGCATGTGCCGCGATTTGACTCAATGAACATAAGATGCGATGTCGAGAGATGCAATGCGCATGTGAGGCGTGGTGACTCAATCCGTATGCGATGCGATGCACATAGGATGCGATGTCGAGCGATGCCATGCGCATGTGATGCGATGTGACTTAATGCGCATGCAATGCGATGCACTTAAGATGCGTTATCAAGCGATGCCATGCGCATGTGACGCGACGTGACTCAATGCCCATGCGATGCGATGCACATAAGATGCGATATCAAGCGATGCCTTTCGCATGTGGGGCGACGTGACTCAATGCGCATGCGATGCAATGCACGTAAGATGCGATATCAAGCGATGCCATGCGCATGTGACGTGAGGGGCCGGCGACACTTCCCTCAAAACCCCCTCCCGACCCTGACACCGAAACCGCCACCACGTCCGGACATACGAGACAAACGACACGCACGACCCGTTCGCACTACCACGACATCAGCAGCAGCTCTAGCGACTCTTGCACACTCAACACCAGCACCGAATCAATCCCCAGCGCCTCACGCACTCAGCAACCTCCCCGCCCAAACACACCAGCAGTACCACACGGCCATTTCCCCATATAGATTCTGAATTGCGATCCCGAGAAGCAGAATGCCTGGCTCATAAAATCACTTCTAGAGAAACACCAACAACCGGCAGAATCCCTTTTCCGCGTGCAACGCAAATACCGACCCCGGAATACACTTGCCCTGATCTTCAAACATCAACAAGCAGCCACTACGTTCAAACGGGAAATCCCTCCACATCACTTTGGCAAACAGGCAAAATACGCAACAAACCTGGAAACCCCCCAAGACACAGAAAAGCCACAAGAAAAACCCAGGAAGACCTTAACGGCAGTGCTATAGGGTATTCCACGAGACATCCTCGATGAGGTCATTCTCGCCGGCATCCAGGAAGATTATCCAAGCATCAACAGGGTATCACGGATAATAAGTCACGACAAACCTACACCCCTAGTACGCGTGTTCAGCACCGACGTCGCCACGATCACCACCATCCTACACCAAGGGGCGATCATCGAAAAACAGGTTTTTCGAGCCGAGCCCTCCCGCCACACTGAGCGCCACATCCCGTGTCGCCAGTGCCAGCAATACGGGCACCAGAAGGAAAACTGTCCCGAACAGAACCCAACCTGTTTTCACTGCGGCCAGAAGTCCCAAACACAGAAATGCAAGCATATCAAGCACGCAGCGCCATACTGTGCTACCTGTGAACGGCTCGGACATTTCACAGGGCAAGTTAAATGCCCCAAATACCCAAGGACACCCCCAACAAAAACAACACAGATAGCAGAGACACACATTTTGCCCCATAACCTGCCAACCCCCCCTCAGCCAAACAAGACACCAACTGGACAACCATAAAATTCCCCAGTATACCCGCAGACAAGAAAGAAATGACCGCAAAAGAAACAACCGGCACATTAAAGCAAGTTATAGAACACTCGAGCGAACAGATACAGGACTTGCAGAACCAAATAACCAACATACAGAAGAACATAACAGCATATATTAACGACGTCACCCAAACTATCATCGCACAAATAATGTCAACGATTATACCACAATATAAAGACAACGGCCCAAAAACACTCAAAAAATCAATAGACACCGCAAAATTAGGGAACCAGCTCGCCATCTTCATCCAAGACATAAAAAATAGGTTAAACAAACACCGCGCAAGGAAGATAAGCACAACCAGAAATGGCGGGAAACAGAGCACACACCCAAGTAAGACACAATATTAAACTACTACATATAAACATTAATGGAATTACCGGCAAGAGACAGCAACTACAAGACCTCTTAACACACCACAGCGCGGATATAATAACTATTAACGAGACAAAACTAAACAAGAGAAGAAACTTCACGTTCCAACCGCTCACAGTGTTTAGAAAGGATAGGCCACACGGGACTGGAGGCGGGGTAATGGTGCTTGTTAAGAGCGAATTAAGCCCGACAGAAGTAACCACCCCCCAAGCCTTTAATGAACTGGAATTCCTATTAATACAAATCACGGTTAATAGAAGCAAACTACACATCGCCACGATTTATGCTCCCCCTAACAAAGATTTCCCTACCACATTAATCACCTACCTACACGACAACTACACACATCTAATAATAGCAGCTGACCTAAACGCAAACCACAAGGAACTTCTGGACGAACGCACCAACATTTTTTTTTATTTATTTTTTTTTGGAAGGCTGGCCCCACACCCGCCAGCCCTGGTGACGATCATCCTCAGAGGCTACATCGTCTCCCCATGCACATGCGGTTAGTAAACTAAACATGCAAGGCAGAGAAAGACAGGGTGCTTGTTAATGTAGCGATACATGCAGTTAGGCCGGGTTCCGCGATAGCACCCCGGTTAGTAATGGTTAGTACCTAGCTGGCATGCGCTGCATGCGAGCGCGTGATATTGTATCCTGGGAGTCAACACATATCGAGGTCTGTGCAGCACCCAGGGGGGAAAGCTTGTTAGTAAGGAGTAGCTGGTGTTATGTGCTATAGAGTGTTACAGTTGTGCTAATTTAAGGGGGTTGGTAATGTACGTGCTTACAAGCTATGAAGTGGTTATCTACATATAAAGGAATGCAGTGGTGGGGGCAGGTTTAGGGAGTGTTACGTACCTGTTGTGGGCTTGGGAGTATCCTGTATACCTGATCTTGAGAGAAAGTGGATGCGGTCCGGGCGTTTACTGTCCTCCTCTGTTGGCAGAAGGTTTTAAGTAGTTAGTTGTGATTCAGAATATTGAATAGGTGGGCTCTGGCATCTATGGTATCTGTGTTGTTTAGAGAACGTTCAAAAAGATGGAGTGGCGTTTTGTGTTTTGTTAGTTCAAGATGATATGTGCCGAGGTTGGCAATGAGTGGGTTATGGTGGCGGGAATTTTTGGCATAGAGGTCGGAGGCAAGCTTTTTAATGAATTCTTCAATTGTGTGCATATGCAGTTCTTCGTGCAGTTTGTAGGCCGGCGCCCGTCTGGGTACGCCAGTGATTATCCTTAGGATCCGGTTCTGAAAGGAGTTTAGGCGCTTAATGTGGGTGGAGGCGGCGTATCCCCACACCGGGGCTGCGTATGTCAGTATCAGTCGGATTAGTGTTTTATATAGGGTAAGTCCTAGTTTCGGGGAGATATGTGATCCTGTGCGAAGGAGGGGGTAGAGTCTCCTTACTTGTACTTGCGCCTTGCGCCGGCAATTTTGGATGTGTGTGTGCCAAGTGAGGCCTTGGTCCATCGTGAGCCCGAGATAGGTGGTCTGGTTAGTCCAGTTAATGTTTTCGCCAAACAGAGTTAAAGGAGGGAGTCTACGTGCAGTGCTTCTATGTGTTTGGCGCTTAGTGAATATTACTGCATGGCATTTGGCTTGGTTGACTCTGATTCGCCATTTGGCGAGCCAGTCTTCCAAGTTGGTGAGTGACGTTTGTAGCCTGTCGCGTACAAATCTAGGGTTGCCTGACAGTGCTGCGATAGCCGTGTCGTCTGCATACAAGTAAAGTGATGTGTTTGTGGTTTTTGGTATGTCGTTGATATAAATGTTGAAGAGTGTGGGCCCCAATAAACTGTCTTGGGGGACCCCTGCTTGCATAATACGTGGAGAGGAGAGTGCATTGTTTACTGCGGAGCTGAACTGGCGGTCACGTAAGTAGTTTGCGATGAGCTTTACCATGGTGTCTTGCACATTTAGAGACAGTATTTTGCGTAGGAGTCCTGGGTGCCATACCCGGTCGAAGGCACGTTCAATGTCCAGGAACAGGACCCCCGTGGTTTTATTTATGTTAAATCCGCGGGTTATGTGCTCGGTGATACGGAGTATTTTGAGTGTGGTCGAGTGCTTGGCTCGAAAACCGAACTGTTCTTGAATGATGATGCCGTGTTTGATTAGATGTGCGGTTAGTCTTTTAAGTATTATTTTCTCTAGCACCTTACTGAGTGAGTTCAGTAGGCTGATGGGTCTGTAGTTGGCTGGGTTGGCGTGGTCTTTGCCTTGTTTGGGGAAGTGGAGGACTTTGGCCTTCTTCCAGCGCTGTGGAAAGGTGCCGCTTCGAAGGGTATAGTTGAATATTTCTGTCAGTCGGTTAATGGCGTCGGGAGGTAAGTTTTTAAGTGCTATGTTGGGTATGGTGTCAGGTCCGGGCGATTTCTTTTTTGGGAGATGCTTAATGATCCACGTAACCTCAGATGGTGAGGTTTTTCTGACTTGGTTGTGAGTTGTGGATGAGTATATGTTATTAGTTAGAGTTTCGGTCTCAGCAGTAAATTGTGGTAAACTTGGTGTAAGGTTCGGTGTTAGTGTGCGTTCCAGCTCATCTGCGAGTGCTTCAGCTTTTTCGGTGTCGGATGTGGCTATACGTTGGTTGATGTGTAGGGGCGGAATGGAGGTGGGTTCGCGTGTTAGGCATTTCGCAATGCGCCAGAGTGATGTGCGGTCCGTGTCTAGATCAGCGACTGTCTTTTCCCATTGGGAGGTAAGGAAGTCGGCAGTGCGTTTTCGGATGTGTAAGTTAAGTTCACGCAGGTGTTGTAGGGCTTGAGGGCGTCTCGTATGTTGCCATTTGCGGCGCGCTTTATTGCGGATTCTTGCTAGGTCTTTGAGGTCGGTAGGCATGGTTTGGGGGCCGCGGTTACGTGCATGAATGGGGACCGAGGTAGAAATGGCATATTGTATTGTCTTTTCAAGGTTTGCTACTGCTTCTTCTAGCTCGTTGCATGACGTGATTGGCGTGTTGTGGATTTCAGCCGATACAATCTGGTTAAAGGTTGCCCAGTTTGCTTTGTTGTAGTTGCGTCTGAGGGGTTGCAAGGAAGGTGCCGGAGAGCCTTCTAGGTTGATTAGAGCAGGTAGGTGGTCTGAGGACAGGGCGTTGATTACTTTAAGCGTGACCCGGAGGTGTAGTTGTCGTGCTAAGGTGATATCGAGGATGTCAGGCTGGTGGTTGCGCTGTGTGGGTATGTATGTGTGCTCGCTTGGTGCGTATATGGCATAATTGGAGTTGTTCTCATGTCTAAGGAGTTGTGAGCCAGCTGGGTTACCTGTGCGGCAATTCCAGAGCGGGTGCTTGGCGTTCAGGTCTCCGGCGATTAGGAAGGGGTTGCTTAGTTGGAACAGGTCGTCCAGGTCATGTGTGTTTAGTTCGCCCGGGGGATTATACGCAGCAACAATGAGTGCGCGAGTATTATTAATTTTGACATACGTGCCCGTCGCCTCCATACGTCTTAGGGGGGGTAGCAATGCTTGTTCGTGTTCTATGGTACGTTTGATAATTACGGCTGTGCCTCCGCCACGTCTGTCCCGGTCAGTTCTATAGGTTTGGTATCCAGCAATGTTTAGTCTGGCTTTGTGGTTTAGATGGGTCTCTGTGATTAGTGCAATGTCTATGTTGTGGGTGTGTAGGAAGTCCGTGAGTTCTCCTTTACGGTGGTAAATGCCACGTGCATTCCAATTCATTATCCGTGTCATTGCAGTGGTCGTCATCGATATTAAGCAATAGCTGTTTAGGGGAGCGGGAGTTTAGTCAATTGCGAAGGCATCAAGGTGAGAGAAGAGTGCAAAGAAGCCCGAGTATGTGGCGAGCACCTCGTGAGTGAGGTGTGGCTGGGTTAGCAGAAGCGTGAGTATGTGTATGCACTCGTGCCGCGCTTGGACCCAGGTCATTCGTGGGAATGTTAGGTTTCTTTGCAGTGTGGCAGGAGTTAGGGAAGGTGGGATCGCTGGTTTTGGAGGTTGAAAGTGGGCGTGTGTGCCTTGCTGGCGGTCATGCGTGGGGGTGGGGGGTCTCGAAGTGCTGGCCGCTGGTCTCAGATTAAAGCTGTCGCGGCTCTGGGCCATATGAGGCGTTACTGGGGGGGCGATGTTGTCCTGTGTGAGGGCTTGTGTGTGGTCCCTGGGGGCAGTAGGGCGTGGGGGCACTTGTCCCCTCAGTCTCGCCAGTTGGCGCTGGTATTCGCGGCAACCCCGGAATCGGGTCCCATGCCCTGGTAATCTGCACAGGGCGCAGGTTCGCCTCTCAAGGGGGACGGTGCACGAGCGAGATTCGTGCCCCCGTGCACACTTGGAGCACAGGGGTTCGGGGGCGGGGCATCGCTGGAACGAGTGCCCTAACCTCTGGCATTTGAGACATTGGATGATTGTGGCTGGGGGGCGGAAATCCTCAATTGTGATTTTGAAATGCAGTAGGGTGGTGATTTGTCTGAGTTTCTGCAGGTCTTCAGTAGAGGGGACCTCGATCACATAGATAGGGAGGAGTGTCCTGTCTCTGGCAAGGCGTCTTAGTTGTTGCACCCGTATTGTGCGTATCCCTTTAATCTGTAACTCTTCTTTGATTTCTGAAGCCGCCCCGTCCAGGAACAGTGGCTTTACCACTGCTCTGTGGGACCGGTCTTCCCTGTGAACGTTGGTAACATTGAATAGGACCCCCTTTCCCCTCAGGAACTCGCAGAAGTTTCTATAGTCCTCCTCCCGGGTAAATCGCACCATCGTGTCATGGGAGACTGGTGCTCGGTTACACGAATAGTGCCCCGGGTTGTAGGTTCTATCAAACTCCGCGAGCACTGCAGGTATTCGGGGGGGGGGGGGGGCTCGTCCTTGAACACGTAGATGGGGGACTGGTATTCCCTGGCTCATGGCAGAGACCTAATGAAGGTACTCAAAAACACCGAACTCAAACTCATCCTCACACCAGGCCCTACACGGATAGGTCAAGGCACCCAGAACAATAGCTCACCAGACAAAATACTCACCTCCAAACAAACCTATTCGCTCGTACAAGACATCACCACAGACGCACCCCCCGACACGGACCATATGCCAGTCATTGTCTCCTTGAAAACCGGTCCATGGAACACACAAGCATTCAGAAGCATAACCGTCAAGGACTACGAAAACGCAGACTGGGAACTGTTCAAGGAGACAGCATCCCGACTGACAAGAAATACTGTACTCACCACACCAACGACGACACATGACATTGACCAGCAAGCGCAAACACTGACAGATATAATTATGCAAGCACACATCACAGCAATACCCACCAAGACAGTCCACATAAACCCGTATAGCAGACCACTCCCCAAAGAAATAATATGTCTTATTAAAAAGAAGAGGAAAGCACATAGAAACTTCCTAAAGACGCACAACGCAGCTGACAAGACTATTAAACAAAGCACAAGAGGAAGTAAAGCAGGCCATACAAAAACACAACACACAACACTGGGACAGGAAATTACACGACCTTACGCAATCACACAAACGGGATCCAGCAAAATTCTGGAAATTGATAAAAAGCACCAAAAGAAAGACTGCACCCAACTACCCTATCAAAAAAGATGTAAACACCGTAACCGACACACGTGAGAAACTCGAAATCTTCCGAGCCCACTACGAAGAAGTTTTCCAAACACCGCAAAGCCCAAACTTTAACAAACAATACTACAAAAGAATCAACTATCACATCAAACTGCAACACCAGTTATACACCCCCCAACTAGCCATCGAAAACTTAAACTCCGACGAAGAAGCCGAAGCACCCCTAACCACAGACGACATAATAGCAACATTCAAAAACACCAGAAACACAGCTCCCGGCCCAGACAGCATAACCTACCAGATGTTAAGGAACCTACCGATAGATACAATAAAACTACTCAGAGACATATACAACACCATGCTACGGTACGGATATCACCCCACCAAATGGAAAACTGCCCACATACTACTGTTCCAGAAACCCGGTAAAGACCATACAGACCATAGAAACTACAGGCCAATATCACTGACATCAACCCTCTCTAAAATATTTGAGAGGGTGATGGTGAAGAGACTAAACAAAATATGCAACCAAAAACACCTCATCCCAACGACACAAGCAGGTTACCGCAGCGACATCACCATCCAGGACCAGCTGGTTCGGGTGATGTCGCAATTCAAGAATGGTCACAATTTAGGCTATACAACGGTCGCTGCATTTCTCGACGTAAAAGCGGCCTTCGATAAATGCTGGATTAATGGTCTGCTGTATAAGCTCACCGATTTCAAAATACACCCCCGAATAGTCAGATGGATCGCCAGTTTTCTAACCGGCAGAACAGCCAACATAAAACTAGACAAAACATTATCCGAACCCATCACACTACATGCAGGCACACCCCAGGGGAGCGCAATATCAGGCCTCCTCTGCATTATATACACGGCAGACACACCCCAGCATCCAGCTCGCCCAGTACGCCGACGATACGGCGTACTGGTGCACAAGCCCCCGGACGGACCAGGCAAAACATCAATTGGAACTTCAACTCAAGGCATATATAGACTGGACCAAAAAATGGCGTATATCAATCAACGCAGAAAAAACCCAAACCATCGTCATCCGAAAGAAGAGGAAATACCGCCACAACAACCTGACACTCAAACTAAACAAAACAACCATAAAATGTGCCAAATCAGTGAAATACCTCGGGATACAAATCAATACCCAACTGACAGTAAAACCCCACTACAAGGCCCTACTGAACAATACCAGAGCCATATACTCCACCCTCACTTTCCTCCCCAAACTAAACAAGACGGGATTGAACACGCAAATACTAACCAAACTATATAAATGCCTCATTCGCCCATGCCTGACGTATGGTGCAGTCGCCCTAATGCCCCTCATAACAAAAACAACAATGACAAGCATCCAAGCATTCGAGCGCAAATGCCTACGCACCGCAAATAAACTTTTCCCCAACTTTAAAAACACGATGATCCATGAATATGCCAGAATAATCCCCATCGATAAGCACATTGCCAACCTAATGCTCACCTACATCCACAACGCACATACAAGACCCCACAGGAGAACACTTATACGAACAGTTCAAACTATGCGAACACTCCCACCAGAAAAACAGCACGAAAATCCACCTCTACTAACGCTAATATACATTTATGACCAACACCAGGAGCAACAAACAGAACAAGTCGAACAATATCCACAGGCACTATTGAACATCTAATCACCCTCCCACTACAAGCAAACAAAAAACACACGAAACAAACACAACAGAGCTGAGTTGCAGCGGCGAACAAATAAAGCACATCGCACCGGAGAAACAGTCTTCAGGCAGAAGAAGAGACGGCGGCAGATTGTGGGACACGGACCTTTTCCGACATAAATTCAAAATTGTAAATGTGCAAATATGTCATTTTATTAAAAAAAAAATTTAAAAAAAAACACAAAACACAAAAGACAACAAAAACAAAATATGCATCTATGCAAAATGTGCATATATACACATACACAATAACCAAAACACACATATTTGCACATATTTTATATTTTATCTAATTAACCCATCATTGTATAACAAAACACGACAATCTGCCCTAAGAGTACGCACACGACGGAAATATCTCTGCGCACACAACAAGATAAAAATTCTTCTCACTAGGCTTAAAAGGGGTAAACCCCAAGAACCCCGGAAATGGAAATTTACCATGACCCGAATTCCAATTTTTATTCATTTATTTATTATGATGTGACGCGCTGTGACTTAATGCGCATGCGATGCACAAAAGATGCGATATCAAGCGATGCCATGAGCATGTGACGCGATGTGACTTAATGCGCATGCGATGCGATGCACATAAGATGCGATACACAAAAGATGCTATATCAAACGATGACATACCCATGTGACGCGATGTGACTCAATGCTCATGAGAAGCGATACACAAAAGATGCTATATCAAGCGATGCAATGCGCATGTGACGCGATGTGACTCAATGCGCATGCGATGCGATGCACATAAGATGCGATATCAACCGATGCCATGCGCATGTAATGCGATGCGATTTAATGCGCATGCGATGCGCTGCACGTAAGATGCGATATCAAGCGATGCCATGCGCATGTGATTCGACGTGACTCAATGCGCATGCGATGTGATGGACAAAAAAATGCCGTATCAAACGATGACATACCCATGTGACTGCGACGTGACTCAATGCGCATGCGATGCGATGCTCAAAAGATGCGATATCAAGCGATGTCATTAGCATATGACTCGATGTGACTCAATGCGCATGCGATGCGATATCAAGCGATGCCATGCCCATGTGACGCTATGTGACTCAATGAGCATGCGATGCGATGCACAAAAGATGCGATATCAAGCGATGTCGTGCGCATATGACGCGATGTGACTTAGTACCCATGCGATGCGATGCACAAAAGATGCGATATCTAGCGATGCCATGCGCATGTGACGCGATGTGACTTAATACGCATGCGGTGTGATGCACAAAAGATGGGATATCAAGCGATGCCATGAGCATGTGACCCGATGTCACTCAATGCGCATGCCATGCGATGCACTTAAGATGCGATATCAATGGATGCCATGCGCATGTAATGCAATGCGATTCAATGCGCATGCGATGCCATGCACATAAAATTCGATGTCGAGCGATGCCATGCGCGTCTGATGCGATGTGACTCAATGCGCATGCGATGCCTTGCACATAAGATGCGATATCAAGCGATGCCATGCGCATGTAATGCGATGCGATTCAATGCGCATTATATGCGATGCACAAAAGGCGCGATATCAAGCGATGCCATGCGCATGTGACGCGATGTCATTCAATGCGCATGCGATGCGATGCACAAAAGATGCTATATCAAGCGATGCTATGCGCATGTGATGCAATGTGACTCAATACGCATGCGATGCGATGTTCTAAAGATGCGCTATAGGCCGATGTCATGAGCCTCTGACGCGATATGACTAAATGCGCATGCGTTGCGATGCACATAAGATGCGATATCAAGTGATGCCATGCGGATGTGACGTGAGGTGACTCAGTGCACATGCGACGCGATAATCATAAAATGCGATATCAAGCGATGCCATGCCCATGTGACGCGATGTGATTAAATGCGCATGCGATGCGATGCACATAAGATGCGATATTGAGCGATGCCATGCGCATGTCATGCGATGTGATTCAATGCGCATGCCATGCGATGCACATAAGATGCTATATCAAGTGATGCCATGCGGATGTGACGCTATGTGACTTAATGCGCATGCGATGCACTTGGGATGCGACATCAAGCGATGCCATGAGCATGTGACGCGATGTGACTCAATGCTCATGAGATGCGATGCACAAAAGATGGTATATCAAGCGATGCCATGCGCATGTGACGCGATGTGGCTCAACGCGCATGCGATGCGATGCACATAAGACGCGATAGATGGTATATCACGCGTTGCCATGCGCATGTAATGCGATGCGATTTAGTTCGCATGCGATGCGCTGCACGTAAAATGCAATATCAAGTGATGCCATAAGCATGTGATGCGACGTGTCTCAATGCGCATGCGATGTGATGCAGAAAAGAATGCGATATCAAACGACGACATACCCATGTGACGCGAAGTGACCCAAAGCGCATGCGATGCGATGCTCAAAGGATGCGATGTCTAGCGAAGCCATGCGCATGTGATGCGATGTGGCTCAATGCGCATGCGATGCGATGCACATAAAGGCGATATCAAGCGATGCCATACGCATGTAGTGCGGTGCGATTCAATGCGCATGCGATGCGATGCACATAAAATGCGATGTCGAGCGATGCCATGCGCATGTGACGCGATGTGACTTAATACGCATGCGATGCACAAAAGATGCGATATCAAGCGATGCCATGCCCATGTGACGCGATGTGACTTAATGCGCATGCGGTGCGATGCACAAAAGATGCGATATCAAACGATGACATACCCATGTTACGCGATGTGACTCAATGCGCATGAGTAGTGATATACTGTATGTTCTAGACCAATTTGCATAACAATAGACCCCCCCTCCCCCCCCCCTGCCCCTCCACCCCCACATGTGGGAATTTCCAAAAAGTCATCTGTATGTTCTGCCCCACTTAGCATAACAATAGACCCCCCCCTCCCCCCTCCCCTCCCCCCCCCCCCTCCACCCCCACATGTGGGAATTTCCAAAAGGTAATAGTGACTTTGGCTCAATTAGCATAAATGTCCCATTAATCAAATCCACCCCTCCCCACCTCCTCTTCCCTCCCCCCTTAAGTGACATGGGTATTTCTTTGGACACGTGGGAATTCCGAAAAGAGATAGGGTGAATGGTCTGTCGCGATCAGGATGACAAAGGAAGGATAATTAATGACCCCGTTCCCCTGACCTCCTATTCTAGTGTCTGCAGGTGTTTTCGAAAGAAGAACGTGAGGGTAAGAAACCCTACAATGAATGGACCCTTACAGATCTTGATATATTTATGTGACAGTTGGAAATGTTTCCCTCTGACAGTTTTGAAAAGAACAAGTTTCAACTTGGAACGTCGAGCATAGACATACACATTTTCCTGTCTGAACAGGCCTAGTGTTTTTCTCTTAACATAACAGTCAAAGACCGCCCACCTGCAGGATGAGATCTTTTCACAAGCGAAAGAATATTTCTGCATTGACACGTGGACCACCCATGTGGTCCCCACACTATATTAACCACACAAAGACCCTTTGCGGGGGTGGGGTTACCTGCCTTCCCTCATAATGACTGTATTGAGCGGAATGAGCTGCAGTGGTCTTGGGCACACTTGAATGACATTCCCTACTCAGCCTTCTACAAACATTTCTTACCAGCTCTTATGCCTATATCTTCACTTTTACGTTCATAGAGTTCTCTCTACACACGTTTCTTACTGTGACATGATTGTTTGAATTCTGTTAATCCTCATGAAAATACTGGCTTATACACGCATTTAATTTCAGTATTATTTTATAAATAACGTTATTTTATACTTGCAACATTCATTTTGTGTATAGAATCATGTTCGACGATCAGAGAGGCTGTTTCTCGTTTCTTTCAAGCAAATTTAAGCTTTGACAACATGTTACTTAAGCTGAAAATATTGTCTCGTCTGTTACCCTCACGCAACTTTCCCTACTCTTGCCCCTAACAATTAATACAAAATGTTATTTGCACTAACATCTTCGTGTTAGCTGAGATAAACGTTTTCACAAATTATCTCCCTGCTTATTTCCTTTTATGTGCAATGGGGGATATTAGAGTAAGGAAGGCTTTGTGTACTGATCAAAAGCTACATGCAATTCTACTGAAAAAGCATTCACAAGGGAATTTTTTGGGTCCATCCACATCTCTTGACTTCGCATTTGTTTATGTTCCCAAAACTCAACTAATATCATGGAAACATCTCCAAAAAATCCTACAGTCACACTCACACACCTACACGCGCAGACACCCACACTTACACGCATACACCCACACTTACACGCATACACTCACACACACACACACACACACGCACAAGCTTTAAGCTTTAAATTCTGTTCTCTTTGCATGACTATGATATAACAAAAGAATTAATATCAAGAATACAATTAACTGAAGCTTAAGTTTTCCGAAACTGTTAAGAATAAGTGTTACTTCAAATCATTTCATAACAAAACGGAATATTATTTTAATAATTATTTCCTGTGACATTTCTGCTTGCATACAGGTCATAAATATTTACAGATCACAATATCTTATCACAAAACATCACGCTTTCACCTCGGGGATCGATCGGACTATCTTGAAAACTAAACATTTCATGGAACCTGCTTTTGTATGCCCATACAAAAGGAAACCTGTAACATAACTCTTAGCAGAAAAACAAACTGCCAGTTCGACATAACGAAACTTTTACTGACCAAAATCTACCCCCCCGCACACGCATTCTTCTGAAGAAAAACCTATTCTCACTGAAATTTTCGGACCGCACACATCTTTGACTTTGCACTAGCCATTAAGCGGAAGGGTAACTCATTCTCCCTATTGTACTTGCAGGTGGCTGCTTCAAGCATTATTTAAGCATTGACAATGACGACAAAAAGTTAAGGGGTTTCTCTTACACATAGAGGCAAAGACAGCAACAGTATTGAATTGAGAAAGGACAATGTTGTTTGCTTCTTAGGGAGCATCGCCCAAAAAAGATTTGGTCTTCTCCCTATTGTACTTGGAGGTGGCTGCTTCAAGCATTATTTAAGCATTGACAATGACGACAAAAAGAGAAAGGACAGTGTTGTTTGCTTCTTAGGGAGCATCGCCCAAAAAAGATTAGGTCTTGCACACACTCCCACGATATTCTCTACTCAAGTACTAACAATTTATGCAAAAAAAATGTTTTCAACTAAATTATCTTATTCTTTACAAACTGTAGTGCGAATACATCAAATCCGGGATTATTGTCAGACATTTTCAGATTGAAATTCTCTCTTCCAAAGCACATCGCATATAGAACAATGGAAACAATCAGTTATTCCGGCAAATTTATGTTCCAATATTCCTCTAATAACATGGACACATCTCCAAAAAAAAAAATCCTACACGCGCAAACACATGCAATCGAGAGCACAACTTTCAGAAAACACACCTGAATGCGCACACACATACACGCATACACCCACGAGCATACACGCACACATGCACACCCACACGCATACTCACACGTAAACACACACACATACATACTCACACTCACACACACACACACACTTAGACATACACACACGCACACATACACATACACTCACACACCCACCCACACTTACACACATACACACACTCACACACACACGCAGACACCCACACTTACACGCACACACACACACCTACACACATGAATGCACAACCACACACACATACACACACACACACACACACACATGCCTGCACATACACACACACACACATACACCCATACACATGCATCCCAATCACACACAGGGCCTACACATACACTCACACACAAATTTTCAGCAAACACTCACACACACACACTTAGACATACACACACGCACACACACACACACACACACGCACATACACACACACACATACACCCGCAGACACACACACACACACACACACACACACACGCAAATACACACATACATACACACGCAGACACCCACACTTACACACATACACACACACACACACACACACACACACACACACACACACTCTCTCCATCACAGCCACGCACACACACACACACACACACACACACACACACACACATACTCACACGTAAACACACACACACACACACACATACACCCCACACACATGCACACAGTAGATACTTTCTTAGTTCTCATAACATTTTCTACACTTATTAGATATCTTTAACTTTGAACATGTAATTCACCTTTTTATGTCTGTCAACATTTTTTGCTTTTATTAGACCCTAACGAAGAAGCATTTATATATTTGTAAGTAGAAACGAAGTATGTATAGAGAATCCAAGAGCAAGGGATGAAGCGAAAAAAAGCTATAGATAATTAACCATATGTAACTCAACCTGAAGCTAAAAAATTGATTAAAGTTCCTATACCTATTCATCTCAGTTTTATATTACAATCAGATGTCACGAGTCTCTTCAACGCTAACAGAGATTGGAGTGTTTAAGAATATAAGCGATTAATCAGTCACTGTTATTTAACAAATTCTTTATACAATTAATCGATTACATTACAAATTCATGCTTAATTTTTAAAATAAAAATAATCTGAAAAATATATACTGCGAAGCTTCATTTCAATAAAATTACAATAGTATATGTATAATTTATACAAAGGGTTATTTTTTGCATCTATTAGCTCATTCTTCTACGGTCATAATCTATTTGTAAATATCAAATCAAAGAGCTTACTAATTTATTTATTTATTTTGATTATTAGCTGATTTATTGTTCCTCTATTTGCTTATTTATAGCAGCTTACATGTTTAGATGCTTGCTTATCTGTATTAAGTATTGTTTTTTAAATCACGCCAAAGAATTGCGATAATGCAATGCAGGAACTTGAGAGGCCTGCGGAATGAACATGGATGATTGAAGAAATAGCAATACAGAATATTTTTGTTATTACATCATAAAATAGGTTCAAATTTTTTCAGTTCCTATTCAATAATGAATTACATAATTTCTAACAAGAACTACCACCAATCCCCACTCAGGCTAGAAGAGGAACTTATACTATTCATTTTAACCCTACCGAAGAGTAACCAATCAGGACAACGAACAGCGCCTTTTCAGTATTCTTTGCCCAAACTCTCCCCTCCCCCATAGAGTGACCATCCATATATATTTCACCGCTTCTGCAAACACAACATCAGTGTTTATACCCATCGTGGTTGCTATTGTTATAACCCAATAGATTCGAGGATTTAACGGGAGTTTGTGTTTTTTTCTTCATCATGCCAAATATCGATGCAGTTTTCGCCTCTGATGAAAGCATGTGTAAGTTTAAAACTTATTAGACATTGTTGTTTAGGTGATATCATTTATGTAGCTCTAATTAAAAAAGTTGTTCATTATTTTTTTATGTTTAATACTTACAGCTGGAGAGCCTCCAGAGACCATTTTTATTTCATCCTCCTCAGAATCGGTGGAAAGCATGTGTAAGTTTAAAACTTATTAGACATTGTTGTTTAGGTGATATCATTTATGTAGCTCTAATTAAAAAAGTTGTTCATTATTTTTTTATGTTTAATACTTACAGCTGGAGAGCCTCCAGAGACCATTTTTATTTCATCCTCCTCAGAATCGCCGGAAAGCACGTGTAAGTTTAAAACTTATTAGACATTGTTGTTTAGGTGATATCATTTATGTAGCTCTAATTAAAAAAGTTGTTCATTATTTTTTTATGTTTAATACTTACAGCTGGAGAGCCTCCAGAGACCATTTTTATTTCATCCTCCTCAGAATCGGTGGAAAGCATGTGTAAGTTTAAAACTTATTAGACATTGTTGTTTAGGTGATATCATTTATGTAGCTCTAATTAAAAAAGTTGTTCATTATTTTTTTATGTTTAATACTTACAGCTGGAGAGCCTCCAGAGACCATTTTTATTTCATCCTCCTCAGAATCGCCGGAAAGCGTGTGTAAGTTTAAAAAACATCACGATCTATTGAGAGCATACATTCATTCAAAGGATTAAGAATTCAAATTGTGAAAAAATATTTTTACAGATGAGGACATCGCCGAGACGAGACCGGCACCAGACATGAAATTCGACAGGGAGTACATGATAAGGAAATATCTGGAGCTAGATGAGATTTTCTCTCAAGGTAAGATCACGTAACTTCTTGATTTAAAAAATAATAAAAAATAAGTGTTATTTACTATTTTTTTTCATGCTCGGCTTGGTAATGATAGAAACAATGATTATCATTGACTGAATTATTTAAACATCTTGTCTCGGTAATGTTAGAAACAATGATTATCATTGACTGCATTATTTAAATAACAAATAAGCTTTTTTATTGATTTTCAGGGGCATCACCATATGGATAGAATCCCGAGTAAATAAATTCATGGGTTTAAATAAGAAATACGATATTTTTTATTGTATTAATAAAATCTATTTAATTTGATTAATAATGTTGCAGATCCCCGAGAATTAGTTAAAACAATATCAGAGGCCACAACTATTAAACTGCCCAATGCTGAATGTGCAGGAGTGATTAACATTCCACCGGTCCCGCCGTTAATACCAATTAAACGACGGGCTCCAAAGAAGTACTGTAAGTATTCAATCTTTTCATGAAAGAACCTTTTTGCATAAAACTATGCAAGAGCTTTAACCATATCTCATGTATTTCTTTCAGAAGATCACCATTTGCCTTTACCATGACCTAAAATTTCTAATGCGATCAATGTGAAATGTTTCAGTTTCACATTCCAGTAGCAGCAGCACCAGCAGCAGAGGTTCCATTGGAGGAAAAAGAAGGAGAAGAAGAAGAAACGAGATTGATTAAGGAGATATGTCAGGGGTGATGGCTCAAGTTATTTGTATTGAAAAATTTTAATAATAATAAACAAAATGTGATGATCATTGATGTTTTTATTTACTAAGAAACACCTTTCATTCCTCATTTAAACTACTGTTCAGTTCAATATATTCATGGGGAGGTGGGGGTGAATTTAATGAGGTGTAGAATGCAGACTAACATAAATGAAATAATTTGTTTAAAGTCAATCGTATATATTTTCTAACCTACCAAAGATCAGATGAGGAGAATCCTAGGTAGACAAGAGAGGTGAGAAAAAAGAAAGGTATAATAAGAAATAGAAATTTGTAATATTACATAATTACAATCAGACAATTTTATTTAACTTATAAAGATGAATACACAGCCATTAGCATTCAGAAAGCAAGCATACACTATTGAAAGACAATATATATTCATTTCATTTCTTAATCATTCAATGATGCCAGTCGATTTCAGTTCATTGATAATTCCTTGAATTTCCTTATAGTGATTCTGTCCGGTCGATTCTTGTGACATGATTAATAATCGTAAACGTTTTACTAATTCATTTGGATCGAACCAAGGATATTCCATGCGAAAAGCAGCACTTGATGAAGGAGCATCTTGCATGTTATCGGAGACTTGGAGATTATTACTTTCTTCCAATGAAGTCATGTTTCCAGATGTTTTTACAAGGACGCTTAGCGTTGATTTTCCATCTTCATTATTAGATGTTTCATCAATCCCAGACTTTTCACTCTCTTGCAACGGAAATGCCCCTGATTCAGAATTAGCTATATTGTTCACAGGAGCATTAGAAACTTCTTTCTTGCATACTTTATTATGGCGTTCAAGCCTACTCGTTGTCCTATTCTTTAAAGTCTGCCCACACTCACAGCATTTGAGGAAACGATGCTTTCCAAGACTAATATATGAAAAATTAAGTCTTGCATATTTTGAGCAATACAACCTTTTACTGTGATCACTCATAGTGAAATGCAGCTGAAGCTGACAATAACCGTTTAAGCAAAAGTTAGAGATGCTCGATATTTTATACATTGATTGTTCATATGTCAAATATAAACTCGCAACAATGCAAAACAATTTAGTGTAAGCAGACACCCTAAGTAACCACAGGTGACCACGGGTGACCAAGGGTGACCATGGGTGACCACGGGTGACCAAGGGTGACCAAGGGTGACCATGGGTGACCAAGGGTGACCAAGGGTGACCAAGGGTGACCATGGGTGACCACGGGTGACCATGGGTGACCACGGGTGACCAAGGGTGACCATGGGTGACCAAGGGTGACCAAGGGTGACCATGGGTGACCAAGGGTGACCATGGGTGACCACGGGTGACCAAGGGTGACCAGATTAGGTGACCACGGGTGACCACGGGTGACCAAGGGTGACCATGGGTGACCAAGGGTGACCAAGGGTGACCATGGGTGACCAAGGGTGACCATGGGTGACCAAGGGTGACCAGATTAGGTGACCACGGGTGACACGGGTGACCAAGGGTGACCATGGGTGACCACGGGTGACCAAGGGTGACCAAGGGTGACCATGGGTGACCAAGGGTGACCAAGGGTGACCAAGGGTGACCATGGGTGACCACGGGTGACCATGGGTGACCACGGGTGACCAAGGGTGACCATGGGTGACCAAGGGTGACCATGGGTGACCAAGGGTGACCATGGGTGATCACAGGTGACCAAGGGTGACCAGATTAGGTGACCACGGGTGACCACGGGTGACCAAGGGTGACCATGGGTGACCAAGGGTGACCAAGGGTGACCAAGGGTGACCATGGGTGACCAAGGGTGACCAAGGGTGACCAGATTAGGTGACCAAATAGGTGGCCCGTGACCCAAGCACGTACGTGAGCAAAATAAGTGCAAGCTAATGTGAGACTATCAAACATTCAAAATATATAACCTAAACCTAACCTAAGCTAACATAATGTTACCTGAACCTGTTTGCTTGAATCTACACACTGTAACTATTTTAATTGAGGATTTCATTCTGCTTGCACCAACAAATATAACATTACCTAAGCTGAATTCTTCTATTTCAAACTTTTATTCTTGTAACACATGCACTAAGTCATCCCATCCCATACAAATATTCAATTTCCGTATAACATAGTCTAATCTACTCTTAATGTGTTTCATGTCTCTTAAGACACGATTCAACATTCAGAGAACAATGTCTCAGATCGATTCTATAGACACAATTAACAAATCATTTCTGGAAAGTAATGTTATTCCACTATTCTTCCATACATCACCCCTACAGGTTATTCACACCAATCAGATAAACATATATCCTACCTCACCTAACTCTAATCTAAATTCAAGCAAACTATTAAGAGAATGCTATTGTATTGTAGATGCTCTGATGAAGTCAATGTGATCATTTCCTCTCATATACAAGTATTCAATACTCTGAACACCAAACCAGGCTTAATATTCTTGATGGCACATAAAATAAATCACAATTAATTATCTTGAGAGCAAGGTGTTTCGATTATCTTCTGGCGTGCTTGATTTTATGTGCTATCAAGAATATTAAGCCTGGTTTGGTGTTCAGAGTATTGAATACTTGTATATGAGAGGAAATGATCACATTGACTTCATCAGAGCATCTACAATACAATAGCATTCTCTTAATAGTTTGCTTGAATTTAGATTAGAGTTAGGTGAGGTAGGATATATGTTTATCTGATTGGTGTGAATAACCTGTAGGGGTGATGTATGGAAGAATAGTGGAATAACATTACTTTCCAGAAATGATTTGTTAATTGTGTCTATAGAATCGATCTGAGACATTGTTCTCTGAATGTTGAATCGTGTCTTAAGAGACATGAAACACATTAAGAGTAGATTAGACTATGTTATACGGAAATTGAATATTTGTATGGGATGGGATGACTTAGTGCATGTGTTACAAGAATAAAAGTTTGAAATAGAAGAATTCAGCTTAGGTAATGTTATATTTGTTGGTGCAAGCAGAATGAAATCCTCAATTAAAATAGTTACAGTGTGTAGATTCAAGCAAACAGGTTCAGGTAACATTATGTTAGCTTAGGTTAGGTTTAGGTTATATATTTTGAATGTTTGATAGTCTCACATTAGCTTGCACTTATTTTGCTCACGTACGTGCTTGGGTCACGGGCCACCTATTTGGTCACCTAATCTGGTCACCCTTGGTCACCCTTGGTCACCCATGGTCACCCTTGGTCACCCGTGGTCACCCTTGGTCACCCATGGTCACCCTTGGTCACCCGTGGTCACCCATGGTCACCCTTGGTCACCCGTGGTCACCCGTGGTCACCTAATCTGGTCACCCTTGGTCACCTGTGGTCACCCATGGTCACCCTTGGTCACCCATGGTCACCCTTGGTCACCCATGGTCACCCTTGGTCACCCGTGGTCACCCATGGTCACCCGTGGTCACCCATGGTCACCCTTGGTCACCCTTGGTCACCCTTGGTCACCCATGGTCACCCTTGGTCACCCTTGATCACCCGTGGTCACCCATGGTCACCCTTGGTCACCCGTGGTCACCCGTGGTCACCTAATCTGGTCACCCTTGGTCACCCGTGGTCACCCATGGTCACCCTTGGTCACCCATGGTCACCCTTGGTCACCCTTGGTCACCCATGGTCACCCTTGGTCACCCGTGGTCACCCATGGTCACCCGTGGTCACCCATGGTCACCCTTGGTCACCCTTGGTCACCCTTGGTCACCCATGGTCACCCTTGGTCACCCTTGGTCACCCGTGGTCACCCATGGTCACCCTTGGTCACCCGTGGTCACCTGTGGTTACTTAGGGTGTCTGCTTACACTAAATTGTTTTGCATTGTTGCGAGTTTATATTTGACATATGAACAATCAATGTATAAAATATCGAGCATCTCTAACTTTTGCTTAAACGGTTATTGTCAGCTTCAGCTGCATTTCACTATGAGTGATCACAGTAAAAGGTTGTATTGCTCAAAATATGCAAGACTTAATTTTTCATATATTAGTCTTGGAAAGCATCGTTTCCTCAAATGCTGTGAGTGTGGGCAGACTTTAAAGAATAGGACAACGAGTAGGCTTGAACGCCATAATAAAGTATGCAAGAAAGAAGTTTCTAATGCTCCTGTGAACAATATAGCTAATTCTGAATCAGGGGCATTTCCGTTGCAAGAGAGTGAAAAGTCTGGGATTGATGAAACATCTAATAATGAAGATGGAAAATCAACGCTAAGCGTCCTTGTAAAAACATCTGGAAACATGACTTCATTGGAAGAAAGTAATAATCTCCAAGTCTCCGATAACATGCAAGATGCTCCTTCATCAAGTGCTGCTTTTCGCATGGAATATCCTTGGTTCGATCCAAATGAATTAGTAAAACGTTTACGATTATTAATCATGTCACAAGAATCGACCGGACAGAATCACTATAAGGAAATTCAAGGAATTATCAATGAACTGAAATCGACTGGCATCATTGAATGATTAAGAAATGAAATGAATATATATTGTCTTTCAATAGTGTATGCTTGCTTTCTGAATGCTAATGGCTGTGTATTCATCTTTATAAGTTAAATAAAATTGTCTGATTGTAATTATGTAATATTACAAATTTCTATTTCTTATTATACCTTTCTTTTTTCTCACCTCTCTTGTCTACCTAGGATTCTCCTCATCTGATCTTTGGTAGGTTAGAAAATATATACGATTGACTTTAAACAAATTATTTCATTTATGTTAGTCTGCATTCTACACCTCATTAAATTCACCCCCACCTCCCCATGAATATATTGAACTGAACAGTAGTTTAAATGAGGAATGAAAGGTGTTTCTTAGTAAATAAAAACATCAATGATCATCACATTTTGTTTATTATTATTAAAATTTTTCAATACAAATAACTTGAGCCATCACCCCTGACATATCTCCTTAATCAATCTCGTTTCTTCTTCTTCTCCTTCTTTTTCCTCCAATGGAACCTCTGCTGCTGGTGCTGCTGCTACTGGAATGTGAAACTGAAACATTTCACATTGATCGCATTAGAAATTTTAGGTCATGGTAAAGGCAAATGGTGATCTTCTGAAAGAAATACATGAGATATGGTTAAAGCTCTTGCATAGTTTTATGCAAAAAGGTTCTTTCATGAAAAGATTGAATACTTACAGTACTTCTTTGGAGCCCGTCGTTTAATTGGTATTAACGGCGGGACCGGTGGAATGTTAATCACTCCTGCACATTCAGCATTGGGCAGTTTAATAGTTGTGGCCTCTGATATTGTTTTAACTAATTCTCGGGGATCTGCAACATTATTAATCAAATTAAATAGATTTTATTAATACAATAAAAAATATCGTATTTCTTATTTAAACCCATGAATTTATTTACTCGGGATTCTATCCATATGGTGATGCCCCTGAAAATCAATAAAAAAGCTTATTTGTTATTTAAATAATGCAGTCAATGATAATCATTGTTTCTAACATTACCGAGACAAGATGTTTAAATAATTCAGTCAATGATAATCATTGTTTCTATCATTACCAAGCCGAGCATGAAAAAAAATAGTAAATAACACTTATTTTTTATTATTTTTTAAATCAAGAAGTTACGTGATCTTACCTTGAGAGAAAATCTCATCTAGCTCCAGATATTTCCTTATCATGTACTCCCTGTCGAATTTCATGTCTGGTGCCGGTCTCGTCTCGGCGATGTCCTCATCTGTAAAAATATTTTTTCACAATTTGAATTCTTAATCCTTTGAATGAATGTATGCTCTCAATAGATCGTGATGTTTTTTAAACTTACACACGCTTTCCGGCGATTCTGAGGAGGATGAAATAAAAATGGTCTCTGGAGGCTCTCCAGCTGTAAGTATTAAACATAAAAAAATAATGAACAACTTTTTTAATTAGAGCTACATAAATGATATCACCTAAACAACAATGTCTAATAAGTTTTAAACTTACACATGCTTTCCACCGATTCTGAGGAGGATGAAATAAAAATGGTCTCTGGAGGCTCTCCAGCTGTAAGTATTAAACATAAAAAAATAATGAACAACTTTTTTAATTAGAGCTACATAAATGATATCACCTAAACAACAATGTCTAATAAGTTTTAAACTTACACGTGCTTTCCGGCGATTCTGAGGAGGATGAAATAAAAATGGTCTCTGGAGGCTCTCCAGCTGTAAGTA
This sequence comes from Tenodera sinensis, assembly GCA_030765045.1. Taxonomy (NCBI): domain Eukaryota; kingdom Metazoa; phylum Arthropoda; class Insecta; order Mantodea; family Mantidae; genus Tenodera; species Tenodera sinensis. The sequence goes on along the minus strand of CM060970.1, from coordinate 111,794,328 downwards.
TTAAACATAAAAAAATAATGAACAACTTTTTTAATTAGAGCTACATAAATGATATCACCTAAACAACAATGTCTAATAAGTTTTAAACTTACACATGCTTTCCACCGATTCTGAGGAGGATGAAATAAAAATGGTCTCTGGAGGCTCTCCAGCTGTAAGTATTAAACATAAAAAAATAATGAACAACTTTTTAATTAGAGCTACATAAATGATATCACCTAAACAACAATGTCTAATAAGTTTTAAACTTACACATGCTTTCATCAGAGGCGAAAACTGCATCGATATTTGGCATGATGAAGAAAAAAACACAAACTCCCGTTAAATCCTCGAATCTATTGGGTTATAACAATAGCAACCACGATGGGTATAAACACTGATGTTGTGTTTGCAGAAGCGGTGAAATATATATGGATGGTCACTCTATGGGGGAGGGGAGAGTTTGGGCAAAGAATACTGAAAAGGCGCTGTTCGTTGTCCTGATTGGTTACTCTTCGGTAGGGTTAAAATGAATAGTATAAGTTCCTCTTCTAGCCTGAGTGGGGATTGGTGGTAGTTCTTGTTAGAAATTATGTAATTCATTATTGAATAGGAACTGAAAAAATTTGAACCTATTTTATGATGTAATAACAAAAATATTCTGTATTGCTATTTCTTCAATTATCCATGTTCATTCCGCAGGCCTCTCAAGTTCCTGCATTGCATTATCGCAATTCTTTGGCGTGATTTAAAAAACAATACTTAATACAGATAAGCAAGCATCTAAACATGTAAGCTGCTATAAATAAGCAAATAGAGGAACAATAAATCAGCTAATAATCAAAATAAATAAATAAATTAGTAAGCTCTTTGATTTGATATTTACAAATAGATTATGACCGTAGAAGAATGAGCTAATAGATGCAAAAAATAACCCTTTGTATAAATTATACATATACTATTGTAATTTTATTGAAATGAAGCTTCGCAGTATATATTTTTCAGATTATTTTTATTTTAAAAATTAAGCATGAATTTGTAATGTAATCGATTAATTGTATAAAGAATTTGTTAAATAACAGTGACTGATTAATCGCTTATATTCTTAAACACTCCAATCTCTGTTAGCGTTGAAGAGACTCGTGACATCTGATTGTAATATAAAACTGAGATGAATAGGTATAGGAACTTTAATCAATTTTTTAGCTTCAGGTTGAGTTACATATGGTTAATTATCTATAGCTTTTTTTCGCTTCATCCCTTGCTCTTGGATTCTCTATACATACTTCGTTTCTACTTACAAATATATAAATGCTTCTTCGTTAGGGTCTAATAAAAGCAAAAAATGTTGACAGACATAAAAAGGTGAATTACATGTTCAAAGTTAAAGATATCTAATAAGTGTAGAAAATGTTATGAGAACTAAGAAAGTATCTACTGTGTGCATGTGTGTGGGGTGTATGTGTGTGTGTGTGTGTGTGTGTTTACGTGTGAGTATGTGTGTGTGTGTGTGTGTGTGTGTGTGTGTGTGTGTGCGTGGCTGTGATGGAGAGAGTGTGTGTGTGTGTGTGTGTGTGTGTGTGTGTGTGTATGTGTGTAAGTGTGGGTGTCTGCGTGTGTATGTATGTGTGTATTTGCGTGTGTGTGTGTGTGTGTGTGTGTGTCTGCGGGTGTATGTGTGTGTGTATGTGCGTGTGTGTGTGTGTGTGTGTGTGCGTGTGTGTATGTCTAAGTGTGTGTGTGTGAGTGTTTGCTGAAAATTTGTGTGTGAGTGTATGTGTAGGCCCTGTGTGTGATTGGGATGCATGTGTATGGGTGTATGTGTGTGTGTGTGTATGTGCAGGCATGTGTGTGTGTGTGTGTGTGTGTGTGTATGTGTGTGTGGTTGTGCATTCATGTGTGTAGGTGTGTGTGTGTGCGTGTAAGTGTGGGTGTCTGCGTGTGTGTGTGAGTGTGTGTATGTGTGTAAGTGTGGGTGGGTGTGTGAGTGTATGTGTATGTGTGCGTGTGTGTATGTCTAAGTGTGTGTGTGTGTGTGAGTGTGAGTATCTATGTGTGTGTGTTTACGTGTGAGTATGCGTGTGGGTGTGCATGTGTGCGTGTATGCTCGTGGGTGTATGCGTGTATGTGTGTGCGCATTCAGGTGTGTTTTCTGAAAGTTGTGCTCTCGATTGCATGTGTTTGCGCGTGTAGGATTTTTTTTTTTGGAGATGTGTCCATGTTATTAGAGGAATATTGGAACATAAATTTGCCGGAATAACTGATTGTTTCCATTGTTCTATATGCGATGTGCTTTGGAAGAGAGAATTTCAATCTGAAAATGTCTGACAATAATCCCGGATTTGATGTATTCGCACTACAGTTTGTAAAGAATAAGATAATTTAGTTGAAAACATTTTTTTTGCATAAATTGTTAGTACTTGAGTAGAGAATATCGTGGGAGTGTGTGCAAGACCTAATCTTTTTTGGGCGATGCTCCCTAAGAAGCAAACAACACTGTCCTTTCTCTTTTTGTCGTCATTGTCAATGCTTAAATAATGCTTGAAGCAGCCACCTCCAAGTACAATAGGGAGAAGACCAAATCTTTTTTGGGCGATGCTCCCTAAGAAGCAAACAACATTGTCCTTTCTCAATTCAATACTGTTGCTGTCTTTGCCTCTATGTGTAAGAGAAACCCCTTAACTTTTTGTCGTCATTGTCAATGCTTAAATAATGCTTGAAGCAGCCACCTGCAAGTACAATAGGGAGAATGAGTTACCCTTCCGCTTAATGGCTAGTGCAAAGTCAAAGATGTGTGCGGTCCGAAAATTTCAGTGAGAATAGGTTTTTCTTCAGAAGAATGCGTGTGCGGGGGGGTAGATTTTGGTCAGTAAAAGTTTCGTTATGTCGAACTGGCAGTTTGTTTTTCTGCTAAGAGTTATGTTACAGGTTTCCTTTTGTATGGGCATACAAAAGCAGGTTCCATGAAATGTTTAGTTTTCAAGATAGTCCGATCGATCCCCGAGGTGAAAGCGTGATGTTTTGTGATAAGATATTGTGATCTGTAAATATTTATGACCTGTATGCAAGCAGAAATGTCACAGGAAATAATTATTAAAATAATATTCCGTTTTGTTATGAAATGATTTGAAGTAACACTTATTCTTAACAGTTTCGGAAAACTTAAGCTTCAGTTAATTGTATTCTTGATATTAATTCTTTTGTTATATCATAGTCATGCAAAGAGAACAGAATTTAAAGCTTAAAGCTTGTGCGTGTGTGTGTGTGTGTGTGTGAGTGTATGCGTGTAAGTGTGGGTGTATGCGTGTAAGTGTGGGTGTCTGCGCGTGTAGGTGTGTGAGTGTGACTGTAGGATTTTTTGGAGATGTTTCCATGATATTAGTTGAGTTTTGGGAACATAAACAAATGCGAAGTCAAGAGATGTGGATGGACCCAAAAAATTCCCTTGTGAATGCTTTTTCAGTAGAATTGCATGTAGCTTTTGATCAGTACACAAAGCCTTCCTTACTCTAATATCCCCCATTGCACATAAAAGGAAATAAGCAGGGAGATAATTTGTGAAAACGTTTATCTCAGCTAACACGAAGATGTTAGTGCAAATAACATTTTGTATTAATTGTTAGGGGCAAGAGTAGGGAAAGTTGCGTGAGGGTAACAGACGAGACAATATTTTCAGCTTAAGTAACATGTTGTCAAAGCTTAAATTTGCTTGAAAGAAACGAGAAACAGCCTCTCTGATCGTCGAACATGATTCTATACACAAAATGAATGTTGCAAGTATAAAATAACGTTATTTATAAAATAATACTGAAATTAAATGCGTGTATAAGCCAGTATTTTCATGAGGATTAACAGAATTCAAACAATCATGTCACAGTAAGAAACGTGTGTAGAGAGAACTCTATGAACGTAAAAGTGAAGATATAGGCATAAGAGCTGGTAAGAAATGTTTGTAGAAGGCTGAGTAGGGAATGTCATTCAAGTGTGCCCAAGACCACTGCAGCTCATTCCGCTCAATACAGTCATTATGAGGGAAGGCAGGTAACCCCCACCCCCGCAAAGGGTCTTTGTGTGGTTAATATAGTGTGGGGACCACATGGGTGGTCCACGTGTCAATGCAGAAATATTCTTTCGCTTGTGAAAAGATCTCATCCTGCAGGTGGGCGGTCTTTGACTGTTATGTTAAGAGAAAAACACTAGGCCTGTTCAGACAGGAAAATGTGTATGTCTATGCTCGACGTTCCAAGTTGAAACTTGTTCTTTTCAAAACTGTCAGAGGGAAACATTTCCAACTGTCACATAAATATATCAAGATCTGTAAGGGTCCATTCATTGTAGGGTTTCTTACCCTCACGTTCTTCTTTCGAAAACACCTGCAGACACTAGAATAGGAGGTCAGGGGAACGGGGTCATTAATTATCCTTCCTTTGTCATCCTGATCGCGAAAGACCATTCACCCTATCTCTTTTCGGAATTCCCACGTGTCCAAAGAAATACCCATGTCACTTAAGGGGGGAGGGAAGAGGAGGTGGGGAGGGGTGGATTTGATTAATGGGACATTTATGCTAATTGAGCCAAAGTCACTATTACCTTTTGGAAATTCCCACATGTGGGGGTGGAGGGGGGGGGGGAGGGGAGGGGGGAGGGGGGGGTCTATTGTTATGCTAAGTGGGGCAGAACATACAGATGACTTTTTGGAAATTCCCACATGTGGGGGTGGAGGGGCAGGGGGGGGGGAGGGGGGGTCTATTGTTATGCAAATTGGTCTAGAACATACAGTATATCACTACTCGCATGCGATGCGATGCTCAAAAGATCCGATGTCGAGCGAAGCCATGCGCATGTAGTGCGGTGCGATTCAATGCGCATGCGATGCCGTGCACATAAGATGCGATGTCGAGCGATGCCATGCGCATGTCATGAGACGTGACTCAATGCTCATGCGACGCGATGCACATAAGTAGATAGGTTAAGGGGAGGCTGGCGCAGACCCAAATGCGCAAGATGGCCGCCATGCGTAATCTAAGGATTACTAGGTGAGATGGTACTAGAAGCGGGTATTATTGTAGGTGTTCTAGTGATAATGGCATAAATTTCTAAGACAAATAGCAGGGACACACACGTGTTTATGTACGTTTGTAATATATGAGTATTTTGTTCGCTTTATCTAATGTATGCATCCTAACGCAAGAGCTTTCTAATTTGATCCAATATATTACCCTCAACATAATGACACCTCGCCCTCCCCCCCCCTCATCGCTGCGCTAACCTAAGCTAACCCAGCTCCCACTATTTACTCCCGTATTTGATAATTTAACCTAAGCCCCATACTTCTACTCGTCTAACCTATACTAACCTAACCTAACCTATCCTAATCTAACATGGCCTAGCCTAACCTAAGATAGATCCTCTTATTATTATTTATTCTATTCTACTAACATGATACGTTTCTAGACATTCATTCTATCCTCTTATCATCTATCCTATTCCCTCCTCTGCTTATCTATTCTATCCTGTCATACGCTACCCTGATCTCCCTCTAGGAATTTCATAAACATTTTGATACTATTTTGAGTCCTCTGATAGATCTTTTTAAGCACTTTTAGCATATTCTTGATGCTTTTACAACATATTTAAGAATTTTTCAGACAATTTTCAGAATTATTCAGTCATTTTCATACATTTTTAAGACGTTTCGCCCCATTTTGCTACAATTTTGCACCCTCTGTTAGATCTTTTAGACGCTTTTAGTATATTCAGGGCGCTTTTACATCATATTTAACAACTTTTCAGACAATTTTCAGAGTTATTCAGTAATTTTCATACATTTTTAAGACGTTTCACCCCATTTTGCTACAATTTTTGCATCCTCTGTTAGATCTTTTAGACGCTTTTAGTATATTCAGGGCGCTTTTACAACATATTTAACAACTTTTCAGACAATTTTCAGAGTTATTCAGTCATTTTCATATATTTTTAAGACGTTTCGCTCCATTTTACTGCAATTTTGCACCCTCTGTTATATCTTTTAGACGCTTTTGGTATATTCAGGGCGCTTTTACAACATATTTAACAACTTTTCAGACAATTTTCAGAGTTATTCAGTCATTTTCATACATTTTTAAGACGTTTCACCCCATTTTGCTACAATTTTGCACCCTCTGTTAGATCTTTTAGACGCTTTTAGTATATTCATGCTGCTTTTACAACATATTTAACAACTTTTCAGACAATTTTCAGAGTTATTCAGTCATTTTCATACATTTTTTAAGACGTTTCACCCGATTTTGCTACAATTTTGCATCCCTCTGTTAGATCTTTTAGACGCTTTTAGTATATTCAGGGCGCTTTTACAACAGATTTAACAACTTTTCAGCCAATTTTCAGAGTTATTCAGTCATTTTCATACATTTTTAAGACGTTTCACCCCATTTTGCTGCAATTTTGCACCCTCTGTTAGATCTTTTAGACGCTTTTAGTATATTCAGGGCGCTTTTACAACATATTTAACATCTTTTCAGACAATTTTCAGAGTTATTCAGTCATTTTCATACATTTTTAAGACGTTTCACCCCATTTTGTTGCAATTTTTCACCCTCTGCTAGATCTTTTAGACGCTTTTGGTATATTCAGGACGCTTTTACAACATATTTAACAACTTTTCAAGCAATTTCGAGGATTATTTAGAAGTCATATTATATATTTTCAGCGTGTATTGAGACCCGTTTAGACTCGTTGATAGATATTTCTGCCTGTTTCCAGATATTCTGAAGACCTTTACGTCCAGTTTAAACATTTTTCAGAGTATTTTAGACGAATTTGACATTATTTAAGGCAATCCGACAGTTATTCTGGACGCCCCTGTCCATTATTGTTTGCTTTAAGCACTTTGAAGGGTAATGGAAGATAATTTTCACGATATTAGGAATACTGAACCGTCTATTTCAAGGCTGTTAGACGTATCTCTACCAGTTAAATATCGTTTCAGCCATTTTAGAGACATTTTAAGCACTATAGGGATATTTTAGACTTTGTCACCAACATTTTGATTGGTTTTCAGAATCCTTTGAAACACTTTTATAGGCGTTAGACGCTTTTAATGGTATTTTTCGAGCACTAATTAAGACATTTCAGCTCCTTCACAGATATTTTGAGGATTTTCAGGGCATCTTAAACTCGTGAGAAGCATTTTTTTCGCCAGTTTGAAGATGTTTTAAGGCACTGAAGCAGGTATTTTTGAAGTTGCTAGGGGTATTTTACTAAGCTTTCTTCAGTAATCGCTTTGTTTTATAGTAGTTGAAGAGCAGTCTAACCTATTCAGTCATTTATTGCATTTCATCATCATTATCAATTACTCTATCTTATAGTCCATCTAACCTATCCTAACCTAACCTGACCTAATGAGGAAATAGGAATGTTAAGGCAAGCAATGAAATAAAACAAGAATAATCGCAATGAGATAATTTTATTTAATTTATAAGGATACATACCCTAGCATTAACATTTAGAAAACAAGTATACACTGCTGAAAGACGATAGCGCCCTCCTCAGTTCTTCTCATTATTCACATTATCATTCTTCTCTCTGGGTTAGATGAGCCATTGGCGCGCGAAGTTCATAGTTCAACAATCTTCATTTTTTTCTACAGACAAGCTTTAAGTATCCATGTCTAGGCACTATTCTCGACACTGTAATGTCCATACGCATACGTCGATATTCCATCCTCTTCAATCACTCTCTTGTCATCGTGAGGTGATAAGGCTATTTTATTAGCTTCAACCGTAGAAATATTATGATGTCGGGATAGGATTAAATTCATAGGAGTTCTAACAATTTTCAAAGTTTTAAGGCACTCTACATAGCTATTGAAGTTGATGTATTGCTTAATGGCGCTACGTTTTATACCTTTAACTTTTTTTATCACAGAACCATCAATATCGATAGCATACATTTTGGGCCTAAGACCAACGAACCGATGAATGATTTTTCCACAGGCTTCATCTTTAAACTTTCCCAACACTTTTTTGTTTTGTGTAGAATAGCATATATGGTTAGCAGGGTAATCAGATGTATCCAGATGTTCAAGCATGTGTAATTTATCCTGGTATATATCAGCTGTAGTCACTCGATGGACGAAAGAATCTGTATCTGTATACAACAGTTTAAGATTTTCAGCTCCATAATATGGAAGTAACACATCGTATTGATACGAATACATTAGCGTCTTGGAGATGTCTAGTACACTCATACCAATGTATATAGGCTTGTTGAACACTATTTTACGAGAAGCCATATGTACAGCAGCAAGATTAGGTCCATATATGGTTCGATCAATGAATGTAGATTTGGCTATGAGTTTTTCTAACGTTTTGCTGTTTGTCACAAGCCGTATATCCATACGATTACGAATATTTTCCATAGTTTTTCCAAACATAGCATTATTGAATAGTTTATAAAGGTCTTTCTCAAAATCATTTCTAGCTTGTTGTCGCAGTCGGTTATTAAACTCGACGTAAGGTTTTAGCCAACACGACTGATGAAACTGAAGTGCTCGATGAATCTTTGTTAATAGTAGACCGTGACTAAGAGCTTGTTTCAAGGCCATGTAGTGTACCACATACTTCTTTCGGCACCCAAGATGAGCAATTAACTTCTCTGAAGACGATTTCCCCGGTTTCAGACTCTCAGGCAGGAAGGGCAAATCATTATGAAGATCGTGGAGCTCGACAGGATATTCGACATCGACTTCTAAGATGTATCCAAGGGGGTCATCTTCCTTCAATAAATCCAGGTCTATGTCTTCAGGAGAAACCCATTTAAACCCTCCATAAGGAAGGGCCTTACACATAGCCCAACCATATTCGTTGTTTGCATCTTCGTATGTAATAAACTGGGAAGGTTTACGAGGATCATACTGTTCCATATATATATTATTAGCTTCAGCATACCGATGAGAAACCTGGCATAACCCTCCTCTTATACCAGATTCAACCATGAGCAGCTGATCGTAGTCCAGCAGCAATTGCAGCTCAATTCCTGTGTACAGTAGCATAGCATCCCACGTAAGTCCTGGAGAAGTGAAATAATGCGCAGGATCCACTTTGTGTGTTTTCAGAGTTTGGTCTCTGAACGTTTCAAAGACATCCGCTAGGAGAAGAACATCAGAGGTTAAGTAAATATCACTGTATTCACCTAAGTTTTCCACATTAAACTGTTTCCATACATTTCTAGCATGCTCATAGTCATCGTCGGTAATTTCTTCTTCATTTAATTTATTGTAGAATGCTTCTCTTGGAGGCAGCTGAGTCTCATTCAAAACATCCCATGAAGTAAGGTAATCGTAGGGGAACACTCCCTTACGAGTCATCAAGCCAATCTTCTCTTCTCCAAAGTACTTCTCTGTTTCGGGATGCGTCGTGAGGTTTTTCACTAACTTGTCCAAGCTTGTACTCAGGAAACGGAAGGTATCCACAAACCTGAGTTTAATATCTCCAACATATTTTGAGAATGAGATATAGCTTTCTTCAGAGCTTGGTATTACCTCCACTCTTTCGCTTGTGCATCCTAACTCCTTAACAATGAAATGAGAGTCATACCCACTCAGATTATGCATGAAGACAGGTATATAATTAGGTGTTTTACAAGCCAGGTTACATTTATTATGTAAAGATACTCTATACATCCCGGAAACATGATCGTGATCGCGAACCTTCCAATTATCTTCTGTAAATTCATACCCACACAGATAGCATATTGTAGAAGCATCAAATGATTCTTGGTCTTCAGCTGTAAGATTAAGAGGTTTAGCAGATTTGTATAAGTCACTAATTTTATTGGCCAGATCCATCAGACATTCCATAAACTTCTGTGCAGCGTCAGGTCCTCGGTAAACATACGGTTCAGTAGGAAGAGTTGTTTCTAGTTGTTCAACACTAGACGACGGTTTCACATAAACACAAAAGCTCATGGCAGAATGACTTTGATAAGGTGTTGTATAGGAGGTTTCAGGATTAGAGGCACAGGTATAGTAAGGAGCGAGAATGCTCTCAAAATCGGCGTAGATGACATATGGCAGTTTCAACATTCGTTCGACGTTTTTGAATCTGACGATAGAGTTTTCCTTTGTAGGCATAACGCATCTAGCAATGCCATGTTGTCTACATATTTCTCTGTGCTCTTCTAATTTTTTCATTCCACTTCGTCCATGTTGGTCATCAAAATGGCTGAAGCAACGTTTACACGTATATATTTTTCCATGATGGTTAGTTTTCTGACGACGAATAAGCTTCTCAAAATCCTTTATATACACATAGTGATGTCTATCAGTAGCATCACTCAACAGAAGGAGATCGTGATGATCATCTAATTCTTCATCAATCACCTTTATCGGAAACACTTCATGTTTATCATCCACTCCAAACACATTTATAGATATATTATTGAGTTTTTCAAATTTACCGATTTCACCCAAGCTCGTAGGAAATGAGACGCATGAGAAATCGTATTTTTCTTGGAGATCCTTGTACTTGCTAACACGCTGAGGATCCTTTCGAATGAACTTTGCAAGAACAGCGTACATAAAGCATTTCTCGTCGCTGTAGTTCTGAGGGTTTATACAGGCTTTCTTCACATTCAAAGATGACGGTAGAGGAATATAGCTGCTCCCTCGAAGAAGATTATACTTGTTAATACGCAGTCGAACACCATCAACAGCCAGTACAGCCCAATTACTACCTTTCAGTTTCCTTTCCTCCATTTCAACACGAAGCTTCTCGAATTTTTTTTCCAAGATGGCGTTCATATCAGTTTCTAAAAACACAGGTTGGTTACGTGTTTTAAATGTTCTGTCACATGTCTCTCCATGAACATTCACAAATTGACAGTCGACCATGATGTTAATTTTCACACTTTTATGTATCGACAGTTCTTTCTTTATAGCTTGAATTATACGACATTTTGACTCCTGTAGGTAAGTTTTCATATCCTTGAAGGTGTCACAACGTATATAATATGATTTGAGTCGTCCTTCAAATGATGTTTCATACTCGATCATATCACACTCATCAGTCATTGTCAATAGATGATGCTTGCTAGGTTCAAACTTGATTTTCTTGCGAGATACAGTTTTTTCACATCTTTCTTCATGTACGTCTCTTCTATGCTCAGTATTGCAAACATCACCACAATGTTTACACCTGTAGACTCGACCGCATACCAACTCATGTCTCTTCTTATCATAGTTGCGTAGAAAACGCTTATCACATTTGCTACAGCTATAGTCTGGCATGGCATTCAGAACCGATTCCATCACTCCACCATTCCACATCTTTATAATATGTAGTGCAACACTTGTAAATTATATAAGTCAATAAATGCTTATAGCACTTTCCACTAACTCGCCTTGATAACTTGTCAAAGCTATTGAACGGTAATCTCGCTAAGAGAAGCTGATGTGCTCGACTCGAAGGATAATTACTGAATAACTATCTAAGCTCAAGCAAACCCTACTTATTCTGAAAACACGCATTTCTCAGGGAACTACATAATTCAAGATCACGCTTGCAGCGCCTTATAGCGGCTTCAATCAGTACTAAAACGCACATTCTACAGATTTTATACTTTTATGACGGTAAATTATATATTAGCAGCCAAATTTTCATTTCTTTTTTATGATTTTTCTCCGTTTTTACGTACTCTGAGACAAATCCAACATCGAATTAAGAAGCGAAACGGTTGTTATGTATCGTTTAAGTAACAAACACATCCCTCTCAACTGAACCCACCTTATAAACGACTACGCATTCAAGATTAAGTTTTGTATTTAAATGTATATAATCAGGAAACTACGTGAGTCAAGATTAACTTGCTTCGTTTTATTTGATAGTTCAACGTTAACATGCATTTCCCCCACATTTTTTTAAAGTTTAAACAAGGTAAATGTTTATAATTTTAATACTTTCACGCAGACACTCACATACGCAGACACACACAGACACACACCCATACACACAGACACACAAACACACACAGATACACAGACACAGACACACACATACACATACACACACATAAAACACACATACACAAACACACACACACACAAACACACAGACACACGCATGCGCAGACACACACATACACAGACGCACACATACGCAGACACGTACATACGCAGACACATACAGACACACACACACAGACACACACACACATACACACAGACACACACAGACACACACATAAAACACACACATACACACATACACACAGACACACACACTCACACACACATACACACACATACGCAAAATTAAGAAGCGAAACGGATGTATAATATCTTTTAAGTAACAAACACATTCCTCTCAACTGAACAATACAAGAAATAGCAGGTATAGACTTGTCCTCACATTAACGGAAAAACCCTAGCCTCACACAAAGGCGTCGATTTATAACATTAGAGGAGAAACTAGCCTCAAACACAGGCGTCGACATTATAACCAAGCTGGTAAACCGTAAGAGCACACTCGAGAATGCTTTTAGACATCTAAGGACATATTTTCTCCATATTTTTACAGATACTTATAAATCACAGTACTTCTTCTTCTTCTTCTTCTTCTTCTTCTTCTTCTTCTTCTTCATATATTCTCATTCTCCTTCATGCTAACAGGGAATATACACGAACTGAAGGTTATTAGCTGAAATATAAAATAAAATCTCTTCTTCTGGTTCTTCTTGTTCTTTTTCTTATTCTTCTGCTTATATTCTCATTATCCTTCATGCTAACAGGGAATATACGCGTAATTTTTGACGTTATCACCTTAAATATTAAATAAAATAACAGCATTCTCCGTCAATTATATCTAAACCGACTTTTTCCGTGTTATGCAAGATTTAAGCTTCTAGAATCAACACAAGCAACATTTCTCTCAATAAGAGCATTTGATAATTGATTTTGTAAATAATAACACCAATTTAAACTTTATTACAAGTCTCTAAGACCTGCAGTTACGATATACTTAAATGGAACCTTGGAGATTCGAACTAGACCCGCAGTATAAAAGCTACCATTTTATCCATAAATCAGGACCAGAGAATTTATCTGAAGCGTTTAACTTTTTTATTTTATCATGCTAACTTTATTGATTCGCGAATAAATCGACTTTGAAGAAATTGCCCCGTCCCGGTAATCGAACTATGAGTCGTAGGACACCATTTTATACTATATTGTTTTACGCGTCAAGTTACCCTAATTTGTCTTTACATCACTATTTCAAGTGTAAAAACTCGCGATGTAGGTGAAAATTCAATAATTCTCCGCAACGTAGGAATCGAATCTACGATACGTTAACTCTAGCATGTTATAAAATAATCGTCCTTAACAAGTATTATCATATAAAGTTTATTTCAGTCTTCCAACACAAGCGGTTCTCGAAATAATTAAATTTACCAAATCAGGATTGGAACCCAAGACTCCAGGATACCAAGCATACCATAGAGGAAAGCCCATAACAATACCAATTTAATCAAATTTATTCGAAGTTTTTATCGCTGATAGTTTAGGAGTTATTCCAATTATAATTCTTGATTTGCACTGGAATCAAACACTAGACCACCGACAATCTTCAAAATTAGAACAAGGACGCGTCGTTTTATTACAAGATAATTACCGTTTACCCCATATCGATATCTCATTTAGTTTAGGAGAAATCAAGCATAATACAGTAGAGTAAATATGGTGCTTTAAAGACACTCAAAGGGATGCCGCTAATTGGTTAACAATGGGGGCTAATTGGATTACACGTGTTTTCACACCTCTAAGCCACGCCCATCTGGCACGCGACAGACTGTGACGTCACTGGCCGTCGCGTGCCAGGTGGGTGTGGTTATGACGTCATTCATGGTCGCGTGCCAGGTGGGCGTGGCTTAGAGGTGTGAAAACACGTGTAATCCAATTAGCCCCCATTGTTAACCAATTAGCGGCTCCTTTGTATGGGTTTAAACCCCTATGGGGATGTGATGCGATGTGGCTCAGTGCGCATGCGATGCGATGCACATAAGATGCGATATAAAGCCATGCCATGCGCATGTAATGCAATGCGATTATATGCGCATGCGATGCCATGCACATAAAATGCGAAGTCGAGCGATGCCATGCGCATGTGAAGCGATTTGACTAAATGCGCATGCGATGCGATGCACATAAAATTCGATGTCGAGCGATGCCATGCGCATCTGATGTGATGTGACTCATTGCGCATGCGATACGATGCTCAAAAGATGCGATATCAAGCGATGACATTAGCATGTGACGCGATGTGACTCAATGCGTATGCGATGCGATGCACATAAGATGCGATATCAAGCGATGTCATGCGCATGTGACGCGCTGTTACTCAATGCGCATGCGATGCGATGCGCATAAGATGCGATATCAAGCGATGCCATGCGCATGTAATGCGATGCGATTCAATGCGCAAGCGATGCGGTGCACATAAGGTGCGATATCAAGCGATGCCATGCGCATGTAATGCGATGTGGCCCAATGCACATGCGATGAGATGCACAGAAGTTGCGATATCAAGCGATGTCACGCGCATGTGACGCGATGTGACTTAATGCGCATGCGATGCGATGCACAAAAGATGCGATATCAAGCGATGCCATGCGCATGTGACGCGATGTGACTTAATACGCATGCGGTGCGATGCACAAAAGATGCGATATCAAGCGATGCCATGAGCATGTGACGCGATGTGACTCAAAGCGCTTGCGATGAGATGCACATAAAATGCGATATCAAGCAATGCCATGTGCATGTGATGCGACGTGACGCAATGTGCATGCGATGCGATGCACATAAGAGGCGATTTCAGGCTATGACATGCGCATGTGATGCGACGTGACTCAATGCGCATGCGATGTGATGCACATAAGACTCGATTGCGAGCGATGCCATGCGCATGTGATGCGACGTGACATAATGCGCATGCGATGCGATGCACATAAGATTCGATTGCCAGCCATGCCATGCGCATGTGATGCGATGTGACTCAATGTGCATGAGATGCGATGCACATAAGAGGCGACTTCAAGCGATGACATGCGCATGTGATGCGACGTGACTCAATGCGCATGCGATGCGATGCACATAAGATTCGATTGCGAGCGATGCCATGCGCATGTGATGCGAGGTGACTCAATGCGCATGCGATGCGATGCACATAAGATGCGATATCAAGCAATGCCATGCGCATGTGACGCGCTGTTATTCAATGCGCATGCGATGCGATGCGCATAAGATGCGATATCAAGCGATGCCATGCGCATGTAATGCGATGCGATTCAATGCGCAAGCGATGCGGTGCACATAAGGTGCGATATCAAGCGATCCCATGCGCATGTAATTTGATGTGGCCCAATGCACATGCGATGAGATGCACAGAAGATGCGATATCAAGCGATGTCACGCGCATGTGACGCGATGTGACTTAATGCGCATGCGATGCGATGCACAGAAGATGCGATATCAAGTGATGCCGTGGGCATGTGACGCGATGTTGCTCAATGCGCATGGGATGCATTGCACATATGATGCGATATCAAGCGATGCCGTGCACATTTGGCGCGATTTGACTCAATGCGCCTACGATGCGATGCACATAAGATGCGACTTCAAGCGATGCCACGCGCATGTGATGCGATGTGATTCAATGCGGATGCTTAGCGATGCACATAAGATGCGATTTCGAGCGATGCCATGCGCATGTGACATGAAGAGACCCAATGCACATACGCTACGATGCACATAAAACTAGACTATAAGCGATGCAGTGCGCATGTGTTGCGACGTGACTCAATGCGCATGCGATGCGATTAACACAAGATGCGGTTTCGATTGGTGCCATGCGGATGTGACGCGACGTCACTCAATGCGCCTGCGAAGCGATGCACATACGATGCCATATCAAGCGATGCCATGCGCATGTGATGCAATGCGACTCAAAGCGCATGCAATGCCTTGCACATAAGATGCGATATCAAATGATGCCATGCGCATGTAATGCGGTGCGATTCAATTCGCATGCGATGCGCTGCACGTAAGATGCGATATCAAGTGACGCCATAAGCATGTGATGCAACGTGTCTCAATGCGCATGCGATGTGATGCACAAAAACATGCGATATCAAACGATGACATACCCATGTTACGCGATGTGACTCAATGCGCATGCGATGCGATGCTCAAAAGATGCGATGTCGAACGAAGCCATGCGCATGTAATGCGGTACGATTCAATGCGCATGCGATGCGATGCACATAAGATGCGATGTCGAGCGATGCTATGCGCATGTCACGCGACGTGACTCAATGCGCATGCGACGCGATACACATAAAATGCGATATCAAGCGTTGCCATGCGCATGTAATGTGATGCGATTCAATTCGCATGCGACGCGCTGCACGTAAGATGCGATATCAAGTGATGCCATAAGCATGTGATGCAACGTGTCTCAATGCACATGCGATGTGATGCACAAAAACATGCGATATCAAACGACGACATACCCATGTGACGCGATGTGACTCAATGCGCATCCGATGCGATGCTCAAAAGATGCGATTTCGAGCGAAGCCATGCGCATGTGATGCGATGTGACTCAATGCGCATGCGATGCGATACACATAAGATGTGATATCAAGCGATGCCATACGCATGTAGTGCGGTGCGATTCAATCCGCATGCGATGCGATGCACATAAGATGCGATGTCGAGCGATGCCATGCGCATGTCACGCGACGTGACTCAATGCGCATGCGACGCGATGCACATAAGATGCGATATCAAGCGATGCCATACCCATGTGAGGCCATGTGGCTCAATGCGCATGCGATGCGATGCACATAAGATACGATATCAAATGATGCCATGCGAATGTGACGCGATGTTACTCAATGCGCATGCGATGCACATAGGATGCGATATCTAGCGATGCCGTGCGCATTTGACGCGATTTGACTCAATGCGCCTACGATGCGATGCACATAAGTAGCGACATCAAGCGATGCCATGCGCATGTGATGCGATGTGATTCAATGCGCACGCTATGCGATGCACATAAGATGCGATTTCGAGCGATTACATGCGCATGTGACACGATGAGACCCAATGCGCATGCGTTGCGCTGCACATAAAATTAGATTATAAGCGATGCCAAGCGCATGTGATGCGGCGTGACTCAATGCGCGTGCGATGCGATGCACATAAGATGCGATCTCAAGTGATGCCTTACGGATGTGACGCGACGTGACTCATTGCGCACGACGCGATGCACATACGATGCGATATCTAGCGATGCCATGCACCTGTAATGCGATGCGGTTCAATGTAAAATCGATGCGATGCACATAGGATGCGATATCAAGCGATGCCATGCGCATGTGACCCGATGTCACTCAATGCGCATGCGAGGCGATGCACTTAAGATGCGATATCAAGCAATGCCATGCGGATGTGATGCGATGTGGCTCAGTGCGCATGCGATGCGATGCACATAAAATTCGATGTCGAGCGATGCCATGCGCATCTGATGCGATGTGACTCAATGCGCATGCGATACGATGCTCAAAAGATGCGATATCAAGCGATGACATTAGCATGTGACGCGATGTGACTCAATGCGTATGCGATGCGATGCACATAAGATGCGATATCAAGCGATGCCATGCGCATGTGACGCGCTGTTACTCAATGCGCATGCGATGCGATGCGCATAAGATGCGATATCAAGCGATGCCATGCGCATGTAATGCGATGCGATTCAATGCGCAAGCGATGCGGTGCACATAAGGTGCGATATCAAGCGATGCCATGCGCATGTAATGCGATGTGGCCCAATGCACATGCGATGAGATGCACAGAAGATGCGATATCAAGCGATGTCACTCGCATGTGACGCGATGTGACTTAATGCGCATGCGATGCGATGCACAAAAGATGCGATATCAAGCGATGCCATGCGCATGTGACGCGATGTGACTTAATACGCATGCGGTGCGATGCACAAAAGATGCGATATCAAGCGATGCCATGAGCATTTGACGCGATGTGACTCAATGCGCATGAGATGCGATGCACATAAGATGAGATATCAAGCGATGACATGCGCATGTAATGCAATGCGATTCAATGCGCATGCGATGCGATGCAAAAAGTTGCGATATCAAGCTACGCCATGCGCATGTGACACCATCTGACTATAGGCGCATGCGATGCCATGCACATAAAATGCGATATCAAGCAATGCTATGTGCATGTGATGCGACGTGACGCAATGTGCATGCGATGCGATGCACATAAGAGGCGATTTCAGGCTATGACATGCGCATGTGATGCGACGTGACTTAATGCGCATGCGATGCGATGCGCATAAGACTCGATTGCGAGCGATGCCATGCGCATGTGATGCGACGTGACACAATGCGCATGCGATGCGATGCACATAAGATTCGATTGCCAGCCATGCCATGCGCATGTGATGCGATGTGACTCAATGTGCATGCGATGCGATGCACATAAGAGGCGACTTCAAGCGATGACATGCGCATGTGATGCGACGTGACTCAATGCGCATGCGATGCGATGCACATAAGATTCGATTGCGAGCGATGCCATGCGCATGTGATGCGACGTGACTCAATGCGCATGCGATGCGATGCACATAAGATGCGATATCAAGCGAAGCCATGCGCATGTAATGCGATGCGATTCAATGCGCAAGCGATGCGGTGCACATAAGGTGCGATATCAAGCGATGCCATGCGCATGTAATGCGATGTGGCCCAATGCACATGCGATGAGATGCACAGAAGATGCGATATCAAGCGATGTCACGCGCATGTGACGCGATGTGACTTAATGCGCATGCGATGCGATGCACAAAGGATGCGATATCCAGCGATGCCATGCGCATGTGACGCGATGTGACTTAATACGCATGCGGTGCGATGCACAAAAGATGCGATATCAAGCGATGCCATGAGCATGTGACGCGATGTGACTCAATGCGCATGGGATGCCATGCACATAAGATGCGATATCAAGCGATGCCGTGCACATTTGGCGCGATTTGACTCAATGCGCCTACGATGTGATGCACATAAGATGCGACTTCAAGCGATGCCACGCGCATGTGATGCGATGTGATTCAATGCGCATGCTTAGCGATGCACATAAGATGCGATTTCGAGCGGTGGCATGCGCATGTGACAAGATGAGACTCAATGCACATGCGCTACGATGCACATAAAATTAGATTATAAGCGATGCAATGCGCATGGGTTGCGACGTGACTCAATGCGCATGCGATGCGATTAACATAAGATGCGGTTTCGATTGGTGCCATGCGGATGCGACGATACGTCACTCAATGCCCCTGCGAAGCGATGCACATACGATGCGATATCAAGCGATGCCATGCCCATGTTACGCTATGTGGCTTAATGCGCATGCGATGCGATGCATATAAGTTGCGATATCAAGCGATGTCACGCGCATGTGACGCGATGTGACTTAATACGCATGCGATGCTCAAAAGATGCGATATCAAGCGATGCCATGCCCATGTTACGCGATGTGACTCAATGCGCATGCGATGCGATGCTCAAAAGATCCGATGTCGAGCGAAGCCATGCGCATGTAGTGCGGTGCGATTCAATGCGCATGCGATGCCGTGCACATAAGATGCGATGTCGAGCGATGCCATGCGCATGTCACGAGACGTGAGTCAATGCGCATGCGACGCGATGCACATAAGATGCGATATCAAGCGATGCCATGCCCATGTGACGCGATGTGACTCAATGTGCATGCGATGCGATGCACATAAAATGCGATATCAAGCGGTTCCATGCGCATGTAATGCGAAGCGATTCAATTTGCATGCGACGCGCTGTCCGTAAGATGGGATATCAAGTGATGCCATAAGCATGTGATGCGACGTGTCTCAATGCGCATGCGATGTGATGCACAAAAAAGTGCAATATCAAACAATGACATACCCATGTGACGCGATGTGACTCAATGCGCATGCGATGCGATGCTCAAAAGATGCGATGTCGAGCGAAGCCAAGCGCATGTGAAGCGATGTGACTCAATGCGCATGCGATGCGATGTGACTCAATGCGCATACAATGCGATACACATAAGATGCGATATCAAGCGATGCCATACGCATGTAGTGCGGTGCGATTCAATGCGCATGCGATGCGATGCACATAAGATGCGATATCAAGCGATGCCATACCCATGTGAGGCCATGTGGCTCAATACGAATGCGATGCAATGCACATAAGATACGATATCAAATGATGCCATGCGCATGTGACGCTATGTTACTCAATGCGCATGCGATGCACATAAGGTGTGATATCAAGCGATGCCGTGCGCATTAGACGCGATTTGGCTCAATGCGCCTACGATGCGATGCACATAAGATGCGATATCAAGCGAAGCCATGCGCATGTGATGCGATGTGATTCAATGCGCACGCGATGCGATGCACATAAGATGCGATTTCGAGCGATTACATGCGCTTGTGACACGATGAGACCCAATGCGCATGCGTTGTGATGCACCTAAAATTAGATTATAAGCGATGCCAAGCGCATGTGATGCGGCGTGACTCAATGCGCCTGCGAAGCGATGCACATACGATGGCATATCAAGCGATGCCATGCGCATGTGATGCAATGTGACTCAATGCGCATGCAATGCCTTGCACATAAGATGCGATATACATTGATGCCATGCGCATGTAATGCGGTGCGATTCAATTCGCATGCGATGCGCTGGACGTAAGATGCGATATCAAGTGACGCCATAAGCATGTGATGCGACGTGTCTCAATGCGCATGCGATGTGATGCACAAAAACATGCGATATCAAACGATGACATACCCATGTTACGCGATGTGACTCAATGCGCATGCGATGCGATGCTCAAAAGGTGCGATGTTGAACGAAGCCATGCGCATGTAATGCGGTGCGATTCAATGCGCATGCGATGCGATGCACATAAGATGCGATGTCGAGCGATGCTATGCGCATGTCACGCGACGTGACTCAATGCGCATGCGACGCGATGCACATAAAATGCGATATCAAGCGTTGCCATGCGCATGTAATGCGATGCGATTCAATTCGCATGGGACGCGCTGCACGTAAGATGCGATATCAAGTGATGCCATTAGCGTGTGATGCGACGTGTCTCAATGCGCATGCGATGTGATGCACAAAAAAATGCGATATCAAACGATGACATACCCATGTGACGCGATGTGAGTCAATGCGCATCCGATGCGGTGCTCAAAAGATGCGATGTCGAGCGAAGCCATGCGCATGTGATGCGATGTGACTCAATGCGCATGCGATGCGATACACATAAGATGTGATATCAAGCGATGCCATACGCATGCAGTGCGGTGCGATTCAATCCGCATGCGATGCGATGCACATAAATGCGATGTCGAGCGATGCCATGCGCATGACACGCGACGTGACTCAATGCGCATGCGACGCGATGCACATAAGATGCGATATCAAGCGATGCCATACCCATGTGAGGCCTTGTGGCTCAATGCGCATGCGATGCGATGCACATAAGATACGATATCAAATGATGCCATGCGCATGTGACGCGATGTTACTCAATGCGCATGCGATGCACATAAGATGCGATATCAAGCGATGCCGTGCGCATTTGACGCGATTTGACTCAATGCGCCTACGATGCGATGCACATAAGTAGCGACATCAAGCGATGCCATGCGGATGTGATGCGATGTGGCTCAGTGCGCATGCGATGCGATGCACATAAGATGCGATATAAAGCCATGCCATGCGCATGTAATGCAATGCGATTATATGCGCATGCGATGCCATGCACATAAAATGCGAAGTCGAGCGATGCCATGCGCATGTGAAGCGATTTGACTAAATGCGCATGCGATGCGATGCACATAAAATTCGATGTCGAGCGATGCCATGCGCATCTGATGCGATGTGACTCATTGCGCATGCGATACGATGCTCAAAAGATGCGATATCAAGCGATGACATTAGCATGTGACACGATGTGACCTAATGCGTATGCGATGCGATGCACATAAGATGCGATATCAAGCGATGCCATGCGCATGTGACGCGCTGTTACTCAATGCGCATGCGATGCGATGCGCATAAGATGCGATATCAGGCGATGCCATGCGCATGTGACGCGATGTGACTTAATACGCATGCGGTGCGATGCACAAAAGATGCGATATCAAGCGATGCCATGAGCATGTGACGCGATGTGACTCAAAGCGCTTGCGATGCGATGCACATAAAATGCGATATCAAGCAATGCCATGTGCATGTGATGCGACGTGACGCAATGTGCATGCGATGCGATGCACATAAGAGGCGATTTCAGGCTATGACATGCGCATGTGATGCGACGTGACTCAATGCGCATGCGATGCGACGCACATAAGACTCGATTGCGAGCGATGCCATGCGCATGTGATGCGACGTGACACAATGCGCATGCGATGCGATGCACATAAGATTCGATTGCCAGCCATGCCATGCGCATGTGATGCGATGTGACTCAATGTGCATGCGATGCGATGCACATAAGAGGCGACTTCAAGCGCTGACATGCGCATGTGATGCGACGTGACTCAATGCGCATGCGATGCGATGCACATAAGATTCGATTGCGAGCGATGCCATGCGCATGTGATGCGACGTAACTCAATGCGCATGCGATGCGATGCACATAAGATGCGACATCAAGCGATGCCATGCGCATGTGACGCGCTGTTACTCAATGCGCATGCGATGCGATGCGCATAAGATGCGATATCAAGCGATGCCATGCGCATGTAATGCGATGCGATTGAATGCGCAAGCGATGCGGTGCACATAAGGTGCGATATCAAGCGATCCCATGCGCATGTAATTTGATGTGGCCCAATGCACATGTGATGAGATGCACAGAAGATGCGATATCAAGCGATGTCACGCGCATGTGACGCGATATGACTTAATGCGCATGCGATGCGATGCACAAAAGATGCGATATCAAGCGATGCCATGCGCATGTGACGCGATGTGACTTAATGCGCATGAGATGCGATGCACATAAGATGAGATATCAAGCGATGTCATGCGCATGTAATGCAATAAGATTCAATGCGCATGCGATGCGATGCAAAAAGATGCGATATCAAGCTACGCCATGCGCATGTGACACCATCTGACTCAAAGCGCATGCGATGCGATGCACATAAAATGCGATATCAAGCAATGCCATGTGCATGTGATGCGACGTGACGCAATGTGCATGCGATGCGATGCACATAAGAGGCGATTTCAGGCTATGACATGCGCATGTAATGCGACGTGACTCAATGCGCATGCGATGCGATGCACATAAGACTCGATTGCGAGCGATGCCATGCGCATGTGATGCGACGTGACACAATGCGCATGCGATGCGATGCACATAAGATTCGATTGCCAGCCATGCCTTGCGCATGTGATGCGATGTGACTCAATTTGCATGCGATGCGATGCACATCAGAGGCGACTTCAAGCGATGACATGCGCATGTGATGCGACGTGACTCAATGCGCATGCGATGCGACGCACATAAGATTCGATTGCGAGAGATGCCATGCGCATGTGATGCGACGTGACTCAATGCGCATGCGATGCGAGCAACATAAGATGCCATATCAAGCGATGCCATGCGCATGTGACGACTTGTGACTCAATGCGCATGCGATGCGATACACACAAAATGCGATAACATGCGCACATGACGCGAAGTTACCCAATGCGCAGGCGATGCGATGCACATATGATGTAATGTCGAGCAATGCCATGCGCATGTGATGCGATGTGCCTCAATGCGATTGCGATGCGATGAACATGAGATGCGATATCAAGCGATGCCATGCGCATGTAATGCGATGCGATTCAATGCGCATGCGATGCGGTGCACATAAGATGAGATATCGAGCGAGGCCATGCGCATGTAATGCGATGTGACTCAATGCACATAAGATGCGATATCAAGCGATGTCATGCCCATGGGATGCGATGTGAGTCGATACGCATGCGATGAACATAAGATGCGATATCAAGCGATGTCATGCCCATGTGACGCGATGTGACTCAATGCGCATGCGATGAACATAAGATGCGATATCAAGCGATGTCATGCCCATGGGATGCGATGTGAGTCGATACGCATGCGACGAAATGCACATAAGATGCGATATCGAGCGATGCCATGCGCATGTGACGCGATGTGAATCAATGCGCATGTGATGCGATGCACATAAGATAGGATATCAAGCGATGGCATGCGCAGGTGATGCGATTTGACTCAATAGGCATGCGATGAGGTGCACAAAAAAGGCGATATCAAGCGATGCCATGCGCATGTGACGCGATGTGACACAAAGCGCATGCAATGCGATGCACATGAGATGCCATATCAAGCGATGCAATGCGCAAGTGACGAGATGTGACTCAATTCGTACGCGATGCACATGAAATGCGATATCCAGCGATGCCATGCGCATCTGACTAGATGTGACTCAATACGCATGCGATGAGGTGCACAAAAAAGGCGATATCAAGCGATGCCATGCGCATATGACGCGATGTGACCCAATGCGCTTGCGATGCGATGCACATGAGATGCGATATCAAGCGATGCCATGCGCATGTGACGTGATGTGACTCAATACGTATGCGATGCACATAAGATGCGATGTCGACCGATGCCATGCGCAGGTGATGCGATGTGACTCAATGCGCATGCGATGCGATGCACATAAGATACGATATCAAGCGGTGCCATGCGCATGTGACATGATGTGACTTAATGCGCGTGCGATGCGATGCACACTAGATGCGACTTCAAGCATTGCCATGCGCATTTGATGCGATGTGGTTCAATGCGCATGCGTTGCGATGCACATAAGATGCGATGTCGAGCGATGCCATGCGCAGGTGATGCGATGTGACTCAATGCGCATGCGATGCGATGCACATAAGATGCGATACCAAGCGATGCCATGCGCATGTGACGCGATGTCACTCAATGTGGATGCGATGTGATGCACTTAAGATGTGATGTCGAGCGATGCCTTTCCTATGTAATGCTATGTGACTCAACGCGCATACGATGCGATGCACATAAGATAGGATATCAAGCGATGCCATGCGCATGTGACGCGATTTGACTCAATGCGCATGCAATGCGATGCACTTAAGATGCGATATAAGCGATGCCGTGCGCGTTTGACGTGATATGACTCAATGCGGATGCGATGGGATGCACATAAAAATCGATATAAGGCGAAGCCTTGCGCATGTGATGCGACGTGACTCAGTGCGCATGCGTTGCGATTCACATAAGATACAATATCATGTGATGCCATGCGGATGTGACGCGACGAGACTCAATGCGCATGCGATGCGATGCACAAAAGATGAGATGTCAAGCGATTCCATGCGCATGTGAAGCCATATTACTCAATGCGCATGCGCTGCACATTAGATTCGTTATCAAGCGATGCCATGCGCATGTGACGCGATGTGACTCAGTGCGCATGCGATGCGATGCACATAAAATGCGATATCAAGCGATGCCATTCGCATGTAATGCGATGCGATTCAATGCACAGGCGATGCGGTGCACATAAGATGCGATATCAAGCGATGCTATGCGCATTAGTGTGATGTGAATCAATGTCCATGCGATGCGATGCACATAAGATGCGATGTCGGGCAATGCCATGCGCATGTGACGCGATGTGACTCAATGCGCATGCGATGCCCTGGACACAAGATGCGATATCAAGAGCTGCCATGAGCATGTGACGCGATGTGACATGCGATGCGATTCATATAAGGTGGGATGTCGAGCGATGCCAAGCGCATGAGATCCGATGTGACTCAATGCGCAAGCGATGCGATGCACATAAGATGCGATATCCAGCGATGCCATTCGAGTATGACGCGATGTGACTCAATGCGCATGCGATGCGATGCACATAAGATGCGATGTCAAGCGATGCCATGCGATTTGACCCAATGCGCATGCGATGCGATGCACATAAGATAGGATATCCAGCGATGGCATGCGCAGGTGATGCGATTTGACTCAACACGCATGCGATGAGATGCACAAAAAATGCGATATCAAGCGATGCCATGCGCATGTGACGCGATGTGACAATATGCGCATGCGATGCGATGCACATAAGATGCGATATCAAGCGATGCCATGCGCATGTGACGCGATGTGACACAAAGCGCATGCGATGCACATGAGATGTCATATCAAGCGATGCCATGCGCATGTGACGAGATGTGACTCAATTCGCATGCGATGCACATAAGATGCGATATCAAGCGATGTCATGCGAATGTGATGCGATGTGATTCAATGCGCTTGCGACGCAATGCACATGAAATGCGATATCAAGCGATGCCATGCGCATCTGACTAGATGTGACTCAATGCGCATGCGATGCGATGCACATAAGATGCGATATCAAGCGATGCTATGCGCATGTGATACGAAGTAACTCAATGTGCATGCGATGCAATGCACATAAGATGCGATATCAAGCGATGACGTGCGCATGTGACCCGATGTGACTCAATGCGCATGCTATGCGACACACATAGAACGCGATATCAAGCGATGCCATGCGCATTTCACGCGATGTGACTCAAAACGTATGCGATGCGATGCACATAAGACTCGATGTTGAGCGATGCCATGCGCATGTGACGCGATGTGACTCAATGCGCATGCGATGCGACACACATAGAACGCGATATCAAGCGATGCCGTGCGCATGTCACGCGATATGACTCAAAACGTATGCGATGCGATGCACATAAGACTTGATGTCGAGCGATGCCATGCGCATGTGACGAGATGTGACTCAATACGTATGCGATGCACATAAGATGCGATATCATGCGATGCCATGCGCATGTAACGCGACGTGACTCAATGCGCATGCGATGCGATGCACCTAAGATGCGATAACAAGCAATGCCATGCGCGTGGGATGCGATGTGACTCAATACGCATGCGATGCGTTGCACATAGGATGCGATATCAAGCGATGCCATGCGTATGTGACGCGATGTGGCTCAATGCGCTTGCGATGCGATGCACATGAGATGCGATATCAAGCGATGCCATGCGCATGTGACGCCATGTGACAATGCCTATGCGATGCGATGCACTCAAGATGCAATATGAAGCGATGCCATGCGCATGTGACGCGATGTGACTCAATGCGCATTCGATGCTATGCACATAAGATGCGATATCAAGTGATGCCATGCGGATGTGACGCGACGTGAGTCAATGCGCATACGACGCGATGAACATAAGATGCGATATCAAGCGATGCCATGCCCATGTGACGCGATGTGACCCAAGGCGCATGTGATGCGATGCACATAAGATGCGATATCAAGCGAGGCCATGCGAATGTGACGCGATGTGACTTAATGCGCATTCGATACACAAACGACGCCATATCAAGCGATGCCATGAGCATGTGGAGCGATGTGACTCAATGCTCATGAGATGCGATGCACAAAAGATGCTATATCAAGCGACGCCATGCGCATGTGACGCGATGTGACTCAAAGCGCTTGCGATGCGATGCACATAATATGCGATATGAAGCGATGCCATGCGCATGTGATGCGATGTGACTCAATGCGCATGCGATGCGATGCACATAAGATGCGATATCAAGCGATGCCGTGCGCATTGGACGCGATCTGACTCAATGAGCATGCTTTGCGATGCACATAAGGGGCCACTTCAAGCGATGCCATGCGCATGTGATGCGACGGGACTCAATGCACATGCGATGCGATGCATATAATATGCGATATCAGCTGATGCCATGTGGATGTGACGCGACGTGTCTCAATGCGCATGCAATGCGAAGCACGTAAGATGCGATATCAAGCGATGCCATTTGCATGTGACGCCATGTGACTCATGGCGCATGCAATGCGATACACTTAAGATGCGATATCAAGCAATACCATGCGCATTTAATGCGGTGTGATTCAATGTGCATGCGATGCGATCTACATAGGATGCGATATCAAGCAATGGCATGCGCATTTGACGCGCTGTGACCCAATGCGCATGGGTTGAAATGCACATAAGGTGCGATGTCGAGCGATTCCATGCGAATGAAATGCAATGCGATTCAATGCGCATGAGGTGCGATGCACACAAGATGCGATATCAAGCGATGCCATGCGCATGTAATGCGACGTGATTCAATGCGCATGAGACGCAAGGCACATAAGGTGCCATACCAAGCGATGCCATGCACATGTGACGCGATGTAACTCAATGCGCATGCGATGTGATGCACCAAAAATGCGATATCATGAGATGTTATATGCATGTGAATCAATGCGCATGCGATGCGATGCACATAAGATGCGATGTCGAGCGATGCCATGCGCATGTGATGCGATGTGACTCAATGAGCATGCGATTCGATGCACATAAGATGCCATATCAAGCGATGCCATGCGCATGTGACGCGATTCTGACTCAATACGCAGGCGATGCTATGCACATAAGGTGCGATGTCGAGGGATGCCATGCGCATGTGATCCGACGTGACTCAATGCGCATGCGATGCGATGTCGAGCGATGCCATGCGCCTATGACGTGAGTTGATTCAAAGCGCATGCCATGCGATGCACATAACAATTGATATCAAGCGATGCCATGCGCATGTAATGCAATGTGACTCAATGTGCATGCGATGCCTTGCACATAAGATGCGATATCAAGCGTAGCCATGCGCGTGTGATGCGACATATCTCAATGCGCATTAGATGTGTTGCACATAAGATGCGATATCAAGCGATGCCATGCGCATGTGACGCGATTTAGCTCAATGCGCATGCGATTCGATGCACTTAAGATGCTATATCAAGCGATGCAATGCGCATGTGACTCGATGGGACACAGTGCGCATCGGATGCGATGCAAGTATGATGCGATATCAAGCGATGCCATGCGCATGTGACGCGATCTGACTCAATGCGCTTCCGATGCGATGCTCATAAGATGCGATATCAAGCGATGCAATGCGCATGTGACACAATGTGACTTAATAAGCATGCGATGCGATGCACAAAAGATGCGATATCAAGCGATGCCATGAGCATGTGACGCGATGTGACTCAATGCGCATGAGATGCGATGCACATAAAATGCTATATCCAGCGATGCCATGCGCATGTGATGCGATGTGACTCAATGCGCATGCGATGCGATTCACATAAGATGCGATATCAAGCGATGCCATGCGCATGTGACGCGATGTGACTCAATGCGCATGCGATACGATGCACATAAGATGCTATATCAAGCGACGCCATGAGCATTTGACGCGATGAGACTAATGCGCATGCAATGCGATGCACATAAGATGCGATGTCGAGCGATGCCATGCGCATGTAATACAACGCGATTCAATTGGAATGCGATGCACATAAGATGCGATATCGAGCGATGCCACGCGCATGTAATGCGTTGCGATTCAATGCACATGCGATGCGATGCACACAAGGTGCAAAATAAAATAAAATAAAATAAAATAAAATAAAATAAAATAAAAATCTGTATAATAAAATAAAATAAAATAAAATAAAATGAAATAAAATAAAATAAAATAAAATAAAACAAAATAAAATAAAATAAAATAAAAATCTGTATAATAAAATAAAATAAAATAAAATAAAAATCTGTATAATAACCCTGGCACCTAATTACTTACACCAGGGCTAATATGCCAGATCTTTAAAATTTATTTTTTCTACACATTCATACATACAACATACTTTACAGAAAAATTTTAAAATAAAATTACAAAATAATATAATATATAACAAATTATAAAGATAGATAAATTAAATAATATATCATAAAACAAAACACAAGAAAATAAGAACAAAAACACAAATTATAACATTTCACACATAATCACTCTAAGAAATAAATTCTCTAAAACAATAACAAATCATTTCAAACAATCAAAATACAATAAAATTTCTAAATAAATTAATATATATGTTAAAAAAAAAACAACAATAAAATTTTAAAATTAAAACAAATTAATCTCCTCAATACAACAAAATATAAATTTCATACACAACATCACTCACAACTACAAACTATTACTAAACAATAAACAAATATATAAAATTAACTTATTAATTATAATTATTACATAAAATTATAAATTATATTATTACTATTAATATCATTTTCATCATTATTAT
Organism: Tenodera sinensis; assembly: GCA_030765045.1. Lineage (NCBI taxonomy): Eukaryota > Metazoa > Arthropoda > Insecta > Mantodea > Mantidae > Tenodera > Tenodera sinensis. The sequence continues at coordinate 111,763,931 of CM060970.1, read as the reverse complement.
TACCTATCATTATTATTTAAAATTTAATTAATTTAATATTATACCTATAACTAATACTTTTTATAAATATATATTTTTTAATTTAAATTTACATATTTATTAAAAATTTTAAATAAACAAAAATTTACTGGTATCCAGTAAAATATAACTGGTAACCAGTTATATATATATATAAAAAAAAAGAAAAAGAAACAGCTATGAACTAAAACTCTAAACTGCCGCCGGTTACCGGCGGCATACTATATGTACTGGTTTCCAGCACAAAAACTACAAAATCTACAAAATGTGTGTAGTATAAAGTTCAAGATCTACAATAAGCAAAATTTATAAAAACAACATACACAAAAATATTATACTTTTGATTAATAAGATGGTTTATATACTTTAATAATATAATAATGTGGACTAAAATCACTAATATTTAATTATTTTTGATTAATTTTTACAAAATTATCTTTCACTATTATTTCCTAAACATCCAGAAGTTTTATAAAATAAATCACATTTCACTTCACTAATTCAACTTTCACATCACTAAATCACTTATTTACTTTTAATTAGATTAACTAGATAATCAGGGTCATAAATCACTTAAAATCCTATCACTAACTTGATCATTAGCACTTGCGGTCACTCAATCCGTCGCCGATCTTCCTATCAATGCATGATGCAGCAATCCCGACTTGGTGAAGACTCGACTCGCCTCGCCTCGCCTCGCCTCGCCTCGCCTCGCCTCGCCTCGCCTCGACTCGCCTCGCCTCGCCTCGACTCGACTCGCCTCTCTTCGCCTCGCCTCGACACGCCACTCCTTTCTGATCATCATCTCCCTGGTCGTGGGTTGTCGCCTGCCTCACACCGATAGTACTTCCTCTAGTATACTGCCTCTCCATCCTGACTGTATACTATTGTGCTCGGTCCCTTTACCTCGATGTCTTGATAATTAAATTCCGTCCTGTTCCATTTCATCATATATATGTAGGTTTTCACGGTTTCTTGTCATGTTCCTGGTCTGAATTCTGTGTGATCGTCTTTCTGCTGCATTTATCGTTATGTTTCCTGCTTGTCGAGGTTGTTCTATAATTATCTTTCTAGCGTGTAAACTAATCTTGTTTGCTAGAGCCTCTAAATGTGGAAACAGATCTTTGTTACGTATTATATCAAAGAGCTGATATCCTTGTAGATTTTCTCTTTCCTCAAGCGTAAAATTGGTGTTTTTTTGACATTCAAACATAACATGCTCCGGTGTGTCCTACTTAAAGCATACGTCACACTCATCGGTGTTCAGTTTATTAATTTTTTTCCAATAAGTGCCGTAAGGTCCATGGCCAGATATATAGCGTACAAGTCCTTTCGTATTATTCAAATGTTTGAGTGCCAATCTTTCGGAGATATTCGTGAAGAAAGAAAAGGCACGCCTTCCTTGATTTATAATTTCCCATTCTTCTTGCCAAATATGCATCAGTCTAGTTTTAATTTCCCGCTTAGTAGTGCAATACTGCTCCAAAATATCAGCAACTGCGTTATAGTTTCCTTTTTTAAGCCAAAAATAAGCTCCTCGAAGTCTTAGAGTTAAATCTACTGGCCAAATCCCAGTTATTACAAAAAGAGCTAAAGTAGGGGTTGTTTTATAAGCTCCCGTGAATCTTAATAAAACTTTCCTTTGTGTCCTTCTTAGGAGATTTCTAATCATCACATTTTTCATTCTAGTAGCCCAAATTGCAGCACCGTAAGTTATTATTGAGCTGAATATACTTGTGTGATATATGCTAACAGTATGGAGCGGAATTTTATAATCAAATTGAATTATTCTAGAAAGTTTCATCATAGTTTTTTCGGCTTTGACCCTTACATGTTCTGTATGATGATTAAAATTTAACTTCTCATCTAAATATATTCCTAAATATTTCATATTCTTATTTCTTATTTTTTCATTTTCAAATTTTAAAATTGGATCCCTTTTAAAATTTCCCTTTAAAATCATATATCCAGATTTTGCTGGGGATATCTTCATTTTGGAACTCTTGCACCAGGTTGAAAGTATATGCAACAAATTATTACTTTTTCCTTCTAGTTCTCGTCTTGAGTTTGCATCTATTAAAAAAACTACGTCATCAGCGTAAGCTATTACTTTCAGACAGTTATTATTGCGCTGTACTTTCTCTAGGAGTGTTTCTAAAACAATGTCCCAAAATGTGGGCCCTAATATAGAACCCTGTGGGCATCCTTTAGTAATAGTCTTAGTTATTGTTTGATTTATTCCTAAAAGTTTCACTTTTCTATCTTTGCAATAGTTTAAAAGAATTCTATATAATGAAACTGGATAATTTAAGCTTCTTAATCTCTTAAAAAGAAAAGGCCACCAAAGGTTGTCAAAAGCGCCAGAAATATCAACAAAAATAGCGGCTACATATTTGCTTGGTGAATTTTTTGTGGCTCCAATTACTGTGTTAATGGCATCCTCGGTAGACCTTCCCTTCCGAAATCCATATTGGTTGTCATTCATGCCAATCATGGTTCTAAATTCAATTATTCTTTTATTCAATAAAGATTCAAAAACTTTCCCTATAGTGTTCAATAAGCAGATTGGTCGATAGGACTTAGGATCAAGTGGATCTTTATCACTTCCTTTTTTGAGTATTGTCAACTTGGCAATTTTCCAAGCTCTGGGAAATTCTCCTTGCCATAGACAGTCATTAAACATATTGTGTAGATATGGAATTAAGCTATCCCTTATATTAATCAAAATCTCATTTTTAATTTCATCTATTCCAGCTGCCTTCTTTTTCTTAAGGTTTAAAATTGTATGTTTGATTTCAGTTTCATGAAATGGGAAAATGACTGTATTGTTTTCATATGGTGCCTGTAGTTCATTTCTTAATATCCTATTTTGCTCATTATCTGTCTCGTCATTATCATCCGGTAGTAGTTTTCGTAGCAATTCGTTTATAGATTCCGACCAGTTGGTTGTAATAGTCCCATCTTCTTTTCTCAAAGTATTTAACACTTCCGGTTTTTTTATTTTTTCCATAACTATTTTATATGGTACTCCCCAAATGTTTTGGCCTATGCTGTTTTCGATATAATTTTGCCATGATTTTTTCCTAGTTTCTTGCAGGGTTGTCTTAAATTTAAGTTTAGCTTTTCTGTAAAGTAACAGATTTCTTTCTCTTTCTTCATATATTATAGTTTTTTGATATATTCGTCTAGTTTTCCTTAATTTTCTTCGTAAGTTGTAAAGTTCTTCTGTCCATACGTTGTCTGTATATTTCTTAATTTTGCGCTTCGGTATGGTATTTGACATTATTTGTCTAATTATTTTCTCCAATTCTTTGGCTTCAAAATGTAGATCATTGCCGGTGTAATTTAGATTTACGTTTTCAAATTGCTGTCGAAATTTCTCCCAGTTGGTTTGTCTGTAGTTTAATCTAAATTCCTTTTTAAAATGTACATTTCTTCTGGGTTCTAAAATGTAATTGAAATAAATTAATCTGTGATCGCTTGTAGTATAATCCAAACCTACTTTCCAGTTTTCTATTTTGTTAACCATGTGAAAATTTGCTAGGGTCAGGTCAATGTTCGATGTTGCACCTGCTCGATTTTCAAAGGTTGGTGCGTTGTTAGGTAGATTTAGAACACTTAAGTTGAGTTCTGATATAATCTCTTCCAATTTTTCCCCTCTTTCATCTTTTGTACTATTGTGCCACCATTCAGACTTCGCATTTGCATCCATTGTATGTAATACTTCATAATTTGGATATAGTCTATTTATATTATGTATCGATTCCAGATATGGTTCAATTTCATGGGTGTACTGAAAGTAGTGGTTGGAAAGAATAAAAGTTCCTGTATCATGACTGATTTGTATGCAGTTATTATGTGTATCATTTAGTTGTGTTATTTTGGTTACCTGTAGTTCATTGTTATTTATAATAATAGCTGCCATTGGATTCTCCCCGGTGTGAATTTCTCTCGCCATAACAGGGGTATATGCTAGTTTTTTGTTTATTAAGTAAGGCTCTTGTATGCATAAAATATCGATATTTAACCCAATCTATAATCTTCTTGATTTCCGACATAACCAATCTACTTCTCTGGGCGTTTATTTGTGCCAATCTAAGTAATCTGATGGGGTATTGGTGTGAGTCTGCCATTATTTCGTCTTAAAAGAACATAACCTCTGGGTGCCAAAAATTTTTGTTTAATACCCAGTTTCCTATTTTCTTCAGTGAGCTCTCTCGATAGTTTATGTACACGAACCAATTGTACTCTTCTCATTTGTGGGGTTTTGGGTTTGATTTTAGGTGGGGTATTGGAAGGTTTGGGTTTGCTGTTGTTATTTAATAATTTTGTTACTTAGAGAAATGGATTACTATTGGTGGGATATCTATTGGTTTTTTTATAATTATTTTGCGGGACTTTGTTGGATTTATGTTTAAAGATTCCTGTATTACTATGATTGGTGGTTTGAGGGAATATTGGGGTAGGTGTTGCTTTTTGGGAGATTATTTTGGGATAGTCAAGGTTATCATGCCTAATCACCGCATAACAATGCGGCCATTTTTGCGACCCATCAAAAGCAATTCTTCCATAACATAAAACAAAATGTTTATATACTTCATCCAGATCCAAGATTTCATTTCTTCTACTATAAACTTTTTTAACTAATTCTAATAATTCGTTTGGGTCGGTTGGAATATTTAGAACTTTTAGTTCCATTCTATCGATAGCATCTGGGATTGGAAAAATAATTTTATCGCCGTTTTTGTGGAGGGTTCGTATAATATGCCTTAAAGCTGCTGATAAGTTGTTTCTTTCCTCTAAACGGCTCAGCTGTAATGTTTCGTCAAATGCAGCGTAAACACTGCTGACCGCAGCATCTGGTGTCATTGAGCTGTCGCCTGTCGTGTGTCCGTGATCTTCGCTGCCGTCATCAGAAGTTAGCATCCTCTTTTCTTCCACAAGCGTTTCCGGTATATTAACCTTCCCTTCCGTTTTAAAAACCTGATGCATTTGTTTTAAGTTGCCTGATCTATATTTCCATAAGTCTGATAGGAAATTTTTGTTGTAAAAATTTTGTAATGTGCTCGTCATTGGAATTAATGTGTTACTATTTGCTATTAAATTTTTCTCTTCTTTCTGTTGTTCTTCTTCCTCTTCTTCTCCTATTTTTCAAATAGCATCGTAATCTACAGTTATCCTTTGTTTTTTATCTAAGTTCTTCTGCTGTAAATCGTCTTTAATTTTTGCATATACCATGTTACTAGAATCTGATTTTATGAAGTTATTTTCATATTCATCAACTTTACCATTAGCATATACATTTATTAATTCAGGTTTAACATATATTGAATCGGTTTGTGTTTGACAATTAATTTTATTCTGATTTAATTTAAGTTTGTGACTAATTACTCTTAGTAAATTTCTGCGTATTCTACTTGGTGTGTTTCGCCGGGGTTTCCTACGTGATTGTTGCACTAATTTAGTTTGTGACTCACTCATAGTTTATCCTAGAAACAGTTCGCTCCCGATACATTCTATAAGTGGGACAGTTATCTTTCCCCCCGCATTTCTTCTTCCTCTTTTCACATGGTATACAAACTACAGGTTTATCTTTATGATTACAATCTTTCCTAGTATGTGTATTCTCCCCACAATGCCCACAAACTGTACTTTGAGATCTGCAGTTTTTGGCAATATGTCCATAATCGTAACACTTTAGGCATCTTGGAACAGAGATATAGTCCTTTACTAAACATGCTTGGAAACCTAGAAATACCCTGCCTCTGCTATTTAATATGTTTCTAATTTTGGCTGAAACTTCAGCAACATGATGCACTGTGGCTTTTTCTCTGGGACCTGCTTTAAATTTTAAAAGGAAATCTTTATCAAATTCTTCCTTTGAGAGAGAGCCTTCAAAATTTTGTAAATAAATATTTTCTTTTAATTCTTCTTCTTTAGTGCCCAATAAAACGTCATATATGATCATAAGGGGATTTCTTTTTCTGGGAGGTTCAATAGTTAGATCCTTCCCTTCTAGATTTTTGCTGTTTATTACTTTGTTCATATCTTCTTCAGTTTCCATATCCAGAATCAAATTTTTTCCTGCAGTCCTCACCTGTCTTATTTTGATTTTCTCCTGTGTAGGTTTCAGGCTTTGTGTCACAATCTTTTGTAATTCCCTAGAATCCTGATTGTTCTTTGATGAAATAAAAAGTGTATGTTTCTTTACATTTACCGACATTTGATAAGCTTCTGGTTTGGTGATTGATTTTTTCAAAACAGGAATACCTGGAATTGCTACCGTCTGCGCGTAACTCTTTACCGGTTCATTAACCTTACTGATACATATATCTTTAGCCAATCTGGCCTCTGCTAATGCAATTTCTAATTTAGTTGTCTTGGCTGTATATAATTTGTTGAGTTTTCCGAACATGGCATGAAATTCCTTTTTTTTTTTTCAACTGTCATTTTTTCTTTACTAATCATATTATTTAATTCAACAATAAGGAGATCAAATTCATCCATTGTTGCCATTTAGCTTACAATTTTTACTTGTTCCATATTATTGATGTTATTTATATCCTCTGCCATTTCTTCCATATTTTTGGTCAAATTTACTGCATGGCTTTTCCTCTCAGGCGACCTTCTAAGTGATCTCTTAGGCGTAAAGCCTTCCTGAAGCTCTTCTTTATTACTTGCCATATTACGAGGGGAAAAGCCCCCCGATGTATTAAAATTAAGCCAATAAAAATTATCTTTTTCACCTATTTTACATAAACACTACTAATGAAGACTATGAAGGTCCTCCGCTTTGCACTACGTGCAAGCAGCGGAAAAATATTGCTGACTTTGGCAGCTATAATCAAACACGGCCAACTTGCCGCACTATAACTTCATACGCCAAATTTATTTCTATTTTTAAACTACAGTATATAGCACACTACTGCATCTACTTACTTGTCCTTTACACAATACACTTATAAAACACTACACTAACAATTTATACTACTCTCACTAAAGAAGAAACAAAAATAAACAACTAAAACGCGTTTTCACCAGAGTGATGCAAAAACACGTCCGCTCCGCCCGGTAACCTGAGCAGACACACAAGGTACAATGTCGAGCGATGCCATGGGCATGTGATGCGTAGTGACTCAATGCGCATTCGATACGATGCACATAAGATGCGATATCAAGCGACGCCATGAGCATTTGACGCGATGAGACTAATGCGCATGCGATGCGATGCACATAAGATGCGATGGCGAGCGATGCCATGCGCATGTGATGCGATCTGGCTCAATGCGCATGCGATGCGATGCACATAAGAGGCGACTACATGCGATGCCATGCGCATGTGATGCGGCGTGTCTCAATGCGCATGGGATGCGATGCATATAAGATGCGATATCAAGAGATGCCATGCGGATGTGACGCGACGTGACTGAATGCGCGTGCAATGCGAAGTACATAAGGTTCGATATCAAGCGATGCCATGCGCATGTGACGCGATTTGACTCAAAGTGCATGCGATTCGATGCAGATAAGAATCGATATCAAGCGATGCCATGCGCATGTGACGGGATGTGACTCAATGCGCATGCGACGCGATGCACATAAAATGCGGTATCGAGCGATGCCATGCGCATGTGACGCGATCTGACTCAGTGCGCTTGCGATGCGATGCACATAACATGTGATATCAAGCGATGCCATGCGCATGTGACGCGATGTGATGCACATAAGATGCGATGTCGAGCGATGCCATGCGCATGTCATTGGATGCGGTTCAATGCGCATGCGATGCGACGTACATAAGATGCAATGTCGAGCGATGCCATGTGCATGTGATGCGATGTGACTCAATACGCATGCGATGCACATAAGAGGCGATATCAAGCGATGCCATGCGCATGTGAGGCGATGTGACTCAATGCGCATGCGATGGGATGCACATATGATGCGATTACAAGCGATGCCATGCGCATGTAAGGCGATGCGATTCAATGCGCATGTGATACGGTGCACATAATATGCGAAATCGAGCGATGCCATGCGCATGTAATGCGATCTGACTCGATGCGCATGAGATGCGATGCACATAGTAGGCGATTTCGAGCGATACCACGCGCATGTAATGCGATGCACATAAGATGCGATATCAAGCGATGCCATGCGCATGTGGCGTGATGTGACTCAATGCGGTGCGATGCGATGCACATAAGATGCGATATCAACCGATGCCATGAGGATTTGACGCGATGTGACTCAATGCGCATGCGATGCGATGCACATAAGATTCGATCTCGAGCGATGCCATGCGCGTGTGATGCGATGTGTCTGAATGCGCATGCGAGGCACATAAGATGCGATATCAAGCGATGCCAAACGCATGTGACGCGATGTGACTCAATGCGCATGTGATGCGATGCACAAAAATGGGGTGTCGAGCGATGTCATGCGCATGTGGTGCAACGTGACTCAATGCGCATGGGATGCGATGCAATAAGATGAGATATCAAGCGATGCCACGCGCATGTGACGCGATGTGACTCAATGCGCATGCGATGCGGTGCACATAAGATGCGATGTCAGGTGATGCCATGCGCATGTGACGCGATGTGACTCAATGCGCATGCGATGCGATGCACATAAGATGCGATATCAAGCGATGCCATGCGTATGTGACCGCGAAGTGACTCAATGCGCATGCGATGCGGTGCAGATAAGATGCATTATCAAACGTTGTTGTTGTTGTGGTGGTGTTTAACGTCCGCTTTTACTACTACGGCACCGCAGGCGGTGACACTGATGATACATGAAGATGGAGCACCGGTGGAATGAAATGGCGAGGGAAATCGGCGTACCCGGAGAAAAACCGCCATGACGCCGCTTCGTCCACCACCAATCCCACATGCGGGTCCCTGGGATCGAACCCGGGCCGCCTAGGTGGTAGGCGAGCGCGCGATATCAAACGATAACATGCGAATGTGACGTGATGTGACTCAATCCGCATGCGATGCACATAAGATGCGATATCAAGCGATGCCCTGCGCATGCGGCGTGATGTGACTCAATGCGGTGCGATGCGATGCACATAAGATGCGACATCAAGCGATGCCATGCGCATTTGACGCGACGTGACTCAATACGCATGCGATGGGATGCACCTAAAATGCGATATCAAGTGATGCCATGCGCATGTGACGCGATATGACTCAATGCGCATGCGATGCGATGCACATAAGATGCGATGTCGAGCGATGCCATGCGCGCGTGATGCCATGTGACTCAATGCGCATGCAAGGCACATAAGATGCGATATCAAGCGAAGCCAAGCGCATGTGGCGCGATGTGACTCAATGCGCATGCGATGCGATGCACATAAGATTCGATCTCGAGCGATGCCATGCGCGTGTGATGCGATGTGTCTGAATGCGCATGCGAGGCACATAAGATGCGATATCAAGCGATGCCAAACGCATGTGACGCGATGTGACTCAATGCGCATGTGATGCGATGCACAAAAATGGGGTGTCGAGCGATGTCATGCGCATGTGGTGCAACGTGACTCAATGCGCATGGGATGCGATGCAATAAGATGAGATATCAAGTGATGCCATGCGCATCTGGCGTGATGTGACTCAATGCGGTGCGATGCGATGCACATAAGATGCGATAACAAGGGATGCCACGCGCATGTGACGCGATGTGGCTCAATGCGCATGCGATGCGGTGCACATAAGATGCGACGTCAGGTGATGCCATGCGCATGTGACGCGATGTGACTCAATGCGCATGCGATGCGATGCACATAAAATGCGATGTCGAGCGATGTCATGCGCAAGTGGTGGGACGTGACTAGATGCGCATGCGATGCAATGCACATAAGATGCGATTACAAGCGATGCCATGTGCATGTGACGCGACGTGGCTCAATGCGCATGCGTTGCGATGCACATCAGATGCGATATCATGCAAAGCCATGCGCATGTGACGCGACGTGACTCAATGCGAATGCTATGCGATGCACACAAGATGCGATAACAAGGGATGCCACGCGCATGTGACGCGATGTGACTCAATGCGCATGCGATGCGGTGCACATAAGATGCGATGTCAGGTGATGCCATGCGCATGTGACGCGATGTGACTCAATGCGCATGCGATGCGATGCACATAAGATGCGATATCAAGCGATGCCATGCGTATGTGACCGCGAAGTGACTCAATGCGCATGCGATGCGGTGCAGATAAGATGCATTATCAAACGTTGTTGTTGTTGTGGTGGTGTTTAACGTCCGCTTTTACTACTACGGCACCGCAGGCGGTGACACTGATGATACATGAAGATGGAGCACCGGTGGAATGAAATGGCGAGGGAAATCGGCGTACCCGGAGAAAAACCGCCATGACGCCGCTTCGTCCACCACCAATCCCACATGCGGGTCCCTGGGATCGAACCCGGGCCGCCTAGGTGGTAGGCGAGCGCGCGATATCAAACGATAACATGCGAATGTGACGTGATGTGACTCAATCCGCATGCGATGCACATAAGATGCGATATCAAGCGATGCCCTGCGCATGCGGCGTGATGTGACTCAATGCGGTGCGATGCGATGCACATAAGATGCGACATCAAGCGATGCCATGCGCATTTGACGCGACGTGACTCAATACGCATGCGATGGGATGCACCTAAAATGCGATATCAAGTGATGCCATGCGCATGTGACGCGATATGACTCAATGCGCATGCGATGCGATGCACATAAGATGCGATGTCGAGCGATGCCATGCGCGCGTGATGCCATGTGACTCAATGCGCATGCAAGGCACATAAGATGCGATATCAAGCGAAGCCAAGCGCATGTGGCGCGATGTGACTCAATGCGCATGGGATGCGACGCACATAAGATGCGATATCAAGCGATACCATGCGCTTGTGACGAGACGTGGCTCAATGCGCATGCAATGCGATGCACATAAGATGCGATATACAAAGATGCGGTGTCGAGCGATGTCATGCGCATGTGGTGCGACGTGACTCAATGCGCATGCGATGCGACGCACATAAGATGCGATATCAAGCGATACCATGCGCTTGTGACGAGACGTGGCTCAAGGCGCATGCAATGCGATGCACATAAGATGCGATATCAAGCGATGCCATGCGCATGTGACGCGATGTGAATCAATGCGTGTGCGATGCGATGCACTTAAGATGCGATATCAAGCGATCCCATGCGCATGTGACGTGATGTGACTCAATCCGCATGCGATGGGATGCACCTAAGATGCGATATCAAGCGATGCCATGGGCATGTGACGCGAAATGACTCAATGCGCATGCGATGCGATGCACATAAGATTCGATTTCGAGCGATGCCATGCGCGTGTGATGCGATGTGTCTGAATGCGCATGCGAGGCACATAAGATGCGATATCAAGCGATGCCAAGCGCATGTGACGCGATGTGAATCAATGCGTATGCGATGCGATGCACATAAGTTGCGAGGACGGGCGATGCCATGCGCATGTGACGCGATGTCACTCAATACGAATACGATGCGATGCACATAAGGTGCGATATCAAGCGATGCCATGCGCATGTGACGAGATATGACTCAATCCACATGCGATTCGATGCACATAAGATGCGATTTCAAGCGATGCCATGCGCATGTGGTGCGACGTTGCTCAATGAGCATGCTATGCGATGCAAAGAAGATGCGATATCAAGCGATGCCATGCGCATGTGACGAGATATGACTCAATCCACATGCGATGCGATGCGCATAAGATGCGATGTCTAGCGATTTAAAGCGCATGTGGTGCAACGTTGCTCAATGCGCATGCGATGCGATGCACAGAAGATGCGATATCAAGCGATGCCATGCGCATGTGACGCCTGTGACTCAATGCCATTGCGATGCGATGCACATAAGATGCGATATCAAGCGTTGCCATGCGCATGTGACGCGACGTGACTCAATGCGCATGCGATGCGGTGCACATTAGATGCAATATCAAGCGATGCCATGCACATGTGATGCGATGTGACTCAATGCGCATGCGGTGCGATGCACATAAGATGCGATATCAAGCGATGCCATACGCATGTGACGCAAAATGGCTCAATGCGCATGCGATGTGATGCACATAAGATGCGATGTCAGGCGATGCCATGCGCATTTAATTAGATGTGACTCAATACGCATGCGATGCGTTGCACATAAGATGCGATATCAAGCGATGTGACTCAATGTGCATACGATGCGATGCACATAAGCTATGCTGTCGAGCGCTGCCTTGCGCATGTAATGCGATGTGGCTCAATGCGCATGCGATGCGGTGTACATAAGATGCGATGTCGAGCGATGCCATGCGCATGTAATGCGATGCGATTCAATGCGCATGCAATGCGATGCACATAAAATGCGATGTCGAGCGATGCCATGCGAATGTGATGCGATGCGACTCAATGCGCATGCGATTCGATTAAATGTGCATGCGATGCGATGCACATAAGATGCGATGTCGAGGGATGCCATTAGCGTGTTATGCGAAGTGACTCAATGCGCATACGATGCGATGCACATAAGATGCGATATCAAGCGATGCCATGCGCGTGTGATGCGATGTGACTCAATGCGCATGCGATGCGATGAACAAAACATGCGATATCAAGCGATGCCATGCGCATGTAATGCGATGCGAGTGAATGTGCATGCGATTCGGTGTACATAAGATGCGATGTCGGGCGATGCCATGCGCATCTAATGCCATTTGACTCAATACGCATGCGATGCGATGTACATAAGATGCGATATCAAGCGATGCCATGCGCATCTCATGCGATGTGACTCGAAGTGCATACGATGCGATGCACATAAGATGCGATATTAAGCGTTGCCATGCGCATGTGATGCGATGTCACTCAATGCACATGCAATGCGATGCACATAACCTGCGATATTAAGCGATGCTGAGCGCATATGACGCGATGTGACTCAATGCGCATTCGATGCGATGGACATAAGATGCGATATCAAGCGATGCCATGCGCATGTGACGCGAACTGACTCAATGCGAATGCGATGCACATAAGATGGAATATCAAGCGATGCCATGCGCATCTCATGCGATGTGACTCAATGTGCATACGATGCGATGCACATAAGATGCGATATTAAGCGATGCCATTTGCATGTGACGCGACATGACTCAATGCGCATGCGATGCGATGCACGTAAGATGCGATATCAATAGATGCCATGCGCCTGTAATGAGATGCGGTTGAATGCGCATGCAATGCGATGCAAATAAGATGCGATGTCAAGCGATGCCATGGACATGTGACGCGATGTGATTCAATGCGCATGCGATAATCCCTAACAAGCCCGGGAATGGAAATTTACCACAAATTTACCATAACACGAATACCTATTCTTATTTATTTATTTATTTATGTCATGCCCATGTGGTCCGATGTGACTCAATGCGTATGCGGTGCGATGCACATAAGATGCCGTATCAAGCGATGCCATGCGCATTTGACGCGAAGTGACTCAATGCGCATGCGAATTGATGCACATAAGATGCGATATCAAGCTATGCCATGCGCATGTAATGCGATGCGATTCAATGCGCATGCGATTCGGTCCACATAAGATGCGATTTCGGGCGATGCCATTCGCATCTAATGCAATGTGACTCAATGCGTATGCGACGCGATGCACATAAGATGCGATGTCCAGCGATGCCATGCGCATGTGTTGCTATGTGACCCAATGCGCATGCGATACGATGCACATAACATGCGATATAAGGCGATGCCATGCGCATGTGACGCATTGTGACTCAATGTGCATGCGATGCGATGAGCATAAGATCCGATATCAGGCGATGCCATGCCCATGTGACGCATTGTACTCAATGTGCATGCGATGCGATGAACATAAGATGCGATATCAAGCGATGCCATGCCCATGTGACGCGACGTGACTCAATGCGCATGCAATGCGATGCACATAAGATCCGATATCAGGCGATGCCATGCCCATGTGATGCGACGTGACTCAATGCGCATGCAATGCGAAGCACATAAGATGCGATATCAAGCGATGCCATGCCCATGTGACGCGCTGTGACTCAGAGCGCATGCCATGCGGTGCACATAAGATGCGATGTCGAGCGATGCCATGCGCGTGTGATGCGACGTGACTCAATGCGTGTGCGATTCGATGCACATAACATGCGCTATCAAGCGATGCCATGCGCATGTGATGCGATGTGACTCAATGTGCATACGATGCGATGCACATAACATGCGATATCAAGCGACGCCGAGCGCATGTGACGCGATGTGACTCCATGCGCATGCGATGCGAAGCACATAAGATACATTATCAAGTGTTGCCATGCGCATATGATGCGACGTGGCTCAATGCGCATGCGATACGATGTACATAAACTGCGATATCAAGCGATGCCATGCCCATGTGACGACAAGTGACTCAATACGCATGCGATGCCAAGCACAAAAGAGGCGATGTCGAGAGAAGCCATGCGCATGTAATGCGATGCGATTCAATGCTCATGCGATGCGATGCACATAAGATGCGATGTCGAGCGATGCCATTTGCATGTGAAGCGACATGACTCAACGCGCATGGGATGCGATGCACATAAGATGCGATATCAAGCGATCCCATGCGCATGTGATGCGATGTGACTCAATGCGCATGCGATGCGATAAACATGAGATGCGATAGTTGGCGATGCCATGCGCAGGTAATGCGATGTGATTCAATGCGCATGCGATGCGGTGCTTATAGGATGCGATGACGAGCAATGCCATGCGCATGTGACGCGACGTGACTAAATGTGCATGCGATGAGCTGGACATAAAATGCGATCCCATGCGCATTTGACGCGATATGACTCAATGCACTTGCCATGAGCTGCACATAAGAAGCGATGCCATGCGCATGTGACGCGACGTGACTCAATGCGCAGGCGATGCGATGCACATAAGATGCGATATCGAGCGATGCCATGCGCATGTGAGGCGATGTGACTCAATCCTCATGGGATACAATGCACATAAGATGCTATGCCCATGTGATGCGATGCGATTAAATGCGCATGCGATGCACATAAGATGCGATGTCGAGCGATGCCATGCGCATGTAAGGCGATGCGATTCAATGCGCATGCGATGCGATGCACATAAGATGGGATGTAGAGCGATGCCATGCGCATGTGATGCGACGTGATTCAATGCGCTAGCGATGCGATGCACATAAAATGTGATATTAAGGGATGCCATGCGTGTGTGATTCGATGTGACTCAATGCGCATGCGATGCGATGCACGTAAGGTGCGGTATCAAGCAATGCCGTGCACATGTCACGCGACGTGACTCAATGCGCATGCGATGCGATATACATTAGAAGCGATATCGAGCGATGCCATGCGCATATGACGCAATGTGACTCAATGAGCATTTGATGCGATGCACATAAGATGCGATATGGAGAGATGCCATGCCCATGTACGCGATGTGACTCAATGCGCATGCGATGCGATGCACGTAAGAAGCGATGTCTATCGATGCCATGCGCATGTGACTTGATGTGTCTCAGTTTGCATGCCATGCGATGCACTTAAGATAAGAGGTCGAGCGATGCCATGCCATGCTATTCAATGTGCATGCGATGCGATGCACGTAAGATGCGATATCAAGCGATGCCATGCGCATGTATTGCGATGCGATTCAATGCACATAAGATGCGATGTCGAGCGATGCAATGCGCATGTGACGCGATGGGATTCAATGCGCATGCGATGCGATGCACATAAGATGCGATGTGCAGCGATGCAATGCGCATGTGACGCGATGTGACTCAATACGCATACGGTGCGATGCACATGAGATGCGATATCAAGCGACGCATAGTGCATGTGACGCGATGTGACTCAATGCGCATGCGATACGATGCACATAAGATGCGAAATCAAGCGATGTCATGCGCATGTGACGCGTGTGACTCAATACGCATGCGATGCGATGCAAATAAGGTGCAATGTCGAGCGATGCCATGCGTATGTGACGCGCCGTGACTCAATGCGCATGCGATGCGATGCACATAAGATGCCATATCAAGCGATGACATGCGCATCTGACGTGACGTGACCCAAAGCGCATGCGATGCGATGCAAATAAGATGCGATATCAAGCGATGCCATGCGCATGTGACGCGACGTGGCTCAATGCGCATGCGATGCGATTCACATAAGATGCGACATCAAGCGATGCGATCCGCATGTATTGCGATGCGATTCAATGCGCATGCGATGCGCTGCACATAAAATGGGATGTCGAGCGATACCATGCGCATGTGATGCGATGCGATGCACATAAGATGCGATGTCGAGCTACGACATGCAAGTGTGATGCGATTTGACTCAATGCGCATGCGATGCGATGCACATAATATGCGATGTCTAGCGATGCCATGCGCTTGTGACTTGATGTGTCTCAATGTGCATGCGATGCGATGCACTTAAGATGCGAGGTCGAGCGATGCCATGCGCATGTGATGCGATGCGATTCAATGTGCATGCGATGCAATGCACGTAAGACGCGATATTATGCGATGGCATGCGCATGTATTGCGATGCGATTCAATGCACATAAGATGCGATATCAAGCGAAGCCATGCGCATGTGGCGCGATGTGACTCAAGGCGCATGCGGTGCGAAGCACATGAGATGCGATATCAAGCAATGCATTGTGCATGTGACGCGATGTGACTCGATGCGCATGCGATACGATACATCAAATGCGATATCAAGCGCTGCCATGCGCATGTGATGCGACGTGACTCAATGCGCATGCAATGCGAAACACATAAGATACGATATCAAGCGATGTCATGCCCATGTGACGAGAAGTGACTCCATGCGCATGCGATGCGATGCACATAAGATGCAATGTCGACCGATGCCATGCGTATGTGATTGGATGTGACTCAATGCGCATGCGATGCGTTTCACATAAGATGCGAAATCGTGCGATGCCATGAACATGCGATGCGATGTGACCCAATGCGCATGCGATGCGATTCACATAATATGCGATATCAAGCGATGCCATGCGGATGTGACGCGACGTGGCTCAATGCGCATGCGTTGCGATGCACATAAGATGCGATATCAAGCGATGCCATGCGCATCTGACGCGACGTGACTCAATGCGCATGGGATCCGATGCACAAAAGATGCGTTATCAAGCGATGCCATGCGTATGTGACACGACGTGAATCAATGCGCATGCGATGCGATGCACATAAGATGCGATGTCGAGCGATGCCATGTGAATGTAATGCGATGCGGTTCAATGCGCATGCGATGGGATGCACATAAGATGCGATGTCGAGAGATGCCATAGGCATGTGATGCGATTCGATTCAGTGCGCATGCAATGCGATGCACATAGGATGCGGGGTCGAATGATGCCATGCGCGTGTGATGCGATGCGATTCAATGCGCATGCGATGCGATGAACATAAGTTGCGATATCAAGCGAAGCCATACGCATGGGACGCGACGTGGGTCAATGCGCATGCGATGCGAGGCACATAAGATGCGATATCAAGCGATGCCATGCGCATGTGATGCGACGTGATTTAATGGGCATGCGATGCGATGCACATGAGATGCGACATAAAGCGATGCCATGTTTATGTAACCCGAAGTGACTCAATTCGCATGCGATGCAGTGCACATAAGATGCGATATCAAGCGATGCCATGCGCATCTGACGCGACGTGACTCAATGCGCATGGGATCCGATTCACAAAAGATGCGATATCAAGCGGTGCCATGCGTATGTGACGCGACGTGACTCAATGCGCACGGGATGCGATGCACATAAGATGCGATATCAAGCGATGCCATGCGCATGTGACTCAATGCGCATGCGATGCACACTACATGCGAAGTCGAGCGATGCCATTTGCATGTGATGCGACGTGACTCAATGCCCATGCGATGCGATCCACATAGGATGCGATATCAAGCGATGCCATGCGCATGTGACGGGGCGTGATTCAAAGCGCAGGCGATGTGATGCACATAAGATGCGATATCAAGCGATACCATGCGCATGTTACGCGACGTGAATCAATGCGCAAGCGATGCGAGGCACATAAGATGCGATACCAAGCGATACCATTTGCATGTAACGCGATGTGACTCAATGCGCTGCGAAGCGATGCACATAAGATGCGATATCAAGCGATGCCATGCGCATGTGGCGCGGCGTGACTCAATGCGTATGCGATGCACATAAGAGCGATATCAAGAGATGCCATGCGCATGTGACGCGTCGTGACTCAATTCGCATGCGATGCGATACACATAGGATGCGATATCAAGCGATGCCATGCGCATATGATGCGATGTGGCTCAATGCGCATGAGATGCGACGCACATAAGATGCGATATCAAGCGATGCCATGCGCAATTGACGCGACGTGACTCAATAACCATGCGATGCGATGCACATAAGATGCGATATTAAGCGATGCCATGCGCATGTGACGCGATGTGACACTAGGCGCATGCGATGCAATGCACATAAGATGCGATGTCGAGCGATGTCATGCGCATGTGGTGGGACGTGACTCAATGCGCATGCGATGCGATGCACATAAGATGCGATATCAAGCGATACCATGCGCATTTGACGCGACATGGCTCAATGCCCATGCGATGAGATGCACATAAGATGCGATGTCGAGCGATGCCATGCGCATATGACGTGATGTGGCTCAATGCGCATGCGATGCAATGCACATGAGACGCGATATTAAGCGATGCCATGCGTATGTGACGCGACGTGTCTCAATGTGCATGCGATGCGATGCACATAAGATGCGATATCAAGGGATGCCATGCGCATGTGGCGTGATGTGTCTCAATGCGCATGCGATGCGATGTCCATAAGATGCGATATCAAGCGATGCCATGCGCATGTGGCGTGATGTGACTCAATGCGCTGCGATGCCATGCACATAAGATTCGACATCAAGCGATGCCATGCGCATGTGACGCGATGTGACCCAATACGCATGCGATGCGATGCACGTAAGATGCGATATCAAGCGATACCATGCGCATGTGGTGCGACGTGACTCAATGCACTAGCGATGCGATGCACGTAAGATGCGATATCAAGCGATGCCATGCGAATTTGACGTGATGTTACTCAATGCGCTGCGATGCGATGCACATAAGATGCGATATCAAGCGATACCATTCGCATGTGACGTGATGTGACTCAATGCGCATGCGATTCGATGCACAAAGGACGCGATGTCGAGCGATGCCATGCGCGTGTGATACGATGTGACTCACTGCGCATGCGATGCGATGCACATAAGATGCGATATCAAGCGATACCATGCGCATATGACGCGACATGACTCAATGCGGATGCGATGCGATAGACATAAGATGCGATATCAAGCGATACCATGCGCATATGACGCGACATGGCTCAATGCCCATGCGATGAGATGCACATAAGATGCGATGTCGAGCGATGCCATGCGCATGTGACGCGATGTGGCTCAATGCGCATGGGATGCGATGCACATAAGATGCGATGACGAGCGATGCCATGCGCGTGTAATGCGATGTGACTCAATGCGCTGCGAAGAGATGCGCATAAGGTGCGATATCAAGCGATGCAATGCGCATGTGACGCGATGTGACTCAAAGCGCCTGCGATGCAATGCACATAAGATGCGATGTCGACCGATGTCATGCGCATGTGGTGCGACGTGACTCAATGTGCATGCGATGCGATGCACATAAGATGTGATATCAAGCGATACCATGCGCATATGACGCGACATGACACAATGCCCATGCGATGAGATGCACATAAGATGCGATGTCGAGCGATGCCGTGCGCATGTGACGCGATGTGGCTCAATGCGCATTCGATGCAATGCACATTATATGCGATGTCGAGCGATGCCATGCGCGTGTGACAAGATTTGACACAATGCGCATGCGATGCACATAAGATGCGACGTCGAGCGCTGCATGCGTATGTGACGCGATGTGACTTAATGCGCATGCGATGCGATGCACAAAAGATGCGATATCGAGCGATGTCATGCGCATGTGGTGCGACGTGGGTCAATGACCTAGCGATGCGATGAACATAAGTTGCGATATCAAGCAATGCCATGCGCATGCGACGCGACGTGACTCAGTGCGCATGCGATGCGTTTCAAATGAGACGCAATATCAAGCGATGCCATGCGCATGTGACGCGACGTGACTCACTTCGCATGCGATGTGATGCACATAAGATGCGATATCAAGCGATACCATGCGCATATGACGCAACATGACTCAACGCGCATGCGATGCGATGCACATAAGATGCGATATCAAGCGATACCATGCGCATATGACGCGACATGGCTCAATGCCCATGCGATGAGATGCACATAAGATGCGATGTCGAGGGATGCCATGCACATGTGACGCGATGTGGCTCAATGCGCATGCGATGCGATGCACATAAGATGCGATATCAAGCGTTGCCATGCGCATGTTGCGTGATGTGACTCAATGCGCTGCGAGGCGAGCCACATAATATGCGATGACGAGCGTCGCCATGCGCGTGTAGTGCGATGTGACTCAATGCGCATGCGACGCGATGCACATAAGATGCGATGTTGAGTGATGTCATGCGCATGTGACGCGACGTCACTCAATGCGTATGCGATGCACATAAGAACGATATCAAGAGATGCCATGCGCATATGACGCGACGTGACTCAATTCGCATGCGATGCGATACACATAGGATGCCATATCAAGCAATGCCATGCGCATATGATGCGATGTGGCTCAATGCGCATGCGATGCGATGCACATAAGATGCCATATCAAGCGATGCCATGCGCATGTGACGCGATGTGACTCAATAACCATGCGATGCGATGCACATAAAATGCGATATCAAGCGATGCCATGCGCATGTGACGCGGCGTGATTCAATGCGCATGCCATACGATGCACATAAGATGCGATATCAAGCGATGCCATGCGCATGTGTGGCGATGTGACTCAATGCGCATGCGATGCATTGCACAAAAGATGCGATATCAAGTGATGCCATGCGCATGTGACGCGACGTGGCTCAATGCGCATGCGATGCGATGCACAAAAGATGCTATTACAAGCGATACCATGCGCAGATGACGCTACATGGCTCAATGCCCATGCGATGAGATGCACATAAGATGCGATGTCGAGCGATGCCATGCGCATATGACGCGATGTGGCTCAATGCGCATGCGATGCAATGCACGTAAGATGCGATATCCAGCGATGCCATGCGCATGTGATGCGAGGTGACTCAATGCACATGCGATGCGATGCACATGAGACGGGATATCAAGCGATGCCATGCCATGTGACGCGACGTGACTCAATGTGCATGCGATGCGATGCACATAAGATGCGATATCAAGCGATGCCATGCGCATGTTGCGTGATGTGACTCAATGCGCTGCGACGCGAGCCACATAATATGCGATGACGACCCCTCCGAAGGAGTGTCGCCTTGCCGTGGCGGAGGGGCTCAGTACCCGATCCAGACGGCCTACTAAGTGAGTCTTCGTGACCACTGGTAGGCAAGAGGTGAGGGGAAGCTACGAACATTCCAACGGGTAGATGAGGCTCGTTAGTCTTGGTCGACAACTCATCTAGGAGAAGAGGACTCCGAAATCAAACTCCCCCAGGGGAACCTACCACGGTAGGTCCGGGTTTGGCCCGCCCGGGGCCCCTAGCTGCGCACCATCATTACACCCCCTCCATATACATTAACTGTGCCACGTGCAGCGATTTATGTTGCTTTTATATCACCCTCTTCCTCTTCTAGGTTTATTCCGATTATTAGTTAGTAAGGCCTTAGTTTTATAACTCCTGTCTCACCAGCAGGGATCTTTCCTATCTCCGTGGTCCTGTCCCACGGTTTTCTGCGCGGCCCCCGACTTGTGTGCTCTTCGCAGGTCTCAGGCGCGAAGGTTGTGCGGACCCTTCACACTGCCCCCATGTGTAGCCTTAGGTGCGGAGCCCGTCCACACGTCAAGTACACCCACGTAGCTCCTTGAGGGCACGGCCGGTGTTAATCTCCCGACGGCCGCGTGCCGTCGGGTTAGTTTCACCGGCCGGACGTGTTACCGCTGACGGAACCCCGGTGTAATCAACTCGAAGTCCCCTGAATCCACGCTGACTCCGTTGAGGCAGCGTGTGCTAAAGCGGGGAGCCACAGGCGGTTATTCCTGTGGTGGGGGCATAAAACCGGGGTGTCACGTGCTGAACGGTTTACCCATGCGGACAAGCAGTGGAGATCGGAGGGTAGCTCCTCTGAAGTACGCCTTGAGGTCAGTCATGGAGGGGTCTCCATGGCGGCACAGACCGAGGAGATTTTGGTGTCTTTTATCTTTTTATCCCCGGATGGCAGGCTGACGCCGACGGTTCCGGATGGGGGTCCAATTCATAATGCATCCGCGCAAACCCTCCTCATTCGATACGTTTTGACTTTGGCTTGTGACGGGAAAACGGTAAAGGATCTTAGCCCCTTCTATATTAAACGGGAAGTTGACCGAATCTGTGGCCATGTTAAAAATGCGACCAGAATACGCGACGGTACGCAATTGATAGAGGTGATTACTGCAGACCAGTCGCAGAAACTACTGAAAGCGAGTTTATTGGGCTCCTACCCTATCCGGGTAGTCCCACATAAAACACTGAATACTTGCAGAGGAGTTGTCACCACCTCCAGCCTTGATGGTCTGTCTAATGAAGAGATAGTCACCTGCCTTTCAGATCAACGGGTGTGTCAGGCGTACCGTCTCACTCGAAAAGTGATCGATTTACGCACTGTGTTTTTGACATTTAAGGGTACTCAGTTACCCGAGTACATCTTCTGCGGCTACGAGCGTGCCGCAGTTCGGCGGTATGTACCGAACCCTATGCGCTGTTTTCAGTGTAAGAAGTTCGGTCATACTAAGCTTTCGTGCACCCATCCTGCTACTTGTGAGCGTTGTGGACTACCATACCATGAGGGCACGGCTTGCACCCGAGACCCTTACTGCGTTAACTGTGAAGGGAGTCATCCATCCAGCTCGCGACAGTGTCCGAAGTTTCTCGAGGAAAAGTGTATCCAGGAGCTGCGCGTGAAAGAACGCCTGACGTTTGTTGAAGCGCGCCGTCGCTTTCAACAACTGCAACCTGCTACCACCACAGGTTTTGCATCCGCTGTTCGTCGCCCTCCTGTGAACACTGTTGCTATACAGCATGTACCCGTCGCAGATGCTTCGACACAAACAGATTTACCGGCGAGCACCTCTCCACCGCGTCGTGATAAAACTGCACCAGCAACTACATCTTCCGCTGTGCAGACACACGCTCACCAGTCGTCCACAAGCAGAGGCTACACTGTATTGCCTGTTCCCACAAATCGTTCGCGACCTAAACATCGGGCGAGTAGTCGTACCTCCACGAAGTCCCGCTCCCGCTCCGCGAGCCGCCGGGGATCTTCTGACTCCCGAAGTTCCGAGGAGTCGCCTGAGGACGGTGAAAAGCACATCATTGGTCCCAAGTGCGCCAAGGTTAAGATGAAGAAAAAGATAAAGACTAACCTTAACCTTTTTATTATGGAAATAATTCAGTGGAATGTTAATGGGTACCGGGGCCGTGCCCCGGACATACAACACTTAGCTTGGCACCATTCACCTTCAATCGTCTGTCTACAAGAAACCCATCTGAAGCCTAACCACACCTTACATCATCGTGGTTTTTCAACATTTAGACATGACTCTGCAGCTGATAGACGAGCAAGCGGTGGTGTTGCTACTCTGGTGGCGCATACCATCTCAGCCACAAGCATCCCGCTAAACACGCCGCTGCAAGCTGTAGCAGTGCGTGTCCATATGCAGGGCGTGAGTCTGTCAATTTGTAATGTCTATCTGCCACCGGTCTGTGTCGTACACGCGAACGACCTTCGGGCTCTTTTGGCTCAGATTCCGCCACCGCTTATCTTCCTTGGTGATCTGAATGCCAAACACACTTTATGGGGCTCCGACACTGACGATGCTCGTGGGTGCCTTGTAGCAGACGTTTGCGATATGTCCGGCCTCCTTTTGTTGAACACTGGTGCCCCTACCTTCTTATCATCTGCCTATGGTACCTATTCCGCCTTAGACGTTAGCTTCTGTAGCCCGTCACTGGTACCACTTATTGATTGGTCGGTGCTCTCCGACCTCTTTGGCAGTGATCATTTTCCCATTAACATTCACATTACTGGTTTCCATCCTATTCCAACACGATACCCTCACTGGATTATTTCCAAGGCTGACTGGGGGAAATTCCGTTCCCTCATTCACCTTACGGACGATGGTTTTACCACCATTGACAACATGGTGGAGTATTTTACATGTTCTGTCCTGCTTGCAGCAAATTCCAGCATTCCTCGCGGTTCTACTACACCTCGTCATGTTCCCGTGCCTTGGTGGTCCGAGGAATGTCGTTTGGCTGTTAAAGCCCGCAAACGGGCTCTGCGAGTTTTCAGTGCACATCCTACGGAAGAGAACTTCATTGCCTTTAAGCGTGTGCGTGCCCGGGCGCGTTTTGTACTTCGCAGTGCAAAACGCACATCCTGGGGAACTTACGTCTCTTCCCTCTCTCGACGCACTTCAACACAAAGGGTGTGGACTGCGGTTAGGCGTATGTACGGCAAGTGTCGCCGGACGATTATTCCCGGTCTTGCCGTACAGGGCTCTTATTACACCAACGAGCAGCCGATCGCCGACGCCCTTGCCGAATCTTTCTCTGCTACCAGCCAAACCCAAAGCTACGATAGGTCGTTTTTAGCTATCAAGGAATCTGCGGAGCGGATAGTTCTTAATTTTAACAGCGACGGTAGTGAACCATACAACACGCCTTTTAGCATAGCAGAGCTGATGCACTCCTTGTCTCTGGCGCACGACTCTTCTCCCGGTCCGGATGACATCCACCGACAAATGTTGCTTCATCTACCACCTCAGGCTCTTTGCTTCCTGCTGAGCATCTATAACCGAATCTGGCTCCAGCAGGTTTACCAGTCTTCCTGGCGCGAGGGTATCGTCATCCCTATACCTCGACCCGGGAAAGACCGGGCACTTGCCTCTAGCTACCGCCCTATTTGCCTAACGAGTGTCGTTTGCAAGACCCTCGAACGTATGATCAACACTCGTTTAGTGTGGTGGCTAGAGACGAATAACCTGCTGAGTAATGTCCAGTGCGGTTTTCGTCGCCATCGCTCCAGTGTCGACAATCTGACAAGCATGGAGGCCTACATACAGAATGCATTTCTCTTGAAGCAGCATGTCGTGGGTGTCTTCTTTGATCTGGAGAAGGCCTACGACACTACATGGCGCTATGGCATTCTCCGTTCTCTACACGGTTATGGTTT
This sequence comes from Tenodera sinensis, assembly GCA_030765045.1. Lineage (NCBI taxonomy): Eukaryota > Metazoa > Arthropoda > Insecta > Mantodea > Mantidae > Tenodera > Tenodera sinensis. Next base: position 111,738,376 of record CM060970.1, on the reverse strand, counting down.
ACGCGGTAACTTGTCGTTTTTTATTTTTAACTTTTTACTAATTCGCCGTTTTCGTGTCCGCATAGGCAACACGCTCTCCCAAGAGAAGGTTCAGGAGAATGGTGTACCCCAGGGGTCGATTCTCAGCGTTACGCTTTTCGCCGTTGCCATTAATGGCATCACCAGCGCTGTTCGTAGCGGAATCCCGATGTCGCTGTATGTTGACGACTTTGCGATATACTATCGCTCTTATAGTTTGGAGCACATCGAGCGTCAACTGCAGATGACCATAACATCCATCGCCGAGTGGGCGTCTCGCACCGGCTTTCGGTTTTCCCCTACGAAAACACAGTGTCTCCACTTTCACCGACTCCGTGGTGTACACCCTCCTCCTGATCTTCATTTGCGTGGCACACTTCTTCCATTTGTTCCGCACCTGAAGTTCTTGGGCTTACACCTCGACAGCAAACTCACATGGGAGCACCATACACGTCACCTTCGTGCTTCCTGCGGTCACTCGCTTCGGGTACTCAGGGTCCTGTCTGGGGCATCTTGGGGCGGCGATCGCACGGTAATGTTGAGGTTGTATCGCTCACTGGTCCGGTCCAAATTAGACTACGGCTGTTTTATCTATGGCTCTGCATCAGCCTCTAAACTCCGCCTTTTAGACACAATTCATCACACTGGTATCTGTCTCGCTACTGGGGCTTTCCGCACAAGTAGAGTGGATTGTCTGTATGCTGATTCTGGCGAACCTCCACTGTCTGTTCGACGCTCATTGTTACTTTGTTCCTATGTGTCAAGGTTGGCCGCTCATCCAGGTCATCCTTCGTTTCCACCTGTATTGCGTCCAGACCTCGCGCACCGTTATATGCGGAATAAAACAATCTCCCGTCCAAGTGGCATCAGGTTTCAAGAACTACTTGTCGCAAACGCCCTCCGCTGCCAGTTGTAGAGCGGCACTCATTTGGCCACTGTCCTCCCTGGCAGCTCCAGCGTGCACGGTTTGACCTGGAGCTGTCGGGCTGTCCAAAGACTACTACCGCTCCTTCGGTGTTCCGTCAACTCTTCACCGCATTTCTGGGCCGATACCGGACTTACACACCGGTATTCACCGATGGCTCCCAGTTGGGTAGTACGACGGGTTCCGCATTTATATACAACGGTGAGGTTCACACATACCGCCTTCCAGACGCCAGTTCAGCTTTTACCGCCGAGGTGTTTGCCATCTTTTATTTCTTACTTTTTATCTCCAGTTCAGTTCCTGGACATTTTATTGTGTGTTGCGACTCCCTGAGCGCTCTTCAGGCGCTGCAACAATTTGTTGGCAACTCGGTATCAATTATTAAAATACAGACACTTTTATCTCAGTTGTTATCTCGCGGATACCAGTTCGTTTTTACGTGGATCCCAGGTCATGTGGGTATTCCGGGCAATGAGGCGGTTGATGCGGCTGCGTAGTCTGCATGTCGCCTTCCGGAATATTCCACCCGTACGCTACCCTATATAGATGTGCAGAAGTACTTCCGTCGCCATCTATTTACTCTCTGGCAACAATCTTGGGAAGCGTTAGCTGGCACTCAGTTACGGACAATCAAGGACACGGTACAACCCTGGCAAACATCTTGCAGGGATTCCAGGCGTGAGGAGGTGATTTTAACCCGCCTGAGGATAGGCCACACTCGAGCCACGCATGCACACCTTTTGCGCGGTGATCCGGAGCCTGTCTGTGCGACGTGCAATGTCCCACTCTCCGTTACACATGTCCTTACTGATTGTCCGCGGTATGCTCGTGAGCGCCAGTCCTTTGGCCTGGGTCTTACACTGTGCACCATGTTAGGCAACGATCCTGTAGCTGTAAATACAGTACTGCGGTTTGTTGCGCATATCGATTTTGGTAAGCAAGTGTAAGGTTCCTTTTATCTTGGCGGAAATATACTTTTAGGATGTTTTACTCGTGCTTTTAGCCCTTTTTAACAGTAGCCGGTTTTATGTCTTTAGTAATTTAAGTGTTTATGGGTTTTAATTTTCCGTTTTTAGCTGTCTCAGCTCTCTTTTTAGTAATTATAATGTTCATTTTTAGGTATTTTAACTTTCACTTTTTAGCTTTAAAAGGGTGAGGTTTTATTTCTTTGTTTTTATTTTTGGACTTCGGGCCCTAATGACCAAGTTGTCGACGGGCCCGTAAACCCCACTACTCACTCACTCATATGCGATGACGAGCGATGCCATGCGCGTGTGATGCGATGTCACTCAATGCGCATGCGCTGCACATAAGATGAGATGTCCAGCGATGCATGCCTATGTGAGGCGATGTGACTCAATGCGCTACGAAGCGATGCACATAAGATGCGATATCAAGCGATGCAATGCGCATGTGACGCGATGTGACTCAAAGCGCATGCGATGCAATGCACATAAGATGCGATGTCGAGCGAAGTCATGCGCATGTGGTGGGACGTGACTCAATGCGCATGCGATGCGATGCACATAAGATGCGATATCAAGCGATAACATGCGCATATGACGCGACATGGCTCAATGCCCATGCGATGAGATGGTCATAAGATGCGATGTTGAGCGCTGCCATGCGCATACGACGTGATGTGGCTCAATGCTGATGCGATGCAATGCACGTAAGATGCGATATCAAGCGATGCCATGCGCATGTGATACGAGGTGACTCAATGTGCATGCGATGCGATGCACATAAGATGCGATATCAAGCGATGCCATGCGCATGTGGCGTGATGTGACTCAAAGCGCTGCGATGCGATGTACATAAGATGCGGTATCAAGGGATGCCATGCGCATGTGGCGTGATGTATCTCAATGCGCATGCGATGCGATGTACATAAGATGCGATATCAAGGGATGCCATGCGCATGTGGCGTGATGCGACTCAATGCGCTGCGATGCCATGCACATAAGATTCGACATCAAGCGATGCCATGCGCATGTGACGCGATGTGACTCAATACGCATGCGATGCGATGCACCTAAGATGTGATATCAAGCGATACCATGCGCATGTATTGCGACGTGACTCAATGCACTAGCGATGCGATGAACATAAGATGCGATATCAAGCAATGCCATGCGCATGCGACGCGACGTGACTCAATGCGCATGCGATGCGATGCACGTAAGATGCGATATCAAGCGATGCCATGCGAATTTGGCGTGTGTCACTCAATGCGCTGCGATGCGATGCACATAAGTTGCGATATCAAGCGATGCCATTCGCATGTGACACGATGTGTCTCAAAGCGCATCCGATTCGATACACAAAAGATGCGATGTCCAGCGATGCCATGCGCGTGTGATACGATGTGACTCAATGCGCATGCGATGCACATAAGATGCGATTTCGAGCCATGCATACGCATGTGAGGCGATGTGACTCAATGCGCTGCGAAGCGATGCACATAAGATGCGATATCAAGCGATGCAATGCGCATGTGACGCGAAGTGACTCAAACCGCATGCGATGCAATGCACCTAAGATGCGATGTCGAGCGATGTCATGCGCATGTGGTGCGACATGACTCAATGCGCATGCGATGCGATGTACATAAGATGCGATATCAAGCGATACGACGCGCATGTGACGCGGCGTGATTCAATGCCCATGCGATGCGATGCACATAAGATGCGATATCAAGCGATGCCATGCGCATGTTGCGTGATGTGACTCAATGCGCTGCGATGCGAGCCACATAATTGCGATTGCAAGCGATGCCATGCGCATAAGACGCGTTATGACCCAATACGCATGGGATGCGAGGCACATAAGATGCAAAATCAAGCGATGCCATGCGCATGTGTGGCGATGTGACTCAATGCGCATGCGATGCGATGCACATAAGATAGGATATCAATCGATACCATGCGCATATGACGCGACATGACTCAATGCGCATGCGATGCGATGCACAATAGATGCGATATCAAGCGATACCATGCGCATATGACGCGACATGACTCAATGCCCATGCGATGAGATGCACATAAGATGCGATGTCGAGCGATGCCATGCGCATGTGACGCAAGGTGACTCAATGCACATGCGATGCGATGCACATGAGACGGGATATCAAGCGATGCCATGCGCATGTGACGCGACGTCACTCAATGTGCATGCGATGAGATGCACATAAGATGCGATGTCGAGCGCTGCCATGCGCATATGACGTGATGTGGCTCAATGCGCATGCGATGCAATGCACGTAAGATGCGATATCAAGCGATGCCATGCGCATGTGATGCGAGGTGACTCGATGCGCATGCGATGCGATGAACATGAGACGCGATATCAAGGGATGCCATGCGAATGTGACGCGACGTGACTCCATTTGCATGCGATGCGATGCACATAAGATTCGATATCAAGCGATGCCATGCGCATGAGGCGTGATGTGACTCAATGCGCTGCGATGCGATGTACATAAGATGCGATATCAAGGGATGCCATGCGAATGTGGCGTGATGTATCTCAATGCGCATGCGATGCGATGTACATAAGATGCGGTATCAAGGGATGCCATTCGCATGTGGCGTGATGTATCTAAATGCGCATGCGATGCGATGTACATAAGATGCGATATCAAGGGATGCCATGCGCATGTGGCGTGATGTGACTCAATGCGCTGTGATGCCATGCACATAAGGTTCGACATCAAGCGATCCCATGCGCATGTGACGCGATGTGACTCAATACGCATGCGATGCGATGCACCTAAGATGTGATATCAAGCGATAACATGCGCATTTGGTGCGACGTGACTCAATGCACTAGCGATGCGATGAACATAAGATGCGAAATCAAGCAATGCCATGCGGATGCGACGCGATGTGACTCTATGCGCATGCGATGCACGTAAGATGCGATATCAAGCGATGCCATGCGAATTTGGCGTGATGTCACTCAATGCGCTGCGATGCGATGCACATAAGATGCTATTCGTATGTGACGCGATGTGACTTAATGCGCATCCGATGCGATGCACATAAGATGCGATTTCGAGCGATGCATGCGCATGTGAGGCGATGTGACTGAATGCGCTGCGAAGCGATGCACATAAGATGCGATATCAAGCGAGGCAATGCGCATGTGACGCGATGTGACTCAAAGCGCATGCGATGCAATGCACATAATATGCGATGTCCAGCGATGCCATGCGCGTGTGATGCGATGTGACACAATGCGCATGCGATGCACATAAGATGCGATGTCGAGCGACGCATGCGTATGTGACGCGATGTGACTTAATGCGCATGCGATGCGATGCACAAAAGATGCGATATCGAGCGATGTCATGCGCATGTGGTGCGACGTGACTCAATGCACTAGCGATGCGATGAACATAAGATGCGATATCAAGCAATGCCATGCGCATGCGACGCGACGTGACTCAATGCGCATGCGATGCGATGCACAAAAGATGCGATATCAAGCGATACAATGCGCATATGACGCGACATGACTCAATGCGCATGCGATGCGATGCACATAAGAGGCGATATCAAGTGATACCATGCGCATATGACGCGACATGACTCAATGCCCATGCGATGAGATGCACATAAGATGCGATGTCGAGCGATGCCATGCGGATGTGACAAGATGTGGCTCAATGCGCATGCGATGCAATGCACGTAAGATGCGATATCAAGCGATGCCATGCGAATGTGATGCGAGGTGACTCAATGCGCATGCGATGCGATGCACATGAGACGCGATATCAGGCGATGCCATGCGCATGTGACGCGACGTGACTCAATGTGCATGCGATGCGATGCACATAAAATGCGATATCAAGCGATGCCATGCGCATGTTGCGTGATGTGACTCAATGCGCTGCGATGCGAGCCACATAATATGCGATGACGAGCAATGCGATGCGCGTGTAATGCGATGTGACTGAATGCGCATGCGATGCACATAAGATGCGATGTCGAGCGATGCATGCGTATGTGAGGCGACGTGACTCAATGCGCTGCGAAGCGATGCACATAAGACGCGATATCAAGCGATGCAATGCGCATGTGATGCGATGTGACTCAATGCCCATGCGATGAGATGCACATAAGATGCGATGTCGAGCGCTGCCATGCGCATGTGACGCGACGTGACTCAATGTGCATGCGATGCAAAGCACATAATATGCCTTGTCGAGCGATGCCATGCGCGTGTGATGCGATGTGACACAATGCGCATGCTATGCACATAAGTTGCGATGTCGAGCGATGCATGCGTATGTGACGCGATGTGACTTAATGCGCATGCGATGCGATGCCCAAAAGACACGATATCGAGCGATGTCACGTGCATGTGGTGCGACGTGACTCAATGCACCAGCGATGCGATGAACATAAGATGCGATATCAAGCAATGCCATGCGCATGCGACGCGAATTGTCTCAATGCGCATGCAATGCGATGCAAATGAGACGCGATATCAAGCGATGCCATGCGCATGTGACGCGACGTGACTCAATGTGCATGCGATGCGATGCACATAAGATGCGATATCAAACGATGCCATGCGCATGTTGCGTGATGTGACTCAATGCTCTGCGATGCGAGCCACATAATATGCGATGACGAGCGATGCCATGCGCGTGTAATGCGATGTGACTCAATGCGCATGCGATGCACATAAGATGCGATGTCGAGCGATGCATGCGTATGTGAGGCGATGTGACTCAATGCGCTGCGAAGCGATGCACATAAGACGCGATATCAAGCGATGCAATGCGGATGCGATGCAATGCACATAAGATGCGATGTCGAGCGATGTCATGCGCATATGACGCGACATGACTCAATGCCCATGCGATGAGATGCACATAAGATGCGATGTCGAGCGATGCCATGCGCATGTGACGCGACGTGACTCAATGTGCATGCGATTCACTGCACATAATATGCCTTGTCGAGCGATGCCATGCGCGTGTGATGCGATGTGACTCAATGCGCATGCTATGCACATAAGATGCGATGTCGAGCGATGCATGCGTATGTGACGCGATGTGACTTAAAGCGCATGCGATGCGATGCACAAGAGATGCGATATCGAGCGATGTCATGCGCATGTGGTGCTACGTGACTCAATGCACTAGCGATGCGATGAACGTAAGATGCGATATCAAGCTATGCCATGCGCATACGACGCGACGTGACACAATGCGCATGCGATGCGATGCAAATGAGACGCGATATCAAGCGATGACATGCGCATGTGACGCGACGTGACTCACTGCGCATGCGATGCGGTGCACATAAGATGCGGTATCAAGCGATGCCATGCGCATGTAACGCGACGTGACTATATGCGCATGCGACGCGATGTACATAAGATCGGATATCAAGCGATGCCATGCGACATCTGATGCGATGTGACTCAAGGCGCATGCGATGCGATGCACATAAGATGCGTTGTCCAGCATTGCCATGTGCATGTGATGCGATGTGACTCAATGCGCATGCGATGCGATGTACATAAGATGCGATATCAAGGGTTGCCATGCGCATGGGACGTGACGTGACTCCATAAGCATGCGATGCGATGCATATAAGATGCCATATCAAGCGATGCCATGCGCTTGTGACCCGACGTGACTCACTGCGTATGCGATGCGAAGCACATAAGATGCGATATCAAGCGATGCAATGCGCATGTGACGCGATGTGACTCAATGCGCATGCGACGCGATGCACATAAGATGCGATGTCGAGTGATGTCATGCGCATGTGACGCGACATGACTCAATGCGTATGCGATGCACATAAGAACCGATATCATGAGATGCCATGCGCATGTGACGCGACGTGACTCAATGCGCATGCGATGCGATGCACATAAGATGCGATATCAAGCGATGCCATGCGCATGTGACTCGATGTGACTCAATGCGCATGCGATGCGATGCACATAAGATGCGATAACAAGTGATGCCATGCGCATGTGACTCGATGTGACTCAATGCGCATGCGATGCGATGCACATAAGATGCGATATCAGGCGATGCCATGCGCATGTAATGCGATTTGGCTCAATGCGCATGCGATGCAATGCACATAAGATGCGATATCAAGCGATGCCATGCGCATGTGACGCGACGTGACTCCATAACCATGCGATGTGATGCACATAAGATGCGATATCAAGCGATGCCATGCGCATGTGACGCGGCGTGATTCAATGCGCATCCGATGCGATGCACATAAGATGCGATATCAAGCGATACCGTGCGCATGTGACGCGACGTGAATCAATGCGCAAGCGATGCGATGCGCATAAGATGCGATGTCGAGCGATGTCATGCGCATGTGGTGCGACGTGCCTCAATGCGCATGCAATGCGATGCACATAATATGCGATGTCGAGCGATGCCATGCGCATGTGACCTGACGTTACTCAATGCGCATGCGATGCGATGCACATAAGATGCGTCATCAAGCGATGCCATGCGTATGTGATGCGAAGTTACTCAATGCGCATGCGATGCAGTGCACATAAGATGCGATATCAAGCGATGGCATGCGCATGTGACGCGACGTGACTCAATGCGCATGCGATGCACAGTACATGCGATGTCGAACGATGCCATTTGCATGTGATGCGACGTGACTCAATGCGCATGCGATGCGATGCACATAAGATGCGATATCAAGCGATGTCATGCGCATGTCGTTCGACGTGGCTCAATGCGCTGCGATGCGAGCCACATAATTGCGATTGCAAGCGATGCTATGCGCATAAGACGCGACGTGACCCAATACGCATGCGATGCGAGGCACATAAGATGCTATAGCAAGCGATGCCATGCGCATGTGACGCGATGTGACTCAATTGGCATGCGATGCACATAAGATGCGATTTCGAGCGATGCATGCGCATGTAACGCGATGTGACTCAATGCGCTGCGAAGCGATGCACATAAGATGCGATATCAAGCGATGCCATGCCCATGTTACGCGACGTGACTCAATGCGTATGGGATGCACATAAGAACCGATAGCAAGAGATGCCATGCGCATGTGAACGACGTGACTGAAAGCGCATGCGATGCGATGCACATAGGTTGCGATATCAAGCGATGCAATGCGCATGTGATGCGATGTGACTCAATGCGCATGCGATGCGATGCACATAAGATGCGATATCAAGCGATGCCATGCGCATGTGTCGTGATGTGACTCACTGCGCATGCGATGCATTGCTCATAAGATGCGATATCAAGTGATGCCATGCGCATGTGACGCGACGTGACTCAATGCGCATGCGAAGCAATGCACATAATACGTGATGACGAGCGATGCCATGTGCGTGTGATGCGATCTGTGTCAATCCGCATGCGATGCAAAAGAGACGCGATATCAAGCGATGCCATGCGCTTGTGACTCGACGTGACTCACCCCGCATGCGACGCGATGCACATAAGATGCGATATCAAGCGATGCCATGCGCATGTGACGCGACGTGACTCAATGCGCATGCGATGCGATGTACATGAGATGCGATATCAAGCGATGCCATGCGCATGTTGCGTGATGTGGCTCAATGCGCTGCGATGGGAGCCACATAATTGCGATTGCAAGTGATGCCATGCGCATAAGACGCGATGTGACCCAATACGCATGCGATAAGAGGCACATAAGATGCGATAGCAAGCGATGCCATGCGCATGTGACGCGATGTGACTCAGTTGGCATGCGATGCACATAAGATGTGGTTCCGAGCGATGCATGCGCATATAACGCGATGTGAATCAATGCGCTGCGAAGCGATGCACATAAGATGCGATATCGAACGATGACATGCGCATGTGACCCGATGTGACTCAATGCGACGCGATGCACATAAGTTGCAATGTCTTGTGATGTCATGCGCATGTGACGCGACCTGACTCAATGCGTATGCGATGTACATAAGAACCGATATCAAGAGATGTCATGCGCATGTGACGCGACGTGACTCAATGCGCATGCGATGCGATGCACATAAGATGCGATATCAAGCGACGCCATGCGTATGTGACTCGATGTGACTCAATGCGCATGCGATGCGGTGCACATAACTTGCGATAACAAGTGATGCCATGTGCATGTGACGCGACGCGACTCAATTAGCATGCGTTGCGATGCACATAAGATGCGATATCAAGCGATACCATGTGCATATGACGCGACGTGACTCAATGCGCATGCGATGCGATGCACATAAGATGCGATATCAAGCGATACCATGCGCATATGACGCGACATGGCTCAATGCCCATGCGAGGAGATGCACATAAGATGCGATGTCGAGCGATGCCATGCGCATGTGACGCGATGTGGCTCAATGCGCATGCGATGCAATGCACGTAAGATGCGATATCAAGCGATGCCATGCGCATGTGATGCGAGGTGACTCAATGCTGATGCGATGCGATTTACATGAGACGCGATATCAAGCAATGCCATGCGCATGTGACGCGACGTGACTCAATGCGCATGCGATGCTATGCACATAAGATGCGATATCAAGCGATACTATGCGCATATGACGCGACATGGCTCAATGCCCATACGATGAGATGTACATAAGATGCGATGTCGAGCGATGCCATGCGCATGTGACGCGATGTGACTCAATGCGCATGCGATGCGATGCACATAAGCTGCGATATCAAGCGATTCCGTGCGCTTGTTGCGTGATGTGACTCAGTGCGCATGCGATGCACATAAGATGCGATGTCGAGCGATGCATGCGTATGTGAGGCGATGTGACTTAATGCGCTGCGAAGCGATGCACATAAGATACGATATCAAGCGATGCAATGCGCATGTGACGCGATGTGACTCAAAGCGCATGCGATGCGATGCACGTAAGATGCGATATCAAGCGATGCCATGCGCATGTGATGCGAAGTGACTCAATGCGCATGAGATCCACATAAGATGCGATATCAAGTGATGCCATGCGCATGTGACGCGCTGTGACTTAATGCGCATGCGATACGATGTACATAAGATGCGATATCAAGCGATGCCATGCGCATGTGACGCAACATGACTCACTGCGCATGCGATGCGATGCACATAAATTGCGATATCAAGCGATGCCATGAGCATGTGACCTGGCGTGACTCAATGCGCATGCGATGCAATGCACATAAGATGCGATATCAAGCAATGCCATGCGCATGTGATGCGACGTGACTCAATACGCATGCGATGCGATGAACATGAGAGGCGATATGAAGCGATGCCATGCGCATGTGATGCGATGTGACTCAATGCGCATGCGATGCGATACACATAAGATGCGATATCAAGCGATGCCATGCGCATGTGATGCAACGTGACTCAATGCGCATGCGATGCAAAAGAGATGCGAAATCAAGCTATGCCATGTACATGTGAAGCGACGTCACTCAATGCGCATACGATGCACATGACATGCGTTGTCGAGAGATGCCATGCGCATGTGATGCGATGGGACTCAATGCGCATGAGATGCGATTCACCTAAGATGCGATATCAAGCGATGCCATGCGCATGTGGTGCGACGTGACTAATGCACATGCGATGCGATGAACATAAGATGCGTTTTCAAGAATTGCCATGCGCATTCGACGCGACGTGACTCAAAGGGCATGCGATGCGATGCACGTAAGATGCGATATCAAGCGATGCCATGCGCATGTGATGCGAAGTGACTCAATGCGCATGAGATCCACATAAGATGCGATATCAAGCGATGCCATGCGCATGTGATGCGAAGTGACTCAATGCGCATGAGATCCACATAAGATGCGATATCAAGTGATGCCATGCGCATGTGACGCGCTGTGACTTAATGCGCATGCGATACGATGCACATAAGATGCGATATCAAGCGACGCCATGCGCATGTGACCTGGCGTGACTCAATGCGCATGCGATGCAATGCACATAAGATGCGATATCAAGCAATGAAATGCGCAAGTGATGCGACGTGACTCAATACGCATGCGATGGGATGAACATGAGAGGCGATATGAAGCGATGCCATGCGCATGTGATGCGAGGTGACTCAATGCGCATGCGATGCGATGCACATAAGATGCGATATCAAGCGATGCCATGCGCATGTGGCGTGATGTCACTCAATATGCATGCGATGCGATGCACATAAGATGCGATATCAAGCGATGCCATGCGCATGTGATGCAACGTGACTCAATGCGCATGCGAGCAAATGAGATGCGAAATCAAGCGATGCCATGTACATGTGAAGCGACGTCACTCAATGCGCATACAATGCACATGAGATGCGTTGTCGAGAGATGCCATGCGCATGTGATGCGATGGGACTCAATGCGCATGAGATGCGATGCACATAAGATGCGATGTCAAGCGATGCCATGCGCATGTGACGCGACGTGACTCAATAAGCATGCGATGCGGTGCACATAAAATATAATATCAAGCGATGCCATGCGCATGTGACGCGACCTGGCTCAATGCGCATGCGATGCAAGGCGCATAAGATGCGATATCAAGCGATGCCATGCGCATGTGACATGACGTGACTGAATGCACATGGGATGCGATTCACATAAGATGCGATATCAAGCGATGCCATGCGCATGTGACGCGAAGTGACTCAATGCGCATGCAAAGAGATGCACATAAGATGCGATATCAAGCGATGCCATGCGCATATGACGCGTGGTGACTCAATGCGCATGCGATGCGAAGCACATCAGATGCGATATCAAGCGATCCCATGCAATTGTGACGAGACATGGCTCAACGCGCATGCGATGCGATACACATAAGATGCGATGTCGAGCGATGCCATGCATGTCTGATGCGATGTGACTCAATGCGCATGCGATGCGATGAACATCAGAGGCGATATCAAGCGATTCCATGCGCATGTGATGCGATGTGACATAAGATGCGATATCGAGCGCTGCCATGTGCATGTGGCGTGATGTCACTCAATGCGCTGCGATTCGATGCACATAAGATGCGATATCAAGCGATGCCATGCGCATGTGAGCGATGTGACTCAATAAGCATGCGATGCGATGCACATAAAATGCGATATCAAGCGATGCCATTCGCATGTGATGCAGCGTGACTAAATGCGCATGCGATGCTAATGAGATACGAAATCAGGCGATGCCATGTGCATGTGACGCGACGTCACTCAATGCGCATACGATGCGCAGAAGATGCGTCGTCGAGCGATACCATGCGCATGTGATGCGATGTGACTCAATGCGCATGCGATGCGATGCACATAAGATGCGATATCAAGCGATGCCATGCGCATGTGACTGCGACGTGACTCAATAAGCATGCGATGCGATGCACATGAAATACCATATCAAGCGATGCCATGCGCATGTGACGCGACGTGAGTCACTATGCATGCGATGCGATGCACATAAGGTGCAATATCAAGCGATGCATGCGCATGTAAGGGATGTATATCCCTTTCGGATGATTGTCACCTGGGCTGGCGGAGGCGGGGCCAGTCCAAAAAATTAATTAAAAAAAAAAGAAATGTAACGCGACGTGACTCAATGCGCATGCGATGCGATGAACATACATGCGATATCAAGCGATGCCATGCGCATGTGACATGACGTGACTCAATGCGCATGCGATGCGATGCACATAAGATGCGATATCAAGCAATGCCATGCTCATGCAACGCGACGTGACTCAATGCCCATGCGATACGATGCACATAAAATGCCATATCAAGTGATGGCATGCTCATGTGACGCGACGTGACTCACTGCACATGCGATGCAATGCACATAAGATGCGATATCAAGCGATGCCATGCGCATGTAACGCGACGTGACTCAATGCGCATGCGATGCGCATAAGATGCGATATCAAGCGATGCCATGCGTATGTGACGTGTTGTGATTCAATCCGCATGCGATGAGATACACATGAGATGAGATATCAAGCGATGCCATGTGCATGTGACGCGACGTGACTCAACGCTTATGCGATGCGATGAACATAAGATGCGACATCAAGCGATGCCATGCGCATGTGACGCGACGTGACTCAATGCGCATGCGATGCGACGCACATAAGCTGCGATATCAAGGTATACCATGCGTATGTGACATGACGTGACTCAATGCACATGGGATGCGATGCACATAAGATGCGATATCAAGCGATGCCATGCGCATGTGACGCGAAGTGACTCAATGCGCATGCAAAGAGATGCACATAAGATGCGATATCAAGCGATGCCATGCGCATGTGACGCGACGTGACTCAATGCGCAAGCGATGGTATGCACATAAGATGCGATATCAATCGATGCCATGCGCATGTTTCGCATCGTGACTCTATGCGCATGCGATGCGATGCACATAAGATGCGATATCAAGCGATGCCATGCGCATATGACGCGAGGTGACTCAATGCGCATGCGATGCGAAGCACATCAGATGCGATATCAAGCAATGCCATGCAAATGTGACGAGACATGGCTCAACGCGCATGCGATGCGATACACATAAGATGCGATGTCGAGCGATGCCGTGCATGTCTGATGCGATGCGACTCAATGCGCATGCGATGCGATGAACATGAGAGGCGATATCAAGCGATTTCATGCGCATGTGATGCGATGTGACATAAGATGCGATATCGAGCGCTGCCATGTGCATGTGGCGTGATGTCACTCAATGTGCTGCGATTCGATGCACATAAGATGCTATATCGAGCGATGCCATGCGCACGTGACGCTACGTGGCTCAATGCGCATGTGATGCGAAGCACATCAGATGCGATATCAAGTGATGCCATGAAAATGTGACGAGACATGACTCAACGCGCATGCGATGCGATGCAAATAAGACGCCATGTCGAGCGATGCCATGCGCGTGTGATGCGATGTGACTCAATGCGCATGCGATGCACATAAGATGTGATGCGCATAAGATGCAATATCAGGCGATGCCATGCGCATGTGACGCGATGTGACTAAATGCGCATGCGATGCGATGCACAAAAGATGCGATATCGAGCGATGTCATGCGCATGTGGTGCGACGTGACTAATGCACATGCGATGCGATGAACATAAGATGCGTTTTCAAGCATTGCCATGCGCATTCGACGCGACGTGACTCAAAGCGCATGCGATGCGATGCACGTAAGATGCGATATCAAGCGATGCCATGCGCATGTGATGCGAAGTGACTCAATGCGCATGAGATCCACATAAGATGCGATATCAAGTGATGCCATGCGCATGTGACGCGCTGTGACTTAATGCGCATGCGATACGATGTACATAAGATGCGATATCAAGCGATGCCATGCGCATGTGACGCAACATGACTCACTGCGCATGCGATGCGATGCACATAAATTGCGATATCAAGCGATGCCATGAGCATGTGACCTGGCGTGACTCAATGCGCATGCGATGCAATGCACATAAGATGCGATATCAAGCAATGCCATGCGCATGTGATGCGACGTGACTCAATACGCATGCGATGCGATGAACATGAGAGGCGATATGAAGCGATGCCATGCGCATGTGATGCGATGTGACTCAATGCGCATGCGATGCGATACACATAAGATGCGATATCAAGCGATGCCATGCGCATGTGATGCAACGTGACTCAATGCGCATGCAATGCAAAAGAGATGCGAAATCAAGCGATGCCATGTACATGTGAAGCGACGTCACTCAATGCGCATACGATGCACATGAGATGCGTTGTCGAGAGATGCCATGCGCATGTGATGCGATGGGACTCAATGCGCATGAGATGCGATGCACCTAAGATGCGATATCAAGCGATGCCATGCGCATGTGGTGCGACGTGACTAATGCACATGCGATGCGATGAACATAAGATGCGTTTTCAAGAATTGCCATGCGCATTCGACGCGACGTGACTCAAAGGGCATGCGATGCGATGCACGTAAGATGCGATATCAAGCGATGCCATGCGCATGTGATGCGAAGTGACTCAATGCGCATGAGATCCACATAAGATGCGATATCAAGCGATGCCATGCGCATGTGATGCGAAGTGACTCAATGCGCATGAGATCCACATAAGATGCGATATCAAGTGATGCCATGCGCATGTGACGCGCTGTGACTTAATGCGCATGCGATACGATGCACATAAGATGCGATATCAAGCGACGCCATGCGCATGTGACCTGGCGTGACTCAATGCGCATGCGATGCAATGCACATAAGATGCGATATCAAGCAATGAAATGCGCAAGTGATGCGACGTGACTCAATACGCATGCGATGCGATGAACATGAGAGGCGATATGAAGCGATGCCATGCGCATGTGATGCGAGGTGACTCAATGCGCATGCGATGCGATGCACATAAGATGCGATATCAAGCGATGCCATGCGCATGTGGCGTGATGTCACTCAATATGCATGCGATGCGATGCACATAAGATGCGATATCAAGCGATGCAATGCGCATGTGATGCAACGTGACTCAATGCGCATGCGAGCAAATGAGATGCGAAATCAAGCGATGCCATGTACATGTGAAGCGACGTCACTCAATGCGCATACGATGCACATGAGATGCGTTGCCGAGAGATGCCATGCGCATGTGATGCGATGGGACTCAATGCGAATGAGATGCGATGCACATAAAATGCGATGTCAAGCGATGCCATGCGCATGTGACGCGACGTGACTCAATAAGCATGCGATGCGATGCACATAAAATATAATATCAAGCGATGCCATGCGCATGTGACGCGACCTGGCTCAATGCGCATGCGATGCAAGGCGCATAAGATGCGATATCAAGCGATGCCATGCGCATGTGACATGACGTGACTGAATGCACATGGGATGCGATTCACATAAGATGCGATATCAAGCGATGCCATGCGCATGTGACGCGAAGTGACTCAATGCGCATGCAAAGAGATGCACATAAGATGCGATATCAAGCGATGCCCTGCGCATATGACGCGTGGTGACTCAATGCGCATGCGATGAGAAGCACATCAGATGCGATATCAAGCGATGCCATGCGCATATGACGCGTGGTGACTCAATGCGCATGCGATGCGAAGCACATCAGATGCGATATCAAGCGATCCCATGCAAATGTGACGAGACATGGCTCAACGCGCATGCGATGCGATACACATAAGATGCGATGTCGAGCGATGCCATGCATGTCTGATGCGATGTGACTCAATGCGCATGCGATGCGATGAACATCAGAGGCGATATCAAGCGATTCCATGCGCATGTGATGCGATGTGACATAAGATGCGATATCGGGCGCTGCCATGTGCATGTGGCGTGATGTCACTCAATGCGCTGCGATTCGATGCACATAAGATGCGATATCAAGCGATGCCATGCGCATGTGAGCGATGTGACTCAATACGCATGCGATGCGATGCACATAAAATGCGATATCAAGCGATGCCACTCGCATGTGATGCAGCGTGACTAAATGCGCATGCGATGCCAATGAGATACGAAATCAGGCGATGCTATGTGCATGTGACGCGACGTCACTCAATGCGCATACGATGCGCAGAAGATGCGTCGTCGAGCGATACCATGCGCATGTGATGCGATGTGACTCAATGCGCATGCGATGCGATGCACATAAGATGCGATATCAAGCGATGCCATGCGCATGTGACTGCGACGTGACTCAATAAGCATGCGATGCGATGCACATGAAATACCATATCAAGCGATGCCATGCGCATGTGACGCGACGTGAGTCACTATGCATGCGATGCGATGCACATAAGGTGCAATATCAAGCGATGCCATTCGCATGTAAGGGATGTATATCCCTTTCGGATGATTGTCACCTGGGCTGGCGGAGGCGGGGCCAGTCCAAAAAATTAATTAAAAAAAAAAAGAAATGTAACGCGACGTGACTCAATGCGCATGCGATGCGATGAACATACATGCGATATCAAGCGATGCCATGCGCATGTGACATGACGTGACTCAATGCGCATGCGATGCGATGCACATAAGATGCGATATCAAGCAATGCCATGCTCATGTAACGCGACGTGACTCAATGCCCATGCGATACGATGCACATAAAATGCCATATCAAGTGATGGCATGCACATGTGACGCTACGTGACTCACTGCACATGCGATGCAATGCACATAAGATGCGATATCAAGCGATGCCATGCGCATGTAACGCGACGTGACTCAATGCGCATGCGATGCGCATAAGATGCGACATCAAGCGATGCCATGCGCATGTGACGCGATGTGACTCAATGCGCACGCGATGCGATGCACATAAGATGCGATATCAAGCAATGCCATGCTCATGTAACGCGACGTGATTCAATGCCCATGCGATACGATGCACATAAAATGCCATATCAAGTGATGGCATGCACATGTGACGCGACGTTACTCACTGCACATGCGATGCAATGCACATAAGATGCGATATCAAGCAATGCCATGCTCATGTAACGCGACGTGACTCAATGCCCATGCGATACGATGCACATAAAATGCCATATCAAGTGATGGCATGCACATGTGACGCTACGTGACTCACTGCACATGCGATGCAATGCACATAAGATGCGATATCAAGCGATGCCATGCGCATGTAACGCGACGTGACTCAATGCGCATGCGATGCGCATAAGATGCGACATCAAGCGATGCCATGCGCATGTGACACGACGTGACTCAATGCGCATGCGATGCGATGCACATAAGATACGAAATCGAGCGATGCCATGCGCATGTGACTCAATGCGCATACGATGCGATGCACATAAAATGCGGTATCAAGCGATGCCATGCGTTTGCGACGCGATGTAACTCAATGCGCATTCAATGCGATGCACATAAGATGCGATGTCGAGCGATGTCATGCGCATCTATTGCGACGTGACTCAATGCGCATGCGACGCAATGCAGATAACATGCGATATCAAGCGATGCCATGCGCATGTGACGCGATATGACTCAATGCGCATGCGATGCGACGACCACAAGATGCGATAACAAGCGATGCCATGCGCATGTGACGCGACGTGACTCAATGTGCATGCGATGCACATAAGATGCGATATCAGGCGATGCCATGAGTATGTGACGTGATGTGACTCAATCCGCATGCTATGCGATGCACATAAAGTGCGATATCAAGAGATGCCATGCGCATGTGGCGTGATTTCGCTAAATGCGCTGCGATGCGATGCATATAAGATGCGATATCAAGCGATGCCATGCGCATGTTACGTGATGTGACTCAATCCGCATGCGATGCGATGCACATAAGATGCGATATCAAGCGATGCCATGCGCATGTGGCGTGATGTCACTCAATATGCATGCGATGCGATGCACATAAGATGCGATATCAAGCGATGCCATGCGCATGTGATGCAACGTGACTCAATGCGCATGCGATGCGATGCACATAAAATAAGATATCAAGAGATGCCATATGCATGTGACGCGACGTGACTCAATGCGCATGCGATGCGATGCACATAAGATGCGATATCAAGCGATGACATGCGTTTGTAACGTGATGTGATTCAATCCGCATGCGATGAGATGCACATGAGATGCGATATCAAGCGATGCCATGTGCATGTGACGCGACGTGACTCAATGCTTATGCGATGCGATGCAGATAAGATGCGACATCAAGCGATACCGTGCGCATGTGACGCGACGTGACTCAATGCGCATGCGATGCAACGCACATAAGCTGCGATATCAAGGTATGCCATGCGTATGTGACATGACGTGACTCAATGCACATGGGATGCGATGCACATAAGATGCGATATCAAGCGATGCCATGCGCATGTGACGCGAAGTGACTCAATGCGCATGCAAAGAGATGCACATAAGATGCGATATCAAGCGATGCCATGCGCATGTGACGCGACGTGACTCAATGCGCAAGCGATGGTATGCACATAAGATGCGATATCAAGCGATGCCATGCGCATGTTTCGCAACGTGACTCAATGCTTATGCGATGCGATGCAGATAAGATGCGACATCAAGCGATACCATGCGCATGTGACGCGACGTGACTCAATGCGCATGCGATGCAACGCACATAAGCTGCGATATCAAGGTATGCCATGCGTATGTGACATGACGTAACTCAATGCACATGGGATGCGATGCACATAAGATGCGATATCAAGCGATGCCATGCGCATGTGACGCGAAGTGACTCAATGCGCATGCAAAGAGATGCACATAAGATGCGATATCAAGCGATGCCATGCGCATATGACGCGAGGTGACTCAATGCGCATGCGATGCGAAGCACATCAGATGCGATATCAAGCGATGCCATGCAAATGTGACGAGACATGGCTCAACGCGCATGCGATGCCATACACATAAGATGCGATGTCGAGCGATGCCATGCATGTCTGATGCGATGTGACTCAATGTGCATGCGATGCGATGAACATGAGAGGCGATATCAAGCGATTTCATGCGCATGTGATGCGATGTGACATAAGATGCGATATCGAGCGCTGCCATGTACATGTGGCGTGTTGTCACTCAATGCGCTGCGATTCGATGCACATAAGATGCTATATCGAGCGATGCCATGCGCACGTGACGCTACGTGGCTCAATGCGCATGTGATGCGAAGCACATCAGATGCGATATCAAGTGATCCCATGAAAATGTGACGAGACATGACTCAACGCGCATGCGATGCGATGCAAATAAGATGGCATGTCGAGCGATGCCATGCGCGTGTGATGCGATGTGACTCAATGCGCATGCGATGCACATAAGATGCGATGCGCATAAGATGCAATATCAGGCGATGCCATGCGCATGTGACGCGACGTCACTCAATGCGCATACGATGCGCAGAAGATGCGTTGTCGAGTGATGCCATGCGCATGTGATGCGATGTGACTCAATGCGCATGCGATGCGATGTACATAAGATGCGATATCAAGCGATGCCATGCGCATGTGACGCGACGTGACTCAATAACCATGCGATGCACATGAAATACCATATCAAGCGATGTCATGCGCATGTGACGCGACGTGAAGCACTATGCATGCGATGCAATGCACATAAGATGCAATATAAAGCGATGCCATGCGCATGTAAGGGATGTATATCCCTTTCGGATGATCGTCACCTGGGCTGGCGGAGGCGGGGCCAGTCCAAAAAATTAATTTAAAAAAAAAAAAGAAATGTAACGCGACGTGACTCAATGCGCATGCGATGCGATGAACATACATGCGATATCAAGCGATGCCATGCGCATGTGACATGACGTGACTCAATGCGCATGCGATGCGATGCACATAATTTCCGTTGTTGAGCGATGCCATGCGCATGTGACGCGATGTGATTCAATGCGCATGCGATGCGATGCACATAAGATGCGATATCAAGCAATGCCATGCGCATGTAACGCGACGTGACTCAATGCGCATGCGATACGATGCACATAAAATGCCATATCAAGCGATGGCATGCACATGTGACGCGACATGACTCACTGTACATGCGATGCAATGCACATAAGATGCGATATCAAGCGATGCCATGCGCATGTAACGCGACGTGACTCAATGCGCATGCGATGCACATAAGATGCGACATCAAGCGATGCCATGCGCATGTGACGCGTCGTGACTCAATGCGCATGCGATGCGATGCACATAAGATACGATATCGAGCGATGCCATGCGCATGTGGCTCAATGCGCATACGATGCGATGCACATAAAATGCGGTATCAAGCGATGCCATGCGTATGCGACGCGATGTAACTCAATGCGCATTCAATGCGATGCACATAAGATGCGATGTCGAGCGATGTCATGCGCATGTATTGCGACGTGACTCAATGCGCATGCGACGCAATGCAGATAACATGCGATATCAAGTGATGCCATGCGCATGTGACGCGATATGACTCAATGCGCATGCGATGCTATGCACATAAGATGCGATGTCGAACGATGCCATGCGCGTGTGATGCGATGTGACTCAAAGCGCATGCGATGCACATAAGATGCGATATCAATCGATGTCAAGCGCATGTGACGCGAGGTGACTCGATGCGCATGCGATGCAATGACCATAAGATGCGATAACAAGCGATGCCATGCGCATGTGACGTGACGTGACTCAATGTGCATGCGATGCACATAAGATGCGATATCAGGCGATGCCATGAGTATGTGACGTGATGTGACTCAATCCGCATGCTATGCGATGCACATAAAGTGCGATATCAAGCGATGCCATGCGCATGTGGCGTGATGTCACTCAATACGCATGGGATGCGATGCACATAAGATGCGATATCAAGCGATGCCATGCGCATGTGATGCAACGTGACTCAATGCGCATGCGATGCGATGCACGTAAGATAAGATATCAAGAGATGCCATATGCATGTGACGCGACGTGACTCAATGCGCATGCGATGCGATGCACATAAGATGCCATATCAAGCGATGCCATGCGTATGTGACGTGATGTGATTCAATCCGCATGCGATGAGATGCACATGAGATGCGATATCAAGCGATGCCATGTGCATGTGACGCGACGTGACTCAATGCTTATGCGATGCGATGCAGATAAGATGCGACATCAAGCGATGCCATGCGCATGTGACGCGACGTGACTCAATGCGCATGCGATGCGACGCACATAAGCTGCGATATCAAGGTATGCCATGCGTATGTGACATGACGTGACTCAATGCACATGGGATGCGATGCACATAAGATGCGATATCAAGCGATGCCATGCGCATGTGACGCGAAGTGACTCAATGCGCATGCAAAGAGATGCACATAAGATGCGATATCAAGCGATGCCATGCGCATGTTTCGCAACCTGACTCAATGCGCATGTGATGCGATGTGACATAAGATGCGATATCGAGCGCTGCCATGTGCATGTGGCGTGATGTCACTCAATGCGCAGCGATTCGATGCACATAAGATGCGATATCAAGCGATGCCATGCGCATGTGAGCGATGTGACAGAATACGCATGCGATGCGATGCACATAAAATGCGATATCAAGCGATGCCATTCGCATGTGATGCAACGTGACTAAATGCGCATGCGAGGCTAATGAGATGCGAAATCAGGCGATGACATGTGCATGTGACGCGACGTCACTCAATGCGCATACGATGCGCAGAAGATGCGTTGTCGAGCGATGCCATGCGCATGCGATGCGATGCACATAAGATGCGATATCAAGCGATGCCATGCGCATGTGACGCGACGTGACTCAATAAGCATGCGATGCGATGCACATGAAATACCATATCAAGCGATACCATGCGCATGTGACGCGACGTGAGTCACTATGCATGCGATGCAATGCACATAAGATGCAATATCAAGCGATGCCATGCGCATGTAAGGGATGTATATCCCTTTCGGATGATCGTCACCTGGGCTGGCGGAGGAGGGGCCAGTCCAAAAAATTAATTAAAAAAAAACAAGAAATGTAACGCGACGTGACTCAATGCGCATGCGATGCGATGAACATACATGCGATATCAAGTGATGCCATGCGCATGTGACATGACGTGACTCAATGCGCATGCGATGCGATGCACATAATTTCCGTTGTTGAGCGATGCCATGCGCATGTGACGCGATGTGACTCAATGCGCAGGCGATGCGATGCACATAAGATGCGATATCAAGCAATGCCATGCGCATGTAACGCGACGTGACTCAATGCGCATGCGATACGATGCACATAAAATGCCATATCAAGCGATGGCATACACATGTGACGCGACGTGACTCACCGCACATGCGATGCAATGCACATAAGATGCGATATCAAGCGATGCCATGCGCATGTAACGCGACGTGACTCAATGCGCATGCGATGCACATAAGATGCGACATCAAGCGATGCCATGCGCATGTGACGCGACGTGACTCAATGCGCATGCGATGCGATGCACATAAGATACGATATCGAGCGATGAAATGCGCATGTGACTCAATGCGCATACGATGCGATGCACATAAAATGCGGTATCAAGCGATGCCATGCGTATGCGACGCGATGTAACTCAATGCGCATTCAATGCGATGCACATGAGATGCGATGTTGAGCGATGTCATGCGCATGTATTGCGACGTGACTAAATGCGCATGCGACGCAGTGCAGATAACATGCGATATCAAGTGATGCCATGCGCATGTGACGCGATATGACTCAATGCGCATGCGATGCGATGCACATATGATGCGATGTCGAGCGATGTCATGCGCATGTATTACGACGTGACTCAATGCGCATGCGACGCAATGCAGATAACATGCGATACCAAGTGACGCCTTGCGCATGTGGCGCGATATGACTCAATGCGCATGCGATGCGATGCACATAAGATGCGATGTCGAGCGATGCCATGCGCGTGTGATGCGATGTGACTCAAAGCGCATGCGATGCACATAAGATGCGATAACAAGCGATGCCATGCGCATGTGACGTGACGTGACTCAATGTGCATGCGATGCACATAAGATGCGATATCAGGCGATGCCATGAGTAAGTGACGTGATGTGACTCAATCCGCATGCTATGCGATGCACATAAAGTGCGATATCAAGCGATGCCATGCGCATGTGGCGTGATTTCCCTAAATGCGCTGCGATGCGATGCGTATAAGATGCGATATCAAGCGATGCCATGCGCATGTTACGTGATGTGACTCAATCCGCATGCGATGCGATGCACATAAGATGCGATATCAAGCGATGCCATGCGCATGTGGCGTGATGTCACTCAATACGCATGCGATGCGATGCACATAAGATGCGATATCAAGCGATGCCATGCGCATGTGATGCAACGTGACTCAATGCGCATGCGATGCGATGCACGTAAGATAAGATATCAAGAGATGCCATATGCATGTGACGCGACGTGACTCAATGCGCATGCGATGCGATGCACATAAGATGCGATATCAAGCGATGCCATGCGTATGTGACGTGATGTGATTCAATCCGCATGCGATGAGATGCACATGAGATGCGATATCAAGCGATGCCATGTGCATGTGACGCAACGTGACTCAATGCTTATGCGATGCGATGCAGATAAGACGCGACATCAAGCGATGCCATGCGCATGTGACGTGACGTGACTCAATGCGCATGCGATGCGACGCACATAAGCTGCGATATCAAGGTATGCCATCCGTATGTGACATGACGTGACTCAATGCACATGCAAAGAGATGCACATAAGATGCGATATCAAGCGATGCCATTAGCATGTTTCGCAACGTGACTCAATGCGCATGCGATGCGATGCACATAAGATGCGATATCAAGCGATGCCATGCGCATATGACGCGAGGTGACTCAATGCGCATGCGATGCGAAGCACATCAGATGCGATATCAAGCGATGCCATTGAATGTGACGAGACATGGCTCAACTCGCATGCGATGCGATACACATAAGATGCGATGTCGAGCGATGCCATTAATGTCTGATGCGATGTGACTCAATGCGCATGCGATGCGATGAACATGAGAGGCGATATCAAGCGATTTCATGCGCATGTGATGCGATGTGACATAAGATGCGATATCGAGCGCTGCCATGTGCATGTGGCGTGATGTCACTCAATGCGCTGCGATTCGATGCACATAAGATGCTATATCGAGCGATGCCATGCGCACGTGACGCTACGTGGCTCAATGCGCATGTGATGCGAAGCACATCAGATGCGATTTCAAGTGATGCCATGAAAATGTGACGGGACATGACTCAACGCGCATGCGATGCGATGCACATAAGATAACATGTCGAGCGATGCCATGCGCGTGTGATGCGATGTGACTCAATGCGCATGCGATGCACATAAGATGCGATGCGCATAAGATGCAATATCAGGCGATTCCATGCGCATGTGACGCGACGTCACTCAATGCGCATACGATGCGCAGAAGATGCGTTGTCGAGCGATGCCATGCGCATGTGATGCGATGTGACTCAATGCGCATGCGATGCGATGCACATAAGATGCAATATAAAGCGATGCCATGCGCATGTAAGGGATGTATATCCCTTTCGGATGATCGTCACCTGGGCTGGCGGAGGCGGGGCCAGTCCAAAAAATTTATTTAAAAAAAAAAAGAGAAATGTAACGCGACGTGACTCAATGCGCATGCAATGCGATGAACATACATGCGATATCAAGCGATGCCATGCGCATGTGACATGACGTGACTCAATGCGCATGCGATGCGATGCACATAATTTCCGTTGTTGAGCGATGCCATGCGCATGTGACGCGATGTGATTCAATGCGCATGCGATGCGATGCACATAAGATGCGATATCAAGCAATGCCATGCGCATGTAACGCGACGTGACTCAATGCGCATGCGATACGATGCACATAAAATGCCATATCAAGCGATGGCATGCACATGTGACGCGACATGACTCACTGCACATGCGATGCAATGCACATAAGATGCGATATCAAGCGATGCCATGCGCATGTAACGCGAGGTGACTCAATGCGCATGCGATGCACATAAGATGCGACGTCAAGCGATGCCATGCGCATGTGACGCGTCGTGACTCAATGCGCATGCGATGCGATGCACATAAGATACGATATCGAGCGATGCCATGCGCATGTGGCTCAATGCGCATACGATGCGATGCACATAAAATGCGGTATCAAGCGATGCCATGCGTATGCGACGCGATGTAACTCAATGCGCATTCAATGCGATGCACATAAGATGCGATGTCGAGCGATGTCATGCGCATGTATTGCGACGTGACTCAATGCGCATGCGACGCAATGCAGATAACATGCGATATCAAGTGATGCCATGCGCATGTGACGCGATATGACTCAATGCGCATGCGATGCTATGCACATAAGATGCGATGTCGAACGATGCCATGCGCGTGTGATGCGATGTGACTCAAAGCGCATGCGATGCACATAAGATGCGATATCAATCGATGTCAAGCGCATGTGACGCGAGGTGACTCGATGCGCATGCGATGCAATGACCATAAAATGCGATAACAAGCGATGCCATGCGCATGTGACGTGACGTGACTCAATGTGCATGCGATGCACATAAGATGCGATATCAGGCGATGCCATGAGTATGTGACGTGATGTGACTCAATCCGCATGCTATGCGATGCACATAAAGTGCAATATCAAGCGATGCCATGCGCATGTGGCGTGATGTCACTCAATACGCATGGGATGCGATGCACATAAGACGCGATATCAAGCGATGCCATGCGCATGTGATGCAACGTGACTCAATGCGCATGCGATGCGATGCACGTAAGATAAGATATCAAGAGATGCCATATGCATGTGACGTGACGTGACTCAATGCGCATGTGATGCGATGCACATAAGATGCCATATCAAGCGATGCCATGCGTATGTGACGTGATGTGATTCAATCCGCATGCGATGAGATGCACATGAGATGCGATATCAAGCGATGCCATGTGCATGTGACGCGACGTGACTCAATGCTTATGCGATGCGATGCAGATAAGATGCGACATCAAGCGATGCCATGCGCATGTGACGCGACGTGACTCAATGCGCATGCGATGCGACGCACATAAGCTGCGATATCAAGGTATGCCATGCGTATGTGACATGACGTGACTCAATGCACATGGGATGCGATGCACATAAGATGCGATATCAAGCGATGCCATGCGCATGTGACGCGAAGTGACTCAACGCGCATGCAAAGAGATGCACATAAGATGCGATATCAAGCGATGCCATGCGCATGTTTCGCAACGTGACTCAATGCGCATGCGATGCGATGCACATAAGATGCGATATCAAGCGATGCCATGCGCATATGACGCGGGGTGACTCAATACGCATGCGATGCGAAGCACATCAGATGCGATATCAAGCGACGCCATGCAAATGTGACGAGACATGGCTCAACGCGCATGCGAAGCGATACACATAAGATGCGATGTCGAGTGATGCCATGCATGTCTGATGCGATG
Source organism: Tenodera sinensis (assembly GCA_030765045.1). Lineage (NCBI taxonomy): Eukaryota > Metazoa > Arthropoda > Insecta > Mantodea > Mantidae > Tenodera > Tenodera sinensis. The sequence continues at coordinate 111,710,297 of CM060970.1, read as the reverse complement.
TGACTCAATGCGCATGCGATGCGATGAACATGAGAGGCGATATCAAGCGATTTCATTCGCATGTGATGCGATGTGACATAAGATGCGATATCGAGCGCTGCCATGTGCATGTGGCGTGATGTCACTCAATGCGCAGCGATTCGATGCACATAAGATGCGATATCAAGCGATGCCATGCGCATGTGAGCGATGTGACACAATACGCATGCGATGCGATGCACATAAAATGCGATATCAAGCGATGCCATTCGCATGTGATGCAACGTGACTAAATGCGCATGCGATGCTAATGAGATGCGAAATCGGGCGATGCCATGTGCATGTGACGCGACGTCACTCAATGCGCATACGATGCGCAGAAGATGCGTTGTCGAGCGATGCCATGCGCATGCGGTGCGATGCACATAAGATGCGATATCAAGCGATGCCATGCGCATGTGACGCGACGTGATTCAATGCGCATGCGATGCGATGCACATAAGATACGATATCGAGCGATGAAATTAGCATGTGACTCAATGCGCATACGATGCGATGCACATAAAATGCGGTATCAAGCGATGCCATGCGTATGCGACGCGATGTAACTCAATGCGCATTCAATGCGATGCACATGAGATGCGATGTCGAGCGATGTCATGCGCATGTATTGCGACGTGACTAAATGCGCATGCGACGCAATGCAGATAACATGCGATATCAAGTGATGCCATGCGCATGTGACGCGATATGACTCAATGCGCATGCGATGCGATGCACATAAGATGCGATGTCGAGCGATGTCATACGCATGTATTGCGACGTGACTCAATGCGCATGCGACGCAATGCAGATAACATGCGATACCAAGTGACGCCATGCGCATGTGACGCGATATGACTCAATACGCATGCGATGCGATGCACATAAGATGCGATGTCGAGCGATGCCATGCGCGTGTGATGCGATGTGACTCAAAGCGCATGCGATGCACATAAGATGCGATAACAAGCGATGCCATGCGCATGTGACGTGACGTGACTCAATGTGCATGCGATGCACATAAGATGCGATATCAGGCGATGCCATGAGTATGTGACGTGATGTGACTCAATCCGCATGCTATGCGATGCACATAAAGTGCGATATCAAGCGATGCCATGCGCATGTGGCGTGTTTTCGCTAAATGCGCTGCGATGCGATGCGTATAAGATGCGATATCAAGCGATGCCATGCGCATGTGGCGTGATGTCACTCAATACGCATGCGATGCGATGCACATAAGATTCGATATCAAGCGATGCCATGCGCATGTGATGCAACGTGACTCAATGCGCATGCGATGCGATGCACGTAAGATAAGATATCAAGAGATGCCATATGCATGTGACGCGACGTGACTCAATGCGCATGCGATGCACATAAGATGCGATATCAAGCGATGCCATGCGTATGTGACGTGATGTGATTCAATCCGCATGCGATGAGATGCACATGAGATGCGATATGAAGCGATGCCATGTGCATGTGACGCAACGTGACGCAATGCTTATGCGATGCGATGCAGATAAGACGCGACATCAAGCGATGCCATGCGCATGTGACGTGACGTGACTCAATGCGCATGCGATGCGACGCACATAAGCTGCGATATCAAGGTATGCCATCCGTATGTGACATGACGTGACTCAATGCACATGGGATGCGATGCACATAAGATGCGATATCAAGCGATGCCATGCGCATGTGACGCGAAGTGACTCAATGCGCATGCAAAGAGATGCACATAAGATGCGATATCAAGCGATGCCATTAGCATGTTTCGCAACGTGACTCAATGCGCATGCGATGCGATGCACATAAGATGCGATATCAAGCGATGCCATGCGCATATGACGCGAGTTGACTCAATGCGCATGCGATGCGAAGCACATCAGATGCGATATCAAGCGATGCCATGCAAATGTGACGAGACATGGCTCAACTCGCATGCGATTCGATACACATAAGATGCGATGTCGAGCGATGCCATTAATGTCTGATGCGATGTGACTCAATGCGCATGCGATGCGATGAACATGAGAGGCGATATCAAGCGATTTCATGCGCATGTGATGCGATGTGACATAAGATGCGATATCGAGCGCTGCCATGTGCATGTGGCGTGATGTCACTCAATGCGCTGCGATTTGATGCACATAAGATGCTATATCGAGCGATGCCATGCGCACGTGACGCTACGTGGCTCAATGCGCATGTGATGCGAAGCACATCAGATGCGATTTCAAGTGATGCCATGAAAATGTGACGAGACATGACTCAACGCGCATGCGATGCGATGCACATAAGATGCCATGTCGAGCGATGCCATGCGCGTGTGATGCGATGTGACTCAATGCGCATGCGATGCACATAAGATGCGATAGGCATAAGATGCAATATCAGGCGATTCCATGCGCATGTGACGCGACGTCACTCAATGCGCATACGATGCGCAGAAGATGCGTTGTCGAGCGATGCCATGCGCATGTGATGCGATGTGACTCAATGCGCATGCGATGCGATGCACATAAGATGCGATATCAAGCGATGCCATGTGCATGTGACGCGACGTGAAGCCCTATGCATGCGATGCAATGCACATAAGATGCAATATAAAGCGATGCCATGCGCATGTAAGGGATGTATATCCCTTTCGGATGATCGTCACCTGGGCTGGCGGAGGCGGGGCCAGTCCAAAAAATTAATTTAAAAAAAAAAAAGAAATGTAACGCGACGTGACTCAATGCGCATGCGATGCGATGAACATACATGCGATATCAAGCGATGCCATGCGCATGTGACATGACGTGACTCAATGCGCATGCGATGCGATGCACATAATTTCCGTTGTTGAGCGATGCCATGCGCATGTGACGCGATGTGATTCAATGCGCATGCGATGCGATGCACATAAGATGCGATATCAAGCAATGCCATGCGCATGTAACGCGACGTGACTCAATGCGCATGCGATACGATGCACATAAAATGCCATATCAAGCGATGGCATGCACATGTGACGCGACATGACTCACTGCACATGCGATGCAATGCACATAAGATGCGATATCAAGCGATGCCATGCGCATGTAACGCGACGTGACTCAATGCGCATGCGATGCACATAAGATGCGACATCAAGCGATGCCATGCGCATGTGACGCGTCGTGACTCAATGCGCATGCGATGCGATGCACATAAGATACGATATCGAGCGATGCCATGCGCATGTGGCTCAATGCGCATACGATGCGATGCACATAAAATGCGGTATCAAGCGATGCCATGCGTATGCGACGCGATGCAACTCAATGCGCATTCAATGCGATGCACATAAGATGCGATGTCGAGCGATGTCATGCGCATGTATTGCGACGTGACTCAATGCGCATGCGACGCAATGCAGATAACATGCGATATCAAGTGATCCCATGCGCATGTGACGCGATATGACTCAATGCGCATGCGATGCTATGCACATAAGATGCGATGTCGAACGATGCCATGCGCGTGTGATGCGATGTGACTCAAAGCGCATGCGATGCACATAAGATGCGATATCAATCGATGTCAAGCGCATGTGACGCGAAGTGACTCAACGCGCATGCAAAGAGATGCACATAAGATGCGATATCAAGCGATGCCATGCGCATGTTTCGCAACGTGACTCAATGCGCATGCGATGCGATGCACATAAGATGCGATATCAAGCGATGCCATGCGCATATGACGCGAGGTGACTCAATACGCATGCGATGCGAAGCACATCAGATGCGATATCAAGCGACGCCATGCAAATGTGACGAGACATGGCCCAACGCGCATGCGAAGCGATACACATAAGATGCGATGTCGAGTGATGCCATGCATGTCTGATGCGATGTGACTCAATGCGCATGCGATACGATGAACATGAGAGGCGATATCAAGCGATTTCATTCGCATGTGATGCGATGTGACATAAGATGCGATATCGAGCGCTGCCATGTGCATGTGGCGTGATGTCACTCAATGCGCAGCGATTCGATGCACATAAGATGCGATATCAAGCGATGCCATGCGCATGTGAGCGATGTGACACAATACGCATGCGTTGCGATGCACATAAAATGCGATATCAAGCGATGCCATTCGCATGTGATGCAACGTGACTAAATGCGCATGCGATGCTAATGAGATGCGAAATCAGGCGATGCCATGTGCATGTGACGCGACGTCACTCAATGCGCATACGTTGCGCAGAAGATGCGTTGTCGAGCGATGCCATGCGCATGCGGTGCGATGCACATAAGATGCGATATCAAGCGATGCCATGCGCATGTGACGCGATGTGACTCAATAAGCATGCGATGCGATGCACATGAAATACCATATCAAGCGATACCATGCGCATGTGACGCGACGTGAGTCACTATGCATGCGATGCAATGCACATAAGATGCAATATCAAGCGATGCCATGCGCATGTAAGGGATGTATATCCCTTTCGGATGATCGTCACCTGGGCTGGCGGAGGAGGGGCCAGTCGAAAAAATTAATTAAAAAAAAACAAGAAATGTAACGCGACGTGACTCAATGCGCATGCGATGCGATGAACATACATGCGATATCAAGTGATGCCATGCGCATGTAACGCGACGTGACTCAATGCGCATGCGATACGATGCACATAAAATGCCATATCAAGCGATGGCATACACATGTGACGCGACGTGACTCACTGCACATGCGATGCAATGCACATAAGTTGCGATATCAAGCGATGCCATGCGCATGTAACGCGACGTGACTCAATGCGCATGCGATGCACATAAGATGCGACATCAAGCGATGCCATGCGCATGTGACGCGACGTGACTCAATGCGCATGCGATGCGATGCACATAAGATACGATATCGAGCGATGAAATGCTCATGTGACTCAATGCGCATACGATGCGATGCACATAAAATGCGGTATCAAGCGATGCCATGCGTATGCGACGCGATGTAACTCAATGCGCATTCAATGCGATGCACATGAGATGCGTGTGGAGCGATGTCATGCGCATGTATTGCGACGTGACTAAATGCGCATGCGACGCAATGCAGATAACATGCGATATCAAGTGATGCCATGCGCATGTGACGCGATATGACCCAATGCGCATGCGATGCGATGCACATAAGATGCGATGTCGAGCGATGTCATGCGCATGTATTGCGACGTGACTCAATGCGCATGCGACGCAATGCAGATAACATGCGATACCAAGTGATGCCATGCGCATGTGACGCGATATGACTCAATGCGAATGCGATGCGATGCACATAAGATGCGATGTCGAGCGATGCCATGCGCGTGTGATGCGATGTGACTCAAAGCGCATGCGATGCACATAAGATGCGAGTAGGGTATATAAGGGAAAGCTGGCACACTTTTTTATGGGCAAGATGGCCGCCGTGCGTAATCTAAGGATTACTAGGTAAGGTGGTAGGGGAAGCAGGACGTTGTAGGTGTTTAAAGGAATCTCTAGGGATGACTCTTAAGGCCTATAGCAGTGTATGTATGCTTATGAGCGTTCATGGTGCCTGAGTATGTCGTTCGCTATATCGGTGTATGCCGCCTAACACAAGAGCTTTCTGAGTTGATTAAATATATTACCCCAACATGATACCTCACCCCACATTGCCTCACTAACCTAACCTAACCTAACCTAACCTAACCTAACCTAACCTAACCTAACCTAACCTAACCTAATCTATCCTAACCTAAGCCCCATACTTCTACTCGTCTAACCTATCTTAACCTAACCTAAGCTCCATACTTCTACATGGCTAACCTAACCTAACCCAGCTCCCACTATTTACTCCGGTCTTTGATAATTTAACCTAAGCCTCATACTTCTACTCGTCTAACCTATCCTAACCTAACCTAACCTATCCTAATCTAACATGGCCTAGCCTAACCTAAGGTAGATCCTCTTATTATTTATTCTATTCTACTAACATGATACGTTTCTAGACATTCATTCTATCCTCTTATCATCTATCCTATTCCCTCCTCTGCTTATCTATTCTATCCTGTCATACGCTACCCTGATCTCCGTCTAGGAATTTCATAAACATTTTGATACTATTTTGAGTCCTCTGATAGATCTTTTTAAACACTTTTAGCATATTCTTGATGATTTTACAACATATTTAACAACTTTTCAGACAATTTTCAGAGTTATTCAGTAATTTTCATACATTTTTAAGACGTTTCACCCCATTTTAATACTATTTTGAGTCCTCTGTTAGATCTTTTAGACGCTTTTAGCATATTCTTGATGCTTTTACAACATATTTAACAACTTTTCAGACAATGATCAGAGTTATTCAGTCATTTTCATACATTTTTAAGACGTTCCACCCCATTTTTTGCTACAATTTTGCACCCTCTGTTAGATCTTTTAGACGCTTTTAGTATATTCATGCTGCTTTTACAACATATTTAACAACTTTTCAGACAATTTTCAGAGTTATTCAGTCATTTTCATACATTTTTAAGACGTTTCACCCCATTTTGCTACAATTTTGCATCCTCTGTTAGATCTTTTTAAGCACTTTTAGCATATTCTTGATGCTTTTACAACATATTAAAAATTTTTCAGACAATTTTCAGAATTATTCAGTCATTTTCATACATTTTTAAGACGTTTCGCCCCATTTTGCTACAATTTTGCACCCTCTGTTAGATCTTTTAGACGCTTTTAGTATATTCAGGGCGCTTTTTTACAACATATTTAACAACTTTTCAGACAATTTTCAGAGTTATTCAGTCATTTTCATACATTTTTAAGACGTTTCACCCCATTTTGCTACAATTTTGCATCCTCTGTTAGATCTTTTAGACGCTTTTAGTATATTCAGGGCGCTTTTACAACATATTTAACAACTTTTCAGACAATTTTCAGAGTTATTCAGTCATTTTCATACATTTTTAAGACGTTTCGCTCCATTTTCCTGCGATTTTGCACCCTCTGTTATATCTTTTAGACGCTTTTAGTATATTCAGGGCGCTTTTAACAACATATTTAACAACTTTTCAGACAATTTTCAGAGTTATTCAATCATTTTCATACATTTTTAGGACATTTCACCCCATTTTACTGCTATTTGCACCCTCCTTTATAGAACTTTTAAACTTCCAGTAGAAGATGTCCTAACCATTGATGTTGAAGTTCTTATTACTGCTATTTTTGCCCTCTGTCACAGAATTTTATACAACTGTATGACTCTTTTGCTTGGTTCTGTATGTTCTGGGGGTAACATCTCGAACACACCGAGTAGTTTTTCTAAGTCTATCCCCACCTATTATGATCTAACCTGCTTTTAAAATGTTCTTTACAAATTTATTCAACATTGTTTTTTCTAATCCTTTGTAGAGCTTAACCTATCACTAAACGATGTTTCATCTGCTGATGTTGAAGTACTTATAGCTCAGTATTTTAAGAGATATTGAGCACTATTTTTGATAGTATTTTAACACAATCTTCTGTTTATATAAAGTTAATGAGGGTATACTTACTTTAAGGTAGCAGGGTATACGCCTCTCCTCTTTTATCTGGGCTGGAGACCAGCACTAGAGTTAAAGTCTAGTGGCAGAGTTAACGCCTCCCTTTATAATTTTTATTTTTCTTCTTTCTTCGACAAGTATCATGGGAAGCACGGAGAAGCCTGGTGAGTAATTTTTTTATTTTTTCTTCTTTCTTCGTCAGACATCATTGGAGGCGTGGAGGAGTCAGTTCATTAAACTTTCATTTTCTACAGGAAACGTAACGGAGAAAATAATTATCTTGAGATCTAAGTTGCATACTCTTATGCACGGCTTGCAACGTTGTAATGCCCATACGCATACGTTGATATTCCATCCTCTGCAATTACTCTCTTGTCATCATGAGGCGACAGAGCTATTTTATTAGATTCAACTGTAGAGACATTATGACGTTGGGATAGAATTAAGTTCATAGGAGTTCTTACGATTTTTAAAGTTTTAAGACACTCCATATAGCTATTGAAGCTGATGTATTGCTTAATGGCGCTATGTTTAATGCCTTTGATCTTTTTTATCACAGAGCCATCAATATCGAGAGCATACATTTTAGGTCTAAGACCAACGAAACGGCGAATGATTTTACCACTTGCTTCATCTTTAAACTTTCCCAACACTTTCTTGTTTTGTGTAGAATAGCATATATGGTTAGCAGGGTAGTCCGCTGTGTCCAGATGTTCAAGCATATGTAATTTATCCTGGTATATATCAGCTGTAGTCACTCGATGGATGAAGGAATCTGTATCCGTATACAGCAGTTTAAGATTCTCAACTCCATAATATGGAAGTAACACATCATATTGATATGAATACATAAGCGTCTTGGAGATGTCTAGTACGCTCATACCAATGTATATAGGCTTGTTGAACACTATTTTACGAGAAGCCATATGAACAGCTGCAAGATTAGGACCGTATATAGTTCGATCGATAAATGTAGGCTTGGCTATCAGTTTTTCTAATGTTTTGCTGTTTGCTACAAGACGTATATCCATACGATTACGAATATTTTCCATTGTTTTTCCGAACATCGCATTATTGAATAGTTTATAAAGATCCTTCTCAAAATCATTTCTAGCTTGTTGTCGCAGACGGTTATTAAACTCGACGTAAGGTTTTAGCCAACACGACTGATGAAACTGAAGTGCTCGATGAATCTTTGTTAATAGTAGACCGTGACTAAGAGCTTGTTTCAAGGACATGTAATGTACCACATACTTCTTTCGGGATCCAAGATGGGCAATTAGTTTCTTTGAAGAGGATTCCCCCGGTTTCATACTCTCAGGCAGGAAGGGCAAATCATTATGAAGATCGTGGAGCTCGACAGGATATTCGACATCGACTTCTAAGATGTATCCAAGGGGGTCATCTTCCTTCAATAATTCCAGGTCTATGTCTTCAGGAGAAACCCATTTAAACCCTCCATAAGGAAGGGCCTTACACATTCCCCAGCCGTATTGGTTATTGGCGTCTTCGTATGTAATAAAATGAGAGGGTTTACGAGGATCATACTGCTCCATATAGGTGTTGTTAGCCTCCGCATGCCGGTGAGAAACCTGGCATAATCCTCCTCTTATACCAGATTCAACCATGAGTAGCTGATCGTAATCAAGAAGCAATTCTAACTCGATTCCAGTATACAGCAGCATAGCATCCCATGTAAGTCCTGGAGAGGTGAAATAATGCGCAGGATCGACTTTGTGTGTTTTCAGAGTTTGGTCTCTGAATGTTTCAAAGACATCCGTAAGGAGAAGAACATCAGAGGTTAAGTAAATATCACTGTATTCACCTAAGTTTCTCACATTAAACTGACTCCATACATTTCTAGCATGTTCATAGTCATCGCCGGTAATTTCTTCTTCATTTAATTTATTGTAGAATGCTTCCCTTGGAGGCAGCTGAGTGTCGTTCAAAACATCCCATGATGTGAGGTAATCGTAGGGGAACACTCCCTTACGAGTCATCAAGCCAATCTTCTCTTCTCCGAAGTACTTCTCTGTTTCGGGATACGTAGTTAGGTTTTTTGCAAGCTTCTCCAAGCTTGTACTCAGGAAACGGTAGGTATCCACAAACCTGAGTTTAATATCCCCAACATACTTGGAGAATGATATATAACTTTCCTCTGAATTTGGTATAACCTCTACTCTTTCGCTTGTGCAACCTAACTCCTTAATAATGAAATGGGAGTCATACCCGCTCAAGTTATGCATAAACACAGGTATATAATTAGGTGTTTTACAAGCTAGGTTACATTTATTGTGTAAAGATCCTCTGTACACCCCTGTCACGTGATCGTGATCGCGAACCTTCCAATTATCTTCTGTAAATTCATTCCCGCACAGGTAGCATATTGTAGAAACATCAAATGATTCTTGTTCTTCAGCTGTAAGATTAAGAGGTTTAGCAGATTTGTATAAGACACTAATTTTATTTGCCAGATCCATCAGGCATTCCATAAACTTCTGTGCAGCGTCAGGCCCTCGGTAAACATACGGATCAGCAGGAAGAGTTGTTTCTAGTTGTTCAACACTAGACGACGGTTTCACATAAACACAAAAACTCATGGGAGAATGACTTTGATAGGGTGTTGTATAGGAGGTTTCAGGATTAGAGGCGCAGGTATAGTAAGGAGCGAGAATGCTCTCAAAATCGGCGTAGATGACATATGGCAGTTTCAACATTCGTTCGACGTTTTTGAATCTGACGATAGAGTTTTCCTTTGTAGGCATAACGCATCTAGCAATAGCATGTTGTCTACATATTTCTCTGTGCTCCTCCAATTTTTTCATTCCTCTTCGTCCATATTGGTCATCAAAATGGCTGAAGCAACGTTTACACGTATATATTTGTCCATGATGTTTAGTTTTCTGACGACGAATAAGCTTCTCAAAATCCTTTATATACACATAGTGATGTCCGTCAGCAGCATCACTCAACAGAAGAAGGTCGCGGTGATCAGTTAATTCTTCATCAACAACCTTTATGGGAAACACTTCATGTTTATCATCCACTCCAAACACATTTACGGATATATTATTGAGTTTTTCAAAAATAGCGATTTCACCCAAGCTCGTAGGAAATAAGACGCATGAGAAATCGTATTTCTCTTGGAGATCCTTGTACTTGCTAACACGCTGAGGATTCTTTTGAATGAACTTAGCCAGAACAGCGTACATAAAGCATTTCTCATCGTTGTAATTCTGAGGGTTTATACAGGCTTTTCTAGCATCCAAAGATGGCGGTAGAGGAATATAGCTGCTCCCTCGAAGAAGATTATACTTGTTAATACGCAGTCGAACACCATCAACAGCCAGTAGAGCCCAATTACTACCTTTCAACTTACTTTCCTCCATTTCAACACGAAGCTTCTCGAATTTTTTTTCCAAGATGGCATCCAAGTCGCTATCTAAAAACACAGCCTGATTACGCGTTTTAAAGGCTTTGTTAGTAGTGTCTCCAACGGCATTCACAAATTCGCATTCAGCCATAATGTTAATTTTCAAACTTTTATGAGCCCGCAGTTCCTTCTGAACAGCATGAATTATACGCTGCTTAGCCTGCTGCAGGTATGAATTTAAATCCTGACTTGCTGGGCATTGGATGAAATACGATTTCAGCCGATCCTGAAAAGCTGTTTCATATTCTACAACATCATCTTCATCAGGAGACATTAACAATAATTTATGCTTAGTAGGTTCGAATTTGACTTTCTTAGCATCTTTAGCCCTCTCACAGCGCCCTTCATGTACATCTCTTCGATTTTCAGTACCGTAAACATCACCACATTGTTTACACTCGAAAAACTCGCCACATATCAGCTCATGCCTCTTCTTATGGTAGTCACGTAGAAAACTCTTTTCACATTTGCTGCACCTATAATCTGGTATAGCATTCAGAACCGACTTCATCATTTCACCACTCCACATTTTTATAATACGTAGTGGAACACTTGTAAATTATATAAATGAATAAATGCTTATAGCACTTTCCACTGACTCGCCTCGATAACTTATAAAAGCTATTGAACGGTAATCTCGCTAAGAGAAGCTGATGTGCTCGGCTCGAAGGTTAATTACTGAATAACTATGTAAGCTCAAGCAAACCCTACTTATTCCACTAGCACGTACCTTATAAATTACTACGCGATTCAAGATTAAGTTTGTATTTTTAAAACATATATCATTAAACTACGCGAGTCAAGGATCAACTTGTTTCATTTTTATTTGCCAGTTCAACGTTAACATGCATTTCCCATCATTTTTAAAGTTTAAACAAGGTAAATTATATTTCAACCACTGTATTTATAGAAATAAATGTTTATAATTTTAATACTTTCATGCCGAACACACACACAAACACAAACACACATACACACACACACACACACACACACACACACGCACACACACACGCGCGCGCGCGCGCGCGCTCGCAAAATTAAGACGTGAAACGGCGGTTATGTATCTTTAAGTAACATTTCTTTAATCGATATCGGATGACAGTAATGGAACCATCTAAACAATATTTAAACGCTTAAAAAAACCAAATTTCTGCTATATTTCATCAAACCTTCCTATTTTTATGACTTTTTCTCGTCTTTTACGCACTTTGAAACGAATCCAACAGAAAAAATTAAGACGCGAAACGGAAGACGCGAAACGGCGGTTATGTATCTTTAAGTAACATTTCTTTTATCGATATCGGATGACAGTAATGGAACCATCTAAACATTATTTAAACGCTTAAAGAAACCAAATTTCTGCTATATTTCATCAAACCTTCCTATTTTTATGACTTTTTCTCGTCTTTTACGCACTTTGAAACGAATCCAACAGAAAAAATTAAGACGCGAAACGGAAGACGCGAAACGGCGGTTATGTATCTTTAAGTAACATTTCTTTTATCGATATCGGATGACAGTAATGGAACCATCTAAACATTATTTAAACGCTTAAAGAAACAAATATCCCGTATTTTTATAATTCTTTCTCCATTTTTATTCACTTTAAGACGAATCAAGCGTCAAATTAAAACATGAAAAGATGATTATGTTTCTAAGTACCATCATTTCAACAACAAAGACATTAATTTTAACTATCACCACGAAATAAACCTATTTGCACGCGTCTTAACACGCTAACATACTATATGTTACAATCTATCAACTGAACCTCTTTTAAACGTGTCCCAACAGGTAAAGAGTCGTCCTGTCATTAGCGGAAAAAACCCTAGCCTCACACAAAAGGCGTCGGAATTATAACATTAGTGGAGAAACTAGCCTCAAACACAGGCGTCGACATTATAACCAAGTCGGCAGTAAGCTGGAAACCATAAGAGCGATCATATGGGACGCAAAGACTCGACAATGCTTTTAGACATCTTAGGCACATTTTTCAATAATTCAAGATCAGAACATTTAGTTGAAGTGTTTTGACTTTTTATTTTATCATGCTACCAGGGAATATACGCGAACTGAAGGTTATTAGCTGAAATATAAAATAAAATCTCTTCTTCTGCTTCTTCTTCTTCTTCTTCTTCTTCTTCTTCTTCTTCTTCTTCTAGTCTCATTCTCCTTCATGCTAACAGGGAATATACGCGAACTGAAGGTTATTAGCTGAAATATAAAATAAAATCTCTTCTTCTTGTTCTGGTTGTTCTTCTTCTTCTTCTTCTCCTTCTTCTTCTTCTAGTCTCATTCTCCTTCATGCTAACAGGGAATATACGCGTAATTTTGACGTTATTACCTTAAATATTAAAATAAAATAACAGCATTCTCCGTCAATTATATCTAAACCGACTTTTTCCGTGTTATGCAAGATTTAAGCTTCTAGAATCAACACGAGGCAATGTTTCTCTCAATAACAGCATTTTATAATTGATTTTGTAAGTAATAACACCAATTTAAACTTTATTACAGATCTCTAAGACCCTAGTTTGCAAAGTATTTAAATGGACCCTTAGAGATTCGAACTAGACCCTACAGTACAAAAGCTACCATTTTTATCAATAATTCAAGAGCAGATATTTAGCTGAAGTGTTTAACTTTTTATTTCATCACGCTAACTTTATTGATTCGCGAATAAATCGACTTTGAAGTAATTGCCCCGTCCCGGTAATCGAACTATGAGTCGTAGGGATAAAATTGTCTAGTATATCATTTTATATGCCAAGTTACCCTAATTTGTCTTTGCATTACTATTCCAAGTGTAAAAATAGCGATATAGAGCAAATTTCAATAATTCTCCACAAGATAGGGATCGAACCTACGATACGTTAACTCTAGCATGTTATAATATAATCGTCCTTAACAAGTATTATCATATAAAGTTTATTTCAGTCTTCCAACACAAGCGGTTCTCGAAATAATTAAATTTACCAAATCAGGATTGGAACCCAAGACTCCAGGATACCAAGCATACCACAGAGGAAAGCCCATAACAATACCGATTTAATAAAATTTATTCGAAGATTTTATCACTAATAGTTTAGGAGTTATTCCAATAATAATTCATAATTTGCACGGGGATCGAACGCTAGACCACCGACAAACTCCAAAATTATACCAAAGACGCGTCGTTTTATTATAAGATAATTACCGTTTACCACTTTTCGATATCTCATTTAGTTTAGGAGAAATCAAGCATAATAGAGTAGTATAGATATGGGGGTTTCAAATCACTCAAAGGGATGCCGCTAATTGGTTAATTGGTTAACAATGGGCGCTAATTGGATTACACGTGTTTTCACACTCCATTGTCTTTGTCGGTGAAAAGCCGACAATGGGTCGACCCTCATCATCTGTCAGCCTCATCATCTGTCAGATTACCATCGATAAGGGTTGACAAGGGTTGACAGGTTAATTACCAATTACCGTCATTGTCATCCAATTAGTGGCGGCTTCTTTGAGTGGTTTTAAAATGTTGTGTTGCTGTAACGTCACACCCAGGACAAGATTTTAAAACCTCTCAAAGGCGCCGCTAATTGTTTTTAAAACGCCCCATATCTATACTACTCTATTATGCTTGATTTCTCCTAAACTAAATGAGATATCGAAAAGTGGTAAACGGTAATTATCTTATAATAAAACGACGCGTCTTTGGTATAATTTTGGAGTTTGTCGGTGGTCTAGCGTTCGATCCCCGTGCAAATTATGAATTATTATTGGAATAACTCCTAAACTATTAGTGATAAAATCTTCGAATAAATTTTATTAAATCGGTATTGTTATGGGCTTTCCTCTGTGGTATGCTTGGTATCCTGGAGTCTTGGGTTCCAATCCTGATTTGGTAAATTTAATTATTTCGAGAACCGCTTGTGTTGGAAGACTGAAATAAACTTTATATGATAATACTTGTTAAGGACGATTATATTATAACATGCTAGAGTTAACGTATCGTAGGTTCGATCCCTATCTTGTGGAGAATTATTGAAATTTGCTCTATATCGCTATTTTTACACTTGGAATAGTAATGCAAAGACAAATTAGGGTAACTTGGCATATAAAATGATATACTAGACAATTTTATCCCTACGACTCATAGTTCGATTACCGGGACGGGGCAATTACTTCAAAGTCGATTTATTCGCGAATCAATAAAGTTAGCGTGATGAAATAAAAAGTTAAACACTTCAGCTAAATATCTGCTCTTGAATTATTGATAAAAATGGTAGCTTTTGTACTGTAGGGTCTAGTTCGAATCTCTAAGGGTCCATTTAAATACTTTGCAAACTAGGGTCTTAGAGATCTGTAATAAAGTTTAAATTGGTGTTATTACTTACAAAATCAATTATAAAATGCTGTTATTGAGAGAAACATTGCCTCGTGTTGATTCTAGAAGCTTAAATCTTGCATAACACGGAAAAAGTCGGTTTAGATATAATTGACGGAGAATGCTGTTATTTTATTTTAATATTTAAGGTAATAACGTCAAAATTACGCGTATATTCCCTGTTAGCATGAAGGAGAATGAGACTAGAAGAAGAAGAAGGAGAAGAAGAAGAAGAAGAACAACCAGAACAAGAAGAAGAGATTTTATTTTATATTTCAGCTAATAACCTTCAGTTCGCGTATATTCCCTGTTAGCATGAAGGAGAATGAGACTAGAAGAAGAAGAAGAAGAAGAAGAAGAAGAAGAAGAAGAAGCAGAAGAAGAGATTTTATTTTATATTTCAGCTAATAACCTTCAGTTCGCGTATATTCCCTGGTAGCATGATAAAATAAAAAGTCAAAACACTTCAACTAAATGTTCTGATCTTGAATTATTGAAAAATGTGCCTAAGATGTCTAAAAGCATTGTCGAGTCTTTGCGTCCCATATGATCGCTCTTATGGTTTCCAGCTTACTGCCGACTTGGTTATAATGTCGACGCCTGTGTTTGAGGCTAGTTTCTCCACTAATGTTATAATTCCGACGCCTTTTGTGTGAGGCTAGGGTTTTTTCCGCTAATGACAGGACGACTCTTTACCTGTTGGGACACGTTTAAAAGAGGTTCAGTTGATAGATTGTAACATATAGTATGTTAGCGTGTTAAGACGCGTGCAAATAGGTTTATTTCGTGGTGATAGTTAAAATTAATGTCTTTGTTGTTGAAATGATGGTACTTAGAAACATAATCATCTTTTCATGTTTTAATTTGACGCTTGATTCGTCTTAAAGTGAATAAAAATGGAGAAAGAATTATAAAAATACGGGATATTTGTTTCTTTAAGCGTTTAAATAATGTTTAGATGGTTCCATTACTGTCATCCGATATCGATAAAAGAAATGTTACTTAAAGATACATAACCGCCGTTTCGCGTCTTCCGTTTCGCGTCTTAATTTTTTCTGTTGGATTCGTTTCAAAGTGCGTAAAAGACGAGAAAAAGTCATAAAAATAGGAAGGTTTGATGAAATATAGCAGAAATTTGGTTTCTTTAAGCGTTTAAATAATGTTTAGATGGTTCCATTACTGTCATCCGATATCGATAAAAGAAATGTTACTTAAAGATACATAACCGCCGTTTCGCGTCTTCCGTTTCGCGTCTTAATTTTTTCTGTTGGATTCGTTTCAAAGTGCGTAAAAGACGAGAAAAAGTCATAAAAATAGGAAGGTTTGATGAAATATAGCAGAAATTTGGTTTTTTTAAGCGTTTAAATATTGTTTAGATGGTTCCATTACTGTCATCCGATATCGATTAAAGAAATGTTACTTAAAGATACATAACCGCCGTTTCACGTCTTAATTTTGCGAGCGCGCGCGCGCGCGCGCGTGTGTGTGTGCGTGTGTGTGTGTGTGTGTGTGTGTGTGTGTATGTGTGTTTGTGTTTGTGTGTGTGTTCGGCATGAAAGTATTAAAATTATAAACATTTATTTCTATAAATACAGTGGTTGAAATATAATTTACCTTGTTTAAACTTTAAAAATGATGGGAAATGCATGTTAACGTTGAACTGGCAAATAAAAATGAAACAAGTTGATCCTTGACTCGCGTAGTTTAATGATATATGTTTTAAAAATACAAACTTAATCTTGAATCGCGTAGTAATTTATAAGGTACGTGCTAGTGGAATAAGTAGGGTTTGCTTGAGCTTACATAGTTATTCAGTAATTAACCTTCGAGCCGAGCACATCAGCTTCTCTTAGCGAGATTACCGTTCAATAGCTTTTATAAGTTATCGAGGCGAGTCAGTGGAAAGTGCTATAAGCATTTATTCATTTATATAATTTACAAGTGTTCCACTACGTATTATAAAAATGTGGAGTGGTGAAATGATGAAGTCGGTTCTGAATGCTATACCAGATTATAGGTGCAGCAAATGTGAAAAGAGTTTTCTACGTGACTACCATAAGAAGAGGCATGAGCTGATATGTGGCGAGTTTTTCGAGTGTAAACAATGTGGTGATGTTTACGGTACTGAAAATCGAAGAGATGTACATGAAGGGCGCTGTGAGAGGGCTAAAGATGCTAAGAAAGTCAAATTCGAACCTACTAAGCATAAATTATTGTTAATGTCTCCTGATGAAGATGATGTTGTAGAATATGAAACAGCTTTTCAGGATCGGCTGAAATCGTATTTCATCCAATGCCCAGCAAGTCAGGATTTAAATTCATACCTGCAGCAGGCTAAGCAGCGTATAATTCATGCTGTTCAGAAGGAACTGCGGGCTCATAAAAGTTTGAAAATTAACATTATGGCTGAATGCGAATTTGTGAATGCCGTTGGAGACACTACTAACAAAGCCTTTAAAACGCGTAATCAGGCTGTGTTTTTAGATAGCGACTTGGATGCCATCTTGGAAAAAAAATTCGAGAAGCTTCGTGTTGAAATGGAGGAAAGTAAGTTGAAAGGTAGTAATTGGGCTCTACTGGCTGTTGATGGTGTTCGACTGCGTATTAACAAGTATAATCTTCTTCGAGGGAGCAGCTATATTCCTCTACCGCCATCTTTGGATGCTAGAAAAGCCTGTATAAACCCTCAGAATTACAACGATGAGAAATGCTTTATGTACGCTGTTCTGGCTAAGTTCATTCAAAAGAATCCTCAGCGTGTTAGCAAGTACAAGGATCTCCAAGAGAAATACGATTTCTCATGCGTCTTATTTCCTACGAGCTTGGGTGAAATCGCTATTTTTGAAAAACTCAATAATATATCCGTAAATGTGTTTGGAGTGGATGATAAACATGAAGTGTTTCCCATAAAGGTTGTTGATGAAGAATTAACTGATCACCGCGACCTTCTTCTGTTGAGTGATGCTGCTGACGGACATCACTATGTGTATATAAAGGATTTTGAGAAGCTTATTCGTCGTCAGAAAACTAAACATCATGGACAAATATATACGTGTAAACGTTGCTTCAGCCATTTTGATGACCAATATGGACGAAGAGGAATGAAAAAATTGGAGGAGCACAGAGAAATATGTAGACAACATGCTATTGCTAGATGCGTTATGCCTACAAAGGAAAACTCTATCGTCAGATTCAAAAACGTCGAACGAATGTTGAAACTGCCATATGTCATCTACGCCGATTTTGAGAGCATTCTCGCTCCTTACTATACCTGCGCCTCTAATCCTGAAACCTCCTATACAACACCCTATCAAAGTCATTCTCCCATGAGTTTTTGTGTTTATGTGAAACCGTCGTCTAGTGTTGAACAACTAGAAACAACTCTTCCTGCTGATCCGTATGTTTACCGAGGGCCTGACGCTGCACAGAAGTTTATGGAATGCCTGATGGATCTGGCAAATAAAATTAGTGTCTTATACAAATCTGCTAAACCTCTTAATCTTACAGCTGAAGAACAAGAATCATTTGATGTTTCTACAATATGCTACCTGTGCGGGAATGAATTTACAGAAGATAATTGGAAGGTTCGCGATCACGATCACGTGACAGGGGTGTACAGAGGATCTTTACACAATAAATGTAACCTAGCTTGTAAAACACCTAATTATATACCTGTGTTTATGCATAACTTGAGCGGGTATGACTCCCATTTCATTATTAAGGAGTTAGGTTGCACAAGCGAAAGAGTAGAGGTTATACCAAATTCAGAGGAAAGTTATATATCATTCTCCAAGTATGTTGGGGATATTAAACTCAGGTTTGTGGATACCTACCGTTTCCTGAGTACAAGCTTGGAGAAGCTTGCAAAAAACCTAACTACGTATCCCGAAACAGAGAAGTACTTCGGAGAAGAGAAGATTGGCTTGATGACTCGTAAGGGAGTGTTCCCCTACGATTACCTCACATCATGGGATGTTTTGAACGACACTCAGCTGCCTCCAAGGGAAGCATTCTACAATAAATTAAATGAAGAAGAAATTACCGGCGATGACTATGAACATGCTAGAAATGTATGGAGTCAGTTTAATGTGAGAAACTTAGGTGAATACAGTGATATTTACTTAACCTCTGATGTTCTTCTCCTTACGGATGTCTTTGAAACATTCAGAGACCAAACTCTGAAAACACACAAAGTCGATCCTGCGCATTATTTCACCTCTCCAGGACTTACATGGGATGCTATGCTGCTGTATACTGGAATCGAGTTAGAATTGCTTCTTGATTACGATCAGCTACTCATGGTTGAATCTGGTATAAGAGGAGGATTATGCCAGGTTTCTCACCGGCATGCGGAGGCTAACAACACCTATATGGAGCAGTATGATCCTCGTAAACCCTCTCATTTTATTACATACGAAGACGCCAATAACCAATACGGCTGGGGAATGTGTAAGGCCCTTCCTTATGGAGGGTTTAAATGGGTTTCTCCTGAAGACATAGACCTGGAATTATTGAAGGAAGATGACCCCCTTGGATACATCTTAGAAGTCGATGTCGAATATCCTGTCGAGCTCCACGATCTTCATAATGATTTGCCCTTCCTGCCTGAGAGTATGAAACCGGGGGAATCCTCTTCAAAGAAACTAATTGCCCATCTTGGATCCCGAAAGAAGTATGTGGTACATTACATGTCCTTGAAACAAGCTCTTAGTCACGGTCTACTATTAACAAAGATTCATCGAGCACTTCAGTTTCATCAGTCGTGTTGGCTAAAACCTTACGTCGAGTTTAATAACCGTCTGCGACAACAAGCTAGAAATGATTTTGAGAAGGATCTTTATAAACTATTCAATAATGCGATGTTCGGAAAAACAATGGAAAATATTCGTAATCGTATGGATATACGTCTTGTAGCAAACAGCAAAACATTAGAAAAACTGATAGCCAAGCCTACATTTATCGATCGAACTATATACGGTCCTAATCTTGCAGCTGTTCATATGGCTTCTCGTAAAATAGTGTTCAACAAGCCTATATACATTGGTATGAGCGTACTAGACATCTCCAAGACGCTTATGTATTCATATCAATATGATGTGTTACTTCCATATTATGGAGTTGAGAATCTTAAACTGCTGTATACGGATACAGATTCCTTCATCCATCGAGTGACTACAGCTGATATATACCAGGATAAATTACATATGCTTGAACATCTGGACACAGCGGACTACCCTGCTAACCATATATGCTATTCTACACAAAACAAGAAAGTGTTGGGAAAGTTTAAAGATGAAGCAAGTGGTAAAATCATTCGCCGTTTCGTTGGTCTTAGACCTAAAATGTATGCTCTCGATATTGATGGCTCTGTGATAAAAAAGATCAAAGGCATTAAACATAGCGCCATTAAGCAATACATCAGCTTCAATAGCTATATGGAGTGTCTTAAAACTTTAAAAATCGTAAGAACTCCTATGAACTTAATTCTATCCCAACGTCATAATGTCTCTACAGTTGAATCTAATAAAATAGCTCTGTCGCCTCATGATGACAAGAGAGTAATTGCAGAGGATGGAATATCAACGTATGCGTATGGGCATTACAACGTTGCAAGCCGTGCATAAGAGTATGCAACTTAGATCTCAAGATAATTATTTTCTCCGTTACGTTTCCTGTAGAAAATGAAAGTTTAATGAACTGACTCCTCCACGCCTCCAATGATGTCTGACGAAGAAAGAAGAAAAAATAAAAAAATTACTCACCAGGCTTCTCCGTGCTTCCCATGATACTTGTCGAAGAAAGAAGAAAAATAAAAATTATAAAGGGAGGCGTTAACTCTGCCACTAGACTTTAACTCTAGTGCTGGTCTCCAGCCCAGATAAAAGAGGAGAGGCGTATACCCTGCTACCTTAAAGTAAGTATACCCTCATTAACTTTATATAAACAGAAGATTGTGTTAAAATACTATCAAAAATAGTGCTCAATATCTCTTAAAATACTGAGCTATAAGTACTTCAACATCAGCAGATGAAACATCGTTTAGTGATAGGTTAAGCTCTACAAAGGATTAGAAAAAACAATGTTGAATAAATTTGTAAAGAACATTTTAAAAGCAGGTTAGATCATAATAGGTGGGGATAGACTTAGAAAAACTACTCGGTGTGTTCGAGATGTTACCCCCAGAACATACAGAACCAAGCAAAAGAGTCATACAGTTGTATAAAATTCTGTGACAGAGGGCAAAAATAGCAGTAATAAGAACTTCAACATCAATGGTTAGGACATCTTCTACTGGAAGTTTAAAAGTTCTATAAAGGAGGGTGCAAATAGCAGTAAAATGGGGTGAAATGTCCTAAAAATGTATGAAAATGATTGAATAACTCTGAAAATTGTCTGAAAAGTTGTTAAATATGTTGTTAAAAGCGCCCTGAATATACTAAAAGCGTCTAAAAGATATAACAGAGGGTGCAAAATCGCAGGAAAATGGAGCGAAACGTCTTAAAAATGTATGAAAATGACTGAATAACTCTGAAAATTGTCTGAAAAGTTGTTAAATATGTTGTAAAAGCGCCCTGAATATACTAAAAGCGTCTAAAAGATCTAACAGAGGATGCAAAATTGTAGCAAAATGGGGTGAAACGTCTTAAAAATGTATGAAAATGACTGAATAACTCTGAAAATTGTCTGAAAAGTTGTTAAATATGTTGTAAAAAAGCGCCCTGAATATACTAAAAGCGTCTAAAAGATCTAACAGAGGGTGCAAAATTGTAGCAAAATGGGGCGAAACGTCTTAAAAATGTATGAAAATGACTGAATAATTCTGAAAATTGTCTGAAAAATTTTTAATATGTTGTAAAAGCATCAAGAATATGCTAAAAGTGCTTAAAAAGATCTAACAGAGGATGCAAAATTGTAGCAAAATGGGGTGAAACGTCTTAAAAATGTATGAAAATGACTGAATAACTCTGAAAATTGTCTGAAAAGTTGTTAAATATGTTGTAAAAGCAGCATGAATATACTAAAAGCGTCTAAAAGATCTAACAGAGGGTGCAAAATTGTAGCAAAAAATGGGGTGGAACGTCTTAAAAATGTATGAAAATGACTGAATAACTCTGATCATTGTCTGAAAAGTTGTTAAATATGTTGTAAAAGCATCAAGAATATGCTAAAAGCGTCTAAAAGATCTAACAGAGGACTCAAAATAGTATTAAAATGGGGTGAAACGTCTTAAAAATGTATGAAAATTACTGAATAACTCTGAAAATTGTCTGAAAAGTTGTTAAATATGTTGTAAAATCATCAAGAATATGCTAAAAGTGTTTAAAAAGATCTATCAGAGGACTCAAAATAGTATCAAAATGTTTATGAAATTCCTAGACGGAGATCAGGGTAGCGTATGACAGGATAGAATAGATAAGCAGAGGAGGGAATAGGATAGATGATAAGAGGATAGAATGAATGTCTAGAAACGTATCATGTTAGTAGAATAGAATAAATAATAAGAGGATCTACCTTAGGTTAGGCTAGGCCATGTTAGATTAGGATAGGTTAGGTTAGGTTAGGATAGGTTAGACGAGTAGAAGTATGAGGCTTAGGTTAAATTATCAAAGACCGGAGTAAATAGTGGGAGCTGGGTTAGGTTAGGTTAGCCATGTAGAAGTATGGAGCTTAGGTTAGGTTAAGATAGGTTAGACGAGTAGAAGTATGGGGCTTAGGTTAGGATAGATTAGGTTAGGTTAGGTTAGGTTAGGTTAGGTTAGGTTAGGTTAGGTTAGGTTAGGTTAGGTTAGGTTAGTGAGGCAATGTGGGGTGAGGTATCATGTTGGGGTAATATATTTAATCAACTCAGAAAGCTCTTGTGTTAGGCGGCATACACCGATATAGCGAACGACATACTCAGGCACCATGAACGCTCATAAGCATACATACACTGCTATAGGCCTTAAGAGTCATCCCTAGAGATTCCTTTAAACACCTACAACGTCCTGCTTCCCCTACCACCTTACCTAGTAATCCTTAGATTACGCACGGCGGCCATCTTGCCCATAAAAAAGTGTGCCAGCTTTCCCTTATATACCCTACTGATGCGATATCAAGCGATGCCAAGCACATGTGACGCGACGTGACTCGGTGCGCATGCGATGCAATGACCATAAGATGCGATAACAAGCGATGCCATGCGCATGTGACGTGACGTGACTCAATGTGCATGCGATGCACATAAGATGCGATATCAGGCGATGCCATGAGTATGTGACGTGATGTGACTCAATCCGCATGCTATGCGATGCACATAAAGTGCGATATCAAGCGATGCCATGCGCATGTGGCGTGATTTCGCTAAATGCGCTGCGATGCGATGCGTATAAGATGCGATATCAAGCGATGCCATGCGCAAGTGGCGTGATGTCACTCAATACGCATGCGATGCGATGCACATAAGATGCGATATTAAGCGATTCCATGCGCATGTGATGCAACGTGACTCAATGCGCATGCGATGCGATGCACGTAAGACAAGATATCAAGAGATGCCATATGCATGTGACGCGACGTGACTCAATGCGCATGCGATGCGATGCACATAAGATGCGATATCTAGCGACGCCATGCGTATGTGACGTGATGTGATTCAATCCGCATGCGATGAGATGCACATGAGATGCGATATCAAGCGATGCCATGTGCATGTGACGCGACGTGACTCAATGCTTATGCGATGCGATGCAGATAAGACGCGACATCAAGCGATGCAATGCGCATGTGACGTGACGTGACTCAACGCGCATGCGATGAGACGCACATAAGCTGCGATATCAAGGTATGCCATCCGTATGTGACATGACGTGACTCAATGCACATGGGATGCGATGCACATAAGATGCGATATCAAGCGATGCCATGCGTATGTGACGTGATGTGATTCAATCCGCATGCGATGAGATGCACATGAGATGCGATATCAAGCGATGCCATGTGCATGTGACGCGACGTGACTCAATGCTTATGCGATGCGATGCAGATAAGACGCGACATCAAGCGATGCAATGCGCATGTGACGTGACGTGACTCAACGCGCATGCGATGCGACGCACATAAGCTGCGATATCAAGGTATGCCATGCGCATGTGACCCGAAGTGACTCAATGCGCATGCAAAGAGATGCACATAAGATGCGATATCAAGCGATGCCATTAGCATGTTTCGCAACGTGACTCATTGCGCATGCGATGCGATGCACATAAGATGCGATATCAAGCGATGCCATGCGCATATGACGCGAGGTGACTCAATGCGCATGCGATGCGAAGCACATCAGATGCGATATGAAGCGATGCCATGCAAATGTGACGAGACATGGCTCAACTCGCATGCAATGCGATACACATAAGATGCGATGTCGAGCGATGCCATTAATGTCTGATGCGATGTGACTCAATGCGCATGCGATGCGATGAACATGAGAGGCGATATCAAGCGATTTCATGCGCATGTGATGCGATGTGACATAAGATGCGATATCGAGCGCAACCATGTGCATGTGGCGTGATGTCACTCAATGCGCTGCGATTCGATGCACATAAGATGCTATATCGAGCGATGCCATGCGCACGCGACGCTACGTGGCTCAATGCGCATGTGATGCGAAGCACATCAGATGCGATTTCAAGTGATGCCATGAAAATGTGACGAGACATGACTCAACGCGCATGCGATGCGATGCACATAAGATGCCATGTCGAGCGATGCCATGCGCGTGTGATGCGATGTGACTCAATGCGCATGCGATGCACATAAGATGCGATGCGCATAAGATGCAATATCAGGCGATGCCATGCGCATGTGACGCGACGTCACTCAATGCGCATACGATGCGCAGAAGATGCGTTGTCGAGCGATGCCATGCGCATGTGATGCGATGTGACTCAATGCGCATGCGATGCGATGCACATAAGATGCGATATCAAGCGATGCCATGCGCATGTGACGCGACGTGACTCAATAAGCATGCGATGCACATGAAATACCATATCAAGCGATGCCATGCGCATGTGACGCGACGTGAAGCACTATGCATGCGATGCAATGCACATAAGATGCAATATAAAGCGATGCCATGCGCATGTAAGGGATGTATATCCCTTTCGGATGATCGTCACCTGGGCTGGCGGAGGCGGGGCCAGTCCAAAAATTAATTTAAAAAAAAAAAGAAATGTAACGCGACGTGCCTCAATGCGCATGCCATGCGATGAACATACATGCGATATCAAGCGATGCCATGCGCATGTGACATGACGTGACTCAATGCGCATGCGATGCATACACATAATTTCCGTTGTTGAGCGATGCCATGCGCATGTGACGCGATGTGATTCAATGCGCATGCGATGCGATGCACATAAGATGCGATATCAAGCAATGCCATGCGCATGTAACGCGACGTGACTCAATGCGCATGCGATACGATGCACATAAAATGCCATATCAAGCGATGGCATGCACATGTGACGCGACATGACTCACTGCACATGCGATGCAATGCACATAAGATGCGTTATCAAGCGATGCCATGCGCATGTAACGCGACTTGACTCAATGCGCATGCGATGCACATAAGATGCGACATCAAGCGATGCCATGCGCATGTGACGCGTCGTGACTCAATGCGCATGCGATGCGATGCACATAAGATACGATATCGAGCGATGCCATGCGCATGTGGCTCAATACGCATACGATGCGATGCACATAAAATGCGGTATCAAGCGATGCCATGCGTATGCGACGCGATGTAACTCAATGCGCATTCAATGCGATGCACATAAGATGCGATGTCGAACGATGCCATGCGCGTGTGATGCGATGTGACTCAAAGCGCATGCGATGCACATAAGATGCGATATCAATCGATGTCAAGCGCATGTGACGCGAGGTGACTCGATGCGCATGCGATGCAATGACCATAAGATGCGATAACAAGCGATGCCATGCGCAGGTGACGTGACGTGACTCAATGTGCATGCGATGCACATAAGATGCGATATCAGGCGATGCCATGAGTATGTGACCTTATGTGACTCAATCCGCATGCTATGCGATGCACATAAAGTGCGATATCAAGCGATGCCATGCGCATGTGGTGTGATTTCGCTAAATGCGCTGCGATGCGATGCATATAAGATGCTATATCAAGCGATGCCATGCGCATGTTACGTGATGTGACTCAATCCGCATGCGATGCGATGCACATAAGATGCGATATCAAGCGATGCCATGCGCATGTGGCGTGATGTCACTCAATACGCATGGGATGCGATGCACATAAGATGCGATATCAAGCGATGCCATGCGCATGTGATGCAACGTGACTCAATGCGCATGCGATGCGATGCACGTAAGATAAGATATCAAGAGATGCCATATGCATGTGACGCGACGTGACTCAATGCGCATGCGATGCGATGCACATAAGATGCCATATCAAGCGATGCCATGCGTATGTGACGTGATGTGATTCAATCCGCATGCGATGAGATGCACATGAGATGTGATATCAAGCGATGCCATGTGCATGTGACGCGACGTGACTCAATGCTTATGCGATGCGATGCAGATAAGATGCGACATCAAGCGATGCCATGCGCATGTGACGCGACGTGACTCAATGCGCATGCGATGCGACGCACATAAGCTGCGATATCAAGGTATGCCATGCGTATGTGACATGACGTGACTCAATGCACATGGAATGCGATGCAGATAAGATGCGACATCAAGCGATGCCATGCGCATGTGACGCGACGTGACTCAATGCGCATGCGATGCGACGCACATAAGCTGCGATATCAAGGTATGCCATGCGTATGTGACATGACGTGACTCAATGCACATGGAATGCGATGCACATAAGATGCGATATCAAGCGATGCCATGCGCATATGACGCGAGGTGACTCAATGCGCATGCGATGCGAAGCACATCAGATGCGATATCAAGCGACGCCATGCAAATGTGACGAGACATGGCTCAACGCGCATGCGAAGCGATACACATAAGATGCGATGTCGAGTGATGCCATGCATGTCTGATGCGATGTGACTCAATGCGCATGCGATGCGATGAACATGAGAGGCGATATCAAGCGATTTCATGCGCATGTGATGCGATGTGACATAAGATGCGATATCGAGCGCTGCCATGTGCATGTGGCGTGATGTCACTCAATGCGCTGCGATTCGATGCACATAAGATGCTATATCGAGCGATGCCGTGCGCACGTGACGCTACGTGGCTCAATGCGCATGTGATGGGAAGCACATCAGATGCGATATCAAGTGATGCCATGAAAATGTGACGAGACATGACTCAACGCGCATGCGATGCGATGCACATAAGATGCCATGTCGAGCGATGCCATGCGCGTGTGATGCGATGTGACTCAATGCGCATGCGATGCACATAAGATGCGATGCGCATAAGATGCAATATCAGGCGATGCCATGCGCATGTGACGCGATGTGACTAAATGCGCATGCGGTGCTTATAAGATGCGATATCAAGCGATACCATGCGCATATCACGCGATGTCACTCAATGCGCATGCGATGCGATGCACAAAAGGTGCGATATCGAGCGATGTCATGCGCATGTGGTGCGACGTGAGTAATGCACATGCGATGAACATAAGATGCGTTTTTAAGAATTGCCATGCGCATTCGACGCGACGTGACTCAAAGCGCATGCGATGCGATGCTGGTAAGATGCGATATCAAGCGATGCCATGCGCATGTGATGCGAAGTGACTCAATGCGCATGAGATCCACATAAGATGCGATATCAAGTGATGCCATGCGCATGTGACGCGCTGTGACTTAATGCGCATGCGATACGATGCACATAAGATGCGATATCAAGCGACGCCATGCGCATGTGACCTGGCGTGACTCAATGCGCATGCGATGCAATGCACATAAGATGCGATTTCAAGCAATGAAATGCGCATGTGATGCGACGTGACTCAATACGCATGCGATGCGATGAACATGAGAGGCGATATGAAGCGATGCCATGCGCATGTGGCGTGATGTCACTCAATATGCATGCGATGCACATAAGATGCGATATCAAGCGATGCCATGCGCATGTGATGCAACGTGACTCAATGCGCATGCGATGCAAATGAGATGCGAAATCAAGCGATGCCATGTACATGTGAAGCGACGTCACTCAATGTGCATACGATGCACATGAGATGCGTTGTCGAGAGATGCCATGCGCATGTGATGCGATGGGACTCAATGCGCATGAGATGCGATGCACATAAGATGCGATATCAAGCGATGCCATGCGCATGTGACGCGACGTGACTCAATAAGCATGCGATGCGATGCACATAAAATATAATATCAAGCGATGCCATGCGCATGTGACGCGACCTGGCTCAATGCGCATGCGATGCGAGGCACATAAGATGCGATATCAAGCGATGCCATGCGCATGCGACATGACGTGACTCAATGCACATGGGATGCGATTCACATAAGATGCGATATCAAGCGATGCCATGCGCATGTGACGCGAAGTGACTCAATGCGCATGCAAAGAGATGCACATAAGATGCGATATCAAGCGATGCCATGCGCATGTGACGCAACGTGACTCAATGCGTATTCGATGCGATGCACATAAGATGCGATATCAAGCGATGCCATGCGCATATGACGCGTGGTGACTCAATGCGCATGCGATGCGAAGCACATCAGATGCGATATCAAGCGATGCCATGCGCATGTGACATGACGTGACTCAATGCACATGGGATGCGATTCACATAAGATGCGATATCAAGCGATGCCATGCGCATGTGACGCGAAGTGACTCAATGCGCATGCAAAGAGATGCACATAAGATGCGATATCAAGCGATGCCATGCGCATGTGACGCAACGTGACTCAATACGCATGCGATGCGATACACATAAGATGCGATGTCGAGCGATGCCATGCATGTCTGATGCGATGTGACTCAATGCGCATGCGATGCGATGAACATCAGAGGCGATATCAAGCGATTCCATGCGCATGTGATGCGATGTGACATAAGATGCGATATCGAGCGCTGCCATGTGCATGTGGCGTGATGTCACTCAATGCGCTGCGATTCGATGCACATAAGATGCGATATCAAGCGATGCCATGCGCATGTGAGCGATGTGACTCAATACGCATGTGATGCAACGTGACTAAATGCGCATGCGATGGTAATGAGATGCGAAATCAGGCGATGCCATGTGCATGTGACGCGACGTCACTCAATGCGCATACGATGCGCAGAGGATGCGTTGTCGAGCGATGCCATGCGCATGTGATGCGATGTGACTCAATGCGCATGCGATGCGATGCACATAAGATGCGATATCAAGCGATGCCATGCGCATGAGACGCGACGTGACTCAATAAGCATGCGATGCGATGCACATGAAATACCATATCAAGCGATGCCATGCGCATGTGACGCGACGTGAGTCACTATGCATGCGATGCAATGCACATAAGATGCAATATCAAGCGATGCCATGCGCATGTAAGGGATGTATATCCCTTTCGGATGATCGTCACCTGGGCTGGCGGAAGCGGGGCCAGTCCAAAAAATTAATTAAAAAAAAAAAAGAAATGTAACGCGACGTGACTCAATGCGCATGCGATGCGATGAACATACATGCGATATCAAGCGATGCCATGCGCATGTGACATGACGTGACTCAATGCGCATGCGATGCGATGCACATAATTTCCGTTGTTTTTTTTTTTTTTTAAATTGGGGACAGCATTTTTTTTTATCTTTTGTTTTTTTTTTAAATATGTGTTTTATTTTTAGAAATAAAATCTCTTCCAATTCTTGTGGGCATTAAATCTGAATAACTTCGGCTGTGTAAAAAAGTAGATTCTTCTCTAAACCAAATTCTCTAAAGATGGTAATCTATTTTTCATTATTTATAAGTCTTAAAGTCTGATTCTAACAATGGTATATCCCTCAAAACTTGTCTTAAAATGCCTGAATAAAAATCTATTATTTTGACGATAAGTAATAATGAAAGCCTACAGTCTGTTCATGTATGTTTCTGTGTGCAACTGACTGACAGTAACATATGTACAGGCCTGAAGGCTCCTTTAGTCATGTACAGAAATATAAAGAACATTTATAGGTCTTTTTTTTTTTTACTTTTTATTTTTTTTTTATTTTTTTTTTTTACCTTAATACCAATTTTTTTTCTGTTTTTTTTTGCTTTTTTTATTTTTTTTTTTTTTTTTTGTTTTTTTTTTTTTTTTGCTTTTTTTATGAAAACCTTAACTTTAAGTTTAACCTGTTATTTTTTTTTTAGGTGACACATGGTCATTTATTTTCATAACAGATACTCAAAGTTAGCTTTTTTTTATTTTTTATTTTATTTTTTTTTATTTTTTTATTTTTTTTATGTATATATTATTTTGATTATAGTTGCATTGTCGTATTTAAAGTGCAAGGCGTGTTATGTACGGCTGCATTGATTTGCTAAGACCAGAAGTTATCAGTTGCCAGCGTGCCTGTCTCAGAAAACTGACCCAATCCTTCCTCTGCGCCACTGGGCCATTATTCTGTTTAAGGATCCAGTACATTGTTCCCATTACCAGCCAAACTACACAGCGTTGGAGTGCAGTATTCTGAAAATGAAATTCCAAACGCTGGAGCTTCTCAAGGCATGGTGGAGCTTGCGGTGGGCACCATTTGGCGACGTAGGTCCTGAGCTCTACCCAGATGACTTCAACCTGCTTACAGGAAGCGATCCGGTGGTCCAGTGTGTCGACGGCGGCACAAGATGGACATTGGTTTGACTGTGCCCTTCCATGTCGCCAGAGTTTATCCGCTGTCGGTATAGTCTCATTTAATACTTCATAGGTGGTTTCCTGCCAATCACTGGGCACATGTTTACAAAATAAATTCTGCCAGATCACTTTCCACTCCCTGGTATATTTCTCTGCCACTCTGGGCACCAGATGAACTGTCGTGAGCATACGGTAGTGGTTCCGGGTGCATTCGAAGGCCGTAATGTCATCGTTGTTGTCCAGAATTCGTTTTAGGTGAAGGACAGTGGGTTTAAATCCGTTGAGTGCCACCTGAGGGTTATGCAGCTGTTCCTTCCAGAAATTTTGGTCAATGGATGAGCCAGATCCGCGCAATGATTGTGTGGCGGTTTTCCCCAATAAGGCCATGCATTTCTTGGCAATGTCCACTAAGCCGCAACCACCTTTGGACGGAGGCAAACGTAGTTGAGGCCGGCTCACCTTATATGCTTTTCCAGTCCACAAAAAGTAACCAAGGAGTTGTTCCAATTTCTGTGCGTCACGTTTTGCAATCGGCAGAATCTGTGCCACATACCAAATTTTGCTTAGACCATAAGTATGCAGGTACCAGATGCGTTGTAGCAAATTCAGGTTCCGGATCCTCTCCATGGATAAGGAATGGCGTAAACTATTAATTTTTTCCCTCCAGTTAACTGCAATCGTATCTTCTATATTTGCCATAAAGCATATTCCAAGTATCCTTGTAGTAGTCACACATTGCATCCCCAAGGTCTGTGGCGGTTCCGGCCAATTTCCTAATATTAGGATCTCCGATTTCTCAGCATTTAACACTGCACCGGACATCGTTGTGTACTGCTCCAATCCCTGTTGCATGGTCGTCATGTCTTCATTATCTGCAGCCACCACAGTCACATCATCAGCATAGGCTGTAAGTGTGAACCGTTCATTGTATACACTGACTCCTCGCATGGTTTGTTGCAACCTCTGGAGTAAAGGATTCAATGCCAATGAAAACAATCCCATTGATAGCGGGCAGCCTTGACGTACTGATCGTTGTATTCGTACCATCCGTTCCATAAGACTCGAGACTGTGCCGTGCCGTAGAGTCCCTGAATAAGGTTGATTACCGGCAC
Organism: Tenodera sinensis; assembly: GCA_030765045.1. Classification (NCBI taxonomy): domain Eukaryota; kingdom Metazoa; phylum Arthropoda; class Insecta; order Mantodea; family Mantidae; genus Tenodera; species Tenodera sinensis. The sequence goes on along the minus strand of CM060970.1, from coordinate 111,677,956 downwards.
TGGAAATTTCGCAGCCGTTAAGCAGTTCCACAGATACGAATGGCGCACTCTATCAAAAGCCTGTTGAAAGTCGAGATTGATCAAAGCCACCGCTTTATTTTCTCTGCGTAGATGGATCAGCGTGTCACGCAGTTCCGCCAATGTGTCAATAATGTTCTTTTTCGATATTGCCGCTTGGTTACAATGCATGATTTCTGCATATGCTCCTTTTAATCGGTTAGCCAGAACTTTCGCAAATAACTTATAATCGGCGTTTAGCAGCGTTATTGGACGATAGTCCTTCATGGTGGCGGTTTTCTGTTTCTTCGGCACCAGGGTGATAACACCATCCGCGAAGGTTGAGGGAAACACTGCTGTCTCCCACAGTTCCGCATATACTTCCAACACTTCGTTCTTGATTATTGGCCAGAACTTTCTATAGAATTCATAGGTGAGCCCATCAGGACCTGGTGATGTGTGTCGACTGGCTTGTTCAATGGCGACCAACACCTCCCGCTCCGTGATAGGGCTGGTAAGTATTTTTGCGGATTCCTGGGTGATGCCGGTGTCAAACAGTTCATGTTCCATACGCCTATAAGGGGTGTCTGCTTCTGGCGCTTCTTGAAATAAAGCCTGAAAGTGATCCGCTATAAGCTGGAGATGGGCGCGCGTTCCAACATGGGCGGTTCCAGTGTGCGCGTCCCGTATTGTTTGAGGATATCTTCCATGTCCCTTCTGCCGCTCCTTTGCGAAATAATAAAATGAGTTCTGTTCCGCTTCATGCATGGATTTCACTTTGGCTCGAACTTTGTGTCCTTCCAACTGGTGTAAGTGTTTTAATTTGATGATTTCTTTTACTTTTTTTATCTCCGTCTGCACCTCATAGCCCTCCCTTTGCTTCAGATGCAGCCCCCACAGCGCCTCATTGTAAAAATGTAGTAGCTGCTTCTTGGCCTGTGCCCTCACAATACCCATGGATTTAAATAGGGAGCGAATCGCTGGTTTTGCCGTGTTCACCCACCAAAAACTCTTCCGAGTTGAACTTCTAAAGGCCGACTGTAACTGAAGCCATTTGATTTGAAATTGTTCCCTAATGTCTGTGTCCTCCAGCATAGAATTATTGAGTTTCCAGTAGCCACGGCCGGCCGTCTCAAGCCTTATTTCATTTATTTGCAATTGACATAGCACTGCATGATGGTCACTAAAAACCACCGGAATGACCAAAATTCGGTGGACATTTGGAGCCATTCCGGGAGATAGATACTGTCGGTCGATGCGTGAGGCAGAAGTGTTGCGGATGAAAGTGAATTCCACTTCGTTCCCATGCTTGATCTCCCATGCGTCAAGCAGTTGCATCTGTGACACTAGGTGTTGTAGCATGATGCTAAAATTCGTAGCACCTTTTTGGTCCTTCGCCTGCAACGTGCAATTGAAGTCGCCTGCTAGCAGAAGTTCCTTGCCTTGTCGCAAATGCGGGGTTACATCGGTTTGGAAGAAACGCTCTCTCGCTTGTCTATTCTGTGACCCAGCTGGAGCATATATGTTAACCAGGACGGTCTCTTCCAAAGTAGCGGAGAGGACCCGTCCGTCGGGATCCATCTGAAAATTCTGCAGGGGAAGTCCCTTCCTGTACACTATTGCCGTTCCTCTGCCGTTCAAACCTAGGTTAACTTTATAGTCGTAATTGTAAAGAGCATCCAAGTTGTAAGTATTTACTTCTTGGAGAAAGCATATGTCAATGTTGTTCACCTGGAGGAAACTATTGAGCAGTTTTTGGGTTACTAGATTTCTGCACCCATTCACATTCACTGTTGCCACCGTTCGTAGATAGATCATTATGAAAGCGACTGTCGCAAAGATAGTGTAACTCGGGCGTCTACGTCCTTGGCCTCGTGCATTGCTGCTAGTGTGCTACTGTTCGGTCTCTGGATGTCTAGCTGAGGTTATCTGTGCCGGAGGGTTTCCCTTAAGCCTTGGGTCACATAAGGACACCTGGGGCTTCCGTGTCACCTGAAGTAGGATCGGCGACTCCGCTTCTGTGGCCCTCGCATCAGGTTGAGAGGGATGAGATCCACCAGCCATCTCTGCACGCCGATAAATTGCGACTGCTTCAGCTGACCGTGGTTGGTCCTCTTGGGATCTGTGTGGCCGTTCGAGTACTTGCGGTCGAGAATCACTCGCAGATGGTCGTGCCGCTACGGTGGTGCCGGGGGTGTCCTCCCGGTAATGGGAGTCTGCTCCTATCTCCACCGCTGGGCACCTCACACTTTGTTGTAACTGTGCTGCTTCGTAATCACTCTGGGGGTTGTTTCCCGCGTCCCTCCTTGCAGGTTGAACCTCACAGGTGTTCCTGTCACCTCCCTCCTCCAGGATACTGCTGCCAATCAATGCTGAGGCAGGCTCTTGCGTCAGTACTCCAGCCGTATCTGCTGTGTCTGTGGACGGGACTTGCAATAGACGTGCCTCCTCATGGGCTTCTTCCACAACTTCCTCCAGCTCCATTTGGTTATTCCAGGATGGTTCTTCCTTCTGGGCTTTGCTTGTCTTCGCCCGCTTGGCCCGTTTCTTCTCGGTCGGGCGTTTCTCTTCTGCTGCAGCTGTCTCCGTTACAAGTGGACCCACCTCGGGTGGTATTATCTCCTCCGGATTGGCCAGATGTACTCGTTTCCCTGTGGTATCTCGAACTATGGAGGCATACTCCCTTTGCGGTGCAGACCTTGCTGCTTCCTGTTGACTGTCATTCACCAGAGACGTTTGCCTGTTTTCATCCGTAGGATGCGCTCCCTCACTCTGCGTGTCCACTACCACCTTCGTCGGTTCTGTTTCGTTTCTCCGTCCAGTCGCCACTGGGCGTGTTGCGGTCGGACGGTGGGGGCAAAATTCCTTTAGATGTGCCGTGCTACTGCAGACGTAGCAGGATCTGGGTTGGCCGGCGTAGGACACCGATAATCTGTAGCTGCCAATGATGATAAAACTAGGGATGTTCGTCTTCAGTTGCATCTTTACCGCTCGTACCCCATTAAACACCGGGACGCGATATTGTCGGCTCCATTGTTCCTTCCGGACGTCATATACCGTTCCGTAACGCTGCAACGCTGCTTTTAAGACCTCTGCCGGGAGCTCTGGGGGTACATCAAACACTCGGACATTGACAGCATTACCGGTCACGTGTTCGATAAGCACTTTAGTCATCTCACCATTCATATATGTGAAAGGTGTTTCCGCCGAGAAGTTATTGAGGGTTTTCTCCAGCAAGAGTGCTGATATTAATTTAACATAAATTGCCCGTTCACTTGCAATTAACTGTATTGTATCCACTTGCTCCGCATTTAACCGTAATGTATCTGCTATGAAATCATGCACTTCATATGCCGACGGTCGCGTTGCACTTAAAGCAAACTTGATCCTGAGGGTATTTTTCCTCACGTACATTTCCATTTCTTTTCACTGTTAAATTTAGCTGAAATACTCACTTTAAATTCCTACACTTGGTGATCGATAATATCACTCACAGTGTGGTATATGTCTTTCTTGCGCTCACTCACTATCAGGCCACACACGCAGTAGACAAAACAACCGGTTCTCCTGGTACGTCCGCTCTGTCCCAGCGCACTGGCTTTACGTTGTTGAGCGATGCCATGCGCATGTGACGCGATGTGACTCAATGCGCACGCGATGCGATGCACATAAGTTGCGATATCAAGCAATGCCATTCGCATGTAACGCGACGTGACTCAATGCGCATGCGATACGATGCACATAAAATGCCATATCAAGCGATGGCATGCACATGTGACGCGACGTGACTCACTGCACATGCGATGCAATGCACATAAGATGCGATATCAAGCGATGCCATGCGCATGTAACGCGACGTGACTCAATGCGCATGCGATGCGCATAAGATGCGATATCAAGCGATGCCATGCGTATGTGACGTGTTGTGATTCAATCCGCATGCGATGAGATACACATGAGATGAGATATCAAGCGATGCCATGTGCATGTGACGCGACGTGACTCAACGCTTATGCGATGCGATGCACATAAGATGCGACATCAAGCGATGCCATGCGCATGTGACGCGACGTGACTCAATGCGCATGCGATGCGACGCACATAAGCTGCGATATCAAGGTATACCATGCGTATGTGACATGACGTGACTCAATGCACATGGGATGCGATGCACATAAGATGCGATATCAAGCGATGCCATGCGCATGTGACGCGAAGTGACTCAATGCGCATGCAAAGAGATGCACATAAGATGCGATATCAAGCGATGCCATGCGCATGTGACGCGACGTGACTCAATGCGCAAGCGATGGTATGCACATAAGATGCGATATCAAGCGATGCCATGCGCATGTTTTGCAACGTGACTCTATGCGCATGCGATGCGATGCACATAAGATGCGATATCAAGCGATGCCATGCGCATATGACGCGAGGTGACTCAATGCGCATGCGATGCGAAGCACATTAGATGCGATATCAAGCAATGCCATGCAAATGTGACGAGACATGGCTCAACGCGCATGCGATGCGATACACATAAGATGCGATGTCGAGCGATGCCATGCATGTCTGATGCGATGCGACTCAATGCGCATGCGATGCGATGAACATGAGAGGCGATATCAAGCGATTTCATGCGCATGTGATGCGATGTGACATAAGATGCGATATCGAGCGCTGCCATGTGCATGTGGCGTGATGTCACTCAATGCGCTGCGATTCGATGCACATAAGATGCTATATCGAGCGATGCCATGCGCACGTGACGCTACGTGGCTCAATGCGCATGTATTGCGAAGCACATCAGATGCGATATCAAGTGATGCCATGAAAATGTGACGAGACATGACTCAACGCGCATGCGATGCGATGCAAATAAGATGCCATGTCGAGCGATGCCATGCGCGTGTGATGCGATGTGACTCAATGCGCATGCGATGCACATAAGATGCGATGCGCATAAGATGCAATATCAGGCGATGCCATGCGCATGTGACGCGATGTGACTAAATGCGCATGCGGTGCTTATAAGATGCGATATCAAGCGATACCATGCGCATATCACGCGATGTCACTCAATGCGCATGCGATGCGATGCACAAAAGATGCGATATCGAGCGATGTCATGCGCATGTGGTGCGACGTGACTAATGCACATGCGATGCGATGAACATAAGATGCGTTTTCAAGCATTGCCATGCGCATTCGACGCGACGCGACTCAAAGCGCATGCGATGCGATGCACGTAAGATGCGATATCAAGCGATGCCATGCGCATGTGATGCGAAGTGACTCAATGCGCATGAGATCCACATAAGATGCGATATCAAGTGATGCCATGCGCATGTGACGCGCTGTGACTTAATGCGCATGCGATACGATGTACATAAGATGCGATATCAAGCGATGCCATGCGCATGTGACGCAACATGACTCACTGCGCATGCGATGCGATGCACATAAATTGCGATATCAAGCGATGCCATGAGCATGTGACCTGGCGTGACTCAATGCGCATGCGATGCAATGCACATAAGATGCGATATCAAGCAATGCCATGCGCATGTGATGCGACGTGACTCAATACGCATGCGATGCGATGAACATGAGAGGCGATATGAAGCGATGCCATGCGCATGTGATGCGATGTGACTCAATGCGCATGCGATGCGATACACATAAGATGCGATATCAAGCGATGCCATGCGCATGTGATGCAACGTGACTCAATGCGCATGCGATGCAAAAGAGATGCGAAATCAAGCTATGCCATGTACATGTGAAGCGACGTCACTCAATGCGCATACGATGCACATGACATGCGTTGTCGAGAGATGCCATGCGCATGTGATGCGATGGGACTCAATGCGCATGAGATGCGATTCACCTAAGATGCGATATCAAGCGATGCCATGCGCATGTGGTGCGACGTGACTAATGCACATGCGATGCGATGAACATAAGATGCGTTTTCAAGAATTGCCATGCGCATTCGACGCGACGTGACTCAAAGGGCATGCGATGCGATGCACGTAAGATGCGATATCAAGCGATGCCATGCGCATGTGATGCGAAGTGACTCAATGCGCATGAGATCCACATAAGATGCGATATCAAGCGATGCCATGCGCATGTGATGCGAAGTGACTCAATGCGCATGAGATCCACATAAGATGCGATATCAAGTGATGCCATGCGCATGTGACGCGCTGTGACTTAATGCGCATGCGATACGATGCACATAAGATGCGATATCAAGCGACGCCATGCGCATGTGACCTGGCGTGACTCAATGACATTGCGATGCAATGCACATAAGATGCGATATCAAGCAATGAAATGCGCAAGTGATGCGACGTGACTCAATACGCATGCGATGCGATGAACATGAGAGGCGATATGAAGCGATGCCATGCGCATGTGATGCGAGGTGACTCAATGCGCATGCGATGCGATGCACATAAGATGCGATATCAAGCGATGCCATGCGCATGTGGCGTGATGTCACTCAATATGCATGCGATGCGATGCACATAAGATGCGATATCAAGCGATGCCATGCGCATGTGATGCAACGTGACTCAATGCGCATGCGAGCAAATGAGATGCGAAATCAAGCGATGCCATGTACATGTGAAGCGACGTCACTCAATGCGCATACGATGCACATGAGATGCGTTGTCGAGAGATGCCATGCGCATGTGATGCGATGGGACTCAATGCGCATGAGATGCGATGCACATAAGATGCGATGTCAAGCGATGCCATGCGCATGTGACGCGACGTGACTCAATAAGCATGCGATGCGATGCACATAAAATATAATATCAAGCGATGCCATGCGCATGTGACGCGACCTGGCTCAATGCGCATGCGATGCAAGGCGCATAAGATGCGATATCAAGCGATGCGATGCGCATGTGACATGACGTGACTGAATGCACATGGGATGCGATTCACATAAGATGCGATATCAAGCGATGCCATGCGCATGTGACGCGAAGTGACTCAATGCGCATGCAAAGAGATGCACATAAGATGGGATATCAAGCGATGCCATGCGCATATGACGCGTGGTGACTCAATGCGCATGCGATGCGAAGCACATCAGATGCGATATCAAGCGATCCCATGCAAATGTGACGAGACATGGCTCAACGCGCATGCGATGCGATACACATAAGATGCGATGTCGAGCGACGCCATGCATGTCTGATGCGATGTGACTCAATGCGCATGCGATGCGATGAACATCAGAGGCGATATCAAGCGATTCCATGCGCATGTGATGCGATGTGACATAAGATGCGATATCGAGCGCTGCCATGTGCATGTGGCGTGATGTCACTCAATGCGCTGCGATTCGATGCACATAAGATGCGATATCAAGCGATGCCATGCGCATGTGAGCGATGTGACTCAATAAGCATGCGATGCGATGCACATAAAATGCGATATCAAGCGATGCCATTCGCATGTGATGCAGCGTGACTAAATGCGCATGCGATGCTAATGAGATACGAAATCAGGCGATGCCATGTGCATGTGACGCGACGTCACTCAATGCGCATACGATGCGCAGAAGATGCGTCGTCGAGCGATACCATGCGCATGTGATGCGATGTGACTCAATGCGCATGCGATGCGATGCACATAAGATGCGATATCAAGCGATGCCATGCGCATGTGACTGCGACGTGACTCAATAAGCATGCGATGCGATGCACATGAAATACCATATCAAGCGATGCCATGCGCATGTGACGCGACGTGAGTCACTATGCATGCGATGCGATGCACATAAGGTGCAATATCAAGCGATGCATGCGCATGTAAGGGATGTATATCCCTTTCGGATGATTGTCACCTGGGCTGGCGGAGGCGGGGCCAGTCCAAAAAATTAATTAAAAAAAAAAGAAATGTAACGCGACGTGACTCAATGCGCATGCGATGCGATGAACATACATGCGATATCAAGCGATGCCATGCGCATGTGACATGACGTGACTCAATGCGCATGCGATGCGATGCACATAAGATGCGATATCAAGCAATGCCATGCTCATGCAACGCGACGTGACTCAATGCCCATGCGATACGATGCACATAAAATGCCATATCAAGTGATGGCATGCACATGTGACGCGACGTGACTCACTGCACATGCGATGCAATGCACATAAGATGCGATATCAAGCGATGCCATGCGCATGTAACGCGACGTGACTCAATGCGCATGCGATGCGCATAAGATGCGATATCAAGCGATGCCATGCGTATGTGACGTGTTGTGATTCAATCCGCATGCGATGAGATACACATGAGATGAGATATCAAGCGATGCCATGTGCATGTGACGCGACGTGACTCAACGCTTATGCGATGCGATGAACATAAGATGCGACATCAAGCGATGCCATGCGCATGTGACGCGACGTGACTCAATGCGCATGCGATGCGACGCACATAAGCTGCGATATCAAGGTATACCATGCGTATGTGACATGACGTGACTCAATGCACATGGGATGCGATGCACATAAGATGCGATATCAAGCGATGCCATGCGCATGTGACGCGAAGTGACTCAATGCGCATGCAAAGAGATGCACATAAGATGCGATATCAAGCGATGCCATGCGCATGTGACGCGACGTGACTCAATGCGCAAGCGATGGTATGCACATAAGATGCGATATCAATCGATGCCATGCGCATGTTTCGCATCGTGACTCTATGCGCATGCGATGCGATGCACATAAGATGCGATATCAAGCGATGCCATGCGCATATGACGCGAGGTGACTCAATGCGCATGCGATGCGAAGCACATCAGATGCGATATCAAGCAATGCCATGCAAATGTGACGAGACATGGCTCATGGCGCATGCGATGCGATACACATAAGATGCGATGTCGAGCGATGCCGTGCATGTCTGATGCGATGCGACTCAATGCGCATGCGATGCGATGAACATGAGAGGCGATATCAAGCGATTTCATGCGCATGTGATGCGATGTGACATAAGATGCGATATCGAGCGCTGCCATGTGCATGTGGCGTGATGTCACTCAATGTGCTGCGATTCGATGCACATAAGATGCTATATCGAGCGATGCCATGCGCACGTGACGCTACGTGGCTCAATGCGCATGTGATGCGAAGCACATCAGATGCGATATCAAGTGATGCCATGAAAATGTGACGAGACATGACTCAACGCGCATGCGATGCGATGCAAATAAGATGCCATGTCGAGCGATGCCATGCGCGTGTGATGCGATGTGACTCAATGCGCATGCGATGCACATAAGATGCGATGCGCATAAGATGCAATATCAGGCGATGCCATGCGCATGTGACGCGATGTGACTAAATGCGCATGCGATGCGATGCACAAAAGATGCGATATCGAGCGATGTCATGCGCATGTGGTGCGACGTGACTAATGCACATGCGATGCGATGAACATAAGATGCGTTTTCAAGCATTGCCATGCGCATTCGACGCGACGTGACTCAAAGCGCATGCGATGCGATGCACGTAAGATGCGATATCAAGCGATGCCATGCGCATGTGATGCGAAGTGACTCAATGCGCATGAGATCCACATAAGATGCGATATCAAGTGATGCCATGCGCATGTGACGCGCTGTGACTTAATGCGCATGCGATACGATGTACATAAGATGCGATATCAAGCGATGCCATGCGCATGTGACGCAACATGACTCACTGCGCATGCGATGCGATGCACATAAATTGCGATATCAAGCGATGCCATGAGCATGTGACCTGGCGTGACTCAATGCGCATGCGATGCAATGCACATAAGATGCGATATCAAGCAATGCCATGCGCATGTGATGCGACGTGACTCAATACGCATGCGATGCGATGAACATGAGAGGCGATATGAAGCGATGCCATGCGCATGTGATGCGATGTGACTCAATGCGCATGCGATGCGATACACATAAGATGCGATATCAAGCGATGCCATGCGCATGTGATGCAACGTGACTCAATGCGCATGCAATGCAAAAGAGATGCGAAATCAAGCGATGCCATGTACATGTGAAGCGACGTCACTCAATGCGCATACGATGCACATGAGATGCGTTGTCGAGAGATGCCATGCGCATGTGATGCGATGGGACTCAATGCGCATGAGATGCGATGCACCTAAGATGCGATATCAAGCGATGCCATGCGCATGTGGTGCGACGTGACTAATGCACATGCGATGCGATGAACATAAGATGCGTTTTCAAGAATTGCCATGCGCATTCGACGCGACGTGACACAAAGGGCATGCGATGCGATGCACGTAAGATGCGATATCAAGCGATGCCATGCGCATGTGATGCGAAGTGACTCAATGCGCATGAGATCCACATAAGATGCGATATCAAGCGATGCCATGCGCATGTGACGCGAAGTGACTCAATGCGCATGCAAAGAGATGCACATAAGATGCGATATCAAGCGATGCCATGCGCATGTGACGCGACGTGACTCAATGCGCAAGCGATGGTATGCACATAAGATGCGATATCAAGCGATGCCATGCGCATGTGACGCAACGTGACTCAATGCGCATGCGATGCGATGCACATAAGATGCGATATCAAGCGATGCCATGCGCATATGACGCGAGGTGACTCAATGCGCATGCGATGCGAAGCACATCAGATGCGATATCAAGCGATGCCATGCAAATGTGACGAGACATGACTCAACGCGCATGCGATGCGATACACATAAGATGCGATGTCGAGCGATGCCATGCATGTCTGATGCGATGTGACTCAATGCGCATGCGATGCGATGAACATGAGAGGCGATATCAAGCGATTTCATGCGCATGTGATGCGATGTGACATAAGATGCGATATCGAGCGCTGCCATGTGCATGTGGCGTGATCACACTCAATGCGCTGCGATTCGATGCACATAAGATGCTATGTCGAGCGATGCCATGCGCACGTGACGCTACGTGGCTCAATGCGCATGTGATGCGAAGCACATCAGATGCGATATCAAGTGATGCCATGAAAATGTGACGCGACGTGAATCAATAAGCATGCGATGCGATGCACATGAAATACCATATCAAGCGATGCCATGCGCATGTGACGCGACGTGAGTCACTATGCAAGCGATGCAATGCACATAAGATGCAATATCAAGCGATGCCTTGCGGATGTAAGGGATGTATATCCCTTTCGGATGATCGTCACCTGGGCTGTAGGAGGCGGGGCCATTCCAAAAAATTAATTAAAAAAAAAAGAAATGTAACGCGACGTGACTCAATGCGCATGCGATGCGATGATCATACATGCGATATCAAGCGATGCCATGCGCATGTGACATGACGTGACTCAATGCGCATGCGATGCGATGCACATAATTTCCGTTGTTGAGCGATGCCATGCGCATGTGAGGCGATGTGACTCAATGCGCATGCGATGCGATGCACATAAGATGCGATATCAAGCAATGCCATGCACATGTAACGCTACGTGACTCAATGCGCATGCGATACGATGCACATAAAATGCCATATCAAGCGATGGCATGCACATGTGACGCGACGTGACTCACTGCACATGCGATGCAATGCACATAAGATGCGATATCAAGCGATGCCATGCGCATGTAACGCGACGTGACTCAAAGCGCATGCGATGCACATAAGATGCGACATCAAGCGATGCCATGCGCATGTGACGCGACGTGACTCAATGCGCATGCGATGCGATGCACATAAGATACGATATCGAGCGATGCCATGCGCATGTGACTCAATGCGCATACGATGCGATGCACATAAAATGCGGTATCAAGCAATGCCATGCGTATGCGACGCGATGTAACTCAATGCGCATTCAATGTGATGCACATAAGATGCGATGTCGAGCGACGTCATGCGCATGTATTGCGACGTGACTCAATGCGCATGCGACGCAATGCAGATAACATGCGATGTCAAGCGATGCCATGCGCATGTGACGCGATATGACTCAATGCGCATGCGATGCGATGCACATAAGATGCGATGTCGAGCGTTGCCATGCGCGTGTGATGCGATGTGACTCAAAGCGCATGCGATGCACATAAGATGCGATATCAAGCGATGCCAAGCGCATGTGGTGCGACGTGACTCGATGCGCATGCGATGCAATGAACATAAGATGCGATAACAAGCGATGCCATGCGCATGTGACGCGACGTGGCTCAATGTGCATAAGATGCACATAAGATACGATATCAGGTGATGCCATGAGCATGTGACGTGATGTGACTCAATCCGCATGCTATGCGATGCACATAAAGTGCGATATCAAGCGATGCCATGCGCATGTGGCGTGATTTCGCTAAATGCGCTGCGATGCGATGCATATAAGATGCGATATCAAGCGATGCCATGCGCATGTTACGTGATGTGACTCAATCCGCATGGGATGCGATGCACATAAAATGCGATATCAAGCGATGCCATGCGCATGTGGCGTGATGTCACTCAATACGCATGCGATGCGATGCACATAAGATGCGATATCAAGCGATGCCATGCGCATGTGATGCAACGTGACTCAATGCGCATGCGATGCGAGGCACATAAGATAAGATATCAAGAGATGCCATATGCATGTGACGCGACGTGACTCAATGCGCATGCGATGCGATGCACATAAGATGCGATATCAAGCGATGCCATGCGTATGTGACGTGATGTGATTCAATCCGCATGCGATGAGATGCACATGAGATGCGATATCAAGCGATGCCATGTGCATGTGACGCGACGTGACTCAATGCTTATGCGATGCGATGCAGATAAGATGCGACATCAAGCGATGCCATGCGCATGTGACGTGACGTGACTCAATGCGCATGCGATGCGACGCACATAAGCTGCGATATCAAGGTATGCCATGCGTATGTGACATGACGTGACTCAATGCACATGGAATGCGATGCACATAGGATGCGATATCAAGCGATGCCATGCGCATGTGACGCGAAGTGACTCAATGCGCATGCAAAGAGATGCACATAATATGCGATATCAAGCGATGCCATGCGCATGTGACGCGACGTGACTCAATGCGCAAGCGATGGTATGCACATAAGATGCGATATCAAGCGATCCCATGCGCACGTGACGCAACGTGACTCAATGCGCATGCGATGCGATGCACATAAGATGCTATATCGAGCGATGCCATGCGCACGTGACGCTACGTGGCTCAATGCGCATGTGATTCGAAGCACATCAGATGCGATATCAAGTGATGCCATGAAAATGTGACGAGACATGACTCGACGCGCATGCGATGCGATGCACATAAGATGCCATGTCGAGCGATGCCATGCGCGTGTGATGCGATGTGACTCAATGCGCATGCGATGCACATAAGATGCGATGCGCATAAGTTGCAATATCAGGCGATGCCATGCGCATGTGACGCGATGTGGCTAAATGCGCATGCGGTGCTTATAAGATGCGATATCAAGCGATACCATGCGCATATCACGCGATGTCACTCAATGCGCATGCGATGCGATGCACAAAAGATGCAATATCGAGCGATGTCATGCGCATGTGGTGCGACTTGACTACTGCACATGCGATGCGATGAACATAAGATGCGTTTTCAAGCATTGCCATGCGCATTCGACGCGACGTGACTCAAAGCGCATGCGATGCGATGCACGTAAGATGCGATATCAAGCGATGCCGTGCGCATGTGATGCGAAGTGAGTCAATGCGCATGAGATCCACATAAGATGCGATATCAAGTGATGCCATGCGCATGTGACGCGCTGTGACTTAATGCGCATGCGATACGATGCACATAAGATGCGATATCAAGCGATGCCATGCGCATGTGACGCAACATGGCTCACTGCGCATGCGATGCGATGCACATAAATTGCGATATCAAGCGATGCCATGAGCATGTGACCTGGCGTGACTCAATGCGCATGCGATGCAATGCACATAAGATGCGATATCAAGTGATGCCATGCCCGTGTGATGCAATGTGGCTCAATACGCATGCAGTGCGATATGAAGCGATGCCATGCGCATGTGACGCTACGTGACTCAATAAGCGTGCGATGCGATGCAGATAAGATGCGATATGAAGAGTTGCCATGCGCATGTGACTAGACGTGACTCAATGCGCATGCGACGCGATGCACATGAGATAGCGATATCAAGCGATGCCATGCGCATATGACGCGATGTCACTCAATGCGCATGCAATGCGATGCACAAAAGATGCGATATCAAGCAATGCCATGCGCATGCAAGGGGACGTGACTCAATGCGCATGCAATTCGATGCACATGAGATGCGAAATCAAGCGATGCCATGCGCAAATGACGAGATGTGATTCAATGCGCATGCGACGCGATGCACATGGGATGCGATATCAAGCGATGCCATGCGCATATAACGCGAAGTCACTCAATGCGCATGCGATGTGATGCACAAAAGATGCGATATCAAGCAATGCCATGCGCATGTGATGCGACGTGACTCAATACGCATGCGATGCGATGAACATGAGAGGCGATATGAAGCGATGCCATGCGCATGTGATGCGATGTGACTCAATGCGCATGAGATGCGATGCACATAAAATGCGTTGTCGAGAGATGCCATGCGCATGTGATGCGATGGGACTCAATGCGCATGAGATGCGATGCACATAAAATGCGATATCAAGCAATGCCATGCGCATGTGATGCGACGTGACTCAATATGCATGCGATGCGATGCACATAAGATGCGATATCAAGCGATGCCATGCGCATGTGATGCAACGTGACTCAATGCGCATGCGATGCAAATGAGATGCGAAATCAAGCGATGCCATGTACATGTGAAGCGACGTCACTCAATGCGCATACGATGCACATGAGATGCGTTGTCAAGAGATGCCATGCGCATGTGGTGCGATGGGACTCAATGCGCATGAGATGCGATGCACATAAAATGCGATATCAAGCGATGCCATTCGCATGTGTTGCAACGTGACTAAATGCGCATGCGATGCTAATGAGATGCGAAATCAGGCGATGCCATGTGCATGTGACGCGACGTCACTCAATGCGCATACGATGCGCAGAAGATGCGTTGTCGAGCGATGCCAGGCGCATGTGATGTTATGTGACTCAATGCGCATGCGATGCGACGCACATAAGATGCGATATCAAGCAATGCCATGCGCATGTGGCGTGATTTCGCTCAATGCGCTGCTATGCGATGCATATAAGCTGCGATATCAAGGGATGCCATGCGCATGTTGCGTGATCTGACTCAATGCGCTGCGATGCAATAAAATAAAAAATAAAATAAAATAAAATAAAATCTGAATATTATACCCCGGCACGTTGACAACTATACCGGGGCATTTATTCAAATTTTCTATTTATTTAACCAAAATATTTATATACAATCATCATTATGTAATTTATGTTTCAGAATTTCTAACTACAAAACAAAAGAAAACTACAACAAAAACATAAAAACTACCTAAAGTTACTGGTTTCCAGCAAATCTAATTCTACTAACAAGAAAATAACTAAGACATCTACACTATTCTAAAAAAGAAAACATTAATTTAAATAAACCTAAATCTATGCCACTGGTTTCCAGCGACTGGACAACTGGTTAAAAAAAAAAAAAAAAAAAACTTCCAGCTATCTTCTATGTAAAATACCACACTGGTAACCAGCACTATATATTAAAATTATATTTATATTTGTATAAATAAGTTCATTTAAATATGAACTAAAATTTGTATAAAAATATTTATCTACTTTCGGAATATAATTATACTAACTTTAAAGAAAATAAAATGTCACCTAAAGATAGATTTAGATAATTAACCTTTTCAATAATCTAGATTTTCACCTCTTTCTAAAACATACATTTCTGATGAATACATATCCAAATAGTTAACTTTTATGAAACTGTAGTACACAATACACAATACAAATTTACTTTTTATTCTCTGCAACCCGCCCGCTGCTCAGTTGCCTAGCAACGGCCTCCATCTTCCCCTGGCTGGACTCCTCCTTCTCCTGCAACAGCAAACTTCTCTCACACATTACTTCCGCCTCATTCCTCTTGCAGTGTCCTACGATAGTCGGCATATGCTTCTACCTCTCTTCTTCTTGATCTTATCCTTCTTCTTTCTGCCCATTCTTGCTTACCCGTTAAGACTACAAAATATATTCTTCTATTTACTTGATTTAAATCATTTCTCTCTATTTAGTGTTCAATTTCTATCTGTTCTCTTTGTTGGCCTACTCCTCCTTCTTCTTCGATGCCTTCTATTGCTACATTTCCTCTTCTCTGCCTGTCTCGTAATCTAGAAGATCTTCTTATCTCATCTATTTCAATTTGTTCATTTTCAATCCATTCTACCTCGATGTTTTCAGTTTCCCAAGCTTTTTTACTAACGGGGCCCTAATGACCAAGTTGTCGACGGGCCCTTAAACCCAATACACTCACTCACTCACTCACTTTTTTACTAACATAATTGGTTAAAAACTGTAGTTTTTCAATTATATTTGGATTTCTAATTATATCATTTATATAATATCCTCCTAATTGATGCCTTTCTTCTACATTCATAGTTTCATACCTTTCACATTCAAAGATCGCATGCTCCGGGTTATCTTGTACTTGACAGATATTACATATATCAGAATTCGTTTTTTTAATTTTTTTCCAATATGTTTTATATGGTCCATGTCCAGTTATATAATGAATGAATCCTTTTGTTGGTTGAATGAAATTTAATTTTAATCTTTCTCTAATATTCTGGAAAAATCCATAAACTCTTCTACCTGCAGCACATTCCGACCATTCATTTTGCCATTTATTTTTCAAAGCATTTTTTACTTCCCAAATTTTATCTGTTCTTACACCACTAATTTTATAAACCTTTTCTAAATTTCCTTTCTTTAGCCAGAATTTTGCTCCCTTTAATTTTACCAATAGATCAATGGGCCATATTGCTGAAGAGACTAACAGTGCCATTGTCGGTGTAGTATTTACTGCTCCTGTTAGCCTTAATAAGATCTTTCTTTGGGTTCTTCTTAGCAGCCTTTTAATTTGCACATTATCCATTCTTTCCGCCCAAACTGCTGCAGCATAAGTAATAATTGAGGCAAAGATTGTATTGTGATAAATTTGTATGGTCTGTAAGGGAAGTACAAAATTTAGTTTAGTAATTCTTGCCAATTTTAACATTATTTTCTCAGATTTCTGCCTAATATAATGTGTATGTTTTCTGAAATTAAATTTTTCATCCAACATTATCCCCAAATATCTAACTTCTTTTACTCTTCGAATATTTTGATTATTAATTTTTATTGTTGGATCCCTTTTTAAGTTTCCTTTTAAGAGCAAATAATTTGATTTATTTGGTGCAATTTTTAATTTGGTTATTTCACACCAATTTGATAATTTTGCAGTAACTTCCTTCGCTTTAATTTCCAATTCCCTTCTGCTTTGCCCATCCACCATTATCACAATATCATCAGCATACGCAATTATATCTAAAACATTTCCATCATTTTCCAATTGTTCCAAGAGACTTTCTGACAAAATATCCCAAAAAAGGGGCCCCAAAATAGAACCCTGAGGACAGCCTTTAGTAATTTGCTTCCTAGTGTCGTAATTTGAGCCTCCAATGTATGCTTCTCTATTTAGACAATAATCTTTTAATAAATTATATATGGTACCTGGATATTCCTTCTCTCTTAAGATGCCAAAAAAATACGGCCACCATAAATTATCAAAAGCACCAGATATATCCACAGATATTCCAATTACATAATTTTTTGAGCTTTTTAACACAATATCTTGTACTTTTAAAATAGCATCCTCAGTTGAATATCCTTTCCTGAATCCAAATTGTTTCATATTCATCCCTATCATTATTCTAAATTCCATCATCCTTTTATAAACTAATTGTTCAAATATTTTGCCTAAAGAGTTTAACAAGCATACTGGTCTAAAAGATTTTGGTTGTGTTCTGTCTTTATCTGCTCCTTTACTCAAGATCACAACTTTGGCTTCCTTCCAAATATTTGGAAATCTTCCTCTTACTAAACAGTCATTAAATAAAAAATACAAAAATAAAATAATTTCTTCCCGTAGATTATATAAGACTTCATTTACAATACCATCTGGACCAGGTGCCTTTTTCTTTTTCAATTTTTCAAGAATTAATTTTATTTCCATCAAATCAAATGGATAAACAACACTTCCTTTATACCGCAAATTCATCTGATTTCTTCTTGCCACATGAATATCATTATCCTCTTCCTGATTATCATCTGGCAGTAACGTATGTAACAGTAATTTTACCGATTCTTCCCCACTTTCTGTCATTTGTCCATTTCCTTTATCTAAAGTTGTTAATATTTCCGGTATCTTGATTTTGTCCATGATGATTTTATATGGTTGTCCCCAGATATCCGTTTTTAAATTTTGCTCAACAAATTTCTCCCAGTATTGTTTTCTTGTATCTTCTAATAATAATTTATATTTATTTTTGGCTTCCCTATATTTCCTCAAATTTTCTTCTCTTTCCATATATATGTTCGATTTTTGATAAATTCTTCTCAATTTCCTGGTTATTGACCTTTGCTTCTGTAACTTATTTGTCCAGATTTTCTCTTTAGTATTAAAAATCTTTAATTTCGGAACAGATCTTGATACCGCTAGATTAATAGCTTCTGTTAGGTTTCTTGCATCAAAATCAACTGATAATCCCGTATATTGTAATTCTAATTCTTTAAACTCTTGCCTCATTTGTTCCCAATTTGCCCTTTTAAAATTATATCTTATTTCTACATCTTCTTGAAGTATCTTCTTCTCCAGCAGAAAGTCAAAATAAATCAAATTATGATCACTTGTTGTTTGACCTTGTGTGACCCTCCAATTAATGATTTTTTTCTCCGCATTGCTAGAAGCTAAAGTAATATCTATATTTTCCTCCGCCCCTGCTCTATTTTGAAATGTTGGAGGATTTCCAGATTTATTCATTACATATAAATTCAATTCCGAAATAATTTCTTCCAATTTCTCTCCTCTTTCGTCGGGATTTTTACTATACCACCATGTAGACTTTGCATTGCAATCGCAAACATGTATAATTTCTTTGTCTCTAAATTTATTTTGAATATTTTGCAATTTATTTAAAAAAGGTTCAATGTCCCAACTATATTGAAAATAATAGTTTGCTAATATAAAACTACCTTGCCTGCTTATAATTTCAATACAATTTACATGCGTATCCAAAAACTGTGCTATATTTACTATTTCCAAACTTTCATCAATAATTACTATTGCTGCCATTGCATTTTTCGAAGATAATATTTGTCTTGATCTCAAGGGCATAAAAATAAAAATAAAATAAAATAAAATAAAATAAAATAAAATAAAATAAAATAAAATAAAATAAAATAAAATAAAATAAAATAAAATAAAATAAAATAAAATAAAATAAAATAAAATAAAATAAAATAAAATAAAATAAAATAAAATAAAATAAAATAAAATAAAATAAAATAAAATAAAATAAAATAAAATAAAATAAAATAAAATAAAATAAAATAAAATAAAATAAAATAAAATAAAATAAAATAAAATAAAATAAAATAAAATAAAATAAAATAAAATAAAATAAAATAAAATAAAATAAAATAAAATAAAATAAAATAAAATAAAATAAAATAAAATAAAATAAAATAAAATAAAATAAAATAAAATAAAATAAAATAAAATAAAATAAAATAAAATAAAATAAAATAAAATAAAATAAATTAAAATAAAATAAAATAAAATAAAATAAAATAAAATAAAATAAAATAAAATAAAATAAAATAAAATAAAATAAAATAAAATAAAATAAAATAAAATAAAATAAAATAAAATAAAATAAAATAAAATAAAATAAAATAAAATAAAATAAAATAAAATAAAATAAAATAAAATAAAATAAAATAAAATAAAATAAAATAAAATAAAATAAAATAAAATAAAATAAAATAAAATAAAATAAAATAAAATAAAATAAAATAAAATAAAATAAAATAAAATAAAATAAAATAAAATAAAATAAAATAAAATAAAATAAAATAAAATAAAATAAAATAAAATAAAATAAAATAAAATAAAATAAAATAAAATAAAATAAAATAAAATAAAATAAAATAAAATAAAATAAAATAAAATAAAATAAAATAAAATAAAATAAAATAAAATAAAATAAAATAAAATAAAATAAAATCTGAATATTATACCCCGGCACTTTGACAACTATACCGGGGCATTTATTCAAATTTTCTATTTATTTAACCAAAATATTTATATACAATCATCATTATATAATTTATGTTTCAGAATTTCTAACTACAAAACAAAGGAAAACTACAACAAAAACATAAAAACTACCTAAAGTTACTGGTTTCCAGCAAATCTAATTCTACTAACAAGAAAATAACTAAGACATCTACACTATTCTAAAAAAGAAAACATTAATTTAAATAAACCTAAATCTATGCCACTGGTTTCCAGCGACTGGACAACTGGTTAAAAAAACTTCCAGCTATCTTCTATACAAAATACCATACTGGTAACCAGCACTATATATTAAAATTATATTTATATTTGTATAAATAAGTTTATTTAAATATGAACTAAAAATTTATATAAACATATTTATCTACTTTCGGAATATAATTATACTAACTTTAAAGAAAAATAAAATGTCACCTAAAGATAGATTTAGATAATTAATCTTTTTAATAATCTAGATTTTCACCTCTTTCTAAAAACATACATTTCTTATGAATACATATCCAAATAGTTAACTTTTATGAAATTTTATTACACTATACACAATACAAATTTACTTTTTATTCTCTGCAACCCGCCCGCTGCTCAGTTGCCTAGCAACGGCCTCCATCTTCCCCTGGCTGGACTCCTCCTGCTCCTGCAACAGCAAACTTCTCTCACACATTACTTCCGCCTCATTCCTCTTGCAGTCTCCTACGATAGTCGGCATATGCTTCTCCCTTTCTTCTTCTTGATCTTATCCTTCTTCTTTCTGCCCATTCTTGCCTACCCATTAAGACTACAAAATATCTTCTTCTATTTACTTGATTTAAATCATTTCTCTCTATTTATTGTTCAATTTCTATCTGTTCTCTTGTTGGCCTACTCCTCCTTCTTCTTCGATGCCTTCTATTGCTACATTTCCTCTTCTCTGCCTGTCTCGTAATCTAGAAGATCTTCTTATCTCATTTATTTCAATTTGTTCATTTTCAATCCATTCTACCTCGATGTTTTCAGTTTCCCAAGCTTTTTTACTAACATAATTGGTTAAAAACTGTAGTTTTTCAATTAAATTTGGATTTATAATTGTATCATTTATACAATATCCTCCTAATTGATGCCTTTCTTCTACATTCATAGTTTCATACCTTTCACATTCAAAGATCGCATGCTCCGGGTTATCTTGTACTTGACAGATATTACATATATCAGAATTCGTTTTTTTAATTTTTTTCCAATATGTTTTATATGGTCCATGTCCAGTTATATAATGAATGAATCCTTTTGTTGGTTGAATGAAATTTAATTTTAATCTTTCTCTAATATTCTGAAAA
Source organism: Tenodera sinensis (assembly GCA_030765045.1). Lineage (NCBI taxonomy): Eukaryota > Metazoa > Arthropoda > Insecta > Mantodea > Mantidae > Tenodera > Tenodera sinensis. The sequence continues at coordinate 111,656,243 of CM060970.1, read as the reverse complement.
AATCCATAAACTCTTCTACCTACAGCACATTCCGACCATTCATTTTGCCATTTATTTTTCAAAGCATTTTTTACTTCCCAAATTTTATCTGTTCTTACACCACTAATTTTATAAACCTTTTCTAAATTTCCTTTCTTTAGCCAGAATTTTGCTCCCTTTAATTTTACCAATAGATCAATGGGCCATATTGCTGTAGAGACTAACAGTGCCATTGTGGGTGTTGTATTTACTGCTCCTGTTAGCCTTAATAAGATCTTTCTTTGGGTTCTTCTTAGCAGCCTTTTAATTTGCACATTATCCATTTTTTCCGCCCAAACTGCTGCAGCATAAGTAATAATTGAGGCAAAGATTGTATTGTGATAAATTTGTATGGTCTGTAAGGGAAGTACAAAATTTAATTTTGTAATTCTTGCCAATTTTAACATTATTTTCTCAGATTTCTGCCTAATATAATCTGTATGTTTTCTGAAATTAAATTTTTCATCCAACATTATCCCCAAATATCTAACTTCTTTTACTCTTCGAATATTTTGATTATTAATTTTTATTGTTGGATCCCTTTTTAAGTTTCCTTTTAAGAGCAAATAATTTGATTTATTTGGTGCAATTTTTAATTTGGTTATTTCACACCAATTTGATAATTTTGCAGTAACTTCCTTCGCTTTAATTTCCAATTCCCTTCTGCTTTGCCCATCCACCATTATCACAATATCATCAGCATACGCAATTATATCTAAAACATTTCCATCATTTCCAATTGTTCCAAGAGACTTTCTGACAAAATATCCCAAAAAAGGGGCCCCAAAATAGAACCCTGAGGACAGCCTTTAGTAATTTGCTTCCTAGTGTCGTAATTTGAGCCTCCAATGTATGCTTCTCTATTTAGACAATAATCTTTTAATAAATTATATATGGTACCTGGATATTCCTTCTCTCTTAAGATGCCAAAAAAATACGGCCACCATAAATTATCAAAAGCACCAGATATATCCACAGATATTCCAATTACATAATTTTTTGAGCTTTTTAACACAATATCTTGTACTTTTAAAATAGCATCCTCAGTTGAATATCCTTTCCTGAATCCAAATTGTTTCATATTCATCCCTATCATTATTCTAAATTCCATCATCCTTTTATAAATTAATTGTTCAAATATTTTGCCTAAAGAGTTTAACAAGCATACTGGTCTAAAAGATTTTGGTTGTGTTCTGTCTTTATCTGCTCCTTTACTTAAGATCACAACTTTGGCTTCCTTCCAAATTCTCAAGGGCATAAAAGGAATATAAGAATTTACAACATACGGTTCCTGAATGCAGATTATATCCAATTTTAATTCTTCTATTAATTTTCTAATTTCCCCCATAACTAATTTGCTTCTTTGCCCATTTATCTGAGCTATTCTCAAATTTATTTCCATGATAAATTTTTAAAACTTAATCCGCTAAAAACATTTGTTCTTAATTTAGCAAAATTTTGTCTATTTTCATCCACTTCCTTTGCCATATTATGGTTAAAAAAATTTCGTTTTGTTATGGGTTTCCTCACTTGGGTTACTTTATTCTTCTGATTTAAATTTATCTTATTACTTGTGTTAATGGCCGATATACAAGATCCTATCACATTATCTGATTTGTTAATTCTTCTCGGAATTTTTTTAGTATTTATTTTACAAGATATTGGTTTTGGTTTAAATACTGTATCAGTCTGTTTATTAATAATTATAATTTCCTTTGGCTTTTCTTTTACTTGTTTCATTTTTCTAATTGTTCCCGGATGTCTGGTCTGCACGTAGCAATAAGGCCAATTTGCTGACGAATCAAATACCACCCTTCCATAGCATAATACGAAATCATTATACAGTTCTTCCAGGTTAAAAATTTCTCCTCTTCTTTCAAAAGCTTTCTCTAATAAATCTTTTAGATCCTCTGCATTGGTTGGTAAATTTTTTGTTCTTAATTCCATTTTATCTATAGCATTTGGGATCGTAAAAGTAATTTTATCTCCATTTTCATATAATTTCCGCACAACAAGTCTTAAGGCTGCCATCAATGTTTTAGGTTCTTCAAGTCTACTTAATTTTAACATTAGCTCAAAATTTTGATAAATTTCCTTAACATTTTCATTTTCACTTTTCTTTTCCTTACTTTTCTCACTTCCTTGTTCAACTACTAAATTTACATTCTCTTTTTCCTCATGCTCTATACATATATTATCATATTCTATTACATCTTGATGTATTAGAACTTCTTTTTTCTCACAATTTATAAATTTCGGAATCCTTTGATTTATCTTTTCTTTATTATCTATATTATTTAACCTACTTTGTTTTGGTTCATTATGTACTATAGCCTCGACACATATTATATTTCTCAATTCTTCCTCTTTATAATTCTCCCTAACATTCTTATTTAATACACTTTTTTCTATTTCTATCTCTTCTTCTACTTTACAATTTTTATCACTTAAATTATCTTTTCTTTTTTTATATTCTATTACTCTTTTAATATTTCTCCTTATCCTACATGGAGTATTTCTGTTCTTTTTTACTGCTAAGGGATACTTTGAAGCTTTATTATCCATAATCGATTCTAGAAATTGTTCTTTCCAACATCATATTGTATGTTGAACAATTTCCTTTTCCTCCACAGGTCTCCTTTCTTCTTGTGCAGGGAACACAAATATTTTGCGCTGACTTTTGACAATCCTTCCTCTGGTGATCATATTCTCCACAATTTCCACACGTTTTCCTTTCCTCTCTGCACTGTGGTACAGAAACATAGTTCTTTACACTAACTGCTTGAAAACCAATGTATACTCTTTCCATTTCCACAATTTGTTTCCATAATTTTGCTGAGACTGCAGCAACATGATGCACTGTAGCATCACGGTAAGCATAACTGCAGCTTAGACGAGTAGGCTGGCACGGTCAAAGCCAACAGTCTTTATAGACTGGTTTTCAAGGCGCCTTAACGGGTTCGGCCCACTGCCAGCTGCGCCTCTGAGCGCTCGCTATCTGCCTCTTTTCTTCTACGACTATCACTATCTTTCCTCTGTTGTAGCTAGTTCTAAACCCCCGGCTAGGTCCCCCTGTTAGGCCTTCTATAATAATAACACTCCCCCTTATATAAACACACTCAGACGCACATTCTAACTTCACATCACCACATACAAACACAGTAAAATCTCACAAACCCTTTAAAAAAAAAAAAAAAAAAAAAAAAAAAAAAAAAAAAAAAAAAAAAAAAAAAAAAAACAGCTAAAGAACAAGGAAAACAAAAAAAAATGGTTGGACAGACTCGAGGCGGCACGTACCGCTCACCCTCTCGTACAAAGACAAAAAACAAAAAAGAGAAGACACCACCGCCTGAGCAGACACCAGGGACGGAAGAAAACGACGCCGCACCTCAAGAAACGGTAGCGAGCACTAGCCTAACCACCACAGAACCAGACACAGCCGCACCTTCAGAAACGGTAGCGAGCATGACCCCAACCATAACAACCACAGACACGGCCGCGCCCACAGAAACGGCAGCGTGCACAAATGCAACAGAAACTGCAGTACCCCCTGAACCTATAGCGAGCACATCTAGAGGGATAACGGCCACACAAGCAACTGAAGCAGAGCACACTAACAATAATAACACCACAAATGGATACCTTGCAAACGAAAGGCACAATATCCCGAGAGTGTTTGTAGCAGACTAATGCCCTAGAAGCTTAGCCTCGCTCACGGGAGAATTTGACAAAATATACAGGCCAAACACGTACCAAGGAGCGTATAGAGATGGGTACCATAATTTCCAAATTCAAACATTGCAGGATTACAACAACTTTGTACGCTATTGCAAAAATAATAAAGTGCCATTCCACATCACAACACCAATTGCCCAGAGAACTTACAAGGTGGTCATTAAAGGCTTACACCCTAGTGAAGACCCAGCAGAACTCAAACGAGAACTTGAGGCGCTGGGGCTGGAGCCAATTAAAGTATCTAGGCTGTTCTCAAAAAGAACTAGAACTTACATACCGATCTTTCTAGTGGAACAGCCAAACAAAGAATGCTCTGAAGCCATCAAAAGAATACCCGAACTGTTCCACTGCAAGATAAAAGTGGAGGACTATCGCAACCCCAGTGGTTTCCCGCAATGCGGAAGATGTCTACGATTCCACCATCTTACCAAAAACTGTGAAGCACCACAAATATGCTCTCGCTGTGCAGGCGGCCACCATGTGAGCCAGTGCCGCAGTGAACATAGGAGATGCGCGCTCTGCAACTCTTCGGAGCACGGGGCAAGATGGAGGGGATGCCCAATTTTCCTAAACCTGGCATACCCCCCCCCCCCCCCCAAGCAACAGGGCGTGTCATCCCACCGCATCTCCGTGGCATTTACTCCCAAGACAGGGGCTCCTTCGCGCATATCAAAAGAGGTAACCATCCAACTGCTACAGAACGCAGGTATGATGGACCAGAGGCCCATGCACCTCCACCAAACGCGCAAGCAATTTTTCAACAAAGAAGCGGTTACTATCAAAATGTCCCCCCAGTGGACAGGCAAGATAGGAGAAAAACCCGCGCACCCATTGAAAGAAACGCACAAACTAACAAGCGGTCTGCGAGCACTCAAACAGAGACCGGCACAGTAGCGCAAGCGGCGGAAAACCCACAAAACTCCAAGCGCCCAGAAGACATCAAAGCACAAAACGCGAGATTGACAAGAAAGCATTATCCAAACAGACCACTACACTTCAAAATAAATAAATACGGGCAACCTGCGCTGAACCTCCAGCCAAACGTCAAAATGACACTACTACTCCTAGGTAACGGAGTATACATGAGAGGGTACGAAACACTAATGGAAGCATACGCGGCCTTTTCCAGAGACAACGCCTGGAAGAGTGAGGAAGACAGACAAATGCACATGCTTTGTTTTATAGAGGGCTTCAATGAACTAGTTGAAAAAACTAATGCATTATGTATCCACTAAAGCCAACCACAAGCAATAAGTAAAGGGCCAAAGGAGAAACACAAAACCAGAGAGAAAAAGAAAAAAAAAAGAGAGAAAGACACCCTACATACTAATCAGAATCATAGCACACGCAACAGACAATGAACAAACAACTACACATAAAATAACATACTGGAACATCAGGGGGCGCGGCGACACCTTAACGAGCTCAAACAATACTTATATCAACACAACATAACAGTAGCATTACTAAACGAGACACTATTAACACCAAAAGCAAGATTCCGCATCCCAGGCTACAAAATATACCGAAATGACAGACAAGACGGAAGACCTCATGGAGGCACAGCGATAGTGGTCCATGAAAACCTAACACATAAACACAAACACGTTCCACCACTAAGAGAAGCGGAAGCCACGGCTATCTCCCTTACCATACAAAACCGAACAGTCACACTGGCAAGTATATACTTCTCGCCAACGAACCTAAACCTCAGAGACTTAGACATCATCCTACAAATAGACAATATAGTCGTGGCTGCAGGCGACCTCAATGCTAAGCACCAAGCTTGGGGTTGTGAAGCGGCAAATACTGCAGGGAGAGCATTGTTCAACCATATGTTGAACAATGACTACATCATAGATCATCCAGGGACACCGACGTACATACCGCAACAACCAAATCACGCAACTTGCACCCTGGACATCGCCCTCTTTAAAAATACAGATTTTTGCTACACCATGAAAACGGTAGAAGCACTTGCCTCAGACCACTTTGCGGTCCAAATAGACATCGAAGCGCCACCAATTTTTCAACCTCCTCCAATACGATTAAACTACAACAGGGCCAACTGGGAAAAGTTTGCCATACACCTAGACAGAGTTCTAGAGCTCCCTGTAGCCCTGACGAGCCATCAAGCAGTGGACCGCGCCGCTGAACTGCTTGAGGAGGCCATCCAAGCTGCAATTCATATTGCAGTGCCACCAAAACCCCCGGCGAAACACGTAATTACGTACCCGCCGGATCTGATGGTTCTCATCCACGAAAGAGACCATGAGAGGCGAAGATGGCAGCGAACCAGAAACCTAGTCCACAAAGTAAACATGGCAACACTAAACAGTGCAATAAAAACGCGTACAAATGCCCAGGCCCAAGATCAATGGGACCAAACACTAGCCCGGCTACAGCCCGGCAATCATAAGGTATGGCAGCTAGTAAGGGCTTTAAAAAGAGAACCAATAAACATCCCACCACTCAAGCAATCGGGCACAAATAACTACGCTGAAAGCGACGAGGGAAAGGCCAACGTGCTGGCCGACACCCTTAAAAGAACTTGCACACCCAATGACGGTCAGCAAGGCATACAACTTTACTCCCTTCTGGAGAGCGAAATGAAAGACACGCTTGCCAACCTAGCACATAACAGGTGCAGGAAAACCAACCCAGGAGAGCTGAGGTGGATAATAAAACACCTTCAAGACCACAAAGCTCCAGGGCCAGACCAAATACCAAATTTGGTACTAAAACACCTCACGACCAAAGCGCTACAGCTCCTAAGCGACATATGCAATTACTGCCTGCAACAAGGATACTACCCTACATGCTGGAAACAAGCAAATGTGCTTATGTTCCCGAAACCAGACAAAGACAGAGCTGAACCAACCAACTATAGGCCAATTAGCCTGCTAAAAACGGTGAGCAAGGTAGCGGAAAAAGTGCTACAGAAACGCATGAGCTCACATATTAAAAAGAATAACATTATAATAGAGGAACAATTTGGGTTTCGTGCAAATCATTCCACAACGCTGCAATTAACCCGAAAAATAGAGTATATAACAAGGGGTTTCAACGAAAACAAATCAACAGCGGTAATATTCCTAGATGTGGAACGTGCCTTCGATACTGTGTACCATGCAGGCCTAATACGCAAGCTGAAAGATCTGAATTTCCCAGACCTCATGGTCAAACTGATCGCGCACTACCTTACCGGTAGAACTTTTACGGTAACTCTCCAAGGCAAAAGCACCCAGGCGCGAGAAATTATGGCCGGGGTCCCACAAGGTAGTTTACTGGGGCCCACGCTGTTCAATATATATATAAACGACATACCCAAAACCCCGGATAAAAAACTCTCCATCTACGCGGACGACACTGCAATTGCAGCCCAGTCATGGCGGCCCGCCGCGATAGGCCGCAGACTGCAGAACGCGCTAACAGTCCTAGAACCATGGCTGAAAAAATGGAGAATAAAAGTAAACACAGCCAAATCACAAGCCATATTCTTCACCAAAAAACACTCCCAAGCAAACAAAGCGCCAAATATCATGCTATTCGGAGAAAGAATAATCTGGAAAAATACAGCAAAGTACCTCGGAGTTACGCTGGACTCCAAGCTCACATTCAACGAACACACCACCAACGTGAGGAGAAAAGCAAACCAGCAACTTGGCGCAATATATCCCATTCTAAATCGAAAAAGTGCACTAAGCAAGCAAATGGGGCTGACCCTATACAAGAGCCTAATTAGGCCAGTCATGACTTACGCAGCACCCGCATGGGGCCACTGCGCTAAGACTCATATCAAGAAATTGCAACTAATGCAAAACAGAGCTCTAAGAATAATTACAAAAGTGCCCAGGTCGGCCCCATTGGACATACTCCACGAGGACACGAAAATGCACACATTAGAGCAGTTTATTAAAAAGCTCGCAGCAAACATGTACAATCAAGCAAAAACAAGTCATAACGCGGCCATAAGCACACTAGGCAATTACGATCACTCCGCAGATAAACATAAAAGACCACTATCGCTGTTTGACAGGACGATCCCCCTGAACAGGCACAGTACAGACGACGACGAAGCCATCAGACAGTACCTTAATAACTTAGTCCCACCATAGTTGCCCGCAAGTCCCGGGAAGGATGACATCCCCTCCCTGGGCGGACCGGGGGGTCTCGGGTGCCCCCCAACACAATGATGACCTGGCAAAATAGAAGGACTTGAACGGAATAATTACCTTAGGAAAAAGAAAACAAAAAAAAAGTAATAAAAAGAAAATGAAAAAATAAAAAAAAATAATAAAAAAAATAATTATAATAAAAAAAATAATATATACATGTTAAACATTTAAAATACATATAAACAGATATATTCTGTAGCACGTAGACAACCCCCTCCCTATGTATATGTTGTCCCCACTTGTTTGTTACAGGACCAGCAGCGACCAGCTGTAGCATTGCCAGAACTTAGAAATAAGCATTAACATATGATTTGTACAAAGTGTTAATATGAATAAATATAGATTGTGTCCCAACGAATCTCCCTCTGTACATGCTCCCCCCCCCCCCCAGACACTGTGTGTTTCAGGACCAACAGCGACCAGCTGAGGAATCACGAAGTCAACTCCCACTCCAGTTGAAGCCACAAGACTCAGATAAGTACCCACAATAACATATAAGCATGACACCTCAAAACCGCTCCTTCTGCATGAGCATGAAGTACCACCACTAACAATAGGTCCCTGATCTGGGCTCCGGTCAAGATCAGTACCTAATCCCCACTCTGCCTGCATACTCTCTTGGATGCAGGTGCCTATCTAGAAATCACCCACTAACATTCGGTTTGCTTCGGCGGTACCGGACACCACTTACCACTTTTCCTACCCTTCGCTGTAGCGTAGATAGTGAATGGTAGGGGAGGCGATGTAGATCCCTTTCCGATGATCGTCACCTGGGCTGGCGGAGGAGGGGCTAGTCCAAATAAATCTAAATAAAAAAAAATGCCATGCGCATGTGATGCGATGCACATAAGATGCGATATCGAACGATGCCATGCGCATGTGATGTGATGTGACTCAATGCGCATGCGATGCGATGCACATAAGATGCGATGTCGAGCCATGCCATGCGCATGTGAGGCGACGTGACTCAATGCGCATGCGATGCGATGCACATAAGATGCGATATCAAGCGATGCCATGCACATGTGACGCGATGTGACTCAATGTGCATACGATTCCATGCACATAAGATGTGATATCAAGCGACGCCATGCGCTTGTGAGGCGACGTGACTCAATGCGCATTCGACGCGATGCACATATGATGCGCTATCAAGCAATGCCATGCGCATGTGACGCGACGTGACTCAATGCGCATTCGATGCGATGCACATAAGATGCGATGTCGACCGATGCCATGCGCAAGTAATGCGATGCGATTCAATGTGTATCCGTTGCAATGCAGATAAGATGCGATGTCGAGCGGTGCCATGCGCGTGTATTGCGATGCGATGCAATGCACATGCGATGCATATAAAATGCGATGTCGAGCGATGCCATGCGCGTGTGATGCAATGTGACTCAATGCGCATGCGATGCGACGCACATAAGATGTGATATCAAGCGATGCCATGCGCGTGTGATGCGACGTGACTCAATGCGCATGCGCTGCGATGAACATAAAATCCGATGTCGAGTGATGCCGTGCGCATGTGTTGCGATGTGACTCAATGCACATGCGATGCTATGCACATAAGGTGCGATATAAAGCGATGCAATGCGCATGTGACGCGATGTGACTCAATGCATATCCGATGCGATGCACATAAGATACGATATCAAGCGATGCCATGCGCATGTGATGCCACGTGACTGAATGCGCATGCGATGCGATGCACATAAGATATCCATATCAACCGATGCCATGCGCACGTAATGCGATGCGATTCAATGCGCATGCAATGCGATGCACATAAGACGCGATGTCGAGCGATGACATGCGCATGTGATGCGATGTGACTCAATGTGCATGCGATGTGATGCACATAAGATGCGATATCAAGTGATGCCATGCGCATGTGACGCGACGTGACTCAAAGCGCATGCGATGCTATGCACATGAGATGCGATGTCGAGCGCTGCCATGCGCATGTAATGCCATGTGGCTCAATGCGCATGCGATGCGGTGCACATAAGATGCGATGTCGAGCGATGCTATGCGTATGTAATGCGATGTGACTCAATGCGCATGCGATGCGATGGACATAAGATGCGATATCAAGCGATGCCATGCACATGTGACGCGATGTGACTCAATGTGCATACGATACCATGCACATAAGATGCGATATAAAGCGACGCCATGGGCTTGTGAGGCGACGTGACTCAATGCGCATTCGACGCGATGCACATAGGAAGCGATATCAAGAAATGCCATGCCCATGTGACGCGACGTGACTCAATGTGCATACGATGCGATGCACATAAGATGCGATGTCGAGCAGCGCCATGCGCATGTGATGCGATGCGATTCAGTGCGCATGCGATGCGATGCACATAAGATGCGATGTCGAACGATGCCATGCGCATGTGATGCGATGTGACTCAATGCGCATGCGATGCGATACACATAAGATGCGATGTCGAGCGATGCCATGCGCATGTGAGGCGACGTGACTCAATGCGCATGCGATGCGATGCACATAAGATGCGATATCAAGCGATGCCATGCGTATTTGACGCGACGTGACTCAATGCGCATACGATGCCATGCACATAAGATGCGATGTCGAGCGATGCTATGCGATGCAATTCAATGCGCATGCGATGCACATAAGATGCGATGTCGAGCGCTGCCATGCGCATGTAATGCCATGTGGCTCAATGTGCATACGATGCGGTGCACATAAGATGCGATGTCGAGCGATGCTATGCGTATGTAATGCGATGTGACTCAATGCGCATGCGATGCGATGGACATAAGATGCGATATCAAGCGATGCCATGCACATGTGGCGCGATGTGACTCAATGTGCATACGATACCATGCACATAAGATGCGATATAAAGCGACGCCATGGGCTTGTGAGGCGACGTGACTCAATGCGCATTCGACGCGATGCACATAAGAAGCGATATCAAGCAATGCCATGCGCATGTGACGCGACGTGACTCAATGCGCATGCGATGCGATCCACATAAGATGCGATGTCGACCGATGCCATGCGCATGTAGGGCGATGCGATTCAATGCGCATCCGTTGCAATGCACATAAGATGCGATCTCGAGGGGTGCCATGCGCGTGTGATGCGATGCGATTCAATGCACATGCGATGCGATGCATAAAAGATGCGATGTCGAGCGATGCCATGCGCATGTGATGCAATGTGACTCAATGCGCATGCGATGCGATGCACATAAGATGCGATATCAAGCGATGCCATTCGAATGTGACGCGACGTGACTCAATGCGCACGCGATGCGATGCACATGTGATGCTATATCAAGCGATGCCATGCACCTGTAATGCGATCCGATTCAATGCGCATACGATCCGATGCAAATAAGATGCGATGTCAAACGATGCCATGCACATGTGATGCGATGTGGCTCAATGCGCATGCGGTGCGATGCACATAAGATGCGATATCAAGCGATGCCATGCGCATGTGACGCGAAGTGACTCAATGCGCATGCGATGTGATGCACATATCATGCGATATCAAGCGATGCCCAGCGCATGTGACGCGATGTACGTCAATGCGCATTCGATGAGATGCACATAAGATGCGATAGCAAGCAATGCCTTGCGAATGTGACGCGAAGAGACCCAATGCGCATGCAATGCACATAAGATGCGATATCAAGCGATGCCATGCGAATGTAATGCGATGCGATTCAATGCGCATGCGATTCGGTGCACATAGGATGCGATATCGGGCGATGCCATGCGCATCTATTGCAATGTGACCTAATACGCATGCGATACGATGCACATAAGATGCGATATCAAGCGATGCCATGCGCATGTGATGCGATGTGACTCAATGTGCATACGATGCGATGCACATAAGATAAGATACTAAGCGATGCCATGCGCATGTGATTCAATTTGACTCAATGCACATGCGATGCGATGCACATATCATGCGATATCAAGCGATGCCGAGCGCATGTGACGCGATGTGCGTCAATGCGCATTCGATGCGATTCACATAAGATGCGATGTCGAGCGATGCCATGCGCATGTGATGCGATGCATTTCAATGCGATGCGATGCATATAACATGCGATGTCGAGCGATGCCATGCGCATGTGACGCGTGTGACTCAATGCGCATGCGAAGAACATAAGATGCGATATTAAGAGACGCCATGGGCATGTGACGCGATGTAACTCAATGCGCATTCGATGCGAAGCACATAAGATGCGATATCGAGCGGTGCCATGCGCATGTGACGCGATGTGACTCAATGCCCATGCGAGGCGATGCACATAAAGTGCGATGTCGAGCGAAGCCATTCGCATGTGACGCGATGTGACTCAAGGCGCAAGCGATGCGATGCAGGTAAGATGCCTTATCAAGCGATGCCGAGCGCATGTGACGCATAGTGTATCAATGCGCATTCGATGTAATGCACATAAGATGCGTTATCAAGCGATGCCATGCGCATGTAATGCGATGCGATTCAATGCGCATGCGATTCGGTGCACATAAGATGCGATGTCGGGCGATGCCATGCCCATCTAATGCGATGTGACGCAATGTGCATGCGACGTGATGCACATAAGATGCGATGTCCAGCGACGCAATGCGCATGTGACGAACCGTGGCTCAATGCGCATGGGATGCGATGAACATGTGATATCAAGCGACGCCATGCGCATGTGGCGCGACGTAACTCAATGCGCATGCGATGCGATGAACTTAAGATGCGATATCAAGGGATGCCATTTGAATGTGACGCAACGTGACTCAATGCGCTTGCGATGCGATGCAGATAAGATGCGATGCGATGCCATTCGAATGTGTGACTCAATGCGCTCGCGATGCGATGCACATGTGATGCTATATCAAGCGATGCCATGCACCTGTAATGTGATCCGATTCAATGCGCATACGATCCGATGCAAATAAGATGCGATGTCAAGCGATGCCATGCACATGTGATACGATGTGGCTCAATGCGCATGCGGTGCGATGCACATAAGATGCGATATCAAGAGATCCCATGCGCATGTGACGCGATGTGCGTCAATGCGCATTCGATGCGATGCACATAAGATGCGATATCAAGCGATACCATGCGGATGTGACGCAAAGTGACCCAATGCGCATGCGATGCACATAAGATGCGATATCAAGCGATGCCATGCGAATGTAATGCGATGCGATTCAATGCGCATGCGATTCGGTGCACATTGGATGCGATATCGGGCGATGCCATGCGCATCTATTGCGATGTGACCTAATACGCATGCGATGCGATGCACATAAGATGCGATATCAAGCGATGCCATGCGCATGTGTTGCGATGTGACTCAATGTGCATACGATGCGATGCACATAAGATAAGATACTAAGCGATGCCATGCGCATGTGATTCAATGTGACTCAATGCACATGCGATGCGATGCACATATCATGCGATATCAAGCGATGCCGAGCGCATGTGACGCGATGTGCGTCAATGCGCATTCGATGCGATGCACATAAGATGCGACATCAAGCGATGCCATGCGCATGTGACGCGAAGTGACCCAATGCGCATGCGATGCACATAAGATGCGATATCAAGCGATGCCATGTGCATGTGATGCGATGTGACTCAATACGCATGCGATGCAATTCACATAAGATGCGATTTCGAGCGATGCCATGCGCGTGTGATGCGATGCATTTCGATGCGATGCGATGCATATAAGATGCGATGTCGAGCGATGCCATGCGCATGTGACGCGTGTGACTCAATGCGCCTGCGATGAACATAAGATGCGAAATTAAGCGACGCCATGGGTATGTGACGCGATGTAACTCAATGCGCATTCGATGCGATGCACATAAGATGCGATATCGAGCGATGCCACGCGCATGTGACGCGATGTGACTCAATGCGCATGCGAGGCGATGCACATAAAGTGCGATGTCGAGCGAAGCCATTTGCATACGACGCGATGTGACTCAAGGCGCAAGCGATGCGATCCAGGTAAGATGCCTTATCAAGCGATGCCGAGCGCATGTGACGCTTAGTGACTCAATGCGCATTCGATGTAATGCACATAAGATGCGTTATCAAGCGATGCCATGCGCATGTAATGCGATGCGATTCAATGCGCATGCGATTCGGTGCACATAAGATGCGATGTCGGGCGATGCCATGCCCATCCAATGCGATGTGACGCAATGTGCATGCGACGTGATGCACATAAGTTGCGATGTCCAGCGATGCCATGCGCATGTGTTGCGATGTGACTCAATACCCACGCGATGCGATGCACATAAGATGCGATGTCGAGCGATACCATGCGCATGTGTTGCGATTTGACTCAATGCGCATGCGATGCCATGCACACAAAATGCGCTATCAAGAGATGCCTTGCGCATGTGACGCAATGCGACTCAATGCGCATGCCATGCGATGAACATAAGATGCGATATCAAGCGATGCAATGCGCATGTGACGCGATGTGACTGAATGCGCATGCGATGCGATGCACATAACATGCGATATCAAGCGATGCCATGCGCATGTGACGCGTGTGACTCAATGCGCTCGCGATGCGACGCACATAAGATGCGATACCAAGCGATGCCATGCGCGTGTGATGCGACGTGACTCAATGCGCATTCGATGCGATGCACATAAGATGCGATATCAAGAGATGCATACGCATGTGAAGCGATGTGTCTCCATGCGCATGCAATGCGATATCGAGCGATGCCATGCGATGTGACTCAATACGCATGCGATGCGATCTACATAACATGCGATATCAAGCGATGCAGACCGCATGTGACGCGATGTGACTCAATGCGCATTCGATGCGATGCACATAAGATACGATATCAAGAGGTGCCATGCGCGTGTGATGCGACGTGACTCAATGCGCATTCGATTCGATGAACATAAAATGCATTATCAAGCGATGCCATGCGCATGTGAAGCGATGTTTCTCAATGCGCATGCAATGCGATGCACATAAGTTGCGATGTCGAGCGATGCCATGCGCATGTGAGGCGATGTCACTCAATACGCATCTGATGCGATGCACATAACATGCGATATCAAGAGATGCCATGCGCATGTGACGCGATGTGACTCAATGCGCATTCGATGCGATGCACATAAGATGCGATATCAACAGATGTCATGCGCATGTGACGCGAAGTGACTCAATGCGCATGCGATGCACATAAGATGCGATATCAAGCGATGTCATGCGCATGTGATACGATGTGACTTAATGCGCATGCGATGCGATACACATAAGATGCGATATCAACAGATGCCATGCGCATGTGACGCGAAGTGACTCAATGCGCATGCGATGCACATAAGATGCAATATCAAGCGATGTCATGCGGATGGGATACGATGTGACTTAATGCGCATGCGATGCGATACGCATAAGATGCGATATCAAGCGATGCCATGCGGATGTGACGCGAAGTGACCCAATGCGCATGCGATGCACATAAGATGCGATATCAAGCGATGCCATGCGAATGTAATGCGATGCGATTCAATGCGCATGCGATTCGGTGCACATAGGATGCGATATCGGGCGATGCCATGCGCATCTATTGCGATGTGACCTAATACGCATGCGATGCGATGCACATAAGATGCGATATCAAGCGATGCCATGCGCATGTGTTGCGATGTGACTCAATGTGCATACGATGCGATGCACATAAGATAAGATACTAAGCGATGCCATGCGCATGTGATTCAATGTGACTCAATGCACATGCGATGCGATGCACATATCATGCGATATCAAGCGATGCCGAGCGCATGTGACGCGATGTGCGTCAATGCAATTTCGATGCGATGCACATAAGATGCAACATCAAGCGATGCCATGCGCATGTGACGCGAAGTGACCCAATGCGCATGCGATGCACATAAGATGCGATATCAAGCGATGCCATGTGCATGTGATGCGATGTGACTCAATACCCATGCGATGCAATTCACATAAGATGCGATGTCGGGCGATGCCATGCGCGTGTGATGCGATGAATTTCAATACGATGCGATGCCATGCGCATGTGACGCGTGTGACTCAATGCGCATGCGATGAACATAAGATGCGAAATTAAGCGACGCCATGGGCATGTGACGCGATGTAACTCAATGCGCATTCGATGCGATGCACATAAGATGCGATATCGAGCGATGCCACGCGCCTGTGACGCGATGTGACTCAATGCGCATGCGAGGCGATGCACATAAGGTGCGATGTCGATCGAAGCCATTTGCATACGACGCGATGTGACTCAAGGCGCAAGCGATGCGAAGCAGGTAAGATGGCTTATCAAGCGATGCCGAGCGCATGTGACGCTTAGTGACTCAATGCGCATTCGATGTAATGCACATAAGATGCGTTATCAAGCGATGCCATGCGCATATAATGCGATGCGATTCAATGCGCATGCGATTCGGTGCACATAAGATGCGATGTCGGGCGATGCCATGCCCATCTAATGCGATGTGACGCAATGTGCATGCGACGTGATGCACATAAGTTGCGATGTCCAGCGATGCCATGCGCATGTGTTGCGATGTGACTCAATACCCACGCGATGCGATGCACATAAGATGCGATGTCGAGCGATACCATGCGCATGTGTTGCGATTTGACTCAATGCGCATGCGATGCCATGCACACAAAATGCGCTATCAAGAGATGCCTTGCGCATGTGACGAAATGCGACTCAATGCGCATGCCATGCGATGAACATAAGATGCGATATCAAGCGATGCAATGCGCATGTGACGCGATGTGACTGAATGCGCATGCGATGCGATGCACATAACATGCGATATCAAGCGATGCCATGCGCATGTGACGCGTGTGACTCAATGTGCTCGCGATGCGACGCACATAAGATGCGATACCAAGCGATGCCATGCGCGTGTGATGCGACGTGACTCAATGCGCATGCGATGAACATAAAATAAGTTATCAAGCGATGCCATGCGCATGTGAAGCGATGTGACTCAATGCGCATTCAATGCGATGTCGAGCGATGCCATGCGCATGTGATGGGATGTGACTCAATACGCATGCGATGCGATCCACATAACATGCGATATCAAGCGATGCAGACCACATGTGACGCGATGTGACTCAATGCGCAATCGATGCGATGCACATAAGATGCGATATCAAGAGATGCCATGCGCGTGTCATGCGACGTGACTCAATGCCCATTCGATGCGATTAACATAAGATGCGTTATCAAGCGAAGCCATGCGCATGTGATGCGATGTCACTCAATACGCATGTGATGCGATGCACATAACATGCGATATCAAGCGATGCCGACCGCATGTGACGCGATGTGACTCAATGCGCATTCGATGCGATGCACATAAGATGCGATATCAAGAGATGCCATGCGCATGTGACGCGATGTGACTCAATGCGCATTCGATGCGATGCACATAAGATGCGATATCAACAGATGTCATGCGCATGTGACGCGAAGTGACTCAATGCGCATGCGATGCACATAAGATGCGATATCAAGCGATGTCATGCGCATGTGATACGATGTGACTTAATGCGCATGCGATGCGATACACATAAGATGCGATATCAACAGATGCCATGCGCATGTGACGCGAAGTGGCTCAATGCGCATGCGATGCACATAAGATGCGATATCAAGCGATGCCATTCGCGTGTGACGCGATGTGACTCAACCCACTTGCGATGCGATGCACATAAGATGCGATTTCAAGCGATGCCATTCGCGTGTGACGCGATGTGACTCAATTCTAGTTTCCCAGTTGCCAACACCGTTTCTGTTGGTGGGAGACTTCAATGCGCACCACCCACTTTGGGGTTCAAGTCGCGCTTGTGCGAGAGGTACACTCATTTCCGATTTTTTGGACAGTCACAACCTAGCTCTCCTCAACACTGGAGAGCCTACATTCATTTCGGACTCTCACAATAGTTTCTCGCATCTTGACCTTGCAGTTTGTTCACCTCATTAGGCAGTCTCCTTACAATGGAATGTCATCTCTGATTTACACTCTAGTGACCACTTCCCATGTCTTATTAGTCTCTTGACGCAACATACACTTTCCACTCGTATGCCCAGATGGCGTTTGGACCATGCCAACTGGAACCTTTACACCCAGCTGGCTGTCTTTACCTACAACGAGCATGACTCAGTGAATAATTTGGCGCAGCATCTCACGGAGACGATTCTCTCTGCTGCTGAACAATCGATTCCGCGGTCGACTACACACCAACCCTTTCAACCCCAACATGTTTTAAACTTAAATTAGAAACGTGATCTTGATATATAATGATAAACTAATGCACTAAAACACATTTTTGTGATTTTTGAAAAATTTCCCTAATGGGTTTAAATTTTATGACATGTTGCTTCAGAGCTACACTGGGGTTTCAGGGTAACTTAATAATATGCAAACTCATAATACTAGAAATTTTGTTTTCCCATTTTTTTGCATAACTTTTTTATTAAAACCTGAATTGCAGTAATAAAGCAATCATGATATTACTGTATAATCACTGATGATGCTGAAGTACATTTATTTATTTATTTATTTTTCAAAGTTTTATATATTCCTTAGTTGAAAATTGCCAGTGTACAAATGAAAACTACATTGCACTTAATACTGCCACACTTAATAGCATGTAGATAACATTGCTAGTACTTAAAACAATAAATGGTTATTTAGAATGAAATAAATAAAAAGTTTTTTGTTGGTGTCAAACAAATTTACTTCGCACTTTCTGTATGTCATTTGTGTGAATCCATTGATGCAGTGTTTCCATTTCCCTTTTGCTGCATATTCTGGCCAGTGTTGGTATCCATCATAAAGAACATCAATTGGTCTAATTGCAAACTGTTTCTTTTTTGTTGCTTTTGGTGTGGTTTCCCCTGAGCCTTTTCGTTGCCCTTTTGACTCTCCAGCTTTCATTAGTGCTGTGGCAATATATGCCTGAAACTTAGCTAGGGAGAATTCAGATTTCAAGTTCTTGTGTTGCTGATGTCTTCTACAGAGGAGTTCAGCATTGTACCATCTGTTTGATGAGCATACATACTGGATTGCTCGTAAAGTAGTTCAAATACATCTTTTGACCAATACAAACAAAAATAATTGTATGGTGTCATCTCATCCTGTGGAGGGAGTGGGATTGTGAACTTTCATGTTGTATCCTCCGCTGTAAAATCAACTTTACGGAAAGTAAATGTTCTGTTCCTTTTTCTAGGGCATGATGCTGCTGTAGATAGCTCTCTAAGTTCATTAATAGAATCCTCACTTTCAACTGGATCTATATCCTGAAAAGTATAAGAGAAACAAACATTATTTTCCACATTTTCCTCTATGAAACATTTGAAAGGGAACATACTGTTCAGCAGTATTCCAAATTATTTATATTTAATACAGGTTTTACCTCTACAAGCTCATTTTCATCTCCAGATTCATAGGTATTCTCCAAATTTTCTTCAGGGAATTGGTTCAGAGTAACCGTTTCATCTTCATCATCAAAATCAAATTCTCTATCCTCTAAATCACTTATATCAGAAGCATTCCCTTCAAGAACTTTCATAAGGCATTCCTCTACTTCATCCTGCTTCAAAATACTCTTCTTTTCCGGTTTACCTAAAAAGAAAACAGAATATAAATACAGCCATTCAAAAGTGAGGTTATGGTGTAACACTACCTCTGAACCCCAATGTTGCTCTGGAGCAACGTGTACTTTAATTGCTTGTCTTTGTAATTTAAATTTTAATTGGAAACCACAACTATGTAAAAGTGTTAGTTTAATGAAAAATTAAATCTATTTGTATATTTGAAATGGTAAATGAGCATTACCTGGCATTTATAGTGAAATACTTTACTTGCTGCGTAGACGATGACTCAAGTCATGCGCATCAGATGATTCTCATACCAGGTGTCAGCACACTTGTGATCATATTTGCCATCTATAGAGTGGAAATTGAAGTATTAGCACGTAGGTTCCCTGGTTTCTTGATATTCAGCGGGAAATTCAAATACTGTATTTTAAATTAATTCAAGAAACTGATGTAGCTCTGAAGCAACACTGGTAGCGAAAGGGTTAAGGCGTGTTGCAGCTAAAACCACCCAAATACCAATAGCGGGACTAAAAACAGCCACAGGAGCTGTTGTTGATTCATTTGAAGTGGCCAATACCTTTGGCAGTGCTTTCGCACAAGTGTCTAGCTCGGAAAACTACTCCCCTGAGTTCCTTCCAATTAAAACTCAGGTGGAATCTCAAGGCTTCTCGTTTCGTTCTAGAAACGTAGAAGATTACAATCGCCTTTTCACCATGGCAGAGCTGGAGCATTCCCTGAAATCTTCGCGATGTTCAGCACCAGGACCGGACGGTATTCATGTACAAATGTTACAACGGCTCTCTCTTGAAGGTAAGGCATTCCTGCTCGAGGTCTATAATCGTGTTTGGGTTGACAGTATACTCCCAGAAAATTGGCGGGAGGCCACCGTTATTCCCATCTTGAAGGCTGGAAAGGACAGTCATCTTCCCTCCAGCTATCGTCCTATTTCCCTCACCAGTTGCGTTTGCAAGGTGATGGAACGCATGATCAATGGACGATTGGTATGGTGGTTAGAAAGTCGTAACCTACTGACTAATATCCAGTGTGGTTTTCGACGACGCCGTTCAACTGTTGACCATCTTGTGTCAATATCGACACAGATAATGGACGGCTTTATAAAGAACAGTCAAACCGTTGGCATATTTTTCGATCTTGAGAAGGCTTATGATACGTGCTGGCGAGCAGGGATTCTACGTTCGCTGTATGCCTGGAACATACGTGGACGCCTACCACTTTTCATTCAGGAGTTTATGAAGGACCGCGTTTTCCGAGTAAGGGTCGGCTCGGTTTTTTCTAATTCTTTTGTTCAGGAGGAGGGAGTACCTCAGGGTTCGGTGCTAAGTGTCACGCTCTTTGCTATAGCAATTAACTCCATCTGGAAATGTGTTCCACCTGGAGTTTCGTCATGCCTATTCGTAGACGACTTCGCTGTCTATTGCACTTCTCAGCGCACGGCGTTCTTACAACGGCGCCTGCAGCAATGTTTGGACAACCTTAGAGAATGGAGCGTGAAAAACGGCTTCCGTTTCTCAACTGAGAAGACAATCTGCGTTAATTTCTGGCGCCGTAGGAGACGATTACCACCTTCGCTCCGATTTGGTCCAGATGAACTTCCCTTCGCAGAAGAGACGCGCTTCCTGGGTTTGATCTTGGACAGGAAGCTTAGTTGGTCGTCGCATATTGCACAGCTAAGAGCGAGATGTGACCGTTCCCTAAATATTATGCGAGTACTGAATGGAAAATCGTGGGGAGCGGATCGAACAATTTTGTTGCGAATATATCGAGCATTGGTCCGATCCAAGCTAGACTATGGGTGTATTGTTTATTCGTCAGCACGACCATCTGTGCTGAGAAGATTAGACGTGGTCCATAATAGGGGCATCCGCATTGCAACAGGAGCTTTTCCAACAAGCCCAGTGGTGAGCCTTTACGCCGAGTCCGCAGAACCTCCTCTGCAATATCGGCGTGAGATTCTCTTGGCAAATTATGGCTGTGCGCTTAGATGTATGCCTAAGCACCCAACGTTCGCTTCTTTTTTCACCACCACGCTAAGAGAACGATATAGAAATAGCTCCCTTAGTCTGAAGCCTGCGGGGTACCGTTTCCAAGAGCTCCTAGTGAAGCTTGGAGTGGAACTGCCTGTGATGTTCGCCAAGGGCGAGAGACTTTACCCCCCTTGGCTATCTGGTACGCCCCATGTAGATCTTGGGATGACCGAACACCAGAAGTCCACGATGCCTATTTCAAGTATCCGCACGTGTTTCTTAGAATTTTTGTCAGGCTACTCTGACCGTCGATATATTTACACCGATGGATCAAAGAACACCAACGGTGTTGAATGTGCTTATGTTTATGGAACCGAACCATATACATTCGGTTTTCCAAATAGCACTTCCATTTTTACTGCAGAGCTTTATGCAATTTATCGAGCCGTTTTGTATGTTCGCCGTCGTAAATTAGGTGACTGCCTGATTTTGAGCGATTCCCTTAGTATACTGCAGAGCCTTTGTCAGTTGTACAATCCCCACCCTATTGTACAACGTATCCAGGATGCCCTCCAAGTTTTACACTCAATGCGCATACGATGCGATGCACATAAGATGCGATGTCTAGCGATGCCATGCACATGTGACTTGATGTGACTCAATGTGCATGCGATGCGATGCACTTAAGATGCAAAGTCGAGCGATGCCATGCGCATGTATTGCGATCCGATTCAATGCACATAAGATGCGATGTCCAGCGATTCCATGCGCATTTGTTGCGATGTGACTCAATACCCACGCGATGCGATGCGCATAAGATGCGATATCAAGCGATGCCGAGCACATGTGACGCGATCTGTCTCAATGCGCATCGATGCGATGCACATAAGATGGGACATCAACCGATGCCATGCGCATGTGACGCAAGTGACTCAATCCACTTGCGATGCGATGCACATAAGATGCGATCTCAAACGATGCCATTCGCGTGTGACGCGATGTGACTCAATTCTCAAGCGATCCGATGCACAGAACATGCGATATCAAGCGATGCCATGCGCGTGTGATTCGACGTGACTCAATGCGCTTGCGATGCGATGAACATAAGAAGCGATATCAAGCGATGACATGCGCATGTGACGCGACGTGACTCAATGCGCATGCGAGGCGAAGCACGTAAGATGCGATATCAAGCTATGCCATGGGCGTTTGGTGCGACGTGACTCAATGCGCATGCGATGGGATGCGATGAACATAAGATGCGATATCAAGCGATGCCATGCGCATGTGAAGCGATGTGACTCAATGCGCATTCAATGCGATGTCGAGCGATGCCATGCGCATGTGATGGGATGTGACTCAATACGCATGCGATGCGATCCACATAACATGCGATATCAAGCGATGCAGACCGCATGTGACTCGATGTGACTCAATGCGCATTCGATGCGATGCACATAAGATGCGATATCAAGAGATGCCATGCGCGTGTGATGCGACGTGACTCAATGCACATTCGATGCGATTAACATAAGATGCGTTATCAAGCGAAGCCATGCGCATGTGATGCGATGTCACTCAATACGCATGTGATGCGATGCACATAACATGCGATATCAAGCGATGCCGAAAGGCATGTGACGCGATGTGACTCAATGCGCATTCGATGCGATGCACATAAGATGCGATATCAAGAGATGCCATGCGCATGTGAAGCGATGTGTCTCAATGCGCATGCAATGCGATGTCGAGCGATGCCATGCGATGTGACTCAATACGCATGCGATGCGATCTACATAACATGCGATATCAAGCGATGCAGACCGCATGTGACGCGATGTGACTCAATGCGCATTCGATGCGATGCACATAAGATACGATATCAAGAGGTGCCATGCGCGTGTGATGCGACGTGACTCAATGCGCATTCGATGCGATGAACATAAAATGCATTATCAAGCGATGCCATGCGCATGTGAAGCGATGTTTCTCAATGCGCATGCAATGCGATGCACATAAGATGCGATGTCGAGCGATGCCATGCGCATGTGAGGCGATGTCACTCAATACGCATGTGATGCGATGAACATAACATGCGATATCAAGCGATGCCGACCGCATGTGACGCGATGTGACTCAATGCGCATTCGATGCGATGCACATAAGATGCGATATCAACAGATGCCATGCGCATGTGACGCGAAGTGACTCAATGCGCATGCGATGCACATAAGATGCGATATCAAGCGATGTCATGCGCATGTGATACGATGTGACTTAATGCGCATGCGATGCGATACACATAAGATGCGATATCAGCAGATGCCATGCGCATGTGACGCGAAGTGACTCAATGTGCATGCGATGCACATAAGATGCGATATCAAGCGATGTCATGCGGATGTGATACGATGTGACTTAATGCGCATGCGATGCGATACACATAAGATGCGATATCAGCAGATGCCATGCGCATGTGACGCGAAGTGACTCAATGTGCATGCGATGCACTTAAGATGCAAAGTCGAGCGATGCCATGCGCATGTATTGCGATCCGATTCAATGCACATAAGATGCGATGTCCAGCGATTCCATGCGCATTTGTTGCGATGTGACTCAATACCCACGCGATGCGATGCGCATAAGATGCGATATCAAGCAATGCCGAGCACATGTGACGCGATCTGTCTCAATGCGCATCGATGCGATGCACATAAGATGCGACATCAACCGATGCCATGCGCATGTGACGCAAGTGACTCAATCCACTTGCGATGCGATGCACATAAGATGCGATCTCAAACGATGCCATTCGCGTGTGACGCGATGTGACTCAATTCTCAAGCGATCCGATGCACAGAACATGCGATATCAAGCGATGCCATGCGCGTGTGATGCGACGTGACTCAATGCGCTTGCGATGCGATGAACATAAGATGCGATATCAAGCGATGCCATGCGCATGTGACGCGACGTGACTCAATGCGCATGCGATGGGATGCGATGAACATAAGATGCGATATCAAGCGATGACATGCGCATGTGAGGCGACGAGACTCAATGCGCATGCGATGCGATGCACATAAGATGCGATTTCAAGCGATGCCATTCGCATGTGACGCGACGTGGCTCAATGCGCATGCGATGCGATGCACATAAGATGCGATATCAAGCGATGGCATGCGCATGTGACGCGACGTGACTCAATGCGCATGCGATGCGATGCACATAAGATCCGTTGTCGAGCGATGCTATGCGCATGTGATGCGATGCGATTCAATGCGCATGCGGTTCGCTTCAATGCGAATGCGAGGCAATGCACATAAGATGCGATGTCGAGCGATGCCATGCGCGTGTGATGCGATGCGATTCACTGCGATGCGATTAATATAAGATGCGATGTCGAGCGATGCCGACCGCATGTGACGCGATGTGACTCAATGCGCATGCGATGCACATAAGATGCGATATCAAGCGATGTCATGCGCATGTGATTCGATGTGACTCAATGCGCATGCGATGCGATACACAAAAGATGCGATATGAAGCGATGCCGAGCGCATGTGACGCGATCTGACTCAATGCGCATCGATGCGATGCACATAAGGTGCGATATCAAGCGATGGCGTGCGCTTGTGACGCGAAGTGACTCAATGCGAATGTGTAGCGATGCACATAGGATGCGATATCAACCGATGCCATGCGCATGTGACGCTAGTGACTCAATCCACTTGCGATCCGATGCACATAAGATGCGATCTCAAACGATGCCATTCGCGTGTGACGCGATGTGAGTCAATTCTCAAGCGATCCGATGCACATAAGATGCGATATCGAGCATTGCCATGGGCGTTTGATGCGACGTGACTCAATGCGCATGCGATGCACATAAGATGCGATATCAAGCGATGCCATGCGCATGTGATGCGGTGTGACTCAATGCGCATGCGATGCGAAGCACATAAGATGCGATTTCAAGTTTTTTTTTTTTTTTTTTTTTTAGGTGGAGGGGAAAAATCTTGTTACGAGACCCCATGGTACTGTGGGAGTCGCCATTGAAGATGGCCATACCCACTAAAAAAAAAACCCATCCACCGGATTAGGAAGGTGAAAGCCTGCTGCGGTACCGCCTGTAGCACCCGCGCATTCAGTGGTGAAGATTCGGCTGGTTCGCATTGCGTAACCAGACGGAGAAGGTTAGGAGCTTGGAGACGAGCTTGACCGAAGCCCAGCTTGCCCCCTAGTGGAGTCATGGATGGTTTGGTAGGAGTCATTTGTGATTGCTGTCAGGAATCAGGGTGCTATGAATCTTGGCGTGAATACGCCGCGTCTGTACGTGCGCCTCAGAAGTCTGGGAGCGTGTCGATACCCTGCATGCTGGATCCCTGAAACAATCTTAATATACATGTACATACACTAAGAACAAAGGAAGTGCGTACAATTAGTCTCTTAGGTTAGTGGTAATTTGTGCGCTTGTGGCGTCGTCAATCTAGTGTAATTATAATTGTTACGTTCCCCCGTATGGCTTCGTCTGTAATTCATAATTAAGGTTGTTGATATACCATCCGGCATCGTCAATTGGTTGAGTGCATGTCCGTTGTATCGCCTGTTCGTCTGGAGTGCACACTTGGCGGGCAGTCTGCCTGAAATACAGGTGCGAACCAGTGCCACTCCCGAGGGGACCCTCATCCCCCTGGGTCCGCCTTATAAATAAGGACTTGAGGGTTATCTGAAAAGAAACTGTAGGTATGAATGTGTGTGTGAGAGAGAGAGTGAGAGTGATGCACAGTTCACATATGGATAACATCGGGGTAGTTAACTAGGTTGTCCAGATATTGTTGCATGTCAACATCTGGCTCCCCGAGACCAATAGTTACCTGGAATAGAGATAGTGGCCTTGCATGTTTGTCGTGCGTTATATCATAATTTCCTAGGTTTTGAATTAGTTCGTTGTGGTTTTTGTTTTTCTTATCAAGTAAGTTACAGGTGAGCCTTTTTATGAACTGTTCAATGGAATGTACTTTTAGCTCCTCGTGTAATTGGAGCGTTGGAGCTACTTCGGGTAATCTCGCGATTATTCAGAGTACTCTATTCTGCATCGTTTGCAGTCTCTTTATGTGTGTTTTCGCTGCATGTCCCCATACGGGTGCAGCGTATGTTAGGATGGGCCTTATTAGTGTTTTATAAAGTGTAGTGCCCATCTCTTACTTTAGAGTACTGTTTGTGTTGATTATTGGGTATAGCTTATTGAGTTGTGCATTGGCTTTGGCTCTTACTGTGTCTACGTGCTGTTTCCACGTAAGGCCCTGGTCCATTGTTACACCTAAGTAGGTGATGGTTTTGCTGTTCCATTGGATTGGCTCTTGTCCAAGCGTTAATGGCTGAAGGCCGTGTTTACCATGACGGTGCTTAATTCGCTTGGTGAATACAATTGCCTGGCTTTTTCTGGTGTTTACCTTTATGCGCCATTTCGTGAGCCATGGCTCTAAATCATTTAGAGCATTTTGTAGCCTGGTGCGTATAATCCTTGGCATGGTTGATTGTGTGACAAGCTCTGTGTCATCCGCATATAGATATCGGTCTACTCTTATCGTCTCTGGTAAATCATTTATGTAAATATTAAAGAGGGTGGGCCCCAATAAACTTCCTTGTGGGACCCCTGCCCTGATTGGCCGTCGCGTTGATGTCTCTGTTTCGACTGCCGTGCGGAACGTTCGGTGAGATAGATAGTCCTTTATTATGGCTATCATAGAGTCCGCGAATTCCAGTGATATGAGCTTTCTGAGTAGACCAGCGTGCCACACGCGATCGAAGGCCCGTTCAATATCCAAGAAGATGGCCCCTGTGGATCGGTTTTCATTGAATCCTCGCGTGATGGATTCCGTCATTCGCAATAGTTGTAGTGTTGTCGAGTGTTGTGCCCGGAATCCGAATTGTTCGTTAATTACTAAGTTATTTTTTATTATGTGGTTCGTAAGTCTTTTGAGTATTATTTTCTCTAAAACCTTGCTCATAGTGCTGAGGAGGCTGATTGGCCTATAATTTTCAGGCTGTGATTGGCTCTTTCTCGGTTTAGGGAACATGAGAATTTTGGCCTCTTTCCACTGTGGAGGGAATCTGCCTTTTTCAATTGTATAGTTAAATATATCTGCCAGTGCTTCAGTGCTTTGGCTGGCAGATGTTTTAGTACTATATTTGGAATTTGGTCTGGCCCTGGATATTCCTAGAGGGCAGGTGTTTAATGATCCATTTGATCTCACCCGCATTCGTTTTTCGCGTCTTATTATGCGTTGGTGTTCTACCGATATTCACGACCATTGCTTCCGTTTCGTCCACAAATGCTTGGTCTGACGGAAAGGCATTCGGTTCAAATGTCGCCTCTAGGGTGTCTGCAAATGCTTCAGCTTTGGCTCGGGGAGTTTCCGCTATTCCGTTAGGCGTGTGGAGGGGAGGGACATGTGTGTACGTACGCGTTAGGTTTCTGGCTATTTTCCAGATTGTATTGTTTTGTGGGTTGCTGTTACTTAACACATCGTGCCACTGATTTGTTGTGTATTCTCGTATTCGTTCGCTTGCTTGAATGCTTAGTTCCGTGTACGCATTACGGTCTATTAAGTTACGCGATTTTTGCCATTTACGCCTCGCGCGATTTCTGTCCTGAATGGCTTGTCTAGTGTCGCGTGGAAATTTTTGTGTAGAAGTTATAGGATATCTGATTGGAATGTGTTGTTCGGTAGCGAGCTTAATTGATTCTACGATATGCTCAATAGCTTCGTCTTGTTTTTCATGTGTCTCGATTGTGTGATCGTGTATAATGTTTTGTAGTGTGTTTTCGAAGGACTCCCAGTCTGCTTGTCTGTAATTGGGTCTTGGAGGTTCCGATTTAAAAGTGATTGGGGCTTCAATTTCTAGTAACACTGGGAGGTGATCTGAGTTTAATTCGTTAATTACGTGTGTATTTGTGTTGTGTGTAATGCCCTTGAGGAGAGCAATGTCTAGTATATCTGGTCTGTGTGTATGTACTCTTGGTATGAATGTCGGCTCTTCAGGGCCTGTTAGAAGTATGTTGTGTCTGTTGATGTATGCTAGTAGTTTATTGCCCGCCTTGTTTGCAGCTACGCAATTCCAGAGGAAATGTTTCGCGTTCAAGTCCCCTGCTATTACTACTTTTTGGGCCATACGCAATAGTGTATCGATGTCGTCCGTGTCAATATCGCAGGGTGGATTATATACCGCAATAAATGCAACTTCGGTATTAAGAAGCTTTACACTAACCGCGGTAGCTTCTATTCGGTTTAGTTGGGGGACAAACGCCTGGTGGTGTTGTACTGAATTTTGAATAACTACGGCTGTCCCTCCGCCTCTCCTATTTCTATCTGTTCGGTATACTGAGTATCCTGGGACTGAGAAGCGATCTACAGGTCCCAGGTGGGTTTCGTTAATTAGCGCTATTTGGATTGAATTCCTTTGGAGGAATTCCGTAAACTCCTTGCGCTTCCTTTTGAGGTTATTGCAATTCCAGTATATGATATTTACGGTGGGTGTGTTACTCATAACAAGTGAACTGTGCGAGAATTCCCAGGAAATGCGTGACATGGTCAAAGAGGAAAAGTGGGTCGCTGTTGGTGTTTATTTGCTCCAGGAGCCACTTTGCGTGCTGGAGGAACGAGTTCCAGCCTAATTCCAGTTTTGGGTAGCCCAACTTTAAGAGGAAGTCGGCTAGTGCAAGGCCATTTTCGAATGCATCGCGAGGGGTTTGCGACTTTGGGACCAAAAAGCTTGGTCCCTTTGTGTGTGTTGCCTGGTGTGTGGTTGTTTGTGTGGGAGCGGTTTTGTGTGTCGTTGTGGTTTGTTGTGTGTTGTGTTTGTGTTGTGTTGGGGAGTGTCGCTTTGTGGGTGCCGTGACTTGAGCAGGAGCGACCTGCTTGGTCACTGCTGCAGAAGGGGCGGGGGCTGGGCGGGTTCTGCCTCTGCGGTCCTGAGTAAACCATTGCCCTTCTGCTGATGACGGGCCAGCCTGGGGTAATTTTGTCTGTTCATTCCTGGGTTTGGGGTTCCCTAGTTGTGCCCTGGGCCTTGCGCGTTCCAGTGCAGAGAGGTATTTGGGGCAACCGCGCCAAGTTGCTCCATGACCTTTCTGGCCACAGAGGGCGCACAGGCGTTCCTCTGTGGGCACTTTGCAGGTGTAGGAGGGGTGGGGGCCTGTGCATTTGGCGCAAACTTGTGTGGGGGCCTGGCATTCTCTGTAGTAGTGCCATAGCTGCTGGCAGCGTCGGCACTGCTTGGGCTCTGGAGCAGAGTGGTACTCTTCTACTCTGACTCTAAAGTGGGCCAAGTATTTGAGGCCGAGTATCTTCCTATTCTCCTGGGTGTCCTCCATTTCCACTAGGAACATTGGGAGGGGGTGTCTATTCCTGCCTAGTGAGTGCATTTGCACTGCCCTAATGGCCTCAAAATTGTGTTGTGCCAGTACTGATTTTATGTGTTCTCCGGTGAACGGGGCGCACAGACCTTTTATGACAAACCTAACTGTTCTAGCTTCTGGGTGTTGGAGGAGATAACACTGTGCGCCCTCATTCCTGAGGTGTTCCACCATATTATGGTAGTCACTCAGGCTGAACATTTTTAGAGCTAAGTCACCGGAGCGATTTGCGCGGTGTATTGTGTACTTGTGTGTAGGTTTGTATTTTGTGTCAAATTTGTTGGTGATTGTGTGTATGTGATTTGCCTGGCTTTTGTGGAGATACAAAGGCGCGAGATTGGCCCTATACTCCGTGTAGCTGTTTGTTTTGGGGGTGGGTGGCCTTGTGGTGACGTCAGTGTAGGTGTCCTGGTTGGGTGATTGTACTGGAGGGGGTGGTGTAGGAAGCACGATTTCAGAGTCTGGTGTATGTGTGGGTGTTTTTGTGTTGTTTGTGTTTGTGTCAGCTTCCAGTGTTTGTTGTGGCTTGTCTCCTGTGTCAGTGTTAGGTGTGTTTGTTTTTGGCGTGTCTGTGATTGGTGTATTTGATGTGCTTGAGATGTTCAGTGTGCTTGGTGTACTGGGCGTGTTTGGTGTGCTTGGTGTGTTTGTGTTTGTGGTTTGTTTTGGTGTGTCTGTGTTTTGTGTGCTTGTGCCAGGTGTGCTTGTGTTGTCAGTGTTTGTGTTTAGTGTTGGCATGTTTGTATCTGATGTGGTTGTTGTGTTTGTTTGTGGTGGTGGTGTAGTCTTTTTATGTGAGCGTGTGTGTGGTCTTTTTGGTGTTGTTGGGGTGGTGTGTTTGAGTGTTTTTGTTTTGGTGGTGATAAGTGTGGTTGCTCTGATCGGCTTATTTGGTTTGGAGAGAGACGAGGGAGAGAGAGTGAGAGTTTTGCCTACTTTACCCATGTCTCCGATTACCTGGGGTTCCCTGAATGAGTGTGAAGTGAGAGTTTAGTTAAGTGTTTAAATGAGGGACAGTCTTATTTATTTGGCCTGCTTCGGTCTTTAAAAAGACAGATAGCAGGAAGGTTACAACTTGGTCTAGCTCTGTGAGGTGCCTTAAGGGCAGTTAGCTTAAGATTTACCTAGGAAGAGGAAGAGAGAAGAGAGTAAAAGTCTAGAGGGGGGCCTAACCGGGGAGCTTAAAAACTAATAGAAAAAGAGGAAAATAGCGACAGAAGGAGAGAATGAGGCAGCTAGCGAGTGCTAAAAAGCGTGGCTAGCAGAGGACCTGAACCGGTTAAGGCGCCTTGGTACCAGTCAGAGACTGTCGGCTGTGGTCGTGCTATCCCTCGTCTATCCTGCTTGTTTATAGTTACCTGTCTTGTAGCGTCGTTGAAGCTGCCGGCAAGCGGGAGTTGCAGCGGTGATTCCCGGGCGACTTAGAGCGCGAGTGGCGGTCTGCGCACTGCGTTTTCTGAAGTTCGCTCGGAATCCCTGTTTCTCGCTTTACCAAAGGTTGGAGGGCTCTTCAAAGCAGCTGCAGACGATCTCCACCGCTTCAAGCGATGCCATTCGCATGTGACGCGATGTGACTCAATGCGCAAGCGATGCGATGCACGTAAGATGCGATATCAAGCGATGCCGAGCGCATGTGACGCGAAATGACTCAATGCGCATACGATGTGATGCACATAAGATGCGATATCAAGCGATGCCATGCGCATGTAATGCGATGTGACTCAATGCGCATGCGACGCGATTCACATAAGATGCGATGTCGGGCGATGGCATGCGCATCTAATGCGATGTGACTCAATGCGCATGCGACGCGATTCACATAAGATGCGATGTCGGGCGATGCCATGCGCATCTAATGCAATGTGACTCAACACGCATGCGAAGCGATGCACATAAGATGCGATGTCCAGCGATCCCATGCGCATGTGTTGCGATAATACTCAATACTCATGCGATGCGATGCACATAAGATGCGATGTCGAGCGATGCCATGCGCATGTGTTGCGATGTGACTCAATGCGCATGCGATGCGATGCACATGAAATGCGCTATCAAGCGATGCCATGCGATGTGACGCAATGTGACTCAATGCGCATGCAATTCGATGAACATAAGGTGGGATATCAAGCGATGCCATTCCCATGTAACGCGAAGTGACTCAATGCGCATGCGATTAGATGCACATAAGATGCGATATTAAGCGATGCCATGCGCTAGTTGCGCGACGTGACTCAATGCGCATGTGATGCAATGAACATAAAATGCGATTTAAAGCGATGCCGTTCGCATGTGACGCGATGTGACTCAATGCGCATGCGATGCGATGCACATAAGATGCGATATTAAGCGATGCCATGCGCATGTTGCGCGACGTGACTCAATGCGCATGTGATGCAATGAACATAAAATGCGATTTAAAGCGATGCCGTTCGCATGTGACGCGATGTGACTCAATGCGCATGCGATGCGATGCACATAAGATGCGATATTAAGCGATGCCATGCGCTAGTTGCGCGACGTGACTCAATGCGCATGTGATGCAATGAACATAAAATGCGATTTAAAGCGATGCCGTTCGCATGTAACGCGAAGTGACTCAATGCGCATGCGATGCGATGCACATAAGATGCGATATTAAGCGATGCCATGCGCATGTTGCGCGACGTGACTCAATGCGCATGCGATGCGATGAACATAAAATGCGATATCAAGCGATGCCATGCGCACGTAATGGGATGCGTTTCAATGAGCATGCAATGCGATGCACATAAGATGCGATGTCGAGCGATGCCATGCACATGTGATGCGATGTGACTCAATACGCATGCGATGCGCTGCACATAACATGCGATATAAAGCGATGCCGACCGCATGTGACGCGATGTTACTCAATGCGCATACGATGCTATCCACATAAGATGCGATATCAAGAGATGCCATGCGCATCTGACGCGAACTGACTCAATGCGCATGCGATGCACATAAGATGCGATATCGAGCGATGCCATGCGCACTTGACGCAAGTGGCTCAATTCACATGCGATGCGATGCGCAGAAGATGCGATATCAAGCGATGCCATGCGGGTGTGATGCGACGTGACTCAATGCGCTTGCGATGCGTTGAACATAAGATGCGATATCAAGCGATGCCATGCGCATGTGGCGCGACGTGACTCGATGCGCATGCGAGGCGATGCACCTAAGATGCGATATCAAGCTATGCCATGCGCGTTTGATGCGACGTGACTCAATGCGCATGCGATGGGATGCGATGAACATAAGGTGCGATATCAAGCGATGCCATGCGCAAGTTAGACGACGTGACTCAATGCGCATGCGACGCGATGCACATAAGATGCGCTATCAAGCGATGCCATGCGCATGTAATGCGATGCGATTCAATGCGCATGCGATGCGATGCACATAAGATGCGATGTCGAGCGATGCCATGCGCATGTAATGCGATGGGATTCAATGCGCATGCGATTCGATTCAATGCGCATGCGATGCAATGCACATAAGATGCGATGTCGAGCGATGCCATGCGCGTGTTATGCGATGCGATTCAATGCGATGCGATGCATATAAGATGAGATGTCGAGCGATGCCATGCGCGTGTGATGCGATGTGACTCAATGCGCATGCGATGCGATGCACATAAGATGCGATATCAAGCGATGCCGACCGCATGTGACGCGATGTTACTCAAAGCGCATTCGATGCTATCCACATAAGATGCGATATCAAGAGATGCCATGCGCATGTGACGCGAACTGACTCAATGCGCATGCGATCCACATAAGATGCGATATCAAGCGATGCCATGCGCACTTGACGCAAGTGGGTCAATCCACATGCGATGCGATGCGCAGAAGATGCGATATCAAGCGATGCCATGCGGGTGTGATGCGACTTGACTCAATGCGCTTGCGATGCCTTGATCATAAGATGCGATATCAAGCGATGCCATGCGCATGTGGCGCGACGTGACTCGATGCGCATGAGAGGCGATGCACCTAAGATGCGATATCAGGCTATGCCATGCGCGTTTGATGCGACGTGACTCAATGCGCATGCGATGGGATGCGATGAACATAAGATATGATATCAAGCGATGCCATGCGCAAGTTAGACGACGTGACTCAATGCGCATGCGACGCGATGCACATAAGATGCGATATCAAGCGATGCCATGCGCATGTGATGCGACGTGACTCAATGCGCATGCAATGCGATGCACATAAGATGCGATATCAAGCGATGCCATGCGCATGTAATGCGATGGGATTCAATGCGCATGCGATTCGATTCAATGCGCATGCGATGCAATGCACATAAGATGCGATGTCGAGCGATGCCATGCGCGTGTTATGCGATGCGATTCAATGCGATGCGATGCATATAAGATGAGATGTCGAGCGATGCCATGCGCGTGTGATGCGATGTGACTCAATGCGCATGCGATGCGATGCACATAAGATGCGATATCAAGCGATGCCATGCGCATGTGACGCATGTGAGTCAATGCCATTGCGCTGCGAGGCACATAAGATGCGATATCAAGCGATGCCATGCGCATGTGACGCGACGTGACTCAATGCGCATGCGATGCGATGCAAATAAGATGCGATGTCAAGCGATGCCATGCACATGTGATGCGATG
The DNA here is from genome assembly GCA_030765045.1 of Tenodera sinensis. Classification (NCBI taxonomy): domain Eukaryota; kingdom Metazoa; phylum Arthropoda; class Insecta; order Mantodea; family Mantidae; genus Tenodera; species Tenodera sinensis. The sequence continues at coordinate 111,621,575 of CM060970.1, read as the reverse complement.
TGACTCAATGCGCATGCGGTGCGATGCACATAAGATGCGATATCAAGCGATGTGACTCAATGTGCATACGATGCAATGCACATATGATGCGATATTAAACGATGCCATGCGCATGTGACGCGACGTAACTCAATGCGCATGCGATGCGATGCACATAAGTTGTGCTGTCGAGCGCTGCCTTGCGCATGTAATGCGATGTGGCTCAATGCGCATGCGATGCGGTGTACATAAGATGCGATGTCGAGCAATGCCATGCGCATGTAATGCGATGCGACTGAATGCGCATGCGATGCGATTCAATGCGATGCGATGCACATAAGATGCGATGTCGCGCGATGCCATTAGCGTGTTATGCGATGTGACTCAATGCGCATGCGATGCGATGCACATAAGATGCGATATCAAGCGATGCCATGCGCGTGTGATGCGATGTGACTCAATGCGCATCCGATGCGATGAACATAACATGCGATATCAAGCGATGCCATGCACCTGTAATGCGATGCGATTCAGTGCGCATGCGATGCGATGCACATAAGATGCGATATCCAGCGATGAGATGCGCATGTGACACGATGTGACTCAATGCGCTTGCGATGTGATGCACATAAGATGCGATATCAAGCGATGCCATGCGCATCTAATGCAATGTGACTCAATACGCATGCGATGCGATGCACATAAGATGCGATATCAAGCGATGCCATGCGCTTCTCATACGATGTGACTCAATGTGCATACGATGCGATGCACATGAGATGCGATATTAAGCGATGCCATGCGCATGTGATGCGATGTCACTCAATGCACATGCGATGCGATGCACATAACATGCGATATTAAGCGATGCTGAGCGCATGTGACGCGATGTGACTCAATGCACATGCGATGCGATGCACATAACATGCGATATCAAGCGATGCCATGCGCATGTGACGCGAAGTGACTCAATGCGAATGCGATGCACATAAGATGGAATATCAAGCGATGCCATGCGCATGTGATCCAATGTGACTCAATACGCATGCGATGCGATATTAAGCGATGCCATGCGCATGTGACGCGACATGACTCAATGCGCATGCGATGCAATGCACATAAGATGCGACATCAAGCGATACCATGCGCATGTAATCCAATGTGACTCAATACGCATGGGATGCGATATTAAGCGATGCCATGCGCATGTGACGCGTGTGACTCAATACGCATGCGATGCCAAGCACAAAAGATGCGATGCCGAGCGATGCCATTTGGATGTGACGCGACATGCCTAAATGCGCATGCGATGCGATGAACGTAAGATGCGATATCAATAGATGCCATGCGCCTGTAATGAGATGCGGTTCAATTTGCATGCAATGCGATGCAAATAAGATGTGATGTCAAGCCGTGCCATGGACATGTGATGCGATGTGACTCAATACGCATGCGATGCCAAGCACAAAAGATGCGATGTCGAGCGATGCCATTTGCATGTGACGCGACATGACTCAATGCGCATGCGATGCGAGGCACGTAAGATGCGATATCAATAGATGCCATGCGCCTGTAATGAGACGCGGTTCAATGCGCATGCAATGCGATGCAAATAAGATGCGATGTCAAGCGATGCCATGGACATGTGACGCGATCTGATTCAATGCGCATGCGATAAACCCTAAGAAGCCCGGGAATGGAAATTTACCACAAATTTACCATAACCCGAATACCTATTCTTATTAATTTATTTATGCCATGCCCATGTGGTCCGATGTGACTCAATGCGCATGCGGTGCGATGCACATAAGATGCGATATCAAGCGAAGCCATGCGCATGTGACGCGAAGTGACTCAATGCGCATGCCAATTGATGCACATAAGATGCGATATCAAGCGATGCCATGCGCATGTAATGCGATGCGATTCGGTACACATAAGATACGATTTCGGGCGATGCCATGCGCATCTAACGGAATGTGACTCAATGCGCATGCGACGCGATGCACATAAAATGCGATGTCCAGCGATGCCATGCGCATGTGTTGCTATGTGACCCAATGGGCATGCGATGCGATGCACATAACATGCGATATAAGGCGATGCCATGCGCATGTGACGCATTGTGACTCAATGCGCATGCGATGCGGTGAACATAAGATGCGATATCAGGCGATGCCATACGCATGTGATGCGACGTGACTCAATGCGCATGCAATGCGATGCACATAAGATGCGATATCAAGCGATGCCATGCCCTCGTGACGCGAAGTGACTCAATGCGCATGCGATGCGATGCACATAAGATGCGATACCAGCGATACTATGCGCATGTGACACGTATGACTCAATACGCATATGATACGAAGCACATAAGATGCGATTTCAAGCGATGCCATGCGCATGTGATGCGACGTGACTCAATGCGCATGCGATGCGATGGACGTAGGATGCGATATTAAGCGATGGCATGCGCATGTTGCGTGACGTGACTCAATGCGTGTGTGATGCGATGAACCTAAAATACGATATCAAGGGATGCCAGGCGCATGTGACGCGATGTGACTCAATGCGCATACGATGGGATGCACATAAGATGCGTTGTCGAGCGAAGCCATGCGCATGTGATGCGATGTGAGTCAATACGCATGATATGCGATGCACATAACATGCGATATCAAGCGATGCCATGCGCATGTGATGCGACGTGACTCAATGTGCATACGATGCGATGCACATAACATGCGATATCAAGCGATGCCATGCGCATGTGACGCATGTGAGTCAATGCCATTGCGCTGCGAGGCACATAAGATGCGATATCAAGCGATGCCATGCGCATGTGACGCGACGTGACTCAATGCGCATGCGATGCGATGCAAATAAGATGCGATGTCAAGCGATGCCATGCACATGTGATGCGATGTGACTCAATGCGCATGCGGTGCGATGCACATAAGATGCGATATCAAGCGATGTGACTCAATGTGCATACGATGCAATGCACATATGATGCGATATTAAACGATGCCATGCGCATGTGACGCGACGTAACTCAATGCGCATGCGATGCGATGCACATAAGTTGTGCTGTCGAGCGCTGCCTTGCGCATGTAATGCGATGTGGCTCAATGCGCATGCGATGCGGTGTACATAAGATGCGATGTCGAGCAATGCCATGCGCATGTAATGCGATGCGACTGAATGCGCATGCGATGCGATTCAATGCGATGCGATGCACATAAGATGCGATGTCGCGCGATGCCATTAGCGTGTTATGCGATGTGACTCAATGCGCATGCGATGCGATGCACATAAGATGCGATATCAAGCGATGCCATGCGCGTGTGATGCGATGTGACTCAATGCGCATCCGATGCGATGAACATAACATGCGATATCAAGCGATGCCATGCACCTGTAATGCGATGCGATTCAGTGCGCATGCGATGCGATGCACATAAGATGCGATATCCAGCGATGAGATGCGCATGTGACACGATGTGACTCAATGCGCTTGCGATGTGATGCACATAAGATGCGATATCAAGCGATGCCATGCGCATCTAATGCAATGTGACTCAATACGCATGCGATGCGATGCACATAAGATGCGATATCAAGCGATGCCATGCGCATCTCATACGATGTGACTCAATGTGCATACGATGCGATGCACATGAGATGCGATATTAAGCGATGCCATGCGCATGTGATGCGATGTCACTCAATGCACATGCGATGCGATGCACATAACATGCGATATTAAGCGATGCTGAGCGCATGTGACGCGATGTGACTCAATGCACATGCGATGCGATGCACATAACATGCGATATCAAGCGATGCCATGCGCATGTGACGCGAAGTGACTCAATGCGAATGCGATGCACATAAGATGGAATATCAAGCGATGCCATGCGCATGTGATCCAATGTGACTCAATACGCATGCGATGCGATATTAAGCGATGCCATGCGCATGTGACGCGACATGACTCAATGCGCATGCGATGCAATGCACATAAGATGCGACATCAAGCGATACCATGCGCATGTAATCCAATGTGACTCAATACGCATGGGATGCGATATTAAGCGATGCCATGCGCATGTGACGCGTGTGACTCAATACGCATGCGATGCCAAGCACAAAAGATGCGATGCCGAGCGATGCCATTTGGATGTGACGCGACATGCCTAAATGCGCATGCGATGCGATGAACGTAAGATGCGATATCAATAGATGCCATGCGCCTGTAATGAGATGCGGTTCAATTTGCATGCAATGCGATGCAAATAAGATGTGATGTCAAGCCGTGCCATGGACATGTGATGCGATGTGACTCAATACGCATGCGATGCCAAGCACAAAAGATGCGATGTCGAGCGATGCCATTTGCATGTGACGCGACATGACTCAATGCGCATGCGATGCGAGGCACGTAAGATGCGATATCAATAGATGCCATGCGCCTGTAATGAGACGCGGTTCAATGCGCATGCAATGCGATGCAAATAAGATGCGATGTCAAGCGATGCCATGGACATGTGACGCGATCTGATTCAATGCGCATGCGATAAACCCTAAGAAGCCCGGGAATGGAAATTTACCACAAATTTACCATAACCCGAATACCTATTCTTATTAATTTATTTATGCCATGCCCATGTGGTCCGATGTGACTCAATGCGCATGCGGTGCGATGCACATAAGATGCGATATCAAGCGAAGCCATGCGCATGTGACGCGAAGTGACTCAATGCGCATGCCAATTGATGCACATAAGATGCGATATCAAGCGATGCCATGCGCATGTAATGCGATGCGATTCGGTACACATAAGATACGATTTCGGGCGATGCCATGCGCATCTAACGGAATGTGACTCAATGCGCATGCGACGCGATGCACATAAAATGCGATGTCCAGCGATGCCATGCGCATGTGTTGCTATGTGACCCAATGGGCATGCGATGCGATGCACATAACATGCGATATAAGGCGATGCCATGCGCATGTGACGCATTGTGACTCAATGCGCATGCGATGCGGTGAACATAAGATGCGATATCAGGCGATGCCATACGCATGTGATGCGACGTGACTCAATGCGCATGCAATGCGATGCACATAAGATGCGATATCAAGCGATGCCATGCCCTCGTGACGCGAAGTGACTCAATGCGCATGCGATGCGATGCACATAAGATGCGATACCAGCGATACTATGCGCATGTGACACGTATGACTCAATACGCATATGATACGAAGCACATAAGATGCGATTTCAAGCGATGCCATGCGCATGTGATGCGACGTGACTCAATGCGCATGCGATGCGATGGACGTAGGATGCGATATTAAGCGATGCCATGCGCATGTTGCGTGACGTGACTCAATGCGTGTGTGATGCGATGAACCTAAAATACGATATCAAGGGATGCCAGGCGCATGTGACGCGATGTGACTCAATGCGCATACGATGGGATGCACATAAGATGCGTTGTCGAGCGAAGCCATGCGCATGTGATGCGATGTGAGTCAATACGCATGATATGCGATGCACATAACATGCGATATCAAGCGATGCCATGCGCATGTGATGCGACGTGACTCAATGTGCATACGATGCGATGCACATAACATGCGATATCAAACGATGCCGAGCGCATGTGACGCGATATGACTCCATGCGCATGCGATTCGATGCACATAAGATACATTATCAAGTGTTGCCATGCGCATATGATGCGACGTGGCTCAAAGCGCATGCGATGCGATGTACATTAACTGCGATATCAAGCGATGCCATGCCCATGTGACGCGAAGTGACTCAATGCGCATGCGATGCGATGCACATAAGATGCGATATCAAGCGATGACATGCGCATGTGGCGCGTGTGACTCAATACGCATGCGATGCCAAGCACAAAAGATGCGATGTGGAGCGATGCCATTTGCATGTGACGCGACATGACTCAATGCGCATGGGATGCGATGCACATAAGATGCGATATCAAGCGATCCCATGCGCATGTGATGCGATATGACTCAATGCGCATGCGATGCGATACACATAAGATGCGATTGTAAGCGATGCCATGCGCATCTGACGCGACGTGGCGCAATGCGCATGCGATGCGAGCCACATAAGATGCGATATCAAGCGATGCCATGCGCAGGTGACGCGACGTGACTCAATGCGCATGCGATGGGATGCACACAAGATGCGATGTCGAGCGATGCCATGCGCATGAAATGCGATGCGATTCAATGCGCACGCGATGCGATGCACACTAGATGGGATGTCGAGCGATGCCATGCGCATGTGATGCGATGCGATGCGATGCACATAAGGTGCGATGTCGAGCGACGCCATGCGTGCGTGATGCCTTGTGACTCAATGCGCATGCGATGGGATGCACACAAGATGGGATGTCGACCGATACCATGCGATGCGATTCAATGCGCATGCTATGCGACGCATATAAGATGCGATGTCGAGCGATGTCATGCGCATGAAGTGCGATGCGATTAAATGCGCATGCGATGCGATCCACATAAGATGGGATGTCGAGCAATGCCATGCGCATGTGATGCGATGCGATGCACATAAAATGCGATGTCGAGCGACGCCATGGGCGTGTGATGCTATGTGACTCAATGCGCATGCAATGCGATGCACATAAAATGTGATATTAAGGGATGCCATGAGTGTGTGATGCGATGTGACTCAATGCGCATGCGATGCGATGCACATAAAATGCTATATCAAGCGATGCCATGCACATGTGACGCGACGTGAGTCAATGCGCATGCGATGCGATGCACATAAGATGCGATATCGAGCAATGGCATGCCCATGTACGCGATGTGACTCAATGCGCATGCGCTGCGAGGCACATAAGATGCGATATCAAGCGATGCCATGCGCATGTGACGCGACGTGACTCAATGCGCATGCGATGCGATGCAAATAAGATGCGATGTCAAGCGATGCCATGCACATGTGATGCGATGTGACTCAATGCGCATGCGGTGCGATGCACATAAGATGCGATATCAAGCGATGTGACTCAATGTGCATACGATGCAATGCACATATGATGCGATATTAAACGATGCCATGCGCATGTGACGCGACGTAACTCAATGCGCATGCGATGCGATGCACATAAGTTGTGCTGTCGAGCGCTGCCTTGCGCATGTAATGCGATGTGGCTCAATGCGCATGCGATGCGGTGTACATAAGATGCGATGTCGAGCAATGCCATGCGCATGTAATGCGATGCGACTGAATGCGCATGCGATGCGATTCAATGCGATGCGATGCACATAAGATGCGATGTCGCGCGATGCCATTAGCGTGTTATGCGATGTGACTCAATGCGCATGCGATGCGATGCACATAAGATGCGATATCAAGCGATGCCATGCGCGTGTGATGCGATGTGACTCAATGCGCATCCGATGCGATGAACATAACATGCGATATCAAGCGATGCCATGCACCTGTAATGCGATGCGATTCAGTGCGCATGCGATGCGATGCACATAAGATGCGATATCCAGCGATGAGATGCGCATGTGACACGATGTGACTCAATGCGCTTGCGATGTGATGCACATAAGATGCGATATCAAGCGATGCCATGCGCATCTAATGCAATGTGACTCAATACGCATGCGATGCGATGCACATAAGATGCGATATCAAGCGATGCCATGCGCATCTCATACGATGTGACTCAATGTGCATACGATGCGATGCACATGAGATGCGATATTAAGCGATGCCATGCGCATGTGATGCGATGTCACTCAATGCACATGCGATGCGATGCACATAACATGCGATATTAAGCGATGCTGAGCGCATGTGACGCGATGTGACTCAATGCACATGCGATGCGATGCACATAACATGCGATATCAAGCGATGCCATGCGCATGTGACGCGAAGTGACTCAATGCGAATGCGATGCACATAAGATGGAATATCAAGCGATGCCATGCGCATGTGATCCAATGTGACTCAATACGCATGCGATGCGATATTAAGCGATGCCATGCGCATGTGACGCGACATGACTCAATGCGCATGCGATGCAATGCACATAAGATGCGACATCAAGCGATACCATGCGCATGTAATCCAATGTGACTCAATACGCATGGGATGCGATATTAAGCGATGCCATGCGCATGTGACGCGTGTGACTCAATACGCATGCGATGCCAAGCACAAAAGATGCGATGCCGAGCGATGCCATTTGGATGTGACGCGACATGCCTAAATGCGCATGCGATGCGATGAACGTAAGATGCGATATCAATAGATGCCATGCGCCTGTAATGAGATGCGGTTCAATTTGCATGCAATGCGATGCAAATAAGATGTGATGTCAAGCCGTGCCATGGACATGTGATGCGATGTGACTCAATACGCATGCGATGCCAAGCACAAAAGATGCGATGTCGAGCGATGCCATTTGCATGTGACGCGACATGACTCAATGCGCATGCGATGCGAGGCACGTAAGATGCGATATCAATAGATGCCATGCGCCTGTAATGAGACGCGGTTCAATGCGCATGCAATGCGATGCAAATAAGATGCGATGTCAAGCGATGCCATGGACATGTGACGCGATCTGATTCAATGCGCATGCGATAAACCCTAAGAAGCCCGGGAATGGAAATTTACCACAAATTTACCATAACCCGAATACCTATTCTTATTAATTTATTTATGCCATGCCCATGTGGTCCGATGTGACTCAATGCGCATGCGGTGCGATGCACATAAGATGCGATATCAAGCGAAGCCATGCGCATGTGACGCGAAGTGACTCAATGCGCATGCCAATTGATGCACATAAGATGCGATATCAAGCGATGCCATGCGCATGTAATGCGATGCGATTCGGTACACATAAGATACGATTTCGGGCGATGCCATGCGCATCTAACGGAATGTGACTCAATGCGCATGCGACGCGATGCACATAAAATGCGATGTCCAGCGATGCCATGCGCATGTGTTGCTATGTGACCCAATGGGCATGCGATGCGATGCACATAACATGCGATATAAGGCGATGCCATGCGCATGTGACGCATTGTGACTCAATGCGCATGCGATGCGGTGAACATAAGATGCGATATCAGGCGATGCCATACGCATGTGATGCGACGTGACTCAATGCGCATGCAATGCGATGCACATAAGATGCGATATCAAGCGATGCCATGCCCTCGTGACGCGAAGTGACTCAATGCGCATGCGATGCGATGCACATAAGATGCGATACCAGCGATACTATGCGCATGTGACACGTATGACTCAATACGCATATGATACGAAGCACATAAGATGCGATTTCAAGCGATGCCATGCGCATGTGATGCGACGTGACTCAATGCGCATGCGATGCGATGGACGTAGGATGCGATATTAAGCGATGCCATGCGCATGTTGCGTGACGTGACTCAATGCGTGTGTGATGCGATGAACCTAAAATACGATATCAAGGGATGCCAGGCGCATGTGACGCGATGTGACTCAATGCGCATACGATGGGATGCACATAAGATGCGTTGTCGAGCGAAGCCATGCGCATGTGATGCGATGTGAGTCAATACGCATGATATGCGATGCACATAACATGCGATATCAAGCGATGCCATGCGCATGTGATGCGACGTGACTCAATGTGCATACGATGCGATGCACATAACATGCGATATCAAACGATGCCGAGCGCATGTGACGCGATATGACTCCATGCGCATGCGATTCGATGCACATAAGATACATTATCAAGTGTTGCCATGCGCATATGATGCGACGTGGCTCAAAGCGCATGCGATGCGATGTACATTAACTGCGATATCAAGCGATGCCATGCCCATGTGACGCGAAGTGACTCAATGCGCATGCGATGCGATGCACATAAGATGCGATATCAAGCGATGACATGCGCATGTGGCGCGTGTGACTCAATACGCATGCGATGCCAAGCACAAAAGATGCGATGTGGAGCGATGCCATTTGCATGTGACGCGACATGACTCAATGCGCATGGGATGCGATGCACATAAGATGCGATATCAAGCGATCCCATGCGCATGTGATGCGATATGACTCAATGCGCATGCGATGCGATACACATAAGATGCGATTGTAAGCGATGCCATGCGCATCTGACGCGACGTGGCGCAATGCGCATGCGATGCGAGCCACATAAGATGCGATATCAAGCGATGCCATGCGCAGGTGACGCGACGTGACTCAATGCGCATGCGATGGGATGCACACAAGATGCGATGTCGAGCGATGCCATGCGCATGAAATGCGATGCGATTCAATGCGCACGCGATGCGATGCACACTAGATGGGATGTCGAGCGATGCCATGCGCATGTGATGCGATGCGATGCGATGCACATAAGGTGCGATGTCGAGCGACGCCATGCGTGCGTGATGCCTTGTGACTCAATGCGCATGCGATGGGATGCACACAAGATGGGATGTCGACCGATACCATGCGATGCGATTCAATGCGCATGCTATGCGACGCATATAAGATGCGATGTCGAGCGATGTCATGCGCATGAAGTGCGATGCGATTAAATGCGCATGCGATGCGATCCACATAAGATGGGATGTCGAGCAATGCCATGCGCATGTGATGCGATGCGATGCACATAAAATGCGATGTCGAGCGACGCCATGGGCGTGTGATGCTATGTGACTCAATGCGCATGCAATGCGATGCACATAAAATGTGATATTAAGGGATGCCATGAGTGTGTGATGCGATGTGACTCAATGCGCATGCGATGCGATGCACATAAAATGCTATATCAAGCGATGCCATGCACATGTGACGCGACGTGAGTCAATGCGCATGCGATGCGATGCACATAAGATGCGATATCGAGCAATGGCATGCCCATGTACGCGATGTGACTCAATGCGCATGCGATGCGATGCACATAAGATGCGATGTCGAGCGATGCCATGCGCATGTGACTTGATGTGTCCCAATGTGCATGCGATGCGATGCACTTAACATGCGAGGTCGAGGGATGCCATGCGCATGTGATGCGATGCGATTGAATGTGCATGCGATGCGATGCACGTAAGATGTGATATCAAGCGATGCCATGCGCATGTATTGCGATGCGATTCAATGCGCATCAGATGCGACGTCGGGCGATGCAATGCGCATTTGACGCTATGTGACTCAATGCACATAAAATGCGATATCAAGCGAAGCCTTGCGCAAGTGATGCGATGCGATTCAATGCGCATGCGATGCGATGCACATAAGATGCGATGTCGGGGGATGCCATGCGCATGTGATGCGATGTGACTCAATGCGCATGTGATGCAATGCACATAAGATGCGATGTCGAGCGATGATATGCGCATGTGATGCGATGCGATTCAATACGCATGCGATGCGATGCACATAAGATGCGACGTTGAGCGATGCCATGCGCTTGTGATGCGATGTGACGCAATGCGCATGCGATGCGATACACATCAGACGCGATGTCGAGCGATGCCATGCGCATGTGATGCGATGTGACTCAATGCGCATGCGATGCGATGAACATAAGATGCGATATCAAGCCATGCCATGCCCAAATGACGCGACGTGACTCAATGCGCATGCGATGCGATGAACGTAAGATGCGATGTAGAGCGATGCCATACGCATGTGATGCGATGTGGCTCAATGCGCATGCGATGCGATGCACATAAGACGTGATATCAACTATGCCATGCGCATGTGACGCGACGTGACTCAATGTGGATGCGATGCGATGCACATAAGATGCAATGTCGAGCGATGCCATGCGCATGTGACGCGATGTGACTCAATGAACATAAGATGCGATTCAATGCGCATGCCATCTGATGCACATAAGGCGCGATGTCGATCGATGCCATGCGATGCGATGCACATAGGATGCGATGTCGAGCGATGCCATGCGCATGTAATGCGATGTGACTCAGTGCGCATGCGATGCGATGCACATAAGATGCGATGTCGAGAGATGCAATGCGCATGTGCCGCGATTTGACTCAATGAACATAAGATGCGATGTCGAGAGATGCAATGCGCATGTGAGGCGTGGTGACTCAATCCGTATGCGATGCGATGCACATAGGATGCGATGTCGAGCGATGCCATGCGCATGTGATGCGATGTGACTTAATGCGCATGCAATGCGATGCACTTAAGATGCGTTATCAAGCGATGCCATGCGCATGTGACGCGACGTGACTCAATGCCCATGCGATGCGATGCACATAAGATGCGATATCAAGCGATGCCTTTCGCATGTGGGGCGACGTGACTCAATGCGCATGCGATGCAATGCACGTAAGATGCGATATCAAGCGATGCCATGCGCATGTGACGTGAGGGGCCGGCGACACTTCCCTCAAAACCCCCTCCCGACCCTGACACCGAAACCGCCACCACGTCCGGACATACGAGACAAACGACACGCACGACCCGTTCGCACTACCACGACATCAGCAGCAGCTCTAGCGACTCTTGCACACTCAACACCAGCACCGAATCAATCCCCAGCGCCTCACGCACTCAGCAACCTCCCCGCCCAAACACACCAGCAGTACCACACGGCCATTTCCCCATATAGATTCTGAATTGCGATCCCGAGAAGCAGAATGCCTGGCTCATAAAATCACTTCTAGAGAAACACCAACAACCGGCAGAATCCCTTTTCCGCGTGCAACGCAAATACCGACCCCGGAATACACTTGCCCTGATCTTCAAACATCAACAAGCAGCCACTACGTTCAAACGGGAAATCCCTCCACATCACTTTGGCAAACAGGCAAAATACGCAACAAACCTGGAAACCCCCCAAGACACAGAAAAGCCACAAGAAAAACCCAGGAAGACCTTAACGGCAGTGCTATAGGGTATTCCACGAGACATCCTCGATGAGGTCATTCTCGCCGGCATCCAGGAAGATTATCCAAGCATCAACAGGGTATCACGGATAATAAGTCACGACAAACCTACACCCCTAGTACGCGTGTTCAGCACCGACGTCGCCACGATCACCACCATCCTACACCAAGGGGCGATCATCGAAAAACAGGTTTTTCGAGCCGAGCCCTCCCGCCACACTGAGCGCCACATCCCGTGTCGCCAGTGCCAGCAATACGGGCACCAGAAGGAAAACTGTCCCGAACAGAACCCAACCTGTTTTCACTGCGGCCAGAAGTCCCAAACACAGAAATGCAAGCATATCAAGCACGCAGCGCCATACTGTGCTACCTGTGAACGGCTCGGACATTTCACAGGGCAAGTTAAATGCCCCAAATACCCAAGGACACCCCCAACAAAAACAACACAGATAGCAGAGACACACATTTTGCCCCATAACCTGCCAACCCCCCCTCAGCCAAACAAGACACCAACTGGACAACCATAAAATTCCCCAGTATACCCGCAGACAAGAAAGAAATGACCGCAAAAGAAACAACCGGCACATTAAAGCAAGTTATAGAACACTCGAGCGAACAGATACAGGACTTGCAGAACCAAATAACCAACATACAGAAGAACATAACAGCATATATTAACGACGTCACCCAAACTATCATCGCACAAATAATGTCAACGATTATACCACAATATAAAGACAACGGCCCAAAAACACTCAAAAAATCAATAGACACCGCAAAATTAGGGAACCAGCTCGCCATCTTCATCCAAGACATAAAAAATAGGTTAAACAAACACCGCGCAAGGAAGATAAGCACAACCAGAAATGGCGGGAAACAGAGCACACACCCAAGTAAGACACAATATTAAACTACTACATATAAACATTAATGGAATTACCGGCAAGAGACAGCAACTACAAGACCTCTTAACACACCACAGCGCGGATATAATAACTATTAACGAGACAAAACTAAACAAGAGAAGAAACTTCACGTTCCAACCGCTCACAGTGTTTAGAAAGGATAGGCCACACGGGACTGGAGGCGGGGTAATGGTGCTTGTTAAGAGCGAATTAAGCCCGACAGAAGTAACCACCCCCCAAGCCTTTAATGAACTGGAATTCCTATTAATACAAATCACGGTTAATAGAAGCAAACTACACATCGCCACGATTTATGCTCCCCCTAACAAAGATTTCCCTACCACATTAATCACCTACCTACACGACAACTACACACATCTAATAATAGCAGCTGACCTAAACGCAAACCACAAGGAACTTCTGGACGAACGCACCAACATTTTTTTTTATTTATTTTTTTTTGGAAGGCTGGCCCCACACCCGCCAGCCCTGGTGACGATCATCCTCAGAGGCTACATCGTCTCCCCATGCACATGCGGTTAGTAAACTAAACATGCAAGGCAGAGAAAGACAGGGTGCTTGTTAATGTAGCGATACATGCAGTTAGGCCGGGTTCCGCGATAGCACCCCGGTTAGTAATGGTTAGTACCTAGCTGGCATGCGCTGCATGCGAGCGCGTGATATTGTATCCTGGGAGTCAACACATATCGAGGTCTGTGCAGCACCCAGGGGGGAAAGCTTGTTAGTAAGGAGTAGCTGGTGTTATGTGCTATAGAGTGTTACAGTTGTGCTAATTTAAGGGGGTTGGTAATGTACGTGCTTACAAGCTATGAAGTGGTTATCTACATATAAAGGAATGCAGTGGTGGGGGCAGGTTTAGGGAGTGTTACGTACCTGTTGTGGGCTTGGGAGTATCCTGTATACCTGATCTTGAGAGAAAGTGGATGTGGTCCGGGCGTTTACTGTCCTCCTCTGTTGGCAGAAGGTTTTAAGTAGTTAGTTGTGATTCAGAATATTGAATAGGTGGGCTCTGGCATCTATGGTATCTGTGTTGTTTAGAGAACGTTCAAAAAGATGGAGTGGCGTTTTGTGTTTTGTTAGTTCAAGATGATATGTGCCGAGGTTGGCAATGAGTGGGTTATGGTGGCGGGAATTTTTGGCATAGAGGTCGGAGGCAAGCTTTTTAATGAATTCTTCAATTGTGTGCATATGCAGTTCTTCGTGCAGTTTGTAGGCCGGCGCCCGTCTGGGTACGCCAGTGATTATCCTTAGGATCCGGTTCTGAAAGGAGTTTAGGCGCTTAATGTGGGTGGAGGCGGCGTATCCCCACACCGGGGCTGCGTATGTCAGTATCAGTCGGATTAGTGTTTTATATAGGGTAAGTCCTAGTTTCGGGGAGATATGTGATCCTGTGCGAAGGAGGGGGTAGAGTCTCCTTACTTGTACTTGCGCCTTGCGCCGGCAATTTTGGATGTGTGTGTGCCAAGTGAGGCCTTGGTCCATCGTGAGCCCGAGATAGGTGGTCTGGTTAGTCCAGTTAATGTTTTCGCCAAACAGAGTTAAAGGAGGGAGTCTACGTGCAGTGCTTCTATGTGTTTGGCGCTTAGTGAATATTACTGCATGGCATTTGGCTTGGTTGACTCTGATTCGCCATTTGGCGAGCCAGTCTTCCAAGTTGGTGAGTGACGTTTGTAGCCTGTCGCGTACAAATCTAGGGTTGCCTGACAGTGCTGCGATAGCCGTGTCGTCTGCATACAAGTAAAGTGATGTGTTTGTGGTTTTTGGTATGTCGTTGATATAAATGTTGAAGAGTGTGGGCCCCAATAAACTGTCTTGGGGGACCCCTGCTTGCATAATACGTGGAGAGGAGAGTGCATTGTTTACTGCGGAGCTGAACTGGCGGTCACGTAAGTAGTTTGCGATGAGCTTTACCATGGTGTCTTGCACATTTAGAGACAGTATTTTGCGTAGGAGTCCTGGGTGCCATACCCGGTCGAAGGCACGTTCAATGTCCAGGAACAGGACCCCCGTGGTTTTATTTATGTTAAATCCGCGGGTTATGTGCTCGGTGATACGGAGTATTTTGAGTGTGGTCGAGTGCTTGGCTCGAAAACCGAACTGTTCTTGAATGATGATGCCGTGTTTGATTAGATGTGCGGTTAGTCTTTTAAGTATTATTTTCTCTAGCACCTTACTGAGTGAGTTCAGTAGGCTGATGGGTCTGTAGTTGGCTGGGTTGGCGTGGTCTTTGCCTTGTTTGGGGAAGTGGAGGACTTTGGCCTTCTTCCAGCGCTGTGGAAAGGTGCCGCTTCGAAGGGTATAGTTGAATATTTCTGTCAGTCGGTTAATGGCGTCGGGAGGTAAGTTTTTAAGTGCTATGTTGGGTATGGTGTCAGGTCCGGGCGATTTCTTTTTTGGGAGATGCTTAATGATCCACGTAACCTCAGATGGTGAGGTTTTTCTGACTTGGTTGTGAGTTGTGGATGAGTATATGTTATTAGTTAGAGTTTCGGTCTCAGCAGTAAATTGTGGTAAACTTGGTGTAAGGTTCGGTGTTAGTGTGCGTTCCAGCTCATCTGCGAGTGCTTCAGCTTTTTCGGTGTCGGATGTGGCTATACGTTGGTTGATGTGTAGGGGCGGAATGGAGGTGGGTTCGCGTGTTAGGCATTTCGCAATGCGCCAGAGTGATGTGCGGTCCGTGTCTAGATCAGCGACTGTCTTTTCCCATTGGGAGGTAAGGAAGTCGGCAGTGCGTTTTCGGATGTGTAAGTTAAGTTCACGCAGGTGTTGTAGGGCTTGAGGGCGTCTCGTATGTTGCCATTTGCGGCGCGCTTTATTGCGGATTCTTGCTAGGTCTTTGAGGTCGGTAGGCATGGTTTGGGGGCCGCGGTTACGTGCATGAATGGGGACCGAGGTAGAAATGGCATATTGTATTGTCTTTTCAAGGTTTGCTACTGCTTCTTCTAGCTCGTTGCATGACGTGATTGGCGTGTTGTGGATTTCAGCCGATACAATCTGGTTAAAGGTTGCCCAGTTTGCTTTGTTGTAGTTGCGTCTGAGGGGTTGCAAGGAAGGTGCCGGAGAGCCTTCTAGGTTGATTAGAGCAGGTAGGTGGTCTGAGGACAGGGCGTTGATTACTTTAAGCGTGACCCGGAGGTGTAGTTGTCGTGCTAAGGTGATATCGAGGATGTCAGGCTGGTGGTTGCGCTGTGTGGGTATGTATGTGTGCTCGCTTGGTGCGTATATGGCATAATTGGAGTTGTTCTCATGTCTAAGGAGTTGTGAGCCAGCTGGGTTACCTGTGCGGCAATTCCAGAGCGGGTGCTTGGCGTTCAGGTCTCCGGCGATTAGGAAGGGGTTGCTTAGTTGGAACAGGTCGTCCAGGTCATGTGTGTTTAGTTCGCCCGGGGGATTATACGCAGCAACAATGAGTGCGCGAGTATTATTAATTTTGACATACGTGCCCGTCGCCTCCATACGTCTTAGGGGGGGTAGCAATGCTTGTTCGTGTTCTATGGTACGTTTGATAATTACGGCTGTGCCTCCGCCACGTCTGTCCCGGTCAGTTCTATAGGTTTGGTATCCAGCAATGTTTAGTCTGGCTTTGTGGTTTAGATGGGTCTCTGTGATTAGTGCAATGTCTATGTTGTGGGTGTGTAGGAAGTCCGTGAGTTCTCCTTTACGGTGGTAAATGCCACGTGCATTCCAATTCATTATCCGTGTCATTGCAGTGGTCGTCATCGATATTAAGCAATAGCTGTTTAGGGGAGCGGGAGTTTAGTCAATTGCGAAGGCATCAAGGTGAGAGAAGAGTGCAAAGAAGCCCGAGTATGTGGCGAGCACCTCGTGAGTGAGGTGTGGCTGGGTTAGCAGAAGCGTGAGTATGTGTATGCACTCGTGCCGCGCTTGGACCCAGGTCATTCGTGGGAATGTTAGGTTTCTTTGCAGTGTGGCAGGAGTTAGGGAAGGTGGGATCGCTGGTTTTGGAGGTTGAAAGTGGGCGTGTGTGCCTTGCTGGCGGTCATGCGTGGGGGTGGGGGGTCTCGAAGTGCTGGCCGCTGGTCTCAGATTAAAGCTGTCGCGGCTCTGGGCCATATGAGGCGTTACTGGGGGGGCGATGTTGTCCTGTGTGAGGGCTTGTGTGTGGTCCCTGGGGGCAGTAGGGCGTGGGGGCACTTGTCCCCTCAGTCTCGCCAGTTGGCGCTGGTATTCGCGGCAACCCCGGAATCGGGTCCCATGCCCTGGTAATCTGCACAGGGCGCAGGTTCGCCTCTCAAGGGGGACGGTGCACGAGCGAGATTCGTGCCCCCGTGCACACTTGGAGCACAGGGGTTCGGGGGCGGGGCATCGCTGGAACGAGTGCCCTAACCTCTGGCATTTGAGACATTGGATGATTGTGGCTGGGGGGCGGAAATCCTCAATTGTGATTTTGAAATGCAGTAGGGTGGTGATTTGTCTGAGTTTCTGCAGGTCTTCAGTAGAGGGGACCTCGATCACATAGATAGGGAGGAGTGTCCTGTCTCTGGCAAGGCGTCTTAGTTGTTGCACCCGTATTGTGCGTATCCCTTTAATCTGTAACTCTTCTTTGATTTCTGAAGCCGCCCCGTCCAGGAACAGTGGCTTTACCACTGCTCTGTGGGACCGGTCTTCCCTGTGAACGTTGGTAACATTGAATAGGACCCCCTTTCCCCTCAGGAACTCGCAGAAGTTTCTATAGTCCTCCTCCCGGGTAAATCGCACCATCGTGTCATGGGAGACTGGTGCTCGGTTACACGAATAGTGCCCCGGGTTGTAGGTTCTATCAAACTCCGCGAGCACTGCAGGTATTCGGGGGGGGGGGGGGGGGGGGCTCGTCCTTGAACACGTAGATGGGGGACTGGTATTCCCTGGCTCATGGCAGAGACCTAATGAAGGTACTCAAAAACACCGAACTCAAACTCATCCTCACACCAGGCCCTACACGGATAGGTCAAGGCACCCAGAACAATAGCTCACCAGACAAAATACTCACCTCCAAACAAACCTATTCGCTCGTACAAGACATCACCACAGACGCACCCCCCGACACGGACCATATGCCAGTCATTGTCTCCTTGAAAACCGGTCCATGGAACACACAAGCATTCAGAAGCATAACCGTCAAGGACTACGAAAACGCAGACTGGGAACTGTTCAAGGAGACAGCATCCCGACTGACAAGAAATACTGTACTCACCACACCAACGACGACACATGACATTGACCAGCAAGCGCAAACACTGACAGATATAATTATGCAAGCACACATCACAGCAATACCCACCAAGACAGTCCACATAAACCCGTATAGCAGACCACTCCCCAAAGAAATAATATGTCTTATTAAAAAGAAGAGGAAAGCACATAGAAACTTCCTAAAGACGCACAACGCAGCTGACAAGACTATTAAACAAAGCACAAGAGGAAGTAAAGCAGGCCATACAAAAACACAACACACAACACTGGGACAGGAAATTACACGACCTTACGCAATCACACAAACGGGATCCAGCAAAATTCTGGAAATTGATAAAAAGCACCAAAAGAAAGACTGCACCCAACTACCCTATCAAAAAAGATGTAAACACCGTAACCGACACACGTGAGAAACT
This sequence comes from Tenodera sinensis, assembly GCA_030765045.1. NCBI lineage: Eukaryota > Metazoa > Arthropoda > Insecta > Mantodea > Mantidae > Tenodera > Tenodera sinensis. The sequence continues at coordinate 111,602,098 of CM060970.1, read as the reverse complement.
CGAAATCTTCCGAGCCCACTACGAAGAAGTTTTCCAAACACCGCAAAGCCCAAACTTTAACAAACAATACTACAAAAGAATCAACTATCACATCAAACTGCAACACCAGTTATACACCCCCCAACTAGCCATCGAAAACTTAAACTCCGACGAAGAAGCCGAAGCACCCCTAACCACAGACGACATAATAGCAACATTCAAAAACACCAGAAACACAGCTCCCGGCCCAGACAGCATAACCTACCAGATGTTAAGGAACCTACCGATAGATACAATAAAACTACTCAGAGACATATACAACACCATGCTACGGTACGGATATCACCCCACCAAATGGAAAACTGCCCACATACTACTGTTCCAGAAACCCGGTAAAGACCATACAGACCATAGAAACTACAGGCCAATATCACTGACATCAACCCTCTCTAAAATATTTGAGAGGGTGATGGTGAAGAGACTAAACAAAATATGCAACCAAAAACACCTCATCCCAACGACACAAGCAGGTTACCGCAGCGACATCACCATCCAGGACCAGCTGGTTCGGGTGATGTCGCAATTCAAGAATGGTCACAATTTAGGCTATACAACGGTCGCTGCATTTCTCGACGTAAAAGCGGCCTTCGATAAATGCTGGATTAATGGTCTGCTGTATAAGCTCACCGATTTCAAAATACACCCCCGAATAGTCAGATGGATCGCCAGTTTTCTAACCGGCAGAACAGCCAACATAAAACTAGACAAAACATTATCCGAACCCATCACACTACATGCAGGCACACCCCAGGGGAGCGCAATATCAGGCCTCCTCTGCATTATATACACGGCAGACACACCCCAGCATCCAGCTCGCCCAGTACGCCGACGATACGGCGTACTGGTGCACAAGCCCCCGGACGGACCAGGCAAAACATCAATTGGAACTTCAACTCAAGGCATATATAGACTGGACCAAAAAATGGCGTATATCAATCAACGCAGAAAAAACCCAAACCATCGTCATCCGAAAGAAGAGGAAATACCGCCACAACAACCTGACACTCAAACTAAACAAAACAACCATAAAATGTGCCAAATCAGTGAAATACCTCGGGATACAAATCAATACCCAACTGACAGTAAAACCCCACTACAAGGCCCTACTGAACAATACCAGAGCCATATACTCCACCCTCACTTTCCTCCCCAAACTAAACAAGACGGGATTGAACACGCAAATACTAACCAAACTATATAAATGCCTCATTCGCCCATGCCTGACGTATGGTGCAGTCGCCCTAATGCCCCTCATAACAAAAACAACAATGACAAGCATCCAAGCATTCGAGCGCAAATGCCTACGCACCGCAAATAAACTTTTCCCCAACTTTAAAAACACGATGATCCATGAATATGCCAGAATAATCCCCATCGATAAGCACATTGCCAACCTAATGCTCACCTACATCCACAACGCACATACAAGACCCCACAGGAGAACACTTATACGAACAGTTCAAACTATGCGAACACTCCCACCAGAAAAACAGCACGAAAATCCACCTCTACTAACGCTAATATACATTTATGACCAACACCAGGAGCAACAAACAGAACAAGTCGAACAATATCCACAGGCACTATTGAACATCTAATCACCCTCCCACTACAAGCAAACAAAAAACACACGAAACAAACACAACAGAGCTGAGTTGCAGCGGCGAACAAATAAAGCACATCGCACCGGAGAAACAGTCTTCAGGCAGAAGAAGAGACGGCGGCAGATTGTGGGACACGGACCTTTTCCGACATAAATTCAAAATTGTAAATGTGCAAATATGTCATTTTATTAAAAAAAAAATTTAAAAAAAAACACAAAACACAAAAGACAACAAAAACAAAATATGCATCTATGCAAAATGTGCATATATACACATACACAATAACCAAAACACACATATTTGCACATATTTTATATTTTATCTAATTAACCCATCATTGTATAACAAAACACGACAATCTGCCCTAAGAGTACGCACACGACGGAAATATCTCTGCGCACACAACAAGATAAAAATTCTTCTCACTAGGCTTAAAAGGGGTAAACCCCAAGAACCCCGGAAATGGAAATTTACCATGACCCGAATTCCAATTTTTATTCATTTATTTATTATGATGTGACGCGCTGTGACTTAATGCGCATGCGATGCACAAAAGATGCGATATCAAGCGATGCCATGAGCATGTGACGCGATGTGACTTAATGCGCATGCGATGCGATGCACATAAGATGCGATACACAAAAGATGCTATATCAAACGATGACATACCCATGTGACGCGATGTGACTCAATGCTCATGAGAAGCGATACACAAAAGATGCTATATCAAGCGATGCAATGCGCATGTGACGCGATGTGACTCAATGCGCATGCGATGCGATGCACATAAGATGCGATATCAACCGATGCCATGCGCATGTAATGCGATGCGATTTAATGCGCATGCGATGCGCTGCACGTAAGATGCGATATCAAGCGATGCCATGCGCATGTGATTCGACGTGACTCAATGCGCATGCGATGTGATGGACAAAAAAATGCCGTATCAAACGATGACATACCCATGTGACTGCGACGTGACTCAATGCGCATGCGATGCGATGCTCAAAAGATGCGATATCAAGCGATGTCATTAGCATATGACTCGATGTGACTCAATGCGCATGCGATGCGATATCAAGCGATGCCATGCCCATGTGACGCTATGTGACTCAATGAGCATGCGATGCGATGCACAAAAGATGCGATATCAAGCGATGTCGTGCGCATATGACGCGATGTGACTTAGTACCCATGCGATGCGATGCACAAAAGATGCGATATCTAGCGATGCCATGCGCATGTGACGCGATGTGACTTAATACGCATGCGGTGTGATGCACAAAAGATGGGATATCAAGCGATGCCATGAGCATGTGACCCGATGTCACTCAATGCGCATGCCATGCGATGCACTTAAGATGCGATATCAATGGATGCCATGCGCATGTAATGCAATGCGATTCAATGCGCATGCGATGCCATGCACATAAAATTCGATGTCGAGCGATGCCATGCGCGTCTGATGCGATGTGACTCAATGCGCATGCGATGCCTTGCACATAAGATGCGATATCAAGCGATGCCATGCGCATGTAATGCGATGCGATTCAATGCGCATTATATGCGATGCACAAAAGGCGCGATATCAAGCGATGCCATGCGCATGTGACGCGATGTCATTCAATGCGCATGCGATGCGATGCACAAAAGATGCTATATCAAGCGATGCTATGCGCATGTGATGCAATGTGACTCAATACGCATGCGATGCGATGTTCTAAAGATGCGCTATAGGCCGATGTCATGAGCCTCTGACGCGATATGACTAAATGCGCATGCGTTGCGATGCACATAAGATGCGATATCAAGTAATGCCATGCGGATGTGACGTGAGGTGACTCAGTGCACATGCGACGCGATAATCATAAAATGCGATATCAAGCGATGCCATGCCCATGTGACGCGATGTGATTAAATGCGCATGCGATGCGATGCACATAAGATGCGATATTGAGCGATGCCATGCGCATGTCATGCGATGTGATTCAATGCGCATGCCATGCGATGCACATAAGATGCTATATCAAGTGATGCCATGCGGATGTGACGCTATGTGACTTAATGCGCATGCGATGCACTTGGGATGCGACATCAAGCGATGCCATGAGCATGTGACGCGATGTGACTCAATGCTCATGAGATGCGATGCACAAAAGATGGTATATCAAGCGATGCCATGCGCATGTGACGCGATGTGGCTCAACGCGCATGCGATGCGATGCACATAAGACGCGATAGATGGTATATCACGCGTTGCCATGCGCATGTAATGCGATGCGATTTAGTTCGCATGCGATGCGCTGCACGTAAAATGCAATATCAAGTGATGCCATAAGCATGTGATGCGACGTGTCTCAATGCGCATGCGATGTGATGCAGAAAAGAATGCGATATCAAACGACGACATACCCATGTGACGCGAAGTGACCCAAAGCGCATGCGATGCGATGCTCAAAGGATGCGATGTCTAGCGAAGCCATGCGCATGTGATGCGATGTGGCTCAATGCGCATGCGATGCGATGCACATAAAGGCGATATCAAGCGATGCCATACGCATGTAGTGCGGTGCGATTCAATGCGCATGCGATGCGATGCACATAAAATGCGATGTCGAGCGATGCCATGCGCATGTGACGCGATGTGACTTAATACGCATGCGATGCACAAAAGATGCGATATCAAGCGATGCCATGCCCATGTGACGCGATGTGACTTAATGCGCATGCGGTGCGATGCACAAAAGATGCGATATCAAACGATGACATACCCATGTTACGCGATGTGACTCAATGCGCATGCGATGCGATGCTCAAAAGATCCGATGTCGAGCGAAGCCATGCGCATGTAGTGCGGTGCGATTCAATGCGCATGCGATGCCGTGCACATAAGATGCGATGTCGAGCGATGCCATGCGCATGTCATGAGACGTGACTCAATGCTCATGCGACGCGATGCACATAAGTAGATAGGTTAAGGGGAGGCTGGCGCAGACCCAAATGCGCAAGATGGCCGCCATGCGTAATCTAAGGATTACTAGGTGAGATGGTACTAGAAGCGGGTATTATTGTAGGTGTTCTAGTGATAATGGCATAAATTTCTAAGACAAATAGCAGGGACACACACGTGTTTATGTACGTTTGTAATATATGAGTATTTTGTTCGCTTTATCTAATGTATGCATCCTAACGCAAGAGCTTTCTAATTTGATCCAATATATTACCCTCAACATAATGACACCTCGCCCTCCCCCCCCCTCATCGCTGCGCTAACCTAAGCTAACCCAGCTCCCACTATTTACTCCCGTATTTGATAATTTAACCTAAGCCCCATACTTCTACTCGTCTAACCTATACTAACCTAACCTAACCTATCCTAATCTAACATGGCCTAGCCTAACCTAAGATAGATCCTCTTATTATTATTTATTCTATTCTACTAACATGATACGTTTCTAGACATTCATTCTATCCTCTTATCATCTATCCTATTCCCTCCTCTGCTTATCTATTCTATCCTGTCATACGCTACCCTGATCTCCCTCTAGGAATTTCATAAACATTTTGATACTATTTTGAGTCCTCTGATAGATCTTTTTAAGCACTTTTAGCATATTCTTGATGCTTTTACAACATATTTAAGAATTTTTCAGACAATTTTCAGAATTATTCAGTCATTTTCATACATTTTTAAGACGTTTCGCCCCATTTTGCTACAATTTTGCACCCTCTGTTAGATCTTTTAGACGCTTTTAGTATATTCAGGGCGCTTTTACATCATATTTAACAACTTTTCAGACAATTTTCAGAGTTATTCAGTAATTTTCATACATTTTTAAGACGTTTCACCCCATTTTGCTACAATTTTTGCATCCTCTGTTAGATCTTTTAGACGCTTTTAGTATATTCAGGGCGCTTTTACAACATATTTAACAACTTTTCAGACAATTTTCAGAGTTATTCAGTCATTTTCATATATTTTTAAGACGTTTCGCTCCATTTTACTGCAATTTTGCACCCTCTGTTATATCTTTTAGACGCTTTTGGTATATTCAGGGCGCTTTTACAACATATTTAACAACTTTTCAGACAATTTTCAGAGTTATTCAGTCATTTTCATACATTTTTAAGACGTTTCACCCCATTTTGCTACAATTTTGCACCCTCTGTTAGATCTTTTAGACGCTTTTAGTATATTCATGCTGCTTTTACAACATATTTAACAACTTTTCAGACAATTTTCAGAGTTATTCAGTCATTTTCATACATTTTTTAAGACGTTTCACCCGATTTTGCTACAATTTTGCATCCCTCTGTTAGATCTTTTAGACGCTTTTAGTATATTCAGGGCGCTTTTACAACAGATTTAACAACTTTTCAGCCAATTTTCAGAGTTATTCAGTCATTTTCATACATTTTTAAGACGTTTCACCCCATTTTGCTGCAATTTTGCACCCTCTGTTAGATCTTTTAGACGCTTTTAGTATATTCAGGGCGCTTTTACAACATATTTAACATCTTTTCAGACAATTTTCAGAGTTATTCAGTCATTTTCATACATTTTTAAGACGTTTCACCCCATTTTGTTGCAATTTTTCACCCTCTGCTAGATCTTTTAGACGCTTTTGGTATATTCAGGACGCTTTTACAACATATTTAACAACTTTTCAAGCAATTTCGAGGATTATTTAGAAGTCATATTATATATTTTCAGTGTGTATTGAGACCCGTTTAGACTCGTTGATAGATATTTCTGCCTGTTTCCAGATATTCTGAAGACCTTTACGTCCAGTTTAAACATTTTTCAGAGTATTTTAGACGAATTTGACATTATTTAAGGCAATCCGACAGTTATTCTGGACGCCCCTGTCCATTATTGTTTGCTTTAAGCACTTTGAAGGGTAATGGAAGATAATTTTCACGATATTAGGAATACTGAACCGTCTATTTCAAGGCTGTTAGACGTATCTCTACCAGTTAAATATCGTTTCAGCCATTTTAGAGACATTTTAAGCACTATAGGGATATTTTAGACTTTGTCACCAACATTTTGATTGGTTTTCAGAATCCTTTGAAACACTTTTATAGGCGTTAGACGCTTTTAATGGTATTTTTCGAGCACTAATTAAGACATTTCAGCTCCTTCACAGATATTTTGAGGATTTTCAGGGCATCTTAAACTCGTGAGAAGCATTTTTTTCGCCAGTTTGAAGATGTTTTAAGGCACTGAAGCAGGTATTTTTGAAGTTGCTAGGGGTATTTTACTAAGCTTTCTTCAGTAATCGCTTTGTTTTATAGTAGTTGAAGAGCAGTCTAACCTATTCAGTCATTTATTGCATTTCATCATCATTATCAATTACTCTATCTTATAGTCCATCTAACCTATCCTAACCTAACCTGACCTAATGAGGAAATAGGAATGTTAAGGCAAGCAATGAAATAAAACAAGAATAATCGCAATGAGATAATTTTATTTAATTTATAAGGATACATACCCTAGCATTAACATTTAGAAAACAAGTATACACTGCTGAAAGACGATAGCGCCCTCCTCAGTTCTTCTCATTATTCACATTATCATTCTTCTCTCTGGGTTAGATGAGCCATTGGCGCGCGAAGTTCATAGTTCAACAATCTTCATTTTTTTCTACAGACAAGCTTTAAGTATCCATGTCTAGGCACTATTCTCGACACTGTAATGTCCATACGCATACGTCGATATTCCATCCTCTTCAATCACTCTCTTGTCATCGTGAGGTGATAAGGCTATTTTATTAGCTTCAACCGTAGAAATATTATGATGTCGGGATAGGATTAAATTCATAGGAGTTCTAACAATTTTCAAAGTTTTAAGGCACTCTACATAGCTATTGAAGTTGATGTATTGCTTAATGGCGCTACGTTTTATACCTTTAACTTTTTTTATCACAGAACCATCAATATCGATAGCATACATTTTGGGCCTAAGACCAACGAACCGATGAATGATTTTTCCACAGGCTTCATCTTTAAACTTTCCCAACACTTTTTTGTTTTGTGTAGAATAGCATATATGGTTAGCAGGGTAATCAGATGTATCCAGATGTTCAAGCATGTGTAATTTATCCTGGTATATATCAGCTGTAGTCACTCGATGGACGAAAGAATCTGTATCTGTATACAACAGTTTAAGATTTTCAGCTCCATAATATGGAAGTAACACATCGTATTGATACGAATACATTAGCGTCTTGGAGATGTCTAGTACACTCATACCAATGTATATAGGCTTGTTGAACACTATTTTACGAGAAGCCATATGTACAGCAGCAAGATTAGGTCCATATATGGTTCGATCAATGAATGTAGATTTGGCTATGAGTTTTTCTAACGTTTTGCTGTTTGTCACAAGCCGTATATCCATACGATTACGAATATTTTCCATAGTTTTTCCAAACATAGCATTATTGAATAGTTTATAAAGGTCTTTCTCAAAATCATTTCTAGCTTGTTGTCGCAGTCGGTTATTAAACTCGACGTAAGGTTTTAGCCAACACGACTGATGAAACTGAAGTGCTCGATGAATCTTTGTTAATAGTAGACCGTGACTAAGAGCTTGTTTCAAGGCCATGTAGTGTACCACATACTTCTTTCGGCACCCAAGATGAGCAATTAACTTCTCTGAAGACGATTTCCCCGGTTTCAGACTCTCAGGCAGGAAGGGCAAATCATTATGAAGATCGTGGAGCTCGACAGGATATTCGACATCGACTTCTAAGATGTATCCAAGGGGGTCATCTTCCTTCAATAAATCCAGGTCTATGTCTTCAGGAGAAACCCATTTAAACCCTCCATAAGGAAGGGCCTTACACATAGCCCAACCATATTCGTTGTTTGCATCTTCGTATGTAATAAACTGGGAAGGTTTACGAGGATCATACTGTTCCATATATATATTATTAGCTTCAGCATACCGATGAGAAACCTGGCATAACCCTCCTCTTATACCAGATTCAACCATGAGCAGCTGATCGCAGTCCAGCAGCAATTGCAGCTCAATTCCTGTGTACAGTAGCATAGCATCCCACGTAAGTCCTGGAGAAGTGAAATAATGCGCAGGATCCACTTTGTGTGTTTTCAGAGTTTGGTCTCTGAACGTTTCAAAGACATCCGCTAGGAGAAGAACATCAGAGGTTAAGTAAATATCACTGTATTCACCTAAGTTTTCCACATTAAACTGTTTCCATACATTTCTAGCATGCTCATAGTCATCGTCGGTAATTTCTTCTTCATTTAATTTATTGTAGAATGCTTCTCTTGGAGGCAGCTGAGTCTCATTCAAAACATCCCATGAAGTAAGGTAATCGTAGGGGAACACTCCCTTACGAGTCATCAAGCCAATCTTCTCTTCTCCAAAGTACTTCTCTGTTTCGGGATGCGTCGTGAGGTTTTTCACTAACTTGTCCAAGCTTGTACTCAGGAAACGGAAGGTATCCACAAACCTGAGTTTAATATCTCCAACATATTTTGAGAATGAGATATAGCTTTCTTCAGAGCTTGGTATTACCTCCACTCTTTCGCTTGTGCATCCTAACTCCTTAACAATGAAATGAGAGTCATACCCACTCAGATTATGCATGAAGACAGGTATATAATTAGGTGTTTTACAAGCCAGGTTACATTTATTATGTAAAGATACTCTATACATCCCGGAAACATGATCGTGATCGCGAACCTTCCAATTATCTTCTGTAAATTCATACCCACACAGATAGCATATTGTAGAAGCATCAAATGATTCTTGGTCTTCAGCTGTAAGATTAAGAGGTTTAGCAGATTTGTATAAGTCACTAATTTTATTGGCCAGATCCATCAGACATTCCATAAACTTCTGTGCAGCGTCAGGTCCTCGGTAAACATACGGTTCAGTAGGAAGAGTTGTTTCTAGTTGTTCAACACTAGACGACGGTTTCACATAAACACAAAAGCTCATGGCAGAATGACTTTGATAAGGTGTTGTATAGGAGGTTTCAGGATTAGAGGCACAGGTATAGTAAGGAGCGAGAATGCTCTCAAAATCGGCGTAGATGACATATGGCAGTTTCAACATTCGTTCGACGTTTTTGAATCTGACGATAGAGTTTTCCTTTGTAGGCATAACGCATCTAGCAATGCCATGTTGTCTACATATTTCTCTGTGCTCTTCTAATTTTTTCATTCCACTTCGTCCATGTTGGTCATCAAAATGGCTGAAGCAACGTTTACACGTATATATTTTTCCATGATGGTTAGTTTTCTGACGACGAATAAGCTTCTCAAAATCCTTTATATACACATAGTGATGTCTATCAGTAGCATCACTCAACAGAAGGAGATCGTGATGATCATCTAATTCTTCATCAATCACCTTTATCGGAAACACTTCATGTTTATCATCCACTCCAAACACATTTATAGATATATTATTGAGTTTTTCAAATTTACCGATTTCACCCAAGCTCGTAGGAAATGAGACGCATGAGAAATCGTATTTTTCTTGGAGATCCTTGTACTTGCTAACACGCTGAGGATCCTTTCGAATGAACTTTGCAAGAACAGCGTACATAAAGCATTTCTCGTCGCTGTAGTTCTGAGGGTTTATACAGGCTTTCTTCACATTCAAAGATGACGGTAGAGGAATATAGCTGCTCCCTCGAAGAAGATTATACTTGTTAATACGCAGTCGAACACCATCAACAGCCAGTACAGCCCAATTACTACCTTTCAGTTTACTTTCCTCCATTTCAACACGAAGCTTCTCGAATTTTTTTTCCAAGATGGCGTTCATATCAGTTTCTAAAAACACAGGTTGGTTACGTGTTTTAAATGTTCTGTCACATGTCTCTCCATGAACATTCACAAATTGACAGTCGACCATGATGTTAATTTTCACACTTTTATGTATCGACAGTTCTTTCTTTATAGCTTGAATTATACGACATTTTGACTCCTGTAGGTAAGTTTTCATATCCTTGAAGGTGTCACAACGTATATAATATGATTTGAGTCGTCCTTCAAATGATGTTTCATACTCGATCATATCACACTCATCAGTCATTGTCAATAGATGATGCTTGCTAGGTTCAAACTTGATTTTCTTGCGAGATACAGTTTTTTCACATCTTTCTTCATGTACGTCTCTTCTATGCTCAGTATTGCAAACATCACCACAATGTTTACACCTGTAGACTCGACCGCATACCAACTCATGTCTCTTCTTATCATAGTTGCGTAGAAAACGCTTATCACATTTGCTACAGCTATAGTCTGGCATGGCATTCAGAACCGATTCCATCACTCCACCATTCCACATCTTTATAATATGTAGTGCAACACTTGTAAATTATATAAGTCAATAAATGCTTATAGCACTTTCCACTAACTCGCCTTGATAACTTGTCAAAGCTATTGAACGGTAATCTCGCTAAGAGAAGCTGATGTGCTCGACTCGAAGGATAATTACTGAATAACTATCTAAGCTCAAGCAAACCCTACTTATTCTGAAAACACGCATTTCTCAGGGAACTACATAATTCAAGATCACGCTTGCAGCGCCTTATAGCGGCTTCAATCAGTACTAAAACGCACATTCTACAGATTTTATACTTTTATGACGGTAAATTATATATTAGCAGCCAAATTTTCATTTCTTTTTTATGATTTTTCTCCGTTTTTACGTACTCTGAGACAAATCCAACATCGAATTAAGAAGCGAAACGGTTGTTATGTATCGTTTAAGTAACAAACACATCCCTCTCAACTGAACCCACCTTATAAACGACTACGCATTCAAGATTAAGTTTTGTATTTAAATGTATATAATCAGGAAACTACGTGAGTCAAGATTAACTTGCTTCGTTTTATTTGATAGTTCAACGTTAACATGCATTTCCCCCACATTTTTTTAAAGTTTAAACAAGGTAAATGTTTATAATTTTAATACTTTCACGCAGACACTCACATACGCAGACACACACAGACACACACCCATACACACAGACACACAAACACACACAGATACACAGACACAGACACACACATACACATACACACACATAAAACACACATACACAAACACACACACACACACAAACACACAGACACACGCATGCGCAGACACACACATACACAGACGCACACATACGCAGACACGTACATACGCAGACACATACAGACACACACACACAGACACACACACACATACACACAGACACACACAGACACACACATAAAACACACACATACACACATACACACAGACACACACACTCACACACACATACACACACATACGCAAAATTAAGAAGCGAAACGGATGTATAATATCTTTTAAGTAACAAACACATTCCTCTCAACTGAACAATACAAGAAATAGCAGGTATAGACTTGTCCTCACATTAACGGAAAAACCCTAGCCTCACACAAAGGCGTCGATTTATAACATTAGAGGAGAAACTAGCCTCAAACACAGGCGTCGACATTATAACCAAGCTGGTAAACCGTAAGAGCACACTCGAGAATGCTTTTAGACATCTAAGGACATATTTTCTCCATATTTTTACAGATACTTATAAATCACAGTACTTCTTCTTCTTCTTCTTCTTCTTCTTCTTCTTCATATATTCTCATTCTCCTTCATGCTAACAGGGAATATACACGAACTGAAGGTTATTAGCTGAAATATAAAATAAAATCTCTTCTTCTGGTTCTTCTTGTTCTTTTTCTTATTCTTCTGCTTATATTCTCATTATCCTTCATGCTAACAGGGAATATACGCGTAATTTTTGACGTTATCACCTTAAATATTAAATAAAATAACAGCATTCTCCGTCAATTATATCTAAACCGACTTTTTCCGTGTTATGCAAGATTTAAGCTTCTAGAATCAACACAAGCAACATTTCTCTCAATAAGAGCATTTGATAATTGATTTTGTAAATAATAACACCAATTTAAACTTTATTACAAGTCTCTAAGACCTGCAGTTACGATATACTTAAATGGAACCTTGGAGATTCGAACTAGACCCGCAGTATAAAAGCTACCATTTTATCCATAAATCAGGACCAGAGAATTTATCTGAAGCGTTTAACTTTTTTATTTTATCATGCTAACTTTATTGATTCGCGAATAAATCGACTTTGAAGAAATTGCCCCGTCCCGGTAATCGAACTATGAGTCGTAGGACACCATTTTATACTATATTGTTTTACGCGTCAAGTTACCCTAATTTGTCTTTACATCACTATTTCAAGTGTAAAAACTCGCGATGTAGGTGAAAATTCAATAATTCTCCGCAACGTAGGAATCGAATCTACGATACGTTAACTCTAGCATGTTATAAAATAATCGTCCTTAACAAGTATTATCATATAAAGTTTATTTCAGTCTTCCAACACAAGCGGTTCTCGAAATAATTAAATTTACCAAATCAGGATTGGAACCCAAGACTCCAGGATACCAAGCATACCATAGAGGAAAGCCCATAACAATACCAATTTAATCAAATTTATTCGAAGTTTTTATCGCTGATAGTTTAGGAGTTATTCCAATTATAATTCTTGATTTGCACTGGAATCAAACACTAGACCACCGACAATCTTCAAAATTAGAACAAGGACGCGTCGTTTTATTACAAGATAATTACCGTTTACCCCATATCGATATCTCATTTAGTTTAGGAGAAATCAAGCATAATACAGTAGAGTAAATATGGTGCTTTAAAGACACTCAAAGGGATGCCGCTAATTGGTTAACAATGGGGGCTAATTGGATTACACGTGTTTTCACACCTCTAAGCCACGCCCATCTGGCACGCGACAGACTGTGACGTCACTGGCCGTCGCGTGCCAGGTGGGTGTGGTTATGACGTCATTCATGGTCGCGTGCCAGGTGGGCGTGGCTTAGAGGTGTGAAAACACGTGTAATCCAATTAGCCCCCATTGTTAACCAATTAGCGGCTCCTTTGTATGGGTTTAAACCCCTATGGGGATGTGATGCGATGTGGCTCAGTGCGCATGCGATGCGATGCACATAAGATGCGATATAAAGCCATGCCATGCGCATGTAATGCAATGCGATTATATGCGCATGCGATGCCATGCACATAAAATGCGAAGTCGAGCGATGCCATGCGCATGTGAAGCGATTTGACTAAATGCGCATGCGATGCGATGCACATAAAATTCGATGTCGAGCGATGCCATGCGCATCTGATGTGATGTGACTCATTGCGCATGCGATACGATGCTCAAAAGATGCGATATCAAGCGATGACATTAGCATGTGACGCGATGTGACTCAATGCGTATGCGATGCGATGCACATAAGATGCGATATCAAGCGATGTCATGCGCATGTGACGCGCTGTTACTCAATGCGCATGCGATGCGATGCGCATAAGATGCGATATCAAGCGATGCCATGCGCATGTAATGCGATGCGATTCAATGCGCAAGCGATGCGGTGCACATAAGGTGCGATATCAAGCGATGCCATGCGCATGTAATGCGATGTGGCCCAATGCACATGCGATGAGATGCACAGAAGTTGCGATATCAAGCGATGTCACGCGCATGTGACGCGATGTGACTTAATGCGCATGCGATGCGATGCACAAAAGATGCGATATCAAGCGATGCCATGCGCATGTGACGCGATGTGACTTAATACGCATGCGGTGCGATGCACAAAAGATGCGATATCAAGCGATGCCATGAGCATGTGACGCGATGTGACTCAAAGCGCTTGCGATGAGATGCACATAAAATGCGATATCAAGCAATGCCATGTGCATGTGATGCGACGTGACGCAATGTGCATGCGATGCGATGCACATAAGAGGCGATTTCAGGCTATGACATGCGCATGTGATGCGACGTGACTCAATGCGCATGCGATGTGATGCACATAAGACTCGATTGCGAGCGATGCCATGCGCATGTGATGCGACGTGACATAATGCGCATGCGATGCGATGCACATAAGATTCGATTGCCAGCCATGCCATGCGCATGTGATGCGATGTGACTCAATGTGCATGAGATGCGATGCACATAAGAGGCGACTTCAAGCGATGACATGCGCATGTGATGCGACGTGACTCAATGCGCATGCGATGCGATGCACATAAGATTCGATTGCGAGCGATGCCATGCGCATGTGATGCGAGGTGACTCAATGCGCATGCGATGCGATGCACATAAGATGCGATATCAAGCAATGCCATGCGCATGTGACGCGCTGTTATTCAATGCGCATGCGATGCGATGCGCATAAGATGCGATATCAAGCGATGCCATGCGCATGTAATGCGATGCGATTCAATGCGCAAGCGATGCGGTGCACATAAGGTGCGATATCAAGCGATCCCATGCGCATGTAATTTGATGTGGCCCAATGCACATGCGATGAGATGCACAGAAGATGCGATATCAAGCGATGTCACGCGCATGTGACGCGATGTGACTTAATGCGCATGCGATGCGATGCACAGAAGATGCGATATCAAGTGATGCCGTGGGCATGTGACGCGATGTTGCTCAATGCGCATGGGATGCATTGCACATATGATGCGATATCAAGCGATGCCGTGCACATTTGGCGCGATTTGACTCAATGCGCCTACGATGCGATGCACATAAGATGCGACTTCAAGCGATGCCACGCGCATGTGATGCGATGTGATTCAATGCGGATGCTTAGCGATGCACATAAGATGCGATTTCGAGCGATGCCATGCGCATGTGACATGAAGAGACCCAATGCACATACGCTACGATGCACATAAAACTAGACTATAAGCGATGCAGTGCGCATGTGTTGCGACGTGACTCAATGCGCATGCGATGCGATTAACACAAGATGCGGTTTCGATTGGTGCCATGCGGATGTGACGCGACGTCACTCAATGCGCCTGCGAAGCGATGCACATACGATGCCATATCAAGCGATGCCATGCGCATGTGATGCAATGCGACTCAAAGCGCATGCAATGCCTTGCACATAAGATGCGATATCAAATGATGCCATGCGCATGTAATGCGGTGCGATTCAATTCGCATGCGATGCGCTGCACGTAAGATGCGATATCAAGTGACGCCATAAGCATGTGATGCAACGTGTCTCAATGCGCATGCGATGTGATGCACAAAAACATGCGATATCAAACGATGACATACCCATGTTACGCGATGTGACTCAATGCGCATGCGATGCGATGCTCAAAAGATGCGATGTCGAACGAAGCCATGCGCATGTAATGCGGTACGATTCAATGCGCATGCGATGCGATGCACATAAGATGCGATGTCGAGCGATGCTATGCGCATGTCACGCGACGTGACTCAATGCGCATGCGACGCGATACACATAAAATGCGATATCAAGCGTTGCCATGCGCATGTAATGTGATGCGATTCAATTCGCATGCGACGCGCTGCACGTAAGATGCGATATCAAGTGATGCCATAAGCATGTGATGCAACGTGTCTCAATGCACATGCGATGTGATGCACAAAAACATGCGATATCAAACGATGACATACCCATGTGACGCGATGTGACTCAATGCGCATCCGATGCGATGCTCAAAAGATGCGATTTCGAGCGAAGCCATGCGCATGTGATGCGATGTGACTCAATGCGCATGCGATGCGATACACATAAGATGTGATATCAAGCGATGCCATACGCATGTAGTGCGGTGCGATTCAATCCGCATGCGATGCGATGCACATAAGATGCGATGTCGAGCGATGCCATGCGCATGTCACGCGACGTGACTCAATGCGCATGCGACGCGATGCACATAAGATGCGATATCAAGCGATGCCATACCCATGTGAGGCCATGTGGCTCAATGCGCATGCGATGCGATGCACATAAGATACGATATCAAATGATGCCATGCGAATGTGACGCGATGTTACTCAATGCGCATGCGATGCACATAGGATGCGATATCTAGCGATGCCGTGCGCATTTGACGCGATTTGACTCAATGCGCCTACGATGCGATGCACATAAGTAGCGACATCAAGCGATGCCATGCGCATGTGATGCGATGTGATTCAATGCGCACGCTATGCGATGCACATAAGATGCGATTTCGAGCGATTACATGCGCATGTGACACGATGAGACCCAATGCGCATGCGTTGCGCTGCACATAAAATTAGATTATAAGCGATGCCAAGCGCATGTGATGCGGCGTGACTCAATGCGCGTGCGATGCGATGCACATAAGATGCGATCTCAAGTGATGCCTTACGGATGTGACGCGACGTGACTCATTGCGCACGACGCGATGCACATACGATGCGATATCTAGCGATGCCATGCACCTGTAATGCGATGCGGTTCAATGTAAAATCGATGCGATGCACATAGGATGCGATATCAAGCGATGCCATGCGCATGTGACCCGATGTCACTCAATGCGCATGCGAGGCGATGCACTTAAGATGCGATATCAAGCAATGCCATGCGGATGTGATGCGATGTGGCTCAGTGCGCATGCGATGCGATGCACATAAAATTCGATGTCGAGCGATGCCATGCGCATCTGATGCGATGTGACTCAATGCGCATGCGATACGATGCTCAAAAGATGCGATATCAAGCGATGACATTAGCATGTGACGCGATGTGACTCAATGCGTATGCGATGCGATGCACATAAGATGCGATATCAAGCGATGCCATGCGCATGTGACGCGCTGTTACTCAATGCGCATGCGATGCGATGCGCATAAGATGCGATATCAAGCGATGCCATGCGCATGTAATGCGATGCGATTCAATGCGCAAGCGATGCGGTGCACATAAGGTGCGATATCAAGCGATGCCATGCGCATGTAATGCGATGTGGCCCAATGCACATGCGATGAGATGCACAGAAGATGCGATATCAAGCGATGTCACTCGCATGTGACGCGATGTGACTTAATGCGCATGCGATGCGATGCACAAAAGATGCGATATCAAGCGATGCCATGCGCATGTGACGCGATGTGACTTAATACGCATGCGGTGCGATGCACAAAAGATGCGATATCAAGCGATGCCATGAGCATTTGACGCGATGTGACTCAATGCGCATGAGATGCGATGCACATAAGATGAGATATCAAGCGATGACATGCGCATGTAATGCAATGCGATTCAATGCGCATGCGATGCGATGCAAAAAGTTGCGATATCAAGCTACGCCATGCGCATGTGACACCATCTGACTATAGGCGCATGCGATGCCATGCACATAAAATGCGATATCAAGCAATGCTATGTGCATGTGATGCGACGTGACGCAATGTGCATGCGATGCGATGCACATAAGAGGCGATTTCAGGCTATGACATGCGCATGTGATGCGACGTGACTTAATGCGCATGCGATGCGATGCGCATAAGACTCGATTGCGAGCGATGCCATGCGCATGTGATGCGACGTGACACAATGCGCATGCGATGCGATGCACATAAGATTCGATTGCCAGCCATGCCATGCGCATGTGATGCGATGTGACTCAATGTGCATGCGATGCGATGCACATAAGAGGCGACTTCAAGCGATGACATGCGCATGTGATGCGACGTGACTCAATGCGCATGCGATGCGATGCACATAAGATTCGATTGCGAGCGATGCCATGCGCATGTGATGCGACGTGACTCAATGCGCATGCGATGCGATGCACATAAGATGCGATATCAAGCGAAGCCATGCGCATGTAATGCGATGCGATTCAATGCGCAAGCGATGCGGTGCAAATAAGGTGCGATATCAAGCGATGCCATGCGCATGTAATGCGATGTGGCCCAATGCACATGCGATGAGATGCACAGAAGATGCGATATCAAGCGATGTCACGCGCATGTGACGCGATGTGACTTAATGCGCATGCGATGCGATGCACAAAGGATGCGATATCCAGCGATGCCATGCGCATGTGACGCGATGTGACTTAATACGCATGCGGTGCGATGCACAAAAGATGCGATATCAAGCGATGCCATGAGCATGTGACGCGATGTGACTCAATGCGCATGGGATGCGATGCACATAAGATGCGATATCAAGCGATGCCGTGCACATTTGGCGCGATTTGACTCAATGCGCCTACGATGTGATGCACATAAGATGCGACTTCAAGCGATGCCACGCGCATGTGATGCGATGTGATTCAATGCGCATGCTTAGCGATGCACATAAGATGCGATTTCGAGCGGTGGCATGCGCATGTGACAAGATGAGACTCAATGCACATGCGCTACGATGCACATAAAATTAGATTATAAGCGATGCAATGCGCATGGGTTGCGACGTGACTCAATGCGCATGCGATGCGATTAACATAAGATGCGGTTTCGATTGGTGCCATGCGGATGCGACGATACGTCACTCAATGCCCCTGCGAAGCGATGCACATACGATGCGAAGTCGAGCGATGCCATGCGCATGTGAAGCGATTTGACTAAATGCGCATGCGATGCGATGCACATAAAATTCGATGTCGAGCGATGCCATGCGCATCTGATGCGATGTGACTCATTGCGCATGCGATACGATGCTCAAAAGATGCGATATCAAGCGATGACATTAGCATGTGACACGATGTGACTCAATGCGTATGCGATGCGATGCACATAAGATGCGATATCAAGCGATGCCATGCGCATGTGACGCGCTGTTACTCAATGCGCATGCGATGCGATGCGCATAAGATGCGATATCAGGCGATGCCATGCGCATGTGACGCGATGTGACTTAATACGCATGCGGTGCGATGCACAAAAGATGCGATATCAAGCGATGACATTAGCATGTGACACGATGTGACTCAATGCGTATGCGATGCGATGCACATAAGATGCGATATCAAGCGATGCCATGCGCATGTGACGCGCTGTTACTCAATGCGCATGCGATGCGATGCGCATAAGATGCGATATCAGGCGATGTCACGCGCATGTGACGCGATGTGACTTAATACGCATGCGATGCTCAAAAGATGCGATATCAAGCGATGCCATGCCCATGTTACGCGATGTGACTCAATGCGCATGCGATGCGATGCTCAAAAGATCCGATGTCGAGCGAAGCCATGCGCATGTAGTGCGGTGCGATTCAATGCGCATGCGATGCCGTGCACATAAGATGCGATGTCGAGCGATGCCATGCGCATGTCACGAGACGTGAGTCAATGCGCATGCGACGCGATGCACATAAGATGCGATATCAAGCGATGCCATGCCCATGTGACGCGATGTGACTCAATGTGCATGCGATGCGATGCACATAAAATGCGATATCAAGCGGTTCCATGCGCATGTAATGCGAAGCGATTCAATTTGCATGCGACGCGCTGTCCGTAAGATGGGATATCAAGTGATGCCATAAGCATGTGATGCGACGTGTCTCAATGCGCATGCGATGTGATGCACAAAAAAGTGCAATATCAAACAATGACATACCCATGTGACGCGATGTGACTCAATGCGCATGCGATGCGATGCTCAAAAGATGCGATGTCGAGCGAAGCCAAGCGCATGTGAAGCGATGTGACTCAATGCGCATGCGATGCGATGTGACTCAATGCGCATACAATGCGATACACATAAGATGCGATATCAAGCGATGCCATACGCATGTAGTGCGGTGCGATTCAATGCGCATGCGATGCGATGCACATAAGATGCGATATCAAGCGATGCCATACCCATGTGAGGCCATGTGGCTCAATACGAATGCGATGCAATGCACATAAGATACGATATCAAATGATGCCATGCGCATGTGACGCTATGTTACTCAATGCGCATGCGATGCACATAAGGTGTGATATCAAGCGATGCCGTGCGCATTAGACGCGATTTGGCTCAATGCGCCTACGATGCGATGCACATAAGATGCGATATCAAGCGAAGCCATGCGCATGTGATGCGATGTGATTCAATGCGCACGCGATGCGATGCACATAAGATGCGATTTCGAGCGATTACATGCGCTTGTGACACGATGAGACCCAATGCGCATGCGTTGTGATGCACCTAAAATTAGATTATAAGCGATGCCAAGCGCATGTGATGCGGCGTGACTCAATGCGCCTGCGAAGCGATGCACATACGATGGCATATCAAGCGATGCCATGCGCATGTGATGCAATGTGACTCAATGCGCATGCAATGCCTTGCACATAAGATGCGATATACATTGATGCCATGCGCATGTAATGCGGTGCGATTCAATTCGCATGCGATGCGCTGGACGTAAGATGCGATATCAAGTGACGCCATAAGCATGTGATGCGACGTGTCTCAATGCGCATGCGATGTGATGCACAAAAACATGCGATATCAAACGATGACATACCCATGTTACGCGATGTGACTCAATGCGCATGCGATGCGATGCTCAAAAGGTGCGATGTTGAACGAAGCCATGCGCATGTAATGCGGTGCGATTCAATGCGCATGCGATGCGATGCACATAAGATGCGATGTCGAGCGATGCTATGCGCATGTCACGCGACGTGACTCAATGCGCATGCGACGCGATGCACATAAAATGCGATATCAAGCGTTGCCATGCGCATGTAATGCGATGCGATTCAATTCGCATGGGACGCGCTGCACGTAAGATGCGATATCAAGTGATGCCATTAGCGTGTGATGCGACGTGTCTCAATGCGCATGCGATGTGATGCACAAAAAAATGCGATATCAAACGATGACATACCCATGTGACGCGATGTGAGTCAATGCGCATCCGATGCGGTGCTCAAAAGATGCGATGTCGAGCGAAGCCATGCGCATGTGATGCGATGTGACTCAATGCGCATGCGATGCGATACACATAAGATGTGATATCAAGCGATGCCATACGCATGCAGTGCGGTGCGATTCAATCCGCATGCGATGCGATGCACATAAATGCGATGTCGAGCGATGCCATGCGCATGACACGCGACGTGACTCAATGCGCATGCGACGCGATGCACATAAGATGCGATATCAAGCGATGCCATACCCATGTGAGGCCATGTGGCTCAATGCGCATGCGATGCGATGCACATAAGATACGATATCAAATGATGCCATGCGCATGTGACGCGATGTTACTCAATGCGCATGCGATGCACATAAGATGCGATATCAAGCGATGCCGTGCGCATTTGACGCGATTTGACTCAATGCGCCTACGATGCGATGCACATAAGTAGCGACATCAAGCGATGCCATGCGGATGTGATGCGATGTGGCTCAGTGCGCATGCGATGCGATGCACATAAGATGCGATATAAAGCCATGCCATGCGCATGTAATGCAATGCGATTATATGCGCATGCGATGCCATGCACATAAAATGCGAAGTCGAGCGATGCCATGCGCATGTGAAGCGATTTGACTAAATGCGCATGCGATGCGATGCACATAAAATTCGATGTCGAGCGATGCCATGCGCATCTGATGCGATGTGACTCATTGCGCATGCGATACGATGCTCAAAAGATGCGATATCAAGCGATGACATTAGCATGTGACACGATGTGACTCAATGCGTATGCGATGCGATGCACATAAGATGCGATATCAAGCGATGCCATGCGCATGTGACGCGCTGTTACTCAATGCGCATGCGATGCGATGCGCATAAGATGCGATATCAGGCGATGCCATGCGCATGTGACGCGATGTGACTTAATACGCATGCGGTGCGATGCACAAAAGATGCGATATCAAGCGATGCCATGAGCATGTGACGCGATGTGACTCAAAGCGCTTGCGATGCGATGCACATAAAATGCGATATCAAGCAATGCCATGTGCATGTGATGCGACGTGACGCAATGTGCATGCGATGCGATGCACATAAGAGGCGATTTCAGGCTATGACATGCGCATGTGATGCGACGTGACTCAATGCGCATGCGATGCGACGCACATAAGACTCGATTGCGAGCGATGCCATGCGCATGTGATGCGACGTGACACAATGCGCATGCGATGCGATGCACATAAGATTCGATTGCCAGCCATGCCATGCGCATGTGATGCGATGTGACTCAATGTGCATGCGATGCGATGCACATAAGAGGCGACTTCAAGCGATGACATGCGCATGTGATGCGACGTGACTCAATGCGCATGCGATGCGATGCACATAAGATTCGATTGCGAGCGATGCCATGCGCATGTGATGCGACGTAACTCAATGCGCATGCGATGCGATGCACATAAGTTGCGACATCAAGCGATGCCATGCGCATGTGACGCGCTGTTACTCAATGCGCATGCGATGCGATGCGCATAAGATGCGATATCAAGCGATGCCATGCGCATGTAATGCGATGCGATTGAATGCGCAAGCGATGCGGTGCACATAAGGTGCGATATCAAGCGATCCCATGCGCATGTAATTTGATGTGGCCCAATGCACATGTGATGAGATGCACAGAAGATGCGATATCAAGCGATGTCACGCGCATGTGACGCGATATGACTTAATGCGCATGCGATGCGATGCACAAAAGATGCGATATCAAGCGATGCCATGCGCATGTGACGCGATGTGACTTAATGCGCATGAGATGCGATGCACATAAGATGAGATATCAAGCGATGTCATGCGCATGTAATGCAATAAGATTCAATGCGCATGCGATGCGATGCAAAAAGATGCGATATCAAGCTACGCCATGCGCATGTGACACCATCTGACTCAAAGCGCATGCGATGCGATGCACATAAAATGCGATATCAAGCAATGCCATGTGCATGTGATGCGACGTGACGCAATGTGCATGCGATGCGATGCACATAAGAGGCGATTTCAGGCTATGACATGCGCATGTAATGCGACGTGACTCAACGCGCATGCGATGCGATGCACATAAGACTCGATTGCGAGCGATGCCATGCGCATGTGATGCGACGTGACACAATGCGCATGCGATGCGATGCACATAAGATTCGATTGCCAGCCATGCCTTGCGCATGTGATGCGATGTGACTCAATTTGCATGCGATGCGATGCACATCAGAGGCGACTTCAAGCGATGACATGCGCATGTGATGCGACGTGACTCAATGCGCATGCGATGCGATGCACATAAGATTCGATTGCGAGAGATGCCATGCGCATGTGATGCGACGTGACTCAATGCGCATGCGATGCGAGCAACATAAGATGCCATATCAAGCGATGCCATGCGCATGTGACGACTTGTGACTCAATGCGCATGCGATGCGATACACACAAAATGCGATAACATGCGCACATGACGCGAAGTTACCCAATGCGCAGGCGATGCGATGCACATATGATGTAATGTCGAGCAATGCCATGCGCATGTGATGCGATGTGCCTCAATGCGAATGCGATGCGATGAACATGAGATGCGATATCAAGCGATGCCATGCGCATGTAATGCGATGCGATTCAATGCGCATGCGATGCGGTGCACATAAGATGAGATATCGAGCGAGGCCATGCGCATGTAATGCGATGTGACTCAATGCACATAAGATGCGATATCAAGCGATGTCATGCCCATGGGATGCGATGTGAGTCGATACGCATGCGATGAACATAAGATGCGATATCAAGCGATGTCATGCCCATGTGACGCGATGTGACTCAATGCGCATGCGATGAACATAAGATGCGATATCAAGCGATGTCATGCCCATGGGATGCGATGTGAGTCGATACGCATGCGACGAAATGCACATAAGATGCGATATCGAGCGATGCCATGCGCATGTGACGCGATGTGAATCAATGCGCATGTGATGCGATGCACATAAGATAGGATATCAAGCGATGGCATGCGCAGGTGATGCGATTTGACTCAATACGCATGCGATGAGGTGCACAAAAAAGGCGATATCAAGCGATGCCATGCGCATGTGACGCGATGTGACACAAAGCGCATGCAATGCGATGCACATGAGATGCCATATCAAGCGATGCAATGCGCAAGTGACGAGATGTGACTCAATTCGTACGCGATGCACATGAAATGCGATATCCAGCGATGCCATGCGCATCTGACTAGATGTGACTCAATACGCATGCGATGAGGTGCACAAAAAAGGCGATATCAAGCGATGCCATGCGCATATGACGCGATGTGACCCAATGCGCTTGCGATGCGATGCACATGAGATGCGATATCAAGCGATGCCATGCGCATGTGACGTGATGTGACTCAATACGTATGCGATGCACATAAGATGCGATGTCGACCGATGCCATGCGCAGGTGATGCGATGTGACTCAATGCGCATGCGATGCGATGCACATAAGATACGATATCAAGCGGTGCCATGCGCATGTGACATGATGTGACTTAATGCGCGTGCGATGCGATGCACACTAGATGCGACTTCAAGCATTGCCATGCGCATGTGATGCGATGTGGTTCAATGCGCATGCGTTGCGATGCACATAAGATGCGATGTCGAGCGATGCCATGCGCAGGTGATGCGATGTGACTCAATGCGCATGCGATGCGATGCACATAAGATGCGATACCAAGCGATGCCATGCGCATGTGACGCGATGTCACTCAATGTGGATGCGATGTGATGCACTTAAGATGTGATGTCGAGCGATGCCTTTCCTATGTAATGCTATGTGACTCAACGCGCATACGATGCGATGCACATAAGATAGGATATCAAGCGATGCCATGCGCATGTGACGCGATTTGACTCAATGCGCATGCAATGCGATGCACTTAAGATGCGATATAAGCGATGCCGTGCGCGTTTGACGTGATATGACTCAATGCGGATGCGATGGGATGCACATAAAAATCGATATAAGGCGAAGCCTTGCGCATGTGATGCGACGTGACTCAGTGCGCATGCGTTGCGATTCACATAAGATACAATATCATGTGATGCCATGCGGATGTGACGCGACGAGACTCAATGCGCATGCGATGCGATGCACAAAAGATGAGATGTCAAGCGATTCCATGCGCATGTGAAGCCATATTACTCAATGCGCATGCGCTGCACATTAGATTCGTTATCAAGCGATGCCATGCGCATGTGACGCGATGTGACTCAGTGCGCATGCGATGCGATGCACATAAAATGCGATATCAAGCGATGCCATTCGCATGTAATGCGATGCGATTCAATGCACAGGCGATGCGGTGCACATAAGATGCGATATCAAGCGATGCTATGCGCATTAGTGTGATGTGAATCAATGTCCATGCGATGCGATGCACATAAGATGCGATGTCGGGCAATGCCATGCGCATGTGACGCGATGTGACTCAATGCGCATGCGATGCCCTGGACACAAGATGCGATATCAAGCGCTGCCATGAGCATGTGACGCGATGTGACATGCGATGCGATTCATATAAGGTGGGATGTCGAGCGATGCCAAGCGCATGAGATCCGATGTGACTCAATGCGCAAGCGATGCGATGCACATAAGATGCGATATCCAGCGATGCCATTCGAGTATGACGCGATGTGACTCAATGCGCATGCGATGCGATGCACATAAGATGCGATGTCAAGCGATGCCATGCGATTTGACCCAATGCGCATGCGATGCGATGCACATAAGATAGGATATCCAGCGATGGCATGCGCAGGTGATGCGATTTGACTCAACACGCATGCGATGAGATGCACAAAAAATGCGATATCAAGCGATGCCATGCGCATGTGACGCGATGTGACAATATGCGCATGCGATGCGATGCACATAAGATGCGATATCAAGCGATGCCATGCGCATGTGACGCGATGTGACACAAAGCGCATGCGATGCACATGAGATGTCATATCAAGCGATGCCATGCGCATGTGACGAGATGTGACTCAATTCGCATGCGATGCACATAAGATGCGATATCAAGCGATGTCATGCGAATGTGATGCGATGTGATTCAATGCGCTTGCGACGCAATGCACATGAAATGCGATATCAAGCGATGCCATGCGCATCTGACTAGATGTGACTCAATGCGCATGCGATGCGATGCACATAAGATGCGATATCAAGCGATGCTATGCGCATGTGATACGAAGTAACTCAATGTGCATGCGATGCAATGCACATAAGATGCGATATCAAGCGATGACGTGCGCATGTGACCCGATGTGACTCAATGCGCATGCTATGCGACACACATAGAACGCGATATCAAGCGATGCCATGCGCATTTCACGCGATGTGACTCAAAACGTATGCGATGCGATGCACATAAGACTCGATGTTGAGCGATGCCATGCGCATGTGACGCGATGTGACTCAATGCGCATGCGATGCGACACACATAGAACGCGATATCAAGCGATGCCGTGCGCATGTCACGCGATATGACTCAAAACGTATGCGATGCGATGCACATAAGACTTGATGTCGAGCGATGCCATGCGCATGTGACGAGATGTGACTCAATACGTATGCGATGCACATAAGATGCGATATCATGCGATGCCATGCGCATGTAACGCGACGTGACTCAATGCGCATGCGATGCGATGCACCTAAGATGCGATAACAAGCAATGCCATGCGCGTGGGATGCGATGTGACTCAATACGCATGCGATGCGTTGCACATAGGATGCGATATCAAGCGATGCCATGCGCAGGTGATGCGATGTGACTCAATGCGCATGCGATGCGATGCACATAAGATACGATATCAAGCGGTGCCATGCGCATGTGACATGATGTGACTTAATGCGCGTGCGATGCGATGCACACTAGATGCGACTTCAAGCATTGCCATGCGCATGTGATGCGATGTGGTTCAATGCGCATGCGTTGCGATGCACATAAGATGCGATGTCGAGCGATGCCATGCGCAGGTGATGCGATGTGACTCAATGCGCATGCGATGCGATGCACATAAGATGCGATACCAAGCGATGCCATGCGCATGTGACGCGATGTCACTCAATGTGGATGCGATGTGATGCACTTAAGATGTGATGTCGAGCGATGCCTTTCCTATGTAATGCTATGTGACTCAACGCGCATACGATGCGATGCACATAAGATAGGATATCAAGCGATGCCATGCGCATGTGACGCGATTTGACTCAATGCGCATGCAATGCGATGCACTTAAGATGCGATATAAGCGATGCCGTGCGCGTTTGACGTGATATGACTCAATGCGGATGCGATGGGATGCACATAAAAATCGATATAAGGCGAAGCCTTGCGCATGTGATGCGACGTGACTCAGTGCGCATGCGTTGCGATTCACATAAGATACAATATCATGTGATGCCATGCGGATGTGACGCGACGAGACTCAATGCGCATGCGATGCGATGCACAAAAGATGAGATGTCAAGCGATTCCATGCGCATGTGAAGCCATATTACTCAATGCGCATGCGCTGCACATTAGATTCGTTATCAAGCGATGCCATGCGCATGTGACGCGATGTGACTCAGTGCGCATGCGATGCGATGCACATAAAATGCGATATCAAGCGATGCCATTCGCATGTAATGCGATGCGATTCAATGCACAGGCGATGCGGTGCACATAAGATGCGATATCAAGCGATGCTATGCGCATTAGTGTGATGTGAATCAATGTCCATGCGATGCGATGCACATAAGATGCGATGTCGGGCAATGCCATGCGCATGTGACGCGATGTGACTCAATGCGCATGCGATGCCCTGGACACAAGATGCGATATCAAGCGCTGCCATGAGCATGTGACGCGATGTGACATGCGATGCGATTCATATAAGGTGGGATGTCGAGCGATGCCAAGCGCATGAGATCCGATGTGACTCAATGCGCAAGCGATGCGATGCACATAAGATGCGATATCCAGCGATGCCATTCGAGTATGACGCGATGTGACTCAATGCGCATGCGATGCGATGCACATAAGATGCGATGTCAAGCGATGCCATGCGATTTGACCCAATGCGCATGCGATGCGATGCACATAAGATAGGATATCCAGCGATGGCATGCGCAGGTGATGCGATTTGACTCAACACGCATGCGATGAGATGCACAAAAAATGCGATATCAAGCGATGCCATGCGCATGTGACGCGATGTGACAATATGCGCATGCGATGCGATGCACATAAGATGCGATATCAAGCGATGCCATGCGCATGTGACGCGATGTGACACAAAGCGCATGCGATGCACATGAGATGTCATATCAAGCGATGCCATGCGCATGTGACGAGATGTGACTCAATTCGCATGCGATGCACATAAGATGCGATATCAAGCGATGTCATGCGAATGTGATGCGATGTGATTCAATGCGCTTGCGACGCAATGCACATGAAATGCGATATCAAGCGATGCCATGCGCATCTGACTAGATGTGACTCAATGCGCATGCGATGCGATGCACATAAGATGCGATATCAAGCGATGCTATGCGCATGTGATACGAAGTAACTCAATGTGCATGCGATGCAATGCACATAAGATGCGATATCAAGCGATGACGTGCGCATGTGACCCGATGTGACTCAATGCGCATGCTATGCGACACACATAGAACGCGATATCAAGCGATGCCATGCGCATTTCACGCGATGTGACTCAAAACGTATGCGATGCGATGCACATAAGACTCGATGTTGAGCGATGCCATGCGCATGTGACGCGATGTGACTCAATGCGCATGCGATGCGACACACATAGAACGCGATATCAAGCGATGCCGTGCGCATGTCACGCGATATGACTCAAAACGTATGCGATGCGATGCACATAAGACTTGATGTCGAGCGATGCCATGCGCATGTGACGAGATGTGACTCAATACGTATGCGATGCACATAAGATGCGATATCATGCGATGCCATGCGCATGTAACGCGACGTGACTCAATGCGCATGCGATGCGATGCACCTAAGATGCGATAACAAGCAATGCCATGCGCGTGGGATGCGATGTGACTCAATACGCATGCGATGCGTTGCACATAGGATGCGATATCAAGCGATGCCATGCGTATGTGACGCGATGTGGCTCAATGCGCTTGCGATGCGATGCACATGAGATGCGATATCAAGCGATGCCATGCGCATGTGACGCCATGTGACAATGCCTATGCGATGCGATGCACTCAAGATGCAATATGAAGCGATGCCATGCGCATGTGACGCGATGTGACTCAATGCGCATTCGATGCTATGCACATAAGATGCGATATCAAGTGATGCCATGCGGATGTGACGCGACGTGAGTCAATGCGCATACGACGCGATGAACATAAGATGCGATATCAAGCGATGCCATGCCCATGTGACGCGATGTGACCCAAGGCGCATGTGATGCGATGCACATAAGATGCGATATCAAGCGAGGCCATGCGAATGTGACGCGATGTGACTTAATGCGCATTCGATACACAAACGACGCCATATCAAGCGATGCCATGAGCATGTGGAGCGATGTGACTCAATGCTCATGAGATGCGATGCACAAAAGATGCTATATCAAGCGACGCCATGCGCATGTGACGCGATGTGACTCAAAGCGCTTGCGATGCGATGCACATAATATGCGATATGAAGCGATGCCATGCGCATGTGATGCGATGTGACTCAATGCGCATGCGATGCGATGCACATAAGATGCGATATCAAGCGATGCCGTGCGCATTGGACGCGATCTGACTCAATGAGCATGCTTTGCGATGCACATAAGGGGCCACTTCAAGCGATGCCATGCGCATGTGATGCGACGGGACTCAATGCACATGCGATGCGATGCATATAATATGCGATATCAGCTGATGCCATGTGGATGTGACGCGACGTGTCTCAATGCGCATGCAATGCGAAGCACGTAAGATGCGATATCAAGCGATGCCATTTGCATGTGACGCCATGTGACTCATGGCGCATGCAATGCGATACACTTAAGATGCGATATCAAGCAATACCATGCGCATTTAATGCGGTGTGATTCAATGTGCATGCGATGCGATCTACATAGGATGCGATATCAAGCAATGGCATGCGCATTTGACGCGCTGTGACCCAATGCGCATGGGTTGAAATGCACATAAGGTGCGATGTCGAGCGATTCCATGCGAATGAAATGCAATGCGATTCAATGCGCATGAGGTGCGATGCACACAAGATGCGATATCAAGCGATGCCATGCGCATGTAATGCGACGTGATTCAATGCGCATGAGACGCAAGGCACATAAGGTGCCATACCAAGCGATGCCATGCACATGTGACGCGATGTAACTCAATGCGCATGCGATGTGATGCACCAAAAATGCGATATCATGAGATGTTTTATGCATGTGAATCAATGCGCATGCGATGCGATGCACATAAGATGCGATGTCGAGCGATGCCATGCGCATGTGATGCGATGTGACTCAATGAGCATGCGATTCGATGCACATAAGATGCCATATCAAGCGATGCCATGCGCATGTGACGCGATTCTGACTCAATACGCAGGCGATGCTATGCACATAAGGTGCGATGTCGAGGGATGCCATGCGCATGTGATCCGACGTGACTCAATGCGCATGCGATGCGATGTCGAGCGATGCCATGCGCCTATGACGTGAGTTGATTCAAAGCGCATGCCATGCGATGCACATAACAATTGATATCAAGCGATGCCATGCGCATGTAATGCAATGTGACTCAATGTGCATGCGATGCCTTTCACATAAGATGCGATATCAAGCGTAGCCATGCGCGTGTGATGCGACATATCTCAATGCGCATTAGATGTGTTGCACATAAGATGCGATATCAAGCGATGCCATGCGCATGTGACGCGATTTAGCTCAATGCGCATGCGATTCGATGCACTTAAGATGCTATATCAAGCGATGCAATGCGCATGTGACTCGATGGGACACAGTGCGCATCGGATGCGATGCAAGTATGATGCGATATCAAGCGATGCCATGCGCATGTGACGCGATCTGACTCAATGCGCTTCCGATGCGATGCTCATAAGATGCGATATCAAGCGATGCAATGCGCATGTGACACAATGTGACTTAATAAGCATGCGATGCGATGCACAAAAGATGCGATATCAAGCGATGCCATGAGCATGTGACGCGATGTGACTCAATGCGCATGAGATGCGATGCACATAAAATGCTATATCCAGCGATGCCATGCGCATGTGATGCGATGTGACTCAATGCGCATGCGATGCGATTCACATAAGATGCGATATCAAGCGATGCCATGCGCATGTGACGCGATGTGACTCAATGCGCATGCGATACGATGCACATAAGATGCGATATCAAGCGACGCCATGAGCATTTGACGCGATGAGACTAATGCGCATGCAATGCGATGCACATAAGATGCGATGTCGAGCGATGCCATGCGCATGTAATACAACGCGATTCAATTGGAATGCGATGCACATAAGATGCGATATCGAGCGATGCCACGCGCATGTAATGCGTTGCGATTCAATGCACATGCGATGCGATGCACACAAGGTGCAAAATAAAATAAAATAAAATAAAATAAAATAAAATAAAATAAAATAAAATAAAAATCTGTATAATAAAATAAAATAAAATAAAATAAAATGAAATAAAATAAAATAAAATAAAATAAAATAAAATAAAATAAAATAAAATAAAAATCTGTATAATAAAATAAAATAAAATAAAATAAAAATCTGTATAATAACCCTGACACCTAATTACTTACACCAGGGCTAATATGCCAGATCTTTAAAATTTATTTTTTCTACACATTCATACATACAACATACTTTACAGAAAAATTTTAAAATAAAATTACAAAATAATATAATATATAACAAATTATAAAGATAGATAAATTAAATAATATATCATAAAACAAAACACAAGAAAATAAGAACAAAAACACAAATTATAACATTTCACACATAATCACTCTAAGAAATAAATTCTCTAAAACAATAACAAATCATTTCAAACAATCAAAATACAATAAAATTTCTAAATAAATTAATATATATGTTAAAAAAAAAACAACAATAAAATTTTAAAATTAAAACAAATTAATCTCCTCAATACAACAAAATATAAATTTCATACACAACATCACTCACAACTACAAACTATTACTAAACAATAAACAAATATATAAAATTAACTTATTAATTATAATTATTACATAAAATTATAAATTATATTATTACTATTAATATCATTTTCATCATTATTATTACCTATCATTATAATTTAAAATTTAATTAATTTAATATTATACCTATAACTAATACTTTTTATAAATATATATTTTTTAATTTAAATTTACATATTTATTAAAAATTTTAAATAAACAAAAATTTACTGGTATCCAGTAAAATATAACTGGTAACCAGTTATATATATATATATAAAAAAAAGAAAAAGAAACAGCTATGAACTAAAACTCTAAACTGCCGCCGGTTACCGGCGGCATACTATATGTACTGGTTTCCAGCACAAAAACTACAAAATCTACAAAATGTGTGTAGTATAAAGTTCAAGATCTACAATAAGCAAAATTTATAAAAACAACATACACAAAAATATTATACTTTTGATTAATAAGATGGTTTATATACTTTAATAATATAATAATGTGGACTAAAATCACTAATATTTAATTATTTTTGATTAATTTTTACAAAATTATCTTTCACTATTATTTCCTAAACATCCAGAAGTTTTATAAAATAAATCACATTTCACTTCACTAATTCAACTTTCACATCACTAAATCACTTATTTACTTTTAATTAGATTAACTAGATAATCAGGGTCATAAATCACTTAAAATCCTATCACTAACTTGATCATTAGCACTTGCGGTCACTCAATCCGTCGCCGATCTTCCTATCAATGCATGATGCAGCAATCCCGACTTGGTGAAGACTCGACTCGCCTCGCCTCGCCTCGCCTCGCCTCGCCTCGCCTCGCCTCGCCTCGCCTCGCCTCGCCTCGACTCGCCTCGCCTCGCCTCGACTCGACTCGCCTCTCTTCGCCTCGCCTCGACACGCCACTCCTTTCTGATCATCATCTCCCTGGTCGTGGGTTGTCGCCTGCCTCACACCGATAGTACTTCCTCTAGTATACTGCCTCTCCATCCTGACTGTATACTATTGTGCTCGGTCCCTTTACCTCGATGTCTTGATAATTAAATTCCGTCCTGTTCCATTTCATCATATATATGTAGGTTTTCACGGTTTCTTGTCATGTTCCTGGTCTGAATTCTGTGTGATCGTCTTTCTGCTGCATTTATCGTTATGTTTCCTGCTTGTCGAGGTTGTTCTATAATTATCTTTCTAGCGTGTAAACTAATCTTGTTTGCTAGAGCCTCTAAATGTGGAAACAGATCTTTGTTACGTATTATATCAAAGAGCTGATATCCTTGTAGATTTTCTCTTTCCTCAAGCGTAAAATTGGTGTTTTTTTGACATTCAAACATAACATGCTCCGGTGTGTCCTACTTAAAGCATACGTCACACTCATCGGTGTTCAGTTTATTAATTTTTTTCCAATAAGTGCCGTAAGGTCCATGGCCAGATATATAGCGTACAAGTCCTTTCGTATTATTCAAATGTTTGAGTGCCAATCTTTCGGAGATATTCGTGAAGAAAGAAAAGGCACGCCTTCCTTGATTTATAATTTCCCATTCTTCTTGCCAAATATGCATCAGTCTAGTTTTAATTTCCCGCTTAGTAGTGCAATACTGCTCCAAAATATCAGCAACTGCGTTATAGTTTCCTTTTTTAAGCCAAAAATAAGCTCCTCGAAGTCTTAGAGTTAAATCTACTGGCCAAATCCCAGTTATTACAAAAAGAGCTAAAGTAGGGGTTGTTTTATAAGCTCCCGTGAATCTTAATAAAACTTTCCTTTGTGTCCTTCTTAGGAGATTTCTAATCATCACATTTTTCATTCTAGTAGCCCAAATTGCAGCACCGTAAGTTATTATTGAGCTGAATATACTTGTGTGATATATGCTAACAGTATGGAGCGGAATTTTATAATCAA
Source organism: Tenodera sinensis (assembly GCA_030765045.1). Taxonomy (NCBI): domain Eukaryota; kingdom Metazoa; phylum Arthropoda; class Insecta; order Mantodea; family Mantidae; genus Tenodera; species Tenodera sinensis. Next base: position 111,567,411 of record CM060970.1, on the reverse strand, counting down.
ATTGAATTATTCTAGAAAGTTTCATCATAGTTTTTTCGGCTTTGACCCTTACATGTTCTGTATGATGATTAAAATTTAACTTCTCATCTAAATATATTCCTAAATATTTCATATTCTTATTTCTTATTTTTTCATTTTCAAATTTTAAAATTGGATCCCTTTTAAAATTTCCCTTTAAAATCATATATCCAGATTTTGCTGGGGATATCTTCATTTTGGAACTCTTGCACCAGGTTGAAAGTATATGCAACAAATTATTACTTTTTCCTTCTAGTTCTCGTCTTGAGTTTGCATCTATTAAAAAAACTACGTCATCAGCGTAAGCTATTACTTTCAGACAGTTATTATTGCGCTGTACTTTCTCTAGGAGTGTTTCTAAAACAATGTCCCAAAATGTGGGCCCTAATATAGAACCCTGTGGGCATCCTTTAGTAATAGTCTTAGTTATTGTTTGATTTATTCCTAAAAGTTTCACTTTTCTATCTTTGCAATAGTTTAAAAGAATTCTATATAATGAAACTGGATAATTTAAGCTTCTTAATCTCTTAAAAAGAAAAGGCCACCAAAGGTTGTCAAAAGCGCCAGAAATATCAACAAAAATAGCGGCTACATATTTGCTTGGTGAATTTTTTGTGGCTCCAATTACTGTGTTAATGGCATCCTCGGTAGACCTTCCCTTCCGAAATCCATATTGGTTGTCATTCATGCCAATCATGGTTCTAAATTCAATTATTCTTTTATTCAATAAAGATTCAAAAACTTTCCCTATAGTGTTCAATAAGCAGATTGGTCGATAGGACTTAGGATCAAGTGGATCTTTATCACTTCCTTTTTTGAGTATTGTCAACTTGGCAATTTTCCAAGCTCTGGGAAATTCTCCTTGCCATAGACAGTCATTAAACATATTGTGTAGATATGGAATTAAGCTATCCCTTATATTAATCAAAATCTCATTTTTAATTTCATCTATTCCAGCTGCCTTCTTTTTCTTAAGGTTTAAAATTGTATGTTTGATTTCAGTTTCATGAAATGGGAAAATGACTGTATTGTTTTCATATGGTGCCTGTAGTTCATTTCTTAATATCCTATTTTGCTCATTATCTGTCTCGTCATTATCATCCGGTAGTAGTTTTCGTAGCAATTCGTTTATAGATTCCGACCAGTTGGTTGTAATAGTCCCATCTTCTTTTCTCAAAGTATTTAACACTTCCGGTTTTTTTATTTTTTCCATAACTATTTTATATGGTACTCCCCAAATGTTTTGGCCTATGCTGTTTTCGATATAATTTTGCCATGATTTTTTCCTAGTTTCTTGCAGGGTTGTCTTAAATTTAAGTTTAGCTTTTCTGTAAAGTAACAGATTTCTTTCTCTTTCTTCATATATTATAGTTTTTTGATATATTCGTCTAGTTTTCCTTAATTTTCTTCGTAAGTTGTAAAGTTCTTCTGTCCATACGTTGTCTGTATATTTCTTAATTTTGCGCTTCGGTATGGTATTTGACATTATTTGTCTAATTATTTTCTCCAATTCTTTGGCTTCAAAATGTAGATCATTGCCGGTGTAATTTAGATTTACGTTTTCAAATTGCTGTCGAAATTTCTCCCAGTTGGTTTGTCTGTAGTTTAATCTAAATTCCTTTTTAAAATGTACATTTCTTCTGGGTTCTAAAATGTAATTGAAATAAATTAATCTGTGATCGCTTGTAGTATAATCCAAACCTACTTTCCAGTTTTCTATTTTGTTAACCATGTGAAAATTTGCTAGGGTCAGGTCAATGTTCGATGTTGCACCTGCTCGATTTTCAAAGGTTGGTGCGTTGTTAGGTAGATTTAGAACACTTAAGTTGAGTTCTGATATAATCTCTTCCAATTTTTCCCCTCTTTCATCTTTTGTACTATTGTGCCACCATTCAGACTTCGCATTTGCATCCATTGTATGTAATACTTCATAATTTGGATATAGTCTATTTATATTATGTATCGATTCCAGATATGGTTCAATTTCATGGGTGTACTGAAAGTAGTGGTTGGAAAGAATAAAAGTTCCTGTATCATGACTGATTTGTATGCAGTTATTATGTGTATCATTTAGTTGTGTTATTTTGGTTACCTGTAGTTCATTGTTATTTATAATAATAGCTGCCATTGGATTCTCCCCGGTGTGAATTTCTCTCGCCATAACAGGGGTATATGCTAGTTTTTTGTTTATTAAGTAAGACTCTTGTATGCATAAAATATCGATATTTAACCCAATCTATAATCTTCTTGATTTCCGACATAACCAATCTACTTCTCTGGGCGTTTATTTGTGCCAATCTAAGTAATCTGATGGGGTATTGGTGTGAGTCTGCCATTATTTCGTCTTAAAAGAACATAACCTCTGGGTGCCAAAAATTTTTGTTTAATACCCAGTTTCCTATTTTCTTCAGTGAGCTCTCTCGATAGTTTATGTACACGAACCAATTGTACTCTTCTCATTTGTGGGGTTTTGGGTTTGATTTTAGGTGGGGTATTGGAAGGTTTGGGTTTGCTGTTGTTATTTAATAATTTTGTTACTTAGAGAAATGGATTACTATTGGTGGGATATCTATTGGTTTTTTTATAATTATTTTGCGGGACTTTGTTGGATTTATGTTTAAAGATTCCTGTATTACTATGATTGGTGGTTTGAGGGAATATTGGGGTAGGTGTTGCTTTTTGGGAGATTATTTTGGGATAGTCAAGGTTATCATGCCTAATCACCGCATAACAATGCGGCCATTTTTGCGACCCATCAAAAGCAATTCTTCCATAACATAAAACAAAATGTTTATATACTTCATCCAGATCCAAGATTTCATTTCTTCTACTATAAACTTTTTTAACTAATTCTAATAATTCGTTTGGGTCGGTTGGAATATTTAGAACTTTTAGTTCCATTCTATCGATAGCATCTGGGATTGGAAAAATAATTTTATCGCCGTTTTTGTGGAGGGTTCGTATAATATGCCTTAAAGCTGCTGATAAGTTGTTTCTTTCCTCTAAACGGCTCAGCTGTAATGTTTCGTCAAATGCAGCGTAAACACTGCTGACCGCAGCATCTGGTGTCATTGAGCTGTCGCCTGTCGTGTGTCCGTGGTCTTCGCTGCCGTCATCAGAAGTTAGCATCCTCTTTTCTTCCACAAGCGTTTCCGGTATATTAACCTTCCCTTCCGTTTTAAAAACCTGATGCATTTGTTTTAAGTTGCCTGATCTATATTTCCATAAGTCTGATAGGAAATTTTTGTTGTAAAAATTTTGTAATGTGCTCGTCATTGGAATTAATGTGTTACTATTTGCTATTAAATTTTTCTCTTCTTTCTGTTGTTCTTCTTCCTCTTCTTCTCCTATTTTTCAAATAGCATCGTAATCTACAGTTATCCTTTGTTTTTTATCTAAGTTCTTCTGCTGTAAATCGTCTTTAATTTTTGCATATACCATGTTACTAGAATCTGATTTTATGAAGTTATTTTCATATTCATCAACTTTACCATTAGCATATACATTTATTAATTCAGGTTTAACATATATTGAATCGGTTTGTGTTTGACAATTAATTTTATTCTGATTTAATTTAAGTTTGTGACTAATTACTCTTAGTAAATTTCTGCGTATTCTACTTGGTGTGTTTCGCCGGGGTTTCCTACGTGATTGTTGCACTAATTTAGTTTGTGACTCACTCATAGTTTATCCTAGAAACAGTTCGCTCCCAATACATTCTATAAGTGGGACAGTTATCTTTCCCCCCGCATTTCTTCTTCCTCTTTTCACATGGTATACAAACTACAGGTTTATCTTTATGATTACAATCTTTCCTAGTATGTGTATTCTCCCCACAATGCCCACAAACTGTACTTTGAGATCTGCAGTTTTTGGCAATATGTCCATAATCGTAACACTTTAGGCATCTTGGAACAGAGATATAGTCCTTTACTGAACATGCTTGGAAACCTAGAAATACCCTGCCTCTGCTATTTAATATGTTTCTAATTTTGGCTGAAACTTCAGCAACATGATGCACTGTGGCTTTTTCTCTGGGACCTGCTTTAAATTTTAAAAGGAAATCTTTATCAAATTCTTCCTTTGAGAGAGAGCCTTCAAAATTTTGTAAATAAATATTTTCTTTTAATTCTTCTTCTTTAGTGCCCAATAAAACGTCATATATGATCATAAGGGGATTTCTTTTTCTGGGAGGTTCAATAGTTAGATCCTTCCCTTCTAGATTTTTGCTGTTTATTACTTTGTTCATATCTTCTTCAGTTTCCATATCCAGAATCAAATTTTTTCCTGCAGTCCTCACCTGTCTTATTTTGATTTTCTCCTGTGTAGGTTTCAGGCTTTGTGTCACAATCTTTTGTAATTCCCTAGAATCCTGATTGTTCTTTGATGAAATAAAAAGTGTATGTTTCTTTACATTTACCGACATTTGATAAGCTTCTGGTTTGGTGATTGATTTTTTCAAAACAGGAATACCTGGAATTGCTACCGTCTGCGCGTAACTCTTTACCGGTTCATTAACCTTACTGATACATATATCTTTAGCCAATCTGGCCTCTGCTAATGCAATTTCTAATTTAGTTGTCTTGGCTGTATATAATTTGTTGAGTTTTCCGAACATGGCATGAAATTCCTTTTTTTTTTTCAACTGTCATTTTTTCTTTACTAATCATATTATTTAATTCAACAATAAGGAGATCAAATTCATCCATTGTTGCCATTTAGCTTACAATTTTTACTTGTTCCATATTATTGATGTTATTTATATCCTCTGCCATTTCTTCCATATTTTTGGTCAAATTTACTGCATGGCTTTTCCTCTCAGGCGACCTTCTAAGTGATCTCTTAGGCGTAAAGCCTTCCTGAAGCTCTTCTTTATTACTTGCCATATTACGAGGGGAAAAGCCCCCCGATGTATTAAAATTAAGCCAATAAAAATTATCTTTTTCACCTATTTTACATAAACACTACTAATGAAGACTATGAAGGTCCTCCGCTTTGCACTACGTGCAAGCAGCGGAAAAATATTGCTGACTTTGGCAGCTATAATCAAACACGGCCAACTTGCCGCACTATAACTTCATACGCCAAATTTATTTCTATTTTTAAACTACAGTATATAGCACACTACTGCATCTACTTACTTGTCCTTTACACAATACACTTATAAAACACTACACTAACAATTTATACTACTCTCACTAAAGAAGAAACAAAAATAAACAACTAAAACGCGTTTTCACCAGAGTGATGCAAAAACACGTCCGCTCCGCCCGGTAACCTGAGCAGACACACAAGGTACAATGTCGAGCGATGCCATGGGCATGTGATGCGTAGTGACTCAATGCGCATTCGATACGATGCACATAAGATGCGATATCAAGCGACGCCATGAGCATTTGACGCGATGAGACTAATGCGCATGCGATGCGATGCACATAAGATGCGATGGCGAGCGATGCCATGCGCATGTGATGCGATCTGGCTCAATGCGCATGCGATGCGATGCACATAAGAGGCGACTACATGCGATGCCATGCGCATGTGATGCGGCGTGTCTCAATGCGCATGGGATGCGATGCATATAAGATGCGATATCAAGAGATGCCATGCGGATGTGACGCGACGTGACTGAATGCGCGTGCAATGCGAAGTACATAAGGTTCGATATCAAGCGATGCCATGCGCATGTGACGCGATTTGACTCAAAGTGCATGCGATTCGATGCAGATAAGAATCGATATCAAGCGATGCCATGCGCATGTGACGGGATGTGACTCAATGCGCATGCGACGCGATGCACATAAAATGCGGTATCGAGCGATGCCATGCGCATGTGACGCGATCTGACTCAGTGCGCTTGCGATGCGATGCACATAACATGTGATATCAAGCGATGCCATGCGCATGTGACGCGATGTGATGCACATAAGATGCGATGTCGAGCGATGCCATGCGCATGTCATTGGATGCGGTTCAATGCGCATGCGATGCGACGTACATAAGATGCAATGTCGAGCGATGCCATGTGCATGTGATGCGATGTGACTCAATACGCATGCGATGCACATAAGAGGCGATATCAAGCGATGCCATGCGCATGTGAGGCGATGTGACTCAATGCGCATGCGATGGGATGCACATATGATGCGATTACAAGCGATGCCATGCGCATGTAAGGCGATGCGATTCAATGCGCATGTGATACGGTGCACATAATATGCGAAATCGAGCGATGCCATGCGCATGTAATGCGATCTGACTCGATGCGCATGAGATGCGATGCACATAGTAGGCGATTTCGAGCGATACCACGCGCATGTAATGCGATGCACATAAGATGCGATATCAAGCGATGCCATGCGCATGTGGCGTGATGTGACTCAATGCGGTGCGATGCGATGCACATAAGATGCGATATCAACCGATGCCATGAGGATTTGACGCGATGTGACTCAATGCGCATGCGATGCGATGCACATAAGATTCGATCTCGAGCGATGCCATGCGCGTGTGATGCGATGTGTCTGAATGCGCATGCGAGGCACATAAGATGCGATATCAAGCGATGCCAAACGCATGTGACGCGATGTGACTCAATGCGCATGTGATGCGATGCACAAAAATGGGGTGTCGAGCGATGTCATGCGCATGTGGTGCAACGTGACTCAATGCGCATGGGATGCGATGCAATAAGATGAGATATCAAGCGATGCCACGCGCATGTGACGCGATGTGACTCAATGCGCATGCGATGCGGTGCACATAAGATGCGATGTCAGGTGATGCCATGCGCATGTGACGCGATGTGACTCAATGCGCATGCGATGCGATGCACATAAGATGCGATATCAAGCGATGCCATGCGTATGTGACCGCGAAGTGACTCAATGCGCATGCGATGCGGTGCAGATAAGATGCATTATCAAACGTTGTTGTTGTTGTGGTGGTGTTTAACGTCCGCTTTTACTACTACGGCACCGCAGGCGGTGACACTGATGATACATGAAGATGGAGCACCGGTGGAATGAAATGGCGAGGGAAATCGGCGTACCCGGAGAAAAACCGCCATGACGCCGCTTCGTCCACCACCAATCCCACATGCGGGTCCCTGGGATCGAACCCGGGCCGCCTAGGTGGTAGGCGAGCGCGCGATATCAAACGATAACATGCGAATGTGACGTGATGTGACTCAATCCGCATGCGATGCACATAAGATGCGATATCAAGCGATGCCCTGCGCATGCGGCGTGATGTGACTCAATGCGGTGCGATGCGATGCACATAAGATGCGACATCAAGCGATGCCATGCGCATTTGACGCGACGTGACTCAATACGCATGCGATGGGATGCACCTAAAATGCGATATCAAGTGATGCCATGCGCATGTGACGCGATATGACTCAATGCGCATGCGATGCGATGCACATAAGATGCGATGTCGAGCGATGCCATGCGCGCGTGATGCCATGTGACTCAATGCGCATGCAAGGCACATAAGATGCGATATCAAGCGAAGCCAAGCGCATGTGGCGCGATGTGACTCAATGCGCATGGGATGCGACGCACATAAGATGCGATATCAAGCGATACCATGCGCTTGTGACGAGACGTGGCTCAATGCGCATGCAATGCGATGCACATAAGATGCGATATACAAAGATGCGGTGTCGAGCGATGTCATGCGCATGTGGTGCGACGTGACTCAATGCGCATGCGATGCGACGCACATAAGATGCGATATCAAGCGATACCATGCGCTTGTGACGAGACGTGGCTCAAGGCGCATGCAATGCGATGCACATAAGATGCGATATCAAGCGATGCCATGCGCATGTGACGCGATGTGAATCAATGCGTGTGCGATGCGATGCACTTAAGATGCGATATCAAGCGATCCCATGCGCATGTGACGTGATGTGACTCAATCCGCATGCGATGGGATGCACCTAAGATGCGATATCAAGCGATGCCATGGGCATGTGACGCGAAATGACTCAATGCGCATGCGATGCGATGCACATAAGATTCGATCTCGAGCGATGCCATGCGCGTGTGATGCGATGTGTCTGAATGCGCATGCGAGGCACATAAGATGCGATATCAAGCGATGCCAAGCGCATGTGACGCGATGTGAATCAATGCGTATGCGATGCGATGCACATAAGTTGCGAGGACGGGCGATGCCATGCGCATGTGACGCGATGTGACTCAATACGAATACGATGCGATGCACATAAGGTGCGATATCAAGCGATGCCATGCGCATGTGACGAGATATGACTCAATCCACATGCGATTCGATGCACATAAGATGCGATTTCAAGCGATGCCATGCGCATGTGGTGCGACGTTGCTCAATGAGCATGCTATGCGATGCAAAGAAGATGCGATATCAAGCGATGCCATGCGCATGTGACGAGATATGACTCAATCCACATGCGATGCGATGCGCATAAGATGCGATGTCTAGCGATTTAAAGCGCATGTGGTGCAACGTTGCTCAATGCGCATGCGATGCGATGCACAGAAGATGCGATATCAAGCGATGCCATGCGCATGTGACGCCTGTGACTCAATGCCATTGCGATGCGATGCACATAAGATGCGATATCAAGCGTTGCCATGCGCATGTGACGCGACGTGACTCAATGCGCATGCGATGCGGTGCACATTAGATGCAATATCAAGCGATGCCATGCACATGTGATGCGATGTGACTCAATGCGCATGCGGTGCGATGCACATAAGATGCGATATCAAGCGATGCCATACGCATGTGACGCAAAATGGCTCAATGCGCATGCGATGTGATGCACATAAGATACGATATCAAGCGATGCCATGCACATGTGATGCGATGTGACTCAATGCGCATGCGGTGCGATGCACATAAGATGCGATATCAAGCGATGCCATACGCATGTGACGCAAAATGGCTCAATGCGCATGCGATGTGATGCACATAAGATGCGATGTCAGGCGATGCCATGCGCATTTAATTAGATGTGACTCAATACGCATGCGATGCGTTGCACATAAGATGCGATATCAAGCGATGTGACTCAATGTGCATACGATGCGATGCACATAAGCTATGCTGTCGAGCGCTGCCTTGCGCATGTAATGCGATGTGGCTCAATGCGCATGCGATGCGGTGTACATAAGATGCGATGTCGAGCGATGCCATGCGCATGTAATGCGATGCGATTCAATGCGCATGCAATGCGATGCACATAAAATGCGATGTCGAGCGATGCCATGCGAATGTGATGCGATGCGACTCAATGCGCATGCGATTCGATTAAATGTGCATGCGATGCGATGCACATAAGATGCGATGTCGAGGGATGCCATTAGCGTGTTATGCGAAGTGACTCAATGCGCATACGATGCGATGCACATAAGATGCGATATCAAGCGATGCCATGCGCGTGTGATGCGATGTGACTCAATGCGCATGCGATGCGATGAACAAAACATGCGATATCAAGCGATGCCATGCGCATGTAATGCGATGCGAGTGAATGTGCATGCGATTCGGTGTACATAAGATGCGATGTCGGGCGATGCCATGCGCATCTAATGCCATTTGACTCAATACGCATGCGATGCGATGTACATAAGATGCGATATCAAGCGATGCCATGCGCATCTCATGCGATGTGACTCGAAGTGCATACGATGCGATGCACATAAGATGCGATATTAAGCGTTGCCATGCGCATGTGATGCGATGTCACTCAATGCACATGCAATGCGATGCACATAACCTGCGATATTAAGCGATGCTGAGCGCATATGACGCGATGTGACTCAATGCGCATTCGATGCGATGGACATAAGATGCGATATCAAGCGATGCCATGCGCATGTGACGCGAACTGACTCAATGCGAATGCGATGCACATAAGATGGAATATCAAGCGATGCCATGCGCATCTCATGCGATGTGACTCAATGTGCATACGATGCGATGCACATAAGATGCGATATTAAGCGATGCCATTTGCATGTGACGCGACATGACTCAATGCGCATGCGATGCGATGCACGTAAGATGCGATATCAATAGATGCCATGCGCCTGTAATGAGATGCGGTTGAATGCGCATGCAATGCGATGCAAATAAGATGCGATGTCAAGCGATGCCATGGACATGTGACGCGATGTGATTCAATGCGCATGCGATAATCCCTAACAAGCCCGGGAATGGAAATTTACCACAAATTTACCATAACACGAATACCTATTCTTATTTATTTATTTATTTATGTCATGCCCATGTGGTCCGATGTGACTCAATGCGTATGCGGTGCGATGCACATAAGATGCCGTATCAAGCGATGCCATGCGCATTTGACGCGAAGTGACTCAATGCGCATGCGAATTGATGCACATAAGATGCGATATCAAGCTATGCCATGCGCATGTAATGCGATGCGATTCAATGCGCATGCGATTCGGTCCACATAAGATGCGATTTCGGGCGATGCCATTCGCATCTAATGCAATGTGACTCAATGCGTATGCGACGCGATGCACATAAGATGCGATGTCCAGCGATGCCATGCGCATGTGTTGCTATGTGACCCAATGCGCATGCGATACGATGCACATAACATGCGATATAAGGCGATGCCATGCGCATGTGACGCATTGTGACTCAATGTGCATGCGATGCGATGAGCATAAGATCCGATATCAGGCGATGCCATGCCCATGTGACGCATTGTACTCAATGTGCATGCGATGCGATGAACATAAGATGCGATATCAAGCGATGCCATGCCCATGTGACGCGACGTGACTCAATGCGCATGCAATGCGATGCACATAAGATCCGATATCAGGCGATGCCATGCCCATGTGATGCGACGTGACTCAATGCGCATGCAATGCGAAGCACATAAGATGCGATATCAAGCGATGCCATGCCCATGTGACGCGCTGTGACTCAGAGCGCATGCCATGCGGTGCACATAAGATGCGATGTCGAGCGATGCCATGCGCGTGTGATGCGACGTGACTCAATGCGTGTGCGATTCGATGCACATAACATGCGCTATCAAGCGATGCCATGTGCATGTGATGCGATGTGACTCAATGTGCATACGATGCGATGCACATAACATGCGATATCAAGCGACGCCGAGCGCATGTGACGCGATGTGACTCCATGCGCATGCGATGCGAAGCACATAAGATACATTATCAAGTGTTGCCATGCGCATATGATGCGACGTGGCTCAATGCGCATGCGATACGATGTACATAAACTGCGATATCAAGCGATGCCATGCCCATGTGACGACAAGTGACTCAATACGCATGCGATGCCAAGCACAAAAGAGGCGATGTCGAGAGAAGCCATGCGCATGTAATGCGATGCGATTCAATGCTCATGCGATGCGAACCACATAAGATGCGATGTCGAGCGATGCCATTTGCATGTGAAGCGACATGACTCAACGCGCATGGGATGCGATGCACATAAGATGCGATATCAAGCGATCCCATGCGCATGTGATGCGATGTGACTCAATGCGCATGCGATGCGATAAACATGAGATGCGATAGTTGGCGATGCCATGCGCAGGTAATGCGATGTGATTCAATGCGCATGCGATGCGGTGCTTATAGGATGCGATGACGAGCAATGCCATGCGCATGTGACGCGACGTGACTAAATGTGCATGCGATGAGCTGGACATAAAATGCGATCCCATGCGCATTTGACGCGATATGACTCAATGCACTTGCCATGAGCTGCACATAAGAAGCGATGCCATGCGCATGTGACGCGACGTGACTCAATGCGCAGGCGATGCGATGCACATAAGATGCGATATCGAGCGATGCCATGCGCATGTGAGGCGATGTGACTCAATCCTCATGGGATACAATGCACATAAGATGCTATGCCCATGTGGTGCGATGCGATTAAATGCGCATGCGATGCACATAAGATGCGATGTCGAGCGATGCCATGCGCATGTAAGGCGATGCGATTCAATGCGCATGCGATGCGATGCACATAAGATGGGATGTAGAGCGATGCCATGCGCATGTGATGCGACGTGATTCAATGCGCTAGCGATGCGATGCACATAAAATGTGATATTAAGGGATGCCATGCGTGTGTGATTCGATGTGACTCAATGCGCATGCGATGCGATGCACGTAAGGTGCGGTATCAAGCAATGCCGTGCACATGTCACGCGACGTGACTCAATGCGCATGCGATGCGATATACATTAGAAGCGATATCGAGCGATGCCATGCGCATATGACGCAATGTGACTCAATGAGCATTTGATGCGATGCACATAAGATGCGATATGGAGAGATGCCATGCCCATGTACGCGATGTGACTCAATGCGCATGCGATGCGATGCACGTAAGAAGCGATGTCTATCGATGCCATGCGCATGTGACTTGATGTGTCTCAGTTTGCATGCCATGCGATGCACTTAAGATAAGAGGTCGAGCGATGCCATGCCATGCTATTCAATGTGCATGCGATGCGATGCACGTAAGATGCGATATCAAGCGATGCCATGCGCATGTATTGCGATGCGATTCAATGCACATAAGATGCGATGTCGAGCGATGCAATGCGCATGTGACGCGATGGGATTCAATGCGCATGCGATGCGATGCACATAAGATGCGATGTGCAGCGATGCAATGCGCATGTGACGCGATGTGACTCAATACGCATACGGTGCGATGCACATGAGATGCGATATCAAGCGACGCATAGTGCATGTGACGCGATGTGACTCAATGCGCATGCGATACGATGCACATAAGATGCGAAATCAAGCGATGTCATGCGCATGTGACGCGTGTGACTCAATACGCATGCGATGCGATGCAAATAAGGTGCAATGTCGAGCGATGCCATGCGTATGTGACGCGCCGTGACTCAATGCGCATGCGATGCGATGCACATAAGATGCCATATCAAGCGATGACATGCGCATCTGACGTGACGTGACCCAAAGCGCATGCGATGCGATGCAAATAAGATGCGATATCAAGCGATGCCATGCGCATGTGACGCGACGTGGCTCAATGCGCATGCGATGCGATTCACATAAGATGCGACATCAAGCGATGCGATCCGCATGTATTGCGATGCGATTCAATGCGCATGCGATGCGCTGCACATAAAATGGGATGTCGAGCGATACCATGCGCATGTGATGCGATGCGATGCACATAAGATGCGATGTCGAGCTACGACATGCAAGTGTGATGCGATTTGACTCAATGCGCATGCGATGCGATGCACATAATATGCGATGTCTAGCGATGCCATGCGCTTGTGACTTGATGTGTCTCAATGTGCATGCGATGCGATGCACTTAAGATGCGAGGTCGAGCGATGCCATGCGCATGTGATGCGATGCGATTCAATGTGCATGCGATGCAATGCACGTAAGACGCGATATTATGCGATGGCATGCGCATGTATTGCGATGCGATTCAATGCACATAAGATGCGATATCAAGCGAAGCCATGCGCATATGACGCGACATGGCTCAATGCCCATGCGATGAGATGCACATAAGATGCGATGTCGAGCGATGCCATGCGCATGTGACGCGATGTGGCTCAATGCGCATGCGGTGCGAAGCACATGAGATGCGATATCAAGCAATGCATTGTGCATGTGACGCGATGTGACTCGATGCGCATGCGATACGATACATCAAATGCGATATCAAGCGCTGCCATGCGCATGTGATGCGACGTGACTCAATGCGCATGCAATGCGAAACACATAAGATACGATATCAAGCGATGTCATGCCCATGTGACGAGAAGTGACTCCATGCGCATGCGATGCGATGCACATAAGATGCAATGTCGACCGATGCCATGCGTATGTGATTGGATGTGACTCAATGCGCATGCGATGCGTTTCACATAAGATGCGAAATCGTGCGATGCCATGAACATGCGATGCGATGTGACTCAATGCGCATGCGATGCGATTCACATAATATGCGATATCAAGCGATGCCATGCGGATGTGACGCGACGTGGCTCAATGCGCATGCGTTGCGATGCACATAAGATGCGATATCAAGCGATGCCATGCGCATCTGACGCGACGTGACTCAATGCGCATGGGATCCGATGCACAAAAGATGCGTTATCAAGCGATGCCATGCGTATGTGACACGACGTGAATCAATGCGCATGCGATGCGATGCACATAAGATGCGATGTCGAGCGATGCCATGTGAATGTAATGCGATGCGGTTCAATGCGCATGCGATGGGATGCACATAAGATGCGATGTCGAGAGATGCCATAGGCATGTGATGCGATTCGATTCAGTGCGCATGCAATGCGATGCACATAGGATGCGGGGTCGAATGATGCCATGCGCGTGTGATGCGATGCGATTCAATGCGCATGCGATGCGATGAACATAAGTTGCGATATCAAGCGAAGCCATACGCATGGGACGCGACGTGGGTCAATGCGCATGCGATGCGAGGCACATAAGATGCGATATAAAGCGATGCCATGCGCATGTGATGCGACGTGATTTAATGGGCATGCGATGCGATGCACATGAGATGCGACATAAAGCGATGCCATGTTTATGTAACCCGAAGTGACTCAATTCGCATGCGATGCAGTGCACATAAGATGCGATATCAAGCGATGCCATGCGCATCTGACGCGACGTGACTCAATGCGCATGGGATCCGATTCACAAAAGATGCGATATCAAGCGGTGCCATGCGTATGTGACGCGACGTGACTCAATGCGCACGGGATGCGATGCACATAAGATGCGATATCAAGCGATGCCATGCGCATGTGACTCAATGCGCATGCGATGCACACTACATGCGAAGTCGAGCGATGCCATTTGCATGTGATGCGACGTGACTCAATGCCCATGCGATGCGATCCACATAGGATGCGATATCAAGCGATGCCATGCGCATGTGACGGGGCGTGATTCAATGCGCAGGCGATGTGATGCACATAAGATGCGATATCAAGCGATACCATGCGCATGTTACGCGACGTGAATCAATGCGCAAGCGATGCGAGGCACATAAGATGCGATACCAAGCGATACCATTTGCATGTAACGCGATGTGACTCAATGCGCTGCGAAGCGATGCACATAAGATGCGATATCAAGCGATGCCATGCGCATGTGGCGCGGCGTGACTCAATGCGTATGCGATGCACATAAGAGCGATATCAAGAGATGCCATGCGCATGTGACGCGTCGTGACTCAATTCGCATGCGATGCGATACACATAGGATGCGATATCAAGCGATGCCATGCGCATATGATGCGATGTGGCTCAATGCGCATGAGATGCGACGCACATAAGATGCGATATCAAGCGATGCCATGCGCAATTGACGCGACGTGACTCAATAACCATGCGATGCGATGCACATAAGATGCGATATTAAGCGATGCCATGCGCATGTGACGCGATGTGACACTAGGCGCATGCGATGCAATGCACATAAGATGCGATGTCGAGCGATGTCATGCGCATGTGGTGGGACGTGACTCAATGCGCATGCGATGCGATGCACATAAGATGCGATATCAAGCGATACCATGCGCATTTGACGCGACATGGCTCAATGCCCATGCGATGAGATGCACATAAGATGCGATGTCGAGCGATGCCATGCGCATATGACGTGATGTGGCTCAATGCGCATGCGATGCAATGCACATGAGACGCGATATTAAGCGATGCCATGCGTATGTGACGCGACGTGTCTCAATGTGCATGCGATGCGATGCACATAAGATGCGATATCAAGGGATGCCATGCGCATGTGGCGTGATGTGTCTCAATGCGCATGCGATGCGATGTCCATAAGATGCGATATCAAGCGATGCCATGCGCATGTGGCGTGATGTGACTCAATGCGCTGCGATGCCATGCACATAAGATTCGACATCAAGCGATGCCATGCGCATGTGACGCGATGTGACCCAATACGCATGCGATGCGATGCACGTAAGATGCGATATCAAGCGATACCATGCGCATGTGGTGCGACGTGACTCAATGCACTAGCGATGCGATGCACGTAAGATGCGATATCAAGCGATGCCATGCGAATTTGACGTGATGTTACTCAATGCGCTGCGATGCGATGCACATAAGATGCGATATCAAGCGATACCATTCGCATGTGACGTGATGTGACTCAATGCGCATGCGATTCGATGCACAAAGGACGCGATGTCGAGCGATGCCATGCGCGTGTGATACGATGTGACTCACTGCGCATGCGATGCGATGCACATAAGATGCGATATCAAGCGATACCATGCGCATATGACGCGACATGACTCAATGCGGATGCGATGCGATAGACATAAGATGCGATATCAAGCGATACCATGCGCATATGACGCGACATGGCTCAATGCCCATGCGATGAGATGCACATAAGATGCGATGTCGAGCGATGCCATGCGCATGTGACGCGATGTGGCTCAATGCGCATGGGATGCGATGCACATAAGATGCGATGACGAGCGATGCCATGCGCGTGTAATGCGATGTGACTCAATGCGCTGCGAAGAGATGCGCATAAGGTGCGATATCAAGCGATGCAATGCGCATGTGACGCGATGTGACTCAAAGCGCCTGCGATGCAATGCACATAAGATGCGATGTCGACCGATGTCATGCGCATGTGGTGCGACGTGACTCAATGTGCATGCGATGCGATGCACATAAGATGTGATATCAAGCGATACCATGCGCATATGACGCGACATGACACAATGCCCATGCGATGAGATGCACATAAGATGCGATGTCGAGCGATGCCGTGCGCATGTGACGCGATGTGGCTCAATGCGCATTCGATGCAATGCACATTATATGCGATGTCGAGCGATGCCATGCGCGTGTGACAAGATTTGACACAATGCGCATGCGATGCACATAAGATGCGACGTCGAGCGCTGCATGCGTATGTGACGCGATGTGACTTAATGCGCATGCGATGCGATGCACAAAAGATGCGATATCGAGCGATGTCATGCGCATGTGGTGCGACGTGGGTCAATGACCTAGCGATGCGATGAACATAAGTTGCGATATCAAGCAATGCCATGCGCATGCGACGCGACGTGACTCAGTGCGCATGCGATGCGTTTCAAATGAGACGCAATATCAAGCGATGCCATGCGCATGTTGCGTGATGTGACTCAATGCGCTGCGAGGCGAGCCACATAATATGCGATGACGAGCGTCGCCATGCGCGTGTAGTGCGATGTGACTGAATGCGCATGCGACGCGATGCACATAAGATGCGATGTTGAGTGATGTCATGCGCATGTGACGCGACGTCACTCAATGCGTATGCGATGCACATAAGAACGATATCAAGAGATGCCATGCGCATATGACGCGACGTGACTCAATTCGCATGCGATGCGATACACATAGGATGCCATATCAAGCAATGCCATGCGCATATGATGCGATGTGGCTCAATGCGCATGCGATGCGATGCACATAAGATGCCATATCAAGCGATGCCATGCGCATGTGACGCGATGTGACTCAATAACCATGCGATGCGATGCACATAAAATGCGATATCAAGCGATGCCATGCGCATGTGACGCGGCGTGATTCAATGCGCATGCCATACGATGCACATAAGATGCGATATCAAGCGATGCCATGCGCATGTGTGGCGATGTGACTCAATGCGCATGCGATGCATTGCACAAAAGATGCGATATCAAGTGATGCCATGCGCATGTGACGCGACGTGGCTCAATGCGCATGCGATGCGATGCACAAAAGATGCGATTACAAGCGATACCATGCGCAGATGACGCTACATGGCTCAATGCCCATGCGATGAGATGCACATAAGATGCGATGTCGAGCGATGCCATGCGCATATGACGCGATGTGGCTCAATGCGCATGCGATGCAATGCACGTAAGATGCGATATCCAGCGATGCCATGCGCATGTGATGCGAGGTGACTCAATGCACATGCGATGCGATGCACATGAGACGGGATATCAAGCGATGCCATGCCATGTGACGCGACGTGACTCAATGTGCATGCGATGCGATGCACATAAGATGCGATATCAAGCGATGCCATGCGCATGTTGCGTGATGTGACTCAATGCGCTGCGACGCGAGCCACATAATATGCGATGACGACCCCTCCGAAGGAGTGTCGCCTTGCCGTGGCGGAGGGGCTCAGTACCCGATCCAGACGGCCTACTAAGTGAGTCTTCGTGACCACTGGTAGGCAAGAGGTGAGGGGAAGCTACGAACATTCCAACGGGTAGATGAGGCTCGTTAGTCTTGGTCGACAACTCATCTAGGAGAAGAGGACTCCGAAATCAAACTCCCCCAGGGGAACCTACCACGGTAGGTCCGGGTTTGGCCCGCCCGGGGCCCCTAGCTGCGCACCATCATTACACCCCCTCCATATACATTAACTGTGCCACGTGCAGCGATTTATGTTGCTTTTATATCACCCTCTTCCTCTTCTAGGTTTATTCCGATTATTAGTTAGTAAGGCCTTAGTTTTATAACTCCTGTCTCACCAGCAGGGATCTTTCCTATCTCCGTGGTCCTGTCCCACGGTTTTCTGCGCGGCCCCCGACTTGTGTGCTCTTCGCAGGTCTCAGGCGCGAAGGTTGTGCGGACCCTTCACACTGCCCCCATGTGTAGCCTTAGGTGCGGAGCCCGTCCACACGTCAAGTACACCCACGTAGCTCCTTGAGGGCACGGCCGGTGTTAATCTCCCGACGGCCGCGTGCCGTCGGGTTAGTTTCACCGGCCGGACGTGTTACCGCTGACGGAACCCCGGTGTAATCAACTCGAAGTCCCCTGAATCCACGCTGACTCCGTTGAGGCAGCGTGTGCTAAAGCGGGGAGCCACAGGCGGTTATTCCTGTGGTGGGGGCATAAAACCGGGGTGTCACGTGCTGAACGGTTTACCCATGCGGACAAGCAGTGGAGATCGGAGGGTAGCTCCTCTGATGTACGCCTTGAGGTCAGTCATGGAGGGGTCTCCATGGCGGCACAGACCGAGGAGATTTTGGTGTCTTTTATCTTTTTACCCCCGGATGGCAGGCTGACGCCGACGGTTCCGGATGGGGGTCCAATTCATAATGCATCCGCGCAAACCCTCCTCATTCGATACGTTTTGACTTTGGCTTGTGACGGGAAAACGGTAAAGGATCTTAGCCCCTTCTATATTAAACGGGAAGTTGACCGAATCTGTGGCCATGTTAAAAATGCGACCAGAATACGCGACGGTACGCAATTGATAGAGGTGATTACTGCAGACCAGTCGCAGAAACTACTGAAAGCGAGTTTATTGGGCTCCTACCCTATCCGGGTAGTCCCACATAAAACACTGAATACTTGCAGAGGAGTTGTCACCACCTCCAGCCTTGATGGTCTGTCTAATGAAGAGATAGTCACCTGCCTTTCAGATCAACGGGTGTGTCAGGCGTACCGTCTCACTCGAAAAGTGATCGATTTACGCACTGTGTTTTTGACATTTAAGGGTACTCAGTTACCCGAGTACATCTTCTGCGGCTACGAGCGTGCCGCAGTTCGGCGGTATGTACCGAACCCTATGCGCTGTTTTCAGTGTAAGAAGTTCGGTCATACTAAGCTTTCGTGCACCCATCCTGCTACTTGTGAGCGTTGTGGACTACCATACCATGAGGGCACGGCTTGCACCCGAGACCCTTACTGCGTTAACTGTGAAGGGAGTCATCCATCCAGCTCGCGACAGTGTCCGAAGTTTCTCGAGGAAAAGTGTATCCAGGAGCTGCGCGTGAAAGAACGCCTGACGTTTGTTGAAGCGCGCCGTCGCTTTCAACAACTGCAACCTGCTACCACCACAGGTTTTGCATCCGCTGTTCGTCGCCCTCCTGTGAACACTGTTGCTATACAGCATGTACCCGTCGCAGATGCTTCGACACAAACAGATTTACCGGCGAGCACCTCTCCACCGCGTCGTGATAAAACTGCACCAGCAACTACATCTTCCGCTGTGCAGACACACGCTCACCAGTCGTCCACAAGCAGAGGCTACACTGTATTGCCTGTTCCCACAAATCGTTCGCGACCTAAACATCGGGCGAGTAGTCGTACCTCCACGAAGTCCCGCTCCCGCTCCGCGAGCCGCCGGGGATCTTCTGACTCCCGAAGTTCCGAGGAGTCGCCTGAGGACGGTGAAAAGCACATCATTGGTCCCAAGTGCGCCAAGGTTAAGATGAAGAAAAAGATAAAGACTAACCTTAACCTTTTTATTATGGAAATAATTCAGTGGAATGTTAATGGGTACCGGGGCCGTGCCCCGGACATACAACACTTAGCTTGGCACCATTCACCTTCAATCGTCTGTCTACAAGAAACCCATCTGAAGCCTAACCACACCTTACATCATCGTGGTTTTTCAACATTTAGACATGACTCTGCAGCTGATAGACGAGCAAGCGGTGGTGTTGCTACTCTGGTGGCGCATACCATCTCAGCCACAAGCATCCCGCTAAACACGCCGCTGCAAGCTGTAGCAGTGCGTGTCCATATGCAGGGCGTGAGTCTGTCAATTTGTAATGTCTATCTGCCACCGGTCTGTGTCGTACACGCGAACGACCTTCGGGCTCTTTTGGCTCAGATTCCGCCACCGCTTATCTTCCTTGGTGATCTGAATGCCAAACACACTTTATGGGGCTCCGACACTGACGATGCTCGTGGGTGCCTTGTAGCAGACGTTTGCGATATGTCCGGCCTCCTTTTGTTGAACACTGGTGCCCCTACCTTCTTATCATCTGCCTATGGTACCTATTCCGCCTTAGACGTTAGCTTCTGTAGCCCGTCACTGGTACCACTTATTGATTGGTCGGTGCTCTCCGACCTCTTTGGCAGTGATCATTTTCCCATTAACATTCACATTACTGGTTTCCATCCTATTCCAACACGATACCCTCACTGGATTATTTCCAAGGCTGACTGGGGGAAATTCCGTTCCCTCATTCACCTTACGGACGATGGTTTTACCACCATTGACAACATGGTGGAGTATTTTACATGTTCTGTCCTGCTTGCAGCAAATTCCAGCATTCCTCGCGGTTCTACTACACCTCGTCATGTTCCCGTGCCTTGGTGGTCCGAGGAATGTCGTTTGGCTGTTAAAGCCCGCAAACGGGCTCTGCGAGTTTTCAGTGCACATCCTACGGAAGAGAACTTCATTGCCTTTAAGCGTGTGCGTGCCCGGGCGCGTTTTGTACTTCGCAGTGCAAAACGCGCATCCTGGGGAACTTACGTCTCTTCCCTCTCTCGACGCACTTCAACACAAAGGGTGTGGACTGCGGTTAGGCGTATGTACGGCAAGTGTCGCCGGACGATTATTCCCGGTCTTGCCGTACAGGGCTCTTATTACACCAACGAGCAGCCGATCGCCGACGCCCTTGCCGAATCTTTCTCTGCTACCAGCCAAACCCAAAGCTACGATAGGTCGTTTTTAGCTATCAAGGAATCTGCGGAGCGGATAGTTCTTAATTTTAACAGCGACGGTAGTGAACCATACAACACGCCTTTTAGCATAGCAGAGCTGATGCACTCCTTGTCTCTGGCGCACGACTCTTCTCCCGGTCCGGATGACATCCACCGACAAATGTTGCTTCATCTACCACCTCAGGCTCTTTGCTTCCTGCTGAGCATCTATAACCGAATCTGGCTCCAGCAGGTTTACCAGTCTTCCTGGCGCGAGGGTATCGTCATCCCTATACCTCGACCCGGGAAAGACCGGGCACTTGCCTCTAGCTACCGCCCTATTTGCCTAACGAGTGTCGTTTGCAAGACCCTCGAACGTATGATCAACACTCGTTTAGTGTGGTGGCTAGAGACGAATAACCTGCTGAGTAATGTCCAGTGCGGTTTTCGTCGCCATCGCTCCAGTGTCGACAATCTGACAAGCATGGAGGCCTACATACAGAATGCATTTCTCTTGAAGCAGCATGTCGTGGGTGTCTTCTTTGATCTGGAGAAGGCCTACGACACTACATGGCGCTATGGCATTCTCCGTTCTCTACACGGTTATGGTTTACGCGGTAACTTGTCGTTTTTTATTTTTAACTTTTTACTAATTCGCCGTTTTCGTGTCCGCATAGGCAACACGCTCTCCCAAGAGAAGGTTCAGGAGAATGGTGTACCCCAGGGGTCGATTCTCAGCGTTACGCTTTTCGCCGTTGCCATTAATGGCATCACCAGCGCTGTTCGTAGCGGAATCCCGATGTCGCTGTATGTTGACGACTTTGCGATATACTATCGCTCTTATAGTTTGGAGCACATCGAGCGTCAACTGCAGATGACCATAACATCCATCGCCGAGTGGGCGTCTCGCACCGGCTTTCGGTTTTCCCCTACGAAAACACAGTGTCTCCACTTTCACCGACTCCGTGGTGTACACCCTCCTCCTGATCTTCATTTGCGTGGCACACTTCTTCCATTTGTTCCGCACCTGAAGTTCTTGGGCTTACACCTCGACAGCAAACTCACATGGGAGCACCATACACGTCACCTTCGTGCTTCCTGCGGTCACTCGCTTCGGGTACTCAGGGTCCTGTCTGGGGCATCTTGGGGCGGCGATCGCACGGTAATGTTGAGGTTGTATCGCTCACTGGTCCGGTCCAAATTAGACTACGGCTGTTTTATCTATGGCTCTGCATCAGCCTCTAAACTCCGCCTTTTAGACACAATTCATCACACTGGTATCTGTCTCGCTACTGGGGCTTTCCGCACAAGTAGAGTGGATTGTCTGTATGCTGATTCTGGCGAACCTCCACTGTCTGTTCGACGCTCATTGTTACTTTGTTCCTATGTGTCAAGGTTGGCCGCTCATCCAGGTCATCCTTCGTTTCCACCTGTATTGCGTCCAGACCTCGCGCACCGTTATATGCGGAATAAAACAATCTCCCGTCCAAGTGGCATCAGGTTTCAAGAACTACTTGTCGCAAACGCCCTCCGCTGCCAGTTGTAGAGCGGCACTCATTTGGCCACTGTCCTCCCTGGCAGCTCCAGCGTGCACGGTTTGACCTGGAGCTGTCGGGCTGTCCAAAGACTACTACCGCTCCTTCGGTGTTCCGTCAACTCTTCACCGCATTTCTGGGCCGATACCGGACTTACACACCGGTATTCACCGATGGCTCCCAGTTGGGTAGTACGACGGGTTCCGCATTTATATACAACGGTGAGGTTCACACATACCGCCTTCCAGACGCCAGTTCAGCTTTTACCGCCGAGGTGTTTGCCATCTTTTATTTCTTACTTTTTATCTCCAGTTCAGTTCCTGGACATTTTATTGTGTGTTGCGACTCCCTGAGCGCTCTTCAGGCGCTGCAACAATTTGTTGGCAACTCGGTATCAATTATTAAAATACAGACACTTTTATCTCAGTTGTTATCTCGCGGATACCAGTTCGTTTTTACGTGGATCCCAGGTCATGTGGGTATTCCGGGCAATGAGGCGGTTGATGCGGCTGCGTAGTCTGCATGTCGCCTTCCGGAATATTCCACCCGTACGCTACCCTATATAGATGAGCAGAAGTACTTCCGTCGCCATCTATTTACTCTCTGGCAACAATCTTGGGAAGCGTTAGCTGGCACTCAGTTACGGACAATCAAGGACACGGTACAACCCTGGCAAACATCTTGCAGGGATTCCAGGCGTGAGGAGGTGATTTTAACCCGCCTGAGGATAGGCCACACTCGAGCCACGCATGCACACCTTTTGCGCGGTGATCCGGAGCCTGTCTGTGCGACGTGCAATGTCCCACTCTCCGTTACACATGTCCTTACTGATTGTCCGCGGTATGCTCGTGAGCGCCAGTCCTTTGGCCTGGGTCTTACACTGTGCACCATGTTAGGCAACGATCCTGTAGCTGTAAATACAGTACTGCGGTTTGTTGCGCATATCGATTTTGGTAAGCAAGTGTAAGGTTCCTTTTATCTTGGCGGAAATATACTTTTAGGATGTTTTACTCGTGCTTTTAGCCCTTTTTAACAGTAGCCGGTTTTATGTCTTTAGTAATTTAAGTGTTTATGGGTTTTAATTTTCCGTTTTTAGCTGTCTCAGCTCTCTTTTTAGTAATTATAATGTTCATTTTTAGGTATTTTAACTTTCACTTTTTAGCTTTAAAAGGGTGAGGTTTTATTTCTTTGTTTTTATTTTTGGACTTCGGGCCCTAATGACCAAGTTGTCGACGGGCCCGTAAACCCCACTACTCACTCACTCATATGCGATGACGAGCGATGCCATGCGCGTGTGATGCGATGTCACTCAATGCGCATGCGCTGCACATAAGATGAGATGTCCAGCGATGCATGCCTATGTGAGGCGATGTGACTCAATGCGCTACGAAGCGATGCACATAAGATGCGATATCAAGCGATGCAATGCGCATGTGACGCGATGTGACTCAAAGCGCATGCGATGCAATGCACATAAGATGCGATGTCGAGCGAAGTCATGCGCATGTGGTGGGACGTGACTCAATGCGCATGCGATGCGATGCACATAAGATGCGATATCAAGCGATAACATGCGCATATGACGCGACATGGCTCAATGCCCATGCGATGAGATGGTCATAAGATGCGATGTTGAGCGCTGCCATGCGCATACGACGTGATGTGGCTCAATGCTGATGCGATGCAATGCACGTAAGATGCGATATCAAGCGATGCCATGCGCATGTGATACGAGGTGACTTAATGTGCATGCGATGCGATGCACATAAGATGCGATATCAAGCGATGCCATGCGCATGTGGCGTGATGTGACTCAAAGCGCTGCGATGCGATGTACATAAGATGCGGTATCAAGGGATGCCATGCGCATGTGGCGTGATGTATCTCAATGCGCATGCGATGCGATGTACATAAGATGCGATATCAAGGGATGCCATGCGCATGTGGCGTGATGCGACTCAATGCGCTGCGATGCCATGCACATAAGATTCGACATCAAGCGATGCCATGCGCATGTGACGCGATGTGACTCAATACGCATGCGATGCGATGCACCTAAGATGTGATATCAAGCGATACCATGCGCATGTATTGCGACGTGACTCAATGCACTAGCGATGCGATGAACATAAGATGCGATATCAAGCAATGCCATGCGCATGCGACGCGACGTGACTCAATGCGCATGCGATGCGATGCACGTAAGATGCGATATCAAGCGATGCCATGCGAATTTGGCGTGTGTCACTCAATGCGCTGCGATGCGATGCACATAAGTTGCGATATCAAGCGATGCCATTCGCATGTGACACGATGTGTCTCAAAGCGCATCCGATTCGATGCACAAAAGATGCGATGTCCAGCGATGCCATGCGCGTGTGATACGATGTGACTCAATGCGCATGCGATGCACATAAGATGCGATTTCGAGCCATGCATACGCATGTGAGGCGATGTGACTCAATGCGCTGCGAAGCGATGCACATAAGATGCGATATCAAGCGATGCAATGCGCATGTGACGCGAAGTGACTCAAACCGCATGCGATGCAATGCACCTAAGATGCGATGTCGAGCGATGTCATGCGCATGTGGTGCGACATGACTCAATGCGCATGCGATGCGATGTACATAAGATGCGATATCAAGCGATACGACGCGCATGTGACGCGGCGTGATTCAATGCCCATGCGATGCGATGCACATAAGATGCGATATCAAGCGATGCCATGCGCATGTTGCGTGATGTGACTCAATGCGCTGCGATGCGAGCCACATAATTGCGATTGCAAGCGATGCCATGCGCATAAGACGCGTTATGACCCAATACGCATGGGATGCGAGGCACATAAGATGCAAAATCAAGCGATGCCATGCGCATGTGTGGCGATGTGACTCAATGCGCATGCGATGCGATGCACATAAGATAGGATATCAATCGATACCATGCGCATATGACGCGACATGACTCAATGCGCATGCGATGCGATGCACAATAGATGCGATATCAAGCGATACCATGCGCATATGACGCGACATGACTCAATGCCCATGCGATGAGATGCACATAAGATGCGATGTCGAGCGATGCCATGCGCATGTGACGCAAGGTGACTCAATGCACATGCGATGCAATGCACATGAGACGGGATATCAAGCGATGCCATGCGCATGTGACGCGACGTCACTCAATGTGCATGCGATGCGATGAACATGAGACGCGATATCAAGGGATGCCATGCGAATGTGACGCGACGTGACTCAATTTGCATGCGATGCGATGCACATAAGATTCGATATCAAGCGATGCCATGCGCATGAGGCGTGATGTGACTCAATGCGCTGCGATGCGATGTACATAAGATGCGATATCAAGGGATGCCATGCGAATGTGGCGTGATGTATCTCAATGCGCATGCGATGCGATGTACATAAGATGCGGTATCAAGGGATGCCATTCGCATGTGGCGTGATGTATCTAAATGCGCATGCGATGCGATGTACATAAGATGCGATATCAAGGGATGCCATGCGCATGTGGCGTGATGTGACTCAATGCGCTGTGATGCCATGCACATAAGGTTCGACATCAAGCGATCCCATGCGCATGTGACGCGATGTGACTCAATACGCATGCGATGCGATGCACCTAAGATGTGATATCAAGCGATAACATGCGCATTTGGTGCGACGTGACTCAATGCACTAGCGATGCGATGAACATAAGATGCGAAATCAAGCAATGCCATGCGGATGCGACGCGATGTGACTCTATGCGCATGCGATGCACGTAAGATGCGATATCAAGCGATGCCATGCGAATTTGGCGTGATGTCACTCAATGCGCTGCGATGCGATGCACATAAGATGCTATTCGTATGTGACGCGATGTGACTTAATGCGCATCCGATGCGATGCACATAAGATGCGATTTCGAGCGATGCATGCGCATGTGAGGCGACGTGACTCAATGTGCATGCGATGCAATGCACATAATATGCCTTGTCGAGCGATGCCATGCGCGTGTGATGCGATGTGACACAATGCGCATGCTATGCACATAAGTTGCGATGTCGAGCGATGCATGCGTATGTGACGCGATGTGACTTAATGCGCATGCGATGCGATGCCCAAAAGACACGATATCGAGCGATGTCACGTGCATGTGGTGCGACGTGACTCAATGCACCAGCGATGCGATGAACATAAGATGCGATATCAAGCAATGCCATGCGCATGCGACGCGAATTGTCTCAATGCGCATGCAATGCGATGCAAATGAGACGCGATATCAAGCGATGCCATGCGCATGTGACGCGACGTGACTCAATGTGCATGCGATGCGATGCACATAAGATGCGATATCAAACGATGCCATGCGCATGTTGCGTGATGTGACTCAATGCTCTGCGATGCGAGCCACATAATATGCGATGACGAGCGATGCCATGCGCGTGTAATGCGATGTGACTCAATGCGCATGCGATGCACATAAGATGCGATGTCGAGCGATGCATGCGTATGTGAGGCGATGTGACTCAATGCGCTGCGAAGCGATGCACATAAGACGCGATATCAAGCGATGCAATGCGCATGCGATGCAATGCACATAAGATGCGATGTCGAGCGATGTCATGCGCATATGACGCGACATGACTCAATGCCCATGCGATGAGATGCACATAAGATGCGATGTCGAGCGATGCCATGCGCATGTGACGCGACGTGACTCAATGTGCATGCGATTCACTGCACATAATATGCCTTGTCGAGCGATGCCATGCGCGTGTGATGCGATGTGACTCAATGCGCATGCTATGCACATAAGATGCGATGTCGAGCGATGCATGCGTATGTGACGCGATGTGACTTAAAGCGCATGCGATGCGATGCACAAGAGATGCGATATCGAGCGATGTCATGCGCATGTGGTGCTACGTGACTCAATGCACTAGCGATGCGATGAACGTAAGATGCGATATCAAGCTATGCCATGCGCATACGACGCGACGTGACTCAATGCGCATGCGATGCGATGCAAATGAGACGCGATATCAAGCGATGACATGCGCATGTGACGCGACGTGACTCACTGCGCATGCGATGCGGTGCACATAAGATGCGGTATCAAGCGATGCCATGCGCATGTAACGCGACGTGACTATATGCGCATGCGACGCGATGTACATAAGATCGGATATCAAGCGATGCCATGCGACATCTGATGCGATGTGACTCAAGGCGCATGCGATGCGATGCACATAAGATGCGTTGTCCAGCATTGCCATGTGCATGTGATGCGATGTGACTCAATGCGCATGCGATGCGATGTACATAAGATGCGATATCAAGGGATGCCATGCGCATGGGACGTGACGTGACTCAATAAGCATGCGATGCGATGCATATAAGATGCCATATCAAGCGATGCCATGCGCTTGTGACCCGACGTGACTCACTGCGTATGCGATGCGAAGCACATAAGATGCGATATCAAGCGATGCAATGCGCATGTGACGCGATGTGACTCAATGCGCATGCGACGCGATGCACATAAGATGCGATGTCGAGTGATGTCATGCGCATGTGACGCGACATGACTCAATGCGTATGCGATGCACATAAGAACCGATATCATGAGATGCCATGCGCATGTGACGCGACGTGACTCAATGCGCATGCGATGCGATGCACATAAGATGCGATATCAAGCGATGCCATGCGCATGTGACTCGATGTGACTCAATGCGCATGCGATGCGATGCACATAAGA
Source organism: Tenodera sinensis (assembly GCA_030765045.1). Taxonomy (NCBI): domain Eukaryota; kingdom Metazoa; phylum Arthropoda; class Insecta; order Mantodea; family Mantidae; genus Tenodera; species Tenodera sinensis. The sequence goes on along the minus strand of CM060970.1, from coordinate 111,538,560 downwards.
TGCGATAACAAGTGATGCCATGCGCATGTGACTCGATGTGACTCAATGCGCATGCGATGCGATGCACATAAGATGCGATATCAGGCGATGCCATGCGCATGTAATGCGATTTGGCTCAATGCGCATGCGATGCGATGCGCATAAGATGCGATATCAAGCGATGCCATGCGCATGTGACGCGACGTGACTCCATAACCATGCGATGTGATGCACATAAGATGCGATATCAAGCGATGCCATGCGCATGTGACGCGGCGTGATTCAATGCGCATCCGATGCGATGCACATAAGATGCGATATCAAGCGATACCGTGCGCATGTGGCGCGACGTGAATCAATGCGCAAGCGATGCGATGCGCATAAGATGCGATGTCGAGCGATGTCATGCGCATGTGGTGCGACGTGCCTCAATGCGCATGCAATGCGATGCACATAATATGCGATGTCGAGCGATGCCATGCGCATGTGACCTGACGTTACTCAATGCGCATGCGATGCGATGCACATAAGATGCGTCATCAAGCGATGCCATGCGTATGTGATGCGAAGTTACTCAATGCGCATGCGATGCAGTGCACATAAGATGCGATATCAAGCGATGGCATGCGCATGTGACGCGACGTGACTCAATGCGCATGCGATGCACAGTACATGCGATGTCGAACGATGCCATTTGCATGTGATGCGACGTGACTCAATGCGCATGCGATGCGATGCACATAAGATGCGATATCAAGCGATGTCATGCGCATGTCGTTCGACGTGGCTCAATGCGCTGCGATGCGAGCCACATAATTGCGATTGCAAGCGATGCTATGCGCATAAGACGCGACGTGACCCAATACGCATGCGATGCGAGGCACATAAGATGCTATAGCAAGCGATGCCATGCGCATGTGACGCGATGTGACTCAATTGGCATGCGATGCACATAAGATGCGATTTCGAGCGATGCATGCGCATGTAACGCGATGTGACTCAATGCGCTGCGAAGCGATGCACATAAGATGCGATATCAAGCGATGCCATGCCCATGTTACGCGACGTGACTCAATGCGTATGGGATGCACATAAGAACCGATAGCAAGAGATGCCATGCGCATGTGAACGACGTGACTGAAAGCGCATGCGATGCGATGCACATAGGTTGCGATATCAAGCGATGCAATGCGCATGTGATGCGATGTGACTCAATGCGCATGCGATGCGATGCACATAAGATGCGATATCAAGCGATGCCATGCGCATGTGTCGTGATGTGACTCACTGCGCATGCGATGCATTGCTCATAAGATGCGATATCAAGTGATGCCATGCGCATGTGACGCGACGTGACTCAATGCGCATGCGAAGCAATGCACATAATACGTGATGACGAGCGATGCCATGTGCGTGTGATGCGATCTGTGTCAATCCGCATGCGATGCAAAAGAGACGCGATATCAAGCGATGCCATGCGCTTGTGACTCGACGTGACTCACCCCGCATGCGACGCGATGCACATAAGATGCGATATCAAGCGATGCCATGCGCATGTGACGCGACGTGACTCAATGCGCATGCGATGCGATGTACATGAGATGCGATATCAAGCGATGCCATGCGCATGTTGCGTGATGTGGCTCAATGCGCTGCGATGGGAGCCACATAATTGCGATTGCAAGTGATGCCATGCGCATAAGACGCGATGTGACCCAATACGCATGCGATAAGAGGCACATAAGATGCGATAGCAAGCGATGCCATGCGCATGTGACGCGATGTGACTCAGTTGGCATGCGATGCACATAAGATGTGGTTCCGAGCGATGCATGCGCATATAACGCGATGTGAATCAATGCGCTGCGAAGCGATGCACATAAGATGCGATATCGAACGATGACATGCGCATGTGACCCGATGTGACTCAATGCGACGCGATGCACATAAGTTGCAATGTCTTGTGATGTCATGCGCATGTGACGCGACCTGACTCAATGCGTATGCGATGTACATAAGAACCGATATCAAGAGATGTCATGCGCATGTGACGCGACGTGACTCAATGCGCATGCGATGCGATGCACATAAGATGCGATATCAAGCGACGCCATGCGTATGTGACTCGATGTGACTCAATGCGCATGCGATGCGGTGCACATAACTTGCGATAACAAGTGATGCCATGTGCATGTGACGCGACGCGACTCAATTAGCATGCGTTGCGATGCACATAAGATGCGATATCAAGCGATACCATGTGCATATGACGCGACGTGACTCAATGCGCATGCGATGCGATGCACATAAGATGCGATATCAAGCGATACCATGCGCATATGACGCGACATGGCTCAATGCCCATGCGAGGAGATGCACATAAGATGCGATGTCGAGCGATGCCATGCGCATGTGACGCGATGTGGCTCAATGCGCATGCGATGCAATGCACGTAAGATGCGATATCAAGCGATGCCATGCGCATGTGATGCGAGGTGACTCAATGCTGATGCGATGCGATTTACATGAGACGCGATATCAAGCAATGCCATGCGCATGTGACGCGACGTGACTCAATGCGCATGCGATGCTATGCACATAAGATGCGATATCAAGCGATACTATGCGCATATGACGCAACATGGCTCAATGCCCATACGATGAGATGTACATAAGATGCGATGTCGAGCGATGCCATGCGCATGTGACGCGATGTGACTCAATGCGCATGCGATGCGATGCACATAAGATGCGATATCAAGCGATTCCGTGCGCTTGTTGCGTGATGTGACTCAGTGCGCATGCGATGCACATAAGATGCGATGTCGAGCGATGCATGCGTATGTGAGGCGATGTGACTTAATGCGCTGCGAAGCGATGCACATAAGATACGATATCAAGCGATGCAATGCGCATGTGACGCGATGTGACTCAAAGCGCATGCGATGCAATGCACGTAAGATGCGATATCACGCGATGCCATGCGCATGTGATGCGAGGTGACTCAATGCGCATGCGATGCGATGCACATGAAACGCGATATCAAGCGATGCCATGCGCATGTGACGCGTTATGACTCAATGTGCATGCGATGCGATGCACATAAGATGCGATATCAAGGGATGCCATGCGCATGTGACGCGACGTGTCTCAATGCGCATGCGATGCGATGTACATAAGATGCGATATCAAGGGATGCCATGCGCATGTGGCGAGATGTGACTCAATGCGCTGCGATGCGATGCACATAAAACGCGACATCAAGCGATGCCATTCGCATGTGACGCGATGTGACTCAATACGCATGCGATGCGATGCACCTAAGATGTGATATCAAGCGATACCATGCGCATGTGGTGCGACGTGTCTCAATGCACTAGCGATATGATGAACTTAAGATGCGATATCAAGCAATGCCAGGCGCATACGACGCGACGTGACTCAATGCGCATGGGATGCGATGCACGTAAGATGCGATATCAAGCTATGACATGCGAATGTGTCGTGATGTCACTCAATGCGCTTGCGATGCGATGCACATAAGATGCGATATCAAGCGATGCCATTCTCATGTGACGCGATGTGACTCAGTGCGCATGCGATTCGATCCACAAAAGATGCGATGTCGAGCGATGCCATGCGCGTGTGATACGATGTGGCTCAATGCGCATGCGATGCACATAAGATGCGATTTCGAGCGATGCATGCGCATGTGAGGCGATGTGACTCAATGCGCTGCGAAGCGATGCACATAAGATGCGATATTAAGCGATGCAATGCGCATGTGACGCGATGTGACTCAGAGCGCATGCCATGCAATGCACATAAGATGCGATGTCGAGGGATGTCATGCGCATGTCTTGCGACGTGACTCAATGCGCATGCGATGTGATGCACTGAAGATGCAATATCAAGTGATACCATGCGCATATGACGCGACTTGACTCAATGCCCATGCGTTGAGATGCACATAAGATGCGATGTCGAGGGATGCCATGCGCATGCGACGCGATGTGGCTCAATGCGCATGCGATGCAATGCACATAGTATGCGATGTCGAGCGATGCATGCGTATGTGACGCAATGTGGCTTAATGCGCATGCAATGCGATGCACAAAAGATGCAATATCGAGCGATGTCATGCGCATGTGGTGCGACGTGACTCAATGCACTAGCGATGCGATGAACATAAGATGCGATATCAAGCAATGCCATGCGCATGCGACGCGACGTGACTCAATGCGCATGCGATGCGATGCAAATGAGACGCGATATCAAGCGATGCCATGCGCATGTGACGCGGCGTGACTCACTGCGTATGCGATGCGATGCACATAAGATGCGATATCAAGCGATTCCATGCGCATGTGACGCGACGTAACTCAATGCGCATGCGATGCGATGTACATAGGATGCGATATCAAGCGATGCCATGCGCATGTGACGCGATGCGTCTCAAGGCGCATGGGATGCGATGCACCTAAGCTGCGTTGTCGAGCATTGCCATGCGCATGTGGTGCGATGTGACTCAATGCGCATGCGATTCGATGCACATAAGATGCGATATCAAGCGATGCCATGCGCATGTGATGCGACGTGACTAAATGCGCATGCGACGCGATGCACATAAGATGCGATATCAAGCGATGCCATGCGCATGTGACGCGATGTGACTGAATGCTCATGGGACGCGATGCACAAAAGATGCAATGTCGAGTGATGTCATGCGCATGTCACATGACGTGACTCAATGCGTAAGCGATGCACATAAGAACCGATATCAAGAGATGCCGTACGCATGTGACGCGACGTGACTCAATGCGCATGCGATGCGATGCACATAAGATGCGATATCAAGCGATGCCATGCCCATGTAATGCGATGTGGCTCAATGCGCATGCGATGCGATGCACATAAGATGCGATATCAAGCGATGCCATGCGCATGTGACGCGGCGTGATTCGTTGCACATGCGATGCGATGCACATAATTTGCGATATCAAGCGAAGCCATGCGCATGAGACGCGACGTGACTCAATAAGCATGCGATGCGATGCACATAAGATGCCATATCAAGCGATGACATGCGCTTGTAACGCCACGTGGCTCACTGTGCATGCGATGCAATGCACATAAGATGCGATATCAGGGGATGCCATTCGCATGTGTCGCGATGTGACTCAATGCGCATGCGATGCATTGCAATAAGATGCGATATCAAGTGATGCCATGCGCATGTGACCCGGCGTTACTCAATGCGCATGCGATGCGATGCACATGAGATGCGTCATCAAGCGATGCCATGCGTATGTGACGCGAAGTCACTCAATGCGCATGCGATGCAGTGCAAATAAGATGCGATATCAAGTGATGCCATGCGCATGTGACGCGACGTCACTCAATGCGCACGCGATGCGATGCACATAGGATGCGATATCAAGCGATGCCATGCGCATGTGACTCATTGCACATGCGATGCACACTACATGGGATGTCGAGCGATGCCATTTGGATGTGATGCGACGTGACTCAATGCGCATGCGATGCGATGCACATAAGATGCGATATCAAGCGATGCCATGCGCATGTGACGCGGCGTGATTCAATGCGCATGCATTGTGAAGCACACAAGATGCGATATCAAGCGATACCTTGCGCATGTGACGCGACGTGAATCACTGCGCAAGCGATGCGATGCACATAAGGTGCGATATCAAGCGATGCCATGCGCATGTTGCGTGATGTGACTCAATGCGCAGCGATGCGAGCCACATAATTGCGATTGCAAGCGATGCCATGCGCATAAAACGCGATGTGACCCAATACGCATGCGATGTGGGGCACATAAGATGCGATATCAAGCGATGCCATGCGCATGTGACGCGACGTGACTCAATAAGCACGCGATGCGATGCACATAAGGTGCCATATCAAGCGATGCCATGCGCTTGTGACGCCACGTGACTCACTGCGCATGGGATGCGATGCACATAAAATGCGAATTCAAGCGATGCCATGCGCATGTGTCGCGATGTGACTCAATGCGCATGGGATGCATTGCACTTAAGATGCGATATCAAGTGATGCCATGCGCATGTGACACGACGTGACTCAATGCGCATGCGATGAGATGCACATGAGATGCGTCATCAACCGATGCCATGCGTATGTGACGCGAAGTGACACAATGCGCATGCGATACAGTGCACATAAGATGCGATATCAAGCGATGCCATGCGTATGTGACGCGACGTTACTCAATGCGCATGGGATGCGATGCACATAAGAGGCGATATCAAGCGATGCCATGCGCATGTGACGCGATGCACATAGGATGCGATATCAAGCGATGCCATGCGCATGTGACTCAATGCGCATGCGATGCACACTACATGCGATGTCGAGCGATGCCATTTGCATGTATTGCGACGTGACTCAATGCGCATGCGATGCGATGCACATAAGATGCGATATCAAGCGATGCCATGCGCATGTGACGCGGCGTGATTCAATGCGCATACATTGTGATGCACATAAGATGCGATATCAAGCGATACCTTGCGCATGTGACGCGACGTGAATCAATGCGCAAGCGATGCGATGCACATAAGATGCGATATCAAGCGATGCCATGCGCATGTTGCGTGATGTGACTCAATGCGCTGCGATGCGAGCCACATAATTGCCATTGCAAGCGATGCCATGCGCATAAGACGCGATGTGACCCAATACGCATGCAATGCGGGGCACATAAGATGCGATATCAAGCGATGCCATGCGCATGTGACGCGACGTAACTCAATAAGCATGCGATGCGATGCACATAAGATGCCATATCAAGCGATGCCATGCGCTTGTGACGCCACGTGACTCACTGCGCATGGGATGCGATGCACATAAAATGCCATATCAAGCGATGTTATGCGCATGTGTCGCGATGTGACTCAATGCGCATGGGATGCATTGCACATAAGATGCGATATCAAGCGATGTCATGCGCATGTGGTGCGACGTGACTCAATGCACTAGCGATGCGATGAACATAAGATGCGATATCAAGCAATGCCATGCGCATGCGACGCGACGTGACTCAATGCGCATGCGATGCGATGCACATAAGATGCGATATCAAGCGATGCCATGCGCATGAGACGCGACGTGACTCACTGCGCATGCGATGCGATGCACATAAGATGCGATATCAAGCGATGCAGACCGTGCAGAATAGGGCGCTTAGGATGATCTACGGTACCGACCGTAGGTTTCCATCACACATCCTTCACACTCATTCCGGCATCCCATACATTGTGGACGTAGTGCGGGACAGGACTGGCACAATGTATGACAAACTCACACCTCACCCAAACCAGCTGGTGAACACCCGGGGGCAATATGACCATCGCCTCCCTAGGCGGAGACAGAGCTACCGTCTACCCAAGGACGCCCTTGGCTGGTAGGTACCGCTTTGCCTTCATCATCCTCCACACCTATCACCTATTCCCTTCGGTTTCCTGTCACTGGCACTGCATTGCTCGTCGGCCATGGCTGACGAAATAATCAGTAGGAAAATGGTCGCTTGGATGGCTAGATATCGAAGATCCGATAGATCCCGCCGCCAGTGACAATACAGGAACCCACCCTGCACCATCAGACATTACAAAGACAAAAAGCCTGTAACATATACCAACCTATACCACCACACGGGTAAATCCGTATTTAAATGGATAGGTAGCGTGGCCACCTTACCATCCGCCTGGGTTAACCCAGAAGACTAGTACTCACTCCTGGACTCCTGGATGCCATGCGCAATAGACGCGACGTGACTCAATGCGCATGCGATGCGACGTACATAAGATGCGATATCAAGCGATGCCATGCGCATGTGACGCGATGTGACTCAAGGCGCATGCGATGCGATGCACAAAAGATGCGACATCAAGCGATTCCATGCGCATGTGACGCGACGTGACTCAATAAGCATGCGATGCGATGCACATAAGATGCCATATCAAGCGATGCCATGCGCATGTGAGGCGGCGTGATTCAATGCGCATGCGATGTGATGCACATAAGATGCGATATCTAGCGATACCATGCGCATGTGACGCGACGTGAATCAATGCGCAAGCGTTGCGATGCACATAAGATTCGATATTAAGCGATGCCATGCGCATGTTGCGTGATGTGACTCAATGCGCTGCGATGCGAGCCACATAATTGCGATTGCAGGTGATACCATGCGCATAAGACGCGATGTGACCCAATACGCATGCGATGCGAGGCACATAAGATGCGATAGCAAGCGATGCCACGCGCATGAGACGCGATGTGACTCAATTGGCATGCGATGCACATAAGATGTGGTTCCGAGCGATGCATGCGCATATAACGCGATGTGAATCAATGCGCTGCGAAGCGATGCACATAAGATGCGATATCGAACGATGACATGCGCATGTGACCCGATGTGACTCAATGCGACGCGATGCACATAAGTTGCAATGTCTTGTGATGTCATGCGCATGTGACGCGACCTGACTCAATGCGTATGCGATGTACATAAGAACCGATATCAAGAGATGTCATGCGCATGTGACGCGACGTGACTCAATGCGCATGCGATGCGATGCACATAAGATGCGATATCAAGCGACGCCATGCGTATGTGACTCGATGTGACTCAATGCGCATGCGATGCGGTGCACATAACTTGCGATAACAAGTGATGCCATGTGCATGTGACGCGACGCGACTCAATTAGCATGCGTTGCGATGCACATAAGATGCGATATCAAGCGATACCATGTGCATATGACGCGACGTGACTCAATGCGCATGCGATGCGATGCACATAAGATGCGATATCAAGCGATACCATGCGCATATGACGCGACATGGCTCAATGCCCATGCGAGGAGATGCACATAAGATGCGATGTCGAGCGATGCCATGCGCATGTGACGCGATGTGGCTCAATGCGCATGCGATGCAATGCACGTAAGATGCGATATCAAGCGATGCCATGCGCATGTGATGCGAGGTGACTCAATGCTGATGCGATGCGATTTACATGAGACGCGATATCAAGCAATGCCATGCGCATGTGACGCGACGTGACTCAATGCGCATGCGATGCTATGCACATAAGATGCGATATCAAGCGATACTATGCGCATATGACGCGACATGGCTCAATGCCCATACGATGAGATGTACATAAGATGCGATGTCGAGCGATGCCATGCGCATGTGACGCGATGTGACTCAATGCGCATGCGATGCGATGCACATAAGATGCGATATCAAGCGATTCCGTGCGCTTGTTGCGTGATGTGACTCAGTGCGCATGCGATGCACATAAGATGCGATGTCGAGCGATGCATGCGTATGTGAGGCGATGTGACTTAATGCGCTGCGAAGCGATGCACATAAGATACGATATCAAGCGATGCAATGCGCATGTGACGCGATGTGACTCAAAGCGCATGCGATGCAATGCACGTAAGATGCGATATCACGCGATGCCATGCGCATGTGATGCGAGGTGACTCAATGCGCATGCGATGCGATGCACATGAAACGCGATATCAAGCGATGCCATGCGCATGTGACGCGTTATGACTCAATGTGCATGCGATGCGATGCACATAAGATGCGATATCAAGGGATGCCATGCGCATGTGACGCGACGTGTCTCAATGCGCATGCGATGCGATGTACATAAGATGCGATATCAAGGGATGCCATGCGCATGTGGCGAGATGTGACTCAATGCGCTGCGATGCGATGCACATAAAACGCGACATCAAGCGATGCCATTCGCATGTGACGCGATGTGACTCAATACGCATGCGATGCGATGCACCTAAGATGTGATATCAAGCGATACCATGCGCATGTGGTGCGACGTGTCTCAATGCACTAGCGATATGATGAACTTAAGATGCGATATCAAGCAATGCCAGGCGCATACGACGCGACGTGACTCAATGCGCATGGGATGCGATGCACGTAAGATGCGATATCAAGCTATGACATGCGAATGTGTCGTGATGTCACTCAATGCGCTTGCGATGCGATGCACATAAGATGCGATATCAAGCGATGCCATTCGCATGTGACGCGATGTGACTCAGTGCGCATGCGATTCGATCCACAAAAGATGCGATGTCGAGCGATGCCATGCGCGTGTGATACGATGTGGCTCAATGCGCATGCGATGCACATAAGATGCGATTTCGAGCGATGCATGCGCATGTGAGGCGATGTGACTCAATGCGCTGCGAAGCGATGCACATAAGATGCGATATTAAGCGATGCAATGCGCATGTGACGCGATGTGACTCAGAGCGCATGCCATGCAATGCACATAAGATGCGATGTCGAGGGATGTCATGCGCATGTCTTGCGACGTGACTCAATGCGCATGCGATGTGATGCACTGAAGATGCAATATCAAGTGATACCATGCGCATATGACGCGACTTGACTCAATGCCCATGCGTTGAGATGCACATAAGATGCGATGTCGAGGGATGCCATGCGCATGCGACGCGATGTGGCTCAATGCGCATGCGATGCAATGCACATAGTATGCGATGTCGAGCGATGCATGCGTATGTGACGCAATGTGGCTTAATGCGCATGCAATGCGATGCACAAAAGATGCAATATCGAGCGATGTCATGCGCATGTGGTGCGACGTGACTCAATGCACTAGCGATGCGATGAACATAAGATGCGATATCAAGCAATGCCATGCGCATGCGACGCGACGTGACTCAATGCGCATGCGATGCGATGCAAATGAGACGCGATATCAAGCGATGCCATGCGCATGTGACGCGGCGTGACTCACTGCGTATGCGATGCGATGCACATAAGATGCGATATCAAGCGATTCCATGCGCATGTGACGCGACGTAACTCAATGCGCATGCGATGCGATGTACATAGGATGCGATATCAAGCGATGCCATGCGCATGTGACGCGATGCGTCTCAAGGCGCATGGGATGCGATGCACCTAAGCTGCGTTGTCGAGCATTGCCATGCGCATGTGGTGCGATGTGACTCAATGCGCATGCGATTCGATGCACATAAGATGCGATATCAAGCGATGCCATGCGCATGTGATGCGACGTGACTAAATGCGCATGCGACGCGATGCACATAAGATGCGATATCAAGCGATGCCATGCGCATGTGACGCGATGTGACTGAATGCTCATGGGACGCGATGCACAAAAGATGCAATGTCGAGTGATGTCATGCGCATGTCACATGACGTGACTCAATGCGTAAGCGATGCACATAAGAACCGATATCAAGAGATGCCGTACGCATGTGACGCGACGTGACTCAATGCGCATGCGATGCGATGCACATAAGATGCGATATCAAGCGATGCCATGCCCATGTAATGCGATGTGGCTCAATGCGCATGCGATGCGATGCACATAAGATGCGATATCAAGCGATGCCATGCGCATGTGACGCGGCGTGATTCGTTGCACATGCGATGCGATGCACATAATTTGCGATATCAAGCGAAGCCATGCGCATGAGACGCGACGTGACTCAATAAGCATGCGATGCGATGCACATAAGATGCCATATCAAGCGATGACATGCGCTTGTGACGCCACGTGGCTCACTGTGCATACGATGCAATGCACATAAGATGCGATATCAGGGGATGCCATTCGCATGTGTCGCGATGTGACTCAATGCGCATGCGATGCATTGCAATAAGATGCGATATCAAGTGATGCCATGCGCATGTGACCCGACGTTACTCAATGCGCATGCGATGCGATGCACATGAGATGCGTCATCAAGCGATGCCATGCGTATGTGACGCGAAGTCACTCAATGCGCATGCGATGCAGTGCAAATAAGATGCGATATCAAGTGATGCCATGCGCATGTGACGCGACGTCACTCAATGCGCACGCGATGCGATGCACATAGGATGCGATATCAAGCGATGCCATGCGCATGTGACTCATTGCACATGCGATGCACACTACATGGGATGTCGAGCGATGCCATTTGGATGTGATGCGACGTGACTCAATGCGCATGCGATGCGATGCACATAAGATGCGATATCAAGCGATGCCATGCGCATGTGACGCGGCGTGATTCAATGCGCATGCATTGTGAAGCACACAAGATGCGATATCAAGCGATACCTTGCGCATGTGACGCGACGTGAATCACTGCGCAAGCGATGCGATGCACATAAGATGCGATATCAAGCGATGCCATGCGCATGTTGCGTGATGTGACTCAATGCGCAGCGATGCGAGCCACATAATTGCGATTGCAAGCGATGCCATGCGCATAAGACGCGATGTGACCCAATACGCATGCGATGTGGGGCACATAAGATGCGATATCAAGCGATGCCATGCGCATGTGACGCGACGTGACTCAATAAGCACGCGATGCGATGCACATAAGGTGCCATATCAAGCGATGCCATGCGCTTGTGACGCCACGTGACTCACTGCGCATGGGATGCGATGCACATAAAATGCGAATTCAAGCGATGCCATGCGCATGTGTCGCGATGTGACTCAATGCGCATGGGATGCATTGCACTTAAGATGCGATATCAAGTGATGCCATGCGCATGTGACACGACGTGACTCAATGCGCATGCGATGAGATGCACATGAGATGCGTCATCAAGCGATGCCATGCGTATGTGACGCGAAGTGACACAATGCGCATGCGATACAGTGCACATAAGATGCGATATCAAGCGATGCCATGCGTATGTGACGCGACGTTACTCAATGCGCATGGGATGCGATGCACATAAGAGGCGATATCAAGCGATGCCATGCGCATGTGACGCGATGCACATAGGATGCGATATCAAGCGATGCCATGCGCATGTGACTCAATGCGCATGCGATGCACACTACATGCGATGTCGAGCGATGCCATTTGCATGTATTGCGACGTGACTCAATGCGCATGCGATGCGATGCACATAAGATGCGATATCAAGCGATGCCATGCGCATGTGACGCGGCGTGATTCAATGCGCATACATTGTGATGCACATAAGATGCGATATCAAGCGATACCTTGCGCATGTGACGCGACGTGAATCAATGCGCAAGCGATGCGATGCACATAAGATGCGATATCAAGCGATGCCATGCGCATGTTGCGTGATGTGACTCAATGCGCTGCGATGCGAGCCACATAATTGCCATTGCAAGCGATGCCATGCGCATAAGACGCGATGTGACCCAATACGCATGCAATGCGGGGCACATAAGATGCGATATCAAGCGATGCCATGCGCATGTGACGCGACGTAACTCAATAAGCATGCGATGCGATGCACATAAGATGCCATATCAAGCGATGCCATGCGCTTGTGACGCCACGTGACTCACTGCGCATGGGATGCGATGCACATAAAATGCCATATCAAGCGATGTTATGCGCATGTGTCGCGATGTGACTCAATGCGCATGGGATGCATTGCACATAAGATGCGATATCAAGCGATGTCATGCGCATGTGGTGCGACGTGACTCAATGCACTAGCGATGCGATGAACATAAGATGCGATATCAAGCAATGCCATGCGCATGCGACGCGACGTGACTCAATGCGCATGCGATGCGATGCACATAAGATGCGATATCAAGCGATGCCATGCGCATGAGACGCGACGTGACTCACTGCGCATGCGATGCGATGCACATAAGATGCGATATCAAGCGATGCAGACCGTGCAGAATAGGGCGCTTAGGATGATCTACGGTACCGACCGTAGGTTTCCATCACACATCCTTCACACTCATTCCGGCATCCCATACATTGTGGACGTAGTGCGGGACAGGACTGGCACAATGTATGACAAACTCACACCTCACCCAAACCAGCTGGTGAACACCCGGGGGCAATATGACCATTGCCTCCCTAGGCGGAGACAGAGCTACCGTCTACCCAAGGACGCCCTTGGCTGGTAGGTACCGCTTTGCCTTCATCATCCTCCACACCTATCACCTATTCCCTTCGGTTTCCTGTCACTGGCACTGCATTGCTCGTCGGCCATGGCTGACGAAATAATCAGTAGGAAAATGGTCGCTTGGATGGCTAGATATCGAAGATCCGATAGATCCCGCCGCCAGTGACAATACAGGAACCCACCCTGCACCATCAGACATTACAAAGACAAAAAGCCTGTAACATATACCAACCTATACCACCACACGGGTAAATCCGTATTTAAATGGATAGGTAGCGTGGCCACCTTACCATCCGCCTGGGTTAACCCAGAAGACTAGTACTCACTCCTGCACTCCTGGATGCCATGCGCAATAGACGCGACGTGACTCAATGCGCATGCGATGCGACGTACATAAGATGCGATATCAAGCGATGCCATGCGCATGTGACGCGATGTGACTCAAGGCGCATGCGATGCGATGCACAAAAGATGCGACATCAAGCGATTCCATGCGCATGTGACGCGACGTGACTCAATAAGCATGCGATGCGATGCACATAAGATGCCATATCAAGCGATGCCATGCGCATGTGAGGTGGCGTGATTCAATGCGCATGCGATGTGATGCACATAAGATGCGATATCTAGCGATACCATGCGCATGTGACGCGACGTGAATCAATGCGCAAGCGTTGCGATGCACATAAGATTCGATATTAAGCGATGCCATGCGCATGTTGCGTGATGTGACTCAATGCGCTGCGATGCGAGCCACATAATTGCGATTGCAGGTGATACCATGCGCATAAGACGCGATGTGACCCAATACGCATGCGATGCGAGGCACATAAGATGCGATAGCAAGCGATGCCACGCGCATGAGACGCGATGTGACTCAATTGGCATGCGATGCACATAAGATGCGATTTCGAGCGATGCATGCGCATGTGACGCGACGTGACTCAATGCGCATGCGATGCGATGCACACAAGATGCGATATCAAGCGATGCCATGTGCATGTGACGCGACGTGACTCAATGCGCATGCGATGCGATGCACATAAGATGCGATATCAAGCGATGCAATGCGCATGTGACTCGATGTGACTCAATGCGCATGCGATGCCATGCACATAAGATGCGATATCAAGCGATGCCATGCGTATGTGACGTAATGTGACTCAATCCGCATGCAATGCGATGCATTTAAGATGCGATATCAGGAGATGCCATGCAAATATGACGCGATATGACTCAATGCGCATGCGATGCGATGCACATTAGATCGATGTCGAGCGATGCCATGCGCATGTGACGCGACGTGACTCAATGCGCATATGATGCACATAAGATGCAATATCAAGAGATGCCATGCGCATGTGAAGCGACGTGACTCAGTGCGCATGCGATGCGATGTACATAAGATGCGATATCAAGCGATGCCGTGCGTATGTGACGGCGAAGTGACTCAATCCGCATGCGATGCGATGCACAAAAGATGCGATATCAAGCGATGCCATGCACATGTGACGGGATGTGACTCAATACGCATTCGATGCGATGAATCTAAGATGCGATATCAGGAGATGCCATGCAAATGTGACGTGATATGACTCAATGCGCATGCGATGCGATGCACATTAGATCGATGTCGAGCGATGCCATGCGCGTGTGATGAGATGTGACTCAATGCTCATGCGATGCGATGCACAAAAAATGCGATGTCGAGCGATGTCATGCGCATTAGGTGCGACATGACTCAATGCGCATGCGATGCGTTGCAGATAAGATGCCAATTCTAGCGATGCCATGCGCATGTGACGCGACGTGTCTCAATGCGCATGCGATGAGATGCACATAAGATGCGATATCAAGCGATGCCATGCGCAAGTGACGCGACGTGACTCAATGCGCAAGCGATGCGATGCACATAAGATGCGATATCAAACGATGCCATTACGCATGTGACGCGACGTGACTCAATGCGCATGCGATGCGACGCACAGAAGATGCGATATCAAGCGATCCCATGCGCATGTGACGAGACGTGGCTCAATGCGCATGCGATGCGATGCACATAAGAGGCGATATCAAAGGATGCCATGCAAATGTGACGAGAGATGACTTAATGCGCATGCGATGCGATGCACAAAAGATGCGATGTGGAGCGATGCCATGAGCGTGTGATGCGATGTGACTAAATGCATATTCGATGCACATAAGATGCGATGTCGAGCGATGCATGCGCATGTGACGCGATGTGACACAATGCGCTGCGATGCGATGCTCACAAGATGCGATATCAAGCCAAGCCATTGGCATGTGACGCGATGTGACTCAATGCGCATGCGCTGCGATGCACATTATATGCGATGTCGACCGATGTCATGCGCAGCTGGTGCGACGTGACTCAATGCGCATGCGACACGATGCAGATAAGATGCGATGATGAGCGATGCCATGCGCGTGTGATACGATGTGACTCAATGCGCATGCGATGCACATAAGATGCGATTTCGAGCAATGCATGCGCATGTGACGCGATGTGAGTCAATGCGCTGCGAAGCGCTGCACATAAGAGTCGATATTAAGCGATGCCATGCGCATGTAACGCGATCTGACTCAACGCGCATGCGATTCGATGCAGATAAGATGCGATTTAGAGCGATGTCATGCGCATGTGGTGGGACGTGACTAGATGCGCATGCGATGCATATAAGATGCGATATCAAGTGATGGCATGCGCCTATGATGCGACGTGACTCAATGCGCATGCGGTGAGATGCACATAAGATGCGATATCAAGCGATGCCATGCGCATGTCACTCTACGTGACTCAATGCGAATGCGTAGCGATGCACATAAGATGCGATATAAGGTGATGCCATGCACATGTGACGCGATGTAACTCAATCCGCATGCGATATGATGCACATAAGATGCGATATCAAGCGATGCCATGCCCATGTGGCGTGATGTGACTCAATACGCATGCGATGCGATGCACATAATATGCGATATCAAGCGAGGCCATGCGCCTGTGACGCGACGTGACTCAATGCGAATGCGTATGCGATTCGATGCACATAAGATGCGATAACATGGGATGCCACGCGCATGTGACGCGAAGTGACTCAATGCGCATGCGATGCGATGAACATAAGATGCGATATCAAGTGATGCCATGCACATGTGACGCGATGTGACTCAATGCGCTTGCGATGCGATGTACATAAGATGCGATAACAAGCGATGCCATGCGTATGTGATCTGGAACTGACTCAATGCGCATGCGATGCGGTGCACATTAGATGCGATATCAAACGATGCCATGCGCATGTGACGTGATGTGACTAAATCCGCATGCGATGCGATGAAAATAAGATGCGATATCAAGCGATGCCATGCCCATGTGTGGTGATGTGACTCAAAGCGCTGCGATGCGATGCACATAAGATGCGACATCAAGCGATGCCATGCGCATGTGACGGGATGTGACTCAATTAGCATGCGATGCGATGAACCTAAGATGCGATATCAAGCGATGCCATGCAAATGTGACGCGATATGACTCAATGGGCATGTGATGCGATGCACATTAGATGCGATGTCGAGCGATGCCAAGCGCAAGTGACGCGATGTGACTCAATGCGCATGCGATGCGATGCACAAAAAATGCGGGGTCGAGCGATGTCATGCGCATGTGGTGCGACATGACTCCATGCGCATGCGATGCGATGCAGATAGGATGTGATATAAGGCGATGCCATTCGGATATGACGCGACGTGACTCAATGCGCATGAGATGGGATGCACATAGGATGCGATATCAAGCGATGCCATGTGCATGTGACGTGACGTGACTCATTCCGCAAGCGATGCGATGCACATAAGATGCGATATCAAGCGATGCCATGCGCATGTGACGCGACGTGACTCAATGCGCATGCGAAGCGACGCACAGAAGCTACGATATCAAACGATGCCATGCAAATGTGACGAAAGATGACTCAATGCGCATGCGATGCGATGCACATAAGATGCGATGTCGAGCGATGCCATGCGCGTGTGATGCGATGTGACTCAATGCGCATGCGATGCACAAAAGATGCGATATCAAGCGATGCCATTCGCAAGTGACGCGATGTGACTCACTGCGCATGCGATGCGATGTACAAAAGATGCGATGTAGAGCGATGCCATGCGCGTGTGATACGATGTGACTCAATGCGCATGCGATGCACATAAGATGCGATTTCGAGCGATGCATGCGCATGTGACGCGAAGTGACTCAACGCGCATGCGATGCGATGCACATAAGAATCGATATAGAGCTATGTCATGCGCATGTGGTGGGACGTGACTAGATGCGCATGCGATGCGATGCACATAAGATGCGATATCAAGCGATGCCATGCGCATATGACGCGACGTGACTCAATGCGCATGCGATCAGATTCACATAAGATGCGATAACAAGCGATGCCATGCGCATGTGACGCGACGTGGCTCAATGCGCATGGGTTGCGATACACATAAGATGCGATATCAAGCGAAGCCATGCGCATGTGACGCGACGTGACTCAATGCGAATGCAAGATGCGATAACAAGGGATGCCACGCGCATGTGACGCGAAGTGACTCAATGCGAATGCGATGCGGTGCACATAAGATGCGATATCAGGTGATGCCATTCGCATGTGACGCGATGTGACTCAATGCGCATGCGATGCGTAGCGATGCACATAAGATGCGATATCAAGCGAATCCATGCGTATGTGACCGCGAAGTGACTCAATGCGCATGTGATGCGGTGCACTTAAGATGCGATATCAAACGATGCCATGCGGATGTGACGTGATGTGACTCAATCCGCATGCGATGCCATGCACATAAGATGCGATATCAAGCGATTCCATGCGCATGTGGCGTGATCTGACTGAATGCGGTGCGATGTGATGCACATAAGATGCGACATCAAGCGATGCCATGCGCATTTGACGCGACGTGACTCAATACGCCTGGGATGGGATGCACCTAAGATGCGACATCAAGCGATGCCATGCGCATGTGACGCGATATGACTCAATGCGCATTCGATGCGATGCACATAAGATGCGATTTCGAGCGATGCCATAGGCGTGTGATGCGAGGTGACTCAATGCGCATGCGAGGCACATAAGTTGCGATATCAAGCGATGCCAGGCGCATGTGACGCGATGTGACTCAATGCGCATGCGATGCAATGCACAAAAGATGCGCTGTCGAGTGATGTCATGCGAATGTGGTGCGACGTGACTCAATGCGCAAGCGATGCGATGCACATAAGGTGCGATATTAAGCGATGCCATGCGAATGTGACGCGACGTGACTCAATGCGGATTCGACGAGATGCACATAAGATGCGATATCAAGCGATGCCATGCGCATGTGACGCGACGTGGCTCAATGCGCTGCGATGCGAGCCACATAATTGCGATTGCAGGTGATACCATGCGCATAAGACGCGATGTGACCCAATACGCATGCGATGCGAGGCACATAAGATGCGATAGCAAGCGATGCCACGCGGATGAGACGCGATGTGACTCAATTGGCATGCGATGCACATAAGATGCGATTTCGAGCGATGCATGCGCATGTGACGCGACGTGACTCAATGCGCATGCGATGCGATGCACACAAGATGCGATATCAAGCGAAGCCATGCGCATGTGACGCGACGTGACTCAATGCGAATGCAAGATGCGATAACAAGGGATGCCACGCGCATGTGACGCGAAGTGACTCAATGCGAATGCGATGCGGTGCACATAAGATGCGATATCAGGTGATGCCATTCGCATGTGACGCGATGTGACTCAATGCGCATGCGATGCGTAGCGATGCACATAAGATGCGATATCAAGCGAATCCATGCGTATGTGACCGCGAAGTGACTCAATGCGCATGTGATGCGGTGCACTTAAGATGCGATATCAAACGATGCCATGCGGATGTGACGTGATGTGACTCAATCCGCATGCGATGCCATGCACATAAGATGCGATATCAAGCGATTCCATGCGCATGTGGCGTGATCTGACTGAATGCGGTGCGATGTGATGCACATAAGATGCGACATCAAGCGATGCCATGCGCATTTGACGCGACGTGACTCAATACGCCTGGGATGGGATGCACCTAAGATGCGACATCAAGCGATGCCATGCGCAAGTGACGCGATATGACTCAATGCGCATTCGATGCGATGCACATAAGATGCGATTTCGAGCGATGCCATAGGCGTGTGATGCGAGGTGACTCAATGCGCATGCGAGGCACATAAGTTGCGATATCAAGCGATGCCAGGCGCATGTGACGCGATGTGACTCAATGCGCATGCGATGCAATGCATAAAAGATGCGCTGTCGAGTGATGTCATGCGAATGTGGTGCGACGTGACTCAATGCGCAAGCGATGCGATGCACATAAGATGCGATATTAAGCGATGCCATGCGAATGTGACGCGACGTGACTCAATGCGGATGCGACGAGATGCACATAAGATGCGATATCAAGCGATGCCATGCGCATGTGACGCGACGTGGCTCAATGCGCTGCGATGCGTGCCACATAATTGCGATTGCAGGTGATACCATGCGCATAAGACCCGATGTGACCCAATACGCATGCGATGCGAGGCACATAAGATGCGATAGCAAGCGATGCCACGCGCATGAGACGCGATGTGACTCAATTGGCATGCGATGCACATAAGATGCGATTTCGAGCGATGCATGCGCATGTGACGCGACGTGACTCAATGCGCATGCGATGCGATGCACACAAGATGCGATATCAAGCGATGCCATACGCATGTGATGCGACGTGACTACATGCGCATGCGATGCGATGCACATGAGATGTGATATCAAGCGATGCCATGTGCATGTGACGCGACGTGACTCAATGCGCATGCGATGCGATGCACATAAGATGCGATATCAAGCGATGCCATGCGCATGTGACGCAATGTGACTCAGTGCGCATGCCTGCGATGCACATAAGATGCGATGTCGAGCGATGTCATGCGCATGTGACGCGACGTGACTCAATGCGCATGCGACGCGATGCACATAATATGCGATATCAAGCGATGCAATGCGCATGTGACTCGATGTGACTCAATGCGCATGCGATGCCATGCACATAAGATGCGATATCAAGCGATGCCATGCGTATGTGACGTAATGTGACTCAATCCGCATGCGATGCGATGCATTTAAGATGCGATATCAGGAGATGCCATGCAAATATGACGCGATATGACTCAATGCGCATGCGATGCGATGCACATTAGATCGATGTCGAGCGATGCCATGCGCATGTGACGCGACGTGACTCAATGCGCATATGATGCACATAAGATGCAATATCAAGAGATGCCATGCGCATGTGAAGCGACGTGACTCAGTGCGCATGCGATGCGATGTACATAAGATGCGATATCAAGCGATGCCATGCGTATGTGACGGCGAAGTGACTCAATCCGCATGCGATGCGATGCACAAAAGATGCGATATCAAGCGATGCCATGCACATGTGACGGGATGTGACTCAATACGCATTCGATGCGATGCACATTAGATCGATGTCGAGCGATGCCATGCGCGTGTGATGAGATGTGACTCAATGCTCATGCGATGCGATGCACAAAAAATGCGGTGTCGAGCGATGTCATGCGCATTAGGTGCGACATGACTCAATGCGCATGCGATGCGTTGCAGATAAGATGCCAATTCTAGCGATGCCATGCGCATGTGACGCGACGTGTCTCAATGCGCATGCGATGAGATGCACATAAGATGCGATATCAAGCGATGCCATGCGCAAGTGACGCGACGTGACTCAATGCGCAAGCGATGCGATGCACATAAGATGCGATATCAAACGATGCCATTACGCATATGACGCGACGTGACTCAATGCGCATGCGATGCGACGCACAGAAGATGCGATATCAAGCGATCCCATGCGCATGTGACGAGACGTGGCTCAATGCGCATGCGATGCGATGCACATAAGAGGCGATATCAAAGGATGCCATGCAAATGTGACGAGAGATGACTTAATGCGCATGCGATGTGATGCACAAAAGATGCGATGTCGAGCGATGCCATGAGCGTGTTATGCGATGTGACTAAATGCATATTCGATGCACATAAGATGCGATGTCGAGCGATGCATGCGCATGTGACGCGATGTGACACAATGCGCTGCGATGCGATGCTCACAAGATGCGATATCAAGCGAAGCCATTGGCATGTGACGCGATGTGACTCAATGCGCATGCGCTGCGATGCACATTATATGCGATGTCGACCGATGTCATGCGCAGCTGGTGCGACGTGACTCAATGCGCATGCGACACGATGCAGATAAGATGCGATGATGAGCGATGCCATGCGCGTGTGATACGATGTGACTCAATGCGCATGCGATGCACATAAGATGCGATTTCGAGCAATGCATGCGCATGTGACGCGATGTGAGTCAATGCGCTGCGAAGCGCAACACATAAGAGTCCATATTAAGCGATGCCATGCGCATGTAACGCGATCTGACTCAACGCGCATGCGATTCGATGCAGATAAGATGCGATTTAGAGCGATGTCATGCGCATGTGGTGGGACGTGACTAGATGCGCATGCGATGCATATAAGATGCGATATCAAGTGATGGCATGCGCCTATGATGCGACGTGACTCAATGCGCATGCGGTGAGATGCACATAAGATGCGATATCAAGCGATGCCATGCGCATGTCACTCTACGGGACTCAATGCGAATGCGTAGCGATGCACATAAGATGCGATATAAAGTGATGCCATGCACATGTGACGCGATGTAACTCAATCCGCATGCGATATGATGCACATAAGATGCGATATCAAGCAATGCCATGCCCATGTGGCGTGATGTGACTCAATACGCATGCGATGCGATGCACGTAAGATGCGATATCAAGCGATGCCGTGCAAATGTGACACGATATGTCTCAATGCGCATGCGATGCGATGCACATTAAATGCGATGTTGAGCGATGCCATGCGCGTGTGACGAGATGTGACTCAATGCGCATGCGATGCACATAAGATGTGATATCAAGCGATGGCAAGCGCATGTGACGCGATTAGACTCAATGCGCATGCGATGCGATGCACAAAAAATGCGGTGTCGAGCGATGTCATGCGCATGTGGTGCGACGTGACTCAATGCGCATGCGATACGATGCAGATAAGATGCGAAGCCAAGGGATGACATGCGCTTATGGCGTGATGTCACTCAATGCGCTGCGATGCGATGCACATAAGATGCGATATCAAGTGATGGCATGCGCCTATGATGCGACGTGACTCAATGCGCATGCGGTGAGATGCACATAAGATGATATATCAAGCGATCCCATGCGCATGTCACTCTACGTGACTCAATGCGAATGCGTAGCGATGCACATAAGATGCGATATAAAGTGATGCCATGCACATGTGACGCGATGTAACTCAATCCGCATGCGATATGATGCACATAAGATGCGATATCAAGCGATGCCATGCCCATGTGGCGTGATGTGACTCAATACGCATGCGATGCGATGCACATAATATGCGATATCAAGCGAGGCCATGCGCCTGTGACGCGACGTGACTCAATGCGAATGCGTATGCGATTCGATGCACATAAGATGCGATAACATGGGATGCCACGCGCATGTGACGCGAAGTGACTCAATGCGCATGCGATGCGATGAACATAAGATGCGATATCAAGTGATGCCATGCACATGTGACGCGATGTGACTCAATGCGCTTGCGATGCGATGTACATAAGATGCGATAACAAGCGATGCCATGCGTATGTGATCGCGAACTGACTCAATGCGCATGCGATGCGGTGCATATTAGATGCGATATCAAACGATGCCATGCGCATGTGACGTGATGTGACTAAATCCGCATGCGATGCGATGCAAATAAGATGCGATATCAAGCGATGCCATGCCCATGTGGGGTGATGTGACTCAAAGCGCTGCGATGCGATGCACATAAGATGCGACATCAAGCGATGCCATGCGCATGTGACGGGATGTGACTCAATTAGCATGCGATGCGATGAACCTAAGATGCGATATCAAGCGATGCCATGCAAATGTGACGCGATATGACTCAATGCGCATGTGATGCGATGCACATTAGATGCGATGTCGAGCGATGCCAAGCGCAAGTGACGCGATGTGACTCAATGCGCATGCGATGCGATGCACAAAAAATGCGGGGTCGAGCGATGTCATGCGCATGTGGTGCGACATGACTCCATGCGCATGCGATGCGATGCAGATAGGATGCGATATAAGGCGATGCCATTCGGATATGACGCGACGTGACTCAATGCGCATGAGATGAGATGCACATAGGATGCGATATCAAGCGATGCCATGTGCATGTGACGTGACGTGACTCATTCCGCAAGCGATGCGATGCACATAAGATGCGATATCAAGCGATGCCATGCGCATGTGACGCGACGTGACTCAATGCGCATGCGAAGCGACGCACAGAAGCTGCGATATCAAACGATGCCATGCAAATGTGACGAAAGATGACTCACTGCGCATGCGATGCGATGTACAAAAGATGCGATGTAGAGCGATGCCATGCGCGTGTGATACGATGTGACTCAATGCGCATGCGATGCACATAAGATGCGATTTCGAGCGATGCATGCGCATGTGACGCGATGTGACTCAACGCGCATGCGATGCGATGCACATAAGAATCGATATAGAGCTATGTCATGCGCATGTGGTGGGACGTGACTAGATGCGCATGCGATGCGATGCACATAAGATGCGATATCAAGCGATGCCATGCGCATATGACGCGACGTGACTCAATGCGCATGCGATCAGATTCACATAAGATGCGATAACAAGCGATGCCATGGGCATGTGACGCGACGTGGCTCAATGCGCATGGGTTGCGATACACATAAGATGCGATATCAAGCGAAGCCATGCGCATGTGACGCGACGTGACTCAATGCGAATGCAAGATGCGATAACAAGGGATGCCACGCGCATGTGACGCGAAGTGACTCAATGCGAATGCGATGCGGTGCACATAAGATGCGATATCAGGTGATGCCATTCGCATGTGACGCGATGTGACTCAATGCGCATGCGATGCGTAGCGATGCACATAAGATGCGATATCAAGCGAATCCATGCGTATGTGACCGCGAAGTGACTCAATGCGCATGTGATGCGGTGCACTTAAGATGCGATATCAAACGATGCCATGCACATAAGATGCGATATCAAGCGATGCCATGCGCATGTGGCGTGATCTGACTGAATGCGGTGCGATGTGATGCACATAAGATGCGACATCAAGCGATGCCATGCGCATTTGACGCGACGTGACTCAATACGCCTGGGATGTGATGCACCTAAGATGCGACATCAAGCGATGCCATGCGCATGTGACGCGATATGACTCAATGCGCATTCGATGCGATGCACATAAGATGCGATTTCGAGCGATGCCATAGGCGTGTGATGCGAGGTGACTCAATGCGCATGCGAGGCACATAAGTTGCGATATCAAGCGATGCCAGGCGCATGTGACGCGATGTGACTCAATGCGCATGCGATGCAATGCACAAAAGATGCGCTGTCGAGTGATGTCATGCGAATGTGGTGCGACGTGACTCAATGCGCAAGCGATGCGATGCACA
Organism: Tenodera sinensis; assembly: GCA_030765045.1. Classification (NCBI taxonomy): domain Eukaryota; kingdom Metazoa; phylum Arthropoda; class Insecta; order Mantodea; family Mantidae; genus Tenodera; species Tenodera sinensis. Next base: position 111,512,820 of record CM060970.1, on the reverse strand, counting down.
TAAGATGCGATATTAAGCGATGCCATGCGAATGTGACGCGACGTGACTCAATGCGGATGCGCCGAGATGCACATAAGATGCGATATCAAGCGATGCCATGCGCATGTGACGCGACGTGGCTCAATGCGCATGTGATACGATGCATATAAGATGCGATATCAAGCTATGCCATGCGCATGTGACGCGACGTGGCTCAATGCGCATGCGATGCGATGCACAAAAATTGCGGGGTCGAGCGATGTCATGCGCATGTGGTGCGACATGACTCCATGCGCATGCGATGCGATGCAGATAGGATGCGATATCAAGCGAAGCCATGCGGATATGACGCGACGTGACTCATTGCGCATGCGATGAGATGCACATAGGATGCGATATCAAGCGATGCCATGCGCATGTGACGCGACGTGACTCATTCCGCAAGCGATGCGATGCACATAAGATGCCATATCAAGCGATGCCATGCGCATGTGACGCGACGTGACTCAATGCGCATGCGAAGCGACGCACAGAAGCTGCGATATCAAGCGATGCCATGCAAATGTAACGAAAGATGACTCAATGCGCATGCGATGCGATGCCCATAAGATGCGATGTCGAGCGATGCCATGCGCGTGTGATGCGATGTGACTCAATGCGCATGCGATGCACAAAAGATGCGATATCAAGCGATGCCATTCGCAAGAGACGCGATGTGACTCAATGCGCATGCGATGCGATGTACAAAAGATGCGATGTCGAGCGATGCCATGCCCGTGTGATACGATGGGACTCAATGCGCATGCGATGCACATAAGATGCGATTTCGAGCGATGCATGCGCATGTGACGCGATGTGACTCAACGCCAATTCGATGCGATGCACATAAGATGCGATATAGAGCTATGTCATGCGCATGTGGTGGGACGTGACTAGATGCGCAAGCGATGCGATGCACATAAGATGCGATATCAAGTGATGCTATGCGTATATGACGCGACGTGACTCAATGCGCATGCGATGCGATGCACATAAATGCGATATCAAGCGATGCCATGCGCATGTGACGCGACGTGGCTCAATGCGCATGCGATGCGACGCACATAAAATGCGGTATCAAGCGATACCATGCGCATGTGACGTGATGTGACTCAATGCGCATGCGATGCAGTGAACATAAGATGCGATATCAAGCGATGCCATGTGCTTGTGACGCGATGTGACTCAATTCGCATGCGATGCGATGCACTTAAGATGGGATATCAAGCGATGCCATGCGCATCTGACGCGATGTGACTGAATGCGTATGCGATGCGATGCACATAAGATGCGATATCAAGCGATGCCATGCGCATGTGACGCGACGTGACTCAATGCGCATGCGATGCGATGTATATAAGATGCAATATCAAGCGATGCCATGCGCATGTGACGAGACGTGGCTCAATGGGCATGCGATGCGATGCACATAAGATGCGATATCAAGCGATGCCTTGCACATGTGACGCGATGTGACTCAATACGAATACGATGCGATGCACATAAGATGGGATATCAAGCGATGCCATGCGCATGTGACTCGACGTGACTCAATGCGCATGTGATGCGGTGCACTTAAGATGCGATATCAAACGATGCCATGCGCATTTGACGTAATGTGACTCAATCCGCATGCGATGCGATGCACATAAGATGCGATATCTAGCGATGCCATGCGCATGTGGCGTGATCTGACTGAATGCGGTGCGATGCGATGCACATAAGATGCGACATCAAGCGATGCCATGCGCATTTGACGCGACGTGACTCAATACGCCTGCGATGGGATGCACCTAAGATGCGATATCAAGCGATGCCATGCGCATGTGACGCGATATGACTCAATGCGCATTCGATGCGATGCACATAAGATGCGATTTCGAGCGATGCCATGCGCATGTGACGCGACGTGGCTCAATGCGCATGCGATACAGTGCACATAAGATGCGATATCAAGCTATGCCATGCGCATGTGACGCGATGTGACTCAATGCGCATGCGATGCGATGCACAAAAGATGCGGTGTCGAGTGATGTCATGCGAATGTGACGCGACGTGGCTCAATGCGCATGCGATGCAGTGAACATAAGATGCGATATCAAGCGATGACATGTGCTTGTGACGCGATGTGACTCAATACGCATGCGATGCGATGCACCTAAGATGCGATATCAAGCGATGCCATGCGCATGTGACGGGATGTGACTGAATGCGTATGCGATGCGATGCACATAAGATGCGATATCAAGCGATGCCATGCGCATGTAACGCGACGTGACTCAACGCGCATGCGATGCGATGTACATAAGATGCGATATCAAGCGATGCCATGCGCATGTGACGAGACGTGGCTCAATGGGCATGCGATGCGATGCACATAAGATGCGATATCAAGCGATGCCTTGCACATGTGACGCGATCTGGCTCAATACGAATACGATGCAATGCACATAAGATGCGATATCAAGCGATGCCATGCGCATGTGACGCGATGTGACTCAATGCGCATGCGATGCGATGCACAAAAGATGCGGTGTCGAGTGATGTCATGCGAATGTGGTGCGACGTGACTCAATGCGCATGCGATGCGATGCACATAAGATGCGATAACAAGCGATGTCATGCGCATGTGACGCGACGTGACTCAATGCGCATGCGATGCGATTCACATAAGATGCGCTATCAAGCGATGCCATGCGCATGTGACGCGACGTGACTCAATGCGCATGCGATGCGATGTACATAAGATGCGATATCAAGCGATGCCATGCGCATGTGACGCGACGTGACTCAATGCCCATGCGATGCGACGCACAGAAGATGCGATATCAAGCGATGCCACGCGCAGGTGACGCGATGTGGCTCAATACGCAAGCGATGCGATGCACATAAGATGCGATATCAAGCGATGCCATGAGCATGTGACGCGACGTGACTTAATGTGAATACGATGCGATGCACCGAAGATGCAATAACAAGCGATGCCATGCGCATGTGACGCGACGTGACTCAATGCGCATGCGATGTGATTCACATAAGATGCGATATCAAGCGATGCCATGAGCATGTGACGCGACGTGACTTAATGTGAATACGATGCGATTCACCTAAGATGCGATAACAAGCGATGCCATGCGCATGTGACGCAAAGTGACTCAATGCGCATGCGATGCGATGCACATAAGATGCGATATCAACCGATGCCATGCGCATGTGAAGCGATGTGAGTCAATGCGCATGCGATGCGATGCAAATAAGATGCGATAACAAGGGATGCCATGCGCATGTTACGCGACGTGACACAATGTGCATGCGATGCGATGCACATAAGATGCGATATGAAGCGATGCCATGCGTATGTGACGTAATGTGACTCATTCCGCATGCGGTGCGATGCACATAAGGTGCAATTTCGAGCGATGCATGCGCATGTGGCGCGATGTGACTCAATGCGCTGCGAAGCGATGCACATAAGATGCGATATCAAGCGATGCCATGCAAATGTGACGCGAGATGAATATATGCGCATGCGATGCGATGCACATAAGATACGATGTCATGCGATGAATTGCAAATGTGACGCGACGTGACTCAATGCGCATGCAATGCGATGCACATAAGATACGATATCAAGCGATGCCTTGCAAATGTGACGCGACGTGACTCAATGCGCATGCGATGCTATGTACATAAGATGCGATATCAAGCGATGCCATGCGCATGTGACGAGACATAACTCCATGCGCATGCGATGCGATTCACATAAGATTGCGATGTCTAGCGATGCATGTGCATGTGACGCATTGTGACACAGTGCGCTGCGATACGATGCACATAAGATGCGATATCAAGCGATGCCATGGGCATGTGATTCGACGTGACTCAATGCGCATGCGATGCACATAAGATGCGATATCAAGCGATGCCATGCAAATGTGACGCGACGTGACTCAATGCGCATGCGATGCGATGCACATATGATGCGATCTCAAACGATGCCATGCGCATGTGACGCGACGTGACAATGCGCTGCGATGCGATGCACAGAAGATGCGATATCAAGCGATGCCATTCGCATGTGACGTGACTCAATGCGCATGCGATGCGATGCACATAAAATGCGATGTCGAGCGATGTCATGCGCATGTGGTGCGACGGTACTCAGCGCGCATGCGATGCGATGCACATAACATGCGATATCAAGCGATGCCATGCGCATGTGACGCAATGTGACTCAGTACGCATGCGATGCGATGCACATAAGGTGCGATATCAAGCGATGCCATGCGCATGTGACAAGATGTGACTCAATGCGCATGCGATGCGATGCGATGCACACAAGATGCGATGTCGAGCGATGCTATGAGCTTATGACGCGACGTGACTCAATGCGCATGCGATAAGATTCACATAAGATGCGATAACAAGCGGTGCCATGTGCATGTGACGCGACGTGTCTCAATTGCATGCGATGTGATGCACATAAGATGCAATATCAAGCGAAGCCATGCGCTTTTGACGCGACGTCACTCAATGCGAATGCGATGCGATGCACACAAGATGCGATAGCAAGGGATGCCAAGCGCATGTGACGCGAAGTGACTCAACGCGCATGCGATGCGATGCACATAAGATGCGATATCAAACGATGCCAGGCGCATGTGGCGTGATATGACTCAATGCGCTGCGATGCGATGCACGTAAGATGCGATATCAAGCGATGCCATGCTCATGTGACGCTAGGTGGCTGAACGCGCATGCGATGCAATGCACATAAGTTTCGATATCAAGCGATCCCATGCAAATGTGACGCGACGTGGCTCAATGCGCTTGCAATGCAATGCACATAAGATGCGATGTTGAGCGATGCCATGCGAATGTGATGCGATGTGACTCGAGGCGCATGCGATGCACATAAGTTGCGTTGTCGAGCGATGAGTGGGCATGCGACGCGACGGGACTCAAAGCGCATTCGATGCGATGCACATAAGGTGGGACATAAAGCGATGCCATGCGCATGTGACGCGACCTGGCTCAATGCGCATGCGATGCGATGCACATAAGATGCGATATCAAGCGATGCCATGCGCATCGGACGTGATGTGGCTCAATGCGCAATCGATGCGATGCACATAATATGCGATATCAAGCGATGCCATGCGCATGTGATTCGACGTGACTCAATGCGCATGCGATGCACATAAGATGCGATATCAAGCGATGCCATGCAAATGTGACGCGACGTAACTCAATGCGCATGCGATGCGATGCACATATGATGCGATATCGGGCCATGCCATGCGCATGTGACGCGATGTGACAATGCGCTGCGATGCGATGCACATAAGATGCGATATCAAGCGATGCCATGCGCATGTGACGCGACGTGGCTCAATGCGCATGCGATGCACATAAGATGCGATATCAAGCGATGCCATGCAAATGTGACGCGACGTAACTCAATGCGCATGCGATGCGATGCACATATGATGCGATATCGGGCCATGCCATGCGCATGTGACGCGATGTGACAATGCGCTGCGATGCGATGCACATAAGATGCGATATCAAGCGATGCCATGCGCATGTGACGCGACGTGGCTCAATGCGCATGCGATGCGGTGCACATAAGATGGGATATCAAGCGATGCCATGCGCATGTGGCGTGATGTCACTCAATGCGCTGCGATTAGATGCACATAAGATGCGATATCAAGCGATGCCATGCGCAATGGGCGCGACGTGACTCAATGCGCATGCGATGCGATGCACATAAGATGCGATATCAAGCGATGCCATGCGCATGTGACGCCATGTGCCTCAATACGCAAGCGATGCGAGGCACATAAGATGCGATATCAAGCGATGCCATTCGCATGTGGCTTGACTCAATGCGCATGCGATGCGATGCACATAAAATGCGATGTCGAGCGATGTCATGCGCATGTGGTGTGACGGTACTCAGCGCGCATGCGATGCACATAACATGCGATATCAAGCGATGCCATGCGCATGTACCGTGATGTCACTCAATGCGCTGCGATTTGATGCACATAAGATGCTATATCAAGCGATGCATTTGCATGTGACGCGATGTGACCCAATGCGCTGCGAAGCGATGCACATAAGGTGCGATATCAAGCGATGCCATTTGCATGTGATGCGATGAGACTCGATGCGCATGCGATGCACATAAGATGCGATGTCGAGCGATGCCATAGGCGTGTGATGCGAGGTGACTCAATGCGCATGCGAGGCACATAAGTTGCGATATCAAGCGATGCCAGGCGCATGTGACGCGATGTGACTCAATGCGCATGCGATGCGATGCACAAAAGATGCGGTGTCGGGTGATGTCATGCGAATGTGGTGCGACGTGACTCAATGCGCAAGCGATGCGATGCACATAAGATGCGATATTAAGCGATGCCGTGCGAATGTGACGCGACGTGACTCAATACGCCTGCGATGGGATGCACCTAAGATGCGATATCAAGCGATGCCATGCGCATGTGACGCGATATGACTCAATGCGCATTCGATGCGATGCACATAAGATGCGATTTCGAGCGATGCCATAGGCGTGTGATGCGAGGTGACTCAATGCGCATGCGAGGCACATAAGTTGCGATATCAAGCGATGCCAGGGGCATGTGACGCGATGTGACTCAATGCGCATGCGATGCGATGCACAAAAGATGCGGTGTCGGGTGATGTCATGCGAATGTGGTGCGACGTGACTCAACGCGCATGCGATGCGATGTACATAAGATGCGATATCAAACGATGCCATGCGCATGTGATGTGATGTGACTCCATGCGCTGCCATGAGATGCACATAAGATGCCATATCAAGCGATGCCATGCGCATGTGACGCGATGTGGCTCAATACGCAAGCGACGCGACGCACATAAGATGTGATATCAAGCGATGCAATGCGCATGTGACGCGATGTGACTCACTTCGCATGCGATGCGATGCACATAAGGTGCGATATCAAGCGATGCCATGCGCATGTGACACGATGTGACTCAATGCGCATGTGACGCGATGTGACTCAATGCGCATGCGATGCGATGCACACAAGATGCGATGTCGATCGATGCCATGAGCATGTGACGCGACGTGAGTTAATGTGAATACGATGCGATGAACATAAAGTGCGATAACAAGCGATGCCATGCGCAAGTGACGCGACGTGACTGAATGTGCATGCGATGCACATAAGATGCGATATCAAGCGATGCCATGCGCATATGACGCGACGTGACTCAATGCGCATGCGATGAGATTTACATAAGATGCGATAACAAGCGGTGCCATGTGCATGTTCCGCGACGTGACTCAATTGCATGCGATGCGCTGCACATAAGATGCGATATCAAGCGAAGCCATGCGCATGTGACGCGACGTGACACAATGTGCATGCGATGCGATGCACATAAAATGCGATATCAAGCGATGCCATAAGCATATGACGCGACGTGACTCAATGCGCATGCGATGAGATTCACATAAGATGCGATAACAGGCGGTGCCATGTGCATGTGACGCAAGGTGTCTCAATTGCATGCGATGCGATGCACATAAGATGCGATATCAAGCGAAGCCATGCGCATGTGACGCGACGTGGCTCAATGCGAATGCGATGCGATGCACACAAGATGCGATAACACGGGATGCCACGCGCATGTGACGCCATGTGCCTCAATACGCAAGCGATGCGGGGCACATAAGATGCAATATCAAGCGATGCCATTCGCATGTGACTTGACTCAATGCGCATCCGATGCGATGCACATAAAATGCGATGTCGACCGATGTCATGCGCATGTGGTGTGACGGTACTCAGCGCGCATGCGTTGCACGTAACATGCGATATCAAGCGATGCCTATCGCATGTGGCGTGATGTCACTCAATGCGCTGCGATTTGATGCACATAAGATGCTATATCAAGCGATGCCATGCGCATGTGACGCGACGTGACTCGATGCGCATGCGATGCAATGCACATAAGATGCGATAACAAGCGATGCCATGCGCATGCGACGCGCCGTGACGATGACTCAATGCGAATGCGATGCGATGCACACAAGATGCGATAACAAGGGATGCCACGCGCATGTGACGCGAAGTGACTCAATGCGCATTCGATGCGATGCATATTAGATGCGATATCAGGTGATGCCAGCCGCATGTGACGCGATGTGGCTCAATGCGCATGCGATGAGATTCATATAACACGCGATAACAAGCGATGCCATGCGCATGCGACGTGACGTGACTCAATGCGCTTGCGATGCAATGCACATAAGATGCGATATCAAGCGAAGCCATGCGCATGCGACGTGAACTGACTCAATACGCATGCGATGCGATGTACAATAGATGCGATATCAGGTGATGCCAGCTGCATGTGACGCGAAGTGACTCAATGCGCATGCGATGCGATGCATATTAGATGCGATATCAGGTGATGCCAGCCGCATGTGACGCGATGTGGCTCAATGCGCATGCGATGCGATTCACATAAGATGCGATATCAAGCGACGCCATGCGTATGTGACCGCGAAGTGACTCAATGCGCATGCGATGTGGTGCACATAAGATGCGATATCAAACGATGCCATGCGCATGTGACGTGATTTGACTCAATGCGCTGCGATTTGATGCACATAAGATGAGACATCAAGCGATGCCATGCGTATGCGACGCGACATGACGATGACTCAATGCGAATGCGATGAGATGCACAAAAGATGCGATAACAAGGGATGCCACGCGCATGTGACGCGAAGTGACTCAATGCGCATTCGATGCGATGCATATTAGATGCGATATCAGGTGATGCCAGCCGCATGTGACGCGATGTGGCTCAATGCGCATGCGATGCGATGCACATAAGATGCGATATCAAGCGATGCCATGCGTATGTGACCGCGATGTGGCTCAATGCGCATGCGATGCGATGCACATAAGATGCGATATCAAGCGATGCCATGCGCATGTGACGCGATATGACTCAATGCGCATGCGATGCGATGCACATAAAATACGATATCAAACGATGACTTGCGCATGTGACGGGACGTGACTCAATGCGCATGCGATGCGATGTACATAAGATGCGATATTAAGCGATGCCATGAGCATGTGACGCGACGTGACTCAATGCTAATACGATGCGATGCACATAGGATGCGATAACCAGTGATGCCATGCGCATGTGACGCGACGTGACTCAATGCGCATGCGTTGCGATGCACATAAGATACGATATCAAGAGATGCCATGCGCATGTGAAGCGACGTGACTCAATGCGCATGCCATGCGATGCACATAACATGCGATATCAAGGGATGCCATGCGCATGTGACGCGATGTGACTCAATGCGCATGCGATGCGATGCACATAAGATGCGATATCAAGCGATGCCATGCGTATGTGACGTGATGTGACTCAATCCGCATGCGATGCGATGCACATAAGATGCGATATCAAGCGATTCCATGCGCATGTGGCGTGATGTGACTCAATGCGCTGCAATGCGATGCACATAAGATGCAACATCAAGCGATGCCATGCACATGTGACGTGATGTGACTTAATACGCATGCGAAGCGAAGCACATAAGATGCGATATCAGGCGGCGCCGTGGCCGAGCGGTTAGCGCGCTCGCCTACCACCTAGGCGGCCCGGTTTCGATGCCAGGGACCCGCATGTGGTATTCGTGGTGAACGATGCGGCGTAAGGGCGGATTTTCTCCTGGTACTCCGGTTTCCCCCGCCATCTCATTCCACCGTTGCTCCATCTTTATTCCATGTTTCATCAGTGTCACCGCCTGCGGTGCCGTAGTAGTAAAAGTGGGCGTTAAACACTACAAACAATGCGATATCAAGCGATGCCATGCGCATGTGACGCCATGTGACTCAATGCGGATGCGATGCGATTCATATAGTATGCGATTTCGAGCGATGAAATGCGCGTGTGATACGATGTGACTCAATGCGCTTACGATGCACATAACATGCGATTTCAAGCGATGAATGCGCATGTGACGCGATGTGACTGTATGCGCCTGCGATGCGATGCACCTAAGATGCGATATCAAGCGATGCCAAGCGCATGTGACGCGATATGGCTCAATGCGCATGCGATGCGATGCACATAAAATGCGATGTCGAGCGATGCCATGCGCGTGTGATGCGATGTGACTGAAGGCGCACCCCTCCGAAGGAGTGTCGCCTTGTCGTGGCGGAGGGGCTCAGTACCTGAACCAGACGGCCTACTAAGTGCTCTGTCGACTACTGGTAGGCAAGAGGTGAGGGGAAGCAAAGAACATTCCAAACGGGTAGATGAGGCTCGTTAGTCTTGGTCGACGACTCATCTAGGAGAAGAGGACTCCGAAATCAAACTCCCCCAGGGGCTCCTACTACGGTAGGTACGGGTTTGGCGTACCCGGGGCCCCGAGCCATACTCTCGATTGGGTTCCTCCAAGAGGTGAGAGGGCATATGCCAAACGCCCAATCAACTTTGGTCCACTTTTGTGTTTGACCTCCCACCTGTTACACAGTCTGATGGATAACCTACGCGCGGGTCGTCGGAGGATGGGGTGACGCAAGGGGTGACTGGGTAATCGCGTAAGTCCCAGCCCTGGTTATCATGTAGGATCTGTGTGCGTATCCGCTGATAAAGGTCAGTCCCGGGGAGGGGCCATTGCATAAGCTGATGCACTCCTGAAGGCGATTGGGTCCCTCTGTCTATGCATTGGGAGGTGAGACCCTAGGGTGAGCAAGGTCCAGGCCAAGACTCTCACCTAAGCCGGGGTGGCGCCCATGATGTGAGCATGCCATCGGAGACATTTGCAATGGTGGAGGATGACATCGCCATGAGTTCTCAAAAAACTCAAAACAAAAAAAAATATAAAAGTTTGTGCAAAGGAAGTAGCAGAGTTGAGTGGTCCTCGCTACTTAGTAATATCAAGAACTGAGGGAGACAAGAAATTTTTATCGGTGAGCCCATTTACCATACAAAAGGTTTTGGATAACATTGCTGGTCCTGTAAAGTCATGCACTAGATCTCGCAATGGCACGCTCCTGGTTGAAGCACATTCAGCTACCCAGGCAGCTAAAATACTGAAAGCGAATATGCTAGCAAGTTATCCTGTCAGCGTTCAGATGCACAGAACTTTGAGCTCCTCGCGCGGCGTGATAAACACCCGTGCATTGGATGATTTAAGCAATGAGGAGATTCAAGAAAATCTTATGGAACAAGGCGTTACAAATGTTTACCGGGTTCAACGCAAAGAAGGTGGTGAACTGAAGCCAACACGTACCCTGTTCCTGACCTTTGATCGGGTAGATCTCCCGCAAAGGATTAAGGCAGGGTATGAGTCCATCGAAGTTAGGCCGTTCATCCCGAACCCGCTGAGATGTTTTAAATGCCAGCGCTTTGGGCATACAAATGAATTTTGCAAGGGACAAGCTACATGCCCTCAATGTGGAGATGAATTCCACGATGGTGCATGTACAGCAGCTCCGTCATGTGTGAACTGCAGAGGTGAACATCCATCCAGTTCCCGAGATTGCCCCCGCTTTGTAGAGGAAAGAGCGATCCAAGAGATACGGGTCAAAGAGAAGGTGCCCTTCTCAGAAGCCCGGAAGCTCTTGCGTACACGCCAACCCTCTGTTCCAAGGTCCGGGACCTATAGCTCAGTTGTAGCTAAACCGGTACCGAGCAGAGAGATCGCAACCCAGACCAGCGATTTCAATGGGGCAACAATATCTGAAAAGACACTTGTAGCCCGTAGCTCTACTCCAAAGCCTTCAACATCAGCGCGCACATCTGTGTCAACGTCAACGTCTACAAAATCCGCAAGCGCAAAAAACATTAGCGTTACATCACCATCAAGAGCATCAAGATCAGCGCAAAAAACTAGCAAGCCCGTAAGATATGAAGCCTCACCGATCAAATTTAAAAAGAGTTACTCAAAGACCGACTTCCTCAAGGAAAATAAAATGTCTAGTCCCAGTACATCGAAGGGATGTAAGAGTCCCCGAACATCTCCTCGAAGATCTCGAAAATCCTCTTCTGGAGAATCTTCAGGGGTGGACTCAGACCGGCGTCTTTCATCTTCGCCGGTCCCCATTAGCAACCGGTTCGAGACACTCGAACCCAAGTTTGCTATGGGAAGACGCACGTCCTCGGCAGAGGACGTGGATTTGGACCAATCTGCCCACAATGGGAGACCCCCAGTTGAAAAGAGGCGCGAAAAAGCGTCCGAAAAGAACCTCAGCCCAAGAGAGAAAACGGCTAAATTAGTTCGACAACCGCCTGCTCCAAAGTAATGAAGAGTTACCTTGGAATTACCTATCCCATACACAATGCAATATGACTATCCTACAATGGAACGTACGTGGCATTCGAACTCAAAGGCCAGAACTTGAGCTCTTGCTCAAAGAAAACGAACCTCTGGTCGCATGTTTGCAAGAGACTAAGCTGCGTCCTCGAGACGCTTTCCATCTAAGGCGATCCACCCCAGTACGGTGCGATGTTACACCAGAAGAGGGTGTACCGGCACATGGCGGCGCTATGATACTTGTCAGAGATGACGTATATATGCAAACTCTACCTTTGCACTCTGATATACAATCAGTTGCTGTATGGATTAAACTGCCAAACATACATTTCACTATCTGTAATGTTTATTTGCCTCCGTCCCATGACTTCTCGCACATTGATTTAGAAGATCTAGTTTCCCAGTTGCCAACACCGTTTCTGTTGGTGGGAGACTTCAATGCGCACCACCCACTTTGGGGTTCAAGTCGCGCTTGTGCGAGAGGTACACTCATTTCCGATTTTTTGGACAGTCACAACCTAGCTCTCCTCAACACTGGAGAGCCTACATTCATTTCGGACTCTCATAACAGCTTCTCACACCTTGACCTTGCAGTTTGTTCACCTCAGTTGGCAGTCTCCCTACAATGGAATGTCATCTCTGATTTACACTCTAGTGACCATTTCCCATGTCTTATTAGTCTCTTGACGCAACATACATTTTCCACACGTATGCCCAGATGGCGTCTGGACCATGCCAACTGGAACCTTTACACCCAGTTGGCTGTCTTTACCTACAACGAGCACGACTCAGTAAATAATTTGGCGCAGCATCTCACGGAGACGATTCTCTCTGCTGCTGAACAATCGATTCCGCGGTCGACTACACACCGCCGTCGATTTCCCGTCCCCTGGTGGACGGAAGAATGTCGGAATGCCATTCGTGCTCGAAGGCGTGCACTTAGGGTTTTCCAACGTCATCCTACTTTGGAAAACCTGATTGAATACAAGAAAATGCGCGCCAGGTCCAGACAAGTCATTAAGGATAGCAAAAAGTCATCATGGAGCAAATTTGTAGCTTCATTTAACCGACACACACCTTCCTCGGTTGTGTGGGATAGATTAAGGCGTGTTGCAGCTAAATCGACCCAAATACCAATAGCGGGACTAAAAACAGCCACAGGAGCTGTTGTTGATTCATTTGAAGTGGCCAATACCTTTGGCAGTGCTTTCGCACAAGTGTCTAGCTCGGAAAACTACTCCCCTGAGTTCCTTCCATTTAAAACTCAGGTGGAATCTCAAGGCTTCACGTTTCGTTCTAGAAACGTAGAAGATTACAATCGCCTTTTCACCATGGCGGAGCTGGAGCATTCCCTGAAATCTTCGCGATGTTCAGCACCAGGACCGGACGGTATTCATGTACAAATGTTACAACAGCTCTCTCCTGAAGGTAAGGCATTCCTGCTTGAGGTCTATAATCGTGTTTGGGTTGACAGTATACTCCCAGAAAATTGGCGGGAGGCCACCGTTATTCCCATCTTGAAGGCTGGGAAGGACCGTCATCTTCCCTCCAGCTATCGTCCTATTTCCCTCACCAGTTGCGTTTGCAAGGTGATGGAACGCATGATCAATGTACGACTGGTATGGTGGTTAGAAAGTCGTAACCTACTGACTAACATCCAGTGTGGTTTTCGACGACGCCGTTCAACTGTTGACCATCTTGTGTCAATATCGACACAGATAATGGACGGCTTTATGAAGAACTGTCAAACCGTTGGCATATTTTTCGATCTTGAGAAGGCTTATGATACGTGCTGGCGAGCAGGGATTCTACGTTCCCTGTATGCCTGGAACATACGTGGACGCCTACCACTTTTCATTCAGGAGTTTATGAAGGACCGCTTTTTCCGAGTAAGGGTCGGCTCGGTTTTTTCTAATTCTTTTGTTCAGGAGGAGGAAGTACCTCAGGGTTCGGTGCTAAGTGTCACGCTCTTTGCTATAGCAATTAACTCCATCTGGAAATGTGTTCCACCTGGAGTTTCGTCATGCCTATTCGTAGACGACTTCGCTGTCTATTGCACTTCTCAGCGCACGGCGTTCTTACAACGGCGCCTGCAGCAATGTTTGGACAACCTTAGAGAATGGAGCGTGAGAAACGGCTTCCGTTTCTCAACTGAGAAGACAATCTGCGTTAAATTCTGGCGCCGTAGGAGACGATTACCACCTTCGCTCCGTTTTGGTCCAGATGTACTTCCCTTCGCAGAAGAGACGCGCTTCCTGGGTTTGATCTTGGACAGGAAGCTTAGTTGGTCGTCGCATATTGCACAGCTAAGAGCGAGATGTGACCGTTCCCTAAATATTATGCGAGTACTGAATGGCAAATCGTGGGGAGCGGATCGGACAATTTTGTTGCGAATATATCGCGCATTGGTCCGATCCAAGCTGGACTATGGGTGTATTATTTATTCGTCAGCACGGCCATCTGTGCTGAGAAGATTAGACGTGGTTCATAATAGGGGCATCCGCATTGCAACAGGAGCTTTTCCAACAAGCCCAGTGGTGAGCCTTTACGCCGAGCCCACAGAACCTCCTCTGCAATATCGGCGTGAGATTCTCTTGGCAAATTATGGTTGTGCGCTTAGATGTATGCCTAAGCACCCAACGTTCGCTTCTTTTTTCTCCACCACGCTAAGAGAACGATATAGAAATAGCACCCTTATTCCAAAGCCTGCGGGGTTCCGTTTCCAAGAGCTCCTAGTGAAGCTTGGAGTGGAACTGCCTGTGATGTTCGCCAAGGGCGAGAGACTTTACACCCCTTGGCTATCTCGTACGCCCCATGTAGATCTTGGGATGACCATACACCAGAAGTCCACGATGCCTGTTTCAAGTATCCGCAGGTGTTTCTTAGAATTTTGTCAGGTTACTCTGACCGTAGATATATTTACACCGATGGATCAAAGAACACCAACGGTGTTGGATGTGCTTATGTTTATGGAACCGAACCATATACATTCGGTTTTCCAAATAGCACTTCCATTTTTACTGCAGAGCTTTATGCAATTTATCGAGCCGTTTTGTATGTTCGCCGTCGTAAATTAGGTGACTGCCTGATTTTGAGCGATTCCCTTAGTGTACTGCAGAGCCTTTGTCAGTTGTACAACCCCCACCCTATTGTACAACGTATCCAGGATGCCCTCCATGTTTTACACGCTTCTGGTGTTGATGTGGTGTGTGCATGGATTCCTGGTCACGTAGGTTTGCCTGGGAATGAAATGGCAGATTTAGCAGCAAAGACGGCAACTACTGAACCCAGAATTATCATCTCACGTGTTACTTCGGAAGACTTTAGGCTTGAAGTGCGGAGAGCGGTGCTGTCGTCCTGGCACGACGAGTGGTCAGCTCTCCGCGGTAATAAGCTTAGAGAAGTGAAAGAACTTCCGATAAACTGGGTAACTTCCTGTCGCACATCTCGTCGCGAGGAGGTTAGTTTGGCTCGATTAAGAATAGGGCACTGTAATTTTTCGCACGGTTACCTATTTAAAAGTGACCCTGCGCCTCTATGTCCGCTGTGTGACAACGTTTTGTCGGTTCGCCATGTCCTGCTAGAGTGTTACTCTCTAGCGCACCTTCGGGATTCTCTGCAGCTGCCTGCCAGACTTGCAGAGGTCCTAGTGGACGACAAAACAGCGGTTGATAGAGTTTTTAATTTTTTAGCGCAGTGCAATATAAATTTGAGGATTTAAAATTTTTATTGTCTGTTTCTGATTTTGGACATATTTATCACCTTGTTTCATATCTGGCTATTGCCACTGCTTTTTACCTTTGTATATTTTTCTTGTTGCTAGTATTTTTATTTTTTGAGTGAAATTTATATCTGGCTATTGCCATGAGTCTGTTAAGGGCGCTGATGACCTAGAAGTTGAGCGCCCTTAAACCAAATCCATCCATTTTACTGAAGGCGCATGCGAAGCGATGCGCAAAGGATGCGGTGTCGAGCAATTTCATGCGCATGTGGTGCGACGTGACTCAATGCGCATGCGATGAGATGCACATAAGATACGATATCAAGCGATGCCATGCGCATGTGACGCGACGTGACTCAATGCGCATGTGATGCGATGCACATAAGAAGCGATATCAAGCGATGCCATGCGCATGTGACGTGATGTGACTCAATCCGCATGCGATGCGATGCACATAATATGCGATATCAAGCGATGCCATGCGCATGTTGCGTAATGTGACTCAATGCGCTGCGATGCGATGCATATAAAATGCGATATCAAGCGGTGCCATGCGCATGTGACGCGATGTGACTCATTGCGTATGCGATGCACATAAGTTGCGATTTCGAGCAATGCATGCGCATGTGACGCGATGTGTCTCAATGCGCATGCGATGCGATGCACATAAGATGCGATGTCGAGCAATGTCATGCGCATGTGGTGGGACGTGAGTAGATGCGCATGCGATGCACATAAGATGCGATATCAAGCGATGCCCTGCGCATATGACGCGAAGTGACTCAATGCGAATGCGATGCGATGCACATTAGATGCGATATCAGGTGATGCCAGCCGCATGTGACGCGATGTGACTCGTTGCGCATGCGATGCGACTCACATAAGATGCGATATCAAGCGATGCCATGCGTATGCAACGCGACATGACGATGACTCAATGCGAATGCGATGCGATGCACACAAGATGCGATAACAAGGGATGCCACGCACATGTGACGCGAAGTGACTCAATGCGCATTCGATGCGATGCACATTAGATGCGATATCAGGTGATGCCAGCCGCATGTGACGCGATGTGGCTCAATGCGCATGCGATGCGATGCACATAAGATGCGATATCAAGCGATGCCATGCGTATGTGAACGCGAAGTGACTCAATGTGCATGCGATGCGAAGCACATAAGATGCGATATCAAGCGATGCCATGCGTATGTGACCGCGAAGTGACTCAATGCGCTTGCGATGCGATGCACATAAGATGCGATATCAAGCGATGCCATGCGTATGTGACCGCGAAGTGACTCAATACGCATGCGATGAGATACACCTAAGATGCGATATCAAGCGAAGCAATGCGCATGCGACGCGACGTGACGATGACTCAATGCGAATGCGATGCGATGCACACAAGATGCGATAACAAGGGATGCCACGCGCATGTGACGCGAAGTGACTCAATGCGCAGTCGATGCGATGAACATTAGATGCGATATCAGGTGATGCCAGCCGCATGTGACGGGGTTGTGGCTCAATGCGCATGCGATGCGATGCACATAAGATGCGATATCAAGCGATGCCATGCGCATGTGACGCGATATGACTCAATGCGCATGCGATGCGATGCACATAAAATACGATATCAAACGATGACTTGCGCATGTGACGGGACGTGACTCAATGTGCATGCGATGCGATGTACATAAGATGCGATATCAAGCGATGCCATGAGCATGTGACGCGACGTGACTCAATGCTAATACGATGCGATGCACATAGGATGCGATAACAAGTGATGCCATGCGCATGTGACGCGACGTGACTCAATGCGCATGCCATGCGATGCACATAACATGCGATATCAAGGGATGCCATGCGCATGTGACGCGATGTGACTCAATGCGCATGCGATGCGATGCACATAAGATGCGATATCAAGCGATGCCATGCGTATGTGACGTGATGTGACTCAATCCGCATTCGATGCGATGCACATAAGATGCGATATCAAGCGATTCCATGCGCATGTGGCGTGATGTGACTCAATGCGCTGCAATGCGATGCACATAAGATGCAACATCAAGCGATGCCATGCACATGTGACGTGATGTGACTTAATACGCATGCGAAGCGAAGCACATAAAATGCGATATCAGGCGGCGCCGTGGCCGAGCGGTTAGCGCGCTCGCCTACCACCTAGGCGGCCCGGTTTCGATGCCAGGGACCCGCATGCGGTATTCGTGGTGGACGAAGCGGCGTAAGGGCGGATTTTCTCCGGGTACTCCAGTTTCCCCCGCCATCTCATTCCACCGTTGCTCCATCTTTATTCCATGTTTCATCAGTGTCACCGCCTGCGGTGCCGTAGTAGTAAAAGTGGGCGTTAAACACTACAAACAATGCGATATCAAGCGATGCCATGCGCATGTGACGCCATGTGACTCAATGCGGATGCGATGCGATTCACATAGTATGCGATTTCGAGCGATGAAATGCGCGTGTGATACGATGTGACTCAATGCGCTTACGATGCACATAACATGTGATTTCAAGCGATGCATGCGCATGTGACGCGATGTGACTGTATGCGCCTGCGATGCGATGCACCTAAGATGCGATATCAAGCGATGCCATGCGCATGTGACGCGATATGACTCAATGCGCATGCGATGCGATGCACATAAAATGCGATGTCGAGCGATGCCATGCGCGTGTGATGCGATGTGACTGAAGGTGCATGCGAAGCGATGCGCAAAAGATGCGGTGTCGAGCGATGTCATGCGCATGTGGTGCGACGTGACTCAATGCGCATGCGATGCGATGCAGATAAGATGCGATAATAAGCGATGCCATGCGCATGTGACGCGACCTGGCTCAATGCGCATGCGACGAGATGCACATAAGATACGATATCAAGCGATGCCATGCGCATGTGACGCGACGTGACTCAATGCGCATGCGATGCGATGCACATAAGAAGCGATATCAAGCGATGCCATGCGCATGTGACGTGATGTGACTCAATCCGCATGCGATGCGATGCACATAATATGCGATATCAAGCGATGCCATGCGCATGTTGCGTAATGTGACTCAATGTGCTGCGATGCGATGCATATAAAATGCGATATCAAGCGGTGCCATGCGCATGTGACGCGATGTGACTCATTGCGTATGCGATGCACATAAGTTGCGATTTCGAGCGATGCATGCGCATGTGACGCGATGTGTCTCAATGCGCATGCGATGCGATGCACATAAGATGCGATGTCGAGCGATGCCCTGCGCATATGACGCGACGTGACTCAATGCAAATGCGATGCACACAAGATGCGATAACAAGGGATGCCACGCGCATCTGACGCGAAGTGACTCAATGCGCATGCGATGCGATGCACATTAGATGCGATATCAGGTGATGCCAGCCGCATGTGACGCGATGTGACTCGTTGCGCATGCGATGCGACTGACATAAGATGCGATATCAAGCGATGCCATGCGTATGCGACGCGACATGACGATGACTCAATGCGAATGCGATGCGATGCACACAAGATGCGATAACAAGGGATGCCACGCGCATGTGACGCGAAGTGACTCAATGCGCATTCGATGCGATGCACATTAGATGCGATATCAGGTGATGCCAGCCGCATGTGACGCGATGTGACTCGTTGCGCATGCGATGCGACTGACATAAGATGCGATATCAAGCGATGCCATGCGTATGCGACGCGACATGACGATGACTCAATGCGAATGCGATGCGATGCACACAAGATGCGATAACAAGGGATGCCACGCGCATCTGACGCGAAGTGACTCAATGCGCATGCGATGCGATGCACATTAGATGCGATATCAGGTGATGCCAGCCGCATGTGACGCGATGTGACTCGTTGCGCATGCGATGCGACTGACATAAGATGCGATATCAAGCGATGCCATGCGTATGCGACGCGACATGACGATGACTCAATGCGAATGCGATGCGATGCACACAAGATGCGATAACAAGGGATGCCACGCGCATGTGACGCGAAGTGACTCAATGCGCATTCGATGCGATGCACATTAGATGCGATATCAGGTGATGCCAGCCGCATGTGACGCGATGTGGCTCAATGCGCATGCGATGCGATGCACATAAGATGCAATATCAAGCGATGCCATGCATATGTGACCGTGAAGTGACTCAATGCACATGCGATGCGATGCAGATAAGATGCGATATCAAGCGATGCCATGCGTAAGTGACCGCGAAGTGACTCAATGCGCTTGCGATGCGATGCACATAAGATGCGATATCAAGCGATGCCATGCGTATGTGACCGCGAAGTGACTCAATACGCATGCGATGAGATACACCTAAGATGCGATATCAAGCGAAGCCATGCGCATGCGACGCGACGTGACGATGACTCAATGCGAATGCGATGCGATGCACACAAGATGCGATAACAAGGGATGCCACGCGCATGTGACGCGAAGTGACTCAATGCGCATTCGATGCGATGCACATTAGATGCGATATCAGGTGATGCCAGCCGCATGTGACGCGATGTGGCTCAAAGCGCATGCGATGCGATGCACATAAGATGCGATATCAAGCGATGCCATGCGTATGAGACCGCGAAGTGACTCAATGCGCATGCGATGCGATGCACATAAGATGCGATATCAAGCGATGCCATGCGTATGTGACCGCGAAGTGACTCAATGCGCTTGCGATGCGATGCACATGAGATGCGATATCAAGCGATGCCATGCGTATGTGACCGCGAAGTGACTCAATACGCATGCGATGAGATACACCTAAGATGCGATATCAAGCGAAGCCATGCGCTTGCGACGCGACGTGACGATGACTCAATGCGAATGCGATGCGATGCACACAAGATGCGATAACAAGGGATGCCACGCGCATGTGACGCGAAGTGACTCAATGCGCATTCGATGCGATGCACATTAGATGCGATATCAGGTGATGCCAGCCGCATGTGACGCGATGTGGCTCAATGCGCATGCGATGCGATGCACATAAGATGCGATATCAAGCGATGCCATGCGCATGTGACGCGATATGACTCAATGCGCATGCGATGCGATGCACATAAAATACGATATCAAACGATGACTTGCGCATGTGACGGGACGTGACTCAATGCGCATGCGATGCGATGTACATAAGATGCGATATCAAGCGATGCCATGAGCATGTGACGCGACGTGACTGAATGCTAATACGATGCGATGCACATAGGATGCGATAACAAGTGATGCCATGCGCATGTGACGCGACGTGACTCAATGCGCATGCGTTGCGATGCACATAACATGCGATATTAAGGGATGCCATGCGCATGTGACGCGATGTCACTCAATGCGCATGCGATGCGATGCACAAAAGATGCGATATCGAGCGATGTCATTCGCCTGTGGTGCGACGTAACTCAATGCAGATGCGATGCGATGACCATAAGATGCAATATCAGCCAATGCCATGCGCATGCGACGCGACGTGACTGAATGCGAATGCGATGGGACGCGCATAAGATGCGATATCAAGCGATGCCATGCGCATGCGACGCGACGTGACGATGACTCAATGCGAATGCGATGCGATGCACACAAGATGCGATAACAAGGGATGCCACGCGCATGTGACGCGAAGTGACTCAATGCGCATTCGATGCGATGCACATTAGATGCGATATCAGGTGATGCCAGCCGCATGTGACGCGATGTGGCTCAATGCGCATGCGATGCGATGCACATAAGATGCGATATCAAGCGATGCCATGCGTATGGGACCGCGAAGTGACTCAATGCGCATGCGATGCGATGCACATAATATGCGATATCAAGCGATGCCATGCGCATGTTGCGTAATGTGACTCAATGCGCTGCGATGCGATGCACATAAAATGCGATATCAAGCGGTGCCATGCGCATTTGGCGCAATGTGACTCTATGCGCATGCGATGCGATGCACCTAAGATGCGATATCAAGCGATGCCATGCGCATGTGACGCGATATGACTCAATGCGCATGCGATGCGATGCACACAAGATGCGATAACAAGGGATGCCACGCGCATGTGACGCGAAGTGACTCAATGCGCATTCGATGCGATGCATATTAGATGCGATATCAGGTGAAGCCAGCCGCATGTGACGCGATGTGGCTCAATGCGCATGCGATGCGATGCACATAAGATGCGATATCAAGCGATGCCATGCGTATGTGACCGCGAAGTGAATCAATGCGCATGCGATGTGGTGCACATAAGATGCGATATCAAACGATGCCATGCGCGTGTTGCGTAATGTGACTCAATGCGCTGCGATGCAATGCACATAAAATGCGATATCAAGCGGCGCCATGCGCATTTGGCGCAATGTGACTCTATGCGCCTGCGATGCGATGCACCTAAGATGCGATATCAAGCGATGCCATGCGCATGTGACGCGATATGACTCAATGCGCATGCGATGCGATGCACATAAAATGCGATGTCGAGCGATGTCATGCGCATGTGGTGCGACGTGACTCAATGCGCATGCGTTGCGATGCAGATAAGATGCGATAATAAGCGATGCCATGCACATGTGAAGCGACGTGGCTCAATGCGCATGCGATGAGATGCACATAAGATACGATATCAGGCGATGCCATGCGCATGTGACGCGACGTGACTCAATGCGCATGCGATGCGATGCACATAAGAAGCGATATCAAGCGATGCCATGCGCATGTGACGTGATGTGACTCAATCCGCATGCGATGCGATGCACATAATATGCGTTATCAAGCGATGCCATGCGCATGTTGCGTAATGTGACTCAATGCGCTGCGATGGAATGCACATAAAATGCGATATCAAGCGGTGCCATGCGCATGTGACGCGATGTGTCTCAATGCGGATGCGATGCGATGCACATAAGATGCGATGTCGAGCAATGTCATGCCCATGTGGTGGGACGTGAGTAGATGCGCATGCGATGCACATAAGATGCGATATCAAGCGATGCCCTGCGCTAATGACGCGACGTGACTCAATGCGCATGCGATGAGATTCATATAACATGCGATAGCGAGCGATGCCATGCGCACGCGACGTGACTCAATGCGCTTGCGATGCAATGCACATAGGATGCGATATCAAGCGAAGCCATGCGGATGCGACGGAAGTGACTCAACGCGCATGCGATGCGATGCACATTAGATGCGATGTCAGGTGATGCCAGCTGCATGTGACGCGATGTGACTCAATGCGCATGCGATGCGGTGCACATAAGATGCGATATCAAACGATGCCATGCGCATGCGACGCGACGTGACTCAATCCGCATGCGATGCGATGCACCTAAGATGCGATATCAAACGATGCCATGCGCATGCGACGCGACGTGACTCAATCCGCATGCGATGCGATGCACAAAAGATGCGATATCAAGCGATGCCCTGCGCATATGACGCGACCTGACTAAATGCGCATGCGATGAGATTCATATAACACGCGATAACAAGCGATGCCATGCGCATGCGACGTGACGTGACTCAATGCGCTTGCGATGCAATGCACATAAGATGCGATATCAAGCGAAGCCATGCGCATGCGACGCGAAGTGACTCAATGCGCATGCGATGCGATGCACATTAGATGCGATATCAAACGATGCCAAGCGCATGCGACGCGACGTGACTCAATCCGCATGCGATGCGATGCACATAAGATGCGATATCAAGCGAAGCCATGCGCATGCGACGCGCCGTGACGATGACTCAATGCGAATGCGATGCGATGCACACAAGATGCGATAACAAGGGATGCCACGCGCATGTGACGCGAAGTGACTCAATGTGCATTCGATGCGATGCATATTAGATGCGATATCAGGTGAAGCCAGCCGCATGTGACGCGATGTGGCTCAATGCGCATGCGATGCGATGCACATAAGATGCGATATCAAGCGATGCCATGCGTATGTGACCGCGAAGTGACTCAATGCGCATGCGATGTGGTGCACATAAGATGCGATATCAAACGATGCCATGCGCATGTGACGTGATTTGACTCAATGCGCTGCGATTTGATGCACATAAGATGAGACATCAAGCGATGCCATGCGTATGCGACGCGACATGACGATGACTCAATGCGAATGCGATGCGATGCACACAAGATGCGATAACAAGGGATGCCACGCGCATGTGACGCGAAGTGACTCAATGCGCATTCGATGTGATGCACATTAGATAGGATATCAGGTGATGCCAGCCGCATGTGACGCGATGTGGCTCAATGCGCATGCGATGCGATGCACATAAGATGCGATATCAAGCGATGCCATGCGTATGTGACCGCGAAGTGACTCAATGCGCATGCGATGCGATGCACATAAGATGCGATATCAAGCGATGCCATGCGTATGTGACCGCGAAGTGACTCAATGCGCTTGCGATGCGCTGCACATAAGATGCGATATCAACCGATGCCATGCGTATGTGACCGCGAAGTGACTCAATACGCATGCGATGAGATATACCTAAGATGCGTATTCAAGCGAAGCCATGCGCATGCGACGCGACGTGACGATGACTCAATGCGAATGCGATGCGATGCACACAAGATGCCATAACAAGGGATGCCACGCGCATGTGACGCGAAGTGACTCAATGCGCATTCGATGCGATGCACATTAGATGCGATATCAGGTGATGCCAGCCGCATGTGACGCGATGTGGCTCAATGCGCATGCGATGCGATGCACATAAAATACGATATCAAACGATGACTTGCGCATGTGACGGGACGTGACTCAATGCGCATGCGATGCGATGTACATAAGATGCGATATCAAGCGATGCCATGAGCATGTGACGCGACGTGACTCAATGCTAATACGATGCGATGCACATAGGATGCGATAACAAGCGATGCCATGCGCATGTGACGCGACGTGACTCAATGCCCATGCGTTGCGATGCACATAAGATACGATATCAAGAGATGCCATGCGCATGTGAAGCGACGTGACTCAATGCGCATGCCATGCGATGCACATAACATGCGATATCAAGGGATGCCATGCGCATGTGACGCGATGTGACTCAATGCGCCTGCGATGCGATGCACATAAGATGCGATATCAAGCGATGCCATGCGTATGTGACGTGATGTGGCTCAATCCGCATGCGATGCGATGCACATAAGATGCGATATCAAGCGATTCCATGCGCATGTGGCGTGATGTGACTCAATGCGCTGCAATGCGATGCACATAAGATGCGATATTAGGCGGCGCCGTGGCCGAACGGTTAGCGCGCTCGCCTACCACCTAGGCGGCCCGGTTTCGATGCCAGGGACCCGCATGTGGTATTCGAGGTGGACGAAGCGGCGTAAGGGCGGATTTTCTCCGGGTACTCCGGTTTCCCCCGCCATCTCATTCGACCGTTGCTCCATCTTTATTCCATGTTTCATCAGTGTCACCGCCTGGGGTGCCGTAGTAGTAAAAGTGGGCGTTAAACACTACAAACAATGCGATATCAAGCGATGCCATGCGCATGTGACGCCATGTGACTCAATGCGGATGCGATGCGATTCACATAGTATGCGATTTCGAGCGATGAAATGCGCGTGTGATAAGATGTGACTCAATGCGCTTACGATGCACATAACATGCGATTTCAAGCGATGCATGCGCATGTGACGCGATGTGACTCTATGCGCCTGCGATGCGATGCACCTAAGATGCGATATCAAGCGATGCCATGCGCATGTGACGCGATATGACTCAATGCGCATGCGATGCGATGCACATAAAATGCGATGTCGAGCGATGCCATGCGCGTGTGATGCGATGTGACTGAAGGCGCATGCGAAGCGATGCACAAAGGATGCGGTTTCGAGCGATGTCATGCGCATGTGATGCTACGTGACTCAATGCGCATGCGATGCGATGCAGATAAGATGCGATAATAAGCGATCCCATGCGCATGTGACGCGACGTGACTCAATGCGCATGCGATGAGATGCACATAAGATACGATATCAAGCGATGCCATGCGCATGTGACGCGACGTGACTCAATGCGCATGCGATGCGATGCACATCAGAAGCGATATCAAGCGATGCCATGCGCATGTGACGTGATGTGACTCAATCCGCATGCGATGCTATGCACATAATATGCGATATCAAGCGATGCCATGCGCATGTTGCGTAATGTGACTCAATGCGCTGCGATGCGATGCACATAAAATGCGATATCAAGCGGTGCCATGCGCATGTGATGCGATGTGACTCATTGCGTACGCGATGCACATAAGTTGCGATTTCGAGCGATGCATGCGCATGTGAGGCGATGTGTCTCAATGCGCATGCGATGCGATGCACATAAGATGCGATGTCGAGCAATGTCATGCGCATGTGGTGGGACGTGAGTAGATGCGCATGCGGTGCACATAAGATGCGATATCAAGCGATGCCCTGCGCATATGACGCGACGTGACTCAATGCGAATGCGATGCACACAAGATGCGATAACAAGGGATGCCACGCGCATCTGACGCGAAGTGACTCAATGCGCATGCGATGCGATGCACATTAGATGCGATATCAGGTGATGCCAGCCGCATGTGACGCGATGTGACTCGTTGCACATGCGATGCGACTCACATAAGATGCGATATCAAGCGATGCCATGCGTATGTGACCGCGAAGTGACTCAATGCGCATGCGATGCGGTGCACATAAGATGTGATATCAAACGATGCCATGCGCATGTGACGTGATGTGACTCACTACGCATGCGATGCGATGCACCTAAGATGCGATATCAAGCGATGCCATGTGCATGTGACGCGATATGAGTCAATGCGCATACGATGCGTTGCGATGCACATAAGATGCGATGTCGAGCGATGCCATGCGCATGTAATGCGATGTGACTGAATGCGCATTCGATGCTATGCACAAAAGATGCGGTGTGGGGCGATGTCATGCGCATGTGGTGCGACGTGACTCAATGCGCATGCGATGCGATGCAAATAAGATGCGATAATAAGCGATGCCATGCGCATGTGACACGACGTGACTCAATCCGCATGCGATGCGATGCACATAAGATGCGATATCAAGCGATACCATGCGCATGTTGCGTAATGTGATTCAATGCGCTGCGATGCGATGCACATAAAATGCGATATCAAGCGAGGCTATGCGCATGTGACCCGATGTGATTCATAGCGTATGCGATGCACATAAGTTGCGATTTCGAGCGATGCATGAGCATGTGACGCGATGTGTCTCAATGCGGACGCGATGCGATGCACATAACATGCTATGTCGAGCGATGTCATGCGCATGTGGTGGGACGTGACTAGATGCGCATGCAATGCACATAAGATGCGATATCAAGCGATGCCCTGCGCATATGACGCGACGTGACTCAATGCGCATGCGATGAGATTCATATAACATGCGATAACGAGCGATGCCATGCGCATGCGACGTGACGTGACTCAATGCGCTTGCGATGCAATGCACATAAGATGCGATATCAAGCGAAGCCATGCGCATGCGACGGATGTGACTCAATGCGCATGCGATGCGATGCACATTAGATGCGATATCAGGTGATGCGAGCTGCATGTGACGCGATGTGACTCAATGCGCATGCGATGCGGTGCACATAAGATGCGATATCAAACAATGCCATGCGCATGCGACGCTACGTGACTCAATCCGCATGCGATGCGATGCACCTAAGATGCGATATCAAACGATGCCATGCGCATGCGACGCGAAGTGACTCACTGCGCATGCGATGCGATGCACATTAGATGCGATAACAAACGATGCCATGCGCATGCGACGCGACGTGACTCAATCCGCATGCGATGCGATGCACATAAGATGCGATATCAAGCGAAGCCATGCGCATGCGACGCGCCGTGACGATGACTCAATGCGAATGCGATGTGATGCACATTAGATGCGATAACAAACGATGCCATGCGCATGCGACGCGACGTGACTTAATCCGCATGCGATGCGATGCACCTAAGATGCGATATCAAACGATGCCATGCGCATGCGACGCGACGTGACTCAATCCGCATGCGATGCGATGCACATAAGATGCGATATCAAGTGATGCCCTGCGCAAATGACGCGACGTGACTAAATGCGCATGCGATGAGATTCATATAACACGCGATAACAAGCGATGTCATGCGCATGCGACGTGACGTGACTCAATGCGCTTGCGATGCAATGCACATAAGATGCGATATCAAGCGAAGCCATGCGCATGCGACGCGAAGTGACTCAGTGCGCATGCGATGCGATGTACATTAGATGCGATATCAGGTGATGCCAGCTGCATGTGACGCGAAGTGACTCAATGCGCATTCCATGGGAAGCATATTAGATGCGATATCAGGTGAAGCCAGCCGCATGTGACGCGATGTGGCTCAATGCGCATGCGATGCGATGCACATAAGATGCGATATCAAGCGATGCCATGCGTATGTGACCGCGAAGTGACTCAATGCGCATGCGATGTGGTGCACATAAGATGCGATATCAAGCGATGCCATGCGTATGTGACCGCGAAGTGACTCAATGCGCATGCGATGCGATGCACATAAGATGCGATATTAAGCGATGCCATGCGTATGTGACCGCGAAGTGACTCAATGCGCTTGCGATGCGATGCACATAAGATGCGATATCAAGCGATGCCATGCGTATGTGAAGGCGAAGTGACTCAATACGCATGCGATGAGATACACCTAAGATGCGATATCAAGCGAAGCCATGCGCATGCGACGCGACGTGACGATGACTCAATGCGAATGTGATGCGATGCACACAAGATGCGATAACAAGGGATGCCACGCGCATGTGACGCGAAGTGACTCAATGCGCATTCGATGCGATGCACATTAGATGCGATATCAGGGGATGCCAGCCGCATGTGACGCGATGTGGCTCAATGCGCATGCGATGCGATGCACATAAGATGCGATATTAAGCGATGCCATGCGCATGTGACGCGATATGACTCAATGCGCATGCGATGCGATGCACATAAAATACGATATCAAACGATGACTTGCGTATGTGACGCGACGTGACTCAATGCTAATACGATGCGATGCACATAGGATGCGATAACAAGCGATGCCATGCGCATGTGACGCGACGTGACTCAATGCGCATGCGTTGCGATGCACATAAGATACGATATCAAGAGATGCCATGCGCATGTGAAGCGACGTGACTCAATGCGCATGCCATGCGATGCACATAACATGCGATATCAAGGGGTGCCATGCGCATGTGACGCGATGTGACTCAATGCGCATGCGATGCGATGCACATAAGATGCGATATCAAGCGATGCCATGCGTATGTGGCGTGATGTGGCTCAATCTGCATGCGATGCGATGCACATAAGATGCGATATCAGGCGGCGCCGTGGCCGAGCGGTTAGCGCGCTCGCCTACCACCTAGGCGGCCCGGTTTCGATGCCAGGGACCCGCATGTGGTATTCGTGGTGGACGAAGCGGCGTAAGGGCGGATTTTCTCCGGGTACTCCGGTTTCCCCCGCCATCTCATTCCACCGTTGCTCCATCTTTATTCCATGTTTCATCAGTGTCACCGCCTGCGGTGCCGTAGTGGTAAAAGTGGGCGTTAAACACTACAAACAATGCGATATCAAGCGATGCCATGCGCATGTGACGCCATGTGACTCAATGCGGATGCGATGCGATTCACATAGTATGCGATTTCGAGCGATGAAATGCACGTGTGATACGATGTGACTCAATGCGCTTACGATGCACATAACATGCGATTTCAAGCGATGCATGCGCATGTGACGCGATGTGACTCTATGCGCCTGCGATGCGATGCACCTAAGATGCGATATCAAGCGATGCCATGCGCATGTGACGCGATATGACTCAATGCGCATGCGATGCGATGCACATAAAATGCGATGTCGAGCGATGCCATGCGCGTGTGATGCGATGTGACTGAAGGCGCATGCGAAGCGATGCACAAAAGATGCGGTGTCGAGCGATGTCATGCGCATGTGGTGCGACGTGACTCAATGCGCATGCGATGCGATGCAGATAAGATGCGATAATAAGCGATGCCATGCGCATGTGACGCGACGTGGCTCAATGCGCATGCGATGAGATGCACATAAGATACGATATCAAGCGATGCCATGCGCATGTGACGCGACGAGACTCAATGCGCATGCGATGCGATGCACATCAGAAGCGATATCAAGCGATGCCATGCGCATGTGACGTGATGTGACTCAATCCGCATGCGATGCGATGCACATAATATGTGATATCAAGCGATGCCATGCGCATGTTGCGTAATGTGACTCAATGCGCTGCGATGCGATGCACATAAAATGCGATATCAAGCGGTGCCATGCGCATGTGATGCGATGTGACTCATTGCGTACGCGATGCACATAAGTTGCGATTTCGAGCGATGCATGCGCATGTGACGCGATGTGTCTCAATGCGCATGTGATGCGATGCACATTAGATGCAATGTCGAGCAATGTCATGCGCATGTGGTGGGACGTGAGTAGATGCGCATGCGATGCACATAAGATGCGATATCAAGCGATGCCCTGCGCATATGACGTGACGTGACTCAATGCGAATGCGATGCACACAAGATGCGATAACAAGGGATGCCACGCGCATCTGACGCGAAGTGACTCAATGCGCTTGCGATGCGATGCACATTAGATGCGATATCAGGTGATGCCAGCCGCATGTGACGCGATGTGACTCGTTGCGCATGCGATGCGACTCACATAAGATGCGATATCAAGCGATGCCATGCGTATGTGACCGCGAAGTGACTCAATGCGCATGCGATGCGGTGCACATAAGATGCGATATCAAACGATGCCATGCGCATGTGACATGATGTGACTCACTACGCATGCGATGCGATGCACCTAAGATGCGATATCAAGCGATGCCATGCGCATGTGACGCGATGTGACTCATTGCGTATGCGATGCACATAAGTTGCGATTTCGAGCGATGCATGCGCATGTGACGCGATGTGTCTCAATGTGGATGCGATGCGATGCACATAAGATGCGATGTCGAGCAATGTTATGCCCATGTGGTGGGACGTGAGTAGATGCCCATGCGATGCACATAAGATGCGATATCAAGCGATGCCCTGCGCATATGACGCGACGTGACTCAGTGCGAATGCGATGCACACAAGATGCGATAACAAGGGATGCCAGCCGCATGTGACGCGATGTGACTCGTTGCGCATGCGATGCGACTCACATAAGATGCGATATCAAGCGATGCCATGCGTATGTGACCGCGAAGTGACTCAATGCGCATGCGATGCGGTGCACATAAGATGCGAAATCAAACGATGCCATGCGCATGTGACGTGATGTGACTCACTACGCATGCGATGCGATGCACCTAAGATGCGATATCAAGCGATGCCATGCGCATGTGACGCGATATGAGTCAATGCGCATACGATGGGATGCGATGCACATAAGATGCGATGTCGAGCGATGCCATGCGCATGTGATGCGACGTGACTCAATGCGCATGCGATGCGATGCAAATAAGATGCGATAATAAGCGATGCCATGCGCATGTGACTTGACGTGACTCAATCCGCATGCGATGCGATGCACATAAGATGCGATATCAAGCGATACCATGCGCATGTTGCGTAATGCGATTCAATGCGCTGCGATGCGATGTACATAAAATGCGATATCAAGCGAGGCCATGCGCATGTGACGCGATGTGATTCATAGCGCATGCGATGCACATAAGTTGCGATTTCGAGCGATGCATGCGCATGTGACGCGATGTGTCTCAATGTGAACGCGATGCGATGCACATAACATGCTATGTCGAGCGATGTCATGCGCATGTGGTGGGACGTGACTAGATGCGCAAGCAATGCACATAAGATGCGATATCAAGCGATGCCCTGCGCATATGACGCGACGTGACTCAATGCGAATGCGATGCACACAAGAAGCGATAACAAGGGATGCCACGCGCATACTGACGCGAAGTGACTCAATGCGCATGCGATGCGATGCACACTAGATGCGATATCAGGTGATGCCAGCCGCATGTGACGCGATGTGACTCGTTGCGCATGCGATGCGACTCACATAAGATGCGATATCAAGCGATGCCATGCGTATGTGACCAAGAAGTGACTCAATGCGCATGCGATGCGGTGCACATAAGATGTGATATCAAACGATGCCATGCGCATGTGACGTGATGTGAGTCACTACGCATGCGATGCGATGCACCTAAGATGCGATATCAAGCGATGCCATGCGCATGTGACGTGATATGAGTCAATGCGCATACGATGCGATGCGATGCACATAAGATGCGATGTCGAGCGATGCCATGCGCATGTGATGCGATGTGACTGAATGCGCATTCGATGCTATGCACAAAAGATGCGGTGTGGGGCGATGTCATGCGCATGTGGTGCGACGTGACTCAATGCGCATGCGATGCGATGCAAATAAGATGCGATAATAAGCGATGCCATGCGCATGTGACGCGACGTGACTCAATCCGCATGCGATGCGATGCACATAAGATGCGATATCAAGCGATACCATGCGCATGTTGCGTAATGTGATTCAATGCGCTGCGATGCGATGCACATAAAATGCGATATCAAGCGAGGCCATGCGCATGTGACCCGATGTGATTCATAGCGCATGCGATGCACATAAGTTGCGATTTCGAGCGATGCATGAGCATGTGACGCGATGTGTCTCAATGCGGACGCGATGCGATGCACATAACATGCTATGTCGAGCGATGTCATGCGCATGTGGTGGGACGTGACTAGATGCGCATGCAATGCACATAAGATGCGATATCAAGCGATGCCCTGCGCATATGACGCGACGTGACTCAATGCGCATGCGATGAGATTCATATAACATGCGATAACGAGCGATGCCATGCGCATGCGACGTGACGTGACTCAATGCGCTTGCGATGCAATGCACATAAGATGCGATATCAAGCGAAGCCATGCGCATGCGACGGATGTGACTCAATGCGCATGCGATGCGATGCGCATTAGATGCGATATCAGGTGATGCCAGCTGCATGTGACGCGATGTGACTCAATGCGCATGCGATGCGGTGCACATAAGATGCGATATCAAACGATGCCATGCGCATGCGACGCTACGTGACTCAATCCGCATGCGATGCGATGCACCTAAGATGCGATATCAAACGATGCCATGCGCATGCGACGCGACGTGACTCAATCCGCATGCGATGAGATGTACAATAGATGCGATATCAGGTGATGCCAGCTGCATGTGACGCGAAGTGACTCAATGCGCATGCGATGCGATGCACATTAGATGCGATAACAAACGATGCCATGCGCATGCGACGCGACGTGACTCAATCCGCATGCGATGCGATGCACATAAGATGCGATATCAAGCGAAGCCATGCGCATGCGACGCGCCGTGACGATGACTCAATGCGAATGCGATGCGATGCACATTAGATGCGATAACAAACGATGCCATGCGCATGCGGCGCGACGTGACTCAATCCGCATGCGATGCGATGCACCTAAGATGCGATATCAAACGATGCCATGCGCATGCGACGCGACGTGACTCAATCCGCATGCGATGCGATGCACATAAGATGCGATATCAAGCGATGCCCTGCGCAAATGACGCGACGTGACTAAATGCGCATGCGATGAGATTCATATAACACGCGATAACAAGCGATGCCAAGCGCATGCGACGTGACGTGACTCAATGCGCTTGCGATGCAATGCACATAAGATGCGATATCAAGCGAAGCCATGCGCATGCGACGCGAAGTGACTCAGTGCGCATGCGATGCGATGTACATTAGATGCGATATCAGGTGATTGTAGCTGCATGTGACGCGAAGTGACTCAATGCGCATTCGATGGGAAGCATATTAGATGCGATATCAGGTGAAGCCAGCCGCATGTGACGCGATGTGGCTCAATGCGCATGCGATGCGATGCACATAAGATGCGATATCAAGCGATGCCATGCGTATGTGACCGCGAAGTGACTCAATGCGCATGCGATGTGGTGCACATAAGATGCGATATCAAACGATGCCATGCGCATGTGACGTGATTTGACTCAATGCGCTGCGATTTGATGCACATAAGATGAGACATCAAGCGATGCCATGCGTATGCGACGCGACATGACGATGACTCAATGCGAATGCGAGGCGGTGCACACAAGATGCGATAACAAGGGATGCCACGCGCATGTGACGCGAAGTGACTCAATGCGCATTCGATGTGATGCACATTAGATGCGATATCAGGTGATGCCAGCCGCATGTGACGCGATGTGGCTCAATGCGCATGCGATGCGATGCACATAAGATGCGATATCAAGCGATGCCATGCGTATGTGACCGCGAACTGACTCAATGCGCATGCGATGCGATGCACATAAGATGCGATATCAAGCGATGCCATGCGTAAGTGACCGCGAAGTGACTCAATGCGCTTGCGATGCGATGCACATAAGATGCGATATCAAGCGATGCCACGCGTATGTGACCGCGAAGTGACTCAATACGCATGCGATGAGATACACCTAAGATGCGATATCAAGCGAAGCCATGCGCATGTGACGCGATATGACTCAATGCGCATG
This sequence comes from Tenodera sinensis, assembly GCA_030765045.1. NCBI lineage: Eukaryota > Metazoa > Arthropoda > Insecta > Mantodea > Mantidae > Tenodera > Tenodera sinensis. Next base: position 111,477,949 of record CM060970.1, on the reverse strand, counting down.
CGATGCGATGCACATAAGATACGATATCAAACGATGACTTGCGCATGTGAGGGGACGTGACTCAATGCGCATGCGATGCGATGTACATAAGATGCGATATCAAGCGATGCCATGAGCATGTGACGCGACGTAACTCAATGCTAATACGATGTGATGCACATAGGATGCGATAACAAGCGATGCCATGCGCATGTGACGCGACGTGACTCAATGCGCTTGCGTTGCGATGCACATAAGATACGATATCAAGAGATGCCATGCGCATGTGAAGCGACGTGACTCAATGCGCATGCCATGCGATGCACATAACATGCGATATCAAGGGATGCCATGCGCATGTGACGCGATGTGACTCAATGCGCATGCGATGCGATGCACATAAGATGCGATATCAAGCGATGCCATGCGTATGTGGCGTGATGTGGCTCAATCCGCATGCGATGCGATGCACATAAGATGCGATATCAAGCGATTCCATGCGCATGTGGCGTGATGTGACTCAATGCGCTGCAATGCAATGCACATAAGATGCAACATCAAGCGATGCCATGCACATGTGACGTGATGTGACTTAATACGCATGCGAAGCGAAGCACATAAGATGCGATATCAGGCGGCGCCGTGGCCGAGCGGTTAGCGCGCTCGCCTACCACCTAGGCGGCCCGGTTTCGATGCCAGGGACCCGCATGTGGTATTCGTGGTGGACGAAGCGGCGTAAGGGCGGATTTTCTCCGGGTACTCCGGTTTTCCCCGCCATCTCATTCCACCGTTGCTCCATCTTTATTCCATGTTTCATCAGTGTCACCGCCTGCGGTGCCGTAGTGGTAAAAGTGGGCGTTAAACACTACAAACAATGCGATATCAAGCGATGCCATGCGCATGTGACGCCATGTGACTCAATGCGGATGCGATGCGATTCACATAGTATGCGATTTCGAGCGATGAAATGCACGTGTGATACGATGTGACTCAATGCGCCTACGATGCACATGACATGCGATTTCAAGCGATGCATGCGCATGTGACGCGATGTGACTCTATTCGCCTGCGATGCGATGCACCTAAGATTCGATATCAAGCGATGCCATGCGCATGTGACGCGATATGACTCAATGCGCATGCGATGCGATGCACATAAAATGCGATGTCGAGTGATGCCATGCGCGTGTGATGCGATGTGACTGAAGGCGCATGCGAAGAGATGCACAAAAGATGCGGTGTCGAGCGATGTCATGCGCATGTGGTGCGACGTGACTCAATGCGCATGCGATGAGATGCAGATAAGATGCGATAATAAGCGATGCCATTCGCATGTGACGCGACGTGGCTCAATGCGCATGCGATGAGATGCACATAAGATACGATATCAAGAGATGCCATGCGCAACTGACGCGACGTGACTCAATGCGCATGCGATGCGATGCACATAAGAAGCGATATCAAGCGATGCCATGCGCATGTGACGTGATGTGACTCAATCCGCATGCGATGCGATGCACATAATATGCGATTTCGAGCGATGCATGCGCATGTGACGCGATGTGTCTCAATGCGAACGCGATGCGATGCACATAAGATGCTATGTCGAGCGATGTCATGCGCATGTGGTGGGACGTGACTAGATGCGCAAGCAATGCATATAAGATGCGATATCAAGCGATGCCCTGCGCATATGACGCGACGTGACTCAATGCGCATGCGATGAGATTCATATAACATGCGATAACGAGCGATGCCATGCGCATGCGACGTGACGTGACTCAATGCGCTTGCGATGCAATGCACATCAGATGCGATATCAAGCGAAGCCATGCGCATGCGACGGATGTGACTCAATGCGCATGCGATGCGATGCACATTAGATGCGATATCAGGTGATGCCAGCTGTATGTGACGCGATGTGACTCAATGCGCATGCGATGCGGTACCAATAAGATGCGATATCAAACGATGCCATGCTAATGCGACGCTACGTGACTCAATCCGCATGCGATGCGATGCACCTAAGATGCGATATCAAACGATGCCATGCGCATGCGACGCGACGTGACTCAATCCGCATGCGATGCGATGCACATAAAATGCGATATCAAGCGATGCCCTGCGCAAATGACGCGACGTGACTAAATGCGCATGCGATGAGATTCATATAACACGCGATAACAAGCGATGCCATGCGCATGCGACGTGACGTGACTCAATGCGCTTGCGATGCAATGCACATAAGATGCGATATCAAGCGAAGCCATGCGCATGCGACGCGAAGTGACTCAGTGCGCATGCGATGCGATGTACATTAGATGCGATATCAGGTGATGCCAGCTGCATGTGACGCGAAGTGACTCAATGCGCATGCGATGCGATGCACATTAGATGCGATATCAAACGATGCCATGCGCATGCGACGCGACGTGACTCAATCCGCATGCGATGCGATGCACATAAGATGCGATATCAAGCGAAGCCATGCGCATGTGACGCTCCGTGACGATGACTCAATGCGACTGCGATGCGATGCACACAAGATGCGATAACAAGGGATGCCACGCGCATGTGACGCGAAGTGACTCAATGCGCATTCGATGTGGTGCACATAAGATGCGATATCAAGCGATGCCATGCGCATGTGACGTGATTTGACTCAATGCGCTGCGATTTGATGCACATAAGATGAGACATCAAGCGATGCCATGCGTGTGCGACGCGACATGACGATGACTCAATGCGAATGCGATGCGATGCACACAAGATGCGAGAACAAGGGATGCCACGCGCATGTCACGTGAAGTGACTCAATCCGCATTCGATGCGATGCACATTAGATGCGATATTAGGTGATGCCAGCTGCATGTGACGCGAAGTGGCTCAATGCGCATGCGATGCGATGCACATAAGATGCGATATCAAGCGATGCCATGCGTATGTGACCGCGAAGTGACTCAATGCGCATGCGATGCGATGCACATAAGATGCGATATCAAGCGATGCCATGCGTATGTGACTGCGAGGTGACTCAGTGAGCTTGCGATGCGATGCACATAAGATGCGATATCAAGCGATGCCATGCGTATGTGACCGCGAAGTGACTCAATACGCATGCGATGAGATACACCTAAGATGCGATATCAAGCGAAGCCATGCGCATGCGACGCGACGTGACGATGACTCAATGCGAATGCGATGCGATGCACACAAGATGCGATAACAAGGGAATCCACGCGCATGTGACGCGAAGTGACTCAATGCGCATTCGATGCGATGCACATTAGATGCGATATCAGGTGATGCCAGCCGCATGTGACGCGATATGACTCAATGCGCATGCGAGGCACATAAGATGCGATATAAAGGGAGGCCAAGCGCATGTGACGCGATGTGACTCAATGCGGATGCGATCCGATGCACAAAAGATGCGGTGTCGAGCGATGTCATGCGCATGTGGTGAGACGTGACTCAATGCGCATGCGATTCGACGCATATAATTTGCGATATGAAGCGATACCGTGCGCATGTTGCGTAATGTGACTCAATACGCATGCGATGAGATGCACATAAAATACGATATCAAACGATGACTTGCGCATGTGACGGGACGTGACTCAATGCGCATGCGATGCAATGTACATAAGATGCGATATCAAGCGATGCCATGAGCATGTGACGCGACGTGACTCAATGCTAATACGATGCACATAAGTTGCGATTTCGAGCGATGCATGCGCATGTGACGCGTGTGACACAATGCCTTGCGAAGCGATGCACATAAGATCAGATATGAAGCGATGCCATGCGCATGTCACGCGATGTGTCTCAATGCGCATGCGATGCGATGCACATAAGATGCGATGTCGAGCGATGCATGCGCATGTGACGCGATGTGCCGCAATGCGCTGCGAAGCGATGCACATATGATCCGATGTCAAGCGAATGTGGTGCGACGTAACTCAATGCGCATGCGATGCGATGCACAAAAGTTGCGATATCAAGCGCTGCCATGCGCAAGTGACGCAACATGACTCAATACGCATGCGATGAGATGCACATAAAATGCGACATCAAGCGATGCCATGCGCATGTGACGTGACGTGTCTCAATGCGCATGCGATGCGATGCACATAAGATGCGATAACAAGCGATGCCATGCGCATGTGACGCGATGTGACTCAATGCGCATGCGATGCACGTAAGATGCGATGTCGAGCGATGCGTGCGAATGTGACACGATGTGACTCAATGCGCTGCGATGCGATGCACATAAGATGCGATATCAAGCGATGCCATGCGAATTTGACGCTATGTGCGTCAATGCGCATGCGAATTACGTAAGATGCGATGTCGAGCGATGCGTGCGCATGTGACACGATGTGACTCAATGCGCTGCGATGCGATGCACATGGGATGCGATATCAAGCGATGGCATGCGCATGTGACGCGACGAGACTCAATGCGCATGCGATTTACATAAGATGCGATATCAAGCGATGCCATGCGCATGTGATGCGACTTGACTCAATGCGCATGCGATGCGATGCACATAAGATGCGATATCAAGCGATGCCATGCGCATGTGAGGCGAAGTGACTCAATGCGCATGCGATGCGATACACATAAGATGCGAGATGAAGCGATGCCATGCGCATTAGACGCGACGTAACTCAATGCGCATGCGATGAGATGCGCATAGCTGTGTTATCAACAGATGCCATGCGCATATGACGCGACGAGACTCAATGCGCATGCGATTTACATAAGATGCGATATCAAGCGATGCCATGCGCTTGTGAAGCGACGTGACTCAATGCGCATGCGATGCGAGGCACATAAGATGCGATGTCGAGCGATGCATGCGCATGTGACGCGAAGTGACTATATTCGCTGCGATGCAATGCACATAATATGCGATGTCGAGCGGTGTCATTCGCAATTGGTGCGACGTGACTCAATGCGCATGTGATGAGATGCACATAAGATGCGATTACAAGCGATGCCAAGCGCATGTGACGCGACGTGACTCAATGCGCATGCGATGCGACGCGCATAGGATGCGATGTCGAGCGGTGTCATGCGCAATTGGTGCAACGTGACTCAATGCGCATTCAATGCGATGCACATAAGATGCGATATCAAGCGATGCCATGCCCATGTGACGCGACGTGACTCAATGCGTATGGGATGCGATGCACATAGGATGCGATTACAAGCGATGCCATGCTCATGTTACGAGTCGTGACTCAATGCGCATGCGATGCGAGGCACATAAGATGCGATGTCGAGCGATGCTATGCGCATGTGATGCCATGTGACTCAATGCGCATGCGATGCACATAAGATGCGCTATCAAGCGATGCCATGCGCATGTGACGCGATGTGGCTCAGTGCGCATGCGATGCGATGCACATGAGATGCGATATAAAGCGAAGGCATGGGCATGTGACGCGACGTGACTCAATGCGCATGCGATTTATATAAGATGCGGTATCAAGCGATGGCATTCGCATGTGACGCGATGTGACTCAATGCGCATGCGATGCACATGAAATGCGATATCAAGCGATGGCTTGCGCATGTGATGCGACGTGACTCAATACGCATGCGATTTACGTAAGATGCGATATCAAGCGATGCCATGCGCTTTAGACGTGACTCAATGCGCATGCGATGCGATGCACATAAGATGCGATATCAAGAGATGCCATGCGCATGTGACGCGACGTGACTCAATGCGCATGCGATGCGATGCACATAAGATGCGAAATCAAGCGATGCCATGCGCATGTGACGCGACGTGACCCAATGCGCATGCGATTTACATAAGATGCGATATCAAACTGGTTTCATGCACATGTGACGCGATGTGACTCAATGCGCATGCGATGCACGTAAGATGCCATGTCGCGCGATGCATGCGCATGAGACGCGATGTGACTCATTGCGCTGAGAAGCGATAAGATGCGATATCAAGCAATGCCGTGCGCATGTGACGCGATGTCGCTCAATGCGCATGCGATACGATGCACATAAGATGCGATATCAAGCGATGCCATGCGCATGTGATGCGATGTAACTCAATGCGCATGCGATGCGATGCACATGAGATGCGATATCAAGCGATACCATGCCCATCTGACGCGACGTGCATCAATGCGCATGCGAAGAACATAAGATGCGATATCAAGCGATGCCATGCGCATGTGACGCGAAGTGACTCAATTTGCATGCGATGCGATGCACATAATAAGCGATATCAAGTGATGCCATGCGCATGTGACGTGATGTGACTCAATCCGCATGCGTTGCGATGCACATAAGACGCATTATCAAGCGATACCATGCCCATCTGACGCGACGTGCATCAATGCGCATGCGAAGAACATAAGATGCGATATCAAGCGATGCCATTCGCATGTGCCGCGATGAGAGTCAATGCGCTTGCGGTGCAATGCACATAAGATGCGATGTCGAGCGATGCCATGCGCATGCGATGCGATGTGACGCAATGCGCATGGGATGAACATAAGATGCGATATCAAGCGATGCCATGCGTATGTGACGCGACGTGGCTCAATGCGCATGCGATGCGATGCACATAAGATGCGATATCAAGCGATGCCATGCGCATGTGACGCGACGTGACTCAATGCCCATACGATACGAGGCACATAAGATGCAATATCAAGCGATGCCATGCGCACGTGACGTGACGTGACTCAATGCCTATGCGATACGATTCACATAAGATGCGATTACAAGGGATGCCATGCGCATGTGACGAGTCGTGACTCAATGCGCAAGCGACGCGATGCACATAAGATGCAATTAAAAGCGGTGCCATGCGTATGTGACGCGAAGTGACTCAATGCGCTTCGATGCGATGCACATAATATGCGATGTCGAGCGTTGTCACGCGCAATTGGTGCGACGAGACTCAATGCGCATGTGATGAGATGCACCTAAGGTACGTTATCATGTGATGCCATGCGCAAGTGAAGCGACGTGACTAAACGAGCATGCGATGAGATGCACATAAGATGCGATATCAAGCGATGCAATGCGCATGTGACATGACGTGACTCAATGCGTATGGGACGCGATACACATAAGATGCGATTACAAGCGATGCCAAGCGCATGTGGCGCGACGTGACTCAATGCCCATGCGATGCGATGCACATAAGATGCGATACCAAGCGATGCCATGCGCATGTGACGCGACGGGTCTCAATGCGTATGGGATGCGATGCACATAAGATGCGAATACAAGCAATTCCATGCGCATGTGAAGCGACGTGACTCAATGCGCATGCGATGCGAGGCACATAAGATGCGATGTCGAGCGATGCATGCGCATGTGGCGCGATGTGAATCAATGCGCTGCGATGCAATGCACATAATATGCGATGTCGAGCGGTGTCATGCGCAATTGGTGCGACGTGACTCAATGCGCATGTGATGAGATGCACATAAGATGCGATAACAAGCGATGCCAAGCGCATGTGACGCGACGTGACTCAATGCGCATGCGATGCGACGCGCATAGGATGCGATGTCGAGCGGTGTCATGCGCAATTGGTGCAACGTGACTCAATGCGCATGCAATGCGATGCACATAAGATGCGATATCAAGCGATGCCATGCCCATGTGACGCGACGTGACTCAATGCGTATGGGATGCGATGCACATAGGATGCGATTACAAGCGATGCCATGCTCATGTGACGAGTCGTGACTCAATGCGCATGCGATGCGAGGCACATAAGATGCGATGTCGAGCGATGCTATGCGCATGTGATGCCATGTGACTCAATGCGCATGCGATGCACATAAGATGCGCTATCAAGCGATGCCATGCGCATGTGACGCGATGTGGCTCAGTGCGCATGCGATGCGATGCACATGAGATGCGATATAAAGCGAAGGCATGGGCATGTGACGCGACGTGACTCAATGCGCATGCGATTTATATAAGATGCGGTATCAAGCGATGGCATTCGCATGTGACGCGATGTGACTCAATGCGCATGCGATGCACATGAAATGCGATATCAAGCGATGGCTTGCGCATGTGATGCGACGTGACTCAATACGCATGCGATTTACGTAAGATGCGATATCAAGCGATGCCATGCGCATTAGACGTGACTCAATGCGCATGCGATGCGATGCACATAAGATGCGATATCAAGAGATGCCATGCGCATGTGACGCGACGTGACTCAATGCGCATGCGATGCGATGCACATAAGATGCGAAATCAAGCGATGCCATGCGCATGTGACGCGACGTGACCCAATGCGCATGCGATTTACATAAGATGCGATATCAAACTGGTTTCATGCACATGTGACGCGATGTGACTCAATGCGCATGCGATGCACGTAAGATGCGATGTCGCGCGATGCATGCGCATGAGACGCGATGTGACTCAATGCGCTGAGAAGCGATAAGATGCGATATCAAGCAATGCCGTGCGCATGTGACGCGATGTCGCTCAATGCGCATGCGATACGATGCACATAAGATGCGATATCAAGCGATGCCATGCGCATGTGATGCGATGTAACTCAATGCGCATGCGATGCGATGCACATGAGATGCGATATCAAGCGATACCATGCCCATCTGACGCGACGTGCATCAATGCGCATGCGAAGAACATAAGATGCGATATCAAGCGATGCCATGCGCATGTGACGCGAAGTGACTCAATTTGCATGCGATGCGATGCACATAATAAGCGATATCAAGTGATGCCATGCGCATGTGACGTGATGTGACTCAATCCGCATGCGTTGCGATGCACATAAGACGCATTATCAAGCGATACCATGCCCATCTGACGCGACGTGCATCAATGCGCATGCGAAGAACATAAGATGCGATATCAAGCGATGCCATTCGCATGTGCCGCGATGAGAGTCAATGCGCTTGCGGTGCGATGCACTTAAGATGCGATGTCGAGCGATGCCATGCGCATGCGATGCGATGTGACTCAATGCGCATGGGATGAACATAAGATGCGATATCAAGCGATGCCATGCGTATGTGACGCGACGTGGCTCAATGCGCATGCGATGCGATGCACATAAGATGCGATATCAAGCGATGCCATGCGCATGTGACGCGACGTGACTCAATGCCCATACGATGCGAGGCACATAAGATGCAATATCAAGCGATGCCATGCGCACGTGACGTGACGTGACTCAATGCCTATGCGATACGATTCACATAAGATGCGATTACAAGGGATGCCATGCGCATGTGACGAGTCGTGACTCAATGCGCAAGCGACGCGATGCACATAAGATGCAATTAAAAGCGGTGCCATGCGTATGTGACGCGAAGTGACTCAATGCGCTTCGATGCGATGCACATAATATGCGATGTCGAGCGTTGTCACGCGCAATTGGTGCGACGAGACTCAATGCGCATGTGATGAGATGCACCTAAGGTACGTTATCATGTGATGCCATGCGCAAGTGAAGCGACGTGACTAAACGAGCATGCGATGAGATGCACATAAGATGCGATATCAAGCGATGCAATGCGCATGTGACATGACGTGACTCAATGCGTATGGGACGCGATACACATAAGATGCGATTACAAGCGATGCCAAGCGCATGTGGCGCGACGTGACTCAATGCCCATGCGATGCCATGCACATAAGATGCGATACCAAGCGATGCCATGCGCATGTGACGCGACGGGTCTCAATGCGTATGGGATGCGATGCACATAAGATGCGAATACAAGCAATGCCATTCGCATGTGACGGGTCGTGACTCAATGCTCATGCGATGCGAGGCACATAAGATGCGATATCAAGCGATGCCATGCGCATGTGGCGCGATGTGAATCAATGCGCATGCGATGCGATGCACATAAAATGCGATTTCGAGCGATGCGATATGCATGTGATGCCATGTGACTCAATGCGCATGCGATGCACATAAGATGCGCTATCAAGCGACGCCAATCGCATGTGACGCGACGTGGCTCAGTGCGCATGCGATGCGATGCACATGAGATGCGAAATAAAGGGATGGCATGCGCATGTGACTCGACGTAACTCTATGCGCAGGCGATTTATATAAGATGCAATATCAAGCGATGGCATGCGCATGTGACGCGACGTGACTCAATACGCATGTGATTTACAGAAGATGCGATATCAAGCGATGGCATGCGCATTAGACGTGACTATATGCGCATGCGATGCGATGCACATAAGATGCGACATCAAGAGATGCCATGCGCATGTGACGCGACGTGACTCAATGCGCATGCGATGCGATGCACATAAGATGCGAAATCAAGCGATGCCATGCGCAGGTGACGCGAGGTGACTCAATGCGCATGCGATGCGATGCACATAAGATGCGAGATGAAGCGATGCCATGCGCATGTGACGCGACGTGACCCAATGCGCATGCGATTTACATAAGATGCGATATCAAGCGATGCCATGCACATGTGACGTGACGTGACCCACTGCGCATGCCATGCGATCCACATAAGATGCGATGTCGAGCGATGTCATGCGCAAGTGTTGCGACGTGACTCAATGCGCATGTGATGCACATAAGATATGATAACAAGCGACGCCAAGCGCATGTGACGCGATGTGATTCAATGTGCATGCGATGCGACGCGCATAAGATGGGATATCAAGAGATGCCATGCGCATGTGACGCGACGTGACACAATGCGCATGCGATGCGATGCACATAAGATGAAATATACAGCGATGCCATGCGCATGTTGACGCGATGTGACTGAATGCACATGCGATGCGATGCTTATAAGATGCATTAAGATGCCATGCGCATTGGACGCGACGTGACTCAATGCGCATACGATGCGATGCACATAAGATGCGATATCAAGCGATGCCATGCGCATGTGACGCGAAGTGACTCAATGCGTATGCGATACGATTCACATAAGATGCGATTACAAGGGACGCCATGCGCATGTGACGTGAAGTGGCTCAATGCGCATGCGATGCGATGCGCATAATATGCGATATCAATTGATACCATGCGCATGTGGCGTGATGTGACACAATGCGCTGCGATGCGAGGCATATAAGTTGCGATATCAAGCGATGCCATGCGCATGAGCCGCGATGTGAGTCAATGCGCGTGCGATCCGATGCACATAAGATGCGATGTCGAGCGATGCCATGCGTATGTGATGCCATGTGACTGAATGCGCATGCGATGCACATAAGATGCGCTATCAAGCGATGCCATGCGCATGTGACGCGAAATGGCTCAAAGCGTATGCGATGCGATGGACATAACATTTGATATCAAGCGATGCCATGCGCATGTGATGCGACGTGACTCAATGCGCATGCGATGCGATGCACATGAGATGCGATATCAAGCGATGGCATGCGCATGTGTCGCGACGTGGCTCAATGCGCATGCGATTTATATAGGATGCGATATCAAGCGATGCCATGCGCATGTGACGCGATGTGACTCAATGCGCATGCGATGCAAATAAGATGCGATATCAAGCGATGCCATGCGCATGTGATGGGACGTGACTCAATACGCATGCGATGCGATGCACATGAGATGCGATATCAAGCGATGGCATGCGAATGTGACGTGACGTAACTCTATGCGCAGGCGATTTATATAAGATGCGATATCAAGCGATGGCATGCGCATGTGACGCGACGTGACTCAATACGCATGTGATTTACAGAAGATGCGATATCAAGCGATGGCATGCGCATTAGACGTGACTATATGCGCATGCGATGCGATTCACATAAGATGCGACATCAAGAGATGCCATGCGCATGTGACGCGACGTGACTCAATGCGCATGCGATGCGATGCACATAAGATGCGAAATCAAGCGATGCCATGCGCATGTGACGCGAGGTGACTCAATGCGCATGCGATGCAAATAAGATGCGATATCAAGCGATGCCATGCGCATGTGATGGGACGTGACTCAATACGCATGCGATGCGATGCACATGAGATGCGATTTCAAGCGATGGCATGCGAATGTGACGCGACGTGACTCAATGCGCATGCGATTTACATAAGACGCGATATCTAGCGATGCCATGCGCAAGTGACGCGATGTGACTGAATGCGCATGCGATGCGATGCACATAAGATGCGATATCAAGCGATACCATGCGCATGTGACGCGACGTGACTCAATGCCCATACGATGCGAGGCACATAAGATGCAATATCAAGCGATGCCATGCGCACGTGACGTGACGTGACACAATGCCTATGCGATACGATTCACATAAGATGCGATTACAAGGGATGCCATGCGCATGTGACGAGTCGTGACTCAATGCGCAAGCGACGCGATGCACATAAGATGCAATTAAAAGCGTTGCCATGCGTATGTGACGCGAAGTGACTCAATGCGCTTCGATGCGATGCACATAATATGCGATGTCGAGCGTTGTCACGCGCAATTGGTGCGACGAGACTCAATGCGCATGTGATGAGATGCACCTAAGGTACGTTATCATGTGATGCCATGCGCAAGTGAAGCGACGTGACTAAACGAGCATGCGATGAGATGCACATAAGATGCGATATCAAGCGATGCAATGCGCATGTGACATGACGTGACTCAATGCGTATGGGATGCGATACACATAAGATGCGATTACAAGCGATGCCAAGCGCATGTGGCGCGACGTGACTCAATGCCCATGCGATGCGACGCGCATAAGATGCGATATCAAGAGATGCCATGCGCACGTGACGCGACGTGACATAATGCGCATGCGATGCGCTGCACTTAGGATGCGATGTCGAGCGGTGTCATGCGCATTTGGTGCAACGCGACTCAATGGGCATGCGATGCGATGCACATAAGATGCGATACCAAGCGATGCCATGCGCATGTGACGCGACGGGTCTCAATGCGTATGGGATGCGATGCACATAAGATGCGAATACAAGCAATGCCATGCGCATGTGACGGGTCGTGACTCAATGCTCATGCGATGCGAGGCACATAAGATGCGATATCAAGCGATGCCATGCGCATGTGGCGCGATGTGAATCAATGCGCATGCGATGCGATGCACATAAAATGCGATTTCGAGCGATGCGATATGCATGTGATGCCATGTGACTCAATGCGCATGCGATGCACATAAGATGCGCTATCAAGCGACGCCAATCGCATGTGACGCGATGTGGCTCAGTGCGCATGCGATGCGATGCACATGAGATGCGAAATAAAGGGATGGCATGCGCATGTGACGCGACGTGACTCTATGCGCAGGCGATTTATATAAGATGCGATATCAAGCGATGGCATGCGCATGTGACGCGACGTGGCTCAATGCGCATGCGATGCGATGCACATAAGATGCGAAATCAAGCGATGCCATGCGCATGTGACGCGAAGTGACTCAATGCGTATGCGATACGATTCACATAAGTTGCGATTACAAGGGATGCCATGCGCATGTGACGAGTCGTGACTCAATGCGCAAGCGACGCGATGCACATAAGATGCAATTAAAAGCGGTGCCATGCGTATGTGACGCGAAGTGACTCAATGCGCTTCGATGCGATGCACATAATATGCGATGTCGAGCGTTGTCACGCGCAATTGGTGCGACGAGACTCAATGCGCATGTGATGAGATGCACCTAAGGTACGTTATCATGTGATGCCATGCGCAAGTGAAGCGACGTGACTAAGCGAGCATGCGATGAGATGCACATAAGATGCGATATCAAGCGATGCAATGCGCATGTGACATGACGTGACTCAATGCGTATGGGATGCGATACACATAAGATGCGATTACAAGCGATGTCAAGCGCATGTGGCGCGACGTGACTCAATGCCCATGCGATATCAAGAGATGCCATGCGCACGTGACGCGACGTGACATAATGCGCATGCGATGCGCTGCAGTTAGGATGCGATGTCGAGCGGTGTCATGCGCATTTGGTGCAACGCGACTCAATGCGCATGCGATGCGATGCACATAAGATGCGATACCAAGCGATGCCATGCGCATGTGACGCGACGGGTCTCAATGCGTATGGGATGCGATGCACATAAGATGAGAATACAAGCAATGCCATGCGCATGTGACGGGTCGTGACTCAATGCTCATGCGATGCGAGGCACATAAGATGCGATATCAAGCGATGCCATGCGCATGTGGCGCGATGTGACTCAATACGCATGTGATTTACAGAAGATGCGATATCAAGCGATGCCATGCGCATGTGATGGGACGTGACTCAATACGCATGCGATGCGATGCACATGAGATGCGATATCAAGCGATGGCATGCGAATGTGACGTGACGTAACTCTATGCGCAGGCGATTTATATAAGATGCGATATCAAGCGATGGCATGCGCATGTGACGCGACGTGACTCAATACGCATGTGATTTACAGAAGATGCGATATCAAGCGATGGCATGCGCATTAGACGTGACTATATGCGCATGCGATGCGATTCACATAAGATGCGACATCAAGAGATGCCATGCGCATGTGACGCGACGTGACTCAATGCGCATGCGATGCGATGCACATAAGATGCGAAATCAAGCGATGCCATGCGCATGTGACGCGAGGTGACTCAATGCGCATGCGATGCAAATAAGATGCGATATCAAGCGATGCCATGCGCATGTGATGGGACGTGACTCAATACGCATGCGATGCGATGCACATGAGATGCGATTTCAAGCGATGGCATGCGAATGTGACGCGACGTGACTCAATGCGCATGCGATTTACATAAGACGCGATATCTAGCGATGCCATGCGCAAGTGACGCGATGTGACTGAATGCGCATGCGATGCGATGCACATAAGATGCGATATCAAGCGATACCATGCGCATGTGACGCGACGTGACTCAATGCCCATACGATGCGAGGCACATAAGATGCAATATCAAGCGATGCCATGCGCACGTGACGTGACGTGACACAATGCCTATGCGATACGATTCACATAAGATGCGATTACAAGGGATGCCATGCGCATGTGACGAGTCGTGACTCAATGCGCAAGCGACGCGATGCACATAAGATGCAATTAAAAGCGTTGCCATGCGTATGTGACGCGAAGTGACTCAATGCGCTTCGATGCGATGCACATAATATGCGATGTCGAGCGTTGTCACGCGCAATTGGTGCGACGAGACTCAATGCGCATGTGATGAGATGCACCTAAGGTACGTTATCATGTGATGCCATGCGCAAGTGAAGCGACGTGACTAAACGAGCATGCGATGAGATGCACATAAGATGCGATATCAAGCGATGCAATGCGCATGTGACATGACGTGACTCAATGCGTATGGGATGCGATACACATAAGATGCGATTACAAGCGATGCCAAGCGCATGTGGCGCGACGTGACTCAATGCCCATGCGATGCGACGCGCATAAGATGCGATATCAAGAGATGCCATGCGCACGTGACGCGACGTGACATAATGCGCATGCGATGCGCTGCACTTAGGATGCGATGTCGAGCGGTGTCATGCGCATTTGGTGCAACGCGACTCAATGGGCATGCGATGCGATGCACATAAGATGCGATACCAAGCGATGCCATGCGCATGTGACGCGACGGGTCTCAATGCGTATGGGATGCGATGCACATAAGATGCGAATACAAGCAATGCCATGCGCATGTGACGGGTCGTGACTCAATGCTCATGCGATGCGAGGCACATAAGATGCGATATCAAGCGATGCCATGCGCATGTGGCGCGATGTGAATCAATGCGCATGCGATGCGATGCACATAAAATGCGATTTCGAGCGATGCGATATGCATGTGATGCCATGTGACTCAATGCGCATGCGATGCACATAAGATGCGCTATCAAGCGACGCCAATCGCATGTGACGCGATGTGGCTCAGTGCGCATGCGATGCGATGCACATGAGATGCGAAATAAAGGGATGGCATGCGCATGTGACGCGACGTGACTCTATGCGCAGGCGATTTATATAAGATGCGATATCAAGCGATGGCATGCGCATGTGACGCGACGTGGCTCAATGCGCATGCGATGCGATGCACATAAGATGCGAAATCAAGCGATGCCATGCGCATGTGACGCGAAGTGACTCAATGCGTATGCAATACGATTCACATAAGTTGCGATTACAAGGGATGCCATGCGCATGTGACGAGTCGTGACTCAATGCGCAAGCGACGCGATGCACATAAGATGCAATTAAAAGCGGTGCCATGCGTATGTGACGCGAAGTGACTCAATGCGCTTCGATGCGATGCACATAATATGCGATGTCGAGCGTTGTCACGCGCAATTGGTGCGACGAGACTCAATGCGCATGTGATGAGATGCACCTAAGGTACGTTATCATGTGATGCCATGCGCAAGTGAAGCGACGTGACTAAACGAGCATGCGATGAGATGCACATAAGATGCGATATCAAGCGATGCAATGCGCATGTGACATGACGTGACTCAATGCGTATGGGATGCGATACACATAAGATGCGATTACAAGCGATGCCAAGCGCATGTGGCGCGACGTGACTCAATGCCCATGCGATATCAAGAGATGCCATGCGCACATGACGCGACGTGACATAATGCGCATGCGATGCGCTGCAGTTAGGATGCGATGTCGAGCGGTGTCATGCGCATTTGGTGCAACGCGACTCAATGCGCATGCGATGCGATGCACATAAGATGCGATACCAAGCGATGCCATGCGCATGTGACGCGACGGGTCTCAATGCGTATGGGATGCGATGCACATAAGATGAGAATACAAGCAATGCCATGCGCATGTGACGGGTCGTGACTCAATGCTCATGCGATGCGAGGCACATAAGATGCGATATCAAGCGATGCCATGCGCATGTGGCGCGATGTGAATCAATGCGCATGCGATGCGATGCACATAAAATGCGATTTCGAGCGATGCGATATGCATGTGATGCCATGTGACTCAATGCGCATGCGATGCACATAAGATGCGCTATCAAGCGGCGCCAATCGCATGTGACGCGATGTGGCTCAGTGCGCATGCGATGCGATGCACATGAGATGCGAAATAAAGGGATGGCATGCGCATGTGACGCGACGTGACTCTATGCGCAGGCGATTTACAGAAGATGCGATATCAAGCGATGGCATGCGCATTAGACGTGACTATATGCGCATGCGATGCGATGCACATAAGATGCGACATCAAGAGATGCCATGCGCATGTGACGCGACGTGACTCAATGTGCATGCGATGCGATGCACATAAGATGCGAGATGAAGCGATGCCATGCGCATGTGACGCGACGTGACCCAATGCGCATGCGATTTACATAAGATGCGATATCAAGCGATGCCATGCACATGTGACGTGACGTGACCCACTGCGCATGCGATGCGATCCACATAAGATGCGATGTCGAGCGATGTCATGCGCAAGTGTTGCGACGTGACTCAATGAGCATGTGATGCACATAAGATGTGATAACAAGCGACGCCAAGCGCATGTGACGCGATGTGACTCAATGAGCATGCGATGCGACGCGCATAAGATGGGATATCAAGAGATGCCATGCGCATGTGACGCGACGTGACACAATGCGCATGCGATGCGATGCACATAAGATGAAATATACAGCGATGCCATGCGCATGTTGACGCGATGTGACTGAATGCGCTTGCGATGCGATGCTCATAAGATGCGATAAGATGCCATGCGCATTGGACGCGACGTGACTCAATGCGCATACGATGCGATGCACATAAGATGCGATATCAAGCGATGCCATGCGCATGTGACGCGAAGTGACTCAATGCGTATGCGATACGATTCACATAAGATGCGATTACAAGGGACGCCATGCGCAAGTGACTTGAAGTGGCTCAATGCGCATGCGATGCGATGCGCATAATATGCGATATCAATTGATACCATGCGCATGTGGCGTGATGTGACACAATGCGCTGCGATGCGAGGCATATAAGTTGCGATATCAAGCGATGCCATGCGCATGAGCCGCAATGTGAGTCAATGCGCGTGCGATCCGATGCACATAAGATGCGATGTCGAGCGATGCCATGCGTATGTGATGCCATGTGACTGAATGCGCATGCGATGCACATAAGGTGCGCTATCAAGCGATGCCATGCGCATGTGACACGAAATGGCTCAATGCGTATGCGATGCGATGGACATAAGATTTGATATCAAGCGATGCCATGCGCATGTGATGCGACGTGACTCAATGGGCATGCGATGCGATGCACATGAGATGCGATATCAAGCGATGGCATGCGCATGTGTCGCGACGTGGCTCAATGCGCATGCGATTTATATAGGATGCGATATCAAGCGATGCCATGCGCATGTGACGCGATGTGACTCAATGCGCATGCGATGCAAATAAGATGCGATATCAAGCGATGCCATGCGCATGTGATGGGACGTGACTCAATACGCATGCGATGCGATGCACATGAGATGCGATATCAAGCGATGGCATGCGAATGTGACGCGACGTGACTCAATGCGCATGCGATTTACATAAGACGCGATATCTAGCGATGCCATGCGCAAGTGACGCGATGTGACTGAATGCGCATGCGATGCGATGCACATAAGATGCGATATCAAGCGATGCCATGCGCATGTGACGCGACGTGACTCAATGCCCATACGATGCGAGGCACATAAGATGCAATATCAAGTGATGCCATGCGCACGTGACGTGACGTGACTCAATGCCTATGCGATACGATTCACATAAGATGCGATTACAAGGGATGCCATGCGCATGTGACGAGTCGTGACTCAATGCGCAAGCGACGCGATGCACATAAGATGCAATTAAAAGCGGTGCCAAGCGTATGTGACGCGAAGTGACTCAATGCGCTTCGATGCGATGCACATAATATGCGATGTCGAGCGTTGTCACGCGCAATTGGTGCGACGAGACTCAATGCGCATTGATGAGATGCACCTAAGGTACGTTATCATGTGATGCCATGCGCAAGTGAAGCGACGTGACTAAACGAGCATGCGATGAGATGCACATAAGATGCGATATCAAGCGATGCAATGCGCATGTGACATGACGTGACTCAATGCGTATGGGATGCGATACACATAAGATGCGATTACAAGCGATCCCAAGCGCATGTGGCGCGACGTGACTCAATGCCCATGCGATGCGACGCGCATAAGATGCGATATCAAGAGATGCCATGCGCACGTGACGCGACGTGACATAATGCGCATGCGATGCGCTGCAGTTAGGATGCGATGTCGAGCGGTGTCATGTGCATTTGGTGCAACGCGACTCAATGCGCATGCAATGCGATGCACATAAGATGCGATACCAAGCGATGCCATGCGCATGTGACGCGACGGGTCTCAATGCGTATGGGATGCGATGCACATAAGATGCGAATACAAGCAATGCCATGCGCATGTGACGGGTCGTGACTCAATGCTCATGCGATGCGAGGCACATAAGATGCGATATCAAGCGATGCCATGCGCATGTGGCGCGATGTGAATCAATGTGCATGCGCATGCGATGCACATAAGATGCGCTATCAAGCGACGCCAATCGCATGCGACGCGATGTGGCTCAGTGCGCATGCGATGCGATGCACATGAGATGCGAAATAAAGGGATGGCATGCGCATGTGACGCGACGTGACTCTATGCGCAGGCGATTTATATAAGATGCGATATCAAGCGATGGCATGTGCATGTGACGCGACGTGACTCAATACGCATGTGATTTACAGAAGATGCGATATCAAGCGATGGCATGCGCATTAGACGTGACTATATGCGCATGCGATGCGATGCACATAAGATGCGACATCAAGAGATGCCATGCGCATGTGACGCGACGTGACTCAATGCGCATGCGATGCGATGCACATAAGATGCGATACCAAGCGATGCCATGCGCATGTGACGCGACGGGTCTCAATGCGTATGGGATGCGATGCACATAAGATGCGAATACAAGCAATGCCATGCGCATGTGACGGGTCGTGACTCAATGCTCATGCGATGCGAGGCACATAAGATGCGATATCAAGCGATGCCATGCGCATGTGGCGCGATGTGAATCAATGTGCATGCGCATGCGATGCACATAAGATGCGCTATCAAGCGACGCCAATCGCATGCGACGCGACGTGACTCAATGCGCATACGATGCGATGCACATAAGATGCGATATCAAGCGATGCCATGCGCATGTGACGCGAAGTGACTCAATGCGTATGCGATACGATTCACATAAGATGCGATTACAAGGGACGCCATGCGCATGTGACGTGAAGTGGCTCAATGCGCATGCGATGCGATGCGCATAATATGCGATATCAATTGATATCATGCGCATGTGGCGTGATGTGACACAATGCGCTGCGATGCGAGGCATATAAGTTGCGATATCAAGCGATGCCATGCGCATGAGCCGCGATGTGAGTCAATGCGCGTGCGATCCGATGCACATAAGATGCGATGTCGAGCGATGCCATGCGTATGTGATGCCATGTGACTGAATGCGCATGCGATGCACATAAGATGCGCTATCAAGCGATGCCATGCGCATGTGACGCGAAATGGCTCAATGCGTATGCGATGCGATGGACATAAGATTTGATATCAAGCGATGCCATGCGCATGTGATGCGACGTGACTCAATGCGCATGCGATGCGATGCACATGAGATGCGATATCAAGCGATGGCATGCGCATGTGTCGCGACGTGGCTCAATGCGCATGCGATTTATATAGGATGCGATATCAAGCGATGCCATGCGCATGTGACGCGATGTGACTCAATGCGCATGCGATGCAAATAAGATGCGATATCAAGCGATGCCATGCGCATGTGATGGGACGTGACTCAATACGCATGCGATGCGATGCACATGAGATGCGATATCAAGCGATGGCACGCGAATGTGACGCGACGTGAGTCAATGCGCATGCGATTTACATAAGACGCGATATCTAGCGATGCCATGCGCAAGTGACGCGATGTGACTGAATGCGCATGCGATGCGATGCACATAAGATGCGATATCAAGCGATGCCATGCGCATGTGACGCGAGGTGACTAACTGCGCATGGGATGCGGTGCACATAAGATATAATATCAAGCAATGCCATGCGCATGTGACGCGGGGTGACTCAATGCACATGCGATGCGATGCACATAAGATGCGATGTCGAGCGATGTCATGCGCATGTGGTGCGACGTGACTCAATGCTCCAGCGATGCGATGCACATAAGATGCGATGTCGAGCGATGCCATACGCATGTGATGCGATGTGACTCAATGTGGATGCGATGCACGTAAGATGCTATGTCGAGCGATGCATGCGCATGTGACGCGATGTTACTCAATGCGCTGCGATGCGATGCACATAAGATGCGATATCAAGCGATGCCATGCGCATGTCATGCGATGTAACTCAATGCGCATGCGATGCGATGCACATGAGATGCGATATCAAGCGATGCCATGCGCATGTGACGCGAGGTGCCTCAATGCGCATGCGATGCACATCAGATGCGATATCAAGCCATTCCATGGGCGTGTGATGCGACGTGACTCAATAAGCATTCGATGCACACAAGATGCGATAACAAGCCATGCCATGCGCATGTGACGTGACGTGACTCAATGCGCATGTGATGCACATAAGATGCGATATCAAGCGATTCGATGGGCATGTGACGCGATGTGGCTCAATGCGCATGCGATGCGATGCACATAAGATGCGATATCAAGCGATGCCATGCGTATGTGACGCGAAGTGACTCAATGCGCATGCGATGCGATGCACATAATAAGCGATATCAAGCGATGCCATGCGCATTTGACGTGATGTGACTCAATCCGCATGCGTTGCGATGCACATAACATGCATTATTAAGCGATACCATGCGCATGTGGCGTGAGGTGACTCAATGCTCGGCGATGCGAGGCGCATAAGATGCGATATCAAGCGATGCCATGCGCATGTGCCGCGATGTGAGTCAATGCGCATGCGGTGTGATGCACATAATATGCGATAACGAGCGGTGTCATGCGCAATTGGTGCGACGTGACTCAATGCGCATGTGATGCTGTGCACATAAGATGCGATATCAAGCGATGCCATGCACACGTGAAGCAACGTGACTCAATGCGCATGCCATGCGATGCGATGCACATAAGATGCGATATCAAGCGATGCCATGCGCATGTGACGTGACGTGACTCAATGGAATGCGATGCGATGCAGATAATATGCGATATCGAGCGGTGTCATGCGCAATTGGTGCGACGTGACTCAATGCGCATGCGATGCACATAATATGCGATATCGAGCGGTGTCATGCGCAATTGGTGCGACGTGACTCAATGCGCATGTGATGAGATGCACATAAGATGCGTTATCAAGCGATGCCATGCGCATGTGAAGCAACGTGACTCAATGCGCATGCCATGCGATGCGATGTACATAAGATGCGATATCAAGCGATGCCATGCGCATGTGACGTGACGTGACTCAATGCGCATGCGATGCGATGCACATAATATGTGATATCGAGCGATGCCAAGCGCATGTGACGCGACGTGACTCAATGCGCATGCGATGCGATGTACATAAGATGCGATATCAAGCGATGCCATGCGCATGTTGACGCGATGTGACTGAATGCGCATGCGATGTGGTGCTGATAAGATGCGATAACAAGCGATGCCATGCGCATTGGACGCGACGTGACTCAATACGCATGCGTAGCGATGCACATAAGATGCTATATCAGGGGATGCCATGCGCATGTGACGCGACGTGAATCAATGCGTATGCAATGTGATGCACATAAGATGCGAATACAAGAGATGCAATGCGCATGTGACGCCACATGACTCAATGCGCATGCGATGCGATGTACATAAGATGCGATATCAAGCGATGCCATGCGCATGTTGACGCGATGTGACTGAATGCGCATGCGATGTGGTGCTGATAAGATGCGATAACAAGCGATGCCATGCGCATTGGACGCGATGTGACTCAATACGCATGCGTAGCGATGCACATAAGATGCTATATCAGGCGATGCCATGCGCATGTGACGCGACGTGAATCAATGCGTATGCGATGTGATGCACATAAGATGCGAATACAAGCGATGCCATGCGCATGTGAGGATTCGTGACTGAATGCGCATGCGATGCGGTCCACATAAGATGCGATATCAAGCGGTGCCATTCGCATGTGCCGCGATGTGAGTCAATGCGCATGCGGTGCGATGCACATAAAATGCGATGTCGAGCGATGCCAAGCGTATGCGATGTGATGTGACTCAATGCGCATGCGATGCACATAAGATGCGATATCAAGCGATTCGATGGGCATGTGACGCGATGTGGCTCAATGCGCATGCGATGCGATGCACATAAGATTCGATATCAAGCGATGCCATGCGTATGTGACGCGAAGTGACTCAATGCGCATGCGATGCGATGCACATAATACGCGATATCAAGCGATGCCATGCGCATTTGACGTGATGTGACTCAATCCGCATGCGTTGCGATGCACATAACATGCATTATTAAGCGATACCATGCGCATGTGGCGTGAGGTGACTCAATGCTCGGCGATGCGAGGCACATAAGATGCGATATCAAGCGATGCCATGCGCATGTGCCGCGATGTAAGTCAATGCGCATGCGGTGCGATGCAAAGTATATGCGATAACGAGTGGTGTCATGCGCAATTGGTGCGACGTGACTCAATGCGCATGTGATGAGATGCACATAAGATGCGTTATCAAGCGATGCCATGCACATGTGAAGCAACGTGACTCAATGCGAATGCCATGCGATGCGATGCACATAAGATGCGATATGAAGCGATGCCATGCGCATGTGACGTGACGTGACTCAATGGAATGCGATGCGATGCACATAAGATGCGATAGCAAGCGATGCCAAGCGCATGTGACGCGACGTGACTCAATGCGCATGCGATGCGGGGCGCATAAGATGCGATATCAAGAGATGCAATGCGCATGTGACGCCACATGACTCAATGCGCATGCGATGCGATGTACATAATATGCGATATCAAGCGATGCCATGCGCATGTTGACGCGATGTGACTGAATGCGCATGCGATGTGGTGCTGATAAGATGCGATAACAAGCGATGCCATGCGCATTGGACGCGACGTGACTCAATACGCATGCGATGCGATGCACATAAGATGCTATATCAGGGGATGCCATGCGCATGTGACGCGACGTGAATCAATGCGTATGCGATGTGATGCACATAAGATGTGAATACAAGCGATGCCATGCGCATGTGAGGATTCGTGACTGAATGCGCATGCGATGCGATCCAAATAAGATGCGATATCAAGCGGTGCCATGCGCATGTGGCGTGATGTGACTCAATGCGCTCCGATGCGAGGCACATAAGATGCGATATCAAGCGGTGCCATTCGCATGTGCCGCGATGTGAGTCAATGCGCATGCGGTGCGATGCACATAAAATGCGATGTCGAGCGATGCCAAGCGCATGCGATGCGATCTGACTCAATGCGCATGCGATGCACATTAGATGCGATATCAAGGGATGCCATGCGTATGTGACGCGACGTGGCTCAATGCGCATGTGATGAGATGCACCTAAGGTACGTTATCATGTGATGCCATGCGCAAGTGAAGCGACGTGACTAAACGAGCATGCGATGAGATGCACATAAGATGCGATATCAAGCGATGCAATGCGCATGTGACATGACGTGACTCAATGCGTCTGGGATGCGATACACATAAGATGCGATTACAAGCGATGCCAAGCGCATGTGGCGCGACGTGACTCAATGCCCATGCGATGCGACGCGCATAAGATGCGATATCAAGAGATGCCATGCGCACGTGACGCGACGTGACATAATGCGCATGCGATGCGCTGCACTTAGGATGCGATGTCGAGCGGTGTCATGCGCATTTGGTGCAACGCGACTCAATGGGCATGCGATGCGATGCACATAAGATGCGATACCAAGCGATGCCATGCGCATGTGACGCGACGGGTCTCAATGCGTATGGGATGCGATGCACATAAGATGCGAATACAAGCAATGCCATGCGCATGTGACGGGTCGTGACTCAATGCTCATGCGATGCGAGGCACATAAGATGCGATATCAAGCGATGCCATGCGCATGTGGCGCGATGTGAATCAATGCGCATGCGATGCGATGCACATAAAATGCGATTTCGAGCGATGCGATATGCATGTGATGCCATGTGACTCAATGCGCATGCGATGCACATAAGATGCGCTATCAAGCGACGCCAATCGCATGTGACGCGATGTGGCTCAGTGCGCATGCGATGCGATGCACATGAGATGCGAAATAAAGGGATGGCATGCGCATGTGACGCGACGTGACTCTATGCGCAGGCGATTTATATAAGATGCGATATCAAGCGATGGCATGCGCATGTGACGCGACGTGGCTCAATGCGCATGCGATGCGATGCACATAAGATGCGAAATCAAGCGATGCCATGCGCATGTGACGCGAAGTGACTCAATGCGTATGCGATACGATTCACATAAGTTGCGATTACAAGGGATGCCATGCGCATGTGACGAGTCGTGACTCAATGCGCAAGCGACGCGATGCACATAAGATGCAATTAAAAGCGGTGCCATGCGTATGTGACGCGAAGTGACTCAATGCGCTTCGATGCGATGCACATAATATGCGATGTCGAGCGTTGTCACGCGCAATTGGTGCGACGAGACTCAATGCGCATGTGATGAGATGCACCTAAGGTACGTTATCATGTGATGCCATGCGCAAGTGAAGCGACGTGACTAAACGAGCATGCGATGAGATGCACATAAGATGCGATATCAAGCGATGCAATGCGCATGTGACATGACGTGACTCAATGCGTATGGGATGCGATACACATAAGATGCGATTACAAGCGATGCCAAGCGCATGTGGCGCGACGTGACTCAATGCCCATGCGATATCAAGAGATGCCATGCGCACGTGACGCGACGTGACATAATGCGCATGCGATGCGCTGCAGTTAGGATGCGATGTCGAGCGGTGTCATGCGCATTTGGTGCAACGCGACTCAATGCGCATGCGATGCGATGCACATAAGATGCGATACCAAGCGATGCCATGCGCATGTGACGCGACGGGTCTCAATGCGTATGGGATGCGATGCACATAAGATGAGAATACAAGCAATGCCATGCGCATGTGACGGGTCGTGACTCAATGCTCATGCGATGCGAGGCACATAAGATGCGATATCAAGCGATGCCATGCGCATGTGGCGCGATGTGAATCAATGCGCATGCGATGCGATGCACATAAAATGCGATTTCGAGCGATGCGATATGCATGTGATGCCATGTGACTCAATGCGCATGCGATGCACATAAGATGCGCTATCAAGCGGCGCCAATCGCATGTGACGCGATGTGGCTCAGTGCGCATGCGATGCGATGCACATGAGATGCGAAATAAAGGGATGGCATGCGCATGTGACGCGACGTGACTCTATGCGCAGGCGATTTACAGAAGATGCGATATCAAGCGATGGCATGCGCATTAGACGTGACTATATGCGCATGCGATGCGATGCACATAAGATGCGACATCAAGAGATGCCATGCGCATGTGACGCGACGTGACTCAATGTGCATGCGATGCGATGCACATAAGATGCGAGATGAAGCGATGCCATGCGCATGTGACGCGACGTGACCCAATGCGCATGCGATTTACATAAGATGCGATATCAAGCGATGCCATGCACATGTGACGTGACGTGACCCACTGCGCATGCGATGCGATCCACATAAGATGCGATGTCGAGCGATGTCATGCGCAAGTGTTGCGACGTGACTCAATGAGCATGTGATGCACATAAGATGTGATAACAAGCGACGCCAAGCGCATGTGACGCGATGTGACTCAATGAGCATGCGATGCGACGCGCATAAGATGGGATATCAAGAGATGCCATGCGCATGTGACGCGACGTGACACAATGCGCATGCGATGCGATGCACATAAGATGAAATATACAGCGATGCCATGCGCATGTTGACGCGATGTGACTGAATGCGCTTGCGATGCGATGCTCATAAGATGCGATAAGATGCCATGCGCATTGGACGCGACGTGACTCAATGCGCATACGATGCGATGCACATAAGATGCGATATCAAGCGATGCCATGCGCATGTGACGCGAAGTGACTCAATGCGTATGCGATACGATTCACATAAGATGCGATTACAAGGGACGCCATGCGCATGTGACTTGAAGTGGCTCAATGCGCATGCGATGCGATGCGCATAATATGCGATATCAATTGATACCATGCGCATGTGGCGTGATGTGACACAATGCGCTGCGATGCGAGGCATATAAGTTGCGATATCAAGCGATGCCATGCGCATGAGCCGCAATGTGAGTCAATGCGCGTGCGATCCGATGCACATAAGATGCGATGTCGAGCGATGCCATGCGTATGTGATGCCATGTGACTGAATGCGCATGCGATGCACATAAGGTGCGCTATCAAGCGATGCCATGCGCATGTGACACGAAATGGCTCAATGCGTATGCGATGCGATGGACATAAGATTTGATATCAAGCGATGCCATGCGCATGTGATGCGACGTGACTCAATGGGCATGCGATGCGATGCACATGAGATGCGATATCAAGCGATGGCATGCGCATGTGTCGCGACGTGGCTCAATGCGCATGCGATTTATATAGGATGCGATATCAAGCGATGCCATGCGCATGTGACGCGATGTGACTCAATGCGCATGCGATGCAAATAAGATGCGATATCAAGCGATGCCATGCGCATGTGATGGGACGTGACTCAATACGCATGCGATGCGATGCACATGAGATGCGATATCAAGCGATGGCATGCGAATGTGACGCGACGTGACTCAATGCGCATGCGATTTACATAAGACGCGATATCTAGCGATGCCATGCGCAAGTGACGCGATGTGACTGAATGCGCATGCGATGCGATGCACATAAGATGCGATATCAAGCGATGCCATGCGCATGTGACGCGACGTGACTCAATGCCCATACGATGCGAGGCACATAAGATGCAATATCAAGTGATGCCATGCGCACGTGACGTGACGTGACTCAATGCCTATGCGATACGATTCACATAAGATGCGATTACAAGGGATGCCATGCGCATGTGACGAGTCGTGACTCAATGCGCAAGCGACGCGATGCACATAAGATGCAATTAAAAGCGGTGCCAAGCGTATGTGACGCGAAGTGACTCAATGCGCTTCGATGCGATGCACATAATATGCGATGTCGAGCGTTGTCACGCGCAATTGGTGCGACGAGACTCAATGCGCATTGATGAGATGCACCTAAGGTACGTTATCATGTGATGCCATGCGCAAGTGAAGCGACGTGACTAAACGAGCATGCGATGAGATGCACATAAGATGCGATATCAAGCGATGCAATGCGCATGTGACATGACGTGACTCAATGCGTATGGGATGCGATACACATAAGATGCGATTACAAGCGATCCCAAGCGCATGTGGCGCGACGTGACTCAATGCCCATGCGATGCGACGCGCATAAGATGCGATATCAAGAGATGCCATGCGCACGTGACGCGACGTGACATAATGCGCATGCGATGCGCTGCAGTTAGGATGCGATGTCGAGCGGTGTCATGTGCATTTGGTGCAACGCGACTCAATGCGCATGCGATGCGATGCACATAAGATGCGATACCAAGCGATGCCATGCGCATGTGACGCGACGGGTCTCAATGCGTATGGGATGCGATGCACATAAGATGCGAATACAAGCAATGCCATGCGCATGTGACGGGTCGTGACTCAATGCTCATGCGATGCGAGGCACATAAGATGCGATATCAAGCGATGCCATGCGCATGTGGCGCGATGTGAATCAATGTGCATGCGCATGCGATGCACATAAGATGCGCTATCAAGCGACGCCAATCGCATGCGACGCGATGTGGCTCAGTGCGCATGCGATGCGATGCACATGAGATGCGAAATAAAGGGATGGCATGCGCATGTGACGCGACGTGACTCTATGCGCAGGCGATTTATATAAGATGCGATATCAAGCGATGGCATGTGCATGTGACGCGACGTGACTCAATACGCATGTGATTTACAGAAGATGCGATATCAAGCGATGGCATGCGCATTAGACGTGACTATATGCGCATGCGATGCGATGCACATAAGATGCGACATCAAGAGATGCCATGCGCATGTGACGCGACGTGACTCAATGCGCATGCGATGCGATGCACATAAGATGCGATACCAAGCGATGCCATGCGCATGTGACGCGACGGGTCTCAATGCGTATGGGATGCGATGCACATAAGATGCGAATACAAGCAATGCCATGCGCATGTGACGGGTCGTGACTCAATGCTCATGCGATGCGAGGCACATAAGATGCGA
This sequence comes from Tenodera sinensis, assembly GCA_030765045.1. Lineage (NCBI taxonomy): Eukaryota > Metazoa > Arthropoda > Insecta > Mantodea > Mantidae > Tenodera > Tenodera sinensis. The sequence goes on along the minus strand of CM060970.1, from coordinate 111,448,359 downwards.
TATCAAGCGATGCCATGCGCATGTGGCGCGATGTGAATCAATGTGCATGCGCATGCGATGCACATAAGATGCGCTATCAAGCGACGCCAATCGCATGCGACGCGACGTGACTCAATGCGCATACGATGCGATGCACATAAGATGCGATATCAAGCGATGCCATGCGCATGTGACGCGAAGTGACTCAATGCGTATGCGATACGATTCACATAAGATGCGATTACAAGGGACGCCATGCGCATGTGACGTGAAGTGGCTCAATGCGCATGCGATGCGATGCGCATAATATGCGATATCAATTGATATCATGCGCATGTGGCGTGATGTGACACAATGCGCTGCGATGCGAGGCATATAAGTTGCGATATCAAGCGATGCCATGCGCATGAGCCGCGATGTGAGTCAATGCGCGTGCGATCCGATGCACATAAGATGCGATGTCGAGCGATGCCATGCGTATGTGATGCCATGTGACTGAATGCGCATGCGATGCACATAAGATGCGCTATCAAGCGATGCCATGCGCATGTGACGCGAAATGGCTCAATGCGTATGCGATGCGATGGACATAAGATTTGATATCAAGCGATGCCATGCGCATGTGATGCGACGTGACTCAATGCGCATGCGATGCGATGCACATGAGATGCGATATCAAGCGATGGCATGCGCATGTGTCGCGACGTGGCTCAATGCGCATGCGATTTATATAGGATGCGATATCAAGCGATGCCATGCGCATGTGACGCGATGTGACTCAATGCGCATGCGATGCAAATAAGATGCGATATCAAGCGATGCCATGCGCATGTGATGGGACGTGACTCAATACGCATGCGATGCGATGCACATGAGATGCGATATCAAGCGATGGCACGCGAATGTGACGCGACGTGAGTCAATGCGCATGCGATTTACATAAGACGCGATATCTAGCGATGCCATGCGCAAGTGACGCGATGTGACTGAATGCGCATGCGATGCGATGCACATAAGATGCGATATCAAGCGATGCCATGCGCATGTGACGCGAGGTGACTAACTGCGCATGGGATGCGGTGCACATAAGATATAATATCAAGCAATGCCATGCGCATGTGACGCGGGGTGACTCAATGCACATGCGATGCGATGCACATAAGATGCGATGTCGAGCGATGTCATGCGCATGTGGTGCGACGTGACTCAATGCTCCAGCGATGCGATGCACATAAGATGCGATGTCGAGCGATGCCATACGCATGTGATGCGATGTGACTCAATGTGGATGCGATGCACGTAAGATGCTATGTCGAGCGATGCATGCGCATGTGACGCGATGTTACTCAATGCGCTGCGATGCGATGCACATAAGATGCGATATCAAGCGATGCCATGCGCATGTCATGCGATGTAACTCAATGCGCATGCGATGCGATGCACATGAGATGCGATATCAAGCGATGCCATGCGCATGTGACGCGAGGTGCCTCAATGCGCATGCGATGCACATCAGATGCGATATCAAGCCATTCCATGGGCGTGTGATGCGACGTGACTCAATAAGCATTCGATGCACACAAGATGCGATAACAAGCCATGCCATGCGCATGTGACGTGACGTGACTCAATGCGCATGTGATGCACATAAGATGCGATATCAAGCGATTCGATGGGCATGTGACGCGATGTGGCTCAATGCGCATGCGATGCGATGCACATAAGATGCGATATCAAGCGATGCCATGCGTATGTGACGCGAAGTGACTCAATGCGCATGCGATGCGATGCACATAATAAGCGATATCAAGCGATGCCATGCGCATTTGACGTGATGTGACTCAATCCGCATGCGTTGCGATGCACATAACATGCATTATTAAGCGATACCATGCGCATGTGGCGTGAGGTGACTCAATGCTCGGCGATGCGAGGCGCATAAGATGCGATATCAAGCGATGCCATGCGCATGTGCCGCGATGTGAGTCAATGCGCATGCGGTGTGATGCACATAATATGCGATAACGAGCGGTGTCATGCGCAATTGGTGCGACGTGACTCAATGCGCATGTGATGCTGTGCACATAAGATGCGATATCAAGCGATGCCATGCACACGTGAAGCAACGTGACTCAATGCGCATGCCATGCGATGCGATGCACATAAGATGCGATATCAAGCGATGCCATGCGCATGTGACGTGACGTGACTCAATGGAATGCGATGCGATGCAGATAATATGCGATATCGAGCGGTGTCATGCGCAATTGGTGCGACGTGACTCAATGCGCATGCGATGCACATAATATGCGATATCGAGCGGTGTCATGCGCAATTGGTGCGACGTGACTCAATGCGCATGTGATGAGATGCACATAAGATGCGTTATCAAGCGATGCCATGCGCATGTGAAGCAACGTGACTCAATGCGCATGCCATGCGATGCGATGTACATAAGATGCGATATCAAGCGATGCCATGCGCATGTGACGTGACGTGACTCAATGCGCATGCGATGCGATGCACATAATATGTGATATCGAGCGATGCCAAGCGCATGTGACGCGACGTGACTCAATGCGCATGCGATGCGATGTACATAAGATGCGATATCAAGCGATGCCATGCGCATGTTGACGCGATGTGACTGAATGCGCATGCGATGTGGTGCTGATAAGATGCGATAACAAGCGATGCCATGCGCATTGGACGCGACGTGACTCAATACGCATGCGTAGCGATGCACATAAGATGCTATATCAGGGGATGCCATGCGCATGTGACGCGACGTGAATCAATGCGTATGCAATGTGATGCACATAAGATGCGAATACAAGAGATGCAATGCGCATGTGACGCCACATGACTCAATGCGCATGCGATGCGATGTACATAAGATGCGATATCAAGCGATGCCATGCGCATGTTGACGCGATGTGACTGAATGCGCATGCGATGTGGTGCTGATAAGATGCGATAACAAGCGATGCCATGCGCATTGGACGCGATGTGACTCAATACGCATGCGTAGCGATGCACATAAGATGCTATATCAGGCGATGCCATGCGCATGTGACGCGACGTGAATCAATGCGTATGCGATGTGATGCACATAAGATGCGAATACAAGCGATGCCATGCGCATGTGAGGATTCGTGACTGAATGCGCATGCGATGCGGTCCACATAAGATGCGATATCAAGCGGTGCCATTCGCATGTGCCGCGATGTGAGTCAATGCGCATGCGGTGCGATGCACATAAAATGCGATGTCGAGCGATGCCAAGCGTATGCGATGTGATGTGACTCAATGCGCATGCGATGCACATAAGATGCGATATCAAGCGATTCGATGGGCATGTGACGCGATGTGGCTCAATGCGCATGCGATGCGATGCACATAAGATTCGATATCAAGCGATGCCATGCGTATGTGACGCGAAGTGACTCAATGCGCATGCGATGCGATGCACATAATACGCGATATCAAGCGATGCCATGCGCATTTGACGTGATGTGACTCAATCCGCATGCGTTGCGATGCACATAACATGCATTATTAAGCGATACCATGCGCATGTGGCGTGAGGTGACTCAATGCTCGGCGATGCGAGGCACATAAGATGCGATATCAAGCGATGCCATGCGCATGTGCCGCGATGTAAGTCAATGCGCATGCGGTGCGATGCAAAGTATATGCGATAACGAGTGGTGTCATGCGCAATTGGTGCGACGTGACTCAATGCGCATGTGATGAGATGCACATAAGATGCGTTATCAAGCGATGCCATGCACATGTGAAGCAACGTGACTCAATGCGAATGCCATGCGATGCGATGCACATAAGATGCGATATGAAGCGATGCCATGCGCATGTGACGTGACGTGACTCAATGGAATGCGATGCGATGCACATAAGATGCGATAGCAAGCGATGCCAAGCGCATGTGACGCGACGTGACTCAATGCGCATGCGATGCGGGGCGCATAAGATGCGATATCAAGAGATGCAATGCGCATGTGACGCCACATGACTCAATGCGCATGCGATGCGATGTACATAATATGCGATATCAAGCGATGCCATGCGCATGTTGACGCGATGTGACTGAATGCGCATGCGATGTGGTGCTGATAAGATGCGATAACAAGCGATGCCATGCGCATTGGACGCGACGTGACTCAATACGCATGCGATGCGATGCACATAAGATGCTATATCAGGGGATGCCATGCGCATGTGACGCGACGTGAATCAATGCGTATGCGATGTGATGCACATAAGATGTGAATACAAGCGATGCCATGCGCATGTGAGGATTCGTGACTGAATGCGCATGCGATGCGATCCAAATAAGATGCGATATCAAGCGGTGCCATGCGCATGTGGCGTGATGTGACTCAATGCGCTCCGATGCGAGGCACATAAGATGCGATATCAAGCGGTGCCATTCGCATGTGCCGCGATGTGAGTCAATGCGCATGCGGTGCGATGCACATAAAATGCGATGTCGAGCGATGCCAAGCGCATGCGATGCGATCTGACTCAATGCGCATGCGATGCACATTAGATGCGATATCAAGGGATGCCATGCGTATGTGACGCGACGTGGCTCAATGCGCATGCGATGCAATGCACATAAGATGCGATATCAAGCGATGCCATGCGCATGTGATGCGACGTGACTCATTGCGCATGCGCTGTGATGCACATGAGATGCGATATCAAGCGATGGCATGCGCATGTGACGCGACGAGAATCAATGCGCATGGGATTTACATAAGATGCGATATCAAGCGATGCCAAGCGCATGTGACGCGATGTGACTCAATCCGCATGCGATGCGATGCACATAAGATGCGATATCAAGCGATGCCATGGGCATGGGACGCGACGTGGGTCAATGCCAATATGATGCGATGCACATAACATGCGATATCAAGCGATGCCATGCGCATGTGACGCGACGTGGATCAATGCGAATGCGATGCGATGCACATAATATGCGATATCAAGCGATGCCATGCGCATGTGGCGTGATGTGACTCAATGCGCTGCGATGCGATGCACATAAGAAGCTATATCAAGCGATGCCATGCGCATTAGACGCGACGGGACTCAATGCGCATGCGATGAGATGCACATAAGATGCGTTATCAAGTGATGCCATGCGCATGTGACGCGATGTGACTCAATGCCCCTGCGATGTTATGCACATAAGATGCGATGTCGAGCGATGCCATTTGCATGTGATGCGATATGACTCAATGCGCATGCGATGCACATAAGATGCGCTATCAAGCGATGCGTTGCGCATGTGACGCGATGTGGCTCAATGCGCATGCGATGCGACGCGCATACGATGCGATGTCGAGCGATGTCATGCGCATGTGGTAAGACGTGACTCAATGCGCATGCTATGCGATACACATAAGATGCGAAATCAAGAGATGCCATGCGCATGTCACGCGATGTGAGTCAATGCGCATGCGAGGCGATGTACATAAGATGCGATATTAAGCGATGCCATGCGCATGTTGACGCGATGTGACTGAATGCGCATGCGATGTGGTGCTGATAAGATGCGATAACAGGCGATGCCATGCGCATTGGACGCGACGTGACTCAATACGTATGCGATGCGATGCACATAAGATGCTATATCAGGGGACGCCATGCGCATGTGACGCGACGTGAATCAATGCGTATGCGATGCGATGCACATAAGATGCGATAACAAGCGACGCCAAGCGCATGTGACGCGATGTGACTCAATGTGCATGCGATGCGACGCGCATAAGATGGGATATCAAGAGATGCCATGCGCATGTGACGCGACGTGACACAATGCGCATGCGATGCGATGCACATAAGATGAAATATACAGCGATGCCATGCGCATGTTGACGCGATGTGACTGAATGCGCATGCGATGCGATGCTCATAAGATGCGATAAGATGCCATGCGCATTGGACGCGACGTGACTCAATGCGCATACGATGCGATGCACATAAGATGCGATATCAAGCGATGCCATGCGCATGTGACGCGAAGTGACTCAATGCGTATGCGATACGATTCACATAAGATGCGATTACAAGGGACGCCATGCGCATGTGACGTGAAGTGGCTCAATGCGCATGCGATGCGATGCGCATAATATGCGATATCAATTGATACCATGCGCATGTGGCGTGATGTGACACAATGCGCTGCGATGCGAGGCATATAAGTTGCGATATCAAGCGATGCCATGCGCATGAGCCGCAATGTGAGTCAATGCGCGTGCGATCCGATGCACATAAGATGCGATGTCGAGCGATGCCATGCGTATGTGATGCCATGTGACTGAATGCGCATGCGATGCACATAAGGTGCGCTATCAAGCGATGCCATGCGCATGTGACACGAAATGGCTCAATGCGTATGCGATGCGATGGACATAAGATTTGATATCAAGCGATGCCATGCGCATGTGATGCGACGTGACTCAATGGGCATGCGATGCGATGCACATGAGATGCGATATCAAGCGATGGCATGCGCATGTGTCGCGACGTGGCTCAATGCGCATGCGATTTATATAGGATGCGATATCAAGCGATGCCATGCGCATGTGACGCGATGTGACTCAATGCGCATGCGATGCAAATAAGATGCGATATCAAGCGATGCCATGCGCATGTGATGGGACGTGACTCAATACGCATGCGATGCGATGCACATGAGATGCGATATCAAGCGATGGCATGCGAATGTGACGCGACGTGACTCAATGCGCATGCGATTTACATAAGACGCGATATCTAGCGATGCCATGCGCAAGTGACGCGATGTGACTGAATGCGCATGCGATGCGATGCACATAAGATGCGATATCAAGCGATGCCATGCGCATGTGACGCGACGTGACTCAATGCCCATACGATGCGAGGCACATAAGATGCAATATCAAGTGATGCCATGCGCACGTGACGTGACGTGACTCAATGCCTATGCGATACGATTCACATAAGATGCGATTACAAGGGATGCCATGCGCATGTGACGAGTCGTGACTCAATGCGCAAGCGACGCGATGCACATAAGATGCAATTAAAAGCGGTGCCAAGCGTATGTGACGCGAAGTGACTCAATGCGCTTCGATGCGATGCACATAATATGCGATGTCGAGCGTTGTCACGCGCAATTGGTGCGACGAGACTCAATGCGCATTGATGAGATGCACCTAAGGTACGTTATCATGTGATGCCATGCGCAAGTGAAGCGACGTGACTAAACGAGCATGCGATGAGATGCACATAAGATGCGATATCAAGCGATGCAATGCGCATGTGACATGACGTGACTCAATGCGTATGGGATGCGATACACATAAGATGCGATTACAAGCGATCCCAAGCGCATGTGGCGCGACGTGACTCAATGCCCATGCGATGCGACGCGCATAAGATGCGATATGAAGAGATGCCATGCGCACGTGACGCGACGTGACATAATGCGCATGCGATGCGCTGCAGTTAGGATGCGATGTCGAGCGGTGTCATGTGCATTTGGTGCAACGCGACTCAATGCGCATGCGATGCGATGCACATAAGATGCGATACCAAGCGATGCCATGCGCATGTGACGCGACGGGTCTCAATGCGTATGGGATGCGATGCACATAAGATGCGAATACAAGCATGCCATGCTCATGTGACGGGTCGTGACTCAATGCTCATGCGATGCGAGGCACATAAGATGCGATATCAAGCGATGCCATGCGCATGTGGCGCGATGTGAATCAATGTGCATGCGCATGCGATGCACATAAGATGCGCTATCAAGCGACGCCAATCGCATGCGACGCGATGTGGCTCAGTGCGCATGCGATGCGATGCACATGAGATGCGAAATAAAGGGATGGCATGCGCATGTGACGCGACGTGACTCTATGCGCAGGCGATTTATATAAGATGCGATATCAAGCGATGGCATGTGCATGTGACGCGACGTGACTCAATACGCATGTGATTTACAGAAGATGCGATATCAAGCGATGGCATGCGCATTAGACGTGACTATATGCGCATGCGATGCGATGCACATAAGATGCGACATCAAGAGATGCCATGCGCATGTGACGCGACGTGACTCAATGCGCATGCGATGCGATGCACATAAGATGCGATACCAAGCGATGCCATGCGCATGTGACGCGACGGGTCTCAATGCGTATGGGATGCGATGCACATAAGATGCGAATACAAGCAATGCCATGCGCATGTGACGGGTCGTGACTCAATGCTCATGCGATGCGAGGCACATAAGATGCGATATCAAGCGATGCCATGCGCATGTGGCGCGATGTGAATCAATGTGCATGCGCATGCGATGCACATAAGATGCGCTATCAAGCGACGCCAATCGCATGCGACGCGACGTGACTCAATGCGCATACGATGCGATGCACATAAGATGCGATATCAAGCGATGCCATGCGCATGTGACGCGAAGTGACTCAATGCGTATGCGATACGATTCACATAAGATGCGATTACAAGGGACGCCATGCGCATGTGACGTGAAGTGGCTCAATGCGCATGCGATGCGATGCGCATAATATGCGATATCAATTGATATCATGCGCATGTGGCGTGATGTGACACAATGCGCTGCGATGCGAGGCATATAAGTTGCGATATCAAGCGATGCCATGCGCATGAGCCGCGATGTGAGTCAATGCGCGTGCGATCCGATGCACATAAGATGCGATGTCGAGCGATGCCATGCGTATGTGATGCCATGTGACTGAATGCGCATGCGATGCACATAAGATGCGCTATCAAGCGATGCCATGCGCATGTGACGCGAAATGGCTCAATGCGTATGCGATGCGATGGACATAAGATTTGATATCAAGCGATGCCATGCGCATGTGATGCGACGTGACTCAATGCGCATGCGATGCGATGCACATGAGATGCGATATCAAGCGATGGCATGCGCATGTGTCGCGACGTGGCTCAATGCGCATGCGATTTATATAGGATGCGATATCAAGCGATGCCATGCGCATGTGACGCGATGTGACTCAATGCGCATGCGATGCAAATAAGATGCGATATCAAGCGATGCCATGCGCATGTGATGGGACGTGACTCAATACGCATGCGATGCGATGCACATGAGATGCGATATCAAGCGATGGCACGCGAATGTGACGCGACGTGAGTCAATGCGCATGCGATTTACATAAGACGCGATATCTAGCGATGCCATGCGCAAGTGACGCGATGTGACTGAATGCGCATGCGATGCGATGCACATAAGATGCGATATCAAGCGATGCCATGCGCATGTGACGCGAGGTGACTAACTGCGCATGGGATGCGGTGCACATAAGATATAATATCAAGCAATGCCATGCGCATGTGACGCGGGGTGACTCAATGCACATGCGATGCGATGCACATAAGATGCGATGTCGAGCGATGTCATGCGCATGTGGTGCGACGTGACTCAATGCTCCAGCGATGCGATGCACATAAGATGCGATGTCGAGCGATGCCATACGCATGTGATGCGATGTGACTCAATGTGGATGCGATGCACGTAAGATGCTATGTCGAGCGATGCATGCGCATGTGACGCGATGTTACTCAATGCGCTGCGATGCGATGCACACAAGATGCGATATCAAGCGATGCCATGCGCATGTCATGCGATGTAACTCAATGCGCATGCGATGCGATGCACATGAGATGCGATATCAAGCGATGCCATGCGCATGTGACGCGAGGTGCCTCAATGCGCATGCGATGCACATCAGATGCGATATCAAGCCATTCCATGGGCGTGTGATGCGACGTGACTCAATAAGCATTCGATGCACACAAGATGCGATAACAAGCCATGCCATGCGCATGTGACGTGACGTGACTCAATGCGCATGTGATGCACATAAGATGCGATATCAAGCGATTCGATGGGCATGTGACGCGATGTGGCTCAATGCGCATGCGATGCGATGCACATAAGATGCGATATCAAGCGATGCCATGCGTATGTGACGCGAAGTGACTCAATGCGCATGCGATGCGATGCACATAATAAGCGATATCAAGCGATGCCATGCGCATTTGACGTGATGTGACTCAATCCGCATGCGTTGCGATGCACATAACATGCATTATTAAGCGATACCATGCGCATGTGGCGTGAGGTGACTCAATGCTCGGCGATGCGAGGCGCATAAGATGCGATATCAAGCGATGCCATGCGCATGTGCCGCGATGTGAGTCAATGCGCATGCGGTGTGATGCACATAATATGCGATAACGAGCGGTGTCATGCGCAATTGGTGCGACGTGACTCAATGCGCATGTGATGCTGTGCACATAAGATGCGATATCAAGCGATGCCATGCACACGTGAAGCAACGTGACTCAATGCGCATGCCATGCGATGCGATGCACATAAGATGCGATATCAAGCGATGCCATGCGCATGTGACGTGACGTGACTCAATGGAATGCGATGCGATGCAGATAATATGCGATATCGAGCGGTGTCATGCGCAATTGGTGCGACGTGACTCAATGCGCATGCGATGCACATAATATGCGATATCGAGCGGTGTCATGCGCAATTGGTGCGACGTGACTCAATGCGCATGTGATGAGATGCACATAAGATGCGTTATCAAGCGATGCCATGCGCATGTGAAGCAACGTGACTCAATGCGCATGCCATGCGATGCGATGTACATAAGATGCGATATCAAGCGATGCCATGCGCATGTGACGTGACGTGACTCAATGCGCATGCGATGCGATGCACATAATATGTGATATCGAGCGATGCCAAGCGCATGTGACGCGACGTGACTCAATGCGCATGCGATGCGATGTACATAAGATGCGATATCAAGCGATGCCATGCGCATGTTGACGCGATGTGACTGAATGCGCATGCGATGTGGTGCTGATAAGATGCGATAACAAGCGATGCCATGCGCATTGGACGCGACGTGACTCAATACGCATGCGTAGCGATGCACATAAGATGCTATATCAGGGGATGCCATGCGCATGTGACGCGACGTGAATCAATGCGTATGCAATGTGATGCACATAAGATGCGAATACAAGAGATGCAATGCGCATGTGACGCCACATGACTCAATGCGCATGCGATGCGATGTACATAAGATGCGATATCAAGCGATGCCATGCGCATGTTGACGCGATGTGACTGAATGCGCATGCGATGTGGTGCTGATAAGATGCGATAACAAGCGATGCCATGCGCATTGGACGCGATGTGACTCAATACGCATGCGTAGCGATGCACATAAGATGCTATATCAGGCGATGCCATGCGCATGTGACGCGACGTGAATCAATGCGTATGCGATGTGATGCACATAAGATGCGAATACAAGCGATGCCATGCGCATGTGAGGATTCGTGACTGAATGCGCATGCGATGCGGTCCACATAAGATGCGATATCAAGCGGTGCCATTCGCATGTGCCGCGATGTGAGTCAATGCGCATGCGGTGCGATGCACATAAAATGCGATGTCGAGCGATGCCAAGCGTATGCGATGTGATGTGACTCAATGCGCATGCGATGCACATAAGATGCGATATCAAGCGATTCGATGGGCATGTGACGCGATGTGGCTCAATGCGCATGCGATGCGATGCACATAAGATTCGATATCAAGCGATGCCATGCGTATGTGACGCGAAGTGACTCAATGCGCATGCGATGCGATGCACATAATACGCGATATCAAGCGATGCCATGCGCATTTGACGTGATGTGACTCAATCCGCATGCGTTGCGATGCACAGAACATGCATTATTAAGCGATACCATGCGCATGTGGCGTGAGGTGACTCAATGCTCGGCGATGCGAGGCACATAAGATGCGATATCAAGCGATGCCATGCGCATGTGCCGCGATGTAAGTCAATGCGCATGCGGTGCGATGCAAAGTATATGCGATAACGAGTGGTGTCATGCGCAATTGGTGCGACGTGACTCAATGCGCATGTGATGAGATGCACATAAGATGCGTTATCAAGCGATGCCATGCACATGTGAAGCAACGTGACTCAATGCGAATGCCATGCGATGCGATGCACATAAGATGCGATATGAAGCGATGCCATGCGCATGTGACGTGACGTGACTCAATGGAATGCGATGCGATGCACATAAGATGCGATAGCAAGCGATGCCAAGCGCATGTGACGCGACGTGACTCAATGCGCATGCGATGCGGGGCGCATAAGATGCGATATCAAGAGATGCAATGCGCATGTGACGCCACATGACTCAATGCGCATGCGATGCGATGTACATAATATGCGATATCAAGCGATGCCATGCGCATGTTGACGCGATGTGACTGAATGCGCATGCGATGTGGTGCTGATAAGATGCGATAACAAGCGATGCCATGCGCATTGGACGCGACGTGACTCAATACGCATGCGATGCGATGCACATAAGATGCTATATCAGGGGATGCCATGCGCATGTGACGCGACGTGAATCAATGCGTATGCGATGTGATGCACATAAGATGTGAATACAAGCGATGCCATGCGCATGTGAGGATTCGTGACTGAATGCGCATGCGATGCGATCCAAATAAGATGCGATATCAAGCGGTGCCATGCGCATGTGGCGTGATGTGACTCAATGCGCTCCGATGCGAGGCACATAAGATGCGATATCAAGCGGTGCCATTCGCATGTGCCGCGATGTGAGTCAATGCGCATGCGGTGCGATGCACATAAAATGCGATGTCGAGCGATGCCAAGCGCATGCGATGCGATCTGACTCAATGCGCATGCGATGCACATTAGATGCGATATCAAGGGATGCCATGCGTATGTGACGCGACGTGGCTCAATGCGCATGCGATGCAATGCACATAAGATGCGATATCAAGCGATGCCATGCGCATGTGATGCGACGTGACTCATTGCGCATGCGCTGTGATGCACATGAGATGCGATATCAAGCGATGGCATGCGCATGTGACGCGACGAGGATCAATGCGCATGGGATTTACATAAGATGCGATATCAAGCGATGCCAAGCGCATGTGACGCGATGTGACTCAATCCGCATGCGATGCGATGCACATAAGATGCCATATCAAGCGATGCCATGGGCATGGGACGCGACGTGGGTCAATGCCAATATGATGCGATGCACATAACATGCGATATCAAGCGATGCCATGCGCATGTGACGCGACGTGGATCAATGCGAATGCGATGCGATGCACATAATATGCGATATCAAGCGATGCCATGCGCATGTGGCGTGATGTGACTCAATGCGCTGCGATGCGATGCACATAAGAAGCTATATCAAGCGATGCCATGCGCATTAGACGCGACGGGACTCAATGCGCATGCGATGAGATGCACATAAGATGCGTTATCAAGTGATGCCATGCGCATGTGACGCGATGTGACTCAATGCCCCTGCGATGTTATGCACATAAGATGCGATGTCGAGCGATGCCATTTGCATGTGATGCGATATGACTCAATGCGCATGCGATGCACATAAGATGCGCTATCAAGCGATGCGTTGCGCATGTGACGCGATGTGGCTCAATGCGCATGCGATGCGACGCGCATACGATGCGATGTCGAGCGATGTCATGCGCATGTGGTAAGACGTGACTCAATGCGCATGCTATGCGATACACATAAGATGCGAAATCAAGAGATGCCATGCGCATGTCACGCGATGTGAGTCAATGCGCATGCGAGGCGATGTACATAAGATGCGATATTAAGCGATGCCATGCGCATGTTGACGCGATGTGACTGAATGCGCATGCGATGTGGTGCTGATAAGATGCGATAACAGGCGATGCCATGCGCATTGGACGCGACGTGACTCAATACGTATGCGATGCGATGCACATAAGATGCTATATCAGGGGACGCCATGCGCATGTGACGCGACGTGAATCAATGCGTATGCGATGCGATGCACATAAGATGCGATAACAAGCGACGCCAAGCGCATGTGACGCGATGTGACTCAATGTGCATGCGATGCGACGCGCATAAGATGGGATATCAAGAGATGCCATGCGCATGTGACGCGACGTGACACAATGCGCATGCGATGCGATGCACATAAGATGAAATATACAGCGATGCCATGCGCATGTTGACGCGATGTGACTGAATGCGCATGCGACGCGATGCTCATAAGATGCGATAAGATGCCATGCGCATTGGACGCGACGTGACTCAATGCGCATACGATGCGATGCACATAAGATGCGATATCAAGCGATGCCATGCGCATGTGACGCGAAGTGACTCAATGCGTATGCGATACGATTCACATAAGATGCGATTACAAGGGACGCCATGCGCATGTGACGTGAAGTGGCTCAATGCGCATGCGATGCGATGCGCATAATATGCGATATCAATTGATACCATGCGCATGTGGCGTGATGTGACACAATGCGCTGCGATGCGAGGCATATAAGTTGCGATATCAAGCGATGCCATGCGCATGAGCCGCAATGTGAGTCAATGCGCGTGCGATCCGATGCACATAAGATGCGATGTCGAGCGATGCCATGCGTATGTGATGCCATGTGACTGAATGCGCATGCGATGCACATAAGGTGCGCTATCAAGCGATGCCATGCGCATGTGACACGAAATGGCTCAATGCGTATGCGATGCGATGGACATAAGATTTGATATCAAGCGATGCCATGCGCATGTGATGCGACGTGACTCAATGGGCATGCGATGCGATGCACATGAGATGCGATATCAAGCGATGGCATGCGCATGTGTCGCGACGTGGCTCAATGCGCATGCGATTTATATAGGATGCGATATCAAGCGATGCCATGCGCATGTGACGCGATGTGACTCAATGCGCATGCGATGCAAATAAGATGCGATATCAAGCGATGCCATGCGCATGTGATGGGACGTGACTCAATACGCATGCGATGCGATGCACATGAGATGCGATATCAAGCGATGGCATGCGAATGTGACGCGACGTGACTCAATGCGCATGCGATTTACATAAGACGCGATATCTAGCGATGCCATGCGCAAGTGACGCGATGTGACTGAATGCGCATGCGATGCGATGCACATAAGATGCGATATCAAGCGATGCCATGCGCATGTGACGCGACGTGACTCAATGCCCATACGATGCGAGGCACATAAGATGCAATATCAAGTGATGCCATGCGCACGTGACGTGACGTGACTCAATGCCTATGCGATACGATTCACATAAGATGCGATTACAAGGGATGCCATGCGCATGTGACGAGTCGTGACTCAATGCGCAAGCGACGCGATGCACATAAGATGCAATTAAAAGCGGTGCCAAGCGTATGTGACGCGAAGTGACTCAATGCGCTTCGATGCGATGCACATAATATGCGATGTCGAGCGTTGTCACGCGCAATTGGTGCGACGAGACTCAATGCGCATTGATGAGATGCACCTAAGGTACGTTATCATGTGATGCCATGCGCAAGTGAAGCGACGTGACTAAACGAGCATGCGATGAGATGCACATAAGATGCGATATCAAGCGATGCAATGCGCATGTGACATGACGTGACTCAATGCGTATGGGATGCGATACACATAAGATGCGATTACAAGCGATCCCAAGCGCATGTGGCGCGACGTGACTCAATGCCCATGCGATGCGACGCGCATAAGATGCGATATGAAGAGATGCCATGCGCACGTGACGCGACGTGACATAATGCGCATGCGATGCGCTGCAGTTAGGATGCGATGTCGAGCGGTGTCATGTGCATTTGGTGCAACGCGACTCAATGCGCATGCGATGCGATGCACATAAGATGCGATACCAAGCGATGCCATGCGCATGTGACGCGACGGGTCTCAATGCGTATGGGATGCGATGCACATAAGATGCGAATACAAGCATGCCATGCTCATGTGACGGGTCGTGACTCAATGCTCATGCGATGCGAGGCACATAAGATGCGATATCAAGCGATGCCATGCGCATGTGGCGCGATGTGAATCAATGTGCATGCGCATGCGATGCACATAAGATGCGCTATCAAGCGACGCCAATCGCATGCGACGCGATGTGGCTCAGTGCGCATGCGATGCGATGCACATGAGATGCGAAATAAAGGGATGGCATGCGCATGTGACGCGACGTGACTCTATGCGCAGGCGATTTATATAAGATGCGATATCAAGCGATGGCATGTGCATGTGACGCGACGTGACTCAATACGCATGTGATTTACAGAAGATGCGATATCAAGCGATGGCATGCGCATTAGACGTGACTATATGCGCATGCGATGCGATGCACATAAGATGCGACATCAAGAGATGCCATGCGCATGTGACGCGACGTGACTCAATGCGCATGCGATGCGATGCACATAAGATGCGATACCAAGCGATGCCATGCGCATGTGACGCGACGGGTCTCAATGCGTATGGGATGCGATGCACATAAGATGCGAATACAAGCAATGCCATGCGCATGTGACGGGTCGTGACTCAATGCTCATGCGATGCGAGGCACATAAGATGCGATATCAAGCGATGCCATGCGCATGTGGCGCGATGTGAATCAATGTGCATGCGCATGCGATGCACATAAGATGCGCTATCAAGCGACGCCAATCGCATGCGACGCGACGTGACTCAATGCGCATACGATGCGATGCACATAAGATGCGATATCAAGCGATGCCATGCGCATGTGACGCGAAGTGACTCAATGCGTATGCGATACGATTCACATAAGATGCGATTACAAGGGACGCCATGCGCATGTGACGTGAAGTGGCTCAATGCGCATGCGATGCGATGCGCATAATATGCGATATCAATTGATATCATGCGCATGTGGCGTGATGTGACACAATGCGCTGCGATGCGAGGCATATAAGTTGCGATATCAAGCGATGCCATGCGCATGAGCCGCGATGTGAGTCAATGCGCGTGCGATCCGATGCACATAAGATGCGATGTCGAGCGATGCCATGCGTATGTGATGCCATGTGACTGAATGCGCATGCGATGCACATAAGATGCGCTATCAAGCGATGCCATGCCCATGTGACGCGAAATGGCTCAATGCGTATGCGATGCGATGGACATAAGATTTGATATCAAGCGATGCCATGCGCATGTGATGCGACGTGACTCAATGCGCATGCGATGCGATGCACATGAGATGCGATATCAAGCGATGGCATGCGCATGTGTCGCGACGTGGCGCAATGCGCATGCGATTTATATAGGATGCGATATCAAGCGATGCCATACGCATGTGACGCGATGTGACTCAATGCGCATGCGATGCAAATAAGATGCGATATCAAGCGATGCCATGCGCATGTGATGGGACGTGACTCAATACGCATGCGATGCGATGCACATGAGATGCGATATCAAGCGATGGCACGCGAATGTGACGCGACGTGAGTCAATGCGCATGCGATTTACATAAGACGTGATATCTAGCGATGCCATGCGCAAGTGACGCGATGTGACTGAATGCGCATGCGATGCGATGCACATAAGATGCGATATCAAGCGATGCCATGCGCATGTGACGCGAGGTGACTAACTGCGCATGGGATGCGGTGCACATAAGATATAATATCAAGCAATGCCATGCGCATGTGACGCGGGGTGACTCAATGCACATGCGATGCGATGCACATAAGATGCGATGTCGAGCGATGTCATGCGCATGTGGTGCGACGTGACTCAATGCTCCAGCGATGCGATGCACATAAGATGCGATGTCGAGCGATGCCATACGCATGTGATGCGATGTGACTCAATGTGGATGCGATGCACGTAAGATGCTATGTCGAGCGATGCATGCGCATGTGACGCGATGTTACTCAATGCGCTGCGATGCGATGCACATAAGATGCGATATCAAGCGATGCCATGCGCATGTCATGCGATGTAACTCAATGCGCATGCGATGCGATGCACATGAGATGCGATATCAAGCGATGCCATGCGCATGTGACGCGAGGTGCCTCAATGCGCATGCGATGCACATCAGATGCGATATCAAGCCATTCCATGGGCGTGTGATGCGACGTGACTCAATAAGCATTCGATGCACACAAGATGCGATAACAAGCCATGCCATGCGCATGTGACGTGACGTGACTCAATGCGCATGTGATGCACATAAGATGCGATATCAAGCGATTCGATGGGCATGTGACGCGATGTGGCTCAATGCGCATGCGATGCGATGCACATAAGATGCGATATCAAGCGATGCCATGCGTATGTGACGCGAAGTGACTCAATGCGCATGCGATGCGATGCACATAATAAGCGATATCAAGCGATGCCATGCGCATTTGACGTGATGTGACTCAATCCGCATGCGTTGCGATGCACATAACATGCATTATTAAGCGATACCATGCGCATGTGGCGTGAGGTGACTCAATGCTCGGCGATGCGAGGCGCATAAGATGCGATATCAAGCGATGCCATGCGCATGTGCCGCGATGTGAGTCAATGCGCATGCGGTGTGATGCACATAATATGCGATAACGAGCGGTGTCATGCGCAATTGGTGCGACGTGACTCAATGCGCATGTGATGCTGTGCACATAAGATGCGATATCAAGCGATGCCATGCACACGTGAAGCAACGTGACTCAATGCGCATGCCATGCGATGCGATGCACATAAGATGCGATATCAAGCGATGCCATGCGCATGTGACGTGACGTGACTCAATGGAATGCGATGCGATGCAGATAATATGCGATATCGAGCGGTGTCATGCGCAATTGGTGCGACGTGACTCAATGCGCATGCGATGCACATAATATGCGATATCGAGCGGTGTCATGCGCAATTGGTGCGACGTGACTCAATGCGCATGTGATGAGATGCACATAAGATGCGTTATCAAGCGATGCCATGCGCATGTGAAGCAACGTGACTCAATGCGCATGCCATGCGATGCGATGTACATAAGATGCGATATCAAGCGATGCCATGCGCATGTGACGTGACGTGACTCAATGCGCATGCGATGCGATGCACATAATATGTGATATCGAGCGATGCCAAGCGCATGTGACGCGACGTGACTCAATGCGCATGCGATGCGATGTACATAAGATGCGATATCAAGCGATGCCATGCGCATGTTGACGCGATGTGACTGAATACGCATGCGATGTGGTGCTGATAAGATGCGATAACAAGCGATGCCATGCGCATTGGACGCGACGTGACTCAATACGCATGCGTAGCGATGCACATAAGATGCTATATCAGGGGATGCCATGCGCATGTGACGCGACGTGAATCAATGCGTATGCAATGTGATGCACATAAGATGCGAATACAAGAGATGCAATGCGCATGTGACGCCACATGACTCAATGCGCATGCGATGCGATGTACATAAGATGCGATATCAAGCGATGCCATGCGCATGTTGACGCGATGTGACTGAATGCGCATGCGATGTGGTGCTGATAAGATGCGATAACAAGCGATGCCATGCGCATTGGACGCGATGTGACTCAATACGCATGCGTAGCGATGCACATAAGATGCTATATCAGGCGATGCCATGCGCATGTGACGCGACGTGAATCAATGCGTATGCGATGTGATGCACATAAGATGCGAATACAAGCGATGCCATGCGCATGTGAGGATTCGTGACTGAATGCGCATGCGATGCGGTCCACATAAGATGCGATATCAAGCGGTGCCATTCGCATGTGCCGCGATGTGAGTCAATGCGCATGCGGTGCGATGCACATAAAATGCGATGTCGAGCGATGCCAAGCGTATGCGATGTGATGTGACTCAATGCGCATGCGATGCACATAAGATGCGATATCAAGCGATTCGATGGGCATGTGACGCGATGTGGCTCAATGCGCATGCGATGCGATGCACATAAGATTCGATATCAAGCGATGCCATGCGTATGTGACGCGAAGTGACTCAATGCGCATGCGATGCGATGCACATAATACGCGATATCAAGCGATGCCATGCGCATTTGACGTGATGTGACTCAATCCGCATGCGTTGCGATGCACATAACATGCATTATTAAGCGATACCATGCGCATGTGGCGTGAGGTGACTCAATGCTCGGCGATGCGAGGCACATAAGATGCGATATCAAGCGATGCCATGCGCATGTGCCGCGATGTAAGTCAATGCGCATGCGGTGCGATGCAAAGAATATGCGATAACGAGTGGTGTCATGCGCAATTGGTGCGACGTGACTCAATGCGCATGTGATGAGATGCACATAAGATGCGTTATCAAGCGATGCCATGCACATGTGAAGCAACGTGACTCAATGCGAATGCCATGCGATGCGATGCACATAAGATGCGATATGAAGCGATGCCATGCGCATGTGACGTGACGTGACTCAATGGAATGCGATGCGATGCACATAAGATGCGATAGCAAGCGATGCCAAGCGCATGTGACGCGACGTGACTCAATGCGCATGCGATGCGGGGCGCATAAGATGCGATATCAAGAGATGCAATGCGCATGTGACGCCACATGACTCAATGCGCATGCGATGCGATGTACATAATATGCGATATCAAGCGATGCCATGCGCATGTTGACGCGATGTGACTGAATGCGCATGCGATGTGGTGCTGATAAGATGCGATAACAAGCGATGTCATGCGCATTGGACGCGACGTGACTCAATACGCATGCGATGCGATGCACATAAGATGCTATATCAGGGGATGCCATGCGCATGTGACGCGACGTGAATCAATGCGTATGCGATGTGATGCACATAAGATGTGAATACAAGCGATGCCATGCGCATGTGAGGATTCGTGACTGAATGCGCATGCGATGCGATCCAAATAAGATGCGATATCAAGCGGTGCCATGCGCATGTGGCGTGATGTGACTCAATGCGCTCCGATGCGAGGCACATAAGATGCGATATCAAGCGGTGCCATTCGCATGTGCCGCGATGTGAGTCAATGCGCATGCGGTGCGATGCACATAAAATGCGATGTCGAGCGATGCCAAGCGCATGCGATGCGATCTGACTCAATGCGCATGCGATGCACATTAGATGCGATATCAAGGGATGCCATGCGTATGTGACGCGACGTGGCTCAATGCGCATGCGATGCAATGCACATAAGATGCGATATCAAGCGATGCCATGCGCATGTGATGCGACGTGACTCATTGCGCATGCGCTGTGATGCACATGAGATGCGATATCAAGCGATGGCATGCGCATGTGACGCGACGAGAATCAATGCGCATGGGATTTACATAAGATGCGATATCAAGCGATGCCAAGCGCATGTGACGCGATGTGACTCAATCCGCATGCGATGCGATGCACATAAGATGCGATATCAAGCGATGCCATGGGCATGGGACGCGACGTGGGTCAATGCCAATATGATGCGATGCACATAACATGCGATATCAAGCGATGCCATGCGCATGTGACGCGACGTGGATCAATGCGAATGCGATGCGATGCACATAATATGCGATATCAAGCGATGCCATGCGCATGTGGCGTGATGTGACTCAATGCGCTGCGATGCGATGCACATAAGAAGCTATATCAAGCGATGCCATGCGCATTAGACGCGACGGGACTCAATGCGCATGCGATGAGATGCACATAAGATGCGTTATCAAGTGATGCCATGCGCATGTGACGCGATGTGACTCAATGCCCCTGCGATGTTATGCACATAAGATGCGATGTCGAGCGATGCCATTTGCATGTGATGCGATATGACTCAATGCGCATGCGATGCACATAAGATGCGCTATCAAGCGATGCGTTGCGCATGTGACGCGATGTGGCTCAATGCGCATGCGATGCGACGCGCATACGATGCGATGTCGAGCGATGTCATGCGCATGTGGTAAGACGTGACTCAATGCGCATGCTATGCGATACACATAAGATGCGAAATCAAGAGATGCCATGCGCATGTCACGCGATGTGAGTCAATGCGCATGCGAGGCGATGTACATAAGATGCGATATTAAGCGATGCCATGCGCATGTTGACGCGATGTGACTGAATGCGCATGCGATGTGGTGCTGATAAGATGCGATAACAGGCGATGCCATGCGCATTGGACGCGACGTGACTCAATGCGCATACGATGCGATGCACATAAGATGCGATATCAAGCGATGCCATGCGCATGTGACGCGAAGTGACTCAATGCGTATGCGATACGATTCACATAAGATGCGATTACAAGGGACGCCATGCGCATGTGACGTGAAGTGGCTCAATGCGCATGCGATGCGATGCGCATAATATGCGATATCAATTGATACCATGCGCATGTGGCGTGATGTGACACAATGCGCTGCGATGCGAGGCATATAAGTTGCGATATCAAGCGATGCCATGCGCATGAGCCGCAATGTGAGTCAATGCGCGTGCGATCCGATGCACATAAGATGCGATGTCGAGCGATGCCATGCGTATGTGATGCCATGTGACTGAATGCGCATGCGATGCACATAAGGTGCGCTATCAAGCGATGCCATGCGCATGTGACACGAAATGGCTCAATGCGTATGCGATGCGATGGACATAAGATTTGATATCAAGCGATGCCATGCGCATGTGATGCGACGTGACTCAATGGGCATGCGATGCGATGCACATGAGATGCGATATCAAGCGATGGCATGCGCATGTGTCGCGACGTGGCTCAATGCGCATGCGATTTATATAGGATGCGATATCAAGCGATGCCATGCGCATGTGACGCGATGTGACTCAATGCGCATGCGATGCAAATAAGATGCGATATCAAGCGATGCCATGCGCATGTGATGGGACGTGACTCAATACGCATGCGATGCGATGCACATAACATGCGATATCAAGCGATGCCATGCGCATGTGACGCGACGTGACTCAATGCCCATACGATGCGAGGCACATAAGATGCAATATCAAGTGATGCCATGCGCACGTGACGTGACGTGACTCAATGCCTATGCGATACGATTCACATAAGATGCGATTACAAGGGATGCCATGCGCATGTGACGAGTCGTGACTCAATGCGCAAGCGACGCGATGCACATAAGATGCAATTAAAAGCGGTGCCAAGCGTATGTGACGCGAAGTGACTCAATGCGCTTCGATGCGATGCACATAATATGCGATGTCGAGCGTTGTCACGCGCAATTGGTGCGACGAGACTCAATGCGCATTGATGAGATGCACCTAAGGTACGTTATCATGTGATGCCATGCGCAAGTGAAGCGACGTGACTAAACGAGCATGCGATGAGATGCACATAAGATGCGATATCAAGCGATGCAATGCGCATGTGACATGACGTGACTCAATGCGTATGGGATGCGATACACATAAGATGCGATTACAAGCGATCCCAAGCGCATGTGGCGCGACGTGACTCAATGCCCATGCGATGCGACGCGCATAAGATGCGATATGAAGAGATGCCATGCGCACGTGACGCGACGTGACATAATGCGCATGCGATGCGCTGCAGTTAGGATGCGATGTCGAGCGGTGTCATGTGCATTTGGTGCAACGCGACTCAATGCGCATGCGATGCGATGCACATAAGATGCGATACCAAGCGATGCCATGCGCATGTGACGCGACGGGTCTCAATGCGTATGGGATGCGATGCACATAAGATGCGAATACAAGCATGCCATGCTCATGTGACGGGTCGTGACTCAATGCTCATGCGATGCGAGGCACATAAGATGCGATATCAAGCGATGCCATGCGCATGTGGCGCGATGTGAATCAATGTGCATGCGCATGCGATGCACATAAGATGCGCTATCAAGCGACGCCAATCGCATGCGACGCGATGTGGCTCAGTGCGCATGCGATGCGATGCACATGAGATGCGAAATAAAGGGATGGCATGCGCATGTGACGCGACGTGACTCTATGCGCAGGCGATTTATATAAGATGCGATATCAAGCGATGGCATGTGCATGTGACGCGACGTGACTCAATACGCATGTGATTTACAGAAGATGCGATATCAAGCGATGGCATGCGCATTAGACGTGACTATATGCGCATGCGATGCGATGCACATAAGATGCGACATCAAGAGATGCCATGCGCATGTGACGCGACGTGACTCAATGCGCATGCGATGCGATGCACATAAGATGCGATACCAAGCGATGCCATGCGCATGTGACGCGACGGGTCTCAATGCGTATGGGATGCGATGCACATAAGATGCGAATACAAGCAATGCCATGCGCATGTGACGGGTCGTGACTCAATGCTCATGCGATGCGAGGCACATAAGATGCGATATCAAGCGATGCCATGCGCATGTGGCGCGATGTGAATCAATGTGCATGCGCATGCGATGCACATAAGATGCGCTATCAAGCGACGCCAATCGCATGCGACGCGACGTGACTCAATGCGCATACGATGCGATGCACATAAGATGCGATATCAAGCGATGCCATGCGCATGTGACGCGAAGTGACTCAATGCGTATGCGATACGATTCACATAAGATGCGATTACAAGGGACGCCATGCGCATGTGACGTGAAGTGGCTCAATGCGCATGCGATGCGATGCGCATAATATGCGATATCAATTGATATCATGCGCATGTGGCGTGATGTGACACAATGCGCTGCGATGCAAGGCATATAAGTTGCGATATCAAGCGATGCCATGCGCATGAGCCGCGATGTGAGTCAATGCGCGTGCGATCCGATGCACATAAGATGCGATGTCGAGCGATGCCATGCGTATGTGATGCCATGTGACTGAATGCGCATGCGATGCACATAAGATGCGCTATCAAGCGATGCCATGCCCATGTGACGCGAAATGGCTCAATGCGTATGCGATGCGATGGACATAAGATTTGATATCAAGCGATGCCATGCGCATGTGATGCGACGTGACTCAATGCGCATGCGATGCGATGCACATGAGATGCGATATCAAGCGATGGCATGCGCATGTGTCGCGACGTGGCGCAATGCGCATGCGATTTATATAGGATGCGATATCAAGCGATGCCATACGCATGTGACGCGATGTGACTCAATGCGCATGCGATGCAAATAAGATGCGATATCAAGCGATGCCATGCGCATGTGATGGGACGTGACTCAATACGCATGCGATGCGATGCACATGAGATGCGATATCAAGCGATGGCACGCGAATGTGACGCGACGTGAGTCAATGCGCATGCGATTTACATAAGACGTGATATCTAGCGATGCCATGCGCAAGTGACGCGATGTGACTGAATGCGCATGCGATGCGATGCACATAAGATGCGATATCAAGCGATGCCATGCGCATGTGACGCGAGGTGACTAACTGCGCATGGGATGCGGTGCACATAAGATATAATATCAAGCAATGCCATGCGCATGTGACGCGGGGTGACTCAATGCACATGCGATGCGATGCACATAAGATGCGATGTCGAGCGATGTCATGCGCATGTGGTGCGACGTGACTCAATGCTCCAGCGATGCGATGCACATAAGATGCGATGTCGAGCGATGCCATACGCATGTGATGCGATGTGACTCAATGTGGATGCGATGCACGTAAGATGCTATGTCGAGCGATGCATGCGCATGTGACGCGATGTTACTCAATGCGCTGCGATGCGATGCACATAAGATGCGATATCAAGCGATGCCATGCGCATGTCATGCGATGTAACTCAATGCGCATGCGATGCGATGCACATGAGATGCGATATCAAGCGATGCCATGCGCATGTGACGCGAGGTGCCTCAATGCGCATGCGATGCACATCAGATGCGATATCAAGCCATTCCATGGGCGTGTGATGCGACGTGACTCAATAAGCATTCGATGCACACAAGATGCGATAACAAGCCATGCCATGCGCATGTGACGTGACGTGACTCAATGCGCATGTGATGCACATAAGATGCGATATCAAGCGATTCGATGGGCATGTGACGCGATGTGGCTCAATGCGCATGCGATGCGATGCACATAAGATGCGATATCAAGCGATGCCATGCGTATGTGACGCGAAGTGACTCAATGCGCATGCGATGCGATGCACATAATAAGCGATATCAAGCGATGCCATGCGCATTTGACGTGATGTGACTCAATCCGCATGCGTTGCGATGCACATAACATGCATTATTAAGCGATACCATGCGCATGTGGCGTGAGGTGACTCAATGCTCGGCGATGCGAGGCGCATAAGATGCGATATCAAGCGATGCCATGCGCATGTGCCGCGATGTGAGTCAATGCGCATGCGGTGTGATGCACATAATATGCGATAACGAGCGGTGTCATGCGCAATTGGTGCGACGTGACTCAATGCGCATGTGATGCTGTGCACATAAGATGCGATATCAAGCGATGCCATGCACACGTGAAGCAACGTGACTCAATGCGCATGCCATGCGATGCGATGCACATAAGATGCGATATCAAGCGATGCCATGCGCATGTGACGTGACGTGACTCAATGGAATGCGATGCGATGCAGATAATATGCGATATCGAGCGGTGTCATGCGCAATTGGTGCGACGTGACTCAATGCGCATGCGATGCACATAATATGCGATATCGAGCGGTGTCATGCGCAATTGGTGCGACGTGACTCAATGCGCATGTGATGAGATGCACATAAGATGCGTTATCAAGCGATGCCATGCGCATGTGAAGCAACGTGACTCAATGCGCATGCCATGCGATGCGATGTACATAAGATGCGATATCAAGCGATGCCATGCGCATGTGACGTGACGTGACTCAATGCGCATGCGATGCGATGCACATAATATGTGATATCGAGCGATGCCAAGCGCATGTGACGCGACGTGACTCAATGCGCATGCGATGCGATGTACATAAGATGCGATATCAAGCGATGCCATGCGCATGTTGACGCGATGTGACTGAATACGCATGCGATGTGGTGCTGATAAGATGCGATAACAAGCGATGCCATGCGCATTGGACGCGACGTGACTCAATACGCATGCGTAGCGATGCACATAAGATGCCATATCAGGGGATGCCATGCGCATGTGACGCGACGTGAATCAATGCGTATGCAATGTGATGCACATAAGATGCGAATACAAGAGATGCAATGCGCATGTGACGCCACATGACTCAATGCGCATGCGATGCGATGTACATAAGATGCGATATCAAGCGATGCCATGCGCATGTTGACGCGATGTGACTGAATGCGCATGCGATGTGGTGCTGATAAGATGCGATAACAAGCGATGCCATGCGCATTGGACGCGATGTGACTCAATACGCATGCGTAGCGATGCACATAAGATGCTATATCAGGCGATGCCATGCGCATGTGACGCGACGTGAATCAATGCGTATGCGATGTGATGCACATAAGATGCGAATACAAGCGATGCCATGCGCATGTGAGGATTCGTGACTGAATGCGCATGCGATGCGGTCCACATAAGATGCGATATCAAGCGGTGCCATTCGCATGTGCCGCGATGTGAGTCAATGCGCATGCGGTGCGATGCACATAAAATGCGATGTCGAGCGATGCCAAGCGTATGCGATGTGATGTGACTCAATGCGCATGCGATGCACATAAGATGCGATATCAAGCGATTCGATGGGCATGTGACGCGATGTGGCTCAATGCGCATGCGATGCGATGCACATAAGATTCGATATCAAGCGATGCCATGCGTATGTGACGCGAAGTGACTCAATGCGCATGCGATGCGATGCACATAATACGCGATATCAAGCGATGCCATGCGCATTTGACGTGATGTGACTCAATCCGCATGCGTTGCGATGCACATAACATGCATTATTAAGCGATACCATGCGCATGTGGCGTGAGGTGACTCAATGCTCGGCGATGCGAGGCACATAAGATGCGATATCAAGCGATGCCATGCGCATGTGCCGCGATGTAAGTCAATGCGCATGCGGTGCGATGCAAAGAATATGCGATAACGAGTGGTGTCATGCGCAATTGGTGCGACGTGACTCAATGCGCATGTGATGAGATGCACATAAGATGCGTTATCAAGCGATGCCATGCACATGTGAAGCAACGTGACTCAATGCGAATGCCATGCGATGCGATGCACATAAGATGCGATATGAAGCGATGCCATGCGCATGTGACGTGACGTGACTCAATGGAATGCGATGCGATGCACATAAGATGCGATAGCAAGCGATGCCAAGCGCATGTGACGCGACGTGACTCAATGCGCATGCGATGCGGGGCGCATAAGATGCGATATCAAGAGATGCAATGCGCATGTGACGCCACATGACTCAATGCGCATGCGATGCGATGTACATAATATGCGATATCAAGCGATGCCATGCGCATGTTGACGCGATGTGACTGAATGCGCATGCGATGTGGTGCTGATAAGATGCGATAACAAGCGATGTCATGCGCATTGGACGCGACGTGACTCAATACGCATGCGATGCGATGCACATAAGATGCTATATCAGGGGATGCCATGCGCATGTGACGCGACGTGAATCAATGCGTATGCGATGTGATGCACATAAGATGTGAATACAAGCGATGCCATGCGCATGTGAGGATTCGTGACTGAATGCGCATGCGATGCGATCCAAATAAGATGCGATATCAAGCGGTGCCATGCGCATGTGGCGTGATGTGACTCAATGCGCTCCGATGCGAGGCACATAAGATGCGATATCAAGCGGTGCCATTCGCATGTGCCGCGATGTGAGTCAATGCGCATGCGGTGCGATGCACATAAAATGCGATGTCGAGCGATGCCAAGCGCATGCGATGCGATCTGACTCAATGCGCATGCGATGCACATTAGATGCGATATCAAGGGATGCCATGCGTATGTGACGCGACGTGGCTCAATGCGCATGCGATGCAATGCACATAAGATGCGATATCAAGCGATGCCATGCGCATGTGATGCGACGTGACTCATTGCGCATGCGCTGTGATGCACATGAGATGCGATATCAAGCGATGGCATGCGCATGTGACGCGACGAGAATCAATGCGCATGGGATTTACATAAGATGCGATATCAAGCGATGCCAAGCGCATGTGACGCGATGTGACCCAATCCGCATGCGATGCGATGCACATAAGATGCGATATCAAGCGATGCCATGGGCATGGGACGCGACGTGGGTCAATGCCAATATGATGCGATGCACATAACATGCGATATCAAGCGATGCCATGCGCATGTGACGCGACGTGGATCAATGCGAATGCGATGCGATGCACATAATATGCGATATCAAGCGATGCCATGCGCATGTGGCGTGATGTGACTCAATGCGCTGCGATGCGATGCACATAAGAAGCTATATCAAGCGATGCCATGCGCATTAGACGCGACGGGACTCAATGCGCATGCGATGAGATGCACATAAGATGCGTTATCAAGTGATGCCATGCGCATGTGACGCGATGTGACTCAATGCCCCTGCGATGTTATGCACATAAGATGCGATGTCGAGCGATGCCATTTGCATGTGATGCGATATGACTCAATGCGCATGCGATGCACATAAGATGCGCTATCAAGCGATGCGTTGCGCATGTGACGCGATGTGGCTCAATGCGCATGCGATGCGACGCGCATACGATGCGATGTCGAGCGATGTCATGCGCATGTGGTAAGACGTGACTCAATGCGCATGCTATGCGATACACATAAGATGCGAAATCAAGAGATGCCATGCGCATGTCACGCGATGTGAGTCAATGCGCATGCGAGGCGATGTACATAAGATGCGATATTAAGCGATGCCATGCGCATGTTGACGCGATGTGACTGAATGCGCATGCGATGTGGTGCTGATAAGATGCGATAACAGGCGATGCCATGCGCATTGGACGCGACGTGACTCAATGCGCATACGATGCGATGCACATAAGATGCGATATCAAGCGATGCCATGCGCATGTGACGCGAAGTGACTCAATGCGTATGCGATACGATTCACATAAGATGCGATTACAAGGGACGCCATGCGCATGTGACGTGAAGTGGCTCAATGCGCATGCGATGCGATGCGCATAATATGCGATATCAATTGATACCATGCGCATGTGGCGTGATGTGACACAATGCGCTGCGATGCGAGGCATATAAGTTGCGATATCAAGCGATGCCATGCGCATGAGCCGCAATGTGAGTCAATGCGCGTGCGATCCGATGCACATAAGATGCGATGTCGAGCGATGCCATGCGTATGTGATGCCATGTGACTGAATGCGCATGCGATGCACATAAGGTGCGCTATCAAGCGATGCCATGCGCATGTGACACGAAATGGCTCAATGCGTATGCGATGCGATGGACATAAGATTTGATATCAAGCGATGCCATGCGCATGTGATGCGACGTGACTCAATGGGCATGCGATGCGATGCACATGAGATGCGATATCAAGCGATGGCATGCGCATGTGTCGCGACGTGGCTCAATGCGCATGCGATTTATATAGGATGCGATATCAAGCGATGCCATGCGCATGTGACGCGATGTGACTCAATGCGCATGCGATGCAAATAAGATGCGATATCAAGCGATGCCATGCGCATGTGATGGGACGTGACTCAATACGCATGCGATGCGATGCACATGAGATGCGATATCAAGCGATGGCATGCGAATGTGACGCGACGTGACTCAATGCGCATGCGATTTACATAAGACGCGATATCTAGCGATGCCATGCGCAAGTGACGCGATGTGACTGAATGCGCATGCGATGCGATGCACATAAGATGCGATATCAAGCGATGCCATGCGCATGTGACGCGACGTGACTCAATGCCCATACGATGCGAGGCACATAAGATGCAATATCAAGTGATGCCATGCGCACGTGACGTGACGTGACTCAATGCCTATGCGATACGATTCACATAAGATGCGATTACAAGGGATGCCATGCGCATGTGACGAGTCGTGACTCAATGCGCAAGCGACGCGATGCACATAAGATGCAATTAAAAGCGGTGCCAAGCGTATGTGACGCGAAGTGACTCAATGCGCTTCGATGCGATGCACATAATATGCGATGTCGAGCGTTGTCACGCGCAATTGGTGCGACGAGACTCAATGCGCATTGATGAGATGCACCTAAGGTACGTTATCATGTGATGCCATGCGCAAGTGAAGCGACGTGACTAAACGAGCATGCGATGAGATGCACATAAGATGCGATATCAAGCGATGCAATGCGCATGTGACATGACGTGACTCAATGCGTATGGGATGCGATACACATAAGATGCGATTACAAGCGCTCCCAAGCGCATGTGGCGCGACGTGACTCAATGCCCATGCGATGCGACGCGCATAAGATGCGATATGAAGAGATGCCATGCGCACGTGACGCGACGTGACATAATGCGCATGCGATGCGCTGCAGTTAGGATGCGATGTCGAGCGGTGTCATGTGCATTTGGTGCAACGCGACTCAATGCGCATGCGATGCGATGCACATAAGATGCGATACCAAGCGATGCCATGCGCATGTGACGCGACGGGTCTCAATGCGTATGGGATGCGATGCACATAAGATGCGAATACAAGCATGCCATGCTCATGTGACGGGTCGTGACTCAATGCTCATGCGATGCGAGGCACATAAGATGCGATATCAAGCGATGCCATGCGCATGTGGCGCGATGTGAATCAATGTGCATGCGCATGCGATGCACATAAGATGCGCTATCAAGCGACGCCAATCGCATGCGACGTGATGTGGCTCAGTGCGCATGCGATGCGATGCACATGAGATGCGAAATAAAG
Organism: Tenodera sinensis; assembly: GCA_030765045.1. NCBI lineage: Eukaryota > Metazoa > Arthropoda > Insecta > Mantodea > Mantidae > Tenodera > Tenodera sinensis. The sequence continues at coordinate 111,416,442 of CM060970.1, read as the reverse complement.
GGATGGCATGCGCATGTGACGCGACGTGACTCTATGCGCAGGCGATTTATATAAGATGCGATATCAAGCGATGGCATGTGCATGTGACGCGACGTGACTCAATACGCATGTGATTTACAGAAGATGCGATATCAAGCGATGGCATGCGCATTAGACGTGACTATATGCGCATGCGATGCGATGCACATAAGATGCGACATCAAGAGATGCCATGCGCATGTGACGCGACGTGACTCAATGCGCATGCGATGCGATGCACATAAGATGCGATACCAAGCGATGCCATGCGCATGTGACGCGACGGGTCTCAATGCGTATGGGATGCGATGCACATAAGATGCGAATACAAGCAATGCCATGCGCATGTGACGGGTCGTGACTCAATGCTCATGCGATGCGAGGCACATAAGATGCGATATCAAGCGATGCCATGCGCATGTGGCGCGATGTGAATCAATGTGCATGCGCATGCGATGCACATAAGATGCGCTATCAAGCGACGCCAATCGCATGCGACGCGACGTGACTCAATGCGCATACGATGCGATGCACATAAGATGCGATATCAAGCGATGCCATGCGCATGTGACGCGAAGTGACTCAATGCGTATGCGATACGATTCACATAAGATGCGATTACAAGGGACGCCATGCGCATGTGACGTGAAGTGGCTCAATGCGCATGCGATGCGATGCGCATAATATGCGATATCAATTGATATCATGCGCATGTGGCGTGATGTGACACAATGCGCTGCGATGCGAGGCATATAAGTTGCGATATCAAGCGATGCCATGCGCATGAGCCGCGATGTGAGTCAATGCGCGTGCGATCCGATGCACATAAGATGCGATGTCGAGCGATGCCATGCGTATGTGATGCCATGTGACTGAATGCGCATGCGATGCACATAAGATGCGCTATCAAGCGATGCCATGCCCATGTGACGCGAAATGGCTCAATGCGTATGCGATGCGATGGACATAAGATTTGATATCAAGCGATGCCATGCGCATGTGATGCGACGTGACTCAATGCGCATGCGATGCGATGCACATGAGATGCGATATCAAGCGATGGCATGCGCATGTGTCGCGACGTGGCGCAATGCGCATGCGATTTATATAGGATGCGATATCAAGCGATGCCATACGCATGTGACGCGATGTGACTCAATGCGCATGCGATGCAAATAAGATGCGATATCAAGCGATGCCATGCGCATGTGATGGGACGTGACTCAATACGCATGCGATGCGATGCACATGAGATGCGATATCAAGCGATGGCACGCGAATGTGACGCGACGTGAGTCAATGCGCATGCGATTTACATAAGACGTGATATCTAGCGATGCCATGCGCAAGTGACGCGATGTGACTGAATGCGCATGCGATGCGATGCACATAAGATGCGATATCAAGCGATGCCATGCGCATGTGACGCGAGGTGACTAACTGCGCATGGGATGCGGTGCACATAAGATATAATATCAAGCAATGCCATGCGCATGTGACGCGGGGTGACTCAATGCACATGCGATGCGATGCACATAAGATGCGATGTCGAGCGATGTCATGCGCATGTGGTGCGACGTGACTCAATGCTCCAGCGATGCGATGCACATAAGATGCGATGTCGAGCGATGCCATACGCATGTGATGCGATGTGACTCAATGTGGATGCGATGCACGTAAGATGCTATGTCGAGCGATGCATGCGCATGTGACGCGATGTTACTCAATGCGCTGCGATGCGATGCACATAAGATGCGATATCAAGCGATGCCATGCGCATGTCATGCGATGTAACTCAATGCGCATGCGATGCGATGCACATGAGATGCGATATCAAGCGATGCCATGCGCATGTGACGCGAGGTGCCTCAATGCGCATGCGATGCACATCAGATGCGATATCAAGCCATTCCATGGGCGTGTGATGCGACGTGACTCAATAAGCATTCGATGCACACAAGATGCGATAACAAGCCATGCCATGCGCATGTGACGTGACGTGACTCAATGCGCATGTGATGCACATAAGATGCGATATCAAGCGATTCGATGGGCATGTGACGCGATGTGGCTCAATGCGCATGCGATGCGATGCACATAAGATGCGATATCAAGCGATGCCATGCGTATGTGACGCGAAGTGACTCAATGCGCATGCGATGCGATGCACATAATAAGCGATATCAAGCGATGCCATGCGCATTTGACGTGATGTGACTCAATCCGCATGCGTTGCGATGCACATAACATGCATTATTAAGCGATACCATGCGCATGTGGCGTGAGGTGACTCAATGCTCGGCGATGCGAGGCGCATAAGATGCGATATCAAGCGATGCCATGCGCATGTGCCGCGATGTGAGTCAATGCGCATGCGGTGTGATGCACATAATATGCGATAACGAGCGGTGTCATGCGCAATTGGTGCGACGTGACTCAATGCGCATGTGATGCTGTGCACATAAGATGCGATATCAAGCGATGCCATGCACACGTGAAGCAACGTGACTCAATGCGCATGCCATGCGATGCGATGCACATAAGATGCGATATCAAGCGATGCCATGCGCATGTGACGTGACGTGACTCAATGGAATGCGATGCGATGCAGATAATATGCGATATCGAGCGGTGTCATGCGCAATTGGTGCGACGTGACTCAATGCGCATGCGATGCACATAATATGCGATATCGAGCGGTGTCATGCGCAATTGGTGCGACGTGACTCAATGCGCATGTGATGAGATGCACATAAGATGCGTTATCAAGCGATGCCATGCGCATGTGAAGCAACGTGACTCAATGCGCATGCCATGCGATGCGATGTACATAAGATGCGATATCAAGCGATGCCATGCGCATGTGACGTGACGTGACTCAATGCGCATGCGATGCGATGCACATAATATGTGATATCGAGCGATGCCAAGCGCATGTGACGCGACGTGACTCAATGCGCATGCGATGCGATGTACATAAGATGCGATATCAAGCGATGCCATGCGCATGTTGACGCGATGTGACTGAATACGCATGCGATGTGGTGCTGATAAGATGCGATAACAAGCGATGCCATGCGCATTGGACGCGACGTGACTCAATACGCATGCGTAGCGATGCACATAAGATGCTATATCAGGGGATGCCATGCGCATGTGACGCGACGTGAATCAATGCGTATGCAATGTGATGCACATAAGATGCGAATACAAGAGATGCAATGCGCATGTGACGCCACATGACTCAATGCGCATGCGATGCGATGTACATAAGATGCGATATCAAGCGATGCCATGCGCATGTTGACGCGATGTGACTGAATGCGCATGCGATGTGGTGCTGATAAGATGCGATAACAAGCGATGCCATGCGCATTGGACGCGATGTGACTCAATACGCATGCGTAGCGATGCACATAAGATGCTATATCAGGCGATGCCATGCGCATGTGACGCGACGTGAATCAATGCGTATGCGATGTGATGCACATAAGATGCGAATACAAGCGATGCCATGCGCATGTGAGGATTCGTGACTGAATGCGCATGCGATGCGGTCCACATAAGATGCGATATCAAGCGGTGCCATTCGCATGTGCCGCGATGTGAGTCAATGCGCATGCGGTGCGATGCACATAAAATGCGATGTCGAGCGATGCCAAGCGTATGCGATGTGATGTGACTCAATGCGCATGCGATGCACATAAGATGCGATATCAAGCGATTCGATGGGCATGTGACGCGATGTGGCTCAATGCGCATGCGATGCGATGCACATAAGATTCGATATCAAGCGATGCCATGCGTATGTGACGCGAAGTGACTCAATGCGCATGCGATGCGATGCACATAATACGCGATATCAAGCGATGCCATGCGCATTTGACGTGATGTGACTCAATCCGCATGCGTTGCGATGCACATAACATGCATTATTAAGCGATACCATGCGCATGTGGCGTGAGGTGACTCAATGCTCGGCGATGCGAGGCACATAAGATGCGATATCAAGCGATGCCATGCGCATGTGCCGCGATGTAAGTCAATGCGCATGCGGTGCGATGCAAAGAATATGCGATAACGAGTGGTGTCATGCGCAATTGGTGCGACGTGACTCAATGCGCATGTGATGAGATGCACATAAGATGCGTTATCAAGCGATGCCATGCACATGTGAAGCAACGTGACTCAATGCGAATGCCATGCGATGCGATGCACATAAGATGCGATATGAAGCGATGCCATGCGCATGTGACGTGACGTGACTCAATGGAATGCGATGCGATGCACATAAGATGCGATAGCAAGCGATGCCAAGCGCATGTGACGCGACGTGACTCAATGCGCATGCGATGCGGGGCGCATAAGATGCGATATCAAGAGATGCAATGCGCATGTGACGCCACATGACTCAATGCGCATGCGATGCGATGTACATAATATGCGATATCAAGCGATGCCATGCGCATGTTGACGCGATGTGACTGAATGCGCATGCGATGTGGTGCTGATAAGATGCGATAACAAGCGATGTCATGCGCATTGGACGCGACGTGACTCAATACGCATGCGATGCGATGCACATAAGATGCTATATCAGGGGATGCCATGCGCATGTGACGCGACGTGAATCAATGCGTATGCGATGTGATGCACATAAGATGTGAATACAAGCGATGCCATGCGCATGTGAGGATTCGTGACTGAATGCGCATGCGATGCGATCCAAATAAGATGCGATATCAAGCGGTGCCATGCGCATGTGGCGTGATGTGACTCAATGCGCTCCGATGCGAGGCACATAAGATGCGATATCAAGCGGTGCCATTCGCATGTGCCGCGATGTGAGTCAATGCGCATGCGGTGCGATGCACATAAAATGCGATGTCGAGCGATGCCAAGCGCATGCGATGCGATCTGACTCAATGCGCATGCGATGCACATTAGATGCGATATCAAGGGATGCCATGCGTATGTGACGCGACGTGGCTCAATGCGCATGCGATGCAATGCACATAAGATGCGATATCAAGCGATGCCATGCGCATGTGATGCGACGTGACTCATTGCGCATGCGCTGTGATGCACATGAGATGCGATATCAAGCGATGGCATGCGCATGTGACGCGACGAGAATCAATGCGCATGGGATTTACATAAGATGCGATATCAAGCGATGCCAAGCGCATGTGACGCGATGTGACTCAATCCGCATGCGATGCGATGCACATAAGATGCGATATCAAGCGATGCCATGGGCATGGGACGCGACGTGGGTCAATGCCAATATGATGCGATGCACATAACATGCGATATCAAGCGATGCCATGCGCATGTGACGCGACGTGGATCAATGCGAATGCGATGCGATGCACATAATATGCGATATCAAGCGATGCCATGCGCATGTGGCGTGATGTGACTCAATGCGCTGCGATGCGATGCACATAAGAAGCTATATCAAGCGATGCCATGCGCATTAGACGCGACGGGACTCAATGCGCATGCGATGAGATGCACATAAGATGCGTTATCAAGTGATGCCATGCGCATGTGACGCGATGTGACTCAATGCCCCTGCGATGTTATGCACATAAGATGCGATGTCGAGCGATGCCATTTGCATGTGATGCGATATGACTCAATGCGCATGCGATGCACATAAGATGCGCTATCAAGCGATGCGTTGCGCATGTGACGCGATGTGGCTCAATGCGCATGCGATGCGACGCGCATACGATGCGATGTCGAGCGATGTCATGCGCATGTGGTAAGACGTGACTCAATGCGCATGCTATGCGATACACATAAGATGCGAAATCAAGAGATGCCATGCGCATGTCACGCGATGTGAGTCAATGCGCATGCGAGGCGATGTACATAAGATGCGATATTAAGCGATGCCATGCGCATGTTGACGCGATGTGACTGAATGCGCATGCGATGTGGTGCTGATAAGATGCGATAACAGGCGATGCCATGCGCATTGGACGCGACGTGACTCAATACGTATGCGATGCGAGGCACATAAGATGCGATATCAAGCGATGGCATACGCATATGACGCGACGTGACTCAATGCGCATAAGATTTATATAAGATGCGATATCAAGCAATGCCATGCGCATGTGACGCGAAGTGACTCAATGTGCATGCGATGCGATGCACATAATACGCGATATCAAGCGATACCATGCGCATGTGGCGTGATGTGGCTCAATGCGCTCCGATGAGAGGCACATAAGATGCGATATCAAGCGATGCCAGGCGCATGTGCCGCTTTGTGACTCAATGCGCGTGCGATGCGATGCACATAAGATGCGATATCGACCAATGCCATTAGCATGTGATGCCATGTGACTGAATGCGCATGCGATGTACATAAGATGCGCTATCAAGCGATGCCATGCGCATGTGACGCGATGTGGCTCAATGCGGATGGGATGCGATGGACATAAGATATGATATCAAGCGATGCCATACGCATGTGATGTGACGTGACTCAATGCGCATACGATGCGATGCACATGAGATGCGATATCAAGCGATGGCATGCGCATGTGACGCGACGTAACTCAATGCGCATGCGATATATCTAAGATGCGATATCAAGCGATGCCATGCGCATGTGACGCGATGTGACTCAATGCGCATGCGATGCACATAACATGCGATATCAAGCGATAACATGTGCATGTGACGCGATGTGACTCAATGCGCATGAGATGCGATGCACATAAGATGCGATATCAAGCGATGCCATGCGCATGTGATGGGACGTGACTCAATACGCATGCGATGCGATGCACATGAGATGCGATATCAAGCAATGGCATGCGAATTTGACGCGACGTGGGTCAATGCGCTTGCGATTTACATAAGATGCGATATCTAGCGATGCCATGCGCATGTGACGCGAGGTGACTAACTGCGCATGGGATGCGGTGCACATAAGATGCGATATCAAGCGATGCCATGCGCATGTGACGCGGGGTCACTCAATGCGCATGCGATGCGATGCACATATGATGCGGTATCAAGCGATGCCATGCGCATGTGACGCGACGTTACTCAATGCGCATGCGATGCGATGCACATAAGATGCGATACCTTGCGCATGTGACGAGTCGTGACTCAATGCGCATGCGACGCGTTGCACATAAGATTCGATATCAAGCGGTGCAATGCGAATGTGACGCGAAGTGACTCAATGCGCTTGCGATGCGATGCACATAATATGCGATATGAAGCGATGCCATGTGCATGTGACGTGATGTGACTCAATCCGCATGCGATGCTATGCAAATAAGATGCGATATCAAGCGATGCCATTCATACGTGGCGTGATGTGGCTAATTGCGCTGCGATGCGATGCACATAAGATGCGATATCAAGCGATGCCATGCGCATGTGACGCGATGTGACTCAATCCGCCTGCGATGCGATGCACATAAGATGCGATGTCGAGCGATGCCATGCGCATGTGACGCGATGTGACTCAATGCGCTAAGGAGCGATGCACATAAGATGCGATATCCAGCAATGCCGTGCGCATGTGACGCGATGTCGCTCTATGCGCATGCGATACGATGCACATAAGATGCGATATCAAGTGATGCCATGCGCATGTGATGCGATGTAACGCAATGCGCATGCGATGCGATGCACATGAGATGCGATATCAAGAGATGCCATGCGCATGTGACGCGACGTGCATCACTGCGCATTTGAAGAACATAAGATGCGATATCAAGCGATGCCATGCGCATGTGAGGCGAAGTGACTCAATGCGCATGCGATGCGATATACATAATAAGCGATATCAAGTGATGCCATGCGCATGTGACGTGATGTGACTCAATCCGCGTGCGTTGCGATGCACATAAGATGCATTATCAAGCGATACCATGCGCATGTGGCGTGATGTGACTCAATGCTCTGCGATGCGAGGCAGATAGGATGCGATATCAAGCGACGCCATTTGCATGTGCCGCGATGTGAGTCAATGCGCATGCGGTGCACATAAGATGCGTTATCAAGCGATGCCATGCACATGTGACGCGACGTGACTCAATGCGCATGCGATGCAATGCACATAATATGCGATATCGAGCGGTGTCATGCGCAATTGGTGCGACGTGACTCAATGCGCATGTGATGAGATGCACATAAGATGCGTGATCAAGCGATGCCATGCGCATGTGAAGCAACGTGACTCAATGCGCATGCCATGCGATGCGATGCACATAAGATGCGATATCAAGCGATGCCATGCGCATGTGACGTGACGTGACTCAATGGAATGCGATGCGATGCACATAAGATGCGATAACAAGCGATGCCAAGCGCATGTGACGCGACGTGACTCAATGCGCATGCGATGCGACGCGCATAAGATGCGATATCAAGAGATAAAATGCGCATGTGAAGCCACATGACTCAATGCGCATGCGATGCGATGTACATAAGATGCGATATCAAGCGATGCCATGCGCATGTTGACGCGATGTGACTGAATGCGCATGCGATGTGGTGCTGATAAGATGCGATAACAAGCGATGCCATGCGCATCGGATGCGACGTGACTCAATGCGTATGCGATGCTCATAAGATGCGATTACAAGCGATGCCATGCGCAAGCGATGCCATGCGCAAGCGGCGGCGGCGCCGTGGCCGAGCGGTTAGCGCGCTCGCCTACCACCTAGGCGGCCCGGGTTCGATCCCAGGGACCCGCATGTGGTATTCGTGGTGGACGAAGCGGCGTCAGGGCGGGTTTTCTCCGGGTACTCCGGTTTCCCCCGCCATCTCATTCCACCGGTGCTCCATCTTCATGTATCATCAGTGTCACCGCCTGCGGTGCCGTAGTAGTAAAAGCGGGCGTTAAACACTACAACAACAACAATGCGCAAGCGGCGATTCGTGACTCAATGCGCATGCGATGCGATGCACATAAGATGCGATGTCGTCCGATGCCATGCGCATGTGATGCCATGTGACTGAATGCGCATGCGATGCACATAAGATACGGTATCAAGCGATGCCATGCGCATGTGACGCGATGTGGCTCAATGCGCATGCGATGCGATGGACATTAGATATGATATCAAGCAATGCCATGCGCATGTGATGCGACGTATCTCAATGCGTATGCGATGCCATGCACATGAGTTGCGATATCAAGCGATTGCATGCGCCTGAGACGCGACGTGACTCACTGCGCATGCGATTTATATAAGATGCGATATCAAGCAATGCCATGCGCATGTGACGCGATGTGACTCAATGGGCATGCCATTCACATAAGATGCGATATCAAGCGATGGCATGCCCATGTGACGCGATGTGACTCAATGCGCATGCGATGCGATGCACATGAGTTGCGACATCAAGCGATGCCAAGCGCATGTGACGTGTTGTGACTCAATTCGCATGCGATGCGATGCACATAAGATGCGATATCAAGCAATGCCATGCGCATGTGACGCGATGTGACAGTCTGCGCATGCGCTGCACAGAAGATTTGTTATCAAGCAATGCCATGCGCTTGTGACGCGGCGTGGCTCAATGCGCATGCGATGAGATGCACATAAGATGTGACGTCGAGCGCATGTGAAGCGACGTGACTCAATGCGCATGCCATGCGATTCACATAAGATGCGATATCAAGCAATGCCATACGCATGTGACGCGATGTGACAGTCTGCGCATGCGCTGCACAGAAGATGTGTTATCAAGCAATGCCATGTGCTTGGGACGCGGCGTGGCTCAATGCGCATGCGATGAGATGCGGATAAAAGGCGATGTCGAGCGATGCCATGCGCATGTAATGCGATGTGTCTCATTGCGCATGCAATGCGTTGCACATAACATGCGATATCAAGCGATGCCATGCGCGTGTGACGCGATGTGACTCAATGCGCATGCAATGCGATGCACATAAGATGCGATATCAAGCAATGCCATGCGCATGTGACGCGATGTGACAGTCTGCGCATGCGCTGCACAGAAGATGTGTTATCAAGCAATGCCATGTGCTTGTGACGCGGCGTGGCTCAATGCGCATGCGATGAGATGCGGATAAGAGGTGATGTCGAGCGATGCCATGCGCATGTGATGCGACGTATCTCAATGCGTATGCGATGCCATGCACATGAGTTGCGATATCAAGCGATTGCATGCGCCTGAGACGCGACGTGACTCACTGCGCATGCGATTTATATAAGATGCGATATCAAGCGATGCCATGCGCGTGTGACGCGATGTGACTCAACGCGCCTGCGATGCCATGCACATAAAATGCGATATCAAGCGATTTCATTCGCATGTCATGTGACTCAATGCGCATGTGATGCGACGCACATAAGATGCGCTCTCCAGCGATGCCATGGGCACGTGAAGCAATGTGACTCAATGCGCATGCGATGCGATGCACATGCGATGCGACGTCGAGCAATGCCATGCGCATGTGACGCGATGTGACTCAATGGGCATGCGATGCTATGCACATAAGATGTGATATCAAGCGATGCCATGTGCATGTGACACGACGTAACTCAATGCGCATGCGATGAATATAAGATGCGATATCAAGCAATGCCATACGCATGTGACGCAATGGACTCACTGCGCATGCGCTGCACATAAGATGCGTTATCAAGCAATGCCATGTGCAAGTGACGCGACGTGACTCATGCGCATGCGATGAGATGCACATAAGATTCGATGTCGAGTGATGGCATGCGCATGTGATGCGATGTGGCTCAATACGTATGCAATGCGATGCACATAAGATGCGATATCAAGCGATTTAATGCGCATGTGATTTGACGTGGCTCAATGGGCATGTGATGCGATGCGCATAATATGTGATATCAAGCGATTTCATGGGCATGTAATATGACGTGATTCAATGCGCATGCGATGCGATGCACAAAAGATGCGATATCCAGCGATGCCATTCGCATATTACGCGATGAGACACATAACGCATGCGATGCGATGCACATAAGTTGCGATAACAAGCGATGTGACCAAATTTGACTCAATGCGCATGTGATGCGGTGCGATGCACAAAAGATGCGATAACAAGCGATGCCATGCGCATGTGATGCGACGTGGCTCAATGCGCATGCGATGCTATGCACTTAAAATGCGATACCAAGCGATCACATGCGCATGTGACTCAATGCGCATATGATGCGATGCACATAAGATGATATATCAAGCGATGCCATGCGCATGTCACGCGATGTGGCTCAATGTGCATGCGATGCGATGCACATAAAATGCGATGTCGAGCAATACCATGCGCTTGTATTGCGACGTGAGTCAATGCGCATGCGATGCGATGCACGTAAGAGGGGATGTGGAGCGATTCCATGTGCATGTGATATGATGTGGCTCAATGCGCATGGAAATCGATGCACATAGGTTGCGATATCAAGCGATGCCATGAGTATATGACGCGATGTCACTCAATGCGCATGCGATGCGATGCAGAAAAGATGCGATGTCGAGCTATGTCATGCGCATGTGGTGCGACGTGACTCAATGCGCATGCGATGCGCTGCACATGAGATGCGATATCAAGCGATACCATTTGCATGTGACGCGACGTGAATCAATGAGCATGCGATGCGATGCACATAAAATGCCATATCAAGCAATGCCATGCGAATGTGACGCTGCGTGACTCACTGCGCATGCGATGAGATCCACTAAAGATGCGATATCAAGCGATGCCATGCTCATGTGACGCGACGTTACTAAATACGCATGCGATGCGATGCACATAAGATACGATATCAACTGATGCCTTGCGCATGGGACGCGATGTGACTCAATTCGCATGCGATGCGATGCACATAAGATGCTGAATCAACCGATGCCATGCGCATGTGATGCGACGTGACTCAATGTGCATGCGGTGCCATGCACATGAGATGCGATATCAAACGATGCCATGTGCATGTGACGCGACGTGACTCAATAAGCATGCGATGAGATGCACATAAGATGCGATATCAAGCAATTCCATGCGCATGTGACGTGACGTGGCTCAATGCGCATGCGATGCGATGCACATGAGATGCGATATCAAGCGATGCCATGTGCATGTGACGCGACGTGACTCAATGCGCATGCGACGAGATGCACATAAGATGCGATATCAGGCGCTGCCATGCGCATGTGACGTGATGTGACTCAAAAGCGAATGCGGCGCGATGCACATAGGATGCGGTATCAAGCGATGCCATGCGCATGTGAAGCGATGTGACTCAATGCGCATGCGATGCACATAAGTTGCAATGTCCAGCGATGAATGCGTATGTGACGCAATGTAACTCAATGCGCTGCGATGCGATGCACATATGATGCGATAACAAGCGATACCATTTGTATATGACGCGATGTCACTCAGTGCGCATGCGATGTGATGCACAAAAGTTGCGATGTCGAGCGATGTCATGCGCATGTGGTGCGACGTGACTCGATGCACATGCGATGAGATGAACATAAGAGGCGATATAAAGCAATGCGTTGCGACGTGACTCAATGCGCATGCGATGCGATGCACATGAGATGCGATATCAACCGATGCCATTTGCATGTGACGAGACGTGACTCAATGCGGATGCGATGCGAAGCACATAAGATGCCACATTAGCGAAGGCATGCGCATATGACGCGACGTGAATCAATGAGCATGCGATGCGATGCACATAAGATGCCATATCAAGCGATGCCATGCGCATGTGACGCTACGTGACTTACTGCGCATGCGATGCGATCCACTTAAGATGCGATATCAAGCGATGCCATGCGCATGTGACGCGACGTGACTAAAATACGCATGCGATGCGATGCACATAAGATGCGATATCATGCGATGCCATGCGCATGTGACGTGACGTGACTCAATGCGCATGCGGTGCGGTGCACATAAGATGCAAAATAAGGCGATGCCATGCGCATGTGACGCGACGTGACTCAATGCGCATGCGCTGCGATGCACATAGGATGCGATATCAAGCGATGCCATGCAAATGTGACGAGACATGACCCAATGCGCATGCGATGCGATGCACATAAGACGCGTTGTCGAGCGACGCCATGCGCATGTGATGCGATGTTGCTCAATGCGCATGCGATGCGATGCACCTAACATGCGATATCAAAGGATGCCATGCGCGTGTGACGCGATGTAACTCAACGCGCATGCGATGCGATGCACATAAGATGCGATATCAAGCGATTTCATTCGCATGTCACGTGACTCAATGCGCATGTGGTGCGATGCACATAAGATGCGCTCTCCAGCATAGCCATGGGCATGTGAAGCGATGTGTCTCAATGCGCAGGCAATGCGATGCACATAAGATGCGCTCTCCAGCGATACGCAATGTGACTCAACGCGCATGCGATGCGATGCACATAAGATGCGATATCAAGCGATTTGATTCGCATGTCACGTGACTCAATGCGCATGTGGTGCGATGCACATAAGATGCGCTCTCCAGCATAGCCATGGGCATGTGACGCGATGTGTCTCAATGCGCAGGCGATGCGATGCACATAAGATGCGCTCTCCAGCGATACGCAATGTGACTCAATGCGCATGCGATGCGATGCACATGCGATGCGATGTCGAGTAATGCCATGCGTATGTGACGCGATGTAACTCAATGCGCATGCGGTGCGGTGCACATAAGATGCGAAATAAGGCGATGCCTTGCGCATGTGACGCGACGTGACTCAATGCGCATGCGATGCGATGCACATGGGACTCGATATCAAGCAATGCCATTTGCATGTGACGCGACGTGACTCAATGCGCTTGCGATGCGATGCACAAAAGATGCGTTATCAAGCGATGCTATGCGCATGTGATGCGAAGTGACTCAATGCGCATGCGATGCGATGCACATAAGATACCATATCAACTGATGCCTTGCGCATGTGACGCGATGTTACCCAATGCGCATGCGATCCGATGCACATAAGGTGCGATATCAGGCGATGCCATGCGCATGTGACGCAACGTGACTCAATAAGCATGCGATGCGATGCACATAAGATGCGATATCAAGCACTTCCATGCGCATGTGACGCGACTTGACTCAATGCGCATGCGATGTGATGCACATAAGATGCTATATCACGCGATGCCATGCGCATGTGATGCGACATGACTCAATGTGCATGCGATGCGATGCACATGAGATGCGAAATCAAGCGGTGCCATGTGCATGTGACGCGACAAGACTCAATGCGCATGCGACGAGATGCACGTAAGATGCGATAGCAAGCGCTGCCATGCGCATGTGACGTGATGTGACTCAAAAGCGAATGCGACGCGATGCACATAAAATGCGATGTCGAGCGATGCCATGCGCGTGTGATGCGATGTGACTTAATGCGCATGCGATGCACATAAGATGCGATGTCGAACGATGCCATGCGCGTGTGATGCGATGTGACTTAATGCGCATGCGATGCACATAAGATGCGATGTCGGGCGATGCATGCGTATGTGACTCAATGCGCTGCTATGCGATGCACATAAGATACGATATCAAGCGATGCCATGGAAATGTGACGAGACATGACTCAATGCGCATGCGATGCGATGCACATAAGATGCGATATCACGCGATGCCATGCGTATGTGATGCGACTTGACTCAATGCGCATGCGATGCCATGCAGATGAGATGCGATATCAAGCGATGCCATGTGCAGTACACGCGACGCGACTAAATGCGCATGCAACGCGAAGCACATAAGATGCGATATCAATTTGGATTGGATTGGATTTGGTTTAAGAGCGCTCAACTTCTAGGTCATCAGCGCCCTTAACAGACTCATGGCAATAGCCAGATATAAATTTCACTCAAAAAATAAAAATACTAGCAACAAGAAAAATACACAAAGGTAAAAAGCAGTGGCAATAGCCAGATATGAAACAAGGTGATAAATATGGCCAAAATCAGAAACAGATAATTAAAAATTTTAAATCCTCAAATTTATATTGCACTGCGCTAAAAAATTAAACACTCTTTCAACCGCTGTTTTGTAGTCCGCTAGGACCTCTGCAAGTCTGGCAGGCAGCTGCAGAGAATCCCGAAGGTGCGCTAGAGAGCAACACTCCAGCACCACGTGGGGCACCGACAAAACGTTGTCACACAGCGGACATAGAGGCGCAGGGTCCCTTTTAAATAGATAACCGTGCGAAAAATTACAGTGCCGTATTCTTAATCGAGCCAAACTAACCTCCTCGCGACGAGATGTGCGACAGGAAGTTACCCAGTTTATCGGAAGTTCTTTCACTTCTCTCAGCTTATTACCGCGGAGAGCTGACCACTCGTCGTGCCAGGACGACAGCACTGCTCTCCACACTTCAAGCCTGAAGTCTTCCGAAGTAACACGTGAGATGGTAATACTGGGTTCTGTAGTTGCCGTCTTTGCTGCTATATCTGCCGTTTCATTCCCCGGCAAACCTACGTGACCAGGAATCCATGCACACACCACGTCAACACCAGAAGCGTGAAAAACATGGAGAGCATCCTGGATACGTTGTACAATAGGGTGGGGGTTGTACAACTGACAAAGGCTCTGCAGTGCACTAAGGGAATCGCTCAAAATCAGGCAGTCACCTAATTTACGACGGCGAACATACAAAACGGCTCGATAAATTGCATAAAGCTCTGCAGTAAAAATGGAAGTGCTATTTGGAAAACCGAATGTAAATGGTTCGGTTCCATAAATATAAGCACATCCAACACCGTTGGTGTTCTTTGATCCATCGGTGTAAATATATCGACGGTCAGTGTAGCCTGACAAAAATTCTAAGAAACACGTGCGGATACTTGAAACAGGCATCGTGGACTTCTGGTGTATGGGCATCCCAAGATCTACATGGGGCGTGCCAGATAGCCAAGGGGGGTAAAGTCTCTCGCCCTTGGCGAACATCACAGGCAGTTCCACTCCAAGCTTCACTAGGAGCTCTTGGAAACGGAATCCCGCAGGCTTTAGACTGAGGGAGCTATTTCTATATCGTTCTCTTGGCGTGGTGGTGAAAAAAGAAGCGAACGTTGGGCGCTTAGGCATACATCTAAGCGCACAACCATAATTTGCCAAGAGAATCTCACGCCTATATTGCAGAGGAGGTTCTGCGGACTCGGCGTAAAGGCTCACCACTGGGCTTGTTGGAAAAGCTCCTGTTGCAATGCGGATGCCCCTATTATGGACCACGTCTAATCTTCTCAGCACAGATGGTCGTGCTGACGAATAAACAATACACCCATAGTCTAGCTTGGATCGGACCAATGCGCGATATATTCGCAACTGGATTGTCCGATCCGCTCCCCACGATTTGCCATTCAGTACTCGCATATTATTTAGGGAACGGTCACATCATGCTCTTAGCTGTGCAATATGCGACGACCAACTAAGCTTCCTGTCCAAGATCAAACCCAGGAAGCGCGTCTCTTCTGCGAAGGGAAGTATATCTGGACCAAAGCGGAGCGAAGGTGGTAATCGTCTCCTACGGCGCCAGAAATTAACGCAGATTGTCTTCTCAGTTGAGAAACGGAAGCCGTTTTTCACGCTCCATTCTCTAAGGTTGTCCAAACATTGCTGCAGGCGCCGTTGTAAGAACGCCGTGCGCTGAGAAGTGCAATAGACAGCGAAGTCGTCTACGAATAGGCATGACGAAACTCCAGGTGGAACACATTTCCAGATGGAGTTAATTGCTATAGCAAAGAGCGTGACACTTAGCACCGAACCCTGAGGTACTCCCTCCTCCTGAACAAAAGAATTAGAAAAAACCGAGCCGACCCTTACTCGGAAAAAGCGGTCCTTCATAAACTCCTGAATGAAAAGTGGTAGGCGTCCACGTATGTTCCAGGCATACAGGGAACGTAGAATCCTTGCTCGCCAGCACGTATCATAAGCCTTCTCAAGATCGAAAAATATGCCAACGGTTTGACAGTTCTTCATAAACCCGTCCATTATCTGTGTCGATATTGACACAAGATGGTCAACAGTTGAACGGCGTCGTCGAAAACCACACTGGATGTTAGTAAGTAGGTTGCGACTTTCTAACCACCATACCAATCGTCCATTGATCATGCGTTCCATCACCTTGCAAACGCAACTGGTGAGGGAAATAGGACGATAGCTGGAGGGAAGATGACGGTCCTTCCCAGCCTTCAAGATGGGAATAACGGTGGCCTCCCGCCAATTTTCTGGGAGTATACTGTCAACCCAAACACGATTATAGACCTCGAGCAGGAATGCCTTACCTTCAGGAGAGAGCTGTTGTAACATTTGTACATGAATACCGTCCGGTCCTGGTGCTGAACATCGCGAAGACTTCAGGGAATGCTCCAGCTCCGCCATGGTGAAAAGGCGATTGTAATCTTCTACGTTTCTAGAACGAAACGTGAAGCCTTGAGATTCCACCTGAGTTTTAAATGGAATGGCATTCCGACATTCTTCCGTCCACCAGGGGACGGGAAATCGACGGGGGTGTGTAGTCGACCGCGGAATCGATTTTTCAGCAGCAGAGAGAATCGTCTCAGTGAGATGCTGCGCCAAATTATTCACTGAGTCGTGCTCGTTGTACGTAAAGACAGCCAACTGGGTGTAAAGGTTCCAGTTGGCATGGTCCAAACGCCATCTGGGCATACGTGTGGAATATACAGGTTGCGTCAAGAGACTAATAAGACATGCGAAGTGGTCACTAGAGTGTAAATCAGAGATGACATTCCATTGTAAGGAGACTGCCAACTGAGGTGAACAAACTGCAAGATCAAGGTGTGAGAAGGTGCTGTGAGAGTCCGAAATGAAAGTAGGCTCTCCAGTGTTGAGGAGAGCTAGGTTGTGACTGTCCAAGAAATCGGAAATGAGTGTACCTCTCGCACAAGCGCGACTTGAACCCCAAAGTGGGTGGTGCGCATTGAAGTCTCCCACCAACAGAAACGGTGTTGGCAACTGGGAAACTAGATCTTCTAAATCAATGTGCGAGAAGTCATGGGACGGAGGCAAATAAACATTACAGATGGTGAAATGTATGTTTGGCAGTTTAATCCATACAGCAACTGATTGTATATCAGAGTGCAAAGGTAGAGTTTGCATATATACGTCATCTCTGACAAGTATCATAGCGCCGCCATGTGCCGGTACACCCTCTTCTGGTATAACATCACACCGTACTGGGGTGTATCGCCTTAGATGGAAAGCGTCTTGAGGACGCAGCTTAGTCTCTTGCAAACATGCGACCAGAGGTTCGTTTTCTTTGAGCAAGAGCTCAAGTTCTGGCCTTTGAGTTCGAATGCCACGTACGTTCCATTGTAGGATAGTCATATTGCATTGTGTATGGGATAGGTAATTCCAAGGTAACTCTACATTACTTTGGAGCAGGCGGTTGTCGAACTAATTTAGCCCTTTTCTCTCTTGGGCTGACGTTCTTTTCGGACGCTTTTTCGCGCCTCTTTTCCACTGGGGGTCTTCCAGTGTGGGCAGATTCTAGTTCCATGTCCTCTGCCGAGGACGTGCGTCTTCCCATAGCAAACTTGGGTTCGAGTGTCTCGAACCGGTTGCTAATGGGGACCGGCGAAGATGACATTTGCCGGTCTGTAGCCATACCAGAGGATCCCTCTGAAGAGGATCTCCTAGGAGATGGCTTTTTCTTTCCCTTTGATGGCTTGGGAGAAACCTTGCTTGCCTTGAGGAAATCGGATCTTTTATACTCGGTCTTAAACTTGATCGGTGAAGCATCGTATACAATCGGTCTACTTGTCGAGGTCGGCTTCTTTGTTGGTGACCTTCCTGGTCTGTTGGATTGAACTGCGGTGTTTGTAGATGCTCTGGCGGACTTAGGTGATGTCTGAGGCTTTGGATGTGACCTAGCTACAAGAATTTTTTCTGAGATTGTTGCCCCATTTATATCGCTAGTTTGAGTTGCGATTTCCCGACATGGTACTGCTTTAGCTGCAACCGAGCTATAGGTACGGGAGCTCGGGATAGTGGGCTGGGGCAAACGTAAGAGCTTTCGGGCTTCTGAGAAGGACACCTTCTCTCTAACCCGGATCTCCTGGATAGCTCTTTCCTCCACATAACGGGGACATTCTCGGGAGTTTGCTGGATGTTCTCCCCTGCAGTTAATACAACTGGGAGGTGAGGTACAGTCATCGTCATGGGCGATGCCTCCACAGTTTACGCAGGTAGCTCTACCACTGGACGTGTCACTTGTATGACCAAAGCGCTGGCATTTATAACATCTAAGCGGGCTCGGAATGTAAGGTCTTACTTCAATGGCCTCGTACCCAGCCTTTATCCTCTGCGGGAGATCTACCCGATTAAAGGTAAGGAAAAGGGTACGGGTAGGCAGATATTCGCCTCCATCTTTTCTCTGAACCCGGTATACTGCTGTTACACCTTGATCTTCGAGGTTCTCCTGAATCTCCTCATTGGACATGCCGTCCAATGCCCGGGTGTTCACAACGCCGCGAGAGGAGTTCAACGTTTTGTGCATCTCTACACGCACCGGATAGCTGGCTAACATGTTTGCTTTTACAATAGTAGCTGCCTGTGCTGCTGAAATAGATTCAACAAGCAGCGTGCCGTTTCGCGATCTTGTGCAGTTCTTCGCTGGGTCAGCTATCTTATCGAGACCCTTCTGTATCACGAAAGGATTCACCGATCGGAATGTTTTACCTTCCTCTGTTCTTGATATCACTAAGTAGCGAGGACCACTCAACTCTGCTACTTCCTTTTCACTGGCTTTGGCATGTTTAGTTTTTTGAGTTTTTGGAGAACTCATGGCGATGATATCCTCCACCATTGCAAATGTCTCCGATGGCATGCTCACATCCTGGGCGCCACCCCGGCTTAGGTGAGAGTCCTGGCCTGCACCTTGCTCACCCTAGGGTCTCACCTCACAATGCATGGACAGAGGGATCCAATCGCCTTCAGGAGTGCATCAGCTCATGCAATGGCCCCTCCCCGGGACTGACCTTTATCAGCGGATACGCACGCAGATCCTACATGATAACCAGGGGTGGGACTTACGCGATTACCCAGTCACCCCTTGCGTCACCCCATCCTCCGACGACCCGCGCGTAGGTTATCCGTCAGTCTGTGTACAGGGAGGTAACAGGTGGGAGGTCAAACACAAAAGTGGACCAAAGTTGATTGGGCGTTTGGCATGTGCCCTCTCACCTCTTGGAGGAACCCAATCGAGAGTATGGCTCGGGGCCCCGGGTACGCCAAACCCGTGCCTACCGTAGTAGGAGCCCCTGGGGGAGTTTGATTTCGGAGTCCTCTTCTCCTAGATGAGTTGTCGACCAAGACTACCGAGCCTCATCTACCCGTTTGGAATGTTCTTAGCTTCCCCTCACCTCTTGCCTACCAGTGGTCAAAAGACACTAAATAGGCCGTCTGGTTCGGGTACTGAGCCCCTCCGCCACGACAAGGCGACACTCCTTCGGAGGGGTGTGGCAGTGAAGTGCAGATTACTTGAAATAAGACACGGAACCTCACAACGCCACACGACGACACCATTTCAACACAACGGATAAGTACAACATTCCATTGTATACGGGTTGATTTGCATAACGCAGCAGCATGTTTGCAATAACACTTGCTACATTACTTTCATTGATTTGGTAGAATTGTGTATTATGTATGCTTGATAACCTCATCAGTTTCGAGTAGCCATTTTTTTGCCATTGCCAACGCCATCTGGTTGCCTCTTGGAATAGCACAGAGTACAGCTGTTCTTTCAAGCTCGCCCCATCTCTCCAGCCATAAATCAAGACAAATCCACTTAGCTAACAGACCTATTCTTATTCACATAATGACGGACAAAGAACAAGAACTTAAGAAACTTAAACGAAAACTTACCACTCAGCGCAATAATTGTACACGGTTTGCAACATCTTTAAATGGCAGTAATGACTCTACAGATCCAGCTGAGATCGAACACATCAGCGATCGTCTTCAGGATACTTTAAACATGTTACTCACCTTAGATGACTATATTCATGACATGTTAACAGACGAAGAATACGAAGCAGACCCACAGACTTGCGAAGAATATTTAGACAGATGGAAGCGCGCACTTCAGCACGCCAAAACCCTCCTTACAAAGAAGAAAGACAAGCCTGGTGTGCTTTCTACTACTAATAACTATTCTGACGGTATACCCACGGTCATACAAGGGGTTAAACTACCCACAATACGGCTCGAACCCTTTTCCGGTAATATAGAAACTTGGTGCAGGTTCTGGGAACAGTTCCAGTCCTCAGTTGACAAGAACCCCACAATATCTGACATAAATAAGCACGTGTTTCTAAGAGGATACCTCGAAGGAGAGCCAAAGCGACTCATAGATGGCATAGGAGTGAGCGCAGATACCTATGAACAGACGAAAAAGATACTTGTAGCACGATACGGAGACAAGGATAGAATAATCCAGGCCCACCTTGACTTCCTGGAAAATTTAAGACCTGCTTTGTCGGAAAGTCCTCAAGAGTTGAACTCGACGTACGTGGAGTGTCATCGCAGAGTACAAGCCCTCATAGCCCTAGGGGAAGATGTAAACCTATACGGACGTATATTGGCTCCAAAAATCCTACGAGCTTTTCCAGCTGAAATTTGCAGACGCTGGCTAATACACGCAAAGCGAGAAAACATTAAAGAAGGTCACATGATGTCATTAATGGCGTTTCTCAATGAAGAGGTAGAGGGATCGCTAACAACTGAGAAGATCAGAGGAGAAACCACCACGTCCGCTCCATCCTTCTATACTCCGACAGCGGCCACTCTTCAAATTTCTGCAAAAAGGGAAAAATCAAAACCGATATGGAAGAAAACCACAAATCCATTCTGCGTCTTTTGTGAAAATAAAGGCCACTGGGCCCAAGAATGTAAAGAAATAACCAACCTGGAAGACAGAATACAAAAGCTCAGACTTTCCACGCGATGTTTTCTTTGCCTTAACAGAGGACACACTGTCCACCAGTGCAACAAGAAAGGAAAAGTTTCTTGCTCAAATTGCAAGCAACTTCATCACATATCCGTCTGTAACGCCAATAACACGCCACCCACTACTGTCAGCAAAATTCAAGTGGCAACATCACATTTTATCATTTCTCCAAACTGCTCGTGTGTGGATCAAAGGGCCCACGGGAATTTCTAAACTCACACGATGTATCCTGGATGCTGGAAGTCAATCCAGCTTCATTGCACAGGTTCTAGTAGACACTCTCAAACTAAACGTAACTGACAAGCGAGACCTATCGGTGAAATCATTTGAAGCAACGTCCACTGGTTCCCAACTACGACGGCTTGTTCAGTTTGACATTATCGGATTTTCAACAAGGAAAACCGTCACTCTCACGGCCTTTGAAAGTGACAACACTTATTCATCGCATCCAAGTGTCACCCAGCACTTCAGTAATCTAACGCTTGCTGATCCGGGAACTAACAACGAAGAACTTCCTATTGAGATATTAATAGGTGCTGACCATTACTGGAAGATAGTAAAAATGGAACAGCCAATGCCAATAACGCCTTCACTTGTACTGCTTCCTACAGTCTTCGGCTGGGTTCTGACAGGTAACCGGTCCGGAGCTTCAGTTAATCACGTTACGACCTACCACATCTCAACCACTGACTGCGAAATATCCGATGAATCCATGAGACAGTTCTGGGATCTGGAAACAATTGGTATTCGAGAGACACATGGCAGACAAATGTCCGGGAAAGATGCAACTATCCTACATGAATTCCACAAAACATACTGTATCCAAGACGGTAGAAGAGTTGTATCACTTGCACGTAAAAAGGGCGTAATTTTGTCAAATAACCTGCCGATAGCTGAGAGAAGATTCCAGACTCTTGAGCACCGAATGCAACACGATTCGGTTTTCAAGGCAATGTACCACGCACACATGTTGGACTACATCGTAAAGGAACAAGTCGAAATAGCTCCAACGAACGAGACTCCCGGAAACGTCTTCTATCTACCACATCACGCAGTCAAGAAGCAAAAGAAAGATGGCACTAAATGGAGGATCGTGTTCGATGCCTCTTCTCATGAGCGAGGCCAACCGGCGTTGAACGACGCACTAGAAATGGGACCTAATCTCCTACTCGAAATCGTAGCGACGTTACTCAGATTCAGAGTGTATCCAACTGCCCTTGTCTGCGATGGCAGTCAAGCATTCTTACAGCTAACTCTACATGAGAACGATAGGGATCTAACAAGATTTCTATGGTACAGAGTGGAACCTCATGTTGATGGAATTACGCAGGCGAGCACGGACATTGTACCGTATCGCTTCAGACGATTGCCGTTTGGACTTACCAGTAGCCCGTTCCTCCTTTCGGCAACCTTGCGAGAACTTGCAGCCATGTATCATGAGAAGTACCCAACTGCAGCACAACTTCTAGACAGCTGTACCTTTATGGACGATTTTGCAGCCAGCGTAGATAATGATAACTTAGCAGTTACCGTTTATTATGAACTTATAGCTCTACTTCGACACATCAAACTCCCATTGTCGAAATGGTTTACGAATTCCCTACCACTCAGAGAAATATGGAGAGCAGAAGGTCAAGAGGTGAAATCAGAAACACGGGTTCTCGGTGTTAACTGGAATGCACAGTCGGACTTACTCTTTGCCACTCCAGAGGACATTACTCACGAACTAGTAGACAAACCAGCAACTAAACGCCTGCTTCTACGTGTTACAGCCAGATTTTATGACCCACTTGGTTTGTTTTCACCAGTACTGATCATCGGCAAGATTCTCTTTCAGGACACCTGGTGTAAGGGATTAAAATGGGATAGTATCTTACCAGTTGATCTTGGCCAGAGATGGCAAGCCTGGAATTCAAATCTGTCGTACTTGTCTTCTATTCAGGTTCCAAGATGGATTGGTGTATCCACATTAAGCGATAATCTGTCTGTCCATGTGTTTTGTGATGCTTCAGAAAGAGCATATGGCGCTGTACTATACGTTCGGTCAACCACTGACAACACTTGCAATGTCAAACTTGTCTTCAGCAAAAATAGATTATCACCTGTGAAGAGAGTAACACTTCCCAGACTGGAATTACTTGCAGCCTTGGTTGGATCACGTCTTCTTCGCTACTTCTGCAAGGAAACTGGAATTGATTCCTCTTGTGCCACCTTATGGAGCGACTCGGCCGTCACTTTGGGCTGGATTCGCAACAATCCAAATCGATGGAAAACCTTCGTTTGCAACCGTGTGACCGAAATTCATACGTATACTTTGTCTAGGCAATGGAGACACTGTCCCGGCATCGAGAATCCTGCAGACTACCTCTCAAGAGGACTACAAGCAAAAGAGCTGTCTTTGAAGGATTCATGGTGGAAGGGGCCTTCTTGGCTTGTCCAACATCCTAACTCGTGGCCTCGTGATATCACTGTGCCGGACACGGCTCTACCAGAAGAAAAGAAGATCTCTCAAGTCCTTGTTGTTACAGCCCCAGAAACACTGTTCAGAGCGTCACGCTACAGTTCATACTGGAAAATATTACATGTCACCGCGTGGATTCTTCGCTTTGTAAGATGCATAAAAGAGAACAGAAAGGGATGTGTCAACTATTTATCTGCAGAAGAAATAGAGACAGCAAGGATGTATTGGATACGTCAGGTGCAACGGGAATGCTTCGGTACTGAACTAGCATCCTTGAAGAAAAGTAAACCACTGCCGAAATCTTCCAAGATTTTTCGATTTAATCCCTTCCTGCGTGATGATATTATTCGCCTTGGGGGACGTCTACAATTCGCAGATCTGACAAATGATGAAAGACATCCAGTGCTTTTAGACGGATCACATGCATTCACATACCTTCTTATCAGACAGACTCACATCAGGCTTCATCACATAGGTGTTCGTGTAATACTAGAAGAGCTTCGCTCGGAATTTTGGATTTTGCGAGCTCGACAGGTGATCAAAAAGGTCTTGCATGAATGTCTACCATGCAAAATATCCCACAAGAAGAGGTGTGAAGAGATCGAAGCCCCATTGCCATTGGATCGTGTTCGTTCTACTCGACCATTTGCCGTGACTGGCATCGACTTTGCCGGCCCACTCTATATCAAATCGGGGAACGAGATGAAGAAAGCTTACATCGTTCTGTTTACATGTGCAACGCTACGAGCTATACACTTAGAACTGGCTACGGACCTATCTACTGACAAATTTTTAATGGCATTCCAGCGATTTGTGGGACGCCGAGGAGTACCACGAATCATATACTCTGACAACGCTCAAACTTTTCAAGCAGCAAATAGAGAGCTTCAACTGTCAAAAGTTCTCACCGATCCGAAGACGCATGAATATCTAGCGCATCACAACGTGACCTGGAAGTTCATAGCTCCACGGGCGGCTTGGTGGGGAGGATGGTGGGAAAGGATGATCGGTTCCACCAAACGCTGTCTCAGAAAGGTACTTGGTCGATCACAGGTCGATGAAGAGGGACTCAACACTGTTCTGATCAGCATCGAAGCCACCCTAAATTCACGTCCCATTGTACAAGACGGGAGCAACCTTGAAGCTCTTACACCTTCCCATTTCCTCAACGGAGAGAAACTCACGACCATTCCGAACGGACCTGAGCCTGACGGAAGAAAAGATCTTACGAAGGAATTCCGAAAGAAGATGAAAATCTCCGAAGACTTCTGGCGAAGGTGGAAAAAGGAATACCTCCTGCAACTGCGGAGTTACCACGAGGTTAAGTGTCCAGCCGGCAAACATCCGAAACTGCGAGTTGGAGACGTCGCCCTCCTGCAAGAAGACGTCCTGCCCAGACACATGTGGAAGAGAGCCCGAGTCCACGAAGTACTACAAGGGAGAGATGGCCGAGTGAGGACAGCCATCCTGCGTCTACCCGATGGTACGAGGATCAGTCGACCGGTACAACTGGTGATTCCACTGGAAATCGACCAGGGTGGGGAGGATGTTGAGGACACAGAGTAGCTGAGGACATCTACCGTCAGTGATTATAACCAAATAGTTGTTGACGCCACCAGATGCGTTTTTGTTCTTGCTTTGTTTTTGTAAAAAATAAAGAGAGTTTAAGTATGGAGACCTAGCTGTTTGTGTACGTTATTTATACTACGACACCATCTATGGAGGGTGCGAAGAATGCCATACCTCCAGCACGTTAGGCCTTCTCTACATCGAAAAATACAGCAACCGTTTGGCTCTTCCTCAGAAAACCGTCCATGATGTTCGTGGATAGTGAGACTAAATGGTCGACCGTTGAACGGAAGCGACGAAAACCGCCCTGAACATTGGACAGCAAATGTTGGGATTCAAGCCACCACGTCAATCGTCCGTTGATCATGCGCTCCATCACCTTGCAGATCACACTGGTGCGGGAGATCGGACGGTAGCTGGAAGGTAGATGGCGATCCTTCCCAGGTTTTAAAATCGGGACGATGGTGGTTTCGCGCCAAGCACATGGAAATGCTGCTGTACGCCAGATACGGTTATACACGTCTAAGAGGAAGAGTTTGCCAGCTGATGACAGGTGCTGCAACATTAAAAGATGGACACCATCCGGCCCAGGAGCGGAGGGTTTGGAGGAGCTCAAGGCCCGCTCCAACTCCGGCATGGTGAAAAAGGCGTTGTAACTCTCCCGGTTGGTAGAGTTAAAGCAAAGGTTATGAGATTCGAAGCTATTTTTGATGGGTAGAAAATCCGCGTGGTAGTGCGAAGAGCCTGACACATCAGCAAAGGCGTTGCCCAGAGTGTCAGCGACAGCTCTAGGGCAAACAATGGTGGTGTTCTGGATCCGTAGGCCAGGTACGGTAACCGACAAAGCTTTGCCGGCCACACGGCGAAGCTTATCCCAAACAACAGACGAGGGCGTGGATGGATTAAATGACTCAACAAAACGGAGTCAGGATGTCCTCTTACTCGCCTGGATGATGCGACGAGCTCTGGCGCGAGATCGCTTAAAAGCGACCAGATTCTCAAGTGTAGGGTGGCGCCGAAACACCCTCAAAGCCGCCCGTCGCGCACGGACGGCCGCTCGGCATTCGTCGGTCCACCAAGGGACCGGCAAACGTCTCGGGTGCCCAGACGACCGAGGTATGGCACGCTCGGCAGCGGTAACAACGACGGATGTGAGGTGGGCCACCATCTGGTCAATGTCTGCGAAGAAGCGATCGTTAAAAACAGCCAAACGAGTATAAGGGGGCCAGTTCGCTCTGTTCAGTCGCCAGGAGGGTACGCGTGGTGAAGGTACGTGGTGCGACAGGAAGCTGATACTACATGGAAAATGGTCGCTGGAGAAGGTGTCAGAGACGACGTTCCACTCAAAACGATGTGCAAGCTGAGCTGAGCAAATTGAGAGGTTCAGGTGGGAGAGAGTGCCAGTAGAATCAGAAAGGAAAGTAGGTTCACCAGTGTTTAGAAGAGACAGAGATTTCTGTGTGAAAAAATCGACTAGGACGGTCCCCCTTGCGTACGCCCGAGGTGAACCCCAAAGAGGGTGGTGGGTATTAAAGTCTCCCAACAGAAGATAGGGTGTTGGGAGCTGGGACACTAGATGGGACAGGTCCCCTATAGCGAAAGGGGAATTAGGCGGTAGATAAAGGGAACAGAGAGTAAAAGAAAAGCCTGGTAATCTCAGAGTAACAGCAACAGCTTGCAATGGAGTGGTGAGCATGACTGGCTGGTAAAAAACGTCGTTGCCAACGAGGAGCATGACACCTCCATGTGCAGGAGTACCGGGTTCCGGTGGGAGGTCATAACGCACCGGAATAAACCCAGAAAACGTGAAAGAGTCTTGCTGGCGAAGCTTGGTCTCCTGCAGGCACAGAATAGTAGGGGACAGCGAATTACAAAGTGATGTTAAATCAGCTCTACACGCACGTATGCCACGTATATTCCATTGAATAATGGACATCCTAGGACAAATGGGATAAGCTGTCGTCTAGGGTCACTTGACTCATGGGCTCTTCGGACGGAAGAGGCTCTGTGTCACCAGTAGCAGAGGATAGGACTGTGTACCGGTTGCCTACGGTAACGGGAGTTGGAGAGACCCGTGGCACCCGACTACGCCCTGTGGTGTCCTGAGAGCATGCGAGCCGGGCAGGAGAGGGGGAAGTGGCAGGAAGAGCACACTTCCTACTGGCAGAGGTCGTTGGGTCTTTGAGAAAGTCACTCCGTTTAGGTTCAATTCGGAACTTACGGGTTTGAGGGCTAGTAGGGATAGTCTTGGAGCTGGTACTGGTTGAGGCTGTAGCTGTGGATGGTGCACGAGGTGTGTTGGTGGTGCTGGCTATAGGGAAGGTTTGAGTACCTACATCCCGCTTTGGTACTGGGGTGGACACTACTGAACTACAAGTACCAAATTTGAGTATCGACGGCTGCCGAGCAAGGTGGCGTTTGCGGGCCTCAGAGAACGATAAGCGCTCTTTGACACGCAGCTCTTGAATAGCCTTCTCGTCCAGGTAACGTGGACAATCGCGGGAAGTCGCCGGATGGGCACCTCTACAGTTAACACAGCTAGGAGCAGATGGACACGCTCCTTCGTGGGCATCTTTGCCACAGGTGACACAAACAGGAACAGAGGTTTTACAAGAGGTCTGAAAATGGCCATATCGTTGGCATTGGAAACACCGCATAGGGCGGGGGATATACGGCCGAACGTTAATGACCTCATAGCCAGCCTTTATCTTCGGAGGGAGATCGAGTCGGTCAAAGGTAAGAAAAAGCGTACGGGTATCTACTAAGGCTCCGTCACGCTTTGTTCGGACTCGAGAAACAGGCTACTCGCTGATCAGCCAGGTAACCCTGAATCTCTTCCTCCGGCATACCGTCCAACAAGTGGGTGGTAATGACGCCCTTGGAAGAGTTAAGGCTCCGGTGCTTCTCGACACGGATCGGGTATCCGTGGAGTAGTTTTGCCTTCAGCAACTTGTCGAACTGGGTGGACGTGTAAGTTTCGACAAGTAGTGATCCTGATCGAATACGGGTACATGACTTGACTGGACCGGCTATTTTATCCATACCTAATTGGATGGCAAACGGGTTCACCTTCAAAAAAGACTGTCCCTCTTCCGTCCTACTGATTACTAGGTAACGAGCTGTGGACGCTACGCATACCTCTTTTTCATCGTTAACCTGTCGTTTTCTTTTAATGTTTTGGTGTGCCATAGAAAAAAGGCTATAAATTTCATCCCCCAGTGCTCCCCACCCACCACGGAGCCCAACACGGGGTCATCCCACTGGGATGACAGGGCCACACAGGGGATATAGCGGGCTCGCCGTCCCACTCACCCTGGAGTTCAGTGCAATACCTAGTCCTGGCCGATTGACTAGGGGTGGGTTAGTCCCTAGCCTCCCGTTTAGGTGAAGCAGAAACCAAAGCAGTGTATCGGAAATGCGCATCCTCCCCAGATTCAGAAAAGAAACTGTCCCGGGCTCAGATACGCACCCCTCAACCACCAGGATAAACCTTTCCACCGACACGGGTCTCCACGCACGGCCTACACGTGGGTGGGCGATTTGACTGGCTCCCTCACCACTAAGAAGAACCCACATCGAGGGAGTCAGTTGGCTTGGGGCCCCGGGTGCGCCAAACCCGGACCTACCGTAGTAGGTCCCCCTGGGGGGCATGCGCTTGAATCGCATCGCATTACATGCGCATGGCATGGCTTGACATCGCATCTTATGTGCACCGCATCGCATGCGCATTGAATCACATCGCGTCACATGCGCATTGCATCGCTCGACATCGCATTTTATGTGCACCGCATCCCATGCGCATTGAATCGCATCGCATTACATGCGCATGTCATCGCTTGATATCGCATCTTATGTGCATCGCATCGCATGTGCATTGAGCCACATCGCATTACATGCGCATGGCATCGCTCGACATCGCATCTTATGTCATCGCATCGCATGCGCATTGAGTCACATCGCATTACATGCGCATGGCATCGCTCGTCATCGCATCTTATGTCATCGCATCGCATGCGCATTGAGTCACATCGCATTACATGCGCATGGCATCGCTCGTCATCGCATCTTATGTGCACCGCATCTCATGCGCATTGAATTACATCGCATTACATGCGCATGGCATCGCTTGATATCGCATCTTATGTGCATCGCATCGTATGCACATTGAGTGACATCGTGTCACATGCGAATGGCATCGTTTGATATAGCATATTATGTGCATCGTATCGCATGCGCATTGAGCCACAACGCATCACATGCGCATGGCATTGCTCGACATCGCATCTTGTGTGCATCGCATTGCATGCGCATTGAATCGCATCGCATTACATGCGCATGGCATCGCTCGATAACGCATCTTATGTGCATCGCAACGAATGCGCATTCAGTTACGTCGCGTCACATGCGCATGGCATCGCTCGATAACGCATCTTATGTGCATCGCATCGAATGCGCATTCAGTTACGTCGCGTCACATGCGCAAGGCATCGCTTGATATCGCATCTTATGTGCATCGC
This sequence comes from Tenodera sinensis, assembly GCA_030765045.1. Classification (NCBI taxonomy): domain Eukaryota; kingdom Metazoa; phylum Arthropoda; class Insecta; order Mantodea; family Mantidae; genus Tenodera; species Tenodera sinensis. The sequence continues at coordinate 111,385,884 of CM060970.1, read as the reverse complement.
ATGCGCATTGAGTCACGTCGCGTCAATTGCAAATGGCTTCGCTTGATATCGCATCTTATGTTTATCGCATCGCATGCCCATTGAGTCACTAGCGTCACATGCGCTTGGCATCGCAATTTATGTGCATCGCATCGCATGCGCATTAAGTCATGTCGCGTAACATGCGCATGGCATCGCTTGATATCGCATCTTATGTTCATCGCATCGCATGCGCATTGAGTCATGTCGCATCAGACGCGCATGGCATCGCTTGAGTGAGTGAGTAGTGGGGTTTACGGACCCGTCGACAACTAGGTCATGAGGGCCCGAAGTCCAATGTAAAACAATCAAAGAAAATAAAACCTCACCCCCTTTAAAGCTAAAAAGTGAAAGTTAAAATACCTAAAAATGAACGTTAAAACCACTAAAAGGAGAGCTAAAACAGGTGAAAAAGGAAAATTAAAAACCAATAAAACCATACTACGAAAACCCTAAACTACTTATACTGTTGAAAGGGGGTAAAAACACGAGTAAAACATCCTAAAAGTATTTTTCCGCCAAGATAAAAGAAACCTTACACTTGCTTACCAAAATCGATATGCGCAACAAACCGCAGTACTGTATTTACAGCTACAGGATCGTTGCCTAACATGGTGCACAGTGTAAGACCCAGGCCAAAGGACTGGCGCTCACGAGCATACCGCGGACAATCAGTAAGGACATGTGTAACGGAGAGTGGGACATTGCACGTCGCACAGACAGGCTCCGGATCACCGCGCAAAAGGTGTGCATTCGTGGCTCGAGTGTGGCCTATCCTCAGGCGGGTTAAAATCACCTCCTCACGCCTGGAAACCCTGCAAGATGTTTGCCAGGGCTGTACCGTGTCCCTGATTGTCCGTAACTGAGTGCCAGATAACGCTTCCCAAGATTGTTGCCAGAGAGTAAATAGATGGCGACGGAAGTACTTCTGCACATCTATATAGGGTAGCGTCCGGGTGGAATATTCCGGAAGGCGACATGCAGACTTCGCAGCCGCATCAACCGCCTCGTTGCCCGGAATACCCACATGACCTGGGATCCACGTAAAAACGAACTGGTACCCGCGAGATAACAACTGAGATAAAAGTGTCTGTATTTTAATAATTGATGCCGAGTTGCCAACAAATTGTTGCAGCGCCTGAAGAGCGCTCAGGGAGTCGCAACACACAATAAAATGTCCAGGAACTGAACGGGAGATAAAAAGTAAGAAATAAAAGATGGCAAACAGCTCGGCGGTAAAAACTGATCTGGCGTCTGGAAGGCGGTATGTCTGAACCTCACCGTTGTATATAAATGCGGAACCCGTCGTAATTCCCAACTGGGAGCCATCGGTGAATACCGGTGTATAAGTCCGGTATCGGCCCAGAACTGCGGTGAAGAGTTGACGGAACACCGAAGGAGGGGTAGCAGTCTTTGGACAGCCCGACAGGTCCAGGTCAAAGCGTGCACGCTGGAGCTGCCAGGGAGGACAGTGGCCAAATGAATGCCGCTCTACAACTGGCAGTCGGAGGGCGTTTGCGACAAGTAGTTCTTGAAACCTGATACCACCTGGACGGGAGATTGTTTTATGCCGCATATAACGGTGCGCGAGGTCTGGACACAATACAGGTGGAAACGAAGGATGACCTGGATGAGCGGCCAACCTTGCCACATAAGAACAAAGTAACAATGGGCGTCGAACAGACAGTGGAGGTTCGCCAGAATCAGCATACAGACAATCCACTCTACTTGTGCGGAAAGCCCCAGTAGCGAGACGGATACCAGTGTGATGAATTGTGTCTAAAAGGCGGAGTTTAGAGGCTGATGCAGAGCCATAGATAAAACAGCCGTAGTCTAATTTGGACCGGACCAGTGAGCGATACAACCTCAACATTACCGTGCGATCGCCGCCCCAAGATGCCCCAGACAGGACCCTGAGTACCCGAAGCGAGCGACCGCAGGAAGCACGAAGGTGACGTATATGGCGCTCCCATGTGAGTTTGCTGTCGAGGTGTAAGCCCAAGAATTTCAGGTGCGGAACAAATGGAAGACGTGTGCCACGCAAATGAAGATCAGGAGGAGGGTGTACACCACGGAGTCGGTGAAAGTGGAGACACTGTGTTTTCGTAGGGGAAAACCGAAAGCCGGTGCGAGACGCCCACTCGGCGATGGATGTTATGGTCATCTGCAGTTGACGCTCTATGTACTCCAAACTATAAGAGCGATAGTATATCGCAAAGTCGTCAACATACAGCGACATCGGGATTCCGCTACGAACAGCGCTGGTGATGCCATTAATGGCAACGGCGAAAAGCGTAACGCTGAGAATCGACCCTTGGGGTACACCATTCTCCTAAACATTCTCTTGGGAGAGCGTGTTGCCTATGCGGACACGAAAACGGCGAATTAGTAAAAAGTTAAAAATAAAAAACGACAAGTTACCGCGTAAACCATAACCGTGTAGAGTACGGAGAATGCCATAGCGCCATGTAGTGTCGTATTCCTTCTCCAGATCAAAGAAGACACCCACGACATGCTGCTTCAAGAGAAATGCATTCTGTATGTAGGCCTCCATGCTTGTCAGATTGTCGACACTGGAGCGATGGCGACGAAAACCGCACTGGACATTACTCAGCAGGTTATTCGTCTCTAGCCACCACACTAAACGAGTGTTGATCATACGTTCGAGGGTCTTGCAAACGACACTCGTTAGGCAAATAGGGCGGTAGCTAGAGGCAAGTCCTCGGTCTTTCCCGGGCCGAGGTATAGGGATGACGATACCCTCGCGCCAGGAAGACGGATAAACGAGCTGGAGCCAGATTCGGTTATAGATGCTCAGCAGGAAGGAAAGAGCCTGAGGTGGTAGATGAAGCAACATTTGTCGGTGGATGTCATCCGGACCGGGAGAAGAGTCGTGCGCCAGAGACAAGGAGTGCATCAGCTCTGCTATGCTAAAAGGCGTGTTGTATGGTCCACTACCGTCGCTGTTAAAATTAAGAACTATCCGCTCCGCAGATTCCTTGATAGCTAAAAACTTCCTATCGTAACTTTGGGTTTGGCTGGTAGCAGAGAAAGATTCGGCAAGGGCGTCGGCGATCGCCTGCTCGTTGGTGTAATAAGAGCCCTGTACGGCAAGACCGGGAATAATCGTCCGGCGACACTTGCCGTACATACGCCGAACCGCAGTCCACACCCTTTGTGTTGAAGTGCGTCGAGAGAGGGAAGAGACGTAAGTTACCCAGGATGTGCGTTTTGCACTGCGAAGTACAAAACGCGCCCGGGCACGCACACGCTTAAAGGCAATGAAGTTCTCTTCCGTAGGATGTGCACTGAAAACCCGCAGAGCCCGTTTGCGGGCTTTAACAGCCAAACGACATTCCTCGGACCACCAAGGCACGGGAACATGACGAGGTGTAGTAGCAACGCGAGGAATGCTGGAATTTGCTGCAAGCAGGACAGAACATGTAAAATACTCCACCATGTTGTCAATGGTGGTAAAACCATCGTCCGTAAGGTGAATGAGGGAACGGAATTTCCCCCAGTCAGCCTTGGAAATAATCCAGCGAGGGTATCGTGTTGGAGTAGGATGGAAATCGGTAATGTGAATGTTAATGGGAAAATGATCACTGCCAAAGAGGTCGGAGAGCACCGACCAATCAATAAGTGGTACCAGTGACGGGCTACAGAAGCTAACGTCTAAGGCGGAATTGGTACCATAAGCAGATGATAAGAAGTTAGGGGCACCAGTGTTCAACAAAAGGAGGCCGGACATATCGCAAACATCTGCTACAAGGCACCCACGAGCATCGTCAGTGTCGGAGCCCCATAAAGTGTGTTTGGCATTCAGATCACCAAGGAAGATAAGCGGTGGCGGAATCTGAGCCAAAAGAGCCCGAAGGTCGTTCGCGTGTACGACACTGACCGGTGGCAGATAGACATTACAAATTGACAGGCTCACGCCCTGCATATGGACACGCACTGCTACAGCTTGCAGCGGCGTGTTTAGCGGGATGCTTGTGGCTGAGATGGTATTCGCCAGCAGAGTAGCAACACCACCGCTTGCTCGTCTATCAGCTGCAGAGTCATGTCTAAATGCCGAAAAACCACGAAGATGTAAGGTGTGGTTAAGCTTCAGATGGGTTTCTTGTAGACAGACGATTGAAGGCGAATGGTGCCAAGCTAAGTGTTGTATGTCCGGGGCAGGGGCCCGGTACCCATTAAGATTCCACTGAATTATTTCCATAATAAAAAGGTTAAGGCATAGTCTTTATCTTTTTCTTCATCTTAACCTTGGCGCACTTGGGACCAATGATGGGCCTTTCACCGTCCTCAGGCGACTCCTCGGAACTTCGGGAGTCAGAAGATCCCCGGCGGCTCGCGGAGCGGGAGCGGGACTTCGTGGAGGTACGACTACTCGCCCGATGTTTAGGTCGCGAACGATTCGTGGGAACAGGCAATACGGTGTAGCCTCTGCTTGTGGACGGCTGGTGAGCGTGTGTCTGCACAGCGGAAGATGTAGTTGCTGGTGCAGTTTTATCACGACGCGGTGGAGAGGTGCTCGCCGGTAAATCTGTTTGTGTCGAAGCATCTGCGACGGGTACATGCTGTATAGCATCAGTGTTCACAGGAGGGCGACGAACAGCGGATGCAAAACCTGTGGTGGTAGCAGGTTGCAGTTGTTGAAAGCGACGGCGCGCTTCAACAAACGTCAGGCGTTCTTTCACGCACAGCTGCTGGATACACTTTTCCTCGAGAAACTTCGGACACTGTCGCGAGCTGGATGGATGACTCCCTTCACAGTTAACGCAGTAAGGGTCTCGGGTGCAAGCCGTGCCCTCATGGTATGGTAGTCCACAACGCTCACAAGTAGCAGGATGGGTGCACGAAAGCTTAGTATGACCGAACTTCTGACACTGAAAACAGCGCATAGGGTTCGGTACATACTGCCGAACTGCGGCACGCTCGTAGCCGCAGAAGATGTACTCGGGTAACTGAGTGCCCTTAAATGTCAAAAACACAGTGCGTAAATCGATCACTTTTCCATCTGTTTTCGAGTGAGAGGGTACGCCTGACACACCCGTTGATCTGATAGGCAGGTGACTATCTCTTCATTAGACAGACCATCAAGGCTGGAGGTGGTGACAACTCCTCTGCAAGTATTCAGTGTTTTATGTGGGACTACCCGGATAGGGTAGGAGCCCAATAAACTCGCTTTCAGTAGTTTCTGCGACTGGTCTGCAGTAATCACCTCTATCAATAGCGTACCGTCGCATATTCTGGTCGCATTTTTTACAGGGCCACAGATTCGGTTAACTTCCCGTTTAATATAGAAGGGGCTAAGATCCTTTACCGTTTTCCCGTCACAAGCCAAAGTCAAAACCAAAAACGTGTCGAATGAGGAGCGTTTGCGCGGATGCATTATGAATTGGACCCCCATCCGGAACCGTCGGCGTCAGCCTGCCATCCGGGGGTCAAAAGATAAAAGACACCAAAATCTCCTCGGTCTGTGCCGCCATGGAGACCCCTCCATGACTGACCTCAAGGCGTACTTCAGAGGAGCTACCCTCCGATCTCCACTGCTTGTCCGCATGGGTAAACCGTTCACCACATGACAACCCGGTTTTATGCCCCCACCAAAGGAATAACCGCCTGTGGCTCCCCGCTTTAGCACACGCTGCCTCAACGGAGTCAGCGTGGATTCAGGGGACTTCGGGTTGATTACACCGGGGCTCCGTCAGCGGTAACACGTCCGGCCGGTGATACTAACCCGACGGCACGCGGCCGTCGGGAGATTAACACCGGCCGTGCCATCAAGGAGCTACGTGGGTGTACATGACGTGTGCACGGGCTCCGCACCTAAGGCTACACATGGGGGCAGTGTGAAGGGTCCGCACAACCTTCGCGCCTGAGACCTCCGAAGAGCACACATGTCGGGGGCCGCGCTGAAAACCGTGGGACAGGACCACGGAGATAGGAAAGATCCCTGCTGGTGAGACAGGAGTTATAAATCTAGGAACTTACAAACTAATAATCAGAATAAGCCTAGAAGAGGAAGAGGGTGATATAAAAAAGAAACATAAAACGCTGCACGTGGCACAGTTAATGAAGGTGGAGGGGGTGAAGTGATAGTGAGCAGCTCGGGGCCCCGGGTGCGCCAAACCCGGACCTACCGCGGTAGGTTCCCCTGGGGGAGTTTGATTTCGGAGTCCTCTTCTCCTAGATGAGTCGTCGACCAAGACTAACGAGCCTCATCTACCCGTTTGGAATGTTCTTAGCTTCCCCTCACCTCTTGCCTAACAGTGGTCACGAAGACTCACTTAGTAGGCCGTCTGGATCGGGTACTGAGCCCCTCCGCCACGGCAAGGCGACACTCCTTCGGAGGGGGCATCCCTTGATATCGCATCTTATGTGCATCGCATCGCTTGAGCATTGAGTCAGATCGCGTCACACGCGAATGGCATCGCTTGAAATCGCATCTTATGTGCATCGCATCGCATGCGCATTGAGTCACTTCGCGTCACATGGGCATGGCATCGCTTGATATCGCATCTTATGTGCATCGCATCGCAAGCACATTGAGTCACGTAGCATCACATGCGCATGGTTGCGCTTGATATCGCATTTTATGTGCATCGCGTCGTATGCGCATTGAGTCCCATCGCGTCACATGCACTATGTATCGCTTGATATCGCATCTCATGTGCATCGCATCGCATGCGCATTGAGTCACGTAGCATCACATGCGCTTCATATCGCATCTTATGTGCGTCGCATCGCATGCGCATTGAGGCACATCGCGTCACATGCACTATGTATCGCTCGACATCGCATTTTATGTGCATCGTATTCACATTGAATCGCATCGCATTACATGCGCATTGCATCGCTTCACATCACATCTTATGTGCATTGCATCGCATGCGTTTTGAGTCACATCGTATCACATGCGCATGGCATCGCTTGATATCGCATCTTATGTGCATCGCATCGAATGCGCATTGAGTCACATCGCATCACATGCGCATGGCATTGCTCGACATCGCCTCTTATGTGCATCGCATTGCATGCGCATTGAGTCGCAACGCGTCACACGCGAATGGCATCGCTTGAAATCGCATCGTATGCGTATTGAGCCACTAGCGTCACATGCACATGGCATCGCTTGATATCGCATCTTATGTGCATCACATCGCATGCGCATTGAGGCACTTCGCGTCACATGGCCATGGCATCGCTTGATATCGCATCTTATGTGCATCGCATCGCAAACACATTGAGTCACGTAGCATCACATGCGCATGGCAGCGCTTGACATCGCATCTTATTTGCACCGCATCGAATGCGCGTTGAAGCACATCGCGTCACATGCGCATTGCATCGCTCGACTTCGCATCTTATGTTCATCGCATCGCATGCGCAATGAATCGCATCGCATTACATGCGCATGACATCGCTTGATATTGCATCTTATGTTCATCGCATCGCATGCGCATTGAGTCACGTCGCGCAGCATGCGCATGGAATCGCTTGATATCGCATCTTATGTGCATCGCATTGCATGCGCATTGAGTCACGTCGCGTCACATGCGCATGGCATCGCTTGATATCGCATCTTATGTTCATCGCATCGCATGCGCATTGAGCCACGTCGCATCACACGCGCATGGCATCGCTTTATAGCGCATCTTATGTGCATCGCATCGCATCCGCATTGAGTCATATCGCGTCACATGCGCATTGCATCGCTTGATATCGCATCTTATGTGCATCGTATCGCTTGCGCATTGAGTCACATCGCTTCACATGCGAATGGCATCGCTTGAAATCGCATCTTATGTGCATCGCATCGCATGCGTATTGAGTCACACGCGTCACAATCGCATACCATCGCTTGATATCGCATCTTATGTACTTCGCATCGCATGCGCATTGAGTCACTTCGCTTCACATGGGCATGGCACCGCTTGATATCGCATCTTGTGTGCATCGCATCGCATGCGCATTGAGTCACGTCGCATCACATGCGCATGGCATCCCTTGATATCGTATCTTATGTGCATCGCATCGCATGCGCTTTTAGTCACATCGCGTCACATGCGCATTGCATCGCATGATATCGCATCTTATGTGCATCGCATGCGCATTGAGGCACATCGCATCACATGCGCATGGCATAAATAAATAAATAAAAATAGGAATTCGGGTTATGGTAAAGTTGGGGTAAATTTTCATTCCCAGGCTTCTTAGGGTTTATCCCTCTTAAGCCTAGTGAAAAGAATTTTTAACTTGTTGTGTGCGCAGAGATGTTTTCGTCATGTGCGTACTCGTAGGGCAGATTGTCATGTGTTTTGTTATACGATGGTATGTTGATAAGATAAAATATGTATAAATATGTCTGTGTGTTTATTATTGTGTATATGTATTAATATATTTTTTTCCTTGTTTTATGTTTTATTTTGTTTTTTGTTTTGTTCTTTTTTGTGTTTTTTTTAATATATATATATATATATATATATATATATATATATATATATATATATATATATATATATATATATATATATATATATATATATATATTTTCTAAGTGACAGATTTACACATTTACAATTTGAATTAATGTCGGTAAGGGTCCGGGTCCCATAACCTGCCGCCGTCTCTTCTCTTCTTCTGCCTGAAGACGTTTTCTCCGGTGCGACGTGCTTTATTTGTTCGCCGCCGCAACTGAGCTCTGTATTATTTGTTTTATGGGTTTTTTATTTGCTTGTAGTGGGAGGGTGATTATATGTTCAATAGTGCCTGTAGATATTGTTCGACTTGTTCTTTTTGTAGTTCCTGGTGTTGGTCGTAGATGTATATTAGGGTTAGCAGACGTGGATTTTCGTGCTGTTTTTCTGGTGGGAGTGTTCGCATAGTTTGGGCTGTTCGTATTAGTGTTCTCCTGTGGGGTCTTGTATGTGCGTTGTGGATGTAGGTGAGCATTAGGTAGGCAATGTGTTTATCGATGGGGATTATTTTGGCATATTCATGGATCATCGTGTTCTTAAAGTTGGGGAAAAGTTTGTTTTCAGTGCGTAGGCATTTGCGCTCGAATGCTTGGATGCTCGTCATTGTTGTTTTGGTTATGAGGGGCATTAGGGCGACTCCACCATACGTCAGGCATGGGCGTATGAGGCATTTGTATAGTTTGGTGCGTATTTGCGTGTTGAGTCCCGTCTTGTTTAGCTTTGCAAGGAATGTGAGGGTGGAGTATATGGCTCTTGTATTGTTCAGTAGGGCCTTGTAGTGGGGTTTTACTGTCAGTTGGGTATTCATTTGTATTCCGAGGTATTTCACGGATTTGGCACATTTTATGGTTGTTTTGTTGAGTTTTAGGGTCAGGTTGTTGTGGAGGTATTTGCTCTTCTTGCGGATGACGATGGCTTGAGTTTTTTCCGTGTTGATTGATATGCGGCATTTTTTGGTCCAGTCTATATATGTCTTCAGTTGAAGTTCTAATTTATGTTTTGCTTTTTCTGTCCGGGGGCTTGTGCACCGGTACGCAGTATCGTCGTCGTACTGGGCGAGTTGGATGCTGGGGTGTATTGGCTGGGGTGTGTTTGCCGTGTATATAATGTAGAGGAGGCCTCATATTGCGCTCCCCTGGGGTGTGCCTGCATGTAGTGTGATGGGTCTGGATAATGTGTTGTCTAGTTTGATGTTTGCTGTTCTGCCGGTTAGAAAGCTGGCGATCCATCTTACAATTCGGGAGTGTATTTTGAAGTCGGTGAGCTTATACAGCAGACCATTAATCCAGCATTTATCAAAGGCCGCTTTCACGTCGAGAAATGCTGCGACCGTTGTATAGCCTATATTGTGACCGTTTTTGAATTGCGACATCATCCGAACCAGCTGGTCCTGGATGGTGATGTCGCTGCAGTAACCTGCCTGTGTCATTGGGAGTAGATGTTTTTCGTTGCAGAATATCGCATCTTATGTGCATCGCATCGCATGCACATTGAGCCACGTAGCAACACAGGCGCATGGCATCGCTTGATATCGCATCTTATGTGCATCGCATCGCATGCGCATTTAATCGCATCGCATTACATGCGCATGGCATCGCTTCACATCGCATCTTATGTGCATCTAGTCGCATGCGCTTGAATCGCATCGCATTACATGCGCAAGGCATCGCTTGACATCGCATCTTATGTGCATTGCATCGCATGTGCATTGAGCCACATCGCATCACATGCGCATGGTATGGCTCGACATCGCATCTTATGTGCATCGCATTCGCATTGAGTCACATCGCATTACATGCGCATGGCATCGCTCGACATCGCATCTTATGTGCATCGCATCGTATGCACATTGAGTGACATCGAGTCATATGCGCATGGCATCGCTGGATATAGCATCTTATGTGCATCGCATCGCATACGCATTGAGTCACATCGCATCACATGCGCATGGCACTGCTCGACATCGTATCTTATGTGCATCGCATTGCATGCGCATTGAGTCGCATCGCGTCACACGCGAATGGCATCGCTTGAAATCGCATCGTATGCGTATTGAGCCACTAGCGTCCCATGCACATGGCATCGCTTGATATCGCATCTTATGTGCATCACATCGCATGCGCATTGAGTCACTTCGCGTCACATGGCCATAGCATCGCTTGATATCGCATCTTATGTGCATCGCATCGCAAACACATGGAGTCACGTAGCATCACATGCGCATGGCAGCGCTTGACATCGCATCTTATTTGCACCGCATCGAATGCGCGTTGAAGCACATCGCGTCACATGCGCATTGCATCGCTCGACTTCGCATCTTATGTTCATCGCATCGCATGCGCATTGAATCGCATCGCATTACATGCGCATGACATCGCTTGATATCGCATCTTATGTGCATCGCATCGCATACGCATTTAATCGCATTGAATCACATCGCATTACATGCGCATGGCATCGCTTGATATCGCATCTTATGTGCATGGCATCGCATGCGCATTTAGTCACATCGCATAACATGCGCATGGCATCGCTTGATATCGCATCTTATGTGCATCGCATCGCATGGCCATTGAGTCACATCGCATCACACGCGCATGGCATCGCTCGACATCGCATCTTATGTGCATCGCACCGCATGCGCACTGAATCGCATCGCATCACACGCGCATGGCATCGCTCGACATCGCATCTTATGTGATTCGCATCGCATGTACATTGAGCCACGTAGCAACACAGGCGCACGGCATCGCTTGATATCGCATCTTATGTGCATCGCATCGCATGCGCATTTAATCGCATCGCATTACATGCGCATGGCATCGCTTCACATCGCATCTTATGTGCATCTAGTCGCATGCGCTTGAATCGCATCGCATTACATGCGCAAGGCACCGCTTGACATCGCGTCTTATGTGCATTGCATCGCATGTGCATTGAGCCACATCGCATCACATGCGCATGGTATCGCTCGACATCGCATCTTATGTGCATCGCATTCGCATTGAGTCACATCGCACTACATGCGCATGGCATCGCTCGACATCGCATCTTATGTGCATCGCATCGTATGCACATTGAGTGACATCGAGTCATATGCGCATGGCATCGCTGGATATAGCATCTTATGTGCATCGCATCGCATACGCATTGAGTCACATCGTGTCACATGCGCTGCCATTGCTCGACATCGCATCTTATGTGCATCGCATTGCATGCGCATTTAGTCGCATCGCGTCACACGCGAATGGCATCGCTTGAAATCGCATCGTATGCGTATTGAGCCACTTCCGTCACATGCACATGGCATCGCTTGATATCGCATCTTATGTGCATCACATCGCATGCGCATTGAGGCACTTCGCCTCACATGGCCATGGCATCGCTTGAAATCGCATCGTATGCGTATTGAGCCACTTCCGTCACATGCACATGGCATCGCTTGATATTGCATCTTATGTGCATCGCATCGCATACGCATTTAATCGCATCGCATTACATGCGCATGGCATTGCTCGACATCGCATCTTATGTGCATCGCATTGCATGCGCATTGAGGCGCATCGCGTCACACGCGAATGGCATCGCTTGAAATCGCATCGTATGCGTATTGAGCCACTAGTGTCACATGCACATGGCATCGCTTGATATCGCATCTTATGTGCATCACATCGCATGCGCATTGAGTCACTTCGCGTCACATGGCCATAGCATCGCTTGATATCGCATCTTATGTGCATCGCATCGCAAACACATTGAGTCACGTAGCATCACATGCGCATGGCAGCGCTTGACATCGCATCTTATTTGCACCGCATCGAATCCGCGTTGAAGCACATCGCGTCACATGCGCATTGCATCGCTCGACTTCGCATCTTATGCTCATCGCATCGCATGCGCATTGAATCGCATCGCATTACATGCGCATGACATCGCTTGATATCGCATCTTATGTGCATCGCATCGCATACGCATCTAATCGCATCGCATTACATGCGCATGGCATCGCTTGACATCGCATCTTAAGTGCACCGCATCGCATGCGCATTGAATCACATCGCATTACATGCGCATGGCATCGCTTGATATCGCATCTTATGTGCATCGCATCGCATGCGCATTTAATCGCATCGCATTTCTATGGGCATGGCATCGCTTCACATCGCATCTTATGTGCATCTAGTCGCATGCGCTTGAATCGCGTCGCATTACATGCGCAAGGCATCGCTTGACATCGCGTCTTATGTGCAATGCATCGCATGTGCATTGAGCCACATCGCATCACATGCGCATGGTATCGCTCGACATCGCATCTTATGTGCATCGCATACGCATTGAGTCACATCGCACTACATGCGCATGGCATCGCTCGACATCGCATCTTATGTGCATCGCATCGTATGCACATTGAGTGACATCGAGTCATATGCGCATGGCATCGCTGGATATAGCATCTTATGTGCATCGCATCGCATACGCATTGAGTCACATCGCGTCACATGCGCTGCCATTGCTCGACATCGCATCTTATGTGCATCGCATTGCATGCGCATTTAGTCGCATCGCGTCACACGCGAATGGCATCGCTTGAAATCGCATCGTATGCGTATTGAGCCACTAGCGTCACATGCACATGGCATCGCTTGATATCGCATCTTATGTGCATCACATCGCATGCGCATTGAGGCACTTCGCCTCACATGGCCATGGCATCGCTTGATATCGCATCTAATGTGCATCGCATCGCAAACACATTCATTCACGTAGCATCACATGCGCATGGCAGCGCTTGACATCGCATCTTATTTGCACCGCATCGAATGCGCGTTGAAGCACATCGCGTCACATGCGCATTGCATCGCTCGACTTCGCATCTTATGTTCATCGCATCGCATGCGCATTGAATCGCATCGCATTACATGCGCATGACATCGCTTGATATCGCATCTTATGTGCATCGCATCGCATACGCATTTAATCGCATTGAATCACATCGCATTACATGCGCATGGCATCGCTTGATATCGCATCTTATGTGCATGGCATCGCATGCGCATTTAGTCACATCGCATAACATGTGCATCGCATCGCATGGCCATTGAGTCACATCGCATCACACGCGCATGGCATCGCTCAACATCGCATCTTATGTGATTCGCATCGCATGTACATTGAGCCACGTAGCAACACAGGCGCACGGCATCGCTTGATATCGCATCTTATGTGCATCGCATCGCATGCGCATTTAATCGCATCGCATTACATGCGCATGGCATCGCTTCACATCGCATCTTATGTGCATCTAGTCGCATGCGCTTGAATCGCATCGCATTACATGCGCAAGGCACCGCTTGACATCGCATCTTATGTGCATTGCATCGCATGTGCATTGAGCCACATCGCATCACATGCGCATGGTATCGCTCGACATCGCATCTTATGTGCATCGCACTCGCATTGAGTCACATCGGTTTACATGCGCATGGCATCGCTCGACATCGCATCTTATGTGCATCGCATCGTATGCACATTGAGTGACATCGAGTCATATGCGCATGGCATCGCTGGATATAGCATCTTATGTGCATCGCATCGCATACGGATTGAGTCACATCGCATTAAATGCGCATGGCATTGCTCGACATCGCATCTTATGTGCATCGCATTGCATGCGCATTGAGTCGCATCGCGTCACACGCGAATGGCATCGCTTGAAATCGCATCGTATGCGTATTGAGCCACTAGTGTCACATGCACATGGCATCGCTTGATATCGCATCTTATGCGCATCACATCGCATGCGCATTGAGGCACTTCGCCTCACATGGCCATGGCATCGCTTGATATCGCATCTTATGTGCATCGCATCGCAAACACATTGAGTCACGTAGCATCACATGCGCATGGCAGCGCTTGACATCGCATCTTATTTGCACCGCATCGAATGCGCGTTGAAGCACATCGCGTCACATGCGCATTGCATCGCTCGACTTCGCAGCTTATGTTCATCGCATCGCATGCGCATTGAATCGCATCGCATTACATGCGCATGACATCGCTTGATATTGCATCTTATGTGCATCGCATCGCATACGCATTTAATCGCATCGCATTTCATGCGCATGGCATCGCTTGACATCGCATCTTATGTGCACCGCATCGCATGCGCATTTAGTCGCATCGCATCACACGCGCATGGCATCGCTCGACATCGCATCTTATGTGCTTCGCATCGCATGCACATTGAGCCACGTAGCAACACACGCGCATGGCATCGCTTGATATCGCATCTTATGTGCATCGCATCGCATGCGCTTTTAATCGCATCGCATTAAATGCGCATGGCATCGCTCCACATCGCATCTTATGTGCATCTAGTCGCATGCGCTTGAATCGCGTCGCATTACATGCGCAAGGCATCGCTTGACATCGCGTCTTATGTGCATTGCATCGCATGTGCATTGAGCCACATCGCATCACATGCGCATGGTATCGCTCGACATCGCATCTTATGTGCATCGCATACGCATTGAGTCACATCGCACTACATGCGCATGGCATCGCTCGACATCGCATCTTATGTGCATCGCATCGTATGCACATTGAGTGACATCGAGTCATATGCGCATGGCATCGCTGGATATAGCATCTTATGTGCATCGCATCGCATACGCATTGAGTCACATCGCGTCACATGCGCTGCCATTGCTCGACATCGCATCTTATGTGCATCGCATTGCATGCGCATTTAGTCGCATCGCGTCACACGCGAATGGCATCGCTTGAAATCGCATCGTATGCGTATTGAGCCACTAGCGTCACATGCACATGGCATCGCTTGATATCGCATCTTATGTGCATCACATCGCATGCGCATTGAGGCACTTCGCCTCACATGGCCATGGCATCGCTTGATATCGCATCTAATGTGCATCGCATCGCAAACACATTGAGTCACGTAGCATCACATGCGCATGGCAGCGCTTGACATCGCATCTTATTTGCACCGCATCGAATGCGCGTTGAAGCACATCGCGTCACATGCGCATTGCATCGCTCGACTTCGCATCTTATGTTCATCGCATCGCATGCGCATTGAATCGCATCGCATTACATGCGCATGACATCGCTTGATATCGCATCTTATGTGCATCGCATCGCATACGCATTTAATCGCATTGAATCACATCGCATTACATGCGCATGGCATCGCTTGATATCGCATCTTATGTGCATGGCATCGCATGCGCATTTAGTCACATCGCATAACATGTGCATCGCATCGCATGGCCATTGAGTCACATCGCATCACACGCGCATGGCATCGCTCAACATCGCATCTTATGTGCATCGCACCGCATCCGCACTGAATCGCATCGCATCACACGCGCATGGCATCGCTCGACATCGCATCTTATGTGATTCGCATCGCATGTACATTGAGCCACGTAGCAACACAGGCGCACGGCATCGCTTGATATCGCATCTTATGTGCATCGCATCGCATGCGCATTTAATCGCATCGCATTACATGCGCATGGCATCGCTTCACATCGCATCTTATGTGCATCTAGTCGCATGCGCTTGAATCGCATCGCATTACATGCGCAAGGCACCGCTTGACATCGCATCTTATGTGCATTGCATCGCATGTGCATTGAGCCACATCGCATCACATGCGCATGGTATCGCTCGACATCGCATCTTATGTGCATCGCACTCGCATTGAGTCACATCGGTTTACATGCGCATGGCATCGCTCGACATCGCATCTTATGTGCATCGCATCGTATGCACATTGAGTGACATCGAGTCATATGCGCATGGCATCGCTGGATATAGCATCTTATGTGCATCGCATCGCATACGGATTGAGTCACATCGCATTAAATGCGCATGACATTGCTCGACATCGCATCTTATGTGCATCGCATTGCATGCGCATTGAGTCGCATCGCGTCACACGCGAATGGCATCGCTTGAAATCGCATCGTATGCGTATTGAGCCACTAGTGTCACATGCACATGGCATCGCTTGATATCGCATCTTATGCGCATCACATCGCATGCGCATTGAGGCACTTCGCCTCACATGGCCATGGCATCGCTTGATATCGCATCTTATGTGCATCGCATCGCAAACACATTGAGTCACGTAGCATCACATGCGCATGGCAGCGCTTGACATCGCATCTTATTTGCACCGCATCGAATGCGCGTTGAAGCACATCGCGTCACATGCGCATTGCATCGCTCGACTTCGCAGCTTATGTTCATCGCATCGCATGCGCATTGAATCGCATCGCATTACATGCGCATGACATCGCTTGATATTGCATCTTATGTGCATCGCATCGCATACGCATTTAATCGCATCGCATTTCATGCGCATGGCATCGCTTGACATCGCATCTTATGTGCACCGCATCGCATGCGCATTTAGTCGCATCGCATCACACGCGCATGGCATCGCTCGACATCGCATCTTATGTGCTTCGCATCGCATGCACATTGAGCCACGTAGCAACACACGCGCATGGCATCGCTTGATATCGCATCTTATGTGCATCGCATCGCATGCGCTTTTAATCGCATCGCATTAAATGCGCATGGCATCGCTCCACATCGCATCTTATGTGCATCTAGTCGCATGCGCTTGAATCGCGTCGCATTACATGCGCAAGGCATCGCTTGACATCGCGTCTTATGTGCATTGCATCGCATGTGCATTGAGCCACATCGCATCACATGCGCATGGTATCGCTCGACATCGCATCTTATGTGCATCGCATACGCATTGAGTCACATCGCACTACATGCGCATGGCATCGCTCGACATCGCATCTTATGTGCATCGCATCGTATGCACATTGAGTGACATCGAGTCATATGCGCATGGCATCGCTGGATATAGCATCTTATGTGCATCGCATCGCTTACGCATTGAGTCACATCGCGTCACATGCGCTGCCATTGCTCGACATCGCATCTTATGTGCATCGCATTGCATGCCCATTTAGTCGCATCGCGTCACACGCGAATGGCATCGCTTGAAATCGCATCGTATGCGTATTGAGCCACTAGCGTCACATGCACATGGCATCGCTTGATATCGCATCTTATGTGCATCACATCGCATGCGCATTGAGTCAGTTCGCGTCACATGGCCATGGCATCGCTTGATATCGCATCTAATGTGCATCGCATCGCAAACACATTGAGTCACGTAGCATCACATGCGCATGGCAGCGCTTGACATGGCATCTTATTTGCACCGCATCGAATGCGCGTTGAAGCAAATCGCGTCACATGCGCATTGCATCGCTCGACTTCGTATCTTATG
Organism: Tenodera sinensis; assembly: GCA_030765045.1. Lineage (NCBI taxonomy): Eukaryota > Metazoa > Arthropoda > Insecta > Mantodea > Mantidae > Tenodera > Tenodera sinensis. Next base: position 111,368,037 of record CM060970.1, on the reverse strand, counting down.
TTCATCGCATCGCATGCGCATTGAATCGCATCGCACTACATGCGCATGACATCGCTTGATATCGCATCTTATGTGCATCGCATCGCATACGCATTTAATCGCATCGCATTACATGCGCATGGCATCGCTTGACATCGCATCTTATGTGCACCGCATCGCATGCGCATTGAATCACATCGCATTACATGCGCATGGCATCGCTTGATATCGCATCTTATGTGCATGGCATCGCATGCGCATTTAGTCACATGGCATAACATGCGCATGGCATCGCTTGATATCGCATCTTATGTGCATCGCATCGCATGGCGATTGAGTCACATCGCATCACACGCGCATGGCATCGCACGACTTCGCATCTTATGTGCATCGCACCGCATGCGAACTGAATCGCATCGCATCACACGCGCATGGCATCGCTCGACATCGCATCTTATGTGATCCGCATCACATGCACATTGAGCCACGTAGCAACACAGGCGCATGGCATCGCTTGATATCGCATCTTATGTGCATCGCATCGCATGCGCATTTAATCGCATCGCATTAAATGCGCATGACATGGCTTGTTATTGCATCTTATGTGCATCGCATCGCATACGCATTTAATCGCATCGCATTACATGCGCATGGCATCGCTTGACATCGCATCTTATGTGCACCGCATCGCATGCGCATCGAATCACATCGCATTACATGCGCATGGCATCGCTTGATATCGCATCTTATGTGCATCGCATCGCATGCGCATTTAATCACATCGCATTTCTATGCGCATGGCATCGCTTCACATCGCATCTTATGTGCATCTAGTCGCATGCGCTTGAATCGCATCGCATTACATGCGCAAGGCATCGCTTGACATCGCATCTTATGTGCATTGCATCGCATGTACATTGAGCCACATCGCATCACATGCGCATGGTATCGCTCGACATCGCATCTTTAGTGCATCACATTCGCATTGAGTCACATCGCATTACATGCGCATGGTATCGCTCGACATCGCATCTTATGTGCATCGCATCGTATGCACATTGAGTGACATCGAGTCATATGCGCATGGCATCGCTGGATATAGCATCTTATGTGCATCGCATCGCTTACGCATTGAGTCACATCGCGTCACATGCGCTGCCATTGCTCGACATCGCATCTTATGTGCATCGCATTGCATGCCCATTTAGTCGCATCGCGTCACACGCGAATGGCATCGCTTGAAATCGCATCGTATGCGTATTGAGCCACTAGCGTCACATGCACATGGCATCGCTTGATATCGCATCTTATGTGCATCACATCGCATGCGCATTGAGTCAGTTCGCGTCACATGGCCATGGCATCGCTTGATATCGCATCTAATGTGCATCGCATCGCAAACACATTGAGTCACGTAGCATCACATGCGCATGGCAGCGCTTGACATGGCATCTTATTTGCACCGCATCGAATGCGCGTTGAAGCAAATCGCGTCACATGCGCATTGCATCGCTCGACTTCGCATCTTATGTTCATCGCATCGCATGCGCATTGAATCGCATCGCACTACATGCGCATGACATCGCTTGATATCGCATCTTATGTGCATCGCATCGCATACGCATTTAATCGCATCGCATTACATGCGCATGGCATCGCTTGACATCGCATCTTATGTGCACCGCATCGCATGCGCATTGAATCACATCGCATTACATGCGCATGGCATCGCTTGATATCGCATCTTATGTGCATGGCATCGCATGCGCATTTAGTCACATGGCATAACATGCGCATGGCATCGCTTGATATCGCATCTTATGTGCATCGCATCGCATGGCGATTGAGTCACATCGCATCACACGCGCATGGCATCGCACGACTTCGCATCTTATGTGCATCGCACCGCATGCGAACTGAATCGCATCGCATCACACGCGCATGGCATCGCTCGACATCGCATCTTATGTGATCCGCATCACATGCACATTGAGCCACGTAGCAACACAGGCGCATGGCATCGCTTGATATCGCATCTTATGTGCATCGCATCGCATGCGCATTTAATCGCATCGCATTAAATGCGCATGACATGGCTTGATATTGCATCTTATGTGCATCGCATCGCATACGCATTTAATCGCATCGCATTACATGCGCATGGCATCGCTTGACATCGCATCTTATGTGCACCGCATCGCATGCGCATCGAATCACATCGCATTACATGCGCATGGCATCGCTTGATATCGCATCTTATGTGCATCGCATCGCATGCGCATTTAATCACATCGCATTTCTATGCGCATGGCATCGCTTCACATCGCATCTTATGTGCATCTAGTCGCATGCGCTTGAATCGCATCGCATTACATGCGCAAGGCATCGCTTGACATCGCATCTTATGTGCATTGCATCGCATGTACATTGAGCCACATCGCATCACATGCGCATGGTATCGCTCGACATCGCATCTTTAGTGCATCACATTCGCATTGAGTCACATCGCATTACATGCGCATGGTATCGCTCGACATCGCATCTTATGTGCATCGCATCGTATGCACATTGAGTGACATCGAGTCATATGCGCATGGCATCGCTGGATATAGCATCTTATGTGCATCGCATCGCTTACGCATTGAGTCACATCGCGTCACATGCGCTGCCATTGCTCGACATCGCATCTTATGTGCATCGCATTGCATGCCCATTTAGTCGCATCGCGTCACACGCGAATGGCATCGCTTGAAATCGCATCGTATGCGTATTGAGCCACTAGCGTCACATGCACATGGCATCGCTTGATATCGCATCTTATGTGCATCACATCGCATGCGCATTGAGTCAGTTCGCGTCACATGGCCATGGCATCGCTTGATATCGCATCTTATGTGCATCGCATCGCAAACACATTGAGTCACGTAGCATCACATGCGCATGGCAGCGCTTGACATCGCATCTTATTTGCACCGCATCGAATGCGCGTTGAAGCACATCGCGTCACATGCGCATTGCATCGCTCGACTTCGCATCTTATGTTCATCGCATCGCATGCGCATTGAATCGCATCGCATTACATGCGCATGACATCGCTTGACATCGCATCTTATTTGCACCGCATCGCATGCGCATTGAATCACATCGCATTACATGCGCATGGCATCGCTTGATATCGCATCTTATGTGCATGACATCGCTTGCGCATTTAGTCGCATCGCATCACACGCGCATGGCATCGCTCGACATCGCATCTTATGTGCTTCGCATCGCATGCACATTGAGCCACGTAGCAACACAGGCGCATGGCATCGCTTGATATCGCATCTTATGTTCATCGCATCGCATGCGCATTGAATCGCATCGCATTACATGCGCATGACATCGCTTGATATCGCATCTTATGTGCATGGCATCGCATGCGCATTTAGTCGCATCGCATCACACGCGCATGGCATCGCTCGACATCGCATCTTATGTGCTTCGCATCGCATGCACATTGAGCCATGTAGCAACACAGGCGCATGGCATCGCTTGATATCGCATCTTATGTTCATCGCATCGCATGCGCATTGAATCGCATCGCATTACATTGTGCTGATCGCACTTATTTTGTTTTATGGAGGCACCTCCTTTGTTTCGCAACTCTTGCTTTCCCCGCTGGGTTGCGCTAGTGTCTTCCTATGGGTGGCCTCTCGGTCTGACAGTGAAAGGAGACGGCAGTCGGAGTGCTCCTTTCGCGCCGTGCGGGGTAAGTTGTTTGGTTTTAACTAGGGCTCAGGGTCCACGCGAAACATTTAGGCTTTCAGATAGGCTGAAGACTGCCCGACTCCTCGCTTGAGAGGGAATTGACTGGGGGTTATGCAAATTGGTTTGTTTTACCTGTATTTCTGTTGTGTTTCGACTTCCATTTCTGTATAAATTATTGATCCATAAAGGTTGTAGTTCTCGGAATTTTTAGTGCTCTCTTCTTTTCAGTTCCTCCCCCCCCCCTTTCTCACGATTGTACCTAAGCCCCTATGGTTCAAAAATGGTAGCAGAGCGTGGTTGTCTTATGGTCGAGTGGGGCAGTTAAATTGAGCATTGGGTTATTGTTTTGATTAACCATGTCGAGTGACTTTCAGCTGTTGCGTAAGAACGAAATACTATTTGAGTTGGGGATTCGTGGACGTGATGATTTGTCGTCGGCAGACGTTCCGGCCCTATTAGACGCACTTCGTGGCGTGAAGGATAACGATTATGTTGTGTTGCCGGACAAACATTTATTGGTAACTGAATCACCGTCATTATGTGAGGCCGCACGGCTGGAATTTGAAGAGTTGTTCTCCGAGTTGAGTAATATCTCGGGGTTTTCGAAAGCGCAGGTGAGGCGTTTGACAGCCAGGATCTTGCATTATGTGCAGCGGATTGAATATTTCCAAAAATATTGTCCTAAGGTTAAGTTCGGGGTTGACTTAGCCGAGCTGAAGGGGCAGTTCAGGAGATATTTAGAAGTGCTTGCTCAGAAAGGGGATCGGGCCGAGTCGACTACTGTCACACCAACTGTGACGTCTCAAATGTCGGCCTTTAAACCGCTAAAGTTACTTCATCCCTTACAACAGTTGGTTGAACCTTATCAAGTCTTTAAGGTTGTTGATGTTCTTACAGCTCTTGAATTTCTGAAGTTCCTGGTAAGAGCTAAGGATTGCGCTGAATTATGCGAAGTTCCCGGTTTGCAGCTGCTTGAAGTAGTGATGTCAAAAGGGGGTGACGCGGTGCGCAGTATAATTGGGCGTATTAAGGGATGTGTTGATCCAGTCTCTGAATTACATGACAGTGTATTGAAGTGTTTCGTTCCTCGTCGGGAGCTACATACATTAATTCAAGGTCATTATTTGAAACCCCAGGGATCAGGAGAGCCTTTCTTCGAGTACATTAGCAGGGTTAAGTTGTTTGCGCGTATACTACGGTTGCCAGATAGCGAACGGCAGATCTGTGACGTCATTATTACGGGGTTGACCCCGGAGGTACGTTCTCTTTTGGTATTTAGCTCTTGTCCTGCTACGTTTAAAGATTTAGAGGGGCTATTGCCGATCTTGGCAGAGTATGAGGCGTCAAATGCGGCACGAAACCGCGAATCATTGCAAGTGCCTCTGCATGGTGTTCGATTTGAGCCGCGGCAGACTAACCGAGGAGATTTGGCTCGAGATAGTTTTCGCTTGCCAGGGTCTTGTTTTAGATGTGGTTCTCCTGAGCATTTGGTTAGACAATGCACGGTGGCCAGGAAGCGTGGTGGCGTTTTACTACCCGTGGGGGTAGATGGTCAAAGGCGCCAAGATTGACAACGAGCTCCTTGCGGAATTTCTGCCTGTTGTCGGATATTCCGTCGGATAATAGCCAAGCCCTTTAATTTGAAGCCGACAGTACAGGTGACTGTTGGGAAACGACAGTTAATCGCTCTCTTGGACTCGGGGAGTTCCTGCTCTTTGGTACACGAGGAGTTTTATTATACCTATCTTGGTAAATTCTCGGCCAAACCGCGACAGTGTAGCGTTGGGTGCGTGTCTGTAAATGGTCATAAATTTCAGGTGAATGCCAAGGTTCTGTTGACCATACGTATTTCGCGTTTTACGTGGAAACACTATTTCTATCTTCTGCCGGACCTGCCATTTCAACTGATTTTAGGCTCGGACTTTATGACTAGAGTCGGCCTAAGGCTTGATTTTCGGGATGGGGAAATCACCTTTGCATTTGCCCCTTCCGAACGAGTTGCATTTCAGTGCGGTCAAGTCATCAACAAACCACCTTTGGAGGAGAGTGGCGGGCTACGTCACCATATATGCGACGTCAGCAATGCTTTCCCCCATTTGAGAGAAGAGCAGGGCCGTTCGCTGGAACAACTCTGTGCGAACCATGGGTCATTGTTTGCTGACCGTTTAGGAGTAACAAATTTGGTGGAGTATGATATACAACTAACAGACGACACCCCTGTGAAGTTACCACCCTATCGTGTCACCCCACCTAAAATGGCTATTCTTCGTAAAAAGATCGACGAAATGTTACGAAAGGGAGTGATCAGGCCGTCCACGTCTGCTTATAGTAGTCCAGTATTTCTGGTCCCTAAGGGCGAGGACGATTTCAGGGTAGTGGTGGACTACCGGCACTTGAATAAAAAGATAAAGATCGAGGCCCAACCAATGCCACATCTAAATTCGGCAGCGCATTATTTTGCGGGTGCCAAAGTATTTACTAGTTTGGATTTGAATAGCGCCTACTACCAAGTGCCCTTATCGGAGTCCTCTAAGCCACTAACGGCTTTTGCTGTCCCATGGAGGCTTTATGAATTTCAACGAGTACCCTTCGGAATTGCTACTGGAGCTCAGGTGTTGTCGCGGTTATTAGACGAAATATTTTCGGACATCAAGTTTAAATATGTGTATCACTATCTAGATGACGTGGTTGTCTACTCGCCCGACTTTGAAACCCATTGCCAACATTTAGCGGAGGTCTTTGACCGGCTCGAGCGCGCAGGCCTTACCTTGCGCAAAGAGAAGTGTAACTTTGCTGCGGGACAGATTTCTTTCTTAGGTCATATTGTATCTCCGGCTGGGATAACGATTGATCCGGAGCGGACCAAAGTTCTACGTAACTTTCCTCCCCCTAAAACCGTAAAGGCATTGGCCAGGTACGTGGGGATGGTGAACTTTTTCAGCAAGTTTATTCCGCATTTTGCAGCGCGGGCGGAACCACTGAACCGTCTTCGGCGGAAGGGAACGCCGTTTAAGTGGGGTGAGGAACAGCAGCAGGCCTTTGAAGACCTTAAACAGGCCATAATGAATCCCCCGGTGTTGGCTTTCCCTGATTTTTCACGTAGATTTATCCTTCAGACCGATGCAAGCAGGGGATCGGTGGCTGCTGTGTTACTTCAGGATTTTCCTATGGGGCGTAGGGTTATTGGGTATAGTTCACGTACCCTTACTCCAGCCGAGCGGAAGTATTCAGTTTACGAACTTGAAACTTTGGCTGTGGTATTTGGCTTAGAAAAATACCGCGAATATCTGGAGCATGTTGAGTTTACTCTTGAGTGCGATAACCAGGCGCTAACGTGGTCGTTGGCCTCACCGCGATCTACAGGCAGGTTAGCGCGTTGGGGCGTACGCATTTCAGCTTTTAAGTTTGTCCCGATACATATACGTAGTTCAGAAAATTGTGTGGCTGATGCCTTAACGAGAGTATTCGAAGAACCAAGAGAATGTAAATGCGGAAAGGAAAATGTTTTAGCCGTCTGTGAATTTCCGGAGTTGTTCGAGGGTTTGCACACACATCAGAGGAAAGATCCGGATCTGCAGGCCCTTATTGATCGGCTTGAGGCTGGCGAGGTTGTTACCCCTTATTGTTTGAAGGAGGGTGTTTTGATGACCCAGCCTACCTTCGACGGCAAGAACAAGGTTGTTTTGCCACGGGCCTTAATTTCCATGGTGTTTGAATATTTCCATTCATCTCCTGTAGGCGGGCATTTGGGAATAGCCAAGACCAAAGACAAGATTCGGGAATATTTTGTGTGGCCGGGCATGAATAAAGAAATTGCTTCCCGAGTTAGACAGTGTCAACTTTGTGCAATGGCGAAACCCGCGCAATGTACAGTATGGAAAGGTTTAGCATCGGAGGTGGCAAGTAGACCCCTGGAAAAATTATTTGTGGACTTTGTCGGTCCTTTTCCTCGTTCAGTCCAGGGGAATACGTATGCATTAGTCATAGTAGATTCGTTTAGTAAGTTTGTATGGATGTCGGCCTTACCGAAAGCGAATACACGAGGGGTAGTCAAGGTTCTCTCTTCAGTATTTGCGGCTTTTGGAGCCCCTCGTTATTTGGTAACAGACAACGCCACTCAATTTACTTCTTTCGCCTTTAGAAATTTCTGTTTTAGTTGGGGCATTAAAACCATAACTACTACCCCTTATTACCCCCGTCCTTCCCATGCCGAAAGATTTAACAGGAACCTCAAATCAGCATTAATAGCCTTCCATCATGATAATCATACTAAGTGGGACACTAATTTGTCTCGGTTGCAGTTGGCGTTTAATTCGGCTCGACACGAATCACATGGCGTTACCCCTCATCAGCTTATGTTAGCCTATATACCTAACTCTCCGCTGTCTAACCTTTGGCGTTTGGACGATTTGCTTCCCCAGAATATTACTCGCGAGGAAATATGTAGAGTATGGAAGGCCGCTTTTCGGAATTTGAAGAAGTCACTTGCCCAGGTAAAGAAGCGGTATGATGAAAATAAACGGCCTTCACCTTATGCCGTTGGCCAGAAAGTACTGTGTAAGCTGTACACTCAATCTTCTAAGCGAAATGCTTATGCAGCGAAGTTGGCTCCTAGATACGTAGGGCCGTACGAGATTATAAGTATCTTCAAAAATGTTTCTGTGCGCTTAAGGGACCTCCGCACGGGCCAAGAAAGGAGAGCTCACGTCTCACAATTGAAACCCTTCCAGTAGTTTGGTATCTGTTTTCCTATGTGTATGGGTTTCCTTTGTTTACTCCTGTATGTTTATGTTGTGAATAAAGTGTTTGTTTGGAATGTGGGTGTTTGTTTATGTTGGAGCGTGCCATGTGTGCGCCGGGCTGTATACCTCTACGGCGCCCCTGTAGTTAGTTTCTGCCGGGCGTGTGGAGTCGGCATTGTGTAGGTTGGTTTTCGTGTGTCTTCGTATGGAAGCGGTGTGAGGTGTTTGGTGTGGTATGTTTGGGGAGTATTTGTGGGATGTTTGCTGCGTGCTTGCGGTGTGTGTCTTGTGTAGTAATTATGTGTATTTCGTGTTTGTACTCTTGTGTTGTCTGGCCAGTAGGGATTTTGTTTTATGCGCATTTATTTATACAAGGCCTTGTTTATTTTGTTTAACTTGTATATATATATTGTTTATATATATATTGTTTATATATATATATATTGTTTAGCTTGTTTTACATTGTCATTTGGAAGAAATTATATTTAATGTTATTCAAGTTCGTTTAAATTGTTCTTATATTGTTATGTTCATTAAACAGTTTATGGTATGTTATCACGCTTGTTGATTATAAATTGATTCAATTTTTTTAATTTTCTGCTATTTATGTATTTGATGTCATCCACAGTTCTGTAAAAATACTGTCATTCATTCAGTTTGATCTACCCTGAGATGTTATTTTGGGGCAGCAGCCTATTTGAAGCCTGCGTTTGGTTCCCTTTCTGTTGGGTTTGTTCCGTGTTACAGCCTCGCCAGCTCCTGTTCGTAACCTGTCCAGAAAGCACCTAACCACCGCAGTTTGGCATTGTGTAATGTTAAGCCTGGCTGTTACCATCTATCTGGAGTGTTACTGCAGCAGTAAGGTCCGCAATGGAGATTTCTGGAGGCCAGGGAGGTGACGATGGAATATGAAGGGGCTTGTATGTGGCCCACGTTTTGGGTTTTGGACTTTCTCAACGCCTGATTGCAACGAGAGGGCATCCACAGGCTCAAACCCAGAATTTGTTAATTTCTCTGGAACAACGAGTGATCGGTACGCCCAACGAGCTGTGCATCGTCTCTCCCGTCCTGGAAAAACAGAATTGTGCTCTCTGATGTGACAGTGGCCAGTGATTTGTAGTGACAGTGTTTGGTGCCAGTGCTTTCACAGTGACCTGTACAATGACCGGGCGGTGTAAGGTGTGTCCTTCCTAATATGATACTTCTCATACAATATCAGTCTGTTCCTTTCCAGAATGGCGAGTGCGTGTTGTCAGATGGGGGCGGGAGTATTGTGCTGATCGCACTTATTTTGTTTTATGGAGGCACCTCCTTTGTTTCGCAACTCTTGCTTTCCCCGCTGGGTTGCGCTAGTGTCTTCCTATGGGTGGCCTCTCGGTCTGACAGTGAAAGGAGACGGCAGTCGGAGTGCTCCTTTCGCGCCGTGCGGGGTAAGTTGTTTGGTTTTAACTAGGGCTCAGGGTCCACGCGAAACATTTAGGCTTTCAGATAGGCTGAAGACTGCCCGACTCCTCGCTTGAGAGGGAATTGACTGGGGGTTATGCAAATTGGTTTGTTTTACCTGTATTTCTGTTGTGTTTCGACTTCCATTTCTGTATAAATTATTGATCCATAAAGGTTGTAGTTCTCGGAATTTTTAGTGCTCTCTTCTTTTCAGTTCCTCCCCCCCCCCCTTTCTCACGATTGTACCTAAGCCCCTATGGTTCAACATGCGCATGACATCGCTTGATATCGCATCTTATGTTCATCGCATCGCATACGCATTTAATCGCATCGCATTACATGCGCATGGCATCGCTTGATATCGCATTTTATGTGCATTGCATCGCATGGCCATTGAATCACATCGCATCACACGCGCATGGCATCGCTCGACATCGCATCTTATGTGCATCGCATCGCATGCGCACTGAATCGCATCGCATCACACGCGCTGGCATCGCTCGACATCGCATCTTATGTGCTTCGCATCGCATGCACATTGAGCCACGTAGCAACACAGGCGCATGGCATCGCTTGATATAGCATCTTATGTGCATCGCATCTCATACGCATTGAGTCACATCGCATCACATGCGCATGGCATTGCTCGACATCGCATCTTATGTGCATCGCATTGCATGCGCATTGAGTCGCATCGCGTCACACGGCGGCGCCGTGGCCGAGCGGTTAGCGCGCTCGCCTACCACCTAGGCGGCCCGTGTTCGATCCCAGGGACCCGCATGTGGTATTCGTGGTGGACGAAGCGGCGTCAGGGCGGGTTTTCTCCGGGTACTCCGGTTTCCCCCGCCATCTCATTCCACCGGTGCTCCATCTTCATGTATCATCAGTGTCACATCCTGCGGTGCCGTAGTAGTAAAAGCGGGCGTTAAACACTACAACAACATCGCGTCACACGCGAATGGCATCGCCTGAAATCGCATCGTGTGCGTATTGAGCCACTAGCGTCACATGCGCATGGCATCGCTTGATATCGCATCTTATGTGCATCGCATCGCATGCGCATTGAGTCACTTCGCGTCACATGGCCATGGCATCGCTTGATATCGCATCTTATATGCATCGCATGGCAAACACATTGAGTCACGTAGCATCACATGCGCATGGCAGCGCTTGACATCGCATCTTATTTGCACCGCATCGAATGCGCGTTGAAGCACATCGCGTCACATGCGCATTGCATCGCTCGACATCGCATCTTATGTGCACCGCATCCCATGCGCATTGAGCCAGATCGCATCACATGCGCATGGCATCGCTCGACATCGCATCTTATGTGCATCGCATCGCATGCGCATTGAGTCACCTCGCATTACATGCGCATGGCATCGCTCGACATCGCATCTTATGTGCACCGCAGCGCATGCGCATTGAGTCACAGCGCATCACAGGCGCATGGCATCGCTTGACATCGCATCTTATGTGCATCGCATCGCATGTGCATTGAGCCAGATCGCATCACATGCGCATGGCATCGCTCGACTTCGCATCTTATGTGCATCGCATCGCATGCGCATTGAGTCACCTCGCATTACATGCGCATGGCATCGCTCAACATCGCATCTTATGTGCACCGCAGCGCATGCGCATTGAGTCACAGCGCATCACATGCGCATGGCATCGCTTGACATCGCATCTTATGTGCATCGCATGTGCATTGAGTCACTTCGCGTCACATGCGCTCTGCACCGCTTGTTATCGCACCTTATGTGCACCGCATCGAATGCGCATTGAGTCACATCACGTCACATGCGCCCTGGATGGCTTGATATCGCATCTTATGTGCATCGCATCGCATGCGCATTGAGTCACATCGCATTACATGCGCATGGCATTGCTCGACATCGCATCTTATGTGCATCACATCGCATGCGCATTGAGTCACATCGCATTACATGCGCATGGCATTGCTTGATATCGCATCTTATGTGCATCACATCGCATGCGCATTGAGTCACATAGCGTCACATGCGCATGGCATTGCTTGATATCGCATCTGATGTGCATCGTATCGTATGCACATTGAGTCACATAGCGTCACATGCGCATGGCATCGGTCGACATCGCATCTTATGTGCACCGCATCGCATGCGCTTTGAGTCACAACGCATTACATGCGCATGGCATCGCTAGATATCGCATCTTATGTGCATCGCATCGCATGCGCTTTGAGTCACATCGCGTCACATGCAAATGACATCGCTTGATATGGCATCTCATGTTCATCGCATCGCATGCGCATTGAGTCACGTCGCGTCACATCCGCATAGCATCGCTTGATATCGCATCTTATGTTCATCGCATCGCATGCGCATTGAGTAACGTCGCATCACACGCGCATGGCATCGCTTGATATCGCATCTTATGTGCATGGCATCGCATGCGCATTGAATCGCATCGCATCACACGCGCATGGCATCGCTCGACATCGCATCTTATGGGCTTCACATCGCATGCGCATTGAATCACATCGCGTCACATGCGCATTGCATCGCTCGACATCGAATCATGTGTGCTTCGCATCGCATGCGTATTGAGTCACTTCGCGTCACATGGGCCTGGCATCGCTTCATATCGCATCTTATGTGCATTGAGTCATATCGCGTCACATGCGCATCGCATCGCTCGACATCGCATCTTATGTCATCGCATCGCATGCGCAATTGAGTCACGTCGCATCACACGCGCATGGCATCGATTGATATCGCATCTTATGTGCATGGCATCGCATGCGCATTGAGTCGCATCGCGACACAGGCGAATTGCATCGCTTGAAATCGCGTCTTATGTGCATTACATCGCATGCGTATTGAGTCTTTGGATTTGGTTTAAGGGCGCTCAACTTCTAGGTCATCAGCGCCCTTAACAGACTCATGGCAATAGCCAGATATAAATTTCACTCAAAAAATAAAAATACTAGAAACAACAAAATATACAAGGTAGAAATCAGTGGCAATAGCCAGATATGAAACAAGGTGATAAATATGTCCAAAAGCAGAACAAGATAATTAAAAAATTTAAATCCTCAAATTTATATTACACTGCGCTAAAAAATTAAGAACTCTATCAACCGCTGTTTTGTCGTCCGCTAGGACCTCTGCAAGTCTGGCAGGCAGCTGCAGAGAATCCCGAAGGTGCGCTAGAGAGCAACACTCTAGCAGCACGTGGCGAACCGACAAAACGTTGTCACACAGCGGACATAGAGGCGCAGGGTCCCTTTTAAATAGGTAACCGTGCGAAAAATTGCAGTGCCCTATTCTTAATCGAGCCAAACTAACCTCCTCGCGACGAGATGTGCGACAGGAAGTTACCCAGTTTATCGGAAGTTCTTTCACTTCTCTAAGCTTATTACCGCGGAGAGCTGACCACTCGTCGTGCCAGGACGACAGCACCGCTCTCCGCACTTCAAGCCTAAAGTCTTCCGAAGTAACACGTGAGATGATAATTCTGGGTTCTGTAGTTGCCGTCTTTGCTGCTAAATCTGCCTTTTCATTCCCAGGCAAACCTACGTGACCAGGAATCCATGCACACACCACGTCAACGCCAGAAGCGTGTAAAACATGGAGGGCATCCTGGATACGCTGTACAATAGGGTGGGGGTTGTACAACTGACAAAGGCTCTGCAGTGCACTAAGGGAATCGCTCAAAATCAGGCAGTCACCTAATTTACGACGGCGAACATACAAAACGGCTCGATAGATTGCATAAAGCTCTGCAGTAAAAATGGAAGTGCTATTTGGAACATCACAGGCAGTTCCACTCCAAGCTTCACTAGGAGCTCTTGGAAACGGAACCCCGCAGGCTTTGGATTAAGGGTGCTATTTCTATATCGTTCTCTTAGCGTGGTGGTGAAAAAAGAAGCGAACGTTGGGTGCTTTGGCATACATCTAAGCGCACAACCATAATTTGCCAAGAGAATCTCACGCCGATATTGCAGAGGAGGTTCTGCGGACTCGGCGTAAAGGCTCACCACTGGGCTTGTTGGAAAAGCTCCTGTTGCAATTCGGATGCCCCTATTATGGACCACGTCTAATCTTCTCAGCACAGATGGTCGTGCTGACGAATAAACAATACACCCATAGTCTAGCTTGGATCGGACCAATGCGCGTTATATTCGCAACAAAATTGTTCGATCCGCTCCCCACGATTTGCCATTCAGTACTCGCATAATATTTAGGGAACGGTCACATCTCGCTCTTAGCTGTGCAATATGCGACGACCAACTAAGCTTCCTGTCCAAGATCAAACCCAGGAAGCGCGTCTCTTCTGCGAATGAAAGTTCATCTGGACCAAATCGGAGCGAAGGTGGTAATCCTCTCCTACGGCGCCAGAAATTAACGCAGATTGACTTCTCAGTTGAGAAACGGAAGCCGTTTTTCATGCTCCATTCTCTAAGGTTGTCCAAACATTGCTGCAGGCGCCGTTGTAAGAACGCCGTGCGCTGAGAAGTGCAATAGACAGCGAAGTCGTCTACGAATAGGCATGACGAAACTCCAGGTGGAACACATTTCCAGATGGAGTTAATTGCTATAGCAAAGAGCGTGACACTTAGCACCGAACCCTGAGGTACTCCCTCCTCCTGAACAAAAGAATTAGAAAAAACCGAGCCGACCCTTACTCGGAAAAAGCGGTCCTTCATAAACTCCTGGATGAAAAGTGGTAGGCGTCCACGTATGTTCCAGGCATACAGGGAACGTAGAATCCCTGCTCGCCAGCACGTATCATAAGCCTTCTCAAGATCGAAAAATATGCCAACGGTTTGACAGTTCTTCATAAACCCGTCCATTATCTGTGTCGATATTGACACAAGATGGTCAACAGTTGAACGGCGTCGTCGAAAACCACACTGGATGTTAGTCAGTAGGTTACGACTTTCTAACCACCATACCAATCGTCCATTGATCATGCGTTCCATCACCTTGCAAACGCAACTGGTGAGGGAAATAGGACGATAGCTGGAGGGAAGATGACGGTCCTTCCCAGCCTTCAAGATGGGAATAACGGTGGCCTCCCGCCAATTTTCTGGGAGTATACTGTCAACCCAAACACGATTATAGACCTCGAGCAGGAATGCCTTACCTTCAGGAGAGAGCTGTTGTAACATTTGTACATGAATACCGTCCGGTCCTGGTGCTGAACATCGCGAAGATTTCAGGGAATACTCCAGCTCTGCCATGGTGAAAAGGCGATTGTAATCTTCTACGTTTCTAGAACGAAACGAGAAGCCTTGAGATTCCACCTGAGTTTTAATTGGAAGGAACTCAGGGGAGTAGTTTTCCGAGCTAGACACTTGTGCGAAAGCACTGCCAAAGGTATTGGCCACTTCAAATGAATCAACAACAGCTCCTGTGGCTGTTTTTAGTCCCGCTATTGGTATTTGGGTCGTTTTAGCTGCAACACGCCTTAATCTATCCCACACAACCGAGGAAGGTGTGTGTCGGTTAAATGAAGCTACAAATTTGCTCCATGATGACTTTTTGCTATCCTTAATGACTTGTCTGGACCTGGCGCGCATTTTCTTGTACTCGATTAGGTTTTCCAAAGTAGGGTGCCGTTGGAAAACCCTAAGTGCACGCCTTCGAGCACGAATGGCATTCCGACATTCTTCCGTCCACCAGGGAACGGGAAATCGACGGGGGTGTGTAGTCGACCGCGGAATCGATTGTTCAGCAGCAGAGAGAATTGTCTCCGTGAGATGCTGCGCCAAATTATTTACTGAGTCATGCTCGTTGTAGGTAAAGACAGCCAACTGGGTGTAAAGGTTCCATTTGGCATGGTCCAAACGCCATCTGGGCATACGAGTGGAAAATGTATGTTGCGTCAAGAGACTAATAAGACATGGGAAGTGGTCACTAGAGTGTAAATCAGAGATGACATTCCATTGTAAGGAGACTGCCAACTGAGGTGAACAAACTGCAAGGTCAAGATGCGAGAAACTATTGTGAGAGTCCGAAATGAATGTAGGCTCTCCAGTGTTGAGGAGAGCTAGGTTGTGACTGTCCAAAAAATCGGAAATGAGTGTACCTCTCGCACAAGCGCGACTTGAACCCCAAAGTGGGTGGTGCGCATTGAAGTCTCCCATCAACAGAAACGGTGTTGGCAACTGGGAAACTAGATCTTCTAAATCAATGTGCGAGAAGTCATGGGACGGAGGCAAATATATATTACAGATGGTGAAATGGATGTCTGGCAGTAGAATCCTTATTGCAACTGATTGTATATCAGAATGCAATGGTAGAGTTTGCATATACACGTCATCTTTAACAAGCATCATAGCGCCGCCATGTGCCGGTACACCCTCTTCTGGTGACACATCACACCGTACTGGGGTGTATCGCCTTAGATGGAAAGCGTCATGAGGACGCAGCTTAGTCTCTTGCAAACATGCAACCAGAGGTTCGTATTCTTTGAGCAAAAGCTCAAGTTCTGGCCGTTGAGTTCGAATTCCACGTATGTTCCATTGTAGGATAGCCATATTGCATTGTGTATGGGACAGATAGTTCCAAGGTAACTCTTCATTACTTTGGAGCAGGCGGTTGTCGAACTAACTTAGCCCTTTTTTTTCTGTGGGGCTGGCATTCTTGTCTGGCGCTTTTTCGCGCCTTTTTTCTACTGGGGGTCTCCCAGTGTGGGCAGATTCCAATTCCATGTCCTCTGCCGAGGACGTCCGTGTTCCGATACTGAATTTTGGTTCGAGAGCTTCGAACCGATTTGACACGGAGACCGGCGAAGATGAAAGACGCCGGTCAGAGTCCACCCCTGAAGATTCTCCAGAAGAGGATATTCGAGATCTTCGAGGAGATGTTCGTGGACCCTTACATCCCTTCGATGTACTGGGATTAGACATACTATTTTCCTTGAGGAAGTCGGTCCTTGTGTAATTCTTTCTAAACTTTATCGGTGAGGCTTCACATCTTACGGGCTTGCTAGTTTTTTGCTCTGATCTTGGTGCTCTTGATGGTGATGTAACAGTGATGTTCTTTGCACTTGAAGATTTTGTGGAAGTTGACGTTGACATAGATGTGCGCGCTGATGTTGAAGGCTTTGGAATAGAGCTACGGGCTACAAGTGTCTTTTCAGATATTGTTGCCCCATTAAAATCGCTGGTCTGCGTTGCGATCTCTCTGCTCGGTACCGGTTTAGCTACAACTGAGCTATAGGTCCCGGACCTTGGAACAGAGGGTTGGCGTAAACGCAAGAGCTTCCGGGCTTCTGAGAAGGGCACCTTCTCTTTAACCCGTATCTCTTGAATCGCTCTTTCTTCTACGAAACGGGGGCAATCTCGGGAACTGGATGGATGTTCGCCTCTGCAGTTCACACATGACTGAGCTGCTGTACATGCACCATCGTGGGATTCATCTCCACATTGAGGGCATGTAGCTTGTCCCTTGCAAAGCTCGCTTGTATGTCCAAAGCGCTGGCACTTGAAACATCTCAGCGGGTTCGGGATGAAACGCCGAACTTCGATGGATTCGTACCCTGCCTTAATCCTCTGCGGGAGATCTACCCGGTCAAAGGTCAGGAACAGGGTACGTGTTGGCTTTAGTTCACCACCCTCTTTGCGCTGAACCCTGTAAACGTTAGTAACGCCTTGTTCCAAAAGATTTTCTTTAATCTCCTCATTACTTAGATCATCCAATGCGCGGGTGTTTATCACGCCGCGCGAGGAGTTCAAAGTTCTGTGCATCTCCACACTGATAGGATAACTGGCTAGCATATTCGCCTTCAGTATTTTAGCTGCCTGGGTGGATGAATGTGTTTCAACCAGCAGCGTGCCATTGCGAGATCTAGTGCATGACTTTACTGGACCAGCAATGTTATCCAGACCCTTTTGAATGGTAAAGGGGCTCACCGATAGGAATTTTTTACCTTCCTCTTTTCTAGTAATAACTAAGTAGCGAGGACCACAACACTCGACTACTTCTTTTCCACTTGCTTTTTTGTTGTTTGGAGTTTTTGGACTCATGGCGATGATATCCTCCACCATTGCAAATGTCTACGATGGCATGCTCACTTCCTGGGCGCCACCCCGGCTTAGGTGAGAGTCCTGGCCTGGACCTTGCTCACCCTAGGGTCTCACCTCCCAATGTATAGACAGAGGGACCCAATCGCCTTCAGGAGTGCATCAGCTCATGCAATGGCCCCTCCCCGGGACTGACCTTTATCAGCGGATACGCACACAGATCTTACATGATAACCAGGGGCTGGGACTTACGCGATTACCCAGTCACCCCTTGCGTCACCCCATCCTCCGACGACCCGCGCGTAGGTTATCCATCAGACTGTGTACAGGGAGGTAACAGGTGGGAGGTCAAACACAAAAGTGGACCAAAGTTGATTGGGTGTTTGGCATATGCCCTCTCACCTCTTGGAGGAACCCAATCGAGAGTATGGCTTGGGGCCCCGGGTACGCCAAACCCGTACCTACCATAGTAGGAGCCCCTGGGGGAGTTTGATTTCGGAGTCCTCTTCTCCTAGATGAGTCGTCAACCAAGACTAACGAGCCCCATCTACCCGTTTGGAATGTTCTTAGCTTCCCCTCACCTCTTGCCTACCAGTAGTCAAAGTGACACTTAGTAGGCCGTCTGGTTCAGGTACTGAGCCCCTCCGCTGCGTATTGAGTCACACGCGTTACATGCGCATGGATTCGCTTGATATCGCATCTTATGTGCATCGCATCGCATGCACATTGATTCACGTAGCAACACATGCGCATGGCAGCGCTTGATATCGCATCTTATGTGCATCGCATCGCATGCGCATTGAGTCACGTCGCGTCACATGCACTATGCATCGCTTGATATCGTATCGCATGTGCATCGCATCGCATGCGCATTGAGTCACGTCGCGTCACATGCGCATGGCATAGCTTGATATCGCATCTTATGTGCATTGAGTCACATCGCGTCACAAGCGCATCGCATCGCTCGACATCGCATCTTATGTGCATCGCATCGCATGCGCATTGAATCGCATCGCATTACATGCGCATGGCATCGCTTGATATCGCATCCTATGTGCACGGCATCGCATGCCCATTGAGTCACATCGCGTCATGGCGAATGGCATCGTTTGAAATCGCATCTTATGTGCACGGCATCGCATGCGTATTGAGTCACACGCGTCACATGCGCATGGCATTGCTTGATATCGCATCTTATGTGCATCGCATCGCATGCGCATTGAGTCACGTCGCATCACACGCGCATGGCATCGCTTGATATCGCATCTTATGTGCATGGCATCGCATGCGCATTGAGTCACATCGCGTCACAGGCGAATGGCATCGCTTGAAATCGCATCTTATGTGCATTACATCGCATGCGTATTGAGTCACACGCGTTACATGCGCATGGATTCACTTGATATCGCATCTTATGTGCATCGCATCGCATGCACATTGAGTCACGTAGCAACACATGCGCATGGCAGCGCTTGATATCGCATCTTATGTGCATCGCATCGCATGCGCATTGAGTCACGGCGCGTCACATGCACTATGCATCGCTTGATATCGTATCTCATGTGCATCGCATCGCATGCGCATTGAGTCACGTCGCGTCACATGCGCATGGCATAGCTTGATATCGCATCTTATGTGCATTGAGTCACATCGCGTCACAAGCGCATCGCATCGCTCGACATCGCATCTTATGTGCATCGCATCGCACGCGCATTGAATCTCATCGCATTACATGCGCATGGCATCGCTTGATATCGCATCCTATGTGCATGGTATCGCATGCCCATTGAGTCAGATCGCGTCAAGGGCGAATGGCATCGCTTGAAATCGCATCTTATGTGAATGGCATCGCATGCGTATTGAGTCACACGCGTCACATGCGCATGGCATTGCTTGATATCGCATCCTATGTGCATCGCATCGCATGCGCATTGAGTCACATCGCATCACACGCGCATGGCATTTTTTTTTAATTTTTTTTGGACTGGCCACTCCTCCGCCAGCCCAGGTGACGATCATCCGAAAGGGATCTACATCGCCTCCCCTTCCATGCACTAGCTACGCTACAGTGAAGGGTAGGAGAAATGTGGTAAGTGGTGTCCGGTACCGCCGAAGCAAACCGAATGTTAGTGGGTGATTTCTAAATAGGCACCTGCATCCAAGAGAGTATGCAGGCAGAGT
This sequence comes from Tenodera sinensis, assembly GCA_030765045.1. Lineage (NCBI taxonomy): Eukaryota > Metazoa > Arthropoda > Insecta > Mantodea > Mantidae > Tenodera > Tenodera sinensis. Next base: position 111,347,922 of record CM060970.1, on the reverse strand, counting down.
GGGGATTAGGTACTCATCTTGACCGGAGCCCAGATCAGGGACCTATTGTTAGTGGTGGTACTTCGTGCTCATGCAGAGGGAGCGGTTTTGAGGTGTCATGCTTATATGTTATTGTGGGTACTTATCTGAGTCTTGGGGCTTCAACTGGAGTGGGAGTTGACTTCGTGATTCCTCAGCTGGTCGCTGTTGGTTCTGAAACAGACAGTGTCTGGGGGGGGGGGGGGGAGCATGTACAGAGGCAGATTGGTTGGGACACAATGTATATTTATTCATATTTACACTTTGGACAAATCATATGTTAATGCTTATTTCTAAGTTCTGGCAATGCTACAGCTGATCGCTGCTGGTCCTGTAACAAACAAGTGGGGACATCATATACATAGGGAGGGGGGTTGTCTACGTGCTACAGAATATATCTGTTTATATGTATTTCAAATGTATAACATGTATATATTTTTTTTATTATTTTTTTTTAATTTTTTTTATAATTTTTTTATTATTATTATTATTATTTTTATGTTTTTTACTAAGCTAATTATTCCGTTCAAGTCCTATTTTTGCCAGGTCATCATGGTGTTGGGGGGCACCCGAGACCCCCCGGTCCGCCCAGGGAGGGGAAGTCATCCTTCCCGGGACTTGCGGGCATCTAGGGTGGGACTAAGTTATTAAGGTACTGTCTGATGGCTTCGTCGTCGTCTGTACTGTGCCTGTTCAGGGGGATGGTCCTGTCAAACAGCGATAGTGGTCTTTTATGTTTATCTGCGGAGTGATCGTAATTGCCTAGTGTGCTTATGGCCGCGTTGTGACTTGTTTTTGCTTGCTTGTACATATTTGCTGCGAGCTTTTTAATAAACTGCTCTTAAGTGTGCATTTTCGTGTCCTCGTGGAGTATGTCCAATGGGGCCGACCTGGGAACTTTTGTAATTATTCTTAGAGCTTTGTTTTGCATTAGTTGCAATTTCTTGATATGAGTCTTAGCGCAGTGGCCCCATGCGGGTGCTGCGTAAGTCATGACTGGCCTAATTAGGCTCTTGTATAGGGTCAGCCCCATTTGCTTGCTTAGTGCACTTTTTCGGTTTAGAATGGGATATATTGCACCTAGTTGCTGGTTTGCTTTTCTCCTCACGTTGGTGGTGTGTTCGTTGAATGTGAGCTTGGAGTCCAGCGTAACTCCGAGGTACTTTGCTGTATTTTTCCAGATTACTCTTTCTCCGAATAGCGTGATATTTGGCGCTTTGTTTGCTTGGGAGTGTTTTTTGGTGAGGAATACGGCTTGTGATTTGGCTGTGTTTACTTTAATTCTCCATTTTTTCAGCCATGGTTCTAGGACTGTTAGCGCGTTCTGCAGTCTGCGGCCTATCGCGGCGGGCCGCCATGACTGGGCTGCAATTGCAGTGTCGTCCGCGTAGATGGAGAGTTTTGTATCCGGGGTTTTGGGTATGTCGTTTATATATATATTGAACAGCGTGGGCCCCAGTAAACTACCTTGTGGGACCCCGGCCATAATTTCTCGCGCCTGGGTGCTTTTGCCTTGGAGGGTTACAATAAAAGTTCTACCGGTAAGGTAGTGCGCGATCAGTTTGACCATGACGTCTGGGAAATTCAGATCTTTCAGCTTGCGTATTAGGCCTGCGTGGTACACGGTATCGAAGGCACGTTCCACATCTAGGAATATTACCCCTGTTGATTTGTTTTCGTTGAAACCCCTTGTTATGTACTCTATTTTTCGGGTTAATTGCAGCGATGTGGAATGGTTTGCACGAAACCCGAATTGTTCCTCTATTATAATGTTGTTCTTTTTAATATGTGAGCTCATGCGTTTCTGTAGCACTTTTTCCGCTACCTTGCTCACCGTTTTTAGCAGTCTAATTGGCCTATAGTTGGTTGGTTCAGCTCTGTCTTTGCCTGGTTTTGGGAACATAAGCACATTTGTTTGTTTCCAGCATGTAGGGTAGTATCCTTGTTGCAGGCAGTAATTGCATATGTCGCTTAGGAGCTGTAGCGCTTTGGTCGTGAGGTGGTTTAGTACCAAATTTGGTATTTGGTCTGGCCCTGGAGCTTTGTGGTCTTGAAGGTGTTTGATTATCCACCTCAGCTCTCCTGGGTTGCTTTTCCTGCACCTGTTATGTGCTGAGTTGGCAAGCGTGTCTTTCATTTCGCTCTCCAGAAGGGAGTAAAGTTGTATGCCTTGCTGACCGTCATTGGGTGTGCAAGTTCTTTTAAGGGTGTCGGCCAGCACGTTGGCCTTTTCCTCGTCGCTTTCAGCGTAGTTATTTGTGCCCGATTGCTTGAGTGGTGGGATGTTTATTGGTTCTCTTTTTAAAGCCCTTACTAGCTGCCATACCTTATGATTGCCGGGCTGTAGCCGGGCTAGTGTTTGGTCCCATTGATCTTGGGCCTGGGCATTTATACGCGTTTTTATTGCACTGTTTAGTGTTGCCATGGTTACTTTTTGGACTAGGTTTCTGGTTCGCTGCCATCTTCGCCTCTCATGGTTTCTTTCGTGAATGAGAACCATGAGATCCGGCGGGTACGTAATTACGTGTTTCGCCGGGGGTTTTGGTGGCACTGCAATATGAATTGCAGCTTGGATGGCCTCCTCAAGCAGTTCAGCGGCGCGGTCCACTGCTTGATGCTTCGTCAGGGCTACAGGGAGCTCTAGAACTCTGTCTGGGTGTATGGCAAACTTTTCCCAGTTGGCCCTGTTGTAGTTTAATCGTATTGGAGGAGGTTGAAAGATTGGTGGCGCTTCGATGTCTATTTGGACCGCAAAGTGGTCTGAGGCAAGTGCTTCTACCGTTTTCATGGTGTAGCAAGAATCTGTATTTTTAAAGAGGGCGATGTCCAGGGTGCAAGTTGCGTGATTTGGTTGTTGCGGTATGTACGTCGGTGTCCCTGGATGATCTATGATGTAGTCATTGTTCAACATATGGTTGAACAATGCTCTCCCTGCAGTATTTGCAGCTTCACAACCCCAAGCTTGGTGCTTAGCATTGAGGTCGTCTGCAGCCACGACTATATTGTCTATTTGTAGGATGATGTCTAAGTCTCTGAGGTTTAGGTTCGTTGGCGAGAAGTATATACTTGCCAGTGTGACTGTTCGGTTTTGTATGGTAAGGGAGATAGCCGTGGCTTCCGCTTCTCTTAGTGGTGGAACGTGTTTGTGATTATGTGTTAGGTTTTCATGGACCACTATCGCTGTGCCTCCATGAGGTCTTCCGTCTTGTCTGTCATTTCGGTATATTTTGTAGCCTGGGATGCGGAATCTTGCTTTTGGTGTTAATAGTGTCTCGTTTAGTAATGCTACTGTTATGTTGTGTTGATATAAGTATTGTTTGAGCTCGTTAAGGTGTCGCCGCGCCCCCCTGATGTTCCAGTATGTTATTTTATGTGTAGTTGTTTGTTCATTGTCTGTTGCGTGTGCCATGATTCTGATTAGTGTGTAGGGTGTCTCTCTCTTTTTTTTTCTCTTTTCTCTGGTTTTGTGTTTCTCCTTTGGCCCTTTACTTATTGCTTGTGGTTGGCTTTAGTGGATACATAATGCATTAGTTTTTTCAACTAGTTCATTGAAGCCTTCTATAAAACAAAGCATGTGCATTTGTCTGTCTTCCTCACTCTTCCAGGCGTTGTCTCTGAAAAAGGCCGTGTATGCTTCCATTAGTGTTTCCTACCCTCTCATGTATACTCCGTTACCTAGGAGTAGTAGTGTCATTTTGGCGTTTGGCTGGAGGTTCAGCGCAGGTTGCCCGTCTTTATTTATTTTGAAGTGTAGTGGTCTGTTTGGATAATGCTTTCTTGTCAATCTCTCGTTTTGTGCTTTGATGTCTTCTGGGCGCTTGGAGTTTTGTGGGTTTTCCGCCGTTTGCGCTACTATGCCGGTCTCTGTTTGAGTGCTCGCTAACCGCTTGTTAGTTTCTGATTTTCTTTCAATGGGTGCGCGGGTTTTTCTCCTATCTTGCCTATCCACTGGGGGGACAGTTTGATAGTAACCGCTTCTTTGTTGAAAAATTGCTTGCGCGTTTGGTGGAGGTGCATGGGCCTCTGGTCCATCATACCTGCGTTCTGTAGCAGTTGGATGGTTACCTCTTGTGATATGCGCGAAGGAGCCCCTGTCTTGGGAGTAAATGCCACGGAGATGCGGTGGGATGACACGCCATGTTGCTTGGGGGGTGGGGTATGCCAGGTTTAGGAAAACTGGGCATCCCCTCCATCTTGCCCCGTGCTCCGAAGAGTTGCAGAGCGCGCATCTCCTATGTTCACTGCGGCACTGGCTCACATGGTGGCCGCCTGCACAGCGAGAGCATATTTGTGGTGCTTCACAGTTTTTTGTAAGATGGCGAAATCGTAGACATCTTCCGCATTGCGGGAAACCACTGGGGTTGCGATAGTCCTCTACTTTTATCTTGCAGTGGAACAGTTCGGGTATTCTTTTGATGGCATCAGAGCATTCTTTGTTTGGCTGTTCCACTAGAAAGATCGGTATGTAAGTTCTAGTTCTTTTTGAGAACAGCCTGGATACTTTAATTGGCTCCAGCCCCAGCGCCTCAAGTTCTCGCTTGAGTTCTGCTGGGTCTTCACTAGGGTGTAAGCCTTTAATGACCACCTTGTAAGTTCTCTGGGCAGTTGGTGTTGTGATGTGGAATGGCACTTTATTATTTTTGCAATAGCGTACAAAGTTGTTGTAATCCTGCAATGTTTGAAATTGGAAATTATGGTACCCATCTCTATACGCTCCTTGGTACGTGGTTGGCCTGTATATTTTATAAAATTCTCCCGTGAGCGAGGCTAAGCTTCTAGGGCAGTAGTCTGCTACAAACACTCTCGGGATATTGTGCCTTTCGTTTGCAAGGTATCCATTTGTGGTGTTATTATTGTTAGTGTGCTCTGCTTCAGTAGCTTGTGTGGCCGTTATCCCTCTAGATGTGCTCGCTATAGGTTCAGGGGGTACTGCAGTTTCTGTTGCATTTGTGCACGCTGCCGTTTCTGTGGGCGCGGCCGTGTCTGTGGTTGTTATGGTTGGGGTCATGCTCGCTACCGTTTCTGAAGGTGCGGCTGTGTCTGGTTCTGCGGTGGTTAGGCTAGTGATCATGGCATCACTTGATATCGCATCTTATGTGCATCGCATCGCATGCGCATTGAGTCACTTCGCATCTCATGCACATGGCATTGCTTGATATCGCATCTTATGTGCATCGCATCGCATGCGCATTGAGTCACATCGCATCACATGCGCATGGCATAATAAATAAAAATTGGAATTCGGGTCATGGTAAATTTCCATTTCCGGGCTTCTTAGGGTGTACCCCTCTTAAGCCCAGTGAAAAGAATTTTTATCTTGTTGTGCGCGCAGAGATAATTCTGTCGTGTGCGTACTCTTAGGGCAGATTGTCATGTTTTGTTATACAATGATGTGTTAATTAGATAAAATATAAAATATGTGCAAATATGTGTTATTGTGTATGTGTATATGTACATATATTTCTTTCGTGTTTTTTGTTTTATTTTGTTTTATTTGTCTTTTGTGTTTTGTGTGTTTTCTTATATATATATTTTTTTTATTTTAATAAAATGACATATTTGCACATTTACAATTTTGAATTTATGTCGGAAAAGGTCCGTGTCCCACAACCTGCCGCCGTCTCTTCTTCTGCCTGAAGACTGTTTCTCCGGTGCTTTATTTGTTCGCCGCTGCAACTCAGCTCTGTAGTGTTTGCTTCGTGTGTTTTTTGTTTGCTTGTAGTGGGGGGGGGGGTGATTAGATGTTCAATAGTGCCTGTAGATATTGTTCGACTTGTTCTTTTTGTTGCTCCTGGTGTTGGTCATAAATGTATATTAGCGTTAGTAGGGGGAGATTTTCGTGCTGTTTTTCTGGTGGGAGTGTTTGCATAGTTTGAGCTGTTCGTATAAGTGTTCTCCTGTGGGGTCTTGTATGTGCCTTGTGGATGTAGGTGAGCATTAGGTTGGCAATGTGCTTATCGATGGGGATTATTCTGGCATATTCATGGCTCATGGTGTTTTTAAAGTTGGGGAAAAGTTTATTTGCGGTGCGTAGGCATTTTTGCTCGAATGCTTCGATGCTTGTCATTGTTGTTTTGGTTATGAGGGGCATTAGGGCGACTGCACCATACGTCAGGCATGGCCGAATGAGGCATTTATATAGTTTGGTTAGTATTTGCGTGTTCAGTCCCGTCTTGTTTAGTTTGGCGAGGAAAGTGAGGGTGGAGTATATGGCTCTGGTATTGTTCAGTAGGGCCTTGTAGTGGGGTTTTACTGTCAGTTGGGTATTGATTTGTATTCCTAGGTATTTCACTGTTTTGGCACATTTTATGGTTGTTTTGTTTAGTTTGAGGGTCAGGTTGTTGTGACGGTATTTCCTCTTCTTGCGGATGACGATGGCTTGGGTTTTTTCTGCGTTGATTGATATGCGCCATTTTTTGGTCCAGTCTATATATGCTTTGAGTTGAAGTTCCAATTGACGTTTTGCTTGGTCCGTCCGGGGGCTTGTGCACCAGTACGGCGTATCGTCGGCGTACTGGGCGAGCTGGATGCTGGGGTGTGTCTGCCGTGTATATAATGTAGAGGAGGCCTGATATTGCGCTCCCCTCGGGTGTGCCTGCATGCAGTGTGATGGGTTCGGATAATGTGTTGTCTAGTTTTATGTTGGCTGTTCTGCCGGTTAGAAAACTGGCGATCCATCTGACTATTCGGGGGTGTATTTTGAAATCAGCGAGCTTACACAGCAGACCATTAATGCAGCATTTATCGAAGGCCGCTTTTACGTCGAGAAATGCTGCGACCGTTGTATAGCCTAAATTGTGACCATTCTTGAATTGCGACATCACCCGAACCAGCTGGTCCTGGATGGTGATGTCGCTGCGGTAACCTGCTTGTGTCGTTGGGAGGAGGTGTTTTTGGTTGCATATTTTGTTTAGTCTCTTCACCATCACCCTCTCAAATATTTTAGAGAGGGTTGATGTGAGTGATATTGGCCTGTAGTTTCTATGGTCTGTATGGTCTTTTCCGGGTTTCTGGAACAGTAGTATATGGGCAGTTTTCCATTTGGTGGGGTGATATCCGTACCGTAGCATGTTGTTGTATATGTCTCTGAGTAGTTTTATTGTATCTATCGGTAGGTTCCTTAACATCTGGTAGGTTATGCTGTTTGGGCCGGGAGCTGTGTTTCTGGTGTTTTTGAATGTTGCTATTATGTCGTCTGTGGTTAGGGGTGCTTCGGCTTCTTCGTCGGGGTTTAAGTTTTCGATGGCTAGTTGGGGGGTGTATAACTGGTGTTGCAGTTTGATGTGATAGTTGATTCTTTTGTAGTATTGTTTGTTAAAGTCTGGGCTTTGGGGTGTTTGGAACACTTCTTCGTAGTGGGCTCGGAAGATTTCGAGTTTCTCACGTGTGTCGGTTACGGTGTTTCGATCTTTTTTGATAGGGTAGTTGGGTGCAGTCTTTCTTTTGGTGCTTTTTATCAATTTCCAGAATTTTGCTGGATCCCGTTTGTGTGATTGCGTAAGGTCGTGTAATTTCCTATCCCAGTGTTGTCTGTTGTGTTTTTGTATGGCCTGTTTTACTTCCTCTTGTGCTTTGTTTAATATTGTCTTGTCGTCTGCGTTGTGCGTCTTTAGGTCGTTTCTATGTGCTTTCCTCTTCTTTTTAATGAGATATTATTTCTTTGGGGAGTGGTCTGCTATACGGGTTTATGTGGACTGTCTTGGTGGGTATTGCTGTGATGTGTGCTTGCATAATTATATCTGTCAGTGTTTGCGCTTGCTGGTCAATGTCATGTGTCGTCGTTGGTGTGGTGAGTACAGTATTTCTTGTCAGTCGGGATGCTGTCTCCTTGAACAGTTCCCAGTCTGCGTTTTCATAGTCCTTGACGGTTATGCTTCTGAATGCTTGTGTGTTCCATGGACCGGTTTTCAGGGAGACAATGACTGGCATATGGTCCGTGTCGGGGGGTGCGTCTGTGGTGATGTCTTGTACGAGCGAGTAGGTATGTTTGGAGGTGAGTATTTTGTCTGGTGAGCTATTGTTCTGGGTGCCTTGACCTATCCGTGTAGGGCCTGGTGTGAGGATGAGTTTGAGTTCGGTGTTTTTGAGTACCTTCATTAGGTCTCTGCCATGTCTGTTGGTGCGTTCGTCCAGAAGTTCCTTGTGGTTTGCGTTTAGGTCAGCTGCTACTATTAGATGTTTGTAGTTGTCGTGTAGGTAGGTGATTAATGTGGTAGGGAAATCTTTGTCAGGGGGAGCATAAATCGTGGCGATGTGTAGTTTACTTCTATTAACCGTGATTTGTATTAATAGAAATTCCAGTTCTTGAAAGGCTTGGGGGGTGGTCACTTGTGTCGGGCTTAATTCGCTCTTCACAAGCACCACTACCCCGCCTCCAGTCCCGTGTGGCCTATCCTTCCTAAACACTGTGAGCGGTTGGAACGTGAAGTTTCTTTTCTTGTTTTGTTTTGTCTCGTTAATAGTTATTATATCGGCGCTGTGGTGTGTTAAGAGGTCTTGTAGTTGCTGTCTCTTGCCGGTGATTCCATTAATGTTTATATGTAGTAGCTTAATATTGTGTCTTACTTGGGTGTGTGCTCTGGTTCCCGCCATTTCTGGTTGTGCTTATCTTCCTTGCGCGGTGTTTGTTGTTCCTATTGTTTTATGTCTTGGATGAAGATGGCGAGCTGGTTCCCCAATTTTGCGGTGTCTATTGATTTTTTGAGTGTTTTTTGGGCCGTTGTCTTTATATTGTGCAGCAGCCTTGTTCGTTGGTGTGGTGGTGTGGAGTCGTACAATGGTGGTATAATCGTTGACATTATTTGTGCGATGATGGTTTGGGTGACGTCGTTTATGTAAGCTGTTATGTTCTTCTGTATGTTGGTTATTTGGTTCTGCAAGTCCTGTATCTGTTCGCTCGAGTGTTCTATAACTTGCTTTAATGTGCCGGTTGTTTCTTTTGCGGTCATTCTTTCTTGGCTGCGGGTATACTGGGGAATTTTATGGTTGTCCAGGTGGTGTCTTGTCTGGGCTGAGGGGGGGTCGGCAGGTTATGGGGGAAAATGTGTGTCTCTGCTATCTGTGTTGTTTTTGTTGGGGGCGTCCTTGGGTATTTGGGGCATTTAACTTGCCCAGTGAAATGTCCGAGCCGCTCGCAGGTAGCACAGTATGGCGCTGCGTGCTTGATATGTTTGCATTTCTGCGTTTGGGACTTCTGGCCGCAGTGGAAACAGGTTGGGTTCTGTTCGGAACAGTTTTCCTTCTGGTGCCCGTATTGCTGGCACTGGCGACACGGGATGTGGCGCTCAGTGTGGCGGGAGGGCTCGGCTCGAAAAACCTGTTTTTCGATGATCGCCCCTTGGTGTAGGATGGTGGTGATCGTGGCGACGTCGGTGCTGAACACGCGTACTAGGGGTGTAGGTTTGTCGTGGCTTATTAAACGCGATACCCTGTTTATGCTTGGATAATCTTCCTGGATGCCAGCGAGAATGACGTCATCGGGGATATCTTATGGAATGCCCTTTAGCACTGCCGTTAAGGTCTTTCTGGGTTTTTCCTGTGGTTTTTCGGTGTCTTGGGAGGTTTCCAGGTTTGTTGCGTATTTTGCTTGTTTGCCAAAGTGGTGTGGAGGGATTCCCTGTTTGAGCGTAATGGCTGCTTGTTGATGTTTGAAGATCAGGGCAAGTGTATTCCGGGGTCGGTATACGCGTTGCATGCGGAAAAGGGATTCTGCCGGTTGTTGGTGTTTCTCTAGAAGTGATTTTATGAGCCAGGCATTCTGCTTCTCGGGGTCGCAATTCAGTATCTATATGGGGAAATGGCCGTGTGGTACTGCTGGTGTGTTTGGGCGGGGCGGTTGCTGGGAGCGTGAGGCGCTGGGGATCGATTCGGTGCTGGTGTTGACGGTAGAAGAGTCGCTAGAGCTGCTGCTGATGTCGTGGTTGTGGGACCGGGTCGTGCGTGTCGTTTGTCTCGGATGTCCGGACGTGGTGGCGGTTTCGGTGTCAGGGTCGGGAGGGGGTTTTGAGGGAAGTGTCGCTGGCCCCTGATATTTGGGCATGACGACGGTTTAGTTTAAAGGTGGGGAAGGAGTAGCTGCTGAAAAGCGCGGTTTGTTGCTCTTGACTTTTAAAAAGCCGCCGTTAGTGTAGTTCCAAGGAAACTACAGAACTTTGCAGTCCTTTTGGCAAGGTCTAGGACCCAAAGAGCGTAAAACCTGGCTACGGGATGGGTGGTTGAGGAATTCAGGTTGCGTAGGCTGTGTGGTAAGAGAGCAGGGCCGGTGCAGGTCTCGAAGTTCTTGGAGATCTTCGCAAGGGCTGTTAGAGAAAGTGGTTAGTCGTGGCGTGCCGTGTGGTGCCGTGCTGCGAAGATCGCCGAGAGCGGTGAGATGATGACTCGTCGGCTGCTGCGCTGAGAGTGACTGGCAGAGAGGTCCTGCCGGCTGCTGCTGCCCGAAGAGAGACGGAGAGAGACGACCTGTTGCTGCTTCGCTGGAGCCACGCTGAAGGATGAGCGCATGGCATCGCTAGACAACGCATCTTATGTGCATCGCATCGCATGCGCATTGAGCCATTTCTCGTCACATTTGCATGTCATCGCATCTTATGTGCATCGCATAGCATGCGCATTGAGTCACGTCGCATCACATGCGCATGGCATCGCTTGAAATCGCATCTTATGTGCATCGCATCGCATGCGCATTGAGTCATGTCTCGACACATTAGCATGGCATCGCTTTATATCGCATTTCATGTGCACCGCATCGCATGCGCATTGAGTCACGTCGCATCGCATCCGCATGGCACCGCTTGATATCGCATATTACGTTCATCTCATCGCATGTGCATTGAGTCACGTCGAATCACACGCGCATGGCATCGCTCGACATCGCATCGTATGCGCATCTCATCGCATGCGCATTGAGTCACATCGCGTCATATGCCCATGGCATCGCTTGACATCCCATCTTATGTGCATCGCATCGCATGCGCTTTTGAGTCAGATCACGTCACATGCGCATGGCATCGCTTGATATCGCATCTTATGTGCATCGCATCGCATGCGCTTTTGAGTCACATCCCGTCACAAGAGCATGGCATCGCTTGATATCGCATCTTATGTGCTTCGCATCGCATGCGCATTGAGTCACGTCGCCACACTTGCACATGGCATCGCTTGATACTGCATCTCATGTGCATTGCATCGCATGCGAATTGAGTCACGTCGCGTCACATTCGCATGGCACCGCTTGATATCGCATCTTATGTGCATCGCATCGCATGCGCTTTTGAGTCACATCACGTCACATGCGCATGGCATCGCTTGTTATCGCATCTTATGTGCATCGCATCGCATGCTGATTGAGTCATCTCGCGTGACATGCGCATGGCATCGCTTGATATGGCATCTTATGTGCATCGCATCGCATGCTTATTGATTCACGTCGCGTCACATGCGCATGGCATCGCTTGATATCGTATTTTATGTGCATCGCATCGCATGCGAATTGAGTCACAGGTCGTCACATGCGCATGGCATCACTTGATATCGCACCTTATGTGCATCGCATCGCATGCGCATTGAGTTACATCGCATCACATGCGCATGGCATCGCTATATATCGCATTCTATGTGCATCGCATCGTATGCGCATTGAATCACATCGCATCACATGCGCATGGCATCGCTCGACAACGCATCTTATGTGCATCGCATCGCATGCGCATTGAGCCATGTCAGGTCACATTTGCATGGCATCGCTTGATATCGCATCTTATGTGCATCGCATCGCATGCGCATTGAGTCACGTCGCATCGCATTCGCATGGCATCGCTTGTAATCGCATCTTAAGTGCATCGCATCGCATGCGCTTTTCAGTCACATCACGTCACATGCGCATGGATTCGCGTGATATCGCATCCTATGTGCATCGCATCGCATGTGCATTGAGTCACGTCGCGTCACATGCGCAAGGCATCGCTTGATATCGTATCTTATGTGCATCGCATCGCATGCGCAGTGAGTCACGTCGCGTCACATGCGCATGGCGTCGCTTGATATGGCATCTTATGAGCATCGCATCGCATACTTTTTGAGTCACGTCGTATCACATGCGCATGGCATCAATTGATATCGCATCTTATGTGCATCGCATCGCATGCGCATTGAGTCAGATCGCATCACATGCGCATGGCATCGCTAGACAACGCATCTTATGTGCATCGCATCGCATGCGCATTGAGTCATGTCTCGTCACAATTGCATGGCATCGTTTGATATCGCATCTTATGTGCATCGCATCGCATGCGCATTGAGTCAGTTTGCGTCATATGCGCATGGCATCGCTTGATATCGCATCTCATGTGCATCGCATCGCAAGCGCATTGAGTCACGTTGCATCACATGCGCTTGGCATCGCTTGATATCGCATCTTATGTGCATCGCATCGCATGCGCAGTGAGTCACGTCGCGTCGCATTCGAATGGCATTGCCTGATATCGCATCTTATGTTCATCGCATCGCATGTGCATTGAGTCACATCGCGCCACATGCGCATGACATCGCTCGATATCGCTTCTATCGTGCATCGCATTGCATGCGCATTGAGTGACATCGCGTCTTATGCGCATGGCATCGCTTGATATCGCATCATATGTGCATCGCATGCGCATTGAGTCACGTCGCGTCACATGCGCATGGCATCGCTTGATATAGCATCTAATGTGCATCGCATCGCATGTGCATTGAGTCACGTCGCGTTACATGCGCATGGCATCGCTTGATATCGCATATTATGTTCTTATCATCGCATGTGCATTGAGTCACGTCGCATCACACGCGCATGGCATCCCTCGACATCGCATCTTATTGGCATAGAAACGCATGCTCATTGAGCCACATCGCGTCACATACCCATGGCATCGCTTGATATCGCATCTTATCTGCATTGCATCGCATGCGCTTTTGAGCCACATCACGTCACATGCGCATGGCATCGCTTGATATCGCATCTTATGTGCACCGCATCGCATGCGCTTTTGAGCCACATCACGTCACATGCGCATGGCATCGCTTGATATCACATCTTATGTGCTTCGCATCGCATGCGCATTGAGTCACGAGGCCATGCATGCACATGGCATCGCTTGATATTGCATCTCATGTGCATTGCATCGCATGCAAATTGAGTCACGTCGCGTCACATTCGCATGGCATCGCTTGATATCGCATCTTATGTGCATCGCATCGCATGCACATTAGGTCACGTCGCGTCACATGCGCATGGCATGGCTTGTTATCGCATCTTATGTGCGTCGCATCGCATGCTCATTGGGTCATCTCGCGTCACATGCGCATGGCATCGCTTGATATGGCATCTTATGTGCATCGCATCACATGCTTATTTATTCACGTCGCGCCACATGCGCATGGCATCGCTTGATATCGCATCTTATGTGCATCGCATCGCATGCGAATTGAGTCACAGATCGTCACATGCGCATGGCATCACTTGATATCGCACCTTATGTGCATCGTATCACATGCGCATTGAGTCACATCGCATCACATGCGCATGGCATGGCTATATATCGCATCCTATGTGCATCGCATCGTATGCGCACTGAGTCACGTCGCATCATATGCGCATGGCATCGCTCGACAACGCATCTTATGTGCATTGCATCGCATGCGCATTGAGCCATGTCAGGTCACATTTGCATGGCATCGCTTGATATCGCATCTTATTTGCCTCGCATCGCATGCGCATTGAGTCACGTCGCGTCACATGCGCATGGCATCGCTTGATATCGCATCTTATGTGCATCGCACCGCATGCGCATTCAGACACGTCGCGTCACATGCGCATGGCATCGCTTGATATCGCACCTTATGTGCATCGCATCGCATGCTTATTGATTCACGTCGCGTCACATGCGCATGGCGTCGCTTGATATCGCATCTAATGCGCATCGCATCGCAATCGAATTGAGTCACAGATCGTCACATGCGCATGGCATCACTTTATGTCCCACCTTATGTGCATCGCATCGCATGCACATTGAGTCATAAGGCACCACATGCGCATGGCATCGCTATATATCGCATCCTATGTGCAATGCATCGTATGCGCATTGAGTCACATCGCATCACATGCGCATGGCATCGCTCGACAACGCATCTTATGTGCATCGGATCGCATGCGCATTGAGCCATGTCAGGTCACATTTGCATGGCATCGTTCGATATCGCATCTTATGTGCATCGCATCGCATGCGCATTGAGTCAGTTTGCGTCATATGCGCATGATATCGCTTGATATCGCATCTCATGTGCATCGCATCGCATGCGCATTGAGTCACGTTGCATCACATGCGCTTGGCATCGCTTGATATCGCATCTTATGTGCATCGCATCGCATGCGCAGTGAGTCACGTCGCGTCGCATTCGAATGGCATTGCCTGATATCGCATCTTATGTTCATCGCATCGCATGTGCATTGAGCCACATCGCGCCACATGCGCATGACATCGCTCGATATCGCTTCTATCGTGCATCGCAATGCATGCGCATTGAGTGACATCGCGTCTTATGCGCATGGCATCGCTTGATATCGCATCATATGTGCATCGCATGCGCATTGAGTCACGTCGCGTCTCATGCGCATGGCATCGCTTGATATCGCATCTAATGTGCATCGCATCGCATGTGCATTGAGTCACGTCGCGTTACATGCGCATGGCATCGCTTGATATCGCATATTATGTTCTTATCATCGCATGTGCATTGAGTCACGTCGCATCACACGCGCATGGCATCCCTCGACATCGCATCTTATTCGCATAGAAACGCATGCTCATTGAGTCACATCGCGTCACATACCCATGGCATCGCTTGATATCGCATCTTATGTGCATTGCATCGCATGCGCTTTTGAGCCACATCACGTCACATGCGCATGGCATCGCTTGATATCGCATCTTATGTGCACCGCATCGCATGCGCTTTTGAGCCACATCAGGTCACATGCGCATGGCATCGCTTGATATCACATCTTATGTGCTTCGCATCGCATGCGCATTGAGTCACGAGGCCATGCATGCACATGGCATCGCTTGATATTGCATCTCATGTGCATTGCATCGCATGCAAATTGAGTCAGGTCGCGTCACATTCGCATGGCATCGCTTGATATCGCATCTTATGTGCATCGCATCGCATGCACATTAGGTCACGTCGCGTCACATGCGCATGGCATGGCTTGTTATCGCATCTTATGTGCATCGCATCGCATGCGAATTGAGTCACAGGTCGTCACATGCGCATGGCATCACTTGATATCGCACCTTATGTGCATCGCATCGCATGCGCATTGAGTTACATCGCATCACATGCGCATGGCATCGCTATATATCGCATTCTATGTGCATCGCATCGTATGCGCATTGAATCACATCGCATCACATGCGCATGGCATCGCTCGACAACGCATCTTATGTGCATCGCATCGCATGCGCATTGAGCCATGTCAGGTCACATTTGCATGGCATCGCTTGATATCGCATCTTATGTGCATCGCATCGCATGCGCATTGAGTCACGTCGCATCGCATTCGCATGGCATCGCTTGTAATCGCATCTTAAGTGCATCGCATCGCATGCGCTTTTCAGTCACATCACGTCACATGCGCATGGATTCGCGTGATATCTCATCCTATGTGCATCGCATCGCATGTGCATTCAGTCACGTCGCGTCACATGCGCAAGGCATCGCTTGATATCGTATCTTATGTGCATCGCATCGCATGCGCAGTGAGTCACGTCGCGTCACATGCGCATGGCGTCGCTTGATATGGCATCTTATGAGCATCGCATCGCATACTTTTTGAGTCACGTCGTATCACATGCGCATGGCATCAATTGATATCGCATCTTATGTGCATCGCATCGCATGCGCATTGAGTCAGATCGCATCACATGCGCATGGCATCGCTAGACAACGCATCTTATGTGCATCGGATCGCATGCGCATTGAGCCATGTCAGGTCACATTTGCATGGCATCGTTTGATATCGCATCTTATGTGCATCGCATCGCATGCGCATTGAGTCAGTTTGCGTCATATGCGCATGGCATCGCTTGATATCGCATCTCATGTGCATCGCATCGCATGCGCATTGAGTCACGTTGCATCACATGCGCTTGGCATCGCTTGATATCGCATCTTATGTGCATCGCATCGCATGCGCAGTGAGTCACGTCGCGTCGCATTCGAATGGCATTGCCTGATATCGCATCTTATGTTCATCGCATCGCATGTGCATTGAGTCACATCGCGCCACATGCGCATGACATCGCTCGATATCGCTTCTATCGTGCATCGCATTGCATGCGCATTGAGTGACATCGCGTCTTATGCGCATGGCATCGCTTGATATCGCATCATATGTGCATCGCATGCGCATTGAGTCACGTCGCGTCACATGCGCATGGCATCGCTTGATATAGCATCTAATGTGCATCGCATCGCATGTGCATTGAGTCACGTCGCGTTACATGCGCATGGCATCGCTTGATATCGCATATTATGTTCTTATCATCGCATGTGCATTGAGTCACGTCGCATCACACGCGCATGGCATCCCTCGACATCGCATCTTATTCGCATAGAAACGCATGCTCATTGAGTCACATCGCGTCACATACCCATGGCATCGCTTGATATCGCATCTTATCTGCATTGCATCGCATGCGCTTTTGAGCCACATCACGTCACATGCGCATGGCATCGCTTGATATCGCATCTTATGTGCACCGCATCGCATGCGCTTTTGAGCCACATCAGGTCACATGCGCATGGCATCGCTTGATATCACATCTTATGTGCTTCGCATCGCATGCGCATTGAGTCACGAGGCCATGCATGCACATGGCATCGCTTGATATTGCATCTCATGTGCATTGCATCGCATGCAAATTGAGTCACGTCGCGTCACATTCGCATGGCATCGCTTGATATCGCATCTTAAGTGCATCGCATCGCATGCACATTAGGTCACGTCGCGTCACATGCGCATGGCATGGCTTGTTATCGCATCTTATGTGCGTCGCATCGCATGATCATTGGGTCATCTCGCGTCACATGCGCATGGCATCGCTTGATATGGCATCTTATGTGCATCGCATCACATGCTTATTTATTCACGTCGCGCCACATGCGCATGGCATCGCTTGATATCGCATCTTATGTGCATCGCATCGCATGCGAATTGAGTCACAGATCGTCACATGCGCATGGCATCACTTGATATCGCACCTTATGTGCATCGTATCACATGCGCATTGAGTCACTTCGCATCACATGCGCATGGCATGGCTATATATCGCATCCTATGTGCATCGCATCGTATGCGCACTGAGTCACGTCGCATCATATGCGCATGGCATCGCTCGACAACGCATCTTATGTGCATTGCATCGCATGCGCATTGAGCCATGTCAGGTCACATTTGCATGGCATCGCTTGATATCGCATCTTATTTGCCTCGCATCGCATGCGCATTGAGTCACGTCGCGTCACATGCGCATGGCATCGCTTGATATCGCATCTTATGTGCATCGCACCGCATGCGCATTCAGACACGTCGCGTCACATGCGCATGGCATCGCTTGATATCGCACCTTATGTGCATCGCATCGCATGCTTATTGATTCACGTCGCGTCACATGCGCATGGCGTCGCTTGATATCGCATCTAATGCGCATCGCATCGCAATCGAATTGAGTCACAGATCGTCACATGCGCATGGCATCACTTTATGTCCCACCTTATGTGCATCGCATCGCATGCACATTGAGTCATAAGGCACCACATGCGCATGGCATCGCTATATATCGCATCCTATGTGCAATGCATCGTATGCGCATTGAGTCACATCGCATCACATGCGCATGGCATCGCTCGACAACGCATCTTATGTGCATCGGATCGCATGCGCATTGAGCCATGTCAGGTCACATTTGCATGGCATCGTTTGATATCGCATCTTATGTGCATCGCATCGCATGCGCATTGAGTCAGTTTGCGTCATATGCGCATGGCATCGCTTGATATCGCATCTCATGTGCATCGCATCGCATGCGCATTGAGTCACGTTGCATCACATGCGCTTGGCATCGCTTGATATCGCATCTTATGTGCATCGCATCGCATGCGCAGTGAGTCACGTCGCGTCGCATTCGAATGGCATTGCCTGATATCGAATCTTATGTTCATCGCATCGCATGTGCATTGAGTCACATCGCGCCACATGCGCATGACATCGCTCGATATCGCTTCTATCGTGCATCGCATTGCATGCGCATTGAGTGACATCGCGTCTTATGCGCATGGCATCGCTTGATATCGCATCATATGTGCATCGCATGCGCATTGAGTCACGTCGCGTCACATGCGCATGGCATCGCTTGATATCGCATCTAATGTGCATCGCATCGCATGTGCATTGAGTCACGTCGCGTTACATGCGCATGGCATCGCTTGATATCGCATATTATGTTCTTATCATCGCATGTGCATTGAGTCACGTCGCATCACACGCGCATGGCATCCCTCGACATCGCATCTTATTCGCATAGAAACGCATGCTCATTGAGTCACATCGCGTCACATACCCATGGCATCGCTTGATATCGCATCTTATGTGCATTGCATCGCATGCGCTTTTGAGCCACATCACGTCACATGCGCATGGCATCGCTTGATATCGCATCTTATGTGCACCGCATCGCATGCGCTTTTGAGCCACATCACGTCACATGCGCATGGCATCGCTTGATATCAAATCTTATGTGCTTCGCATCGCATGCGCATTGAGTCACGAGGCCATGCATGCACATGGCATCGCTTGATATTGCATCTCATGTGCATTGCATCGCATGCAAATTGAGTCAGGTCGCGTCACATTCGCATGGCATCGCTTGATATCGCATCTTATGTGCATCGCATCGCATGCACATTAGGTCACGTCGCGTCACATGCGCATGGCATGGCTTGTTATCGCATCTTATGTGCATCGCATCGCATGCTCATTGGGTCATCTCGCGTCACATGCGCATGGCATCGCTTGATATGGCATCTTATGTGCATCGCATCACATGCTTATTTATTCACGTCGCGCCACATGCGCATGGCATCGCTTGATATCGCATCGCATGCGAATTGAGTCACAGATCGTCACATGCGCATGGCATCACTTGATATCGCACCTTATGTGCATCGTATCACATGCGCATTGAGTCACATCGCATCACATGCGCATGGCATGGCTATATATCGCATCCTATGTGCATCGCATCGTATGCGCACTGAGTCACGTCGCATCATATGCGCATGGCATCGCTCGACATCGCATCTTATGTGCATTGCATCGCATGCGCATTGAGCCATGTCAGGTCACATTTGCATGGCATCGCTTGATATCGCATCTTATGTGCATCGCACCGCATGCGCATTCAGACACGTCGCGTCACATGCGCATGGCATCGCTTGATATCGCACCTAATGTGCATCGCATCGCATGCTTATTGATTCACGTCGCGTCACATGCGCATGGCGTCGCTTGATATCGCATCTAATGCGCATCGCATCGCAATCGAATTGAGTCACAGATCGTCACATGCGCATGGCATCACTTTATGTCCCACCTTATGTGCATCGCATCGCATGCACATTGAGTCATAAGGCACCACATGCGCATGGCATCGCTATATATCGCATCCTATGTGCAATGCATCGTATGCGCATTGAGTCACATCGCATCACATGCGCATGGCATCGCTCGACAACGCATCTTATGTGCATCGGATCGCATGCGCATTGAGCCATGTCAGGTCACATTTGCATGGCATCACTTGATATCGCATCTTATGTGCATCGCATCGCATGCGCATTGAGTCACGTCGCGTCACATGCACATGGCATTGCTTGATTACGCATCCTATGTGCATCGCATCGCATGCGCATTGAGTCACAACGCATCACATGCGCATGGCATCGCTAGACAGCGCATCTTATGTGCATCGCATCGCATGCGCATTGAGACATTGCTCGTCACATTTGCATGTCATCGCTTGTTATCGCATTTTATGTTCATCGCATCGCATGCGCATTGAGTCACGTCGCATCACAAGCGCATAGCATCGCTTGAAATCGCATCTCATGTGCATCGCATCGCATGCGCATTGAGTCACGTTGCATCACATGCGCTTGGCATCGCTTGATATCTTTTCTTATGTGCATCGCATCGCATGCGCATTGAGTCACGTCGCGTCACATGCGCATGGCATCGCTTGATATCCCATCTTATGAGCATCGCATCGCATGTGCATTGAGTCACGTCGCGTTGCATGCGCATGGCATCGCTTGATATCGCATCTTATGTGCACCGCATCGCATGCGCATTGAGTCACGTCGCATCGCATGCGCATGGCATTGCTTGATATCGCATATTATGTTCATCTCATCGCATGTGCCTTGAGTCACGTCGCATCACACGCTCATGGCATCCCTCGACATCGCATCTTATTCGCATAGAATCGCATGCGCATTGAGTCACATCGAGTCACATGCCCATGGCATCGCTTGATATCGCATCTTATGTGCATCGCATCGCATGCGCTTTTGAGTCACGTCGCGTCACATTCGCAAGGCATCGCTTGACATCGCATCTTATGTGCATCGCATCGCATGCGCATTAGGTCACGTCGCGTCACATGCGCATGGCATCCCTCGACATCGCATCTTATTCGCATAGAATCGCATGCGCATTGAGTCACATCGCATCACATGCCCATGGCATCGCTTGAAATCGCATCTCATGTGCATCGCACCCCATGCGCATTCAGACACGTCGCGTCACATGCGCATGGCATCGCTTGATATCGCATCTTATGTGCATCGCACCCCATGCGCATTCAAACACGTCGCGTCACATGGGCATGGGACTGCTTGATATCGCATCTAATGTGCATCGCATCGGATGCGCATTGAGTCACATCGCACCACATGCGCAGGGCATAGCTTGATATCGCATCTTATATGCATCGCATCGCATGCGCTTTGAGTCACGTCGCGTCGCATTCGCATGGCATTGCTTGATATCGCAACTTATGTTCATCGCATCGCATATGCACTGAGTCACGTCGCACCACATTCGCATGTCATCCCTCGATACCGCATCTTTTGTGTATCTCATCACATGCGCATTGTGTGACATCGCGTCATATGCGCATGGCATCGCTTGATATCGCATCTTATCTGCATCGCATCGCAGTGCATTGAGTGTAATACGCATGCATCGGTCGACATCGCATCTTATCTGCATCGCATGCGCATTGAGTAACTTCGCATCACACGCGCATTTCACCGCTGGACATCGCATCTTATGTGCATCGCATCGCATGCGCATTGAGTCACATCGCTTCACATGCGCATGGCATCGCTTGATATCGCATCTTAAGTTCATCGCATCAAATGCGCTTTTGAGTCACATCAGGTCACATGCGTATGGCATCGTTTCATATCGCATTTTATAGACATCGCGTCCCTTGCGCATTGAGTCACGTCGCGTCACATGCACATGGCATCGCTTGATATCGCATCTCATGTGCATCGCATCGCATGCGCATTGAGCCACGTCGCGTCGCATTCGCATGGCATTCTATGATATCGCATCATATGATCATCGCATCGCATGTGCATTGCGTCACGTCGCACCACATGCGCAAGACATAGCACGTTATCGCATCTTTTGTGCATCGCATCGCATGCGCATTGAGGGACGTCACGTCATATGCGCATGGCGTCGCTTGATATCGCATCTTATGTGCATCGCATAGCAGCGCATTGACTCACATCGCGTCACACACGCATGTATCGCTCGACATCGCATCTTATGTCCATCGCATGCGGATTGAGTCACGTTGCGTCACGTGCGCATGGCATCGCTTGATATCGCCTCCTATCTGCATCATATCGCATGCGCATTGAGTCATTTCTCGTCACATTTGCATGTCATCGCTTGTTATCGCATCTTATGTGCATCGCATCGCATGTGCATTGAGTCACGTCGCACCACATGCGCATGACATCGCTCGTTATCGCATCATTTGTGCATCGCATCGCATGCGCATTGAGTGACATCGCGTGACATGCGCATGGCATCGCTTGATATCGCGTCTTATGTGCATCGCATCGCATGTGCTTTTGAGTCACATCACGTCACATGCGCATGGCATCGCTTGATATCGCATCTTATGTTCATCGCATCGCATGCGCTTTTGAGTCATGTCTCGTCACATTTGCATGGCATCGCTTAATACCGCATCTTATGTGCATCGCATGCGCATTGAGTCACATCGCATCACACGCGCATGGCATCGCTCGACATCGCATCTTATGTGCATCGCATCGCATGCGCATTGAGTCACATTGCGTCAGATGCACATGGCATCGCTTGATATCGCATCTTATATGCATCACATCGCATGCGCTTTTGAGTCACATCACGTCACATGCGCATGGCATCGCTTGATATCGCATCTTATGTGCATCGCATGCGCTTTTGAGTCACATCACGTCACATGCGCAAGTGATCGCTTGATATCGCGTCTTATGTGCTTCGCATCGCATGCTTATTGATTCCAAACACGTCACATGCGCATGGCATCGCTTGATATGGCATCTTATGTGCATCGCATCGCTTGCGAATTGAGTCACAGCGCGTCACATGCGCATGGCATCACTTGATATCGCACCTTATGTGCATCGCATCGCATGCGCATTGAGTCACTTCGCATCACATGCGCATGGCATCGGTATATATCGCATCTTATCTGCATCGCATCGCAGTGCATTGAGTGTAATACGCATGCATCGGTCGACATCGCATCTTATCTGCATCGCATGCGCATTGAGTAACTTCGCATCACACGCGCATGTCACCGCTGGACATCGCATCTTATGTGCATCGCATCGCATGCGCATTGAGTCACATCGCTTCACATGCGCATGGCATCGCTTGATATCGCATCTTAAGTTCATCGCATCGCATGCGCTTTTGAGTCACATCAGGTCACATGCGCATGGCATCGTTTCATATCGCATTTTATAGACATCGCGTCCCTTGCGCATTGAGTCACGTCGCGTCACATGCACATGGCATCGCTTGATATCGCATCTCATGTGCATCGCATCGCATGCGCATTGAGTCACGACGCATCACATGCGCATGGCATCGCGTGATATCGCAACCTATGTGCATCGCATCGCATGTGCATTGAGTCACGTCGCGTCACATGCGCAAGGCATCGCTTGATATCGCATCTCATGTGCATCGCATCGCATGCACAGTGAGTCACGTCGCGTCACATGCGCATGACATCGCTTGATATGGCATCTTATGAGAATCGAATCGCATGCTTATTGAGTGACGTCACGTCACATACGCACGGCATCACTTGATATCGCATCTTATGTGCATCGCATCGCATTCGCATTGAGTCACATCGCATCACATGCGAAGGGCATCGCTAGACAACGCATCTTATGTGCATCGCATCGCATGCGCATTGAGTCACGTCGCATCACATGCGCATGGCATCGCGTGATATCGCATACTATGTGCATCGCATCGCATGTGCATTGAGTCACGTCCAGTCACATGCGCATGGCATCGCTTGATATCGCAGCTTATGTGCATCGCATCGCATGCGCATTGAGTCACGTCGCGTCACATGCGCATGCCATCACTTGATATCGCATCTTATGTGCATTGCATCGCATGCTCATTGTGTCACTTCGCATCTCATGCACATGGCATTGCTTGATATCAAATCTTATGTGCATCGCATCGCATGCGTATTGAGCCATTTCAGGTCACATTTGCATGGCATCGCTTGATATCGCATCTTATGTGCATCGCATCGCATGCGCATTGAGCCACGTTGCGTCGCATTCGCATGGCATTCTATGATATCGCATAATATGATCATCGCATCGCATGCGCATTGCGTCACGTCGCACCACATGCGCAAGACATAGCACGTTATCGCATCTTTTGTGCATCGCATCGCATGCGCATTGAGGGACATCGCGTCATATGCGCATGGCATCGCTTGATATCGCACCTTATGTGCATCGCATAGCAGCGCATTGACTCACATCGCGTCACACACGCATGTATCGCTCGACATCGCATCTTATGTCCATCGCATGCGGATTGAGTCACGTTGCGTCACGTGCGCATGGCATCGCTTGATATCGCCTCCTATCTGCATCATATCGCATGCGCATTGAGACATTTCTCGTCACATTTGCATGTCATCGCTTGTTATCGCATCTTATGTGCATCGCATCGCATGCTCATTGAGTCACGTCGCGTCACATGCGCATGGCATCGCTTGATATCGCATATTATGTGCATCGCATCGCATGCTCATTGGGTTATCTCGCGTCACATGCGCATGGCATCGCTTGACATGGCATCTTATGTGCAGCGCATCGCTTGCTTACTGATTCACGTCGCGTCACATGCGCATGGCATCACTTGATATCGCACCTTATGTGCATCGCATCGCATGCGCATTGAGTCACAGCGCGTCACATGCGCATGGCATCACTTGATATCGCACCTTATGTGCGTCGCATCGCATGCGAATTGAGTCACAGCGCGTCACATGTGCATGGCATCACTTGATATCGCACCTTATGTGCATCGCATCGCATGCGCATTGAGCCACAGCGCGTCACATGCGCATGGCATCACTTGATATCGCATCTTATATGCATCGCATCGCATGCGCATTGAGTCACGTCGCGTCGCATTCGCATGGCATTGCTTGATATTGCAACTTATGTTCATCGCATCGCATGTGCATTGAGTCACGTCGCACCACATCCGCATGTCATCGCTCGATATGGCATCTTTTGTGCATCTCATCGCATACGCATTGAGTGACATCACGTCATATGCGCATGGCATTGCTTGATATCGCATCTTAATTGCATCGCATCGCAGCGCATTGAGTCTTATACGCATGCATCGCTCGACATCGCATCTTATGTGCATCGCATGCGCATTGAGTCACTTCGCATCATACGCGCGTGGCACCGCTGGACATCGCATTTAATGTGCATCGCATCGCATGCGCATTGAGTCACATCGCTTGACATGCGCATGGCATCGCTTGATATCGCATCTTAAGTGCCTTGTATCGCATCCGTTTTTGAGTCACGTCGCATCACATGCGCATGGCATCGCGTGATATCGAATCCTATGTGCATCGCATCGCATGTGCATAGAGTCTCGTCGCGTCACATGCGCAAGCCATCGCTTGGTATCGCATCTTATGTGCATCGCATCGCATGCGCAGTGAGTCACGTCGCGTCACATGCGCACGACATCACTTGATATCGCATCCTATGTGCATCGCATCGCATTCGCATTGAGTCACAAGGCGTCAGATGCGCATGGCAGTGCTTGATATCGCATCTTATGTTAATCGCATCGCATGCGCATTGAGTCACATCGCATCACATGCGCAAGCCATCGCTAGACAACGCATCTTATGTGCATCGCATCGCATGCGCATTGAGCCACGTCGCATCACATGCGCATGGCATCACGTGATATCGCATCCTATGTGCATCGCATCGCATGTGCATTGAGTCACGTCGCGTCACAGGCGCATGGCATCGCTTGATATCGCATCTTATGTGCATCGCATCGCATGCGCAGTGAGTCACGTCGCGTCACATGCCTATGGTATCGCTTGATATGGCATTTTATGAGCATCGCATCGCATGGTTATTGAGTCACGTCGCGTCACATGCGCATGGCATCACTTGATATAGCATTTTATGTGCGTCGCATCGCATGCGCATTGAGTCACAAGGCATCACATGCGCATGGCATCACTTGATATCGCATCTTATGTGCATTGCATCGCATGCGCATTGAGTCACTTCGCATCTCATGCACATGGCATTGCTTGATATCGCATCTTATGTGCATCGCATCGCATGCGTATTGAGCCATTTCAGGTCACATTTCCATGGCATCGCCCCTTCGAAGGAGTGTCGCCTTGCCGTGGCGGAGGGACTCAGTACCCGAACCAGACGGCCTGCTACGTGTGTCTTTGTGACCACTGGTAGGCAAGAGGTGAGGGGAAGCTAAGAACATTCCAAACGGGTAGATGAGGCTCGGTAGTCTTGGTCGACAACTCATCTAGGAGAAGAGGACTCCGAAATCAAACTCCCCCAGGGGAACCTACCACGGTAGGTCCGGGTATGGCGCTCCCGGGGCCCCCAGCCACTCACAATCATTTCACCCCCTCCACCTTCATTAACTGTGCCACGTGCGTTTTATGTTGCTTTTTTTTATATCACCCTCTTCCTCTTCTAGGTTTATTCTGATTATTAGTTTGTAAGTTCCTAGATTTATAACTCCTGTCTCACCAGCAGGGATCTTTCCTATCTCCGTGGTCCTGTCCCACGGTTTTCGGCGCGGCCCCCGACTTGTGTGCTCTTCGGAGGTCTCAGGCGCGAAGGTTGTGCGGACCCTTCACACTGCCCCCATGTGTAGCCTTAGGTGCGGAGCCCGTCCACACGTCATGTACACCCACGTAGCTCCTTGAGGGCACGGCCGGTGTTAATTTCACGACGGCCGCGTGCCGTCGGGTTAGTATCACCGGCCCGACGTGTTACCGCTGACGGAGCCCCGGTGTAATCAACCCGAAGTCCCCTGAATCCACGCTGACTCCGTTGAGGCAGCGTGTGCTAAAGCGGGGAGCCACAGGCGGTTATTCCTGTGGTGGGGGCGTAAAATCGGGGTGTCACGTGGTGAACGGTTTACCCATGCGGACAAGCAGTGGAGATCGGAGGGTAGCTCCTCTGAAGTACGCCTTGAGGTCAGTCATGGAGGGGTCTCCATGGCGGCACAGACCGTGGAGATTTTGGTGTCTTTCTTTTCTTTGACCCCCGGATGGCAGGCTGACGCCGACGGTTCCGGATGGGGGTCCGATTTCAACATGCATCCGCGCAAACCCTCCCATTTCGACAGTTTTCTAGTCATGAACTTGGCCAGTGAAAGGAAAACGATGAAGGATCTGAGCCCCTTTTACATGAAAAAAGAACTCGACAGGATCTGTGGCCTTGTTAAAAACGCCACCCGAGTACGAGACGGTACGCTTTTGGTAGAAGTGACCACCGCAGACCAGTGCTAGAAATTGTTGAAAGCCACTTTGTTGGGCTCCTACCCCATCCGGGTAGCCCCACATAAATCTCTAAACTCATGCAGAGGAGTTGTCACCACATCCAGTCTGGACGGTCTGTCAAACGAGGAGATTGTTACTTGCCTCTCCGACCAGCGGGTGTGTCAAGCGTACCGTCTGACAAGAAAGCAGGATGGTAAAGTGATTGATTTACGTACGGTTTTCCTCACTTTTAAGGGCACACAGTTGCCAGAATACATCTTCTGCGGGTACGAGCGTGCCGCCGTACGTCAATATGTCCCGAACCCTATGCGCTGTTTTCAGTGTCAGAAGTTCGGACATACTAAGACCGCGTGTAACCATCCTGCCGTTTGTGAGCGTTGTGGCCTATCACCTCATGAGGGCACGGCTTGTACCCGTGACCCTCATTGTGTTAACTGTGGAGCCGGTCATCCATCTAGCTCGCGTCAGTGTGCGAAGTTTCTGGATGAAAAATGTATACAGGAGCTACGCGTGAAAGAACATCTTACATTTCCAGAGGCGCGTCGTCGCTTTGAGCAGCTGCAACCTGCGACCACCACAGGTTATGCCTTGGCTGCCCGACGCGCTCCTGTTAACACCGTAGCGATACAGCATGTCCCTGTATCAGATGCCTCCACACAGACAGACCTACCAGCGAGTATTGTTCCACTGTCTCGTGCCACACCTGCAAAAGCTACAACATCTACAGCCGTGCAGACACCAGCTCACAAGGCGTCCACAAGTCGTAACCAGCCCGCTGATAGCCATTCCTCTAGGCCTGATGTTCGCGCCAGCAGCCACACGTCATCAATGAAGTCCCGCTCCCGCTCCCGTTCCGCGAGCCGCAGGGGATCTTCAGACTCCCGTACATCCGAGGAGTCACTAGGGGATGACGAAATTAACCTACCCCGTCCAAAGTCGGTTAAGGTAAAGATGAAAAAGAAAAAGATGAAGACGAATCACTAATTCTTCTTTACCATGGAAATAATCCAGTGGAATGTTAATGGGTTCCGGGCACGTGTTCCGGACATACAGCATCTCGTTGCGCAACGCTCTCCATCAATCGTCTGCCTACAAGAAACACATTTGCACCCTAATCACGCATTACATCTTCGTGGTTTTTCGGCTTTTAGGCATGACTCTGCAGCTGATCGACGAGCAAGCGGAGGAGTTGCTACTTTGGTGGCGCATACCATCTCTGCCACAAGCATCCCGCTAAACACGCCGCTGCAAGCTGTGGCTGTGCGTGTCCAGTTGCAGGGCTTAAGTCTGTCAATTTGCAATGTCTATCTGCCGCCGGTCAGTGTTGTACACGAGAACGACCTTCGAGCTCTTTTGGCTCAGATTCCGCCACCCTTTATCTTCCTTGGTGATCTGAATGCCAAACACTCTTCATGGGGCTCCGACACTGACGATGCTCGCGGATGCCTTGTAGGAGACGTTTGCGATATGTCCGGCCTCCTTTTGTTGAACACTGGTGCCCCTACCTTTTTATCATCTGCCTATGGTACGTACTCCGCCTTAGACGTTAGCTTCTGTAGCCCGTCATTGGTACCACTCATTGATTGGTCGGTGCTCTCCGACCTCTTTGGCAGTGATCATTTTCCCATTAACATTCACATATCTGGTTTCCATACTATTCCAACACGATACCCTCACTGGATTATTTCCAAGGCTGACTGGGGGAAATTTCGTTCCCTCATTCACCTTACCGACGATGGTTTTACCACCATCGACAACATGGTGGAGTATTTTACATGTTCTGTCCTGCTTGCAGCAAATTCCAGCATTCCTCGCGGTTCTACTACACCTCGTCATCTTCCTGTGCCTTGGTGGACCGAGGAATGTCGTTTGGCTGTTAATGCCCGCAAACGGGCCTTGCGAGTTTTCAGTGCACATCCTACGGAAGAGAACTTTATTGCGTTTAAGCGAGTGCGTGCCCGGGCGCGTTTTGTACTTCGCAGTGCAAAACGCACATCCTGGGTAACTTACGTCTCTTCCATCTCTCGACGCACTTCAACACAAAGGGTGTGGACTGCGGTTCGGCGTATGTACGGCAAGTGTCGCCGGACGATTATTCCCGGCCTTGCCGTACAGGGCTCTTATTACACTAGCGAGCAGGCTATCGCCGATGCCCTTGCCGATTTCTTCTCGGCTACCAGCCAAACCCAAAGTTACGATAGGTCGTTTTTAGCTATCAAGGAATCTGCGGAGCGGATAGCTCTTAATTTTAACAGCGACGGTAGTGAGCCATACAACCCGCCTTTTAGCATAGCAGAGCTGATGCACTCCTTGTCTCTCGCGCACGATTCTTCTCCCGGTCCTGATGACATCCACCGACAAATGTTGCTTCATCTTCCACCTCAGGCTCTTTCCTTCCTGCTGAGCATCTATAACCGAATCTGGCTCCAGCGGGTTTACCCGTCTTCCTGGCGCGAGGGTATCGTCATCCCTGTACCTCGGCCCGGGAGAGACCGGGTACTTGCCTCTAGCTACCGCCCTATTTGCCTAACGAGTGTCGTTTGCAAGACCCTCGAACGTATGATCAACACTCGTTTAGTGTGGTGGCTAGAGACGAATAACCTGCTGAGTAATGCCCAGTGCGGTTTTCGTCGCCATCGCTCCAGTGTCGACAATCTGACAAGCATGGAGGCCTACATACAGAATACATTTCTCTTGAAGCAGCATGTCGTGGGTGTCTTCTTTGATCTGGAGAAGGCCTACGACACTACATGGCGCTATGGCATCCTGCGTGCTTTGCAGAGTTATGGTTTACGCGGTAACTTGTCGTTTTTTATTTTTAACTTTTTACTAATTCGCCGCTTTCGTGTCCGCATAGGTAACACGCTCTCCCAAGAGAAGGTTCAGGAGAATGGCGTACCCCAGGGGTCGATTCTCAGCGTTACGCTTTTCGCCGTTGCCATTAATGGCATCACCAGCGCTGTTCGTAGCGGAATCCCGATGTCGCTGTATGTTGACGACTTTGCGATATACTATCGCTCTTATAGTTTGGAACACATAGAGCGTCAACTGCAAATGACCATAACATCCATCGCCGAGTGGGCGTCTCGCACCGGCTTTCGGTTTTCTCCTACGAAAACACAGTGTCTCCACTTTCACCGACTCCGTGGTGTACACCGCGCTCCTGATCTCCATTTGCGTGGCACACGTCTTCCATTTGTTCCGCACCTGAAGTTCTTGGGCTTACACCTCGACAGCAAACTCACATGGGAGCACCATATACGTCACCTTCGTGCTTCCTGCGGTCGTTCGCTTCGGGTTCTCAGGGTCCTATCTGGGGCATCTTGGGGAGGCGATCGCACGGTAATGTTGAGGTTGTATCGCTCACTGGTCCGGTCCAAATTAGACTACGGCTGTTTTATCTATGGCTCTGCATCAGCCTCTAAACTCCGCCTTTTAGACACAATTCATCACACTGGTATCCGTCTCGCTACTGGGGCTTTCCGCACAAGTAGAGTGGATTGTCTGTATGCTGATTCTGGCGAACCTCCACTGTCTGTTCGACGCTCGTTGTTACTTTGTTCTTACGTGGCAAGGTTGGCCGCTCATCCAGGTCATCCTTCGTTTCCACCTGTATTGCGTCCAGACCTCGCGCACCGTTATATGCGGAATAAAACAATCTCCCGTCCAAGTGGCATCAGGTTTCGAGAACTGCTTGTCGCAAACGCCCTCCGACTGCCAGTTGTAGAGCGGCATTCACTTGGCCACTGTCCTCCCTGGCAACTCCAGCGTGCACGCTTTGACCTGGAGCTGTCGGGCTGTGCAAAGACCGCTACCCCTCCTTCGGTGTTCCGTCAACTCTTCACCGCAGTTCTGGGCCGATAACGGACTTATACTCCGGTATTCACCGATGGCTCCCAGTTGGGTAGTACGACGGGTTCCGCATTTATATACAACGGTGAGGTTCACACATACCGCCTTCCAGACGCCAGTTCAGTTTTTACCGCCGAGCTGTTTGCCATCTTTTATTTCTTACTTTTTATCTCCCGTTCAGTTCCTGAACATTTTATTGTGTGTTGCGACTCGCTGAGCGCCCTTCAGGCGCTGCAACAATTTGTTGGCAACTCGGTATTAATTATTAAAATACAGGCACTTTTATCTCAGTTGTTATCTCGCAGATACCAGTTCGTTTTTACGTGGATCCCAGGTCATGTGGGTATTCCGGGCAACGAGGCGGTGGATGCGGCTGCGAAGTCTGCATGCCGCCTTCCGGAATATTCCACCCGTACGCTACCCTATATAGATGTTCAGAAGTACTTTCGTCGCCATCTATTTACTCTCTGGCAACAATCTTGGGAAGCGTTAGCTGGCACTCAGTTACGGACAATCAAGGACACGGTACAACCCTGGCAAACATCTTGCAGGGATTCCAGGCGTGAGGAGGTGATTTTAACCCGCCTGAGGATAGGCCACACTCGAGCCACGCATGCACACCTTTTGCGCGGTGATCCGGAGCCTGTCTGTGCGACGTGCAATGTCCCACTCTCCGTTGCACATGTCCTTACTGATTGTCCGCGGTATGCTCGTGAGCGCCAGTCCTTTGGCCTGGGTCTTACACTGTGCACCGTGTTAGGCAACGATCCAGTAGCTGTAAATACAGTACTGCGGTTTGTTGCGCATATCGATTTTGGTAAGCAAGTGTAAGGTTTCTTTTATCTAGGCGGAAATATACTTTTAGGATGTTTTACTCGTGTTTTTAGCCCTTTTTAACAGTAGCCAGTTTTATGTCTTTAGTAATTTAAGTGTTTATCGGTTTTAATTTTCCGTTTTTAGCTGTCTTAGCTCTCTTTTTAGTAATTATAATGTTCATTTTTAGGTATTTTAACTTTCACTTTTTAGCTTTAAAAGGGTGAGGTTTTATTTCTTTGTTTTTATTTTTGGACTTCGCGCCCTAATGACCAAGTTGTCGACGGGCCCGTAAACCCCACTACTCACTCCATGGCATCGCTTCGTATCCCATCTTATGTGCATCGCATCGCATGCGCATTGAGCCACGACGCGTCCCATTCGCATGGCATTCTATGATATCGCATCATATGATCATCGCATCGCATGTGCCTTGAGTCACGTTTCACCACATGCGCACGGCATCGCTCGACATCGCATCTTATGTCCATCGCATGCGGATTGAGTCACGTTGCGTCACGTGCGCATGGCATCGCTTGATATCGCATCTTATGTGCATCATATCGCATGCGCATTGAGTCATTTCTCGTCACATTTGCATGTAATGCCTTGTTATTGCATCTTATGTGCATCGCATCGCATGCTCATTGAGTCACGTCGCGTCAAATGCGCATGGCATCGCTTGATATCGCATCTTATGTGCATCGCCTCGCATACTCATTGAGTTATCTCGCGTCACATAGGCATGGCATCGCTTGACATGGCTTCTTATGTGCACCGCATCGCATGCTTACTGATTCACGTCGCGTCACATGCGCATGGCATCCCTTGATATCGCACCTTATGTGCATCGCATCGCGTGCGCATTGAGTCACTTCGCATCACATGCGCATGGCATCGCTCGACAGCGCATCTTATGTGCATGGCATCGCATGCGCATTGAGCCATTTCAGGGCACATTTGCATGGCATCGCCCGATATCGTATCTTTTGCTTATCGCATGCAGATTGAGTCACGTTGCGTCACGTGCGCATGGCATCGCTTGATTTCGCATCTTATGTGCATCATATCGCATGCGCATTGAGTCACGTCACATCACATGCGCATGGCATCGCTTGATATAGCATCTTATGTGCATCGCATCGCATGCGCATTGAGTCACATCGCGTCACATGTACATGGCATGGCTTGATATCGCATCTTATGTGCATCGCATCGCATGCGCTTTTGAGTCACATCACGTCACATGCGCATGGCATCGCTTGAAATCCCATCTTATGTGCTTCGCATCGCATGCGCATTGAGTCACGTCGCCACACATGCACATGGCATCGCCTGATATCGCATCTCATGTGCATTGCATCGCATGCGCATAGAGTCACGTCGCATCACATGCGCATGGCATCGTTTGATGTCGCATCTAATTTGCATTGAGTCACATCGCATCACATGCGCATGGCATCGCTCGACAACGCATCCTGTGTGCATCGCATCACATGCGCATTGAGTCATGTCTCCTCACATTTCCATGGCATCGCTTGATATCGCATCTTATATGCATCGCACCGCATGCGCATTCAGTTACGTCGCGTCGCATTCGCATGGCATTGCTTGATACCGCATCTTATGTTCATCGCATCGCATGTGCATTGAGTCACGTCGCACCACATGCGCATGACATCGCTCGTTATCGCATCCTTTGTGCATCGCATCGCATGCGCATTGAGTGACATCGCGTGATATGCGCATGGCATCGCTTTATATTGCATCTTATGTGCATCGCATGCGCATTGAGCCACATCGCATCACACGCGCATGAAAACGCATCTTATGTGCATCGCATCGCATGCGCATTGAGTCACAAGGCGTCACATGCGCATGGCATCACTTGATATCGCATCTTATGTGCATCGCATCGCATGCGCATTGAGTCACAACGCGCCACATGCGCATGGCATCACTTGATATCGCATCTTATGTGTATCGCATCGCATGCGCATTGAGTCACTTCGCATCACATAGGCATGCATCGCTCGACATCGCATCTTATGTGCATCGCATGCGCATTGAAACACGTCGCGTCACATTCGCATGGCACCGCTTGATATCGCATCTTATGTGCCCCATATCGCATGCGCATTGAGTCACGTCGCATCACATGTGCATGGCATATCTTGATATCGCATCTTATGTGCATCGCATCGCATGCGCATTGAGCCGCGTCGCATCGCATGCGCATGGCATCGCTTGATATACCATCTTATGTTAATCGCATCGCATGCGCATTGAGTCACGTCGCGTCACATGCGAATGGCATCGCTTGATATCGCATCTAACGTGCATCGCATGGCATGCTCATTGAGTCACGTCGCGTCACATGCGCATTGAGCCACGTCGCGTTACATGCCAATGGCATCGCTTGATATCGCATCTTATGTGCACCGCATCGCAGCGCGTTGAGTTACGTCGCGTCACATAAGGATGCATCGCACGACATCGCATCTTATGTGCATCGCATGCGCACTGAGCCACATCGCATCACACGCGCATGGCATCCCTCGACATCGCATCTTATGTGCATCGCATTCATGCGCATTGAGTCACATCGCGTCACATGCACATGGCATCGCTTGATATCGCATCATATGTGCATCGCATCCCATGCGCTTTTGAGTCACATTACGTCACATGCGCATTTCATCGCTTGATATCGCATCATATGTGCATCGCATCGTATGCGCAGTGAGTCACGTCGCGTCACATACGCATGCATCGCTCGACATAGCGTCTTATGTGCATCGTATGCGCATTGAGCCACGTCGCGTCACACGCGCATGGCATCGCTTGATATCGCATCTTATTTGCATCGCATCGCATGCGCATTGAGTCACGTCTTGTTACATGCGCATGCCATCGCTTGATATCGCATCTTATGTGCACCGAATCGCATGCGCATTGAGTCACGTCGCACCACATGTGCATGACATCGCTTGACATCGCATCTTTTGTGCATCGCATCGCATGCGCATTGAGTGACATCGCGTCATATACGCATGGCATCGCTTGATATGGCATCTTATGTGCGTCGCATCGCAGCGCATTGAGTTACATCGCGTCACATACGAATGCATCGCTCGACATCGCATCTTATGTGCATCGAATCGCATGCGCATTGAGTCACATCGAGTCACATGCACATGGCATCGCTTGATATTGCATCTTATGTGCATCGCATTGCATGCGCATTGAGCCACGCCGCATCAGATGCGCATGGCATCGCTTGATATCGCATCTTATGCGCATCCCATTGCATTCGCATTCAGTCACGTCGCGTCGCATGCGCATGGCATTGGCTGATATTGCATCTTATGGTCATCGCATCGCATGTGCATTGAGTTACGTCGCACCACAGGCGAATGACATCGCTCGATATCGCATCTTTTGTGCATCGCATCGCATGCGCATTGAGTGACATCGCGTCATATGCGCATGGCATCCCTTGATATAGCATCTTATGTGCATCGCATCGCATGTGCATTGAGTCGCGTCGCGTTACATGCGCATGGCATCGCTTGATATCGCATTTTATGTGCATCGCATCGCATGCGCATTGAGTCACAACGCGTCACATATCTTATATGCATCGCATCGCAGCGTATTGAGTCACATCGCGTCACATGCGCATGCATCGCTCTACATCGCGGCTTATGTGCATCGCATGCGCATTGAGCCACGTCGCGTCAAATGCGCATGGCATCGCTTGATATTGCATCTTTTGTGCATCGCATCGCATGCGCATTGAGTCACTTCGCGTCACATGCACGTGGCATCGCTTGATATCGCATCTTAAGTGCATCGCATCGCATGCGCTTTTGAGCCACATCACGTCACATGCGCATGACATCGCTTGATATCGCATCTTATTTGCATGGCACCGCATGCGCATTCAGCCACGTCACCTCACATGTGCACGGCATGGCTTGATATCGCATCTAATGTGCATCGCATGCGCATTGAGTCACAAGGCGTCACATGCGCATGGCATCACTTGATATCGCATCTTATGTGCATCGCATCGCATGCGCATTGAGTCACAACGCGCCACATGCGCATGGCATCACTTGATATCGCATCTTATGTGCATGCGCATTGAGTCACTTCGCATCACATAGGCATGCATCGCTCGACATCGCATCTTATGTGCATCGCATGCGCATTGAAACACGTCGCGTCACATTCGCATGGCACCGCTTGATATCGCATCTTATGTGCCCCATATCGCATGCGCATTGAGTCACGTCGCATCACATGTGCATGGCATATCTTGATATCGCATCTTATGTGCATCGCATCGCATGCGCATTGAGCCGCGTCGCATCGCATGCGCATGGCATCGCTTGATATACCATCTTATGTTAATCGCATCGCATGCGCATTGAGTCACGTCGCGTCACATGCGAATGGCATCGCTTGATATCGCATCTAACGTGCATCGCATGGCATGCTCATTGAGTCACGTCGCGTCACATGCGCATTGATCCACGTCGCGTTACATGCCAATGGCATCGCTTGATATCGCATCTTATGTGCACCGCATCGCAGCGCGTTGAGTTACGTCGCGTCACATAAGGATGCATCGCACGACATCGCATCTTATGTGCATCGCATGCGCATTGAGCCACATCGCATCACACGCGCATGGCATCCCTCGACATCGCATCTTATGTGCATCGCATTTATGCGCATTGAGTCACATCGCGTCACATGCACATGGCATCGCTTGATATCGCATCATATGTGCATCGCATCCCATGCGCTTTTGAGTCACATTACGTCACATGCGCATTTCATCGCTTGATGTCGCATCATATGTGCATCGCATCGTATGCGCAGTGAGTCACGTCGCGTCACATACGCATGCATCGCTCGACATAGCGTCTTATGTGCATCGTATGCGCATTGAGCCACGTCGTGTCACACGCGCATGGCATCGCTTGATATCGCATCTTATTTGCATCGCATCGCATGCGCATTGAGTCACGTCTTGTTACATGCGCATGCCATCGCTTGATATCGCATCTTATGTGCACCGAATCGCATGCGCATTGAGTCACGTCGCACCACATGTGCATGACATCGCTTGACATCGCATCTTTTGTGCATCGCATCGCATGCGCATTGAGTGACATCGCGTCAGATACGCATGGCATCGCTTGATATGGCATCTTATGTGCGTCGCATCGCAGCGCATTGAGTTACATCGCGTCACATACGAATGCATCGCTCGACATCGCATCTTATGTGCATCGCATCGCATGCGCATTGAGCCACGCCGCATCAGATGCGCATGGCATCGCTTGATATCGCATCTTATGCGCATCCCATCGAAGGAAGGAAGCCAAAGTTGTGATCTTAAGTAAAGGAGCAGATAAAGATAGAACACAACCAAAATCTTTTAGACCAGTATGCTTGTTAAATTCTTTAGGCAAAATATTTGAACAATTAATTTATAAAAGGATGATGGAATTTAGAATAATGATAGGGATGAATATGAAACAATTTGGATTCAGGAAAGGATATTCAACTGAGGATGCTATTTTAAAAGTACAAGATATAGTGTTAAAAAGCTCAAAAAATTATGTAATTGGAATATCTGTGGATATATCTGGTGCTTTTGATAATTTATGGTGGCCGTATTTTTTTGGCATCTTAAGAGAGAAGGAATATCCAGGTACCATATATAATTTATTAAAAGATTATTGTCTAAATAGAGAAGCATACATTGGAGGCTCAAATTACGACATAAGGAAGCAAATTACTAAAGGCTGTCCTCAGGGTTCTATTTTGGGGCCCCTTTTTTGGGATATTTTGTCAGAAAGTCTCTTGGAACAATTGGAAAATGATGGAAATGTTTTAGATATAATTGCGTATGCTGATGATATTGTGATAATGGTGGATGGGCAAAGCAGAAGGGAATTGGAAATTAAAGCGAAGGAAGTTACTGCAAAATTATCAAATTGGTGTGAAATAACCAAATTAAAAATTGCACCAAATAAATCAAATTATTTGCTCTTAAAAGGAAACTTAAAAAGGGATCCAACAATAAAAATTAATAATCAAAATATTCGAAGAGTAAAAGAAGTTAGATATTTGGGGATAATGTTGGATGAAAAATTTAATTTCAGAAAACATACAGATTATATTAGGCAGAAATCTGAGAAAATAATGTTAAAATTGGCAAGAATTACAAAATTAAATTTTGTACTTCCCTTACAGACCATACAAATTTATCACAATACAATCTTTGCCTCAATTATTACTTATGCTGCAGCAGTTTGGGCGGAAAGAATGGATAATGTGCAAATTAAAATGCTGCTAAGAAGAACCCAAAGAAAGATCTTATTAAGGCTAACAGGAGCAGTAAATACAACACCCACAATGGCACTGTTAGTCTCTACAGCAATATGGCCCATTGATCTATTGGTAAAATTAAAGGGAGCAAAATTCTGGCTAAAGAAAGGAAATTTACAAAAAGTTTATAAAATTAGTGGTGTAAGAACAGATAAAATTTGGGACGTAAAAAATGCTTTGAAAAATAAATGGCAAAATGAATGGTCGGAATGTGCTGTAGGTAGAAGAGTTTATGGATTTTTCCAGAATATTAGAGAAAGATTAAAATTAAATTTCATTCAACCAACAAAAGGATTCATTCATTATATAACTGGACATGGACCATATAAAACATATTGGAAAAAAATAAAAAAAACGAATTCTGATATATGTAATATCTGTCAAGTACAAGATAACCCGGAGCATGCGATCTTTGAATGCGAAAGGTATGAAACTATGAATGTAGAAGAAAGGCATCAATTAGGAGGATATTATATAAATGATATAATTAGAAATCCAAATTTAATTGAAAAACTACAGTTTTTAACCAATTATGTTAGTAAAAAAGCTTGGGAAACTGAAAACATCGAGGTAGAATGGATTGAAAATGAACAAATTGAAATAGATGAGATAAGAAGATCTTCTAGATTACGAGACAGGCAGAGAAGAGGAAACGTAGCACTGTTGCAGGAGAAGGAGGAGTCCAGCCAGGGGAAGATGTAAATGAACTTATTTATACAAATGTAAATAAATTTTTAATATATAGTGCTGGTTACCAGTATTGGTAGTTTGTTTTTTTTAACCAGTTGTCCAGTCGCTGGAAACCAGTGGCATAGAGTTATAAGATAGCTGGAAGTTTTTAGGTTTATTTAAATTAATGTTTTCTTTTTTAGAATAGTGTAGATGTCTTAGTTATTTTCTTGTTAGTAGAATTAGATTTGCTGGAAACCAGTAACTTTAGGAAATTTTATGTTTTTGTTGTAGTTTTCTTTTGTTTTGTAGTTAGAAATTCTGAAACATATATTATAATGATGATTGTATATCAATAATTTTGGTTAAATAAATAGAAAATTTGAATAAATGCCCCGGTATAGTTGTCAAGGTGCCGGGGTATAATATTCAGATTTTATTTTATTTTATTTTATTTTATTTTATTTTATTTTATTTTTTATTTTATCCCATCGCATTCGCATTCAGTCACGTCGCGTCGCATGCGCATGGCATCGCTTGATATCGCATCTTATGCGCGTCCCATCGCATTCGCATTCAGTCACGTCGCGTCGCATGCGCATGGCATTGGCTGATATTGCATCTTATGGTCATCGCATCGCATGTGCATTGAGTTACGTCGCACCACAGGCGAATGACATCGCTCGATATCGCATCTTTTGTGCATCGCATCGCATGCGCATTGAGTGACATCGCGTCATATGCGCATGGCATCCCTTGATATAGCATCTTATGTGCATCGCATCGCATGTGCATTGAGTCGCGTCGCGTTACATGCGCATGGCATCGCTTGATATCGCATTTTATGTGCATCGCAAGGCATGCGCATTGAGTCACAACGCGTCACATATCTTATATGCATCGCATCGCAGCGCATTGAGTCACATCGCGTCACATGCGCATGCATCGCTCTACATCGCGGCTTATGTGCATCGCATGCGCATTGAGCCACGTCGCGTCAAATGCGCATGGCATCGCTTGATATTGCATCTTTTGTGCATCGCATCGCATGCGCATTGAGTCACATCGCGTCACATGCACGTGGCATCGCTTGATATCGCATCTTAAGTGCATCGCATCGCATGCGCTTTTGAGTCACATCACGTCACATGCGCATGACATCGCTTGATATCGCATTTTATTTGCATGGCACCGCATGCGCATTCAGCCACGTCACCTCACATGTGCACGGCATCGCTTGATATCGCATCTAATGTGCATCGCATGCGCATTTAGCCACGTCGCATCACATGCGCATGGCATCGCTTGATATCGCATCTTATGTGCATCGCATCGCATGTGCATTGAGTCACGTAGCACCACATGCGCATGACATCGCTCGA
Source organism: Tenodera sinensis (assembly GCA_030765045.1). Lineage (NCBI taxonomy): Eukaryota > Metazoa > Arthropoda > Insecta > Mantodea > Mantidae > Tenodera > Tenodera sinensis. Next base: position 111,307,523 of record CM060970.1, on the reverse strand, counting down.
TATCGCATCTTTTGTGAATCGCATCGCATGCGCATTGAGTGACATCGCGTGATATGCACATGGCATCGCTTGATATCGCATCTTATGTGCATCGCATCGCAGTGCAATGAGTCACATACGCATGCATCGCTCCACATGGCATCTTATGTGAATCGCATGCGCATTGAGTCACATCGCATCACACGCATATGGCATCGCTCGACATCGCATCTTATGTGCATCGCATCGCAGGCGCAATGAGTCACATTGCTTCACATGCGCATGGCATCGCTTGATATCGCATTTCATGTGCATCGCACCGCATGCGCTTTTGAATCACATCACGTCAAATGCGCATGGCATGGCTTGATATCGCATCTTATGTGCATCGCGTCGCATGCGCATTGAGTCACATCGCATCACACGCATATGGCATCGCTCGACATCGCATCTTATGTGCATCGCATCGCAGGCGCAATGAGTCACATTGCTTCACATGCGCATGTCCCTTGATATCGCATCTCATGTGCATCGCATCGCATGCGCTTTGAGTCACGTCGCATCACATGCGCATGGCATCGCTTGATATCGCATCTAATGTGCATCGCAACGCATGCGCATTGAAGTACGTCGCAAAGCATAAGCATGGCGTTGCCTGATATCGCATCTTATGTTCATCGCAACGTATGTGCATTGAGCCACGTCGCACCACATGCGCATGACATCGCTCGATATCGCATCTTTTGTGCATCGCATCGCATGCGCATTGAGTGAGATCGCGTCATATGCGCCTCGCATCGCTTGATATCGCATCTTATGTGCATCGCATCGCAGCGCATTGAGTCACATCGCGTCACATACGTATTCATCGCTCGACATCGCGTCTTATGTGCATCGCATGCGCATTGAGTCACGTCGCGTCACATGCGCATGGCATCGCTTGATATCGCATCTTATGTGCATCGAATCGCATGCGCATTGAGTCACGTCGCATCGCATGCGCATGGCATTGCCTGGTATCGCATCTTATGTTCTTCTCATCGCATGTGCATTGAGCCACCTCGCACCACATGCGCATGACATCGCTCGACATCGCATCTTTTGCGCATCTCATTCCATGTGCATTGAGTGGCATCGCGTCATATACGCATGGCATCGCTTGATATCGCATCTTATGTGCATCGCATCGCAGCGCGTTGAGTTATATCGCGTCACATAAGCATGCATCGCAACACATCGCATCTTATGTGCATCGCATGCGCATTGAGCCACATCGCATTAAACGCGCATGGCATCGCTCGACATCGCATCTTATGTGCATCATATCGCATGCGCATTGAGTCACGTCGCATCACATGTGCATGGCATCGCTTGATATCGCATAATATGTGCATCGAATCGCATGCGCATTGAGTCACGTCGCATCGCATGCGCATGGCATTGCCTGATATCGCATCTTATGTTCCTCTCATCGCATGCGCTTTTGAGCCACATCACGTCACATGCGCATGGCATCGCTTGATATCGCACTTTTGTGCATCGAATCGCATGCGCATTGAGTCACTTCGCAACACATGCACATGGCATCGCTCGACATCGCATCTTATGTGCCTCGCATGCGCATGAGTCACGTCGAGTCACATGCGCATGGCATAGCTTTATATCGCATCTTGTGGGCATCATATCGCATGCGCATTGAGTCACGTCGCATCACATGCGCATGGCATCGCTTGATATCGCATCTTATGTGCATCGCTTCGCATGCGCATTGAGTCACGTCGCATCGCATGCGCATGGCATTGCTTGAGATCGGATCTTATGTTCATCTAATCGTATGTGCATTCAGTTACGTCGCACCACATGCGGATGACATCGCTCGACATCGCATCTTATGTTCATCGCATCGCATGCGCATTGAGTCACATCGCGTCACATGCACGTGGCATCGCTTGATATCGCATCTTATGTGCATCGCTTCGCATGCGCTTTTGAGTCACATCACGTCACATGCGCATGGCATCGCTTGCTATCGCATCTTATGTGCTTCGCATCGCATGCGCATTGAGTCACGTCGCGACACATGCACATGGCATCGCTTGATATCACATCTCATGTGCATCGCATCGCATGCGCATTGAGCCACGTCGCGTCGCATGCACATGGCATCGCTTGATATCGCATCTTATGTGCATTGCAGCGCATGTGCATTGAGTGACGTCGCGTTACATGCGCATGGCATCGCTTGATATCGCATCTTATGTGCATCGCTTCGCATGCGCATTGAGTCACGTCGCATCGCATGCGCATGGCATTGCTTGAGATCGGATCTTATGTTCATCTAATCGTATGTGCATTCAGTTACGTCGCACCACATGCGGATGACATCGCTCGACATCGCATCTTATGTTCATCGCATCGCATGCGCATTGAGTCACATCGCGTCACATGCACGTGGCATCGCTTGATATCGCATCTTATGTGCATCGCTTCGCATGCGCTTTTGAGTCACATCACGTCACATGCGCATGGCATCGCTTGCTATCGCATCTTATGTGCTTCGCATCGCATGCGCATTGAGTCACGTCGCGACACATGCACATGGCATCGCTTGATATCGCATCTTATGTGCATCGCATCGCTTGCGAATTGAGTCACAGCGCGTCACATGCGCATGGCATCACTTGATATCGCACCTTATGTGCATCGCATCGCATGCGCATTGAGTCACTTCGCATCACATGCGCATGGCATCGGTATATATCGCATCTTATCTGCATCGCATCGCAGTGCATTGAGTGTAATACGCATGCATCGGTCGACATCGCATCTTATCTGCATCGCATGCGCATTGAGTAACTTCGCATCACACGCGCATGTCACCGCTGGATATCGCATCTTATGTGCATCGCATCGCATGCGCATTGAGTCACATCGCTTCACATGCGCATGGCATCGCTTGATATCGCATCTTAAGTTCATCGCATCGCATGCGCTTTTGAGTCACATCAGGTCACATGCGCATGGCATCGTTTCATATCGCATTTTATAGACATCGCGTCCCTTGCGCATTGAGTCACGTCGGTCACATGCACATGGCATCGCTTGATATCGCATCTCATGTGCATCGCATCGCATGCGCATTGAGTCACGTCGCATCACATGCGCATGGCATCGCGTGATATCGCAACCTATGTGCATCGCATCGCATGTGCATTGAGTCACGTCGCGTCACATGCGCAAGGCATCGCTTGATATCGCATCTCATGTGCATCGCATCGCATGCACAGTGAGTCACGTCGCGTCACATGCGCATGACATCGCTTGATATGGCATCTTATGAGAATCGAATCGCATGCTTATTGAGTGACGTCACGTCACATACGCACGGCATCACTTGATATCGCATCTTATGTGCATCGCATCGCATTCGCATTGAGTCACATCGCATCACATGCGAAGGGCATCGCTAGACAACGCATCTTATGTGCATCGCATCGCATGCGCATTGAGTCACGTCGCATCACATGCGCATGGCATCGCGTGATATCGCATACTATGTGCATCGCATCGCATGTGCATTGAGTCACGTCCAGTCACATGCGCATGGCATCGCTTGATATCGCAGCTTATGTGCATCGCGTCGCATGCGCATTGAGTCACGTCGCGTCACATGCGCATGCCATCACTTGATATCGCATCTTATGTGCATTGCATCGCATGCTCATTGTGTCACTTCGCATCTCATGCACATGGCATTGCTTGATATCAAATCTTATGTGCATCGCATCGCATGCGTATTGAGCCATTTCAGGTCACATTTGCATGGCATCGCTTGATATCGCATCTTATGTGCATCGCATCGCATGCGCATTGAGCCACGTTGCGTCGCATTCGCATGGCATTCTATGATATCGCATCATATGATCATCGCATCGCATGTGCATTGCGTCACGTCGCACCACATGCGCAAGACATAGCACGTTATCGCATCTTTTGTGCATCGCATCGCATGCGCATTGAGGGACATCGCGTCATATGCGCATGGCATCGCTTGATATCGCATCTTATGTGCATCGCATAGCAGCGCATTGACTCACATCGCGTCACACACGCATGTATCGCTCGACATCGCATCTTATGTCCATCGCATGCGGATTGAGTCACGTTGCGTCACGTGCGCATGGCATCGCTTGATATCGCCTCCTATCTGCATCATATCGCATGCGCATTGAGACATTTCTCGTCACATTTGCATGTCATCGCTTGTTATCGCATCTTATGTGCATCGCATCGCATGCTCATTGAGTCACGTCGCGTCACATGCGCATGGCATCGCTTGATATCGCATATTATGTGCATCGCATCGCATGCTCATTGGGTTATCTCGCGTCACATGCGCATGGCATCGCTTGACATGGCATCTTATGTGCAGCGCATCGCTTGCTTACTGATTCACGTCGCGTCACATGCGCATGGCATCACTTGATATCGCACCTTATGTGCATCGCATCGCATGCGCATTGAGTCACAGCGCGTCACATGCGCATGGCATCACTTGATATCGCACCTTATGTGCGTCGCATCGCATGCGAATTGAGTCACAACGCGTCACATGCGCATGGCATCACTTGATATCGCACCTTATGTGCATCGCATCGCATGCGCATTGAGTCACAGCGCGTCACATGCGCATGGCATCACTTGATATCGCATCTTATATGCATCGCATCGCATGCGCATTGAGTCACGTCGCGTCGCATTCGCATGGCATTGCTTGATATTGCAACTTATGTTCATCGCATCGCATGTGCATTGAGTCACGTCGCACCACATCCGCATGTCATCGCTCGATATGGCATCTTTTGTGCATCTCATCGCATACGCATTGAGTGACATCACGTCATATGCGCATGGCATCGCTTGATATCGCATCTTATGTGCATCGCATGCGCTTTTGAGTCACATCACGTCACATGCGCATGTGATCGCTTGATATCGCGTCTTATGTGCTTCGCATCGCATGCTTATTGATTCAAAACACGTCACATGCGCATGGCATCACTTGATATCGCACCTTATGTGCATCGCATCGCATGCGCATTGAGTCACAGCGCGTCACATGCGCATGGCATCACTTGATATCGCATCTTATATGCATCGCATCGCATGCGCATTGAGTCACGTCGCGTCGCATTCGCATGGCATTGCTTGATATCGCATCTTATGTTCATCGCATCGCATGCGCTTTTGAGTCATGTCTCGTCACATTTGCATGGCATCGCTTAATATCGCATCTTATGTGCATCGCATCGCTTGCGAATTGAGTCACAGCGCGTCACATGCGCATGGCATCACTTGATATCGCACCTTATGTGCATCGCAACGCATGCGCATTGAGTCACTTCGCATCACATGCGCATGTCATCGGTATATATCGCATCTTATGTGCATCGCATCGTATGCGCATCGAGTCACATCGCATCACATGCGCATGGCATCGCTCAAGAACGCATCTTATGTGCATCGCATCGCAAGCGCATTGAGCCATGTCAGGTCACATTTGCATGGCATCGCTTGATATCGCATCTTATGTGCATCGCACCCCATGCGCATTCAGACACGTCGCGTCACATGGGCATGGGATTGCTTGATATCGCATCTAATGTGCATCGCATCGGATGCGCATTGAGTCACATCGCACCACATGCGCAGGGCATAGCTTGATATCGCATCTTATATGCATCGCATCGCATGCGCTTTGAGTCACGTCGCGTCGCATTCGCATGGCATTGCTTGATATCGCAACTTATGTTCATCGCATCGCATATGCATTGAGTCACGTCGCACCACATTCGCATGTCATCCCTCGATACCGCATCTTTTGTGTATCTCATCGCATGCGCATTGTGTGACATCGCGTCATATGCGCATGGCATCGCTTGATATCGCATCTTATCTGCATCGCATCGCAGTGCATTGAGTGTAATACGCATGCATCGGTCGACATCGCATCTTATCTGCATCACATGCGCATTGAGTAACTTCGCATCACACGCGCATGTCACCGCTGGACATCGCATCTTATGTGCATCGCATCGCATGCGCATTGAGTCACATCGCTTCACATGCGCATGGCATCGCTTGATATCGCATCTTAAGTTCATCGCATCGCATGCGCTTTTGAGTCACATCAGGTCACATGCGTATGGCATCGTTTCATATCGCATTTTATAGACATCGCGTCCCTTGCGCATTGAGTCACGTCGCGTCACATGCACATGGCATCGCTTGATATCGCATCTCATGTGCATCGCATCGCATGCGCATTGAGCCACGTCGCGTCGGATTCGCATGGCATTCTATGATATCGCATCATATGATCATCGCATCGCATGTGCATTGCGTCACGTCGCACCACATGCGCAAGACATAGCACGTTATCGCATCTTATGTGCATCGCATCGCATGCGCATTGAGGGACGTCGCGTCATATGCGCATGGCATCGCTTGCTATCGCATCTTATGTGCATCGCATAGCAGCGCATTGACTCACATCGCGTCACACACGCATGTATCGCTCGACATCGCATCTTATGTCCATCGCATGCGGATTGAGTCACGTTGCGTCACGTGCGCATGGCATCGCTTGATATCGCCTCCTATCTGCATCATATCGCATGCGCATTGAGTCATTTCTCGTCACATTTGCATGTCATCGCTTGTTATCGCATCTTATGTGCATCGCATCGCATGTGCATTGAGTCACGTCGCACCAAATGCGCATGACATCGCTCGTTATCGCATCATTTGTGCATCGCATCGCATGCGCATTGAGTGACATCGCGTGATATGCGCATGGCATCGCTTGATATCGCGTCTTATGTGCATCGCATCGCATGCGCTTTTGAGTCACATCACGTCACATGCGCATGGCATCGCTTGATATCGCATCTTATGTTCATCGCATCGCATGCGCTTTTGAGTCATGTCTCGTCACATTTGCATGGCATCGCTTAATATCGCATCTTATGTGCATCGCATCGCTTGCGAGTTGAGTCACAGCGCGTCACATGCGCATGGCATCACTTGATATCGCACCTTATGTGCATCGCATCGCATGCGCATTGAGTCATTTCTCGTCACATTTGCATGTCATCGCTTGTTATCGCATCTTATGTGCATCGCATCGCATGTGCATTGAGTCACGTCGCACCAAATGCGCATGACATCGCTCGTTATCGCATCATTTGTGCATCGCATCGCATGCGCATTGAGTGACATCGCGTGATATGCGCATGGCATCGCTTGATATCGCATCTTATGTGCATCGCATGCGCCTTTGAGTCACATCACGTCACATGCGCATGTGATCGCTTGATATCGCGTCTTATGTGCTTCGCATCGCATGCTTATTGATTCCAAACACGTCACATGCGCATGGCATCGCTTGATATCGCATCTTATGTGCATCGCATCGCTTGCGAATTGAGTCACAGCGCGTCACATGCGCATGGCATCACTTGATATCGCACCTTATGTGCATCGCATCGCATGCGCATTGAGTCACTTCGCATCACTTGCGCATGGCATCGGTATATATCGCATCTTATCTGCATCGCATCGCAGTGCATTGAGTGTAATACGCATGCATCGGTCGACATCGCATCTTATCTGCATCGCATGCGCATTGAGTAACTTCGCATCACACGCGCATGTCACCGCTGGACATCTCATCTTATGTGCATCGCATCGCATGCGCATTGAGTCACATCGCTTCACATGCGCATGGCATCGCTTGATATCGCATCTTAAGTTTATCGCATCGCATGCGCTTTTGAGTCACATCAGGTCACATGCGCATGGCATCGTTTCATATCGCATTTTATAGACATCGCGTCCCTTGCGCATTGAGTCACGTCGCGTCACATGCACATGGCATCGCTTGATATCGCATCTCATGTGCATCGCATATCATGCGCATTGAGTCACGTCGCATCACATGCGCATGGCATCGCGTGATATCGCAACCTATGTGCATCGCATCGCATGTGCATTGAGTCACGTCGCGTCACATGCGCAAGTAATCGCTTGATATCGCATCTCATGTGCATCGCATCGCATGCACAGTGAGTCACGTCGCGTCCCATGCGCATGACATCGCTTGATATGGCATCTTATGAGAATCGAATCGCATGCTTATTGAGTGACGTCACGTCACATACGCACGGCATCACTTGATATCGCATCTTATGTGCATCGCATCGCATTCGCATTGAGTCACATCGCATCACATGCGAAGGGCATCGCTAGACAACGCATCTTATGTGCATCGCATCGCATGCGCATTGAGTCACGTCGCATCACATGCGCATGGCATCGCGTGATATCGCATACTATGTGCATCGCATCGATTGTGCATTGAGTCACGTCCAGTCACATGCGCATGGCATCGCTTGATATCGCAGCTTATGTGCATCGCATCGCATGCGCATTGAGTCACGTCGCGTCACATGCGCATGCCATCACTTGATATCGCATCTTATGTGCATTGCATCGCATGCTCATTGTGTCACTTCGCATCTCATGCACATGGCATTGCTTGATATCAAATCTTATGTGCATCGCATCGCATGCGTATTGAGCCATTTCAGGTCACATTTGCATGGCATCGCTTGATATCGCATCTTATGTGCATCGCATCGCATGCGCATTGAGCCACGTCGCGTCGCATTCGCATGGCATTCTATGATATCGCATCATATGATCATCGCATCGCATGTGCATTGCGTCACGTCGCACCACATGCGCAAGACATAGCACGTTATCGCATCTTTTGTGCATCGCATCGCATGCGCATTGAGGGACATCGCGTCATATGCGCATGGCATCGCTTGATATCGCATCTTATGTGCATCGCATAGCAGCGCATTGACTCACATCGCGTCACACACGCATGTATCGCTCGACATCGCATCTTATGTCCATCGCATGCGGATTGAGTCACGTTGCGTCACGTGCGCATGGCATCGCTTGATATCGCCTCCTATCTGCATCATATCGCATGCGCATTGAGTCATTTCTCGTCACATTTGCATGTCATCGCTTGTTATCTCATCTTATGTGCATCGCATCGCATGCGCATTGAGTCACAGCGCGTCACATGCGCATGGCATCACTTGATATCGCACCTTATGTGCGTCGCATCGCATGCGAATTGAGTCACAGCGCGTCACATGCGCATGGCATCACTTGATATCGCACCTTATGTGCATCGCATCGCATGCGCATTGAGTCACAGCGCGTCACATGCGCATGGCATCACTTGATATCGCATCTTATATGCATCGCATCGCATGCGCATTGAGTCACGTTGCGTCGCATTCGCATGGCATTGCTTGATATTGCAACTTATGTTCATCCCATCGCATGTGCATTGAGTCAGGTCGCACCACATCCGCATGTCATCGCTCGATATGGCATCTTTTGTGCATCTCATCGCATACGCATTGAGTGACATCACGTCATATGCGCATGGCATCGCTTGATATCGCATCTTAATTGCATCGCATCGCAGCGCATTGAGTCTTATACGCATGCATCGCTCGACATCGCATCTTATGTGCATCGCATGCGCATTGAGTCACTTCGCATCATACGCGCGTGGCACCGCTGGACATCGCATTTAATGTGCATCGCATCGCATGCGCATTGAGTCACATCGCTTCACATGCGCATGGCATCGCTTGATATCGCATCTTAAGTGCCTTGTATCGCATCCGTTTTTGAGTCACGTCGCATCACATGCGCATGGCATCGCGTGATATCGAATCCTATGTGCATCGCATCGCATGTGCATAGAGTCTCGTCGCGTCACATGCGCAAGCCATCGCTTGATATCGCATCTTATGTGCATCGCATCGCATGCGCAGTGAGTCACGTCGCGTCACATGCGCATGGCATCGCTTGATATGGCATCTTGTGAGAATCGCGTCGCATGCTTGTTGAGTCACGTCGCGTCACATGCGCACGACATCACTTGATATCGCATCCTATGTGCATCGCATCGCATTCGCATTGAGTCACAAGGCGTCAGATGCGCATGGCAGTGCTTGATATCGCATCTTATGTTAATCGCATCGCATGCGCATTGAGTCACATCGCATCACATGCGCAAGCCATCGCTAGACAACGCATCTTATGTGCATCGCATCGCATGCGCATTGAGCCACGTCGCATCACATGCGCATGGCATCACGTGATATCGCATCCTATGTGCATCGCATCGCATGTGCATTGAGTCACGTCGCGTCACAGGCGCATGGCATCGCTTGATATCGCATCTTATGTGCATCGCATCGCATGCGCAATGAGTCACGTCGCGTCACATGCCTATGGTATCGCTTGATGTGGCATTTTATGAGCATCGCATCGCATGGTTATTGAGTCACGTCGCGTCACATGCGCATGGCATCACTTGATATAGCATTTTATGTGCGTCGCATCGCATGCGCATTGAGTCACAAGGCATCACATGCGCATGGCATCACTTGATATCGCATCTTATGTGCATTGCATCGCATGCGCATTGAGTCACTTCGCATGTCATGCACATGGCATTGCTTGATATCGCATCTTATGTGCATCGCATCGCATGCGTATTGAGCCATTTCAGGTCACATTTCCATGGCATCGCCCCTCCGAAGGAGTGTCGCCTTGCCGTGGCGGAGGGACTCAGTACCCAAACCAGACAGCCTGCTACGTGTGTCTTTGTGACCACTGGTAGGCAAGAGGTGAGGGGAAGCTAAGAACATTCCAAACGGGTAGATGAGGCTCGGTAGTCTTGGTCGACAACTCATCTAGGAGAAGAGGACTCCGAAATCAAACTCCCCCAGGGGAACCTACCACGGTAGGTCCGGGTATGGCGCTCCCGGGGCCCCGAGCCACTCACAATCATTTCACCCCCTCCACCTTCATTAACTGTGCCACGTGCGTTTTATGTTGCTTTTTTTATATCACCCTCTTCCTCTTCTAGGTTTATTCTGATTATTAGTTTGTAAGTTCCTAGATTTATAACTCCTGTCTCACCAGCAGGGATCTTTCCTATCTCCGTGGTCCTGTCCCACGGTTTTCGGCGCGGCCCCCGACTTGTGTGCTCTTCGGAGGTCTCAGGCGCGAAGGTTGTGCGGACCCTTCACACTGCCCCCATGTGTAGCCTTAGGTGCGGAGCCCGTCCACACGTCATGTACACCCACGTAGCTCCTTGAGGGCACGGCCGGTGTTAATTTCACGACGGCCGCGTGCCGTCGGGTTAGTATCACCGGCCGGACGTGTTACCGCTGACGGAGCCCCGGTGTAATCAACCCGAAGTCCCCTGAATCCACGCTGACTCCGTTGAGGCAGCGTGTGCTAAAGCGGGGAGCCACAGGCGGTTATTCCTGTGGTGGGGGCGTAAAATCGGGGTGTCACGTGCTGAACGGTTTACCCATGCGGACAAGCAGTGGAGATCGGAGGGTAGCTCCTCTGAAGTACGCCTTGAGGTCAGTCATGGAGGGGTCTCCATGGCGGCACAGACCGTGGAGATTTTGGTGTCTTTCTTTTCTTTGACCCCCGGATGGCAGGCTGACGCCGACGGTTCCGGATGGGGGTCCGATTTCAACATGCATCCGCGCAAACCCTCCCATTTCGACAGTTTTCTAGTCATGAACTTGGCCAGTGAAAGGAAAACGATGAAGGATCTGAGCCCCTTTTACATGAAAAAAGAACTCGACAGGATCTGTGGCCTTGTTAAAAACGCCACCCGAGTACGAGACGGTACGCTTTTGGTAGAAGTGACCACCGCAGACCAGTGCTAGAAATTGTTGAAAGCCACTTTGTTGGGCTCCTACCCCATCCGGGTAGCCCCACATAAATCTCTAAACTCATGCAGAGGAGTTGTCACCACATCCAGTCTGGACGGTCTGTCAAACGAGGAGATTGTTACTTGCCTCTCCGACCAGCGGGTGTGTCAAGCGTACCGTCTGACAAGAAAGCAGGATGGTAAAGTGATTGATTTACGTACGGTTTTCCTCACTTTTAAGGGCACACAGTTGCCAGAATACATCTTCTGCGGGTACGAGCGTGCCGCCGTACGTCAATATGTCCCGAACCCTATGCGCTGTTTTCAGTGTCAGAAGTTCGGACATACTAAGACCGCGTGTAACCATCCTGCCGTTTGTGAGCGTTGTGGCCTATCACCTCATGAGGGCACGGCTTGTACCCGTGACCCTCATTGTGTTAACTGTGGAGCCGGTCATCCATCTAGCTCGCGTCAGTGTGCGAAGTTTCTGGATGAAAAATGTATACAGGAGCTACGCGTGAAAGAACATCTTACATTTCCAGAGGCGCGTCGTCGCTTTGAGCAGCTGCAACCTGCGACCACCACAGGTTATGCCTTGGCTGCCCGACGCGCTCCTGTTAACACCGTAGCGATACAGCATGTCCCTGTATCAGATGCCTCCACACAGACAGACCTACCAGCGAGTATTGTTCCACTGTCTCGTGCCACACCTGCAAAAGCTACAACATCTACAGCCGTGCAGACACCAGCTCACAAGGCGTCCACAAGTCGTAACCAGCCTGTTGATAGCCATTCCTCTAGGCCTGATGTTCGCGCCAGCAGCCACACGTCATCAATGAAGTCCCGCTCCTGCTCCCGTTCCGCGAGCCGCAGGGGATCTTCAGACTCCCGTACATCCGAGGAGTCACTAGGGGATGACGAAATTAACCTACCCCGTCCAAAGTCGGTTAAGGTAAAGATGAAAAAGAAAAAGATGAAGACGAATCACTAATTCTTCTTTACCATGGAAATAATCCAGTGGAATGTTAATGGGTTCCGGGCACGTGTTCCGGACATACAGCATCTCGTTGCGCAACGCTCTCCATCAATCGTCTGCCTACAAGAAACACATTTGCACCCTAATCACGCATTACATCTTCGTGGTTTTTCGGCTTTTAGGCATGACTCTGCAGCTGATCGACGAGCAAGCGGAGGAGTTGCTACTTTGGTGGCGCATACCATCTCTGCCACAAGCATCCCGCTAAACACGCCGCTGCAAGCTGTGGCTGTGCGTGTCCAGTTGCAGGGCTTAAGTCTGTCAATTTGCAATGTCTATCTGCCGCCGGTCAGTGTTGTACACGAGAACGACCTTCGAGCTCTTTTGGCTCAGATTCCGCCACCCTTTATCTTCCTTGGTGATCTGAATGCCAAACACTCTTCATGGGGCTCCGACACTGACGATGCTCGCGGATGCCTTGTAGGAGACGTTTGCGATATGTCCGGCCTCCTTTTGTTGAACACTGGTGCCCCTACCTTTTTATCATCTGCCTATGGTACGTACTCCGCCTTAGACGTTAGCTTCTGTAGCCCGTCATTGGTACCACTCATTGATTGGTCGGTGCTCTCCGACCTCTTTGGCAGTGATCATTTTCCCATTAACATTCACATATCTGGTTTCCATACTATTCCAACACGATACCCTCACTGGATTATTTCCAAGGCTGACTGGGGGAAATTTCGTTCCCTCATTCACCTTACCGACGATGGTTTTACCACCATCGACAACATGGTGGAGTATTTTACATGTTCTGTCCTGCTTGCAGCAAATTCCAGCATTCCTCGCGGTTCTACTACACCTCGTCATCTTCCTGTGCCTTGGTGGACCGAGGAATGTCGTTTGGCTGTTAATGCCCGCAAACGGGCCTTGCGAGTTTTCAGTGCACATCCTACGGAAGAGAACTTTATTGCGTTTAAGCGAGTGCGTGCCCGGGCGCGTTTTGTACTTCGCAGTGCAAAACGCACATCCTGGGTAACTTACGTCTCTTCCATCTCTCGACGCACTTCAACACAAAGGGTGTGGACTGCGGTTCGGCGTATGTACGGCAAGTGTCGCCGGACGATTATTCCCGGCCTTGCCGTACAGGGCTCTTATTACACTAGCGAGCAGGCTATCGCCGATGCCCTTGCCGATTTCTTCTCGGCTACCAGCCAAACCCAAAGTTACGATAGGTCGTTTTTAGCTATCAAGGAATCTGCGGAGCGGATAGCTCTTAATTTTAACAGCGACGGTAGTGAGCCATACAACCCGCCTTTTAGCATAGCAGAGCTGATGCACTCCTTGTCTCTCGCGCACAATTCTTCTCCCGGTCCTGATGACATCCACCGACAAATGTTGCTTCATCTTCCACCTCAGGCTCTTTTCTGCCTGCTGGGCGTCTATAACCGAATCTGGCTCCAGCGGGTTTACCCGTCTTCCTGGCGCGAGGGTATCGTCATCCCTGTACCTCGGCCCGGGAGAGACCGGGTACTTGCCTCTAGCTACCGCCCTATTTGCCTAACGAGTGTCGTTTGCAAGACCCTCGAACGTATGATCAACACTCGTTTAGTGTGGTGGCTAGAGACGAATAACCTGCAGAGTAATGCCCAGTGCGGTTTTCGTCGCCATCGCTCCAGTGTCGACAATCTGACAAGCATGGAGGCCTACATACAGAATGCATTTCTCTTGAAGCAGCATGTCGTGGGTGTCTTCTTTGATCTGGAGAAGGCCTACGACACTACATGGCGCTATGGCATCCTGCGTGCTTTGCAGAGTTATGGTTTACGCGGTAACTTGTCGTTTTTTATTTTTAACTTTTTACTAATTCGCCGCTTTCGTGTCCGCATAGGTAGCACGCTCTCCCAAGAGAAGGTTCAGGAGAATGGCGTACCCCAGGGGTCGATTCTCAGCGTTACGCTTTTCGCCGTTGCCATTAATGGCATCACCAGCGCTGTTCGTAGCGGAATCCCGATGTCGCTGTATGTTGACGACTTTGCGATATACTATCGCTCTTATAGTTTGGAACACATAGAGCGTCAACTGCAAATGACCATAACATCCATCGCCGAGTGGGCGTCTCGCACCGGCTTTCGGTTTTCTCCTACGAAAACACAGTGTCTCCACTTTCACCGACTCCGTGGTGTACACCGCGCTCCTGATCTCCATTTGCGTGGCACACGTCTTCCATTTGTTCCGCACCTGAAGTTCTTGGGCTTACACCTCGACAGCAAACTCACATGGGAGCACCATATACGTCACCTTCGTGCTTCCTGCGGTCGTTCGCTTCGGGTTCTCAGGGTCCTATCTGGGGCATCTTGGGGAGGCGATCGCACGGTAATGTTGAGGTTGTATCGCTCATTGGTCCGGTCCAAATTAGACTACGGCTGTTTTATCTATGGCTCTGCATCAGCCTCTAAACTCCGCCTTTTAGACACAATTCATCACACTGGTATCCGTCTCGCTACTGGGGCTTTCCGCACAAGTAGAGTGGATTGTCTGTATGCTGATTCTGGCGAACCTCCACTGTCTGTTCGACGCTCGTTGTTACTTTGTTCTTACGTGGCAAGGTTGGCCGCTCATCCAGGTCATCCTTCGTTTCCACCTGTATTGCGTCCAGACCTCGCGGATTTGGATTTGGATTTGGTTTAAGGGCGCTCAACTTCTAGGTCATCAGCGCCCTTAACAGACTCATGGCAATAGCCAGATATAAATTTCACTCAAAAAAAATAAAAATACTAGAAACAACAAAATATACAAGGTAGAAATCAGTGGCAATAGCCAGATATGAAACAAGGTGATAAATATGTCCAAAAGCAGAACAAGATAATTAAAAAATTTAAATCCTCAAATTTAAATTACACTGCGCTAAAAAATTAAGAACTCTATCAACCGCTGTTTTGTCGTCCGCTAGGACCTCTGCAAGTCTGGCAGGCAGCTGCAGAGAATCCCGAAGGTGCGCTAGAGAGTAACACTCTAGGAGCACGTGGCGAACCGACAAAACGTTGTCACACAGCGGACATAGAGGTGCAGGGTCCCTTTTAAATAGGTAACCGTGCGAAAAATTGCAGTGCCCTATTCTTAATCGAGCCAAACTAACCTCCTCGCGACGAGATGTGCGACAGGAAGTTACCCAGTTTATCGGAAGTTCTTTCACTTCTCTAAGCTTATTACCGCGGAGAGCTGACCACTCGTCGTGCCAGGACGACAGCACCGCTCTCCGCACTTCAAGCCTAAAGTCTTCCGAAGTAACACGTGAGATGATAATTCTGGGTTCTGTAGTTGCCGTCTTTGCTGCTAAATCTGCCTTTTCATTCCCAGGCAAACCTACGTGACCAGGAATCCATGCACACACCACGTCAACGCCAGAAGCGTGTAAAACATGGAGGGCATCCTGGATACGTTGTACAATAGGGTGGGGGTTGTACAACTGACAAAGGCTCTGCAGTGCACTAAGGGAATCGCTCAAAATCAGGCAGTCACCTAATTTACGACGGCGAACATACAAAACGGCTCGATAGATTGCATAAAGCTCTGCAGTAAAAATGGAAGTGCTATTTGGAAAACCGAATGTATATGGTTCGGTTCCATAAACATAAGCACATCCAACACCGTTGGTGTTCTTTGATCCATCGGTGTAAATATATTTACGGTCAGAGTAGCCTGACAAAAATTCTAAGAAACACGTGCGGATACTTGAAATAGGCATCGTGGACTTCTGGTGTATGGTCATCCCAAGATCTACATGGGGCGTACCAGATAGCCAAGGGGGGTAAAGTCTCTCGCCCGTGGCGAACATCACAGGCAGTTCCACTCCAAGCTTCACTAGGAGCTCTTGGAAACGGAACCCCGCAGGCTTTGGATTAAGGGTGCTATTTCTATATCGTTCTCTTAGCGTGGTGGTGAAAAAAGAAGCGAACGTTGGGTGCTTAGGCATACATCTAAGCGCACAACCATAATTTGCCAAGAGAATCTCACGCCGATATTGCAGAGGAGGTTCTGCGGACTCGGCGTAAAGGCTCACCACTGGGCTTGTTGGAAAAGCTCCTGTTGCAATGCGGATGCCCCTATTATGGACCACGTCTAATCTTCTCAGCACAGATGGCCGTGCTGACGAATAAACAATACACCCATAGTCTAGCTTAGATCGGACCAATGCGCGATATATTCGCAACAAAATTGTTCGATCCGCTCCCCACGATTTGCCATTCAGTACTCGCATAATATTTAGGGAACGGTCACATCTCGCTCTTAGCTGTGCAATATGCGACGACCAACTAAGCTTCCTGTCCAAGATCAAACCCAGGAAGCGCGTCTCTTCTGCGAAGGGAAGTTCATCTGGACCAAATCGGAGCGAAGGTGGTAATCGTCTCCTACGGCGCCAGAAATTAACGCAGATTGACTTCTCAGTTGAGAAACGGAAGCCGTTTTTCACGCTCCATTCTCTAAGGTTGTCCAAACATTGCTGCAGGCGCCGTTGTAAGAACGCCGTGCGCTGAGAAGTGCAATAGACAGCGAAGTCGTCTACGAATAGGCATGACGAAACTCCAGGTGGAACACATTTCCAGATGGAGTTAATTGCTATAGCAAAGAGCGTGACACTTAGCACCGAACCCTGAGGTACTCCCTCCTCCTGAACAAAAGAATTAGAAAAAACCGAGCCGACCCTTACTCGGAAAAAGCGGTCCTTCATAAACTCCTGGATGAAAAGTGGTAGGCGTCCACGTATGTTCCAGGCATACAGGGAACGTAGAATCCCTGCTCGCCAGCACGTATCATAAGCCTTCTCAAGATCGAAAAATATGCCAACGGTTTGACAGTTCTTCATAAACCCGTCCATTATCTGTGTCGATATTGACACAAGATGGTCAACAGTTGAACGGCGTCGTCGAAAACCACACTGGATGTTAGTCAGTAGGTTACGACTTTCTAACCACCATACCAATCGTCCATTGATCATGCGTTCCATCACCTTGCAAACGCAACTGGTGAGGGAAATAGGACGATAGCTGGAGGGAAGATGACGGTCCTTCCCAGCCTTCAAGATGGGAATAACGGTGGCCTCCCGCCAATTTTCTGGGAGTATACTGTCAACCCAAACACGATTATAGACCTCGAGCAGGAATGCCTTACCTTCAGGAGAGAGCTGTTGTAACATTTGTACATGAATACCGTCCGGTCCTGGTGCTGAACATCGCGAAGATTTCAGGGAATACTCCAGCTCTGCCATGGTGAAAAGGCGATTGTAATCTTCTACGTTTCTAGAACGAAACGAGAAGCCTTGAGATTCCACCTGAGTTTTAATTGGAAGGAACTCAGGGGAGTAGTTTTCCGAGCTAGACACTTGTGCGAAAGCACTGCCAAAGGTATTGGCCACTTCAAATGAATCAACAACAGCTCCTGTGGCTGTTTTTAGTCCCGCTATTGGTATTTGGGTCGTTTTAGCTGCAACACGCCTTAATCTATCCCACACAACCGAGGAAGGTGTGTGTCGGTTAAATGAAGCTACAAATTTGCTCCATGATGACTTTTTGCTATCCTTAATGACTTGTCTGGACCTGGCGCGCATTTTCTTGTACTCGATTAGGTTTTCCAAAGTAGGGTGACGTTGGAAAACCCTAAGTGCACGCCTTCGAGCACGAATGGCATTCCGACATTCTTCCGTCCACCAGGGAACGGGAAATCGACGGGGGTGTGTAGTCGACCGCGGAATCGATTGTTCAGCAGCAGAGAGAATCGTCTCCGTGAGATGCTGCGCCAAATTATTTACTGAGTCATGCTCGTTGTAGGTAAAGACAGCCAACTGGGTGTAAAGGTTCCAGTTGGCATGGTCCAAACGCCATCTGGGCATACGAGTGGAAAATGTATGTTGCGTCAAGAGACTAATAAGACATGGGAAGTGGTCACTAGAGTGTAAATCAGAGATGACATTCCATTGTAAGGAGACTGCCAACTGAGGTGAACAAACTGCAAGGTCAAGATGCGAGAAACTATTGTGAGAGTCCGAAATGAATGTAGGCTCTCCAGTGTTGAGGAGAGCTAGGTTGTGACTGTCCAAAAAATCGGAAATGAGTGTACCTCTCGCACAAGCGCGACTTGAACCCCAAAGTGGGTGGTGCGCATTGAAGTCTCCCATCAACAGAAACGGTGTTGGCAACTGGGAAACTAGATCTTCTAAATCAATGTGCGAGAAGTCATGGGACGGAGGCAAATATATATTACAGATGGTGAAATGGATGTCTGGCAGTTGAATCCTTATTGCAACTGATTGTATATCAGAATGCAATGGTAGAGTTTGCATATACACGTCATCTCTAACAAGCATCATAGCGCCGCCATGTGCCGGTACACCCTCTTCTGGTGTAACATCACACCGTATTGGGGTGTATCGCCTTAGATGGAAAGCGTCATGAGGACGCAGCTTAGTCTCTTGCAAACATGCAACCAGAGGTTCGTATTCTTTGAGCAAAAGCTCAAGTTCTGGCCGTTGAGTTCGAATTCCACGTATGTTCCATTGTAGGATAGCCATATTGCATTGTGTATGGGACAGATAGTTCCAAGGTAACTCTTCATTACTTTGGAGCAGGCGGTTGTCGAACTAACTTAGCCCTTTTTTTTTCTGTGGGGCTGGCATTCTTGTCTGGCGCTTTTTCGCGCCTTTTTTCTACTGGGGGTCTCCCAGTGTGGGCAGATTCCAATTCCATGTCCTCTGCCGAGGACGTCCGTGTTCCGATACTGAATTTTGGTTCGAGAGCTTCGAACCGATTTGACACGGAGACCGGCGAAGATGAAAGACGCCGGTCAGAGTCCACCCCTGAAGATTCTCCAGAAGAGGATATTCGAGATCTTCGAGGAGATGTTCGTGGACTCTTACATCCCTTCGATGTACTGGGATTAGACATACTATTTTCCTTGAGGAAGTCGGTCCTTGTGTAATTCTTTCTAAACTTTATCGGTGAGGCTTCACATCTTACGGGCTTGCTAGTTTTTTGCTCTGATCTTGGTGCTCTTGATGGTGATGTAACAGTGATGTTCCTTGCACTTGAAGATTTTGTGGAAGTTGACGTTGACATAGATGTGCGCGCTGATGTTGAAGGCTTTGGAATAGAGCTACGGGCTACAAGTGTCTTTTCAGATATTGTTGCCCCATTAAAATCGCTGGTCTGCGTTGCGATCTCTCTGCTCGGTACCGGTTTAGCTACAACTGAGCTATAGGTCCCGGACCTTGGAACAGAGGGTTGGCGTAAACGCAAGAGCTTCCGGGCTTCTGAGAAGGGCACCTTCTCTTTAACCCGTATCTCTTGAATCGCTCTTTCTTCTACGAAACGGGGGCAATCTCGGGAACTGGATGGATGTTCACCTCTGCAGTTCACACATGACGGAGCTGCTGTACATGCACCATCGTGGGATTCATCTCCACATTGAGGGCATGTAGCTTGTCCCTTGCAAAGCTCGCTTGTATGTCCAAAGCGCTGGCACTTGAAACATCTCAGCGGGTTCGGGATGAAAGGCCGAACTTCGATGCATTCGTACCCTGCCTTAATCCTCTGCGGGAGATCTACCCGGTCAAAGGTCAGGAACAGGGTACGTGTTGGCTTCAGTTCACCACCCTCTTTGCGCTGAACCCTGTAAACGTTAGTAACGCCTTGTTCCAAAAGATTTTCTTTAATCTCCTCATTACTTAGATCATCCAAGGCGCGGGTGTTTATCACGCCGCGCGAGGAGTTCAAAGTTCTGTGCATTTCCACACTGATAGGATAACTGGCTAGCATATTCGCCTTCAGTATTTTAGCTGCCTGGGTGGATGAATGTGTTTCAACCAGCAGCGTGCCATTGCGAGATCTAGTGCATGACTTTACTGGACCAGCAATGTTATCCAGACCCTTTTGAATGGTAAAGGGGCTCACCGATAGGAATTTTTTTACCTTCCTCTTTTCTAGTAATAACTAAGTAGCGAGGACCACAACACTCGACTACTTCTTTTCCACTTGCTTTTTTGTTGTTTGGAGTTTTTGGACTCATGGCGATGATATCCTCCACCATTGCAAATGTCTCCGATGGCATGCTCACTTCCTGGGCGCCACCCCGGCTTAGGTGAGAGTCCTGGCCTGGACCTTGCTCACCCTAGGGTCTCACCTCCCAATGTATAGACAGAGGGACCCAATCGCCTTCAGGAGTGCATCAGCTCATGCAATGGCCCCTCCCCGGGACTGACCTTTATCAGCGGATACGCACACAGATCCTACATGATAACCAGGGGCTGGGACTTACGCGATTACCCAGTCACCCCTTGCGTCACCCCATCCTCCGACGACCCGCGCGTAGGTTATCCATCAGACTGTGTACAGGGAGGTAACAGGTGGGAGGTCAAACACAAAAGTGGACCAAAGTTGATTGGGCGTTTGGCATATGCCCTCTCACCTCTTGGAGGAACCCAATCGAGAGTATGGCTTGGGGCCCCGGGTACGCCAAACCCGTACCTACCATAGTAGGAGCCCCTGGGGGAGTTTGATTTCGGAGTCCTCTTCTCCTAGATGAGTCGTCAACCAAGACTAACGAGCCCCATCTACCCGTTTGGAATGTTCTTTGCTTCCCCTCACCTCTTGCCTACCAGTAATCAAAATGACACTTAGTAGGCCGTCTGGCTCAGGTACTGAGCCCCTCCGCCACGACAAGGCGACACTCCTTCGGAGGGGTCCAGACCTCGCGCACCGTTATATGCGGAATAAAACAATCTCCCGTCCAAGTGGCATCAGGTTTCGAGAACTGCTTGTCGCAAACGCCCTCCGACTGCCAGTTGTAGAGCGGCATTCACTTGGCCACTGTCCTCCCTGGCAACTCCAGCGTGCACGCTTTGACCTGGAGCTGTCGGGCTGTGCAAAGACCGCTACCCCTCCTTCGGTGTTCCGTCAACTCTTCACCGCAGTTCTGGGCCGATAACGGACTTATACTCCGGTATTCACCGATGGCTCCCAGTTGGGTAGTACGACGGGTTCCGCATTTATATACAACGGTGAGGTTCACACATACCGCCTTCCAGACGCCAGTTCAGTTTTTACCGCCGAGCTGTTTGCCATCTTTTATTTCTTACTTTTTATCTCCCGTTCAGTTCCTGAACATTTTATTGTGTGTTGCGACTCGCTGAGCGCCCTTCAGGCGCTGCAACAATTTGTTGGCAACTCGGTATTAATTATTAAAATAGAGGCACTTTTATCTCAGTTGTTATCTCGCAGATACCAGTTCGTTTTTACGTGGATCCCAGGTCATGTGGGTATTCCGGGCAACGAGGCGGTGGATGCGGCTGCGAAGTCTGCATGCCGCCTTCCGGAATATTCCACCCGTACGTTACCCTATATAGATGTTCAGAAGTACTTTCGGCGCCATCTATTTACTCTCTGGCAACAATCTTGGGAAGCGTTAGCTGGCACTCAGTTACGGACAATCAAGGACACGGTACAACCCTGGCAAACATCTTGCAGGGATTCCAGGCGTGAGGAGGTGATTTTAACCCGCCTGAGGATAGGCCACACTCGAGCCACGCATGCACACCTTTTGCGCGGTGATCCGGAGCCTGTCTGTGCGACGTGCAATGTCCCACTCTCCGTTGCACATGTCCTTACTGATTGTCCGCGGTATGCTCGTGAGCGCCAGTCCTTTGGCCTGGGTCTTACACTGTGCACCGTGTTAGGCAACGATCCAGTAGCTGTAAATACAGTACTGCGGTTTGTTGCGCATATCGATTTTGGTAAGCAAGTGTAAGGTTTCTTTTATCTAGGCGGAAATATACTTTTAGGATGTTTTACTCGTGTTTTTAGCCCTTTTTAACAGTAGCCAGTTTTATGTCTTTAGTAATTTAAGTGTTTATCGGTTTTAATTTTCCGTTTTTAGCTGTCTTAGCTCTCTTTTTAGTAATTATAATGTTCATTTTTAGGTATTTTAACTTTCACGTTTTAGCTTTAAAAGGGTGAGGTTTTATTTCTTTGTTTTTATTTTTGGACTTCGCGCCCTAATGACCAAGTTGTCGACGGGCCCGTAAACCCCACTACTCACTCACTCCATGGCATCGCTTCATATCCCATCTTATGTGCATCGCATCGCATGCGCATTGAGCCACGACGCGTCCCATTCGCATGGCATTCTATGATATCGCATCATATGATCATCGCATCGCATGTGCCTTGAGTCACGTTTCACCACATGCGCACGGCATCGCTCGACATCGCATCTTATGTCCATCGCATGCGGATTGAGTCACGTTGCGTCACGTGCGCATGGCATCGCTTGATATCGCATCTTATGTGCATCATATCGCATGCGCATTGAGTCATTTCTCGTCACATTTGCATGTAATGGCTTGTTATCGCATTTATGTGCATGGCATCGCATGCTCATTGAGTCACGTCGCGTCAAATGCGCATGGCATCGCTTGATATCGCATCTTATGTGCATCGCCTCGCATGCTCATTGAGTTATCTCGCGTCACATAGGCATGGCATCGCTTGACATGGCTTCTTATGTGCACCGCATCGCATGCTTACTGATTCACGTCGCGTCACATGCGCATGGCATCCCTTGATATCGCACCTTATGTGCATCGCATCGCGTGCGCATTGAGTCACTTCGCATCACATGCGCATGGCATCGCTCGACAGCGCATCTTATGTGCATGGCATCGCATGCGCATTGAGCCATTTCAGGGCACATTTGCATGGCATCGCCCGATATCGTATCTTTTGCTTATCGCATGCAGATTGAGTCACGTTGCGTCACGTGCGCATGGCATCGCTTGATTTCGCATCTTATGTGCATCATATCGCATGCGCATTGAGTCACGTCACATCACATGCGCATGGCATCGCTTGATATAGCATCTTATGTGCATCGCATCGCATGCGCATTGAGTCACATCGCGTCACATGTACATGGCATGGCTTGATATCGCATCTTATGTGCATCGCATCGCATGCGCTTTTGAGTCACATCACGTCACATGCGCATGCCATCGCTTGAAATCCCATCTTATGTGCTTCGCATCGCATGCGCATTGAGTCACGTCGCCACACATGCACATGGCATCGCCTGATATCGCATCTCATGTGCATTGCATCGCATGCGCATTGAGTCACGTCGCATCACATGCGCATGGCATCGTTTGATGTCGCATCTAATTTGCATTGAGTCACATCGCATCACATGCGCATGGCATCGCTCGACAACGCATCCTGTGTGCATCGCATCACATGCGCATTGAGTCATGTCTCCTCACATTTCCATGGCATCGCTTGATATCGCATCTTATATGCATCGCACCGCATGCGCATTCAGTTACGTCGCGTCGCATTCGCATGGCATTGCTTGATACCGCATCTTATGTTCATCGCATCGCATGTGCATTGAGTCACGTCGCACCACATGCGCATGACATCGCTCGTTATCGCATCCTTTGTGCATCGCATCGCATGCGCATTGAGTGACATCGCGTGATATGCGCATGGCATCGCTTTATATTGCATCTTATGTGCATCGCATGCGCATTGAGCCACATCGCATCACACGCGCATGAAAACGCATCTTATGTGCATCGCATCGCATGCGCATTGAGTCACAAGGCGTCACATGCGCATGGCATCACTTGATATCGCATCTTATGTGCATCGCATCGCATGCGCATTGAGTCACAACGCGCCACATGCGCATGGCATCACTTGATATCGCATCTTATGTGCATCGCATCGCATGCGCATTGAGTCACTTCGCATCACATAGGCATGCATCGCTCGACATCGCATCTTATGTGCATCGCATGCGCATTGAAACACGTCGCGTCACATTCGCATGGCACCGCTTGATATCGCATCTTATGTGCCCCATATCGCATGCGCATTGAGTCACGTCGCATCACATGTGCATGGCATATCTTGATATCGCTTCTTATGTGCATCGCATCGCATGCGCATTGAGCCGCGTCGCATCGCATGCGCATGGCATCGCTTGATATACCATCTTATGTTAATCGCATCGCATGCGTATTGAGTCACGTCGCGTCACATGCGAATGGCATCGCTTGATATCGCATCTAACGTGCATCGCATGGCATGCTCATTGAGTCACGTCGCGTCACATGCGCATTGAGCCACGTCGCGTTACATGCCAATGGCATCGCTTGATATCGCATCTTATGTGCACCGCATCGCAGCGCGTTGAGTTACGTCGCGTCACATAAGGATGCATCGCACGACATCGCATCTTATGTGCATCGCATGCGCACTGAGCCACATCGCATCACACGCGCATGGCATCCCTCGACATCGCATCTTATGTGCATCGCATTCATGCGCATTGAGTCACATCGCGTCACATGCACATGGCATCGCTTGATATCGCATCATATGTGCATCGCATCCCATGCGCTTTTGAGTCACATTACGTCACATGCGCATTTCATCGCTTGATATCGCATCATATGTGCATCGCATCGTATGCGCAGTGAGTCACGTCGCGTCACATACGCATGCATCGCTCGACATAGCGTCTTATGTGCATCGTATGCGCATTGAGCCACGTCGCGTCACACGCGCATGGCATCGCTTGATATCGCATCTTATTTGCATCGCATCGCATGCGCATTGAGTCACGTCTTGTTACATGCGCATGCCATCGCTTGATATCGCATCTTATGTGCACCGAATCGCATGCGTATTGAGTCACGTCGCACCACATGTGCATGACATCGCTTGACATCGCATCTTTTGTGCATCGCATCGCATGCGCATTGAGTGACATCGCGTCATATACGCATGGCATCGCTTGATATGGCATCTTATGTGCGTCGCATCGCAGCGCATTGAGTTACATCGCGTCACATACGAATGCATCGCTCGACATCGCATCTTATGTGCATCGAATCGCATGCGCATTGAGTCACATCGCGTCACATGCACATGGCATCGCTTGATATTGCATCTTATGTGCATCGCATTGCATGCGCATTGAGCCACGCCGCATCAGATGCGCATGGCATTGCTTGATATCGCATCTTATGCGCATCCCATCGCATTCGCATTCAGTAACGTCGCGTTGCATGCGCATGGCATTGGCTGATATTGCATCTTATGGTCATCGCATCGCATGTGCATTGAGTTACGTCGCACCACAGGCGAATGACATCGCTCGATATCGCATCTTTTGTGCATCGCATCGCATGCGCATTTAGTGACATCGCGTCATATGCGCATGGCATCCCTTGATATAGCATCTTATGTGCATCGCATCGCATGTGCATTGAGTCGCGTCGCGTTACATTCGCATGGCATCGCTTGATATCGCATTTTATGTGCATCGCATCGCATGCGCATTGAGTCACAACGCGTCACATATCTTATATGCATCGCATCGCAGCGCATTGAGTCACATCGCGTCACATGCGCATGCATCGCTCTACATCGCGGCTTATGTGCATCGCATGCGCATTGAGCCACGTCGCGTCAAATGCGCATGGCATCGCTTGATATTGCATCTTTTGTGCATCGCATCGCATGCGCATTGAGTCACTTCGCGTCACATGCACGTGGCATCGCTTGATATCGCATCTTAAGTGCATCGCATCGCATGCGCTTTTGAGCCACATCACGTCACATGCGCATGACATCGCTTGATATCGCATCTTATTTGCATGGCACCGCATGCGCATTCAGCCACGTCACCTCACATGTGCACGGCATCGCTTGATATCGCATCTAATGTGCATCGCATGCGCATTGAGTCACAAGGCGTCACATGCGCATGGCATCACTTGATATCGCATCTTATGTGCATCGCATCGCATGCGCATTGAGTCACAACGCGCCACATGCGCATGGCATCACTTGATATCGCATCTTATGTGCATCGCATCGCATGCGCATTGAGTCACTTCGCATCACATAGGCATGCATCGCTCGACATCGCATCTTATGTGCATCGCATGCGCATTGAAACACGTCGCGTCACATTCGCATGGCACCGCTTGATATCGCATCTTATGTGCCCCATATCGCATGCGCATTGAGTCACGTCGCATCACATGTGCATGGCATATCTTGATATCGCATCTTATGTGCATCGCATCGCATGCGCATTGAGCGGCGTCGCATCGCATGCGCATGGCATCGCTTGATATACCATCTTATGTTAATCGCATCGAATGCGCATTGATTCACGTCGCGTCACATGCGAATGGCATCGCTTGATATCGCATCTAACGTGCATCGCATGGCATGCTCATTGAGTCACGTCGCGTCACATGCGCATTGATCCACGTCGCGTTACATGCCAATGGCATCGCTTGATATCGCATCTTATGTGCACCGCATCGCAGCGCGTTGAGTTACGTCGCGTCACATAAGGATGCATCGCACGACATCGCATCTTATGTGCATCGCATGCGCATTGGGCCACATCGCATCACACGCGCATGGCATCCCTCGACATCGCATCTTATGTGCATCGCATTCATGCGCATTGAGTCACATCGCGTCACATGCACATGGCATCGCTTGATATCGCATCATATGTGCATCGCATCCCATGCGCTTTTGAGTCACATTACGTCACATGCGCCTTTCATCGCTTGATGTCGCATCATATGTGCATCGCATCGTATGCGCAGTGAGTCACGTCGCGTCACATACGCATGCATCGCTCGACATAGCGTCTTATGTGCATCGTATGCGCATTGAGCCACGTCGTGTCACACGCACATGGCATCGCTTGATATCGCATCTTATTTGCATCGCATCGCATGCGCATTGAGTCACGTCTTGTTACATGCGCATGCCATCGCTTGATATCGCATCTTATGTGCACCGAATCGCATGCGCATTGAGTCACGTCGCACCACATGTGCATGACATCGCTTGACATCGCATCTTTTGTGCATCGCATCGCATGCGCATTGAGTGACATCGCGTCATATACGCATGGCATCGCTTGATATGGCATCTTATGTGCGTCGCATCGCAGCGCATTGAGTTACATCGCGTCACATACGAATGCATCGCTCGACATCGCATCTTATGTGCATCGCATCGCATGCGCATTGAGTGACATCGCGTCATATGCGCATGGCATCCCTTGATATAGCATCTTATGTGCATCGCATCGCATGTGCATTGAGTCGCGTCGCGTTACATGCGCATGGCATCGCTTGATATCGCATTTTATGTGCATCGCAAGGCATGCGCATTGAGTCACAACGCGTCACATATCTTATATGCATCGCATCGCAGCGCATTGAGTCACATCGCGTCACATGCGCATGCATCGCTCTACATCGCGGCTTATGTGCATCGCATGCGCATTGAGCCACGTCGCGTCAAATGCGCATGGCATCGCTTGATATTGCATCTTTTGTGCATCGCATCGCATGCGCATTGAGTCACATCGCGTCACATGCACGTGGCATCGCTTGATATCGCATCTTAAGTGCATCGCATCGCATGCGCTTTTGAGTCACATCACGTCACATGCGCATGACATCGCTTGATATCGCATCTTATTTGCATGGCACCGCATGCGCATTCAGCCACGTCACCTCACATGTGCACGGCATCGCTTGATATCGCATCTAATGTGCATCGCATGCGCATTTAGCCACGTCGCATCACATGCGCATGGCATCGCTTGATATCGCATCTTATGTGCATCGCATCGCATGTGCATTGAGTCACGTAGCACCACATGCGCATGACATCGCTCGATATCGCATCTTTTGTGAATCGCATCGCATGCGCATTGAGTGACATCGCGTGATATGCACATGGCATCGCTTGATATCGCATCTTATGTGCATCGCATCGCAGTGCAATGAGTCACATACGCATGCATCGCTCCACATGGCATCTTAAGTGAATCGCATGCGCATTGAGTCACATCGCATCACACGCATATGGCATCGCTCGACATCGCATCTTATGTGCATCGCATCGCAGGCGCAATGAGTCACATTGCTTCACATGCGCATGGCATCGCTTGATATCGCATTTCATGTGCATCGCACCGCATGCGCTTTTGAATCACATCACGTCAAATGCGCATGGCATGGCTTGATATCGCATCTTATGTGCATCGCGTCGCATACTCATTGAGTCACGTCGCGTCACATGCGCATGGCATCCCTTGATATCGCATCTCATGTGCATCGCATCGCATGCGCTTTGAGTCACGTCGCATCACATGCGCATGGCATCGCTTGATATCGCATCTAATGTGCATCGCAACGCATGCGCATTGAGGTACGTCGCAAAGAATAAGCATGGCGTTGCCTGATATCGCATCTTATGTTCATCGCAACGTATGTGCATTGAGCCACGTCGCACCACATGCGCATGACATCGCTCGATATCGCATCTTTTGTGCATCGCATTGCATGCGCATTGAGTGAGATCGCGTCATATGCGCCTCGCATCGCTTGATATCGCATCTTATGTGCATCGCATCGCAGCGCATTGAGTCACATCGCGTCACATACGTATTCATCGCTCGACATCGCGTCTTATGTGCATCGCATGCGCATTGAGTCACGTCGCGTCACATGCGCATGGCATCGCTTGATATCGCATCTTATGTGCATCGAATCGCATGCGCATTGAGTCACGTCGCATCGCATGCGCATGGCATTGCCTGGTATCGCATCTTATGTTCTTCTCATCGCATGTGCATTGAGCCACGTCGCACCACATGCGCATGACATCGCTCGATATCGCATCTTTTGCGCATCTCATTCCATGTGCATTGAGTGGCATCGCGTCATATACGCATGGCATCGCTTGATATCGCATCTTATGTGCATCGCATCGCAGCGCGTTGAGTTATATCGCGTCACATAAGCATGCATCGCACCACATAGCATCTTATGTGCATCGCATGCGCATTGAGCCACATCGCATTAAACGCGCATGGCATCGCTCGACATCGCATCTTATGTGCATCATATCGCATGCGCATTGAGTCACGTCGCATCACATGTGCATGGCATCGCTTGATATCGCATAATATGTGCATCGAATCGCATGCGCATTGAGTCACGTCGCATCGTTTGCGCATGGCATTGCCTGATATCGCATCTTATGTTCCTCTCATCGCATGCGCTTTTGAGCCACATCACGTCACATGCGCATGGCATCGCTTGATATCGCACCTTATGTGCATCGAATCGCATGCGCATTGAGTCACTTCGCAACACATGCACATGGCATCGCTCGACATCGCATCTTATGTGCCTCGCATGCGCATGAGTCACGTCGAGTCACATGCGCATGGCATCGCTTGATGTCGCAAGTTATGTGCATCACATCGCGTGCGCATTGTGTCACGTCGCGTCACATGCGCATGGCATAGCTTTATATCGCATCTTGTGGGCATCATATCGCATGCGCATTGAGTCACGTCGCATCACATGCGCATGGCATCGCTTGATATCGCATCTTATGTGCATCGCTTCGCATGCGCATTGAGTCACGTCGCATCGCATGCGCATGGCATTGCTTGAGATCGGATCTTATGTTCATCTAATCGTATGTGCATTCAGTTACGTCGCACCACATGCGGATGACATCGTTCGACATCGCATCTTATGTTCATCGCATCGCATGCGCATTGAGTCACATCGCGTCACATGCACGTGGCATCGCTTGATATCGCATCTTATGTGCATCGCTTCGCATGCGCTTTTGAGTCACATCACGTCACATGCGCATGGCATCGCTTGCTATCGCATCTTATGTGCTTCGCATCGCATGCGCATTGAGTCACGTCGCGACACATGCACATGGCATCGCTTGATATCACATCTCATATGCATCGCATCGCATGCGCATTGAGCCACGTCGCGTCGCATGCACATGGCATCGCTTGATATCGCATCTTATGTGCATTGCAGCGCATGTGCATTGAGTGACGTCGCGTTACATGTGCATGGCATCGCTTGATATCGCATCTTATGTGCATCGCTTCGCATGCGCATTGAGTCACGTCGCATCGCATGCGCATGGCATTGCTTGAGATCGGATCTTATGTTCATCTAATCGTATGTGCATTCAGTTACGTCGCACCACATGCGGATGACATCGCTCGACATCGCATCTTATGTTCATCGCATCGCATGCGCATTGTGTCACATCGCGTCACATGCACGTGGCATCGCTTGATATCGCATCTTATGTGCATCGCTTCGCATGCGCTTTTGAGTCACATCACGTCACATGCGCATGGCATCGCTTGCTATCGCATCTTATGTGCTTCGCATCGCATGCGCATTGAGTCACGTCGCGACACATGCACATGGCAACGCTTGATATCACATCTCATGTGCATCGCATCGCATGCGCATTGAGCCACGTCGCGTCGCATGCACATGGCATCGCTTGATATCGCATCTTATGTGCATTGCAGCGCATGTGCATTGAGTGACGTCGCGTTACATGCGCATGGCATCGCTTGATATCGCATCTTATGACCATCGCATCGCATGCGCATTGAGTCACGTCGCGTCACATGCGCATGGCATCGCTTGATATCGCATCTTATGTGCATCGCATCCAATGCGCATTGAGTCACTTATAATCACATGCGCATGCCATCGCTTCATTTCGCATCTTATGTGCATCGCATCGTATGCGCACTGAGTTACATCGGATCTCATGCGCATGGCATCGCTTGACAGCGCATCTTATGTGCATCGCATCGCATGCGCATTGAGCCATGTCACGTCACATTTGCATGGCATCGCTTGATATCGCATCTTATGTGCATCTTATCGCATGCCCCCCAGGGGGACCTACTACGGTAGGTCCGGGTTTGGCGCACCCGGGGCCCCTAGCCAACTGACTCCCTCGGTGTGGGCTCCTCTTCGTGGTGAGGGAGTCAGTCAAATCGCCCACCCACGTGTAGGCCGTGCGTGGAGACCCGTGTCGGTGGAAAGGTTTATCCTGGTGGTTGAGGGGTGCGTATCTGAGCCCGGGACAGTTTCTTTTCTGAATCTGGGGAGGTTGCGCATTTCCAATACACTGCTTTGGTTACTGCTTCATCTAAACGGGAGGCTAGGGACAAACCCACCCCTAGTCAATCGGCCAGTACTAGGTATTGCACTGAACTCCAGGGTGAGTGGGACGGCGAGCCCACTATATCCCCTGTGTAGCCCTGTCATCCCAGTGGGGTGACCCCTCGTTGGGCTCCGTGGTGGGTGGGGAGCACTGGGGGATGAATTTTATGTAACCCTTTTATGGCTACAAATACACCTAAAAGACGACGTCAAGTGCAAGAAGTAAAGGAGGTAACCGCAGTGTCATCAGCTCGGTACCTGGTTATCAGTAGATTAGAAGAGGCTCAGTCATTTGTGAAAGTTAACCCTTTCGTCATCCAGGCCGGTCTTGATAAAATAGCCGGTCCTGTAAAGTCATGTACCAGACTCCGGAACGGCTCTCTTCTTATTGAGACATTTACCTCAGCCCAGTTTGATAAATTGTTAAAGGCCAAACTACTCCACGGATATCCTATTCGTGTCGAGAAGCACCGTAGTCTAAACTCTACAAAGGGGGTCATCACCTCACCCCTGTTGGATGACATGTCGGAGGAAGAGATCTTGGGCTATTTATCGGATCAAGAAGTCATTGAGGTCTACCGAGTCAGGGCTAAACGCGATGGTGTGCAGGTGCCTACCCGTACCCTGTTCCTCACATTCGACCGGCTTGACCTACCTTCGAAAATTAAGGCGGGATACGAAGTGATCCCTGTACGACAATATGTTCCCCGTCCTATGCGTTGCTTTCAGTGCCAACGCTTTGGCCACACAAAGATTTCTTGCAAACTTGCAATTCCTGTTTGTGTAAAGTGTGGTAAGGATGCCCACGACGGAGCTTGTCAATCAGTTATTTGCTGCGTGAATTGTAGGGGCGCCCATCCAGCGACATCCCCCGACTGTCCCCGCTTTTTGGATGAGAAGGCCATACAAGAGCTGCGGGTGAAAGAGCGTTTATCTTTCAGTGAAGCCCGCAAACGCCATCTCGCTCGCCAGCCTTCTGTTCTTAAATTTGGTACCTTTAGTTCCGTGGTACAAACGCAAGTGCAAAAGCGGGATATGAGTACGCAGACTCTACCTGTAATCTCCGATGCCGTCACTACCCCTACCCTACCAGCTGCTCCTGCATCCGTTACATCTAAGTCGATCACTGTTGGTACTGAACAACGAAAATTTAAAATCCAGCCAAAACGAAGTGACTTTCTAAAAGATCCTCAGACTTCCGCCAGCAGCCGATGTGGACGGAATGATAATTCTCCTTCACCTCCTCGGAGATCTCGTTCACAGGAAGACCAAAGGCGCAGCAGAGATCCTCGTGATTCTCCTGTGCCTACGGACAATCGTTTCCAGGCACTTCTTTCTGCTGGTAGTGAGCCTCTTCCTTCAGAGGAACCAATGGAACAGGAAATACCACCACCTAAAAGCCCTAGTTCCTCGCGAAACTGTAAGGGCAAATTGAAGCGCCAGCCGGCGCTCAAGTAACCGTATCTTGTTCCCTTTACCTCCAGATGTCCATTCTTCAGTGGAATGCACGTGGCATTCGCACACATAGGGCCGAATTGCAGTTACTCGCAAGATCGCTGTCTCCCACTATCATGTGCTTACAGGAAACCAAACTTCGTCAACAGGACTCCTTCAACTTTCCTGGTTTTATTCCGGTACGTTTCGACCTTCTACCGGAACCTGGTTCTCCTGCGCATGGGGGTGTCATGATCTTGATTCGAGACGGCGTTTTCTACCAACCAGTCATGCTTACCACTACCTTGCAAGCTGTTGCTGTTACCATCTGTCTACCTGGCTTTTCATTCACCATCTGTTCTGTGTATATCCCGCCTTGTGCGCTCCCGCTTGCGGACATTGATATTGCAGCCTTAGTATCCCAGCTCCCAGCACCCTACCTTTTGCTGGGAGATTTCAATGCCCATCACCCTCTTTGGGGCTCGAGTCGGGCATGTGCAAGAGGAATCCATCTTGCCGAGTTATTCGTACACAACCACCTCTCCGTTCTCAACACTGGTGAACCTACTTTTATATCTGATAGTACCGGAACCTTCTCACACTTGGACGTGTCTGTTTGCTCAGCACAGCTCACACATCGGTTGGAATGGAACGTCGTTTCTGATACATTTTCTAGCGATCATTTTCCCTGCATTATCACCATGCTTTCACACTACATGCCCTCGCCACGTGTACCCACCTGGCACATGAGCAAGGCGAACTGGCCGCTTTATTCTCGCTTGGCTGTATTCGACGACCGCGAGTTCGATGATGTTGACCAGAAGGTGGACCACGTTACTTGCGTCATTATCTCCGCTGCCAAACGTACTATCCCTAGATCGTCGCCACAGCCACGACGATTACCGGTCCCCTGGTGGACTGACGAATGCCAGGCAGCCGTTCGTACACGCAGAGCTGCTTTTCGAGTGCTTCGCCGACATCCTACACTCGACAGTCTGGTCATCTACAAGCAACAGCGCGCCAGAGCTCGTCGCATCATACGGGCCAGTAAGAAGACCTCCTGGCTCCATTTCGTGGAGTCTTTCAATTGTTTTACTCCTGCATCTGTCGTTTGGGACAAGCTTCGTCGGGTGGCTGGCAAAGTTTCTCCGTCAACGGTTCCTGGGCTTAGGGTTAATAATGACACCATCGTTAGCCCTCAAGAAGTTGCTGATACACTAGGCACTGCTTTTGCTGCAATTTCAAGTTCTTCGCGTTCTGACCCGGCTTTCTTATTCCTTAAGCACCGGGCCGAGTCGAATGCCATATCCTTTCCCTCTTCCAATCGCGAGTGTTATAACGCCTTTTTCACCATGCCGGAGCTGGAGCGGGCCCTGGCCTCCTCCAAATCGTCTGCTCCTGGGCCTGATGGTGTTCACGTGTTAATGCTGCAGCACCTTTCTTCGGCTGCTAAACTCTTTCTCTTGGAGGTGTATAACCACATCTGGCGCACCAGTACCTTTCCATTCGCTTGGCGCGAGGCTACCATCGTCCCAATCTTGAAGCCTGGTAAGGATCGCCATCTACCTTCCAGTTATCGTCCGATCTCCCTCACCAGTGCCATGTGCAAGGTGATGGAGCGCATGATTAACGGGCGATTGACGTGGTGGCTTGAATCTCAAACTCTGCTGTCCAACGTCCAGTGCGGTTTTCGTCGCTTCCGTTCAACGGTCGACCACTTGGTATCACTATCCACACATATCATGAACGGATTTGTGAGGAAGAGTCAAACAGTTGCAGTCTTTTTTGACCTTGAGAAAGCGTATGACACTTGTTGGAGGCACGGTATTCTTCGAACCCTCCATAAATGGGGCATTCGTGGACGCATGCCTCTTTTTATTCGCGAGTTTATGAGGCATAGGGTCTTTAGAGTTCGCGTTGGTTCGATTTTATCTCGTGTTTTTACCCAAGAAAACGGAGTACCTCAGGGCTCGGTACTCAGCGTCACCTTGTTTGCTATTGCCATCAATTCCATTGTGGAGTGCGTTCCTGCTGGAGTTTCTGCTTCGTTATTCGTCGACGATTTCGCTATTTACTGTAGTTCTCGACGGACTTGTCTGTTAGAGCGCCGTCTTCAATTTTGTCTTGACCGCCTCTACACCTGGGCTTTTAAGAATGGCTTTCAGTTCTCCGTCGAGAAAACCGTCTGTGTTAACTTCTGGCGGCGGAAGGCGTTCCTCCCACCTTCTCTCCATCTCGGTGCGGACGTCCTTCCCTTCGCAGACGAGGCGAAATTTTTAGGGTTGGTCTTCGACAGGAAACTCAGCTGGTCCTCTCATATTTCGTATTTGAAGGCAAGGTGCGAGCGTTCTCTTAGTGTTTTACGCGTTTTATGTGGCACATCCTGGGGAGCCGATCGGACTGTTCTTTTACGGTTATATCGCTCTCTTGTCCGATCGAAACTTGATTATGGTTCTATTGTTTACTCGTCTGCTCGGCCGTCTATTCTAAAGCGTCTCGATCCGATTCATCATCGTGGTATCAAGTTGAGTATTGGTGCTTTTCCAACGAGTCCAGTTATTAGCTTGTGTGCGGAAGCTGCCGAACCTCCGCTTTCTTTTCGGCGTGATGTCCTTCTTTGTAGTTACGCTTGCAGTCTTTCTAGTCTGCCGGGACATCCGTCTTATACCATGTTTTTTAACGATTCCTTGGACCGTCAATACTCGGCTCGCTCCCT
The DNA here is from genome assembly GCA_030765045.1 of Tenodera sinensis. Taxonomy (NCBI): domain Eukaryota; kingdom Metazoa; phylum Arthropoda; class Insecta; order Mantodea; family Mantidae; genus Tenodera; species Tenodera sinensis. The sequence goes on along the minus strand of CM060970.1, from coordinate 111,271,468 downwards.
GGCCCTACTCCCTCCAGGCGTTCGGTTTCGCTGCCTGCTTCGAGCATTGGACATGACCTTACCGGCTACCTTTTCCAGAGGAGTAACCAGATTTCCACCCTGGCGTGGTTCGCCGCCTATCGTGGATCTGGAGTTGTTGTCCCTGCCGAAGTCGACGACGCCTGCATCGTCTATTCGCTCGGCTTTTTCCTCTCTTAGAGCGAATTTTGCTCACTGCAATTTTATATACACTGATGGCTCTAAGGATGATCGCGGAGTAGGATGTGCTTTTATCCATGATCGGCAGAGTTTTAGCTTTCGTCTTTTAGCACAGTGCTCCATTTTTACAGCTGAGCTGTTTGGTATTTACCAAGCTCTTTTATATATTCATCGGCAAACCTCGCAGCACTGGGTTATTTGTTCCGACTCCCTGAGTGCTTTGCAGAGCCTGAGGATGCTGTACAGCTACCATCCGCTCGTGCAGCGTGTCCAGGACAGCCTGCACTCACTCGCTGGTGCTGGCATTAGCGTGTCATTTGCATGGGTGCCTGGACACGCAGGCCTTACAGGGAATGAGGCTGCCGATGCTGCTGCGAAGGCAGCAGTTTTAGGTCCCAGGTGTTACAGTTCTTGTGTTCCCTATGAAGACTTTCGCACCGTTTTACGTATTGATATCCTTTCGCAGTGGCGTGCTAAGTGGAGTGCTGTTCAGGGGAACAAACTTCGGGAGGTTAAGCCCCTACCGGTTACCTGGAGGACTTCCTCTCGCGCTTGTCGCCACGAGGAAGTAATTTTAGCTAGACTTCGTATCGGGCACAGTCGTTTTAGTCATGGTCACCTTTTATCTTCTGACCCGGCGCCGCTTTGTGATCACTGTAACGAGCCTTTGACGGTACGCCATGTATTAATTCAGTGCCAGTTTTTATCTCACTTTCGCGTGTCCCTAGGACTGCCGGCTACCCTGGTCGAGGTTCTGGCAGATAATTCCAGTGCTGTAGAGCGTCTCTTAAGTTTTATTCGTCTCAGTGGTATAGGAGGTCGTGTTTAAACCGCTAGTTTTATGTTGTTTTTAGTTGATCACATGTGCAGTTTGCTACTTCAGTAGCCACATGTGGGTTTTAGTGTTAATTTTAGCTCTACCTTTAGCATTACTGGCACTGTCTTGGTGACTCTTTAATTCCCGTAACATTTTAGACAACAGGTTATCCACCTGTACTTTTTAAGTTTTTGTGTTGTTCGGGCGCTAATAACTCCAGCAGTTGTGCGCCCTAAAACATTACTACTACTACTACTCATCGCATGCGCATTGAGTCACGTACGTCACATGCGCATGACATCGCTTGATGTCGCATCTTATTTGCATCGCACCGCATGCGCATTCAGCCACGTCACCTCACATGCGCATGGCATCGCTTGATATCGCATCTCATGTGCATCGCATGCGCATTGAGCCACGTCGCTTCACATGCGCATGGCATCGCTTGATATCGCATCTTATGTGCATCGCATCGCATACTCATTGAGTCACGTCGCGGCACATGCGCATGGCATCGCTTGATATCGCATCTCATGTGCATCGCATCGCATGCACATTGAGTCACGTCGCATCACATGCGAATGGCATCGCTTGATATCGCATCCTATGTGCATCGCATCGCATGCGCATTGAGTCATGTCTCGTCACATTTGCATGGCATTGCTTGATATCGCATCTTATGTTCATCGCATCGCATGTGCATTGAGTCACGTAGCACCACATGCGGATGACATCGCTCGATATCGCATTTTTTGTGAATCGCATCGCATGCGCATTGAGTGACATCGCGTCATATGCGCATGGCATGGCTTGATATCGCATCTTATGTGCATCGCATCGCAGCGCAATGAGTCACATACGCATGTATCGCTCGACATCGCATCTTATGTGAATCGCATGCGCATTTAGTCACATCGCATCACACGCGCATGGCATCGCTTGATATCGCATCTTATGTGCATCGCGTCGCATGCGCATTGACTCACATCGGGTCACATGCGAATGGCATTGCTTGATATCGCATCTTATGTGCATCGCATCGCATACTCATTGAGTCACGTCGCGGCACATGCGCATGGCATCGCTTGATATCGCATCTCATGTGCATCGCATTGCATGCACATTGAGTCACGTCGCATCACATGCGAATGGCATCGCTTTATATCGCATCTTATGTGCATCGCATCGCATGCGCATTGAGTCAGGTCGCATCACATGCGCACGGCATCGCTTGATATCGCATCTTATGTGCATCGTATCGCATGCGCATTGAGTCACGTCGCAACGCAATAGCATGGCATTGCCTGATATCGCATCTTATGTTCATCGCAAAGTATGTGCATTGAGCCACGTCGCACCACATGCGCATGACATCGCTTGATATCGCATCTTTTGTGCATCGCATCGCATGCGCATTGAGTGACATCGCGTCATATGCGCCTCGCATCGCTTGATATCGCATCTTATGTGCATCGCATGCGTATTCAGTCACGTCGCGTCACATGCGCATGGCATTGCCTGATATCGCATCTTATGGTCATCGCATCGCATGCGCATTGAGTCACGTCGCAACGCAATAGCATGGCATTGCCTGATATCGCATCTTATGTTCATCGCATCGCATGTGCATTGAGCCACGTCGCCGCACATGCGCATGACATCGCCCGATATCGCATCTTTTGTGCATCGCATCGCATGCGCATTGAGTGACATCGCGTCATATGCGCATGGCATCACTTGATATCGCATCTTATGTGCATCGCGTCGCATGCGCATTGACTCACATCGGGTCACATGCGAATGGCATCGCTTGATATCGCATCTTATGTGCATCGCATCGCATGTGCATTGAGTCACGTCGCTTTACATGCGCATGGCATCGATTGATATCACATCTTATGTGCATCGCATCGCATGCGCATTGAGTCACAACGCGTCACATATCTTATATGCATCGCATCGCAGCGCATTGAGTCACATCGAGTCACATGCGCATGGCATCGCTTGATAACGCATATCATGTGCATCGCATGCGCATTGAGCCACGTCGCATCACATGCGCATGGCATCGCTTGATATCGCACCTCACGTGCATCGCATCGCATGCGTATTGAGTCATGTCTCGTCACATTTGCATGGCATTGCTTAATATCGCATCTTATGTTCATCGCATCGCATGTGCATTGAGTCGCGTAGCACCACATGCGCGTGACAACGCTAGATATCGCATCTTTTGTGATTCGCATCGCATGCGCATTGAGTGACATTGCGTCATATGCGCACGGCATCGCTTGATATCGCATCTTATGTGCATCGCATCGCAGCGCAATGAGTCACATACGCATGCATCGCTTGACATCGCATCTTATGTGAATCGCATGCGTATTGAGTCACATCGCACCACACGCGCATGGCATCGCTCGACATCGCATCTTATGTGCATCGCATCGCAGGCGCATTGAGTCACATTGCTTCACATGCGCAAGGCATCGCTTGATATCGCATCTTATGTGCATCGCATCGCAGGCGCATTGAGTCACATTGCTTCACATGCGCAAGGCATCGCTTGATATCGCACCTTATGTGCATCGCATCGCATGTGCATTGAGTCACGTCGCGTTACATGCGCATGGCACCGATTGATATCGCATCTTATGTGCATCGCATCGCATGTGCATTGAGTCACGTCGCGTCACATGCGCATGCATCGCTCGACAACGCGTCTTATGTGAATCGCATGCGCATTGTGCCACGTCGCGTCAAATGCATATGGCATCGCTTGATATCGCATCTTACGTGCATCGCATCGAATGTGCATTGAGCCACGTCGCGTTACATGCGCATGGCATCGCTCGACATCGCACCTTATGTGCGTCGCATGCGCATGAATCACATCGCGTCACATGCGCATGGCATCGCTTGATATCGCATCTTTTGTTCATCTTATCGTATGTGCATTGAGTCACGTCGCACCACATGCGGATGACATCGCTCGACATCGCATTTTTTGTGCATCGCATCGCATGCGCATTGAGTCACTTCGCATCACATGCACATGGCATCGCTTGATATCGCATCTAATGTGCATCACATCGCATGCGCATTGAGTCACGTCACATCACATGCGTATGGCTTCGCTTGATATCGCATCTTATGTGCATCGCATCGCATGCGCATTGAGTCACATCCCATCACATGCGCATCGCATCATTCGACAACGCATCTTATGTGCATCGCATCGCATGCGCATTGAGTCATGTCTCGTCACATTTGCATGGCATTGCTTGATATCGCATCTTATGTGCATCGCATCGAATGCGCATTGAGCCACGTCGCATCACATGCGCATGGCATCGCTTGATATCGCATCTTATGCGCATCGCAACGCATTCGCATTCAGTCACGTCGCGTCGCATGCACATGGCATTGCCTGATATCGCATCTTATGGTCATCGCATCGCAAGTGCATTGAGTTACGTCGCACTACATGCGCATGACATCGCTCGATATCGCATCTTCTGTGCATCGCATCGCATGTGCATAGAGTCACGTCGCGTTACATGCGCATGGCATTGCCTTGTTTCGCATCTTATGTGCATCGCATCGCATGTGCATTGAGGCACGTCGCGTTACATGCGCGTGGCATCGCTTGGTATCGCATCTTATGTGCATCGCATCGCATGCGCATTGAGTCACAATGCGTCACATATCTTATATGCATCGCATCGCAGCGCATTGAGTCACATCACGTCACATACGCATGGCATCGCTTGATATCGCATCTTATGTTCATCTAATCGTATGTGCATTGAGTCACGTCGCACCACAGGCGGATGACATCACTCGATATTGCATCTTTTGTGCATCTGATCGCATGCGCATTGAGTCACCTCGCATCACATGCACATGGAATGGCTTGATATCGCATCTTATGTGCATCGCATCGAATGCGCATTGAGTCACGTCGCATCACATGCGCATGGCATAGCTTGATATCGCATCTTATGTGCATCGCATCGCAGCGCATTGAGTTACATCACGTCACATACGCATGCATCGCTCGACATCGCATCTTATGTGCATCGCATGCGCATTGAGTTACATCGCATTACACGCACATGGCATCGCTCGACATCGCATCTTTTGTGCATCGAATCGCATGCGCATTGAGTCACATCGCGTCACATGCACGTGGCATCGCTAATATCGCATCTTATGTGCATCGCAACGCATGCGCTTTTGAGTCACATCACGTCACATGCGCATGGCATCGCTTGATATCGCATCTTATGTGCATCGCATCGCATGCGCTTTTCAGTCACATCACGTCACATGTGCATGGCATCCCTTGATATCGCATCTTATGTTTATCTCATCGCATGCGCATTGAGTCACGTACGTCACATGCGCATGACATCGCTTGATATCGCATCTTATTTGCATCGCACCGCATGCGCATTCAGCCACGTCACGTCACATTTGCATGGCATTGCTTGATATCGCATGTTATATTCATCGCATCGCATGTGCATTGAGTCACGTAGCACCACATGCGTATGACATCGCTCGATATCGCATCTTTTTGAATCGCATCGCATGCGCATTGAGTGACATCGCGTCATATGCGCATGGCTTCGCTCGACATCGCATCTTATGTGATTGGAAGCGCATTGAGTCACATCGCATCACACGCGCATGGCATCGCTCGACGTCGCATCTTATGTGCATCGCATCGCAGGCGAATTGAGTCACATTGCTTCACATGCGCATGGCATCGCTTGATATCGCATCTCATGTGCATCGCACCGCAGGCGCTTTTGAGACACATCACGTCACATGCGCATGGCATCGCTTGATATCGCATCTTATGTGCATCGCGTCGCATGCGCATTGAGTCACATCACGTCACATGCGCATGGCATCGCTTGATATCGCATCTTATGTGCATCGCATACTCATTGAGTGACGTCGCGTGACATGCGCATGGCATCGCTTGATATCGGCATCTCATGTGCATCGCATCGCATGCGCATTGAGTCAAGTCACATCACATGCGCATGGCATCGCTTGATATCGCATCTTATGTGCATCGCATCGCATGCGCATTGAGTCACGTCGCAACGCATAAGCATGGAGTTGCCTGATATCGCATCCTATGTTCATCGCAACGTATGTGCCTTGAGTCACATCAGGTCACATGCGCATGACATCGCTCGATATCGCATCTTCTGTGCATCGAATCGCATGCGCATTGAGTGACATCGCGTCATATGCGCCTCGCATCGCTTGATATCGCATCTTATGTGCAACGCATCGCAGCGCATTGAGTCACGTCGCGTCACATGCGCATGGCATCGCTTGATATCGCATCTTATGTGCATCGAATCGCATGCGCATTGAGTCACGTCGCATCGCATGCGCATGGCATTGCTTGATATCGCATCTTATGTTCATCTCATCGCATGTGCATTGAGTCACGTCGCACCACATGCGCATGACATCGCCCGACATCGCATCTTTTTCGCATCTCATTGCATGCGCATTGAGTGGCATCGCGTCATATACGCATGGCATCGCTTGATGTCGCATCTTATGTGCATCGCATCGCAGCGCGTTGAGTTATATCGCGTCACATAAGCATGCATCGCACCACATCGCATCTTATGTGCATCGCATGCGCAATGAGCCACATCGCATCACACGCGCATGGTATCGCTCGACATCGCATCTTATGTGCATAATATCTCATGCGCATTGAGTCACGTCGCATCAAATGTGCATGGCATCGCTTGATATTGCATCCTATGTGCATCGAATCGTATGCGCATTGAGTCACGTCGCATCGCATGCGCATGGCATTGCTTGATATCGCAACTTATGTTCCTCTCATCGCATGTGCATTAAGTCACGTCGCACCACATGCGCATGACATCGCTCGACATCGCACCTTATGTGCATCGCATGCGCATTGAAACACATCGCGTCACACGAATAAGGCATCGCTTGATATCGCATCTTATGTGCATCGCATCGCTTGCGCTTTTGAGTCGCATCACGTCACATGCGCATTTCATCGCTTGATATCGCATCTTATGTGCATCGCATCGCATGCGCAGTGAGTAACGTCGCGTCACATACGCATTGCATCGCTTCATATCGCATCTTATGTGCATCGCATCGCATGCGCAGTGAGTAACGTCGCGTCACATACGCATTGCATCGCTTCATATCGCATCTTATGTGCATCGCATCGCATGCGCATTGAGTCACGTCGCGTTACATGCGCATGGCATCGCTTGATATCGCATCTTATGTGCATCGCATCGCAAGCGCATTGAGTCACAACGCGTCACAAGAGCATGGCATCACTTGATATCGCATCTTATGTGCTTCGCATGGCATGCGCATTGAGTGTCTTCGCATCACATGCACATGGCATCGCTTGATATCGCATCTTATGTGCATCGCATCGCATGCGCAGTGAGTCACGTCGCGTCACATACGCATGCATCGCTCGACATCGCATCTTATGTGAATCGCATGCGCATTGAGTCACATCGCATCACCAGCGCATGGCATCGCTCGACATCGCATCTTATGTGCATCGCATCGCGGGCGCATTGAGTCACGTCGCACCACATGCGCATGACATCGCTTGACATTGCATCCTTTGTGCATCGCATCGCATGGACATTGAGTGACATCGCGTCATATACGCATCGCATCGCTTGATATCGCATCTTATGTGCATCGCATCGCATACGCATTGAGTCATATCGCATCACATGCACATGGCATCGCTTGATATCGCATCTTATGCGCATCGCATCTTATGCGCATCGCATCGCATGCGCATTGAGTCACGTCGCGTCGCATGCGCATGGCATTGCCTGATATCGCATCTTATGGTCATCGGATCGCATGTTAATTGAGTTACGTCGCACCACATGCGCATGACATCGCTCGATATCGCATCTTTTGTGCATCGCATCGCATGCGCATTGAGCTACGTCGCGTCATATGCGCATGGCATCGCTTGATATCGCATCTTATGTGCATCGCATCGCATGTGCATTGAGTCACGTCGCGTTACATGCGCATGGCATCGCTTGATATCGCCTCTCATGTGCATCGCTTCGCAGCGCATTGAGTCACGTCGCATTGCATGCGCATGGCATTGCTTGATATAGCTTCTTAGGTTCATCTCGTCGCATGTGTATTGAGACACGTCGCACCACATGCGCATGACATCGCTTGATATCGCACCTTATGTGCATGGCATCGCATGTGCATTGAGTCACGTCGCGTTACATGCGCATGGCATCGCTTGATATCGCATCTTATGTGCACCGCATCGCATACGCAGTGAGTCACGTCGCGTTACATGCGCATGGCAACGCTTGATATCGCATCTTATGTGCACCGCATCGCATGCGCATTGAGTCACTTCGCATCACATGCACATGGCATCACTCGACAATGCATCTTATGTGCATCGCTTCGCAGCGCATTGAGTCACATCACGTCATATGCGCATGGCTTCGCTTTATATCGCATCTTATGTGCATCGCATCGCAGCGGATTGATTCACATCGCGTCACATGCGCATGCATCGCTCGAGTTCGCGTCTAATGTGCATTGCATGCGCATTGAGTCACGTCGCGTCACATGCGCATGGAATCGCTTGATATCGCATCTTATGTGCATCGCATCGCATGTGCATTGAGTCAAGTCGCAATACATGCGCATGGCATCGCTTGGTATCGCATCTTATGTGCACCGCATCGCATGCGCAGTGAGTCACTTCGTGTCACATGCGCATGGCATCGCTTGATATGGCATCTTATGTGCATCGCATCGCATGCGCATTGAGTTACATCGCGTCACATACGCATGCATCGCTCGAAATCGCATCTTATGTGCATCGCATGCGCATTGAGTCACATCGCATCACACGCGCATGGCATCGCTCGACATCACACCTTATGTGCAACGCATCGCATGCGCATTGAGACACATCGCGTCACATGCACGTGGCATCGCTTGATATCGCATCTTATGTGCATCGCATCGCTTGCGCTTTTGAGTCGCATCACGTCACATGCGCATTTCATCGCTTGATATCGCATCTTATGTGCATCGCATCGCATGCGCAGTGAGTAACGTCGCGTCACATACGCATTGCATCGCTTCATATCGCATCTTATGTGCATCGCATCGCATGCGCAGTGAGTAACGTCGCGTCACATACGCATTGCATCGCTTCATATCGCATCTTATGTGCATCGCATCGCATGCGCATTGAGTCACGTCGCGTTACATGCGCATGGCATCGCTTGATATCGCATCTTATGTGCATCGCATCGCAAGCGCATTGAGTCACAACGCGTCACAAGAGCATGGCATCACTTGATATCGCATCTTATGTGCTTCGCATGGCATGCGCATTGAGTGTCTTCGCATCACATGCACATGGCATCGCTTGATATCGCATCTTATGTGCATCGCATCGCATGCGCAGTGAGTCACGTCGCGTCACATACGCATGCATCGCTCGACATCGCATCTTATGTGAATCGCATGCGCATTGAGTCACATCGCATCACCAGCGCATGGCATCGCTCGACATCGCATCTTATGTGCATCGCATCGCGGGCGCATTGAGTCACGTCGCACCACATGCGCATGACATCGCTTGACATTGCATCCTTTGTGCATCGCATCGCATGGACATTGAGTGACATCGCGTCATATACGCATCGCATCGCTTGATATCGCATCTTATGTGCATCGCATCGCATACGCATTGAGTCATATCGCATCACATGCACATGGCATCGCTTGATATCGCATCTTATGCGCATCGCATCTTATGCGCATCGCATCGCATGCGCATTGAGTCACGTCGCGTCGCATGCGCATGGCATTGCCTGATATCGCATCTTATGGTCATCGGATCGCATGTTAATTGAGTTACGTCGCACCACATGCGCATGACATCGCTCGATATCGCATCTTTTGTGCATCGCATCGCATGCGCATTGAGCTACGTCGCGTCATATGCGCATGGCATCGCTTGATATCGCATCTTATGTGCATCGCATCGCATGTGCATTGAGTCACGTCGCGTTACATGCGCATGGCATCGCTTGATATCGCCTCTCATGTGCATCGCTTCGCAGCGCATTGAGTCACGTCGCATTGCATGCGCATGGCATTGCTTGATATAGCTTCTTAGGTTCATCTCGTCGCATGTGTATTGAGACACGTCGCACCACATGCGCATGACATCGCTTGATATCGCACCTTATGTGCATGGCATCGCATGTGCATTGAGTCACGTCGCGTTACATGCGCATGGCATCGCTTGATATCGCATCTTATGTGCACCGCATCGCATACGCAGTGAGTCACGTCGCGTTACATGCGCATGGCAACGCTTGATATCGCATCTTATGTGCACCGCATCGCATGCGCATTGAGTCACTTCGCATCACATGCACATGGCATCACTCGACAATGCATCTTATGTGCATCGCTTCGCAGCGCATTGAGTCACATCACGTCATATGCGCATGGCTTCGCTTTATATCGCATCTTATGTGCATCGCATCGCAGCGGATTGATTCACATCGCGTCACATGCGCATGCATCGCTCGAGTTCGCGTCTAATGTGCATTGCATGCGCATTGAGTCACGTCGCGTCACATGCGCATGGAATCGCTTGATATCGCATCTTATGTGCATCGCATCGCATGTGCATTGAGTCAAGTCGCAATACATGCGCATGGCATCGCTTGGTATCGCATCTTATGTGCACCGCATCGCATGCGCAGTGAGTCACTTCGTGTCACATGCGCATGGCATCGCTTGATATGGCATCTTATGTGCATCGCATCGCATGCGCATTGAGTTACATCGCGTCACATACGCATGCATCGCTCGAAATCGCATCTTATGTGCATCGCATGCGCATTGAGTCACATCGCATCACACGCGCATGGCATCGCTCGACATCACACCTTATGTGCAACGCATCGCATGCGCATTGAGACACATCGCGTCACATGCACGTGGCATCGCTTGATATCGCATTTTATGTGCATCGCATCGCATGCGCTTTTGGGTCATATCACGTCACATGCGCATGGCATCGCTTGATATCGCACCTTATGTGCAACGCATCGCATGCGCTTTTGAGTCACATCACGTCACATGCGCATGGCATCGCTTGATATGGCATCTTATGTGCATCGCATCGCATGCGCATTGAGTTACACCGCGTCACATACGCATGCATCGCTCGAAATCGCATCTTATGTGCATCGCATGCGCATTGAGTCACATCGCATCACACGCGCATGGCATCGCTCGACATCGCACCTTATGTGCAACGCATCGCATGCGCATTGAGACACATCGCGTCACATGCACGTGGCATCGCTTGATATCGCATTTTATGTGCATCGCATCGCATGCGCTTTTGAGTCACATCACGTCACATGCGCATGGCATCGCTTGATATCGCATCTTATGTGCTTCGCATCCAATGCGCATTGAGTCACGTTGCGTCACATGCGCATGGCATCACTTGATATCGCATCTTATGTGCATCGCATCCAATGCGCATGGAGTCACTTAGCGTCACACGCGCATTTCATCGCTTCATTTTGCATCTTATGTGCATAGCATCGTAAGCGCACTGACTTACATCGCATCACATGCGCATGGCATCGCTCGACAACGCATCTTATGTGCATCGCATCGCATGCGCATTGAGCCATGTCACGTCACATTTGCATGGCATCGCTTGATATTGCATCTTATGTGCATCTCATCGCATGCGCATTGAGCCACGTACGTCACATGCGCATGACATCGCTTGATATCGCATCTCATGTGCATCGCACCGCATGCGCATTGAGCCACGTCACGTCACATGCGCATGGCATCGCTTAATATCGCATCTCATGTGCATCGCATGCGCATTGAGCCACGTCGCATCACATTTGCATGGCATTCCTTGATATCGCATCTTATGTTCATCGCATCGCATGTGCATTGAGTCACGTAGCACCACATGCGCATGACGTTGCTCGACATCGCATCTTTTGTGCATCGCATCGCTTGCGCATTGAGTCACTTCGCATCACATGCACATGGCATCGCTTGATATCGCATCTTATGTGCATCGCATCTTATACTCATTGAGTCACGTCGCGTCACATGCACATGGCATCGCTTGATATCGCATCTTATGTGCATCTCATCGCATGCTCATTGAGTCACGTCGCGTTACATGCGCATGGCATCTCTTGATATCGCATCTTATGTGCATCGCATCGCAGCGCAATGAGTCACATACGCATGCATCGCTCGACATCGCATCTTATGTAAATCGCATGCGCATTGGGCCAAATCGCATCACCCGCGCATGGCATCGCTCGACATCGCATCTTATGTGCATCGCATCGCAGCCGCATTGAGTCACATTGCTTCACATGCGCATGGCATCGCTTGATATCGCATCTTATGTGCATCGCGTCGCATGCGCTTTTGAGTGTCATCACGTCACATGCGCATGGCATCGCTTGATATCGCATCTTATGTGCATTGCGTCGCATGCGCATTGAGTCACGTCGCGTCACATGCACATGGCATCGCTTGATGTCGCATCTCATGTGCATCGCTTCGCATGCGCATTGAGTCACGTCACATGACATGCGCATGGCATCGCGTGATATCGCATCTTTTGTGCATCGCATCGCATGCGCATTGAGTCACATCGCGTCACATGCGCATGGCATCAGTTGATTTCGCATCTTATGTGCATCGCATCGCATGCGCATTGCGTAGCTTCGCATCGCATGCATATGGCATCGCTTGATATCGCATGCTATGTGCATCGCATCGCATGCGCATTGAGTCACATCACGTCACATGCGCATGGCATCGCTTGATAACGCATCTTATGTGCATCGCATCGCATGCGCTTTTGAGTCACCTCACGTCACATGAGCATGGCATCGCTTGATATCGCATCTTATGTGCATCGCGTTCCATGCGCATTGAGTCACGTCGCGTTACATGCGCATGGCATCGCTTGATATCGCATCTTATGTGCATCGCATTGCATGCGCATTGAGTCACATCGCGTCACATACGCATGGCATCGCTTGATATCGCATCTTATGTGCATCGCATCGCATGCGCATTGAGTCACATCGCGTCACAAGCGCATGGCATCGCTTGATATCGCATCTTATTTTGCATCGCATCGCATGCGCATTGAGTCACATCGCGTCACATGCGCATGGCATCAGTTGATATCGCATTTTATTTGCATCGCATCGCATGCGCATTGCGTAGCTTCGCATCACATGCGCATGGCATCGCTTGATATCATATCTTATGTGCATCGCATCGCATGCGCATTGAGTCACGTCGCGTCACATGAGCATGGAAACTCTTGATATCGCATCTTTTGTGCATCGCATCGCAGCGCATTGAGTTACATCGCGTCACATACGCATGCATCGCTCGACATCAGATCTTATGTGCATCGCATGCGCATTAAGTCACATCGCATCACACGCGCATGGTATCGCTCGACATCGCATCTTATGTGCATCGCATCGCATGCACATTGAGCCACGTCGCATCACATGCGCATGGCATAGCTTGATAACGCATCTTATGCGCATCTCATCGCATCGCATGCGCATTGAGTCACGTCGCGTCGCATGCGCATGGCATTGCCTGATAACGCATCTTATGGTCATTGGATCGCATGTGCATTGAGTTACGTCGCGTCACATGCGCATGGCATCGCTTGAAATCGCATCTTATGTGCATCGCATCGCATGTGCATTGAGTCTCGTCGCGTTACATGCGCATGGCATCGCTTGATATCGCATCTTATGTGCATCGCACCGCATGCGCATTTACTCACGTCGCATCACATGCGCATGTCATCGCTTTATATCGCATCTAATGTGCATCGCACCGCATGCGCATTTACTCACGTCGCATCACATGCGCATGGCATCGTTTGATATCGCATCTTATGTGCATCGCACCGCATGCGCATTTACTCACGTCGCATCACATGCGCATGGCATCGCTTGATATCGCATCTTATGTGCATCGCTTCCCATCGCATTGAGTAACGTCGCATCGCATGCGCATGGCATTGCTTGATATTGCATCTTATGTCCATCTCATCGCATGTGCATTGAGACACGTCGCATCACGTGCACATGGCTTTGGTTTGGTTTGGTATGGTTTAAGGGCGCTCAACTTCTAGGTCATCAGCGCCCTTAAAAGATCCATGGCAATAGCCAGATATAAATTTCACTCAAAGAATAAAAATACTAGCAACAAGGAAAGTTTACAAAGGTAAAAATCAGTGGCAATAGCCAGATATGAAACAAGGTGATAAATATGTTCAAAAGCAGAAACAGATAATTAAAAAATTTAAATCCTCAAATTTATATTGCACTCTGCTAAAAAATTGAAAACTCTATCAACCGCTGTTTTGTCGTCTGCTAGGACCTCTGCAAGTCTGGCAGGCAGCTGCGGAGAATCCCGAAGGTGCGCTAGAGAGCAACACTCTAGGAGCACGTGGTGAACCGACAAAACGTTGTCACACAGCGGACATAGAGGCGCAGGGTCCCTTTTAAATAGGTAACCGTGCGAAAAATTACAGTGCCCTATTCTTAATCGAGCCAAACTAACCTCCTCGCGACGAGATGTGCGACAGGAAGTTACCCAGTTTATCGGAAGTTCTTTCACTTTTCTCAGCTTATTACCGCGGAGAGCTGACCACTCGTCGTGCCAGGACAACAGCACTGCTCTCCGCACTTCAAGCCTGGAGTCTTCCGAAGTAACACGTGAGATGGTAATACTGGGTTCTGTAGTTGCCGTCTTTGCTGCTATATCTGCCGTTTCATTCCCCGGCAAACCTACGTGACCAGGAATCCATGCACACACCACGTCAACACCAGAAGCGTGAAAAACATGGAGAGCATCCTGGATACGTTGTAGAATAGGGTGGTGGTTGTACAACTGACAAAGGCTCTGCAGTGCACTAAGGGAATCGCTCAAAATCAGGCAGTCACCTAATTTACGACGGCGAACATACAAAACGGCTCGATAAATTGCATAAAGCTCTGCAGTAAAAATGGAAGTGCTATTTGGAAAACCGAATGTAAATGGTTCGGTTCCATAAATATAAGCACATCCAACACCGTTGGTGTTCTTTGATCCATCGGTGTAAATATATCGACGGTCAGTGTAGCCTGACAAAAATTCTAAGAAACACGTGCGGATACTTGAAACAGGCATCGTGGACTTCTGGCGTATGGTCATCCCAAGATCTACATGGGGCGTGCCAGATAGCCAAGGGGGGTAAAGTCTCTCGCCCTTGGCGAACATCACAGGCAGTTCCACTCCAAGCTTCACTAGGAGCTCTTGGAAACGGAATCCCGCAGGCTTTAGACTGAGGGAGCTATTCCTATATCGTTCTCTTAGCGTGGTGGTGAAAAAAGAAGCGAACGTTGGGTGCTTAGGCATACATCTAAGCGCACAACCATAATTTGCCAAGAGAATCTCACGCCTATATTGCAGAGGAGGTTCTGCGGACTCGGCGTAAAGGCTCACCACTGGGCTTGTTGGAAAAGCTCCTGTTGCAATGCGGATGCCCCTATTATGGACCACGTCTAATCTTCTCAGCACAGATGGTCGTGCTGACGAATAAACAATACACCCATAGTCTAGCTTGGATCGGACCAATGCGCGATATATTCGCAACTGGATTGTCCGATCCGCTCCCCACGATTTGCCATTCAGTACTCGCATAATATTTAGGGAACGGTCACATCTCGCTCTTAGCTGTGCAATATGCGACGACCAACTAAGCTTCCTGTCCAAGATCAAACCCAGGAAGCGCGTCTCTTCTGCGAAGGGAAGTTCATCTGGACCAAATCGGAGCGAAGGTGGTAATCGTCTCCTACGGCGCCAGAAATTAACGCAGATTGATTTCTCAGTTGAGAAACGGAAGCCGTTTTTCACGCTCCATTCTCTAAGGTTGTCCAAACATTGCTGCAGGCGCCGTTGTAAGAACGCCGTGCGCTGAGAAGTGCAATAGACAGCGAAGTCGTCTACGAATAGGCATGACGAAACTCCAGGTGGAACACATTTCCAGATGGAGTTAATTGCTATAGCAAAGAGCGTGACACTTAGCACCGAACCCTGAGGTACTCCCTCCTCCTGAACAAAAGATTTAGAAAACACCGAGCCGACCCTTACTCGGAAAAAGCGGTCCTTCATAAACTCCTGAATGAAAAGTGGTAGGCGTCCACGTATGTTCCAGGCATACAGGGAACGTAGAATCCCTGCTCGCCAGCACGTATCATAAGCCTTCTCAAGATCGAAAAATATGCCAACGGTTTGACAGTTCTTCATAAAGCCGTCCATTATCTGTGTCGATATTGACACAAGATGGTCAACAGTTGAACGGCGTCGTCGAAAACCACACTGGATATTAGTCAGTAGGTTACGACTTTCTAACCACCATACCAATCGTCCATTGATCATGCGTTCCATCACCTTGCAAACGCAACTGGTGAGGGAAATAGGACGATAGCTGGAGGGAAGATGACGGTCCTTCCCAGCCTTCAAGATGAGAATAACGGTGGCCTCCCGCCAATTTTCTGGGAGTATACTGTCAACCCAAACACGATTATAGACCTCGAGCAGGAATGCCTTACCTTCAGGAGAGAGCTGTTGTAACATTTGTACATGAATACCGTCCGGTCCTGGTGCTGAACATCGCGAAGATTTCAGGGAATGCTCCAGCTCCGCCATGGTGAAAAGGCGATTGTAATCTTCTACGTTTCTGGAACGAAACGTGAAGCCTTGAGATTCCACCTGAGTTTTAATTGGAAGGAACTCAGGGGAGTAGTTTTCCGAGCTAGACACTTGTGCGAAAGCACTGCCAAAGGTATTAGCCACTTCAAATGAATCAACAAACAGCTCCTGTGGCTGTTTTTAGTCCCGCTATTGGAATTTGGGTCGTTTTAGCTGCAACACGCCTTAATCTATCCCACACAACCGAGGAAGGTGTGTGTCGGTTAAATGAAGCTACAAATTTGCTCCATGAAGACTTTTTGCTATCCTTAATGACTTGTCTGGACCTGGCGCGCATTTTCTTGTATTCGATTAGGTTTCCCAAAGTAGGGTGACGTTGGAAAACCCTAAGTGCACGCCTTCGAGCACGAATGGCATTCCGACATTCTTCCGTCCACCAGGGGACGGGAAATCGACGAGGGTGTGTAGTCGACCGCGGAATCGATTGTTCAGCAGCAGAGAGAATCGTCTCCGTGAGATGCTGCGCTAAATTATTCACTGAGTCATGCTCGTTGTAGGTAAAGACAGCCAACTGGGTGTAAAGGTTCCAATTGGCATGGTCCAAACTCCATCTGGGCATACGTGTGGAAAATGTATGTTGTGTCAAGAGACTAATAAGACATGGGAAGTGGTCACTAGAGTGCAAATCAGAGATGACATTCCATTGTAAGGAGACTGCCAACTGAGGTGAACAAACTGCAAGGTCAAGGTGTGAGAAGCTGTTATGAGAGTCAGAAATGAATGTAGGCTCTCCAGTGTTGAGGAGAGCTAGGTTGTGACTCGCCAAGAAATCGGAAATGAGTGAAGACTCCATGAAGACTTTTTGCTATCCTTAATGACTTGTCTGGACCTGGCGCGCATTTTCTTGTGTTCGATTAGGTTTCCCAAAGTAGGGTGACGTTGGAAAACCCTAAGTGCACGCCTTCGAGCATGAATGGCATTCCGACATTCTTCCGTCCACCAGGGGACGGGAAATCGACGGGGGTGTGTAGTCGACCGCGGAATCGATTGTTCAGCAGCAGAGAGAATCGTCTCCGTGAGATGCTGCGCCAAGCGCGACTTGAACCCCAAAGTGGGTGGTGCGCATTGAAGTCTCCCACCAACAGAAACGGTGTTGGCAACTGGGAAACTAGATCTTCTAAATCAATGTGCGAGAAGTCATGGGACGGAGGCAGATAAACATTACAGATGGTGAAATGTATGTTTGGCAGTTTAATCCATACAGCAACTGATTGTATATCAGAGTGCAAAGGTAGAGTTTGCATATACACGTAATCTCTGACAAGTATCATAGCGCCGCCATGTGCCGGTACACCCTCTTCTGGTGTAACATCACACCGTACTGGGGTGTATCGCCTTAGATGGAAAGCGTCATGAGGACGCAGCTTAGTCTCTTGCAAACATGCGACCAGAGGTTCGTTTTCTTTGAGCAAGAGCTCAAGTTCTGGCCTTTGAGTTCGAATGCCACGTACGTTCCATTGTAGGATAGTCATATTGCATTGTGTATGGGATAGTTAATTCCAAGGTAACTCTTCATTACTTTGGAGCAGGCGGTTGTCGAACTAATTTAGCCCTTTTCTCTCTTGGGTTGACGTTCTTTTCGGACGCTTTTTCGCGCCTCTTTTCCACTGGGGGTCTTCCAGTGTGGGCAGATTCTAGTTCCATGTCCTCTGCCGAGGACGTGCGTCTTCCCATAGCAAACTTGAGTTCGAGTGTCTCGAACCGGTTGCTAATGGGGACCGGCGAAGATGACATTCGCCGGTCTGTAGCCATACCAGAGGATCCCTCTGAAGAGGATCTCCTAGGAGATGGCTTTTTCTTTCCCTTTGATGGCTTGGGAGAAACCTTGCTTGTCTTGAGGAAATCGGATCTTTTATACTCGGTCTTAAACTTGATCGGTGGAGCATCGTATACAATCGGTCTACTTTTCGAGGTCGGCTTCTTTGTTGGTGACCTTCCTGGTCTGCTGGATTGAACTGCGGTGCTTGTAGATGCTCTGGCGGTCTTAGGTGATGTCTGAGGCTTTGGATGTGACCTAGCTACAAGAATTTTTTCTGAAATTGTTGCCCCATTTATATCGCTAGTTTGAGTTGCGATTTCCCGACATGGTACTGCTTTAGCTGCAACCGAGCTATAGGTACCGGAGCTCGGGATAATGAGCTGGCGCAAACGTAAGAGCTTTCGGGCTTCTGAGAAGGACACCTTCTCTCTAACCCGGATCTCCTGGATAACTCTTTCCTCCATATAGCGCGGACATTCTCGGGAGTTTGCTGGATGTTCTCCCCTGCAGTTAATACAACTGGGAGGTGAACTACAGTCATCGTCATGGGCGATGCCTCCACAGTTTACGCAGGTAGCTCTACCACTGCACGTGTCACTTGTATGACCAAAGCGCTGGCATTTGTAACATCTAAGCGGGCTCGGAATGTAAGGTCTTACTTCAATGGCCTCGTACCCAGCCTTTATCCTTTGCGGGAGATCTACCCGATTAAAGGTAAGGAAAAGGGTACGGGTAGGCAGATATTCGCCTCCATCTTTTCTCTGAACCTGATAAACAGATATCACACCTTGATCTGCGAGGTTCTCCTTAATTTCATCATTGGACATATCGTCCAATGCGCGTGTGTTGACAACGCCGCGAGAGGAGTTCAACGTTTTGTGCATCTCTACATGCACCGGATAGCTGCCTAGCATGTTGGCTTTTAATATAGTAGCTGCCTGTGCTGCTGAATTGGATTCAACCAACAGCGTGCCGTTCCGAGATCTCGTGCAGTTCTTCACGGGGCCAGCTATCTTATCGAGACCCTTCTGTATAGCGAATGGATTCACCGACCTAAATGTTTTACCTTCCTCATTTCTTGTAATAACTAAGTAGCGAGGACCACTCAACTCTGCTACTTCCTTTTCACTTACTTTAAAATGTTTGTTTTTTTGAGTTTTGAATGTACTCATTGCGATTATATCCTCCACCATTGCAAATGTCTCCGATGGCATGCTCACATCCTGGGGTCCACCCCGGCTTAGGTGAGAGTCCTGGCCTGGACCTTGCTCACCCTAGGGTCTCACCTCCCAATGCATAGACAGAGGGACCCAATCGCCTTCAGGAGTGCATCAGCTCATGCAATGGCCCCTCCCCGGGACTGACCTTTATCAGCGGATACGTACACAGATCCTACATGATAACCAGGGGCTGGGACTTACGCGATTACACAGTCACCCCTTGCGTCACCCCATCCTCCAACCCGCGCGTAGGTTATCCGTCAGACTGTGTACAGGGAGGTATCAGGAGGGAGGTCAAACACAAAAGTGGACCAAAGTTGATTGGGCGTTTGGCATGTGCTCTCTCACCTCTTGGAGGAACCCATTCGAGAGTATGGCTCGGGGTCCCCGGTACGCCAAACCCGTACCTACCGTAGTAGGAGCCCCTGGGGGAGTTTGATTTCGGAGTCATGCACATGGCATCACTCGACAACGCATCTTATGTGCATCGCTTCGCAGCGCATTGCGTCACATCACGTTACATACGGATGCATCGCTCGACATCGCATCTTATGTACATCGCATGCGCATGCGTCACGTCGCGTCACATGCGCATGGCATCGTTTGATATCGCACGTTATGTGCATCGCATCGCGTGCGCATTGAGTCACGTCGCATCACATGCGAATGGCATAGCTTGATATCGCATCTTATGTGCATCATATCGCATGCGCTGTGAGCCACGTCGCATCACATGCGCATGCCATCGCTTGATATCGCATCTTATGTGCATCGCTTCGCATGCGCATTGAGTCACGTCGCATCGCATGCGCATGGCATTGCTTGAGATCGCATGTTATGTTCATCTAATCGTATGTGCATTGAGTCACGTCGCACCATATGCGGATGACTTCGCTCGACATCGCATTTTTGTGCATCGCATCGCATGCGCATTGAGTCACTTCGCATCACATGCACATGGCATCGCTTGATATCGCATCTTATGTGCATCGCATCACATGCGCATTGAGTCACGTCGCATCACATGCGTATGGCATCGCTTGATATCGCATCTTACGTGCATCGCATCGCATGCGCATTGAGCCACGTAAGTCACATGCGCATGACATCGCTTGATATCGCATCTTATGTGCATCGCATCCAATGCGCATTGAGTCACTTACCATCACATGCGCATGGCATCGCTTCATATCGCATCTTATGTGCATAGCATCGTAAGCGCACTGACTTACATCGCATCACATTCGCGTGGCATCGCTCGACAACGCATATTATGTGCATCGCATCGAATGCGCATTGAGTCACGTACGTCACATGCAAATGACATCACTTGATATCGCATCTTATATGCATCTCATCGCATGCGCATTGAGCCACGTACGTCACATGCGCATGACATCGCTTGATATCGCATCTTATGTGCATCGCACAACATGCGCATTCAGCCACGTCACGTCACATGCGCATGGCATCGCTTAATATCGCATCTCATGTGCATCGCATGCGCATTGAGCCACGTCGCATCACATTTGCATAGCATTGCTTGATATCGCATCTTATGTTCATCGCATCGCATGTGCATTGAGTCACGTAGCACCACATGCGCATGACATTGCTCGACATCGCATCTTTTGTGCATCGCATCGCTTGCGCATTGAGTCTCTTCGCATCACATGCACATGGCATCGCTTGATATCGCATCTTATGTGCATCGGATCGCATGCTCATTGAGACACGTCGCGTCACATGCGCATGGCATCGCTTGATATCGCATCTCATGTGCATCGCATCGCATGCGCATTGAGTGACATCGTGTCATATGCGCATCGCATCTCTTGATATCGCATCTTATGTGCATCGCATCGCAGCGCACTGAGTCACATACGCATGCATCGCTTGACATCGCATCTTATGTGAATCGCATGCGCATTGAGTCAAATCGCATCACACGCGCATGGCATCGCTCGACATCGCATCTTATGTGCATCGCATCGCAGCCGCATTGAGTCACATTGCTTCACATGCGCATGGCATCGCTTGATATCGCATCTTATGTGCATCGCATCACATGCGCTTTTGAGTCTCATCACGTCACCTGCGCATGGCATCAATTGATATCGCATCTTATGTGCATTGCGTCGCATGCGCACAGAGTCACGTCGCGTCCCATGCACATGGCATCGCTTGATATCGCATCTCATGTGCATCGCTTCGCATGCGCATTGAGTCACGTCGCATGACATGCGCATGGCATCGCGTGATATCGCATATTATGTGCATCGCATCGCATGCGCATTGAGTCACATCGCGTCACATGTGCATGGCATCTGTTGATATCGCATCTTATGTGCATCGCGTTGCATGCGCATTGAGTCACTTCGCGTCACATGCGCATGGCATCGCTTGATATGGCATCTTATGTGCATCGCATCGCATTGGGTCACATCGCGTCACAAGCGCATGGCATCGCTTGATATCGCATCTTGTGTGCATCGCATCGCATGCGCATTGAGTCACATCGCGTCACATGCGCATGGCATCAGTTGATATCGCATCTTATGTGCATCGCATCGCATGCGCATTGCGTAGCTTCGCATCACATGCGCATGGCATCGCTTGATATCGTATCTTATGTGCATCGCATCGCATGCGCATTGGTTCACGTTGCGTCACATGAGCATGGAAACTCTTAATATCGCATCTTATGTGCATCGCATCGCAGCGCATTGAGTTACATCGCGTCGCATACTCATGCATCGCTCGACATCAGATCTTATGTGCATCGCATGCGCATTGAGTCACATCGCATCACACGCGCATGGTATCGCTTGACATCGCATCTTATGTGCATCGCATCGCATGCACATTGAGTCACATCACGTCACATGCACATGGCGTCGCTTGATATTGCATCTTATGCGCATCGCATCGCATGCGCATTGAGCCACGTCGCATCACATGCGCATGGCATAGCTTGATAACGCATCTTATGCGCATCGCATCGCATGCGCATTGAGTCACGTCGCGTCGCATTCACATGGCATTGCCTGATATCGCATCGTATGGTCATTGGATCGCATGTGCATTGAGTCACGTCGCACCACATGCGCATGACATCGCTCGATATCGGATCTTTTGTGCATCGCATCGCATGCGCATTGAATTACATTGCGTCATATGCGCATGGCATCGCTTGATATCGCATCTTATGTGCATCGCATCGCATGTGCATTGAGTCACGTCGCGTTACATGCGCATAGCATCGCTTGATATCGCATCTTATGTGCACCGCATCGCATGCGCAGGGAGTCACGTCGCGTCACATGCGCATGGCAACGCTTGATATCGCATCTTATGTGCATGGCGTCGCATGCGCATTGAGGGGTTACGCATCACATGCACATGGCAGCGCTCGATATCGCATATTATGTGCATCGCATCGCATGCGCATTGAGTCATGCCATGCGCATGTGACGTGATGTGACTCAAAAGTGCATGCGATGCGATGCACATAAGATGCGAAATCAAGCGATGCCATGCGCATATGACACGATGTCACTCAATGCGCATGCAATGCGATGCACATAAGATGCGATATGAAGCGATGCCATGCGCATGTGACGCGACGTGATTCAATAAGCATTCGATGCGATGCTCATAAGATGCCATATCAAGCGATGCCATGCGCATGTGACGCGACGTGACTCACTGCGCATGCGATGTGATGCACATAAGATGCGATATCAAGCGATGCCATGCGCATGTGACGCGTCGTGACACAATGCGCATGCGGTGCGATGCACTTAAGTTGCGATATCAAGCGATGCCATGCAAATGTAACGAGACATGACTCAATGCGCATTCGATGCGATGCACATAAGATGCGATATCAAGCGATGCCATGGAAATGTGACGAGACATGACTCAATGCGCATGCGATGCGATGCACATAAGATGCGATATCAAGCTATGCTATGCGCATGTGACGTAATGTGACTCAATGCGCATGCGATGCGATGCACACAAGATGCGATGTCGAGCGATGCCATGCTCGTGTAATGCGATGTGACTAAATGCACATGCGAAGCGCATAAGATGCGATGTCGAGCGATGCATGGGTATGTGGCTCTATGCCCTGCGAGTCAATGCACATAAGATCCGATATCAAGCGATGCCATACGCATGTGACGCGACGTGACTCAATAAGCATTCGATGCGATGCTCATAAGATGCCATATCAAGCGATGCCATGCGCATGTGACGCGATGTGACTCACTGCGCATGCGATGTGATGCACATAAGATGCTATATCAAGCGATGCCATGCCCATGTGACGCGACGTGACTCAATGCGCATGCGATGCCCATAAGATGCGATGTCGAGCGATGCATGCGTATGTGATCGGATGTGACTAAATGCGCTGCGATGCGATGCACATAAGATAGGATATCAAGCGATGCCATGCGCATTTAACGCGATGTCGCTCAACGCGCATGCGATGCGATGCACATAAGATGCGTTGTCGAGCGATGCCATGCGCATGTGGTGCGACGTGACTCAATGCGCATGCGATGCGATGCACAGAAGATGCGATATCAAGCGATGCCATGCGCATGTGAAGCGATGTGGCTCCATGCTCATGCGATGCGATGCACATAAGATGCGATATGAAGCGATGCCATGCGCATGTGACGCGACGTGACTCACTGCGCATGCGATGTGATGCACATAAGATGCTATATCAAGCGATGCCATGCGCATGTGACGCGACGTGACTCAATGCGCATGCGATGCCTATAAGATGCGATGTCGAGCGATGCATGCGTATGTGATCGGATGTGACTAAATGCGCTGCAATGCGATGCACATAAGATAGGATATCAGGCTATGCCATGCGCAAGTGACGCGATGTCACTCAATGCGCATGCGATACGATGCACATAAGATGCGTTGTCGAGCGATGCCATGCGCATGTGATGCGACGTCACTCAGTGCGTATGCGATGCTATGCAAATAAGATGCGATATCAAGCGATGCCATGCGCATGTGACGAGACGTGACTCAATGCGCATGCGATGCGATGCACATAAGGTGCGATATGAAGAGATGCCATGCGCATGTGACGCGACGTGCCTCAATAAGCATTCGATACGATGCTCATAAGATGCCATATCAAGCGATGCCATGCGCATGTGACGCGACGTAACTCACTGCGCATGCGATGCCATGCACATAAGATGCGATATCAAGCGATGCAATGCGCATGTGACGCGACGTGACTCAATAAGCATGCGATGCGATGCACATAAGATGCGATATCAAGAGTTTCCATATTCATGTGACGCGACGTGACTCAATGCGCATACGATGCGATGCACATAGGATGCGATATCACGTGATGCCATGCCTATGTGATGCGACGTACTCAAGTCGCATGGGATGCGATGCACATGAGATGGGATATCAATTGATGCCATGTGCATTTGACGCGACGTGACTCAATGCGCATGCAACGCGATGCACATAAGATGCGATATCAAGCGATGCCATGCGCATGTGACGTAATGTGACTCAAAAGCTCATGCGATGCGATGCAAATAAAATGCGATATCAAGCGATGCCATGTGCACGTGAAGCGATGTGACTCAATGCGCATGCGATGCGATGCACCTAAGATGCGATGTCGAGCGAGGAATGCGTATGTTACTCAATGCGCTGCGATGCACATAAGATGAGATGCCGAGCGAGGAATGCGTATGTTACTCAATGCGCTGCGATGCAATGCACATAAAATGCGATATCAGGCAATGCCATGTGAATATGAGGCGATGTCACTCATTGCGCATCCGATGCGATGCACAAAAGATGCGATATCGAGCGATGTCATGCGCATGTGGTACGACGTGACTCAATGCGCATGCGATGCGATGCACAAAAGATGCGTTGTCGAGCGATGCCATGCGCATGTGATATGATGTGACTCAATGCGCATGCGATTCGATGCACATAAGATGCGATATCATGCGATGCCATGCGCATGTGATGTGACGTGACTCAATGCGCATGCGATGCGATGCACATAATATGCGATATCAAGCGATGCCGTGCAAATGTGACGAGACATGACTC
Organism: Tenodera sinensis; assembly: GCA_030765045.1. NCBI lineage: Eukaryota > Metazoa > Arthropoda > Insecta > Mantodea > Mantidae > Tenodera > Tenodera sinensis. The sequence continues at coordinate 111,245,415 of CM060970.1, read as the reverse complement.
AATGCGCATGAGATGCGATGCACATAAGATGCGTTGTCGAGCGATGCCATGCGCATGTGATATGATGTGACTCAATGCGCATGCGATTCGATGCACATAAGATGCGATATCATGCGATGCCATGCGCATGTGATGTGACGTGACTCCATGCGCATGCGATGCGATGCACATAATATGCGATATCAAGCGATGCCGTGCAAATGTGACGAGACATGACTCAATGCGTATGCAATGCGATGCACATAAGATGCGATATCAAGAGTTTCCATATTCATGTGACGCGACGTGACTCAATGCGCATGCGATGCGATGCACATAGGATGCGATCTCACGTGATGCCATGCCTATGTGATGCGACGTACTCAAGTCGCATGGGATGCGATGCACATGAGATGGGATATCAATTGATGCCATGTGCATGTGACGCGACGTGACTCAATGCGCATGCGATGTGATGCACATAAGATGCCATATCAAGCGATGCCATTCGCATGTGATGCGAAGTGACTCAATGCGCATGTGATGCGATGCACATAAGATGCGATATTAAGCGATTCCATGCGCATGTGATGCGAAGTGACTCAATACGCATGCGATGCGATGCACATAAGATGCGTTGTCGAGCGATGCTATGCGCATGTAATGGGATGTGACTCAATGCGCATGCGATGCGATGCACATAAGATGCGATATCAACTGATGCCATGTGCATGTGACGCGACGTGACTCAATGCGCATGCGATGCGATGCACATAAGATGCGATATCAAGCGATGCCATGCGCATGTGACGAGACGTGACTCAATGCGCATGCGATGCGATGCACATAAGATGCGATATCAACCGATGCCATGGAAATGTGACGACACATGTATCAATGCGCATGATTGCGATGCACTTAAGATGCGCTGTCGAGCGATACCATGAGCATCTCATGGGATGTGACTCAATGCGCATGCGATGCGATGCACATAGGATGCGATATCAAGCGATGCCATACGCATGTGATGCGAAGTTACGCAATGCGCATGCGATGCACATTAGATGCGATATCAACTGGTGCCATGCGCATGTGACGCGACGTGACTCAATAAGCATGTGATGCGCTGCACATAAAATGCGATATCAAGCGATTCCATGCGCATGTGACGCGACGTGACTCAATACGCATGCGATGCGATGCACATAAGATGCGTTGTCGAGCGATGCTATGCGCATGTCATGGGATGTGACTCAATGCGCATGCGATGCGATGCACATAAGATGCGCTATCAACTGATGCCATGTGCATGTGACGCGATGTGACTCAATGCGCATGCGATGCGATGCACATAATATGCGATATCAAGCGATGCCATGCGCATGTGACGCGACGTGTCTGAATAAGCATGCGATGCGATGCACATAAAATGCGATATCAAGCGATTCCATGCGAATATGACGCGACGTGACTCAATGCGCATGCGACGCGATGCACATAAGATGCGATATCAAGCGATGCCATGCGCATGTGACGTGACGTGACTCAATAAGCATGCGATGCGCTGCACATAAATCATGCAGATGTGACGAGACATGACTCAATGCGCATGCGATGCGATCCACATAAGATGCGATATCAAGCGATGCCATGCGCATTTGACGCGACGTGACTCAATAAGCATGCGATGCAATGCACATAAGATGCGATATCAAGAGTTTCCATGCTCATGTGACGCGACTCGACTCAATGCGCATGCGATGCGATGCACATAAGATACGATATCAAGCGATGCCATGCGCATGTGACGTGATGTGACTCAATGCGCATGCGATGCACTTAGGATGTGATATCAAGCGATGTCATACGCATGTGATGCGCAGCTACGCAATGCGCATGCGATGCGATGGACATAAGATGCGATATCAACTGATGCCATGCGCATGTGACGCGATGTGACTCAATGCGCATGCGATGTGATGCACATAAGATGCGATACCAAGCGATGCCATGCGCATGTGACGCGATGTGACTCAATGCGCATGCGATGCGATGCACATAAGATGCGATATCAAGCGATGCCATGCGCATGTGACGCGATGTGACTCAATGCGCATGCAATGCGATGCACATAAGATGCGATATCAAGCGATGCCATGCGCATGTGACGCGACGTGACTCAATGCGCATGCGATGCGATGCACATAAGATGCGATATCAAGCGATGCCATGCGCATGTGACGCGATGTGACTCAATGCGCATGCAATGCGATGCACATAAGATGCGATATCAAGCGATGCCATGCGCATGTGACGCGACGTGACTCAATGCGCATGAGATGGGATGCACATAAGATACGATATCAAGCGATGCCATGCGCATGTGACGTGATGTGACTCAATGCGCATGCGATGCGATGCACATAGGATGCGATATCAAGCGATGCCATACGCATGTGATGCGAAGCTACGCAATGCGCATGCGATGCGATGCACATAAGATGCTATATCAACTGATGCCATGCGCATGTGACGCGATGTGACTAAATGCGCATGCGACGCGATGCACATAAGATGCGATATCAAGCGATGCCATGCGCATGTGACACGACGTGACTCAATAAGCATGTGATGCGCTGCGATTCCATGGGCATGTGATGCGACGTGACTCAATACGCATGCGATGCGATGCGCATAAGATGCGATATCACGCGATGCCATGCGCATGTCATATGACGTGACTCAATGCGCATGCGAAGCGATGCAAATGAGATGCGATATCAAGCGATGCCATGTGCATGTGACGCGACGTGACTCAATGCGCATGCGATGCACAATAGACGCGATGTCGAGCGATGCATGTGCATGTGACGCGACGTGACTCACTGCGCATGCGATGCGTTGCACATAACATGCGATATCAAGTGATGCCATGCGCATGTAACGCGACGCGACTCAATGCGCATGTGATGCGATGCACATAAGATGCGATATCAAGCGATGCCATGCGCATGTGACGCGACGTGGCTCAATGGGCATGCGATGCACATAAGACGCGATGTCGAGCGATGCATGCGTATGTGACGCGACGTGACCCACAGCGCATGCGATGCGATGCACATAAGATGCGATATCAAGCGATGAAATGCGCATGTGACGTGATGCGACTCAAAAGCGCATGCGATGCGATGCACATAAGTTGCGATATCAAGCGATGCCATGTGCATGTGACGTGATGTGACTCAATGCGCATGAGATGCGATGCACATAAGATGCGATTTCGAGCGATGTCATGCGCATGTGGTGTGACGTGACTTAATGCACATGCGATGAGATGAACATAATATGCGATATCAAGCAATGCCATGCGCATGCGATGCAAAGTGACTCACTGCGCCTGCGATGCGGTGCATATAAGATGCTATATCAAGCGATGCCAATCGCATGTAACGCGAAGTGACTCAATGCGCATGCGATGCGATGCACATAAGATGCGATATCAAGCGATGCCATGCGCATGTGACGCGACGTGACTCATTGCGCATGCGATGCACATAAGACGCGATGTCGAGCGTTGCATGCGTATGTGACGCGATGTGACTCAATGCGCTGCGATGCGATGCACATAAGATGCGATATCAAGCGATTAGATGCGCATATGTCGCGATGTCACTCAATGCGCATGCGATGCGATGCACAAAAGATGCGATATCGAGCGATGTCATGCGCATGTGGTGCGACATGACTCAATGCACATACGTTGCGATCAATATAAGATACGATATCAGGCAATGCCATGCTTATGCGTTGCGACGTGACTCAATGCGCATGCGAAGCGATGCACGTGAGATGCGATATTATGCGATGCCATGCGCATGTGATGCGACGTGGCTCAAAGCGCAAGCGATGCGATGCACAAAATATGCGATGTCGAGCGATGTCATCCGCATGTGGTGCGACGTGACGCAATGCACATACGTTTAGATGAACATAAGATGCGATCTCAAGCAATGCCATGCGCATGCGATGCGACGTGACTCAATGCGCATGCGAAGCGATGCACATAAGATGCGATATTAAGCGATTCCATGCGCATGTGACGCGTTGTGACTGAATGTGCATGCGATGCGATGCACATAAGATGCCATATCAAGCGATGTCATGCGCATGTGACACGAACTGACTCACCGCGTATGCGAAGCGGTGCTCTTAAGATGCGATATCAAGCGATGCCAAGCGCATGTAACCCGACGTGACTCAATGCACATGCGATGCGATGCACATAAGATGCGATATCAAGCGATTTTATGCGCATGTGACGCGACGTGACTCAATGCGCATGCGATGCACAATAGACGCGATGTCGAGCGATGCATGCGCATGTGACGCGATGTGACTCAATGCGCTGCGATGCGATGCACATAAGATGCGATATCAAGCGATGCCATGCGCATATGACGCGATGTCACTCAATGCGCATGCGATGCACAAAAGATGCGATGTCGAGCGATGTCATACGCATCTGGTGCGACGTGTCTCAATGCACATGCGATCAGATGAACACTAGATGCAATATCAAGCAATGCTATGCGCATGCGATGCGACGTGACTCATTGCGCTGCAAAGCGATGCACATAAGATGCGATATCAACCGATGCCAAGCGCATATGACGCGATGTGACTCAATGCGCATGCGATGCGATGCACATAAGATGCGATATCAAGCGCTGCTATGTGCATGTGATGCGTAGCCGCTCAATGCGCATGCGATGCGATGCACATAAGATGCGATAGCAAACGATGCCATGCGCATGTGACGCGACGTGACTCACCGCGCATGCGATGCGGTGCACATAAGATGCGATACCAAGCGATGCCATGCGCATGTGACGCGACGTGACTCAATGCACATGCGATCCGATGACCATAAGATGCGATATCAGGCAATGCCATGCGCATGCGACCCGATGTGGCTCAATGCGCATGCGATGCGATGCGCATAAGATGCGATATCAAGCGATGACATGCGCATGTGATGCGACGTGGCTCAATGCGCATGCGATGCTATGCACATAAAATGCAATATCAAGCGATGCCATGTGCATGTGACACGATGTGACTCAATGCGCATGCGATGCGATGCATATAAGATGCGATGTCGAGCGATGCATGCGTATGTGACGCGATGTAACTCAATGCGCTGCGATGCACATAAGATGCGATATCAAGGGATGCCATGCGTATATGACGCGATGTCACTGAATACGCATGCGATGCGATGCACAAAATATGCAATGTCAAGTGATGTCACGCGCATGTGGTGCGACGTGACTCAATGCGCATGCGATGCGATGCACATAAATGGGATATCAACCGATGCCATGCGCATGTGACGTGATGTGACTCAAAAGCGCATGCGGTGCGATGCACATAAGATGTGATATCAAGCGATGCCATGCGCATGTGAAGCAATGTGACTCAATGCGCCTTCGATGCGATGCACATAAGATGCGATGTCGAGCGATGCCATGCGCTGGTGATGCGATGTGACTCAATGCGCATGCGATTCACATAAGATGCGATGTCGAGCGATGCATGCGTATGTGACACGACGTGACTCACAGCGCATGCGGTGCGATGCACATAAGATGCGATATCAAGCGATGACATGCGCATATCACGCGGTGTGCCTCAATGCGCATGCGATGCGATGCACATAAGATGCGATATCAAGCGATGCCCTGCTTACATGACGCGTTGTGACTCAATGCGCATGCGATGCGATGCACATAAGATGCGATATCAAGTGATGCCATGCTTACATGACGCGTTGTGACTCAATGCGGATGCGATGCGATGCACATAAGATGCGATATCAAGCGATGCCATGCGCATGTGACGCGACGTGGCTGAATGCGCATGCGATGCGATGCACATAAGATGCCATATCAAGGGATGCCAGGCGCATGTGACGCGTTGTGACTCAATGCGCATGCGATGCGATGCACATAAGATGCCATATCAACCGATGCCATGCGCATGTAACACAAAGTGACTCACCGCGCATGCGAAGCGGTGCACTTAAGATGCGATATCAAGCGATGCCAAGCGCATGTAACCCGACGTGACTCAATACACATGCGATGCGATGCACATAAGATGCGATATCAAGCGATTTTATGCGCATGTGACGCGACGTGACTCAATGCGCATGCGATGCACAATAGACGCGATGTCGAGCGATGCATGCGCATGTGACGCGACGTGACTCACTGCGCATGCGATGCGTTGCACACAACATGCGATATCAAGCGATGCCATGCGCATGTATCGCGACGCGACTCAATGCGCATGTGATGCGATGCACATAAGATGCGATATCAAGCGATGCCATGCGCATGTGACGCGACGTGGCTCAATGGGCATGCGATGCACATAAGACGCGATGTCGAGCGATCCATGCGTATGTGACGCGACGTGACCCACAGCGCATGCGATGCGATGCACATAAGATGCGATATCAAGCGATGAAATGCGCATGTGACGTGATGCGACTCAAAAGCGCATGCGATGCGATGCACATAAGTTGCGATATCAAGCGATGCCATGTGCATGTGACGTGATGTGAGTCAATGCGCATGAGATGCGATGCACATAAGATGCGATTTCGAGCGATGTCATGCGCATGTGGTGTGACGTGACTTAATGCACATGCGATGAGTGGAACATAAGATGCGATATCAAGCAATGCCATGCGCATGTGATGCGACGTGACTCAATGCGCATGCGATATGATGCACATAAGATGCGATGTCGAGCGATGCCATGCGCGTGTGATGCGATGTGGCTCAATGCGCATGCGATGCACATAAGATGCGATGTGGTGCGATGCATGCTTATGTGACGCGATATAACTCACTGCACATGCGATGAGAAGAGATGAACATAAGATGCGATATCAAGCAACGCCATGCGCATGCGATGCGACGTGACTCAATGCGCATGCGAGTCGATGCACATAAGATGCGATATCATGCGATGCCATGCGCATGTGACGCGACGTGACTCAATGCGCATGCGATGCACATAAGATGCGATGTCGAGCGATGCATACGTATGTGACGCGATGTGACTCAATGCGCTGCGATGCCATGCAAATAAGATACGATATCAAGCGATGCGAGGTGCTTATGACGCGATGTCACTCAATGCGCATGATTGCGATGCACAAAAGATGCGATATCGAGCGATGTCATGCTCATGTGGTGCGATGTGGCTCAATGCACATACGCTGCGATCAACAAACGATGCGATATCAGGCAACGCCATGCTTATGCGTTGCGACGTGACTCAATGCGCATGCGATGCGATGCACATAAGATGCGATATCAAGCGATGCCATGCGCTTGTGATGCGACGTGACTCAATGCGCATGCGATGCGATGCACATGAGATGCGATATCAAGCGATGCCATGCGCATGTGACGCGACGTGACTCAATGAGTATGCGATGCGATGCACATAAGATGCGATATCAAGCGATGCCATTCGCATGTGAGGCGACGTGACCCAATGCGCATGCGACGCGATGCACATAAGATCTGATATCAAGCAATGCCATGCGCATGTGACGTGATGTGACTCAAAAGCGCATGCGGCGCGATGCACATGAGATGCGATATCAAGCGATGCCATGCGCATGTGAAGCAATGTGACTCAATGCGCCTGCGATGCGATGCACGTATGTTGCGATGTCGAGCGATGCCATGCGCGTGTGATGCGATGTGACTCAATGCGCATGCGATTCACATAAGATGCTATGTCGAGCGATGCATGCGACGTGAATCAATAAGCATGCGATGCACATAAGGTGCGATGTCGAGCGATGCATGCGCGTGTGACACGATGTGACTCAATGCCGTGTGATGCGATGCACATAGGATGCGACATCAAGCGATGCCATGCGCACGTGACGCGGTGTGGCTCAATGCGCATGCGATGCGATTTACATAAGATGCGATATCAAGCGATGCCATGCACATGTGACGCGACGTGACTCAATGCGCATGCGATGCGCTGCACATAAGAATCGATGTCGAGCGGTGTCATGCGCAATTGGTGCGACATGACTCAATGCGCATGTGATTAGATGCCCATAAGGTGCGCTATCAAGCGATGCTATGCGCATGTGAAGCGACGTGACTCAATGCGCATGCGATGAGATGAACGTAAGATGCGATATCAAGAGATGCCATGCGCATGGACGCGACGTTACTGAATGCGTATGCGATGCGAGGCACATAAGATGCGACATCAAGCAATGCCATGCGCATGTGACGCGACGTGACTCAATGCGTATGCGATGCGATGCACCTAATATGCGATATCAAGCGATGCCATATGCATGTGATGCGACGTGACTGAATGCGCATGCGATGCGATGCACATGGGATGCGATATCAAGCGATGACATGCGCATGTGACGCGACGTGACTCAATGCGCATGCGATGCACATAAGATGCAATATCAAGCGGTGCCATATGCATGTGATGCGACGTGACTGAATGCCTATGCGATGCGATGCACATGGGATGCGATATCAAGCGATGTCATGCGCTTGTGGTGCGATGTGACTCAATGCGCATGCTATGCGACACACATAAGATGCGAAATCAAGCGATGCCATGCGCATTAGACGCGACGTGACTCAATGCGCATGCGATGAGATGCGCATAAGCTGCGTTATCAAGCGATGCCATGCGCATGTGACGCGACGTGACTCAAGGCGCATACGATGCGATGCACATGAGATGCGATATCAAGCGATGCCATGTGCATGTGACACGACGTGACTCAATGCGCGTGGGATGCGATGCACATAAGATGCGATATCAAGCGATGCCATGCGCATGTGACGTGATGTGACTCAATCCGCATGCGATGCGATGCACATAAGATGCGATATCAAGCGATGCCATGCGCATGGGGCGTGATGAGACTAATTGCGCTGCGATGCGATATCAAACGATGGCATGCGCATGTGACGCGACGTGACTCAATGCGCATGCGATGCACATAAGATGCAATATCAAGCGATGCCATATGCATGTGATGCGACGTGACTGAATGCCTATGCGATGCGATGCACATGGGATGCGATATCAAGCGATGTCATGCGCTTGTGGTGCGATGTGACTCAATGCGCATGCTATGCGACACACATAAGATGCGAAATCAAGCGATGCCATGCGCATTAGACGCGACGTGACTGAATGCGCATGCGATGCGATGCACATGAGATGCGATATCAAGCGATGCCATGTGCATGTGACACGACGAGACTCAATCCGCGTGGGATGCGATGCACATAAGCTGCGTTATCAAGCGATGCCATGCGCATGTGACGCGACGTGACTCAAGGCGCATACGATGCGATGCACATGAGATGCGATATCAAGCGATGCCATGTGCATGTGACACGACGTGACTCAATCCGCGTGGGATGCGATGCACATAAGATGCGATATCAAGCGTGGCCATGCGCACGTGACGCGATGTGACTCAATGCGCCTGCGAATCGATGCACATAAGGTGAGATATCGAGCGATGCCATGCGCATGTGATGCGATACGACTCAATGCGCATGCCATGCACGTAACATGCGATGTCGAGCGATGCATGCGAATGTGACGCGATGTGATTCAATGCGCTGCGATGCGATGCACATAAGATGCGATATCAAGCGCTGCCATGCGCATGTGACGCGATGTGGCTCATTGCGCATGCGATGCGATGCACATAGGATCCGATATCAAGCGATGCCATGCGCATGTGATGCGACGAGACTATAGCGCATGCGATTCGATGCACATGAGATGCGATATTAAGCAATGCCATTAGCATGTGACGTGACGTGACTCAATACGCATGCGATGCGATGAACATAAGATGCGATATCAAGCGATGCCACGCGCATGTGACGCGACGTTAGTCAATGCGCATGCGATGTGATGCACATCAGATGCGATATCAAGCGATGCAATGCAAATGTGACAAGACATGACTCAATGCGCATGTTTTGCGTTGCAGATAATATGCGAACTCGAGCGATGCCATGCGCATGTGACGCGACGTGATTCAATGCGCATGCGATGCAATGCACATAAGATGCGATATCAAGCGATGCCATGCGCTTGTGATGCGACGTGACTCAATGCGCATGCGACGCGATGCACATGAGATGCGATATCAAGCGATGCCATGCGCATGTGACGCGACGTGACTCAATGAGTATGCGATGCGATGCACATAAGATGCGATATCAAGCGATGCCATTCGCATGTGACGCGACGTGACTCAATGCGCATGCGACGCGATGCACATAAGATCTGATATCAAGCAATGCCATGCGCATGTGACGTGATGTGACTCAAAAGCGCATGCGGCGCGATGCACATGAGATGCGATATCAAGCGATGCCATGCGCATGTGAAGCAATGTGACTCAATGCGCCTGCAATGCGATGCACATAAGATGCGATGTCGAGCGATGCCATGCGCGTGTGATGCGATGTGACTCAATGCGCATGCGATTCACATAAGATGCTATGTCGAGCGATGCATGCGACGTGAATCAATAAGCATGCGATGCACATAAGGTGCGATGTCGAGCGATGCATGCGCGTGTGACACGATGTGACTCAATGCCGTGTGATGCGATGCACATAGGATGCGATATCAAGCGATGCCATGCGCACGTGACGCGGTGTGGCTCAATGCGCATGCGATGCGATTTACATAAGATGCGATATCAAGCGATGCCATGCACATGTGACGCGACGTGACTCAATGCGCATGCGATGCGCTGCACATAAGAATCGATGTCGAGCGGTGTCATGCGCAATTGGTGCGACATGACTCAATGCGCATGTGATTAGATGCCCATAAGGTGCGCTATCAAGCGATGCTATGCGCATGTGAAGCGACGTGACTCAATGCGCATGCGATGAGATGAACGTAAGATGCGATATAAAGAGATGCCATGCGCATGGACGCGACCTTACTGAATGCGTATGCGATGCGAGGCACATAAGATGCGACATCAAGCAATGCCATGCGCATGTGACGCGACGTGACTCAATGCGTATGCGATGCGATGCACCTAATATGCGATATCAAGCGATGCCATATGCATGTGATGCGACGTGACTGAATGCGCATGCGATGCGATGCACATGGAATGCGATATCAAGCGATGGCATGCGCATGTGACGCGACGTTAGTCAATGCGCATGCGATGTGATGCACATCAGATGCGATATCAAGCGATGCAATGCAAATGTGACGAGACATGACTCAATGCGCATGTTTTGCGTTGCAGATAATATGCGAAGTCGAGCGATGCCATGCGCATGTGACGCGACGTGATTCAATGCGCATGCGATGCAATGCACATAAAATGCGATATCAAGCGATGCCATGCGCCTGTGACGTGATGTGACTCAATCCGCATGCGATGCGATGCACATAAGATGCGATATCAAGCGATGGCATGCGCATGTGGCGTGATGTGACTCAATGCGCTGGGATGCGATGCACATTAGATGCGATATCAAGCGATGCCATGTGCATGTGACGCGATGTGACTCAATACGCATGCGATGCGATGCACATAAGATGCGATATCAATCGATGCCATGCGCATGTGACGCGATGTGACTCAATGCGCATGCGATCCGATGCACATAAGATTCGTTGTCGAGCGATGCCATGCGCGTGTGATGCGATGTGACTCAATTCACATGCGATGCACATAAGATGCGCTTTCGAGCGATGCATGCGCATGTGACGCGATATGACTCAAAGTGCTGCGAAGCGACGCACATAAGATGCGATATAAAGCGATGCCATGCGCATTTGACGCGATGTGACTGAATGCGCATGCGATGCGATGCACCTAAGATGCGATATCAAGCGATGGCATGCGCATGTGACGCGATTTGACTCAATGCGCATGCGATGCGATGCACATAAGATGCGATGTCGAGCGATGCCGTGCGCGTGTGATGCGATGTGACTCAATTCGCATGCGGTGCACATAAGATGCGATGTCGAGCGATTCATGCGTATGTGACACGATGGAACTCAATGCGCATGCAATGCGATGCACAAAAGATGAGATGTCGGGCGATTTCATGCGCATGTGGTGCCAAGTGACTCAATGCACATGCGATGCGATGAACGTAAGATACGATATCAAGCAATGCGCTTGCGATACGAAGCACATAAGAACGATGTCGAGCGATGTCATGCGCATGTGGTGCGACGTGACTCAATGCGCATGCAATGCGATGCACATAAGAGGCGATATCAAGCGATACCATGGGCATATGACGCGACATGACTCAATGCCCATGCGATGAGATGCACAAAAGATGCTATGTCGAGCGATGCCATGCGCATGTGACGCGATGTGGCTCAATGCGCATGCGATGCAATGCACATAAGATGCGATGTCGAGCGATGCCATGCGCGTGTCATGCGATGTGACTCAATGCGCATGCGATGTACATAAGATGCGATGTCGAGCGATGCATGCGTATGTGACGCGATGTGACTTAAAGCGCATGCGATGCGATGCGCGAAAGTTGGGATATCGAGCGATGTCATGCGCATAGGGTGCGACGTGACTCAATGCACTAGCAATGCAATGTACATAAGATGCGATATCAAGCAATGCCATGCACATGCGACGCGACGTGACTCAATGCGCATGCGATGCGATGCAAATGAGACGCGATATCAAGCGATGCCATGCGCATGTGACGCGACGTGACTCACTGCGCATGCGATGCGATCCACATAAGCGGCGATATCAAGCGATGCCATGCGCATGTGACCCGGCGTGACTTAATGCGCATGTGATGTGATGCACATAAGGTGCGATATCAAGTGATGCCTTGCGCATGTGGTGCGATGTGACTCAATGCGCATGCGATGCGATGCACAAAAGATGCGATATCAAGCAATGCCATGCGTATGCGACGCGACGTGACTCAATGCGCATGCGATATGAGGCACATAAGATGCGATATAAGGCGATGCCATGCGCATGTGTCCCGACGTGACTCAAAGCGCATGCGATGCGATGCACAATAAGATGCGATATCAAGCGATGCCATGCGCATCTGACCCGGCGTCACTCAATGCGCATGTGATGCGATGCACATAAGATGCGATGTCGAGCGATGCCATTAGCGTGTGATGCCATGTGACTCAATCCGCATGCGATGAACATAAGATGCGATATCAAGCAATGCCATGCGCATGCGACGAGACGTGACTCAATGCGCATGCGTTTCGATGCACATAAGATGCGATAGCAAGCGATGCCGTGCGCATGTGACGCGAAGTGGCTCAATGCGCATGCGATGCGATGCACATGAGCTGCGATATCAAGCGATGAAATGCGCATGTGACGCGACGTCACTCAATGGGCATGCGATGCGATGCACAAAAGATGCCATATCAAGCGATGCCATGCGCATGTGACCCGGCGTGACTCAATGCGCATGTGATGCGATGCACATAAGATGCGCTATCAAGCGATGCCATGCGCATGTGACGCGACGTGAATCAATAAGCATGTGATGCGATGCACATAAGTTGCCATATCAAGCGATGCCATGCGCAAGTGACGCAACGTGGCTCACTGCGCATGCGATGCGATGCACATAAGAATCGATGTCGAACGGTGTCATGCGCAATTGGTGCGACATGACTCAATGCGCATGTGATTAGATGCCCATAAGGTGCGCTATCAAGCGATGCTATGCGCATGTGACGCGACGTGAATATATAAGCATGTGATGCGATGCACATAAGTTGCCATATCAAGCGATGCCATGCGCAAGTGACGCAACGTGGCTCACTGCGCATGTGATGCGATGCACATAAGATGCGATATCAAGCGATGCCATGCGCATGTGACCCGGCGTGGCTCAATGCGCATGTAATGCGATGCACATAAGATGCGATATCAAGTGATGCCATGCGCGTGTGGTGCGACGTGACTCAAAGCACATGCGATGCGATGAACATAAGATGCGATATCAAGCAGTGCCATGCGAATTCGACGCGACGTGACTCAATGCGCATGCGATAAGATGCACATAAGGTGCGATATAAGGCGATGCCATGAGCATGTGTCGCGACGAGACTCAATGCGCATGCGATGCGATGCACATAAGATGCGATATCAAGCGATGCCATGCGCATGTGACGCGACGTGGCTCAGGTCGCATGCGATGCGATGCACATCAGATGCGATATAACGATGCCTTGCAAATGTGATGAGATATGACTCAATGCGCATGCGATGCGATGCACATAAGATGCCATATCAAGCTCTATCATGCGCATGTGACTCAATACGCCTACGATGCGATGCAGCTAAGATGCGATATCAAGCGATGTCATGCGCATGTGACGCGATGTGATTCAATGCGCATGCGATGTGATGCACATAAGATGAGATGTCAGCGGTGCCATGCGATGTGACTAAATGCGCGTTCGATGCACATAAGAAGCGATATCAAGCGATGCCTTGCAAATGTGACGAGACATGACTCAATGCGCATGCGATGCGATGCACTTGAGATGCGACATCAAGCGATGCCATGCGTATGTCACGCCAAGTGGCTCAATGCGCATGCGATGGAGTGCACATTAGATGCGATGTCGAGCGATGTCATGCGCATGTGGTGCGACGTGACTCACTGCGCATGCGATGAGATGCACATAAGATGCGATATCAAGTGACGCCATGCGCATGTGACGTGATGTGACTCAATGCGTTGCGATGCGATGCACATATGATGCGATATAAAGCGATGCCATGCGCATGTGACGCGATGTGACTCAATCCGCATACGATGCGATGAACATGAGAGGCGATATCAAGCGATGCCATACGCATGTGAGGCGACGTGACTAAATGCGCATGCGATGCGATGCACATGAGATGCGATATCAAGCGATGCCATGCGCATGTGACGTGACGTGACTCAGTGCGCATGCGATGCGAAGCACATAAGATGCCATATCAAGCAATGCCATGCAAGTGTGACGAGACATGGCTCAACGCGCATGAGATGCGATGCTCATAAGATGCGACGTCGAGCGATGCCATGCGCTTGTGATGCGATGTGACTCAATGCGCATGCGATGTACATAAGATGCGATGTCGAGAGATGCATGCGCATGTGACTCGATGTGACACAATGCGCTGCGATGCGATGCACATAAGATGCGATATCAAGGGATGCCATGCGCATGTGATGCGACGTGACTCAATGCGCATGCGATGCGATGAACATGAGAGGTGATATTAGCGATGCCATGCGCATGTGACGCGACGTGACCCAATGCGCATGCAATGCGATGCATATAAGATGCGATATCACGCGATGCCATGCAAAAATGACGTGATGTTACTCAGTGCGCATGCGATGCGATGAACATGAGAGGCGATATCAAGCGATGCCATGCGCATGTGACGCAACGTGGCTCACTGCGAATGCGATGCGATGCACATAAGATGCGATATCAAGTGATGCCATGCGCATGTGATGCGATGTGAATCAATGCGCATGCGATGCGATGCACATAAGATGCGATGTCGAGCGATGGCATGCGCGTGTGGTGCGACGTGACTCAAAGCACATGCGATGCGATGAACATAAGATGTGATATAAAGCAATGCCATGCTCATGTGACGCAACGTGACTCAATGCGCCTGCGCTGCGAAGCACATAAGATGCGATATCAAGCGATGCCATGCAAATCTGACGAGACATGGCTCAACGCGCATGCGATGCGATGCTCATAAGATGCGATGTCGAGCGATGCCATGCGCGTGTGATGCGATGTGACTCAATGCGAATGCGATGTACATAAAATGCGATTTCGAGAGATGCATGCGCATGTGACGCGATGTGACACAATGCGCTGCGATGCGATGCACATAAAATGCGATAACAAGCGATGCCATGCGCACCTGACGCGTGTGACTCAATGCGCATGCCATGCGATGCACATAAGATGCGATATCAAGCGATTCCTTGCGCATGTGAGGCGACGTGAGTCAATGCGCATGCGATGCGATTAACATGAAAGGCGATATCAAGCGATACCATGCGCATGTGACGCGACGTGACTCAATGCGCATGCAATCCGATGCACATAAGATGCGATATCAAGCGATGTCATGCAAAAATGACGTGATGTTACTCAAAGCGCATGCGATGCGATGCACATAAGATGCAATATCAAGCAATGCCATGCGCAAGTGACGCGACGTGACTCAATGCGCATGCATTGCGATGCACATGAGATGCGATATCAAGCGATGCCATGCAAAAATGACGTGATGTCACTCAATAGCACATGCGATGCGATGCGATGCACATAAGATTCAATGTCGACCGATGCATGCGTATGTGACACGATGTGACTCAATGTGCTGCGATGCGATGCACATAAGTTGCGATATAAAGCGATGCCATGCGCATTTGACGCGAAGTCACTCAATGCGCATGCGATGCGATGCACAAAAAAATGCGATGTCGAGCGATGTCATGCGCATGTGGTGCGACGTGACTCAGAGCACATGCGATGTGACGAACATAAGATGCGATATCAAGCAATGCCATGCGCATGCAATGCGACGTGACTCAATGCGCATGGGATTCCATGCACATAAGATGCGATATCAAGCGATGCCGTGCGCATGTGACGCGAAGTGGCTCAATACGCATGCTATGCTAGGCACATAAGATTCGAAGTCGAACGATGCCATGCGCGTGTGATGCGATTTGACTCAATGCGCATGCGATGCACATAAGATGCAATATCAAGCGATTTCATGCGCATGTGACGCGACGAGACTCAATGCGCAAGCGATGCGATGCACATAAGATGGGATATCAAGCGATGCCATGCGCATGTGACGCGACGTGGCTCAATGAGCATGCGATGCGACGCACAGAAGATGCGATATCAAGCGATACCATGTGCAAGTGACGAGACGTGGCTCAATGCGCATGCGATGCGATGCACATAAGATGAGATATCAAGCGATGCCATGCAAATGTGACGAGACATGACTCAATGCGCATGCGATGCGATGCACATAAGATGCGATGTCTAGCGATGCCATTCGCGTGTGACACGAAGTGACACAATGCGCTGCGATGCGATGCACATTAGATGGGATGTCGACCGATGTCATGCGCATGTGGTGCGACGTGACTCAATGCGCATGCGATACAATGCAGATAAGATGCGATGTCAAGCGATGACATGCGCATATGGCGTGATGTCAATCAATGCGCTGCGGTGCGATGCACATAAGATGCGATATCAAGAGATGCCATACGCATTTGACGCGATGTGGCTCAATACGAATGCGATGCGATGCAAATAAGATGCGATATCAAGCGATGCCATTCGCAAGTGACGCGATGTGACTCAATGGGCATGCGATGCGATGTACAAAAGATGCGATGTCGCGCGATGCCATGCGCGTGTGATACGATGTGACTCAATTCGCATGCGATGCACATAAGATGCGATTTCGAGCGATGCATGCGCATGTGACGCGATGTGACTCAATACGCTGGGAAGTACTGCACATAAGATGCGATATCAAGCGATGCCATGCGCATGTGACTAGATGTGACTCAACGCGCATGCGATGCGATGCACATAAGATGCGATATCAGGCGATGCCATGCGTATATAATGCGAAGTGACTCAATGCGCATGCGATGAGATGCACATAAGATGCGATGTAAAGCGATGCCATGCGCATATGACGCGACGTGACTCAATGCGCATGCGATGCGATGCACAAAGATGCGATATCAAGCGATGCCATGCACATGTGACGCGATGTGACTCAAAGCGCATGCGATGCGATGCACATAAGATGCGATATCAGGCGATGCCATGCGTATGTGATCGCGAAGTGACTCAATGCGAATGCGATGCGATGTACATAAGATGCGATATCAAGCGATGCCATGCGTATGTGATCGCGAAGTGACTCAATGCGAATGCGATGCGGTGCACATTAGATGCGATATCAAACGATGCCATGCGCATGTGACGTGATGTGACTAAATCCGCATGCGATGCAGTGCACATAAGATGTGATATCAAGCGATGCCATGTGCATGTGACGCGATGTGACTCAATACGCATGCGATGCGATGCACATAAGATGCGATATCAAGCGATGCCATGCAAATGTGACGCGATATGGCTCAATGCGCATGCCGTGCGATGCACAAAAAATGCGGTGTCGAGCGATGTCATGCGCATGTGGTGCGACATGACTCCATGCGCATGCGATGCGATTCACATAGGATGCGATATCAAGCGATGCTATGCGGATATGACGCGACGTGACTCAATGCGCATGCGATGAGATGCACATAGGATGCGATATCAAGCGATGCCATGCGCAAGTGACGCGACGTGACTCAATGCGCATGCGAAGCAACGCACAGAATCTGCGATATCAAGCGATCCCATGCGCATGTGATGCGATGTGACTCAATGCGCCTGCGATGCGATGCACATAAGATGCGATATCAAGCGATGCCATGCACATATGCCGCAATGTGACTCAATGCGCTTGCAATGCGATGCACATAAGTTGCGATGTCGAATCATGCCATGCGCATGTGATGCGATGTGACTCAATGCGCCTGCGATGCGATGCACATAATATGCGATATCAAGCGATGACTTGCGCATGTGACGTGATGTGACTCAATCCGCATGCGATGCTGTGCACATAAGATGCGATATCAAGCGATGCCATTTGGTTGTGACGCGACGTGACTCAATGCGCATGCGATACGATGCAGATAAGATGTGAATTCAAGGGATGCCAAGCGCATGTGACGCGACGTGGCTCAATGCGCATGCGATGCGTTGCACGTAAGACGCGATATCAAGCGATGCCATGCGCATGTGGCGTGATGTCACTCAATGCGCTGCGATGCAAAGCACATAAAATGCGATATCAAGAGGTGCCATGGGCATGTGACGCGACGTGACTCAATGCGCATGCGATGCGATGCACATAACATTGGATATCAAGCGATGCCATGCGCATGTGACGCGATCTGGCTCAATACGCATGCGATGCGATGCACATAAGGTGTGATATCAAGCGATGCCATTCGCGTGTGACACGATGTGACTCAATACAAATGCGATGCGATGTACAAAAGATGCGATGTCGAGCGATTCCGTGCGAATGTGGTGCGACGTGACTCAATGTGCATGTGATGCGATGCACATAAGATGCGATATCAAGCGATGTCATGCGCATGTGACGTGATGTGACTCAATCCGCATGCGATGCAGTGCACATAAGATGTGATATCAAGCGATGCCATGTGCATGTGACGCGATGTGACTCAATACGCATGCGATGCGATGCACATAAGATGCGATATCAAGCGATGTCATGCGCATGTGACGCGATGTGGCTCAATGCGCATGCGATGCGATGCACATAAGTTGCGATGTCGAGCGATGCCATGTGCATGTGATGCGATGTGACTCAATGCGCATGCGATGCACATAAGATGCGATGTCGAGCGATGCATGGGCATGTGACGCGATGTGACTCAATGCGCATGCGAT
This sequence comes from Tenodera sinensis, assembly GCA_030765045.1. Lineage (NCBI taxonomy): Eukaryota > Metazoa > Arthropoda > Insecta > Mantodea > Mantidae > Tenodera > Tenodera sinensis. The sequence goes on along the minus strand of CM060970.1, from coordinate 111,225,714 downwards.
GCGATGAACATGAGATGAGATATCAAGCGATTTCATGCGCATGTGACGCGACGTGACTCAAAGCGCATGCAATGCGATGCACATAAGATGCGATATCAAGCGATGCCATGCAAACGTGGCGCGACGTGACTCAATGCGCATGCGATGCGATGCACATAGGATGCGATATCAAGCGATGCCATGCAAATGTGACGCGACGTGACTCAATGCGCATGAAATGCGATGCACATAAGATGCGATATCAAGCGATGCCATGCAAATGTGACACGGCATGGCTCAATGCGCATGCGATGCGATGCACATAAAATGCGATGTCGAGCGATGTCATGTGCGAGTGATGCGATATGACTCAATGCGCATGCGATGCACATAAGATGCGATGTCGAGTGATGCATGCGCATGTCACGCGATGTGATTCAATGCGCATGCGATGCGATGCACATTAGATGCGATGTCGACCGATGCCATGCGCATGTTGCGTGAATTGACTCAATGCCCTGCGATGTGATGCACATAAGATGCGATATCAATTGATGCCATGCGCATGTGACGCGTTGTGACTCAATACACATGCGATGCGATGCACATAAGGTGCGATATCAAGCGATGCCATGCGCATGTGACGCGATGTGGCTCAAAGCGCATGCGATGCGATGCACATAAGATGCGATGTCGAGCGATGTCATGCGCATACGATGAGACGTGACTCAATGCGCATGCGATGAGATGCACATAAAATGCGATATTAAGCGATGAAATGCGCATGTGACGCGACGTGACTCAATGCGCATGCGATGCGATGCACATAAGATGCGTTATCAAGCGAGGCCATGCGCATGTGACGCGACGTGACTAATGCGAATGCGATGCGATGCACCGAAGATACGATAACAAGCGATATGACTCAATGCTGATGCGATGAGATGCACATAAGATGCGATGTCGAGCGATGCTATGCGCGTGTGATGCTATGTGACTCAATGCCCATACGATGCACATAAGATGCGATATATAGCGATGCCAAGCGCATGTCACGCGATGTGACACAATGCGCATGCGATGCGATGTACATAAGATGCGATATCAAGCGATTCCATGCGCATCTGACGCGACGTGACTCAATGCGCATGCGATGAGACGCACAGAAGATGCGATATTAAGCGATGCCATGCGCATCTGACGCGATGTGGACAATGCGCATGCGATGCGATGCAGATAAGATGCGATATCAAGCGATGCCATGCGCATGTGACGCGACATGACTCAATGCGCATGCGATGCGATGCACATTAGGTGCGATGTAAAGCGATCCCATGCGCATGTGACGCGACGTGGCTCAATGCGCATGCGATGCGATGCACATAAGATGCGATATCAAGCGATGCCATGCGCATCTGACGTGATGTGGCTCAATGCGCTGTCGATCCGATGCACAAAAGATGCGATATCAAGCGACGCCAAGCGCATGTGTCGCGATGTGACTCAATGCGCATCCGATGCGATGCACAAGAGATGGGGTGTCGAGCGATGTCATGCGCATGTGGTGCGACGCGACTCAATGCGCATGCGATGCGATGTACATAAGATGCGATATCAAGCGAGGCCGTTCGCATGTGACGCGATGTGACTCAATGCGCATGCGATGCGATGTACAAAAGATGTGACGTCGAGCGATGCCATGCGCCTGCGATATGATGTGACTCAATGCGCACGCGAAGCACATGAGATGCGGTTTCGAGCGAGGCATGCGCATGCAACGGGATGTGACTCAATGCGCTGCGAAGCGATGCACATAAGCTGCGATATGAAGCGATGCCATGCGTATGTGATCGCGGAGTGACTCAATACGAATGCGATGCGATGCAAATAAGATGGGATATCAAGCAATGCCATGGCCATCTGGCGTGATGTGGCTCAGAGCGCTGCGATGCGATGCACATAAGATGCGATATCAAGCGATGCCATGCAAATGTGACGCGATATGGCTCAATGCGCATGCGATGCGATGCACAAAAAATGCGGTGTGGAGCGATGTCATGCGCACGTGGCGCGACATGACTCTATGCGCATGCGATGCGATTCACATAGGATGCGATATCAAGCGATGCTTTGCGGATATGACGCGACGTGACTCAATGCGCATGCGATGAGATGCACATAGGATGCGATATCAAGCGATGCCATGCGCATGTGACGCGACGTGACTCAATGCGCAAGCGATGCGATGCACATAAGATGCGATTTCAAGCGATGCCATGCGCATGTGACGCGACGTGACTCAATGCGCATGCCAAGCGACGCACAGAAGCTGCGATATCAAGCGATCCCATGCGCATGTGATGCGATGTGACTCAATGCGCCTGCGATGCGATGCACATAAGATGCGATATCAAGCGATGCCATGCGCATATGCCGCAATGTGACTCAATGCGCTTGCGATGCGATGCACATAAGTTGCGATATCGAATCATGCCATGCGCATGTGATGCGATGTGACTCAATGCGCATGCGATACGATGCAGATAAGATGCGAATTCAAGGGATACCATGCGCATGTGACGCGACGTGGCTCAATGCGCATGCGATGCGTTGCACGTAAGACGCGATATCAAGCGATGCCATGCGCATGTGGCGTGATGTCACTCAATGCGCTGCGATGCAAAGCACATAAAATGCGATATCAAGAGATGCCATGGGCATGTGACGCGACGTGACTCAATGCGCATGCGATGCGATGCACATAAGATTGGATATCAAGCGATGCCTTGCGCATGTGACGCGACGTGCCTCAATACGCATGCGATGCGATGCCCATAATATGTGATATCAAGCGATGCCGTTCGCGTGTGACGCGATGTGACTCAATGCAAATGCGATGCGATGTACAAAAGATGCGATGTCGAGCGATTCCATGCGAATGTGGTGCGACGTAACTCAATGCGCATGTGATGCGATGCACATAAGATGCGATATCAAGCGATGCCATGCGCATGTGACAGGACGTGACTCAATGCGCCTGCGCTGCGAAGCACATAAGATGCGATATCAAGCGATGCCATGCAAATCTGACGAGACATGGCTCAACGCGCATGCGATGCGATGCTCATAAGATGCGATGTCGAGCGATGCCATGCGCGTGTGATGCGATGTGACTCAATGCGAATGCGATGTACATAAGATGCGATGTCGAGAGATGCATGCGCATGTGACGCGATGTGACACAATGCGCTGCGATGCACATAAAATGCGAAAACAAGCGATGCCATGCGCACCTGACGCGTGTGACTCAATGCGCATGCCATGCGATGCACATAAGATGCGATATCAAGCGATTTCTTGCGCATGTGAGACGACGTGACTCAATGCGCATGCGATGCGATGAACATGAAAGGCGATATCAAGCGATACCATGCGCATGTGACGCGACGTGACTCAATGCGCATGGAATGCGATGCACATAAGATGCGATATCAAGCGATGTCATGCAAAAATGACGTGATGTTACTCAATAGCGCATGCGATTGGATGCACATAAGATGCAATATCAAGCAATGCCATGCGCAAGTGACGCGACGTGACTCCATGCGCATGCAATACGATGTACATAAGATGCGATATCAAGCAATGCCATGCAAAAATGACGTGATGTTACTCAATAGCGCATGCGATATGATGCGATGCACATAAGTTGCGATGTCGAGCGATGCCATGTGCATGTGATGCGATGTGACTCAATGCGCATGCGATGCACATAAGATGCGATGTCGAGCGATGCATGGGCATGTGACGCGATGCGACTCAATGCGCATGCGATGCGATGAACATGAGATGAGATATCAAGCGATTTCTTGCGCATGTGGCGCGACGTCACTCAATGTGCATGCGATGCGATGCACATAGGATGCCATATCAAGCGATGCCATGCAAATGTGACGCGACGTGACTCAATGCGCATGAAATGCGATGCACATAAGATGCGATATCAAGCGATGCCATGCAAATGTGACACGGCATGGCTCAATGCGCATGTGATGCGATGCACATAAAATGCGATGTCGAGCGATGTCATGCGCGTGTGATGCCATATGACTCAATGCGCATGCGATGCACTTAAGATGCGATGTCGAGCGATGCATGCGCATGTGACGCTATGTGACACAATGCACTGCGATGCGAAGCACATAAAATGCGATATCAAGCGAGGCCATGTGCATGTCACGCGATGTGATTCAATGCGCATGCGATGCGATGCACATTAGATGCGATGTCGACCGATGCCATGCGCATGTTGCGTGAATTGACTCAATGCGCTGCGATGTGATGCACATAAGATGCGATATCAAGCGATGCCATGCGCAAGTGACGCGTTGTGACTCAATACACATGCGATGCGATGCACATAAGGTGCGATATCAAGCGATGCCATGCGCATGTGACGCGATGTGGCTCAAAGCGCATGCGATGCGATGCACATAAGATGCGATGTCGAGCGATGTCATGCCCATGTGGTGGGACGTAACTAGATGCGAATGCAATGCGATGCACATAAGATGCGATATCAAGCGATGCCATGCGCATACGATGCGACGTGACTCAATGCGCATGCGATGAGATGCACATAAAATGCGATATTAAGCGATGAAATGCGCATGTGACGCGACGTGACTCAATGCGCATGCGATGCGATGCACATAAGATGCGACATCAAGCGAGGCCATGCGCATGTGACGCGACGTGACTAATGCGAATGCGATGCGATGCACCGAAGATACGATAACAAGCGATATGACTCAATGCTGATGCGATGCGATGCACATAAGATGCTATGTCGAGCGATGCCAAGCGCATGTGAGGCGATGTGACTCAATGCGCATGCGCTGCGATGCACAAAAGATGCGGTGTCGAGCGATGTCATGCGCATGTGGTACCACGCGACTCAATGCGCATGCGATGCGATGCACATAAGATGCGATATCAAGCGATGCCATGCGCATCTGACGCGATGTGGCTCAATGCGCTGTCGATCCGATGCACAAAAATGCGATATCAAGCGATGCCATGCGCATGTGATGCGACGTGACTCAATGCGCATGCGATGCGATGCACATAAGATGGATATCAAGCGATGCCATGCAAATGTGACGCGAGGTGACTCAATGCGCATGCAATGCCATGCACATAAGATGCGATATCAAGCGATGCCATGCAAATGTTACGCGACGTGACTCAATGCGCATGCTATGCTATGTACATAAGATGCGATATCAAGCGATGCCATGCGCATGTGACGCGACGTGACTCAATGCGCTTGCAATGCGATGCACATAAGATGCGAAATCAAGCGATGCCATGCAAATGTGACGAGACATGTCTCAACGCGCATGCGATGCGATTCACATAAGATGCGATGTCGGCCGATGCCATGCGCGTGTATTGCGATGTGACTCACTGCGCATGCGATGCACATAAGATGCGATATCAAGTGATGCCATGCGCATGTGACGCCACGCGACTCAATGCGCATGGGATGCGATGCACATAAGATGCGATATCAAGCGATGCCATGCGCATGTGACGCGATGTGGCTCACTACGCAAGCGATGCGATGCACATAAGATGCGATATCAAGCGAAGCCGCTCGCATGTGACGCGATGTGACTCAATGCGCATGCGATGCGATGTACAAAAGATGTGACGTCGAGCGATCCCATGCGCCTGAGATATGATGTGACTCAATGCGCACGCGAAGCACATGAGATGCGGTTTCGCGCGATGCATGCGCAGGCAACGGGATGTGACTCAATGCGCTGCGAAGCGATGCACATAAGCTGCGATAACAAGCGATGCCATGCGCATGTGACGCGATGTGACTCAAAGCGCATGCGATGCGATGCACATAAGATGCGATGTCGAGCGATGTCATGCGCATGTGGTGGGACGTGACTAGATGCGCATGTGATGCGATACACATAAGATGCGATATCAAGCGATGCCATGCGCATATGACGCGACGTGACTCAATGCGCATGCGATCAGATTCACATAAGATGCGATATCAAGCGATGCCATGCGTATGTGACCGCGAAGTGACTTAATGCGCATGCGATGCGGTGCCCATAAGATGCGATGTCAGGTTATGCCATGCGCATGTGACGCGATGTGACTCAATGCGCATGCGATGCGATATCAAGCGATGCCATGCGTATGTGACCGCGAAGTAACTCAATGCGCATGCGAAGCGGTGCACATAAGATGCGATATCAAACGATGCCATGCGCATGTGGCGTGATGTGACTCAATGCGTTGCGATGCGATGCACATAAGATGCGACAGCAAGCGATGCCATGCGCATTTGACGCGATGTGACTCAATACGCATGCGATGCGATGCACATAAGATGCGATGTCGAGCGATGCCATGCGCGTGTGATCCAATGTGACTCAATGCGCATGCGAGGCACATAAGATGCGATATCAACCGAAGCCAAGCGCATGTGACGCGATGTGACTCAATGCGCATGCGATGCGATGCACAAAAGATGCGGTGTCGAACGATGTCATGCGCATGTGGTGCGATGTGACTCAATGCGCATGCGATGCGATCCACATAAGATGCGATATTAAGCGATGCCATGCGCATGTGACGGAACGAGACTCAATGCGCATGCGATGAGATGCACATAAGATGCGATATCAAGCGATGCCATGCGCATGTGACGCGACGTGACTCAATGCGCATGCGATGCGATGCACATAAGATGCGATATCAAGCGATGCCATGCGCATGTGGCGCGACGTGAGTCAATGTGAATGCGATGCGATGAGGATAAGATGCGATAACATCCGATGCCATGCGCATGTACGCGACGTGACTCAATGCGCATGCGATGCGATGCACATTAGATGCGATATCAAGAGATGCCATGCGCATGTGACGAGTCGTGATTCAATGCGCATGCGATGCGATTCACATAAGATTCGAATTCAAGCGGTGCCATGCGTATGTGACGCGAAGTGACTCAATGCGCATGCGATGAGACGCACAGAAGATGCGATATCAAGCGATGCCATGCGCATGTGACGCGACGTGACTCAATGCGCATGCGATGCGATGCACATTAGGTGCGATGTAAAGCGATCCCATGCGCATGTGACGCGACGTGGCTCAATGCGCATGCGATGCGATGCACATAAGATGCGATATCAAGCGATGCCATGCGCATCTGACGTGATGTGGCTGAATGCGCTGTCGATCCGATGCACAAAATATGCGATATCAAGCGATCCCAAGCGCATGTGTCGCGATGTGACTCAATGCGAATGCGATGCGATGCACAAAAGATGGGGTGTCGAGCGATGTCATGCGCATGTGGTGCGACGCGACCCAATGCACATGCGATGCGATGTATATAAGATGCGATATCAAGCGATGCCATGCGCATCTGACGCGACGTGACTCAAAGCGCATGCGATGAGACGCCCATAAGATGCGATATCAATCGAAGCCATGCGCATGTGACGTGCTGTGACACAATGCGCTGCGATGCGAGGCACATAAGATGCGATATCAAGCGATGCCATGCGCATGTGCCGCGATGTGAGTCAATGCGCGTGCGATGCGATGCACATAAGATGCGATGTCGAGCGATGCCATGCGCATGTGGTCTCATGTGACTGATTGCGCATACGATGCACATAAGATGCGCTATCAAGCGATGCCATGCGCATGTGACGCGATGTGGCTCAATGCGCATGCGATGCGATTGACTAAAGATATGATATCAAGCGGTGCCATGCGTATGTGACGCGAACTGACTCAATGCGCATGCGTTGCGATGCACACAAAAGTGCGATATCAAGCGATGCCATGCGAATGTGATGTTACGTGACTCAATGCGCATGGGATGCGATGCACACAAGATGCGATATCAAGCGATGCCATACGCATGTGCCGCGATGTGAGACAATGCGCATGCGGTGCGATGCACATAAGATGCGATATCAAGCGATGCCATGCGCATGTGATGTGACGTGACTCAATGCGCAAGGGATGCGATGCACATGAGATGCGATATCAAGCGATGGCATGCGCATGTGACGCGACGTGACTCAACGCGCATGCGCTGCGATGCACATAAGATGCGACGTCGACCGATGTCATATGCATGTGGTGCGACGTGACTTAATGCGCATGCTATGCGATACACATAACATGCGAAATCAAGCGATGCCATGTGCATTAGACGTGACTCAATGCCAATGCGATGAGATGCACATAAGCTGCGTTATCAAGCGGTGCCATGCGCACGTGACGCGACGTGACTCAATGCGCATGCGATGCGATGCACATAAGATGCGATATCAAGCGATGCCATGCGCATGTGACGCGACGTGAATCAATGTGAATGCGATGCGATGAGGATAAGATGCGAAACCATCCGATGCCATGCGCATGTACGCGACGTGACTCAATGCGCATGCGATGCGATGCACATTAGATGCGATATCAAGAGATGCCATGCGCATGTGACGAGTCGTGACTCAATGCGCATGCGATGCGATTCACACAAGATTCGATATCAAGCGGTGCCATGCGTATGTGACGCGAAGTGACTCAATGCGCATGCAATGAGACGCACAGAAGATGCGATATCAAGCGATGCCATGCGCATGTGACGCGACGTGGCTCAATGCGCATGCGATGCGACGCACATTAGGTGCGATGTAAAGCGATCCCATGCGCATGTGACGCGACGTGGCTCAATGCGCATGCGATGCGATGCACATAAGATGCGATATCAAGCGATGCCATGCGCATCTGACGTGATGTGGCTGAATGCGCTGTCGATCCGATGCACAAAATAGGCGATATCAAGCGATCCCAAGCGCATGTGTCGCGATGTGACTCAATGTGAATGCGATGCGATGCACAAAAGATGGGGTGTCGAGCAATGTCATGCGCATGTGGTGCGACGCGACCCAATGCGCATGCGATGCGATGTACATAAGATGCGATATCAAGCGATGCCATGCGCATCTGACGCGACGTGACTCAAAGCGCATGCGATGAGACGCACATAAGATGCGATATCAATCGAAGCCATGCGCATGTGACGTGCTGTGACACAATGCGCTGCCATGCGAGGCACATAAGATGCGATATCAAGCGATGCCATGCGCATGTGCCGCGATGTGAGTCAATGCGCGTGCGATGCGATGCACATAAGATGCGATGTCGAGCGATGCCATGCGCATGTGGTCTCATGTGACTGATTGCGCATACGATGCACATAAGATGCGCTATCAAGCGATGCCATGCGCATGTGACGCGATGTGGCTCAATGCGCATGCGATGCGATTGACTAAAGATATGATATCAAGCGGTGCCATGCGTATGTGACGCGAACTGACTCAATGCGCATGCGTTGCGATGCACACAAAAGTGCGATATCAAGCGATGCCATGCGAATGTGATGTTACGTGACTCAATGCGCATGGGATGCGATGCACACAAGATGCGATATCAAGCGATGCCATGCGCATGTGATGTGACGTGACTCAATGCGCATGGGATGCGATGCACATGAGATGCGATATCAAGCGATGGCATGCGAATGTGACGCGACGTGACTCAACGCGCCTGCGCTGCGATGCACATAAGATGCGATGTCGAGCGATGTCATATGCATGTTGTGCGACGTGACTTAATGCGCATGCTATGCGATACACATAACATGCGAAATCAAGCGATGCCATGTGCATTAGACGTGACTCAATGCCAATGCGATGAGATGCACATAAGCTGCGTTATCAAGCGGTGCCATGCGCACGTGACGCGACGTGACTCAATGCGCATGCGATGCGATGCACATAAGATGCGATATCAAGCGATGCCATGCGCATGTGACGCGACGTGAATCAATGTAAATGCGATGCGATGCGCATAAGATGCGATAACAAGCGATGCCGTGCGCATGTGACGCGACGTGACTCAATGCGCCTGCGATGCGGTGCACATAAGATGCGATATCAAGCGCTGCCATGCGCATGTGATGCGATGTAACTCAATGCGCATGCGATGCGACGCCAATGAGATGCGATATCAAGCGATGCCATGCGCATGTGACGCGACGTGCCTCAATGCGCATGCGATGCACATAAGATGCGATATCAAGCGATGCCATGCCCATTTGACGTGATGTGACTCAATGCGCCTGCGATGCGATGCACATAAGATACGATGTCGAGCGATGCCATGTGCATGTGACGCGATGTGGCTCAATGCGCATGCGACGCGATGCACATAAGATGCGATATCAAACGATGCCATGCGCATGTGATGCGATGTAACTCAATGCGCATGCGATGCGATGCACATGTGATGCGATATCAAGCGATGCCATGCGCATGTGACGCGACGAGAATCAATGCGCATGCGATGCACATAAGATGCGATATCAAGCGATGCCATGCGCATGTGATGCGACGTGACTCAATAAGCATGCGATGCGATGCACACAAGATGCGATTACAAGCGATGCCATGTGCATGTGACGCGACGTGGCTCAATACGCATGCGATGCGATGCACATAAGATGCGATATCAAGCGATGCCATGCGCATGTGATGCGACGTGACTCATTGCGCATGCGCTGCGATGCACATGAGATGCGATATCAAGCGATGGCATGCGCATGTGACGCGACGAGACTCAATGCGCATGGAATTTACATAAGATGCGATATCAAGCGATGCCAAGCGCATGTGACGCGATGTGACTCAACCTCGCATGCGATGCGATGCACATACGATGCGATGCGATGCACATAATATGCGATATCAAGCGATGCCATGCGCATGTGACGCGACGTGGCTCAATGCGCATAAGATGCGATGCACATAGGATGCGATATCAAGCGATGTCTTGCGCATGTGAAGCGACGTGACTTATTGCGCATGCGCTGCGATGCACATGAGATGCGATGTCAAGCGATGGCATGCGCATGTGACGCGCCGAGACTCAGTGCGCATGGGATTTACATAAGATGCGATATCAAGCGATGCCATGCGCATTAGACTTGACGTGACTCAATGCGCATGCGATGAGATGCACATAAGATACGTTATCAAGTGATGCAATGCGCATGTGACGCGACGTGACTCTATGCGCATGTGATGCGATGCACATAAGATGCGATATCAAGCGATGCCATGCGCATGTGACGCGACGTGAATCAATGTGAATGCGATGCGATGCACATAAGATGCGATATCAAGCGATGCCATGCGCATGTGACGCGACGTGAGTCAATGTGAATGCGATGCGATGCACATAATATGCGATAGCAAGCGATGCCATGCGCATGTGACGTGATGTGACTCAATCCGCATGCGATGCGATGCACATAAGATGCGATATCAAGCGATGCCATGCGCATGTGGCGTCATGTCACTCAAGGCGCTGCGATGCTATGCGATGCACATAAGATGCGATATCAAGCGATGCCATGCGCATTAGACGCGACGTGACTCAATGCGCATGCGATGAGATGGACATAAGATGCGTTATCAAGCGATGCCATGCCCATGTGGCGTGATGTGACGTACTGCGCTGCGATGCGAGGCACATAAGATGCGATATCAAGCGATGCCATGCGCATGTGCCGAGATGTGAGTCAAGGCGCGAGCGATGCCATGCACATAAGATGCGATGTCGAGCGATGCCATGCGCATGTGATCTCATGTGACTGATATCGCATGCGATGCACATAAGATGCGCTATCAAGCAATGCCATGCGCATGTGCCACGATGTGGCTCAATGCGCATGCAATGCGATTGACTAAAGATATGATATTAAGCAGTGCCATGCGTATGTGACGCGAAGTGACTCAATGCGCATGCGTTGCGATGCACACAAGATGCGATATCAAGCGATGCCATGCGCATGTGATGTGACGTGACTCAATGCGCATGGGATGCGATGCACATGAGATGCGATATCAAGCGATGGCATGCGCATGTGACGCGACGTGGCTCAATGCGCATGCGATGCACATAATAAGCGATATCAAGCGATGCCATGCGCATGCGTTGCGATATACACAAGATGCGATACCAAGCGATGCCATGCGCATGTGCCGCGATGTGAGACAATGCGCATTCGGTGCGATGCACATAAGATGCGATATCAAGCGATGCCATGAGCATGTGATGTGACGTGACTCAATGCGCATGGGATGCGATGCGCATGAGATGCGATATCAAGCGATGGCATGTGCATGTGACGTGACTCAATGCGCATGCGATGCACATAAGATGCGATATCAAGTGACGCCATGCGCATGTGGCGCGAGGTGACTCAATGCGCATGCGATGCGATGCACATAAGAGGCGACGTCGAGCGATGTCATGCGCATGTGGTGCGACGTGACTCAATGCGCATGCTAATCGATACACATAACATGCGAAATCAAGAGATGCCATGCGCATTAGACGTGACTCAATGCCAATACGATGAGATGCACATAAGCTGCGTTATCAAGCGGTGCCATGCGCACGTGACGCGACGTGACTCAATGCGCATGGGATGCGATGCACATGAGATGCGATATCAAGCGATGCCATGCGCATGTGACGCGACGTGCCTCAATGCGCATGCGATGTACATAAGATGCGATATCAAGCGCTGCCATGCGCATGTGACGCGACGTGACTCAATGCGCCTGCGATGCGATGCACATAAGATGCGATATCAAGCGCTGCCATGCGCATGTGATGCGATGTAACTCAATGCGCATGCGATGCGGTGCACATGAGATGCGATATCAAGCGATGCCATGCGCATGTGACGCGACGTGCCTCAATGCGCGTGCGATGTACATAAGATGCGATATCAAGCGCTGCCATGCGCATGTGACGCGATGTGACTCAATGCGCCTGCGATGCGATGCATATAAGATGCTATGTCGAGCGATGCCATGCGCATGTGATGCGATGTGACTCAATGCGCTGCGATGCGATGCGATGCACATAAGATGCGATATCAAACGATGCCATGCGCATGTGATGCGATGTAACTCAATGCGCATGCGATGCGATGCACATGAGATGCGATATCAAGCGATGCCATGCGCATGTGACGCGACGTGCCTCAATGCGCATGCGATGCACATAAGTTGCGATATCAAGCGATGCCATGCGCATGTGGCGTGACGTGACTCAATGCGCATGCGATGCACATAAAATGCGATATCAAGCGATCCGATGGGCATGTGACGTGATGTGGCTCAATGCGCATGCGATGCGATGCACATAAGGTGCGATATCAAGCGATGCCATGCGCATGTGAAGCGACGTGACTCAATGCGCATGCGATGCGATGCAAATAAGATGCGATTACAAGCGATGCCATGTGCATGTGACGAGTCGGGGCTCAATGCGCATGCGACGCGATGCACATAAGATGCGATATCAAGCGGTGCCATGCGTATGTGGCGCGAAGTGACTCAATGCGCATGCGATGCGATGCAAATAAGATACGTTATCAAGTGATGCCATGCGCATGTGACGCGACCTGACTCCATGCGCATGCGATACGATGCACTTAAGATGCGATATCAAGCGATGCCATGCGCATGTGATGCGACGTGACTCATTGCTCATGCACTGCGATGCACATGAGATGTGATATCAAGCGATGGCATGCGCAACTGACGCGACGAGACTCAATGCGCATGGAATTTACATAAGATGCGATATCAAGCGATGCCAAGCGCACGTGACGCGATGTGAGTCAATGCGCATGCGATGCGATGCACATCGGATGCGATATCATGCGATGCCATGCCCATGTGTTGCGACGTGACTCATTGCGCATGCGCTGCGATGCACATGAGATGCGATATCAAGCGATGGCATGCGCATGTGACGCGCCGAGACTCAATGCGCATGGGATATACATAAGATGCGTTATCAAGCGATGCCATGCCCATGTGGCGTGATGTGAGGCAATGCGCTGCGATGCGAGGCACATAAGATACCCTATCAAGTAATGCCATGCGCATGTGACGCGACGTGACTCCATACGCATGCGATGCGATGCACATAGGATGCGATATCAAGCGATGCCATGCGCATGTGACGCGACGTGAATCAATGTGAATGCGATGCGATGCACATAAGATGCGATATCAATCGATGCCATGCGCATGTGACGCGACATGAATCAATGTGAATGCGATGCGATGCACATAATATGCGATATCAAGCGTTGCCATGCGCATGTGACGCGATGTGACTCAATGCGCATGCGATGCGATGTACATAAGATGCGATATCAAGCGATGCCATGCGCATCTGACGCGACGTGACTCAATGCGCATGCGATGAGACGCACAGAAGATGCGATATCAAGCAATGCCATGCGCATCTGACGCGATGTGGACAATGCACATGCGATGCGACGCACATAAGATGCGATATCAAGCGATGCCATGCGCATGTGCTGTGACGTGACTCAATGCGCATGGGATGCGATGCGCATGAGATGCGATATCAAGCGATGGCATGTGCATGTGACGTGACTCAATGCGCATGCGATGCACATAAGATGCGATATCAAGTGATGCCATGCGCATGTGGCGCGAGGTGACTCAATGCGCATGCGATGCGATGCACATAAGAGGCGACGTCGAGCGATGTCATGCGCATGTGGTGCGACGTGACTCAATGCGCATGCTATGCGATACACATAACATGCGAAATCAAGAGATGCCATGCGCATTAGACGTGACTCAATGCCAATACGATGAGATGCACATAAGTTGCGTTATCAAGCGGTGCCATGCGCACGTGACGCGACGTGACTCAATGCGCATGGGATGCGATGCACATAAGATGCGATATCAAGCGATGCCATGCGCATGTGACGCGACGTGAATCAATGTAAATGCGATGCGATGCACATAAGATGCGATAACAAGCGATGCCATGCGCATGTGACGCGACGTGACTCAATGCGCCTGCGATGCGATGCACATAAGATGGGATATCAAGCGCTGCCATGCGCATGTGATGCGATGTAACTCAATGCGCATGCGATGCGGTGCACATGAGATGCGATATCAAGCGATGCCATGCGCATGTGACGCGACGTGCCTCAATGCGCATGCGATGTACATAAGATGCGATATCAAGCGCTGCCATGCGCATGTGACGCGACGTGACTCAATGCGCCTGCGATGCGATGCACATAAGATGCGATATCAAGCGCTGCCATGCGCATGTGATGCGATGTAACTCAATGCGCATGCGATGCGGTGCACATGAGATGCGATATCAAGCGATGCCATGCGCATGTGACGCGACGTGCCTCAATGCGCGTGCGATGTACATAAGATGCGATATCAAGCGCTGCCATGCGCATGTGACGCGATGTGACTCAATGCGCCTGCGATGCGATGCATATAAGATGCGATGTGGAGCGATGCCATGCGCATGTGATGCGATGTGACTCAATGCGCTGCGATGCGATGCGATGCACATAAGATACGATATCAAGCGATGCCATGTGCATGTGACGCGATGTGGTTAAATGCGCATGCGATGCGATACACATAAGATGCGATATCAAACGATGCCATGCGCATGTGATGCGATGTAACTCAATGCGCATGCGATGCGATGCACATGAGATGCGATATCAAGCAATGCCATGCGCATGTGACGCGACGTGCCTCAATGCGCATGCGATGCACATAAGTTGCGATATCAAGCGATGCCATGCGCATGTGGCGTGACGTGACTCAATGCGCATGCGATGCACATAAAATGCGATATCAAGCGATCCGATGGGCATGTGACGTGATGTGGCTCAATGCGCATGCGATGCGATGCACATAAGATGCGATATCAAGCGATGCCATGCGCATGTGAAGCGACGTGACTCAATGCGCATGCGATGCGATGCAAATAAGATGCGATTACAAGCGATGCCATGTGCATGTGACGAGTCGGGGCTCAATGCGCATGCGACGCGATGCACATAAGATGCGATATCAAGCGGTGCCATGCGTATGTGGCGCGAAGTGACTCAATGCGCATGCGATGCGATGCAAATTAGATACGTTATCAAGTGATGCCATGCGCCTGTGACGCGACGTGACTCCATGCGCATGCGATGCGATGCACATAAGATGCGATTTAAAGCGATGCCATGCGCATGTGACGTGATGTGACTCAATCCGCATGCGTTGCAATGCACATAAGATGCATTTTCAAGCGATACCATCTGCATGTGGCGTGATGTGACTCAATGCTCTGCGATGCGAGGCACATAAGATTCGATATCAAGCGATGCCATGCGCTTGTGCCGTGATGTGAGTCAATGCGCATGCAGTGCGATGCCCATAAGATGCGATGTCGAGCGATGCCATGCGCATGCGATGCGATGTGCCTCCATGCGCATAGGATGCACATAAGATGCGATATGAAGCGATGCCATGCGCATGTGACGCGACGTGGCTCAATGCGCATGCGATACGATGCACATAAGATGCGATATCTAGCGATGCCATGCGCATGTGATGCGACGTGACTCATTGCGCATGCACTGCGTTGCACATGAGATGTGATATCAAGCGATGGCATGCGCAACTGACGCGACGAGACTCAATGCGCATGGAATTTACATAAGATGCGATATCAAGCGATGCCAAGCGCATGTGACGCGATGTGAGTCAATGCGCATGCGACGCGATGCACATCGGATGCGATATCAAGCGATGCCATGCCCATGTGATGCAACGTGACTCATTGCGCATGCGCTGCGATGCACATGAGATGCGATATCAAGCGATGGCATGCGCATGTGACGCGCCGAGACTCAATGCGCATGGGATATACATAAGATGCGTTATCAAGTGATGTCATTCGCAAGTGACGCGATGTGACTATATGCGCATTCGATGCGATGTACAAAGATGCGATGTCGAGCGATGCCATGCGCGTGTGATACGATGTGACCCAATGCACATGCGATGCACATAAGATGCGATTTCGAGCGATGCATGCGCATGTGACGCGATGTGACTCTATAAGCTGCGAAGCGCTGCACAAAAGATGCGATCACAAGCAATGCCATGCGCCTGTCACGCGACGTGACTCAATGCGCATGCCATGCGATGCACATCAGATGCGACATCAAGGGATGCTATTCGCAAGTGACGCGATGTGACTCAACGTGCATGCGATGCGATGCAGATAAGATGCGATGTCAAGCGATCCCATGCGCATGTGACGCGACGTGACTCAATGCGCATGCGATACGATGCAGATAACATGCGATGTCAAGCGATCCCATGCGCATGTGACGCGACGTGACTCAATGCGCATGCGATGCGATACGCAAAAGACGCGATATCAAGCGATGCCATGCGCATGTGGCGTGATGTCACTCAATGCGCTGCCATGCAACGCACATAAGATGCGATACCAAGAGATGCCATGCGCATGTCACGCGACGTGACTCAATGCGCAAGCCATGCGATGCACATCAGATGCGACATCAAGCGATGTCATTCGCAAGTGACGCGATGTGACTCTATAAGCTGCGAAGCGCTGCACATAAGGTGCGATAACAAGCGATGCCATGCGCCTGTCACGCGACGTGACTCAATGCGCATGCCATGCGATGCACATCAGATGCGACATCAAGGGATGCTATTCGCAAGTGACGCGATGTGACTCAACGTGCATGCGATGCGATGCACATAAGATGCAATATCAAGCGAGGCCACGGGCATGTGACACGACGTGACTCAATGCGAATGCGTAGCGATGCACATAAGATGCGATAACAAGGAATCCACGCGCATGTGACGCGAAGTGCCTCAATGCGCATGCGATGCGATGCACATAAGATGCGATATAAAGTGATGCCATGCACATGTGACGCGATGTGACTCAATGCGCATGCGATGCGATGCACATAAAATGCGATATAGAGCGATGTCATGCGCATGTGGTGGGACGTGACTGGATGCGCATGCGATGCACATAAGATGCGATATCATGCGATGCCATATGCATATGATGCGACGTGACTCAGTGCGCATGCAATGAGATGCACATAAGATGCTATATCAAGCGATGCCATGCGTATGTGACCGCGAAGTGACTCAATGCGCATGCGATGCGGTGCACATAAGATGCGATATCAAACGATGCCATGCGCATGTGACGTGATGTGACTCAATCCGCATGCGATGCGATGCACATAAGATGCGATATCAAGCGATGCCATGCCCATGTGGCGTGATGTGACTTAATACGCATGCGATGCGATGCACCTAAGATGCGACATCAAGCGATGCCATCCAAATGTGACGCGATATGGCTCAATGCGCATGCGATGCGATGCACATTAGATGCGATGTTGAGCGATGCCATGCGCGTGTGATGAGATGTGACTCAATGCGTATGCGATGCACATATGATGTGATCTCAAGCGATGCCAAGCGCATGTGACGCGATGTGACTCAATGCGCATGCGATGCAATGCACATTAAATGCGATGTCGACCGATGTCATGCGCATCTGGTGCGACGTGACTCAATGCGCATGCGATACGATGCAGATAAGATGCGATGCCGAGCGATGCCATGCGCGTGTGATACGATGTGACTCAATGCGCATGCGATGCACATAAGATGCGATTTCGAGCGATGCTAGCGCATGTGACGCGATGTGACTCAATGCGCTGCGAAGCGCTGGACATAAGATGCGATATCAAGCGATGCCTTGCGCATGTGACGCGATGTGACTCAACGCGCATGCGAGGCGATGCACATAAGATGCGATATAGAGCGATGTCATGCGCATGTGGTGGGACGTGACTAGATGCGCATGCGATGCACATAAGTTGTGATATCAAGCGTTGCCATGCGCTTATGGTGCGACGTGACTCAATGCGCATGCGTTGAGATGCACATAAGATACGCTATCAAGCGATGCCACGCGCATGTGACGCGAAGTGTCTCATTGCGCATGCGATGCGATGCACATAAGATGCGATATAAAGTGATGCCGTGCACATGTGACGCGATGTGGCTCAATCCGCATGCGATGTGATGCACATAAGATGCTATATCAAGCGATGCCATGTCCATGTGGCGTGATGTGACTCAATACGCATGCGATGCGATGCACGTAAGATGCGATATCAAGCGATGCCATGCAAATGTGACGCGATATGTCTCAATGCGCATGCGATGCGATGCACATTAGATGCGATGTTGAGCGGTGCCATGCACGTGTGATGAGATGTGACTCAATGCGCATGCGATGCCCATAAGATGTGACATCAAGCGATGCCAAGCGCATGTGACGCGATGTGACTCAATGCGCATGCGATGCGATGCACCTAAGATGGGATATCAAGCGATGCCATGCGCATGTGACGCGACGTGACTCAATGAGCATGCGATGCAACGCACAGAAGATGAGATATCAAGCGATGCCATGCAAATGTGACGAGACATGACTCAATGCGTATGCGATGCACATAAGTTGTGATATCAAGAGATGCCAAGCGCCTGTGACGCGATGTGACTCAATGCGCATGCGATGCGATGCACAAAAAATGCGGTGTCGTGCGATGATTTGCGCATGTGGTGGGACGTGACTAGATGCGTATGCGATTCGGTGCAGATAAGATGCGATGTCAAGCGATGCCATGCGCATATGGCGTGATGTCACTCAATGCGCTGCGATGCGATGCCCATAAGATGCGATATCAAGAGGTGCCATACGCATTTGACGCGACGTGACTCAATGCGCATGCGATACGGTGCAGATAAGATGCGATGTCAAGCGATGCCATGCGCATGTGACGCGATGTGGCTCAATACGAATGCGATGCGATGCAAATAAGATGCGATATCAAGCGATGCCATTCGCAAGTGACGCGATGTGACTCAATGGGCACGCGATGCGATGTACAAAAGATGCGATGTCGAGCGATGCCATGCGCGTGTGATACGATGTGACTCAATTCGCATGCGATGCACATTAGATGCGATGTCGACCGATGTCATGCGCATGTTGTGCGACGTGACTCAATGCGCATGCTATACGATGCAGATAAGATGCGATGTCAAGCGATTCCATGCGCATGTGCCGCCACGTGACTCAATGCGCATGCGATACGATGCACATAAGACGCGATATCAAGCGATGCCATGCGCATATGACGTGATGTCACTCAATGCGCTGCGATGCGACGCACATAAGATGCGATATCAAGAGATGCCATGCGCATGTCACGCGACGTGACTCAATGCGCATGCCATGCGATGCACATCAGATGCGACATCAAGCGATGCCTTTCGCAGGTGGCGCGATGTGACTCAATGCGCATTCGATGCGTGTACAAAAGATGCGATGTCGAGCGATGCCATGCGCGTGTGATACGATGTGACTCAATGCGCATGCGATGCACATAAGATGCGATTTCGAGCGATGCATGCGCATGTGACGCGATGTGACTCTATAAGCTGCGAAGCGCTGCACATAAGATGCGATATCAAGCGATGCCATGCGCATGTGACGCAATGTGACTCAATGCGCATGCGATGAGATGCACATAAGATGCGATATCAAGCGATGCCATGCGCATGTAATGCGACGTGACCCAATGCGCATGCGATGCGATGCACATTAGATGCGACGTTGAGCGATGCCATGCGCGTGTGATGAGATGTGACTAAATGCGTATGCGATGCACATAAGGTGTGATATCAAGCGATGCCAAGCGCATGTGACGCGATGTGACTCAATGCGCATGCGATGCGATGCACAAAAAATGCGGTGTCGAGCGATGATTTGCGCATGTGGTGGGACGTGACTAGATGCGCATGCGATGCACATAAGATGCGATATCAAGCGATGCCATGCGCATATGATGCGACGTGACTCAATGCGCTGCGAAGCGCTGCACATAAGATGCGATATCAAGCAATGCCATGCGCATGTGACGCGATGTGACTCAAAGCGCACGCGATGCGATGCGCATAAGATGCGATTTAGAGCTATGTCATGCGCATGTGGTGGGACGTGACTAGATGCGCATGCGATGGACATAAGATGCGATATCAAGTGATGCCATGCGCATATGATGGGACGTGACTCAATGCACATGCGATGCGATGCACATAAGATGTCGTAGTATAAATAACGTACACAAACAGCTAGGTCTCCATACTTAAACTCTCTTTATTTTTACAAAAACGAAACAAGAACAAAAACGCATCTGGTGGCGTTAACAACAACTATTTGGTTATAATCACTGACGGTAGATGTCCTCAGCTACTCTGGGTCCTCAAATTCCTCCCCACCCTGGTCGATTTCCAGTGGAATCACCAGTTGTACCAGTCGACTGATCCTCGTGCCATCGGGTAGACGCAGGATGGCTGTCCTCACTCGGCCATCTCTCCCTTGTAGTACTTCTTCGACTCGGGCTCTCTTCCACATGTGTCTGGGCAGGACGTCTTCTTGCAGGAGTGGGACGTCTCCAACTCGCAGTTTCGGATGTTTGCCGGCTGGACACTTAACCTCGTGGTAACTCCGCAGTTGCAGGAGGTATTCCTTTTTCCACCTTCGCCAGAAGTCTTCGGAGATTTTCATCTTCTTTCGGAATTCCTTCGTAAGATCTTTTCTTCCGTCAGGCTCAGGTCGGTTCAGAATGGTCGTGAGTTTCTCTCCGTTGAGGAAATGGGAAGGTGTAAGAGCTTCAAGGTTGCTCCCGTCTTGTACAATGGGACGTGAATTTAGGGTGGCTTCGATGCTGATCAGAACAGTGTTGAGTCCCTCTTCATCGACCTGTGATCGACCAAGTACCTTTCTGAGACAGCGTTTGGTGGAACCGATCATCCTTTCCCACCATCCTCCCCACCAAGCCGCCCGTGGAGCTATGAACTTCCAGGTCACGTTGTGATGCGCTAGATATTCATGCGCCTTCGGATCGGTGAGAACTTTTGACAGTTGAAGCTCTCTATTTGCTGCTTGAAAAGTTTGAGCGTTGTCAGAGTATATGATTCGTGGTACTCCTCGGCGTCCCACAAATCGCAGGAATGCCATTAAAAATTTGTCAGTAGATAGGTCCGTAGCCAGTTCTAAGTGTATTGCTCGTACCGTTGCACATGTAAACAGAACGATGTAAGCTTTCTTCATCTCGTTCCCCGATTTGATATAGAGTGGGCCGGCAAAGTCGATGCCAGTCACGGCAAATGGTCGAGTAGAACGAACACGATCCAATGGCAATGGGGCTTCGATCTCTTCACACCTCTTCTTGTGGGATATTTTGCATGGTAGACATTCATGCAAGACCTTTTTGATCACCTGTCAAGCTCGCAAAATCCAAAATTCCGAGCGAAGCTCTTCTAGTATTACACGAATACCCATGTGATGAAGCCTGATGTGAGTCTGTCTGATAAGAAGGTATGTGAATGCATGTGATCCGTCTAAAAGCACTGGTTGTCTTTCATCATTTGTCAGATCTGCGAATTGTAGACGTCCCCCAAGGCGAATAATATCATCACGCAGGAAGGGATTAAATCGAAAAATCTTGGAAGATTTCGGCAGTGGTTTACTTTTCTTCAAGGATGCTAGTTCAGTACCGAAGCGTTCCCGTTGCACCTGACGTATCCAATACATCCTTGCTGTCTCTATTTCTTCTGCAGATAAATAGTTGACACATCCCTTTCTGTTCTCTTTTATGCATCTTACAAAGCGAAGAATCCACGCGGTGACATGTAATATTTTCCAGTATGAACTGTAGCGTGACGCTCTGAACAGTGTTTCTGGGGCTGTAACAACAAGGACTTGAGAGATCTTCTTTTCTTCTGGTAGAGCCGTGTCCGGCACAGTGATATCACGAGGCCACGAGTTAGGATGTTGGACAAGCCAAGAAGGCCCCTTCCACCATGAATCCTTCAAAGACAGCTCTTTTGCTTGTAGTCCTCTTGAGAGGTAGTCTGCAGGATTCTCGATGCCGGGACAGTGTCTCCATTGCCTAGACAAGGTATACGTACGAATTTCGGTCACACGGTTGCAAACGAAGGTTTTCCATCGATTTGGATTGTTGCGAATCCAGCCCAAAGTGACGGCCGAGTCGCTCCATAAGGTGGCACAAGAGGAATCAATTCCAGTTTCCTTGCAGAAGTAGCGAAGAAGACGTGATCCAACCAAGGCTGCAAGTAATTCCAGTCTGGGAAGTGCTACTCTCTTCACAGGTGATAACCTATTTTTGCTGAAGACAAGTTTGACATTGCAAGTGTTGTCAGTGGTTGACCGAACGTATAGTACAGCGCCATATGCTCTTTCTGAAGCATCACAAAACACATGGACAGACAGATTATCGCTTAATGTGGATACACCAATCCATCTTGGAACCTGAATAGAAGACAAGTACGACAGATTTGAATTCCAGGCTTGCCATCTCTGGCCAAGATCAACTGGTAAGATACTATCCCATTTTAATCCCTTACACCAGGTGTCCTGAAAGAGAATCTTGCCGATGATCAGTACTGGTGAAAACAAACCAAGTGGGTCATAAAATCTGGCTGTAACACGTAGAAGCAGGCGTTTAGTTGCTGGTTTGTCTACTAGTTCGTGAGTAATGTCCTCTGGAGTGGCAAAGAGTAAGTCCGACTGTGCATTCCAGTTAACACCGAGAACCCGTGTTTCTGATTTCACCTCTTGACCTTCTGCTCTCCATATTTCTCTGAGTGGTAGGGAATTCGTAAACCATTTCGACAATGGTAGTTTGATGTGTCGAAGTAGAGCTATAAGTTCATAATAAACGGTAACTGCTAAGTTATCATTATCTACGCTGGCTGCAAAATCGTCCATAAAGGTACAGCTGTCTAGAAGTTGTGCTGCAGTTGGGTACTTCTCATGATACATGGCTGCAAGTTCTCGCAAGGTTGCCGAAAGGAGGAACGGGCT
This sequence comes from Tenodera sinensis, assembly GCA_030765045.1. Taxonomy (NCBI): domain Eukaryota; kingdom Metazoa; phylum Arthropoda; class Insecta; order Mantodea; family Mantidae; genus Tenodera; species Tenodera sinensis. The sequence continues at coordinate 111,201,711 of CM060970.1, read as the reverse complement.
ACTGGTAAGTCCAAACGGAAATCGTCTGAAGCGATACGGTACAATGTCCGTGCTCGCCTGCGTAATTCCATCAACATGAGGTTCCACTCGGTACCATAGAAATCTTGTTAGATCCCTATCGTTCTCATGTAGAGTTAGCTGTAAGAATGCTTGACTGCCATCGCAGACAAGGGCAGTTGGATACACTCTGAATCTGAGTAACGTCGCTACGATTTCGGGTAGGAGATTAGGTCCCATTTCTAGTGCGTCGTTCAAGGCCGGTTGGCCTCGCTCATGAGAAGAAACATCGAACACGATCCTCCATTTAGTGCCATCTTTCTTTTGCTTCTTGACTGCGTGATGTGGTAGATAGAAGACGTTTCCGGGAGTCTCGTTCGTTGGAGCTATTTCGACTTGTTCCTTTACGATGTAGTCCAACATGTGTGCGTGGTACATTGCCTTGAAAACCGAATCGTGTTGCATTCGGTGCTCAAGAGTCTGGAATCTTCTCTCAGCTATTGGCAGGTTATTTGACAAAATTACGCCCTTTTTACGTGGAAGTGATACAACTCTTCTACCGTCTTGGATACAGTATGTTTTGTGGAATTCATGTAGGATAGTTGCATCTTTCCCGGACATTTGTCTGCCATGTGTCTCTCGAATACCAATTGTTTCCAGATCCCAGAACTGTCTCATGGATTCATCGGATATTTCGCAGTCAGTGGTTGAGATGTGGTAGGTCGTAACGTGATTAACTGAAGCTCCGGACCGGTTACCTGTCAGAACCCAGCCGAAGACTGTAGGAAGCAGTACAAGTAAAGGCGTTATTCGCATTGGCTGTTCCATTTTTACTATCTTCCAGTAATGGTCAGCACCTATTAATATCTCAATAGGAAGTTCTTCGTTGTTAGTTCCCGGATCAGCAAGCGTTAGATTACTGAAGTCCTGGGTGACACTTGGATGCGATGAATAAGTGTTGTCTCTTTCAAAGGCCGTGAGAGTGACGGTTTTCCTTGTTGAAAATCCGATAATGTCAAACTGAACAAGCCGTCGTAGTTGGGAACCAGTGGACGTTGCTTCAAATGATTTCACCGATACGTCTCGCTTGTCAGTTACGTTTAGTTTGAGAGTGTCTACTAGAACCTGTGCAATGAAGCTGGATTGACTTCCAGCATGCAGGATACATCTTGTGAGTTTAGAAATTCCCGTGGGCCCTTTGATCCACACACGAGCAGTTTGGAGAAATGATAAATGTGATGTTGCCACTTGAATTTTGCTGACAGAAGTGTGTGGCGTGTTATTGGCGTTACAGACGGATATGTGATGAAGTTGCTTGCAATTTGAGCAAGAAACTTTTCCTTTCTTGTTGCACTGGTGGACAGTGTGTCCTCTGTTAAGGCAAAGAAAACATCGCGTGGAAAGTCTGAGCTTTTGTATTCTGTCTTCCAGGTTGGTTATTTCTTTACATTCTTGGGCCCAGTGGCCTTTATTTTCACAAAAGACGCAGAATGGATTTATGGTTTTCTTCCATCTCGGTTTTGATTTTCCCGTTTTTGCAGAAATTTGAAGAGTGGCCGCTGTCGGAGTATAGAAGGATGGAGCGGACGTGGTGGTTTCTCCTCTGATCTTCTCAGTTGTTAGCAATACCTCTACCTCTTCATTGAGAAACGCCATTAATGACATCATGTGACCTTCTTTAATGTTTTCCCGCTTTGCGTGTATTAGCCAGCGTCTGCAAATTTCAGCTGGAAAAGCTCGTAGGATTTTTGGAGCCAATATACGTCCGTATAGGTTTACATCTTCCCCTAGGGCTATGAGGGCTTCTACTCTGCGATGACACTCCACGTACGTCGAGTTCAACTCTTGAGGACTTTCCGACAAAGCAGGTCTTAAATTTTCCAGGAAGTCAAGGTGGGCCTGGATTATTCTATCCTTGTCTCCGTATCGTGCTACAAGTACCTTTTTCGTCTGTTCATAGGTATCTGCGCTCACTGCTATGCCATCTATGAGACGTTTTGGCTCTCCTTCGAGGTATCCTCTTAGAAACACGTGCTTATTTATGTCAGATATTGTGGGGTTCTTGTCAACTGAGGACTCGAACTGTTCCCAGAACCTGCACCAAGTTTCTATATCACCGGAAAAGGATTCGGGCCGTATTGTGGGTAGTTTAACTCCTTGTATGACCGTGGGTATACCGTCAGAATAGTTATTAGTAGTAGAAAGCACACCAGGCTTGTCTTTCTTCTTTGTAAGGAGGGTTTTGGCTTGCTGAAGTGCGCGCTTCGATGCTGATCAGAACAGTGTTGGTGGGAAACGATGATCGGTTCCACCAAACGCTGTCTCAGAAAGGTACTTGGTCGATCACAGGTCGATGAAGAGGGACTCAACACTGTTCTGATCAGCATCGAAGCCACCCTAAATTCACGTCCCATTGTACAAGACGGGAGCAACCTTGAAGCTCTTACACCTTCCCATTTCCTCAACGGAGAGAAACTCACGAACATTCCGAACCGACCTGAGCCTGACGGAAGAAAAGATCTTACGAAGGAATTCCGAAAGAAGATGAAAATCTCCGAAGACTTCTGGCGAAGGTGGAAAAAGGAATACCTCCTGCAACTGCGGAGTTACCACGAGGTTAAGTGTCCAGCCGGCAAACATCCGAAACTGCGAGTTGGAGACGTCGCCCTCCTGCAAGAAGACGTCCTGCCCAGACACATGTGGAAGAGAGCCCGAGTCGACGAAGTACTACAAGGGAGAGATGGCCGAGTGAGGACAGCCATCATGCGTCTACCCGATGGTACGAGGATCAGTCGACCGGTACAACTGGTGATTCCACTGGAAATCGACCAGGGTGGGGAGGATGTTGAGGACACAGAGTAGCTGAGGACATCTACCGTCAGTCATTATAACCAAATAGTTGTTGTTAACGCCACCAGATGCGTTTTTGCTCTTGCTTTGTTTTGTAAAAAATAAAGAGAGTTTAAGTATGGAGACCTAGCTGTTTGTGTACGTTATTTATACTACGACATACTGATCTGCACTTCACTGCCACTTTAACTTAGTATTTTCTGCTTGAAATCTTCAAGATGTTTCGTTTCGTGATGTAGTGATCCGTGATTCGAACAGTAATTAGGTTTCGGCACCAGTATGTCGTAGTATAAATAACGTACACAAACAGCTAGGTCTCCATACTTAAACTCTCTTTATTTTTACAAAAACAAAACAAGAACAAAAACGCATCTGGTGGCATTAACAACAACTATTTGGTTATAATCACTGACGGTAGATGTCCTCAGCTACTCTGTGTCCTCAACATAAGATGCGATATCAAGTGATGCCATGCACATTTGACGCGATGTGACTCAATGCGCATGCGATGCGATGCACATAAGATGCGATATCAAGCGATGCCATGCGTATGTGACCGCGAAGTGACTCAATGCCCATGCGATGCAGTGCACATAAGATGCGATATCAAACGATGCCATGCGCATGTGACGTGATGTGACTCAATCCGCATGCGATGCGATGCACATAAGATGCGATATCAAGCGATGCCATGCCCATGTGGCGTGAAGTGACTCAATACGCATGCGATGCGGTGCACCTAAGATGCGACATCAAGCGATGCCATGCAAATATGACGCGATATGACTCAACGCGCATGCGAGGCGATGCACATAAAATGCGATATAGAGCGATGTCATGCGCATGTGGTGGGACGTGACTAGATGCGCATGCGATGCACATAAGATGCGATATCAAGCGATGCCATGCAAATGTGACGCAATATGACTCAATGCGCATGCGATGCGATGCACATTACATGCGATGTTGAGCGATGCCATGCGCGTGTGATGAGATGTGACTCAATGCGCATGCGATGCGATGCACAAAAAATGCGGTGTCGAGCGATGTCATGCGCATGTGGTGCGACATGACTCAATGCGCATGCGATGCGATGCAGATAAGATGCGATATCAAGCGATGCCATGCGCATGTGACGCGATGTGACTCAACGCGCATGCGATGCGATGCACATAAAATGCGATATAGAGCGATGTCATGCGCATGTGGTGGAACGTGACTAGATGCGCATGCGATGCACATAACATGCGATATCATGCGATGCCATATGCATATGATGCGACGTGACTCAATGCGCATGCGATGAGATGCACATAAGATGTGATATCAAGCGATGCCAAGCGCATGTGACGCGATGTGACTCAATGCGCATGCGATGCGATGCACATTAAATGCGATGTCGACCGATGTCATGCGCATCTGGTGCGACGTGACTCAATGCGCATGCGATACGATGCAGATAAGATGCGATGTCAAGCGATGCCATGCGCGTGTGATACGATGTGACTCAATGCACATGCGATGCAGATAAGATGCGATTTCGAGCATGCATGCGCATGTGACGCGATGTGACTCAATGAGCTGCGAAGCGCTGCACATAAGATGCGATATCAAGCGATGCCATGCGCATGTGACGCGATGTGACTCAACGCGCATGCGAGGCGATGCACATAAGATGCGATATAGAGCGATGTCATGCGCATGTGGTGGGACGTGACTAGATGCGCATGCGATGCACATAAGATGCGATATCAAGCGATGCCATGCGCTTATGATGCGACGTGACTCAATGCGCATGCGTTGAGATGCACATAAGATGCGCTATCAAGCGATGCCATGCGCATGTGACGCGACGTGACCCATTGCGCATGCAATGCGATGCACATAAGATGCGATATCAAGCGAGGCCATGCGCATGGGACGCGACGTGACTCAATGCGAATGCGTAGCGATGCACATAAGATGCGATAACAAGGGATGCCACGCGCATGTGACGCGAAGTGACTCAATGCGCATGGGATGCGATGCTCATAAGATGCGATAAAAGGTGATGCCATGCACATGTGACGCGATGTGGCTCAATCCGCATGCGACGTGATGCACATAAGATGCGATATCAAGCGATGCCATGTCCATGTGGCGTGATGTGACTCAATACGCATGCGATGCGATGTACGTAAGATGCGATATCAAGCGATGCCATGCAAATGTGACGCGATATGTCTCAATGCGCATGCGATGCGATGCACATTAGATGCGATGTTGAGCGATGCCATGCGCGTGTGATGAGATGTGACTCAATGCGCATGCGATGCCCATAAGATGTGATATCAAGCGATGCCAAGCGCATGTGACGCGATGTGACTCAATGCGCATGCGATGCGATGCACAAAAAACGCGGTGTCGAGCGATGTCATGCGCATGTGGTGCGACATGACTCAATGCGCATGCGATGCGATGAAGTTAAGATGCGATGTCAAGCGATGCCAGGCACATGTGACGCAACGTGACTCAATGCGAATGCGATGAGGTGCACATAAGATGCGATATCAAGCGATGTCATGCGCATGTGACGCGACGTGTCTCAATGCGCAAGCGATGCGATGCACATAAGATGGGATATCAAGCGATGCCATGCGCATGTGACGCGACGTGACTCAATGAGCATGCGATGCGACGCACATTAAAAAAAAAAGAAGCCCCCTAGCCCGCGCAACCGCGGACTAGGGGGCTCCCCATTTTTAAATGACTCGGTATCTAACATTTTGACCGAGTCCAATACACGTTTTTATAAATTGACATTTAATACAATATAAAAGATTACAGATAATTATGGGAGTTTAATATTATAAATACATAGATCAAAAAATACATTAAGGGGAGTTAATAAACAACACATTAAAACCATATTAAAACCACATTAAAAACCAACATGCTGACAACCATTAAAAAGCAGAATAAGAGACATACAGGATGTGTACGTATATGAGGTAAAACTAATTATAAAATAAACCTAGTCATGCATAAGTATAAAATGTTAAGTAAATAAAAGATAATAATATTAATAAAAATTGATTAAAAATTGATTAAAAAACATCCAACTACTTAAAAAAATTACATAAAACTACATAAATAAAATAAATAGTTAAAAAGTTTAGTTTCTACGATCAATGATAAACAATAAAATGAGAGTTATGACCGCTAAAATATACACAATTAAAACAATACACCCAAATACACTTAAAATTATATACGCATAAAAAGCTACTGTCTACGATAAAATTCCTCAAACTTCAATTTAGAATACTTGTTCGCCATAATGCTTAACACCCTCCAAAGTCTCTTATTCCTTAGAATGTTAAAAATGTTATTGCCTTGAAGTCGTGTTTGGTGCGTTTGTCTTAAGTCTGCGGTGTGTGGGCATTCAAACAATGCATGCTCAGGGGTACCTATGTTATTGCAGAGACATCTATTTGTTTCTTTCAGGCCAAACCTATACAAATACTCTGGATAAGGCCCATGCCCGGAAAGGTAATGTACAAGGCCTTGTGATGGTTTCAGATATCTAGTTTTTATTCGTTCAATTACGTTAGGAAAGAATTGAAAAGTTCTGCGACCAGTAGAGCTAGCATGCCATTCATCTTGCCAAATATCTAGTATTTTTTCTTTTAACTCTGTTTCGTCATCTATCATGAAACCTGCCATTTGTGAGGCTCTTGCATTATTACCCTTCCGGAGCCAGTAACGGGCAGCCCTTTTCCGAATGTCTAAGTCTATGGGTAAAATACCTAATATAACGTATAGTGCATCGGTTGGAGTGGTAGAGAATGCTCCTGTCATACGAATTAAAATTTTTCTTTGCATACTTCTTAATTTATTCTTTGCTCCTTCGAGGAACACACGCTCGCCCCAGCAACTTGCCCCGTAGGCTACAATGCCAGTTAATATGGCGCTATTGTACAATTTTACAGCGTTATAGGGGATTTTACCGTTGTTAAAAGTAAGTCTCACGACTTTACTTAAAATTTTAAACGCTTTGGTCGCGATGTTATCTACATGACTTTTAAACTTTAGTTTTTCATTGAAATATACCCCTAAAAATTTTATGCTACTTACTCTGGAGATTGTTACATTATTAATTTTTAAAATGGGAGATCTTTGTAGCGAGCCTTTTAGCAACACATATTTTGTTTTAGAAACGGAAATTTTTAATTTGTTTGAGGAGAAACTGTCTAAAATCGCGTTCAATATGTTATTGGCACTGGATTCAAGTTCTCTACGTGTATCCGCTTGGATTATTAAAAGTATGTCATCAGCGTACGCCACCACTCCATATACATTATCTAGCCTATTTAAAAACTTTAAACATTCGTTAAAACCAATATTCCATAGGGTGGGTCCGCACACAGATCCCTGCGGACAGCCTTTGGTTAAAATGTTGCTAAAACTGTAGTTATTAACTCTAAAATTTACATGCCAATTTTTACAATAATTAATTAAAATATTATACAGATTTTGAGGACAGTCGTATTTAATAAGTGTGTTAAATAGGGAAGGCCACCATAGATTGTCAAATGCTCCATCAATATCTATTGATATGCCTATCACATATTTCCTATCTGTTGTATCCACCAATGAAACAGCGTAATTTAAAGCATCATCTGCAGATTTGCCCTGCCTAAACCCGTACTGATGCGTGTATAATTTGTCTTCTATGAGGTCTGTTAGTCTTGAGCATATAACCTTCTCGAAAACTTTGGCGATCGTGTTTAAAAGGCAGATTGGTCTATATGATTTCAAGAGCTTGGGGTCTTTGTCCGGTGCTTTTTTAAGTACAATCAGATTGGACTTCTTCCATATGTCCGGCACTTTACATTGTCTTAAGCATTCGTTGAAAAGACTGACTAGTGATTCGACTATTTTCTCGGTTATTGCCTGGAGTATCTCTATTGTTATGTTGTCGGGTCCGGGTGCTTTCCTGCGTTTCATTAGTGTAATTATCCTAACTATTTCTCTTGCTGTGGTTGGTGTCACTGGTGTTTGTCTGAGAGGTGGGTGAATAATGTTGTTCCTAATATCTGTGTGTTGTTGTGTTTCTATTGTGAGATCATCGTCCGGAAGTAGATTGTGCAGAAGATAACTATATGTGTCCAAGGCGTTGTTGGTATGTGTGCCGTCTTCCTTCAAAATGGTGGACATTGTGTTATGGGCAAATTTTTCTCTTATAATCTTGTATGGAACACCCAACGCGTCCTTTTCCAAACAATCCGTAGTAAACTTGTTCCATGTGTTTGTTCTGTGTCTTAGTAATGCTGTTTCATACCTTTGTTTGTTTCTACGGTACATGGTAAGTCTAATATCACGCTCTATCGGGTTTAGGGATTTTTGGTATAGTCGCCTGGTTTTCCTACATACTCGTCTGAGACGTTGGAGAACGTCGCTCCAGGGTGAGTTGCTTGGTTTGTGTTTCTGTCTGGTTTTGGGGATGCATTCTTGCATGGCAGATGTGATGCTTTTGCTTAAGTTGGTTGCGGCAATATTAATATTCTGACCTTCCTGTATGGGTGGCGGTGCATGATAAATGTCTCTCAGTTTGTTCCAGTTTGCTTTCTTGTAGTTAAATTTCGTAACTATTTCCACGGGGATATCTGTACTTATTTTGAAGGTGATGAGGTTGTGGTCGCTGTTGGTCATATTTTGTGTGACAAGCCATTCGTTAACCAGCTCTTGTGCTCTATTGTTACTGGCGGTGATATCAATATTGGCATTTGCGCCTACGCGCCCTATGTATGTGGGAGGGCTTCCAGGTTGGTTGTGCACTACAAGATCTTGTTCCATTATGAGTTCCTCAACCTTCTCAACCCTGTCGTCGGCCCTACCACTGTGCCAAAGGTGTGACTTGGCATTTATGTCACTAGTTAAAATAACAGGCATGTCCTTATAGGTTCTAAAAATATTTTTTAATATCGATAACCCCTCTCCTATTTCTCTACTTGGTTGGCAGTACATATTTACGATGATTAAATTAAATCATTCTGAAGTATCTCTATGCAATTACAAAAATTATTACAATATTTGTCTATTTTAATTATTTTAACATTTTTATTTAAAATTACCACACAACTCATGGGGTTATCGTTATGTACAATGATATTACTATTAGCGGGCATGCGCGGAACAATCCCACCCCTGGAATACGGCTCTTGCAAGCAAAGAACGTCCAGTGATAGATCCTCCGCCACCTTTCTGATCTCTTGAGTTACATGCTTGGATCTTGCACAATTTAATTGTCCGATTTTAATATTAAAATTAAAATTAGCCATTAAAATAAAACAAAAACCGTCTATATCCAAGAGTAAAATAAGGACTAATAAAATTGTCTAAAAGCCGGTCCCTAAAAAATGAACAATTTATTCCAGCATGTACAAAGGTAAAGAGGCCAGCAGGACGTGATTTATGTATTATAAAATCAGTTACATAAAAAATGGGTATGAAAAAAATGTAAAAAGTATTGTTAAAATCTAAAGATAAAACTACTACGTGAAAATTGTAAAAACACATGCGGTTAAAGACTAAAATTAAATAATAATAAAATTTAAAAAACTGCGTGAACATATAAAAACAATAAAATCTATAAAAATTACCACCCATACATATAAAACAATATACACAAAATAAAATCGACAGGTAAAAGGGATATATGGTCATAATTAAAACATGTACATAAAACACTGCTTTAAGATAAACCACTGGATGCTCCAAGCTAAAATAAACAAGGGTAAAAACTATAAAAATGAAGTATAAAACCACACACATTAAAAAACTACAACTTTTGCTATGCCCGTTACTGTCCATAGTCAGTTCTTTGTATCTGTCTCTGCAAAAGTGTCTTATATACTTCACAATCTATTGTATTGGGTTTTTTACATTTATCTTTTTTGTTCCTGTTAATACATGCTATGCAGACCCCTGGCATACGCTTCTTTTCGCATTCCTTTTTTATATGGTCTTGCTCACCACAGTGCCCACACACCTTTTTCTTTGCTAGACAATTTTTCCCGACATGACCCAAATCTTGGCAATTATTACATCTGGGAACCACGAGGAAATCCTTGGCTGTGATACATACAAAGTCAATGAATAATCTACCCTTATCTAAAATTATCTTTCTGAGTTTTTTATCAACCTCTAACACGTGGTGCACTACATCCTCCCTTCGGGGACCAGTTAAAAATCTATGTTTGATCAATTGATCATATTGATCCCTTCCTAATTCATCGGCTAGATTCTGTTCATATATGAGATCTAGAAGCTTTTCATTGTCGATCCATTTAGGTACATCATACAAAATTATTCGTGGTAAGAACCTTTTAGGTTTTTCTATTATCATTTCTTTTGATAAAATTGGATGGTTTATAATTTTATCGATATCACCTTCAGATTCTACCTCAATTACAACATCCTTTTTTTCTTTTAATGGTTTTATTGATTTAAAATGAATTAGCTCTTTAGCTGGGTTGATTACTTCTCCGATACGTTTATATGTTTCCGTAGATGTTTTGCCCACGGTCGAGATAAACAACGTAGCGGTTTTACGATTTATCGCGTTTTGGATCTTATGGTCTTTCCCAACATTCCCTTTCAAGGTGGTTGGGACGGTTACCGCGGCATAGCTAGGTTTATTTACCCCCATTTTTAAATTATCATTTTCCTTCCGCAACCGGTCGTTTTCTTTTTCTAATTCATATATTCGACCCGTTGACAGGTTTAACTTGCTGGCTAAGCTCATTAACTTTCTCTGTATTACACCAATGTTATCCCTCGTGATTCTTTCCCCGGTTGTCACCATGTTCTCTATCTCCTCTACTTCTTCTGTAAAATCTATATTACTAAAACACCTATCCAGATTTGTGTTAACACTAGTGTTAACACTAGACGCACTTCCATGCTCTTTTACTATGCTCCTCCCTCGTTGAGGGGTGCCTTTCTCAGGAGTTCTTAGCATTTCAGATTCCCTCTCTCTCTAATTTATTTAGCACCTCTTCGCCGGAATAATATCCGTTGCCCAGGGTTGGGGGACGAGGACCCGGGTGCGCGTTGGCTGCGTAAGGAATAAAATCTTGAATCACAAACAATAAGGGCCGCGTACACACGCAAGTCGCACCTTAAGGGGGGAAGGCAGTCAACGTCCAACCCCCGATGCCACGCACAGAAGATGCGATATCAAGCGATACCATGTGCATGTGACGAGACGTGGCTCAATGCGCATGCACATAAGATGAGATATCAAGCGATGCCATGCAAATGTGACGAGACATGACTCAATGCGCATGCGATGCGATGCACATAAGATGTGATGTCGACCGATGTCATGCGCATGTGGTGCGATGTGACTCAATGCGCATGCGATACGGTGCAGATAAGATGCGATGTCAAGCGATGCCATGCGCATTTGGCGTGATGTCACTCAATGCGCTGCGATGCGATGCAGATAAGATGCGATATCAAGAGATGCCATACGCATGTGACGCGACGTGACTCAATGCGCATGCTATGGGATGCACATAAGACGCGACATCAAGCGATGCAATGCGCATGTGACGCGATGTGGCTCAATACGAATGCGATGCGATGCAAGTAAGATGCGATATCAAGCGATGCCATTCGCAAGTGACGCGATGTGACTCAATGGGCATGCGATGCGATGTACAAAAGATGCGATGTCGAGCGATGCCATGCGCGTGTGATACGATGTGACTCAATTCGCATGCGATGCACATTAGATGCGATGTCGACCGATGTCATGCGCATGTGGTGCGACGTGACTCAATGCGCATGCTATACGATGCAGATAAGATGCGATGTCAAGCGATTCAATGCGCATGTGACACCACGTGACTCAATGCGCATGCGATGCGATGCACATAAGACGCGATATCAAGCGATGCCATGCGCATGTGGCGTGATGTCACTCAATGAGCAGCAATGCGACGCACATAAGATGCGATATCAAGAGATGCCATGCGCATGTCACGCGACGTGACTCAATGCGCATGCCATGCGTTGCACATCAGATGCGACATCAAGCGATGCCATTCGCAAGTGACGCGATGTGACTCAATGCGCATTCGATGCGTGTACAAAAGATGCGATGTCGAGCGATGCCATGCGCGTGTGATACGATGTGACTCAATGCGCATGCGATGCACATAAGATGCGATTTCGAGCGATGCATGCGCATGTGACGCCATGTGACTCTATAAGCTGCGAAGCGCTGCACATAAGATGCGATATCAAGCGATGCCATGCGCATGTCACGCGATGTGACTCAGTGCGCATGCCATGCGATGCACATCAGATGCGACATCCAGCGATGAAATGCGCGTGTGATGAGATGTGACTCAACGCGCATGCGATGCACATAAGATGTGATATCAAGCGATGCCAAGCGCATGTGACGCGATGTGACTAAATGCGCATGCGATGCGATGCACAAAAAATGAGGTGTCGAGCGATGTCATGCGCATGTGGTGCGTCATGACTCAATGCGCATGCGATGCGATGCAGATAAGATGCGATATCAAGCGATGCCATGCGCATGTGACGCGACGTGACTCATTGCGAATGCTATGAGATGCACATTAGATGCGATATCAAGCGATGCCATGCGCATGTGACGCGACGTGGCTCAATGCGCAAGCGATGCGCTGCACATAAGATGCGATATCAAGAGATGACATTTGCATGTGATGCGACGTGACTCAATGCTCATGCGATGCGACGCACAGAAGATGCGATATCAAGCGATACCATGCGCATGTGACGAGACGTGGCACAATGCGCATGCGAGGCGATGCACATAAGATGCGATATCAAGCGATGCCATGCGTATGTTTCGCGAGTGACTCAATGCGCATGCGATGCGATGCTTATAAGATGCGATATCAAGCGACGCCATGCGCATGTGACGTGATGTGACTCAATCCGCATGCGATGCGACGCACATAGGATGCGATATCAAGCGATTCCATGCGCATGTTGCGTGATGTGACTCAATGCGCTGCGATGCGATGCACATAAACTCCGATATCAAGCAATGCCATGCGCATGTGACGCGATGTGACTCAATACGCATGCGATGCGATGCACATAAGATGCGATATCGAGCGATGCCATGCGCATGTGACGCGATGTGACTCAATGCGCATGCGATGCGATGCACATAAGTTGCGATGTCGAGCGATGCCATGCGCATGTGATGCGATGTGACTTAATGCGCATGCGATGCAGTGCACATAAGATGGGATATCAAGCGATGCCATGTGCATGTGACGCAATGTGACTCAATAGGCATACGACGCGAACCACATTAGATGCGATATCAAGCGATGCCATGCGCATGTGTCGCGATGTGACTCAATGCGCATGCGATGCAATGCACATAAGTTGCGATGTCGAGCGATGCCATGTGCACGTGATGCAATGTGACTCAATGCGATGCGATGCACATGAGATGCGATATCAAGCGATGCCATGCGCATGTGATGCGACGTGACTCATTGAGCATGCAATGCGATGCACATAAGATGCGATATCAAGCGATGCCATGCGAATGTGACGCGACGTGACTCAATGCGCATGCGATGCGATGCACATAAGATGCCATATTAAGCGATGCCATGCAAATGTGACGACACACGACTCAATGCGCATGCGATGCAATGCACATACAATGCAATGTCGAGCGATGCCATGCGCGTGTGATGCGATGTGGCTCAAGGCGCATGCGATGCACAAAAGATGCGATGTCAAGCGATGCCATGCGCATGTGACGCGATGTGACTCAATGCGCATGCGATGCGATGAACATTAGATGCGATGTCGACCGAAGCCATGCGCATGTTGCGTGATGTGACTCAATGCGCTGCGATGCGATGCACACAAGATGCGATGTCGTGCGATGCTGTGCGCGTGTGATACGATGTGACTGAATGCGCATGCGATGCACATAAGTTGCGATTTCGAGCGATGCATGCGCATGTGACGCGATGTGACTCAATGCATTGCGAAGCAATGCACACAAGATGCGATATCAAGCGATGCCATGCGCATGTGACGCGATGTGTCTCAATGCGCATGCGATGAGATGCACATAAGATGCTATGTCGAGCGATGTCATGCGCATGTGGTGCGACGGGACTCAACGCGCATGCGATGCGATGCACATAAGATGCGATATCAAGCGATGCAATGCGCATGTGACGCAACGTGGCTCAATGCGCATGCGATGAGATGCACATAAGATACGATATCAAGCGATGCCATGCGCATGTGACGCGACGTGACTCAATGCGCATGCGATGCGATCCACATAAGATGCGATATCAAGCGATGCCATGAGCATGTGACGCGACGTGACTGAATACGCAAGCGATGCGATGCACATAAGATGCGATAACAAGCGATGCCATGCGCATGTGACGCGAAGTGACTCAATGCGCATGCGATGCGATGCACATATAGTGCGATATGAAGCGATGCCATGCGCATGTGACGTGATGTGACTCAATCCGCATGCGATGCGATGCACATAAGATGCCATATCAAGCGATCCCATGCGCATGTGGCGTGATGTGGCTAATTGCGCTGCGTTGCGATGCACATAAGATGCGATATCAAGCGATGCCATGCGCATGTGACGCGAATTGACTCAATGCGCCTGCGATGCGATGGACATAAGATGCGATGTCGAGCGATGCCATGCGCATGTGATGCGATGTGCCTCAATGCGCTGCGATGCACATAAGATGCGATATCAAGCGATGGCATGTGCATGTGACGCGATGTGCCTCAATGCGCATGCGATGCAATGCACATAAGATGCGATATCAAGCGATGCCATGCGCATGTGAAGCGATGTAACTCAATGCGCATGCGATACGATGCACATAACATGCGATATCAAGCGATGCCATGCGTACGTGATGCGACGTGACTCAATGCGCATGCGACGCGATGCACATAAGATGCGATATCAAGCGGTGCAATGCGCATGTGACGCGAAGTGACTCAATGCACATGCAATGCGATGCACATAATAAGCGATATCAAGCGATGCCATGCGCATGTGACGCGATGTGACTCAATGCGCATGCGATGCGATGTACATTAGATGCGATGTCGACCGAAGCCATGCGCATGTTGCGTGATGTGACTCAATGCGCATGCGGTGTGATCCACATAAGAGGCGATGTCGAGCGATGCCATGCGCATGCGTTGCGATGTGACTCAATGCGCATGCGATTCACATAAGATGCGATATTAATAGTTGCCATGCGCATGTGATGCGAGGTGACTCATTGCGCATGCGCTGCGATGCACATGAGATGCGATATCAAGCGATGGCATGCGCATGTGACGCGACGAGACTCAATAAGCATGCGATGACAACAAGATGCGATATCAAGCGATGCCATGCGCATGTGGCGTGACATGACTCAATGCGCATGCGATGCACATAAAATGCGATATCAAGCGATTCGATGGGCATGTGACGCGATGTGGCTCAATGCGCATGGGATGCGATGCACATAAGATGCGATATCAAGCGATGCCATGCGCATGTGAAGCGACGTGACTCAATGCGCATGCGAGCGATGCACATAAGATGCGATTACAAGCAATGCCATGTACATGTGACGAGTCGGGACTCAATGGGCATGCGACGCGATGCAGATAAGATGCGATATCAAGCGGTGCCAAGCGTATGTGACGCGAAGTGTCTCAATGCGCATGCGATGCTATGCACATAATAAGCGATATCAAGCGATGCAATGCGCATGTGACGTGATGTCACTCAATCCGCAAGCGTTGCGATGCATATAAGATGCATTATCAAGCGATACCATGCGTATGTGCCGCTATGTGAGTCAATGCGCATGCGGTGCGATGCCCATTAGATGCGATATCAAGCGAAGGCATGCGCATGTGACGCGACGAGGCTCAATGCGCCTGGGATTTACATAAGATGCGATATCAAACGATGCCAAGCGCATGTGACGCGATGTGACTCAATGCGCATGCGATGCGATGCACATAAGATGGGATATCAAGCGATGCCATGCGCATTTGACGCGATGTGAGTCAATGCGCATGCGGTGCGTTGCACATAAGATGCGATATCAACCGATGCCAAGCGCATGTGACGCGATGTGACTCAATGCGCATGCGATGCGATGCACATAAGATGCGATTTCAAGCGATGCCATGCGCATGTGACACGACGTGAATCAATGTGAATGCGATGCGATGCACATAAGATTCGATATCAAGCGGTGCCATGCGTATGTGACGCGAAGTGACTGAATGCGCATGCGATGCGATGCACATAATATGCGATATGAAGCGATGCCATGCGCATGTGACGTGATGTGACTCAATCCGCATGCGATGCGATGCACATGAGATGCGATATAAAGCGATGCCATGCGCATGTGGCTTGATGTGGCTAATTGCGCTGCCATGCGATGCACATAAGATGCGATATCAAGCGCTGCCATACGCATGTTACGCGATGTGACTCAATGCGCCTGCGATGCGATGCACATAAGATGCGATATCAAGCGATGCCATGCACATGTGACGCGACGTGACTCAATGCGCATGTGATCGGATGCACATAAGATGCAATTTCGACCGATGCATGCGCATGTGACGCGATGTGACTCAATGCTCTCCGATGCGATGCACATAATATGCGATGTCGAGCGGTGTCATGCGCAATTGGTGCGACGTGACTCAATGCGCATGTGAAGAGATGCACATAAGATGCGATATCAAGCGGTGCCATGTGTATGTGACGCGAAGTGGCTCAATGCGCTGCGATGCGAGGCACATAAAATGCGATATCAAGCGATGCCATGCGCATGTGCCGCGATGTGAGTCAATGCGCGTGCGATGCGATGCACATAAGATGCGATGTTGAGCAATGCCAGGCGCATGTGATGCCATGTGACTGATTGCGCATGCGATGCACATAAGATGCGCTATCAAGCGATGCTATGCGCATGTGACGCGATGTGGCTCAGTGCGCATGCGATGCGATGGACATAAGATATGATATCAAGCGATGCCATGCGCATGTGACGCGACGTGACTCAATGCGCATGTGATCGGATGCACATAAGATGCAATTTCGACCGATGCATGCGCATGTGACGCGATGTGACTCAATGCTCTCCGATGCGATGCACATAATATGCGATGTCGAGCGGTGTCATGCGCAATTGGTGCGACGTGACTCAATGCGCATGTGAAGAGATGCACATAAGATGCGATATCAAGCGATGACATGCGTATGTCACGCCACGAGACTCAATGCGCATGCGATTTATATAAGATGCGATATCAAGCGATGCCATGCGCATGTGACGCGATGTGACTCAATGCGCATGCGATGCACATAAGATGCGATATCAAGCGATAACATGTGCATGTGACGCGATGTGACTCAATGCGCATGCGATGCGATGCACATAAGATGCGATATCAAGCGATGCCATGCGCATGTGATGTGACGTGTCTCAATGCGCATGCAATGCGATGCACATGAGATCCGATATCAAGCGATGGCATGCGCATGTGACCCGGCGTGAATCAATGTGAATGGGATGCGATGCACATAAGATGCGATATCAAGCGATGCCATGCGCATGTGACGCGACGTAAATCAATGTGAATGCGATGCGATGCACATAATATGCGATATCAAGCGATGCCATGCGCATGTGACGTGATGTGACTCAATGCGCATGCGATGCGATGCACATAAGGATGGGATATGAAGCGATGCCATGGGCATTTGACGCGAGGTGAGTCAATGCGCATGCGATGCGATGCACATAATATGCGATATCAACCGATGCCAAGCGCATGTGACGCGATGTGACTCAATGCGCATGCGATGCGATGCACATAAGATGCGATATCAAGCGATGCCAACCGCATGTGACGCGACGTGGCTCAATGCGCATGCGATGCGAAGCACATAAGATACGATATCAAGCGATGCCATGCGCATGTGACGCGACGTGAATCAATGTGAATGCGATGCAATGCCCATAATATGCGATATCAAGCGATGCCATGCGCATGTGACGTGATGTGACTCAATCCGCATGCGATGCGATGCACATAAGATGCGATATCAAACGATGCGCATGTGGCGTGGTGTGACTCAATGCGCTGCGATGATATGCACATAAGATGCGCTATCAAGCGATGCCATGCGCATGTGACGCGATGTGGCTCAATGCGCATGCGATGCGATGGACATAAGATATGATATCAAGCGATGACATGCGCATGTGATACGACGTGACTAATTGCGCATGCGCTGCGATGCACATGAGATGCGATATCAAGCGATGGCATGCGCATGTGACGCCACGAGACTCAATGCGCATGGGATTTACATAAGATACGATATCAAGTGATGCCATGCGCATGTGACGCGACGTGACTCAATGCGCATGCGATGCGATGCACATAAGATGCGATATCAAGCGACGCCATGCGCATGTGACGCGACGTGAATCAATGTGAATGCGATGCGATGCACATAAGATGCGATATCAAGCGATGCCATGCGCATGTGACGCGATGTGAATCAGTGTGATTGCGATGCGATGCACATAATATGCGATATCAAGCGATGCCATGCGATTGTGACGTGATGTGACTCAATCCGCATGCGATGCGATGCACATAAGATGCGATATCAAACGATGGGCATGTGGCGTGATGTGACTCAATGCGCTATGATGATATGCACATAAGATGCGATTTCAAGCGATGCCATGCGCATTAGGCGCAACGTGACTCAATTCGCATGCGATGAGATGCACATAAGATGCGTTATCAAGCGATGCCATGCGCATGTGACGCGATGTGACTAAATGCGCCTGCGATGCGATGCAGATAAGATGCGATAACAAGCCATGCCATTCGCATGGGACGCGACGTGACTCAATGCGCATGCGATGCGATGCACATAAGATGCGATATCAAGAGATGCCATGCGCATGTGACGCGACGTGACTCAATGCGCATGCGATGGGATGCACATAAGATGCGATATGCAGAGATGCCATGCGCATATGACGCGACGTGACTCAATGCGCATGCGATGCGACGCACATAAGATGCGATATCAAGCGATGCCATGAGCATGTGAAACGATGTGGCTCAATGCGCATGCGATGCGATGCACATAAGATCCGATTACAAGCGATGCCATGTGCATGTGACGAGTCGGGACTCAATGCGCATGCGACGCGATGCAGATAAGATGCGATATCAAGCGGTGCCATGCGTATGTGACGCGAACTGTCTCAATGCGCATGCGATGCGATGCACATAATAAGCGATATCAAGCGATGCAATGCGCATGTGACGTGATGTGACTCAATGCTCCTCGATGCGAGGCACATAAGATGCGATATCAATCGATGCCATGCGCTTGTGCCGCTATGTGAGTCAATGCGCATGCGGTGCGATGCCCATAAGAGGCGATGTCGAGCGATGCCATGCGGATGCGATGCGATGTGCCTCAATGCGCATGCGATGCACATAAGATGCGATATGAAGCGATGCCATGCGCATGTGATGCCACGTGACTCATTGCGCATGCGCTGCGATGCACAAGAGATGTGATATCGAGCAAAGGCATGTGCATGTGACGCGACGAGGCTCAATGCGCATGGGATTTACATAAGATGCGATATCAAACTATGCGAAGCGCATGTGACGCGATGTGACTCAATGCGCATGCGATGCGATGCACATAAGATGGGATATCAAGCGATGCCATGCGCATTTGACGCTATGTGAGTCAATGCGCATTCGGTGCGTTGCACATAAGAAGCGATATCAACCGATGCCAAGCGCATGTGACGCGATGTGACTCAATGCGCATGCGATGCGATGCACATAAGATGCGATATCAAGCGATGCCATGCGCATGTGACGCGACGTGAATCAATGTGAATGCGATGCGATGCACATAAGATGCGATATCAAGCGATGCCATGCGCATGTGACGCGACGTGAATCACTGTGAATGCGATGCGATGCACATAATATGCGATATCAAGCGATGCCATGCGCATTAGGTGCAACGTGACTCAATGCGCATGCGATGAGATGCACATAAGGTGCGTTATCAAGCGATGCCATGCGCATGTGACGCGATGTGACTCAATGCGCCTGCGATGCGATGCACATGAGATGCGATATCAAGCGACGGCATGCGCATGTGACCCGACGAGACTCAATGCGCATGGGATTTACATAAGATACGGTATCAAGCGATGCCATGCGCATGTGATGCGACGTGACTCAATAAGCACGCGATGACAACAAGATGCGATATCAAGCGATGCCATGCGCATGTGGCGTGACGTGACTCAGTGCGCATGCGATGCACATAAGATGCGATATCAAGCGATGCCATACGCATGTGAAACGACGTGACTCAATGCGCATGCGATGCGATGCACATAAGATCCGATTACAAGCGATGCCATGTGCATGTGACGAGTCGGGACTCAATGCGCATGCGACGCGATGCAGATAAGATGCGCTATCAAGCGGTGCCATGCGTATGTGACGCGAATTGTCTCAATGCGCATGCGATGCGATGCACATAATAAGCGATATCAAGCGATGCAGTGCTCATGTGACCTGATGTGACTCAAAACTCTGCGATGCGAGGCACATAAGATGCGATATCAAGCGATGCCATGCGCTTGTGCCGCTATGTGAGTCAATGCGCATGCGGTGCGATGCCCATAAGAGGCCATGTCGAGCGAAGCCATGCGGATGCGATGCGATGTGCCTCAATGCGCATGCGATGCACATAAGATGCGATATGAAGCGATGCCATGCGCATGTGATGCGACGTGACTCATTGCGCATGCGCTGCGATGCACATGAGATGCGATATCGAGCAAAGGCATGTGCATGTGACGCGACGAGGCTCAATGCGCATGGGATTTACATAAGATGCGATATCAACCGATGCCAAGCGCATGTGACGCGATGTGACTCAATGCGCATGCGATGCGATGCACATAAGATGCGATATCAAGCGATGCCAACCGCATGTGACGCGACGTGGCTGAATGCGCATCCGATGCGATGCACATAAGATACGATACCAAGCGATGCTCTGCGCATGTGATGCGACGTGAGTCATTGCGCATGCGCTGCGATGCACATGAGATGTGATATCAAGCGATGGCATGCGCATGTGACGCGACGAGATTCATTGCGCATGGGATTTGCATACGATACGATATCAACTGATGCCATGCGCATGTGACGCGACGTGACTCAATGCGCATGCGATGCGATGCACATAAGATGCGATATCAAGCGATGCCATGCGCATGTGACGCGACGTGAATCACTGTGAATGCGATGCGATGCACATAATATGCGATAACAAGCCATGCCATTCGCATGGGACGCGACGTGACTCAATGCGCATGCGATGCGATGCACATAAGATGCGATATCAAGAGATGCCATGCGCATGTGACGCGACGTGGCTCAATGCGCATGCGATGGGATGCACATAAGATGCGATATGCAGAGATGCCATGCGCATATGACGCGACGTGACTCAATGCGCATGCGATGCGACGCACATAAGATGCGATATCAAGCGATGCCATGAGCATGTGAAACGATGTGGCTCAATGCGCATGCGATGCGATGCACATAAGATCCGATTACAAGCGATGCCATGTGCATGTGACGAGTCGGGACTCAATGCGCATGCGACGCGATGCAGATAAGATGCGATATCAAGCGGTGCCATGCGTATGTGACGCGAACTGTCTCAATGCGCATGCGATGCGATGCACATAATAAGCGATATCAAGCGATGCAATGCGCATGTGACGTGATGTGACTCAATGCTCCTCGATGCGAGGCACATAAGATGCGATATCAATCGATGCCATGCGCTTGTGCCGCTATGTGAGTCAATGCGCATGCGGTGCGATGCCCATAAGAGGCGATGTCGAGCGATGCCATGCGGATGCGATGCGATGTGCCTCAATGCGCATGCGATGCACATAAGATGCGATATGAAGCGATGCCATGCGCATGTGATGCGACGTGACTCATTGCGCATGCGCTGCGATGCACAAGAGATGTGATATCGAGCAAAGGCATGTGCATGTGACGCGACGAGGCTCAATGCGCATGGGATTTACATAAGATGCGATATCAAACTATGCGAAGCGCATGTGACGCGATGTGACTCAATGCGCATGCGATGCGATGCACATAAGATGGGATATCAAGCGATGCCATGCGCATTTGACGCTATGTGAGTCAATGCGCATTCGGTGCGTTGCACATAAGAAGCGATATCAACCGATGCCAAGCGCATGTGACGCGATGTGACTCAATGCGCATGCGATGCGATGCACATAAGATGCGATATCAAGCGATGCCATGCGCATGTGACGCGACGTGAATCAATGTGAATGCGATGCGATGCACATAAGATGCGATATCAAGCGATGCCATGCGCATGTGACGCGACGTGAATCACTGTGAATGCGATGCGATGCACATAATATGCGATATCAAGCGATGCCATGCGCATTAGGTGCAACGTGACTCAATGCGCATGCGATGAGATGCACATAAGGTGCGTTATCAAGCGATGCCATGCGCATGTGACGCGATGTGACTCAATGCGCCTGCGATGCGATGCACATGAGATGCGATATCAAGCGACGGCATGCGCATGTGACCCGACGAGACTCAATGCGCATGGGATTTACATAAGATACGGTATCAAGCGATGCCATGCGCATGTGATGCGACGTGACTCAATAAGCACGCGATGACAACAAGATGCGATATCAAGCGATGCCATGCGCATGTGGCGTGACGTGACTCAGTGCGCATGCGATGCACATAAGATGCGATATCAAGCGATGCCATACGCATGTGAAACGACGTGACTCAATGCGCATGCGATGCGATGCACATAAGATCCGATTACAAGCGATGCCATGTGCATGTGACGAGTCGGGACTCAATGCGCATGCGACGCGATGCAGATAAGATGCGCTATCAAGCGGTGCCATGCGTATGTGACGCGAATTGTCTCAATGCGCATGCGATGCGATGCACATAATAAGCGATATCAAGCGATGCAGTGCTCATGTGACCTGATGTGACTCAATGCTCTGCGATGCGAGGCACATAAGATGCGATATCAAGCGATGCCATGCGCTTGTGCCGCTATGTGAGTCAATGCGCATGCGGTGCGATGCCCATAAGAGGCCATGTCGAGCGAAGCCATGCGGATGCGATGCGATGTGCCTCAATGCGCATGCGATGCACATAAGATGCGATATGAAGCGATGCCATGCGCATGTGATGCGACGTGACTCATTGCGCATGCGCTGCGATGCACATGAGATGCGATATCGAGCAAAGGCATGTGCATGTGACGCGACGAGGCTCAATGCGCATGGGATTTACATAAGATGCGATATCAACCGATGCCAAGCGCATGTGACGCGATGTGACTCAATGCGCATGCGATGCGATGCACATAAGATGCGATATCAAGCGATGCCAACCGCATGTGACGCGACGTGGCTGAATGCGCATCCGATGCGATGCACATAAGATACGATACCAAGCGATGCTCTGCGCATGTGATGCGACGTGAGTCATTGCGCATGCGCTGCGATGCACATGAGATGTGATATCAAGCGATGGCATGCGCATGTGACGCGACGAGATTCATTGCGCATGGGATTTGCATACGATACGATATCAACTGATGCCATGCGCATGTGACGCGACGTGACTCAATGCGCATGCGATGCGATGCACATAAGATGCGATATCAAGCGATGCCATGCGCATGTGACGCGACGTGAATCACTGTGAATGCGATGCGATGCACATAATATGCGATATCAAGCGATGCCATGCGCATGTGACGTGATGTGACTCAATCCGCATGCGATGCGATGCACATAAGTTGCGATATCAAACGATGCCATGCGCATGTGGCGTGATGTAACTCAATGCGCTGCGATGATATGCACATAAGATGCGATGTCAAGCGATGCCATGCGCATTAGGTGCAACGTGACTCAATGCGCATGTGATGAGATGCACATAAGGTGCGTTATCAAGCGATACCATGCGCATGTGACGCGATGTGACTCAATGCGCCTGCGATGCGATGCAGATAAGATGCGATAACAAGCCATGCCATGTGCATGTGACGAGTCGGGACTCAATGCGCATGCGACGCGATGCAGATAAGATGCGATATCAAGCGGTGCCATGCGTATGTGACGCGAACTGTCTCAATGCGCATGCGATGCGATGCACATAATAAGCGATATCAAGCGATGCAATGCGCATGTGACGTGATGTGACTCAATGCTCCTCGATGCGAGGCACATAAGATGCGATATCAAGCGATGCCATGCGCATGTGATGTGACGTGTCTCAATGCGCATGCAATGCGATGCACATGAGATCCGATATCAAGCGATGGCATGCGCATGTGACCCGGCGTGAATCAATGTGAATGGGATGCGATGCACATAAGATGCGATATCAAGCGATGCCATGCGCATGTGACGCGACGTAAATCAATGTGAATGCGATGCGATGCACATAATATGCGATATCAAGCGATGCCATGCGCATGTGACGTGATGTGACTCAATGCGCATGCGATGCGATGCACATAAGGATGGGATATGAAGCGATGCCATGGGCATTTGACGCGAGGTGAGTCAATGCGCATGCGATGCGATGCACATAATATGCGATATCAACCGATGCCAAGCGCATGTGACGCGATGTGACTCAATGCGCATGCGATGCGATGCACATAAGATGCGATATCAAGCGATGCCAACCGCATGTGACGCGACGTGGCTCAATGCGCATGCGATGCGAAGCACATAAGATACGATATCAAGCGATGCCATGCGCATGTGACGCGACGTGAATCAATGTGAATGCGATGCAATGCCCATAATATGCGATATCAAGCGATGCCATGCGCATGTGACGTGATGTGACTCAATCCGCATGCGATGCGATGCACATAAGATGCGATATCAAACGATGCGCATGTGGCGTGGTGTGACTCAATGCGCTGCGATGATATGCACATAAGATGCGCTATCAAGCGATGCCATGCGCATGTGACGCGATGTGGCTCAATGCGCATGCGATGCGATGGACATAAGATATGATATCAAGCGATGACATGCGCATGTGATACGACGTGACTAATTGCGCATGCGCTGCGATGCACATGAGATGCGATATCAAGCGATGGCATGCGCATGTGACGCCACGAGACTCAATGCGCATGGGATTTACATAAGATACGATATCAAGTGATGCCATGCGCATGTGACGCGACGTGACTCAATGCGCATGCGATGCGATGCACATAAGATGCGATATCAAGCGACGCCATGCGCATGTGACGCGACGTGAATCAATGTGAATGCGATGCGATGCACATAAGATGCGATATCAAGCGATGCCATGCGCATGTGACGCGATGTGAATCAGTGTGATTGCGATGCGATGCACATAATATGCGATATCAAGCGATGCCATGCGATTGTGACGTGATGTGACTCAATCCGCATGCGATGCGATGCACATAAGATGCGATATCAAACGATGGGCATGTGGCGTGATGTGACTCAATGCGCTATGATGATATGCACATAAGATGCGATTTCAAGCGATGCCATGCGCATTAGGCGCAACGTGACTCAATTCGCATGCGATGAGATGCACATAAGATGCGTTATCAAGCGATGCCATGCGCATGTGACGCGATGTGACTAAATGCGCCTGCGATGCGATGCAGATAAGATGCGATAACAAGCCATGCCATTCGCATGGGACGCGACGTGACTCAATGCGCATGCGATGCGATGCACATAAGATGCGATATCAAGAGATGCCATGCGCATGTGACGCGACGTGACTCAATGCGCATGCGATGGGATGCACATAAGATGCGATATGCAGAGATGCCATGCGCATATGACGCGACGTGACTCAATGCGCATGCGATGCGACGCACATAAGATGCGATATCAAGCGATGCCATGAGCATGTGAAACGATGTGGCTCAATGCGCATGCGATGCGATGCACATAAGATCCGATTACAAGCGATGCCATGTGCATGTGACGAGTCGGGACTCAATGCGCATGCGACGCGATGCAGATAAGATGCGATATCAAGCGGTGCCATGCGTATGTGACGCGAACTGTCTCAATGCGCATGCGATGCGATGCACATAATAAGCGATATCAAGCGATGCAATGCGCATGTGACGTGATGTGACTCAATGCTCCTCGATGCGAGGCACATAAGATGCGATATCAATCGATGCCATGCGCTTGTGCCGCTATGTGAGTCAATGCGCATGCGGTGCGATGCCCATAAGAGGCGATGTCGAGCGATGCCATGCGGATGCGATGCGATGTGCCTCAATGCGCATGCGATGCACATAAGATGCGATATGAAGCGATGCCATGCGCATGTGATGCGACGTGACTCATTGCGCATGCGCTGCGATGCACAAGAGATGTGATATCGAGCAAAGGCATGTGCATGTGACGCGACGAGGCTCAATGCGCATGGGATTTACATAAGATGCGATATCAAACTATGCGAAGCGCATGTGACGCGATGTGACTCAATGCGCATGCGATGCGATGCACATAAGATGGGATATCAAGCGATGCCATGCGCATTTGACGCTATGTGAGTCAATGCGCATTCGGTGCGTTGCACATAAGAAGCGATATCAACCGATGCCAAGCGCATGTGACGCGATGTGACTCAATGCGCATGCGATGCGATGCACATAAGATGCGATATCAAGCGATGCCATGCGCATGTGACGCGACGTGAATCAATGTGAATGCGATGCGATGCACATAAGATGCGATATCAAGCGATGCCATGCGCATGTGACGCGACGTGAATCACTGTGAATGCGATGCGATGCACATAATATGCGATATCAAGCGATGCCATGCGCATTAGGTGCAACGTGACTCAATGCGCATGCGATGAGATGCACATAAGGTGCGTTATCAAGCGATGCCATGCGCATGTGACGCGATGTGACTCAATGCGCCTGCGATGCGATGCACATGAGATGCGATATCAAGCGACGGCATGCGCATGTGACCCGACGAGACTCAATGCGCATGGGATTTACATAAGATACGGTATCAAGCGATGCCATGCGCATGTGATGCGACGTGACTCAATAAGCACGCGATGACAACAAGATGCGATATCAAGCGATGCCATGCGCATGTGGCGTGACGTGACTCAGTGCGCATGCGATGCACATAAGATGCGATATCAAGCGATGCCATACGCATGTGAAACGACGTGACTCAATGCGCATGCGATGCGATGCACATAAGATCCGATTACAAGCGATGCCATGTGCATGTGACGAGTCGGGACTCAATGCGCATGCGACGCGATGCAGATAAGATGCGCTATCAAGCGGTGCCATGCGTATGTGACGCGAATTGTCTCAATGCGCATGCGATGCGATGCACATAATAAGCGATATCAAGCGATGCAGTGCTCATGTGACCTGATGTGACTCAAAACTCTGCGATGCGAGGCACATAAGATGCGATATCAAGCGATGCCATGCGCTTGTGCCGCTATGTGAGTCAATGCGCATGCGGTGCGATGCCCATAAGAGGCCATGTCGAGCGAAGCCATGCGGATGCGATGCGATGTGCCTCAATGCGCATGCGATGCACATAAGATGCGATATGAAGCGATGCCATGCGCATGTGATGCGACGTGACTCATTGCGCATGCGCTGCGATGCACATGAGATGCGATATCGAGCAAAGGCATGTGCATGTGACGCGACGAGGCTCAATGCGCATGGGATTTACATAAGATGCGATATCAACCGATGCCAAGCGCATGTGACGCGATGTGACTCAATGCGCATGCGATGCGATGCACATAAGATGCGATATCAAGCGATGCCAACCGCATGTGACGCGACGTGGCTGAATGCGCATCCGATGCGATGCACATAAGATACGATACCAAGCGATGCTCTGCGCATGTGATGCGACGTGAGTCATTGCGCATGCGCTGCGATGCACATGAGATGTGATATCAAGCGATGGCATGCGCATGTGACGCGACGAGATTCATTGCGCATGGGATTTGCATACGATACGATATCAACTGATGCCATGCGCATGTGACGCGACGTGACTCAATGCGCATGCGATGCGATGCACATAAGATGCGATATCAAGCGATGCCATGCGCATGTGACGCGACGTGAATCACTGTGAATGCGATGCGATGCACATAATATGCGATAACAAGCCATGCCATTCGCATGGGACGCGACGTGACTCAATGCGCATGCGATGCGATGCACATAAGATGCGATATCAAGAGATGCCATGCGCATGTGACGCGACGTGGCTCAATGCGCATGCGATGGGATGCACATAAGATGCGATATGCAGAGATGCCATGCGCATATGACGCGACGTGACTCAATGCGCATGCGATGCGACGCACATAAGATGCGATATCAAGCGATGCCATGAGCATGTGAAACGATGTGGCTCAATGCGCATGCGATGCGATGCACATAAGATCCGATTACAAGCGATGCCATGTGCATGTGACGAGTCGGGACTCAATGCGCATGCGACGCGATGCAGATAAGATGCGATATCAAGCGGTGCCATGCGTATGTGACGCGAACTGTCTCAATGCGCATGCGATGCGATGCACATAATAAGCGATATCAAGCGATGCAATGCGCATGTGACGTGATGTGACTCAATGCTCCTCGATGCGAGGCACATAAGATGCGATATCAATCGATGCCATGCGCTTGTGCCGCTATGTGAGTCAATGCGCATGCGGTGCGATGCCCATAAGAGGCGATGTCGAGCGATGCCATGCGGATGCGATGCGATGTGCCTCAATGCGCATGCGATGCACATAAGATGCGATATGAAGCGATGCCATGCGCATGTGATGCGACGTGACTCATTGCGCATGCGCTGCGATGCACAAGAGATGTGATATCGAGCAAAGGCATGTGCATGTGACGCGACGAGGCTCAATGCGCATGGGATTTACATAAGATGCGATATCAAACTATGCGAAGCGCATGTGACGCGATGTGACTCAATGCGCATGCGATGCGATGCACATAAGATGGGATATCAAGCGATGCCATGCGCATTTGACGCTATGTGAGTCAATGCGCATTCGGTGCGTTGCACATAAGAAGCGATATCAACCGATGCCAAGCGCATGTGACGCGATGTGACTCAATGCGCATGCGATGCGATGCACATAAGATGCGATATCAAGCGATGCCATGCGCATGTGACGCGACGTGAATCAATGTGAATGCGATGCGATGCACATAAGATGCGATATCAAGCGATGCCATGCGCATGTGACGCGACGTGAATCACTGTGAATGCGATGCGATGCACATAATATGCGATATCAAGCGATGCCATGCGCATTAGGTGCAACGTGACTCAATGCGCATGCGATGAGATGCACATAAGGTGCGTTATCAAGCGATGCCATGCGCATGTGACGCGATGTGACTCAATGCGCCTGCGATGCGATGCACATGAGATGCGATATCAAGCGACGGCATGCGCATGTGACCCGACGAGACTCAATGCGCATGGGATTTACATAAGATACGGTATCAAGCGATGCCATGCGCATGTGATGCGACGTGACTCAATAAGCACGCGATGACAACAAGATGCGATATCAAGCGATGCCATGCGCATGTGGCGTGACGTGACTCAGTGCGCATGCGATGCACATAAGATGCGATATCAAGCGATGCCATACGCATGTGAAACGACGTGACTCAATGCGCATGCGATGCGATGCACATAAGATCCGATTACAAGCGATGCCATGTGCATGTGACGAGTCGGGACTCAATGCGCATGCGACGCGATGCAGATAAGATGCGCTATCAAGCGGTGCCATGCGTATGTGACGCGAATTGTCTCAATGCGCATGCGATGCGATGCACATAATAAGCGATATCAAGCGATGCAGTGCTCATGTGACCTGATGTGACTCAAACCTCTGCGATGCGAGGCACATAAGATGCGATATCAAGCGATGCCATGCGCTTGTGCCGCTATGTGAGTCAATGCGCATGCGGTGCGATGCCCATAAGAGGCCATGTCGAGCGAAGCCATGCGGATGCGATGCGATGTGCCTCAATGCGCATGCGATGCACATAAGATGCGATATGAAGCGATGCCATGCGCATGTGATGCGACGTGACTCATTGCGCATGCGCTGCGATGCACATGAGATGCGATATCGAGCAAAGGCATGTGCATGTGACGCGACGAGGCTCAATGCGCATGGGATTTACATAAGATGCGATATCAACCGATGCCAAGCGCATGTGACGCGATGTGACTCAATGCGCATGCGATGCGATGCACATAAGATGCGATATCAAGCGATGCCAACCGCATGTGACGCGACGTGGCTGAATGCGCATCCGATGCGATGCACATAAGATACGATACCAAGCGATGCTCTGCGCATGTGATGCGACGTGAGTCATTGCGCATGCGCTGCGATGCACATGAGATGTGATATCAAGCGATGGCATGCGCATGTGACGCGACGAGATTCATTGCGCATGGGATTTGCATACGATACGATATCAACTGATGCCATGCGCATGTGACGCGACGTGACTCAATGCGCATGCGATGCGATGCACATAAGATGCGATATCAAGCGATGCCATGCGCATGTGACGCGACGTGAATCACTGTGAATGCGATGCGATGCACATAATATGCGATAACAAGCCATGCCATTCGCATGGGACGCGACGTGACTCAATGCGCATGCGATGCGATGCACATAAGATGCGATATCAAGAGATGCCATGCGCATGTGACGCGACGTGGCTCAATGCGCATGCGATGGGATGCACATAAGATGCGATATGCAGAGATGCCATGCGCATATGACGCGACGTGACTCAATGCGCATGCGATGCGACGCACATAAGATGCGATATCAAGCGATGCCATGAGCATGTGAAACGATGTGGCTCAATGCGCATGCGATGCGATGCACATAAGATCCGATTACAAGCGATGCCATGTGCATGTGACGAGTCGGGACTCAATGCGCATGCGACGCGATGCAGATAAGATGCGATATCAAGCGGTGCCATGCGTATGTGACGCGAACTGTCTCAATGCGCATGCGATGCGATGCACATAATAAGCGATATCAAGCGATGCAATGCGCATGTGACGTGATGTGACTCAATGCTCCTCGATGCGAGGCACATAAGATGCGATATCAATCGATGCCATGCGCTTGTGCCGCTATGTGAGTCAATGCGCATGCGGTGCGATGCCCATAAGAGGCGATGTCGAGCGATGCCATGCGGATGCGATGCGATGTGCCTCAATGCGCATGCGATGCACATAAGATGCGATATGAAGCGATGCCATGCGCATGTGATGCGACGTGACTCATTGCGCATGCGCTGCGATGCACAAGAGATGTGATATCGAGCAAAGGCATGTGCATGTGACGCGACGAGGCTCAATGCGCATGGGATTTACATAAGATGCGATATCAAACTATGCGAAGCGCATGTGACGCGATGTGACTCAATGCGCATGCGATGCGATGCAC
Source organism: Tenodera sinensis (assembly GCA_030765045.1). Classification (NCBI taxonomy): domain Eukaryota; kingdom Metazoa; phylum Arthropoda; class Insecta; order Mantodea; family Mantidae; genus Tenodera; species Tenodera sinensis. The sequence continues at coordinate 111,170,016 of CM060970.1, read as the reverse complement.
ATAAGATGGGATATCAAGCGATGCCATGCGCATTTGACGCTATGTGAGTCAATGCGCATTCGGTGCGTTGCACATAAGAAGCGATATCAACCGATGCCAAGCGCATGTGACGCGATGTGACTCAATGCGCATGCGATGCGATGCACATAAGATGCGATATCAAGCGATGCCATGCGCATGTGACGCGACGTGAATCAATGTGAATGCGATGCGATGCACATAAGATGCGATATCAAGCGATGCCATGCGCATGTGACGCGACGTGAATCACTGTGAATGCGATGCGATGCACATAATATGCGATATCAAGCGATGCCATGCGCATTAGGTGCAACGTGACTCAATGCGCATGCGATGAGATGCACATAAGGTGCGTTATCAAGCGATGCCATGCGCATGTGACGCGATGTGACTCAATGCGCCTGCGATGCGATGCACATGAGATGCGATATCAAGCGACGGCATGCGCATGTGACCCGACGAGACTCAATGCGCATGGGATTTACATAAGATACGGTATCAAGCGATGCCATGCGCATGTGATGCGACGTGACTCAATAAGCACGCGATGACAACAAGATGCGATATCAAGCGATGCCATGCGCATGTGGCGTGACGTGACTCAGTGCGCATGCGATGCACATAAGATGCGATATCAAGCGATGCCATACGCATGTGAAACGACGTGACTCAATGCGCATGCGATGCGATGCACATAAGATCCGATTACAAGCGATGCCATGTGCATGTGACGAGTCGGGACTCAATGCGCATGCGACGCGATGCAGATAAGATGCGCTATCAAGCGGTGCCATGCGTATGTGACGCGAATTGTCTCAATGCGCATGCGATGCGATGCACATAATAAGCGATATCAAGCGATGCAGTGCTCATGTGACCTGATGTGACTCAATGCTCTGCGATGCGAGGCACATAAGATGCGATATCAAGCGATGCCATGCGCTTGTGCCGCTATGTGAGTCAATGCGCATGCGGTGCGATGCCCATAAGAGGCCATGTCGAGCGAAGCCATGCGGATGCGATGCGATGTGCCTCAATGCGCATGCGATGCACATAAGATGCGATATGAAGCGATGCCATGCGCATGTGATGCGACGTGACTCATTGCGCATGCGCTGCGATGCACATGAGATGCGATATCGAGCAAAGGCATGTGCATGTGACGCGACGAGGCTCAATGCGCATGGGATTTACATAAGATGCGATATCAACCGATGCCAAGCGCATGTGACGCGATGTGACTCAATGCGCATGCGATGCGATGCACATAAGATGCGATATCAAGCGATGCCAACCGCATGTGACGCGACGTGGCTGAATGCGCATCCGATGCGATGCACATAAGATACGATACCAAGCGATGCTCTGCGCATGTGATGCGACGTGAGTCATTGCGCATGCGCTGCGATGCACATGAGATGTGATATCAAGCGATGGCATGCGCATGTGACGCGACGAGATTCATTGCGCATGGGATTTGCATACGATACGATATCAACTGATGCCATGCGCATGTGACGCGACGTGACTCAATGCGCATGCGATGCGATGCACATAAGATGCGATATCAAGCGATGCCATGCGCATGTGACGCGACGTGAATCACTGTGAATGCGATGCGATGCACATAATATGCGATATCAAGCGATGCCATGCGCATGTGACGTGATGTGACTCAATCCGCATGCGATGCGATGCACATAAGTTGCGATATCAAACGATGCCATGCGCATGTGGCGTGATGTAACTCAATGCGCTGCGATGATATGCACATAAGATGCGATGTCAAGCGATGCCATGCGCATTAGGTGCAACGTGACTCAATGCGCATGTGATGAGATGCACATAAGGTGCGTTATCAAGCGATACCATGCGCATGTGACGCGATGTGACTCAATGCGCCTGCGATGCGATGCAGATAAGATGCGATAACAAGCCATGCCATGCGCATATGACGCGACGTGACTCAATGCGCATGCGATTCGATGCGCATAAGATGCGATATCAAGAGATGCCATGCGCATGTGACGCGACGTGACTCAATGCGCATGCCATGGGATGCACATAAGATGCGATATCAAGAGATGCCGTGCGCATATGACGCGACGTGACTCAATGCGCATGCGATGCGATGCACATAAGATGCGATAACAAGCGATGACATGCGCATGGGACCCGAGGTGACTCAATGCGCATGCGATGCGATGTACATAAGGTGCGATATAAAGCGATGCCATGCGCATGTGGCGTGATGTGGCTAATTGCGCTGGGATGCGATGCACATAAGATGCGATATCGAGCGATGCCATGCGCATGTGATGCGATGTGCCTTAATGCGCTTGCGATGCACGCAAGATGCGATGTCGAGCGTTGCATGCGCATGTGAGGCGATGTTACTCAATGCGCTGCGATGCGATGCACATAAGATGCGATGTCGAGCGATGCCATGCGCATGTGATGGGATGTGACTTAATGCGCATGCGATGGGATCACATAAGATGCGACATCAAGAGATGCCATGCGTATATGACGCGACGGGACTCAATGCGCATGCGATGCGATGCACATAAGATGCGATATCAAGCGATTCCATGACCATGTGACGCGATGTGGCTCAATGCGCATGCGATGCGATGCACATGAGATGCGATATCAAGCGACGGCATGCGCATGTGACCCGACGAGACTCAATGCGCATGGGATTTACATAAGATACGGTATCAAGCGATGCCATGCGCATGTGATGCGACGTGACTCAATAAGCACGCGATGACAACAAGATGCGATATCAAGCGATGCTATGCGCATGTGGCGTGACGTGACTCAGTGCGCATGCGATGCACATAAAATGCGATATCAAGCGATTCGATGGGCATGTGACGCGATGTGGCTCAATGCGCATGCGATGCGATGCACATAAGATGCGATATCAAGCGATGCCATACGCATGTGAAACGACGTGACTCAATGCGCATGCGATGCGATGCACATAAGATGCGATTACAAGCGATGCCATGTGCATGTGACGAGTCGGGACTCAATGCGCATGCGACGCGATGCAGGTAAGATGCGATATCAAGCGGTGCCATGCGTATGTGACGCGAAGTGTCTCAATGCGCATGCGATGCGATGCACATAATAAGCGATATGAAGCGATGCAATGCGCATGTGACGTGATGTGACTCAATCCCCATGGGTTGCGATGCACATAAGATGCATTATGAAGCGATACCATGCGTATGTGGCGTGATGTGACTCAATGCTCTGCGATGCGAGGCACATAAGATGCAATATCAAGAGATGCCATGCGCTTGTGCCGCTATGTGAGTCAATGCGCATGCGGTGCGATGCCCATAAGATGCGATGTCGAGCGATGCCATGCGGATGCGATGCGATGTGCCTCAATGCGCATGCGATGCACATAAGATGCGATATGAAGCGATGCCATGCGCATGTGATGCGACGTGACTCATTGCGCATGCGCTGCGATGCACATGTGATGCGATATCAAGCAAAGGCATGTGCATGTGACGCGGCGAGGCTCAATGCGCATGGGATTTAAATAAGATGCGATATCAAACGATGCCAAGCGCATGTGACGCGATGTGACACAATGCGCATGCGGTGCGTTGCACATAAGATGCGATATCAACCGATGCCAAGCGCATGTGACGCGATGTGACTCAATGCGCATGCGATGCGATGCACATAAGATGCGATATCAAGCGATGCCAACCGCATGTGACGTGACGTGGCTGAATGCGCATGCGATGCGATGCACATAAGATACGATATCAAGCGATGCTCTGCGCATATGATGCGACGTGACTCATTGCGCATGCGCTGCGATGCACATGAGATGTGATATCAAGCTATGGCATGCGCATGTGACGCGACGAGACTCAATGCGCATGGGATTTACATAAGATACGATATCAAGTGATGCCATCCGCATGTGACGCGACGTGACTCAATGCGCATGCGATGCGATGCAGATAAGATGCGATATCAAGCGATGCCATGCGCATGTGATGCGAGGTGACTCAATGCGCATGCGATGCGTTGCACATGAGATGCGATATCAAGCGATGCCATGCGCATGTGATGCGACGTGACTCAATGCGCATGCGATGCGGTACACATAAAATGCAATATGAAGCGATTTCATTCGCAAGTAATGCGACGTGACTCAATACGCAAGCGATGCGATGCACATAAGATGCGATTTCGAGCGCATGTGAAGCGACGTGTCTCAATGTGCTTGCCATGCGATCCGCATAAGATGCAATATCAAGCGATGCCACACGCATGTGACGCGATGTGACTGTCTGCGCATGCACTGCGCATAAGATGCGTTTTCAAGCAATCGCATGCGCATGTGACTCGACGTGACTCAATGCGCATGCGATGCGATGCACATAAGATGCCTTATCAAGCGATGCCATGCGCATGTGACGCAATGTGGCTCAATGCGCCTGCGATGCGATGCACACAAAATGCGATATGAAGCAATTTCGTGCATATGATGCAACGTGACTCAATGCCATGCGATGCGATGCACATGCGATGCGATGTCGATTAATGCCATGCGTATGTGAGGCGATGTGACTCAATGCGCTTGCGATGCGATGCACATAAGGTGCCATATCAACTGATGCTTTGCGCATGTGACGCGATGTGACTCAATGCGCATGCGATGCGATGCACATAAGATGCAATATCAAGCGATGCCATGCGCATGTGATGCGACGTGACTCAATATGCATGCGATGCGATGCACATGAGATGCGATATCAAGCGAAGCCATGTGCATGTGACGCGACGTGTCTCAATGCGGATGCGATGCGAAGCACATAAGATGCCACAACAAGTGATGCCATGCACATGTGACGCGACGTGAATCAATGAGCATGCGATGCGATGCACATAAGATGCCATATCAAGCGACGCCATGCGTATATGACGCGATGTCACTCAATGCGCATGCGATGCGATGCACAAAAGATGCGATGTCGAGCAATGTCATGCGCATGTGGTGCGACGAAACTCAATGCGCATGCGATGCGATGCACATGAGATGCGATATCAAGCGATGCCATTTGCATGTGACGCGACGTGACTCAATGCGGATGCGATGCGAAGCACATAAGATGCCACAACAAGTGATGCCATGCACATGTGACGCGACGTGAATCAATGAGCATGCGATGCGATGCACATAAGATGCCATATCAAGCGATACCATGCGCATGTGACGCTACGTGACTCAATGCGCATGCGTTGCGAAGCACATAAGGTGCGATATCAAGCGATGCCAAGCGCATGTGATGTGATGTAACTCAATGCGCTGCAATGCGATGCACATAACATGCGATATCAAGCAATGCCCTGCGTATACGACACGATATCACTCAATGCGCATGCGATGCGATGCACAAAAGAAGCGATGTCGAGCGATGTCATGCGCAGGTGGTGCGACGTGTACTCAATGCTCATGCAATGAGATGAACATAAGATGCGATATAAAGCAATGCCACGCGCATGCGATGAGACGTGACTCAATGCGCATGCGATGCTCATAAGATTCGTTATCAAGCGATGCCATCCGCATATGATGCGACGTGACTCAATGCACATGCGATGCGATGCACATAAGATGCGATATCAAGCGATGCCAGGCGCATGTGACGCGACGTGACTCAATGCGCATGGGATACGATGCACATAAGATGCGATATCACGCGATGCCATGCGTATGTGATGCGACGTGGCTCAATAACCATGCGATGGGCTGCACATAAATCATGCAAATGTGACGAGACATGACTCAATGCGCTGCTATGCGATGCACATGAGATGCGATATCAAGCGATGCCATGCGCATGTGACGCGACGTAACTGAATGCGCATACAGTGAGATGCACATAAAATGCGATATCAAGCGATTCCATGCGCATGTGACGCGACGTGACTCAATGCGCATGCGATCCGATGCACAAAAGATGCGATATCAAGCGATGGCATGCGCATGTGACGAGACGTGACTCAATGCGCGTGCGTTGCGATGCACATAAGGTGCGATATCAAGCGATGCCATGCAAATGTGACGAGACATGACTCAATGCGCATGCCATGCGATAGTAGAGTAATTACGAGAGTTCCAAATACAGTGACGTCATGACCACGCCCCCCTCCTTATAAGTATGAGAGTTCCAAATACAGTGACGCCATAGACACACCCCCAGTGACGTCATGTTCACATTCGTTTTCAACTTTTGTACACCCCTGACGTGGTCACGCCCACGTCAAGGGCCACATCCCACTTTTCGAGCCCCCCCCCCCTCACCCCTCCACCCTCCGACATCATGGTAACAGACTTTCTGACACTTCCCCCACCGCTGACGTCTTAGACACTGCCGGTCGCAAGGGGTGTACGCGCTGCTTCAACGTCCCCTCCCCCTTTCAGCGTGAGAGTTCCAAATACAGTGTCATCAGGAACCCCGCCTAATTTTCACGTTTTGTACATCCCTAGGCACGCGACAGTCAGTGACGTCATAACCACACCTCCTCTTTCGCCAGGGGTGTACATCCCGCGCCTACTTTTGGCATCCCCTCCCCCTCTATCGGCACAGCCACACCTACTTTTCGTCAGGGGTATACAAGACATTCATGAACAGCGATATTGCCACGCGAGCAGCTCTGACGTCATGTCTTGGCGCGTGGTCATGACGTCATGACACGCGACATGCTCCGACGTCACAGCACCACCTACTTTTCGTCACGGGCCAGGTGCAGCATTGGAGGATGTGAGGTGGTTAGCGTGCCGAGCCCTAACTGAATGCACCTCGTACCAGACCTCCCAGTGTGATGAGGATCCCATTGCCGTACAGGGAATCGAACCCGGGTCCTTAATACCAGAGGCGCGAACGCTAACAACTGCACTACGGAGGCTGTCATGTGGCCTCCAGCTGTGTTCCCTACTTCTTCTGGCTAAGAGCGTCACGGGTCAGGTGCAGCATTGGAGGATGTGAGGTGGTTAGCGTGTCGAGGTCTTTCGGACAGTTACGCTGTCTTCGAGAGTTAGGTTCACTAGTTCTATATCAAATAATGAAAATTTAAGAGAAAATAAATGAAGTTCGCTGCTTTATATACGGAATGATAACTATCCTTCCAAAAATGTATAAGGAAGAAGAATATCACTTGCGTACTCATTAATGAAATAATACTATTCGATACAACTTTAACCTGTATAGATTTAAAGGTAATTAGATGGAAATGCGACAACAAACACCAGAAATATATGTTTCGAAGTCCCCTGAATCCAGGAAAAATCATGTCTTTCCACACAAAAAATTCGATATCGATACTTCAGTAGAAATACATGTTTTAGGATTACCTGAGTCTAAAACACTAAATAAATAAATAAGTAAATAAGTAAATAAATAAGTAAATAAATATTATATATAAATGTACGACCACGCGTGTGCTTATGTGTCCATCTCTGAACAGCATTCTTCAAAGACGAGAAGTAGTTAAATACCAACCTTGATGAATTCAAGTTTCAGAAAACCTTAACTTTTGTGAAATGAAGTTCGCTATTCGTCTTTTTTTGCATTTGCGAAGAGAACGGAATCTCAAAGTTTTAAAAGATCGGGCTATCGTTCAAAGCCTACTGTATTCTCAGATTCCCTTTGCACTTTAAAGGAGATAAAAAAAGATAATTTATGCAAATGTTCATCTCAACTAACGCGAAGAAGATAAGAGACGTGCCGAGGTCTTTTGGGCAGTTACGCTGTCTTCGAAAGTTGGGTTCACTAGTTCTATATCAAATAATGAAAATTTAAGAGAAAATAAATGAAGTTCGCTGATTTATATCCGAAATGAGCAAACGCGTATAGGGAAAGCGAATTCATTGAGTTATGTCTCTCCGCCACGGCGTGACGTCATCAACAAGTCTTGTCTTGAAATCTAACCCCTCCATCACTGTGTGACGTCATCAAGAAGTATTGTCTTGAAATCTACCCTCTCCGCCACGGCGTGACGGCATTAACAAGTCTTGACTTGAAATCTATCCCCCTCCATCACTGTGTGACGTCAGTAACTTGTTCGATCCTGTAAACTGGTTCTTGTGTATATAAGCAGCGCTCTTGGCACTGTAGACATTTCTTGTTGAAACCATATTCAGTGAAATTCGAAATGTCTAGTGGTAACGTTGCTCGTGCATCAGATGAGAATGATTACTGGAGCGAGTGCGGTGATGATTTGCATCATTACGCTTACTTTCATACTGAAACCTGCAATGGTTTAATGCATTCAATATTGTGTAATCAGCCATCGTACCACGAGCGAATGTCAACGTTTGATGTATGTACAGAGAACTGTGCTGTTTATCGTAAAGAGCGTCTGTAAGTAATATTTTATTTTATTAATGTAATTATGAGTACGTTTAGTTTAAATAATAACTAATTTGATATATTTTGTTATTGTAGAGAAAATTATGCAAATGAAGAAACTCTTAGCGATATTGATGAAGTCGATGTGTCAAAGCGTGTATCAGCGTGCGATACGGAAACGTGTAACGGATACATGCATACAGTCTCATGTATTAACCCTGTAATGCATGATCGCATGGCCTCATTCTTCTTCTGCAATGAACGATGTGAAACCTATCAACGAAGGAAGAGAATGCTTGAGTAAGTAATAACTCTAAAAATATCAAAGTAGTTAACCTTATTTATTTTCTAAATAATATTGCCAGCTAATAACAAGCATTTATCTTTCAGAAAACGCATGAGAACTCCAGCTGTTCCAGTGCCATCCGAGTATTTGATCCCAGGGAGAATCGATGTTGATGAAGTAGATGTACCAATCTCTGAGCAAGATACTCTATCAGTAGATGATAAGAATGCCACTTCAGTAGCTGATTGGCTTGCTTCTATCGCAAAGCAAAATACTCTACCGATTGATGACGAGAATGCCACTACAGTACCTGATTGTGCTGTTTCTATTGCAGAGCAGGATGCTCAACCAGTTCATGGGGGTTGCGCTTCATCTTCTATTGTTTATGATGCAGCGGAGAATGATCTGGAAATTGATCAGTTTCTAGTTCCAAAGACGCCTGATTGTTCTCCTGAGATACAACCTGAACCGTCGACGTCAATGAAGTGAGTATGTCATATCTTTTTTAAAGCATTCTAAATATTACACAGGAAAATTTCTAACTAATATATTTCCTTTCAGGAAAGAAAATAATATAACGCACACACGTCTAAGATTGCGCTGAAATATGTTACAGAGCTACAAGAAGGAGAGAGCGAAAGAAGAGGCATAACGAGACACCGCAGAAAAAGCAGAAACGTAGCTGTAGGAAGAAGAAGATACCAATCGATAAACCGGTGATATTCTTTTTCATTGAAGAAGAATCGCAGCAGGCAAACCTCCCAGAATGAAGAATCTCATGCTTGAAGACATCAGCATATCTACAACACATTGTGTGAATGTCGGACTATTCTATGACATTCCAGTGCTGTTCATTAAGAGTGAAAGTGAAAGTGAAAAGTCATTTGTGTATATTACAAAAACAGACTATGACATAATATTTAAAAGCTTTCAAACTATTGAGAACTATCTATATCAAGAAGAGGAATCCGAATATTTCAGTTATCGCGATAACGTTATATATGCATACAATGTTATTGTATATCTTGATAAAACAATATATTTCAAAAATACTTGTTTAAATGATCAAGGAATATCTTTAAACTCTGATTCTATAAAAAATCTAAGGCGTATGCTACCATATATTCAAAGACATCTTAGTCATTTGAGTGAATTTTTCATGTCAGGAGTATCTAGCTTTTCAGGTAGTAGGAATAATAGAAGGAAAATGGTTGAAATGTATAATCAAGTCAATAAAACAGTGTTATAGCATATATACTCAATTTATTATTTCAGCAAATTACCCTATTACATTCCTTTAGAACATTTCATTCCCAAAACATATTATCATTACAATCCTTATACATATAATTATATAATTGTTTGCATAACATGTGAAAGCGGTTTATAAGTAAACACTTTATCATGAAGAATCAGGCAATATAGAGACGTTTGTGCTGGAATATTTTCAGACGCTTGAATCTCAAGTCTGATGTTTACAGCTCCGTTTATAGCCTCCTCGGGTTGATGAGAACAGTCTATCACAAATAATGGCGCACGTTGAACAAAATCTTTCCTCTTCAAGAGAGGATAATTATCTCTATCATAATATGAACTTTGAAATTTGCAGTACATTTCATATAATGAAGCAAACTTCGAATTCCTAAAGTCCAAGTTCAAGTCATGATAGGGGTAGCATTCACTATTGAGGAATAGCCTGAGGTTAATAATGTTGCAGTGATCAAACTCAGAACTATTTTTTTTATAATCACCTAGTCTAGCAGTCTGTGCTCCTACTATCACAAAGCGTGGCTTCTCGAGTTCAGACGTTGTAGCCACATTCCAGGTGAAGGATCTAGTCTGAGGTACCGCAGGTTGTGTGTGAAGGTCCATTGAACGGAATGCGACATGTAGAGGTGTATCAGCTTTTACAATTTTTAGAATGTGAACCTTTTCAGCATCAGAAAGACGAATTACGGGAATCCTCCACTCGATTCTACTTAACTTCAAATTAGCTGCCTGCCCATCTGAAGACTGTACACAATTTTTGGAATCCTTGGATCGTATGAGAACTAATTCAAACTTGCTATTGACTATGAGTTCCTTGTGATCATCAGCAAATCCTAGGAGCATCGATAGGGGGACTATAGCATTGAAAGCACCATTCCCAGCATGCACTATATCAACCTCCTCACCGGGATAGCTCCATCCAGCATTTAGCAAACGATTAGATTCCATGGGGTTGAGCGACACGTAATTCCGTATAGTTGTAGTTATTCCAGGGTTTCTTGTTCTGTCTATTGTTGAACCATTCATATCTAGACGAATCTCGTCAAACATGAATGCTATGGCATTATTAGTAAGCTTCGCTGTAGTAGGAGATCCATCGGGTTTGGTTAGAGCTCCCTCGACGTAAAGATAACTTCTGTTAGGGAGCGTATACAAATCTTCAGCTTGGCATGGTATTCTAATTTCATCATTTTCACCGAGAGCTGATGTGTTGTATGGTAGAAACACATGTTCTTCCTCCTTGGTGATTTTGTCATCAAAGGACGGAATCTCGGTTACGTTGAAGATATCCATTATAGCACTTCGTAGCCTAAGCTCTCAAGGAACTTGCGATTAGTATATATTAACTCCTCGACGGTTGAGGAGATAGTACGTCTCAATGCTGTTTTGCGTTGTCTATTATAGTATTTGTGTTTTCTTCTAAAATTTATTGCCATTGCGTCTTATATTGAGTCTTGTAGTTATAACTTCGTTTCTGAAGTCGATTGACTTTCCGTGTTGGTCCACCACTCGAATGGTGATTTGATCTATATAGTCTGTATCTATGACTGGTAGATATATAGGATTTGACGGTTCTTGCGAGATGTGATATCCTGGTGGTACAGAAGGGAAAAACTCGTAGATTGAGTGTCCGCTTTTACCGTCGATGAATGATCCTGTTGCAATACTGCACTCCACGCGGATGATACTCACTTTAAATATATTCACAAGATCATCGGATTCATGTACTTCTCCAGCAGGTATCATTTTTGTGTCAACAAATCCTAGAAGAGAACCTATGGATCCATCCTTAGAAAAAATTATTGTATAAGGGCATTTAACTTCAGCCTTCATTGTATTATTATTAGGTCTTAAGAAAAAGACTTCATCATTTAATCCTAGCTTATCCTTTAAAAATGTGTTGATATCGGCAATCTCATAGGTTCCAGGCGGTATGACAATGGTTTCGGGTTTACCATTACGTATATAATGAAATCGATTATTACCTTCGTCGATGTTTGGTATTGAGTAGAATGTTTCAAAATTCAGTAGAGCAACTTCATAATGACCTGAAGGATCTAAATGTAGAGGAGGATTTAGGTATGTTGAAATAACAGCATCTGACCCACTCACTGTAACTGTATAACTCATCTTGACACTGCAGCACTTCTTAGCTCACTAGAAATTGCAGGCACAAGTGTCCGCAGATGACTGAATCAAAGTTTTGATATCTTTCCATATTATACAGAATTTTAACACCTTGTAGATAGCTTTCAATCTCGGGGGGAGGTTTCAAGTTACCGAAGCTATCGAAATAGTATGCCACGTCGCCTTCCTTCCTTACAGCAACCCAATGTGTTCCTTCCTTATCAGAGGTGTCGAGGTTAACAATAATCCTCTCTTTAAAATGCGATTTTGCAGGTAGTTTATCAATCATATATACTCCTCTAAAATAAGGAACTTTTAAACGTTTAGCATATACTTCTATGTCTATGTTACTCAGGGCTTCTTCCGGTAAATATACAGCCCTTTTCCACAGTTTTTTGATCTTTTCTTGATTCCCTTCCCTTTAGATCCCTTTTTTCCTAAATTCTTGACAATTTTAGAAAGAGCAGCCAAAGAAGGCATTAGAGGTTTCACAGGTAAAAATCCTCCTTTCTTCTTCTTCTTCTTAGACCTCTTCTTTCCCTTTTGAAGACCTTTTCCTTTAGCCTACATTTTTTGAGTGAAATTTATATCTGGCTATTGCCATGAGTCTGTTAAGGGCGCTGATGACCTAGAAGTTGAGCGCCCTTAAACCAAATCCAATCCAATCCAATTTAGCCTCCATCATCTTGTTGTGTCTCGCCAATTCTGCAAGTTGTCTATCAGCGGCCTTCTTCTTATTGACCGCTGTAGCAATTTGTGCCGCACCTCCAGCCGCAGCGCCTAAAGCGGCAATGATCGGTATTAATGGTAAAAACCCTCCTCTCTTCTTCTTCCTCTTTCCAGCACCCAATGCAACCTTGCCTTTCATGATTGCGGCAACTATTCTGGCTGCTAACCTCTCACCGAAAGATGAGTCAGATGAATGAACACGTTTCCAGGCCTTCTCTATAAGAATCTTATCAGCTAAATGTCTCGATGCGGTGTCTTTATGCTCAGCGTAGGCTAGGTCGTGAAGTTTACAAGCTTCATCTAATTGATTCACTCCTGGGTCTCCTCTCTGCAGACGTTTTTCTAGTTTTGTTCCAGGACCACAATATCTATATCCAGGTAGGTGAGCTTCAAAGGGTAGTGAATTAATTATTGAATTAATAATTCCCGAGCCCCTCTTATAAGATGTCGTCCTCCCTCTTTGGGCTCTCATGATATACTAATTGGGTGCATATGTGCATTGTGCCTTTTATATCTTCCCTTTCACATCTAGCATTGTATAGTTTTACTTAATTTTCTTTCAGTGTGTATATAATCGCGATGCATGTCTTTTAAGAGATAGTTGTTAAGATGGAGCTTGAGAAGCAAGAGTGTTCTCTTCCTATCCAGGTATTGGACTTTGATAGTGACTTTAGATGTAATCGTCATGGAAAGCTGTTTCCTTCTAACGTCAGAGCTCTTATTTTAGGCAGCTCAAATGCTGGGAAAACAAATGTGTTGCTCAATATGTTACTACATGAGAATGGAGTACGATTTGAAAACTTGTATATTTATTCAAAGTCTCTCTACCAGCCAAAGTATCAATACCTCTTGAAGGTACTCGAAAACATTCACGGAATAGAAGTGAATACCTTCAGTGATGGAGAAGCTGTTATGCACCCTTCTGAGGTGAAAGAAAATTCTGTGTTTGTATTTGATGATGTCATTACAGAAAAGCAAGAAAAAATTGCAGCATTTTACAGTATGGGCAGACATCGGAATGTGGACTCTTTATATCTTGCGCAGTCCTATGCTAAAGTGCCAAAGCATTTAATTCGCGATAACACAAATATGATCACACTATTCAGGCAAGACAACTTAAACCTGAAGCATATTTATGAGGATTATGTAAACACTGATATGACCTACAATGAATTTAAAGATTTGTGTAAATCTGTTTGGGAGAGCCCATCGGAAGGAAGACCTTTTGTTGTGATCGTTCCAGAGTTTTACATGGATGAAGGTCGTTATAGAAATGGATTCGATGTATATATTAAAGTAGGTAAAAAAGAAGGTGGTCATTCATAGTTAATCATGAGTATCGATAGGTTCGGTTCCCAGAGAAGTACTCCAGTTAGAAGAGTCCTCGATCGTTATATAATAAATAGAGATGCAAAAGGAAACTATCAATTCAGGAACAAGAGATTGTGCAATGTTCACGAGCCAGAAGAAGATAATGATGCCTCCAACAAGAGTTATGTGGACAGAATTGAGAATAGGATACACGATTTCACGCGGGAAAGTGCTAAAGAAATTGAGGTTATGGCTAAGAATATGATTAATGATCTGATTACAAAATATATTTTCAAGAGGGATAAAGCGAATAACATTATTTTAGACAAAGTTAGATTGAAAGTATTACTAGCACCTATACACGAACATGATATAGCGAACAGGAAGTACATCACCGAATATTTTAATAAGAACATGACAGAGGCTCTCGACAGAGAGAGAACAGACTTCCAAAATATATGTAATGAGAAAGTTAATAGCATGGAAGCGATGATAATGAATCGTATTTCAACTTTATGGTCGACAGTCAACCAGCTAAAGTCAACTGCTATCAATTCCTTCCAATCTAATTTAAGGAATGAAAATGGAAATTCAACAGAGATGATTCTAAACATATTGCTGGAAAGTTACAAGAAACAGAGCAGTCAAATTTCAGCATTAGAAGAATCAAACAGAAGCCAATATACCAATACGGAAGTCTTCGCTGCAGCGTTCAAGGCGCAGACTCAGGAGCAGAAGATAGAAATTGCAAAGCTGAAAAGTGCAATTGAGATGTTAGCTGAGGCTGTTGATACCCTGAAAATTCGACTTGAGCGCAAGCTATAAATTAGACGTAATGCCTTATTTGACACCATTACCGAGATGGATAGTGAAAGTATAAGACTTAAAGAGTCTGTAGCTAGACATACGAAGGCTGTTAAAGAAAAACTAAGAGCTTTAAAAGGGCTCACATTTGAAACACAACATGTAATGTCGGAAGCTCTGAAGCCTGTAACCAAACCTCTACAGGAAATATTGGATAAAAAGGGGGAAGCAGCAGTGCCAGAAAAGAAAGAAAGGAATGATGAAGATGAAGATAACAGCATTTCTACTTATTTACAATTAGTACGCTCAAAGGATAAGGATCATGTTGATAGAGTATACGGAGTGAGATATCAGGATGGTACCTATATGCTAGGGAATAAAGATATTAATTTTATAAATAATCAAATTATGATTGGAGATAATACTTATGAGTCTACTACAGGATTGAATGAGCTCATCTTTAAGCGAATTCCACAGATGGATGCATACACCAGTGAAGACTTAAATACTTACGCGAAGATCGTGAAAGACACTCTTCTTCATAGGAGTGGCTATAAAAGTCATGGTCGTTTGAGATCAGGGAAATCATATAAATACAGGAATATAATACGCCCTCTGCTCACTAAACATTCAGGTCTAGGATTGACATGGAAGGAGCATCATCCTGAAAAGAAGGTTGAGTACATATTCTGGAGAAATCCCAACACATTGGTGAATAGGCTAAGACTTCTCATTGCATCGAGAGACGCTGGTAATAGCAGCCATACCCACGAAATTGCAGAAATAATTAGGGAGTTGAAGATATCTAAAATTATAGCATGACAGCCAAGAGAGGTATCGCTAAAGAACTTCATGGGCCAGTGAGGAGGAACTTCTTACGACGGAAAATTATCAGCAAAGGCCTCAATGATTTGTTACAAATTGACTTGGTTGAAATGATACCTTATGCAAGAGTTAACAAAAACTTCAAATATATTCTGATCGCTGTCAACTTCTACTCTAAAATGGCGTACGCTAGACCATTAAAGGATAAAACTGGTGCTAATGTTGCAATGGCTATGGAAGATATACTACAAGAATTGGAAGCCCCTCCCAGGAATATTCAAAGTGATAACGGAAAAGAGTTTTATAACAAATTCTTTAAAGGAATAATGTTAAAATATAATATTAACCACTACAGCACCTATAGCATTGTGAAAGCTGCAGCTGTTGAACGCTTAATCCGAACCTTGAAGAATATTATGTATCGCGAGTTTTTGGTCCAAGGATCATACAAGTGGGTAGACCTTTTACCTAGGATCATTGTAAAATATAATAATACATTTCATTCCACTATAAAGATGAAACCTAATGAAGTAAAAAACAATGACCTTCTTTTGACTGTGTATAATTATAATCAAGACAGAAGAGAGAAGATAGGTGCAAGGAAGTTTAGTGTTGGTGATTATGTCAGAGTATCTAAACATAAAGGACACTTTGAAAAAGGTTTTGAATCCAATTGGAGTGTTGAAATATTTCAAGTTGCTCACGTGAAAAATACCAATCCTACTACATATCTACTGAAGGACAAGGATGGAGAGGAGATAAAGGGTGTGTTTTACGGACATGAACTGAAAAGGACTAACTATCCTAACACTTATTTAATAGAAAAGGTTATACGTAAACAAGGAAATCGGGTTCTTGTAAAATGGTATGGTTTTCCAAATACTCAATGGATAAATAAAGAGGATTTGATGTAATGTAAGGAAACTAATATCAATAAAAAGAAAATATTTTCTGTTTTTATCTGAGTTTTATTTTGAATAAAACCCTATTCATTAGATTATTCCTATTCGAAAAATATAATTGAACAAAACTGAGAAGTATTTACAATATAAAACCCTCATGACATAATATATATAGTTCAAAGTACAATTTGAGAGGGAAATGCATTATTAAATATAAAAACACTCATTGGAAATCAACATGTACAGTAGTATTTACAATATAAAACCCTTATGACATAATATATAATTCAAAGTACAATTTGAGAGGGAAACGCATTATTAAATATAAAAACACTCATTGGAAATCAACATGTACAGTAGTATTTACAATATGTATGTATATATACAGAGGGGGAAGGTCAAGAAACATGCTAACAATCGCCAGACAGGGAGTAATGGCCCCATGCGAGACTATCATGGGTTAACAATCGCCAGACAGGGAGTAATGACCCCATGCGAGAGTATGATGGGTTCCTTCAATCAACTTCCGCTTGTCATCTTTTCCATGCAATGCTACTTTATTGCTTTCAATCGTTGACATTTTGTGTTTGTTAGACCGAAATGTTTTCTGAAGTGTGTAGTATTTTAAATTTAAGTCATGTAGACAGTCAAAGTAATGCCTGAAATCAATGCTTCTCATCCCCGCTCCGGTGACACCTTTAGATTTCTTCACAGTCTGTCCCTGATACTTGTATGCATATAATTTAGATCTCAGACCTATGTACTCTGTCATTATCTTGCCACCCAGTTCATCTTTAAACAATCCGATCACCTTTTTATTGGCTTGCTTAATGCTAAACGCATTGTCTTTTTCGAAGTTTGAAGTGTCAAAATACTGTGGGTTCTCTCTAATGAATCTATAGATATCAGAACTCGTTTCGAATATGAAAGAGTCTGTATCCATATAATTCAATTTCAAATTAATCAAATTTGGCTTCAAAACATTATAGAAAAAATCATACATTATAAATTTTGAAATATCCAAAATAGCATGCCCTATGTATATCGGCTTGTTCATGAAGATCTCTTCTCTGGCAAGTTCTACCCCGACAAGATTCTCCTCGAAGACGACATTTCTGACGAATGTGGGACGTGCAATTAATTTCCTGGCCTGTTCCCATTTGGAAACAATCTTAAAATCACAATATTTACGAACATTTTCTATAAATTTCCCATACACCGCATTGTTCATCTTCTTCCAGAGTGACTGACCAAACTGACTTTTCTCTTGTGCTCTTTTCTGTGTATTTACATCAATATACGTTTTGAGCCATTGGGATTGTCTGTATGCAACTACCCTATGAATGCACTTGAGAACTAACCCCTGTTCAACACATTGCTGTAAGACTCTATAATGCACTACATATTTGCTTTTGTTTTCCAGTGTTGCCAAAAGTTTCTTGAAGGTACCATTTGGTGGTACAGCACTTTCAGGGCAAAATGGGAGCTCATTATGTGCATCATGAATATCTGCAGGATATTCAAGATCGACTTCTAGCACATATCCGTATTCTGCATTTTCTGGAACATTAAGGAAGTCAATTTCATTGATTTCCTCTTTAGAAAACCATTTAAGCTCCCCATATGGCATGGGAGCTATCATGCTCATCCCATATAAATTGTTCAAATCGTGGTAAGAGAGAAAATTTACAGGTGCACTTTGATCATAATCATGCATGTACATGTGGTTAGCCTTCGAATACCGTTTTACCACAGTACATAAACCGCCCCTGATCCCCGACTCAAAGAACTCCAGCATACTCTTATCAGAGATTAATGAGAGTTTAGCTTTAGTTATCTTCAGCATTGCATCGAATGCCACTCCCGGTAATGTATAATACCATGCAGGGTCAAGATTATACATTCCCAGCAAGAGATTCCTAAACTTCTCAAAAATGTCTGCTAAAAGTAACGTATCGGTCTTAAGATACAGATCGCTGTATTCTCCGAGTGTGCAGATGTTGAATGTCTCCCATACCTTCAAGGCATTCCTGTAATCTTCATCTGATATGTCAACATCCAGCAGTTTACTTCGAAAGTCTTCCTTGCTTGGAAGCTGTGTCTCATTCAGTTTTTCTATTGAAGTCACATAATCATATGGGAATATGCCTTTGGAAGTTGCCAGCTTAAAGCGCTCTTCATCAGGGTACTCGGCCTTTGTCAATTTAAAGTCCTCCTCCTCCAGCATATCAGCTAGACTGGATAATTTATCATCCAAAAACTTGAAACTATCCAGAAACCTAAACTCAATGCTCCTGTACCTTTTACTGAAAGCTATATATCGCTCGGAGGATTGAGCAATGCATGATATAGGTTTATCGTCATATGACAAGTGCTTGATCAGAAAATGACTATCATAATTTGATAGCGCGTGAAAAAAGATGGGTATGAACTTAGGGACCTTTCTATTTAAGTTACACTTATTATGAGCAGGTCCCAGGTAAGTCGATGTCACATGATCGTGGTCGCGAACCTTAATGTCATCCATCGCAAACTCCTTAAGGCAAATGTGGCACTCTGAAGCATCGCGAAAATTCTGCTCCTCTTCATGAGTCAATTGCATAGGTGCAATCCTGGAATAGACGTCAATGACGTCATCAGCAATTAACCTTAATTGCCTGACAAAGTCATCGATGGCCTTCGGTCCCCTGAAGAGGAAGAATTTTGACAAGGTCTCATCATGTCGACACACTACCTTCAGAGCGATCGACATTGCCTCGTGTTCTTGAATGGACCGTGTCCAGCTCGTATTCGTTGAAGGCTCGCACGAGTGAACAGGGGCCAGAACAGATTCAATATCAGCATATATCACAAAAGGCACCGGAGCGCATTTGGAGAAGGATTTAAATTCGAGTACTTCCTTTTCTTGCGGCATTTTCAGAATCTGGCATTTGTGACATTTTAATTTATGCGCTTTCAGTTTTTCCTCATTTGCACATCTTTTTGAGCATGCCTCACACATATGAATGCGTCCATTACGGTTCGTTACTTGTCTGCTTACTAGCCTTGAAATGTTCTTAATCCAGCAAAAGTGGGCCTTGTCATCATCCTCAATGTACAACAAATTTACATGATTCTCCTTTGTCTCGAGCGGTTGGTATAGAGGAATAATTTTATCACCCTCCTCTATACCAAACATCGCAACAGAAACTCCTGCATTCTGCTTTTCCAAGTCTTCAATCTGATCTAGAGTGACCGGAAACACAATTCCATGATAATTGAAGGCTTTAAAAAGCAGATCCTTGACATATGAAGATACTAGGGCTACGTTCCTCTTTGCAGGATATTTACTCGCCAACATGCTCCATGCAAAACAAAAATTATCCTTATTCTTTATATTTACAACTGCATTCTTGATCTTTATTTTCTGAGGTAGTTCAATGAATGATGAGCCTCGCAGGGGATCATAGTGTGCGACACTTATCACCAGAGCGTTAACACTAAACAATGATTTCGAGGATGCTTGACCTTCAAATTTTGAAACATTGGCCAAAATATCTTCTAGCATCGCATTGAAACTGACGCCAAGTTTGGTTGAAGAAAGAACGAGTTTGGTCCTTGAATTAAAGAAGGATGAAATCATCTTTTCCTCCTCGGGCTTATGGATTAAATATGATAGCTCGAGGGAGCAATTCATTTTAAATCCCGACCTATGGTTACTAATGATGGATTTCATTTGTTTAATTACAAGTCCCTTACACTCCTCTATGAAACCTCTGGGATCAAGTATTTCTAGTGAATTGGCAATTTTTCCGCTAAAAGTACGCCCCTTGAATGCTGATTCGATAATATTACACTCTAACGTCTGGCAATCGTTAGCACTAACCTTGGTTTTCTTGCGGGTTATTCCATCATTTGCATCTCCCACTCGCCTCTTACCAGAGAGCGAATGAGTCACCCCGTCGGATGTTGAAGCGACTGCAGTATTGTCTGTTTCGAGTGATTGAGGTCTCGCGTGTGCTGATGTGTTGCATGAGGAATCTTCACCCCTCTTCGGAGCGAAATGGATGACACTCGGTCTGTCTTGCATCGGAACGCCAAACCCTGAAATGGCAGTAACTGTATAACTCATCTTGACACTGCAGCGATAATATAGTTAGTAGTAATAGAATGATGAGAAAGAGGAAGAAAACTTTAAGTATTACTTGTAAAAGTAGCAACAGTAGTAGTAGTAGTAGTAGTAGTAGTAGTAGTAGTAGTAGTAGTAGTAGTAGTAGTAGTAGTAGTAGTAGTAGTAGTAGTAGTAGTAGTAGTAGTAGTGGTAGGAGGAGACGGAGAGGGAAGTGCAAATAATAATAGTAATAATAAGAACAACAATAGTAACAGTAATAATAATAATAATAATAATAATAATAATGGTAACAGTAATAATAATAATGGTAACAGAATAATAATAATAATAATAATAATAATAATAATAATAATAATAATAATAATAATAATAATAATAATAATAATAATAATAATAATAATAATAATAATAATAATAATAATAATAAAAATAATAATAATAATAATAATAATAATAATAATAATAATAATAATAATAATAATAATAATAATAATAATAATAATAATAATAATAACAATAATAATATTAATAAAAATAATAATAATAAAAATAATGGAAAAGAACATCAGATTGGGAAAATAAAGCGGAAGATATGGATGATGTAGTAGATTCTACATGGTAATAATAAAAGAAACATTTCTTAATGATGGATAATGACAATCTAAAAACTCTAAAAGAAATCCTTACCTCTAGCCAATGTTGCGGAGTTTTCCATAGAATGAATTGCCGGAAGAATGGAGGAGGCTGGTCTATCTTCACTCGTCGCGATGGATCCACACCTTAAGATTGCTTCTTCCCATTCATCGCTAAGCATACCTGAAATAATAATAATAATAATAATAATAATAATAATAATAATAATAATAATAATAATAATAATAATAATAATAATAATAATAATAATAATAATAATAATAATAATAATAATAATAATAATAATAATAATAATAATAATAATAATAATAATAATAATAATAATAATAATAATAATAATAATAATAATAATAATAATAATAATAATAATAATAATAATGATAATGATAATGATAATGATAATGATAATGATAATGATAATGATAATGATAATGATAATAATGATAATGATAATGATAATGATAATGATAATGATAATGATAATGATAATGATAATAATAATAATAATAATAATAATAATAATAATAATAATAATAATAATAATAATAATAATAATAATAATAATAATAATAATAATAATAATAATAATAATAATAATAATAATAATAATAATAATAATAATAATAATAATAATAATAATAATAATAATAATAATAATAATAATAATAATAATAATAATAATAATAATAATAATAATAATAATAATAATAATAATAATAATAATAATAATAATAATAATAATAATAATAATAATAATAATAATAATAATAATAATAATAATAATAATAATAATAATAATAATAATAATAATAATAATAATAATAATAATAATAATAATAATAATAATAATAATAATAATAATAATAATAATAATAATAATAATAATAATAATAATAATAATAATAATAATAATAATAATAATAATAATAATAATAATAATAATAATAATAATAATAATAATAATAATAATAATAATAATAATAATAATAATAATAATAATAATAATAATAATAATAATAATAATAATAATAATAATAATATCGGAATTCTAAAGTAAATAAAACTTCACCTAATAATAATGTTAATGGCTATTCTCAGAAAAATGAATTTAAAAGTTACTTGATTTTTTAAGCATATTAGAAACAATTCATACATACATTGTTCAGTATCAGCTCTGCACGTATCCAACTGAGGTTCCTGTCTCGTGCCCAGGGAAAGGTTTCGGACGTAATCCTCCATTGCAGGGGTCCAGACGTCCGTTAGAGGTTGTAACGGTGATGGCACATTCTCCAACAGTTGACTTATTGTTTGATCAGCATTTTCAAACATCGCTCTAAGCGAAGCCACATAACTCGCAATCTGCATACGCTTGTACGCTTCTCTTATTTCAGAGCTCCAGTATGCTACAAGAGAGATCATTTGTTTAGTAATAATAATAACAATAATAGTAATAATATTAATAGTAATAATAATATATTTTTGACATATATCACAAAAAATGAAAGTTGTGCAACCATTAGCAATGAACGGTAGCCAAAAATATATACCATGTTCCATTGAAAAGTTTTATTATCACCAAGTATTTCTATATATAAGTGTTTTCTTTTAAGATCAAATAATTATTAATGCTAAATCGTTAAGGTAACGCATTCAACTGATACAAACTTTGATTAGTACCACCGGTTATTCAAAGCAAATATATTTTTAAGCAGATAGCGTGCGAGCATGCAATTTAAGTATTCTTATATTTCAGGTATCAAACAATTACAAGTAGTCACTCACAGAAGTTAAAACATAATAAAAGGCACACACTGTATTCAACATGTGAAAGGCAATAAAAGCTCGGGTTATTTGAAAAAAAAATTATATAAAGCATCATCTTAATAGAACAAAAGTAAGCAAATAAAAATATATATATATATTTTGTTTTAAAACTTACCAGACATTTTCGATGAGATGATGATTTCACTTGCAGCGAAGACTAATTGTGAAAACCTTCCCTAGGACATGGACAACCCTATTTCTGGCAACTGGCTCGTTTAAACAGGAAAAATTACGATACTTGTTCTTTCGTGTTTCGGAAAGACCCTAAAGATGTTATCGGATTGCACCATTAGTAAGATGCTTTTAGCTGAAAAGGATATATTGTTTTCTTATATCGGTACGGAGGGGGAGGATATGCCTTTAAGCTATGAACGAAACTTGTTCGTTCATGCAAAATTATTTGTGCGATTTTTCTCGTCAAAACATAAGTTTCCAGTGAAAAGGCTACATAAAAAATATACTTAACCTTTAAAAGGTCTGCAGCAAAGACTCCACTCGATTGAATACATATGTCTTTTAAATGACTTAAACAATGGGCTTTTGTTATATAGATAGATAAAGATCCTCTGAGATGTAAACACATTGTCCCCTTCAAGTGCCCCTTATTAACAATGCATTCAGCTAGGCACCTGGACGCATTGATCCGATAAAAAGGGTTTTTCCCTATCTCCATGTTTAAACAGGAAAAATTACAATACTTGTTCTTTCGTGTTTCTGAAAAACCCTAAAGATATCGGATTTGAACAAGATCCCTTCTTCCTTCCCTGGCAAAGTTTATTACCTTGTCATTACCGAAAGAAAGGTTGTTTTTTTCGGGCGAAGACAGAGGACCATTGTATTGATTTTGGGAGAGCTTGTCTAAAGATAGCTAATGTTTCATTTGTGAAAGATCTATACGCGTTGAGACGAGTTCAAATTATAATAAGCGAATTTTCTGCGGTCTACATTAGAATAACCCCGTATATATTATACACCCCCTCAAAACAGTCATGTCGGAGAAGTTGCCTATCACCCTCGGCGTAGGACCTTTTTATTAAATGCATTATTTAATATCGAAGGAATAGCACTTTAGGCATTTCAAGTCAAGACTTGATAATGACGTCACATATCGGCGTAGAGGCAGAGATTACAATTCAAGACTTGTTGATGACGTCACGCCGTGGCGGAGAGACATAACTCAATGAATTCGCTTTCCCTATACGCGTTTGCTCATTTCGGATATAAATCAGCGAACTTCATTTATTTTCTCTTAAATTTTCATTATTTGATATAGAACTAGTGAACCCAACTTTCGAAGACAGCGTAACTGCCCAAAAGACCTCGGCACGTCTCTTATCTTCTTCGCGTTAGTTGAGATGAACATTTGCATAAATTATCTTTTTTTATCTCCTTTAAAGTGCAAAGGGAATCTGAGAATACAGTAGGCTTTGAACGATAGCCCGATCTTTTAAAACTTTGAGATTCCGTTCTCTTCGCAAATGCAAAAAAAGACGAATAGCGAACTTCATTTCACAAAAGTTAAGGTTTTCTGAAACTTGAATTCATCAAGGTTGGTATTTAACTACTTCTCGTCTTTGAAGAATGCTGTTCAGAGATGGACACATAAGCACACGCGTGGTCGTACATTTATATATAATATTTATTTACTTATTTATTTACTTATTTACTTATTTACTTATTTATTTATTTAGTGTTTTAGACTCAGGTAATCCTAAAACATGTATTTCTACTGAAGTATCGATATCGAATTTTTTGTGTGGAAAGACATTTACTATACCTAGTAGGGAATGATATAAAATGATTTTTCCTGGATTCAGGGGACTTCGAAACATATATTTCTGGTGTTTGTTGTCGCATTTCCATCTAATTACCTTTAAATCTATACAGGTTAAAGTTGTATCGAATAGTATTATTTCATTAATGAGTACGCAAGTGATATTCTTCTTCCTTATACATTTTTGGAAGGATAGTTATCATTCCGTATATAAAGCAGCGAACTTCATTTATTTTCTCTTAAATTTTCATTATTTGATATAGAACTAGTGAACCTAACTCTCGAAGACAGCGTAACTGTCCGAAAGACCTCGACACGCTAACCACCTCACATCCTCCAATGCTGCACCTGACCCGTGACGCTCTTAGCCAGAAGAAGTAGGGAACACAGCTGGAGGCCACATGACAGCCTCCGTAGTGCAGTTGTTAGCGTTCGCGCCTCTGGTATTAAGGACCCGGGTTCGATTCCCTGTACGGCAATGGGATCCTCATCACACTGGGAGGTCTGGTACGAGGTGCATTCAGTTAGGGCTCGGCACGCTAACCACCTCACATCCTCCAATGCTGCACCTGGCCCGTGACGTAAAGTAGGTGGTGCTGTGACGTCGGAGCATGTCGCGTATCATGACGTCATGACCACGCGCCAAGACATGACGTCAGAGCTGCTCGCGTGGCAATATCGCTGTTCATGAATGTCTTGTATACCCCTGACGAAAAGTAGGTGTGGCTGTGCCGATAGAGGGGGAGGGGATGCCAAAAGTAGGCGCGGGATGTACACCCCTGGCGAAAGAGGAGGTGTGGTTATGACGTCACTGACTATCGCGTGCCTAGGGATGTACAAAACGTGAAAATTAGGCGGGGTTCCTGATGACACTGTATTTGGAACTCTCACGCTGAAAGGGGGAGGGGACGTTGAAGCAGCGCGTACACCCCTTGCGACCGGCAGTGTCTAAGACGTCAGCGGTGGGGGAAGTGTCAGAAAGTCTGTTACCATGATGTCGGAGGGTGGAGGGGTGAGGGGGGGGGCTCGAAAAGTGGGATGTGGCCCTTGACGTGGGCGTGACCACGTCAGGGGTGTACAAAAGTTGAAAACGAATGTGAACATGACGTCACTGGGGGTGTGTCTATGGCGTCACTGTATTTGGAACTCTCATACTTATAAGGAGGAGGGCGTGGTCATGACGTCACTGTATTTGGAACTCTCGTAATTACTCTACTTGCGATGCACATAAGATGCGTTGTCGAGCGATGCCATGCGCATGTCATGGGATGCGACTCGATGCGCATGCGATCAAATGACCATAAGATGCGATATCAGGCAATGCCATGCGCATATGATGCTAAGTGACTCAATGCGCATTGGATGCGATGCACATAAGATGCGATATCAAGTGATGCCATGCGCATGTGACGCGACGTTACTCAATTCGCATGCTATGCGATGCACATAAGATGCGATATCAAGCAATGCCGTGCGCATGTGACGCGACGTGGCTCAACGCGCATGCGATGCGATGCACATAAGATGCGATATCAAGCGATGCCATGCACATGTAACGCGACCTCACTCAATGCACATGCGCCGCGATGCACATAAGATGCGATATCAAGCGACGCCATGCGAATGTGACGCGACGTGGCTGAATGCGCATGCGATGCGATGCACATGAGATGTGATATCAAGCAATGCCATGTGCATGTGTCGCGACGTGACTCAATGCGCATGCGATGCGAAGCACATAAGATGCGATACTAGCGATGCCATGCGCATGTGACGTGATGTGACTCAAAAGCGCATGCGGTGCGATGCACATAAGATGCGATATCAAGCGATGCCATGCGCATGTGACGTGATGTCACTCAAAAGCGCATGCGATGCGATGCACATAAGATGCGATATTAAGCGATGCCACGTGCATGTAACGCGATGTGACCCAATGCGCATGCGATGCGATGCACATAAAGTGCGATGTCGAGCGATGCCATGCGCGTGTGATGCGATGTGACTCAATGCGCATGCGATGCACATAAGATGCGATGTCGAGCGATGCATGCGTATGTGACGCGATGTAAATCAATGCGCTGCGATGCGATGCACATAAGATGCGATATCAAGCGATGCCATGCGCATGTGATGCGAAGTGACTCAATGCGCATGCGATGCGATGCACATAATATGCGATATCAAGCGATGCCATGCGCATGTGACGCGACGTAACTCAATGCGCATGCGCTGCGATGCACATAAGATGCGATATCAAGCGATGCCATGCGCATGTGACGCGATGTGACTGAATGCGCATGCGATGCGATGCACATAAGATGCGATTACAAGCGATGCCATGCGCATGTGACGAGACGTGATTCAATGCGCATGCGATGCGATGCACATAAGATGCGATATCAAGCGATGCCATGGAAATGTGACGAGACGTGACTCAATGTGCATGCGATGCGATGCACATAAGATGCGTTGTCGAGCGATGTAATGCACATGTGATGGAATGTGACTCAATGCGCATTCGATGCGATGCACATGAAATGCGATATCAGCTGATGCCATGGGCATGTGACGCGATGTGACTCAATGCTCTTGCGATGCGATGTAAATAAGATGCGATATCAAGCGATGCCATGCGCATGTGACGCGACGTGACTCAATAAGCATGCGATGCGATGCACATAAGATGCGTTGTCGAGCGATGCCATGCGCATGTCATGGGAGGTGACTCAATGCGCATGCGATACGATGCACATAAGATGCGATCTCAACTGACGCCATGCGCATGTGATGCGACGTGACTCAATGCGCATGCGATGCGATGAACATAAAATGCGATTTCAAGCGATGCCTTGCGCATGTGACGCGACGTGACTCAGTGCGCATGCGATGCGCTGCACATAAGATGCGATATCAAGCGATGCCATGCAAATGTGACAAGACATGACTCAAGGGCATGCGATGCGATGCACATAAGATGCGTTGTCGAGCGATGCAATGCGCATGTGGTGCGACGAAACTCAATGCGCATGCGATGCGATGCATATGAGATGCGATATCAAGCGATGCCATTTGCATGTGACGCGACGTGACTCAATGCGGATGCGATGCGAAGCACATAAGATGCCACAATAAGTGATGCCATGCACATGTGACGCGACGTGAATCAATGAGCATGCGATGCGATGCATATAAGATGCCATATCAAGCGATACCATGCGCATGTGACGCTACGTGACTCAATGCGCATGCGTTGCGAAGCACATGAAATGCGATATCAGCTGATGCCACGCGCATGTGACGTGATGTGACTCAAAAGCGCATGCGGTGCGATGCACATAAGATGCGATATCAAGCGATGCCATGCGCGTGTGATGCGATGTGACTCAATGCGCATGCGATGCACATAAGATGCGATGTCGAGCGATGCATGCGTATGTGACGCGATGTAACTCAATGCGCTGCGATGCGATGCACATAAGATGCGATATCAAGCGATGCCATGCGCATGTGATGCGAAGTGACTCAAGACGCATGCGATGCGATGCACATAATATGCGATATCAAGCGATGCCATGCGCATGTGGCGCGACGTAACTCAATGCGCATGCGATGCGATGCACATAAAATGCGATATCAGGCGATGCCATGTGCACATGACGCGATGTCACTCAATTAGCATGCGATGCGATGCACAAAGGATGCGATATCGAGCGATGTCATGCGCATGTGGTGCGACGTGACTCAATGCGCATGCGATGCGATGCACATGAGATGCGATATCAAGCGATGCCATGCGCATGTGACGCGAGGTAACTGAATGCGCATACGGTGCGTTGCACATAAGATGCGATATCATGCGATGCCATGCGCATGTGATGCGACGTGACTCAATGCGCATGCCATGCGATGCACATAAGATGCGATATCAAGCGATGCCATGTGCATGTGATGCGAAGTGACTAAATGCGCATGCGATGCGATGCACATAAGATGCGATATCAAGCGATGCCATGCGCATGTGATGCGACGTGACTCAATGCGCATGCGATATGATGCCCATAAGATGCGATATCAAGGTACGCCATGCGCATGTGACGCGACGTGACTCAATGCGCACACAATGCGATGCACATAACGTGCGATATCAAGGGATACCATGCGCATGTGACGCGACGTGACTCATGCGCATGCGAGGCACATAAGATGCGATGTCGAGCGATGCATTCGTATGTGACGTGACGTGACTCAATGCACTGCGAAGCGATGCACATAAGATGCGTTGTCAAGTGATGCCATGTGCATGTGATGCGAAGTGACTCAATGCGCATGCGATTCGATGCAGATAAGATGCGATATCAAGCGATGCCATGCGCATGTGACGTGATGTGACTGAAAAGCGTATGCGATGCGATGCACATAAGATGCGATATCAAGCGATCCCACGTGCATGTGACGCGATGTGACTCAATGCGCATGCGATGCGATGCACATAAGATGCAACACGAGCGATGCCATGCGCGTGTGATGCGATGTGACTCAATGCGCATGCGATGCACATAAGATGCGATGTCGAGCGATGCCATGCGCATGTGACGCGACGTAACTCAATGCGCATGCGATGCGATGCACATAAGATGCGATATCAGGCGATGCCATGCGCATGTGACGCGACGTGACTCAATGCGCATTCGATGCGATGCACATAAGATGCGATATCAAGCGATGCCATGCGCATGTGACGAGACATGACTCAATAGGCATGCGATGCGATCCACATAAAATGCGTTGTCGAGCGATGCCATGCGCATTTGACGCGACGTGACTGAATAAGCATGCGATGCGATGCACATAAAATGCGATATCAAGCGATTCCATGCGAATGTGACGCAACGTGACTCAATGCGCATGCGATGCGATGGACATGAGATGCGATATCAATTGATGCCATGCGCATGTGACGCGATGTGACTCAATGCTCTTGCGATGCGATGCACATAATATGCGATATCAAGCGATGCCATGCAAATGTGACGAGACATGACTCAATGCGCATGCGATGCGATGCACATAAGATGCGATATCAAGCGATGCCATGCGCATGTAACGCGACGTTACTCAATTCGCATGCTATGCGATGCACATAAGACGCGATATCAAGCGATGCCGTGCTCATATGACGCGACGTGGCTCAATGCGCATGCTATGCGATGCACATAAGATGCGATATCAAGCGATGACATGCGCATGTAACGCGACCTCACTCAATGCACATGCGCCGCGATGCACATAAGATGCGATATCAAGCGACGCCATGCGAATGTGACGCGACGTGGCTGAATGCGCATGCGATGCGATGCACATGAGATGTGATATCAAGCAATGCCATGTGCATGTGTCGCGACGTTTCTCAATGCGCATGCGATGCGAAGCACATAAGATGCGATACTAGCGATGCCATGCGCATGTGACGTGATGTGACTCAAAAGCGCATGCGGTGCGATGCACATAAGATGCGATATCAAGCGATGCCATGCGCATGTGACGTGATGTCACTCAAAAGCGCATGCGATGCGATGCATATAAAATGCGATGTCGAGCGATGCCATGCGCGTGTGATGCGATGTGACTCAATGCGCATGCGAAGCACATAAGATGCGATGTCGAGCGATGCATACGTATGTGACGCGATGTAACTCAATGCGCTGCCAAGCGATGCACATAAGATGCGATATCAAGCGATGCCATGCGCATGTGATGCGAAGTGACTCAATGCGCATGCGCTGCGATGCACATAAGATGCGATATCAAGCGATGCCATGCGCATGTGACGCGACGTGACTCAATGCGCATTCGATGCCATGCAGATAAAATGCGATATCAAGCGATGCCATGCAAATGTGACGAGACATGACTCAATGCGCATGCGCTGCGATGCACATAAGATGCGTTGTCGAGCGATGCCATGCCCATGTGATGGGATGTGACTCAATGCGCATGCGATGCGATGCACTTAAGATGCGATATTAGGCGATGCCATACGCATGTGATGCGACGTGACTCAATGCGCATGCCATGCGATGCACATAAGATGCGATATCAAGCGATGCCATGTGCATGTGATGCGAAGTGACTCAATGCGCATGGGATGCGATGCACAAAAGATGCGATGTCGAACGATGTCATCCGCATGTGGTGCGACGTGACTCATAGCACATACGATTAGATGAACATAAGATCCGATCTCAAGCAATGCCATGCGCATGCGATGCGACGTGACTCAATGCGCATGCGAAGCGATGCACATAAGATGCGATATCAAGCGATGCCATGCGCATGTCATGCGACGTGACTCAATGCGCATGCGATATGATGCCCATAAGATGCGATATCAAGCTATGCCATGCGCATGTGACGCGACGTGACTTAATGTGCACGCAATGCGATGCACATAACTTGCGATATCAAGGGATACCATGCGCATGTGACGCGACGTGACTCATGCGCATGCGAGGCACATAAGATGCGATGTCGAGCGAAGCATTCGTATGTGACGTGATGTGACTCAATGCACTGCGAAGCGATGCACATAAGATGCGTTGTCGAGTGATGCCATGTGCATGTGATGCGAAGGGACTCAATGCGCATGCGATGCGATGCACATAATATGCGAAATCAAGCGATGCCATGCGCATGTGACGCGACGTAACTCAATGCGCATGCGATGCGATGCACAGAAGATGCGATATCAAGCGATGCCATGCGCATGTAACGCGACGTGACTCAATGCACATGCGATGCGATGCACATAAGATGCGATATCAAGCGATTCCATGAGCATGTTATGCGAAGTGACTAAATGCGCATGCGATGCGATGCACAAAAAATGCGATGTCCAGCGATGTCATCCGCATGTGGTTTGACGTGACTCAATGCACATACGATTAGATGAACATAAGATATGATATCAAGTGATGCCATGCGCATGTGACGCATTGTGACTCAATGCGCATGCGCTGCAATGCACATAAGATGCGATATCAAGTGATGCCATGCGCATGTGACACGAAGTGGCTCACTGCGCATGCGATGCGATGCACATTAGATGCGCTACCAAGCGATGCCATGCGCATGTGACGCGACGTGACTCAATGCGCATGCGATGCACATAAGACGCGATTTCGAGCGATGCATGCGCATGTGACGCGATGTAACTCAATGCGCTGCGATGCGATGCATATAAGATATGTGACGCGTTGTGACTGAATGCGCATGCGATGCGATGCACATAAGATGCGATATCAAGCGATGCCATGCGCATGTAACGCGACGTGACTCAATGCACATGCGATGCGATGCACATTAGATGCGATATCAAGCGATGCCATGCGCATATGACGCGATGCCACTGAATGCGCATGCGATACGATGCACAAAATATGCGGTATCGAGCGATGTCATGCGCATGTGGTGCGATGTGACTCAATGCGCATGCGATGCGATGCACATAAGATGCGATGTCGAGCGATGCCATGCGCGTGTGGTGCGACGTGACTCAATGCGCATGCGAGGCGATGCACCTAAATGCGATATCAAGCGATGCCATGCGCATGTGATGCAACGTGACTCAATGCGCATACGACGTGATGCACATAAGATGCGACATCAAGCGATAACATGCGCATGTGTCACGACGTGACTCAATGCGCATGCGATGCGATGCACATAAGATGCGATATCAAGCGAAGCCATGCGCATGTGACGCGACGTGGCTCAATGCGCATGCGACGTGATGCACATAAGATGCGATATCAAGCGATGCCATGTGCATCGGATGCGAAGACACTCAATTCGCATGCAAATGCGAAGCACATAAGATGCCATATCAAGTGATGCCATGCGCATGTGACGCGACGTGGCTCAATGCGCATGCGATGCACATAAGACGCGAAGTCGAGCGATGCATACGTATGTGACGCGACGTGACTCACTGCGCATGCGATGCGATGCACATAAGATGTGATATCAAGCGATGAAATGCGCATGTGACGTGATGTGACTCAAAAGCGCATGCGATGCGATGCACATAAGATGCGATATCAAGCGATGCCATGTGCATCTTACGCGAAGTGACTCAATGCGCATGCGATGCGATGCACATAAGATGCGATGTCGAGCGATGCCATGCGCGTGTGATGCGATGTGGCTCAATGCGCATGCAATGCACATAAGATGCGATATCAAGCGATGCCATGCAAATGTGACGATACATGACTCAAAAGCGCATTCGATGCGATGCACATAAGATGCGATATCAAGCGATGCCATGCAAATGTGACGAGACATGACTCAATGCGCATGCGATGCGATGCACATAAGATGCGTTGTCGAGCGATGCCATGCCCATGTGATGGGATGTGACTCAATGCGCATGCGATGCGATGCACTTAAGATGCGATATTAGGCGATGCCATACGCATGTGATGCGACGTGACTCAATGCGCATGCCATGCGATGCACATAAGATGCGATATCAAGCGATGCCATGTGCATGTGATGCGAAGTGACTCAATGCGCATGGGATGCGATGCACAAAAGATGCGATGTCGAACGATGTCATCCGCATGTGGTGCGACGTGACTCATAGCACATACGATTAGATGAACATAAGATCCGATCTCAAGCAATGCCATGCGCATGCGATGCGACGTGACTCAATGCGCATGCGAAGCGATGCACATAAGATGCGATATCAAGCGATGCCATGCGCATGTCATGCGACGTGACTCAATGCGCATGCGATATGATGCCCATAAGATGCGATATCAAGCTATGCCATGCGCATGTGACGCGACGTGACTTAATGTGCACGCAATGCGATGCACATAACTTGCGATATCAAGGGATACCATGCGCATGTGACGCGACGTGACCCATGCGCATGCGAGGCACATAAGATGCGATGTCGAGCGAAGCATTCGTATGTGACGTGATGTGACTCAATGCACTGCGAAGCGATGCACATAAGATGCGTTGTCGAGTGATGCCATGTGCATGTGATGCGAAGGGACTCAATGCGCATGCGATGCGATGCACATAATATGCGAAATCAAGCGATGCCATGCGCATGTGACGCGACGTAACTCAATGCGCATGCGATGCGATGCGATGCACATAAGATGCGATATCAAGCGATGCCATGCGCATGTAACGCGACGTGACTCAATGCACATGCGATGCGATGCACATAAGATGCGATATCAAGCGATTCCATGAGCATGTTATGCGAAGTGACTAAATGCGCATGCGATGCGATGCACAAAAGATGCGATGTCCAGCGATGTCATCCGCATGTGGTTTGACGTGACTCAATGCACATACGATTAGATGAACATAAGATATGATATCAAGTGATGCCATGCGCATGTGACGCGTTGTGACTCAATGCGCATGCGCTGCAATGCACATAAGATGCGATATCAAGTGATGCCATGCGCATGTGACACGAAGTGGCTCACTGCGCATGCGATGCGATGCACATTAGATGCGCTACCAAGCGATGCCATGCGCATGTGACGCGACGTGACTCAATGCGCATGCGATGCACATAAGACGCGATGTCGAGCGATGCATGCGCATGTGACGCGATGTAACTCAATGCGCTGCGATGCGATGCATATAAGATATGTGACGCGTTGTGACTGAATGCGCATGCGATGCGATGCACATAAGATGCGATATCAAGCGATGCCATGCGCATGTAACGCGACGTACTCAATGCACATGCGATGCGATGCACATTAGATGCGATATCAAGCGATGCCATGCGCATATGACGCGATGCCACTGAATGCGCATGCGATACGATGCACAAAATATGCGGTATCGAGCGATGTCATGCGCATGTGGTGCGATGTGACTCAATGCGCATGCGATGCGATGCACATAAGATGCGATGTCGAGCGATGCCATGCGCGTGTGGTGCGACGTGACTCAATGCGCATGCGAGGCGATGCACCTAAATGCGATATCAAGCGATGCCATGCGCATGTGATGCAACGTGACTCAATGCGCATACGACGTGATGCACATAAGATGCGACATCAAGCGATAACATGCGCATGTGTCACGACGTGACTCAATGCGCATGCGATGCGATGCACATAAGATGCGATATGAAGCGATGCCATGCGCATGTGACGCGACGTGGCTCAATGCGCATGCGACGTGATGCACATAAGATGCGATATCAAGCGATGCCATGTGCATCGGATGCGAAGACACTCAATTCGCATGCAATGCGAAGCACATAAGATGCCATATCAAGCGATGCCATGCGCATGTGACGCGACGTGGCTCAATGCGCATGCGATGCACATAAGACGCGATGTCGAGCGATGCATACGTATGTGACGCGACGTGACTCACTGCGCATGCGATGCGATGCACATAAGATGTGATATCAAGCGATGAAATGCGCATGTGACGTGATGTGACTCAAAAGCGCATGCGATGCGATGCACATAAGATGCGATATCAAGCGATGCCATGTGCATCTGACGCGAAGTGACTCAATGCGCATGCGATGCGATGCACATAAGATGCGATGTCGAGCGATGCCATGCGCGTGTGATGCGATGTGGCTCAATGCGCATGCGATGCACATAAGATGCGATATCAAGCGATGCCATGCAAATGTGACGATACATGACTCAAAAGCGCATTCGATGCGATGCACATAAGATGCGATATCAAGCGATGCCATGCGCATGTGACGTGATGTGACTCAAAAGCGCATGCGATGCGATGCACATAAGATGCGATATCAAGCGATGCCATGCGCATGTCACGCGGTGTCACTTAATGCGCATGCGATGCTATGCACATAAGATGCGATATCAAGCGATGCCTTGAGCATGTGACGCGACGTGACTCAATGCGCATACGATGCGATGCACAGAAGATGCGTAATCAAGCAATGCCATGTGCATGAGATGCGAAGTGAATCAATGCGCATGCGATGCGATGCACATAAGATGCGATATCAAGTGATGCCATGCGCATGTAACGCCTTGTGACTCAATGCGCATGCGATGCGATGCACATAAGATGCGATATCAGGTGATGCCATGCGCATTTGACGCGACGTGACTCAAAAAGCATGCGATGCGATACTCATAAGATGCCATATCGAGCGATGCCATGCGCATGTGACGCGACGTGGCTCAATGCACATGCGATGCGATGCACATATGATGCGATATCACGCGATGCCATTTGCATGTGATGCGACGTGACTCAATGCGCATGCGATGCGATGCTTATGAGATGCGATATCAAGCGATGCCATGTGCATGTGACGCGACGTGACTCAATGCGCATGTGACACGATGTCTATAAGATGCGATATCAAGCGATGCCATGCGCTTGTGACGTGATGTGACTGATAAGCGCATGCGATGCGATGCACTTAAGATGCGATATCAAGCGATGCCATGCGCATGTGATGCGACGTGGCTCAATGTGCATGCGATGCGATGCACATAAGATGCGATAACAAGCGATGACATGCAAATGTAACGAGAAATGGCTCAATGCGCATGCGATGCGATGCACATAAGATGCGTTATCAAGCGATGCCATGCGCATCTGACGCCACGTGACACAATGCACATGCGATGCGATGAACATAAGATGCGATATCAGGCAATGCCATGCGAATGCGACGCGACGTGACTCAATGCGCATGCGATGCGATGCATATAAGATGCGATGCCATGCGCATGTGATGCGACGTGACTCAATGCATATGCGATGCGAAGCACATGAGATGCGGTATCAAGCGATGCCATGCGCATGTGACGCGACGTGACTCAATTTGCATGCGATGCGATGCACATAAGATGCGATATCAAGCGATGCCATGCAAATGTGACCTGACATGGCTCAATGCGCATGCGATGCGATGCACATAAGGTGCGTTGTCGAGCGATGCCATGCGCATGTGATGCGATGTGACTCAATGCCCATGCGATGCGATGCACATAGGATGCGGTATCAAGCGATGTCATGCAAATGTGACCTGACATGGCTCAATGCGCATGCGATGCGATGCACATAATGTGCGTTGTCGAGCGATGCCATGCGCATGTGATGCCATGTGACTCAATGCGCATGCGATGCACATTAGATGCGATATCAAACGATGCCATGCGCATGTGATGCGACGTGAGTCAATGCGCATGTGATGCGATGCACATAATATGCGATATCAAGCGATGCCATGCGCATGTGACGCGACGTGGCTCAATGCGCATGCGATGCGATGCACATAAGATGCGATATCAAGCGATGCCATGCAAATGTGACGAGACATGACTCAATGCGCATGCGATGCGATGCACAAAAGATGCGTTGTCGAGCGATGCCATGCGTATGTGACCCGACGTGACTCAATGCGCATGCGATGCGATGCACATAAGGTGCGTTGTCGAGCGATGCCATGCGCATATGATGCGATGTGACTCAGTGCGCATGCGATGCGATGCACATAAGATGCGGTATCAAGCGATGCCATGCAAATGTGACCTGACATGGCTCAATGTGCATGCGATGCGATGCACATAAGATGCAATAACAAGCGATGACATGCAAATGTGACGAGAAATGGCTCAATTCGCATGCGATGCGATGCACATAAGATGCGATATCAAGCGATGCGAAGCGCATGTGATGCAACGTGACTCAATGCGCATGCGATGCGATGCACATGAGATGCGATATCAAGCGATGCCATGCGCATGTGACGCGACGTGACTCAATGAGCATGCGATGCGATGCACATAAGATGCGATATCAAGCGATGCCATGCGCATGTGACGCCTTGTGACTCAATGCGCATGCGATGCGATGCACATAAGATGCGATATCAAGTGATGCCATGCGCATGTGACGCGACGTGGCTCAAAAAGCATGCGATGCGATACTCATAAGATGCCTTATCAAGCGATGCCATGCGCATGTGACGCGACGAGACTCACTGCGCATGCGATGCGATGCACATAAGATACGATGTCAAGCGATGCCTTGCGCATGTGACGCGACGTTTCTCAATGCACATGCGATGCGATGCACATATGATGCGATATCACGCGATGCCATGCGCATGTGATGCGACGTGGCTCAATGCGCATGCGATGCGATGCTTATGAGATGCGATATCAAGCGATGCCATGTGCATGTGACGCGACGTGACTCAATGCGCATGTGACGCGATGTCTATAAGATGCGATATCAAGCGATGCCATGCGCTTGTGACGTGATGTGACTGAAAAGCGCATGCGATGCGATGCACTTAAGATGCGATATCAAGCGATGCCATGCGCATGTGATGCGACGTGGCTCAATGTGCATGCGATGCGATGCACATAAGATGCGATAACAAGCGATGACATGCAAATGTAACGAGAAATGGCTCAATGCGCATGCGAAGCGATGCACATAAGATGCGTTATCAAGCGATGCCATGCGCATCTGACGCCACGTGACACAATGCACATGCGATGCGATGAACATAAGATGCGATATCAGGCAATGCCATGCGAATGCGACGCGACGTGACTCAATGCGCATGCGATGCGATGCATATAAGATGCGATGCCATGCGCATGTGATGCGACGTGACTCAATGCATATGCGATGCGAAGCACATGAGATGCGGTATCAAGCGATGCCATGCGCATGTGACGCGACGTGACTCAATGCGCATGCGATGCGATGCACATAAGATGCGATATCAAGCGATGCCATGCAAATGTGACCTGACATGGCTCAATGCGCATGCGATTCGATGCACATAAGGTGCGTTGTCGAGCAATGCCATGCGCATGTGATGCGATGTGACTCAATGCGCATGCGATGCGATGCACATAAGATGCGGTATCAAGCGATGCCATGCAAATGTGACCTGACATGGCTCAATGCGCATGCGATGCGATGCACATAATGTGCGTTGTCGAGCGATGCCATGCGCATGTGATGCCATGTGACTCAATGCGCATGCGATGCACATTAGATGCGATATCAAACGATGCCATGCGCATGTGATGCGACGTGAGTCAATGCGCATGTGATGCGATGCACATAATATGCGATATCAAGCGATGCCATGCGCATGTGACGCGACGTGGCTCAATGCGCATGCGATGCGATGCACATAAGATGCGATATCAAGCGATGCCATGCAAATGTGACGAGACATGACTCAATGCGCATGCGATGCGATGCACAAAAGATGCGTTGTCGAGCGATGCCATGCGTATGTGACCCGACGTGACTCAATGCGCATGCGATGCGATGCACATAAGGTGCGTTGTCGAGCGATGCCATGCGCATGTGATACGATGTGACTCAATGCGCATGCGATGCGATGCACATAAGATGCGGTATCAAGCGATGCCATGCAAATGTGACCTGACATGGCTCAATGTGCATGCGATGCGATGCACATAAGATGCAATAACAAGCGATGACATGCAAATGTGACGAGAAATGGCTCAATTCGCATGCGATGCGATGCACATAAGATGCGATATCAAGCGATGCGAAGCGCATGTGATGCAACGTGACTCAATGCGCATGCGATGCGATGCACATGAGATGCGATATCAAGCGATGCCATGCGCATGTGACGCGACGTGACTCAATGAGCATGCGATGCGATGCACATAAGATGCGATATCAAGCGATGCCATGCGCATGTGACGCCTTGTGACTCAATGCGCATGCGATGCGATGCACATAAGATGCGATATCAAGTGATGCCATGCGCATGTGACGCGACGTGGCTCAAAAAGCATGCGATGCGATACTCATAAGATGCCTTATCAAGCGATGCCATGCGCATGTGACGCGACGAGACTCACTGCGCATGCAATGCGATGCACATAAGATACGATGTCAAGCGATGCTTTGCGCATGTGACGCGACGCTTCTCAATGCACATGCGATGCGATGCACATATGATGCGATATCACGCGATGCCATGCGCATGTGATGCGACGTGGCTCAATGCGCATGCGATGCGATGCTTATGAGATGCGATATCAAGCGATGCCATGTGCATGTGACGCGACGTGACTCAATGCGCATGTGACGCGATGTCTATAAGATGCGATATCAAGCGATGCCATGCGCTTGTGACGTGATGTGACTGAAAAGCGCATGCGATGCGATGCACTTAAGATGCGATATCAAGCGATGCCATGCGAATGCGACGCGACGTGACTCAATGCGCATGCGATGTGATGCATATAAGATGCGATGCCATGCGCATGTGATGCGACGTGACTCAATGCATATGCGATGCGATGCACATGAGATGCGGCATCAAGCGATGCCATGCGCATGTGACGCGACGTGACTCAATGCGCATGCGATGCGATGCACATAAGGTGCGATATCAAGCGATGCCATGCAAATGTGACCTGACATGGCTCAATGCGCATGCGATGCGATGCACATAAGGTGCGTTGTCAAGCGATGCCATGCGCATGTGATGCGATGTGACTCAATGCGCATACGATGCATTGCACATAGGATGCGATATATAGCGATGCCGTGCGCATGTGATGCGACGTGACTCAATGCGCATGCGATGCCATGCACATAAGGTGCGATATTAAGTGATGCCATGCGCATGTGACGATCTGTGACTCAATTCGCATGCGATGTGATGCACATAGGATGCGATATCAAGCGATGCCATGCGCATGTGACGCGACGTGAATCAATAAGCATGCGATGCGATGCACATGAGATGCAATATCAAGCGGTGCCATGTGCATGTGTGGCGACGTGACTCAATGCGCATGCGACGGGAAGCACATAAGATGCGATATCAAGCGATGCCATGCGCATGTGACGTGATTTGATCAAAAGCGCATGCGATGCGATGTACATAAAATGCGATCTCATGCGATGCCGTGGCCATGTGACGCGATGTGACGCAATGCACATGCGATGCGAAGCACATAAGATGCGATATCAAGCGATGCCATTCGCATGTGACGTGATGTGGCTCAAAAGCGCATGCGATGCGATGCACATAAGATTAGATATCAAGCGATGCCATGCGCATGTGACGTGATGTGACTCAAAAGCGCATGCGATGCGATGCACATAAGATGAGATATCAAGCGATGCCATGGGCATGTGACGCGATGTGACTCAATGCGCATTCGATTCGATGCGCATAAGATGCGATGTCGAGGGATGCCATGCGCGTGTGATGCGACGTGACTAAATGCACATGCGATGAGATGAACATAATATGCGATCTCAAGCAACGCCATGCGCATGCGATGCGACGTGACTCAATGCGCATGCGAAGCGATGCACATATGATGCGATATCAAGCGATGCCATGCGCATGTGATGCGACGTGACTCAATGCGCATGTGATGCACATAAGATGCGTAATCAAGCAATGCCATGTGCATGAGATGCGAAGTGAATCAATGCGCATGCGATGCGATGCACATAAGATGCGATATCAAGTGATGCCATGCGCATGTAACGCCTTGTGACTCAATGCGCATGCGATGCAATGCACATAAGATGCGATATCAGGTGATGCCATGCGCATGTGACGCGACGTGACTCAAAAAGCATGCGATGTGATGCACTTAAGATGCGATATCAAGCGATGATATGCGCATGCGACGTGATGTGGCTGAAAAGCGCATGCGATGCGTTCCACATAAGATGCGATATCAAGCGATGCCACGTGCATGTGACGCGAGGTGGCTCAATGCGCATGCGATGCGATGCACATAAGATGCGATGTCGAGCGATGCCATGCGCGTGTGCTGCGATGTGACTCAATGCGCATGCGATGCACATAAGATGCGATGTCGAGCGATGCACGCGTATGTGACGCGATGTAACTCAATGCGCTGCGATGCGATGCACATACGATGCGATATCAAGCTATGCCATGCGCATGTGATCGGACGTGACTCAATGCGCATGCGATGCGATGCACATAATATGCGAAATCAAGCGATGCCATGCGCATGTGACGCGACGTAACTCAATGCG
Organism: Tenodera sinensis; assembly: GCA_030765045.1. Lineage (NCBI taxonomy): Eukaryota > Metazoa > Arthropoda > Insecta > Mantodea > Mantidae > Tenodera > Tenodera sinensis. The sequence goes on along the minus strand of CM060970.1, from coordinate 111,127,886 downwards.
CATGCGATGCGATGCACATAAGATACGATATCAGGCGATGCCCTGCGCATGTGACGCGACGTGACTCAATGCGCATTCGTAGCGATGCACATAAGATGCGATATCAAGCGATGCCATGCGCATGTGACGAGACATGACTCAATGCGCATGCGATGCGATGCACATAAGATGCGTTGTCGAGCGATGCCATGCGCATGTGATGGGATGTAACTCAATGCGCATGCGATGCGATACACATAAGATGCGATACCAAGCAATTCCATGAGCATGTGATGCGAAGTGACTAAATGCGCATGCGATGCGAAGCACAAAAATGCGATGTCCAGCGATGTCATCCGCATGTGGTTTGACGTGACTCAATGCACATACGATTAGATGAACATAAGATGCGATGTCGAGCGATGCATGCGTATGTGACGTGATGTAACTCAATGCACTGCGAAGCGATGCACATATGATGCGATATCAAGTGATGCCATGCGCATGTGACGCGTTGTGACTCAATGCGCATGCGCTGCGATGCACATAAGATGCGATATCAAGTGATGCCAAGCGCATGTGACACGAAGTGGCTCAATGCGCATGCGATGCACATAAGAAGCGATGTCGAGCGATGCATGCGCATGTGACGCGATGTAACTCAATGCGCTGCGATACGATGCATATAAGATATGTGACGCGTTGTGACTCAATGCGCATGCGCTGCGATGCACATAAGATGCGATATCAAGCGATGCCATGCGCATGTAACGCGACGTGACTCAATGCACATGCGATGCGATGCACATAAGATGCGATATCAAGCGATGCCATGCGCATATGACAAGATGCCATTCAATGCGCATGCGATGCGATGCACATAACATGCGATGTCGAGCGATGCCATCCGCGTGTGGTGCGACGTGCCTCAATGCGCATGCTAGGCGATGCACATAAACGCGATATCAAGCGATGCCGTGCGCATGTGATGCAACGTGACTCAATGCGCATGCGACGTGTTGCACATAAGATGCGACATCAAGCGATAACATGCCCATGTGTCGCGACGTGACTCAATGCGCATGCGATGCGATGCACATAAGATGCGATATCAAGCGATGACATGCAAATGTGACGAGAAATGGCTCAATGCGCATGCCATGCGATGCACATAAGATGCGTTGTCTAGCGATGCCATGCGCATGTGATGCCATGTGACTCAATGCGCATGCGATGCACTTTAGATGCGATATCAAACGATGCCATGCGCATGTGATGCGACGTGACTCAATGCGCATGTGATGCGATGCACATAATATGCGATATCAAGCGATGCCATGCAAATGTGACGAGACATCACTCAATGCGCATGCGATGCGATGCACAAAAGATGCGTTGTCGAGCGATGCCATGCGTATGTGACCCGACGTGACTCAATAAGCATGCGATGCGATGCAAAAAAAATGCGATATCGAGCGACATCGTGCGCATGTAGCGCGATGTGACTCAATGCACATGCGATGCAATGAACATAAGATGCGATATCAGACAATGCCATGCGCATGTGATGCGAGGTGGCTCAATGCGCATGCGATGCGATGCACATAAGATGCGATAACAAGCGATGACATGCAAATGTGACGAGAAATGGCTCAATGCGCATGTGATGCGATGCACATAAGATGCGATATCAAGCGATGCCATGCGCATGTGACGCCACGTGACACAATGCGCATGCGATGCACATAAGACGCGATGTCGAGCGATGCATGCGTATGTGACGCGATGCGACTCAATGCGCTGCGATGCGATGCACATATGATGCGATATCAAGCGATGCCATGCGCATATGACGCGATGTCACTCAATGCGCATGCGATGCGGTGCACAAAAGATCTGATATCGAGCGATGTCATGCGCATGTGGTGCGACGTGACTCAATGCACATGCGATGCGATGACCATAAGATGCGATATCAGGCAATGCCATGCGAATGCGACGCGACGTGACCCAATGCGCATGCGATGCGATGCACATAAGATGCGATATCAAGCGATGCGAAGCGCATGTGACTTGACTCAATGAGCATGCGATGCGATGCACATAAGATGCGATATCAAGCGATGCCATGCGCATGTGACGCGACGTGACTCAATGCGCTTGCGATGCGATGCACATAAGATGCGATATCAAGCGATGCCATGCAAGTGTGACGAGACATGGCTCAATGCGCATGCGATGCGATGCACATAACATGCGATTTCAAGTGATGCTATTCGCATGTGATGCGACGTGACCCAATGGGCATGCGATGCGATGCACATAAGATGCGATAACAAGCGATGACATGCAAATGTGACGAGAAATGGCTCAATGCGCATGCGATGCGATGCACATAAGATGCGTTGTCTTGCGATGCCATGGGCATGTGATGCGATGTGACTCAATGCGCATGCGATGCGATGCACAGAAGATGCGTAATCAAGCAATGCCATGTGCATGAGATGCGAAGTGAATCAATGCGCATGCGATGCGATGCACATAAGATGCGATATCAAGTGATGCCATGCGCATGTAACGCCTTGTGACTCAATGCGCATGCGATGCGATGCACATAAGATGCGATATCAGGTGATGCCATGCGCATGTGACGCGACGTGACTCAAAAAGCATGCGATGCGATACTCATAAGATGCCATATCAAGCGATGCCATGCGCATGTAACGCGACGAGACTCACTGCGCATGCGATGCGATGCACATAAGATACGATGTCAAGCGATGCCTTGCGCATGTGACGCGACGTGGCCCAATGCACATGCGATGCGATGCTTATGAGATCCGATATCATGCGATGCCATGTGCATGTGACGCGACGTGTCTCAATGCGCATGTGACACGATGTCTATAAGATGCGATATCAAGCGATGCCATGCGCTTGTGACGTGATGTGACTGAAAAGCGCACGCGATGCGATGCACTTAAGATGCGATATCAAGCGATGCCATGCGAATGCGACGCGACGTGACTCAATGCGCATGCGATGCGATGCATATAAGATGCGATGCCATGCGCATGTGATGCGACGTTACTCAATGCATATGCGATGCGATGCACATAAGATGCGATATCAAGCGATGCCATGCAAATGTGACCTGACATGGCTCAATGCGCATGCGATGCGCTGCACATAAGGTGCGTTGTCGAGCGATGCCATGCGCATGTGATGCGATGTGACTCAATGCGCATACGATGCATTGCACATAGGATGCTATATATAGCGATGCCATGCGCATGTGATGCGACGTGACTCAATGCGCATGCGATGGGAAGCACATAAGATGCGATATCAAGCGATGCCATGCGCATGTGACGTGATGTGACTCAAAAGCGCATGCGATGCGATGCACATAAGATGCGATATCAAGAGATGCCATGCGCATGTGACGTGATTTGATCAAAAGCGCATGGGATGCGATGCACATAAGATGCGATATCTAGCGATGCCATGGGCATGTGACGCGATGTGACTCAATGCGCATTTGATTCGATGCCCATAAGATGCGATGTCGAGGGATGCCATGCGCGTGTGATGCGACGTGACTCAATGCACATGCGATAAGATGAACATAATATGCGATCTCAAGCAATGCCATGCGCATGCGATGCGACGTGATTCAATGCGCATGCGAAGCAATGCACATAAGATGCGATATCAAGCGCTTCCATGCGCATGTGATGCGACGTGACTCAATGCGCATGTGATATGATGCCCAGAAGTTGCGATATCAAGCTATGCCATGCGCATGTGACGCGACGTGACTCAATGCGCACGCAATGCGATGCACATAACGTGCGATATCAAGGGATACCATGCGCATGTGACGCGACGTGACTCATGCGCATGCGAGGCACATAAGATTCGATGTCGAGCGACGCATTCGTATGTGACGTGATGTGACTCAATGCACTGCGAAGCGATGCACATAAGATGCGTTGTCAAGTGATGCCATGTGCATGTGATGCGAAGTGACTCAATGCGCATGCGATTCGATGCACATAAGATGCGATATCAAGCGATGCCATGCGCATGTGACGCGACGTAACTCAATGCGCATGCGATGCGTTGCACATAAGATGCGATATCAGGCGATGCCATGCGCATGTGACGCGACGTGACTCAATGCACATTCGTAGCGATGCAAATAAGATGCGATATCAAGCGATGCCATGCGCATGTGACGCGACATGACTCAATGCGCATGCGATGCGATGCACATAAGATGCGTTGTCCAGCGATGCCATGCGCATGTGATGGGATGTAACTCAATGCGCATGCGATGCGATGCACATCAGATGCGATATCAAGGAATTCCATGAGCATGTGATGCGAAGTGACTAAATGCGCATGCGATGCGATGCACAAAAATGCGATGTCCAGCGATGTCATCCGCATGTGGTTTGACGTGACTCAATGCACATACGATTAGATGAACATAAGATGCGATGTCGAGCTATGCATGCGTATGTGACGTGATGTAACTCAATGCACTGCGAGGCGATGCACATAAGATGCGATATCAAGTGATGCCATGCGCATGTGACGCGTTGTGACTCAATGCGCATGAGCTTCGATGTACATAAGATGCGATATCAAGTGATGCCATGCGCGTGTGACACGAAGTGACTGACTGCGCATGCGATGCCGTGCACATAGGATGCGCTATCAAGCGATGCCATGCGCATGTAACGCGACGTGACTCAATGCACATGCGATGCGATGCACATAACATGCGATATCAAGCGATACCATGCGCATATGACGCGATGCAACTCAATGCGCATGCGATGCGATGCACAAAATATGCGATATCTATCGATGTCATGGGCATTTGGTGCGACGTAACTCAATGCACATGCGATGCGATGACCATAAGATGCGATATCAAGCGAAGCCATGCGCATATGACGCGATGTAACTCAATGCGCATGCGATGCGATGCATATAAGATATGTGACGCGTTGTGACTCAATGCGCATGCGATGCGATGCTGATAAGATGCGATATCAAGCGATGCCATGCGCATGTAACGCGACGTGACTCAATGCACATGCGATGCGATGCACATAGGATGCGATATCAAGCGATGCCATGCGCATATGACGCGATGCCACTCAATGCGCATGCGATGCGATGCACAAAATATGCGATATCTATCGATGTCATGGGCATGTGGTGCGACGTAACTCAATGCACATGCGATGCGATGACCATAAGGTGCGATATTAAGTGAAGCCATGCGCATATGACGCGATGCCACTCAATGCGCATGCGATGCGATGCACAAAATATGCGATATCGAGCGATGTCATGCGCATGTGACGCGACGTGGCTCAATGCGCATGCGATGCACATAAGACGCGATGTCGAGCGATGCATGCGTATGTGACGCGACGTGACTCACTGCGCATGCGGTGCGATGCACATAAGATGCGATATCAAGCGATGAAATGCGCATGTGACGTGATGTAACTCAAAAGCGCATGCGATGCGATGCACATAAGATGCGATATCAAGCGATGCCATGTGCATGTTACGCGAAGTGACTCAATGCGCATGCGATTCGATGCACATAAGATGCGATGTCGAGCGATGCCATGCGTATATGACGCGACGCCACTCAATGCGCATGCGATGAGATGCGCAAAAGGTGCGATGTCGAGCGATGTCATGCGCATGTGGTGCGACGTGACTCACTGCGCATGCGATGCGATGCACATAAGATGCGATATCAAGCGATGAAATGCGCATGTGACGTGATGTGGCTCAATGCGCATGCGATGCACACAAGATGCGATGTCGTGCGATGCATCCTTATGTGACGCGATGTAACTCAACGCGCTGCGATGCGATGCACATAAGATGCGATATCAAGCGATGCCATGCGTATATGACGCGACGCCACTCAATGCGCATGCGATGAGATGCGCAAAAGGTGCGATGTCGAGCGATGTCATGCGCATGTGGTGCGACGTGACTTAATGCACATTCGATGAGATGAACATAAGATGCGATATCAACCAATGCCATGCGCATGCGATGCGACATGGCTCAATGCGCATGCGATGCGATACTGATAAGATGGGATATCAAGCGATGCCATGCGCATGTGTGACGACGTAACTCACTGTGCATGCGATGCGGTGCACATAAAATACGATATCAAGGGATGCCATGCGCATGTAACGCCGACGTGACTCAATGCGCATGCGATGCGATGCACATAAGATGCGATATCAAGCGATGCCATGCGCATGTGGCGCGACGTGACTCAATTCTCATGCGATGCATATAAGACGCGATGTCGAGCGATGCATGCGCATGTGACGCGATGTGACTCAATGCGCTTGCGATGCGATGCACATAAGATGCGATATCAAGGGATGCCATGCGCATGTGACGCGACGTGACTCAATAAACATCCGATGCGATGCTCATAAGATGAGACATCAAGTGATGCCATGCGCATGTGACGCGACGTGACTCAATGCACATGCGATGCGATGAACATAGGATGCGATATCACGCGATGCCATGCGCATGATATGCGACTTGACTCAATGCACATGAGATGCGATATCAAGCGATGCCTTGCGCATGTGACCTGATGTGACTCAAAAGCGCATGCGATGCGATGCACTTAAGATGCGATATCAAGCGATGATATGCGCATGTGACGCGACGTGTCTAAATGCGCATGCGGTGCGATGCACATAGGATGCGATTACAAGCGATGCCATGTGCATGTGACGCGATGTGACTCAATGCGCATGCGATGCGATGCACATAAGATGCGATGTCGAGCGATGTCATGCGCGTGTGACGCGAAGTGACTCAATGCGCATGCGATGCGATGCACATAAGATGCGATGTCGAGCGATGCCATGCGCGTTTGATGCGATGTGGCTCAAAGCGCATGCGATGCGATGCACATAAATGGGATATCAAGCGATGCCATGCGCATGTGACGTGATGTGTCTCAATGCGCATGCGATGCGATGCACAAAGGATGCGATAACGAGCGATGCCATGCACATGTGATGCGACGTTACTCAATGCGCATACGATATGATGCACATAAGATGCGATATCAAGCGGTGCCATGCGCATGTGATGCGACGTGTCTCAATGCGCATGCTTTGCACATAAGATGCGATGTCGTGCGATGCATCCTTATGTGACGCGATGTAACTCAACGCGCTGCGATGCGATGCACAGAAGATGCGATGTCGAGGGATGTCATGCGCATGTGGTGCGACGTGACTCAATGCACATGCGATGAGATGAACATAAGATGCGATATCAAGCAATGCCATGCGCATGCGATGCGACGTGGCTCAGTGCGCTGCGATGCGATGCATATAAGATATGTGACGCGTTGTGACTCAATGCGCATGCGATGCGATGCACATAAGATGCGATATCAAGCGATGCCATGCGCATCAACGCGACGTGACTCAATGCACATGCGATGCGATGCACATAAGATGCGATATCAAGCGATGCCAGGCGCATATGACGCGATGCCACTCAATGCGCATGCGATGCGATGCACAAAATATGCGATATCGAGCGATGTAATGGGCATGTGGTGCGCGTAACTCAATGCACATGCGATGCGATGACCATAAGATGCGATATCAAGCGATGCCATGCGCATATGACGCGATGCCACTCAATGCGCATGCGATGCGATGCACAAAATATGCGATATCGAGCGATGTCATGCGCATGTGACGCGACGTGGCTCAATGCGCATGCGATGCACATAAGACGCGAATTCGAGCGATGCATGCGTATGTGACGCGACGTGACTCACTGCGCATGCGATGCGATGCACATAAGATGCGATATCAAGCGATGAAATGCGCATGTGACGTGATGTGACACAAAACCGCATGCGATGCGATGCACATAAGATGCGATATCAAGCGATGCCATGTGCATGTTACGCGAAGTGACTCAATGCGCATGCGATGCGATGCACATAAGATGCGATGTCGAGCGATGCCATGCGCGTGTGATGCGATGTGGCTCAATGCGCATGCGATGCACACAAGATGCGATGTCGTGCGATACATCCTTATGTGACGCGATGTAACTCAACGCGCTGCGATGCGATGCACATAAGATGCGATATCAAGCGATGCCATGCGTATATGACGCGACGCCACTCAATGCGCATGCGATGAGATGCGCAAAGGTGCGATGTCGAGCGATGTCATGCGCATGTGGTGCGACGTGACTTAATGCACATTCGATGAGATGAACATAAGATGCGATATCAACCAATGCCATGCGCATGCGATGCGACATGGCTCAATGCGCATGCGATGCGATACTGATAAGATGGGATATCAAGCGATGCCATGCGCATGTGACGCAACGTAACTCACTGCGCATGCGATGCGGTGCACATAAAATACGATATCAAGGGATGCCATGCTCATGTAACGCCGACGTGACTCAATGCGCATGCGATGCGATACTGATAAGATGGGATATCAAGCGATGCCATGCGCATGTGGCGCGACGTGACTCAATTCCCATGCGATGCATATAAGACGCGATGTCGAGCGATGCATGCGTATGTGACGCGACGTGACTCACTGCGCATGCGATGCGATGCACATAAGATGCGATATCAAGCGATGAAATGCAAATGTGACGTGATGTGACTCAAAAGCGCATGCGATGTGATGCACATAAGATGCGATATCAAGCGATGCCATGTGCATGTTACGCGAAGTGACTCAATGCGCATGCGATGCGATGCACATAAGATGCGATGTCGAGGGATGCCATGCGCGTGTGATGCGATGTGGCTCAATGCGCATGCGATGCACACAAGATGGGATGTCGTGCGATGCATCCTTATGTGACGCGATGTAACTCAACGCGCTGCGATGCGATGCACATAAGATGCGATATCAAGCGATGCCATCCGTATATGACGCGACGCCACTCAATGCGCATGCGATGAGATGCGCAAAAGGTGCGATGTCGAGCGATGTCATGCGCATGTGGTGCGACGTGACTTAATGCACATTCGATGAGATGAACATAAGATGCGATATAAACCAATGCCATGCGCATGCGATGCGACATGGCTCAATGCGCATGCGATGCGATACTGATAAGATGGGATATCAAGCGATGCCATGCGCATGTGACGCGACGTAACTCACTGCGCATGCGATGCGGTGCACAGAAAATACGATATCAAGGGATGCCATGCGCATGTGGCGAGACGTGACTCAATTCTCATGCGATGCATATAAGACGCGATGTCGAGCGATGCATGCGTATGTGACGCGATGTGACTCAATGCGCTTGCGATGCGATGCACATAAGATGCGATATCAAGGGATGCCATGCGCATGTGACGCGACGTGACTCAATAAACATCCGATGCGATGCTCATAAGATGAGACATCAAGTGATGCCATGCGCATGTGACGCGACGTGACTCAATGCACATGCGATGCGATGAACATAGGATGCGATATCACGCGATGCCATGCGCATGATATGCGACTTGACTCAATGCACATGAGATGCGATATCAAGCGATGCCATGCGCATATGACGCGATGTCACTCAATGTGCATGCGATGCTATGAACATAAGTTGCGATATCAAGCAATGCCATGCCAATGCGACGCGACGTGACTCAATGCCCATGCGATGCGATGAACATAGGATGCGATATCACGCGATGCCATGCGCATGATATGCGACTTGACTCAATGCACATGAGATGCGATATCAAGCGATGCCTTGCGCATGTGACCTGATGTGACTCAAAAGCGCATGCGATGCGATGCACTTAAGATGCGATATCAAGCGATGCCATGCGCATGTGACGCGACGTGTCTAAATGCGCATGCGGTGCGATGCACATAGGATGCGATTACAAGCGATGCCATGTGCATGTGACGCGATGTGACTCAATGCGCATGCGATGCGATGCACATAAGATGCGATGTCGAGCGATGTCATGCGCGTGTGACGCGAAGTGACTCTATGCGCATGCGATGCGATGCACATAAGATGCGATGTCGAGCGATGCCATGCGCGTGTGATGCGATGTGGCTCAAAGCGCATGCGATGCGATGCACATAAGATGGGATATCAAGCGATGCCATGCGCATGTGACGTGATGTGTCTCAAAGGCGCATGCGATGCGATGCACATAAGATGCGATATCAAGCGATGCCATGCGCATATCACGCGATGTCACTCAATGCGCATGCGATGCGATGCACAAAGGATGCGATAACGAGCGATGCCATGCACATGTGATGCGACGTCACTCAATGCGCATCAATATGATGCACATAAAATGCGATATCAAGCGGTGCCATGCGCATGTGATGCGACGTGTCTCAATGCGCATGCTTTGCACATAAGATGCGATGTCGTGCGATGCATCTTTATGTGACGCGATGTAACTCAACGCGCTGCGATGCGATGCACAAAAGATGCGATGTCGAGGGATGTCATGCGCATGTGGTGCGACGTGACTCAATGCACATGCGATGAGATGAACATAAGATGCGATATCAAGCAATGCCATGCGCATGCGATGCGACGTGGCTCAATGCGCATGCGATGCGATGCACATAAGATGCGATATCAAGCGATGCCATGCACATGTGATGCGACGTGTTTCAATGCGCATGCGATATGATGCACATAAGATGCGATATCAAGCTGTGCCATGCTCATGTGACGCGACGTGATTCAATGCGAATGCGATGCGATGCACATTAGATGCGATATCAAGTGATGCCATGCGCATATGTCGCGATGCCACTCAATGCGCATGCGATGCGATGCACAAAATATGCGATATCGAGCGATATCATGGGCATGTGGTGCGACGTAACTCAATGCACATGCGATGCGATGACCATAAGATGCGATATCAAGCGATGCCATGCGCATATCACGCGATGCCACTCAATGCGCATGCGATGCGATGCACAAAATATGCGATATCGGGCGATGTCATGCGCATGTGACGCGACGTGGCTCAATGCGCATGCGATGCACAAAAGACGCGATGTCGAGCGATGCATGCGTATGTGACGCGACGTGACTCACTGCGCATGCGATGCGATGCACATAAGATGCGATATCAAGCGATGAAATGCGCATATGACGTGATGTGACTCAAAAGCGCATGCGATGCGATGCACAAAAGATGCGATATCAAGCGATGCCATGTGCATGTTACGCGAAGTGACTCAATGCGCATGCGATGCGATGCACATAAGATGCGATGTCAAGCGATGCCATGCGCGTGTGATGCGATGTGGCTCAATGCGCATGCGATGCACACAAGATGCGATGTCGTGCGATGCATCCTTATGTGACGCGATGTAACTCAACGCGCTGCGATGCGATGCACATAAGATGCGATATCAAGGGATGCCATGCGCATATGACGCGATGTCACTCAATGCGCATGCGATGCTATGAACATAAGTTGCGATATCAGGCAATGCCATGCCAATGCCACGCGACGTGACTCAATGCACATGCGATGCGATGAACATAGGATGCGATATCACGCGATGCCATGCGCATGATATGCGACTTGACTCAATGCACATGAGATGCGATATCAAGCGATGCCTTGTGCATGTGACCTGTTGTGACTCAAAAGCGCATGCGATGCGATGCACTTAAGATGCGATATCAAGCGATGCCATGCGCATGTGACGCGACGTGTCTAAATGCGCATGCGGTGCGATGCACATAGGATGCGATTACAAGCGATGCCATGTGCATGTGACGCGATGTGACTCAATGCGCATGCGATGCGATGCACATAAGATGCGATGTCGAGCAATGTCATGCGTGTGTGACGCGAAGTGACTCAATGCGCATGCGATGCGATGCACATAAGATGCGAAGTCGAGCGATGCCATGCGCGTGTGATGCGATGTGGCTCAAAGCGCATGCGATGCGATGCATATAAGATGGGATATCAAGCGATGCCATGCGCATGTGACGTGATGTGTCTCAAAGGCGCATGCGATGCGATGCACATAAGATGCGATATCAAGCGATGCCATGCGCATATCACGCGATGTCACTCAATGCGCATGCGATGCGATGCACAAAGGATGCGACAACGAGCGATGCCATGCACATGTGATGGTACGTTACTCAATGCGCATACGATATGATGCACATAAGATGCGATATCAACCGGTGCCATGCGCATGTGATGCGACGTGTCTCAATGCGCATGCTTTGCACATAAGATGCGATGTCGTGCGATGCATCCTTATGTGACGCGATGTAACTCAACGCGCTGCGATGCGATGCACAAAAGATGCGATGTCGAGGGATGTCATGCGCATGTGGTGCGACGTGACTCAATGCACATGCGATGAGATGCACATAAGATGCGATATCAAGCGATGCCATGCGCATGTGACGTGATGTGACTCAAAAGCGCATGCGATGCGATGCACTTAAGATGCGATACCAAGCGATGCCATGCGCATGTGAAGCGATGTGACTCAATGCGCATGCGATGCGATGCACATAAGATGCGATGTCCAGCGGTGCCATGCGCGTGTGATGCGATGTGACTCAATGCGCATGCGATGCACATAAGATGCGATGTCGAGCGATGCAGGCGTACAAGACTCAATGCACATGCGATGCGATGCATATAAGATGCGATATCAAGCGATGCCAGGCGCATGTGATGCGACGTGTCTCAATGCGCATCCGATGCGATGCACATGAGATGCGATATCAAGCAATCCCATGCCCATGTGACGCGACGTGTCTGAATGCGCTTGCGATGCGATGCACATAAGATGCGATATCAAGGGATGCCATGCGCATGTGACGCGACGTGACTCAATAAACATCCGATGCGATGCTCATAAGATGAGACATCAAGTGATGCCATGCGCATGTGACACGACGTGACTCAATGCACATGCGATGCGATGAGCATAGGATGCGATATCACGCGATGCCATGCGCATGATATGCGACTTGACTCAATGCACATGAGATGCGATATCAAGGGATGCCATGCGCATATGACGCGATGTCACTCAATGCGCATGCGATGCTATGAACATAAGTTGCGATATCAGGCAATGCCATGCCAATGCCACGCGACGTGACTCAATGCACATGCGATGCGATGAACATAGGATGCGATATCACGCGATGCCATGCGCATGATATGCGACTTGACTCAATGCACATGAGATGCGATATCAAGCGATGCCTTGCGCATGTGACCTGATGTGACTCAAAAGCGCATGCGATGCGATGCACTTAAGATGCGATATCAAGTGATGCCATGCGCATGTGACGCGACGTGTCTAAATGCGCATGGGGTGCGATGCACATAGGATGCGATTACAAGCGATGCCATGTGCATGTGACGCGATGTGACTCAATGCGCATGCGATGCGATGCACATAAGATGCGATGTCGAGCAATGTCATGCGCGTGTGACGCGAAGTGACTCAATGCGCATGCGATGCGATGCACATAAGATGCGATGTCGAGCGATGCCATGCGCGTGTGATGCGATGTGGCTCAAAGCGCATGCGATGCGATGCACATAAGATGGGATATCAAGCGATGCCATGCGCATGTGTCGTGATGTGTCTCAAAGGCGCATGCGATGCGATGCACATAAGATGCGATATCAAGCGATGCCATGCGCATATCACGCGATGTCACTCAATGCGCATGCGATGCGATGCACAAAGGATGCGATAACGAACGATGCCATGCACATGTGATGCGACGTTACTCAATACGCATACGATATGATGCACATAAGATGCGATATCAACCGGTGCCATGCGCATGTGATGCGACGTGTCTCAATGCGCATGCTTTGCACATAAGATGCGATGTCGTGCGATGCATCCTTATGTGACGCGATGTAACTCAACGCGCTGCGATGCGATGCACAAAAGATGCGATGTCGAGGGATGTCATGCGCATGTGGTGCGACGTGACTCAATGCACATGCGATGCGATGCACATAAGATGCGATATCAAGCGATGCCATGCGCATGTGACGTGATGTGACTCAAAAGCGCATGCGATGCGATGCACTTAAGATGCGATACCAAGCGATGCCATGCGCATGTGAAGCGATGTGACACAATGCGCATGCGATGCGATGCACATAAGATGCGATGTCCAGCGGTGCCATGCGCGTGTGATGCGATGTGACTCAATGCGCATGCGATGCACATAAGATGCGATGTCGAGCGACGCATGCGTATAAGACTCAATGCACATGCGATGCGATGCATATAAGATGCGATATCAAGCGATGCCATGCGCATGTGATGCGACGTGTCTCAATGCGCATCCGATGCGATGCACATGAGATGCGATATCAAGCAATCCCATGCCCATGTGACGTGACGTGTCTGAATGCGCATGCGGTGCGATGCACATAAGATGCGATATCAAGCGATGCCATGCGCATGTGACCCGACGTGACTCAATGCGCATGCGATGCTATGCACATAAGATGCGTTCTCGAGCGATGCCATGCGCATGTGATGCCATGTGACTCGATGCGCATACGATGTGATGCACATAAGATGCGATATATAGCGATGCCATGCGCATGTGTTGCGAAGTGACTCAATGCGCATGCGATGCGATGCACATAAGGTGCGATATTAAGTGATGCCATGCGCATGTGACGCGCTGTGACTCAATTCGTATGCGATGCGATGCACATAAGATGCGATATCAAGCGATGCCATGCGCATGTGACGCGTTTTGAATCAATAAGCATGCGATGCGAAGCACATAAAATGCGATATCAAGCGATGGCATGCGCATGTGACGTGATGTGACTCAAAAGCGCATGCGATGCGATGCACATAAGATGCGACATCAATCGATGCGATGCGTATGTAACGTGATGTGACTCAAAGGCGCATGCGATGCGATGCATATAAGATGCGATATCAAGCGATGACATGTGCATGTGACGCGATGTGACTCAATGCGCATGCGATGCGATGCACATAAGATGCGATGTCGAGCGATGCCATGCGCGTGTGATGCGATTTGGCTCGATGCTCATGCGATGCACATAAGATGCGATATCAAGCGATGCCATGCAAATGTGACGATACATGACTCAAAAGCGCATTCGATGCGATGCACATAAGATGCGATATCAAGCGATGCCATGCGGATGTGACGTGATGTGACTCAAAAGCGCATGCGATGCGATGCACATAAGATGCGATATCAAGCGATGCCATGCGCATATCACGCGATGTCACTCAATCCGCATGCGATGCGATGCACAAAGGATGCGATAACGAGCGATGTCGTGCGCATGTGGTGCGACGTGACTCAATGCACATGCGATGCGATGAACGTAAGATGCGATTTGAGTCAATGCCATGCGAATGTGACGCGACGTAACTGAATGCGCATGCGGTGCGATGCATATAAGATGCGATATCAAGCGATGCCATGCGCATGTGGTGCGACGTGGCTCAATGCGCATGCGATGCACATGAGATGCGATATCAAGCGATGCCATGCGCATGTGACGCGACGTGACTCAGTGCGCATGCGATGCGATGCACATAAGATGCGATATCAAGCGATGCGAAGCGCATGTGTTGCAACGTGACTCAATGCGCATGCGATGCGATGCACATGAGATGCGATATCAAGCGATGCCATGCGCATGTGACGCGACGTGACTCAATGCGCTTGCGATGCGATGCACATAAGATGCGATATCAAGCGATGCCATGCAAGTGTGACGAGACATGGCTCAATGCGCATGCGATGCGATGCACATAAGACGCGATTTCAAGTGATGCTATTCGCATGTGATGCGACGTGACTCAATGCGCATGCGATGCGATGCACATAAGATGCGATAACAAGCGATGACATGCAAATGTGACGAGAAATGGCTCAATGCGCATGCGATGCGATGCACATAAGATGCGTTGTCTAGCTATGCCATGCGCATGTGATGCGACGTGACTCAATGCGCATGCGATGCGATGCACAGAAGATGCGTAATCAAGCAGTGCCATGTGCATGAGATGCGAAGTGAATCAATGCGCATGCGATGCGATGCACATAAGATGCGATATCAAGTGATGCCATGCGCATGTAACGCCTCTTGACTCAATGCGCATGCGATGCGATGCACATAAGATGCGATATCAAGTGATGCCATGCGCATGTGACGTGACGTGACTCAAAAAGCATGCGATGCGATACTCATAAGATGCCATATCAAGCGATGCCATGCGCATGTGACGCGACGTGACTCACTGCGCATGCGATGCGATGCACATAAGATACGATATCAAGCGATGCCTTGCGCATGTGACGCGACGTGACTCAATGCACATGCGATGCGATGCACATATGATGAGATATCACGCGATGCCATGCGCATGTGATGCGACGTGACTCAATGCGCATGTGACGCGATGTCTGTAAGATGCGATATCAAGCGATGCCATGCGCTTGTGACGTGATGTGACTGAAAAGCGCATGCGATGCGATGCACTTAAGATGTGATATAAAGCGATGCCATACGAATGCGACGCGACGTGACCCAATGCGCATGCGATGCGATGCATATACGATGCGATGCCATGCGCATGTGATGCGACGTGACTCTATGCATATGCGATGCGATGCACATGAGATGCGATATCAAGCGATGCCATGCGTATGTGACGCGACGTGACTCAATGCGCATGCGATGCGATGCACAGAAGATGCGTTGTCGAGCGATGCCATGCGCATGTGATGCGATGTGGCTCAATGCGCATACGATGCATTGCACATAGGATGCGATATATAGCGATGCCATGCGCATGTGATGCGACGTGGCTCAATGCGCATGCGATGCGATGCACATAAGGTGCGATATCAAGTGATGCCATGCGCATGTGAGGATCTGTGACTCAATTCGCATGCGATGCGATGCACATAAGATGCGATATCAAGCGATGCCATGCGCATGTGACGCGACGTGAATCAATAAGCATGCGATGAGATGCAATATCAAGCGGTGCCATGTGCATGTGTGGCGACGTGACTCAATGCGCATGCGATGGGAAGCACATAAGATGCGATATCAAGCGATGCCATTCGCATGTGACGTGATGTGGCTCAAAAGCACATGCGATGCGATGCACATAAGATGCGATATCAAGCGATGCCATGCGCATGTGACGTGATGTGTCTCAAAAGCGCATGCGATGCGATGCACATAAGATGCGACATCAAGCGATGCCATGGGCATGTGACGCGATGTGCATGCGCATGCGATTCGATGCGCATAAGATGCGATGTCGAGGGATGCCATGCGCGTGTGATGCGACGTGACTCAATGCACATGCAATGAGATGAACATAATATGCGATATCAAGCGATGCCATGCGCATGCGATGCGACGTGACTCAATGCGCATGCGATGCGGTGCACTTAAGATGCGATATCAAGCGATGCCATGCGCATGTAACGCGACGTGACTCAATGCACATGCGATGCGATGCACATAAAATGCGATATCAAGCGATGCCATGCGCATGTGACGCGACGTGACTCAATGCGCATGCGATGCAAATAAGACGCGATGTCGAGCGATGCTTGCGTATGTGACGTGATGTGACGCAATGCGCTGCGATGCGATGCACAAAAAATGCGATATCGAGCGACGTCATGCGCATGTGGCGCGATGTGACTCAATGCACATGCGATGCGATGAACATAAGATGCGATATCAGGCAATGCCAAGCGCATGTGATGCGACGTGACTCAATGCGCATGCGATGCGATGCACATGAGATGCGATATCAAGCGATGCCATGCGTATATGACGCGACGTGACTCAATGCCGAATGCGATGCGATGCACATAAGATGCGATATCAAGCGATGCCATGCGCATGTGGTGCGACATGACTCAATGCGCATGCGATGCGATGCACATAAGATGCGATTTCAAGCGATGCCATGCGCATGTGGTGCGACGTGACTCAATGCGCATGCGATGCGATGCACATAAGATGCGATAACAAGCGATGACAAATAAAATAAAATAAAATAAAATAAAATAAAATCTGAATATTATACCCCGGCACCTTGACAACTATACCGGGGCATTTATTCAAAATTTCTATTTATTTAACCAAAATTATTGATATACAATCATCATTATAATATATGTTTCAGAATTTCTAACTACAAAACAAAAGAAAACTACAACAAAAACATAAAATTTCCTAAAGTTACTGGTTTCCAGCAAATCTAATTCTACTAACAAAAAAATAACTAAGACATCTACACTATTCTAAAAAGGAAAACATTAATTTAAATAAACCTAAAAACTTCCAGCTATCTTATAACTCTATGCCACTGGTTTCCAGCGACTGGACAACTGGTTAAAAAAAACAAAATACCAATACTGGTAACCAGCACTATATTAAAAATTTATTTACATTTGTATAAATAAGTTCATTTACATCTTCCCCTGGCTGGACTCCTCCTTCTCCTGCAACAGTGCTACGTTTCCTCTTCTCTGCCTGTCTCGTAATCTAGAAGATCTTCTTATCTCATCTATTTCAATTTGTTCATTTTCAATCCATTCTACCTCGATGTTTTCAGTTTCCCAAGCTTTTTTACTAACATAATTGGTTAAAAACTGTAGTTTTTCAATTAAATTTGGATTTCTAATTATATAATTTATATAATATCCTCCTAATTGATGCCTTTCTTCTACATTCATAGTTTCATACCTTTCGCATTCAAAGATCGCATGCTCCGGGTTATCTTGTACTTGACAGATATTACATATATCAGAATTCGTTTTTTTTATTTTTTTCCAATATGTTT
Source organism: Tenodera sinensis (assembly GCA_030765045.1). Lineage (NCBI taxonomy): Eukaryota > Metazoa > Arthropoda > Insecta > Mantodea > Mantidae > Tenodera > Tenodera sinensis. Next base: position 111,108,933 of record CM060970.1, on the reverse strand, counting down.
TATATGGTCCATGTCCAGTTATATAATGAATGAATCCTTTTGTTGGTTGAATGAAATTTAATTTTAATCTTTCTCTAATATTCTGGAAAAATCCATAAACTCTTCTACCTACAGCACATTCCGACCATTCATTTTGCCATTTATTTTTCAAAGCATTTTTTACTTCCCAAATTTTATCTGTTCTTACACCACTAATTTTATAAACTTTTTCTAAATTTCCTTTCTTTAGCCAGAATTTTGCTCCCTTTAATTTTACCAATAGATCAATGGGCCATATTGCTGTAGAGACTAACAGTGCCATTGTGGGTGTTGTATTTACTGCTCCTGTTAGCCTTAATAAGATCTTTCTTTGGGTTCTTCTTAGCAGCATTTTAATTTGCACATTATCCATTCTTTCCGCCCAAACTGCTGCAGCATAAGTAATAATTGAGGCAAAGATTGTATTGTGATAAATTTGTATGGTCTGTAAGGGAAGTACAAAATTTAATTTTGTAATTCTTGCCAATTTTAACATTATTTTCTCAGATTTCTGCCTAATATAATCTGTATGTTTTCTGAAATTAAATTTTTCATCCAACATTATCCCCAAATATCTAACTTCTTTTACTCTTCGAATATTTTGATTATTAATTTTTATTGTTGGATCCCTTTTTAAGTTTCCTTTTAAGAGCAAATAATTTGATTTATTTGGTGCAATTTTTAATTTGGTTATTTCACACCAATTTGATAATTTTGCAGTAACTTCCTTCGCTTTAATTTCCAATTCCCTTCTGCTTTGCCCATCCACCATTATCACAATATCATCAGCATACGCAATTATATCTAAAACATTTCCATCATTTTCCAATTGTTCCAAGAGACTTTCTGACAAAATATCCCAAAAAAGGGGCCCCAAAATAGAACCCTGAGGACAGCCTTTAGTAATTTGCTTCCTAATGTCGTAATTTGAGCCTCCAATGTATGCTTCTCTATTTAGACAATAATCTTTTAATAAATTATATATGGTACCTGGATATTCCTTCTCTCTTAAGATGCCAAAAAAATACGGCCACCATAAATTATCAAAAGCACCAGATATATCCACAGATATTCCAATTACATAATTTTTTGAGCTTTTTAACACAATATCTTGTACTTTTAAAATAGCATCCTCAGTTGAATATCCTTTCCTGAATCCAAATTGTTTCATATTCATCCCTATCATTATTCTAAATTCCATCATCCTTTTATAAATTAATTGTTCAAATATTTTGCCTAAAGAATTTAACAAGCATACTGGTCTAAAAGATTTTGGTTGTGTTCTATCTTTATCTGCTCCTTTACTTAAGATCACAACTTTGGCTTCCTTCCAAATATTTGGAAATCTTCCTCTTACTAAACAGTCATTAAATAAAAAATACAAAAATAAAATTATTTCTTCCCGTAGATTATATAAGACTTCATTTATAATACCATCTGGACCAGGTGCCTTTTTCTTTTTCAATTTTTCAAGAATTAATTTTATTTCCATCAAATCAAATGGATAAACAACACTTCCTTTATACCGCGAATTCATCTGATTTCTTCTTGCCACATGAATATCATTATCCTCTTCCAGATTATCATCTGGCAGTAACGTATGTAACAATAATTTTACCGATTCTTCCCCACTTTCTGTCATTTGTCCATTTCCTTTATCTAAAGTTGTTAATATTTCCGGTTTCTTGATTTTATCCATGATGATTTTATATGGTTGTCCCCAGATATCCGTTTTTAAGTTTTGCTCAACAAATTTCTCCCAGTATTGTTTTCTTGTATCTTCTAATAATAATTTATATTTATTTTTGGCTTCCCTATATTTCCTCAAATTTTCTTCTCTTTCCATATATATGTTCGATTTTTGATAAATTCTTCTCAATTTCCTGGTTATTGACCTTTGCTTCTGTAACTTATTTCTCCAGATTTTCTCTTTAGTATTAAAAATCTTTAATTTCGGAACAGATCTTGATACCGCTAGATTAATAGCTTCTGTTAGGTTTCTTGCATCAAAATCAACTGATAATCCCGTATATTGTAATTCTAATTCTTTAAATTCTTGCCTCATTTGTTCCCAATTTGCCCTTTTAAAATTATATCTTATTTCTACATCTTCTTGAAGTATCTTCTTCTCCAGCAGAAAGTCAAAATAAATCAAATTATGATCACTTGTTGTTTGACCTTGTGTGACCCTCCAATTAATGATTTTTTTCTCCGCATTGCTAGAAGCTAAAGTAATATCTATATTTTCCTCCGCCCCTACTCTATTTTGAAATGTTGGAGGATTTCCAGATTTATTCATTACATATAAATTCAATTCCGAAATAATTTCTTCCAATTTCTCTCCTCTTTCGTCGGGATTTTTACTATACCACCATGTAGACTTTGCATTGCAATCGCAAACATGTATAATTTCTTTATCTCTAAATTTATTTTGAATATTTTGCAATTTATTTAAAAAAGGTTCAATGTCCCAACTATATTGAAAATAATAGTTTGCTAATATAAAACTACCTTGCCTGCTTATAATTTCAATACAATTTACATGCGTATCCAAAAACTGTGCTATATTTACTATTTCCAAACTTTCATTAATAATTACTATTGCTGCCATTGCATTTTTCGAAGATAATATTTGTCTTGATCTCAAGGGCATAAAAGGAATATTAGAATGTACAACATACGGTTCCTGAATGCAGATTATATCCAATTTTAATTCTTCTATTAATTTTCTAATTTCCCCCATAACTAATATGCTTCTTTGCCCATTTATCTGAGCTATTCTCAAATTTATTTCCATGATAAATTTTTAAAACTTAGTCCGCTAAAAACATTTGTTCTTAATTTAGCAAAATTTTGTCTATTTTCATCCACTTCCTTTGCCATATTATGGTTAAAAAATTTTCGTTTTGTTATGGGTTTCCTCACTTGGGTTACTTTATTCTTCTGATTTAAGTTTATCTTATTACTTGTATTAATGGCCGATATACAAGATCCTATCACATTATCTGATTTGTTAATTCTGCTCGGAATTTTTTTAGTATTTATTTTACAAGATAGATGAATTAATGAATGGAGTAACGAGGCAGATGTGTTACTCATGCACTCTGCTATTAAGTAAATTTAAAGTGGTATAAATAAGTTTATTTATATAGTGATTTATATAGAAGGCAAGATTATTGAAGTAGTAATCTGTGAGTATTTGAATAATTGCTATGAGAGAAGTAGTTTAAAAGTTATTGGTAGTTATAGATATCAAGTAACTGTATCATATAGCATAGCATTAGTGCATGTGCACCTGCAGTCAGCTGTGTGCTGCTGCATTGACCTTCACCGCACGCGCTGTTAAGCGGAAGTGCTGTACACTCGCGGCGCGCAGAAAACCAGTGTTTCTTGTTATATTTTATATTTCAATAAATATTTGTGGTATGGATGGAAGATTTAAAAGCCAGGATTAGTTTGCAAAGGGCTTCACCTAGAAGCGATGATAAGGGGCAAAAGGAAATAAAATTGGGAGGTGAAAAAGAAGAAAGGAGGAAAGAAGAGAAAGAGAAGAAGAAAGAAGATAAGAAGAATAAGGATGCAGGGATTATGGAAGTAAATAAAGAGGAGAAGAAGAAAGAAGAAAAAGAATCAAGTGAAAAGAGAAAGGAAGAAGTAAAAGTTAATAAAATGGAGAATAGTAATGTACAAGATAAAGGTGGGGTGGAGGAAGAAATCAATAATGATTGTCTTGGAATGATGAAGTATGAAGATTATTGTAATGAAGCCAATTCCATATTGACTAATGATACAAGAATGGGAAGTAGATTAAAGGAAAGAGTTTTATTTCTTTTACAGGAAATGAGAAAAGAATTCTTTAAAGTAAATATTGAGAAAGGTAAAGCGGTAACGGAGGCCAAAGTGTGGAAAGAGGCGAAAGCAATAAAGCAAGAAACATCAAAAAGTTTTGCACATGTAGCAGCTACTCCAGTAATAACAGGAAAACAACAACAAGTAAGGAGGGCATTGGAGAAGAAAAAACATGTTGTTTTTATCTCATCAAAAACAAATATGGATATCAAAGAATTACAAGCAACAGTTACCAAGAATCTAAATCCAGCAAAAAATAAAATAAAAATTAGTAGTTGCAGACCAGTAGGAAATAATGTAATTTTAGAGATGGAAACAAAAGAGGACGTGGATAAAGTGATTAATAGTAAAGATTTATTGGGAAAAAATTTGAAAATTGAGGAGCCGAAGAAGAGAGATCCGCAAATCATTATGTACAATGTTTTGACAGGAGTTTCAAATGAGGAGTTGAAGGAAAATCTGTATCATCAGAATTTTGAGGATCGTATGACGAAAGAAGAGTTTGGTAAACAATTTTTGTTGAAATTTAAAACAGGACCAAGAAATAGAGCTACAGTGCATCATGTTGCTGCAGTCTCAGCAAAATTATGGAAACAAATTGTGGAAATGGAAAGAGTATATATTGGTTTTCAAGCAGTTAGTGTAAAGAATTATGTTTCTGTACCACAGTGCTTGAATAGTTATAATTATGGACATGTGGCAAAATCATGCAGAGAGGAAAGGAAAACGTGTGGAAATTGTGGAGAATATGATCACCAGAGGAAGGATTGTCAAAAGTCAGCGCAAAATATTTGTGTTCCCTGCACAAGAAGAAAGAAGACCTGTGGAGGAAAAGGAAATTGTTCAACATACAATATGATGTTGGAAAGAATAATTTCTAGAATTGATTATGGATAATAAAGCTTCAAAGTATCCCTTAGCAGTAAAAAAGAACAGAAATACTCCATGTAGGATAAGGAGAAATATTAAAAGAGTAATAGAATATAAAAAAAGAAAAGATAATTTAAGTGATAAAAATTGTAAAGTAGAAGAAGAGATAGAAATAGAAAAAAGTGTACTAAATAAGAATGTTAGGGAGAATTATAAAGAGGAAGAATTGAGAAATATAATATGTGTCGAGGCTATAGTACATAATGAACCAAAACAAAGTAGGTTAAATAATATAGATAATAAAGAAAAGATAAATCAAAGGATTCCAAAATTTATAAATTTTGAGAAAAAACAAGTTCTAATACATCAAGATGTAATAGAATATGATAATATATGTATAGAGCATGAGGAAAAAGAGAATGTAAATTTAGTAGTTGAACAAGGAAGTGAGAAAAGTAAGGAAAAGAAAAGTGAAAATGAAAATGTTAAGGAAATTTATCAAAATTTTGAGCTAATGTTAAAATTAAGTAGACTTGAAGAACCTAAAACATTGATGGCAGCCTTAAGACTTGTTGTGCGAAAATTATATGAAAATGGAGATAAAATTACTTTTACGATCCCAAATGCCATAGATAAAATGGAATTAAGAACAAAAAATTTACCAACCAATGCAGAGGATCTAAAAGATTTATTAGAGAAAGCTTTTGAAAGAAGAGGAGAAATTTTGGACTTGGAAGAACTGTATAATGATTTCGTATTATGCTATGGAAGGGTGGTATTTGATTCGTCAGCAAATTGGCCTTATTGCTACGTGCAGACCAGACATCCGGGGACAATTAGAAAAATGAAACAAGTAAAAGAAAAGCCAAAGGAAATTATAATTATTAATAAACAGACTGATACAGTATTTAAACCAAAACCAATATCTTGTAAAATAAATACTAAAAAAATTCCGAGCAGAATTAACAAATCAGATAATGTGATAGGATCTTGTATATCGGCCATTAATACAAGTAATAAGATAAACTTAAATCAGAAGAATAAAGTAACCCAAGTGAGGAAACCCATAACAAAACGAAAATTTTTTAACCATAATATGGCAAAGGAAGTGGATGAAAATAGACAAAATTTTGCTAAATTAAGAACAAATGTTTTTAGCGGACTAAGTTTTAAAAATTTATCATGGAAATAAATTTGAGAATAGCTCAGATAAATGGGCAAAGAAGCAAATTAGTTATGGGGGAAATTAGAAAATTAATAGAAGAATTAAAATTGGATATAATCTGCATTCAGGAACCGTATGTTGTACATTCTAATATTCCTTTTATGCCCTTGAGATCAAGACAAATATTATCTTCGAAAAATGCAATGGCAGCAATAGTAATTATTAATGAAAGTTTGGAAATAGTAAATATAGCACAGTTTTTGGATACGCATGTAAATTGTATTGAAATTATAAGCAGGCAAGGTAGTTTTATATTAGCAAACTATTATTTTCAATATAGTTGGGACATTGAACCTTTTTTAAATAAATTGCAAAATATTCAAAATAAATTTAGAGATAAAGAAATTATACATGTTTGCGATTGCAATGCAAAGTCTACATGGTGGTATAGTAAAAATCCCGACGAAAGAGGAGAGAAATTGGAAGAAATTATTTCGGAATTGAATTTATATGTAATGAATAAATCTGGAAATCCTCCAACATTTCAAAATAGAGCAGGGGCGGAGGAAAATATAGATATTACTTTAGCTTCTAGCAATGCGGAGAAAAAAATCATTAATTGGAGGGTCACACAAGGTCAAACAACAAGTGATCATAATTTGATTTATTTTGACTTTCTGCTGGAGAAGAAGATACTTCAAGAAGATGTAGAAATAAGATATAATTTTAAAAGGGCAAATTGGGAACAAATGAGGCAAGAATTTAAAGAATTAGAATTACAATATACGGGATTATCAGTTGATTTTGATGCAAGAAACCTAACAGAAGCTATTAATCTAGCGGTATCAAGATCTGTTCCGAAATTAAAGATTTTTAATACTAAAGAGAAAATCTGGAGAAATAAGTTACAGAAGCAAAGGTCAATAACCAGGAAATTGAGAAGAATTTATCAAAAATCGAACATATATATGGAAAGAGAAGAAAATTTGAGGAAATATAGGGAAGCCAAAAATAAATATAAATTATTATTAGAAGATACAAGAAAACAATACTGGGAGAAATTTGTTGAGCAAAACTTAAAAACGGATATCTGGGGACAACCATATAAAATCATCATGGATAAAATCAAGAAACCGGAAATATTAACAACTTTAGATAAAGGAAATGGACAAATGACAGAAAGTGGGGAAGAATCGGTAAAATTATTGTTACATACGTTACTGCCAGATGATAATCTGGAAGAGGATAATGATATTCATGTGGCAAGAAGAAATCAGATGAATTCGCGGTATAAAGGAAGTGTTGTTTATCCATTTGATTTGATGGAAATAAAATTAATTCTTGAAAAATTGAAAAAGAAAAAGGCACCTGGTCCAGATGGTATTATAAATGAAGTCTTATATAATCTACGGGAAGAAATAATTTTATTTTTGTATTTTTTATTTAATGACTGTTTAGTAAGAGGAAGATTTCCAAATATTTGGAAGGAAGCCAAAGTTGTGATCTTAAGTAAAGGAGCAGATAAAGATAGAACACAACCAAAATCTTTTAGACCAGTATGCTTGTTAAATTCTTTAGGCAAAATATTTGAACAATTAATTTATAAAAGGATGATGGAATTTAGAATAATGATAGGGATGAATATGAAACAATTTGGATTCAGGAAAGGATATTCAACTGAGGATGCTATTTTAAAAGTACAAGATATTGTGTTAAAAAGCTCAAAAAATTATGTAATTGGAATATCTGTGGATATATCTGGTGCTTTTGATAATTTATGGTGGCCGTATTTTTTTGGCATCTTAAGAGAGAAGGAATATCCAGGTACCATATATAATTTATTAAAAGATTATTGTCTAAATAGAGAAGCATACATTGGAGGCTCAAATTACGACATTAGGAAGCAAATTACTAAAGGCTGTCCTCAGGGTTCTATTTTGGGGCCCCTTTTTTGGGATATTTTGTCAGAAAGTCTCTTGGAACAATTGGAAAATGATGGAAATGTTTTAGATATAATTGCGTATGCTGATGATATTGTGATAATGGTGGATGGGCAAAGCAGAAGGGAATTGGAAATTAAAGCGAAGGAAGTTACTGCAAAATTATCAAATTGGTGTGAAATAACCAAATTAAAAATTGCACCAAATAAATCAAATTATTTGCTCTTAAAAGGAAACTTAAAAAGGGATCCAACAATAAAAATTAATAATCAAAATATTCGAAGAGTAAAAGAAGTTAGATATTTGGGGATAATGTTGGATGAAAAATTTAATTTCAGAAAACATACAGATTATATTAGGCAGAAATCTGAGATAATAATGTTAAAATTGGCAAGAATTACAAAATTAAATTTTGTACTTCCCTTACAGACCATACAAATTTATCACAATACAATCTTTGCCTCAATTATTACTTATGCTGCAGCAGTTTGGGCGGAAAGAATGGATAATGTGCAAATTAAAATGCTGCTAAGAAGAACCCAAAGAAAGATCTTATTAAGGCTAACAGGAGCAGTAAATACAACACCCACAATGGCACTGTTAGTCTCTACAGCAATATGGCCCATTGATCTATTGGTAAAATTAAAGGGAGCAAAATTCTGGCTAAAGAAAGGAAATTTAGAAAAAGTTTATAAAATTAGTGGTGTAAGAACAGATAAAATTTGGGAAGTAAAAAATGCTTTGAAAAATAAATGGCAAAATGAATGGTCGGAATGTGCTGTAGGTAGAAGAGTTTATGGATTTTTCCAGAATATTAGAGAAAGATTAAAATTAAATTTCATTCAACCAACAAAAGGATTCATTCATTATATAACTGGACATGGACCATATAAAACATATTGGAAAAAAATAAAAAAAACGAATTCTGATATATGTAATATCTGTCAAGTACAAGATAACCCGGAGCATGCGATCTTTGAATGCGAAAGGTATGAAACTATGAATGTAGAAGAAAGGCATCAATTAGGAGGATATTATATAAATGATATAATTAGAAATCCAAATTTAATTGGAAAACTACAGTTTTTAACCAATTATGTTAGTAAAAAAGCTTGGGAAACTGAAAACATCGAGGTAGAATGGATTGAAAATGAACAAATTGAAATAGATGAGATAAGAAGATCTTCTAGATTACGAGACAGGCAGAGAAGAGGAAACGTAGCACTGTTGCAGGAGAAGGAGGAGTCCAGCCAGGGGAAGATGTAAATGAACTTATTTATACAAATGTAAATAAATTTTTAATATAGTGCTGGTTACCAGTATTGGTATTTTGTTTTTTTTAACCAGTTGTCCAGTCGCTGGAAACCAGTGGCATAGAGTTATAAGATAGCTGGAAGTTTTTAGGTTTATTTAAATTAATGTTTTCCTTTTTAGAATAGTGTAGATGTCTTAGTTATTTTTTTGTTAGTAGAATTAGATTTGCTGGAAACCAGTAACTTTAGGAAATTTTATGTTTTTGTTGTAGTTTTCTTTTGTTTTGTAGTTAGAAATTCTGAAACATATATTATAATGATGATTGTATATCAATAATTTTGGTTAAATAAATAGAAAATTTGAATAAATGCCCCGGTATAGTTGTCAAGGTGCCGGGGTATAATATTCAGATTTTATTTTATTTTATTTTATTTTATTTTATTTTATTTGTCATCGCTTGTTATCGCATCTTATGTGCATCGCATCGCATGCGCATTGAGTCATGTCTCGTCACATTTGCATGGCAACGCTTGATATCGCATCTCATGTGCATCGCATCGCATGCGCATTGAGTCACGTCGCATCACATGCGCTTGGCATTGCCTGATATCGCATCTTATGTTCATCGCATCGCATGTGCATTGAGTCACATCGCGCCACATGCGCATGACGTCGCTCGATATCGCATTTTTTGTGCATCGCATTGCATGTGCATTGAGTGACATCGCGTCATATGCGCATGGCATCGCTTGCTATCGCATCATATGTGCATCGCATCGCAGCGCATTGCGTCACATCACGTCACATACGCAAGCATCGCTCGACATCGCGTCTTATTTGCATCGCATGCGCATTGAGTCACGTCGCGTCACATGCGCATGGCATCGCTTGATATCGCATTTTATGTGTATCGCATCGCATGCGCATTGAGTCACGTCGCGTCACATGCGCATGGCATCGCTTGATATCGCATCTTAAGTGCACCGCATCGCATGCGCATTGAGTCACGTCGCATCGCATGCGCATGGCATCGCTTGATATCGCATATTATGTTCATCTCATCGCATGTGCATTGAGTCACGTCGCATCACACGCGCATGGCATCCCTCGACATCGCATCTTATGCGCATCGAATCGCATGCGCATGCACATCGCGTCACATGCCCATGGCATCGCTTGATGTCGCATCTTATGTGCATCGCATCGCATGCGCTTTTGAGACACATCACGTCACATGCGCATGGCATCGCTTGATATCGCATCTTATGTGCATCGCATCGCATGTGCTTTTGAGCCACATCACGTCACATGCGAATGGCATCGCTTGATATCAAATCTTATGCGCTTCCCATCGCATGCGCATTGAGTCACGTCGCCACACATGCACATGGCACCGCTTGATATTGCATCTCATCGCATGCTTATTGATTCACGTCGCGTCACATGCGCATGGCATCGCTTGATATCGCATCTTATGTGCATCGCATCGCATGCGAATTGAGTCACAGATCCTCACATGCGCATGGCATCACTAGATATCGCACCTTATGTGCATCGCATCGCATGCGCATTGAGTCACGTCGCATCACATGCGCATGGCATCGCTATATATCGCATCCTATGTGCAATGCATCGTATGCGCATTGAGCCACATCGCATCACATGCGCATGGCATCGCTCGACAACGCATCTTCTGTGCATCGCATCGCATGCGCATTGAGTCACGTCGCGTCACATACGCATGGCATCGCTTGATATCGCATCTCATGTGCATCGCATCGCATATGCATAGAGTCACGTCGCATCACATGCGCATGGCATCGCATCGTATATGCATCGCATCGCATGCGCATTGGGTCACGTCGCGTCGCATTCGCATGGCATCGCTTTATATCACATCTTAAGTGCATCGCATCGCATGCGCTTTTCAGTCACATCACGTCACAAGCGCATGGCATCGCTTGATATCGCATCTTACAGACATCGCGTCACATGCGCATTGAGTCACGTCGCGTCACATGCACATGGCATCGCTTGATATCGCATCTCATGTGCATCGCATCGCATGCGCATTGAGTCACGTCGCATCACATGCGCATGGCATCGCGTGATATCTCATCATATGTGCATCGCATCGCATGTGCATTGAGTCACGTCGCGTCACATGCGCAAGGCATCGCTTGATATCGTATCTTATGTGCATCGCATCGCATGCGCAGTGAGTCACGTCGCGTCACATGCGCATGGCATCGCTTGATATGGCATCTTATGAGTATCGCATCGCATGCTTTTTAGTCACGTCACGTCACATGCGCATGGCATCACTTGATATCGCATCTTATGTGCATCGCATCGCATGCGCATTGAGTCAAGAGGCGTTACATGCGCATGGCATCACTTGATATCGCATCTTATGTGCATCGCATCGCATGCGCATTGATTCACTTCGCATCTCATGCACATGGCACTGCTTGATTACGCATCTTCTGTGCATCGCATCGCATGCGCATTGAGTCACGTCGCATCACATGCGCATGGCATCGCTAGACAACGCATCTTATGTGCATCGCATCGCATGCGCATTGAGCCATTTCTCGTCACATTTGCATGTCATCGCTTGTTATCGCATCTTATGTGCATCGCATCGCATGCGCATTGAGTCACGTCGCATCACATGCGAATAGCATCACTTGAAATCGCGTCTTATGTGCATCGCATCGCATGCGCATTGAGCCATGTCTCGTCACACTTGCATGGCATCGCTTGATGTCGCATCTTATGTGCATCGCATCGCAAGCGCATTGATCACGTCGCGTCACATGCGCATGGCATCGCTTGATATCGCATCTTATGTGCATCACATCGCATGCGGATTGAGTGACATCGCGTGATATGCGCATGGCCTAATTAGGCCAGTCATGACTTACGCAGCACCCGCATGGGGCCACTGCGCTAAGACTAATATCAAGAAATTGCAACTAATGCAAAACAGAGCTCTAAGAATAATTACAAAAGTGCCCAAGTCGGCCCCAGTGGACATACTCCACGAGGACACGAAAATGCACACATTAGAGCAGTTTATTAAAAAGCTCGCAGCAAACATGTACAAGCAAGCAACAACAAGTCACAACGCGGCCATAAGCACACTAGGCAATTACGATCACTCCGCAGATAAACATAAAAGACCACTATCGCTGTTTGACAGGACCATCCCCCTGAACAGGCACAGTACAGACGACGACGAAGCCATCAGACAGTACCTTAATAACTTAGCCCCACCATAGTTGCCCGCAAGTCCCGGGAAGGATGACATCCCCTCCCCGGGCGGACCGGGGGGTCTCGGGTGCCCCCCAACACAATGATGACCTGGCAAAATAGTAGGACTTGAACGGAATAATTAGCTTACGAAAAAGAAAACAAAAAACAAATTAATAAAAAGAAAACGAAAAAAAATTAAAAAAATAATTATAATTAAAAAATATATATATACATGTTAAACATTTAAAATACATATAAACAGATATATTCTGTAGCACGTAGACAACCCCCTCCCTATGTATATGTTGTCCCCACTTGTTTGTTACAGGACGAGCAGCGACCAGCTGTAGGATGGCCAGAAGTGTAAATATGAATAAATAAACATTGTGTCCCAACCAATCTCCCTCTGTACATGCTCCCCCCCCCCCCAGACACTGTGTGTTTCAGGACCAACAGCGACCAGCTGAGGAATCACGAAGTCAACTCCCACTCCAGTTGAAGCCACAAGACTCAGATAAGTACCCACAATAACATATAAGCATGACACCTCAAAACCGCTCCTTCTGCATGAGCATGAAGCACCACTACTAACAATAGGTCCCTGATCTGGGCTCCGGTCAAGATCAGTACCTAATCCCCACTCTGCCTGCATACTCTCTTGGATGCAGGTGCCTATCTAGAAATCACCCTCTAACATTCGGTTTGCTTCGGCGGTACCGGACACCACTTACCACTTTTCCTACCCTTCGCTGTAGCGTAGATAGTGCATGGTAGGGGAGGCGATGTAGATCCCTTTCCGATGATCGTCACCTGGGCTGGCGGAGGAGGGGCTAGTCCAAATAAATCTAAATAAAAAAAAATGCCATGCGCATGTGCTGCGATGCGATTTAGTGCGCATGTGATGCGACGGACATAAGATGCGATATCAAGCATTGCCATGCGCATGTGATGCGATGTGACTCAATGCGCATGCGATGCGATGCACATAAGATGCGATGTCGAGCCATGCCATGCGCATGTGAGGCGACGTCAATCAATGCGCATGCGATGCGATGCACATAAGATGCGATATCAAGCGATGCCATGCGTATGTGACGCGACGTGACTCAATGCGCATGCGATCCGATGCACAGAAGATGCAATGTCGAGCGATGCTATGCGCATGTAATGCGATGCGATGCACATAAGATGCGATGTCGAGCGCTGCCATGCGCATGTAATGCGTTGTGGCTCAATGCGCAAGCGATGCGGTGCACATAAGATGCGATGTCGAGCGATGCTATGCGCATGTAATGCGATGTGACTCAATGCGCATGCGATGCGATGGACATAAGATGCGACATCAAGCGATGCCATGCACATGTGACGCGATGTGACTCAATGTGCATACGATACCATGCACATAAGATGCGATATCAAGCGACGCCATGCGCCTGTGAGGCGACGTGACTCAATGCGCATTCGACGCGATGCACATAAGATGCGATATCAAGCAATGCCATGTGCATGTGACGCGACGTGACTCAATGCGCATTCGATGCGATGTCGACCGGTGCCATGCGCATGTAATGCGATGCGATTCAATGCGCATCCGTTGCAATGCACATAAGATGCGATGTCGAGCGGTGCCATGCGCGTGTGATGCGATGCGAGGCAATGCACATGCGATGCGATGCATATAAGATGCGATGTCGAGCGATGCCATGCGCGTGTGATGCAATGTGACTCAATGCGCATGCGATGCGACGCACATAAGATGTGATATCAAGCGATGCCATGCGCGTGTGATGCGACGTGACTCAATGCGCATGCGATGCGATGAACATAAAATCCGATGTCGAGTGATGCCGTGCGCATGTGTTGCGATGTGACTCAATGCGCATGCGACGCGAAGCATATAAAATGCGATATCAAGCGATGCCATGCGCATGTGACGTGATGTGACCCAATGCGCATGCGATGCGATGCACATAAGGTGCGATATAAAGCGATGTAATGCGCATGTGACGCGATGTGACTCAATGCATATCCGATGCGATGCACCTAAGATACGATATCAAGCGATGCCATGCGCATGTGATGCCACGTGACTCAATGCGCATGCGATGCGATGCACATAAGATATCCATATCACCCGATGCCATGCGCACGTAATGCGATGCGATTCAATGCGCATGCAATGCGAGGCACATAAGATGCGATGTCGAGCGATGACATGCGCATGTGATGCGATGTGACTCAATGTGCATGCGATGTGATGCACATAAGATGCGATATCAAGCGATGCCATGCGCATGTGATGCGATGTGACTCAATGCGCATGCGATGTGATGCACATAAGACGCGATATCAAGCGATGCAAAGCGCATGTGACGCGACGTGACTTAATGCGCATACGATGCGATGCACATAAGATGCGATGTCGAGCGATGCTATGCGCACGTGATGCGATGCGATTCAATGTGCATGCTTTACGATGCACATAAGAGGCGATGTCGAACGATGCCATGCGCATGTGATGCAATGAGACTCAACGCTCATGCGATGCGATGCACATTAGATGCGATGTCGAGCGATGCCATGCGCATGTGATGCGATGTGACTCAATGCGCATGCGATGTGATGCACATAAGACGCGATATCAAGCGATGCCATGCGCATGTGACGCGACGTGACTCAATGTGCATGCGATGCGATGCACATAAGATGCGATGTCGAACGATGCCATGCGCATCTGATGCGATGTGACTCAATGCGCATGCGATGCGATGCACATAAGGTGCGATGTCGAGCGATGCCATGCGCATGTGAGGCGACGTGACTCAATGCGCATGCGATGCGATGCACATAAGATGCGATATCAAGCGATGCCATGCGTATGTGACGCGACGTGACTCAATGCGCATACGATGCGATCCACATAAGATGCGATGTCGAGCGATGCTATGCGCAAGTAATGCGATGCAATTCAATGCGCATTCGATGCACATAAGATGCGATGTCGAGCGCTGCCATGCGCATGTAATGCCATGTGGCTCAATGCGCATGCGATGCGGTGCACATAAGATGCGATGTCGAGCGATGCTATGCGTATGTAATGCGATGTGACTCAATGCGCATGCGATGCGATGGACATAAGATGCGATATCAAGCGATGCCATGCACATGTGACGCGATGTGACTCAATGTGCATACGATACCATGCTCATAAGATGCGATATAAAGCGACGCCATGGGCTTGTGAGGCGACGTGACTCAATGCGCATTCGACGCGATGCACATAAGAAGCGATATCAAGCAATGCCATGCGCATGTGACGCGACATGACTCAATGCGCATGCGATGCGATCCGCATAAGATGCGATGTCGACCGATGCCATGGGCATGTAG
Organism: Tenodera sinensis; assembly: GCA_030765045.1. Taxonomy (NCBI): domain Eukaryota; kingdom Metazoa; phylum Arthropoda; class Insecta; order Mantodea; family Mantidae; genus Tenodera; species Tenodera sinensis. Next base: position 111,093,189 of record CM060970.1, on the reverse strand, counting down.
GGCGATGCGATTCAATGCGCATCCGTTGCAATGCACATAAGATGCGATCTCGAGCGGTGCCATGCGCGTGTGATGCGATGCGATTCAATGCACATGCGATGCGATGCATAAAAGATGCGATGTCAAGCGATGCCATGCGCGTGTGATGCAATGTGACTCAATGCGCATGCGATGCGATGCACATAAGATGCGATATTGAGCGATGCCATGTGCATATGACGCGATGTGACTCAATGCGCATGCGATGCGATGCACATAAGTTGCGATATCCAGCGATGCCATGCGCATGTGATGCGATGCGATTTAGTGCGCATGTGATGCGATGCACATAAGATGCCTAATCGAACGATGCCATGCGCATGTGATGCGATGTGACTCAATCCGCATGCGATGCGATGCACATAAGATGCGATGTCGAGCGACGCCATGCGTATGTGTGTCGACGTGACTCAATGCGCAAGCGATGCGATGCACATAAGATGAGATATCAAGAGATTCCATGCGTATGTGACGCGACGTGTCTCAATGCGCATACGATCCGATGCACATAAGATGCGATGTCGAGCGATGCCATGCGCATGTGATGCGATGCGATTTAGTGCGCATGTGATGCGATGCACATAAGATGCTTAATCGAACGATGCCATGCGCATGTGTTGCGATGTGACTCAATGCACATGCGATGCGATGCACGTAAAATGCGCTATCAAGCGATTGCATGCGCATGTGACGCACTCTGACTCAATGCGCATGGCATGTGATGAACATAAGATGCGATATCAAGCGACGCAATCCGCATGTGACGCGATGTGACTCAATGCGCATGCGATGCGATGCAAATAAGATACGATATCAGGCTATACCATGCGCATGAGATTTGACGCGACTCAGTGCGCATTCAATGCGATGCACATAAGATGCGATATCAAGCGATGCCATGAGCTTGTGATACGTGTGACTAAATACGCATGCCATGCGACGCACATAAGATGCGATTTAAAGCGATGCCATTCGCATGTGACGCGACGTGACTCAATGCGCATGCGATACGATGCACATGAGATGCGCTATCAAGGGATGCCATTCGCCTGTGACGCGACGTTCTAAATGCGCACGCGATTCGATGCACATAAGATGCGATATCAAGCGATGCCATGCACCTGTAATGCGATGCCAATCAATTCGCATGCGATGCACATAAGATGTGATGTCGAGCGATGCCATTCGCATATAATGCGAAGCGATTCAATGCGCATGCGATGTGCTGCAAATAATATGCCATGCCCAGCGATTCCATGCGCATGTGATATGAAGGGATTCATTGCGCATGCGAATCGATACAATGCGCATGCGATGCAATGCACATAAGATGCGATGTCGAGCGATCCCATGCGCGTGTGATGCGATGCATTTCAATGCGATGCGATGCACATAAGATGCGATGTCGTGCGATGCCATGCGCATGTGACGCGTGTGACTCAATGCGCATGCGATGAACATAAGATGTGATATTAAGCGACACAATGCGCATGTGACGCGACGTGACTCAACGCGCATGCGATGCGATGCACATAAGATGCGATATCAAGCGACGCCATGCGCATCTGACGAACCGTGGCTCAATGCGCATGGGATGCGATGATCATGTGATGCAATATCAAGCGACGCCATGCGCATGTGACGCGACGTGACCCAATGCGCATGCCATGCGATGAACATAAGATGCGATATCACGCGATGCCATTTGCATGTGACGCGACGTGACTCAATGCGCTTGCGATGCGGTGCACATAAGATGCGATATCAAGCGATGCCATTCGAATGTGACGCGACGTTACTCAATGCGTACGCGATGCGATACACATGTGATGCTATATCAAGCGATGCCATTCACCTGCAATGCGATCCGATTCAATGCGCATACGATCCGATGTCGAGCGATCCCATGCGCGTGTGATGCGATGCATTTCAATGCTATGCGATGCACATAAGATGCGATGTCAAGCGATGCCGAGCGCATGTGACGCGATGTGCGTCAATGCGCATTCGATGCGATGCACATAAGATGCGCTATCAAGCCATGCAATGCCGATGTGACGCGAAGTGACCCAATGCGCATGCGATGCACATAAGATGCGATATCAAGCGATGCCATGTTCATGTGATGCGATGTGACTCAATATGCATGCGATGCAATGCAGGTAAGATGCGATGTCGAGCGATGCCATGCGCGTGTGATGCGATGCATTTCAATGCGATGCGATGCATATAAGATGCGATGTCGAGCGATGCCATGCGCATGTGACGCGTGTGACTCAATGCGCATGCGATGAACGTAAGATGCGATATTAAGCGACGCCATGCGCATGTGACGCGATGTGACTCAATGCGCATGCGAGGCGATGCACATAAGGTGCGATGTCGAGCGAAGCCATTCAAATGTGACGCGATGTGACTCAAGGCGCAAGCGATGCGATGCACATAAGATGCGATACCAAGCGATGCCATGCGCGTGTGATGCGAGGTGACTCAATGCGCATGCGATGCGATGAACATAAAATGCGTTATCAAGCGATGCCATGCGCATGTGAAGCGATGTGACTCAATGCGCATGCAACGCGATATCGAGCGATGCCATGCGCATGTGATGCGATGTGACTCAATACGCATGCGATGCGATCCACATAACATGCGATATCAAGCGATGCAGACAGCACGTGACGCGATGTGACTCAATGCGCATTCGATGCGATGCACATAAGATGCGTTATCAAGAGATGCCATGCGCGTGTGATGCGACGTGACTCAATGCACATTCGATGCGATGAACATAAGATGCGATATCAAGCGAAGCCATGCGCAAGTGACGCGAAAAGACTCAATGCGCATGGGATGCACATAAGATGCGATATCATGCGCATGTGATACGATGTGACTTAATGCGCATTCGATGCGATGAACATAAGATGCGATATCGAGCGATGCCATGCGCATGTGACGCGATGTGACTCAATGCGCATGCGAGGCGATGCACATAAGGTGCGATGTCGAGCGAAGCCTTTCGCATGTGACGCGATGTGACTCAAGGCGCAAGCGATGCGATGCACATAAGATGCGATACCAAGCGATGCCATGCGCGTGTGATGCGAGGTGACTCAATGCGCATGCGATGCGATGAACATAAGATGCGATATCAAACGATGCCATTCGCATGTGACGCGATGTGACTCATTGCGCATGCGATGCGGTGCACATCAGATGCGATATCAAGAGATGCCATGCGCGTGTGATGCGACGTGACTCAATGCACATTCGATGCGATGAACATAAGATGCGATATCAAGCGAAGCCATGCGCATGTGACGCGACGTGACTCAATGCGCATGCGATGCAATGCACATAGGATGCGATATTAAGCGATGCCGTGCGCATGTGTGCGATGTCACTCAATACGCATGTGATGCGATGCACATAACATGCGATATCAAGCGATGCCGACCGCATGTGACGCGATGTGACTCAATGCGCATTCGATGCGATGCACATAAGATGCGATATCAAGAGATGCCATGCGCATGTGAAGCGACTTGTCTCAATGCGTATGCAATGCGGTGTCGAGCGATGCCATGCGCATGTGAAGCAATGTGGCTCAATACGCATGCAATGCGATGCACATAAGATGCGATGTCGAGCGATGCCATGCGCATGTGACGCGTGTGACTCAATGCGCTTGCGATGCGATGCACATAAGATGCGATATCAAGCGATGCCATGCGCGTGTAATGCGACGTGACTCAATGCGCATGCGATGCGATGAACATAAGATGCGATATCAAACGATGCCATTCGCATGTGACGCGATGTGACTCAATGCGAATGCGATGCGTTGCACATAAGATGCGATATCAAGCGATGCCATGCGCATGTGACGCAAGTGACTCAACCACTTGCGATGCAATGCACATAAGATGCGATTTCAAGCGATGCCATTCGCGTGTGACGCGATGTGACTCAATTCTCAAGCGATGCGATGCACACAACATGCGGTATCAAGCGATGCGATGCGCATGGGACGCGACGTGACTCAATGCGCATACGATGCCATGCACATAAGATGCGATATCAAGCGACGCCATGCGCATGTGACGCGACGAGACTTAATGCGCTTGCGATGCGATGAACATAACATTCGATATCAAGCGATTCCATGCGCATGTGACGCGACGTGACTCAATGGTCATACGATGCCATGCACATAGATGCGATATCAAGCGACGCCATGCGCATGTGACGCGACGTGACTAGATGCGCATGCGATGCTATGGACATAAGATGCGATATCGAGCGATGCCATGCGCATGTATTGCGATCCGATTCAATGCACATAAGATGCGATGTCCAGCGATGGCATGCGAATGTGACGCGATGTGACTCAATACCCACGCGATGCGATCCACATAACATGCGATATCAAGCGATGCCGACCGCATGTGACGCGAAGTGACTAAATGCGCATTCAATGCAATGCACATAAGATACGATATCACGCGATGCCATACCCATGTGACGCGAAGTGACTAAATGCGCATGCGATTCGATGCACATAAGATGCGTTATCAAGCGATGCCATGAGCATGTGACACGTGTGACTGAATACGCATTCAATGCGGTGCACATAAGATGCAATTTAAAGCGACGCCATTCGCATGTGATGCGATGTGACTCTAGTCCAAGCGATGCGATGCACAGAACATGCGATATCAAGAGATGCCATGCGCGTGAGATGCGACGTGTCTCAATGCGCATACGATGCCATGCACATAAGATGCGATATCAAGCGACGCCATGCGCATGTGATGCGATGTGACTCAATTCTCAAGCGATGCCATGCACATAAGATGCGATATCAAGCGATGCCATTCGCGTGTGATGCGATGTGACTCAATTCTCAGGCGATGCCATGCACAGAACATGCTATATCAAGAGATGCCATGCGCATGTGACGCGACGTGACTCAATGCTCATGCGATGCGATGCACATAAGATGCGTTGTCGAGCGATGCCATGCGGGTGTGATGCGATGCGATTCAATGCGATGCGATGCATATAAGATGCGATGTCGAGCGATGCCATGCGCGTGTGATGCGATGCGATTCAATGCGATGCGATGCATATAACATGCGATGTCGAGCGATGCCATGCGCGTGTGATGCGATGCCATTTAATGCGATGCGATGCATATAAGATGCGATGTCGAGCGATGCCATGCGCATGTGACGCATTGTGACTCAATGCGCATGCGATGCGATGCACATTACATGCGATAATAAGCGATGCCATGCGCATGTGACGCGTGTGACTCAATGCGCTTGCGATGCGATGCACATAAGATGCGATATCAAGCGATGCCATGCGCGTGTAATGCGACGTGACTCAATGCGCATGCGATGCGATGAACATAAGATGCGATATCAAACGATGCCATTCGCATGTGACGCGATGTGACTCATTGCGCATGCGATGCGGTGAACATCAGATGCGATATCAAGAGATGCCATGCGCGTGTGATGCGACGTGACTCAATGCACATTCGATGCGATGAACATAAGATGCGATATCAAGCGACGCCATGCGCATGTGATGCGATGTGACTCAATTCTCAAGCGATGCCATGCACATAAGATGCGATATCAAGCGATGCCATTCGCGTGTGATGCGATGTGACTCAATTCTCAGGCGATGCCATGCACAGAACATGCTATATCAAGAGATGCCATGCGCATGTGACGCGACGTGACTCAATGCTCATGCGATGCGATGCACATAAGATGCGTTGTCGAGCGATGCCATGCGCGTGTGATGCGATGCGATTCAATGCGATGCGATGCATATAAGATGCGATGTCGAGCGATGCCATGCGCGTGTGATGCGATGCGATTCAATGCGATGCGATGCATATAACATGCGATGTCGAGCGATGCCATGCGCGTGTGATGCGATGCCATTTAATGCGATGCGATGCATATAAGATGCGATGTCGAGCGATGCCATGCGCATGTGACGCATTGTGACTCAATGCGCATGCGATGCGATGCACATTACATGCGATAATAAGCGATGCCATGCGCATGTGACGCGTGTGACTCAATGCGCTTGCGATGCGATGCACATAAGATGCGATATCAAGCGATGCCATGCGCGTGTAATGCGACGTGACTCAATGCGCATGCGATGCGATGAACATAAGATGCGATATCAAACGATGCCATTCGCATGTGACGCGATGTGACTCATTGCGCATGCGATGCGGTGAACATCAGATGCGATATCAAGAGATGCCATGCGCGTGTGATGCGACGTGACTCAATGCACATTCGATGCGATGAACATAAGATGCGATATCAAGCGAAGCCATGCGCATGTGACGCGACGTGACTCAATGCGCATGCGATGCAATGCACATAGGATGCGATATTAAGCGATGCCTTGCGCATGTGTGCGATGTCACTCAATACGCATGTGATGCGATGCACATAACATGCGATATCAAGCGATGCCGACCGCATGTGACGCGATGTGACTCAATGGGCATTCCATGCGATGCACATAAGATGCGATATCAAGAGATGCCATGCGCATGTGAAGCGACTTGTCTCAATGCGCATGCAATGCGGTGTCGAGCGATGCCAGGCGCAGGTGATGCGATGTGACTCAATACGCATGCGATGCGATCTACATAACATGCGATATCAAGCGATGCAGACCGCATGTGACGCGATGTGACTCAATGCGCATTCGATGCGATGCACATAAGATACGATATCAAGAGATGCCAGCGCGTGTGATGCGACGTGACTCAATGCGCATTCGATGCGATGAACATAAAATGCATTATCAAGCGATGCCATGCGCATGTGAAGCGATGTGGCTCAATACGCATGCAATGCGATGCACATAAGATGCGATGTCGAGCGATGCCATGCGCATGTGATGCGATGTCACTCAATACGCATGTGATGCGATGCACATAACATGCGATATCAAGCGATGCCGACCGCATGTGACGCGATGTGACTCAATGCGCATTCGATGCGATGCACATAAGATGCGATATCAAGAGATGCCATGCGCAAGTGACGCGAAGTGACTCTATGCACATGCGATGCACATAAGATGCGATATCATGCGCATGTAATACGATGTGACTTAATGCGCATGCGATGCGATACACAAAAGATGCGATATCAAGCGATGCCGACCGCATGTGACGCGAAGTCTTTCAATGCGCATTCGATGCGATGCACATAAGATGCGATACCAAGGGATGCCATGCGCATGTGACGCGAAGTGACTCAATGCGAATGCGATGCGTTGCACATAAGGTGCGATATCAAGCGATGCCATGCGCATGTGACGCAAGTGACTCAACCCACTTGTGATGCGATGCACATAAGATGCGATGTCGAGCGATGCCATGCGCATGTGATGCGTTGTCACTCAATACGCATGTGATGCGATGCACATAACATGCGATATCAAGCGATGCCGACCGCATGTGACGCGATGTGACTCAATGCGCATTCGATGCGATGCACATAGGATGCGATATCAAGAGATGTCATGCGCATGTGACCCGAAGTGACTCAATGCGAATGCGATGCGTTGCACATAAGATGCGATATCAAGCGATGCCATGCGCATGTGACGCAAGTGACTCAACCACTTGCGATGCGATGCACATAAGATGCGATTTCAAGCGATGCTATTCGCGTGTGACGCGATGTGACTCAATTCTCAAGCGATGCGATGCACACAACATGCGATATCAAGCGATGCGATGCGCCTGGGACGCGACGTGACTCAATGCGCATACGATGCCATGCACATAAGATGCGATATCAAGCGACGCCATGCGCATGTGACGCGACGAGACTTAATGCGCTTGCGATGCGATGAACATAACATTCGATATCAAGCGATTCCATGCGCATGTGACGCGACGTGACTCAATGCTCATGCGATGCCATGCACATAGATGCGATATCAAGCGACGCCATGCGCATGTGACGCGACGTGACTAGATGCGCATGCGATGCTATGGACATAAGATGCGATATCGAGCGATGCCATGCGCATGTATTGCGATCCGATTCAATGCACATAAGATGCGATGTCCAGCGATGGCATGCGCATGTGACGCGATGTGACTCAATACCCACGCGATGCGATCCACATAACATGCGATATCAAGCGATGCCGACCGCATGTAACGCGAAGTGACTAAATGCGCATTCAATGCAATGCACATAAGATACGATATCACGCGATGCCATACCCATGTGACGCGAAGTGACTAAATGCGCATGCGATTCGATGCACATAAGATGCGTTATCAAGCAATGCCATGAGCATGTGACACGTGTGACTGAATACGCATTCAATGCGGTGCACATAAGATGCAATTTAAAGCGACGCCATTCGCATGTGATGCGATGTGACTCTAGTCCAAGCGATGCGATGCACAGAACATGCGATATCAAGAGATGCCATGCGCGTGAGATGCGACGTGTCTCAATGCGCATACGATGCCATGCACATAAGATGGGATATCAAGCGACGCCATGCGCATGTGATGCGATGTGACTCAATTCTCAAGCGATGCCATGCACATAAGATGCGATATCAAGCGATGCCATTCGCGTGTGATGCGATGTGACTCAATTCTCAGGCGATGCCATGCACAGAACATGCGATATCAAGAGATGCCATGCGCATGTGACGCGACGTGACTCAATGCTCATGCGATGCGATGCACATAAGATGTGTTGTCGAGCGATGCCATGCGCGTGTGATGCGATGCGATTCAATGCGATGCGATGCATATAAGATGCGATGTCGAGCGATGCCATGCGCGTGTGATGCGATGCGATTCAATGCGATGCGATGCATATAACATGCGATGTCGAGCGATGCCATGCGCGTGTGATGCGATGCCATTTAATGCGATGCGATGCATATAAGATGCGATGTCGAGCGATGCCATGCGCATGTGACGCATTGTGACTCAATGCGCATGCGATGCGATGCACATAACATGCGATAATAAGCGATGCCATGCGCATGTGACGCGTGTGACTCAATGCGCTTGCGATGCGATGCACATAAGATGCGATATCAAGCGATGCCATGCGCGTGTAATGCGACGTGACTCAATGCGCATGCGATGCGATGAACATAAGATGCGATATCAAACGATGCCATTCGCATGTGACGCGATGTGACTCATTGCGCATGCGATGCGGTGCACATCAGATGCGATATCAAGAGATGCCATGCGCGTGTGATGCGACGTGACTCAATGCACATTCGATGCGATGAACATAAGATGCGATATCAAGCGAAGCCATGCGCATGTGACGCGACGTGACTCAATGCGCATGCGATGCAATGCACATAGGATGCGATATTAAGCGATGCCGTGCGCATGTGTGCGATGTCACTCAATACGCATGTGATGCGATGCACATAACATGCGATATCAAGCGATGCCGACCGCATGTGACGCGATGTGACTCAATGCGCATTCGATGCGATGCACATAAGATGCGATATCAAGAGATGCCATGCGCATGTGAAGCGACTTGTCTCAATGCGCATGCAATGCGGTGTCGAGCGATTCCAGGCGCAGGTGATGCGATGTGACTCAATACGCATGCGATGCGATCTACATAACATGCGATATCAAGCGATGCCGACCGCATGTGACGCGATGTGACTCAATGCGCATTCGATGCGATTCACATAAGATGCGATATCAAGACATGCCATGCGCATGTGAGGCGACTTGTCTCAATGTTCATGCAATGCGGTGTCGAGCGATGCCAGGCGCAGGTGTTGCGATGTGACTCAATACGCATGCGATGCGATCTACATAACATGCGATATCAAGCGATGCAGACCGCATGTGACGCGATGTGACTCAATGCGCATTCGATGCGATGCACATAAGATACGATATCAAGAGATGCCAGCGCGTGTGATGCGACGTGACTCAATGCGCATTCGATGCGATGAACATAAAATGCATTATCAAGCGATGCCATGCGCATGTGAAGCGATGTGGCTCAATACGCATGCAATGCGATTCACATAAGATGCGATGTCGAGCGATGCCATGCGCATGTGATGCGATGTCACTCAATACGCATGTGATGCGATGCACATAACATGCGATATCAAGCGATGCAGACCGCATGTGACGCGATGTGACTCAATGCGCATTCGATGCGATGCACATAAGATACGATATCAAGAGATGCCAGCGCGTGTGATGCGACGTGACTCAATGCGCATTCGATGCGATGAACATAAAATGCATTATCAAGCGATGCCATGCGCATGTGAAGCGATGTGGCTCAATACGCATGCAATGCGATGCACATAAGATGCGATGTCGAGCGATGCCATGCGCATGTGATGCGATGTCACGCAATACGCATGTGATGCGATGCACATAACATGCGATATCAAGCGATGCCGACCGCATGTGACGCGATGTGACTCCATGCGCATTCGATGCGATGCACATAAGATGCGATATCAAGAGATGCCATGCGCAAGTGACGCGAAGTGGCTCAATGCGCATGCGATGCACATAAGATGCGATATCATGCGCATGTGATACCATGGGACTTAATGCGCATGCGATGCGATACACATAAGATGCGATATCAAGCGATGCCGACCGCATGTGACGCGATGTGTTTCAATGCGCATTCGATGCGATGCACATAAGATGCGATATCAAGGGGTGCCATGCGCATGTGACGCGAAGTGACTCAATGCGAATGCGATGCGTTGCACATAAGATGGGATATCAAGCGATGCCATGCGCATGTGACGCAAGTGACTCAACCCACTTGTGATGCGATGCACATAAGATGCGATGTCGAGCGATGCCATGCGCATGTGATGCGTTGTGACTCAATACGCATGTGATGCGATGCACATAACATGCGATATCAAGCGATGCCGACCGCATGTGAAGCGATGTGGCTCAATACGCATGCAATGCGATGCACATAAGATGCGATGTCGAGCGATGCCATGCGCATGTGATGCGATGTCACGCAATACGCATGTGATGCGATGCACATAACATGCGATATCAAGCGATGCCGACCGCATGTGACGCGATGTGACTCCATGCGCATTCGATGCGATGCACATAAGATGCGATATCAAGAGATGCCATGCGCAAGTGACGCGAAGTGGCTCAATGCGCATGCGATGCACATAAGATGCGATATCATGCGCATGTGATACCATGGGACTAAATGCGCATTCAATGCAATGCACAAAAGATACGATATCACGCGATGCCATACCCATGTGACGCGAAGTGACTAAATGCGCATGCGATTCGGTGCACATAAGATGCGTTATCAAGCGATGCCATGAGCATGTGACACGTGTGACTGAATACGCATTCAATGCGATGCACATAAGATGCAATTTAAAGCGACGCCATTCGCATGTGATGCGATGTGACTCTAGTCCAAGCGATGCGATGCACAGAACATGCGATATCAAGAGATGCCATGCGCGTGTGATGCGACGTGTCTCAATGCACATACGATGCCATGCACATAAGATGCGATATCAAGCGACGCCATGCGCATGTGATGCGATGTGACTCAATTCTCAAGCGATGCCATGCACATAAGATGCGCTATCAAGCGATGCCATTCGCGTGTGATGCGATGTGACTCAATTCTCAGGCGATGCCATGCACAGAACATGCGATATCAAGAGATGCCATGCGCATGTGACGCGACGTGACTCAATGCTCATGCGATGCGATGCACATAAGATGCGTTGTCGAGCGATGCTATGCGCGTGTGATGCGATGCGGTTCAATGCGATGCGATGCATATAAGATGCGATGTCGAGCGATGCCATGCGCGTGTGATGCGATGCGATTCAATGCGATGCGATGCATATAAGATGCGATTTCGAGCGATGCCATGCGCGTGTCACGCGATGTGACTCAATGCGCATGCGATGCGATGCACATAACATGCGATAATAAGCGATGCCATGCGCATGTGACGCGTGTGACTGAATGCGCTTGCGATGCGATGCACATAAGATGCGATATCAAGCGATGCCATGCGCATGTGACGCGATGTGACTCAAGGCGCAAGCGATGCGATGCACATAAGATGCGATACCAAGCGATGCCATGCGCGTGTGATGCGAGGTGACTCAATGCGCATGCGATGCGATGATCATAAAATGCGTTATCAAGCGATGCCATGCGCATGTGACGCGACGTGACTCAATGCGCATGCGATGCGATGCACATAAGATGCGATATTAAGCGATGCCGTGCGCATGTGATGTGATGTCACTCAATACGCATGTGATGCGATGCACATAACATGCGATATCAAGCGATGCCGACCGCATGTGACGCGATGTGACTCAATGCGCATTCGATGCGATGCACATAAGATGCGATATCAAGAGATGCCATGCGCATGTGAAGCAATTTGTCTCAATGCGCATGCAATGCGGTGTCGAGCGATGCCAGGCAAAGGTGATGCGACGTGACTCAATACGCATGCGATGCGATCTACATAACATGCGATATCAAGCGATGCAGACCGCACGTGACGCGATGTGACTGAATGCGCATTCGATGCGATGCACATAAGATGCGATATCAAGAGATGCCATGCGCGTGTGATGCGATGTCACTCAATACGCATGTGATGCGATGCACATAACATGCGATATCAAGCGATGCCGACCGCATGTGACGCGATGTGACTCAATGCGCATTCGATGCGATGCACATAAGATGCGATATCAAGAGATGCCATGCGCATGTGAATCGATTTGTCTCAATGCGCATGCAATGCGGTGTCGCGCGATGCCAGGCAAAGGTGATGCGATGTGACTCAATACGCATGCGATGCGATCTACATAACATGCGATATCAAGCGATGCAGACCGCATGTGACGCGATGTGACTCAATGCGCATTCGATGCGATACACATAAGATACGATATCAAGAGATGCCAGCAAGTGTGATGCGACGTGACTCAATGCGCATTCGATGCGATGAACTTAAAATGCATTATCAAGCGATGCCATGCGCATGTGAAGCGATGTGGCTCAATACGCATGCAATGCGATGCACATAGGATGCGATGTCGAGCGATGCCATGCGCATTTGATGCGATGTCACTCAATACGCATGTGATGCGATGCACATAACATGCGATATCAAGCGATGCCGACCGCATGTGACGCGATGTGACTCAATGCGCATTCGATGCGATGCACATAGGATGTGATATCAAGAAATGCCATGCGCAAGTGACGCGAAGTGACTCAATGCGCATGCGATGCACATAAGATGCGATATCATGCGCATGTGATACGATGTGACTTAATGCGCATGCGATGCGATACACATAAGATGCGATATCAAGCGATGCCGACCGCATGTGACGCGATGTGTTTCAATGTGCATTCGATGCGATGCACATAAGATGCGATATCAAGAGATGCCATGCGCATGTGGCGCGAAGTGACTCAATGTGAATGCGATGCGTTGCACATAAGATGCGATATCAAGCGATGCCATGCGCATGTGACGCAAGTGACTCAACCCACTTGTGATGCGATGCACATAAGATGCGATGTCGAGCGATGACATGCGCATGTGATGCGTTGTCACTCAATACGCATTTGACGCGATGCACATAACATGCGATATCAAGCGATGCCGACCGCATGTGACGCGATGTGACTCAATGCGCATTCGATGCGATGCACATAAGATGCGATATCAAGAGATGCCATGCGCATGTGACCCGAAGTGACTCAATGCGAATGCGATGCGTTGCACATAAGATGCGATATCAAGCGATGCCATGCGCATGTGACGCAAGTGACTCAACCACTTGCGATGCGATGCACATAAGATGCGATTTCAAGCGATGCCATTCGCGTGTGACGCGATGTGACTCAATTCTCAAGCGATGCGATGCACACAACATGCGATATCAAGCGATGCGATGCGCATGGGACGCGACGTGACTCAATGCGCATACGATGCCATGCACATAAGATGCGATATCAAGCGACGCAATGCGCATGTGACCCGACGAGACTTAATGCTCTTGCGATGCGATGATCATAACATTCGATATCAAGCGATTCCATGCGCATGTGACGCGACGTGACTCAATGCTAATGCGATGCCATGCACATAGATGCGATATCAAGCGACGCCATGCGCATGTGACGCGACGTGACTAGATGCGCATGCGATGCTATGGACATAGGATGCGATATCGAGCGATGCCATGCGCATGTATTGCGATCCGATTCAATGCACATAAGATGCGATGTCCAGCGATGGCATGCGCATGTGACGCGATGTGACTCGATACCCACGCGATGCGATCCACATAACATGCGATATCAAGCGAAGCCGACCGCATGTGACGCGAAGTGACTAAATGCGCATTCAATGCAATGCACATAAGATGCGTTTTCAAGCGATGCCATGAGCATGTGACACGTGTGACTGAATACGCATTCAATGCGATGCACATAAGATGCAATTTAAAGCGACGCCATTCGCATGTGATGCGATGTGACTCAATTCTCAAGCGATGCGATGCACAGAACATGCGATATCAAGAGATGCCATGCGCGTGTGATGCTACGTGTCTCAATGCGCATACGATGCCATGCACATAAGATGCGATATCAAGCGACGCCATGCGCATGTGATGCGATGTGACTCAATTCTCAAGCGATGCCATGCACATAAGATGCGATATCAAGCGATGCCATTCGCGTGTGATGCGATGTGACTCAATTCTCAGGCGATGCCATGCACAGAACATGCGATATCAAGAGATGCCATGCGCATGTGACGCGACGTGACTCAATGCTCATGCGATGCGATGCACATAAGATGCGTTGTCGAGCGATGCCATGCGCGTGTGATGCGATGTGACTCAATGCGCATGCGATGCGATGCACATAAAATGCGATGTCGGGCGATGCCATGCGCATCTAATGCGATGTGACTCAACACGCATGCAAAGCGATGCACATAAGATGCGATATCGAGCGATGCCAAGCGCATGAGTCGCGATGTGACTCAATGCGCATGCGAGGCGATGCAGATAAGATGCGATTTCAAGCGATGCCATTCGCATGTGACGCGATGTGACTCAATGCGCATGCGAGGCGATGCACATAAGATGCGATTTCAAGCGATGCCATGCGCATGTGATGCGATGTGACTCAATGCGCATGCGATGCGATGCACATAAGATGCGATTTCAAGCGATGCCATTCGCATGTGACGCGATGTGACTCAATGCGCAAGCGATGCGATGCACGTAAGATGCGATATCAAGCGATGCCGAGCGCATGTGACGCGAAATGACTCAATGCGCATGCGATGTGATGCACATAAGATGCGATATCAGGCGATGCCATGCGCATGTAATGCGATGCGATTCAATGCGCATGCGATTCGGTGCACATAAGATGCGAAGTCGGGCGATGGCATGCGCATCTAATGCGATGTGACTCAAAGCGCATGCGACGCGATGCACGTAAGATGCGATGTCGAGCGATCCCATGCGCATGTGTTGCGATGTGACTCAATGCGCATGCGATGCGATGCACGTGAAATGCGCTATCAAGCGATGCCATGCGCATGTGACGCAATGTGACTCAATGCGCATGGATGCGATGAATCATAAAATGCGATATCAAGCGATGAAATGCGCATGTGACGCGAAGTGACTCAATGCGCATGCAATTTGATGCGCATAAGATGCGACATCAAGCGGTGCCATGCGCATGTGAAACGTGTAACTCCATACGCATGCAATGCGATGCACATAAGATGCGATTTAAAGCGATGCCGTTCGCATGTTGCGAGTCGTGACTCAATGCCCATGCGATGGGATGAATATAAAATGCGATATCAAGCGATGCCATGCGCATGTCACGCGATGTGACTCAATGCGCATGCGATGCGATGCACATAAGATGCGATGTCGAGCGATGCCATGCGCATGTGATGCGATGTGACTCAATAAGCATGCGATGCGCTGCACATAACATGCGATATAAAGCGATGCCGACCGCATGTGACGCGATGTTACTCAATGCGCATTCGATGCTATCCACATAAGATGCGATATCAAGAGATGCCATGCGCATGTGACGCGAACTGACCCAATGCGCATGCGATGCACATAAGATGCGATATCAAGCGATGCCATGCGCACGTAATGGGATGCGTTTCAATGAGCATGCAATGCGATGCACATAAGATGCGATGTCGAGCGATGCCATGCGCATGTGATGCGATGTGACTCCATAAGCATGCGATGCGCTGCACATAACATGCGATATAAAGCGATGCCGACCGCATGTGACGCGATGTTACTCAATGCGCACTCGATGCTATCCACATAAGATGCGATATCAAGAGATGCCATGCGCATGTGACGCGAACTGACTCAATGCGCATGCGATGCATATAAGATGCGATATCAAGCGATGCCATGCGCACTTGACGCAAGTGGCTCAATCCACATGCGATGCGATGCACAGAAGTTGCGATATCAAGCGATGCCATGCGGGTGTGATGCGACGTGACTCAATGCGCTTGCGATGTGATGAACATAAGATGCGATATCAAGCGATGCCATGCGCATGTGGCGCGACGGGACTCGATGCGCATCCGAGTCGATGCACCTAAGATGCGATATCAAGCGACGCCATGCGCGTGTGATGCGACGTGACACAATGCGCATGCGATGGGATGCGATGAACATAAGATGCGATATCAAGCGATGCCATGCTCAAGTTAGACGACGTGACTCAATGCGCATGCGACGCGATGCACATAAGATGCGATGTCAAGCGATCCCATGCGCATGTGTTGCGATAATACTCAATACCCATGCGATGCGATGCACATATGATGCGATGTCGAGCGATGCCATGCGCATGTGTTGCGATGTGACTCAATGCGCATGCGATGCGATGCACATGAAATGCGCTATCATTCGATGCCATGCGCATGTGACGCAATGTGACTCAATGCGCATGCGATGCGATGAACATAAAATGCGATATCAAGCGATGCCGTTCGCATGTGACGCGATGTGACTCAATGCGCATGCGATGCGATGCACATAAAATGCGACGTCGAGCGATGCCATGCGCTTGTGATGCGATGTGACGCAATGCGCATGCGATGCGATGCACATAAGATGCGATGTCAAGCGATGCCATGCCCATATGACGCGACGTGACTCAATGCGCATGCGATGCGGTGAACGTAAGATCCGATGTAGAGCGATGCCATACGCATGTGATGCGAAGTGGCTCTATGCGCATGCGATGCGACGCACATAAGACGCGATATCAGCTATGCCATTCGCATGTGACGCGACGTGAGTCAATGTGCATGCGATGGGATGCACATAAGATGCAATGTCGAGCGATGCCATGCGCATGTGATGCGATGTGACTCAATGAACATAAGATGCGATATCAAGCGATGCCATCTGAATGTCATGCGATCCGATTCAATGTGCATGCCATCTGATGCACATAAGGCGCGATGTCGATCGATGCCATGCGATGCGATGCACATAAGATGCGATGTTGAGCGATGCCATGCGCATGTAATGCGATGTGACTCAGTGCGCATGCGATGCGATGCACATAAGATGCGATGTCGAGAGATGCAATGCGCATGTGCCTCGATGTGACTCAATGAACATAAGATGCGATATCGAGCGATGCCATGCGCATGTGAGGCGTGGTGACTCAATCCGTATGCGATGCGATGCACATAAGATGCGATATCAAGCGATGCCATGCCCATGTGACGCGATGTGACTCAATGAACATAAGATGCGATATCAAGGGATGCCATCTGAATGTCATGCGATGCAATTCAATGTGCATGCCATCTGATGCACATAAGGCGCGGTGTCGATCGATGCCATGCAATGCGATGCACATAAGATGTGTGGTCGGGCGATGCCATGCGCGTGTGATGCGATGCGATTCAATGCGCCTGCGATGCGATGAACATAAGATGCGATATCAAGCGATGCCATACGCATGTGACGCGACTTGGCTCAATGCGCATGCGATGCGAGGCACATGAGATGCAGTGTCGACCTATACCATGCGCATGTGAAGCGATGTGACTCAGAGCGCATGCGATGCGAAGCAGATAAGATGCGATGTCGAGCGATGCCATGCGCATGAAATGCGATGCGATTCAATGCGAATGCGATGCGATGCACATGAGATGGGATGTCGAGCGATGCCATGCGCATGTAATGCGATGCGATGCGATGCACATTAGATGCGATGTCGAGCGACGCAATGCGCGTGTGATGCTATGTGACTCAATGCGCATGCGATGCGATGCACATAAAATGTGATATTAAGGGATGCTATGAGTGTGTGATTCGATGTGACTCAATGCGCATGCGATGCGATGCACATAAGATGCGATATCAAGCGATGCCATGCACATGTGACGCGACGTGACTCAATGCGCATGCGACGCGATGCACATCAGATGCGATATCGAGCGATGCCATGCCCATGTACGCGATGTGACTCAATGCGCATGCGATGCGATGCACATAAGATGCGATGTCGAGCGATGCCATGCGAATGTGACTTGATTTGTCTCAATGTGCATGCGATGCGATGCACTTAAGATGCGAGGTCGAGCGATGCCATGCGCATGTGATGCGATGCGATTCAATGTGCATGCGACGCGATGCACGTAAGATGCGATATCAAGCGATGCCATGCGCATGTCTTGCGATGCGATTCAATGCGCATCAGATGCGACTTTGAGCGATGCAATGCGCATGTGACGCTATGTGACTCAATGCACATAAGTTGCGATATGAAGCGATGCCTTGCGCAAGTGATGCGATGCGATTCAATGCGCATGCGATGCGATGCACATAAGATGCGATGTCGAGCGATGCCATGCCCATGTACGCGATGTGACGCAATGCGCATGCTATGCGATCCACATAAGATGCGATGTCGAGCGATGCCATGCGCATGTGATGCGATGTGACTCAATGCGCATGCGATGCGATGAACATAAGATGCGATATCAAGCGATGCCATGCACATGTGGCGCGACGGGACTCGATGCGCATCCGAGTCGATGCACCTAAGATGCGATATCAAGCGACGCCATGCGCGTGTGATGCGACGTGACACAATGCGCATGCGATGGGATGCGATGAACATAAGATGCGATATCAAGCGATGCCATGCTCAAGTTAGTCGACGTGACTCAATGCGCATGCGATGCGATGCACATAAGATGTGATATTAAGGGATGCTATGAGTGTGTGATTCGATGTGACTCAATGCGCATGCGATGCGATGCACATAAGATGCGATGTCAAGCGATGCCATGCACATGTGACGCGACGTGACTCAATGCGCATGCGACGCGATGCACATCAGATGCGATATCGAGCGATGCCATGCCCATGTACGCGATGTGACTCAATGCGCATGCGATGCGATGCACATAAGATGCGATGTCGAGCGATGCCATGCGCATGTGACTTGATTTGTCTCAATGTGCATGCGATGCGATGCACTTAAGATGCGTGGTCGAGCGATGCCATGCGCATGTGATGCGATGCGATTCAATGTGCATGCGACGCGATGCACGTAAGATGCGATATCAAGCGATGTCATGCGCATGTCTTGCGATGCGATTCAATGCGCATCAGATGCCACTTTGAGCGATGCAATGCGCATGTGACGCTATGTGACTCAATGCACATAAGATGCGATATCAAGCGATGCCTTGCGCAAGTGATGCGATGCGATTCAATGCGCATGCGATGCGATGCACATAAGATGCGATGTCGAGCGGTGCCATGCCCATGTACGCGATGTGACTCAATGCGCATGCGATGCAATGCACATAAGATGCGATGTCGAGCGATAATATGCGCATATGATTAATGCGATTCAATATGCATGCGATGCGATGCACATAAGATGCGACGTCGAGCGATGCCATGCGCTTGTGATGCGATGTGACGCAATGCGCATGCTATGCGATCCACATAAGATGCGATGTCGAGCGATGCCATGCGCATGTGATGCGATGTGACTCAATGCGCATGCGATGCGATGATCATAAGATTCGATATCAAGCGATGCCATGCCCATGTGACGCGACGTGACTCAAAGCGCATGCGATGCGATGAACGTAAGATGCGATGTCGAGAGATGCCATACGCATGTGATGCGATGTGGCTCAATGCGCATGCGATGCGATGCACATAAGGCGCGATATCAACTATGCCATGCGCATGTGACGCGACGTGACTCAATGTGCATGCGATGCGATGCACATAAAATGCAATGTTGAGCGATGCCATGCGCATGTGACGCGATGTGACTCAAGGAACATAAGATGCGATATCAAGCGATGCCATCTGAATGTGATGCGATGCGATTCAAAGCGCATGCCATCTGATGCACATAAGGCGCGATGTCGATCGATGCTATGCGATGCGATGCACATAAGATGCGATGTCGAGCGATGCCATGCGCATGTAATGCGATGTGACTCAGTGCGCATGCGATGCGATGCACATAAGATGCGATGTCGAGCGATGCCATGCGCATGTGACGCGATGTGACTCAATGAACATAAGATGCGATATCGAGCGATGTCATGCGCTTGTGACGCGACGTTACTCAATGCGCATGCGATGCGATGCACATAAGATGCAATGTCGAGCGATGCCATGCGCATGTGAAGCGATGTGACTCAATGCGCATGCGATGCGATGCACATAAGATGCGATGTCGAGCGATGCCATGCGCATGTAATGCGATGCGATTCAAAGCGCATGAGATGCGATGCACATAAGATGCGATATCGAGCGATGCCATGCCCATGTGACGCGACGTTACAAAATGCGCATGCGATGCGATGCACATAAGATGCAATGTCGAGCGATGCCATGCGCATGTGAAGCGATGTGACTCAATGCGCATGCGATGCGATGCACATAAGATGCGATGTCGAGCGATGCCATGCGCATGTAATGCGATGCGATTCAATGCGCATGCGATGCGATGCACATAAGATGCGATGTCGAGCGATGCCATAGGCATGTGACGCGGCTTGGCTCAATGCGCAAGCGATGCGAGGCACATGAGATGCAATGTCTAGCGATGCCATGTGCATGTGAAGCGATGTGGTCAATGCGCATGCGATTCGATGCACGTAAGATGCGATGTCGAGCGATGCCATGCGCATGTAATGCGACGCGATTCAATGCGCATGCGATGCGATTCACATAAGATGCGATATCAAGCGATGCGATGCGCATGTGATGCGATGCGATTAAATGCGCATGCGAGGCGATGCACATAAGATGCAATGTCGAGCGATGCCATGCGTATGTAATTGGATGTGACTCAATGCGCATGCGATGCGATGCACATAAGATGCGAAATCGTGCGATGCCATGAACATGTGATGCGATGTGACTCAATGCGCATGCGATGCGATGCACATAATATGCGATATCAAGCGATGCCGTGCGCATCTGACGCGACGTGACTCAATGCGCATGGGATGCGATGCACATACGATGCGATATGAAGCGATGCAATGCGTATGTGACGCGACGTGGTTCAATGCGCATGCGATGCGATCACATAAAATGCGATTTCGAGCGATGCCATGCGCATGTAATGCGTTGCGATTCAATGCGCATGCGATGCGATGCACATAAGATGCGATGTCGAGCGATGCGATAGGCATGTGATGCGATGCGATTCAGTGCGCATAGGATGCGATGCACATAAGATGCGATGTCCAGCGATGCTATGCGCCTGTAATGCGATATGACTCAGTGCGCATGCGATGCGACGCACATAAGATGCGGTGTCGAGCGATGCCATGCGCATGTAATGCGATGGGATTAAATGTGCATGCGATGCAATGCACATAAGATGGGATGTCGAGCGATGCCATGCGCATGCAATGCGATTCAATGTGGATGCGATGCGATGCACGTAAGATGCGATATCAAGCGATGCCATGCGCATGTGATGCGATGCGATGCGGTGCACATAAGATGCGCTGTCGAGCGACGCCATGCGCGTGTGATGCGATTTGACTCAATGCGCATGCGATGCGATGCACATAAGATGCGACATCAAGCGATGCCATGCACATGTGACGCGACGTGACTCAATGCGCATGCGATGCGATGCACATAAAATGCGATATCGAGCGATGCCATGCGCATGTGACTTGAAGTGTCTCAGTGTGCATGCGATGCGATGCACTTAAGATAAGAGGTGTAGCGATGCCATGCGCATGTGATGCGATTCAATGTGCATGCGCTGCGATGCACGTAAGATGCGATATCAAGCGATGCCATGCGCATGTAATGCGATGCGATTCAACGCACATAAGATGCGATGTCGAGCGATGCAATGCGCATGTGACGCGATGTGATTCAATGCGCATGCGATGCACATAAGATGCGATGTCGAGCGATGCAATGCCCATGTGACGCGATGTGACTCAATGCGCATGCGGTGCGATGCACATGGGGTGCGATATCAAGCGTTGCATAGTGCATGTGACACGATGTGACTCAATGCGCATGCGATACGATGCACATAAGATGCGATATCAAGCGATGCCATGCGCATGTGACGTGTGTGACTCAATACGCATGTGATGCGATGCACATAAGAGGCAATGTCGAGCGATGCCATGCGTATGTGACGCGACGTGACTCAGTGCGCATGCGATGCGATGCACATAAGATGCGATGCACATAAGATGCGATATCAAGCGATGACATGCGCATGTGACGCGAAGTGACTCAATGCGCATGCGATGCGATGCACATAAGATGCGATAGCAAGCGATGCCATGCGCATGTGACGCGACGTGATTCAATGCGCATGCGATGCGATGAACATAAGATGCGATATCAAGCGATCCCATGCGCATGTGACGCGATGTGGCTCAATGCGCATGCGATGCGATGCACATAAGATGATAAATCAAAAGATGCCATGCGCATGTGACGCGACGTGACTCAATGCGCTTGTGATGCGATGCACATAAGATGCGATATCGAAAGATGCCTTGCGCATGTGACGCGATGTGACTCAATACGCATGCAATGCGATGCACATAAGATGCGATGTCGAGCGATGCTATGCGCCTGTAATGCGATGTGACTCAGTGCGCATGCGATGCGATGCACATAAGATGCGATGGCGAGCGATGCCATGCGCATGTAATGCGATGCGATTCAATGTGCATGCGATGCGATGCACAAAAGATGGGATGTCGAGCGATGCCATGCGCATGTGATGCGATTCAATGTGGATGCGATGCGATGCACGTAAGATGCGATATCAAGCGATGCCATGCGATGTGATGCACATAAGATGCGATAGCAAGCGATGCCATGCACATGTGGCGCGACGTGACTTAATTAGCATGCGATGCGATGCACATAAGATGCGATATCGAGCGATGCCATGCCCATGTACGCGATGTGACTCAATGCGCATGCGATGCGATGCACATAAGATGCGATGTCGAGCGATGCCATGCGCATGTGACTTGATGTGTCTCAGTGTGCATGCGATGCGATGCACTTAAGATAAGAGGTCGAGCGATGCCATGCGCATGTGATGCGATGTGACTCAATGCGCATGCGATGCGATGCACATAAGTTGCGATGTCGAGCGATGCCATGCGCATGTGATGCGATGTGACTTAATGCGCATGCGATGCGATGCACTTAAGATGCGTTATCAAGCGATGCCATGCGCATGTGACGCGACGTGACTCAGTGCCCATGCGATGCGATGCACATAAGATGCGATATCAAGCGATGCCTTGCGCATGTGAGGCGACGTGACTCAATACGCATGCGATGCAATGCACGTGAGATGCGATATCAAGCGATGCCATGCGCATGTGACGCGAGGGGCCGGCGACACTTCCCTCAAAACCCCCTCCCGACCCTGACACCGAAACCGCCACCACGTGCGGATATACGAGACAAACGACACGCACGACCCGTTCCCACAACCACGACATCAGCAGCAGCTCTAGCGACTCTTCCACACTCAACACCAGCACCGAATCAATCCCCAGCGCTTCACGCACTCAGCAACCTCCCTGCCCAAACACACCAGCAGTACCACACGGCCATTTCCCCATATAGATTCTGAATTGCGAGCCCGAGAAGCAGAATGCCTGGCTCATAAAATCACTTCTAGAGAAACACCAACAACCGGCAGAATCCCTTTTCCGCGTGCAACGCATATACCGACCCCGGAATACACTTGCCCTGATCTTCAAACATCAACAAGCGGCCACTACGTTCAAACAGGAAATCCCTCCACATCACTTTGGCAAACAGGCACAATACGCAACAAACCTGGAAACCCCCCAAGACACCGAAAAGCCACAAGAAAAACCCAGGAAGACCTTAACGGCAGTGCTATAGGGTATTCCACGAGACATCCTTGATGAGGTCATTCTCGCCGGCATCCAGGAAGATTATCCAAGCATCAACAGGGTATCACGGATAATAAGTCACGACAAACCTACACCCCTAGTACGCATGTTCAGCACCGACGTCGCCACGATCACCACCATCCTACACCAAGGGGCGATCATCGAAAAACAGGTTTTTCGAGCCGAGCCCTCCCGCCACACTGAGCGCCACATCCCGTGTAGCCAGTGCCAGCAATACGGGCACCAGAAGGAAAAATGTCCCGAACAGAACCCAACCTGTTTTCACTGCGGCCAGAAGTCCCAAACACAGAAATGCAAGCATATCAAGCACGCAGCGCCATACTGTGCTACCTGTGAGCGGCTCGGACATTTCACAGGGCAAGTTAAATGCCCCAAATACCCAAGGACACCTCCAACAAAAACAACACAGATAGCAGAGACACACATTTTGCCCCATAACCTGCCAACCCCCCCTCAGCCAAACATGACACCAACTGGACAACCATAAAATTCCCCAGTATACCCGCAGACAAGAAAGAAATGACCGCAAAAAAAACAACCGGCACATTAAAGCAAGTTATAGAACACTCGAGCGAACAGATACAGGACTTGCAGAACCAAATAACCAACATACAGAAGAACATAACAGCATATATTAACGACGTCACCCAAACTATCATCGCACAAATAATGTCGACGATTATACCACCACTGTACGACTCCACACCACCACACCAACGAACACGGCTACTGCACAATATAAAGACAACGGCCCAAAAACACTCAAAAAATCAATAGACACCGCAAAATTAGGGAACCAGCTCGCCATGTTCATCCAAGACATAAAAAAATAGGTTGAACAAACACCGCGCAAGGAAGATAAGCACAACCAGAAATGGCGGGAAACAGAGCACACACCCAAGTAAGACACAATATTAAACTACTACATATAAACATTAATGGAATTACCGGCAAGAGACAGCAACTACAAGACCTCTTAACACACCACAGCGCGGATATAATAACTATTAACGAGACAAAACTAAACAAGAGAAGAAACTTCACGTTCCAACCGCTCACAGTGTTTAGAAAGGATAGGCCACACGGGACTGGAGGCGGGGTAATGGTGCTTGTTAAGAGCGAATTAAGCCCGACACAAGTAACCACCCCCCAAGCCTTTAATAAACTGGAATTCCTATTAATACAAATCACGGTTAATAGAAGCAAACTACACATCGCCACGATTTATGCTCCCCCTAACAAAGATTTCCCTACCACATTAATCACCTACCTACACGACAACTACAAACATCTAATAATAGGAGCTGACCTAAACGCAAACCACAAGGAACTTCTGGACGAACGCACCAACGTTTTTTTTTATTATTTATTTTTTTTGGAAGGCTGGCCCCACACCCGCCAGCCCTGGTGACGATCATCCTCAGAGGCTACATCGTCTCCCCATGCACATGCGGTTAGTAAACTAAACATACAAGGCAGAGAAAGACAGGGTGCTTGTTAGTGTAGCGATACATGCAGTTACGTCAGATCCGCGATAGCAACCCGGTTAGTAATGGTTAGTACCTAGCTGGCATGCGCTGCATGTGAGCGCGTGATATTGTATCCTGGGAGTCAACACATACCGAGGTCTGTGCAGCACCCAGGGAGGGAAAGCTTGTTAGTAAGGAGTAGCTGGTGTTATGTGCTATAGGGTGTTACAGTTGTGCTAATTTAAGGGGGTTGGTAATGTACGTGCTTACAAGCTATGAAGTGGTTATCTACATATAAAGGAATGCAGTGGTGGGGGCAGGTTTAGGGAGTGTTACGTACCTGTTGTGGGCTTGGGAGTATCCTGTATACCTGATCTTGAGAGAAAGTGGATGTGGTCCGGGCGTTTACTGTCCTCCTCTGTTGGCAGAAGGTTTTAAGTAGTTAGTTGTGATTCAGAATATTGAATAGGTGGGCTCTGGCATCTATGATATCTGTGTTGTTTAGAGAACGTTCAAAAAGATGGAGTGGCGCTTTTTGTTTGGTTAGTTCAAGATGATATGTGCCGAGGTTGGCAATGAGTGGGTTATGGTGGCGGGAATTTTTGGCATAGAGGTCGGAGGCAAGCTTTTTAATGAATTCTTCAATTGTGTGCATATGCAGTTCTTCGTGCAGTATGTAGGCCGGCGCCCGTCTGGGTACGCCAGTGATTGTCCTTAGGATCCGGTTCTGAAAGGAGTTTAGGCGCTTAATGTGGGTGGAGGCACGTATCCCCAGACCGGGGCTGCGTATGTCAGTATCGGTCGGATTAGTGTTTTATATAGGGTAAGTCCTAGTTTCGGGGAGATATGTGATCCTGTGCGAAGGAGGGGGTAGAGTCTCCTTACTTGTACTTGCGCCTTGCGCCGGCAATTTTGGATGTGTGTGTGCCAAGTGAGGCCTTGGTCCATCGTGAGCCCGAGATAGGTGGTCTGGTTAGTCCAGTTAATGTTTTCGCCAAACAGAGTTAAAGGAGGGAGTCTACGTGCAGTGCTTCTATGTGTTTGGCGCTTAGTGAATATTACTGCATGGCATTTGGCTTGTTTGACTCTGATTCGCCATTTGGCGAGCCAGTCTTCCAAGTTGGTGAGTGACATTTGTAGCCTGTCGCGTACAAATCTAGGGTTGCCTCACTGAGCTGCGATAGCCGTGTCGTCTGCATACAAGTAAAGTGATGTGTTTGTGGTTTTTGGTATGTCGTTGATATAAATGTTGAAGAGTGTGGGCCCCAATAAACTGCCTTGGGGGACCCCTGCTTGCATAATACGTGGAGAGGAGAGTGCATTGTTTACTGCGGAGCTGAACTGGCGGTCACGTAAGTAGTTTGCGATGAGCTTTACCATGGTGTCTTGCACATTTAGGGACATTAGTTTGCGTAGGAGTCCTGGGTGCCATACCCGGTCGAAGGCACGTTCAATGTCCAGGAACAGGACCCCCGTGGTTTTATTTATGTTAAATCCGCGGGTTATGTGCTCGGTGATACGGAGTAGTTGGAGTGTGGTCGAGTGCTTGGCTCGAAAACCGAACTGTTCTTGGATGATGATGCCGTGTTTGATTAGATGTGCGTTTAGTCTTTTAAGTATTATTTTCTCTAGCACCTTACTGAGTGAGTTCAGTAGGCTGATGGGTCTGTAGTTGGCTGGGTTGGCGTGGTCTTTGCCTTGTTTGGGGAGGTGGAGGACTTTGGCCTTCTTCCAGCGCTGTGGAAAGGTGCCGCTTCTAAGGGTATAGTTGAATATTTCTGTCAGTCGGTTAATGGCGTCGGGAGGTAAGTTTTTAAGTGCTATGTTGGGTATGGTGTCAGGTCCGGGCGATTTCTTTTTTGGGAGATGCTTAATGATCCACATAACCTCAGATGGTGAGGTTTTTCTGACTTGGTTGTGAGTTGTGGATGAGTATATGTTATTAGTTAGAGTTTCGGTCTCAGCAGTAAATTGTGGTAAACTTGGTGTAAGGTTCAGTGTTAGTGTGCGTTCCAGCTCATCTGCGAGTGCTTCAGCTTTTTCGGTGTCGGATGTGGCTATACGTTGGTTGATGTGTAGGGGCGGAATGGAGGTGGGTTCGCGTGTTAGGCATTTCGCAATGCGCCAGAGTGATGTGCGGTCCGTGTCTAGATCAGCGACTGTCTTTTCCCATTGGGAGGTAAGGAAGTCGGCAGTGCGTTTTCGGATGTGTAAGTTAAGTTCACGCAGCTGTTGTAGGGCTTGAGGGCGTCTCGTATGTTGCCATTTGCGGCGGGCTTTATTGCGGATTCTTGCTAGGTCTTTGAGGTCGGTAGGCATGGTTTGAGGGCCGCGGTTACGTGCTTGAATGGGGACCGAGGTAGAAATGGCATATTGTATTGTCTTTTCAAGGTTTGCTACTGCTTCTTCTAGCTCGTTGCATGACGTGATTGGCGTGTTGTGGATTTCAGCCGATACAATCTGGTTAAAGGTTGCCCAGTTTGCTTTGTTGTAGTTGCGTCTGAGGGGTTGCAAGGAAGGTGCCGGAGAGCCTTCTAGGTTGATTAGAACAGGTAGGTGGTCTGAGGACAGGGCGTTGATTACTTTAAGCGTGACCCGGAGGTGTAGTTGTCGTGCTAAGGTGATATCGAGGATGTCAGGCTGGTGGTTGCGCTGTGTGGGTATGTATGTGTGCTCGCTTGGTGCGTATATGGCATAATTGGAGTTGTTCTCATGTCTAAGGGGTTGTGAGCCAGCTGGGTTACCTGTGCGGCAATTCCAGAGCGGGTGCTTGGCGTTCAGGTCTCCGGCGATTAGGATGGGGTTGCTTAGTTGGAACAGGTCGTTCAGGTCATGTGTGTTTAGTTCGCCCGGGGGATTATACGCAGCAACAATGAGTGCGCGAGTATTATTAACTTTGACATACGTGCCCGTCGCCTCCATACGTCTTAGGGGGGGTAGCAATGCTTGTTCGTGTTCTATGGTACGTTTGATAATTACGGCTGTGCCTCCGCCACGTCTGTCCCGGTCAGTTCTATAGGTTTGGTATCCAGCAATGTTTAGTCTGGATTTGTGGTTTAGATGGGTCTCTGTGATTAGTGCAATGTCTATGTTGTGGGTGTGTAGAAAGTCCGTGAGTTCTCTTTTACGGTGGTAAATGCCACGTGCATTCCAATTCATTATCCGTGTCATTGCAGTGGTCGTCATCGATATTAAGCAATAGCTGTTTAGGGGAGGGGGAGTTTAGTCAATTGCGAAGGCATCAAGGTCAGAGAAGAGTGCAAAGAAGCCCGAGTATGTGGCGAGCACCTCGTGAGTGAGGTGTGGCTGGGTTAGCAGAAGCGTGAGTATGTGTATGCACTCGTGCTGCGCTTGGACCCAGGTCATTCGTGGGAATGTTAGGTTTCTTTGCAGTGTGGCAGGAGTTAGGGAAGGTGGGATCGCTGGTTTTGGAGGTTGAAAGTGGGCGTGTGTGCCTTGCTGGCGGTCATGGGTGGGGGTGGGGGGTCTCGAAGTGCTGGTCGCTGGTCTCAGATTAAAGCTGTTGCGGCTCTGGGCCATATGAGGCGTTACTGGGGGGGGGCGATGTTGTCCTGTGTGAGGGCTTGTGTGTGGTCCCTGGGGGCAGTAGGGCGTGGGGGCACTTGTCCCCTCAGTCTCGCCAGTTGGCGCTGGTATTCGCGGCAACCCCGGAATCGGGCCCCATGCCCTGGTAATCTGCACAGGGCGCAGGTTCGCCTCTCAAGGGGGACGGTGCACGAGCGAGATTCGTGCCCCCGTGCACACTTGGAGCACAGGGGTTCGGGGGCGGGGCATCGCTGGAACGAGTGCCCTAACCTCTGGCATTTGAGACATTGGATGATTGTGGCTAGGGGGCGGAAATCCTCAATTGTGATTTTGAAATGCAGTAGGGTGGTGATTTGTCTGAGTTTCTGCAGGTCTTCAGTAGAGGGGACCTCGATCACATAGATAGGGAGGAGTGTCCTGTCTCTGGCAAGGCGTCTTAGTTGTTGCACCCGTATTGTGCGTATCCCTTTAATCTGTAACTCTTCTTTGATTTCTGAAGCCGCCCCGTCCAGGAACAGTGGCTTTACCACTGCTCTGTGGGAGCGGTCTTCCCTGTGAACGTTGGTAACATTGAATAGGACCCCCTTTCCCCTCAGGAACTCGCAGAAGTTTCTATAGTCCTCCTTCCGGGTAAATCGCACCATCGTGTCATGGGAGACTGGTGCTCGGTTACACGAATAGTGCCCCGGGTTGTAGGTTCTATCAAACTCCGCGAGCACTGCAGGCATTCGGGGGGACTCGTCCTTGAACACGTAGATGGGGGACTGGTATTCCCTGGCTCATGGCAGAGACCTAATGAAGGTACTCAAAAACACCGAACTCAAACTCATCCTCACACCAGGCCCTACACGGATAGGTCAAGGCACCCAGAACAATAGCTCACCAGACAAAATACTCACCTCCAAAAAAACCTATTCGCTCGTACAAGACATCACCACAGACGCACCCCCCGACACGGACCATATGCCAGTCATTGTCTCCTTGAAATCCGGTCCATGGAACACACAAGCATTCAGAAGCATAACCGTCAAGGACTACGAAAACGCAGACTGGGAACTGTTCAAGGAGACAGCATCCCGACTGACAAGAAATACTGTACTCACCACACCAACGACCACACATGACATTGACCAGCAAGCGCAAACACTGACAGATATAATTATGCAAGCACACATCACAGCAATACCCAACAAGACAGTCCACATAAACCCGTATAGCAGACCACTCCCCAAAGAAATAATATGTCTTATTAAAAAGAAGAGGAAAGCACATAGAAACTTCCTAAAGAGGCACAACGCAGCTGACAAGACTATTAAACAAAGCACAAGAGGAAGTAAAGCAGGCCATACAAAAACACAACAGACAACACTGGGACAGGAAATTACACGACCTTACGCAATCACACAAACGGGATCCAGCAAAATTCTGGAAATTGATAAAAAGCACCAAAAGAAAGACTGCACCCAACTACCCTATCAAAAAAGATGTAAACACCGTAACCGACACACGTGAGAAACTCGAAATCTTCCGAGCCCACTACGAAGAAGTTTTCCAAACACCGCAAAGCCCAGACTTTAACAAACAATACTACAAAAGAATCAACTATCACATCAAACTGCAACACCAGTTATACACCCCCCAACTAGCCATCGAAAACTTAAACTCCGACGAAGAAGCCGAAGCACCCCTAACCACAGACGACATAATAGCAACATTCAAAAACACCAGAAACACAGCTCCCGGCCCAGACAGCATAACCTACCAGATGTTAAGGAACCTACCGATAGATACAATAAAACTACTCAGAGACATATACAACACCATGCTACGGTACGGATATCACCCCACCAAATGGAAAACTGCCCACATACTACTGTTCCAGAAACCCGGTAAAGACCATACAGACCATAGAAACTACAGGCCAATATCACTCACATCAACCCTCTCTAAAATATTTGAGAGGGTGATGGTGAAGAGACTAAACAAAATATGCAACCAAAAACACCTCCTCCCAACGACACAAGCAGGTTACCGCAGCGACATCACCATCCAGGACCAGCTGGTTCGGGTGATGTCGCAATTCAAGAATGGTCACAATTTAGGCTATACAACGGTCGCAGCATTTCTCGACGTAAAAGCGGCCTTCGATAAATGCTGGATTAATGGTCTGCTGTATAAGCTCACCGATTTCAAAATACACCCCCGAATAGTCAGATGGATCCCCAGTTTTCTAAACGGCAGAACAGCCAACATAAAACTAGACAACACATTATCCGAACCCATCACACTACATGCAGGCACACCCCAGGGGAGCGCAATATCAGGCCTCCTCTACATTATATACACGGCAGACACACCCCAGCATCCAGCTCGCCCAGTATGCCGACGATACGGCGTACTGGTGCACAAGCCCCCAGACGGACCAGGCAAAACATCAATTGGAACTTCAACTCAAGGCATATATAGACTGGACCAAAAAATGACGTATATCAATCAACGCAGAAAAAACCCAAGCCATCGTCATCCGAAAGAAGAGGAAATACCGCCACAACAACCTGACCCTCAAACTAAACAAAACAACCATAAAATGTGCCAAATCAGTGAAATACCTCGGGATACAAATCAATACCCAACTGACAGTAAAACCCCACTACAAGGCCCCACTGAACAATACCAGAGCCATATACTCCACCCTCACTTTCCTCGCCAAACTAAACAAGACGGGATTGAACACGCAAATACTAACCAAACTATATAAATGCCTCATTCGCCCATGCCTGACGTATGGTGCAGTCGCCCTAATGCCCCTCATAACAAAAACAACAATGACAAGCATCCAAGCATTCGAGCGCAAATGCCTACGCACCGCAAATAAACTTTTCCCCAACTTTAAAAACACGATGATCCATGAATATGCCAGAATAATCCCCATCGATAAGCACATTGCCAACCTAATGCTCTCCTACATCCACAACGCACATACGAGACCCCACAGGAGAACACTTATACGAACAGTTCAAACTATGCGAACACTCCCACCAGAAAAACAGCACGAAATTCCACCCCTACTAACGCTAATATACATTTATGACCAACACCAGGAGCAACAAAAAGAACAAGTCGAACAATATCCACAGGCACTATTGAACATCTAATCACCCTCCCACTACAAGCAAACAAAAAACACACGAAACAAACACAACAGAGCTGAGTTGCAGCGGCGAACAAATAAAGTACATCGCACCGGAGAAACAGTCCTCAGGCAGAAGAAGAGACGGCGGCAGGTTGTGGGACACGGACCTTTTCCGACATAAATTCAAAATTGTAAATGTGCAAATATGTCATTTTATTTAAAAAAAAATTAAAAAAAAAACACAAAACACAAAAGACAACAAAAACAAAATATGCATATATGCAAAATGTGCATATATACACATACACAATAACACACACATATTTGCACATATTTTATATTTTATCTAATTAACCCATCATTGTATAACAAAACACGACAATCTGCCCTAAGAGTACGCACACGACGGAAATATCTCTGCGCACACAACAAGATAAAAATTCTTCTCACTAGGCTTAAGAGGGGTAAACCCTAAGAAGTCCGGGAATGGAAATTTACCATGACCCGAATTCCAATTTTCATTCATTTATTTATTATGATGTGACGCGATGTGACTTAATGCGCATGCGATGCACAAAAGATGCGATATCAAGAGATGCCATGAGCATGTGACGCGATGTGACTCCATGCGCATCCGATGCGATACACAAAAGATGCTATATCAAACTAAGACATACCCATGTGACGCGATGTGACTCATTGCTCATGAGATGCGATACACAAAAGATGCTATATCAAGCGATGCAATGCGCATGTGACGCGATGTGACTCAATGCGCATGCGATGCGATTCACATAAGATGCGATATCAACCGATGCCATGCGCATGTAATGCGATGCGATTCAATGCGCATGCGATGCGCTGCACGTAAGATGCGATATCAAGCGATGCCATGCGCATGTGATTCGACGTGACTCAATGCGCATGCGATGCGATGCTCAAAAGATGCGATATCAAGCGATGTCATTAGCATATGACTCGATGTGACTCAATGCGCATGCGATGCGATATCAAGCGATGCCATGCCCATGTGACGCTATGTGACTCAATGAGCATGCGATGCGATGCACAAAAGATGCGATATCAAGCGATGTCATGCGCATGTGACGCGATGTGACTTAGTACGCATGCGATGCGATGCACAAAAGATGCGATATCTAGCGATGCCATGCGCATGTGACGCGATGTGACTAAATACGCATGCGGTGCGAATCACAAAAGATGGGATATCAAGCGATGCCATGACCATGTGAGGCTATGTGACTCAATGCGCATGCGATGCGATGCACAAAAGATGCGATATCCAGCGATGTCATGCGCATGTAACGCGATGTGACTTAATACGCATGTGATGCGATGCACAAAAGATGCGATATCAAGCGATGCCATGCGCATGTGACGCGATGTGGCTTAACACGCATCCGGTGCGATGCACAAAAGATGGGATATCAAGCGATGCCATGCGCATGTAATGCAATGCGATTCAATGCGCATGCGATGCCATGCACATAAAATTCGATGTCGAGCGATGCCATGCGCGTCTGATGCGATGTGACTCAATGCGCGTTATATGCGATGCACAAAAGGCGCGATATCAAGCGATGCCAAGCGCATGTGACGCGATGTGATTCAATGCGCATGCGATGCGATGCACAAAAGATGCTATATCAAGCGATGCCATGCGCATGTGATGCAATGTGACTCAATACGCATGCGATTAGATGTTCTAAAGATGCGCTATAGGGCGATGTCATGAGCCTCTGACGCTATATGACTCAATGCGCATGCGTTGCGATGCACATAAGATGCGATATCAAGTGATGCCATGCGGATGTGACGTGACGTGACTCAGTGCACATGCGACGCGATAATCATAAAATGCGATATCAAGCGATGCCATGCCCATATGACGCGATGTGATTCAATGGGCATGCGATGCGATGCACATAAGATGCGATATTGAGCGATGCCATGCGCATGTCATGCGATGTGATTCAATGCCCATGCCATGCGATGCACATAAGATGCTATATCAAGTGATGCCATGCGGATGTGACGCTATGTGACTTAATGCCCATGCGATGCACAAAGGATGCGACATCAAGCGATGCCATGAGCATGTGACGCGATGTGACTCAATGCTCATGAGATGCGATGCACAAAAGATGGTATATCAAGCGATGCCATGCGCATGTGACGCGATGTGGCTCAACGCGCATGCGATGCGATGCACATAAGATGCGATATCAAGCGTTGCTATGCGCATGTAATGCGATGCGATTCAATTCGCATGCGATGCGCTGCACGTAAGATGCAATATCAAGTGATGCCATAAGCATGTGATGCGACGTGTCTCAATGCGCTCGCGATGTGATATAGAAAAGAATGCGATATCAAACGACGACATACCCATGTGACGCGATGTGACCCAAAGCGCATGCGATGCGCTGCTCAAAGGATGCGATGTCTAGCGAAGCCATGCGCATGTGATGCGATGTCACTCAATGCGCATACGACGCGATACACATAAGATGCGATATCAAGCGATGCCATACGCATGTAGTGCGGGGCGATTCAATGCGCATGCGATGCGATGCACATAAGATGCGATGTCGAGCGATGCCATGCGCATGTCACGCGTCGTGACTCAATGCGCATGCGACGCGATGCACATAAGATGCGATATCAAGCGATGCCATGCCCATGTGAAGCTATGTGGCTCAATGCGCATGCGATGCGATGCACAAAAGGTGCGATATCAAGCGAGGACATACCCATATGAGGCCATGTGGCTCAATGCGCATGCGATGCGATGCACATAAGGCACGATATCAAATGATGCCATGCGCATGTGACCGATGTCACTCAATGCGCATGCGATGCGATGCACTTAAGATGGGATATCAAGCGATGCCAGGCGCATGTAATGCAATGCGATTCAATGCGCATGCGATGCCATGCACATAAAATGCGATGTCGAGCGATGCCATGCGCATGTGAAGCGATTTGACTAATAGCGCATGCGATGCGATGCACATAAAATTCAATGTCAACCGATGCCATGCGCGTCTGATGCGATGTGACTCAACGCGCATGCGATGCGATGCACATAAAGTGCGATATCAAGTGATGCCATTTGCATGTGACGCGATGATCCTCAATGCGCATGGGATGCGATGCACATAAGATGCGATATCAAGCGATGCCGTGCACATTTGGCGCGATTTGACACAATGCGCCTACGATGCGATGCACATAAGATGCGACTTCAAGCGATGGCATGCGCATGTGACAAGATGAGACTCAATGCACATGCGCTACGATGCACATAAAATCAGATTATAAGCGATGCAATGCGCATGGGTTGCGACGTGACTCAATGCGCATGCGATGCGATTAACATAAGATGCGGTTTCGATTGGTGCCATGCGGATGTGACGCGACGTCACTCAATGCGCCTGCGAAGCGATGCACATAAGATGCGATTTCGAGCGATGGCATGCGCATGTGACAAGATGAGACTCAATGCACATGCGCTACGATGCACATAAAATCAGATTATAAGCGATGCAATGCGCATGGGTTGCGACGTGACTCAATGCGCATGCGATGCGATTAACATAAGATGCGGTTTCGATTGGTGCCATGCGGATGTGACGCGACGTCACTCAATGCGCCTGCGAAGCGATGCACATAAGATGCGATATCAAGCGATGTCACGCGCATGTGACGCGATGTGACTTAATACGCATGCGTTGCACAAAAGATGCGATATCAAGCGATGCCATGCGCATGTGACGCGATGTGACTTAATACGCATGCGGTGCGATGCACAAAAGATGCGATATCAAACGATGACATACCTATGTTACGCGATGTGACTCAATGCGCCTGCGATGCGATGCTCAAAAGATGCGATGTCGAGCGAAGCCATTCGCAAGTAGTGCGGTGCAATTCAATGCGCATGCGATGCGATGCACATAAGATGCGATGTCGAGCGATGCCATGCGCATGTCACGCGACGTGACTCAATGCGCATGCGACGCGATGCACATAAGATGCGATATCAAGCGATGCCATGCCCATGTGACGCTATGTGGCTTAATGCGCAGGCGATGCGATGCACATAAGTTGCGATATCAAGCGATGTCACGCGCATGTGACGCGATGTGACTTAATACGCATGCGATGCACAAAAGATGCGATATCAAGCAATGCCATGCGCATGTGACGCGATGTGACTTAATACGCATGCGGTGCGATGCACAAAAGATGCGATATCAAACGATGACATACCTATGTTACGCGATGTGACCCAATGCGCCTGCGATGCGATGCTCAAAAGATGCGATGTCGAGCGAAGCCATGCGCATGTAGTGCGGTGCGATTCAATGCGCATGCGATGCGATGCACATAAGATGCGATGTCGAGCGATGCCATGCGCATGTCACGCGACGTGACTCAATGCGCATGCGACGCGATGCACATAAGATGCGATATCAAGCGATGCCATGCCCATGTGACGCGATGTGACTCAATGCGCATACGATGCGATGCACATAAAATGCGATATCAAGCGATGCCATACGCATGTAGCGCGGTGCGATTCAATGCGCATGCGATGCGATGCAATTAAGATGCGATATCAAGCGATGCCATACCCATGTGAGGCCATGTGGCTCAATGCGCATGCGATGCGATGCACATAAGGTACGATATCAAATGATGCCATGCGCATGTGACGCGATGTTACTCAATGCGCATGCGATGCACATAAGATGCGATATCAAGCGATGTGGTGCGCATTAGACGCGATTTGACTCAATGCGCCTACGATGCGATGCACATAAGATGCGATATCAAGCGAAGCCATGCGCATGTAATGCGATGTGATTCAATGCGCACGCGATGCGATGCACATAAGATGCGATTTCGAGCGATTACATGCGCATGTGACACGATGAGACCCAATGCGCATGCGTTGTGATGCACATAAAATTAGATTATAAGCGATGCCAAGCGCATATGATGCGGCGTGACTCAATGCGCGTGCGATGCGATGCACTTAAGATGCGATCTCAAGTGATGTCTTACGGATGTGACTCGAGGTGACTCATTGTGCATGCGATGGGATGCACATACGATGCGATATCTAGCGATGCTATGCACCTGTAATGCGATGCGATTCAATTCACATGCGATGCGATGCACATAAGATGCGATATCAAGCGATGCCATGCTCATGTGATGGGACGTGACTCAATGCGAATGCGATGCGTTGCACAAAAAAATGCGATATCAAGCGATGACATACCCATGCGACGCGATGTGACTCAATGCGCATGCGATGCGATGCTCAAAAGATGCGATATCAAGCGATGTCATTAGTATGTGACGCGATGTGACTCAATGCGCATGCGATGCGATGCACATAAGATGCGATATCAAGTGATGCCATGCGCATGTGACGCGATGTGACTCAATGCGCATGCGATGCGATGCACATAAGATGCGATATCAAGCGATGCCGTGCACATTTGGCGCGATTTGACTCAATGCGCCTACGATGCGATGCACATATGATGCGACTTCAAGCGATGCCACGCGCATGTGATGCGTTGTGATTCAATGCGCATGCTTAGCGATGCACATAAGATGCGATTTCGAGCGATGCCATGCGCATGTGACACGATGAGACTCAATGCACATGCGCTACGATGCACAAAAGATGCGATATCCAGCGATGTCATGCGCATGTGACGCGATGTGACTTAATACGCATGCGATGCGATGCACAAAAGATGCGATATCAAGCGATGCTATGCGCATGTGACGCGATGTGGCTTAACACGCATCCGGTGCGATGCACAAAAGATGGGATATCAAGCGATGCCATGCCCATGTAATGCAATGCGATTCTATGCGCATGCGATGCCATGCACATAACATTCGATGTCGAGCGATGCCATGCGCGTCTGATGCGATGTGACTCAATGCGCATGCGATGCCTTGCACATAAGATGTGATATCAAGCGATGCCATGCGCATGTGATGCGATGCGATTCAATCTGCATTATGTGCGATGCAAAAAAGGCGCAATATCAAGCGATGCCATGCGCATGTGACGCGATGTGATTCAATGCGCATGCGATGCGATGCACAAAAGATGCTATATCAAGCGATGCCATGCGCATGTGATGCAATGTGACTCAATACGCATGCGATGCGATGTTCTAAAGATGCGCTATAGGGCGATGTCATGAGCCTCTGACGCTATATGACTCAATGCGCATGCGTTTCGATGCACATAAGATGCGATATCAAGTGATGCCATGCGGATGTGACGTGACGTGACTCAGTGCACATCGACGCGATAATCATAAAATGCGATATCAAGCGATGCCATGCCCATGTGACGCGATGTGATTCAATGCGCATGCGATGCGATGCACATAAGATGCGATATTGAGCGATGCCATGCGCATGTCATGCGCTGTGATTCAATGCCCATGCCATGAGATGCACATAAGATGCTATATCAAGTGATGCCATGCGGATGTGACGCTATGTGACTTAATGCGCATGCGATGCACAAAGGATGCGACATCAAGCGATGCCATGAGCATGTGACGCGATGGGACTCAATGCTCATGAGATTCGATGCACAAAAGATGGTATATCAAGCGATGCCATGCGCATGTGAAGCTATGTGGCTCAATGCGCATGCGATGCGGTGCACAAAGGGTGCGATATCAAGCGAGGACATACCCATA
Organism: Tenodera sinensis; assembly: GCA_030765045.1. Taxonomy (NCBI): domain Eukaryota; kingdom Metazoa; phylum Arthropoda; class Insecta; order Mantodea; family Mantidae; genus Tenodera; species Tenodera sinensis. The sequence continues at coordinate 111,053,591 of CM060970.1, read as the reverse complement.
TGAGGCCATGTGGCTCAATGCGCATGCGATGCGATGCACATAAGACCCGATATCAAATGATGCCATGTGCATGTGACCCGATGTCACTCAATGCGCATGCGATGCTATGCACTTAAGATGGGATATCAAGCGATGCCAGGCGCATGTAATGCAATGTGATTCAATGCGCATGCGATGCCATGCACATAAAATGCGATGTCAACCGACGCCATGCGCGTCTGATGCGATGTGACTCAATGCGCATGCGATGCGATGCACATAAAGTGCGATATCAAGTGACGCCATTTGCATGTGACGCGATGTTGCTCAATGCGCATGGGATGCGATGCACATAAGATGCGATATCCAGCGATGCCGTGCACATTTGGCGCGATTTGACTCAATGCGCCTACGATGCGATGCACATAAGATGCGACTTCAAGCAATGCCACGCGCATGTGATGCGATGTGATTGAATGCGCATGCTTAGCGATGCACATAAGATGCGATTTCGAGCGATGGCATGCGCATGTGACAAGATGAGACTCAATGCACTAGCGCTACGATGCACATAAAATTAGATTATAAGCGATGCAATGCGTATGGGTTGTGACGTGACTCAATGCGCATGCGATGCGATTAACATAAGATGCGGTTTCGATTGGTGCCATGCGGATGTGACGCGACGTCACTCAATGCGCCTGCGAAGCGATGCACATACGATGCGATATCAAGCGATGCTATGTCCATGTTACGCTATGTGGCTTAATGCGCATGCGATGCGATGCACATAAGTTGGGATATCAAGCGATGTCACGCGCATGTGACGCGATGTGACTTAATACGCATGCGATGCACAAAAGATGCGATATCAAGCGATGCCATGCGCATCTGACGCGATGTGACTTAATACGCATGCGATGCACAAAAGATGCGATATCAAGCGATGCCATGCGCATGTGACGCGATGTGACTTAATACGAATGCGATGCACAAAAGATGCGATATCAAGCGATGCCATGCGCATGTGACGCGATGTGACTTAATACGCATGCGGTGCGATGCACAAAAGATGCGATATCAAACGATGACATACCCATGTTACGCGATGTGACTCAATGCGCCTGCGATGCGATGCTCAAAAGATGCGATGTCGAGCGAAGCCATGCGCATGTAGTGTGGTGCGATTCAATGCGCATGCGATGCGATGTACATAAGATGCGATGTCGAGCGATGCCATGCGCATGTCACGCGACGTGACTCAATGCGCATGCGATGCGATGCACATAAAATGCGATATCAAGCGTTGCCATTCGCATGTGACGCGATGCGATTCAATTCGCATGCGACGCGCTGCACGTAAGATGCGATATAAAGTGATGCCATAAGCATGTGATGCGACGTGTCTCAATGCGCATGCGATGTGATGCACAAAAAAGTGCAATATCAAACGATGACATACCCCTGTGACGCGATGTGACTCAATGCGCATGCGATGCGATGCTCAAAAATGCTATGTCGAGCGAAGCCATGCGCATGTGATGCGATGTGACTCAATGCGCATGCGATGCGATACACATAAGATGCGATATCAAGCGATGCCATACGCATGTAGTGCGGTGCGATTCAATGCGCATGCGATGCGATGCAATTAAGATGCGATATCAAGCCATGCCATACCCATGTGAGGCCATGTGGCTCAATGCGCATGCGATGCGATGCACATAAGATACGATATCAAATGATGCCATGCGCATGTGACGCGATGTTACTCAATGCGCATGCGATGCACATAAGATGCGATATCAAGCGATGCGGTGCGCATTGGACGCGATTTGACTCAATGCGCATGCGATGCGATGCACATAAGATGCAATATCAAGCGATGCCATGCTCATGTGATGCGACGTGACTCAATGCAAATGCGATGCGTTGCACAAAAAAATGCGATATCAAGCGATGACATACCTATGAGACGCGATGTGACTCAATGCGCATGCGATGCGATGCTCAAAAGATGCGATATCAAGCGATGTCATTAGTATGTGACGCGATGTGACTCAATGCGCATGCGATGCGATGCACATAAGATGCGATATCAAGCGATGCCATGCGCATGTGACGCGATGTGACTCAATGCGCATGCGATGCGATGCACATAAGATGCAATATCAAGCGATGCCATGCGCATGTGACGCGCTGTTACTCAATGCGCATGCGATGCGATGCGCATAAGATGCGATATTAAGCGATGCCATGCGCATGTAATGCGATGCGATTCAATGCGCATGCGATGCGGTGCACATAAAGTGCGATATCAAGTGATGCCATGCGCATGTAATGCGATGTGGCCCAATGCACATGCGATGCGATGCACAGAAGATGCGACATCAAGTGATGCCGTGGGCATGTGACGCTATGTTGCTCAATGCGCATGGGATGTGATGCACATAAGATGCGATATCAAGCGATGACGTGCACATTTGGCGCGATTTGACTCAATGCGCCTACGATGCGATGCACATAAGATGCGACTTCAAGCGATGCCACGCGCATGTGGTGCGATGTGATTCAATGCGCATGCTTAGCGATGCACATAAGATGCAATTTCGAGCGATGCCATGTTCATGTGACACGATGAGACTCAATGCACATGCGCTACGATGCACATAAAATTAGAGTATAAGCGATGCAGTGCGCATGTGTTGCGACGTGACTCCATGCGCATGCGATGTGATTAACACAAGATGCGGTTTCTATTGGTGCCATGCGGATGTGACGCGACGTCACTCAATGCGCCTGCGAAGCGATGCACGTACGATGCCATATAGAGCGATGCCATGCGCATGTGATGCAATGTGACTCAATGCGCATGCGATGTCTTGCACACAAGATGCGATATCAAATGATGCCATGCGCATGTAATGCGGTGAGATTCAATTCGCATGCGATGCGCTGCAAGTAAGATGCGATATCAAGTGACGCCATAAGCATGTGATGCGACGTGTCTCAATGCGCATGCAATGTGATGCACAAAAAAATGCGATATCAAACAATGACATACCCATGTTACGCGATGTGACTCAATGCGCATGCGATGCGATGCTCAAAAGATGCGATGTCGAACGAAGCCTAGCGCATGTAGTGCGGTGCGATTCAATGCGCATGCGATGCGATGCACATAAGAAACAATGTCGAGCGATGCTATGCGCATGTCACGCGACGTGACTCAATGCGCATGCGACGCGATGCACATAAGATGCGATATCAAGCGATGCCATGCCCATGTGACGCGATCTGACTCAATGCGCATGCGATGCGAGGCACATAAAATGCGATATCAAGCGTTGCCATGCGCATGTAATGCGATGCGATTCAATTCGCATGCGACGTCTGCACGTAAGATGCGATATCAAGTGACGCCATAAGCATGTGATGCGACGTGTCTCAATGCGCATGCGATGTGATGCACAAAAAAATGCGATATCAAACGATGACATACCCATGTGACGCGATGTGATTCAATGCGCATCCGATGCGATGCTCAAAAGATGCGATGTCGAGCGAAGCCATGCGCATGTGAAACGATGTGACTCAATGCGCATGCGATGCGATACACATAAGATGTGATATCAAGCGATGCCATATGCATGTAGTGCGGTGCGATTCAATCCGCATGCGATGCGATGCACATAAGATGCGATGTCGAGCGATGCCATGCGCATGTCACGCGACGTGACTCAATGCGCATGCGACGCGATGCACATAAGATGCGATATCAAGCGATGCCGTGCGCATTTGACGCGATTTGACTCAATGCGACTACGATGCGATGCACATAAGTAGCGACATCAAGCGATGCCTTGCGCATGTGATGCGATGTGATTCAATGCGCACGCTATGCGATGCACATAAGATGCGATTTCGAGAGATTACATGCGCATGTGACACGATGAGACCCAATGCGCATGCGTTGCGATGCACATAAAATTAGATTATAAGCGATGCCAAGCGCATGCGATGCGGCGTGACTCAATCCGCGTGCGATGCGATGCACATAAGATGCGATCTCAAGTGATGCCATGCGGATGTGATGCGATGTGGCTCAGTGCGCATGCGATGCGATGCACATAAAATGCGAAGTCGAGCGATGCCATGCGCATGTGATGCGATTTGACTCAATGCGCATGCGATGCGATGCACATAAAATGCGAAGTCGAGCGATGCCATGCGCATGTGATGCGATGTGACTCAATGCGCATGCGATGCGATGCACATAAAATGCGAAGTCGAGCGATGCCATGCGCATGTGATGCGATGTGACTAAATGCGCATGCGATGCGATGCAAATAAAATACGATGTCGAGCGATGCCATGCGCATCTGATGCGATGTGACTCAATGCGCATGCGATGCGATGCACATAAGATGCGATCTCAAGTGATGCCTTACGGATGTGACGCGACGTGACTCAATGTGCATGCGACGCGATGCTCATACGATGCGATATCTAGCGATGCCATGCACCTGTAATGCGATGCCATTCAATGCAAATGCGATGCGATGCACATAAGATGCGATATCAAGCGATGCCATGCGCATGTGACCCGATGTCACTCAATGCGCATGCGATGCGATGCACATAAGATGCGATATAAAGCGATGCCATGCGCATGTAATGCAATGCGATTATATGCGCATGCGATGGCATGCACATAAAATGCGAAGTCGAGCGATGCCATGCACATGTGAAGCGATTTGACTAAATGCGCATGCGATGCGATGCACATAAAATTCGATGTCGCGCGATGCCATGCGCATCTGACGCGATGTGACTCAATGCGCATGCGATGCGATGCACATAAAATGCGATATCAAGCGATGCCATGCGCATGTGATGCAATGTGACTCAATGCGCATGCGATGCCTTGCACATAAGATGCGATATCAAGCGATGGCATGCGCATGTAATGCGGTGCGATTCAATGCGCATGCGATGCGATGCACATAAGATGCGATGTCGAGCGATGCCATGGGCATGTCACGCGACGTGACTCAATGCGCATACTACGCGATGCACATAAGATGCGATATCATGCGATGCCATGCCCATGTGACGCGATGTGACTCAATTCGCATGCGATGCGATGCACATAAGAAGCGATATCAAGCGTTGCCATGCGCATGTAATGCGATGCGATTCAATTCGCATGGGACGCGCTGCACGTAAGATGCGATATCAAGTGATGCCACAAGCATGTGATACGACGTGTTTCAATGCGCATACGATGTGATGCACAAAAAAAAAAGTGCGATATCAAACGATGACATACCCATGTGACGCGATGTGACTCAATGCGCATGCGATGCGATGCTCAAAAGATGCGATGTCGAGCGAAGCCATGCGCATGTGATGCGATGTGACTGAATGCGCATGCGATGCGATGCACATAAGATGCGATATCAAATGATGCCATGCGCATGTGACGCGATGTTATGCAATGTGCATGCGATGCACATAAGATGCGATATCAAGCGATGCCGTGCGCATTTGACGCGATTTGACTCAATGCGCCTACGATGTGATACACATAAGATGCGATATCAAGCGATGCCATGCGCATGTAATGCGATGTGATTCAATGCGCACGCGATGCGATGCACATGAGATGCGATTTCGAGCGATTACATGCGCATGTGACACGATGAGACCCAATGCGCATGCGTTGTGATGCACATAAAATTAGATTATAAGCGATGCCAAGCGCATGTGATGCGGCGTGACTCAATGCGCGTGCGATGCGATGCACTTAAGATGCGATCTCAAGTGATGCCTTACGGATGTGACGCGACGTGACTCATTGCGCATGCGACGCGATGCACATACGATGCGATATCCAGCGATACCATGCACCTGTAATGTGATGCGATTCAATGCACATGCGATGCGATGCACATAAGATGCGATATCAAGCGATGCCTTGCTCATGTGATGCGACGTGACTCAATCGGCATGCGATGCGTTGCACAAAAAGATGCGATATCAAGCGTTGTTATTAGCATGTGGCGCGATGTGACTCAATGCGCATTAGATGCGATGCACATAAGATGCGATATCAAGCGATGCCATGCGCATGTGACGCGATGTGACTGAATGCGCATGCCATACGATGCACATAAGATGCGATATCAAGCGATGCCATGCGCATTTGACGCGCTGTTACTCAATGCGCATGCGATTCGATGCGCATAAGATGCGATATCAAGAGATGCCATGCGCATGTAATGCGATGCGATTCAATGCACATGCGATGCGATGCACAGAAGATGCGATATCAAGTGATGCCATGGGCATGTGACGCGATGTTGCTCAATGCACATGCGATGCGATGCACATAAGATGCGATATCAAGCGATGCCTTGCTCATGTGATGCGACGTGACTCAATGGGCATGCGATGCGTTGCACAAAAAAATGCGATATCAAGCGATGACATACCCATGAGACGCGATGTGACTCAATGCGCCTACGATGCGATGCACATAAGATGCGACTTCAAGCGATGCCACGCGCATGTGATGCGACGTTATTCAATGCGGATGCTTAGCGATGCACATAAGATGCGATTTCGAGCGATGCCATGCGCATGTGACATGATGAGACTCAATGCACATGCGCTACGATGCACATAAAATTAGATTATAAGCGATGCACTGCGCATGTGTTGAGACGTGACTCAATGCGCATGCGATGCGATTAACATAAGATGCGGTTTCGATTGGTGCCATGCGGATGAGACGCGACGTCACTCAATGCGCCTGCGAAGCGATGCGCTGGACATAAGATGCGATATCAAGCGCTGCCATGAGCATGTGACGCGATGTGACAAGCGATGCGATTCGTATAAGATGGGATGTCGAGCGATGCCTAGCGCATGAGATCCGATGTGACCCAATGCGCATGCGATGCGATGCACATAAAATGCGATACCAAGCGATGCCATGCGCATTTGACGCGATGTGACAAGCGATGCGATTCGTATAAGATGGGATGTCGAGCGATGCCTAGCGCATGAGATCCGATGTGACTCAATGCGCATGCGATGCGATGCACATAAAATGCGATATCAAGCGATGCCATGCGCATGTAATGCGATGCGATGTGACTCAATGCGCAAGCGATGCGATGCACATAAAATGCGATGTCGAGCGATGCCATGCGATGTGACCCAATGCGCATACGATGCGATGCACATAAAATAGGATATCCAGCGATGGCATGCGCAGGTGATGCGATTTGACTCAATACGCATGCGAGGAGATGCACAAAAAATGCGATATCAAGCGATGCCATGCGCATGTGACTAGACGTGACAATATGCGCATGCGATGCGATGCACATAAGATGCGATATCAAGCGATGGCATGCGCATGTGGCGCGATGTGACACAAAGCGCATGCGATGCGATGCACATGAGATGCCATATCAAGCGATGCCGTGCGCATTTGACGCGATTTGACTCAATGCGACTACGATGCGATGCACATAAGTAGCGACATCAAGCGATGCCTTGCGCATGTGATGCGATGTGATTCAATGCGCACGCTATGCGATGCTCATAAGATGCGATTTCGAGCGATTACATGCGCATGTGACACGATGAGACCCAATGCGCATGCGTTGCGATGCACATAAAATTAGATTATAAGCGATGCCAAGCGCATGCGATGCGCCGTGACTCAATCCGCGTGCGATGCGATGCACATAAGGTGCGATCTCAAGTGATGCCATGCGGATGTGATGCGATGTGGCTCAGTGCGCATGGGATGCGATGCACTTAAGATGCGGTATCAAGCAATGCCATGCGGATGTGATGCGATGTGGCTCAGTGCGCATGGGATGCGATGCACATAAGATGCGATATAAAGCGATGCCATGCGCATGTAATGCAATGCGATTATATGCGCATGGGATGCCATGCACATAAAATGCGAAGTCGAGCGATGCCATGCGCATGTGAAGCGATTTGACTAAATGCGCATGCGATGCGATGCACATAAAATACCATGTCGAGCGATGCCATGCGCATCTGATGCGATGTGACTCAATACGCATGCGATGCGATGCACATAAGATGCGACCTCAAGTGATACCTTACGGATGTGACGCGACGTGACTCATTGTGCATGCGACGCGATGCTCATACGATGCGATATCTAGCGATGCCATGCACCTGTAATGCGATGCCATTCAATGCAAATGCGATGCGATGCACATAAGATGCGATATCAAGCGATGCCATGCGCATGTGACCCGATGTCACTCAATGCGCATGCGATGCGATGCACATAAGATGCGATATAAAGCGATGCCATGCGCATGTAATGCAATGCGATTATATGCGCATGCGATAGCATGCACATAAAATGCGAAGTCGAGCGATGCCATGCACATGTGAAGCGATTTGACTAAATGCGCATGCGATGCGATGCACATAAAATTCGATGTCGAGCGATGCCATGCGCATCTGATGCGATGTGACTCAATGCGCATGCGATGCGATGCACATAAAATGCGATATCAAGCGATGCCATGCGCATGTGATGCAATGTGGCTAAATGCGCATGCGATGCCTTGCACATAAGATGCGATATCAAGCGATGGCATGCGCATGTAATGCGGTGCGATTCAATTCGCATGCGATGCGCTGCACATAAGATGCGATATCAAATGATGCCATAAGCATGTGATGCGACGTGTCTCAAGGCGCATGCGATGTGATGCACAAAAAGATTGCGATATCAAACGATGACATACCCATGTTACGCGATGTGACTCAATGCGCATGCGATGCGATGCTCAAAAGATGCGATGTCGAGCGAGGCCATGTACATGTAGTGCGGTGCGATTCAATGCGCATGCGATGCGATGCACATAAGATGCGATGTCGAGCGATGCCATGCGCATGTCACGCGACGTGACTCAATGCGCATGCGACGCGATGCACATAAGATGCGATATCATGCGATGCCATGCCCATGTGACGCGATGTGACTCAATTCGCATGCGATGCGATGCACATAAAAAGCGATATCAAGCGTTGCCATGCGCATGTAATGCGATGCGATTCAATTCGCATGCGACGCGCTGCACGTAAGATGCGATATCAAGTGATGCCATAAGCATGTGATGCGACGTGTCTCAATGCTCATACGATGTGATGCACAAAATAAAGTGCGATATCAAACGATGACATACCCATGTGACGCGATGTGACTCAATGCGCATGCGATGCGATGCTCAAAAGATGCGATGTCGAGCGAAGCCATGCGCATGTGATGCGATGTGACTCAATGCGCATGCGATGCGATACACATAAGATGCGATATCAAGCGATGCCATACGCATGTAGTGCGGTGCGATTCAATGCGCATGCGATGCGATGCACATAAGATGCGATATCAAATGATGCCATGCGCATGTAGTGCGGTGCGATTCAATGCGCATGCGATGCGATGCACATAAGATGCGATATCAAATGATGCCATGCGCATGTGACGCGATGTTTTGCAATGCGCATGCGATGCACATAAGATGCGATATCAAGCGATGCCGTGCGCATTTGACGCGATTTGACTCAATGCGCCTACGATGTGATGCACATAAGGTGCGATATCAAGCGATGCCATGCGCATGTAATGCGATGTGATTCAATGCGCATGCGACGCGCTGCACGTAAGATGCGATATCAAGTGATGCCATAAGCATGTGATGCGACGTGTCTCAATGCGCATACGATCTGATGCACAAAAAAAAAGTGCGATATCAAACGATGACATACCCATGTGACGCGATGTGACTCAATACGCATGCGATACACATAAGATGCGATATCAAGCGATGACATGCGCATGTGACGCGATGTGACTCAATGCGCATGCGATGCGATGCACATATGATGCGATTACAGGCGATGCCATGCGCATGTAAGGCGATGCGGTTCAATGCGCATGTGATACGGTGCACATAATATGCGAAATCGAGCGATGCCATGCGCATGTAATGCGATCTGACTCGATGCGCATGAGATGCGATGCACATAGTAGGCGATTTCGAGCGATGCCACGCGCATGTAATGCGATGCACATAAGATGCGACATCAAGCGATGCCATGAGCATTTGACGCGATGTGACTCAATACGCATGCGATGGGATGCACCTAAGATGCGATATCAAGCGATGCCATGCGCATGTGACGCGAAATGACTCAAGGCGCATGCGATGCGATGCACATAAGATTCGATGTCAAGCGATGCCATGCGCGTGTAATGCGATGTGACTGAATGCGCATGCGAGGCACATAAGATGCGATATCAAGCGATGCCGAGCACAAGTGACGCGATGTGACTCAATGCACATGTGATGCGATGCACAAAAATGCGGTGTCGAGCGATGTCATGCGCATGTGGTGCGACGTGACTCAATGCGCATGCGATGCGATGCACATAAGATGCGATATTAAGCGATGCCATGCGCATGTGACGCCACGTGTCGCAATGCGCATGCGATGAGATGCACATAAGATGCGATATCAAGCGATGCCATGCTGCATGTGACGCGATGTGGCTCAATGCGCATGCGATGCGATGCAATAAGATGCGATATCAAGCGATGCCATGCGCATGTGACGCGACGTGACTCAGTGCGGTGCGATGCACATAAGATTCGATAACAAGGGATGCCACGCGCATGTGACGCGATCTGACTCAATGCGCATGCGATGCGGTGCACGTAAGATGCGATGTCAGGTGATGCCATGCGCATGTGACGCGATGTGACTCAAAGCGCATGCGATGCGATGCACATAAAATGCGATGTCGAGCGATGTCAAGCGCAAGTGGTGGGACGTAACTAGGTGCGTATGCCATGCGATGCACATCAGATGCGATATCAAGCGAAGCCATGCGCATGTGACGCGACGTGACTCAATGCGAATGCGATGCGATGCACACAAGATGCGATATCAAGCGATGCCATGCGGATGTGACCGCGAAGTGACTCAATGCGCATGCGATGCTATGCACATAAGATGCGATATCAAGCGATGCCATGCGTATGCGACCGCGAAGTGACTCAATGCGCATGCGATGCGGTTCACATAAGATGCGATATCAAACGTTGTTGTTGTTGTGTTTAACGCCCGCTTTTACTACTACGGCACCGCAGTCGGTGACACTGATGATACGTGAAGATGGAGCACCGGTGGAATGAAATGGCGGGGGAAACCGGAGTACCCGGAGAAAACACGCCCTGACGCCGCTTCGTCCACCACGAATCCCACATGCGGGTCCCTGGGATCGAACCCGGGCCGCCTAGGTGGCAGAAGAGCGCGCGATGTCAAACGATGCCATGCGCATGTGACGTGATGTGACTCAATCCGCATGCGATACGATGCACATAAGATGCGATATCAAGCGATGCCCTGCGCATGTGACGCGATGTGACTGAATGCGCATGCCATACGATGCACATAAGATGCGATATCAAGCGATGCCATGCGCATTTGACGCGCTGTTACTCAATGCGCATGCGATTCGATGCGCATAAGATGCGATATCAAGAGATGCCATGCGCATGTAATGCGATGCGATTCAATGCACATGCGATGCGATGCACAGAAGATGGGATATCAAGTGATGCCATGGGCATGTGACGCGATGATGCTCAATGCACATGCGATGCGATGCACATAAGATGCGATATCAAGCGATGCCTTGCTCATGTGATGCGACGTGACTCAATGGGCATGCGATGCGTTGCACAAAAAAATGCGATATCAAGCGATGACATACCCATGAGACGCGATGTGACTCAATGCGCCTACGATGCGATGCACATAAGATGCGACTTCAAGCGATGCCACGCGCATGTGATGCGACGTTATTCAATGCGGATGCTTAGCGATGCACATAAGATGCGATTTCGAGCGATGCCATGCGCATGTGACACGATGAGACTCAATGCACATGCGCTACGATGCACATAAAATTAGATTATAAGCGATGCACTGCGCATGTGTTGCGACGTGACTCAATGCGCATGCGATGCGATTAACATAAGATGCGGTTTCGATTGGTGCCATGCGGATGAGACGCGACGTCACTCAATGCGCCTGCGAAGCGATGCGCTGGACATAAGATGCGATATCAAGCGCTGCCATGAGCATGTGACGCGATGTGACAAGCGATGCGATTCGTATAAGATGGGATGTCGAGCGATGCCTAGCGCATGAGATCCGATGTGACCCAATGCGCATGCAATGCGATGCACATAAAATGCGATACCAAGCGATGCCATGCGCATTTGACGCGATGTGGCTCGATGCGCATGCGATGCGATGCACATAAAATGCGATATCAAGCGATGCCATGCGCATGTAATGCGATGCGATGTGACTCAATGCGCAAGCGATGCGATGCACATAAGATGCGATGTCGAGCGATGCCATGCGATGTGACCCAATGCGCATACGATGCGATGCACATAAAATAGGATATCCAGCGATGGCATGCGCATGTGATGCGATTTGACTCAATACGCATGCGAGGAGATGCACAAAAAATGCGATATCAAGCGATGCCATGCGCATGTGACTAGACGTGATAATATGCGCATGCGATGCGATGCACATAAGATGCGATATCAAGCGATGGCATGCGCATGTGGCGCGATGTGACACAAAGCGCATGCGATGCGATGCACATGAGATGCCATATCAAGCGATGCCGTGCGCATTTGACGCGATTTGACTCAATGCGACTACGATGCGATGCACATAAGTAGCGACATCAAGCGATGCCTTGCGCATGTGATGCGATGTGATTCAATGCGCACGCTATGCGATGCTCATAAGATGCGATTTCGAGCGATTACATGCGCATGTGACACGATGAGACCCAATGCGCATGCGTTGCGATGCACATAAAATTAGATTATAAGCGATGCCAAGCGCATGCGATGCACCGTGACTCAATCCGCGTGCGATGCGATGCACATAAGGTGCGATCTCAAGTGATGCCATGCGGATGTGATGCGATGTGGCTCAGTGCGCATGGGATGCCATGCACATAAGATGCGATCTCAAGTGATGCCATGCCGATGTGATGCGATGTGGCTCAGTGCGCATGGGATGCGATGCACTTAAGATGCGGTATCAAGCAATGCCATGCGGATGTGATGCGATGTGGCTCAATGCGCATGGGATGCGATGCACATAAGATGCGATATAAAGCGATGCCATGCGCATGTAATGCAATGCGATTATATGCGCATGGGATGCCATGCACATAAAATGCGAAGTCGAGCGATGCCATGCGCATGTGAAGCGATTTCACTAAATGCGCATGCGATGCGATGCACATAAAATACCATGTCGAGCGATGCCATGCGCATCTGATGCGATGTGACTCAATGCGCATGCGATGCGATGCACATAAGATGCGACCTCAAGTGATACCTTACGGATGTGACGCGACGTGACTCATTGTGCATGCGACGCGATGCTCATACGATGCGATATCTAGCGATGCCATGCACCTGTAATGCGATGCCATTCAATGCAAATGCGATGCGATGCACATAAGATGCGATATCAAGCGATGCCATGCGCATGTGACCCGATGTCACTCAATGCGCATGCGATGCGATGCACATAAGATGCGATATAAAGCGATGCCATGCGCATGTAATGCAATGCGATTATATGCGCATGCGATGCCATGCACATAAAATGCGAAGTCGAGCGATGCCATGCACATGTGAAGCGATTTGACTAAATGCGCATGCGATGCGATGCACATAAAATTCGATGTCGAGCGATGCCATGCGCATCTGATGCGATGTGACTCAATGCGCATGCGATGCGATGCACATAAAATGCGATATCAAGCGATGCCATGCGCATGTGATGCAATGTGGCTAAATGCGCATGCGATGTCTTGCACATAAGATGCGATATCAAGCGATGGCATGCGCATGTAATGCGGTGCGATTCAATTCGCATGCGATGCGCTGCACATAAGATGCGAATTCAAATGATGCCATAAGCATGTGATGCGACGTGTCTCAAGGCGCATGCGATGTGATGCACAAAAAGATTGCGATATCAAACGATGACATACCCATGTTACGCGATGTGACTCAATGCGCATGCGATGCGATGCTCAAAAGATGCGATGTCGAGCGAGGCCATCTACATGTAGTGCGGTGCGATTCAATGCGCATGCGATGCGATGCACATAAGATGCGATGTCGAGCGATGCCATGCGCATGTCACGCGACGTGACTCAATGCGCATGCGACGCGATGCACATAAGATGCGATATCATGCGATGCCATGCCCATGTGACGCGATGTGACTCAATTCGCATGCGATGCGATGCACATAAAAAGCGATATCAAGCGTTGCCATGCGCATGTAATGCGATGCGATTCAATTCGCATGCGACGCGCTGCACGTAAGATGCGATATCAAGTGATGCCATAAGCATGTGATGCGACGTGTCTCAATGCGCATACGATGTGATGCACAAAATAAAGTGCGATATCAAACGATGACATACCCATGTGACGCGATGTGACTCAATGCGCATGCGATGCGATGCTCAAAAGATGCGATGTCGAGCGAAGCCATGCGCATGTGATGCGATGTGACTCAATGCGCATGCGATGCGATACACATAAGATGCGATATCAAGCGATGCCATACGCATGTAGTGCGGTGCGATTCAATGCGCATGCGATGCGATGCACATAAGATGCGATATCAAATGATGCCATGCGCATGTGACGCGATGTTATGCAATGCGCATGCGATGCACATAAGATGCGATATCAAGCGATGCCGTGCGCATTTGACGCGATTTGACTCAATGCGCCTACGATGTGATGCACATAAGGTGCGATATCAAGCGATGCCATGCGCATGTAATGCGATGTGATTCAATGCGCATGCGACGCGCTGCACGTAAGATGCGATATCAAGTGATGCCATAAGCATGTGATGCGACGTGTCTCAATGCGCATACGATCTGATGCACAAAAAAAAAGTGCGATATCAAACGATGACATACCCATGTGACGCGATGTGACTCAATACGCATGCGATACACATAAGATGCGATATCAAGCGATGACATGCGCATGTGACGCGATGTGACTCAATGCGCATGCGATGCGATGCACATATGATGCGATTACAGGCGATGCCATGCGCATGTAAGGCGATGCGGTTCAATGCGCATGTGATACGGTGCACATAATATGCGAAATCGAGCGATGCCATGCGCATGTAATGCGATCTGACTCGATGCGCATGAGATGCGATGCACATAGTAGGCGATTTCGAGCGATGCCACGCGCATGTAATGCGATGCACATAAGATGCGACATCAAGCGATGCCATGAGCATTTGACGCGATGTGACTCAATACGCATGCGATGGGATGCACCTAAGATGGGATATCAAGCGATGCCATGCGCATGTGACGCGAAATGACTCAATGCGCATGCGATGCGATGCACATAAGATTCGATGTCGAGCGATGCCATGCGCGTGTAATGCGATGTGACTGAATGCGCATGCGAGGCACATAAGATGCGATATCAAGCGATGCCGAGCACATGTGACGCGATGTGACTCAATGCACATGTGATGCGATGCACATAAGATGCGACTTCAAGCGATGCCACGCGCATGTGATGCGACGTTATTCAATGCGGATGCTTAGCGATGCACATAAGATGCGATTTCGAGCGATGCCATGCGCATGTGACACGATGAGACTCAATGCACATGCGCTACGATGCACATAAAATTAGATTATAAGCGATGCACTGCGCATGTGTTGCGACGTGACTCAATGCGCATGCGATGCGATTAACATAAGATGCGGTTTCGATTGGTGCCATGCGGATGAGACGCGACGTCACTCAATGCGCCTGCGAAGCGATGCGCTGGACATAAGATGCGATATCAAGCGCTGCCATGAGCATGTGACGCGATGTGACAAGCGATGCGATTCGTATAAGATGGGATGTCGAGCGATGCCTAGCGCATGAGATCCGATGTGACCCAATGCGCATGCAATGCGATGCACATAAAATGCGATACCAAGCGATGCCATGCGCATTTGACGCGATGTGACTCGATGCGCATGCGATGCGATGCACATAAAATGCGATATCAAGCGATGCCATGCGCATGTAATGCGATGCGATGTGACTCAATGCGCAAGCGATGCGATGCACATAAGATGCGATGTCGAGCGATGCCATGCGATGTGACCCAATGCGCATACGATGCGATGCACATAAAATAGGATATCCAGCGATGGCATGCGCAGGTGATGCGATTTGACTCAATACGCATGCGAGGAGATGCACAAAAAATGCGATATCAAGCGATGCCATGCGCATGTGACTAGACGTGACAATATGCGCATGCGATGCGATGCACATAAGATGCGATATCAAGCGATGGCATGCGCATGTGGCGCGATGTGACACAAAGCGCATGCGATGCGATGCACATGAGATGCCATATCAAGCGATGCCGTGCGCATTTGACGCGATTTGACTCAATGCGACTACGATGCGATGCACATAAGTAGCGACATCAAGCGATGCCTTGCGCATGTGATGAGATGTGATTCAATGCGCACGCTATGCGATGCTCATAAGATGCGATTTCGAGCGATTACATGCGCATGTGACACGATGAGACCCAATGCGCATGCGTTGCGATGCACATAAAATTAGATTATAAGCGATGCCAAGCGCATGCGATGCGCCGTGACTCAATCCGCGTGCGATGCGATGCACATAAGGTGCGATCTCAAGTGATGCCATGCGGATGTGATGCGATGTGGCTCAGTGCGCATGGGATGCCATGCACATAAGATGCGATCTCAAGTGATGCCATGCCGATGTGATGCGATGTGGCTCAGTGCGCATGGGATGCGATGCCCTTAAGATGCGGTATCAAGCAATGCCATGCGGATGTGATGCGATGTGGCTCAGTGCGCATGGGATGCGATGCACATAAGATGCGATATAAAGCGATGCCATGCGCATGTAATGCAATGCGATTATATGCGCATGGGATGCCATGCACATAAAATGCGAAGTCGAGCGATGCCATGCGCATGTGAAGCGATTTGACTAAATGCGCATGCGATGCGATGCACATAAAATACCATGTCGAGCGATGCCATGCGCATCTGATGCGATGTGACTCAATGCGCATGCGATGCGATGCACATAAGATGCGACCTCAAGTGATACCTTACGGATGTGACGCGACGTGACTCATTGTGCATGCGACGCGATGCTCATACGATGCGATATCTAGCGATGCCATGCACCTGTAATGCGATGCCATTCAATGCAAATGCGATGCGATGCACATAAGATGCGATATCAAGCGATGCCATGCGCATGTGACCCGATGTCACTCAATGCGCATGCGATGCGATGCACATAAGATGCGATATAAAGCGATGCCATGCGCATGTAATGCAATGCGATTATATGCGCATGCGATGCCATGCACATAAAATGCGAAGTCGAGCGATGCCATGCACATGTGAAGCGATTTGACTAAATGCGCATGCGATGCGATGCACATAAAATTCGATGTCGAGCGATGCCATGCGCATCTGATGCGATGTGACTCAATGCGCATGCGATGCGATGCACATAAAATGCGATATCAAGCGATGCCATGCGCATGTGATGCAATGTGGCTAAATGCGCATGCGATGCCTTGCACATAAGATGCGATATCAAGCGATGGCATGCGCATGTAATGCGGTGCGATTCAATTCGCATGCGATGCGCTGCACATAAGATGCGATATCAAATGATGCCATAAGCATGTGATGCGACGTGTCTCAAGGCGCATGCGATGTGATGCACAAAAAGATTGCGATATCAAACGATGACATACCCATGTTACGCGATGTGACTCAATGCGCATGCGATGCGATGCTCAAAAGATGCGATGTCGAGCGAGGCCATCTACATGTAGTGCGGTGCGATTCAATGCGCATGCGATGCGATGCACATAAGATGCGATGTCGAGCGATGCCATGCGCATGTCACGCGACGTGACTCAATGCGCATGCGACGCGATGCACATAAGATGCGATATCATGCGATGCCATGCCCATGTGACGCGATGTGACTCAATTCGCATGCGATGCGATGCACATAAAAAGCGATATCAAGCGTTGCCATGCGCATGTAATGCGATGCGATTCAATTCGCATGCGACGCGCTGCACGTAAGATGCGATATCAAGTGATGCCATAAGCATGTGATGCGACGTGTCTCAATGCGCATACGATGTGATGCACAAAATAAAGTGCGATATCAAACGATGACATACCCATGTGACGCGATGTGACTCAATGCGCATGCGATGCGATGCTCAAAAGATGCGATGTCGAGCGAAGCCATGCGCATGTGATGCGATGTGACTCAATGCGCATGCGATGCGATACACATAAGATGCGATATCAAGCGATGCCATACGCATGTAGTGCGGTGCGATTCAATGCGCATGCGATGCGATGCACATAAGATGCGATATCAAATGATGCCATGCGCATGTGACGCGATGTTATGCAATGCGCATGCGATGCACATAAGATGCGATATCAAGCGATGCCGTGCGCATTTGACGCGATTTGACTCAATGCGCCTACGATGTGATGCACATAAGGTGCGATATCAAGCGATGCCATGCGCATGTAATGCGATGTGATTCAATGCGCATGCGACGCGCTGCACGTAAGATGCGATATCAAGTGATGCCATAAGCATGTGATGCGACGTGTCTCAATGCGCATACGATCTGATGCACAAAAAAAAAGTGCGATATCAAACGATGACATACCCATGTGACGCGATGTGACTCAATACGCATGCGATACACATAAGATGCGATATCAAGCGATGACATGCGCATGTGACGCGATGTGACTCAATGCGCATGCGATGCGATGCACATATGATGCGATTACAGGCGATGCCATGCGCATGTAAGGCGATGCGTTTCAATGCGCATGTGATACGGTGCACATAATATGCGAAATCGAGCGATGCCATGCGCATGTAATGCGATCTGACTCGATGCGCATGAGATGCGATGCACATAGTAGGCGATTTCGAGCGATGCCACGCGCATGTAATGCGATGCACATAAGATGCGACATCAAGCGATGCCATGAGCATTTGACGCGATGTGACTCAATACGCATGCGATGGGATGCACCTAAGATGGGATATCAAGCGATGCCATGCGCATGTGACGCGAAATGACTCAATGCGCATGCGATGCGATGCACATAAGATTCGATGTCGAGCGATGCCATGCGCGTGTAATGCGATGTGACTGAATGCGCATGCGAGGCACATAAGATGCGATATCAAGCGATGCCGAGCACATGTGACGCGATGTGACTCAATGCACATGTGATGCGATGCACAGAAATGCGGTGTCGAGCGATGTCATGCGCATGTGGTGCGACGTGACTCAAAGCGCATGCGATGCGATGCACATAAGATGCGATATTAAGCGATGCCATGCGCATGTGACGCCACGTGTCCCAATGCGCATGCGATGAGATGCACATAAGATGCGATATCAAGCGATGCCATGCTGCATGTGACGCGATGTGGCTCAATGCGCATGCGATGCGATGCAATAAGATGCGATATCAAGCGATGCCATGCGCATGTGACGCGACGTGACTCAGTGCGGTGCGATGCACATAAGATTCGATAACAAGGGATGCCACGCGCATGTGACGCGATCTGACTCAATGCGCATGCAATGCGGTGCACGTAAGATGCGATGTCAGGTGATGCCATGCGCATGTGACGCGATGTGACTCAAAGCGCATGCGATGCGATGCACACAAAATGCGATGTCGAGCGATGTCAAGCGCAAGTGGTGGGACGTGACTAGGTGCGTATGCCATGCGATGCACATCAGATGCGATATCAAGCGAAGCCATGCGCATGTGACGCGACGTGACTCAATGCGAATGCGATGCGATGCACACAAGATGCGATATCAAGCGATGCCATGCGGATGTGACCGCGAAGTGACTCAATGCGCATGCGATGCGGTGCACATAAAATGCGATGTCAGGTGATGCCATGCGCATGTGACGCGATATGACTCAATGCGCATGCGATGCAATGCACATAAGATGCGATATCAAGCGATGCCATGCGTATGCGACCGCGAAGTGACTCAATGCGCATGCGATGCGGTGCACATAAGATGCGATATCAAACGTTGTTGTTGTTGTGTTTAACGCCCGCTTTTACTACTACGGCACCGCAGTCGGTGACACTGATGATACATGAAGATGGAGCACCGGTGGAATGAAATGGCGGGGGAAACCGGAGTACCCGGAGAAAACCCGCCCTGACGCCGCTTCGTCCACCACGAATCCCACATGCGGGTCCCTGGGATCGAACCCGGGCCGCCTAGGTGGCAGAAGAGCGCGCGATGTCAAACGATGCCATGCGCATGTGACGTGATGTGACTCAATCCGCATGCGATACGATGCACATAAGATGCGATATCAAGCGATGCCCTGCGCATGTGGCGTGATGTGACTCAATGCGGTGGGATGCGATGCACAGAAGATGCGACATCAAGCGATGCCATGCGCATTTGACGCGACGTGACTCAATACGCATGCGATGGGATGCACCTAAGATGCGATATCAAGCGATGCCATGCGCATGTGACGCGATATGACTCAATGCGCATGCGATGCGATGCACATAAGATGCGATGTCGAGCGATGCCATGCGCGTGTGATGCGATGTGGCTCAATGCGCATGCGAGGCACATAAGATGCGATATCAAGCGATGCCAAGCGCATTTGACGCGATGTGACTCAATGCGCATGCGATGCGATATACAAAAGATGCGGTGTCGAGCGATGTCATGCGCATGTGGTGCGACGTGACTCAATGCGCATGCGATGCGATGCACATAAGATGCGATATCAAGCGATGCCATGCGCATGTGACGCGATGTGACTCACTACGCATGGGATGCGATGCACTTAAGATGCGATATCAAGCGACGCCATGTGCATGTGATGCGATGTGAAGCAATGCGTATGCGATGCTATGCACATATTTTGCGATGTCGGGCGATGCCATGGGCATGGGACGCGATGTGACTCAATACGAATACGATGCGATGCACATAAGGTGCGATATCAAGGGATGCCATGCGCATGTGACGAGATATGACTCAATGCACATGCGATGCGATGCGCATAAGATGCGAAGTCGAGCGATGTCATGCGCATGTGGTGCGAGGTTGCTCAATGCGCATGCGATGCGATGCGATGCACAGAAGATGCGATATCAAGCGATGCCATGCGCATGTGACGCGATGTGACTCAATCCACATGCGATGCGATGCACATAAGATGCAATTACACGCGATGCCGTGCGCAAGTTAGACGACGTGACTCAATGCGCATGCGATGCGATGCACATAAGATGCGATGTCGAGCGATGCCATGCGCACGTAATGCGATGCGATTCAATGCGCATGCGATGCGATGCACATAAGATGCGATGTCGAGCGAACCCATGCGCGTGTGATGCCATGCGATTCAATGCGAACCGATGCATATAAGATGCGATGTCGCGCGATGCCATAAGCGTGTGATGCGATGTGACACATGGCGCATGCGATGCGATGCACATAACATGCGATATCAAGCGATGCCATGCGCATGTGACGCCTGTGACTCAATGCCATTGCGATGCGATGCACATAAGATGCGATATCAAGCGATGCCATGCGCATGTGACGCGACGTGACTCAATGCGCATGCGATGCGATGCACATTAGATGCAATATCAAGCGATGCCATGCGCATGTTACGCGACGTGACTCAATGCGCATGCGATGCGATGCACATAAGATGCGATATCAAGCGATGCCATGCACCTGTAGTGCGATGCGATTCAATGCGCATGCGATGCGATGCAAATAAGATGCGATGTCAAGCGATGCCATGCACATGTGATGCGATGTGACTCAATGCGCATGCGGTGCGATGCACATTAGATGCGATATCAAGCGATGCCATACGCATGTGACGCAAAATGACTCAATGCGCATGCGATGTGATGCACATAAGATGCGATATCAAGCGATGCCATGCGCATGTAATGCGATGCGATTCAATGCGCATGCGATTCGGTGCACATATGATGCGATGTCAGGCGATACCATGCGCATTTAATGCGATGTGACTGAATACGGATGCGATGCGATGCACATAAGATGCGATATCAAGCGATGTGACTCAATGTGCATACGATGCGATGCACATAAGATGCGATATTAAACGATGCCATGCGCATGTGACGCGACGTGACTCAATGCGCATGCGATGTAATGCGCATAAGCTGTGCTGTCGAGCGCTGCCTTGCGCATGTAATGCGATGTTTCTCAATGCGCATGCGATGCGATGCACATAAGATGCGATGTCGAGCGATGCCATGCGCATGTGATGCGATGCGACTCAATGCGCATGCGATTCGATTCAATGTGCATGCGATGCGATGCACATAAGATGCGATGTCGAGCGATGCCATACGCGTGTGATGCGATGCGATTCATTGCGATGCGATGCACATAAGATGCGATGTCGAGCCATGCCATTAGCGTGTTATGCGATGTGACTCAATGCGCATGCGATGCGATGCACATAAGATGCGATATCAAGCGATGCCATGCGCGTGTGATGCGAGGTGACCCAATGCGCATGCGATGCGATGACCATAACATGCGATATCAAGCGATGCCATGCGCATCTAATGCAATGTGACTCAATACGCATGCGATGCGATGCACATAAAATGCGATATCAAGCGATGCCATGCGCATCTCATGCGATGTGCCTCAATGTGCATACGATGCGATGCACATAAGATGCGATATTAAGCGTTGGCATGCGCATGTGATGCGATGTCACTCAATGCACATGCAATGCGATGCACATAACATGCGATATTAAGCAATGCTGAGCGCATGTGACGCGATGTGACTCAATGCGCATTCGATGCGATGGACATAAGATGCGATATCAAGCGATGCCATGCGCATGTGACGCGAAGTGGCTCAATGCGAATGCGATGCACATAAGATGGAATATCAAGCGATGCCATGCACATGTGATGCAATGTGATTCAATACGCATGCGATGCAATGCACATAAGATGCGATATCAAGCGATGCCATGCGCATCTCATGCGATGTGACTCAATGTGCATACGATGCGACGCACATAAGATGAGATATTAAGCGATGCCATGCGCATGTGACGCGACATGACTCAATGCGCATGCAATGCGATGCACATAACATGCGACATCAAGCGATACCATGCGCGTGTGACTCAATACGCATGCGATGCCAAGCACAAAAGATGCGATGTCGAGCGATGCCATTTGCATGTGACGCGACATGACTCAATGCGCATGCGATGCGATGCACGTAAGATGCGATATCAATAGATGCCATGCGCCTGTAATGAATTGCGGTTCAATACGCATGCAATGCGATGCAAACAAGATGCGATGTCAAGCGATGCCATGCGCATGTATTGCTATGTGACCCAATGCGCATGCGATACGATGCACATAACATGCGATATAAGGCGATGCCATGCGCATGTGACGCATTAAGACTCAATGTGCATGCGATGCGATGAACATAAGATCGGATATCAGGCGATGCCATGCGCATGTGATGCGACGTGACTCAATGCGCATGCAATGCGATGCACATAAGATGCGATATCAAGGGATGCCATGCCCATGTGACGCGAAGTGACTCAATGCGCATGCGATGCGGTGCACATAAGATGCGATACCAAGCGATACTATGCGCATGTGACGCGACGTGACTCAATGCACATGCGATACAAAGCACATAAGATGCGATTTCAAGCGATGGCATTCGCATGTGACGCGATGTGACTCAGAGCGCATGCGATGCGATGCACATAAGATACGATATCAAGCGATGCCATGCGCGTGTGATGCGACGTGACTCAATGCGTGTGCGATGCGATATCAAGGGATGCCACGCGCATGTGACGCGATGTGACTCAATGTGCATGCGATGCGATGCACATAACATACATTATCAAGTGTTGCCATGCGCATATTCTGCGACGTGGCTCAATGCGCATGCGATGCGATGTATATAAACTGCGATATCAAGCGATGCCATGCCCATGTGACGCCAAGTGACTCAATGCGCATGCGATGCGATGCACATAAGTTGCGATATCAAGCGATGCCATGCGCATGTGACGCGTGTGACTCAATACGCATGCGATGCGATGTCTAGCGATGTCATGCGCCTGTGACATGATGTGTCTCAGTTTGCATGCGATGCGATGCACTTAAGATAAGAGGTCGAGCGATGCCATGCCATGCGATTCAATGTGCATGCGATGCGATGCACGTAAGATGCGATATCAATCGATGCCATGCGCATGAATTGCGATGCGATTCAATGCACATAAGATGCGATGTCGAGCGATGCAATGCGCATGTGACGCGATGGGATTCAATGCGCATGCGATGCGATGCACATAAGATGCGATGTCCAGCGATGCAATGCGCACGTGACGCGATGTGACTCAATACGCATACGGTGCGATGCACATGAGATGCGATATCAAGCGACGCATAGTGCATGTGACGCGATGTGACTCAATGCGCATGCGATACGATGCACATAAGATGCGATATCAAGCGATGCCATGCGCATGTGACGCGACGTGGCTCAATGCGCACGGGATGCGATGCACATAAGGTTCGATATCAAGCGATGCCATGCACATGTGACTCAATGCGCATGCGATGCACACTACATGCGATCTCGAGCGATGCCATTTCCATGTGATGCAACGTGGCTCAATGCGCATGCGATGCGATGCACATGAGATGCGTCATCAAGCGATGCCATGCGTATGTGAAGCGAAGTGACTCAATGCGCAT
The DNA here is from genome assembly GCA_030765045.1 of Tenodera sinensis. Classification (NCBI taxonomy): domain Eukaryota; kingdom Metazoa; phylum Arthropoda; class Insecta; order Mantodea; family Mantidae; genus Tenodera; species Tenodera sinensis. The sequence continues at coordinate 111,028,485 of CM060970.1, read as the reverse complement.
GCGATGCAGTGCACATAAGATGCGATATCAAGCGATGCCATGCGCATGTGACGCGACGTGACTCAATGCGCACGGGATGCGATGCACATAAGATGAGATATCAAGCGATGCCATGCGCAAGTGAATCAATGCGCATGCGATGCACACTACATGCGATGTCGAGCGATGCCATTTGCATGTGATGCGACGTGAGTCAGTGCGCATGCGATGCGATGCACATAGGATGCGATATCAAGCGATGCCATGCGCATGTGACGGGGCGTGATTCAATGCGCATGCGATGTGATGCACATAAGATGCGATATCAAGCGATACCATGCGCATGTGACGCGACGTGAATCAATGCGCAAGCGATGCGAGGCACATAAGATGCAATGCCAAGTGATGCCATTTGCATGTAACGCGATGTGACTCAATGCGCTGCGAAGCGATGCACATAAGATGCGATATCAAGCGATGCCATGCGCATGTGACGCGATGTGACTCAATGCGCATGCGACGCGATGCACATAAGATGCGATATCGAGCGATGCCATGCGGATGTGAGGCGATGTGACTCAATCCTCATGGGATACAGTGCACATAAGATGCTATGCCCATGTGATGCGATGCGATTCAATGCGATGCGATGCACATAAGATGGGATGTCGAGCGATGCCATGCGCATGTGATGCGACGTGACTCAATGCGCATGCGATGCGATGCACATAAAATGTGATATTAAGGGATGCCATGCGTGTGTGATTCCATGTGACTCAATGCGCATGCGATGAGATGCACATAAGATGCGGTATCAAGCGATGCCGTGCACATGTGACGCGACGTGTCTCAATGCGCATGCGATGCGATATACATAAGAAGCGGTATCGAGCGATGCCATGCGCATATGACGCGATGTGACTCAATGTTCCCCTTGAGAGGCGAACCTGCGCCCTGTGCAGATTACCAGGGCATGGGGCCCGATTCCGGGGTTGCCGCGAATACAAGCGCCAACTGGCGAGACTGAGGGGACAAGTGCCCCCACGCCCTACTGCCCCCAGAGACCACACACAAGCCCCCACACAGGACAACATCGCCCCCCCTGCAACGCCTCATATGGCCCAGAGCCGCGACAGCTTTAATCTGAGACCAGCGGCCAGCACTTCGAGACCCCACACCCCCACCCATGACCGCCAGCAAGGCACACACGCCCACTTTCAACCTCCAAAACCAGCGATCCCACCTTCCCAAACTCCTGCCACACTGCAAAGAAACCTAACATTCCCACGAATGACCTGGGTCCAAGCGCGGCACGAGTGCATACACATACTCACGCTTCTGCTAACCCAGCCACACCTCACTCACGAGGTGCTCGCCACATACTCGGGCTTCTTTGCACTCTTCTCTGACCTTGATGCCTTCGCAATTGACTAAACTCCCCCTCCCCTAAACAGCTATTGCTTAATATCGATGACGACCACTGCAATGACACGGTTAATGAATTGGAATGCACGTGGCATTTACCACCGTAAAAGAGAACTCACGGACTTCCTACACACCCACAACATAGACATTGCACTAATCACAGAGACCCATCTAAACCACAAATCCAGACTAAACATTGCTGGATACCAAACCTATAGAACTGACCAGGACAGACGTGGCGGAGGCACAGCCGTAATTATCAAACGTACCATAGAACACGAACAAGCATTGCTACCCCCCCTAAGACGTATGGAGGCGACGGGCACGTATGTCAAAATTAATAATACTCGCGCACTCATTGTTGCTGCGTATAATCCCCCGGGCGAACTAAACACACATGACCTGGACGACCTGTTCCAACTAAGCAACCCCATCCTAATCGCCGGAGACCTGAACGCCAAGCACCCGCTCTGGAATTGCCGCACAGGTAACCCAGCTGGCTCACAACTCCTTAGACATGAGAACAACTCCAATTATGTCATATACGCACCAAGCGAGCACACATACATACCCACACAGCGTAACCACCAGCCTGACATCCTCGATATCACCTTAGTACGACAACTACACCTCCGGGTCACGCTTAAAGTAATCAACGCCCTGTCCTCAGACCACCTCCCTGTTCTTATCAACCTAGAAGGCTCTCCGGCACCTTCCTTGCAAACCCTCAGACGCAACTACAACAAAGTAAACTGGGCAACCTTTAACCAGATTGTATCGGCTGAAATCCACAACACGCCAATCACGTCATGCAACGAGCTAGAACAAGCAGTAGCAAACCTTGAAAATACAATACAATATGCCATTTCTACCTCGGTCCCCATTCATGCACGTAACCGCGGCCCTCAAACCATGCCTACCGACCTCAAAGACCTAGCAAGAATCCGCAATAAAGCCCGCCGCAAAAGGCAACATACGAGACGCCCTCAAGCCCTACAACAGCTGGAACGCACACTAACACCAAACCTTACACCAAGTTTACCACAATTTACTGCTGAGACCGAAACTCTAACTAATAACATATACTCATCCACAACTCACAACCAAGTCAGAAAAACCTCACCATCTGAGGCTAAGTGGATCATTAAGCATCTCCCAAGAAAGAAATCGCCTGGACCTGACACCATACCCAACATAGCACTTAAAAACTTACCTCCCGACGCCATTAACCGACTGACAGAAATATTCAACTATACCCTTAGAAGCGGCACCTTTCCACAGCGCTGGAAGAAGGCCAAAGTCCTCCACTTCCCCAAACAAGGCAAAGACCACGCCAACCCAGCCAACTACAGACCCATCAGCCTACTGAACTCACTCAGTAAGGTGCTAGAGAAAATAATACTTAAAAGACTAACCGCACATCTAATCAAACACGGCATCATCATTCAAGAACAGTTCGGTTTTCGAGCCAAGCACTCGACCACACTCCAACTACTCCGTATCACCGAGCACATAACCCGCGGATTTAACATAAATAAAACCACGGGGGTCCTGTTCCTGGACATTGAACGTGCCTTCGATCGGGTATGGCACCCAGGACTCCTACGCAAACTAATGTCTCTAAATGTGCAAGACACCATGGTAAAGCTCATCGCAAACTACTTACGTGACCGCCAGTTCAGCTCCGCAGTAAACAATGCACTTTCCTCCCCACGTATTATGCAAGCAGGGGTCCCCCAAGGCAGTTTATTGGGGCCCACACTCTTCAACATTTATATCAACGACATACCAAAAACCACAAACACATCACTTTACTTGTATGCAGACGATACGGCTATCGCAGCTCAGTCAGGCAACCCTAGATTTGTACGCGACAGGCTACAAACGTCACTCACCAACTTGGAAGACTGGCTCGCCAAATGGCGAATCCGAGTCAACCAAGCCAAATGCCATGCAGTAATATTCACTAAGCGCCAAACACATAGACGCACTGCACGTAGACTCCCTCCTTTAACTCTGTTTGGCGAAAACATTAACTGGACTAACCAGACCACCTATCTCGGGCTCACGATGGACCAAGGCCTCACTTGGCACACACACATCCAAAATTGCCGGCGCAAGGCGCAAGTACAAGTAAGGAGACTCTACCCCCTCCTTCGTACAGGATCACATATCTCCCCGAAACTAGGACTTACCCTATATAAAACACTAATCCGACCGATACTGACATACGCAGCCCCGGTCTGGGAATACGCCGCCTCCACCCACATTAAGCGCCTAAACTCCTTTCAGAACCGGATCCTAAGGATAATCACTGGCGTACCCAGACGGGCGCCGGCCTACAAACTGCACGAAGAACTGCATATGCACACAATTGAAGAATTCATTAAAAAGCTTGCCTCCGACCTCTATGCCAAAAATTCCCGCCACCATAACCCACTCATTGCCAACCTCGGCACATATCATCTTGAACTAACCAAACAAAAAACGCCACTCCATCTTTTTGAACGTTCTCTAAACAACACAGATACCATAGATGCCAGAGCCCACCTATTCAATATTCTGAATCACAACTAACTACTTAAAACCTTCTGCCAACAGAGGAGGACCGTAAACGCCCGGACCACATCCACTTTCTCTCAAGATCAGGTATACAGGATACTCCCAAGCCCACAACAGGTACGTAACACTCCCTAAACCTGCCCCCACCACTGCATTCCCTTATATGTAGATAACCATTTCATAGCTTGTAAGCACGTACATTACTAACCCCCTTAAATTAGCACTGCTGTAACACCCTATAGCACATAACACCAGCTACTCCTTACTAACAAGCTTTCCCTCCCTGGGTGCTGCACAGACCTCGGTATGTGTTGACTCCCAGGATACAATATCACGCGCTCGCATGCACCGCATGCCAGCTAGGTACTAACCATTACTAACCGGGGTGCTATCGCGGAACCCGACCTAACTGCATGTATCGCTACACTAACAAGCACCCTGTCTTTCTCTGGCTTGCATGTTTAGTTTACTAACCGCATGTGCATGGGGAGACGATGTAGCCTCTGAGGATGATCGTCACCAGGGCTGGCGGGTGTGGGGCCAGCCTTTTAATAAATAAATAAATAAAAAAAAAAAAAAAAAGCATTTGATGCGATGCACATAAGATGCGATATCGAGAGATGCCATGCCCATGTACGCGATGTGACTCAATGCGCATGCGATGCGATGTCTAGCGATGCCATGCGCCTGTAACATGATGTGTCTCAGTTTGCATGCGATGCGATGCACTTAAGATAAGAGGTCGAGCGATGCCATGCCATGCGATTCAATGTGCATGCGATGCGATGCACGTAAGATGCGATATCAATCGATGCCATGCGCATGTATTGCGATGCGATTCAATGCACATAAGATGCGATGTCGAGCGATGCAATGCGCATGTGACGCGATGGGATTCAATGCGCATGCGATGCGATGCACATAAGATGCGATGTCCAGCGATGCAATGCGCACGTGACGCGATGTGACTCAATACGCATACGGTGCGATGCACATGAGATGCGATATCAAGCGACGCATAGTGCATGTGACGCGATGTGACTCAATGCGCATGCGATACGATGCACATAAGATGCGATATCAAGCGATGCCATGTGCATGTGACGCGACGTGGCTCAATGCGCACGGGATGCGATGCACATAAGGTGCGATATCAAGCGATGCCATGCGCATGTGACTCAATGCGCATGCGATGCACACTACATGCGATCTCGAGCGATGCCATTTCCATGTGATGCAACGTGGCTCAATGCGCATGCGATGCGATGCACATGAGATGCGTCATCAAGCGATGCCATGCGTATGTGAAGCGAAGTGACTCAATGCGCATGCGATGCAGTGCACATAAGATGCGATATCAAGCGATGCCATGCGCATGTGACGCGACGTGACTCAATGCGCACGGGATGCGATGCACATAAGATGAGATATCAAGCGATGCCATGCGCAAGTGAATCAATGCGCATGCGATGCACACTACATGCGATGTCGAGCGATGCCCTTTGCATGTGATGCGACGTGACTCAGTGCGCATGCGATGCGATGCACATAGGATGCGATATCAAGCGATGCCATGCGCATGTGACGGGGCGTGATTCAATGCGCATGCGATGTGATGCACATAAGATGCGATATCAAGCGATACCATGCGCATGTGACGCGACGTGAATCAATGCGCAAGCGATGCGAGGCACATAAGATGCGATGCCAAGTGATGCCATTTGCATGTAACGCGATGTGACTAAATGCGCTGCGAAGCGATGCACATAAGATGCGATATCAAGCGATGCCATGCGCATGTGACGCGATGTGACTCAATGCGCATGCGACGCGATGCACATAAGATGCGATGTCGAGTGATGTCATGCGCATGTGGCGCGGCGTGACTCAATGCGTATGCGATGCACATAAGAACGATATCAAGAGATGCGATGCGCATGTGACGCGACGTGACTCAATTCTCATGCGATGCGATACACATAGGATGCGATATCAAGCGATGCCATGCGCATGTGATGCGATGTGGCTCAATGCGCATGCGATGCGCTGCACATAAGATGCGACATCAAGCGATGCCATGCGCATGTGACGCGACGTGACTCAATAACCATGCGATGCGATGCACATAAGATGCGATATCAAGCGATACGATGCGCATGTTACGCGACGTGAATCAATGCGCAAGCGATGCGATGCATATAAGATGCGATATCAAGCGATGCCAAGCGCATGTGTGGCGATGTGACTTAATGCGCATGCGATGCACATAAGAGGCGATGTCGGGCGATGCATGCGTATGTGAGGCGATTTGACTCAATTCGCTGCGAAGCGATGCACATAAGATGCGATATCAAGCGATGCAATGCGCATGTGACGCGATGTCACTCAAGGCGCATGCGATGCAATGCATATAAGATGCGATGTCGAGCGATGTCATGCGCATGTGGTGGGACGTGACTCAATGCGCATGCGATGCGATGCACATAAGATGCGATATCAAGCGATACCATGCGCATATGACGCGACATGACTCAATGCCCATGCGATGAGATGCACATCAGATGCGATATCAAACGATGCCATGCGCATGTGGCGTGATGTGACTCAATGCGCTGCGATGCGATGTACATAAGATGCAATATCAAGGGATGCCATGCGCATGTGGCGTGATGTGTCTCAATGCGCATGCTTTGCGATGTACATAAGATGCGATATCAAGCGATGCCATGCGCATGTGGCGTGATGTGACTCAATGCGCTGCGATGCCATGCACATAAGACTCGACATCAAGCGATGCCATGCACATGTGACGCGATGTGACTCAACACGCATGCGATGCGATGCACCTAAGATGTGATATCAAGGGATACAATGCGCATGTGGTGCGACGTGACTCAATGCACTAGCGTTGCGATGAACATAAGATGCGATATCAAGCAATGCCATGCGCATGCGACGCGACGTGACTCAATGCGCATGCGATTCGATGCACAAAACTTGCGATGTCGAGCGATGCCATGCGCGTGTAATCCGATGTGACTCAATGCGCATGCGCATGCGATGCACATAAGATGCGATTTCGAGCGATGCATGCGCATGTGAGGCGATGTGACTCAATGCGCTGCGAAGAGATGCACATAAGATGCGATATCAAGCGATGCAATGCGCATGTGACGCGATGTGACTCAAAGCGCCTGCGATGCAATGCACATAAGATGCGATGTCGAGCGATACCATGCGCATATGACGCGACATGACTCAATGCGCATGCGATGCTATGCACATAAAATGCGATATCAAGCGATACCATGCGCGTATGACGCGACATGGCTCAATGCCCATGCGATGAGATGCACATAAGATGCGATGTCGAGCGATGCCATGCGCGTGTAATGCGATGTGACTCAATGCGCATGCGACGCGATGCACATAAGATGCGATGTCGAGTGATGTCATGCGCATGTGACGCGACGTGACTCAATGCGTATGCGATGCACATAAGATCGATATCAAGAGATGCCATGCGCATGTGACGTGACGTGACTCAATGCGCATGCGATGCGATGCACGTAAGATGCGATATCAAGCGATGCCATGCGAATTTGGCGTGATGTCACTCAATGCGCTGCGATGCAGTGCACATAAGATGCGATATCAAGCGATGCCATTCGCATGTGACGCGATGTGACTCAATGCGCATCCGATTCGATGCACAAAAGATGTGATGTCGAGCGATGCCATGCGCGTGTGATACGATGTGGCTCAATGCGCATGCGATGCACATAAGATGCGATTTCGAGTTTGGCATTCGCATGAGACTCGATGTGACTCAAAGCGTATGCGATGCAATGCACATAAGATGCGATGTCGAGCGATGTCATGCGCATGTGGTGCGACGTGACTCAATGCGCATGCGATGCGATGCACATAAGATGCGATATCAAGCGATACGATGCGCATATGACGCGACATGGCTGAATGCCCATGCGATTTGATGCACATAAGATGCGATGTCGAACGATGCCATGCGCATGTGACGGATGTGGCTCAATGCGCATGCGATGCAATGCACATAATATGCGATGTCGAGCGATGCCATGCGCGTGTGATGCGATGTGACACAATGCGCATGCGATGCACATAAGATACGATGTCGTGCGATGCATGCGTATGTGACGCGATGTCACTTAATGCGCATGCGATGCGATGCACAAAAGATGCGATATCGAGCGATGTCATGCGCATGTGGTGCGACGTTACCCAATGCACCAGCGATGCGATGACCATAAGATGCGATATCAAGCAATGCCATGCGCATGCGACGCGACGTGACTCAGAGCGCATTAGATGCGATGCACATGAGACGCGATATCAAGCGATGCCATGCGCATGTGACGCAACGTGACTCACTGCGCATGCGATGCGATGCACATAAGATGCGAATCAAGCGATACCATGCGCATATGACGCGACATGACTCAATGCGCATGCGATGCAATGCACGTAAGATGCGATATCAAGCGATGCCATGCGCATGTGATGCGAGGTGAGTCAATGCGCATGCGATGCGATGCACATGAGATGCGATATCAAGCGATGCCATGCGCATGTGACGAGACGTGGCTCAATGTGCATGCGATGCGATGCACATAAGATGCGATATCAAGCGATGCCATGCGCATGTTCCGTGATGTGACTCAATGCGCTGTGATGCGAGCCACATAATATGCGATGACGAGCGATGCCATGCGCGTGTAATGCGATGTGACTCAATGCGCATTCGACGCGATGCACGTAGATGCGATGTCGAGTGATGTCATGCGCAACTGACGCGACGTGACTCAATGCCTATGCGATGCACATAAGAACGATATCAAGAGATGCCATGCGCATGTGACGCGACGTGACTCAATTCGCATGCGATGCGATACACATAGGATGCCATATCAAGCGATGCCATGCGCATGTAATGCGATGTGGCTCAATGCGCATGCGATGCGATGCACATAAGATGCCATATCAAGCGATGCCATGCACATGTGACGCGACGTGACTCAATAACCATGCTATGCGATGCACATAAGATGCGATATCAAGCGATGCCATGCGCATGAGACGCGGCGTGATTCAATGCGCATGCGATGAGATGCACATAAGATGCGATATCGAGCGATGCCATGCGCATGTTGCGTGATGTGACTCAATGCGCTGCAATGCGAGCCACATAATTGCGATTGCAAGCAATGCCATGCGCATAAGACGCGATGTGACCCAATACGCATGCGATGCGAGGCACATAAGATGCGATATCAAGCGATGCCATGCGCATATGACACGACATCACTCAATGCGCATGCGATGCGATGCACAAAAGATGCGATATCAAGCGATACCATGCGCATATGACGCGACATGGCTGAATGCCCATGCGATGAGATGCACATAAGATGCGATGTCGAGCGATGCCATGCGCATGCGACGCGAGGTGACTCAATGCACATGCGATGCGACGCACATGAGACGGGATATCAAGTGATGCCATGCGCTTGTGACGCGATGTGGCTCAATGTGCATGCGATGCGATGCACATAAAATGTGATATCAAGCGATGCCATGCGCATGTTGCCTGATGTGACTCAATGCGCTGCGATGCGAGCCACATAATATGCGATGACGTGCGATGCCATGCGCATGTGGCGTGATGTGACTTAATGCGCTGCGATGCACATAAGTTGCGATGTCGAGCGATGCATGCCTATGTGAGGCGATGTGACTCAATGCGCTGCGAAGCGATGCACATAAGATGCGATAACACGTGATGCCATGCGCATGTGACGCGACGTGACTCAATGCGCATGCGATGCGATGCACATAAGATAGGATATCAAGCGATACCATGCGCATATGACACGACATCACTCAATGCGCATGCGATGCGATGCACAAAAGATGCGATATCAAGCGATACCATGCGCATATGACGCGACATGGCTGAATGCCCATGCGATGAGATGCACATAAGATGCGATATCAAGCGATATAATGCGCATGTTGCGTGATGTGACTCAATGCGCTGCAATGCGACCCACATAATTGCGATTGCAAGCAATGCCATGCGCATAAGACGCGATGTGACCCAATACGCATGCGATGCGAGGCACATAAGATGCGATATCAAGCGATGCCATGCGCATATGACACGACATCACTCAATGCGCATGCGATGCGATGCACAAAAGATGCGATATCAAGCGATACCATGCGCATATGACGCGACATGGCTGAATGCCCATGCGATGAGATGCACATAAGATGCGATGTCGAGCGATGCCATGCGCATGCGACGCGAGGTGACTCAATGCACATGCGATGCGACGCACATGAGACGGGATATCAAGCGATGCCATGCGCTTGTGACGCGATGTGGCTCAATGTGCATGCGATGCGATGCACATAAAATGCGATATCAAGCGATGCCATGCGCATGTTGCCTGATGTGACTCAATGCGCTGCGATGCGAGCCACATAATATGCGATGACGTGCGATGCCATGCGCATGTGGCGTGATGTGACTTAGTGCGCTGCGATGCACATAAGATGCGATGTCGAGCGATGCATGCCTATGTGAGGCGATGTGACTCAATGCGCTGCGAAGCGATGCACATAAGATGCGATATCAAGCGATGCAATGCGCATGTGACGCGATGTGACTCAAAGCGCATGCGATGCAGTGCACATAAGATGCGATGTCGAGCGATGTCATGCGCATGTGGTGGGACGTGACTCAATGCGCATGCGATGCACATAAGATAGGATATCAAGCGATACCATGCGCATATGACGCGACATGACTCAATGCGCATGCGATGCGATGCACAACAGATGCGATATCAAGCGATACCATGCGCATATGACGCGACATGGCTGAATGCCCATGAGATGAGATGGACATAAGATGCGATGTCGAGCGCTGCCAAGCGCATATGACGTGATGTGGCTCAATGCGCATGCGATGCAATGCACGTAAAATGCGATATCAAGCGATGCCATGCGCATGTGATGCGAGGTGACTCAATGCGCATGCCATGCGATGCACATGAGACGCGATATCAAGCGATGCCATGCGTATGTGACGCGACGTGACTCAATGTGCATGCGATGCGATGCACATAAGATGCGATATCAAGCGATGCCATGCGCTCGTGGCGTGATGTGACTCAATGCGCATGCAATGCGATGTACATAGGATGCAATATCAAGGGATGCCATGCGCATGTGACGCGATGTGACTCAATACGCATGCGATGCGATGCACCTAAGATGTGATATCAAGCGATACCATGCGCATGTAGTGCGACGTGACTCAATGCACTAGCGATGCGATGAACATAAGGTGTGATATCAAGCAATGCCATGCGCATGCGACGCGGCGTGACTCAATGCGCATGCGAAGCGATGAACGTAAGATGCGATATCAAGCGATGCCATGCGAATTTGGCGTGATGTCACTCAATGCGCTGCAATGCGATGCACATAAGATGCGATATCAAGAGATGCCATTTGCATGTGACGCGATGTGACTCAAAGCGCATCCGATTCGATGCACAAAAGATGCGATGTCGAGCGATGCCATGCGCGTGTGATACGATGTGACTCAATGCGCATGCGATGCACATAAGATGCGATTTCGAGCCATGCATACGCGTGTGAGGCGATGTGACTCAATGCGCTGCGAAGCGATACACATAAGATGGGATATCAAGCGATGCAATGCGCATGTGACGCGATGTGACTCAAAGCGCATGCGCTGCAATGCACATAAGATGCGATGTGGAGCGATGTCATGCGCATGTGGTGCGACGTGACTCAATGCGCATGCGATACGATGCACATAAGATAGGATATCAATCGATACCATGCGCATATGACGCGACATGACTCAATGCGCATGCGATGCGATGCAGAAAAGATGCGATATCAAGCAATACCATGCGCATATGACGCGACATGACTCAATGCCCATGCGATGAGATGCACATAAGATGCGATGTCGAGCGATGCCATGCGCATGTGACGCGATGTGGCTCAATGCGCATGCAATGCAATGCACGTAAGATGCGATATCAAGCGATGCCATGCGCATGTGATGCGAGGTGACCCAATGCACATGCGATGCGATGCACATGAGACGGGATATCAAGCGATGCCATGCGCATATGACGCGACGTGAATCAATGTGCATGCGATGCGATATCAAGCGATGCCATGCGCATGTTGCGTAATGTGACTCAATGCAGTGCGATGCGAGCCACATAATATGCGATGTCGAGCGCTGCTATGCGCATATGGCGTGATGTGGCTCAATGCGCATGCGATGCAATGCACGTAGGATAGGATATCAAGCGATGCCATGCGCATGTGATGCGAGGTGACTCAATGCTCATGCAATGCGATGCACATGAGACGCGATATCAAGCGATGCCATGCGCGTGTGACGCGACGTTACTCAATGTGCATGCGATTCGATGCACATAAGATGCGATATCCAGCGATGCCATGCGCATGTGGCGTGATGTATCTCAATGCGCATGCGATGCGATGTACATAAGATGCGATATCAAGGGATGCCATGCGCATGTGGCGTGATGTGACTTAATGCGCTGCGATGCCATGCAGATAATATTCGACATCAAGCTATACCATGCTCATGTGACGCGATGTGACTCAATACGCATGCGATGCGATGCACCTAAGATGCGATATCAAGCGATGCCATGCGCATGTGGCGTGATGTGACTCAATGCGCTGCGATGCGATGTACATAAGATGCGATATCAAGGGATGCCATGCGCATGTGGCGTGCTGTATCTCAATGCGCATGCGATGCGATGCACATAAGATGCGATATCAAGGGATGCCATGCGCATGTGGCGTGATGTGACTCAATGCGCTGCGATGCCATGCACATAAGATTCGACATCAAGCGATGCCATGCGCATGTGACGCGATGTGACTCAATACGCATGCGATGCGATGCACCTAAGATGTGATATCAAGCGATACCATGCGCATGTGGTGCGACGTGACTCAGTGCACTAGCGATGCGATGAACATAAGAAGCGATATCAATCAGTGCCATGCGCATGCGACGCGACGTGACTCAATGCGCATGCGATGCGATGCCCGTAAGATGCGATATCAAGCGATGCCATGCGAATTTGGCGTGATGTCACTCAATGAGCTGCGATGCGAAGCACATAAGATGCGATATCAAGCGACGCCATTCGCATGTGACGCGATGTGACTCAATGCGCATCCGATTCGATGCACAAAAGATGCGATGTCGAGCGATGCCATGCGCGTGTGATACGATGTGACTCAATGCGCATGCGATGCACATAAGATGCGGTTTCGAGCGATGCATGCGCATGTGAGGCGATGTGACTCAATGCGCTGCGAAGCGATGCACATAAGATGCGATATTCAGCGATGCAATGCGCATGTGACGCGATGTGACTCAAAGCGCATGCGATGCGATGCACATAAGATAGGATATCAAGCGATACCATGCGCATATGACGCGACATGACTCAATGCGCATGCGATGCGATGCACAAAAGATGCGATATCAAGCGATACCATGCGCATATGACGCGACATGACTCAATGCCCATGCGATGAGATGCACATAGGATGCGATGTCGAGCGATGCCATGCGCATGTGACGCGATGTGGCTCAATGCGCATGCGATGCAATGCACGTAAGATGCCATATCAAGCGATGCCATGCCCATGTGATGCGAGGTGACTCAATGCACATGCGATGCGATGCACATGAGACGGGATATCAAGCGATGCCATGCGCATGTGGCGCGACGTGACTCAATGTGCATGGGATGCGATGCACATAAGATGCGATATCAAGCGATGCCATGCGCATGTTGCGTGATGTGACTCAATGCGCTGCGATGAGGCCACATAATATGCGATGACGAGCGATGCCATGCGCGTATGATGCGATGTGACTCAATGCGCATGCGATGCACATAAGATGCGATGTCGAGCGATGCACGCCTATGTGAGGCGATGTGACTCAATGCGCTCCGAAGCGATGCACATAAGATGCGATATCAAGCGATGCAATGCGCATATAACGCGATGTGACTCAAAGCGCATGCGATGCAATGCACATAAGATGCGATGTCGAGCGATGTCATGCGAATGTGGTGCGACGTGACTCAATGCGTATGCGATGCGATGCACATAAGATGCGATATCAAGCGATACCATGCGCATATGACGCGACATGACTCAATGCCCATGCGATGAGATGCACATAAGATGCGATATCGAGCGATGCCATGTGCATGTGACGCGATGTGGCTCAATGCGCATGCGATGCAATGCACATAATATGCGATGTCGAGCGATGCCATGCGCGTGTGATGCGATGTGACACAATGCGCATGCGATGCACATAAGATGCGATGTTGAGCGATGCATGCGTATGTGACGCGATGTGACTTAATGCGCATGCGATGCGATGCACAAAAGATGCGATATCGAGCGATGTCATGCGCATGTGGTGCGACGTGACTCAATGCACTAGGGATGCGATGAACATAAGATGCGATATCAAGCAATGCCATGCGCATGCGACGCGACGTGACTCAATGCGCATGCGATGCGATGCAAATGAGACGCGATATCAAGCAATGCCATGCGCATGTGACGCGACGTGACTCACTGCGCTTGCGATGCGATGCACATAAGATGCGATATCAAGCGATACCATGCGCATATGACGCGACATGACTCAATGCGCTTGCGATGCGATGCACATAAGATGCGATGTCGAGCGATGCCATGCGCATGTGACGCGATGTGGCTCAATGCGCATGCGATGCAATGCACGTAAGGTGCGATATCAAGCGATGCCATGCGCATGTGATGCGAGGTGACTCAATGCGCATGCGATGCGATGCACATGAGACGCGATATCAAGCGATGCCATGCGCATGTGACGCGACGTGACTCAATGTGCATGCGATGCGATGCACATAAGATGCGATATCAAGCGATGCCATGCGCATGTGACGCGGCGTGATTCAATGCGCATGCGATGCGATGCACATAAGATGCGATATCAAGCGATGCAATGCGCATGTTGCGTGATGTGACTCAATGCGCTGCGATGCGAGCCACATAATTGCGATTGCAAGCGATGCCATGCGCAAGCGGCCAGCGAGCGGAGTCAGGGAGTTGCAGCCAGCCAGTCAGCTTCTTCTCCAGCTTCTCAGCGTTCCACGCCTGGATGTCAGGACGGGGGATGTACGCACCAACACCGGCAAGCTACGCTCCATAATTACGGCGCAGCGAGAAGGCACTTCTCAAGACACTTGGCAAGCAAGTGGAGAGTGCAACAACACGTCAGTCCGCGCCCCTTCCACGTAACCCCTACCTTACCCCTCCTCGTGGTGAGGTTTGTGTACCTGCTGGACCAGTCTCAGTAAGCCAACAGACGCAAGTCTGGTAGTCCGCTGGGACTACACATAGGCGTAGGTAGACACAAACTGCACTTCTTAGCAGCCACCTCCTCTCACACCTAAGTCTTTCCCGGCCCTAGAAGATGCCCAAGCGTCATTCTACGGCCAAACCTCCAAAACCCCCTGATCCCCAATCTTCCCGCCGACGCGTCCTGACTAAGAAAAAAAATACACCGCCGCTCATACTACATGCACCATCTTCATCAGCAAGCGAAGCAGAACTAAATCACGAAGAAACACATGACACACACACTCTACAAACACCAACACAAACATTCCCACGTACACCAACACCAACAAACACACATCACCGCACGCACTCTATGAGCTCCAATAGTAGCTCAGCCCCTCAAGCTCCCGACAACATTGACCATGACTCAGACACCAGCATTGAATACACAACACAACTAGGCAACCGACTTAACACACTACTGACACCACGCACGACTTACATACCACCCACACCTCACGGCTACTTCACGATATACGTCATCAACAGCAACCCAGACAAACAAAATACATGGCTCGTTAGGAGCTTGATGACAAAGACACAACAGAACACAGACTCACTCTACCGTGCTCAAAGACTGCAACAAAACACTTACGCTCTGACCTTCCGCAACCAACAACAAGCAGTGACTTTCACCCAGGCCATCCCCGTTCACAACTTCGGGAAGTTTGCGTACTACGCAAACTCCCCACCACAAAACCGACCTACACCCAACCCTGACACAGAACCAAACAGACCACGAAAAACCCTGACCGCCGTAGTTAAAGGAATACCGTACGACATAACTGATGACGAAATACTGCAAAGCATACAAGAGACGTACCCAGAAATAACACGCGTATCCAGGATCATCAGCCAAAACAGACAGACGCAACTCGTACGAATATTCAGCACATGCATCACAACCATCAACACAATACTGAAAGAAGGCGCCGTCATTGAAAAACAAATTTTCAGGGCGGAGCCTTCTAAGCACACAGACCGACACGTACCTTGCAGACAATGCCAGACATACGGACATCACGAGGAAAATTGCACACAAAAACCCATATGCTTCCACTGTGGGCACAACTCTGACACGCGACGATGCACACATCCTATCAGACATAACACCCCTTACTGCTCCACCTGCAGACAGAACGGGCACTACACCGGGCAAGTAAAATGCCCGATGTATCCCAGACAACCCCCGACACAATCCGAACACACTGCTAAGACCCACATTTTCCCTCACAACATCCCCACACCACCCAAACCAACACACGTGACTGACTGGCCCGAGACAAATTTCCCAAAGATCCTCGAAACTAAAAGACACATGTCGAAGCACGAGACAGTAAACACGTTCCAAGACGTAATATCACAATCCGAACAACAGATAAAGTCCCTACAAGACCAACTCACAAACATACAGAAAAACATCACAAAGTACATACGCGAAATTACAAACACGACAATCACACAAATACTCAGCACATTGATACCACCAATATATGACATCACTCCACCCGCACACAGAGCACGATTCCTACAAAACCTGACTCAGACTGCACAAAAGACACTTAAAAAAGCAATAAACACGACGAGAGTTGGCAACCAGCTGGCTATCTTCATAAACGAAAACACCTAACAATGACATACGAATGACAACACCAATTACCACATAAGCACACAGTAAATACAAACACACTGACATATACATAACAAAACACACAACACACCACACAGACAAAAACTAACCGAGAGCCGTTGCAGCAACACACAAACACAACCACACAATACAACAAAAACACAATTCTTTTTTTTTTTCTCAGAGGGCAGAAGCCATGACCTCACATACAGGGACGAACACACGAACACACCAACCCACATAACCACACCTACAATCACGCAAAATCAAAAATTTTGACGCACCCCAGATCGATCTCTCCGCCCCGTACCCAGTTTTAAAAAATTTAAATACGCGGCTGAAGAGGGACTATCCCTAAAACAGCCAGGGCATGTTTTTACAACATGCCCAAATAACGTTTTTCATTTCATTTCATCGCCATGCGCATAAGACGCGATGTGACCCAATACGCATGCGATGCGAGGCACATAAGATGCGATATCAAGCGGTGCCATGCGCATGTGTGGCGATGTGACTCAATGCGCATGCGATGCATTGTACAAAAGATGCGATATCAAGTGATGCCATGCGCATGTGACGCGACGTGACTCAATGCGCATGCGATGCGATGCACATAAGATAGGATATCAAGCGATACCATGCGCATATGACGCGACATGACACAATGCGCATGCGATGCGATGCACAAAAGATGCGATATCAAGCGATACCATGCGCATATGACGCGACATGACTCAATGCCCATGCGATGCGATGCACATAAGATGCGATGTCGAGCGATGCCATGCGCATGTGACGCGAGGTGACTCAATGCACATGCGATGCGATGCACATGAGACGGGATATCAAGCGATGCCATGCGCATGTGACGCGACGTGACTCAATGTGCATGCGATGCGATGCACATAAGATGCAATATCAAGCGATGCAATGCGCATGTGACGCGATGTGACTCAAAGCGCATGCGATGCAATGCACATAAAATGCGATGTCATGCGCATGTGGTGGGACGTGACTCAATGCGCATGCGATGCGATGCACATAAGATGCGATATCAAGCGATACCATGCGCATATTACGCGACATGACTCAATGCCCATGCGATGAGATGCACATAAGATGCGATGTCGAGCGCTGCCATGCGCATATGACGTGAAGTGGCTCAATGCGCATGCGATGCAATGCACGTAAGATGCGATATCAAGCGATGCCATGCGCATGTGATGCGACATAACTCAATGCGCATGCGATGCGATGCACATCAGACGCGATATCAAGGGATGCCATGCGAATCTGACGCGACGTGACTCAATTTGCATGCGATGCGATGCACATAAGTTTCGATATCAAGCGATGCCATCCGCATGTGGCGTGATGTATCTCAATGCGCATGCGATGCGATGTACATAAGATGCGATATCAAGGGATGCCATGCGCATGTGGCGTGATGTGACTCAATGCGCTGCGATGCCATGCACATAAGATTCCACATCAAGCGATGCCATGCGCATGTGACGCGATGTGACTCAATACGCATGCGATGCGATGCACCTAAGATGTGATATCAAGCGTTAACATGCGCATGTGGTGCGACGTGACTCAATGCAATAGCGATGCAATGAACATAAGATGCGATATCAAGGGATGCCATGCGCATGTGGCGTGATGTGACTCAATGCGCTGCGATGCCATGCACATAAGATTCCACATCAAGCGATGCCATGCGCATGTGACGCGATGTGACTCAATACGCATGCGATGCGATGCACCTAAGATGTGATATCAAGCGTTAACATGCGCATGTGGTGCGACGTGACTCAATGCAATAGCGATGCAATGAACATAAGATGCGATATCAAGCAATGCCATGCGCATGCGACGCGACGTCACTCAATGCGCATGCGATGCGATGCACGTAAGATGCGATATCAAGCGATGCCATGCGATTTTGGCGTGATGTCACTCAATGCGCTGCGATGCGATGCACATAGGATGCGATATCAAGCGATGCCATTCGCATGTGCCCCCCCCGAAGGAGTGTCGCCTTGTCGTGGCGGAGGGGCTCAGTACCTGAGCCAGACGGCCTACTAAGTGTCATTTTGATTACTGGTAGGCAAGAGGTGAGGGGAAGCAAAGAACATTCCAAACGGGTAGATGGGGCTCGTTAGTCTTGGTTGACGACTCATCTAGGAGAAGAGGACTCCGAAATCAAACTCCCCCAGGGGCTCCTACTATGGTAGGTACGGGTTTGGCGTACCCGGGGCCCCGAGCCATACTCTCGATTGGGTTCCTCCAAGAGGTGAGAGAGCACATGCCAAACGCCCAATCAACTTTGGTCCACTTTTGTGTTTGACCTCCCACCTGTTACCTCCCTGTACACAGTCTGACGGATAACCTACGCGCGGGTCGTCGGAGGATGGGGTGACGCAAGGGGTGACTGGGTAATCGCGTAAGTCCCAGCCCCTGGTTATCATGTAGGATCTGTGTGCGTATCCGCTGATAAAGGTCAGTCCCGGGGAGGGGCCATTGCATGAGCTGATGCACTCCTGAAGGCGATTGGGTCCCTCTGTCTATGCATTGGGAGGTGAGACCCTAGGGTGAGCAAGGTCCAGGCCAGGACTCTCACCTAAGCCGGGGTGGCGCCCAGGATGTGAGCATGCCATCGGAGACATTTGCAATGGTGGAGGATATCATCGCCATGAGTTCTTTTAAAACTCAAAAAACTAAACATGCGAAAGCCAGTGAAAAGGAAGTAGCAGAGTTGAGTGGTCCTCGCTACTTAGTGATATCAAGAACAGAGGAAGGTAAAACATTCAGATCGGTGAATCCTTTCGTGATACAGAAGGGTCTCGATAAGATAGCTGGCCCAGTGAAGAACTGCACAAGATCGCGAAACGGCACGCTGCTTGTTGAATCTATTTCAGCAGCACAGGCAGCTACTATTGTAAAAGCAAACATGTTAGCCAGCTATCCGGTGCGTGTAGAGATGCACAAAACGTTGAACTCCTCTCGCGGCGTTGTGAACACCCGGGCATTGGACGGCATGTCCAATGAGGAGATTCAGGAGAACCTCGAAGATCAAGGTGTAACAGCAGTATACCGGGTTCAGAGAAAAGATGGAGGCGAATATCTGCCTACCCGTACCCTTTTCCTTACCTTTAATCGGGTAGATCTCCCGCAGAGGATAAAGGCTGGGTACGAGGCCATTGAAGTAAGACCTTACATTCCGAGCCCGCTTAGATGTTATAAATGCCAGCGCTTTGGTCATACAAGTGACACGTGCAGTGGTAGAGCTACCTGCGTAAACTGTGGAGGCATCGCCCATGACGATGACTGTACCTCACCTCCCAGTTGTATTAACTGCAGGGGAGAACATCCAGCAAACTCCCGAGAATGTCCGCGCTATATGGAGGAAAGAGCTATCCAGGAGATCCGGGTTAGAGAGAAGGTGTCCTTCTCAGAAGCCCGAAAGCTCTTACGTTTGCGCCAGCCCACTATCCCGAGCTCCGGTACCTATAGCTCGGTTGCAGCTAAAGCAGTACCATGTCGGGAAATCGCAACTCAAACTAGCGATATGAATGGGGCAACAATATCAGAAAAAATTCTTGTAGCTAGGTCACATCCAAAGCCTCAGACATCACCTAAGTCCGCCAGAGCATCTACAAGCACCGCAGTTCAATCCAGCAGACCAGGAAGGTCACCAACAAAGAAGCCGACCTCGACAAGTAGACCGATTGTATACGATGCTTCACCGATCAAGTTTAAGACCGAGTATAAAAGATCCGATTTCCTCAAGGCAAGCAAGGTTTCTCCCAAGCCATCAAAGGGAAAGAAAAAGCCATCTCCTAGGAGATCCTCTTCAGAGGGATCCTCTGGTATGGCTACAGACCGGCAAATGACATCTTCGCCGGTCCCCATTAGCAACCGGTTCGAGACACTCGAACCTAAGTTTGCTATGGGAAGACGCACGTCCTCGGCAGAGGACATGGAACTAGAATCTGCCCACACTGGAAGACCCCCAGTGGAAAAGAGGCGCGAAAAAGCGTCCGAAAAGAACGTCAGCCCAAGAGAGAAAAGGGCTAAATTAGTTCGACAACCGCCTGCTCTAAAGTAATGAAGAGTTACCTTGGAACTATCTGTCCCACACACAATGCAATATGGCTATCCTACAATGGAACATACGTGGAATTCGAACTCAACGGCCAGAACTTGAGCTTTTGCTCAAAGAATACGAACCTCTGGTTGCATGTTTGCAAGAGACTAAGCTGCGTCCTCATGACGCTTTCCATCTAAGGCGATACACCCCAGTACGGTGTGATGTTACACCAGAAGAGGGTGTACCGGCACATGGCGGCGCTATGATACTTGTCAGAGATGACGTATATATGCAAACTCTACCTTTGCACTCTGATATACAATCAGTTGCTGTATGGATTAAACTGCCAAACATACATTTCACTATCTGTAATGTTTATTTGCCTCCGTCCCATGACTTCTCGCACATTGATTTAGAAGATCTAGTTTCCCAGTTGCCAACACCGTTTCTGTTGGTGGGAGACTTCAATGCGCACCACCCACTTTGGGGTTCAAGTCGCGCTTGTGCGAGAGGTACACTCATTTCCGATTTTTTGGACAGTCGCAACCTAGCTCTCCTCAACACTGGAGAGCCTACATTCATTTCGGACTCCCACAGCACCTTCTCACACCTTGATCTTGCAGTTTGTTCACCTCAGTTGGCAGTCTCCTTACAATGGAATGTCATCTCTGATTTACACTCTAGTGACCACTTCCCATGTCTTATTAGTCTCTTGACGCAACATACATATTCCACATGTATGCCCAGATGGCGTTTGGACCATGCCAACTGGAACCTTTACACCCAGTTGGCTGTCTTTACCTACAACGAGCACGACTCAGTGAATAATTTGGCGCAGCATCTCACAGAGACGATTCTCTCTGCTGCTGAACAATCGATTCCGCGGTCGACTACACACCCCCGTCGATTTCCCGTCCCCTGGTGGACGGAAGAATGTCGGAACGCCATTCGTGATCGAAGGCGTGCACTTAGGGTTTTCCAACGTCACCCTACTTTGGAAAACCTAATCGAATACAAGAAATTGCGCGCGAGGTCCAGACAAGTCATTAAGGATAGCAAAAAGTCATCATGGAGCAAATTTGTAGCTTCATTTAACCGACACACACCGTCCTCGGTTGTGTGGGATAGATTAAGGCGTGTTGCAGCTAAAACGACCCAAATGCCAATAGCGGGACTAAAAACAGCCACAGGAGCTGTTGTTGACTCATTTGAAGTGGCTAATACCTTTGGCAGTGCTTTCGCACAAGTGTCTAGCTCGGAAAACTACTCCCCTTAGTTCCTTCCAATTAAAACTCAGGTGGAATCTCAAGGCTTCTCGTTTCGTTCTAGAAACGTAGAAGATTACAATCGCCTTTTCACCATGGCAGAGCTGGAGTATTCCCTGAAATCTTCGCGATGTTCAGCACCAGGACCGGACGGTATTCATGTACAAATGTTACAACGGCTCTCTCCTGAAGGTAAGGCATTCCTGCTCGAGGTCTATAATCGTGTTTGGGTTGACAGTATACTCCCAGAAAATTGGCGGGAGGCCACCGTTATTCCCATCTTGAAGGCTGGAAAGGACCGTCATCTTCCCTCCAGCTATCGTCCTATTTCCCTCACCAGTTGCGTTTGCAAGGTGATGGAACGCATGATCAATGGACGATTGGTATGGTGGTTAGAAAGTCGTAACCTACTGACTAACATCCAGTGTGGTTTTCGACGACGCCGTTCAACTGTTGACCATCTTGTGTCAATATCGACACAGATAATGGACGGCTTTATGAAGAACTGTCAAACCGTTGGCATATTTTTCGATCTTGAGAAGGCTTATGATACGTGCTGGCGAGCAGGGATTCTACGTTCCCTGTATGCCTGGAACATACGTGGACGCCTACCACTTTTCATTCAGGAGTTTATGAAGGACCGCTTTTTCCGAGTAAGGGTCGGCTCGGTTTTTTCTAATTCTTTTGTTCAGGAGGAGGGAGTACCTCAGGGTTCGGTGCTAAGTGTCACGCTCTTTGCTATAGCAATTAACTCCATCTGGAAATGTGTTCCACCTGGAGTTTCGTCATGCCTATTCGTAGACGACTTCGCTGTCTATTGCACTTCTCAGCGCACGGCGTTCTTACAACGGCGCCTGCAGCAATGTTTGGACAACCTTAGAGAATGGAGCGTGAGAAACGGCTTCCGTTTCTCAACTGAGAAGACAATCTGCGTTAATTTCTGGCGCCGTAGGAGACGATTACCACCTTCGCTCCGATTTGGTCCAGATGAACTTCCCTTCGCAGAAGAGACGCGCTTCCTGGGTTTGATCTTGGACAGGAAGCTTAGTTGGTCGTCGCATATTGCACAGCTAAGAGCGAGATGTGACCGTTCCCTAAATATTATGCGAGTACTGAATGGCAAATCGTGGGGAGCGGATCGAACAATTTTGTTGCGAATATATCGCGCATTGGTCCGATCCAAGCTAGACTATGGGTGTATTATTTATTCGTCAGCACGGCCATCTGTGCTGAGAAGATTAGAGGTGGTCCATAATAGGGGCATCCGCATTGCAACAGGAGCTTTTCCAACAAGCCCAGTGGTGAGCCTATACGCCGAGTCCGCAGAACCTCCTCTGCAATATCGGCGTGAGATTCTCTTGGCAAATTATGGTTGTGCGCTTAGATGTATGCCTAAGCACCCAACGTTCGCTTCTTTCTTCACCACCACGCTAAGAGAACGATATAGAAATAGCACCCTTAATCCAAAGCCTGCGGGGTTCCGTTTCCAAGAGCTCCTAGTGAAGCTTGGAGTGGAACTGCCTGTGATGTTCGCCAAGGGCGAGAGACTTTACCCCCCTTGGCTATCTGATACGCCCCATGTAGATCTTGGGATGACCATACACCAGAAGTCCACGATGCCTATTTCAAGTATCCGCACGTGTTTCTTAGAATTTTTGTCAGGCTACTCTGACCGTAAATATATTTACACCGATGGATCAAAGAACACCAACGGTGTTGGATGTGCTTATGTTTATGGAACCGAACCATATACATTCGGTTTTCCAAATAGCACTTCCATTTTTATTGCAGAGCTTTATGCAATTTATCGAGCCGTTTTGTATGTTCGCCGCCGTAAATTAGGTGACTGCCTGATTTTGAGCGATTCCCTTAGTGCACTGCAGAGCCTTTGTCAGTTGTACAACCCCCATCCTATTGTACAACGTATCCAGGATGCCCTCCATGTTTTACACGCTTCTGGTGTTGATGTGGTGTGTGCATGGATTCCTGGTCACGTAGGTTTGCCTGGGAATGAAATGGCAGATTTAGCAGCAAAGACGGCAACTACAGAACCCAGAATTATCATCTCACGTGTTACTTCGGAAGACTTTAGGCTTGAAGTGCGGAGAGCGGTGCTGTCGTCCTGGCACGACGAGTGGTCAGCTCTCCGCGGTAATAAGCTTAGAGAAGTGAAAGAACTTCCGATAAACTGGGTAACTTCCTGTCGCACATCTCGTCGCGAGGAGGTTAGTTTGGCTCGATTAAGAATAGGGCACTGCAATTTTTCGCACGGTTACCTATTTAAAAGGGACCCTGCGCCTCTATGTCCGCTGTGTGACAACGTTTTGTCGGTTCGCCACGTGCTCCTAGAGTGTTGTTCTCTAGCGCACCTTCGGGATTCTCTGCAGCTGCCTGCCAGACTTGCAGAGGTCCTAGCGGACGACAAAACAGCGGTTGATAGAGTTTTTAATTTTTTAGCGCAGTGCAATATAAATTTGAGGATTTAAAAATTTTTAATTATCTGTTTCTGATTTTGGACATATTTATCACCTTGTTTCATATCTGGCTATTGCCACTGCTTTTTACCTTTGTATATTTTTCTTGTTGCTAGTATTTTTATTTTTTGAGTGAAATTTATATCTGGCTATTGCCATGAGTCTGTTAAGGGCGCTGATGACCTAGAAGTTGAGCGCCCTTAAACCAAATCCAATCCAATCCAATTCGCATGTGCCGTGATGTGACTCAATGCGCATGCGATGCGATGCACGTAAGATGCGCTATCAAGCGATGCCATGCGATTTTGGCGTGATGTCACTCAATGCGCTGCGATGCGAGCCACATAATTGCGATTGCAAGCGATGCCATGCGCATAAGACGCGATGTGACCCAATACGCATGCGATGCGAGGCACATAAGATGCGATATCAAGCGGTGCCATGCGCATGTGTGGCGATGTGACTCAATGCGCATGCGATGCATTGCACAAAAGATGCGATATCAAGCGACACCATGCGCATATGACGCGATATGACTCAATGCCCATGTGATGAGATGCACATAAGATGCGATGTCGAGCGATGCCATGCGCATGTGACGCGAGGTGACTCAATGCACATGCGATGCGATGCACATGAGACGGGATATCAAGCGATGCCATGCACACGTGACGCGACGTGACTCAATGTGCATGCGATGCGATGCACATAAGATGCGATATCAAGCGATGCCATGCGCATGTTGCGTGATGTGGCTCAATGCGCTGCGATGCGAGCCACATAATATGCGATGACGAGCGATGCCATGCGCGTGTGATGCGATGTGACTCAATGCGCATGCGATGCACCTAAGATGCGATGTCCAGCTATGCATGCCTATGTGAGGCGATGTGACCCAATGCTCTGCGAAGCGACGCAAATAAGATGCGATATCAAGCGATGCAATGCGCATGTGACGCGATGTGACTCAAAGCGCATGCTAAGCAATGCACATAACATGCGATGTCGAGCGATGTCATGCGCATGTGGTGGGACGTGACACAATGCGCATGCGATGCGATGCACATAAGATGCGATATCAGGCGATACCATGCGCATATGACGCGACATGACTCAATGCCCATGCGATGAGATGCACATAAGATGCGATGTCGAGCGCTGCCATGCGCATATGACGTGATGTGGCTCAATGCGCATGCGATGTAATGCACGTAAGATCCGATATCAAGCGATGCCATGCGCATGTGATGCGAGGTGACTCACTGCGCATGCGATGCGATGCACATCAGACGCGATATCAAGGGATGCCATGCGAATGTGACGCGACGTGACTCAATTTGCATGCGATGCGATGCACATAAGATTCGATATCAAGCGATGCCATGCGCATGAGGCGTGATGTGACTCAATGCGCTGCGATGCGAAGTACATAAGATGCGACATCAAGGGATGCCATGCGCATGTAGCGTGATGTATCTCCATGCGCATGCGATGCGATGTACATAAGATGCGATATCAAGGGATGCCATGCGCATGAGGCGTGATGTGACTCAATGCGCTGCGATGCCATGCACATAAGATTCGACATCAAGCGATGCCATGCGCATGTGACGCGATGTGACTCAATACGCATGCGACGCGATGCACCTAAGATGTGATATCAAGCGATACCATGCGCATGTGGTGCGACGTGACTCAATGCACTAGCGATGCGATGAATATAAGATGCGATATCAAGCAATGCCATGCGCATTCGACGCGACGGGACTCAATGCGCAAGCGATGCGATGCACGTAAGATGCGATATCAAGAGATGCCATGCGATTTTGGCGTGATGTCACTCAATGCGCTGCGTTGCGATGCACATAAGATGCGATATCAAGCAATGCCACGCGCATGCGACGCGACGTGACTCAATGCGCATGCGATGCGATGCACGTCAGATGCGATATCAAGCGCTGCCATGCGATTTTGGCGTGATGTTACTCAATGCGCTGCGATGCGATGCACATAAGATGCGATGTCGAGCGATGTCATGCGAATGTGGTGCGACGTGACTCAATGCGTATGCGATGCGATGCGTATAAGATGCGATATCAAGCGATACCATGCGCATATGACCCGACATGACTCAATGCCCACGCGATGAGATGCACATAAGATGCGATTTCGAGCGATGCGTGCGCATGTGAGGCGATGTGACTCAATGCGCTGCGAAGCGATGCACATAAGATGCGATATCAAGCGATGCAATGCGCATATAACGCGATGTGACTCAGAGCGCATGCGATGCAATGCACATAAGATGCGATGTCGAGCGATGTCATGCGAATGTGGTGCGACGAGACTCAATGCGTATGCGATGCGATGCACATAAGATGCGATATCAAGCGATACCATGCGCATATGACGCGACATGACTCAATGCCCATGCGATGAGATGCACATAAGATGCGATGTCGAGCGATGCCATGTGCATGTGACGCGATGTGGCTCAATGCGCATGCGATGCAATGCACATAATATGCGATGTCGAGCGATACCATGCGCATATGACAAGACATGATTCAATGCCCATGCGATGCGATGAACATAAGAAGCGATATCAAGCAATGCCATGCGCATTCGACCCGACGTGACTCAATGCGCATGCGATGCGATGCACGTAAGATGCGATATCAAGCGATGCCATGCGATTTTGGCGTGATGTCACTCAATGCGCTGCGATGCGATGCACATAAGGTGCGATATCAAGCAATGCCATGCGCATGCGACGCGATGTGACTCAAAGCGCATGCGATGCAATGCACATAAGATGCGATGTCGAGCGATGCATGCGAATGTGGTGCGACGTGACTCAATGCGTATGCGATGCGATGTACATAAGATGCGATATCAAGCGATACCATGCGCATATGACGCGACATGACTCAATGCCCATGCGATGAGATGCACATAAGATGCGATGTCGAGCAATGCCATGTGCATGTGACGCGATGTGGCTCAATGCGCATGCGATGCAATGCACATAATATGCGATGTCGAGCGATGCCATGCGCGTGTGATGCGATGTGACACAATGCGCATGCGATGCACATAAGATGCGATGTCGAGCGATGCATGCGTATGTGACGCGATGTGACTTAATGCGCATGCGATGCGATGCACAAAAGATGCGATATCGAGCGATGTCATGCGCATGTGGTGCGACGTGACTCAATGCACTAGCGATGCGATGAACATAAGATGCGATATCAAGCAATGTCATGCGCATGCGACGCGACGTGACTCAATGAGCATGCGATGCGATGCAAATGAGACGCGATATCAAGCAATGCCATGCGCATGTGACGCGACGTGTCTCACTGCGCATGCGATGCGATGCACATAAGTTGCGATATCAAACGATACCATGCGCATATGACGCGACATGACTCAATGCGCAAGCGATGCGATGCACATAATATGCGATATCAAGCGATACCATGCGCATATGACGCGACATGACTCAATGCCCATGCGATGAGATGCACATAAGATGACTTGTCGAGCGATGCCATGCGCATGTGACGCGATGTGGCTCAATCCGCATGCGATGCTATGCACGTAAGATGCGATATCAAGCGATGCCATGCGCATGTGATGCGAGGTGACTCAATGCGCATGCGATGCGATGCACATAAGATGCGATATCAAGCGAAGCCATGCGCATGTTGCGTGATGTGACTCAATGCGCTGCGATGCGAGCGACATAATATGCGATGACGAGCGATGCCATGCGCGTGTAATGCGATGTGACTCAATGCGCTTGCGATGCACATAAGATGCGATGTCGAGCGATGCATGCGTATTTGAGGCGATGTGACTAAATGCGCTGCGAAGCGATGCACATAAGACGCGATATCAAGCGATGCAATGCGCATGTGGTGCGACGTGACTCAATGCGCATGCGATGCGATGCACATAAGATGCGATATCTAGCGATACCATGCGCATATGACGCGACATGACTCAATGCCCATGCGATGAGATGCACATAAGATGCGATGTCGAGCGATGCCATGCGCATGTGACGCCATTTGGCTCAATGCGCATGCGATTCAATGCACATAATATGCGACGTCGAGCGATGCCATGCGCGTGTGATGCGATGTGACACAATGGGCATGCGATGCACATAAGATGCGATGTCGAGCGATGCCATGCGCATGTGACGCGACGTGAATATATGTGCAAGCGATGCGATGCACATAAGATGCGATATCAAGCGATGCCATGCGCATGTTCCGTGATGTGACCCAATGCGCTGCGATTCGAGCCACATAATTGCGATTGCAAGCGATGCCATGCGCATAAGACGCGATGTGACCCAATGCGCATGCGATGCGAGGCACATAAAATGCGATGGCAAGCGATGCCATTCGCGTGTGACGCGATGTGACTCAATTGGCATGCGAAGCACATAAGATGCGATTTCGAGCGATACATGCGCATGTAACGCGATGTGACTCAATGCGCTGCGACGCGATGCACATAAGATGCGATGTCGAGTGATGTCATGCGCATGTGACGCGACATGACTCAATGCGTATGCGATGCACATAAGAACCGATATCAAGAGATGCCATGCGCATGTGACACCACGTGACTCAATGCGCATGCGATGCGATGCACATAAGATGCGATATCAAGCGATGCCATGCGCATGTGACTCGATGTGACTCAATGCGCATGCGATGCGATGCACATAAGATCCGATAACAAGTGATGTCATGCGCATGTGACGCGACGTGACTCAATTCGCATGCGATGCGATGCACATAGGATGCAATATCAAGCGATGCCATGCGCATGTGACGCGACGTGACTCAATAACCATGCGATGCGATGCGCATAAGATGCGATATCAAGCGATGCCATGCGCTTGTGGTGCGACGTGACTCAATGCACTAGCGATGCGATGAACATAAGATGCGATATCAAGCAATGCCATGCGCATGCGACGCGACGTGGCTCAATGCGCAAGCGATGCGATGCAAATGAGACGCGATATCAAGCGATGCCATGCGCATGTGACGCGACGTGACTCACTGCGCTGCGAGGCGATGCACATAAGATGCGACATCAAGCGATGCCATTCGCAAGTGACGCGATGTGACTCAATACGCATGCGATGCGATGCACCTAAGATGTGATATCAAGCGATACCATGCGCATGTGGTGCGACGTGTCTTAATGCACTAGGGATGCGATGAATATAAGATGCGATATCAAGCAATGCCATGCGCATGCGACGCGACGTGAGGGAATGCGCTGCGATGCGATGCACATAAGATGCGATATCAAGCGATGCCATT
Organism: Tenodera sinensis; assembly: GCA_030765045.1. Lineage (NCBI taxonomy): Eukaryota > Metazoa > Arthropoda > Insecta > Mantodea > Mantidae > Tenodera > Tenodera sinensis. The sequence continues at coordinate 110,998,141 of CM060970.1, read as the reverse complement.
CGCATGTGACACGATGTGGCTCAAAGCGCATGCGATGCAATGCACATAAGATGCGATGTCGAGCGATGTCATGCGCAAGTGGTGCGACGTGCTTCAATGCGCATGCGATGCGATGCACATAAGATGCGATGTCGAGCGATTCCATGCGCATGTGACGCCATTTGGCTCAATGCGCATGCGATGCAATGCACATATTATGCGATGTCGAGCGATGCCATGCGCGTGTGATGCGATGTGACACAATGCGCATGCGATGCACATAAGATGCGATGTCGAGCGATGCATGCGAATGTGACGCGATGTGACTTAATGCGCATGCGATGCGATGCACAAAAGATGCGATATCGAGCGATGTCATGCGCATGTGGTGCGACGTGACTCAATGCACTAGCGACGCGATGAACATAAGATGCGATATCAAGCAATGCCATGCGCATGTGACGCGAGGTGACTCACGGCACATGCGATGCGATGCACATGAGACGAGATATCAAGCGATGCCATGCGCATGTGACGCGACGTGGCTCAATGTGCATATATGCGATGCACATAAGATGCGATATCAAGCGATGCCATGCACGTGTGATGCGATGTGACTCAATGCGCATTCGATGCACCTAAGATGCGAAGTCCAGCGATGCATGCCTATGTGAGGCGATGTGACTCAATGCGCTGCGAAGCGATGCACATAAGATGCGATATCAAGCGATGCAATGCGCATGTGACGCGATGTGTCTCAAAGCGCATGCGATGCAATGCACATAAGATGCGATGTCGAGCGATGTCATGCGCATGTGGTGGGTCGTGACTCAATGCGCATGCGATGCGATGCACATAAGATGCGATATCAAGCGATACCATGCGCATATGACGCGATATGGCTCAATGCCCATTAGATGAGATGCACATAAGATGCGATGTCGAGCGCTGCCATGCGCATATGACGTGATGTGGCTCAATGCGCATGCGATGCAATGCACGTAAGATCTGATATCAAGCGATGCCATGCGCAAGTGATGCGAGTTGACTCAATGCGCATGCGATGCGATGCACATGAGACGCGATATCAAGGGATGCCATGCGAATGTGACGCGACGTGACTCAATTTGCATGCGATGCGATGCACATAAGATTCGATATCAAGCGATGCCATGCGCATGTGGCGTGATGTGACTCAATGCGCTGCGATGCGATGTACATAAGATGCGATATCAAGGGATGCCATGCGCATGTAGCGTGATGTATCTCAATGCGCTGCGATGCCATGCACATAAGATTCGACATCAAGCGATGCCATGCGCATGTGACGCGATGTGACTCAATACGCATGCCATGCGATGCACCTAAGATGTGATATCAAGCGATATCATGCGCATGTGGTGCGACGTGACTCAATGCACTAGCGATGCGATGAACATAAAATGCGATATCAAGCAATGCCATGCACATGCGACGCGACGTGACTCAATGCGCATGCGATGCGATGCACGTAAGATGCGATATCAAGCGATGCCATGCGATTTTGGCGTGATGTGACTCAATGCGCTGCGATGCGAGCCACATAATATGCGATGGCGAGCGATGCCATGCGCGTGTAATGCGATGTGACTCAATGCGCATGCGATGCACATAAGATGCGATGTCGAGCGATGCATGCGTAGATGAGGCGTTGTGACTAAATGCGCTGCGAAGCGATGCACATAAGACTTGATATCAAGCGATGCAATGCGCATGTGACGCGATGTGACTCAAAGCGCATGCGATGCAATGCACATAAGATGCGATGAGGAGCGATGTCATGCGCATGTGGTGCGACGTGACTCAATGCGCATGCGACGCGATGCACATAAGATGCGATATCAAGCGAAACCATGCGCATATGACGCGACATGGCTCAATGCCCATGCGATGAGATGCACATAAGATGCCTTGTCGAGCGAAGCCATGCGCGTGTGATTCGATGTGACAAAATGCGCATGCTATGCACATAAGATGCGATGTCGAGCGATGCATGCGTATGTGACGCGATGTGACTTAATGCGCATGCAATGCGATGCACAAGAGATGCGATATCGAGCGATGTCACGCGCATGTGGTGCGACGTGACCCAATGCACTAGCGATGCGATGAACACAAGATGCCATATCAAGCAATGCCATGCGTATGCGACGCGAAGTTTCTCAACGCGCATGCGATGCGATGCAAATGAGAGGCGATATAAAGCGATGCCATGCGCATGTGACGCTTCGTGACTCACTGCGCATGCGATGCGATGCACATAAGATGCGATGTCGAGCGTGGTCATGCGCATGAGGTGTGACGTGACTCAATGCGCATGCGATGCACATAAGATGCGATGTCGAGCGATGCATGCGTACGTGAGACGATTTGACTCAATGCGCTGCGAAGCGATGTACATAAGATGCGATGTCAAGCGATGCCATGCGCATCTGACGCGATGTGACTCAAGGCGCATGCAATGCGATGCACATAAGATACGTTGTCCAACATTGCCATGTGCATGTGATGCGATGTGACTCAATGCGCATGCGATGCGATGTACATAAGATGCGATATCAACCGATGCCAAGCGCATGTGACGCGTAATGACTCAATGCGCATGCGACGCAATGTACATAAGATGCGATATCAAGCGATGCCATGCGCATCTGACGCGATGTGACTCAAGGCGCATGCGATGCGATGCACATAAGATGCGTTGTTCAGCATTGCCATGTGCATGTGATGCGATGTGACTCAATGCGCATGCGATGCGATGTAGATAAGATGCGATATCAAGCGATGCCATACACATGTGACGCGACGTGACTCAATAAGCATGCGATGCGATGCATATAAGATGCCATATCAAGCGATGCCATGCGCTTGTGACGCGACTTGACTCACTGCGCATGCGATGCGATGCACATAAGATGCGGTATAGAGCGATGCCATGCGCATGTGACGCGACGTGAATCAATGTGCAAGCGATGCGATGCACATAAGATGCGATATCATGCGATGCCATGCGCATGTTCCGTGATGTGACCCAATGCGCTGCGATTCGAGCCACATAATTGCGATTGCAAGCGATGCCATGCGCATAAGACGCGATGTGACCCAATACGCATGCGATGCAAGGCACATAAGATACGATAGCAAGCGATGCCATGCGCGTTTGACGCGATGTGACTCAATTGGCATGCGAAGCACATAAGATACGATTTCGAGCGATACATGCGCATGTAACGCGATGTGACTCAATGCGCTGCGACGCGATGCACATAAGATGCGATGTAGAGTGATGTCATGCGCATGTGACGCGACATGACTCAATGCGTATGCGATGCACATAAGAACCGATATCAAGAGATGCCTTGCGCATGTGACGCGACGTGACTCAATGCGCATGCGATGCGATGCACATAAGATGCGATATCAAGCGATGCCATGCGCATGTGACTCCATGTGACTCAATGCGCATGCGATGCGATGCACGTGAGATGCGATAACAAGTGATGCCATGCGCATGTGACGCGACGTGACTCAATTCGCATGCGATGCGATGCACATAGGATGCGATATCAAGCGATGCCATGCGCATGTGATGTGATTTGGCTCAATGCGCATGCGATGCACATAAGATGCGTTATCAAGCGATGCCATTCGCATGTGACGCGACGTGACTCAATAACCATGCGATGCGATGCACATAAGATGCGATATCAAGCGATGCCATGCGCATGTAGTGCGACGTGACCCAATGCACTAGCGATGCGATGAACACAAGATGCCATATCAAGCAATGCCATGCGCATGCGACGCGAAGTGCCTCAAAGCGCATGCGATGCGATGCAAATGAGAAGCGATATAAAGCGATGCCATGCGCATGTGACGCGACGTGACTCACTGCGCATGCGATGCGATGCACATAAGATGCGATGTCGAGCGTGGTCATGCGCATGTGGTGTGACGTGACTCAATGCGCATGCGATGCACATAAGATGCGATGTCAAGCGATGCATGCGTATGTGAGACGATGTGACTCAATGCGCTGCGAAGCGATGTACATAAGATGCGATGTCAAGCGATGCCATGCGCATCTGACGCGATGTGACTACAGGCGCATGCAATGCGATGCACATAAGATGGGTTGTCCAGCATTGCCATGTGCATGTGATGCGATGTGACTCAATTCGCATGCGATGCGATGTACATAAGATGCGATATCAACCGATGCCAAGCGCATGTGACGCGACATGACTCAATGCGCATGCGACGCGATGTACATAAGATGCGATATCAAGCGATGCCATGCGCTTGTGACGCGACGTGACTCACTGCGCATGCGATGCGATGCACATAAGATGCCGTATAGAGCGATGCCATGCGCATGTGACGCGACGTGAATCAATGTGCAAGCGATGCGATGCACATAAGATGCGATATCATGCGATGCCATGCGCATGTTCCGTGATGTGACCCAATGCGCTGCGATTCGAGCCACATAATTTCGATTGCAAGCGATGCCATGCGCATAAGACGCGATGTGACTCAATTGGCATGCGAAGCACATAAGATACGATTTCGAGCGATACATGCGCATGTGACGCGACATGACTCAATGCGTATGCGATGCACATAAGAACCGATATCAAGAGACGCCTTGCGCATGTGACGCGACGTGACTCAATGCGCATGCGATGCGATGCACATAAGATGCGATATCAGGCGATGCCATGCGCATGTGACTCCATGTGACTCAATGCGCATGCGATGCGATGCACATGAGATGCGATAACAAGTAATGCCATGCGCATGTGACGCGACGAGACTCAATTCGCATGCGATGCGATGCACATAGGATGCGATATCAAGCGTTGCCATGCGCATGTGATGTGATTTGGCTCAATGCGCATGCGATGCACATAAGATGCGTTATCAAGCGATGCCATTCGCATGTGACGCGACGTGACTCAATAACCATGCGATGCGATGCACATAAGATGCGATATCAAGCGATGCCATGCGCATGTGACGCGGCGTGATTCAATGCGCTGCGAGGCGATGCACATAAGATGCGATGTCGAGCGATGCCATTCGCAAGTGACGCGATGTGACTCAATACGCATGCGATGCGATGCACCTAAGATGTGATATCAAGCGATACCATGCGCATGTGGTGCGACGTGTCTCAATGCACTAGCGATGCGATGAATATAAGATGCGATATCAAGCAATGCCATGCGCATATGACGCGACATGACTCAATGCCCATGCGATGAGATGCACATAAGATGCGATGTCGAGCAATGCCATGCGCATGTGACGCCATTTGGCTCATTGCGCATGCGATGCGATGCACATAAGATGCGATATCAAGCTATGCCATGCGCTTGTGGTGCGACGTGGCTCAATGCACTAGCGATGCGATGAACATAAGATGCGATATCAAGCAATGCCATGCGCATGCAACCGAACGTGACTCAATGCGCAAGCGATGCGATGCAAATGAGACGCATTATCAAGCGATGCCATGCGCATGTGACGCGACGTGACTCACTGCGCTGCGAGGCGATGCACATAAGATGCGACATTAAGCGATGCCATTCGCAAGTGGCGCGATGTGACTCAAAGCGCATGCGATGCAATGCACATAAGATGCGATGTCGAGCGATGTCATGCGCAAGTGGTGCGACGTGCCGCAATGCGCATGCGATGCGATGCACATAAGATGCGATATCAAGCGATACCATGCGCATATGACGCGATATGACTCAATGCCCATGCGATGAGATGCACATAAAATGCGATGTCGAGCGATGCCATGCGCTTGTGACGCGAAGTGACACAATGCGCTGCGATGCGATGCACATTAGATGCGATGTCGGCCGATGTCATGCGCATGTGGTGCGACGTGACTCAATGCGCATGCGATACGATGCAGATAAGATGCGATGTCAAGCGATGACATGCGCATATGGCGTGTTGTCACTCAATGCGCTGCGATGCGATGCACATAAGATGCGATATCAAGAGACGCCATACGCATGTGACGCGACGTGACTCAATGCGCATGCGATGGGATGCACATAAGATGCGACATCAAGCGATGCACTGCGCATGTGACGCGATGTGGCTCAAAACGAATGCGATGCGGTGCAAATAAGATGCGATATCAAGCGATGCCATTCGCAAGTGACGCGATGTGACACAATGGGCATGCGATGCGATCTACAAAAGATGCGATGTCGAGCGATGCCATGCGCGTGTGATACGATGTGACTCAATTCGGATGCGATGCACATAAGACGCGATTTCGAGCGATGCATGCGCATGTGACGCGATTTGACTCAACGCGCACGCGATGCACATAAGATGCCATATAGAGCGATGTCATGCGCATGTGGTGGGACGTGACTAGATGCGCATGCGATGCACATAAGATGCGATATCAAGCGATGCCATGCGCATATGATGCGAAGTGACTCAATGCAAATGCGATGAGATGCACATAAGATGCGATGTCAAGCGATGCAATGCGCATGTGACGCGACGTGACCCAATGCGCATGCGATGCGATGCACATAAGATGCGATATTAAGCGAGGCCATGCGCATGTGACGCGACGTGACTCAATGCGAATGCGAATGCGATTCGATGCACATAAGATGGGATAACATGGGATGCCACGCGCATGTGACGCGAAGTGACTCAATGTGCATGCGATGCGATGAACATAAGATGCCATATCAAGCGATGCCATGCTCATGTGACGTGATGTGACTAAATCCGCATGCGATGCAATGCACATAGGATGCGATATCAAGCGATGCCATGCGCATGTGATGTGATTTGGCTCAATGCGCATGCGATGCACATAAGATGCGTTATCAAGCGATGCCATTCGCATGTGACGCGACGTGACTCAATAACCATGCGATGCGATGCACATAAGATGCGACATCAAGCGATGTCATGCGCATGTGACGCGGCGTGATTCAATGCGCATCCGATGCGATACACATAAGATGCGATATCAAGCGATACCGTGCGCATGTGACGCGACGTGAATCAATGCGCAAGCGATGCGAGTAAGATGCGATATCAAGCGATGCCATGCGCTTGTGGTGCGACGTGACTCAATGCACTAGCTATGCGATGAACATAAGATGCGATATCAAGCAATGCCATGCGCATGCGACGCGACGTGACTCAATGCGCAAGCGATGCGATGCAAATGAGACGCGATATCAAGCGATGCCATTCACATGTGACGCGACGTGACTCACTGCGCTGCGAGGCGATGCACATAAGATGCGATGTCGAGCGATGCCATTCGCAAGTGACGCGATGTGACTCAATACGCATGCGATGCGATGCACCTAAGATGTGATATCAAGCGATACCATGCGCATGTGTTGCGACGTGTCTCAATGCACTAGCCATGCGATGAATATAAGATGCGATATCAAGCAATGCCATGCGCATATGACGCGACATGACTAAATGCCCATGCGATGAGATGCACATAAGATGCGATGTCGAGCGATGCCATGCGCATGTGACGCCATTTGGCTCAATGCGCATGCGATGCGATGCACATAAGATGCGTTATCAAGCGATGCCATTCGCATGTGACGTGACGTGACTCAATTACCATGCGATGCGTTGCACATAAGTTGCGATGGCGAGCCATGCCATGCGAATGTGATGCGATGTGACTCGATGCGCATGCGATGCACATAAGATGCGACGTCAAGCGATGTCATGCGCATGTGGTGGGACGTGACTAGATGCGCATGCGAGGCGATGCAATTAAGACGCGATATCAAGCGATGCCATGCAAATGTGACGCGACGTGACTCAATGCGCATGTGATGCGATGCACATAAGACGCGATTTCAAGCGTTGCCATGCAAATGTGACGCGACGTGACTCAATGCGCATGCGATGCGATGTACATAAGATGCGATATCAAGCGATGCCATGCGCATGTGACGCGATGTGACTCAAGGCGCATGCGATGCGATGCACATAAGATGCGTTGTCGAGCATTGCCATGCGCATGTGATGCGATGTGACTCAATGCGCATGCGATGCGATGCACATAAGATGCGATATCAAGCGATGCCATGCGCATGTGACGCGACGTGACTCAATAAGCACATGCGATGCGATGCACATAAGATGCCATATCAAGCGATGCCATGCGCATGTGACGCAGCGTGATTAAATGCGCATCCGATGCGATCCACATAAGATGCGATATCAAGCGATACCGTGCGTATGTGACGCGACGTGAATCAATGCGCATGCGATGCGATGCGCATAAGATGCGATATCAAGCGATGCCATGCGCTTGTGGTGCGACGTGACTCAATGCACTAGCGATGCGATGAACATAAGATGCGATATCAAGCAATGCCATGCGCATTCGACGCGACGTGACTCAATGCGCAAGCGATGCGATGCAAATGAGACGCGATATCAAGCGATGCCATGCGCATATGAGGCGATATGACTCAATGCCCATGCGATGAGATGCAGATAAGATGCGTTATCAAGCGATGCCATTCGCATGTGACGCGACGTGACTCAATAACCATGCGATGCGATGCACATAAGATGCGATAACAAGCAATGCCATGCGCATGTGACGCGGCGTGATTCAATGCGCATCCGATGCGATCCACATAAGATTCGATATCAAGCGATACCGTGCGCATTTGACGCGACGTGAATCAATGCGCAAGCGATGCGATGCGCATAAGATGCGATATCAAGCGATGCCATTCGCATGTGACGCGACGTGACTCAATAACCATGCGATGCGATGCACATTAGATGCGACATCAAGCGATACCATGCGCATATGACGCGATATGGCTCAATGCCCATGCGATGAGATGCAGATAAGATGCGATGTCGAGCGACGCCATGCGCGTGTGATGCGATGTGACACAATGCGCATGCGATGCACATAAGATGCGATGTCGAGCGATGCATGCGTATGTGACGCGATGTGACTTAATGCGCATGCGATGCGATGTACAAAAGATGCGATATCGAGCGATGTCATGCGCATGTGGTACGACGTGACTCAATGCACTAGCGATGCGATGAACATAAGATGCGATATCAAGCAATGCCATGCGCATGCGACGCGACGTGACTCAATGCCCATGCGATGCGATGCAAATGAGACGCGATAACAAGCGATGCCATGCGCATGTGACGCGAAGTGACATACTGCGCATGCGATGCGATGCACATAATATGCGATATCAAGCGATGCCATGCGCATGTGATGCGACGTGACTCAATGCGCATGCGATGCGATGTACATAAGATGCGATATCAAGCGATGCCATGCCCATGTGACGCGATGTGACTCAAGGCGCATGCGATGCGATGCACATAAGATGCGTTGTCGAGCATTGCCATGCGCATGTGATGCGATGTGACTCAATGCGCATGCGATGCGATGCACATAAGATGCGATATCAAGCGATGCCATGCGCATGTGACGCGACGTGACTCAATAAGCACATGCGATGCGATGCACTTAAGATGCCATATCAAGCGATGCCATGCGCTTGTGACGTCACGTGACTCACTGCGCATGCAATGCGATGCACATAAGATGCGATATCAAGCGATGCCATGCGCATGTGACCCGGCGTGATTCAATGCGCATGCGATGTGATGCACATAAGATGCGATATTAAGCGATACCATGCGCATGTGACGCGAATCAATGCGCAAGCGATGTGATGCACATAAGATGCGATATCAAGCGAATCCATGCGCATGTGACGCGATGTGACTCAATGCGAATGCGGTGCGATGCACAAAAATAAAATAAAATAAAATAAAATAAAATCTGAATATTATACCCCGGCACCTTGACAACTATACCGGGGCATTTATTCAAATTTTCTATTTATTTAACCAAAATTATTAATATACAATCATCATTATAATATATGTTTCAGAATTTCTAACTACAAAACAAAAGAAAACTACAACAAAAACATAAAATTTCCTAAAGTTACTGGTTTCCAGCAAATCTAATTCTACTAACAAGAAAATAACTAAGACATCTACACTATTCTAAAAAAGAAAACATTAATTTAAATAAACCTAAAAACTTCCAGCTATCTTATAACTCTATGCCACTGGTTTCCAGCGACTGGACAACTGGTTAAAAAAACAAAATACCAATACTGGTAACCAGCACTATATATTAAAAATTTATTTACATTTGTATAAATAAGTTCATTTACATCTTCCCCTGGCTGGACTCCTCCTCCTGCAACAGTGCTACGTTTCCTCTTCTCTGCCTGTCTCGTAATCTAGAAGATCTTCTTATCTCATCTATTTCAATTTGTTCATTTTCAATCCATTCTACCTCGATGTTTTCAGTTTCCCAAGCTTTTTTACTAACATAATTGGTTAAAAACTGTAGCTTTTCAATTAAATTTGGATTTCTAATTATATCATTTATATAATATCCTCCTAATTGATGCCTTTCTTCTACATTCATAGTTTCATACCTTTCGCATTCAAAGATCGCATGCTCCGGGTTATCTTGTACTTGACAGATATTACATATATCAGAATTCGTTTTTTTTATTTTTTTCCAATATGTTTTATATGGTCCATGTCCAGTTATATAATGAATGAATCCTTTTGTTGGTTGAATGAAATTTAATTTTAATCTTTCTCTAATATTCTGGAAAAATCCATAAACTCTTCTACCTACAGCACATTCCGACCATTCATTTTGCCATTTATTTTTCAAAGCATTTTTTACTTCCCAAATTTTATCTGTTCTTAAACCACTAATTTTATAAACTTTTTCTAAATTTCCTTTCTTTAGCCAGAATTTTGCTCCCTTTAATTTTACCAATAGATCAATGGGCCATATTGCTGTAGAGACTAACAGTGCCATTGTGGGTGTTGTATTTACTGCTCCTGTTAGCCTTAATAAGATCTTTCTTTGGGTTCTTCTTAGCAGCATTTTAATTTGCACATTATCCATTCTTTCCGCCCAAAGTGCTGCAGCATAAGTAATAATTGAGGCAAAGATTGTATTGTGATAAATTTGTATGGTCTGTAAGGGAAGTACAAAATTTAATTTTGTAATTCTTGCCAATTTTAACATTATTTTCTCAGATTTCTGCCTAATATAATCTGTATGTTTTCTGAAATTAAATTTTTCATCCAACATTATCCCCAAATATCTAACTTCTTTTACTCTTCGAATATTTTGATTATTAATTTTTATTGTTGGATCCCTTTTTAAGTTTCCTTTTAAGAGCAAATAATTTGATTTATTTGGTGCAATTTTTAATTTGGTTATTTCACACCAATTTGATAATTTTGCAGTAACTTCCTTCGCTTTAATTTCCAATTCCCTTCTGCTTTGCCCATCCACCATTATCACAATATCATCAGCATACGCAATTATATCTAAAACATTTCCATCATTTTCCAATTGTTCCAAGAGACTTTCTGACAAAATATCCCAAAAAAGGGGCCCCAAAATAGAACCCTGAGGACAGCCTTTAGTAATTTGCTTCCTAATGTCGTAATTTGAGCCTCCAATGTATGCTTCTCTATTTAGACAATAATCTTTTAATAAATTATATATGGTACCTGGATATTCCTTCTCTCTTAAGATGCCAAAAAAATACGGCCACCATAAATTATCAAAAGCACCAGATATATCCACAGATATTCCAATTACATAATTTTTTGAGCTTTTTAACACAATATCTTGTACTTTTAAAATAGCATCCTCAGTTGAATATCCTTTCCTGAATCCAAATTGTTTCATATTCATCCCTATCATTATTCTAAATTCCATCATCCTTTTATAAATTAATTGTTCAAATATTTTGCCTAAAGAATTTAACAAGCATACTGGTCTAAAAGATTTTGGTTGTGTTCTATCTTTATCTGCTCCTTTACTTAAGATCACAACTTTGGCTTCCTTCCAAATATTTGGAAATCTTCCTCTTACTAAACAGTCATTAAATAAAAAATACAAAAATAAAATTATTTCTTCCCGTAGATTATATAAGACTTCATTTATAATACCATCTGGACCAGGTGCCTTTTTCTTTTTCAATTTTTCAAGAATTAATTTTATTTCCATCAAATCAAATGGATAAACAACACTTTCTTTATACCGCGAATTCATCTGATTTCTTCTTGCCACATGAATATCATTATCCTCTTCCTGATTATCATCTGGCAGTAACGTATGTAACAATAATTTTACCGATTCTTCCCCACTTTCTGTCATTTGTCCATTTCCTTTATCTAAAGTTGTTAATATTTCCGGTTTCTTGATTTTATCCATGATGATTTTATATGGTTGTCCCCAGATATCCGTTTTTAAGTTTTGCTCAACAAATTTCTCCCAGTATTGTTTTCTTGTATCTTCTAATAATAATTTATATTTATTTTTGGCTTCCCTATATTTCCTCAAATTTTCTTCTCTTTCCATATATATGTTCGATTTTTGATAAATTCTTCTCAATTTCCTGGTTATTGACCTTTGCTTCTGTAACTTATTTGTCCAGATTTTCTCTTTAGTATTAAAAATCTTTAATTTCGGAACAGATCTTGATACCGCTAGATTAATAGCTTCTGTTAGGTTTCTTGCATCAAAATCAACTGATAATCCCGTATATTGTAATTCTAATTTTTTAAATTCTTGCCTCATTTGTTCCCAATTTGCCCTTTTAAAATTATATCTTATTTCTACATCTTCTTGAAGTATCTTCTTCTCCAGCAGAAAGTCAAAATAAATCAAATTATGATCACTTGTTGTTTGACCTTGTGTGACCCTCCAATTAATGATTTTTTTCTCCGCATTGCTAGAAGCTAAAGTAATATCTATATTTTCCTCCGCCCTGCTCTATTTTGAAATGTTGGAGGATTTCCAGATTTATTCATTACATATAAATTCAATTCCGAAATAATTTCTTCCAATTTCTCTCCTCTTTCGTCGGGATTTTTACTGTACCACCATGTAGACTTTGCATTGCAATCGCAAACATGTATAATTTCTTTATCTCTAAATTTATTTTGAATATTTTGCAATTTCTTGTGTGCGATGCACACAAGATGTGATAGCAAGCGATGCCATGCGTATGTGACGTGATGTGACTCAATCCGCATGCGATGCGTTGCACATAAGTTGCGATGGCGAGCCATGCCATGCGAATGTGATGCGATGTGACTCGATGCGCATGCGATGCACATAAGATGCGACGTCGAGCGATGTCATGCGCATGTGGTGGGACGTGACTCAATGCGCATGCGATGCGATGCACATAAGACGCGATTTCAAGCGTTGCCATGCAGATGTGACGCGACGTGACTCAATGCGCATGCGATGCGATGTACATAAGATGCGATATCAAGCGATGCCATGCGCATGTGACGCGATGTGACTCAAGGCGCATGCGATGCGATACACATAAGATGCGTTGTCGAGCATTGCCATGCGCATGTGATGCGATGTGACTCAATGCGCATGCGATGCGATGCACATAAGATGCGATATCAAGCGATGCCAAGCGCATGTGACGCGACGTGACTCAATAAGCACATGCGATGCGATGCACATAAGATGCCATATCAAGCGATGCCATGCGCTTGTGACGCCACGTGACTCACTGCGCATGCGATGCGATGCACATAACATGCGATATCAAGCGATGCCATGCGCATGTGACCCGGCGTGATTCAATGCGCATGCGATGTGATGCACATAAGATGCGATATTAAGCGATACCATGCGCATGTGACGCGAATCAATGCGCAAGCGATGTGATGCACATAAGATGCGATATCAAGCGAATCCATGCGCATGTGACGCGATGTGACTCAATGCGAATGCGGTGCGATGCACACAAGATGTGATAGCAAGCGATGCCATGCGTATGTGACGTGATGTGACTCAATCCGCATGCGATGCGTTGCACATAAGTTGCGATGGCGAGCCATGCCATGCGAATGTGATGCGATGTGACTCGATGCGCATGCGATGCACATAAGATGCGACGTCGAGCGATGTCATGCGCATGTGGTGGGACGTGACTAGATGCGCATGCGATGCGATGCACATAAGTCGCGATATCAAGCGATGCCATGCAAATGTGACGCGACGTAACTCAATGCGCATGCGATGCGATGCACATAAGACGCGATTTCAAGCGTTGCCATGCAAATGTGACGCGACGTGACTCAATGCGCATGCGATGCTATGTACATAAGATGCGATATCAAGCGATGCCATGAGCATGTGACGCAACGTGACTTAATGTGAATACGATGCGATGCCCATAAAATGCGATAACAAGCGATGCCATGCGCATGTGACGCGACGTGACTCAATGCGCATGCGATGCGATGCACATAAGATGCGATATCAAGCGATGCCATTTGCATGAGACGCGACGTGGCTCACTGCGCTGCGAGGTGATGCACATAAGATGCGACATCAAGCGAGGCCATTCGCAAGTGGCGCGATGTGACTCAATGCACTAGCGATGCGATGAACATAAGATGCGATATCAAGCAATGCCATGCGCATGCGACGCGACAGACTCAATGCGCAAGCGATGCGATGCAAATGAGACGCGATATCAAGCGATGCCATGCGCATGTGAAACGACGTGACTCACTGCGCTGCGAGGCGATGCACATAAGATGCGACATCAAGCGATGCCATTCGCAAGTGGCGCGATGTGACACAAAGCGCATGCGATGCAATGCACATAAGATGCGATGTCGAGCGATGTCATGCGCAAGTGGTGCGACGTGCCTCAATGCGCATGCGCATGCGATGCACATAAGATGCGACGTCGAGCGATGTCATGCGCATGTGGTGGGACGTGACTAGATGCGCATGCGATGCGATGCACATAAGACGCGATATCAAGCGATGCCATGCAAATGTGACGCGACGTAACTCAATGCGCATGCGATGCGATGCACATAAGACGCGATCTCAAGCGTTGCCATGCAAATGTGACGCGACGTGACTCAATGCGCATGCGATGCTATGTACATAAGATGCGATATCAAGCGATGCCATGAGCATGTGACGCAACGTGACTTAATGTGAATACGATGCGATGCCCATAAAATGCGATAACAAGCGATGCCATGCGCATGTGACGCGACGTGACTCAATGCGCAAGCGATGCGATGCACATAAGATGCGATATCAAGCGATGCCATTTGCATGAGACGCGACGTGACTCACTGCGCTGCGCGGTGATGCACATAAGATGCGACATCAAGCGAGGCCATTCGCAAGTGGCGCGATGTGACTCAATGCACTAGCGATGCGATGAACATAAGATGCGATATCAAGCAATGCCATGCGCATGCGACGCGACAGACTCAACGCGCAAGCGATGCGATGCAAATGAGACGCGATATCAAGCGATGCCATGCGCATGTGAAACGACGTGACTCACTGCGCTGCGAGGCGATGCACATAAGATGCGACATCAAGCGATGCCATTCGCAAGTGGCGCGATGTGACTTAAAGCGCATGCGATGCAATGCACATAAGATGCGATGTCGAGCGATGTCATGCGCAAGTGGTGCGACGTGCCTCAATGCGCATGCGATGCGATGCACATAAGATGCGATATCAAGCGATACCATGCGCATATGACGCGTTATGACGCAATGCCCATGCGATGAGATGCACATAAGATGCGATGTCGAGCGACGCCATGCGCTTGTGACGCGAAGTGACACAATGCGGTGCGATGCGATGCACATTAGATGCGATGTCGACCAATGTCATGCGCATGTGGTGCGACGTGACTCAATGCGCATGCGATAGGATGCAGATAAGATGCGATGTCAAGCGATGACATGCGCATATGGCGTGATGTCACTCAATGCGCTGCGATGCGATGCACATAAGGTGCGATATCAAGAGAAGCCATACGCATGTGACGCGAGGTGACTCAATGCGCATGCGATGGGATGCAAATAAGATGCGATATCAAGCGATGCCATTCGCAAGTGACGCGATGTGACTCAATGGGCATGCGATGCGATCTACAAAAGATGCGATGTCGAGCGATGCCATGCGCTTGTGATACGATGTGACTCAATTCGGATGCGATGCACATAAGACGCGATTTCGAGCGATGCATGCGCATGTGACGCGATGTGACTCAATGCGCTGGGAAGCGCTGCACATAAGATGCGAAATTAAGCGATGCCATGCGCATGTGACGCGATGTGACTCAACGCGCATGCGATGCACATAAGATGCAATATAGAGCGATGTCATGCGCATGTGGTGGGACGTGACTAGATGCGCATGCGATGCACATAAGATGCGATATCAAGCGATGCCATGCGCATATGATGCGAAGTGACTCAGTGCAAAGGCGATGAGATGCGCATAAGATGCGATGTCAAGCGATGCCATGCGCATGTGACGCGACGTGACCCAATGCACATGCGATGCGATGCACATAAGATGCGATATTAAGCGAGGCCATGCGCATGTGACGCGACGTGACTCAATACGCCTGCGATGGGATGCACCTAACATGCGATATAAAGCGATGCCATGCGAATGTGACGCGATATGACTCAATGCGCATGCGATGCGATGCACATAAGAGGCGATGCCGAGCGATGCCATGCGCGTGTGATGCGAGGTGACTCAATGCAAATGCGAGGCACATAAGTTGCGATATCAAGCGATGCCAAGCGCATGTGACGCGATGTGACTGATACCGCATGCGATGCGATGCACAAAAGATGCGGTGTCGAGTGATGTCATGCGCATGTGGTGCGACGTGACTCAATGCCCATGCGATGCGATGCACACAAGATGCGATATTAAGCGATGCCATGCGCATGTGACGCGACGTGACTCAATGCGCATGCGATGAGATGCACATAAGATGCGATATCAAGCGATGCCATGCGCATGTGACGCGACGTGACTGAATGTGCATGCGATGCGATGCACATAAGATGCGATATCAAGCGATGCCATGCGTATGTGACGTAATGCGACTCATTCCGCATGCGGTGCGATGCACATAAGATGCGATATCCAGCGATTCCATGCGCATGTGGCGTGATGTCACTCCATGCGCTGCGATACGATGCACATAAGGTGCGATGTCGAGCGATGCCATGTGCGTGTGATTCAATGTCACTCACTACGCATGCGATGCACTTAAAATGCGATGTCGAGCGATGCATGCGCATGTGACGCATTGTGACACAATGCGCTGCGATACGATGCACATAAGATGCGATATCAAGCGATGCCATGCGTATGTGACGCGACGTGACTCAATGCGCATGCGCTGCAATGCACATAAGATGCGATATCAAGCGATTCCATGGGCATGTGACGCGATGTGGCTCAATACGCAAGCGATGCGATGCACATAAGATGCGATATCAAGCGATGCCATTCGCATGTGACGCGATGTGACTCAATGCGCATGCGATGCGATGTTCAAAAGATGCGATGTCGAGCGATGGCATGCGCCTGTGATACGATGTGACTTAATGCGCATGCGATGCACATAAGCTGCGGTTTCGAGCGATGCATGCGCATGCGACGCGAAGTGACTCAAGGCGCTGCGGAGCGATGCACATAAGATGCGATAACAAGCGATGCCATGCGCATGTGACGCGATGTGACTCAAAGCGCATGCGATGCGATGCACATAAGATGCGATGTCGAGCGATGTCATGCCCATGTGGTGGGACGTGACTAGATGCGCATGCGGTGCGATGCACACAAGATGCGATAGCAAGCGATGCCATGCGTATTTGACGTGATGTGGCTCGATGCGCATGCGATGCACATAAGATGCGATGTCGAGCGATGCCATGCGCATGTGGTGGCACGTGACTAGATGCGCATGCAATGCGATGCACATAAGATGAGATATCAAGCGCTGCCATGCAAATGTGACGCGAGGTGACTCAATGCGCATGCGATGCGATGTACATAAGATGCGATATCAAGCGATGCCATGCGCTTGTGACGCGAAGTGACACAATGCGCTGCGATGCGATGGCCATTAGATGCGATGTCGACCGATGTCCTGCGCATGTGGTGCGACGTGACTCAATGCGCATGCGATACGATGCAGATAAGATGGGATGTCAAGCGATGACATGCGCATATGGCGTGATGTCACTCAATGCGCTGCGATGCGATGCACATAAGATGCGATATCAAGAGAAGCCATACGCATGTGACGCGACGTGACTCAATGCGCATGCAATGGGATGCACATAAGATGCGACATCAAGCGATGCAATGCGCATATGACGCGATGTGGCTCAAAACGAATGCGATGCGGTGCAAATAAGATGCGATATCAAGCGATGCCATTCGCAAGTGACGCGATGTGACTCAATGGGCATGCGATGCGATCTACAAAAGATGCGATGTCGAGCGATGCCATGCGCGTGTGATACGATGTGACTCAATTCGGATGCGATGCACATAAGACGCGATTTCGAGCGATGCATGCGCATGTGGTGGGACGTGACTAGATGCGCATGCGATGCACATAAGATGCGATATCAAGCGATGCCATGCGCATATGATGCGAAGTGACTCAATGCAAATGCGATGAGATGCACATAAGATACGATATTAAGCGAGGCCATGCGCATGTGACGCGACGTGACTCAATGCGAATGCGAATGCGATTCGATGCACATAAGATGGGATAACATGGGATACCACGCGCATGTGACGCGAAGTGACTCAATGTGCATGCTGTGCGATGAACATAAGATGCGATATCAACTGATGCCATGCGCATGTGACGCGATGTGACTCAATGTGCTTGCGACGCGATTTACATAAGATGCCATATCAAGCGATGCCATGCGTATGTGATCGCGAACTGACTGAATGCGCATGCGATGCGGTGCACATTAGATGCGATATCAAACGATGCCATGCGCATGTGACGTGATGTGACTAAATCCGCATGCGATGCGATGCAAATAAGATGCGATATAGAGCGATGCCATGCCCATGTGGGGTGATGTGACTCAAAGCGGTGCGATGCGATGCATATAAGATGCGACATCAAGCGATGCCATGCGCATGTGACGGGATGTGACTCAATAAGCATGCGATGCGATGAACCTAAGATGCGATATCAAGCGATGCCATGCAAATGTGACGCGATATGGCTCAATGCGCATGCGATGCGATGCACATTAGATGCGATGTCGAGCGATGCCAAGCGCAAGTGACGCGATGGGACTCAATGCGCATGCGAAGACACGCACAGAACATGCGATATCAAGCGATCCCATGCGCATGTGACGAGACGTGGCTCGATGCGCATGCGATGCGATGCACATAAGATGCGATATCAAGCGATGCCATGCAAATGTGACGAGAGATGACTCAATGCGCATGCGATGCGATGCACATAAGATGCGATGTCTAGCGATGCCATGCGCGTGTGATGCGATGTGACTCAATCCGCATGCGATGCACAAAAGTTGCGATATCAAGCGATGCCATTCGCAAGTGACGCGATGTGACTCAATGCGCATGCGATGCGATGCACAAAAAATGCGGGGTCGAGCGATGTCATGCGCATGTGGTGCGACATGACTCCATGCGCATGCGATGCGATGCAGATATGATGCGATATCAAGCGATGCCATGCGCATGTGACGCGACGTGACTCAATGCGCAAGCGATGCGATGCACATAAGATGCGATATCAAGCGATGCCATGCGCATGTGACGCGACGTGACTCAATGCGCATGCGAAGACACGCACAGAACATGCGATATCAAGCGATCCCATGCGCATGTGACGAGACGTGGCTCGATGCGCATGCGATGCGATGCACATAAGATGCGATATCAAGCGATGCCATGCAAATGTGACGAGAGATGACTCAATGCGCATGCGATGCGATGCACATAAGATGCGATGTCTAGCGATGCCATGCGCGTGTGATGCGATGTGACTCAATGCGCATGCGATGCACAAAAGTTGCGATATCAAGCGATGCCATTCGCAAGTGACGCGATGAGACTCAATGCGCATGCGATGCGATGTACAAAAGATGCGATGTCGAGCGATGCAATGCGCGTGTGACGCGATGTGACTCAACGCGCATGCGATGCGATGCACATAAGATGCGATATAGAGCAATGTCATGCGCATGTGGTGGGACGTGACTAGATTTGCATGCGATGCGATGCACATAAGATGCGACATCAAGCGATGCCATGCGTATGTGACGTAATGTGACTTATTCCGCATGCGGTGCGATGCACATTAGGTGCGATTTCGAGCGATGCATGCCCATGTGGCGCGATGTGACTCAATGCGCTGCGAAGCGATGCACATAAGATGCGATATCAAGCGATGCCATGCGCATGTGACGCGATGTGGCTCAATGCGCATGCGATGCGATGTTCAAAAGATGCGATGTCGAGCGATCCCATGCGCCTGTGATACGATGTGGCTCAATGCGCATGCGATGCACATAAGCTGCGATTTTGAGCGATGCATGCGCATGCGACGCGATGTGACTCAATGCGCTGCGGAGCGATGCACATAAGATGAGATAACAAGCGATGCCATGCGCATGTGACGCGATGTGACTCAAAGCGCATGCGATGCGATGCCCATAAGATGCGATGTCGAGCGATGTCATGCGCATGTGGTGGGACGTGACTCAATGCGCATGCGATGACATTCACATAAGATGCAATAACAAGCGATTCCATGCGTATGTGACGCGACGTGACTCAATGCGCATGCGATGCGATATCAAGCGAATCCATGCGCATGTGACGCGATGTGACTCAAAGCGCATGCGATGCGATGCACATAAGATGCGATGTCGAGCGATGTCATGCGCATGTGGTGGGACGTGACTCAATGCGCATGCGATGAGATTCACATAAGATGCAATAACAAGCGATTCCATGCGTATGTGACGTGATGTGACTCAATCCGCATGCGATGCGGTGCACATAAGTTGCGATGTCGAGCCATGCCATGCGAATGTGATGTGATGTGACTCGATGCGCATGCGATGCACATAAGATGCCATGTCGAGCGATGCCATGCGCATGTGGTGGGACGTGACTAGATGCGCATGCAATGCAATGCACATAAGATGAGATATCAAGCGCTGCCATGCAAATGTGACGCGAGGTGACTCAATGCGCATGCGATGCGATGCACATAAGACGCGATATCAAGCAATGCCATGCAAATGTGACGCGACGTTACTCAATGCGCATGTGACGCGAAGGGGCTCAATACGCATGCGATGCGATGCACATAAGATGCGATATCAAGCGGTGCCATGCGCATGTGACGCGACGTGGCTCAATGCGCATGCGATGCGATGCACATAAGATGCGATATCAAGCGATGCCATGCGCATGTGACGCTACGTGACTCAATACGAATACGATGCGATGCACCTAAGATGCGATATCAAGCGATGCCATGCGCATGTGACTTGACGTGACTCAATGCGCATGCGATGCGATGCACATAAGATGCGATATCAAGCGATGCCATGCGCATGTGACGCGATGTGACTCAATACGCATGCGATGCGATGCACTTAAAATGCGATATCAAGCGATGCCATGCGCATGTGACGCGATGTGACTCAATACGAATACGATGCGATGCACATAAGATGCGATATCAAGCGATGCCATGCGCATGAGACACGATATGACTCAATGCGCATGCGATGCGATGCACATAAGATGCGATGTCGCGCGGTGCCATTCGCGTGTGAGGCGATGTGACTCAGTGCGCATGCGAGGCACATAAGATACGATATCAAGCGATGCATAGCGCATGTAACGCGATGTGACTCATAGCACATTCGATGCGATGCAAATAAAATGCGATGTCGAGCGATGTCATACGCATGTGGTGGGACGTGACTAGATGCGCATGCGATGCGATGCACACAAGATGCAATATCAAGCGATGGCATGCGCATATGACGCGACGTGACTTAATGCGCATGCGATCAGATTCACATAAGATGCGATAACAAGCGATACCATGCGCATGTGACGCGACGTGGCTCAATGCGCATGCGTTGCGATACACATAAGATGCGATATCCAGCGAAGCCATGCGCATGTGACCCGACGTGCCTCAATGCGAGTGCGATGCGGTGCACATAAGATGCGATATCAGGTGATGCCATGCGCATGTGACGCGATGAGACTCAATGCGCGTGCGATGCGATGCGATGCACATAAGATGCGATATCAAGCGAATCCATGCGTATGTGACCGCGAAGTGACTCAATGCGCATGCGATGCGGTGCACTTAAGATGCGATATCAAACGATGCCATGCGCATGTGACGTGATGTGACTCAATCCGCATGCGATGCGATGCACATAAGCAGCGATATCAAGCGATGCCATGCGCATGTGGCGTGATCTGACTCAATGCGGTGCGATGCGATGCACATAAGATGCGACATCAAGCGATGCCATGCGCATTTTTACGCGACGTGACTCAATACGCCTGCGATGGGATGCACCTAACATGCGATAAAAAGCGATGCCATGCACATGTGACGCGATATGACTCAATGCGCATGCGATGCGATGCACAAAAGATGCGGTGTGGAGCGATGTCATGCGCATGTGGTGCGACGTGACTCAATGCGCATGCGAGGCACATAAGTTGCGATATCAAGCGATGCCAAGCGCATGTGACGCGATGTGACTGAAACCGCATGCGATGCGATGCACAAAAGATGCGGTGTGGAGCGATGTCATGCGCATGTGGTGCGACGTGACTCAATGCGCATGCGATGCGATGCACACAAGATGCGATATTAAGCGATGCCATGCGCATGTGACGCGACGTGACACAATGCGCATGCGATGAGATGCACATAAGATGCGATATCAAGCGATGCCATGCGCATGTGACGCGACGTGACTCAATGTGCATGCGATGCGATGCACATCAGAAGCGATATCAAGCGATGCCATGCGTATGTGACGTAATGCGACTCATTCCGCATGCGGTGCGATGCACATAAGATGCGATATCCAGCGATTCCATGCGCATGTGGCGTGATGTCACTCAATGCGCTGCGATGCGATGCACATAAGAAGCGATGTCGAGCGATGCCATGTGCGTGTGATTCGATGTCACTCACTAAGCATGCGATGCACTTAAAATGCGATGTCGAGCGATGCATGCGCATGTGACGCATTGTGACACAATGCGCTGCGATACGATGCACATAAGATGCGATATCAAGCGATGCCATGCGCATGTGACGCGACGTGTCTCAATGCGCATGCGCTGCAATGCACATAAGATGCGATATCAAGCGATTCCATGCGCATGTGACGCGATGTGGCTCAATACGCAAGCGATGCGATGCACATAAGATGCGATATCAAGCGATGCCATTCGCATGTGACGCGATGTGACACAATGCGCATGCGATGCGATGTTCAAAACATGCGATGTCGAGCGATGCCATGCGCCTGTGATACGATGTGACTTAATGCGCACGCGATGCACATAAGCTGCGATTTCGAGCGATGCATGCGCATGCGACGCGATGTGACTCAATGCGCTGCGGAGCGATGCACATAAGATGCGATAACAAGCGATGCCATATGCATGTGACGCAATGTGACTCAAAGCGCATGCGATGCGATGCACATAAGCTGCGATATCGAGCAATGCATGCGCATGCGACGCGATGTGCCTCAATGCGCTGCGGAGCGATGCACATAAGATGCGATCACAGGCAATGCCATGCGTATGTGACTCGACGTGACTCCATGCGCATGCGATGCGATGCACATAAGATGCGATATAAAGCGAATCCATGCGCATGTGACGCAACCTGACTCAATGCGAATGCGGTGCGATGCACACAAGATGCGATAGCAAGCGATGCCATGCGTATGTGACGTGATGTGTCTCAATCCGCATGCGATGCACATAAGATGCGATGTCGAGCGATGCCATGCGCATGTGGTGGCACGTGACTAGATGCGCAAGCAGTGCGATGCACATAAGATGAGATATCAAGCGCTGCCATGCAAATGTGACGCGAGGTGACTCAATGCGCATGCGATGCGATGCACATAAGACGCGATATCAAGCGATGCCATGCAAATGTGACGCGACGTGACTCAATGCGCATGCGATGCTATGTACATAAGATGCGATATCAAGCGATCCCATGCGCATGTGACGCGACGTGGCTCAATACGCATGCGAAGCGATGCACATAAGATGCGATATCAAGCGATGCCATGCGCCTGTGACGCGACGTGGCTCAATGCGCATGCGATGCGATGCACATAAGATGCGATATCAAGCGATGCCATGCGCATGTGACGCGACGTGACTCAATACGAATACGATGCGATGCACCTAAGATGCGATATCAAGCGATGCCATGCACATGTGACGCGACGTGGCTCAATGCGCATGCGATGCGATGCACATAAGATGCGATATCAAGCGATGCCATGCGCATGTGACGCGACGTGGCTCAATACGCATGCGATGCGATGCACATAAGATGCGATATCAAGCGATGCCATGCGCATGTGACGCGACGTGACTCAATACGCATGCGATGCGATGCACTTAAGATGCGATATCAAGCGATGCCATGCGCATGTGACACGATATGACTCAATGCGCATGCGATGCGATGCACATAAGATGCGATGTCGCGCGATGCCATGCGCGTGTGACGCGACGTGACTCAATGCGCATGCGATCAGATTCACATAAGATGCGATAACAAGCAATGCCATGCGTATGTGACGCGACGTGACTCAATGCGCATGCGATGCGATGCACATAAGATGCGATATCAAGCGAATCCATGCGCATGTGACGCGATGTGGCTCAATGCGAATGCGGTGCGATGCACACAAGATGTGAAAGCAAGCGATGCCATGCGTATGTGACGTGATGTGACTCAATGCGCTGCGGAGCAATGCACATAAGATGCGATAACAAGCGATGCCATGCACATGTGACGCGATGTGACTCAAAGCGCATGCGATGCGATGCACATAAGGTGCGATGTCGAGCGATGTGATGCGCATGTGGTGGGACGTGACTAGATGCGCATGCGATGCGATGCACTTAAGATGCGATATCAAGCGATGCCATGCGCATGTGACGCGATGTGACTCAATGCGAATGCGGTGCTATGCACACAAGATGTGATAGCAAGCGATGCCATGCGTATGTGACGTGATGTGACTCAATGCGCATGCGATGCGGTGCACATAGGTTGCGATGGCGAGCCATGCCATGCGAATGTGCTGCGATGTGACTCGATGCGCATGCGATGCACATAAGATGCGATGTCGAGCGATGTCATGCGCATGTGGTGGGACGTGACTAGATGCGCATGCGATGCGATGCACATAAGACGCGATATCAAGCGATGCCATGCAAATGTGACGCGACGTGACTCAATGCGCATGCGATGCGATGCACATAAGACGCGATATCAAGCGTTGCCATGCAAATGTGACGCGACGTGACTCAATGCGCATGCGATGCTATGTACATAAGATGGGATATCAAGCGATGCCATGAGCATGTGACGCGACGTGACTTAATGTGAATACGATGCGATGCCCATAAAATGCGATAACAAGCGATGCCATGCGCATGTGACGTGACGTGACTCAATGCGCATGCGATGCGATGCACATAAGATGCAATATCAAGCGATGTCATGCGCATGTGACGCGATGTGACTCAATGCGCATGCGATGCGATGCACATAAGATGCGATAGCAAGCGATGCCATGCGTATGTGACGTGATCTGACTCAATCCGCATGCGATGCGATGCACATAAGGTGCGATTTCGAGCGATGCATGCGCATGTGGCGCGATGTGACTCAATGCACTTCGTAGCGATGCACGTAAGATGCGATATCAAGCGAAGCCATGCTCATGTGACGCTATGTGACTCAACGCGTATGCGATGCAAATTACATAAGTTGCGATGTCGAGCGATGCCATGCGAATGTGATGCGATGTGACTCGATGCGCATGTGATGCACATAAGTTGCGTTGTCGAGCGATGAATGGGCATGCGACGCGACGTGACTCAATGCGCATGCGATGCGATGCACATAAGGTACGATATAACGCGATGCCATGCGCATGTGACGCGACCTGACTCAATGCGCATGGGATGCGATGCACATAAGATGCGATATCAAGCGATGCCATGCGCATCTGACGCGATGTGGCTCAATGCGCAATCGATGCGATGCACATAAGATGCGATATCAAGCGATGCCATGCGCATGTGATTCGACGTGACTCAATGCGCATGCGATGCACATAAGATGCGATATCAAGCGATGCCATGCGCTTGTCTCGCGACGTGACTCAATGCGCATGCGATGCGGTGCACATAAGATGCGATATGAAGCGATGCCATGCGCATGTGACGCGATGTGCCTCAATACGCAAGCGATGCGATGCACATAAGATGCGATATCAAGCGATGCCATTCGCATGTGACGTGACTCAATGCGCATGCGATGCGATGCACATAAAATGCGATGTCGAGCGATGTCATGCGCATGTGGTGCGACGGTACTCAGCGCGCATGCGATGCGATGCACATAACATGCGATATCAAGCGATGCCATGCGCATGTGACGCGACGTGTCTCAATGCGCATGCGATGAGATGCACATAAGATACGATATTCAGTCGCTCGCTACCTGGCGAGAGAGAAGGTCGTTCACGTCTGCAGTGAAGCATTTATACAGCAGTATAAGTATTGCTGCGTGACACCTATTTCATTGTTTTCTTTGTTTTTCTAGTGCGGGAGTAATAGTAGTGACGTTATAAATTAACATCTCACACTATATACGACAAAAATAAATAATGGAAAATCGACCAACGACTTTAGTTGTTAGTTTTGTTGAACGTGATATTATTCGACCGACTGCATATGAAATTCATGAGTGGATTTTGAACACGCTGAAATTGGATGAAAGTGACGTCACAGGATTGCAGGTAAATGGAATTTCTAGACAAATTTTTATCCAATGCACCACACCAGAGCTCGTTACAAGAGTGTTGACTCAGACAAATGGGGAAGCAAATTTTGTGCTCTCAAATGGGCAACGCACTAAAGTGATTATTGATGTGGCTGGTTTTGGAAGACGTGTGGTGAAAGTATACAATCTACCTTTAAATTTTGTCAGTAAGAAGTTGATGGTAGCCTTGGAGCCTTACGGAGCGGTGTTACAGGTGAAAGAAGATGTTTGGAATGAAACTTTTCGTTATAAGGTTACAAATGGGGTCCGTACTGTTAATATACTACTAAAAAAGTATATTCCTTCTTTTTTGAACATTGATGGTTATTCAGCATTAATAAGTTACCCTGACCAACCCATCACCTGTGCAATTTGTCATGAAGCTGGTCATTTACGCAATCAGTGCCCTCGCAGATCCGTTCCAAAAATACCGCCTACTACGTCGGAGCCTGCTACATGGGCCAAGCTGGTCACGGGAAATTTGACAAAACCACGAACATCATTGAGTGCAGCAGAACCGCTAGTGGCAAATGAACTACAATTACTAACTCCTACCATAGTAAAAGAGGGAAGTGAACAGAAAAGTGTAGCTACAGTTCCTCCACCCATGCCACAGCAGGAAGAAGACAAGAGTAGTCCGGAAATGCCTGAGGTAACCCGGGAACACTCTACGCAAATGTGTGCTAGAGTCTCTCCAACCGAAGAAGACAAGTGTAGTCCGGAAGTGTCTGATGCAACTTTGGAACACTCTGTACCAATGTCTGCGGTAATCCATCCAACTAGTGTGAAGTCACCTCTGAATACTATGGAGATAGTAGAGGAATGTGTGGTGGAGGAAGCGGAGAAAGAAAGAACCTTAAACGTTCAAGTGGAAGCAATGGAAACAGTCACACCAGGAACGATAATGTCACAGTCTCTGACGGTTTCGGATGAGGAAGTGGAATATGAGGATTTGGTGAATGTGCGTGGATTGGAGTCCAGGCGTATGGAGAATGATGAAAGGGTGAGTCAGCGTGATCCGCGTTTGGAAAAACGAAAAAAGACTGCCAAGATGCATAAAGAAGGGTCACCTACACGAAAGGCCATGAAGACGCATAAACCTATGGAACAGTGATTGGAGGATTTAATACTTCATGAATAAACACTACATTCGTCGTTTCTCCTTATGGTGTTAATTCTTCAGAAATTTGCGACTATGAATGTAAATTGTTTACGCAGTAAGACTAAACAAGCCTTGGTACGGGATTTTACTTTTGAACACGACCTTGATTTTTTGTTTTTGCAGGAGAACAATGAACCACATTTAAACTTGTTTGGCCCAAGGTATAATTTTGTTTCCAATATTGGTGAAGAACAACGAGGTACAGCCATAGTTTATCGCTCATCTCTAGGGGTACAACTGACGGAAAAGCATGCCAGTGGCCGAATTACTTCCTTATTGACGGAGGATAATATTCTACTAGTCAACGTATATTTACCATCAGGTTCAAATCGACGAAAGAAACGGGAAGACTTTCTTGCTACAGAGTTACCGTTCTTTTTGCGACACCGATATGACAAATTGGTTTTCGGAGGAGATTTTAATTGTGTCCTTAATGCTAAAGACCAAACTGGGCAATATCTACCGTCCCCAATGTTAGACCGGATTTGCAAGTCTTTGGAGCTGCAGGATGCCTGGGAACTTCTATATGATACCTATGTCGAATATACCTTTCACCGAAATACTACAGCCTCCAGAATAGACAGAATGTATGTTAGTACAACCATGAAGCAGCAGATCAGAAGTGTGAAGGTGCGACCAGTACCCTTTAGTGATCACCATGCTCTAATAATGTCGCTGGTATGCACTACCCGGACACCGATAGTGGGCAGAAGTTATTGGAAACTCAACAGCGCGCTCCTTCAGGATAAGGAGATCCGAGAACAGTTTCAGCGATTGTGGACTAGATGGAGGCGTACGGCGCAAAGTAGATCTCCCAGTATGCTGCAACAATGGTTATATACGTACAAACCTGCAATTCGTAACTTTTATAAAGGAGAAGGTATTAAGCGGGCGAAATTGCGATGTCAACGGTTGAATTATTACTATGAATTACTCAATGAATTATATCAGCAACAGTGTGATGGCCGAAATGTGACGAACCATATTGCAGCAGCCAGGAAAAGATTGTGTTGCTTGCATGAGGAACTCTGTCGTGGAGCACAAATACGGGCGGGAGACCACTCAGTGCAGGATGAAGAGAGAATTTCACTGTATCACTTAGCGTCCGAGAAACACTCAGGAACAAGGAAATATCTTTCCAAGTTACGTTCATCGGAAGGGAATTTACTGCTGACCTCACGGGATATATTAATGGAGGTTCAGGAGGCTTTTACACAAAGGTTTGCAGCAAAAGAGGTTAATATAGTAGGGCAGCAATATGTCTATAAGCTAATTGAACCACTAGTGACCTCGGAGATGAATGATGCTTTGAATGAAGACATAACGGAAGAAGAATTGCGTACAGCACTAATGTCGGCTAGTATGGGCTCTGCACCTGGACCCGATGGGATTGGATATCAGTTCTACCGCGAGAATTGGAGTATAGTGAAGGATACCTTGCTTGGGGTCATGATAGAATTACAACGAGGTTCGGGAGTCTTGTCCGGGTTTAATGAGGGCATCATTGTGCTCATTGCCAAGCATCCAACAGCCTTGGAGGTAAACGACTATCGCCCAATCACGCTTTTAAATGCCGACTACAAGTTATATACAAAGATAATAGCAAACAGGATGAAGAGATACATGCCTGACATCATCGGAACAGGACAAACTTGTGGTATCCCAGAGAGGAAGATTACACATATACTAATGACGTTAAGAGACACCATTATTGAATGTGAGAGCAACCCTGGTGAACCAGCAGCAATCTTGGCGTTGGATTTTGCCACAGCCTTTGACAGAATAAATCATGGATATCTATGGGATGTACTACAACGCTTTGGGTTCTCATTCTCATTTTTGAATCTACTACAACGATTATATACAAATGCACACTCCAGAATCCAAGTAAACGGATTCTTCACGCAGCCAGTACTTATAGAACAATCAATTCGCCAGGGATGCCCACTGTCGATGATCCTGTATACTTTGTGTGTAGAACCCTTGATACGAGGATTGGTTTCAGTGCTCTCCAGGAGAAGAAACCCAATGCACTTTGAGAGACTTTTTGCATATGCGGATGATATTACCTTAGTGCTCACGGATGCTGGGGACTTCACAGCAATTGAGCCAATATTATTGCAATACCAGAGGGTATCAGGGGCTTTAATCAATTACAGTAAATCTCATCTCCTAGCCCTGAATAACTGGATGATGAAGGAAGCTCGGTTTACACATAAGTCAGTCATTAAAGTCCTAGGTCTGTTTCTTACATCTAGGCTGGAGGAACTTACCATATTAAATTGGCAAAGAATTGTTAACCACTGTTTAAATATTTTGAACTCACAGTTAACAAGGAATTTGAACTTTGTTCAGAAAATCTGGTATGTGAATACCTTTGTGCTGGCAAAGCTGTGGTACGTAGCTCAGGTACTCCCGATGCCTCATCAGTTCTCACAGCGATTAGAAAGGGCGATAGGATACTACATTTGGAAAAACCAGTATTACAAGGTGGCCCGACCTCAGTTGCGCAGAGACATACATAGTGGGGGATGGAATTTGGTGGATGTGAACGTGAAGTGTCGTGCGCTGTTATTGCGTGCTGTTTTGGTAGCAATCAATGGCCAAAGTAGACAGCAAGATGTAAATTTTAGTAAAAAATTGATTGGCGCGGATATTGTAGCGCCTGCTGCTTTTCGGATAATGCGAAAAGATTATGAGAGTATTATACCTTTGATTGAAAGAACAACAACGACGTTGACCTCCAAAGAAATATACAAAGAATTACTGCAAGAATTTTTGACAGTACCGGCGATTGTACTCAAATACCCAAATGCTCCATGGAAGAATATCTGGAAGCTCTTCAGTTATAATTTTATACCGTTGGACTGGAAGGTCTCCCTATATCAGTATGTTAATGAAATTATCCCCACGGAATCAAAAAAACATAAACATAACATAGTTTCTGCACCATGGTGTAAACATTGTAGACAGGTCGATACGCAACGCCATAGAATTACTTCCTGTGTGACGGTACGTGACATCTGGACATGGACCAAGAAACAGACTGGGCACTTGATTGGGAACACATCAGAAAACGCTGTAACGTCGGTTTTGTTATCTTGGAAATTCCAGAAAGGAATAACTGAGCACACCCAGATATGGTTGACCTTTGGATTATACCATTACTGTCTCAGTTTTGAACAACCGGCGTTAACAGACTTTAAATCCTGGCTAAAGGCAGAAAGATACCGGATGAGAAAATATCCTCACATATGGAAGCTCTTAAATGAGCACTTAGACGTTATTTAAAAAAAAAAAAAAAAAAAAAAAAAAAAAAAAAAAAAAAAAAAAAAACACTATCTTGAGAACCAGAGACTATCATACTGAAACAATTTGACAAAATCCAGTCCAGTTACTTTTCTATATATTTATTTTACTTTTAAACTTTGCACGACTACACAGTTTTCTTTGCTGACGTTAGCACCGTGTTAGTCTTTCGTGATATTACAACTCACAACTGTTTTCTTCTCGTAACCTTGACTCAGCCCTTTCACTGTCTTTCTTCACTTTCTCTGTCTCTAAGACAATAACTCTGATGATAAACCCCTCAACGCTCATTAAAACTACTCTTCGAAAAAAAAAAAAAGAAAAAAAAATATCAAGCGATGCCATGCGCATGTGACGCGACGTGACTCGATGCGCATGCGATGCAATGCACATAAGATGCGATAACAAGCGATGCCATGCGCATGTGACTAGACGTGACTCAACGCATGCGATGCGATTCACATAAGATACCATATCAAGGGATGCCATGCGCATGTGACGCGACGTGACTCAATGCGCATGCGATGCGATGCACATAAAATGCGATATCAAGCGATGCCATGCGCATGTGATGCGATGAGACTCGATGCGCATGCGATGCACATAAGATGCGATGTCGAGCGATGCATGGGCATGTGACGCGACGTGACTCGATTCGCATGCGATGCAATGCACATAGGATGCGATATCAAGCGATGCCATGCGCATGTGACGCGACGTGACTCAATGCGCATGCGATGCGGTGCACATAAGATGCGATATCAAGCGATGCCATGCGCATGTGGCGTGATGTCTCTCAATGCGCTGCGATTAGATGCACATAAGATGCGATATCAAGCGATGCCATGCGCATGTGACGCGACGTGACTCAATGCGCATGCGATGCGATGCACATAAGATGCGATATCAAGCGATGCCATGCGCATGTTACGCGATGTGCCTCAATACGCAGGCGATGCGATGCACATAAGATGCGATATCAAGCGATGCCATGCGCATCTGACGCGATGTGTCTCAATGCGCAATCAATGCGACGCACATAAGATGCGATATCAAGCGACGCCATGGGCATGTGATTCGACGTGACTCAATGCGCACGCGATGCAAATAAGATGCGATATCAAGCGATGCCATGCAAATGCGACGCGACGTGACGCAATGCGCATGCGATGGCGATGCACATATGATGCGATATCAAGCGATGCCATGCGCATGTGACGCGATGTGACAATGCGCTGCGATGCGATGCACATAAGATGCGATATCACGAGATGCCATGCGCATGTGACGCGACGTGACTCAATGCGCATGCGATGCGGTGCACATAAGATGCGATATCAAGCGATGCCATGCGCATGTGGCGTGATGTCACTCAATGCGCTGCGATTAGATGCACATAAGATGCGATATCAAGCGATGCCATGCGAATGTGACGCGACGTGACTCAATGCGCATGCGATGCGATGCACATAAGATGCGATATCAAGCGATGCCATGCGCATGTTACGCGATGTGCCTCAATACGCAAGCGATGCGAGGCACATAAGATGCGATATCAAGCGATGCCATTCGCATGTGACGTGACTCAAGGCGCATGGGATGCGATGCACATAACATGCGATATCAAGCGATGCCATGCGCATGTGACGCGACGTGGCTCAATGCGCATGCGTTGAGATGCACATAAGATACGATATCAAGCGATGCTATGCGCATGTGACGCGACGTGACTCGATTCGCATGCGATGCAATGCACATAGGATGCGATATCAAGCGATGCCATGCGCATGTGACGCGACGTGACTCAATGCGCATGCGATGCGGTGCACATAAGATGCGATATCAAGCGATGCCATGCGCATGTGGCGTGATGTCACTCAATGCGCTGCGATTAGATGCACATAAGATGCGATAGCAAGCGATGCCATGCGCATGTGACGCGATGTGCCTCAATACGCAAGCGATGCGATGCAAATAAGATGCGATATCAAGCGATGCCATTCGCATGTGACGTGACTCAATGCGCATGCGATGCGATGGACATAAAATGCGATGTCGAGCGATGTCATGCGCATGTGCTGCGACGGTACTCAGCGCGCATGGGATGCGATGCACATAACATGCGATATCAAGCATTGCCATGCGCATGTGACGCGACGTGACTCGATAGGCATGCGATGCAATGCACATAAGATGCGATAACAAGCGATGCCATGCGCATGTGACTAGACGTGACTCAACGCATGCGATGAGATTCACACAAGATGCGATAACAAGGGATGCCACGCGCATGTGACGCGACGTGACTCAATGCGCATGCGATGCGATGCACATAAGATGCGATATCAAACGATGCCATGCGCATGTGGTATGATGTGACTCAATATGCTGCGATGCGATGTGACTCAATGCGCATGCGATGCGATGCACACAAGATGCGATGTCGAGCGGTGCCATGAGCATGTGACGCGACGTGAGTTAATGTGTATACGATGCGATGCACATAAGATGCGATAACAAGCGATGACATGCGAAAGTGACGCGACGTGACTCAATGCGCATTCGATGCGATGCACATAAGATACGATATCAAGAGATGCCATGCGCATGTGACGCGCTGTGACTCAATGCGCATGCGATGCGATGCACATAAGATGGGCTAGCAAGCGATCCCATGCGCATGTGACGCGACGTGACACAATGTGCATGCGATGAGATTCACACAAGATGCGATAACAAGGGATGCCACGCGCATGTGACGCGACGTGACTCAAGTAGGTAGATTAGGACAGAGCTGGGCCACTTTTTTATGGGCAAGATGGCCGCCATGCGTAATCTAAGCATTACTAGGTAAGGTGGTAGGGGAAGCAGGACGTTGTAGGGGTTTGAGGCTGACTCTAGGGATAATGTTTAAGGCCTATAGCAGTGCATGTATGTTTATGAGCGTCACTGGCAGTTGAGCACGTTCTTCACTATATCGATGTATGCTAACTAACGCAACAGCTTTTTATCTTGATTGTATATGATACCCCCCAACATAATGACACCCCACCCCACATCGCCTCGTCAACCTAACCTAACCTAACCTAACCTAACCTAACCCAACCCAGCTCCCACTCTTTTTACTCAGGTCTTTAATAATTTAACCTAAGCCCATACTTCTACATACCTAACCTAACCTAACCTAGAATAAGCCTCATACTTCTACTCGTCTAACCTATCCTAACCTAATCTAACCTAGCCTAAGCCCCCTTACTTCTACTCGTCTAACCTAACCTAACACCTCATCTAATGATTTATTCTTCATCCCTTTTGCTCATCTAATCCCTACTCTTTTTACTATATGGTCTATCATAATTTCACATAACCTAAGCATCATATTCTAACCTAACCTAACGTTACTTAACCTAAGGGAGCGCAAACCTTCCTATTTATTAACCTAACTCAACCCAACCTATTTCATTCCTAGTTAACTTAAGCGTTCTATTCTTCTATAACCTATTCTAACCTATTATGACAGTCACACCGTACCATTTCAGTCTTAGACATCCCGCTTTCTTTTGCAGATTTTTTTTTTTTTCAGTAACTTTAGATAGCTACTCCGAAGGTATTAGACCCTCGGACATGCGAACCCTAAGTATTTGCCATACTTTTTACGAAACGTTGATGCTTTTTGGGAGTTTAGTTGCTATTTTAGCCGCTTTTGCGGTATTCTGGAGGTTTTTTTACGAATTTTTTAAGGTTTCTCCCGATTTTCAGGTATTCTCATGTCTTTAGAATGTTTTAATGCTTTTATGGGGTATATGGAGCCTTTTTAGGGATTTGTTATGCTTTCATGATCAAATTCCATCCTTTCGTAAGTGTATGATGTTCTCGTCTAGAGAATTGTTTACAGTCTTTCTAAGACTAACCTAACTTAACCACAAACCTATTTAGAGACATTTCTTCAACGTTATTTAACATTATACATGTTTCTTTTTCTCCTCCCTCGAACTCTTTTTGTAAACTAACATTAGAAGTCGTAACCTTGTTATTGAAATAGCTATTGTATCCGCCTTTGTGGACTGCTCCAGTATGCTACACATGTTAACCTCATTTTACGATTCTTTTGCGTAGTTCTGTATGTTCTAATGGTAAGACGTCAAACTTGCACACATTCCTTCTAAGACTATCCCAACCTAATCTAACCTAACCTAAGCCCCATACTTCCACTCGTTTAACCTAACATTACTTAACATAAAATAACCTAACCTAACTTCTACATGGCTAACCTAACCTAACCTAGCACCCACTTTTACTCTGGTCTTTGATAATTTAACCTAAGCCCATACTTCTACATGTCTAACCTAACCTAGCCTAGCCTAAACCAGCCTAGCCTAACCTAAGCTAACCTATCCTAACCTATATGATTCCCATTGTACTCAAGCATTCTATTCTTCTATAACCTTTTCTAACCTTTGCACCATACCGTTTCAGGCTCAGACATCCCGCATTCGTTTGCAGATTTTTTTTTTTTTTTTTTTCAGTAACTTTAGATAGATACTCTGAAGGTATTAGACCCTCGGACATGCGAACCCTAAGTATTTTCCATCCTTTTGCGAAACGTTAATGCTATTTGGGAGTTTAGTAGATATTTTACCCGTTTTTACGGTATTCTGGAGGTTTTTTTACGAATTTTTTATGGTTTACCATGTATTTTCTATGTTTTCACGTCGTTAGTATGTTTTAATGTTTTAATGGGGTATATGGAACCTTTTTTAGCGATTTGTTATGCTTTCATGATCAAATTCCATCCTTTTGTAAATGTATGATAATCTCGTCTAGAGAATTGCTTACAGTCTTTCTAAGCCTAACCTAACTTAACCACAAACCTCTTTACAGACATTTCTTCAACGTTAGTTAACATTATACAGGCTTCTTTTTCTCCTCACTCCAACTCTTTTTGTAAACTAACATTAGAAGACGTTGTAACCTTGTTATTCAAATAGCTATTGTATCCGTCTTTGCAGACTGCTCCAGTATGCTACACATGTCAACTTCATTTAACGATTCTCCTAATTAGTTCTGTATGTTATAAGTTATAACAGTAACAAATAAAAAATAAAATAAAATAAAATCTGAATATTATACCCCGGCACCTTGACAACTATACCGGGGCATTTATTCAAATTTTCTATTTATTTAACCAAAATTATTGATATACAATCATCATTATAATATATGTTTCAGAATTTCTAACTACAAAACAAAAGAAAACTACAACAAAAACATAAAATTTCCTAAAGTTACTGGTTTCCAGCAAATCTAATTCTACTAACAAGAAAATAACTAAGACATCTACACTATTCTAAAAAAGAAAACATTAATTTAAATAAACCTAAAAACTTCCAGCTATCTTATAACTCTATGCCACTGGTTTCCAGCGACTGGACAACTGGTTAAAAAAAAAAAAAAACTACCAATACTGGTAACCAGCACTATATATTAAAAATTTATTTACATTTGTATAAATAAGTTCATTTACATCTTCCCCTGGCTGGACTCCTCCTTCTCCTGCAACAGTGCTACGTTTCCTCTTCTCTGCCTGTCTCGTAATCTAGAAGATCTTCTTATCTCATCTATTTCAATTTGTTCATTTTCAATCCATTCTACCTCGATGTTTTCAGTTTCCCAAGCTTTTTTACTAACATAATTGGTTAAAAACTGTAGTTTTTCAATTAAATTTGGATTTCTAATTATATCATTTATATAATATCCTCCTAATTGATGCCTTTCTTCTACATTCATAGTTTCATACCTTTCGCATTCAAAGATCGCATGCTCCGGGTTATCTTGTACTTGACAGATATTACATATATCAGAATTCGTTTTTTTTATTTTTTTCCAATATGTTTTATATGGTCCATGTCCAGTTATATAATGAATGAATCCTTTTGTTGGTTGAATGAAATTTAATTTTAATCTTTCTCTAATATTCTGGAAAAATCCATAAACTCTTCTACCTACAGCACATTCCGACCATTCATTTTGCCATTTATTTTTCAAAGCATTTTTTACTTCCCAAATTTTATCTGTTCTTACACCACTAATTTTATAAACTTTTTCTAAATTTCCTTTCTTTAGCCAGAATTTTGCTCCCTTTAATTTTACCAATAGATCAATGGGCCATATTGCTGTAGAGACTAACAGTGCCATTGTGGGTGTTGTATTTACTGCTCCTGTTAGCCTTAATAAGATCTTTCTTTGGGTTCTTCTTAGCAGCATTTTAATTTGCACATTATCCATTCTTTCCGCCCAAACTGCTGCAGCATAAGTAATAATTGAGGCAAAGATTGTATTGTGATAAATTTGTATGGTCTGTAAGGGAAGTACAAAATTTAATTTTGTAATTCTTGCCAATTTTAACATTATTTTCTCAGATTTCTGCCTAATATAATCTGTATGTTTTCTGAAATTAAATTTTTCATCCAACATTATCCCCAAATATCTAACTTCTTTTACTCTTCGAATATTTTGATTATTAATTTTTATTGTTGGATCCCTTTTTAAGTTTCCTTTTAAGAGCAAATAATTTGATTTATTTGGTGCAATTTTTAATTTGGTTATTTCACACCAATTTGATAATTTTGCAGTAACTTCCTTCGCTTTAATTTCCAATTCCCTTCTGCTTTGCCCATCCACCATTATCACAATATCATCAGCATACGCAATTATATCTAAAACATTTCCATCATTTTCCAATTGTTCCAAGAGACTTTCTGACAAAATATCCCAAAAAAGGGGCCCCAAAATAGAACCCTGAGGACAGCCTTTAGTAATTTGCTTCCTAATGTCGTAATTTGAGCCTCCAATGTATGCTTCTCTATTTAGACAATAATCTTTTAATAAATTATATATGGTACCTGGATATTCCTTCTCTCTTAAGATGCCAAAAAAATACGGCCACCATAAATTATCAAAAGCACCAGATATATCCACAGATATTCCAATTACATAATTTTTTGAGCTTTTTAACACAATATCTTGTACTTTTAAAATAGCATCCTCAGTTGAATATCCTTTCCTGAATCCAAATTGTTTCATATTCATCCCTATCATTATTCTAAATTCCATCATCCTTTTATAAATTAATTGTTCAAATATTTTGCCTAAAGAATTTAACAAGCATACTGGTCTAAAAGATTTTGGTTGTGTTCTATCTTTATCTGCTCCTTTACTTAAGATCACAACTTTGGCTTCCTTCCAAATATTTGGAAATCTTCCTCTTACTAAACAGTCATTAAATAAAAAATACAAAAATAAAATTATTTCTTCCCGTAGATTATATAAGACTTCATTTATAATACCATCTGGACCAGGTGCCTTTTTCTTTTTCAATTTTTCAAGAATTAATTTTATTTCCATCAAATCAAATGGATAAACAACACTTCCTTTATACCGCGAATTCATCTGATTTCTTCTTGTCACATGAATATCATTATCCTCTTCCTGATTATCATCTGGCAGTAACGTATGTAACAATAATTTTACCGATTCTTCCCCACTTTCTGTCATTTGTCCATTTCCTTTATCTAAAGTTGTTAATATTTCCGGTTTCTTAATTTTATCCATGATGATTTTATATGGTTGTCCCCAGATATCCGTTTTTAGGTTTTGCTCAACAAATTTCTCCCAGTATTGTTTTCTTGTATCTTCTAATAATAATTTATATTTATTTTTGGCTTCCCTATATTTCCTCAAATTTTCTTCTCTTTCCATATATATGTTCGATTTTTGATAAATTCTTCTCAATTTCCTGGTTATTGACCTTTGCTTCTGTAACTTATTTGTCCAGATTTTCTCTTTAGTATTAAAAATCTTTAATTTCGGAACAGATCTTGATACCGCTAGATTAATAGCTTCTGTTAGGTTTCTTGCATCAAAATCAACTGATAATCCCGTATATTGTAATTCTAATTCTTTAAATTCTTGCCTCATTTGTTCCCAATTTGCCCTTTTAAAATTATATCTTATTTCTACATCTTCTTGAAGTATCTTCTTCTCCAGCAGAAAGTCAAAATAAATCAAATTATGATCACTTGTTGTTTGACCTTGTGTGACCCTCCAATTAATGATTTTTTTCTCCGCATTGCTAGAAGCTAAAGTAATATCTATATTTTCCTCCGCCCCTGCTCTATTTTGAAATGTTGGAGGATTTCCAGATTTATTCATTACATATAAATTCAATTCCGAAATAATTTCTTCCAATTTCTCTCCTCTTTCGTCGGGATTTTTACTATACCACCATGTAGACTTTGCATTGCAATCGCAAACATGTATAATTTCTTTATCTCTAAATTTATTTTGAATATTTTGCAATTTATTTAAAAAAGGTTCAATGTCCCAACTATATTGAAAATAATAGTTTGCTAATATAAAACTACCTTGCCTGCTTATAATTTCAATACAATTTACATGCGTATCCAAAAACTGTGCTATATTTACTATTTCCAAACTTTCATTAATAATTACTATTGCTGCCATTGCATTTTTCGAAGATAATATTTGTCTTGATCTCAAGGGCATAAAAGGAATATTAGAATGTACAACATACGGTTCCTGAATGCAGATTATATCCAATTTTAATTCTTCTATTAATTTTCTAATTTCCCCCATAACTAATTTGCTTCTTTGCCCATTTATCTGAGCTATTCTCAAATTTATTTCCATGATAAATTTTTAAAACTTAGTCCGCTAAAAACATTTGTTCTTAATTTAGCAAAATTTTGTCTATTTTCATCCACTTCCTTTGCCATATTATGGTTAAAAAATTTTCGTTTTGTTATGGGTTTCCTCACTTGGGTTACTTTATTCTTCTGATTTAAGTTTATCTTATTACTTGTATTAATGGCCGATATACAAGATCCTATCACATTATCTGATTTGTTAATTCTGCTCGGAATTTTTTTAGTATTTATTTTACAAGATATTGGTTTTGGTTTAAATACTGTATCAGTCTGTTTATTAATAATTATAATTTCCTTTGGCTTTTCTTTTACTTGTTTCATTTTTCTAATTGTCCCCGGATGTCTGGTCTGCACGTAGCAATAAGGCCAATTTGCTGACGAATCAAATACCACCCTTCCATAGCATAATACGAAATCATTATACAGTTCTTCCAAGTCCAAAATTTCTCCTCTTCTTTCAAAAGCTTTCTCTAATAAATCTTTTAGATCCTCTGCATTGGTTGGTAAATTTTTTGTTCTTAATTCCATTTTATCTATGGCATTTGGGATCGTAAAAGTAATTTTATCTCCATTTTCATATAATTTTCGCACAACAAGTCTTAAGGCTGCCATCAATGTTTTAGGTTCTTCAAGTCTACTTAATTTTAACATTAGCTCAAAATTTTGATAAATTTCCTTAACATTTTCATTTTCACTTTTCTTTTCCTTACTTTTCTCACTTCCTTGTTCAACTACTAAATTTACATTCTCTTTTTCCTCATGCTCTATACATATATTATCATATTCTATTACATCTTGATGTATTAGAACTTCTTTTTTCTCAAAATTTATAAATTTCGGAATCCTTTGATTTATCTTCTCTTTATTATCTATATTATTTAACCTACTTTGTTTTGGTTCATTATGTACTATAGCCTCGACACATATTATATTTCTCAATTCTTCCTCTTTATAATTCTCCCTAACATTCTTATTTAGTACACTTTTTTCTATTTCTATCTCTTCTTCTACTTTACAATTTTTATCACTTAAATTATCTTTTCTTTTTTTATATTCTATTACTCTTTTAATATTTCTCCTTATCCTACATGGAGTATTTCTGTTCTTTTTTACTGCTAAGGGATACTTTGAAGCTTTATTATCCATAATCAATTCTAGAAATTATTCTTTCCAACATCATATTGTATGTTGAACAATTTCCTTTTCCTCCACAGGTCTTCTTTCTTCTTGTGCAGGGAACACAAATATTTTGCGCTGACTTTTGACAATCCTTCCTCTGGTGATCATATTCTCCACAATTTCCACACGTTTTCCTTTCCTCTCTGCATGATTTTGCCACATGTCCATAATTATAACAATTCAAGCACTGTGGTACAGAAACATAATTCTTTACACTAACTGCTTGAAAACCAATATATACTCTTTCCATTTCCACAATTTGTTTCCATAATTTTGCTGAGACTGCAGCAACATGATGCACTGTAGCTCTATTTCTTGGTCCTGTTTTAAATTTCAACAAAATTTGTTTACCAAACTCTTCTTTCGTCATACGATCCTCAAAATTCTGATGATACAGATTTTCCTTCAACTCCTCATTTGAAACTCCTGTCAAAACATTGTACATAATGATTTGCGGATCTCTCTTCTTCGGCTCCTCAATTTTCAAATTTTTTTCCAATAAATCTTTACTATTAATTACTTTATCCACGTCCTCTTTTGTTTCCATCTCTAAAATTACATTATTTCCTACTGGTCTGCAACTAC
Organism: Tenodera sinensis; assembly: GCA_030765045.1. Taxonomy (NCBI): domain Eukaryota; kingdom Metazoa; phylum Arthropoda; class Insecta; order Mantodea; family Mantidae; genus Tenodera; species Tenodera sinensis. The sequence goes on along the minus strand of CM060970.1, from coordinate 110,956,028 downwards.
TAATTTTTATTTTATTTTTTGCTGGATTTAGATTCTTGGTAACTGTTGCTTGTAATTCTTTGATATCCATATTTGTTTTTGATGAGATAAAAACAACATGTTTTTTCTTCTCCAATGCCCTCCTTACTTGTTGTTGTTTTCCTGTTATTACTGGAGTAGCTGCTACATGTGCAAAACTTTTTGATGTTTCTTGCTTTATTGCTTTCGCCTCTTTCCACACTTTGGCCTCCGTTACCGCTTTACCTTTCTCAATATTTACTTTAAAGAATTCTTTTCTCATTTCCTGTAAAAGAAATAAAACTCTTTCCTTTAATCTACTTCCCATTCTTGTATCATTAGTCAATATGGAATTGGCTTCATTACAATAATCTTCATACTTCATCATTCCAAGACAATCATTATTGATTTCTTCCTCCACCCCACCTTTATCTTGTACATTACTATTCTCCATTTTATTAACTTTTACTTCTTCCTTTCTCTTTTCACTTAATTCTTTTTCTTCTTTCTTCTTCTCCTCTTTATTTACTTCCATAATCCCTGCATCCTTATTCTTCTTATCCATACAGCCATATCACGTGTTACTGTTACCATAACAGTAACACGTGAAACGCTGCTTACATTCGTTCTAAGACCATCCAAATCTAACCTGGCCCACTACCACCACCACCACCATCACCATCACCACCGCCATCGTTGCAATCACCGCCATCCTTGCCATCATCACCATCGTTACCGTCACCACCATAACCATCACCAGTATCACCATCCTCATCATCGCCACCATCCTCACTATCACCTCCACGTTATCATCACATTCATCAACATCGTTACCTTCACCACCATAACCATCACCAGTACCACCATTCTCATTATCACCTCCACATTACCATCACCATCCCCACCATTACCATCGTTGCCATCACCAGTACCACCATCGTTACCATCACCACCATAACCATCATCAGTACCACCATCGTTACCATCACCACCACCATTACCATAAACATCATCAGCATCATTAGCATCACCACCATAACCATCACCAATACCGCCATCCTTACCATCACCACCATCGTTAGCATCTCTACCATAACCACCACCACCACCACCACCCCCACCACCACCACCACCACCACCGCCACCGCCATTGTTGCAATCACCATCGTCACCATCGTTACATTCACAACCATAACCACCACCAGGTCCTCCATTCTCACCATCACTACCATAACCATCACCGCCATCGTTAACAACACCACCGCCCTTGTCGAAACCACCATCGTTACCATAGCCACCATCCTTGCCATCATCAGCACCACCATCCTCACCATCGCCACCATCGTTACCATCACACTCGTTACCATCATCACCATCACCGTTATAATCATCTCTACCATAACCATCACCAGTACCACCATCGTCACCATCATCTCCATCACCAGCACAAAGATCACCAACCCTTCCTATTATTATATAACCTAATCCATCCTCCCCTACTTATCTATTCTATCCTGTCATAATGTCTCTTGATCTTCCTCTTTGCAGATATAACCTTGGGCGTTTATCTGTTATTTGTAGAAGATTTCCAGCGATTTTAGGGTTTAGAAGGTATTCAGCCACTGCGACACGCTTATTGAAGAACCTCTTAGGCAATTTTGAGAATTATGTAGGTTATTTGTTAGATTTTCCAGAGGTTTCATGCTATTTTGATGCTGTCTTAGGTCGTTTTAGAGATATTTTAGCTGCTTTTAAGCGGTTCAGAATGCTTTTGCAACATATTTAAGAACTTTTTAGGCAATTTTAGTATGGTTCCTCTGATAGATCTTTAGGACGCCTTTTAGTATATTCTTGCTGCTTTTACAGTATATTTAAGAACTTTTCAGGTAATTTTGAGGATTATGTGGATTATTTGATCGATTTTCTAGAGGTTTCATGTTATTTGGAGGTTGTTTTAGACTGTTTAACAGATATTTTACTTGCTTTTAAGTACTTTCAAGGGTAATAGGTGAATTTTGTTCACTGCTCAAGCATGCTATACATGCTAACTTCAATTTAAAGATTCTTTTGCATAGTTCAGTATGGTCAAATGGCAACACGCCAGACATCGCTTACATTCCTTCTAAGACTATCATGACCTAACCTAACATAACCAACCATCATCGCCACCAACGCCACCTATACTGCAACACCATAACCTTGCCACCACAACCACCACCTCCACTACCAACACCACCAACACAGCCATTACCACAACCACCACCACTACAAGTGTCATTACTACCATCATACACCTTCACTACCAACGCAGCCATGACCACACCCACCATCATCATCACCACACCAACCAACGCCACCTATTCTGCAACACCACCACCACCACCAATAACAATAACACAGGCATTACCACACCCACCTCTTCACTATCAACGTAGCCAAAACCACACCCAACCATCATCACCACACCAACCAACGCCACCTATTCTGAAACACCACCACCACCACCACCACTACCACCACTACCACCACCGCCACTACCACCACCACCAACATGAACACCTCCAGCAGCAGCGCCACCATAACCTGGACGACTACAACCATCGCAGCACCCCCACCTCCGTCACCACCACCACCATTTAAGAACCTTTCAGGCAATTTTGAGAATTATGTAGGTTAGTTATTAGATTTTCCAGAGGTTTCATGCTATCTTGATGCTGTCTAAGGTCGTTTTACACATATTTTAGCTGCTTTTAAGCTGTTCAGCATGCTTTTGCAACATATTTAAGAATTTTCTAGCCAATTTTATTATGGTTCCTCTGCTAGATATTTTAGACAGTTTTAGTATATTCTTGCTGCTTTTTACAGTATATGTAAGAGCTTTTCAGGCAATTTTGAGGATAATATAGATAATTTGATAGATTTTCCAGAGGTTTCATGGTATTTCAAGTGTTGTTGGACGTATCTATCAGTTTAAGGATCGGTTCAGACATTTTAGAGGCATTTTAAGCACTATGCGGGGATTTTAAACTTTTACACCGACATTTTGGACAGTCTTCAGGATACTTTGAAACACCTTTATAGGCGTTAAACGCTTTTAATGGTGTTTTTAACACTAACTCAAACATCGGATCCTTCGCAGGAATCTCAGGGTTTTCAGGGTATCTCAGGCTTGTGACAGGCATGTTTCACCAGTTTAAAGATGTTTTAAGACGCTGAAGCAGGTATTTTTGACGCTGCTAGAATTATTTTTAGCTGATTTAAGCACATTTCACCAAGTTTTCTTCATTAATTCCTTTTGTTTTTACAGTAGTCGAGGTACAGTCCAACCTAACCATTCATTTATTGCATTTCTTGCACTTATTATTTCGACTACATTTCACTACTAACCTAACCCAGCAACAATCGTATCATCATCACCATCACCGTTATAATCATCTCTACCATAACCATCACCAGTACCACCATCGCTACCATCATCACCATCACCAGCACAAAGATCACCAACCCTTCCTATTATTATATAACCTAATCCATCCTCCCCTACTTGTCTATTCCATCCTGCCATAAGGATTTCCCTCTTTGCGGATATAACCTCGGGGTATTTATTCGTTGCTTGTAAAGGATTTCCAACGAATTTAGGATTTAGAAGATATTCAGACTCACCGGCATGCATGTTTTCAGGATTTTTTAAATCTTTTCGGAGCATTCTATTGCTATTTTAAGTGTTTTAAGACACTTTTCGGGATATTGAGAGCGCTTTTGCACCAGTTGTAAGTACATTTTTTGAAACGTTTCACTCCAATTTCAATGCTATTTTGGTCCGCCCGATAGATCTTTTAGTCACTTTTAGTATATTCCTGGAACTTTTGCAACATATTCAAGAACTTTTCAGGCAATTTCGAGAATTATTTAGACGCATCTAACACAACCAACCATCTCCAACGGGAATGCCACCACATCCTGCGACACCATAAACATCATCACCACTATCACCAATCCCCACCATCCGCCATCACCATCTCCACCACCATCGCTATCATCACAATAAGATCCATGTAACATAAACATAAGAATTATAAAGAAAAGGGACGAACAATACCTATAACCAACAGCATAAGCATTACAGATATGTTCTACCGATTGCTATACTTTATAAATAACAACATAAACAGTAAAGTACATGATTTTCTTTTTCGCTTTCGCCGGCTTTTTCCGATTTATGTGTGAGTTCTAATGACCTAGTTATCGACGGCCTCTTAAACCATACTATTTAAACGCTTAAAAAAAACCAAATTTCTGCTATATTTCATCAAACCTTCCTATTTTTATGACTTTTTCTCGTCTTTTACGTACTTTGAAACGAATTCAATAGGAAAATTGAGACGCGAAACGGCGGTTATCTATCTTTAAGTAACATTACTTTTATCAATATCAGATGACTCACGATAATTCAAGATCACGATTGCAGCGACTCATAGCGGCTTCAATCAGTATTAAAACGTATATTCTGCTTATATGGGGGTAAATTATATATTTGTCATCAACTATCCGTATTTTTATTACTTTTCTCCGTTTTTACGTACTTTGAAAAGAATCCGGCACAGAATTAAGACGCGAAACGGCGGTTATGTATCTTTAAGTAACATTTCTTTTATCGATTTCGGATGATAGTAATGGAACCATCTAAACAATATTTAAACGCTTAAAAAAACCATATTTCTGCTATATTTCATCAAACCTTCCTATTTTTATGACTTTTTCTCGTCTTTTACGCACTTTGAAACGAATCCAACAGAAAAATTAAGACGCGAAACGGCGGTTATGTATCTTTAAGTAACATTACTTTTATCAATATCAGATGACTCACGATAATTCAGGATCACGATTGCAGCGCCTCATAGCGGCTTTAATCAGTACTAAAAACGCACATTCGACAGATTTTATACTCTTTATGGCGGTAAATTATATATTAGCCCACAAATTATCATTATTTTTATGGTTTTCCACCGTTTTTACGTACTTTGCAACGAATCCGACAGAAACATTAAGACGCGAAACGGTTGTTATGTATCGTTTAAGTAACAAACACATTCCTCTCAACTGAACCCACCTTATAAACGACTACGCATTCAAGATTAAGTTTTGTATTTAAATGTATATAATCAGGAAACTACGCGAGTCAAGATTAACTTGCTTCGTTTTTATTTGATAGTTCAACGTTAACATGCATTTCCCCCACATTTTTTAAAGTTTAAACAAGGTAAATGTTTATAATTTTAATACTTTCACGCAGACACTCACATACGCAGACACACACAGACACACACACATACACACGCATGCACACACATACACACATACACACACATACGCAAAATTAAGAAGTGAAACGGATGGATAATATCTTTTAAGTAACAAACACATTCCTCTCAACTGAACCCCCCCATCAATAGAAGACATAGCAGGTAAAAGTATCACATTGTCCTCACATTAACGGAAAAAAACCCTAGCCTCACACAAAGGTGTCGATTTATAACATTATAGGAGAAACTAGCCTCAAACACAGGTGTCGACATTATAACCAAGCTGGTAAACCGTAAGAGCACACTCGAGAATGCTTTTAGACATCTAAGGACATATTTTCTCCATATTTTTACAGATACTTATAAATCATAGTACTTCTTCTTCTTCTTCTTCTTCTTCTTCTTCTTCTTCTTCTAGTCTCATTCTCCTTCATGCTAACAGGGAATATACGCGTAATTTTGACGTTATTACCTTAAATATTAAATAAAATAACACCATTCTCCGTCAATTATATCTAAACCGACTTTTTCCGTGTTATGCAAGATTTAAGCTTCTAGAATCAACACAAGCAATGTTTCTCTCAATAACAGCATTTTATAATTGATTTTGTAAGTAATAACACCAATTTAAACTTTATTACAGATCTCTAAGACCCTAGTTTGCAAAGTATTTAAATGGACACTTAGAGATTCGAACTAGACCCCACAGTACAAAAGCTACCATTTTTATCAATAATTCAAGAGCAGATATTTAGCTGAAGTGTTTAACTTTTTATTTCATCACGCTAACTTTATTGATTCGCGAATAAATCGACTTTGAAGTAATTGCCCCGTCCCGGTAATCGAACTATGAGTCGTAGGGATAAAATTGTCTAGTATATCATTTTATATGCCAAGTTACCCTAATTTGTCTTTGCATTACTATTCCAAGTGTAAAAATAGCGATATAGAGCAAATTTCAATAATTCTCCACAAGATAGGGATCGAACCTACGATACGTTAACTCTAGCATGTTATAAAATAATCGTCCTTAACAAGTATTATCATATAAAGTTTATTTCAGTCTTCCAACACACGCGGTTCTCGAAATAATTAAATTTACCAAATCAGGATTGGAACCCAAGACTCCAGGATCCCGAGCATACCACAGAGGAAAGCTTATAACAATACCAATTTAATAAAATTTATTCGAAGATTTTATCACTAATAGTTTAGGAGTTATTCCAATAATAATTCATAATTTGCACGGGGATCGAACGCTAGGCCACCGACAATCTTCAAAATTAGACCAAGGATGCGTCGTTTTATTATAAGATAATTACCGTTTACCACATTTCGATATCTCATTTAGTTTAGGAGAAATCAAGCATAATAGAGTAGAGTAAATATAGGGGTTTCAAATCACTCAAAGGGATGCCGCTAATTGGTTAATTGGTTAACAATGGGCGCTAATTGGATTACACGTGTTTTCACACTCCATTGTCTTTGTCGGTGAAAAGCCGACAATGGGTCGACCCTCATCATCTGTCAGATTACCATCGATAAGGGTTGACAAGGGTTGACAGGTTAATTACCCGTCACAGTCGAGCCCCTTAAACATGACGTCACAACCAGGACAATATTTTAAAACCACTCAAGCCACGCCCACCTGGCACGCGACCATGAATGACGTCACAGTCGAGCCCCTTAAACATGACGTCACAACCAGGACAATATTTTAAAATCACTCAAGCCACGCCCACCTGGCACGCGACCATGAATGACGTCACATAATCGACCCTCTTAACGAAGACGTCACACCCAGCACAACATTTTAAAATCACTCAAAGGAGCCGCCATAGGGGTTTAAAATCACTCAAAGGGATGCCGCTAATTGTTTAATTGGCTAACAATGGCCCTATATTTACTCTACTCTATTATGCTTGATTTCTCCTAAACTAAATGAGATATCGAAATGTGGTAAACGGTAATTATCTTATAATAAAACGACGCATCCTTGGTCTAATTTTGAAGATTGTCGGTGGCCTAGCGTTCGATCCCCGTGCAAATTATGAATTATTATTGGAATAACTCCTAAACTATTAGTGATAAAATCTTCGAATAAATTTTATTAAATTGGTATTGTTATAAGCTTTCCTCTGTGGTATGCTCGGGATCCTGGAGTCTTGGGTTCCAATCCTGATTTGGTAAATTTAATTATTTCGAGAACCGCGTGTGTTGGAAGACTGAAATAAACTTTATATGATAATACTTGTTAAGGACGATTATTTTATAACATGCTAGAGTTAACGTATCGTAGGTTCGATCCCTATCTTGTGGAGAATTATTGAAATTTGCTCTATATCGCTATTTTTACACTTGGAATAGTAATGCAAAGACAAATTAGGGTAACTTGGCATATAAAATGATATACTAGACAATTTTATCCCTACGACTCATAGTTCGATTACCGGGACGGGGCAATTACTTCAAAGTCGATTTATTCGCGAATCAATAAAGTTAGCGTGATGAAATAAAAAGTTAAACACTTCAGCTAAATATCTGCTCTTGAATTATTGATAAAAATGGTAGCTTTTGTACTGTGGGGTCTAGTTCGAATCTCTAAGTGTCCATTTAAATACTTTGCAAACTAGGGTCTTAGAGATCTGTAATAAAGTTTAAATTGGTGTTATTACTTACAAAATCAATTATAAAATGCTGTTATTGAGAGAAACATTGCTTGTGTTGATTCTAGAAGCTTAAATCTTGCATAACACGGAAAAAGTCGGTTTAGATATAATTGACGGAGAATGGTGTTATTTTATTTAATATTTAAGGTAATAACGTCAAAATTACGCGTATATTCCCTGTTAGCATGAAGGAGAATGAGACTAGAAGAAGAAGAAGAAGAAGAAGAAGAAGAAGAAGAAGAAGAAGTACTATGATTTATAAGTATCTGTAAAAATATGGAGAAAATATGTCCTTAGATGTCTAAAAGCATTCTCGAGTGTGCTCTTACGGTTTACCAGCTTGGTTATAATGTCGACACCTGTGTTTGAGGCTAGTTTCTCCTATAATGTTATAAATCGACACCTTTGTGTGAGGCTAGGGTTTTTTTCCGTTAATGTGAGGACAATGTGATACTTTTACCTGCTATGTCTTCTATTGATGGGGGGGTTCAGTTGAGAGGAATGTGTTTGTTACTTAAAAGATATTATCCATCCGTTTCACTTCTTAATTTTGCGTATGTGTGTGTATGTGTGTATGTGTGTGCATGCGTGTGTATGTGTGTGTGTCTGTGTGTGTCTGCGTATGTGAGTGTCTGCGTGAAAGTATTAAAATTATAAACATTTACCTTGTTTAAACTTTAAAAAATGTGGGGGAAATGCATGTTAACGTTGAACTATCAAATAAAAACGAAGCAAGTTAATCTTGACTCGCGTAGTTTCCTGATTATATACATTTAAATACAAAACTTAATCTTGAATGCGTAGTCGTTTATAAGGTGGGTTCAGTTGAGAGGAATGTGTTTGTTACTTAAACGATACATAACAACCGTTTCGCGTCTTAATGTTTCTGTCGGATTCGTTGCAAAGTACGTAAAAACGGTGGAAAACCATAAAAATAATGATAATTTGTGGGCTAATATATAATTTACCGCCATAAAGAGTATAAAATCTGTCGAATGTGCGTTTTTAGTACTGATTAAAGCCGCTATGAGGCGCTGCAATCGTGATCCTGAATTATCGTGAGTCATCTGATATTGATAAAAGTAATGTTACTTAAAGATACATAACCGCCGTTTCGCGTCTTAATTTTTCTGTTGGATTCGTTTCAAAGTGCGTAAAAGACGAGAAAAAGTCATAAAAATAGGAAGGTTTGATGAAATATAGCAGAAATATGGTTTTTTTAAGCGTTTAAATATTGTTTAGATGGTTCCATTACTATCATCCGAAATCGATAAAAGAAATGTTACTTAAAGATACATAACCGCCGTTTCGCGTCTTAATTCTGTGCCGGATTCTTTTCAAAGTACGTAAAAACGGAGAAAAGTAATAAAAATACGGATAGTTGATGACAAATATATAATTTACCCCCATATAAGCAGAATATACGTTTTAATACTGATTGAAGCCGCTATGAGTCGCTGCAATCGTGATCTTGAATTATCGTGAGTCATCTGATATTGATAAAAGTAATGTTACTTAAAGATAGATAACCGCCGTTTCGCGTCTCAATTTTCCTATTGAATTCGTTTCAAAGTACGTAAAAGACGAGAAAAAGTCATAAAAATAGGAAGGTTTGATGAAATATAGCAGAAATTTGGTTTTTTTTTAAGCGTTTAAATAGTATGGTTTAAGAGGCCGTCGATAACTAGGTCATTAGAACTCACACATAAATCGGAAAAAGCCGGCGAAAGCGAAAAAGAAAATCATGTACTTTACTGTTTATGTTGTTATTTATAAAGTATAGCAATCGGTAGAACATATCTGTAATGCTTATGCTGTTGGTTATAGGTATTGTTCGTCCCTTTTCTTTATAATTCTTATGTTTATGTTACATGGATCTTATTGTGATGATAGCGATGGTGGTGGAGATGGTGATGGCGGATGGTGGGGATTGGTGATAGTGGTGATGATGTTTATGGTGTCGCAGGATGTGGTGGCATTCCCGTTGGAGATGGTTGGTTGTGTTAGATGCGTCTAAATAATTCTCGAAATTGCCTGAAAAGTTCTTGAATATGTTGCAAAAGTTCCAGGAATATACTAAAAGTGACTAAAAGATCTATCGGGCGGACCAAAATAGCATTGAAATTGGAGTGAAACGTTTCAAAAAATGTACTTACAACTGGTGCAAAAGCGCTCTCAATATCCCGAAAAGTGTCTTAAAACACTTAAAATAGCAATAGAATGCTCCGAAAAGATTTAAAAAATCCTGAAAACATGCATGCCGGTGAGTCTGAATATCTTCTAAATCCTAAATTCGTTGGAAATCCTTTACAAGCAACGAATAAATACCCCGAGGTTATATCCGCAAAGAGGGAAATCCTTATGGCAGGATGGAATAGACAAGTAGGGGAGGATGGATTAGGTTATATAATAATAGGAAGGGTTGGTGATCTTTGTGCTGGTGATGGTGATGATGGTAGCGATGGTGGTACTGGTGATGGTTATGGTAGAGATGATTATAACGGTGATGGTGATGATGATACGATTGTTGCTGGGTTAGGTTAGTAGTGAAATGTAGTCGAAATAATAAGTGCAAGAAATGCAATAAATGAATGGTTAGGTTGGACTGTACCTCGACTACTGTAAAAACAAAAGGAATTAATGAAGAAAACTTGGTGAAATGTGCTTAAATCAGCTAAAAATAATTCTAGCAGCGTCAAAAATACCTGCTTCAGCGTCTTAAAACATCTTTAAACTGGTGAAACATGCCTGTCACAAGCCTGAGATACCCTGAAAACCCTGAGATTCCTGCGAAGGATCCGATGTTTGAGTTAGTGTTAAAAACACCATTAAAAGCGTTTAACGCCTATAAAGGTGTTTCAAAGTATCCTGAAGACTGTCCAAAATGTCGGTGTAAAAGTTTAAAATCCCCGCATAGTGCTTAAAATGCCTCTAAAATGTCTGAACCGATCCTTAAACTGATAGATACGTCCAACAACACTTGAAATACCATGAAACCTCTGGAAAATCTATCAAATTATCTATATTATCCTCAAAATTGCCTGAAAAGCTCTTACATATACTGTAAAAAGCAGCAAGAATATACTAAAACTGTCTAAAATATCTAGCAGAGGAACCATAATAAAATTGGCTAGAAAATTCTTAAATATGTTGCAAAAGCATGCTGAACAGCTTAAAAGCAGCTAAAATATGTGTAAAACGACCTTAGACAGCATCAAGATAGCATGAAACCTCTGGAAAATCTAATAACTAACCTACATAATTCTCAAAATTGCCTGAAAGGTTCTTAAATGGTGGTGGTGGTGACGGAGGTGGGGGTGCTGCGATGGTTGTAGTCGTCCAGGTTATGGTGGCGCTGCTGCTGGAGGTGTTCATGTTGGTGGTGGTGGTAGTGGCGGTGGTGGTAGTGGTGGTAGTGGTGGTGGTGGTGGTGGTGTTTCAGAATAGGTGGCGTTGGTTGGTGTGGTGATGATGGTTGGGTGTGGTTTTGGCTACGTTGATAGTGAAGAGGTGGGTGTGGTAATGCCTGTGTTATTGTTATTGGTGGTGGTGGTGGTGTTGCAGAATAGGTGGCGTTGGTTGGTGTGGTGATGATGATGGTGGGTGTGGTCATGGCTGCGTTGGTAGTGAAGGTGTATGATGGTAGTAATGACACTTGTAGTGGTGGTGGTTGTGGTAATGGCTGTGTTGGTGGTGTTGGTAGTGGAGGTGGTGGTTGTGGTGGCAAGGTTATGGTGTTGCAGTATAGGTGGCGTTGGTGGCGATGATGGTTGGTTATGTTAGGTTAGGTCATGATAGTCTTAGAAGGAATGTAAGCGATGTCTGGCGTGTTGCCATTTGACCATACTGAACTATGCAAAAGAATCTTTAAATTGAAGTTAGCATGTATAGCATGCTTGAGCAGTGAACAAAATTCACCTATTACCCTTGAAAGTACTTAAAAGCAAGTAAAATATCTGTTAAACAGTCTAAAACAACCTCCAAATAACATGAAACCTCTAGAAAATCGATCAAATAATCCACATAATCCTCAAAATTACCTGAAAAGTTCTTAAATATACTGTAAAAGCAGCAAGAATATACTAAAAGGCGTCCTAAAGATCTATCAGAGGAACCATACTAAAATTGCCTAAAAAGTTCTTAAATATGTTGCAAAAGCATTCTGAACCGCTTAAAAGCAGCTAAAATATCTCTAAAACGACCTAAGACAGCATCAAAATAGCATGAAACCTCTGGAAAATCTAACAAATAACCTACATAATTCTCAAAATTGCCTAAGAGGTTCTTCAATAAGCGTGTCGCAGTGGCTGAATACCTTCTAAACCCTAAAATCGCTGGAAATCTTCTACAAATAACAGATAAACGCCCAAGGTTATATCTGCAAAGAGGAAGATCAAGAGACATTATGACAGGATAGAATAGATAAGTAGGGGAGGATGGATTAGGTTATATAATAATAGGAAGGATTGGTGATCTTTGTGCTGGTGATGGTGATGATGGTGACGATGGTGGTACTGGTGATGGTTATGGTAGAGATGATTATAACGGTGATGGTGATGATGGTAACGAGTGTGATGGTAACGATGGTGGCGATGGTGAGGATGGTGGTGCTGATGATGGCAAGGATGGTGGCTATGGTAACGATGGTGGTTTCGACAAGGGCGGTGGTGTTGTTAACGATGGCGGTGATGGTTATGGTAGTGATGGTGAGAATGGAGGACCTGGTGGTGGTTATGGTTGTGAATGTAACGATGGTGACGATGGTGATTGCAACAATGGCGGTGGCGGTGGTGGTGGTGGTGGTGGTGGTGGGGGTGGTGGTGGTGGTGGTGGTGGTTATGGTAGAGATGCTAACGATGGTGGTGATGGTAAGGATGGCGGTATTGGTGATGGTTATGGTGGTGATGCTAATGATGCTGATGATGTTTATGGTAATGGTGGTGGTGATGGTAACGATGGTGGTACTGATGATGGTTATGGTGGTGATGGTAACGATGGTGGTACTGGTGATGGCAACGATGGTAATGGTGGGGATGGTGATGGTAATGTGGAGGTGATAATGAGAATGGTGGTACTGGTGATGGTTATGGTGGTGAAGGTAACGATGTTGATGAATGTGATGATAACGTGGAGGTGATAGTGAGGATGGTGGCGATGATGAGGATGGTGATACTGGTGATGGTTATGGTGGTGACGGTAACGATGGTGATGATGGCAAGGATGGCGGTGATTGCAACGATGGCGGTGGTGATGGTGATGGTGGTGGTGGTGGTAGTGGGCCAGGTTAGATTTGGATGGTCTTAGAACGAATGTAAGCAGCGTTTCACGTGTTACTGTTATAACTTATAACATACAGAACTAATTAGGAGAATCGTTAAATGAAGTTGACATGTGTAGCATACTGGAGCAGTCTGCAAAGACGGATACAATAGCTATTTGAATAACAAGGTTACAACGTCTTCTAATGTTAGTTTACAAAAAGAGTTGGAGTGAGGAGAAAAAGAAGCCTGTATAATGTTAACTAACGTTGAAGAAATGTCTGTAAAGAGGTTTGTGGTTAAGTTAGGTTAGGCTTAGAAAGACTGTAAGCAATTCTCTAGACGAGATTATCATACATTTACAAAAGGATGGAATTTGATCATGAAAGCATAACAAATCGCTAAAAAAGGTTCCATATACCCCATTAAAACATTAAAACATACTAACGACGTGAAAACATAGAAAATACATGGTAAACCATAAAAAATTCGTAAAAAAACCTCCAGAATACCGTAAAAACGGGTAAAATATCTACTAAACTCCCAAATAGCATTAACGTTTCGCAAAAGGATGGAAAATACTTAGGGTTCGCATGTCCGAGGGTCTAATACCTTCAGAGTATCTATCTAAAGTTACTGAAAAAAAAAAAAAAATCTGCAAACGAATGCGGGATGTCTGAGCCTGAAACGGTATGGTGCAAAGGTTAGAAAAGGTTATAGAAGAATAGAATGCTTGAGTACAATGGGAATCATATAGGTTAGGATAGGTTAGCTTAGGTTAGGCTAGGCTGGTTTAGGCTAGGCTAGGTTAGGTTAGACATGTAGAAGTATGGGCTTAGGTTAAATTATCAAAGACCAGAGTAAAAGTGGGTGCTAGGTTAGGTTAGGTTAGCCATGTAGAAGTTAGGTTAGGTTATTTTATGTTAAGTAATGTTAGGTTAAACGAGTGGAAGTATGGGGCTTAGGTTAGGTTAGATTAGGTTGGGATAGTCTTAGAAGGAATGTGTGCAAGTTTGACGTCTTACCATTAGAACATACAGAACTACGCAAAAGAATCGTAAAATGAGGTTAACATGTGTAGCATACTGGAGCAGTCCACAAAGGCGGATACAATAGCTATTTCAATAACAAGGTTACGACTTCTAATGTTAGTTTACAAAAAGAGTTCGAGGGAGGAGAAAAAGAAACATGTATAATGTTAAATAACGTTGAAGAAATGTCTCTAAATAGGTTTGTGGTTAAGTTAGGTTAGTCTTAGAAAGACTGTAAACAATTCTCTAGACGAGAACATCATACACTTACGAAAGGATGGAATTTGATCATGAAAGCATAACAAATCCCTAAAAAGGCTCCATATACCCCTTAAAAGCATTAAAACATTCTAAAGACATGAGAATACCTGAAAATCGGGAGAAACCTTAAAAAATTCGTAAAAAAACCTCCAGAATACCGCAAAAGCGGCTAAAATAGCAACTAAACTCCCAAAAAGCATCAACGTTTCGTAAAAAGTATGGCAAATACTTAGGGTTCGCATGTCCGAGGGTCTAATACCTTCGGAGTAGCTATCTAAAGTTACTGAAAAAAAAATCTGCAAAAGAAAGCGGGATGTCTAAGACTGAAATGGTACGGTGTGACTGTCATAATAGGTTAGAATAGGTTATAGAAGAATAGAACGCTTAAGTTAACTAGGAATGAAATAGGTTGGGTTGAGTTAGGTTAATAAATAGGAAGGTTTGCGCTCCCTTAGGTTAAGTAACGTTAGGTTAGGTTAGAATATGATGCTTAGGTTATGTGAAATTATGATAGACCATATAGTAAAAAGAGTAGGGATTAGATGAGCAAAAGGGATGAAGAATAAATCATTAGATGAGGTGTTAGGTTAGGTTAGACGAGTAGAAGTAAGGGGGCTTAGGCTAGGTTAGATTAGGTTAGGATAGGTTAGACGAGTAGAAGTATGAGGCTTATTCTAGGTTAGGTTAGGTTAGGTATGTAGAAGTATGGGCTTAGGTTAAATTATTAAAGACCTGAGTAAAAAGAGTGGGAGCTGGGTTGGGTTAGGTTAGGTTAGGTTAGGTTAGGTTGACGAGGCGATGTGGGGTGGGGTGTCATTATGTTGGGGGGTATCATATACAATCAAGATAAAAAGCTGTTGCGTTAGTTAGCATACATCGATATAGTGAAGAACGTGCTCAACTGCCAGTGACGCTCATAAACATACATGCACTGCTATAGGCCTTAAACATTATCCCTAGAGTCAGCCTCAAACCCCTACAACGTCCTGCTTCCCCTACCACCTTACCTAGTAATGCTTAGATTACGCATGGCGGCCATCTTGCCCATAAAAAAGTGGCCCAGCTCTGTCCTAATCTACCTACTGACTCAATGCGCATGCGAAGCGATGCACATAAGATGCGATATCAAACGGTGCCATGCGCATGTGGTGTGATGTGACTCAATATGCTGCGATGCGATGCACATAGGATGCGATAGCAAGCGAAGCCATGCGTATGTGACGTGATCTGACACAATCCGCATGCGATGCAATGCAGAAATGGAGCGATCTCGAGTGATGCATGCGCATGTGGCGCGATGTGACTCAAGGCGCTGCGAAGCGATGCACGTAAGATGCGATATCAAGCGATGCCATGCTCATGTGACGCTATGTGACTCAACGCGCATGCGATGCAATGCACATAAGTTGCGATGTCGAGCGATGCCATGCGAATGTGATGCGATGTGACTCGATAAGCATGCTATGCACATAAGTTGCGTTGTGGAGCGATGAATGGGCATGCGACGCGACGTGACTCAATGCGCATGCGATGCGATGCACATAAGGTGCGATATAAAGCGATGCCATGCACATGTGACGCGACCTGAGTCAATGCGCATGCGATGTGATGCACATAAGATGCGATATCAAGCGACGCCATGCGCATCTGACGCGATGTGGCTCAATGCGCAATCGATGCGATGCACATAAGATGCGATATCAAGCGATGCCATGCGCATGTGATTCGGCGTGACTCAATGTGCATGCGATGCACATAAGATGCGATATCAAGCGATGCCATGCAAACGTGACGCGACGTGACTCAATGCGCATGCGATACGATGCACATATGATGCGATATCAAGCGATGCCATGCGCATGTGGCGCGACGTGACAATGCGCTGCGATGTGATGCACATATGATGCGATATCAAGCGATGCCATGCGCATGTGACGCGACGTGACTCAATGCGCATGTAATGCGGTGCACATAAGATGCGATATCAAGCGATGCCATGCGCATGTGGCTTGATGTCACTCAATGCGCTGCGATTAGATGCACATAAGATGCGATATCAAGCGATGCCATGCGCATGTGACGCGATGTGGCTCAATACGCAAGGGATGCGAGGCACATAAGATGCGATATCAAGCGATGCCATTCGCATGTGACGTGACTCAATCCGCATGCGATGCGATGCACATAAAATGCGATGTCGAGCGATGTCATGCGCATGTGGTGCGACGGTACTCAGCGCGCATGCGATGCGATGCACATAACATGCGATATCAAGCGATGCCATGCGCATCTGACGCGACGTGGCTCAATGCGCATGCGATAAGATGCACATAAGATACGATATCAAGCGATGCCATGCGCTTGTGACGCGACGTGACTCGATGCGCATGCGATGCAATGCACATAAGATGCGATATCAAGCGATGCCATGCGCATGTGACGCGACGTGACTCAATGCGCATGCGATGCGGTGCACATAAGATGCGATATCAAGCGATGCCATGCGCATGTGGCGTGATGTCACTCAATGCGCTGCGATTAGATGCACATAAGATGCGATATCAAGCGATGCCATGCGCATTTGACGCGACGTGACTCAATGCGCATGCGATGCGATGCACATAAGATGCGATATCAAGCGATGCCATGCGCATGTGACGCGTGGTGCCTCAATACGCAAGCGATGCGATGCAGATAAGATGCGATATCAAGCGATGCCATTCGCATGTGACGTGACTCAATGCGCATGCGATGCGATGCACATAAAATGCGATGTCGAGCGATGTCATGCGCATGTGGTGCGACGGTACTCAGCGCGCATGCGATGCGATGCACATAACATGCGATATCAAGCGATGCCATGCGCATGTGACGCGACGTGACTCAATGCGCATGCGATGAGATGCACATAAGATACGATATCAAGCGATGCCATGCGCATGTGACTAGACGTGACTCAACGCATGCGATGCGATGCACATAAGATTCGATATCAAGAGATACCATGCGCATGTGACGCGACGTGACTCAATGCGCATGCGATGTGATGCACATAAGATGCGATATCAAGCGATGCCATTTGCATGTGATGCGATGAGACTCGATGCGCATGCGATGCACATAAGTTGCGATGTCGAGCCATGCATGGGCATGCGACGCGACGTGACTCAATACGCATGCGATGCGATGCATATAAGGTGCGATATAAAGCGATGCCATGCGCATGTGACTAGACGTGACTTAACGCATGAGATGCGATCCACATAAGGTGCGATTTCGAGCGATGCATTCGCATGTGACGCGATGTGACCCAATGCGCTGCGAAGCGATGTACATAAGATGCGATATCAAGCGATGCCATTTGCATGTGATGCGATGAGACTCGATGAGCATGCGATGCACATGCGATGTCGAGCCATGCATGGGCATGCGACGCGACGTGACTCAATACGCATGCGATGCGATGCATATAAGGTGCGATATAAAGCGATGCCATTTGTCTGTGAGGCGACGTGACTGAATGCGCATGCGACGCGATGCACATAAGATGCGATATGAAGCGATGCCATGCGCAGCTGACGCGATGTGGCTCAATGCGCAATCGACGCGATGCACATAAGATGCGATATCAAGCGATGCCATGCGCATGTAATGCGACGTGACTCAATGCGCATTCGATGCGATGTACATAAGTTGCGATATCAAGCAATGCCATGTGCATGAGACGCGACGTGACACAATGCGCATGCAATGCGATAAAAATAAAATAAAAAATAAAATAATAAAATAAAATAAAATCTGAATATTATACCCCGGCACCTTGACAACTATACCGGGGCATTTATTCAAATTTTCTATTTATTTAACCAAAATTATTAATATACAATCATCATTATAATATATGTTTCAGAATTTCTAACTACAAAACAAAAGAAAACTACAACAAAAACATAAAATTTCCTAAAGTTACTGGTTTCCAGCAAATCTAATTCTACTAACAAGAAAATAACTAAGACATCTACACTATTCTAAAAAAGAAAACATTAATTTAAATAAACCTAAAAACTTCCAGCTATCTTATAACTCTATGCCACTGGTTTCCAGCGACTGGACAACTGGTTAAAAAAAACAAAATACCAATACTGGTAACCAGCACTATATTAAAAATTTATTTACATTTGTATAAATAAGTTCATTTACATCTTCCCCTGGCTGGACTCCTCCTTCTCCTGCAACAGTGCTACGTTTCCTCTTCTCTGCCTGTCTCGTAATCTAGAAGATCTTATCTCATCTATTTCAATTTGTTCATTTTCAATCCATTCTACCTCGATGTTTTCAGTTTCCCAAGCTTTTTTACTAACATAATTGGTTAAAAACTGTAGTTTTCCAATTAAATTTGGATTTCTAATTATATCATTTATATAATATCCTCCTAATTGATGCCTTTCTTCTACATTCATAGTTTCATACCTTTCGCATTCAAAGATCGCATGCTCCGGGTTATCTTGTACTTGACAGATATTACATATATCAGAATTCGTTTTTTTTATTTTTTTCCAATATGTTTTATATGGTCCATGTCCAGTTATATAATGAATGAATCCTTTTGTTGGTTGAATGAAATTTAATTTTAATCTTTCTCTAATATTCTGGAAAAATCCATAAACTCTTCTACCTACAGCACATTCCGACCATTCATTTTGCCATTTATTTTTCAAAGCAGTTTTTACTTCCCAAATTTTATCTGTTCTTACACCACTAATTTTATAAACTTTTTCTAAATTTCCTTTCTTTAGCCAGAATTTTGCTCCCTTTAATTTTACCAATAGATCAATGGGCCATATTGCTGTAGAGACTAACAGTGCCATTGTGGGTGTTGTATTTACTGCTCCTGTTAGCCTTAATAAGATCTTTCTTTGGGTTCTTCTTAGCAGCATTTTAATTTGCACATTATCCATTCTTTCCGCCCAAAGTGCTGCAGCATAAGTAATAATTGAGGCAAAGATTGTATTGTGATAAATTTGTATGGTCTGTAAGGGAAGTACAAAATTTAATTTTGTAATTCTTGCCAATTTTAACATTATTTTCTCAGATTTCTGCCTAATATAATCTGTATGTTTTCTGAAATTAAATTTTTCATCCAACATTATCCCCAAATATCTAACTTCTTTTACTCTTCGAATATTTTGATTATTAATCTTTATTGTTGGATCCCTTTTTAAGTTTCCTTTTAAGAGCAAATAATTTGATTTATTTGGTGCAATTTTTAATTTGGTTATTTCACACCAATTTGATAATTTTGCAGTAACTTCCTTCGCTTTAATTTCCAATTCCCTTCTGCTTTGCCCATCCACCATTATCACAATATCATCAGCATACGCAATTATATCTAAAACATTTCCATCATTTTCCAATTGTTCCAAGAGACTTTCTGACAAAATATCCCAAAAAAGGGGCCCCAAAATAGAACCCTGAGGACAGCCTTTAGTAATTTGCTTCCTAATGTCGTAATTTGAGCCTCCAATGTATGCTTCTCTATTTAGACAATAATCTTTTAATAAATTATATATGGTACCTGGATATTCCTTCTCTCTTAAGATGCCAAAAAAATACGGCCACCATAAATTATCAAAAGCACCAGATATATCCACAGATATTCCAATTACATAATTTTTTGAGCTTTTTAACACAATATCTTGTACTTTTAAAATAGCATCCTCAGTTGAATATCCTTTCCTGAATCCAAATTGTTTCATATTCATCCCTATCATTATTCTAAATTCCATCATCCTTTTATAAATTAATTGTTCAAATATTTTGCCTAAAGAATTTAACAAGCATACTGGTCTAAAAGATTTTGGTTGTGTTCTATCTTTATCTGCTCCTTTACTTAAGATCACAACTTTGGCTTCCTTCCAAATATTTGGAAATCTTCCTCTTACTAAACAGTCATTAAATAAAAAATACAAAAATAAAATTATTTCTTCCCGTAGATTATATAAGACTTCATTTATAATACCATCTGGACCAGGTGCCTTTTTCTTTTTCAATTTTTCAAGAATTAATTTTATTTCCATCAAATCAAATGGATAAACAACACTTCCTTTATACCGCAAATTCATCTGATTTCTTCTTGCCACATGAATATCATTATCCTCTTCCTGATTATCATCTGGCAGTAACGTATGTAACAATAATTTTACCGATTCTTCCCCACTTTCTGTCATTTGTCCATTTCCTTTATCTAAAGTTGTTAATATTTGCGGTTTCTTGATTTTATCCATGATGATTTTATATGGTTGTCCCCAGATATCCGTTTTTAAGTTTTGCTCAACAAATTTCTCCCAGTATTGTTTTCTTGTATCTTCTAATAATAATTTATATTTATTTTTGGCTTCCCTATATTTCCTCAAATTTTCTTCTCTTTCCATATATATGTTCGATTTTTGATAAATTCTTCTCAATTTCCTGGTTATTGACCTTTGCTTCTGTAACTTATTTGTCCAGATTTTCTCTTTAATATTAAAAATCTTTAATTTCGGAACAGATCTTGATACCGCTAGATTAATAGCTTCTGTTAGGTTTCTTGCATCAAAATCAACTGATAATCCCGTATATTGTAATTCTAATTCTTTAAATTCTTGCCTCATTTGTTCCCAATTTGCCCTTTTAAAATTATATCTTATTTCTACATCTTCTTGAAGTATCTTCTTCTCCAGCAGAAAGTCAAAATAAATCAAATTATGATCACTTGTTGTTTGACCTTGTGTGACCCTCCAATTAATGATTTTTTTCTCCGCATTGCTAGAAGCTAAAGTAATATCTATATTTTCCTCCGCCCCTGCTCTATTTTGAAATGTTGGAGGATTTCCAGATTTATTCATTACATATAAATTCAATTCCGAAATAATTTCTTCCAATTTCTCTCCTCTTTCGTCGGGATTTTTACTATACCACCATGTAGACTTTGCATTGCAATCGCAAACATGTATAATTTCTTTATCTCTAAATTTATTTTGAATATTTTGCAATTTATTTAAAAAAGGTTCAATGTCCCAACTATATTGAAAATAATAGTTTGCTAATATAAAACTACCTTGCCTGCTTATAATTTCAATACAATTTACATGCGTATCCAAAAACTGTGCTATATTTACTATTTCCAAACTTTCATTAATAATTACTATTGCTGCCATTGCATTTTTCGAAGATAATATTTGTCTTGATCTCAAGGGCATAAAAGGAATATTAGAATGTACAACATACGGTTCCTGAATGCAGATTATATCCAATTTTAATTCTTCTATTAATTTTCTAATTTCCCCCATAACTAATTTGCTTCTTTGCCCATTTATCTGAGCTATTCTCAAATTTATTTCCATGATAAATTTTTAAAACTTAGTCCGCTAAAAACATTTGTTCTTAATTTAGCAAAATTTTGTCTATTTTCATCCACTTCCTTTGCCATATTATGGTTAAAAAATTTTCGTTTTGTTATGGGTTTCCTCACTTGGGTTACTTTATTCTTCTGATTTAAGTTTATCTTATTACTTGTATTAATGGCCGATATACAAGATCCTATCACATTATCTGATTTGTTAATTCTGCTCGGAATTTTTTTAGTATTTATTTTACAAGATATTGGTTTTGGTTTAAATACTGTATCAGTCTGTTTATTAATAATTATAATTTCCTTTGGCTTTTCTTTTACTTGTTTCATTTTTCTAATTGTCCCCGGATGTCTGGTCTGCACGTAGCAATAAGGCCAATTTGCTGACGAATCAAATACCACCCTTCCATAGCATAATACGAAATCATTATACAGTTCTTCCAAGTCCAAAATTTCTCCTCTTCTTTCAAAAGCTTTCTCTAATAAATCTTTTAGATCCTCTGCATTGGTTGGTAAATTTTTTGTTCTTAATTCCATTTTATCTATGGCATTTGGGATCGTAAAAGTAATTTTATCTCCATTTTCATATAATTTTCGCACAACAAGTCTTAAGGCTGCCATCAATGTTTTAGGTTCTTCAAGTCTACTTAATTTTAACATTAGCTCAAA
This sequence comes from Tenodera sinensis, assembly GCA_030765045.1. Lineage (NCBI taxonomy): Eukaryota > Metazoa > Arthropoda > Insecta > Mantodea > Mantidae > Tenodera > Tenodera sinensis. The sequence continues at coordinate 110,933,450 of CM060970.1, read as the reverse complement.
ATTTTGATAAATTTCCTTAACATTTTCATTTTCACTTTTCTTTTCCTTACTTTTCTCACTTCCTTGTTCAACTACTAAATCTACATTCTCTTTTTCCTCATGCTCTATACATATATTATCATATTCTATTACATCTTGATGTATTAGAACTTCTTTTTTCTCAAAATTTATAAATTTCGGAATCCTTTGATTTATCTTTTCTTTATTATCTATATTATTTAACCTACTTTGTTTTGGTTCATTATGTACTATAGCCTCGACACATATTATATTTCTCAATTCTTCCTCTTTATAATTCTCCCTAACATTCTTATTTAGTACACTTTTTTCTATTTCTATCTCTTCTTCTACTTTACAATTTTTATCACTTAAATTATCTTTTCTTTTTTTATATTCTATTACTCTTTTAATATTTCTCCTTATCCTACATGGAGTATTTCTGTTCTTTTTTACTGCTAAGGGATACTTTGAAGCTTTATTATCCATAATCAATTCTAGAAATTATTCTTTCCAACATCATATTGTATGTTGAACAATTTCCTTTTCCTCCACAGGTCTTCTTTCTTCTTGTGCAGGGAACACAAATATTTTGCGCTGACTTTTGACAATCCTTCCTCTGGTGATCATATTCTCCACAATTTCCACACGTTTTCCTTTCCTCTCTGCATGATTTTGCCACATGTCCATAATTATAACAATTCAAGCACTGTGGTACAGAAACATAATTCTTTACACTAACTGCTTGAAAACCAATATATACTCTTTCCATTTCCACAATTTGTTTCCATAATTTTGCTGAGACTGCAGCAACATGATGCACTGTAGCTCTATTTCTTGGTCCTGTTTTAAATTTCAACAAAAATTGTTTACCAAACTCTTCTTTCGTCATACGATCCTCAAAATTCTGATGATACAGATTTTCCTTCAACTCCTCATTTGAAACTCCTGTCAAAACATTGTACATAATGATTTGCGGATCTCTCTTCTTCGGCTCCTCAATTTTCAAATTTTTTTCCAATAAATCTTTACTATTAATCACTTTATCCACGTCCTCTTTTGTTTCCATCTCTAAAATTACATTATTTCCTACTGGTCTGCAACTACTAATTTTTATTTTATTTTTTGCTGGATTTAGATTCTTGGTAACTGTTGCTTGTAATTCTTTGATATCCATATTTGTTTTTGATGAGATAAAAACAACATGTTTTTTCTTCTCCAATGCCCTCCTTACTTGTTGTTGTTTTCCTGTTATTACTGGAGTAGCTGCTACATGTGCAAAACTTTTTGATGTTTCTTGCTTTATTGCTTTCGCCTCTTTCCACACTTTGGCCTCCGTTACCGCTTTACCTTTCTCAATATTTACTTTAAAGAATTCTTTTCTCATTTCCTGTAAAAGAAATAAAACTCTTTCCTTTAATCTACTTCCCATTCTTGTATCATTAGTCAATATGGAATTGGCTTCATTACAATAATCTTCATACTTCATCATTCCAAGACAATCATTATTGATTTCTTCCTCCACCCCACCTTTATCTTGTACATTACTATTCTCCATTTTATTAACTTTTACTTCTTCCTTTCTCTTTTCACTTAATTCTTTTTCTTCTTTCTTCTTCTCCTCTTTATTTACTTCCATAATCCCTGCATCCTTATTCTTCTTATCTTCTTTCTTCTTCTCTTTCTCTTCTTTCCTCCTTTCTTCTTTTTCACCTCCCAATTTTATTTCCTTTTGCCCCTTATCATCGCTTCTAGGTGAAGCCCTTTGCAAACTAATCCTGGCTTTTAAATCTTCCATCCATACCACAAATATTTATTGAAATATAAAATATAACAAGAAACACTGGTTTTCTGCGCGCCGCGAGTGTACAGCACTTCCGCTTAACAGCGCGTGCGGTGAAGGTCAATGCAGCAGCACACAGCTGACTGCAGGTGCACATGCACTAATGCTATGCTATATGATACAGTTACTTGATATCTATAACTACCAATAACTTTTAAACTACTTCTCTCATAGCAATTATTCAAATACTCACAGATTACTACTTCAATAATCTTGCCTTCTATATAAATCACTATATAAATAAACTTATTTATACCACTTTAAATTTACTTAATAGCAGAGCGCATGAGTAACACATCTGCCTCGTTACTCCATTCATGCGCCAATGTGCAATGCGATGCACATAAGATGCGATATCAAGCGCTGCCATGCAAATGTGACGCGAGGTGACTCAATGCGCATGCGATGCGATGCACATAAGATGCGATATCAAGCGATGCCATCCAAATGTGACGTGACGTGACTACATGCGCATGCGATGCGATGCACATAAGATGCGATATCAAGCGATCCCATGCAAATGTGACGCGACGTGGCTCAATGCGCTTGCAATGCGATGCACATAATACGCGATGTCGAGCGATGCCATGCGCGTGTGATGCAATGTGACTCACTGCGCATGAGATGCACATAAGATGCGATGTCGAGCGATGCATGCGCATGTGACGCAATGTGACTCAATGCGCATGTGACGCGATGTGACTCAATGCGCATGCGATGCGATGCACATAAAATACGATATCAAGAGATGCCATGCGCATGTGACGCGATGTGACTCAATGCGCATGCGAAGCGATGCACATAATATGCCCTAGCAAGCGATCCCATGCGCATGTGACTCGACGTGACACTATGTGCATGCGATGAGATTCATAAAGATGCGATAACAAGGGATGCCACGCGCATGTGACGCGAAGTGACTCAATGCGCATGCGATGCGATGCACATAAGATGCGATTTCAAACGATGCCATGCGCATGTGGCGTGATGTGACTCAATATGCTGCGATGCGATGCACATAAGATGCGATTGCAAGCGAAGCCATGCGTATGTGACGTGATCTGACACAATCCGCATGCGATGCGATGCACATATGGTGCGATCTCGAGCGATGCATGCGCATGTGGCGCGATGTGACTCAAGGCGCTGAGAAGCGATGCACGTAAGATGCGATATCAAGCGATGCCATGCTCAATTGCCGCTATGTGTCTCAACGCGCATGCGATGTAATGCACATAAGTTGCGATGTCGAGCGATGCCATGCGAATGTGATGCGATGTGACTCGATGCGCATGCTATGCACATAAGTTGCGTTGTGGAGCGATGAATGGGCATGCGACGCGACGTGACTCAATGCGCATGCGATGCGATGCACATAAGGTGCGATATAAAGCGATGCCATTCGCATGTGACGCGACCTGACTCAATGCGCATGCGATGCGATGCACATAAGATGCGATATCAAGCGATGCCATGCGCATCTGACGCGATGTGGCTCAATGCGCAATCGATGCGATGCACATAAGATGCGATATCAAGCGATGCCACGCGCATGTGACGCGACGTGACTCAATGCGCATGCGATGCGTGGCACATAAGATGCGATATCAAGCGATGCCATGCACATGTGACGCGACGTGCCTCAATACGCAAGCGGTGCGAGGCACATAAGATGCGATATCAAGCGATGCCATTCGCATGTGACGTGACTCAATGCGCATGCGATGCGATGCACATAAAATGCGATGTCGAGCGATGTCATGCGCATGTGGTGCTACGGTACTAAGCGCGCATGCGATGCGATGTACATAACATGCGATATCAAGCGATGCCATGCGCATGTGACGCGACGTGGCTCAGTGCGCATGCGATGAGATGCACATAAGATACGATATCAAGCGATGCCATGCGCATGTGACGCGACGTGACTCAATGCGCATGCAATGCGGTGCACATAAGATGCGATATCAAGCGATGCCATGCGCATGTGGCGTGATGTCACTGAATGCGCTGCGATTAGATGCACATAAGATGCGATGTCAAGCGATGCCATGCGCATGTGACGCGATGTGCCTTAATACGCAAGCGATGCAATGCAAATAAGATGCGATATCAAGCGATGAAATTCGCATGTGACGTGAGTCACTGCGCATGCGATGCGATGCACATAAAATGCGATGTCGAGCGATGTCATGCGCATGTGGTGCGACGCTCCTCAGCGCGCATGCGATGCGATGCACATAACATGCGATATCAAGCGATGCCATGCGCATGTGCCGCGACGTGACTCAATGCGCATGCGATGAGATGCACATAAGATACGATATCAAGCGATGCCATGCGCATGTGACGCGACGTGACTCGATGCGCATGCGATGCAATGCACATAAGATGCGATAACAAGCGATGCCATGCGCATGTGACTAGACGTGACTCAACGCATGCGATGCGATGCACATAAGATACGATATCAAGAGATACCATGCGCATGTGACGCGACGTCACTCAATGCGCATGCGATGCGATGCACATAAAATGCGATATCAAGCGATGCCATGCCCATGTGACGCGATGTGGCTCAATGCGCATGCGGTGCGATGCACATAAGATGCAATAACAAGCGATGCCATGCGCATGTGACTCGATGTGCCTCAATACGCAAGCGATGCGAGGCACATAAGATGCGATATCAAGCGATGCCATTCGCATGTGACGTGATTCAATGCGCATGCGATGCGATGCACATAAAATGCGATGTCGAGCGATGTCATGCGCATGTGGTGCTACGGTACTCAGCGCGCATGCGATGCGATGCACATAACATGCGATATCAAGCGATGCCATGCGCATGTGCCGCGACGTGACTCAATGCGCATGCGATGAGATGCACATAAGATACGATATCAAGCGATGCCATGCGCATGTGACGCGACGTGACTCGATGCGCATGCGATGCAATGCACATAAGATGCGATAACAAGCGATGCCATGCTTATGTGACTAGACGTGACTCAACGCATGCGATGCGATTGAATGCACATAAGATACGATATCAAGAGATACCATGCGCATGTGACGCGACGTGACTCAATGCGCATGCGATGCGATGCACATAAAATGCGATATCAAGCGATGCCATGCCCATGTGACGCGATGTGGCTCAATGCGCATGCGATGCGATGCACATAAGATGCGATAACAAGCGATGCCATGCGCATGTGACTCGATGTGCCTCAATACGCAAGCGATGCGAGGCACATAAGATGCGATATCAAGCGATGCCATTCGCATGTGACGTGATTCAATGCGCATGCGATGCGATGCACATAAAATGCGATGTCGAGCGATGTCATGCGCATGTGGTGCTGCGGTACTCAGCGCGCATGCGAAGCGATGCACATAACATGCGATATCAAGCGTTTCCATGCGCATGTGACGCGACGTGGCTCAGTGCACATGCGATGAGATGCACATAATATACGATATCAAGCGATGCCATGCGCATATGACGCGACGTGACTCGATGCGCTGCGATTAGATGCACATAAGGTGCGATATCAAGCGATGCCATGCGCATGTGACTAGACGTGACTCAACGCATGCGATGCGATGCACCTAAGATACGATATCAAGAGATACCATGCGCATGTGACGCCACGTGACTCAATGCGCATGCGATGCGATGCACATAAAATGCGATATCAAGCGATGCCATGCGCATGTGACGCGATGTGGCTCAATGCGCATGCGATGCGATGCACGTAAGATGCGATAACAAGCGATGCCATGCGCATGTGACGCGACGTGACACAATGTGTATTCGATGCGATGCACATAAGATGCGATATCAAGCGATGCCATGCGTATGTGACGTGACGTGACTAAATCTGCATGAGATGCGATCCACATAAGGTGCGATTTCGAGCGATGCATTCGCATGTGACGCGATGTGACCCAATGCGCTGCGAAGCGATGCACATAAGATGCGATATCAAGCGATGCTATTTGCATGTGATGCGATGAGACTCGATACGCATGCGATGCACATAAGATGCGATGTCGAGCCATGCATGGGCATGCGACGCGACGTGACTCAATACGCATGCGATGCGATGCATATAAGGTCCGATATAAAGCGATGCCATTTGTCTGTGACGCGACGTGACTCAATGCGCATGCGACGCCATGCACATAAGATGCGATATCAAGCGATGCCATGCGCATCTGACGCGATGTGGCTCAATGCGCAATCGATGCGATGCACATAAGATGCGATATCAAGCGATACCATGCGCATGTAATGCGACGTGACTCAATGCGCATGCGATGCACATAAGATGCGATATAAGCGATGCCATGCAAATGTGACGCGACGTGACTAAATGCGCATGCGATACGATGCACCTATGATGCGATATCAAGCGATGCCATGCGCATGTGGCGCTATGTTACAATGCGCTGCGATGTGATGCACATAAGATGCGATATCAAGCGATGCCATGAGCATGTGGCGTGATGTCACTCAATGCGCTGCGATTAGATGCACATAAGATGCGACATCAAGCGATGCCATGCGCATGTGACGCGACGTGACTCAATGCGCATGCGATGCGATGCACATAAGATGCGATATCTAGCGATGCCATGCGCATGTGACGCGATGTGCCTCAATACGCAAGGGATGCGAGGCACATAAGATGCGATATCAAGCGATGCCATTCGCATGTGATGTGAGTCAATGCGCATGCGATGCGATGCACATAAAATGCGATGTCGAGCGATGTCATGCGCATGTGGTGCGACGGTACTCAGCGCGCATGCGATGCGATGCACATAACATGCGATATCAAGCGATTCCATGCGCCTGTGACGCGACGTGGCTCAATGCGCATGCGATGCGGTGCACATAAGATACCATATCAAGCGATGCCATGCGCATGTGGCGTGATGTCACTCAATGCGCTGCGATCAGATGCACATAAGATGCGATATCAAGCGATGCCATGCGCAGGTGACGCGACGTGACTCAATGCGCATGCGATGCGATGCACAAAAGATGCGATATCAAGCGATGCCATGTGCATGAGACTCGATGTGCCTCAATACGCAAGCGATGCGATGCAAATAAGATGCGATATCAAGCGATGCCATTCTCATGTGACGTGACTCAATGCGCATGCGATGCGATGCACATAAAATGCAATGTCGAGCGATCTCATGCGCATGTGGTGCGACGGTACTCAGCGCGCATGCGATGCGATGCACATAACATGCGATATCAAGCGATGCCATGCGCATGTGACGCGACGTGACTCAATGCGCATGCGATGATATGCACATAAGATACGATATCAAGCGATGCCATGCGCATGTGACGCGACGTGACTCGATGCGCATGCGATGCAATACACATAAGATGCGATAACAAGCGATGCCATGCGTATGTGACTAGACGTGACTCAACGCATGCGATGCGATGCACATAAGATACGATATCAAGAGATACCATGCGCATGTGACGCGACGTGACTCAATGCGCATGCGATGCGATGCACATAAAATGCGATATCAAGCGATGCCATGCGCATGTGACGCGATGTGGCTGAATGCGCATGCGATGCGATGCACATAAGATGAAATAACAAGCGATGCCATGCGCATGTGACGCGACGTGACACAATGTGTATTCGATGCGATGCACATAAGATGCGATATATAGCGATGCCATTCGTATGTGACGTGACGTGACTCAATCCGCATGAGATGCGATCCACATAAGGTGCGATTTCGAGCGATGCATTCGCATGTGGCGTGATGTCACTCAATGCGCTGCGATTAGATGCACATAAGATGCGATATCAAGCGATGCCATGCGCAGGTGACGCGACGTGACTCAATGCGCATGCGATGCCATGCACAAAAGATGCGATATCAAGCGATGCCATGCGCATGATACGCGATGTGCCTCAATACGCAAGCGATGCGATGCAAATAAGATGCGATATCAAGCGATGTCATTCGCATGTGACGTGACTCAATGCGCATGCGATGCGATGCACATAAGATGCGTTATCAAGCGATGCCATGCGCATGTGAAGCAACGTCACTCAATGCGCATGCGATGCCATGCACATAAGATGCGATGTCAAGAGATACCATGCGCAATGAGACGCGACATGACTCAATGCGCATGCGATGCGATGCACATAAAATGCGAAATCAAGCGATGGCATGCGCATGTGACGCGATGTGACTCAATGCGCATAAGATGCGATGCACATAAGATGCGACATCAAGCGATGCCAAGCGCATGTGACGCGATATGAGTCAATACGCATGCGGTGCGATGCACATAAGATGCCATATCAAGCAATGCGAAGCGCATGTGATGCGACGTGACTCAATGCGCATGGATGAGATGCACATAAGATGCGATATCAAGCGATGCCATGCGCATGTGACGCGAGGTGAATCAATGTGAATGCGATGCGGTGCACATAAGATGCCATATCAAGCAATGCGAAGCGCATGTGATGCGACGTGACTCAATGCGCATGGATGAGATGCACATTAGATGCAATAACAAACGATGCCAAGCGCATTTGACGCGACGTGAGTAGGTAGGTTAAGGGAAGGCTGGAACAGACCCAAATGCGCAAGATGGCCGCCACGCGTAATCTAAGGATTACTAGGTAAGGTGGTAGGGGAAGCAGGACGTTGTAGGTGTTTGAAGGAATCTCTAGGGATGACTCTTAAGGCCCATAGCAGTGTATGTATGCTTATGAGCGTTCATGGTGTCTGAGTATGTCCTTCACTATATTGATGTACGCCACCTAACACAGGAGCATTCTGATTTGATTGAATATATTACCCCAACATAATGTTACCTCACCCCACATTGCCTCACTAACCTAACCTAACCTATCCTAATCTAACCTAACCTAAGCCTCATACTTCTACTCTTCTAACCTATCTTAACCTAACCTAAGCTCCATACTTCTACATGGCTAACCTAACCTAACCCAGCTCCCACTATTTACTCCCGTCTTTGATAATTTAACCTAAGCCCCATACTTCTACTCGTCTAACCTATCCTAACCTAACCTAACCTAACCTAACCTATCCTAATCTAACATGGCCTAGCCTAACCTAAGATAGATCCTCTTATTATTATTTATTCTATTCTACTAACATGATACGTTTCTAGACATTCATTCTATCCTCTTATCATCTATCCTATTCCCTCCTCTGCTTATCTATTCTATCCTGTCATACGCTACCCTGATCTCCCTCTAGGAATTTCATAAAAATTTTGATACTATTTTGAGTCCTCTGATAGATCTTTTTAAGCACTTTTAGCATATTCTTGATGCTTTTACAACATATTTAAGAATTTTTCAGACAATTTTCAGAATTATTCAGTCATTTTCATACACTTTTAAGACGTTTCGCCCCATTTTGCTACAATTTTGCACCCTCTGTTAGATCTTTTAGACGCTTTTAGTATATTCAGGGCGCTTTACAACATATTTAACAACTTTTCAGACAATTTTCAGAGTTATTCAGTAATTTTCATACTTTTTTAAGACGTTTCACCCCATTTTGCTACAATTTTTGCATCCTCTGTTATATCTTTTAGACGCTTTTAGTATATTCAGGGCGCTTTTACAACATATTTAACAACTTTTCAGACAATTTTCAGAGTTATTCAGTCATTTTCATACATTTTTAAGACGTTTCACCCCATTTTGCTACAATTTTTTGCACCCTCTGTTAGATCTTTTAGACGCTTTTAGTATATTCATGCTGCTTTTACAACATATTTAACAACTTTTCAGACAATTTTCAGAGTTATTCAGTCATTTGCATACATTTTTAAGACGTTTCACCCCATTTTGCTGCAATTTTGCACCCTCTGTTAGATCTTTTAGACGCTTTTGGTATATTCAGGGCGCTTTTACAACATATTTAACATCTTTTCAGACAATTTTCAGAGTTATTCAGTCATTTTCATACATTTTTTAAGACGTTTCACCCCATTTTGTTGCAATTTTTCACCCTCTGCTAGATATTTTAGACGCTTTTGGTATATTCAGGACGCTTTTACAACATATTTAACAACTTTTCAAGCAATTTCGAGGATTATTTAGAAGTCATATTATATATTTTCAGCGTGTATTGAGACCCGTTTAGACTCGTTGATAGATATTTCAGCCTGTTTCCAGATATTCTGAAGACTTTTATGTCCAGTTTAAACATTTTTCAGAGTATTTTAGACGAATTTGACATTATTTAAGGCAATCCGAGAGTTATTCTGGACGCCCCTGTCCATTATTGTTTGCTTTAAGCACTTTGAAGGGTAATGGAAGATAATTTTCACGATATTAGGAATACTGAACCGTCTATTTCAAGGGTGTTAGACGTATCTCTACCAGTTAAATATCGTTTCAGCCATTTTAGAGACATTTTAAGCACTATAGGGATATTTTAGACTTTGTCACCAACATTTTGCCTGGTTTTCAGAATCCTTTGAAACACTTTTATAGGCGTTAGACGCTTTTAATGGTATTTCTCGAGCGCTAATTAAGACATTTCAGCTCCTTCACAGATATTTTGAGGATTTTCAGGGCATCTTAAACTCGTGAGAAGCATTTTTTTCGCCAGTTTGAAGATGTTTTAAGGCACTGAAGCAGGTATTTTTGAAGTTGCTAGGGGTATATTACTAAGCTTTCCTCAGTAATCGCTTTGTTTTATAGTAGTTGAAGAGCAGTCTGACCTATTCAGTCATTTATTGCATTTCATCATCATTATCAATTACTCTATCTTATAGTCCATCTAACCTATCCTAACCTAACCTGACCTAATGAGGAAATAGGGATGTTAAGGCAAGCAATGAAATGAAAAAAGAATAATAGCAATGAGATAATTTTTTATTCAACTTATAGAGATACATACACTAGCATTAACATTTAGAAAACAAGTATACACTGCTGAAAGACGATAGCGCCCTCCTCAGTTCTTCTTCTTATTATTCGCATTATCATTCTTCTCTCTTGGTTAGATGTGCCATTGGCGCACGAAGTTCATAGTTCAACAATCTTCAATTTTTTCTACAGACAAGCTTTAAGTACCCATGTCTAGGCACTATTCTCGACACTGTAATGTCCATACGCATACGTCGATATTCCATCCCCTTTAATCACTCTCTTGTCATCGTGAGGTGATAAGGCTATTTTATTAGCTTCAACCGTAGAAATATTGTGATGTCGGGATAGGATTAAGTTCATCGGAGTTCTAACAATTTTCAAAGTTTTAAGGCACTCTACATAGCTATTGAAGTTGATGTATTGCTTAATGGCGCTACGTTTTATACCTTTAACTTTTTTTATCACAGAACCATCAATATCGATAGCATACATTTTAGGCCTGAGACCTACAAAACGATGAATGATTTTTCCACAGGCTTCATCTTTAAACTTTCCCAACACTTTTTTGTTGTGTGTAGAATGACATACATGGTTAGCAGGGTAATCAGATGTATCCAGATGTTCAAGCATGTGTAATTTATCCTGATATATATCTTTAGTAGACACTCGATGGACGAAAGAATCTGTATCCGTATATAACAGTTTAAGATTTTCAGCTCCATAATATGGAAGTAACACGTCATATTGATAGGAATACATTAGAGTCTTGGAGATGTCTAGTACACTCATACCAATGTATATGGGCTTGTTGAACACTATTTTACGAGAACCCATATGTACAGCCGCAAGATTAGGTCCATATATGGTTCGATCAATGAATATAGGTTTAGCTATGAGTTTTTCTAGCGTTTTGCTGTTTGTCACAAGCCGTATATCCATACGATTACGAATATTTTCCATAGTTTTTCCAAACATAGCGTTATTGAATAGTTTATAAAGGTCCTTCTCAAAATCATTTCTAGCTTGTTGTCGTAGTCGGTTATTAAACTCGACGTAAGGTTTTAGCCAACACGATTGATGAAACTGAAGTGCTCGATGAATCTTTGTTAATAGTAGACCGTGACTAAGAGCTTGTTTCAAGGCCATGTAGTGTACCACATACTTCTTTCGGCACCCAAGATGAGCTATTAACTTCTCTGAAGAGGATTCCCCCGGTTTCAGACTCTCAGGCAGGAAGGGCAAATCATTATGAAGATCGTGGAGCTCGACAGGATATTCGACATCGACTTCTAAGATGTATCCAAGGGGGTCATCTTCCTTCAATAAATCCAGGTCTAGATGATCAGGAGAAACCCACTTAAAACCTCCATAAGGAAGGGCCTTACACATTCCCCATCCGTATTGGTTATTGGCGTCTTCGTATGTAATAAACTGAGAGGGTTTCCGAGAGTCATACTGTGACATATAGATATTATTCGCCTCAGCATAGCGATGAGAAACCTGGCATAAGCCTCCTCTTATACCAGATTCAACCATGAGCAGCTGATCGTAGTCCAGCAGCAATTCCAGCTCAATTCCAGTATACAGCAGCATAGCATCCCATGTAAGCCCTGGAGAAGTGAAATAATGTGCAGGATCTACTTTATGAGTTTTCAGAGTCTGGTCCCTGAATGTTTCAAAGACATCTGCGAGGAGCAGAACATCAGAGATTAAGTAAATATCGCTGTACTCGCCCAAATTTCTTACATTGAACTGATTCCATACATTTGTAGCATGCTCGTAGTCATCGTCGGTAATTTCTTCTTCGTTTAATTTATTGTAGAATGCTTTCCTTGGAGAAAGATGAGTATCATTCAAAACGTCCCACGATGTGAGGTAATCATAGGGGAACACTCCCTCACGTGTCATCAAGCCAATCTTCTCTTCACCGAAGTACTTCTCTGTTTCGGGATACGTAGTTAGGTTTTTCACTAACTTGTCCAAGCTTGTACTCAGGAAACGAAAGGTATCCACAAATCTGAGTTTAATATCTCCAACATATTTTGAGAATGAGATATAGCTTTCTTCAGAGTTTGGTATTACCTCCACTCTTTCGCTTGTGCATCCTAACTCCTTAACAATAAAATGAGAGTCATATCCGCTCAGATTATGGACGAAAACAGGAATATAATTAGGTGTTTTACAGGCCAGGTTACATTTATTGTGTAAAGATGCTCTGTACGCCCCGGATACATGATCGTGATCGCGAACCTTCCAATTATCTTCTGTAAATTCACGCCCGCACAGGTAGCATATTGTAGAAGCATCGAACGATTCTTGTTCTTCAGCTGTAAGTTTAAGAGGCTTAGCAGATTTATATAAGTCACCAATTTTCTTCGCAAGGGAAGTTAGATACTCTAGGAACTTCTCAGCAGCATCATGACCTCGATACACGTAGGGATGTGTAGGAAGATCGGTTTATACTTTGTCAACGCTGGATGATGGTTTGACGTAAACAGCAAAGCTCATTGGAGAATGACTTTGATAGGGTGTTGTATAGGAGGTTTCAGGATTAGAGGCGCAGGTATGGTAAGGTGTGAGAATGCTCTCAAAATCAGCATAGATGACATATGGCAGTTTCAGCATTCTTTCCACGTTTTTGAATCTGACGATAGAGTTTTCCTATGTAGGCATAACGCATCTAGCAATAGCATGTTGCATGCACATTTCTCTATGCTCCTCCAATTTTTTCATTCCACTTGGTCCATGTTGATCATCAAAATGACTGAAACATCTTTTACATACATATATTTGCCCATGATGTTTAGTTTTCTGGCCGCGAATAAGCTTCTCAAAATCCTTTATGTATACATAGTGATGCTTGCCAGCTGAATCACTCAACAGAAGAAGATCGCGATGATCAGATAATTCATCATTGATACCTTTACAGGAAACACTTCATGTTTTTCATCCAGTCCAAACACATTTATGGACATATTGTTGAGCTTTTCAAATTTAGAGATTTCACCCAAGCTCGTAGGAAATGAGACGCATGAGAAATCGTATTTTTCTTGGTGATCCTTATACTTGCTAACACGATGAGCATTCTTTTGAATGAATTTTGCAAGAACCGCATATATAAAGCATTTCTCGTCACTATATTTTTGAGGGTTTACACAGGCTTTTCTCGCTTCCACAGATGCAGGTAGAGGAATATAGCTGCTCCCTCGAAGGGCATTCTACTTGTTAATACGTAGTCGAACGCCATCAACACTCAGAAGAGCCCAATTACTGCCTTTCAACTTACTTTCCTCCATTTCAACACGAAGTTTCTCGAATTTTTTTTCCAAGATGACGTTCATATCAGTTTCTAAAAACACAGGTTGGTTACGTGTTTCAAATGTTCTGTCACATGTCTCTCCATGAACATTCACAAATTGACAGTCGACCATGATGTTAATTTTCACACTTTTATGTATCGACAGCTCTTTCTTTATAGCTTGAATTATACGATGTTTTGACTCCTGTAGGTAAGTTTTCATATCCTTGAAGGTGTCACAACGTATATAATATGATTTGAGTCGTCCTTCAAATGATGTTTCATACTCGATCATATCACACTCATCAGTCATTGTCAATAGATGATGCTTGCTAGGTTCAAACTTGATTTTCTTGCGAGATACAGTTTATTCACATCTTTCTTCATGTACGTCTCTTCTATGCTCAGTATTGCAAACATCACTACAATGTTTACACCTGTAGACTCGACCGCATACCAACTCATGTCTCTTCTTATCATAGTCGCGTAGAAAAATCTTTTCGCATTTACTGCACCTATAATCTGGTATAGCATTCAGAACCGATTCCATCATTTCACCACTCCAGACTTTTATAATATGTAGTGGAACACTTGTAAATTATATAAATGAATAAATGCTTATAGCACTTTCCACTGACTCGCCTCGATAACTTATAAAAGCTATTGAACGGTAATCTCGCTAAGAGAAGCTGATGTGCTCGACTCGAAGGTTAATTACTGAATAACTATGTAAGCTCAAACAAACCCTACTTATTCCACTAGCACGTACCTTATAAATTACTACGCGATTCAAGATTAAGTTTGTATTTTTAAAATATATATCATTAAACTACGTGAGTCAAGGATCAACTTGTTTCATTTTTATTTGCCAGTTCAACGTTAACATGCATTTCCCCTCATTTTTAAAGTTTAAACAAGGTAAATTATATTTCAACCACTGTATTTATAGAAATAAATGTTTATAATTTTAATACTTTCATGCGCGCAAAATTAAGACGTGAAACGACGGTTATGTATCTTTAAGTAACATTTCTTTAATCGATATCGGATGACAGTAATGGAACCATCTAAGCAATATTTAAACGCTTAAAAAAACCAAATTTCTGCTATATTTCATCAAACCTTCCTATTTTTATGACTTTCACTCGTCTTTTACGCACTTTGAAACGAATCCAACAGAAAAATTAAGACGCGAAACGGAGGTTATGTATCTTTAAGTAACATTACTTTTATCAATATCAGATGACTCACGATAATTCAAGATCACGATTGCAGCGCCTCATAGCGGCTTCAATCAGTACTAAAACGCACATTCGACAGATTTTATACTCTTTATGACGGTAAATTATATATTAGCCCTCAAATTATCATTGTTTTTATGGTTTTCCACCGTTTTTACGTACTTTGCGACGAATCCGACAGAAACATTAAGACGCGAAACGGTTGTTATGTATCGTTTAAGTAACAAACACATTCCTCTCAACTGAACCTCTTTTAAACGTGTTCCAACAGGTAAACATCGTCACCATGTCATTAGTTGAGAAACCCTAGCCTCAAACACAGGTGTAAACCTCTCTAAAAGCATGTCCCAACAGGTAAAAGTATCACCTTTGTCATTAGCGGAAGGAAAACCCTAGCCTGAAATACAGGTGCCGGCATTATAACCATGTCATCAGCAAGCTTGAAAGCCCTCAGAGCAATCATATACGACATAAATACTCCACAATGCTTTTAGGCATCTTAAGCATATTTTCTTCTTCTTCTTCTTCTTCTGCTTCATATATTCTCATTCTCCTTCATGCTAACAAGGAATATACGCGTAATTTTGACGTTATTACCTTAAATATTAAATAAAATCTCTTCTTCTGGTTCTTCTTGTTCTTTTTCTTATTCTTCTGCTTATATTCTTATTATCCTTCATGCTAACAGGGAATATACGCGTAATTTTGACGTTATTACCTTAAATATTAAATAAAATAACAGCATTCTCCGTCAATTATATCTAAACCGACTTTTTCCGTGTTATGCAACATTTAAGCTTCTAGAATCAACACAAGCAATGTTTCTCTCAATAACAGCATTTTATAATTGATTTTGTAAGTAATAACACCAATTTAAACTTTATTACAGATCTCTAAGACCCTAGTTTGCAAAGTATTTAAATGGACCCTTAGAGATTCGAACTAGACCCCACAGTACAAAAGCTACCATTTTTATCAATAATTCAAGAGCAGATATTTAGCTGAAGTGTTTAACTTTTTATTTCATCACGCTAACTTTATTGATTCGCGAATAAATCGACTTTGAAGTAATTGCCCCGTCCCGGTAATCGAACTATGAGTCGTAGGGATAAAATTGTCTAGTATATCATTTTATATGCCAAGTTACCCTAATTTGTCTTTGCATTACTATTCCAAGTGTAAAAATAGCGATATAGAGCAAATTTCAATAATTTTCCACAAGATAGGGATCGAACCTACGATACGTTAACTCTACCATGTTATAAAATAATCGTCCTTAACAAGTATAATCATATAAAGTTTATTTCAGTCTTCCAACACAAGCGGTTCTCGAAATAATTAAATTTACCAAATCAGGATTGGAACCCAAGACTCCAGGATACCAAGCATACCACAGAGGAAAGCCCATAACAATACCGATTTAATAAAATTTATTTGAAGATTTTATCACTAATAGTTTAGGAGTTATTCCAATAATAATTCATAATTTGCACGGGGATCGAACGCTAGACCACCGACAAACTCCAAAATTATACCAAAGACGCGCCGTTTTATTACAAGATAATTACCGTTTACCCCATATCGATATATCATTTAGTTTAGGAGAAATCAAGCATAATACAGTAGAGTAAATATAGCACTTTAAAACCACTCAAAGGGATGCCGCTAATTGGTTAATTGGTTAACAATGGGCGCTAATTGGATTACACGTGTTTTCACACCTCTAAGCCACGCCCACCTGGCACGCGACCATGAATGACGTCATAACCACGCCCATCTGGCACGCGACCATGAATGACGTCACAGTCGAGCCCCTTAAACATGACGTCACACCCAGCACAACATTTTAAAAACCCTCAAACCACGCCCACCTGGCACGCGACAGACAGTGACGTCACAGAGTTGGGCCCCTTAAACATGACGTCACACCCAGCACAACATTTTAAAACCACTCAAAGGTGCCGCTATGTTCCTTTAAAACCACTCAAAGGGATGCCGCTAATTGGTTAATTGGTTAACAATGGGCGCTAATTGGATTACACGTGTTTTCACACCTCTAAGCCACGCCCATCTGGCACGCGACAGCCAGTGACGTCACAGTCGAGCCCCTTAAACATGACGTCACAACCAGGACAATATTTTAAAACCACTCAAAGGAGCCGCTAATTGGATTACATAATTAATTAATGAGATAACAATAGCCCTATATTTACTCTACAGTATTATGCTTGATTTCTCCTAAACTAAATGATATATCGATATGGGGTAAACGGTAATTATCTTGTAATAAAACGACGCGTCTTTGGTATGATTTTGGAGTTTGTCGGTGGTCTAGCGTTCGATCCCCGTGCAAATTATGAATTATTATTGGAATAACTCCTAAACTATTAGTGATAAAATCTTCGAATAAATTTTATTAAATCGGTATTGTTATGGGCTTTCCTCTGTGGTATGCTTGGTATCCTGGAGTCTTGGGTTCCAATCCTGATTTGGTAAATTTAATTATTTCGAGAACCGCTTGTGTTGGAAGACTGAAATAAACTTTATATGATAATACTTGTTAAGGACGATTATTTTATAACATGGTAGAGTTAACGTATCGTAGGTTCGATCCCTATCTTGTGGAGAATTATTGAAATTTGCTCTATATCGCTATTTTTACACTTGGAATAGTAATGCAAAGACAAATTAGGGTAACTTGGCATATAAAATGATATACTAGACAATTTTATCCCTACGACTCATAGTTCGATTACCGGGACGGGGCAATTACTTCAAAGTCGATTTATTCGCGAATCAATAAAGTTAGCGTGATGAAATAAAAAGTTAAACACTTCAGCTAAATATCTGCTCTTGAATTATTGATAAAAATGGTAGCTTTTGTACTGTGGGGTCTAGTTCGAATCTCTAAGGGTCCATTTAAATACTTTGCAAACTAGGGTCTTAGAGATCTGTAATAAAGTTTAAATTGGTGTTATTACTTACAAAATCAATTATAAAATGCTGTTATTGAGAGAAACATTGCTTGTGTTGATTCTAGAAGCTTAAATGTTGCATAACACGGAAAAAGTCGGTTTAGATATAATTGACGGAGAATGCTGTTATTTTATTTAATATTTAAGGTAATAACGTCAAAATTACGCGTATATTCCCTGTTAGCATGAAGGATAATAAGAATATAAGCAGAAGAATAAGAAAAAGAACAAGAAGAACCAGAAGAAGAGATTTTATTTAATATTTTAGGTAATAACGTCAAAATTACGCGTATATTCCTTGTTAGCATGAAGGAGAATGAGAATATATGAAGCAGAAGAAGAAGAAGAAGAAAATATGCTTAAGATGCCTAAAAGCATTGTGGAGTATTTATGTCGTATATGATTGCTCTGAGGGCTTTCAAGCTTGCTGATGACATGGTTATAATGCCGGCACCTGTATTTCAGGCTAGGGTTTTCCTTCCGCTAATGACAAAGGTGATACTTTTACCTGTTGGGACATGCTTTTAGAGAGGTTTACAACTGTGTTTGAGGCTAGGGTTTCTCAACTAATGACATGGTGACGATTTTTACCTGTTGGGACACGTTTAAAAGAGGTTCAGTTGAGAGGAATGTGTTTGTTACTTAAACGATACATAACAACCGTTTCGCGTCTTAATGTTTCTGTCGGATTCGTCGCAAAGTACGTAAAAACGGTGGAAAACCATAAAAACAATGATAATTTGAGGGCAAATATATAATTTACCGTCATAAAGAGTATAAAATCTGTCGAATGTGCGTTTTAGTACTGATTGAAGCCGCTATGAGGCGCTGCAATCGTGATCTTGAATTATCGTGAGTCATCTGATATTGATAAAAGTAATGTTACTTAAAGATACATAACCTCCGTTTCGCGTCTTAATTTTTCTGTTGGATTCGTTTCAAAGTGCGTAAAAGACGAGTAAAAGTCATAAAAATAGGAAGGTTTGATGAAATATAGCAGAAATTTGGTTTTTTTAAGCGTTTAAATATTGCTTAGATGGTTCCATTACTGTCATCCGATATCGATTAAAGAAATGTTACTTAAAGATACATAACCGTCGTTTCACGTCTTAATTTTGCGCGCGCGCGCGCGCGTGTGTGTGTGTGTGTGTGTGTTCGGCATGAAAGTATTAAAATTATAAACATTTATTTCTATAAATACAGTGGTTGAAATACAATTTACCTTGTTTAAACTTTAAAAATGAGGGGAAATGCATGTTAACGTTGAACTGGCAAATAAAAATGAAACAAGTTGATCCTTGACTCACGTAGTTTAATGATATATATTTTAAAAATACAAACTTAATCTTGAATCGCGAAGTGATTTATAAGGTACGTGCTAGTGGAATAAGTAGGGTTTGTTTGAGCTTACATAGTTATTCAGTAATTAACCTTCGAGTCGAGCACATCAGCTTCTCTTAGCGAGATTACCGTTCAATAGCTTTTATAAGTTATCGAGGCGAGTCAGTGGAAAGTGCTATAAGCATTTATTCATTTATATAATTTACAAGTGTTCCACTACATATTATAAAAGTCTGGAGTGGTGAAATGATGGAATCGGTTCTGAATGCTATACCAGATTATAGGTGCAGTAAATGCGAAGATTTTTCTACGCGACTATGATAAGAAGAGACATGAGTTGGTATGCGGTCGAGTCTATAGGTGTAAACATTGTGGTGATGTTTGCAATACTGAGCATAGAAGAGACGTACATGAAGAAAGATGTGAAAAAACTGTATCTCGCAAGAAAATCAAGTTTGAACCTAGCAAGCATCATCTATTGACAATGACTGATGAGTGTGATATGATCGAGTATGAAACATCATTTGAAGGACGACTCAAATCATATTATATACGTTGTGACACCTTCAAGGATATGAAAACTTACCTACAGGAGTCAAAACATCGTATAATTCAAGCTATAAAGAAAGAACTGTCGATACATAAAAGTGTGAAAATTAACATCATGGTCGACTGTCAATTTGTGAATGTTCATGGAGAGACATGTGACAGAACATTTAAAACACGTAACCAACCTGTGTTTTTAGAAACTGATATGAACGTCATCTTGGAAAAAAAATTCGAGAAACTTCGTGTTGAAATGGAGGAAACTAAGTTGAAAGGCAGTAATTGGGCTCTTCTGAGTGTTGATGGCGTTCGACTACGTATTAACAAGTACAATGCCCTTCGAGGGAGCAGCTATATTCCTCTACCTGCATCTGTGGAAGCGAGAAAAGCCTGTATAAACCCTCAAAATTATAGTGACGAGAAATGCTTTATATATGCGGTTCTTGCAAAATTCATTCAAAAGAATGCTCATCGTGTTAGCAAGTATAAGGATCACCAAGAAAAATACGATTTCTCATGCGTCTCATTTCCTACGAGCTTGGGTGAAATCTCTAAATTTGAAAAGCTCAACAATATGTCCATAAATGTGTTTGGACTGGATGAAAAACATGAAGTGTTTCCTGTAAAGGTATCAATGATGAATTATCTGATCATCGCGATCTTCTTCTGTTGAGTGATTCAGCTGGCAAGCATCACTATGTATACATAAAGGATTTTGAGAAGCTTATTCGCGGCCAGAAAACTAAACATCATGGGCAAATATATGTATGTAAAAGATGTTTCAGTCATTTTGATGATCAACATGGACCAAGTGGAATGAAAAAATTGGAGGAGCATAGAGAAATGTGCATGCAACATGCTATTGCTAGATGCGTTATGCCTACAAAGGAAAACTCTATCGTCAGATTCAAAAACGTGGAAAGAATGCTGAAACTGCCATATGTCATCTATGCTGATTTTGAGAGCATTCTCACACCTTACCATACCTGCGCCTCTAATCCTGAAACCTCCTATACAACACCCTATCAAAGTCATTCTCCAATGAGCTTTGCTGTTTACGTCAAACCATCATCCAGCGTTGACAAAGTAGAAACCGATCTTCCTACACATCCCTACGTGTATCGAGGTCATGATGCTGCTGAGAAGTTCCTAGAGTATCTAACTTCCCTTGCGAAGAAAATTGGTGACTTATATAAATCTGCTAAGCCTCTTAAACTTACAGCTGAAGAACAAGAATCGTTCGATGCTTCTACAATATGCTACCTGTGCGGGCGTGAATTTACAGAAGATAATTGGAAGGTTCGCGATCACGATCATGTATCCGGGGCGTACAGAGCATCTTTACACAATAAATGTAACCTGGCCTGTAAAACACCTAATTATATTCCTGTTTTCGTCCATAATCTGAGCGGATATGACTCTCATTTTATTGTTAAGGAGTTAGGATGCACAAGCGAAAGAGTGGAGGTAATACCAAACTCTGAAGAAAGCTATATCTCATTCTCAAAATATGTTGGAGATATTAAACTCAGATTTGTGGATACCTTTCGTTTCCTGAGTACAAGCTTGGACAAGTTAGTGAAAAACCTAACTACGTATCCCGAAACAGAGAAGTACTTCGGTGAAGAGAAGATTGGCTTGATGACACGTGAGGGAGTGTTCCCCTATGATTACCTCACATCGTGGGACGTTTTGAATGATACTCATCTGCCTCCAAGGAAAGCATTCTACAATAAATTAAACGAAGAAGAAATTACCGACGATGACTACGAGCATGCTACAAATGTATGGAATCAGTTCAATGTAAGAAATTTGGGCGAGTACAGCGATATTTACTTAATCTCTGATGTTCTGCTCCTCGCAGATGTCTTTGAAACATTCAGGGACCAGACTCTGAAAACTCATAAAGTAGATCCTGCACATTATTTCACTTCTCCAGGGCTTACATGGGATGCTATGCTGCTGTATACTGGAATTGAGCTGGAATTGCTGCTGGACTACGATCAGCTGCTCATGGTTGAATCTGGTATAAGAGGAGGCTTATGCCAGGTTTCTCATCGCTATGCTGAGGCGAATAATATCTATATGTCACAGTATGACTCTCGGAAACCCTCTCAGTTTATTACATACGAAGACGCCAATAACCAATACGGATGGGGAATGTGTAAGGCCCTTCCTTATGGAGGTTTTAAGTGGGTTTCTCCTGATCATCTAGACCTGGATTTATTGAAGGAAGATGACCCCCTTGGATACATCTTAGAAGTCGATGTCGAATATCCTGTCGAGCTCCACGATCTTCATAATGATTTGCCCTTCCTGCCTGAGAGTCTGAAACCGGGGGAATCCTCTTCAGAGAAGTTAATAGCTCATCTTGGGTGCCGAAAGAAGTATGTGGTACACTACATGGCCTTGAAACAAGCTCTTAGTCACGGTCTACTATTAACAAAGATTCATCGAGCACTTCAGTTTCATCAATCGTGTTGGCTAAAACCTTACGTCGAGTTTAATAACCGACTACGACAACAAGCTAGAAATGATTTTGAGAAGGACCTTTATAAACTATTCAATAACGCTATGTTTGGAAAAACTATGGAAAATATTCGTAATCGTATGGATATACGGCTTGTGACAAACAGCAAAACGTTAGAAAAACTCATAGCTAAACCTATATTCATTGATCGAACCATATATGGACCTAATCTTGCGGCTGTACATATGGGTTCTCGTAAAATAGTGTTCAACAAGCCCATATACATTGGTATGAGTGTACTAGACATCTCCAAGACTCTAATGTATTCCTATCAATATGACGTGTTACTTCCATATTATGGAGCTGAAAATCTTAAACTGTTATATACGGATACAGATTCTTTCGTCCATCGAGTGTCTACTAAAGATATATATCAGGATAAATTACACATGCTTGAACATCTGGATACATCTGATTACCCTGCTAACCATGTATGTCATTCTACACACAACAAAAAAGTGTTGGGAAAGTTTAAAGATGAAGCCTGTGGAAAAATCATTCATCGTTTTGTAGGTCTCAGGCCTAAAATGTATGCTATCGATATTGATGGTTCTGTGATAAAAAAAGTTAAAGGTATAAAACGTAGCGCCATTAAGCAATACATCAACTTCAATAGCTATGTAGAGTGCCTTAAAACTTTGAAAATTGTTAGAACTCCGATGAACTTAATCCTATCCCGACATCACAATATTTCTACGGTTGAAGCTAATAAAATAGCCTTATCACCTCACGATGACAAGAGAGTGATTAAAGGGGATGGAATATCGACGTATGCGTATGGACATT
This sequence comes from Tenodera sinensis, assembly GCA_030765045.1. Lineage (NCBI taxonomy): Eukaryota > Metazoa > Arthropoda > Insecta > Mantodea > Mantidae > Tenodera > Tenodera sinensis. The sequence continues at coordinate 110,909,966 of CM060970.1, read as the reverse complement.
ACAGTGTCGAGAATAGTGCCTAGACATGGGTACTTAAAGCTTGTCTGTAGAAAAAATTGAAGATTGTTGAACTATGAACTTCGTGCGCCAATGGCACATCTAACCAAGAGAGAAGAATGATAATGCGAATAATAAGAAGAAGAACTGAGGAGGGCGCTATCGTCTTTCAGCAGTGTATACTTGTTTTCTAAATGTTAATGCTAGTGTATGTATCTCTATAAGTTGAATAAAAAATTATCTCATTGCTATTATTCTTTTTTCATTTCATTGCTTGCCTTAACATCCCTATTTCCTCATTAGGTCAGGTTAGGTTAGGATAGGTTAGATGGACTATAAGATAGAGTAATTGATAATGATGATGAAATGCAATAAATGACTGAATAGGTCAGACTGCTCTTCAACTACTATAAAACAAAGCGATTACTGAGGAAAGCTTAGTAATATACCCCTAGCAACTTCAAAAATACCTGCTTCAGTGCCTTAAAGCATCTTCAAACTGGCGAAAAAAATGCTTCTCACGAGTTTAAGATGCCCTGAAAATCCTCAAAATATCTGTGAAGGAGCTGAAATGTCTTAATTAGCGCTCGAAAAATACCATTAAAAGCGTCTAACGCCTATAAAAGTGTTTCAAAGGATTCTGAAAACCAGTCAAAATGTTGGTGACAGAGTCTAAAATATCCCTATAGTGCTTAAAATGTCTCTAAAATGGCTGAAATGATATTTAACTGGTAGAGATACGTCTAACAGCCTTGAAATAGACGGTTCAGTATTCCTAATATCGTGAAAATTATCTTCCATTACCCTTCAAAGTGCTTAAAGCAAACAATAATGGACAGGGGCGTCCAGAATAACTCTCGGATTGCCTTAAATAATGTCAAATTCGTCTAAAATACTCTGAAAAATGTTTAAACTGGACATAAAAGTCTTCAGAATATCTGGAAACAGGCTGAAATATCTATCAACGAGTCTAAACGGGTCTCAATACACGCTGAAAATATATAATATGACTTCTAAATAATCCTCGAAATTGCTTGAAAAGTTGTTAAATATGTTGTAAAAGCGTCCTGAGTATACCAAAAGCGTCTAAAAGATCTAGCAGAGGGTGAAAAATTGCAACAAAATGGGGTGAAACGTCTTAAAAAATGTATGAAAATGACTGAATAACTCTGAAAATTGTCTGAAAAGATGTTAAATATGTTGTAAAAGCGCCCTGAATATACTAAAAGCGTCTAAAAGATCTAACAGAGGGTGCAAAATTGCAGCAAAATGGGGTGAAACGTCTTAAAAATGTATGAAAATGACTGAATAACTCTGAAAATGGTCTGAAAAGTTGTTAAATATGTTGTAAAAGCAGCATGAATATACTAAAAGCGTCTAAAAGATCTAACAGAGGGTGCAAAAAATTGTAGCAAAATGGGGTGAAACGTCTTAAAAATGTATGAAAATGACTGAATAACTCTGAAAATTGTCTGAAAAGTTGTTAAATATGTTGTAAAAGCGCCCTGAATATACTAAAAGCGTCTAAAAGATATAACAGAGGATGCAAAAATTGTAGCAAAATAGGGTGAAACGTCTTAAAAATGTATGAAAATTACTGAATAACTCTGAAAATTGTCTGAAAAGTTGTTAAATATGTTGTAAAGCGCCCTGAATATACTAAAAGCGTCTAAAAGATCTAACAGAGGGTGCAAAATTGTAGCAAAATGGGGCGAAACGTCTTAAAAATGTATGAAAATGACTGAATAATTCTGAAAATTGTCTGAAAAATTCTTAAATATGTTGTAAAAGCATCAAGAATATGCTAAAAGTGCTTAAAAAGATCTATCAGAGGACTCAAAATAGTATCAAAATGTTTATGAAATTCCTAGAGGGAGATCAGGGTAGCGTATGACAGCATAGAATAGATAAGCAGAGGAGGGAATAGGATAGATGATAAGAGGATAGAATGAATGTCTAGAAACGTATCATGTTAGTAGAATAGAATAAATAATAATAAGAGGATCTATCTTAGGTTAGGCTAGGCCATGTTAGATTAGGATAGGTTAGGTTAGGTTAGGTTAGGATAGGTTAGACGAGTAGAAGTATGGGGCTTAGGTTAAATTATCAAAGACGGGAGTAAATAGTGGGAGCTGGGTTAGGTTAGGTTAGCCATGTAGAAGTATGGAGCTTAGGTTAGGTTAAGATAGGTTAGAAGAGTAGACGTATGAGGCTTAGGTTAGGTTAGATTAGGATAGGTTAGGTTAGGTTAGTGAGGCAATGTGGGGTGAGGTAACATTATGATGGGGTAATATATTCAATCAAATCAGAATGCTCCTGTGTTAGGTGGCGTACATCAATATAGTGAAGGACATACTCAGACACCATGAACGCTCATAAGCATACATACACTGCTATGGGCCTTAAGAGTCATCCCTAGAGATTCCTTCAAACACCTACAACGTCCTGCTTCCCCTACCACCTTACCTAGTAATCCTTAGATTACGCGTGGCGGACATCTTGCGCATTTGGGTCTGTTCCAGCCTTCCCTTAACCTACCTACTGACGTGACTCAATGGAATGCGATGCGATGCACATAAGATGCGATAACAAGCGATGCCAAGCGCATGTGATGCGACGTGACTCATTGCGCATTTGATGCGATGCACATAAGATGCGATATAAAGCGATGCCATGCGCATGTGACACGACGTGACTCAATGGAATGCGATGCGATGCACATAAGATGCGATAACAAGCGATGCCAAGCGCATGTGACGCGTCGTGACTCAATGCGCATGCGATGCGACGCGCAAAAGATGAGATATCAAGGGATGCCATGCGCATGTGACGCGACGTGGCTCAATGCGCATGCGATGCGACGCGCATAAGATGCGATATCAACCGATGCCATGCGCATGTGACGCGACGAGGCTCAATGCGCATGCGATGAGGTGCACATAAGATACGTTATCAAGCGATGCCATGCCAATGTGAGCGACGTGACCCAATGCGCATGCGATGCGTTGCACATAAGATGCGATAGCAAGCGATGCCATGCGCATGTGACGCGACGTGAATTAATGTGAATGCAATGCGATGCACATAAGATGCGATATCAAGCGATGCCATGCGCATTTGACGCGACGTGAATCAATATGAATGCGATGCGATGCACATAATATGCGATATCAAGCGATGCCATGCGCATGTGACGCGATGTGACCCAATGCGCCTGCGATGCGATGCACATAAGATGCGATGTCGAGCGATGCCATGCGCATGTGATGCGATGTGACTCAATGCGCATTCGATGCACGTAAGATGCGATGTAGAGCGATGCATGCGCATGTGACGCGATGGGACTCAATGCGCATGCGATACGATGCACATAAGATGCGATATCAAGCGATGCCATCCGCATGTGACGCGATGTGAGTCAATGCGCATGCCATGCGATGCACATAAGATGCGATAACAAGCGATGCCATGCGCATGTGACGCGAGGTGACTCAATGCGCATGCGATGCGATGCACATAATATGGGATATCGAGCGGTGTCATGCGCAATTGGTGCGACGTGACTCAATGCGCATGTGATGAGATGCACATAAGGTGCGTTATCAAGCGATGCCACGCGCATGTGGAGCGACGTGACTCAATGCGCATGCCATGCGATGCGAAGCGCATAAGATGCGATATCAAGAGATGCCATGAGCATGTGACGCGACGTGACTCAATGCGCATGCGATTCCATGCACATTAGTTCCGATATCAAGCGATGCCATGCGAATGTTGACGCGAGGTGACTGAATGCGCATGCGATGCACATAAGTGACGATATCAAGCGATGCCATGCGCATGCGACGCGACGTGGCTCAATGCGCATGCGTTGCGATGCACATAAGATTGGATATCAAGCGACGCCATCCGAATGTGATGCGACGTGACTCATTGCGCATGCGATGCGATGCACATTAAATGCGATATCAAGCGATGCCATGCCCATGTGACGCGACGAGACTCAATGCGCATGGGATTTACATAAGATGCGATATCAAGCGGTGCCATGCGCATCAGACGTGACGTTACTCAAAGCGCATGCGATGAGATGCACATAAGATTCGTTATCAAGCGATGCCATGCGCATGTGACGCGACGTGACTCAATGCGCATGCTATGCGATGCATACAAGATGCGATATCAAGCGATGCCATGCGCATGTGACGCGACGTGGATCTATGTGAATGCGATGCGATGCACATAATATGCGATATCAAGCGATGGCATGCGCATGTGATGTGATGTGACTCAATCGGCATGCGATGCGATGAACATAAGATGCGATATCAAGCGATGCCAAGCGCATGTGACGCGATGTGACTCAATGCGCCTGCGATGCGATGCACATAAGATGCGATATCAAGCGATGCCATGCGCATGTGACGCGATGTGAGTTAATGCGCATGCCATCCGATGCACATAAGATGCGATAACAAGCAATGCCATGCGCATGTGACGCGAGGTGACTCAATGCGCATGCGATGCGGTGCACATAAGATGCGAGATGAAGCGATGCCATTCGCATGTGACGCGACGTGACACAATGCGCATTCGATTTACATAAGATGCGATATCAAGTGATGCCATGCACATGTGACGCGACGTGACTCAATGCGCATGCGATGCGATGCACATAAGATGCGATGTCGAGCGATGCATGCGCATGTGACGCGATGTGACTCAATGCGCTGCGATGTGATGCACATAATATGCGATATCGAGTGGTGTCATGCGCAATTGGTGCGACGTGGCTCAATGCGCATGTGATGAGATGCACATAAGATGCGTTATCAAGCGATACCATGCGCATGTGAAGCGACGTGACTCAATGCGCATGCCATGCGATGCGATGCACATAAGATGCGATATCAAGCGATGTCATGCGCATGTGACGCCACGTGACGTGACTATGGAATGCGATGCGATGCACATAAGATGCGATAACAAGCTATGCATGCGCATGTGACGCGATGGGACTAAAATAAAATAAATAAAATAAAATAAAATAAAATAAAATCTGAATATTATACCCCGGCACCTTGACAACTATACCGGGGCATTTATTCAAATTTTCTATTTATTTAACCAAAATTATTGATATACAATCATCATTATAATATATGTTTCAGAATTTCTAACTACAAAACAAAAGAAAACTACAACAAAAACATAAAATTTCCTAAAGTTACTGGTTTCCAGCAAATCTAATTCTACTAACAAAAAAATAACTAAGACATCTACACTATTCTAAAAAAGAAAACATTAATTTAAATAAACCTAAAAACTTCCAGCTATCTTATAACTCTATGCCACTGGTTTCCAGCGACTGGACAACTGGTTAAAAAAACAAAATACCAATAGTGGTAACCAGCACTATATATTAAAAATTTATTTACATTTGTATAAATAAGTTCATTTACATCTTCCCCTGGCTGGACTCCTCCTCCTGCAACAGTGCTACGTTTCCTCTTCTCTGCCTGTCTCGTAATCTAGAAGATCTTCTTATCTCATCTATTTCAATTTGTTCATTTTCTATCCATTCTACCTCGATGTTTTCAGTTTCCCAAGCTTTTTTACTAACATAATTGGTTAAAAACTGTAATTTTTCAATTAAATTTGGATTTCTAATTATATCATTTATATAATATCCTCCTAATTGATGCCTTTCTTCTACATTCATAGTTTCATACCTTTCGCATTCAAAGATGGCATGCTCCGGGTTATCTTGTACTTGACAGATATTACATATATCAGAATTCGTTTTTTTTATTTTTTTCCAATATGTTTTATATGGTCCATGTCCAGTTATATAATGAATGAATCCTTTTGTTGGTTGAATGAAATTTAATTTTAATCTTTCTCTAATATTCTGGAAAAATCCATAAACTCTTCTACCTACAGCACATTCCGACCATTCATTTTGCCATTTATTTTTCAAAGCATTTTTTACTTCCCAAATTTTATCTGTTCTTACACCACTAATTTTATAAACTTTTTCTAAATTTCCTTTCTTTAGCCAGAATTTTGCTCCCTTTAATTTTACCAATAGATCAATGGGCCATATTGCTGTAGAGACTAACAGTGCCATTGTGGGTGTTGTATTTACTGCTCCTGTTAGCCTTAATAAGATCTTTCTTTGGGTTCTTCTTAGCAGCATTTTAATTTGCACATTATCCATTCTTTCCGCCCAAACTGCTGCAGCATAAGTAATAATTGAGGCAAAGATGGGACTCAATGCGCATGCGATGCGATGCACATAAGATGCGATATCAAGCGATGCCATGCGCATGTGACGCGATGTGAGTTAATGCGCATGCCATCCGATCCACATAAGATGCGATAACAAGCAATGCCATGCGCATGTGACGCGAGGTGACTCAATGCGCATGCGATGCGGTGCACATAAGATGCGAGATGAAGCGATGCCATGCGCATGTGACGCGACGTGACACAATGCGCATTCGATTTACATAAGATGCGATATCAGGTGATGCCATGCACATGTGACGCGACGTGACTCAATGCGCATGCGATGCGATGCACATAAGATGCGATGTCGAGCGATGCATTCGCATGTGACGCGATGTGACTCAATGCGCTGCGATGCGATGCGCATAATATGCGATATCGAGTGGTGTCATGCGCAATTGGTGCGACGTGACTCAATGCGCATGTGATGAGATGCACATAAGATGCGATGTCGAGCGATGCCATGCGCATGTGATGCGATGTGACTCAATGCGCATTCGATGCACGTAAGATGCGATGTAGAGCGATGCATGCGCATGTGACGCGATGTAACCCAATGCGCTGCGATGCGATGCACATAATATGGGATATCGAGCGGTGTCATGCTCAATTGGTGCGACGTGACTCAATGCGCATGTGATGAGATGCACATAAGGTGCGTTATCAAGCGATGCCATGCGAATATTGACGCGATGTGACTGAATGGGCATACGATGCACATAAGTTGCGGTAGCAAGCGATGCCATGCGCATGTAACGCGACGTGGCACAATGCGCATGCGATGCGATGCACATAAGGTGCGATATCAAGCGATGCCATGCGCATGTGATGCCACGTGACTCATTGCGCATGCGATGCGATGCACATGAGATGCGATATTAAGCGATGCCATGCGCATGTGACACGACGTGACTCAATGGAATGCGATGCGATGCACATAAGATGCGATAACAAGCGATGCCAGGCGCATGTGACGCGACGTGACACAATGCGCATGCGATGCGACGCGCATAAGATGCGATATCAAGGGATGCCATGCGCATATGACGCGACGTGACTCAATGCGCTTGCGGTGCGATGCACATAAGATGCGATGTCAAGCGATGCCATGCGCATGTGATGCGATGTGACTCAATGCGCATTCGAAGCACGTAAGATGCGATGTAGAGCGATGCATGCGCATGTGACGTGATGGGACTCAATGCGCATGCGATGCGATGCACATAAGATGCGATATCAATCGATGCCATGCGCATGTGACGCGATGTGAGTCAATGCGCATGCCATGCGATGCACATAAGATGCGATAACAAGCGATGCCATGCGCATGTGACGCGAGGTGACTCAATGCGCATGCGATGCGATGCACATAAGATGCGAGATGAAGCGATGCCATGCACATGTGACGCGACGTGACCCAATGCGCATTCGATTTACATAAGACGCGATGTCGAGCGATGCATGCGCATGTGACGCGATGTAACCCAATGCGCTGCGATGCGATGCACATAATATGGGATATCGAGCGGTGTCATGCTCAATTGGTGCGACGTGACTCAATGCGCATGTGATGAGATGCACATAAGGTGCGTTATCAAGCGATGCCATGCGCATGTGGAGCGACGTGACTCAATGCGCAGGCCATGCGATGCGATGCACATAAGATGCGCTATCAAGCGATGCCATGCGCATGTGACGCGACGTGACTCAATGGAATGCGATGCGATGCACATAAGATGCGATAACAAGCAATGCCAAGCGTATGTGACGCGACGTGACTCAATGCGCATGCGATGCGACGCGCATAAGATGCGATATCAAGAGATGCCATGAGCATGTGACGCGACGTGACTCAATGCGCATGCGATTCCATGCACATTAGATACGATATCAAGCGATGCCATGCGCATGTGACGCGACGTGGATCAATGTAAATGCGATGCGATGCACATAATATGCGATATCAAGCGATGGCATGCGCATGTGATGTGATGTGACTCAATCGGCATGCGATGCGATGAACATAAGATGCGATATCAATCGATGCCATGCGCATGTGACGCGATTGACTCAATGCGCCTGCGATGAGATGCACATAAGATGCGATGTCGAGCGATGCCATGCGCATGTGATGCGATGTGACTCAATGCGCCTTTGATGCACGTAAGATGCGATGTCGAGCGATGCATGCGCATGTGACGCGATGGGACTCAATGCGCATGCGATGAGATGCACATAAGATGCGATATCAAGCGATGCCATGCGCATGTGACGCGATGTGAGTCAATGCGGATGCCATCCGATGCACATAAGATGCGATAGCAAGCAATGCCATGCGCATGTGACGTGAGGTGACTCAATGCGCATGCGATGCGGTGCACATAAGATGCGAGATGAAGCGATGCCATGCGCATGTGACGCGACGTGACACAATGCGCATTCGATTTACATAAGATGCGTTATCAAGCGATGCCATGCGCATGTGAAGCGACGTGACACAATGCGCATGCGATGAGATGCACATAAGATGCGAAATCAAGCGATGTCATGCGCATGTGACGCGACGTGACTATGGAATGCGATGCGATGCACATAAGATGCGATAACAAGCGATGCCAAGCGCATTTGACGCGACGTGACTCAATGCGCATGCGATGCGACGGGCATAAGATGCGATATCAAGCGATGCCATGCGCATGTGATGCGACGTGACTCATTGCGCATGCGATGCGAAGCACATGAGATGCGATATTAAGCGATGCCATGCGCATGTGACACGACGTGACTCAATGGAATGCGATGCGATGCACATAAGATGCTATAACAAGCGATGCCAAGCGCATGTTGCGCGACGTGACTCAATGCGCATGCGATGCGACGCGCATAAGATGCGATATCAAGGGATGCCTTGCGCATGTGACGCGACGTGGCTCAATGCGCATGCGATGCGACGCGCATAAGATGCGATATCAAGGGATGCCATGCGCATGTGACGCGACGTGACTCAATGCGCATGCGGTGCGATGCACATAAGATGCCATGTCGAGCGATGCCATGCGCATGCGATGCGATGTGACTCAATGCGCATGCGATGCACATAAGATGCGATATCAAGCGATGCCATGCGCATGTGACGCGACGTGGATCAATCCGCATGCGATGCGATGCACATAAGATGCGATATCAAGCGATGCCATGCACATGTGATGCGACGTGACTCATTGCGCTTGGGCTGCGATGCACATGAAATTCGATATCAAGCGATGGCATGCGCATGTGACGCGACGAGTCTCAATGCGCCTGGAATTTACATAAGATGCGATATCAAGAGATGCCAAGCGCATGTGACGTGATGTGACTCAATGCGCATGCGATGCCATGCACATAAGATGCGATATCAAACAATGCCATGCGCATATGACGCGATGTGAGTCAATGCGCATGCGGTGCGATGCACATAAGATTCGATATCAAGCGATGCCAAGCGCATGTCACGCGATGTGACTCAATGCGCATTGGATGAGATGCACATAAAATGCGATGTCGAGCGATGTCATGCGCCTGTGGTGCGACGGTACTCAGAGCGCATGCGATGCGATGCACATAACATGCGATATCAAGCGATGCCATGCGCATGTGACGCGATGTGACTCTGTACGCATGCGATTCGATGCACATAAAGTGCGATATAAAGCGATGCCATGCGCATGGGACACGATGTGACTCAATGCGCATGTGACGCGATGTGACTCAATGCGCATGCGATGCGATGCACACAAGATGCGATGTCGAGCGATGCCATGAGCATGTGACGCAACGTGAGTTAATGTGTATACGATGCGATGCACATAAGATGCGATAACAAGCGATGCCATGCGCAAGTGACGCGACGTGACTCAATGCGCATGCGATGCGATGCACATAAGATACGATATCAAGAGATGTCATGCGCATGTGACCGCGATGTGCCTCAGTGCGCATGCGATGCGATGCACATAAGATGCGCTAGGAAGCGATCCCATGCGCATGTGGCGAAACGTGACTCAATGCGCATGCGATGCGATGCACATAAGAAGCGTAATCAAGCGATGCCATGCGCATGTAACGCGATGTGCCTCAATACGCAAGCGATGCGAGGCACATGAGATGCGATATCAAGAGATGCCAAGCGCATGTGACGCGATGTGACTCAATGCGCATGCGATGCGATGCACATAAGATGAGATGTCAAGCGATGTCATGCGCATGTGGTGCGAAGTGACTCAGTGCGCATGCTATGTGATACACATAAGATGCGGAATCAAGCGATGCCATGCGCATTAGACGCGACGTGACTCAATGCGCATGCGATGCGGTGCACACAAGATGCGATATCAATCGATGCCATGCGCATGTGACGTGACGTGAATCAAGGTGAATGCGGTGCGATGCACATAAGGTGCGATATCAAGCGATGCCATGTGCATGTTTCGTGATGATACTCAATGCGCCTGCGATACGATGCACATAAGATGCGATACCAAGCGATACCATGCGCATGTGACGACACGTAGCTCAATGCGTATGCGATGCGATGCACATAAGATGCGTTATCAAGCGATGCCATGCGCATGTGAAGCGACGTCACTCAATGCGCATGCGATGCCATGCACATAAGATGCGATGCCAAGAGATACCATGCGCAATGAGACGCGACGTGGCTCAATGCACATGCGATGCGATACACATAAAATGCGAAATCAAGCGATGATATGCGCATGTGACGCGAAGTGACTCAATGCGCATGCGATGCGATACACATAAGATGCGAGATGAAGCGATGCAGTGCACATGTGACGCGACGTGACCCAATGCGCATGCGATTTACATAAGATGCGATATCAAGCGATGCCATGCACATGTGACGCCACGTCACTCAATGCGCACGCGATGCGATGCACATAAGATGCGATGTCGAGCGATGCATGCGCATGTGACGCGAAGTCACTCAATGCGCTGCGATGCACATAATATGCGATGTCGAGCGGTGTCATGCGCAATTGGTGCGACGTGACTCAATGCGCATGTGATGAGATGCACATAAGATGCGTTATCAAGCGATGCCATGAACATGTGAAGCAACGTGACTCAATGCGCATGCCAAGCGATGCGATGCACATAAGATGCGATATCAAGCGATGCCATTGGCATGTGACGTGACGTGACTCAATGGAATGCGATGCGATGCACATAAGACGCGATAACAAGCGATGCCAAGCGCATGTGACGCGATGTGACTCAATGCGCATGCGATGCGACGCGCATAAGATGCGATATCAAGAGATGCAATGCGCATGTGACGCCACATGACTCAATGCGCATGCGATGCGATGTACATAAGATGCGCTATCAAGCGATGCCATGCGCATGTTGACGCGATGTGACTGAACGCGCATGAGATGTGGTGCTGATAAGATTCGATAACAAGCGATGCCATGCGCATTGGACGCGACGTGACTCAATGCGCATGCGATGCGATGCACATAAGATGCTATACCAAGGGATGCCATGCGCATGTGACGCGACGTGAATCAATTCGCATGCGATGCGATGCACATAAGATGCGATGTCGACCGATGCAATGCGCATGTTATTCCATGTGACCGAATGCGCATGCGATGCACATAAGGTGCGGTATCAAGCGATGCCATGCGCATGTGACGCGATGCGGCTCAATGCGCATGCGATGCGATGGACATAAGATATGATATGATATTAAGCGATGCCATGCGCATGTGATGCGACGTAACTCAATGCGTATGCAATGCGACGCACATGAGATGCGATATCAAGCGATTGCATGCGCATGTGACGCGACGTGACTCAATGCGCATGCGATTCATATAAGATGCGATATCAAGCAATGCCATGCGCATGTGACGCGATGTGACTCAATGGGCATGCGATGCACATAAGATGCGATATCAAGCGATGGCATGCGCATGTGACGCGATGTGGCTCAATGCGCATAAGATGCGATGCGCATAAGATGCGATGCACATAAGATGCGACATCAAGCGATGCCAAGCGCATGTGACGTGATGTGACTCAATGCGCATGCGATGCGATGCACATAGGATGCGATATCAAGCAATGCCATGCGCATGTGACGCGATATGAGTCAATGCGCATGCGGTGCGATGCACATAAGATGCGATATCAAGCAATGCGAAGCACATGTGATGCGATGTGACTCAATACGCATGCGATGCGATGCACATAGGTTGCGATATCAAGCGATGCCAAACGCATAAGACGCGACGGGACTCAATGCGCATGCGATGCGATGCACATAAGATGCGATATCAAGCGATGCCATGCGCATGTGACGCGAGGTGAATCAATGTGAATGCGATGCGATGCACCTAAGATGCGATAACAAACGATGCCAAGCGCATGTGACGCGACGTGACTCAATGCGCATGCGATGCGATGCACATTATATGCGATATCAAGCGATGCCATGCGAATGTTGACGCGATGTGACTGAATGCGCATGCGATGCACATAAGATGCGATATCAAGCGATGCCATGCGCATGTGACGCGAAGTGGCTCAATGCGCATGCGATGCGATGCACATAAGATGCGAAATCAAGCGATACCATGCGCATGTGATGCGACGTGACTCATTGCGCATGTGATGCGATGCACATAAGATGCGATATAAAGCGATGCCATGCGCATGTGACACGACGCGACTCAATGGAATGGGATGCGATGCACATAAGATGCAATAACAAGCGATGCCAAGCGCATGTGACGCGACGTGACTCAATGCGCATGCGGTGCGATGCACATAAGATGCCATGTCGAGCGATGCCATGCGATGTGCTGTGACTCAATGCGCATGCGATGCACATAAGATGCGTTATCAAGCGATGCCAGGCGCATGTGACGCGACGTGGCTCAATGCGCATGCGATGCACATAAGATGCGATATCAAGCGATGGCATGCGAATGTTGACGCGATGTGACTGAATGCGCATGCGATGCACATAAGATGCGATATCAAGCGATGCCATGCGCATGTGACGAGATGTGACTCAGTACGCATGCGATTCGATGCACATAAAGTGCGATATCAAGCGATGCCATGCGCATGTGACACGATGTGACTCAATGCGCATGTGACGCGATGTGACTCAATGCGCATGCGATGCGATGCACACAAGATGCGATGTCGAGCGATGCCATGAGCATGTGACGCGACGTGAGTTAATGTGTATACGATGCGATGCACATAAGATGCGATAACAAGCGATGCCATGCGCAAGTGACGCGACGTGGCTCAATGCGCGTGCGATGCGATGCACATAAGATACGATATCAAGAGATGCCATGCGCATGTGACGCGATGTGACTCAGTGCGCATGCGACGCGATGCACATAAGATGCGCTAGGAAGCGATCCCATGCGCATGTGACGCGACGTGACACAATGTGCATGCGATGCGATGCACATAAGATGCGATATCAAGCGATCCCATGCGCATGTGACGCGACGTGACACAATGTGCATGCGATGCGATGCACATAAGATGCGATATCAAGCGATGGCATGCGCATGTGACGCGGCGTGACTCAATGCGCATGCGATTTACATAAGATGGGATATCAAGAGATGCCAAGCGCATGTGACGCGATTAGACTCAATGCGCATGCGATGCGATGCACATAAGATGCGATATCAAGCGATGCCATGCGCATCTACGCGAGGTGACTCAATGCGCATGCGATGCGAGCCACATAAGATGAGATGTCAAGCGATGTCATGCACATGTGGTGCGAAGTGACTCAATGCGCATGCTATGCGATACACAAAAGATGCGGAATCACGCGATGCCATGCGCATTAGACGCGACGTGACTCAATGCGCATGCGATGCGGTGCACACAAGATGCGATATCAAGCGATGCCATGCGCATGTGACGCGACGTGAATCAATGTGAATGCGGTGCGATGCACATAAGGTGCGATATCAAGCGATGCCATGTGCATGTTTCGTGATGATACTCAATGCGCATGCGATGCGATGCACATAAGATGCTATATCAAGGGATGCCATGCGCATGTGACGCGACGTGAATCAATTCGCATGCGATGCGATGCACATAAGATGCGATGTCGACCGATGCAATGCGCATGTTATTCCATGTGACTGAATGCGCATGCGATGCACATAAGGTGCGGTATCAAGCGATGTTATGCGCATGTGACGCGATGCGGCTCAATGCGCATGCGATGCGATGGACATAAGATATGATATTAAGCGATGCCATGCGCATGTGATGCGACGTAACTCAATGCGTATGCGATGCGACGCACATGAGATGCGATATCAAGCGATTGCATGCGCATGTGACGCGATGTGGCTCAATGCGCATAAGATGCGATGCACATAAGATGCGACATCAAGCGATGCCAAGCGCATGTGACGTGATGTGACTCAATGCGCATGCGATGCGATGCACATAGGATGCGATATCAAGCAATGCCATGCGCATGTGACGCGATATGAGTCAATGCGCATGCGGTGCGATGCACATAAGATGCGATATCAAGCAATGCGAAGCGCATGTGATGCGATGTGACTCAATGCGCATGCGATGCGATGCACATAGGATGCGATATCAAGTGATGCGATGCGCATTAGACGCGACGTGACTCAATGCGCATGGATGAGATGCACATAAGATACGTTATCAAGCGATGCCATGCGCATGTGACGCGACGTGACTCAATGCGCATGCGATGTGATGCACATAAGATGCGATATCAAGCGATGCCATGCGCATGTGACGCGAGGTGAATCAATGTGAATGCGATGCGATGCACATAAGATGCGATAACAAACGATGCCAAGCGCATGTAACGCGACGTGACTCAATGCGCATGCGATGCGATGCACATTATATGCGATATCAAGCGATGCCATGCGAATGTTGACGCGATGTGACTGAATGCGCATTGGATGCACACAAGATGCGATATCAAGGGATGCCATGCGCATGTGACGCGACGTGGCTCAATGCGCATGCGATGCGATGCACATAAGATGCGATATCAAGCGATGCCATGCGCATGTGATGCGACGTGACTCATTGCGCATGTGATGCGATGCACATAAGTTGCGATATAAAGCGATGCCATGCGCATGTGACACGACGTGACTCAATGGAATGCGATGCGATGCACATAAGATGCGATAAGAAGCGATGCCAAACGCATGTGACGCGTCGTGACCCAATGCGCATGCGATGCGACGCGCAAAAGATGAGATATCAAGGGATGGCATGCGCATGTGACGCGACGTGGCTCAATGCGCATGCGATGCGACGCGCATAAGATGCGATATCAACCGATGCCATGCGCATGTGACGCGACGTGACTCAATGCGCATGCGTTGCGAAGCACATAAGATGCCATGTCGAGCGATGCCATGCGATGCGCTGTGACTCAATGCGCATGCGATGCACATAAGATGCGATATCAAGCGATGCCAGGCGCATGTGACGTGACGTGGCTCAATGCGCATGGGATGCACATAAGATGCGATATCAAGCGATGGCATGCGAATGTTGACGCGATGTGACTGAATGCGCATGCGATGCACATAAGATGCGATATCAAGCGATGGCATGCGCATGTGACGCGGCGACACTCAATGCGCCTGGGATTTACATAAGATGCGATATCAGGCGATGCCAAGCGCATGTGACGTGAGATGACTCAAAGCGCATGCGAAGCGATGCACATAAGATGCGATATCAAGCAACGCCATGCGCATGTGACGCGATGTGAGTCAATGCGCATGCGGTGCGATGCACATAAGATTCGATATCAAGCGGTGCTAAGCGCATGTGACGCGATGTGACTCAATGCGCATGCGAGGCGATGCACATAAGATGCGAATTCAAGCGATGCCATGCGCATGTTACGCGACGAGACTCAATGCGCCTGGGATTTACATAAGATGCGATATCAGGCGATGCCAAGCGCATGTGACGTGATGTGACTCAATGCGCATGCGAAGCGATGCACATAAGATGCGATATCAAGCAACGCCATGCGCATTTGACGCGACGTGAATCAATGTGAAAGCGATGCGATGCACATAATATGCGATATCAAGCGAGGCCATGCGCATGTGACGCGATGTGACCCAATGCGCCCGCGATGCGATGCACATAAGATGCGATGTCGAGATATGCCATGCGCATGTGATGCGATGTGACTCAATGCGCATTCGATGCACGTGAGATGCGATGTAGAGCGATGAATGCGCATGTGACGCGATGGGACTCAATGCGCATGCGATGTGATGCACATAAGATGCGATATCAAGCGATGCCATGCGCATGTGACGCGATGTGACTCAATGCGCATGCGATGAGATGCACATAAGATACGTTATCAAGCGATGCCATGCGCATTTGACGCGACGTGAATCAATGTGAATGCGATGCGATGCACATAATATGCGATATCAAGCGAGGCCATGCGCATGTGACGCGATGTGACCCAATGCGCCCGCGATGCGATGCACATAAGATGCGATGTCGAGCGATGCCATGCGCATGTTATGCGATGTGACTCAATGCGCATTCGATGCACGTGAGATGCGATGTAGAGCGATGAATGCGCATGTGACGCGATGGGACTCAATGCGCATGCGATGCGATGCACATAATATGCGATATCAAGCGATGCCATGCGCATGTGACGCGATGTGAGTCAATGCGCATGCCATGCGATGCACATAAGATGCGATAACATGCGATGCCATGCGCCTGTGGCGCGAAGTGACTCAATGCGCATGCGATGCGATGCACATAAGATGCGAGATGAAGCGATGCCATGCGCATGTGACGCGACGTGACCCAATGCGCATTCGATTTACATAAGATGCGATGTCGAGCGATGCATGCGCAAATGACGCGATGTGACTCAATGCGCTGCGATGCGATGCACATAATATGGGATATCGAGCGGTGTCATGCGTTATTGGTGCTACGTGACTCAATGCGCATGTGATGAGATGCACATAAGGTGCGTTATCAAGCAATGCCATGCGCATGTGGAGCGACGTGACTCAATGCGCATGCCATGCGATGCGATGCACATACGATGCGATAACAAGCGATGCCAAGCGTATGTGACCCGACGTGACTCAATGCGCATGCGATGCGACGCGCATAAGATGCGATATCAAGAGATGCCATGAGCATGTGACGCGACGTGACTCAATGCGCATGCGATGCGATGCACATAAGATGCGATTACAAGCGATGCCATTTGCATGTGACGCGACGTGAATCAATGCGTATGCGATGCGATGCTCATAAGATGCGATTACAAGCGATGCCATTTGCATGTGACGATTCGAGACTCAATTCGCATGCGATGCGATGCACATAAGATGCGATGTCTACCGATGCATGGCGCATGTTATTCCATGTGACTGAATGCGCATGCGATGCACATAAGGTGCGGTATCAAGCGATGCCATGCGCATGTGACGCGATGCGGCTCAATGCGCATGCGATGCGATGGACATAAGATATAATATTAAGCGATGCCATGCGCATGTGATACGACGTAACTCAATGCGTATGCGATGCCACGCACATGAGATGCGATATCAAGCGATTGCATGCGCATGTGACGCGACGTGACTCAATGCGCATGCGATTCATATAAGATGCGATATCAAGCAATGCCATGCGCATGTGACGCGATGTGACTCAATGGGCATGCGATGCACACAAGATGCGATATCAAGCGATGGCATGCGCATGTGACGCGATGTGGCTCAATGCGCATAAGATGCGATGCACATAAGATGCGACATCAAGCGATGCCAAGCGCATGTGGCGTGATGTGACTCAATGCGCATGCGATGCGATGCACATAGGATGCGATATCAAGCAATGCCATGCGCATGTGACGCGATATGAGTCAATGCGCATGCGGTGCGATGCACATAAGGTGCGATATCAAGCAATGCGAAGCGAATGTGATGCGATGTGACTCAATGCGCATGCGATGCGATGCACATAGGATGCGATATCAAGCGATGCCATGCGCATTAGACGCGACGTGACTCAATGCGCATGGATGAGGTGCACATGAGATACGTTATCAAGCGATGCCATGCGCATGTGACGCGACGTGACTCAACGCGCATGCGATGCGATGCACATAAGATGCGATAACAAACGATGCCAAGCGCATGTGACGCGACGTGACTCAATGCGCATGCGATGCGATGCACATTATATGCGATATCAAGCGATGCCATGCGAATGTTGACGCGATGTGACTGAATGCGCATGCGATGCACATAAGATGCGATATCAAGCGATGCCATGCGCATGTGACGCGACGTGGCTCAATGCGCATGCGATGCGATGCACATAAGATGCGATATCAAGCGATGCTATGCGCATGTGATGCGACGTGACTCATTGCGCATGTGATGCGATGCACATATGATGCGATATAAAGCGATGCCATGCGCATGTGACACGACGTGACTCAATGGAATGCGATGCGATGCACATAGGATGCGATAACAAGCGATGCCAAGCGCATGTGACGC
This sequence comes from Tenodera sinensis, assembly GCA_030765045.1. Classification (NCBI taxonomy): domain Eukaryota; kingdom Metazoa; phylum Arthropoda; class Insecta; order Mantodea; family Mantidae; genus Tenodera; species Tenodera sinensis. Next base: position 110,891,037 of record CM060970.1, on the reverse strand, counting down.
GTCGTGACTCAATGCGCATGCGATGCGACGCGCAAAAGATGAGATATCAAGGGATGCCATGCGCATGTGACGCGACGTGGCTCAATGCGCATGCGATGCGACGCGCATAAGATGCGATATCAACCGATGCCATGCGCATGTGACGCGACGTGACTCAATGCGCATGCGGTGCGTTGCACATAAGATGCCATGTCGAGCGATGCCATGCGATGCGCTGTGACTCAATGCGTATGCGATGCACATAAGATGCGATATCAAGCGATGGCATGCGAATGTTGACGCGATGTGATTGAATGCGCATGCGATGCACATAAGATGCGATATCAAGGGATGCCATGCGCATGTGATGCGACGTGACTCATTGCGCATGCGCTGCGATGCACATGAAATGCGATATCAAGCGATGGCATGCGCATGTGACGCGGCGAGACTCAATGCGCCTGGGATTTACATAAGATGCGATATCAGGCGATGCCAAGCGCATGTGACGTGATGTGACTCAATGCGCATGCGAAGCGATGCACATAAGATGCGATATCAAGCAACGCCATGCGCATGTGACGCGATGTGAGTCAATGCGCATGCGGTGCGATGCACATAGGATTCGATATCCAGCGGTGCTAAGCGCATGTGCCGCGATCTGACTCAATGCGCATGCGAGGCGATGCACATAAGATGCGAATTCAAGCGATGCCATGCGCATGTTACGCGACGAGACTCAATGCGCATGGGATTTACATAAGATGCGATATCAAGCGATGCCATGCATATTAGACGCGACGTGACTCAATGCGCATGCGATGAGATGCACATAAGATACGTTATCAAGCGATGCCATGCCAATGTGAGCGACGTGACCCAATGCGCATGCGATGCGTTGCACATAAGATGCCATAGCAAGCGATGCCATGCGCATGTGACGCGACGTGAATCAATGTGAATGCAATGCGATGCACATAAGATGCGATATCAAGCGATGCCATGCGCATTTGACGCGACGTGAATCAATGTGAATGCGATGCGATGCACATAATATGCGATATCAAGCGAGGCCATGCGCATGTGACGCGATGTGACCCAATGCGCCTGCGATGCGATGCACATAAAATGCGATGTCGAGCGATGCCATACGCATGTGATGCGATGTGACTCAATGCGCATTCGATGCACGTAAGATGCGATGTAGAGCGATGCATGCGCATGTGACGCGATGGGACTCAATGCGCATGCCATGCGATGCACATAAGATGCGATAACAAGCGATGCCATGCGCATGTGGCGCGAGGTGACTCAATGCGCATGCGATGCGATGCACATCAGATGCGAGATGAAGCGATGCCATGCGCATGTGACGCAACGTGACCCAATGCGCATTCGATTTACATAAGATGCGATGTCGAGCGATGCATGCGCATGTGACGCGATGTGACTCAATGCGCTGCGATGCGATGCACATAATATGGGATATCGAGCGGTGTCATGCACATGTGATGTGATGTGACTCAATCGGCATGCGATGCGATGAACATAAGATGCGATATCAAGCGATGCCATGCGCATGTGACGCGATGTGACTCAATGCGCCTGCGATGAGATGCAGATAAGATGCGATGGCGAGCGATGCCATGCGCATGTGATGCGATGTGACTCAATGCGCATTTGATGCACGTAAGATGCGATGTCGAACGATGCCATGCGCATGTGGAGCGACGTGACTCAATGCGCATGCCATGCGATACGATGCACATAAGATGCGATATCAAGCGATGCCATGCGCATGTGACGCGACGTGAGTCAATGGAATGCGATGCGATGCACATAAGATGCGATAACAAGCGATGCCAAGCGTATGTTGACGCGAGATGACTGAATGCGCTTGCGATGCACATAAGTGAAGATATCAAGCGATGCCATGCGCATGTGATGCGACGTGGCTCAATGCGCATGCGTTGCGATGCACATAAGATGGGATATCAAGCGATGCCATGCGCATGTGATGCGACGTGACTCATTGCGCATGCGCCGCTATGCACATGAGATGCGATATGAAGCGATGGCATGCGCATGTGACGCGACGAGACTCAATGCGCATGGGATTTACATAAGATGCGATATCAAGCGATGCCATGCGCATCAGACGCGACGTTACTCAAAGCGCATGCGATGAGATGCACATAAGATTCGTTATCAAGCGATGCCATGCGCATGTGACGCGACGTGGATCAATGTGAATGCGATGCGATGCACATAATATGCGATATCAAGCGATGGCATGCGCATGTGATGTGATGTGACTCAATCGGCATGCGATGCGATGAACATAAGATGCGATATCAAGCGATGCCATGCGCATGTGACGCGATGTGACTCAATGCGCCTGCGATGAGATGCACATAAGATGCGATGGCGAGCGATGCCATGCGCATGTGATGCGATGTGACTCAATGCGCATTTAATGCACGTAGGATGCGATGTCGAGCAATGCATGCGCATGTGACGCGATGGGACTCAATGCGCATGCGATGCGATGCACATAAGATGCGATAGCAAGCAATTACATGCGCATGTGACGCGAGGTGACTCAATGCGCATGCGATGCGATGCACATAAGATGCGAGATGAAGCGATGCCATGCGCATGTGACGTGACGTGACACAATGCGCATTCGATTTACATAAGATGCGATATCAAGTGATGCCATGCACATGTGACGCGACGTGACTCAATGCGCATGCGATGCGATGCACATAAGATGCGATGTCTAGCGATGCATGCGCATGTGACGCGATGTGACTTAATGCGCTGCGATGCGATGCACATAATATGCGATATCGAGTGGTGTCATGCGCAATTGGTGCAACGCGACTCAATGCGCATGTGATGAGATGCACATAAGATGCGTTATCAAGCTATGCCATGCGCATGCGAAGCGACGTGACTCAATGAGCATGCCATGCGATGCGATGCACATAAGATGCGATATCAAGCGATGTCATGCGGATGTGACGCGACGTGACTATGGAATGCGATGCGATGCACATAAGATGCGATAACCAGCGATGCCAAGCGCATTTGACGCGACGTGACTCAATGCACATGCGATGCGACGGTCATAAGATGCGATATCAAGCGATGCCATGCGAATGTTGACGCGACGTGGCTCAATGCGCATGCGATGCGATGCACATAAGGTGCGATATCAAGCGATGCTATGCGCATGTGATGCGACGTGACTCATTGCGCATGCGATGCGATGCACATGAGATGCGATATTAAGCGATGCCATGCGCATGTGACACGACGTGACTCAATGGAATGCGATGCGATGCACATAAGATGCGATATCAAGGGATGCCATGCGCATGTGACGCGACGTGACTCAATGCGCTTGCGATGCGACGCGCATAAAATGCGATTTCAAGGGATGCCATGCGCATGTGACGCGACGTGACACAATGCGCATGCGGTGCGAAGCACAAAAGATGCCATGTCGAGCGATGCCATGCGCATGCGATGCGATGTGACTCAATGCGCATGCGATGCACATAAGATGCGATATCAAGCGATGCCATGCGCATGTGACGCGACGTGGATCAATCCGCATGCGATGCGATGCACATAAGATGCGATATCAAGCGATGCCATGCGCATGTGATGCAACGTGACTCATTGCGCATGGGCTTCGATGCACATGAAATTCGATATCAAGCGATGGCATGCGCATGTGACGCGACGAGTCTCAATGCGCCTGGAATTTACATGAGATGCGATATCAAGAGATGCCAAGCGCATGTGACGTGATGTGACTCAATGCGCATGCGATGCCATGCACATAAGATGCAATATCAAACAATGCCATGCGCATATGACGCGATGTGTGTCAATTCGCATGCGGTGCGATGCACATAAGAATCGATATCAAGCGATGCCAAGCAAATGTCACACGATGTGACTCAATGCGCATGCGATGCGATGCACATAACATACGATATCAAGCGATGCCATGCCCATGTGATGCGACGTGACTCATTGCACATGCGCTGCGATGCACATGAGGTGCGATATGAAGCGATGCCATGCGCATGTGACACGACGTGACTCAATGGAATGCGATGCGATGCACATAAGATGCGATATCAAGCGATGCCATGCGCATGTGACGCGACGTGGCTAAATGCGCATGCGATGCGATGCACATAAGATGCGATATCAAGCGATGCCATGTGCATGTGACGCGACGTGGCTCAATGGGCATGTGACGCGATGCACATAAGATGCGATATCAAGTGATTCCATGCGCATGTTGCGTGATGTGACTCAATGCGCTGCGATGCGATGCACACAAGATGCGATAAAAAGCGATGCCATGCGCATGTGACGTGACGTGACTCAATGCGCATACGATGCGATGCACATAAGATACGATATCAAGAGATGCCATGCGCATGTGACGCGGCGTGACTCAAAGCGCATGCGATGCGATGCACATAAGATGCGATAGCAAGCGATGCCATGCGCATGTGACGCAACTTGACTCAATTTGCATGCGATGCGATGCACATAAGATGCGATATCAAGCGATGCCGTGCGTATGTGACTTGATGTGACTCAATCCGCATGCGATGCGATGCACATAAGATGCGCTATCAAGTGATTCCATGCGCATGTTGCGTGATGTGACTCATTGCGCTGCGATGCGATGCACATAAAATGCAATATCAAGCGATACCATGCGCATGTGACGGGACGTGACTCAATGCGCATGCGATGCGATACACATCAGATATGATATCAAGCGATGCTATGCGCATGTGTCGCGACGTGGCTTAATGCGCATGCGGTTCGGTGCACATATGATGCCATATCAATCGATGCCGTGCGTATGTGACTTGATGTGCCTCAATCCGCATGCGATGCGATGCACATAAGATGCGCTATCAAGCGATTCCATGCGCATGTTGCGTGATGTGACTCAATGCGCTGCGATGCGATGCACATAAAATGCAATATCAAGCGATACCATTCGCATGTGACGCGACGTGACTCAATGCGCGTGCGATGCGATACACATCAGATATGATATCAAGCGATGCTATGCGCATGTGTCGCGACGTGGCTTACTGCGCATGCGGTTCGGTGCACATATGATGCCATATCAAGCGATGCCGTGCGTATGTGACTTGATGTGCCTCAATCCGCATGCGATGCGATGCACATAAGGTGCGCTGTCAAGCGATTCCATGCGCATGTTGCGTGATGTGACTCAATGCGCTGCGATGCGATGCACATAAAATGCAATATCAAGCGATGCCATGTGCATGTGACGCGACGTGACTCAATGCGCTGCGTAGCGACGCACATAAGATGCGATGTCGAGCGATGCATGGGCATGCGACGCGACGTGACTCAATGCGCATGCGCTGCGATGCACATAAGATGCGATATCAAGCGATGCCATGCGCATGTGACGCTATGTGAGTCAATTCGCATGCGATGCGATGCACATAAGATGCGATAACAAGGGATGCCATGCGCATGTGACGCGACGTGATTCAAAGCGCATGCGATGCGATTCACACAAGATGCGATATCAAGCGATGTCATGCGCATGTGACGCGACGTGACTCAATGCGCATGCAATGTGATGCACATAAGATTCGATATCAAGCGGTGCCATGCACATGTGATACGATGTTTCTCAATGCGCATGCGATGCACGTAAGATGCGATGTCGAGCTATGCATGCGCATGTGACGCGATGTAACTCAATGCGCTGCGATGCGATGCACATAAGATGCAATATCAAGCGATGCCATGCGCATCTGACACGATGTGGCTCAATGCGCATGCGATGCGATGCACATAGGACGCGGTATCAAGCAATGCCATGCGTATGTGATGCGACGTGACTCAATGCGCATGCGATGCGATGCACATGAGATGCAATGTCGAGCGATGTCATGCGCATGTGGTGCGAAGGGACTCAATGCGCATGCGATGCGATGCACATCAGATGCCATATCAAGCGATGCCATGCAAATGTGACGTGACGTGACTCAATGCACATGCGATGCGATGCACATACGATGCGATATCAAGAGATGCCATGCGCATGTGACGCGACGTGACTCAATGCGAATACGATGCGATGCACATAAGATGCGATATAAGCGATGCCATGAGCATGTGACGCGACGTGACTCAATGCGAATACGATGCGATGCACATAAGATGCGATAACAAGGGATGCCATGCGCATGTGACGCGACGTGACTCAATGCGCATGCGATGCGATGCACATAAGGTGCGTTGTCGAGCGATGTCATGAGCATGTGGTGCTACGTGACTCAATGCGCGTGCGCTGCGATGCACATAAGATGCGATATCAAGCGATGACATGCGCATGTGACGCGATGTGACTCAATGCGCATGCGATGCGATACACATCAGATATGATATCAAGCGATGCTATGCGCATGTGTCGCGACGTGGCTTAATGCGCATGCGGTTCGATGCACATATGATGCCATATCAAGCGATGCCATTTGATTGTGGGGTGATGTGGCTCAATGCGCTGCGTAGCGATGCACATAAGATGCGATGTCGAGCGATGCATGGGCATGCGACGCGACGTGACTCAATGCGCATGCGCTGCGATGCACATAAGATGCGATATCAAGCGATGCCATGCGCATGTGACGCGATGTGAGTCAATGCGCATGCGATGCGATGGACATAGGATGCAATAACAAGGGATGCCATGCGCATATGACGCGACGTGATTCAAAGCGCATGCAATGCGATTCCCACAAGATGCGATATCAAGCGATGTCATGCGCATGTGACGCGACGTGACTCACTGCGCATGCAATGTGATGCAAATAAGATTCGATATCAAGCGGTGCCATGCGTATGTGACGTGATGTGACTCAATCCGCATGCGGTGCGATGCACATAAGATGCGATGTCGAGCTATGCCATGCGCATGTGATGCGATGTGACTCAATGCGCATGCGATGCACGTAAGATGCCATTTCGAGCGATGCATGCGCATGTGACGCGATGTGACTCAATGCGCTGCGATGCGATGCACATAAGATGCAATATTAAGCGATGCCATGCGCATGTGACACGATGTGGCTCAATGCGCATGCGATGCGATGCACATAAGATGCGATATCAAGCGATGCCATGCGTATGTGATGCGACGTGACTCAATGCGCATGGGATGCGTAACACATGAGATGCGATGTCGAGCGATGTCATGCGCATGTGACGCGACGTGACTCAATGCGCATGCGATGCGATGCACATACGATGCGATATCAAGAGATGCCATGCGCATGTGACGCGACGTGACTCAATGCGAATACGATGCGATGCACATAAGATGCGATATAAGCGATGCCATGAGCATGTGACGCGACGTGACTCAAAGCGAATACGATGCGATGCACATAAGATGCGATAACAAGGGATGCCATGCGCATGTGACGCGAACTGACTCAATGCGCATGCGATGCGATGCACATAAGATGCGTTGTCGAGCGATGTCATGAGCATGTGGTGCAACGTGACTCAATGCGCATGCGATGCGATGCACATAAGATGCGATATCAAGCGATGACAAAATAAAAATAAAAATAAAAATCTGCATACTGGACCCCGGCACCTAATTTCTTAAACCGGGGTCAATATTCAGATCTTTATTATTTTTTTACAAATATAAAACAAATATACACTTTACAAAATTTACAGATTAACAAAATAAAATAAAAATAAAATAATTTAAAACACAACATTTTAACATCCTAAAACCACACCTCTTCTAACTAAAATTAAGAGAAAGAAAAAAAAAACCAATAAATTACCAAAATAAAATCTAAAAATTTCCATCTCATCCCTAATCATACCTATTCAAAACTTTTATAAATTTAATAAAAAATCTATAAAAATTTTAAAAAATCACCTCTTTAAACACAAGCTCTTATAAATTATAAAATAACTTATAAGAACCTTAACTTTCAAAATCAAAATTTATAAAAAAGCAAAAAATATTAAATAAAATATTACTGATATCCAGTAATAAAATAAATAACTGGTAACCAGTTACTACTAAATCTACAAATATAAAAGATCCATAACAAAACAAAATATGACCGCCGGAATCCGGCGGCCATCTTGGTACTGGTACCCAGCACCAAAACTCCTTTACTCCACACTACAACTCAATTACACTCATGCATAATTATATAATAAACGATAATCAAAATAACTATTGAACATAATCAAAGTACACAATTAAAAATATACACATAAACATCATACAACACAAACATTACAACATTCAAAATCTTCAGAACCTCAATTAAATAACTCAAAAATACAAATTATCTTCAGACCTCCAAAATAAACAACAAATCCTTCAAATTTCTTAATCTCAGACCTCCAAAATAAACAACAAATCCTTCAAATTTCTTAATCTACTAAAGCTTTAAAACATTTGAGTTTATTTAATAAAATAAAATATTGCATTAAATTTAAATCAAATATTAAAATTTCAAATTCAGATTTATATATTAAATATTACAAAAAATTTTTGATCCCTAAATTTAGAAAGCATTTGAAACTATTTAAACTCTATACTACAACACAAATACACTCGTACATAATTATATAAAATGGGAGACATAATAATCAAAATGACAATTAAATATAAACAAAATCGCACATATTTAAGATAATACACTAAAACATCATCTAACATAAAAATACAACATTTAAACATTTTCAAAACCTCATTTTCATAAAAATTTCAAACATTTCTTTATTGTCGGTATTTATATCTTATTGGTCATCTTGTGTATCAGATAAACCAATATCAATGTTATTTCTGTGCTGTTGATTTTGTATCCTCTCGGATCGTCTTATTAATGGGTCCTGATGTTGAATATTTATTTGCCTTGGCAGAGTTTTGGTCTCGATGGCAGATTTGCTGATGGTATTAGCCATTGTCTCTAGGTGGTGGAGTAAATCCTTATCCCTTACGATGTTGCAGATTTGGTGTCCTTGTAATGGTGTCCGATGTTCTTCTGTCAGGTGTGCATATTTTGGACATTCAAAGAAAACATGTTCAGGAGTGTCTTGGATGTTGCATATATCACATATATCGGTTAATTGTTTATTAATCTTTAGCCAGTAGGTTCCATACGGGCCGTGCCCGGTTAGGAAATGTATTGTACCTTTTGTATAATTAAAACTTTTATACTTCTTTTGTAATCTTACTCTAATGTTACCGAAAATTGAGTAAGTTCTCCTGCCTTCTTCTATTAAATCCCACTCTTCTTGCCAGATTTGTAATAGTTTATTTTTGACGTCTCGTTTCTTGTAATAAAAACCATCCATTATTTCAAAAACTTTTCCTTGATCTCCTTTTTTCATCCAAAAGCATGCACCCCTGTATCGTAGGGTAAGGTCAATAGGCCAAATTCCCAGGATAACTAGCAAAGCCATGGTTGGTGTTGTGTTCACTGCTCCTGTAAATCGGAGTAGGATCTTCCTCTGTGATCTTCTCAGTAAGGTCTTGACTGTGGTAAGCTTGGCTCTGTGCGCCCACGTTGATGCTGCATAGGTCACTATGGCTCCAAATATGCTCGTATGGTAGGTGGTTATGGTGTTCAAGGGAATTTTGAAATCAAATTGTGCTAAACGGGAAAGTTTCAGTATTACTTTTTCTGCTTTAACCCTCACATAATCAGTATGAAATTTGAAATTTAGTCTTTCGTCCAGAAATATGCCCAGATATTTTACTTGTATTGAACGTTTAATATGGTTATTTTCAAATTTAATAATGGGGTCTCGCTTAAATGAGCCTTTAAGTATCATATATGTAGATTTCGCTGATGAAATCTTCATCTTAGCAACCTGGCACCAATTGGATAGCTCTATTAACAATTTGTTGGCCTTTTCTTCCAAAATATTCCTAGTTCTTCCCTCTACCAAAAAGACTACATCATCTGCATATGCCACTACCCTAAGACAGATATTTATACGAGTAATTTGTTCTAATAATGTTTCCAAAATTATGTCCCAAAAAGTGGGCCCGAGAATCGAACCCTGGGGGCATCCCTTGGTGATGTCTTTTGAAATGATTTGGTTCACACCAACAAGTTGTACTTTTCTATTTCTACAGTAATCTTCTAAAATGTTATACAAAGTTCTGGGATAATTTAAATTTCTAAGCCTAGTGAAAAAATGGGGCCACCAAACGTTATCAAAAGCAGCCGAAATATCCACGAAAATAGCCATAACGTATTTTGATTTGGAATTTAGGGTGGCAGTGATAAGGGTATTAATTGCGTCTTCGGTGGATCTCCCTTTCCTGAAACCGTACTGATCATCATTAAGCCCAATAAGTGTCCGATATTCCAAAATACGCTTATTTATTAAAGCTTCAAAAATTTTTCCAATAGTATTCAAAAGACAGATGGGTCTGTAAGATTTACAGTCCATCGGATCTTTATCAGCACTTTTCTTCAAAACAGTTAATTTTGCAACTTTCCAATTGTTGGGAAATTTTCCTTGCCACAAACAATTATTATATAAATTACAAAGTATTGGGATTAATGATTCTGCAGTATTTATAAGAATTTCGTTCTTGATGTTATCGGGTCCTGCTGCTTTTTTCTTTTTTAGTCCTCTAATTATCTGTCGTATTTCCGATTTGTCAAAAGGATATATAACGTTAGAATTCGGATACGGCACTTCCAAATTTCTTCTAATTTGTGTGTTTTCATCAGTGTCTGTCTCCTGGCTGTCGTCGGGTAGTAGTTTTTGTAACAGTTCCTGTGTAGTTTCGGTCCAGTTTTGGGTTAAAGTCCCATCATCCCTTCTAATGGTATTTAAAATTTCCGGTTTCCTGATTTTTTCCATAGTGATTTTATAAGGTGCTCCCCATATATTATGCATAGAATTGGTTTCAACAAAACTTTTCCATGATCTACTTCTTGTTTCAAATAATTCTTTCTTAAATTTTTCTTTGGCTTTCCTATAGATTTCTAAATTTCTATTTCTCTCTTCTGATAAATTCTCCGACATTTTCGAGCTTTTCTCCGTAAATTTTGTAATGTATCGGTCCAAACATCATCTTTAAATTTTTTGAGTCTCCTTTTAGGAATATATTTAAGCATAGTGGATTTTAAAATGTGTTCTAATTTAGTCGCTTCGTGATTAGCTTCAGCTCCTATATGTCCTAGTTGTCTGTTCTGTAGTGTCCTATTGAAGTCTTTCCAATTTGCAGCATTAAAATTAAAACTTGGTACTGTATAACTTCTATCCCATCTTGAAATTTTAATAATATAGTTGAATAGGATCAAATTGTGGTCACTGGAGGTGTAATCCTGTCCAACTTTCCAGTTTTGGATTTTGGGTATAATTCTACTATTTCCTAAAGTGATGTCAATATTGGACATTGCTCCTGCACGATTTTGGAAAGTAGGAGGATTATTAGGTTTATTAAAAATATATAAATTAAGTTCCGAAATGAGATCTTCCAGTTTCTCACCCCTGTCATCTTTTATACCGCTATGCCACCAATGGGATTTGGCGTTAGCGTCTAGAGTATTAATAGTTTCATAATCCCGATATTTGATATGTATTTGTTTAATTAAATCCAAATATTGGTCAATTTCTTGGCTATACTGGCAGTAATGATTAGATAGGATAAAATTCCCCTTTTCCATATTGATCTGAACACAGTTATTGTGTGTATCGTTAAAATTAGTTATTTTGGTCACTTGTAAATTTGGATTCACAATTATAATGGCCGCCATTGGATTTTCGCCAGTGCAGATTACTCTTGCCATAGTTGGAGTTATCGTGAGTTTGTTTTTAAAGGTATACGGCTCTTGAAGGCATAAAATGTCCATATCTAGTTCGTCAATTCGTCAATAGTTCTTCATGATATGTTTCCTCCTTTTTTTCCTCAATGTTTAGTCGCGATATGACTTTTATGTTGAAGCGACTTCAAATAATAAATAAATTAAAAAAAAAAATTAATTTCCTAAGTTCAGTCATCACCATTTTCGAGCGCTGCGCATTTATTTGACCAATTTTGATCGTCTGGGTCTTCTCTGTCTGAAAATGATTCGTGTCCGTCTTGTCTGACTTGCGTAACGTAACCTCTGTTTGCGAAAAAGCGCTCCTTTGATGTTATGTCTGGAATTATTGCAGTCACCTCGCGTAAGTATTTATATCCCCTAGTGGGCCTAATGGATTTTCTTGTTTTGCTTGTCTTTTTAGTGGAAGTTGCCTTCATAATCTGTACTTTATTTTTATCCTGTTTAACAAGTTCTTTTGTCACTGTAGCAATAATATTATCATTCTTATGTTTCGATTGTATTTTACTGTACTTTTGTGGATTATGTTTATTTTTCTTGTATGATTCTTTTGTTAGATGGGCTTTGTGTGAGAAAGTATCTTCCGATTTGTGGCTTGATTCGGCCGGAAAAATAGGGGAAATGGTTGTTTTTGGTGTATATATTTTGGGGTAGTCTAGTGAGTCGTGTCTGGTGACTACGTAGCAATATGGCCATTTTTGCGTTCCATCAAAAGCCAATCTGCCGTAGCATAAGACAAAATGCCTATATACTTCATCTAGATCTAAGTTTTCATTGCGTCTACTATATACCTTTTCAACAAACTCAAGAAGCTCTTTTGGATCTGTTGTTATATTTAGAGTTTTTAATTCCATACGGTCAATAGCATCTGGTACTGGAAAGATAATTTTGTCCCCGTTTTGATGTAGTTTTCTAATAATATGTCTTAATGCTGCCATTAAATTATTTCGTTCTTCGAGGCGACTCAGCTGTAGGGTCTGGTCAAAGTCATTGTACAGCAAAGCCGCATTACTGCTGACTTGCATCTCTGTTTCCGCGTGGACAGGAGTAAACGACCCGACTATCACAGCTGGCCAAATCGCTTGCTTTCGGTTCTAAAACCGGGTTATCTTCCTTCGCTTGCTTAAAATTCATCATACGATACTTCCAAAGTTTTGTTAAGAAATTTTGATTTACCTTATCAGCATGTTCCTGAGTATCCTCTTCATCACTCGTGCCAGTAATTGCCTCATAATTTACATTTATTTTAGTCTTTTTTGTATTTTTATTTTCTTCCGGATTACTTATTAATTTTTTACTTTCATTTTCTAATAAATTTACTACCGATTTATTGTTATTATTTTTCTGATTTAATTCTTTTTTATATTCTGATGATTGGTTGTCTATTATTATTACATTTGGTTCAACGTATTCGGTTCCAAAATATTTTCCTTGATTTAGCTTTAATTTGTGGTTTATGACTCTAATTAAATTTCGTCTTAAACGACTGGGGGTATTTCGCCTGGATCTTCTCTTATAAATATTATTGTATTTATGGTCTAAATTATCCATAATCTATTCTGGAGACAGTTCTTTCCCAGTATAATCTATATGTTGGACAATAATTTTTGCCCCCGCAAGTTTTGTTCCTTTTTGTGCAAGGAATGCAGATGGAAGGGTGATCCCTCTTTTCACAATCTTTGCGTAAATGTGTTTGTTCCCCGCAGTGCCCACAACTTGAGCTCTTTGACTTACAAGCCTTGGTAGTGTGGCCCAAATCATAACACTTAAGGCAGCGAGCTACAGAAATATAATCCTTTACGGTACAGGATTGGAAGCCCAGAAATATCCTACCTTGTTCCTTCAATATGTTCCTAATTTGTGGGATAACCTCAGCGACATGATGAACATGTGCCCTTTCCCTGGGTCCTGTTTTAAATTTCAAATTGAAGCCTTTTTTAAATTCCTCCTCACTGATCTTTCCATCAAAATTTTGAATAAAAATATTCTCCTTCAGATCCTCCTCTTTCATTCCTGAAGATACGTCATAAATAATCATTAGGGGGTTCCTTTTTCTGGGTGGCTCAATTACCAACTCCTTACCTTCTAAATTCTTAGATTTAATAATTTTATCCATATCTTCACTAGAATCGGTTTCCACAATTACGTTCTTACCTGCTGTTCGTATTTGCCTTATTTTTATTTTTTCTTGGGAGGGTTTTAGATTATTTATCACAATTTTTTGAATCTCCTTTGGATCCTGGTTTGTCTTTGAAGAAATAAAAAGAGTATGTTTGGGAGCGGGAATTACTTTGGGTTGGATGACTTGGCTATTGCTTCCTGCATAGACCGGTGCATGAGGTTTTTGTGCCATTTGAGCATAGGTAACTGTGTTAATTTTAGAACATAATTCTTTAGCTAATTTAGCTTCAGATTTTGCCTTTTCGTATTCAATACGCAATTTAGTATAAGCTTGATTAATCTTATCTAGATATCCAAAAAATTCCTTTTTAATATCTACTTTTGTTTTTTCTTTGCCAATGTAATTTTGCAGTTCAAGCATTGCTAGATGAAATTCATCATTACCTGTATCTGCATTATCATTAGACCGCATTTCACTGTCGCGCCTAAAACTTTTTTCAGGGGATCTGGCCAAAATTTTGGACGGGGTGAACGGGTTATTCTCCGCCATCTTTTCAAGAGGGGAAAAACCCCCTCGGGTTTTTAAATTTAACCAATAACTTTCTACTTCTATTTCTAAATAAATATATACTTAAACAACAGAACGACCCACCACGCGCATATGTTAACACGTCGCATGTAAGGCGAAGCCAATGAACTCGCCTTGCCAACTATATGCTGCCTCTCTAATTACACAGCCAGACCTGCTGTTCAGCCACACTGATTGCACATAAATAATAGTTTTTGTACAATTTATAATACTCACAGTTTTTTTTTTTTTTACATTCACTAAACTTTACAGAACACTATTTAAACACTTATATTCTCACTAGGTGTGGGAATGACACCGGTAGAGGTAAGTGCAACGAGTTTAAAGCACTAAACTACGGAGCACTTGAACAACACGTCTGCCTTGCCCGGTAGCCTGAGCAAGACTCTCCGCATGCGTATACAATCACATCGCGTCACATGCGCATGGCATCTCTTGATATCGCATCTTATGTGCATCGCATCGCATGAGCACTGAGTCAAATCGCATAACATGCGCATGGCATGGCTCGACCTCGCATCTTATGTGCATCGCATCGCATGCACATTTAGTCACATCGCGACACATGCGCATGGGATTCTTTGATATCGCATCTTATGTGCATCGCATCGCATGAGCACTGAGTCAAATCGCATAACATGCGCATGGCATGGCTCGACCTCGCATCTTATGTGCATCGCATCGCATGCACATTTAGTCACATCGCGACACATACGCATGGGATTCTTTGATATCGCATCTTATGTGCATCGCATCGCATGAGCACTGAGTCAAATCGCATAACATGCGCATGGCATGGCTCGACCTCGCATCTTATGTGCATCGCATCGCAGCGCATTGAGTCGCATCGCGTCACATGCGCATTGCCTCGCTTGATATCGCATCTTATGTGCATCAAATCGCATGCGCATTGAGTCACATTGCGTCACATGCGCATGGCATCGGATGATATCGCGTCTTATGTGCATCGCATTGCATGGGCACTAAGTCACATCGCGTCACATGCGCATTGCCTCGCTTGATATCGCATCTTATGTGCATCAAATCGCATGCGCATTGAGTCACATCGCGTCACATGCGCATGGCATCGGATGATATCGCGTCTTATGTGCATCGCATTGCATGGGCATTAAGTCACATCGCGTCACATGCGCATGCCTCGCTTGCTATCGCATCTTATGTGCATCACATCGCATGCGCATTCAGTCACATCGCGTCACATTCGCATGGCATCGCTTGATATCGCATCTTATGTGCATCGCATGTGTATTGAGTCACATCGCTTCACATGCGCATGGTATCGCTCGATATCACATTTTATGTGCATCGCATCGCATGCACATTTAGTCACATCGCGACACATGCGCATGGGATCGCTTGATATCGGTTTTTATGTGCATCGTATCGCAAGCGCATTGAGTGACATCGCGTCACATGCGCATGGCATCGCTGACATCGCCCCTTATGTGCATCGTATCGCATACGCATTGAGTTACATCCGTTCACATGCGCATGGCATCGGTTGTCCGCGCATCTTATGTGCATCGCAACTCATGAGCATTGAGTCACATCGCATTACATGCGCATGACTTCGCTCGACATCGCATATGATGTATATAGCATCGCATGCGCATTGAGTCACGTCGCATGGTATGCGTATGGCATCGCTTGATATCGCACCTCATGTGCATCGCAACGCATGCGCATTGACTCACATCGCGTCAAATGCGCATGCCGTCACTTGATATCCCATCTTATGTGCATCGCATGGCATGCGTATTGAGTGAAATTGCGTCACATGTGAGTGGCAACGCATGATATCGCATCTCAAGTGCATCGCATCGCATCACACGCGCAAGGCATCGCTCCACATCGCATCTTATGTGCATCGCATCTCATGCGCATTGAGCCACGTCGCGTCACATGCGCATGGCATTAATTGATATCGCATCTTATGTGCTTCGCATCGCATGCGCATTGAGTTACATCGCACCAATGCGCATTGCATCGCTCGACATCGCATCTTATGTGCAACGCATCGTATGCACATTCAGTGGAATCGCGTTACATGCGCATGGCATCGCTTGATATCGCATCTTATGTGTATCGCATCGCATGCGCATTGAGGATATCGCACCACATGCGCATGGCATCGCTTGATATCGCATCTTATTTGCATCAAATCGAATGCGCATTGAGTCACATCGCGTCACATGCACAAGGCATCGCTCGATATCGCATCTCATGTGCATCGCATCGCATGCGCATTGAGCCACATCGCGTCACGTGCGCATGGCATCCCTTGAGATCGCATCCTACGTGCATCGCATCGCATGCGCATTGAGTCACGTCGCATCACATGGGCATGGCATCGCTCGCAATGGCATTTTATGTGCATCGCAACTCATGCGCTATGAGTCACATCGCATTACATGCGCATGGCATCCCTTGATATCGCATTTTATGTGCATCGCATCGCATGCGCATTGAGCCACATCGGTCACATGCGCAAGGCATCGCTTGATATCGCATCTCATGTGCATCGCATCACATGCGCATTGAGTCAGATCACGTCCCATGAGCATGGTATCGCTTGAGATCGCATCTTACGTGCATCGCATCGCATGCGCATTGAGTCACGTCGCATCACATGCGCTTGGCATCGCTCGCCATGGCAGTTTATGTGAGTGAGTGAGTAGTGGGGTTTACGGGCCCGTCGACAACTAGGTCATTAGGGCCCGAAGTCCAAAAATAAAAACAAAGAAATAAAACCTCACCCTTTTAAAGCTAAAAAGTGAAAGTTATAATACCTAAAAATGAACATTATAATTACTAAAAAGAGAGCTAAGACAGCTAAAAACGGAAAATTAAAAACCGATAAACACTTAAGTTACTAAAGACATAAAAGTGGCTACTGTTGAAAAGGGCTAAAAGCACGAGAAAACATCCTAAGAGTATATTTCCGCCAAGATAAAAGAAACCTTACACTTGCTTACCAAAATCGATATGCGCAACAAACCGCAGTACTGTATTTACAGCTACTGGATCGTTGCCTAACACGGTGCACAGTGTAAGACCCAGGCCAAAGGACTAGCGCTCACGAGCATACCGCGGACAATCAGTAAGGACATGTGCAACGGAGAGTGGGACATTGCACGTCGCACAGACAGGCTCCGGATCACCGCGCAAAAGGTGTGCATGCGTGGCTCGAGTGTGGCCTATCCTCAGACGGGTTAAAATCACCTCCTCACGCCTGGAATCCCTGCAAGATGTTTGCCAGGGTTGTACCGTGTCCTTGATTGTCCGTAACTGAGTGCCAGCTAACGCTTCCCAAGATTGTTGCCAGAGAGTAAATAGATGGCGCCGAAAGTACTTCTGAACATCTATATAGGGTAACGTACGGGTGGAATATTCCGGAAGGCGGCATGCAGACTTCGCAGCCGCATCCACCGCCTCGTTGCCCGGAATACCCACATGACCTGGGATCCACGTAAAAACGAACTGGTATCCGCGAGATAACAACTGAGATAAAAGTGCCTGTATTTTAATAATTAATACCGAGTTGCCAACAAATTGTTGCAGCGCCTGAAGGGCGCTCAGCGAGTCGCAACACACAATTAAATGTGCAGGAACTGAACGGGAGATAAAAAGTAAGAAATAAAAGATGGCAAACAGCTCGGCGGTAAAAACTGAACTGGCGTCTGGAAGGCGGTATGTGTGAGCCTCACCGTTGTATATAAATGCGGAACCCGTTGTACTACCCAACTGGGAGCCATCGGTGAATACCGGTGTATAAGTCCGGTATCGGCCCAGAACTGCGGTGAAGAGTTGACGGAACACCGAAGGAGGGGTAGCGGTCTTTGCACAGCCCGACAGCTCCAGGTCAAAGCGAGCACGCTGGAGTTGCCAGGGAGGACAGTGGCCAAGTGAATGCCGCTCTACAACTGGCAGTCGGAGGGCGTTTGCGACAAGCAGTTCTCGAAACCTGATGCCACTTGGACGGGAGATTGTTTTATTCCGCATATAACGGTGCGCGAGGTCTGGATGCAATACAGGTGGAAACGAAGGATGACCTGGATGAGCGGCCATCCTTGCCACGTAAGAACAAGGTAACAACGAGCGTCGAACAGACAGTGGAAGTTCGCCAGAATCAGCATACAGACAATTCACTCTACTTGTGCGGAAAGCCCCAGTAGCGTGACGGATACCAGTGTGATGAATTGTGTCTAAAAGGCGGAGTTTAGAGGCTGATGCAGAGCCATAGATAAAACAGCCGTAGTCTAATTTGGACCGGACCAGTGAGCGATACAACCTAAACATTACCGTGCGATCGCCTCCCCAAGATGCCCCAGATAGGACCCTGAGTACCCGAAGCGAACGACCGCAGGAAGCCCGAAGGTGACGTATATGGTGCTCCCATGTGAGTTTGCTGTCGAGGTGTAAGCCCAAGAATTTCAGGTGCGGAACAAATGGAAGACGTGTGCCACGCAAATGGAGATCAAGAGCGGGGTGTACACCACGGAGTCGGTGAAAGTGGAGACACTGTGCTTTCGTAGGAGAAAACCGAAAGCCGGTGCGAGACGCTCACTCGGCGATGGATATTATGGTCATCTGCAGTTGACGCTCTATGTGCTGCAAACTATAAGAGCGGTAGTATATCGCAAAGTCGACAACATACAGCGACATCGGGATTCCGCTACGAACAGCGCTGGTGATGCCATTAATGGCAACGGCGAAAAGCGTTACGCTGAGAATCGACCCCTGGGGTACGCCATTCTTCTGAACCTTCTCTTGGGAGAGCGTGTTACCTATGCGGACACGAAAGCGGCGAATTAGTAAAAAGTTAAAAATAAAATACGACAAGGTACCGCGTAAACCATAACCGTGCAAAGCGCGCAGGATGCCGTAGCGCCATGTAGTGTCGTAGGCCTTCTCCAGATCAAAGAAGATACCCACGACATGCTGCTTCAAGAGAAATGCATTCTGTATGTAAGCCTCCATGCTTGTCAGATTGTCGCCACTGGAGCGATGGCGACGAAAACCGCACTGGACATTACTCAGCAGGTTATTCGTCTCTAGCCACCACACTAAACGAGTGTTGAACATACGTTCGAGGGTCTTGCAAACGACACTCGTTAGGCAAATAGGGCGGTAGCTAGAGGCAAGTACCCGGTCTTTCCCTGGCCGAGGTACAGGGATGGCGATACCCTCGCGCCAGGAAGACGGGTAAACTCGCTGGAGCCAGATTCGGTTATAGATGCTCAGCAGGCAGAAAAGAGCCTGAGGTGGAAGATGAAGCAACATTTGTCGGTGGATGTCATCAGGACCGGGAGAAGAATCGTGCGCGAGAGACAAGGAGTGCATCAGCTCTGCTATGCTAAAAGGCGTGTTGTATGGCTCACTACCGTCGCTGTTAAAATTAAGAGCTATCCGCTCCGCAGATTCCTTGATAGCTAAAAACGACCTATCGTAACTTTGGGTTTGGCTGGTAGCCGAGAAGAAACCGGCAAGGGCATCGGCGATAGCCTGCTCGCTAGTGTAATAAGAGCCCTGTACGGCAAGGCCGGGAATAATCGTCCGGCGACACTTGCCGTACATACGCCGAACCGCAGTCCATACCCTTTGTGTAGAAGTGCGTCGAGAGATGGAAGAGACGTAAGTTACCTAGGATGTGCGTTTTGCACTGCGAAGTACAAAAGGCGCCCGGGCACGCACTCGCTTAAAGGCAATAAAGTTCTCTTACGTAGGATGTGCACTGAAAACTCGCAAGGCCAGTTTGCGGGCTTTAACAGCCAAACGACATTCCTCGGACCACCAAGGCACAGGAAGATGACGAGGTGTAGTAGAACCGCGAGGAATGCTGGAATTTGCTGCAAGCAGGACAGAACATGTAAAATACTCCACCATGTTGTCGATGGTGGTAAAACCATCGTCCGTAAGGTGAATGAGGGAACGAAATTTCCCCCAGTCAACCTTGGAAATAATCCAGTGAGGGTATCGTGTTGGAATAGGATGGAAACCAGATATGTGAATGTTAATGGGAAAATGATCACTGCCAAAGAGGTCGGAGAGCACAGACCAATCAATGAGTGGTACCAATGACGGGCTACAGAAGCTAACGTCTAAGGCGGAGTACGTACCATAGGCAGATGATAAAAAGGTAGGGGCACCAGTGTTCAACAAAAGGAGGCCGGACATATCGCAAACGTCTCCTACAAGGCATCCGCGAGCATCGTCAGTGTCGGAGCCCCATGAAGAGTGTTTGGCATTCAGATCACCAAGGAAGATAAACGGTGGCGGAATCTGAGCCAAAAGAGCTCGAAGGTCGTTCTCGTGTACAACACTGACCGGTGGCAGATAGACATTGCAAATTGACAGACTTAAGCCCTGCAACTGGACACGCACAGCCACAGCTTGCAGCGGCGTGTTTAGCGGGATGCTTGTGGCAGAGATGGTATGCGCCACCAGAGTAGCAACACCACCGCTTGCTCGTCGATCAGCAGCAGCGTCATGCCTAAATGCCGAAAAACCACGAAGATGTAATGCGTGATTAGGGTGCAAATGTGTTTCTTGTAGGCAGACGATTGATGGTGAGCGTTGCGCAACGAGATGCTCTATGTCCGGAACACGTGCCCGGAACCCATTAACATTCCACTGGATTATTTCCATGGTAAAGAAGAATTAGTGATTCGTCTTCATCTTTTTCTTTTTCATCTTTACCTTAACCGACTTTGGACGGGGTAGGTTAATTTCGTCAGCCCCTAGTGACTCCTCGGATGTACGGGAGTCTGAAGATCCCCTGCGGCTCGCGCAACGGGAGCGGGAGCGGGACTTCATTGATGACGTGTGGCTGCTGGCGCGAACATCAGGCCTGGAGGAATGGCTATCAACAGGCTGGCTACGACTTGTGGACGCCTTGTGAGCTGGTGTCTGCACGACTGTAGATGTTGTAGCTTTTGCAGGTGTGGCACGAGACAGTGGAACAATACTCGATGGTAGGTCTGTCTGTGTGGAAGCATCTGATACAGGGACATGCTGTATCGCTACGGTGTTGACAGGAGCGCGTCGGGCAGCCAAGGCATAACCTGTGGTGGTCGCAGGTTGCAGCTGCTCAAAGCGACGACGCGCCTCTGGAAATGTAAGATGTTCTTTCACGCGTAGCTCCTGTATACATTTTTCATCCAGAAACTTCGCACACTGACGCGAGCTAGATGGATGACCGGCTCCACAGTTAACACAATGAGGGTCACGGGTACAAGCCGTGCCCTCATGGGGTGATAGGCCACAACGCTCACAAACGGCAGGATGGTTGCACGCGGTCTTAGTATGTCCGAACTTCTGACACTGAAAACAGCGCATAGGGTTCGGGACATATTGACGTACGGCGGCACGCTCGTACCCGCAGAAGATGTGTTCTGGCAACTGTGTGCCCTTAAAAGTGAGGAAAACCGTACGTAAATCAATCACTTTATCATCCTGCTTTCTTGTCAGACGGTACGCTTGACACACACGCTGGTCGGGGAGGCAAGTAACAATCTCCTCGTTTGACAGACCGTCCAGACTGGATGTGGTGATAACTCCTCTGCATGATTTTAGAAATTTATACGGGGCTACCCGGATGGGGTAGGAGCCCAACAAAGTGACTTTCAACAATTTCTGGCACTGGTCTGCGGAGGTCACTTCTACCAAAAGCGTACCGTCTCGTACTCGGTTGGCGTTTTTAACAAGGCCACAGATCCTGTCGAGTTCTTTCTTGATGTAAAAGGGGCTCAGATCCTTCATCGTTTTCCTTTCACTGGCCAAGGTCATGACTAGAGAACTGTCGAAATGGGAGGGTTACCGCGGATGCATGTTGAAATCGGACCCCATCCGGAACCGTCGGCGACAGCCTGCCATCCGAGGGTCAAAGAAAAGAAAGACACCAAAATCTCCACGGTCTGTGCCGCCATGGAGACCCCTCCATGACTGATCTCAAAGCGTACTTCAGAGGGGCTACCCTCCGATCTCCACTGCTTGTCCGCATGGGTAAACCGTTCACCACGTGACACCCCGGTTTTATGCCCCCACCACAGGAATAACCGCCTGTGGCTCCCCGCTATAGCACACGCTGCCTCAACGGAGTCAGCGTGGATTCAGGAGACTTCGGGTTGATTACACCGGGGCCCCGTCAGCGGTAACACGTCCGACCGGTGATACTAACCCGACGGCACGCGGCCGTCGGGAGCTTAACACCAGTCGTGCCCTCAAGGAGCTACGTGGGTGTGCTTGACGTGTGGACGGGCTCCGCACCTAAGGCTACACATGGGGGCAGTGTGAAGGCTCCGCCTAACCTTCGCGCCTGAGACCTCCGAAGAGCACACAAGTCGGGGGCCGCGCCGAAAACCGTGGGACAGGACCACGGAGATAGGAAAGATCCCTGCTGGTGAGACAGGAGTTATAAATCTAGGAACTTACAAACTAATAATCAGAATAAGCCTAGAAGAGGAAGAGGGTGATATAAAAGGCAACATAAAACGTCGCACGTGGCACAGTTAATGAAGGTGGAGGGGGTGAAATGATTGTGAGTGGCTCGGGGCCCCGGGTGCGCCAAACCCGGACCTACCTTGTAGGTTCCCCTGGCGGAGTTTGATTTCGGAGTCCTCTTCTCCTAGATGAGTTGTCGACCAAGACTACCGAGCCTCATCTACCCGTTTGGAATGTTCTTAGCTTCCCCTCACCTCTTGCCTACCAGTGGTCACAAAAACACACGTAGCAGGCCGTCTGGTTCGGGTACTGAGCCCCTCCGCCACGGCAAGGCGACACTCCTTCGGAGGGGGCATTTTATGTGCTTCGCAACTCATGCGCATTGAGTCACACCGCATTACATGCGCATGGCATTGCTTGATATCGCAAATTATGTGCATCTTATCGGATGCGCATTGAGTCACATCGCATTACATGCGCATGCCACCACTTGTTATCGCATCTTATGTGCATCACATCGCATGCGTAGTGAGTCACATCGCGTCACATGCACATGGCATCGCTCGACATCGCATCTTATGTGCATAGAATCGCATGCGCATTGAGTCACGCTGCGTCATATGTTCATGGCGTCGCTTGATATAGCACCTTCTGTATATCGCATCGCATGCACATTGGGTCGCATCGCGTCACATGGGCATGCCATCGCTTGATATCGCATCTGATGTGCATCGCATCGCATACGTATGGGGTCACATCGCGTCACATGCGCATGGCATCGCACGAGATTGCATCTTATGTGCATCGCACCGAATACACATTTAGTCACATCGCGTCACATGCGCATGGCGTTGCTTGATATCGCATCTTAGGTGCATTGCATCGCATGCGCATTGAGTCACATCGCGTCACATGCGCATGGCATCGCCTAATATCGCATCTCATGTGCATCGCATCGCATGCGCATTGAAGCACATCGCGTCACATGCGCAAGCCATCGCTTGATGTCGCATCTTATGTGCATCGCATCGCATGCGTATTGTGTCAAACCGCGTCACATGCGCATGGCAACGCTCGACATCGCATCTTATGTGCATCGCTTCGCATGCACATTTAGTCACATCGCGTCACACGCGCATGGCATTGCTTGATAACGCATCTTATGTGCAGCGCATGCGCAGTGAGTCACATCGCGTCACATGCACATGGCATTGCTTGATAACGCACCTTATTTGCAGCGCATGCGCAGTGAGTCACATCGCGTCACATGCGCATGGCATCGCTTGATATCGCATTTTATTTGCATCGCATCGCATGCACATTTAGTCGCATCGCGTCACATGCGCATGGCATTGCTTGATATCGCATCTTATGTGCATCGCATCGAATGCGCATTGAGTCACATCGCGTCACATGCGCATGGCATCGCTTGATATGGCATTTTATGTGCATCGCATCGTATGCACATTTAGTGACATCGCGTCACATGCGCATGACGTTGCTTGATATCGCATCTTATGTGTATCGCATCGAATGCGCATTGAGTCACATCGCGTCACATGCGCATGGCATCGCTTAATCTAGCATCGCATCGTATGCGTGGTGTATCACATCGCGTCACATGCGCATGGTATCGCTCGACATCGCATCGTACGTGCATCGCATCGCAGTGAGGCACATCGCGTCACATGCGCATGGCATCGCTTGATATCGCATCTTATGTGCATCGCATCGCATGCGCATTGAGTCACATCGCATCACATGCGCATGGCATCGCTTGAGTGAGTGAGTGAGTGAGTGAGGGTAGCCCCTCTGAAGTTCGCTTTGAGATCAGTCATGGAGGGGTCTCCATGGCGGCACAGACCGTGGAGATTTTGGTGTCTTTTATCCTTTGACCCCCGGATGGCAGGATGACGCCGACGGTTCCGGAAGGGGGTCCAAACAAATCATTTATCCGCGCAAAACCCCTTATACTGATGTTTTCTTGGTTATGACCTTGGCAAGTGATGGAAAATCGATGAAGGATATTAGCCCTTTTTATATAAAGAAGGAAGTGGACCGGATTTGTGGACCAGTCAAGAACGCAACACGCCTTAGAGACGGTACGCTGCTATTGGAGGCGACTAACTCAGTCCAGTCACAAAAGCTCCTTAAACCTCATTTGTTGGGATCCTATCCCGTGCGGGTAGCCCCACACAAGTCGCTTAATTCATGTCGGGGAGTTGTTACCACCTCTAGCTTGGACAGTCTCTCTAATGAGGAAATTGTCACCTGTCTCTCGGACCAAAGAGTGTGTCAAGCGTACCGTCTGTCACGAAAGCAGGAAGGCAAGGAGATCGCCTTACGAACGGTGTTTCTTACGTTCAAAGGTACCACCTTGCCAGAATATATCTATTGCGGTTATGAGCGGGCCGCTGTACGTCCGTATGTACCGAACCCCATGCGCTGCTTCCAGTGTCAGAGGTTCGGACATACAAGGAGCTCGTGCACGCATCCTGCTATTTGTGAACGATGCGGGTTAGCAGCACATGAAGACACCGCGTGTACACGGGACACCTGCTGCGTGAACTGTGGAGGGAAACATCCTTCTAGCTCGCGTCAGTGCCCACAGTTTTCTGATGAAAAGAGTATCCAGGAGTTACGAGTTAAGGAACACCTAACGTTTCTGGAAGCGCGGCGGCGCTTCGAGCAGCTAAAACCTGCGAACACCACCGGGTATGCCTCTGCTGCCCGCCGCCCTCCTGTGACCACTATGGGCCTGCAACACGCACCTGTATCGGACGTTGGCACACAAACCGACTAGTCAGCGAGCACTCCTCCACAGCGTCACCCTAATCCTCCTGCGACTACATCTATCGCAGTGCAGACTTCAGCTCTCGAACCGTCCCCATGTGCCACCACTTCTGTGGACAAACCTCGAGCCAGGCACGTTGTTCGAGCCAGCAGTCCAACGTCCTCCATGAAGTCCCGCTCCCGCTCTGCGAGCCGTAGGGGATCTTCGGACTCCCAAACATCGGAGGAGTCGCCACAGGATGGGGAAAGTCACTTCATTGGTCCCAAGTGCACCAAGATGAAACGAAAGAAGAAGAAAAAGTTAAAGACACGCCACTAATCTCTTTTTAATATGGAAATAATCCAGTGGAATGTTAATGGGTTCCGGGCACGTTCTCCGGACATACAGCACTTAGTCTTTCAAAGAACTCCATCAATTGTCTGTCTACAAGAAACCCACTTGAAGCCTCACCACGCATTACATCTCCGTGGTTTTTCGGTATTTAGACATGACTCTGCAGCTAATCGGCGCGCAAGCGGTGGTGTTGCCACTCTGGTGGCACATAACATGTCTGCCACAAGCATCCACTTTAACTCGCCGCTGCAAGCTGTGGCAGTACGCGTCCAGTTGCAGGGTCTGAGTCTGTCTATTTGTAACGTATACCCCTCCGAAGGAGTGTCGCCTTGCCGTGGCGGAGGGGCTCAGTACCCGAACCTGACGGCCTGCTACGTGTGTCTTTGTGACCACTGGTAGGCAAGAGGTGAGGGGAAGCTAAGAACATTCCAAACGGATAGATTAGGCTCGGTAGTCTTGGTCGACGACTCATCTAGGAGAAGAGGACTCCGAAATCAAACTCCCCCAGGGGAACCTACCACGGTAGGTCCGGGTTTGGCGCACCCGGGGCCCCGAGCCACTCACAATCATTTCACCCCCTCCAACTTCATTAACTGTGCCACGTGCGACGTTTTATGTTGCTTTTTATATCACCCTCTTCCTCTTCTAGGTTTATTCTGATTATTAGTTTGTAAGTTCCTAGATTTATAACTCCTGTCTCACCAGCAGGGATCTTTCCTATCTCCGTGGTCCTGTCCCACGGTTTTCAGCGCGGCCCCCGACTTGTGTGCTCTTCGGAGGTCTGATGTGTAGCCTTAGGTGCGGAGCCCTCCACACGTCATGTACACCCACGTAGCTCCTTGAGGGCACGGCCGGTGTTAATCTCCCGACAGCCGCGTGCCGTCGGGTTAGTATCACCGGCCGGACGTTTTACCGCTGACGGAGCCCCGGTGTAATCAACCCGAAGTCCCCTGAATCCACGCTGACTCCGTTGAGGCAGCGTGTGCTAAAGCGGGGAGCCACAGGCGGTTATTCCTGTGGTGGGGGCATAAAACCGGGTTGTCATGTGGTGAACGGTTTACCCATGCGGACAAGCAGTGGAGATTGGAGGGTAGCTCCTCTGAAGTACGCCTTGAGGTCAGTCATGGAGGGGTCTCCATGGCGGCACAGACCTTGGAGATTTTGGTGTCTTTTATCCTTTGACCCCCGGATGGCAGGCTGACGCCGACGGTTCCGGATGGGGGTCCAATTCATAATGCATCCGCGCAAACCCTCCTCGTTCGACACGTTTTTGGTTTTGACTTTGGCTTGTGACGGGAAAACGGTAAAGGATCTTAGCCCCTTCAATATTAAACGGGAAGTTGACCGAATTTGTGGCCCTGTAAAAAATGCGACCAGAATACGCGACGGTACGCTATTGATAGAGGTGATTACTGCAGACCAGTCGCAGAAACTACTGAAAGCGAGTTTATTGGGCTGCTACCCAATCCGGGTAGTCCCACATAAAACACTGAATACTTGCAGAGGAGTTGTCACCACCTCTAGCCTTGATGGTCTGTCTAATGAGGAGATAGTCACCTGCCTTTCAGATCAACGGGTGTGTCAGGCGTACCGTCTCAATCGAAAACAGGATGGAAAAGTGATCGATTTACGCACTGTGTTTTTGACATTTAAGGGTACTCAGTTACCCGAGTACATCTTCTGCGGCTACGAGCGTGCCGCAGTTCGGCAGTATGTACCGAACCCTATGCGCTGTTTTCAGTGTCAGAAGTTCGGTCATACTAAGCTTTCGTGCACCCATCCTGCTACTTGTGAGCGTTGTGGACTACCATACCATGAGGGCACGGCTTGCACCCGTGACCCTTACTGCGTTAACTGTGGAGGGAGTCATCCATCCAGCTCGCGACAGTGTCCGAAGTTTCTCGAGGAAAAGTGTATCCAGGAGCTGCGCGTGAAAGAACGCCTGACGTTTGTTGAAGCGCGCCGTCGCTTTCAACAACTGCAACCTGCTACCACCACAGGTTTTGCATCCGCTGTTCGTCGCCCTCCTGTGATCACCGTTGCTATACAGCATGTACCCGTCGCAGATGCCTCGACACAAACAGATTTACCGGCGAGCACCTCTCCACCGCGTCGTGGTAAAACTGCACCAGCAACTACATCTTCCGCTGTGCAGACACACGCTCACCAGTCGTCCACAAGCTGAGGCCGCACCGTACTGCCTGTTCCCACAAATCGTTCGCGACCTAAACATCGGGCGAGTAGTCGTACCTCCACGAAGTCCCGCTCCCGCTCCGCGAGCCGCCGGGGATCTTCTGACTCCTGAAGTTCCGAGGAGTCGCCTGAGGACGGTGAAAAGCCCATCATTGGTCCCAAGTGCGCCAAGGTTAAGATGAAGAAAAAGATGAAGACTATGCCTTAACCTTTTTATTATGGAAATAATTCATTGGAATGTTAATGGGTACCGGGCCCGTGCCCCGGACATACAACACTTAGCTTGGCACCATTCGCCTTCAATCGTCTGTCTACAAGAAACCCATCTGAAGCCTAACCACACCTTACATCTTCGTGGTTTTTCGGCATTTAGACATGACTCTGCAGCTGATCGACGAGCAAGCGTTGGTGTTGGTACTCTGGTGGCTCATACCATCTCAGCCACAAGCATCCCGCTAAACACGCCACTGCAAGCTGCAGCAGTGCGTGTCCAGTTGCAGGGCGTGAGTCTGTCAATTTGTAACGTCTATCTGCCACCGGTCAGTGTCGTACACGCGAACGACCTTCGGGCTCTTTTGGCTCAGATTCCGCCACCGCTTATCTTCCTTGGTGATCTGAATGCCAAACACACTTTATGGGGCTCCGACACTGACGATGCTCGTGGGTGCCTTGTAGCAGACGTTTGCGATATGTCCGGCCTCCTTTTGTTGAACACTGGTGCCCCTACCTTCTTATCATCTGCCTATGGTACCTATTCCGCCTTAGACGTTAGCTTCTGTAGCCCGTCACTGCTACCACTTATTAATTGGTCGGTGCTCTCCGACCTCTTTGGCAGTGATCATTCTCCCATTAACATTCACATTACTGGTTTCCATCCTATTCCAACACGATACCCTCACTGGATTATTTCCAAGGCTGACTGGGGGAAATTCCGTTCCCTCATTCACCTTACGGACGATGGTTTTACCACCATTGACAACATGGTGGAGTATTTTACATGTTCTGTTCTGCTTGCAGCAAATTCCAGCATTCCTCGCGGTTCTACTACACCTCGTCATGTTCCTGTGCCTTGGTGGTCCGAGGAATGTCGTTTGGCTGTTAAAGCCCGCAAACGGGCTCTGCGAGTTTTCAGTGCACATCCTACGGAAGAGAACTTTATTGCCTTTAAGCGTGTGCGTGCCCGGGCGCGTTTTGTACTTCGCAGTGCAAAACGCACATCCTGGGTAACTTACGTCTGTTCCCTCTCTCGACGCACTTCAACACAAAGGGTGTGGACTGCGGTTCGGCGTATGTACGGCAAGTGTCGCCGGACGATTATTCCCGGTCTTGCCGTACAGGGCTCTTATTACACCAACGAGCAGGCTATCGCCGACGCCCTTGCCGATTGCTTCTCTGCTACCAGCCAAACCCAAAGTTACGATAGGTCGTTTTTAGATATCAAGGAATCTGCGGAGCGGATGGTTCTTAATTTTAACAGTGACGGTACTGAACCATACAACACGCCTTTTAGCATAGCAGAGCTGATGCACTCCTTGTCTCTGGCGCACGATTCTTCTCCCGGTCCGGATGATATCCACCGACAAATGTTGCTTCTTCTTCCACCTCAGGCTCTTTCCTTCCTGCTGAGCATGTATAACCGAATCTGGCTCCAGCGGTTTACCCGTCTTCCTGGCGCGAGGGTATCATCATCCCTATACCTCGGCCCGGAAAAGACCGCGCACTTGCTTCTAGCTACCGCCCTATTTGCCTAACGAGTGTCGTTTGCAAGACCCTCGAACGTATGATCAACACTCGTTTAGTGTGGTGGCTAGAGACGAATAACCTGCTGAGTAATGTCCAGTGCGGTTTCCGTCGCCATCGCTCCAGTGTCGACAATCTGACAAGCATGGAGGCCTACATACAGAATGCATTTCTCTTGAAGCAGCATGTCGTGGGTGTCTTCTTTGATCTGGAGAAGGCCTACGACACTACATGGCGCTATGGCATCCTCCGTGCTTTGCACAGTTATGGTTTACGCGGTAACTTGTCGTTTTTTATTTTTAACTTTTTACTAATTCGCCGTTTTCGTGTCCGCATAGGCAACACGCTCTCCCAAGAGAAGGTTCAGGAGAATGGTGTACCCCAAGGGTCGATTCTCAGCCTTACGCTTTTCGCCGTTGCCATTAATGGCATCACCAGCGCTGTTCGTAGCGGAATCCCAATGTCACTGTATGTTGACGACTTTGCGATATACTATCGCTCTTATAGTTTGGAGCACATCGAGCGTCAACTGCAGATGACCATAACATCCATTGCCGAGTGGGCGTCTCGCACCGGCCTTCAGTTTTCCCCTGCGAAAACACAATGTCTCCACTTTCACCGACTCCGTGGTGTACACCCTCCTCCTGATCTTCATTTGCGTGGCACACGTCTTCCATTTGTTCCGCACCTGAAGTTCTTGGGCTTACACCTCGACAGCAAACTCACATGGGAGCACCATATACGTCCACTTCGTGCTTCCTGCGGTCGTTCGCTGCGGGTACTCAGGGTCCTGTCTGGGGCATCTTGGGGCGGCGATCGCACGGTAATGTTGAGGTTGTATCGCTCACTGGTCCGGTCCAAATTAGACTACGGCTGTTTTATCTATGGCTCTGCATCAGCCTCTAAACTCCGCCTTTTAGACACAATTCATCACACTGGTATCCGTCTCGCTACTGGGGCTTTCCGCACAAGTAGAGTGGATTGTCTGTATGCTGATTCTGGCGAAATTCCACTGTCTGTTCGACGCTCATTGTTACTTTGTTCTTATGTGGCAAGGTTGGCCGCTAATCCAGGTCATCCTTCGTTTCCACCTGTATTGCGTCCAGACCTCGCGCACCGTTATATGCGGAATAAAACAATCTCCCGTCCAAGTGGCATCAGGTTTCAAGAACTACTTGTCGCAAACGCCCTCCGACTGCCAGTTGTAGAGCGGCATTCATTTGGCCACTGTCCCCCCTGGCAGCTCCAGCGTGCTCGCTTTGAACTGGAGCTGTCGGGCTGTGCAAAGACCGCTACCCCTCCTTCGGTGTTCCGTCAACTCTTCACCGCAGTTCTGGGCCGATACCGGACTTACACACCGGTATTCACCGATGGCTCCCAGTTGGGTAGTACGACGGGTTCCGCATTTATATACAACGGTGAGGTTCACACATACCGCCTTCCGGACGCCAGCTCAGTTTTTACCGCCGAGCTGTTTGCCATCTTTTATTTCCTACTTTTTATCTCCCGTTCAGTTCCTGGACATTTTATTGTGTGTTGCGACTCCCTGAGCGCTCTTCAGGCGCTGCAACAATTTGTTGGCAACTCGGCATCAATTATTAAAATACAGACACTTTTATCTCAGTTGTTATCTCGCGGATACCAGTTCGTTTTTACGTGGATCCCAGGTCATGTGGGTATTCCGGGCAACGAGGCGGTGGATGCGGCTGCGAAGTCTGCATGTCGCCTTCCGGAATTTTCCACCCGTACGCTAGCCTATATAGATGTGCAGAAGTACTTCCGTCGCCATCTATTTACTCTCTGGCAACAATCTTGGGAAGCGTTATCTGGCAGTCAGTTACGGACAATCAAGGACACGGTACAACCCTGGCAAACATCTTGCAGGGATTCCAGGCGTGAGGAGATGATTTTAACCCGCCTGAGGATAGGCCACACTCGAGCCACGCATGCACACCTTTTGCGCGGTGATCCGGAGCCTGTGTGTGCGACGTGCAATGTCTCACTCTCCGTTGCACATGTCCTTACTGATTGTCCGCGGTATGCTCGTGAGCGCCAGTCCTTTGGCCTGGGTCTTACACTGTGCACCGTGTTAGGCAACGACCCAGCAGCTGTAAATACAGTACTGCGGTTTGTTGCGCGTATCGATTTTGGTAAGCAAGTGTAAGGTTTCTTTTATCTTGGCGGAAAAATACTTTTAGGATGTTTTACTCGTGTTTTTACCCTTTTTCAACAGTATAAGTAGTTTAGGGTTTTCGTAATATGGTTTTATTGGTTTTTAATTTTCCTTTTTTACCTGTTTTAGCTCTCTTTTTAGTGGTTTTTACGTTCACTTTTAGGTATTTTAACTTTCACTTTTTAGTTTTAAAGGGGGTGAGGTTTTATTTTCTTTGATTGCTTTTACATTGGACTTCGGGCCCTAATGACCTAGTTGTCGACGGGCCCGTAAACCCCACTACTCACTCACTCACTCACTGTAACGTATATCTGCCACCGGTCACTGTCGTACAACAAAACGATCTTCGGGCTCTCTTGGCACAGATTCCACCACCGATCTTCTTTCTGGGCGATCTGAATGCCAAAAATACCCTTTGGGGCTCCGACACTGACGATGCTCGTGGTTGCCTTGTAGCAGACGTGTGCGATATGTCCGGCTTACTTTTGTTTAATACTGGTGTCCCTACCTTCATATCATCTGCCTACGCTACACAGTCCGCCATAGACGTTTCCTTTTGTAGCCCATCGCTAGTACCTATCCTTGATTGGTCGGTTCTCTCCGACTTATATGGCAGTGATCATTATCCCATTAACATTCACCTATCCGTCCACCATCCTGTGCCAACACGACACCCTCACTGGATTATTTCCAAGGCTGATTGGGAGAAATTTCGATCCCTCATTCACATACACGACAATGGCTTTGACACCATTGATGAAATGGTGGAGTACTTTACCTGCTCTATCTTGCTCGCGGCAGATTCCAGCGTTCCTCGAAGTTCCTCTACGCCACGACACGTTCCCGTACCGTGGTGGACCGAGGAATGCCGCTTGGCTATCAAAGCTCGTAGGCGTGCTCTGCGTGCTTTCCACCTGCATCCTACGGAGACCAATTTTATATCTTTTAAACGCGCTCGTGCGAGGGCACGTTTTGTACTCCGTAGTGCAAAACGTAGCTCCTGGGAATCTTACGTCTCTTCCCTCTCCCGTCGCAGCTCTGCAACACAAGTGTGGACTGCTGTTCGGCGTATGTACGGCAAGTGTCGCCGGACGATAATACCCGGTCTTGCCGTACAGGGACGCTCTTACACCCACGAGCAGGATATCGCCGACGCCCTCGCAGACGCTTTCGCTGCTGATAGCCAAACCCAAAGCTACCATACTACCTTTTTAACCGTCAAGGAATCTGCGGAGCGGGTAGTCCTCAATTTTAAAAGTGACTCTGGTAAACCGTACAACGCTCGTTTTACGGAGGCGGAGCTAGCCCATGCTTTGTCTCTCGCGAAGGACTCTTCTCCTGGGCCTGATGACATTCACCGACAAATTCTGCTTCATCTTCCACCTGAGGCGTTGACCTTCCTGCTGAATATGTACAACCGCAACTGGCTTCAGCAGGTTTTCCCTTCTTCCTGGCGCGAGGGTACTGTCATCCCTATCCCTCGGCCGGGGAAGGACCGGACACTTCCCTCTAGCTACCGTCCTATCTGCCTGACGGGTGTCGTTTGTAAGACCTTGGAACGAATGATTAACACTCGCTTAGTGTGGTGGCTAGAGACGAATAACCTGCTAAGCAACGTTCAGTGCGGCTTTCGTCGTCATCGCTCGAGTGTCGATAACCTTACTCGCATGGAGGCCTACATCCAGAATGCCTTTCTCATGAAGCAGCATGTCGTGGGGGTCTTCTTCGACCTGCAGAAGGCCTACGACACTACATGGCGCTATGGTATCCTCCGTAGTTTACACGACTACGGTTTACGTGGCCATCTAGCTCTCTTTGTTTTTAATTTTTTACAACTTCGCCGATTTCGTGTCCGCATTGGCCATACGCTTTCACAAGAACGAATCCAGGATAATGGTGTACCCCAGGGGTCGATTCTGAGTGTAACACTTTTCGCCGTGGCCATCAACGGCATTGCCAGTGTTGTTCGTATGGGAATTCCAATGTCACTGTATGTTGACGACTTTGCGATATACTATCGCTCTCATACTTTAGAGCAGATCGAGCGTCAACTGCAGCTAGCTATAACATCCATCGCCGAGTGCGCATTTCGCACCGGTTTTCAGTTCTCCCCTACGAAAACACAATGTGTCCACTTCCATCGACTTCGTGGCGTACACCCGGCCCCTGATCTTTATTTGCGTGGCACGCGTCTTCCATTTGTTCCGCACCTGAAATTCTTGGGCTTACACCTCGACACCAAACTTACATGGGAGCACCATATTCGTTATCTGCGTGCTTCCTGCGATCGTTCGCTTCGGGTGCTCCGGGTTTTATCTGGGGTATCTTGGGGCGGCGATCGCATGGTCATGTTGAGGTTGTATCGCTCACTGGTCCGGTCCAAATTAGACTACGGCTGTTTTATTTATGCCTCCGCAATCGCCTCTAAACTCCGCCTTTTAGATACAATACATCACACTGGTATCCGTCTCGCTACTGGGGCTTTCCTTACAAGTAGGGTGGACTGTCTGTATGCTGATTCTGGCGAACCCCCACTGTCTGTCCGACGCTCGTTATTACTATGTTCCTACGTGGCAAGGTTGGCCGCTCATCCAGGTCATCCTTCGTTTCCACCTCTATTGCGTCCAGACCTAGTGTACCGTTATACGCGGAATACAACTATCTCCCGTCCAAGCGGCATCAGGCTTCGAGAACTGCTGACCGCACACGATCTACGCTTGCCAGCTGTAGAGCGGCATTCGCATGGCCGATGCCCTCCATGGCAGCTCCAGCGTGCACGCTTTGACCTGGAGCTGTCGAGCTGTGCGAAGTTAGCTACCCCTCACTCGGTGTTTCACCAACTTTTCACCGCAGTTCTGGGCCGATACCGGACTCATACTCCGGTATTTAATGATGGCTCACGGATGGGTAGTGCGACGGGTTCCGCTTTTGTATACCATGGCGACGTTCACAAGTACCGCCTTCCAGACGCCAGTTCAGTATTTACCGCCGAGCTGTTTGCCATATTTTATTTCCTGCTTTTTATCTCCAGTTCAGGTCCTGGAAGTTTTATTATCTGTTCCGACTCTTTTAGCGCCCTCCAGCCCCTGCAACAGTTTATCGGCACCTCGGCATTGATTATTAAAATTCAGACGTTGATCTCGCAACGACTGTCTCGCGGATACCAGTTTGTTTTTACGTGGATCCCAGGCCATGTGGGTATTCCGGGCAACGAGGCGAGGGATTCCAGGCGTGAGGAAGTGATTTTAACCCGCCTGAGGATCCGGAGCCTGTCTGTGCGACGTGCAATGTTCCACTCTCCGTCGCACACGTCCTTGTTGATTGTCCGCAATACGGTCGTGAGCGTCAGTCCCTCTGCCTGGGCCTTACACTGTGCTCTGTTTTAGGCAACAACGCAGTAGCTGTCAATACAGCACTGCGGTTTGTTGCCAAGATTGATTTTTGCAAGCAAGTGTAAGCTGCTTTTATATTGGCGGATATTGACTTTTAGTTGTTTTTACTTTGGATGTTATTCTGTTTTTTCCCTTTTAAAGATTTTATCAGTTTTAGGTTTTATAAGTTTATGTTTTTACCAGTTGTTTAACTTTTAACTGTTTTAGCTCTCGGTTTTAGACTTTTTAACCTTTTAGGGTGAGGTTTTATTGTTGGCTTGTTTTATTCTGTGAACTTAGGGCCCTAATGACATTGTGGTCGATCGGCCCTTAAATAATACTCACTCACTCACTCAATGCGCATGCGATGCACATAAGATGTGATGTCGAGCGATGCCATGCGCATGTGATTTGATGTGACTCAATGCGCATGCGATGCGATGAGCATAAGATGCGATAACAAGCGATGCCATGCGCATGTGACGCGATCTGACTCAATGCGCATGCGATGCGATGCACATAAGTTGCGGTATCCAGCGATTCCATGCGCATGGGATGCGATGTGACTAAATGCTAATGCGATGTGATACACATAAGATGCGATATCAAGCGATGCCATGCGCATGTAATGCGATGCGATTCAATGCGCATGCGATGCGATGCACTTAAGATGCGATATCAAGCTATGCCATGCGCATGGGACGCTACGTGAATCAATGCGCATGCGATGCGATGCAAGTAAGATGCGATATCAAGCGATGCCATGCGTATGTGACGCCATGTGACTCAATGCGCAAGCGATGCGATGCACGTAAGATGCGATATCAAGCGATGCCATGCGTATGTGACGCCATGTGACTCAGTGCGCATGCGATGCGATGCACATAAAATGCGATATTAAGTGACGCCATGCGCATGTGACGCGATATGATTCAATGCGCAGGCGATGCACATCAGATGCGATGTCGAGCGATGCCATGCGCAACTAATGCGATGTGACTCAATGCGCATGCGATCGGAAGCACATAAGATGCGATGTAGAGCGATGCCATGCGCATCTGATTTGATGTGACTCAATGCGCATGAAAAGCAATGCACATAACATGCTATATCAAGCGATGCCATGCGCATGTCACGCGGTGTGACTCAATGCGCATGCCATGCGATGCACATATGATGCGATGTCGAGCAATTCAATGCTAATGTGACGCCATGTGACTCAATGCGCATGCGATGCGATGCACATAAGATGCGATTTCGAGCAATTCAATGCTAATGTGACGCGATGTGCCTCAATGCGCATGCGATGCGATGCACATAAGATGCTATATCAAGCGATGCCATGCGCAAGTGACGCGATGTGACTCAATGCGCATGCCATGCGATGCACATATGATGCGAGGTCGAGTGATGCTATGCGCATGTGATGCGATGTGACTCAACGTGCATGCGATGCGATGCACATAAGATGCGACATCAAGCGAGGCCATATGCATGTGATGCGATGTGACTCAATGCACTAGCGGTGCGATGCACATAAGATGCGATACCAAGCGATTCCATGCGCATGTGACGCGATGTGTCTCAATACGCATGCGATGCGATGCACATAAGATGCGATATTAAGCGATGCCATGCGAATGTGACGCGATGTGACTCAATACGCATGCGATGCGGTGAACATAAGATGCGATCTCGAGGAATGCCGTGCCCATGCGACGCGATGTGACTCCATACGCATGCGATGCGATGCACATAAGATGCGATATGAAGCGATGCCATGCGCATGTGACGGCATGTGACTCAATGCGCATGCGATGGGAAGCACATATGATGTCATGTCGAGCGATGCTATGCCATTGTGATGCGATGTATCTGAATACGTATGCGGTGCAATGCACATAAGATGCAATATCAAGCGATGGAATGCGAATGTGCCGTGAAGTGACT
Source organism: Tenodera sinensis (assembly GCA_030765045.1). Classification (NCBI taxonomy): domain Eukaryota; kingdom Metazoa; phylum Arthropoda; class Insecta; order Mantodea; family Mantidae; genus Tenodera; species Tenodera sinensis. Next base: position 110,853,413 of record CM060970.1, on the reverse strand, counting down.
CAATGCGCATGCGATGCGCTGAACATAACATGAGATTTCGAGCGATGCCATGCGAATGTGACGCGATGTGACTCCATACGCATGCGATGCGATGCACGTAAGAGTCGATACAAGGCGATTCCATGCGCATGTGACGCGATGTGGCTCACTGTGCATACGATGCGATGCACATAAGCTGCGATATCATGCGATGCTATGCGCATGTGACGCGATGTGACTCAATGCGCATGCAATGCGATGCTCATAAGATTCGATATCAACTGATGTGATGCGCTTGTAATGCGATTCGATCAATGCGCATGCCATGCGATGCACATATGATGCGATATCAAGCGATGCCAAGCGCATGTGATGCGATGTGGCTCAATGCGCATGCGATGCCTTGCACATAAGATGCTATATCAAGGGATGCCATGCACATGTGACACGATGTGACTCAATACGCATGCGATGAGATTCACGTTAGATGCGATGTCGAGCGATGCCATGCACATGTGACGCGATGTGGCTCAAAGCGAATACGATGCGATGCACATAAAGTGCAATATCAAGCGATGCCATGCGCATGTGATTCGACGTGACTCAATGCGCATGCGATGCGATGCACATGAGATACTATATCAAGCGATGCCATGCGCATGTGACCCGATGTGACCCACTGCGCATGCGCTGCACATAGGATGCGCTATCAAGGAATGCAATGCTCATGTGACGCGATGTGACTCAATGAGCAATCGATGCGATGCACATAAGATGCGATTTCAAGCGATGCCAAGCGCATGTGACGCGATGTGGCTCAATACGTATGCGATACGATGCACATAAGATGCGATATTAAGTGATGCCATGCGCATGTGACGCGATGTGATTCAATTCGCATGCGATTCGATGCACTTAAGATGCGATGTCGAGCGATGCCATGCGCATGTGACGCGATGTGGCTCAATGCAAATGCGATGCGATGCACATAAAGTGCGATATCAAGCGATGCCATGCGCATGTGATGTGATGTGACTCATTGCGCATGCGATGCACATATGATGCGATGTCGAGCGATGATATGCGCTTGTGGTGCGATGTGACTCAATACGTATGCGATGCAATGCACACAGGATGCGAAATCAAGCGATGGAATGCGAATGTGACGCAAAGTGACTCAATGCGCATGCTATGCGGTAAACATAAGATGCGATCTCGAGCAATGCCGTGCCCATGCGACGCGATGTGACTCCATACGCATGCGATGCGATGCACATAAGATGCGATATGAAGCGATGCCATGCGCATGTGACGGGATGTGACTCAATGCGCATGCTATGCGGTAAACATAAGATGCGATCTCGAGCAATGCCGTGCCCATGCGACGCGATGTGACTCCATACGCATGCGATGCGATGCACATAAGATGCGATAACAAGCGATGCCATGCACATGTAATGCGATGCGATTCAATGCGCATGTGATGCGATGCACTTAAGATGCGATATCAAGCGATGCCATGCGCATGTGACGCGATCTAACTCAATGCGCATGCGATGCGATTCACATAAGTTGCGGTATCCAGCGATACCATGCGCATGGGATGCGATGTGACTCAATGCGCATGCGATGTGATGCACATAAGATGCAATATCAAGCAATGCCATGCACATATAATGCGATGCGATTCAATGCGCATGCGATGCGATGCACATAAGATGCGATATCACGCGATGCCATGCGCATGTGCTGCGACGTGACTCAATGCGCATGAAATGCGTTGCACATAAGATGCCATCTCAAGCGATGCCATGCGCATGTCACGCTATGTGACTCACTGCGCATGCGCTGCACATAAGATGCGTTATCAAGGAATGCCATGCGCATGTCACGCGATGTGACTCAATGCGCATGTGATGCACATAAGATGCGATATCAAGCGATGTCATGGGAATGTAATGCGATGTGATTCAATGCGCATGCGATGCGATGCACATATGATGTCATGCCGAGCGATGCTATGCGCTTGTGATGCGATGTATCTCAATACGTATGCGGTGCAATGCACATAACATGCAATATCAAGCGATGGAATGCGAATGTGCCGTGAAGTAACTCAATGCGCATGCGATGCGGTGAACATAACATGAGATATCGAGTGATGCCATGCGAATGTGCCGTGAAGTGACCCAATGCGCATGCTATGCGATGCACATAACAATCGATACCAAGCGATTCCATGCGCAGGTGACGCGATGTGGCTCACTGCGCATACGATGCGATGAACATAAGCTGCGATATCATGCGATGCTATGCGCATAAGATTCGATATCAACTGATGTGATGCGCTTGTAATGCGATACGATTCAAAGCGCATGCCATGCTATGCACATATGATGCGATATAAAGCGATTCAAATGCGCATGTAATGCGATGTGACTCAATGCGCATGCGACGCGATGCACATAAGATGCGATATCAAGCGATGGAATGCGAATGTGACGCGAAGTGACTCAATGTCCATGCGATGCGATTCACATTGGATGCGATGTCGAGCGATGCCAAGCGCATATGATGCGATGTGACTCAATGCGCATGCGGTGCCTTGCACATAAGATGCTATATCAAGCGATGCCATGCGCATGTGACGCTATGTGGCTCAAAGCGAATACGATGCGATGCACATAAAGTGCGATATCAAGCGATGCCATGCGCATGTGATTCAACGTGACTCAATGCGCATGCGATGCCATGCACATAGAATGCTATATCAAGCGATGCCATGCGCATGTGACGCGATGTGACCCACTGCGCATGCGCTGCACATAGGATGCGTTATCAAGGAATGCAATGCTCATGTGACGCGATGTGACTCAATGAGCAATCGATGCGATGCACATAAGATGCGATTTCAAGCGATGCCAAACGCATGTGACGCGATGTGGCTCAATACGTATGCGATGCGATGCACATAAGATGCGATATTAAGTGATGCCATGCCTATGTGACGTGATGTGATTCAATTCGCATGCGATGCGATGCACTTAAGATGCGATGTCGAGCGATGCCATGCGCATGTGACGCGATGTGGCTCAATGCGAATGCGATGCGATGCACATAAAGTGCGATATCAAGCGATGCCATGTGCATGTGATGTGATGTGACTCAATGCGCATGCGATGCACATATGAAGCGATGCCGAGCGATGCTATGTGCTTGTGATGCGATGTGACTCAATACATATGCGATGCAATGCACATAAGATGCGAAATCAAGCGATGGAATGCGAATGTGACGCAAAGTGACTCAATGCGCAGGCGATGCGGTAAACATAAGATTCGATATGAAGCGTTGCCATGCGCATGTGACGCGATGTGACTCAATGCGCAGGCGATGCGATGCACATAAGATGCGATACGAAGCGCTGCCATGCGCATGTGACGCGATGTGGCTGAATGCGCATACGATGCGATGCAGGTAAGCTGCGATATCATGCGATGCTATGCGCATGTGACGCGATGTGACTCAATGCGCATGCGATGCTATGCACATAAGATGCGATATCAAGCGATGCCATGCACATGTAACACGATGTGACTCAATACGCATGCAATGCGATGCACATAAGATGCGATATCAAACGATGCCATGCGCATGTGACGCGATTTGACACAATGCGCATGTGATGCGATGCACATAAGATGCTATATCAAGCGATGCCATGCGCATGTGACGTGATGTGACCCCCTGCGCATGCGCTGCACATAAGATGCGTTATCAAGGAATGCAATACTCATGTGACGCGATGTGACTCAATGCGCATGCGATGCGATGCACCTAAGACGCGTATCAAGGGGTGCCATGCGCATGTGACGCGATGTGACCCAATCCGCATGCGATGAGATGCAAATAAGATGCAATATCAAGCGACGCAATGCGTATGTGACGCGATGTGACTCAATGCGCATGCGATTCGATGCACATAAGATGCGATGTCGAGGGAACCCATGCGCATGTAATGCGATGCGATTCATTGCGCATGCGATGCGGTGCACATAAGATGCGATGTCGAACGGTGCCATGCGCATGTGATGCGATGTGACTCAATGCGCATGCGATGCGATGCACATAACATGCGATATCAAGCGACGCAATGCGTATGTGACGCGATGTGACTCAATGCGCATGTGATGCGATGCACATAAGATGCTATGTCGAGGGAACCCATGCGCATGTAATGCGATGCGATTTATTGCGCATGCGATGCGGTGCACATTAGATGCGATGTCGAACGGTGCCATGCGCATGTAATGCGATGCGACTCAATGCGCATGCGATGTACATAAGATGCGATACCTAGCGATGCCATCAGCATGTGACGCCATGTGGGTTAAGGCGCATAAAATGAGATGCACATAAAATGCGTTATCAAGCGATGCCATACGCATGTGATGCGGCATGACTCAATGCGCATGCGATACGATGCACATAAGATGCGATATCAAGCGATGCCATGCGCATGTGACGCGATGTGGCTCACTGCGCATGCGCTGCACATAAGATGCGTTATCAAGGAATGCCATGCGCATGTGACGCGATGTGACTCAATACGTATGCGATGCGATGCACATAAAATGCGACATCAAGGAATGGAATGCGAATGTGACGCGAGGCGGCTCAATGCGCATGCGATGCGATGCACGTAAGATGCGATATCAAGCGATGCCATGCGCATGTGACGCGATGTGGCTCACTGCGCATGCGCTCACATAAGATGCGTTATCAAGGAATGCCATGCGCATGTGATGCGATGTGACTCAATGCGCATGTGATGCACATAAGATGCGATATCAAGCGATGGAATGCGAATGTGACGCGAAGTGGCTCAATGCGCATGAAATGCGATGCACATAAGATGCTATATCAAGCGATGCCATGCGCATGTGACGCGATGTGGCTCACTGCGCATGCGCTCACATAAGATGCGTTATCAAGGAATGCCATGCGCATGTGATGCGATGTGACTCAATGCGCATGTGATGCACATAAGATGCGATATCAAGCGATGGAATGCGAATGTGACGCGAAGTGGCTCAATGCGCATGCGATGTGATGCACATAGCATGCGATATCAAGCGATGGAATGCGAATGTGACGCGAAGTGACTCAATGCGCATGCGATGCGGTGAACATAAGATGTGATATCGAGGGTTGCCATGCGCATGTGACGCGATGTGACTCCATGCGCATGGGATGCGATGCACATAAGATGCGATATTAAGCGATGCCATGCGCATGTGAAGCGATGTGTCTCAATGCGAATGCGATGCGATGGACATAAGATGCAACATCAAGCAATGCCATGCGCATGTGACGCGATGTGACTCAATGAGCATGCGATGCGTTGCACATAAGATGCGATATCAAGCGATGCCATGGGAATCTAATGCGATTCGGTTCAATGCGCATGCGATGCACATACGATGCGATGTCGAGCGATGCTATGCGCTTGTAATGCATTGTGACCCAATGCGCATGCGTTGCGATGCACATAAAATGCGACATCAAGCGATGCCATGCGCATGTAATGCGATGCAATTCAATGCGCATGCGTTGCGATGCACGTAAGATGCGATGTCGAGGGATGCCATGCCCATGTGATGCGATGTGGCTCAATGCGCTAGCGGTGCGATGCACAAAAGATGCGATGCCAGTAGGGTATATAAGGGCAAGCTGGCACACTCTTTTATGGGCAAGATGGCCGCCATGCGTAATCTAAGGATTACTAGGTAAGGTGGTAGGGGAAGCAGGACGTTGTAGGTGTTTGAAGGAATCTCTAGGGATGACTCTTAAGGCCTATAGCAGTGTATGTATGCTTATGAGCGTTCATGGTGCCTGAGTATGTCGTTCACTATATCGGTGTATGCCGCCTAACACAAGAGCTTTCTAATTTGATTAAATACATTACCCCAACATGATACCTCACCCCACATCGCCTCACTAGCCTAGCCTAACCTAACCTAACCTAAGCCCCATACTTCTACTCGTCTGACCTATCCTAACCTAAGCTAGCTCCCACTCCTTTTACTCTAGTCCTTCATAATTTAACATAACCTAAGCCCCATACTTCTACTCGTCTAACCTAACCTAACCTAGCTCCCACTCTATTTACTGCGGTATTTTATAATTTAACCTAAGTCCATACTTCTACTCGTTTAACCTAACATTACTTAACCCAACTAACCTAAGTCATTACTTCTACATGGCTATCCTAACCTAGCTCCTGCTATGTACTCTGGTCTTTGATAATTTAACCTAAGTCCATACTTCTACTCGTTTACCCTAACATTACTTAACCTAAACTAACCTAAGTCATTACTTCTACATGGCTAACCTAACCTAGCTCCCACTATTTACTCTGGTCTTTGATAATTTAACCTAAGCCCATACTTCTACATGTCTAGCCTAACCTAGCTTAGCCTAACCTAAGCCAACCTATCCTAACCTATCTGATTCCCATTTTCCTCAAGCATTCTATTCTTCTATAACCTTTTCTAACCTTTGCACCATACCGTTTCAGGCTTAGACATCCCGCTTTCTTTTGCAGATGTTTTTTTTTCAGTAACTTTAGATAGGTACTCCGAAGGTATTAGACCCTCGGACATGCGAACCCTAAGTATTTTCCATACTTTTTACGAAACGCTAATGCTCTTTCGGAGTTTAGTAGCTATTTTAGCCGTTTTTGCGGTATTCTGAAGGTCTTTTTCCGAATTTTTAAAGGTTTGTCATGGATTTTCTATGTTTTCACGTCGTTAGTATGTTTTAATGTTTTTAAGGGGCATATGGAGCCTTTTTAGCGATTTTTTATGCTTTCATGATCAAATTCCATCCTTTTGTAAATGTATGATGTTCTCGTCTAGAGAATTGCTTAGTGTTCCTAAGACTAACCTAACTTAACCACAAACCTCTTTAGAGACATTTCTTCGACGTTATTTAACATTATACATGCTTCTTTTTCTCCTCCCTCCAACTCTTTTTGTAAACTAACATTAGAAAACGTTGTAACCTTGTTATTCAAATAGCTATTGTATCCGTCTTTGTACACTGCTCCAGTATGCTATACATGTCAACCTCATTTAACGGTTCTCTTAATTAGTTCTGTATCTTCTAACTGTAACACGCGAAACGCTGCTTACATTCCTTCTAAGACTATCGTAACCTAACCTAACCTAACCTAACCCAACCAACATCGTCACCAAAACCACCTATCCTGCACGACCACAACCATCGCAGCACCCCACACCTCGGTCATCACCACCGCCACCATAAACTACACGAACACCACCATCCTCACTATCACCACCATTCTCACCATTCTCACCGCCACCACCTCCGTCATCACCATCGTTACCATCTCTACCATAACCATCACCATTACCACCATCCTCACCATCGTTACCATCATCACCATCACAGTCATAATCATCACCAACACAACCATCACCAACCCCACCTATTATAATCTAAACTGTTTCTTTTGAAGTATTCTTTTACAGCTTTATTCATCATTATTGTTTTTCTTACCCTTTATAGAGCCTTAAACTGGCACTAAAATATGTTCTAACCAATGATGTTGAAGTATTTATAGTTCAGTATTTCTAAGACGTGTACAATATCTTTAATAGTATTTTAACACAATCTTCTGATTATATACAGTTAATCAGGGTATACTTACTTTAAGGTAGTAGGGTAGACGCCTCTCCTCTTTTATCTGGGCTGGAGACCAGCACTAGAGTTAAAGTCTAGTGGCAGAGTTAACGCCTCCCTTTATAATTTCTATTTTTATTCTTTCTTCGACAAGCATCATGGGGGTGTGGAGAGACCAGATGAGTAAGCTGTTTTATCTTTCTTCTTTCTTCGTGAAGGCGTGGAGGAGTCAGTTGAGCAAATTTTTCATTTTCTACAGGAGACGTAACGGAGAAAATAATTATCTTACGATCTAAGCTGCATTCTCTTATGCATGGGCTGCAACGCTGTAATGCCCGTACGCATACGTTGATATTCCATCCTCTGCAATTACTCTCTTGTCATCATTAGGCGACAGAGCTATTTTATTAGATTCAACTGTAGAAACATTATGATGCTGGGATAGGATTAAGTTCTTAGGGGTTCTTACGATTTTCAAAGTTTTAAGGCACTCCATATAGCTATTAAAGCTGATGTATTGCTTAATGGCGCTATGTTTTATACCTTTGACCTTTTTTATCACAGAGCCATCAATATCGAGAGCATGCATTTTAGGTCTAAGACCAACGAAGCGACGAATGATTTTACCACTCGCTTCATCTTTAAACTTTCCCAACACCTTCTTGTTTTGTGTAGAATAGCATTTATGGTTAACAGGGTAATCAGCTGTGTCCAGATGTTCAAGCATGTGTAATTTATCCTGGTATATATCAGCTGTAGTCACTCGATGGATGAAGGAATCTGTATCTGTATACAACAGTTTAAGGTTTTCAGCTCCATAATATGGAAGTAACACATCGTATTGATACGAATACATTAGCGTCTTGGAAATGTCTAGTACACTCATAGCAATGTATATAGGCTTGTTGAACACTATTTTACGAGAAGCCATATGGACAGATGCAAGATCAGGCCCGTATATTGTTCGATCGATAAATGTAGGCTTGGCTATAAGTTTTTCCAGAGTCTTCTCGTTGGTAACAAGGCGTATATCCATTCGATTCCGTATATTCTCCATTGTTTTGCCAAACATAGCGTTGTTGAAAAGTTTGTACAAATCCTTTTCAAAATCGTTTCTTGCTTGCTGCCGTAGACGGTTATTAAATTCGACGTAAGGCTTTAACCAACAAGATTGACGGAATTTTAGTGCTCGATGAATCTTTACTAGTCGTAGACCATGACTAAGAGCCTGTTTCAAGGCCATGTAATGTACCACATACTTCTTACGGGATCCAAGATGGGCAATTAGTTTCTTTGAAGACGATTCCCCAGGTTTCATACTCTCAGGCAGAAAGGGTAAATCATTATGAAGTTCATGTAGCTCTGTAGGGTATTCCACGTCAACCTCCAAGATATATCCAAGGCAATCATTCCCCTTCAACGAGCCGAGATGTATATCTTCAGGAGAAACCCACGTAAATCTACCATAAGGAAGGGCGTGACACATAGCCCAGCCGTATTGGTTATTGGCGTCTTCGTATGTAATAAAATGAGAGGGTTTACGAGGATCATACTGCTCCATATAGATGTTGTTAGCCTCCGCATGCCGGTGAGAAACCTGGCATAACCCTCCTCTTATACAAGATTCAACCATGAGTAGCTGATCGTAATCAAGAAGCAATTCCAGTATACAGCAGCATAGCATCCCATGTAAGTCCTGGAGAAGTAAAATAATGTGCAGGATCCACTTTATGAGTTTTAAGAGTTTGGTCTCTGAATGTTTCAAAGACATCCGTAAGGAGAAGAACATCAGAGGTTAAGTAAATATCACTGTATTCACCTAAGTTTCTCACATTAAACTGACTCCATACATTTCTAGCATGCTCATAGTCATCGGCGGTAATTTCTTCTTTATTTAATTTATTGTAGAATGCTTCCCTTGGAGGCAGATGAGTGTCGTTCAAAACATCCCATGATGTGAGGTAATCGTAGGGAAACACTCCCTTACGAGTCATCAAGCCAATCTTCTCTTCTCTGAAGTACTTCTCTGTTTCGGGATACGTAGTTAGGTTTTTCACTAACTTATCCAAGCTTGTACTCAGGAAACGGTAGGTATCCACAAACCTGAGTTTAATATCCCCAACATACTTGGAGAATGATATATAACTTTCCTCTGAATTTGGTATAACCTCTACTCTTTCGCTTGTGCAACCTAACTCCTTAATAATGAAATGGGAGTCATACCCGCTCAAGTTATGCATAAACACAGGTATATAATTAGGTGTTTTACAAGCTAGGTTACATTTATTGTGTAAAGATCCTCTGTACACCCCTGTCACGTGATCGTGATCGCGAACCTTCCAATTATCTTCTGTAAATTCATTCCCGCACAGGTAGCATATTGTAGAAGCATCGAATGATTCTTGTTCTTCAGCTGTAAGATTAAGAGGTTTAGCAGATTTGTATAACACACTAATTTTATTTGCCAGATCCATCAGGCATCCCATAAACTTCTGTGCAGCGTCAGGTCCTCGGTAAACATACGGTTCAGCAGGAAGAGTTGTTTCTAGTTGTTCAACACTAGACGACGGTTTCACATAAACACAAAAGCTCATGGGAGAATGACTTTGATAGGGTGTTGTGTAGGAGGTTTCAGGATTAGAGGCGCAGGTATAGTAAGGAGCGAGAATGCTCTCAAAATCGGCGTAGATAACATATGGCAGTTTCAACATTCGTTCTACGTTTTTTGAATCTGACAATAGAGTTTTCCTTTGTAGGCATAACGCATCTAGAAATGCCATGTTCTCTACATATTTCTCTGTACTCTTCTAATTTTTTCATTCCTCTTCGTCCATATTGGTCATCAAAATGGCTGAAACATCTTTTACATGTATATATTTTTCCATGATGTTTAGTTTTCTGACGACGAATAAGCTTCTCAAAATCCTTTATATACACATAGTGATGTCTGTCAGTAGCATCACTCAACAGAAGAAGGTCGCGGTGATCAGTTAATTCTTCATCAACAACCTTTATGGGAAACACTTCATGTTTATCATCCACTCCAAACACATTTATGGATATATTATTGGGTTTTTCAAATTTAGCGATTTCGCCCAAGCTCGTAGGAAATGAGACGCATGAGAAATCGTATTTTTCTTGGAGATCCTTATACTTGCTAACACGCTGAGGTTTATTTCGAATGAACTTAGCCAGAACAGCGTACATAAAGGAGTGTCGCCTTGCCGTGGCGGAGGGGCTCAGTACCCGATCCAGACGGCCTACTAAGTGTGTCTTTGTGACCACTGGTAGGCAAGAGGTGAGGGGAAGCTAAGAACATTCCAACGGGTATATGAGGCTCGTTAGTCTTGCTCGACAACTCATCTAGGAGAAGAGGACTCCGAAATCAAACTCCCCCAGGGGAACCTACTACGGTAGGTCCGGGTATGGCGCACCCGGGCCCCGAGTCACTCACAATAATTTCTCCCCCTCCACTTTCATCCCCTCCGAAGGAGTGTCGCCTTGCCGTGGCGGAGGGGCTCAGTACCTAATCCAGACGGTCTACTAAGTGTGTCTTTGTGACCACTGGTAGGCAAGAGGTGAGGAGAAGCTCAGAACATTCCAAACGGGTAGATGAGGCTCGTTAGTCTTGGTCGACGACTCATCTAGGAGAAGAGGACTCCGAAATCGAACTCCCCCAGGGGAACCTACCACGGTAGGTCCGGGTTTGGCGCGCCCGGGGCCCCGAGCTGCGCACCATCATTTCACCCCCTCCATATACATTAACTGTGCCACGTGCAGCGATTTATGTTGCTTTTATACCACCCTCTTCCTCTTCTAGGTCTATTCCGATTATTAGTTAGTAAGGCTTTAGTTTTATAACTCCTGTCTCACCAGCAGGGATTTTTCCTATCTCCGTGGTCCTCTCCCACGGTTTTCAGCGCGGCCCCCGACTTGTGTGCTCTTCGGAGGTCTCAGGCGTGAAGGTTGTGCGGACCCCTCACACTGCCCCCATGTGTAGCCTTAGATGCGGAGCCCGTCCACACGTCATGTACACCCACGTAGCTCCTTGAGGGCACGGCCGGTGTTAATCTCCCGACGGCCGCGTGCCATCGGGTTAGTATCACCGGCCGGACGTGTTACCGCTGACGGAGCCCCGGTGTAATCAACCCGAAGTCCCCTGAATCCACGCTGACTCCGTTGAGGCAGCGTGTGCTAAAGCGGGCAGCCACAGGGGGTTATTCCTGTGGTGGGGGCATAAAACCGGGGTGTCACGTGGTGAACGGTTTACCCATGCGGACAAGCAGTGGAGATCGGAGGGTAGCTCCTCTGAAGTACGCCTTGAGGTCAGTAATGGAGGGGTCTCCATGGCGGCACAGACCGTGGAGATTTTGGTGTCTTTTATCCTTTGACCCCCGGATGGCAGGCTGACGCCGACGGTTCCGGATGAGGTCCAAATTCAAAATGCATCCGTGCAAAAGCTCTTCATTTGACTCGTTTTTGGTAATGATCATGGCATGTGATGGAAAGACGTTAAAGGACCTGAGCCCATTTTATATTAAACGGGAAATAGACAGAATTTGTGGCATTGTGAAAAATGCGACTAGAGTTCGAGACGGTACGCTTTTGATCGAAGTGACTTCTGTAGACCAGGCGCAAAGACTTCTTAAAGCGACCTTGTTGGGATCCTACCCAATCCGGGTAGCTCCACACAAGTCGTTGAACACATGTAGAGGAGTAGTCACCACGTCTAGTCTGGACAACCTCACCAATGAGGAGATTGTTACTTGCTTCTCCGACCAGCGTGTGTGTCAAGCGTACCGTCTGACACGAAGGCAGGATGGTAAAGTTATTGAGTTTCGTACGGTGTTCCTCACTTTTAAGGGCACCCAATTACCAGAATATATCTACTGCGGTTACGAACGTGCCGCCGTACGTCAATATGTCCCGAACCCTATGCGCTGTTTTCAGTGTCAGAAGTTCGGACATACTGAGACAGCGTGCAACCATCCTGCCGTTTGTGAGAGTTGTGGCCTATCACCTCATGAGGGCACGGCTTGTACCCGTGACCCTCATTGTGTTAACTGTGGAGGGACTCATCCATCGAGCTCTCGACAGTGTCCGAAATGTCTGGATGAGAAGTGTATTCAGGAACTGCGTGTGAAAGGACCCCTCACCTTTCCAGAAGCGCGTCGCCGCTTTGAGCAGCTCAAGCCCACGACCACCTTGGACTATGTCTCTGCTGCCCGACGCCCTGCTGTGAACACAATCGCCATACAGCACGTTCCTGTTGCAGACGCTTGTACCCAGACCGAGTCACTGGCAAGTACCCCTCCACCGAATCGTGCCACACCTGCATCGGCGACAACATCCTCAGCCGTGCAGACCAAAGCTCGTAAGCCGTCCACAAGCCGTAGCGAGCCTATTGAAAAACATCGTTCCAGGCCTATTGTTCGCGCCGGTAGTCGCTCTTCCTCTTTGAAGTCCCGCTCTCGCTCCGCGAGCCGTAGAGCATCCTCTTCTTCACATACATCTGAGGAATCTCCAGAGGACGGCGACTTTCACATCGTAGGTCCGAAGTCAGCCAAAGTAAGAAAGAAAAAGATGAAGACAAGCCACTGATCTCTTTCTTACTATGGAAATAATCCAGTGGAATGTTAATGGGTACCGGGCACGAGTTCCGGACATACAGCATCTACTTTCTCAACGCTGTCCGTCAATCGTCTGTCTACAAGAAACAAATTTGCACCCCTACCACGCTCTCCGTCTTCGCGGTTTCTCGGCATATAGACATGACTCTGCAGCTGATGGGCGAGCGTGTGGTGGTGTTGCTATTTTGGTGGCGCATAACATCTCTGCCATCAGCATACCACTTAACACGCCGCTGCAAGCCGTAGCGATACGTGTACAGCTGCAGAGCGTCTGTTTCTCTATTTGTAATGTCTATGTGCCACCCGTCAGTGTTGTACACGAAAATTATCTTCGGGTTCTCTTAGCGCAGATTCCGCCACCACTCCTTTTTCTCGGCGATCTGAATGCCAAGCACACTCACTGGGGCTCCGACACTGACGATGCTCGAGGGTGCCTTGTAGCAGACCTTTGCGATATGTCCGGCTTAGTCCTATTAAACACTGGCGTGCCTACTTTCTAATCATCTGCCTATGGTACACACTCCGCTCTAGACGTTTCTTATAGTACTCCGTCACTGGTACCACTACTTAACTGGTCGGTAATTTCCGACTTATATGGCAGTGATCATTACCCCATTAACATTCACCTATCCGGCCACCATTTTGTGCCAACACGTTTTCCTCACTGGATTATTTCCAAGGCTGACTGGGGGAAATTCCGTTCCCTCATTCACCTTCGGGACAATGATTTTGACACCATTGATGAAGTGGTGGAATATTTTACCTGTTCTATCTTGCTCGCAGCGAATTCCAGCATTCCTCGAGGTTCCTCTACCCCACGACGTGCTCCTGTACCTTGGTGGACCGAGGAATGCCGTTTGGCTATTAAAGCACGCAAGCGTGCTCTGCGTGTCTTCCACTTACATCCAACGGAGGCAAACTTTGTTTCTTTTAAACGCTGTCGGGAAGGGCGCGTTTTGTACTTCGCAGTGCAAAGTGGAGCTCCTGGGAGTCTTATGTTTCTTCCCTTTCCAGCCGCAGTTCTGCACAACAGGTGTGGACTGCTGTGCGGTGTATGTACGGTAGGTGTCGTCGGACGATAATTACCGGTCTTACCGTACAGGGCTCCACTTAAACCAGTGAGCAGGATGTTGCCGACGCCCTTGCCGACTCTTTCGCTGCCGATAGCCAAACGCAAAGTTACAATACCGCCTTTTTACCCATCGAGGAATCTGCGGATCGGATAGCCCTGCATTTTAACACTGACTGTAGTGAACCTTACAACACACCTTTTACGGAAGCGGAACTGGCCCATGCTCTGTCTATTGCAAAGGACTCATCTCCGGGACCTGATGAGATCCACCAACAAATGCTGCTTCATCTCCCACCTGAGGCTCTCTCCTTCATGTTGGGCATGTACAACCGTATCTGGATTCAGCAGGTTTTCCCATCTTCCTGGCACGAGGGTATTGTCATCCCTGTCCCTCGGCCTGGGAAAGACCGGATACTTCCCTCCAGCTACCGCCCTATCTGCTTAACGAGTGTCGTTTGTAAGACCTTGGAACGAATGATTAACAGCACAGTGTGGTGGCTGGAGACGAATAACCTGCTGTGCAATGTTCAGTGCGGTTTTCGTCGCCATCGCTCCAGTGTCGACAACCTGACACGCATGGAGGCTTATGTTCAGAATGCCTTTCTCATGAAGCAGCACGTCGTGGGGGTCTTCTTCGACCGACAGAAGGCCTACGACACTACATGGCGCTACACTACGGTTTACGCGGTCATCTGGCGACTTTCGTTTTTAACTTTTTAAAACTTCGTCGTTTTCGTGTACGCATTGGCCATACTCTCTCAGAAGAAAAGATCCAGCACAATGGTGTACCCCAGGTGTCGATTCTCAGCGTAACGCTTTTCGCCGTGGCCATTAACGGGGTTGCCAGAGTTGTTCGTACCGGAATCCCGATGTCACTGTATGTTGACGACTTCGCGATATATTACCGCTCATATAATCTTGAGCACCTCGAACGTCAACTGCAGCTGAACATAACCTCCATCGCTGACTGGGCCCTTCGCACCGGGTTTCAGTTCTCCGCTACGAAAACGCAATGTATCCACTTCCATCGACTCCGTGGTGTACACCCTCCACCTGATCTTTATTTGCATGGTACACGTCTGCCGTTTGTTCCGCACGTTATGTTTCTGGGCCTTCACCTCGACAGCAAGCTAACTTGGGAGTTCCATATTCGTCAGCTTCGGGCTTCCTGCGATCGTTCACTTCGGGTACTCAGGGTTTTATCTGGGTCCTCTTGGGGTGGCGATCGCACTGTTATGTTGAGGCTTTATCGCTCGCTGGTGCGGTCCAAACTGGACTACGGTAGTTTTATCTATGGCGCGGCGTCCGCCACTAAACTCCGCCTTTTAGACACTGTCCACCATTCTGGTATCCGTCTAGCTACTGGAGCCTTCCGTACTAGCCGTGTTGAGTGTCTGTATGTTGATTCCTGGGAACCTCCACTGTCTATTCGCGCTCGATTTTATTAAGTTCTTACGTGGCAGCTGGCAGGTTGGCAGCTCACCCTGGTCACCCTTCCTTTAGATCTGTATTGCGCCCTGAACTCACCTACCGTTATCTTCCGAATACGACTATATCCCGTCCAAGCGGCATTCGATTTCGCGAACTACTCGCCACTCATGAGCTCCGAATGCCTGCTGTAGAGCGTTTTTCCTTCTCCCGCTCTCCCCCATGGCAACTTCATCGAGCCCGGTTTTACATGCGCTTTCAGGCTGTGCTAAGGTGGCCAACCCCCAGTCGGTGTTTCGTCAACTTTTCACCGAACTACTGGGACGTTACCGGACTTACACTCCGGTATTCACCGATGGTTCCCAGTTGGGTGGTGCTACGGGATGTAGTTTTGTCTATAACGGTAGACCACATCAATACCGCCTCCCGGACTACGGTTCTGTTTATACGGCCGAGCTGCGTGCTATATTTTACTGCTTACTTTTTATTTCCAACTTAGTCCCTGGAGGTTTTATAATTTGCTCCGACTCTCTGAGTGCAGTGGAGACCCTGCAGCAGTTCCTCGGCACGTCTACACTCGTTTTTAAAATTCAGACACTCATATCTCAATTGCTCTCACGCGGATACCAGTTAGTGTTTACATGGATCCCAGGCCATACGGGCATTCCGGGTAATGAAGCTGCGGATGCGGCAGCTAAGTCTGCATGCCGTCTGCCGCAGTCTTCTACCGACACTATACCCTATAGGGATGCTCAGCGGTACTTCCGTCGCCAGCTTCTATCGGTTTGGCAGCAGTCTTGGGAAGCGTTGCCTGGCACACAGCTCCGGATAATTAAAGACAGAGTGGAGCCCTCGCTGACCCCCTACAGTGATTCCAGGCGGGCTGAAGTTATCCTTACCCGCCTGAGGATAGGTCACACACGAGCCACTCACGGCCATCTTCTGCGTGGTGACCCGGCACCTGTCTGTCCGACATGCGATGTTCGCCTCACCGTCCCACACGTGCTCTTGGATTGTCCAAGACACGCTCGTGCGCGCCAGTCAGTTGGTCTGGGATCTACAGTAGCCTCAATTCTGGGTAACAACCGAGTGTCTGTGGCCAAAACTCTGCGGTTCATTGCCCAGATTGGATTTGCTACGCAAGTGTAACACATTTTTAATTCCTTTTTGAGGTTTTAACCCTGTTTTTAACTGGGATACATTTTACCTTTCAATGTTTTAACAATTTTGAATTTTAGTTTTTTTTTTTTTAGCTTTCAACTTTTACCTCTTTTTAGTATGTTGCTTTTCAGGGTTTTACTTTATCGTGTTAATCTGTAAGCTGAGGTTTTTAGCTGTTTACGGTTTTTAGTTATTATTTTAAGGTTTAACATTTAGCCAGAAAAGTTAATGAGTGTTTTTAAATTTTAAACTTTGACTTAGGGCCAAATTGACCTAGCTGTCGACGGGCCCTTAAGTCCCACTCACTCACTCACTCACTCACTCTACCTTCATTAACTGTGCCACGTGCAACGTTTTATGTTGCTTTTTATATCACCATCGTCCTCTTCTAGGTTTATTCTGATTATTAGTTTGTAAGTTCCTAGATTTATAACTCCTGTCTCACCAGCAGGGATCTTTCCTATCTCCGTGGTCCTGTCCCACGGTTTTCGGCGCGGCCCCCGACTTGTGTGCTCTTAGGAGGTCTCAGGCGCGAAGTTTAGGCGGACCCTTCACACTGCCCCCATGTGTAGCCTTAGGTGCGGAGCCCGTCCACACGTCAAGTACACCCACATAGCTCCTGGAGGGCACGGCCGGTGTTAATCTCCCGACGGTCGCGTGCAGTCGGTTTAGTATCACCGGCCGGACGTGTTACCGCTGACGGAGTCCCGGTGTAATCAACCCGAAGTCCCCTGAATCCACGGTGCCTCCGTTGAGGCAGCGTGTGCTAAAGCGGGGAGCCACAGGCGGTTATTCCTGTGGTGGGGGCATAAAACCGGGGTGTCACGTGGTGAACGGTTTACCCATGCGGACAAGCAGTGGAGATCGGAGGGTAGCCCCTCTGAAGTACGCTTTGAGATCAGTCATGGAGGGGTCTCCATGGCGGCACAGACCGTGGAGATTTTGGTGTCTTTTATCCTTTGACCCCCGGATGGCAGGCTGACGCCGACTGTACCGGATGGGGGTCCAAATAATCATGTCTCCGCGCAACCCCTCTTCCTTTGACCCTTTCTTGGTTTTGACTTTGGCATGTGACGGGAAAACGATAAAGGACCTTAGCCCATTTTATATAAAACGAGAAGTCGACAGAATATGTGGCCCGGTTAAGAACGCGACCAGAGTTGGAGACGGTACGCTGTTGATCGAAACCAACACGGCAGACCAGACCCAGAAACTTTTAAAGGCGATTTTGTGGGCTCCTACCCAATTCGGGTAGCCCTACACAAATCGCTCAACACATGTAGGGGAGTTGTCACCACCTCCAGTCTGGACAATCTGTCGAACGATGACCAGCGTGTGTGTCAGGCTTACCGTCTTACCCGAAAGCAGGATGGCAAGGATGTACCTTTGCGTACGGTGTTTCTGACGTTCAGAGGAACTAAATTGCCCGAGTACAGCTTTTGTGGCTACGAACGTGCCGCCTTACGCCAGTATGTGCCGAACCCCATGCGTTGTTTTAGGTGCCAACGGTTCGGCCATACTAAGACCCTGTGTAATAATCCTGCTATATGTGAGCGCTGTGGTTTAGCAGCCCATGAGGACCCGACATGTACACGGGATCCCCTCTGTGTGAACTGTGAAGGGAAGCATCCATCCAGCTCGCGTCAGTGTGCGAAGTTCCTGGATGAGAAGTGTATACAAGAATTGCGCGTGAAAGAACATCTCACGTTTCCAGAAGCGCGTCGTCGCTTTGAGCAGCTGAAACCTGCTACCACCACAGGTTATGCCTTGGCTGCCCGACGCGCTCCTGCCAGCAGCGTAGCGATCCAGCACGTTCCTGTGTCAGATGCTTCTACACAGACTGACCTACCTGCGAATACCCCTTCACTGTCTCGTGCCACAGCTGCACCTGCTACTACATCTGTAGCCGTGCAGACGCCAGCTCAGAAGACAACTAGCCGCAGCCAGCCTGTTGACAGCGATTATTCTAGGCCTTCTGGTTGCGCCAGCAGTCGCACATCGTCCATGAAGTCCCGCTCCCGCTCTCGTTCAGCGAGCCGCCGGGGATCTTCAGACTCCCGGACGTCGGCGGAGTCACCAGACAATGGCGAATTTAACCTACCCCGTCCGAAGTCGGTTAAGGTAAAGATGAAAGAGAAAAAGATGAAGACGAATCCCTAATTCTTCTTTACCATGGAAATAATCCAGTGGAATGTTAATGGGTTCCGGGCACGTGTTCCGGACGTACAGTATCTCGTTTCGCAACGGTCTCCATCAATCGTCTGTCTACAAGAAACGCACTTGCACCCAAACCACGCATTACATCCTCGTGGTTTTTGGGCATTTAGACATGACTCTGCAGCTTATAGGCGAGCCAGCGGGGGTGTTGCTATCCTGGTGGCGCATGATATCTCTGCCACAAGTGTGCCACTCAACACGCCGCTACAAGCTGTAGCGGTGCGTGTGCAGCTGTAGAGCCTCTGTTTCTCCCTTTGCAATGTCTATCTGCCACCGGTCAGTGTCGTACACACGAACGATCTTCGGGCTCTCTTGGCACAGATTCCGCCACCGGTCATCTTTGTCGGCGATCTGAATGCCAAGCACTCTCATTGGGGCTCCGACATTGACGATGCCCATGGGTGCCTTGTAGCAGACGTTTGCCATATGTCCGGCCTAGTCATATTAAACACTGGCGTGCGTACTTACTTATCATCTGCCTATGGTACACACTCCGCACTTGACGTTTCTTTTAGCAGCCCGTCACTGGTACCTCTACTCGACTGGTCGGTACTTTCCGACTTATTCGGCAGTGATCATTACCCCATTAGCATTCACCTATCGGGCCACAATTGTGTGCCAACACGCTTTCCTCACTGGATTATTTCCAAGGCTGACTGGGGGAAGTTTCGTTCCCTCATTCACCTAACCGACCATGGTTTTACCACCATTGACGACATGGTGGAGTATTTTACTTACTCTATCCTTCGTGCAGCGGATTCCAGCATTCCTCGTGGTTCCACTACACCTCGTCACGTTCCTGTGCCTTGGTGGTCCGAGGAATGCCGTTTGGCTACTAAAGCACGCAAGCGTGCATTGCGTATCTTTAAATTACATCCTACGCAGGCGAACTCTGTCGCTTTTAAGCGTGCTCGTGCTAGGGCAAGGTTTATACTTCGAGACGCAAAACGCAAATCGTGGGAAAAGTATGTATCTTCTCCTTCCCGTCGAAGTTCGGCGCATAAGGTGTGGACTGCTGTTCGGCGAATGTACGGCAAGTGTCGCCGGACGACCATCCCCGGCCTTGCCGTACAGGGCTCCCGTTACACCAGCGAGCAGGACATCGCCAAAGCCCATGCCGAGTGTTTTGCCTGTACTAGCCAAACCCAAAGCTATGATAGAGCGTTCTTAGCTATCAAGGAATCTGCGGAGCAGATAGGCCTTAGTTTTAACAGTGCCCAAAGTGAACCGTACAATGCACCATTTACCGAGGCGGAGCTAGCGCATTCCTTGTCCCTAGCAAAGAAATCTTCTCCCGGTCCTGATGACATCCAACCGCCAAATGCTGCTTCAGCTTCCACCTGCAGCTCTTTCCTTCATGTTGAGCATGTATAACCGCATCTGGCATCAGCAGGTTTTTCCGTCTTCCTTGCGAGAGGGCATTGTCATCCCTATCCCTCGATCAGGAAAAGACCGGGCACTTCCCTCTAGCTACCGCCCTATTTGCCTGACGAGTGTCGTCTGCAAGACCTTGGAACGGATGATTAACACTCGCTTAGTGTGGTGGCTAGAGACGAATAACCTGCTGAGCAATGTTCAGTGCGGATTTCGTCGCTATCGCTCCAGTGTCGACAACCTGACGCGCATGGAGGCATACATACAGAATGCGTTTCTCCTGAAGCAGCATGTCGTGGGTGTCTTCTTTGATCTGGAGAAGGCCTACGATACTACTTGGCGCTATGGCATTCTCCGTACTCTACACGGTTATGGTTTGCGCGGTCACTTAGCTGTTTTCCTTTTTAACTTTTTACTCATTCGCCGTTTTCGTGTCCGTATAGGCAACACGCTGTCTCAAGAGAAGATCCAGGAGAATGGTGTACCCCAGGGATCCATCCTCAGTGTCACATGTTTCGCAGTTGCCATTAGTGGCATCACTAGTGTTGTTCGTAGCGGTATCCCGATGTCGCTGTATGTTGACGACTTTGCGGTCTACTATCGCTCTTATAGTTTGGAGCACATCGAGCGTCAACTGCAGCTGACCATAACCTTCATCGCCGAGTGGGCATTACGCACGGGCTTTCGGCTGTCCCCTACGAAAACACAGTGTCTCCACTTTCACCGAATCCGTGGTGTACACCCCGCTCCTGATCTCCATTTGCGTGGCACACGTCTTCCATTTGTTACGCACCTGAAATTCTTGGGCTTACACCTCGACAGCAAACTCACATGGGAGCACCATATACGTCACCTTCGGGCTTCCTGCGGTCGTTCGCTTCGGGTACTCAGGGTCTTATCTGGGGCATCTTGGGGAGGCGATCGCACGGTAATGTTGAGGTTGTATCGCTCACTGGTCCGGTCCAAATTAGACTACGGCTGTTTTATCTATGGCTCTGCATCAGCCTCTAAACTCCGCCTTTTAGACACAATTCATCACACTGGTAACCGTCTCGCTACTGGGGCTTTCCGCACAAGTAGAGTGGATTGTCTGTATGCTGATTCTGGCGAACCTCCACTGTCTGTTCGACGCTCTTTATTACTTTCTTCTTACGTGGCAAGGCTGGCCGCCCATCCAGGCCACCCTTCGTTTCCACCCGAGTTGCGTCCAGACCTCGCTCACCGTTATATGCGAAATTAAATTATTTTGTTGTTTAACGACGCTGTCAATTGCCAGGATCACATCAGCGTCGCCGGTGTGCCGGAATTTTGTCCCGCAGGAGTTCTTTTACATGCCAGTAAATCTACTGACATGGAGCTGTCGTTTTTAAGCACACTTAAAAACGATCGGCCTGGGCCGGGTTTGAACCCGCGACCTTGGGATCCGTAGGCCAGCGTCTAACCAACTGAGCCACCCAGACCGGCAAAATTATATATGCGAAATACAACTATCTCCCGTCCAAGTGGTATCCGGTTTCGTGAACTGCTTGCTGCACACGCCCTTCGACTGCCAGCCGTAGAGCGGCATTCACGTGGCCGATGTCCTCCCTGGCAACTCCAGCGCGCACGCTTTGACCTGGAGCTGTCGGGCTGTGTTAAGATAGCTACCCCTCATTCCGTGTTTCGCCAACTATTCACGGAACTACTGGGGCAATACCGGACTTCCTGTCCGGTATTTACCGATAGGTCCCAGATGGGTAGTTCGACGGGTTGCGCCTTTATATACAACGGTGACGCTCATACGTACCGCCTACCGGACGCCAGTTCAGTATTTACCGCCGAGTTGTTTGCCATATTTTATTTCCTCCTTTTTATCTCCAGTTCAGGTCCTGGAAGTTTTATCGTTTGTTCCGATTCTTTTAGCGCTCTCCAGGCCCTGCAACAGTTTATCGGCACCTCGGCATGGGTTGTTAAAATCCAGACGTTGATTTCTCAGCTACTGTCTCGCGGATACCAGTTTGTTTTTACGTGGGTCCCAGGCCATGTGGGTATTCCGGGTAACGAGGTGGCGGATGCGGCTGCAAAGTCTGCATGTCGCCTTCCGGAGTATTCCACCCGTACGCTCCCCTATATAGATGTGCAGAAATATTTCCGTCGCCATCTATTTGCTCTCTGGCAGGAATCTTGGGAAGCGTTATCTGGCACTCAATTACGGACAATCAAGGACACGGTACAACCCTGGCATACCAGCTGCAGGAATTCCAGGCGGGAAGAAGTGGTTTTAACCCGCCTGAGGATAGGTCATACCCGAGCCACGCATGGACACCTTTTGCGTGGTGATCCGGAGCCTGTCTGTACGACGTGTAACATTCCAATCTCCGTCGCACATGTCCTTCTTGATTGTCCGCGATACGCTCGTGAGCGCCAGTCCGTTGGCCTGGGCCTTACACTGTCGTCAGTTTTAGGCAACGACCCAGTATCTGTAAATACAGTGCTGCGGTTTTGTTCCACAATTGATTTTATGAAGCAAGTGTAAGGTTATTTTATTTCAGAGATTTTAGCCTTTTAGATTGCCGTATTTTTGGTTTTTTTTAACGTTTTAGTGTTTTTTACTTTGTAGCAATTTTAAGTTTCTGTTTTTAGTATTATAAATGAAACGTTTAATAGTTGTTTAGAGGTTTTTATCTATTTTAACAGTATATTTTTAGTTTTTAATGGGTGATGTTTTAACACTTGACGGTATGTAATTTTACTTCTGGACTCGGGGCCCTAATGACCAAGTCGTCGACGGGCCCTTAAACCCAACACACTCACTCACTCACTTCCTGGTCTGCTGGATTGAACTGTGGTGCTTGTAGATGCTCTGGCGGACTTAGGTGATGTCTGAGGCTTTGGATGTGACCTAGCTACAAAAAGTTTATCTGAGATTGTTGCCCCATTTATATCGCTAGTTTGAGTTGCGATTTCCCGACATGGTACTGCTTTAGCTGCAACCGAGCTATAGGTACCGGAGTTCGGGATAGTGGGCTGGCGCAAACGTAAGAGCTTTCGGGCTTCTGAGAAGGACACCTTCTCTCTAACCCGGATCTCCTGGATAGCTCTTTCCTCCATATAGGGCGGACATTCTCGGGAGTTTGCTGGATGTTCTCCCCTGCAGTTAATACAACTGGGAGGTGAGGTACAGTCCTCGTTTTGGGCGATGCCTCCACAGTTTACGCAGGTAGCTCTACCACTGCACGTGTCACTTGTATGACCAAAGCGCTGGCATTTGTAACATCTAAGCGGGCTCGGAATGTAGGGTCTTACTTCAATGGCCTCGTACCCAGCCTTTATCCTTTGCGGGAGATCCACCCGATTAAAGGTAAGGAAAAGGGTACGGGTAGGCAGATATTGGCCTCCATCTTTTCTCTGAACCCGATAAACAGGTATTACACCATGATCTGCGAGGTTCTCCTTAATTTCATCATTGGACATATCGTCCAATGCGCGTGTGTTCACAAAGCCGCGAGAAGAGTTCAACGTTTTGTGCATCTCTACACGCACCGGATAGCTGGCTAACATGTGGGCTTTTACAATAGTAGCTGCCTGTGCTGCTGAAATAGATTCAACAAGCAGCGTGCCGTTTCGAGATCTTGTGCAGTTCTTCACTGGGCCATCTATGTTATCGAGACCCTTCTGTATCACGAAAGGATTCACCGATCTGAAGTTTTACCTGCCTCTGTTCTTGTTATCACTAAGTAGCGAGGACCATTCAACTCTGCTACTTCCTTTTCACTGACTTTAGCATGTTTTGTTTTTTGAGTTTTAAAAGAACTCACAGCGATTATATCCTCCACCATTGCAAATGTCTCTGATGGCATGCTCACATCGTGGGCGCCACCCCGGCTTAGGTGAGAGTCCTGGCCTGGACCTTGCTCACCCTAGGGTCTCACCTCCCAATGTATAGACAGAGGGACCCAATCGCCTTCAGGAGTGCATCAGCTCATGCAATGGCCCCTCCCCGGGAGTGACCTTTATCAGCGGATACGCACACAGATCCTACATGATATCCAGGGACTGGAACTTACGCGATTACCCAGTCACCCCTTGCGTCACCCCATCCTCATACAACCCGCGCGTAGGTTATCCTTCAGACATTGTACAGGGAGGTAATAGGTGGGAGGCCAAACACAAAAGTGGACCAAAGTTGATTGGGCGTTTGGCATGTGCTCTCTCAACTCTTGGAGGAAACCAATCGAGAGTATGGCTCGGGGCCCCGGGTACGCCAAACCCGTACCTACCGTAGTAGGAGCCCCTGGGGGAGTTTGATTTCGGAGTCCTCTTCTCCTAGATGAGTCGTCAACCAAGACTAACGAGCCCCATCTACCCGTTTGGAATTAAAAAAAAAAAAAAAGAGCCCCCTAGCCTGCGCAACCGCAGACTAGGGGGCTTCCCATTCTTAATTGACCCGATTTCTAACAATTTTGACCGGGTCCTATAAACAATTTATATTTGTAAACAATTTTTTTAATATAAGTATAAAAGTTTTACAATTTTAATTAAGGATAACATTCATAGATTACAATTTTATAATATTTTCAAAGAAGGGGAATTAACACATTAAAATTCACAAATTAAAATTAAACTGCAACAATCTGAAATACTCAGACAAGAGACACACATAAAAATATTAAAGGGAAGAAAATAAGTTAAAATAAGAACATATTAAAACAAAACGTTATGTCATGCAATAGAAACTACTAAAACACAACATGCAATAAAATACTTTTAAAATTAATTAGTTAAAACGCAAAGCAATAAAGACATTAATTCACATAGTTAATAAAATACTATTATAGATTAAAAGTTGAGATCTATCTATTATAGAATTCTTTAAACTTAAATTTTGAATAAGCCCCAGTAATGTTGTTCAAAGGCCCCCAAAGTCTCTTCTTGCGGAGTATTTCATAGATAGTTTTGCCTTGTAGGCGTTTTTGATGTACTCTCCTTATGTCTGATGTATGTGGGCATTCAAAGACTGCGTGCTCGGGGGTGCCAATATTGTTACATATGCACATATTTGTGTCACATTGACCAAATCTATTCAGATATTCTGGATATGGACCATGGCCAGAGAGGTAGTGCACAAGACCCTGAGATGGCTTGAGATATTTCATTTTTATTCTTTCTAATACATTAGGAAAAAATGAAAACGTTCTTCTTCCTGTGAGACTTGCCTCCCATTCATCTTGCCAGATGTCTAACATTTTTTCGTTGAA
This sequence comes from Tenodera sinensis, assembly GCA_030765045.1. Taxonomy (NCBI): domain Eukaryota; kingdom Metazoa; phylum Arthropoda; class Insecta; order Mantodea; family Mantidae; genus Tenodera; species Tenodera sinensis. The sequence continues at coordinate 110,827,608 of CM060970.1, read as the reverse complement.
TTCTGTTTCGTCATCGACTCTAAAACCTGCAAGTTGTGATGCTCTTGTGCTATTACCTCTTCGGAGCCAGTAACGGGCTGCCCTCTTTCTTATCTCTAGGTCTATTGGTAAAATGGATAATATAACATATAGTGCGTCCGTAGGTGTGGTGGAAAAAGCGCCTACCATTCTGATTAAAATTTTCCTTTGCATACTCCTCAGTGTTCTTTCAGCTACATCTAAAAACACCCTTTCCCCCCAACAACTAGCCCCATATGCCACAATCCCTGTTAAGATCGCATTATTATATAGTTTTATGGCGTTATAAGGCATTCTACCTCCATTACATGTGATGCGTATTACCTTATTCATTATAGTAAATGTTTTAGCTGTTACTTGATCTACATGCACCTTAAAATTTACTCTCTCATTAAAATGTATCCCTAAAAACTTTATACTATTTTCCCGCATTATCGTATGGTCATTTATTTTTAAAATCGGTGATCTTTGTAATGAGCCCTTTAGAAACACATATTTCGTTTTCGCAATGGAGATTTTTAATTTTATTTGGGAGAATTTTAAAAGTATTTCATTTAGTATATTATTGACTTTTATTTCTAAGTCTCTTCTAGAATTAGCCTCTATAATTAAAAGAACATCGTCGGCATATGCCACCACACCATGAACGTCATCTAAAACACTAAAATATTTCAAGCATCCATTAAGACCTATATTCCAGAGAGTTGGTCCGCACACTGAGCCTTGGGGACAGCCTTTAGTTAAAATTTTACTAAAACACTTATCACCTATATTAAAATTCACAAGTCTTTGTTCACAGTAATGTACAATTATTTTATATAATTTATCAGGGCATTGTAAGTCTATTAAAGCTTTAAACAACGAAGGCCACCACAGATTATCAAATGCGCCATCGATATCAATAGATATACCAATAGATATACCAATTACATACTTTTTATTCGAAGATTCAATGAGCGCAGCGGCGTAATTAAGTGCGTCATCCGCAGATTGGCCTGGTCGAAATCCATATTGATGCTCATATATCTCATTTCCTATCACTTCTGTTAGTCTATTGCAAATTAATTTCTCCTGTACTATAGCTAACACGTTGAGAAGACAAATCGGCCGGTAGGACTTTGCCAATTTTGGATCCCTATCTGAAGCTTTCTTCAGTATAACCAGTTTAGACTGTTTCCAAATATTAGGTATTTTGCTCTGTTTAAAACATTCATTGAATAAACTAACTAGGTATGCTGTGATTTTCGTGTCTAATGCCTGTAACACTTCTATAGAAATATTGTCCGGCCCCGGTGCTTTCCTGCGTTTCATCCTTGAAATTGTCTTTATTATCTCTGCCTCCGTCGTTGGCGCTATATCTGTATTCCTAAGTTGTGGATTGTAGATGATGTTTCGTGTGTCCCTGTGTTGTTGTTACTCTATGGTGGGGTCATCTGTAGGTAGCAGTTTGTCTATAAGATATCTGTATGTTTCTGTTGGCCCTACAGTGTGAGTACGGTCTTCCTTTACTATTGTTGCCATAGTGAGTGGTGTGAACTTCTCCTTAACTATTTTATACGGAGTCCCCCAGGCATCTTTACCAAGGCAATCGCCGGCAAACTTACGCCAGCTGTTTGTTTTGTGTTTCTGTAGTGTTTCCTCATTATTCGTTTTGTTTCTTCTGTAAATTGTTAACCTAATTGCTCTTTCATCCGGGGTCAAAGCTTTTTGATAAAGTCTCCTGGTGTTTCTGCAAACCCTTCTGAGTCGCTGTAGTGTATCGGACCAGGGCGTATTAACAGGTTTATTAGTTATCTTGGTTAGGGGAATGCACTTTGTCATGGCCGATTTTATTCTATTCTTTAAATCTGTAGCTGCATGGTTTATATCGTCTCCCTCTACTACCAATACCCGTTTGGAATGTTCATTGCTTCCCCTCACCTCTTGCCTACCAGTGGTCAAAATGACACATAGTAGACCGTCTGGTTCGGGTAGTGAGCCCCTCCGCCACGTCAAGGCGACACTCCTTCGGAGGGGCACACGCACATAAGATGCGATATCAGGGGATGCCATGCGCATGTGACGCGATGTGACTCAACACGCATGCGATGCGATATACATAAGATGCGATATCAAGCGATGAAATGCGAATGTGACGTGAAGTGGCTCAATGCGCATTCGATGCGATGCAAATAAGATACGATATCAAGCGATGCCATGCGCATGTGACGCGATGTGACTGAATACGCATGCGATGCGATGAACATTAGGTGCGATATCAAGCGATGCCATGCGCATGTGACGCGATGTGACTCAATGCGCATGCGATGTGATACACATAAGATGCGATGTCGAGCGATGCCATGCGCATGTAATGCGATGTGACTAGATGCGCATGCGATGCGATGCACATAAGATGCGATACCCAGTGATGAGATGCGCATGTGATGCGATGTGACTCAAGGCGCATGCGCTGCGATGCACATAAGACGCGTAATCAAGCGATGCCATGCACATGTGATGCGATGTTACTCAATGCGCATGCGATGCGATGTACATAAGATGCGATATCAAGCGATGCCATGCGCATGTGATGCGACGTGACTCAATGCGCATGCGATGTGATGCACATAAGATGCGATATCAAGCGACGCCATGCGCATTTGACGTGATGTGACTCAATACGCATGCGATGCGATGCACATAAGATGCCATTTCAAGCGATGCCATGCGCATTTGACGCGATGTGACTCATCGCGCATGTGGTGCGATGCACATAAGATGCGACATCAAGCGATGCCATGCGTGTGTGTTGTGATGTGACTCAATACGCATGGGATGCGATGCACATAAGATGTCATATCAAGCGATGCCATGCGCATTTGATGCGATGTGAGTCAATGCGCATGAGTAGCGATGCACATATGATGCGATATCAAACGATTCCATGCGCATGTGACGCGATGTGGCTCAATGCGCATTCGATGCGATGCACACAAGATGCGATATAAAGCGATGCCATGCGCATGTAAATGCGATGCGACTCAATGCGCATGCGATGTGATGCACATAAGATTCGATATCAAATGATGCCATGCGCATGTGACGCGATGTGACTGAATACGCATGCGATGCGATGCACATTAGGTGCGATATCAAGCGATGCCATGCGCATGTGACGCGATGTGACTCAATGCGCATGCGATGTGATACACATAAGATGCGATGTCGAGCGATGCCATGCGCATGTAATGCGATGTGACTCGATGCGCATGCGATGCGATGCACATAAGATGCGATACCCAGTGATGAGATGCGCATGTGATGCGATGTGACTCAAGGCGCATGCGCTGCGATGCACATAAGACGCGTAATCAAGCGATGCCATGCACATGTGATGCGATGTTACTCAATGCGCATGCGATGCGATGTACATAAGATGCGATATCAAGCGATGCCATGCGCATGTGATGCGACGTGACTCAATGCGCATGCGATGTGATGCACATAAGATGCGATATCAAGCGACGCCATGCGCATTTGACGTGATGTGACTCAATACGCATGCGATGCGATGCACATAAGATGCCATTTCAAGCGATGCCATGCGCATTTGACGCGATGTGACTCATCGCGCATGCGGTGCGATGCACATAAGATGCGATATCAAGCGATGCCATGCGTGTGTGTTGTGATGTGACTCAATACGCATGGGATGCGATGCACATAAGATGTCATATCAAGCGATGCCATGCGCATTTGATGCGATGTGAGTCAATGCGCATGAGTAGCGATGCACATATGATGCGATATCAAACGATTCCATGCGCATGTGACGCGATGTGGCTCAATGCGCATTCGATGCGATGCACACAAGATGCGATATAAAGCGATGCCATGCGCATGTAAATGCGATGCGACTCAATGCGCATGCGATGTGATGCACATAAGATTCGATATCAAATGATGCCATGCGCATGTGACGCGATGTGACTCAATGCACATGCGATGCGACGCAAATATGATGCGATGTCGAGCAATACCATGCGCATGTGATGCGATGTGATTCAATGCGCATGCGATGCGATGCAAATAAGATGCGATTTCAAGTGATGCCATGTTCATGTGACGCGATGTGGCTCAATGCGATTGGATGCACATAACATGCGATATCAGCCGATGCCATGCGCATGTGACGCGGCGTGACTCAAAGCGCATGCGATGCGATGCACGTAAGATGCGATATCAAGCGATGCCATGCGCATGTGATGCGACATGACTCAATGCGCATGCGATGCGATGCACATAAGTTGCGATATCAAGCGATGCCATGCGCATGTGATGCGATGCGATTCAATGCGCATGCAATGCGATGCACCTATCATGCGATGTCGAGCGATGGCATGCACATGTGACGCAGCGTGACTCAAAGCGCATGCGATGCGATGCACGTAAGATCCGATATCCAGCGATGCCATGCGCATGTGATGCGACCTGACTCAATGCGCATGCGATGCGATGCACATAAGATGCGCTACCAAGCGATGCCATGCGCATTTGACGCGACTTGACTCAATGCGCATGCGATGCGATGCGCATAAATTCGATATCAATCGATGCCATGCGCATGTGACGCGATGTGGCTCAATACGCAAGCGTTGCGGTGCACATAAGATGCGATATCAAGTGATGCGACGCGCATGTGATTCGATGTGACTCAGTGCGCATTCGATGCGATGAACATAAGATGCCACATCAAGCGATGCCATGCGCATGTGATGCGATGTGCCTCAATGCGCATGCGATGCACAAAAGATGCAATGTCGAGCGATGCCATATGCATGTGACGCGTTCAGACTCAATGCGCATGCGATGCAATGCACATAAGATGTTATATAAGCGTTGCCATGCGCATGTGATGCGATGAACCTATGATGCGATGCCGAGCGAAACCATGCGCATGTGACGCGATGTGACTCAATACGCATGCGATGCGATGCACATGAGATGCGATATCTAGCGATGCCATGCGCATGGAATGCGATGTGACTCAATGCGCTAGCGATGCGATTCACATAAGCTGCGATATCAAACGATGTCATGCGCATGTGATGCGACGTGACTCAGTGCGCATGCGCTGCGATAAACATAAGATGCGGTATCAAGCGATGCCATGCGCATGTGACGCCATGTGACTCAATGCGCAAGCGATGCGATGCACATAAGATGCGATATCTAGCGATACCATGCGCACATGATGCGATGCGATTCAATGCGCATGCGATGCGATGCACATAAGATGCGATGTCGAGCGATGCCATGAGCACGTGACGCGATGTGACCCAATGCGCATGCGTTGCGATGCACATAAGAAGCGATATATAGTGATGCCATGCGCATGTGACGCGACGTGACTCAATGCGCATGCGATGCGATGTACATAAGATGCGATATCAAACGATGCCATCCGCATGTGACGCAATGGACTCAATACGCATGCGATGCACATAAGATGCGATATCAAGCGATGCCATGCGCATGTGACGCAATGTGGCTCAATGGGCATGCGATGCAATGCACATAAGCTGCGATTTCGAGTGATGCCATGCGCATGTGACGCGATCAGACTCAATGCGCATGGGATGAAATGTACATAAGATGCGATATTAAGCGATGCCATGCGCATGTGGCGCCATGTGACTCAATGCGCATGCGATGCGATGCAGATAAGATGCGATATCAAGCGATGCCATGCGCATGTGATGCGATGCGATTCAATGCACATGCGATGAGATGCACTTAGGATGCGATGTCGAACGATGCCATGCGCATGTTACGCGATGTGACTCAATGCGCATGCGATGCAATGCACATAACATTCGATATCCAGCGATGCCATGTGAGTGTGATGCGATGCGATTCAATGAGCATTCGATGCGATGCACCTATGATGCGATGTCGAGCGATGCCTTGCGCATGTGACGAGATGTGAGTCAATGCCCATGCGATGCGATGCACATGAGATGCGATATAAAGCGATGCCATGCGCATGTAAATGCGATGCGACTCAATGCGCATGCGATGCGATGTACATAAGATTCGATATCAAATGATTCCATGCGCATGTGACGCGATGTGACTTAATGCACATGCGATGCGATGCAAATATGATGCGATGTCGAGCGATGCCGTTCGCATTTGACGCGACGTGAACCAATGCGCTTGCGATGCGATGCACATAAGATGCGATATACAGCGATGCCATGCGCATGTGATGCGATGCGATTCAATGCGCTGCAATGCGATGCACCTATGATGCCATGTCGAGCCTTGACATGCCGATGTGTCTCGATGTGACTCAATACGCATGCATTGCGATGCACATAGAATGCGATATCAAGTGATGCGATGCGCCTGTGATGCGATGTGACTCAGTGCGCATGCGATGCGATGAGCATAAGATGCGATATCAAGCGATGCCATGCGCATGTGATGCGATGCGATTCAATGCGCATGCAATGCGATGCACCTATGATGCGATGTCGAGCGATGACATGCCGATGCGACTCGATGTGACTCAATACGCATGCATTGCGATGCACATAAAATGCGATATCAAGTGATGCGATGCGCCTGTGATGCGTTGTGACTTTATGCGCATTCTATGTGATGCACATGAGATGCGATAACAAGCGATGCCATGCGCATGTGACGCAATGTGACACAATGGTGTGCAATGCGATGTCGAGCGATGCCATGCGCATGGGATTCAATGTGCCTCAATGCGCATGCGATGCACATACGATGCAATGTCGAGCGATGCCATATGCATATGACGCGTTCAGACTCAATGCGCATGCGATGCAATGCACATAAGGTGTTATATAAGCGTTGCCATGCGCATGTGATGGGATTCGATTCAATGCGCATGCCATGCGATGAGCCTATGATGCGATGCCGAGCGAAACCATGCGCATGTGACGCGATGTGACTCAATGCGCTAGCGATGCGATGCACATAAGCTGCGATATCAAGCGATGCCATGCGCATGTGACGTGATGTGTCTCAAAGCGCATGCGATGCGATACACATAAGATGCAATATCAAGCGATGTCATGCGCATGTGATGCGAGGTGGCTCTGTGCGCATGCGCCGAGATAAGCATAAGATGCGATATCTAGCGATGCCATGCGCATGTGACGCCATGTGACACAATGAAATGCGATACGATGCACAAAAGATGCGATGTCGAGCGATGCCATGCGCACATGATGCGATGCGTTTCAATGCGCATGCGAGGCGATGCACATAAGATGCGATATCAAGCGATGCCATGCGCCTGCGCCGCGATGTGACTCAATGCACATGCAGTGCGATGCACATAAGCTGCGATATCAAGCGATGCCATGCGCATGTGACGCCATGTGACTCAATGCGCATGCGATGCGATGCACATAAGATGCGATATCAAGCGAGGCCATGCGCATGTGATGCGATGCGATTCAATGCGCATTCGATGCGATGCACCTATGATGCGATGTCGAGCGAAGCCATGCGCATGTGACGAGATGTGACTCAATGCCCATGCGATGCGATGCACATAAGATGCGATATAAAGCGATGCCATGCGCATGTAAATGCGATGCGACTCAATGCGCATGCGATGCGATGCACATAAGACTCGATATCAATTGATGCCATGCGCCTGTGACGCGATGTGAGTGAATGCACATGCGATGCGATGCAAATAAGATGCGATATCAAGTGATGCCATGTGCATGTGACGCGGCGTGACTCAAAGCGCATGCGATGCGATGCACGTAAGGTGCGATATCAATCGATGCCATACGCATGTGATGCGATGCCATTCAATGCGCATGCAGTGCCATGCACCTATGATGCGATGTCGAGCGTTGGCATGCGCATGTGACGCAATGTGACTCAATGCACAAGCGATGCGATGCGCATAAGATTCGATATCAACCGATGCCATGCGCATACGACGCGATGTGGCTCAATACGCATGCGTTGCGATGCACATAAGATGCGATATCAAGTGATGCTATGCGCCTGTGATACGATGTGTCTCAGTGCACATGCGATGCGATTAACATAAGATGCCACATCAAGCGATGCCATGCGAAACTGATGCGTTGTGACTTAATGCGCATTCGATGTCATGCACATGAGATGCGATATCAAGCGATGCCATTCGCATGTGACGCGATGTGACTCAATACGCATGCGATGCGATGCAGATAAGATGCGGTAACAAGCGATGCCATGCGCATGTGACGCACTGTGACAATATGGGCGTGCAATGCGATGCAGATAAGATGCGATGTCGAGCGATGTCATGCGCATGTGATGCGATGTGCCTCAATGCGCATGCGATGCACAAAAGATGGAATGTCGAGCGATGCCGTATGCATGTGACTAGTTCAGACTCAATGCGCATGGGATGCAATGGACATAAGATGTTATATATGCGATGCTATGCGCATGTGACGCGGTGTGTATCAATGCGCATGCGATGCGATGCACATAAGATGCGATACCAAGCGATGCCATGCGCATGTAATGCGACGTGACTCAGTGCGCATGCGCTGGGATAAACATAAGATGCGATATCAAGCGATTTCATGCTCATTTGACGCAATGTGACTCAATGGGTATGCGAGTCGATGCACATAGGATGTTATATAACCGTTTGCAATGCGCATGTGATGCGATTCGATTCAATGCGCATGCCATGCGATGAACCTATGATGCGATGCCGAGCGAATCCATGCGCATGTGACGCGATGTGACTCAATGCGCATGCGATACGATGCACATAAGATGCGATATCAAGCGATACCATGCACATGTGACTTGATGTGACTCAATGCACATGCATGCGATACACATAAGAAGCGATAAAAAGCAATGCCAATTCGCATTTAATGCAATGGGGCTCAATGCGCATGCAATGCGCATAAGATGCGATATCAAGTGATGCCGTGCGCATGTGACGCGATGTGACTCAATGCGCATGCGATGCGATTCGATGCACATAGGGTGCGATATCAAGCGATGCCATGCGCATGTGACGCGATGCGACTCAATGCGCATGCGATACGATGCACATAAGATGCTATATCAAGCGATGCCATGCACATATGACTTGATGTGACTTAATGCGCATGTATGCGATGCACATAAGACGCAATATCAAGCGATGCCATGCGCATGTAACGCGATGCTTTCAATGCGCATGCGATGCGATGCACATAAGATGTGATTTCAGTAATGCCATGCGCAGTAATGCCATTTGACTCAATGCGCATTGGTTGCGATGCACATAAGGTGCGATGTCGAGCGATGCCATGCGCATGTCGCGCGATCAGACTCAATGCGCATGCGATGCGCATAAGATGCAATATCAAGCGATGCCGTGTGTATGTGACGTGATGTGTCTCAATGCGCATGCGATGCGATGAACATAAGATGCGATATCAAGCGATGCCATGTGCATATGATGCGATGCGATTCAATTCGCATGCGATGAGGTGCACCTAGGATGCGATGTCGAGCGATGCCATGCGCATGTGACGACATGTGACTCAATGCGCTTGCGGTGCGATGCACATAAGATGCGATATAAAGCGATGCCATGCGCATGTGATGAGAGGTGACTCAATGCGCATGCGCTGCGATGCACATAAGATGCGATAACAAGCGATGCCATGCGCATTTGACGCAATGTGACTCAATGGGCATGCGATTCGATGCACATAAGCTGCGAGTTCGAGCGATGCCATGCGCATGTGACGCGATCAGATTCAATGCGCATGGGATGCAATGCACAAAAGATGAAATATCAAGCGATGCCATGCGCATGTGACGCCATGTGACTCAATGCGCATGCAATGCGATGCACATAAGATGTTATTTAAGCGTTGCCATGCGCATTTGATGCGAATCGATTCAATGCGCATGCCATGCGATGAACCTATGATGCGATGCCGAGCGAATCCATGCGCATGCGGCGCGATGTGACTCAATACGCATGCGATGCGATGCACATGAGATGCGATATCTAGCGATGCCATGCGCATGTGACGCGATGTGACTCAATTCGCATGCGTTGCGATGCACATAAGATGCGATATCAAGTGATGCCATGCGCATGTGACGCGACGTGGCTCAATGCGCATGCGATGCGATGCACATAAGATGCGATATCAAGCGATGCCATGCGCATGTGGCGAAATGTGACTTAATACGCATGCGATGCGATGCACATAAAATGCGATATCTAGCGATGCCATGCGCATGTGCCGCGATGTGACTCAATGCACACGCAATGCGATGCACATAAGCTGCGATTTCGAGCGATGCCATGCGCATGTGACGCGATCAGACTCAATGTGCATGGGATGCAATGCACATAACATGCGATATCAAGCCATGCCATGCGCATGTGACGCCATGTGACTCAATGCGCATGCGATGCGATGCACATAAAATGCGATATCAAGGGATGCCATGCTATGTGATGCGATGCGATTCAATGCGCATGCGATTCAATGCACCTAGGATGCGATGTCGAGCGATGCTATAGGCAAGTCACGCGGAGTGACTCAATGCGCATGCGATGCAATGCACATGAGATGCGATATCAAGCGATGCCATGCGAATGAGACGCGATGTGACTCAATACGCATGCGATGCAGATAAGGTGCAATGTCCAGGAATGTCATGGGCTTGTGACGCGATCAGACTCAATGCGCCAGCGATGCAGAGCACATAAGATGCGATATCAAGCGATGCCATGTGCATGTGACGCGATGTGTCTCAATGCGCATGCGATGCGATGCACATAAGATGCGATATCAAGCAATGCCATGCGCATGTAACGCGATGTGACTCAATGCGCATGCATGCGATGCACATAAGATGCGATATCAAGCGATGTCATGCGCATGTAACGCGATGCGTTCAATGCGCATGAGATGCGATGCACATAAGGTGCGATATCATTGATGCCATGCGCATGTAGTGCCATTTGACTCAATGCACATGCGTTGCGATGCACATAAGATGCGATATCAAGCGATGCCATGTGCATGTGATGCGATGCGATTCAATGCGTATGCGATTCAATGCACCTAGGATGCGATGTCGAGCGATGCTATGTGCATGTCACGCGGAGTGACTCAATGCGCATGCGATGCAATGCACATGAGATGCGATATCAAGCGATGCCATGCGAATGAGACGCGATGTGACTCAATGCGCATGCGATGCAATGAACATAAGATGCGATATCAAGTGATGCCATACGCATGGGATGCAATGTGACTCATTGCGCATGCGTTGCGATGCACATAAGATGCGATATCAAGGGATGCCATGTGCATGTGACGTGATGTGACTCAAGGCGCATGCTATGCGATGAACATAAGATGCGATGTCAAGCGATGACATGTGCATGTGATGCGATGCGATTCAATGAGCATGCGATGCGATGCTCCTATGATGCGGTGTCGAGCGAAACCATGCACATGTGATGCAATGTAACTCAGTGCGCATGCGAAGCGATGCACATAGGATGCGATAAAAAGCAAAGCCAAATCGCATTTAATGCAATGCGGCTCAATGCGCATGCAATGCGCATAAGATGCGATATCAAGTGATGCCGTGCGCATGTGACGCGATGTGACACAATGCGCATGCATGCGATGCACATAAGATGCGATATCAAGCGATGCCATGCGCATGTAACGCGATGCTTTCGATGCGCATGCGATGCGATGCACATAAGATGCGATATCAATGATGCCATGCGCAGTAATGCCATTTGACTCAATGCGCATTGGTTGCGATGTACATAACGTGCGATGTCGAGCGATGCCATGCGCATGTGATGCTATGTGACTCAATGCGCATGCGATGCGCATAAGATGCGGTATCAAGCGATGCCATGTGCATGTGACGTGATGTGTCTCAATGCGCATGCGATGCGATGAACATAAGATGCGATATCAAGCGATGTAATGTGCATGTGATGCGATACGATTCAATGCGCATGCGATGAGGTGCACATAGGATGCGACGTCGAGCGATGCCATGCGAATGTTACGCGATGTGACTCAATGCGCATGCGATGCAATGCACATGAGAAGCGATATCAAGCGAAGCCATGCGCATGAGACGCGATTTCACTCAACGAGCATGCGATGCGATGCACATAACATGCGATATCAAGCGATGCCATTCGCATGTGATGCGATGCGATTCAATGCGCATTCGATGCGATGCACCTATGATGCGATGTCGGGCGATGCAATGCGCATGTGACGAGATGTGACTCAATGCCCATGCGATGCGATGCACATAAGATGCGATATAAAGCAATGCCATGCGCATGTAAATGCGATGCGACTCAATGCGCATGCGATGCGATGCACATAAAATTCGATATCAAATGATGCCAAGCGCATGTGACGCGATGTGACTCAATGCACATGCGATGCAATGCAAATATGATGCGATGTCGAGCGATACCATGCGCATGTGATGCGATGTGATTCAATGCGCATACGATGCGATGCAAATAACAGGCGATATCAAGTGATGCCAGGTGAATGTGGCGCGATGTGACTCAATGCGATTGGATGCACATAAGATGCGATATCAGGCGATGCAATGCGCATGTGACGCGGCGTGACTCAAAGCTCATGCGAAGCGATGCACGTAAGATGCGATATCAAGCGATGCCATGCGCATGTGATGAGCGGTGACTCAATGCGCATGCGATGCGATGCACATAAGGTGTGCTATCAAGCAATGCCATGCGCATTTGACGCGACGTGACTCAATACGCATGCGTTTTGATGCACATAAGATGCGATAAAAATTAATGCGATGCGCATGGGATGCGATGTGACTCAGTGCGCAATGGATGCGATGAACATAAGATGCCACATCAAGCGATGCCATGCGCATGTGATGCGTTGTGGCTTAATGCGCATGCGATGTGATGCACATAAGATGCGATATCAAGCGATGCCATGCACATGTGACTTGATGTGACTCAATGCGCATGCATGCGATGCACATAAGATGTGATATCAAGCGATGCCATGCGCATGTAACGCGATGCGTTCAATGCGCATGCGATGCGATGCACATAAGATGCGATATTAATGATGCCATGCGCAGTAATGCTATTTGACTCAATGCGCATTGGTTGCGATGCACATAAGGTGCGATGTCGAGCGACGCCATGCGCATGTGATGCGATGTGACTCAATGCGCATGCGATGCGTTGCACATAGGATGCATTGTCGAGCAATGCCATGCGCATGTGGCGCGATCAGACTCAATGTGCATGGGATGCAATGCACATAAGATGCGATATCAAGCGATGCCATGTTCATGTGACGTGATGTGACTCAATGCGCATGCGATGCGATGAACATAAGATGCGATATCAAGCGATGCCATGTGCATGTGATGCGATGCGATTCAATGCGCACGCGATGCGATGCTCCTATGATGCGATGTCGAGCGAAACCATGCGCATGTGATGCAATGTGACTCAGTGCGCATGCGAAGGATGCGATAAAAAGCGATGCCAATTCGCATTTAATGCAATGCGACTCAATGCGCATGGGATGCACATAAGATGCGATATCAAGTGATGCCGTGCGTATGTGACGCGATGTGACTCTATACGCATGCGATGCGATGCAAATATGATGCGATGTCGAGCGATGCTATGCGTATGTGATGCGATGTGATTCAATGCGCATGCGATGCGATGCAAATAAGATGCAATATCAACCGATGCCAATTGCATGTGATGCGATGTGACTCAATGCGCACTGACTCCCTCGGCGTGGGCACCTCTTCGTGGTGAGGGAGTCAGTCAAATTGCCCACCCACGTGTAGGCCGTACGTGGAGACCCGTGTCGGTGGAAAGGATTATCCTGGTGGTTGAGGGTGCGTGTCTGAGCTCGGGGCAGCTTCTTTTCTGAATCTGGGGAGGGTGAGCATTTCCGATACACTGCTTTGGTTTCTGCTTCACCTAAACGGGAGGCTAGGGACTAACCCATCCCTAGTCAATCGGCCAGGACTAGGTATTGCACTGAACTCCAGGGTGAGTGGGACGGCGTGCCCGCTATATCCCCTGTGTTGCCCTGTCATCCCAGTGGGATGACCCCTTGTTGGGCACCGTGGTGGGTGGGGAGCACTGGGGGATGAAATTTTATTTAGCTCTTTATGGCTACAACTACTCCTAAACGCCGCAAACAAGTTGGAGAAAAAGAGGTACACGTGTCGTCATCCGCTCGTTACCTAGTGATACATAGAATGGAAGAGGGTCAGACATTTTTAAAGGTGAACCCATTTATAATTCAATCCGGTCTTGACATAATCGCCGGCCCAGTGAAGTCCTGTACTCGATTACGATCCGGTTCCCTTTTGGTCGAGAGTTACACTGCCACAAATTTTGACAAGATATTGAAGGCCAAACTACTCCATGGATATCCTATCCGTGTTGAGAAACACCGAAGCCTTAACTCCTGCAAGGGCGTCATCACCACCTCCTTGTTAGACGATATGCCGGAGGAGGAGATCCAGGGTTACCTATCGGACCAAGGTGTCACCGACGTTTACCGTGTAAGAGTCAAGCGCGACGGCGTGCAGGTGGCTACCCGCACGCTGTTAGTAACTTTTGATCGGCTCGACCTGCCGCAGAAGATCAAGGCAGGTTACGAGGTTTTCCCGGTTCGACCATATATCCCGCGGCCTATGCGTTGTTTCCAATGCCAGCGCTATGGCCATACTAAGATCTCGTGTAAGGCTCCGGTTGCGGTTTGTGCCAACTGTGGTAGTGATGCTCATGACGGAGCTTGTCCATCTGCTCCAAGCTGCGTAAATTGCCGAGGTACACACCCAGCGACTTCGAGCGCCTGTCCGCGTTACCAGGACGAGAAGGCCATTCAGGAGCTGCGGGTGAAAGAGCGTATCTCTTTCTCAGAAGCCCGCAAACGACATCTTGCTCGACAGCCTTCTCTCCTGAAGTTTGGTACTTTCAGTTCCATTGTTTCCACACCAGTACCAATGCGTGATATGGGTACTCAAACTTGCCCTATAACCTCCGCCGTGGTTACTCCTCGCGTCACTGTGTCAACTCCTGCCGGCTCCTAGACCATTTCTGTGAGTACCGAAACCAGGAAATTTAAAGTTACTCCGAAGCGCACAGACTTCCTCAAGGAACCTACATCTGCAAGTGGACAGGGTGCCTCAATGGCCAGCTCCCCGTCCCCTCCTCGCCGATCGTGCTCCCAAGATACCAGGGGACGCAGTCGCACGAAGCGGGACTCCCCTCCACCCATCAGTCTTGGAAACCGGTTTGTTCCTCTTACTTCGACACCCGGTGACCCCCTTCCATCTGAAGAACCCATGGAGGAGGAACCACCTGCTCCAAAATCCCAAGTCCTACAAGAAATCAAAAGGGCAAGTTGAAGCGACAGCCAACGGTTAAGTGAAACTCGTGAACAGCTTTTCCCATTTGCTCAGGATGTCCATTCTACAATGGAATACACGTGGCGTACGCAGGCATAAAACCGACCTGAAACTGCTCGGTAATTTGCTGTCCCCCACTATCTTCTGCCTGCAGGAGACCAAACTTCAACAACAGGATACTTTCACCTTTCCTGGTTTTACTCCGGCGCGATTCGATCTACCACCGGAGCCTGGTACTCCTGCACATGGTGGTGCTGTGATCCTGATCCGCGACGACGTTTATTACCAGCCTCTCATACTCACTACTACTTTGCAAGCTGTTGCCGTTTCTGTTCGCTTCCCTGGTTTTTATTTCACTTTATGTTCTGTTTACCTACCGCCATTTTCTCGCTTCGCAATTGCGGACCTATTAGACCTCGTTTCCCAGCTCCCAGCGCCCTACTTGTTGTTGGGAGACTTCAATGCCCACCACCCTCTTTGGGGATCACCTAGGGCTTGCGTAAGGGGAAGGCATCTTGCAGAGTTCTTTCATCAGAATCACCTCTCTCTCCTTAATACTGGCGAATCTACTTTTATTTCTGATTCCACAGGCACCCTCTCACACTTAGACTTATCAGATTGCTCGGCACAGCTTGCACATCGGTTTGAGTGGAACTTCGTCTCGGACACGTTTTCCAGCGATCATCTGCCCTGCTTGACTAGCCTGCTCTCCAACTATGTACCCTCGTCACGTGTGCCCATCTGGCAGCTACACAAAGCGCACTGGCCCCTTTTCTGCAGCCTAGCTGTTTTCGACGACCATGTGTTGGGAAATGTGGACCAGATGGTGGATCACTTAACTTCCGTGATTCTGTCCGCGGCCGAGCGTTCCATACCTCGGTCGTCGGCCCGCCCTAGGCGTCTACCCGTTCCTTGGCGGACCGACGAATGCCGAGCGGCGGTTCGTGCGCGCCTTTCAGCACTGCGGGTATTTCAGCGCCACCCAACTCTCGAGAATCTGTCCCCCAGGGGAACCTACCACGGTAGGTCCGGGTTTGGCGCGCCCGGGGCCCCGAGCTGCGCACCATCATTTCACCCCCTCCATATACATTAACTGTGCCACGTGCAGCGATTTATGTTGCTTTTATATCACCCTCTTTCTCTTCTAGGTTTATTCCGATTATTAGTTAGTAAGGCTTTAGTTTTAAAACTCCTGTCTCACCAGCAGGGATCTTTCCTATCTCCGTGGTCCTGACCCACGGTTTTCAGCGCGGCCCCCGACTTGTGTGCTCTTCGGAGGTCTCAGGCGCGAAGGTTGTGCGGACCCTTCACACTGCCCCCATGTGTAGCCTTAGATGCGGAGCCCGTCCACACGTCATGTACACCCACGTAGCTCCTTGAGGGCACGGCCGGTGTTAATCTCCCGACGGCCGCGTGCCGTCGGGTTAGTATCACCGCCCGGACGTGTTACCGCTGACGGAGCCCTGGTGTAATCAACCCGAAGTCCCCTGAATCCACGCTGACTCCGTTGAGGCAGCGTGTGCTAAAGCGGGCAGCCACAGGCGGTTATTCCTGTGGTGGGGGCATAAAACCGGGTGTCACGTGGTGAACGGTTTACCCATGCGGACAAGCAGTGCAGATCGGAGGGTAGCTCCTCTGAAGTACGCCTTGAGGTCAGTAATGGAGGGGTCTCCATGGCGGCACAGAACGTGGAGATTTTGGTGTCTTTTATCCTTTGACCCCCGGATGGCAGGCTGACGCCCACGGTTCCGGATAGGGGTCCAAATTCAAACTGCATCCGCGCAAAAGCTCTTCATTTGACTCGTTTTTGGTAATGACCATGGCATGTGATGGAAAGACGTTAAAGGACCTGAGCCCATTTTATATTAAACGGGAAATAGACAGAATTTGTGGCATTGTGAAAAATGCGACTAGAGTTCGAGAGGGTACGCTTTTGATCGAAGTGACTTCTGCAGACCAGGCGCAAAGACTTCTTAAAGCGACCTTGTTGGGATCCTACCCAATCCGGGTGGCCCCACACAAGTCGTTGAACACATGTAGAGGAGTAGTCACCACGTCTAGTGTGGACAACCTCACCAATGAGGAGATTGTTACTTGCCTCTCCGACCAGCGTGTGTGTCAAGCGTACCGTCTGACACGAAGGCAGGATGGTAAAGTTATTGAGCTGCGTACGGTGTACCTCACTTTTAAGGGCACCCAATTACCAGAATATATCTACTGCGGTTACGAACGTGCCGCCGTACGTCAATATGTCCCGAACCCTATGCGCTCTTTTCAATGTCAGAAGTTCGGACATACTAAGACAGCGTGCAACCATCCTGCCGTTTGTGAGAGTTGTGGCCTATCACCTCATGAGGGCACGGCTTGTACCCGTGACCCTCATTGTGTTAACTGTGGAGGGCGTCATCCATCGAGCTCTCGACAGTGTCCGAAATTTCTGGATGAGAAGTGTATTCAGGAACTGCGTGTGAAAGAACACCTCACTTTCCAGAAGCAAGTCGTCGCTTTGAGCAGCTCAAGCCCACGACCACCTTGGACTATGTCTCTGCTGCCCGACGCGCTGCTGTGAACACAGTCGCCATACAGCACGTTCCTGTTGCAGACGCTTGTACGCAGACCGAGCCACTGGCAGGTACCCCTCCACCGAATCGTGCCACACCTGCATCGGCGTTCTGCCTCTTTGAAGTCCCGCTCTCGCTCCGCGAGCCGTAGAGGATCTTCTTCCTCACATACATCTGAGGAATCTCCAGAGGACGGCGACTTTCACATCGTAGGTCCAAAGTCAGCCAAAGTAAGAAAGCAAAAGATGAAGACAAGCCACTGATCTCTTTCTTACTATGGAAATAATCCAGTGGAATGTTAATGGGTACCGGGCACGAATTCCGGACATACAGCATTTACTTTCTCAACGCTGTCCATCAATCGTCTGTCTACAAGAATCACATTTGCACCCTAACCACGCTCTCCGTCTTCGCGGTTTCTCGGCATATAGACATGACTCTGCAGCTGATGGGCGAGCGTGTGGTGGTGTGGCTATTTTGGTGGCGCATAACATCTCTGCCATCAGCATACCACTTAACACGCCGCTGCAAGCCGTAGCGATACGTGTACAGCTGCAGAGCGTCTGTTTCTCTATTTGTAATGTCTATGTGCCACCCGTCAGTGTTGTACACGAAAATGATCTTCGGGCTCTCTTAGCGCAGATTCCGCCACCACTCCTTTTTCTCGGCGATCTGAATGCCAAGCACACTCACTGGGGCTCCGACACTGACGATGCTCGAGGGTGCCTTGTAGCAGACCTTTGCGATATGTCCGGCTTAGTCCTATTAAACACTGGCGTGCCTACTTTCTAATCATCTGCCTATGGTACACACTCCGCTCTAGACGTTTCTTATAGTACTCCGTCACTGGTACCACTACTTGACTGGTCGGTAATTTCCGACTTATATGGCAGTGATCATTACCCCATTAACATTCACCTATCCGGCCACCATTTTGTGCCAACACGATTTCCTCACTGGATTATTTCCAAGGCTGACTGGGGGAAATTCCGTTCCCTCATTCACCTTCGGGACAATTATTTCGACACCATTGATGAAATGGTGGAATATTTTACCTGTTCTATCTTGCTCGCAGGGGATTCCAGCATTCCTCGAGGTTCCTCTACCCACGACGTGCTCCTGTACCTTGGTGGACCGAGGAATGCCGTTTGGCTATTAAAGCACGCAAGCGTGCTCTACGTGTCTTCCACTTACATCCAACGGAGGCAAACTTCGTTTTCTTTTAAACGCTGTCGCGCAAGGGCGCGTTTTGTACTTCGCAGTGCAAAGCGGAGCTCCTGGGAGTCTTATGTTTCTTCCCTTTCCAGCCGCAGTTCTGCACAATAGGTGTGGACTGCTGTGCGGCGTATGTACGGTAAGTGTCGCCGGACGATAATTCCCGGTCTTACCGTACAGGGCTCCACTTATACCAGTGAGCAGGATGTTGCCGACGCCCTTGCCGACTCTTTCGCTGCCGATAGCCAAACGCAAAGTTACAATACCGCCTTTTTACCCATCAAGGAATCTGCGGAGCGGATAGTCCTGAATTTTAACACAGACTGTAGTGAACCTTACAACGCTCCTTTTACGGAAGCGGAACTGGCCCATGCTCTGTCTATTGCAAAGGACTCATCTCCGGGACCTGATGAGGTCCACCGACAAATGCTGCTTCATCTCCCACCTGAGGCTCTCTCCTTCATGTTGGGCATGTACAATCGAATCTGGATTCAGCAGGTTTTCCCATCTTCCTGGCACGAGGGCATTGTCATCCCTGTCCCTCGGCCTGGGAAAGACCGGATACTTCCCTCCAGCTACCGCCCTATCTGCTTAACGAGTGTCGTTTGTAAGACCTTGGAGCGAATGATTAACACTCGTTTAGTGTGGTGGCTGGAGACGAATAACCTGCTGAGCAATGTTCAGTGCGGTTTTCGTCGCCATCGCTCCAGTGTCGACAACCTGACACGCATGGAGGCTTATGTTCAGAATGCCTTTCTCATTAAGCAGCACGTCGTGGGCGTCTTCTTCGACCTACAGAAGGCCTACGACACTACATGGCGCTATGGTATCCTCCGTAATCTGCACGACTAAGGTTTACGCGGTCATCTGGCGACTTTCGTTTTTAACTTTTTAAAACTTCGCCGTTTTCGTGTACGCATTGGCCATACCCTCTCAGAAGAAAAGATCCAGGACAATGGTGTACCCCAGGGTTCGATTCTCAGCGTAACGCTTTTCGCCGTGGCCATTAACGGGATTGCCAGAGTTGTTCGTAGCGGAATCCCGATGTCACTGTATGTTGACGACTTCGCGATATATTACCGATCATATAATCTTGAGCACCTCGAGCGTCAACTGCAGCTGAACATAGCCTCCATCGCTGACTGGGCCCTTCGCACCGGGTTTCAGTTCTCCGCTACGAAAACGCAATGTATCCACTTCCATCGACTCCGTGGTGTACACCCTCCACCTGATCTTTATTTGCATGGTACACGTCTGCCGTTTGTTCCGCACGTTAAGTTTCTGGGCCTTCACCTCGACAGCAAGCTAACTTGGGAGTTCCATATTCGTCAGCTTCGGGCTTCCTGCGATCGTTCACTTCGGGTACTCAGGGTTTTATCTGGGGCCTCTTGGGCTGGCGATCGCACTGTTATGTTGAGGCTTTATCGCTCGCTGGTGCGGTCCAAACTGGACTACGGCAGTATTATCTATGGCGCGGCGTCCGCCACTAAAATCCGCCTTTTAGACACCGTCCACCATTCTGGTATCCGTCCAGCTACTGGAGCCTTCCGTACTAGTCGTGTTGAGTGTCTGTATGTTGATTCCGGGGAACCTCCACTGTCTATTCGGCGCTCGATTTTATTAAGTTCCTACGTGGCCAGGTAGGGAGCTCACCCTGGTCACCCTTCCTTTAGATCTGTATTGCGCCCCGAACTCGCCCACCGTTATCTTCGGAATACGACTATATCCCGTCCAAGCGGCATTCGATTTCGCGAACTACTCGCCACTCATGAGCTCCGAATGCCTGCTGTAGAGCGTTTTTCCTTCTCCCGCTCTCCCCCTTGGCAACTTCATCGAGCCCGGTTTGACCTTGCGCTTTCAGGCTGCGCTAAGGTGGCCACCCCCCAGTCGGTGTTACGTCAACTTTTCACCGAACTACTGGGACGTTACCGGACTTACACTCCGGTATTCACCGATGGTTCCCAGTTGGGTGGTGCTACGTGATGTAGTTTTGTCTATAACGGTGAGCCACATCAATACCGCTTCCCGGACTACAGTTCTGTTTATACGGCCGAGCTGCGTGCTATATTTTACTGCTTACTTTTTATTTCCAACTTAGCCCCTGGAGGTTTTATAATTTGCTCCGACTCTCTGAGTGCAGTGGAGACCCTGCAGCAGTTCCTCGGCACGTCCACACTCGTTTTTAAAATGCAGACACTCATATCTCAATTGCTCTCACGCGGATACCAGTTAGTGTTTACATGGATCCCAGGCCATACGGGCATTCCGGGTAATGAAGCTGCGGATGCGGCAGCTAAGTCTGCATGCCGTCAGCCGCAGTCTTCTACCGACACTATACCCTATAGGGATGCTCAGCGGTACTTCCGTCGCCAGCTTCTATCGGTTTGGCAGCAGTCTTGGGAAGCGTTGACTGGCACACAGCTGCGGATAATTAAAGACAGCGTGGAGCCCTGGCTGACCTCCTACAGGGATTCCAGTCGGGCTGAAGTTATCCTTACCCGCCTGAGGATAGGTCACACACGAGCCACTAACGGCCATCTTCTGCGTGGTGACCCGGCACCTGTCTGTCCGACATGCGATGTTCGCCTCACCGTCCCACACGTGCTCTTGGATTGTCCAAGACACGCTCGTGCGCGCCAGTCAATTGGTCTGGGATCTACAGTAGCCTCAATTTTGGGTGACAACCCAGTGTCTGTAGCCAAAACTCTGCGGTTCATTGCCCAGATTGGATTTGCTACGCAAGTGTAACACATTTTTAATTCCTTTTTGAGGTTTTAAACCTGTTTTTGAACGGGGATACATTTTACCTTTCAATGTTTTAACAATTTTGTATTTTAGTTTTTTTTAGCTTTCAACTTTTACCTCTTTTTAGTGCGTTGCTCTTCAGGGTTTATGTAAGCTGAGGTTTTTTAGCTGTTTACGGTTTTTAGTTGTTATTTTAAGGTTCAACTTTTAGCCTGAAAAGTTAATGAGTGTTTTTAAATTTTAAACTTTGACCTAGGGCCCAAATGACCTAGCTGTCGACGGGCCCTTAAACCCCACTCACTCACTCACTCGAGAATCTGGTCGCCTTTAAGCGCTTACGCGCCCAAGCTCGTCGCATCATACAGGCCAGCATGAAGACATCCTGGCACCGCTTTGTGGAGTCCTTTAATCGCTTCACATCGTCATCTATGGTTTGGGACAAGCTCCGTCGCGTGGCCGGCAAAGTTTCACGAGTCCCGGTGCCTGGCCTGCGGGTTAATATTGGCACCGTAGTTTCCCCTAGTGCTGTCGCTGACAACCTGGGAGGCGCCTTTTCTAATGCCTCTAGCTCCTCCCATTACCACCCGGACTTCTTATCCATCAGGAATCGGACTGAGACGCATGAACTATCCTTTCACTCTTTGAACCGCGAGTGTTATAACGCTTTCTTCTCCATGCAGGAGTTGGAGTGGTCCCTGGCCTCATCGCGACCCTCAGCAACTGGGCCTGATGATGTCCACGTTTTAATGTTGCAGCACCTATCTTTAGCTGGTAAACACTTTCTGTTGCAGGTGTATAATCGTATCTGGCGTACAGCAATCTTTCCATCCGCTTGGCGCGAGGCCACCATTGTCCCGATTCTAAAACCTGGGAAGGATCGCTATCTACCTTCTAGTTATCGCCCCATCTCCCTCACCAGTTGCCTTTGCAAGGTGATGGAGCGAATGATCAACGGGCGATTGACATGGTGGCTTGAATAGCAAAATCTGCTGTCTAACGCTCAGTGCGGCTTTCGTCGCTTCCGTTCCACGGTGGACCACTTAGTGTCGTTATCCACACACATCATGGACGGTTTCCTGCGTAAGAGTCAAACTCTGGCTGTGTTTTTTGACTTGGAGAAGGCGTATGATACTTGCTGGAGGTATGGAATCCTTCGTACGCTCCATAAATGGGGCTTTCGTGGTCGACTGCCCCTTTTTATTCGGGAGTTCATGCGGGATAGGGTATTTCGTGTACGGGTGGCCTCGGTTTTGTCACGTGTTTTTAGCCAAGAGAACGGAGTACCGCAAGGCTCGGTACTCAGCGTCACACTATTTGCCATTGCGATCAACCCCATTGTGGAGTGCGTCCCATCGGGTGTTTCATGTTCGCTATTCGTGGACGATTTCTCCATTTACTGTAGTTCTTGGCGGACCTCTCTGTTAGAACGTCGCCTCCAACTGTGTCTTGACCGCCTCTTCACTTGGAGTGCCGAAACCGGCTTTAAGTTCTCCGCCGAGAAGACCGTCTGCGTTAACTTCTGGCGCCGGAAGGAGTTTCTTGCTCCTTCTCTCCGTCTCGGCTCAGAAGCACTTCCTTTCGCAGACGAGACAAAATTTTTGGTGTTGATTTTTGACAGAAAACTTAGTTGGTCTCCACATATTTCGTACCTAAAGGCAAGGTGTGAACGTTCTCTCAGTGTTTTACGTGTTTTAAGTTGCACATCTTGGGGAGCTGATTGGAGTACTCTTTTACGCCTATACCGCGCACTTGTCCGATCGAAACTTGATTACGGTTGTTTCGTGTATTCCTCGGCTCGACCGTCTGTTTTAAATCGCCTAAATCCGACACACCACCGTGGCATCAGGTTGAGTATTGGCGCATTTCCCACGAGCCCTGTTATGAGCCTTTGTGCGGAAGCTGCTGAACCTCCGCTTAGTTATCGGCGCGATGTTCTTCTCTGCAGCTATGCTTGCAGACTTTCTGACCTGCCAGAACATCCATCTTTTAGTTTGTTTTTTAATGACACCTTGGATCGCCAATACTCATCGAGCTCCCTAACCCCACTCCCTCCTGGCGTTCGATTTCGTACACTACTTCGGCATTTAAACGTCGATTTCTCGTCGACAGTTCCCAGGGGACAAATACGATTTCCCCCATGGCTACGATCCGAGATCCATGTTAATCTGGGTTTGCTGACCATGTCGAAGTCCTCGACGTCAGACTCAGTTCTTCGTTCGGCCTTTCTAGAAATTCAGGCTCAGTCCGGACCTTGCCATTTTATTTACACTGACGGCTCAAAGGACGATACGGGAGTAGGATGTGCTTTTATTCATGGTAGCCAGAGTTTTAGCTTTCGTCTTTTAGAGCAGTGCTCGATTTTTACAGCAGAGCTATTTGGTATATACCAGGCTATTTTGTATGTTCGTCGGCAGCCCTTGGAGCGATGTATAATATGTTCTGGTTGTTTGAGTGCCCTTCAGAGCCTACGTACGCTGTACAATTACCACCCACTTGTGCAGCGTGTTCAGGACATCATTCACTCACTCGCTGGTGCTGGCATCGGCGTGTCTTTCATGTGGGTACCTGGACATGTAGGCCTGCAAGGTAACGAGGCTGCCGATTCTGCTGCAAAGGCAGCGGTTTTAGCCCCCAGGTTTCTTAGCGCTTGTGTTCCCTCTGATGATTTTAGCAAAGTTTTACGTCGTGCCCTCCTTTCACGGTGGAGTGCTTCATGGAGCGATCTTCAGGGGAACAAACTAAGGGAGGTGAAACCCCTCCCTGTGACCTGGAGGACTTCCGCGCGCGCTTCTCGCCGCGAGGAAGTCATTTTAGCGAGA
Source organism: Tenodera sinensis (assembly GCA_030765045.1). NCBI lineage: Eukaryota > Metazoa > Arthropoda > Insecta > Mantodea > Mantidae > Tenodera > Tenodera sinensis. The sequence goes on along the minus strand of CM060970.1, from coordinate 110,802,752 downwards.
TTGCGTATCGGGCACTGCCGTTTTAGTCATAGTTATCTTTTATCGTCGGATGCTGCCCCGAACTGTGCTCATTGCAATGAGACCCTGATGGTGCGCCATGTTTTACTTGAGTGCCAGTTTTTAAACCAATTACGTGTATCCCTAGGTCTGCCAGCTTCCCTTGGAGAGGTGCTGGCGGACACGCTTACTGCAGTAGATCGTCTGCTCACTTTTATCCGAATCAACGGCATAGGCGGCCATATTTGAACAGCTGATTTTATCCTTCATTTTTATTTACTCGTTTTACAATTTCTCTTCCTCATGAGCCATCGTTTAGCTTGACCCTTATATTTACTGGCCCTCCTTTGGTTAGCTTTCCATCTATTGTTGATTTATTTTAAAGTTTTAGCACTCGAGTGTGGTTTTAGCTGTCTTGTCTTGTTCGGGCGCTAACAATCCTGGCAGTTGTGCGCCCTAAAACCCTAGTACTACTACTACTACTACTCCTACTCAATGCGCAAGCGATGCACATAAAATTCGATGTCGAGCGATGCCATGCGCATGTGATGCGATGTGACTCAGTGCGCATGCGATGCGATGCACATAAGATGCGATATCAAGCGATGCCAGGCGCATGTGATGCGATCTGACTCAATGCGCATGCGCTGCGATGCGATGCACATTAGGTGCGATATCAAGCGATGCAATGCGCATGTGACGCGATGTGACTCAATACGCATGCAATGTGATGCGCATAAGATTCGGTATCAAGCGATGCCATGCGCATCGGCTGCGATGTGGCTCAATACGCATGCCATTCAATGCACATAAATGCGATAACAAGCGACGCCATGCGCATGTGACGCAATGTGACTCGATGGGCATGCGATGCGATGCACATAAGATGCGATATCAAGCGATGCCATGAGCATGTGACGCGATGTGACCCAATACGCATGCGATGCGATGCGATGCACATAAATGCGATAACAAGCGATGCCATACGCATGTGACGCAATGCGACTCAATGGGCATTCGATGCGATTCACTTAAGATGCGATATCAAGCGATGCCATGTGCATGTGACGCGATGTGACCCAAAGCACATGCAATGCGATGCACATAATATGCGATATCAAGCGATGCTATGCGCATGTGATGCGATGCACATAAGATGAGATATCAAGCGATGCCATGCGCATGTGACGCGATATGACTCAATACGCATGCGATGCGATGCACATAAATGCGATAACAAGCGATGCCATGGGCATGTGACATAATGTGACTCAATGGGCATGCGATGCAATGCACATAAGATGCGATGTGACGCGATGAGACACAATGCACTTGCAATGCGATGCACATAAGATGCGATTTCAAGCGATGCCATGCTCATGTGATGCGATGTGACTCAATGCGCATGCGATGCGATGCACATAAGATGCAAAGTCGAGCAATGCCATGCGCATGTGACGCGATCAGACTCAATGCGCATGCGATGCAATGCACATAAGATGTTATATCAAGCTATGACATGCACATGTGATGCGACGATACTCAATGCACATGCGATGCGATGTACATAAGATGCGACATCAAGCGTTGCCATGCGCATGTGACGCGATGTTACTCAATGGACATGCGATGCGATGCACATAAGATGCGATATCAAGTGATGCCTTGCGCATGTGACGCGATGTAACTCAATGCGCATGCGATGCGATGCACATAAGATGCGATATCAAGCGATGCCTTGCGCATCGGACGCGATGTGGCTCAATACGCATGCCGTGCGATGCACATAAATGCGATAACAAGCGATGCCATGCGTATGGGATGCGATGTGACCCAATACGCATGCGATGCCATGCACATAAATGCGATAACAAGCGATGCCAAGCGCATGTGTCGCAATGTGGCTCAATGGGCATGCGATGCGATGCACACAAGATGCGATATCAACCGATGCCACGCTTGTGACGAGATGTGACCCAATGCACTTGCAATGCGATGCACATAAGATGCGATTTGGAGCGATGCCATGCGCATGTGATGTGATGTGACTCAATGCGCATGCGATGCGGTGCACATAAGATGATATATCAAGCGATGCCATGCGCATGTGACGCGATGTGACTCAATACGCATGCGATGCGATGCACATAAATGCGATAACAAGCGATGCCATGCGCATGTGACTCAATGGGCATGCGATGCAATGCATATAAGATGCGATGTGACGCGATGTGACACAATGTACTTGCAATGCGATGCACATAAGATGCGATTTCGAGCGATGGCATGCTCATGTGATGCGATGTGGCTCAATGCGCATGCGATGCGATGCACATAAGATGCAATGTCGAGCGATGCCATGCACATGTGACGCGATCAGACTCAATGCGCATGCGATGCAATGCACATAAGATGATATATCAAGCGATGCCATGCGCATGTGATGCGACGATACTCAATGCACATGCGATGCGATGTACATAAGATGCGACATCAAGCGTTGCCATGCGCATGTGACGCGATGTTACTCAATGGACATGCGATGCGATGCACATAAGATGCGATATCAAATGATGCCACGCATGTGACGCGATGTGACCCAATGCACATGCAATGCGATGCACATAACATGCGATTTCGAGCGATGCCATGCGCATTTGATGCGATGTGACTCAATGCGCATGCGAAGCGGTGCACATTGATGCGATATAAAGCGATGCCATGCGCATGTGACGCAAAGTGACTCAATGCGCATGCGATGCGATGCACCTATGATGCGATGTCGAGGGATGCATTGCGCATGTGACGCGATGTGACTCAATGCGCTTGCGATGCGATGCACATTGATGCGATATAAAGCGATGCCATGCGCATGTGACGCGATGTAACACAATGCGCATGCGATGCACATAAGATGCGATATAAGCGATGCCATGCGCATGTGCCGCGATGTGACTCAATGCGCATGTGATGCGATGAACATGTGATGCGATATCAAGGGATGCCATGCGCATGTGCTGCGATGTAACTCAATGTGCATGCGATGCGATGCGCATGCGATGCGCATCAGATGCGACATCAAGCGTTGCCATGCGCATGTGACGCGATGTTACTCAATGGACATGCGATGCGATGCACATAAGATGCGATATCAAGAGATGCCATGCGCATGGGATGCGAAGCGGCTCATTGCGCATGCGATGCGATGCACTTAAGGTGCGATATGAAGGGATCCCACGCGCAGGTAATGCGATTTGGCTCAATGCGCATGCCACGCGATGCACATAAATGCGATAAGCGATGCCATGCGCATGTGACGCAATGTTACTCAATGGGCATGCGATGCGATGCACATAAGATGCGATATCAAATGATGCCACGCTTGTGACGCCATGTGACCCAATGCACTTGCAATGCGATGCACATAAGATGCGATTTCGAGCGATGCCATGCGCATTTGATGCGATGTGACTCAATGCGCATGCGATGCGGTGCACATTGATGCGATATAAAGCGATGCCATGCGCATGTGACGCGATGTGACTCAATGCGCATGCGATGCGATGCACCTATGATGCGATGTCGAGCGATGCATTGCGCATGTGACGCCATGTGACTCAACGCGCTTGCGATGCGATGCACCTATGATGCGATGTCGAGCGATGCCATGCGCATGTGACGCGATGTGACTCAATGCGCATGCGATGCGATGCACATAAGATGCGATATCAAGCGATGCCATGCGCATGTGACGCGATGTGGTTCAATGCGCATGCGATGCAATACACATAAAATGTTATATCAAGCTATGACATGCAGATGTGATGGGATGCGATGCACCTATAATGTGATGTCGAGCGATGCATTGCGCATGTGACGCGATGTGACTCAATGCATATGCTATGCGATGCACATGAGACGCGATATAAAGGGATGTGACGCGATGTGACTCAATGCGCATGCGATGCGATGCACTTAAGATGCGATATCAAGCGATGCCATGCGCATGTGACGCGATGTGACTCAATGCGCATGCGAAGCGATGGATATGAGATGCGATATTAAGCGATGGCTTGCGCATGTGACGCGATGTGACTCAATGCGCTAGCGATTCGTTGCACATAAGATGCGATATCAAGCGATTCCATGCGCATGTGATGCGACGATACTCAATGCACATGCGATGCGATTTACATAAGATGCGATATCAAGCGTTGCCATGCGCATGTGACGCTATGTGACTCAATACGCATGCGTAGGGATGCACATATGGTGCGATGTCGAGCGATGCCATACGCATGTGATGCGATGTGACTCAATGCGCATGCGATGCACATAAGATGCGATGTCGAGCGTTGTCATGCGCATGTGACGCGACATGACTCAATGCGCATGAGATGCCATGCACATAAAATGCGACATCCAGCGATGCCATGCTCATCGGATGCGATGTGGCTCAATACGCATGCCTTCCGATGTACATAAATGCGATAAGCGATGCCATGCGCATGTGACGCAAAGTGACTCAATGGACATGCGATACGATGCACATAAGTTGCGATATCAAGTGATGCCTTGCGCATGTGACGCGATGTAACTCAATGCGCATGCGATGCGATGCACATAAGATGCGATATCAAGCGATGCCTTGCGCATCGGACGCGATGTGGCTCAATACGCATGCCGTGCGATGCACATAAATGCGATAACAAGCGATGCCATGCGTATGGGATGCGATGTGACCCAATACGCATGCGATGCCATGCACATAAATGCGATAACAAGCGATGCCAAGCGCATGTGTCGCAATGTGGCTCAATGGGCATGCGATGCAATGCACATAAGATGCGATGTGACGCGATGAGACACAATGCACTTGCAATGCGATGCACATAAGATGCGATTTCAAGCGATGCCATGCTCATGTGATGCGATGTGACTCAATGCGCATGCGATGCGATGCACATAAGATGCAAAGTCGAGCAATGCCATGCGCATGTGACGCGATCAGACTCAATGCGCATGCGATGCAATGCACATAAGATGTTATATCAAGCTATGACATGCACATGTGATGCGACGATACTCAATGCACATGCGATGCGATGTACATAAGATGCGACATCAAGCGTTGCCATGCGCATGTGACGCGATGTTACTCAATGGACATGCGATGCGATGCACATAAGATGCGATATCAAGTGATGCCTTGCGCATGTGACGCGATGTAACTCAATGCGCATGCGATGCGATGCACATAAGATGCGATATCAAGCGATGCCTTGCGCATCGGACGCGATGTGGCTCAATACGCATGCCGTGCGATGCACATAAATGCGATAACAAGCGATGCCATGCGTATGGGATGCGATGTGACCCAATACGCATGCGATGCCATGCACATAAATGCGATAACAAGCGATGCCAAGCGCATGTGTCGCAATGTGGCTCAATGGGCATGCGATGCGATGCACACAAGATGCGATATCAACCGATGCCACGCTTGTGACGAGATGTGACCCAATGCACTTGCAATGCGATGCACATAAGATGCGATTTGGAGCGATGCCATGCGCATGTGATGTGATGTGACTCAATGCGCATGCGATGCGGTGCACATAAGATGATATATCAAGCGATGCCATGCGCATGTGACGCGATGTGACTCAATACGCATGCGATGCGATGCACATAAATGCGATAACAAGCGATGCCATGCGCATGTGACTCAATGGGCATGCGATGCAATGCATATAAGATGCGATGTGACGCGATGTGACACAATGTACTTGCAATGCGATGCACATAAGATGCGATTTCGAGCGATGGCATGCTCATGTGATGCGATGTGGCTCAATGCGCATGCGATGCGATGCACATAAGATGCAATGTCGAGCGATGCCATGCACATGTGACGCGATCAGACTCAATGCGCATGCGATGCAATGCACATAAGATGATATATCAAGCGATGCCATGCGCATGTGATGCGACGATACTCAATGCACATGCGATGCGATGTACATAAGATGCGACATCAAGCGTTGCCATGCGCATGTGACGCGATGTTACTCAATGGACATGCGATGCGATGCACATAAGATGCGATATCAAATGATGCCACGCATGTGACGCGATGTGACCCAATGCACATGCAATGCGATGCACATAACATGCGATTTCGAGCGATGCCATGCGCATTTGATGCGATGTGACTCAATGCGCATGCGAAGCGGTGCACATTGATGCGATATAAAGCGATGCCATGCGCATGTGACGCAAAGTGACTCAATGCGCATGCGATGCGATGCACCTATGATGCGATGTCGAGGGATGCATTGCGCATGTGACGCGATGTGACTCAATGCGCTTGCGATGCGATGCACATTGATGCGATATAAAGCGATGCCATGCGCATGTGACGCGATGTAACACAATGCGCATGCGATGCACATAAGATGCGATATAAGCGATGCCATGCGCATGTGCCGCGATGTGACTCAATGCGCATGTGATGCGATGAACATGTGATGCGATATCAAGGGATGCCATGCGCATGTGCTGCGATGTAACTCAATGTGCATGCGATGCGATGCGCATGCGATGCGCATCAGATGCGACATCAAGCGTTGCCATGCGCATGTGACGCGATGTTACTCAATGGACATGCGATGCGATGCACATAAGATGCGATATCAAGAGATGCCATGCGCATGGGATGCGAAGCGGCTCATTGCGCATGCGATGCGATGCACTTAAGGTGCGATATGAAGGGATCCCACGCGCAGGTAATGCGATTTGGCTCAATGCGCATGCCACGCGATGCACATAAATGCGATAAGCGATGCCATGCGCATGTGACGCAATGTTACTCAATGGGCATGCGATGCGATGCACATAAGATGCGATATCAAATGATGCCACGCTTGTGACGCCATGTGACCCAATGCACTTGCAATGCGATGCACATAAGATGCGATTTCGAGCGATGCCATGCGCATTTGATGCGATGTGACTCAATGCGCATGCGATGCGGTGCACATTGATGCGATATAAAGCGATGCCATGCGCATGTGACGCGATGTGACTCAATGCGCATGCGATGCGATGCACCTATGATGCGATGTCGAGCGATGCATTGCGCATGTGACGCCATGTGACTCAACGCGCTTGCGATGCGATGCACCTATGATGCGATGTCGAGCGATGCCATGCGCATGTGACGCGATGTGACTCAATGCGCATGCGATGCGATGCACATAAGATGCGATATCAAGCGATGCCATGCGCATGTGACGCGATGTGGTTCAATGCGCATGCGATGCAATACACATAAAATGTTATATCAAGCTATGACATGCAGATGTGATGGGATGCGATGCACCTATAATGTGATGTCGAGCGATGCATTGCGCATGTGACGCGATGTGACTCAATGCATATGCTATGCGATGCACATGAGACGCGATATAAAGGGATGTGACGCGATGTGACTCAATGCGCATGCGATGCGATGCACTTAAGATGCGATATCAAGCGATGCCATGCGCATGTGACGCGATGTGACTCAATGCGCATGCGAAGCGATGGATATGAGATGCGATATTAAGCGATGGCTTGCGCATGTGACGCGATGTGACTCAATGCGCTAGCGATTCGTTGCACATAAGATGCGATATCAAGCGATTCCATGCGCATGTGATGCGACGATACTCAATGCACATGCGATGCGATTTACATAAGATGCGATATCAAGCGTTGCCATGCGCATGTGACGCTATGTGACTCAATACGCATGCGTAGGGATGCACATATGGTGCGATGTCGAGCGATGCCATACGCATGTGATGCGATGTGACTCAATGCGCATGCGATGCACATAAGATGCGATGTCGAGCGTTGTCATGCGCATGTGACGCGACATGACTCAATGCGCATGAGATGCCATGCACATAAAATGCGACATCCAGCGATGCCATGCTCATCGGATGCGATGTGGCTCAATACGCATGCCTTCCGATGTACATAAATGCGATAAGCGATGCCATGCGCATGTGACGCAAAGTGACTCAATGGACATGCGATACGATGCACATAAGTTGCGATATCAAGTGATGCCTTGCGCATGTGACGCGATGTAACTCAATGCGCATGCGATGCGATGCACATAAGATGCGATATCAAGCGATGCCTTGCGCATCGGACGCGATGTGGCTCAATACGCATGCCGTGCGATGCACATAAATGCGATAACAAGCGATGCCATGCGTATGGGATGCGATGTGACCCAATACGCATGCGATGCCATGCACATAAATGCGATAACAAGCGATGCCAAGCGCATGTGTCGCAATGTGGCTCAATGGGCATGCGATGCGATGCACACAAGATGCGATATCAACCGATGCCACGCTTGTGACGAGATGTGACCCAATGCACTTGCAATGCGATGCACATAAGATGCGATTTGGAGCGATGCCATGCGCATGTGATGTGATGTGACTCAATGCGCATGCGATGCGGTGCACATAAGATGATATATCAAGCTGTGACATGCACATGTGATGCGATGCGATTCAATGCGCATGCGATGCGATGCACCTATGATGCGATGTCGAGCGATGCATTGCGCATGTGACGCGATGTGACTCAATGCGCATGCGATGCAATGCACATGAGATGCGATTTAAAGCCTTGCTATGCGCATGTGACACGATGTGATTCAATGCGCATGCGAGGCGATGCACATAAGATGCGATATCAAGCGATGCCATGCGCACGTGCCGCGATGTGAATCAATGCGCATGCGATGCGATTCACTTAAGATGCGATATGAAGGGATCCCATGCGCATGTAATGCGATGTGGCTCAATGCGCATACGAAGCGATGCCCATAAGCAGCGATATCAAGCCATGCCTTGCGCATGTGACGCGATGTAACACAATGCGCATGCGATGTGATGCACATAAGATGCCATATCAAGTGATCCCATGCCAATCGGATGCGATGTGGCTCAATACGCATGCCATGCGATGCACATAAAGGCGATAAGCGATGCCATGCGCATGTGACGCAATGTGACTCAATAGGCATGCGATGCAATGCACATAAGATGCGATATCAAGCGATGCCATGCGCATGGGATGCGATGTGACCCAATACGCATTCGATGCCATGCACATAAATGCGATAACAAGCGATGCCAAGCGCATGTGTCGCAATGTGGCTGAATGGGCATGCGATGCGATGCACACAAGATGCGATATCAACCGTTGCCACGCTTGTGACGAGATGTGACCCAATGCACTTGCGATGCAATGCACATAAGATGCGATATCAAGCGATGCCATGCGCATGTGATGCGATGTGACTAAATGCGGAAGCGATGCGATGCACATAAGATGCGATATCAAGCGATGCCATGCGCATGTGACGCGATGCGACTCAATGCGCATGCGATGCGATGCACATGAGATGCGATATAAAGCGATGCCATGCGCATGTGACGTGATGTGACTCAATGTACGTGCGATGCGATGCACATAAGTTGCGATATCAAGCGGTGCCCCCTCCGAAGGAGTGTCGCCTTGCCGTGGCGGAGGGGCTCAGTACCCGATCCAGACGGCCTACTAAGTGTGTCTTTGTGACCACTGGTGGCCAAGAGGTGAGGGGAAGCTAAGAACATTCCAAAACGGGTAGATGAGGCTCGGTAGTCCTGGTCGACAGCTCATCTAGGAGAAGAGGACTCCGAAATCAAACTCCCCCAGGGGAAGCTACCACGTTAGGTCCGCGTTTGGCTCACCCGGGACCCCGAGCTGCTCACCATCACTTCACCCCCTCCACCTTCATTAACTGTGCGACGTGCAGCTTTTATGTTGCCTTTTATATCACCCTCTTCCTCTTCTAGGCTTATTCTGATTATTAGCTTGTATGTTCCTAGATTTATAACTCCTGTCTCACCAGCAGGGATCTTTCCTATCTCCGTGGTCCTGTCCCACGGTGTTCAGCGCGGCCCCCGACTGGTGTGCTCTTTGGAGGTTTCAGGCGCGAAGGTTGTGCGGACCCTTGACACTGCCCCCATGTGTAGCCGTAGGTGCGGAGCCCGTCCACACGTCATGTACACCCACGTAGCTCCTTGAGGGCACGGCCGGTGTTAATCTTCCGACGGCCGTGTGCCGTCGGTTTAGTATCACCGGCCGGACGTGTTACCGCTGACGGAGCCCCGGTGTAATCAACCCGAAGTCCCCTGAATCTACGCTGACTCCGTTGAGGCAGCGTGTGCTAACGTGGGGAGCCACAGGCGGTTAATGCTGTGGTGGGGGCATAAAACCGGGGTGTCATGTGGTGAACGGTTTACCCATGCGGACAAGAAGTGGAGATCGGAGGGTAGCTCCTCTGAAGTATGCCTTGAGGTCAGTCATGGAGGGGTCTCCATGGCGGCACAGACCGTGGAGATTTTGGTGTCTTTTATCGTTTGAGCCCCGGATGGCAGGCTGACGCCGAGGGTTCCGTATGGGGGTCCAAATTCAAGGTGCGTCCGCGCAAAACCTGTTCATTTGACTCGATTTTGGTAATGATCATGGCATGTGATGGAAAAACGTTAAAGGACCTGAGCCCATTTTATATTAAACGGGAAATGGACAGGATTTGTGGCATCTACAGCCGTGCAGACACCAGCTCACAAGACGTACACAAGTCGTAGCCAGCCTGTTGATAGCCAGCAGCCACACGTAATCAATGAAGTCCCGCTCCCGCTCCCGTTCCGCGAGCCGCAGGGGATCTTCAGACTCCCATACATCCGAGGAGTCACTAGGGGATGACGAAATTAACCTACCCCGTCCAAAGTCGGTTAAGGTAAAGATGAAAAAGAAAAAGATGAAGACAAATCACTAATTCTTCTTTACCATGGAAATAATCCAGTGGAATGTTAATGGGTTCCGGGCACGTGTTCCGGACATACAGCATCTCGTTTCGCAACGCACTCCACCAATCGTGTGCCTACAAAAAACACATTTGCACCCTAATCACGCATTACATCTTCGTGGTTTTCCGGCATTTAGGCATGACTCTGCAGCTGATCGACGAGCAAGCGGTGGTGTTGCTACTCTGGTGGCGCATCCATCTCTGCCACAAGCATCCGGCTAAACACGCCGCTGCAAGCTGTAATTGTGCGTGTCCAGTTGCAGGGCCTAAGTCTGTCAATTTGCAATGTCTATCTGCCACCGGTCAGTGTTGTACACGAGAACGACCTTCGAGCTCTTTTCGCTCAGATTCCACCACCCTTTATCTTCCTTGGTGATCTAAATGCCAAACACTCTTCATGGGGCTCCGACACTGACGATGCTCGCGGTTGCCTTGTAGGAGACGTTTGCGATATGTCCGGCCTCCTTTTGTTGAACACTGGCGCCCCTACCTTTTTTATCCTCTGCCTATGGTACGTGTTCCGCCTTAGACGTTAGCTTCTGTAGCCCGTCATTGGTACCACTCATTGATTGGTCGGTGCTCTCCGACCTCTTTGGCAGTGATCATTTTCCCATTAACATTCACATATCTGGTTTCCATCCTACTCCAACACGATACCCTCACTGGATTATTTCCAAGGCTGACTGGGGGAAATTGCGTTCCCTCATTCACCTTGACAACGATGTCTTCCCCACCATCGATGAACTGGTGGAGTATTTTACTTGTTCTGTCCTGCTCGCAGCGAATTCCAGCAATCCTCGTGGTTCTACTACACCTCGTCACGTTCCTGTGCCTTGGTGGTCCGAGGAATGTAGTTTGGCTATTAAAGCAAGGAAGCGTGCTCTGCGCGTCTTCAGTTCACATCCTACGGAGGAGAACCTCATAGCTTTTAAGCGTTCTGGTGCCAGAGCTCGTTTTGTCCTCCGCTGTGCAAAACGCACATCGTGGGAAACTTTTGTCTCTTCTCTGTCCCGTCGCACTCCGGCACAGAGGGTGTGGACTGCTGTTCGCCGCATGTATGGCAAGTGTCGCCGGACTATCATTCCCGGCCTTGCCATAAGCGGATCGCATTACACCAGCGAACAGGATATCGCCGACGTCCTTGCTACTTCGTTTGCTGCTACTAACCAAACGAATAGTTACGACAGAGCTTTTATACCTCTCAAGGAATCTGCCGAGTGGATAGTCCTTCCTTTTAGTAGTGACTGTAGTGAACCGTACAACGCACCCTTTACCGTAGCGGAGTTAGAGCACTCTTTGTCACTTGCTAAAGATTCCTCTCCTGGTCCAGATGACATCCATCGACAAATGCTGCTTCACCTTCCACCTTCGGCTTCGTCTATGCTGCTTGGTATTTATAATCGTATCTGGCACGAGCAGGTCTTTCCGTCCTCCTGGCGAGTGGGTATTGTCATCCCTATCCCTCGACCTGGAAAAGACAGGACACTTCCCTCTAGTTACCGCCCTATTTGCCTAACGAGTGTTGTTTGTAAGACCTTCGAACGGATGATTAACACTCGTTTAGTGTGGTGGCTAGAGACGCATAACCTGTTCACCAACATTCAGTGCGGTTTTCGTCGCCATCGCTCTAGCGTCGACCATCTGACACGCTTAGAGGCTTACATCCAGAAGGCCTTTCTGCTGAAGCAGCATGTTGTGGGTGTCTTCTTTGATTTAGAGAAGGCCTACGACACCACCTGGTGCTATGAAATCCTTCGTGCTCTGCACGGTTACGGTTTACGCGGTCACTTAGCGCTGTTCATTTTAAACTTTTTCGACTTCGAAAATTTCGTGTCCGCATTGGTAATACACTGTCACAGGAAAAGATTCAGGAGAATGGTGTGACTCAGGGGTCCATCCTGAGTGTCATGCTCTTCGCTGTAGCAATTGACGGAATCGCTGATGTTGTTCGTAGCGGAATCCCGATGTCACTGTATGTTGACGACTTTGCAATTTACTATCGCTCTTATAATCTCGAGCACATTGAGCGTCAACTGCAGCTGACCATAACATCAATCGCAGACTGGGCCCTGCGCAGCGGCTTTCAGTTCTCACCTACGAAAACTCAGTGTATCCACTTCCATCGAGTTCGCGGCGTACACCCTCCTCCTGATTTTTATTTGCGTGGCACTCGTCTGCCGTTTGTCACGCACCTCAAGTTCCTTGGCCTGCACTTCGACAGTAATCTGACGTGGGAGTACCATATTCGCCAACTACGTGCTTCCTGCGATCGCTCACTTCGAGTACTCCGCCTTTTATCCGGAGTTTCTTGGGGCGGTGATCGTACTGTTATGTTACGATTGTATCGATCACTGGTGCGGTCAAAAATAGACTACGGTAGTTTTATCTATGGCGCGGCGTCCGCCTCTAAACTTCGTCTTTTATATACTGTGCACCATGCTGGTATTCGTCTTGCTACTGGGGCGTTTCGCACCAGTAGAGTTGAGTGTCTGTATGCTGAGTCTGGAGAACCACCACTGTCGGTCCGTCGTCCGATTTTATTGTGTTCGTATGTCGCAAGGTTGGCAGCCCATCCGGGTCATCCTTCTTTTAAATGTGTCCTGCGTCCCGACCTTGCTCACCGTTATCTGCGCAACACAACTATATCGCGCCCAAGCGGTATTCGGTTCCGCGAACTACTTGACAAGCACGATCTCCGCATGCCTGCTGTAGAGCGATTCTCTCTAGGACGCTCTGCTCCTTGGCAACTCCGGCGCACGCAATTCGACCTGGAGCTCTCAGGCTATGCTAAGCTTACCACCCCGCAATCGGTGTATCGACAACTGTTCACCGAACTTCTGGGCCGCCACCGGACTTTCACCCCGGTTTTTACCGATGGGTCCCAGGTGGGTGGAGCTACGGGATGTAGTTTCGTGTGTAACGATGGGGCGCACCAGTACCGACTTCCGGACCATAGTTCGGTTTTTACTGCCGAGCTGTTTGCTATATTTTATTGTTTACTTTTTATTTCTAACTCAGCTCCCGGCAATTCTATCATTTGTTCAGACTCTCTGAGTGCAATTCAGTCCTTGGCTCAGTTTATCGGCACCTCAGCATTCGTTTTAAAAATACAGGCTCTCATTTCGCAACTGCTCTCGCGCGGATACCAGTTGCTTTTTACCTGGACCCCAGCCCATATGGGTATACCCGGCAATGAGAAAGCTGATGCGGCTGCTAAAACTGTTTGCCGTTTGCCGGATGTTGCCACACACAGTCTGCCATATGTCGATGTGCAGCGCCATTTCCGTCGACATCTTTTATCGATCTGGCAGCAGTCATGGAAGGAATTCTCTGGCTCTCAATTGCGGACCATTAAAGACAGCGTAGATCCCTGGATGACATCCTGCAGGGACTCCAGGCGGGCTGAAGTTATCCTCACCCGCCTGAGGATAGGTCACACACGGGCGACACATGGGTTCCATCTGCGTGGCGACCCGGCGCCTGTCTGCCCTACGTGGAACATCCAACTTTCTGTGGCCCATATCCTTATAGACTGTCCGCAATACGCTCGTGAGCGCCAGTCGGTTGGCCTGGGGTGTACGCTTGCCTCAATTTTGGGTGACGACTCTGTGTCTGCCTGTAAGGCGCTGCGGTTAGTTGCACAAATTGGGTTCGCAAAGCAAGTATAACGTGTTTTTAATGTGTGAATTTTTTTTTAGCCTCTTAACATAGGTTTTTGTGTTTTACGTTTTAGTGTTTTACGTGCTTAGTTTTAATGTGTTTTAGCTTCGATCTTTTACACATTTTAATGAATGGTTTTACCAAGTTTTAACTTAGCGCACTCATGTGCCGTTTGGTGTTTTTATCTGTCTGCGTTTTTAGTTGCCATTTTAAACTTCACATTTTAGGCAGTTTTTAGGCGAGTTTTAGATTTTTCATTTTCTGACCTAGGGCCCAAATGACCTAGTTGTCCACGGGCCCCTAAACTATTTTAAAATTAAATTAAATATTACCGATCATATAATCTTGAGCACCTCGAGCGTCAACTGCAGCTGAACATAACCTCCATCGCTGACTGGGCCGTTCGCACCGGGTTTCAGTTCTCCGCTACGAAAACGCAATGTATCCACTTCCATCGACTCCGTGGTGTACACCCTCCACCTGATCTTTATTTGCATGGTACACGTCTGCCGTTTGTTCCGCACGTTAAGTTTCTGGGCCTTCACCTCGACAGCAAGCTAACTTGGGAGTTCCATATTCGTCAGCCTCGGGCTTCCTGCGATCGTTCACTTCGGGTACTCAGGGTTTTATCTGGGGCCTCTTGGGGTGGCGATCGCACTGTTATGTTGAGGCTTTATCGCTCGCTGGTGCGTTCCAAACTTGACTACGGCAGTTTTATCTATGGCGCGGCGTCCGCCACTAAACTCCGCCTTTTAGACACTTTCCACCATTCTGGTATCCGTCTAGCTACTGGAGCCTTCCGTACTAGTCGTGTTGAGTGTCTGTATGTTGATTCCGGGGAACCTCCACTGTCTATTCGGCGTTCGATTTTATTAAGTTCCTACGTGGCCAGGTTGGCAGCTCACCCTGGTCACCCTTCCTTTAGATCTGTATTGCGCCCTGAACTCACCCACCGTTATCTTCGGAATACGACTATATCCCGTCCAAGCGGCATTCGATTTCGAGAATTACTCGCCACTCATGAGCTCCGAATGCCTGCTGTAGAGCGTTTTTCCTTCTCCCGCTCTCCCCCTTGGCCACTTCATCGAGCCCGGTTTGACCTAGCGCTTTCAGGCTGTGCTAAGGTGGCCACCCCCCAGTCGGTGTTTCGTCAACTTTTCACCGAACTACTGGGACGTTACCGGACTTACACTCCGGTATTTACCGATGGTTCCCAGTTGGGTGGTGCTACGGGATGTAGTTTTGTCTATAACGGTGAGCCACATCAATACCGC
Source organism: Tenodera sinensis (assembly GCA_030765045.1). Taxonomy (NCBI): domain Eukaryota; kingdom Metazoa; phylum Arthropoda; class Insecta; order Mantodea; family Mantidae; genus Tenodera; species Tenodera sinensis. Next base: position 110,786,897 of record CM060970.1, on the reverse strand, counting down.
CTCCCGGACTACAGTTCTGTTTATACGGCCGAGCTGCGTGCTATATTTTACTGCTTACCTTTTATTTCCAACTTAGTCCCTGGAGGTTTTATAATTTGCTCCGACTCTCTGAGTGTAGTGGAGACCCTGCAGCAGTTCCACGGCACGTCTACACTCATTTTTAAAATTCAGACACTCATATCTCAATTGCTCTCACGCGGATACCAGTTAGTGTTTACATGGATCCCAGGCCATACGGGCATTCTGGGTAATGAAGCTTCGGATGCGGCAGCTAAGTCTGCATGCCGTCTGCCGCAGTCTTCTACCGACACTATACCCTATAGGGATGCTCAGCGGTACTTCCGTCGCCAGCTTCTATCGGTTTGGCAGCAGTCTTGGGAAGCGCTGACTGGCACACAGCTGCGGATTCATTACCCAGATTGGATTTGTTACGCAAGTGTAACACATTTTTAATTCCTTTTTGAGGTTTTAACCCTGTTTTTAACTGGGATACATTTTACCTTTCAATGTTTTGACAATTTTGTATTTTAGTTTTTTTTAGCTTTCAACTTCACCTCTTTTTAGTACGTTGCTCTTCAGGGTTTTACCTTATCGTGTTACTTTGTGGGCTGAGGTTTTTAGCTGTTCACAGTTTTTAGTTGTTATTTAATGGTTCAACTTTTAGCCAGAAAAGTTAATGAGTGTTTTTAAATTTTAAACTTTGACCTAGGGCCCAAATGACCTAGCTGTCGACGGGCCCTTAAACCCCACTCACCCACTCACTCACTCAAGCGATGGCATGCGCATGTGACGCGATGTGACTCAATGCGCTAGCGATGCGTTGCACATAAGATGCGATATCAAGCGACGCCATGCGCATGGGATGCGATGTGACTCAATCCGCATGCAATGCGATGAACATAAGATGCAATATCAAGCGATAGCATTCGCATGTGACGCGATGCGGCTCAATGCGCATGCGATGCACATAAGATGCGATGGCGAGCGATGCCATGCGCATGTGACGCGACGTGACTCAATGCGCATGAGATGCCATGCACATAAGATGCGATATCAAGCGATGCCATGCTCATCGGATGCGATGTGGCTCAATACGCATGCCATGCGATGCACATAAATGCGATAAGCGATGTCATGCGCATGTGACGCAATGTGACTCAATGGACATGCGATGCGATGCACATAAGTTGCGATATCAAGTGATGCCTTGCGCATGTGACGCGATGTAACTCAAAGCGCATGCGATGCGATGCACATAAGATGCAATATCAAGCGATGCCATGCGCATCGGATGCGATGTGGCTCAATGCGCATGCCGTGCGATGCACATAAATGCGATAACAAGCGATCCCGTGCGCATGGTATACGATGTGACCCAATACGCATGCGATGCCATGCACATAAATGCGATAACAAGCGATGCCAAGCGCATGTGACGCAATGTGACTCAATGGGCATGCGATGCGATGCCAATAAGATGCGATATCAACCGATGCCAGGCTTGTGACGCGATGTGACCCAATGCCCTTGCAATGCGATGCACATAAGATGCGATTTCGAGCGATGCCATGCGCATGTGATGCGATGTGACTCAATATGCATGCGATACGATGCACATGAGATGCGATATAAAGCGATGCCATGCGCATGTGACGCGATGTGACTCAATGCACAGGCAATGCGATGCACATAAGATGCGATAAGAAGGGATCCCAAGCGCATGTAATGCGATGTGGCTCAATGCGCATACGATGCGATGCACATATGCTGCGATATCAAGCGATTCCTTGCGCATGTGACGCGATGTAACACAACACGCATGCCATGCGATGTACATAAATGCGATAAGCGATGCCATGCGCATGTGACCCAATGTGACTCAATAGGCATACGATTCGATGCGCATAAGAGGTTATATCAAGCTATGACATTCACATGTGATGCGATGCGATTCAATGCGCATGCGATGCGATGCACATATGATGCGATGTCGAGCGATGCCATGCGCATGTGACGCTATGTGACTCAATGCGCATGCGATGCAATGCACAAGAGATGCGATATAAAGCGTTGCCACGCGCATGTGACGCGATGTGACTCAATATGCATGCGATGCGATGCACATAAGATGCGATATCAAGCGATGCCGTGGGCATGTGACGCGATGTGACTAAATGCGCATGCGATGCAATGCACATAAAATGTTATATCAAGCTATGACATGCGCATGTGATGTGATGCGATGCGATGCTCCTATGATGCGATGTTGAGCGATGCATTGCGCATGTGACGCGATGTGACTCAATGCGCATGCTATGCGATGCACTAAGATGCGATATAAAGCGATGCCATGCGCATGGGACGCGATGTGACTCAATGTGCATGTGATGCGATGCACATAAGATGCGATATCAAGCGGTGCCATGCGCATGTGACGCGATGTGGCTTAATGCGCATGCGATGCGATACATATGAGATGCGATATTAAGCGATGGCATGCGTAAGTGACGCGATGTGACTTAATGCGCTAGCGAAGCGTTGCACATAGGATGCGATATCAGGCGATGCCATGCCCATGGGATGCAATGTGACTCAATGCACAGGCAATGCGATGCACATAAGATGCGATAAGAAGGGATCCCAAGCGCATGTAATGCGATGTGGCTCAATGTGCATACGATGCGATGCACATATGCTGCGATATCAAGCGATTCCTTGCGCATGTGACGCGATGTAACACAACACGCATGCCATGCGATGTACATAAATGCGATAAGCGATGCCATGCGCATGTGACCCAATGTGACTCAATAGGCATACGATTCGATGCGCATAAGAGGTTATATCAAGCTATGACATTCACATGTGATGCGATGCGATTCAATGCGCATGCGATGCGATGCACATATGATGCGATGTCGAGCGATGCCATGCGCATGTGACGCTATGTGACTCAATGCGCATGCGATGCAATGCACAAGAGATGCGATATAAAGCGTTGCCACGCGCATGTGACGCGATGTGACTCAATATGCATGCGATGCGATGCACATAAGATGCGATATCAAGCGATGCCGTGCGCATGTGACGCGATGTGACTCAATGCGCATGCGATGCAATGCACATAAAATGTTATATCAAGCTATGACATGCGCATGTGATGTGATGCGATGCGATGCTCCTATGATGCGATGTTGAGCGATGCATTGCGCATGTGACGCGATGTGACTCAATGCGCATGCTATGCGATGCACTGAGATGCGATATAAAGCGATGCCATGCGCATGGGACGCGATGTGACTCAATGTGCATGCGATGCGATGCACATAAGATGCGATATCAAGCGGTGCCATGCGCATGTGACGCGATGTGGCTTAATGCGCATGCGATGCGATACATATGAGATGCGATATTAAGCGATGGCATGCGTAAGTGACGCGATGTGACTCAATGCGCTAGCGAAGCGTTGCACATAAGATGCGATATCAGGCGATGCCATGCCCATGGGATGCAATGTGACTCAATGCACAGGCAATGCGATGCACATAAGATGCGATAAGAAGGGATCCCAAGCGCATGTAATGCGATGTGGCTCAATGCGCATACGATGCGATGCACATATGCTGCGATATCAAGCGATTCCTTGCGCATGTGACGCGATGTAACACAACACGCATGCCATGCGATGTACATAAATGCGATAAGCGATGCCATGCGCATGTGACCCAATGTGACTCAATAGGCATACGATTCGATGCGCATAAGAGGTTATATCAAGCTATGACATTCACATGTGATGCGATGCGATTCAATGCGCATGCGATGCGATGCACATATGATGCGATGTCGAGCGATGCCATGCGCATGTGACGCTATGTGACTCAATGCGCATGCGATGCAATGCACAAGAGATGCGATATAAAGCGTTGCCACGCGCATGTGACGCGATGTGACTCAATATGCATGCGATGCGATGCACATAAGATGCGATATCAAGCGATGCCATGCCCATGTGCAGCGATGTGAATCAATGCGCATGCGATGCGATGCACATAAGCAGCGATATCAAGCCATGCCTTGCGCATGTGACGCGATGTAACACAATGCGCATGCGATGCGATGCACATAAGATGCCATATAATGCGATGCCATGCTCATCGGATGCGATGTGGCTCAATACGCATGCCATGCGAAGCACATAAATGCGATAAGCGATGCCATGAGCATGTGACGCAATGTGACTCAATAGGCATGCGATGCGATGCACATAAGATGCGATATCAAGCCATGGCTTGCGCATGTGGCGCGGTTAAACACAATGCGCATGCGATGCGATGCACATAAGATGCCATATAATGCGATGCCATGCTCATCGGATGCTATGTGGCTCAATACGCATGCCATGCGATGCACATAAATGCGATAAGCGATGCCATGAGCATGTGACGCAATGTGACTCAATAGGCATGCGATGCGATGCACATAAGATGCGATATCAACCGATGCCACGCTTGTGACGCGATGTGACCCAATGCACTTGCGATGCAATGCACATAAGATGTTATATCAAGCTATGACATGCACATGTGATGCGATGCGATGCACCTATGATGCGATGTCGAGCGATGCATTGCGCATGTGACGCGATGTGACTCAATCCGCATGCTATGCAATGCACATGAGATGCGATATAAAGCGATGCCATGCGCATTGACGCGATGTTACTCAATGCGCATGCGTTGCGATGCACATAAGACTCGATATCAAGCGATGCCATGCGCATGGGATGCGATGTGACTCAATGCGCATGCGATGCGATGCACATAAGATGCGAGATCAAGCGATGCCATGCGCATGCAATGCGATGTGGCCTAATGCGCATACGATGCGATGCACATAAGCTGCGATATCAAGCGATTCCTTGCGCATGTGACGCGATGTAACACAACACGCATGCCATGCGATGTACATAAATGCGATAAGCGATGCCATGCGCATTTGACGCAATGTGACTCAATAGGCATGCGATTCGATGCGCATAAAATGCGATATAAAGAGATGCCATGCGCATGGGATGCGATGTGTCCCAATACGCATGCGATGCCATGCACATAAATGCGATAACAGGCGATGCCAAGCGTATGTGACGCAATGTGACTCAATGGGCATGCGATGCGTTGCACTTAAGATGCGATATCAAGCGATGCCATGCGCATGTGACGCGATGTGACCCAATTCACTTGCAATGCGATCCACATAAGATGCGATATCAAACGATGCGATGCACATAAGATGCGATATGAAGCGATGCCATCCGCATGTGACGCGATGTGACAGAATACCCATGCGATGCGATGCACATAAATTCGATAAAAGGCAATGCCATGCGCATGTGACGCAATGTGACTCAATGGGCATGCAATCCGGTGCACATAAGATGCGACATCAACCGATGCCACGCTTGTGACGCGATGTGACCCAATGCACTTGCAATGCGATGCACATAAGATGCGATTTCGAGCGATGCCATGCGCATGTGATGCGAAGTGACTAAGTGCGCATGCGATGCGGTGCACATAAGATGCAATGTCGAGCACTGCCATGCGCATGTGACGCGATCAAACTCAATGCGCATGCGATACAATGCACATAAGATGTTATATCAAGCTATGACATGCACATGTGATGCGATGCGACTCAATGCGCATGCCATGCGATGCACATAAGCTGCGATATCATGCGATGCCATGCGCATGTGACGCGATGTGGCTCAATGTGCATGCGATGCGATGCACATGAGATGCGATATAAAGCGATGCCATGCGCATGTAACGCGATGTGACGCAATGCGCATGCGATGCGATGCACATAAGATGCGATATCAAGCGATGCCACGCACATGTGGCGCGATGTGACTCATGCGCATGCGAAGCGATGCATATGAGATGCGATATTAAGCGATGGCATGCGGATGTGAAGCGATGTGACTAAATGCGCTAACGATGCGTTGAATCTAAGATGCGATATCAAGCGATGCCATGCGCATGGGATGCGATGTGACTCAATGCGCACGCAATGCGATGCACATAAGATGCGATAAGAAGGGAACCCAAGCGCATGTAATGCGATGTGGCTCAATGTGCATACGATGCGATGCATATAAGCTGCGATATCAAGCGATGGCTTGCGCATAAGGCGCGATGTGACTCAATGCGCTTGCGATGCGATGCACATAAGATGGGACATCAAGCGATGCCATGTGCAAGGGATGTGTTGTGACTCAATGCGCATGCGATGCGATTCACTTAAGATGCGATATCAAGCGATTCCATGCGCATGTGATGCGACGTTACTTAAATCGCATGCGATGCGCTGAAAATAAGATGCGATGTCGAGCGATGCCGTGCGCATGTGAAGCGATGTGACTCGTTGGACATGCGATGCGATGCACATAAGATGCGATATCAAGCGATGCCATGCGCATGTGACGCGATGTGACTCAAGACGCATGCGATGCCATGCACATAAATGCGATAACAAGGGATGCCATGCGCATGTGCCGCAATGTGACTCAATGGGCATGCAATGCGATGCACTTAAGATGCGATATCAAGCGATGCCATGCGCATGTGACGCGATGTGACCCAATGCACTTGCAATGCGATGCACATAAGATGCAATATCAAACGATGCGATGCGCATGTGATGCGATTCACATGAGATGCGAAATCAAGCGATGCCATGCGCATGTGACTCGATCTGACTCCATACGCATGTGATGCGATGCACATAAATGCGATAAATAGCGATTCCATGCGCATGTGACGCAATGTGACTCAATGGGCATGCGATGCGATGCACATAAGATGCGATGCACATAAGATGCGATATCAATTGATGTCACGCTTGTGTCGCGATGTGACCCAATGCACTTGCAATGCGGTGCACATAAGGTGCGATTTCGAGCGATGCCATGCGCATGTGACGCGATCAGACTCAATGCTCATGCGATGCAATGCACATAAGATGTTATATCAAGCTATGACATGCACATGTGATGCAATTCAATGCGCATGCGTTGCGATGCACCTATGATGCGATGTCGAGCGATGCATTGCGCATGTGACGCAATGTGACTCAATGCGCATGCGATGCGATGCACATGAGATGCGATATAAAGCGATGCCATGCGCATGTGACGCGATGTGACTCAATGCGCATGCGAAGCGATGCATATGAGATGCGATATTAAGCGATGGCATGCGCATGTGACGCGATCCCCTCCGAAGGAGTGTCGCCTTGTCGTGCCGGAGGGGCTCAGCACCTGAACCAGACGGCCTACTAAGTGTTCTTTCGACTACTGTTAGGCAAGAGGTGAGGGGAAGCAAAGAACATTCCAAACGGGTAGATGGGGCTCGGTAGTCGTGGTCGACAACTCATCTAGGAGAAGAGGACTCTGAAATCAAGCTCCCCCAGGGGCTCCTACTACGGTAGGTACGGGTTTGGCGTACCCGGGGCCCTGAGCCATACTCTCGATTGGGTTCCTCCAAGAAGTGAGAGGGCACATGCGAAACGCCCAATCAACTTTGGTCCACTTTTGTGTTTGACCTCCCACCTGTTACCTCCCTGTACACAGTCTGATGGATAACCTACGCGCGGGTCGTCGGAGGATGGGGTGACGCAAGGGGTGACTGAGTAATCGCGTAAGTCCCAGCCCCTGGTTATCATGTAGGATCTGTGTGCGTATCCGCTGATAAAGGTCAGTCCCGGGGAGGGGCCATTGCATGAGCTGATGCACTCCTGAAGGCGATTGGGTCCCTCTGTCTATACATTGGGAGGTGAGACCCTAGGGTGAGCAAGGTCCAGGCCAGGACTCTCACCTAAGCCGGGGTGGCGCCCAGGATGTGAGCATGCCTTCGGAGACATCTGCAATGGTGGAGGATAACATCGCCATGAGTACGAAAACTCATAACAAAACCAAACAAAGTAAAGCATGTGTAAAGGAAGAAGCAGAGTCGAGTGGTCCTAGCTACTTAGTCATATCTAGAACTGAGGGAGATAAAAAATTTCTATCGGTGAGCCCATTTAAAATTCAAAAGGGTTTGGATAATATTGCTGGTCCAGTAAAATCATGCAGTAGATCTCGCAATGGAACGCTCCTGGTTGAAGCACATTCAGCTACCCAGGCAGCTAAGATATTGAAAGCGAACATGCTAGCAAGTTATCCAGTACGCGTCGAGATGCACAGAACCTTGAACTCCTCGCGCGGTGTGATAAATACCCGTGTATTGGAAGGATTATCCAATGAGGACATTCAAGAGAATCTGACGGAGCAAGGCGTCATACATGTTTACCGGGTTCAACGTAAAGAAGGTGGTGAGCTGAAGACAACTAATACCCTGTTCCTGACCTTTGATCGGGTAGATCTCCCGCAAAGGATTAAGGCAGGGTATGAATCCATCGAAGTTAGGCCGTTCATCCCGAACCCACTCAGGTGTTTTAAGTGCCAGGGCTTTGGACATACAAGTGAGCTTTGTAAGGGACTAGCTACATGCCCACAATTTGGAGATGAATCCCACGATGGTGCATGTACTACAGCGCCTTCATGTGTGAACTGCAGAGGTGAACATCCATCTAGTTCCCGAGACTGCCCCCGCTTTGTAGAGGAAAGAGCGATCCAAGACATACGGGTTAAAGAGAAGGTGCCCTTCTCAGAAGCCCGGAAGCTCCTGCGTCTACACCAACCCTCTGTTCCCAGATCCGGAACCTATAGCTCAGTCGCAGCTAAAGCGGGAGGGAGCAGAGAGATCGCAACTCAGACCAGCGATTTCAATGGGGCAACAATTTCTGAAAAAACACTTGTTGCCCGTAGCTCTATACGAAAGCCTTCAACATCAGCGCGCACATCTGTATCAACGTGTACAAAATCTGTTGGTGAAAAAAACTCAACTGTTCGATCACCAACGAAAATGCCAAACTCGACACAGAAGACTAGCAAACCTGTTATTTACAATGCCTCGCCGATAAAGTTTAAGAACTACACAAAGAACGATTTCCTCAAGGAAGATAAGGCTCATCCCAGTACATCAAAGGGATATAAGATTCCAAGGAGATCTCCACGAAGATCCTCTTTTGGGGAATCTTCAGGGGTGGACTCAGACCGGCGTCTTTCATCTTCGCCGGTCCCCATTAGCAACCGGTTCGAGACACTCGAACCCAGGTTTGCTATGGGAAGACGCACGTCCATGGATTTGGACCAATCTGCCCACACTGGGAGACCCCCAGTGGAAAAGAGGCGCGAAAAAGCGTCCGAAATGAACGTCAGCCCAAGAGACAAAAGGGCTAAATTAGTTCGACAACCGCCTGCTCCAAAGTAATGAAGAGTTACCTTGGAATTACCTATCCCATACACAATGCAATATGGCTATACTACAATGGAACGTACGTGGCATTCGAACTCAAAGGCCAGAACTTGAGCTCTTGCTCAAAGAAAACGAACCCCTGGTCGCATGTTTGCAAGAGACTAAGCTGCGTCCTCGAGACGCTTTCCATCTAAGGCGATACACCCCAGTACGGTGTGATGTTACACCAGAGGAGGGTGTACCGGCACATGGCGGCGCTATGATACTTGTCAGAGATGACGTGTATATGCAATCTCTACCATTGCACTCTGATATACAATCAGTTGCTGTATGGATTAAACTGCCAAACATTCATTTCACCATCTGTAATGTTTATTTGCCTCCGTCCCATGACTTCTCGCACATTGATTTAGAAGATCTAGTTTCCCAGTTGCCAACACCGTTTCTGTTGGTGGGAGACTTCAATGCGCACGACCCACTTTGGGGTTCAAGTCGCGCTTGTGCGAGAGGTGCACTCATTTCCGATCTTTTGGACAGTCACAACTTAGCTCTCCTCAACACTGGAGAGCCTACATTCACTTCGGACTCTCACAATAGTTTCTCGCATCTTGACATTGCAGTTTGTTCACCGCAGTTGGCAGTCTCCTTACAATGGAATGTCATCTCTGATTTACACTCTAGTGACCACTTCCCATGTCTTATTAATCTCTTGACGCAACATACATATTCCACACGTATGCCCAGATGGCCTTTGGACCATGCCAAATGGAACCTTTACACCCAGTTGGCTGTCTTTACGTACAACGAGCACGACTCAGTGAATAATTTGGCGCAGCATCTCACGGAGAGGATTCTCTCTGCTGCTGAACAATCGATTCCGCGGTAGACTACACACCCCCGTCGATTTCCCGTTCCCTGGTGGACGGAAGAATGTCGGAATGCCATTCGTGCTCGAAGGCGTGCACTTAGGGTTTTCCAACGTCACCCTACTTTGTAAAACCTAATCGAATACAAGAAAATGCGCGCGAGGTCCAGACAAGTCATTAAGGATAGCAAAAAGTCATCATGGAGCAAATTTGTAGCTTCATTTAACCGACACACACACGTTCCTCGGTTGTGTGGGATAGATTAAGGCGTGTTGCAGCTAAAACGACCCAAATACCAATAGCGGGACTAAAAACAGCCACAGGAGCTGTTGTTGATTCATTTGAAGTGGCCAATACCTTTGGCAGTGCTTTCGTACAGGTGTCTAGCTCGGAAAACTACTCCCCTGAGTTCCTTCCAATAAAAACTCAGGTGGAATCTCAAGGCTTCTCGTTTCGTTCTAGAAACGTAGAAGATTACAATCACCTTTTCACCATGGCAGAGCTGGAGTATTCCCTGAAATCTTCGCGATGTTCAGCACCAGGGCCGGACGGTATTCATGTACAAATGTTACAACGGCTCTCTCCTGAAGGTAAGGCATTCCTGCTCGAGGTCTACAATCGTGTTTGGGTTGACAGTATACTCCCAGAAAATTGGCGGGAGGCCACCGTTTTTCGCATCTTGAAGGCTGGAAAGGACCGTCATCTTCCCTCCAGCTATCGTCCTATTTCCCTCACCAGCTGCGTTTGCAAGGTGATGGAACGCATGATCAATGGACGATTGGTATGGTGGTTAGAAAGACGTAACCTACTGGCTAACATCCAGTGTGGTTTTCGACGACGCCGTTCAACTGTTGACCATCTTGTGTCAATATCGACACAGATAATGGACGGCTTTATGAAGAACTGCCAAATCGTTGGCATATTTTTCGATCTTGAGAAGGCTTATGATACGTGCTGGCGAGTAGGGATTCTACGTTCCCTGTATGCCTGGAACATACGTGGACGCCTACCATTTTTCATTCAGGAGTTTATGAAGGACCGCTTTTTCCGAGTAAGGGTCGGCTCGGTTTTTTCTAATTCTTTTGTTCAGGAGGAGGGAGTACCTCAGGGTTCGGTGCTAAGTGTCACGCTCTTTGCTATAGCAATTAACTCCATCTGGAAATGTGTTCCACCTGGAGTTTCGTCAAGCCTATTGGTAGACGACTTCGCGGTCTATTGCACTTCTCAGCGCACGGCGTTCTTACAACGGCGCCTGCAGCAATGTTTGGACAACCTTAGAGAATCGAGCGTGAAAAACGGCTTCCGTTTCTCAACTGAGAAGACAATCTGCGTTAATTTCTGGCGCCGTAGGAGACGGTTACCACCTTCGCTCCGATTTGGTCCAGATGTACTTCCCTTCGCAGAAGAGACGCGCTTCCTGGGTTTGATCTTGGACAGGAAGCTTAGTTGCTCGTCGCATATTCCACAGCTAAGAGCGAGATGTGACCGTTCCCTAAATATTATGCGAGTACTGAATGGCAAATCGTGGGGAGCGGATCGGACAATTTTGTTGCGAATATATCGCGCATTGGTCCGATCCAAGTTAGACTATGGGTGTATTGTTTATTCGTCAGCACGACCATCTGTGCTGAGAAGATTAGACGTGGTCCATAATAGGGGCATCCGCATTGCAACAGGAGCTTTTCCAACAAGCCCAGTGGTGAGCCTTTACGCCGAGGCCGCAGAACCTCCTCTGCAATATCGGCGTGAGATTCTCTTGGCAAATTATGGTTGTGCGCTTAGATGTATGCCTAAGCACCCAACGTTCGCTTCTTTTTTCACCACCACGCTAAGAGAACGATATAGAAATAGCTCCCTTAGTCTAAAGCCTGCGGGTTTCCGTTTCCAAGAGCTCCTAGTGAAGCTTGGAGTGGAACTGCCTGTGATGTTCGCCAAGGGCGAGAGACTTTACCCCCCTTGGCTATCTGGTACGCCCCATGTAGATCTTGGGATGACCATACACCAGAAGTTCACGATGCCTATTTCAAGTATCCGCACGTGTTTCTTAGAATTTTTGTCAGGCTACTCTGACCGTCGATATATTTACACCGATGGATCAAAGAACACCAACGGTGTTGGATGTGCTTATGTTTCTGGAACCGAACCATATACATTCGGTTTTCCAAATAGCACTTCCATTTTTACTGCAGAGCTTTATGCAATTTATCGAGCCGTTTTGTATGTTCGCCGTCGTAAATTAGGTGACTGCCTGATTTTGAGCGATTCCCTTAGTGCACTGCAGAGCCTTTGTCAGTTGTACAACCCCCACCCTATTGTACAACGTATCCAGGATGCCCTCCATGTTTTACACGCTTCTGGTGTTGACCTGGTGTGTGCATGGATTCATGGTCAAGAAATTCCTGGGAAAGAAATGGCAGATTTAGCAGCAAAGACGGCAACTACAGAACCTAGTATTGCCATCTCACGTGTTACTTCGGAAGACTTCAGGCTTGAAATGCGGAGAGCGGTGCTGTCGTCCTGGCACGACGAGTGGTCAGCTCTCCGCGGTAATAAGCTTAGAGAAGTGAAAGAACTTCCGATAAACTGGGTAACTTCGTGTCGCACATCTCGTCGCGAGGAGGTTAGTTTGGCTCGATTAAGAATAGGGCACTGCAATTTTTCGCACGGTTACCTATTTAAAAGGGACCCTGCGCCTCTATGTCCGCTGTGTGACAACGGTTTGTCGGTTCGCCACGTGCTGCTAGAGTGTTGCTCTCTAGCGCACCTTCGGGACTCTCTGCAGCTGCCTGCTAGTCTTGCAGAGGTCCTAGCGGACGACAAAACAGGGGTTGCTAGAGTTTTTAATATTTCAGCGGAGTGCTATATCAATTTGAGGATTTAAATTTTTTAATTATCTGTTTCTGCTTTTGGACATATTCATCACCTTGTTTCATATCTGGCTATTGCCACTGATTTTTACCTTTGTAAACTTTTCTTGTTGCTAGTATTTTTATTTTTTGAATGAAACTTATGTCTGGCTATTGCCAGGAATCTTTTAAGGGCGCTGATGACCTAGAAGTTGAGCGCCCTTAAACCAAACCAAACCCAAACCCAAGTGACGCGATGTGACTGAATGCGCTAGCGATGCGATGCACATAAGTTGCGATATCAAGCGATGCCATGCACATGGGATGCGATGTGACTCAATCCGCATGCAATGCGATGCACATAAGATGCGATAAGAAGGGATCCCAAGCGCGTGTAATGCGATGTGGCTCAATGCGCATACGATGCGGTGCACATAAGCTGCGATATCAAGCGATGGCTTGCGCATAAGGCGCGACGTGACTCAATGCACTTGCGATGCGATGCACGTAAGATGCAACATCAAGCGATGCCATGCGCATGGGATGCGATGTGACTCAATGCGCATGCGATGCAATTCACTTAAGGTGCGATATCAAGCGATGCCATGCACATGGGATGCGATGTGACTCAATCCGCATGCAATGCGATGCTTATAAGATGCGATAAGAAGGGATCCCAAGCGCGTGTAATGCGATGTGGCTCAATGCGCATACGATGCGATGCACATAAGATTCGATATAAAGCGTTGCCATGCGCATGTGACGCGATTTGACTCAATGCGCATGCGTTGCGGTGCACATATGTTGCGATATCAAGCGATGCAAGGCGCATGGTTTGCGTTGTAACTCAATGCGCATGCGATGCGATTCACATAAGATGCTATATCCAGCGATGCCATGCTCATGTGATGCAAGGTTACTCAATACGTATGCGATTCGATGTACATAAGATTCGATATCAAGCGATGCGAAGCGCATGTGACGCGGTGTGACACCATACGCATGCGATGCGATGCAAACATGATGCGATGTCGAGCGATGCCATGCGTATGTGATGCGATGTGACTCAATGCGCATGCGATGCATATAAAGTGCGATGTCGAGCGATGCCATGCGCACGTGATGCGATGTGACTCAGTGCGCATGCGATGCGAAGCACATAAGATGCGATATCAAGCGATGCCATGCGCATGTAATGCGATGTGGCCCATCGCGGATACCATGCGATGCACATAAGCTGCGATATCAAGCGATGCCTTGCGCATGTGAAACGATGTAACTCAATGCGCATGCGATGCGTTGCACATAAGATGCGATATCAAGCGATGCCATGCGCATCGGATGCGATGTGTCTGAATACGCATGCCATGCGATGCACATAAATGCGATAACAAGCGATGCCATGAGCATGTGACGCGATGTGACCCAATGCACTTGCAATGCGATGCACATAGGATGCGATATCAAGCGATGCGATGCGCATGTGATGCGATGCACATAAGATGAGATATCAAGGGATGCCATGCGGAAGTGACGCGATGTGACTCAATACGCATGCGATGCGATGCACACAAATGCGATAACAAGCGATGCCATGCGCATGTGACGCAATGTGACCCAATGCACTTGCAATGCGATGCACATAAGATGCGATTTCGAGCGATACCATGCGCATGTGACGCGATCAGGCTCAATGCGCATGCGATGCAATGCACATAAGATGTTATATCAAGCTATGACATGCACATGTGATGCGATGCGATTCAATGCGCATTCGATGCGATGCACCTATGATGCGATATTGAGCGATGCAATGCGCATGTGACGCGATGTGACTCATTGCGCATGCCATGCGATGCACATAAGAGGCGATATCAAGCGATGCCACGCGCATGTAACGAAATATGTCTCAATGCGCATGCGATGAGATGCACATAAGATGCGATATCAAGCGATGCCATGCGCATTTGACGCGATGTGACTCACTGCGCATGCGCTGCCCAGAAAATGCATTATCAAGCAATGACATGCGCATGTGACGCGATGTGACTTAATGCGCATGCGATGCGATGGAAATGAGATGCGATATTAAGCGATGCCATGCGCATGCGCCCCGATGTGACTCAATGCGCATGTGATGCGAGGAAAATAAGAAGCAATATCAAGCGCTGCCATGTGCATGTGCCGCGATGTGACTGAATGCGCATGCGATGCGATGCACATAAGATCCTATATCAAGCTATGCCATGAGCAGGTCATGCGATGTGACTCAATGCGCATGCGATGCGATGCATGTAAGATGCAATATCAAGCGATGCCATCAGCATGCGACGCGATGTTACTCAATTAGCATGCGATGCGATTCACATGAGATGCGCTATCAAGCGATTCCATGCACATGTGACGCGATGTGACTCAATGCCCATGCGATGCGATGTACATAAGATGCGATATAAAGGGATGCCATGCGTATGTGATGCGATATGACTCAATGCGCATGCGATGCGATGCACATAAGATGCGATATCAAGAATTGCCATGCGCATGTGGCGCGATGTGACTCAATGCGCATGCGATGCGATGTACATAAGATGCGATATCAAGCGATGCCACGCACATGTATTGAAATGTGGCTCAATGCGCATTCGATGCGATGCACGTACGATGCGATATCAAGCGATGCCATGCGAATGTGACGCGATGTGACTCATTGCGCATGCCATGCGATGCACATAAGATGCGATATCAAGCGATGCCATGCGCATGTGATGTGATGTGACTCAATGCGCATGCGATGCGATGTACATAAGATGCGATATCAAGCGATGCCACGCACATGTATTCAAATGTGGCTCAATGCGCATTCGATGCGATGCACATAAGATGCGATATCAAGCGATGCCATGCGAATGTGACGCGATGTGACTCACTGCGCATGCGCTGCACATAAAATGCGTTATCAAGCAATGACATGCGCATGTGACGCGCTGTGACTTAATGCGGATGCGATGCGATGGACATGAGAAGCGATATCAAGCGATGCCATGTGCATGCGACGCGATGTGACTCAATGCGCATGCGATGCGAGGAAAATAAGGAGCAATATCAAGCGCTGCAATGTGCATGTGCCGCGATGTGACTGAATGCGCATGCGATGCGATGCACATAAGATTCTATATCAAGCTATGCCATGCGCATGTGATGCGATGTGACTCAATGCGCATGCCATGCGATGCAAATAAGATGCAATATCAAGCGATGCCATCAGCATGCGACGCGATGTTACCCAATTAGCATGCGATGCGATGCACATGAGATGCGATATCAACCGATGCCATGCACATGTGACGCGATGTGACTCAATGCGCATGCGATGCGATGCACATGAGTTGAGATATCAAGCGATGCCATGCGCATGTGGCGCGATGTGACTCAATGCGCATGCGATGCCATGGACATGAGATGCGATATCAAGCGATACTGCGCATGTAACGCGATATTACTCAAAGTGCATGCGATGCGATGCGATGCACATAAGATGTGAGATGAAGCGATGCCATGCGCATGTGACGCGACGTGACCCAATGCGCATGCGATTTACATAAGATGCGATATCGAGCCATGCCATGCACATGTGACGCGACGTGACTCAATGCGCAAGCGATGCGATGCACATAAGATTGCGATGTCGAGCTATGCATGCGCATGTGACGCGATGTGACTGAATGCGCTGCGTTGCGATGCACATAATATGCGATGTCGAGCGTTGTCATGCGCAATTAGTGCGAGGTGACTCAATGCGCATGTGATGAGATGCACATATGATGCGTTATCAAGCGATGCCATGCGCATGTGAAGCGACGTGACTCAATGGAATGCGATGCGATGCACATAAGATGCGATATCAAGCGATGCCATGCGCATGTGACACGACGTGACTCAATGGAATGCGATGCGATGCACATAAGATGCGATAACAAGCGATGCCAAGCGCATGTGACGCGTGGTGACTCAATGCGCATGCGATGCGACGCGCATAAGATGCGATATCAAGAGATGCCATGCGCATGTGCGCGACGTGACTCAATGCGCATGCGATGCGATGCACATTAGATGCGATATCAACCGATGCCATGCGAATGTTGACTGGATGTGACTGTATGCGCATGCGATGCACATAAGATGCGATATCAAGCAATGGCATGCGCATGTGACGTGACGTGGCTCAATGCTCATGCGATGCGATGCACATAAGATGCGATATCAAGCGATGACATGCGCATGTGATGCGACGTGACTCATTGCGCATGCGATGCGATGCACATAAGATGCGATATCAAGCGATGCCATGCGCATGTGACACGACGTGACTCAATGGAATGCGATGCGATGCACATAAGATTCGATAACAAGCGATGCCAAGCGCATGTGACACGGATGACTCAATGCACATGCGATGCGACGCGCATATGATGCGGTATCAAGGGATGCCCTGCGCATGTGACGCGACGTGACTCCATGCGCATGCGATTCGATGCACATTAGAAGCGATAACAAGCGATGCCAAGCGCATGTGACGTTACGTGACTCAATGCGCATGCGCTGCAATGCACATGAGATGCGATATAAAGGGATGCCATGCGTATGTGATGCGATATGACTCAATGCGCATGCGATGCGATGCACATAAGTTGCGATATCAAGCGATGGCATGCGCATTTGACGCGACGAGACTCAATGCGCATGGGAGTTACATAGGATGCGATATCAAGCGATGCCATGCGCATTAGACGCGACGTGACTCAATGCGCATGCGATGAGATGCACATAAGGTACGTTATCAAGCGGTGCCATGCGCATGTGACGCGACGTGACTCAATGCGCATGCGATTTATATAAGATGCGATATCAAGCAATGCCATGCGCATGTGACGCGATGTTACTCAATGGGCATGCGATGCACATAAGGTGCGATATCAAGCGATAGCATGCGCATGTGATGTGACGTAACTCAATGCGCATGCGATGCGATGCACATGAGATGCGATATCATGCGATGGCATGCGCATGCGGTGCGACGTGACCAAATGCGCATGCGATTTACATAAGATGCGATATCGAGCGATGCCATGCACATGTGACGTGACGCGACTCAATGCGCATGCGATGCGATGCACATAAGATGCGATGTCGAGCGATGCATGCGCATGTGACGCGATGTGACTCAATGCGCTGCGTTGCGGTGCACATAATATGCGATATCGAGCGTTGTCATGCGCAATTGGTGCGAGGTGACTCAATGCGCATGTGATGAGATGCACATAAGATGCGTTATCAACCGATGCCATGCGCATGTGAAGCGATGTGACTCAATGCGCATGCGATGCGATGCACATAAGATGCGATATCAAGCGATGCCATGCGCATGTGACACGACGTGGCTCAATGGAATGCGATGCGATGCACATAAGATGCGATAACAAGCGATGCCAAGCGCATGTGACCCGACGTGACTCAATGCGCAAGCGATGCGACGCGCATAAGATGCGATATCAAGAGATGCCATGCGCATGTGACGCGACGTGACTCAATGCGCATGCGATGCGATGCACATTAGATGCGATATCAACCGATGCCATGCGAACGTTGACGCGATGTGACTGAATGCGCATGCGATGCGAGGCACATGAGATGCGATATCAAGCGATGACATGCGCATGTGGCGCGATGTGAATCAATGCGCATGCGATGCCATGCACATGCGATGCGATATCAAGCGATGCCATGCGCATGTAACGCGATGTGACTCAATGCGCATTGGATGCGATGCACATAAGAGGCGAGATGAAGCGATGCCTTGCGCATGTGACGCGACGTGACCCAATGCGCATGCGATTTACATAAGATGCGATATCGAGCGATGCCATGCACATGTGACGCGACGTGACTCAATGCGCAAGCGATGCGATGCAATAAGATTGCGATGTCGAGCGATGCATGCGCATGTGACGCGATGTGACTGAATGCGCTGCGTTGCGATGCACATAATATGCGATATCGAGCGTTGTCGTGCGCATGTGACACGACGTGGCTCAATGGAATGCGATGCGATGCACATAAGATGCGATATAAAGGGACGCCATGCGCATGTGATGCGACTTTACTCAATGCGCATGCGATGCGATGCACATAGGGTGCGATATGAAGCGATTACATGCGCATGTGACACGACGTGAATCAATAGAATGCGATGCGATGCACATAAGATGCGATATCAAGCGATGCCATGCGCTTGTGACGCGGCGTAGCTCAATGCGCATGTGATGAGATGCACAAAAGATGCGATATCAAGCGATTTCATTCGCATGTCACGTGACTCAATGCGCATGTGATGCGATGCACATAAGATGCGCTCTTCAGCGATGCCATGGGCATTTGACGCGATGTGTTTCTATGCGCAGGCAATGCGATTCACATAAGATGCGCTGTTCAGCGATGCCATGGGCATGTGACGCGATGTGACTCAATGGGCATGCGATGCGATTCACATTAGATGCGATATCAAGCGATGCCATGCGCATGTAACGCGACCTTACTCAATGCACATGCGATGCGATGCAATTAAGATGCGATATCATGCGATGCCATGCGCATATGACGCGATGCCACTCAATGCGCATGCGATGCGATTCACAAAAGATGCGATATCGAGCGATGTCATGCGCATGTGGTGCTACGTGACTCAATGCACATGCGATGCGATGAACATAAGATGCGATATCAAGCAATGCCATGCAAATGTGACGAGACATGACTCAATGCGCATGCGATGCGATGCACATAAGATGCGATATCAAGCGATGCAATGCGCATGTGATGCGACGTGGCTCAATGCGCATGCGATGCGATGCACATAAGATGCGATATCAAGCGATGCCATATGCATGTGATGCGACGTGACTCAATGCGCATGCGATATGATGCCCATAAGATGCGATATCAAGCTATGCCATGCGCATGTGACGCGACGTGACTCAATGCGCACGCGATGCGGTGCACATAACGTGCGATATCAAGGGATGCCATGCGCATGTGACGCGACGTGACTCATGCGCATGCGAGGGACATAAGATGCGATGTCGAGCGATGCCATGGGCATTTGACGCGATGTGTTTCTATGCGCAGGCGATGCGATGCACATAAGATGCGCTGTTCAGCGATGCCATGGGCATGTGACGCAATGTGACTCAATGCGCATGCGATGCGATGCACATGCAATGCGATGTCGAGCAATGCCATGCGCATGTGACGCGATGTGACTCAATGGGCATGTGATGCGATTCACATTACATGCGATGCCATGCGCATGTGACGCGAAGTGACTCAATGCGCATGGAAATCGATGCACATAAGATGCCATGTCCAGCGATGCCATGCGCATGTGACGCGATGTGGCTCAATGCGTATGCGATGCGATGCACATAAGATGTGATATCAAGCGATGAAATGCTCATGTGATGAGACGTGACCCAATGCGCATGCGATGCGATGCACATGAGATGCGATATCAAGCGATGCCATGTGCATGTGATGCGACGTGACTCATTGTGCATGCGATGCGATGCACATGAGATGCGATATCAAGCAATTCCAAGCGCATGTGACGCGACGTGGCTCAATGCGCATGCGATGCGGGGCACATAAGATGCGATATCACGCGATGCCATGCGCATGTGATGCGACGTGACTCATTGTGCATGCGATGCGATGCACATGAGATGCGATATCAAGCGATGCCATGTGCATGTGACGCGACGTGACTCAATGCGCATGCGACGAGATGCATATAAGATGCGATATCAAATGCTGCGATGCGCATGTGACGTGATGTGACTCAAAAGCGCATGCGACGCGATGCACATAGGATGCGGTATCAAGCGATGCCATGCGCATGTGAAGCGATGTGCGTCAATGCGCATGCGATGCGATGCACATAAAATGCGATGTCGAGCGATGCCATGCGCGTGTGACGCTATGTGTCTCAATGCGCATGCGATGCACATAAGTTGCAATGTCGAGCGATGCATGCGTATGTGACGCGATGTCACTCAATGCGCATACGATGCGATGCACGAAAGATGCGATGTCGAGCGATGTTAGGCGCATGTGGTGCGACATGACTCCATGCACATGCGATGAGATGGACATAAGATGCGGTATCAAGCAATGCCATGCGCATGCGATGCGACGTGACTCAATGGGGATGCGATGCGAAGCACATAAGATGCCACATCAAGCGATGCCATGCGCATGTGACGCGACGTGAATCAATGAGCATGCGATGCGATGCACATAAGATGCCATAACAAGCGATGCCATGCGCATGTGACGCGGCGTGACTAAATACGCATGCGATGCGATGCACATAAGACGCGATATCAAGCGATGCCATGCGCATGTGACGTGACGTGACTCAATGCGCATGCGGTGCGATGCACATAAGATGCAAAATAAGGCGACGCCATGCGCATGTGACGCGACGTGACTCAATGCGCATGCGATGCGATGCACATAAGATGCGATATCAAGCGATGCCATGCGCATGTGACGCGGCGTGACTAAATACGCATGCGATGCGATGCACATAAGACGCGATATCAAGCGATGCCATGCGCATGTGACGTGACGTGACTCAATGCGCATGCGGTGCGATGCACATAAGATGCAAAATAAGGCGACGCCATGCGCATGTGACGCGACGTGACTCAATGCGCATGCGATGCGATGCATATAAGATGCGATGTCGAGCGATGCCATGCGCGTGTGATGCGATGTGACTCAATGCGCATGCGATGCACATAAGATGCGATGTCGAGCGATGCATGCGAATGTGAAGCGATGTAACTCAATGCGCTGCGATGCGATGCAAATAGGATGCGATATCAAGCGATGCCATCCGCATGTGATGCGAAGTGACTCAATGCGCATGCGATGCGATGCACATAATATGCGATATCAAGCGATGCCATGCGCATGTAACGCGACGTGACTCAATGCGCATTCGATGCGATGCACATAAGATGCGATATCAAGCGATGCCATGCAAATGTGACGAGACATGACTCAATGCGCATGCGATGCGATGCACATAAGATGCGTTGTCGAGTGATGCCATGCCCATGTAATGGGATGCGACTCAATGCGCATGCGATGCGATGCACATAAGATGCGATATCAAGCGATGCCATACGCATGTGATGCGACTTGACTCAATGCGCATGCGATGCGATGCACATAAGATGCGATATCAAGCGATGCCATGTGCATGTGATGCGACGTGACTCAATGCGCATGCGATATGATGCCCATAAGATGCGATATCAAGCTATGCTATGCGCATGTGACGCGACGTGACTCAATGCGCACGCGATGCGATGCACATAACGTGCGATATCAAGGGATGCCATGCGCATGTGACGCGACGTGACTCATGCGCATGCGAGGCACATAAGATGCGATGTCGAGCGATGCATTCGTATGTCACGTGATGTGACTCAATGCACTGCGAAGCGATGCACATAAGATGCGTTGTCGAGTGATGCCATGTGCATGTGATGCGAGGTGACTCAATGCGCATGCGATTCGATGCACATAAGATGCGATATCAAGCGATGCCATGCGAATGTGACGTGATGTGACTCAAAAGCGCATGCGATGCGATGCACATAAGATGCGATTTCAAGCGATGCCATGCGCATGTGACGTGATGTGACTGAAAAGCGCATGCGATGCGATGCACATAAGATGCGATATCAAGCGATGCCACGTGCATGTGACGCGATGTGACTCAATGCGCATGCGATGCGATGCACATAAGTTGCGATGTCGAGCGATGCCATGCGCGTGAGATGCTATGTGACTCAATGCGCATGCGATGCACATAAGATGCGATGTCGAGCGATGCATGCGTATGTGACGCGATGTAACTCAATGCGCTGCGATGCGATGCACATAATATGCGAAATCAAGCGATGCCATGCGCATGTGACGCGACGTAAATCAATGCGCATGCGATGCGATGCACATAAGATGCGATATCAGGCGATGCCATGCGCATGTGACGCGACGTGACTCAATGCGCATGCGATGCGATGCACATAAGATGCGTTGTCGAGCGTTGCCATGCGCATGTGATGGGATGTGACTCAATGCTCATGCGATGCGATGCACATAAGATGCGATATCAAGCGATGCCATACGCATGTGATGCGACGTGACTCCATGCGCATGCGATGCGATGCACATAAGATGCGATATCAAGCGATGCCATGTCCATGTGATGCGAAGTGACTCAAAGCGCATGCGATGCGATGCACAAAAGATGCGATGTCGAGCGATGTCATCCGCATGTGGTGCGACGTGACTCAATGCACATACGATTAGATGAACATAAGATGCGATATCAAGCGATGCCATGCGCATGTGACGCGACGTGACACATGCGCATGCGATGCACATAAGATGCGATGTCAAGCGATGCCATGTGCACGTGATACGAAGTGACTCAATGCGCATGCGATGCGATGCACACAAGATGCGATATCAAGTGATGAAATGCGCATGTGACGCGTTGTGGCTCAATGCGCATGCGATGCATGCACATAAGATGCGATATCAAGCGATGCCATGTCCATGTGATGCGAAGTGACTCAAAGCGCATGCGATGCGATGCACAAAAGATGCGATGTCGAGCGATGTCATCCGCATGTGGTGCGACGTGACTCAATGCACCTACGATTAGATGAACATAAGATGCGATATCAAGCGATGCCATGCGCATGTGACGCGACGTGACTCATGCGCATGCGATGCACATAAGATGCGATGTCAAGCGATGCCATACGCATGTGACGCGTTGTGACTCAATGCGCATGCGATGCGATGCACATAAGATACGATATCAAGCGATGCCATGCGCATGTAACGCGACCTTACTCAATGCACATGCGATGCGATGCAATTAAGATGCGATATCATGCGATGCCATGCGCATATGACGCGATGCCACTCAATGCGCATGCGATGCGATTCACAAAAGATGCGATATCGAGCGATGTCATGCGCTTGTGGTGCTACGTGACTCAATGCACATGCGATGCGATGAACATAAGATGCGATATCAAGCAATGCCATGCAAATGTGACGAGACATGACTCAATGCGCATGCGATGCGATGCACATAAGATGCGATATCAAGCGATGCCATGCGCATGTGATGCGACGTGGCTCAATGCGCATGCGATGCGATGCACATAAGATGCGATATCAAGCGATGCCATATGCATGCGATGCGACGTGACTCAATGCGCATGCGATATGATGCCCATAAGATGCGATATCAAGCTATGCCATGCGCATGTGACGCGACGTGACTCAATGCGCACGCGATGCGGTGCACATAACGTGCGATATCAAGGGATGCCATGCGCATGTGACGCGACGTGACTCATGCGCATGCGAGGCACATAAGATGCGATGTCGAGCGATGCATTCGTATGTCACGTGATGTGACTCAATGCACTGCGAAGCGATGCACATAAGATGCGTTGTCGATTGATGCCATATGCATGTGATGCGAAGTGACTCAATGCGCATACGATTCGATGCACATAAGATGCGATATCAAGCGATGCCATGTGCATGTGATGCGACGTGACTCAATGCGCATGCGATATGATGCCCATAGGATGCGATATCAAGCGATGCCATGTGCATCTGATGTGACGTGACTCAATGCACATACAATTAGATGAACATAAGATGCGATATCAAGCGATGCCATGTGCATTGATGCGACGTGACTCAATGCGCATGCGATATGATACCCATAAGATGCGATATCAAGCGATGCCACGTGCATGTGACGCGATGTGACTCAATGCGCATGCGATGCGATGCACATAAGTTGCGATGTCGAGCGATGCCATGCGCGTGAGATGCTATGAGACTCAATGCGCATGCGATGCACATAAGATGCGATGTCGAGCGATGCATGCGTATGTGACGTGATGTGACTCAATGCGCTGCGAAGCGATGCACATAAGATGCGATATCAAGTGATGCCATGCGCATGTGACGCGACGTGGCTCAATAAGCATGCCACGCGGTGCTCAGAAGATGCCATATCAAGCGATGACATGCGCATGTTACACGAAGTGACTCACTGCGCATGCGATGCGGTGCACCAAAGATGCGATATCAAGCGATGCCATGCACATGTAACGCGACGTGACTCAATGCACATGCGATGCGATGCACATAAGATGCGATATCAAGCGATGCCATGCGCATGTGACGCGACTTGGCTTAATGCGCATGCGATGCACATAAGACGCGATGTCGAGCAATGCATGCGCATGTGACGCGATGTAACTCAATGCGATGCGATATGATGCATATAAGATATTTGACGCGTTGTGACTCAATGCGCATGCAATGCGATGCAAATAAGATGCGATATCAAGCGATGCTATGCGCATGTAACGCGACGTGACTCAATGCACATGCGATGCGATGCAATTAAGATGCGATATCAAGCTTGCCATGCGCATATGACGCGATGCCACGCAATGCGCATGCGATGCGATGCACAAAAGGTGCGATATCGAGAGATGTCATGCGCATGTGGTGCGACGTAAGTCAATGCACATGCGATGCGATGACCATAAGATGCGATATCAGGCAATGCCATGCGCATGCGACGCGACGTGACTGAATGCGCATGTGATGCGATGCTCACAAGATGCGATATCAAGCGATGCCATGCGCATGTGATGCGACGTGGCTCAATGCGCATGCGATGCGATGCACATAAGATCCAATATCAAGCGATGCCATGTGCATGTGACGCGATGTGACAAAATGCGCATGCGATGCGATGCACATCAGATGCGATGTCGAGTGATGCCATGCGCGTGTGATGCGATGTTACTCAATGCGCATGCGATGCACATAAGATGTGATGTCGAGCGACGCATTCGTATGTGACGCGTTGTAACTCAATGCGCTGCGATGCGATGCGCATAAGATGCCATATCAAGCGATGCCATTCGTATATGACGCGACGTAACTCAATGCGCATGCGATGCGATGCACATAAATGCGATATGAAGCGATGCCATGCGCATGTGACGCGATGTGACTCAATGCGCATTCGATGCGATGCACATAAGATGCGATATCAAGCGATGCCATGCGCATGTGACGCGACGTAACTCAATGCGCATGCGCTGCGATGCACATAAGATGCGATATCAAGCGATGCCATGCGCATGTGACGCGATGTGACTCAATGCGCATTCGATGCGATGCACATAAGATGCGATATCAAGCGATGCCATGCAAATGTGACGAGGCATGACTCAATGCGGATGCAATGCGATGCACATAAGATGCGTTGTCGAGCGATGCCATGCGCATGTGATGGGATGTGACTCAATGCGCATGCGATGCGATGCAGATAAGATGCGATATCAAGCGATGCCTTACGCATGTGATGCGACATGACTCAATGCGCATGCGATGCGATGCACATAAGATGCGATATCAAGCGATGCCATGTGCATGTGATGCGAAGTGATTCAATGCGCATGCGGTGCGATGCACAAAAGATGCGATGTCGAGCGATGTCATCCGCATGTGGTGCGACGTGACTCAATGCACATACGATTAGATGAACATAAGATGTGATATCAAGCGATGCCATGCGCATGTGACGCGACGTGACTCATGCGCATGAGATGTACATAAGATGCGATGTCGGGCGATGCCATGTGCATGTGATACGAAGTGACTCAATGCGCATGCGATGCGATGCACATAAGATGCGATATCAAGTGATGCCATGCGCATGTGACGCGTTGTGGCTCAATGCGCATGCGATGCGATGCACATAAGATGCGATATCAAGTGATGCCATGCGCATGTGACGCGAAGTGGCTCAATAAGCATGCGACGCGGTGCTCATAAGATGCCATATCAAGCGATGCCATGCGCATGTGACACGAAGTGACTCATTGCTCATGCGATGCGGTGCACATAAGATGCGATATCAAGCGATGCCATGCGCATGTGACGCGACGTGACTCAATGCGCATGCGATGCACATAAGACGCGATATCAAGCGATGCCACGTGCATGTGACGCGATGCCACTCATGCGCATGCGATGCGATTCACAAAAGATGCGATATCGAGCGATGTCATGCGCATGTGGTGCTACGTGACTCAATGCACATGCGATGCGATGAACATGAGATGCGATATCAAGCAATGCCATGCAAATGTGACGAGACATGACTCAATGCGCATGCGATGCGATGCACATAAGATGCGATATCAAGCGATGCCATGCGCATGTGATGCGACGTGGCTCCATGCGCATGCGATGCACATCAGATGCGATATCAAGCGATGCCATGCCCATGTGACGTGACGTGCCTGAATGCGCATGCGGTGCGATGCAAATAAGATGCGATATCAAGCGATGCCATGCGCATGTGACGTGACGTGACTCAATGCGCATGCGATGCGATGCACATGAGATGCGATATCATGCGATGCCATGCGCATGTAACGCGACGTCGCTCAATGCACATGCGCTGCGATGCACATAAGATGCGATATCAAGCGATGCCATGCGAATGTGACGCGACGTGGCTCAATGCGCATGCGATGCGATGCACATGAGATGTGATATCAAGCGATGCCATGTGCATGTGTCGCGACGTGACTCAATGCGCATGCGATGCGAAGCACATAAGATGCGATATTAGCGATGCCATGCGCTTGTGACGTGATGTGACTCAAAAGCGCATGGGATGCGATGCACATAAGATGCGATATCAAGCGATGCCACGTGAATGTGTCGCCTCAATGCGCATGCGATTCGATGCACATAAGATGCGATGTCGAGCGATGCCATGCGCGTGTGATGCGATGTGACTCAATGCGCATGCGATGCATATAAGATGCGATGTCGAGCGATGCATGGGTATGTGACGCGATGTAACTCAATGCGCTGCGATGCGATGCACATAAGATGCGATATCAAGCGATGCCATGCGCATGTGACGCGACGTAACTCAATGCGCATGCGCTGCGATGCACATAAGATGCGATATCAAGCGATGCCATGCGCATGTGACGCGATGTGACTCAATGCGCATTCGATGCGATGCACATAAGATGCGATATCAAGCGATGCCATGCAAATGTGACGAGGCATGACTCAATGCGCATGCAATGCGATGCACATAAGATGCGTTGTCGAGCGATGCCATGCGCATGTGATGGGATGTGACTCAATGCGCATGCGATGCGATGCACATAAGATGCGATATCAAGCGATGCCATACGCATGTGATGCGACATGACTCAATGCGCATGCGATGCGATGCACATAAGATGCGATATCAAGCGATGCCATGTGCATGTGATGCGAAGTGACTCAATGCGCATGCGATGCGATGCACAAAAGATGCGATGTCGAGCGATGTCATCCGCATGTGGTGCGACGTGACTCAATGCACATACGATTAGATGAACATAAGATGTGATATCAAGCGATGCCATGCGCAGGTGACGCGACGTGACTCATGCGCATGAGATGTACATAAGATGCGATGTCGGGCGATGCCATGTGCATGTGATACGAAGTGACTCAATGCGCATGCGATGCGATGCACATAAGATGCGATATCAAGTGATGCCATGCGCATGTGACGCGTTGTGGCTCAATGCGCATGCGATGCGATGCACATAAGATGCGATATCAAGTGATGCCATGCGCATGTGACGCGAAGTGGCTCAATAAGCATGCGACGCGGTGCTCATAGGATGCCATATCAAGCGATGCCATGCGCATGTGACACGAAGTGACTCATTGCTCATGCGATGCGGTGCACATAAGATGCGATATCAAGCGATGCCATGCGCATGTGACGCGACGTGACTCAATGCGCATGCGATGCACATAAGACGCGATATCAAGCGATGCCACGTGCATGTGACGCGATGCCACTCATGCGCATGCGATGCGATTCACAAAAGATGCGATATCGAGCGATGTCATGCGCATGTGGTGCTACGTGACTCAATGCACATGCGATGCGATGAACATGAGATGCGATATCAAGCAATGCCATGCAAATGTGACGAGACATGACTCAATGCGCATGCGATGCGATGCACATAAGATGCGATATCAAGCGATGCCATGCGCATGTGATGCGACGTGGCTCCATGCGCATGCGATGCACATCAGATGCGATATCAAGCGATGCCATGCCCATGTGACGTGACGTGCCTGAATGCGCATGCGGTGCGATGCAAATAAGATGCGATATCAAGCGATGCCATGCGCATGTGACGTGACGTGACTCAATGCGCATGCGATGCGATGCACATGAGATGCGATATCATGCGATGCCATGCGCATGTAACGCGACGTCGCTCAATGCACATGCGCTGCGATGCACATAAGATGCGATATCAAGCGATGCCATGCGAATGTGACGCGACGTGGCTCAATGCGCATGCGATGCGATGCACATGAGATGTGATATCAAGCGATGCCATGTGCATGTGTCGCGACGTGACTCAATGCGCATGCGATGCGAAGCACATAAGATGCGATATTAGCGATGCCATGCGCTTGTGACGTGATGTGACTCAAAAGCGCATGGGATGCGATGCACATAAGATGCGATATCAAGCGATGCCACGTGAATGTGTCGCCTCAATGCGCATGCGTTTCGATGCACATAAGATGCGATGTCGAGCGATGCCATGCGCGTGTGATGCGATGTGACTCAATGCGCATGCGATGCATATAAGATGCGATGTCGAGCGATGCATGGGTATGTGACGCGATGTAACTCAATGCGCTGCGATGCGATGCACATAAGATGCGATATCAAGCGATGCCATGCGCATGTGACGCGACGTAACTCAATGCGCATGCGCTGCGATGCACATAAGATGCGATATCAAGCGATGCCATGCGCATGTGACGCGATGTGACTCAATGCGCATTCGATGCGATGCACATAAGATGCGATATCAAGCGATGCCATGCAAATGTGACGAGGCATGACTCAATGCGCATGCAATGCGATGCACATAAGATGCGTTGTCGAGCGATGCCATGCGCATGTGATGGGATGTGACTCAATGCGCATGCGATGCGATGCACATAAGATGCGATATCAAGCGATGCCATACGCATGTGATGCGACATGACTCAATGCGCATGCGATGCGATGCACATAAGATGCGATATCAAGCGATGCCATGTGCATGTGATGCGAAGTGACTCAATGCGCATGCGATGCGATGCACAAAAGATGCGATGTCGAGCGATGTCATCCGCATGTGGTGCGACGTGACTCAATGCACATACGATTAGATGAACATAAGATGTGATATCAAGCGATGCCATGCGCAGGTGACGCGACGTGACTCATGCGCAT
Organism: Tenodera sinensis; assembly: GCA_030765045.1. NCBI lineage: Eukaryota > Metazoa > Arthropoda > Insecta > Mantodea > Mantidae > Tenodera > Tenodera sinensis. The sequence continues at coordinate 110,756,293 of CM060970.1, read as the reverse complement.
GAGATGTACATAAGATGCGATGTCGGGCGATGCCATGTGCATGTGATACGAAGTGACTCAATGCGCATGCGATGCGATGCACATAAGATGCGATATCAAGTGATGCCATGCGCATGTGACGCGTTGTGGCTCAATGCGCATGCGATGCGATGCACATAAGATGCGATATCAAGTGATGCCATGCGCATGTGACGCGAAGTGGCTCAATAAGCATGCGACGCGGTGCTCATAGGATGCCATATCAAGCGATGCCATGCGCATGTGACACGAAGTGACTCATTGCTCATGCGATGCGGTGCACATAAGATGCGATATCAAGCGATGCCATGCGCATGTGACGCGACGTGACTCAATGCGCATGCGATGCACATAAGACGCGATATCAAGCGATGCCACGTGCATGTGACGCGATGCCACTCATGCGCATGCGATGCGATTCACAAAAGATGCGATATCGAGCGATGTCATGCGCATGTGGTGCTACGTGACTCAATGCACATGCGATGCGATGAACATGAGATGCGATATCAAGCAATGCCATGCAAATGTGACGAGACATGACTCAATGCGCATGCGATGCGATGCACATAAGATGCGATATCAAGCGATGCCATGCGCATGTGATGCGACGTGGCTCCATGCGCATGCGATGCACATCAGATGCGATATCAAGCGATGCCATGCCCATGTGACGTGACGTGCCTGAATGCGCATGCGGTGCGATGCAAATAAGATGCGATATCAAGCAATGTCATGCGCATGTGACGTAGGTGACTCAATGCGCATGCGATGAGATGCACATAAGATGCGATATCAAGCGATGCCATGCAAATGTGACGTGACAGGCTCAATGCGCATGCTATGCGATGCACATAAGGTGCGTTGTCGAGCGATGCCGTGCGCATGAGATGCGATGTAACTCAGTGCGCATACGATGCGATGCACATAAGATGCGATATGAAGCGATGCCATGCGCATGTGATGTTAAGTGACTCAATGCACATTGGATGCGATGCACATAAGATGCGATATCAAGTGATGCCATGCGCATGTGACGCGCTGTGACTCAATTCGCATGCTATGCGATGTACATAAGATGCGATATCAAGCGATGCCATGTGCATGTGACGCGATGTGACTAAATGCTATGCATGCTATGCGATGCACATAAGATGCGATGTCGAGCGATGCCATGCGCGTGTGATGCGATGTGACTCAATGCGCATGCGATGCACATAAGATGTGATGTCGAGCAATGCATTCTTATGTGACGCGATGTAACTCAATGCGCTGCGATGCGGTGCACATAAGATGCCATATCAAGCGATGCCATGAGTATATGACGCGATGTCACTCAATGCGCATGCGATGCGATGCACAAAAGATGCGATGTCAAGCGATGTCATGCGCATGTGGTGCGACGTGACTCAATGCGCATGCGATGCGATGGACATGAGTTGCGATATCAAGCGATTCCATGCGCATGTGACGCGACGTGACTCAATGAGCATGCGATGCGATGCACATAAGATGCGATATCAAGCGATGCCATTCGCATGTGACGCGACGTGACTGAATGCGCATGCGATGCGATTAACATAAGATGCTATATCAAGCCATACCATGTGCATGAGATGTGAAGTGACTCAATCCGCATGCGATGCGATGCACATAAGATGCGATATCAAGTGATGCCATGCGCATGTGACGCCTTGTGACTGAATGCGCATGCGATGCGATTCACATAAGATGCGATATCAAGTGATGGCATGCGCATGTGACGCGACGTGACTCAATAAGCATGCGATGCGATACTCATAAGATGCGACATCAAGCGATGCCATGCGCATGTGACATGACGTGACTCAATGCGCATGCGATGCGATGCACACGAGGTGCGATATCAAGCGATGCCATGCGCATGTGACGTGATGTGACTCAAAAGCGCATGCGATGAGATGCACTTAAAATGCGATATCAAGCGATGCCATGCGCATGTGAAGCGATGTGACTCAATGCGCATGCGATGCGATGCGACTCAATGCGCATGCGATGCAATGCACATAAGATGCGATGTCGAGCGTTGCATGCGTATGTCACTCAATGTGTTGCAATGCGATACCCATAGGATGCGACATCATGCGATGCCATGCGCATATGACGCGATGTCACTCAATGCGCATGCGATGCTATGAACATAAGTTGCAATATCAAGCAATGCCATGCGAATGCGACGCGACGAGACTCAATGCTCATGCGATGCGATGCATATATGATGCGATATCAAGCGATGCCATGCGCATGTGATGCGACGTGACTCAATGCGCATGCGATGCGATGCACATGAGATGCGATATCAAGCGATGCCATGCGCATGAGATGCGACGTGACTCAATGCGCATGCGATGCGATGCACATGAGATGCGATATCAAGCGATGCCATGCGCGTGTGATGCGACGCGACTCAATGCGCATGCGATGCGATGCACACAAGATGCGTTGTCTAGGGATGCCTAACGCATGTGATGCGATGTGACTCAATGCGCATGCGATGCGATTAACATAAGATGCGATATCAAGTGATGCCATGCGCATGTGACGCCTTGTGACTCAATGCGAATGCGTTGCGATGCACATAAGATGCGATATCAAGTGATGCCGTGCGCATGTGATGCGATGTGACTCAATAATAATGCTATGCGATTCTCATAAGATGCCATATCAACCGATGCCTTGCGCATATGACGCGACGTGACTCAATGCACATGCGATGCGATGCACATAGGCTACGATATCACACGATGCCATGCGCATGTGACGTGTTGTGACTCAATGCGCATGCGATGCATTGCACATAAGATGCGGTGTCAAGCGATGCCATGCGCATGTGACGCGACGTGACTCAATGCGCTGCGATGCGATGCACATAAGATGTGATATCAAGCGATGCGATAAGCATATGACGAGATGTCACTCAATGCGCATGCGATGCGATGCACAAGAGATGCGATATCGAGCGATGTCATGCGCATGTGGTGCGACGTGACTCAATGCACATACGTTGCAATGAACATAAGATGCGATATCAGGAAATGCCATGCGCATGCGACGGGACGTGACTCAATGCGCATGCGATGCGATGAACATAAGATGCGATATCAAGTGATGCTATGCGCATGCGACGTGACGTGACTCAATAAGCATGCGATGCGATGCTCATAAGATGCGACATCAAGCGATGCCATGCGCATGTGACATGACGTGACTCAATGCACATGCGATGCGATGCACATAGGATGCGGTATCACGCGATGCCATGCGCATGTGATGCGACGTGACTCAATCCGCATGCGATGCGATGCACACGAGATGTGATATCAAGCGATGCCATGCGCATGTGACGTGATGTGACTCAAAAGCGCATGCGATGAGATGCACGTAAGATGCGATATCAAGCGATGCCATGCGCATGTGAAGCGATGTGACTCAATGCGCATGCGATGCGATGTGACTCAATGCGCATGCGATGCTATGAACATAAGTTGCAATATCAAGCAATGCCATGCGAATGCGGCGCGACGAGACTCAATGCTCATGCGATGGGATGCATATATGATGCGATATCAAGCGATGCCATGCGCATGTGATGCGACGTGACTCAATGCGCATGCAATGCGATGAACATGAGATGCGATATCAAGCGATGCCATGCGCGTGTGATGCGACGTGACTCAATGCGCATGCGATGCGATGCACATAAGATGCGTTGTCTAGGGATGTCTAACGCATGTGATGCGATGTGACTCAATGCGCATGCGATGCGATTAACATAAGATGCGATATCAAGTGATGCCATGCGCATGTGACGCCTTGTGACTCAATGCGAATGCGTTGCGATGCACATAAGATGCGATATCAAGTGATGCCGTGCGCATGTGATGCGATGTGACTCAATGCGCATGCGATGCCATTAACATAAGATGCGATATCAAGTGATTCCATGCGCATGTGACGCCTTGTGACTTAATGCGAATGCATTGCGATTAACATAAGATGCGATATCAAGTGATGCCATGTGCATGTGACGCCTTGTGACTCAATGCGAATGCGTTGCGATGCACATAAGATGCGATATCAAGTGATGCCGTGCGCATGTGATGCGATGTGACTCAATAATAATGCTATGCGATTCTCATAAGATGCCATATCAACCGATGCCTTGCGCATATGACGCGACGTGACTCAATGCACATGCGATGCGATGCACATAGGATACGATATCACACGATGCCATGCGCATGTGATGCGAGGTGACTCAATGCGCATGCTATGCGATGCACATGAGATGCGATATCAAGCGATGCCATGTGCATGTGACGCGACGTGACTCAATGCGCATGCGACGCGATGTCTATAAGATGCGATATCAAACGATGCCATGCGCATGTGACGTGTTGTGACTCAATGCGCATGCGATGCGATGCACATAAGATGCGATGTCAAGCGATGCCATGCGCATGTGACGCGACGTGACTCAATGCGCTGCGATGCGATGCACATAAGATGTGATATCAAGCGATGCGATAAGCATATGACGAGATGTCACTCAATGCGCATGCGATGCGATGCACAAGAGATGCGATATCGAGCGATGTCATGCGCATGTGGTGCGACGTGACTCAATGCACATACGTTGCAATGAACATAAGATGCGATATCAGGAAATGCCATGCGCATGCGGCGGGACGTGACTCAATGCGCATGCGATGCGATGAACATAAGATGCGATATCAAGTGATGCTATGCGCATGCGACGTGACGTGACTCAATAAGCATGCGATGCGATGCTCATAAGATGCGACATCAAGCGATGCCATGCGCATGTGACATGACGTGACTCAATGCACATGCGATGCGATGCACATAGGATGCGATATCACGCGATGCCATGCGCATGTGATGCGACGTGACTTAATGCGCATGCGATGCGATGCACACGAGATGTGATATCAAGCGATGCCATGCGCATGTGACGTGATGTGACTCAAAAGCGCATGCGATGAGATGCACGTAAGATGCGATATCAAGCGATGCCATGCGCATGTGAAGCGATGTGACTCAATGCGCATGCGATGCGATGTGACTCAATGCGCATGCGATGCTATGAACATAAGTTGCAATATCAAGCAATGCCATGCGAATGCGACGCGACGAGACTCAATGCTCATGCGATGGGATGCATATATGATGCGATATCAAGCGATGCCATGCGCATGTGATGCGACGTGACTCAATGCGCATGCAATGCGATGCACATGAGATGCGATATCAAGCGATGCCATGCGCGTGTGATGCGACGTGACTCAATGCGCATGCGATGCGATGCACATAAGATGCGTTGTCTAGGGATGTCTAACGCATGTGATGCGATGTGACTCAATGCGCATGCGATGCGATTAACATAAGATGCGATATCAAGTGATTCCATGCGCATGTGACGCCTTGTGACTTAATGCGAATGCATTGCGATGCACATAAGATGCGATATCAAGTGATGCCGTGCGCATGTGATGCGATGTGGCTCAATAATAATGCTATGCGATTCTCATAAGATGCCATATCAACCGATGCCTTGCGCATGTGACGCGACGTGACTCAATGCACATGCGATGCGATGCACATAGGATACGATATCACGCGATGCCATGCGCATGTGACGCGACGTGACTCAATGCGCATGCGACGCGATGTCTATAAGATGCGATATCAAACGATGCCATGCGCATGTGACGTGATGTGACTTAAAAGCGCATGCGACGCGATGCACTTAAGATGCGATACCAACCGATGCCATGCGCATGTGAAGCGATGTGACTCAATGCGCATGCGAGGCGATGCACATAAGATGCGATGTCCAGCGGTGCCATGCGCGTGTGATGCGAAGTGACTCAATGCGCATGCGATGCACATCAGATGCGATGTCGAGCGACGCATGCGTATAAGACTCAATGCGCTGCGATGCGATGCAGATAAGATGCGATATCAAGCGATGCCATGCGCATGTGACGCGATGTCGCTCAATGCGCATGCGATGAGATGCACAAAAGATTCGATATCGAGCGATGACATGCGCATGTGGTGCGACGTGACTCAATGCACATGCGATGCGATGAGCATAAGTTGCGATATCAAACAATGCCATGCGAATGTGACGCGACGTGAATCAACGCGCAGGCGATGCGATGCATATAGGATGCGATATCAAGCGATGCCATGCGCATGTGATGCGACGTGACTCAATGTGCATCCGATGCGATGCACATGAGATGCGATATCAAGCAAGCCCATGCCCATGTGACGCGACGTGTCTGAAGGCGCATGCGGTGCGATGCACATAAGATGCGATATCAAGCGATGCCATGCGCATGTGACCCGACGTGACTCAATGCGCATGCGATGCGATACACATAAGATGCCATATCAAGCGATGCCATGCAAATGTGACCTGACATGGCTCAATGCGCATGCGTTGCGATGCACATAAGATGCGTTCTCGAGCGATGCCATGCGCATGTGATGCGATGTGACTCGATGCGCATACGATGCGATGCACATAAGATGCGATATATAGCGATGCCATGCGCATGTGATGCGAAGTGACTCAATGCGCATGCGATGCGATGCACATAAGTTGCGATATCAAGCGATGCCATGCGCATGTGACGCGCTATGACTCAATTCGCATGCGATGCGATGCACATAAGAGGCGATATCAAGCGACGCCATGCGCATGTGACGCGTTTTGAATCAATAAGCATGCGATGCGAAGCACATAAGATGCCATATCAAGCGATGCCATGCGCATGTGACGTGATGTGGCTCAAAAGCGCATGCGATGCGATGCGTATAAGATGCGATATCAAGCGATGCCATGTGCATGTGACGCGATGTGACTCAATGCGCTAGCGATGCGATGCACATAAGATGCGATATCAAGCGATGCCATGCAAATGTGACGAGACATGACTCAAAAGCGCATGCGATGCGATGCACATAAGATGCGATATCAAGCGATGCCATGCGCATGTGACGTGATGTGACTCAAAAGCGCATGCGATGCGATGCACATAAGATGCGATATCAAGCGATGCCATGCGCATATCACGCGATGTCACTCAATGCGCATGCGATGCGATGCACAAACAAGGCGATAACGAGCGATGTCATGCGCATGTGGTGCGACGTGACTCAATGCATATGCGATGCGATGAACATAAGATGCCATATCAAGCAATGCCATGCGAATGCGACGCGACGTAACTGAATGCGCATAGGGTGCGATGCATATAAGATACGATATCAAGCGATGCCATGCGCATGTGACGCGACCTGACTCAATGCGCATGCGATGCGATGCACATAAGATGCGATATCATGCGATGCCATGGAAATGTGAGGAGACATGACTCAATGCGCATGCGATGCGATGCACATAAGATGCGTTGTCGAGCGATATCATGCGCATGTGATGCGATGTGACTCAATGAGCATGCGATGCACATTAGATGCGATATCCAACGATTCCAAGCGCATGAGTTGCGACGTGACTCAATTCGCATGCGATTCGATGCACATAATATGCGATATCAAGCGATGCCATGCGCATGTGACGCGACGTGGCTCAATGCGCATGCGATGCGATGCACATAAAATGCGATATCAAGCGATGCCATGCGCATGGGACGCGACGTGACTCAATGCCTATGCGATGCGATGCACATAAGATGCGTTGTCGAGCGATGCCATGCGTATGTGACGCAACGTGACTCAATAAGCATGCGATGCGATGCACATAAAATGCGATATCAAGCGATTCCATGCGCATGTGACGGGACGTGACTCAATGCGCATTCGATGCGGTGCACATAACATGCGATATCACGCGATGCAATGCACATATGACGCGATGTGACTCAATGCGCATGCGATGAGATGCACACAAGATGCGATATCAAGCGATGAAATGTACATGTGCTGCGAAGTGACTCAATGCGCATGCGATGTGATGCACATAAGATGCGATATCAAGCGATGCCATGCGCATGTGACGCGACGTGACTCACTGCGCATGCGATGCGGTGCACATAAGGTGCAATATCAAGCGATGCCATGCGCATGTAACGCGACGTGACTCAATGCGCATGCGATGCGATGCACATAAGATGCGATATCAAGCGATGCCATGCGCATGTGACGCGACGTGGCTCAATGCGCATGCAATGCACATAAGACGCGATGTCGAGCGATGCATGCGTATGTGACGCGACGTGACTCATTGCGCATTCGATGCGATGCACATAAGATGCGATATCAAGCGATGAAATGCGCATGTGACGTGATGTGACTCAAAAGCGCATGCGATTCGATGCACATAAGATGCGATATCAAGCGATGCCATGTGCATGTGACGCGAAGTGACTCAATGCGCATGCGATGCGATGCACATAAGATGCGATGTCGAGCGACGCCATCCGCGTGTGATGCGATGTGGCTCAATGCGCATGCGATGCACATAAGATGCGATGTCGTGCGATGCATCCTTATGTGACGCGATGTAACTCGACGCGCTGCGATGCGATGCACATAAGATGCGATATCAAGCAATGCCATGCGTATATGACGCGATGCCACTCAATGCGCATGCGTTGAGATGCGCAAAAGATGCGATGTCGAGCGATGTCATGCGCATGTGGTGCGACGTGACTCAATGCACATTCGATGAGATGAACATAAGATGCGACATCAAGCGATGCCAAGCGCATGTGACGCGACGTGACTCAATGAGCATGCGATGCGATGGACATAAGATGCGATATCAGGCAATGCCAAGCGAATGCGACGCGACGTGACTCAATGCGCATGCGATGCGATGCACATTAGATGTGATATCAAGCGATGCCAAGTGCAGGTGATGCAACGTGACTCAATGCGCATGCGATGCGATGCACATGAGATGCGATACCAAGCGATGCCATGCGCATGTGACGCGACGTGACTCAATGAGCATGCGATGCGAAGGACATAAGATGCGATATCAAGCGATGCCATGCGCATGTGGCGCGACGTGACTCAATTCGCATGCGATGCGAAGCACATAAGATGCGATAACAAGCGATGACATGCAAATGTGACGAGAAATGGCTCAATGCGCATGCGATGCGAATCACATAAGATGCGATTTCAAGTAATGCTATTCGCATGTGATGCGACGTGACTCAATGCGCATGCGATGCGATGCACATAAGATGCAATAACAAGCGATAACATGCAAATGTGACGAGAAATGGCTCAATGCGCATGCGATGCGATGCACATAAGATGCGTTGTCTAGCGATGCCATGCGCATGTGATGCGATGTGACTCAATGCGCATGCGATGCGATGCACATAAGATGCGTAATCAAGCAATGCCATGTGCATGAGATGCCAAGTGAATCAATGCGCATGCGATGCGATGCACATAAGATGCGATATCAAGTGATGCCATGCGCATGTAACGCCTTGTGACTCAATGCGCATGCGATGCGATGCACCTAAGATGCGATATCAAGTGATGCCATGCGCATGTGACGCGACGTGACTCAAAAAGTATGCGATGCGATGCTCATAAGATGCCATATCAAGCGATGCCATGCGCATGTGACGCGACATGACTCACTGCGCACGCGATGCGATGAACATAAGATACGATATCAAGCGATGCCTTGCGCATGTGACTTGACGTGACTCAATGCACATGCGATGCGATGCACATAGGATGCGATATTACGCGATGGCATGCGAATGTGATGCGACGTGACTCAATGCGCATGCGATGCGATGCACATGAGATGCGATATCAAGCGATGCCATGTGCATGTGACGCGACGTGACTCAAGGCGCATGTGACGCGATGTCTATAAGATGCGATATCAGGCGACGCCATGCGCATGTGAAGTGATGTGACTGAAAAGCGCATGCGATGCGATGCACTTAAGATGCGATATCAAGCGATGCCGTGCGAATGTGACGCGACGTGACTCAATGCGCATGCGATGCGATGCATATAAGATGCGATACCAAGCGATGCCATGCGCATGTGATGCGACGTGACTCAATGCGCATGCGATGCGATGCACATGAGATGCGATATCAAGCGATGCCATGCGCATGTGATGCGACGTGTCTGAATGCGCATGCGGTGCGATGCACATAAGTTTCGATATCAAGCGTTGCCATGCGCATGTGACGCGACGTGACTCAATGCGCATGCGATGCGATGCACATAAGATGCGATACCAAGTGATGCCATGCGCATGTGACGATCTGTGAATCAATTCGCATGCGATGCGATGCACATAAGATGCGATATCAAGCGATGCCATGCGCATGTGCCGTGATGTGAGTCAAAAGCGCATGCGATGCGATGCACATAAGATGCGATATCAAGCGATGCCATGCGCATGTAACGTGATGTGACTCAAAAGCGCATGTGATCCGATGCGCATAAGATGCGATGTAGAGCGATGCCATGCGCGTGTGATTCGACGTGACTCAATGCAAATGCGATGAGATGAACATAATATGCGATATCAAGCAATGCCATGCGCATGCGATGCGACGTGACTCAATGCGCATACGATGCGGTGCACATTAGATGCGATATCAAGCGACGCCACGCATATGCAACGCGAAGTGACTCAATGCACATGCGATGCGATGCACATAAGATGCGATACCAAGCGATGCCTTGCGCATGTGACGCGACGTGTCTCAATGCACATGCGACGCGATGCACATAGAATGCGATATCACGCGATGCCATGCGCATGTGATGCGACGTGATTCGATGCGCATGCGACGTGATGCACATAAGATGCGATATCAAGCAATAACACACGCATGTGTCGCGACGTGACTCAATGCGCATGCGATGAGATGCACACAAGATGCGATATCAAGCGATGAAATGTACATGTGCTGCGAAGTGACTCAATGCGCATGCGATGTGATGCACATAAGATGCGATATCAAGCGATGCCATGCGCATGTGACGCGACGTGACTCACTGCGCATGCGATGCGGTGCACATAAGGTGCAATATCAAGCGATGCCATGCGCATGTAACGCGACGTGACTCAATGCGCATGCGATGCGATGCACATAAGATGCGATATCAAGCGATGCCATGCGCATGTGACGCGACGTGGCTCAATGCGCATGCAATGCACATAAGACGCGATGTCGAGCGATGCATGCGTATGTGACGCGACGTGACTCATTGCGCATTCGATGCGATGCACATAAGATGCGATATCAAGCGATGAAATGCGCATGTGACGTGATGTGACTCAAAAGCGCATGCGATTCGATGCACATAAGATGCGATATCAAGCGATGCCATGTGCATGTGACGCGAAGTGACTCAATGCGCATGCGATGCGATGCACATAAGATGCGATGTCGAGCGACGCCATCCGCGTGTGATGCGATGTGGCTCAATGCGCATGCGATGCACATAAGATGCGATGTCGTGCGATGCATCCTTATGTGACGCGATGTAACTCGACGCGCTGCGATGCGATGCACATAAGATGCGATATCAAGCAATGCCATGCGTATATGACGCGATGCCACTCAATGCGCATGCGTTGAGATGCGCAAAAGATGCGATGTCGAGCGATGTCATGCGCATGTGGTGCGACGTGACTCAATGCACATTCGATTAGATGAACATAAGATGCCACATCAAGCGATGCCAAGCGCATGTGACGCGACGTGACTCAATGAGCATGCGATGCGATGGACATAAGATGCGATATCAGGCAATGCCAAGCGAATGCGACGCGACGTGACTCAATGCGCATGCGATGCGATGCACATTAGATGTGATATCAAGCGATGCCAAGTGCAGGTGATGCAACGTGACTCAATGCGCATGCGATGCGATGCACATGAGATGCGATATCAAGCGATGCCATGCGCATGTGACGCGACGTGACTCAATGAGCATGCGATGCGATGGACATAAGATGCGATATCAAGCGATGCCATGCGCATGTGGCGCGACGTGACTCAATGCGCATGCGATGCGAAGCACATAAGATGCGATAACAAGCGATGACATGCAAATGTGACGAGAAATGGCTCAATGCGCATGCGATGCGATGCACATAAGATGCGATTTCAAGTGATGCTATTCGCATGTGATGCGACGTGACTCAATGCGCATGCGATGCGATGCACATAAGATGCAATAACAAGCGATGACATGCAAATGTGACGAGAAATGGCTCAATGCGCATGCGATGCGATGCACATAAGATGCGTTGTCTAGCGATGCCATGCGCATGTGATGCGATGTGACTCAATGCGCATGCGATGCGATGCACATAAGATGCGTAATCAAGCAATGCCATGTGCATGAGATGCCAAGTGAATCAATGCGCATGCGATGCGATGCACATAAGATGCGATATCAAGTGATGCCATGCGCATGTAACGCCTTGTGACTCAATGCGCATGCGATGCGATGCACCTAAGATGCGATATCAAGTGATGCCATGCGCATGTGACGCGACGTGACTCAAAAAGTATGCGATGCGATGCTCATAAGATGCCATATCAAGCGATGCCATGCGCATGTGACGCGACATGACTCACTGCGCACGCGATGCGATGAACATAAGATACGATATCAAGCGATGCCTTGCGCATGTGACGCGACGTGACTCAATGCGCATGCGATGCGAAGCACATAAGATGCGATAACAAGCGATGACATGCAAATGTGACGAGAAATGGCTCAATGCGCATGCGATGCGAATCACATAAGATGCGATTTCAAGTGATGCTATTCGCATGTGATGCGACGTGACTCAATGCGCATGCGATGCGATGCACATAAGATGCAATAACAAGCGATGACATGCAAATGTGACGAGAAATGGCTCAATGCGCATGCGATGCGATGCACATAAGATGCGTTGTCTAGCGATGCCATGCGCATGTGATGCGATGTGACTCAATGCGCATGCGATGCGATGCACATAAGATGCGTAATCAAGCAATGCCATGTGCATGAGATGCCAAGTGAATCAATGCGCATGCGATGCGATGCACATAAGATGCGATATCAAGTGATGCCATGCGCATGTAACGCCTTGTGACTCAATGCGCATGCGATGCGATGCACCTAAGATGCGATATCAAGTGATGCCATGCGCATGTGACGCGACGTGACTCAAAAAGTATGCGATGCGATGCTCATAAGATGCCATATCAAGCGATGCCATGCGCATGTGACGCGATATGACTCACTGCGCACGCGATGCGATGAACATAAGATACGATATCAAGCGATGCCTTGCGCATGTGACGCGACGTGACTCAATGCACATGCGATGCGATGCACATAGGATGCGATATTACGCGATGGCATGCGAATGTGATGCGACGTGACTCAATGCGCATGCGATGCGATGCACATGAGATGCGATATCAAGCGATGCCATGTGCATGTGACGCGACGTGACTCAAGGCGCATGTGACGCGATGTCTATAAGATGCGATATCAGGCGACGCCATGCGCATGTGAAGTGATGTGACTGAAAAGCGCATGCGATGCGATGCACTTAAGATGCGATATCAAGCGATGCCGTGCGAATGTGACGCGACGTGACTCAATGCGCATGCGATGCGATGCATATAAGATGCGATACCAAGCGATGCCATGCGCATGTGATGCGACGTGACTCAATGCGCATGCGATGCGATGCACATGAGATGCGATATCAAGCGATGCCATGCGCATGTGATGCGACGTGTCTGAATGCGCATGCGGTGCGATGCACATAAGTTTCGATATCAAGCGTTGCCATGCGCATGTGACGCGACGTGACTCAATGCGCATGCGATGCGATGCACATAAGATGCGATACCAAGTGATGCCATGCGCATGTGACGATCTGTGAATCAATTCGCATGCGATGCGATGCACATAAGATGCGATATCAAGCGATGCCATGCGCATGTGACGTGATGTGAGTCAATAGCGCATGCGATGCGATGCACATAAGATGCGATATCAAGCGATGCCATGCGCATGTAACGTGATGTGACTCAAAAGCGCATGTGATCCGATGCGCATAAGATGCGATGTCGAGCGATGCCATGCGCGTGTGATTCGACGTGAGTCAATGCAAATGCGATGAGATGAACATAATATGCGATATCAAGCAATGCCATGCGCATGCGATGCGACGTGACTCAATGCGCATACGATGCGGTGCACATTAGATGCGATATCAAGCGACGCCACGCATATGCAACGCGAAGTGACTCAATGCACATGCGATGCGATGCACATAAGATGCGATACCAAGCGATGCCTTGCGCATGTGACGCGACGTGTCTCAATGCACATGCGACGCGATGCACATAGAATGCGATATCACGCGATGCCATGCGCATGTGATGCGACGTGATTCGATGCGCATGCGACGTGATGCACATAAGATGCGAGATCAAGCAATAACACACGCATGTGTCGCGACGTGACTCAATGCGCATGCGATGAGATGCACACAAGATGCGATATCAAGCGATGAAATGTACATGTGCTGCGAAGTGACTCAATGCGCATGCGATGTGATGCACATAAGATGCGATATCAAGCGATGCCATGCGCATGTGACGCGACGTGACTCACTGCGCATGCGATGCGGTGCACATAAGGTGCAATATCAAGCGATGCCATGCGCATGTAACGCGACGTGACTCAATGCGCATGCGATGCGATGCACATAAGATGCGATATCAAGCGATGCCATGCGCATGTGACGCGACGTGGCTCAATGCGCATGCAATGCACATAAGACGCGATGTCGAGCGATGCATGCGTATGTGACGCGACGTGACTCATTGCGCATTCGATGCGATGCACATAAGATGCGATATCAAGCGATGAAATGCGCATGTGACGTGATGTGACTCAAAAGCGCATGCGATTCGATGCACATAAGATGCGATATCAAGCGATGCCATGTGCATGTGACGCGAAGTGACTCAATGCGCATGCGATGCGATGCACATAAGATGCGATGTCGAGCGACGCCATCCGCGTGTGATGCGATGTGGCTCAATGCGCATGCGATGCACATAAGATGCGATGTCGTGCGATGCATCCTTATGTGACGCGATGTAACTCGACGCGCTGCGATGCGATGCACATAAGATGCGATATCAAGCAATGCCATGCGTATATGACGCGATGCCACTCAATGCGCATGCGTTGAGATGCGCAAAAGATGCGATGTCGAGCGATGTCATGCGCATGTGGTGCGACGTGACTCAATGCACATTCGATGAGATGAACATAAGATGCGACATCAAGCGATGCCAAACGCATGTGACGCGACGTGACTCAATGAGCATGCGATGCGATGGACATAAGATGCGATATCAGGCAATGCCAAGCGAATGCGACGCGACGTGACTCAATGCGCATGCGATGCGATGCACATTAGATGTGATATCAAGCGATGCCAAGTGCAGGTGATGCAACGTGACTCAATGCGCATGCGATGCGATGCACATGAGATGCGATATCAAGCGATGCCATGCGCATGTGACGCGACGTGACTCAATGAGCATGCGATCCGATGGACATAAGATGCGATATCAAGCGATGCCATGCGCATGTGGCGCGACGTGACTCAATGCGCATGCGATGCGAAGCACATAAGATGCGATAACAAGCGATGACATGCAAATGTGACGAGAAATGGCTCAATGCGCATGCGATGCGATGCACATAAGATGCGATTTCAAGTGATGCTATTCGCATGTGATGCGACGTGACTCAATGCGCATGCGATGCGATGCACATAAGATGCAATAACAAGCGATGACATGCAAATGTGACGAGAAATGGCTCAATGCGCATGCGATGCGATGCACATAAGATGCGTTGTCTAGCGATGCCATGCGCATGTGATGCGATATGACTCAATGCGCATGCGATTCGATGCACATAAGATGCGTAATCAAGCAATGCCATGTGCATGAGATGCCAAGTGAATCAATGCGCATGCGATGCGATGCACATAAGATGCGATATCAAGTGATGCCATGCGCATGTAACGCCTTGTGACTCAATGCGCATGCGATGCGATGCACCTAAGATGCGATATCAAGTGATGCCATGCGCATGTGACGCGACGTGACTCAAAAAGTATGCGATGCGATGCTCATAAGATGCCATATCAAGCGATGCCATGCGCATGTGACGCGACATGACTCACTGCGCACGCGATGCGATGAACATAAGATACGATATCAAGCGATGCCTTGCGCATGTGACGCGACGTGACTCAATGCACATGCGATGCGATGCACATAGGATGCGATATTACGCGATGGCATGCGAATGTGATGCGACGTGACTCAATGCGCATGCGATGCGATGCACATGAGATGCGATATCAAGCGATGCCATGTGCATGTGACGCGACGTGACTCAAGGCGCATGTGACGCGATGTCTATAAGATGCGATATCAGGCGACGCCATGCGCATGTGAAGTGATGTGACTGAAAAGCGCATGCGATGCGATGCACTTAAGATGCGATATCAAGCGATGCCGTGCGAATGTGACGCGACGTGACTCAATGCGCATGCGATGCGATGCATATAAGATGCGATACCAAGCGATGCCATGCGCATGTGATGCGACGTGACTCAATGCGCATGCGATGCGATGCACATGAGATGCGATATCAAGCGATGCCATGCGCATGTGATGCGACGTGTCTGAATGCGCATGCGGTGCGATGCACATAAGTTTCGATATCAAGCGTTGCCATGCGCATGTGACGCGACGTGACTCAATGCGCATGCGATGCGATGCACATAAGATGCGATACCAAGTGATGCCATGCGCATGTGACGATCTGTGAATCAATTCGCATGCGATGCGATGCACATAAGATGCGATATCAATGTCGGTCTGGGTGGCTCAGTTGGTTAGACGCTGGCCTACGGATCCCAAGGTTGCGGGTTCAAACCCGGCCCAGACCGATGGTTTTTAAGTGTGCTTAAAGACGACAGCTCCATGTCAGTAGATTTACTGGCATGTTAAAGAACTCCTGCGGGACAAAATTCCGGCACACCGGCGACGCTGATGTGATCCTGGCAATTGACATCGTCGTTAAAGAACAAAATAATTTTTTTTTTTTGCGATATCAAGCGATGCCATGCGCATGTGACGTGATGTGAGTCAAAAGCGCATGCGATGCGATGCACATAAGATGCGATATCAAGCGATGCCATGCGCATGTAACGTGATGTGACTCAAAAGCGCATGTGATCCGATGCGCATAAGATGCGATGTCGAGCGATGCCATGCGCGTGTGATTCGACGTGACTCAATGCAAATGCGATGAGATGAACATAATATGCGATATCAAGCAATGCCATGCGCATGCGATGCGACGTGACTCAATGCGCATACGATGCGGTGCACATTAGATGCGATATCAAGCGACGCAATGCATATGCAACGCGAAGTGACTCAATGCACATGCGATGCGATGCACATAAGATGCGATACCAAGCGATGCCTTGCGCATGTGACGCGACGTGTCTCAATGCACATGCGACGCGATGCACATAGAATGCGATATCACGCGATGCCATGCGCATGTGATGCGACGTGATTCGATGCGCATGCGACGTGATGCACATAAGATGCGAGATCAAGCAATAACACACGCATGTGTCGCGACGTGACTCAATGCGCATGCGATGCGATGCACATAAGATGCGATATCAAGCGATGCCATGCGCATGTGACGCGACGTGACCCAATGCGCATTCGATGCACATAAGATGCGATGTCGAGCGATGCATGCGTATGTGACGCGATGTGACGCAATGCGCTGCGAAGCGATGGAACTAAGATGGGATATCAAGAGATGCCATGCGCATATGACGCGATGTGACTCAATGCGCATGAGATGCGATGCAAATAAGATGCAATATCAAGCGATGCCATGTGCATGGGATGCGAAGACACTCAATGCGCATGAGATGCGATGCACATGAGATGCGATATCAAGGGATGCCATGCGCATGTGAAGCGACGTGGCTCAATAAGCATGCCACACGATGCTCATAAGATGCCATATCAAGCGATGCCATGCGCATGTGACCCGACTTGACTCACTGCGCATGCGATGCGGTGCACATAAGGTGCAATATCAAGCGATGCCATGCGCATGTAACGCGACGTGACTCAATGCGCATGCGATGCGATGCACATAAGATGCGATATCAAGCGATGCCATGCGCATGTGACGCGGCGTGGCTCAATGCGCATGCAATGCAAATAAGACGCGATGTCGAGCGATGCATGCGTATGTGACGCGACGTGACTCATTGCGCATTCGATGCGATGCACATAAGATGCGATATCAAGCGATGAAATGCGCATGTGACGTGATGTGACTCAAAAGCGCATGCGATTCGATGCACATAAGATGCGATATCAAGCGATGCCATGTGAATGTGACGCGAAGTGACTCAATGCGCATGCGATGCGATGCACATAAGATGCGATGTCGAGCGATGCCATCCGCGTGTGATGCGATGTGGCTCAATGCGCATGCGATGCACATAAGATGCGATGTCGTGCGATGCATCCTTATGTGACGCGATGTAACTCGACGCGCTGCGATGCGATGCACATAAGATGCGATATCAAGCAATGCCATGCGTATATGACGCGATGCCACTCAATGCGCATGCGTTGAGATGCGCAAAAGATGCGATGTCGAGCGATGTCATGCGCATGTGGTGCGACGTGACTCAATGCACATTCGATGAGATGAACATAAGATGCGATATCTACCAATGTCATAAGCATGCGATGCGACGTGACTCAATGCGCATGCGATGCGATGCAGATAAGATGCGATATCAAGCGATGCCATGCACGTGTGATGGGACGTGACTCAATGCGCATGCGATGCGATGCACATGAGATGCGATATCAGGCAATGCCATGCGAATGCGACGCGACGTGACTCAATGCGCATACGATGCGATGCACATAAGATGCGACATCAAGCGATGCCAAGCGCATGTGACGCGACGTGACTCAATGAGCATGCGATGCGATGGACATAAGATGCGATATCAGGCAATGCGAAGCGAATGCGACGCGACGTGACCCAATGCGCATGCGATGCGATGCACGTAAGATGTGATATCAAGCGATGCCAAGTGCATGTGATGCAACGTGACTCAATGCGCATGCGATGCGATGCACATGAGATGCGATATCAAGCGATGCCATGCGCATGTGACGCGACTTTACTCAATGAGCATGCGATGCGATGGACATAAGATGCGATATCAAGCGATGTCATGCGCATGTGGCGCGACGTGACTCAATGCGCATGCGATGCGAAGCACATAAGATGCGATAACAAGCGATGACATGCAAATGTGACGAGAAATGGCTCAATGCGCATGCGATGCGATGCACATAAGATGCGATTTCAAGTGATGCTATTCGCATGTGATGCGACGTGACTCAATGCGCATGCGATGCGATGCACATAAGATGCGATATCAAGTGATGCCATGCGCATGTAACGCCTTGTGACTCAATGCGCATGCGATGCGATGCACCTAAGATGCGATATCAAGTGATGCCATGCGCATGTGACGCGACGTGACTCAAAAAGTATGCGATGCGATGCTCATAAGATGCCATATCAAGCGATTCCATGCGCATGTGACGCGACATGACTCACTGCGCACGCGATGCGATGAACATAAGATACGATATCAAGCGATGCCTTGCGCATGTGACGCGACGTGACTCAATGCACATGCGATGCGATGCACATAGGATGCGATATTACGCGATGGCATGCGAATGTGATGCGACGTGACTCAATGCGCATGCGATGCGATGCACATGAGATGCGATATCAAGCGATGCCATGTGCATGTGACGCGACGTGACTCAAGGCGCATGTGACGCGATGTCTATAAGATGCGATATCAGGCGATGCCATGCGCATCTGAAGTGATGTAACTGAAAAGCGCATGCGATGCGATGCACTTAAGATGCGATATCAAGCGATGCCGTGCGAATGTGACGTGACGTGACTCAATGCGCATGCGATGCGATGCATATAAGATGCGATACCAAGCGATGCCATGCGCATGTGATGCGACGTGACTCAATGCGCATGCGATGCGATGCACATGAGATGCGATATCAAGCGATGCCATGCGCATGTGATGCGACGTGTCTGAATGCGCATGCGGTGCGATGAACATAAGTTTCGATATCAAGCGTTGCCATGCGCATGTGACGCGACGTGACTCAATGCGCATGCGATGCGATGCACATAAGATGCGATACCAAGTGATGCCATGCGCATGTGACGATCTGTGAATCAATTCGCATGCGATGCGATGCACATAAGATGCGATATCAAGCGATGCCATGCGCATGTGACGTGATGTGAGTCAAAAGCGCATGCGATGCGATGCACATAAGATGCGATATCAAGCGATGCCATGCGCATGTAACGTGATGTGACTCAAAAGCGCATGTGATCCGATGCGCATAAGATGCGATGTCGAGCGATGCCATGCGCTTGTGATGCGACGTGACTCAACGCAAATGCGATGAGATGAACATAATATGCGATATCAAGCAATGCCATGCGCATGCGATGCGACGTGACTCAATGCGCATACGATGCGGTGCACATTAGATGCGATATCAAGCGACGCCACGCATATGCAACGCGAAGTGACTCAATGCACATGCTATGCGATGCACATAAGATGCGATACCAAGCGATGCCTTGCGCATGTGACGCGACGTGACTCAATGCACATGCGACGCGATGCACATAGAATGCGATATCACGCGATGCCATGCGCATGTGATGCGACGTGATTCGATGCGCATGCGACGTGATGCACATAAGATGCGAGATCAAGCAATAACACACGCATGTGTCGCGACGTGACTCAATGCGCATGCGATGCGATGCACATAAGATGCGATATCAAGCGATGCATGCGTATGTGACGAGATGTGCCATAATGCGCTGCGAAGCGATGGAACTAAGATGCGATATCAAGAGATGCCATGCGCATATGACGCGATGTGACTCAATGCGCATGAGATGCGATGCAAATAAGATGCAATATCAAGCGATGCCATGTGCATGGGATGCGAAGACACTCAATGCGCATGAGATGCGATGCACATGAGATGCGATATCAAGGGATGCCATGCGCATGTGAAGCGACGTGGCTCAATAAGCATGCGACACGATGCTCATAAGATGCCATATCAAGCGATGCCATGCGCATGTGACGCGACGTGACTCACTGCGCATGCGATGCGGTGCACATAAGGTGCAATATCAAGCGATGCCATGCGCATGTAACGCGACGTGACTCAATGCGCATGCGATGCGATGCACATAAGATGCGATATCAAGCGATGCCATGCGCATGTGACGCGACGTGGCTCAATGCGCATGCAATGCACATAAGACGCGATGTCGAGCGATGCATGCGTATGTGACGCGACGTGACTCATTGCGCATTCGATGCGATGCACATAAGATGCGATATCGAGCGATGAAATGCGCATGTGACGTGATGTGACTCAAAAGCGCATGCGATTCGATGCACATAAGATGCGATATCAAGCGATGCCATGTGAATGTGACGCGAAGTGACTCAATGCGCATGCGATGCGATGCACATAAGATGCGATGTCGAGCGATGCCATCCGCGTGTGATGCGATGTGGCTCAATGCGCATGCGATGCACATAAGATGCGATGTCGTGCGATGCATCCTTATGTGACGCGATGTAACTCGACGCGCTGCGATGCGATGCACATAAGATGCGATATCAAGCAATGCCATGCGTATATGACGCGATGCCACTCAATGCGCATGCGTTGAGATGCGCAAAAGATGCGATGTCGAGCGATGTCATGCGCATGTGGTGCGACGGGACTCAATGCACATTCGATGAGATGAACATAAGATGCGATATCTACCAATGCCATAAGCATGCGACGCGACGTGACTCAATGCGCATGCGATGCGATGCACATAAGATGTGATATCAAGCGACGCCAAGTGCATGTGATGCAACGTGACTCAATGCGCATGCGATGCGATGCACATGAGATGCGATATCAAGCGATGCCATGCGCATGTGACGCGACGTGACTCAATGAGCATGCGATGCGATGGACATAAAATGCGATATCAAGCAATGCCATGCGCATGTGGCGCGACGTGACTCAATGCGCATGCGATGCGAAGCACATAAGATGCGATAACAAGCGATGACATGCAAATGTGACGAGAAATGGCTCAATGCGCATGCGATGCGATGCACATAAGATGCGATTTCAAGTGATGCAATTCGCATGTGATGCGACGTGACTCAATGCGCATGCGATGCGATGCACATAAGATGCAATAACAAGCGATGACATGCAAATGTGACGAGAAATGGCTCAATGCGCATGCGATGCGATGCACATAAGATGCGTTGTCTAGCGATGCCATGCGCATGTGATGCGATGTGACTCAATGCGCATGCGATGCGATGCACATAAGATGCGTAATCAAGCAATGCCATGTGCATGAGATGCCAAGTGAATCAATGCGCATGCGATGCGATGCACATAAGATGCGATATCAAGTGATGCCATGCGCATGTAACGCCTTGCGACTCAATGCGCATGCGATGCGATGCACCTAAGATGCGATATCAAGTGATGCCATGCGCATGTGACGCGACGTGTCTCAATGCACATGCGACGCGATGCACATAGAATGCGATATCACGCGATGCCATGCGCATGTGATGCGACGTGATTCGATGCGCATGCGACGTGATGCACATAAGATGCGAGATCAAGCAATAACACACGCATGTGTCGCGACGTGACTCAATGCGCATGCGATGCGATGCACATAAGATGCGATATCAAGCGATGCCATGCGCATGTGACGCGACGTGACCCAATGCGCATTCGATGCACATAAGATGCGATGTCGAGCGATGCATGCGTATGTGACGCGATGTGACGCAATGCGCTGCGAAGCGATGGAACTAAGATGGGATATCAAGAGATGCCATGCGCATATGACGCGATGTGACTCAATGCGCATGAGATGCGATGCAAATAAGATGCAATATCAAGCGATGCCATGTGCATGGGATGCGAAGACACTCAATGCGCATGAGATGCGATGCACATGAGATGCGATATCAAGGGATGCCATGCGCATGTGAAGCGACGTGGCTCAATAAGCATGCCACACGATGCTCATAAGATGCCATATCAAGCGATGCCATGCGCATGTGACCCGACTTGACTCACTGCGCATGCGATGCGGTGCACATAAGGTGCAATATCAAGCGATGCCATGCGCATGTAACGCGACGTGACTCAATGCGCATGCGATGCGATGCACATAAGATGCGATATCAAGCGATGCCATGCGCATGTGACGCGGCGTGGCTCAATGCGCATGCAATGCAAATAAGACGCGATGTCGAGCGATGCATGCGTATGTGACGCGACGTGACTCATTGCGCATTCGATGCGATGCACATAAGATGCGATATCAAGCGATGAAATGCGCATGTGACGTGATGTGACTCAAAAGCGCATGCGATTCGATGCACATAAGATGCGATATCAAGCGATGCCATGTGAATGTGACGCGAAGTGACTCAATGCGCATGCGATGCGATGCACATAAGATGCGATGTCGAGCGATGCCATCCGCGTGTGATGCGATGTGGCTCAATGCGCATGCGATGCACATAAGATGCGATGTCGTGCGATGCATCCTTATGTGACGCGATGTAACTCGACGCGCTGCGATGCGATGCACATAAGATGCGATATCAAGCAATGCCATGCGTATATGACGCGATGCCACTCAATGCGCATGCGTTGAGATGCGCAAAAGATGCGATGTCGAGCGATGTCATGCGCATGTGGTGCGACGTGACTCAATGCACATTCGATGAGATGAACATAAGATGCGATATCTACCAATGTCATAAGCATGCGATGCGACGTGACTCAATGCGCATGCGATGCGATGCAGATAAGATGCGATATCAAGCGATGCCATGCACGTGTGATGGGACGTGACTCAATGCGCATGCGATGCGATGCACATGAGATGCGATATCAGGCAATGCCATGCGAATGCGACGCGACGTGACTCAATGCGCATACGATGCGATGCACATAAGATGCGACATCAAGCGATGCCAAGCGCATGTGACGCGACGTGACTCAATGAGCATGCGATGCGATGGACATAAGATGCGATATCAGGCAATGCGAAGCGAATGCGACGCGACGTGACTCAATGCGCATGCGATGCGATGCACGTAAGATGTGATATCAAGCGATGCCAAGTGCATGTGATGCAACGTGACTCAATGCGCATGCGATGCGATGCACATGAGATGCGATATCAAGCGATGCCATGCGCATGTGACGCGACTTTACTCAATGAGCATGCGATGCGATGGACATAAGATGCGATATCAAGCGATGTCATGCGCATGTGGCGCGACGTGACTCAATGCGCATGCGATGCGAAGCACATAAGATGCGATAACAAGCGATGACATGCAAATGTGACGAGAAATGGCTCAATGCGCATGCGATGCGATGCACATAAGATGCGATTTCAAGTGATGCTATTCGCATGTGATGCGACGTGACTCAATGCGCATGCGATGCGATGCACATAAGATGCGATATCAAGTGATGCCATGCGCATGTAACGCCTTGTGACTCAATGCGCATGCGATGCGATGCACCTAAGATGCGATATCAAGTGATGCCATGCGCATGTGACGCGACGTGACTCAAAAAGTATGCGATGCGATGCTCATAAGATGCCATATCAAGCGATTCCATGCGCATGTGACGCGACATGACTCACTGCGCACGCGATGCGATGAACATAAGATACGATATCAAGCGATGCCTTGCGCATGTGACGCGACGTGACTCAATGCACATGCGATGCGATGCACATAGGATGCGATATTACGCGATGGCATGCGAATGTGATGCGACGTGACTCAATGCGCATGCGATGCGATGCACATGAGATGCGATATCAAGCGATGCCATGTGCATGTGACGCGACGTGACTCAAGGCGCATGTGACGCGATGTCTATAAGATGCGATATCAGGCGATGCCATGCGCATCTGAAGTGATGTAACTGAAAAGCGCATGCGATGCGATGCACTTAAGATGCGATATCAAGCGATGCCGTGCGAATGTGACGTGACGTGACTCAATGCGCATGCGATGCGATGCATATAAGATGCGATACCAAGCGATGCCATGCGCATGTGATGCGACGTGACTCAATGCGCATGCGATGCGATGCACATGAGATGCGATATCAAGCGATGCCATGCGCATGTGATGCGACGTGTCTGAATGCGCATGCGGTGCGATGAACATAAGTTTCGATATCAAGCGTTGCCATGCGCATGTGACGCGACGTGACTCAATGCGCATGCGATGCGATGCACATAAGATGCGATACCAAGTGATGCCATGCGCATGTGACGATCTGTGAATCAATTCGCATGCGATGCGATGCACATAAGATGCGATATCAAGCGATGCCATGCGCATGTGACGTGATGTGAGTCAAAAGCGCATGCGATGCGATGCACATAAGATGCGATATCAAGCGATGCCATGCGCATGTAACGTGATGTGACTCAAAAGCGCATGTGATCCGATGCGCATAAGATGCGATGTCGAGCGATGCCATGCGCGTGTGATGCGACGTGACTCAACGCAAATGCGATGAGATGAACATAATATGCGATATCAAGCAATGCCATGCGCATGCGATGCGACGTGACTCAATGCGCATACGATGCGGTGCACATTAGATGCGATATCAAGCGACGCCACGCATATGCAACGCGAAGTGACTCAATGCACATGCTATGCGATGCACATAAGATGCGATACCAAGCGATGCCTTGCGCATGTGACGCGACGTGACTCAATGCACATGCGACGCGATGCACATAGAGTGCGATATCACGCGATGCCATGCGCATGTGATGCGACGTGATTCGATGCGCATGCGACGTGATGCACATAAGATGCGAGATCAAGCAATAACACACGCATGTGTCGCGACGTGACTCAATGCGCATGCGATGCGATGCACATAAGATGCGATATCAAGCGATGCATGCGTATGTGACGAGATGTGCCATAATGCGCTGCGAAGCGATGGAACTAAGATGCGATATCAAGAGATGCCATGCGCATATGACGCGATGTGACTCAATGCGCATGAGATGCGATGCAAATAAGATGCAATATCAAGCGATGCCATGTGCATGGGATGCGAAGACACTCAATGCGCATGAGATGCGATGCACATGAGATGCGATATCAAGGGATGCCATGCGCATGTGAAGCGACGTGGCTCAATAAGCATGCGACACGATGCTCATAAGATGCCATATCAAGCGATGCCATGCGCATGTGACGCGACGTGACTCACTGCGCATGCGATGCGGTGCACATAAGGTGCAATATCAAGCGATGCCATGCGCATGTAACGCGACGTGACTCAATGCGCATGCGATGCGATGCACATAAGATGCGATATCAAGCGATGCCATGCGCATGTGACGCGACGTGGCTCAATGCGCATGCAATGCACATAAGACGCGATGTCGAGCGATGCATGCGTATGTGACGCGACGTGACTCATTGCGCATTCGATGCGATGCACATAAGATGCGATATCAAGCGATGAAATGCGCATGTGACGTGATGTGACTCAAAAGCGCATGCGATTCGATGCACATAAGATGCGATATCAAGCGATGCCATGTGAATGTGACGCGAAGTGACTCAATGCGCATGCGATGCGATGCACATAAGATGCGATGTCGAGCGATGCCATCCGCGTGTGATGCGATGTGGCTCAATGCGCATGCGATGCACATAAGATGCGATGTCGTGCGATGCATCCTTATGTGACGCGATGTAACTCGACGCGCTGCGATGCGATGCACATAAGATGCGATATCAAGCAATGCCATGCGTATATGACGCGATGCCACTCAATGCGCATGCGTTGAGATGCGCAAAAGATGCGATGTCGAGCGATGTCATGCGCATGTGGTGCGACGGGACTCAATGCACATTCGATGAGATGAATATAAGATGCGATATCTACCAATGCCATAAGCATGCGACGCGACGTGACTCAATGCGCATGCGATGCGATGCACATAAGATGTGATATCAAGCGACGCCAAGTGCATGTGATGCAACGTGACTCAATGCGCATGCGATGCGATGCACATGAGATGCGATATCAAGCGATGCCATGCGCATGTGACGCGACGTGACTCAATGAGCATGCGATGCGATGGACATAAAATGCGATATCAAGCAATGCCATGCGCATGTGGCGCGACGTGACTCAATGCGCATGCGATGCGAAGCACATAAGATGCGATAACAAGCGATGACATGCAAATGTGACGAGAAATGGCTCAATGCGCATGCGATGCGATGCACATAAGATGCGATTTCAAGTGATGCAATTCGCATGTGATGCGACGTGACTCAATGCGCATGCGATGCGATGCACATAAGATGCAATAACAAGCGATGACATGCAAATGTGACGAGAAATGGCTCAATGCGCATGCGATGCGATGCACATAAGATGCGTTGTCTAGCGATGCCATGCGCATGTGATGCGATGTGACTCAATGCGCATGCGATGCGATGCACATAAGATGCGTAATCAAGCAATGCCATGTGCATGAGATGCCAAGTGAATCAATGCGCATGCGATGCGATGCACATAAGATGCGATATCAAGTGATGCCATGCGCATGTAACGCCTTGCGACTCAATGCGCATGCGATGCGATGCACCTAAGATGCGATATCAAGTGATGCCATGCGCATGTGACGCGACGTGACTCAAAAAGTATGCGATGCGATGCTCATAAGATGCCATATCAAGCGATGCCATGCGCATGTGACGCGACATGACTCACTGCGCACGCGATGCGATGAACATAAGCTACGATATCAAGCGATGCCTTGCGCATGTGACGCGACGTCACTCAATGCACATGCGATGCGATGCACATAGGATGCTATATTACGCGATGGCATGCGAATGTGATGCGACGTGACTCAATGCGCATGCGATGCGATGCACATGAGATGCGATATCAAGCGATGCCATGTGCATGTGACGCGACGTGACTCAAGGCGCATGTGACGCGATGTCTATAAGATGCGATATCAGGCGATGCCATGCGCATGTGAAGTGATGTGACTGAAAAGCGCATGCGATGCGATGCACTTAAGATGCGATATCAAGCGATGCCGTGCGAATGTGACGCGACGTGACTCAATGCGCATGCGATGCGATGCATATAAGATGCGATACCAAGCGATGCCATGCGCATGTGATGCGACGTGACTCAATGCGCATGCGATGCGATGCACATAAGATGCGATATCAAGTGATGCCATGCGCATGTAACGCCTTGCGACTCAATGCGCATGCGATGCGATGCACCTAAGATGCGATATCAAGTGATGCCATGCGCATGTGACGCGACGTGTCTCAATGCACATGCGACGCGATGCACATAGAATGCGATATCACGCGATGCCATGCGCATGTGATGCGACGTGATTCGATGCGCATGCGACGTGATGCACATAAGATGCGAGATCAAGCAATAACACACGCATGTGTCGCGACGTGACTCAATGCGCATGCGATGCGATGCACATAAGATGCGATATCAAGCGATGCCATGCGCATGTGACGCGACGTGACCCAATGCGCATTCGATGCACATAAGATGCGATGTCGAGCGATGCATGCGTATGTGACGCGATGTGACGCAATGCGCTGCGAAGCGATGGAACTAAGATGGGATATCAAGAGATGCCATGCGCATATGACGCGATGTGACTCAATGCGCATGAGATGCGATGCAAATAAGATGCAATATCAAGCGATGCCATGTGCATGGGATGCGAAGACACTCAATGCGCATGAGATGCGATGCACATGAGATGCGATATCAAGGGATGCCATGCGCATGTGAAGCGACGTGGCTCAATAAGCATGCCACACGATGCTCATAAGATGCCATATCAAGCGATGCCATGCGCATGTGACCCGACTTGACTCACTGCGCATGCGATGCGGTGCACATAAGGTGCAATATCAAGCGATGCCATGCGCATGTAACGCGACGTGACTCAATGCGCATGCGATGCGATGCACATAAGATGCGATATCAAGCGATGCCATGCGCATGTGACGCGGCGTGGCTCAATGCGCATGCAATGCAAATAAGACGCGATGTCGAGCGATGCATGCGTATGTGACGCGACGTGACTCATTGCGCATTCGATGCGATGCACATAAGATGCGATATCAAGCGATGAAATGCGCATGTGACGTGATGTGACTCAAAAGCGCATGCGATTCGATGCACATAAGATGCGATATCAAGCGATGCCATGTGAATGTGACGCGAAGTGACTCAATGCGCATGCGATGCGATGCACATAAGATGCGATGTCGAGCGATGCCATCCGCGTGTGATGCGATGTGGCTCAATGCGCATGCGATGCACATAAGATGCGATGTCGTGCGATGCATCCTTATGTGACGCGATGTAACTCGACGCGCTGCGATGCGATGCACATAAGATGCGATATCAAGCAATGCCATGCGTATATGACGCGATGCCACTCAATGCGCATGCGTTGAGATGCGCAAAAGATGCGATGTCGAGCGATGTCATGCGCATGTGGTGCGACGTGACTCAATGCACATTCGATGAGATGAACATAAGATGCGATATCTACCAATGTCATAAGCATGCGATGCGACGTGACTCAATGCGCATGCGATGCGATGCAGATAAGATGCGATATCAAGCGATGCCATGCACGTGTGATGGGACGTGACTCAATGCGCATGCGATGCGATGCACATGAGATGCGATATCAGGCAATGCCATGCGAATGCGACGCGACGTGACTCAATGCGCATACGATGCGATGCACATAAGATGCGACATCAAGCGATGCCAAGCGCATGTGACGCGACGTGACTCAATGAGCATGCGATGCGATGGACATAAGATGCGATATCAGGCAATGCGAAGCGAATGCGACGCGACGTGACTCAATGCGCATGCGATGCGATGCACGTAAGATGTGATATCAAGCGATGCCAAGTGCATGTGATGCAACGTGACTCAATGCGCATGCGATGCGATGCACATGAGATGCGATATCAAGCGATGCCATGCGCATGTGACGCGACTTTACTCAATGAGCATGCGATGCGATGGACATAAGATGCGATATCAAGCGATGTCATGCGCATGTGGCGCGACGTGACTCAATGCGCATGCGATGCGAAGCACATAAGATGCGATAACAAGCGATGACATGCAAATGTGACGAGAAATGGCTCAATGCGCATGCGATGCGATGCACATAAGATGCGATTTCAAGTGATGCTATTCGCATGTGATGCGACGTGACTCAATGCGCATGCGATGCGATGCACATAAGATGCGATATCAAGTGATGCCATGCGCATGTAACGCCTTGTGACTCAATGCGCATGCGATGCGATGCACCTAAGATGCGATATCAAGTGATGCCATGCGCATGTGACGCGACGTGACTCAAAAAGTATGCGATGCGATGCTCATAAGATGCCATATCAAGCGATTCCATGCGCATGTGACGCGACATGACTCACTGCGCACGCGATGCGATGAACATAAGATACGATATCAAGCGATGCCTTGCGCATGTGACGCGACGTGACTCAATGCACATGCGATGCGATGCACATAGGATGCGATATTACGCGATGGCATGCGAATGTGATGCGACGTGACTCAATGCGCATGCGATGCGATGCACATGAGATGCGATATCAAGCGATGCCATGTGCATGTGACGCGACGTGACTCAAGGCGCATGTGACGCGATGTCTATAAGATGCGATATCAGGCGATGCCATGCGCATCTGAAGTGATGTAACTGAAAAGCGCATGCGATGCGATGCACTTAAGATGCGATATCAAGCGATGCCGTGCGAATGTGACGTGACGTGACTCAATGCGCATGCGATGCGATGCATATAAGATGCGATACCAAGCGATGCCATGCGCATGTGATGCGACGTGACTCAATGCGCATGCGATGCGATGCACATGAGATGCGATATCAAGCGATGCCATGCGCATGTGATGCGACGTGTCTGAATGCGCATGCGGTGCGATGAACATAAGTTTCGATATCAAGCGTTGCCATGCGCATGTGACGCGACGTGACTCAATGCGCATGCGATGCGATGCACATAAGATGCGATACCAAGTGATGCCATGCGCATGTGACGATCTGTGAATCAATTCGCATGCGATGCGATGCACATAAGATGCGATATCAAGCGATGCCATGCGCATGTGACGTGATGTGAGTCAAAAGCGCATGCGATGCGATGCACATAAGATGCGATATCAAGCGATGCCATGCGCATGTAACGTGATGTGACTCAAAAGCGCATGTGATCCGATGCGCATAAGATGCGATGTCGAGCGATGCCATGCGCGTGTGATGCGACGTGACTCAACGCAAATGCGATGAGATGAACATAATATGCGATATCAAGCAATGCCATGCGCATGCGATGCGACGTGACTCAATGCGCATACGATGCGGTGCACATTAGATGCGATATCAAGCGACGCCACGCATATGCAACGCGAAGTGACTCAATGCACATGCTATGCGATGCACATAAGATGCGATACCAAGCGATGCCTTGCGCATGTGACGCGACGTGACTCAATGCACATGCGACGCGATGCACATAGAATGCGATATCACGCGATGCCATGCGCATGTGATGCGACGTGATTCGATGCGCATGCGACGTGATGCACATAAGATGCGAGATCAAGCAATAACACACGCATGTGTCGCGACGTGACTCAATGCGCATGCGATGCGATGCACATAAGATGCGATATCAAGCGATGCATGCGTATGTGACGAGATGTGCCATAATGCGCTGCGAAGCGATGGAACTAAGATGCGATATCAAGAGATGCCATGCGCATATGACGCGATGTGACTCAATGCGCATGAGATGCGATGCAAATAAGATGCAATATCAAGCGATGCCATGTGCATGGGATGCGAAGACACTCAATGCGCATGAGATGCGATGCACATGAGATGCGATATCAAGGGATGCCATGCGCATGTGAAGCGACGTGGCTCAATAAGCATGCGACACGATGCTCATAAGATGCCATATCAAGCGATGCCATGCGCATGTGACGCGACGTGACTCACTGCGCATGCGATGCGGTGCACATAAGGTGCAATATCAAGCGATGCCATGCGCATGTAACGCGACGTGACTCAATGCGCATGCGATGCGATGCACATAAGATGCGATATCAAGCGATGCCATGCGCATGTGACGCGACGTGGCTCAATGCGCATGCAATGCACATAAGACGCGATGTCGAGCGATGCATGCGTATGTGACGCGACGTGACTCATTGCGCATTCGATGCGATGCACATAAGATGCGATATCAAGCGATGAAATGCGCATGTGACGTGATGTGACTCAAAAGCGCATGCGATTCGATGCACATAAGATGCGATATCAAGCGATGCCATGTGAATGTGACGCGAAGTGACTCAATGCGCATGCGATGCGATGCACATAAGATGCGATGTCGAGCGATGCCATCCGCGTGTGATGCGATGTGGCTCAATGCGCATGCGATGCACATAAGATGCGATGTCGTGCGATGCATCCTTATGTGACGCGATGTAACTCGACGCGCTGCGATGCGATGCACATAAGATGCGATATCAAGCAATGCCATGCGTATATGACGCGATGCCACTCAATGCGCATGCGTTGAGATGCGCAAAAGATGCGATGTCGAGCGATGTCATGCGCATGTGGTGCGACGGGACTCAATGCACATTCGATGAGATGAATATAAGATGCGATATCTACCAATGCCATAAGCATGCGACGCGACGTGACTCAATGCGCATGCGATGCGATGCACATAAGATGTGATATCAAGCGACGCCAAGTGCATGTGATGCAACGTGACTCAATGCGCATGCGATGCGATGCACATGAGATGCGATATCAAGCGATGCCATGCGCATGTGACGCGACGTGACTCAATGAGCATGCGATGCGATGGACATAAAATGCGATATCAAGCAATGCCATGCGCATGTGGCGCGACGTGACTCAATGCGCATGCGATGCGAAGCACATAAGATGCGATAACAAGCGATGACATGCAAATGTGACGAGAAATGGCTCAATGCGCATGCGATGCGATGCACATAAGATGCGATTTCAAGTGATGCAATTCGCATGTGATGCGACGTGACTCAATGCGCATGCGATGCGATGCACATAAGATGCAATAACAAGCGATGACATGCAAATGTGACGAGAAATGGCTCAATGCGCATGCGATGCGATGCACATAAGATGCGTTGTCTAGCGATGCCATGCGCATGTGATGCGATGTGACTCAATGCGCATGCGATGCGATGCACATAAGATGCGTAATCAAGCAATGCCATGTGCATGAGATGCCAAGTGAATCAATGCGCATGCGATGCGATGCACATAAGATGCGATATCAAGTGATGCCATGCGCATGTAACGCCTTGCGACTCAATGCGCATGCGATGCGATGCACCTAAGATGCGATATCAAGTGATGCCATGCGCATGTGACGCGACGTGACTCAAAAAGTATGCGATGCGATGCTCATAAGATGCCATATCAAGCGATGCCATGCGCATGTGACGCGACATGACTCACTGCGCACGCGATGCGATGAACATAAGCTACGATATCAAGCGATGCCTTGCGCATGTGACGCGACGTCACTCAATGCACATGCGATGCGATGCACATAGGATGCTATATTACGCGATGGCATGCGAATGTGATGCGACGTGACTCAATGCGCATGCGATGCGATGCACATGAGATGCGATATCAAGCGATGCCATGTGCATGTGACGCGACGTGACTCAAGGCGCATGTGACGCGATGTCTATAAGATGCGATATCAGGCGATGCCATGCGCATGTGAAGTGATGTGACTGAAAAGCGCATGCGATGCGATGCACTTAAGATGCGATATCAAGCGATGCCGTGCGAATGTGACGCGACGTGACTCAATGCGCATGCGATGCGATGCATATAAGATGCGATACCAAGCGATGCCATGCGCATGTGATGCGACGTGACTCAATGCGCATGCGATGCGATGCACATGAGATGCGATATCAAGCGATGCCATGCGCATGTGATGCGACGTGTCTGAATGCGCATACGGTGCGATGCACATAAGTTTCGATATCAAGCGTTGCCATGCGCATGTGACGCGACGTGACTCAATGCGCATGCGATGCGATGCACATAAGATGCGATACCAAGTGATGCCATGCGCATGTGACGATCTGTGAATCAATTCGCATGCGATGCGATGCACATAAGATGCGATATCAAGCGATGCCATGCGCATGTGACGTGATGTGAGTCAAAAGCGCATGCGATGCGATGCACATAAGATGCGATATCAAGCGATGCCATGCGCATGTAACGTGATGTGACTCAAAAGCGCATGTGATCCGATGCGCATAAGATGCGATGTCGAGCGATGCCATGCGCGTGTGATGCGACGTGACTCAATGCAAATGCGATGAGATGAACATAATATGCGATATCAAGCAATGCCATGCGCTTGCGATGCGACGTGACTCAATGCGCATACGATGCGGTGCACATTAGATGCGATATCAAGCGACGCCACGCATATGCAACGCGAAGTGACTCAATGCACATGCGATGCGATGCACATAAGATGCGATACCAAGCGATGCCTTGCGCATGTGACGCGACGTGACTCAATGCACATGCGACGCGATGCACATAGAATGCGATATCACGCGATGCCATGCGCATGTGATGCGACGTGATTCGATGCGCATGCGACGTGATGCACATAAGATGCGAGATCAAGCAATAACACACGCATGTGTCGCGACGTGACTCAATGCGCATGCGATGCGATGCACATAAGATGCGATATCAAGCGATGCCATGCGCATGTGACGCGACGTTACCCAATGCGCATTCGATGCACATAAGATGCGATGTCGAGCGATGCATGCGTATGTGACGCGATGTGACGCAATGCGCTGCGAAGCGATGGAACTAAGATGCGATATCAAGAGATGCCATGCGCATATGACGCGATGTGACTCAATGCGCATGAGATGCGATGCAAATAAGATGCAATATCAAGCGATGCCATGTGCATGGGATGCGAAGACACTCAATGCGCATGAGATGCGATGCACATGAGATGCGATATCAA
Source organism: Tenodera sinensis (assembly GCA_030765045.1). Taxonomy (NCBI): domain Eukaryota; kingdom Metazoa; phylum Arthropoda; class Insecta; order Mantodea; family Mantidae; genus Tenodera; species Tenodera sinensis. The sequence continues at coordinate 110,720,631 of CM060970.1, read as the reverse complement.
GGGATGCCATGCGCATGTGAAGCGACGTGGCTCAATAAGCATGCTACACGATGCTCATAAGATGCCATATCAAGCGATGCCATGCGCATGTGACGCGACGTGACTCACTGCGCATGCGATGCGGTGCACATAAGGTGCAATATCAAGCGATGCCATGCGCATGTAACGCGACGTGACTCAATGCGCATGCGATGCGATGCACATAAGATGCGATATCAAGCGATGCCATGCGCATGTGACGCGACGTGGCTCAATGCGCATGCAATGCACATAAGACGCGATGTCGAGCGATGCATGCGTATGTGACGCGACGTGACTCATTGCGCATTCGATGCGATGCACATAAGATGCGATATCAAGCGATGAAATGCGCATGTGACGTGATGTGACTCAAAAGCGCATGCGATTCGATGCACATAAGATGCGATATCAAGCGATGCCATGTGCATGTGACGCGAAGTGACTCAATGCGCATGCGATGCGATGCACATAAGATGCGATGTCGAGCGATGCCATCCGCGTGTGATGCGATGTGGCTCAATGCGCATGCGATGCACATAAGATGCGATGTCGTGCGATGCATCCTTATGTGACGCGATGTAACTCGACGCGCTGCGATGCGATGCACATAAGATGCGATATCAAGCAATGCCATGCGTATATGACGCGATGCCACTCAATGCGCATGCGTTGAGATGCGCAAAAGATGCGATGTCGAGCGATGTCATGCGCATGTGGTGCGACGTGACTCAATGCACATTCGATGAGATGAACATAAGATGCGATATCTACCAATGCCATAAGCATGCGATGCGAACTGACTCATTGCGCATGCGATGCGATGCAGATAAGATGCGATATCAAGCGATGCCATGCACGTGTGATGGGACGTGACTCAATGCGCATGCGATGCGATGCACATGAGATGCGATATCAGGCAATGCCAAGCGAATGCGACGCGACGTGACTCAATGCGCATACGATGCGATGCACATAAGATGCGACATCAAGCGATGCCAAGCGCATGTGACGCGACGTGACTCAATGAGCATGCGATGCGATGGACATAAGATGCGATATCAGGCAATGCGAAGCGAATGCGACGCGACGTGGCTCAATGCGCATGCGATGCGATGCACATAAGATGTGATATCAAGCGATGCCAAGTGCATGTGATGCAACGTGACTCAATGCGCATGCGATGCCATGCACATGAGATGCGATATCAAGCGATGCCATGCGCATGTGACGCGACGTGACCCAATGAGCATGCGATGCGATGGACATAAGATGCGATATCAAGCGATGCCATGCGCATGTGGCGCGACGTGACTCAATGCGCATGCGTTGCGAAGCACATAAGATGCGATAACAAGCGATGACATGCAAATGTGACGAGAAATGGCTCAATGCGCATGCGATGCGATGCACATAAGATGCGATTTCAAGTGATGCTATTCGCATGTGATGCGACGTGACTCAATGCGCATGGGATGCGATGCACATAAGATGCAATAACAAGCGATGACATGCAAATGTGACGAGAAATGGCTCAATGCGCATGCGATGCGATGCACATAAGATGCGTTGTCTAGCGATGCCATGCGCATGTGATGCGATGTGACTCAATGCGCATGCGATGCGATGCACATAAGATGCGTAATCAAGCAATGCCATGTGCATGAGATGCCAAGTGAATCAATGCGCATGCGATGCGATGCACATAAGATGCGATATCAAGTGATGCCATGCGCATGTAACGCCTTGTGACTCAATGCGCATGCGATGCGATGCACCTAAGATGCGATATCAAGTGATGCCATGCGCATGTGACGCGACGTGACTCAAAAAGTATGCGATGCGATGCTCATAAGATGCCATATCAAGCGATGCCATGCGCATGTGACGCGACATGACTCACTGCGCACGCGATGCGATGAACATAAGATACGATATCAAGCGATGCCTTGCGCATGTGCCGCGACGTGACTCAATGCACATGCGATGCGATGCACATAGGATGCGATATTACGCGATGGCATGCGAATGTGATGCGACGTGACTCAATGCGCATGCGATGCGATGCACATGAGATGCGATATCAAGCGATGCCATGTGCATGTGACGCGACGTGACTCAAGGCGCATGTGACGCGATGTCTATAAGTTTCGATATCAAGCGTTGCCATGCGCATGTGACGCGACGTGACTCAATGCGCACACGATGCGATGCACATAAGATGCGATACCAAGTGATGCCATGCGCATGTGACGATCTGTGAATCAATTCGCATGCGATGCGATGCACATAAGGTGCGATATCAAGCGATGCCATGCGCATGTGACGTGATGTGAGTCAAAAGCGCATGCGATGCGATGCACATAAGATGCGATATCAAGCGATGCCATGCGCATGTAACGTGATGTGACTCAAAAGCGCATGTGATCCGATGCGCATAAGATGCGATGTCGAGCGGTGCCATGCGCGTGTGATGCTACGTGACTCAATGCAAATGCGATGAGATGAACATAATATACGATATCAAGCAATGCCATGCGCATGCGATGCGACGTGACTCAATGCGCATACGATGCGGTGCACATTAGATGCGATATCAAGCGACGCCACGCATATGCAACGCGAAGTGACTCAATGCACATGCGATGCGATGCACATAAGATGCGATACCAAGCGATGCCTTGCGCATGTGACGCGACGTGACTCAATGCACATGCGACGCGATGCACATAGAATGCGATATCACGCGATGCCATGCGCATGTGATGCGACGTGACTCAATGCGCATGCGATGCGATGCACATGAGATGCAATATCAAGCGATGCCATGTGCATGTGACGCGACGTGACTCAATGCGCATGTGACGCGATGTATATAAGATGCTATAAATAAAAAATAAAATAAAATAAAATAAAATAAAATAAAATAAAATAAAATAAAATAAAATAAAATAAAATCTGAATATTATACCCCGGCACCTTGACAACTATACCGGGGCATTTATTCAAATTTTCTATTTATTTAACCAAAATTATTGATATACAATCATCATTATAATATATGTTTCAGAATTTCTAACTACAAAACAAAAGAAAACTACAACAAAAACATAAAATTTCCTAAAGTTACTGGTTTCCAGCAAATCTAATTCTACTAACAAGAAAATAACTAAGACATCTACACTATTCTAAAAAAGAAAACATTAATTTAAATAAACCTAAAAACTTCCAGCTATCTTATAACTCTATGCCACTGGTTTCCAGCGACTGGACAACTGGTTAAAAAAACAAAATACCAATACTGGTAACCAGCACTATATATTAAAAATTTATTTACATTTGTATAAATAAGTTCATTTACATCTTCCCCTGGCTGGACTCCTCCTTCTCCTGCAACAGTGCTACGTTTCCTCTTCTCTGCCTGTCTCGTAATCTAGAAGATCTTCTTATCTCATCTATTTCAATTTGTTCATTTTCAATCCATTCTACCTCGATGTTTTCAGTTTCCCAAGCTTTTTTACTAACATAATTGGTTAAAAACTGTAGTTTTTCAATTAAATTTGGATTTCTAATTATATCATTTATATAATATCCTCCTAATTGATGCCTTTTTTCTACATTCATAGTTTCATACCTTTCGCATTCAAAGATGGCATGCTCCGGGTTATCTTGTACTTGACAGATATTACATATATCAGAATTCGTTTTTTTTATTTTTTTCCAATATGTTTTATATGGTCCATGTCCAGTTATATAATGAATGAATCCTTTTGTTGGTTGAATGAAATTTAATTTTAATCTTTCTCTAATATTCTGGAAAAATCCATAAACTCTTCTACCTACAGCACATTCCGACCATTCATTTTGCCATTTATTTTTCAAAGCATTTTTTACTTCCCAAATTTTATCTGTTCTTACACCACTAATTTTATAAACTTTTTCTAAATTTCCTTTCTTTAGCCAGAATTTTGCTCCCTTTAATTTTACCAATAGATCAATGGGCCATATTGCTGTAGAGACTAACAGTGCCATTGTGGGTGTTGTATTTACTGCTCCTGTTAGCCTTAATAAGATCTTTCTTTGGGTTCTTCTTAGCAGCATTTTAATTTGCACATTATCCATTCTTTCCGCCCAAACTGCTGCAGCATAAGTAATAATTGAGGCAAAGATTGTATTGTGATAAATTTGTATGGTCTGTAAGGGAAGTACAAAATTTAATTTTGTAATTCTTGCCAATTTTAACATTATTTTCTCAGATTTCTGCCTAATATAATCTGTATGTTTTCTGAAATTAAATTTTTCATCCAACATTATCCCCAAATATCTAACTTCTTTTACTCTTCGAATATTTTGATTATTAATTTTTATTGTTGGATCCCTTTTTAAGTTTCCTTTTAAGAGCAAATAATTTGATTTATTTGGTGCAATTTTTAATTTGGTTATTTCACACCAATTTGATAATTTTGCAGTAACTTCCTTCGCTTTAATTTCCAATTCCCTTCTGCTTTGCCCATCCACCATTATCACAATATCATCAGCATACGCAATTATATCTAAAACATTTCCATCATTTTCCAATTGTTCCAAGAGACTTTCTGACAAAATATCCCAAAAAAGGGGCCCCAAAATAGAACCCTGAGGACAGCCTTTAGTAATTTGCTTCCTAATGTCGTAATTTGAGCCTCCAATGTATGCTTCTCTATTTAGACAATAATCTTTTAATAAATTATATATGGTACCTGGATATTCCTTCTCTCTTAAGATGCCAAAAAAATACGGCCACCATAAATTATCAAAAGCACCAGATATATCCACAGATATTCCAATTACATAATTTTTTGAGCTTTTTAACACAATATCTTGTACTTTTAAAATAGCATCCTCAGTTGAATATCCTTTCCTGAATCCAAATTGTTTCATATTCATCCCTATCATTATTCTAAATTCCATCATCCTTTTATAAATTAATTGTTCAAATATTTTGCCTAAAGAATTTAACAAGCATACTGGTCTAAAAGATTTTGGTTGTGTTCTATCTTTATCTGCTCCTTTACTTAAGATCACAACTTTGGCTTCCTTCCAAATATTTGGAAATCTTCCTCTTACTAAACAGATGCTATATCAAGCGATGCCATGCGCATGTAACGTGATGTGACTGAAAAGCGCATGCGATGCGATGCACTTAAGATGCGATATCAAGCGATGCCATGCGAATGCGACGCGACGTGACTCAATGCGCATGCGATGCGATGCATATAAGATGCGATATCAAGCGATGCCATGCGCATGTGATGCGACGTGGCTCAATGCGCATGCGATGCGATCCACATGAGATGCGATATCAAGCGATGCTATGCGCATGGGACGCAACGTGTCTGAATGCGCATGCGGTGCGATGCACAAAAGATGCGATATCAAGCGATGCCATGCGCATGTGACGCGACGTGACTCAATGCGCATGCGATGCGATGCAAATAAGATGCGATATCAAGCGATGGCATGCAAATGTGACCTGACATGGCTCAATGCGCATGCGATGCGATGCACATAAGATGCGCTGTCGAATGATGCCATGCGCATGTGATGCGATGTGACTCAATGCGCATACGATACGATGAACATAGGATGCGATATATAGCGATGCCATGCGCATGTGATGCGATGTGACTCAAAGCGCATGCGATGCGATGCACATAAGGTGCGATATCAAGTGATGCCATGCGCATGTGACGATCTGTGGCTCAATTCGCATGCGATGCGATGCACATAAGATGCGATATCAAGCGATGCCATGCGCATGTGACGCGACGTGAATCAATAAGCATACGATGCGATGCACATAAGATGCCATATCAAGCGATGCCATGCGCATGTGACGCGAGATGACTCAATGAGCATGCGATGCGATGCACATAAGATGCGATAACAAGCGATGCCATGCGCATGTGACGCGACGTGACCTAATGCGCATGCGATGCGATGCACATAAGATGCGATATCAAGCGATGCCATGCGAATGTGACGCGACGTGACTCAATTCGCATGCGATGCAATGCACATGAGATGCAATATGAAGCGATGCCATGTGCTTGTGTGGCGACGTGACTCAATGCGCATGCGATGCGAAGCACATAAGATGCGATATCAAGCGATGCCATGCGCATGTGACGTGATGTGGCTCAAAAGCGCATGCGATGCGATGCACATAAGATGCGATATCAAGGGATGCCATGCGCATGTGACGTGATGTGACTCAAAAGCGCATGCGATTCGATGCACATAAGATGCGATATCAAGCGATGCCATGGGCATGTGACGCGATGTGACTCAATGCGCATGTGATTCCATGCGCATAAGATGCGATGTCGAGGGATGCCATGCGCGTGTGATGCGACGTGACTCAATGCACATGCGATGAGATGAACATAATATGCGATATCAAGCAATGCCATGCGCATGCGATGCGACGTGACTCAATGCGCATGCGATGCGGTGCACATAAGATGCGATATCAAGCGATGCCATGCGCATGTAACGCGACGTGACTCAATGCACATGCGATGCGATGCACATAAGATGCGATATCAAGCGATGCCATGCGCATGTGACGCGACGTGACTCAATGCGCATGCGATGCACATAAGACGCGATGTCGAGCGATGCATGCGTATGTGACGTGATGTGACTCAATGCGCTGCGATGCGATGCACATAAGATGCGATATCAAGTGAAGCCATGTGCATATGACGCGACGTGAGTCAATGCGCATGCGATGCGATGCACATAAGATGCGATATCAAGCGATGCCATGCAAATGTGACGAGACATGACTCAATGCGCATGCGATGCGATGCACATAAGTTGCGATTTCAAGCGATGCCATGCGCATGTGATGCGATCTGACTCAATGCGCATGCGATGCGATGCACATAAGATGCGATATCAAGCAATGCCATGCGCATGTGATGCGACGTGACTCAATGCGCATGCGATGGGATGCACATAAGATGCGTTGTCTAGCGATGCCATGCGCATGTGATGCGATGTGACTCAATGCGCATGCGATGCGATGCACATAAGATGCGATATCAAGCAATGCCATGCGCATGTGAATCGACGTGACTAAATGCGCATGCGATGCGATGCACATAAGATGCGTTGTCTAGCGATGCCATGCGCATGTGATGCGATGTGACTCAATGCGCATGCGATGGGATGCACATAAGATGCGATATCAAGCAATGCCATGTGCATGAGATGCGAAGTGACTCAATGCGCATGCGATGCGATGCACATAAGATGCGATATCAAGTGATGCCATGTTCACTAGCCTAACCACCGCAGAACCAGACACAGCCGCATCTTCAGAAACGGTAGCGAGCATGACCCCAACCATAACAACCACAGACACGGCCGCGCCCACAGAAACGGCAGCGTGCACAAATGCAACAGAAACTGCAGTACCCCCTGAACCTATAGCGAGCACATCTAGAGGGATAACGGCCACACAAGCAACTGAAGCAGAGCACACTAACTATAATAACACCACAAATGGATACCTTGCAAACGAAAGGCACAATATCCCTAGAGTGTTTGTAGCAGACTACTGACCTAGAAGCTTAGCCTCGCTCACGGGAGAATTTGATAAAATATACAGGCCAAACACGTACCAAGGAGCGTATAGAGATGGGTACCATAATTTCCAATTTCAAACATTGCAGGATTACAACAACTTTGTACGCAATTGCAAAAATAATAAAGTGCCATTCCACATCACAACACCAACTGCCCAGAGAACTTACAAGGTGGTCATTAAAGGCTTACACCCTAGTGAAGACCCAGCAGAACTCAAGCGAGAACTTGAGGCGCTGGGGCTGGAGCCAATTAAAGTATCTAGGCTGTTCTCAAAAAGAACTAGAACTTACATACCGATCTTTCTAGTGGAACAGCCAAACAAAGAATGCTCTGATGCCATCAAAAGAATACCCGAACTGTTGCACTGCAAGATAAAAGTAGAGGACTATCGCAACCCCAGTGGTTTCCCGCAATGCGGAAGATGTCTACGATTTCGCCATCTTACAAAAAACTGTGAAGCACCACAAATATGCTCTCGCTGTGCAGGCGGCCACCATGTGAGCCAGTGCCGCAGTGAACATAGGAGATGCGCGCTCTGCAACTCTTTGGAGCACGGGGCAAGATGGAGGGGATGCCCAGTTTTCCTAAACCTGGCATACCCCACCCCCCAAGCAACAGGGCGTGTCATCCCACCGCATCTCCGTGGCATTTACTCCCAAGACAGGGGCTCCTTCGCGCATATCACAAGAGGTAACCATCCAACTGCTACAGAACGCAGGTATGATGGACCAGAGGCCCATGCACCTCCACCAAACGCGCAAGCAATTTTTCAACAAAGAAGCGGTTACTATCAAACTGTCCCCCCAGTGGATAGGCAAGATAGGAGAAAAACCCGCGCACCCATTGAAAGAAACGCACAAACTAACAAGCGGTCTGCGAGCACTCAAACAGAGACCGGCATAGTAGCGCAAACGGCGGAAAACCCACAAAACTCCAAGATCCCAGAAGACATCAAAGCACAAAACGAGAGATTGACAAGAAAGCATTATCCAAACAGACCACTACACTTCAAAATAAATAAAGACGGGCAACCTGCGCTGAACCTCCAGCCAAACGCCAAAATGACACTACTACTCCTAGGTAACGGAGTATACATTAGGGGGTACGAAACACTAATGGAAGCATACACGGCCTTTTTCAGAGACAACGCCTGGAAGAGTGAGGAAGACAGACAAATGCACATGCTTTGTTTTATAGAAGGCTTCAATGAACTAGTTGAAAAAACTAATGCATTATGTATCCACTAAAGCCAATCACAAGCAATAAGTAAAGGGCAAAAGGAGAAACACAAAATCAGAGAAAAGAGAGAAAAAAGAAGAGAGAGACACCCTACACACTAATCAGAATCATGGCACACGCAACAGACAATGAACAAACAACTACACATAAAATAACATGCTGGAACATCAGGGGGGCGCGGCGACACCTTAACGAGCTCAAACAATGCTTATATCGACACAACATAACAGTAGCATTACTAAACGAGACACTATTAACACCAAAAGCAAGATTCCGCATCCCAGGCTACAAAATATACTGAAATGACAGACAAGACGGAAGACCTCATGGAGGCACAGCAATAGTGGTCCATGAAAACCTAACACATAAACACAAACACGTTCCACCACTAAGAGAAGCGGAAGCCACGGCTATCTCCCTTACCATACAAAACCGAACAGTCACACTGGCAAGTATATACTTCTCGCCAACGAACCTAAACCTCAGAGACTTAGACATCATCCTACAAATAGACAATATAGTCGTGGCTGCAGGCGACCTCAATGCTAAGCACCAAGCTTGGGGTTGTGAAGCTGCAAATACTGCAGGGAGAGCATTGTTCAACCATATGTTGAACAATGACTACATCATAGATCATCCAGGGACACCGACGTACATACCGCAACAACCAAATCACGCAACTTGCACCCTGGACATCGCCCTCTTTAAAAATGCAGATTTTTGCTACACCATGAAAACGGTACAAGCACTTGCCTCAGACCACTTTGCGGTCCAAATAGACATCGAAGCGCCACCAATCTTTCAACCTCCTCCAATACGATTAAACTACAACAGGGCCAACTGGGAAAAGTTTGCCATACACCCAGACAGAGTTCTAGAGCTCCCTGTAGCCCTGACGAACCATCAAGCAGTGGACCGCGCCGCTGAACTGCTTGAGGAGGCCATCCAAGCTGCAATTCATATTGCAGTGCCACTAAAACCCCCGGCGAAACACGTAATTACGTACCCGCCGGATCTCATGGTTCTCATTCACGAAAGAGACCATGAGAGACGAAGATGGCAGCGAACCAGAAACCTAGTCCACAAAGTAAACATGGCAACACTAAACAGTGCAATAAAAACGCGTATAAATACCCAGGCCCAAGATCAATGGGACCAAACACTAGCCCGGCTACAGCCCGGCAATCATTGGACTTGCGCATGAATGGAGTAACGAGGCAGATGTGTTACTCATGCGCTCTGCTATTAAGTAAATTTAAAGTGGTATAAATAAGTTTATTTGTATAGTGATTTATATAGAAGGCAAGATTATTGAAGTAGTAATCTGTGAGTATTTGAATAATTGCTATGAGAGAAGTAGTTTAAAAGTTATTGGTAGTTATAGATATCAAGTAACTGTATCATATAGCATAGCATTAGTGCATGTGCACCTGCAGTCAGCTGTGTGCTGCTGCATTGACCTTCACCGCACGCGCTGTTAAGCGGAAGTGCTGTACACTCGCGGCGCGCAGAAAACCAGTGTTTCTTGTTATATTTTATATTTCAATAAATATTTGTGGTATGGATGGAAGATTTAAAAGCCAGGATTAGTTTGCAAAGGGCTTCACCTAGAAGCGATGATAAGGGGCAAAAGGAAATAAAATTGGGAGGTGAAAAAGAAGAAAGGAGGAAAGAAGAGAAAGAGAAGAAGAAAGAAGATAAGAATAATAAGGATGCAGGGATTATGGAAGTAAATAAAGAGGAGAAGAAGAAAGAAGAAAAAGAATTAAGTGAAAAGAGAAAGGAAGAAGTAAAAGTTAATAAAATGGAGAATAGTAATGTACAAGATAAAGGTGGGGTGGAGGAAGAAATCAATAATGATTGTCTTGGAATGATGAAGTATGAAGATTATTGTAATGAAGCCAATTCCATATTGACTAATGATACAAGAATGGGAAGTAGATTAAAGGAAAGAGTTTTATTTCTTTTACAGGAAATGAGAAAAGAATTCTTTAAAGTAAATATTGAGAAAGGTAAAGCGGTAACGGAGGCCAAAGTGTGGAAAGAGGCGAAAGCAATAAAGCAAGAAACATCAAAAAGTTTTGCACATGTAGCAGCTACTCCAGTAATAACAGGAAAACAACAACAAGTAAGGAGGGCATTGGAGAAGAAAAAACATGTTGTTTTTATCTCATCAAAAACAAATATGGATATCAAAGAATTACAAGCAACAGTTACCAAGAATCTAAATCCAGCAAAAAATAAAATAAAAATTAGTAGTTGCAGACCAGTAGGAAATAATGTAATTTTAGAGATGGAAACAAAAGAGGACGTGGATAAAGTGATTAATAGTAAAGATTTATTGGAAAAAAATTTGAAAATTGAGGAGCCGAAGAAGAGAGATCCGCAAATCATTATGTACAATGTTTTGACAGGAGTTTCAAATGAGGAGTTGAAGGAAAATCTGTATCATCAGAATTTTGAGGATCGTATGACGAAAGAAGAGTTTGGTAAACAATTTTTGTTGAAATTTAAAACAGGACCAAGAAATAGAGCTACAGTGCATCATGTTGCTGCAGTCTCAGCAAAATTATGGAAACAAATTGTGGAAATGGAAAGAGTATATATTGGTTTTCAAGCAGTTAGTGTAAAGAATTATGTTTCTGTACCACAGTGCTTGAATTGTTATAATTATGGACATGTGGCAAAAACATGCAGAGAGGAAAGGAAAACGTGTGGAAATTGTGGAGAATATGATCACCAGAGGAAGGATTGTCAAAAGTCAGCGCAAAATATTTGTGTTCCCTGCACAAGAAGAAAGAAGACCTGTGGAGGAAAAGGAAATTGTTCAACATACAATATGATGTTGGAAAGAATAATTTCTAGAATTGATTATGGATAATAAAGCTTCAAAGTATCCCTTAGCAGTAAAAAAGAACAGAAATACTCCATGTAGGATAAGGAGAAATATTAAAAGAGTAATAGAATATAAAAAAAGAAAAGATAATTTAAGTGATAAAAATTGTAAAGTAGAAGAAGAGATAGAAATAGAAAAAAGTGTACTAAATAAGAATGTTAGGGAGAATTATAAAGAGGAAGAATTGAGAAATATAATATGTGTCGAGGCTATAGTACATAATGAACCAAAACAAAGTAGGTTAAATAATATAGATAATAAAGAAAAGATAAATCAAAGGATTCCGAAATTTATAAATTTTGAGAAAAAAGAAGTTCTAATACATCAAGATGTAATAGAATATGATAATATATGTATAGAGCATGAGGAAAAAGAGAATGTAAATTTAGTAGTTGAACAAGGAAGTGAGAAAAGTAAGGAAAAGAAAAGTGAAAATGAAAATGTTAAGGAAATTTATCAAAATTTTGAGCTAATGTTAAAATTAAGTAGACTTGAAGAACCTAAAACATTGATGGCAGCCTTAAGACTTGTTGTGCGAAAATTATATGAAAATGGAGATAAAATTACTTTTACGATCCCAAATGCCATAGATAAAATGGAATTAAGAACAAAAAATTTACCAACCAATGCAGAGGATCTAAAAGATTTATTAGAGAAAGCTTTTGAAAGAAGAGGAGAAATTTTGGACTTGGAAGAACTGTATAATGATTTCGTATTATGCTATGGAAGGGTGGTATTTGATTCGTCAGCAAATTGGCCTTATTGCTACGTGCAGACCAGACATCCGGGGACAATTAGAAAAATGAAACAAGTAAAAGAAAAGCCAAAGGAAATTATAATTATTAATAAACAGACTGATACAGTATTTAAACCAAAACCAATATCTTGTAAAATAAATACTAAAAAAATTCCGAGCAGAATTAATAAATCAGATAATGTGATTGGATCTTGTATATCGGCCATTAATACAAGTAATAAGATAAACTTAAATCAGAAGAATAAAGTAACCCAAGTGAGGAAACCCATAACAAAACGAAAATTTTTTAACCATAATATGGCAAAGGAAGTGGATGAAAATAGACAAAATTTTGCTAAATTAAGAACAAATGTTTTTAGCGGACTAAGTTTTAAAAATTTATCATGGAAATAAATTTGAGAATAGCTCAGATAAATGGGCAAAGAAGCAAATTAGTTATGGGGGAAATTAGAAAATTAATAGAAGAATTAAAATTGTATATAATCTGCATTCAGGAACCGTATGTTGTACATTCTAATATTCCTTTTATGCCCTTGAGATCAAGACAAATATTATCTTCGAAAAATGCAATGGCAGCAATAGTAATTATTAATGAAAGTTTGGAAATAGTAAATATAGCACAGTTTTTGGATACGCATGTAAATTGTATTGAAATTATAAGCAGGCAAGGTAGTTTTATATTAGCAAACTATTATTTTCAATATAGTTGGGACATTGAACCTTTTTTAAATAAATTGCAAAATATTCAAAATAAATTTAGAGATAAAGAAATTATACATGTTTGCGATTGCAATGCAAAGTCTACATGGTGGTATAGTAAAAATCCCGACGAAAGAGGAGAGAAATTGGAAGAAATTATTTCGGAATTGAATTTATATGTAATGAATAAATCTGGAAATCCTCCAACATTTCAAAATAGAGCAGGGGCGGAGGAAAATATAGATATTACTTTAGCTTCTAGCAATGCGGAGAAAAAAATCATTAATTGGAGGGTCACACAAGGTCAAACAACAAGTGATCATAATTTGATTTATTTTGACTTCTTGCTGGAGAAGAAGATACTTCAAGAAGATGTAGAAATAAGATATAATTTTAAAAGGGCAAAATGGGAACAAATGAGGCAAGAATTTAAAGAATTAGAATTACAATATACGGGATTATCAGTTGATTTTGATGCAAGAAACCTAACAGAAGCTATTAATCTAGCGGTATCAAGATCTGTTCCGAAATTAAAGATTTTTAATACTAAAGAGAAAATCTGGACAAATAAGTTACAGAAGCAAAGGTCAATAACCAGGAAATTGAGAAGAATTTATCAAAAATCGAACATATATATGGAAAGAGAAGAAAATTTGAGGAAATATAGGGAAGCCAAAAATAAATATAAATTATTATTAGAAGATACAAGAAAGCAATACTGGGAGAAATTTGTTGAGCAAAACTTAAAAACGGATATCTGGGGACAACCATATAAAATCATCATGGATAAAATCAAGAAACCGGAAATATTAACAACTTTAGATAAAGGAAATGGACAAATGACAGAAAGTGGGGAAGAATCGGTAAAATTATTGTTACATACGTTACTGCCAGATGATAATCAGGAAGAGGATAATGATATTCATGTGGCAAGAAGAAATCAGATGAATTCGCGGTATAAAGGAAGTGTTGTTTATCCATTTGATTTGATGGAAATAAAATTAATTCTTGAAAAATTGAAAAAGAAAAAGGCACCTGGTCCAGATGGTATTATAAATGAAGTCTTATATAATCTACGGGAAGAAATAATTTTATTTTTGTATTTTTTATTTAATGACTGTTTAGTAAGAGGAAGATTTCCAAATATTTGGAAGGAAGCCAAAGTTGTGATCTTAAGTAAAGGAGCAGATAAAGATAGAACACAACCAAAATCTTTTAGACCAGTATGCTTGTTAAATTCTTTAGGCAAAATATTTGAACAATTAATTTATAAAAGGATGATGGAATTTAGAATAATGATAGGGATGAATATGAAACAATTTGGATTCAGGAAAGGATATTCAACTGAGGATGCTATTTTAAAAGTACAAGATATTGTGTTAAAAAGCTCAAAAAATTATGTAATTGGAATATCTGTGGATATATCTGGTGCTTTTGATAATTTATGGTGGCCGTATTTTTTTGGCATCTTAAGAGAGAAGGAATATCCAGGTACCATATATAATTTATTAAAAGATTATTGTCTAAATAGAGAAGCATACATTGGAGGCTCAAATTACGACATTAGGAAGCAAATTACTAAAGGCTGTCCTCAGGGTTCTATTTTGGGGCCCCTTTTTTGGGATATTTTGTCAGAAAGTCTCTTGGAACAATTGGAAAATGATGGAAATGTTTTAGATATAATTGCGTATGCTGATGATATTGTGATAATGGTGGATGGGCAAAGCAGAAGGGAATTGGAAATTAAAGCGAAGGAAGTTACTGCAAAATTATCAAATTGGTGTGAAATAACCAAATTAAAAATTGCACCAAATAAATCAAATTATTTGCTCTTAAAAGGAAACTTAAAAAGGGATCCAACAATAAAAATTAATAATCAAAATATTCGAAGAGTAAAAGAAGTTAGATATTTGGGGATAATGTTGGATGAAAAATTTAATTTCAGAAAACATACAGATTATATTAGGCAGAAATCTGAGAAAATAATGTTAAAATTGGCAAGAATTACAAAATTAAATTTTGTACTTCCCTTACAGACCATACAAATTTATCACAATACAATCTTTGCCTCAATTATTACTTATGCTGCAGCAGTTTGGGCGGAAAGAATGGATAATGTGCAAATTAAAATGCTGCTAAGAAGAACCCAAAGAAAGATCTTATTAAGGCTAACAGGAGCAGTAAATACAACACCCACAATGGCACTGTTAGTCTCTACAGCAATATGGCCCATTGATCTATTGGTAAAATTAAAGGGAGCAAAATTCTGGCTAAAGAAAGGAAATTTAGAAAAAGTTTATAAAATTAGTGGTGTAAGAACAGATAAAATTTGGGAAGTAAAAAATGCTTTGAAAAATAAATGGCAAAATGAATGGTCGGAATGTGCTGTAGGTAGAAGAGTTTATGGATTTTTCCAGAATATTAGAGAAAGATTAAAATTAAATTTCATTCAACCAACAAAAGGATTCATTCATTATATAACTGGACATGGACCATATAAAACATATTGGAAAAAAATAAAAAAAACGAATTCTGATATATGTAATATCTGTCAAGTACAAGATAACCCGGAGCATGCCATCTTTGAATGCGAAAGGTATGAAACTATGAATGTAGAAAAAAGGCATCAATTAGGAGGATATTATATAAATGATATAATTAGAAATCCAAATTTAATTGAAAAACTACAGTTTTTAACCAATTATGTTAGTAAAAAAGCTTGGGAAACTGAAAACATCGAGGTAGAATGGATTGAAAATGAACAAATTGAAATAGATGAGATAAGAAGATCTTCTAGATTACGAGACAGGCAGAGAAGAGGAAACGTAGCACTGTTGCAGGAGAAGGAGGAGTCCAGCCAGGGGAAGATGTAAATGAACTTATTTATACAAATGTAAATAAATTTTTAATATATAGTGCTGGTTACCAGTATTGGTATTTTGTTTTTTTAACCAGTTGTCCAGTCGCTGGAAACCAGTGGCATAGAGTTATAAGATAGCTGGAAGTTTTTAGGTTTATTTAAATTAATGTTTTCTTTTTTAGAATAGTGTAGATGTCTTAGTTATTTTCTTGTTAGTAGAATTAGATTTGCTGGAAACCAGTAACTTTAGGAAATTTTATGTTTTTGTTGTAGTTTTCTTTTGTTTTGTAGTTAGAAATTCTGAAACATATATTATAATGATGATTGTATATCAATAATTTTGGTTAAATAAATAGAAAATTTGAATAAATGCCCCGGTATAGTTGTCAAGGTGCCGGGGTATAATATTCAGATTTTATTTTATTTTATTTTATTTTATTTTATTTTTTTTTTATTTTTAATCATTGGGTATGGCAGCTAGTAAGGGCTTTAAAAAGAGAACCAATAAACATCCCACCCCTCAAGCAATCGGGCACAAATAACTACGCTGAAAGCGACGAGGAAAGGCCAACGTGCTGGCCGACACCCTTAAAAGAACTTGCACACCCAATGACGGTCAGCAAGGCATACAACTTTACTCCCTTCTGGAGAGCGAAATGAAAGACACGCTTGCCAACCCAGCACATAACAGGTGCAGGAAAACCAACCCAGGAGAGCTGAGGTGGATAATCAAACACCTTCAAGGCCACAAAGCTCCAGGGCCAGACCAAATACCAAATTTGGTACTAAAACACCTCACGACCAAAGCGCTACAGCTCCTAAGCGACATATGCAATTACTGCCTGCAACAAGGATACTACCCTACATGCTGGAAACAAGCAAATGTGCTTATGTTCCCAAAACCAGACAAAGACAGAGCTGAACCAACCAACTATAGGCCAATTAGCCTGCTAAAAACGGTAAGCAAGGTAGCGGAAAAAGTGCTACAGAAACGCATGAGCTCACATATTAAAAAGAATAACATTATAATAGAGGAACAATTCGGGTTTCGTGCAAATCATTCCACAACGCTGCAATTAACCCGAAAAATAGAGTATATAACAAGGGGTTTCAACGAAAACAAATCCACAGGGGTAATATTCCTAGATGTGGAACGTGCCTTCGATACTGTGTACCATGCAGGCCTAATACGCAAGCTGAAAGATCTGAATTTCCCAGACGTCATGGTCAAACTGATCGCGCACTACCTTACCGGTAGAACTTTTACGGTAACTCTCCAAGGCAAAAGCACCCAGGCGCGAGAAATTATGGCCGGGGTCCCACAAGGTGTTTACTGGGGCCCAAGCTGTTCAATATATATATAAACGACATACCCAAAACCCCGGATACAAAAATCTCCATCTACGCGGACGACACTGCAATTGCAGCCCAGTCATGGCGGCCCGCCGCGATAGGCCGCAGACTGCAGAACGCGCTAACAGTCCTAGAACCATGGCTGAAAAAATGGGGAATAAAAGTAAACACAGCCAAATCACAAGCCGTATTCTTCACCAAAAAACACTCCCACTCAAACAAAGCGCCAAATATCATGCTATTCGGAGAAAGAATAATCTGGAAAAATACAGCAAAGTACCTCGGAGTTACGCTGGACTCCAAGCTCACATTCAACGAACACACCACCAACGTGAGGCGAAAAGCAAACCAGCAACTTGGCGCAATATATCCCATTCTAAATCGAAAAAGTGCACTAAGCAAGCAAATGGGGCTGACCCTATACAAGAGCCTAATTAGGCCAGTCATGACTTACGCAGCACCCGCATGGGGCCACTGCGCTAAGACTCATATCAAGAAATTGCAACTAATGCAAAACAGAGCTCTAAGAATAATTACAAAAGTGCCCAAGTCGGCCCCAGTGGACATACTCCACGAGGACACGAAAATGCACACATTAGAGCAGTTTATTAAAAAGCTCGCAGCAAACATGTACAAGCAAGCAAAAACAAGTCATAACGCGGCCATAAGCACACTAGGCAATTACGATCACTCCGCAGATAAACATAAAAGACCACTATCGCTGTTTGACAGGACCATCCCCCTGAACAGGCACAGTACAGACGACGACGAAGCCATCAGACAGTACCTTAATAACTTAGTCCCACCATAGTTGCCCGCAAGTCCCGGGAAGGATGACATCCCCTCCCCGGGCGGACCGGGGGGTCTCGGGTGCCCTCCAACACCATGATGACCTGGCAAAATAGAAGGACTTGAACGGAATAATTAGCTTAGGAGGAAGAAAACAAAAAAAAGTAATAAAAAGAAAGTAAAAAAATAAAAAAAAATAATAAAAAAAATAATTATAATTAAAAAAAATAATATATACATGTTAAACATTTAAAATAGATATAAGCAGATATATTCTGTAGCACGTAGACAACCCCCTCCCTATGTATGTTGTCCCCACTTGTTTGTTACAGGACGAGCAGCGACCAGCTGTAGGATGGCCAGAAGTGTAAATATGAATAAATAAACATTGTGTCCCAACCAATCTCCCTCTGTACATGCTCCCCCCCCCCCCCCCAGACACTGTGTGTTTCAGGACCAACAGCGACCAGCTGAGGAATCACGAAGTCAACTCCCACTCCAGTTGAAGCCACAACACTCAGATAAGTACCCACAATAACATATAAGCATGACACCTCAAAACCGCTCCTTCTGCATGAGCATGAAGCACCACTACTAACAATAGGTCCCTGATCTGGGCTCCGGTCAAGATCAGTATCTAATCCCCACTCTGCCTGCATACTCTCTTGGATGCAGGTGCCTATCTAGAAATCACCCACTAACATTCGGTTTGCTTCGGCGGTACCGCACACCACTTACCACTTTTCCTACCCTTCACTGTAGCGTAGACAGTGCATGGTAGGGGAGGCGATGTAGATCCCTTTCGAATGATCGTCACCTGGGCTGGCGGAGGAGGGGCCAGTCCAAAAAAAAAATATATAAATAAAAAATGCCATGCGCATGTTACGCCTTGTGACTCAATGCGCATGCGATGCGATGCACATAAGATGCGATATCAAGTGATGCCATGCGCATGTGACGTGATGTGACTCAAAAGCGCATGCGATGCGATGCACATAGGATGCGATATCACGCGATGCCATGAGCATGTGATGCGACGTGACTCAACGCGCATGCGATGCGATGCACATGAGATGCGATATCAAGCGATGCCATGTGCATGTGACGCGACGTGACTCAATGCGCATGCGACGCGATGTCTATAAAATGCGATATCAAGCGATATCATGCGCATGTGACGTGATGTGACTCAAAAGCGCATGCGATGCGATGCACCTAGTATGCGATATCAAGCGATGCCATGCGCATGTGAAGCGATGTGACTCAATGCGCATGCGATGCGATGCACATAAGATGCGATGTCCAGCGGTGTCATGCGCGTGTGATGCGAAGTGACTCAATGCGCATGCGATACACATAAGATGCGATGTCGAGCGATGCATGCGTATGTGACTCAATGCGCTGCGATGTGATGCAAAAAAGATGCGATATCGAGCGATGACATGCGCATGTGGTGCGACGTGACTCAATGCACATGCGATGCGATGAACATAAGTTGCGATATCAAGCAATGCCATGCGAATGCGACGCGCTGTGACTCAATTCGCATGCGATGCGATGCACATAAGATGCGATATCAAGCGATGCCATGAGCATGTGACGCGACGTGAATCAATAAGCATGCGATGCGATGCACACAGGATGCCATATCAAGCGATGCCATTCGCATGTGACGCGAGATGACTCAATGAGCATGCGATGCGATTTACATAAGATGCGATAACAAGCGATGCCATGCGCATGTAACGCGACGTGACTCAATGCGCATGCGATGCGATGCACATAAGATGCGATATCAAGCGATGCCATGCGAATGTGACGCGACGTGACTCAATGCGCATGCGATGCCATGCACATGAGATGCAATATCAAGCGATGCCATGTGCCTGTGTGGCGACGTGACTCAATGCGCATGCGATGCGAAGCACGTAAATTGCGATATCAAGCGATGCCATGCGTATGTGACGTGATGTGACTGAAAAGCGCATGCGATGCGATGCACATAACATGCGATATCAAGCGATGCCATGCGCATGTGACGTGATATGACTCAAAAGCGCATGCGATGCGATGCACATAAGATGCGATGTCGAGCGATGCCATGCGCGTGTGATGCGACGTGACTCAATGCACATGCGATGAGATGAACATAATATGCGATATCAGGCAATGCCATGCGCATGCGATGCGACGTGACTCAATGCGCATGCCATGCCATGCACATAACATGCGATATCTAGCTATGCCATGCGCACGTGACGCGACTTGATTCGATCCGCATGCGATGCACATAAGATGCGATGTCGAGCGATGCATGCGTATGTGACGCGATGTGACTCAATGCGCTGCGATGCGGTGCACATTAGATGCGATATCAAGCGATGCCATGCGCATGTGACGTGATGTGACTCAAAAGCGCATGCGATGCGATGCACATAAGATGCGATTTCAAAAGATGCCATGTGCATATGACGCGATGTGACTCAATGCGCATGCGATGCGATGCTCATAAGAAGCTATGTCGAGCGATGCCATGCGCGTGTGATGCAACGTGACTCAATGCACATGCGATGAGATGAACATACTATGCGATATCAAGCAATGCCATGCGCATGCGATGCGAGGTGACTCAATGCGCATGCGATGCAGTGCACATAAGATACGATATCAAGCGATGCCATGCGCATTTAACGCCACGTGACTCAATGCGCATGCGATGCACATAAGACGCGATGTCGAGCGATGCATGCGTATATGACGCGATGTGACTCAATGCGCTGCGATGCGATGCATATATGATGCGATATCAAGCGATGCCATGCGCATATGACGCGATGTCACTCAATGCACATGCAATGCGATGCACAAAAGATGCGAGATCGAGCGATGTCATGCGCATGTCGTGCGACGTGACTCAATGCACATGCGATGCGATGAACATAAGATGCGATATCAGGCAATGCCATGCGAATGCGACGCGACGTGACTCAATGCACATGCGATGAGATGAACATAATATGCGATATCAAGCGATGCCATGCGCATGTGAAGTGATGTGACTCAAAAGCGCATGCGATGCTATGCACATAAGATACGATGCCATGCGCATGTGATACGAAGTGAATCAATGCGCATGCGATGCGAAGCACATAAGATGCGATATCAAGCGATGCCATGCGCATGTGACGCGACGTGAATCTATAAGGATGAGATGCAACGCACATAAGATGCCATATCAAGCGATGCCATTGCGCATGTGACGCGACGTGACTCACTGCGCGTGCGATGCGATGCGCATAAGATGCGATATCAAGCGATGCCATGCGCATGTGACGCGACGTGACAAATGCGCATGCGATGCGATGCACATAAGATGCGATATCAAGCGATGCCATGCGATGCTGATACGACGTCACTCATTGCGCATGCGACATGATGCACATAATATGCGATATCAAGCGATACCATGGGCATGTGACGCAACGTGACTCAATGCGCATGCGTTGCGATGCACATAAGATGCGATATCTAGCGATGCCATGCGCATGTGACGCGACGTGACTCAATGCGCATGCGATGCACATAAGATGCGATGCCGAGCGATGCATGCGTATGTGACGCGATGTGACTCAATGCGCTGCTAAGCGATGCACATAGGATGCGATATCCAGCGATGCAATGCGCATATGACGCGATGTGATTCAATGCGCATGCGATGCGATGCACATAAGATGCGATATCAAGCGATGCCATGTGCATGTGCTGCGAAGTGAGTCAATGCGCATGCGATGCGATGCACATAAGATGCGATATCAAGTGAAGCCATGCGCATGTGACCCGTTGTGACTCAATGCGCATGCGATGCGATGTTCATAAGATGCCATATCAAGCGATGCAATGCGCATGTGACGCGACGTGAGTCACTGCGCATGCGATGCGGTGCACATAAGATGCGATATCAAGCGATGCCATGCGCATATGACGCGATGTCACTCAATGCGCATGCGATGCGATGCACAAAAGATGCGATATCGAGCGATGTCATGCGCATGTGGTGCGACGTGACTCAATGCACATATGACGCGATGAACATTAGATGCGATATCAGGCAATGCCATGCGAATGCACCGCGACGTGGCTCAATGCGCATGCCATGCGATGCATACACGATGCGATATCAAGCGATGCCATGCGCATATGATGCGACGTGACTCAATGCGCATGCGATGCGATGCACATGACATGCGATATCAAGCGATGCCATGCGCATGTGACGCGAAGTATCTGAATGCGAATGCGGTGCGATGCACATAAGATGCGATATCAAGCGATGCCATGCGCATGTGACATGACGTGACTCAATGCGCATTTGATGCGATGCACATAAGATGCGATATCAAGCGATGCCATGGAAATGTGACGAGACATGACTCAATGCGCATGCGATGCGATGCACATAAGATGCGTTGTCGAGTGATGCCATGCGCATGTGATGCGATGTGACTGAATGCGCATGCGATTCGATGCACATAAGATGCGATATCAAGCGATGCCATGCGCATGTGATGCGATGTGACTCAATGCGCATACGATGCGATGCACATAGGATGCAATATCAAGCGATGCCATGCGCATGTGATGCGAAGTGACTGAATGCGATGCGATGCACATAAGATGCAATATCAAGTGATTACATGCGCATGTGACGCGCTGTGACTCAATGCGCATGCGATGCCCTGCACATAATATGCGATATCAAGCGATGCCATGCGCATGTGACGCCACGTGGCTCAATAAGCATGAGATGCGACGCACATAAAATGCCATATCAAGCGATGCCATGCGCATGCGACGCGACGTGGCTCTCTGCGCATGCGATGCGATGCGCATAAGACGCGATATCTAGCGATGCAATGCGAATGTGATGCGACTCAATGCGCATGCGATGCGATGCACATAAGATGCGATATTAAGCGATGCCATGCGCATGTGGCTCGACGTGACTAATGCCCATACGATGCGATGCACATAAGATGCGATATCAAGCGATGCCATGCGAATTGACGCGACTCAATGCGCATGCGATGCGATGCACATGAGATGCGAATTCAAGCGATGCCATGTGCATATGTCGCGCCGTGACTCAATGCGCATGCGATGCGAAGCACATAAGATTCGATATCAAGCGATGTCATGCGCATGTGAAGTGATGTGACTCAAAAGCGCATGCGATGCGATGCACATAAGATGCGATATCAATCGATGCCATGCGCATGTGATGCGAAGTGGCTCATGCGCATGCGATGCGATGCACATAAGATGCGTAATCAAGTGATTACATGCGCATGTGACGCGCTGTAACTCAATGCGCATGCGATGCGATGCCCATAAAATACGATTTTAAGCGATGCCATGCGCATGTGACGCGACGTGAATCTATAAGCATGAGATGCGACGCACATAAGATGCCATATCAAGCGATGCCATGCGCCTGTGACGCGACGTGACTCACTGCGCATGTGATGCGATGCACATAAGATGCGATATCAAGCGATGCCATGCGCATGTGACGCGACGTGACTAATGCGCATGCGATGCGATGCACATAAGATGCGATATCAAGCGATGCCATGCGAACGTGATGCGACGTGACTCATTGCGCATGCGAAGTGCTGCACATAATATGCGATATCAAGCGATACCATGAGCATGTGACGCAACGTGACTCAATGCGCATGCGATGCGATGCACATAAGATGCTATATCAAGCGATGCCATGCGCATGTGACACGACGTGACTCAATGCGCATGCGATGCGATGCACATAAGATGCGATATCAAGCGATGCCATGCGCATGTGACGTGACGTGACTCAATGCGCATGCGATGCACATAAGATGCGATGTCGAGCAATGCATGCGTATGTGACGCGATGTGACTCAATGCGCTGCTAAGCGATGCACATAAGATGCGATATCATGCGATGGCATGCGCATATGACGCGATGTGGCTCAATGCGCATGCGATGCGATGCACATAAGATGCGATATCAAGCGATGCCATGTGCATGTGATGCGAAGTGACTCAATTCGCATGCGATGCGATGCACATAAGATACGATATCAAGTGATGCCATGCGCATGTGACGCGTTGTGACTCAATGCGCATGCGATGCGATGCTAATAAGATGCCATATCAAGCGATGCCATGCGCATGTGACGCGACGTGACTCACTGCGCATGCGATGCGGTGCAAATAAGATACGATATCAAGCGATGCCATGCGCATGTAACGCGACGTGACTCATTGCACATGCGATGCGATGCACATAAGACGTGATATCAAGCAATGCTATGCGCATGTGACGCGACATGACTCAATGCGCATGCGATGCACATAAGACGCCATGTCGAGCGATGCATGCGTATATGACGCGATGTGACTCAATGCGCATGCGATACGATGCAAATAAGGTGCGATATCAAGCGATGCCATGCACATATGACGCGATGTCACTCAATGCGCATCCGATGCAACGCACAAAAGATGCGATATCGAGCGATGTCATGCGCATGTGGTGCGACATGACTCAATGCACTTGCGACGCGATGAACATAAGATGCGATATCAGGCAATGCCATGCGCATGCTACGCGACGTGACTCAATGCGCATGCGATGCTTTGCACATGAGATGCGATATCAAGCGATGCCATGCGCATGTGATGCGATATCAAGCTATGCCATGCGCATGTAACGCGGCGAGACTCAATGCACATGCGATGCGATGATCATAAGATGTGATATAAAGTGATGCCATGCGCATGTGACACGACGTGGCTCCATGCGCATGCGATGAACATAAGACGCGATGTCGAGCGATGCATGCGTA
Organism: Tenodera sinensis; assembly: GCA_030765045.1. Lineage (NCBI taxonomy): Eukaryota > Metazoa > Arthropoda > Insecta > Mantodea > Mantidae > Tenodera > Tenodera sinensis. The sequence goes on along the minus strand of CM060970.1, from coordinate 110,695,495 downwards.
TGTGACGCGACGTCACTCAATGCGCATGCGATGCGATGCACATGAGATGCGATATCAAGTGATGCCATGCGCGTATGACGCGATGTCGCTCAATGCGCATGCGATGCGATGCACAAAAGATGCGATATCGAGCGATGTCATGCGCATGTGGTGCGACGTGACTCAATGCACATGCGATGCGATGAACATAAGATGCGTTATCAAGCAGTGCCATGAGAATGCGTCGCGACGTGCCTCAATGCGCATGCGATGCGAAGCATATAAGATGCAATATCAAGCGATGCTATGCGCATGTGATGCGACGTGATTCAATGTGCATGCGATGCACAGGACATGCGATATCAAGCGAAGTCATGCGCATGTGGTGCGACGTGACTAAATGCACATGCGATGCGATGCACATAAGATGCGATAACAAGCGATGCCATGCGCATGTGAGGGAATGTGACTCAAAAGCGCATGCGATGCGGTGCAGAAAAGATGCGATATCGAGCGAAATCATGCGCATGTGGTGCGACGTGACTCAATGCACATGCGATGCGATGCACATAAGATGCGATAACAAGCGATGCCATGCAAATGTGACGAGACATGACTCAATGCGCATGCGATGCGATCCACAAAAGATGCGATATCGAGCATTGTCATGCGCATGTGGTGCGACGTGACTCAATGATCATGCGATGCAATGAACATAAGATGCGATATCAAGCAATGCCTTGCGCATGCGACGCGATGTGTCTCAATGCGCATGCGATGCGATGCACATAAGATCCGATATCATGCGATGCCATGCGCATGTGATGCGACTTGACTCAATGCGCATGCGATGCGATGCACATAAGATGCGATATCAAGCAATGCCATGCGCATGTGACGCGACGTGACTCCATGCGCATGCGATGCGATGCACATAAGATGCGATATCAGGCGATGCGATGCGCATGTGACAAGACGTGACTGAATGCGCATGCGATGCGCTGCACATAAGATGCGATATCAAGCGATGCCATGCGCATGTGACGCGACGTGACTCAATGCGCATGCGATGACCATAAGATGGGATATCAAGCGATGCCATGCGCATGTGGCGCGACGTGACTCAATGCGCATGCGATTCGATGCACATAAGATGCGATATAAAGGGATACCATGCGCATGTGATGCGACGTGGGTCACTGCGCATGCGATGCTATGCACATAAGATGCGATATCAAGCGATGCCATGCGCATGTGATGCGACGTGATTCAATGCGCATGCGATGCACAGGAGATGCGATATCAAGCGAAGTCATGCGCATGTGGTGCGACGTGACTCAATGCGCATGCGATGCGATCCACAAAACATGCGATATCGAGCGATGTCATGCGCATGTGGTGCGACGTCAGTCAATGCGCATGCGATGCGATGAACATAAGATGCGATATCAAGCAATGCCATATGCATGCGACGTGACGTGACTCAATGCGCATGCGACGCGATCCACAAAACATGCGATATCGAGCAATGTCATGCGCATTTGGTGCGACGTCAGTCAATGCGCATGCGATGCGATGAACATAAGATGCGATATCAAGCAATGCCATATGCATGCGACGTGACGTGGCTCAATGCGCATGCAATGCGATGCACATAAGATCCGATATCATGCGATGCCATGCGCATGTGATGCGACTTGACTCAATGCGCATGCGACGCGATCCACAAAACATGCGATATCGAGCGATGTCATGCGCATGTGGTGCGACGTCAGTCAATGCGCATGCGATGCGATGAACATAAGATGCGATATCAAGCAATGCCATATGCATGCGACGTGACGTGGCTCAATGCGCATGCAATGCGATGCACATAAGATGCGATATCAAGCGATGCCATGCGCATGTGACGCGACGTTACTCACTGCGCATGCGATGCGATTAACATAAGACGCGATATCAAGCGATGCCATGCGCATGTGATGCGACGTGACTCAATGCGCAGGCGTTGCGATGCACATGAGCTGCGATATCAAGCGATGCCATGCGCATGTGACGCGACGTTACTCACTGCGCATGCGATGCGATGCACATAAGATGCGATATCAAGCGATGCAATGCGAATGTGATGCGACTCAATGCGCATGCGATGCGATGCACATGAGATGCGATATCAAGCAATGCCATCTGCATGTGTCGCGACGTGACTTAGTGCGCATGCGATGCGAAGCACATAAAAAGCGATATCAAGCGATGCCATGCGCATGTGACTCGACGTGACTAATGCGCATGCGATGCGATGCACACAAGACGCGATATCAAGAGATGCCATGCGAATGTGACGCGACTCAATGCGCATGCGATGCGATGCTCATGAGATGCGATATCAACCGATGCCATGTGCATGTGTGGCGACGCGACTCAATGCGCATGCGACGCGATGCACATGATATGCAATATTACCCGATTCCATGTGCATGTGTCGCGACGCGACTAATTGCGCATGCGATGCGATGCACATCAGATGCGATACCAAGCGATGCCATGTGCATGTGTCGCGACGCGACTAATTGCGCATGCGATGCGATGCACATCAGATGCGATATCAAGCGATTCCATTGGTATGTGACGCGACGTGACTCAATGCGCATGCGATGCGATGCACATGAGATGCGATATCAACTGATGCCATGCGCATGTGATGCGAAGTGACTCAATGCGCATGCGATGCGATGCACATAAGAAGCGATATCAAGCGATGCCATGCGCATGTGACGCGACGTGTCTCAATGCGCATGCGATGCGATGCACATAGGATGCGATTTCACGCGATGCCATGCGTATGTGATGCGACGTACTCAATTCGGATGCGATGCGATGCACATGAGATGGGATATCAAGCGATGCCATGTGCATGTGACGCGACGTGACTCAATATGCATGCAACGCGATGCACATAAGATGCGATATCAAGCGATGCCATGGGCATGTGATGTGAGGTGACTCAAAAGCGCATGCGATGCGATGCATATAAGATTCGATATCAAGCGATGCCATGCACATGTGAAGCGATGTGACTCAATGCGCATGCGATGCGATGCACATAAGATACGATATCAAGCGATGCCATGCGCATGTGACGCGATATGACTCAATGCGCATGCGATGCGATGCACATAAAATACGATATCAAGCGATGCCATGCGCATGTGACGCGTTATGACTCAATGCGCATGCGATGCGCTGCACATAAAATGCGATATCAAGCGATTCTATGCGCATGTGACGCGGCGTGACTCAAGACGCATGCGATGCGGTGCACATAAGATGCGATATTCCGCGATGCCATGCGCATGTCGTGCGACGTGACTCAATGCGCATGCGAAGCGATGCACATAAGATGCGATATCAAGCGATGCCATGCGCATGTGGCGTGACGAGACTCAAAAGCGCATGCGATGCGATGCACATAAGATGCGATGTCGAGCGATGCCATGCGCGTGTGTTGCGATGTGGCTCAATGCGCATGCGATTCACATAAGATGCGATATCAAGAGATGCCATGCGCATATGACGCGATGTCACTTAATGCGCATGCGATTCGATTCGCAAAACATGCGATATCGAGCGATGTCATGCACATGTGGTGCTACGTGACTCAATGCACAAGCGATGCGATAAACATAAGATGCGATATCAAGCAATGCCATGCGAATGTGACGAGACAAGTCTCAATGCGCATGCGATGCGATGCACATGAGATGCGACATCAAGCGATGCCATGCGCATGTGACGCGACGTGACTCAATACGCATGCCACGAGATGCACATAAGATGCGATATCAAGCACTGCCATGCGCATGTGACGTGATGTGACTCAAAAGCACATGCGACGCGATGCACATAGGATGCGGTATCAAGCGATGACATGCGTATGTGATGCGACGTACTCAATTCGGATGCGATGCGATGCACATGAGATGGGATATCAAGCGATGCCATGTGCATGTGACGCGACGTGACTCAATATGCATGAAACGCGATGCACATAAGATGCGATATCAAGCGATGCCATGCGCATGTGATGTGAGGTGACTCAAAAGCGCATGCGATGCGATGCATATAAGATGCGATATCAAGCGATGCCATGCACATGTGAAGCGATGTGACTCAATGCGCATGCGATGCGATGCACATAAGATACGATATCAAGCGATGCCATGCGCATGTGACGCGATATGACTCAATGCGCATGCGATGCGATGCACATAAAATGCGATATCAAGCAATGCCATGCGCATGTGACGCGATATGACTCAATGCGCATGCGATGCGCTGCACATAAAATGCGATATCAAGCGATTCTATGCGCATGTGACGCGGCGTGACTCAAAACGCATGCGATGCGGTGCACATAAGATGCGATATTCCGCGATGCCATGCGCATGTCGTGCGACGTGACTCAATGCGCATGCGAAGCGATGCACATAAGATGCGATATCAAGCGATGCCATGCGCATGTGGCGTGACGAGACTCAAAAGCGCATGCGATGCGATGCACATAAGATGCGATGTCGAGCGATGCCATGCGCGTGTGATGCGATGTGGCTCAATGCGCTTGCGATTCACATAAGATGCGATATCAAGAGATGCCATGCGCATATGACGCGATGTCACTTAATGCGCATGCGATTCGATTCGCAAAACATGCGATATCGAGCGATGTCATGCACATGTGGTGCTACGTGACTCAATGCACAAGCGATGCGATAAACATAAGATGCGATATCAAGCAATGCCATGCGAATGTGACGAGACATGTCTCAATGCGCATGCGATGCGATGCACATGAGATGCGACATCAAGCGATGCCATGCGCATGTGACGCGACGTGACTCAATACGCATGCCACGAGATGCACATAAGATGCGATATCAAGCACTGCCATGCGCATGTGACGTGATGTGACTCAAAAGCACATGCGACGCGATGCACATAGGATGCGGTATCAAGCGATGACATGCGTATATGACGCAATGTCACTCAATACGCATGCGATACGATGCACATAAGATGCGTTGTCGAGCGTTGCCATGCGCATGTGAATAGATGTGACTCAAAAGCGCATGCAATGCGATGCACATAAGATGCGATATCAAGCGATGACATGCGCATGTGATGCGATGTTACTCAATGCGCATGCGATGCGATGCACATAACATGCGATATCAAGCGATGACATGCGCGTGTGACGCGATGTAACTCAAAGCGCATGCGATACAATGCACAAAAGATGCGATATCAAGCGATTTCTTTCGCATGTCACGTGACTCAATGCGCATGTGGTGCGATGCACATAAGATGCGCTCTCCAGCGATGCCATGGGCATGTGACTCGATGTGTTTCTATGCGCAGGCGATGCGATGCACATAAAATGCGCTCTCCAGCAATGCCATGGGCATGTGACGCAATGTGACTCAATGCGCATGTGATGCGATGCACATGCGATGCGATGTCGAGTAATGCCATGCGTATGTGACGCGATGTGACTCAATGCGCATGCGATTAGATGCACGTAAGATGCGATATCACGCGATGCCATGAGCATGTGACGCGACGTGGCTCAATGCGCATGCGACGAGATGCACATAACATGCGATATCAAGCGCTGCCATGCGCATGTGACATGATGTGACTCAAAAGCGCATGCGACGCGATGCACATAAAATGCGATGTTGAGCGATGCCATGCGCGTGTGACGCGATGTGACTCAATGCGCATGCGATGCACATAAGTTGCAATGTCGAGCGATTCATGCGTATGTGACGCAATGTAACTCAATGCGCTGCGATGCGATGCACTTAAGATTCGATATCAAGCGATGCCATGCGTATATGACGCGATGTCACTCAATGCGCATGCGATGCGATGCACAAAAGATGCCATGTCGAGCGATGTCATGCGCATGTGGTGCGACGTGACTCGATGCACATGCGATGAGATGAACATAAGATGCGATATCAAGCAATGCCACGCGCATGCGATGCGACGTGACTCAATGCGCATGCGATGCGATGCACATGAGATGCGATAGCAAGCGATGCCATTTGCATGTGACGCGACGTGACTCAATGCGGATGCGATGCACATAAGATGCGATATCACGCGATGCCATGCGCATGTGATGCGACGTGACTCAATGTGCATGCGATGCGATGCACATGAGATGCGATATCAAGCGATGCCATGTGCATGTGACGCGACGTGACTCAATGAGCATGCGATGCGATGCACATGAGATGCGATATCAAGCGATGCCATGTGCATGTGATGCGACGTGGCTCAATAAGCATGCGATGCGATGCACATAAAATGCGATGTCGAGCGATGCCATGCGAGTGTGATGCGATGTGACTCAAAAGCACATGCGACGCGATGCACATAGGATGCGGTATCAAGCGATGCCATGCGCATGTGAAGCGTTGTGCCTCAATGCGCATGCGATGCGTTGCACATAAAATGCGATGTCGAGCGATGCCATGCGCGTGTGATGCGATGTGACTATATGCGCATGCGATGCACATATGTTGCAATGTCGAGCGATGCATGCGTATGTGACGCAATGTAACCCAATGCGCTGCGATGCGATGCACATAAGATGCGATATCAAGCGATGCCATGCGTATATGACGCGATGTCACTCAATGCGCATGCGATGCGATGCACATAAGTTGCAATGTCGAGCGATGCCATGCGCATTGACTCAATGCGCATTCGATGCAATGTACATTCGGTGCGATGTCGAGTAAAGCCATGCCTATGTGACGCGATGTGGCTCAATGCGCTTGCGATGCGATGCACATAAGATGCGTTATCAAGCGATGCCATGCGCATGTGATGCGAAGTGACTCAATGCGCATTCGATGCGATGCACATAAGATGCCATATCAACTGATGCCTTGCGCATGTTGATGTGATGTGTCTGAATGCGCATTCGATGCACATAAGTTGCAATGTCGAGCGATGCATGCGTATGTGACGCAATGTAACTCAATGCGCTGGGATGCGATGCACATAAGATGCGATATTCAGCAATTCCATGCGCATGTGACGCGACGTGACTCAATGCGCATGCGATGTGATGCACATAAGATGCGATATCACGCGATGCCATGCGCATGTGATGCGACGTGACTCAATGTGCATGCGATGCGATGCACATGTATGCGAAATCAAGCGGCGCCATGTGCATGTGTCGCGACGTCACTCAATGCGCATGCGACGAGATGCACATAAGATGCGATATCAAGCGATGCCATGCGCATGTGACGTGATGTGACTCAAAAGCGCATGCGACGCGTTGCACATAAGATGCCATATCAAGCGATGCTATGCGCATGTGACGCTACGTGACTCACTGCGCATGCGATGCAATGCACATAAGATGCGATATTAAGCGATGCCATGCGCATGTGACGCGACGTGACTCAACGCGCATTCAATGCGAAGCACATAAGGTGCGATATCAAGCGATGCCATGCGCATGTGACATGATGTGACTCAAAAGCGCATGCGATGCGATGCACATAAGATGCGATATCAAGCGATGCCATGCGCATGTGACGTGATGTGACTCAAAAGCGCATGCGATGCGATGCACAAAGGATGCGATATCAAGCGATGCCATGTGCATGTGACGCGATGTGTCTCAATGCGCATGCGATGCGATGCACATAAGAGGCCATGGCGAGCGATGCAATGCGCGTGTGATGCGATGTGACTCAATTCGCTTGCGATGAACATATGATGCGATGTCCGGCGATGCATGCGTATGAGACGCGGAGTAAGTCAATATGCATGCGATGCGATGCACAAAGGATGCGATGTCGAGCGATGTCATGCGCATGTGGTGCGACGTGACTCAATGCACATGCGATGAGATGAACATAAGATGCGATATCAAGCAATGCCATGCGTATGCGATGCGAGTTGACTCAATGCGCATGCGATGCTCATAAAATGAGATATCAAGCGATGCCATGCTCATGTGATGTGACGTGACTCAATGCGCATGCGCTGCGATACACATAAGATGCGATGTCGAGCGATGCAATGCGCGTGTGATGCGATGTGACTCAATGCGCAAGCGATGCACATAAATTGGGATGTTGAGCGATGCATTAGTATGTGACTCAATGCGCTGCGATGCGATGCACATAAGATGCGAAATGAAGTGATGCCATGCGCATGTGACGCGACGTGACTCAATGCGCATGCGATGCGATGAATATAAGATGCGATATCAAGCAATGCCATGCGAATGCGACGCGACGTAACAAAATGCACATGCGGTGCGATGCAAATAAGATGCGGTATCAAGCGATGCCATGCGCATGTGACGAGACGTGAATCAATGCCCATGCGATGCTATGTACATAAGATGCGATATCAAGCGATGCCATGGAAATGTGACGAGACATGACTCAATGTGCATGCGATGCGATGCACATAAGATGCGTTTTCGAGCGATGCCATGCGCATGTGATGCGATGTGACTCAATGGGCATGCGATGCGATGCACGTAATATGCGATATCAAGCGATGCCATGCGCATGTGACGCGACGTGACTCAATAAGCATGCGATGCGCTGCACATAAACCATGCAAATGTGACGAGACGTGACTTAATGCGCATGCGATGCGATGCACATAAGATGCGTTGTCGAATGTTGGCATGCGCAAGTGATGCGAGGTGACTCAATGCGCATGCGATGCGATGCACATAAGATGCGATATCAAGCGATGCCATGCGCATGTGATGCGACGTGACTCAATGCGCATGCGATTCGGTGCACATAAGATGCGATATCAAGCGATGCCATGCAAATGTGACGAGGCATGACTCAATCCGCATGCGATGCGATATCAACTGATGCCATGCGCAATTGACGCGATGTGACTCAATGCGCATGCGATGCGATGCACTTGAGAGGCGATATCTAGCGATGCCATGTGCATGTGACGCGACGTGACTCAATGCGCATGCAACGCGATGCACATAAGATGCGATATCAAGCGATGCCTTGCGTATGTGACGTGATGTGACTCAAAAGCGCATGCGATGCGATGCACATAAAATGCGATATCAAGTGATGCAATGCGCATGTGAAGCGATGTGACTCAATGAGCATGCTATGCGATGCACATAAGATGCGATACGAGCGATGCCATGCGCGTGTGATGCGATGTGACTCAATGCGCATGCGATGCACACAAGATGCGATGTCGTGCGATGCATGAGTATGTGACTCATTGCGCTGCGATGCGATGCACATAAGATGCGATATCAAGCGATGCCATGGGCATATGACGCGATGTCACTCAATGCGCATGCGATGCGATGCACAAAAGATGCGATATCGTGTGATGTCATGCGCATGTGTTGCTACGTGACTAAATGCACATGCGATGCGATGAACATAAGATGCGATATACAGCAATGCCATGCGAATGCGACGCGACGTGACCCAATGCGCATCCGATTCGATGCATATAAGATGCGATATCAGGCGATGACATGCGCATGTGATGCGACGTGGCTCAATGCGCATGCGGTGCGATTAACATTAGATGCGATAACAAGCGATGCCATGCGCATGTGACGCGACGTAGCAAAATGCGCATGCGGTGCGATGCAAATAAGATGCGATATCAAGCGATGCCATGCGCATGTGACGATACGTGACTCAATGTGCATGCCATGCGATGCACATAAGATGCGATGTCGAGCGATGCCATGTGCATGTGATGCGAAGTGACTCAATGCGCATGCGATGCGGTGCACCTAAGATGCAATATCAAGCGATGACCATGTGCATGTCACGCGATGTGACTCAATGCGCATGCGATGCGATGCACATAAGATGCGATGTCGAGCGATGCCATGCGTATATGACGCGATGTCACTCAATGCGCATGCGATGCGATGCACAAAAGATGCGATGTCAAGCGATGTCATGCGCATGTGGTGCGACGTGATTGAATGCGCATGCGATGCGATGCACATAAATGCGATATCAAGCGATGCGATGCGACGTGACTGAATGCGCATGCGACGTGATGCACATAAGATGCGACATCAAGCGATAACATGCGCATGTGTCGCGACGTGACTCAATTTGCATGCGATGCGATGCACATAAGATGCGATATCAAGCGATGCCATGCGCATGTGTCGCAACGTGACTCAATGCGCATTCGATGCACATAAGATGCGATATCAAGCGATGCCATGCGCAAGATTCGCGACGTGACTCAATGCGCATTCGATGCACATAAGATGCGATGTCGAGCGATGCATGCCTATGTGACGCGATGTGATGCAATGCGCTGCGAAGCGATGCACATAAGATGCGATATCAAGCGATGCCATGCGCATATGACGCGATGTGACTCAATGCGCATGCGATGCGATGCACATAAATATGATATCAAGCGATGCCATGTGCATGTGATGCGAAGACACTCAATGCGCATGCGATGCGATGCACATAAAATGCGATATCAAGCGATGCCATGCGCATGTGACGCGACGTGGCTCAATAAGCATGCGACGCGATGCTCATAAGATACCATATCAAGCGATGCCATGCGCATGTGACGCGACGTGACTCACTGCGCATGCGATGCGTTGCACATAAGATGCGATATCAAGCGATGCCATGCGCATGTAACGCGACGTGACTCAATGCGCATGCGATGCGATGCACATAAGATGCGATATCAAGCGATGCCATGCGCATGTGACGCGACGCGGCTCAATGCGCATGTGATGCACATAAGACCCGATGTCGAGCGATGCATGCGTATTTGACGCGAGGTGACTCACTGCACATGCGATGCGATGAACATAAGATGCGATATCAAGCGATGAAATTCGCATGTGACGTGATGTGACTCAAAAGCGCATGCGATGCGATGCACATAAGATTCGATATCACGCGATGCCATGTGCATGTGACGTGATGTGACTCAAAAGCGCATGCGGTGCGATTCACTTAAAATGCGATATCAAGCGATGCCATGCGCATGTGAAGCGATTTGACTCAATGCGCATGCGATGCGATGCACATAAGATGCGATGCACATAAGATGCGATATCAAGCGATGCCGTGCGCATGAGATGCGACGTGACTCAATGCGCATGCGATATGATGCCCATAAGATGCGATATCAAGCTATGCCATGAGCATGTGACGCGACGTGACTCAATGCGCACGCGATGCGATGCACATAACGTGCGATATCAAGCGATGCCATGCGCATGTGACGCGACGTGACTCATGCGCATGCGAGGCACATAAGATGCGATGTCGAGCGATGCATGCGTATGTGACGTGATGTGACTCATTGCACTGCGAAGCGATGCACATAAGATGCGTTGTCGAGTGATGCCATGTGCATGTGAATCGAAGTGACTCAATGCGCATGCGATTCGATGCACATAAGATGCGATATCAAGCGATGCCATGCGCATGTGACGTGATGTGACTCAAAAGCGCATGCGATGGGACGCACATAAGATGCGACATCAAGCGATGCCATGCGCATGTGACGTGATGTGACTCAAAACCGCATGCGATGCGATGCACATAAGATGCGAAATCAAGCGTTGCCACGTGCATGTGACGCGATGTGACTCAATGCGCATGCGATGCGATGCACATAATATGCGATGTCGAGCGATGCCATGCGCGTGTAATGCGATGTGACTCAATGCGCTGCGATGCGATGCACATAAGTTGCGATATCAAGCTATGCCATGCGCATGTGATGCGACGTGACTCAATGCGCATGCGATGCGATGCACATAATATGCGAAATCAAGCGATGCCATCCGCATGTGACGCGATGTAACTCAATGCGTATGCGATGCGATGCACATAAGATGCGATATCACGCGATGCCATGCGCATGTGACGCGGCGTGATGCAATGCTCATTCGATGCGATCACATCAGACGCGATATCAAGCGATGCCATGCAAATGCGACGAGACATGACTCAATGCGCAAGCGATGCGATGCAAATAAGATGCGTTGTCGAGCGATGCCGTGCGCATGTGATGGGATGTGGCTCCATGCGCATGCGGTGCGATGCACTTAAGATGCGATATCAAGCGATGCCATACGCATGTGATGCGACGCGACTCAATGCGCATGCGATGATATGCACATAAGATGCGATGCCATGTGCATGTGATGCGAAGTGACTCAATGCGCATGCGATGCGATGCACAAAAGATGCGATGTAGAGCGAGGTCATCCGCATGTGGTGCGACGTGACTCAATGCACATACGATTAGATGCGATATCAAGTGATGGCATGCCGCATGTGACGCGTTGTGACTCAATGTGCATGCGCCGTGGCCGAGCGTGTAGCGCTCGCCTACTACCTAGGCGGCCCGGGTTCGATCCCAGGGACCCGCACGTGGTATTCGTGCTGGACGAAGCGGAGTCAGGGTGGGTTTTCTCCGGGTACTCCGGTTTCCCCCGCCATCTCATTCCACCGGTGCTCCATCTTCATGTATCATCAGTGCCACCGCCTGCGGTGACGTAGTAGTAAAAGCGGGCGTTAAACACTACAACAACAACTCAATGCGCATGCGATGCGATGCACATAAGATGCGATATCAAGCCTTGCCATGCGCATGTGACGCGACGTGGCTCAATAAGCATGCGACGCGATGCTCATAAGATGCCATATCAAGCGATGCCATGCGCACGTGACGCGAAGTGACTCAATGCGCATGCGATGCGATGCACAAAAGATGCGATATCGAGCGATGTCATGAGCATGTGGTGCGACGTGACTCAATGCACATGCAATGCGCTGAACATAAGATGCGATATCAGGCAATGCCATGCGAATGCGACGCGACGTGAGTCAATGCGCATGCGATGCGATGCACACAAGATGCGATATCAAGCGATGCCATGCGCATGTGACGCGACGTGACTTAATGCACATGCGATGCGATGCACATAGGATGCGACATCAAGCGATGCCATGCGCATGTGACGCGACGTGACTCAATGCACATGCGATGCGATGCACATAGGATGCGATATCACGCGATGCCATGCGCATGTGATGCGACGTGACTCAATGCGCATGCGATGCGATGCACATGAGATGCGATATCAAGCGATGCCATGCGCATGTGACGTGATGTGACTCAAAAGCGCATGCGGTGCGATTCACTTAAAATGCGATATCAAGCGATGCCATGCGCATGTGAAGCGATGTGACTCAATGCGCATGCGATGCGATGCACATAAGATGCGATGCACATAAGATTCGATGTCGAGCGATGTCATGCGCGTGTGATTCGATGTGGCTCAATGCGCATGCGATGCACATAAGATGCAATATCAAGCGATGCCATGCGCATGTGGTGCGACGTGACTCAATGCACATGCGATGCGATGCACATAAGATGCGTTGTCCAGGGATGCCTTGCGCATGTGGTGCGACGTGACTCAATGCACATGCGATGCGATGAACATAAGATGCGATATCAAGCAATGCCATGCGAATACGACGCGACGTAACGGAATGCGCATGTGGTGCGATTTTTTTTTTTTTTTTTAAATTATAAGGGCGCTCAACTTCTAGGTCATCAGCGCCCTTAACAGACTCATGGCAATAGCCAGATATAAATTTCACTCAAAAAATAAAAATTCTAGAAACAACAAAATATACAAGGTAGAAATCAGTGGCAATAGCCAGATATGAAACAAGGTGATAAATATGTCCTAAAGCAGAACAAGATAATTAAAAAATTTAAATCCTCAAATTTATATTACACTGCGCTAAAAAATTAAGAACTCTATCAACCGCTGTTTTGTCGTCCGCTAGGACCTCTGCAAGTCTGGCAGGCAGCTGCAGAGAATCCCGAAGGTGCGCTAGAGAGTAACACTCTAGCAGCACGTGGCGAACCGACAAAACGTTGTCACACAGCAGACATAGAGGCGCAGGGTCCCTTTTAAATAGGTAACCGTGCGAAAAATTGCAGTGCCCTATTCTTAATCGAGCCAAACTAACCTCCTCGCGACGAGATGTGCGACAGGAAGTTACCCAGTTTATCGGAAGTTCTTTCACTTCTCTAAGCTTATTACCGCGGAGAGCTGACCACTCGTCGTGCCAGGACGACAGCACCGCTCTCCGCACTTCAAGCCTAAAGTCTTCCGAAGTAACACGTGAGATGATAATTCTGGGTTCTGTAGTTGCCGTCTTTGCTGCTAAATCTGCCTTTTCATTCCCAGGCAAACCTACGTGACCAGGAATCCATGCACACACCACGTCAACGCCAGAAGCGTGTAAAACATGGAGGGCATCCTGGATACGTTGTACAATAGGGTGGGGGTTGTACAACTGACAAAGGCTCTGCAGTGCACTAAGGGAATCGCTCAAAATCAGGCAGTCACCTAATTTACGACGGCGAACATACAAAACGGCTCGATAGATTGCATAAAGCTCTGCAGTAAAAATGGAAGTGCTATTTGGAAAACCGAATGTATATGGTTCGGTTCCATAAACATAAGCACATCCAACACCGTTGGTGTTCTTTGATCCATCGGTGTAAATATATTTACGGTCAGAGTAGCCTGACAAAAATTCTAAGAAACACGTGCGGATACTTGAAATAGGCATCGTGGACTTCTGGTGTATGGTCATCCCAAGATCTACATGGGGCGTACCAGATAGCCAAGGGGGGTAAAGTCTCTCGCCCTTGGCGAACATCACAGGCAGTTCCACTCCAAGCTTCACTAGGAGCTCTTGGAAACGGAACCCCGCAGGCTTTGGATTAAGGGTACTATTTCTATATCGTTCTCTTAGCGTGGTGGTGAAAAAAGAAGCGAACGTTGGGTGCTTAGGCATACATCTAAGCGCACAACCATAATTTGCCAAGAGAATCTCACGCCGATATTGCAGAGGAGGTTCTGCGGACTCGGCGTAAAGGCTCACCACTGGGCTTGTTGGAAAAGCTCCTGTTGCAATGCGGATGCCCCTATTATGGACCACGTCTAATCTTCTCAGCACAGATGGTCGTGCTGACGAATAAACAATACACCCATAGTCTAGCTTGGATCGGACCAATGCGCGATATATTCGCAACAAAATTGTTCGATCCGCTCCCCACGATTTGCCATTCAGTACTCGCATAATATTTAGGGAACGGTCACATCTCGCTCTTAGCTGTGCAATATGCGACGACCAACTAAGCTTCCTGTCCAAGATCAAACCCAGGAAGCGCGTCTCTTCTGCGAAGGGAAGTTCATCTGGACCAAATCGGAGCGAAGGTGGTAACCGTCTCCTACGGCGCCAGAAATTAACGCAGATTGACTTCTCAGTTGAGAAACGGAAGCCGTTTTTCATGCTCCATTCTCTAAGGTTGTCCAAACATTGCTGCAGGCGCCGTTGTAAGAACGCCGTGCGCTGAGAAGTGCAATAGACAGCGAAGTCGTCTACGAATAGGCATGACGAAACTCCAGGTGGAACACATTTCCAGATGGAGTTAATTGCTATAGCAAAGAGCGTGACACTTAGCACCGAACCCTGAGGTACTCCCTCCTCCTGAACAAAAGAATTAGAAAAAACCGAGCCGACCCTAACTCGGAAAAAGCGGTCCTTCATAAACTCCTGAATGAAAAGTGGTAGGCGTCCACGTATGTTCCAGGCATACAGGGAACGTAGAATCCCTGCTCGCCAGCACGTATCATAAGCCTTCTCAAGATCGAAAAATATGCCAACGGTTTGACAGTTCTTCATAAACCCGTCCATTATCTGTGTCGATATTGACACAAGATGGTCAACAGTTGAACGGCGTCGTCGAAAACCACACTGGATGTTAGTCAGTAGGTTACGACTTTCTAACCACCATACCAATCGTCCATTGATCATGCGTTCCATCACCTTGCAAACGCAACTGGTGAGGGAAATAGGACGATAGCTGGAGGGAAGATGACGGTCCTTCCCAGCCTTCAAGATGGGAATAACGGTGGCCTCCCGCCAATTTTCTGGGAGTATACTGTCAACCCCAACACGATTATAGACCTCGAGCAGGAATGCCTTACCTTCAGGAGAGAGCTGTTGTAACATTTGTACATGAATACCGTCCGGTCCTGGTGCTGAACATCGCGAAGATTTCAGGGAATACTCCAGCTCTGCCATGGTGAAAAGGCGATTGTAATCTTCTACGTTTCTAGAACGAAACGAGAAGCCTTGAGATTCCACCTGAGTTTTAATTGGAAGGAACTCAGGGGAGTAGTTTTCCGAGCTAGACACTTGTGCGAAAGCACTGCCAAAGGTATTGGCCACTTCAAATGAATCAACAACAGCTCCTGTGGCTGTTTTTAGTCCCGCTATTGGTATTTGGGTCGTTTTAGCTGCAACACGCCTTAATCTATCCCACACAACCGAGGAAGGTGTGTGTCGGTTAAATGAAGCTACAAATTTGCTCCATGATGACTTTTTCCTATCCTTAATGACTTTTCTGGACCTGGCACGCATTTTCTTGCACTCGATTAGGTTTTCCAAAGTAGGGTGACGTTGGAAAACCTTAAGTGCACGCCTTCGAGCACGAATGGCATTCCGACATTCTTCCGTCCACCAGGGAACGGGAAATCGACGGGGGTGTGTAGTCGACCGCGGAATCGATTGTTCAGCAGCAGAGAGAATCGTCTCCGTGAGATGCTGCGCCAAATTATTTACTGAGTCATGCTCGTTGTAGGTAAAGACAGCCAACTGGGTGTAAAGGTTCCAGTTGGCATGGTCCAAACGCCATCTGGGCATACGAGTGGAAAATGTATGTTGCGTCAAGAGACTAATAAGACATGGGAAGTGGTCACTAGAGTGTAAATCAGAGATGACATTCCATTGTAAGGAGACTGCCAACTGAGGTGAACAAACTGCAAGATCAAGGTGTGAGAGGGTGCTGTGGGAGTCCGAAATGAATGTAGGCTCTCCAGTGTTGAGGAGAGCTAGGTTGTGACTGTCCAAGAAATCGGAAATGAGTTTACCTCTCGCACAAGCGCGACTTGAACCCCAAAGTGGGTGGTGCGCATTGAAGTCTCCCACCAACAGAAACGGTGTTGGCAACTGGGAAACTAGATCTTCTAAATCAATGTGCGAGAAGTCATGGGACGGAGGCAAATAAACATTACAGATGGTGAAACGGATGTCTGGCAGTACAATACTTATTGCAACTGATTGGATATCAGACTGTATTGGTACAGATTGCATATAAATGTCATCTCTCACAAGTATCATAGCGCCGCCATGTGCCGGAACACCCTCTTCTGGTGTAACATCACACCGTACTGGGGTGTATCGCCTTAGATGGAAAGCGTCTTGAGGACGCAGCTTAGTCTCTTGCAAACATGCGACCAGAGGTTCGTTTTCTTTGAGCAAGAGCTCAAGTTCTGGCCTTTGTGTTCGAATGCCACGTATGTTCCAATGTAGGATAGCCATATTGCATTATGTATGGGATAGGTAACTCCAAGGTAACTCATTACCTTTGAGTTGGCGGTTGTCGAACTAACTTAGCCCTTTTTTTTCTCTGGGGCTCGCATTCTTGTCTGGCGCTTTTTCGCGCCTCTTTTCTACTGGGGGTCTCCCAGTGTGGGCAGATTCGAACTCCATGTCCTCTGCCGAGGACGTCCGTGTTCCGATACTGAATTTTGGTTCGAGAGCTTCGAACCGATTTGACACGGAGACCGGCGAAGATGAAAGACGCCGGTCAGAGTCCACCCCTGAAGATTCTCCAGAAGAGGATATTCGAGATCTTCGAGGAGATGTTCGTGGACTCTTAAATCCCTTCGATTTACTGGGATTAGACATACTATTTTCCTTGAGGAAGTCGGTCCTTGTGTAATTCTTTTTAAACTTTATCGGTGAGGCTTCACATCTTACGGGCTTGCTAGTTTTTTGCTCTGATCTTGGTGCTCTTGATGGTGATGTAACAGTGATGTTCTTTGCACTTGAAGATTTTGTGGACGTTGACGTTGACATAGATGTGCGCGCTGATGTTGAAGGCTTTGGAATAGAGCTACGGGCTACAAGTGTCTTTTCAGATATTGTTGCCCCATTAAAATCGCTGGTCTGCGTTGCGATCTCTCTGCTCGGTACCGGTTTAGCTACAACTGAGCTATAGGTCCCGGACCTTGGAACAGAGGGTTGGCGTAAACGCAAGAGCTTCCGGGCTTCTGAGAAGGGCACCTTCTCTTTAACCCGTATCTCTTGGATCGCTCTTTCTTCTATGAAACGGGGGCAATCTCGGGAACTGGATGGATGTTCACCTCTGCAGTTCACACATGACGGAGCTGCTGTACATGCACCATCGTGGGATTCATCTCCACATTGAGGGCATGTAGCTTGTCCCTTGCAAAGCTCGCTTGTATGTCCAAAGCGCTGGCACTTGAAACATCTCAGCGGGTTCGGGATGAAAGGCCGAACTTCGATGCATTCGTACCCTGCCTTAATCCTCTGCGGGAGATCTACCCGGTCAAAGGTCAGGAACAGGGTACGTGTTGGCTTCAGTTCACCACCCTCTTTACGCTGAACCCTGTAAACGTTAGTAACGCCTTGTTCCAAAAGATTTTCTTTAATCTCCTCATTACTTAGATCATCCAATGCACGGGTGTTTATCACGCCGCGCGAGGAGTTCAAAGTTCTGTGCATCTCCACACTGATAGGATAACTGGCTAGCATATTCGCCTTCAGTATTTTAGCTGCCTGGGTGGATGAATGTGTTTCAACCAGCAGCGTGCCATTGCGAGATCTAGTGCATGACTTTACTGGACCAGCAATGTTATCCAGACCCTTTTGAATGGTAAAGGGGCTCACCGATAGAAATTTTTACCTTCCTCTTTTCTAGTAATAACTAAGTAGCGAGGACCACAACACTCGACTACTTCTTTTCCACTTGCTTTTTTGTGGTTTGGAGTTTTTGGACTCATGGCGATGATATCCTCCACCATTGCAAATGTCTCCGATGGCATGCTCACTTCCTGGGCGCCACCCCGGCTTAGGTGAGAGTCCTGGCCTGGACCTTGCTCACCCTAGGGTCTCACCTCCCAATGTATAGACAGAGGGACCCAATCGCCTTCAGGAGTGCATCAGCTCATGCAATGGCCCCTCCCCGGGACTGACCTTTATCAGCGGATACGCACACAGATCCTACATGATAACCAGGGGCTGGGACTTACGCGATTACCCAGTCACCCCTTGCGTCACCCCATCCTCCGACGACCCGCGCGTAGGTTATCCATCAGACTGTGTACAGGGAGGTAACAGGTGGGAGGTCAAACACAAAAGTGGACCAAAGTTGATTGGGTGTTTGGCATATGCCCTCTCACCTCTTGGAGGAACCCAATCGAGAGTATGGCTTGGGGCCCCGGGTACGCCAAACCCGTACCTACCATAGTAGGAGCCCCTGGGGGAGTTTGATTTCGGAGTCCTCTTCTCCTAGATGAGTCGTCAACCAAGACTAACGAGCCCCATCTACCCGTTTGGAATGTTCCTTGCTTCCCCTCACCTCTTGCCTACCAGTAATCAAAATGACACTTAGTAGGCCGTCTGGCTCAGGTACTGAGCCCCTCCGCCACGACAAGGCGACACTCCTTCGGAGGGGATGTGGTGCGATGCATATAAGATGCGATATCAAGCGATGCCATGCGCATGTGACGCGACGGTATTCAATGAGCATGCGATGCGATGCACATAAGATACGATATCAAGCGATGCCATGGAAATGTGAGATGACATGACTCAATGCGCATGCGATGCGATGCACATAAGATTCGTTGTCGAGCGATGCCATGCGCATGTGATGCGATGTTACTCAATGCGCATGCGATGCACATTAGATGCGATATCAAACTATGCCATGCGCATGTGATGCGACGTGACTCAATGCGCATGCGATGCGATGCACATAATAAACGATATCAAGCGATGCCATGCGCATGTGACGCGACGTGGCTCAAAGCGCATGCGATGCGATGCATATATGATGCGATATCAAGCGATGCCATGCGCATGTGATGCCACGTGGCTCAATGCGCATGCGATGCGATGCACATGAGATGCGATACCAAGCGATGCCATGCGCATGTGACGCGACGTGTCTGATTGCGCGTGCGGTGCGATGCACATAAGAAGCGATAACAAGCGATGCGATGTGCATGTGACGCGATGTGGCTCAATGCGCATGCGATGCGATGCACATAAGATGCGATATCAAGCGATGCCATGCGAATGTGACGCGACGTGGCTCAATGCGCATGCGATGCAATGCACATGAGATGCGATATCAAGCGATGCCATGTGCATGTGTGGCGACGTGTCTCAATGCGCATGCGATGTGCAGCACATAAGATGCGATTTCAAGCGATGCCATGCGCATGTGATGTGATGTGACTCAAAAGCGCATGCGATGCGATGCACATAAGATGCGATATCAAGCGATGCCAATTGCATGTGACGCGATGGCACTCAATGCGCATGCGATGCGATGCACAAAAATTGCGATGTCGAGCGATGTCATGCGCATGTGGTGCGACGTGACTATGCAAACGCGATGAGATGAACATAAGATGCGATATCAAGCAATGCCATGCGCATGCGATGTGACGTGACTCAATGAGCATGCGTTGCGATGCACATAAGATGCGATATCAAGCGATGCCATGCGCATGTGATGTGACGTGACTCAATGCGCATGTGATATGATGCACATAAGATGCGATATCAAGGGATTCCATGCGCATGTGACGCAACCTTAATCAGTAAGCATGCGATGCGGTGCACATAAGATGCCATGTCAAGCGATGCCATGCGCATGTGACGCGAGATAACTCAATGAGCATGCGATGCGATGCACATAAGATGCGATATCAAGCGATGCTATGCGCATGTGACGCGACGTGACTCAATGAGCATGCGATGCGATGCACATAAGATGCGATAACAAGCGATGACATGCAAATGTGACGAGAAATGACTCAATGCGCATGCGATATGATGCACATAAAATGCGATATCAAGCGATGCAATGCGCACGTGACGTAACGTGACTCAATCCGCATGCGGTAGACATAAGATGCGATGTGGAGCGATGCATGCGTGTGTCACGCGACGTGACTCAATGCGCTGCGATGCGATGCACATAAGATGCGATATCACGCGATGCCATGCGCATATGACGCGATGTCACTCAATGCGCATGCGATGCGATGCATAAAAGATGCGATATCAAGCGATGTGTTGCGCATGTGGTGCGACGTGACTCAATGCCCATGCGATGCGATGATCATATGATACGATATCATAAAATGCCTTGCGAATGCGACACGACGTGGCTCAATGCGCATGCGATGTGATGCACATAAGATGCGATATCAAGCGATGGCATGCGCATGTGATGCGACGTGACTCAATGCGCATGCGATGCGATGCACATGAGATGCGATATCAAGCGATGCCATGCGCATGTGACGCGACGTGACTCAATGCACATGCGATGCGATGCACAAAGGATGCGATATCACGCGATGGCATGCGCATGTGATGCGACGTGACTCAATGCGCATGCGATGCGATGCACATGAGATGCGATATCAAGCGATGCCATGCACATGTGATGCGACGTGACTCAATGCGCATGTGATATGATGCACATAAGATGCGATATCAAGCGATGCCATGCGCACGTGACGCAACGTGACTCAATCCGCATGCGATGGACATAAGATGCGATGTCGAGCGATGCATGCGTGTGTCACGCGATGCGACTCAATGCGCTGCGATGCGATGCAATTAAGATGCGATATCAAGCGATGCCATGCGCATATGACGCGATGTCACTCAATGCGCATGCGATGCGATGCACAAAAGATGCGATATCGAGCGATGTCTTGCGCATGTGGTGCGACCTGACTCAATGCACATGCGATTCGATGATCATATGATGCGATATCATAGAATGCCATGCAAATGCGACGCGACGTGGCTCAATGCGCATGCGATGCGATGCACATAAGATGCGATATCAAGCGATACCATGCAAATGTGACCTGAAATGGCCCAATACGCATGCGATGCGATGCACATAAGATGCGATATCAAGCAATGCCATGTGCATGAGATGCGAAGTGACTCAATGCGCATGCGATGCAATGCACATAAGATGCGATATCAACTGATGCCATGCGCATGTGATGCCTTGTGACTCAATGCGCATGCGATGCGATGCACAAAAAATGCGATACCAAGTGATGCCATGCGCATGTGACGCGACGTGACTCAATAAGCATGCGATGCGATGCTCATAAAATGCCATATCAAGCGATGCCATACGCATGTGACGCGACGTCGCTCACTGCGCATGCGATGCGATGCACATAAGATGCGATATCAAGCGATGCCATGCGCATGTGACGCGACGTGACTCAATGCACATGCGATGCGATGCACATAGGATGCGATATCACGCGATACCATGCGCATGTGATGCGACGTGACTCAATGCGCATGCGATGCGATGCACATAAGATGCGTTGTCCAGGGATGCCTTGCGCTTGTGATGCGATGTGACTCAATGCGCATGCCATGCGATTAACATAAGATGCGACATCAAGTGAAGCCATGCGCAGGTGACGCCTTGTGACTCAGTGCGAATGCGATGCGATACACATAAGATGCGATATCAAGTGATGCCGTGCGCATGTGACGCGACGTGACTCAATAAGCATTTGAGGCGATTCTCATAAGATGCCATATCAAGCGATGCCATGCGGATTTGACGCGACGTGACTCACTGTGCATGCGATGCGATGCACATAAGATGCGATATCAAGCGATGCCTTGCGCATGTGACGCGACCTGACTCAATGCACATGCGATGCGATGCACATAGGTTGCGATATTACGCGATGCCATGCGCATGTGATGCGACGTGACTCAATGCGCATGCGATGCGATGAACATAAGTTACGATATCAAGCAATGCCATGCGTATGCGACGCGACGTGACTCAATGCGCATGCGATGCGATGCGATGCACATAATATGCGATATCAAGCCATGCCATGCGCACGTTACGCAACGTGACTCAATCCGCATGCGATGGACATAAGATGCGATGTAGAGCGATGCATGCGTGTGTGACGCGATTTGACTCAATGCGCTACGATGCGATGCACATAAGATGCTATATCAAGCGATGCCATGTGCATGTGACGCGACGTGACTCAATGCGCATGCGACGCGATGTCTACAAGATGCGATATCAAGCGATGCCATGCGCATGTGAAGCGATGTGACTCAATGCGCATGCGATGCGATGCACATAAGATGCGATGTCCAGCGGTGCCATGCGCGTGTGATGCGAAGTGACTCAATGCGCATGCGATGCACAAAAGATGCGATGTCGGGCGATGCATGCGTATAAGACTCAATGCGCTGCGATGCGATGCAGATAAGATGCGATAACAAGCGATGCCATGCGCATAAGGCGCGATGTCACTCAATGCGCATGCGATGAGTTGCACAAAAGATGCGATATCGAGCGATGACATGCGCATGTGGTGCGACGTGACTCAATGCACATGCGATGCGATGAACATAAGTTGCGATACCAAGCAATGCCATGCGTATGCGACGCGACGTGACTCAATGCGCATGCGATGCGATGCGATGCACATAATATGCGATATCAAGCGATGCAATGCGCACGTTACGCAACGTGACTCAATCCGCGTGCGATGGACATAAGATGCGATGTAGAGCGATGCATGCGTGTGTGATGCGATGTGACTCAATGCGCTACGATGCGATGCACATAAGATGCTATATCAAGCGATGCCTTGCGCATGTGACGCGACCTGACTCAATGCACATGCGATGCGATGCACATAGGTTGCGATATTACGCGATGCCATGCGCATGTGATGCGACGTGACTCAATGCGCATGCGATGCGATGCACATGAGATGCGATATCAAGCAATGCCATGCGTATGCGACGCAATGTCACGCAATGCGCATGCGATGCGATGCACATAAGATGCGATGTCGAGCGATGTCATGCGCGTGTGATGCGATGTGGCTCAATGCGCATGCGATGCACATAAGATGCAATATCAAGCGATGCCATGCAAATGTGACGAGAAATGACTCAATGCGCATGCGACGCGATGCACATAAGATGCGACAACAAGCGATGACATGCAAATGTGACGAGAAATGACTCAATGCGCATGCGATATGATGCACATAAGATGCGATATCAAGCGATTCCATGCGCACGTGACGCAACGTGACTGAATCCGCATGCGATGGACATAAGATGCGATGTCGAGCGATGCATGCGTGTGTCACGCGATGTGACTCAATGCGCTGCGATGCGATGCACATAAGATGCGATATCAAGCGATGCCATGCGCATATGACGTGATGTCACTCAATGCGCATGCGATGCGATGCACAAAAGATTCGATATCGAGCGATGTCTTGCGCATGTGGTGCGACGTGGCTCAATGCACATGCGATGAATGATCATATGATGCGATATCATAGAATGCCATGCGAATGCGACGCGACGTGGCTCAATGCGCATGCGATGCGACGCACATAAGATGCGATATCAAGCAATGCCATGTGCCTGAGATGCGAAGTGACTCAATGCGATTGCGATGCAATGCACATAAGATGCGATATCAAGTGATGCTATGCATATGTGATGCCTTGTGACTCAATGCGCATGCGATGCGATGCACATAAAATGCGATATCAAGTGATGCCATGCGCACGTGACGCGACGTGGCTCACTGCGCATGCGATGCGATGCACATAAGATGCGTTATAAAGGATGCCATGCGCATGTGACGCGACGTGACTCAATGCACATGCGAAGCGATGCACATAGGATGCGATATCACGCGATGCCATGCGCATGTGATGCGACGTGACTCAATGCGCATGCGATGCGATGCACATAAGATGCGTTGTCCAGGGATGCCTTGCGGATGTGATGCGATGTGACTCAATGCGCATGCGATGCGATTAACATAAGATGTGATATCAAGTGATGCCATGCGCATGTGACGCCTTGTGACTCAATGCGAATGCGATGCGATGCACATAGGATGCCGTATCAAGTGATGCCGTGCGCATGTGACGCGACGTGACTCAATAAGCATTTGATGCGAATCTCATAAGATGCCATATCAAGCGATGCCATGCGGATGTGACGCGACGTGACTCAATCCGCATGCGTTGCGATGCACATAAGGTGCGATTTCGAGTGATGCATTCGCATCTGACGCGATGTGACTCAATGCGCTGCGAAGCGATGCACATAACATGCGATATCAAGCGATGCCATGCGCTTGTGACGCGATGTGGCTCAATGCACATGCGATGCGATGCACATAATATGCGATGTCGAGCGATGTCATGCGCATGTGGTGCGACGTGACTCAATGCGAATGCAATGCGATGCACACAAGATGCGATGTCGAGCGATGCCATGTGCGTGTGATACGATGTGACTCAATGCGCATGCGATGCTCATAAGTTGCGATTTCGAGCGATGCATGCGCTGCGAAGCGATGGACATAATATTCGATATCAAGCGATGCCATGCGCATGTGGTGCGACGGTACTCAACGCGCTTAATATGCGATGCACATAAGATGCGATATCAAGCGACGCCATGAGCATGTGACGTGATGTGACTTAATGCGCATGCGATGCGATGCACATAAGATGCGATATCAAGCGATCCCATGCGTATGTGACGTGATGTGACTGAATGCGCATGCGATGCGATGCACATCAGATGCGTTATCAAGCGATTCCATGCGCATGTTTCATGATGTGACTCAATGCGGATGCGATGCGATTCACATAATATGCGATGTCGAGTGATGAAATGCGCGTGTGATACGCTGTGACTCAATGCGCATGCGATGAACATAAGATGGGATTTCGAGCGATGCATGCGCATGTGACGCGATGTGACTCAATGCGCATGCGATGCGATGCAGATAAGATGCGATATAAAGCGATGCCGTGCCAACTTGACCCGACGCGACTCAATGCGCATGTGATACGATGCACATGAGATGCCATATCAAGCGATGCCATGCGCATGTGACGCGACATGACTCAGTGCGCATGCAATTCGATGCACATAAGATGCGATATCAAGCGATGTCATGCAAATGTGACGCGACGTGACTCAATGCGCATGCGACGCGATGCACATAAGATGCGATATCAAGCGATGCGATGCAAACGTGACCCGACGTGACTCAATGCGCATGCAATGCGATGCACATAAGATGCGATATCAAGTGATGCCATACAAATGTGACGCGAGGTGACTCAATGCGCATGCGATGCAATGTACATAAGATGCGGTGTCGAGCGATGTCATACGCATGTGGTGCGACGTGACTCAATGCGCATGCGATGCGATTGACATAAGATGCGATTTCGAGCGATGCATGCTGTTGTGACGCGATGTTACTCAATGGGCTTCGAAGCGATGCACATAAGATGCGAATTCAAGCGATGCCATGCGCAAGTGACGCGACGTGACTCAGTGCGCATGCGATACGATTGACATAAGATGCGATTTCGAGCGATGCATGCTGTTGTGACGCGATGTTACTCAATGGGCTTCGAAGCGATGCACATAAGATGCGATAACAAGCGATACCATGCGCATGTGACGCGATGTGACTCTACGCGCATGCGATGCGATGCACATAAGATGTGATGTCGAGCGATGCCATGCGCATGTGACGCGACGTGACTCAATGCGCATGCGATACGATGCACATAAGATGCGATATCAAGCGAAGCCATGCGCATGTGACGCGACGTGGCCCAATGCGAATGCGATGAGATGCACATAAGATGCGATAACAAGGGATGTCATGCGCATGTGACGCGAAGTGACTCAATGCGCATGCGATGCGATTTACATAAGATGCGATATCAGGTGATGCCATGCGCATGTGACGCGATTTGACTCAATGCGCTGCGATGCGATGCACATAAGATGCGATATCAAGCTATGCCATGCGCATGTGACGCGGCGCGACTCAATGCGCATGCGATACGATGCACATGAGATGCCATATCAAGCGATGCCATGCGCATGTGACGCGACATGACTCAGTGCGCATGCAATGCGATGCACCTAAGATGCGATATCATGCGATTCCATGCGCATGTGACACGGTATGACTCAATGCGCATGCGATGCCATGCACATAAGATGCGATTTCGAGCGATGCCATGCGCATGTGAGGCGACGTGGCTCAATGTGCCTGCGATTCGATGCACATAAGATGCGATATCAAGCGATGCCATGCGCATGTGACGTTCTGTGGCTAAAAAGCCCACGCGATGCGATGCACAAAAGATGCGATACCAAGCGGTGCCATGCGCATGTGACGCGATGTGACTCAGTGCGCATGCGATGCGATGCACATAAGTTGCGATGTCGAGCGATGCCATGCCCATGTGATGCGACGTGGCTCGATGGGCATGCTATGCACATAGGATGCGATGTCGAGCGATGCATGGGCATGCGACGCAGCGTGACTCAATGCGCATGCGATGCGATGCACATAAGGTGCGATATAAACCGATGCCATGCGCATGTGACGCGACGTGGCTCAATGCACATTCGATGCGATGCACATGAAATGCGATATCAAGCGATGCCATGCGCATGTGACGCGAGTTGGCTAAATGCGCATGCGATGCGGTGCACATGAGACGCGATACCAAGCGATGCCATGCGCATGTGACGCAACGTTACTCAATGCGCATGCAATGCGATGCACATAAGATGCGATATCAAGCGATGCCATGCAAATGTGACGGGACATAACTCAATGCTCGTGCGATGCTGTTGACATAAGATGCGATTTCGAGCGATGCATGCTCATGTGTCACGATGTGACTCAACGCGCAGGCGATGCGATGCACATAAGATGCGATGTCGAGCGATGCTATGCGCATGTGACGCGACGTGACTCAATGTGAATGCGATGCGATGCACATAAGATGCGATATCAAGCGAAGCCATGCGCATGTGACGCGACGTGACTCAATGCGAATGCGATGCGATGCACATAAGATGCGATAACAAGGGATGCCACGCGCATGTGACGCGAAGTGACTCTATGCGCATGCGATGCGATGCACATAAGATGCGATTTCGAGCGATGCTATGCGCGTGTGATGCGATGTGACTCAATGCGCATGCGAGGCACATAAATTGTGATATCAAGCGATGCCAAGCGCATGTGACGCGCTGTGACTCAATGCGCATGCGATGCGATGCACAAAAGATGCGGTGTCGAGCGACGTCATGCGCATGTGGTGCGATGTGAATCAATGCGCATGCGTTGCGATGCAGATAAGATGCTATATCAAGCGATGCCATGCGCATGTGACCCGACGTGACTCAATGCGCTTGCGATGAGATGCATATAAGATGCGATATCAAGCGATGCCATGCGCATGTGACGCGACGTGAATCAATGCGCATGCGACGCGATGCAAATAAAATGCGATATCAAGCGATGCCATGCGCATGTGAAGCGACGTGACTCAATGCGCATGCGATGCGATGCACATAAGATGCGATATCAAGCGATGGCATGCGCATGTGACGCGACGTGACTCAATGCGCTGCGATGCGATGCACATAAGATGCGATATCAAGCGATACCATGCGCATGTGACGTGACGTGGCTCAATGCGCATGCAATGCGATGCACATAAGATGCGATATCAAGCGATGCCATGCGTATGTGACGCGAGTGAATCAATGCGCATGCGATGCGATGCATATAAGATGCGATATCAAGCGATGCCATGCGTATGTGACGCGAGTGAATCAATGCGCATGCGATGCGATGCACATAAGATGCGATATCAAGCGATGCCATGCGCATGTGACGCGACGTGACTCAATGCGCTGCGATGCCATGCACATAAGATGCGATATCAAGCGATACCATGCGCATGTGACGTGACGTGGCTCAATGCGCATGCAATGCGATGCACATAAGATGCGATATCAAGCGATGCCATGCGTATGTGACGCGAGTGAATCAATGCGCATGCGATGTGATGCATATAAGATGCGATATCAAGCGATGCCATGCGCATGTTGCGTGATGTGAATCAATGCGCTGCGATGCGATGCACATAAGATGCGATATCAAGCGATGCCATGCGTATGTGACCTGATGTGACTGAATCCGCATGCGATGCGATGCACATAAGGTGCAATATCAAGCGATTCCATGCGCATTTGGCGTGGTGTGACTCAATGCGCTGCGATGCGATGCACATGAGATGCGATATCAAGCGATGC
The DNA here is from genome assembly GCA_030765045.1 of Tenodera sinensis. Classification (NCBI taxonomy): domain Eukaryota; kingdom Metazoa; phylum Arthropoda; class Insecta; order Mantodea; family Mantidae; genus Tenodera; species Tenodera sinensis. The sequence goes on along the minus strand of CM060970.1, from coordinate 110,666,045 downwards.
CATGCACATGTGACGCGATGTGACTCAATACGCATGCGATGCGATGCACATAAGATGCGATATCAAGCGATGTCATACGCATGTGGTGCGACGTGACTCAATGTGCATGCATTGCGATGCAGCTAAGATGCGATATCAAGCGATGCCATGCGCATGTGACGCGACGTGGCTCAATGCGCATGTAATGAGATGCACATAAGATGCGATATCAAGCGATGCCATACGCATGTGACGCGACGTGACTCAATGCGCATGCGATGCGATGCACATAAGATGCGATATCAAGCGATGCCATGCGCATGTGACGAGACGTGGCTCAATGCGCATGCAATGCGATGCACATAAGATGCGATATCAACCGATGCCATGCGCATGTGACGAGACGTGGCTCAATGCGCAGGCGATGCGATGCACATAAGATGCGATGTCGAGCGATGCCATGCGCATGTGATGCGATGTGACTCAATGCGCATGTGATGCACGTAAGATGCAATGTCGAGCGATGCATGCGCATGAGACGCGATTTGACTCAATGCGATGCGATGCACATAAAATGCGATATCAAGCGATGCCATAGGCATGTGACACGATGTGGCTCAATGCGCTTGCGATGCGGTGCACATAAGATGCGATATCAAGCGATGGCATGCGCATGTGATGCGACGTGACTCAATGCCCATGGGATGCGATGCACATGAGATGCGATATCAAGCGATGCCGTGCGCATGTTACGCGACGTGACTCAATGCGCATGCGATGCACATAAGATGCGATATCGAGCGATGCCATGCGTGAGTTCGCACCGAGCTTCGGTGGAGTGAGGATGGGACGCACCAAGAAGCATCAACGCAACACGCCGCCAAAATCAGCCTCGAGTGGGGGTACTGCCCATCGAGCTGATGAGGCCGCCAGGTAGCAAACACCAGCAGTAACAGCTGAGACACTCAGCAGCGCTCATAGCGCTCCTTCTACCACAGCAGCAGTAGTTAACGCCGAGCCCGCCAGCAGCGCGCCGAGCGCTCCTTCGCCCACCGCACCGCAGCGAGAGGACCAGCCAGTCGGCCGGCCGCTCTCGGCAAGGACAGACGAAGGAGCACCTCCCGCAGCCACCGCCGAGCCTGCTGCACCACCCTCTCGGTATGGTCGCTTCGGCGCCGTAGCCGTTGGGGTACACCGATAGCTGCACCCGCAGATATTGCTGCAGGAGGGCAAACGAAAATGGCACTCACTGGTCTCCGCCAGCCGTATCAGGGGAAGTAGTGGCATTACTCCCCTCGTGCGCCTTGTCTTTCGAGACAGGGAGCACTACACCGCCGCCATCACCGCAGGACTCACCCTCTTCGGCCGGCACATTCGCATCGAACGTAGCCGGACCGAATGGCACCGACCGTGCCGTCGATGCTGCATCTACGGCCACGAAGAGAACTCCTGCGTGGCACAACCAAAATGCCACTACTGCGGTGCAGCGGCCCCGACGTCCTCCTGCCAGCAGCATGATCTCACTCGCCGACTGAGGTACTGCGCCACCTGCGGTAGGAGGGACCACTACACTGGGCAGGCTTGCTGCCCTTTGTACCCGAGGCCGACCGCACACTTCACCACACCATCACAGCCTGGACCACCGCCGCAGCATCAACCACAGAGACCGGCAGCAACAACACCAGTGATGCCAACAACCTACGCCGCAACCGCCGACACCCAACTACCCAGTAAGGAGATCGAGAGACTCGACCAACGACTGGGCAAGATTGAAGACGCACTCTGCCAACTAACTACCGCCGTCACCACGTTCACCGACTCCGCCGCCAACACCAACACCGTTATCCAGAAGATCGAGGATGTCCACGCGGACATGATCGTCATCACAACCAAAATCGCCGCCCTGGAGGAGGAGCTGTCCCAATCCAGGAGTGAGTTAGCCGAACTCTCTCAGAGGTTAGAATATCTCTACCCAACCAAGCTTGACCTCAACCGCACAGAGAAGACTCTGGAGCGGAAGATGGAAGAGCACCACCTGTCGCTCCGAAGGCTAGTAGTGGAAGAGGTGGCAGCTCTCATTACTACGCTTGAGGGGCGTCCACCTTTCGAGCAAATGCCCACACAACACGGGCACACTACACAGCCTCCGCCGACGCAGCATCGAGGACGACGGAGGTGAAATGTATCACCATTTAATCCTAATTCCTAACATCCTACTTCCTACACTACCACCTTGACTTCCCAAGGGCGTAATCAGGGCTTCGGTCATGTTTACGTCCTTGCACCCATTATTCGCCTGGCTTAGATCCAAGTGACCGGCCGATATACCTTCACCCTGAATCCGCAGGTGCTTTACGCGGTACTGCCGGAGATCCTTCCCTGAATTCTCTCCGGTGGAGGTTTTTTTAGTGGAGTAGTACCTTCGGGTGAGGCCCACAGTCCCCCTCTGTGCCATCCCAGCGCATGGGGCCCCGTAAATGGATTTTTCCTCCACTTGAAAAAAAAAATGCCATACGCATGTGAGGCGATGTGACTCAAAGCGCATGCGATGCACATAAGATGCTATATCAAGCGATGCCATGCGCATGTGATGCGACGTGACTCAATGCGCATGCCATCCGATGCTAACAAGATGCGATTTGAAGCGATGCCATGCGCATGTGACCCGACGTGACTCAATGCGCATGCGATAATAGGCACATAAGATGCGATATCAAGCGATGCCATGCGCATGTGACGCGACGTGGCTCAATGTGCATGCGATGCGATGCACATAAGATGCGATATCAAGCGATGCCATGCGCATGTAACGCGACGTGACTCAATGCGCATGCGATGCGATGCATACAAGATGCGATATCAAGCGATGCCATGCGCATGTGACGTGATGTAACAATCCGCATGCGATGCGATGCACATAAGATGCGATATCAAGAGTTGGGACCCGACCGCCAGAGAGGAACTACCTGCGAGAGCTCCAGCGAGCGAAACCAGTTTCGGCGAGACCTTCGCAGCACCGCGCAGCCAGCGGTCACTCCAGCGAAGCCCGGCTCCACAGTCCGGCAACTTACCAGCAGCTTCGTAGGACAGCAAGGCCTCAGCCAACGCAACCTTTAAAGGTAGCGGTATTAAGGCGGCACCCAGTGCTCCGGTCCTCTGCTGTTCGTGCCTGTCGGCGCCAACTGTCTGAGTCTTTCTACTCTCACTTCTTTCATCTGTCTATTAGTCAATAAGCTAGGCCCCACTCTTCTTAGACTTAAGAGCCATAACAGGCGCCAACAACCAGACCACGTAAATACCAAAGAGCAAATAGTCTACATCTTTAACGTGGTCAGTTGAAGGCTAACAACATAATGCCGACGATGAGAAATGGGAGTCACTCACCCCCCCCCCCTCCCCTCACTGAACCCCCAGATCATAAAGCCCCTAAAAGAAATCACAAAAAGAGAAAGGCAGAATTGCCAGAACCTGAGCCACCCCAAGAACCACCAACTCAGGCTGAGATGGAACAACCTGAAATTGTTGACCTGGCTGCTGACCTTAACCTGAGCCATGATAGTCAGGCGTCGGAAGGCGGCCAGGGCCCCCCTCTTGCTACAGCACCGCCTCAGCCTGAGAGGCAAACAAATATCAAGGCAACGGACTACCTCAGCCAAGATAGGCAAAATCTGTCAAAAGTATTTGTTGCAGACTACTGCTCAATAGGTTTGGCTGCTCTCACGTCCGAATTCGATAAAATTTACCGCCCCAAGCAGTACCTATCCCAATTTAGAAACGGGTACCATGGGTTCAAGTTTACAACCCTTAACGATTACAATAACTTTGTCCGCCTCTGCCGGAATAAGAAAGTGCCATTTCACTTGACAGAACTGCCAGAGGAGCGCCGGTACAAAGTCGTAATCAAGGGCTTATATAGGAACATGACACCCCTTGAGGTGCAGCAAGAGCTGGAGTCACTGAGGTTAGATGTGACCAAGCTGACACAGCTCTACTCAAGACGTATCCGCGCCCCCATACCGATATTTCTAATCGAAATGCCGAACGAAATTTCCTCCACGGCACTAAAGAGCATTACGGAACTCGCCCACTGCAAGGTCAGGGTGGAGGACTATGTCTCCCCTAATGGCCCTTTGCAGTGTGGCAGGTGCCTCAGGTTTCGTCATTTGACGAAGAATTGTGAGGCACCACAAGTCTGTGCTCGTTGTGCTGGGCCGCATAATGTGCGAGTGTGCACCAGCGAGACACGTAAGTGTGCCCTCTGCAACTCTTTAGATCATGGAGCCAGGTGGAGGGGATGCGCAGCTTATAAAAAACTGGCACATCCCAAAAACCCGCGCCCCTACGTTCCACGGCCAAGCGTATGGCAGAATGCCAGCGCTGAGCACGGAACATACGCTCAGGTCACGCACCATCAAAGACAGCACCACAACTCAGGCCCCAGGGACCCAAGGTTAAATAAAACCTTTGAAAGCACGCACTCGTACGCCCCGCTGCCGCAAAGGCACCGGTTTGCAGCAGCCCAGCAACCCCCTACAATCTCACAGACACAGAGACCGGCCCTTGCAATGCCCATCATGGAGCAGCCGAGCACATCACGCTCCACCCCCACAGAGGCTCCAGGACCCAAAGCAGCAGTTGCTAAACGGTCCTACTCGGAGCATTTCCGCGGTGGGAAGGATGGCAAACCTTGCCTGAACTTTTGTAGTGACACTTGGTTCTACATGTTCCGTTTAGGCGATGGGGACACCATGCGGGGCTATGAACGCCTACTGGATGCCTACGCAGCTCTTTTCTTCAACGTGGAGGCTCCAGGAGATACCGCGGCTAACGCGGGAAAGTTCATAGCCACGATGGGTAGGCTGGCGACCCAGATGCGGCAACCCAGGGATGCATAAGAACAAACACCAGTGCGTAACTCCCAGCACATCCAAACAAAAGAAAAACAAAGATGGCGAACACAAACATACACCACCACACTAACACCCCACATAAATACAGAATTCTGTACTGGAACACAAGAGGTGTACGGGCCAGGGCACAAGAATTAAAACATTACCTATATACCAACAACATTACCATCACACTGCTAAATGAAACCTTTCTCACACCCAAAGCAAGATTTTCCGTACCTGGATACAAAATTTACAGAACACACCGACCAGAGGGACGGAATGGCGGAGGCACGGCCATTGCAATTCAGAGGGACGTTCAACACTCCCAAAAACACGTCCCCCAGCTTCATACAATGGAAGCGACCGCCATACAACTTAACTTGTCCAACCAAACATTAACAGTAGTAAGTATTTACGTCCCGCCCAACCAACTAGACCACAGAGATATCGACATCATCACCAATCTAGGCGACACTGTATTAGCGGCCGGTGACTACAACGCAATACATCAATCATGGGGAAATGTCACTAGCAACACAGCGGGGAACACTCTATACCAACATATGAACAACATAAATAGCGACTACTTCATCGCACATCCCGACACGCCCACATACATCCCAAACAACCGCAAGCATACACCACACACGCTAGATATAGCTATTATGAAAAATACCACATTCCGATACGAAATAAATACAATAGATGCACTAGCCTCAGACCACTTAGCTGTTCAAATTAATATTCATGGAACAACAATGCTCAAGCCCCAGCAACCCCTACGTAACTTTAACCACGCTAACTGGGAAATGTTTTGCCACCATTTAGATGCCGCACTCCCCCCCGCCGTCCCACCCCAAACAAACGAAGAAGCAGACCAGGCTGCACTTAACCTAGAGGAAGCGATACAGGTGGCCATAGCAGCTGCTGTCCCACTGAAACTCCCATCCAAACACGAAATTATCTACCCGTCGGACTTACTAGCCCTAATGAGGGAAAGGGACCATGAAAGGCGCAAATGGCAACGCACAAGAAATCTGGTCCATAAAGTCAACACAGCCACACTAAACAGTCAGGTCAAAACGAGACTCTCACAAATAGCCCAACACCAGTGGGAACACACCCTCGCGCAACTCCGACCGGGCGGTGCTGCCGTATGGCAACTAACAAAACGATTAGTTAAAGAACCACTGAACATACCACCCCTTAAGAAAGCTGACAACAAATACGCGGAAGAAGACATTGATAAAGCGAAGGTACTGGCAGAAACCTTAGCAAAAGCCTGTACGCCAAATCAGACCCCAGTTGACCCAACACATAATGTGCAACTTGAAAACAATATGCGCAATGTGTTAATGCAACCAGTCCACAATAAAAATAAAAGAACCAATAAAGGCGAACTCCTGTGGATAATTAAGCACCTTCAGGACGCCAAAGCCCCAGGACCTGACAAAATACCAAACTTGGTCCTTAAACATCTAACAGTGGCAGCCCTAGAGCACCTCAGCAACATCTGTAACTACTGCCTAGAGCAAGGCTATTATCCAACCCCTTGGAAAACAGCCGATGTATTAATGTTTCCAAAGCCCGGGAAAGATAAAACAAGCCCCGCCAACTATAGGCCCATTAGCCTACTTAAGACTATCAGCAAGGTAGCAGAGAAAGTAATACTGAAAAGAATCACCGCACACATTAAGCGACATGACATAATAATCCCCGAGCAATTCGGCTTTAGAGCGCACCACTCTAGCACGCTTCAGATAACACGAAATATAGAATACATTACCCACGGATTCAACCAAAATAGGTCAACAGGCATAATATTCTTGGATATACAACGAGCCTTCGATACAGTGCATCACCCGGGACTCATATTTAAGCTCAAGGAACTAAACTTCAATGACAGCATGATTAAACTACTAGCGCACTACCTAACAAATCGGACTTTCTCTGTAACGATACAAGATGCTACCTCGGATACCAGACCACTAAGGGCGGGAGTACCCCAAGGGAGTTTAATCGGGCCGACATTGTTTAATCTGTACATTAATGATATCCCCAAAACCAACAATACCACCCTCTCAATCTACGCCGATGATACGGCTATAGCAGCGCAATCCTGGAAACCAGAATTGGTAACAACCAGACTACAAGCTGCACTAAACGAACTTGAACCCTGGCTTAACACATGGCGAATCAAGGCAAACACAGGGAAAACGCAGGCAGTCCTTTTTTCCAAAAGACTTAAACACGCAAATCGCAACGCACCACTAAAGCTATACGGAGAAACAATAAACTGGAGTAAACAGGCCAAATACCTGGGAGTCACCCTAGACTCCAAGTTAACATTTGCTGAACATGTCATATTAATACGCCAGAAGGCCAACGCCCAACTGGGCAGACTCTACCCTCTCCTCAATAGGAACTCCAAGCTCAGCAAACAACTAGGTCTCATCCTGTACAAAACACTTATCCGCCCAGTGTTTACGTATGCAGCACCAGCATGGGGACACTGTGCCAAGTCCCACATACAACAACTGCAAACACTGCAAAACAAAGTCCGGCGAATCGTAACTAAGGTCCCACGAACGGCACCACTGGACGTGATACATAGAGAATTAAAAATGCACACAGTGGAGGAATTTATTAAGCAGCTAGCCTGCAATATGTACAAAGCCGCCAAAACCAACCATAATCCACTAATTCGGCTACTGGGACAGTACACCACAGATGCTAATAAGCATAAGAGGCCTTTAGCGCTCTTCGACAGAACTATACCGGTAAACAAACACGCCGCAATTACGGCGACAGACATTGCCCGACACCTCAGTGCACTAGTTCCACCCTGACAGCCCTCAAGTCCCCGAATGGATGATATCCCCTGCCGGGGCGGACAGGGGTCACAGGGCAACCCCACTTATGTCGACACTCAGCCACGCAGTAGGACCACGAATATGACAAAGACCCAACTCTGCAACTCCTTTTCTTCTCCCCTTCCCCATTCAATTAAAAAAAAACAAAATAAGAAAAAAAAATTAAATTAAAAAAAATAAAAATAAAATAAAAACAAAAAAATTAAAAAAAATAAAAAATAAATAAATAAAAAAAATATATATAAATAAAATAAATAAATAAAAATATATCTATTCATCCTGCACATAACACTAATCAACATCCATTGTATATATGTTCCAGGACAGGCAGCGCATGCTGTGCCAGTTCCAAGCAGCTCCCTCTCCGGCTGCAGCCACGACTCAGGTACGTACACCTCAATTTTTCTTAGCACCACACCTTATCCCAATTCCTGACTTCAGCATGACAACCCTCTACTAACACTTAGGTTCCAGGCCTGGGCCTAGTGCCAAGACCTGTACCTAACCCCACTCTGCCTGCAATCTCTCTTGTATGCAGGTGCCTTTTTAGAGTTACCCACTAACATCAGGTTTGCTTCGGCGGTACCTGACATAACAGCACCCGACTTTCCCTTCCATCCTCGTAGAGTAGACGTAGTGCATGGTAGGGGAGGCGATGTATATCCCTTTCGGATGATCGTCACCTGGGCTGGCGGAGGCGGGGCCAGTCCAAAAGAAAAATTATTTTTTAAAAAAAAAAAGATGCCATGCGCATGTTGCGTGATGTGACTCAATGCGCTGCGATGCACATAAGATGCGATATCAAGCGATGCCATGCGCATGTGACGGGATGTGACTCAATGCGCATGCGATGCACATAAGTTGCGATTTCGAGCAATGCATGCGCATGTGACGCGACGTGTCTCAATGCGCATGCGATGCGATGCACATAAGATGCGGTATCAAGCAATGCCATGCGCATGTGACGCGGCGTGACAATGCGAATGCGATGCGATGCACATAAGATGCGATAACAAGCGATGCCATGCGCATGTGACGCGACGTGACTGAATGCGCTGCGATGCGATGCACATAAGATGGGATATCAAGCGATGCCATGCACATGTGACGCGATGTGACTCAATGCGCATGCGCACATAAGATGCGATGTCGAGCGATGCATGCGCATGTGACGCGATGTGACTCAATGCGACTGCAATGCGATGCACATAAGATGCGATGTAGAGCGATGCCATTCGCATGTGACGCGACGTGACTAAATGCGCATGCGATGCGATGCACATCAGATATGATATCAGGCGATGCCATGCGCATGTGACGCGATGTGACTCAATGCGCATGCGATGCACATAAGATGCGATGTCGAGCGATGCATGCGCATGTGACGCTATGTGACTCAATGCGCTGCGATGCGATGCACATAAGATGCGATATCAAGCGATGTCATGCACATGTGACGCATTGTGGCGCAATGCGCATGCGATGCGATGCACATAAGATGCGATGTCGAGCGATGTCAGGCGCCTGTGGTGCGACGTGACTCAATGCGCATGCTATGCGATACACATAAGATGTGAAATCAAGCGATGCCATGCGCATGTGACGCGACGTAACCCAATGCGCATGCGATGAGATGCACATAAGATGCGATAACAAGCGATGCCATGCGCATGTGACAAGACATGTCTCAATGCGCATGCGATGCGATGCACATCAGCTATGATATCAAGCGATGCCATGCGCATGTGACGCGACGTGGCTTAATGCGCATGCGATTCGATGCACATTAGATGCGATATCAAGCGATGCCATGCGCATGTGGCGTGATGTGACTCAATGCGCTGCGATGCGATGCACACAAGATGGGATATCAAGCGATGCCATGCGCATGTGACGTGATGTGACTCAATGCGCATGCGATGCACATAAGATGCGATGTCAAGCGATGCATGCGCATGTGACGCTATGTGACTAAATGCGCTGCAATGCGTTGCACATAAGATGCGATATTAAGCGATGCCATTCGCATGTGATGCGAGATGACTCAATGCGCATGCGATGAGATGCACATAATATGCATTATCAAGCGATGCCATGCGCATGTGACGCGACGTGACTCAATGCGCATGCGATGCACATAGGATGCGATATCAAGCGATGCCATGCGCATGTCACGCGACGTGAATCAATGTGAATGCGATGCGATGCACATAAGATGCGATAACAAGCGATGCCATGCGCATGAGACGCGACGTGACTCAATACGCATGCGATGCGATGCACATAAGATGCGATATCAAGCGATGCTATGCGCATGTGGCGTGATGTGACTCAATGCGCTGCGATGCGATGCAGATAAGTTGCAATATCAAGTGATGCCATTCGCATGTGACGCGACGTGACTCAATGCGCATGCGAAGCGATGCACATAAGATGCGATAACAAGCGATACCATGGGCATGTGACGTGACGTGACTCAATGCGCTGCGATGCGATGCACATAAGATGCGATATCAAGCGATTCCATGCGCAAGTGACACAATGTGACTCAATGCGCCTGCGATGCGATGCACAAAAAATTCGATGTCGAGCGATGCCATGCGCATGTGATGCGACGTCACTGAATGCGCATGCGATGCGATGCACATAAGATGCAATATCAAGCCACGCCATGCGCATGTGACGCGACGTGAATCAATGCGCATGAGATGCGATGCACATCAGATATGATATCAAGCGATGCCATGCGCATGTGACGCGACGTGACTTAATGCGCATGCGATTCGATGCACATAAGATGCGATATCAAGCGATGCCATGCGTATGTGGCGTGATGTTACTCAATGCGCTGAGAGGCGATGGAGATAGATGGGATATCTAGCGATGCCTTGGGCATGTGACGCTATGTGACTGAATGCGCCTGCGATGCGATGCACATAAGATGCGATTTCGAGCGATGCCATTCGCATGTGATGCGATGAGACTCAATGCGCATGCGATGCACGTAAGATGCGATGTCGAGCGATGCATGCGCATTTGACGCGATATGACTAAATGCGCTGCGATGCGATGCACATAAGAGCGATGCCATTCACATGTGACGCAAGTGACTCAATGCGCATGCGATGAGATGCACATAAGATGCGATATCAAGCGATGCCATGCGCATGTGACACGACGTGTCTCAATGCGCATGCGATTCGATGCACATAAGATGCGGTATCAAGCAATGCCATGCGAATGTGACGCGACGTGACACAATGCGAATGCGATGCGATGAACGTAAGATGCGATAACAAGCGATGCCATGGGCATGTGACGCGATGTGACTCAATGCGCCTGCGATACGATGCACATAAAATGCGATATCAAGCGATGCCATGCGTATTAGACACAAGTAACTCAATGCGCATGCGATACGATGCATATATGATGCCATATCAAGCGATGCCATGCGCATGTGACGTGATGTGACTGACTGGGCATGCGATGCGATGCCCATAAGATGCGATATCAAGATATGCAATGCGCATGTGACGCTATGTCACTCAATGCGCCTGCGATGCGATGTCGAGCGATGCCATGCGCATGTGATGCGATGTGACGCAATGCGCATGCGATGCACGTAAGATGCGATGTCGAGCGATGCATGCGCATGTGACGCGATGTGACTCAATGCGCATGCGATACACATAAGATGCGATATCAAGCGATGCCATGCGCATGTGACGCGATGTGACTCAATGTGCATGCGATGCGATGCACTTAAGATGCGATATCAAGCGATGCCATGCGCATTTGACGCGACGTGACTCAATGTGCATGCGAAGCGATGCACATAAGATGCGATAACAAGCGATACCATGGGCATGTGACGTGACGTGACTCAATGCGCTGCGATGCGATGCACATAAGGTGCGATATCAAGCGATACCATGCGCATGTGACGTGACGTGGCTCAATGCGCAAGCAATGCGATGCACATAAGATGCGATATCAAGCGATGCCATGCGTATGTGACGCGAGTGAGTCAATGCGCATGCGATGCGATGCATATAAGATGCGATATCAAGCGATGCCATGCGCATGTTGCGTGATGTGAATCAATGCGCTGCGATGCGATGCATATAAGATGCGATATCAAGCAATGCCATGCGCATGTGACGCAACGTGGCTCAATGTGCATCCGATGCGGTGCACATAAGATGCGATATCAAGCGATACCATGCGTATGTGACGTGATGTGACTGAATCCGCATGCGATGCGATGCACATAAGATGCGGTATCAAGCAATGCCATGCGCATATGACGTGACGTGACACAATGCGAATGCGATGCGATGCACGCAAGATGCGATAACAAGCGATGGCATGGGCATGTGACGCGATGTGACTCAATGCGCCTGCGATGCGATGCACATAAAATGCGATATCAAGCGATGCCATGCGTATTAGACGCAAGTGACTCAATGCGCATGCGATACGATGCATATATGATGCCATATCAAGCGATGCCATGCGCATGTGACGTGATGTGACTGAATGCGCATGCGATGCGATGCACATAAGATGCGATATCAAGATAAGCCATGCGCATGTGACGCGACGTGACTCAATGCGCATGCGATGCGATGCACATAAGATGCGATATCAAGCGATGCTATGCGCATGTGGCGTGATGTGACTCAATGCGCTGCCATGCAATGCACATAAGATGCGATATCAAGCGATGCCATGCGCATGTGACGCGATGTCACTCAATGCGCCTACGATGCGATGTCGAGCGATGCCATGCGCATGTGATGCGATGTGACTCAATGCGCATGCGATATACGTAAGATGCGATGTCGAGCGATGCATGCGCATGAGACGCGATGTGACTCAATGCGCTGCGATGCGATGCACATAAGATGCGATATCAAGCGATGTCATGCGCATGTGACACGATGTGGCTCAAAGCGCATGCGATACGATGCACATAAGATGCGATATCAAGCAATGCCATGCGCATGTGATGCGACGTGGCTCAATGCGCATGCGATGCGATGCACATGAGATGCGATATCAAGCGATTCCATGCGCATGTGACGTGACGTGACTCAATGCGCATGCGATGCACATAAGATGCGATATCAAGCGATGCCATGCGCATGTGACGCGATGTGACTCAATGTGCATGCGATGTGATGCACTTAAGATGCGATATCAAGCGATGCCATGCGCATGTGATGCGACGTCACTCAATGCGCATGCGATGCGATGCACATAAGATGCGATATCAAGCGATACCATGCGAATTTGACGCGACGTGACTCAATGTGCATGCGAAGCGATGCACATAAGATGCGATAACAAGCGATACCATGGGCATGTGGCGTGACGTGACTCAATGCGCTGCGATGCGATGCACATAGGATGCGATATCAAGCGATACCATGCGCATGTGACGTGACGTGGCTCAATGCGCATGCCATGTGATGCACATAAGATGCGATATCAAGCGATACCATGCGCATGTTGCGTGATGTGAATCAATGCGCTGCGATGCGATGCATATAAGATGCGATATCAAGCAATGCCATGCGCATGTGACGCAACGTGACTCAATGTGCATTCGATGCGGTGCACATAAGATTCGATATCAAGCGATGCCATGCATATGCGACGTGATGTGACTGAATCCGCATGCGATGCGATGCACATAAGATGCAATATCAAGCAATTCCCTGCGCATTTGGCTTGATGTGACTCAATGCGCTGCGATGCGATGCACATAAGATGCGATATCAAGCGATACCATGCACATGTGACGCGATGTGACTCAATACGCATGCGAGGCGATGCACATAAGATGCAATATCAAGCGATGCCATGCGCATGTGACGCGATGTGACTCAATGCGGATGCGATGCGATTCACAAAATATGCGATGTCGAGCGAAGAAATGCGCGTGTGATACGATGTGACTCAATGCGCATGCGATGCACATAAGATGCGATTTCGAGCGATGCATGCGCATGTGACGCGATGTGACTCAATGGGCATGCGATGCGATGCACATAAGATGCGGTGTCGAGCGATGTCATACGCATGTGGTGCGACGTGACTCAATGGTCATGCATTGCGATGCAGATAAGAGGCGATATCAAGCGATGCCATGCGCATGTGACGCGACGTGGCTCAATGCGCATGCGATGAGTTGCACATGAGATGCGATATCAAGCGATGCCATGCGCATGTGACGCGACGTGACTCAATGCGCATGCGATGCGATGCACATAATATGCGATATCAAGCGATGCCATGCGCATGTGACGAGACGTGGCTCAATGCGCATGCAATGCGATGCACATAAGATGCGATATCAAGCGATGCCATGCGCATGTGACGAGACTTGGCTCAATGCGCAGGCGATGCGATGCACATAAGATGCGATGTCGAGCGATGCCATGCGCATGTGATGCGATGTGACTCAATGCGATGCGATGCACATAAAATGCGATATCAAGCGATGCCATAGGCATGTGACACGATGTGGTTCAATGCGGTTGCTATGCGATGCACATGAGATGCGATATCAAGCGATGCCATGCGCATGTTACGCGACGTGACTCAATGCGCATGCGATGCACATAAAATGCGATATCGAGCGATGCCATGCGTGAGGTCACACCGAGCTTCGGTGGAGTGAGGATGGGACGCACCAAGAAGCATCAACGCAACACGCCGCCAAAATCAGCCTCGAGTGGTAGTACTGCCCCTCGAGCTGATGAGGCCGCCAGGTAGCAAACACCAGCAGTAACAGCTGAGACACTCAGCAGCGCTCATAGCGCTCCTTCTACCGCAGCAGCAGTAGTTAATGCCGAGCCCGCCAGCAGCGCGGCGAGCGCTTCTTCGCCCACCGCACCGCAGCGAGAGGACCAGCCAGTCGGCCGGCCGCTCTCGGCAAGGACAGACCAAGGAGCACCTCGCGCAGCCACCGCCGAGCCTACTGCACCACCCTCTCGGTATGGTCGCTTCGGCGCCGTAGCCGTTGGGGTACACCGACACCTGCATCCGCAGATATTGCTGCAGGAGGGCCAAGGAAAATGGCACTCACTCGTCTCCGCCAGCCGTATCAGGGGAAGTAGTGGCATTACTCCCCTCTTGCGCCTTGTCTTTCGAGACAGGGAGCACTACACCGCCGCCATCACCGCAGGACTCACCCTCTTCGGCCGGCACATTCGCATCGAACGTAGCCGGACCGAATGGCACCGACCGTGCCGTCGATGCTGCATCTACGGACACGAAGAGAACTCCTGCGTGGCACAACCAAAATGCCACTACTGCGGTGCAGCGGCCCCGACGTCCTCCTGCCAGCAGCATGATCTCACTCGCCGACTGAGGTACTGCGCCACCTGCGGTAGGAGGGACCACTACACTGGGCAGGTTTGCTGCCCTTTGTACCCGAGGCCGACCGCACACTTCACCACACCATCACAGCCTGGACCACCGCCGCAGCATCAACAACCACAGAGACCGGCAGCAACAACACCAGTGACGCCAACAACCTACGCCGCAACCGCCGACACCCAACTACCCAGTAAGGAGATCGAGAGACTCGACCAACGACTGGGCAATATTGAAGACGCACTCTGCCAACTAACTACCGCCGTCACCACGTTCACCGACTCCGCCGCCAACACCAACACCGTTATCCAGAAGATCGAGGATGTCCACGCGGACATGATCGTCATCACAACCAAAATCGCCGCCCTGGAGGAGGAGCTGTCCCAATCCAGGAGTGAGTTAGCCGAACTCTCTCAGAGGTTAGAATATCTCTACCCAACCAAGCTCGACCTCAACCGCACAGAGAAGACTCTGGAGCGGAAGATGGAAGAGCACCACCTGTCGCTCCGAAGGCTAGTAGTGGAAGAAAAAAATAAAATAAAATAAAATCTGAATATTATACCCCGGCACCTTGACAACTATACCGGGGCATTTATTCAAATTTTCTATTTATTTAACCAAAATATTTATATACAATCATCATTATATAATTTATGTTTCAGAATTTCTAACTACAAAACAAAAGAAAACTACAACAAAAACATAAAAACTACCTAAAGTTACTGGTTTCCAGCAAATCTAATTCTACTAACAATGAAAATAACAAGGACATCTACACTATTCTAAAAAAGAAAGCATTAGTTTAAGTAAACCTAAATCTATGCCACTGGTTTCCAGAGACTGGACAACTGGTTAAAAAAAACTTCCAGCTATCTTCTATGCAAAATACCATACTGGTAACCAGCACTATATATTAAAATTATATTTATATTTGTATAAATAAGTTCATTTAAATATGAACTAAAAATTTATATAAAAATATTTATCTACTTTCGGAATATAATTATACTAACTTTAAAGAAAAATAAAATGTCACCTAAAGATAGATTTAGATAATTAATCTTTTCAATAATCTAGATTTTCACCTCTTTCTAAAAACATACATTTCTTATGAATATATATCCAAATAATTAACTTTTATGAAATTTTATTACACTATACACAACACAAATTTACTTTTTATTACACTCTGCAACCCGCCCGCTGCTCAGTTGCCTAGCAACGGCCTCCATCTTCCCCTGGCTGGACTCCTCCTTCTCCTGCAACAGCAAACTTCTCTCACACATTACTTCCGCCTCATTCCTCTTGCAGTGTCCTACGATAGTCGGCATATGCTTCTACCTCTCTTCTTCTTGATCTTATCCTTCTTCTTTCTGCCCATTCTTGCCTACCCGTTAAGACTACAAAATATCTTCTTCTATTTACTTGATTTAAATCATTTCTCTCTATTTATTGTTCAATTTCTATCTGTTCTCTTTGTTGGCCTACTCCTCCTTCTTCTTCGATGCCTTCTATTGCTAAATTTCCTCTTCTCTGCCTGTCTCGTAATCTAGAAGATCTTCTTATCTCATCTATTTCAATTTGTTCATTTTCAATCCATTCTACCTCGATGTTTTCAGTTTCCCAAGCTTTTTTACTAACATAATTGGTTAAAAACTGTAGCTTTTCAATTAAATTTGGATTTCTAATTATATCATTTATATAATATCCTCATAATTGATGCCTTTCCTCTACATTCATAGTTTCATACCTTTCACATTCAAAGATCGCATGCTCCGGGTTATCTTGTACTTGACAGATATTACATATATCAGAATTCGTTTTTTTAATTTTTTTCCAATATGTTTTATATGGTCCATGTCCAGTTATATAATGAATGAATCCTTTTGTTGGTTGAATGAAATTTAATTTTAATCTTTCTCTAATATTCTGGAAAAATCCATAAACTCTTCTACCTACAGCACATTCCGACCATTCATTTTGCCATTTATTTTTCAGAGCATTTTTTACTTCCCAAATTTTATCTGTTCTTACACCGCTAATTTTATAAACCTTTTCTAAATTTCCTTTCTTTAGCCAGAATTTTGCTCCCTTTAATTTTACCAATAGATCAATAGGCCATATTGCTGTAGAGACTAACAGTGCCATTGTGGGTGTTGTATTTACTGCTGTAGTGGAAGAGTTGGCAGCTCTCATTACTACGCTGGAGGGGCGTCCACCGTTCGAGCAAATGCCCACACAACACGGGCACACTACACAGCCTCCGCCGACGCAGCATCGAGGACGACGGAGGTGAAATGTATCACCATTTAATCCTAATTCCTAACATCCTACTTCCTACACTACCACCTTGACTTCCCAAGGGCGTAATCAGGGCTTCGGTCATGTTTACGTCCTTGCACCCATTATTCGCCTGGCTTAGATCCAAGTGACCGGCCGATATACCTTCACCCTGAATCCGCAGGTGCTTTACGCGGTACTGCCGGAGATCCTTCCCTGAATTCTCTCCGGTGGAGGTTTTTTTAGTGGAGTAGTACCTTCGGGTGAGGCCCACAGTCCCCCTCTGTGCCATCCCAGCGCATGGGGCCCCGTAAATGGATTTTTCCTCCACTTGAAAAAAAAAAAAAAAGATGCCATACGCATGTGACGCGATGTGACTCAAAGCGCATGCGATGCACATAAGATACGATATCAAGTGATGCCATGCGCATGTGATGCGACGTGACTCAATGCGCATGCGATGCGATGCACATAAGATGCGATAACAAGCAATGCCATGCGCATGTGGTGCGGCGTGACTCAATGCGCATGCGATGCGATGCTAACAAGATGCGATACGAAGCGATGCCATGCGCATGTGACCCGACGTGACTCAATGCGCATGCGATAATATGCACATAAGATGCGATATCAAGCGATGCCATGCGCATGTGACGCGACGTGGCTCAATGTGCATGCGATGCGATGCACATAAGATGCGATATCAAGCGATGCCATGCGCATGTAACGCGACGTGACTCAATGCGCATGCGATGCGACGCACATAAGATGCGATATCAAGGGATACCA
This sequence comes from Tenodera sinensis, assembly GCA_030765045.1. NCBI lineage: Eukaryota > Metazoa > Arthropoda > Insecta > Mantodea > Mantidae > Tenodera > Tenodera sinensis. The sequence goes on along the minus strand of CM060970.1, from coordinate 110,647,843 downwards.
TGCGCATGTGACGAGACGTGGCTCAAGTTGCATGCCATCCGATGCACATAAGATGCGATATCAAGCGATGCCATGTGTATGTGATGCGAGTGACTCAATGCGCATGCGATGCGATGCATACAAGATGCGATATCAAGCGACGCCATGCGCATGTGACGTGATGTAACTCAATCCGCATGCGATGCGATGCACATAAGATGCGATATCAAGCGATGCCATGCGCATGTTGCGTGATGTGACTCAATGCGCTGCGATGCACATAAGATGCGATATCAAGCGATGCCATGCGCATGTGACGCGATGTGACTCAATGCGCATGCGATGCACATAAGTTGCGATTTCGAGCGATGCATGCGCATGTGACGCGACGTGTCTCAATGCGCATGCGATGCTATGCACATAAGATGCGGTATCAAGCAATGCCATGCGCATGTGACGCGGCGTGACATAATGCGAATGCGATGCGATGCACATAAGACGCGATAACAAGCGATGCCATGCGCATGTGACGCGACGTGACTCCATGCGCATGCGATGCGATGCACATGAGATGCGATATCAAGAGATGCCATGCGCATGTGACGCGACGTGACACAATGCGAATGCGATGCGATAACAAGCGATGCCATGGGCATGTGACGCGATGTGACTCAATGCGCCTGCGATGCGATGCACATAAAATGCGATATCAAGCGATGCCATGCGTATTAGATGCAAGTGACTCAATGCGCATGCGATACGATGCATATATGATGCGATATCAAGCGATGCCATGCGCATGTGACGTGATGTGACTGAATGCGCATGCGATGCGATGCACATAAGATGCGATATCAAGATATGCCATGCGCATGTGACGCGACGTGACTCAATGCGCATGCGATGCGATGCACATAAGATGCGATATTAAGCGATGCTATGCGCATGTGGCGTGATGCGACTCAATGCGCTGCGATGCTATGCACATAAGATGCGATAACTAGCGATGCCATGCGCATGTGATGCGACGTGACTCAATGCGCATGCGATGCGATGCACATAAGGTGCGATAACAAGCGATACCATGGGCATGTGAAGTGACGTGACTCAATGCGCTGCGAATCGATGCATATAAGATGCGAAATCAAGCGATTCCATGCGCAAGTGACGCGATGTGACTCAATGCGCCTGCGATGCGATGCACAAAAAATTCGATGTCGAGCGATGCCATGCGCATGTGATGCGATGTGACTCAATGCGCATGCGCACATAAGATGCGATGTCGAGCGATGCATGCGCATGTGACGCTATGTGACTCAATGCGCTGCGATGCGATGCACATAAGATGCGATATCAAGCGACGCCATGCGCATGTGACGCGATGTGCCTCAATGCGCATGCGCACATAAGATGCGATGTCGAGCGATGCATGCTCATGTGACGCTATGTAACTCAATGCGCTGCGATGCGATGCACATAAGATGCGATATCAAGCGATGCCATGCGCATGTGACGGGATGTGGCTCAATGCGCATGCGATTCGATGCACATGAGATGCGATATCAAGCGATGCCATGCGCATGTAACGCGATGTGACTCAATGCGCCTGCGATGCGATGCACATAAAATGCGATGTAGAGCGATGCCATGCGCATGTGATGCGATGTGACTCTTTGCGCTACGATGCACGTAAGATGCGATACCGAGCGATGCATGCGCATGTGACGCGATGTGACTCAATGCGATGCGATGCACATAAGATGCTATATCAAGCGATGCCTTGCGCATGTGACACGATGTGGCTCAAGGCGCATGCGATGCGATGCACATAAGATGCGATATCAAGTGATGCCATGCGCATGTGATGCGACGTGACCCAATGCGCATGCGATGCGATGCACATGAGATGCGATATCAAGCGATGCCATGCGCATGTGACGCGACGTGACTCAATGCGCATGCGATGCACATAAGATGCGATATCAAGCGATGCCATGCGCATGTGACGCGATGTGACTCAATGTGCATGCGATGCGATGCACTTAAGATGCGATATCAAGCGATGCCATGCGCATGTGATGCGACGTCAGTCAATGCGCATGCGATGCGATGCACATAAGATGGGATATCAAGTGATTCCATGCGCATGTGACGCTATGTGACTCAATGCGCCTGCGATGCGATGCACATAAGATGCGATTTCGAGCGATGCCATTCGCATGTGATGCGATGAGACTCAATGCGCAAGCGATGCACGTAAGATGCGATGTCGAGCGATGCATGCGCATTTGACGCGATGTGACTCAATGCGCTGCGATGCGATGCACATAAGATGCGATATCAAGCGATGCCATGCGCATGTGACGCGACGTCACTCAATGCGATTGCGATGCGATGCACATAAGATGCGATATCAAGCGACGCCATGCGCATGTGACGCTATGTGACTCAAAGCGCATGCGCACATAAGATGCAATGTCGAGCGATGCATGTGCATGAGACATTATGTGACTCAATGCGCTGCGATGCGATGCACATAAGATGCGATATCAAGCGATTCCATGCGCAAGTGACGCGATGTGACTCAATGCGCCTGCGATGCGATGCACAAAGTATTCGAAGTCGAGCGATGCCATGCGCATGTGATGCGATTTGACTCAATGCGCATGCGCACATAAGATGCGAAGACGAGCGATGCATGCGCATGTGACGCTATGTGGCTCAATGCGCATGCGATGCGATGCACATGAGATGCGATATCAAGCGATGCCATGCGCATGTGACGCGACGTGACTCAATGTGAATGCGATGCGATGCACATAAGATGCGATATCAAGCGATGCTATGCGCATGTGGCGTGATGTGACTTAATGCGCTGCGATGCAATGCACATAAGATGCGATAACTAGCGATGCCATGCGCATGTGATGCGACGTGACTCAATGCGCATGCGATGCGATGCACATGAGATGCGATAACAAGCGATACCATGGGCATGTGAAGTGACGTGACTCAATGCGCTGCGATGCGATGCATATAAGATGCGATATCAAGTGATTCCATGCGCAAGTGACGCGATGTGACTCAATGCGCCTGCAATGCGATGCACAAAAAATTCGATGACGAGCGATGCCATGCGCATGTGATGCGATGTGACTCAATGCGCATGCGCACATAAGATGCGATGTCGAGCGATGCATGCGCATGTGACGCTATGTGACTCAATGCGCTGCGATGCCATGCACATAAGATGCGATATCACGTGACGCCATGCGCATGTGACAAGATGTTGCTCAATGCGCATGCGCACATAAGATGCGATGTCGTGCGATGCATGCGCATGTGACACTATGTGACTCAATGCGCTGCGATGCGGTGCAAATAAGATGCGATATCAAGCGATGACATGCGCATGTGACGCATTGTGGCGCCATGCGCATGCGATGCGATGCACATAAGATGCGATATCGAGCGATGCCATGCGCATGTGATGCGACGTGACTCAATGCGCATGCGATGCGATGCACATAAGATGCGATGTTGAGCGATGTCATGCGCATGTGGTGCGACTTGGCTAAATGCGCATGCTATGCGATACACATCAGATATGACATCAAGCGATGCCATGCGCATGTGACGCGACGTGGCTTAATGCGCATGCGATTCGATGCACATAAGATGCGATATCAAGCGATGCCATGCGCATGTGGCGTGATGTGACTCAATGCGCTGCGATGCGATGCGCATAAGATGGGATATCAAGCGATACTATGCGCATGTGGCGTGATGTGACAGAATGCGTTGCGATGAAATGCACATAAGATGCGATATCAAGCGATGCCATGCGCATGTGACGCGATGTGACACAATGCTCCTGTGATGCGAGGTCGAGCAATGCCATGCCCATGTGATGCGATATGACTCAATGCGCATGCGATGCACATAAGATGCGATATCAAGCAATGCCATGCGCATGTGACGCGACGTGACTCAATGCGCATGCGATGCACATAAGATGCGATATCAAGCGATGCCATGCGCATGTGACGCGATGTGACTCAATGTGCATGCGATGCGATGCACATAACATGCGATATAAAGCGATGCCATGCGCATGTGGTGCGACCTCACTCAATGCGCATGCGAAGCGATGCAAATAAGTTGCGATATCAAGCGATGCCATGCGCATGTGACGCGTTGTGACTCAATGTGCATGCGATGCGATGCACATATCATGCGATATCAAGCGATGCCATGCGCATGTGATGCGACGTCATTCAATGCGCATGCGAAGCGATGCACATAAGATGCGATATCAAGCGACGCCATGCGCATGGGACGCGACGTGACGCAATGCGCATGCGATGCGATGCAGATAAGTTGCAATATCAAGCGATGCCATGCGCATGTGACGCGACGTGACTCATTGCGCATGCGACGCGATGCACATAAGATGGGATATCAAGCGATGCCATGCGCATGTAACGCGATGTGACTCAATGCGCATGCGATGCACATAAGATGCGATGTCAAGCGATGCATGCACATGTGACGCTATGTGCCTCAATGCGATGCACATAAGATGCGATATCAAGCGATGCCATGCGCATGTGACGAGATGTTGCTCAATGCGCATGCGATGCGATGCACATAGGATGCGATATCAAGCGATGCCATGCGCATGTGGTGCGACGTGACTCAACGCGCATTCTACGCGATACATATAAGATGCGAAATCAAGCGATGCCATGCGCATGTTTCGCGAGGTGACTCAATGCGCCTGCGATGCGATGTCGAGCGATGCCATGCGAATGTGATGCGATGTAACTCAATGCGCATGCGATGCACGTGAGATGCGATGTCGAGCGATGCATGCGCATGTGACGCGATGTGACTCAATGCGCTTCGATGCGATGCACATAAGATGCGATATCAAGCGATGCCATGCGTATGTGACACGATGTGGCTCAAGGCGCATGCGATGCGATGCACATAAGATGCGATATCAAGCGATGCCATACTCATGTGATGCGACGTAACTAAATGCGCATGCGACGCGATGCAGATAAGTTGCAATATCAAGCGATGCCATGCGCATGTGTTGCGACGTGACTCAATGCGCATGCGAAGCGATGCACTTAAGATGCGATAACAAGCGATACCATGCGCATGTGATGTGACGTGACTCAATGCGCTGCGAAGCGATGCACATAAGATGCGATATCAAGCGATTCCATTCGCAAGTGACGCGATGTGACTCAATGGGCCTGCGATGCGATGCACAAAAAATTCGATGTCGAGCGATGCATGCGCATGTGACGCGATGTTACTCAATGCGCTGCGATAAACATAGGATGCGATAACAAGCGATGCCATGCGCATGTCACGCGACGTGACTCAATGCGCATGCGATGCGATGCACATCAGATATGATATCAAGCGATGCCATGCGCATGTGACGCGACGTGACTTAATGCGCATGCGATTCGATGCACATAAGATGCGATATCAAGCGATGCCATGCGCATGTGGCTTGATGTGACTCAATGCGCTGCGATGCGATGCAAATAAGATGGGATATTAGGCGATGCCATGCGCATGTGACGCTATGTGACTCAATGCGCCTGCGATGCGATGCACATAAGATGCGATTTCGAGCGATGCCTTTCGCATGTGATGCGATGAGACTCAATCCGCATGCGATGCACGCAAGATGCGATGTCGAACGATGCATGCGCATTTGACGCGATGTGACTCAAAGCGCTGCGATGCGATGCACATAAGAGCGGATATCAAGCGATGCCATGGGCATGTGACGCGACGTGACTCAATGCGCTGCGATGCAATGCACATAAGATGCGATATCAAGCGATTCCATGCGCAAGTGACGCGATGTGACTCAATGCGCCTGCGATGCGATGCACATAAGATGCGATAACAAGCGATACCATGGGCATGTGACGTGACGTGACTAAATGCGCATCGATGCGATGCACATAAAATGGGATATCAAGCGATGCCATGCGCATGTGACGCGATGTGACTCAATGCGCATGCGATGCACATAAGATGCGATGTCAAGCGATGCATGCGCATGTGACGCTATGTGACTCAATGCGATGCACATAAGATGCGATATCATACGATGCCATGCGCATGTGACGCGATGTTGCTCAATGCGCATGCGATGCGATGCACATAAGATGCGATATCAAGCGATGCCATGCGCATGTGATGCGACGTGACTCAATGCGCATGCGTTGCGATGCACATAAGATGCGAAGTCGAGCGATGTCATGCGCATGTGGTGCGACGTGACTCAACGCGCATGCTATGCGATACATATAAGATGCGAAATCAAGCCATGCCATGCGCAGTTGGCGTGATGTGACTCAGGGCGCTGCGATGCAATGCACATAAGATGCGATATCAAGCGATGCAATGCGCATGTGACGGGATGTGACTCAATGCGCCTGCGATGCGATGTCGAGCAATGCCATGCGCATGTGATGCGATGTGACTCAATGCACATGCGATGCACGTAGGATGCGATGTCGAGCGATTCATTCGCATGTGACGCGATGTGACTCAAGGCGCTGCGATGCGATGCACATAAGATGCGATATCAAGCGGTGCCATGCGCATGTGACACGATGTGGCTCAAGGCGCATGCGATGCGATGCACATAAGATGCGATGTCGAGCGTCGCATGCGCATGCAAAGCGATGTGGCTCAATGCGCTGTGATGCGGTGCACATAAGATGCGATATCAAGCGATGCCATGCTCATGTGACGTATTGTGGCGCAATGCGCATGCGATGCGATGCACATAAGATGCGATATCAAGCGATGCCATGCGCATGTGATGCGACGTGACTCAATGCGCATGCGATGCGATGCACATAAGATGCGATGTCGAGCGATGTCATGCGCATGTGGTGCGACGTGGCTCAATGCGCATGCTATGCGATACACATCAGATATGACATCAAGCGATGCCATGCGCATGTGACGCGACGTGGCTTAATGCGCATGCGATTCGATGCACATAAGTTGCGATATCAAGCGATGCCATGCGCATGTGGCGTAATGTGACTCAATGCGCTGCGATGCGATGCACATAAGATGCGATATCACGCGACGCCATGCGCATGTGACGCGATGTGGCTCAATGCGCATGCTCACATAAGATGCGATGTCAAGCGATGCATGCGCATGTGACGCTATGTGACTCAATGCGCTGCGATGCGATGCACATAAGATTAGATATCAAGCGATGCCATGCGCATGTGACGCGATGTGGCTCAATGCGCATGCGATGGGATGCACATGAGATGCGATATCAGGCGATGCCATGCGCATGTGACGCGATGTGACTCAATGCGCATGCGATGCACATAAGATGCGATGTCGAGCGATGCATGCGCATGTGACACTATGTGACTCAATGCACTGCGATGCGGTGCACATAAGATGCGATATCAAGCGATGCCATGCGCATGTGACGCATTGTGGCGCAATGCGCATGCGATGCGATGCACATAAGATGCGATATCAAGCGATGTCATGCGCATGTGGTGTGACGTGACTCAACGCGCATGCTAAGCGATACACATAAGATGCGAAATCAAGTGATGCCATGCGCATGTGACGCGAGGTGACTCAATGCGCATACGATGAGATGCACATAAGATGCGTTATCATCGATGCCATGCGCATGTGACGCGACGTGGCTCAATGCGCATGCGATGCGATACATATAAGATGCGATATCAAGATATGCCATGCGCATGTGACGCGACGTGACTCAATGCGCATGCGATGCGATGCACATAAGATGCGATATCAAGCGATGCTATGCGCATGTGGCGTGATGTGACACAATGCGCTACGATGCAATGCACATAAGATGCGATATCAAGCGATGCCATGCGCATGTGACGCGATGTGACACAATGCTCCTGTGATGCGAGGTCGAGCGATGCCATGCGCATGTGATGCGATGTGACTCAATGCGCATGCGATGCACGTAAGATGCGATGTCGAATGATGCATGCGCATTTGACGCGATGTGACTCAATCCGCTGCGATGCGATGCACATAAGAGGTGATAACAAGCGATGCCATGGGCATGTGACGCGACGTGACTCAATGCGATGCGATGCACATAAGATGCGGTATCAAGCGATTCCAAGAGCAAATGACGCGATGTGGCTCAATGCGCCTGCGATGCGATGCACATAACATGCAATATCAGGCGATGCCATGCGCATGTGACGCGACGTGACCCAATGAACATGCAATGAGATGCACATAAGATGCGATATCAAGCGCTGCCATGGGCATGTGACGCGACGTGTCTCAATGCGCATGCGTTGCGATGCACATCAGATATGATATCAAGCGATGCCATGCGCATGTGACGTGACGTGACTTAATGCGCATGCGATTCGATGCACATAAGATGGGATATCAAGTGATGCCATGCGCATGTGACGCTATGTGACGCAATGCGCATGCGATGCGATGCACATAAGATGCGATAACAAGCGATGCTATGCGCATGTGAGGCGACGTGACTCAATGCGCATGCGATGCTATGCACATAAGTTGGGATATCAAGCGATACCATGCGCGTGTGACGCGATGTGACCCAATGCGCATTCGATGCGATGCAGATAAGTTGCAATATGAAGCGATGCCATGCGCATGTGACGCGACGTGACTCATTGTGCATGCGAAGCAATGCACATAAGATGCGATAACAAGCGATACCATGGGCATGTGACGTGACGTGACTCAATGCACTGCGATATGATGCACATAAGATGCGATAACAAGCGATGCCATGCGCATGTGACGCGACGAGACACAATGCGAATGCGATGCCATGCACAAAAGATGCGATAACAAGCTATGCCATGCGCATGTGGTGCGGCGTCACTCAATGCGCATGCGATGCGATGCACATAAGATGCGATATCAAACGATGCCATACGCATGTGCACCGACGTGACTCAATGCGCCTGGGATGAGATGCACATAAAATGCGATATAAAGCGATGCCATGCGCATGTGTCCTGACGTGACTCAATGCACATGCGATGCGATGCACATAAGATGCGATAACAAGCGATGCCATGGGCCTGTGACGCGACGTGACTCAATGCGATGCACATAAAATCCGATATCAAGCGATGCCATGCGTATGTGACGCAAGTGACTCAATGCGCATGCGATACGATGCATATATGATGCGATATCAAGCGATGCCATGCGCATGTGACGTGATGTGACTCAATCCGCATGCGATACGATGCACATAAGATGCGATATCAAGCGATGCCATGCGCATGTTGCGTGATGTGACTCAATGCGCTGCGATGCGATGCACATAAGACGCGATATCAAGCGATGCCATGCGCATTTGACGCGATGTGACTCAATGCGCATACAATGCGATGCACACAAGATGCGATGTCGAGCGATGCCATGCGCGTGTGATACGATGTGACTCAATGCGCATGCGATATACAAGATATGCGATTTCGAGCAATGCATGCGCAGTTGACGCGATGCAGATAAGATGGGGTATCAAGCAATGCCATGCGCATGTGACGCCAACTGACACAATGCGAATGCGATGCGATGCACATAAGATGCGATAACAAGCGATGACATGCGCATGTGACGCGATGTGACTCAATGCGCATGCGATGCGATGCACATAAGATGCGATAACAAGCGATGACATGCGCATGTGACGCGATGTGACTCAATGCGCATGCGATGCGATGCACATAAGATGCGATAACAAGCATATGCTATGCGCATGTGACGCGATGTGACTAAATGCGCTGCGATGAGATGCACATAATATGCGATATCAAGTGATGCCATGCGCATGTGACGCTATGTGACACAATGCGCATGCGATGCGATGCACATAAGATGCGATATCAAGAGGTGCCATGCGCATGTGACGCGATGTGGCTCAATGCGAATGCGATGCGATGCACATAAGATGCGATAACAAGCGATGCCATGCGCATGCGATGCGATGCACATCAGATATGATATCAAGCGATGCCATGCGCATGTGACGCGACGTGACTCAATGCGCATGCGATGCGATGCACATAAGATGCGATATCAAGAGGTGCCATGCGCATGTGACGCGATGTGGCTCAATGCGCATGCGAAGCGAGACACATAAGATGCGATAACAAGCGATGACATGCGCATGTGACGCGATGTGACTCAATGCGAATGCGAAGCGAGACACATAGGATGCGATAACAAGCGATGCTATGCGCATGTGACGCGATGTGACTCAATGCGCATGCGATGCACGTAAGATGCGATATCAAGAGGTGCCATGCGCATGTGACGCGATGTGGCTCAATGCGCATGCGATGCGATGCACATAAGATGCGATAACAAGCGTTGCCATGCGCATGCGATGCGATGCACATCAGATATGATATCAAGCGATGCCATGCGCATGTGACGCGACGTGACTCAATGCGCATGCGATGCGATGCACATCAGATATGATATCAAGCGATGCCATGCGCATGTGACGTGACGTGACTCAATGCGTTGCGATGCGTGCACACAAGATGTGATAACAAGCGATGCCATGCGCATGTGACGCGACGTGACTCAATGCGCACGCGATGCGATGCACATCAGATATGATATCAAGCGATGCCATGCGCATGTGACGTGACGTGACTTAATGCGCATGCGATTCGATGCACATAAGATGGGATATCAAGTGATGCCATGCGCATGTGACGCTATGTGACACAATGCGCATGCGATGCGATGCACATAAGATGCGATAACAAGCGATGCTATGCGCATGTGACGCGACGTGACTCAATGCGCATGCGATGCTATGCACATAAGTTGGGATATCAAGCGATACCATGCGCGTGTGACGCGATGTGACCCAATGCGCATTCGATGCGATGCAGATAAGTTGCAATATGAGGCGATGCCATGCGCATGTGACGCGACGTGACTCATTGTGCATGCGAAGCAATGCACATAAGATGCGATAACAAGCGATACCATGGGCATGTGACGTGACGTGACTCAATGCACTGCGATATGATGCACATAAGATGCGATAACAAGCGATGCCATGCGCATGTGACGCGACGTGACTCAATGCGCCTGCGATGCGATGCATATCAGATATGATATCTAGCGATGCCATGCGCATGTGACGCGACGTGACTTAATGCGCATGCGATTCGATGCACATAAGATGGGATATGAAGTGATGCCATGCGCATGTGACGCTATGTGACTCAATGCGCCTGCGATGCGATGCACATAAGATGCGATTTCGAGCGATGCATGCGCATTTGACCCGATATGACTCAATAGGCTGCGATGCGATGCACATAAGAGGCGATAACAAGCGATGCCATGGGCATGTGACGCGACGTGACTCAATGCGCTGCGATGCGCTGCACATAAGATGCGATATCAAGCGATTCCAAGCGCAAGTGACGCGATGTGACTCAATGCGCCTGCGATGCGATGCACATAAGATGCGTTTTCAAGCGATACAATGCGCATGTGACGCGACGTGACTCAATGCGAATGCGATGCAATGCACATAAGATGCGATATCAAGCGACGCCATGCGCACGTGACGCGATGTGGCTCAATGCGCATGCGCACATAAGATGCGATGTCGAGCGATGCATGCGCATGTGACGCTATGTGACTCAATGTGCATGCGATGCGATGCACAATAGATGCGATATCAAGCGATGCCATGCGCATGTGACGCGACGTGACTCAATGCGCATGCGATGCACATAAAATGCCATACCAAGCGATGCCATGCGCATGTGAAGCGATGTGACTCAATGCGCATGCCCTGCGATGCACATAAGATGCGATATCAAGCGATGCCATGCGCATGTCGTGCGACGTGACTCAATGCGCATCCTATGCAATACACACAAGATGCGAAATCAAGCGATGCCATGCGATTAGACGCGACGTGACTCAATTCGCATGGGATGAGGTGCACATAAGCTGCCTTATCAAGCGATGCCATGCGCATGTGACGCGACGTGACAGAATGCGCATGCGATGCGATGCACATAAGATGCGAAATCAAGCGATGCCATGCGCATGTGACGCGACGTGACTCAATACGCATGCGATGCGATGCAGATAAGTTGCAATATCAAGCGATGCCATGCGCATGTGAGGCGACGTGACTCAATGCGCATGCGAAGCGATGCACATAAGATGCGATAACAAGCGATTCCATGCGCAAGTGACGCGATGTGACTCAATGCGCCTGCGATGCGATGCACAAAAAATTCGATGTCGAGCGATGCCATGCGCATGTGATGCGATGTGACTCAATGCGCATGAGCACATAAGATGCGATGTCGAGCGATGCATGCGCATGTGACGCTATGTTACTCACTGCGCTGCGATGCGATGCACATAAGATGCGATATCAAGCGTCGCCATGCGCATGTGACGCGATGTGGCTCAATCCGCATGCGCACATAAAATGCGATGTCGAGCGATGCATGCGCATGTGACGCTATGTGACTCAATGAGCTGCGATGCGATGCACATAAGATGCGATATCAAGCGATGCCATGCGCATGTGACGCGATGTGACTCAATGCGCCTGCGATGCGATGCAGATAAGATGCGATGTAGAGCGATACCATGCGCATGTGATGCGATGTGACTCAATGCGCATGCGATGCACGTAAGATGCAATGTCGAGCGATGCATGCGCATGTGACGCGATCTGACTCAATGCGCTGCGATGCGATTCACATAAGATGCGATATCAAGCGATGCCATGCGCATGTGATGCGACGTGACTCAATGCGTATGCGATGCGATGCACATGAAATGCGATATCAAGCGATGCCATGCACATGTGACGCGACGTGACTTAATGCGCATGCGATGCACATAAAATGCCATACCAAGCGATGCCATGCGCATGTGAAGCGATGTGACTCAATGCGCATACAATGCGATGCACACAAGATGCGATGTCGAGCGATGCCATGCGCGTGTGATACGATGTGACTCATAGCGCATGCGATATACAAGATATGCGATTTCGAGCAATGCATGCGCAGTTGACGCGATGCAGATAAGATGCGGTATCAAGCAATGCCATGCGCATGTGACGCCAACTGACACAGTGCGAATGCGATGCGATGCACATAAGATGCGATAACAAGCGATGACATGCGCATGTGACGCGATGTGACTCAATGCGCATGCGATGCGATGCACATAAGATGCGATAACAAGCGATGACATGCGCATGTGACGCGATGTGACTCAATGCGCATGCGATGCGATGCACATAAGATGCGATAACAAGCATATGCTATGCGCATGTGACGCGATGTGACTCATTGCGCTGCGATGCGATGCACATAATATGCGATATCAAGTGATGCCATGCATATGTGACGCTATGTGACAAAATGCGCATGCGATGCGATGCACATAAGATGCGATAACAAGCGATGCCATGCGCGTGTGATACGATGTGACTCAATGCGCATGCGATTTACAAGATATGCGATTTAGAGCAACGCATGCGCAGTTGACGCGATGCAGATAAGATGCGGTATCAAGCAATGCCATGCGCATGTGACGCCAACTGACACAATGCGAATAAGATGCGATGCACATAAGATGCCGTAAAAGCGATGACATGCGCATGTGACGCGATGTGACTCAATGCGAATGCGAAGCGAGACACATAAGATGCGATAACAAGCGATGCTATGCGCATGTGACGCGATGTGACTCAATGCGCTGCGATGCGATGCACATAATATGCGATATCAAGAGATGCCATGCGCATGTGACGCGATGTGGCTCAATGCGCATGCGATGCGATGCACATAAGATGCGATAACAAGCGATGCCATGCGCATGCGATGCGATGCACATCAGATATGATATCAAGCGATGCCATGCGCATGTGACGCGACGTGACTCAATGCGCATGCGATGCGATGCACATCAGATATGATATCAAGCGATGCCATGCGCATGTGACGTGACGTGACTCAATGCGTTGCGATGCGTGCACACAAGATGTGATAACAAGCGATGCCATGCGCATGTGACGCTATGTGACCCAATGCGCATTCGATGCGATGCAGATAAATTGCAATATGAAGCGATGCCATGCGCATGTGACGCGACGTGACTCATTGTGCATGCGAAGCAATGCACATAAGATGCGATAACAAGCGATACCATGGGCATGTGACGTGACGTGACTCAATGCACTGCGATATGATGCACATAAGATGCGATAACAAGCGATGCCATGCGCATGTGACGCGACGTGACTCAATGCGCATGCGATGCGATGCATATCAGATATGATATCTAGCGATGTCATGCGCATGTGACGCGACGTGACTTAATGCGCATGCGATTCGATGCACATAAGATGGGATATCAAGTGATGCCATGCGCATGTGACGCTATGTGACTCAATGCGCCTGCGTTGCGATGCACATAAGATGCGATTTCGAGCGATGCCATTCGCATGTGATGCGGTGAGACTCAATGCGCAAGCGATGCACGTAAGATGCGATATCGAGCGATGCATGCGCATTTGACCCGATATGACTCAACGAGCTGCGATGCGATGCACATAAGAGGCGATAGCAAGCGATGCCATGGGCATGTGACGCGACGTGACTCAATGCACTGCGATTCGCTGCACATAAGATGCGAAATCAAGCGATTCCAAGCGCAAGTGACGCGATGTGACTCAATGCGCCTGCGATGCGATGCACATAAGATGCGTTATCAAGCGATACCATGCGCATGTGACCCGACGTGACTCAATGCGAATGCGATGCAATGCACATAAGATGCGATATCAAGCGACGCCATGCGCATGTGACGCGATGTGCCTCAATGCGCATGCGCACATAAGATGCGATTTTGAGCGATGCATGCGCATGTGACGCTATGTGACTCAATGTGCATGCGATGCGATGCACAATAGATGCGATATCAAGCGATGCCATGCGCATGTGACGCGACGTGACTCAATGTGCATGCGATGCACATAAAATGCCATACCAAGCGATGCCATGCGCATGTGAAGCGATGTGACTCAATGCGCATGCGCTGCGATGCACATAAGATGCGACATCAAGCGATGCCATGCGCATGTGATGCGACGTAACCGAATGCGCATGCGATGTCATGCACATAACATGCGATATCAAGCGATGCCATGCGCATGTCGTGCGACGTGACTCAATGCGCATCCTATGCAATACACACAAGATGCGAAATCAAGCGATGCCATGCGATTAGACGCGACGTGACTCAATGCGCATGGGATGAGGTGCACATAAGCTGCCTTATCAAGCGATGCCATGCGCATGTGACGCGACGTGACAGAATGCGCATGCGATGCGATGCACATAAGATGCGAAATCAAGCGATGCCATGCGCATGTGACGCGACGTGACTCAATACGCATGCGATGCGATAAGTTGCAATATCAAGCGATGCCATGCGCATGTGAGGCGACGTGACTCAATGCGCATGCGAAGCGATGCACATAAGATGCGATAACAAGCGATTCCATGCGCAAGTGACGCGATGTGACTCAATGCGCCTGCGATGCGATGCACATTAGATGCGATATCAAGCTATGCCATGCGCATGTGATGCGATGTGACTCAATGCGCCTGAGCACATAAGATGCGATGTCGAGCGATGCATGCGCATGTGACGCTATGTAACTCACTGCGCTGCGATGCGATGCACATAAGATGCGATATCAAGCGTCACCATGTGCATGTGACGCGATGTGGCTCAATGCGCTTACGCACATAAGATGCGATGTCGAGCGATGCATGCGCATGTGACGCTATGTGACTCAATGCGCTGCGATGCGATGCACATAAGATGCGATATCAAGCGATGCCATGCGCATGTGACGCGATGTGACTCAATGCGCCTGCGATGCGATGCAGATAAGATGCGATGTAGAGCGATGCCATGCGCATGTGATGCGATGTGACTCAATGCGCATGCGATGCACGTAAGATGCAATGTCGAGCGATGCATGCGCATGTGAAGCGATGTGACTCAATGCGCATGCGCTGCGATGCACATAAGATGCGACATCAAGCGATGCCATGCGCATGTGATGCGACGTGACCTAATGCGCATCCTATGCAATACACACAAGATGCGAAATCAAGCGATGCCATGCGATTAGACTCGACGTGACTCAATGCGCATGGGATGAGGTGCACATAAGCTGCCTTATCAAGCGGTGCCATGCGCATGTGACGCGACGTGAATCAATGCGCATGCGATGCGATGCACATAAGATGCGATAACAAGCGATGCCATGCGCATGTGACGCGACGTGACACAATGCGCATGCGATGCGATGCACATAAGATGCGATATCAAGCGATGCCATGCGCACGTGACGCGACGTGGCTCAATGCGCATGCGATGCGATGCACATAAGATGCGATTACAAGCGATACCATGCGCATGTGACGAGTCATGACTCAAAGCGCATGCGATGCGATGCACATAAGACTCGATATCAAGCGATGCCATGCGCATGTGACGTGATGTGACTCAATCCGCATGCGATGCGATGCACATAAGATGCGATATCAAGCGATGCCATGCGCATGTGGCGTGATGTGATTAATTGCGCTGCGATGCGATGCACATAAGATGCGATATCAAGCGATGCCATGCGCATGTGACGCGACGTGACTCAATGCGCATGCGATGCGATGCACATAAGATGCGATACCAAGCGATAACATGCGCATGTGACACGACGTGACTCAATGCGCAGATGTGCAATGCACATGAGATGCGATATCAAGCGATGCCATGCGCATGTGACGCGATGTGAGTCAATGCGCATGCGATGCGATGCACATAAGATGCGATATCAAGCGATGCCATGCGCATGTGACGCGAGGTGACTCAATGCGCATGCGATGCGATGCACATAAGATGCGATATCAAGCGATGCCATGCGCATGTGACGCGACGTGACTCAATGCACGTGCGATGCGATGCACATCAGATGCGATTACAAGCGATACCATGCGCATGTGACGAGTCGTGACTCAATGCGCATGGGATGCAATGCACATATGATTCGATATCAAGCTGTGCCATGCATATGTGACGCGATGTGACTCAATGCGCTGCGATGCGATGCACTTAAGATGCGATATCAAGCAATGCCTTGGTCATGTGACGCGATGTGGCTCAATGCGCATGCGTTTCGATGCACATAAGATGCGATATCAAGCGATGCCATGCGCATGTGATGCGACGCGTATCAATGCGCATGCGATGCGATGCACATAAGATGCGATTAAAAGCGATGCCATGCACATGTGACGAGTCGTGACTCAATGCGCATGCGATGCACATAAGATGTGGTATCAGGCGGTGCCATGCGTATGTGACGCGAAGTGTCTCATTGCTATGCGACGCGATGCACATAAGATGCATTATCAAGCGATTCCATGCGCATGTGGCGTGATGTGACTCACTGCGCTGCGATGCGAGGCACATAAGTTGCGATAATAAGCGATGCCGTGCGCATGTGCTGCGATGTGTGTCAATGCGCTTGCGATGCGATGCACATAAGATGCGATATCAAGCGATGGCATGCGCATGTAACGCGACCTGACTCAATGCGCATGCCATTTACATAAGATGCGATATCAAGCGATACCAAGCGCATGTGACGCGATGTGACTCAATGCGCATGCGATGCGATGCACATAAGATGCGATATTAAGCGATCCCATACGCATGTGACGTGACGTGACTCAATGCGCATGAGATGCGATGCACATGAGATGCGATGTCAAGCGATGCCATGCGCATGTGACGCGACGTGACTCAATGCACATGCGATGCGATGCACATAAGGTGCGATATCAAGCGATTCCATGCGCATGTTACGCGATGTGAGTCAATGCGCATGCGATTAGATGCACATAAGATGCGATAACAAGCGATGCCATGCGCATGTGACGCGACGTGACCTAATGCGCATGCGATTTGAATGCACATAAGATACGATATCAAGCGATGCCATGCGCATGTGACGCGACGTGACTCAATGCGCATGCGATGCGATGCACATAAGATGCGATTACAAGCGATACCATGCGCATGTGACGAGTCGTGACTCAATGCGCATGCGATGCGATGCACATAAGATTCGATATCAAGCGGTGCCATGCGTATGTGGCGCGAAGTGACTCAATGCGCATGCGATGCGTTGCACATAATATGCGATATCAAGCGATGCCATGCGCATGTGACGTGATGTGTCTCAATCCGCATGCGATCAAATAATCTTTTAAAATTTTAATCTTTTAGATTTTTAAGTATTAACTTGTTGAGTTTGTATTTAGCTGTGTTTGGCGCTAAATTTATTTGCATGTTGTGTGTTTTATCTTTTTATTTCTATTATTTTATTTGTTATTAATTGCATGACGTATTAGCTTTTATTTATTTAATCTTTCAATTTTTAATTTTTAAATTCTATGTTGTCTCTTATCCGTGTATGTCATGTGTAGATTGTGTAGTGATTTTAATGTGTTATGTTCCCCTTCTTATCATACTATATTATGTAATAATTAATTAATAATATCCATTAAATATAATCATAATCTATGTTACTAAATCAGTCAATTGGAAATTAATTGTAATAACAAATGTATTAAGGACTCGGCCATAAATGTTAAGAAGCCGAGTCAATTAAGAATGGGGAGCCCCCTAGTCTGCGGTTGCGCAGGCTCTGGGGCTTTTTTTTAGTAAAAAAAAAAAAAAAAAATCCGCATGCGATGAGATGGACATAAGATCAAGCGATGCCATGCGCATGTGGCGTGATATGACAAATTGCACTGCGATGCGATGCACATAAGATGCGATATCAAGCGATGCCATGCGCATGTGACGCGACCTGACTCAATGCGCATGCGATTTACATAAGATGCGATATCAAGCATGCCATGCGCATGTGATGCGATGTGACTCAATGCGCATGCGATGCGATGCACATTTGATGCGATTTCAAGCGATGCCATGCGCATGTGATGCGATGTGACTCAATGCGGATGCGATGCACATAAGATGCGATATCAAGCGTTGCCATGCGCATGTGACGCGATATCGCTCAATGTGCATGCGAAGCGATGCACATAAGACGCGATATAGAGCGATGCGATGCGCATGTGATGCGACGTGACTCAATGCAAATGCGATGCGATGCACATAAGATGCAACGTCGAGCGATGCCTAGCGCACGTGATGCGATGTGACTCAATGCGCATGCGATGCAATGCACATAAGATGCGATATCAAGAGATGCCATGCGCATGTGATGCGACGTGACTCATTGCGCATGCGCTGCGATGCACATGAGATGCGATATCGAACGATGCCATGCGCATGTGACGCGATGTGGCTCAAATCGCATGCGATGCAATGCACATAAGATGCGATATCAAGAGATGCCATGCGCATGTGATGCGACGTGACTCAATGCAAATGCGATGCGATGCACATAAGATGCGATATCGAACGATGCCATGCGCATGTGACGCGATGTGGCTCAAATCGCATGCGATGCAATGCACATAAGATGCGATATCAAGAGATGCCATGCGCATGTGATGCGACGTGACTCATTGCGCATGCGCTGCGATGCACATGAGATGCGATATCAAGCCATTGTATGCGCATGTGACGCGACCTGACTCAATGCGCACGCGATTTACAAAAGGAGCGATGTCAAACGATGCCAAGCGCATGTGACGCGACGTGACTCAATGCGCATGCGATGCGATGCACATTAGATCCGATATCAAGCGATGCCATGCGCATGTGAGGCGAATGAATCAATGTGAATGCGATGTGATGCACATAAGATGCGATATTAAGCGATGCCATGCGCATGTGACGTGACGCGAATCAATGCGAATGCGATGCGAAGCACATAAGATGCGGTATCTGCGATGCCATGCGCATGTAGCGTGATGTGACTCAATGCGCAGCGATTCGAAGCACGTAAGATGCGATGTCGAGCGATGCATGCGCATGTGACGCAATGTGACTCAATGCGCTGCGATGCGATGCACATAAGATGCGATTAGAAGCGATGCCATGCGAATGTGACGAGTCGCGACTCAATGCGCATGCGACGCGATGCACATAATAAGCGATATCAAGCAATGCCATGCACATGTGACGTGATGTGACTCAATCCGCATGCGATGCGATGCAGATAAGATGCATTATCAAGCGATACCGTGCGCATGTGGCGTGATGTGGCTCAATGCGCAGCGATGCGAGGCACACAAGATGCGATATCAAGCGATGCCATGCGCATGTGCCCCGATGTGAGTTAATGCGCATGCAATGCGATGCACATAAGATGCGATGTCGAGCGATGCAAAGCGCATGTGATGCGATGTGACTCAATGCGCATACGATGCACATAATATGCGATATCAAGCAATTCCATGCGCATGTGACGCGATGTGGCTCAATGCGCATGTGATGCGATGCACATAAGATGCGATATCAAGCGGTGCCATGCGCATGTGACGCGACGTGAATCAATGTGAATGCGATGCGATGAACATAAGGTGCGATATCAAGAGATGCCATGCGCATGTGACACGACGTGACTCAATGCGCATGCGATGCGATGCACATAAGGTGCGATATCACGCGATGCCATGCTCATGTGAGGCGACGTGACAAAATGCGCATGCGATGCGATGCACATTAGATGTGATATCAAGCGATGCCATTCGCATGTGACGAGTTGTGACTAAATGCGCATGCGATGAACATAAGGTGCGACATCAAGAGATGCCATGCGCATGTTACGCGACGTGACTCAATGCGCATGCGATGCAATGCACATAAGATGCGATATCAAGCGATGCCATGCGCATGTGACGCGACGTGAACAAATGCCCATACGATGCGATGCAGATAAGTTGCAATAGCAAGATATGCCATGCGCATGTGACGCGATGTGACTTAATGCGCATGCGATGCGATGCACATAAGATGCGATGTCGAGCGATGCAAAGCGCATGTGATGCGATGTGACTCAATGCGCATACGATGCACATAATATGCGATATCAAGCAATTCCATGCGCATGTGACGCGATGTGGCTCAATGCGCATGTGATGCGATGCACATAAGATGCGATATCAAGCGGTGCCATGCGCATGTGACGCGATGTGAATCAATGCGCATGCGATGCGACGTACATAAGATGCGATATCAAGCACTGCCATGGGCATGTGATGCGACGCGACTCAATGCGCATGCGAGCGATGCACATTAGATGCGATATCAAACGATGCCATGCGCATATGACGCGATGTCAGTCAATGCACATGCGATGCCATGCACAAAAGATGCATTATTGAGCCTTGTCATGCGCATGTGACGCGACGTGACTCAGTGCGCATGCGACGCCCTGCACATAAGATGCGATATCAAGCGATGCCATGCATATGTGACCAGATATGACTCAATTCGCATGCGATGCGATGCACATAAAATGCGATATCAAGCGATGCCATGCGCATGTGATGCTAAGTGACTCCATGCGCATGTGATCCGATGGACATAAGATGCAATATCAAGCGATGCCATGCGCATTTGACGCGACGTGACTCAATAAGCATACGATGCGATGCACATAAGATGCGATATCAAGCAATGCCATGCGCATGTGATGCGACGTGACTCAATGCGCATGCGATGCGATGCACATGAGATGCGATATCAAGAGATGCCATGTGCATGTGACGCTACGTGACTCAATGCGCATGCGATTTGATGCACATAAGATGCGATATCAAGCGATGCCATGCGCATGTGACGCGATGTGGCTCAATGCGCATGCGAAGCGATGCACATAAGATGCGATATCAAGCGATGCCATGCGCATGTGATGCGACGTGACTCAATGCGCATGCGATGCGATGCACATCAGATGCGATATCAAGCGATGGCATGCGCATCTGACGCGACGTGACTCAATGCGCATGCGATTTACATAAGATGCGATATCAAGCGATGCCATGCGCAGGTGATGCGACGAGACTCAATGCGCATGCGATGCGATGCACATGAGATGCGATATCAAGCGATGCCATGCATCTGTGACGCAACGCGACTCAATGCGCATGCGATGTACCTAAGGTGCGAAATCAAGCGATGCCATGCGCATGTGACGCGATGTGAGTCAATGCGCATGCGATGCGATGCACATAAGATGCGATAACAAGCGATGCCATGCGCATGTGACTTGACGTGACACAATGCGCATGCGATGCGATGCACATAAGATGCGATATCAAGCGATGCCATGCGCATCTGACGCGACGTGACTCAATGCGCATGCGATGCAATGCACATAAGATGCGATATCAAGCGATGCCATGCGCATGTGACGCGACGTGAACAAATGCGCATACGATGCGATGCAGATAAGTTGCAATAGCAAGATATGGCATGCGCATGTGACGCGATGTGACTTAATACGCATGCGAAGCGATGCACATAAGATGCGATAACAAGCGATAACATGCGCATGTGACACGACGTGACTCAATGCGCAGCGATGCGATGCACATAAGATGCGATAACAAGCGATGCCATGAGCATGTGACGCGACGTGACTCAATGCGCATGCGATGCGATGCGATGCACATAAGATGCGATATCAAGCGATGCCATGCGCATGTGACGTGATGTGACTCAATCCGCATGCGATGCGATGCACATAAGATGCGATATCACGCGATGCCATGCGCATGTGGCGTGATGTGATTAATTGCGCTGCGATGCGATGTACATAAGATGCGATGTCGAGTGATGTCATGCGCAGTTGGTGCGACGTGACTCAATGAGCATGCGATGCACATAAGATGCGGAATCAAGCGATGCCATGCGCATGTGACGATACGTGACTCAATGCGCATGCGATGCCATGCACATAAGATGCGATATCAAGCGATGCCATGCGCATGTGACACGATGTGGCTCAAGATGTGATGCACATAAGATGCGATATCAAGCGATGCCATGCGCATGTGATGCGACGTGACTCAATGCGCATGCGATGCGATGCACATGAGATGCGATATCAAGCGATGCCACGCGCATGTGACGCGATGTGACTCAATGCGCATGCGATGCGATGCACATAAGATTCGATATCAAGCGATGCCATGCGCATGTGATGCGACGTG
Source organism: Tenodera sinensis (assembly GCA_030765045.1). Classification (NCBI taxonomy): domain Eukaryota; kingdom Metazoa; phylum Arthropoda; class Insecta; order Mantodea; family Mantidae; genus Tenodera; species Tenodera sinensis. The sequence goes on along the minus strand of CM060970.1, from coordinate 110,624,501 downwards.
ACTCAATGCGCATGGGATGCGATGCAGATAAGATGCGATATCAAGCGTTGCCATTCGCATGTGACGCGACGTGACTCAATGCGCATGCGATGCGATGCACATTAGATGCGATATCAAGCGATGCCATGCGCATGTGACGTGATGTGATTAATTGCGCTGCGATGCGATGCACATATGATGCGATATCAAGCGATGCCATGCGCATGTGATGCGACGTGACTCAATGCGCATGCGATGCGATGCACATGAGATGCGATTTCAAGCGATGCCATGCGCATGTGATGCGATGTGACTCAATGCGGATGCGATGCACATAAGATGCGATATCAAGCGATGCCATGCGCGTGTGACGCGATGTGGCTCAATGTGCATGAAAAGCGATGCACATAAGACGCGATATCAAGCGATGCGATGCGCATGTGATGCGACGTGACTCAATGCAAATGCGATGCGATGCACATAAGATGCGACGTCGGGCGATGCCTAGCGCACGTGATGCGAAGTGCCTCAATGCGCATGCGATGCACATAAGATGCGATATCAAGCGATGCCATGCTCATGTGACGCGATGTGGCTCAAATCGCATGCGATGCGATGCACATTAGATGCGATATCAAGCGATGCCATGCGCATGTGAGGCGACGTGAATAAATGTGAATGCGATGCGATGCACATGAGATGCGATATCAAGAGATGCCAAGCGTATGTGACGCGACGTGACTCAAAGCGCATGCGATGCGATGCACATTAGATGCGATATCAAGCGATGCCTTCGCATGTGAGGCGACGTGAGTCAATGTGAATGCGATGCGATGCACATAAGATGCGATATCTGCGATGCCATGCGCATGTAGCGTGATGTGACTCAATGCGCTGCGATTCGAAGCACGTAAGATGCGATGTCGAGCGATGCATGCGCATGTGACGCAATGTGACTCAATGCGCTGCGACGCGATGCACATATGGTGCGATTACAAGCGATACCATGCGCATGTGACGAGTCGCGACTCAATGCGCATGCGATGCGATGCACATAAGATGCTATATCAAGCGGTGCCATGCGTATGTGACGCGAAGTGGCTCAATGCGCATGCGACGCGATGCACATAATGAGCGATATCAAGCGATGCCATGCACAAGTGACGCGATGTGACTCAATCCGCATGCGATGCGATGCAGATAAGATGCATTATCAAGCGATACCATGCGCATGTGCCGCGATGTGAGTTAATGCGCATGCAATGCGATGCACATAAGATGCGATGTCGAGCGATGCGAAGCGCATGTGATGCGATGTGACTCAATGCGCATACGATTCACATAAGATGCGATATCAAGCGATTCCATGCGCATGTGAGGGCTCAATGCGCATGCGAAGCGATGCACAAAAGATTCGATATTAACCGATGCCATGCGTATGTGATGCGATGTGACTCAATGGGCATGCGCTGCGATGCAGATGAGATGCGATATCAAGCGATGGCATGCGCATGTGACGCGATGTGACTCAATGCGCATGCGATGCGATGCACATAAGATGCGATATCAAGCGATACCATGCGCATGTGACGCGACTTGAATCAATGTGAATGCGATGTCTGCACATAAGATGCGATATCAAGCGATGCCATACGCATGTGACGCGAGATTAATCAATGTGAATTCAATGCGATGCACATAAGATGCGATGTTGAGCGATGTCATGCGCATGTGGTGCGATGTGACTCTATGCGCATGCTATCCGATACACATAAGATGCGAAATCAAGCGATGCCATGCGCATTAGACGCGACGTGGCTCAATGCGCATGCAATGAGATGAACATAAGATGCGTTATCAAGCGATGCCATGCGCATGTGACGCGATCTGGCTCAATGCACATGCGATGCGATGCACATAAGATGCGATATCAAGCGATTCCATGCGCATGTTACGCGATGTGAGTCAATGCGCATGCGATGCCATGCACATAAGATGCGATATCGAGCGATGCATATGCATATGACGCAATGTGACTCAATGCGCATGCGATTTACATAAGATATATCAAGCATGCCATGTTCATGTGATGCGATGTGACTCAAGGCGCATGCGATGCACGTAAGATGCGATGTCGAGCGATGCATGCGCATGTGAGTCAATGTGACTCAATTGTCTGCGATGCGATGCACATAAGATGCGATATCAAGCGATGCCATGTGCATGTGACGCGAATTCGCTCAATGCGCATGCGATGCGATGCACATGAGGTGCGATTTCAAGCGATGCCATGCGCATGATATGCGACGTGACTCAACGCTAATAGCGATGCACTTAAGATGCGATGTCAAGCGATGTCATGCGCATGTGACGCAATGCGATTGAATGTGCATGCGATGCGATGCACATAAGATGCGATATCAAACGATGGCATGCGCATCTGACGCGACGTGACTCAATGCGCATGCGACTTACAAAAGATGCGATATCAAGCGATGCCATGCGCATGTGACGCGATGTGACTCAATGTGCCCACGATGCACATAACATGGATATCAAGCGATGCCATGCGCACGTGATGCGACGTGACTCAATGCGCAAGCGATGCAATGCACATGAGATGCGATATTAAGCGATTCCATGCACATGTTACGCGACGCGACTCAATGCGCATGCGATGCACCTAAGATGCGATATCAAGCGATGCCATGCACATGTGACGCGCTGTGGCTCAATGCGCATGCAATGCGATGAACATAAGATGCGATATGAAGTGATACCATGCGCATGTGACGCAATGTGGCTCAATGCGCATGCGATGCGACGTACATAAGATGCGATATCAAGCACTGCCATGGGCATGTGATGCGACGCGACATAATGCGCATGCGAGCGATGCACATTAGATGCGATATCAAATGATGTCATGCGCATATGACGCGATGTCACTCAATGCACATGCGATGCCATGCACGAAAGATGCATTATTGAGCCTTGTCATGCGCATGTGGTGCGACGTGACTCAATGCACATGCGATGCCATGAACATAAGATGCATTATTCAGCGATGCCATGCGCATGTGACGCGACGTGACTCAGTGCGAATGCGACGCCCTGCACATAAGATGCGATATCAAGCGATGCCATGCATATGTGACCAGATATGACTCAATTCGCATGCGATGCGATGCATATAAGATGCGTTGTCGAGCGATGCCATGCGCATGTGATGCGATGTGGCTCAATGCGCATGCGATGCGATGCACATAAAATGCGATATCAAGCGATGCCAAGCGCATGTGATGCTAAGTGACTCCATGCGCATGTGATGCGATGGACATAAGATGCAATATCAAGCGATGCCATGCGCATTTGACGCGACGTGACCCAATAAGCATACGATGCGATGCACATGAGATGCGATATCAAGAGATGCCATGTGCATGTGACGCTACGTGACTCAATGCGCATGCGATTTGATGCACATCAGATGCGATATCAAGCGATGCCATGCGCATGTGACGCGATGTGGCTCAATGCGCATGCGAAGCGATGCACATAAGATGCGATATCAAGCGATGCCATGCGCATGTGATGCGACGTGACTCAATGCGCATGCGATGCGATGCACATCAGAAGCGATATCAAGCGATGGCATGCGCATCTGACGCGACGTGACTCAATGCGCATGCGATTTACATAAGATGCGATATCAAGCGATGCCATGCGCCGGTGATGCGACGTGACTCAATGCGCATGCGATGCGATGCACATGAGATGCGATATCAAGCGATGCCATGCATCTGTGACGCAACGTGGCTGAATGCGCATGCGATGAACATAAGGTGCGATATCAAGAGATGCCTTGCGCATGTGACGCGATGTCACTCAATGCGCATGCGATGCGATGCACATAGGATGCGATATCAAGCGATGCCATGCGCATGTGACGCGATGTGAGCCAATGCGCATGCGATGCGATGCACATAAGATGCGATAACAAGCGTGGCCATGCGCATGTGACGCGACGTGCCTCATTGCGCATGCGATGCGATGCGATGCACATAAGATGCGATATCAAGCGATGCCATGCGCATGTGACGTGATGTGACTCAATCCGCATGCGATGCGATGCACATAAGATGCGATATCAAGCGATGGCATGCGCATGTGGCGTGATGTGATTAATTGCGCTGCGATGCGAGGCACATAACATGCGATGTCGAGCGATGCATGCGCACGTGACGCGATGTGACTCAAAGCGCTGCGATGCGATGCACATAAGATGCGATGTCGAGTGATGTCATGCGCAATTGGTGCGACATGACTCAATGAGCATGCGATGCACATAAGATGCGTAATCAAGCGATGCCATGCGCATGTGACGATACGTGACTCAATGCGCATGCGATGCCATGCACATAAGATGCAATATCAAGCGATGCCATGCGCATGTGACACGATGTGACTCAATGCGCATGCGATGCGATGCACATAAGATGCGATATCAAGCGATGCCATGCGCATGTGGCGTGATGTGATTATTATCGCTGCGATGCGATGCACATAAGATGTGATCTCGAGCATTACCATGCGCATGTGACGCGACTTGAATCAATGTGAATGCGATGTCTGCACATAAGATGCGATATCAAGCGATGCCATACGCATGTGACGCGAGATTAATCAATGTGAATTCAATGCGATGCACATAAGATGCGATGTTGAGCGATGTCATGCGCATGTGGTGCGATGTGACTCTATGCGCATGCTATCCGATACACATAAGATGCGAAATCAAGCGATGCCATGCGCATTAGACGCGACGTGGCTCAATGCGCATGCAATGAGATGAACATAAGATGCGTTATCAAGCGATGCCATGCGCATGTGACGCGATCTGGCTCAATGCACATGCGATGCGATGCACATAAGATGCGATATCAAGCGATTCCATGCGCATGTTACGCGATGTGAGTCAATGCGCATGCGATGCCATGCACATAAGATGCGATATCGAGCGATGCATATGCATATGACGCAATGTGACTCAATGCGCATGCGATTTACATAAGATATGATATCAAGCATGCCATGTTCATGTGATGCGATGTGACTCAAGGCGCATGCGATGCACGTAAGATGCGATGTCGAGCGATGCATGCGCATGTGAGTCAATGTGACTCAATTGTCTGCGATGCGATGCACATAAGATGCGATATCAAGCGATGCCATGTGCATGTGACGCGAATTCGCTCAATGCGCATGCGATGCGATGCACATGAGGTGCGATTTCAAGCGATGCCATGCGCATGATATGCGACGTGACTCAACGCTAATGGCGATGCACTTAAGATGCGATGTCAAGCGATGTCATGCGCATGTGACGCAATGCGATTGAATGTGCATGCGATGCGATGCACATAAGATGCGATATCAAACGATGGCATGCGCATCTGACGCGACGTGACTCAATGCGCATGCGACTTACAAAAGATGCGATATCAAGCGATGCCATGCGCACGTGATGCGACGTGACTCAATGCGCATGCGATGCAATGCACATGAGATGCGATATTAAGCGATTCCATGCACATGTTACGCGACGCGACTCAATGCGCATGCGATGCACCTAAGATGCGATATCAAGCGATGCCATGCACATGTGACGCGCTGTGGCTCAATGCGCATGCAATGCGATGAACATAAGATGCGATATGAAGTGATACCATGCGCATGTGACGCAATGTGGCTCAATGCGCATGCGATGCGACGTACATAAGATGCGATATCAAGCACTGCCATGGGCATGTGATGCGACGCGACACAATGCGCATGCGAGCGATGCACATTAGATGCGATATCAAACGATGTCATGCGCATATGACGCGATGTCACTCAATGCACATGCGATGCCATGCACGAAAGATGCATTATTGAGCCTTGTCATGCGCATGTGGTGCGACGTGACTCAATGCACATGCGATGCCATGAACATAAGATGCATTATTCAGCGATGCCATGCGCATGTGACGCGACGTGACTCAGTGCGAATGCGACGCCCTGCACATAAGATGCGATATCAAGCGATGCCATGCATATGTGACCAGATATGACTCAATTCGCATGCGATGCGATGCATATAAGATGCGTTGTCGAGCGATGCCATGCGCATGTGATGCGATGTGGCTCAATGCGCATGCGATGCGATGCACATAAAATGCGATATCAAGCGATGCCAAGCGCATGTGATGCTAAGTGATTCCATGCGCATGTGATGCGATGGACATAAGATGCAATATCAAATGATGCCATGCGCATTTGACGCGACGTGACCCAATAAGCATACGATGCGATGCACATGAGATGCGATATCAAGAGATGCCATGTGCATGTGACGCTACGTGACTCAATGCGCATGCGATTTGATGCACATCAGATGCGATATCAAGCGATGCCGTGCGCATGTGACGCGATGTGGCTCAATGCGCATGCGAAGCGATGCACATAAGATGCGATATCAAGCGATGCCATGCGCATGTGATGCGACGTGACTCAATGCGCATGCGATGCGATGCACATCAGAAGCGATATCAAGCGATGGCATGCGCATCTGACGCGACGTGACTCAATGCGCATGCGATTTACATAAGATGCGATATCAAGCGATGCCATGCGCCGGTGATGCGACGTGACTCAATGCGCATGCGATGCGATGCACATGAGATGCGATATCAAGCGATGCCATGCATCTGTGACGCAACGTGGCTGAATGCGCATGCGATGAACATAAGGTGCGATATCAAGAGATGCCTTGCGCATGTGACGCGATGTCACTCAATGCGCATGCGATGCGATGCACATAGGATGCGATATCAAGCGATGCCATGCGCATGTGACGTGATGTGAGTCAATGCGCATGCGATGCGATGCACATAAGATGCGATAACAAGCGTGGCCATGCGCATGTGACGCGACGTGCCTCATTGCGCATGCGATGCGATGCGATGCACATAAGATGCGATATCAAGCGATGCCATGCGCATGTGACGTGATGTGACTCAATCCGCATGCGATGCGATGCACATAAGATGCGATATCAAGCGATGCCATGCGCATGTGGCGTGATGTGATTAATTGCGCTGCGATGCGAGGCACATAACATGCGATGTCGAGCGATGCATGCGCACGTGACGCGATGTGACTCAAAGCGCTGCGATGCGATGCACATAAGATGCGATGTCGAGTGATGTCATGCGCAATTGGTGCGACGTGACTCAATGAGCATGCGATGCACATAAGATTCGTAATCAAGCGATGCCATGCGCATGTGACGATACGTGACTCAATGCGCATGCGATGCCATGCACATAAGATGCAATATCAAGCGATGCCATGCGCATGTGACACGATGTGACTCAATGCGCATGCGACGCGATGCACATAAGATGCGATATCAAGCGATGCCATGCGCATGTGGCGTGATGTGACTATTATCGCTGCGATGCGATGCACATAAGATGTGATGTCGAGCATTGCCATGCGCATGTGACGCACCGTGACTCAATGCGCATGCGATGCGATGCAGATAAGTTGCAATATCAAGATATGCCATGCGCATGTGACGCGATGTGACTCAATGCGCATGCGAAGCGATGCACATAAGATGCGATAACAAGCGATGCCATGCGCATGTGACGGGACGTGACTCAATGCGCTGCGATGGTATGCACATATAATGCGATATCAAGCGATGCGATGCGCATGTGATGCGAGGTCGTTCAATGCGCATGCGATGCGATGCACATGAGATGCGATATCAAGCGATGCCATGCGCAAGTGACGCGACGTGACTCATTGCGCATGCGATGCGATGCAGTTAAGTTGCAATATCAAGATATGCCATGCGCATGTGACGCGATGTGACTCACTGCGCATGCGAAGCGATGCACATAAGATGCGATAACAAGCGATGCCATGCGCATGTGACGCGACGAGACTCAATGCGCTGCGATGCGATTCACATAAGATGCGATATCAAGCGATGCCATGCGCATGTGACGCGACGTGACTCAATGCTCATGCGATGCGATGCACATAAGATGCGATATCAAGCGATGCCATGCGCATGTGACGCGACGTGTCTCAATGTGCATGCGATGCGATGCACATAAGATGCGATATCAAGCGATGCCATGCGCATGTGACGTGAATTGGCTCAATCCGCATGCGATGCGATGCACATAAGATGCGATATCAAGCGATGCCATGCGCATGTGGCGTGATGTGATTAATATCGCTGCGATGCGATGCACATAAGATGCGATGTCAAGCGGTGCCATGCACATGTGATGCGATGTGACTCAATGCTCATGCGATGCACGTAAGATGCGATGTCGAGCGATGCTTGCGCGTGTGCCGCGATGTGAATCAATGCGCTGCGATGCGATCCTAATAAGATGCGAAATCAAGCGATGCCATGCGCATGTGACGCGATGTGGCTTAATGGGCATGCGATGCGATGCACATAAGATGCGATATCAAGCGATGCCATGCGCATGTGATGCGACGTCACTCAATGCGCATGCGATGCGATGCACATAAGATAACAAGCGATGCCATGCGCATGTGACGCGATGTGGGTCAATGCGCATGCGATGCGATGCACATAGGATGCGATAACAAGCGATGCCATGCGCATGTGACACAACGTGACTCAATGCGCATGCGATGCGATGCAGATAAGTTGCAATATTGAGATATGCCATGCGCATGTGACGCGATGTGACTCAATGCGCATGCGAAGCGACGCACATAAGATGCGATAACAAGCGATGCCATGCGCATGTGACGGGACGTGACTCAATGCGCTGCGATGGTATGCACATAAAATGCGATATCAAGCGATGCAATGCGCATGTGGTGCGAAGTCACTCAATGCGCATGCGATGCGATGGACATAAGATGCGATGTCAAGCGATGCCATGCGCATGTGACGCGATGTGACTCACTGCGCTTGCGAAGCGATGCACATAAGATGCGATAACAACCGATGCTATGCGCTTGTGACGCGACGTGACTCAATGCGCTGCGATGCGACGCACATAAGATGCGATATCAAGCGATGCCATGCGCATGTGACGAAATGTGACTCAATGCGCTGCGATGCGATGCACATAAGATACGATATCAAGCGATGCTATGTGCATGTGACGCGAATTGGCTCAATGCGCATGCGATGCGATGCACATAAGATGCGATGTCGAGCGCTGCATGCGCATGTGACGCTTTGTAACTCAATGCGCTGCGATGCGATGCACATACATAAGAATCGATGTCGAGCGGTGTCATGCGCAATTGGTGCGACATGACTCAATGCGCATGTGATTAGGTGCCCATAAGATGCGTTATCAAGCGATGCTATGCGCATGTGAAGCGCCGTGACTCAATGCGCATGCGATGCGATGAACGTAAGATGCGATATCAGGCGATGCCATGCGCATGTGACGCGACCTGACTCAATGATCATGCGATCCGACGCGCATAAGATAAGATATCAAGAGATGCCATGCGCATTGGACGCGACGTGACTGAATGCGTATGCGATGCGATGCACATAAGATGCGACATTAAGCAATGCCATGCGCATGTCACGCGACGTGACTCAATGCGTATGCGATGCGATGTACACAAGATGCGATTACAAGCGATGCCATGCGCATGTGAGGAGTCGTGACTCAATGCGCATGCGCTATGATGCACATAAGAAGCGATATCAAGCGGTGCCGTGCGTATGTGACGCGAAGTGGCTCAATGCGCATGCGATGCGATTGACCTAATATGCGATATATAGCGATGCAATGCGCATGTGATGCGACGTGACTGAATGCGCATGCGATGCAATGCACTTGGGATGCGATATCAAGCGATGGCATCCGCATGTGACGCAAGGTGACTCAATCCGCATGCAATTTATATAAGATGTGAGATCAAGCGATGCCATGCGCATGTGACGCGATGTGACTCAAAGCGCATGCGATGCACATAAGATGCGATATCAAGCGATGCCATGCGCATGTGACGCGATGTGACTCAAAGCGCATGCGATGCACATAAGATGCAATATCAAGCGATGAAATATGCATGTGATGCGACGTGACTGAATGCGCATGCGATGCGATGCACATAGGATGCGATATCAAGCGATGGCATGCGCATGTGAAGCGACGTGGCTCAATGAGCAACCGATGCGATGCACATAAGATGCGATATACAGCGACGCCATGCCTATTTGACGCGAGGTGACTCAATGCGCAAGCGATGCGATGCACATAAGATGCGATGTCGAGCGATGTCATGCGCTTGTGTTGCGATGAGGCTCAATGCGCATGCTATGCGATACACATAAGATGCGAAATCAAGCGATGCCATGCGCATTAGACGCGACGTGACTCAATGCGCATGCGATGAGATGCACATAAGCTGCGTTATCAAGCGATGCCATGCCAATGTGACGCGACGTGACTCATTGCGCATGCGATGCGATGCACATAAGATGCGATATCAAGCGATGCTATGTGCATGTGACGCGAATTGGCTCAATGCGCATGCGATGCGATTTACATAAGATGCGATATCAAGCGATGCCATGCACATGTGACGCGACGTGACTCAATGCGCATGCGATCCGATGCACATAAGATGCGATGTCGAGCGATGCATGCGCATGTGACGCTTTGTAACTCTATGCGCTGCGATGCGATGCACATACATAAGAATCGATGTCGAGCGGTGTCATGCGCAATTGGTGCGACATGACTCAATGCGCATGTGATTAGGTGCCCATAAGATGCGTTATCAAGCGATGCTATGCGCATGCGAAGCGACGTGACTCAATGTGCATGCGATGCGATGAACGTAAGATGCGATTACAAGCGATGCCAAGCGCATGTGACGCGACCTGACTCAATGATCATGCGATGCGACGCGCATAAGATAAGATATCAAGAGATGCCATGCGCATTGGACGCGTCGTGACTCAATGCGTATGCGATGCGATGCACATAAGATGCGATTACAAGCGATGCCATGCGCATGTGAGGAGTCGTGACTCAATGCGCATGCGCTATGATGCACATAAGATGCGATATCAAGCGGTGCCGTGCGTATGTGACGCGAAGTGGCTCAATGCGCATGCGATGCGATTGACCTAATATGCGATATCAAGCGATGCCATGCGCATGTGATGCGACGTGACTGAATGCGCATGCGATGCCATGCACTTGGGATGCAATATCAAGCGATGGCATCCGCATGTGACGCAAGGTGACTCAATGCGCATGCGATTTATATAAGGTGTGACATCAAGCGATGCCATGCGCATGTGACGCGATGTGATTCAAAGCGCATGCGATGCACATAAGATGCGATATCAAGCGATTCCATGCCCATGTGAGGCGATGTGGCTCAATGCGCATGCGAAGCAATGCACGTAAGGTTCGATATCAAGCGATGCCATGCGTATGTGATGCGACGTAACTCAATGCGCATGTGCTGCGATGCAAATGAGATGCGATATCAAGCGATGGCATGCGCATGCGACGCGATGCAATGCCCTGCGCATACGGCGTGATGTGACTCAATGCGCTGCGATTTGATGCACGTAAGATTCGATGTTGAGCAATGCATGTGCATGTGACGCAATGTGACCCAATGCGTTGCGATGCGATGCACATAAGTTGCGATGTCGAGCGATGCCATGCGCATGTGATGCGATGTGACTCAATGCGCATGCGATGCAAATAAGATGCGATATCAAGCGATTCCATGCCCATGTGAGGCGATGTGGCTCAATGCGCATGCGAAGCGATGCACATATGGTTCGATATCAAGCGATGCCATGCGTATGTGATGCGACGTAACTCAATGCGCATGCGCTGCGATGCAAATGAGATGCGATATCAAGCGATGGCATGCGCATGCGACGCGACCTGACTCAATGCGCATGCGATTTACATAAGATGCGATATAAAGCGATGCCAAGCGCATGTGACGCGATGTGACTCAATGCGCATGCTATGCGATACACATAAGATGTGAAATCAAGCGATGCCACACGCATGTGACGCGACGTTAATCAATGTGAATGCAATGCGATGCACATAATATGCGATGTCGAGCGATGTCATGCGCATGTGGTGCGATGTGACTCTATGCGCATGCTATGCGATACACAAAAGATGCGAAATCAAGCGATGCCATGCGCATTAGACGCGACGTGACTCAATGCGCATGCGATGAGATGCACATAAGATGCGTAATGAAGCGATGCCATGCGCATGTGACGCGACGTGACTCAATGCGCATGCGATGCGATGTACATTAGATGCGATATCAAGCTATGCCATGCGCATGTGACGCGACGTGAATCAATATGAATGCGATGCAATGCACATAAGATGTGATATCAAGCTATGCCACACGCATGTGACCCGACGTTAATCAATGTGAATGCAATGCGATGCACATAATATGCGATGTCGAGCGATGTCATGCGCATGTGGTGCGATGTGACCCTATGCGCATGCTATGCGATACACATAAGATGCGAAATCAAGCGATGCCATGCGCATTAGGCGCGACGTGATTCAATGCGCATGCGATGAGATGCACATAAGATGCGTAATGAAACGATACCATGCGCATGTGACGCGACGTGACTCAATGCGCATGCGATGCGATGTACATTAGATGCGATATCAAGCTATGCCATGCGCATGTGACGCGACGTGAATCAATGTGAATGCGATGCGATGCACATAAGATGCGATATCAAGCGATGCCATGCGCATGTGACGCGACGTGAATCAATGTGAATGCGATGCGATGCACATAATATGCGATATCAAGCGATGCCATGCGCATGTGACGCGATGTGGCTTAACGCGCATGCGATGCGTTGCACAAAAGATGCAATATCAAGCGATGCCATGCGCATGTGACGAGACCTGACTCAATGCGCATGCGATTTACATAAGATTTGATATCAAGTATGCCAAGCCCATGTGAAGCGATGTGACTCAATGCGCTGCGATGCGATGCACATAAGGTGCGATGTCGAGCGATGGCATGCGCATGTGATGCGATGTGACTCAATGCGCATGCGATGCACGTAAGTTGCGATGTCGAACGATGCATGCGCATGTGACGCAATGTGACTCAATGCCCTGCGATGCGATGCACATAAGATGCGATAACAAGCGATGCCATGCGCATGTGACGCGACATGACTCAATGCGCATGCGATGCGATGCACATCAGATGCGATTACAAGCGATACCATGCGCATGTGACGAGTGGTGACTCAATGCGCCTGGGATGCAATGTACATTAGATGCGATATCAAGCTATGCCATGCGCATTTGACGCGACGTGAATCAATGTGAATGCGATGCGATGCACATAAGATGCGATATCAAGCGATGCAATGCGCATTTGACGCGATGTGATTCAATGCGCCTGCGATGCACGTAAGATGCGCTGTCGAGCGATGCACGCGCATTTGACGCGATGTGGCTCAATGCAATGCGATGCGATGCACATAAGATGCGATATCAAGCGATGCCATGGGCATGTGACGCGATATGGCTCAATGCGCATTCGATGTGATGCACATAAGATGCGATATCAAGCGATGCCGTGCGCATGTGATGCGACGTGTATCAATGCGCACGCGATGAGATGCACATAAGCTGCGTTATCAAGCGATGTCATGCGCATGTGACGCGAGGTGACTCAATGCGCATGCGATGCGATGCACATAGAATGCGCTATCAAGCGATGCCATGCGCATGTGACGCGACGTGAATCAATGTGAATGCGATGGGATGAACTTAAGGTGCGATATCAAGAGATGCCATGCGCATGTGACGCGACGTGACTCAATGCGCATGCGATGCACATAAGATGCGATATCACGCGACGCCATGCGCATGTGACGCGACGTGACTCAATGCGCATGCGATGCGATGCGCATTAGATGTGATATCAAGCGATGCCATGCGCATGTGACGTGACGTGACTCAATGCGCATGCGATGCGATGCTTATAAGGTGCGATTACAAGCGATACCATGCGCATGTGACGAGTCGTGACTCAATGTGCATGCGATCTGATGCACATAAGATTCGATATCAAGCGGAGCCAACGTATGTGACGCGAAGTGACTCAAGGCGCATGCGATGCGATGCACATAGTATGCGATATCAAGCGATGCCATGCGCGTGTGACGTGATGTGACTCAATCCGCATGCGATGCGAAGCACATAAGATGCGATATCAAGCGATGCCATGCGCATGTGGCGTGATGTGACTCAATGCGCCTGCGATGCGATGCACATAAAATGCGATATGTGCAATACCATGCCATTATGGCGTGATGTGACTCAATGCGCTGCGATTTGATGCACGTAAGATGCAATGTCGGGCAATGCATGCGCATGTGACGCAATGTGACTCAATGCGCTGCGATGCGAGGCACTTAAGATGCGATATCAAGCGACGCCATGCGCATGTGCCGCGATGTGAGTTAATGCGCATGCGACGCGATGCGCATAAGATGCGATGTCGAGCGATGCCAAGCGCATGTGATGCGATGTGACTCAATGCGCATGCGATGCACGTAAGTTGCGATGTCGAACGATGCATGCGCATGTGACGCAATGTGACTCAATGCGCTGCGATGCGAGGCACTTAAGATTCGATATCAAGCGATGCCATGCGCATGTGCCGCGATGTGAGTTAATGCGCATGCGATGCGATGGCATTAGATGCGATGTCGAGCGATTCCAAGCGCATGTGATGCGATGTGACTCAATGCGCATGCGATGCACATAAGATGCGATATCAAGCGATTCCGTGCGCATGAGAGGCGATGTGGGTCAATGCGCATGCGAAGCGATGCACATAAGATTCGATATCAATCGATGCCACGCGTATGTGATGCGAAGTAACTCAATACGCATGCGCTGCGATGCAGATGAGATGCGATATCAAGCGATGGCATGCGCATGCGACGCGACCTGACTCAATGCGCATGCGATTTACATAATATGCGATATAAAGCGATACCAAGCGCATGTGACGCGATTTGACTCAATGCGCATGCGATGCGATGCACATAAGTTGCGATATCAAGCGATGCCATGCGCATGTGACGCGAGGTGACTCAATGCGCATGCGATGCGATGCACATGCGATGCGATGTCGAGCGACGTTATGCGCATGTGACGCGATTTGACTCAATCCGCATGCTATGCGATACACATAAGATGCGAAATCAAGCGATGCCATGCGCATTAGACGCGACGTGACTCAATGCGCATGCGATGCAATGCACATAAGCTGTGATATCAAGCGATGCCATACGCATGTGACGGGACGTTAATCAATGTGAAGGCAATGCGATGCACATAATGTGCGATTTGAGCGATGTCGTGCGCATGTGGTGCGATGTGACTCTATGCGCATGTTATGCGATACACATAAGATGCGAAATCAAGCGATGCCATGCGCATTAGACGCGACGTGACTCAATGCGCATGCGATGAGATGCACATAAGATGCGTTATCAAGCGATGCCATGCGCATGTGACGCGACGTGGCTCAATGCGCATGCGATGCGATGTACATTAAATGCGATATCAAGCTATGCCATGCGCATGTGACGCGACGTGAATCAATGTGAATGCGATGCGATGCACATAAGATGCGATATCAAGCGATGCCATGCGCATGTGACGCGACGTAAATCAATGTGAATGCGATGCGATGCACATAATATGCGATATCAAGCGATGCCATGGGCATCTGACGCGATGTGGCTTAACGAGCTTGCAATGCGATGCACAAAAGATGCAATATCAAGCGCTGCCATGCACATGTGACGCGACCTGACTCAATGCGCATGCGATTTACATAAGATGCGATACCGAGCGAAGCCATGCGCATGTGACGCGATGTGGCTCAAATCGCATGCGATGCGATGCACATATGATCCGATATCAAGCGATGGTATGCGCATGTGACGCGACCTGGCTCAATGCGCACGCGATTTACATAAGATGCGGTATCAAGCATGCCAAGCGCATGTGACGCGATGTGACTCAACGCGCTGCGATGCGATGCACATAAGGTGCGATGTCGAGCGATGCCTAGCGCATGTGATGCGATGTGACTCAATGCGCATGCGATGCACATAAGATGCGATACCGAGCGAAGCCATGCGCATGTGACGCGATGTGGCTCAAATCGCATTCGATGCGATGCACATAAGATGCGATATCAAGCGATGCCAAGCGCATGTGACGCGACGTGACTCAATGTGAATGCGATGCGATGCTCATAAGATGCGATATCTGCGATGCCATGCGCATGTAGCGTGATGTGACTCAATGTGCTGCGATTCGAAGCACGTAAGATGCGATGTCGAGCGATGCATGCGCGTGTGACGCAATGTGACTCAATGCGCTGCGATGCGATGCACATAAGATGCGATTACAAGCGATGCCATGCGCATGTGACGAGTCGTGGCTCAATGCGCATGCGATGCGATGCAGATAAGATGCATTATAAAGCGATACCGTGCGCATGTGGCGTGATGTGACTCAATGCGCTGCGATGCGAGGCACATAAGATGCGATATCAAGCGATGCCATGCGCATGTGCCGCGATGTGAGTTAATGCGATTGCAATGCGATGCACATAAGATGCGATGTCTTGCGATGCCAAGCGGAAGTGATGCGATGTGGCTCAATGCACATACGATGCACATAAGATGCGATATGAAGCGATTCCGTGTGCATGTGAGGCGATGTGTCTCAATGCGCATGCGAAGCGATGCACATAAGATTCGATATCAAGCGGTGCCATGCGTATGTGATGCGACGTGACTCAATGCGCATGCGCTGCGATGCAGATGAGATGCGATATCAAGCGATGGCATGCGCATGTGACGCGACCTGAATCAATGCGCATGCGATTTACATAAGATGCGATATCAAGCGATGCCAAGCGCATGTGACGCGATGTGACTCAATGCGCATGCGATGCGATGCAGATAAGATGCGATATCAAGCGATGCCATGCGCATGTGACGCGAGGTGGGTCAATGCGCATGCGATGCGATGCACATAAGATGCGATGTCGAGCGACGTTATGCGCATGTGGTGCGATGTGTCTCAATGCGCATGCTATGCGATACACATAAGATGCGAAATCAAGCGATGCCATGCGCATTAGACGCGACGTGACTCAATGTGCATGCAATGAGATGCACATAAGATGCGTTATCAAGCGCTGCCATGCGCATGTGACGGGACACTAATCAATGAGAATGCAATGCGATGCACATAATATGTGATGTCGAGCGATGTCATGCGCATGTGGTGCGATGTGAATCTATGCGCATGCTATGCGATACACATAAGATGCGAAATCAAGCGATGCCATGCGCTATAGACGCGACGTGACTCAATGCGCATGCGATGAGATGCACATAAGATGCGTTATTAGGCGATGCCATGCGCATGAGACGCGACGTGACTCAATGCGCATGCGATGAGATGCACATAAGATGCGTTATCAAGCGGTGCCATGCGCATGTGACGCGACGTGAATCAATGTGAATGCGATGCGATGCACATAATATGCGATGTCGAGCGATGTCATGCGCATGTGGTGCGATGTGACTCTATGCGCATGCGATGAGATGCACATAAGATGCGTTATCAAGCGATGCCATGCGCATGTGACGCGATCTGGCTCAATGCACATGCGATGCGATGCTCATAAGATGCGATATCGAGCGATGCATTGGCATGTGACGCAATGTGACTCAATGCGCTGCGATGCGATGCACATAAGATGCGATATCAAACGATGCCATGCGCATGTGACGCGATGTGGCTCAATGCGCATGCGATGCATTGCGATGCCCATTAGATGCGATATCAAGCGATGCCATGAGCATGTAACGCGACCTGACTCAATGCGCATGCGATTTACATAAGATGCGATATCAAGCATGCCATGCGCATGTGATGCGATGTGACTCAAGGCGCATGCGATGCACGTAAGATGCGATGTGGAGCGATGCATTCGCTTGTGACGCAATGTGACTCAATGCGCTGCGATGCGATGCACATAAGATGCGATATCAAGCGATGCTATGTGCATGTGACGCGAATTGGCTCAATGCGCATGCGATGCGATTTACATAAGATGCGATATCAAGCGATGCCATGCACATGTGACGCGACGTGACTCAATGCGCATGCGATGCGATGCACATAAGATACAATGTCGAGCGATGCATGCGCATGTGACGCTTTCTAACTCAATGCGCTGCGATGCGATGCACATACATAAGAATCGATGTCGAGCGGTGTCATGCGCAATTGGTGCGACATGACTCAATGCGCATGTGATTAGGTGCCCATAAGATGCGTTATCAAGCGATGCTATGCGCATGTGAAGCGACGTGACTCAATGCGCATGCGATGCGATGAACGTAAGATGCGATATCAAGCGATGCCATGCGCATGTGACGCGACCTGACTCAATGATCATGCGATCCGACGCGCATAAGATAAGATATCAAGAGACGCTATGCGCATTGGACGCGACGTGACTGAATGTGTATGCGATGCGATGCACAGAAGATGCGACATCAAGCAATGCCATGCGCATGTCACGCGACGTGACTCAATGCGTATGCGATGCGATGCACATAAGATGCGATTACAAGCGATGCCTTGCGCATGTGAGGAGTCGTGACTCAATGCGCATGCGCTACGATGCACATAAGATGCGATATCAAGCGGTGCCATGCGTATGTGACGCGAAGTGGCTCAATGCGCATGCGATGCGATGGACCTAATATGCGATATCAAGCGATGCCATGCTTATGTGATGCGACGTGACTGAATGCGCATGCGATCCAATGCACTTGGGATGCGATATCAAGCGATGGCATCCGCATATGACGCAAGGTGACTCAATGCGCATGCGATTTATATAAGATGTGACATCAAGCGATGCCATGCGCATGTGACGCGATGTGACTCAAAGCGCATGCGATGCACATAAGATGCGATATCAAGCGATGCCATGCGCATGTGACGCGATGTGACTCAAAGCGCATGCGATGCACATAAGATGCAATATCAAGCGATGCCATATGCATGTGATGCGACGTGACTGAATGCGCATGCGATGCGATGCACATGGGATGCAATATCAAGCGACGCCATGCGCATTTGACGCGAGGTGACTCAATGCGCAAGCGATGCGATGCACATAAGATGCTTTGTCGAGCGATGTCACGCGCTTGTGGTGCGATGAGACTCCATGCGCATGCTATGCGATACACATAAGATGCCAAATCAAGCGATGCCATGCGCATTAGACGCGACGTGACTCAATGCGCATGCGATGAGATGCACATAAGCTGCGTTATCAAGCGATGCCATGCCAATGTGACGCGACGTGACTCAATGCGCTTGCGATGCGATGCACATAAGATGCGATATCAAGCGATGCCATGCGAATGTGACACGACGTGACTCAATGCTCATGGGATGGGATGCACATATGATGCGATATCAAGGGATGCTATGCGCATGTGACGCGACGTGACTCAATGCGCATGCGATGCGATGCACATAAGATGCGATATCAAGCGATGCCATGCGCACGTGACCCGATGTGAGTCCAAGCGCATGCGATGCGATGCACATAATATGCGATATCAAGCGATGCCATGCGCATGTGACGTGATGTGACTCAATCGGCATGCGATGCGATGCACATAAGATGCGATATCAAGCGATGCCATGCGCATGTGGCGTGATGTGACTAATTGCGCTGCGATGCGATGCACATCAGATGCGATTACAAGCGACGCCATTCGCATGTGATGAGTCGTGGCTCAATGCGCATGCGCTGCGATGCACATAAGATGCGATATCAAGCGGTGCCATGCGTATGTGACGCGAAGTGGCTCAATGCGCATGCGACGCGATGCACATAAGATTTGATTTCAAGCGATGCCATGCGCATGTGACGCGATGTGACTCAATGCGCCTGCGAATCGATGCACATAAGATGAGATATCAAGCGGTGCCATGCGTATGTGACGCGAAGTGGCTCAATGCGCATGCGACGCGATGCACATAAGATTTGATTTCAAGCGATGCCATGCGCATGTGATGCGATACGACTCAATGCGCATGCCATGCACGTAAGATGCGATGTCGAGCGATGCATGCGCATGTGACGCGATGTGACTCAATGCGTGTGCGATTCGATGCACATAAGATGCGATTACAAGCGACGCCATGCGCATGTGATGGGTCGTGGCTCAATGCGCATGCGCTGCGATGCACATAAGATGCGATATCAAGCGGTGCCATGCGTATGTGACGCGATGTGGCTCATTGCGCATGCGATGCGATGCACATAAGATCCGATATCAAGCGATGCCATGCGCATGTGATGCGACGAGGCTATAGCTCATGCGATGCGATGCACATGAGATGCGATATTAAGCTATGCCATTAGCATGTGACGCGACGTGACTCAATAAGCATGCGATGGACATAAGATGCGATATCATTCGATGCCGCGATGTGACGCGATGTGACTCAATGCGCATGCGATGCGATGCACATAACATGCGATATCAAGCGATGCCATGCGCATGTTACGCGACGTGACTCAATGGAATGCGATGCGATGCACATAAGATGCGATAACAAGCGATGCAAAGCGCATGTGACGCGACGTGACTCAATGCACATGCGATGCGATGCACATAACATGCGATATCAAGCGATGCCATGCGAATGTGACTCGCCGTGACTCAATGCGTGTGCGATGCGATGCACATAAGTTGCGATTACAAGCGACGCCATGCACATGTGATGAGTCGTGGCTCAATGCGCATGCGCTGCGATGCACATACGATGCGATATCAAGCGGTGCCATGCGTATGTGACGCGAAGTGGCTCAATGCGCATGCGACGCGATGCATATAAGATGCATTATCAAGCGATGCTATGCTCATGTGCCGCGATGTGAGTCAATGCGCATGCGATGCACGTAAGATGCGAAGTCGAGCGATGCATGCGCATGCGACGTGATGTGACTCAATGCGCATGCGATGCACATAAGATGCCATGTCGAGCGATGCATGCGTATGTGACGCGATGCGACTCAATGCGCTGCGCTGCGATGCACAAAAGATGCAATGTCGATCGATTTCATGCGCATGTGGTGCAACGTGACTCATAGCACATGCGATTCGATGTACGTAAGAAGCGATATCAAGCGATGCCATGCGCATGTGACGCGACGTGACTCACTGCGCATGCGATGCGATGTACATAAGATGCGATATCAAGCCATGCCATGCGCATGTGAGGAGACGTGACTCAATTCGCATGCGAAGCGATGCATATAAGACAAGATATCAAGCAATGACATGATCATGTGACGCGACGTGACTCAATGCGTATGCGATGCGATGCACATAAGATGCGATATCAAGCGATGTCATGCGCATGTGATGCGACTCGACTCAATACGCATGTGATGCGATGCACATAAGATGCGATACCAAGCGATGCCATGCGCATGTGATGCGATGTGACGAAATGCGAATGCTATGCGAAGCACATAAGAACGATGTCGGGCGATAACATGCGCATGTGGTGCTACGCGACTCAATGCGCATGCGATGCGATGCACATAAGATTCGTTGTCGAGCGATGCCATGCGCGTGATATACGATGTGACTCAATTCACATGAGATGCACATAAGATGCGATTTCGAGCGATGCATGCGTATGTGACGCGATGTGACTCAAAGCGCTGCGAAGCGACGCACATAAGATGCTATATCAAGCGATGCATGCGCATGTGACGCAATGTGACTCAAAGGGCCCCGAAGCGATGCACATTAGAAGCGATATCAAGCGATGCCATGTGCATTTGACGCGATGTGACTGAATGCGCATGCGATGCGATGCACATAAGATGCGATATCAAGCGATGCCATGCGCATGTGACGCGACGTGACCTAATGCGCATGCGATGCGATGCACATAAGATGCGAAATCAAGCGATGTCATGCGCATGTAACACGACGTGACTCAATGCGCATGGGATGAGATGCACATAAGATGCGATATCAAGCGATGCCATGCGCCTGTGACGTGATGTGACTCATTGCCGATGCGATGCGATTTACAAAATTTGCGATGTGAGCGATGAAATGCGCGGGTGATACCATGTGAATCAATGCGCATGCGATGCACATAAGATGCGATTTCGAGCGATGCATGCGCATGTGATGGGATGTGACTAAATGCGCATGCGATGCGATGCACATAAGATGCGATATCAAGCGATGCCATGCGCATGTGACGCGACGTGACTCAATGCGCATGCGATACACATAAGATGCGATATCAAGAGATGCCATGCGCATGTGCTGCGACGTGACTCAATGCGCATGCGACGCGATGCACACAAGATGCGATATCAAGCGATGCCATGCGCATGTGACTCAATGTGACTCAATGCGCATGCGATGCGATGCACATAAGATGC
Source organism: Tenodera sinensis (assembly GCA_030765045.1). Lineage (NCBI taxonomy): Eukaryota > Metazoa > Arthropoda > Insecta > Mantodea > Mantidae > Tenodera > Tenodera sinensis. The sequence continues at coordinate 110,601,851 of CM060970.1, read as the reverse complement.
GATAACATCTGATGCCATGCGCATATGACGCGGCGTGACTCAATGCGCATGCGATGCGATGCACATAAGATGCGATATCAAGCGATGCCATGCGCATGTGACGCGATGTGACTAAATGCGCATGCGATGCGATGCACATAAGATGCGATAACAAGTGATGCCATGCGCATGTGACGCGGCGTGAATAAATGCGCATGCGATGCGATGCACATAAGATGCGACATCAAGCGATGCCATGAGTATGTGTCGTGATGTGAGTCAATCCGCATGCGGTGCAGTGCACATAAGATGCGATATCAAGCGATGCCATGCGCATGTGTCGTGATGTGACCCAATGCGCTGCGATGCGATGCACACAAGTTGCGATATCAAGCGATGCCATGCGCATGTGACGCGATGTGCCTAAATTCAAATGCGATGCAATGCACATAAGATGCGATGTCGAGATTAGCCATGCGCGTGTGATGCGATGTGACTCAATGCTCATGCGATGCACATAAAATGCGATGTCGAGCGGTGCATGCGTATGTGACGCAATGTAACTCAATGCGTATGCGATGCGATGCACAAAAGATGCGATGTCGAGCGATGCATGCGTATGTGACGCGATGTAACTCAATGCGTATACGATGCGATGCACAAAATATGCGATGTCGAGCGATGAACTGCGCGTGTGATGCGATGTTACTCAATGCGCACGCGATGCACATAAAATGCGATGTCGAGCGATGCATGCGTATGTGACGCGATGTAACTCAATGCGTATGCGATGCGATGCACAAAAGATGCGATGTCGAGCGATGTCATGCGCATGTGATGCGACGTGACTCAATGCGCATGCGGTGCGATGCACCTAAAATGCGATATGAAGCGATGCCATGCGCATATGACGCGATGTGACTCAATGCGCATGCGATGCGAGGCACAAAAGATGCGATGTCTAGCGATGTCATGCGCATGTGATGCGACGTGACTCAATGCGCATGCGATGCGATGCACATGAGATGCGATATCAAGCAATGCCATGCGCATGTGACGCGATGTGACTCAATGCGCATGCGATGCAAAGCACATAAGATGCGATGTCGACCGATGTCATGCGCATGTGGTGCGACGTGACTCAATGCGCATGCGATGCGATGCACATAAAATGCGATATGAAGCGATACAATGCGCATGTGACGCGATGTCACTCCATGCGCATGCGATGCGATGCACATAAGATGCGATGTCGAGAGAAGCCATGCGCGTGTGATGCGATGTGACTCAATGCTAATGCGATGCACATAAGATGCGATGTCGAGCGATGCATGAGTATGTGACGCGATGTAACTCAATGCGCTGCGATGCACATAAGATGCGATATCAAGCGATGCCATGCGCATATGACGCGATGTCACTCAATGCGCATGCGATGCGAGGCACAAAAGATGCGATGTCTAGCGATGTCATGCGCATGTGGTGCGATGTGACTCAATGCGCATGCGATGCGAAGCACATAAGAACGATGTCGAGCGATGTCATGCGCATGTGGTGCAACGTGACTCAATACGCATGCGAAGCGATCCAGATAAGATGCGATATCAAGCGATGCCATGCGCATGTGACGCGACGTGATTCAATGCGCATGGGATGCGATGCACGTAAGATGCGATATCAAGCGATGCCATGCGCATGTGACTCAATGCGCATGCGATGCACACAACATGCGATGTAGAGCGATGCCATTTGAATGTGATGCGATGTGACTCAATGCGCATGCGATGCGATGCACATAAGATGCGTTATGAAGCGATGCCATGCGCATGTGACTCAATGCGCATGCGATGCACACAACATGCGATGTAGAGCGATGCCATTTGAATGTGACGCGATGTGACACAATGCGCATGCGATTCGTTGCACAAAAAATGCGATATTAAGCGATGCCATGCGCATGTGATGCGACGTGACTCAATGCGCATGCGATGCGATGCACATGAGATGCGACATCAAGCGATGCCATAAGTATGTGAGGCGAAGTGACTAAAAGCTCATGCGATGCAGTGCACATATTTTGCGATATCAAGCGATGCCATGCGCATGTTACGCGATGTCACTCAATACGCATGCGATGCGGTGCACTTAAAATGCGATATCAAGCCATGCCATGCGCATGTGACGCGATTTGACACAATGCGCATGCGAGGCGATGCACATAAGATGCGATGCCGACCGATGCCATGCGCGTGTGATGCGATGTGACTCAATGCGCATGCGATGCACATAAGATGCGATATCAAGCGATGCATGCGCAGGTGACGCGATGTGACACAATGCGCTGCGATGGGAGTCATATAAGATGCGATACCAAGCGATGCCATGCGCATATGACGCGATGTCATTCAATGCGCATGCGACACGACGTGACTCAATGCGCATGCGATGCGATGCACATAAGATGCGATATCAAGAGATGCCATGCGCATGTGACACGAGGTGACTCAATGCGCATGCGATGCGATGCACATAAGATGCGATATCAAGAGATGCCATGCGCATGTGACACGAGGTGACTCAATGCGCATGCGATGCGATGCACATAAGATGCGATATCAAGAGATGCCATGCGCATGTGATACGAAGTGACTCAATGCGCATGCGATGCGATGCACATAAGATGCGATATCAAGAGATGCCATGCGCATGTGACACGAGGTGACTCAATGCGCATGCGATGCGATGCACATAAGATGCGATATCAAGAGATGCCATGCGCATGTGATACGAAGTGACTCAATGCGCATGCGATGCGATGCACATAAGATGCGATATCAAGTCATGCCAGTAGGGTATTTGGGGGGAAGCTGGCGCAGTTTTTTATGGGCAAGATGGCCGCCATGCGTGATCTAAGGATTACTAGGTAAGGTGGTAGGGGAAGCAGCACGTTGTAGGTGTTTGAAGCAATCTCTAGGGATAACTTTTATGGCCTATAGCACTGTATGTATGTTTATGAGCGTTCATGGTAGTTGAGTATGTCGTTCACTATATCGGTGTAAACCTCCTAACGCAAGAGCTTTCTATCTTGATTGAACATGTTACCCCAACATGACGCCTCGCCCCACATAGTGGCGCTAGCCTAACCTAACCTGGCCTAAGCCTCATACTTCTACTCGTCTAACCTATCCTAACCTAACCTAGCTCCCACTCTTTTTTACTTTGAACTTTCATAATTTAACATAACCTAAGCCCCATACTTCTACTCGTCTAACCTATCCTAACCTAATCTGACCTAGCCTAAGCCTAATCTGACCTAAGCCCCATACTTCTACTCGTCTAACCTATCCTAACCTAATCTAACCTAGCCTAAGCCCCATACTTCTACTCGTCTAACCTAACCTAACACCTCATCTAATGATTTATTCTTCATCCCTATTGCTCATCTAATCCCTACTCTTTTTACTATATGGTCTTTCATAATTTCACATAACCTAAGCCTCATATTCTAACCTAACCTAACGTTACTTAACCTAAGGGAGCGCAAACCTTCCTATTTATTAACCTGACTTAACCTAGCCTATCTCATCCCATTTTACACGAGCATTATATTCTTCTATAACCTATTCTGACCGTCGCAACATGCCGTTTCAAGCTTAGATATTTCACTTTCTTTTGGAGACGTTCCTCCAACAACTTTAGCTACCTTGAAGATATTACACCCCCCCGACATGCGAACCCTAACGATTTCTGAACATTTCATGGTATGTTAGTGCTATTTTAGGAGTTGGTAAGTATTTTATCCATTTTTGCGGTATTCTAGAGATTTTCAGAATTTTTTTTTGCAGCTTCGTTGGTATTTTCTATGTTTTCACGTCGTTAGTATGGTTTAATGTTTTTAAGGGGTATATGGAGCCCTTTTTAGCGATTTGTTATGCTTTCATGACCACTTTCCATCCTTTTGTAAATGTATGATGTTCTCGTCTAGAGAATTGCTTACAGTCTTTCTAAGACTAACCTAACTTAACCACAAACCTCTTTGCAGACATTTCTTCAACGTTATTTAACATTATACAGGCTTCTTTTTCTGCTTCCTCCGGCTCTTTTCCTAAACTAACATTAGAAGACGTTGTAACCTCGTTATTCAAATAGCTATTGTATCCGTCTTTGTACACTGTTCCAGTATGCTATACATGCCAACTTCATTTAACAATTCTCTTGCATAATTCTGTAGGTTCTAATGGTAACACGTCAAACGTTGCACACATTCCTTCTAAGACTATCCTAACCGAACCTATCCCACCACCACCACCACCACCACCAACACCATCACCACCACCACCACCACCTCCACCATCACCAGCGCCACCATCGTTACCATCACCACCACCGTTATCGCCACCACCATCGTTACCATAGCCACCATCCTTGTCATCATCACCGCCATAACCATCACCAGTACCATCATCCTCACTGTCACCTTCACGTTACCATCACCATCGTTACATTATCCACCATAACCTTCACCAGTACCTCCATCCTCACCATCACCACCATCGTTACCATCACCACCACCGTTATCGCCACCACCATCGTTACCATAGCCACCATCCTTGCCATCATCATCACCACACCAACCAACACCATCTATTCTGCAACACCTCCAACACCAACAACAACAGCAACACCCTCACCAGTGCCACTATAACGGCCACCACTACCACTACCACCAACGACCACCACCACTACCACCACCAATACCACTCCGCCATCATCACCAGCACCACCATCATCACCAGCGCCCCCCCCACAACGGACACCAACACCTCTACCACCACCACCACCATAATCACCAGGACCATCATCATCAGCACCACCATAACGGACACCATCACCACCACCAGCACCACCACCACCATCATCACCAGCACCATCATAGCGGACACCAACACCACACCACCACAATGAGACGTTTCTAGACATTCATTCTATCCCCTTATTATCTATCCTATATCCTCCTCCTCTGCTTGTCTATTCCATCCTGCCATAAGGCGTCCTGGTTTCCCTCTTTGCGGATATAACCTCGAGCATTTACATGTTACTTGTAGAGGATTGTCAGCGATTTTAGGATTTAGAATGTACTCAGACACGATGACACGCATATTTAAGAAGCTTTCAGGCAATTTTGAGAATTATATAGGTTATTTATTAGATTTTTCCAGAGGTTTCGTGCTATTTTGATGCTGTCTTAGGTCGTTTTAGAGATATTTTAGCTGCTTTTAAGCTGTTCAGAATGCTTTTGCAACATATTTAAGAACTTTCTAGGCAATTTTATTATGGTTCCTCTGATAGAGCTTTTAGACACTTTTAGTATATTCTTGCTGTTTTTCCGGTATATTTAAGAACTTTTCAGGTAATTTTGAGGATTATGTAGATTATTTGATCGATTTTCTAGAGGTTTCATGGTATTTTGAGCTTGTTTTAGACCGTTTAACAGATATTTTACTCGCTTTTAAGTGCTTTCAAGGGCAATGGGTGAATTTTGTTCACTGCTTCAGTACGCTATACATGCTAACTTCATTTTAACGATTCTTTAGCATAGTTCAGTATGTTCTAATGGCAACACGCCAGACGTCGCTTACATTCCTTCTAAGACTATCATGACCTAACTTAACATAACCAACCATCATCGTCACCAACGCAACCTATGCTGCAGCGCCATAACCATTGCCACCACCGCCTCCACCACCAACACCACCAACACAGCCATTACCACAACCACCACCACTACAACTGTCATTACTACCATCATACCCCTTAACTACCAACTCAGCCATGACCACACCCACCATCATCATCACCACACCAACCAACGACACCTATTCTGCAACACCACCACCATCACCACCACCACCGCCACCACCACCAACATCAACACCTGGAGCACCAGCACCACCATAACCTGCACGACTATAACCATCGCAGCACCCCCACCTCCGCCATCACCACCACCACCACCACCATTTAAGAACCTTTCAGGTAATTTTGAGAATTATGTAGGTTAGTTATTAGATTTTCCAGTGGTTTCATGCTATTTTGATGCTGTCTAAGGTCGTTTTACAGATATTTTAGCTGCTTTTAAGCTGTTCAGAATGCTTTTGCAACATATTTAAGAATTTACTAGCCAATTTTATTATGGTTCCTCTGATAGATCTTTTAGACACTTTTGGTATATTCTTGCTGCTTTTACAGTATATTTAAGAGCTTTTCAGGCAATTTTGAGGATTATTTAGATTATTTGATCGATTTTCCAGAGGTTTCATGGTATTTCAAGTGTTGTTGGACGTATGTATCTGCTAGTTTAAATATCGTTTCAGACATTTTAGAGACATTTTAAGCACTATGCGAGTATTTTAAACTTTTACACCGACATTTTGATTGGTTTTCAGAATCCTTTGAAACACTTTTATAGGCGTTAGACGCCTTTAATGGTATTTTTCGAGCGCTAATTAAGACATTTCAGCTCCTTCACAGATATTTTGAGGATTTTCAGGGCATCTTAAACTCGTGAGAAGCATTTTTTTCGCCAGTTTGAAGATGTTTTAAGGCACTGAAGCAGGTATTTTTGAAGTTGCTAGGGGTATTTTACTAAGCTTTCTTCAGTAATCGCTTTGTTTTACAGTAGTTGAGGTGCAGTCCAACCTATCCATTCATTTATTGCATTTCTTGTACTTATTATTTTGATTACATTTCACGAATAACCTAACTCGCCAACAATCATCATCATTACCAACTCCTCTATCTTATAGTCTGACCAAGCTAACCCAACCTAGCCTAGTCTAGCCTAGCCTAACCTGCCCTAACCAAACCTAACATAGCCCAACCCAAGCTACCCTAGCCTAACTATACTCTCATCACCTAAGCATACTCACCTGACCTAAGCATACTAATCAAGCCAACATAGCCCAAACCAAGATATCCTAGCCTAACCATACTCTCATCACCTAAGCATACTCACCTGACCTAAGCATACTAATCAAGCTAACATAGCCCAACCCAAGCTAGCCTAGCCTAACTATACTCTCACCACCTGAGCATACTCACCTGACCTAAGCATACTAATGAAGCTAACATAGCCCAACCCAAGCTATCCTAACCTAACCATACTCTCACCACCTAAGCATACTCACCTGACCTAAGCATACTAATCAAGCTAACATAGTCCCTTTCTGGCTTTTTGATGCCTTTGTGACCTTTAGAAGGATGTTCATGGTACATCTAGTGAATTTCGGAGTCTTTTAATAGGCTTTAGAACCAATCTCTCGCAGTTTTACTGTCTCACTGGCTTCTATTATAGTTACAGATCGTTCCACGTTCGTTACATGGCATTATCTTATATGCTATACTTTCATATTTTCCCCTAACCTAGCATAACCTAATCTGTTCACTTAATCTGGTCACCTATTCTGGCCACTTTCATAACGTTACAGAACTTGGCTTCTAACATGTTTGTCACTGATAGAAGTATTGAGAATCTTTATGAGAGCTTTTAGACGGTTTTTTCACTAATTTCTTCAGCTTATAGAAGTTAAAGCTGGTTAGTGTCAATGCATTTTTTTTCAATGATCTCTTCTTATATTCTCAGCCCTCCCCTTTCCCCACCCCATTTCAACTTTTTTTCAAGATTCCTGGTGGCAACTTAATATGGCTAGGGTAATTTTTCTAAGGCATACACACTTAAACCTAAATTAACCTCAAGAGATATTTCTTCATTGTTAACGAGCATTCTTGTTTTTTTTTTTTTTTTTTTTTAATTCCTCCTTTTTCTTGAACTAACACCAGATCTTTTAGCCTTGATGTTGAAGAAGCCGTTAAGAGCATTTCCTCGCCCTTGCCGGTATGTTATGCATGTTAATCCCGGTTATTATTCTTTAGAGTAGTTCAGCATTTTCTAATGGGATCACCTAGGGCATTGCTTATGCGTTTTAGTGTCTAACCTTGCAAGGCTTGTATTCCTTTAAAGAATTTCGGAACGCCATATTCGTCAGTGCTGGCTTCTGCAGCTCTTTTATAGAGCTTCAGGCTAGAAAATAAAGTTTTCTCATGGTATTTGAAGTATCACGTAGCACCACTATTTCTACGTCACGTGTCCGCAGATTATGTGAAAGCGACTGTTGAGTTTTGCATCGCTATAACGACACCACCAACACCATCTCCTTTACAACCATCATAACTAGCATTATCACCACCACCACCAGCGCAACCATAACCTACAACGACACCATCACCAACGACCCCATATCTAGCAACACTATAAATTTTTATTCAGCTGTATGATCCTTTAGCTTAGTTTTACATGTTCTGGAGTTAACATCTCGAACACCCCTAGCAATTTTTCTAAGGTTAACCCCTGCCTATCCTGATCTGGGCTGCTTCTTTTAAAGTATTTTTCTCGACTTTATCCAGCATTATTGCTTTCTAGCTCTCTTTAAACTATCTCTAAAACATGTTGAAGCTGAAGGTATTAGACCTCCTGACATGCGAATCCTAAGCATTCACTAAACATTTCACGGTATGTTAATGGTATTTTAGAGGTTTGCTAGGTATTTTAGGCATTTGTGCGGTATTATGATTTTTTTTTAATTTATAAAGCTTCCTCGTGATTTTTGTAAGTTTTCACATCTTTAGTATGTTTTAATGCTTTTAATTAGACACCACCACCACCACCACCACCACCACCACCACCACCACCACCACCGCCACCAGAGCAGATATCACCATAAGCAACATCACCACGACTATCACCAATACCCACCACCATCATCTCCACAAACACACACACCCGCAAACAAACACACAAACACACACTCTCCATCACACATACACACGCATGCACAAACACACACATACTCACACCCTCACACACACTCTCTCTCACACACACACACACACATACACACAATCACATACACACACTCCAACCCACACACACACACACCCCAACCCACACATACATGCACAAGCACACATACACACATACACACAATCACATACACACACTCCAACCCACACACACATACACACACCCCAACCCACACATACATGCACAAGCACACATACACACATGCACGCAAACACACACATGCATACACATACACGCACACCCACACACATACATGCACACATACGCACACAGACATACATGCACATACACACCAGCAAACACGCACACATACACACGCCCCAACCCACACACACATACACACACCCCAACCCACACATACATGCACAAGCACACATACACACATACACGCAAACACACACATGCATACACATACACGCACACCCACACACATACATGCACACATACGCACACAGACATACATGCACATACACACCAGCAAACACGCACACATACACACGCCCGTAAACACACACATACATGCACAAACACATACACACACTCTCCCACACACATACACACAAAAACATACACACACCACATACACACTCTCTCCCACACACATAGACACAAAAACATGCATACACCCCAACCCACACATACACACGCCCGTAACCACACACATACATGCATAAACACATACACACACTCCCCCCACACACACACACCCCAACCCACACACACACACATACTCACGCCCGTAAACACACACATACATGCACAAACACATACGCACACTCTCCCACACACATACACACAAAAACATACACACACTCCAACCCACACACACATACACACATGCACACACGCACACATCCGCAAACACACACGCAAACACCCACATTCACATACGCACAAATATGCATAGCACACACACACAGACACACACCCAGACACACAGACACACAAACACACACAGATACACAGACACAGACACACACATACACATACACACACATAAAACACACATACACAAACACACACACACAAACACACAGACACACGCATGCGCAGACACACATACACAGACGCACACATACGCAGACACGTACATACGCAGACACATACAGACACACACACACACAGACACACACACACACACATACACACAGACACACACAGACACACACATAAAACACACACATACACACATACACACAGACACACACACTCACACACACATACACACACATACGCAAAATTAAGAAGCGAAACGGATGTATAATATCTTTTAAGTAACAAACACATTCCTCTCAACTGAACCTCTTTTAAATTGTCCCAACAGGTAAAGAGTCGTCCTGTCATTAGCGGAAAAAACCCTAGCCTCACACAAAGGCGTCGGAATTATAACATTAGTGGAGAAACTAGCCTCAAACACAGGCGTCGACATTATAACCAAGTCGGCAGTAAGCTGGAAACCATAAGAGCGATCATATGGGACGCAAAGACTCGACAATGCTTTTAGACATCTTAGGCACATTTTTTAATAATTCAAGATCAGAACATTTAGTTGAAGTGTTTTGACTTTTTATTTTATCATGCTAACAGGGAATATACGCGAACTGAAGGTTATTAGCTGAAATATAAAATAAAATCTCTTCTTCTTCTTGTTCTTCTTGTTCTTTTTCTTATTCTTCTGCTTATATTCTCATTCTCCTTCATGCTAGCAGGGAATATAGACGTAACTGCACGTTATCAGCTTAAATATCTGAGAAAATAACAACATTCCCCGTTAATTATATCTAAAGCTACTTTTTCCAAGTTATACGTATTTTAAGTTTCTATAATCAAGGCAAGCAACGTTTCTCTCAATAAGAGCATTTGATAATTGATTTTGTAAATAACACCAATTTAAACTTTATTACAAGCCTCTAAGACCTGCAGTCACAATATATTTACATGGAACCTTGGAGATTCGAACGAGACTCACAGGATAAAAATTACAATTCTATCAACAATTCAAGAGCAGATATTTAACTGAAGTGTTTAATTTTTTATCTCATCACGCTAACTTTATTGATTTGCGAATAAATCGACTTTGAAGTAATTGCCCCGTCCCGGTAACCGAACTAGGAGTCTTAAGAATAAAGTTTTCTCATTTGTCATTTTTATATATCGAGTTATCCTACCTTTGCTTTACAACGCTATCGCAAACGCAACAAATCGCGATATAGAGCAAATTTCAATAATTCTCCACAAGACAGGGACCGAACCTACGATACGTCAACTCTAGCATGTTAGAAAATAATCGTCCTTAACAAGTATTATCATATAAAGTTTATTTCAGTCTTCCAACACAACTGGTTCTCGAAATAATTAAATTTACCAAATCAGGATACTAACCCAAGACTCCAGGATCCCGTATACAACACAGAGGAAAGCCCATAACAGTATCAATTTAATAAAATTTATTCGAAGTTTTTATCACTCATAGTTTAGGAGTTATTCCAATAATAATTCTTCATTTGCACAGGGATCGATCGAGGGACCCAAGGGCAGGAATTATTCCAATTATAAAAAAGATTGATGTACACAGATTTTCAAAGTTGGCGCCACTGGAGTAGAGTAATTACGAGAGTTCTAGATACAGTGACGTCATGACCACGCCCCCCTCGTTATAAATACGAGAGTTCTAGATACAGTGACGTCATGACCACGCCCCCCTCCTTATAAATACGAGAGTTCTAAATACAGTGACGTCACGGACACCCCCCCAGTGACGTCATGTTCACATTCGTTTTCAACTTTTGTACACCCCTGACGTGGTCACGCCCACCTGGCACGCGACCATGAATGACGTCATAAACACGCCCATCTGCCACGCGACAGTCAATGACGTCATAACCACACCTCCTCTTTCGCCAGGGGTGTACATACCGCGCCTACATTTGGCATCCCCTCCCCCTCTATCGGCACAGCCACACCTACTTTTCGTCAGGGGTATACAAGACATATTGGTGGGACGTGGTCAGAGCCCCTAGCCCTCTCGTAATTACTCTACTCCAGTGGCGCCAACTTTGAAAATCTGTGTACATCAATCTTTTTTATAATTGGAATAATTCCTGCCCTTGGGTCCCTCGATCGATCCCTGTGCAAATGAAGAATTATTATTGGAATAACTCCTAAACTATGAGTGATAAAAACTTCGAATAAATTTTATTAAATTGATACTGTTATGGGCTTTCCTCTGTGTTGTATACGGGATCCTGGAGTCTTGGGTTAGTATCCTGATTTGGTAAATTTAATTATTTCGAGAACCAGTTGTGTTGGAAGACTGAAATAAACTTTATATGATAATACTTGTTAAGGACGATTATTTTCTAACATGCTAGAGTTGACGTATCGTAGGTTCGGTCCCTGTCTTGTGGAGAATTATTGAAATTTGCTCTATATCGCGATTTGTTGCGTTTGCGATAGCGTTGTAAAGCAAAGGTAGGATAACTCGATATATAAAAATGACAAATGAGAAAACTTTATTCTTAAGACTCCTAGTTCGGTTACCGGGACGGGGCAATTACTTCAAAGTCGATTTATTCGCAAATCAATAAAGTTAGCGTGATGAGATAAAAAATTAAACACTTCAGTTAAATATCTGCTCTTGAATTGTTGATAGAATAGTAATTTTTATCCTGTGAGTCTCGTTCGAATCTCCAAGGTTCCATGTAAATATATTGTGACTGCAGGTCTTAGAGGCTTGTAATAAAGTTTAAATTGGTGTTATTTACAAAATCAATTATCAAATGCTCTTATTGAGAGAAACGTTGCTTGCCTTGATTATAGAAACTTAAAATACGTATAACTTGGAAAAAGTAGCTTTAGATATAATTAACGGGGAATGTTGTTATTTTCTCAGATATTTAAGCTGATAACGTGCAGTTACGTCTATATTCCCTGCTAGCATGAAGGAGAATGAGAATATAAGCAGAAGAATAAGAAAAAGAACAAGAAGAACAAGAAGAAGAAGAGATTTTATTTTATATTTCAGCTAATAACCTTCAGTTCGCGTATATTCCCTGTTAGCATGATAAAATAAAAAGTCAAAACACTTCAACTAATTGTTCTGATGTTGAATTATTAAAAAATGTGCCTAAGATGTCTAAAAGCATTGTCGAGTCTTTGCGTCCCATATGATCGCTCTTATGGTTTCCAGCTTACTGCCGACTTGGTTATAATGTCGACGCCTGTGTTTGAGGCTAGTTTCTCCACTAATGTTATAATTCCGACGCCTTTGTGTGAGGCTAGGGTTTTTTCCGCTAATGACAGGACGACTCTTTACCTGTTGGGACAATTTAAAAGAGGTTCAGTTGAGAGGAATGTGTTTGTTACTTAAAAGATATTATACATCCGTTTCGCTTCTTAATTTTGCGTATGTGTGTATGTGTGTGTGAGTGTGTGTGTCTGTGTGTATGTGTGTATGTGTGTGTTTTATGTGTGTGTCTGTGTGTGTCTGTGTGTATGTGTGTGTGTGTCTGTGTGTGTGTGTGTCTGTATGTGTCTGCGTATGTACGTGTCTGCGTATGTGTGCGTCTGTGTATGTGTGTCTGCGCATGCGTGTGTCTGTGTGTTTGTGTGTGTGTGTTTGTGTATGTGTGTTTTATGTGTGTGTATGTGTATGTGTGTGTCTGTGTCTGTGTATCTGTGTGTGTTTGTGTGTCTGTGTGTATGGGTGTGTGTCTGTGTGTGTGCTATGCATATTTGTGCGTATGTGAATGTGGGTGTTTGCGTGTGTGTTTGCGGATGTGTGCGTGTGTGCATGTGTGTATGTGTGTGTGGGTTGGAGTGTGTGTATGTTTTTGTGTGTATGTGTGTGGGAGAGTGTGCGTATGTGTTTGTGCATGTATGTGTGTGTTTACGGGCGTGAGTATGTGTGTGTGTGTGGGTTGGGGTGTGTGTGTGTGGGGGGAGTGTGTGTATGTGTTTATGCATGTATGTGTGTGGTTACGGGCGTGTGTATGTGTGGGTTGGGGTGTATGCATGTTTTTGTGTCTATGTGTGTGGGAGAGAGTGTGTATGTGGTGTGTGTATGTTTTTGTGTGTATGTGTGTGGGAGAGTGTGTGTATGTGTTTGTGCATGTATGTGTGTGTTTACGGGCGTGTGTATGTGTGCGTGTTTGCTGGTGTGTATGTGCATGTATGTCTGTGTGCGTATGTGTGCATGTATGTGTGTGGGTGTGCGTGTATGTGTATGCATGTGTGTGTTTGCGTGTATGTGTGTATGTGTGCTTGTGCATGTATGTGTGGGTTGGGGTGTGTGTATGTGTGTGTGGGTTGGGGCGTGTGTATGTGTGCGTGTTTGCTGGTGTGTATGTGCATGTATGTCTGTGTGCGTATGTGTGCATGTATGTGTGTGGGTGTGCGTGTATGTGTATGCATGTGTGTGTTTGCGTGCATGTGTGTATGTGTGCTTGTGCATGTATGTGTGGGTTGGGGTGTGTGTGTGGGTTGGAGTGTGTGTATGTGATTGTGTGTATGTGTGTGTGTGTGTGTGTGTGTGTGAGAGTGTGTGTGAGGGTGTGAGTATGTGTGTGTTTGTGCATGCGTGTGTATGTGTGATGGAGAGTGTGTGTTTGTGTGTTTGTTTGCGGGTGTGTGTGTTTGTGGAGATGATGGTGGTGGGTATTGGTGATAGTCGTGGTGATGTTGCTTATGGTGATATCTGTTCTGTTGGCGGTGGTGGTGGTGGTGGTGGTGGTGGTGGTGGTGGTGGTGGTGGTGTCTAATTAAAAGCATTAAAACATACTAAAGATGTGAAAACTTAGAAAAATCACGAGGAAGCTTTATAAATTAAAAAAAAAATCATAATACCGCACAAATGCCTAAAATACCTAGCAAACCTCTAAAATACCATTAACATACCGTGAAATGTTTAGTGAATGCTTAGGATTCGCATGTCAGGAGGTCTAATACCTTCAGCTTCAACATGTTTTAGAGATAGTTTAAAGAGAGCTAGAAAGCAATAATGCTGGATAAAGTCGAGAAAAATACTTTAAAAGAAGCAGCCCAGATCAGGATAGGCAGGGGTTAACCTTAGAAAAATTGCTAGGGGTGTTCGAGATGTTAACTCCAGAACATGTAAAACTAAGCTAAAGGATCATACAGCTGAATAAAAATTTATAGTGTTGCTAGATATGGGGTCGTTGGTGATGGTGTCGTTGTAGGTTATGGTTGCGCTGGTGGTGGTGGTGATAATGCTAGTTATGATGGTTGTAAAGGAGATGGTGTTGGTGGTGTCGTTATAGCGATGCAAAACTCAACAGTCGCTTTCACATAATCTGCGGACACGTGACGTAGAAATAGTGGTGCTACGTGATACTTCAAATACCATGAGAAAACTTTATTTTCTAGACTGAAGCTCTATAAAAGAGCTGCAGAAGCCAGCACTGACGAATATGGCGTTCCGAAATTCTTTAAAGGAATACAAGCCTTGCAAGGTTAGACACTAAAACGCATAAGCAATGCCCTAGGTGATCCCATTAGAAAATGCTGAACTACTCTAAAGAATAATAACCGGGATTAACATGCATAACATACCGGCAAGGGCGAGGAAATGCTCTTAACGGCTTCTTCAACATCAAGGCTAAAAGATCTGGTGTTAGTTCAAGAAAAAGGAGGAATTAAAAAAAAAAAAACAAGAATGCTCGTTAACAATGAAGAAATATCTCTTGAGGTTAATTTAGGTTTAAGTGTGTATGCCTTAGAAAAATTACCCTAGCCATATTAAGTTGCCACCAGGAATCTTGAAAAAAAGTTGAAATGGGGTGGGGGAAGGGGAGGGCTGAGAATATAAGAAGAGATCATTGAAAAAAGATGCATTGACACTAACCAGCTTTAACTTCTATAAGCTGAAGAAATTAGTGAAAAAACCGTCTAAAAGCTCTCATAAAGATTCTCAATACTTCTATCAGTGACAAACATGTTAGAAGCCAAGTTCTGTAACGTTATGAAAGTGGCCAGAATAGGTGACCAGATTAAGTGAACAGATTAGGTTATGCTAGGTTAGGGGAAAATATGAAAGTATAGCATATAAGATAATGCCATGTAACGAACGTGGAACGATCTGTAACTATAATAGAAGCCAGTGAGACAGTAAAACTGCGAGAGATTGGTTCTAAAGCCTATTAAAAGACTCCGAAATTCACTAGATGTACCATGAACATCCTTCTAAAGGTCACAAAGGCATCAAAAAGCCAGAAAGGGACTATGTTAGCTTGATTAGTATGCTTAGGTCAGGTGAGTATGCTTAGGTGGTGAGAGTATGGTTAGGTTAGGATAGCTTGGGTTGGGCTATGTTAGCTTCATTAGTATGCTGAGGTCAGGTGAGTATGCTCAGGTGGTGAGAGTATAGTTAGGCTAGGCTAGCTTGGGTTGGGCTATGTTAGCTTGATTAGTATGCTTAGGTCAGGTGAGTATGCTTAGGTGATGAGAGTATGGTTAGGCTAGGATATCTTGGTTTGGGCTATGTTGGCTTGATTAGTATGCTTAGGTCAGGTGAGTATGCTTAGGTGATGAGAGTATAGTTAGGCTAGGGTAGCTTGGGTTGGGCTATGTTAGGTTTGGTTAGGGCAGGTTAGGCTAGGCTAGACTAGGCTAGGTTGGGTTAGCTTGGTCAGACTATAAGATAGAGGAGTTGGTAATGATGATGATTGTTGGCGAGTTAGGTTATTCGTGAAATGTAATCAAAATAATAAGTACAAGAAATGCAATAAATGAATGGATAGGTTGGACTGCACCTCAACTACTGTAAAACAAAGCGATTACTGAAGAAAGCTTAGTAAAATACCCCTAGCAACTTCAAAAATACCTGCTTCAGTGCCTTAAAACATCTTCAAACTGGCGAAAAAAATGCTTCTCACGAGTTTAAGATGCCCTGAAAATCCTCAAAATATCTGTGAAGGAGCTGAAATGTCTTAATTAGCGCTCGAAAAATACCATTAAAAGCGTCTAACGCCTATAAAAGTGTTTCAAAGGATTCTGAAAACCAATCAAAATGTCGGTGTAAAAGTTTAAAATACTCGCATAGTGCTTAAAATGTCTCTAAAATGTCTGAAACGATATTTAAACTAGCAGATACATACGTCCAACAACACTTGAAATACCATGAAACCTCTGGAAAATCGATCAAATAATCTATATAATCCTCAAAATTGCCTGAAAAGCTCTTAAATATACTGTAAAAGCAGCAAGAATATACCAAAAGTGTCTAAAAGATCTATCAGAGGAACCATAATAAAATTGGCTAGTAAATTCTTAAATATGTTGCAAAAGCATTCTGAACAGCTTAAAAGCAGCAAAAATATCTGTAAAACGACCTTAGACAGCATCAAAATAGCATGAAACCACTGGAAAATCTAATAACTAACCTACATAATTCTCAAAATTACCTGAAAGGTTCTTAAATGGTGGTGGTGGTGGTGATGGCGGAGGTGGGGGTGCTGCGATGGTTATAGTCGTGCAGGTTATGGTGGTGCTGGTGCTCCAGGTGTTGATGTTGGTGGTGGTGGCGGTGGTGGTGGTGATGGTGGTGGTGTTGCAGAATAGGTGTCGTTGGTTGGTGTGGTGATGATGATGGTGGGTGTGGTCATGGCTGAGTTGGTAGTTAAGGGGTATGATGGTAGTAATGACAGTTGTAGTGGTGGTGGTTGTGGTAATGGCTGTGTTGGTGGTGTTGGTGGTGGAGGCGGTGGTGGCAATGGTTATGGCGCTGCAGCATAGGTTGCGTTGGTGACGATGATGGTTGGTTATGTTAAGTTAGGTCATGATAGTCTTAGAAGGAATGTAAGCGACGTCTGGCGTGTTGCCATTAGAACATACTGAACTATGCTAAAGAATCGTTAAAATGAAGTTAGCATGTATAGCGTACTGAAGCAGTGAACAAAATTCACCCATTGCCCTTGAAAGCACTTAAAAGCGAGTAAAATATCTGTTAAACGGTCTAAAACAAGCTCAAAATACCATGAAACCTCTAGAAAATCGATCAAATAATCTACATAATCCTCAAAATTACCTGAAAAGTTCTTAAATATACCGGAAAAACAGCAAGAATATACTAAAAGTGTCTAAAAGCTCTATCAGAGGAACCATAATAAAATTGCCTAGAAAGTTCTTAAATATGTTGCAAAAGCATTCTGAACAGCTTAAAAGCAGCTAAAATATCTCTAAAACGACCTAAGACAGCATCAAAATAGCACGAAACCTCTGGAAAAATCTAATAAATAACCTATATAATTCTCAAAATTGCCTGAAAGCTTCTTAAATATGCGTGTCATCGTGTCTGAGTACATTCTAAATCCTAAAATCGCTGACAATCCTCTACAAGTAACATGTAAATGCTCGAGGTTATATCCGCAAAGAGGGAAACCAGGACGCCTTATGGCAGGATGGAATAGACAAGCAGAGGAGGAGGATATAGGATAGATAATAAGGGGATAGAATGAATGTCTAGAAACGTCTCATTGTGGTGGTGTGGTGTTGGTGTCCGCTATGATGGTGCTGGTGATGATGGTGGTGGTGGTGCTGGTGGTGGTGATGGTGTCCGTTATGGTGGTGCTGATGATGATGGTCCTGGTGATTATGGTGGTGGTGGTGGTGGTAGAGGTGTTGGTGTCCGTTGTGGGGGAGGGGCGCTGGTGATGATGGTGGTGCTGGTGATGATGGCGGAGTGGTATTGGTGGTGGTAGTGGTGGTGGTCGTTGGTGGTAGTGGTAGTGGTGGCCGTTATAGTGGCACTGGTGAGGGTGTTGCTGTTGTTGTTGGTGTTGGAGGTGTTGCAGAATAGATGGTGTTGGTTGGTGTGGTGATGATGATGGCAAGGATGGTGGCTATGGTAACGATGGTGGTGGCGATAACGGTGGTGGTGATGGTAACGATGGTGGTGATGGTGAGGATGGAGGTACTGGTGAAGGTTATGGTGGATAATGTAACGATGGTGATGGTAACGTGAAGGTGACAGTGAGGATGATGGTACTGGTGATGGTTATGGCGGTGATGATGACAAGGATGGTGGCTATGGTAACGATGGTGGTGGCGATAACGGTGGTGGTGATGGTAACGATGGTGGCGCTGGTGATGGTGGAGGTGGTGGTGGTGGTGGTGGTGATGGTGTTGGTGGTGGTGGTGGTGGTGGTGGTGGTGGGATAGGTTCGGTTAGGATAGTCTTAGAAGGAATGTGTGCAACGTTTGACGTGTTACCATTAGAACCTACAGAATTATGCAAGAGAATTGTTAAATGAAGTTGGCATGTATAGCATACTGGAACAGTGTACAAAGACGGATACAATAGCTATTTGAATAACGAGGTTACAACGTCTTCTAATGTTAGTTTAGGAAAAGAGCCGGAGGAAGCAGAAAAAGAAGCCTGTATAATGTTAAATAACGTTGAAGAAATGTCTGCAAAGAGGTTTGTGGTTAAGTTAGGTTAGTCTTAGAAAGACTGTAAGCAATTCTCTAGACGAGAACATCATACATTTACAAAAGGATGGAAAGTGGTCATGAAAGCATAACAAATCGCTAAAAAGGGCTCCATATACCCCTTAAAAACATTAAACCATACTAACGACGTGAAAACATAGAAAATACCAACGAAGCTGCAAAAAAAAATTCTGAAAATCTCTAGAATACCGCAAAAATGGCTAAAATACTTACCAACTCCTAAAATAGCACTAACATACCATGAAATGTTCAGAAATCGTTAGGGTTCGCATGTCGGGGGGGTGTAATATCTTCAAGGTAGCTAAAGTTGTTGGAGGAACGTCTCCAAAAGAAAGTGAAATATCTAAGCTTGAAACGGCATGTTGCGACGGTCAGAATAGGTTATAGAAGAATATAATGCTCGTGTAAAATGGGATGAGATAGGCTAGGTTAAGTCAGGTTAATAAATAGGAAGGTTTGCGCTCCCTTAGGTTAAGTAACGTTAGGTTAGGTTAGAATATGAGGCTTAGGTTATGTGAAATTATGAAAGACCATATAGTAAAAAGAGTAGGGATTAGATGAGCAATAGGGATGAAGAATAAATCATTAGATGAGGTGTTAGGTTAGGTTAGACGAGTAGAAGTATGGGGCTTAGGCTAGGTTAGATTAGGTTAGGATAGGTTAGACGAGTAGAAGTATGGGGCTTAGGTCAGATTAGGCTTAGGCTAGGTCAGATTAGGTTAGGATAGGTTAGACGAGTAGAAGTATGGGGCTTAGGTTATGTTAAATTATGAAAGTTCAAAGTAAAAAAGAGTGGGAGCTAGGTTAGGTTAGGATAGGTTAGACGAGTAGAAGTATGAGGCTTAGGCCAGGTTAGGTTAGGCTAGCGCCACTATGTGGGGCGAGGCGTCATGTTGGGGTAACATGTTCAATCAAGATAGAAAGCTCTTGCGTTAGGAGGTTTACACCGATATAGTGAACGACATACTCAACTACCATGAACGCTCATAAACATACATACAGTGCTATAGGCCATAAAAGTTATCCCTAGAGATTGCTTCAAACACCTACAACGTGCTGCTTCCCCTACCACCTTACCTAGTAATCCTTAGATCACGCATGGCGGCCATCTTGCCCATAAAAAACTGCGCCAGCTTCCCCCCAAATACCCTACTCATGCCATGCGCATGTGACGCGATGTGGCTCAATTCGCATGCGATGCGAGTCACATAGGATGCGATATCAAGCGATGCCATGCGCATGTGACGCGACGTGGCTCAATGCGCATGCGATGTGATGCACATAAGATGCGATATCAAGAGATGCCATGCGCATGTGACGCAACGTGACTCAGTGCGCATGCGATGCGATGCACATAACATGCGATATCAAGCGATGCTATGCGCATGTGAGGCGACGTGACTCAATGCACATGCGATGCGATGCATATAAGATGCGTTGTCGAGCGATGCCATGCGCGTGTGATGCGATGAGGGTCAATGCGCATGCGATGCACATAAGATGCGATGTCGAGCGATGCATGCGTATGTGACGCGATGTAACTGAAGGCGCATGCGATGAGATGCACATAAGATGCAATACGAAGCGATGCCATGCGCATGTGACGCGATGTGACTCAATGCGCATGCGATCCCCTCCGAAGGAGTGTCGCCTTGTCGTGGCGGAGGGGCTCAGTACCTGAGCCAGACGGCCTACTAAGTTTTCTTTCGACTACTGGTAGGCAAGAGGTGAGGGGAAGCAAAGAACATTCCAAACGGGTAGATGGGGCTCGGTAGTCCTGGTCGACAACTCATCTAGGAGAAGAGGACTCCGAAATCAAACTCCCCCAGGGGCTCCTACTACGGTAGGTACGGGTTTGGCGTACCCGGGGCCCCGAGCCATACTCTCGACTGGGTTCCTCCAAGAGGTGAGAGGGCACATGCCAAACGCCCAATCAACTTTGGTCCACTTTTGTGTTTGACCTCCCACCTATTACCTCCCTGTACACAGTCTGACGGATAACCTACGCGCGGGTTGGAGGATGGGGTGACGCAAGGGGTGACTGGGTAATCGCGTAAGTCCCAGCCCCTGGTTATCATGTAGGATCTGTGTACGTATCCGCTGATAAAGGTCAGTCCCGGGGAGGGGCCATTGCATGAGCTGATGCACTCCTGAAGGCGATTGGGTCCCTCTGTCTATACATTGGGAGGTGAGACCCTAGGGTGAGCAAGGTCCAGGCCAGGACTCTCACCTAAGCCGGGGTGGCGCCCAGGAAGTGAGCATTCCATCGGAGACATCTGCAATGGTGGAGGATGACATCGCCATGAGTTCACAAAAAACTCATAACAAAAAAATTTTTAAAGTTTCTGTAAAGGAAGTAGCTGAGTCGAGTGGTCCTCGCTACTTAGTTATATCTCGAACTGAGGGAGATAAGAAATTTTTGTCGGTGAGCCCATTTACTATCCAAAAGGGTTTAGATAACATTGCTGGTCCAGTCAAGTCATGCACTAGATCTCGAAATAGCACGCTCCTGGTTGAAGCACATTCAGCTACCCAGGCAGCTAAAATACTGAAAGCGAACATGCTAGCAAGTTATCCTGTACGTGTCGAGATGCACAGAACCTTGAACTCCTCGCGCGGTGTGATAAACACCCGTGCATTGGAAGGATTATCCAATGAGGAGATTCAAGAGAATCTGACGGAGCAAGGCGTCATACACGTTTACCGGGTTCAACGTAAAGAAGGTGGTGAGTTAAAGCCAACTAATACCCTGTTCCTGACCTTTGATCGGGTAGATCTCCCGCAAAGGATTAAGGCAGGGTATGAATCCATCGAAGTTAGGCCGTTCATCCCGAACCCACTCAGGTGTTTTAAGTGCCAGCGCTTTGGACATACCAGCGAGCTTTGTAAGGGACTAGCTACATGCCCTCAATGTGGAGATGAATCCCACGATGGTGCATGTACTACAGCTCCTACATGTGTGAACTGCAGAGGTGAACATCCATCTAGTTCCCGAGACTGCCCCCGCTTTGTAGAGGAAAGAGCGATCCAAGAGATACGAGTCAAAGAGAAGGTGCCCTTCTCAGAAGCTCGGAAAATCTTGCGTCTACGCCAACCCTCTGTTCCTAGATCTGGAACCTATAGCTCAGTTGCAGCTAAAGCGGTAGCAAGCAGAGAGATCGCAACTCAGACCAGCGATTTCAATGGGGCAACAATTTCCGAAAAAACACTTGTTGCCCGCAGCTCTATACCAAAGCCCTCAACATCAGCGCGCACATCTGTATCAACGTGTACAAAATCTGTTGGTGAAAAAAATTCAACTGTTCGATCACCAACGAAAATGCCAAACTCGACACAGAAGACTAGTAAACCTGTTATTTACAATGCCTCGCCGATAAAATTTAAGAAGAACTACACAAAGAACGATTTCCTCAAGGAAAATAAGGCTAATCCCAGTACATCAAAGGGATATAAGAGTCCAAGGAGATCCCCTCGAAGATCCTCTTCTGGGGAATCCTCAGGGGTGGACTCAGACCGGCGTCTTTCATCTTCGCCGGTCCCCATTAGCAACCGGTTCGAGACACTCGAACCCAAGTTTGCTATGGGAAGACGCACGTCCTCGGCAGAGGACATGGAACTAGAATCTGCCCACACTGGAAGACCCCCAGTGGAAAAGAGGCGCGAAAAAGCGTCCGAAAAGAACGTCAGCCCAAGAGAGAAAAGGGCTAAATTAGTTCGACAACCGCCTGCTCCAAAGTAATGAAGATTTATCTTGGAATTACCTATCCCACACACAATGCAATATGACTATCCTACAATGGAACGTACGTGGCATTCGAACTCAAAGGCCAGAACTTGAGCTCTTGCTCAAAGACAACGAACCTCTGGTCGCATGTTTGCAAGAGACTAAGCTGCGTCCTCAAGACGCTTTCTATCTAAGGCGATACACCCCAGTACGGTGTGATGTTACACCAGAAGAGGGTGTTCCGGCACATGGCGGCGCTATGATACTTGTGAGAGATGACATATATATGCAAATTGTACCAATACAGTCTGATATCCAATCAGTTGCAATAAGGATTGTACTGCCAGACATCCATTTCACCATCTGTAATATTTATTTGCCTCCGTCACATGACCTCTCGCACATTGATTTAGAAGATCTAGTTTCCCAGTTGCCAACACCGTTTCTGTTGGTGGGAGACTTCAATGCGCACCACCCACTTTGGGGTTCAAGTCGCGCCTGTGCGAGAGGTAAACTCATTTCCGATTTCTTGGACAGTCACAACCTAGCTCTCCTCAACACTGGAGAGCCTACATTCATTTCGGACTCCCACAGCACCTTCTCACACCTTGATCTTGCAGTTTGTTCACCTCAGTTGGCAGTCTCCTTACAATGGAATGTCATCTCTGATTTACACTCTAGTGACCACTTCCCATGTCTTATTAGTCTCTTGACGCAACATACATACTCCACACGTATGCCCAGGTGGCGTTTGGACCATGCGAACTGGAACCTTTACACCCAGTTGGCTGTCTTTACCTACAACGAGCATGACTCAGTAAATAATTTGGCGCAGCATCTCACGGAGACGATTCTCTCTGCTGCTGAACAATCGATTCCGCGGTCGACTACACACCCCCGTCGATTTCCCGTTCCCTGGTGGACGGAAGAATGTCGGAATGCCATTCGTGCTCGAAGGCGTGCACTTAGGGTTTTCCAACGTCACCCTACTTTGGAAAACCTAATCGAGTACAAGAAAATGCGCGCCAGGTCCAGACAAGTCATTAAGGATAGCAAAAAGTCATCATGGAGCAAATTTGTAGCTTCATTTAACCGACACACACCTACCTCGGTTGTGTGGGATAGATTAAGGCGTGTTGCAGCTAAAACGACCCAAATACCAATAGCGGGACTAAAAACAGCCACAGGAGCTGTTGTTGATTCATTTGAAGTGGCCAATACCTTTGGCAGTGCTTTCGCACAAGTGTCTAGCTCGGAAAACTACTCCCCTGAGTTCCTTCCAATTAAAACTCAGGTGGAATCTCAAGGCTTCTCGTTTCGTTCTAGAAACGTAGAAGATTACAATCGCCTTTTCACCATGGCAGAGCTGGAGTATTCCCTGAAATCTTCGCGATGTTCAGCACCAGGACCGGACGGTATTCATGTACAAATGTTACAACAGCTCTCTCCTGAAGGTAAGGCATTCCTGCTCGAGGTCTATAACCGTGTTTGGGTTGACAGTATACTCCCAGAAAATTGGCGGGAGGCCACCGTTATTCCCATCTTGAAGGCTGGGAAGGACCGTCATCTTCCCTCCAGCTATCGTCCTATTTCCCTCACCAGTTGCGTTTGCAAGGTGATGGAACGCATGATCAATGGACGATTGGTATGGTGGTTAGAAAGTCGTAACCTACTGACTAACATCCAGTGTGGTTTTCGACGACGCCGTTCAACTGTTGACCATCTTGTGTCAATATCGACACAGATAATGGACGGCTTTATGAAGAACTGTCAAACCGTTGGCATATTTTTCGATCTTGAGAAGGCTTATGATACGTGCTGGCGAGCAGGGATTCTACGTTCCCTGTATGCCTGGAACATACGTGGACGCCTACCACTTTTCATTCAGGAGTTTATGAAGGACCGCTTTTTCCGAGTAAGGGTCGGCTCGGTTTTTTCTAATTCTTTTGTTCAGGAGGAGGGAGTACCTCAGGGTTCGGTGCTAAGTGTCACGCTCTTTGCTATAGCAATTAACTCCATCTGGAAATGTGTTCCACCTGGAGTTTCGTCATGCCTATTCGTAGACGACTTCGCTGTCTATTGCACTTCTCAGCGCACGGCGTTTTTACAACGGCGCCTGCAGCAATGTTTGGACAACCTCAGAGAATGGAGCGTGAAAAACGGCTTCCGTTTCTCAACTGAGAAGACAATCTGCGTTAATTTCTGGCGCCGTAGGAGACGATTACCACCTTCGCTCCGATTTGGTCCAGATTCACTTCCCTTCGCAGAAGAGACGCGCTTCCTGGGTTTGATCTTAGACAGGAAGCTTAGTTGGTCGTCGCATATTGCACAGCTAAGAGCGAGATGTGACCGTTCCCTAAATATTATGCGAGTACTGAATGGCAAATCGTGGGGAGCGGATCGGACAATTTTGTTGCGAATATATCGCGCATTGGTCCGATCCAAGCTAGACTATGGGTGTATTGTTTATTCGTCAGCACGACCATCTGTGCTGAGAAGATTAGACGTGGTCCACAATCGGGGCATCCGCATTGCAACAGGAGCTTTTCCAACAAGCCCAGTGGTGAGCCTTTACACCGAGTCCGCAGAAGCTCCTCTGCAATATCGGCGTGAGATTCTCTTGGCAAATTATGGTTGTGCGCTTAGATGTATGCCTAAGCACCCAACGTTCGCTTCTTTTTTCACCACCACGCCAAGAGAACGATATAGAAATAGCTCCCTTAGTCCAAAGCCTGCGGGGTTCCGTTTCCAAGAGCTCCTAGTGAAGCTTGGAGTGGAACTGCCTGTGATGTTCGCCAAGGGTGAGAGACTTTACCCCCCTTGGCTATCTGGTACGCCCCATGTAGATCTTGGGATGACCATACACCAGAAGTCCACGATGCCTATTTCAAGTATCCGCACGTGTTTCTTAGAATTTTTGTCAGGTTACTCTGACCGTAGGCATATTTACACCGATGGATCAAAGAACACCAACGGTGTTGGATGTGCTTATGTTTATGGAACCGAACCATATACATTCGGTTTTCCAAATAGCACTTCCATTTTTACTGCAGAGCTTTATGCAATTTATCGAGCCGTTTTGTATGTTCGCCGTCGTAAATTAGGTGACTGCCTGATTTTGAGCGATTCCCTTAGTGCACTGCAGAGCCTTTGTCAGTTGTACAACCCCCACCCTATTGTACAACGTATCCAGGATGCCCTCCATGTTTTACACGCTTCTGGTGTTGATGTGGTGTGTGCATGGATTCCTGGTCACGTAGGTTTGCCTGGGAATGAAATGGCAGATTTAGCAGCAAAGACGGCAACTACAGAACCCAGAATTATCATCTCACGTGTTACTTCGGAAGACTTTAGGCTTGAAGTGCGGAGAGCGGTGCTGTCGTCCTGGCACGACGAGTGGTCAGCTCTCCGCGGTAATAAGCTTAGAGAAGTGAAAGAACTTCCGATAAACTGGGTAACTTCCTGTCGCACATCTCGTCGCGAGGAGGTTAGTTTGGCTCGATTAAGAATAGGGCACTGCAATTTTTCGCATGGTTACCTATTTAAAAGGGACCCTGCGCCTCTATGTCCGCTGTGTGACAACGTTTTGTCGGTTCGCCACGTGCTCCTAGAGTGTTACTCTCTAGCGCACTTTCGGGATTCTCTGCAGCTGCCTGCCAGACTTGCAGAGGTCTTAGCGGACGACAAAACAGCGGTTGATAGAGTTTTTAATTTTTTAGCGCAGTGCAATATAAATTTGAGGATTTAAAATTTTTAATTATCTGTTTCTGATTTTGGACATATTTATCACTTTGTTTCATATCTGGCTATTGCCACTGCTTTTTACCTTTGTATATTTTTCTTGTTGCTAGTATTTTTATTTTTTGAGTGAAATTTATATCTGGCTATTGCCATGAGTCTCTTAAGGGCGCTAATGACCTAGAAGTTGAGCGCCCTTAAACCAAATCCAAATCCAAATCCAAATGCGCATGCGATGCGATGCACATAAGAAGCGTTGTCGAGCGATGCCATGGGCGTGTGATGCGATGTGACTCAATGCACATGCGATGCATATAAAATGCGATGTCGAGCGATGCATGAGTATGTGACGCGATGTAACTCAATGCGCTGCGATGCGATGCACATAAGATGCGATATCCAGCGATATCATGCGCATATGACGCGACGTCACTCAATGCGCATGCGATGCGATGCACAAAAGATGCCATGTCGAGCGATGTCATGCGCATGTGGTGCGACGTGACCCAAATCGCATGCGATGCGATGCACATAAGATGCGATATCAAGCGATGCCATGCGCATGCGACGCGACGTGACTCAATGCGCATGCGTTGCGATGCACGTAAGTTGCGATATCAAGCGATGCCATGCGCATGTGTTGCGACGTGACTCAATTCGCATGCGACGCGATGCACATGAGATGCGATATCAAGCGATGTCATGCGCATGTGACGCGACGTGACTCGATGTGCATGCGATGCGATGCACATAAGATGCGATATCAAGCGATGCCATGCAAATGTGACGAAACATGACTCAATGCGCATGCGATGCGATGGACATAAGATGCGTTGTCGAGCGATGCTATGCGCTTGTGATGCGATGTGACTCAATGCGCATGCGATTCGATGCACATAAGATGCGATATAAAGCTATTCCATGCGCATGTGATTAGAAGTGCCTCAATGCGCATGCGATGCACATAAGATGCGATATCGAGCGATGCCATGCGCATGTGACGCGACGTGACTCAAAGCGCATGCGATGCGATGCACATAAAATGCGATATCAAGCGATTTCATGCAAATGTGACGAGACATGTCTCAATGCGCATGTGATGCGATGCACAAAAGATGCGATGTCGAGCGATGTCATGCCCAAGTGGTGCGACGTGACCTATTTCGCATGCGGTGCGATGAACACAAGATGCGATATCAAGCGATGCCATGCGCATGCGACGCAACGTGACTCAATGCGCATGCGTTGCAATGCACTTAAGATGCGATATCAAGCGATGCCATGCGCATGTGATGCGACGTGACTTTCGCATGCGACGCGATGCACATGAGATGCGATATCAAGCGATGCCATGCGCATGTGACGCGACGTGACTCAAAGCGCATGCGATGCGATGCACATAAGATGCGATATCAAGCGATGCCATGCAAATGTGACGAAACATGACTCAATGCGCATGCGATGCGATGGACATAAGATGCGTTGTCGAGCGATGCTATGCGCTTGTGATGCGATGTGACCCAATGCGCATGCGATTCGATGCACATAAGATGCGATATAAAGCGATTCCATGCGCATGTGATTAGAAGTGCCTCAATGCGCATGCGATGCACATAAGATGCGATTTCGAGCGATGCATGCGCATGTGATGGGATGTGACTAAATGCGCATGCAATGCGATGCACATAAGATGCGATATCAAGCGAGGCCATGCAAAAATGACGCGATGTGACTCAAAAGCGCATGCGATGCGATGCACATAAGATGCAATATCAAGCGATGCCATGCGCATGTGACGCGATGTGACGCAATGCGCATGCGATGCGATGCACATAAGATGCGATATCAAGGGATCCATGCGCATGTGATGCGAAGTGCCTCAATGCGCATGCGATGCACATAAGTTGCAATATCAAGCGATGCCATGCGCATGTGACGCAACGTGGCTCACTACGAATGCTATGCGATGCACATAAGATGCGATATCAAGCGATGCCATGCGCATGTGACCCGGCGTGCCTCAACGCGCATGTGATGCGATGCACATAAGGTACGATATCAAGTGATGCCATGCGCATGTGATACGATGTGACTCAATGCGCATGCGATGCGATGCACATAAGATGCGATGTCGAGCGATGCCATGCGCGTGTGGTGCGACGTGACTCAAAGCACATGCGATGCGATGAACATAAGAAGCGATATCAAGCAATGTCATGCGCATGCGACGCGACGTGACTCAATGCGCATGCGATATGATGCACGTAAGATGCGACATAAGGCGATGCCATGCGCATGTGTCTCTACGTGACTCAATGGGCATGCGATGCGATGCGATGCACATAAGATGCGATATCAATCGATGCCATGCGCATGTGACGCGACGTGATTCAATGCGCATGCGATGCGATGCACATCAGATGCGATATCAAACGATGCCTTGCAAATGTGACGAGACATGACTCAATGCGCATGCGATGCGATAAACATAAGATGCGATGTAGAGCGATGCCATGCGCGTGTGATGCGATGTGACTCAATGCGCATCCGACGCACTTAAGATGCGATGTCGAGCGATGCATGCGCATGTGACGCGTAGTGACTCAATGCGCATGCAATGCAGTGCACATAAGATGCTATATCAGGCGATGCCATGCGCATGTGTCGCGATGTGACTCAATGCGCATGCGATGTGGTGCACATAAGATGGGATGTCAGCGGTGCCATGCGATGTGACTAAATGCGCATTCGATGCACATAAGAAGCAATATCAAGCGATGCCTTGCAAATGTGACGAGACATGACTCAATGCGCATGCGATGCGATAAACATAAGATGCGATGTAGAGCGATGCCATGCGCGTGTGATGCGATGTGACTCAATGCGCATCCGACGCACTTAAGATGCGATGTCGAGCGATGCATGCGCATGTGACGCGAAGTGACACAATGCGCTGCAATGCGATGCACATAAGATGCGATATCAAGCCATGCCATGCGCATGCGATGCGATGAACATGAGAGGCGATATCAAGCGATGCCATGCGTATGTGACGCGAAGTGGCTCAATGCGCATGCGATGCGGTGCAGATAACAGGCGATATCAAGCGATGCCATGCGCATGTGACGCGACGTGGCTCAATGCGCATGCGATGGGATGCACATAAGATGCGATATCAAGCGATGCCATGCGCATGTGACGTAATGTGGCTCAATCCGTATGTGATGCGATGCACATAAAATGCGATATCAAGCGATGCCATGCGCATGTGATGCGACATGACTCAATGCGCATGCGAGGCGATGAACATGAGAGGCGAATTCAAGCCATGCCATGGAAATGTGACGTGATGTGACTCAACCCGCATGCGATGCGATGCACATAAGATGCGATATCAAGCGATGCCATGCACATGTGGCGTGATGTCACTCAATGCGCTACGATTCGATGCACATAAGATGCGATATCAAGCGATGCCATGCGCATGTGACGCGATGTGGCTCAATCCGCATACGATGCTATGAACATGAGAGGCGATATCAAGCGATGCTATGCGCATGTGGCGGATGTGGCTCAATCCGCATGCGATACGATGCACATAAGCTGCAATATCAAGCGATTCCATGCGCATGTGATGCGACGTGACTCAATGCGCATACGATGCGATCAACCTGAGAGGCGATATCAAGCGATGCCATGCGCATGTGACGCGACGTGACTCAATGCCCATGCGATGCGATGCACATAAGATGCGAAATCAAGCGATGCCATGCGTATGTGACGGGACGTGACTCAATGCGCATGCGATGCGAAGCACATAAAATGCGATATCAAGCGATGCCATGCAAGTGTGACGAGACATGGCTCAGAGCGCATGCGATGCGATGCACATAAGATGCGATGTAGAGCGATGCCATGCGCGTGTGATGCGATGTGACACAATGCGCTGCTATGCGATGTACATAAGATGCGATATAAAGCGATGCCATGCGCATGTGATGCGACGAGACTCAATGCGCATGCGATGCGATGAACATGAGAGGCGAATTCAAGCCATGCCATGGAAATGTGACGTGATGTGACTCAATCCGCATGCGATGCGATGCACATCAGATGCGATATCAAGCGATGCCATGCGCATGTGGCGTGATGTCACTCAATGCGCTACGATTCGAAGCACATAAGATGCGATATCAAGCGATGCCATGCGAATGTGACGCACGTGACTCAATACACATACGATTCGATGCACATAAGATGCGATATCAAGCGATGCCATACGAATGTGACGCAATGTGGCTCAATACGCATACGATGTGATGCACATATGATGCGATATCCAGCGATGCCATGCGCATGTAACGCGACGTGACTCAATGCGCATGCGATGCGATGCACATAAGATGCGATATCAAGCGATGCCATGCCCATGTGACGCAACGCGACTCAATCCGCATGCAATGCGATGCACATAAGATGCGATATCAAGCGATGCCACGCGAATGTGACGCGACGTGACTCAATGCGCATGCGATTCGATGGACATAAGATGCGATATAAAGCGATGCCATGCGCATTTGAGGGGAAGTCACTCAATACGCATGCGATGCGATGAACGAAAGAGGCAATGTCGAGCGATGTCATGCGCATGTGGTGCGACGTGACTCAGAGCACATGCGATGCGATGAACATAAGATGCGATATCAAGCAATGCCATGCGCATGAGATGCGACGTGACTGAATTTGCATGAGATGCGATTCTCAAGAGATGCGATATCAAGCGATACAATGCGCATGTGACGCGATGTGACTCAATACGCATGCGATGCGAGGCACACAAGATGCTAAGTCGAGCGATGCCATGCGCGTGTGATGCGATTTGACTCAATGCGCATGCGATGCACATTAGATGCGATGTCGAGCCATGCATGCGTATGTGACGCTATGTGACCCAATGCGCTGCGATGCGATGCACATAACCTGCGATATCAAGCGATACCATGCGCATATGACGCTATGTCCCTCAATGCGCATGCGATGTGATGCACAAAAGATGCTATATCGAGCGTTGTTATGCGCATGTGGTGCGTCGTGATCAATGCACATGCGATGGGATGAACATAAGATGCGATATCAAGCAATGCTATGCGCATGCGACGCGACGTGACTCAATGCGCATGCGTTGCGATGCACGTAAGATGCGATATCAAGCGATGCCATGCGCATGTGATTCGATGTGACTCAATTCGAATGCGACGCAATGCACATGACATGCGATATCAAGCCTTGTAATGCGCATGCGACGCAACGTGACTCAATGTGCATGCGATGCGATGCACATAAGATGCGATATCAAGCGATTCCATGCAAATGAGTCGAGACATGACTCAATGCGCATGCGATGCGATGCAGATAAGATGCGTTTTCGAGCGATGCCATGCGCTTGTGATGCGATGAGGCTCAAAAGCACATGCGATGCGATGCACATAGGATGCGATATGAAGCGATTCCATGCGCATGTGATGCGAAGTGCCTCAATGCGCATGCGATGCACATAAGATGCGATATCAAGCGATGCCATGCGCATGTGGCGTGATGTCACTCACTTCGCTGCGATTCGATGGACATAAAATGCGATGTCGAACGGTGCATGCGCATGTGACGCGATGTGACACAATGCGCTGCGATGCGATGCACATAAGGTGCGATATCAAGCGATGCCATGCGCATGTGACGCGATGTGGCTCAATCCGCATACAATACGATGAACATGAGAGGCGATATCAAGCGATGCCATGCGCATGTGACGCGACGTGGCTCAATGCGCATGCGATGCGATGCACTTAAGATGCGATATCAAGCGATGCCATGCGCATGTGACGCGACGTGACTCAATGCGCATGCGATGCGATGCACATAAGATGCGATATCAAGCGATGCCATGCGCATGTGGCGTGATGTCACTCACTTCGCTGCGATTTGATGGACTTAAGATGCGATATAAAGCGATGCCATGCGCATTTGACAGGAAGTCACTCAATACGCATGCAATGCGATGCACAAAAGATGCGATTTCGAGCGATGTCATGCGCATGTGGTGCGAACTGACTCACAGCACATGCGATGCGATGAACATAAGACGCGATATCAAGCAATGCCATGCGCATGCAACGCGAGGTGGCTCAATGCGCATGCGATTCGATGCACATAAGATGCGAAGTCGAGTGATGCCATGCGCATGTGTTGCGATTTTACTCAATGCGCATGCGATGCACATAAGATGCGATATCAAGCGATGCCATGCGCATGACATGCGACGTGACTCAATTTGCATGAGATGCGATGCACATGAGATGCGATATCAAGCGATGCAATGCGCATGTGACGCGATGTGACTCAATACGCATGCGATGCGAGGCACATAACATGCGAAGTCGAGCGATGCCATGCGCGTGTGATGCGATTTGACTCAATGCGCATGCGATGCACATAAGATGCGATGTCGAGCGACGCATGCGTATGTGACGCTATTTGACTCAATGCGCTGCGATGCGATCCACATGAGATGCGATATCAAGCGATACCATGCGCATATGACGCTATGCCCCTCAATGCGCATGCGATGTGATGCACAAAAGATGCTATATCGAGCGTAGTTATGCGCATGTGGTGCGACGTGATCAATACACATGCGATGGGATGAACATAAGATGCAATATCAAGCAATGCTATGCGCATGCGACCCGACGTGACTCAATGCGCATGCGTTGCGATGCACGTAAGATGCGATATCAAGCGATGCCATGCGCATGTGATGCGACGTGACTCAATTCGAATGCGACGCAATGCACATGACATGCGATATCAAGCGATGCAATGCGCATGCGACGCGACGTGACTCAATGCGCATGCGTTGCGATGCACGTAAGATGCGATATCAAGCGATGCCATGCGCATGTGATGCGACGTGACTCAATTCGAATGCGACGCAATGCACATGACATGCGATATCAAGCGATGCCATGCGCATGTGACGCGACGTGACTCATTGTGCATGCGATGCGATGCAATAAGATGCGATATCAAGCGATGCCATGCAAATGAGTCGAGACATGACTCAATGCGCATGCGATGCGATGCAGATAGGATGCGTTTTCGAGCGATGCCATGCGCTTGTGATGCGATGAGACTCAAAAGCACATGCGATGCGATGCACATGGAATGCGATATCAAGCGATTCCATGCGCATGTGATGCGAAGTGCCTCAATGCGCATGCGATGCACATAAGATGCGATATCAAGCGATGCCATGCGCATGTGGCGTGATGTCACTCACTTCGCTGCGATTCGATGGACATAAAATGCGATGTCGAACGGTGCATGCGCATGTGACGCGATGTGACACAATGCACTGCAATGCGATGCACATAAGGTGCGATATCAAGCGATGCCATGCGCATGTGACGCGATGTGGCTCAATCCGCATACGATGCGATGAACAGGAGAGGCGGTATCAAGCGATGCCATGCGCATGTGACGCGGCGAGGCTCAATGCGCATGCGATGCGATGCACATAAGATGCGATATCAAGCGATGCCATGCGCATGTGACGCGACGTGACTCAATGCGCATGCGATGCGATATCAAGCGATGCCATGCGCATGAGATGCGACGTGACTCAATTTGCATGAGATGCGATGCACATGAGATGCGATATCCAGCGATGCAATGCGCATGTGACGTGACGTGACTCAATACGCATGCGATGCGAGGCACATAAGATGCGAAGTCGAGCGATGCCATGCGCGTGTGATGCGATTTGACTCAATGCGCATGCGATGCACATAAGATGCGATATCAAGCGATGCCATGCGCATGAGGTGCGACGTGACTCAATTTGCATGAGATGCGATGCACATGAGATGCGATATCAAGCGATGCCATGCCCATGTGACGCAACGCGACTCAATCCGCATGCAATGCGATGCACATAAGATGCGATATGAAGCGATGCCATGCGCATGTGACGCGACGTGACTGAATGCGCATGCGATTCGATGGACATAAGATGCGATATCAAGCGATGCCATGCGAATGTGACGCAATGTGACTCAATACGCATACGATGCGATGCACATATGATGCGATATCAAGCGATGACATGCGCATGTTTCGCGACGTGACTCAATGTGCATGCGATGCTATGCACATAAGATGCGATATCAAGCGATGCCATGCCCATGTGACGCAACGCGACTCAATCCGCATGCAATGCGATGCACATAAGATGCTATATAAAGCGATGCCATGCGCATTTGACGGGAAGTCACTCAATAGGCATGCGATGCGATGCACAAAAGATGCGATGTCGAGCGATGTCATGCGCATGTGGTGCGACGTGACTCAGAGCACATGCGATGCGATGAACATAAGATGCGATATCAAGCAATGCCATGCGCATGCAACGCGAGGTGTCTCAATGCGCATGCGATTCGATGCACATAAGATGCGAAGTCGAGCGATGCCATGCGCGTGTGATGCGATTTTACTCAATGCGCAAGCGATGCACATAAGATGCGATATCAAGCGATGCCATGCGCATGAGATGCGACGTGACTGAATTTGCATGAGATGCGATGCACAAGAGATGCGATATCAAGCGATACAATGCACATGTGACGCGATGTGACTCAATGCGCATGCGTTGCGATGCACGTAAGACGCTATATCAAGCGATGCCATGCGCATGTGATGCGACGTGACTCAATTCGAATGCGACGCAATGCACATGACATGCGATATCAAGCGATGCCATGCGCATGCGACGCGACGTGACTCAATGCGCATGCGTTGCGATGCACGTAAGATGCGATATCAAGCGATGCCATGCGCATGTGATGCGACGTGACTCAATTCGAATGCGACGCAATGCACATGACATGCGATATCAAGCGATGCCATGCGCATGTGACGCAACGTGACTCAATGTGCATGCGATGCGATGCACATAAGATGCGATATCAAGCGATGCCATGCAAATGGGTCGAGACATGACTCAATGCGCATGCGATGCGATGCAGATAAGATGCGTTTTCGAGCGATGCCATGCGCTTGTGATGCGATGAGGCTCAAAACCACATGCGATGCGATGCACATAGGATGCGATATCAAGCGATTCCATGCGCATGTGATGCGAAGTGCCTCAATGCGCATGCGATGCACATAAGGTGCGATATTAAGCGATGCCATGCGCATGTGGCGTGATGTCACTCACTTCGCTGCGATTCGATGGACATAAGATGCGATGTCGAACGGTGCATGCGCATGTGACGCGATGTGACACAATGCGCTGCGATGCGATGCACATAAGGTGCGATATCAAGCGATGCCATGCGCATGTGACGCGATGTGGCTCAATCCGCATACAATGCGATGAACATGAGCGGCGATATCAAGCGATGCCATGCGCATGTGACGCGACGTGGCTCAATGCGCATGCGATGCGATGCACATAAGATGCCATATCAAGCGATGCCATGCGCATGTGGCATGATGTCACTCACTTCGCTGCGATTCGATGGACATAAGATGAGATATAAAGCGATGCCATGCGCATTTGACAGGAAGTCACTCAATACGCATGCAATGCGATGCACAAAAGATGCGATGTCGAGCGATGTCATGCGCATGTGGTGCGACGTGACTCACAGCACATGCGATGCGATGAACATAAGATGCGATATCAAGCAATGCCATGCGCATGCAACGCGAGGTGGCTCAATGCGCGAGCGATTCGATGCACATAAGATGCGAAGTCGAGCGATGCCATGCGCGTGTGTTGCGATTTTACTCAATGCGCATGCGATGCACATAAGATGCGATATCAAGCGATGCCATGCGCATGAGATGCGACGTGACTCAATTTGCATGAGATGCGATGCAAATGAGATGCGATATCAAGCGATGAATTATGCATGCGATGCGAGGCACATAACATGCGAAGTCGAGCGATGCCATGCGCGTGTGATGCGATTTGACTCAATGCGCATGCGATGCACATAAGATGCGATGTCGAGCGACGCATGCGTATGTGACGCTATTTGACTCAATGCCCTGCGATGCGATGCACATAAGATGCGATAACAAGCGATACCATGCGCATATGACGCTATGCCCCTCAATGCGCATGCGATGTGATGCACAAAAGATGCTATATCGAGCGTTGTTATGCGCATGTGGTGCGACGTGATCAATACACATGCGATGGGAAGAACATAAGATGCAATATCAAGCAATGCTATGCGCATGCGACGCGACGTGACTCAATGCGCATGCGTTGCGATGCACGTAAGATGCGATATCAAGTGATGCCATGCGCATGTGATGCGACGGGACTCAATTCGAATGCGACGCAATGCACATGACATGCGATATCAAGCGATGCCATGCGCATGCGACGCGACGTGACTCAATGCGCATGCGTTGCGATGCGCGTAAGATGCGATATCAAGCGATGCCATGTGCATGTGATGCGACGTGACTCAATTCGAATGCGACGCAATGCACATGACATGCGATATCAAGCGATGCCATGCGCATGTGAAGCGACGTGACTCAATTTGCATGAGATGCGATGCACATGAGATGCGATATCAAGCGATGGAATGCGCATGTGACGCGATGTGACTCAATACGCATGCGATGCGAGGCACATAAGATGCGAAGTCGAGCGATGCCATGCGCGTGTGATGCGATTTGACTCAATGCGCATGCGATGCACATAAGATGCGATATCAAGCAATGCCATGCGCATGTGATGCGACGAGACTCAATGCGCATGCGATGCGATGAACATGAGAGGCGATATCAAGCGATGCCATGCGCATGTGACGCGACGTGACTCAATGCGCATGCTATTTGATGCACATAAGATGCGATATCATGCGATGCCATGCAAAAATGACGTGATGTTACTCAATAGCGCATGCGATGCGCTGCAAATAAGTGGCCATATCAAGCGATGCCATGCGCATGTGACGCAACGTGGCTCACTGCGAATGCGATGCGATGCACATAAGATGTGATATCAAGCAATGCCATGCGCATGTGACGCGACGTGACTCAATGCGCATGCGATGCGATGCACTCAAGATGCGATATCAAGCGATGCCATGCGAACGTGACGCGATGTGACTCAATGCTCATGCCATGCGATGCACATAAGATGCGATATCAAGCGATTCCATGCGCATGTGATGCGACGTGACTCAATGCGCATGCGATGCGATGAACATGAAAGGCGATATCAAGCGATGCCCTGCAAAAATGACGTGATGTTACTCAATAGCGCATGCGATGCGATGCACATAAGATGCAATATGAAGCGCTGCCATGCGCATTTGAGGCGAAGTCACTCAATGCGCATGCGATGCACAAAAGATGCGATGTCGAGCGATGTCATGCGCATGTGGTGCGACGTGACTCAGAGCACATGCGATGCGATGAACATAAGATGCGGTATCAAGCAATGCCATGCGCATGCGATGCGACGTGACTCAATGCGCATGGGATTCGATGCACATAAGATGCGAAGTCGAGCGATGCCATGCGCGTGTGATGCGATTTGACTCAATGCGCATGTGATGCACATAAGATGCGATATCAAGCGATGCAATGCGCATGTTACGCGACGTCACTCAATGCGCATGCGATGCGATGCACATAAGATGCGATATCAAGCGATGCCATGCGCAATGGACGCGATGTGACTCAATACGCATGCGATGCGAGGCACTTAAGATGCGATGTCGAGCGATGCATGCGCATGTGACGCTATGTGACTCAACGCGCTGCGATGCGATGCACATAAGATGCGATATCAAGCGATGAAATGAGCATGTGACGCGATGTCACTCAATGCGCATGCGATGTGATGCACAAAAGATGCTATATCGAGCGTTGTAATGCGCATTTGGTGCGACGTGATCAATGCACATGCGATGGGATGAACATAAGATGCGATATCAAGCAATGCTATGCGCATGCGACGCGACGTGACTCAATGCGCATGCGTTGCGATGCACATAAGATGCGTTTTCGACCGATGCCATGCGCTTGTGATGCGGCGTAACTCAATTCGAATGCGACGCAATGCACATGACATGCGATATCAAGCGATGCCATGCGCATGTGACTCGACGTGACTCAATGCGCATGCGTTGCGATGCACGTAAGATGCGATATCAAGCGATGCCATGCGCATGTGATGCGAAGTGCCTCAATGCGCATGCGATGCACGTAAGATGCGATATCGAGCGATGCCATGCGCATAAGACGCGACGTGAATCAATAAGAATGCGGTGCGATGCACATAAGTTGCCATATCAAGCGATGCCATGCGCTTGTGACGCAACGTGGCTCACTGCGCATGCGATGCGATGCACATAAGATGCAATATCAAGCGATGCCATGCGCATGTGACCCGGCGTGACTCAATGCGCATGTGATGCGATGCACATAAGATGCGATGTCGAGCGATGCCATGCGTATGTGACGCTATGTGACTCAATGCGCTCCTATGCGATGCACATAAGATGCGCTATCAAGCGATACCATGCGCATATGACGCGATGTCACTCAATACGCATGCGACGCGATGCACAAAAGATGCTATATCGAGCGTTGTTATGCGCATGTGGTGCGACGTGATCAATGCACATGCGATGGGATGAACATAAGATGCGATATCAAGCAATGCCATGCGCATGTGTTGCGACGTGACTCAATTCGAATGCGACGCAAGGCACATGATATGCGATAACAAGCGATGCCATGCGCATGTGACGCGACGTGACTCAATGTGCATGCGATGCGATGCACATGACATGCGATATCAAGCGATGCCATGCAAATGTGTCGAGACATGACTCAATGCGCATGCGATGCGATGCACATAAGATGCGTTTTCGAGCGATGCCATGCGCTTGTGATGCGATGAGACTTAAAAGCACATGCGATGCGATGCACATAAGATTCGATATCAAGCGATTCCATGCGCATGTGATGCGAAGTGCCTCAATGCGCATACGATGCACATAAGATCCGATATCGAGCGATGCCATGCGCATAAGACGCGACGTGAATCAATAAGCATGCGATGCGATGCACATAATATGCGATATCAAGCGATGCCATGCGCATGTGACCCGGCGTGACTCGATGCGCATGTGATGCGGTGCACATAAGATGCGATATCAAGCGATTCCTTGCGCATGTGATGCGAAGTGCCTCAATGCGCATGCGATGCACATAAGATGCGATATCGAGCGAAGCCATGCGCATAAGACGCGACGTGAATCAATAAGCATGCGATGCGATGCACATAAGTTGCCATATCAAGCGATGCCATGCCCATGTGACGCAACGTGGCTCACTGCGCATGCGATGCGATGCACATAAGATGCGATATCAAGCGATGCCATGCGCATGTGACCCGGCGTGGCTCAATGCGCATGTGATGCGATGCATATAAGATGCGATATCAAGTGATGCCATGCGCGTGTGGTGCGACGTGACTCAAAGCACATGCGATGCGATGAACATAAGATGCGATATCAAGCGATGCCATTCGCATGTGACGCGAAGTGTCTCAATGCGCATGCGATGCGATGCACATAAGATGCGATATCAAGCGATGCCATGTGGATTTGACGCGACGTGACTCAATGCGCATGCGATGCGATGCACATAAGATGCGATATCAATCGATGCCATGCGCATGTAATGCGAAGTGACTCAATGCGCATGCGATGCGATGAACATGAAATCCGATATCAAGCGATGCCATGCGCATGTGACGCGACGTGACTCAATGCGCATGCAATGCGATGCACATAAGATGCGATATCAAGCGATGCCATGCAAAAATGACATGATGTTACTCAATAGCGCATGCGATGCGATGCAGATAACATGCAATATCAAGCGATGCCATGCGCATGTGACGCGATGTGACTCAATGCGCATGCGATGCGATGCACATTAGATGCGATGTCGAGCGATGCCATGCGCGTGTGATGCGATGTGACCCAATGCGCATGCGATGCACATAAGATGCAATGTCGAGCGATGCATGCGTATGTGACACGATGTGACTCAATGCGCTGCGATGCGATGCACATAAGATGCGATATAAAGCGATGCCATGCGCATTTGACGCGAGGTCACTCAATGCGCATGCGATGCGAGGCACAAAAGATGCGATTTCGAGCGATGTCATGCGCATGTGGTGCGACGTTACTCAGAGCAAATGCGATGTGATGAACATAAGATGCGATATCAAGCAATGCCATGCGCATGCGATGCGACGTGACTCAAT
This sequence comes from Tenodera sinensis, assembly GCA_030765045.1. Taxonomy (NCBI): domain Eukaryota; kingdom Metazoa; phylum Arthropoda; class Insecta; order Mantodea; family Mantidae; genus Tenodera; species Tenodera sinensis. The sequence continues at coordinate 110,560,646 of CM060970.1, read as the reverse complement.
GCGCATGGGATTCGATGCACATAAGATGCGATATCAAGCGATGCCATGCGCAATTGACGCGAAGTGGCTCAATAAGCATGCGATGCGAGCCACATAAGATGCGAAGTCGAGCGATGCCATGCGCGTGTTGTGCGATTTGACTCAATGCGCATGCGATGCACATAAGATGCGATATCAAGCGATGCCATGCGCATGAGATGCGACGTGACTCAATTTGCATGAGATGCGATGCACATGAGATGCGATATCAAGCGATGCAATGCGCATGTGACGGGACGTCACTCAATGCGCATGCGATGCGATGCACATAAGATGCGATATCAAGCGATGCCATGCGCATATGACGCGATGTCACTCAATGCGCATGCGATGCGATGCACAAAAGATGCTATATCGAGCGTTGTTATGCGCATGTGGTGCGACGTGATCAATGCACATGTGATGGGATGAACATAAGATGCCATATCAAGCAATGCTATGCGCATGCGACGCGACGTGACTCAATGCGCATGCGTTGCGATGCACGTAAGATGAGATATCAAGCGATGCCATGCGCATGTGTTGCGACGTGGCTCAATTCGAATGCGACACAATGCACATGATATGCGATAACAAGCGATGCCATGCGCTTGTGATGCGATGAGGCTTAAAAGCACATGCGATGCGATGCACATAAGATTCGATATCAAGCGATTCCATGCGCATGTGATGCGAAGTGCCTCAATGCGCATGCGATGCACATAAGATGCGATATCGAACGATACCATGCGCATAAGACGCGACGTGAATCAATAAGCATGCGATGCGATGGACATAAGTTGCCATATCAAGCGATGCCATGCGCATGTGACGCAACGTGACTCACTGCGCATGCGATGCGATGCACATAAGATGCGATATCAAGCGATGCCATGCGCATGTGACCCGGCGTGACTCAATGCGCATGTGATGCGGTGCACATAAGATGCGATATCAAGCGATTCCATGCGCATGTGATGCGAAGTGCCTCAATGCGCATGCGATGCACGTAAGATGCGATATCGAGCGATGCCATGCGCACAAGACGCGACGTGAATCAATAAGAATGCGATGCGATGCACATAAGTTGCTATATCAAGCGATGCCATGCGCTTGTGACGCAACGTGGCTCACTGCGCATGCGATGCGATGCACATAAGATGCAATATCAAGCGAAAGCCATGCGCATGTGACCCGGCGTGACTCAATGCGCATGTGATGCGATGCACATAAGATGCGATGTGTAGCGATGCCATGCGTATGTGACACGATGTGACTCAATGCGCTGCGATGCGATGCACATAAGATGCGATATATAGCGATGCAATGCGCATTTGACGCGAAGTCACTCAATGCGAATGCGATGCGATGCACCTAAGATGCGATTACAAGCGATGCCATGCGCATGTGGCGTGAAGTGGCTCAGTGCGCATGCGATGCGATGCACATAAGATGCGATATCAAGCGATGCCATGCGCATGTGATGCGACGTGACTCAATTTGCATGCGATGCGATGCACATGAGATGCGTTATCAAGCGATGAAATGCGCATGTGACGTGACGTCACTCAATGCGCATGCGATGCGATGCACATAAGATGCGATATCAAGCGATGCCATGCCCATGTGACCCGGCGTGACTCAATGTGCATGTGATGCGATGCACATAAGATGCGATATCAAGCGATGCCATGCGTATGTGACGCAACGTGAATTAATAAACATGCGATGCGATGCACATAAGTTGCCATATCAAGCGATGCCATGCGCATGTGACGCAACGTGGCTCACTGCGCATGCGATGCGATGCACATAAGATGCGACATCAAGCGATGCCTTGCGCATGTGACCCGGCGTGGCTCAATGCGCATGTGATGCGATGCACATAAGATGCGATATCAAGTGATGCCATGCGCGTGTGGTGCGACGTGGCTCAAAGCACATGCGATGCGATGAACATAAGATGCGATATCAAGCAGTGCCATGCGCATGCGACGCGACGTGACTCAGTGCGCATGCGATATGATGCACATAAGATGCGATATAAGGCGATGCCATGCGCATGTGACGCGACGTGACTCAATGCGCATGCGATGCGATGCACATAAGATGCGATATCAAGCGATGCCATGCGCATGTGACGGGACGTGACTCAATGCGCATGCGATGCGAAGCACATAAGATGCCATATCAAGCGATGCCATGCAAATGTGACGTGATGTGACTCAATGCGCTGCGATGCGATGCACATATGATGCGATATCAAGCGATGCCATGCGCATGTGACGCGATGTGGCTCAATCCGCATACGATGCGATGAACATGAGAGGCGATATCAAGCGATGCCATGCGCATGTGACGGGACGTGGCTCAATGCGCATGCGATGCGAAGCACATAAGATGCCATATCAAGCGATGCCATGCAAATGTGACGAGGCATGGCTCAACCCGCATGCGATGCGATGCTCATAAGATGCGACGTCGAGCGATGCCATGCGCTTGTTATGCGATGTGACTCAATGCGCATGCGATGTACATAAGATGCGATGTCGAGAGATGCATGCGCATGTGACGCGATGTGACACAATGCGCTGCGATGCGATGCACATAAGGTGCGATATCAAGCGATGCCATGCGCACGTGGCGCGGTGTGACTCAATGCGCATGCGATGCGATGAACATGAGAGGCGATATCAAGCGATGCCATGCGCATGTGACGCGATGAGACTCAATGCGCATGCGATGTACATAAGATGCGATGTCGAGAGATGCATGCGCATGTGACGCGATGTGAGACAATCCGCTGCGATGCGATGCACATAAGATGCGATATCAAGCGATGCCATGCGCACGTGACGCGATGTGACTCAATGCGCATGCGATGCGATGAACATGAGAGGCGATATCAAGTGATGCCATGCGCACGTGACGCGATGTGACTCAATGCGCATGCGATGCGATGCACATAAGATGCGATATGAAGCAATGCCATGCGCATGTGATGCGACGTGACTCAATGCGCCTGCGATGCGATGAACATGAGAGGCGATATCAAGCGATGCCATGCGCATGTGAAGCGACGTGACTCAATGCGCATGCAATGCGATGCATATAAGATGCGATATCAAGCGAAGCCATGCAAAAATGACGTGATGTTACTCAATAGCGCATGCGATGCGCTGCACATAAGTTGCCACATCAAGCGATGCCATGCGCATGTGACGCAACGTGGCTCACTGCGAATGCAATGCGATGCACATAAGATGCGATATAAAGTGATACCATGCGCATGTGATACGATGTGACTCAATAGCGCATGCGATGCGCTGCACATAAGTTGCCATATCAAGCGATGCCATGCGCATGTGACGCAACGTGGCTCACTGCGAATGCGATGCGATGAACATAAGATGTGATATCAAGCAATGCCATGCGCATGCGACGCGACGTGACCCAATTCGCATACGATGCGATGAACATAAGATGCGATATCAAGCGATGCCATGCGCATGTAATGCGACGTGACTCAATGCGCATGCGATACGATGAACATGAAAGGCGATATCAAGCGATGCCATGCGCATGTGACGCGACGTGACTGAATGCGCATGCAATGCGATGCACATAAAATGCGATATCAAGCGATGCCATGCAAAAATGACGTGACGTTACTCAATAGCGCATGCGATGCGATGCAGATAAGATGCAATATCAAGCGATGCCATGCGCATGTGACTCGATGTGACTCAATGCGCATGCGATGCGATGCACATAAGATGCAATGTCGAGCGATGCATGCGTATGTGACACAATGTGACTCAATGCGCTGCGATGCGATGCACATAAGATGCGATATAAAGCGATGCCATGCGCATTTGACCCGAAGTCACTCAATGCGCATGCGATGCGATGCACAAAGATGCGATGTCGAGCGATGTCATGCGCATGTGGTGCCACGTGACTCAGAGCGCATGCGATGTGACGAACATAAGATGCGATATCATGCAATGTCATGTGCATGCGATGCGACGTGACTCAATGCGCATGGGATTCGATTCACATAAGATGCGATATCAAGCGATGCCATGCGCATGTGACGCAAAGTGGCTCAATACGCATGCGATGCGAGGCACATAAGATGCGAAGTCGAGCGATGCCATACGCGTGTGATGCAATTTGACTCAATGCGCATGCGATGCACTTAAGATGCGATATCAAGCGATGCCATGCGCATGGGATGCGACGTGACTGAATTTGCATGAGATGCGATGCACATGAGTTGCGATATCAAGCGATGCAATGCGCATGTGACGCGACGTCACTCAATGCGCATGCGATGCACATAAGATGCGATATCAAGCGATGCCATGCGCAATGGACGCGATGTGACTCAATACGCATGCGATGCGAGGCACATAAGATGCGAAGTCGAGCGATGCCATGCGCGTGTGATGCGATTTGACTCAATGCGCATGCGATGCACAAAAGATGCGATGTCGAGCGATGAATGCGTATATGACGCTATGTGACTCAATGCGCTGCTATGCGATGCACATAAGATGCGATATCAAGCGATACCATGCGCATATGACGCGATGTCACTCAATGCGCATGCGATGCTATGCACAAAAGATGCTATATCGAGCGTTGTTATGCGCATGTAGTGCGACGTGGCTCAATGCACATGCGATGGGATGAAGATAAGATGCGATATCAAGCAATGCTATGCGCATGCAACGCGACGTGACTCAATGTGCATGCGTTGCGGTGCACGTAAGATGCGATATCAAGCGATGCCATGCGCATGTGTTGCAACGTGACTCAATTCGAATGCGACGCAATGCACATGATATGCGATATCAAGCGATGCCATGCGCATGTGACGCGACGTGACTCAATGTGCATGCGATGCGATGCACATAAGATGCGATATCAAGCGATGCCATGCAAATGTGTCGAGACATGACTCAATGCGCATGCGATTCGATGCACATAAAATGCGTTTTCGAGCGATGCCATGCGCTTGTGATGCGATGAGACTCAAAAGCACATGCGATGCGATGCACATAAGATGCGATATCAAGCGATGCCATGCGCATGTGACATAACGTGGCTCATTGCGCATGCGATGCGATGCACATAAGATGCGATATCAAGCGATGCCATGCGCCTGTGACCCGGCGTGACTCAATGCGCATGTGATGCGATGCACATAAGATGCGATATCAAGTGATGCCATACGCATGTGGTGTGATGTGACTCAATGCGCATGCGATGCGATGCACATTAGATGCGATGTCGAGCGATGCCACGCGCGTGTGGTTCGACGTGACTCAAGGCACGTGCGATGCGATGAACATAAAATGCGATATCAAGCAATGCCATGCGCATGCGACGCGACTTGACTCAATGCGCATGCGATGCGATCCACATAAGATGCAATGTCGAGCGATTCCATGGGCGTGTGATGCGATGTGACTCAATGCGCATGCGATGCACATAAGATGCAATGTCGAGCGATGCATGCGTATGTGACACAATGTGACTCAATGCGCTGCGATGCGATGCACATAAGATGCGATATATAGCGATGCAATGCGCATTTGACGCGAAGTCACTCAATGCGAATGCGATGCAATGCACAAAAGATGCGATGTCGAGCGACGGCATGCGCATGTGGTATGACGTGACTCAGAGCACATGCGATGCGATGAACATAAGATGCGTTATCAAGCCATGCCATGCGCATGCGACGCGACGTGGCTCAATGCGCATGCGTTTCGATGCACATAAGATGCAATAGCAAGCGATGCCATGCGCATGTGACGCGAAGTGGCTCAATGCGTATGCAATGCGATGCACATAAGATGCGATATCAAGCGATGCCATGCGCATGTAATGCGACGTGACTCAATTTGCATGCGATGCGATGCACATGAGACGCGATATCAAGCGATGCCATGCAAAAATGACGTGATGTTACTCAATAGCGCATGCGATGCGCTGCACATAAGTTGCCATATGAAGCGATGCCATGCGCATGTGACGCAACGTGGCTCACTGCGAATGCAATGCGATGAACATAAGATGTGATACCAAGCAATGCCATGCGCATGCGACGCGACGTGACCCAATTCGCATACGATGCGATGAACATAAGATGCGATATCAAGCGATGCCATGCGCATGTAATGCGACGTGACTCAATGCGCATGCGATGCGATGAACATGAAAGGCGATATCAAGCGATGCCATGCGCATGTGACGCGACGTGACTCAATGCGCATGCAATGCGATGCACATAAAATGCGATATCAAGCGATGCCATGCAAAAATGACGTGACGTTACTCAATAGCGCATGCGATGCGATGCAGATAAGATGCAATATGAAGCGATGCCATGCGCATGTGACTCGATGTGACTCAATGCGCATGCGATGCGATGCACATAAGATGCAATGTCGAGCGATGCATGCGTATGTGACACAATGTGACTCAATGCGCTGCGATGCGATGCACATAAGATGCGATATAAAGCGATGCCATGCGCATTTGACCCGAAGTTACTCAATGCGCATGCGATGCGATGCACAAAGATGCAATGTGGAGCGATGTCATGCGCATGTGGTGCCACGTGACTCAGAGCGCATGCGATGTGACGAACATAAGATGCGATATCAAGCAATGTCATGTGCATGCGATGCGACGTGACTCAATGCGCATGGGATTTGATTCACATAAGATGCGATATCAAGCTATGCCATGCGCATGTGACGCGAAGTGGCTCAATACGAATGCGATGCGAGGCACATAAGATGCGAAGTCGAGCGATGCCATACGCGTGTGATGGAATTTCACTCAATGCGCATGCGATGCACTTAAGATGCGATATCAAGCGATGCCATGCGCGTGAGATGCGACGTGACTGAATTTGCATGAGATGCGTAGCACATGAGTTGCGATATCAAGCGATGCAATGCGCATGTGACGCGACGTCACTCAATGCGCATGCGATGCACATAAGATGCGATATCAAGCGATGCCATGCGCAATGGACGCGATGTGACTCAACGCGCATGCGATGGGATGCACATAAGATGCGATATCAAGCGATGCCATGCGCATGTAATGCGACGTGACTCAATTTGCATGCGATGCGATGCACATGAGACGCGATATCAAGCGATGAAATGCGCATGTGACGCGACGTCACTCAATGCGCATGCGATGCGATGCACATAAGATGCGATATCAAGCGATGCCATGCGCATGTGACCTGGCGTGACTCAATGCGCATGTGATGCGCTGCACATAGGATGCGATATCAAGCGATGCCAGGCGCATGTGACGCAACGTGGCTCACAGCGCATGCGATGCGATGCACATAAGATGCGATATCAAGTGATGCCATGCCCGTGTGGTGCGACGTGACTCAAGGCACATACGATGCGATGAACATAAGATGCGATATCAAGCAGTGCCATGCGCATGCGACGCGACGTGACTCAATGCGCATGCGATATAATGCACATAAGATGCGATATAAGGCGATGCCATGCGCATGTGTCTCGACGTGGCTCAATGCGCATGCGATGCGATGCACATAAGATGCGATATCAAGCGATGCCACTCGCATGTGACGCGAAGTGTCTCAATGCGAATGCGATGCGATGCACATAAGATGCGATATCAAGCGATGCCATGCGCATATGATGGGACTTGACTCAATTTGCTTGCGAAGCGATGCACATGGGATGCTATATCAAGCGATGCCATGCGCATGTGACGCGACGTGACTCAATGCGCATGCGATGCGATGCACATAAGATGCGATATCAATCGATATAATGCGCATGTGACGCGACGTGACTCAATGCGCATGCGATGCGATGCACATGAAATGAGATATCAAACGATGCCTTGCAAATGTGACTAGACATGACTCAATGCGCATGCGATGCGATGCACATAAGATGCGACATCAAGCGATGCCATGCGTATGTGACGCGAAGTGACTCAATGCGCATGCGATGCAGTGCACATAAGATGCGATATCAAGCTCTGCCATGCGCATGTGGCTCAATACGCATGCGATGCAGATAAAATGCGATATCAAGCGATGCCATGCGCATGTGACGCGATGTGACTCAATGCGCATCCAATGTGATGCACATAAGATGCGATGTCAGCGGTGCCATGCGATGTGACTAAATGCGCATTCGATGCACATAAGAAGCGATATCAAGCGATGCCTTGCAAATGTGACGAGACATGACTCAATGCGCATGCGATGCGATGCACATAAGATGCGACATCAAGCGATGCCATGCGTATGTGACGCGAAGTGGCTCAATGCGCATGCGATGGAGTGCACATAAGATGCGATGTCGAGCGATGCCATGCGCATGTCGTGCGACGTGACTCAATGCGCAAGCGATGAGATGCACATAAGATGCGATGTCAGCGGTGCCATGCGATGTGACTAAATGCGCATTCGATGCACATAAGATGCGATATCAAGCGATGCCATGCGCATGTGACGTGATGTGACTCAATCCATGTGCGATGCGATGCACATAGGATGCATTGTCGTGCGATGCCATGCGCATGTGATGCGATGTGACTGAAATCGCATGCGATGCGATGCACATAAGATGCGATATCAGGTGATGTCATGCCCATGTGGAGCGACGTGACTCAATACGCATGCGATGCGATGCAGATAAGATGCGATATCACGCCATGCATTGCGCATGTGATGCGACATGACTCAATGCGCATGCGATGCGATGCACATAAGATGCGATATCAAGCGATGCCATGCGCATGTGACGCGATGTGAATCAATATGCATGCGATGCGATGCACATAAGATGCGATGTTGAGCGATGCCATGCATGTGTGATGCGATGTGACTCAATGCGCATGCGATGCACTTAAGATGCGATGTCGAGCGATGCCATGCGCATGTGATGCGACGTGACTCAATGCGCATGCGATGCGATGCACATAAAATGCGATGTCGAGCGATGCCATGCGCTTGTGATGCGATGAGACTCAAAAGCACATGCGATGCGATGCACATAAGATGCGATATCAAGCGATGCCATGGGCGTGTGATGCGATGTGACTCAATGCGCATGCGATGCACATAAGGTACGATGTCGAGCGATGCATGCGCATGTGACGCGATGTGACACAATATGCATGCGATGCGATGACCCTGAGAGGCGATACCAAGCGATGCCATGCGCATGTGACGGGATGTGACTCAATATGCATGCGATTCGATGAACCTGAGAGGCGATATCAAGCGATGCCATGCGCATGTGACCCGAAGTGACCCAATGCGCATGCGATGCAGTACACATAAGGTGCTATGTCGAGCGATGTCATGAGCATGTGGTGCGACGTGGCTCAATGCGCATGCGATGAGATGCGCATAAGATGCGATATCAACCGATGCCATGCGCATGTCACGCGGCGTGGCTCAATGCGCATGCGATGGGATGCACATAAGATGTGATAGCAAGCGATGCCATGCGCATGTGACGTGATGTGACTCAATCCATATGTGATGAGATGCACATAAGATGCGATATCAAGCGATGCCCTGCGCAATTGGCGTGAAGTCACACAATGCGCTGCGATGCGATGCACATATGATGCGATATCAAGCGATGCCTTGCGCATGAGACGAGATGTGGCTCAATGCGCATACGATGCGATGAACATGAGATGCGATGTCGAGAGATGCATGCGGTGGGACGCGATGTGACACAATGCGCTGCGATGCGATGCACATAAGATGCGATATCAAGCGATGCCATGCTCACGTTACGCGATGTGGCTCAATGCGCATGCGATGCGAAGCACATAAGATGCGATATCAAGCGATGCCATGCGCATGTGATGCGACGTGACTCAATACGCACACGATGCGATGCACATAAAATGCGATATGAAGCGATACAATGCGCATGTGATGCGACGTGACTCAATGCGATTGCGATGCACATGAGATGCGAAATTAAGCGATGCCATGTGCATAAGATGCGATGTGACTCAATGCGCAGGCGATTCGATGCACATAAGATGCGATATCAAGCGATGCCATTAGCATGTGATGCGGAGTGACTCTATGCGCATGCGATGCGATGCACATACGATGCGATATCAAGTGATGCCATGCGCATGTGACGCGATGTGACTCAATACGCATGCGATGCGATGCAGATAAAATGCGATATCAAGCGATGGCATGCGCATGTGACGCGATGTGTTTCAATGCGCATGTGATGTGATGTGATGCACATAAGATGCAATGTCAGCGGTGCCATGCGATGTGACTAAATGCGCATTCGATGCACATAAGAAGCGATATCAAGCGATGCCTTGCAAATGTGACGAGACATGACTCAATGAGCATGCGATGCTATGCACATAAGATGCGACATCAAGCGATGCCATGCGTATGTGACGCGAAGTGGCTCAATGCGCATGCGATGGAGTGCACATAAGATGCGGTGTCGAGCGATGTCATGCGCATGTGGTGCGACGTGACTCAATGCGAATGTGATGAGATGCACATAAGATGCGATATCAAGCGATGCCATGCGCATGTGACGTAATGTGACTCACTCCATATGTGATGCGATGCACATAAAATGCGATATCAAGCGATGCTAATCGCATGTGGCGTGATGTCACTCAATGCGCTGCGATGCGATGCACATATGATGCGATATCAAGCGATGCCATGCGCATGTGACGGGACGTGACTCAATGCGCATGCGATGCGAAGCACATAAGATGCCATATAAAGCGATGCCATGCAAATGTGACGAGACATGGCTCAACGCGCATGCGATGCGATGCTCATAAGATGCGACGTCGAGCGATGCCATGCGCTTGTGATGCGATGTGACTCAATGCGCATGCGATGTACATAAGATGCGATGTCGAGACATGTATGCGCACGTGACGCGATTTGACACAATGCGCTGCGATGCGATGCACATAAGATGCGATATCAAGCGATGCCATGCGCACGTGACGCGATGTGACTCAATGCGCATGCGATGCGATGCGCATAAGATGCGATATCAAGCAATGCCATGCGAATGTGATGCGACTTGACTCAATGCGCATGCGATGCGATGAACATGAGAGGCGATATCAAGCGATGCCATGCAAAAATGACGTGATGTTACTCAATAGCGCATGCGATGCGTTGCCCATAAGTTGCCATATCAAGCGATGCCATGCGCATGTCACGCAACGTGGCCCACTACGCATGCGATGCTATGCACATAAGATGCGATATTGCGATGCCATGCGCACGTGACGCGATGTGACTCAATGCGCTTGCGATGCGATGCACATAAAATGCGATATCAAGTGATGCCATGCGCATGTGATGCGACGTGACTCAATGCGCATGCGATGCGATGAACATGAGGGGCGATATCAAGCGAAGCCATGCGGATGTGACGCGACGTGCCTCAATGCGCATACAATGCGATGCACATTAGATGCGATATCAAGGGATGCCATCCAAAAATGACGCTATGTTACTCAATAGCGAATGCGATGCGATGCACATAAGATGCAATATCAAGCGATGCCTTGCGCTTGTGACGCGATGTGACTCAATGCGCATGCGATTCGATGCACATAAGATGCAATGTCGAGCGATGCATGCGTATGTGACACGATGTGACTCAATGCGCTGCGATGCTATGCACATAAGATGCGATATAAAGCGATGACATGCGCATTTCACGCGAAGTCACCCAATGCGCATGCGATGCGATGCACAAAATATGCGATGTCGAGCGATGTCATGCGCATGTGGTGCGACGTGACTCAGAGCACATGCGATGTGATGAACATAAAATGCGATATCAAGCAATGCCATGCGCATACGATGCGACGTGACTCAATGCGCAGGGGATTCGATGCACATAAGATGCGATATCAAGCGATGCCATGCGCATGTGACGCGAAGTGGCTCAATACGCATGCGATGCGAGGCACATAAGATGCGAAGTCGAGCGATGCCATGCGCGTGTGATGCGATTTGACTCAATGCGCATGCGATGCACATAAGATGCGATATCAAGCGATGCCATGCGCATGAGATGCGACGTGACTCAATTTGCATGAGATGCGATATCAAGCGATGCAATGCGCATGTGACGCGACGTCACTCAATGCGCATGCCTGGCGATTCACATAAGATGCGATATCAAGCGATGCCATGCGCAATGGACGCGAAGTGACTTAATACGCATGCGATGCGAGGCACATAAGATGCGAAGTTGAGCGATGCCATATGCGTGTGATATGGTTTGACTCAATGCGCATGCGATGCACATAAGATGCGATGTCGAGCGAAGCATGCGTATGTGACGCTTTGTGACTCAATGCGCTGAGATGCGATGCAGATAAGATGCGATGTCAAGCGATACCATGCGCATATGACGCGATGTCACTCAATGCGCATGCGATGCGATGCACAAAAGATGCTATATCGGGCGTTGTATACGCATGTGGTGCGACGTGATCAATGCACATGCGATGGGATGAACATAAGATGCGATATCAAGCAATGCTATGCGCATGCGACGCGACTTGACTGAATGCGCATGCGTTGCGATGCTCGTAAGATACGATATCAAGCGATTCCATGCGCATGTGATGCGACGTGACTCAATTCGAATGCGACGCAATGCACATGACCTGCAATATCAAGCGATGGCATGCGCATGTGACGCCACGTGACTCAATGTGCATGCGAGACGATGCACATAAGATGCGATATCAAGCGATGCCATGCAAATGTGTCGAGACATGACTCAATGCGCATGCGATGCGATCCACATAAGATGCGTTTTCGAGCGATGCCATGCGCTTGTGATGCTATGAGACTCAAAAGCACATGCGATGCGATGCACATAAGATGCGATATCAAGCGATGCCATGCGCATATGACGCGACATGAATCAATAAGCATGGGATGCGATGCACATAAGTTGCCATACCAAGCGATGCCATGCGCATGTAACGCAACGTGGCTCACTGCGCATGCGATGCGATGCACATAAGCTGCGATATCACGCGATGCCATGCGCATGTGACCCGGCGTGACTCAATGCGCATGTGATGCGATGCACATAAGATGCGATATCAAGCGATGCCATGCGCATGTGACGCAACGTGGCACACTGCGCATGTGATGCGATGCACATAAGATGGGATATCAAGCGATGCCATGCGCATGTGGCCCGGCGTGGCTCAATGCGCATGTGATGCGATGCACATAAGATGCGATATCCAGCGATGCCATGCGCATGTGATGGGACTTGACTCGATTTGCTTGCGATGCGATGCACATGAGATGCGATATCAAGCGATGCCATGCGCATGTGACGCGACGTGACTCAATGCGCATGCGATGGGATGCACATAAGATGCGATATCAATCGATGCCATGCGCATGTGACGCGACGTGACTCAATGCGCATGCGATGCGATGCACATCAGATGCGATATCAAACGATGCCTTGCAAATGTGACGAGACATGACTCAATGCGCATGCGATGCACAGGATGCGACATCAAGCGATGCCATGGGTATGTGACACGAAGTGACTCAACACGCATGCGATGCGATGCAGATAAAATGCGATATCAAGCGATGCCTTGCAAATGTGACGAGACATGACTCAATGCGCATGCGATGCGATGCACATAAGATGCGACATCAAGCGATGCCATGCGTGTGTGACGCGAAGTGGCTAAATGCGCATGCGATGGAGTGAACATAGGATGCGATATCAAGCGATGCTATGCGCATATAGCGTGATGTCACTCAATGCGCTGCGATGCGATGCACATATGATGCGATATCAAGCGATGCCATGCGCATGTGACGTGATGTGACTCAATCCTTATGTGATGCGATGCACATAAGATGCGATATCAAGCGATGCTATTCGCATATAGCGTGATGTCACTGAATGCGCTGCGATGCGATGCACATATGACGCGATATCAAGCGATGCCATGCGCATGTGACGTGATGTGACTCAATCCTTATGTGATGCGATGCACATAAGATGCGATATCAAGCGATTCCATGCGCATGTGATGCGAAGTGCCTCAATGCGCATGCGATGCACATAAGATGCGATATCAAGCGATGCCATGAGCATATGACGCGACGTGAATCAATAAGCATGGGATGCGATGCACGTAAGTTGCCATATCAAGCGATGCCATGCGCATGTGACGCAACGTGGCTCACTGCGCTTGTGATGCGATGCACATAAGATGCGATATCAAGCAATGCCATGCGCATGCGACGCAACGTGACTCAATGCGCATGCGATATGATGCACATAAGATGCGATATAAGGCGATGCCATGCGCATGTGTCGCGACGTGGCTCAATGCGCATGCGATGCGATGCACATAAGGTGCGATATCAAGCGATGCCATCCGCCTGTGACCCGGCGTGACTCAATGCGCATGTGATGCGATGCACATAAGATGCGATATCAAGCGATGCCATGCGCATGTGACGCAACGTGGCTCACTGCGCATTCGATGCGATGCACATAAGATGGGATATCAAGCGATGCCATGCGCATGTGACACGGCGTGGCTCTATGCGCATGTGATGCGATGCACATAAGATGCGATATCAAGCGATGCCATGCGCATGTGATGGGACTTGACTCGATTGCACATAAGATGCCATATCAAGCGATGCCATGCAAATGTGACGAGACATGGCTCAAGGCGCATGCGATGCCATGCTCATAAGATGCGACGTCGAGCAATGCCATGCGCGTGTGATGCGATGTGACTCTATGCGCATGCGATGTACATAAGATGCGATATCAAGCGATGCCATGCGCATGTGACCCGGTGTGACTCAATGCGCATGTGATGCGCTGCACATAAGATGCGATATCAAGTGATGCCATGCGCATGTGATGCGATGTGACTCAATGCGCATGCGATGAGATGCACATAAGATGCGATGTCGAGCGATTCCATGCGCGTGTGGTGCGACGTGACTCAAAGCACATGCGTTGCGATGAACATAAGATGTGATATCAAGCAATGCCATGCGCATGCGACGCGACGTGACTCAATCCGCATACGATGCGATGAACATGAGAGGCGATATCAAGCGATGCCATGCGCATGTGACGCTACGTGACTCAATGCGCATGCGATGCGATGCACATAAGATGCGATATCAAGCGATGCCATGCGCATGTGACAGGACGTGACTCAATGCGCATGCAATGCGAAGCACATAAGATGCGATATCAAGCGATGCCATGCAAATCTGACGACACATGGCTCAACGCGCATGCGATGCGATGCTCATAAGATGCGATGTCGAGCGATGCCATGCGCATGTCACGGGATGTGACACAATGCGCTGCAATGTGATGCACATATGATGCGATATCAAGCGATGCCATGCGCACGTGACGCGATGTGACTCAATGCGCATGCGATGCGATGCACATAAGATGCGATATCAACCGAAGCCATTTGCATGTGACGTGATGTAACTCAATGCGCATGCTGGGCACATAAGATGCGATATCGAGCGATGCCATGCAAATGTGTCGAGACATGGCTCAATGCGCATGCGATGCAATGCACAGAAGATGCGTTTTCGAGCGATGCCATGCGCTTGTGATGCGATGAGACTCAAAAGCACATGCGATGCGATGCACATAAGATGCGATATCAAGCGATTCCATGCATATGTGATGCGAAGTGCCTCAATGCGCATGCGATGCACATAAGATGCGATATCAAGCGATGCCATGCGCATATGACGCGACGTGAATCAATAAGCATGGGATGCGATGCACGTAAGTTGCCATATCAAGCGATGCCATGCGCATGTGACGCAACGTGGCTCTATGCGCATGCGATGCGATGCACATAAGATGCGATATCAAGCAATGCCATGCGCATGCGACGCGACGTGACTCAATGCGCATGCGATATGATGCACATAAGATGCCATATAAGGCGATGCCATGCGCATGTGTCGTGACGTGACCCAATGCGCATGCGATGCGACGCACATAAGGTGCGATATCAAGCGATGACATGCGCCTGTGACCCGGCGTGACTCAATGCGCATGTGATGCGATGCACATAAGATGCGATGTCGAGCGATGCCATGCGCGTGTAATGCGATGTGACTCAATGCGCATGCGAAGCACATAAGATGCAATGTCGAGCAATGCATGCGTATGTGACACGATGTGACTCAATGTGCTGCCATGCGATGCAGATAAGATGCGATATCAAGCGATGCCATGCGCATGTGATGCGACGTGACTCAATTTGCATGCGATGCGATGCACATGAGATGCGATATCAAGCGATGAAATGCGCATGTGACGCGACGTCACTCAATGTGCATGCGATTCGGTGCACATAAGATGCGATATCAAGCAATGCCATGCAAAAATGACGTGATGTTACTCAATAGCGCATGCGATGCGCCGCACATAAGTTGCCATATCAAGCGATGCCATGCGCATGTGATGGGACGTGACGCAATGCGCATGCAATGCGAAGCACATAAGATGCCATATCAAGCGATGCCATGCTAATGTGACGAGACATGGCTCAACGCGCATGCGATGCGATGCTCATAAGATGCGACGTTGAGCAGTGCCATGCGCATGTGACGCGATGTGACACAATGCGCTGCGATGCGATGCACATAAGATGCGATGTCGGGCGATGCCATGCGCGTGTGGTGCGACGTGACTCAAAGCACATGCGATGCGATGAACATAAGATGTGATATCATGCAATGACATGCAAATCTGACGAGACATGGCTCAACGCGCATGCGATGCGATGCTCATAAGATGCGATGTCGAGCGATGCGTTGCGCGTGTGATGCGATGTGACTCAATGCGAATGCGATGCACCTAAGATGCGATATCAAGCGCTGCCATGCGCATGTGACATGATGTGACTCAATGCGCATGCGATGCGATGCACATAAGATGCCATATCAAGCGATGCCATGCGCATGTGACGCGATGTGAATCAATATGCATGCGATGCGATTCACATAAAATGCGATGTCGAGCGATGCCATGCGCGTGTGATGCGATGTGACTCAATGCGCATGCGATGCACTTAAGATGCGATGTCGAGCGATGCCATGCGCATGTGATGTGACGTGACTCAATGCGCATGCGATGCGATGAAGATGACAGGTGATATCAATCAATGGCATGCGCATCTGACACGACGTGAATCAATGTGCATGCGATGCGATGCACATTAGAGGCGATATCAAGCGATGCCATGCAAATGTAACGAGACATTACTCAATGCGCATGCGATGCGATGCACATAAAATGCGATGTCGAGCGATGTCATGCGCATGTGGTGCAACGTGACTCAATACGCATGCGATGCGATTCACATACGATTCGATATCAAGCGATTCCATGCGCATGTGACGCGACGTGATTCAATGCGCATGCGACGCGATGCAGATAAAATGCGATATCAAGCGATGCCATGCACATGTGATGCGACGTGAGTCAATGCGCATGCGATGCGATGAACAAGAGAGGCGATATCAAGCGATGCCATGCGCATGTGACGCGACGTGACTCAATAAGCATGCGATGGGATGCACATAAAATGCCATTTCAAGCGATGACATGCGGATGTGACGCGACGTGACTCACTGCACATGCGATGCAATGCATATAAAATGCGATATCAAGCGATGCCATGCGCATGTAACGCGACGTGAATCAATGCGCATGCGATGCGGTGCACATTAAACGCAATACCTAGCAATGCCATGCGCATGTGACGAGACGTGACTCAATGCGCATGCGATGCGATGCACATAAGATGCGATATCAAGCGATGCCATGCGCATTCATGCGACGTAACTCAATGCGCATGCGATGCGACGCAGATAAGATGCGATATGAAGCGATGCCAAGCGCAAGTGACTCATTCCCCATGCGATGCGATGCACATAAAATGCGATATCAAGCGATGCCATGCGCATGTGGCGCGATGTCACTCAATGCGCTAGGATGCGATGCACATAACATGCAATATCTAGCAATGCCATGCGCATGTGACGCGACGTGACTCAATGCGCATGCGACGCGATGCACATAAGATGCGATATCAAGCGATGCCATGCGCATGTGATGCGACGTAAGTCAATGCGCATGCGATGCGATGCACATAAGATCCGATATCAAGCGATGCCATGCGAATGTGACGCGAAGTGACTCAATGGGCTTGCGATGCGATGCACATAAGATGTGTTGTCGTGCGATGACATGCGCATATGATGCGATGTGACTCACATCGCAAGTGATGCGATGCACATAAGATGCGATATCAAGCGATGACATACGCATGTGGCGCTATATGACTCAATGCGCATACGATGAGATGCACATAAGATGCGATGTCGAGCGATGCCATGCGCGTGTTATGCGATGTGACTGAATGCGCATGCGATACGTTGCACAAAAGATGCGGTGTGGAGCGATGTCATGAGCATGTGGTGCGACATGACTCAATACGCATGCGATGAGATTCATATAACATGCGATAACAAGCGATGCCATGCCCATGTGACGCGACGTGACTCAATGCGCTTGCGATGCAATGCACATAAGATGCGATATCAACCGAAGCCATTTGCATGTGACGTGATGTGACTCAATGCGCATGCTGGGCACATAAGATGCGATATTAAGCGATGCCAAGCGCATGTGACGCGATGTGACTCAATGCGCATGCGATGCGATGCACAAAAGATGCGGTGTAGAGCGATGTCATGCGCATGTGATTCGACGTGTTTCAATGCGCATGCGATGCGATGCACATAAGATGCGATATCAAGCGATGCCATGCGCGTGTGACGCGACGTGACTCAATGCGCATGCGATGCGCTGCACATAAGATGTGATTACAAGCGATACCATGCGCAAGTGACGAGTCGTGACTCAATGCGCATGCGATGCGATGCACTTAAGATTCGATATCAAGCGGTGCCATGCGTATGTGACGCGAAACGACTCAATGCGCATGCGATGCGATGCACGTAATATGATTATATCAAGCGATGCCATGCGCATGTGACGTGATGTGACTCAATCAGCATGCGATGCGATGCACATAAGATGCGATATCAAGCGACGCCATGCGCATGTGGCGTGTTGTGACCCAATGCGCTGCGATGCAATGCACATAAGATGCGATATCAAGCGATGCCATGCGCATGTGACGCGATGTCACTCAATGCGCCTGAAATGCCATGTACATAAGATGCGATGTCGAGCGATGCCATGCGCATGTGACGCGATGTGACTCATTGCGCTGCGATACGATGCACATAGGGTGCGATATCAAGCGATGCCATGAGGATGTGACACGATGTGGCTCAATGCGCATTCGATGCGATGCACATAAGATGCAATATCAAGCGATCTCATGCGCATGTGATGCGACGTGACTCAATGCGCATGCGATGCGATGCACATGAGATGCGATATCAAGCGATGCCATGCGCATGTGATGCGATGTGACTCAATGCGCCTGAAATGCCATGTACATAAGATGCGATGTCGAGCGATGCCATGCGCATGTGATGCGATGTGACTCAATGCGCATGTGATGCACGTAAGATGCGATGTCGAGCGATGCATGCGCATGTGACGCGATGTGACTCAATGCGCCGCGATACGATGCACATAAGGTGCGATATCAAGCGATGCCATGAGGATGTGACACGATGTGGCTCAATGCGCATTCGATGCGATGCACATAAGATGCAATATCAAGCGATGCCATGCGCATGTGATGCGACGTGACTCAATGCGCATGCGATGCGATGCACATGAGATGCGATATCAAGCGATGCCATGCGCATGTGACGCGATGTGACTCAATGCGCATGCGATGCACATAAGATGCGATATCAAGCTATTCCATGCGTATGTGACGCGATGTGACTCAATGCGCATGCGATGCGATGCACACAAGATGCGATATCAAGCGATGCCATGCGCATGTGATGCGACGTGACTCAATGCGCATGCGATGGGATGCACATAAGATGCGATACAAGCGATGCCATGCGCATGTGACGCGACGTGACTCAATGCGCTGCAATGCGATGTATATAAGATGCGATATCAAGCGATGCCATGTGCAAGTGACGCGATGTGACTCAATGCGCAGCGATGCGATGCACATACGATGCGTTAACTAGCGATGCCATGCGCATGTGACGCGACGTTTTTCAATGCGCATGCGATGCGATGCACACAAGATGCGATATCAAGCGATGCCATGCGCATGTGATGCGACGTGACTCAATGCGCATGCGATGCGATGCACATAAGATTCGATATCAAGCGGTGTCAGGCGCATGTTGCGTACTGTGACTCAATGCGCTGCGATGCGATGCACATAAGATGCGATATCAAGCGATGCCATGCGCATGTGAGGTGACGTGTCTCAATGCGCATGAGATGCGATACACGTAAGATGCGGTATCAAGCAATGCCATGCGCATGTGATGCGATGTGACTCAATGCGCATGCGATATACATAAGATGCGATATCAAGCGATGCCATGCGCATGTGACGCGATGTGGCTCAATGCGCATGCGATGCGATGCACATAAGATGCGATATCAAGCGATGCCATGCGCATGTGATGCGACGTGAATCAATGCGCATGCGCTGCGATGAACATGAGATGCGATATCAAGCGATGGCATGCGCATGTGACGCGACGTGACTCAATGCGCATGCGATTTACATAAGATGCGATATCAAGCGATGCCAAGCGCATGTGACGCGATGTGACTCAATGCGCATGCGATGCGATGCACATAAGATGCGATATCAAGCGATGCCGTGCGCATGTACGCAAGGTGACTCAATGCGCATGCGATGCGATGCTCATAAGATGCGATATCAAGCGATGCCATGCGCATGTGACGCGACGTGAATCAATGTGAATGCTGTGCGATGCACATAAGATGCGATATCAAGCGATGCCAAGCGCATGTCATGCGATGTAACTCAATGCGCATGCAATGCACGTAAGATGTGATGTCGAGCGATGCATGCGCATAAGACGCTATGTGACTCAATGCGATGCGATGCACATAAGATGGGATATCAAGCGATGCCATGCGCATGTGACGCGATGTGGCTCAATGGGCATGCGATGCGATGCACATAAAATAAGATATCAAGCGATGCCATGCGCATGTGATGCGACGTGACTCTATCGCATGGGATGCGATGCACATGAGATGCGATATCAAGCGATGCCATGCGCATATGTCGCGACGTGATTCAATGGGCATGCGATGCACATGACATGCGATATCAAGGGATGCCATGCGCATGTGACGCGATGTGACTCAATGCTCATGCGATGCACATAAGATGCGATATGGAGCGATGCATGCGCATGTGACGCGAAGTGGCTCAATGCGCATGCGATGCGATGCACATAAGATGCGAAATCAAGCGATGACATGCGCATGTGACGCGAAGTGACTCAATGCGCATGCGATGCGATGCACATAAGATGCGAGATGAAGCGATGCCATGGGCATGTGATACGACGGGACCCAATGCGCATGCGATTTACATAAGATGCGATATCAAGCGATGCCATGCACATGTGACGCGACGTGACTCAATGCGCATGCGATGCGATGCACATAAGATGCGATGAGGAGCGATGCATGCGCATGTGACGCGATGTGACTCAATGCGCTGCGATGCGATGCACATAATATGCTATGTCGAGCGGTGTCATGCGCAATTGGTGCGACGTGACTCAATGCGCATGTGATGAGATGCACATAAGATGCGTTATCAAGCGATGCCATGCGCATGTGACGCGAAGTGACTCAATGCGCATGCGATGCGATGCACATAAGATGCGAGATGAAGCGATGCAGTGCGCATGTGACGCGACGTGACCCAATGCGCATGCGGTGCGATGCAGATAAGATGCGATAACATGCGATGCCATGCGCATGTACGAGTCGTGACTCAATGCGCATGCGATGCG
The DNA here is from genome assembly GCA_030765045.1 of Tenodera sinensis. Taxonomy (NCBI): domain Eukaryota; kingdom Metazoa; phylum Arthropoda; class Insecta; order Mantodea; family Mantidae; genus Tenodera; species Tenodera sinensis. Next base: position 110,538,469 of record CM060970.1, on the reverse strand, counting down.
ATGCACATAAGATTCGAAATCAAGCGATGACATGCGCATGTGACGCGACGTGACTCAATGCGCATGCGATGCGATGCACATAAGATGCGATATCAAGCGATGCCATGCGCATCTGACACGACGTGAATCAATGTGAATGCAACGCGATGCAGATAAGATGCGATAACATGCGATGCCATGCGCATGTACGAGTCGTGACTCAATGCGCATGCGATGCGATGCAGATAAGATTCGATATCAAGCGGTGCCATGCGCATGTGACGAGTCGTGGCTCAATGCGAATGCGAAGCGGTGCACATAAGATGCGATATGAAGCGATGCCATGCGCATGTGACGCGCTGTGACTCAATGCGCGTGGCATGAATGGAGTAACGAGGCAGATGTGTTACTCATGCTCTCTGCTATTAAGTAAATTTAAAGTGGTATAAATAAGTTTATTTGTATAGTGATTTATATAGAAGGCAAGATTATTGAAGTAGTAATCTGTGAGTATTTGAATAATTGCTATGAGAGAAGTAGTTTAAAAGTTATTGGTAGTTATAGATATCAAGTAACTGTATCATCTAGCATAGCATTAGTGCATGTGCACCTGCAGTCAGCTGTGTGCTGCTGCATTGACCTTCACTGCACGCGCTGTTAAGCGGAAGTGCTGTACACTCGCGGCGCGCAGAAAATCAGTGTTTCTTGTTATATTTTATATTTCAATAAATATTTGTGGTATGGATGGAAGATTTAAAAGCCAGGATTAGTTTGCAAAGGGCTTCACCTAGAAGCGATGATAAGGGGCAAAAGTAAATAAAATCGGGAGGTGAAAAAGAAGAAAGAAGGAAAGAAGAGAAAGAGAAGAAGTAAGAAGATAAGAAGAATAAAGATACAGGGATTATGGAAGTAAATAAAGAGGAGAAGAAGAAAGAAGAAAAAGAATTAAGTGAAAAGAGAAAGGAAGAAGGAAAAGTTAATAAAATGGAGAATAGTAATGTACAAGATAAAGGTGGGGTGGAGGAAGAAATCAATAATGATTGTCTTGGAATGATGAAGTATGAAGATTATTGTAATGAAGCCAATTCCATATTGACTAATGATACAAGAATGGGAAGTAGACTAAAGGAAAGAGTTTTATTTCTTTTACAGGAAATGAGAAAAGAATTCTTTAAAGTAAATATTGAGAAAGGTAAAGCGGTAACGGAGGCCAAAGTGTGGAAAGAGGCGAAAGCAATAAAGCAAGAAACATCAAAAAGTTTTGCACATGTAGCAGCTACTCCAGTAATAACAGGAAAACAACAACAAGTAAGGAGGGCACTGGAGAAGAAAAAACATGTTGTTTTTATCTCATCAAAAACAAATATGGATATCAAAGAATTACAAGCAACAAGTACCAAGAATCTAAATCCAGCAAAAAATAAAATAAAAATTAGTAGTTGCAGACCAGTAGGAAATAATGTAATTTTAGAGATGGAAACAAAAGAGGACGTGGATAAAGTGATTAATAGTAAAGATTTATTGGAAAAAAATTTGAAAATTGAGGAGCCGAAGAAGAGAGATCCGCAAATCATTATGTACAATGTTTTGACAGGAGTTTCAAATGAGGAGTTGAAGGAAAATCTGTATCATCAGAATTTTGAGGATCGTATGACGAAAGAAGAGTTTGGTAAACAATTTTTGTTGAAATTTAAAACAGGACCAAGAAATAGAGCTACAGTGCATCATGTTGCTGCAGTCTCAGCAAAATTATGGAAACAAATTGTGGAAATGGAAAGAGTATATATTGGTTTTCAAGCAGTTAGTGTAAAGAATTATGTTTCTGTACCACAGTGCTTGAATTGTTATAATTATGGACATGTGGCAAAATCATGCAGAGAGGAAAGGAAAACGTGTGGAAATTGTGGAGAATATGATCACCAGAGGAAGGATTGTCAAAAGTCAGCGCAAAATATTTGTGTTCCCTGCACAAGAAGAAAGAAGACCTGTGGAGGAAAAGGAAATTGTTCAACATACAATATGATGTTGGAAAGAATAATTTCTAGAATCGATTATGGATAATAAAGCTTCAAAGTATCCCTTAGCAGTAAAAAAGAACAGAAACACTCCATGTAGGATAAGGAGAAATATTAAAAGAGTAATAGAATATAAAAAAAGAAAAGATAATTTAAGTGATAAAAATTGTAAAGTAGAAGAAGAGATAGAAATAGAAAAAAGTGTATTAAATAAGAATGTTAGGGAGAATTATAAAGAGGAAGAATTGAGAAATATAATATGTGTCGAGGCTATAGTACATAATGAACCAAAACAAAGTAGGTTAAATAATATAAATAATAAAGAAAAGATAAATCAAAGGATTCCGAAATTTATAAATTTTGAGAAAAAAGAAGTTCTAATACATCAAGATGTAATAGAATATGATAATATATGTATAGAGCATGAGGAAAAAGAGAATGTAAATTTAGTAGTTGAACAAGGAAGTGAGAAAAGTAAGGAAAAGAAAAGTGAAAATGAAAATAAGAATAAAGTAACCCAAGTGAGGAAACCCATAACAAAACGAAATTTTTTTAACCATAATATGGCAAAGGAAGTGGATGAAAATAGACAAAATTTTGCTAAATTAAGAACAAATGTTTTTAGCGGACTAAGTTTTAAAAATTTATCATGGAAATAAATTTGAGAATAGCTCAGATAAATGGGCAAAGAAGCAAATTAGTTATGGGGGAAATTAGAAAATTAATAGAAGAATTAAAATTGGATATAATCTGCATTCAGGAACCGTATGTTGTACATTCTAATATTCCTTTTATGCCCTTGAGATCAAGACAAATATTATCTTCGAAAAATGCAATGGCAGCAATAGTAATTATTAATGAAAGTTTGGAAATAGTAAATATAGCACAGTTTTTGGATACGCATGTAAATTGTATTGAAATTATAAGCAGGCAAGGTAGTTTTATATTAGCAAACTATTATTTTCAATATAGTTGGGACATTGAACCTTTTTTTAAATAAATTGCAAAATATTCAAAATAAATTTAGAGATAAAGAAATTATACATGTTTGCGATTGCAATGCAAAATCTACATGGTGGTATAGTAAAAATCCCGACGAAAGAGGAGAGAAATTGGAAGAAATTATTTCGGAATTGAATTTATATGTAATGAATAAATCTGGAAATCCTCCAACATTTCAAAATAGAGCAGGGGCGGAGGAAAATATAGATATTACTTTAGCTTCTAGCAATGCGGAGAAAAAAATCATTAATTGGAGGGTCACACAAGGTCAAACAACAAGTGATCATAATTTGATTTATTTTGACTTTCTGCTGGAGAAGAAGATACTTCAAGAAGATGTAGAAATAAGATATAATTTTAAAAGGGCAAATTGGGAACAAATGAGGCAAGAATTTAAAGAATTAGAATTACAATATACGGGATTATCAGTTGATTTTGATGCAAGAAACCTAACAGAAGCTATTAATCTAGCGGTATTAAGATCTGTTCCGAAATTAAAGATTTTTAATACTAAAGAGAAAATCTGGACAAATAAGTTACAGAAGCAAAGGTCAATAACCAGGAAATTGAGAAGAATTTATCAAAAATCGAACATATATATGGAAAGAGAAGAAAATTTGAGGAAATATAGGGAAGCCAAAAATAAATATAAATTATTATTAGAAGATACAAGAAAACAATACTGGGAGAAATTTGTTGAGCAAAACTTAAAAACGGATATCTGGGGACAACCATATAAAATCATCATGGATAAAATCAAGAAACCGGAAATATTAACAACTTTAGATAAAGGAAATGGACAAATGACAGAAAGTGGGGAAGAATCGGTAAAATTATTGTTACATACGTTACTGCCAGATGATAATCAGGAAGAGGATAATGATATTCATGTGGCAAGAAGAAATCAGATGAATTTGCGGTATAAAGGAAGTGTTGTTTATCCATTTGATTTGATGGAAATAAAATTAATTCTTGAAAAATTGAAAAAGAAAAAGGCACCTGGTCCAGATGGTATTATAAATGAAGTCTTATATAATCTACGGGAAGAAATAATTTTATTTTTGTATTCTTTATTTAATGACTGTTTAGTAAGAGGAAGATTTCCAAATATTTGGAAGGAAGCCAAAGTTGTGATCTTAAGTAAAGGAGCAGATAAAGATAGAACACAACCAAAATCTTTTAGACCAGTATGCTTGTTAAATTCTTTAGGCAAAATATTTGAACAATTACTTTATAAAAGGATGATGGAATTTAGAATAATGATAGGGATGAATATGAAACAATTTGGATTCAGGAAAGGATATTCAACTGAGGATGCTATTTTAAAAGTACAAGATATTGTGTTAAAAAGCTCAAAAAATTATGTAATTGGAATATCTGTGGATATATCTGGTGCTTTTGATAATTTATGGTGGCCGTATTTTTTTGGCATCTTAAGAGAGAAGGAATATCCAGGTACCATATATAATTTATTAAAAGATTATTGTCTAAATAGAGAAGCATACATTGGAGGCACAAATTACGACACTAGGAAGCAAATTACTAAAGGCTGTCCTCAGGGTTCTATTTTGGGGCCCCTTTTTTGGGATATTTTGTCAGAAAGTCTCTTGGAACAATTGGAAAATGATGGAAATGTTTTAGATATAATTGCGTATGCTGATGATATTGTGATAATGGTGGATGGGCAAAGCAGAAGGGAATTGTAAATTAAAGCGAAGGAAGTTACTGCAAAATTATCAAATTGGTGTGAAATAACCAAATTAAAAATTGCACCAAATAAATCAAATTATTTGCTCTTAAAAGGAAACTTAAAAAGGGATCCAACAATAAAAATTAATAATCAAAATATTCGAAGAGTAAAAGAAGTTAGATATTTGGGGATAATGTTGGATGAAAAATTTAATTTCAGAAAACATACAGATTATATTAGGCAGAAATCTGAGAAAATAATGTTAAAATTGGCAAGAATTACAAAATTAAATTTTGTACTTCCCTTACAGACCATACAAATTTATCACAATACAATCTTTGCCTCAATTATTACTTATGCTGCAGCAGTTTGGGCGGAAAGAATGGATAATGTGCAAATTAAAATGCTGCTAAGAAGAACCCAAAGAAAGATCTTATTAAGGCTAACAGGAGCAGTAAATACAACACCCACAATGGCACTGTTAGTCTCTACAGCAATATGGCCCATTGATCTATTGGTAAAATTAAAGGGAGCAAAATTCTGGCTAAAGAAAGGAAATTTAGAAAAAGTTTATAAAATTAGTGGTGTAAGAACAGATAAAATTTGGGAAGTAAAAAATGCTTTGAAAAATAAATGGCAAAATGAATGGTCGGAATGTGCTGTAGGTAGAAGAGTTTATGGATTTTTTCAGAATATTAGAGAAAGATTAAAATTAAATTTCATTCAACCAACAAAAGGACTCATTCATTATATAACTGGACATGGACCATATAAAACATATTGGAAAAAAATAAAAAAAAACGAATTCTGATGTATGTAATATCCGTCAAGTACAAGATAACCCGGAGCATGCGATCTTTGAATGCGAAAGGTATGAAACTATGAATGTAGAAGAAAGGCATCAATTAGGAGGATATTATATAAATGATATAATTAGAAATCCAAATTTAATTGAAAAACTACAGTTTTTAACCAATTATGTTAGTAAAAAAGCTTGGGAAACTGAAAACATCGAGGTAGAATGGATTGAAAATGAACAAATTGAAATAGATGAGATAAGAAGATCTTCTAGATTACGAGACAGGCAGAGAAGAGGAAACGTAGCAATAGAAGGCATCGAAGAAGAAGGAGGAGTAGGCCAACAAAGAGAACAGATAGAAATTGAATAATAAATAGAGAGAAATGATTTATATCAAGTAAATAGAAGAAGATATTTTGTAGTCTTGATGGGTAAGCAAGAATGGGCAGAAAGAAGAAGGATAAGATCAAGAAGAAGAGAGGGAGAAGCATATGCCGACTATCGTAGGAGACTGCAAGAGGAATGAGGCGGAAGTAATGTGTGAGAGAAGTTTGCTGTTGCAGGAGAAGGAGGAGTCCAGCCAGGGGAAGATGTAAATGAACTTATTTATACAAATGTAAATAAATTTTTAATATATAGTGCTGGTTACCAGTATGGTATTTTGCTTATAAGATAGCTGGAAGTTTTTTTTTAACCAGTTGTCCAGTCGCTGGAAACCAGTGGCATAGAGTTAGGTTTATTTAAATTAATGTTTTCTTTTTTAGAATAGTGTAGATGTCTTAGTTATTTTCTTGTTAGTAGAAGAATTAGATTTGCTGGAAACCAGTAACTTTAGGAAATTTTTATGTTTTTGTTGTAGTTTTCTTTTGTTTTGTAGTTAGAAATTCTGAAACATAAATTATAATGATGATTGTATATAAATAATTTTGGTTAAATAAATAGAAAATTTGAATAAATGCCCCGGTATAGTTGTCAAGGTGCCGGGGTATAATATTCAGATTTTATTTTATTTTATTTTATTTCGTGACTCAATGCGCATGCGAAGCACATAAGATGCGATATCAAGCTATAACATGCGCATGTGACGCGATGTGACTCAATGCGCATGCGATGCGATGCATATAAGATTCGATGTCAAGCGGTGCTATGCGTATGTGACGCGATGTGGCTCAATGCGCATGCGATGCGATGGACATAAGATATGATATCAAGCGATGCCATGCGCATGTGAAGCGACGTGACTCAATGCGCATGCGATGCGATGCACATGAGATGCGATATCAAGCGAAGGCATGCGCATGTGACGCGACGTGACTCAATGCGAATGCGATTTATATAACATGCGATATCAAGCGATGCCATGCGCATGTGACGCGCTGTGACTCAATGCGCATGCGATGCACATAAGATGCGATATCAAGCGATAACATGCGCATGTGACGCGATGTGACTCAATGCGCATGCGATGCGAAGCACATAAGATGCGATATCAAGCGATGCCATGCGCATGTGATGCGATGTAACTCAATGCGCATGCGATGCGATGCACATAAGATGCGATATCAAGCGATGCCATGCGCATGTGACGCGAGGTGACTCAATGCGCATTCGATGCACGTAAGAAGCGATGTCGATCGATGCATGCGCATGTGACGCGATGGGACTCCATGTGAATGCGATGCGATGCAGGTAAGATGCGATAACAAGCCATGCCATGCGCATGTGACGCGACGTGACTCAATGCGCATGCGATATGATGCACATAAGATGCGATATCAAGAGATGCCATGCGCATGTGACGCGAAGTGACTCAATGCGCATGCGATGCGATGCACATAAGATGCGATATCAAGAGATGCCATGCGCATATGACGCGATGTGAGTCAATGCGCATGCGATGCGATGCACATAGGATGCGATAACAAGCGATGCCATGCGCATGTGACGTGAGGTGACTCATTGCGCATGCGATGCGATGCACATATGATGCGATATCAAGCGATGGCATGCGCATGTGACGCGACTAGACTCAATGCGCATGCGATGCGATGCAAATAAGATGCGATATCAAGCGATGCCATGCGCATCTGACGCGACGTGACTCAATGCGCATGCGATGCGATGCACATAAGATGCGATATCAAGAGATGCCATGCGCATGTGACGAGTCGTGAATCAATGCGCATGCGATGCGATGCACATAAGATTCGATACCAAGCGGTGCCATGCGTATGTGACGCGACGTGACTCAAAGCGTATGCGATGCGATGCACATAAGATGCGATTACAAGCGATGCCATGCGCATGTGACGAGCCGTGACTCAATGCGAATGCGAAGCGATGCACATAAGATGCGAGATGAAGCGATGTAGTGCGCATGTGACGCGACGTGACCAATGCGCATGCGATTTACATAAGATGCGATATCAAGCGATGTCATGCACATGTGACGCGACGTGACTCAATGCGTATGCGACGCGATGCACATAAGATGCGATGTCGAGCGATCCATGCGCATGTGTAGCGATGTGACTCAATGCGCTGCGATGAGATGCACATAATATGCGATGTCGAGCGGTGTCATGCGCAATTGGTGCGACGTGACTCAATGCGCATGTGATGAGATGCACATAAGATCCGTTATCAAGCGAAGCCATGCGCATGTGAAGCGACGTGACTCAATGCGCATGCGATGCGATGCACATAAAATGTGATATCAAGCGATGCAATGCGCATGTGACGCGACGTGACTCAATGGAATGCCATGCGATGCACATAAGATGCGATAACAAGCGATGCCATGCGCATGCGACGCGACGTGACACAATGCGCATGCGATGCGATGTCGAGCGTTGCCATGCGCATGTGATGCGATGTAACTCAATGCGCATGCAATGCACGTAAGATGCGATGTCGAGCGATGCATGCGCATAAGACCCGATGTGACTCAATGCGCTGCGATGCGATGCACATAAGATGGGATATCAAGCGATGCCATGCGCATGTGACGCGATGTGGCTCAATGCGCATGCGATGCGATGCACATAAGATAAGATATCAAGCGATGCCATGCGCATGTAATTCGACGTGACTCTATCGCATGCGATGCGATGCACATGAGATGCGATATCAAGCGATGTCATGCGCATGTATCGCGACGTGATTCAATGCGCATGCGATGCACATGACTAGCGATATCAAGCGATGCCATGCGCATGTGACGCGATGTGACTCGATGCGCATGCGATGCGATGCACATAAGATGCGATATCAAGCAATGCTATGCGCATGTGATGCGACGTGACTCAATATGCATGCGATGCACATAAGATGCGATATCTAGCGATGCCAAGCGCATGTGACGCGACGTGAGTCAATGCGCTGTGATGCGTTGAACTTAAGATGCGACATCAAGCTATGTCATGCGCATGTGACGTGAAGTGGCTCAATGCGCATGCGATGCGATGCACATAAGATGCAATATGAAGCGATGCCATTCGCATGTGACGCGACGTGAACCAATGCACATGCGATTTACTTAAGATGCGACATCGAGCGATGCCATGCACATGTGACGCGACGTCACTCAATGCGCATGCGACGCAATGCACATAGGATGCGATGTCGAGCGATGCATGCGCATGTGACGCGACGTGACTCAATGCGCTGCGATGCGATGCACATAGGATGCGATGCCGAGCGATGTCATGCGCAATTGGTGCGACGTGACTCAATGCACATGTGATGAGATGCACATAAGATGCTTTATCAAGCGATGCCATGCACATTTGAAGCGACGTCACTCAATGTGCATGCGACGCGATGCACATAAGATGCGATATCAAGCGATGTCATGCGCATGTGACACGACGTGACACAATGGAATGCGATACGATGCACATAAGATGCGATAACAAGCGATGCCAAGCGCATGTGACGCGACTTGACTCAATGCGCATGCGATGCGACGCGCATAAGATGCGATATCAAGAGATGCCATGTGCACGTGACGCGACGTGACACAATGCGCATGCGATGCGATGCACATATAATGCGATGTCGAGCGGTGTCATGCGCAATTGGTGCGACGTGAATCAATGCGCATGCGATGCGCAAAAGATGCGATATCAAGCGATGCCATGCGCATGTGACGCGACGTGACTCAATGCGTATGGGATGCGATGCACATAAGATGCGATTTCAAGCGATGCCATGCGCATGTGACGAGTCGTAACTCAATGCGCATGCGATGCGAGGCACATAGGATGCGATATCAAGCGATGCCATGCACATGTGCCGCGATGTGATTCAATGCGCATCCGATGCAATGCACATAAAATACGATGTCGAGCGATGCGATGCGCAGGTGATGCCATGTGACTCAATGCGCATGCGATGCACATAAGATGCGCTATCAAGCGATGCCATGCGCATGTGACGCGATGTGGCTCAATGCTCATGCAATGCGATGCACATGAGATGCGATATAAAGCGATGGCATGCGCATGTGACGCGACGTGACTCAATGCGCATGCGATTTATATAAGATGCGATATTAGCGATGCCATGCGCATATGACGCGATGTGACTCAATGCGCATGCGATTAACATAAGATGCGATATCAAGCGATGCCATGCGCATTAGACGTTACTCAATGTGCATGCGATGCGATGCACATAAGATGCGATATCAAGAGATGCCATGCGTATGTGACGCGACGTGACTCAATGGAATACGATGCACATAAGATGCGATAACAAGCGATGCCAAGCGTATGTGACGCGACGTGACTCAATGCGCATGCGATGCGATGCACATAAGATGCGAAATCAAGCGATGTCATGCGCATGTGACACGACGTGGCTCAATGGAATGCGATGCACATAAGATGCGATAACAAGCGATGCCATGCGCACGTGACGCGACGTTACACAAGGGGCATGCGATGCACATAGGATGCGATGTCGAGCGGTGTCATGCGCAATTGGTGCGACGTGACTCAATGCGCAGGCGATGCGATGCACATTATATGTGATATCAAGGGATGCCATGCACATGTGACGCGACGTGACTCAATGCGTATGGGATGCGATGCACATAAGATGCGATTACAAGCGATGCCATGCGCATGTGACGAGTCGTGACTCAAAGAGCATGCGATGCGAGGCACATAAGATGCGATATCAAGCGATGCCATGCGCATGTGCCGCGATGTGAGTCAATGCGCATGCGATGCGATGCACACAAAATGCGATGTCGAGCGATGCGATGCGAATGTGATGCCATGTGACTCAATGCGCATGCGATGCACATAAGACGCGCTATCAAGCGATGCCATGCGCATGTGACGCGATATGACTCATTGCGCATGCGATGCACATGAGATGCGATATCAAGCGTTGGCTTGCACATGTGATGCGACGTGACTCAATACGCATCCGATTTACATAACATGCGATATCAAGAGATGCCTTGCGCATGTGACGCGACCTGACTCAATGCGCATGCGATGCGATGCACATAAGATGCGAAATCAAGCGATGCCATGCGCATGTGACGCGACGTGACCCAATGCGCATGCGATTTACATAAGATGCGACATCCAGCAATGCCATGCACATGTGACGCGACGTGACTCAATACGCATGCGATGCGATGCACATAAGATGCGATGTCGAGTGATGCATGCGCATGTGACGCGATGTGACTCAATGCGCTGCGATGCGATGCACATAATATGCGATGTCGAGCGGTGTCATGCGCAATTGGTGCGACGTGACTCAATGCGCATGTGATGCACATAAGATGCGATAAGAAGCGATGCCAAGCGCATGTGAGGCGACGTGACTCAATGCGCATGCAATGCGACGCGTATAGGATGCGATATCAAGAGATGCCATGCGCATGTGACACAACGTGACACAATGCGCATGCGATGCGATGCACATAAGATGCGATATCAAGCGATGCCATGCGCATGTTGACGCGATGTGACTGAATGTGCATGCGAGGCTGATAAGATGCGATAACAAGCGGTGCCATGCGCATTGGACGCGACGTGACTCAATGCGCATGAGATGCGATGCACATAAGATGCGATATCAAGCGATGCCATGCGCATGTGACGCGAGGTGACTCAATGCGTATGCGATGCGATGCACATAAGATGCGATTACAAGGGATGCCATGCGCATGTGACGAGTCGTGACTCAATGCGCAAGCAACGCGATGCACATAAGATGCAATTACAAGCGGTGCCATGCGTATGTGACGCGAAGTGGCTCAATGCGCATGCGATGCGATGCGCATAATTTGCGATATCAAGCGATACCATGCGCATGTGGCGTGATGTGACGCAATGCGCTGTGATGCGAGGCACAGAAGTTGCGATATCAAGCGATGCCATGCGCATGTGCCGCGATGTGAGTCAATGCGCGTGCGATGCGATGAACATAAGATGCGATGTCGAGCGATGCCATGGGCATGTGATGCCATGTGACTGAATGCGCATGCGATGCACATAAGATGCGCTATCATGCGATGCCATGCGCATGTGACACGATGTGACTCAATGCGCATGCGATGCACATGAGATGCGATATCAAGCGATGGCATGCGCATGTGACGCGACGTGACTCAATGCGCATGCGATGCGATGCACATAAGATGCGATATCAAGCGATGCCATGCGCATTTGACACGACGTGAATCAATGTGAATGCGATGCGATGCAGATAAGTTGCGATAACATGCGATGCCATGCGCATGTACGAGTCGTGACTCAATGCGCATGCGATGCGATGCACATAAGATTCGATATCAAGCGGTGCCATGCGTATGTGACGCGACGTGACTCAAAGCGTATGCGATGCGATGCACATAAGATGCGATTACAAGCGATGCCATGCGCATGTGACGAGTCGTGGCTCAATGCGCATGCGAAGCGATGCACATAAGATGCGATATGAAGCGATGGCATGCGCATGTGACGCGACGTGACTCAATGCGCATGCGATTTATATAACATGCGATATCAAGCGATGCCATGCGCATGTGACGCGCTGTGACTCAATGCGCATGCGAAGCACATAAGATGCGATATGAAGCGATAACATGCGCATGTGACGCGATGTGACTCAATGCGCATGCGATGCGATGCACAAAAGATTCGATATCAAGCGGTGCCATGCGTATGTGACGCGATGTGGCTCAATGCGCATGCGATGCGATGGACATAAGATATGATATCAAGCGATGCCATCCGCATGTGATGCGGCGTGACTCAATGCGCATACGATGCGATGCACATGAGATGCGATATCAAGCGAAGGCATGTGCATGTGACGCGACGTGACTCAATGCGCATGCGATTTATATAACATGCGATATCAAGCGATGCCATGCGCATGTGACGCGCTGTGACTCAATGCGCATGCGATGCACATAAGATGCGCTATCAAGCGATGCCATGCGCATGTGACGCGATGTGGCTCAATGCTCATGCAATGCGATGCACATGAGATGCGATATAAAGCGATGGCATGCGCATGTGACGCGACGTGACTCAATGCGCATGCGATTTATATAAGATGCGATATTAGCGATGCCATGCGCATATGACGCGATGTGACTCAATGCGCATGCGATGCACATGAGATGCGATAAAAAGCGATGGCATGCGCATGTGATGCGACGTGACTCAAAGCGCATGCGATTAACATAAGATGCGATATCAAGCGATGCCATGCGCATTAGACGTTACTCAATGTGCATGCGATGCGATGCACATAAGATGCGATATCAAGAGATGCCATGCGTATGTGACGCGACGTGACTCAATGGAATACGATGCACATAAGATGCGATAACAAGCGATGCCAAGCGTATGTGACGCGACGTGACTCAATGCGCATGCGATGCGATGCACATAAGATGCGAAATCAAGCGATGTCATGCGCATGTGACACGACGTGGCTCAATGGAATGCGATGCACATAAGATGCGATAACAAGCGATGCCATGCGCACGTGACGCGACGTTACACAAGGGGCATGCGATGCACATAGGATGCGATGTCGAGCGGTGTCATGCGCAATTGGTGCGACGTGACTCAATGCGCAGGCGATGCGATGCACATTATATGTGATATCAAGGGATGCCATGCACATGTGACGCGACGTGACTCAATGCGTATGGGATGCGATGCACATAAGATGCGATTACAAGCGATGCCATGCGCATGTGACGAGTCGTGACTCAAAGAGCATGCGATGCGAGGCACATAAGATGCGATATCAAGCGATGCCATGCGCATGTGCCGCGATGTGAGTCAATGCGCATGCGATGCGATGCACACAAAATGCGATGTCGAGCGATGCGATGCGAATGTGATGCCATGTGACTCAATGCGCATGCGATGCACATAAGACGCGCTATCAAGCGATGCCATGCGCATGTGACGCGATATGACTCATTGCGCATGCGATGCACATGAGATGCGATATCAAGCGTTGGCTTGCACATGTGATGCGACGTGACTCAATACGCATCCGATTTACATAACATGCGATATCAAGAGATGCCTTGCGCATGTGACGCGACCTGACTCAATGCGCATGCGATGCGATGCACATAAGATGCGAAATCAAGCGATGCCATGCGCATGTGACGCGACGTGACCCAATGCGCATGCGATTTACATAAGATGCGACATCCAGCAATGCCATGCACATGTGACGCGACGTGACTCAATACGCATGCGATGCGATGCACATAAGATGCGATGTCGAGTGATGCATGCGCATGTGACGCGATGTGACTCAATGCGCTGCGATGCGATGCACATAATATGCGATGTCGAGCGGTGTCATGCGCAATTGGTGCGACGTGACTCAATGCGCATGTGATGCACATAAGATGCGATAAGAAGCGATGCCAAGCGCATGTGAGGCGACGTGACTCAATGCGCATGCAATGCGACGCGTATAAGATGCGATATCAAGAGATGCCATGCGCATGTGACACAACGTGACACAATGCGCATGCGATGCGATGCACATAAGATGCGATATCAAGCGATGCCATGCGCATGTTGACGCGATGTGACTGAATGTGCATGCGAGGCTGATAAGATGCGATAACAAGCGGTGCCATGCGCATTGGACGCGACGTGACTCAATGCGCATGAGATGCGATGCACATAAGATGCGATATCAAGCGATGCCATGCGCATGTGACGCGAGGTGACTCAATGCGTATGCGATGCGATGCACATAAGATGCGATTACAAGGGATGCCATGCGCATGTGACGAGTCGTGACTCAATGCGCAAGCAACGCGATGCACATAAGATGCAATTACAAGCGGTGCCATGCGTATGTGACGCGAAGTGGCTCAATGCGCATGCGATGCGATGCGCATAATTTGCGATATCAAGCGATACCATGCGCATGTGGCGTGATGTGACGCAATGCGCTGTGATGCGAGGCACAGAAGTTGCGATATCAAGCGATGCCATGCGCATGTGCCGCGATGTGAGTCAATGCGCGTGCGATGCGATGAACATAAGATGCGATGTCGAGCGATGCCATGGGCATGTGATGCCATGTGACTGAATGCGCATGCGATGCACATAAGATGCGCTATCATGCGATGCCATGCGCATGTGACACGATGTGACTCAATGCGCATGCGATGCACATGAGATGCGATATCAAGCGATGGCATGCGCATGTGACGCGACGTGACTCAATGCGCATGCGATGCGATGCACATAAGATGCGATATCAAGCGATGCCATGCGCATTTGACACGACGTGAATCAATGTGAATGCGATGCGATGCAGATAAGTTGCGATAACATGCGATGCCATGTGCATGTACGAGTCGTGACTCAATGCGCATGCGATGCGATGCACATAAGATTCGATATCAAGCGGTGCCATGCGTATGTGACGCGACGTGACTCAAAGCGTATGCGATGCGATGCACATAAGATGCGCTTACAAGCGATGCCATGCGCATGTGACGAGTCGTGGCTCAATGCGCATGCGAAGCGATGCACATAAGATGCGATATGAAGCGATGGCATGCGCATGTGACGCGACGTGACTCAATGCGCATGCGATTTATATAACATGCGATATCAAGCGATGCCATGCGCATGTGACGCGCTGTGACTCAATGCGCATGCGAAGCACATAAGATGCGATATGAAGCGATAACATGCGCATGTGACGCGATGTGACTCAATGCGCATGCGATGCGATGCACAAAAGATTCGATATCAAGCGGTGCCATGCGTATGTGACGCGATGTGGCTCAATGCGCATGCGATGCGATGGACATAAGATATGATATCAAGCGATGCCATCCGCATGTGATGCGGCGTGACTCAATGCGCATACGATGCGATGCACATGAGATGCGATATCAAGCGAAGGCATGTGCATGTGACGCGACGTGACTCAATGCGCATGCGATTTATATAACATGCGATATCAAGCGATGCCATGCGCATGTGACGCGCTGTGACTCAATGCGCATGCGATGCACATAAGATGCGATATCAAGCGATAACATGCGCATGTGACGCGATGTGACTCAATGCGCATGCGATGCGATGCACAAAAGATGCGATATCAAGCGATGCCATGCGCATGTGATGCGATGTAACTCAATGCACATGCGATGCGATGCACATAAGATGCGATATCAAGCGATGCCATGCGCATGTGACGCGAGGTGACTCAATGCGCATTCGATGCACGTAAGAAGCGATGTCGATCGATGCATGCGCATGTGACGCGATGGGACTCAATGTGAATGCGATGCGATGCAGATAAGATGCGATAACAAGCCATGCCATGCGCATGTGACGCGACGTGACTCAATGCGCATGCGATATGATGCACATAAGAGGCGATATCAAGAGATGCCATGCGCATGTGACGCGACGTGACTCAATGCGCATGCGATGCGATGCACATAAGATGCGATATCAAGAGATGCCATGCGCATATGACGCGATGTGAGTCAATGCGCATGCGATGCGATGCACATAGGATGCGATAACAAGCGATGCCATGCGCTTGTGACGTGAGGTGACTCATTGCGCATGCGATGCGATGCACATATGATGCAATATCAAGCGATGGCATGCGCATGTGACGCGACTAGACTCAATGCGCATTCGATGCGATGCACATAAGATGCGATATCGAGCGATGCCGTGCGCATCTGACGCGACGTGACTCAGTGCGCATGCGATGCGATGCACATAAGATGCGATATCAAGATATGCCATGCGCATGTGACGAGTCGTGAACCAATGCGCATGCGATGCGATGCACATAAATTTCGATATCAAGCGGTGCCATGCGTATGTGACGCGACGTGACTCAAAGCGTATGCGATGCGATGCACATAAGATGCGATTACAAGCGATGCCATGCGCATGTGACGAGTCGTGACTCAATGCGAATGCGAAGCGATGCACATAAGATGCGATATCAAGCGGTGCCATGCGTATGTGACGCGAAGTGGCTCAGTGCGCATGCGATGCGATGCACATAATATGCGATATCAAGCGATACTATGCGCATGTGGCGTGATGTGACGCAATGCGCTGCGATGCGAGGCACATAAGGTGCGGTATCAAGCGATGCCATGCGCATGTGCCGCGATGTGAGTCAATGCGCGTGCGATGCGATGAACATAAGATGCGATGTCGAGCGATGCCATGCGCATGTGATGCCATGTGACTGATTGCGCATGCGTTACACATAAGATGCGCTATCAAGCAATGCCATGCGCATGTGACGCGATGTGGCTCAATGCGCATGCGATGCGATGGACTAAAGATATGATATCAAGCGGTGCCATGCGTATGTGACGCGAAGTGACTCAATGCGCATGCGATTTATATAACATGCGATATCAAGCGATGCCATGCGCATGTGACGCGCTGTGACTCAATGCGCATGCGAAGCACACAAGATGCGATATCAAGCGATAACATGCGCATGTGACGCGATGTGACTCAATGCGCATACGATGCGATGCACATAAGATTCGATATCAAGCGGTGCCATGCGTATGTGACGCGATGTGGCTCAATGTGCATGCGATGCGATGGACATAAGATATGATATCAAGCGATGCCATCCGCATGTGATGCGACGTGACTCAATGCGCATGCGATGCGATGCACATGAGATGCGATATCAAGCGAAGGCATGCGCATGTGACGCGACGTGACTCAATGCGCATGCGATTTATATAACATGCGATATCAAGCGATGCCATGCGCATGTGATGCGAGGTGACTCAATGCGCATTCGATGCACGTAAGAAGCGATGTCGATCGATGCATGCGCATGTGACGCGATGGGACTCAATGTGAATGCGATGCGATGCGATGCAGATAAGATGCGATAACAAGCCATGCCATGCACATGTGACGCGACGTGACTCAATGCGCATGCGATATGATGCACATAGGATGCGATAACAAGCGATGCCATGCGCATGTGACGTGAGGTGACTCATTGCGCATGCGATGCACATATGATGCAATATCAAGCGATGGCATGCGCATGTGACGCGACTAGACTCAATGCGCATGCGATGCGTTGCACATAAGATGCGATTTCGAGCGATGCCATGCGCATCTGACGCGACGTGACTCAATGCGCATGTGATGCGATGCACATAAGATGCGATATCAAGAGATGCCATGCGCATGTGACGAGTCGTGAACCAATGCGCATGCGATGCGATGCACATAAAATTCGATATCAAGCGGTGCCATGCGTATGTGACGCGATGTGACTCAAAGCGTATGCGATGCGATGCACATAAGATGCGATTACAAGCGATGCCATGCGCATGTGACGAGTCGTGACTCAATGCGAAGCGATGCACATCAGATGCGATATCAAGCGGTGCCATGCGTATGTGACGCGAAGTGGCTCAGTGCGCATGCGATGCGATGCACATAATATGCGATATCAAGCGATGCCATTCGCATGTGACGTGCTGTGACTCAATCCGCATGCGTTGCGATGCACACAAGATGCATTATCAAGCGATGCCATGCGCATGTGCCGCGATGTCAGTCAATGCGCGTGCGATGCGATGCACATAAAATGCGATGTCGAGCGATGCCATGCGCATGTGTTGCCATGTGACTGATTGCGCATGCGATGCACATAAGATGCGCTATCAAGCAATGCCATGCGCATGTGACGCGATGTGGCTCAATGCGCATGCGATGCGATGGACTAAAGATATGATATCAAGCGGTGCCATGCGTATGTGACGCGAAGTGACTCAATGCGCAAGCGATGCGATGCACATAATAAGCGATATCAAGCGATGCCATTCGCATGTGACGTGCTGTGACTCAATCCGCATGCGTTGCGATGCACACAAGATGCATTATCAAGCGATACCATGCGCATGTGGCGTGATGTGACTCAATGGTCTGCGATGCGAGGCACATAAGATGCGATATCAAGCGATGCCATGCGCATGTGCCGCGATGTGAGTCAATGCGCATGCGGTGCGATGCACATAAGATGCGATATCAAGCGATGCCATGCGCATGTGATGTGACGTGACTCCATGCGCATGGGATGCGATGCACATGAGATGCGGTATCAAGCGATGCCATGCGCATGTGACGCGACGTGAATCAATGTAAATGGGATGCGATGCACATAAGATGCGATAACAAGCGATGCCATGCGCATGTGACGCGACGTGACTCAATGCGCATGCAATGCGATGCACATAAAATGCGATATCACGAGATGCCATGCGCATATGACGCGACGTGACTCAATGCGCATGCGATTTACATAAGATGCGATATCTAGCGATGCCATGCGCATGTGACGCGATGTGACTCAATGCGCATGCGATGCGATGCACATAAGATGCGATATCAAGCGATGCCATGCGCAAGTGAGGCGAGGTGACTAACTGCGCATGCGATGCGATACACATAAGATGCGATATCAAGCGATGCCATGCGCATGTGGCGCGAGGTGACTCAATGCGCATGCGATGCGATGCACATAAGATGCGACGTCGAGCGATGTCATTCGCATGTGGTGCGACGTGACTCAATGCGCATGCTATGCGATACACATAACATGCGAGATCAAGCGAAGCCATGCGCATTAGACGTGACTCAATGCGCATGCGATGAGATGCACATAAGCTGCGTTATCAAGCGGTGCCATGCTCACGTGACGCGACGTGACTCAATGCGCATGCGATGCGATGCACATAAGATGCGGTATCAAGCGATGCCATGCGCATGTGACGCGACGTGAATCAATGTAAATGGGATGCGATGCACATAAGATGCGATAACAAGCGATGCCATGCGCATGTGACGCGACGTGACTCAATGCGCATGCAATGCGATGCACATAAAATGCGATATCACGAGATGCCATGCGCATATGACGCGACGTGCCTCATTGCGCGTGCGATGCGATGCAAATAAGATGTGATATCAAGCGATGCCATGCGCATGTGACGCGATGTGAGTCAATGCGCATGCGATGCGATGCACATAAGATGCGATAACAAGCGATGCCATGCGCATGTGACGCGAAGTGACTCAATGCGCATGCGATGCGATGCACAAAATATGCGATATAAAGCAATGCCATTCGCATGTGACGTGATGTGACTCAATCCACATGCGATGCGATGCACATAGGGTGCCATATCAAGCGATCCGATGCGCATGTGGCGTGATGTGGCTAATTGCGCTGCGTTGCGATGCACATAAGATGCGATATCAAGCGATAGCATGCGCATGTGACGCGATGTGACTCAATGCGCCTTCGATGTGATGCACATAAGATGCGATGTCGAGCGATGCCATGCGCATGTGATGCGATGTGACTCAATGCGCTGCGATGCGATGCACATAAGATGCGATATCAAGCGATGCCATGCGCATGTGACGAGATGTGGCTCAACGCGGATGCGATGCGATTCACATAAGATGCGATATCAAGCAATGCCATGCGCATGTGATGCGATGTAGCTCAATGCACATGCGATGCGATGCACATGAGATGCGATATCAAGCTATGGCATGCGCATGTGACGCGACGTGCCTCAATGCACATGCGATGCACATAAGATGCGATATCAAGCGATGCCATGCGCCCGTGATGCGACGTGACTCAATAAGCATGCGATGCACACAAGATGCGATATCAAGCGATGCCATGCGCATGTGGCGTGACGTGACTCAATACGCATGCGATGCACATAAAATGCGATATCAAGCGATTCGATGGGCATGTGACGCGATGTGGCTCAATGCGCATGCGATGCGATGCACATAAGATGCGATATCAAGCGATGCTATGCGCATGTGAAGCGACGTGACTCAATGCGCATGCGATGCGATGCACATAAGATGCGATTACAAGCGATGCCATGTGCATGTGACGAGTCGGGACTCAATGCACATGCGACGCGATGCACATAAGATGCGATATCAAGCGGTGGCATGCGCATGTGACGTGAAGTGACTCAATGCGCATGCGATGCGGTGCACATAATAAGCGATATCAAGCGATGCAATGCGCATGTGGCGTGATGTGACTCAATGCTCTGCGATGCGAGGCACATAAGATTCGATATCAAGCGATGCCATGCGCTTGTGCCGCGATGTGAGTCAATGCGCATGCGGTGCGATGCCCCTAAGATGCGACGTCGAGCGATGCCATGCGCATGCGATGCGATGTGCCTCAATGAGCATACGATGCACATAAGATGCGATATGGAGCGATGCCATGCGCATGTGACGCGACGTGGCTCAATGCGCATGCGATGCGATGCACATAAGATGCGATATCAAGCGATGCCATGCGCACGTGATGCGACGTGACTCATTGCGCATGCGCTGCGATGCACATGAGATGCGATATCAAGCGATGGCATGCGCATGTGACGCGACGAGACTCAATGCGCATGGGATTTATATAAGATGCGATAGCAAGCGATGCCAAGCGCATGTGACGCGATGTGACTCAATGCGCAAGCGATGCGATGCACATAATAAGCGATATCAAGCGATGCCATTCGCATGTGACGTGCTGTGACTCAATCCGCATGCGTTGCGATGCACACAAGATGCATTATAAAGCGATACCATGCCCATGTGGCGTGATGTGACTCAATGGTCTGCGATGCGAGGCACATAAGATGCGATATCAAGCGATGCCATGCGCATGTGCCGCGATGTGAGTCAATGCGCATGCGGTGCGATGCACATAAGATGCGATATCAAGCGATGCCATGCGCATGTGATGTGACGTGGCTCAATGCGCATGGGATGCGATGCACATGAGATGCGATATCAAGCGATGGCATGCGCATGTGACGCGACGTGACTCAATGCGCATGCGATTTACATAAGATGCGATATCTAGCGATGCCATGCGCATGTGACGCGATGTGACTCAATTAAGGAATGGAGTAATGAGGCAGATGTGTTACTCATGCGCTCTGCTATTAAGTAAATTTAAAGTGGTATAAATAAGTTTATTTATATAGTGATTTATATAGAAGGCAAGATTATTGAAGTAGTAATCTGTGAGTATTTGAATAATTGCTATGAGAGAAGTAGTTTAAAAGTTATTGGTAGTTATAGATATCAAGTAACTGTATCATATAGCATAGCATTAGTGCATGTGCACTTGCAGTCAGCTGTGTGCTGCTGCACTGACCTTCACCGCACGCGCTGTTAAGCGGAAGTGCTGTACACTCGCGGCGCGCAGAAAACCAGTGTTTCTTGTTATATTTTATATTTCAATAAATATTTGTGGTATGGATGGAAGATTTAAAAGCCAGGATTAGTTTGCAAAGGGCTTCACCTAGAAGCGATGATAAGGGGCAAAAGGAAATAAAATTGGGAGGTGAAAAAGAAGAAAGGAGGAAAGAAGAGAAAGAGAAGAAGAAAGAAGATAAGAAGAATAAGGATGCAGGGATTATGGAAGTAAATAAAGAGGAGAAGAAGAAAGAAGAAAAAGAATTAAGTGAAAAGAGAAAGGAAGAAGTAAAAGTTAATAAAATGGAGAATAGTAATGTACAAGATAAAGGTGGGGTGGAGGAAGAAATCAATAATGATTGTCTTGGAATGATGAAGTATGAAGATTATTGTAATGAAGCCAATTCCATATTGACTAATGATACAAGAATGGGAAGTAGATTAAAGGAAAGAGTTTTATTTCTTTTACAGGAAATGAGAAAAGAATTCTTTAAAGTAAATATTGAGAAAGGTAAAGCGGTAACGGAGGCCAAAGTGTGGAAAGAGGCGAAAGCAATAAAGCAAGAAACATCAAAAAGTTTTGCACATGTAGCAGCTACTCCAGTAATAATAGGAAAACAACAACAAGTAAGGAGGGCATTGGAGAAGAAAAAACATGTTGTTTTTATCTCATCAAAAACAAATATGGATATCAAAGAATTACAAGCAACAGTTACCAAGAATCTAAATCCAGCAAAAAATAAAATAAAAATTAGTAGTTGCAGACCAGTAGGAAATAATGTAATTTTAGAGATGGAAACAAAAGAGGACGTGGATAAAGTGATTAATAGTAAAGATTTATTGGAAAAAAATTTGAAAATTGAGGAGCCGAAGAAGAGAGATCCGCAAATCATTATGTACAATGTTTTGACAGGAGTTTCAAATGAGGAGTTGAAGGAAAATCTGTATCATCAGAATTTTGAGGATCGTATGACGAAAGAAGAGTTTGGTAAACAATTTTTGTTGAAATTTAAAACAGGACCAAGAAATAGAGCTACAGTGCATCATGTTGCTGCAGTCTCAGCAAAATTATGGAAACAAATTGTGGAAATGGAAAGAGTATATATTGGTTTTCAAGCAGTTAGTGTAAAGAATTATGTTTCTGTACCACAGTGCTTGAATTGTTATAATTATGGACATGTGGCAAAATCATGCAGAGAGGAAAGGAAAACGTGTGGAAATTGTGGAGAATATGATCACCAGAGGAAGGATTGTCAAAAGTTAGGGCAAAATATTTGTGTTCCCTGCACAAGAAGAAAGAAGACCTGTGGAGGAAAAGGAAATTGTTCAGCATACAATATGATGTTGGAAAGAATAATTTCTAGAATTGATTATGGATAATAAAGCTTCAAAGTATCCCTTAGCAGTAAAAAAGAACAGAAATACTCCATGTAGGATAAGGAGAAATATTAAAAGAGTAATAGAATATAAAAAAAGAAAAGATAATTTAAGTGATAAAAATTGTAAAGTAGAAGAAGAGATAGAAATAGAAAAAAGTGTACTAAATAAGAATGTTAGGGAGAATTATAAAGAGGAAGAATTGAGAAATATAATATGTGTCGAGGCTATAGTACATAATGAACCAAAACAAAGTAGGTTAAATAATATAGATAATAAAGAAAAGATAAATCAAAGGATTCCGAAATTTATAAATTTTGAGAAAAAAGAAGTTCTAATACATCAAGATGTAATAGAATATGATAATATATGTATAGAGCATGAGGAAAAAGAGAATGTAAATTTAGTATTTGAACAAGGAAGTGAGAAAAGTAAGGAAAAGAAAAGTGAAAATGAAAATGTTAAGGAAATTTATCAAAATTTTGAGCTAATGTTAAAATTAAGTAGACTTGAAGAACCTAAAACATTGATGGCAGCCTTAAGACTTGTTGTGCGAAAATTATATGAAAATGGAGATAAAATTTCTTTTACGATCCCAAATGCCATAGATAAAATGGAATTAAGAACAAAAAATTTACCAACCAATGCAGAGGATCTAAAAGATTTATTAGAGAAAGCTTTTGAAAGAAGAGGAGAAATTTTGGACTTGGAAGAACTGTATAATGATTTCGTATTATGCTATGGAAGGGTGGTATTTGATTCGTCAGCAAATTGGCCTTATTGCTACGTGCAGACCAGACATCCGGGGACAATTAGAAAAATGAAACAAGTAAAAGAAAAGCCAAAGGAAATTATAATTATTAATAAACAGACTGATACAGTATTTAAACCAAAACCAATATCTTGTAAAATAAATACTAAAAAAATTCCGAGCAGAATTAACAAATCAGATAATGTGATAGGATCTTGTATATCGGCCATTAATACAAGTAATAAGATAAACTTAAATCAGAAGAATAAAGTAACCCAAGTGAGGAAACCCATAACAAAACGAAAATTTTTTAACCATAATATGGCAAAGGAAGTGGATGAAAATAGACAAAATTTTGCTAAATTAAGAACAAATGTTTTTAGCGGACTAAGTTTTAAAAATTTATCATGGAAATAAATTTGAGAATAGCTCAGATAAATGGGCAAAGAAGCAAATTAGTTATGGGGGAAATTAGAAAATTAATAGAAGAATTAAAATTGGATATAATCTGCATTCAGGAACCGTATGTTGTACATTCTAATATTCCTTTTATGCCCTTGAGATCAAGACAAATATTATCTTCGAAAAATGCAATGGCAGCAATAGTAATTATTAATGAAAGTTTGGAAATAGTAAATATAGCACAGTTTTTGGATACGCATGTAAATTGTATTGAAATTATAAGCAGGCAAGGTAGTTTTATATTAGCAAACTATTATTTTCAATATAGTTGGGACATTGAACCTTTTTTAAATAAATTGCAAAATATTCAAAATAAATTTAGAGATAAAGAAATTATACATGTTTGCGATTGCAATGCAAAGTCTACATGGTGGTATAGTAAAAATCCCGACGAAAGAGGAGAGAAATTGGAAGAAATTATTTCGGAATTGAATTTATATGTAATGAATAAATCTGGAAATCCTCCAACATTTCAAAATAGAGCAGGGGCGGAGGAAAATATAGATATTACTTTAGCTTCTAGCAATGCGGAGAAAAAAATCATTAATTGGAGGGTCACACAAGGTCAAACAACAAGTGATCATAATTTGATTTATTTTGACTTTCTGCTGGAGAAGAAGATACTTCAAGAAGATGTAGAAATAAGATATAATTTTAAAAGGGCAAATTGGGAACAAATGAGGCAAGAATTTAAAGAATTAGAATTACAATATACGGGATTATCAGTTGATTTTGATGCAAGAAACCTAACAGAAGCTATTAATCTAGCGGTATCAAGATCTGTTCCGAAATTAAAGATTTTTAATACTAAAGAGAAAATCTGGACAAATAAGTTACAGAAGCAAAGGTCAATAACCAGGAAATTGAGAAGAATTTATCAAAAATCGAACATATATATGGAAAGAGAAGAAAATTTGAGGAAATATAGGGAAGCCAAAAATAAATATAAATTATTATTAGAAGATACAAGAAAACAATACTGGGAGAAATTTGTTGAGCAAAACTTAAAAACGGATATCTGGGGACAACCATATAAAATCATCATGGATAAAATCAAGAAACCGGAAATATTAACAACTTTAGATAAAGGAAATGGACAAATGACAGAAAGTGGGGAAGAATCGGTAAAATTATTGTTACATACGTTACTGCCAGATGATAATCAGGAAGAGGATAATGATATTCATGTGGCAAGAAGAAATCAGATGAATTCGCGGTATAAAGGAAGTGTTGTTTATCCATTTGATTTGATGGAAATAAAATTAATTCTTGAAAAATTGAAAAAGAAAAAGGCACCTGGTCCAGATGGTATTATAAATGAAGTCTTATATAATCTACGGGAAGAAATAATTTTATTTTTGTATTTTTTATTTAATGACTGTTTAATAAGAGGAAGATTTCCAAATATTTGGAAGGAAGCCAAAGTTGTGATCTTAAGTAAAGGAGCAGATAAAGATAGAACACAACCAAAATCTTTTAGACCAGTATGCTTGTTAAATTCTTTAGGCAAAATATTTGAACAATTAATTTATAAAAGGATGATGGAATTCAGAATAATGATAGGGATGAGTATGAAACAATTTGGATTCAGGAAAGGATATTCAACTGAGGATGCTATTTTAAAAGTACAAGATATTGTGTTAAAAAGCTCAAAAAATTATGTAATTGGAATATCTGTGGATATATCTGGTGCTTTTGATAATTTATGGTGGCCGTATTTTTTTGGCATCTTAAGAGAGAAGGAATATCCAGGTACCATATATAATTTATTAAAAGATTATTGTCTAAATAGAGAAGCATACATTGGAGGCTCAAATTACGACATTAGGAAGCAAATTACTAAAGGCTGTCCTCAGGGTTCTATTTTGGGGCCCCTTTTTTGGGATATTTTGTCAGAAAGTCTCTTGGAACAATTGGAAAATGATGGAAATGTTTTAGATATAATTGCGTATGCTGATGATATTGTGATAATGGTGGATGGGCAAAGCAGAAGGGAATTGGAAATTAAAGCGAAGGAAGTTACTGCAAAATTATCAAATTGGTGTGAAATAACCAAATTAAAAATTGCAACAAATAAATCAAATTATTTGCTCTTAAAAGGAAACTTAAAAAGGGATCCAACAATAAAAATTA
The DNA here is from genome assembly GCA_030765045.1 of Tenodera sinensis. Classification (NCBI taxonomy): domain Eukaryota; kingdom Metazoa; phylum Arthropoda; class Insecta; order Mantodea; family Mantidae; genus Tenodera; species Tenodera sinensis. The sequence goes on along the minus strand of CM060970.1, from coordinate 110,511,453 downwards.
ATAATCAAAATATTCGAAGAGTAAAAGAAGTTAGATATTTGGGGATAATGTTGGATGAAAAATTTAATTTCAGAAAACATACAGATTATATTAGGCAGAAATCTGAGAAAATAATGTTAAAATTGGCAAGAATTACAAAATTAAATTTTGTACTTCCCTTACAGACCATACAAATTTATCACAATACAATCTTTGCCTCAATTATTACTTATGCTGCAGCAGTTTGGGCGGAAAGAATGGATAATGTGCAAATTAAAATGCTGCTAAGAAGAACCCAAAGAAAGATCTTATTAAGCCTAACAGGAGCAGTAAATACAACACCCACAATGGCACTGTTAGTCTCTACAGCAATATGGCCCATTGATCTATTGGTAAAATTAAAGGGAGCAAAATTCTGGCTAAAGAAAGGAAATTTAGAAAAAGTTTATAAAATTAGTGGTGTAAGAACAGATAAAATTTGGGAAGTAAAAAATGCTTTGAAAAATAAATGGCAAAATGAATGGTCGGAATGTGCTGTAGGTAGAAGAGTTTATGGATTTTTCCAGAATATTAGAGAAAGATTAAAATTAAACTTCATTCAACCAACAAAAGGATTCATTCATTATATAACTGGACATGGACCATATAAAACATATTGGAAAAAAATAAAAAAAACGAATTCTGATATATGTAATATCTGTCAAGTACAAGATAACCCGGAGCATGCGATCTTTGAATGCGAAAGGTATGAAACTATGAATGTAGAAGAAAGGCATCAATTAGGAGGATATTATATAAATGATATAATTAGAAATCCAAATTTAATTGAAAAACTACAGTTTTTAACCAATTATGTTAGTAAAAAAGCTTGGGAAACTGAAAACATCGAGGTAGAATGGATTGAAAATGAACAAATTGAAATAGATGAGATAAGAAGATCTTCTAGATTACGAGACAGGCAGAGAAGAGGAAACGTAGCACTGTTGCAGGAGAAGGAGGAGTCCAGCCAGGGGAAGATGTAAATGAACTTATTTATACAAATGTAAATAAATTTTTAATATAGTGCTGGTTACCAGTATTGGTATTTTGTTTTTTTTAACCAGTTGTCCAGTCGCTGGAAACCAGTGGCATAGAGTTATAAGATAGCTGGAAGTTTTTAGGTTTATTTAAATTAATGTTTTCTTTTTTAGAATAGTGTAGATGTCTTAGTTATTTTTTTGTTAGTAGAATTAGATTTGCTGGAAACCAGTAACTTTAGGAAATTTTATGTTTTTGTTGTAGTTTTCTTTTGTTTTGTAGTTAGAAATTCTGAAACATATATTATAATGATGATTGTATATTAATAATTTTGGTTAAATAAATAGAAAATTTGAATAAATGCCCCGGTATAGTTGTCAAGGTGCCGGGGTATAATATTCAGATTTTATTTTATTTTATTTTATTTTATTTTTGTGACTCAATGCGCATGCGATGCGATGCACATAAGATGCGATATCAAGCGATGCCATGCGCAAGTGAGGCGAGGTGACTAACTGCGCATGCGATGCGATACACATAAGATGCGATATCAAGCGATGCCATGCGCATGTGATGCAACGTGACTCATTGCGCATGCGCTGCGATGCACATGAGATGCGATATCAAGCGATGGCTTGCGCATGTGACGCGACGAGACTCAATGCGCATGGGATTTATATAAGATGCGATATCAAGCGATGCCAAGCGCATGTGACGCTTTGTGACTCAATGCGCATGCGATACGATGCACATAAAATGGGATATCAAGCGATGCCATGCGCATGTGACACGACGTGAATCAATGTAAATGGGATGCGATGGACATAAGATGCGATAACAAGCGATGCAATGCGCATGTGACGCGACGTGACTCAATGCTCATGCGATGCGATGCACATAAGATGCGATATCAAGCGATGCCATGCGCATGTGACGCGACGTGAATCAATGTAAATGGGATGCGATGCACATAAGATGCGATAACAAGCGATGCAATGCGCATGTGACGCGACGTGACTCAATGCTCATGCGATGCGATGCACATAAAATGCGATATCAAGAGATGCCATGCGCATATGACGCGACGTGTCTCAATGCGCATGCGATCCGATGCACACAAGATGCATTATCAAGCGATACCATGCGCATGTGGCGTGATGTGACTCAATGGTCTGCGATGCGAGGCACATAAGATGCGATATCAAGCGATGCCATGCGCATGTGCCGCGATGTGAGTCAATTCGCTTGCGGTGCGATGCACATAAGATGCGATATCAAGCGATGCCATGCGCATGTGATGTGACGTGACTCAATGCGCATGGGATGCGATGCACATGAGATGCGATATCAAGCGATGGCATGCGCATGTGACGCGACGTGACTCAATGCGCATGCGATTTACATAAGATGCGATATCTAGCGATGCCATGCGCATGTGACGCGATGTGACTCAATGCGCATGCGATGAGATGCACATAAGATGCGATATCAAGCGATGCCATGCGCAACTGAGGCGAGGTGACTAACTGCGCATGCGATGCGATACACATAAGATGCGATATCAAGCGATGCCATGCGCATGTGATGCGACGTGAGTCATTGCGCATGCGCTGCGATGCACATGAGATGCGATATCAAGCGATGGGATGCGCATGTGACGCGACGAGACTCAATGCGCATGGGATTTATATAAGATGCGATATCAAGCGATGCCAAGCGCATGTGACGCGATGTGACTCAATGCGCATGCGATACGATGCACATAATATGGGATATCAAGCGATGCCATGCGCATGTGACACGATGTGGGTCAATGCGCATGCGGTGTGTTGCACATAAGATGCGATATCAAGCGATGTCAAGCGCATGTGACGCGATGTGACTCAATGCGCATGCGATCCATTGCACATAAGATGCGATATCAAGCGATGCCATGCGCATGTGACGCGACGTGGCTCAACGCGCATGCGATGTGATGCACATAAGATGCGATATCAAGCGATACCATGCGCATGTGACGCGACGTGAATCAATGTGAATGCGATGCGATGCACATAAGATGCGACATCAAGCGATGCCATGCGCATGTGATGCGACGTGAATCAATGTGAATGCGATGCGATGCACATAATATGCGATATCAAGCGATGCCATGCGCATGTGACGTGTTGTGTCTCAATCCGCATGCGATTCGATGCACATAAGACGCGATATCAACCGATGTCATGCGCATGTGATGTGACGTGACTCAATGCGCATGGGATGCGATGCACATGAGATGCGATATCAAGCGATGGCATGCGCATGTGACGCGACGTGACTCAATGCGCATGCGATTTACATAAGATGCGATATCTAGCGATGCCATGCGCATGTGACGCGATGTGACTCAATGCGCATGCGATGCGATGCACATAAAATGCGATATCAAGCGATGCCATGCGCAAGCGACGCGAGGTGACTAACTGCGCATGCGATGCGATGCACATAAGATGCGATATCAAGCGATGCCATGTGCATGTGGCGCAAGGTGACTCAATGCGCATGCGATGCGATGCATATAAGATGCGACGTCGAGCGATGTCATGCGCATGTGGTGCGACGTGACTCAATGCGCGTGCTATGCGATACACATTACATGCGAAATCAAGCGATGTCATGCGCATTAGACGTGACTCAATGCGCATGCGATGAGATGCACATAAGCCGCGTTATCAAGCGGTGCCATGGGCACCTGACGCGACGTGACTCAATGCGCATGCGATGCGATGCACATAAGATGCGATATCAAGCGATGCCATGCGCATGTGACGCGACGTGAATCAATGTAAATGGGATGCGATGCACATAAGATGCGATAACAAGCGATGCAATGCGCATGTGACGCGACGTGACTCAATGCTCATGCGATGCGATGCACATAAAATGCGATATCAAGAGATGCCATGCGCATATGACGCGACGTGTCTCAATGCGCATGCGATCCGATGCACATAAGATGCGATATCAAGCGATGCCATGCGCATGTGACGCGATGTGAGTCGATGCGCATGCGATGCGATGCACATAAAATGCGATAACAAGCGATGCCATGCGTATGTGACGCGAAGTGACTCAATGCATATGCGATGCGATGCACATAATATGCGATATGAAGCGATGCCATTGCGCATGTGACGTGATGTGACTCAATCCGCATGCGATGCGATGCACATAAGGTACCATATCAAGCGATCCCATGCGCATGTGGCGAGATGTGGCTAATTGCGCTGCGTTGCGATGCACATAAGATGCGAAATCAAGCGATGCCATGCGCATGTGACGCGATGTGACTCAATGCGCCTGCGATGCGATGCACATAAGATGCGATGTCGAGCAATGCCATGCGCATGTGATGCGATGTGACTCAATGCGCTGCGATGCGATGCACATAAGATGCGATATCAAGCGATGCCATGCGCATGTGACGCGATGTGGCTCAATGCGCATTCGATGCGATTCACATAAGATGCGATATCAAGCAATGCCATGCGCATGTGATGCGATGCACATGAGATGCGATATCAAGCATTACCATGCGCATGTCACGCGACGTGCGCCAATGCGCATGCGATGCACATAAGATGCGATATCAAGCGATGCCATGCGCATATGATGCGACGTGACTCAATAAGCATGCGATGCACACAAGATGCGATATCAAGCGATGCCATGCGCATGTGGCGTGACGTGACACAATGCGCATGCAATGCACATAAAATGCGATATCAAGCGATTCGATGGGCATGTGACGCGATGTGGCTCAATTCTCATGCGATGCAATGCACATAAGATGCGATATCAAGCGGTGCCATGCGTACGTGACGCGAAGTGGCTCAATGCGCATGCGACGCGATGCACATAAGATGCATTATCAAGCGATACCATCCGCATGTGGCGTGATGTGACTCAATGCTCTGCGATGCGAGGCACATAAGATTCGATATCAAGCGATGCCATGCGCTACTGCCGCGATGTGAGTCAATGCGCATGCGCTGCGATGCCCATAAGATGCGACGTCGAGCGATGCCATGCGCACGTGATGCGACGTGACTCATTGTGCATGCGCTGCGACAAACATGAGATGCGATATCAAGCGATGGCATGCGCATGTGACGCGACGAGACTCTATGCTCATTGGATTTACATAAGATGCGATATCAAGCGATGCCAAGCGCATGTGACGCGATGTGACTCAATGCGCATGCGATGCGATGCACATAAGATGGGATATCAAGCGATGCCATGCGCATGTGACGCGATGTGAGTCAATGCGCAGGCGGTGCGTTGCACATAAGATGCGATACAAGCGATTTCAAGCACAATTGACGCGATGTGACTCAATGCGCATGCGATGCGATGCACATAAGATGCGATATCAAGCGATGCCATGCGCATGTGACGCGACGTGGCTCAACGTGCATGCGATGCGATGCACATAAGATGCGATATCAAGCGATGCCATGCGCATTTGATGCGACGTGACTCAATGCGCATGCGCTGCGATGCGCATGAGATGCGATATCAAGCGATGGCATGCGCAAGTGACGCGCCAAGACTCAATGCGCATGGGATTTACATAAGATGCGATATCAAGCGATGCAATGCGCATTAGACGCGACGTGACTCAAAGCGCATGTGACGAGACGCACATAAGAAAAGTTATCAAGTGATGCCATGCGCATGTGACGCGACGTGACTCAATGCGCATGCGATGCGATGCACATAAGATGCGGTATCAAGCGATGCCATGCGCATGTGACGCGACGTGACTCAATGGAATGCGATGCGATGCACATAAGATGCGATAACAAGCGATGCCAAACGCTTGTGACGCGACGTGACTCAGTGCGTATGCGATGCGACAGGCATAAAATGCGATATCAAGAGATGGCATGAGCATTGGACGCGACGTGACTCAATGCGCATGCGATGCGATGCACATAAGATGCGATATCAAGGGATGCAATGCGCATGTGACGCGACGTCACTCAATGCGTATGCGATGCGATGCGCAGAAGATGCGATTACAAGTGATGCCATGCGCATGTGACGAGTCGTGACTCAATGCGCATGCGATGCGATGCACATAAGATGCGTAATCAAGCGGTGCCATGCGCATGTGGGGTGATGTGACTCAATGTGCTCCGATGCGAGGCACATAAGATGCGATATCGAGCGATGCCATGCACATGTGCCGCGTTGTGAGTCAATGCGCGTGCGATGCGATGCACATAAGATGCGATGTCGAGTGATGCCATGCGCATGTAATGCCATGTGACTGAATGCGCATGCGATGCACATAAGATGCGGTATCAAGCGACGCCATGCGCATGTGCCGCGATGTGGCCCAATGCGCATGCGATGCGATGGACATAAGATATGATATCAAGCGATGCCATGCGCATGTGATGCGACGTAACTCAATGCGCATGCGAAGCGATGTACGTGAGATGCGATATCAAGTGATGGCATGCGCATGTGACGCGACGTGGCTCAATGCGCATGCGATTTATATAAGATGCGATATCAAGCAATGCCATGCGCATGTGACGCGAAGTGACTCAATGTGCATGTGATGCGATGCCCATAATACGCGATATCAAGCGATACCATGCGCATGTGGCGTGATGTGACTCAATGCGCTCCGATGCGAGGCACATAAAATGCGATATCAAGCGGTGCCATGCGCATGTGATGCGATGTAACCTAATGCGCATGCGATGCGATACACATGAGATGCGATATCAAGCGATGCCATGCGCATGTGATGAGACGTGACTCAATAAGCATGCGATGCACACAAGATGCGATATCAAGCGATATCATGCGCATGTGATGAGACGTGACTCAATAAGCATGCTATGAACACAAGATGCGATATCAAGCGATATCATGCGCATGTGATGAGACGTGACTCAATAAGCATGCTATGAACACAAGATGTGATATCAAGCGATGCCATGCGCATGAGACGTGACGTGACTCAATGCGCATGCGATGCACATAAGATGCAATATCAAGCGATTCGATGTGCATGTGACGCGATGTGGCTCAATGCGCATGCGATGCGATGCACATAAGATGCGATATCAAGCGATGCCATGCGCAAGTGATGCCATGTAACTCAATGCGCATGCGATGCGATGCACATGAGATGCGATACCAAGCGATGCCATGCGCATGTGACGTGACGTGCTTCAATGCGCATGCGATGCACATAAGATGCGATATCAAGCGATGCCATGCGCATGTGACGCGACGTGGCTCAATGCGCATGCGATGCGATGCACATAAGATGGTATATCAAGCGATGCCATGCGCATGTGACGCGATGTGAGTCAATGCGCATGCGCTGCGATGCACATGAGATGCGATATCAAGCGATGGCTTGCGCATGTGACGCGACGAGACTCAATGCGCATGGGATTTATATAAGATGCGATATCAAGCGATGCCAAGCGCATGTGACGCTTTGTGACTCAATGCGCATGCGATACGATGCACATAAAATGGGATATCAAGCGATGCCATGCGCATGTGACACGACGTGAATCAATGTAAATGGGATGCGATGGACATAAGATGCGATAACAAGCGATGCAATGCGCATGTGACGCGACGTGACTCAATGCTCATGCGTTGCGATGCACATAAAATGCGATATCAAGAGATGCCATGCGCATATGACGCGACGTGTCTCAATGCGCATGCGATCCGATGCACATAAGATGCGATATCAAGCGATGCCATGCGCATGTGACGCGATTCGAGTCAATGTGCATGCGATGCGATGCACATAAAATGCGATAACAAGCGATGCCATGCGTATGTGACGCGATGTGTCTCAATCCGCATGCGTTGCGATGCACACAAGATGCATTATCAAGCGATACCATGCGCATGTGGCGTGATGTGACTCAATGGTCTGCGATGCGAGGCACATAAGATGCGATATCAAGCGATGCCATGCGCATGTGCCGCGATGTGAGTCAATTCGCTTGCGGTGCGATGCACATAAGATGCGATATCAAGCGATGCCATGCGCATGTGATGTGACGTGACTCAATGCGCATGGGATGCGATGCACATGAGATGCGATATCAAGCGATGGCATGCGCATGTGACACGACGTGAATCAATGTAAATGGGATGCGATGGACATAAGATGCGATAACAAGCGATGCAATGCGCATGTGACGCGACGTGACTCAATGCTCATGCGTTGCGATGCACATAAAATGCGATATCAAGAGATGCCATGCGCATATGACGCGACGTGTCTCAATGCGCATGCGATCCGATGCACATAAGATGCGATATCAAGCGATGCCATGCGCATGTGACGCGATTCGAGTCAATGTGCATGCGATGCGATGCACATAAAATGCGATAACAAGCGATGCCATGCGTATGTGACGCGATGTGTCTCAATCCGCATGCGTTGCGATGCACACAAGATGCATTATCAAGCGATACCATGCGCATGTGGCGTGATGTGACTCAATGGTCTGCGATGCGAGGCACATAAGATGCGATATCAAGCGATGCCATGCGCATGTGCCGCGATGTGAGTCAATTCGCTTGCGGTGCGATGCACATAAGATGCGATATCAAGCGATGCCATGCGCATGTGATGTGACGTGACTCAATGCGCATGGGATGCGATGCACATGAGATGCGATATCAAGCGATGGCATGCGCATGTGACGCGACGTGACTCAATGCGCATGCGATTTACATAAGATGCGATATCTAGCGATGCCATGCGCATGTGACGCGATGTGACTCAATGCGCATGCGATGCGATGCACATAAGATGCGATATCAAGCGATGCCATGCGCAACTGAGGCGAGGTGACTAACTGCGCATGCGATGCGATACACATAAGATGCGATATCAAGCGATGCCATGCGCATGTGAGGCGACGTGAGTCATTGCGCATGCGCTGCGATGCACATGAGATGCGATATCAAGCGATGGCATGCGCATGTGACGCGACGAGACTCAATGCGCATGGGATTTATATAAGATGCGATATCAAGCGATGCCAAGCGCATGTGACGCGATGTGACTCAATGCGCATGCGATACGATGCACATAAGATGGGATATCAAGCGATGCCATGCGCATGTGACACGATGTGAGTCAATGCGCATGCGGTGTGTTGCACATAAGATGCGATATCAAGCGATGTCAAGCGCATGTGACGCGATGTGACTCAATGCGCATGCGATCCATTGCACATAAGATGCGATATCAAGCGATGCCATGCGCATGTGACGCGACGTGGCTCAACGCGCATGCGATGTGATGCACATAAGATGCGATATCAAGCGATACCATGCGCATGTGACGCGACGTGAATCAATGTGAATGCGATGCGATGCACATAAGATGCGACATCAAGCGATGCCATGCGCATGTGATGCGACGTGAATCAATGTGAATGCGATGCGATGCACATAATATGCGATATCAAGCGATGCCATGCGCATGTGACGTGTTGTGTCTCAATCCGCATGCGATTCGATGCACATAAGACGCGATATCAACCGATGTCATGCGCATGTGATGTGACGTGACTCAATGCGCATGGGATGCGATGCACATGAGATGCGATATCAAGCGATGGCATGCGCATGTGACGCCACGTGACTCAATGCGCATGCGATTTACATAAGATGCGATATCTAGCGATGCCATGCGCATGTGACGCGATGTGACTCAATGCGCATGCGATGCGATGCACATAAAATGCGATATCAAGCGATGCCATGCGCAAGCGACGCGAGGTGACTAACTGCGCATGCGATGCGATGCACATAAGATGCGATATCAAGCGATGCTATGTGCATGTGGCGCAAGGTGACTCAATGCGCATGCGATGCGATGCAGATAAGATGCGACGTCGAGCGATGTCATGCGCAATTGTTGCGACGTGACTCAATGCGCGTGCTATGCGATACACATTACATGCGAAATCAAGCGATGTCATGCGCATTAGACGTGACTCAATGCGCATGCGATGAGATGCACATAAGCCGCGTTATCAAGCGGTGCCATGGGCACCTGACGCGACGTGACTCAATGCGCATGCGATGCGATGCACATAAGATGCGATATCAAGCGATGCCATGCGCATGTGACGCGACGTGAATCAATGTAAATGGGATGCGATGCACATAAGATGCGATAACAAGCGATGCAATGCGCATGTGACGCGACGTGACTCAATGCTCATGCGATGCGATGCACATAAAATGCGATATCAAGAGATGCCATGCGCATATGACGCGACGTGTCTCAATGCGCATGCGATCCGATGCACATAAGATGCGATATCAAGCGATGCCATGCGCATGTGACGCGATGTGAGTCAATGCGCATGCGATGCGATGCACATAAAATGCGGTAACAAGCGATGCCATGCGTATGTGACGCGAAGTGACTCAATGCATATGCGATGCGATGCACATAATATGCGATATGAAGCGATGCCATTGCGCATGTGACGTGATGTGACTCAATCCGCATGCGATGCGATGCACATAAGGTACCATATCAAGCGATCCCATGCGCATGTGGCGTGATGTGGCTAATTGCGCTGCGTTGCGATGCACATAACATGCGAAATCAAGCGATGCCATGCGCATGTGACGCGATGTGACTCAATGCGCCTGCGATGCGATGCACATAAGATGCGATGTCGAGCAATGCCATGCGCATGTGATGCGATGTGACTCAATGCGCTGCGATGCGATGCACATAAGATGCGATATCAAGCGATGCCATGCGCATGTGACGCGATGTGGCTCAATGCGCATTCGATGCGATTCACATAAGATGCGATATCAAGCAATGCCATGCGCATGTGATGCGATGCACATGAGATGCGATATCAAGCATTACCATGCGCATGTCACGCGACGTGCGCCAATGCGCATGCGATGCACATAAGATGCGATATCAAGCGATGCCATGCGCATATGATGCGACGTGACTCAATAAGCATGCGATGCACACAAGATGCGATATCAAGCGATGCCATGCGCATGTGGCGTGACGTGACTCAATGCGCATGCAATGCACATAAAATGCGATATCAAGCGATTCGATGGGCATGTGACGCGATGTGGCTCAATTCTCATGCGATGCAATGCACATAAGATGCGATATCAAGCGGTGCCATGCGTACGTGACGCGAAGTGGCTCAATGCGCATGCGACGCGATGCACATAAGATGCATTATCAAGCGATACCATCCGCATGTGGCGTGATGTGACTCAATGCTCTGCGATGCGAGGCACATAAGATTCGATATCAAGCGATGCCATGCGCTACTGCCGCGATGTGAGTCAATGCGCATGCGGTGCGAAGCCCATAAGATGCGACGTCGAGCGATGCCATGCGCACGTGATGCGACGTGACTCATTGTGCATGCGCTGCGACAAACATGAGATGCGATATCAAGCGATGGCATGCGCATGTGACGCGACGAGACTCTATGCTCATGGGATTTACATAAGATGCGATATCAAGCGATGCCAAGCGCATGTGACGCGATGTGACTCAATGCGCATGCGATGCGATGCACATAAGATGGGATATCAAGCGATGCCATGCGCATGTGACGCGATGTGAGTCAATGCGCATGCGGTGCGTTGCACATAAGATGCAATACAAGCGATTTCAAGCACAATTGACGCGATGTGACTCAATGCGCATGCGATGCGATGCACATAAGATGCGATATCAAGCGATGCCATGCGCATGTGACGCGACGTGGCTCAACGTGCATGCGATGCGATGCACATAAGATGCGATATCAAGCGATGCCATGCGCATTTGATGCGACGTGACTCAATGCGCATGCGCTGCGATGCGCATGAGATGCGATATCAAGCGATGGCATGCGCAAGTGACGCGCCAAGACTCAATGCGCATGGGATTTACATGAGATGCGATATCAAGCGATGCAATGCGCATTAGACGCGACGTGACTCAAAGCGCATGTGACGAGACGCACATAAGAAAAGTTATCAAGTGATGCCATGCGCATGTGACGCGACGTGACTCAATGCGCATGCGATGCGATGCACATAAGATGCGGTATCAAGCGATGCCATGCGCATGTGACGCGACGTGACTCAATGGAATGCGATGCGATGCACATAAGATGCGATAACAAGCGATGCCAAACGCTTGTGACGCGACGTGACTCAGTGCGTATGCGATGCGACAGGCATAAGATGCGATATCAAGAGATGGCATGAGCATTGGACGCGACGTGACTCAATGCGCATGCGATGCGATGCACATAAGATGCGATATCAAGGGATGCAATGCGCATGTGACGCGACGTCACTCAATGCGTATGCGATGCGATGCGCATAAGATGCGATTACAAGTGATGCCATGCGCATGTGACGAGTCGTGACTCAATGCGCATGCGATGCGATGCACATAAGATGCGTAATCAAGCGGTGCCATGCGCATGTGGCGTGATGTGACTCAATGCGCTCCGATGCGAGGCACATAAGATGCGATATCGAGCGATGCCATGCACATGTGCCGCGTTGTGAGTCAATGCGCGTGCGATGCGATGCACATAAGATGCGATGTCGAGTGATGCCATGCGCATGTAATGCCATGTGACTGAATGCGCATGCGATGCACATAAGATGCGGTATCAAGCGACGGCATGCGCATGTGCCGCGATGTGGCCCAATGCGCATGCGATGCGATGGACATAAGATATGATATCAAGCGATGCCATGCGCATGTGATGCGACGTAACTCAATGCGCATGCGATGCGATGTACGTGAGATGCGATATCAAGTGATGGCATGCGCATGTGACGCGACGTGGCTCAATGCGCATGCGATTTATATAAGATGCGATATCAAGCAATGCCATGCGCATGTGACGCGAAGTGACTCAATGTGCATGTGATGCGATGCCCATAATACGCGATATCAAGCGATACCATGCGCATGTGGCGTGATGTGACTCAATGCGCTCCGATGCGAGGCACATAAAATGCGATATCAAGCGATGCCATGCGCATGTGATGCGATGTAACCTAATGCGCATGCGATGCGATACACATGAGATGCGATATCAAGCGATGCCATGCGCATGTGATGAGACGTGACTCAATAAGCATGCGATGCACACAAGATGCGATATCAAGCGATATCATGCGCATGTGATGAGACGTGACTCAATAAGCATGCTATGAACACAAGATGTGATATCAAGCGATGCCATGCGCATGAGACGTGACGTGACTCAATGCGCATGCGATGCACATAAGATGCAATATCAAGCGATTCGATGTGCATGTGACGCGATGTGGCTCAATGCGCATGCGATGCGATGCACATAAGATGCGATATCAAGCGATGCCATGCGCAAGTGATGCCATGTAACTCAATGCGCATGCGATGCGATGCACATGAGATGCGATACCAAGCGATGCCATGCGCATGTGACGTGACGTGCTTCAATGCGCATGCGATGCACATAAGATGCGATATCAAGCGATGCCATGCGCATGTGACGCGACGTGGCTCAATGCGCATGCGATGCGATGCACATAAGATGGTATATCAAGCGATGCCATGCGCATGTGACGCGATGTGAGTCAATGCGCATGCGGTGCGTTGCACCTAAGATGCGATATCGAGCGATGTCAAGCGCATATGACGCGACGTGGCTCAATGCGCATGCGATACGATGCACATAAGATGCGATATCAAGCGATGCCATGCGCATGTGATGCGACGTGACTCATTGCGCATGCGCTGCGATGCACATGAGATGCGTTATCAAGCGATGGCATGCGTATGTGACGCGCCGAGACTCAATGCGCATGGGCTTTACATAAGATGCGATATCAAGCGATGCCATGCGCATTACACGCGACGTGACTCAATGCGCATGCGATGAGATGCACAAAAGATACGTTATCAAGTTATGCCATGCGCATGTGACCCGACGCGACTCAATGCGCATGCGATGCGATGCACGTAAGATGCGATATCAAACGATGCCATGCGTATTAGACGCGACGTGACTCAATGCGCATGCGATGAGATGCACACAAGATGCGTTATCAGGCGATGCCATGCGCATGTGATGCGATGTGACTCCAGGCGCATTCGATGCACGTAAGATGCGATGTCAAGCGACGCATGCGCATGTGAAGCGATGGCACTCAATGCGCGTGCGATGCGATCCACATGAGATGCGATATAAAGCGATGCCATGCACATGTGGCGTGATGTGGCTAATTGTGCTGCGATGCGATGCACATAAGATGCGACATCAAGCGATGCCATGCGCATGTGATGCGATGTAACTCAATGCGCATCCGATGCGATATCAAGCGATGCCATGCGTATGTCACGCGACGTGCCTCAATGCGCATGCGATGCAAATAAGATGCGATATCAAGCGATGCCATGCGCATGTGATGCGACGTGACTCAATAAGCATGCGATGCACACAAGATGCGATATCAAGCGATGCCATGCGCATGTGGCGTGACGTGACCCAATGCGCATGCGATGCACACAAAATGCGATATCAAGCGATTAGATGGGCATGTGACGCGTTGTGGCTCAATGCGCATGCGATGCGATGCACATGAGATGCGATAAAAAGCGATGCCATGCGCATATGAAGCGACGTGACTCAATGCGCATGCGATGCGATGCACATAAGATGCGATTACAAGCGATGCCCTGTGCTAGTGACGAGTCGGGACTCAATGCGAATGCGACGCGATGCACATAAGATGCGATATCAAGCGAAGCCATGCGCATGTGATGCGACGTGAGTCAATAAGCATGCGATGCACACAGGATGCGATATCAAGTGATGCCATGCGCATGTGGCGTGACGTGACTCAATGCGCATGTGATGCACATAAGATGCGATATCAAGCGATTCGATGGGCTTGTGACGCGAAGTGACTCAATGCGCATGCGATGCGATGCACATAATAAGCGATATCAAGCGATGCCATGCGCATGTGCCGCGATGTGATTCAATGCGCATGCGGTGCGATGCACATAATATGCGATATCGAGCGGTGTCATGCGCAATTGGTGCGACGTGACTCAATGCGCATGCGATGCGATGCACATAAGATGCGATATCAAGCGATACCATGCGTATGTGACGCGAAGTGACTCAATGCGCATGCGATGCGATGCACATAATAAGCGATATCAAGCGATGCCATGCGCATGTGCCGCGATGTGATTCAATGCGCATGCAATGCGATGCACATAATATGCGATATCTAGCGGTGTCATGCGCAATTGGTGCGACGTGACTCAATGCGCATGTGATGAGATGCACATAAGATGCGTTATCAAGCGATGCCATGCGTATGTGTGTAGCGACGTGACACAATGACCATGCCATGCGATGCGATGCAAATAAGATGCGATATCAAGCGATGCCATGCGTATGTGACGCGACGTGACTCAATGCAATGCGATGCGATGCACATAAGATGCGATAACAAGCGATGCCAAACGCATGTGACGCGAAGTGACCCAATGCGCATGCGATGCGACGCGCATAAGATGCGATATC
The DNA here is from genome assembly GCA_030765045.1 of Tenodera sinensis. NCBI lineage: Eukaryota > Metazoa > Arthropoda > Insecta > Mantodea > Mantidae > Tenodera > Tenodera sinensis. The sequence continues at coordinate 110,495,803 of CM060970.1, read as the reverse complement.
AAGAGATGCAATGCGCATTGGACGCGACGTGACTCAATGCGCATGCGATGCGATGCACATAAGATGCGATATCAAGGGATGCCATGCGCATGTGACGCGACGTGACTCAATTCGTATGCGATGCGATGCACATAGGATGCGATTACAAGTGATGCCATGCGCATGTGACGAGTCGTGACTCAATGCGCATGCGATGCGATGCACATAAGATGCGATAAGAAGCGGTGCGATGCGCATGTGGCGTGATGTGACTCAATGCTCTCCGATGAGATGCACATAAGATGCGATATCAGGCGATGCCATGCGCATGTGCCGCGTTGTGAGTCAATGTGCGTGCGATGCGATGCACATAAGATGCGGTATCAAGCGATGCCATGCGCATGTGACGCGATGTGGCCCAATGCGCATGCGATGCGATGGACATAAGATATGATATCAAGCGATGCCATGCGCATGTGATGCGACGTAGCTCAATGCGCATGCGATGCGATGTACATGAGATGCGATATCAAGCGATGGCGTGCGCATGTGATGCGACGTGACTCAATGCGCATGCGATTTATATAAGATGCGATATCAAACGATGCCATGCGCATGTGACGCGAAGTGACTCAACGTGCATGTGATGCGATGGCCATAATACGCGATATCAAGCGATACCATGCGCATGTGGCGTGATGTGACTCAATGCGCTCCGATGCGAGGCACATAAGATGCGATATCCAGCGATGCCATGCGCATGTGATGCGATGTAACACAATGCGCATGCGATGCGATGCACATGAGATGCGATATCAAGCGATGCCATGCGCATGTGATGACACGTGACTCAATAAGCATGCGATGCACACAAGATGCGATATCAAGCGATACCATGCGCATGTGATGAGACGTGACTCAATAAGCATGCGATGCACACAAGATGCGATATCAAGCGATATCATGCGCATGTGATGAGACGTGACTCAATAAGCATGCTATGCACAGAAGATGCGATATCAAGCGATGCCATGCGCATGTGACGTGACGTGACTCAATGCGCATGCGATGCACATAAGATGCGATATCAAGCGATTCGATGGGCATGTGACGCGATGTGGCTCAATGCAAATGCGATGCGATGCACATAAGATGCGATATCAAGCGATGCCATGCGCATGTGATGCTACGTAACTCAATGCGCATGCGATGCGATGCACACAAGATGCGATATCAAGCGATGCCATGCGCATGTGACGCGATGTGAGTCAATGCGCATGCGGTGCGTTGCACATAAGATGCGATATCAAGCGATGTCAAGCGCATGTGACGCGATGTGACTCAATGCGCATGCGATGCGATGCACATAAGATGCGATATCAAGCGATGCCATGCGCATGTGATGCGACGCGACTCATTGCGCATGCGCTACGATGCACATGAGATGCGATATCCAGCGATGGCATGCGCATGTGACGCGCCGAGACTCAATGCGCATGGGATTTACATAAGATGCGATATCAAGCGATGCCATGCGCATCTGACGCGACGTGAATCAATGTGAATGCGATGCGATGCACATATTAAGCGATGCCATGCGCATGTGACGTGATGTGACTCAATCCGCATGCGTTGCGATGTACATAAGATGCATTATCAAGCGATACCATGCGCATGTGGCGTGAGGTGACTCAATGCTCTGCGATGCGATTTACATAAGATGCGATGTCGAGCAATGCATGCGCATGTGACGCGATGTGACTCTATGCGCTGCGATGCGATGCACATAATATGCGATATCGAGCGGTGTCATGCGCAATTGGTGCGACGTGCTTCAATGCGCATGTGATGAGATGCACATAAGATCCGTTATAAGCGATGCCATGCGCATGTGAAGTGACGTGACTCAATGCGCATGCGATGCACATAAGATGCAATATCAAGCGATTCGATGTGCATGTGACGCGATGTGGCTCAATGCGCATGCGATGCGATGCACATAAGATGCGATATCAAGCGATGCCATGCGCAAGTGATGCCATGTAACTCAATGCGCATGCGATGCGATGCACATGAGATGCGATACCAAGCGATGCCATGCGCATGTGACGTGACGTGCCTCAATGCGCATGCGATGCACATAAGATGCGATATCAAGCGATGCCATGCGCATGTGACGCGACGTGGCTCAATGCGCATGCGATGCGATGCACATAAGATGGTATATCAAGCGATGCCATGCGCATGTGACGCGATGTGAGTCAATGCGCATGCGGTGCGTTGCACCTAAGATGCGATATCGAGCGATGTCAAGCGCATGTGACGCGATGTGACTCAATGCGCATGCGATGCAATGCACATAAGATGCGATATCAAGCGATGCAATGCGCATATGACGCGACGTGGCTCAATGCGCATGCGATGCGATGCACATAAGATGCGATATCAAGCGATGCCATGCGCATGTGATGCGACGTGACTCATTGCGCATGCGCTGCGATGCACATGAGATGCGTTATCAAGCGATGGCATGCGCATGTGACGCGCCGAGACTCAATGCGCATGGGATTTACATAAGATGCGATATCAAGCGATGCCATGCGCATTACACGCGACGTGACTCAATGCGCATGCGTTGAGATGCACAAAAGATACGTTATCAAGTTATGCCATGCGCATGTGACCCGACGCGGCTCAATGCGCATGCGATGCGATGCACGTAAGATGCGATATCAAGCGATGCCATGCGCATGTGACACGAAGTGAATCAATGTGAATGCGATGCGATGCACATAAGATGCGGTATCAAGCGATGCCATGCGCATGTGACGCAACGTGAATCAATGTGAATGCGATGCGATGCACATAAGATGCGATATCAAACGATGCCATGCGTATTAGACGCGACGTGACTCAATGCGCATGCGATGAGATGCACACAAGATGTGTTATCAAGCGATGCCATGCGCATGTGATGCGATGTGACTCCATGCGCATTCGATGCACGTAAGATGCGATGTCAAGCGACGCATGCGCATGTGACGCGATGGCACCCAATGCGCGTGCGATGCGATCCACATGAGATGCGATATAAAGCGATGCCATGCGCATGTGGCGTGATGTGGCTAATTGCGCTACGATGCGATGCACATAAGATGCGATATCAAGCGATGCCATGCGCATGTGATGCGATGTAACTCAATGCGCATCCGATGCGATATCAAGCGATGCCATGCGTATGTGACGCGACGTGCCTCAATGCGCATGCGATGCAGATAAGATGCGATATCAAGCGATGCCATGCGCATGTGATGCGACGTGACTCAATAAGCATGCGATGCACACAAGATGCGATATCAAGCGATGCCATGCGCATGTGGCGTGACGTGACCCAATGCGCATGCGATGCACACAAAATGCGATATCAAGCGATTAGATGGGCATGTGACGCGTTGTGGCTCAATGCGCATGCGAAGCGATGCACATGAGATGCGATAAAAAGCGATGCCATGCGCATATGAAGCGACGTGACTCTTTGCGCATGCGATGCGATGCACATAAGATGCGATTACAAGCGATGCCCTGTGCTAGTGACGAGTCGGGACTCAATGCGAATGCGACGCGATGCACATAAGATGCGATATCAAGCGATGCCATGCGCATGTGATGCGACGTGACTCAATAAGCATGCGATGCACACAGGATGCGATATCAAGCGATGCCATGCGCATGTGGCGTGACGTAACTCAATGCGCATGTGATGCACATAAGATGCGATATCAAGCGATTCGATGGGCATGTGACGCGAAGTGACTCAATGCGCATGCGATGCGATGCACATAATAAGCGATATCAAGCGATGCCATGCGCATGTGACGCGCCGAGACTCAATGCGCATGGGATTTACATAAGATGCGATATCAAGCGATGCCATGCGCATTACACGCGACGTGACTCAATGCGCATGCGTTGAGATGCACAAAAGATACGTTATCAAGTTATGCCATGCGCATGTGACCCGACGCGGCTCAATGCGCATGCGATGCGATGCACGTAAGATGCGATATCAAGCGATGCCATGCGCATGTGACACGAAGTGAATCAATGTGAATGCGATGCGATGCACATAAGATGCGGTATCAAGCGATGCCATGCGCATGTGACGCAACGTGAATCAATGTGAATGCGATGCGATGCACATAAGATGCGATATCAAACGATGCCATGCGTATTAGACGCGACGTGACTCAATGCGCATGCGATGAGATGCACACAAGATGCGTTATCAAGCGATGCCATGCGCATGTGATGCGATGTGACTCCATGCGCATTCGATGCACGTAAGATGCGATGTCAAGCGACGCATGCGCATGTGACGCGATGGCACTCAATGCGCGTGCGATGCGATCCACATGAGATGCGATATAAAGCGATGCCATGCGCATGTGGCGTGATGTGGCTAATTGCGCTACGATGCGATGCACATAAGATGCGATATCAAGCGATGCCATGCGCATGTGATGTGATGTAACTCAATGCGCATCCGATGCGATATCAAGCGATGCCATGCGCATGTGGCGTGACGTGACTCAATGCGCATGTGATGCACATAAGATGCGATGTCAAGCGATTCGATGGGCATGTGACGCGAAGTGACTCAATGCGCATGCGATGCGATGCACATAATAAGCGATATCAAGCGATGCCATGCGCATGTGCCGCGATGTGATTCAATGCGCATGCGGTGCGATGCACATAATATGCGATATCGAGCGGTGTCATGCGCAATTGGTGCGACGTGACTCAATGCGCATGCGATGCGATGCACATAAGATGCGATATTAAGCGATGCCATGCGTATGTGACGCGAAGTGACTCAATGCGCATGCAATGCGATGCACATAATAAGCGATATCAAGCGATGCCATGCGCATGTGCCGCGATGTGATTCAATGCGCATGCAATGCGATGCACATAATATGCGATATCGAGCGGTGTCATGCGCAATTGGTGCGACGTGACTCAATGCGCATGTGATGAGATGCACATAAGATGCGTTATCAAGCGATGCCATGCGTATGTGAAGCGACGTAGCACAATGACCATGCCATGCGATGCGATGCAAATAAGATGCGATATCAAGCGATGCCATGCGCATGTGACGCGACGTGACTCAATGCAATGCGATGCGATGCACATAAGATGCGATAACAAGTGATGCCAAACGCATGTGACGCGAAGTGACCCAATGCGCATGCGATGCGACGCGCATATGATGCGATATCAAGAGATGCAATGCGCATTGGACGCGACGTGACTCAATGCGCATGCGATGCGATGCACATAAGATGCGATATCAAGGGATGCCATGCGCATGTGACGCGACGTGACTCAATTCGTATGCGATGCGATGCACATAAGATGCGATTACAAGTGATGCCATGCGCATGTGACGAGTCGTGACTCAATGCGCATGCGATGCTATGCACATAAGATGCGATAAGAAGCGGTGCGATGCGCATGTGGCGTGATGTGACTCAATGCTCTCCGATGAGATGCACATAAGATGCGATATCAGGCGATGCCATGCGCATGTGCCGCGTTGTGAGTCAATGTGCGTGCGATGCGATGCACATAAGATGCGGTATCAAGCGATGCCATGCGCATGTGACGCGATGTGGCCCAATGCGCATGCGATGCGATGGACATAAGATATGATATCAAGCGATGCCATGCGCATGTGATGCGACGTAGCTCAATGCGCATGCGATGCGATGTACATGAGATGCGATATCAAGCGATGGCGTGCGCATGTGATGCGACGTGACTCAATGCGCATGCGATTTATATAAGATGCGATATCAAACGATGCCATGCGCATGTGACGCGATGTGAGTCAATGCGCATGCCATGCGATGCACATAAGATGCGATAACAAGCGATGCCATGCGCATGTGACTCGAGGTGACTCAATGCGCATGCGATGCGATGAACATAAGATGCTTGATGAAGCGATGCCATGCGCATGTGACGCGACGTGACCCAATGCGCATGCGATGCCTTGTACATAAGACGCGATATCAAGCGATGCCAAGCGCATGTGACACGACGTGACTCAATGGAATGCGATGCGATGCACATAAGATGCGATAACAAGCGATGCCCAGCGCATGTGACGCGACGTGACTCAATGCGCATGAAATTCGACGCGCATAAGATGCGATATCAAGGAATGCCATACGCATGTGACGCGACGTGACTCAATGCGCATGCAATGCGACGCGCATAAGATGCGATATCAAGGGATGCCATGCGCATGTGACCAGACGTGACTCAATGCGCATGCAATGCGATGCACATTAGATGCGATAACAAGCGATGCCAAACGCATGTGACGCGACGTGCCTCAATGAGCATGCGATGCGACGCGCATAGGATGCGATATCAAGGGATGCCATGCGCATGTGACGCGACGTGACTCAATGCGCATGCGGTGCGATGCACATAAGATGCCATGTCGGGCGATGCCATGCGCATGCGATGCGATGTGACTCAATGCGCATGCGATGCACATAAGATGCGATATCAAGCGATGCCATGCGCATGTGACGCGACGTGGCTCAATGCGCATGCGATGCGATGCACATAAGATGCGATATCAAGCGATGCAGTGCGCATGTGATGCGACGTGACTCATTGCGCATGCGCTGCGATGCACATGAAATGCGATATCAAGCGATGGCATGCGCATGTGACGCGACGAGACTCAATGCGCCTGGGATTTACATAAGATGCGATCTCAACAAATGCCAAGCGCATGTGACGTGATGTGACTCAAAGCGCATGCGATACGATGCACATAAGATGCGATATCAAGCAATGCTATTCGCATGTGACGCGAGGTGACTCAATGCGCATGCGATACGACGCGCATAAGATGCGATATCAAGCGATGCCATGCGCATGTGACGCAACGTGGCTCAATGCGCATGCGATGCGATGAACATAAGATGCGATATCAAGCGATGCCATGCGCATGTGATGCGACGTGACTCATTGCGCTTGCGCTGCGATGCATATGAGATGCGATATCAAGCGATGGCATGCGCATGTGACGCGACGAGACTCAATACGAATGGGATTTACATAAGATGCGATATCAAGCGTTGCCATGCGCATTAGACGCGACGTGACTCAATGCGCATGCGATGAGATGCACATAAGATACGTTATCAAGCGATGCCATGCGCATGTGACGCGACGTGACTCAATGCGCATGTGATGCGATGCACATAAGATTCGATATCAAGCGATGCCACGCGCATGTGACGCGACGTGAATCAATGTGAATGCGATGCGATTTACATAAGATGCGATATCAAGCGATGCCATGCGCATGTGACGCGACGTGAATCAATCCGCATGCGATGCGATGAACATAAGATGCGATATCAATCGGTGCCATGCGCATGTGACGCGATGTGACTCAATGTGCCTGCGATGCGATGCACATAAGATGCGATGTCGAGCGATGCAATGCGCACGTGATGCGATGTGACTCAATGCGCATTCGATGCACGTAAGATGCGATGTCGAGCGATGCATGAACATGTGACGCGATGGGACTCAATGCGCATGCGATGCGATGCACATAAGATGCGATATCAAGCGATGCCATGCGCATGTGACGCGATGTGAGTCAACGCGCATGCCATGCGATGCACATAAGATGCAATAATAAGCGATGCCATGCGCACGTGACGCGAGGTGACTCAGGGCGCATGCGATGCGATGCACATAAGATGCCAGATGAAGCGATGCCATGCGCATGTGACGCGACGTGACCCAATGCGCATGCGATTTACATAAGATGCGATATCAAGCGATGCCATGCACATGTGACGCGACGTGACTCAATGCGCATGCGATGCGATGCACATAAGATCCGATGTCGAGGGATCCATGCGCATGTGACGCGATGTGACTCAATGCGCTGCGATGCGATGGACATAATATGCGATATCGAGTCAAGCGCAACTGGTGCGAGGTGACTCAATGCGCATGTGATGAGATGCACATAAGTTGCGTTATCAAGCGATGCCATGCGCATGTGAAGCAACGTGACTCAATGCGCATGCGATGCCTTGCACATAAGATGCGATATCAAGCGATGCCATGCGCATGTGACGCGACGTGGCTCAATGCGCATGCTATGCGACGCGCATAATATGCGATATCAAGAGATGCCATGCGCATGTGACGCGACGTGGCTCAATGCGCATGCGATGCGATGCACATTAGATGCGATATCAAGCGACGCCATGCGAATGTTGACGCGATGTGACTGAATGCGCATGCGATGCACATAAGAAGCGATATCAAGGGATGCCATGCGCATGTGACGCGACGTGGCTTAATGCCCATGCGATGCGATGCACATAAGATGCCATATCAAGCGATGCCATGCGCATGCGATGCGATGTGACTCAATGCGCATGCGATGCGACGGGCATAGGATGCGATATCAAGATATGCCATGCGCATGTGACGCGACGTGACTCAATGCGCATGCGGTGCGATGCACATAAGATGCCATGTCGAGCGATGCCATGCGCATGCGATGCGATGTGACTCAATGCGCATGCGATGCACATAAGATGCGATATCAAGCGATGCCATGCGCATGTGACGCGACGTGGCTCAATGTGCATGCGATGCGATGCACATAAGATGCGATATCAAGCGATGCCATGCGCATGTGATGCGACGTGACTCATTGCGCATGCGCTGCGATGCACATGAAATGCGATATCAAGCGATGGCATGCGCATGTGACGCGACGAGACTCAATGCGCCTGGGATTTACATAAGATGCGATCTCAAGCAATGCCAAGCGCATACGACGTGATGTGACTCAATGCCCATGCGATGCGATGCACATAAGATGCGATATCAAGCAATGCCATGCGCATGTGACGCGATGTGACTCAATGCGCATGCGATGCCTTGCACATAAGATGCGATATCAAGCGATGCCATGCGCATGTGACGCGATGTTGCTCAATGCGCATGCGATGCGATGAACATAAGATGCGATATCAAGCGGTGCCATGCGCATGTGATGCGACGTGACTCATTGCGCTTGCGCTGCGATGTACATGAGATGCGATATCAAGCGATGGCATGCGCATGTGACGCGACGAGGCTCAATGCGCATGGGATTTACATAAGATGCGATCTCAAGCAATGCCAAGCGCATACGACGTGATGTGACTCAATGCCCATGCGATGCGATGCACATAAGATGCGATATCAAGCATTGCCATGCGCATTAGACGCGACGTGACTCAATGCGCATGCGATGAGATGCACATAAGATACGTTATCAAGCGATGCCATGCGCATATGACGTGACGTGACGCAATGCGCATGCGATGCGATTTACATAAGATGCGATATCAAGCGATGCCATGTGCGTGTGACGCGACGTGAATCAATCCGCATGCGATGCGATGAACATAAGATGCGATATCAAGCGATGCCATGCGCATGTGACGCGATGTGACTCAATGTGCCTGCGATGCGATGCACATAAGATGCGATGTCGAGCGATGCAATGCGCACGTGATGCGATGTGACTCAATGCGCATTCGATGCACGTAAGATACGATGTCGAGCGATGCATGAACATTAGACGCGATGGGACTCAATGCGCATGCGATGTGATTCACATAAGATGCGATATCAAGCGATGCCATGCGCATTTGGCGTGATGTGACACAATGCGCTGCGATGCGATGCACATATGATGCGATATCAAGCGCTGCCATGCGCATTAGACGCGACGTGACTCAATGCGCCTGCGATGAGATGCACATAAGTTGCGTTATCAAGCGATGCCATGCGCATGTGAAGCAACGTGACTCAATGCGCATGCGATGCCTTGCACATAAGATGCGATATCAAGCGATGCCATGCGCATGTGACGCGACGTGACTCAATGCGCATGCTATGCGACGCGCATTAGATGCGATATCAAGAGATGCCATGCGCATGTGACGCGACGTGGCTCAATGCGCATGCGATGCGATGCACATTAGATGCGATATCAAGCGATGCCATGCGAATGTTGACGCGATGTGACTGAATGCGCATGCGATGCACATAAGATGCGATATCAGGGGATGCCATGCGCATGTGACGCGACGTGGCTTAATGCCCATGCGATGCGATGCACATAAGATGCGATATCAAGCGATGCCATGCGCATGTGACCCGACGTGACTCAAGGCGCATGCAATGCGATGCACATTAGATACGATAACAAGCGATGCCAAACGCATGTGACGCGACGTGCCTCAATGAGCATGCGATGCGACGCGCATAGGATGCGATATCAAGATATGCCATGCGCATGTGACGCGACGTGACTCAATGCGCATGCGGTGCGATGCACATAAGATGCCATGTCGAGCGATGCCATGCGCATGCGATGCGATGTGACTCAATGCGCATGCGATGCACATAAGATGCAATATCAAGCGATGCCATGCGCATGTGACGCGACGTGGCTCAATGTGCATGCGATGCGATGCACATAAGATGCGATATCAAGCGATGCCATGCGCATGTGATGCGACGTGACTCATTGCGCATGCGCTGCGATGCACATGAAATGCGATATCAAGCGATGGCATGCGCATGTGACGCGACGAGACTCAATGCGCCTGGGATTTACATAGGATGCGATCTCAAGCAATGCCAAGCGCATACGACGTGATGTGACTCAATGCCCATGCGATGCAATGCACATAAGATGCGATATCAAGCGATGCCATGCGCATGTGACGCGATGTGGCTCAATGCGCATGCGATGCGATGAACATAAGATGCGATATCAAGCGGTGCCATGCGCATGTGATGCGACGTGACTCATTGCGCTTGCGCTGCGATGCACATGAAATGCGATATCAAGCGATGGCATGCGCATGTGACGCGACGAGGCTCAATGCGCATGGGATTTACATAAGATGCGATATCAAGCTTTGCCATGCGCATTAGACGCGACGTGACTCAATGCGCATGCGATGAGATGCACATAAGATACGTTATCAAGCGATGCCATGCGCATGTGACGTGACGTGACTCAATGCGCATGAGATGCGATTTACATAAGATGCGATATCAAGCGATGCCATGTGCGTGTGACGCGACGTGAATCAATCCGCATGCGATGCGATGAACATAAGATGCGATATCAAGCGATGCCATGCGCATTTGACGCGATGTGACTCAATGTGCCTGCGATGCGATGCACATAAGATGCGATGTCGAGCGATGCAATGCGCACGTGATGCGATGTGACTCAATGCGCATTCGATGCACGTAAGATGCGATGTCGAGCGATGCATGAACATTTGATGCGATGGGACTCAATGCGCATGCGATGCGATTCACATAAGATGCGATATCAAGCGATGCCATGCGCATGTGGCGTGATGTGACTCAATGCGCTGCGATTTGCTGCACATATGATGCGATATCAAGCGATGCCGTGCGCATTAGACGCGACGTGACTCAATGCGCCTGCGATGAGATGCACGTAAGATGCGATATCAAACGATGCCATGCGCATGTGACGCGACGTGAATCAATGTGAATGCGATGCGATGCAGATAAGATGCGATAACAAGCCATGCCATGCGCATGTGACGCGACGTGACTCAATGCGCATGCAATGCGATGCACATAAGATGCGATATCAAGAGATGCCATGCGCATGTGACCAGACGTGCCTCAATGCGCATGCGATGCGATGCACATAAGATGCGAAATCAAGCGATGCCATGCGCATGTGACGCGATGTGAGTCAATGCGCATGCCATTTGATGCACACAAGATGCGATAACTAGCGATGCCATGCGCATGTGACGCGAGGTGACTCAATGCGCATGCGATGCGATGCACATAAGATGCGAGATGAAGCGATGCCATGCGCATGTGACGCGACGTGACCCAATGCGCATGCGATGCGATGCACATAAGATGCGATATCAAGCGATGCCATGCGCATGTGACGCGACGTGACTCAATTGAATGCGATGCGATGCACATAAGATGCGATAACAAACGATGCCAAGCGCATGTGACGCGACGTGACTCAATGCGCATGCGATGCGACGCGCATAAGATGCGATGTCAAGAGATGCCATGCGCATGTGACGCGACGTGACTCAATGCGCATGGGATGCGATGCACATTAGATGCCATATCAAGCGATGCCATGCGAATGTTGACGCGATGTGACTGAATGCGCATGCGATGCACATAAGATGCGATATCAAGCAATGCCATGCGCATGTGACACGACGTGACTCAATGGAATGCGATGCGATGCACATAAGATGCGATAACAAGCGATGACAAGCGCATGTGACGCGACGTGACTCAATGCGCATGCGATGCGACGCGCATAAGATGCGATATCAAGAGATGCCATGCGCATGTGACGCGAGGTGACTCAATGCGCATGCGATGCGATGCACATAAGATGCGAGATGAAGCGATGCCATGCGCATGTGACGCGGTGTGACCCAATGCGCATGCGATATACATAAGATGCGATATCAAGCGATGCCATGCACATGTGACGCGACGTGACTCAATGCGCATGCGATGCGATGCACATAAGATGCGATATCAAGCGATGCCATGCGCATGTGACGCGACGTGACTCAATGGAATGCGATGCGATGCACATAAGGTGCGATAACAAACGATGCCAAGCGCATGTGACGCGACGTGACTCAATGCGCATGCGATGCGACGCGCATTAGATGCGATATCAAGGGATGCCATGCTCATGTGACGCGACGTGACTAAATGCCCATGAGGTGCGATGCACATAAGATGCCATGTCGAGCGATGCCATACGCATGCGATGCGATGTGACTCAATGCGCATGCGATGCACATAAGATGCGATATCAAGCGATGCCATGCGCATGTGACGCGACGTGGCTCAATGCGCATGCGATGCGATGCACATGAGATGCGATATGAAGCGATGGCATGCGCATGTGACGCGACGAGACTCAATGCGCATGGGATTTACATAAGATGCGATATCAAGCGATGCCATGCGCATTAGAGGCGACGTGACTCAATGCGCATGCGATGAGATGCACATAAGATACGGTATCAAGCGATGCCATGCGCATGTGACGCGACGTGACTCAATGCGCATGCGATGCGATGCACATAAGATGCGATATAAAGCGATGCCATGCGCATGTGACGCGACGTGAATCAAAGTGAATGCGATGCGATGCACATAAGTAGTAGGGATTGGCCGATTTAACGGTTTTAATTGCCCTATTATAATTGGCCGATTCAAGGATTATAATTGCCCTATTCATCGTTACCCCCGCAGGGGTCATATTGTTGAAACGGCCACCGATTCAGCGGTATTAGAAAGTCTATATGAGCATATGGGAGAGACAGGGATGGGGGGTACTGTATGTATGAAGTAGTAGGGAAATAGAACCCCCCCCCATCCAATCCCAACCCCCCCCCCCCTTGGATGTGTGGGCTTGTGTGTATGTGTTTTATGAAGATAGTGCAATGCATGCTACGCTGGGAGAGGGTTTGTGTGTGTGTGTGTGAGTGTGTGTGTGTGTGTGTTTGTGTGTGTGCTCATGTATGTACCACTAATGAAGACAGCGGCTATGCGTATGTGCAATTACCGTAGGAGGAGGTAAGAATGTCCCTGCAAAGTAAGCCGTTGCGTTGACCGCTACTGAAAAAAAAATGGGACAAGCTGAAAACGGGAAAAGAAAGACAAATGAATTAAGAGTATATTCGTTGTGAGAGGCGATAATAGATTGTATCTTAAGTATATGCATAGCACGCGGTAGTCTATAGGATAGAATCCCGTAAACAAAATTAAAAACTTTCACGAGAGCACAGGTGTGCTATAAGTTAATAGAATGTGTGTTAAGTATATGCATAGCAAGTATGTGTGGAAGGTAACACCGAGGTACAAATAATCAAAAAAAGTGATGATCTGAAAGCCTTCGGAGTTCACAAGAAATATTAAGAATGATTGAAATAAATTTACATATCCCTGTGCCGGTGTATACAGCAAGAAAAGAGAATAAATTAGCCCTAAAGGGTTTAATGGGTGCCCGCACCCTTCAATTACAAAGTCGTAAACGAAGCAGGTGTTCCGATAATGGTATTCAGAAAGCGTTTCGTATATGTGTGGTTAATAAGACCCTATGGTCACTGTATAACGGATGTATGTATGCTTCACATACTTGAAATTCATAGCTTAAACCTTTCTAAAAGAGAAAATGATGAGAAGGAATAAATTATCCTTAAAAGGTTTAATGTACACCATACACACTCTCTCACAAAGTCGTAAACGAAACAGGTGTTCGAATAATTGTATTCAGAAAACGTTTTTGAATATGTGGGTCAGTAAGACACACTGGCTATTGTATGATGGGAACCTCTGCTTCCGTAAACGAAACAGGTGTTTGAATATTGCTATTCAGAAGACATTTCGTATATGTGTGTTAGTAACACCCCGCTGGTCATTGAAAATGGAACTACACTGTTTTCTCATACTTTCCAAAAAAGAAAAACATATAAAACACGTCTTTAGATTTTTTTATAGAGTAGGGGAAAAACATTTGTTACAAAATACGTACCCCCTTCCTTATGAAATACGAAAAAGAAAGTTAAGTATTAAGATCCAATGAACTTATAGCTGCGTGCGCATTTTACGTAACCGTCCAATTGAAAGAGAAACTATCCCCTCCTCTACAAAGATGAATTGTTCAAAAACTGTTCTTATAAACCGATGTCTTTAGAATTTTAGTCTTAGTAATCAGAACGTCAGAAAATGTAACTTTGTGTGTAAACAGCAGGGCTCGGTACGCTTTAACATTTTAAGAGTGAAGCTATGTACTTCTACTCCAAGGGGAGGGTGGGGGGGTTAGGACTGAACGTGTCTGCAGATATATATATAAAGTGAAGCAGTAAAATTAAAATTGTGATAGTGGACATCCAGAGGTGAACACGAAAAAGCCATGTCAGGTAAGTGAGTCAACATTCATGTAGAGAATAAGTCATACACAACTTAAACAATTTATTTAAAACACCAATTACTCTTAGGACAGGAAGTGTATTGCATATGTGTATTTCTTTCAAGAAATAGGCATGCATTTGAAACTACTTATAAAATCTTGCAGGGTAGAAGAAAAAAAAATGTGATGGAGTTATTTTTGCAATTTTTTTCATAAATGTTTAAGTAAATATCAGCTAATTAGTGACAGTGTTTAAATACATGATTACATAAGACATTAGATAATTTACAAGAAAAACGTATTTTCAATATATTATATCTAAAGAAAAAATTTATTATCTTTACAAGAATTACATCTAAAGCATATTTCACAGCATTTTATTATTATGAATTTTTAGAATACAAAATGCTATTTAAATCCCCCTCTTCCACACAAGACAAGAGTACATGCAAGTTAAGACATGCACAGACAGGTTGAAACAGGAAAACTAAAAGCGGTCTGGTGTATATTATTTTCAGATCAATTGGTGGACCAATTGAATAAGATGTCGGAAGGCCCGGCACTTATACCTACACGCAAAATCCGTGATTTGGAGAAAAATGTTCCATTTAAAATCACACATCTGAAGACAGTAACTACAAGATTCGGGGAACGAGTCGTCGTACAGCTTGGAGAATTCCAAGTCTTTCTCCCCGAACGGTTTAAAGACATGACGGAAGCTCAGAAGTCAGCTATCAACACGGGTGTATATCAACTGATATATTTGGGAGAAGAGCCTTTGACAGGCGGTTATAAGCGGCATCGGATTTCTTTTTTAAAAGCAAAGGTAAATCACACTCTTACTAGGTATATAAAAAGAAAAGCCATAAACTTATTTGTTACAACAAAACTAATGCCAGATCGTATAATTTCAGACAGTGCAGTAAACACAGACACGAGTGTGCTCAATGCAGATTCGTCCAAAATTGAAGGTAGGAAAAAATCATTTATCGATTATTAGAATAAGTACTGAAACAATTCAAACAAAAGATTCTAATTCACATCAAGTATTTAACGCAGCATCCCCAGTAAAATGAATATCTATTTAAAATAGCTCTGATCTATCAAACCTTTAATTCAGCATGTAGAACTCATGCTACTAATATAAATTAGAGCAAAAATATAATTCTTAAAACACGTTTTAATGTACTCATAGATGTAAATGACATGTACCAATCATCATCATCATCATCATCATCATCATCATCATCATCGTTATTATTATTATTATTATTATTATTATTATTATTATTATTATTATTATTATTATTATTATTATTATTATTATTATTATTATTATTATTATTATTATTATTATTATTATTATTATTATTATTATTATTATTATTATTATTATTATTATTATTATTATTATTATTATTATTATTATTATTATTATTATTATTATTATTATTATTATTATTATTATTATTATTATTATTATTATTATTATTATTATTATTATTATTATTATTATTATTATTATTATTATTATTATTATTATTATTATTATTATTATTATTATTATTATTATTATTATTATTATTACAGGCAATGTCATGCAGATGGTCAACACAGAAGCTGGAACACCAAATCTCTGTACCAAAGCAAAGGAAGATACAATCGCTGGTCTCAAGAGAGGTGCATCTTATGAAAGCAGTGAAGCAAAACCATGTAAAATAAGCAAGCCGTCGTTGTCGTCGGTGAGTGCAAAGAGGAAAACAGAATTAAGATGTATCAATATAGAATCTGCATTTAAAAATCGGATATACACATGTCAAATTGAAAATAGCTTGGGCATAATAGACCCTCAGATATTTCTAAATGAATGTAAAGCCTTGGTGAGCAATGAAATTGAAACCAGTCTGGGGCGTTATGAATCGGGAATAAAGTTATGCGGAACGTTAGTATGTCGATATATAATTATGACTCCTGATAATGAAAAAATAGAAACTTTCAACTTTAATAGTAAAATGGAAGCTATTCTAAAAAGTACAGATGTCAGCAGTTGGTATGAGAGTAAACTTAAAGAACCCATTCTTTCAAGTATCGAAACATTTGAGTCAAAAAGCAGTTCCAAATCTCTATACCAGATAAACTCTCTTATTTTAAGTGCATGTCAATATGATTCTCTAAATGCAGGGTGCTACAGTGAACTACCGGAATTTATTAAAGGTAAACATGCAGTAATAATTATCAAGAATACAGATGATAAATGCTTTGGGTACTCTTTACTCGCTTCAAAATATCCTGTAAAAAAGAATCGTAATAAAGTGACATCTTATACACGGTATGATATGCTTAAAGAATTTGATTTCAGTGGAATATCATTTCCTGTATCCTTTGATGAAATTGAAATCTTTGAAAAACAAAATGATACGATATCGATTAATGTGTATGGCATACAGCATCATTCAATCATTTTGTTATACCAAACAAGTGAACAAAAACAAAATCATGTGAATCTGTTAAGGATCGGTAATGAATTCAAAGCACACTATTGTTTAATAACTGATCTATCACGTCTGCTGTCGAAACAAATATCCAGACATTCACATAAATTAATCATGTGTGAAAACTGTTTGAGGCATTTTTCGAGTGACTCAATTTTAGCAAAACATAAGGTTAACTGTATGAAGACTCAAGTTATAACTATGCCCGACATAGGCACGAATGATAAAGTGAAATTTAATGCTTATTCGAAATGTACACCAGTTCCATTTGTAATATACGCTGATATAGAGACTGTACTCCATAAAGTGTCCTCGTGTCAACCATCTGATGATGACAGCTGGACCAGGTCAGTTCAGACGCATAAGGCCTATTCAATAGCTTTAAAATTAGTTTGCCATTACGACGACACTTTGTCAAAATTTAAATTGTTTAGAGGTGATACTGCTATTGAAGATTTTTTTAAGGAACTACAATTAATTGCAGATGACATAATTGATATATATTCACATAAAAAGGAGTTAATTATGACAGATGAAGACGAAATAAATTTCAGAAATTCCACAAAATGCTACCTTTGCAATCGTGATTTTGAATCGGATACGGTCAAATGCAGAGACCACGACCACGTGACTTCAAAGTACCTTGGTTCTACGCACATGTCATGTAATTTAAACAGAAAAGTTCCGAATTTTATACCAATCATTTTCCATTGTCTATCAAAATATGATGCGCACTTTCTAGTTAAACACTTGGCTTATGACGCAGAAGTTGTGACATGCATCCCACAGACGTCCGAAAACTACCTCTCGTTTAGTAAGAGATACACTTCCAATGGGAAAAGTATATATTTCAGATTTCTGGACAGTTATAGATTCTTAGATGATAAACTGAGTAACTTAGCAGATATGCTAAATCCAGAGGACTTCAAAATTACAAATTCGGCATATGAAAATCCTATGGAACGTGAATTGGTTACACGAAAGGGGGTATTCCCCTACACGTACTTAGATTGCTTGCAAAAATTGAATGAAACATCACTGCCTGATATTACACACTTTGATAATATAACACAAGAGGAATATGCACATGCCCTAACAGTTTGGAGAGAATTTAAGATACAAAATTTAGGAGAATATAGTGATTTATATCTCAAGACTGACACACTGTTATTAGCAGATATTTTTGAAAAATTCAGAGAGTTATGTCTAAATTTATATAAACTGGATCCTCTACACAATTACACAATTCCTGGCTTAGCCTTTGATGCTATGTTGAAGACATGTGATGTTGAAATATCGCTTATCACTGACAAGGAAATGCTAGAGTTTTTTGAATCGGGAATTAGAGGTGGCTTATGCACTGTCACAAAACGTTATTCTAAGGCAAATAACAAGTACATGAGCAATTATAATGCATCTTTGCCTCCTAAATACCTATCATACATAGACGCAAATGGATTATACGCCTCCATAATGTTTAATTATGCCCTACCTTATGGAGAACTTAAATGGTTAACTAAAGATCAAATTAATGATACCGATTTCTTAAACATATCGGCAGATGCTGAATATGGATACGTATTGGAAGTTGACCTCGAGTACCCCAAAGAGATCCATGACGTTCATAATGACCTTCCACTGTGTCCAAAGAGTGAGATACCGCCAAATGATAAATTCAAAAAATTACTTGCCACACTGTCAGATAAACATAAATATGTTTTACATTACCTCAATTTGCAACAATGTGTTCAATTAGGAATGAATTTGAAGCGCATACATAGAGTTGTATGTTTCAAACAATCTCTCTGGTTGAAAAAATATATTGACCTGAATGCTAAGAAACGCTCTGACGAAAAGTCGAAGTTTGGGAAGCAATTATGGAAAAAGTTTAGCAATTGTGTCTATGGCAAATTTATCGAGAATGTTCGTTCTTATAAGGACTTTCGTCTAGTTACGAGTTGGAAACAAGCCCGAAAACTTATATCACGTAAAACATTTCATAGATACATAATTTTTAGTGAAAGTCTGGTTAGTATAGAAATGATAAGAGATGAAATTCTTATGTGTAAACCCATATACATTGGTCAAACAACTCTCGATTTATCTAAATATCATATGTACGACTTTTATTACAATGTTTTGAAAAAGAACTTAAATGATTTAACTTTAAATTATATGGATACGGATGCCTTTTTGTTTGAAACCAGTACTGATGTTTATGAATTTATCAAAAGTCACATACACTATTTTGACACATCAAATTATCCTTCTGACAACGTATATGCAATACCTTTGGTAAACAAGAAAGTATTGGGACTGTTTAAAGATGAACTCTCTGGCAAGGTAATGACTGAATATGCAGGACTACGATCAAAATTATACGCCTTTCGTTATGATGGACAAGTTATTAAGAAGGCCAAAGGCGTAACAAAGACAGCAATACGGTCAATAACGTTTGAAGATTATTTATCGTGTCTGAACGATATGAATGCAGCTTGTTACACAAAGCAGATAACTTTCAAAAGTTATAAACATGATGTCCACACAATTGAAATGAATAAACTTGCACTGAGGGGGATTGACACCAAGCGTTATATGCTTAAACAATCTGATTTAACTTTAGCTTGGAATCATTATTCTATTGATACACTTTCTGTTACCTCTGAGCATGACTGAGTAAACAAGCTCATTTTAACACTTTTGTCCGTGTAACTGACCTTTTTTTTTTTTTTTTTAAAAAAAAATAATGTTAATTTTTTTATCTTATACTGAGTCCTGCTATTTGCAGACAAATACATATCAGACTTTGGACTATGTAAGTAGAACAAGAATTAAAAATAAATTTCTTTTGTCTCCTTGTAAGACCAAAAACAAAACACAAAATGTATTGGTTAAAGATAATGAAATGATGTATCTATGTTATTTTTTTGTTGTTAAAATTGAGATGTAGGGATGACAAAAAAAGAATAATGCAACACTTTTTTGTGAGGGGAAAAGAAAAAATAGAACATTGAGCCTTGCTGTTTACAGACGAATACATTTCCTGATGTTTTTTGATTATGCAAGTAGAATAAGATGAAAAAAAACATGCATTTTTTTTAATGTAACCTTGTAGCTATTTTACTTTTGTGAAAATTCAATCAGACTTTGGACTATGTAAGTAGAACAAGAATTAAAAATAAATTTCCTTTGTATCCTTGTAAGACAAAAACAAAACACAAAATGTATTGGTTAAAGATAATGAAATGATGTATCTATGTTATTTTTTTGTTAAAATTGAGATGTAGGGATGACAAAAAAAGAATAATGCAACACTTTTTTTGTGAGGGGAAAAAGAAAAAATAGAACATTGAGCCTTGCTGTTTACAGACAAATACATTTCCTGACGTTTTTGATTATGCATGTAAAATAAGATGAAAAAAAACATGTAATTTTTTTTAATGTAACCTTGTAGCTATTTTACTTTTTTGTGAAAATTCAGGTGTAGGAAAAAACAAAAAATAATACGGTACTTTTTTTTTGGTGAAGGAAAAGAGAATAAAATAAAACATTAATCTTGAGGGGAAATCTTGTGTTTATTTTTTTCCAATAAACAATAGTACACTGCACATCCATCACATATCCTAGAAATCCTTCATTTTCTTTTCTTTTGTTAGCTTTAGTCTCTGTTTACACCACAGCATCTTCTTCTATCCATTGGGTCTTAGGAAAACCTAACCATTTAACGAGTATCCTGTTCCCACGTCGACGTAACACCTTTTCAATCAGATAGGTGTCAGGGTATCGAGTTTTGAACAATTCATGACCGTAGAACCCCCCTTGTATTTCCACTCCTTCAGTGTCCCGTAGATGATACGTGGGTGGGTCAGTGTTCTTCACTTTGACAATATGAAATATTTCAGTGCTCCAATTGGGCGTATACCCTTTATCAAATACTCCCTTATGCCTAGAAATTCTCACAAAATCCCCGACAAGGAATTTCCTGGGGTTTCTCTTCTCCTTTCGGAATCCACCACGTCGAAACACTGTGAGCAGGAGATCATTGTTGGTGACGTCACGGGGTCGCATGCGAATTGTTGAATGGTAAGTATTATTGTAGGTGTTAATGATGTCAGGTAAGAGATCCAACCATTTATATGAACCTCGAGACAGAAATTCTCTATGAAACATTCCTTTAAGTGTTCGGATTAAGCGCTCAACGCCAGCTGCCTTGATGGTACTGAACGTGCTATAATGATTAATTCCTTGTCTAGTCATTAACTGACGGAAATGACGGTTATAAAATTCCTTGCCATTATCGGATTGAATATTCTTGGGCAATGAATCCAGTTCAGATAATATGTCACTCATTGCTCTTGTAACATTAACTCCAGTCTTATCCTTCAGAGGTCTTGCATAGGCCATTTTTGAGTAAAAATTAATTGCAATAAGAATGTATTTATAGTTTCTATTCACTTTTGCATACGGAATCATTTCGATAAGATCTATTTGTAATAAGTCATTAAGACCTTTACTGATTATTTTTCTGCGAAGGAATCTTCTTCTGGCTGGTGAATGCAATTCGGCAGCGATGTTTCGTCTTATCATGCTATTATTTTTGACTGTTTCAATTCTGTAATGATCTCTTGAATTTCCTGTGAATGGTTCAAGTTGCCAGCCTCCCTCTATGCAATAAGTAATTTCAGTCTACTAATCAAAATGTTAGGGTCAGACCAATATACATAATCCAACTTTTTATTTGGTATATGTTCCTTCCACACGATACCCGAACCTGTCTTACCGCTAACTAGATCACGTATTATATGTTTATACTTAAATCCTCTGCTTGATCTCAGTCGACCACTTCTGTTGTAGCCCTGCCTGTGAACTAGAGTTTTATTCAAAATCTGTGAGTAAGTATCGAGATCCTCTTCGGTATATGATGAACTTTCAGGTATTCTTTTGAATAGTAATTCGTATAATCCCGGACTAGCTGCATAACTCTCTTCTCCCACCTGAATTTTGTTATCTGAAAATATAATCCTTTTGTTGCCCAGCATATAATCACCGTCTTCATAGCGCACGCCATAGGTGCTGTCCATATCGCTGGAACTCGCTTTACGTAGCTTCTGCAGATAGGTGGAAAGGCTCCTCGATTCTTCGTCTTCTTCATCTTCTTCTTCCTCTTCGTGATCGAGAGGTTTTCGCTTCTCCTGGTTCTTGATTATATCCTTTAGAGGAGTAGTTACGGGTTGCAGCACCTCAGACATTACACGTCGGGTCTCGAACTGGAGACCCTTCAGGGAGCGCAACTTTTCCCTTATCACCTTACTGTGACGAGCGATGGATTGTTTGAGTCTTATACCTTCAGCATCCATGTTAAACTGAAGTAGTAGCTAAACCGATGCTATCAATTTATAGGATATTTTTAATTCAATACTTAAGACATGTCCATCTTTTGCACGTGTATCTGGAGCAGCGAAGCTTATTTTATCGCCTGTCACAATGGGCAACGGATACTGTTCAATAATTTTATCATTTATCGCAAACACTGTATCTACTTTTGTATGTGGATGCGGTGAGATCACTTTGCATTCAATTAAGTCCCCGTTTATAGGCGACTTGTAGTATTCAAGCCCTGACGTTAACGTGTATCTTTGTGAGCTACCCCGGTAAGGTTTAGTTTGCAGTCTAAGAATGAGCTGCCCTCTCATTTGGTCTATTAGTCCGTTTATCACACGCACTTGTGATTTAAGAATATTGACATTATCCATTGTTGAGGTTATGTGTTTATCCAGGGAAGTCTGTCGCTTTACCACGGTTTCCAGATTTTTGGTCACCACTTCAGAGATATCTCCTGATATAGAAGCTAAGCTTCTGTTTATTGCCAACTGTGCATCATTTTGCTTCTTTACAACAAAGTGTCTAACATATTTCTTAGTTGCCGCATCAGTATCATCTACAGGGTCAGCTATCTCCCGTATTCTTTTCTTTCGAAAGGAGACGTTCCCGTCTGAATCGTGAAGCGGTGTCTTTGCATCTATATATTCTTTATTCGCTACATCATGGTCATGCACCGGAGGTAGAATTACCTTCATTCTTGTCGTATCCAGAATAATGTTGTTTTCAGCATCGCGTTTGAAGACATATTTATTTAGATATTGCATTAGACCCTCGTACTGTGCATCGAGCGAGGTTTGCACGTGGTTCCTAAGCATAGCTTCAAATTCACCCATACGCTGATATGAAGTCTTTTCCGCAAACGTTTGCATTCGATGCTCAACGTCAGACGTAATCGTATCAACATATCGCTTAGTCGTTGCATCATCGCTTTCTTCAGGAACATGGACATTACACAGCCGTTTATTCTTGAATTGAAAGTTTCCCGAGCCATCTCGGTTTATGATATAACGATTAAGTAAACCCCTAGAGGGGATACTTCTCCTGGATCCGAACCTGTCGATACTCATAACGAGAATGAATGATGCTACTTATTTATTCACTCTAATAAAGATGTCAAAACCATGCCGGTAACGTCCCTCATTCAAAGGAAAATCGGGTACTATGACAACAAAAGGTCTTGAGTTCGACTCATCAGCACTCTCCCACACTTGTTTACACAGTTCCCTGAATTCTGTATATGTCATATCGGTGTTTACGTAATCGTCATATATATGCTTTAAGTTGAGGTTATCCTGTCTGAAAAGTACAATCATATTCGCATTATCTCTTATTAAGTGCTTGGGTACTTTTGCATATGACTGTGCTAGGTATACTGCATCAACATTGCGATGCCTACCCATACTATAGTACGATGCTATTTTACCCTGCTTCTCATGAATGACATCGTCGAATACAAATATTGAATTTTCTTTGGCCTCAGATGTTTGAAGTACTTTTTCTCCGTCCTCGAACGTGAATACTCCTATGTCAGGTATGGTTTTCAGTACTTTGAGCAGGTATTGATATTTTGCCTGATGAAGCGATTTCGAGTAGATGTAAAGGTTTTCAAACCTTAGACCGTTCTCGTGGATTAGCAGGTTGAGTAGTACATTGGTTTTTCCGGCATTTGAGCTACCCAGTATGAGGGCTCTGATGTTGCTTGGGAAGAGTGGCCCGTGCCTCCCTTCTCGAATATCATCATCGAAGTCTAGAACTTGTATAGGTAGCGAACACTTTTGCTTCACTACTTCCATCATGAGACTAAGGTTATAAGATATAAATTTTTGCTTTTTATTTCTTATTCTACGATGGGCTCTAGACGTGTTCGGAAGTCATCCAAGAAGGGTTCCGGAATAATTAATTCCTTAATAAATTCTCTTCCGTTTGAGGCTCATTTGCCCGGTTATAGGTACTGTGGTCCTGGAACGAAACTACATAAACGCTTACAACGAGGAGACCCGCCAATAAACGCTTTGGACTCTGCCTGTCATGACCACGACATCGCCTACGCACAGCACAAGGACGCGGCTTCGAGACATTCTGCTGATAAGGTTCTTGTAGAGAAGGCTTGGAAGCGTGTACAGTCTGCTGACTCTACTTTTGGTGAGAGGCTTGCTGCAAGACTTGTCACCACAATCATGAAGGGGAAACTGGCCATGGGTGCTGGTTTGCGCAAGCGCCGCAAGAGAATAATACCCACGCGCTCTAAGGGAGGGTTCCTACCCTTAATACCATTGCTGGCTGCATTGGGTGCAGCGGGTAGCCTAGCCGGAGGTGCTGCTCAGATCGCTACCTCTGTCAATAAGAAACGTGCTGCAGAGAAGCAGCTGAAGGAGATGATTCGTCACAATCAGAAGATGGAGACTGTAGCAGGGGGTAAGGGTCTTAAGCGCAGAAAGAAGAGGAAGGGAAAAGGAAAGGGGCTCTATCTGCGTCCAAAAAACTCAGGGCAAGGCCTGTACTTATCCCGGAAAAAGCCTTAAATGCTACAGAGATCGAAACTTACGCTAGACGTCTACAGATTCCTAATTTCAGGGGTGTTTATATGCTGAACAAACTACCTCCAAGACCTCTCCATACAGAAAGGATTGTCATTAATTTGGATAAATCACACAATCCGGGAACTCATTGGGTTGCTATACGCAAGGATGGAAATTTAGCTTTTTATTTTGATAGTTTTGGCAATCTGAAGCCTCCAAAGGAGATTGAATCCTATCTCACAGGTGTCAGACTCATGTATAACATAAACAGGTATCAAGATTTCGATACTGTCATTTGTGGACACTTGTGCTTACAGTTTCTGTTATAAAACGTTTTCGTCGGGGTGTTTGCAGGATCAAAATGAGTTACACCATCACTGTGAGCGGTTCTGATTCCAGCTTCTCTACTTTTCTAAATCCGCCACTCCATTTGGATCCTAATGGTGTTTACGAGGTTGCTCTATTGAATTTCGAAACATTTTACTCTATACCAAATGTTGATGAGAGCAATAACCTATTCCACTACATTCGCAATGAAAGACTTGAAACCATAGTGATTCCACCTGGTACTTAAGAACTGGAGGATATCAACAACTTGCTCAAGGATAGACTAAAGGCTGGCGATGACTTTTTTATACGTCCTAACAATAATACTATGAAGGCCGAGATTCAGTGTCCCTATGCTATCGATTTTGCTCAAGAGAGATCGATCGGCTCCCTTCTCGGTTTCACCGGAGCACGCATTGTGAATCCAGGTATAATGACAGAGTCTGAGGAACTGGTGAACATCTTCAAGGTTAGCATAATACGCATCGAATGTAGCCTGGCCACTGGCTCCTTCATTAACGGTAAGAGTGGACATTCTCTGTACGAATTCTTCCCTTCAGTTCCACCGGGTTACCACATATCACAGGAACCGTCCAGTCCTATATACCTACCCATCATTGACACAAACCTCATTGATCATCTCGACATTCGAGTGGTAGACCAGAACGGGGATCCACTTGGTTTCAGAAACGAAGTTATTACCGTGAGGCTACACATTCGACGGAATGGGAATAAGTTTTAGAAGATTTTGCTATAGTAAAAAGCCTCTCTCGAGGTTGAGACCTACTCCGTCCTCGACACGCAAACTGCTAACATCATCTAATCGAAGGTTCCTCGAGGGCTTGGGATTCAAGGTTCTGTAATGGATGTTTTGGATGTGACAGGGGTTCCGGTTTTTTATGATAAGATTAGTAAAGAGGAAGAGTATGTATTCCTGCCTTATAATACATCAGCTCTTGATGTGAATGATGAGATTAGGATACCGTGTCAAGCTGAGGATTTATACACTGTTCCTAGCAGAAGTTATCTATACATAGAGGGAAATCTCGCTAAACCCGATGGTGGAACCTCCTCGTCAAAGCTAACCAACAACGCCATGGCGTTTCTTTTTGACGAGATTCGGCTAGATATGAATGGCACTACTATAGACAGAACCAGGAATCCCGGTATTTCTTCGACAATGCGCAACTACGCATCTCTCAATACATTGGACTCCAATCGGTTACAGAATGCTGGCTGGACCTATCCCGGTGAGGATGTAGACATCGTGAACGCATCGAATGGAAACTTCAATGCCATCGTTCCTCTCTCGATGCTTCTGGGTTTTGCAGACGATCACAAGGAGGTCATACTCAATAGCAAGTTTGAACTTGTTCTCATTAGATCTAAAAATTCCAATAACTGTATCATGGGCAACGAACCAACTCTTATTAAACTAACCAGGATCGAATGGAGGATGCCCGTGCTTCGACTTTCCGACGCCGAGAGAGTGGAGAAACTTAAACTCGTCAAATCAGATCAACCTTTACACGTGGCCTTTCGAACCTTGGACCTTCACACCCAACCTGCTGTACCGCAGACTAAAGCTTTCACCTGGAATGTTGCAACAACAACAAAACTTGAGAAACCTCGTTTTGTCATTGTCGGTGCCCAAATAGACAGATTGAATTATCTTGCTAAAGACAGCTCTCTTTTTGATCACTGTAACATCACCAATCTGAAACTTTATCTCAACAGCGAGTGTTATCCCTACCATGATATGAATTTGGATTTTGGAAATTCGAGATTTGCATCTCTCTATGAACAGTATTCTAAATTTCAATACGCTTATTACGGGAAAGAGAATTACCCTCTTTTGAGGAGAAGTGACTTTCTGAAATACGCACCACTATTTGTTATCGACTGTTCTCATCAACCTGAGGAAACTGTGACCGGAGCTGTTAACATCAGATTGGAAGTTCAAGCATCAGCTAACTTTCCTCCACAAACATCACTATTTTGTTTGATTATTCATGATAAATTATTCACTTACAAACCCCTAACTCACATTGTTCAGTCTATCATTTAGGGGAAAGAATAGATGTGGTTTTTTATATTAATAAACAATGAAATACAAATTTATAAGAGCTTTTTATTGAGTCTGGTATACATCTCATTGACCTTTTTCCTGACACTCCTACCTCTAACATAGTATGAACACATGGTTTGGTGAACATCGTGTAATTGGTATAAATGACTTTCAATGTATGGAAATAGTCTCTTCAGTCCTCTTATTGTGATACAGTCCACTGTTATAACATTATTGTTTAGACATGTGTTCACAAAAGATATTTCACCTTCATTCATATAAACAATTATGTTGTATGCATATATAATGTTGTCACTGTATGAGACAGAAGGGAGCTTACCGTCTTTTAGATACGTTTCAATCACTGATATGTTTCCCACTATTATCGGCCAGTCCTCTTTTGTTATGTATACAAACTTTTTGTCGTTCGCTATGATGTAGAGGGACGGGAGGTCGTAATGCAGTCCTATATTCACACTATGCTTTGGGCTGATGGAGATCTCGTCGAGCATATACACACTATTTGGTTTCATCTTTCTTGATCTTTTCAGTATTGGGTTCGAAGATCAGTACTACAATGTTATCCAGGGCAGGATCGATCGCTTTCTTCTTAGGCTTACTTCTCTTCTTCTCCGGTTTCCTGCAGACAATAAAAATTAATACGTTTTTTTCACTGCTGAGAATGATTCTAATGTGTTTTAGAGCTTACTTCTCTTTTCTTTTATTTCTTTGCACTTACCTTTCTTCGCCTACTCCGTCTTTACCACGTTCTTTCTCGTCCACGGGGTGTGTGCTCGAACGATCCACATCCTGGTACGGGGGCACGTCTTCACCTTCACCTTCACCTTCTCCTTCATGTATTCTGTAAAAATTACATACTTTTCTTTTAGATCTTCTATGTTTAGCCTAAGCAACATATATCTCTCACACGTACACATGGAAAACATTTTTACTTACACCCTTAGCTGCCGGTACACATCACAATATTGTCCACAGCGGTAGAATGTGCTCATCTGATCGTGCTGGGATGGATCCTTGCAGGTGATGCTGTGCGTATCGCCATTACACGATTCCTCGTGCTTTTCCTGACAGTGCTGCTTCATTTTCTCATACTCGGCGAGGTTCACCCAACAGGCGTTATCGCTCTCGATTGCACTTCTGATTATTTCACTATTCATCTTGACGTCTCACAGCCAACTGTACTCCAGCAGGCCAGTACTAGTTTCATGTATCGCTCCCCGGGAGAAGGGGGGAGGAGGAGCCAGGCATTTCGACATGTCTGTGCTTGCATGGGCGAAGGTCACCCTGTCACACCGTACAGGTTCCCTTATATCGCTTTCTCTGTCAGGCTGTAATTTTTCAATTTTTTTAAAGATTTTTTTTATTTTCAAGATGTCCTTCCATATGATTCATAACCATACAACTCGGCACCCGCAATGGCTTAATACACAGGACAATTCTTACCTCTTCCCTACGGTAATTACACATACTCATACCCCAGTCTTCATTAGTGGTACATACACGCAAATACGCACACACACACAACCCCTCTCCCAGCCTAGCATGCATTGCACTATCTTCATAAAACACATACACACACGCCCACACATCCAAGGGGGGGGGTTGGGATTGGATGGAGGGGGGGTTCTATTTCCCAACTACCTCATACATACAGTACCCCCATCCCTGTCTCTCCCATATGCTCATATAGACTTTCTAATACCGCTGAATCGGTGGCCGTTTCAACAATATGACCCCTGCGGGGGTAACGATGAATAGGGCAATTATAATCCTTGAATCGGCCAATTATAATAGGACAATTAAAACCGTTAAATCGGCCAATCCCTACTACTCACATAATATGCGATATCAAGCGATGCCATGCGCATGTGACGTGATGTGACTCAATCCGCATGCGATGCGATGAACATAAGATGCGATATCAAGCGATGCCATGCGCATGTGACGCGATGTGACTCATTGCGCCTGCGATGAGATGCACATAAGATGCGATGTCGAGCGATGTCATGCGCACGTGATGTGATGTGACTCAATGCGGATTCGATGCACGTAAGATGCGATGTCGAGCGATGCATGCGCATGTGACGCGATGGGACTCAATGCGCTGCGAAGCGATGCACATAATATGCGATATCGAGCGGTGTCATGCGCAATTCGTGCGACGTGACTCAAGGCGCATGCGATGCGATGCACATAAGAAGCGATATCAAGCGATGCCATGCGCATGTGACACGATGTGAGTCAATGCGCATGCCATGCGATGCACATAAGATGCGATAACAAGCGATGCCATGCGCATGTGACGCGAGGTGACTCAATGCGCATGCGATGCGATGCACATAAGATGCGAGATGAAGTGATGCCATGCGCATGAGACGCGACGTGACCCAATGCGCATTCGATTTACATAAGATGCGATATCAAGCGATGCCATGCACATGTGACGCGACGTGACTCAATGCGCATGCGATTTACATAAGATGCGATGTCGAGCGATGCATGCGCATGTGACGCGGTGTGACTCAATGCGCTGCGATGAACATAATATGCGATATCGAGCGGTATCATGCGCAATTGGTGCGACGTGACTCAATGCGCATGTGATGAGATGCACATAAAGTGTGTTATCAAGCGATGCCATGCACATGTGAAGCGACGTGACTCAATGCGCATGCCATGCGATGCGATGCACATAAGATGCGATATCAAGCGATGCCATGCGCATGTGACGCGACGTGACTCAATGGAATGCGATGCGATGCACATAAGATGCGATAACAAGCGATGCCAAGCGCATGTGACGCGACGTGACTCAATGCGCATGCGATGCGATGCACATTAGATGCAATATCAAGCGATACCATGCGAATGTTGACGCGAGGTGACTCAATGCGCATGTGATGCGACGTGACTCAATGCGCATGCGATTTATTTAAGATGCGATATCAAGCGATGGCATGCGCATGTGTCGCGATGTGACTCAATGCGCATGCGATGCATATAAGATGCGGTATCAAGCGATGCCATGCGCATGTGACGCGATGTGGCTCAATGCGCATGCGATGCGATGCACATAAGATGTGATGTCGAGCGATGCCATGCGCATGTGATGCGACGTGGCTCATTGCGCATGCGATGCGATGCACATAAGAGGCGATATCAAGCGATGCCATGCGCATATGACACGACGTGACTCAATGGAATGCGATGCGATGCACATAAGATGCGATATCAAGCGATGCCATGCGCATGTGACGCGACGAGACTCAATGCGCATGGGATTTACATAAGATGCGATATCAAGCGATGCCATGCGCATTAGACGCGACGTGACTCAATGCGCATTCGATGAGATGCACATAAGATACGTTATCAAGCGATGCCATGTGCATGTGACGCGACGTGATTCAATGCGCATGCGATGCGATGCTGATAAGATGCCATAACAAGCAATTCCATGCGCATGTGACGCGACAGGACTCAATGGGCATGCAAAGCGATGCACATAAGATGCGATATCAAGCGATGCCATGCGCATGTGACACGACTTGATTCAATGCGCATGCGATGCGATGCACGTAAGATGCGATTACAAGCGATGCCATGCGCATTTGACGAGTCGTGACACAATGCGCATGCGATGCGATGCACATAAGATGCGATGTCGAGCGATGTCATCCGCATGTGTTGCGACGTGACTCAATGCGCATGCTGTGCGATACACATAAGATGCTAAATCAAGCAATGCCATGGGCATTAGACGCGACGGTGCTCAATGCGCATGCGATGCGATGCACATAAGATGCGATAACAAGCGATACCATCCGCATGTGACGCGACGTGACTCAATAAGCATTGGATGCACATAAGATGCGATATCAAGCGATGCCATGCGCATGTGACGCGACGTAACTCAATGCGCATGCGATGCGATGCTCATAATGTGCGATATCAAGCGATGCCATGCGCATGTGACGTGATGTGACTCAATCCGCATGCGATGCGATGCAGATAAGATGCGATATAAAGCGATGCCATGCGCATGTGACGCGATGTGACCCTATGCGCCTGCGATGCGATGCACATAAGATAAGATGTCGAGCGATGCCATGCGCATCTGATGCGATTTGACTCAATGCGCATGCGATGCACGTAAGATGCGATGTCGAGCGACGCATGCGCATGTGACGCGATGTGACTCTATGGACTGCGATGCGATGCACACAAGATGCGATATAAAGCGATGCGATGCGCATGTGACGCGATGTGGCTCAATGCGCATGCGATGCGATGCACATAAGATGCGATATCAAGCGATGCCATGCGCATGTGATGCGACGTGACTCAATGCACATGCGATGCGATGCACATGAGATGCGATATCAAGCGATTCCATGCGCATGTGACGCGACGTGACTCAATGCCCATGCGATGTACATAAGATGCGATATCAAGCGATGCCATGCGCAGGTGACGCAACGTGACTCAATGCGCATGCGATGCGATGCAGATAAGTTGCAATATCAAGCGATGCCATGCGCATGACACGCGATGTGACTAAATGCACATTCGAAGAGATGCACATAAGTTGTGATAACAAGCGGTGCCATGCGCATGTGACGCGACGTGACTCAATGCGCATGCGATGCACATCAGATGCGATGTCGAGCGATGCATGCGCATGTGACGCGATGTGACTCAATGCGCTGTTGTGCGATGCACATAAGATGCGATGTCGAGCGGTGTCATGCGCAATTGGTGCGACGGGACTCAATACGCATAAGATGCGATGCACTAGATATGCGATATCAAGTGATGCCATGCGCATGTGATGTGATGTGACTCAAACCGCATGCGATGCGATGCACATAAGATGCATTATCAAACGATACCATGCGCATGTGATGCAAGGTGACTCAATGCGCATGTGATGCGACGTGACTCAATGCGCATGCGATTTATATAAGATGCGATATCAAGCGATGGCATGCGCATGTGTCGCGATGTGACTCAATGCGCATGCGATGCACATAAGATGCGGTATCAAGCTATGCCATGCGCATGTGACGCGATGTGGCTCAATGCGCATGCGATGCGATGCACATAAGATGTGATGTCAAGCGATGCCATGCGCATGTGATGCGACGTGGCTCATTGCGCATGCGATGCGATGCACATAAGATGCGATATCAAGCGATGCCATGCGCATATGACACGACGTGATTAAATGGAATGCGATGCGATGCACATAAGATGCGATATCAAGCGATGCCATGCGCATGTGACGCGATGTGGCTCAATGCGCATGCGATGCGATGCACATGAGGTGCGATATGAAGCGATGGCCTGCGCATGTGACGCGACGAGACTCAATGCGCATGGGATTTACATAAGATGCGATATCAAGCGATGCCATGCGCATTAGACGCGACGTGACTCAATGCGCATGCGATGAGATGCACATAAGATACCTTATCAAGCGATGCCATGTGCATGTGACGCGACGTGACTCAATGCGCATGCGATGCGATGCACATAAGATGCGATATCAAGCGATGCCATGCGCATGTGACGCGACTTGATTCAATGCGCATGCGATGCGATGCACATAAGATGCGATTACAAGCGATGCCATGCGCATCTGACGAGTCGTGAAACAATGCGCATGCGATGCGATGCACATAAGATGCGATATCAAGCGGTGCCATGCGCATGTGAGCGAAGTGACTCAATGCGCATGCGATGCACATCAGATGCGATGTCGAGCGATGCATGCGCATGTGACGCGATGTGACTCAATGCGCTGTTGTGCGATGCACATAAGATGCGATGACGAGCGGTGTCATGCGCAATTGGTGCGACGTGACTCAATACGCATGTGATGCGATGCACATGATATGCGATATCAAGTGATGCCATGCGCATGTAGTGTGATCTGACTCAATCCGCATGCGATGCGTTGCACATAAGGTGCATTATCAAACGATATCATGCGCATGTGATGCGGGGTGACTCTATGCGCCTCAATGCGCATGCGATGCACATAAGATGCGATATCAAGCGATGCCATCCGCATGTGGCGCGATGTGGCTCAATGCGCATGCGATGCGATGCACATAAGATGTGATGTCGAGCGATGCCATGCGCATGTGATGCCATGTGACTCAATGCGCATGCGATGCACATAAGATGCGCTATCAAGCGATGCCATGCGCATGTGATGCGACGTGACTCAATGCGCATGCGATGCGATGCCCATAAGATGCGATATCAAGGGATGCCATGCGTATGTGACGCGTTGTGGCTGAATGCGCATGCGATGGGATGCTAATAAGATGCCATAACAAGCGATGCCATGCGCATGTGACGCGACAGGACTCAATGCGCATGCAAAGCGATGCACATAAGATGCGATATCAAGCGATGCCATGCGCGTGTGACGCGAATTGATTCAATGCGCATGCGATGCGATGCACATAAGATGCGATTACAAGCGATGCCATGCGCATGTGACGAGTCGTGACACAATGCGCATGCGATGCGATGCACATAAGATGCGATATCAAGCGGTGCCATGTGCATGTGAGCGAAATGACTCAATGCGCATGTGATGCGATGCACATAATATGCGATACCAAGCGATGCCATGCGCATGTGACGCTAGGTGACTCAATGCGCATGCGATGCGATGCACATAAGATGCGATGTCGAGCGATGTCATCCGCATGTGTTGCGACGTGACTCAATGCGCATGCTGTGCGATACACATAAGATGCTAAATCAAGCCATGCCATGGGCATTAGACGCGACGTGACTAAATGCGCATGCGATGCGATGCACATAAGATGCGATAACAAGCGATACCATCCGCATGTGACGCGACGTGACTCATTGCGCATGCGATGCGATACACAACAGATGCGATATCAAGCGATGCCTCGCGCATGTGACGCCACGCGTCTCAATGCGCATGCGATGCGATGCACATAAGATACGATGTCGAGCGATGTCATCCGCATGTGTTGCGACGTGACTCAATCCGCATGCTGTGCGATACACATAAGATGCTAAATCATGCCATGCCATGGGCATTAGACGCGACGTGACTCAATGCGCATGCGATGCGATGCACATAAGATGCGATTACAAGCGATACCATGCGCATGTGATGAGTCGTGACTCAATGCGCACGCGATGCGATGCACATAATATTCGATATCAAGCGGCGTCATGCGTATGTGACGCGAAGTGACTCAATGCGCATCCGATGCGATGCACATAATGTGCGATATCAAGCGATGCCACGCGCATGTGACGTGATGTGACTCAATCCGCATGCGATGCGATGGAGATAAGATGCTATATAAAGCGATGCCATGCGCATGTGACGCATTGTGACCCTATGAGTCTGCTATGCGATGCACATAAGATAAGATGTCGAGCGATGCCTTGCGCATGTGATGCGATTTGACTCAATGCGCATGCGATGCACATAAGATGCGATATCAAGCGATGCCATGCGCATGTGACGCAACGTGACTCAATGTGCATGCGATGCGATGCAGATAAGTTGGAATATCAAGCGATGCCATGCGCATGACATGCGATGTGACTAAATGCGCATGCGAAGAGATGCACATAAGATGCGATAACAAGCGATGCCATGCGCATGTGACGCGACGTGACTCAATGTGCATGCGATGCACATCAGATGCGATGTCGAGCGATGCATGCGCATGTGATGCGACGTGACTCAATGCGCATGCGATGCGATGCACATGAGATGCGATGCCGAGCGATGTCATGCGCATGTGGTGCGACGGGACTCAATGCGCATGCGATCCGATGCACATGAGAAGCGATATCAATCGATGCCATGCAAATGTGACGCGAGGTGACTCAATGCGCATGCGATGAGGTTCACATAAGATGCGATATCGAGCGATCTCATGCGCATGTGGTGCGACGTGACCCAATCCGCATGCGATGCGATGCACATAAGATACGATATCAAGAGATGCCATTCGCATGTGGCGCGACGTTACTCAATGCGCATGCGATGCGATGCATATAAGATGCGATATCAAGCGATGCCATTAGCATGTGATGTGATGTGACTCAATCCGCATGCGATGCGATGCACATAATATGCGATATCAAGCGATGCCTGCACATGTGACGCGATGTGACCTAATGCGGATGCGATGCGATACACATAGTATGCGAATTCGAGCGATAAAATGCGCGTGTGATACGATGTGACTCAATGCGCATGCGATTAACATAAGATGCGATTTCGAGCGATGCATGCTCATGTGACGCGACGTGACTCAATGCGCATGCGATGCGATGCACATAAGATGCGATACCAAGCGATACCATGCGCATGTGACGCGACTTGATTCAATGCGCATGCGATGCGATGCACATAAGAGGCGATTAGAAGCGATGCCATGCGCATGTGACGAGTCGTGACACAATGCGCATGCGATGCGATGCACATAAGATGCGATATCAAGCGGTGCCATGCGCATGTGACGCGACTTGATTCAATGCGCATGCGATGCGATGCACATAAGAGGCGATTAGAAGCGATGCCATGCGCATGTGACGAGTCGTGACACAATGCGCATGCAATGCGATGCACATAAGATGCGATATCAAGCGGTGCCATGCGCATGTGAGCGAAATGACTCAATGCGCATGTTATGCGATGCACATAATATGCGATATCAAGCGATGCCATGCGCATGTGACGCTAGGTGACTCAATGCGCATGCGATGCGATGCATATAAGATGCGATTTCGAGCGATGCATGCGCATGTGACGCGATGTGCCGCAATGGGCTGCGAAGAGATGCACATAGGATGCAATATATACCGATGCCATGCGCATGTGACTCAATGCGCATGCGATGCGATGCACATATGATCCGATGTCCAGCGATCATGAGGATGTGGTGCGACGTGACTCAATGCGCATGCGATGCGATGCACATAAGATGCGATATCAAGCGATGCCATGCGCAAGTGACGCGAGGAGACCAAATGCGCATGCGATGCGATGCACATAAGACGCGATATCAAGCGATGCCATGCGCATGTGACGCGACGTGACTCAATGCGCATGTGTTGCGATGCACATAAGATGCGATATCAAGCGATTCCATGCACATGTGGCGTGATGTGGCTCAATGCGCTGCGATGCAATGCACATAAGGTGCGATATCAAGCGATGCCATGCGCATGTGACGCGATGTGACTCAATACGCATGCGATGCGATGCACAAATGATCCGATGTCCTGCGATTTCATGCGCGAGTGGTGCGACGTCACTGAATGCGCATGCGATGCGATGCACATAAGATGCGATGTCGAGCGATGTCATGCGCATGTGGTGCGACGTGACTCAATGCGCATGCTATGCGATACACATAAGATGCGGAATCAAGCGATGCCATGCGCATTAGACGTGACGTGAATCAATGTGAATGCGATTTGATGCACATAATATGCGATATCAAGCGATGCCATGCGCATGTGGCGTGATGTGACTCAATGCGCCTGCGATGCGGTGCACATAAGATGCGATGTCGAGCGATGCCATGCGCATGTGATGCGATGTAACTCAATGCGCATGCGATGCACGTAAGATGCGATGTCGAGCGATGGATGCGCATGTGACGGGATGTGACTCAATGTGCTGCAATGCGATGCCCGTAAGATGCGTTATCAAGCGATGCCATGCGCTTGTGACGAGACGTGACTCAATGCGCATGCGATGCGATGCACATATGATGCGATATCATGCGATGCCATGCGCATGTAACGCGACGTGAATCAATGTGACTGTGATGCGATGCACATAAGATGCGATAACAAGCGATGACATGTGCATGTGACGCGACGTGACTCAATGCGCATGCGATGCGATGCACATAAGATGCGATTACAAGCGATACCATGCGCAAGTGACGGCTCGGAATCAATGCGCAAACGATGCGATGCACATAAGATTCGATATCAAGCGGTGCCATGCGTATGTGATGCCACGTGACTCAATGCGCCTGCGATGCGATGCATATAAGATGCGATGTCGAGCGATGTCATGCGCATGTGGTGCGACGTGACTCAGTGCGCATGCTATGCGATACACATAAGATGCGTTATCATGCGATGCCATGCGCATGTGGCGTGATGTGACTCAATGCGCCTGCGATGCGGTGCACATAAAATGCGATGTCGAGCGATGCCATGCACATGTGATGCGATGTAACTCAATGCGCATGCGATGCACGTAAGATGCGATGTCGAACGATGCATGCGCATGTGACGGGATGTGACTCAATGCGCTGCGATGCGATGCACATAAGATGCGTTATCAAGCGATGCCATGTGCATGTGACGCGACGTGACTCAATGCGCATGCGATGCGATGCACATAAGATGCGATATCATGCGATGCCATGCGCATGTGACGCGATGTGGCTCAATGCGCATAAGATGCGAAGCACATAAGATGCGATATCAAGCGATGCCATGCGCATGTGATGCGACGTGACTCAATGCGCATGCGATGCGATGCACATGAGATGCGAAAAACAAGGGATGCCAACGGCATGTCTCGCGACGTGACTCAATGCGCATGCGATGCGATGCACATAGGATGCGATATCAAGCAGTGCCATGCGCATGTGATGCGACGTGACTCAATGAGCATGCCAAGCACATAAGATGCGTCTTCAAGCGATGCCATGCGCATGTGACGCGATGTGCCTAAATGCGTATGCGATGCGATGCACATAAGATGCGATATGAAGCGATGCCATGCGCATGTGACGCGACGTGACCCAATGCTCATGCGATTTACATAAGATGTGATATCAAGCGAAGACATGCACATGTGACGCGACGTGACTCAAATTACATGCGATGCACATAAGATGCGATGTCGAGTGGTGTCATGCGCAACTGGTGCGACGTGACTCAATACGCATGTGCTGAGATGCACATAAGATGCGTTATCAAGCGATGCCATGCGCACGTGAAACGACGTGACTCAATGGAATGCGATGCACATAAGATGCGATAACAAGCGATGCCAAGCGCATGTGACTCGACGTGATTCAATGCGCATGCGATGCGACGCGCATAAGAGGTGATATCTAGAGATGCCATGCGCATTGGACGCGACGTGACTCAATGCGCATGCGATGCGAGGCACATAAGATGCGCTATCAAGCGATGCCATGCGCATGTGACGCGATGTGGCTCAATGCGCATGCGATGCGATGCACATAAGATGTGATATCAAGCGATGCCATGCGCATGTGATGCGACGTGACTCAATGCTCATGCGATGCGATGCACATTAGATGCGATATTAAGCGATGGCATGCGCATGTGCCGCGACGTGACTCAATGCGCATGCGATTTATATAAGTTGCGATATCAAGCGATGCCATGCGCATGTGTCGCGATGTGACTCAATGCGCATGCGATGCACATAACATGAGATATCAAGCGATGCCATGCGCATGTGACGCGATGTGACTCAATGCGCATGCGGTGCACACAAGATGCGATATCAAGGGATGCCATGCGCATGTGACGCGACGTGACTCAATGGAATGCGATGCGATGCACATAAGATGCGATAACAGCGATGCCATGCGCATGTGACGCGACATGACTCAACGCGCATGCGATGGGACGCGCATAAGATGCGATATCAAGAGATGGCATGCGCATGTGACGCGACGTGCCTCAATGCGCATGCGATGCGATGTACATAAGATGCGACATCAAGGGATGCCATGCGCATGTGACGCGCTGTGACTGAATGCGCATGCGATGCGATGCTGATAAGATGCATTAACAAGCGATGCCATGCGCATGTGACGCGACCGGACTCAATGCGCATGCGAAGCGATGCACATAAGTTGCGATATCAAGCGATGCCATGCGCATGTGACGCGACTCTATTCAATGCGCATGCGATGCGATGCACATAAGATTGGATATCAAGCGGTGCCATGCGCATGTGAGCGAAGTGACTTAATGCGCATGTGATGCTATGCACATAATATGCGATATCAAGCGATGCGATGCGCATGTGACGTGATGTGACTCAATCCGCATGCAATGCGATGCACATAAGATGCATTATCAAGCGACACCATGCGCATGTGGCGTGATGTGACTCAATGCGCTGCAATGCGAGGTACATAAGATGCGATGTCGAGCGAAGCCATGCGCATGTGCCGCGATGTGAGTTAATGCGCATGCGATGCGATGCACATAAGATGCGATGTCGAGCGAAGCCACGCGCATTTGATGCGATGTGAATCAATGCGCATGCGATGCACATAAGATGCGATATCAAGCGATGCCATGCGCATGTGACGCGATGTGACTCAATGCGCATGCGATTCGATGCATATAAGATGCGATATAGCGATGCCATGCGCATGTGACGCGAGGTGACTCAATGCGCATGCGATGCGATGCACATAAGGTGCAATGCCGAGCGATGTCATGCGCATGTGGTGCGACGTTTCTCAATGCGCATTCTATGCGATACATAAGAAGCGATAAAAAGCGATGCCATGCGCATGTGACGCGACGTGACTCAATGCGCATGCGATGCGTGGCACATAAGATGCGATATCAAGCGATGCCATGCGCATGTGACGCGATGTGAGTCAATGCGTATGCGATGCGATGCACATAAGATTCGATATCAAGCGGTGACATGCGTATGTGACGCGAAGTGACTCAATGCGCAACCGGTGCGATGCACATAATATCCGATATCAAGCGATGCCATGCGCATGTGACTAGATGTGACTCAATCCGCATGCGATGCGATTCAGATAAGATGCGATATCAAGCGATGCCATGCGCATTTGACGCAATGTGACACTATGCGCCTGCGATGTGATGCACATAACATAAGATGTCGAGCGATGCCATGCGCATGTGATGCGATTTGACTCAATGCGCATGCGATGCACGTAAGATGCGATGTGGAGCGATGCATGTGCATGTGACGCGATTTGGCTCAATGCGCTTGCGATGCGATGCACATAAGATGCGATATCAAGCGATGCCATGCGCATGTGCTGCGACGTGAGTCAAAGCGCATGCAATGCGATGTACATTAGTTGCGATATCAAGCTATGCCATGCGCATGTAAAGCGACTTGACTCAATGGGCATGCGATGCACATAAGATGCGATATCAAGCGATGCCATGCGCATATGACGCAACTTGACTAAATGCGCATGCGATACGATGCAGATAGGTTGCAATATCAAGCGACGCCATGCGCATGACACGCGATGTGGAGAAATGCGCATGCGAATAGATGCACATAAGATGCGATATCAAGCGATGCCATGCGCATGTGCTGCGACGTGAGTCAAAGCGCATGCAATGCGATGTACATTAGTTGCGATATCAAGCTATGCCATGCGCATGTAAAGCGACTTGACTCAATGGGCATGCGATGCACATAAGATGTGATATCAGGCGATGCCATGCGCAAGTGACGCGATGTGACTCAATGTGCCTGCGATGCGATGCACATAATTTGCGATTACAAGCGATGCCATGCGCATGTGACGTGACGTGGCTCAATAAGCATGCGATGCACATAAGATGCGATATCAAGCGATGCCATGCGCATGTGACGCGACGTGACTCAATAAGCATGCGATGCACATAAGATGCTATATCAA
The DNA here is from genome assembly GCA_030765045.1 of Tenodera sinensis. Lineage (NCBI taxonomy): Eukaryota > Metazoa > Arthropoda > Insecta > Mantodea > Mantidae > Tenodera > Tenodera sinensis. Next base: position 110,454,182 of record CM060970.1, on the reverse strand, counting down.
GCGCGGCCTTGCGCATGTGACGCGATGTGACTCAATACGCCTGCCATGCGGTGCACATAAGGTGCAATGTCGAGCGATGTCATGCGCATGTGGTGCGAGGTTTCTCAATGCGCATGCAATGCGATATATAAGATGGGATAACAAGCGATGCCATGCGCATGTGACGCGACGTGACTCAATGCGCATGCGATGCGTGGCACATAAAATGCGATATCAAGCGATGCCATGCGCACGTGACGCGATGTGGGTCAATGCGTATGCGATGCGATGCACATAAAATTCGATATCAAGCGGTGACATGCGTATGTGACGCGAAGTGACTCAATGCGCATCCGGTGCGATGCACATAATATCCGATATCAAGCGATGCCTTGCGCATGTGACGTGATGGGACTCAACCCGCATGGGATGCGATGCAGATAAGATGCGATATCAAGCGATGCCATGGGCATTTGACGCAATGTGACTCTATGCGCCTTCGATGCGATGCACATAAGATTAGATGTCGGGCGATGCCATGCGCATGTGATGCGATTTGACTCAATGCGCATGCGATGCACGGAAGATGCGATGTCGAGCGATGCATGCGAATGTGACGCGATGTGGCTCAATGCGCATGCGATGCGATGCACATAAGATGCGATATCAAGCGATGCCATGAGCATGGGACACGATGTGACTCAATGCGCATGCGATGCGATGCACATAAGATGCGATATCAAGCGATGCCATGCGCATGTGATGCGACGTGACTCAATGCGCATGCGATGCGATGCACATGAGATGCGATGTCGAGCGATGTCATGCGCATGTGGTGCGACGGGACTGAATGCGCATGCGATGCGATGCACATCAGAAGCGATATCAAGCGATGCCATGCAAATGTGACGCGAGGTGACGCAATCCGCATGCGATGCGATGCACATAAGATGCGATATCAAGAGATTCCATGCGTATGTGGCGTGATGTGACTCAATGCGCTACGATGCGACGCACATAAGATGCGATATCAAGCGATGCCTGCACATGTGACGCGATGTGACTGAATACGCATGCGAAGCGATGCACATAAGATGCGATATCAAGCGATGCCTTGGGCATGTGACGCGACGTGACTCAATGCGCAGGCGATATGTAGCACATAAGTTGCGATATCAAGCAATGCCATGCGCATGTGAGGCGACTTGACTCAACACGCATGCGATGCGATGCACATAAGATGCTATATCAAGCGATTCCATGCGCATTTGACGCGACGTGACTCAATGCGCATGGGAAGAGATGCACATAAGATGCGATAGCAAGCGATACCATGCGCATATGACGATACGTGGCTCAATGCGCATGCGATGCGATGCACACAAGATGCGATATCAAGCGATGCCATCCGTATGTGACGCGCGTGACTCAATGCGCATGCGATGCGATGCACATATGATCCGATGTCCAGCGATCATGCGCATGTGGTGCGACGTGACTCAATGCGCATGCGATGCGGTGCACATAACATGCGATATCACGCGATCCCATGCGCAAGTGAGGCAATGTGACTCAATGCGCATGCGATGCACATAAGATGCGATGTCGAAAGATGCATGCGCATGTGACGCTATGTGACTCAATGCGCTGCGATGTGATGCACACAAGATGCGATATCAAGCGATGCCATGCGCATGTGACGCGATGTGGCTCAATGCGCATGCGATGCGATACACATAAGATGCGATATCAAGCGACGCCATGCGCATGTGATGCGACGTGACTCAATGCGCATGCGATGCGATGAACATAAGATGCGATATCAAGCGATGCCATGCGCATGTGGCGTGATGTGACTCAATGCGCTGCGATGCAATGAACACAAGTTGCGATAACAAGCGATGCCATGCGTATGTGACGCGATGTGACTCAATGCGCCTGCGATGCGATGGACATAACATGCGATGTCGAGCGATGCCATGCGCATGTGACGCGATGTGACTCAATACGCATGCGATGCGATGCACATATGATCCGATGTCCAGCGATTTCATGCGCATGTCGTGCGACGTGACTCAATGCGCATGCGATGCGATGCACATGAGATGCGATGTCGAGCGACGTCATGCGCATGTGGTGTGTCGTGACTCAATACGCATGCTATGCGATACACATAAGATGCGAAATCAAGCGATGCCATGCGTTTGTGACGCGACGTGGCTCAATGCGCATACGATGAGATGCACATAAGATGCCTTATCAAGCGATACCATGCGCAAGTGACAAGGTTTTGACTCAATGCGGAAACGATGCGATGCACATAAGATTCGTTATCAAGCGGTGCAATGCGAATGTGATGCGAAGTGACTCAATGTGCATTGGATGCGATGCACATAATATGCGATATCAAGCGATGCCATGCGCATGTGACCTGATGTCACTCAATCCGCTGCGATGCAATGCACATAAGATGCGATATCAAGCGATGCCATGGGCATGTGACGCGATGTGACTCAATGCGCCTGCGATGCGATGCACATAAGATGCGATGTCGAGCGATGCCATGCGCATGTGACGCGATGTGACCCAATGCGCTGCGATTCGATGCACATGAGATGCGATATTAAGCGATGCCATGCGCATGTGACGCGATGTGACCCAATGCGCTGCGATTCGATGCACATGAGATGCGATATCAAGCGATGCCATGCGCATGTGACGCGATGTGACCCAATGCGCTGCGATTCGATGCACATGAGATGCGATATTAAGCGATGCCATGCGCATGTGACACGATGTGGCTCAATGCGCATGCTATGCGATGCACATAAAATGCGATATCAAGCGATGCCATGCGCATGTGATGCGAGGTGACTCAATGCGCCTGCGATGCGATGCACATGAGATGCGATATCAAGCGATGGCATGCGCATGTCACGCGACGTGACTCAATGCGCATGCGATGTACATAAGATGCGATATCAAGCGATGCCATGCGCATGTGACGCGATGTGACCCAATGCGCATGCGATGCGATGCACATAAGATGCGACATCAAGCGATGCCATGCGCAAGTGATGCGACGTCACTCAATGCGCATGCGATGCGATGCACATAAGATGCCATATCAAGCGATGCCATGCGCATGTGACTTAACGTGACTCAATGCGCATGCGATGCGATGCAGATAAGTTGCAATATCAAGCGATGCCATGCGCATGACACGCGATGGGACTCAATGCGCATGCGAAGAGATGCATATAAGATGCGATAGCAAGCGATTCCATGCGCATGTGGCGCGACGTGACTCAATGCGCTGCAATGCGATGCACAAAACATGCGATATCAATCGATGCCATGCGCAAGTGACGCGATGTGACTCAATGTGCCTGCAATGCGATGCACATAAGTTGCGATTACAAGCGATGCCATGCGCATGTAACGCGACGCGACTCAATAAGCAAGCGATGCACATAAGATGCGATATAAGCGATGCCATGCGCATGTGACGCGACATGACTCAATGCGCATGCGATGCCAATAAGATGCGATGTCGAGCGATTGCATGCGCATGTGACGCGATGTGCCTCAATGCGCATGCGATGCGATGCACATAAGATGCGATATCAAGCGATGCCATGCACATGTGACGCGATGTGACTCAATGCGCTGCGATGCGATGCACATAAGATGCGACGTCGAGCGCTGTCATGCGCAATTGGTGCGACGTGACTCACTGTGCATGAGATGGGATGCACATAAGATGCGGAATCAAGCGAAGCCATGCGCATGTGACGCGACGTGACTCAATGCGCATGTGATGAGATGCACATAAGATGCGATAACAAGCGATGCGTTGCGCATGTGACGCGACGTGACTCAATGCGCATGCGATGCGATGCACATAAGATGCGATATCAAGTGATGCCATGCGCATGTGACGCGATGTGACTCAATACGCCTGCGATGCGATGCACATAAGATGCGATATCAAGCGATTCCATGCGCATGTGGCGTGATGTGACTCAATGCGCTGCGATGCGATGCACATAAGATGCGATATCAAGCGATGCCTGCACATGTGACGCGATGTGACTCAATACGCCTGCGATGCGATGCACATAAGATGCGATGTCGAGAGATGCCATGCGCATGTGACGCGAAGTGACTCAATGCGCATGGGATGCGATGCACATAACATGCGATATCAAGCGATGCGATGCTCATGTGACGTGATGTGACTCAATCCGCATGCGATGCGAAGCACATAATATGCATTCTCAAGCGATACCATGCGCATGTGGCGTGATGTGACTCAATGCGCTGCGATGCGAGGCACATAAGATGCGATATAAAGCGATGCCATGCGCATGTGCCGCGATGTGAGTCAATGCGCATGCGTGCGATGCACATAAGATGCGATGTCGAGCGATCCCATGCGCATGTAATGCGATGTGACTCTATGCGCATGCGATGCCCATAAGATGCGATATCAAGCGATGCCATGCGCATGTGACGCTATGTGGCTTAATGCGAATGCAACGCGATGCACATAAAATGCGATATCAAGTGATGCCATGCGCATGTGACGCGACGCGGCTTAATGCGCATCCAATGTGATGCACATAAGATGCGATTACAAGCGATACCATGCGCATGTGATGAGTCGTGACTCAATGCGCATGCGATGCAATGCACATAAGATTCGAAATCAAGCGATGCCATGCGCATGTGATGCGATGTGACTCAATGCGCATGGGATGCACATAAGATGCGACATCAAGAGATGACATGCGCATGTGACGCGACGTGACTCAGTGCGCTGCGATGCGATGCACATAAGATGCGACGTCGAGCGATGTCATGCACAATTGGTGCGACGTGACTCAATGTGCATGAGATGCGATGCACATAAGATGCAGAATCAAGCAATGCCATGCGCATGTGACGCGACGTGACTCAATGCGCATGTGATGAGATGCACATAAGATGCGATAACAAGCGATGCCATGCGCATGTGACGCGACGTGACTCAATGCGCATGCGATGCGATGCACATAAGATGCGATATCAAGCGATGCCATGCGCATGTGACACGACGCGACTTCATGGAATGCGATGCGATGCACATAAGATGCGATAAAGGCGATGTCATGCTCATATGGCGTGATGTGACTCAATGCGCCGCGAAGCGAGGCACATAGGATGCGATATAAAGCGATGCCATGCGCATGTGCCGCGATGCGATTCAATGCGCATGCGTTGCGATGCACATATAATGCGATATCAAGCGATGCCATGCGCATGTGACGCGATGTGACTGAATGCGCATGCGATGCGATGCTGATAAGATGCGATATCAAGCGATGCCATGCGCATGTGACGCGACGTGACTCAATGCGCATGCGAGGCGATGCACATAAGATGCGATTACAAGCGATGCCATGCGCATGTGACGAGTCGTGACTCAATGCGCATGCGATGCGATGCGCATCAGGTGCGACATCAAGCGGTGCCATGCGTAAGTGACGCGAAGTGAGTCAATGCGCATGGAATGCGATGCACATAACATGCGATATCAAGCGATACCATGCGCATGTGGCGTGATGTGACTCAATGCGCTGCGATGCGAGGCACATAAGATGCGATATAAAGCGATGCCATGCGCATGTGCCATGATGTGAGTCAATGCGCATGCGTTGCGATGCACATAAGATGCGATGTCGAGCGATCCCATGCGCATGTAATGCGATGTGACTCAATGCGCATGCGATGCCCATAAGATGCGATATCAAGCGATGCCATGCGCATGTGACGCTATGTGGCTTAATGCGAATGCAACGCGATGCACATAAGATGCGATATCAAGCGATGCCATGCGCATGTGATGCGACGTGACTCAATGCGCATGCAATGCGATGCACATGAGATGCGATATCAAGCGATGGCATGCGCATGTGACGCGACGTGACTCAACGCATGCGATTTACATAAGATGCGATATCAATCGATGCCATGCGCATGTGACGAGATGTGACTCAATGCGCATGCGATGCGATGCACATAAAATGCGATATCTAGCGATGCCTTGCGCATGTGACGCGACGTGACTCAATGCGCATGCTATGCGATACACATAAGATGCTAAATCAAGCCATGCCATGCGCATTAGACGCGACGTGACTCAATGCGCATGCGATGTCATGCACATAAGATGCGATAACAAGCGATACCATCCGCATATGATGCGACGTGACTCATTGCGCATGCGATGCGATGCACAACAGATGCGATATCAAGCGATGCCTCGTGCATGTGACGCGACGCGGCTTAATGCGCATCCAATGTGATGCACATAAGATGCGATTACAAGCGATACCATGCGCATGTGATGGGTCGTGAGTCAATGCGCATGCGATGCAATGGACATAAGATTCGATATCAAGCGGCGTCATGCGTATGTGACGCGAGGTGACTCAATGCGCATGCGATGCGATGCACATAATATGCGATATAAAGCGATGCCATGCGAATGTGACGTGATGTGACTCAATCCGCATGCGATGCGATGCACACAAGATACGATATCAAGCGATGCCATGCACATGTGATGCGATGTGACTCAATGCGCATGCGATGCCAATAAGATGCGACACCAAGAGATGACATGCGCATGTGACGCGAAGTGACTCAATGGGCATGCGATGCGATGCACATAAGATGCGATTACAAGCGATACCATGCGCAAGTGACGAGTCGTGTGTCAATGCGCAAATGATGCGATTTACATAAGATGCGATATCAAACGATGCCAAGCTCATGTGACGCGACGTGACTCAATGCGCCTGCGATGCGATGCACATAAGATGCGATTACAAGCGATACCATGCGCAAGTGACGGGTCGTGAGTCAATGCGCAAATGATGCGATTTACATAAGATGCGATATCAAGCGATGCCAAGCGCATGTGACGCGACGTGACTCAATGCGCTGCGATGCGATGCACATAAGATGCGATATCAAGCGATGCCAAGCGCATGTGACGCGACGTGACTCAATGCGCTGCGATGCGATGCACATAAGATGCGATATCAAGCGATGCCATGCGCATGTGACGCAATGTGACTCAATGCGCCTGCGATGCGATGCACATAAGATGCGATGTCAAGCGATGGCATGCGCATGTGATGCGATGTGACTCAATGCGCATGCGATGCACGTAAGATGCGATATGAAGCGATGGCATGCGCATGTGACGCGACGTGACTCAATGCGAATGCGCTTTACATGAGACGCGATATCAAGCGATGCCATGCGCATGTGACGCGACGTGACTCAATGCGCATGCGATGCACATAAGATGCGATATCAAGCGATGCCATGCGCATGTGATGCGACGTGACTCAATAAGTATGCGATGCACATAAGATGTGATAATAAGCGTTGCAATGCGCATGTGACGCGACGTGACTCAATGAGCATACGATGCACATAAGATGCGATATCAAGCGATGCCATGGGCAAGTGGCGCGATGTGGCTCAATGCTCATGCGATGCGATGCACATAAGATGCGATATCAAGAGATGCCATGCGCATGTGATGCCACGTGACTCAATGCGCATGCGATGCGATGCACATAAGATGCGATATAAAAAAAAATAAAAATAAAAATAAAAATCTGCATACTGGACCCCGGCACCTAATTTCTTAAACCGGGGTCAATATTCAGATTACAAACATAAAACAAATATACACTTTACAAAATTTACAGATTAACAAAATAAAATAAAAATAAAATAATTTAAAACACAACATTTTAACATCCTAAAACCACACCTCTTCTAACTTCAATTAAGAGAGAAAAAAAACCATTAAATTACCAAAATAAAATCTAAAAAAAAAAAATTCCATCTCATCCCTAATCATACCTATTCAAAACTTTTATAAATTTAATAAAAAATCTATAAAAATTTTAAAAAATCACCTCTTTAAACACAAGCTCTTATAAATTATAAGATAACTTATAAGAACCTTAACTTTCAAAATCAAAATTTATAAAAAAAATTTAAATAAAATATTACTGGTATCCAGTAATAAAATAAATAACTAATATCCAATTACTACTAAATCTACAAATATAAAAGATCCATAACAAAACAAAATATGACCACCAGAATCCGGCGGCCATCTTGGTACTGGTACCCAGCACCAAAACTCCTTTACTCCACACTACAACTCAATTACACTCATGCATAGTTATATAATAAACAATAATCAAAATAACTATTAAACATAATCAAATTACACATTTAAAAATATACACATAAACATCATACAACACAAACATTACAACATTCAAAATCTTCAGAACCTCAATTAAATAACTCAAAAATACAAATTATCTTCAGACCTCCAAAATAAACAACAATTCCTTCAAATTTCTTAATCTCAGACCTCCAAAATAAACAACAAATTCTTCAAATTTCTTAATCTACTAAAGCTTTAAAACATTTAAGTTTATTTAATAAAATAAAATATTGCATTAAATTTAAATCAAATATTAAAATTTCAAATTCAGATTTATATATTAAATATTACAAAAAATTTTTGATCCCTAAATTTAGAAAGCATTTGAAACTATTTAAGCTCTACACTACAACACGAATACACTCGTACATAATTATATAAAATGCGAGACATAATAATCAAAATGACAATTAAATATAAACAAAATTGCACATATTTAAGATAATACACTAAAACATCATCTAACATAAAAATACAACATTTAAACATTTTCAAAACCTCATTTTCATAAAAATTTCAAACATTTCTTTATTGTCGGTATTTATATCTTATTGGTCATCTTGTGTATCAGATAAACCACTATCAATGTTATTTCTGTGCTGTTGATTTTGTATCCTCTCGGATCGTCTTATTAATGGGTCCTGATGTTGAATATTTATTTGCCTTGGCAGAGTTTTGGTCTCGATGGCAGATTTGCTGATGGTATTAGCCATTGTCTCTAGGTGGTGGAGTAAATCCTTATCCCTTACGATGTTGCAGATTTGGTGTCTTTGTAATGGTGTCCGATGTTCTTCTGTCAGGTGTGCATATTTTGGACATTCAAAGAAAACATGTTCAGGAGTGTCTTGGATGTTGCATATATCACATATATCGGTTAATTGTTTATTAATCTTTAGCCAGTAGGTTCCATACGGGCCGTGCCCGGTTAGGAAATGTATTGTACCTTTTGTATAATTAAAACTATTATACTTCTTTTGTAATCTTTCTCTAATGTTACCGAAAATTGAGTAAGTTCTCCTGCCTTTTTCTATTAAATCCCACTCTTCTTGCCAGATTTGTAATAGTTTATTTTTGACGTCTCGTTTCTTGTAATAAAAACCATCCATTATTTCAAAAACGTTTCCTTGATCTCCTTTTTTCATCCAAAAGCATGCACCCCTGTATCGTAGGGTAAAGTCAATAGGCCAAACTCCCATGATAACTAGCAAAGCCATGGTTGGTGTTGTGTTCACTGCTCCTATAAATCGGAGTAGGATCTTCCTCTGTGATCTTCTCAGTAAGGTCTTGACTGTGGTAAGCTTGGCTCTGTGCGCCCACGTTGATGCTGCATAGGTCACTATGGCTCCAAATATGCTCGTATGGTAGGTGGTTATGGTGTTCAAGGGAATATAAGATGCGATGTCGAGCGATGTCATGCGCATGTGGTGCGACGTGACTCAATGCGCATGCTATGCGATACACATAAGATGCGGAATCAAGCGATGCCATGCGCATTAGACGCGACGTGACTCAATGCGCATGCGATGCGATGCACATAAGATGCGATATCAATCGATGCCATGCGCATGTGACGCGACGTGAATCAATGTGAATGCGGTGCGATGCATATAAGATGCGATATCAAGCGATGCCATGCGCATGTAACGCGACGTGAATCAATGTGAATGCGATGCGATGCACATAATATGTGATATCAAGCGATGCCATGCGCATGTGGCGTGATGTGACTCAATGCGCCTGCGATGCACGTAAGATGCGATGTCGAGCGATGGATGCGCATAAGACGGGATGTGACTCAATGCGCTGCGATGCGATGCACATAAGATGTGATATCAAGCGATGCCATGCGCATGTGACGCGACGTGACTCAATTTCCATGCGTTGCCCTCAAGATGCGATGTCGAGCGATGCATGCGCATGTGACGCGATGTGACTCAATGCGCTGCGATGCGATGCACATAAGATGCGATGTCGAGCGGTGTCATGCGCAATTGGTGCGACGTGACTCAATACGCATATGATGAGATGCACATAAGATGTGTTATCATGCGATGCCATGCGCAAGTGAAGCGACGTGACTCAATGCGCATGCGATGCGATGCACATGAGATGCGATATCAAGTGATGCCATGCGCATGTGACGCGACGTGACTCAATGGAATGCGATGCGATGCACATAAGATGCGATAACAAGCGCTACAGCTCCTAAGCGACATATGCAATTACTGCCTGCAACAAGGTTACTATCCTACATGCTGGAAACAAGCAAATGTGCTTATGTTCCCAAAACCAGGCAAAGACAGAGCTGAACCAAACAACTATAGGCCAATTAGGCTGCTAAAAACGGTAAGCAAGGTAGCGGAAAAAGTGCTACAGAAACGCATGAGCTCACATATTAAAAAGAATAACATTATTATAGAGGAACAATTTGGGTTTCGTGCAAATCATTCCACAACGCTGCAATTAACCCGAAAAATAGAGTATATAACAAGGGGTTTCAACGAAAACAAATCAACAGCGGTAATATTCCTAGATGTGGAACGGGCCTTCGATACTGTGTACCATGCAGGCCTAATACGCAAGCTGAAAAATCTGAATTTCCCAGACGTCATGGTCAAACTGATCGCGCACTACCTTACCGGTAGAACTTTTACGGTAACTCTCCAAGGCAAAAGCACCCAGGTGCGAGAAATTATGGCCGGGGTCCCACAAGGTAGTTTACTGGGGCCCACGCTGTTCAATATATATATAAACGACATACCCAACACCCCGGATACAAAACTCTCCATCTACGCGGACCCCCTCCGAAGGAGTGTCGCCTTGCCGTGGCGGAGGGGCTCAGTACCCAATCCAGACGGCCTACTAAGTGTGTCTTTGTGACCACTGATGGGCAAGAGGTGAGGGGAAGCTAAGAACATTCCAACGGGTAGATGAGGCTCGTTAGTCTTGGTCGACAACTCATCTAGGAGAAGAGGACCCCGAAATCAAACTCCCCCAGGGGAACCTACCACGGTAGGTCCGGGTTTGGCGCGCCCGGGGCTCCGAGCTTCGCACCATCATTTCACCCCCTCCATATACATTAACTGTGCCACGTGCAGCGATTTATGTTGCTTTTATATCACCCTCTTCCTCTTCTAGGTTTATTCCGATTATTAGTTAGTAAGGCCTTTGTTTTATAACTCCTGTCTCACCAGCAGGGATCTTTCCTATCTCCGTGGTCCTGTCCCACGGTTTTCAGCGCGGCCCCCGACTTGTGTGCTCTTCGGAGGTCTCAGGCGCGAAGGCTAGGCGGACCCTTCACACTGCCCCCATGCGTAGCCTTAGGTGCGGAGCCCGTCCACACGTCAAGTACACCCACGTAGCTCCTTGAGGGCACGGCCGGTGTTAATCTCAGGACGGCCGTGTGCCATCGGGTTAGTATCACCGGCCGGACGTGTTACCGCTGACGGAACCCCGGTGTAATCAACTCGAAGTCCCCTTAATCCACGCTGACTCCGTTGAGGCAGCGTGTGCTAAAGCGGGGAGCCACAGGCGGTTATTCCTGTGGTGGGGGCATAAAACCGGGGTGTCACGTGGTGAACGGTTTACCCATGCGGACAAGCAGTGGAGATCGGAGGGTAGCCCCTCTGAAGTACGCCTTGAGGTCAGTCATGGAGGGGTCTCCATGGCGGCACAGACCGTGGAGATTTTGGTGTCTTTTATCCTTTGACCCCCGGATGGCAGGCTTACGCCGACGGTTCCGGATGGGGGTCCAAATAATCATGTCTCCGCGCAAACCCTCCCTCATTGACAGTTTTTTGGTGCTGACCTTGCAATGTGAAGGAAAGACGATGAAGGACATTAGCCCGTTCTATATTAAAAAGGAAGTCGATAGGATCTGTGGCCCGGTTAAAAACGCAACCAGACTTAGAGATGGCACGTTATTGATCGAGGTGATGAATGGAGATCAGTCGCAGAAGCTGTTGAAGGCGAGTTTGTTGGGCTCCTACCCTATCCGGGTAGCCCCACATAAGACCCTCAACTCGTGTAGAGGAGTAGTAACCACTTCCAGCCTCGACGATCTCTCCAACGAAGAAATTGTCACCTGCCTCTCTGATCAGCGAGTCTGCCAAGCATACCGATTAACTCGGAAACAGGATGGGAAAGAGTGTGCCTTACGTACAGTATTCCTTACGTTTAAGGGCACTCAGCTGCCAGAATACATCTACTGTGGCTACGAGCGTGCTGCAGTACGAGCGTATGTCCCGAATCCCATGCGCTGTTTTCAGTGTCAGAGATTCGGGCATACTAGGACCTCGTGTAACCATCCTGCAGCTTGTGAACGTTGCGGCTTACCGGCACACGAAGACACGGCTTGCACTCGAGACCCATGCTGTGTGAACTGTGGGGGTAACCATCCATCTAGCTCACGTCAGTGTCCTAAGTTCTTGGACGAAAAGAGTATTCAGGAGTTGCGGGTAAAGGAGCGCCTGACATTTATAGAAGCGCGTCGGCGTTTCGAACAACTGAAGCCTGCCACCACCTTAGCTTATTCGTCGGCAGCTCGGCGCCCTCCTGTTGCTACTGTCGGCTTGCAACATGTCACCGTTGCAAATGCCTCGACACAGACTGACCTTCCAGAGAGCACCCCAAAAGTTAGTCGAAAAAGTGCAGTGTCTAAAACATCTTCTGCCGTGCAGACCACAGTTTCCAAGCCGTTAGGAAGCGGTAAGGATCCTATCGATGGAAGTCGTTCGCGACATAAAGTTCGCGCAAGTAGTCTCACGTCCTCTCAGAGATCCCGCTCTCGCTCTGCGAGTCGTAGGGGATCCTCTGCCTCGCACACCTCCGAGGAATCGCCAGAGGACGGCGACTTCCACATAGTTGGACCTAAGTCAGCCAAGGTGAAAAAGAATAAAAAGATGAAGACTAGCCATTAATCCTTTTTCACTATGGAAATAATCCAGTGGAATGTTAATGGGTTCCGGGCACGTGTTCCGGACATACAGCATCTAATTTCTCAACGCTGTCCATCTATCGTCTGTCTACAGGAAACCCATCTGCAACCTCATCACGCACTCTATCTTCGTGGATTTGTGGCCTTTAGACATGATTCTGCAGCTGATCGACGGGCAAGCGGTGGTGTTGCTATTCTGGTGGCGAATACCATCCCTGCCACCAGCATACCACTAAACACGCCGCTCCAAGCTGTAGCGGTACGTGTACAGCTGCAGAGCCTTTCTTTCTCTATCTGTAATGTCTATCTGCCACGGGTCAGTGTCGTACACGAGAACGAACTTCGGGCTCTCTTGGCACAGATTCCGCCACCGTTTCTTCTTCTAGGCGACTTGAATGCCAAAAAAACCATGTGGGGCTCCGACACTGAGGATGCTCGTGGTTGCCTTGTAGCAGACGTTTGTGATATGTCTGGCCTACTTCTATTAAACACTGGTGCCCCTACCTTTTTATCATCTGCCTACGGTACCTACTCCGCTTTAGACGTGAGCTTCTGTAGCCCGTCACTGGTGCCACTCCTTGATTGGTCGGTGCTCAGCGACCTCTTTGGCAGTGATCATTTTCCCATTAGCATTCACGTATCTATTCTCCATCCTGTGCCAACACGATATCCTCACTGGATTATTTCCAAGGCTGACTGGGGGAAATTTCGTTCCCTCATTCGCTTCACAACGATGTCTTCCCCACCATCGATGAACTGGTGGAATATTTTACTTGTTCTGTCCTGCTCGCAGCGAATTCCAGCATTCCTCGTGGTTCTACTACACCTCGTCACGTTCCTGTGCCTTGGTGGTCCGAGGAATGCAGTTTGGCTATTAAAGCAAGGAAGCGTGCTCTGCGTGTCTTCAGTTCACATCCTACGGAGGAGAACTTGATAGCTTTTAAGCGTTCTCGTGCCAGGGCTCGATTTGTCCTCCGGTGTGCAAAACGCACATCGTGGGAAACTTTTGTCTCTTCTCTGTCCCGTCGCACTCCGGCAAGAGGGTGTGGACTGCTGTTCGCCGCATGTATGGCAAGTGTCGCCGGACTATCATTCCCGGCCTTGCCATAAGCGGATCGCATTACACCAGCGAACAGGATATCGCCGACGCCCTTGCTACTTCGTTTGCTGCTACTAGCCAAACGAATAGTTACGACAGAGCTTTTATACCTCTTAAGGAATCTGCCGAGCGGATAGTTCTTCCTTTTAGTAGTGACTGTACTGAACCGTACAACGCACCCTTTACCGTATCGGAGTTACAGCACTCTTTGTCACTTGCTAAAGATTCCTCTCCTGGTCCAGATGACATCCATCGACAAATGCTGCTTCACCTTCCACCTTCGGCTTCGTCTTTTCTGCTTGGTATTTATAATCGTATCTGGCACGAGCAGGTCTTTCCCTCCTCCTGGCGAGTGGGTATTGTCATCCCTATCCCTCGACCTGGAAAAGACAGGACACTTCCCTCTAGTTACCGCCCTATTTGCCTAACGAGTGTTGTTTGTAAGACCTTCGAACGGATGATTAACACTCGTTTAGTGTGGTGGCTAGAGACGCATAACCTGCTCACCAACATTCAGTGCGGTTTTCGTTGCCATCGCTCTAGCGTCGACCGTCTGACACGCTTAGAGGCTTACATCCAGAATGCCTTTCTGCTGAAGCAGCATGTCGTGGGTGTCTTCTTTGATTTAGAGAAGGCCTACGACACCACCTGGCGCTATGGAATCCTTCGTGCTCTGCACGGTTACGGTTTACGCGGTCACTTAGCGCTGTTCATTTTAAACTTTTTACGACTTCGAAAATTTCGTGTCCGCATTGGTAATACCCTGTCACAAGAAAAGATTCAGGAGAATGGTGTGCCTCAGGGGTCCATCCTGAGTGTCACGCTCTTCGCCGTAGCAATCAACGGAATCGCTGATGTTGTTCGTAGCGGAATCCCGATGTCACTGTATGTTGACGACTTTGCAATTTACTATCGCTCTTATAATCTCGAGCACATTGAGCGTCAACTGCAGCTGACCATAACATCAATCGCAGACTGGGCCCTTCGCTCCGGCTTTCAGTTCTCACCTACGAAAACTTAGTGTATCCACTTCCATCGAGTTCGCGGTGTACACCCTCCTCCTGATTTTGATTTGCGTGGCACACGTCTACCGTTTGTCCCGCACCTCAAGTTCCTTGGCCTGCACTTCGACAGTAAGCTGACGTGGGAGTACCATATTCGCCAACTGCGTGCTTCCTGCGATCGCTCACTTCGAGTACTCCGCCTTTTATCCGGAGTTTCTTGGGGCGGTGATCGTACAGTTATGTTACGATTGTATCGATCACTGGTGCGGTCAAAAATAGACTACGGTAGTTTTATCTATGGTGCGGCGTCCGCCTCTAAACTTCGTCTTTTAGATACTGTACACCATGCTGGTATCCGTCTCGCTACTGGGGCGTTCCCAACCAGTAGAGTTGAGTGTCTGTATGCTGAGTCTGGAGAACCACCACTGTCGGTCCGTCGTTCGATTTTATTGTGTTCGTATGTGGCAAGGTTGGCAGCATATCCGGGTCATCCTTCTTTTAAATGTGTCCTGCGTCCCGACCTTGCTCACCGTTATCTGCGCAACACAACTATATCGCGCCCAAGCGGTATTCGGTTCCGCGAACTACTTGGCAAACAGGATCTCCGCATGCCTGCTGTAGAGCGATTCTCTCTAGGACGCTCTGCTCCTTGGCAACTCCGGCGCGCGCAATTCGACCTGGAGCTCTCAGGCTATGCTAAGCTTTCCACCCCGCAATCGGTGTATCGACAACTGTTCACCGAACTTTTGGGCCGCCACCGGACTTTCACCCCAGTTTTTACCGATGGGTCTCAGGTGGGTGGAGCTACGGGATGTAGTTTCGTGTGTAACGACGAGGCGCACCAGTACCGACTTCCGGACCATAGTTCGGTTTTTACTGCCGAGCTGTTTGCTATATTTTATTGTTTACTTTTTATTGCTAACTCAGCTCCCGGCAGTTTTATCATTTGTTCAGACTCTCTGAGAGCCATTCAGTCCTTGGACCAGTTTATCGGCACCTCAGCATTCGTTTTAAAAATACAGGCTCTCATTTCGCAACTGCTCTCGCGCGGATACCAGTTGATTTTTACCTGGACCCCAGGCCATGTGGGTATACCCGGCAATGAGAAAGCGGATGCGGCTGCTAAAACTGCTTGCCGTTTGCCGGATGTTGCCACACACAGTGTGCCATATGTCGATGTGCAGCGCCATTTCCGTCGACATCTTTTGTCGATCTGGCAGCAGTCATGGAAGAAATTCTCTGGTTCTCAATTGCGGACCATTAAAGACAACGTAGATCCCTGGATGACATCCTGCAGGGACTCGAGGCGGGCTGAAGTTTTCCTCACCCGCCTGAGGATAGGTCACACACGGGCGACACATGGTTCCATTTGCGTGGCGACCCTGCGCCTGTCTGCCCTACGTGCAACATCCAACTTTCTGTGGCCCATATCCTTATAGACTGTCCGCAATACGCTCGTGAGCGCCAGTCGGTTGGCCTGGGGTGTACGCTTGCCTCAATTTTGGGTGACGACCCTGTGTCTGCCTGTAAGGCGCTGCGGTTCGTTGCACAAATTGGGTTCGCAAAGCAAGTATAACGTGTTTTTAGTGTGTGAAATTTTTTTTAGCGTTTTAACATAGGTTTTTGTGTTTTACGTCTTAGTGTTTTAAGTGCTTAGTTTTAATGTGTTTTAGCTTCGATCTTTTACACATTTTAATGAATGGTTTTACCAAGTTTTAACTTAGCGCACTCATGTGCCGTTTGGTGATTTTATCTGTCTGCGTTTTTAGTTGCCATTTTAAACTTCAGTTTTTAGGCGAGTTTTAGATTTTTTTTTTTTTTAATTTTCTGACCTAGGGCCCAAATGACCTAGTTGTCGACGGGCCCCTAAACTCCATTCATCCATCCATCTACGCGGACGACACTGCAATTGCAGCCCAGTCATGGGGGCCCGACACGATAGGCCGCAGACTGCAGAACGCGCTAACAGTCCTAGAACCATGGCTGAAAAAATGGAGAATAAAAGTAAACACAGCCAAATCACAAGCCGTATTCTTCACCAAAAACACTCCCACTCAAACAAAGCGCCAAATATCATGCTATTCGGAGAAAGAATAATCTGGAAAAATACAGCAAGGTACCTCGGAGTTACGCTGAACTCCAAGCTCACATTCAACGAACACACCACCAACGTGAGGAGAAAAGCAAACCAGCAACTTGGCGCAATATATCCTATTCTAAATCGAAAAAGTGCACTAAGCAAGCAAATGGGGCTGACCCTATACAAGAGCCTAATTAGGCCAGTCATGACTTACGCAGCACCCGCATGGGGCCACTGCGCTAAGACTCATATCAAGAAATTGCAACTAATGCAAAACAGAGCTCTAAGAATAATTACAAAAGTGCCCAGGTCGGCCCCATTGGACATACTCCACGAGGACACGAAAATGCACACATTAGAGCAGTTTATTAAAAAGCTCGCAGCAAACATGTACAATCAAGCAAAAACAAGTCACAAGGCGGCCATAAGCACACTGGGCAATTACGATCACTCCGCAGATAAACATAAAAGACCACTATCGCTGTTTGACAGGACCATCCCCCTGAACAGGCACAGTACAGACGACGACGAAGCCATCAGATAGTACCTTAATAACTTAGTCCCACCATAGTTGCCCGCAAGTCCCGGGAAGGATGACATCCCCTCCCTGGGCGGACCGGGGGGTCTCGGGTGCCCCCCAACACAATGATGACCTGGCAAAATAGAAGGACTTGAACGGAATAATTAGCTTAGGAAAAAGAAAAAAAAAGTGAAAAGAAAAAAAAAAATAAATAAATAAAAAAATAATTATAATTTAAAAAAATATATATACATGTTAAACATTTAAAATACTTATAAACAGATATATTCTGTAGCACGTAGACAACCCCCTCCCTATGTATATGTTGTCCCCACTTGTTTGTTACAGGACCAGCAGCGACCAGCTCTAGCATTGCCAGAACTTAGAAATAAGCATTAACATATGATTTGTACAAAGTGTAAATATGAATAAATATGCATTGTGTCCCAACCAATCTCCCTCTGTACATGCTCCCCCATCCCCCAGACACTGTGTTTCAAGAACAACAGCGACCAGCTGAGGAATCACGAAGTCAACTCCCACTCCAGTTGAAGCCACAAGACTCAGATAAGTACCCACAATAACATATAAGCATGACACCTCAAAACCGCTCCTTCTGCATGAGCATGAAGTACCACTACTAACAATAAGGTCCCTGATCTGGGCTCCGGTCAAGATCAGTACCTATTCCCCACTCTGCCTGCATACTCTCTTGGATGCAGGTGCCTATTTATAAATCACCCACTAACATTCGGTTTGCTTCGTCGGTACCGGACACCACTTACCACTTTTCCTACCCTTCACTGTAGCGTAGATAGTGCATACTAGGGGAGGCGATGTAGATCCCTTTCGGATGATCGTCACCTGGGCTGTAGGAGGAGGGGCCAGTCCAAAATTAAAAAAAAAAAAAAATGCCAAGCCCATGTGACGCGACGTCACTCAATGCGCATGCGATGCGACGCGCATAACATGCGATATCAAGAGATGCCATGCGCATGTGACGCGTCGTGACTCAATGCGCATGCGATGCGATAAACATAAGATGCGATATCAAGCGATGCCATGCACATGTGACGCGATGTGACTGAATGCGCATGCGATGCGTTGCTGATAAGATGCGATAACTAGCGATGCCATGCGCATTGGACGCGACGTGACTCAATGCGCATGCGATGCGATGCACATAAGATGCGATATCAAGCGATGCCATGCGCATGTAACGCGACGTGACTCAATGCGTATGCGATGCGATGCACATAAGATGCGATTACAAGCGCTGCCATGCGCATGTTACGAGTCGTGACTCAATGCGCATGCGATGCGATGCACATAACATGCGATATCAAGCGGTGCCTTGCGTATCTGACGCAAAGTGACTCAATGCGCATGCGATGCGATGCACATAAGATGCGATATCAAGCGATGCCATGCGCATGTGACGCGATATGACTCAATATGCATGCGATGAGATGCGATGCACATAAGATGCGATGTCGAGCGATTCCATGCGCGTGTGATGCGATTTGACTCATGCGCATGCGATGCACTTAAGATGCGATGTCGAGCGATGCATGCGTATGTGACGCGATGTGACTCAATGCGCTGCGATGCGATGCACATAAGATGCGATATCAAGCGAAGCCATGCGCATATGACCTGATGTCACTCAATGCGCATGCGATGCGACGCACAAAAGATGCGATGTCGAGCGATGTCATGCGCATGTGGTGCGACGTGACTCAATGCACATGCGATGCGATGAACATAAGATGCGATATCAAGCAATGCCAAGCGTAAGCGACGCGATGCACATAAGATGCGATATAAAGCGATGCCATGCGCATGTGACGCGACGTGAGTCAATGCGCATGCGATGCGATGCACATAAGATGCGATATCAAGCGATGCCATGCGCATATGATGCGACGTGACTTAATGCGCATGCGATGCGATGCACATGAGATCCAATATCAAGCGATGCCATGCGCATGTGATGCGACGTGACTGAATGCGCATGCGATGCGATGAAGATGAGAGGCGATATCAAGCGATGCCATGCGCATCTGACGCGACGTGACTCAATGCGCATGCGATGCGATGCCCATAATATACGATATCAAGCGATGCCATGCGCATGTGGCGCGACGTGATTCAATGAACATGCGATGCGATGCACATAAGATGCGATATCGAGCGATGCCATGTAAATGTGACGAGACATGGCTCAATGCGCATGCGATGCGATGCACATAGAATGCAATGTCGAGCGATGCCATGGGCGTGTGATGCGATGTGACTAAATGCGCATGCGATGCACATAAAGTGCGATGCCGAGCGATGCATGCGCATGTGACGCGATGTGACACAATGCGCTGCGATGCGATGCACATAAGATGCGATATCAAGCGATGCCATGCGCATATGGTGCGACGTGACTCAATGCGCATGCGATGCGATGCAGATAAGATGCGATATCAAGCGATGCCATGCGCATGTGACGCGACGTGACTCAACCGCATGCGATGCGAGGCACATAAGGTGCGATTTCGAGCGATGCATGTGCATGTGACGCGATGTGGCTCAATGCGCTACGAAGCGATGCACATAAGATGCGACATCAAGCGATGCCATGCGCATGTGACGCGATGTGACTCAACACGAATGCGATGCGATGCACATAAGATGCGATGTCGAGCGATGTCATGCGAATGTGATGCGAGGTGACTCAATGCGCATGTGATGCGATGCACATAAGATGCGATATCAAGCGATGCCATGCGCATGTGACGTGATGTGACTCATCCCGCATGCGATGCAGTGCACATAAGATGCGATGTCGAGCGATGCATGGGCATGTGACACGATGTGACTAAATGCGCATGCGATGCGATGCACATAAGATGCGATATCAAGCGATGCCATGCGCATGTGATGCGACGTGACTCAATGCGCATAAGCTGCGATGCACATGAGGTGCGATATCAAGCGATGCCATGCGCATGTGACGTGACGTTACTCAGTTCGCATGCGATGCGATGCTCATAAGATGCGATAACAAGAGATACCATGCGCATGTGGCGTGATGTCACTCAATGCACTGGGATGCGATGCACATAAGATGCGATATCAAGAGATGCCATGCACATGTGACGCGACGTGACTCAATGCGCATGCGATGCGGTATCAAGCGATGGTATGCGCATGTGACGCGATGTGGCTCAATACGCATGTGATGCGATGCACATAAGATGCGATATCAAGGGACGCCATGCGCATGTGACGCGATGTGCCTCAATCCGCATGCGATGCAGTGCACATAAGATGCGATATCAAGCGATGCTATGTGCATGTGACGCGATGTGACTCAATACGCATGCGATGCGATGCACATAAGATGCGAGTAGTAGTAATAATGGCGTTTTAAAATCACTCAAAGGGATGCCGCTAATTGGTTAACAATGGGGGCTAATTGGATTACACGTGTTTTCACACTCCATTGTCTTTGTCGGTGAAAAGCCGACAATGGGTCGACCCTCATCATCTGTCAGATTACCATCGATAAGGGTTGACAAGGGTTGACAGGTTAATTACCCATGTTAACATGTGTTTAACATGGCCACGCCCACCTGGCACGCGACAGCCATTGACGTCACAGTCGAGCCCCTTAAACATGACGTCACAACCAGGACAATATTTTAAAACCACTCAAGCCACGCCCACCTGGCATGCGACAGTCAATGACGTCATAACCACACCTCCTCTTTCGCCAGGGGTGTACATGTCGCACCTACTTTTGGCATCCACTTCCCCTATCGGCACAGACACACCTACAGCACAATATTTTAAAACCACTCAAAGGGATGCCGCTAATTGGTTAACAATGGGGGCTAATTGGATTACACGTGTTTTCACACCTCTAAGCCACGCCCACCTGGCACGCGACCCTGATTGACGTCAGAAACACGCCCGCCTGGCACGCGACCATGAATGACGTCAGAACCACGCCTATCTGGCAAGCGACAGCCATTGACGTCACAGTCGAGCCCCTTAAACATGACGTCACACCCAGCACAACATTTTAAAACCACTCAAAGGTGCCGCTATGTTCCTTTAAACCCACTCAAAGGGATGCCGCCAATCAATTAACAAATGCGCTAATTAGATATTAATTAGCGGCATTGCTATCCACTGTGTATGTGTTTGTGTCTGTGTGTATGTCCGTGTATGTGTGTGTATGTGTATGTGTATGTGTGTGGCGTGAAAGTGTGTGTGTCTGTGTGTGTATGTGTCTCTGTGTGTATGTGTGTAAGTGTGTGTGTGCGGCGTGAAAGTATTAAAATGATAAACATTTACCTTGTTTAAACTTTAAAAAAATGTGGGGAAATGCATGTTAACGTTGAACTAGCAAATAAAAAAACGAAGCAAGTTAATCTTGACTCACGTAGTTTCCTGATTATATACATTTAAATACAAACTTAATCTTGAATGCGTAGTCGTTTATAAGGTGGGTTCAGTTGAGAGGAATGTGTTTGTTACTTAAAAGATACATAACAAACGTTTCGCTTCTTAATTCGATGTTGGATTTGTTACCGTCATAAAAGTATAAAAAATCTGTAGAATGTACGTTTTAGTACTGATTGAAGCCGCTATAAGGCGCTGCAAGCGTGATCGATTTGACAATCGAAACATTCGCAGGAAAAACCGAATGCTTGGATTTACCCTGTCCTCTTCACCACTATGTGACATCATTAACAAGTCTTGACTTGAAATGTTTAAAGTAGTATTTCTTCAATATTAAATAATACATTTAATAAAAAGGTCCTACGCTGAGGGTGATAGGCAACTTCACCAACATGACTGTTTTGAGGGCGTGTATAATATATACGGGGTTATTCTAATGTAGGCCTCAGACAGTTCGCTTATTATCATTTGAACTCGTCTCATAGCATATAGGCATTTGACAAATGAAACATTAGCTATCTTTAGACAAGTTTTCCCAAAATCAATGCAATGGTCCTCTGTCTTCGCCAGGAAAAAAACAACCTTTCTTTTGACAGTGACAAGGTAATAAACTTTGTCAGGGAAGGAAGAAAGCATCTTACTAATGGTGCAATCCGATAACATCTTTAGGGTCTTTCCGAAACACGAAAGAATAAGAATTGTAATTTTTCCTGTTTAAACATTGAGATTGCGAGAAACCCTTTTTAAATGATCAATGTGTCCAGGTGCCTAGCTGAATACATTGTTAATAAGGGTCACTCGAAGGGGACAATGTGTTTACATCTCAGAGGATCTTTATCTATCTATATAACAAAACCCCTTTGTCTAAGTCATTTAAAAGACATATGTATTCATTTGAGCGGTCTTTGCTGCAGACCTTTTAAAGGATAAGTATATTTTGATGTAGCCTTTTCACTGTAAACTTATGTTTTGACGAGGAAAATACCGATATAAGAAAACAATATATATTCTTTTTAGCTAAAAGCATCTTACTAATGGTGCAATCCGATAACATCTTTAGGGTCTTTCCGAAACACGAAAGAACGAGTATTGCAATTTTTACTGTTTAAACGAGCCAGTTGCCAGAAATAGGGTTGTCCATGTCCTAGGGACATCTTACCGCCCCCCTCCCCCTCAACATCTTAAGGTGGAGAGATATTTCCTCTAAAACCAATGAAAAAAGTTTATTTCACTAGCCAATCACAAAGATTTTGAAAAATTAAATAGCCAATCATATCAATGAAGACCTGCTATTATGCGCATGCGCGAAATCTTGGATAATTATTGTGTTTATACACGCCTCCTCCAGAAGTCGTATAAAAGGACCTGAAAAAAAATCAAGAACTCCACCGTTTCGAAAGAAATTGACTTGTGTCTACTGTAACTGAAGCTAGTCGTAAAGTGGAAGATTTTCACAAGTAGTCTTCGCTGCAAGTGGAATCATCAACTCATCGAAAATGTCTGGTAAGTTTTACATGCATTTTTTATCTATTTGCTCATTTTTGTTCTATTAAGATGGTGCTTTATATATATATATATATATATATATATATATATATATATATATATATATTTTTTTTTTTCAATTAACCCGAGCTTTTATTGCCCTTCACACGTTGAATACAGTGTGTGCTTTTTATTATGTTTTAACTTCCGTGTGTGATTACTTGTAATTGTTTGATACCCGAAATATAAGAATACTTAAATTGCAAGCTCGCACGCTATATGCTTAAAAAATATTTGCTTTAAATAACTGCTAGTACTAATAATTAATTATTCGGTGTACGTTACATGCATGAAGAGAAGGGACAAGACGTGCACGACTTCTCGACGTCGCACACCGAGAGGTGTTTAGGGTAAAATGCACCTTTCTTCACGCGGTTTAAATAACACGTAGACCCCTTAAAATCTCTGTTGCATGCAGAACAGTGTACGCACGCATCAAACCGCGTATCGCATATCTGGTGGCATTTACAACACTTAGCGTCGTACCTATGGTATTCTCTTTTGTATGGCGAAGGGTGACGACACTGACGGCAATAATATTTGCATTTAAGCACGCGTGGAGGTCAACAATGGTGTTAAATTCCCAGGCGTCTACCACAAAACCACATTTAAAGATTTTCGTGCTAATGAGCTTCCGTTCCCTGAGCCATTTAATTCCCACACGTGTGTTTTTTGCAAACCTTGACCGATTCCATTCCACCCCTGCGCCAAGGGGAGAACGATGAAGTTCTGAATGGAGGTAAGAATGTTTACAATGTATTTGTACAATTAAATATACTTATTGTTCCTGACCTTCTATATGTTTAGGTATAAGGGAAATATGGGAAAAGAACGAGCTTTGAGTATTACTCCGATGTTTAGTTATTATGTGTTTTACTTATTATGTGTTTTAGGTACAAGGGAAATATGGGAAAAGAACACGTTTCAAGTATTAGTCAAATGTTTACTTATCATTATTATTATCATTATTATTATTATTATTATTATTATTATTATTATTATTATTATTATTATTATTATTATTATTATTAACATTATTATTATTATTAACATTATTATTAACATTACAGGAGATTCTTTGTCAATAGGGAGCGGACTATCAGGCACCTATTTTGGTGGAGTATTGAGGGATAGAAACGATTTTGATTAAAATGGCATACTTAAGATATTTTTATGACAAAGGAAATGAGTATTTTGAAATTACTGGCCATAGCTTATGTAGTCGTCTTTACTCTCGACAACTTTTGAATAACTCGTTAACCGTAAGAGACACACAGAATCTTGCTAAACAATAATGTAGATCTCGCTAAAACACAAAATTTATGTTCAAATAATTATTTTTATAGATGGAATAATTTGTACAAATGTTTATCTCAACTAACATGATGAAGATATATAAGTAAGACTTTGTAAGAATGGCTAGTACAAGAGTAGAGAAAGTTAAGTGAGGGCAACATATATATGTTTATTTTTTTTTTTTGGTATATAACCCGTCATTCACTGAAAAACTGTTTCTTCTTTAAATCCTAGTTATCGTTGAATTCTCAGAGTATCAACAGTCTTGGCTATCATCTCAATTGAGCTTTTCAGCTTTGCAATTTCTTTCTTGTATTCCTGAGTCTGCGACTTGAACGCTTCAGCGAAGATTCCCGTATTGGCATATTGGCTTCTGTTTGATTCTTCTAGTGCTGAAATTTGACTACTCTGTTTCTTGTAATTTTCCAACAATATGTTTGTAATCATATCTGATGAAGTTCCTTTCACATTTTCTAAATTTGATTGGAAGGAATTAACAGCACTTGACTGGTTAATTGCTGACGATAAAGTTGACAGACGATTCATTATCAACGCTTCCAAGGTATTAACTTTCTGATTACATGCATTTTGGAGGTCTGTTCTCTCCCTGTCGAGAGCCTCGGTCAGGTACTTATTGAAATATTCTGTGACGTACTTTCTGTTCGGTACATCATGTTCGTGTATAGGTGCTAGTAATACTTTCAATCTAGCTTTGTCGAGAATAATGTTGTGTGCGTTATCTCTCCTGAAAATGTATTTTGTAATCAGATCACTAATCATCTTCTTAACCATAACCTCAATTTGTTTAGCACTTTCCCTCGTGAAATCACGTATCCTATTCTCAATTCCATCCACGTAACTCTTGTTGGAAGCATCATTATCTTCTTCGGGGTCGTGAACATTACACAATCTTCTGTTCCTAAATTGATAGTTTCCTTTCGCATCTTTATTTATTATATAGCGATCGAACACTCCTCTAACAGGAGTAGCTCTCTGGGAACCGAACCTGTCGATACTCATGATTCACTGTGAATGACCGTCTTCTCTTTTACCTACTTTAATATATACATCAAATCCTTTTCTATAACGACCTTCATCCATGTAAAACTCTGGAACTATCACAACAAAAGGTCTCCCTTCCGAAGGGCTCTCCCACACCGATTTACACAGATCTTTAAATTCTTTGTAGGTCATGTCAGTGTTTACATAATCCTCATAAATGTGTTTCAGGTTTAAGTTGTCTTGTCTGAAGAGTATAATCATATTTGTATTATCGCGAATTAAATGTTTTGGCACTTTGGCATAGGACTGTGCCAGATATAGAGAGTCCACATTGCGATGTCTGCCCATGCTGTAAAATGCTGCAATTTTCCCCTGTTTTTCAGTAATGACATCATCAAATACAAAGACAGAATTTTCTTTCACCTCAGATGGGTCCATAACAGCTTCTCCATCGCTGAAGGTATTCACTTCTATTCCATCAATGTTTTCGAGTACTTTCAATAGGTATTGATACTTTGGCTGGTAGAGCGACTTTGAATAAATATACAGGTTTTCAAAGCGTACTCCATTCTCGTGTAGTAACATATTGAGTAATACATTTGTTTTCCTTGCATTTGAGCTGCCTAAAATAAGAGCCCTGACATTAGGGGGAAAGAGCTTTCCGTGTCGATTACACCTAAAGTCACTTTCAAAGTCCAATACCTGGATAGGAAGAGAGCACTCTTGCTTCTCAAGCTCCATCTTAACAACTATCTCTTAAAAGACGTGCATAGTGATTATATACATTCTGAAAAAAAAAAATTAAGTAGAAACTAGACTAGCTTAGACACCAAAGGGAAGATATAAAAGGAAGAATGTACATAGGCACGCATTAGTATATCATGAGAGCCCAGAGAGGGAAGACAACGCCTTATAAGATAGGCTCGGGAATTATTAATTCAATAATTAATTCACTACCCTTTGAAGTTCACTTGCCTGGATATAGATATTGCGGTCCTGGAACAAAACTAGAAAAGCGCCTGCAAAGAGGAGACCCAGGAGTCAACGAATTAGACCAGGCCTGTAAGCTACATGACATAGCCTACGCTAAGCATAAAGACCTAGCGTCGAGACACTTAGCTGATAAGATTCTTATAGAGAAGGCCTGGAGACGTGTTCATTCATCGGACTCATCTTTCGGCGAGAGGCTAGCAGCCAGGATAGTAGCTGCAATCATGAAAGGCAAGGTTGCATTGGGTGCCGGAAAGAGAAAGAAGAGA
The DNA here is from genome assembly GCA_030765045.1 of Tenodera sinensis. Classification (NCBI taxonomy): domain Eukaryota; kingdom Metazoa; phylum Arthropoda; class Insecta; order Mantodea; family Mantidae; genus Tenodera; species Tenodera sinensis. The sequence goes on along the minus strand of CM060970.1, from coordinate 110,426,693 downwards.
GGAGGGTTTCTACCATTAATACCTATCATTGCTGCTTTAGGCGCTGCGGCCGGAGGTGCGGCACAAATTGCCACAGCAGTCAATAAGAAGAAGGCGGCTGATAGACAACTTGCAGAAATGGCAAGACACAACAAGATGATGGAGACTAAAGGAAAAGGTCTTCAAAAGGGAAAGAAGAGGTCCAAGAAGAAGAAAGGAGGGGTTTTACCAGTGAAATCGCTAATGCCATCTTTGGCCGCGGTTTCTAAAATTGTCAAGAATTTAAAAAAGAAAAAAGGTTCTAAAGGGAAGGGAATCAAGAAAAGGTCAAAAAACTGTGGAAAAGGGCTGTACATTTACCGGAAGAAGCCTTGAGTAACATAGACATAGAAGTATATGCTAAACGTTTACAAATTCCTTATTTTAGAGGAGTATATATGATTGATAAACTACCTGCAAAGCCTCATTTCAAAGAGAGGATTATTGTTAACCTCGACACTTCTGATAATGAAGGAACGCATTGGGTTGCTGTAAGGAAGGAAGGTGATGTGGCATACTATTTCGACAGTTTTGGTAACTTGAAACCTCCTCCGGAGATTGAGAGCTATCTACAAGGTGTTAAGGTTCTGTATAATATGGAGAGATACCAACTTTTTGATTCAGTCATCTGCGGACACTTGTGCCTGCAATTTCTAGTAAGTTAAGGGGCGCTTCGTTGTCAATATGAGTTATACAGTTACATTGAGCGGGTCAGATGCTGTTATTTCAACATATCTAAACCCTCCTCTAAATTTAGATCCTTCAGGTCATTATGAAGTTGCTCTCCTGAATTTTGAAACATTCTACTCAATACCAAACGTCGACGAAAGTAATAATAGGTTTCATTATATTCGTAATGGTAAACCCGAAACTATTGTCATCCCCCATGGAACCTATGAGATTGCCGATATCAACACATTTCTAAAGGATAAACTAGGATTGAATGATGAAGTGTTTTTCTTAAGACCTAATAATAATACAATGAAAGCTGAAGTTAAATGTCCTTATACAATAAATTTTTCTAAGGATGGCTCCATAGGTTCTCTTCTAGGATTTGACTCTAAAATGATTCCTGCTGGAGAAGTGCATGAATCTGATAATCTTGTGAATATATTTAAAGTGAGCATCATCCGTGTGGAGTGCAGTATTGCGACAGGTTCCTTCATTGACGGTAAAAGCGGACACTCACTCTACGAGTTTTTCCCTTCTGTACCACCAGGATATCACATCTCGCAAGAACCGTCAAACCCTATATATCTACCAGTCATAGATACAGACTATATAGATCAAATCACCATTCGAGTGGTGGACCAGCACGGCAAGGCAATCGACTTCAGGAACGAGGTTATAACTACAAGACTTCACATAAGACGCAATGGTAATACATTTTAAAAGACAACGCAAATACTATAATAGACGACGTAGAACACATTTGAGACGTACTGTCTCTCCGGTCGTCGAGGAGTTAACATATACTAATCGCAAGTTCCTCGAGAGGTTAGGCTACAAAGTGCTATGATGGATATCCTGAACGTAACCGAGGTTCCTGTCTTTGACAACAAAATCACCAAAGAAGAGGAACATGTATTTCTACCATACAACACATCAGCTCTAGGTGAAAATGACGAAATTAGAATACCCTGCCAAGCTGAAGATTTGTATACGCTTCCTAACAGAAGTTATCTTTACATCGAGGGAGCTCTAACCAAACCCGATGGATCTCCTACCACAGCCAAGCTTTCTAATAATGCTATAGCATTCATGTTTGACGAGATTCGTCTAGATATGAATGGTTCAACAATAGACAGAACAAGAAATCCTGGAATAACTACAACTATACGCAATTATGTGTCTCTCAACCCTATGGAATCTAATCGTTTGCTGAATGCTGGATGGAGTTATCCCGGTGAGGAGGTTGATATAGTGCATGCTACGAATGGCGCATTCAATGCTATAGTCCCTCTATCGATGCTTCTTGGATTCGCTGATGATCACAAAGAACTCATTATCAATAGCAAGTTTGAATTGGTTCTCATAGGATCCAAGGATTCTAAAAACTGCGTACAGTCTTCAGATGGACAGGCAGCTAATTTGAGGTTAAATAGAATCGAGTGGAGGATTCCCGTAATTCGCCTTTGTGATGCTGAAAAGGTTCAGATTCTAAAAATTGTAAAGGCTGATAAACCTCTGCATATCGCATTCCGTTCCATGGACCTTCACACACAGCCTGCTGTACCTCAGACTAGATCCTTCACCTGGAATGTGGCTACAACGTCGAAACTTGAGAAGCCGCGCTTCGTCATAGTAGGAGCACAGACTGCAAGATTGGGTGATTATAAAAAAAATAGTTCTGAGTTTGATCACTGCAACATTATGAACCTCAGACTATTCCTGAATAGTGAATGCTACCCTTACCATGACTTGAACTTGGACTTTAGGAATTCGAAGTTTGCTTCATTATATGAAATGTACTGTAAATTTCAGAGTTCATATTATGATAGAGATAATTACCCTCTCTTGAAGAGAAAAGATTTTTTTCAACGAGCGCCATTATTTGTGATAGACTGTTCTCATCAACCCGACGAGGCTATAAACGGATCTGTTAACATCAGACTTGAGATTCAAGCGGCTGAAAATATTCCAGCACATACGTCTCTGTATTGCCTGATTCTTCATGACAAGGTGTTTACTTATACTCCGCTCACCCATGTGATTCAAACAATTATATAATTATATGTGCAAGAATTGTAGACTATGATCATTATATGTTTTGGAAATGTATATTGGGAAAGATTGTATTAGGATAATTTGTTAAAATAATAAATTGAATATATATCCTATAACACTGTTTTATTGATTTGATTATACATTTCAATCATTTTCCTTCTACTATTCCTACTACCTGAAAAGCTGGATGCTCCTGACATGAAAAATTCATTTAAATGACTAAGGTGTCTTTGAATATATGGCAGTATATAGCCTAGATTTTTTATAGCCTCAGCGTTTAAAGATACACCAAGGTCATTTAAACACGTATTTTTGAAATATATTGCTTTATCAAGATATACAATAACGTTGTATGCATATATTATGTTGCCACAATAGCTGAAATATTTGGATTCCTTTTCTTGATATAGATATTCCTCAATACTTTGAAAGTTTTTAAATATTATGTCATAGTCTTGTTTTGTAATATACGCAAATGACTTTTCACTTTCACTCTTAATGCACAACACTGGAATGTCATAGAATAGTCCAACATTCACATGCTGTGTTGCAGATATGCTGATGTCTTCAAGCATGAAATTGTTCATTCTGGGAGGCTTGGATGCTGCGATTCTTCTTCAATAAATACGTATATCACCTGTTCATCGCTTGGCATCTTCTTCTTCCTACATATGCGTTTCTGCTTTTTATGCGGTGTCTCATTATGTCTCTTCTTTCGTTCTCTCCTTGTAGCTCTGTAACATAGTTCAATGAAATCTTAGATATGCGTGTTATGCCATTTTGCCTGAAAGAGAATATATTTTGTTAGAGAATTCCCTGTATAATATTTAGATTACTTTAAAAAGATATGACTTACTCACTTCATTGACATCGACGGCTCAGGATGTATCTCAGGGGAACAATCAGGCGTCTTTGGAATTAGAATCTGATCAATTTCCATATCATCATGTGCATCATAAACACCAGAAGTTGAAGCACAGCCTCTATCAACTGGTAGAGCATCATGCTCTGAGCTAGAAACAGCACAATCAGGCACTGAAGCGGTATTCTCATCATCAATCGGTAGAGTATCCTGCTGTGAGATAGAAGCAATCCAATCAGCTACTGAAGTGACATTCTCGCGATCAAGTGGTAGAGTATCTTGCCTCGCGAATGGGACATCCACTTCATCAAAATCGATTCTATCGGGGTCCAAGTACTCTGGTGGCACTGGAACAGCCGGAGTTCTCATACGTTTTCTGAAATATAAATTTTTCTTATTAGCTAGCAATATAAATGTTTCTTATTAGCTAGCAATATAATCAGAAAATAGATTAGGGTAATTTCTTCGATATTTTTTTTTAGGGTTATTACTTACTCAAGCATTCTCTTCCTGCGCTGATAGGTTTCACAGCGTTCATTGCAGAAGAAGAATGAGGCCATGCAATCATGCATTTCAGGTTTAGTACATGACACTGTATGCATGTATCCGTCACACGTTTCCGTATCACACGCTGATACTGGCTTTGCCACAAAAACATCAGATTCGCCGACATCGCTAGGAACTTCATTCGCATTCGCATAATTTACTCTGCAACAACAAAATATATCAAATTAGTTATTATTTAAAGTAAAACTACTTATAATTATATATATATATATATTCAAGAAATAAAATATTACTTACAGTCTCTCTTTTTGATAAACATCACAGTTCTCCGTGCATATATCAAAAGTCGACATCTGCTCGTGGTGCGATGGCTGGCTACATAATATTGAATGCATTAAACCATTGCATGTTTCGGTATGAAAATAGTTGTAATGATGCAAATCCTCGCCACATTCACTCCAGTAATCATTCACATCTGATGCACGAGTATCGCTACCACAGGCCATCTCGAATATCACCGAATATCACCTCAAGAATAACTGGCTACGTCGCGAGGAGCGCTGCTTATATACACAAGAACCTGTTTGCAGGTTGGAGAAAGTTAATGACGTCACGTAGTGACGTAGAGGGGCAGATTTCAAGTCAAGACTTGTTAATGACGGCGCGCGTAAAGGGGCAGATTTAATGTCCAGACTTGTTAATGACGTCACATAGTGGCGTAGAGGGGCAGATTTCAAGTCAAGACTTGTTAATGACGTCACATAGTGGCGTAGAGGTGCAGATTTCAAGTCAAGACTTGATAATGACGTCACATATCGGCGTAGAGGCAGAGATTACAATTCAAGACTTGTTAATGATGTCTCATAGTGGTGGAGAGGACAGGGTAAATCCGAGCAGTCGGTTTTCGCTGCTAATGCTTCGATTGTCAAATCGCCTGAGTATTTTTAATATTTATTGATTTGTTTATTTAATTACTTAATGGGTGATAATTTGATAACAATGACGCTAATTAATATCTAATTAGCGCCTTTGTTAATTGATTGGCGGTATCCCTTTGAATGGGTTTAAAGGAACATAGCGACACCTTTGAGTGCTTTTAAAATGTTGTGCTGGGTGTGACGTCATGTTTAAGGGGTCAAACTCTGTGACGTTACTGTCTGTCGCGTGCCAGGTGGGCGTGGTTTGAGTGGTTTTAAAATGTTGTGCTGGGTGTGACGTCATGTTTAATGAGTCCGACTCTGTGACGTCACTGGCCGTCGCGTGCCAGGTGGGCGTGGTTTGAAGGATTTTAAAATATTGTGCAGGGTGTGACGTCATGTTTAAGGGGCTCGACTCTGTGACGTCACTGGTTGTCGCATGCCAGATGGGCGTGGTTATGACGTCATTCATGGTCACGTGCCAGGTGGGTGTGGCTTAGAAGTGTGAAAACACGTGTAATCCAATTAGCCCCCATTGTTAACCAATTAGCGGCATCCCTTTGAGTGATTTTAAAACGCCATTATTAACCTACTGATGCGATATCAAGCGATGCCATGCGCATGTGACGCGATGTGCCGCAATCCGCATGCGATGCGATGCACATAAGGTGCGATTTCGAGCGATGCATGGGCATGTGACGCGATGTGACTAAATGCGCATGCGATGCGATGCACATAAGATGCGATATCAAGCGATGCCATGCGCATGTGATGCGACGTGACTCAATGCGCATAAGCTGCGATGCACATGAGGAGCGATATCAAGCGATGCCATGCGCATGTGACGCGACGTTACTCAGTTCGAATGCGATGCGATGCACATAAGATGCGATATCAAGCGATGCCATGCGCATGTGACGCGACGTGACCCAGTTCGCATGCGATGCGATGCTCATAAGATGCGATATCAAGAGATACCATGCGCATGTGGCGTGATGTCACCCAATGCACTGGGATGCGATGCACATAAGATGCGATATCACGAGATGCCATGCACATGTGACGCGACGTGACTCAATGCGCATGCGATGCGGTATCAAGCGATGGTATGCGCATGTGACGCGATGCGGCTCAATACCCATGTGATGCGATGCACATAAGATGCGATATCAAGGGACGCCATGCGCTTGAGACGCGATGTGCCTCAATCCGCATGCGATGCGATGCACACAAGGTGCGATTTCGAGCGATGCATGTGCATTCGACGCGATGTGACTCAATGCGCTACGAAGCGATGCACATAAGATGCGATATCAAGCGATGCCATGCGCATGTGACGCGATGTGACTCAATGCGCATGCGATTTGATGCACATAAGTTGCGATATCAAGCGATGCCATGCGTATGTGACGTGATGTGACTCAATCCGCAAACGATGCGATGCACCTAAGGTGCGATTTCGAGCGATGCATGTGCATGTGACGCGATGTGACTGAATGCGCTGCGAAGCGATGCACATAAGATGCGATATCAAGCGATGCCATGCGCATGTGACGCGATGTGACTCAATGCGCATGCGATGCGATGCACATAAGATGCGATGTCGAGCGAGGTGATGCGCATGTGGTGCGACGTGATTCAATCCGCTTGCGATGCGATGCACATAAGATGCGATATCAAGCGATGCCATGCGCATGTGGCGCGACGTGACTCAATTCGCATGCGATGCGATGCACATAAGATGCGATATCAAGCGATGCCATGCGCATGTGACGCGACGTGACTCAATCCGCAAACGATGCGATGCACCTAAGGTGCGATTTCGAGCGATGCATGTGCATGTGACGCGATGTGACTGAATGCGCTGCGAAGCGATGCACATAAGATGCGATATCAAGCGATGCCATGCGCATGTGACGCGACGTTACTCAGTTCGCATGCGATGCGATGCACATAAGATGCGATATCAAGCGATGCCATGCGCATGTGACGCGAGGTGACCCAGTTCGCATGCGATGCGATGCACATAAGATGCGATATCAAGCGATGCCATGCGCATGTGGCGCGACGTGACTCAATTCGCATGCGATGCGATGCACATAAGATGCGATATCAAGCGATGCCATGCGCATGTGACGCGACGTGACTCAATGTGCATGCGATGCGATGCACATAAGATGCGATATCCAGCGATGCCATGCGTATGTGACGTGATGTGACTCAATCCCCATACGATGCGATGCACCTAAGGTGCGATTTCAAGCGATGCATCTGCATGTGACGCGATGTGACTGAATGCGCTGCGAAGCGATGCACATAAGATGCGATATCAAGCGATGCCATGCGCATGTGACGCGATGTGACTCAATGCGCATGCGATGCGATGCACATAAGATGCGATATCAAGCGATGCCATGCGCATGTGAGGCGACGTTGCTCAGTTCGCATGCGATGCGATGCACATAAGATGCGATATCAAGCGATGCAATGCGCATGTGACGCGAGGTGACCCAGTTCGCATGCGATCCGATGCTCATAAGATGCGATATCAAGAGATACCATGCGCATGTGGCGTGATGTCACTCAGTGCACTGGGATGCGATGCACATAAGATGCGATATCAAGAGATGCCATGCACATGTGACGCGACGTGACTCAATGCGCATGCGATGCGGTATCAAGCGATGGTATGCGCATGTGACGCGATGTGGCTCAATACCCATGTGATGCGATGCACATAAGATGCGATATCAAGGGACGCCATGCGCATGTGACGCGAGCTGCCTCAATCCGCATGGATTGCAGTGCACATAAGATGCGATATCAAGCGATGCTATGTGCATGTGACACGATGTGACTCAATGCGCATGGGATGCGATGCACATAAGATGCGATATCAAGCGATGCCATGCGCATGTGACGCGATGTGCCTCAATCCGCATGCGATGCGATGCACACAAGGTGCGATTTCGAGAGATGCATGTGCATTCGACGCGATGTGGCTCAATGCGCTACGAAGCGATGCACATAAGATGCGATATCAAGCGATGCCATGCGCATGTGACGCGATGTGACCCAATGCCCATGCAATGCACATAAGGTGCGATGTCGATCGATGCATGCGTATGTGACGCGATGTAACTCAATGCGCTGCGATGCGATGCACATAATATGCGATATCAAGCGATGCCATGCGCATGTGACGCAACGTAACTCAATGCGCCTGCGCTTAGATGCAAATAGGATGCGATATCAAGCGATGCCATGCGTATGTGACGTGACGTGATTCAATGCGCATGCGATGCGATGCACATAAGATGCGATATCACGCGATGCCATGCGACGTGACTCAATGCGCATGCGATGCGATGCACATGAGATGCGATATCAAGCGATGCCATGTGCATGTGACGCGACGTGACTCAATGCGCATGTGGCGCGATGTCTATAACATGCGATATCAAGCGATGCCATGCGCATGTGACTTGATGTGACTGAAAAGCGCATGGGATCCGATGCACTTAAGATGCGATATCAAGCGATAACATGCGATTGCGACGCGACGTGACTCAATGCGCATGCGATGCGATGCATATAGGATGCGATATCAAGCGATGCCATGCGCATGTGATTGGACGTGACTAAATGCGCATGCGATGGGATGCACATAAGATGCGATATCAAGCGATGCCCTGCGCATGTGACGCGACGTGACTCAATGCACATGCGATGCGATGCACATAGGACGCAATGTCACGCGATGCCATGCGCATGTGATGCGACGTGACTCAATGTACATGCGATGCAATGCACATGAGATGCGATATCACGCGATGCCATGCGCATGTGACGCGACGTGTCTGAATGCGCATGCGGTGCGATGCACATAAGATGCGATATCAAGCGATGCCAAGCGCATGTGATGCGACGTGACTCAATGCAAATGCGATGCGATGCACATGAGATGCGATATCAAGCGATGCCATGCGCATGCGACGCGACGTTTCTGAATGCGCATGCGGTGCGATGCGCATAAGATGCGATATCAAGCGATGCCTTGCGCATGTGACGCGACGTGACTCAATGCACATGCGATGCGATGAACATAGGATGCAATATCACGCGATGCCATGCGCATGTGATGCGACGTGACTCAATGTACATGCGATGCGATGCATATGAGATGCGATATCAAGCGATGCCATGTGCATGTGACGCGACGTGACTCAATGCGCATGCGATGCGATGCATATAAGATGCGATATCACGCGATGCCATGCGCATGTGATGCGACGTGACTCAATGCAAATGCGATGCGATGCACATGAGATGCAATATCAAGCGATGCCATGCGCATGCGACGCGACGTGTCTGAATGCGCATGCGATTCGATGCACATAAGATTCGATATCAAGCGATGCCATGCGCATGTGACTCCACGTGGCTCAACGCCGTTGCGATGCGATGCACATAAGATGCGATATCAAGCGATGACATGCGCATGTGACGATCTGTGACTCATTTCGCATGCGATGCGATGCACATATAATGCGATATCAAGCGATGCCATGCGCATGTGACGCGACGTGAGTCAATAAGCATGCGATGCGATGCACTTAAGATGCGATATCAAGCGATGCCATACGAATGCGACGCGACGTGACTCAATGCGCACGCGATGCGATGCATATAAGATGCGATATCAAGCGATGCCATGCGCATGTGATGCGACGTGACTCAATGTGCATGCGATGCGATAAACACGAGATGCGATATCACGCGATGCCATGCGCATGTGACGCGACGTGTCTATATGCGCATGCGGTGCGAATCACATAAGATGCGATATCAAGCGATGCCATGCCCATGTGATGCGACGTGACTCAATGCAAATGCGATGCGATGCACATGAGGTGCGATATCAAGCGATGCCATGCGTATGCGACGCGAAGTGTCTGAATGCGCATGCGGTGCGATGCACATAAGATGCGATATCAAGCGATGCCTTGCGCATGTGACGCGACGTGACTCAATGCACATGCGATGCGATGAACATGGATGCAATATCACGCGATGCCATGCGCATGTGATGCGACGTGACTCAATGCACATGCGATGCGATGCATATGAGATGCGATATCAAGCGATGCCATGTGCATGTGACGCGACGTGACCCAATGCGCATGCGATGCGATGCTTATAAGATGCGATATCAAGCGATGCCATACGCATGTGATGCCACGTGACTCAATGCGCATGCGATGCGATGCACATGAGATGCGATATCAAGCGATGCCATGCGCATGTGACGCGACGTGTCTGAATGCGCATGCGGTGCGATGCACATAAGATGCAATATCAAGCGATGCCATGCGCATGTGACGCGACGTGACTAATTGCGCATGCGATGCGATGCACATAAGATGCGATATCAAGCGATGCCTTGCGCATGTGACGCGACGTGACTCAATGCACATGCGATGCGATGCACATAGGACGCAATGTCACGCGATGCCATGCGCATGTGATGCGACGTGACTCAACGCACATGCGATGCGATGCATATGAGATGCGATATCAAGCGATGCCATGTGCATGAGATGCGAAGTGACTCAATGCGCATGGGATGCGATGCACATAAGATGCGATACCAAGTGATGCCATGCGCATGTGATGCGACGTGACTCACTGTGCATGCGATGCGATGCACATGAGATGCGATATCACGCGATGCCATGCGCATGTGACGCGACGTGTCTGAATGCGCATGCGGTGCGATGCACATAAGATGCGATATCAAGCGATGCCAAGCGCATGTGATGCGACGTGACTCAATGCAAATGCGATGCGATGCACATGAGATGCGATATCAAGTGATGCCATGCGCATGCGACGCGACGTTTCTGAATGCGCATGCGGTGCGATGAACATAGGATGCAATATCACGCGATGCCATGCGCATGTGATGCGACGTGACTCAATGTACATGCGATGCGATGCATATGAGATGCGATATCAAGCGATGCCATGTGCATGTGACGCGACGTGACTCAATGCGCATGCGATGCGATGCATATAAGATGCGATATCACGCGATGCCATGCGCATGTGATGCGACGTGACTCAATGCAAATGCGATGCGATGCACATGAGATGCAATATCAAGCGATGCCATGCGCATGCGACGCGACGTGTCTGAATGCGCATGCGATTCGATGCACATAAGATGCGATATCAAGCGATGCCATGCGCAAGTGACGCCACGTGGCTCAACGCCGTTGCGATGCGATGCACATAAGATGCGATATCAAGCGATGACATGCGCATGTGACGATCTGTTACTCAATTCGCATGCGATGCGATGCACATATAATGCGATATCAAGCGATGCCATGCGCATGTGACGCGACGTGAGTCAATAAGCATGCGATGCGATGCACTTAAGATGCGATATCAAGCGATGCCATACGAATGCGACGCGACGTGACTCAATGCGCACGCGATGCGATGCATACAAGATGCGATATCAAGCGATGCCATGCGCATGTGATGCGACGTGACTCAATGTGCATGCGATGCGATAAACATGAGATGCGATATCACGCGATGCCATGCGCATGTGACGCGACGTGTCTGAATGCGCATGCGGTGCGAATCACATAAGATGCGATATCAAGCGATGCCATGCCCATGTGATGCGACGTGACTCAATGCAAATACGATGCGATGCACATGAGGTGCGATATCAAGCGATGCCATGCGTATGCTACGCGAAGTGTCTGAATGCGCATGCGGTGCGATGCACATAAGATGCGATATCAAGCGATGCCTTGCGCATGTGACGCGACGTGACTCAATGCACATGCGATGCGATGAACATAGGAAACGATGTCAAGCGATGCCATGCAAGTGTGACGAGACATGTCTCAATGCGCATGCGATGCGATACACATAAGATGCGATTTCAAGTGATGCCATTCGCATGTAATGCGACGTGACTCAATGTGCATGCGATGCGATGCACATAAGATGCGATAACAAGCGATGACATGCAAATGTGACGAGAAATGGTCCAATGCGCATATGATGCAATGCACATAAGATGCGTTGTCTAGCGATGCCATGCGCATGTGATGCGATGTGACTCAATGCGCATGCGATGCGATGCACATAAGATGCGTAATCAAGCAATGCCATGTGCATGAGATGCGAAGTGACTCAATGCGCATGGGATGCGATGCACATAAGATGCGATATCAAGTGATGCCATGCGCATGTAACGCCTTGTGACTCAATGCTCATGCGATGCGATGCACATAAGATGCGATATCAAGTGATGCCATGCGCATGTGACGCGACGTGAATCAAAAAGCATGCGATGCGATGCACATGAGATGCGATATCAAGCGATGCCATGTGCATGTGACGTGACGTGACTCAATGCGCATGTGACGCGATGTCTATAAGATGCGATATCAAGCGATACCATGCGCATGTGACGTGATGTGACTGAAAAGCGCATGCGATGCGATTCACTTAAGATGCGATATCAAGCGATCCCATGCGCAAGTGACGCGACGTGTCTGAATGCGCATGCGGTGCGATGCACATAAGACGCGATATCAAGCGATGCCTTGCGCATGTGGCGCGACGTGACTCAGTGCACATGCGATGCGATGCTCATAGGATGCAACATCACGCGATGCCATGCGCATGTGATGCGACGTGACTCAATGCACATGCGATGCGATGCATATGAGATGCGATATCAAGCGATGCCATGTGCATGTGACGCGACGTGACTCAATGCGCATGCGATGCGATGCATATAAGATGCGATATCACGCGATGCCATGCGCATGTGATGCGACGTGACTCAATGCGCATGCGATGCGATGCACATGAGATGCGTTATCAAGCGATGCCATGCGCATGCGACGCGACGTGTCTGAATGCGCATGCGATGCACAAAGGATGCGATATCAAGCGATGCCATGCGCATGTGACGTGACGTGACTCAATGCGCATGCGATGCGATGCACATAGGATGCGATATCAAGCGATGCCATGCAAATGTGATGCGATGTGACTCAATGCCCATACGATGCATTGCACTTAGGATGCGATATATAGCGATGCCATTCGCATGTGACGTGATGTGACTCAAAAGCGCATGGAATGCGATGCACATAAGATGCGATATCAAGCGATGCCTAGCGCATGTGACTTGATGTGACTCAAAAGCGCATGCGATGCGATGCACATAAGATGCGATATCAAGCGATGCCATGGGCATGTGACGCGATGTGACTCAATGAACATGCGATGCGATGCACATAGGATGCGATATCACGCGATGCCATGCGCATGTGATGCGACGTGACTCAATGCGCATGCGATGCGGTGCACATGAGATGCGATATCAAGCGATGCCATGCGCATGTGACGTGATGTGACTGAAAAGCGCATGCGATGCGATGCACATAAGATGCGATATCAAGCGATGCCATGCGCATGTGAGGCGACGTTGCTCAGTTCGCATGCGATGCGATGCACATAAGATGCGATATCAAGCGATGCAATGCGCATGTGACGCGAGGTGACCCAGTTCGCATGCGATCCGATGCTCATAAGATGCGATATCAAGAGATACCATGCGCATGTGGCGTGATGTCACTCAGTGCACTGGGATGCGATGCACATAAGATGCGATATCAAGAGATGCCATGCACATGTGACGCGACGTGACTCAATGCGCATGCGATGCGGTATCAAGCGATGGTATGCGCATGTGACGCGATGTGGCTCAATACCCATGTGATGCGATGCACATAAGATGCGATATCAAGGGACGCCATGCGCATGTGACGCGAGCTGCCTCAATCCGCATGGATTGCAGTGCACATAAGATGGGATATCAAGCGATGCTATGTGCATGTGACACGATGTGACTCAATGCGCATGGGATGCGATGCACATAAGATGCGATATCAAGCGATGCCATGCGCATGTGACGCGATGTGCCTCAATCCGCATGCGATGCGATGCACACAAGGTGCGATTTCGAGCGATGCATGTGCATTCGACGCGATGTGGCTCAATGCGCTACGAAGCGATGCACATAAGATGCGATATCAAGCGATGCCATGCGCATGTGACGCGATGTGACCCAATGCCCATGCAATGCACATAAGGTGCGATGTCGAGCGATGCATGCGTATGTGACGCGATGTAACTCAATGCGCTGCGATGCGATGCACATAATATGCGATATCAAGCGATGCCATGCGCATGTGACGCAACGTAACTCAATGCGCCTGCGCTTAGATGCAAATAGGATGCGATATCAAGCGATGCCATGCGTATGTGACGTGACGTGATTCAATGCGCATGCGATGCGATGCACATAAGATGCGATATCACGCGATGCCATGCGACATGACTCAATGCGCATGCGATGCGATGCACATAATATGCGATATCAAGCGATGCCATGCGCATGTGACGCAACGTAACTCAATGCGCCTGCGCTTAGATGCAAATAGGATGCGATATCAAGCGATGCCATGCGTATGTGACGTGACGTGATTCAATGCGCATGCGATGCGATGCACATAAGATGCGATATCACGCGATGCCATGCGACATGACTCAATGCGCATGCGATGCGATGCACATAAGATGCGATATCACGCGATGCCATGCGACATGACTCAATGCGCATGCGATGCGATGCACATGAGATGCGATATCAAGCGATGCCATGCGCATGTGACTTGATGTGACTGAAAAGCGCATGGGATCCGATGCACTTAAGATGCGATATCAAGCGATAACATGCGATTGCGACGCGACGTGACTCAATGCGCATGCGATGCGATGCATATAGGATGCGATATCAAGCGATGCCATGCGCATGTGATTGGACGTGACTAAATGCGCATGCGATGGGATGCACATAAGATGCGATATCAAGCGATGCCCTGCGCATGTGACGCGACGTGACTCAATGCACATGCGATGCGATGCACATAGGACGCAATGTCACGCGATGCCATGCGCATGTGATGCGACGTGACTCAATGTACATGCGATGCAATGCACATGAGATGCGATATCACGCGATGCCATGCGCATGTGACGCGACGTGTCTGAATGCGCATGCGGTGCGATGCACATAAGATGCGATATCAAGCGATGCCAAGCGCATGTGATGCGACGTGACTCAATGCAAATGCGATGCGATGCACATGAGATGCGATATCAAGCGATGCCATGCGCATGCGACGCGACGTTTCTGAATGCGCATGCGGTGCGATGCGCATAAGATGCGATATCAAGCGATGCCTTGCGCATGTGACGCGACGTGACTCAATGCACATGCGATGCGATGAACATAGGATGCAATATCACGCGATGCCATGCGCATGTGATGCGACGTGACTCAATGTACATGCGATGCGATGCATATGAGATGCGATATCAAGCGATGCCATGTGCATGTGACGCGACGTGACTCAATGCGCATGCGATGCGATGCATATAAGATGCGATATCACGCGATGCCATGCGCATGTGATGCGACGTGACTCAATGCAAATGCGATGCGATGCACATGAGATGCAATATCAAGCGATGCCATGCGCATGCGACGCGACGTGTCTGAATGCGCATGCGATTCGATGCACATAAGATTCGATATCAAGCGATGCCATGCGCATGTGACGCCACGTGGCTCAACGCCGTTGCGATGCGATGCACATAAGATGCGATATCAAGCGATGACATGCGCATGTGACGATCTGTGACTCAATTCGCATGCGATGCGATGCACATATAATGCGATATCAAGCGATGCCATGCGCATGTGACGCGACGTGAGTCAATAAGCATGCGATGCGATGCACTTAAGATGCGATATCAAGCGATGCCATACGAATGCGACGCGACGTGACTCAATGCGCACGCGATGCGATGCATATAAGATGCGATATCAAGCGATGCCATGCGCATGTGATGCGACGTGACTCAATGTGCATGCGATGCGATAAACATGAGATGCGATATCACGCGATGCCATGCGCATGTGACGCGACGTGTCTGAATGCGCATGCGGTGCGAATCACATAAGATGCGATATCAAGCGATGCCATGCCCATGTGATGCGACGTGACTCAATGCAAATGCGATGCGATGCACATGAGGTGCGATATCAAGCGATGCCATGCGTATGCGACGCGAAGTGTCTGAATGCGCATGCGGTGCGATGCACATAAGATGCGATATCAAGCGATGCCTTGCGCATGTGACGCGACGTGACTCAATGCACATGCGATGCGATGAACATGGATGCAATATCACGCGATGCCATGCGCATGTGATGCGACGTGACTCAATGCACATGCGATGCGATGCATATGAGATGCGATATCAAGCGATGCCATGTGCATGTGACGCGACGTGACTCAATGCGCATGCGATGCGATGCATATAAGATGCGATATCACGCGATGCCATGCGCATGTGATGCGACGTGACTCAATGCAAATGCGATGCGATGCACATGAGATGCGATATCAAGCGTTGCCATGCGCATGCGATGCGACGTGTCTGAATGTGCATGCGATGCGATGCACATAAGATGCGATATCAAGCGATGCCATGCGCATGAGACGATCTGTGACTCAATTCGCATGCGATGCGATGCACATATAATGCGATATCAAGCGATGCCATGCGCATGTGACGCGACGTGAATCAATAAGCATGCGATGCGAGGCACATAGGATGCCATATCAAGCGATGCCACGCGCATGTGGCGCGAGATGACTCAATGAGCATGCGATGCGATGCACATAAGATGCGATATCAAGCTATGCCATGCGAATGTGACGCGACGTGACTCAATGCGCACGCGATGCGATGCATACAAGATGCGATATCAAGCGATGCCATGTGCATGTGACGCGACGTGACTCAATGCGCATGCGATGCGATGCATATAAGATGCGATATCACGCGATGCCATGCGCATGTGATGCGACGTGACTCAATGCAAATGCGATGCGATGCACATGAGATGCTATATCAAGCGATGCCTAGCGCATGTGACATGATGTGGCTCAAAAGCGCATGCGATGCGATGCACATAAGATGCGATATCAAGCGATGCCATGGGCATGTGACGCGATGTGACTCAATGCGCATGCGGTGCGATGCGCATGCGATGCGATGCCGAGCGATACCATGCGCGTGTGAGCGACGTGACTCAATGCACATGCGGTGAGATGAACATAATATGCCATATCAAGCAATGCCATGCGCATGCGATGCGACGTGACTCAATGCGCATGCGATGCGGTGCACATAAGATGCGATATCAAGCGATGCCCTGAGCATGTAACGCGACGTGACTCAATGCACAGGCGATGCGATGCACATAAGATGCGACATCAAGCGATGCTTTGCGCATGTGACGCGACGTGACTCAAAGCACATGCGATGCCATGCACATAGGATGCGATATCACGCGATGCCATGCGCATGTGATGCGACGTGGCCAAATGCGCATGCGATGCGATGCACATGAGATGCGATATCAAGCGATGCCTAGTGCATGTGACGCGACGTGACTCAATGCGCATGTGGCGCGATGTCTATAAGATGCGATATCAAGCGATGCCATGCGCATGTGACATGATGTGACTGAAAAGCGCATGCGATGCGATGCACTTAAGATGTGATATCAAGCGATGCCATACGAATGCGACGCGACGTGACTCAATGCACATGCGATGCGATGCATATAAGATGCGATATCAAGCGATGCCATGCGCATGTGATGCGACGTGACTCAATGTGCATGCGATGCACATAAGATGCGATGTCGAGCCATGCATGCGTATGTTGCGCCATGTGACTCAATGCGCTACGAAGCGATGCACATAAGATGCGATATCAAGCGATGCCATGCGCATATGACGCGATGTCACTCAATGCGCATGCGATGAGATGCACATAAGATGAGATATCAAGCGATGCCATGTGCATGTGATACGAAGTGACTCAATGCGCATGCGATGCGATGCACATAAGATGCGATATCAAGTGATGCCATGCGCATGTGACGCGTTGTGACTCAATGCGCATGCGATGCGATGCAATTAAGATGCCATATCAAGCGATGCCATGCGCACGTGACGCGAAGTGACTCACTGCGCATGCGATGCGATGCACATAAGATGCGATATCAAGCGATGCCATGCGCATGTGACGCGCGTGACTCAATGTGCATGCGATGCACATAAGACATGATGTCGAGCGATGCATGCGCATGTGACGCGATGCGACTCAATGCGCTGCGATGCGAGGCACATATGATGCGATATCAACCGATACCATGCGCATATGACGCGATGTTACTCAATGCGCATGCAATGCGATGCACAAAAGTTGCGATATCGAGCGATGTCATGCGCATGTGGTTCGACGTGACTCAATGCACATGCGATGCGATGAACAAGGATGCGATATCAAGCGATACTATGCGCATGTGATGCAACGTGACTCAACGCGCATGCGATGCGATGCACATGAGATGCGATATCAAGCGATGCCACGCGCATGTGACGCGACGTGACTCAATGAACATGCGATGCGATGCACATAAGAAACGATGTCAAGCGATGCCATGCAAGTGTGACGAGACATGTCTTAATGCGCATGCGATGCGATGCACATAAGATGCGTTTTCAAGTGATGCCATTCGCATGTAATGCGACGTGACTCAATGCGCATGCGATGCGATGCACATAAGATGCGATAACAAGCGATGACATGCAAATGTGCCGAGAAATGGCCCAATGCGCATATGATGCGATGCACATAATATGCGTTGTCTAGCGATGCCATGCGCATGTGATGCGATGTGACTTAATGCGCCTGCGATGCGATGCACATAAGATGCGTAATCAAGCAATGCCATGTGCATGAGATGCGAAGTGACTCAATGCGCATGGGATGCGATGCACATAAGATGCGATATCAAGTGGTGCCATGCGCATGTAACGCCTTGTGACTCAATGCTCATGCGATGCGATGCACATAAGATGCGATATCAAGTGATGCCATGCGCATGTGACGCGACGTGACTCAAAAAGCATGCGATGCGATGCTCATAAGATGCCAAATCAAGCGATGGCATGCGCATGTGACGCGACGTGATACACTGCGCATGCGATGCGATGCACATAAGATACGATATCAAGCGATGCCTTGCGCATGTGACTTGATGTGACTCAAAAGCGCATGCGATGCGATGCACATAAGATGGGATATCAAGCGATGCCATGGGCATGTGACGCGATGTGACTCAATGCACATGCGATGCGATGCACATAGGATGCGATATCACGCGATGCCATGCGCATGTGATGCGACGTGACTCAATGCGCATGCGATGCGGTGCACATGAGATGCGATATCAAGCGATGCCATGCGCATGTGACGTGATGTGACTGAAAAGCCCATGCGATGCGATGCACTTAAGATTTGATATCAAGCGATGCCATGCGAATGCGACGCGACGTGACTCAATGCGCATGCGATGCGATGCTTATAAGATGCGATATCAAGCGATGCCATACGCATGTGATGCCACGTGACTCAATGCGCATGCGATGCGATGCACATGAGATGCGATATCAAGCGATGCCATGCGCATGTGACGCGACGTGTCTGAATGCGCATGCGGTGCGATGCACATAAGATGCAATATCAAGCGATGCCATGCGCATGTGACGCGACGTGACTAATTGCGCATGCGATGCGATGCACATAAGATGCGATATGAAGCGATGCCTTGCGCATGTGGCGCGACGTGACTCAATGCACATGCGATGCGATGCACATAGGACGCAATGTCACGCGATGCCATGCGCATGTGATGCGACGTGACTCAACGCACATGCGATGCGATGCATATGAGATGCGATATCAAGCGATGCCATGTGCATGAGATGCGAAGTGACTCAATGCGCATGGGATGCGATGCACATAAGATGCGATACCATGTGATGCCATGCGCATGTGATGCGACGTGACTCACTGTGCATGCGATGCGATGCACATGAGATGCGATATCACGCGATGCCATGCGCATGTGACGCGACGTGTCTGAATGCGCATGCGGTGCGATGCACATAAGATGCGATATCAAGCGATGCCAAGCGCATGTGATGCGACGTGACTCAATGCAAATGCAATGCGATGCACATGAGATGCGATATCAAGTGATGCCATGCGCATGCAACGCGACGTTTCTGAATGCGCATGCGGTGCGATGCGCATAAGATGCGATATCAAGCGATGCCTTGCGCATGTGACGTGACGTGACTCAATGCACATGCGATGCGATGAACATAGGATGCAATATCACGCGATGCCATGCGCATGTGATGCGACGTGACTCAATGTACATGCGATGCGATGCATATGAGATGCGATATCAAGCGATGCCATGTGCATGTGACGCGACGTGACTCAATGCGCATGCGATGCGATGCATATAAGATGCGATATCACGCGATGCCATGCGCATGTGATGCGACGTGACTCAATGCAAGTGCGATGCGATGCACATGAGATGCAATATCAAGCGATGCCATGCGCATGCGACGCGACGTGTCTGAATGCGCATGCGATTCGATGCACATAAGATGCGATATCAAGCGATGCCATGCGCAAGTGACGCCACGTGGCTCAACGCCGTTGCGATGCGATGCACATAAGATGCGATATCAAGCGATGACATGCGCATGTGACGATCTGTTACTCAATTCGCATGCGATGCGATGCACATATAATGCGATATCAAGCGATGCCATGCGCATGTGACGCGACGTGAGTCAATAAGCATGCGATGCGATGCACTTAAGATGCGATATCAAGCGATGCCATACGAATGCGACGCGACGTGACTCAATGCGCACGCGATGCGATGCATACAAGATGCGATATCAAGCGATGCCATGCGCATGTGATGCGACGTGACTCAATGTGCATGCGATGCGATAAACATGAGATGCGATATCACGCGATGCCATGCGCATGTGACGCGACGTGTCTGAATGCGCATGCGGTGCGAATCACATAAGATGCGATATCAAGCGATGCCATGCCCATGTGATGCGACGTGACTCAATGCAAATACGATGCGATGCACATGAGGTGCGATATCAAGCGATGCCATGCGTATGCTACGCGAAGTGTCTGAATGCGCATGCGGTGCGATGCACATAAGATGCGATATCAAGCGATGCCTTGCGCATGTGACGCGACGTGACTCAATGCACATGCGATGCGATGAACATAGGAAACGATGTCAAGCGATGCCATGCAAGTGTGACGAGACATGTCTCAATGCGCATGCGATGCGATACACATAAGATGCGATTTCAAGTGATGCCATTCGCAAATAATGCGACGTGACTCAATGCGCATGCGATGCGATGCACATAAGATGCGATAACAAGCGATGACATGCAAATGTGACGAGAAATGGTCCAATGCGCATATGATGCAATGCACATAAGATGCGTTGTCTAGCGATGCCATGCGCATGTGATGCGATGTGACTCAATGCGCATGCGATGCGATGCACATAAGATGCGTAATCAAGCAATGCCATGTGCATGAGATGCGAAGTGACTCAATGCGCATGGGATGCGATGCACATAAGATGCGATATCAAGTGATGCCATGCGCATGTAACGCCTTGTGACTCAATGCTCATGCGATGCGATGCACATAAGATGCGATATCAAGTGATGCCATGCGCATGTGACGCGACGTGAATCAAAAAGCATGCGATGCGATGCACATGAGATGCGATATCAAGCGATGCCATGTGCATGTGACGTGACGTGACTCAATGCGCATGTGACGCGATGTCTATAAGATGCGATATCAAGCGATACCATGCGCATGTGACGTGATGTGACTGAAAAGCGCATGCGATGCGATTCACTTAAGATGCGATATCAAGCGATCCCATGCGCAAGTGACGCGACGTGTCTGAATGCGCATGCGGTGCGATGCACATAAGATGCGATATCAAGCGATGCCTTGCGCATGTGGCGCGACGTGACTCAGTGCACATGCGATGCGATGCTCATAGGATGCAACATCACGCGATGCCATGCGCATGTGATGCGACGTGACTCAATGCACATGCGATGCGATGCATATGAGATGCGATATCAAGCGATGCCATGTGCATGTGACGCGACGTGACTCAATGCGCATGCGATGCGATGCATACAAGATGCGATATCACGCGATGCCATGCGCATGTGATGCGACGTGACTCAATGCGCATGCGATGCGATGCACATGAGATGCGTTATCAAGCGATGCCATGCGCATGCGACGCGACGTGTCTGAATGCGCATGCGATGCACAAAGGATGCGATATCAAGCGATGCCATGCGCATGTGACGTGACGTGACTCAATGCGCATGCGATGCGATGCACATAGGATGCGATATCAAGCGATGCCATGCAAATGTGACCTGACATGGCTCAATACGCATGCGATGCGATGCACATAAGATGCGTTTTCGAGCGATGCCATGCGCATGTGATGCGATGTGACTCAATGCCCATACGATGCATTGCACTTAGGATGCGATATATAGCGATGCCATTCGCATGTGACGTGATGTGACTCAAAAGCGCATGGAATGCGATGCACATAAGATGCGATATCAAGCGATGCCTAGCGCATGTGACTTGATGTGACTCAAAAGCGCATGCGATGCGATGCACATAAGATGCGATATCAAGCGATGCCATGGGCATGTGACGCGATGTGACTCAATGCACATGCGATGCGATGCACATAGGATGCGATATCACGCGATGCCATGCGCTTGTGATGCGACGTGACTCAATGCGCATGCGATGCGGTGCACATGAGATGCGATATCAAGCGATGCCATGCGCATGTGACGCGACGTGTCTGAATGCGCATGCGGTGCGATGCACATAAGATGCAATATCAAGCGATGCCATGCGCATGTGTCGCGACGTGACTCAATGCGCATGCGATGCGATGCACATAGGATGCGATATATAGCGATGCCATGCGCATGTGATGCGATGTGACTCAATGAGCATGCGATGCGATGCACATAGGATGCGATATATAGCGATGCCATGCGCATGTGATGCGATGTGACTCAATGCGCATGCGATGCGATGCACATAAGGTGCGATATCAAGTGATGCCATGCGCATGTGACGATCTGTGGCTCAATTCGCATGCGATGCGATGCACATAAGATGCGATATCAAGCGATGCCATGCGCATGTGCCGCGACGTGAATCAATAAGCATGCGATGCGATGCACATAAGATGCCATATCAAGCGATGCCATGCGCATGTGACGCGAGATGGCCCAATGAGCATGCGATGCGATGCACATAAGATGCGATAGCAAGCGATGCCATGCGCATGTGACACGACGTGACCCAATGCGCATGCGATGCGATGCACATAAGATGCGTTATCAAGCGATTCCATGCGAATGTGACGCGACGTGACTCAATTCGCATGCGATGCAATGCACATGAGATGCAATATCAAGCGATGCCATGTGCATGTGTGCCGACGTGACTCAATGCGCATGCGATGCGAAGCACATAAGATGCGATATCAAGCGATTTGGTTTGGTTTGGTTTGGTTTAAGGGCGCTCAACTTCTAGGTCATCAGCGCCCTTAAAATATTCATGGCAATAGCCAGATATAAATTTCACTCAAAAAATAAAAATACTAACAACAAGAAAAGTTTACAAAGGTAAAAATAAGTGGCAATAGACAGATATGAAACAAGGTGATAAATATGTCCAAAAGCAGAAACAGATAAATGAAAAGTTTAAATCCTCAAATTGATATTGCACTCCGCTAAAAAATTAAAAACTCTATCAACCGCTGTTTTCTTCCGCTAGGACCTCTGCAAGTCTGGCAGGCAGCTGCAGAGAATCCCGAAGGTGCGCTAGAGAGCAACACTCTAGCAACACGTGGCGAAGTGACAAAAGGTTGTCACACAGCGGACATAGGGGCGCAGGGTCCCTTTTAAATAGATAACCATGCGAAAAATTGCAGTGCCCTATTCTTAATCGAGCCAAACTAACCTCCTCGCGACGAGATGTGCGACAGGAAGTTACGCAGTTTATCGGACGTTTTTTCACTTCTCTAAGCTTATTACCGCGGAGGGCTGACCACTCGTCGTGCCAGGACGACAGCACCGCTCTCCACACTTCAAGCCTAAAGTCTTCCGAAGTAACACGTGAGATGGTAATACTGGGTTCTGTAGTTGCCGTCTTTGCTGCTAAATCTGCCATTTCATTCCCCGGCAAAGCTACGTGACCAGGAATCCATGCACACACCACGTCAACGCCAGAAGCGTGTAAACCGTGGAGGGCATCCTGGATACGTTGTACAATAGGGTGGGGGTTGTACAACTGACAAAGGCCCTGCAGTGCACTAAGGGAATCGCTCAAAATCAGGCAGTCACCTAATTTACGACGGCGAACATACAAAACGGCTCGATAAATTGCATAAAGCTCTGCAGTAAAAATGGAGGTGCTATTTGGAAAACCGAATGTATATGGTTCGGTTCCATAAACATAAGCACATCCAACACCGTTGGAGCCCTTTGACCCATCGGTGTAAATATATCGACGGTCAGTGTAGCCTGACAAAAATACTAAGAAACACGTGCGGATACTTGAAATAGGCATCGTGGACTTCTGGTGTACGGTCATCCCAAGATCTACATGGGGCGTACCAGATAGCCAAGGGGGGTAAAGTCTCTCGCCCCTGGCGAACATCACAGGCAGTTCCACTCCAAGCTTCACTAGGAGCTCTTGGAAACGGAACCCCGCAGGCTTAGGATTAATGGTGCTATTTCTATATCGTTCTCTTAGCGTGGTGGTGAAAAAAGAAGCGAACGTTGGGTGCTTAGGCGTACATCTAAGCGCACAACCATAATTTGCCAAGAGAATCTCACGCCGATATTGCAGAGGAGGTTCTGCGGACTCGGCGTAAAGGCTCACCACTGGGTTTGTAGGAAAAGCTCCTGTTGCAATGCGGATGCCCCTATTATGGACCACGTCTAATCTTCTCAGCACAGATGGTCGTGTTGACGAATAAACAATACACCCATAGCCTAGCTTGGATCGGACCAATGCCCGATATATTCGCAACAGAATTGTCCGATCCGCTCCCCACGATTTGCCATTCAGTACTCGCATAATATTTAGGGAACGGTCACATCTCGCTCTTAGCTGTGCAATATGCGACGACCAACTAAGCTTCCTGTCTAAGATCAAACCCAGGAAGCGCGTCTCTTCTACGAAGGGAAGTTCATCTGGACCAAATCGGAGCGAAGGTGGTAATCGTCTCCTACGGCGCCAGAAATTAACGCAGATTGACTTCTCAGTTGAGAAACGGAAGCCGTTTTTCACGCTCCATTCTCTAAGGTTGTCCAAACATTGCTGCAGGCGCCGTTGTAAGAACGCCGTGCGCTGAGAAGTGCAATAGACAGCGAAGTCGTCTACGAATAGGCATGACGAAACTCCAGGTGGAACACATTTCCAGATGGAGTTAATTGCTATAGCAAAGAGCGTGACACTTAGCACCGAACCCTGAGGTACTCCCTCCTCCTGAACAAAAGAATTAGAAAAAACCGAGCCGACCCTTACTCGGAAAAAGCGGTCCTTCATAAACTCCTGAATGAAAAGTGGTAGACGTCCACGTATGTTCCAGGCATACAGGGAACGTAGAATCCCTGCTCGCCAGCACGTATCATAAGCCTTCTCAAGATCGAAAAATATGCCAACGGTTTGACAGTTCTTCATAAAGCCGTCCATTATCTGTGTCGATATTGACACAAGATGGTCAACAGTTGAACGGCGTCGTCGAAAACCACACTGGATGTTAGTCAGTAGGTTACGACTTTCTAACCACCATACCAATCGTCCATTGATCATGCGTTCCATCACCTTGCAAACGCAACTGGTGAGGGAAACAGGACGATAGCTGGAGGGAAGATGACGGTCCTTCCCAGCCTTCAAGATGGGAATAACGGTGGCCTCCCGCCAATTTTCTGGGAGTATACTGTCAACCCAAACACGATTATAGACCTCGAGCAGGAATGCCTTACCTTCAGGAGAGAGCTGTTGTAACATTTGTACATGAATACCGTCCGGTCCTGGTGCTGAACATCGCGAAGATTTCAGGGAATGCTCCAGCTCCGCCATGGTGAAAAGGCGATTGTAATCTTCTACGTTTCTAGAACGAAACGTGAAGCGTTGAGATTCCACCTGAGTTTTAAATGGAAGGAACTCAGGGGAGTAGTTTTCCGAGCTAGACACTTGTGCGAAAGCACTGCCAAAGGTATTGGCCACTTCAAATGAATCAACAACAGCTCCTGTGGCTGTTTTTAGTCCCGCTATTGGTATTTGGGTCGTTTTAGCTGCAACACGCCTTAATCTATCCCACACAACCGAGGAAGGTGTGTGTCGGTTAAATGAAGCTACAAATTTGCTCCACGATGACTTTTTGCTATCCTTAATGACTTGTCTGGACCTGGAGCGCATTTTCTTGTATTCGATTAGGTTTTCCAAAGTAGGGTGACGTTGGAAAACCCTAAGTGCACGCCTTCGAGCACGAATGGCATTCCGACATTCTTCCGTCCACCAGGGGACGGGAAATCGACGGGGGTGTGTAGTCGACCGCGGAATCGATTGTTCAGCAGCAGAGAGAATCGTCTTCGTGAGATGCTGCGCCAAATTTTTCACTGAGTCGTGCTCGTTGTACGTAAAGACAGCCAACTGGGTGTAAAGGTTCCAGTTGGCATGGTCCAAACGCCATCTGGGCATACGTGTGGAGTATGTATGTTGCGTCAAGAGACTAATAAGACATGGGAAGTGGTCACTAGAGTGTAAATCAGAGATGACATTTCATTGTAAGGAGACTGCCAACTGAGGTGAACAAACTGCAAGGTCAAGATGCGAGAAACTATTGTGAGAGTCAGAAATGAATGTAGGCTCTCCTGTGTTGAGAAGAGCTAGGTTGTGACTGTCTAAAAAATCGGAAATGAGTGTACCTCTCGCACAAGCGCGACTTGAACCCCAAAGTGGGTGGTGCGCATTGAAGTCTCCCACCAACAGAAATGGTGTTGGCAACTGGGAAACTAGATCTTCTAAATCAATGTGCGAGAAGTAATGGGACGGAGGCAAATAAACATTACAGATGGTGAAATGTATGTTTGGCAGTTTAATCCATACAGCAACTGATTGTATATCAGAGTGCAATGGTAGAGTTTGCATATACACGTCATCTCTAACAAGCATCATAGCGCCGCCATGTGCCGGTACACCCTCTTCTGGTGCAACATCACACCGTATTGGGGTGTATCGCCTTAGATGGAAAGCGTCATGAGGACGTAGCTTAGTCTCTTGCAAACATGCGACCAGAGGTTCATTTTCTTTGAGCAAAACCTCAAGTTCTGGCCTTTGGGTCCGAATTCCACGTACGTTCCATTGTAGGATAGCCATATTGCATTGTGTATGGGACAGGTAACTCCAAGGTAACTCTTCATTACTTTGGAGTAGGCGGTTGTCGAACTAACTTAGCCCTTTTTTTTCTCTGGGGCTGGCATTCTTGTCTGGCGCTTTTTCGCGCCTCTTTTCTACTGGGGGTCTCCCAGTGTGGGCAGATTCCGACTCCATGTCCTCTGCCGAGGACGTCCGTGTTCCGATACTGAATTTTGGTTCGAGAGACTCGAACCGATTGGACACGGAGACCGGCGAAGGTGACATTCGCCGGTCTGTAGCCATCCCAAAGGATTCCTCCGAAGAGGATCTCCTGGGAGATGTCTTTGGGCTTTTATTTCCCTTTGGTGCCTTGGGAGATATCTTATTTTCTTTGAGGAAATCAGATCTTTGATATTGGGTCTTAAACTTCATCGGTGACACATGGTATACAATCGGTCTACTTTTAGAGCTCGGCTTCTTTGTTGGCGACCTTCCTGGTCTGCTGGATTGAACTGCGGTGCTTGTAGATGCTCTGGCGGACTTAGGTGATGTCTGAGGCTTTGGATGTGACCTAGCTACGAGAATCTTATCTGAAATTGTTACGCCGCATTCATCGCTAGTTTGAGTTGCGATTTCCCGACACGGTACTGGTTTAGCTACAACCGAGCTATAGGTACCGGATTTCGGGATAGTGGGCTGTCGCAAACGTAAGAGCTTTCGGGCTTCTGAGAAGGACACCTTCTCTCTAACCCGGATCTCCTGGATAGCTCTTTCCTCCACATAACGG
This sequence comes from Tenodera sinensis, assembly GCA_030765045.1. Taxonomy (NCBI): domain Eukaryota; kingdom Metazoa; phylum Arthropoda; class Insecta; order Mantodea; family Mantidae; genus Tenodera; species Tenodera sinensis. The sequence goes on along the minus strand of CM060970.1, from coordinate 110,398,273 downwards.
GGACATTCTCGCGAGTTTGCTGGATGTTCTCCCCTGCAGTTAATACAACTAGGAGGTGATGTACAGTCATCGTCATGGGCGATGCCTCCACAGTTCACGCAGGTAGCTCTACCACTGCATGTGTCACTTGTATGACCAAAGCGCTGGCATTTGTAACATCTAATCGGCTTCGGAATATATGGTCTTACTTCAATGGCCTCGTACCCAGCCTTTATCCTTTGTGGGAGATCTACCCGATTAAAGGTAAGGAAAAGGGTACGGGTAGGTAGATATTTGCCTCCATCTTTTCTCTGAACCCGGTATACTGCTGTTACACCTTGATCTTCGAGGTTCTCCTGAATCTCCTCATTGGACATGCCGTCCAATGCCCGGGTGTTCACAACTCCACGGGAGGAGTTCAAAGTCCTATGCAGTTCTACGCGTACCGGATAGCTAGCTAACATATTCGCCTTAAGTAAAGTAGCCGCCTGGGATGCTGAATTAGCTTCAACCAGGAGCGTGCCGTTGCGAGATCTTGTGCAGTTCTTCACTGGGCCAGCTATTTTATCAAGACCCTTTTGGATAACAAATGGGTTCACCGATGTAAATTTCCTTCCTTCCTCAGTTCTAGTAAATATTAAGTAGCGAGGACCACTCAACTCTGCTACTTCCTTTCCAATCGTTTTCTGGTTTTTTATATTTTGTTTGGGATGTCCCATGGCGATGATATCCTCCACCATTGCAAATGTCTCCGATGGCATGCTCACTTCCTGGGCGCCACCCCGGCTTAGGTGAGAGTCCTGGCCTGGACCTTGCTCACCCTAGCGTCTCACCTCCCAATGTATAGACAGAGGGACCCAATCGCCTTCAGGAGTGCATCAGCTCATGCAATGGCCCCTCCCCGGGACTGACCTTTATCAGCGGATACGCACACAGATCCTACATGATAACCAGGGGCTGGGACTTACGCGATTACCCAGTCACCCCTTGCGTCACCCCATCCTCCGACGACCCGCGCGTAGGTTATCCATCAGACTGTGTACAGGGAGGTAACAGGTGGGAGGTCAAACACAAAAGTGGACCAAAGTTGATTGGGCGTTTGGCATATGCCCTCTCACCTCTTGCAGGAACCCAATCGAGAGTATGGCTCAGGGCCCCGGGTACGCCAAACCCGTAGCACCATAGTGGGAGCCCCTGGGGGAGTTTGATTTCGGAGTCCTCTTCTCCTAGATGAGTCGTCGACCAAGACTACCGAGCCTCATCTACCCGTTTGGAATGTTCTTAGCTTCCCCTCACCTCTTGCCTACCAGTAGTCAAAATGACACTTAGTAGGCCGTCTGGTTCAGGTACTGAGCCCCTCCGCCACGACAAGGCGACACTCCTTCGGAGGGGTATCAAGCGATGCCATGCGCATGTGACGTGATGTGACTCAAAAGCGCATGCGATGCGATGCACATAAGATGCGATATCAAGCGATGCCATGCGCATGTGACGTGATCTGACTCAAAAGCGCATGCGATGCGATGCACAGAAGATGCGATATCAAGCGATGCCATGGGCATGTGACGCGATGTGACTCAATGCGCATGCGATGCGATGCGCATAAGATGCGATGTCGAGCGATGCCATGCGCGTGTGATGCGACGTGACTCAATGCACATGCGATGAGATGAACATAATATGGGATATCAAGCAATGCCATGCGCATGCGATGCGACGTGACTCAATGCGCATGCGATGCGGTGCACATAAGATGCGATATCAAGCGATGCCATGCGCATGTAACGCGACGTGACTCAATGCACATGCGATGCGATGCACATAAGATGCGATATCAAGCGATGCCATGCGTATGTGACGCGACGTGACTCAATGCGCATGCGATGCACATAAGACGCGATGTCGAGCGATGCATGCGTATGTGACGCGATGTCACTCAATGCGCTGCGATGCGATGCACATATGATGCGATATCAAGCGATGCCATGCGCATATGACGCGATGTCACTCAATGCGCATACAATGCGATGCACAAAGGATGCGATATCGAGCGATGTCATGCGCATGTGGCGCGATGTGACTCAATGCATATGCGATGCGATGAACATAAGATGCGATATCAGGCAATGCCATGCGAATGCGACGCGACGTGACTCAATGCGCATGCGATGCGATGCACATAAGATGCGATATCAAGCGATGCCAAGCGCATGTGATGCGACGTGACTCAATGCGCATACGATGCGATGCACATGAGTTGCGATATCAAGCGATGCCATGCGCATATGACGCGACGTGACTCAATGCGCATGCGATGCGATGCACATAAGATGCGATATCAAGCGATGCCATGCGTATGTGACGCGACGTGACTCAATGCGCATGCGATGCACATAAGACGCGATGTCGGGCGATGCATGCGTATGTGACGCGATGTGACTCAATGCGCTGCGATGCGATGCACATATGATGCGATATCAAGCGATGCCATGCGCATATGACGCGATGTCACTCAATGCGCATGCAATGCGATGCACAAAAGATGCGATATCGAGCGATGTCATGCGCATGTGGCGCGATGTGACTCAATGCACATGCGATGCGATGAACATAAGATGCAATATCAGGCAATGCCATGCGAATGCGACGCGACGTGACTCAATGCGCATGCGATGCGATGCACATAAGATGCGATATCAAGCGATGCCATGCGCATATGAGTTCGACGTGACTCAATGCGCATACGATGCGATGCACATGAGATGCGATATCAAGCGATGCCATGCGCATATGACGCGACGTGACTCAATGCGCATGCGATTGGATGCACATAAGATGCGATATCAAGCGATGCCATGCAAATGTGACGAGACATGGCTCAATGCGCATGCGATGCGATGCACATAAGATGCGATATCAAGCAATGCCATGTGCATGAGATGCGAAGTGACTCAATGGGCATGCGATGCGATGCACATAAGATGCGATATCAAGTGATGCCATGTTCACTAGCCTAACCACCGCAGAACCAGACACAGCCGCACCTTCAGAAACGGTAGCGAGCATGACGCCAACCATAACAACCACAGACACAGCCGCACCGCAAGAAACGGTAGCGAGCACTAGCCTAACCACCAGAGAACCAGACACAGCCGCACCTTCAGAAACGGTAGCGAGCACTAGCCTAACCACCACAGAACCAGACACAGCCGCACCTTCAGAAACGGTAGCGAGCACTAGCCTAACCACCACAGAACCAGACACAGCCGCACCTCAAGAAACGGTAGCGAGCACTAGCCTAACCACCACAGAACCAGACACAGCCGCACCTTCAGAAACGGTAGCGAGCACTAGCCTAACCACCACAGAACCAGACACAGCCGCACCTTCAGAAACGGTAGCGAGCATGACCCCAACCATAACAACCACAGACACGGCCGCGCCCACAGAAACGGCAGCGTGCACAAATGCAACAGAAACTGCAGTACCCCCTGAACCTATAGCGAGCACATCTAGAGGGGTAACGGCCACACAAGCAACTGAAGCAGAGCACACTAACAATAATAACACCACAAATGGATACCTTGCAAACGAAAGGCACAATATCCCGAGAGTGTTGTAGCAGACTACTGCCCTAGAAGCTTAGCCTCGCTCACGGGAGAATTTGATAAAATATACAGGCCAAACACGTACCAAGGAGCGTATTGAGATGGGTACCATAATTTCTAATTTCAAATATTGCAGGATTACAACAACTTTGTACGCAATTGCAAAAATAATAAAGTGCCATTCCACATCACAACACCAACTGCCCAGAGAACTTACAAGGTGGTCATTAAAGGCTTACACCCTAGTGAAGACCCAGCAGAACTCAAGCGAGAACTTGAGGCGCTGGGGCTGGAGCCAATTAAAGTATCCAGGCTGTTCTCAAAAAGAACTAGAACTTACATACCGATCTTTCTAGTGGAACAGCCAAACAAAGAATGCTCTGATGCCATCAAAAGAATACCCGAACTGTTCCACTGCAAGATAAAAGTAGAGGACTATCGCAACCCCAGTGGTTTCCCGCAATGCGGAAGATGTCTACAATTTCGCCATCTTACAAAAAACTGTGAAGCACCACAAATATGCTCTCGCTGTGCAGGCCAGTGCCGCAGTGAACATAGGAGATGCGCGCTCTGCAACTCTTTGGAGCACGGGGCAAGATGGGGGGGATGCGCAGTTTTCCTAAACCTGGCATAACCCACCCCCCAAGCAACAGGGCGTGTCATCCCACCGCATCTCCGTGGCATTTACTCCCAAGACAGGGGCTCCTTCGCGCATATCACAAGAGGTAACCATCCAACTGCTACAGAACGCAGGTATGATGGACCAGAGACCCATGCACCTCCACCAAACGCGCAAGCAATTTTTCAACAAAGAAGCGGTTACTATCAAACTGTCCCCCCAGTGGATAGGCAAGATAGGAGAAAAACCCGCGCACCCATTGAAAGAAACGCACAAACTAACAAGCGGTCTGCGAGCACTCAAACAGAGACCGGCATAGTAGCGCAAACGGCGGAAAACCCACAAAACTCCAAGCGCCCAGAAGACATCAAAGCACAAAACGACAGACTGACAAGAAAGCATTATCCAAACAGACCACTACACTTCAAAATAAATAAAGACGGGCAACCTGCGCTGAACCTCCAGCCAAACGCCAAAATGACACTACTACTCCTAGGTAACGGAGTATACATGAGAGGCTACAAAACACTAATGGAAGCATACACGGCCTTTTTCAGAGACAACGCCTGGAAGAGTGAGGAAGACAGACAAATGCACATGCTTTGTTTTATAGAAGGCTTCAATGAACTAGTTGAAAAAACTAATGCATTATGTATCCACTAAAGCCAACCACAAGCAATAAGTAAAGGGCCAAAGGAGAAACACAAAACCAGAGAAAAGAGAAAAAAAAAAGAAAAAAAAAGAGAGAGACACCCTACACACTAATCAGAATCATGGCACACGCAACAGACAATGAACAAACAACTACACATAAAATAACATACTGGAATATCAGGGGGGCGCGGCGACACCTTAACGAGCTCACACAATACTTATATCAACACAACATAACAGTAGCATTACTAAACGAGACACTATTAACACCAAAAGCAAGATTCCGCATCCCAGGCTACAAAATATACCGAAATGACAGACAAGACGGAAGACCTCATGGAGGCACAGCGATAGTGGTCCATGAAAACCTAACACATAAACACAAACACGTTCCACCACTAAGAGAAGCGGAAGCCACGGCTATCTCCCTTACCATACAAAACCGAACAGTCACACTGGCAAGTATATACTTCTCGCCAACGAACCTAAACCTCAGAGACTTAGACATCATACTACAAATAGACAATATAGTCGTGGCTGCAGGCGACCTCAATGCTAAGCACCAAGCTTGGGGTTGTGAAGCGGCAAATACTGCAGGGAGAGCATTGTTCAACCATATGTTGAACAATGACTACATCATAGATCATCCAGGGACACCGACGTACATACCGCAACAACCAAATCACGCAACTTGCACCCTGGAAATCGCCCTCTTTAAAAATACAGATTTTTGCTACACCATGAAAACGGTAGAAGCACTTGCCTCAGACCACTTTGCGGTCCAAATAGACATCGAAGCGCCACCAATCTTTCAACCTCCTCCAATACGATTAAACTACAACAGGGCCCACTGGGAAAAGTTTGCCATACACCTAGACAGAGTTCTAGAGCTCCCTGTAGCCCTGACGAACCATCAAGTAGTGGACCGCGCCGCTGAGCTGCTTGAGGAGGCCATCCAAGCTGCAATTCATATTGCAGTGCCACCAAAACCCCCGGCGAAACACGTAATTACGTACCCGCCGGATCTCATGGTTCTCATTCACGAAAGAGACCATGAGAGGCGAAGATGGCAGCGAACCAGAAACCTAGTCCACAAAGTAAACATGGCAACACTAAACAGTGCAATAAAAACGCGTATAAATGCCCAGGCCCAAGATCAATGGGACCAAACACTAGCCCGGCTACAGCCCGGCAATCATAAGGTATGGCAGCTAGTAAGGGCTTTAAAAAGAGAACCAATAAACATCCCACCACTCAAGCAATCGGGCACAAATAACTACGCTGAAAGCGACGAGGGAAAGGCCAACGTGCTGGCCGACACCCTTAAAAGAACTTGCACACCCAATGACGGTCAGCAAGGCATACAACTTTACTCCCTTCTGGAGAGCGAAATGAAAGACACGCTTGCCAACCCAGCACATAACAGGTGCAGGAAAACCAACCCAGGAGAGCTGAGGTGGATAATCAAACACCTTCAAGACCACAAAGCTCCAGGGCCAGACCAAATACCAAATTTGGTACTAAAACACCTCACGACCAAAGCGCTACAGCTCCTAAGCGACATATGCAATTACTGCCTGCAACAAGGTTACTATCCTATATGCTGGAAACAAGCAAATGTGCTTATGTTCCCAAAACCAGGCAAAGACAGAGCTGAACCAAACAACTATAGGCCAATTAGCCTGCTAAAAACGGTAAGCAAGGTAGCGGAAAAAGTGCTACAGAAACGCATGAGCTCACATATTAAAAAGAATAACATTATAATAGAGGAACAATTCGGGTTTCGTGCAAATCATTCCACAACGCTGCAATTAACCCGAAAAATAGAGTATATAACAAGGGGTTTCAACGAAAACAAATCCACAGGGGTAATATTCCTAGATGTGGAACGTGCCTTCGATACTGTGTACCATGCAGGCCTAATACGCAAGCTGAAAGATCTGAATTTCCCAGACGTCATGGTCAAACTGATCGCGCACTACCTTACCGATAGAACTTTTACGGTAACTCTCCAAGGCAAAAGCACCCAGGCGCGAGAAATTATGGCCGGGGTCCCACAAGGTAGTTTACCGGGGCCCACGCTGTTCAATATATATATAAACGACATACCCAAAACCCCGGATACAAAAATCTCCATCTACGCGGACGACACTGCAATTGCAGCCCAGTCATGGCGGCCCGCCGCGATAGGCCGCAGACTGCAGAACGCGCTAACAGTCCTAGAACCATGGCTGAAAAAATGGAGAATAAAAGTAAACACAGCCAAATCACAAGCCGTATTCTTCACCAAAAAACACTCCCACGCAAACAAAGCGCCAAATATCATGCTATTCGGAGAAAGAATAATCTGGAAAAATACAGCAAAGTACCTCGGAGTTACGCTGGACTCCAAGCTCACATTCAACGAACACACCACCAACGTGAGGCGAAAAGCAAACCAGCAACTTGGCGCAATATATCCCATTCTAAATCGAAAAAGTGCACTAAGCAAGCAAATGGGGCTGACCCTATACAAGAGCCTAATTAGGCCAGTCATGACTTACGCAGCATCCGCATGGGGCCACTGCGCTAAGACTCATATCAAGAAATTGCAACTAATGCAAAACAGAGCTCTAAGAATAATTACAAAAGTGCCCAAGTCGGCCCCATTGGACATACTCCACGAGGACACGAAAATGCACACATTAGAGCAGTTTATTAAAAAGCTCGCAGCAAACATGTACAAAATAAAATAAAATTAAAATAAAATAAAATCTGAATATTATACCCCGGCACCTTGACAACTATACCGGGGCATTTATTCAAATTTTCTATTTATTTAACCAAAATTATTTATATACAATCATCATTATAATTTATATTTCAGAATTTCTAACTACAAAACAAAAGAAAACTACAACAAAAACATAAAAATTTCCTAAAGTTACTGGTTTCCAGCATATCTAATTCTACTAACAAGAAAATAACTAAGACATCTACACTATTCTAAAAAAGAAAACATTAATTTAAATAAACCTAACTCTATGCCACTGGTTTCCAGCGACTGGACAACTGGTTAAAAAAAACTTCCAGCTATCTTATAAGCAAAATACCATACTGGTAACCAGCACTATATATTAAAAATTTATTTACATTTGTATAAATAAGTTCATTTACATCTTCCCCTGGCTGGACTCCTCCTTCTCCTGCAACAGCAAACTTCTCTCACACATTACTTCCGCCTCATTCCTCTTGCAGTCTCCTACGATAGTCGGCATATGCTTCTCCCTCTCTTCTTCTTGATCTTATCCTTCTTCTTTCTGCCCATTCTTGCTTACCCGTTAAGACTACAAAATATCTTCTTCTATTTACTTGATTTAAATCATTTCTCTCTATTTATTGTTCAATTTCTATCTGTTCTCTTTGTTGGCCTACTCCTCCTTCTTCTTCGATGCCTTCTATTGCTACATTTCCTCTTCTCTGCCTGTCTCGTAATCTAGAAGATCTTCTTATCTCATCTATTTCAATTTGTTCATTTTCAATCCATTCTACCTCGATGTTTTCAATTTCCCAAGCTTTTTTACTAACATAATTGGTTAAAAACTGTAGTTTTTCAATTAAATTTGGATTTCTAATTATATCATTTATATAATATCCTCCTAATTGATGTCTTTCTTCTACATTCATAGTTTCATACCTTTCGCATTCAAAGATCGCATGCTCCGGGTTATCTTGTACTTGACAGATATTACATATATCAGAATTCGTTTTTTTTATTTTTTTCCAATATGTTTTATATGGTCCATGTCCAGTTATATAATGAATGAATCCTTTTGTTGGTTGAATGAAATTTAATTTTAATCTTTCTCTAATATTCTGGAAAAATCCATAAACTCTTCTACCTACAGCACATTCCGACCATTCATTTTGCCATTTATTTTTCAAAGCATTTTTTACTTCCCAAATTTTATCTGTTCTTACACCACTAATTTTATAACTTTTTCTAAATTTCCTTTCTTTAGCCAGAATTTTGCTCCCTTTAATTTTACCAATAGATCAATGGGCCATATTGCTGTAGAGACTAACAGTGCCATAGCAAACATGTACAAGCAAGCAAAAACAAGTCACAACGCGGCCATAAGCACACTAGGCAATTACGATCACTCCGCAGATAAACATAAAAGACCACTATCGCTGTTTGACAGGACGATCCCCCTGAACAGGCACAGTACAGACGACGACGAAGCCATCAGACAGTACCTTAATAACTTAGCCCCACCATAGTTGCCCGCAAGTCCCGGGAAGGATGACATCCCCTCCCCGGGCGGACCGGGGGGTCTCGGGTGCCCCCCAACACAATGATGACCTGGCAAAATAGAAGGACTTGAACGGAATAATTAGCTTAGGAAAAAGAAAACAAAAAAAAAGTAATAAAAAGAAAATGAAAAAATAAAAAAAAATAATAAAAAAAATAATTATAATAAAAAAAATAATATATACATGTTAAACATTTAAAATACATATAAACAGATATATTCTGTAGCACGTAGACAACCCCCTCCCTATGTATATGTTGTCCCCACTTGTTTGTTACAGGACCAGCAGCGACCAGCTGTAGGATGGCCAGAAGTGTAAATATGAATAAATATACATTGTGTCCCAACCAATCTCCTTCTGTACATGCTCCCCCCCCCCCCCAGACACTGTGTGTTTCAGGACCAACAGCGCCCAGCTGAGGAATCACGAAGTAAACTCCCACTCCAGTTGAAGCCACAAGACTCTGATAACATATAAGCATGACACCTCAAAACCGCTCCTTCTGCATGAGCATGAAGTACCACTACTAACAATAGGTCCCTGATCTGGGCTCCGGTCAAGATCAGTATCTAATCCCCACTCTGCCTGCATACTCTCTTGGATGCAGGTGCCTATCTAGAAATCACCCTCTAACATTCGGTTTGCTTCGGCGGTGCCGCACACAACTTACCACTTTTCCTACCCTTCACTGTAGCGTAGATAGTGCATGGTAGGGGAGGCGATGTAGATCCCTTTCGGATGATCGTCACCTGGGCTGGCGGAGGAGGGGCCAGTCCAAAAAAAAAAAAAAATACATAAAAATTGCCATGCGCATGTTACGCCTTGTGACTCAATGCGCATGCGATGCGATGCACATGAGATGCGATATCAAGCGATGCCATGCGCATCTGACGTGATGTGACTCAAAAGCGCATGCGATGCGATGCATATAAGATGCGATATCAAGCGATGCCATGCACATCTGATGCGACGTGACTCAATGCGCATGCGATGCGATGGACATGAGATGCGATATCAAGCGATGCCATGCGCATGTGACGCGAATTGACTCAATGCGCATGCGATGCAATGCACATGAGATGCAATATCAAGCAATGCCATGTGCATGTGTGGCGACGTGACTCAATGCGCATGCGATGCGAAGAACATAAGATGCGATATCAAGCGATGCCATGCAAATGTGACCTGACATGGCTCAATGCGCATGCGATGCGATGCACATAAGATGCGTTGTCGAGCGATGCCATGCGCATGTGATGCGATGTGACTCAATGCGCATACGATGCAATGCACATAGGATGCGATATATAGCGATGCCATGCGCATGTGATGCGATGTGACTCAATGCGCATGCGATGCGATGCACATAAGGTTCGATATAAGTGATGCCATGCGCATGTGACACGCTGTGACTCAATTCGCATGCGATGCGATGCACATAAGATGCGATATCAAGCGATGCCATGCGCATGTGACGCGACGTGAATCAATAAGCCTGCGATGCGATGCACATAAGATGCCATTTCAAGCGATCCATGCCCATGTGACGCGAGATGACTCAATGAGCATGCGATGCGATGCACATAAGATGCGATAACAAGCGATGCCATGCGCATGTAACGCAACGTGACTCAATGCGCATGCGATGCGATGCACATAAGATGCGATATCAAGCGATGCCATGCGAATGTGACGAGACGTGACTCAATGCGCATGCGATGCAATGCACATGAGATGCAATATCAAGCGATGCCATGTGCATGTGTGGCGACGTGACTCAATGCGCATGCGATGCGAAGTACATAAGATGCGATATCAAGCGATGCCATGCGTATGTGACGTGATGTGACTGAAAAGCGCATGCGATGCGATGCACATAAGATGCGACATCAAGCGATGCCATGCGCATGTGACGTGATATGACTCAAAAGCGCAATCGATGCGATGCACATAAGATGCGATGTCGAGCGATACCATGCGCGTGTGATGCGACGTGACTCAATGCACATGCGATGAGATGAACATAATATGCGATATCAAGCAATGCCATGCTATTGCGATGCGACGTGACTCAATGCGCATGCGATGCGATGCACATAAGATGCGATGTCGAGCGATGCATGCGTATGTGCCGCGATGTGACTCAATGCGCTGCGATGATATGCACATTAGATGCGATATCAAGCGACGCCATGAACATGTGACGAGATGTGACTCAAAAGCGCATGCCATGCGATGCACATAAGATGCGATATCAAGCGATGCCATGTGCATGTGACGCGATGTGACTCAATGCGCAAGCGATGCGATGCTCAAAAGAAGCGATGTCGAGCGATGCCATGCGCGTGTGATGCGACGTGACTCAATGCACATGCGATGAGACGAACATAATATGAGATATCAAGCAATGCCATGCGCATGCGATGCGACGTGACTTAACCCGCATGCGATGCGATGCACATAAGATACGATATCAAGCGATGCCATGCGCATGTAACGCGACGTGACTCAATGCACATGCAATGCGAGGCACATAAGATGCGATATCAAGCGATGCCATGCGCATGTGACGCGATGTCACTCAATGCGCATGCAATGCGATGCACCAAAGATGCGATATCGAGCGATTTCCTGCGCATGTGGTGCGACGTGACTCAATGCACATGCGATGCGATGAACATAAGATGCGATATCAGGCAATGCCATGCGAATGCGACGCGACGTGACTCAATGCGCATGCGATGCGATGCACATGAGATGCGATATCAAGCGATGCCATGCGCATGTGACGCGAATTGACTCAATGCGCATGCGATGCAATGCACATGAGATGCAATATCAAGCAATGCCATGTGCATGTGTGGCGACGTGACTCAATGCGCATGCGATGCAAAGCACATAAGATGCGATATCAAGCGATGCCATGCAAATGTGACCTGACATGGCTCAATGCGCATGCGATGCGATGCACATAAGATGCGTTGTCGAGCGATGCCATGCGCATGTGATGCGATGTGACTCAATGCGCATGCGATGCGATGCACATAAGATGCGTAATCAAGTGATTACATGCGCATGTGACGTGCTGAGAGTCAATGCGCATGCGATGCGATGCACATAAGATGCGATATCAAGCGATGCCATGCGCATGTGACGCGACGTGACTCACTGCGCATGCGATGCAATGCACATAATATGCGATTACAAGCGATGCCGTGCGCATGTGACGCGACGTGACAAATGCGCATGCGATGGGATACACATAACATGCGATATCAAGCGATGCCATGCGACAGTGATGCGACGTGACTCATTGCGCAAGTGATATGATGCACATAATATGCGATATCAAGCGATGCCATGCGCATGTGACGCAACGTGACTCAATGCGCATGCGATAAACATAAGATGCGATGTGGAGCGATGCATTTGTATGTGACGCGATGTGACTCAATGCGCTGCTAAACGATGCACATAAGTTGCGATATCAAGCGATGAAATGCGCAAATGACATGATGTGACTCAATGCGCATGCGATGCGTTGCACATAAGATGCGATATCAAGCGATGCCATGCGCATGTGATTCGAAGTGAGTCAACGCGCATGCGATGCGATGCTCATAAGATGCCATATCAAGCGATGCCATGCGCATGTGACGCGACGTGACTCACTGCGCATGCGATTCGGTGCACATAAGATGCGATATCAAGCAAAGCCATGCGCATGTGTTGCGACGTGACTCAATGCACATGCGACGCGATGAACATAAGATGCGATATCAGGCAATGCCATGCGAATGCGACGCGACGTGACTCAATGCGCATGCGATGCTATGCATATAAGATGCGATATCAAGCGATGCCATGTGCATGTGATGCGACGTGACTCAATGCGCATGCGATGCGATGCACATGAGATGCGATATCAAGGGATGCCATGCACATGTGACGTGACGTGACTCAATGTGCATGCGATGCGATGCACATAAGATGCGATATCAAGCGATGCCATGGAAATGTGAGGAGACATGACTCAGTGCGCATGCGATGCGATGCACATAAGATGCGTTGTCGAGTGATGCCATGCGCATGTGATGCGATGTGATTCCATGCGCATGCGATGCGATGCACATAAGATGCGATATCAAGCAATGCCATGGGAATGTGATGCGACGTGACTCAATGCGCATGTGATGCGGTGCACATAAGAGTCGATATCAAGTGATTACATACCCATTTGACGCGCTGTGACTCAATGAGCATGCGATGCGATGCACATAATATGCGATATCAAGCGATGCCATGCGCAGGTGACGCGACGAGAATCAATAAGCATGAGATGCGACGCGCATAAAATGCCATATCAAGCGATGCCATGCGCATGTGACGCGACGTGACTCACTGCGCATGCGATGCGATGCACATAAGGTGCGATATCTAGCGATGCAATGCGAATGTGATGCGACTCAATGCGCATGCGACGCGATGCACATGAGATGCGATATCAAGCGATGCCATGTGCATGTGTCGCGACGTGACTTAATGCGCATGCGATGCGAAGCTCGTAAGATGCGATATTAAGCGATGCCATGCGCATGTGACTCGACGTGACTAATGCGCATGCGATGCGATGCACATAAGATGCGATATCAAGCGATGCCATGCGAATGTGACGCGACTCAATGCGCATGCGGAGCGATGCACATGAGATGCGATATCAAGCGATGCCTTGCGCATGTGACGCGACGTGACTAATGCGCATGCGATATGATGCACATAATATGCAATATCAAGCGATGCCATGCGCATGTGACACGACGTGACTCAATGCCCATGCGATGCGATGCACATAAGATGCGATATCAAGCGATGCCATGCGCATGTGACGCGACGTGACTCAATGCGCATGCGATGAACATAAGATACGATATCGAGCGATGCATGCGTATGTGACGCGATGTGACTCAATGCGCTGAGAAGCGATGCACATAAGATGCGATATTAAGTGATGCCATGCGCATGTGACTAGTTGTGACTCAAACCGCATGCGATGCGATGCTCATAAGATGCGATATCAGGCAATGCCATGCGCATGCTACGCGACGTGACTCAATTGGCATGCGATGCGATGCACATAAGATGTGATATCAAGCGATTCATGCGCATGTGACGGGACGTGACTCAATGCGCATGCGATGCGATGCACATAAGATGCAATATCACGCGATGCCATGCGTATTTGATGCGACGTGACTCAATGCGCATGCGATGCGATGCACATGAGATGCGACATCAAGCGATGCCATGTGCATGTGACGCGACGTGACTCAATGCGCATGCAACGCGATGCACATAAGATGCGATATCAAGCGATGCCATGCGCATGTGAAGCGATGTGGCTCAATGCGCATGCGATGCGATGCACATAAGATGCGATGCCTAGCGATGCCATGCACGTGTGATGCGATGTGAATCAATGCGCATGCGATGCACATAAGATGCGATGTCGAGCAATGCATGCGTATGTGAATCAATGCGCATGCGATCCACATAAGATGCGAGATAAAGCGATGCCATGCGCCTGTGGTGCTACGGGACTCAACGCACATGCAATGCGATGAACATAAGATGCGATACCAAGCAATGCCATGCTAATGCGAGCGACGTGACTCAATGCGCATGCGATGCGATGCATATAAGATGCGATATCAAGCGATGCCATGCGCATGTGATGCGACGTGACTCAATGCGCATGCAATGCGATGCACATAAGACGCGATATCAAGCGATGCCATGCGAATGTGTTGCGGCTCAATGCGCATGCGATGCGATGCACATGAGATGCGATATAAAGCGATGCCATGTGCATGTGTCGCGACGTGACTCAATGCGCATGCGATGCGAAGCACATAAGATGCGATATCAAGCTATGTCATGCGATGTGAATCGATGTGACTCAAAATCGCATGCGATGCGATGCACATAAGATGCGATATCAAGCCATGCCATGCGCTTGTGATGCGAAGTAACTCAATGCGCATGCGATGCGATGCACATAACATGCGTAATCAAGTGATTACATGCGCATGTGACGCGCTGTGACTCAATGCGCATGCGATGCGATGCGATATCAAGCGATGCCATGCGCATGTGACGTGACGTGAGTCTATAAGCATGAGATGCGACGCACATAAGATGCCATATCAAGCGATGCCATGCGCATGTGACGCAACGCGACTCACTGCGCATGCGATGCGATGCCCATAAGATGCGATATCAAGCGATGCCATGCGGATGTGACGCGACATGACTAATGCGCATGCGATGCGATGCACATAAGATGCGATATCAAGCGATGCCATGCGAATGTGTTGCGGCTCAATGCGCATGCGATGCGATGTACATGAGATTCGATATCAAGCGATGCCATGTGCATGTGTCGCGACGTGACTCAATGCGCATGCGATGCGGAGCACATAAGATGCGATATCAAGCGATGCCACGCGCATGTGCCGTGATGTGACTCAAAAGCGTATGCGATGCGATGCACATAAGATGCGATATCAAGCGATGCCATGCGCATGTGACGTGATGTGACTCAAAAGCGCATGCGATGCGATGCACATAAGATGCGATGTCGAAGGATGCCATGCGCGTGTGATGCGATATGGCTCAAGGGCATGCGATGCACATAAGATGCGATGTCGAGCGATGAATGCGTATATGACGCGATGTCACTCAAGGCGAACGCGATGCGATGCACAAAAGATGCGATGTCGAGCGATGTCATGCGCAAGTGGTGCGACGTGACTCAATGCACATGCGATGAGATGAACATAAGATGAGATATCAAGCAATGCCATGCGCATGCGATGCGACGTAAATCAATGCGCATGCGATATGATGCTCATAAGATGCGATATCAAGCGACGCCATGGGCATGTGACGCGACGTGACTCAGTGCGCATGCGATGCGATGCACATAAGATGCGATGCACATAAGATGCGATGTCAAGCGCTGCCATGCGCATGTGACGAGACGTCACTCAATGTTAATGCGATGCACATAAGATGCGATGTCGAGCTTTGCATGCGTATGTGACGCGATGTGACTGAATGCGCTGCGAAGCGATGCACATAATATGCGATATCAACCGATGCCATGCGCATATGACGCGACGTGGCTCAATAGGCATGCGACGCGATGCTCATAAATTGCCATATCAAGCGATGCCATGCGCATGTGACGCGACGTGACTCACTGCGCATGCGATGCGGTCCACATAGGATGCGATATCAAGCGATACCAGGCGCATGTAACGCGGCGTGTCTCAATGCACATGCGATGCGATGCACATAAGATGTGATATAAAGTGATGCCATGCTCATGAGACGCGACGTGACTCACTGCGCATGCGATGCGGTCCACATAGGATGCGATATCAAGCGATGCATCCGTATGTGACGCGACGTCACTCAATGCGCATGCGATGCAATGCACATGTATGCGATATCAAGCGATGCCATGCGCATGTGACGCGACTTGACACAATGCGCATCCGATGCGATGCACATAAGATGCGATATCAAGCGATGCCATGCGCATGTTTCGCGACGTGACTCAATAAGCATGCGATCCGATGCACATAAGATGCGATATCAAGCGATTCCATGCGCATGTGACGGGACGTGACTCGATGCGCATGCGATGCGATGCACATGAGATGCGATATCAAGCGATGCCATGTGCATGTGACGTGATGTGACTCAAAAGCGCATGCGATGCACATAAGATGCGATATCAAGCGATGTCATGCGCGTATGACGCGATGTCACTCAATGCGCAAGCGATGAGATGCACAAAAGATGCGATATAGAGCGATGTCATGCGCATGTGGTGCGACGTGACTCAATGCACATGCGATGCGATGAACATAAGATGTGATATCAAGCAGTGCCATGAGAATGCGTCGCGACGTGACTCAATGCGCATGCGATGCGATGCATATAAGATACGATATCAAGCGATGCCATGCGCATGTGATGCAACGTGACTCAATGCGCATGCAATGCGATGCACATGAGATGCGATTCAAGCGATGCCATGCGCATGTGACACGACGCAACTGAATGCGCATGCGGTGCGATGCACATAAGATGCGATATCAAGCGATGCCATGCGCATGTGACGTGACGTGACTCAATGCGCATGCGATGCGATGCACATAAGATGCGATATCAAGCGATGCCATGCGAATGTTTTGCGCCTCAATGCGCATGCGATGCGATGCACATGAGATGCGATATCAAGCGATGCCATGTGCATGTGTCGCGACGTGACTCAATGCGCATGCGATGCGAAGCACATACAATGCGATATCAAGCGATGCCATGCGCATGTCACGTGATGTGACTCAAAAGCGCATGCGATGCAATGCACATAAGATGCGATATCAAGCGATGCCATGCGCATGTGACGTGATGGGACTCAAAAGCGCATGTGATGCGATGCACATAAGATGCGATATCAAGCGATGCCAAGTACATGTGACGCGATGTGACTCAATGCGCATGCGACGCGATGCACATAAGATGCGATGTCAAGCGCTGCCGTGCGCATGTGACGAGACGTCACTCGATGCGCATGCGATGCACATAAGATGCGATGTCGAGCGATGCATGCGTATGTGACGCGATGTGACTGAATGTGCTGCGAAGCAATGCACGTAAGATGCGATATCAACCGATGCCATGCGCATATGACGTGACGTGGCTCAATAAGCATGCGACGCGATGCTCATAAAATGCCATATCAAGCGATGCCATGCGCATGTGACGCGACGTGACTCACTGCGCATGCGATGCGCTCCACATAGGATGCGATATCAAGCGGTGCCATGCGCATGTAACGCGGCATGTCTCAATGCACATGCGATGCGATGCACATAAGATGTGATATAAAGTGATGCCATGCGCATGTGACACGACGTAACTGAATGCGCATACGGTGCGGTGCATATAAGATGCGATATCAAACGATGCCATGCGCATGTGACGTGACGTGACTCAATGCGCATGCGATGCGATGCACATAAGATGCGATATTAAGCGATGCCATGCGAATGTGTTGCGGCTCAATGCGCATGCGATGCGATGCACATGAGATGCGATATCAAGCGATGCCATGTGCATGTGTCGCGACGTGACTCAATGCGCATGCGATGCGAAGCACATAAGATGCGATATCAAGTGATGCCATGCGCATGTGACGTGATGTGACTCAAACGCGCATGCGATGCGATGCACATAAGATGCGATATCAAGCCATGCCATGCGCTTGTGATGCGAAGTAACTCAATGCGCATGCGATGCGATGCACATAACATGCGTAATCAAGTGATTACATGCGCATGTGACGCGCTGTGACTCAATGCGCATGCGATGCGATGCGATATCAAGCGATGCCATGCGCATGTGACGTGACGTGAGTCTATAAGCATGAGATGCGACGCACATAAGATGCCATATCAAGCGATGCCATGCGCATGTGACGCAACGCGACTCACTGCGCATGCGATGCGATGCCCATAAGATGCGATATCAAGCGATGCCATGCGCATGTGACGCGACATGACTAATGCGCATGCGATGCGATGCACATAAGATGCGATATCAAGCGATGCCATGCGAATGTGTTGCGGCTCAATGCGCATGCGATGCGATGTACATGAGATTCGATATCAAGCGATGCCATGTGCATGTGTCGCGACGTGACTCAATGCGCATGCGATGCGGAGCACATAAGATGCGATATCAAGCGATGCCACGCGCATGTGCCGTGATGTGACTCAAAAGCGTATGCGATGCGATGCACATAAGATGCGATATCAAGCGATGCCATGCGCATGTGACGTGATGTGACTCAAAAGCGCATGCGATGCGATGCACATAAGATGCGATGTCGAAGGATGCCATGCGCGTGTGATGCGATATGGCTCAAGGGCATGCGATGCACATAAGATGCGATGTCGAGCGATGAATGCGTATATGACGCGATGTCACTCAAGGCGCACGCGATGCGATGCACAAAAGATGCGATGTCGAGCGATGTCATGCGCAAGTGGTGCGACGTGACTCAATGCACATGCGATGAGATGAACATAAGATGAGATATCAAGCAATGCCATGCGCATGCGATGCGACGTAAATCAATGCGCATGCGATATGATGCTCATAAGATGCGATATCAAGCGACGCCATGGGCATGTGACGCGACGTGACTCAGTGCGCATGCGATGCGATGCACATAAGATGCGATGCACATAAGATGCGATGTCAAGCGCTGCCATGCGCATGTGACGAGACGTCACTCAATGTTAATGCGATGCACATAAGATGCGATGTCGAGCTTTGCATGCGTATGTGACGCGATGTGACTGAATGCGCTGCGAAGCGATGCACATAATATGCGATATCAACCGATGCCATGCGCATATGACGCGACGTGGCTCAATAGGCATGCGACGCGATGCTCATAAATTGCCATATCAAGCGATGCCATGCGCATGTGACGCGACGTGACTCACTGCGCATGCGATGCGGTCCACATAGGATGCGATATCAAGCGATACCAGGCGCATGTAACGCGGCGTGTCTCAATGCACATGCGATGCGATGCACATAAGATGTGATATAAAGTGATGCCATGCTCATGAGACGCGACGTGACTCACTGCGCATGCGATGCGGTCCACATAGGATGCGATATCAAGCGATGCATCCGTATGTGACGCGACGTCACTCAATGCGCATGCGATGCAATGCACATGTATGCGATATCAAGCGATGCCATGCGCATGTGACGCGACTTGACACAATGCGCATCCGATGCGATGCACATAAGATGCGATATCAAGCGATGCCATGCGCATGTTTCGCGACGTGACTCAATAAGCATGCGATCCGATGCACATAAGATGCGATATCAAGCGATTCCATGCGCATGTGACGGGACGTGACTCGATGCGCATGCGATGCGATGCACATGAGATGCGATATCAAGCGATGCCATGTGCATGTGACGTGATGTGACTCAAAAGCGCATGCGATGCACATAAGATGCGATATCAAGCGATGTCATGCGCGTATGACGCGATGTCACTCAATGCGCAAGCGATGAGATGCACAAAAGATGCGATATAGAGCGATGTCATGCGCATGTGGTGCGACGTGACTCAATGCACATGCGATGCGATGAACATAAGATGTGATATCAAGCAGTGCCATGAGAATGCGTCGCGACGTGACTCAATGCGCATGCGATGCGATGCATATAAGATACGATATCAAGCGATGCCATGCGCATGTGATGCAACGTGACTCAATGCGCATGCAATGCGATGCACATGAGATGCGATTCAAGCGATGCCATGCGCATGTGACACGACGCAACTGAATGCGCATGCGGTGCGATGCACATAAGATGCGATATCAAGCGATGCCATGCGCATGTGACGTGACGTGACTCAATGCGCATGCGATGCGATGCACATAAGATGCGATATCAAGCGATGCCATGCGAATGTTTTGCGGCTCAATGCGCATGCGATGCGATGCACATGAGATGCGATATCAAGCGATGCCATGTGCATGTGTCGCGACGTGACTCAATGCGCATGCGATGCGAAGCACATAAAATGCGATATCAAGCGATGCCATGCGCATGTCACGTGATGTGACTCAAAAGCGCATGCGATGCAATGCACATAAGATGCGATATCAAGCGATGCCATGCGCATGTGACGTGATGGGACTCAAAAGCGCATGTGATGCGATGCACATAAGATGCGATATCAAGCGATGCCAAGTACATGTGACGCGATGTGACTCAATGCGCATGCGACGCGATGCACATAAGATGCGATGTCAAGCGCTGCCGTGCGCATGTGACGAGACGTCACTCAATGCGCATGCGATGCACATAAGATGCGATGTCGAGCGATGCATGCGTATGTGACGCGATGTGACTGAATGTGCTGCGAAGCAATGCACGTAAGATGCGATATCAACCGATGCCATGCGCATATGACGTGACGTGGCTCAATAAGCATGCGACGCGATGCTCATAAAATGCCATATCAAGCGATGCCATGCGCATGTGACGCGACGTGACTCACTGCGCATGCGATGCGTTCCACACAGGATGCGATATCAAGCGGTGCCATGCGCATGTAACGCGGCATGTCTCAATGCACATGCGATGCGATGCACATAAGATGTGATATAAAGTGATGCCATGCGCATGTGACACGACGTAACTGAATGCGCATACGGTGCGATGCATATAAGATGCGATATCAAACGATGCCATGCGCATGTGACGTGACGTGACTCAATGCGCATGCGATGCGATGCACATAAGATGCGATATTAAGCGATGCCATGCGAATGTGTTGCGGCTCAATGCGCATGCGATGCGATGCACATGAGATGCGATATCAAGCGATGCCATGTGCATGTGTCGCGACGTGACTCAATGCGCATGCGATGCGAAGCACATAAGATGCGATATCAAGTGATGCCATGCGCATGTGACGTGATGTGACTCAAACGCGCATGCGATGCGATGCACATAAGATGCGATATCAAGCGATGCCATGCGCATGTGACGTGATGTGACACAAAAGCGCATGCGATGCGATGCACATAAGATGCGATATCAAGCGATGCCATGCGCATGTTTCGTGACGTGACTCAATAAGCATGCGATCCGATGCACACAAGATGCGATGTCGAGCGATATCACGCGCATGTGGTGCGACGTGACTCAATGCACATGCGATGAGATGAACATAAGATGAAATATCAAGCAATGCCGTGCGCATGCGATGCGACGTAAATCAATGCGCATGCGATGCGATGCACATAAGATGCGATGTCAAGCGATGCCATGCGCATGTGATGCGACGTGACTCAATGCGCATGCGATATGATGCTCATAAGATGCGATATCAAGCGACGCCATGTGCTTGTGACGCGACGTGACTCAATGCGCATGCGATGCGATGCACATAAGATGCGATGTCAAGCGCTGCCGTGCGTATGTGACGCGACGTCACTCAATGCGCATGCGATGCACATAAGATGCGATGTCGAACGATGCATGCGTATGTGACGCGATGTGACTCAATGCGCTGCGAAGCGATGCACATAAGATGCGATATCAACCGATGCCATGCGCATATGACGCGACGTGAGTCAATAAGCATGCGACGCGATGCTCATAAGATGCCATATCAAGCGATGCCATGCGCATGTGTCGCGACGTGACTCACTGCGCATGCGATGCGGTCCACATAGGATGCGATATCAAGCGATGCCATGCGCATGTAACGCGGCGTGTCTCAATGCATATGCGATGTGATGCACATAACATGTGATATAAAGTGATGCCATGCGCATGTGACGTGATGTGACTCAATGCGCATGCGATGCGATACACATAAGATGCGTAATCAAGTGATTACATGCGCATCAGACGCGCTGTGACTCAATGCGCATGCGATGCGATATCAAGCGATGCCATGCGCATGTGACGTGACGTGAGTCTATAAGGATGATATGCGAAGCACATAAGATGCAATATCAAGCGATGCCATGTGCATTTGACGCGACGTGACTCACTGCGCATGCGATGCGATGCCCATAAGATGCGATATCAAGCGATGCCATGCGCATGTCACGCGACGTGACTAATGCGCATGCGATGCGATGCACATAAGATGCGATATCAAGCGAAGCCATGCGCATGTGACGTAATGTGACTCAAAAGCGCATGCGATGCGATGCACATAAGATGCGATATCAAGCGGAGCCATGCGCATGTGACGTGATATGACTCAAAAGCGCATGCGATGCGATGCACATAAGATGCGATATCAAGCGATGCCATGCGCATGTGACGTGATGTGACTCAAAAGCGCATGCGTGCGATGCACATAAGATGCGATATCAAGGGATGCCATGTACATGTGACGCGATGCGACTCAATGCGCATGCGATGCGATGCACATAAGATGCGATATCAAGGGATGCCATGCGTATATGACGCGATGTCACCCAATGCGCACGCGATGCGATGCACAAAAGATGCGATGTCGAGCGATGTCATGCGCATGTGGTGCGACGTGACTCAATGCACATGCGATGAGATGAACATAAGATGAGATATTAAGCAATGCCATGCGCATGCGATGGGACGTGACTCAATGCGCATGTGATGCGATGGAGATAAGATGCGATATCAAACGATGCCATGGGCATTTGACGGCACGTGACTCAATGCGCATGCGATGCCATGCACATAAGTTGCGATATCAAGCGATGCCATGCAAATGTGACGAGACATGACTCAATTCGCATGCGATGCCATGCGCATGCGATGCGATATCAAGCGATGCCATGCGCATGTGATACGAAGTGATTCAATGCGCATGCGATGCACATAGGATGCGATATCAAGCTATGCCATTCGCATGTGACGCGACGTGACTCAATAAACATGCCATGCCATGCACATAAGATGCCATATCAAGCGATTCCATGCGCATGTGTAGCGACGTGACTCAGTGCGCATGCGATGCGAAGCACATAAGATGCGATATCAAGCCATGCCATGCGCATGTGTCGTGATGTGACTCAAAAGCGCATGCGATGCACATAAGTTGCGATATCAAGCGATGCCATGCGCATGTGATGCGACGTAACTCAAAAGCGAATGCGATGCGATACACATAAGGTGCGACATCAAGGGATTCCATGCGCATGTGACGCGACGTGACTCAAAGCCCATGCGATGCGATGCACATAAGATGCGATATCAAGCGATGCCATGCACATGTGACGCGACGTGACTCAATGCGCATACGATGCACATAGGATGCGATGTCTAGCGATGCATGCGTATGTGACGCGACGTGACTCAATGCGCTACGATGCGATGCACATAAGATGCCATATCAAGCGATGCCATGCACATATGATGCAATGTGACTCATTGCACATGCGATGCGATGCACATAAGATGCGAGATCAAGCAATGCCATGTGCATCTGATGCGAAGTGACTCAAGGCTCATGCGATGCGATGCACATAAGATGCGATATCAAGTGTTGCCATGCGCATGTGACGCACTGTGACTCAATGCGCATGCGATGAGATGCACATAAGATGCCATATCAAGCGATGCCATGCGCATGTGACGCGACGTGACTCAATGCACATGCGATGCGATGCACATAAGATGCGATATCAAGCGATGCCATGCGAATGTGACGCGACGTGGTTCAATGCGCATGCGATGCGATGCACATGAGATGCGATATCAAGCGATGCCATGTGCATGTGTCGCGACGTGTCTCAGTGCCCATGCGATGCGAAGTATAAGATGCGATATCAAGCGGTGCCATGCGCATGTGTCGTGATAGAACTCAAAAGCGCATGCGATGCGATGCACATAAGATGCGATATCAAGCGATGCCATGCGCATGTGACGTGATGTAACTCAAAAGCGCATGCGATGCGATGCACATAAGATGCGATATAGTGGGATGCCATTGGCGTGTGATGCGATGTGATTCAATGCGCATGCGATGCACATAAGATGCGATGACGAGCGATGCTTACGTATGTGACGCGATGTCACTCCATGCGCACGCGATGCGATGCACAAAAGATGCGATGTCGAGCGATGTCATGCGCATATGGTGCGACGTGACTCAATGCACATGCGATGAGATGAACATAAGATGCGATATCAAGCAATGCCATACGCATGCGATGCGACGTGGCTCAATGCGCATGCGATGCGATGCATATAAGATGCGATATCAGCGATGCCATGCGCATGTGATGCGACGTGACTCAATGCGCATGCGATGCGACATCAAGCGAAGCCAAGCGCATGTGACGCGACCTGAATCAATGCGCATGCTATGCGATGCACATAAGGTGCGATATCAAGCGATGCCATGCGCATGTGACGCGACGTGACTCAATGGGCATGCGATGCGATGCACATAAGATGCGATATCAAGCGATGCCATGCGCATGTGACGCGACGTGGCTCAATGCGCATGCGATGCACATAAGATAGGATATCAAGCGATGCCACGCGCATATGACGCGGTGTGACTCAATGCGCATGCGATGCGATGCACATAAGATGCGATATCAAGCAATGTCATGTGCATGTGATGCGAAGTGACCCAATACGCATGCGTTTCAATGCACATAAGAGGAGATATCAAGCGATGTCATGCGCATGTGACGCGACGTGACTCAATAAGCATGCGATGCGATGCTCATAAGATGCCATATCAAGCGATGCCATGCGCATGTTACGGGACGTGGCTCACATCGCATGCGATGCGGTGCACATAAGATGCGATATCAAGCGATGCCATGCACCTGTGACGCGACATGCCTGAATGCACGTGCGATTCGATGCACATAAAATGCGATATCAAGCGATGCCATGCGCATGTGACGCGACCTGACTCACTGCGCATTCGATGCGGTGCACAAAAGATGCGATATCGAGCGATGTCATGCGCATGTGTTGCGACGTGACTCAATGCACATGCGAAGCGATGCACATAAGATGCGACATCAAGCGATGCCATGCAAATGTGACGAGACATGACTCAATGCGCATGCGATGCACAAAAGTTGCGATATCGAGCGATGTCATGCGGATGTGGTGCGACGTGACTCAATGCACATGCGATGCGATGAACATAAGATGCGATATCAAGCAATGCCATGCGCATGTGACGCGACGTGGCTCAATGAGCATGCGATGCGATGCACATAAGATGCGATATCAAGCGATGCCATGCGCATGTGATGCGACATGACTCAATGCGCAGGCGATGCGATGCACATAAGATGCGATATCAAGCGATGCCATGCGCATGTGACGCGACCTGACTCAATGCGCATGCGATGCGATGCACATAAGATGCGATATCAAGCGATGACATGCAAATGTGACGAGACATGACTCAATGCGCATGCGATGCGATGTACTTAAGATGCGTTGTCGAGCGATGCCATGCGCATGTGATGCTATGTGACTCAATGCGCATGCGATGCACATAAGATGCGATGTCGAGCGATGCTTACGTATGTGACGCGATGCCACTCCATGCGCACGCGATGCGATGCACAAAAAATGCGATGTCGAGCGATGTCATGCGCATGTGGTGCGACGTGACTCAATGCACATGCGATGAGATGAACATAAGATGCGATATCAAGCAATGCCATGCGCTTGCGATGCGAAGTGACTCAATGCGCATGCGATGCGATGCATATAAGATGCGATATCAAGCGATGCCATGCGCATGTGATGCGACGTGACTCAATTCGCATGCGATGCGATATCAAGCGATGCCATGCGCATGTGACGCGACGTGAATGAATGCGCATGCCATGCGATGCACATAAGGTGCGATATCAAGTGATGCCATGCGCATGTGACGCGACGTGACTCAATGCGCATGCAATGCGATGCACATAAGATGCGATATCAAGCGATGCCACGCGCATATGACGCGGTGTGACTCAATGCGCATGCGATGCAATGCACATAAGATGCGATATCAAGCAATGTCATGTGCATGTGATGCGAAGTGACCCAATGCGCATTCGTTTCAAAGCACATAAGAGGAGATATCAAGCGATGTCATGCGCATGTGACGCGACGTGACTCAATAAGCATGCGATGCGATGCTCATAAGATGCCATATCAAGCGATGCCATGCGCATGTTACGGGACGTGACTCACATCGCATGCGATGCGGTGCACATAAGATGCGATATCAAGCGATGCCATGCGCCTGTGACGCGACATGAATGAATGCACGTGCGATTCGATGCACATAAGATGCGATATCTAGCGATGCCATGCGCATGTGACGCGACCTGACTCACTGCGCATTCGATGCGGTGCACAAAGATGCGATATCGAGCGATGTCATGCGCATGTGTTGCGACGTGACTCAATGCACATGCGAAGCGATGCACATAAGACGCGATATCAAGCGATGCCATGCAAATGTGACGAGACATGACTCAATGCGCATGCGATGCACAAGAGTTGCGATATCGAGCGATGTCATGCGGATGTGGTGCGACGTGACTCAATGCACATGCGATGCGATGAACATAAGATGCGATATCAAGCAATGCCATGCGCATGTGACGCGACGTGGCTCAATGAGCATGCGATGCGATGCACATAAGATGCGATGCACATAAGATGCGATATCAAGCGATGCCATGCACAGGTGATGCGACATGTCTCAATGCGCATGCGATGCGATGCACATAGGATGCGATATCAAGCGATGCCATGCGCATGTGACGCGACGTGACTCAATGCGCATGCGATGCGATGCATATAAGATGCGATATCAAGCGATGCAATGCGCATGTGATGCGACGTGACTCAATGCGCATGCGATGCGATATCAACCGATGCCATGCGCATGTGACGCGACGTGAATCAATGCGCATGCTATGCGATGCACATAAGGTGCGATATCAAGCGATGCCATGCGCATGTGACGTGACCTGATTAATGCGCATGCGATGCGATGCACATAAGATGCGATATCAAGCGATGCCACGCGCATATGACGCGGTGTGACTCAATGCGCATGCGATGCACATAAGATGCGATATCAAGCGATGCCATGCGCATGTGACGCGACATGCCTCAATGCACATGCGATTCGATGCACATAAGATGCGATATCAAGCGATGCCATGCGCATGTGACGCGACGTGGCTTACTGCGCATGCGATGCGGTGCACAAAAGATGCGATATCGAGCGATGTCATGCGCATGTGTTGCGACGTGACTCAATGCACATGCGATGCGATGCACATAAGATGCGATATCAAGCGATGCCATGCAAATGTGACGAGACATGACTAAATGTGCATGCGATGCACAAAAGTTGCGATATTGAGCAATGTCATGCGTATGTGGTGCGACGTGACTCAATGCACATGCGATGCGACGAACATATGATGCGATATCAAGGAATGCCATGCGCATGCGACGGGAAGTGGCTCAATGCGCATGCGATGCGATGCACATAAGATGCGATATCAAGCGATGCCATGCGCATGTGATGCGACATGACTCAATGCGCATGCGATGCGATGCACAGAAGATGCGATATCAAGCGATGCCATGCGAATGTGACGCGACGTGACTCAATGCGCATGCGATGTGATGCACATAAGATGCGATATCAAGCGATGACATGCAAATGTGACGAGACATGACTCAATGCGCATGAGATGCACATAGGATGCGATGTCGAGCGATGCATGCGTATGTGACGCGATGTGACGCAATGCGCTACGATGCGATGCACATAAGATGCCATATCAAACGATGCCATGCGCATATGACGCGATGTGACTCAATGCACATGTGATGCGATGCACATAAGATGCGAGATTATGCAAAGCCATGTGCATCTGATGCGAAGTGACTCATGGCTCATGCGATCTGATGCACATAAGATGCGATATCAAGCGATGCCATGCGAATGTGACGCGACGTGACTCATTACGCATGCGATGCGATGCACATGAGATGCGATATCAAGCGGTGACATGTGCATGTGTCGCGACGTGTCTCAGTGCCCATCCGATGCGAAGTATAAGATGCGATATCAAGCGGTTCCATGCGCATGTGTCATGATAGGACTCAAAAGCGCATGCGATGCGATGCACATAAGATGCGATTAAGAGCGATGCCATGCGCGTGTGATGCGATGTGATTCAATGCGCATGCGATGCACATATGATGCGATGTCGAGCGATGCTTACGTATGTGACGCGATGTCACTCCATGCGCACGCGATGCGATGCACAAAAGATGCGATGTCGATAGATGTCATGCGCGTGTGGTGCCCCGTGACTCAATGCACATGCGATGAGATGAACATAAGATGCCATATCAAGCAATGCCATGCGCATGCGATGCAACGTGACTCAATGCGCATGCGATGCGATGCATATAAGTTGCGATATCAAGCGATGCAATGCGCATGTGATGCGACGTGACTCAATGCGCATGCGATGCGATATCAACCGATGCCATGCGCATGTGACGCGACATGAATCAATGCGCATGCTATGCGTTGCACATAAGATGCGATATCAAGCGATGCCATGCGCATGTGACGCGACCTGACTAATGTGTAGGCGATGCGATGCACATAAGATGCGAGATCATGCAAAGCCATGTGCATCTGATGCGAAGTGACTCATGGCTCATGCGATGCGATGCACATAAGATGCGATATCAAGCGATGCCATGCGAATGTGACGCGACGTGACTCATTACGCATGCGATGCGATGCACATGAGATGCGATATCAAGCGATGACATGTGCATGTGTCACGACGTGTTTCAGTGCCCATGCGATGCGAAGTATAAGATGCGATATCAAGCGGTGCATGCGCATGTGTCATGATAGGACTCAAAAGCGCATGCGATGCGATGCACATAAGATGCGATATAGAGCGATGCCATGCGCGTGTGATGCGATGTGATTCAATGCGCATGCGATGAACATAAGATGCAATATCAAGCAATGCCATGCGCATGCGATGCGACGTGACTCAATGCGCATGCGATGCGATGCATATATGATGCGATATCAAGCGATGCAATGCGCATGTGATGCGACGTGACTCAATGCGCATGCGATGCGATATCAACCGATGCCATGCGCATGTGACGCGACGTGAATCAATGCGCATGCTATGCGATGCACATAAGGTGCGATATCAAGCGATGCCATGCGCATGTGACGCGACCTGACTAATGCGCATGCGATGCGATGCACATAAGATGCGATATCAAGCGATGCCATGCGCATGTGACGCGACGTGACTCAATGCGCATGCGATGCACATAAGATGCGATATCAAGCGATGCCACGCGCATATGACGCGGTGTGACTCAATGCGCATGCGATGCACATAAGATGCGATATCAAGCGATGCCATGCGCATGTGACGCGACATGCCTCAATGCACATGCGATTCGATGCACATAAGATGCGATATCAAGCGATGCCATGCGCATGTGACGCGACGTGGCTCACTGCGCATGCGATGCGGTGCACAAAGGATGCGATATCGAGCGATGTCATGCGCATGTGTTGCGACGTGACTCAATGCACATGCGATGCGATGCACATAAGATGCGATATCAAGCGATGCCATGCAAATGTGACGAGACATGACTAAATGTGCATGCGATGCACAAAAGTTGCGATATTGAGCGATGTCATGCGCATGTGGTGCGACGTGACTCAATGCACATGCGATGCGATGAACATAAGATGCGATATCAAGCGATGCCATGCGCGTGTGATGCGATGTGATTCAATGCACATAAGATGCGATGTCGAGCGATGCATGCCTATGTCACGCGATGTAACTCAATGCACTGCGATGTGATGCACATAAGATGCGATATCAAGCTATGCCATACGTATATGACGCATATCACTCAATGCGCATGCGATGCGATGCACAAAAGATGCGATGTCGAACGATGTCATGCGCATGTTGTGCGACGTGACTCAATGCACAAGCGATGCGATGCACATAAGATGCGATATCAAGCAATGCCATTAGCATGTGATGCGACGTGACTCAATAGGCATGCGATGCGATGCACATAAGATGCGATATCAAGCGATGCCATGGGCATGTGACGCGACGTGAGTCAATGCTCATGCGATGCGATGCACATAAGATGCGATATCAAGCGATGCCACGCAAATGTGACCAGACATGGCTCAATGCGCAAGCGCTGCGATGCACATAAGATGCGTTGTCGAGCGATGCCATGCGCATGTGATGCGAAGTTTCTCAATGCGCATACGATGCGATGCACATAAGATGCGATATCAAGCGATGCCATGTGTATGTGACGTGACGTGACTCAATGCGCATGCGACGCGATGCACATAAGATGCGATATCAAGCGATGCCATGCGCATGTGAAGCCATGTGACTCAATGCGCATGCGATGCGATGCACATAAGATGCGATGTCGAGCGATGCCATGCGCGTGTGACTCAACGCGCATGCGATGCGATGCACATAAGATGCGATATCAAGCGATGCCATGCAAATGTGACGAGACATGACTCAATGCGCATGCGATGCGATGCACATAAGATGCGTTGTAAAGCGATGCCATGCGATTGTGATGGGATGTGACCC
Organism: Tenodera sinensis; assembly: GCA_030765045.1. NCBI lineage: Eukaryota > Metazoa > Arthropoda > Insecta > Mantodea > Mantidae > Tenodera > Tenodera sinensis. The sequence goes on along the minus strand of CM060970.1, from coordinate 110,366,789 downwards.
AATGCGCATGCAATGCGATGCACATAGGATGCAATATCAAGCGATGCCATGCGCATGTGATGCGAAGTGACTCAATGCGCATGCGATGGAATGCAGATAAGATGCGATATCAACTGATGCCATGTGCATGTGACGCGATGTGACGCGATGTGACTCAATGCGCATGCAATGCGATGCACATAAGATGCGAAATCAAGCGATGCCATGAGCATGTGACGCGAAATGACTCAATGCGCATGCGATGCAATGCACAAAAGATGCGATGTCATGCGCATGTGACGCGATGTGACTCAATGCGCATGCGATGCGATGCACATAAGATGCGATATCAAGCGATGCCATGCGCATGTGACGCGACGTGACTCAATAAGCGTGCGATGCGATGCACATAAGAGGCGAAATCAAGCGATCCCATGCGTATGTGACGCGATGTGACTCAATGCGCTTCGATGCGATGCACATAAGGTGCGATATCAAGCGATGCCATGAGCATGTGACGCGAAATCACTCAATGCGCATGCGATGCGATGAACAAAAGATGCGATATCAAGCGATGCCATGCGCATGTGACGCGACCTGACTAATGTGCAGGCGATGCAATGCACATAAGATGCGAGATCATGCAAAGCCATGTGCATCTGATGCGAAGTGACTCATGGCTCATGCGATGCGATGCACATAAGATGCGATATCAAGCGATGCCATGCGAATGTGACGCGACGTGACTCATTACGCATGCGATGCGATGCACATGAGATGCGATATCAAGCGATGACATGTGCATGTGTCACGACGTGTTTCAGTGCCCATGCGATGCGAAGTATAAGATGCGATATCAAGCGGTTCCATGCGCATGTGTCATGATAGGACTCAAAAGCGCATGCGATGCGATGCACATAAGATGAGATATAGAGCGATGCCATGCGCGTGTGATGCGATGTGATTCAATGCGCATGCGATGAACATAAGATGCAATATCAAGCAATGCCATGCGCATGCGATGCGACGTGACTCAATGCGCATGCGATGCGATGCATATATGATGCGATATCAAGCGATGCAATGCGCATGTGATGCGACGTGACTCAATGCGCATGCGATGCGATATCAACCGATGCCATGCGCATGTGACGCGACGTGAATCAATGCGCATGCTATGCGATGCACATAAGGTGCGATATCAAGCGATGCCATGCGCATGTGACGCGACCTGACTAATGCGCATGCGATGCGATGCACATAAGATGCGATATCAAGCAATGCCATGCGCATGTGACGCGACGTGACTCAATGCGCATGCGATGCACATAAGATGCGATATCAAGCGATGCCACGCGCATATGACGCGGTGTGACTCAATGCGCATGCGATGCACATAAGATGCGATATCAAGCGATGCCATGCGCATGTGACGCGACATGCCTCAATGCACATGCGATTCGATGCACATAAGATGCGATATCAAGCGACGCCATGCGCATGTGACGCGACGTGGCTCACTGCGCATGCGGTGCGGTGCACAAAGGATGCGATATCGAGCGATGTCATGCGCATGTGTTGCGACGTGACTCAATGCACATGCGATGCGATGCACATAAGATGCGATATCAAGCGATGCCATGCAAATGTGACGAGACATGACTAAATGTGCATGCGATGCACAAAAGTTGCGATATTGAGCGATGTCATGCGCATGTGGTGCGACGTGACTCAATGCACATGCGATGCGATGAACATAAGATGCGATATCAAGCGATGCCATGCGCGTGTGATGCGATGTGATTCAATGCACATAAGATGCGATGTCGAGCGATGCATGCCTATGTCACGCGATGTAACTCAATGCACTGCGATGTGATGCACATAAGATGCGATATCAAGCTATGCCATACGTATATGACGCATATCACTCAATGCGCATGCGATGCGATGCACAAAAGATGCGATGTCGAACGATGTCATGCGCATGTTGTGCGACGTGACTCAATGCACAAGCGATGCGATGCACATAAGATGCGATATCAAGCAATGCCATTAGCATGTGATGCGACGTGACTCAATAGGCATGCGATGCGATGCACATAAGATGCGATATCAAGCGATGCCATGGGCATGTGACGCGACGTGAGTCAATGCTCATGCGATGCGATGCACAAAAGATGCGAGATCAAGCGATGCCACGCAAATGTGACCAGACATGGCTCAATGCGCAAGCGCTGCGATGCACATAAGATGCGTTGTCGAGCGATGCCATGCGCATGTGATGCGAAGTTTCTCAATGCGCATACGATGCGATGCACATAAGATGCGATATCAAGCGATGCCATGTGTATGTGACGTGACGTGACTCAATGCGCATGCGACGCGATGCACATAAGATGCGATATCAAGCGATGCCATGCGCATGTGAAGCAATGTGACTCAATGCGCATGCGATGCGATGCACATAAGATGCGATGTCGAGCGATGCCATGCGCGTGTGACTCAACGCGCATGCGATGCGATGCACATAAGATGCGATATCAAGCGATGCCATGCAAATGTGACGAGACATGACTCAATGCGCATGCGATGCGATGCACATAAGATGCGTTGTAAAGCGATGCCATGCGATTGTGATGGGATGTGACCCAATGCGCATGCAATGCGATGCACATAGGATGCAATATCAAGCGATGCCATGCGCATGTGATGCGAAGTGACTCAATGCGCATGCGATGGAATGCAGATAAGATGCGATATCAACTGATGCCATGTGCATGTGACGCGATGTGACGCGATGTGACTCAATGCGCATGCAATGCGATGCACATAAGATGCGAAATCAAGCGATGCCATGAGCATGTGACGCGAAATGACTCAATGCGCATGCGATGCGATGCATATAAGATGCGATATCAACTGATGCCATGTGCATGTGACGCGATGTGACGCGATGTGACTCAATGCGCATGCAATGCGATGCACATAAGATGCGAAATCAAGCGATGCCATGAGCATGTGACGCGAAATGACTCAATGCGCATGCGATGCAATGCACAAAAGATGCGATGTCATGCGCATGTGACGCGATGTGACTCAATGCGCATGCGATGCGATGCACATAAGATGTGATATCAAGCGATGCCATGCGCATGTGACGCGACGTGACTCAATAAGCGTGCGATGCGATGCACATAAGAGGCGAAATCAAGCGATCCCATGCGTATGTGACGCGATGTGACTCAATGCGCTTCGATGCGATGCACATAAGGTGCGATATCAAGCGATGCCATGAGCATGTGACGCGAAATCACTCAATGCGCATGCGATGCGATGAACAAAAGATGCGATGTCATGCGCATGTGACGCGTTGTGACTCAATGCGCATGCGATCTCGTTCACATAAGATGCGATATCAAGCGATGCCATGCGCATGTGATAGGACGTGACTCAATGCGCATGCGATGCGATGCACATAAGATGCGATATCAAGCGATGCCATGCGCATGTGACGCGACGTGACTCAATGCGCTTGCGATGCACATAAGATGCGATGTCGAGCGATGCATGCGTAAGTGACGCGATGTGACTCAATGCGTTGCGATGCGAATCACATAAGATGCGATATCAAACGATGCCATGCGCATATGACGCGATGTCACTCAATGCGCATAAGATAAGATGCACAAAAGATGCATTATTGAGCGATGTCATGCGCATGTGGTGGGACGTGACTCACTGCACATGCGATGCGATGAACATAGGATACGATATCAAGCGATGCAATGCGCATGAGACGCGACGTTACTCAAAAGCGCATGCGATGCGAAGCACATAAGATGCGATATCAAGCGATGCCATGCGCATGGGATGCGACGTGTATCAAAGCGCATGCGATGCGATGCACATGAGATGCCATATCAAACGATGCCATGCGCATGTGACGCGACATGACTCAATGCGCATGCGATGCCATGCACATAAGTTGCGATATCAAGGGATGCCATGCAAATGTGACGAGACGTAACTCAATTCGCATGCGATGCGATGCACAAAAGATGCGTTGTTGAGCGATGCCATGCGCAACTGATGCGATGTGACTCAATGCGCATGCGATGCGATATCAAGCGATGCCATGCGCATCTGAGGCGAAGTGACTCAATGTGCATGCGATGCGATGAACATGAGATGCGATATCAAGCGATGCGATGTGCTTGTGGCGCGACGTGACTCAACGCGCATGCGATGCGATGCACATAAAATCCTATATCAAGCGATGCCATGCGCATGTGACGTGATGTGACTCAAAAGCGCATGCGATTCGATGCACATAAGATGCGTAATCAAGCGATGCCATGTGCATTTGAGGCGATGTGACTCAATGCGCATGCGATGCACATAAGATGCGATGTCGAGCGATGCATGCGTATATGACGCGATGTAACTCAATGCGCTGCGATGCGATGCACATAAGATGTGATATCAAGCGATGCCATGTGCATGTGATGCGAAGTGACTCAATGCGCATGGGATGCGATGCACATAAGATGCGATATCAAGTGATGCCATGCGCATGTGACGCGCTGTGACTCCATGCGCATGTGATGCGATGCACATAAATTGCGATATCAAGCGATGCCATGCGCATGTGACGCGACATGACTCAATAAGCATGCGATGCGATGCACATAAGATGCGATATCAAGCGATGCCATGAGCATGTGACGCGAAATGACTCAATGCATATACGATGCGATGCACAAAAGATGCGATGTCATGCGCATGTGACGCGATGTGACTCAATGCGCATGCGATCCGATGCACATAAGATGCGATATCAAGCGATGCCATGCGCATGTAATGCGACGTGACTCAATGCGCATGCGATGCAATGCACATATGATGAGATATCAACTGATGCTTTGCGCATGTGACGCGATGTGACTCAATGCGCATGCGATGCGATGCACATAAGATGCGATATCAAGCGATGCCATGCGCATGTGACGTGACGTGACTCAGCAAGCATGCGATGCGATGCACATAAGATGCGATATCAAGCGATGCCATGCGCATCTAATGCGACGTGACTCAATGCGCATGCGATGCGATGCACATAAGATGCGATATCAAGCGATGCCATGGGCATGTGACGCGACGTGAGTCAATGCTCATGCGATGCGATGCACATAAGATGCGATATCAAGCGATGCCACGCAAATATGACCAGACATGGCTCAATGCGCAAGCGCTGCGATGCACATAAGATGCGTTGTCGAGCGATGCCATGCGCATGTGATGCGAAGTTTCTCAATGCGCATACGATGCGATGCACATAAGATGCGATATCAAGCGATGCCATGTGTATGTGACGCGACGTGACTCAATGCGCATGCGACGCGATGCACATAAGATGCGATATCAAGCGATGCCATGCGCATGTGAAGCCATGTGACTCAATGCGCATGCGATGCGATGCACATAAGATGCGATGTCGAGCGATGCCATGCGCGTGTGATGCGATGTGACTCAATTCGAATGCGATGCACATAAGGTGCGGTTACGAGCGATGCATGCGTGTGTGACTCAACGCGCTGCGGTGCGATGCACATAAGATGCGATATCAAGTGAAGCCATCCGCATGCGACGCGACCGGGCCCAATGCGCATGCGATGCGATGCACATAAGATGCGATATCAAGCGATGCCATGCAAATGTGACGAGACATGATTCAATGCGCATGCGATGCGATGCACATAAGATGCGTTGTAAAGCGATGCCATGCGATTGTGATGGGATGTGACCCAATGCGCATGCAATGCGATGCACATAGGATGCAATATCAAGCGATGCCATGCGCATGTGATGCGAAGTGACTCAATGCGCATGCGATGGAATGCAGATAAGATGCGATATCAACTGATGCCATGTGCATGTGACGCGATGTGACGCGATGTGACTCAATGCGCATGCAATGCGATGCACATAAGATGCGAAATCAAGCGATGCCATGAGCATGTGACGCGAAATCACTCAATGCGCATGCGATGCGATGAACAAAAGATGCGATGTCATGCGCATGTGACGCGATGTGACTCAATGCGCATGCGATCTCGTTCACATAAGATGCGATATCAAGCGATGCCATGCGCATGTGATGCGACGTGACTCAATGCGCATGCGATGCGATGCACATGAGATGCCATATCAAACGATGCCATGCGCATGTGACGCGACATGACTCAATGCGCATGCGATGCCATGCACATAAGTTGCGATATCAAGGGATGCCATGCAAATGTGACGAGACGTAACTCAATTCGCATGCGATGCGATGCACAAAAGATGCGTTGTCGAGCGATGCCATGCGCAAGTGATGCGATGTGACTCAATGCGCATGCGATGCGATATCAAGCGATGCCATGCGCATCTGAGGCGAAGTGACTCAATGTGCATGCGATGCGATGAACATGAGATGCGATATCAAGCGATGCGATGTGCTTGTGACGCGACGTGACTCAACGCGCGTGCGATGCGATGCACATAAGATGCGATATCAAGCGATGCCATGCGCATGTGACGTGATGTGACTCAAAAGCGCATGCGATGCGATGCACATAAGATGCGTAATCAAGCGATGCCATGTGCATTTGAGGTGATGTGACTCAATGCGCATGCGATACGATGCACATAAGATACGATGTCGAGCGATGCCATGCGCGAGTGATGCGATGTGACTCAATGCGCATGCGATGCACATAAGATGCGATGTCGAGCGATGCATGCGTATATGACGCGATGTAACTCAATGCGCTGCGATGCGATGCACATAAGATGTGATATCAAGCGATGCCATGTGCATGTGATGCGAAGTGACTCAATGCGCATGGGATGCGATGCACATAAGATGCGATATCAAGTGATGCCATGCGCATGTGACGCGCTCTGACTCCATGCGCATGTGATGCGATGCACATAAATTGCGATATCAAGCGATGCCATGCGCATGTGACGCGACATGACTCAATAAGCATGCGATGCGATGCACATAAGATGCGATATCAAGCGATGCCATGAGCATGTGACGAGAAATGACTCAATGCGCATGCGATGCGATGCACAAAAGATGCGATGTCATGCGCATGTGACGCGATGTGACTCAATGCGCATGCGATCCGATGCACATAAGATGCGATATCAAGCGATGCCATGCGCATGTAATGCGACGTGACTCAATGCGCATGCGATGCAATGCACATATGATGAGATATCAACTGATGCTTTGCGCATGTGACGCGATGTGACTCAATGCGCATGCGATGCGATGCACATAAGATGCGATATCAAGCGATGCCATGCGCATGTGACGTGACGTGACTCAGCAAGCATGCGATGCGATGCACATAAGATGCGATATCAAGCGATGCCATGCGCATCTAATGCGACGCGACTCAATGCGCATGCGATGCAATTCACGTAAGATGCGATGTAGAGCGATGCCATGCGCGTGTGATGCGATGTGGCTCAATGCGCATGCGATGCACATAAGATGCGATGTCGAGGGATCCTTACGTATGTGACGCGATGTAACTCAATGCGCTGCGAAGCACATAAGATGCGATGTCCAACGATGCCATGCGCTTGTGGTGCGACGTGACTCAATGCACATGAGAGGAGATGAACATAAGATGCGATATCAAGCGATGCCATGCGCATGTGATGCTACGTGGCTCAATGCGCATGCGATGCGATGCACATAAGATGCGATATCAAGCGATGCCATGCGCATGTGACGCGATGTCACTCAATGCGCATGCGATGCCATGCACATAAGTTGCGATATCAAACGATGCCATGCGCATTTGACGCCACGTGACACAATGCGCATGCCATGCCATGCACATAAGTTGCGATATCAAGCGATGCCATGCAAATGTGACGCGACGTGACTCAATAAATATGCGATGCGATGCACATAAGATGCCATATCAAGCGATGCCATGCGCATGTGACGCGACGTGACTCCATGCGCATGCGATGCGATGCACATAAAATGCGATATCAAGCAATGCCATGTGCATGTGATGCGAAGTGACTCAATGCGCATACGAGGCGCTGCAGAATAGATGCGATACCAAGTGATGCCATTGGCATGTGACGCGCTGTGGCTCAATGCGCCTGCGATGCGATGCACATAAGATGCGATATCAAGCGATGCCATGCTCATGTGACGCGACGTGGCTCAATAAGCATGCGATGCGATGCTCATAAGATGCCATATCAAGCGATGCCATGCAAATGTGACGAGACATGGCTCAATGCGCATACGATGTGATGCACAAAAGATGCGATATCGAGCGATGTCATGCGCATGTGGTACGAAGTGACTCAATGCACATGCGATGCGATGAACATAAGATGCGATATCAAGCAATGCCATGCACATGCGACGCGACGTGACTCAATGCGCATGCGATGCGATGCACATAAAATGCGATATTCAGCGATGCCATGCTTATGTGATGCGATGTGACTCAATGCGCGTGCGATGCGATGCACATAAGATGCGATATCAAGCGATGCCATGCGCATGTGACGCGACGTGGCTCAACGCGCTTGCGAGGCGATGCACATAAGAGGCGATATCAAGTGATGCCATGCGCATTTGGCGCGCTGTGACTCAATGCGCATGCAATGCAATGCGATGCACATAAGATGCGATATCAAGCGATGCCATGGGCATGTGACGCGACGTGAGTCAATGAGCATGAGATGCGACGCTCATACGATGACATATCAAGCGATGCCATGCGCATGTGAGGCGACGTGACTCACTGCGCATGCGACGCGATGCACATAAGATGCGATATCAGGCAATGCCATGCGCATGCGACGCGACGTGACTCAATGCGCATGCGATGCGATGCACATAAGATGCGATATTAAGCGATGCCATGCGCATGTGACGCGACGTGACTCAATGCGCATGCGATGGGATGCACATAAGATGCGTTGTCGGGCGATGCCATGCACATATGATGGGATGTGACTGAAAGCGCATGCGATGCGATGCACATAAGATGCCATATCAAACGATGCCATGTGCATGTGATGCGAAGTGACTCAATGCGCATGCGATGCGATGCACATAAGATGCGATATCAAGTGATGCCATGCGCATGAGACGCGATGTGACTCAATGCACTTGCGATCCGATGCACCTAAGATGCCTTATCAAGCGATGCCATGCGCATGTGATGCGAGGTGACTCAATGCGCATGCGATGCGATGCACATAAGATGCGATATCAAGCGATGCCATGCGCATGTGACGCGTCGTCACTCAATGCGCATGCGATGCACATAAGATGCGATGTCGAGCGATGCATGCGTATGTGACGCGATGTGACTCAATCCGCTGCGATGCGATGCACATAAGATGCATTACTCAAGGATGTCATGGGCATGTGATGCGACGTGACTCAATGCACATGCGATGCGATGAACATAGGATGCGATATCAAGCAATGCCATGCGCATGTGACGCGACGTGACTCAATGTGTATGCGATGCGAAGCACATGAGATGCGACATCAAGCGATGCCAAACAAATGTGACGCGACGTGACTCAATGCGCATGCGATGCGATGCACATAAGATGCGATACCAAACGATGCCATGCGCATGTGCCGCGACGTGACTCAATGTGCATGCGATGCCATGCACATAAGATGCGATATGAAGCGATGTCATGCAAATGTGACGAGACATGACTCAATTCGCATTCCATGCGATGCACATAAGATGCGTTGTCGAGCGATGCCATGCACATGTGATGCGATGTGACTCAATGCGCATGCGATGCGATGCACATAAGATGCGATATCAAGCGATGCCATGCGCATGTGATGCGAAGTGACTCAATGCGCATGCGATGCGATGCAATTAAGATATGATATCAAGCGATGCCATGCGCATGTGACGCGACGTGAGTCAATAAGCATGCGGTGCGATGCACATAAGATGCCATATAAAGCGATGCAATGCGCAAGTGACGCGACGTGACTCACTGCGCATGCGATGCGATGCACATAAGATGCGATATCAAGCGATGCGTTGCGCATGTGACGCGGCGTGACTCAATGCGGGTGCAATGCGATGCACATAAGGTGCGATATCAAGCGATGCCATGCGCATGTGAAGCGACGTGACTAAATGCGCATGCGATGCGATGCACATAAGGTGCGATATCAAGAGATGTGATGCGACGTGACTATGCGCCAGCGATGCGATGCAAATGAGATGCGATATCAAGCGATGCCATTCGCCTGTGACGCGACGTGACTCTATGCGCATGCGATGCGATGCACGTAAGATGCGATATCAGGCAATGCCATGCGCAATGCGACGCGACGTGATCAATGCGCATGCGATGCAATGCACATAAGATGCGATATCAAGCGATGCCATGAAAATGTGATGCGACGTGACTCAATGCGCATGCGATGCGATGCACATAAGATGCGATATCAGGCAATGCCATGCGCAATGCGACGCGACGTGACTCAATGCGCATGCGATGCGATGCACATAAGATGCGACATCAGGCAATGCCATGCGCATGAGATGCGACGTGACTCAATGCGCATGCGATGCGATGCACATAGGATGCGATATCATGCCATGCCATGTGCATGTGATGCGACGTGACTAAATGCGCATGCGATGCACATGAGATGCGATTTCAAGCGATGTCATGCGCATGTGACGCGACGTGACTCAATGCGCATGGGATGCGATGCACATAAAATGCGATATCAAGCGATGCCATGCAAATGTGACGAAACAAGACTCAATGCGCATGGGATGTGATGCACATAAGATGCGATATCAGGCAATGCCATGCGCATGCGACCCGACGTGACACAATGCGCATGCGATAAGATGAACATAAGATGCGATATCAAGCGATGCCATGCGCATGTGATGCGACGTGACTCAATTCGCATGCGATGCGATGCACATAAGATGCGATATCAAGCAATGCCATTAGCATGTGACGCGATGTGACTCAATGCGCATGCGATGCGATGCACAAAAGATGCAATATCGAGCGATGTCATGCGCATGTGGTGCGACGTTACTCAATACACATGCGTTGCGATGAACATAAGATGCGATATCAGGCAATGCCATGCGCAAGCGACGCGACGTGACTCAATGCGCATGCGATGCGATGCACAAAGGATGCGATATCGAGCGATGTCATGCGCATGTGGTGCGACGTGACTCAATGCACATGCGATGCGATGAACATAAGATTCGATATCAAGCAATTCCATGCGCATGCGACGCGACGTGACTCTATGCGCATGCGATGCGATGCACATAAGGTGCGATATCAAAGGATGACATGCAAATGTGACGAGGCATGACTCAATGCGCATGCGATGCGGTGCACATAAGATGCGTTGTCGAGCGATGCTTACGTATGTGACGCGATGTCACTCCATGCGCACGCGATGCGATGCACAAAAGATGCGATATCGAGCAATGTCATGCGCATGTGGTGCGACGTGAATCAATGCGCATGCCATGCGATGCACATAAGATGCGATATCAAGCGATGCCATGCGCATGTGACGCGACGTGACTCAATGCGCATGCGATGGGATGCAAATAAGATGCGATATCAACCGATGCCATGCGCATGTGACGAGACGTGACTCAATGCACATGCTATGCGATGAACATAAGATGCGATATCAAGCAATGTCGTGCGCATGCGAAGCGACGTGACTCAATGGGCATGCGATGCTCATAAGGTGCGATGTCGAGCAATGCTTACGTATGTGACGCGATGTCACTCAATGCGCTGCAATGCGATGCACATAAGATGCGATATCAAGCGATGCCATGCGCATGTGGCGCGACGTGACTCATGGCGCATGCGATGCGATGAACGTAAGATGCGATATCAAGCGATGACATGCAAATGTGACGAGACATGACTCAATGCGCATGCGATGCGATGCACATAAGATGCGTTGTCGAGCGATGCCATGCGCATGTGATGCGATTTGACTCAATGCGGATGCGATGCACTAAGATGCGATAACAAGCGATGACATGTGCATGTGATGCGAAGTGACTCAATGCGCATGCGATGCGAGGCACATAAGATGCGATATTAAGTGATGCCATGTGCATTTGACGCGCTGTGGCTCAATGCGCATGCGATGCGATGCGCATAAGATGCGATATCAAGTGACGCAATGCGCATGTTACGCGACGTGACTCAATAAGCATGCGATGCGATATTCATTAGATGCCATATTATGCGATGCTCATAAGAAGCCATATCAAGCGATGGCATGCGCATGTGACGCGACGTGACTCACTGCGCATGCGATGCGATGCACATTAGATGCGATATCAAGCGATGCCATGCGCATGTGACGCGACGTGACTCAATGCGCATGCGATGCGATGCATATAAGATGCGATATCAAGTGATGCCATGCGTATGTGATGCGACGTGGCTCAATGCGCTTGCGATGCGATGCGCATAGGATGCGCTATCAAGCGATGCCATGCGCATTTGACGCGACATGACTCAATGCGCTTGCGATGGACATAAGATGCGATGTCGAGCGATGCATGCGTAAGTGACGCGATGTGACTCAATGCGCTGCGATGCGATGCACATAAGATGCGATATCAAACGATGCCATGCGCATATGACGCGATGTCTCTCAATGCGCATGCGATGCGATGCACAAAAGATGCATTATTGAGCGATGTCATGCGCATATGGTGGGACGTGACTCAATGCACATGCGATGCGATGAACATAGGATGCGATATCAAGCAATGCTATGCGCATGCGACGCGACGTTACTCAAAAGCGCAAGCGATACGAAGCACATAAGATGCGATATCAAGCGATGCCATGCGCATGGGATGCGACGTGACTCAATGCGCATGCGATGCGATGCACATGAGATCCGATATCAAGCGATGCCATGCGCATGTGACGCGACGTGACTCAATGCGCATGCGATGCGATGTACATGAGATGCGATATCAAGCGATGTGATCTGCATGTGACGCGACGTGACTCAATGCGCATGCGATGCGATGCACACAAGATCCGATAGCAAGCGATGCCATGCGCATGTGACGTGATGTGACTCAAAAGGGCATGCGATGCGATGCACATAAGATGCGTAATCAAGCGATGCCATGTGCATTTGACGCGATGTGACTAAATGCGCATGCGATGCGATGCACATATGATGCGATGTCGAGAGTTGCCATGAGCATGTGACGCGAAATGACTCAATGCGCATGCGATGCGATGCACAAAAGATGCGATGTCATGCGCATATGAGGCGATGTGACTCAATGCGCATGCGATCCGATGCACATAAGATGCGATATCAAGCGATGCCATGCGCATGTGATGCGACGTGACTCAATGCGCATGCGATGCGATGCACAAGAGATGCGATGTCGAGCAATGTCATGCGCATGTGGTGCGACGATACAAGAATTGTACATCAAAACATACACATTTTCATTGTATATGCAAGAAATGTACATCAAACCATACACATTTTCAGTGTACATTCAAGAAATGTGCATCAAAACATACATTTTCATTGTATATACAAGAAATGTACATCAAAACATACACATTTTCAGTGTACATTCAAGAAATGTACATGAAACATATACATTTTCATTGTACATTCAAGAAATGTATATCAAAACATACACATTTTCAGATTACACTCAGAAATGTACATCAAAGCATACACATTTTCATTGTATATACAAGAAGTGTACTTCAAAACATACACATCTTCATTGTACACTAAAGAAATGTACATCAAAACATACACACTTTCAGTGTACATTCAAGAAATGTACATCAAAACATACACATTTTCATCGTACATTCAAGAAATGTACATCAAAACATACACATTTTCATTGTACCTCAAGAAATCTACATCAAAACATACACATTTTCATTGTACACTCAAGAAATGTACATCAAAACATACACATTTTCATTGTACATTCAAGAAATGTACATCAAAACATACACATTTTGATTGTACATTCAAGAAATATACATCAAAACATGCACATTTTCATTGTACATTCAAGAAATGTACATCAAAACATACACATTTTCATTGTAATCTCAAGAAATGTACATCAAAACATACACATTTTCAGTGTACATTCAAGAAATATACATCAAAACATACACATTTTCATTGTATATACCAGAAATGCACATCAAAACATACACATTTTCATTGTACATTCAAGAACTGTACATCAAAACATACACATTTTCAGTGTACATTCAAGAAATGTACATCAAAACATACACATTTTCAGTGTACATTCAAGAAATGTACATCAAAACATACACATTTTCACTGTATCTACAAGAATTGTACATCAAAACATACACATTTTAATTGTATATACAAGAAATGTACATCAAAACATACACATTTTCAGTGTACATTCAAGAAATGTACATGAAAACATATACATTTTCATTGAACATTCAAGAAATGTATATCAAAACATACACATTTTCAGATTACACTCAAGAAATGTACATCAAAGCATACACATTTTCATTGTATATACAAGAAGTGTACTTCAAAACATACACATCTTCATTGTACACTACAGAAATGTACATCAAAACATACACACTTTCAGTGTACATTCAAGAAATGTACATCAAAACATACACATTTTCATTGTACATTCAAGAAATGTACATCAAAACATACACATTTTCATTGTACATTCAAGAAATGTACATCAAAACATACACATTTTCATTGTACACTCAAGAAATGTACATCAAAACATACACATTTTCATTGTACATTCAAGAAATGTATATCAAAACATACACATTTTCATTGTACATTCAAGAAATGTACATCAAAACATACACATTTTCATTGTACATTCAAGAAATGTACAACAAAACATACACATTTTCATTGTACATTCATGGAATGTACATCAAAACATACACATTTTCATTGTACATTCAAGAAATGTACATCAAAACACACACATTTTCATTGTACACTCAAGAAATGTACATCAAAACATACACATTTTGAGTGTACATTCAAGAGATATACATCAAAACATGCACATTTTCATTGTATATACCAGAAATGTACATCAAAACATACACATTTTAATTGTACATTCAAGAAATGTACATCAAAACATACACATTTTCATTGTATATACCAGAAATGTACATCAAAACATACACATCTTCATTGTACATTCAAGAAATGTACATCAAAACATACACATTTTCATTGTATATACCAGAAATGTACATCAAAACATACACATTTTCATTGTACATTCAAGAAATGTACATCAAAACATACACACTTTCATTGTATATACCAGAAATGTACATCAAAACATACACATTTTCATTGTACATTCAAGAAATGTACATCAAAGCATACACATTTTGACTGCAGATTCTAGAAACAAACATCAAAACATACACATTTTCATTGTATATACAAGAAATGTATATCAAAACATACACATTTTCAGTGTACATTCAAGAAATGTACTTCAAAACATACACATTTTCATTGTATATACAAGTAATGTACATCAAAACATACACATTTTCAGTGTACATTCAAGAAATGTACATCAAGACATACACATTTTCATTGTACATTCAAGAAATGTATATCAAAACATACACATTTTCAGTGCACATTCAAGAAATGTACATCAAAACATACACATTTTCATTGTATATACAAGAAATGTACATTAAAGCCTACACATTTTCAGTATACATTCAAGAAATGTACATGAAAACATATACATTTTCATTGTACATTCAAGAAATGTATATCAAAACATACACATTTTCAGTGTACATTCAAGAAATGTACATCAAAACATACACATTTTCATTGTATATACAAGAAATGTACATCAAAACATACACATTTTCATTGTACACTGAAGAAATGTACATCAAAACATACAGATTTTCAGTGTACATTCAAGAAATGTCTATCAAAACATACACATTTTCATTGTACATTCAAGAAATGTAGATCAAAACATACACATTTTCATTGTACACTCAAGAAATGTACATAAAAACATACACATTTTCATTGTACATTCAAGTAATGTACATCAAAACATACACATTTTTATTGTACACTCAAGAAATGTACATCAAAACATACACTTTTTCATTGTACATTCAAGAAATGTACATCAAAACATACACATTTTCAGTGTACATTCAAGAAATGTACAACAAAAAATACACATTTTCAGTGTACATTCAAGAAGTGTACAACAAAAAATACACATTTTCAGTGTACATTCAAGAAATGTACATCAAAACAAACACCTTTTCATTGTACACTAAATAAATGTATATCAAAACATACACATTTTCATTGTACATTGAATAAATATACATCAAAACATACACATTTTCATTGTACATTCAAGAAATGTACATCAAAACATACACATTTTCATTGTACACTGAAGAAATGTACATCAAAACATACACATTTTCATTGTACATTCAAGAAATGTACATCAAAACATACACATTTTCATTGTACACTCAAGAAATGTACATCAAAACATACACATTTTCATTGTACATTCAAGAAATGTACATCAAAACATACACATTTTCATTGTACACTCAAGAAATGTACTTCAAAACATACACATTTTCAGTGTACATTCAAGAAATGTATATCAAAACATACACATTTTCATTGTACATTCAAGAAATGTACATCAAAACATACACATTTTGATTGTACATTCAAGAAATATACATCAAAACATGCACATTTTCATTGTACATTCAAGAAATGTACATCAAAGCATTCACTTTTTCATGGTACATTCAAGAAATGTACATCAAAACATACACATTTTCATTGTACACTCAAGAAATGTACATCAAAACATACACATTTTCAGTGTACATTCAAGAAATATACATCAAAACACACACATTTTCATTGTATATACCAGAAATGCACATCAAAACATACACATTTTCTTTGTACATTCAAGAACTGTACATCAAAACATACACATTTTCAGTGTACATTCAAGAAATGTACATCAAAACATACACATTTTCAGTGTACATTCAAGAAATGTACATCAAAACATACACATTTTCACTGTATGTACAAGAATTGTACATCAAAACATACACATTTTCATTGTATATACAAGAAATGTATATCAAAACATACACATTTACAGTGTACATTCAAGAAATGTACATCAAAACATACACATTTTCATTGTATATACAAGAAATGTACATCAAACCATACACATTTTCAGTGTACATTCAAGAAATGTACATCAAAACATACATTTTCATTGTATATACAAGAAATGTACATCAAAACATACACATTTTCAGTGTACATTCAAGAAATGTACATGAAAACATATACATTTTCATTGTACATTCAAGGTATGTATATCAAAACATACACATTTTCAGATTACACTCAAGAAATGTACATCAAAGCATACACATTTTCATTGTATATACAAGAAGTGTACATCAAAACATACACATCTTCATTGTACACTAAAGAAATGTACATCAAAACATACACACTTTCAGTGTACATTCAAGAAATGTACATCAAAACATACACATTTTCATTGTACATTCAAGAAATGTACATCAAAACATACACATTTTCATTGTACATTCAAGAAATGTACATCAAAACATACACATTTTCATTGTACCTCAAGAAATCTACATCAAAACATACACATTTTCATTGTACACTCAAGAAATGTACATCAAAACATACACATTTTCATTGTATATACAAGAAATTTATATCAAAACATACACATTTTAATTGTACATTCAAGAAATGTACATCAAAACATACACATTTTCATTGTATATACCAGAAATGTACATCAAAACATACACATCTTCATTGTACATTCAAGAAATGTACATCAAAACATACACATTTTCATTGTATATACCAGAAATGTACATCAAAACATACACATTTTCATTGTACATTCAAGAAATGTACATCAAAACATACACATTTTGACTGCACATTCTAGAAATATACATCAAAACATACACATTTTCATTGTATATCCCAGAAATGCACATCAAAACATACACATTTTCATTGTACATTCAAGGATTTGGATTTGGATTTGGTTTAAGGGCGCTCAACTTCAAGGTCATCAGCGCCCTTAAAAGATTCATGGCAATAGCCAGATATAAATTTCACTCAAAAAATAAAAATACTAGAGACAACAAAATATACAAAGGTAAAAGGCAGTGGCAATAGCCAGATATGAAACAAGGTGATAAATTTGTCCAAAAGCAGAAACAGATAATTAAAAAATTTAAATCCTCAAATTCATATTACACTGCGCTAAAAAATTAAAAACTCTATCAACCGCTGTTTTGTCGTCCGCTAGGACCTCTGCAAGTCTGGCAGGCAGCTGCAGAGAATCCCGAAGGTGCGCTAGAGAGTAACACTCTAGGAGCACGTGGCGAACCGACAAAACGTTGTCACACAGCGGACATAGAGGCGCAGGGTCCCTTTTAAATAGGTAACCGTGCGAAAAATTGCAGTGCCCTATTCTTAATCGAGCCAAACTAACCTCCTCGCGACGAGATGTGCGACAGGAAGTTACCCAGTTTATCGGAAGTTCTTTCACTTCTCTAAGCTTATTACCGCGGAGAGCTGACCACTCGTCGTGCCAGGACGACAGCACCGCTCTCCGCACTTCAAGCCTAAAGTCTTCCGAAGTAACACGTGAGATGATAATTCTGGGTTCTGTAGTTGCCGTCTTTGCTGCTAAATCTGCCATTTCATTCCCAGGCAAACCTACGTGACCAGGAATCCATGCACACACCACATTAACACCAGAAGCGTGTAAAACATGGAGGGCATCCTGGATACGTTGTACAATAGGGTGGGGGTTGTACAACTGACAAAGGCTCTGCAGTGCACTAAGGGAATCGCTCAAAATCAGGCAGTCGCCTAATTTACGACGGCGAACATACAAAACGGCTCGATAAATTGCATAAAGCTCTGCAGTAAAAATGGAAGTGCTATTTGGAAAACCGAATGTATATGGTTCGGTTCCATAAACATAAGCACATCCAACACCGTTGGTGTTCTTTGATCCATCGGTGTAAATATACCTACGGTCAGAGTAACCTGACAAAAATTCTAAGAAACACGTGCGGATACTTGAAATAGGCATCGTGGACTTCTGGTGTATGGTCATCCCAAGATCTACATGGGGCGTACCAGATAGCCAAGGGGGGTGAAGTCTCTCGCCCTTGGCGAACATCACAGGCAGTTCCACTCCAAGCTTCACTAGGAGCTCTTGGAAACGGAACCCCGCAGGCTTTGGATTAAGGGAGCTATTTCTATATCGTTCTCTTAGCGTGGTGGTGAAAAAAGAAGCGAACGTTGGGTGCCTAGGCATACATCTAAGCGCACAACCATAATTTGCCAAGAGAATCTCACGCCGATATTGCAGAGGAGGTTCTGCGGACTCGGCGTAAAGGCTCACCACTGGGCTTGTTGGAAAAGCTCCTGTTGCAATGCGGATGCCCCTATTATGGACCACGTCTAATCTTCTCAGCACAGATGGTCGTGCTGACGAATAAACAATACACCCATAGTCTAGCTTGGATCGGACCAATGCGCGATATATTCGCAACAAAGTTGTTCGATCCGCTCCCCACGATTTGCCATTCAGTACTCGCATAATATTTAGGGAACGGTCACATCTCGCTCTTAGCTGTGCAATATGCGACGACCAACTAAGCTTCCTGTCCAAGATCAAACCCAGGAAGCGCGTCTCTTCTGCGAAGGGAAGTACATCTGGACCAAACCGGAGCGAAGGTGGTAATCGTCTCCTACGGCGCCAGAAATTAACGCAGATTGTCTTCTCAGTTGAGAAATGGAAGCCGTTTCTCACGCTCCATTCTCTAAGGTTGTCCAAACACTGCTGCAGGCGCCGTTGTAAGAACGCCGTGCGCTGAGAAGTGCAATAGACAGCGAAGTCGTCTACGAATAGGCATGACGAAACTCCAGGTGGAACACATTTCCAGATGGAGTTAATTGCTATAGCAAAGAGCGTGACACTTAGCACCGAACCCTGAGGTACTCCCTCCTCCTGAACAAAAGAATTAGAAAAAACCGAGCCGACCCTTACTCGGAAAAAGCGGTCCTTCATAAACTCCTGAATGAAAAGTGGTAGGCGTCCACGTATGTTCCAGGCATGCAGGGAACGTAGAATCCCTGCTCGCCAGCACGTATCATAAGCCTTCTCAAGATCGAAAAATATGCCAACAGTTTGACAGTTCTTCATAAAGCCGTCCATTATCTGTGTCGATATTGACACAAGATGGTCAACAGTTGAACGACGTCGTCGAAAACCACACTGGATGTTAGTCAGTAGGTTACGACTTTCTAACCACCATACCAATCGTCCATTGATCATGCGTTCCATCACCTTGCAAACGCAACTGGTGAGGGAAATAGGACGATAGCTGGAGGGAAGATGACGGTCCTTCCCAGCCTTCAAGATGGGAATAACGGTGGCCTCCCGCCAATTTTCTGGGAGTATACTGTCAACCCAAACACGATTATAGACCTCGAGCAGGAATGCCTTACCTTCAGGAGAGAGCCGTTGTAACATTTGTACATGAATACCGTCCGGTCCTGGTGCTGAACATCGCGAAGATTTCAGGGAATGCTCCAGCTCCGCCATGGTGAAAAGGCGATTGTAATCTTCTACGTTTCTAGAACGAAACGAGAAGCCTTGAGATTCCACCTGAGTTTTAATTGGAAGGAACTCAGGGGAGTAGTTTTCCGAGCTAGACACTTGTGCGAAAGCACTGCCAAAGGTATTGGCCACTTCAAATGAATCAACAACAGCTCCTGTGGCTGTTTTTAGTCCCGCTATTGGTATTTGGGTCGTTTTTTTTGCAACACGCCTTAATCTATCCCACACAACCGAGGAAGGTGTGTGTCGGTTAAATGAAGCTACAAATTTGCTCCATGATGACTTTTTGCTATCCTTAATGACTTGTCTGGACCTGGCGCGCATTTTCTTGTATTCAATTAGGTTTTCCAAAGTAGGGTGACGTTGGAAAACCCTAAGTGCACGCCTTCGAGCACGAATGGCATTCCGACATTCTTCCGTCCACCAGGGGACGGGAAATCGACGAGGGTGTGTAGTCGACCGCGGAATCGATTGTTCAGCAGCAGAGAGAATCGTCTCCGTGAGATGCTGCGCCAAATTATTCACTGAGTCGTGCTCGTTGTACGTAAAGACAGCCAACTGGGTGTAAAGGTTCCAGTTGGCATGGTCCAAACGCCATCTGGGCATACGTGTGGAATATGTATGTTGCGTCAAGAGACTAATAAGACATGGGAAGTGGTCACTAGAGTGTAAATCAGAGATGACATTCCATTGTAAGGAGACTGCCAACTGAGGTGAACAAACTGCAAGATCAAGGTGTGAGAAGGTGCTGTGGGAGTCCGAAATGAATGTAGGCTCTCCAGTGTTGAGGAGAGCTAGGTTGTGACTGTCCAAGAAATCGGAAATGAGTTTACCTCTCGCACAAGCGCGACTTGAACCCCAAAGTGGGTGGTGCGCATTGAAGTCTCCCACCAACAGAAACGGTGTTGGCAACTGGGAAACTAGATCTTCTAAATCAATGTGCGAGAGGTCATGGGACGGAGGCAAATATATATTACAGATGGTGAAACGGATGTCTGGCAGTACAATACTTATTGCAACTGATTGGATATCAGACTGTATTGGTACAGATTGCATATAAATGTCATCTCTCACAAGTATCATAGCGCCGCCATGTGCCGGAACACCCTCTTCTGGTGTAACATCACACCGTACTGGGGTGAATCGCCTTAGATGGAAAGCGTCTTGAGGACGCAGCTTAGTCTCTTGCAAACATGCGACCAGAGGTTCGTTTTCTTTGAGCAAGAGCTCAAGTTCTGGCCTTTGAGTGCGAATGCCACGTATGTTCCAATGTAGGATAGCCATATTGCATTATGTATGGGATAGGTAACTCCAAGGTAACTCTTCATTACCTTTGAGTTGGCGGTTGTCGAACTAACTTAGCCCTTTTTTTTTCTCTGGGGCTCGCATTCTTGTCTGGCGCTTTTTCGCGCCTCTTTTCTACTGGGGGTCTCCCAGTGTGGGCAGATTCGAACTCCATGTCCTCTGCCGAGGACGTCCGTGTTCCGATACTGAATTTTGGTTCGAGAGCTTCGAACCGATTTGACACGGAGACCGGCGAAGATGAAAGACGCCGGTCAGAGTCCACCCCTGAAGATTCTCCAGAAGAGGATGTTCGGGATCTTCGAGGAGATGTTCGTGGACTCTTACATCCCTTCGATGTACTGGGATTAGACATACTATTTTCCTTGAGGAAGTCGGTCCTTGTGTAATTCTTTTTAAACTTTATCGGTGAGGCTTCACATCTTACGGGCTTGCTAGTTTTTTGCTCTGATCTTGGTGCTCTTGATGGTGATGTAACAGTGATGTTCTTTGCACTTGGAGATTTTGTGGACGTTGACGTTGACATAGATGTGCGCGCTGATGTTGAAGGCTTTGGAATAGAGCTACGGGCTATAAGTGTCTTTTCAGATATTGTTGCCCCATTAAAATCGCTGGTCTGCGTTGCGATCTCTCTGCTCGGTACCGGTTTAGCTACAACTGAGCTATAGGTCCCGGACCTTGGAACAGAGGGTTGGCGTAAACGCAAGAGCTTCCGGGCTTCTGAGAAGGGCACCTTCTCTTTAACCCGTATCTCTTGAATCGCTCTTTCTTCTATGAAACGGGGGCAATCTCGGGAACTGGATGGATGTTCACCTCTGCAGTTCACACATGACGGAGCTGCTGTACATGCACCATCGTGGGATTCATCTCCACATTGAGGGCATGTAGCTTGTCCCTTGCAAAGCTCGCTTGTATGTCCAAAGCGCTGGCACTTGAAACATCTCAGCGGGTTCGGGATGAAAGGCCGAACTTCGATGGATTCGTACCCTGCCTTAATCCTCTGCGGGAGATCTACCCGGTCAAAGGTCAGGAACAGGGTACGTGTTGGCTTCAGTTCACCACCCTCTTTACGCTGAACCCTGTAAACGTTAGTAACGCCTTGTTCCAAAAGATTTTCTTTAATCTCCTCATTACTTAGATCATCCAATGCACGGGTGTTTATCACGCCGCGCGAGGAGTTCAAAGTTCTGTGCATCTCCACACTGATAGGATAACTGGCTAGCATATTCGCCTTCAGTATTTTAGCTGCCTGGGTGGATGAATGTGTTTCAACCAGCAGCGTGCCATTGCGAGATCTAGTGCATGACTTTACTGGACCAGCAATGTTATCCAGACCCTTTTGAATGGTAAAGGGGCTCACCGATAGGAATTTTTTACCTTCCTCTTTTCTAGTAATAACTAAGTAGCGAGGACCACTCGACTCTGCTACTTCCTTTACACACACTTTATTTTTTTTATTTTGAGTTTTTGGAGAACTCATGGCGATGTCATCCTCCACCATTGCAAATGTCTCCGATGGCATGCTCACATCCTGGGCGCCACCCCGGCTTAGGTGAGAGTCCTGGCCTGGACCTTGCTCACCCTAGGGTCTCACCTCCCAATGTATAGACAGAGGGACCCAATCGCCTTCAGGAGTGCATCAGCTCATGCAATGGCCCCTCCCCGGGACTGACCTTTATCAGCGGATACGCACACAGATCCTACATGATAACCAGGGGCTGGGACTTACGCGATTACCCAGTCACCCCTTGCGTCACCCCATCCTCCGACGACCCGCGCGTAGGTTATCCGTCAGACTGTGTACAGGGAGGTAACAGGTGGGAGGTCAAACACAAAAGTGGACCAAAGTTGATTGGGAGTTTGGCATGTGCCCTCTCACCTCTTGGAGGAACCCAATCGAGAGTATGGCTCGGGGCCCCGGGTACGCCAAACCCGTACCTACCGTAGTAGGAGCCCCTGGGGGTGTACATTCAAGAACTGTATAACAAAAAATACACATTTTCAGTGTACATTCAAGAAATGTACATCAAAACAAACACATTTTCATTGTACACTAAAGAAATGTATATCAAAACATACACATTTTCATTGTATATACAAGAAAAGTATATCAAAACATACACATTTTCAGTGTACATTCAAGAAATGTACTTCAAAACATACACATTTTCATTGTATATACAAGTAATGTACATCAAAACATACACATTTTCAGTGTACATTCAAGAAATGTACATCAGGACATACACATTTTCATTGTACATTCAAGAAATGTATATCAAAACATACACATTTTCAGTGCACATTCAAGAAATGTACATCAAAACATACACATTTTCATTGTATATACAAGAAATGTACATCAAAACCTACACATTTTCAGTATACATTCAAGAAATGTACATGAAAACATATACATTTTCATTGTACATTCAAGAAATGTATATCAAAACATACACATTTTCAGTGTACATTCAAGAAATGTACATCAAAACATACACATTTTCATTGTATATACAAGAAATGTACATCAAAACATACACATTTTCATTGTACACTGAAGAAATGTACATCAAAACATACACATTTTCAGTGTACATTCAAGAAGTGTACATCAAAACATACACATTTTCATTGTACATTCAAGAAATGTAGATCAAAACATACACATTTTCATTGTACACTCAAGAAATGTACATCAAAACATACACATTTTCATTGTACATTCAAGAAATGTACATCAAAACATACACATTTTTATTGTACACTCAAGAAATGTACATCAAAACATACACTTTTTCATTGTACATTCAAGAAATGTATATCAAAACATACACATTTTCATTGTACATTCAAGAAATGTACATCAAAACATACATATTTTCAGTGTACATTCAAGAAATGTATAACAAAAAATACACATTTTCAGTGTACATTCAAGCAATGTACATCAAAACAAACACCTTTTCATTGTACACTAAATAAATGTATATCAAAACATACACATTTTCATTGTACATTCAATAAATATACATCAAAACATACACATTTTCATTGTACTTTCAAGAAATGTACATCAAAACATACACATTTTCATTGTACACTGAAGAAATGTACATCAAAACATACACATTTTCATTGTACATTCAAGAAATGTACATCAAAACATACACATATTCATTGTACACTCAAGAAATGTACATCAAAACATACACATTTTCATTGTACATTCAAGAAATGTACATCAAAACATACACATTTTCATTGTACACTCAAGAAATGTACTTCAAAACATACACATTTTCAGTGTACATTCAAGAAATGTATATCAAAACATACACATTTTCATTGCACATTCAAAAAATGTACATCAAAACATACACATTTTGATTGTACATTCAAGAAATATACATCAAAACATGCACATTTTCATTGTACATTCAAGAAATGTACATCAAAACATACACATTTTCATTGTACACTCAAGAAATGTACATCAAAACATACACATTTTCAGTGTACATTCATGAAATGTATATCAAAACATACACATTTTCATTGTACATTCCAGAAATGTACATCAAAACATATACATTTTCATTGTATATACTAGAAATGTACATCAAAACATACACATTTTCAGTCAACATTCAAGAAATGTACATGAAAACATATACATTTTCATTGTACATTCAAGAAATGTATATCAAAACATACACATTTTCAGATTACATTCAAGAAATGTACATCAAAGCATACACATTTTCATTGTACATTCAAGAAATGTACATCAAAACAGACACATTTTCATTGTACATTCAAGAAATGTACATCAAAACATACACACTTTCAGTGTACATTCAAGAAATGTACATCAAAACATACACATTTTCATTGTACATTCAAGAAATGTACATCAAAGCCTACACATTTTCATTGTACATTCAAGAAATGCACATCAAAAAATACACATCTTCATTGTACCTCAAGAAATCTACATCAAAACATACACAATTTCATTGCACACTCAAGAAATGTACATCAAAACATACACATTTTCATTGTACATTCAAGAAATGTACATCAAAACATACACATTTTCATTGTACATTCAAGAAATGTACAACAAAACATACACATTTTCATTGTACATTCAAGGAATGTACATCAAAACATACACATTTTCATTGTACATTCAAGAAATGTACATCAAAACACACACATTTTCATTGTACACTCAAGAAATGTACATCACTACATACACATTTTGAGTGTACATTCAAGAGATATACATCAAAACATGCACATTTTCATTGTATATGTCAGAAATGTACATAAAAACATACACATTTTCATTGTATATACAAGAAATGTAAATCAAAACATACACATTTTCATTGTATATACAAGAAATGTATATCAAAACATACACATTTTCATTGTACATTCAAGAAATGTACATCAAAACAAACACATTTTCACTGTACACTAAAGAAATGTATATCAAAACATACGCATTTTCATTGTACATTCAATAAATATACATCAAAACATACACATTGTCATTGTACATTCAAGAAATGTACATCAAAACATACACATTTTCATTGTACACTCAAGAAATGTACATCAAAACATACACATTTTCATTGTACATTCAAGAAATGTACATCAAAACATACACATTTTCATTGTACATTCAAGAAGTATACATCAAAACAGACACATTTTCATTGTACATTCAAGAAATGTACATCAAAACATACACATTTTCATTGTACATTCAAGAATTGTACATCAAAACATACACATTTTCAGTGTACATTCAAGAATTGTACATCAAAACATACACATTTTCATTGTACATTCAAGAAATGTACATCAAAACATACACATTTTCATTGTACATTCTAGAAATATACATCAAAGCATACACATTTTCATTGTATATACAAGAAATGTACATCAAAACATACACATTTTCATTGTACATTCAAGAAATGTACATCAAAACATACACATTTTGAGTGTACATTCAAGAGATATACATCAAAAGATACACATTTTCATTGTATATACCAGAAATGTACATCAAAACATACACATTTTCATTGTATATACAAGAAATGTACATCAAAACATACACATTTTCATTGTATAAAGCAGAAATGTACATCCAAACATACACATTTTCATTGTACAATCAAGAAATGTACATCAAAACATAAACATTTTCATTGTATATACCAGAAATGTACATCAAAACATACACATTTTCATTGTATATACCAGAAATGTACATCAAAACATACACATTTTCATTGTACATTCAAGAAATGTACATCAAAACATACACATTTTCAGTGTACATTCAAGAAATGTATAACAAAAAATACACATTTTCAGTGTACATTCAAGAAATGTACATCAAAACATACACATTTTCATTGTACATTCCAGAAATGTACATCAAAACATACACACTTTCAGTGAACATTCAAGAAATGTACATCAAAACATATACATTTTCATTGTATATACAAGAAATGTACATCAAAACATACACATTTTCAGTGTACATTCAAGAAATGTACATGAAAACATATACATTTTCATTGTAAATTCAAGAAATGTATATCAAAACATACACATTTTCAGATTACATTCAAGAAATGTACATCAAAGGATACATATTTTCATTGTACACTAAAGAAATGTACATCAAAACATACACACTTGCAGAGTACATTAAAGAAATGTACATCAAAACATACACATTTTCAGTGTACATTCAAGAAATGTACTTCAAAACATACACATTTTCATTGTACATTCAAGAAATGTACATCAAAACATACACATTTTCATTGTACCTCAAGAAATCTACATCAAAACATACACATTTTCATTGTACACTCAAGAAATGTACATCAAAACATACACATTTTCATTGTACATTCAGGAAATGTACAACAAAACATACACTTTTTCATTGTACATTCAAGGAATGTACATCAAAACATACACATTTTCATTGTACATTCAAGAAATGTACATCAAAACACACACATTTTCATTGTACACTCAAGAAATGTACATCAAAACATACACATTTTGAGTGTACATTCAAGAGATATACATCAAAACATGCACATTTTCATTGTATATACCAGAAATGTACATCAAAACATACACATTTTCATTGTATATACAAGAAATGTATATCAACACATACACATTTTAATTGTACATTCAAGAAATGTACATCAAAACATACACATTTTCATTGTATATACCAGAAATGTACATCAAAACATACACATCTTCATTGTACATTCAAGAAATGTACATCAAAACATACACATTTTCATTGTATATACCAGAAATGTACATCAAAACATACACATTTTCATTGTACATTCAAGAAATGTACATCAAAACATACACATTTTGACTGCGCATTCTAGAAATATACATCAAAACATACACATTTTCATTGTATATCCCAGAAATGCACATCAAAACATACACATTTTCATTGTACATTCAAGAACTGTATAACAAAAAATACACATTTTCAGTGTACATTCAAGAAATGTACATCAAAACAAAAACATTTTCATTGTACACTAAAGAAATGTATATCAAAACATACACATTTTCATTGTATATACAAGAAAAGTATATCAAAACATACACATTTTCAGTGTACATTCAAGAAATGTACTTCAAAACATACACATTTTCATTGTATATACAAGTAATGTACATCAAAACATACACATTTTCAGTGTACATTCAAGAAATGTACATCAGGACATACACATTTTCATTGTACATTCAAGAAATGTATATCAAAACATACACATTTTCAGTGCAAATTCAAGAAATGTACATCAAAACATACACATTTTCATTGTATATACAAGAAAGGTACATCAAAACCTACACATCTTCAGTATACATTCAAGAAATGTACATGAAAACATATACATTTTCATTGTACATTCAAGAAATGTATATCAAAACATACACATTTTCAGTGTACATTCAAGAAATGTACATCAAAACATACACATTTTCATTGTATATACAAGAAATGTACATCAAAACATACACATTTTCATTGTACACTGAAGAAATGTACATCAAAACATACACATTTTCAGTGTACATTCAAGAAATGTACATCAAAACATACACATTTTCATTGTACATTCAAGAAATGTAGATCAAAACATACACATTTTCATTGTATACTCAAGAAATGTACATCAAAACATACGCATTTTCATTGTACATTCAAGAAATGTACATCAAAACATACACATTTTTATTGTACACTCAAGAAATGTACATCAAAACATACACTTTTTCATTGTACATTCAAGAAATGTATATCAAAACATACACATTTTCATTGTACATTCAAGAAATGTACATCAAAACATACATATTTTCAGTGTACATTCAAGAAATGTATAACAAAAAATACACATTTTCAGTGTACATTCAAGAAATGTACATCAAAACAAACACCTTTTCATTGTACACTAAATAAATGTATATCAAAACATACACATTTTCATTGTACATTCAATAAATATACATCAAAACATACACATTTTCATTGTACTTTCAAGAAATGTACATCAAAACATACACATTTTCATTGTACACTGATGAAATGTACATCAAAACATACACATTTTCATTGTACATTCAAGAAATGTACATCAAAACATACACATTTTCATTGTACACTCAAGAAATGTACATCAAAACATACACATTTTCATTGTACATTCAAGAAATGTACATCAAAACATACACATTTTCATTGTACACTCAAGAAATGTACTTCAAAACATACACATTTTCAGTGTACATTCAAGAAATGTATATCAAAACATACACATTTTCATTGTACATTCAAGAAATGTACATCAAAACATACACATTTTGATTGTACATTAGAGAAATATACATCAAAACATGCACATTTTCATTGTACATTCAAGAAATGTACATCAAAACATACACATTTTCATTGTACACTCAAGAAATGTACATCAAAACATACACATTTTCAGTGTACATTCATGAAATGTATATCAAAACATACACATTTTCATTGTACATTCCAGAAATGTACATCAAAACATATACATTTTCATTGTATATACAAGAAATGTACATCAAAACATACACATTTTCAGTGTACATTCAAGAAATGTACATGAAAACATATACATTTTCATTGTACATTCAAGAAATGTATATCAAAACATACACATTTTCAGATTACATTCAAGAAATGTACATCAAAGCATACACATTTTCATTGTACATTCAAAAAATGTACATCAAAACAGAAACATTTTCATTGTACATTCAAGAAATGTACATCAAAACATACACACTTTCAGTGTACATTCAAGAAATGTACATCAAAACATACACATTTTCATTGTACATTCAGGAAATGTACATCAAAACATACACATTTTCATTGTACATTCAAGAAATGTACATCAAAACATACACATTTTCATTGTACCTCAAGAAATCTACATCAAAACATACACATTTTCATTGTACACTCAAGAAATGTACATCAAAACATACACATTTTCATTGTATATACAAGAAATGTATATCAAAACATACACATTTTAATTGTACATTCAAGAAATGTACATCAAAACATACACATTTTCATTGTATATACCAGAAATGTACATCAAAACATACACATCTTCATTGTACATTCAAGAAATGTACATCAAAACATACACATTTTCATTGTATATACCAGAAATGTACATCAAAACATACACATTTTCATTGTACATTCAAGAAATGTACATCAAAACATACACATTTTGACTGCACATTCTAGAAATATACATCAAAACATACACATTTTCATTGTATATCCCAGAAATGCACATCAAAACATACACATTTTCATTGTACATTCAAGAACTGTATAACAAAAAATACACATTTTCAGTGTACATTCAAGAAATGTACATCAAAACAAACACATTTTCATTGTACACTAAAGAAATGTATATCAAAACATACACATTTTCATTGTATATACAAGAAAAGTATATCAAAACATACACATTTTCAGTGTACATTCAAGAAATGTACTTCAAAACATACACATTTTCATTGTATATACAAGTAATGTACATCAAAACATACACATTTTCAGTGTACATTCAAGAAATGTACATCAGGACATACACATTTTCATTGTACATTCAAGAAATGTATATCAAAACATACACATTTTCAGTGCACATTCAAGAAATGTACATCAAAACATACACATTTTCATTGTATATACAAGAAATGTACATCAAAACCTACACATTTTCAGTATACATTCAAGAAATGTACATGAAAACATATACATTTTCATTGTACATTCAAGAAATGTATATCAAAACATACACATTTTCAGTGTACATTCAAGAAATGTACATCAAAACATACACATTTTCATTGTATATACAAGAAATGTACATCAAAACATACACATTTTCATTGTACACTGAAGAAATGTACATCAAAACATACACATTTTCAGTGTACATTCAAGAAGTGTACATCAAAACATACACATTTTCATTGTACATTCAAGAAATGTAGATCAAAACATACACATTTTCATTGTACACTCAAGAAATGTACATCAAAACATACACATTTTCATTGTACATTCAAGAAATGTACATCAAAACATACACATTTTTATTGTACACTCAAGAAATGTACATCAAAACATACACTTTTTCATTGTACATTCAAGAAATGTATATCAAAACATACACATTTTCATTGTACATTCAAGAAATGTACATCAAAACATACATATTTTCAGTGTACATTCAAGAAATGTATAACAAAAAATACACATTTTCAGTGTACATTCAAGCAATGTACATCAAAACAAACACCTTTTCATTGTACACTAAATAAATGTATATCAAAACATACACATTTTCATTGTACATTCAATAAATATACATCAAAACATACACATTTTCATTGTACTTTCAAGAAATGTACATCAAAACATACACATTTTCATTGTACACTGAAGAAATGTACATCAAAACATACACATTTTCATTGTACATTCAAGAAATGTACATCAAAACATACACATATTCATTGTACACTCAAGAAATGTACATCAAAACATACACATTTTCATTGTACATTCAAGAAATGTACATCAAAACATACACATTTTCATTGTACACTCAAGAAATGTACTTCAAAACATACACATTTTCAGTGTACATTCAAGAAATGTATATCAAAACATACACATTTTCATTGCACATTCAAGAAATGTACATCAAAACATACACATTTTGATTGTACATTCAAGAAATATACATCAAAACATGCATATTTTCATTGTACATTCAAGAAATGTACATCAAAACATACACATTTTCATTGTACACTCAAGAAATGTACATCAAAACATACACATTTTCAGTGTACATTCATGAAATGTATATCAAAACATACACATTTTCATTGTACATTCCAGAAATGTACATCAAAACATATACATTTTCATTGTATATACTAGAAATGTACATCAAAACATACACATTTTCAGTCAACATTCAAGAAATGTACATGAAAACATATACATTTTCATTGTACATTCAAGAAATGTATATCAAAACATACACATTTTCAGATTACATTCAAGAAATGTACATCAAAGCATACACATTTTCATTGTACATTCAAGAAATGTACATCAAAACAGACACATTTTCATTGTACATTCAAGAAATGTACATCAAAACATACACACTTTCTGTGTACATTCAAGAAATGTACATCAAAACATACACATTTTCATTGTACATTCAAGAAATGTACATCAAAGCCTACACATTTTCATTGTACATTCAAGAAATGCACATCAAAAAATACACATCTTCATTGTACCTCAAGAAATCTACATCAAAACATACACAATTTCATTGCACACTCAAGAAATGTACATCAAAACATACACATTTTCATTGTACATTCAAGAAATGTACATCAAAACATACACATTTTCATTGTACATTCAAGAAATGTACAACAAAACATACACATTTTCATTGTACATTCAAGGAATGTACATCAAAACATACACATTTTCATTGTACATTCAAGAAATGTACATCAAAACACACACATTTTCATTGTACACTCAAGAAATGTACATCACTACATACACATTTTGAGTGTACATTCAAGAGATATACATCAAAACATGCACATTTTCATTGTATATGTCAGAAATGTACATAAAAACATACACATTTTCATTGTATATACAAGAAATGTAAATCAAAACATACACATTTTCATTGTATATACAAGAAATGTATATCAAAACATACACATTTTCATTGTACATTCAAGAAATGTACATCAAAACAAACACATTTTCACTGTACACTAAAGAAATGTATATCAAAACATACACATTTTCATTGTACATTCAATAAATATACATCAAAACATACACATTTTCATTGTACATTCAAGAAATGTACATCAAAACATACACATTTTCATTGTACACTCAAGAAATGTACATCAAAACATACACATTTTCATTGTACATTCAAGAAATGTACATCAAAACATACACATTTTCATTGTACATTCAAGAAGTATACATCAAAACAGACACATTTTCATTGTACATTCAAGAAATGTACATCAAAACATACACATTTTCATTGTACATTCAAGAATTGTACATCAAAACATACACATTTTCAGTGTACATTCAAGAATTGTACATCAAAACATACCTATTTTCATTGTACATTCAGGAAATGTACATCAAAACATACACATTTTCATTGTACATTCTAGAAATATACATCAAAACATACACATTTTCATTGTATATACAAGAAATGTACATCAAAACATACACATTTTCATTGTACATTCAAGAAATGTACATCAAAACATACACATTTTGAGTGTACATTCAAGAGATATACATCAAAAGATACACATTTTCATTGTATATACCAGAAATGTACATCAAAACATACACATTTTCATTGTATATACAAGAAATGTACATCAAAACATACATATTTTCATTGTATAAAGCAGAAATGTACATCCAAACATACACATTTTCATTGTACAATCAAGAAATGTACATCAAAACATAAACATTTTCATTGTATATACCAGAAATGTACATCAAAACATACACATTTTCATTGTATATACCAGAAATGTACATCAAAACATACACATTTTCATTGTACATTCAAGAAATGTACATCAAAACATACACATTTTCAGTGTACATTCAAGAAATGTATAACAAAAAATACACATTTTCAGTGTACATTCAAGAAATGTACATCAAAACATACACATTTTCATTGTACATTCCAGAAATGTACATCAAAACATACACACTTTCAGTGAACATTCAAGAAATGTACATCAAAACATATACATTTTCATTGTATATACAAGAAATGTACATCAAAACATACACATTTTCAGTGTACCTTCAAGAAATGTACATGAAAACATATACATTTTCATTGTAAATTCAAGAAATGTATATCAAAACATACACATTTTCAGATTACATTCAAGAAATGTACATCAAAGGATACATATTTTCATTGTATATACAAGAAATGTACATCAAAACATACACATCTTCATTGTACACTAAAGAAATGTACATCAAAACATACACACTTGCAGAGTACATTAAAGAAATGTACATCAAAACATACACATTTTCAGTGTACATTCAAGAAATGTACATCAAAACATACACATTTTCATTGTACATTCAAGAAATGTACATCAAAACATACACATTTTCATTGTACCTCAAGAAATCTACATCAAAACATACACATTTTCATTGTACACTCAAGAAATGTACATCAAAACATACACATTTTCATTGTACATTCAGGAAATGTACAACAAAACATACACTTTTTCATTGTACATTCAAGGAATGTACATCAAAACATACACATTTTCATTGTACATTCAAGAAATGTACATCAAAACACACACATTTTCATTGTACACTCAAGAAATGTACATCAAAACATACACATTTTGAGTGTACATTCAAGAGATATACATCAAAACATGCACATTTTCATTGTATATACCAGAAATGTACATCAAAACATACACATTTTCATTGTATATACAAGAAATGTATATCAAAACATACACATTTTAATTGTACATTCAAGAAATGTACATCAAAACATACACATTTTCATTGTATATACCAGAAATGTACATCAAAACATACACATCTTCATTGTACATTCAAGAAATGTACATCAAAACATACACATTTTCATTGTATATACCAGAAATGTACATCAAAACATACACATTTTCATTGTACATTCAAGAAATGTACATCAAAACATACACATTTTGACTGCGCATTCTAGAAATATACATCAAAACATACACATTTTCATTGTATATCCCAGAAATGCACATCAAAACATACACATTTTCATTGTACATTCAAGAACTGTATAACAAAAAATACACATTTTCAGTGTACATTCAAGAAATGTACATCAAAACAAACACATTTTCATTGTACACTAAAGAAATGTATATCAAAACATACACATTTTCATTGTATATACAAGAAAAGTATATCAAAACATACACATTTTCAGTGTACATTCAAGAAATGTACTTCAAAACATACACATTTTCATTGTATATACAAGTAATGTACATCAAAACATACACATTTTCAGTGTACATTCAAGAAATGTACATCAGGACATACACATTTTCATTGTACATTCAAGAAATGTATATCAAAACATACACATTTTCAGTGCAAATTCAAGAAATGTACATCAAAACATACACATTTTCATTGTATATACAAGAAAGGTACATCAAAACCTACACATCTTCAGTATACATTCAAGAAATGTACATGAAAACATATACATTTTCATTGTACATTCAAGAAATGTATATCAAAACATACACATTTTCAGTGTACATTCAAGAAATGTACATCAAAACATACACATTTTCATTGTATATACAAGAAATGTACATCAAAACATACACATTTTCATTGTACACTGAAGAAATGTACATCAAAACATACACATTTTCAGTGTACATTCAAGAAATGTACATCAAAACATACACATTTTCATTGTACATTCAAGAAATGTAGATCAAAACATACACATTTTCATTGTATACTCAAGAAATGTACATCAAAACATACACATTTTCATTGTACATTCAAGAAATGTACATCAAAACATACACATTTTTATTGTACACTCAAGAAATGTACATCAAAACATACACTTTTTCATTGTACATTCAAGAAATGTATATCAAAACATACACATTTTCATTGTACATTCAAGAAATGTACATCAAAACATACATATTTTCAGTGTACATTCAAGAAATGTATAACAAAAAATACACATTTTCAGTGTACATTCAAGAAATGTACATCAAAACAAACACCTTTTCATTGTACACTAAATAAATGTATATCAAAACATACACATTTTCATTGTACATTCAATAAATATACATCAAAACATACACATTTTCATTGTACTTTCAAGAAATGTACATCAAAACATACACATTTTCATTGTACACTGATGAAATGTACATCAAAACATACACATTTTCATTGTACATTCAAGAAATGTACATCAAAACATACACATTTTCATTGTACACTCAAGAAATGTACATCAAAACATACACATTTTCATTGTACATTCAAGAAATGTACATCAAAACATACACATTTTCATTGTACACTCAAGAAATGTACTTCAAAACATACACATTTTCAGTGTACATTCAAGAAATGTATATCAAAACATACACATTTTCATTGTACATTCAAGAAATGTACATCAAAACATACACATTTTGATTGTACATTAGAGAAATATACATCAAAACATGCACATTTTCATTGTACATTCAAGAAATGTACATCAAAACATACACATTTTCATTGTACACTCAAGAAATGTACATCAAGACATACACATTTTCAGTGTACATTCATGAAATGTATATCAAAACATACACATTTTCATTGTACATTCCAGAAATGTACATCAAAACATATACATTTTCATTGTATATACAAGAAATGTACATCAAAACATACACATTTTCAGTGTACATTCAAGAAATGTACATGAAAACATATACATTTTCATTGTACATTCAAGAAATGTATATCAAAACATACACATTTTCAGATTACATTCAAGAAATGTACATCAAAGCATACACATTTTCATTGTACATTCAAGAAATGTACATCAAAACAGACACATTTTCATTGTACATTCAAGAAATGTACATCAAAACATACACACTTTCAGTGTACATTCAAGAAATGTACATCAAAACATACACATTTTCATTGTACATTCAGCAAATGTACATCAAAACATACACATTTTCATTGTACATTCAAGAAATGTACATCAAAAAATACACATCTTCATTGTACCTCAAGAAATCTACATCAAAACATACACATTTTCATTGCACACTCAAGAAATGTACATCAAAACATACACATTTTCATTGTACATTCAAGAAATGTATATCAAAACATACACATTTTCATTGTACATTCAAGAAATGTACATCAAAACATACACATTTTCATTGTGCATTCAAGAAATGTACAACAAAAGATACACATTTTCATTGTACATTCAAGGAATGTACATCAAAACATACACATTTTCATTGTACATTCAAGAAATGTACATCAAAACACACACATTTTCATTGTACACTCAAGAAATGTACATCAAAACATACACATTTTGAGTGTACATTCAAGAGATATACATCAAAACATGCACATTTTCATTGTATATGTCAGAAATGTACATAAAAACATACACATTTTCATTGTATATACAAGAAATGTAAATCAAAACATACACATTTTCATTGTATATACAAGAAATGTATATCAAAACATACACATTTTCATTGTACATTCAAGAAATGTACATCAAAACAAACACATTTTAATTGTACATTCAAGAAATATACATCAAAACATACACATTTTCATTGTATATACCAGAAATGCACATCAAAACATACACATTTTCATTGTACATTCAAGAACTGTACATCAAAACATACACATTTTCAGTGTACATTCAAGAAATGTACATCAAAACATACACATTTTCAGTGTACATTCAAGAAATGTACATCAAAACATACACATTTTCACTGTATCTACAAGAATTGTACATCAAAACATACACATTTTAATTGTATATACAAGAAATGTACATCAAAACATACACATTTTCAGTGTACATTCAAGAAATGTACATGAAAACATATACATTTTCATTGAACATTCAAGAAATGTATATCAAAACATACACATTTTCAGATTACACTCAAGAAATGTACATCAAAGCATACACATTTTCATTGTATATACAAGAAGTGTACTTCAAAACATACACATCTTCATTGTACACTAAAGAAATGTACATCAAAACATACACACTTTCAGTGTACATTCAAGAAATGTACATCAAAACATAGACATTTTCATTGTACATTCAAGAAATGTACATCAAAACATACACATTTTCATTGTACATTCAAGAAATGTACATCAAAACATACACATTTTCATTGTACACTCAAGAAATGTACATCAAAACATACACATTTTCATTGTACATTCAAGAAATGTATATCAAAACATACACATTTTCATTGTACATTCAAGAAATGTACATCAAAACATACACATTTTCATTGTACATTCAAGAAATGTACAACAAAACATACACATTTTCATTGTACATTCAAGGAATGTACATCAAAACATACACATTTTCATTGTACATTCAAGAAATGTACATCAAAACACACACATTTTCATTGTACACTCAAGAAATGTACATCAAAACATACACATTTTGAGTGTACATTCAAGAGATATACATCAAAACATGCACATTTTCATTGTATATACCAGAAATGTACATCAAAACATACACATTTTCATTGTATATACAAGAAATGTATATCAAAACATACACATTTTAATTGTACATTCAAGAAATGTACATCAAAACATACACATTTTCATTGTATATACCAGAAATGTACATCAAAACATACACATCTTCATTGTACATTCAAGAAATGTACATCAAAACATACACATTTTCATTGTATATACCAGAAATGTACATCAAAACATACACATTTTCATTGTACATTCAAGAAATGTACATCAAAACATACACATTTTGACTGCAGATTCTAGAAACAAACATCAAAACATACACATTTTCATTGTATATACAAGAAATGTATATCAAAACATACACATTTTCAGTGTACATTCAAGAAATGTACTTCAAAACATACACATTTTCATTGTATATACAAGTAATGTACATCAAAACATACACATTTTCAGTGTACATTCAAGAAATGTACATCAAGACATACACATTTTCATTGTACATTCAAGAAATGTATATCAAAACATACACATTTTCAGTGCACATTCAAAAAATGTACATCAAAACATACACATTTTCATTGTATATACAAGAAATGTACATTAAAGCCTACACATTTTCAGTATACATTCAAGAAATGTACATGAAAACATATACATTTTCATTGTACATTCAAGAAATGTATATCAAAACATACACATTTTCAGTGTACATTCAAGAAATGTACATCAAAACATACACATTTTCATTGTATATACAAGAAATGTACATCAAAACATACACATTTTCATTGTACACTGAAGAAATGTACATCAAAACATACAGATTTTCAGTGTACATTCAAGAAATGTCTATCAAAACATACACATTTTCATTGTACATTCAAGAAATGTAGATCAAAACATACACATTTTCATTGTACACTCAAGAAATGTACATAAAAACATACACATTTTCATTGTACATTCAAGTAATGTACATCAAAACATACACATTTTTATTGTACACTCAAGAAATGTACATCAAAACATACACTTTTTCATTGTACATTCAAGAAATGTACATCAAAACATACACATTTTCAGTGTACATTCAAGAAATGTACAACAAAAAATACACATTTTCAGTGTACATTCAAGAAATGTACAACAAAAAATACACATTTTCAGTGTACATTCAAGAAATGTACATCAAAACAAACACCTTTTCATTGTACACTAAATAAATGTATATCAAAACATACACATTTTCATTGTACATTGAATAAATATACATCAAAACATACACATTTTCATTGTACATTCAAGAAATGTACATCAAAACATACACATTTTCATTGTACACTGAAGAAATGTACATCAAAACATACACATTTTCATTGTACATTCAAGAAATGTACATCAAAACATACACATTTTCATTGTACACTCAAGAAATGTACATCAAAACATACACATTTCCATTGTACATTCAAGAAATGTACATCAAAACATACACATTTTCATTGTACACTCAAGAAATGTACTTCAAAACATACACATTTTCAGTGTACATTCAAGAAATGTATATCAAAACATACACATTTTCATTGTACATTCAAGAAATGTACATCAAAACATACACATTTTGATTGTACATTCAAGAAATATACATCAAAACATGCACATTTTCATTGTACATTCAAGAAATGTACATCAAAGCATTCACTTTTTCATGGTACATTCAAGAAATGTACATCAAAACATACACATTTTCATTGTACACTCAAGAAATGTACATCAAAACATACACATTTTCAGTGTACATTCAAGAAATATACATCAAAACACACACATTTTCATTGTATATACCAGAAATGCACATCAAAACATACACATTTTCTTTGTACATTCAAGAACTGTACATCAAAACATACACATTTTCAGTGTACATTCAAGAAATGTACATCAAAACATACACATTTTCAGTGTACATTCAAGAAATGTACATCAAAACATACACATTTTCACTGTATGTACAAGAATTGTACATCAAAACATACACATTTTCATTGTATATACAAGAAATGTATATCAAAACATACACATTTATAGTGTACATTCAAGAAATGTACATCAAAACATACACATTTTCATTGTATATACAAGAAATGTACATCAAACCATACACATTTTCAGTGTACATTCAAGAAATGTACATCAAAACATACATTTTCATTGTATATACAAGAAATGTACATCAAAACATACACATTTTCAGTGTACATTCAAGAAATGTACATGAAAACATATACATTTTCATTGTACATTCAAGGTATGTATATCAAAACATACACATTTTCAGATTACACTCAAGAAATGTACATCAAAGCATACACATTTTCATTGTATATACAAGAAGTGTACATCAAAACATACACATCTTCATTGTACACTAAAGAAATGTACATCAAAACATACACACTTTCAGTGTACATTCAAGAAATGTACATCAAAACATACACATTTTCATTGTACATTCAAGAAATGTACATCAAAACATACACATTTTCATTGTACATTCAATAAATGTACATCAAAACATACACATTTTCATTGTACCTCAAGAAATCTACATCAAAACATACACATTTTCATTGTACACTCAAGAAATGTACATCAAAACATACACATTTTCATTGTACATTCAAGAAATGTATATCAAAACATACACATTTTCATTGTACATTCAAGAAATGTACATCAAAACATACACATTTTCATTGTACATTCAAGAAATGTACAACAAAACATACACATTTTCATTGTACATTCAAGGAATGTACATCAAAACATACACATTTTCATTGTACATTCAAGAAATGTACATCAAAACACACACATTTTCATTGTACACTCAAGAAATGTACATCAAAACATACACATTTTGAGTGTACATTCAAGAGATATACATCAAAACATGCACATTTTCATTGTATATACCAGAAATGTACATCAAAACATACACATTTTCATTGTATATACAAGAAATGTATATCAAAACATACACATTTTAATTGTACATTCAAGAAATGTACATCAAAACATACACATTTTCATTGTATATACCAGAAATGTACATCAAAACATACACATCTTCATTGTACATTCAAGAAATGTACATCAAAACATACACATTTTCATTGTATATACCAGA
The DNA here is from genome assembly GCA_030765045.1 of Tenodera sinensis. Lineage (NCBI taxonomy): Eukaryota > Metazoa > Arthropoda > Insecta > Mantodea > Mantidae > Tenodera > Tenodera sinensis. The sequence continues at coordinate 110,324,278 of CM060970.1, read as the reverse complement.
AATGTACATCAAAACATACACATTTTCATTGTACATTCAAGAAATGTACATCAAAACATACACATTTTGACTGCACATTCTAGAAATATACATCAAAACATACACATTTTCATTGTATATCCCAGAAATGCACATCAAAACATACACATTTTCATTGTACATTCAAGAACTGTATAACAAAAAATACACATTTTCAGTGTACATTCAAGAAATGTACATCAAAACAAACACATTTTCATTGTACACTAAAGAAATGTATATCAAAACATACACATTTTCATTGTATATACAAGAAAAGTATATCAAAACATACACATTTTCAGTGTACATTCAAGAAATGTACTTCAAAACATACACATTTTCATTGTATATACAAGTAATGTACATCAAAACATACACATTTTCAGTGTACATTCAAGAAATGTACATCAGGACATACACATTTTCATTGTACATTCAAGAAATGTATATCAAAACATACACATTTTCAGTGCACATTCAAGAAATGTACATCAAAGCATACACATTTTCATTGTATATACAAGAAATGTACATCAAAACCTACACATTTTCAGTATACATTCAAGAAATGTACATGAAAACATATACATTTTCATTGTACATTCAAGAAATGTATATCAAAACATACACATTTTCAGTGTACATTCAAGAAATGTACATCAAAACATACACATTTTCATTGTATATACAAGAAATGTACATCAAAACATACACATTTTCATTGTACACTGAAGAAATGTACATCAAAACATACACATTTTCAGTGTACATTCAAGAAATGTACATCAAAACATACACATTTTCATTGTACATTCAAGAAATGTAGATCAAAACATACACATTTTCATTGTACACTCAAGAAATGTACATCAAAACATACACATTTTCATTGTACATTCAAGAAATGTACATCAAAACATACACATTTTTATTGTACACTCAAGAAATGTACATCAAAACATACACTTTTTCATTGTACATTCAAGAAATGTATATCAAAACATACACATTTTCATTGTACATTCAAGAAATGTACATCAAAACATACATATTTTCAGTGTACATTCAAGAAATGTATAACAAAAAATACACATTTTCAGTGTACATTCAAGCAATGTACATCAAAACAAACACCTTTTCATTGTACACTAAATAAATGTATATCAAAACATACACATTTTCATTGTACATTCAATAAATATACATCAAAACATACACATTTTCATTGTACTTTCAAGAAATGTACATCAAAACATACACATTTTCATTGTACACTGAAGAAATGTACATCAAAACATACACATTTTCATTGTACATTCAAGAAATGTACATCAAAACATACACATATTCATTGTACACTCAAGAAATGTACATCAAAACATACACATTTTCATTGTACATTCAAGAAATGTACATCAAAACATACACATTTTCATTGTACACTCAAGAAATGTACTTCAAAACATACACATTTTCAGTGTACATTCAAGAAATGTATATCAAAACATACACATTTTCATTGCACATTCAAGAAATGTACATCAAAACATACACATTTTGATTGTACATTCAAGAAATATACATCAAAACATGCACATTTTCATTGTACATCCAAGAAATGTACATCAAAACATACACATTTTCATTGTACACTCAAGAAATGTACATCAAAACATACACATTTTCAGTGTACATTCATGAAATGTATATCAAAACATACACATTTTCATTGTACATTCCAGAAATGTACATCAAAACATATACATTTTCATTGTATATACTAGAAATGTACATCAAAACATACACATTTTCAGTCAACATTCAAGAAATGTACATGAAAACATATACATTTTCATTGTACATTCAAGAAATGTATATCAAAACATACACATTTTCAGATTACATTCAAGAAATGTACATCAAAGCACACACATTTTCATTGTACATTCAAGAAATGTACATCAAAACAGACACATTTTCATTGTACATTCAAGAAATGTACATCAAAACATACACACTTTCAGTGTACATTCAAGAAATGTACATCAAAACATACACATTTTCATTGTACATTCAAGAAATGTACATCAAAGCCTACACATTTTCATTGTACATTCAAGAAATGTACATCAAAAAATACACGTCTTCATTGTACCTCAAGAAATCTACATCAAAACATACACAATTTCATTGCACACTCAAGAAATGTACATCAAAACATACACATTTTCATTGTACATTCAAGAAATGTACATCAAAACATACACATTTTCATTGTACATTCAAGAAATGTACAACAAAACATACACATTTTCATTGTACATTCAAGGAATGTACATCAAAACATACACATTTTCATTGTACATTCAAGAAATGTACATCAAAACACACACATTTTCATTGTACACTCAAGAAATGTACATCACTACATACACATTTTGAGTGTACATTCAAGAGATATACATCAAAACATGCACATTTTCATTGTATATGTCAGAAATGTACATAAAAACATACACATTTTCATTGTATATACAAGAAATGTAAATCAAAACATACACATTTTCATTGTATATACAAGAAATGTATATCAAAACATACACATTTTCATTGTACATTCAAGAAATGTACATCAAAACAAACACATTTTCACTGTACACTAAAGAAATGTATATCAAAACATACACATTTTCATTGTACATTCAATAAATATACATCAAAACATACACATTTTCATTGTACATTCAAGAAATGTACATCAAAACATACACATTTTCATTGTACACTCAAGAAATGTACATCAAAACATACACATTTTCATTGTACATTCAAGAAATGTACATCAAAACATACACATTTTCATTGTACATTCAAGAAGTATACATCAAAACAGACACATTTTCATTGTACATTCAAGAAATGTACATCAAAACATACACATTTTCATTGTACATTCAAGAATTGTACATCAAAACATACACATTTTCAGTGTACATTCAAGAATTGTACATCAAAACATACACATTTTCATTGTACATTCAAGAAATGTACATCAAAACATACACATTTTCATTGTATATTCTAGAAATATACATCAAAACATACACATTTTCATTGTATATACAAGAAATGTACATCAAAACATACACATTTTCATTGTACATTCAAGAAATGTACATCAAAACATACACATTTTGAGTGTACATTCAAGGGATATACATCAAAAGATACACATTTTCATTGTATATACCAGAAATGTACATCAAAACATACACATTTTCATTGTATATACAAGAAATGTACATCAAAACATACACATTTTCATTGTACATTCAAGAAGTATACATCAAAACAGACACATTTTCATTGTACATTCAAGAAATGTACATCAAAACATACACATTTTCATTGTACATTCAAGAATTGTACATCAAAACATACACATTTTCAGTGTACATTCAAGAATTGTACATCAAAACATACACATTTTCATTGTACATTCAAGAAATGTACATCAAAACATACACATTTTCATTGTATATTCTAGAAATATACATCAAAACATACACATTTTCATTGTATATACAAGAAATGTACATCAAAACATACACATTTTCATTGTACATTCAAGAAATGTACATCAAAACATACACATTTTGAGTGTACATTCAAGGGATATACATCAAAAGATACACATTTTCATTGTATATACCAGAAATGTACATCAAAACATACACATTTTCATTGTATATACAAGAAATGTACATCAAAACATACACATTTTCATTGTATAAAGCAGAAATGTACATCCAAACATACACATTTTCATTGTACAATCAAGAAATGTACATCAAAACATAAACATTTTCATTGTATATACCAGAAATGTACATCAAAACATACACATTTTCATTGTATATACCAGAAATGTACATCAAAACATACACATTTTCATTGTACATTCAAGAAATGTACATCAAAACATACACATTTTCAGTGTACATTCAAGAAATGTATAACAAAAAATACACATTTTCAGTGTACATTCAAGAAATGTACATCAAAACATACACATTTTCATTGTACATTCCAGAAATGTACATCAAAACATACACACTTTCAGTGAACATTCAAGAAATGTACATCAAAACATATACATTTTCATTGTATATACAAGAAATGTACATCAAAACATACACATTTTCAGTGTACATTCAAGAAATGTACATGAAAACATATACATTTTCATTGTAAATTCAAGAAATGTATATCAAAACATACACATTTTCAGATTACATTCAAGAAATGTACATCAAAGGATACATATTTTCATTGTATATACAAGAAATGTACATCAAAACATACACATCTTCATTGTACACTAAAGAAATGTACATCAAAACATACACACTTGCAGAGTACATTAAAGAAATGTACATCAAAACATACACATTTTCAGTGTACATTCAAGAAATGTACATCAAAACATACACATTTTCATTGTACATTCAAGAAATGTACATCAAAACATACACATTTTCATTGTACCTCAAGAAATCTACATCAAAACATACACATTTTCATTGTACACTCAAGAAATGTACATCAAAACATACACATTTTCATTGTACATTCAGGAAATGTACAACAAAACATACACTTTTTCATTGTACATTCAAGGAATGTACATCAAAACATACACATTTTCACTGTACATTCAAGAAATGTACATCAAAACACACACATTTTCATTGTACACTCAAGAAATGTACATCAAAACATACACATTTTGAGTGTACATTCAAGAGATATACATCAAAACATGCACATTTTCATTGTATATACCAGAAATGTACATCAAAACATACACATTTTCATTGTATATACAAGAAATGTATATCAAAACATACACATTTTAATTGTACATTCAAGAAATGTACATCAAAACATACACATTTTCATTGTATATACCAGAAATGTACATCAAAACATACACATCTTCATTGTACATTCAAGAAATGTACATCAAAACATACACATTTTCATTGTATATACCAGAAATGTACATCAAAACATACACATTTTCATTGTACATTCAAGAAATGTACATCAAAACATACACATCTTCATTGTACATTCAAGAAATGTACATCAAAACATACACATTTTCATTGTATATACCAGAAATGTACATCAAAACATACACATTTTCATTGTACATTCCAGAAATGTACATCAAAACATACACACTTTCAGTGAACATTCAAGAAATGTACATCAAAACATATACATTTTCATTGTATATACAAGAAATGTACATCAAAACATACACATTTTCAGTGTACATTCAAGAAATGTACATGAAAACATATACATTTTCATTGTAAATTCAAGAAATGTATATCAAAACATACACATTTTCAGATTACATTCAAGAAATGTACATCAAAGGATACATATTTTCATTGTATATACAAGAAATGTACATCAAAACATACACATCTTCATTGTACACTAAAGAAATGTACATCAAAACATACACACTTGCAGAGTACATTAAAGAAATGTACATCAAAACATACACATTTTCAGTGTACATTCAAGAAATGTACATCAAAACATACACATTTTCATTGTACATTCAAGAAATGTACATCAAAACATACACATTTTCATTGTACCTCAAGAAATCTACATCAAAACATACACATTTTCATTGTACACTCAAGAAATGTACATCAAAACATACACATTTTCATTGTACATTCAGGAAATGTACAACAAAACATACACTTTTTCATTGTACATTCAAGGAATGTACATCAAAACATACACATTTTCATTGTACATTCAAGAAATGTACATCAAAACACACATTTTCATTGTACACTCAAGAAATGTACATCAAAACATACACATTTTGAGTGTACATTCAAGAGATATACATCAAAACATGCACATTTTCATTGTATATACCAGAAATGTACATCAAAACATACACATTTTCATTGTATATACAAGAAATGTATATCAAAACATACACACTTTAATTGTACATTCAAGAAATGTACATCAAAACATACACATTTTCATTGTATATACCAGAAATGTACATCAAAACATACACATCTTCATTGTACATTCAAGAAATGTACATCAAAACATACACATTTTCATTGTATATACCAGAAATGTACATCAAAACATACACATTTTCATTGTACATTCAAGAAATGTACATCAAAACATACACATTTTGACTGCGCATTCTAGAAATATACATCAAAACATACACATTTTCATTGTATATCCCAGAAATGCACATCAAAACATACACATTTTCATTGTACATTCAAGAACTGTATAACAAAAAATACACATTTTCAGTGTACATTCAAGAAATGTACATCAAAACAAACACATTTTCATTGTACACTAAAGAAATGTATATCAAAACATACACATTTTCATTGTATATACAAGAAAAGTATATCAAAACATACACATTTTCAGTGTACATTCAAGAAATGTACTTCAAAACATACACATTTTCATTGTATATACAAGTAATGTACATCAAAACATACACATTTTCAGTGTACATTCAAGAAATGTACATCAGGACATACACATTTTCATTGTACATTCAAGAAATGTATATCAAAACATACACATTTTCAGTGCAAATTCAAGAAATGTACATCAAAACATACACATTTTCATTGTACACTCAAGAAATGTACATCAAAACATACACATTTTCAGTGTACATTCAAGAAATATACATCAAAACACACACATTTTCATTGTATATACCAGAAATGCACATCAAAACATACACATTTTCTTTGTACATTCAAGAACTGTACATCAAAACATACACATTTTCAGTGTACATTCAAGAAATGTACATCAAAACATACACATTTTCAGTGTACATTCAAGAAATGTACATCAAAACATACACATTTTCACTGTATGTACAAGAATTGTACATCAAAACATACACATTTTCATTGTATATACAAGAAATGTATATCAAAACATACACATTTACAGTGTACATTCAAGAAATGTACATCAAAACATACACATTTTCATTGTATATACAAGAAATGTACATCAAACCATACACATTTTCAGTGTACATTCAAGAAATGTACATCAAAACATACATTTTCATTGTATATACAAGAAATGTACATCAAAACATACACATTTTCAGTGTACATTCAAGAAATGTACATGAAAACATATACATTTTCATTGTAAATTCAAGGTATGTATATCAAAACATACACATTTTCAGATTACACTCAAGAAATGTACATCAAAGCATACAGATTTTCATTGTATATACAAGAAGTGTACATCAAAACATACACATCTTCATTGTACACTAAAGAAATGTACATCAAAACATACACACTTTCAGTGTACATTCAAGAAATGTACATCAAAACATACACATTTTCATTGTACATTCAAGAAATGTACATCAAAACATACACATTTTCATTGTACATTCAATAAATGTACATCAAAACATACACATTTTCATTGTACCTCAAGAAATCTACATCAAAACATACACATTTTCATTGTACACTCAAGAAATGTACATCAAAACATACACATTTTCATTGTACATTCAAGAAATGTATATCAAAACATACACATTTTCATTGTACATTCAAGAAATGTACATCAAAACATACACATTTTCATTGTACATTCAAGAAATGTACAACAAAACATACACATTTTCATTGTACATTCAAGGAATGTACATCAAAACATACACATTTTCATTGTACATTCAAGAAATGTACATCAAAACACACACATTTTCATTGTACACTCAAGAAATGTACATCAAAACATACACATTTTGAGTGTACATTCAAGAGATATACATCAAAACATGCACATTTTCATTGTATATACCAGAAATGTACATCAAAACATACACATTTTCATTGTATATACAAGAAATGTATATCAAAACATACACATTTTAATTGTACATTCAAGAAATGTACATCAAAACATACACATTTTCATTGTATATACCAGAAATGTACATCATAACATACACATCTTCATTGTACATTCAAGAAATGTACATCAAAACATACACATTTTCATTGTATATACCAGAAATGTACATCAAAACATACACATTTTCATTGTACATTCAAGAAATGTACATCAAAACATACACATTTTGACTGCACATTCTAGAAATATACATCAAAACATACACATTTTCATTGTATATCCCAGAAATGCACATCAAAACATACACATTTTCATTGTACATTCAAGAACTGTATAACAAAAAATACACATTTTCAGTGTACATTCAAGAAATGTACATCAAAACAAACACATTTTCATTGTACACTAAAGAAATGTATATCAAAACATACACATTTTCATTGTATATACAAGAAAAGTATATCAAAACATACACATTTTCAGTGTACATTCAAGAAATGTACTTCAAAACATACACATTTTCATTGTATATACAAGTAATGTACATCAAAACATACACATTTTCAGTGTACATTCAAGAAATGTACATCAGGACATACACATTTTCATTGTACATTCAAGAAATGTATATCAAAACATACACATTTTCAGTGCACATTCAAGAAATGTACATCAAAACATACACATTTTCATTGTATATACAAGAAATGTACATCAAAACCTACACATTTTCAGTATACATTCAAGAAATGTACATGAAAACATATACATTTTCATTGTACATTCAAGAAATGTATATCAAAACATACACATTTTCAGTGTACATTCAAGAAATGTACATCAAAACATACACATTTTCATTGTATATACAAGAAATGTACATCAAAACATACACATTTTCATTGTACACTGAAGAAATGTACATCAAAACATACACATTTTCAGTGTACATTCAAGAAATGTACATCAAAACATACACATTTTCATTGTACATTCAAGAAATGTAGATCAAAACATACACATTTTCATTGTACACTCAAGAAATGTACATCAAAACATACACATTTTCATTGTACATTCAAGAAATGTACATCAAAACATACACATTTTTATTGTACACTCAAGAAATGTACATCAAAACATACACTTTTTCATTGTACATTCAAGAAATGTATATCAAAACATACACATTTTCATTGTACATTCAAGAAATGTACATCAAAACATACATATTTTCAGTGTACATTCAAGAAATGTATAACAAAAAATACACATTTTCAGTGTACATTCAAGCAATGTACATCAAAACAAACACCTTTTCATTGTACACTAAATAAATGTATATCAAAACATACACATTTTCATTGTACATTCAATAAATATACATCAAAACATACACATTTTCATTGTACTTTCAAGAAATGTACATCAAAACATACACATTTTCATTGTACACTGAAGAAATGTACATCAAAACATACACATTTTCATTGTACATTCAAGAAATGTACATCAAAACATACACATATTCATTGTACACTCAAGAAATGTACATCAAAACATACACATTTTCATTGTACATTCAAGAAATGTACATCAAAACATACACATTTTCATTGTACACTCAAGAAATGTACTTCAAAACATACACATTTTCAGTGTACATTCAAGAAATGTATATCAAAACATACACATTTTCATTGCACATTCAAGAAATGTACATCAAAACATACACATTTTGATTGTACATTCAAGAAATATACATCAAAACATGCACATTTTCATTGTACATTCAAGAAATGTACATCAAAACATACACATTTTCATTGTACACTCAAGAAATGTACATCAAAACATACACATTTTCAGTGTACATTCATGAAATGTATATCAAAACATACACATTTTCATTGTACATTCCAGAAATGTACATCAAAACATATACATTTTCATTGTATATACTAGAAATGTACATCAAAACATACACATTTTCAGTCAACATTCAAGAAATGTACATGAAAACATATACATTTTCATTGTACATTCAAGAAATGTATATCAAAACATACACATTTTCAGATTACATTCAAGAAATGTACATCAAAGCACACACATTTTCATTGTACATTCAAGAAATGTACATCAAAACAGACACATTTTCATTGTACATTCAAGAAATGTACATCAAAACATACACACTTTCAGTGTACATTCAAGAAATGTACATCAAAACATACACATTTTCATTGTACATTCAAGAAATGTACATCAAAGCCTACACATTTTCATTGTACATTCAAGAAATGTACATCAAAAAATACACATCTTCATTGTACCTCAAGAAATCTACATCAAAACATACACAATTTCATTGCACACTCAAGAAATGTACATCAAAACATACACATTTTCATTGTACATTCAAGAAATGTACATCAAAACATACACATTTTCATTGTACATTCATGAAATGTACAACAAAACATACACATTTTCATTGTACATTCAAGGAATGTACATCAAAACATACACATTTTCATTGTACATTCAAGAAATGTACATCAAAACACACACATTTTCATTGTACACTCAAGAAATGTACATCACTACATACACATTTTGAGTGTACATTCAAGAGATATACATCAAAACATGCACATTTTCATTGTATATGTCAGAAATGTACATAAAAACATACACATTTTCATTGTATATACAAGAAATGTAAATCAAAACATACACATTTTCATTGTATATACAAGAAATGTATATCAAAACATACACATTTTCATTGTACATTCAAGAAATGTACATCAAAACAAACACATTTTCACTGTACACTAAAGAAATGTATATCAAAACATACACATTTTCATTGTACATTCAATAAATATACATCAAAACATACACATTTTCATTGTACATTCAAGAAATGTACATCAAAACATACACATTTTCATTGTACACTCAAGAAATGTACATCAAAACATACACATTTTCATTGTACATTCAAGAAATGTACATCAAAACATACACATTTTCATTGTACATTCAAGAAGTATACATCAAAACAGACACATTTTCATTGTACATTCAAGAAATGTACATCAAAACATACACATTTTCATTGTACATTCAAGAATTGTACATCAAAACATACACATTTTCAGTGTACATTCAAGAATTGTACATCAAAACATACACATTTTCATTGTACATTCAAGAAATGTACATCAAAACATACACATTTTCATTGTATATTCTAGAAATATACATCAAAACATACACATTTTCATTGTATATACAAGAAATGTACATCAAAACATACACATTTTCATTGTACATTCAAGAAATGTACATCAAAACATACACATTTTGAGTGTACATTCAAGGGATATACATCAAAAGATACACATTTTCATTGTATATACCAGAAATGTACATCAAAACATACACATTTTCATTGTATATACAAGAAATGTACATCAAAACATACACATTTTCATTGTATAAAGCAGAAATGTACATCCAAACATACACATTTTCATTGTACAATCAAGAAATGTACATCAAAACATAAACATTTTCATTGTATATACCAGAAATGTACATCAAAACATACACATTTTCATTGTATATACCAGAAATGTACATCAAAACATACACATTTTCATTGTACATTCAAGAAATGTACATCAAAACATACACATTTTCAGTGTACATTCAAGAAATGTATAACAAAAAATACACATTTTCAGTGTACATTCAAGAAATGTACATCAAAACATACACATTTTCATTGTACATTCCAGAAATGTACATCAAAACATACACACTTTCAGTGAACATTCAAGAAATGTACATCAAAACATATACATTTTCATTGTATATACAAGAAATGTACATCAAAACATACACATTTTCAGTGTACATTCAAGAAATGTACATGAAAACATATACATTTTCATTGTAAATTCAAGAAATGTATATCAAAACATACACATTTTCAGATTACATTCAAGAAATGTACATCAAAGGATACATATTTTCATTGTATATACAAGAAATGTACATCAAAACATACACATCTTCATTGTACACTAAAGAAATGTACATCAAAACATACACACTTGCAGAGTACATTAAAGAAATGTACATCAAAACATACACATTTTCAGTGTACATTCAAGAAATGTACATCAAAACATACACATTTTCATTGTACATTCAAGAAATGTACATCAAAACATACACATTTTCATTGTACCTCAAGAAATCTACATCAAAACATACACATTTTCATTGTACACTCAAGAAATGTACATCAAAACATACACATTTTCATTGTACATTCAGGAAATGTACAACAAAACATACACTTTTTCATTGTACATTCAAGGAATGTACATCAAAACATACACATTTTCACTGTACATTCAAGAAATGTACATCAAAACACACACATTTTCATTGTACACTCAAGAAATGTACATCAAAACATACACATTTTGAGTGTACATTCAAGAGATATACATCAAAACATGCACATTTTCATTGTATATACCAGAAATGTACATCAAAACATACACATTTTCATTGTATATACAAGAAATGTATATCAAAACATACACATTTTAATTGTACATTCAAGAAATGTACATCAAAACATACACATTTTCATTGTATATACCAGAAATGTACATCAAAACATACACATCTTCATTGTACATTCAAGAAATGTACATCAAAACATACACATTTTCATTGTATATACCAGAAATGTACATCAAAACATACACATTTTCATTGTACATTCAAGAAATGTACATCAAAACATACACATCTTCATTGTACATTCAAGAAATGTACATCAAAACATACACATTTTCATTGTATATACCAGAAATGTACATCAAAACATACACATTTTCATTGTACATTCCAGAAATGTACATCAAAACATACACACTTTCAGTGAACATTCAAGAAATGTACATCAAAACATATACATTTTCATTGTATATACAAGAAATGTACATCAAAACATACACATTTTCAGTGTACATTCAAGAAATGTACATGAAAACATATACATTTTCATTGTAAATTCAAGAAATGTATATCAAAACATACACATTTTCAGATTACATTCAAGAAATGTACATCAAAGGATACATATTTTCATTGTATATACAAGAAATGTACATCAAAACATACACATCTTCATTGTACACTAAAGAAATGTACATCAAAACATACACACTTGCAGAGTACATTAAAGAAATGTACATCAAAACATACACATTTTCAGTGTACATTCAAGAAATGTACATCAAAACATACACATTTTCATTGTACATTCAAGAAATGTACATCAAAACATACACATTTTCATTGTACCTCAAGAAATCTACATCAAAACATACACATTTTCATTGTACACTCAAGAAATGTACATCAAAACATACACATTTTCATTGTACATTCAGGAAATGTACAACAAAACATACACTTTTTCATTGTACATTCAAGGAATGTACATCAAAACATACACATTTTCATTGTACATTCAAGAAATGTACATCAAAACACACATTTTCATTGTACACTCAAGAAATGTACATCAAAACATACACATTTTGAGTGTACATTCAAGAGATATACATCAAAACATGCACATTTTCATTGTATATACCAGAAATGTACATCAAAACATACACATTTTCATTGTATATACAAGAAATGTATATCAAAACATACACACTTTAATTGTACATTCAAGAAATGTACATCAAAACATACACATTTTCATTGTATATACCAGAAATGTACATCAAAACATACACATCTTCATTGTACATTCAAGAAATGTACATCAAAACATACACATTTTCATTGTATATACCAGAAATGTACATCAAAACATACACATTTTCATTGTACATTCAAGAAATGTACATCAAAACATACACATTTTGACTGCGCATTCTAGAAATATACATCAAAACATACACATTTTCATTGTATATCCCAGAAATGCACATCAAAACATACACATTTTCATTGTACATTCAAGAACTGTATAACAAAAAATACACATTTTCAGTGTACATTCAAGAAATGTACATCAAAACAAACACATTTTCATTGTACACTAAAGAAATGTATATCAAAACATACACATTTTCATTGTATATACAAGAAAAGTATATCAAAACATACACATTTTCAGTGTACATTCAAGAAATGTACTTCAAAACATACACATTTTCATTGTATATACAAGTAATGTACATCAAAACATACACATTTTCAGTGTACATTCAAGAAATGTACATCAGGACATACACATTTTCATTGTACATTCAAGAAATGTATATCAAAACATACACATTTTCAGTGCAAATTCAAGAAATGTACATCAAAACATACACATTTTCATTGTACACTCAAGAAATGTACATCAAAACATACACATTTTCAGTGTACATTCAAGAAATATACATCAAAACACACACATTTTCATTGTATATACCAGAAATGCACATCAAAACATACACATTTTCTTTGTACATTCAAGAACTGTACATCAAAACATACACATTTTCAGTGTACATTCAAGAAATGTACATCAAAACATACACATTTTCAGTGTACATTCAAGAAATGTACATCAAAACATACACATTTTCACTGTATGTACAAGAATTGTACATCAAAACATACACATTTTCATTGTATATACAAGAAATGTATATCAAAACATACACATTTACAGTGTACATTCAAGAAATGTACATCAAAACATACACATTTTCATTGTATATACAAGAAATGTACATCAAACCATACACATTTTCAGTGTACATTCAAGAAATGTACATCAAAACATACATTTTCATTGTATATACAAGAAATGTACATCAAAACATACACATTTTCAGTGTACATTCAAGAAATGTACATGAAAACATATACATTTTCATTGTAAATTCAAGGTATGTATATCAAAACATACACATTTTCAGATTACACTCAAGAAATGTACATCAAAGCATACAGATTTTCATTGTATATACAAGAAGTGTACATCAAAACATACACATCTTCATTGTACACTAAAGAAATGTACATCAAAACATACACACTTTCAGTGTACATTCAAGAAATGTACATCAAAACATACACATTTTCATTGTACATTCAAGAAATGTACATCAAAACATACACATTTTCATTGTACATTCAATAAATGTACATCAAAACATACACATTTTCATTGTACCTCAAGAAATCTACATCAAAACATACACATTTTCATTGTACACTCAAGAAATGTACATCAAAACATACACATTTTCATTGTACATTCAAGAAGTGTATATCAAAACATACACATTTTCATTGTACATTCAAGAAATGTACATCAAAACATACACATTTTCATTGTACATTCAAGAAATGTACAACAAAACATACACATTTTCATTGTACATTCAAGGAATGTACATCAAAACATACACATTTTCATTGTACATTCAAGAAATGTACATCAAAACACACACATTTTCATTGTACACTCAAGAAATGTACATCAAAACATACACATTTTGAGTGTACATTCAAGAGATATACATCAAAACATGCACATTTTCATTGTATATACCAGAAATGTACATCAAAACATACACATTTTCATTGTACATTCCAGAAATGTACATCAAAACATATACATTTTCATTGTATATACTAGAAATGTACATCAAAACATACACATTTTCAGTCAACATTCAAGAAATGTACATGAAAACATATACATTTTCATTGTACATTCAAGAAATGTATATCAAAACATACACATTTTCAGATTACATTCAAGAAATGTACATCAAAGCACACACATTTTCATTGTACATTCAAGAAATGTACATCAAAACAGACACATTTTCATTGTACATTCAAGAAATGTACATCAAAACATACACACTTTCAGTGTACATTCAAGAAATGTACATCAAAACATACACATTTTCATTGTACATTCAAGAAATGTACATCAAAGCCTACACATTTTCATTGTACATTCAAGAAATGTACATCAAAAAATACACATCTTCATTGTACCTCAAGAAATCTACATCAAAACATACACAATTTCATTGCACACTCAAGAAATGTACATCAAAACATACACATTTTCATTGTACATTCAAGAAATGTACATCAAAACATACACATTTTCATTGTACATTCAAGAAATGTACAACAAAACATACACATTTTCATTGTACATTCAAGGAATGTACATCAAAACATACACATTTTCATTGTACATTCAAGAAATGTACATCAAAACACACACATTTTCATTGTACACTCAAGAAATGTACATCACTACATACACATTTTGAGTGTACATTCAAGAGATATACATCAAAACATGCACATTTTCATTGTATATGTCAGAAATGTACATAAAAACATACACATTTTCATTGTATATACAAGAAATGTAAATCAAAACATACACATTTTCATTGTATATACAAGAAATGTATATCAAAACATACACATTTTCATTGTACATTCAAGAAATGTACATCAAAACAAACACATTTTCACTGTACACTAAAGAAATGTATATCAAAACATACACATTTTCATTGTACATTCAATAAATATACATCAAAACATACACATTTTCATTGTACATTCAAGAAATGTACATCAAAACATACACATTTTCATTGTACACTCAAGAAATGTACATCAAAACATACACATTTTCATTGTACATTCAAGAAATGTACATCAAAACATACACATTTTCATTGTACATTCAAGAAGTATACATCAAAACAGACACATTTTCATTGTACATTCAAGAAATGTACATCAAAACATACACATTTTCATTGTACATTCAAGAATTGTACATCAAAACATACACATTTTCAGTGTACATTCAAGAATTGTACATCAAAACATACACATTTTCATTGTACATTCAAGAAATGTACATCAAAACATACACATTTTCATTGTATATTCTAGAAATATACATCAAAACATACACATTTTCATTGTATATACAAGAAATGTACATCAAAACATACACATTTTCATTGTACATTCAAGAAATGTACATCAAAACATACACATTTTGAGTGTACATTCAAGGGATATACATCAAAAGATACACATTTTCATTGTATATACCAGAAATGTACATCAAAACATACACATTTTCATTGTATATACAAGAAATGTACATCAAAACATACACATTTTCATTGTATAAAGCAGAAATGTACATCCAAACATACACATTTTCATTGTACAATCAAGAAATGTACATCAAAACATAAACATTTTCATTGTATATACCAGAAATGTACATCAAAACATACACATTTTCATTGTATATACCAGAAATGTACATCAAAACATACACATTTTCATTGTACATTCAAGAAATGTACATCAAAACATACACATTTTCAGTGTACATTCAAGAAATGTATAACAAAAAATACACATTTTCAGTGTACATTCAAGAAATGTACATCAAAACATACACATTTTCATTGTACATTCCAGAAATGTACATCAAAACATACACACTTTCAGTGAACATTCAAGAAATGTACATCAAAACATATACATTTTCATTGTATATACAAGAAATGTACATCAAAACATACACATTTTCAGTGTACATTCAAGAAATGTACATGAAAACATATACATTTTCATTGTAAATTCAAGAAATGTATATCAAAACATACACATTTTCAGATTACATTCAAGAAATGTACATCAAAGGATACATATTTTCATTGTATATACAAGAAATGTACATCAAAACATACACATCTTCATTGTACACTAAAGAAATGTACATCAAAACATACACACTTGCAGAGTACATTAAAGAAATGTACATCAAAACATACACATTTTCAGTGTACATTCAAGAAATGTACATCAAAACATACACATTTTCATTGTACATTCAAGAAATGTACATCAAAACATACACATTTTCATTGTACCTCAAGAAATCTACATCAAAACATACACATTTTCATTGTACACTCAAGAAATGTACATCAAAACATACACATTTTCATTGTACATTCAGGAAATGTACAACAAAACATACACTTTTTCATTGTACATTCAAGGAATGTACATCAAAACATACACATTTTCACTGTACATTCAAGAAATGTACATCAAAACACACACATTTTCATTGTACACTCAAGAAATGTACATCAAAACATACACATTTTGAGTGTACATTCAAGAGATATACATCAAAACATGCACATTTTCATTGTATATACCAGAAATGTACATCAAAACATACACATTTTCATTGTATATACAAGAAATGTATATCAAAACATACACATTTTAATTGTACATTCAAGAAATGTACATCAAAACATACACATTTTCATTGTATATACCAGAAATGTACATCAAAACATACACATCTTCATTGTACATTCAAGAAATGTACATCAAAACATACACATTTTCATTGTATATACCAGAAATGTACATCAAAACATACACATTTTCATTGTACATTCAAGAAATGTACATCAAAACATACACATCTTCATTGTACATTCAAGAAATGTACATCAAAACATACACATTTTCATTGTATATACCAGAAATGTACATCAAAACATACACATTTTCATTGTACATTCCAGAAATGTACATCAAAACATACACACTTTCAGTGAACATTCAAGAAATGTACATCAAAACATATACATTTTCATTGTATATACAAGAAATGTACATCAAAACATACACATTTTCAGTGTACATTCAAGAAATGTACATGAAAACATATACATTTTCATTGTAAATTCAAGAAATGTATATCAAAACATACACATTTTCAGATTACATTCAAGAAATGTACATCAAAGGATACATATTTTCATTGTATATACAAGAAATGTACATCAAAACATACACATCTTCATTGTACACTAAAGAAATGTACATCAAAACATACACACTTGCAGAGTACATTAAAGAAATGTACATCAAAACATACACATTTTCAGTGTACATTCAAGAAATGTACATCAAAACATACACATTTTCATTGTACATTCAAGAAATGTACATCAAAACATACACATTTTCATTGTACCTCAAGAAATCTACATCAAAACATACACATTTTCATTGTACACTCAAGAAATGTACATCAAAACATACACATTTTCATTGTACATTCAGGAAATGTACAACAAAACATACACTTTTTCATTGTACATTCAAGGAATGTACATCAAAACATACACATTTTCATTGTACATTCAAGAAATGTACATCAAAACACACATTTTCATTGTACACTCAAGAAATGTACATCAAAACATACACATTTTGAGTGTACATTCAAGAGATATACATCAAAACATGCACATTTTCATTGTATATACCAGAAATGTACATCAAAACATACACATTTTCATTGTATATACAAGAAATGTATATCAAAACATACACACTTTAATTGTACATTCAAGAAATGTACATCAAAACATACACATTTTCATTGTATATACCAGAAATGTACATCAAAACATACACATCTTCATTGTACATTCAAGAAATGTACATCAAAACATACACATTTTCATTGTATATACCAGAAATGTACATCAAAACATACACATTTTCATTGTACATTCAAGAAATGTACATCAAAACATACACATTTTGACTGCGCATTCTAGAAATATACATCAAAACATACACATTTTCATTGTATATCCCAGAAATGCACATCAAAACATACACATTTTCATTGTACATTCAAGAACTGTATAACAAAAAATACACATTTTCAGTGTACATTCAAGAAATGTACATCAAAACAAACACATTTTCATTGTACACTAAAGAAATGTATATCAAAACATACACATTTTCATTGTATATACAAGAAAAGTATATCAAAACATACACATTTTCAGTGTACATTCAAGAAATGTACTTCAAAACATACACATTTTCATTGTATATACAAGTAATGTACATCAAAACATACACATTTTCAGTGTACATTCAAGAAATGTACATCAGGACATACACATTTTCATTGTACATTCAAGAAATGTATATCAAAACATACACATTTTCAGTGCAAATTCAAGAAATGTACATCAAAACATACACATTTTCATTGTACACTCAAGAAATGTACATCAAAACATACACATTTTCAGTGTACATTCAAGAAATATACATCAAAACACACACATTTTCATTGTATATACCAGAAATGCACATCAAAACATACACATTTTCTTTGTACATTCAAGAACTGTACATCAAAACATACACATTTTCAGTGTACATTCAAGAAATGTACATCAAAACATACACATTTTCAGTGTACATTCAAGAAATGTACATCAAAACATACACATTTTCACTGTATGTACAAGAATTGTACATCAAAACATACACATTTTCATTGTATATACAAGAAATGTATATCAAAACATACACATTTACAGTGTACATTCAAGAAATGTACATCAAAACATACACATTTTCATTGTATATACAAGAAATGTACATCAAACCATACACATTTTCAGTGTACATTCAAGAAATGTACATCAAAACATACATTTTCATTGTATATACAAGAAATGTACATCAAAACATACACATTTTCAGTGTACATTCAAGAAATGTACATGAAAACATATACATTTTCATTGTAAATTCAAGGTATGTATATCAAAACATACACATTTTCAGATTACACTCAAGAAATGTACATCAAAGCATACAGATTTTCATTGTATATACAAGAAGTGTACATCAAAACATACACATCTTCATTGTACACTAAAGAAATGTACATCAAAACATACACACTTTCAGTGTACATTCAAGAAATGTACATCAAAACATACACATTTTCATTGTACATTCAAGAAATGTACATCAAAACATACACATTTTCATTGTACATTCAATAAATGTACATCAAAACATACACATTTTCATTGTACCTCAAGAAATCTACATCAAAACATACACATTTTCATTGTACACTCAAGAAATGTACATCAAAACATACACATTTTCATTGTACATTCAAGAAGTGTATATCAAAACATACACATTTTCATTGTACATTCAAGAAATGTACATCAAAACATACACATTTTCATTGTACATTCAAGAAATGTACAACAAAACATACACATTTTCATTGTACATTCAAGGAATGTACATCAAAACATACACATTTTCATTGTACATTCAAGAAATGTACATCAAAACACACACATTTTCATTGTACACTCAAGAAATGTACATCAAAACATACACATTTTGAGTGTACATTCAAGAGATATACATCAAAACATGCACATTTTCATTGTATATACCAGAAATGTACATCAAAACATACACATTTTCATTGTATATACAAGAAATGTATATCAAAACATACACATTTTAATTGTACATTCAAGAAATGTACATCAAAACATACACATTTTCATTGTATATACCAGAAATGTACATCATAACATACACATCTTCATTGTACATTCAAGAAATGTACATCAAAACATACACATTTTCATTGTATATACCAGAAATGTACATCAAAACATACACATTTTCATTGTACATTCAAGAAATGTACATCAAAACATACACATTTTGACTGCACATTCTAGAAATATACATCAAAACATACACATTTTCATTGTATATCCCAGAAATGCACATCAAAACATACACATTTTCATTGTACATTCAAGAACTGTATAACAAAAAATACACATTTTCAGTGTACATTCAAGAAATGTACATCAAAACAAACACATTTTCATTGTACACTAAAGAAATGTATATCAAAACATACACATTTTCATTGTATATACAAGAAAAGTATATCAAAACATACACATTTTCAGTGTACATTCAAGAAATGTACTTCAAAACATACACATTTTCATTGTATATACAAGTAATGTACATCAAAACATACACATTTTCAGTGTACATTCAAGAAATGTACATCAGGACATACACATTTTCATTGTACATTCAAGAAATGTATATCAAAACATACACATTTTCAGTGCACATTCAAGAAATGTACATCAAAACATACACATTTTCATTGTATATACAAGAAATGTACATCAAAACCTACACATTTTCAGTATACATTCAAGAAATGTACATGAAAACATATACATTTTCATTGTACATTCAAGAAATGTATATCAAAACATACACATTTTCAGTGTACATTCAAGAAATGTACATCAAAACATACACATTTTCATTGTATATACAAGAAATGTACATCAAAACATACACATTTTCATTGTACACTGAAGAAATGTACATCAAAACATACACATTTTCAGTGTACATTCAAGAAATGTACATCAAAACATACACATTTTCATTGTACATTCAAGAAATGTAGATCAAAACATACACATTTTCATTGTACACTCAAGAAATGTACATCAAAACATACACATTTTCATTGTACATTCAAGAAATGTACATCAAAACATACACATTTTTATTGTACACTCAAGAAATGTACATCAAAACATACACTTTTTCATTGTACATTCAAGAAATGTATATCAAAACATACACATTTTCATTGTACATTCAAGAAATGTACATCAAAACATACATATTTTCAGTGTACATTCAAGAAATGTATAACAAAAAATACACATTTTCAGTGTACATTCAAGCAATGTACATCAAAACAAACACCTTTTCATTGTACACTAAATAAATGTATATCAAAACATACACATTTTCATTGTACATTCAATAAATATACATCAAAACATACACATTTTCATTGTACTTTCAAGAAATGTACATCAAAACATACACATTTTCATTGTACACTGAAGAAATGTACATCAAAACATACACATTTTCATTGTACATTCAAGAAATGTACATCAAAACATACACATATTCATTGTACACTCAAGAAATGTACATCAAAACATACACATTTTCATTGTACATTCAAGAAATGTACATCAAAACATACACATTTTCATTGTACACTCAAGAAATGTACTTCAAAACATACACATTTTCAGTGTACATTCAAGAAATGTATATCAAAACATACACATTTTCATTGCACATTCAAGAAATGTACATCAAAACATACACATTTTGATTGTACATTCAAGAAATATACATCAAAACATGCACATTTTCATTGTACATTCAAGAAATGTACATCAAAACATACACATTTTCATTGTACACTCAAGAAATGTACATCAAAACATACACATTTTCAGTGTACATTCATGAAATGTATATCAAAACATACACATTTTCATTGTACATTCCAGAAATGTACATCAAAACATATACATTTTCATTGTATATACTAGAAATGTACATCAAAACATACACATTTTCAGTCAACATTCAAGAAATGTACATGAAAACATATACATTTTCATTGTACATTCAAGAAATGTATATCAAAACATACACATTTTCAGATTACATTCAAGAAATGTACATCAAAGCACACACATTTTCATTGTACATTCAAGAAATGTACATCAAAACAGACACATTTTCATTGTACATTCAAGAAATGTACATCAAAACATACACACTTTCAGTGTACATTCAAGAAATGTACATCAAAACATACACATTTTCATTGTACATTCAAGAAATGTACATCAAAGCCTACACATTTTCATTGTACATTCAAGAAATGTACATCAAAAAATACACATCTTCATTGTACCTCAAGAAATCTACATCAAAACATACACAATTTCATTGCACACTCAAGAAATGTACATCAAAACATACACATTTTCATTGTACATTCAAGAAATGTACATCAAAACATACACATTTTCATTGTACATTCAAGAAATGTACAACAAAACATACACATTTTCATTGTACATTCAAGGAATGTACATCAAAACATACACATTTTCATTGTACATTCAAGAAATGTACATCAAAACACACACATTTTCATTGTACACTCAAGAAATGTACATCACTACATACACATTTTGAGTGTACATTCAAGAGATATACATCAAAACATGCACATTTTCATTGTATATGTCAGAAATGTACATAAAAACATACACATTTTCATTGTATATACAAGAAATGTAAATCAAAACATACACATTTTCATTGTATATACAAGAAATGTATATCAAAACATACACATTTTCATTGTACATTCAAGAAATGTACATCAAAACAAACACATTTTCACTGTACACTAAAGAAATGTATATCAAAACATACACATTTTCATTGTACATTCAATAAATATACATCAAAACATACACATTTTCATTGTACATTCAAGAAATGTACATCAAAACATACACATTTTCATTGTACACTCAAGAAATGTACATCAAAACATACACATTTTCATTGTACATTCAAGAAATGTACATCAAAACATACACATTTTCATTGTACATTCAAGAAGTATACATCAAAACAGACACATTTTCATTGTACATTCAAGAAATGTACATCAAAACATACACATTTTCATTGTACATTCAAGAATTGTACATCAAAACATACACATTTTCAGTGTACATTCAAGAATTGTACATCAAAACATACACATTTTCATTGTACATTCAAGAAATGTACATCAAAACATACACATTTTCATTGTATATTCTAGAAATATACATCAAAACATACACATTTTCATTGTATATACAAGAAATGTACATCAAAACATACACATTTTCATTGTACATTCAAGAAATGTACATCAAAACATACACATTTTGAGTGTACATTCAAGGGATATACATCAAAAGATACACATTTTCATTGTATATACCAGAAATGTACATCAAAACATACACATTTTCATTGTATATACAAGAAATGTACATCAAAACATACACATTTTCATTGTATAAAGCAGAAATGTACATCCAAACATACACATTTTCATTGTACAATCAAGAAATGTACATCAAAACATAAACATTTTCATTGTATATACCAGAAATGTACATCAAAACATACACATTTTCATTGTATATACCAGAAATGTACATCAAAACATACACATTTTCATTGTACATTCAAGAAATGTACATCAAAACATACACATTTTCAGTGTACATTCAAGAAATGTATAACAAAAAATACACATTTTCAGTGTACATTCAAGAAATGTACATCAAAACATACACATTTTCATTGTACATTCCAGAAATGTACATCAAAACATACACACTTTCAGTGAACATTCAAGAAATGTACATCAAAACATATACATTTTCATTGTATATACAAGAAATGTACATCAAAACATACACATTTTCAGTGTACATTCAAGAAATGTACATGAAAACATATACATTTTCATTGTAAATTCAAGAAATGTATATCAAAACATACACATTTTCAGATTACATTCAAGAAATGTACATCAAAGGATACATATTTTCATTGTATATACAAGAAATGTACATCAAAACATACACATCTTCATTGTACACTAAAGAAATGTACATCAAAACATACACACTTGCAGAGTACATTAAAGAAATGTACATCAAAACATACACATTTTCAGTGTACATTCAAGAAATGTACATCAAAACATACACATTTTCATTGTACATTCAAGAAATGTACATCAAAACATACACATTTTCATTGTACCTCAAGAAATCTACATCAAAACATACACATTTTCATTGTACACTCAAGAAATGTACATCAAAACATACACATTTTCATTGTACATTCAGGAAATGTACAACAAAACATACACTTTTTCATTGTACATTCAAGGAATGTACATCAAAACATACACATTTTCACTGTACATTCAAGAAATGTACATCAAAACACACACATTTTCATTGTACACTCAAGAAATGTACATCAAAACATACACATTTTGAGTGTACATTCAAGAGATATACATCAAAACATGCACATTTTCATTGTATATACCAGAAATGTACATCAAAACATACACATTTTCATTGTATATACAAGAAATGTATATCAAAACATACACATTTTAATTGTACATTCAAGAAATGTACATCAAAACATACACATTTTCATTGTATATACCAGAAATGTACATCAAAACATACACATCTTCATTGTACATTCAAGAAATGTACATCAAAACATACACATTTTCATTGTATATACCAGAAATGTACATCAAAACATACACATTTTCATTGTACATTCAAGAAATGTACATCAAAACATACACATCTTCATTGTACATTCAAGAAATGTACATCAAAACATACACATTTTCATTGTATATACCAGAAATGTACATCAAAACATACACATTTTCATTGTACATTCCAGAAATGTACATCAAAACATACACACTTTCAGTGAACATTCAAGAAATGTACATCAAAACATATACATTTTCATTGTATATACAAGAAATGTACATCAAAACATACACATTTTCAGTGTACATTCAAGAAATGTACATGAAAACATATACATTTTCATTGTAAATTCAAGAAATGTATATCAAAACATACACATTTTCAGATTACATTCAAGAAATGTACATCAAAGGATACATATTTTCATTGTATATACAAGAAATGTACATCAAAACAAACACATCTTCATTGTACACTAAAGAAATGTACACCAAACATACACACTTGCAGAGTACATTAAAGAAATGTACATCAAAACATACACATTTTCAGTGTACATTCAAGAAATGTACATCAAAACATACACATTTTCATTGTACATTCAAGAAATGTACATCAAAACATACACATTTTCATTGTACCTCAAGAAATCTACATCAAAACATACACATTTTCATTGTACACTCAAGAAATGTACATCAAAACATACACATTTTCATTGTACATTCAGGAAATGTACAACAAAACATACACTTTTTCATTGTACATTCAAGGAATGTACATCAAAACATACACATTTTCATTGTACATTCAAGAAATGTACATCAAAACACACACATTTTCATTGTACACTCAAGAAATGTACATCAAAACATACACATTTTGAGTGTACATTCAAGAGATATACATCAAAACATGCACATTTTCATTGTATATACCAGAAATGTACATCAAAACATACACATTTTCATTGTATATACAAGAAATGTATATCAAAACATACACACTTTAATTGTACATTCAAGAAATGTACATCAAAACATACACATTTTCATTGTATATACCAGAAATGTACATCAAAACATACACATCTTCATTGTACATTCAAGAAATGTACATCAAAACATACACATTTTCATTGTATATACCAGAAATGTACATCAAAACATACACATTTTCATTGTACATTCAAGAAATGTACATCAAAACATACACATTTTGACTGCGCATTCTAGAAATATACATCAAAACATACACATTTTCATTGTATATCCCAGAAATGCACATCAAAACATACACATTTTCATTGTACATTCAAGAACTGTATAACAAAAAATACACATTTTCAGTGTACATTCAAGAAATGTACATCAAAACAAACACATTTTCATTGTACACTAAAGAAATGTATATCAAAACATACACATTTTCATTGTATATACAAGAAAAGTATATCAAAACATACACATTTTCAGTGTACATTCAAGAAATGTACTTCAAAACATACACATTTTCATTGTATATACAAGTAATGTACATCAAAACATACACATTTTCAGTGTACATTCAAGAAATGTACATCAGGACATACACATTTTCATTGTACATTCAAGAAATGTATATCAAAACATACACATTTTCAGTGCAAATTCAAGAAATGTACATCAAAACATACACATTTTCATTGTATATACAAGAAAGGTATATCAAAACCTACACATCTTCAGTATACATTCAAGAAATGTACATGAAAACATATACATTTTCATTGTACATTCAAGAAATGTATATCAAAACATACACATTTTCAGTGTACATTCAAGAAATGTACATCAAAACATACACATTTTCATTGTATATACAAGAAATGTACATCAAAACATACACATTTTCATTGTACACTGAAGAAATGTACATCAAAACATACACATTTTCAGTGTACATTCAAGAAATGTACATCAAAACATACACATTTTCATTGTACATTCAAGAAATGTAGATCAAAACATACACATTTTCATTGTATACTCAAGAAATGTACATCAAAACATACACATTTTCATTGTACATTCAAGAAATGTACATCAAAACATACACATTTTTATTGTACACTCAAGAAATGTACATCAAAACATACACTTTTTCATTGTACATTCAAGAAATGTATATCAAAACATACACATTTTCATTGTACATTCAAGAAATGTACATCAAAACATACATATTTTCAGTGTACATTCAAGAAATGTATAACAAAAAATACACATTTTCAGTGTACATTCAAGAAATGTACATCAAAACAAACACCTTTTCATTGTACACTAAATAAATGTATATCAAAACATACACATTTTCATTGTACATTCAATAAATATACATCAAAACATACACATTTTCATTGTACTTTCAAG
Source organism: Tenodera sinensis (assembly GCA_030765045.1). Classification (NCBI taxonomy): domain Eukaryota; kingdom Metazoa; phylum Arthropoda; class Insecta; order Mantodea; family Mantidae; genus Tenodera; species Tenodera sinensis. The sequence continues at coordinate 110,295,579 of CM060970.1, read as the reverse complement.
AAATGTACATCAAAACATACACATTTTCATTGTACACTGATGAAATGTACATCAAAACATACACATTTTCATTGTACATTCAAGAAATGTACATCAAAACATACACATTTTCATTGTACACTCAAGAAATGTACATTAAAACATACACATTTTCATTGTACATTCAAGAAATGTACATCAAAACATACACATTTTCATTGTACACTCAAGAAATGTACTTCAAAACATACACATTTTCAGTGTACATTCAAGAAATGTATATCAAAACATACACATTTTCATTGTACATTCAAGAAATGTACATCAAAACATACACATTTTGATTGTACATTCAAGAAATATACATCAAAACATGCACATTTTCATTGTACATTCAAGAAATGTACATCAAAACATACACATTTTCATTGTACACTCAAGAAATGTACATCAAAACATACACATTTTCAGTGTACATTCATGAAATGTATATCAAAACATACACATTTTCATTGTACATTCCAGAAATGTACATCAAAACATATACATTTTCATTGTATATACAAGAAATGTACATCAAAACATACACATTTTCAGTGTACATTCAAGAAATGTACATGAAAACATATACATTTTCATTGTACATTCAAGAAATGTATATCAAAACATACACATTTTCAGATTACATTCAAGAAATGTACATCAAAGCATACACATTTTCATTGTACATTCAAGAAATGTACATCAAAACAGACACATTTTCATTGTACATTCAAGAAATGTACATCAAAACATACACACTTTCAGTGTACATTCAAGAAATGTACATCAAAACATACACATTTTCATTGTACATTCAGGAAATGTACATCAAAACATACACATTTTCATTGTACATTCAAGAAATGTACATCAAAAAATACACATCTTCATTGTACCTCAAGAAATCTACATCAAAACATACACATTTTCATTGCACACTCAAGAAATGTACATCAAAACATACACATTTTCATTGTACATTCAAGAAATGTATATCAAAACATACACATTTTCATTGTACATTCAAGAAATGTACATCAAAACATACACATTTTCATTGTACATTCAAGAAATGTACAACAAAAGATACACATTTTCATTGTACATTCAAGGAATGTACATCAAAACATACACATTTTCATTGTACATTCAAGAAATGTACATCAAAACACACACATTTTCATTGTACACTCAAGAAATGTACATCAAAACATACACATTTTGAGTGTACATTCAAGAGATATACATCAAAACATGCACATTTTCATTGTATATGTCAGAAATGTACATAAAAACATACACATTTTCATTGTATATACAAGAAATGTAAATCAAGACATACACATTTTCATTGTATATACAAGAAATGTATATCAAAACATACACATTTTCATTGTACATTCAAGAAATGTACATCAAAACAAACACATTTTAATTGTACACTAAAGAAATGTATATCAAAACATACACATTTTCATTGTACATTCAATAAATATACATCAAAACATACACATTTTCATTGTACATTCAAGAAGTATACATCAAAACATACACATTTTCATTGTACATTCAAGAAATGTACATCAAAACATACACATTTTCATTGTACATTCAAGAATTGTACATCAAAACATACACATTTTCACTGTACATTCAAGAAATGTACATCAAAACATACACATTTTCATTGTACATTCAAGAAATGTACATCAAAACATACACATTTTCATTGTACATTCTAGAAATATACATCAAAACATACACATTTTCATTGTATATACAAGAAATGTACATCAAAACATACACATTTTCATTGTACATTCAAGAAATGTACATCAAAACATACACATTTTGAGTGTACATTCAAGAGATATACATCAAAAGATACACATTTTCATTGTATATACCAGAAATGTACATCAAAACATACACATTTTCATTGTATATACAAGAAATGTACATCAAAACATACACATTTTCATTGTATAAAGCAGAAATGTACATCCAAACATACACATTTTCATTGTACAATCAAGAAATGTACATCAAAACATAAACATTTTCATTGTATATACCAGAAATGTACATCAAAACATACACATTTTCATTGTATATACCAGAAATGTACATCAAAACATACACATTTTCATTGTACATTCAAGAAATGTACATCAAAACATACACATTTTGAGTGTACATTCAAGAAATGTACATCAAAACATACACATTTTCAGTGTACATTCAAGAAATGTATAACAAAAAATACACATTTTCAGTGTACATTCAAGAAATGTACATCAAAACATACACATTTTCATTGTACATTCCAGAAATGTACATCAAAACATACACATTTTCAGTGAACATTCAAGAAATGTACATCAAAACATATACATTTTCATTGTATATACAAGAAATGTACATCAAAACATACACATTTTCATTGTACATTCAAGAAATGTACATCAAAACATACACATTTTCATTGTACATTCTAGAAATATACATCAAAACATACACATTTTCATTGTATATACAAGAAATGTACATCAAAACATACACATTTTCATTGTACACTCAAGAAATGTACATAAAAACATACACATTTTCAGTGTACATTCATGAAATGTATATCAAAACATACACATTTTCATTGTACATTCCAGAAATGTACATCAAAACATACACATTTTCAGTGAACATTCAAGAAATGTACATCAAAACATATACATTTTCATTGTATATACAAGAAATGTACATCAAAACATACACATTTTCAGTGTACATTCAAGAAATGTACATGAAAACATATACATTTTCATTGTAAATTCAAGAAATGTATATCAAAACATACACATTTTCAGATTACATTCAAGAAATGTACATCAAAGGATACATATTTTCATTGTATATACAAGAAATGTACATCAAAACATACACATCTTCATTGTACACTAAAGAAATGTACATCAAAACATACACACTTGCAGAGTACATTAAAGAAATGTACATCAAAACATACACATTTTCAGTGTACATTCAAGAAATGTACATCCATAACATACACATTTTCAATGTACATTCAAGAAATGTAGATCAAAACATACACATTTTCATTGTACATTCAAGAAATGTACATCAAAACATACACATTTTCATTGTACACTCAAGAAATGTACATCAAAACATACACATTTTTATTGTACACCAAAGAAATGTAGATCAAAACATACACATTTTCATTGTACATTCAAGAAATGTACATCAAAACATACACATTTTCATTGTACATTCAAGAAATGTACATCATAACATACACATTTTCAGTGTACATTCAAGAAATGTATAACAAAAAAGACACATTTTCAGTGTACATTCAAGAAATGTACATCAAAAGAAACACAGTTTCATTGTACACTAAAGAAATGTATATCAAAACATACACATTTTCATTGTACATTCAATAAATATACATCATAACATACACATTTTCATTGTACATTCAAGAAATGTACATCAAAACATACACATTTTCATTGTACACTCAAGAAATGTACATCAAAACATACACATTTTCATTGTACATTCAAGAAATGTACATCAAAACATACACATTTTCATTGTACATTCAAGAAATATACATCAAAACATACACATTTTCATTGTACATTGAAGAAATGTACATCAAAACATACACATTTTCATTGTACACTCAAGAAATGTACATCAAAACATACACATTTTCAGTGTACACTCAAGAAATGTACATCAAAACATACACATTTTCATTGTACATTCAAGAAATGTATATCAAAACATGCACATTTTCAGATTACACTCAGAAATGTACATCAAAGCATACACATTTTCATTGTATATACAAGAAGTGTACTTCAAAACATACACATCTTCATTGTACACTAAAGAAATGTACATCAAAACATACACACTTTCAGTGTACATTCAAGAAATGTACATCAAAACATACACATTTTCATTGTACATTCAAGAAATGTACATCAAAACATACACATTTTCATTGTACATTCAAGAAATGTACATCAAAACATACACATTTTCATTGTACCTCAAGAAATCTACATCAAAACATACACATTTTCATTGTACACTCAAGAAATGTACATCAAAACATACACATTTTCATTGTACATTCAAGAAATGTACATCAAAACATACACATTTTGATTGTACATTCAAGAAATATACATCAAAACATGCACATTTTCATTGTACATTCAAGAAATGTACATCAAAACATACACATTTTCATAGTACACTCAAGAAATGTACATCAAAACATACACATTTTCAGTGTACATTCAAGAAATATACATCAAAACATACACATTTTCATTGTATATACCAGAAATGCACATCAAAACATACACATTTTCATTGTACATTCAAGAACTGTACATCAAAACATACACATTTTCAGTGTACATTCAAGAAATGTACATCAAAACATACACATTTTCAGTGTACATTCAAGAAATGTACATCAAAACATACACATTTTCACTGTATATACAAGAATTGTACATCAAAACATACACATTTTCATTGTATATACAAGAAATGTACATCAAACCATACACATTTTCAGTGTACATTCAAGAAATGTACATCAAAACATACATTTTCATTGTATATACAAGAAATGTACATCAAAACATACATATTTTCAGTGTACATTCAAGAAATGTACATTAAAACATATACATTTTCATTGTACATTCAAGAAATGTATATCAAAACATACACATTTTCAGATTAAACTCAAGAAATGTACATCAAAGCATACACATTTTCATTGTATATACAAGAAGTGTACTTCAAAACATACACATCTTCATTGTACACTAAAGAAATGTACATCAAAACATACACACTTTCAGTGTACATTCAAGAAATGTACATCAAAACATACACATTTTCGTTGTACATTCAAGAAATGTACGTCAAAACATACACATTTTCATTGTACATTCAAGAAATGTACATCAAAACATACACATTTTCATTGTACCTCAAGAAATCTACATCAAAACATGCACATTTTCATTGTACACTCAAAAAATGTACATCAAAACATACACATTTTCATTGTACATTCAGGAAATGTATTTCAAAACATACACATTTTCATTGTACATTCAAGAAATGTACATCAAAACATACACATTTTCATTGTACATTCAAGAAATGTACATCAAAACACACACATTTTCATTGTACACTCAAGAAATGTACATCAAAACATACACATTTTGAGTGTACATTCAAGTGATATACATCAAAACATGCACATTTACATTGTATATACCAGAAATGTACATCAAAACATACACATTTTCATTGTATATACAAGAAATGTATATCAAAACATACACATTTTAATTGTACATTCAAGAAATGTACATCAAAACATACACATTTTCATTGTATATACCAGAAATGTACATCAAAACATACACATTTTCATTGTACATTCAAGAAATGTACATCAAAGCATACACATTTTGACCGCACATTCTAGAAATAAACATCAAAACATACACATTTTCATTGTATATACATGAAATGTATATCAAAACATACACATTTTCAGTGTACATTCAAGAAATGTACTTCAAAACATACACATTTTCATTGTATATACAAGTAATGTACATCAAAACATACACATTTTCAGTGTACATTCAAGAAATGTACATCAAGACACACATTTTCATTGTACATTCAAGAAATGTATATCAAAACATACACATTTTCAGTGCACATTCAAGAAATGTACATCAAAACATACACATTTTCATTGTATATACAAGAAATGTACATCAAAGCCTACACATTTTCAGTATACATTCAAGAAATGTACATGAAAACATATACATTTTCATTGTACATTCAAGAAATGTATATCAAAACATACACATTTTTAGTGTACATTCAAGAAATGTACATCAAAACATACACATTTTCATTCTATATACAAGAAATGTACATCAAAGCATACACATTTTCATTGTACACTGAAGAAATGTACATCAAAACATACACATTTTCAGTGTACATTTAAGAAATGTCTATCAAAACATACACATTTTCATTGTACATTCAAGAAATGTAGATCAAAACATACACATTTTCATTGTACACTCAAGAAATGTACATCAAAACATACACATTTTCATTGTACATTCAAGTAATGTACATCAAAACATACACATTTTTATTGAACACTCAAGAAATGTACATCAAAACATACACTTTTTCATTGTACATTCAAGAAATGTATATCAAAACATACACATTTTCATTGTACATTCAAGAAATGTACATCAAAACATACACATTTTCAGTGTACATTCAAGAAATGTATAACAAAAAATACACATTTTCAGTGTACATTCAAGAAATGTACATCAAAACAAACACCTTTTCATTGTACACTAAACAAATGTATATCAAAACATACACATTTTCATTGTACATTCAATAAATATACATCAAAACATACACATTTTCATTGTACATTCAAGAAATGTACATCAAAACATACACATTTTCATTGTACACTGAAGAAATGTACATCAAAACATACACATTTTCATTGTACATTCAAGAAATGTACATCAAAACATACACATTTTCATTGTACACTCAAGAAATGTACATCAAAACATACACATTTTCATTGTACATTCAAGAAATGTACATCAAAACATACACATTTTCATTGTACACTCAAGAAATGTACTTCAAAACATACACATTTTCAGTGTCCATTCAAGAAATGTATATCAAAACATACACATTTTCATTGTACATTCAAGAAATGTACATCAAAACATACACATTTTCATTGTACACTCAAGAAATGTACATCAAAACATACACATTTTCAGTGTACATTCATGAAATGTATATCAAAACATACACATTTTTATTGTACATTCCAGAAATGTACATCAAAACATATACATTTTCATTGTATATACAAGAAATGTACATAAAAACATACACATTTTCAGTGTACATTCAAGAAATGTACATGAAAACATATACATTTTCATTGTACATTCAAGAAATGTATATCAAAACATACACATTTTCATTGTACACTCAAGAAATGTACATCAAAACATACACATTTTCAGTGTACATTCAAGAAATATACATCAAAACATACACATTTTCATTGTATATACCAGAAATGCACATCAAAACATACACATTTTCTTTGTACATTCAAGAACTGTACATCAAAACATACACATTTTCAGTGTATATTCAAGAAATGTACATCAAAACATACACATTTTCAGTGTACATTCAAGAAATGTACATCAAAACATACACATTTTGACTGCACATTCTAGAAATATACATCAAAACATACACATTTTCATTGTATATCCCAGAAATGCACATCAAAACATACACATTTTCATTGTACATTCAAGAACTGTATAACAAAAAATACACATTTTCAGTGTACATTCAAGAAATGTACATCAAAACAAACACCATTTCATTGTACACTAAAGAAATGTATATCAAAACATACACATTTTCATTGTATATACAAGAAAAGTATATCAAAACATACACATTTTCAGTGTACATTCAAGAAATGTACTTCAAAACATACACATTTTCATTGTACATTCAAGAAATGTATATCAAAACATACACATTTTCAGATTACACTCAGAAATGTACATCAAAGCATACACATTTTCATTGTATATACAAGAAGTGTACTTCAAAACATACACATCTTCATTGTACACTAAAGAAATGTACATCAAAACATACACACTTTCAGTGTACATTCAAGAAATGTACATCAAAAAATACACATTTTCATTGTACATTCAAGAAATGTACATCAAAACATACACATTTTCATCGTACATTCAAGAAATGTACATCAAAACATACACATTTTCATTGTACCTCAAGAAATCTACATCAAAACATACACATTTTCATTGTACACTCAAGAAATGTACATCAAAACATACACATTTTCATTGTACATTCAAGAAATGTACATCAAAACATACACATTTTGATTGTACATTCAAGAAATATACATCAAAACATGCACATTTTCATTGTACATTCAAGAAATGTACATCAAAACATACACATTTTCATTGTACACTCAAGAAATGTACATCAAAACATACACATTTTCAGTGTACATTCAAGAAATATACATCAAAACATACACATTTTTATTGTATATACCAGAAATGCACATCAAAACATACACATTTTCATTGTACATTCAAGAACTGTACATCAAAACATACACATTTTCAGTGTACATTCAAGTAATGTACATCAAAACATACACATTTTCAGTGTACATTCAAGAAATGTACATCAAAACATACACATTTTCACTGTATATACAAGAATTGTACATCAAAACATACACATTTTCATTGTATATACAAGAAATGTACATCAAACCATACACATTTTCAGTGTACATTCAAGAAATGTACATCAAAACATACATTTTCATTGTATATACAAGAAATGTACATCAAAACATACATATTTTCAGTGTACATTCAAGAAATGTACATGGAAACATATACATTTTCATTGTACATTCAAGAAATGTATATCAAAACATACACATTTTCAGATTACACTCAAGAAATGTACATCAAAGCATACACATTTTCATTGTATATACAAGAAGTGTACTTCAAAACATACACATCTTCATTGTACACTAAAGAAATGTACATCAAAACATACACACTTTCAGTGTACATTCAAGAAATGTACATCAAAACATACACATTTTCATTGTACATTCAAGAAATGTACGTCAAAACATACACATTTTCATTGTACATTCAAGAAATGTACATCAAAACATACACATTTTCATTGTACCTCAAGAAATCTACATCAAAACATGCACATTTTCATTGTTCACTCAAGAAATGTACATCAAAACATACACATTTTCATTGTACATTCAAGAAATGTATATCAAAACATACACATTTTCATTGTACATTCAAGAAATGTACATCATAACAAACACCTTTTCATTGTACACTAAATAAATGTATATCAAAACATACACATTTTAATTGTACATTCAATAAATATACATCAAAACATACACATTTTCATTGTACATTCAAGAAATGTACATCAAAACATACACATTTTCATTGTACACTGAAGAAATGTACATCAAAACATACACATTTTCATTGTACATTCAAGAAATGTACATCAAAACATACACATTTTCATTGTACACTCAAGAAATGTACATCAAAACATACACATTTTCATTGTACATTCAAGAAATGTACATCAAAACATACACATTTTCATTGTACACTCAAGAAATGTACATCAAAACATACACATTTTCATTGTACACTCAAGAAATGTACTTCAAAACATACACATTTTCAGTGCACATTCAAGAAATGTACATCAAAACATACACATTTTCATTGTATATACAAGAAATGTACATCAAAGCCTACACATTTTCAGTATACATTCAAGAAATGTACATGAAAACATATACATTTTCATTGTACATTCAAGAAATGTATATCAAAACATACACATTTTCATTGTACATTCAAGAAATGTACATCAAAACACACACATTTTCATTGTACACTCAAGAAATGTACATCAAAACATACACATTTTGAGTGTACATTCAAGTGATATACATCAAAACATGCACATTTTCATTGTATATACCAGAAATGTACATCAAAACATACACATTTTCATTGTATATACAAGAAATGTATATCAAAACATACACATTTTAATTGTACATTCAAGAAATGTACATCAAAACATACACATTTTCATTGTATATACCAGAAATGTACATCAAAACATACACATTTTCATTGTACGTTCAAGAAATGTACATCAAAACATACACATTTTGACTGCACATTCTAGAAATAAACATCAAAACATACACATTTTCATTGTATATACATGAAATGTATATCAAAACATACACATTTTCAGTGTACATTCAAGAAATGTACTTCAAAACATACACATTTTCATTGTATATACAAGTAATGTACATCAAAACATACACATTTTCAGTGTACATTCAAGAAATGTACATCAAGACACACATTTTCATTGTACATTCAAGAAATGTATATCAAAACATACACATTTTCAGTGCACATTCAAGAAATGTACATCAAAACATACACATTTTCATTGTATATACAAGAAATGTACATCAAAGCCTACACATTTTCAGTATACATTCAAGAAATGTACATGAAAACATATACATTTTCATTGTACATTCAAGAAATGTATATCAAAACATACACATTTTTAGTGTACATTCAAGAAATGTACATCAAAACATACACATTTTCATTGTATAGACAAGAAATGTACATCAAAACATACACATTTTCATTGTACACTGAAGAAATGTACATCAAAACATACACATTTTCAGTGTACATTCAAGAAATGTCTATCAAAACATACACATTTTCATTGTACATTCAAGAAATGTAGATCAAAACATACACATTTTCATTGTAATCTCAAGAAATGTACATCAAAACATACACATTTTCATTGTACATTCAAGTAATGTACATCAAAACATACACATTTTTATTGAACACTCAAGAAATGTACATCAAAACATACACTTTTTCATTGTACATTCAAGAAATGTATATCAAAACATACACATTTTCATTGTACATTCAAGAAATGTACATCAAAACATACACATTTTCAGTGTACATTCAAGAAATGTATAACAAAAAATACACATTTTCAGTGTACATTCAAGAAATGTACATCATAACAAACACCTTTTCATTGTACACTAAATAAATGTATATCAAAACATACACATTTTCATTGTACATTCAAGAAATGTATATCAAAACATACACATTTTCAGTGTACATTCATGAAGTGTATATCAAAACATACACATTTTTATTGTACATTCCAGAAATGTACATCAAAACATATACATTTTCATTGTATATACAAGAAATGTACATAAAAACATACACATTTTCAGTGTACATTCAAGAAATGTACATGAAAACATATACATTTTCATTGTACATTCAAGAAATGTATATCAAAACATACACATTTTCATTGTACACTCAAGAAATGTACATCAAAACATACACATTTTCAGTGTACATTCAAGATATATACATCAAAACATACACATTTTCATTGTATATACCAGAAATGCACATCAAAACATACACATTTTCTTTGTACATTCAAGAACTGTACATCAAAACATACACATTTTCAGTGTACATTCAAGAAATGTACATCAAAACATACACATTTTCAGTGTACATTCAAGAAATGTACATCAAAACATACACATTTTGACTGCACATTCTAGAAATATACATCAAAACATACACATTTTCATTGTATATCCCAGAAATGCACATCAAAACATACACATTTTCATTGTACATTCAAGAACTGTATAACAAAAAATACACATTTTCAGTGTACATTCAAGAAATGTACATCAAAACAAACACATTTTCATTGTACACTAAAGAAATGTATATCAAAACATACACATTTTCATTGTATATACAAGTAATGTACATCAAAACATACACATTTTCAGTGTACATTCAAGAAATGTACATCAGGACATACACATTTTCATTGTACATTCAAGAAATGTATATCAAAACATACACATTTTCAGTGCACATTCAAGAAATGTAGATCAAAACATACACATTTTCATTGTACACTCAAGAAATGTACATCAAAACATACACATTTTCATTGTACATTCAAGAAATGTACATCAAAACATACACATTTTTATTGTACACTCAAGAAATGTACATCAAAACATACACTTTTTCATTGTACATTCAAGAAATGTATATCAAAACATACACATTTTCATTGTACATTCAAGAAATGTACATCAAAACATACATATTTTCAGTGTACATTCAAGAAATGTATAACACAAAATACACATTTTCAGTGTACATTCAAGAAATGTACATCAAAACAAACACCTTTTCATTGTACACTAAATAAATGTATATCAAAACATACACATTTTCATTGTACATTCAATAAATATACATCAAAACATACACATTTTCATTGTACTTTCAAGAAATGTACATCAAAACATACACATTTTCATTGTACACTGAAGAAATGTACATCAAAACATACACATTTTCATTGTACATTCAAGAAATGTACATCAAAACATACACATTTTCATTGTACACTCAAGAAATGTACATCAAAACATACACATTTTCATTGTACATTCAAGAAATGTACATCAAAACATACACATTTTCATTGTACACTCAAGAAATGTACTTCAAAACATACACATTTTCAGTGTACATTCAAGAAATGTATATCAAAACATACAAATTTTCATTGTACATTCAAGAAATGTACATCAAAACATACACATTTTGATTGTACATTCAAGAAATATACATCAAAACATGCACATTTTCATTGTACATTCAAGACATGTACATCAAAACATACACATTTTCATTGTACACTCAAGAAATGTACTTCAAAACATACACATTTTCAGTGTCCATTCAAGAAATGTATATCAAAACATACACATTTTCATTGTACATTCAAGAAATGTACATCAAAACATACACATTTTCATTGTACACTCAAGAAATGTACATCAAAACATACACATTTTCAGTGTACATTCATGAAATGTATATCAAAACATACACATTTTTATTGTACATTCCAGAAATGTACATCAAAACATATACATTTTCATTGTATATACTAGAAATGTACATAAAAACATACACATTTTCAGTGTACATTCAAGAAATGTACATGAAAACATATACATTTTCATTGTACATTCAAGAAATGTATATCAAAACATACACATTTTCATTGTACACTCAAGAAATGTACATCAAAACACACACATTTTCAGTGTACATTCAAGAAATATACATCAAAACATACACATTTTCATTGTATATACCAGAAATGCACATCAAAACATACACATTTTCTTTGTACATTCAAGAACTGTACATCAAAACATACACATTTTCAGTGTACATTCAAGAAATGTACATCAAAACATACACATTTTCAGTGTACATTCAAGAAATGTACCTCAAAACATACACATTTTGACTGCACATTCTAGAAATATACATCAAAACATACACATTTTCATTGTATATCCCAGAAATGCACATCAAAACATACACATTTTCATTGTACATTCAACAACTGTATAACAAAAAATACACATTTTCAGTGTACATTCAAGAAATGTACATCAAAACAAACACATTTTCATTGTACACTAAAGAAATGTATATCAAAACATACACATTTTCATTGTATATACAAGAAAAGTATATCAAAACATACACATTTTCAGTGTACATTCAAGAAATGTACATCAAAACATACACATTTTCATTGTATATACAAGAAATGTACATCAAAACCTACACATTTTCAGTGTACATTCAAGAAATGTACATGAAAACATATACATTTTCATTGTACATTCAAGAAATGTATATCAAAACATACACATTTTCAGTGTACATTCAAGAAATGTACATCAAAACATACACATTTTCATTGTAAATACAAGAAATGTACATCAAAACATACACATTTTCATTGTACACTGAAGAAATGTACATCAAAACATACACATTTTCAGTGTACATTCAAGAAATGTACATCAAAACATACACATTTTCATTGTACATTCAAGAAATGTAGATCAAAACATACACATTTTCATTGTACACTCAAGAAATGTACATCAAAACATACACATTTTCATTGTACATTCAAGAAATGTACATCAAAACATACACATTTTTATTGTACACTCAAGAAATGTACATCAAAACATACACTTTTTCATTGTACATTCAAGAAATGTATATCAAAACATACACATTTTCATTGTACATTCAAGAAATGTACATCAAAACATACATATTTTCAGTGTACATTCAAGAAATGTATAACAAAAAATACACATATTCAGTGTACATTCAAGAAATGTACATCAAAACAAACACCTTTACATTGTACACTAAATAAATGTATATCAAAACATACACATTTTCATTGTACATTCAATAAATATACATCAAAACATACACATTTTCATTGTACTTTCAAGAAATGTACATCAAAACATACACATTTTCATTGTACACTGAAGAAATGTACATCAAAACATACACATTTTCATTGTACATTCAAGAAATGTACATCAAAACATACACATTTTCATTGTACACTCAAGAAATGTACATCAAAACATACACATTTTCATTGTACATTCAAGAAATGTACATCAAAACATACACATTTTCATTGTACACTCAAGAAATGTACTTCAAAACATACACATTTTCAGTGTACATTCAAGAAATGTATATCAAAACATACACATTTTCATTGTACATTCAAGAAATGTACATCAAAACATACACATTTTGATTGTACATTCAAGAAATATACATCAAAACATGCACATTTTCATTGTACATTCAAGAAATGTACATCAAAACATACACATTTTCATTGTACACTCAAGAAATGTACATCAAAACATACACATTTTCAGTGTACATTCATGAAATTTATATCAAAACATACACATTTTCATTGTACATTCCAGAAATGTACATCAAAACATATACATTTTCATTGTATATACAAGAAATGTACATCAAAACACACACATTTTCATTGTACACTCAAGAAATGTACATCAAAACATACACATTTTGAGTGTACATTCAAGAGATATACATCAAAACATGCACATTTTCATTGTATATGTCAGAAATGTACATAAAAACATACACATCTTCATTGTATATACAAGAAATGTAAATCAAAACATACACATTTTCATTGTATATACAAGAAATGTATATCAAAACATACACATTTTTATTGTACATTCAAGAAATGTACATCAAAACAAACACATTTTCATTGTACACTAAAGAAATGTATATCAAAACATACACATTTTCATTGTACATTCAATAAATATACATCAAAACATACACATTTTCATTGTACATTCAAGAAATGTACATCAAAACATACACATTTTCATTGTAAACTCAAGAAATGTACATCAAAACATACACATTTTCATTGTACATTCAAGAAATGTACATCAAAACATACACATTTTCATTGTACATTCAAGAAGTATACATCAAAACATACACATTTTCATTGTACATTCAAGAAATGTACATCAAAACATACACATTTTCATTGTACATTCAAGAATTGTACATCAAAACATACACATTTTCAGTGTACATTCAAGAAATGTACATCAAAACATACACATTTTCATTGTACATTCAAGAAATGTACATCAAAACATACACATTTTCATTGTACATTCTAGAGATATACATCAAAACATACACATTTTCATTGTATATACAAGAAATGTACATCAAAACATACACATTTTCATTGTACATTCAAGAAATGTACATCAAAACATACACATTTTGAGTGTACATTCAAGAGATATACATCAAAAGATACACATTTTCATTGTATATACCAGAAATGTACATCAAAACATACACATTTTCATTGTATATACAAGAAATGTACATCAAAACATACACATTTTCATTGTATAAAGCAGAAATGTACATCCAAACATACACATTTTCATTGTACAATCAAGAAATGTACATCAAAACATAAACATTTTCATTGTATATACCAGAAATGTACATCAAAACATACACATTTTCATTGTATATACCAGAAATGTACATCAAAACATACACATTTTCATTGTACATTCAAGAAATGTACATCAAAACATACACATTTTGAGTGTACATTCAAGAAATGTACATCAAAACATACACATTTTCAGTGTACAGTCAAGAAATGTATAACAAAAAATACACATTTTCAGTGTACATTCAAGAAATGTACATAAAAACATACACATTTTCATTGTACATTCCAGAAATGTACATCAAAACATACACACTTTCAGTGAACATTCAAGAAATGTACATCAAAACATATACATTTTCATTGTATATACAAGAAATTTACATCAAAACATACACATTTTCAGTGTACATTCAAGAAATGTTCATGAAAACATATACATTTTCATTGTAAATTCAAGAAATGTATATCAAAACATACACATTTTCAGGATACATTCAAGAAATGTACATCAAAGGATACATATTTTCATTGTATATACAAGAAATGTACATCAAAACATACACATCTTCATTGTACACTAAAGAAGTGTACATCAAAACATACACACTTGCAGAGTACATTAAAGAAATGTACATCAAAACATACACATTATCAGTGTACATTCAAGAAATGTACATCCATAACATACACATTTTCATTGTACATTCAAGAAAAAATAGATCAAAACATACACATTTTCATTGTACATTCAAGAAATGTACATCAAAACATACACATTTTCATTGTACACTCAAGAAATGTACATCAAAACATACACATTTTCATTGTACATTCAAGAAATGTACAACAAAACATACACATTTTCATTGTACATTCAAGGAATGTACATCAAAACATACACATTTTCATTGTATATACCAGAAATGTACATCAAAACATACACATCTTCATTGTACATTCAAAAAATGTACATCAAAACATACACATTTTCATTGTATATACCAGAAATGTACATCAAAACATACACATTTTCATTGTACATTCAAGAAATGTACATCAAAACATACACATTTTGACTGCACATTGTAGAAATATACATCAAAACATACACATTTTCATTGTATATCCCAGAAATGCACATCAAAACATACACATTTTCATTGTACATTCAAGAACTGTATAACAAAAAATACACATTTTCAGTGTACATTCAAGAAATGTACATCAAAACAAACACATTTTCATTGTACACTAAAGAAATGTATATCAAAACATACACATTTTCATTGTATATACAAGAAAAGTATATCAAAACATACACATTTTCAGTGTACATTCAAGAAATGTACTTCAAAACATACACATTTTCATTGTATATACAAGTAATGTACATCAAAACATACACATTTTCAGTGTACATTCAAGAAATGTACATCAGGACATACACATTTTCATTGTACATTCAAGAAATGTATATCAAAACATACACATTTTCAGTGCACATTCAAGAAATGTACATCAAAACATACACATTTTCATTGTATATACAAGAAATGTACATCAAAACCTACACATTTTCAGTATACATTCAAGAAATGTACATGAAAACATATACATTTTCATTGTACATTCAAGAAATGTATATCAAAACATACACATTTTCAGTGTACATTCAAGAAATGTACATCAAAACATACACATTTTCATTGTATATACAAGAAATGTACATCAAAACATACACATTTTCATTGTACACTGAAGAAATGTACATCAAAACATACACATTTTCAGTGTACATTCAAGAAATGTACATCAAAACATACACATTTTCATTGTACATTCAAGAAATGTAGATCAAAACATACACATTTTCATTGTACACTCAAGAAATGTACATCAAAACATACACATTTTCATTGTACATTCAAGAAATGTACATCAAAACATACACATTTTTATTGTACACTCAAGAAATGTACATCAAAACATACACTTTTTCATTGTACATTCAAGAAATGTATATCAAAACATACACATTTTCATTGTACATTCAAGAAATGTACATCAAAACATACATATTTTCAGTGTACATTCAAGAAATGTATAACAAAAAATACACATTTTCAGTGTACATTCAAGAAATGTACATCAAAACAAACACCTTTTCATTGTACACTAAATAAATGTATATCAAAGCATACACATTTTCATTGTACATTCAATAAATATACATCAAAACATACACATTCTCATTGTACTTTCAAGAAATGTACATCAAAACATACACATTTTCATTGTACACTGAAGAAATGTACATCAAAACATACACATTTTCATTGTACATTCAAGAAATGTACATCAAAACATACACATTTTCATTGTACACTCAAGAAATGTACTTCAAAACATACACATTTTCAGTGTACATTCAAGAAATGTATATCAAAACATACACATTTTCATTGTACATTCAAGAAATGTACATCAAAACATACACATTTTGATTGTACATTCCAGAAATATACATCAAAACATGCACATTTTCATTGTACATTCGAGAAATGTACATCAAAACATACACATTTTCATTGTACACTCAAGAAATGTACATCAAAACATACACATTTTCAGTGTACATTCATGAAATGTATATCAAAACATACACATTTGCATTGTACATTCCAGAAATGTACATCAAAACATATACATTTTCATTGTATATACAAGAAATGTACTTCAAAACATACACATTTTCAGTCAACATTCAAGAAATGTACATGAAAACATATACATTTTCATTGTACATTCAAGAAATGTATATCAAAACATACACATTTTCAGATTACATTCAAGAAATGTACATCAAAGCATACACATTTTCATTGTACATTCAAGAAATGTACATCAAAACAGACACATTTTCATTGTACATTCAAGAAATGTACATCAAAACATACACACTTTCAGTGTACATTCAAGAAATGTACATCAAAACATACACATTTTCATTGTACATTCAAGAAATGTACATCAAAAAATACACATCTTCATTGTACGTCAAGAAATCTACATCAAAACATACACATTTTCATTGCACACTCAAGAAATGTACATCAAAACATACACATTTTCATTGTACATTCAAGAAATGTATATCAAAACATACACATTTTCATTGTACATTCAAGAAATGTACATCAAAACATACACATTTTCATTGTACATTCAAGAAATGTACAACAAAACATACACATTTTCATTGTACATTCAAGGAATGTACATCAAAACATACACATTTTCATTGTACATTCAAGAAATGTACATCAAAACACACACATTTTCATTGTACACTCAAGAAATGTACATCAAAACATACACATTTTGAGTGTACATTCAAGAGATATACATCAAAACATGCACATTTTCATTGTATATGTCAGAAATGTACATAAAAACATACACATTTTCATTGTATATACAAGAAATGTAAATCAAAACATACACATTTTCATTGTATATACAAGAAATGTATATCAAAACATACACATTTTCATTGTACATTCAAGAAATGTACATCAAAACAAACACATTTTCATTGTACACTAAAGAAATGTATATCAAAACATACACATTTTCATTGTACATTCAATAAATATACATCAAAACATACACATTTTCATTGTACATTCAAGAAATGTACATCAAAACATACACATTTTCATTGTAAACTCAAGAAATGTACATCAAAACATACACATTTTCATTGTACATTCAAGAAATGTACATCAAAACATACACATTTTCATTGTACATTCAAGAAGTATACATCAAAACATACACATTTTCATTGTACATTCAAGAAATGTACATCAAAACATACACATTTTCATTGTACATTCAAGAATTGTACATCAAAACATACACATTTTCAGTGTACATTCAAGAAATGTACATCAAAACATACACATTTTCATTGTACATTCAAGAAATGTACATCAAAACATACACATTTTCATTGTACATTCTAGAAATATACATCAAAACATACACATTTTCATTGTATATACAAGAAATGTACATCAAAACATACACATTTTCATTGTACATTCAAGAAATGTACATCAAAACATACACATTTTGAGTGTACATTCAAGAGATATACATCAAAAGATACACATTTTCATTGTATATACCAGAAATGTACATCAAAACATACACATTTTCATTGTATATACAAGAAATGTACATCAAAACATACACATTTTCATTGTATAAAGCAGAAATGTACATCCAAACATACACATTTTCATTGTACAATCAAGAAATGTACATCAAAACATAAACATTTTCATTGTATATACCAGAAATGTACATCAAAACATACACATTTTCATTGTATATACCAGAAATGTACATCAAAACATACACATTTTCATTGTACATTCAAGAAATGTACATCAAAACATACACATTTTGAGTGTACATTCAAGAAATGTACATCAAAACATACACATTTTCAGTGTACAGTCAAGAAATGTATAACAAAAAATACACATTTTCAGTGTACATTCAAGAAATGTACATAAAAACATACACATTTTCATTGTACATTCCAGAAATGTACATCAAAACATACACACTTTCAGTGAACATTCAAGAAATGTACATCAAAACATATACATTTTCATTGTATATACAAGAAATTTACATCAAAACATACACATTTTCAGTGTACATTCAAGAAATGTTCATGAAAACATATACATTTTCATTGTAAATTCAAGAAATGTATATCAAAACATACACATTTTCAGGATACATTCAAGAAATGTACATCAAAGGATACATATTTTCATTGTATATACAAGAAATGTACATCAAAACATACACATCTTCATTGTACACTAAAGAAGTGTACATCAAAACATACACACTTGCAGAGTACATTAAAGAAATGTACATCAAAACATACACATTATCAGTGTACATTCAAGAAATGTACATCCATAACATACACATTTTCATTGTACATTCAAGAAAAAATAGATCAAAACATACACATTTTCATTGTACATTCAAGAAATGTACATCAAAACATACACATTTTCATTGTACACTCAAGAAATGTACATCAAAACATACACATTTTCATTGTACATTCAAGAAATGTACAACAAAACATACACATTTTCATTGTACATTCAAGGAATGTACATCAAAACATACACATTTTCATTGTACATTCAAGAAATGTACATCAAAACACACACATTTTCATTGTACACTCAAGAAATGTACATCAAAACATACACATTTTGAGTGTACATTCAAGAGATATACATCAAAACATGCACATTTTCATTGTATATACCAGAAATGTACATCAAAACATACACATTTTCATTGTATATACTAGAAATGTATATCAAAACATACACATTTTAATTGTACATTCAAGAAATGTACATCAAAACATACACATTTTCATTGTATATACCAGAAATGTACATCAAAACATACACATCTTCATTGTACATTCAAAAAATGTACATCAAAACATACACATTTTCATTGTATATACCAGAAATGTACATCAAAACATACACATTTTCATTGTACATTCAAGAAATGTACATCAAAACATACACATTTTGACTGCACATTGTAGAAATATACATCAAAACATACACATTTTCATTGTATATCCCAGAAATGCACATCAAAACATACACATTTTCATTGTACATTCAAGAACTGTATAACAAAAAATACACATTTTCAGTGTACATTCAAGAAATGTACATCAAAACAAACACATTTTCATTGTACACTAAAGAAATGTATATCAAAACATACACATTTTCATTGTATATACAAGAAAAGTATATCAAAACATACACATTTTCAGTGTACATTCAAGAAATGTACTTCAAAACATACACATTTTCATTGTATATACAAGTAATGTACATCAAAACATACACATTTTCAGTGTACATTCAAGAAATGTACATCAGGACATACACATTTTCATTGTACATTCAAGAAATGTATATCAAAACATACACATTTTCAGTGCACATTCAAGAAATGTACATCAAAACATACACATTTTCATTGTATATACAAGAAATGTACATCAAAACCTACACATTTTCAGTATACATTCAAGAAATGTACATGAAAACATATACATTTTCATTGTACATTCAAGAAATGTATATCAAAACATACACATTTTCAGTGTACATTCAAGAAATGTACATCAAAACATACACATTTTCATTGTATATACAAGAAATGTACATCAAAACATACACATTTTCATTGTACACTGAAGAAATGTACATCAAAACATACACATTTTCAGTGTACATTCAAGAAATGTACATCAAAACATACACATTTTCATTGTACATTCAAGAAATGTAGATCAAAACATACACATTTTCATTGTACACTCAAGAAATGTACATCAAAACATACACATTTTCATTGTACATTCAAGAAATGTACATCAAAACATACACATTTTTATTGTACACTCAAGAAATGTACATCAAAACATACACTTTTTCATTGTACATTCAAGAAATGTATATCAAAACATACACATTTTCATTGTACATTCAAGAAATGTACATCAAAACATACATATTTTCAGTGTACATTCAAGAAATGTATAACAAAAAATACACATTTTCAGTGTACATTCAAGAAATGTACATCAAAACAAACACCTTTTCATTGTACACTAAATAAATGTATATCAAAGCATACACATTTTCATTGTACATTCAATAAATATACATCAAAACATACACATTCTCATTGTACTTTCAAGAAATGTACATCAAAACATACACATTTTCATTGTACACTGAAGAAATGTACATCAAAACATACACATTTTCATTGTACATTCAAGAAATGTACATCAAAACATACACATTTTCATTGTACACTCAAGAAATGTACTTCAAAACATACACATTTTCAGTGTACATTCAAGAAATGTATATCAAAACATACACATTTTCATTGTACATTCAAGAAATGTACATCAAAACATACACATTTTGATTGTACATTCCAGAAATATACATCAAAACATGCACATTTTCATTGTACATTCGAGAAATGTACATCAAAACATACACATTTTCATTGTACACTCAAGAAATGTACATCAAAACATACACATTTTCAGTGTACATTCATGAAATGTATATCAAAACATACACATTTGCATTGTACATTCCAGAAATGTACATCAAAACATATACATTTTCATTGTATATACAAGAAATGTACTTCAAAACATACACATTTTCAGTCAACATTCAAGAAATGTACATGAAAACATATACATTTTCATTGTACATTCAAGAAATGTATATCAAAACATACACATTTTCAGATTACATTCAAGAAATGTACATCAAAGCATACACATTTTCATTGTACATTCAAGAAATGTACATCAAAACAGACACATTTTCATTGTACATTCAAGAAATGTACATCAAAACATACACATTTTCATTGTACATTCAGGAAATGTACATCAAAGCATACACATTTTCATTGTACATTCAAGAAATGTACATCAAAAAATACACATCTTCATTGTACCTCAAGAAATCTACATCAAAACATACACATTTTCATTGCACACTCAAGAAATGTACATCAAAACATACACATTTTCATTGTACATTCAAGAAATGTATATCAAAACATACACATTTTCATTGTACATTCAAGAAATGTACATCAAAACATACACATTTTCATTGTACATTCAAGAAATGTACAACAAAACATACACATTTTCATTGTACATTCAAGGAATGTACATCAAAACATACACATTTTCATTGTACATTCAAGAAATGTACATCAAAACACACACATTTTCATTGTACCTTCAAGAAATGTACATCAAAACATACACATTTTGAGTGTACATTCAAGAGATATACATCAAAACATGCACATTTTCATTGTATATGTCAGAAATGTACATAAAAACATACACATTTTCATTGTATATACAAGAAATGTAAATCAAAACATACACATTTTCATTGTATATACAAGAAATGTATATCAAAACATACACATTTTCATTGTACATTCAAGAAATGTACATCAAAACAAACACATTTTCATTGTACACTAAAGAAATGTATATCAAAACATACACATTTTCATTGTACATTCAATAAATATACATCAAAACATACACATTTTCATTGTACATTCAAGAAATGTACATCAAAACATACACATTTTCATTGTACACTCAAGAAATGTACATCAAAACATACACATTTTCATTGTACATTCAAGAGATGTACATCAAAACATACACATTTTCATTGTACATTCAAGAAGTATACATCAAAACATACACATTTTCATTGTACATTCAAGAAATGTACATCAAAACATACACATTTTCATTGTACATTCAAGAATTGTACATCAAAACATACACATTTTCAGTGTACATTCAAGAAATGTACATCAAAACATACACATTTTCATTGTACATTCAAGAAATGTACATCAAAACATACACATTTTCATTGTAAATTC
This sequence comes from Tenodera sinensis, assembly GCA_030765045.1. Taxonomy (NCBI): domain Eukaryota; kingdom Metazoa; phylum Arthropoda; class Insecta; order Mantodea; family Mantidae; genus Tenodera; species Tenodera sinensis. The sequence goes on along the minus strand of CM060970.1, from coordinate 110,271,108 downwards.
TAGAAATATACATCAAAACATACACATCTTCATTGTATATACAAGAAATGTACATCAAAACATACACATTTTCATTGTACATTCAAGAAATGTACATCAAAACATACACATTTTGAGTGTACATTCAAGAGATATACATCAAAAGATACACATTTTCATTGTATATACCAGAAATGTACATCAAAACATACACATTTTCATTGTATATACAAGAAATGTACATCAAAACATACAGATTTTCATTGTATAAAGCAGAAATGTACATCCAAACATACACATTTTCATTGTACAATCAAGAAATGTACATCAAAACATAAACATTTTCATTGTATATACCAGAAATGTACATCAAAACATACACATTTTCATTGTATATACCAGAAATGTACATCAAAACATACACATTTTCATTGTACATTCAAGAAATGTACATCAAAACATACACATTTTGAGTGTACATTCAAGAAATGTACATCAAAACATACACATTTTCAGTGTACATTCAAGAAATGTATAACAAAAAATACACATTTTCAGTGTACATTCAAGAAATGTACATCAAAACATACACATTTTCATTGTACATTCCAGAAATGTACATCAAAACATACACACTTTCAGTGAACATTCAAGAAATGTACATCAAAACATATACATTTTCATTGTATATACAAGAAATGTACATCAAAACATACACATTTTCAGTGTACATTCAAGAAATGTTCATGAAAACATATTCATTTTCATTGTAAATTCAAGAAATGTATATCAAAACATACACATTTTCAGGATACATTCAAGAAATGTACATCAAAGGATACATATTTTCATTGTATATACAAGAAATGTACATCAAAACATACACATCTTCATTGTACACTAAAGAAATGTACATCAAAACATACACACTTGCAGAGTACATTAAAGAAATGTACATCAAAACATACACATTTTCAGTGTACATTCAAGAAATGTACATCCATAACATACACATTTTCATTGTACATTCAAGAAATGTAGATCAAAACATACACATTTTCATTGTACATTCAAGAAATGTACATCAAAACATACACATTTTCATTGTACACTAAAGAAATGTACATCAAAACATACACATTTTCATTGTACATTCAAGAAATGTACAGCAAAACATACACATTTTCATTGTACATTCAAGGAATGTACATCAAAACATACACATTTTCATTGTACATTCAAGATATGTACATCAAAACACACACATTTTCATTGTACACTCAAGAAATGTACATCAAAACATACACATTTTGAGTGTACATTCAAGAGATATACATCAAAACATGCACATTTTCATTGTATATACCAGAAATGTACATCAAAACATACACATTTTCATTGTATATACAAGAAATGTATATCAAAACATACACATTTTAATTGTACATTCAAGAAATGTACATCAAAACATACACATTTTCATTGTATATACCAGAAATGTACATCAAAACATACACATCTTCATTGTACATTCAAGAAATGTACATCAAAACATACACATTTTCATTGTATATACCAGAAATGTACATCAAAACATACACATTTTCATTGTACATTCAAGAAATGTACATCAAAACATACACATTTTGACTGCACATTGTAGAAATATACATCAAAACATACACATTTTCATTGTATATCCCAGAAATGCACATCAAAACATACACATTTTCATTGTACATTCAAGAACTGTATAACAAAAAATACACATTTTCAGTGTACATTCAAGAAATGTACATCAAAACAAACACATTTTCATTGTACACTAAAGAAATGTATATCAAAACATACACATTTTCATTGTATATACAAGAAAAGTATATCAAAACATACACATTTTCAGTGTACATTCAAGAAATGTACTTCAAAACATACACGTTTTCATTGTATATACAAGTAATGTACATCAAAACATACACATTTTCAGTGTACATTCAAGAAATGTACATCAGGACATACACATTTTCATTGTACATTCAAGAAATGTATATCAAAACATACACATTTTCAGTGCACATTCAAGAAATGTACATCAAAACATACACATTTTCATTGTATATACAAGAAATGTACATCAAAACCTACACATTTTCAGTATACATTCAAGAAATGTACATGAAAACATATACATTTTCATTGTACATTCAAGAAATGTATATCAAAACATACACATTTTCAGTGTACATTCAAGAAATGTACATCAAAACATACACATTTTCATTGTATATACAAGAAATGTACATCAAAACATACACATTTTCATTGTACACTGAAGAAATGTACATCAAAACATACACATTTTCAGTGTACATTCAAGAAATGTACATCAAAACATACACATTTTCATTGTACATTCAAGAAATGTAGATCAAAACATACACATTTTCATTGTACACTCAAGAAATGTACATCAAAACATACACATTTTCATTGTACATTCAAGAAATGTACATCAAAACATACACATTTTTATTGTACACTCAAGAAATGTACATCAAAACATACACTTTTTCATTGTACATTCAAGAAATGTATATCAAAACATACACATTTTCATTGTACATTCAAGAAATGTACATCAAAACATACATATTTTCAGTGTACATTCAAGAAATGTATTACAAAAAATACACATTTTCAGTGTACATTCAAGAAATGTACATCAAAACAAACACCTTTTCATTGTACACTAAATAAATGTATATCAAAACATACACATTTTCATTGTACATTCAATAAATATACATCAAAACATACACATTTTCATTGTACTTTCAAGAAATGTACATCCAAACATACACATTTTCATTGTACAATCAAGAAATGTACATCAAAACATAAACATTTTCATTGTATATATCAGAAATGTACATCAAAACATACACATTTTCATTGTATATACCAGAAATGTACATCAAAACATACACATTTTCATTGTACATTCAAGAAATGTACATCAAAACATACACATTTTGAGTGTACATTCAAGAAATGTACATCAAAACATACACATTTTCAGTGTACATTCAAGAAATGTATAACAAAAAATACACATTTTCACTGTACATTCAAGAAATGTACATCAAAACATACACATTTTCATTGTACATTCCAGAAATGTACATCAAAACATACACACTTTCAGTGAACATTCAAGAAATGTACATCAAAACATATACATTTTCATTGTATATACAAGAAATGTACATCAAAACATACACATTTTCAGTGTACATTCAAGAAATGTTCATGAAAACATATACATTTTCATTGTAAATTCAAGAAATGTATATCAAAACATACACATTTTCAGGATACATTCAAGAAATGTACATCAAAGGATACATATTTTCATTGTATATACAAGAAATGTACATCAAAACATACACATCTTCATTGTACACTAAAGAAATGTACATCAAAACATACACACTTGCAGAGTACATTAAAGAAAAGTACATCAAAACATACACATTTTCAGTGTACATTCAAGAAATGTACATCCATAACATACACATTTTCATTGTACATTCAAGAAATGTAGATCAAAACATACACATTTTCATTGTACATTCAAGAAATGTACATCAAAACATACACATTTTCATTGTACACTCAAGAAATGTACATCAAAACATACACATTTTCATTGTACATTCAAGAAATGTACAGCAAAACATACACATTTTCATTGTACATTCAAGGAATGTACATCAAAACATACACATTTTCATTGTACATTCAAGAAATGTACATCAAAACACACACATTTTCATTGTACACTCAAGAAATGTACATCAAAACATACACATTTTGAGTGTACATTCAAGAGATATACATCAAAACATGCACATTTTCATTGTATATACCAGAAATGTACATCAAAACATACACATTTTCATTGTATATACAAGAAATGTATATCAAAACATACACATTTTAATTGTACATTCAAGAAATGTACATCAAAACATACACATTTTCATTGTATATACCAGAAATGTACATCAAAACATACACATCTTCATTGTACATTCAAGAAATGTACATCAAAACATACACATTTTCATTGTATATACCAGAAATGTACATCAAAACATACACATTTACATTGTACATTCAAGAAATGTACATCAAAACATACACATTTTGACTGCACATTGTAGAAATATACATCAAAACATACACATTTTCATTGTATATCCCAGAAATGCACATCAAAACATACACATTTTCATTGTACATTCAAGAACTGTATAACAAAAAATACACATTTTCAGTGTACATTCAAGAAATGTACATCAAAACAAACACATTTTCATTGTACACTAAAGAAATGTATATCAAAACATACACATTTTCATTGTATATACAAGAAAAGTATATCAAAACATACACATTTTCAGTGTACATTCAAGAAATGTACTTCAAAACATACACATTTTCATTGTATATACAAGTAATGTACATCAAAACATACACATTTTCAGTGTACATTCAAGAAATGTACATCAGGACATACACATTTTCATTGTACATTCAAGAAATGTATATCAAAACATACACATTTTCAGTGCACATTCAAGAAATGTACATCAAAACATACACATTTTCATTGTATATACAAGAAATGTACATCAAAACCTACACATTTTCAGTATACATTCAAGAAATGTACATGAAAACATATACATTTTCATTGTACATTCAAGAAATGTATATCAAAACATACACATTTTCAGTGTACATTCAAGAAATGTACATCAAAACATACACATTTTCATTGTATATACAAGAAATGTACACCAAAACATACACATTTTCATTGTACACTGAAGAAATGTACATCAAAACATACACATTTTCAGTGTACATTCAAGAAATGTACATCAAAACATACACATTTTCATTGTACATTCAAGAAATGTAGATCAAAACATACACATTTTCATTGTACACTCAAGAAATGTACATCAAAACATACACATTTTCATTGTACATTCAAGAAAGGTACATCAAAACATACACATTTTTATTGTACACTCAAGAAATGTACATCAAAACATACACTTTTTCATTGTACATTCAAGAAATGTATATCAAAACATACACATTTTCATTGTACATTCAAGAAATGTACATCAAAACATACATATTTTCAGTGTACATTCAAGAAATGTATAACAAAAAATACACATTTTCAGTGTACATTCAAGAAATGTTTATCAAAACAAACACCTTTTCATTGTACACTAAATAAATGTATATCAAAACATACACATTTTCATTGTACATTCAGTAAATATACATCAAAACAGACACATTTTCATTGTACTTTCAAGAAATGTACATCAAAACATACACATTTTCATTGTACACTGAAGAAATGTACATCAAAACATACACATTTTCATTGTACATTCAAGAAATGTACATCAAAACATACACATTTTCATTGTACACTCAAGAAATGTACATCAAAACATACACATTTTCATTGTACATTCAAGAAATGTACATCAAAACATACACATTTTCATTGTACACTCAAGAAATGTACTTCAAAACATACACATTTTCAGTGTACATTCAAGAAATGTATATCAAAAGATACACATTTTCATTGTACATTCAAGTAATGTACATCAAAACATACACATTTTGATTGTACATTCAAGAAATATACATCAAAACATGCACATTTTCATTGTACATTCAACAAATGTACATCAAAACATACACATTTTCATTGTACACTCAAGAAATGTACATCAAAACATACACATTTTCAGTGTACATTCATGTAATGTATATCAAAACATACACATTTTCATTGTACATTCCAGAAATGTACATCAAAAGATATACATTTTCATTGTATATACAAGAAATGTACATCAAAACATACACATTTTCAGTGTACATTCAAGAAATGTACATGAAAACATATACATTTTCATTGTACATTCAAGAAATGTATATCAAAACATACACATTTTCAGATTACATTCAAGAAATGTACATCAAAGCATACACATTTTCATTGTACATTCAAGAAATGTACATCAAAACAGACACATTTTCATGGTACATTCAAGAAATGTACATCAAAACATACACACTTTCAGTGTACATTCAAGAAATGTACATCAAAACATACACATTTTCATTGTACATTCAGGAAATGTACATCAAAACATACACATTTTCATTGTACATTCAAGAAATGTACATCAAAAAATACACATCTTCATTGTACCTCAAGAAATCTACATCAAAACATACACATTTTCATTGCACACTCAAGAAATGTACATCAAAACATACACATTTTCATTGTACATTCAAGAAATGTATATCAAAACATACACATTTTCATTGTACATTCAAGAAATGTACATCAAAACATACACATTTTCATTGTACATTCAAGAAATGTACATCAAAACATACACATTTTCATTGTACATTCAAGAAGTATACATCAAAACATACACATTTTCATTGTACATTCAAGAAATGTACATCAAAACATACACATTTTCATTGTACATTCAAGAATTGTACATCAAAACATACACATTTTCAGTGTACATTCAAGAAATGTACATCAAAACATACACATTTTCATTGTACATTCAAGAAATGTACATCAAAACATACACATTTTCATTGTACATTCTAGAAATATACATCAAAACATACACATCTTCATTGTATATTCAAGAAATGTACATCAAAACATACACATTTTCATTGTACATTCAAGAAATGTACATCAAAACATACACATTTTGAGTGTACATTCAAGAGATATACATCAAAAGATACACATTTTCATTGTATATACCAGAAATGTACATCAAAACATACACATTTTCATTGTATATACAAGAAATGTACATCAAAACATACACATTTTCATTGTATAAAGCAGAAATGTACATCCAAACATACACATTTTCATTGTACAATCAAGAAATGTACATCAAAACATAAACATTTTCATTGTATATACCAGAAATGTACATCAAAACATACACATTTTCATTGTATATACCAGAAATGTACATCAAAACATACACATTTTCATTGTACATTCAAGAAATGTACATCAAAACATACACATTTTGAGTGTACATTCAAGAAATGTACATCAAAACATACACATTTTCAGTGTACATTCAAGAAATGTATAACAAAAAATACACATTTTCAGTGTACATTCAAGAAATGTACATCAAAACATACACATTTTCATTGTACATTCCAGAAATGTACATCAAAACATACACACTTTCAGTGAACATTCAAGAAATGTACATCAAAACATATACATTTTCATTGTATATACAAGAAATGTACATCAAAACATACACATTTTCAGTGTACATTCAAGAAATGTTCATGAAAACATATACATTTTCATTGTAAATTCAAGAAATGTATATCAAAACATACACATTTTCAGGATACATTCAAGAAATGTACATCAAAGGATACATATTTTCATTGTATATACAAGAAATGTACATCAAAACATACACATCTTCATTGTACACTAAAGAAATGTACATCAAAACATACACACTTGCAGAGTACATTAAAGAAATGTACATCAAAACATACACATTTTCAGTGTACATTCAAGAAATGTACATCCATAACATACACATTTTCATTGTACATTCAAGAAATGTAGATCAAAACATACACATTTTCATTGTACATTCAAGAAGTATACATCAAAACATACACATTTTCATTGTACATTCAAGAAATGTACATCAAAACATACACATTTTCATTGTACATTCAAGAATTGTACATCAAAACATACACATTTTCAGTGTACATTCAAGAAATGTACATCAAAACATACACATTTTCATTGTACATTCAAGAAATGTACATCAAAACATACACATTTTCATTGTACATTCTAGAAATATACATCAAAACATACACATCTTCATTGTATATACAAGAAATGTACATCAAAACATACACATTTTCATTGTACATTCAAGAAATGTACATCAAAACATACACATTTTGAGTGTACATTCAAGAGATATACATCAAAAGATACACATTTTCATTGTATATACCAGAAATGTACATCAAAACATACACATTTTCATTGTATATACAAGAAATGTACATCAAAACATACACATTTTCATTGTATAAAGCAGAAATGTACATCCAAACATACACATTTTCATTGTACAATCAAGAAATGTACATCAAAACATAAACATTTTCATTGTATATACCAGAAATGTACATCAAAACATACACATTTTCATTGTATATACCAGAAATGTACATCAAAACATACACATTTTCATTGTACATTCAAGAAATGTACATCAAAACATACACATTTTGAGTGTACATTCAAGAAATGTACATCAAAACATACACATTTTCAGTGTACATTCAAGAAATGTATAACAAAAAATACACATTTTCAGTGTACATTCAAGAAATGTACATCAAAACATACACATTTTCATTGTACATTCCAGAAATGTACATCAAAACATACACACTTTCAGTGAACATTCAAGAAATGTACATCAAAACATATACATTTTCATTGTATATACAAGAAATGTACATCAAAACATACACATTTTCAGTGTACATTCAAGAAATGTTCATGAAAACATATACATTTTCATTGTAAATTCAAGAAATGTATATCAAAACATACACATTTTCAGGATACATTCAAGAAATGTACATCAAAGGATACATATTTTCATTGTATATACAAGAAATGTACATCAAAACATACACATCTTCATTGTACACTAAAGAAATGTACATCAAAACATACACACTTGCAGAGTACATTAAAGAAATGTACATCAAAACATACACATTTTCAGTGTACATTCAAGAAATGTACATCCATAACATACACATTTTCATTGTACATTCAAGAAATGTAGATCAAAACATACACATTTTCATTGTACATTCAAGAAATGTACATCAAAACATACACATTTTCATTGTACACTAAAGAAATGTACATCAAAACATACACATTTTCATTGTACATTCAAGAAATGTACAGCAAAACATACACATTTTCATTGTACATTCAAGGAATGTACATCAAAACATACACATTTTCATTGTACATTCAAGATATGTACATCAAAACACACACATTTTCATTGTACACTCAAGAAATGTACATCAAAACATACACATTTTGAGTGTACATTCAAGAGATATACATCAAAACATGCACATTTTCATTGTATATACCAGAAATGTACATCAAAACATACACATTTTCATTGTATATACAAGAAATGTATATCAAAACATACACATTTTAATTGTACATTCAAGAAATGTACATCAAAACATACACATTTTCATTGTATATACCAGAAATGTACATCAAAACATACACATCTTCATTGTACATTCAAGAAATGTACATCAAAACATACACATTTTCATTGTATATACCAGAAATGTACATCAAAACATACACATTTTCATTGTACATTCAAGAAATGTACATCAAAACATACACATTTTGACTGCACATTGTAGAAATATACATCAAAACATACACATTTTCATTGTATATCCCAGAAATGCACATCAAAACATACACATTTTCATTGTACATTCAAGAACTGTATAACAAAAAATACACATTTTCAGTGTACATTCAAGAAATGTACATCAAAACAAACACATTTTCATTGTACACTAAAGAAATGTATATCAAAACATACACATTTTCATTGTATATACAAGAAAAGTATATCAAAACATACACATTTTCAGTGTACATTCAAGAAATGTACTTCAAAACATACACATTTTCATTGTATATACAAGTAATGTACATCAAAACATACACATTTTCAGTGTACATTCAAGAAATGTACATCAGGACATACATATTTTCATTGTACATTCAAGAAATGTATATCAAAACATACACATTTTCAGTGCACATTCAAGAAATGTACATCAAAACATACACATTTTCATTGTATATACAAGAAATGTACATCAAAACCTACACATTTTCAGTATACATTCAAGAAATGTACATGAAAACATATACATTTTCATTGTACATTCAAGAAATGTATACCAAAACATACACATTTTCAGTGTACATTCAAGAAATGTACATCAAAACATACACATTTTCATTGTATATACAAGAAATGTACATCAAAACATACACATTTTCATTGTACACTGAAGAAATGTACATCAAAACATACACATTTTCAGTGTACATTCAAGAAATGTACATCAAAACATACACATTTTCATTGTACATTCAAGAAATGTAGATCAAAACATACACATTTTCATTGTACACTCAAGAAATGTACATCAAAACATACACATTTTCATTGTACATTCAAGAAATGTACATCAAAACATACACATTTTTATTGTACACTCAAGAAATGTACATCAAAACATACACTTTTTCATTGTACATTCAAGAAATGTATATCAAAACATACACATTTTCATTGTACATTCAAGAAATGTACATCAAAACATACATATTTTCAGTGTACATTCAAGAAATGTATAACAAAAAATACACATTTTCAGTGTACATTCAAGAAATGTACATCAAAACAAACACCTTTTCATTGTACACTAAATAAATGTATATCAAAACATACACATTTTCATTGTACATTCAATAAATATACATCAAAACATACACATTTTCATTGTACTTTCAAGAAATGTACATCCAAACATACACATTTTCATTGTACAATCAAGAAATGTACATCAAAACATAAACATTTTCATTGTATATATCAGAAATGTACATCAAAACATACACATTTTCATTGTATATACCAGAAATGTACATCAAAACATACACATTTTCATTGTACATTCAAGAAATGTACATCAAAACATACACATTTTGAGTGTACATTCAAGAAATGTACATCAAAACATACACATTTTCAGTGTACATTCAAGAAATGTATAACAAAAAATACACATTTTCACTGTACATTCAAGAAATGTACATCAAAACATACACATTTTCATTGTACATTCCAGAAATGTACATCAAAACATACACACTTTCAGTGAACATTCAAGAAATGTACATCAAAACATATACATTTTCATTGTATATACAAGAAATGTACATCAAAACATACACATTTTCAGTGTACATTCAAGAAATGTACATCAGGACATACACATTTTCATTGTACATTCAAGAAATGTATATCAAAACATACACATTTTCAGTATACATTCAAGAAATGTACATGAAAACATATACATTTTCATTGTACATTCAAGAAATGTATATCAAAACATACACATTTTCAGTGTACATTCAAGAAATGTACATCAAAACATACACATTTTCATTGTATATACAAGAAATGTACATCAAAACATACACATTTTCATTGTACACTGAAGAAATGTACATCAAAACATACACATTTTCAGTGTACATTCAAGAAATGTACATCAAAACATACACATTTTCATTGTACATTCAAGAAATGTAGATCAAAACATACACATTTTCATTGTACACTCAAGAAATGTACATCAAAACATACACATTTTCATTGTACATTCAAGAAATGTACATCAAAACATACACATTTTTATTGTACACTCAAGAAATGTACATCAAAACATACACTTTTTCATTGTACATTCAAGAAATGTATATCAAAACATACACATTTTCATTGTACATTCAAGAAATGTACATCAAAACATACATATTTTCAGTGTACATTCAAGAAATGTATTACAAAAAATACACATTTTCAGTGTACATTCAAGAAATGTACATCAAAACAAACACCTTTTCATTGTACACTAAATAAATGTATATCAAAACATACACATTTTCATTGTACATTCAATAAATATACATCAAAACATACACATTTTCATTGTACTTTCAAGAAATGTACATCCAAACATACACATTTTCATTGTACAATCAAGAAATGTACATCAAAACATAAACATTTTCATTGTATATATCAGAAATGTACATCAAAACATACACATTTTCATTGTATATACCAGAAATGTACATCAAAACATACACATTTTCATTGTACATTCAAGAAATGTACATCAAAACATACACATTTTGAGTGTACATTCAAGAAATGTACATCAAAACATACACATTTTCAGTGTACATTCAAGAAATGTATAACAAAAAATACACATTTTCACTGTACATTCAAGAAATGTACATCAAAACATACACATTTTCATTGTACATTCCAGAAATGTACATCAAAACATACACACTTTCAGTGAACATTCAAGAAATGTACATCAAAACATATACATTTTCATTGTATATACAAGAAATGTACATCAAAACATACACATTTTCAGTGTACATTCAAGAAATGTTCATGAAAACATATACATTTTCATTGTAAATTCAAGAAATGTATATCAAAACATACACATTTTCAGGATACATTCAAGAAATGTACATCAAAGGATACATATTTTCATTGTATATACAAGAAATGTACATCAAAACATACACATCTTCATTGTACACTAAAGAAATGTACATCAAAACATACACACTTGCAGAGTACATTAAAGAAAAGTACATCAAAACATACACATTTTCAGTGTACATTCAAGAAATGTACATCCATAACATACACATTTTCATTGTACATTCAAGAAATGTAGATCAAAACATACACATTTTCATTGTACATTCAAGAAATGTACATCAAAACATACACATTTTCATTGTACACTCAAGAAATGTACATCAAAACATACACATTTTCATTGTACATTCAAGAAATGTACAGCAAAACATACACATTTTCATTGTACATTCAAGGAATGTACATCAAAACATACACATTTTCATTGTACATTCAAGAAATGTACATCAAAACACACACATTTTCATTGTACACTCAAGAAATGTACATCAAAACATACACATTTTGAGTGTACATTCAAGAGATATACATCAAAACATGCACATTTTCATTGTATATACCAGAAATGTACATCAAAACATACACATTTTCATTGTATATACAAGAAATGTATATCAAAACATACACATTTTAATTGTACATTCAAGAAATGTACATCAAAACATACACATTTTCATTGTATATACCAGAAATGTACATCAAAACATACACATCTTCATTGTACATTCAAGAAATGTACATCAAAACATACACATTTTCATTGTATATACCAGAAATGTACATCAAAACATACACATTTACATTGTACATTCAAGAAATGTACATCAAAACATACACATTTTGACTGCACATTGTAGAAATATACATCAAAACATACACATTTTCATTGTATATCCCAGAAATGCACATCAAAACATACACATTTTCATTGTACATTCAAGAACTGTATAACAAAAAATACACATTTTCAGTGTACATTCAAGAAATGTACATCAAAACAAACACATTTTCATTGTACACTAAAGAAATGTATATCAAAACATACACATTTTCATTGTATATACAAGAAAAGTATATCAAAACATACACATTTTCAGTGTACATTCAAGAAATGTACTTCAAAACATACACATTTTCATTGTATATACAAGTAATGTACATCAAAACATACACATTTTCAGTGTACATTCAAGAAATGTACATCAGGACATACACATTTTCATTGTACATTCAAGAAATGTATATCAAAACATACACATTTTCAGTGCACATTCAAGAAATGTACATCAAAACATACACATTTTCATTGTATATACAAGAAATGTACATCAAAACCTACACATTTTCAGTATACATTCAAGAAATGTACATGAAAACATATACATTTTCATTGTACATTCAAGAAATGTATATCAAAACATACACATTTTCAGTGTACATTCAAGAAATGTACATCAAAACATACACATTTTCATTGTATATACAAGAAATGTACACCAAAACATACACATTTTCATTGTACACTGAAGAAATGTACATCAAAACATACACATTTTCAGTGTACATTCAAGAAATGTACATCAAAACATACACATTTTCATTGTACATTCAAGAAATGTAGATCAAAACATACACATTTTCATTGTACACTCAAGAAATGTACATCAAAACATACACATTTTCATTGTACATTCAAGAAAGGTACATCAAAACATACACATTTTTATTGTACACTCAAGAAATGTACATCAAAACATACACTTTTTCATTGTACATTCAAGAAATGTATATCAAAACATACACATTTTCATTGTACATTCAAGAAATGTACATCAAAACATACATATTTTCAGTGTACATTCAAGAAATGTATAACAAAAAATACACATTTTCAGTGTACATTCAAGAAATGTACATCAAAACAAACACCTTTTCATTGTACACTAAATAAATGTATATCAAAACATACACATTTTCATTGTACATTCAGTAAATATACATCAAAACAGACACATTTTCATTGTACTTTCAAGAAATGTACATCAAAACATACACATTTTCATTGTACACTGAAGAAATGTACATCAAAACATACACATTTTCATTGTACATTCAAGAAATGTACATCAAAACATACACATTTTCATTGTACACTCAAGAAATGTACATCAAAACATACACATTTTCATTGTACATTCAAGAAATGTACATCAAAACATACACATTTTCATTGTACACTCAAGAAATGTACTTCAAAACATACACATTTTCAGTGTACATTCAAGAAATGTATATCAAAAGATACACATTTTCATTGTACATTCAAGTAATGTACATCAAAACATACACATTTTGATTGTACATTCAAGAAATATACATCAAAACATGCACATTTTCATTGTACATTCAACAAATGTACATCAAAACATACACATTTTCATTGTACACTCAAGAAATGTACATCAAAACATACACATTTTCAGTGTACATTCATGTAATGTATATCAAAACATACACATTTTCATTGTACATTCCAGAAATGTACATCAAAAGATATACATTTTCATTGTATATACAAGAAATGTACATCAAAACATACACATTTTCAGTGTACATTCAAGAAATGTACATGAAAACATATACATTTTCATTGTACATTCAAGAAATGTATATCAAAACATACACATTTTCAGATTACATTCAAGAAATGTACATCAAAGCATACACATTTTCATTGTACATTCAAGAAATGTACATCAAAACAGACACATTTTCATGGTACATTCAAGAAATGTACATCAAAACATACACACTTTCAGTGTACATTCAAGAAATGTACATCAAAACATACACATTTTCATTGTACATTCAGGAAATGTACATCAAAACATACACATTTTCATTGTACATTCAAGAAATGTACATCAAAAAATACACATCTTCATTGTACCTCAAGAAATCTACATCAAAACATACACATTTTCATTGCACACTCAAGAAATGTACATCAAAACATACACATTTTCATTGTACATTCAAGAAATGTATATCAAAACATACACATTTTCATTGTACATTCAAGAAATGTACATCAAAACATACACATTTTCATTGTACATTCAAGAAATGTACATCAAAACATACACATTTTCATTGTACATTCAAGAAGTATACATCAAAACATACACATTTTCATTGTACATTCAAGAAATGTACATCAAAACATACACATTTTCATTGTACATTCAAGAATTGTACATCAAAACATACACATTTTCAGTGTACATTCAAGAAATGTACATCAAAACATACACATTTTCATTGTACATTCAAGAAATGTACATCAAAACATACACATTTTCATTGTACATTCTAGAAATATACATCAAAACATACACATCTTCATTGTATATTCAAGAAATGTACATCAAAACATACACATTTTCATTGTACATTCAAGAAATGTACATCAAAACATACACATTTTGAGTGTACATTCAAGAGATATACATCAAAAGATACACATTTTCATTGTATATACCAGAAATGTACATCAAAACATACACATTTTCATTTTATATACAAGAAATGTACATCAAAACATACACATTTTCATTGTATAAAGCAGAAATGTACATCCAAACATACACATTTTCATTGTACAATCAAGAAATGTACATCAAAACATAAACATTTTCATTGTATATACCAGAAATGTACATCAAAACATACACATTTTCATTGTATATACCAGAAATGTACATCAAAACATACACATTTTCATTGTACATTCAAGAAATGTACATCAAAACATACACATTTTGAGTGTACATTCAAGAAATGTACATCAAAACATACACATTTTCAGTGTACATTCAAGAAATGTATAACAAAAAATACACATTTTCAGTGTACATTCAAGAAATGTACATCAAAACATACACATTTTCATTGTACATTCCAGAAATGTACATCAAAACATACACACTTTCAGTGAACATTCAAGAAATGTACATCAAAACATATACATTTTCATTGTATATACAAGAAATGTACATCAAAACATACACATTTTCAGTGTACATTCAAGAAATGTTCATGAAAACATATACATTTTCATTGTAAATTCAAGAAATGTATATCAAAACATACACATTTTCAGGATACATTCAAGAAATGTACATCAAAGGATACATATTTTCATTGTATATACAAGAAATGTACATCAAAACATACACATCTTCATTGTACACTAAAGAAATGTACATCAAAACATACACACTTGCAGAGTACATTAAAGAAATGTACATCAAAACATACACATTTTCAGTGTACATTCAAGAAATGTACATCCATAACATACACATTTTCATTGTACATTCAAGAAATGTAGATCAAAACATACACATTTTCATTGTACATTCAAGAAGTATACATCAAAACATACACATTTTCATTGTACATTCAAGAAATGTACATCAAAACATACACATTTTCATTGTACATTCAAGAATTGTACATCAAAACATACACATTTTCAGTGTACATTCAAGAAATGTACATCAAAACATACACATTTTCATTGTACATTCAAGAAATGTACATCAAAACATACACATTTTCATTGTACATTCTAGAAATATACATCAAAACATACACATCTTCATTGTATATACAAGAAATGTACATCAAAACATACACATTTTCATTGTACATTCAAGAAATGTACATCAAAACATACACATTTTGAGTGTACATTCAAGAGATATACATCAAAAGATACACATTTTCATTGTATATACCAGAAATGTACATCAAAACATACACATTTTCATTGTATATACAAGAAATGTACATCAAAACATACACATTTTCATTGTATAAAGCAGAAATGTACATCCAAACATACACATTTTCATTGTACAATCAAGAAATGTACATCAAAACATAAACATTTTCATTGTATATACCAGAAATGTACATCAAAACATACACATTTTCATTGTATATACCAGAAATGTACATCAAAACATACACATTTTCATTGTACATTCAAGAAATGTACATCAAAACATACACATTTTGAGTGTACATTCAAGAAATGTACATCAAAACATACACATTTTCAGTGTACATTCAAGAAATGTATAACAAAAAATACACATTTTCAGTGTACATTCAAGAAATGTACATCAAAACATACACATTTTCATTGTACATTCCAGAAATGTACATCAAAACATACACACTTTCAGTGAACATTCAAGAAATGTACATCAAAACATATACATTTTCATTGTATATACAAGAAATGTACATCAAAACATACACATTTTCAGTGTACATTCAAGAAATGTTCATGAAAACATATACATTTTCATTGTAAATTCAAGAAATGTATATCAAAACATACACATTTTCAGGATACATTCAAGAAATGTACATCAAAGGATACATATTTTCATTGTATATACAAGAAATGTACATCAAAACATACACATCTTCATTGTACACTAAAGAAATGTACATCAAAACATACACACTTGCAGAGTACATTAAAGAAATGTACATCAAAACATACACATTTTCAGTGTACATTCAAGAAATGTACATCCATAACATACACATTTTCATTGTACATTCAAGAAATGTAGATCAAAACATACACATTTTCATTGTACATTCAAGAAATGTACATCAAAACATACACATTTTCATTGTACACTAAAGAAATGTACATCAAAACATACACATTTTCATTGTACATTCAAGAAATGTACAGCAAAACATACACATTTTCATTGTACATTCAAGGAATGTACATCAAAACATACACATTTTCATTGTACATTCAAGATATGTACATCAAAACACACACATTTTCATTGTACACTCAAGAAATGTACATCAAAACATACACATTTTGAGTGTACATTCAAGAGATATACATCAAAACATGCACATTTTCATTGTATATACCAGAAATGTACATCAAAACATACACATTTTCATTGTATATACAAGAAATGTATATCAAAACATACACATTTTAATTGTACATTCAAGAAATGTACATCAAAACATACACATTTTCATTGTATATACCAGAAATGTACATCAAAACATACACATCTTCATTGTACATTCAAGAAATGTACATCAAAACATACACATTTTCATTGTATATACCAGAAATGTACATCAAAACATACACATTTTCATTGTACATTCAAGAAATGTACATCAAAACATACACATTTTGACTGCACATTGTAGAAATATACATCAAAACATACACATTTTCATTGTATATCCCAGAAATGCACATCAAAACATACACATTTTCATTGTACATTCAAGAACTGTATAACAAAAAATACACATTTTCAGTGTACATTCAAGAAATGTACATCAAAACAAACACATTTTCATTGTACACTAAAGAAATGTATATCAAAACATACACATTTTCATTGTATATACAAGAAAAGTATATCAAAACATACACATTTTCAGTGTACATTCAAGAAATGTACTTCAAAACATACACATTTTCATTGTATATACAAGTAATGTACATCAAAACATACACATTTTCAGTGTACATTCAAGAAATGTACATCAGGACATACATATTTTCATTGTACATTCAAGAAATGTATATCAAAACATACACATTTTCAGTGCACATTCAAGAAATGTACATCAAAACATACACATTTTCATTGTATATACAAGAAATGTACATCAAAACCTACACATTTTCAGTATACATTCAAGAAATGTACATGAAAACATATACATTTTCATTGTACATTCAAGAAATGTATACCAAAACATACACATTTTCAGTGTACATTCAAGAAATGTACATCAAAACATACACATTTTCATTGTATATACAAGAAATGTACATCAAAACATACACATTTTCATTGTACACTGAAGAAATGTACATCAAAACATACACATTTTCAGTGTACATTCAAGAAATGTACATCAAAACATACACATTTTCATTGTACATTCAAGAAATGTAGATCAAAACATACACATTTTCATTGTACACTCAAGAAATGTACATCAAAACATACACATTTTCATTGTACATTCAAGAAATGTACATCAAAACATACACATTTTTATTGTACACTCAAGAAATGTACATCAAAACATACACTTTTTCATTGTACATTCAAGAAATGTATATCAAAACATACACATTTTCATTGTACATTCAAGAAATGTACATCAAAACATACATATTTTCAGTGTACATTCAAGAAATGTATAACAAAAAATACACATTTTCAGTGTACATTCAAGAAATGTACATCAAAACAAACACCTTTTCATTGTACACTAAATAAATGTATATCAAAACATACACATTTTCATTGTACATTCAATAAATATACATCAAAACATACACATTTTCATTGTACTTTCAAGAAATGTACATCCAAACATACACATTTTCATTGTACAATCAAGAAATGTACATCAAAACATAAACATTTTCATTGTATATATCAGAAATGTACATCAAAACATACACATTTTCATTGTATATACCAGAAATGTACATCAAAACATACACATTTTCATTGTACATTCAAGAAATGTACATCAAAACATACACATTTTGAGTGTACATTCAAGAAATGTACATCAAAACATACACATTTTCAGTGTACATTCAAGAAATGTATAACAAAAAATACACATTTTCACTGTACATTCAAGAAATGTACATCAAAACATACACATTTTCATTGTACATTCCAGAAATGTACATCAAAACATACACACTTTCAGTGAACATTCAAGAAATGTACATCAAAACATATACATTTTCATTGTATATACAAGAAATGTACATCAAAACATACACATTTTCAGTGTACATTCAAGAAATGTTCATGAAAACATATACATTTTCATTGTAAATTCAAGAAATGTATATCAAAACATACACATTTTCAGGATACATTCAAGAAATGTACATCAAAGGATACATATTTTCATTGTATATACAAGAAATGTACATCAAAACATACACATCTTCATTGTACACTAAAGAAATGTACATCAAAACATACACACTTGCAGAGTACATTAAAGAAAAGTACATCAAAACATACACATTTTCAGTGTACATTCAAGAAATGTACATCCATAACATACACATTTTCATTGTACATTCAAGAAATGTAGATCAAAACATACACATTTTCATTGTACATTCAAGAAATGTACATGAAAACATACACATTTTCATTGTACACTCAAGAAATGTACATCAAAACATACACATTTTCATTGTACATTCAAGAAATGTACAGCAAAACATACACATTTTCATTGTACATTCAAGGAATGTACATCAAAACATACACATTTTCGTTGTACATTCAAGAAATGTACATCAAAACACACACATTTTCATTGTACACTCAAGAAATGTACATCAAAACATACACATTTTGAGTGTACATTCAAGAGATATACATCAAAACATGCACATTTTCATTGTATATACCAGAAATGTACATCAAAACATACACATTTTCATTGTATATACAAGAAATGTATATCAAAACATACACATTTTAATTGTACATTCAAGAAATTTACATCAAAACATACACATTTTCATTGTATATACCAGAAATGTACATCAAAACATACACATCTTCATTGTACATTCAAGAAATGTACATCAAAACATACACATTTTCATTGTATATACCAGAAATGTACATCAAAACATACACATTTACATTGTACATTCAAGAAATGTACATCAAAACATACACATTTTGACTGCACATTGTAGAAATATACATCAAAACATACACATTTTCATTGTATATCCCAGAAATGCACATCAAAACATACACATTTTCATTGTACATTCAAGAACTGTATAACAAAAAATACACATTTTCAGTGTACATTCAAGAAATGTACATCAAAACAAACACATTTTCATTGTACACTAAAGAAATGTATATCAAAACATACACATTTTCATTGTATATACAAGAAAAGTATATCAAAACATACACATTTTCAGTGTACATTCAAGAAATGTACTTCAAAACATACACATTTTCATTGTATATACAAGTAATGTACATCAAAACATACACATTTTCAGTGTACATTCAAGAAATGTACATCAGGACATACACATTTTCATTGTACATTCAAGAAATGTATATCAAAACATACACATTTTCAGTGCACATTCAAGAAATGTACATCAAAACATACACATTTTCATTGTATATACAAGAAATGTACATCAAAACCTACACATTTTCAGTATACATTCAAGAAATGTACATGAAAACATATACATTTTCATTGTACATTCAAGAAATGTATATCAAAACATACACATTTTCAGTGTACATTCAAGAAATGTACATCAAAACATACACATTTTCATTGTATATACAAGAAATGTACATCAAAACATACACATTTTCATTGTACACTGAAGAAATGTACATCAAAACATACACATTTTCAGTGTACATTCAAGAAATGTACATCAAAACATACACATTTTCATTGTACATTCAAGAAATGTAGATCAAAACATACACATTTTCATTGTACACTCAAGAAATGTACATCAAAACATACACATTTTCATTGTACATTCAAGAAATGTACATCAAAACATACACATTTTTATTGTACACTCAAGAAATGTACATCAAAACATACACTTTTTCATTGTACATTCAAGAAATGTATATCAAAACATACACATTTTCATTGTACATTCAAGAAATGTACATCAAAACATACATATTTTCAGTGTACATTCAAGAAATGTATAACAAAAAATACACATTTTCAGTGTACATTCAAGAAATGTACATCAAAACAAACACCTTTTCATTGTACACTAAATAAATGTATATCAAAACATACACATTTTCATTGTACATTCAATAAATATACATCAAAACATACACATTTTCATTGTACTTTCAAGAAATGTACATCAAAACATACACATTTTCATTGTACACTGAAGAAATGTACATCAAAACATACACATTTTCATTGTACATTCAAGAAATGTACATCAAAACATACACATTTTCATTGTACACTCAAGAAATGTACATCAAAACATACACATTTTCATTGTACATTCAAGAAATGTACATCAAAACATACACATTTTCATTGTACACTCAAGAAATGTACTTCAAAACATACACATTTTCAGTGTACATTCAAGAAATGTATATCAAAACATACACATTTTCATTGTATATACCAGAAATGTACATCAAAACATACACATTTTCATTGTACATTCAAGAAATGTACATCAAAACATACACATTTTTATTGTACACTCAAGAAATGTACATCAAAACATACACTTTTTCATTGTACATTCAAGAAATGTATATCAAAACATACACATTTTCATTGTACATTCAAGAAATGTACATCAAAACATACATATTTTCAGTGTACATTCAAGAAATGTATAACAAAAAATACACATTTTCAGTGTACATTCAAGAAATGTACATCAAAACAAACACCTTTTCATTGTACACTAAATAAATGTATATCAAAACATACACATTTTCATTGTACATTCAATAAATATACATCAAAACATACACATTTTCATTGTACTTTCAAGAAATGTACATCCAAACATACACATTTTCATTGTACAATCAAGAAATGTACATCAAAACATAAACATTTTCATTGTATATATCAGAAATGTACATCAAAACATACACATTTTCATTGTATATACCAGAAATGTACATCAAAACATACACATTTTCATTGTACATTCAAGAAATGTACATCAAAACATACACATTATGAGTGTACATTCAAGAAATGTACATCAAAACATACACATTTTCAGTGTACATTCAAGAAATGTATAACAAAAAATACACATTTTCACTGTACATTCAAGAAATGTACATCAAAACATACACATTTTCATTGTACATTCCAGAAATGTACATCAAAACATACACATTTTCAGTGAACATTCAAGAAATGTACATCAAAACATATACATTTTCATTGTATATACAAGAAATGTACATCAAAACATACACATTTTCAGTGTACATTCAAGAAATGTTCATGAAAACATATACATTTTCATTGTAAATTCAAGAAATGTATATCAAAACATACACATTTTCAGGATACATTCAAGAAATGTACATCAAAGGATACATATTTTCATTGTATATACAAGAAATGTACATCAAAACATACACATCTTCATTGTACACTAAAGAAATGTACATCAAAACATACACACTTGCAGAGTACATTAAAGAAAAGTACATCAAAACATACACATTTTCAGTGTACATTCAAGAAATGTACATCCATAACATACACATTTTCATTGTACATTCAAGAAATGTAGATCAAAACATACACATTTTCATTGTACATTCAAGAAATGTACATCAAAACATACACATTTTCATTGTACACTCAAGAAATGTACATCAAAACATACACATTTTCATTGTACATTCAAGAAATGTACAGCAAAACATACACATTTTCATTGTACATTCAAGGAATGTACATCAAAACATACACATTTTCGTTGTACATTCAAGAAATGTACATCAAAACACACACATTTTCATTGTACACTCAAGAAATGTACATCAAAACATACACATTTTGAGTGTACATTCAAGAGATATACATCAAAACATGCACATTTTCATTGTATATACCAGAAATGTACATCAAAACATACACATTTTCATTGTATATACAAGAAATGTATATCAAAACATACACATTTTAATTGTACATTCAAGAAATTTACATCAAAACATACACATTTTCATTGTATATACCAGAAATGTACATCAAAACATACACATCTTCATTGTACATTCAAGAAATGTACATCAAAACATACACATTTTCATTGTATATACCAGAAATGTACATCAAAACATACACATTTACATTGTACATTCAAGAAATGTACATCAAAACATACACATTTTGACTGCACATTGTAGAAATATACATCAAAACATACACATTTTCATTGTATATCCCAGAAATGCACATCAAAACATACACATTTTCATTGTACATTCAAGAACTGTATAACAAAAAATACACATTTTCAGTGTACATTCAAGAAATGTACATCAAAACAAACACATTTTCATTGTACACTAAAGAAATGTATATCAAAACATACACATTTTCATTGTATATACAAGAAAAGTATATCAAAACATACACATTTTCAGTGTACATTCAAGAAATGTACTTCAAAACATACACATTTTCATTGTATATACAAGTAATGTACATCAAAACATACACATTTTCAGTGTACATTCAAGAAATGTACATCAGGACATACACATTTTCATTGTACATTCAAGAAATGTATATCAAAACATACACATTTTCAGTGCACATTCAAGAAATGTACATCAAAACATACACATTTTCATTGTATATACAAGAAATGTACATCAAAACCTACACATTTTCAGTATACATTCAAGAAATGTACATGAAAACATATGCATTTTCATTGTACATTCAAGAAATGTATATCAAAACATACACATTTTCAGTGTACATTCAAGAAATGTACATCAAAACATACACATTTTCATTGTATATACAAGAAATGTACATCAAAACATACACATTTTCATTGTACACTGAAGAAATGTACATCAAAACATACACATTTTCAGTGTACATTCAAGAAATGTACATCAAAACATACACATTTTCATTGTACATTCAAGAAATGTAGATCAAAACATACACATTTTCATTGTACACTCAAGAAATGTACATCAAAACATACACATTTTCATTGTACATTCAAGAAATGTACATCAAAACATACACATTTTTATTGTACACTCAAGAAATGTACATCAAAACATACACTTTTTCATTGTACATTCAAGAAATGTATATCAAAACATACACATTTTCATTGTACATTCAAGAAATGTACATCAAAACATACTTATTTTCAGTGCACATTCAAGAAATGTATAACAAAAAATACACATTTTCAGTGTACATTCAAGAAATGTACATCAAAACAAACACCTTTTCATTGTACACTAAATAAATGTATATCAAAACATACACATTTTCATTGTACATTCAATAAATATACATCAAAACATACACATTTTCATTGTACTTTCAAGAAATGTACATCAAAACATACACATTTTCATTGTACACTGAAGAAATGTACATCAAAACATACACATTTTCATTGTACATTCAAGAAATGTACATCAAAACATACACATTTTCATTGTACACTCAAGAAATGTACATCAAAACATACACATTTTCATTGTACATTCAAGAAATGTACATCAAAACATACACATTTTCATTGTACACTCAAGAAATGTACTTCAAAACATACACATTTTCAGTGTACATTCAAGAAATGTATATCAAAACATACACATTTTCATTGTATATACCAGAAATGTACATCAAAACATACACATTTTCATTGTACATTCAAGAAATGTACATCAAAACATACACATTTTGACTGCACATTCTAGAAATAAACATCAAAACATACACATTTTCATTGTATATACATGAAATGTACATCAAAACATACACATTTTCAGTGTACATTCATGTAATGTATATCAAAACATACACATTTTCATTGTACATTCCAGAAATGTACATCAAAAGATATACATTTTCATTGTATATACAAGAAATGTACATCAAAACATACACATTTTCAGTGTACATTCAAGAAATGTACATGAAAACATATACATTTTCATTGTACATTCAAGAAATGTATATCAAAACATACACATTTTCAGATTACATTCAAGAAATGTACATCAAAGCATACACATTTTCATTGTACATTCAAGAAATGTACATCAAAACAGACACATTTTCATTGTACATTCAAGAAATGTACATCAAAACATACACACTTTCAGTGTACATTCAAGAAATGTACATCAAAACATACACATTTTCATTGTACATTCAGGAAATGTACATCAAAACATACACATTTTCATTGTACATTCAAGAAATGTACATCAAAAAATACACATCTTCATTGTACCTCAAGAAATCTACATCAAAACATACACATTTTCATTGCACACTCAAGAAATGTACATCAAAACATACACATTTTCATTGTACATTCAAGAAATGTATATCAAAACATACACATTTTCATTGTACATTCAAGAAATGTACATCAAAACATACACATTTTCATTGTACATTCAAGAAATGTACAACAAAACATACACATTTTCATTGTACATTCAAGGAATGTACATCAAAACATACACATTTTCATTGTACATTCAAGAAATGTACATCAAAACACACACATTTTCATTGTACACTCAAGAAATGTACATCAAAACATACACATTTTGAGTGTACATTCAAGAGATATACATCAAAACATGCACATTTTCATTGTATATGTCAGAAATGTACATAAAAACATACACATTTTCATTGTATATACAAGAAATGTAAATCAAAACATACACATTTTCATTGTATATACAAGAAATGTATATCAAAACATACACATTTTCATTGTACATTCAAGAAATGTACATCAAAACAAACACATTTTCATTGTACACTAAAGAAATGTATATCAAAACATACACATTTTCATTGTACATTCCATAAATATACATCAAAACATACACATTTTCATTGTACATTCAAGAAGTATACATCAAAACATACACATTTTCATTGTACATTCAAGAAATGTACATCAAAACATACACATTTTCATTGTACATTCAAGAATTGTACATCAAAACATACACATTTTCAGTGTACATTCAAGAAATGTACATCAAAACATACACATTTTCATTGTACATTCAAGAAATGTACATCAAAACAGACACATTTTCATTGTACATTCTAGAAATATACATCAAAACATACACATTTTCATTGTATATACAAGAAATGTACATCAAAACATACACATTTTCATTGTACATTCAAGAAATGTACATCAAAACATACACATTTTGAGTGTACATTCAAGAGATATACATCAAAAGATACACATTTTCATTGTATATACCAGAAATGTACATCAAAACATACACATTTTCATTGTATATACAAGAAATGTACATCAAAACATACACATTTTCATTGTATAAAGCAGAAATGTACATCCAAACATACACATTTTCATTGTACAATCAAGAAATGTACAACAAAACATAAACATTTTCATTGTATATACCAGAAATGTACATCAAAGCATACACATTTTCATTGTATATACCAGAAATGTACATCAAAACATACACATTTTCATTCTACATTCAAGAAATGTACATCAAAACATACACATTTTGAGTGTACATTCAAGAAATGTACATCAAAACATACACATTTTCAGTGTACATTCAAGAAATGTATAACAAAAAATACACATTTTCAGTGTACATTCAAGAAATGTACATCAAAACATACACATTTTCATTGTACATTCCAGAAATGTACATCAAAACATACACATTTTCAGTGAACATTCAAGAAATGTACATCAAAACATATACATTTTCATTGTATATACAAGAAATGTACATCAAAACATACACATTTTCATTGTACATTCAAGAAATGTACATCAAAACATACACATTTTCATTGTACATTCTAGAAATATACATCAAAACATACACATTTTCATTGTATATACAAGAAATGTACATCAAAACATACACATTTTCATTGTACACTCAAGAAATGTACATCAAAACATACACATTTTCAGTGTACATTCATGAAATGTATATCAAAACATACACATTTTCATTGTACATTCCAGAAATGTACATCAAAACATACACATTTTCAGTGAACATTCAAGAAATGTACATCAAAACATATACATTTTCATTGTATATACAAGAAATGTACATCAAAACATACACATTTTCAGTGTACATTCAAGAAATGTACATGAAAACATATACATTTTCATTGTAAATTCAAGAAATGTATATCAAAACATACACATTTTCAGATTACATTCAAGAAATGTACATCAAAGGATACATATTTTCATTGTATATACAAGAAATGTACATCAAAACATACACATCTTCATTGTACACTAAAGAAATGTACATCAAAACATACACACTTGCAGAGTACATTAAAGAAATGAACATCAAAACATACACATTTTCAGTGTACATTCAAGAAATGTACATCCATAACATACACATTTTCATTGTACATTCAAGAAATGTAGATCAAAACATACACATTTTCATTGTACATTCAAGAAATGTACATCAAAACATACACATTTTCATTGTACACTCAAGAAATGTACATCAAAACATACACATTTTTATTGTACACCAAAGAAATGTAGATCAAAACATACACATTTTCATTGTACATTCAAGAAATGTACATCAAAACATACACATTTTCATTGTACATTCAAGAAATGTACATCATAACATACACATTTTCAGTGTACATTCAAGAAATGTATAACAAAAAAGACACATTTTCAGTGTACATTCAAGAAATGTACATCAAAGGAAACACAGTTTCATTGTACACTAAAGAAATGTATATCAAAACATACACATTTTCATTGTACATTCAATAAATATACATCAAAACATACACATTTTCATTGTACATTCAAGAAATGTACATCAAAACATACACATTTTCATTGTACACTCAAGAAATGTACATCAAAACATACACATTTTCATTGTACATTCAAGAAACGTACATCAAAACATACACATTTTCATTGTACATTCAAGAAATATACATCAAAACATACACATTTTCATTGTACATTGAAGAAATGTACATCAAAACATACACATTTTCATTGTACACTCAAGAACTGTACATCAAAACATACACATTTTCAGTGTACATTCAAGAAATGTACATCAAAACATACACATTTTCAGTGTACATTCAAGAAATGTACATCAAAACATACACATTTTCACTGTATATACAAGAATTGTACATCAAAACATACACATTTTCATTGTATATACAAGAAATGTACATCAAACCATACACATTTTCAGTGTACATTCAAGAAATGTACATCAAAACATACATTTTCATTGTATATACAAGAAATGTACATCAAAACATACATATTTTCAGTGTACATTCAAGAAATGTACATGAAAACATATACATTTTCATTGTACATTCAAGAAATGTATATCAAAACATACACATTTTCAGATTACACTCAAGAAATGTACATCAAAGCATACACATTTTCATTGTATATACAAGAAGTGTACTTCAAAACATACACATCTTCATTGTACACTAAAGAAATGTACATCAAAACATACACACTTTCAGTGTACATTCAAGAAATGTACATCAAAACATACACATTTTCATTGTACATTCAAGAAATGTACGTCAAAACATACACATTTTCATTGTACATTCAAGAAATGTACATCAAAACATACACATTTTCATTGTACCTCAAGAAATCTACATCAAAACATACACATTTTCATTGTACACTCAAGAAATGTACATCAAAACATACACATTTTCATTGTACATTCAAGAAATGTATATCAAACATACACATTTTCATTGTGCATTCAAGAAATGTACATCAAAACATACACATTTTCATTGTACATTCAAGAAATGTACATCAAAATACACACATTTTCATTGTACACTCAAGAAATGTACATCAAAACATACACATTTTGAGTGTACATTCAAGTGATATACATCAAAACATGCACATTTTCATTGTATATACCAGAAATGTACATCAAAACATACACATTTTAATTGTACATTCAAGAAATGTACATCAAAACATACACATTTTCATTGTATATACCAGAAATGTACATCAAAACATACACATTTTCATTGTACATTCAAGAAATGTACATCAAAACATACACATTTTGACTGCACATTCTAGAAATAAACATCAAAACATACACATTTTCATTGTATATACATGAAATGTATATCAAAACATACACATTTTCAGTGTACATTCAAGAAATGTACTTCAAAACATACACATTTTCATTGTATATACAAGTAATGTACATCAAAACATACACATTTTCAGTGTACATTCAAGAAATGTACATCAAGACACACATTTTCATTGTACATTCAAGAAATGTATATCAAAACATACACATTTTCAGTGCACATTCAAGAAATGTACATCAAAACATACACATTTTCATTGTATATACAAGAAATGTACATCAAAGCCTACACATTTTCAGTATACATTCAAGAAATGTACATGAAAACATATACATTTTCATTGTATATTCAAGAAATGTATATCAAAACATACACATTTTTAGTGTACATTCAAGAAATGTACATCAAAACATACACATTTTCATTGTATATACAAGAAATGTACATCAAAACATACACATTTTCATTGTACACTGAAGAAATGTACATCAAAACATACACATTTTCAGTGTACATTCAAGAAATGTCTATCAAAACATACACATTTTCATTGTACATTCAAGAAATGTATATCAAAACATACACATTTTCATTGTACATTCAAGAAATGTACATCAAAACATACACATTTTCAGTGTACATTCAAGAAATGTATAACAAAAAATACACATTTTCAGTGTACATTCAAGAAATGTACATCAAAACAAACACCTTTTCATTGTACACTAAATAAAGGTATATCAAAACATACACATTTTCATTGTACACTCAATAAATATACATCAAAACATACACATTTTCATTGTACATTCAAGAAATGTACATCAAAACATACACATTTTCATTGTACACTGAAGAAATGTACATCAAAACATACACATTTTCATTGTACATTCAAGAAATGTACATCAAAACATACACATTTTCATTGTACACTCAAGAAATGTACATCAAAACATACACATTTTCATTGTACATTCAAGAAATGTACTTCAAAACATACACATTTTCATTGTACACTCAAGAAATGTACTTCAAAACATACACATTTTCAGTGTCCATTCAAGAAATGTATATCAAAACATACACATTTTCATTGTACATTCAAGAAATGTACATCAAAACATACACATTTTCATTGTACACTCAAGAAATGTACATCAAAACATACACATTTTCAGTGTACATTCATGAAATGTATATCAAAACATACACATTTTTATTGTACATTCCAGAAATGTACATCAAAACATATACATTTTCATTGTATATACAAGAAATGTACATAAAAACATACACATTTTCAGTGTACATTCAAGAAATGTACATGAAAACATATACATTTTCATTGTACATTCAAGAAATGTATATCAAAACATACACATTTTCACATTACATTCAAGAAATGTACATCAAAGCATACACATTTTCATGGTACATTCAAGAAATGTACATCAAAACATACACATTTTCATTGTACACTCAAGAAATGTACATCAAAACATACACATTTTCAGTGTACATTCAAGAAATATACATCAAAACATACACATT
Organism: Tenodera sinensis; assembly: GCA_030765045.1. Classification (NCBI taxonomy): domain Eukaryota; kingdom Metazoa; phylum Arthropoda; class Insecta; order Mantodea; family Mantidae; genus Tenodera; species Tenodera sinensis. Next base: position 110,238,907 of record CM060970.1, on the reverse strand, counting down.
TTCATTGTATATACCAGAAATGCACATCAAAACATACACATTTTCTTTGTACATTCAAGAACTGTACATCAAAACATACACATTTTCAGTGTACATTCAAGAAATGTACATCAAAACATACACATTTTCAGTGTACACTCAAGAAATGTACATCAAAACATACACATTTTCACTGTATATACAAGAATTGTACATCAAAACATACACATTTTCATTGTATATACAAGAAATGTATATCAAAACATACACATTTACAGTGTACATTCAAGAAATGTACATCAAAACATACACATTTTCATTGTATATCCAAGAAATGTACATCAAACCATACACATTTTCAGTGTACATTCAAGAAATGTACATCAAAACATACATTTTCATTGTACATACAAGAAATGTACATCAAAACATACACATTTTCAGTGTACATTCAGGAAATGTACATGAAAACATATACAGTTTCATTGTACATTCAAGAAATGTATATCAAAACATACACATTTTCAGATTACACTCAAGAATTTACATCTAAGCATACACATTTTCATTGTATATACAAGAAGTGTACATCAAAACATACACATCTTCATTGTACACTAAACAAATGTCCATCAAAACATACACACTTTCAGTGTACATTCAAGAAATGTACATCAAAACATACACATTTTCATTGTACATTCAAGAAATGTACATCAAAACATACACATTTTCATTGTACCTCAAGAAATCTACATCAAAACATACACATTTTCATTGTACACTCAAGAAATGTACATCAAAACATACACATTTTCATTGTACATTCAAGAAATGTATATCAAAACATACACATTTTCATTGTACATTCAAGAAATGTACATCAAAACATACACATTTTCATTGTACATTCAAGAAATGTACAACAAAACATACACATTTTCATTGTACATTCAAGGAATGTACATCAAAACATACACATTTTCATTGTACATTCAAGAATAGTACATCAAAACACACACATTTTCATTGTACACTCAAGAAATGTTCATCAAAACATACACATTTTGAGTGTACATTCAAGAGATATACATCAAAACATGCACATTTTCATTGTATATACCAGAAATGTACATCAAAACATACACATTTTCATTGTATATACAAGAAATGTATATCAAAACATACACATTTTAATTGTACATTCAAGAAATGTACATAAAAACATACACATTTTCATTGTATATACCAGAAATGTACATCAAAACATACACATCTTCATTGTACATTCAAGAAATGTACATCAAAACATACACATTTTCAGTGTACATTCAAGAAATGTATAACAAAAAATACACATTTTCAGTGTACATTCAAGAAATGTACATCAAAACAAACACCTTTTCATTGTACACTAAATAAAGGTATATCAAAACATACACATTTTCATTGTACATTCAATAAATATACATCAAAACATACACATTTTCATTGTACACTCAAGAAATGTACATCAAAACATACACATTTTCATTGTACATTCAAGAAATGTACATCAAAACATACACATTTTCATTGTACATTCAAGAAATGTACAACAAAACATACACATTTTCATTGTATATACAAGAAATGTACATCAAAGCCTACACATTTTCAGTATACATTCAAGAAATGTACATGAAAACATATACATTTTCATTGTATATTCAAGAAATGTATATCAAAACATACACATTTTTAGTGTACATTCAAGAAATGTAGATCAAAACATACACATTTTCATTGTATATACAAGAAATGTACATCAAAACATACACATTTTCATTGTACACTGAAGAAATGTACATCAAAACATACACATTTTCAGTGTACATTCAAGAAATGTCTATCAAAACATACACATTTTCATTGTACATTCAAGAAATGTATATCAAAACATACACATTTTCATTGTACATTCAAGAAATGTACATCAAAACATACACATTTTCAGTGTACATTCAAGAAATGTATAACAAAAAATACACATTTTCAGTGTACATTCAAGAAATGTACATCAAAACAAACACCTTTTCATTGTACACTAAATAAAGGTATATCAAAACATACACATTTTCATTGTACATTCAATAAATATACATCAAAACATACACATTTTCATTGTACATTCAAGAAATGTACATCAAAACATACACATTTTCATTGTACACTGAAGAAATGTACATCAAAACATACACATTTTCAGTGTACATTCAAGAAATGTACATCAAAACATACACATTTTCATTGTACATTCAAGAAATGTAGATCAAAACATACACATTTTCATTGTACACTCAAGAAATGTACATCAAAACATACACATTTTCATTGTACATTCAAGAAATGTACATCAAAACATACACATTTTTATTGTACACTCAAGAAATGTACATCAAAACATACACTTTTTCATTGTACATTCAAGAAATGTATATCAAAACATACACATTTTCATTGTACATTCAAGAAATGTACATCAAAACATACATATTTTCAGTGTACATTCAAGAAATGTATAACAAAAAATACACATTTTCAGTGTACATTCAAGAAATGTACATCAAAACAAACACCTTTTCATTGTACACTAAATAAATGTATATCAAAACATACACATTTTCATTGTACATTCAATAAATATACATCAAAACATACACATTTTCATTGTACTTTCAAGAAATGTACATCAAAACATACACATTTTCATTGTACACTGAAGAAATGTACATCAAAACATACACATTTTCATTGTACATTCAAGAAATGTACATCAAAACATACACATTTTCATTGTACACTCAAGAAATGTACATCAAAACATACACATTTTCATTGTACATTCAAGAAATGTACATCAAAACATACACATTTTCATTGTACACTCAAGAAATGTACTTCAAAACATACACATTTTCAGTGTACATTCAAGAAATGTATATCAAAAGATACACATTTTCATTGTACATTCAAGAAATGTACATCAAAACATACACATTTTGATTGTACATTCAAGAAATATACATCAAAACATGCACATTTTCATTGTACATTCAAGAAATGTACATCAAAACATACACATTTTCATTGTACACTCAAGAAATGTACATCAAAACATACACATTTTCAGTGTACATTCATGTAATGTATATCAAAACATACACATTTTCATTGTACATTCCAGAAATGTACATCAAAAGATATACATTTTCATTGTATATACAAGAAATGTACATCAAAACATACACATTTTCAGTGTACATTCAAGAAATGTACATGAAAACATATACATTTTCATTGTACATTCAAGAAATGTATATCAAAACATACACATTTTCAGATTACATTCAAGAAATGTACATCAAAGCATACACATTTTCATTGTACATTCAAGAAATGTACATCAAAACAGACACATTTTCATTGTACATTCAAGAAATGTACATCAAAACATACACACTTTCAGTGTACATTCAAGAAATGTACATCAAAACATACACATTTTCATTGTACATTCAAGAAATGTACATCAAAAAATACACATCTTCATTGTACCTCAAGAAATCTACATCAAAACATACACATTTTCATTGCACACTCAAGAAATGTACATCAAAACATACACATTTTCATTGTACATTCAAGAAATGTATATCAAAACATACACATTTTCATTGTACATTCAAGAAATGTACATCAAAACATACACATTTTCATTGTACATTCAAGAAATGTACAACAAAACATACACATTTTCATTGTACATTCAAGGAATGTACATCAAAACATACACATTTTCATTGTACATTCAAGAAATGTACATCAAAACACACACATTTTCATTGTACACTCAAGAAATGTACATCAAAACATACACATTTCGAGTGTACATTCAAGAGATATACATCAAAACATGCACATCTTCATTGTATATGTCAGAAATGTACATAAAAACATACACATTTTCATTGTATATACAAGAAATGTAAATCAAAACATACACATTTTCATTGTATATACAAGAAATGTATATCAAAACATACACATTTTCATTGTACATTCCAGAAATGTACATCAAAACATACACATTTTCAGTGAACATTCAAGAAATGTACATCAAAACATATACATTTTCATTGTATATACAAGAAATGTACATCAAAACATACACATTTTCATTGTACATTCAAGAAATGTACATCAAAACATACACATTTTCATTGTACATTCTAGAAATATACATCAAAACATACACATTTTCATTGTATATACAAGAAATGTACATCAAAACATACACATTTTCATTGTACACTCAAGAAATGTACATCAAAACATACACATTTTCAGTGTACATTCATGAAATGTATATCAAAACATACACATTTTCATTGTACATTCCAGAAATGTACATCAAAACATACACATTTTCAGTGAACATTCAAGAAATGTACATCAAAACATATACATTTTCATTGTATATACAAGAAATGTACATCAAAACATACACATTTTCAGTGTACATTCAAGAAATGTACATGAAAACATATACATTTTCATTGTAAATTCAAGAAATGTATATCAAAACATACACATTTTCAGATTACATTCAAGAAATGTACATCAAAGGATACATATTTTCATTGTATATACAAGAAATGTACATCAAAACATACACATCTTCATTGTACACTAAAGAAATGTACATCAAAACATACACACTTGCAGAGTACATTAAAGAAATGAACATCAAAACATACACATTTTCAGTGTACATTCAAGAAATGTACATCCATAACATACACATTTTCATTGTACATTCAAGAAATGTAGATCAAAACATACACATTTTCATTGTACATTCAAGAAATGTACATCAAAACATACACATTTTCATTGTACACTCAAGAAATGTACATCAAAACATACACATTTTTATTGTACACCAAAGAAATGTAGATCAAAACATACACATTTTCATTGTACATTCAAGAAATGTACATCAAAACATACACATTTTCATTGTACATTCAAGAAATGTACATCATAACATACACATTTTCAGTGTACATTCAAGAAATGTATAACAAAAAAGACACATTTTCAGTGTACATTCAAGAAATGTACATCAAAAGAAACACAGTTTCATTGTACACTAAAGAAATGTATATCAAAACATACACATTTTCATTGTACATTCAATAAATATACATCAAAACATACACATTTTCATTGTACATTCAAGAAATGTACATCAAAACATACACATTTTCATTGTACACTCAAGAAATGTACATCAAAACATACACATTTTCATTGTACATTCAAGAAACGTACATCAAAACATACACATTTTCATTGTACATTCAAGAAATATACATCAAAACATACACATTTTCATTGTACATTGAAGAAATGTACATCAAAACATACACATTTTCATTGTACACTCAAGAACTGTACATCAAAACATACACATTTTCAGTGTACATTCAAGAAATGTACATCAAAACATACACATTTTCAGTGTACATTCAAGAAATGTACATCAAAACATACACATTTTCACTGTATATACAAGAATTGTACATCAAAACATACACATTTTCATTGTATATACAAGAAATGTACATCAAACCATACACATTTTCAGTGTACATTCAAGAAATGTACATCAAAACATACATTTTCATTGTATATACAAGAAATGTACATCAAAACATACATATTTTCAGTGTACATTCAAGAAATGTACATGAAAACATATACATTTTCATTGTACATTCAAGAAATGTATATCAAAACATACACATTTTCAGATTACACTCAAGAAATGTACATCAAAGCATACACATTTTCATTGTATATACAAGAAGTGTACTTCAAAACATACACATCTTCATTGTACACTAAAGAAATGTACATCAAAACATACACACTTTCAGTGTACATTCAAGAAATGTACATCAAAACATACACATTTTCATTGTACATTCAAGAAATGTACGTCAAAACATACACATTTTCATTGTACATTCAAGAAATGTACATCAAAACATACACATTTTCATTGTACCTCAAGAAATCTACATCAAAACATACACATTTTCATTGTACACTCAAGAAATGTACATCAAAACATACACATTTTCATTGTACATTCAAGAAATGTATATCAAACATACACATTTTCATTGTGCATTCAAGAAATGTACATCAAAACATACACATTTTCATTGTACATTCAAGAAATGTACATCAAAACACACACATTTTCATTGTACACTCAAGAAATGTACATCAAAACATACACATTTTGAGTGTACCTTCAAGTGATATACATCAAAACATGCACATTTTCATTGTATATACCACAAATGTACATCAAAACATACACATTTTAATTGTACATTCAAGAAATGTACATCAAAACATACACATTTTCATTGTATATACCAGAAATGTACATCAAAACATACACATTTTCATTGTACATTCAAGAAATGTACATCAAAACATACACATTTTGACTGCACATTCTAGAAATAAACATCAAAACATACACATTTTCATTGTATATACATGAAATGTATATCAAAACATACACATTTTCAGTGTACATTCAAGAAATGTACTTCAAAACATACACATTTTCATTGTATATACAAGTAATGTACATCAAAACATACACATTTTCAGTGTACATTCAAGAAATGTACATCAAGACACACATTTTCATTGTACATTCAAGAAATGTATATCAAAACATACACATTTTCAGTGCACATTCAAGAAATGTACATCAAAACATACACATTTTCATTGTATATACAAGAAATGTACATCAAAGCCTACACATTTTCAGTATACATTCAAGAAATGTACATGAAAACATATACATTTTCATTGTATATTCAAGAAATGTATATCAAAACATACACATTTTTAGTGTACATTCAAGAAATGTACATCAAAACATACACATTTTCATTGTATATACAAGAAATGTACATCAAAACATACACATTTTCATTGTACACTGAAGAAATGTACATCAAAACATACACATTTTCAGTGTACATTCAAGAAATGTCTATCAAAACATACACATTTTCATTGTACATTCAAGAAATGTATATCAAAACATACACATTTTCATTGTACATTCAAGAAATGTACATCAAAACATACACATTTTCAGTGTACATTCAAGAAATGTATAACAAAAAATACACATTTTCAGTGTACATTCAAGAAATGTACATCAAACAAACACCTTTTCATTGTACACTAAATAAAGGTATATCAAAACATACACATTTTCATTGTACATTCAATAAATATACATCAAAACATACACATTTTCATTGTACATTCAAGAAATGTACATCAAAACATACACATTTTCATTGTACACTGAAGAAATGTACATCAAAACATACACATTTTCATTGTACATTCAAGAAATGTACATCAAAACATACACATTTTCATTGTACACTCAAGAAATGTACATCAAAACATACACATTTTCATTGTACATTCAAGAAATGTACTTCAAAACATACACATTTTCATTGTACACTCAAGAAATGTACTTCAAAACATACACATTTTCAGTGTCCATTCAAGAAATGTATATCAAAACATACACATTTTCATTGTACATTCAAGAAATGTACATCAAAACATACACATTTTCATTGTACACTCAAGAAATGTACATCAAAACATACACATTTTCAGTGTACATTCATGAAATGTATATCAAAACATACACATTTTTATTGTACATTCCAGAAATGTACATCAAAACATATACATTTTCATTGTATATACAAGAAATGTACATAAAAACATACACATTTTCAGTGTACATTCAAGAAATGTACATGAAAACATATACATTTTCATTGTACATTCAAGAAATGTATATCAAAACATACACATTTTCACATTACATTCAAGAAATGTACATCAAAGCATACACATTTTCATGGTACATTCAAGAAATGTACATCAAAACATACACATTTTCATTGTACACTCAAGAAATGTACATCAAAACATACACATTTTCAGTGTACATTCAAGAAATATACATCAAAACATACACATTTTCATTGTATATACCAGAAATGCACATCAAAACATACACATTTTCTTTGTACATTCAAGAACTGTACATCAAAACATACACATTTTCAGTGTACATTCAAGAAATGTACATCAAAACATACACATTTTCAGTGTACACTCAAGAAATGTACATCAAAACATACACATTTTCACTGTATATACAAGAATTGTACATCAAAACATACACATTTTCATTGTATATACAAGAAATGTATATCAAAACATACACATTTACAGTGTACATTCAAGAAATGTACATCAAAACATACACATTTTCATTGTATATCCAAGAAATGTACATCAAACCATACACATTTTCAGTGTACATTCAAGAAATGTACATCAAAACATACATTTTCATTGTATATACAAGAAATGTACATCAAAACATACACATTTTCAGTGTACATTCAGGAAATGTACATGAAAACATATACAGTTTCATTGTACATTCAAGAAATGTATATCAAAACATACACATTTTCAGATTACACTCAAGAAATGTACATCTAAGCATACACATTTTCATTGTATATACAAGAAGTGTACATCAAAACATACACATCTTCATTGTACACTAAACAAATGTACATCAAAACATACACACTTTCAGTGTACATTCAAGAAATGTACATCAAAACATACACATTTTCATTGTACATTCAAGAAATGTACATCAAAACATACACATTTTCATTGTACCTCAAGAAATCTACATCAAAACATACACATTTTCATTGTACACTCAAGAAATGTACATCAAAACATACACATTTTCATTGTACATTCAAGAAATGTATATCAAAACATACACATTTTCATTGTACATTCAAGAAATGTACTTCAAAACATACACATTTTCATTGTACATTCAAGAAATGTACAACAAAACATACACATTTTCATTGTACATTCAAGGAATGTACATCAAAACATACACATTTTCATTGTACATTCAAGAATAGTACATCAAAACACACACATTTTCATTGTACACTCAAGAAATGTACATCAAAACATACACATTTTGAGTGTACATTCAAGAGATATACATCAAAACATGCACATTTTCATTGTATATACCAGAAATGTACATCAAAACATACACATTTTCATTGTATATACAAGAAATGTATATCAAAACATACACATTTTAATTGTACATTCAAGAAATGTACATAAAAACATACACATTTTCATTGTATATACCAGAAATGTACATCAAAACATACACATCTTCATTGTACATTCAAGAAATGTACATCAAAACATACACATTTTCAGTGTACATTCAAGAAATGTATAACAAAAAATACACATTTTCAGTGTACATTCAAGAAATGTACATCAAAACAAACACCTTTTCATTGTACACTAAATAAAGGTATATCAAAACATACACATTTTCATTGTACATTCAATAAATATACATCAAAACATACACATTTTCATTGTACATTCAAGAAATGTACATCAAAACATACACATTTTCATTGTACACTGAAGAAATGTACATCAAAACATACACATTTTCATTGTACATTCAAGAAATGTACATCAAAACATACACATTTTCATTGTACACTCAAGAAATGTACATCAAAACATACACATTTTCATTGTACATTCAAGAAATGTACATCAAAACATACACATTTTCATTGTACATTCAAGAAATGTACAACAAAACATACACATTTTCATTGTATATACAAGAAATGTACATCAAAGCCTACACATTTTCAGTATACATTCAAGAAATGTACATGAAAACATATACATTTTCATTGTATATTCAAGAAATGTATATCAAAACATACACATTTTTAGTGTACATTCAAGAAATGTACATCAAAACATACACATTTTCATTGTATATACAAGAAATGTACATCAAAACATACACATTTTCATTGTACACTGAAGAAATGTACATCAAAACATACACATTTTCAGTGTACATTCAAGAAATGTCTATCAAAACATACACATTTTCATTGTACATTCAAGAAATGTATATCAAAACATACACATTTTCATTGTACAATCAAGAAATGTACATCAAAACATACACATTTTCAGTGTACATTCAAGAAATGTATAACAAAAAATACACATTTTCAGTGTACATTCAAGAAATGTACATCAAAACAAACACCTTTTCATTGTACACTAAATAAAGGTATATCAAAACATACACATTTTCATTGTACATTCAATAAATATACATCAAAACATACACATTTTCATTGTACATTCAAGAAATGTACATCAAAACATACACATTTTCATTGTACATTGAAGAAATGTACATCAAAACATACACATTTTCATTGTACATTCAAGAAATGTACATCAAAACATACACATTTTCATTGTACACTCACGAAATGTACATCAAAACATACACATTTTCATTGTACATTCAAGAAATGTACTTCAAAACATACACATTTTCATTGTACACTCAAGAAATGTACTTCAAAACATACACATTTTCAGTGTCCATTCAAGAAATGTATATCAAAACATACACATTTTCATTGTACATTCAAGAAATGTACATCAAAACATACACATTTTCATTGTACACTCAAGAAATGTACATCAAAACATACACATTTTCAGTGTACATTCATGAAATGTATATCAAAACATACACATTTTTATTGTACATTCCAGAAATGTACATCAAAACATATACATTTTCATTGTATATACAAGAAATGTACATAAAAACATACACATTTTCAGTGTACATTCAAGAAATGTACATGAAAACATATACATTTTCATTGTACATTCAAGAAATGTATATCAAAACATACACATTTTCACATTACATTCAAGAAATGTACATCAAAGCATACACATTTTCATGGTACATTCAAGAAATGTACATCAAAACATACACATTTTCATTGTACACTCAAGAAATGTACATCAAAACATACACATTTTCAGTGTACATTCAAGAAATATACATCAAAACATACACATTTTCATTGTATATACCAGAAATGCACATCAAAACATACACATTTTCTTTGTACATTCAAGAACTGTACATCAAAACATACACATTTTCAGTGTACATTCAAGAAATGTACATCAAAACATACACATTTTCAGTGTACACTCAAGAAACGTACATCAAAACATACACATTTTCACTGTATATACAAGAATTGTACATCAAAACATACACATTTTCATTGTATATACAAGAAATGTATATCAAAACATACACATTTACAGTGTACATTCAAGAAATGTACATCAAAACATACACATTTTCATTGTATATCCAAGAAATGTAAATCAAACCATACACATTTTCAGTGTACATTCAAGAAATGTACATCAAAACATACATTTTCATTGTATATACAAGAAATGTACATCAAAACATACACATTTTCAGTGTACATTGAAGAAATGTACATGAAAACATATACAGTTTCACTGTACATTCAAGAAATGTATATCAAAACATACACATTTTCAGATTACACTCAAGAAATGTACATCTAAGGATACACATTTTCATTGTATATACAAGAAGTGTACATCAAAACATACACATCTTCATTGTACACTAAACAAATGTACATCAAAACATACACATTTTCAGTGTACATTCAAGAAATGTACATCAAAACATACACATTTTCATTGTACATTCAAGAAATGTACATCAAAACATACAGATTTTCATTGTACCTCAAGAAATCTACATCAAAACATACACATTTTCATTGTACACTCAAGAAATGTACATCAAAACATACACATTTTCATTGTACATTCAAGAAATGTATATCAAAACATACACATTTTCATTGTACATTCAAGAAATGTACATCAAAACATACACATTTTCATTGTACATTCAAGAAATGTACAACAAAACATACACATTTTCATTGTACATCCAAGGAATGTACATCAAAACATACACATTTTCATTGTACATTCAAGAATAGTACATCAAAACACACACATTTTCATTGTACACTCAAGAAATGTACATCAAAACATACACATTTTGAGTGTACATTCAAGAGATATACATCAAAACATGCACATTTTCATTGTATATACCAGAAATGTACATCAAAACATACACATTTTCATTGTATATACAAGAAATGTATATCAAAACATACACATTTTAATTGTACATTCAAGAAATGTACATAAAAACATACACATTTTCATTGTATATACCAGAAATGTACATCAAAACATACACATCTTCATTGTACATTCAAGAAATGTACATCAAAACATACACATTTTCATTGTATATACCAGAGATGTACATCAAAACATACACATTTTCATTGTACATTCAAGAAATGTACATCAAAACATACACATTTTGACTGCACATTCTAGAAATATACATCAAAACATACACATTTTCATTGTATATCCCAGAAATGCACATCAAAACATACACATTTTCCTTGTACATTCAAGAACTGTATAACAAAAAATACACACTTTCAGTGTACATTCAAGAAATGTACATCAAAGCAAACACATTTTCATTGTATATACAAGAAATGTATATCAAAACATACACATTTTCATTGTATATACAAGAAATGTATATCAAAACATACACATTTTCAGTGTACATCCAAGAAATGTACTTCAAAACATACACATTTTCATTGTATATACAAGTAATGTACATCAAAACATACACATTTTCAGTGTACATTCAAGAAATGTACATCAAGACATACACATTTTCATTGTATATTCAAGAAATGTATATCAAAACATACACATTTTCAGTGCACATTCAAGAAATGTACATCAAAACATACACATTTTCATTGTATATACAAGAAATGTACATCAAAACCTACACATTTTCAGTGTACATTCAAGAAATGTACATCAAAACATACACATTTTCATTGTATATACAAGAAATGTACATCAAAACATACAAATTTTCATTGTACACTGAAGAAATGTACATCAAAACATACACATTTTCAGTGCACATTCAAGAAATGTACATCAAAACATACACATTTTCATTGTACATTCAAGAAATGTATATCAAAACATACACATTTTCAGTGTACATTCAAGAAATGTACATCAAAACATACACATTTTCATTGTATATACAAGAAATGTACATCAAAACATACACATTTTCATTGTACACTGAAGAAATGTACATCAAAACATACACATTTTCAGTGTACATTCGAGAAATGTACATCAAAACATACACATTTTCATTGTACATTCAAGAAATGTAGATCAAAACATACACATTTTCATTGTACACTCAAGAAATGTACATCAAAACATACACATTTTCATTGTATATTCAAGAAATGTACATCAAAACATACACATTTTTATTGTACACTCAAGAAATGTACATCAAAACATACACTTTTTCATTGTACATTCAAGAAATGTATATCAAAACATACACATTTTCATTGTACATTCAAGAAATGTACATCAAAACATACATATTTTCAGTGTACATTCAAGAAATGTATAACAAGAAATACACATTTTCAGAGTACATTCAAGAAATGTACATCAAAACAAACACCCTTTCATTGTACAGTAAATAAATGTATATCAAAACATACACATTTTCATTGTACATTCAATAAATATACATCAAAACATACACATTTTCATTGTACATTCAAGAAATGTACATCAAAACATACACATTTTCATTGTACACTGAAGAAATGTACATCAAAACATACACATTTTCATTGTACACTCAAGAAATGTATATCAAAACATACACATTTTCATTGTACATTCAAGAAATGTACTTCAAAACATACACATTTTCATTGTACATTCAAGAAATGTACAACAAAACATACACATTTTCATTGTACATTCAAGGAATGTACATCAAAACATACACATTTTCATTGTACATTCAAGAATAGTACATCAAAACACACACATTTTCATTGTACACTCAAGAAATGTACATCAAAACATACACATTTTGAGTGTACATTCAAGAGATATACATCAAAACATGCACATTTTCATTGTATATACCAGAAATGTACATCAAAACATACACATTTTCATTGTATATACAAGAAATGTATATCAAAACATACACATTTTAATTGTACATTCAAGAAATGTACATAAAAACATACACATTTTCATTGTATATACCAGAAATGTACATCAAAACATACACATCTTCATTGTACATTCAAGAAATGTACATCAAAACATACACATTTTCAGTGTACATTCAAGAAATGTATAACAAAAAATACACATTTTCAGTGTACATTCAAGAAATGTACATCAAAACAAACACCTTTTCATTGTACACTAAATAAAGGTATATCAAAACATACACATTTTCATTGTACATTCAATAAATATACATCAAAACATACACATTTTCATTGTACATTCAAGAAATGTACATCAAAACATACACATTTTCATTGTACACTGAAGAAATGTACATCAAAACATACACATTTTCATTGTACATTCAAGAAATGTACATCAAAACATACACATTTTCATTGTACACTCAAGAAATGTACATCAAAACATACACATTTTCATTGTACATTCAAGAAATGTACATCAAAACATACACATTTTCATTGTACATTCAAGAAATGTACAACAAAACATACACATTTTCATTGTATATACAAGAAATGTACATCAAAGCCTACACATTTTCAGTATACATTCAAGAAATGTACATGAAAACATATACATTTTCATTGTATATTCAAGAAATGTATATCAAAACATACACATTTTTAGTGTACATTCAAGAAATGTACATCAAAACATACACATTTTCATTGTATATACAAGAAATGTACATCAAAACATACACATTTTCATTGTACACTGAAGAAATGTACATCAAAACATACACATTTTCAGTGTACATTCAAGAAATGTCTATCAAAACATACACATTTTCATTGTACATTCAAGAAATGTATATCAAAACATACACATTTTCATTGTACAATCAAGAAATGTACATCAAAACATACACATTTTCAGTGTACATTCAAGAAATGTATAACAAAAAATACACATTTTCAGTGTACATTCAAGAAATGTACATCAAAACAAACACCTTTTCATTGTACACTAAATAAAGGTATATCAAAACATACACATTTTCATTGTACATTCAATAAATATACATCAAAACATACACATTTTCATTGTACATTCAAGAAATGTACATCAAAACATACACATTTTCATTGTACATTGAAGAAATGTACATCAAAACATACACATTTTCATTGTACATTCAAGAAATGTACATCAAAACATACACATTTTCATTGTACACTCAAGAAATGTACATCAAAACATACACATTTTCATTGTACATTCAAGAAATGTACTTCAAAACATACACATTTTCATTGTACACTCAAGAAATTTACTTCAAAACATACACATTTTCAGTGTCCATTCAAGAAATGTATATCAAAACATACACATTTTCATTGTACATTCAAGAAATGTACATCAAAACATACACATTTTCATTGTACACTCAAGAAATGTACATCAAAACATACACATTTTCAGTGTACATTCATGAAATGTATATCAAAACATACACATTTTTATTGTACATTCCAGAAATGTACATCAAAACATATACATTTTCATTGTATATACAAGAAATGTACATAAAAACATACACATTTTCAGTGTACATTCAAGAAATGTACATGAAAACATATACATTTTCATTGTACATTCAAGAAATGTATATCAAAACATACACATTTTCACATTACATTCAAGAAATGTACATCAAAGCATACACATTTTCATGGTACATTCAAGAAATGTACATCAAAACATACACATTTTCATTGTACACTCAAGAAATGTACATCAAAACATACACATTTTCAGTGTACATTCAAGAAATATACATCAAAACATACACATTTTCATTGTATATACCAGAAATGCACATCAAAACATACACATTTTCTTTGTACATTCAAGAACTGTACATCAAAACATACACATTTTCAGTGTACATTCAAGAAATGTACATCAAAACATACACATTTTCAGTGTACACTCAAGAAATGTACATCAAAACATACACATTTTCACTGTATATACAAGAATTGTACATCAAAACATACACATTTTCATTGTATATACAAGAAATGTATATCAAAACATACACATTTACAGTGTACATTCAAGGAATGTACATCAAAACATACACATTTTCATTGTATATCCAAGAAATGTACATCAAACCATACACATTTTCAGTGTACATTCAAGAAATGTACATCAAAACATACATTTTCATTGTATATACAAGAAATGTACATCAAAACATACACATTTTCAGTGTACATTGAAGAAATGTACATGAAAACATATACAGTTTCACTGTACATTCAAGAAATGTATATCAAAACATACACATTTTCAGATTACACTCAAGAAATGTTTATCTAAGCATACACATTTTCATTGTATATACAAGAAGTGTACATCAAAACATACACATCTTCATTGTACACTAAACAAATGTACATCAAAACATACACATTTTCAGTGTACATTCAAGAAATGTACATCAAAACATACACATTTTCATTGTACATTCAAGAAATGTACATCAAAACATACAGATTTTCATTGTACCTCAAGAAATCTACATCAAAACATACACATTTTCATTGTACACTCAAGAAATGTACATCAAAACATACACATTTTCATTGTACATTCAAGAAATGTATATCAAAACATACACATTTTCATTGTACATTCAAGAAATGTACATCAAAACATACACATTTTCATTGTACATTCAAGAAATGTACAACAAAACATACACATTTTCATTGTACATTCAAGGAATGTACATCAAAACATACACATTTTCATTGTACATTCAAGAATAGTACATCAAAACACACACATTTTCATTGTACACTCAAGAAATGTACATCAAAACATACACATTTTGAGTGTACATTCAAGAGATATACATCAAAACATGCACATTTTCATTGTATATACCAGAAATGTACATCAAAACATACACATTTTCATTGTATATACAAGAAATGTATATCAAAACATACACATTTTAATTGTACATTCAAGAAATGTACATAAAAACATACACATTTTCATTGTATATACCAGAAATGTACATCAAAACATACACATCTTCATTGTACATTCAAGAAATGTACATCAAAACATACACATTTTCATTGTATATACCAGAGATGTACATCAAAACATACACATTTTCATTGTACATTCAAGAAATGTACATCAAAACATACACATTTTGACTGCACATTCTAGAAATATACATCAAAACATACACATTTTCATTGTATATCCCAGAAATGCACATCAAAACATACACATTTTCCTTGTACATTCAAGAACTGTATAACAAAAAATACACACTTTCAGTGTACATTCAAGAAATGTACATCAAAGCAAACACATTTTCATTGTATATACAAGAAATGTATATCAAAACATACACATTTTCATTGTATATACAAGAAATGTATATCAAAACATACACATTTTCAGTGTACATCCAAGAAATGTACCTCAAAACATACACATTTTCATTGTATATACAAGTAATGTACATCAAAACATACACATTTTCAGTGTACATTCAAGAAATGTACATCAAGACATACACATTTTCATTGTATATTCAAGAAATGTATATCAAAACATACACATTTTCAGTGCACATTCAAGAAATGTACATCAAAACATACACATTTTCATTGTATATACAAGAAATGTACATCAAAACCTACACATTTTCAGTGTACATTCAAGAAATGTACATCAAAACATACACATTTTCATTGTATATACAAGAAATGTACATCAAAACATACACATTTTCATTGTACACTGAAGAAATGTACATCAAAACATACACATTTTCAGTGCACATTCAAGAAATGTACATCAAAACATACACATTTTCATTGTACATTCAAGAAATGTATATCAAAACATACACATTTTCAGTGTACATTCAAGAAATGTACATCAAAACATACACATTTTCATTGTATATACAAGAAATGTACATCAAAACATACACATTTTCATTGTACACTGAAGAAATGTACATCAAAACATACACATTTTCAGTGTACATTCGAGAAATGTACATCAAAACATACACATTTTCATTGTACATTCAAGAAATGTAGATCAAAACATACACATTTTCATTGTACACTCAAGAAATGTACATCAAAACATACACATTTTCATTGTATATTCAAGAAATGTACATCAAAACATACACATTTTTATTGTACACTCAAGAAATGTACATCAAAACATACACTTTTTCATTGTACATTCAAGAAATGTATATCAAAACATACACATTTTCATTGTACATTCAAGAAATGTACATCAAAACATACATATTTTCAGTGTACATTCAAGAAATGTATAACAAGAAATACACATTTTCAGAGTACATTCAAGAAATGTACATCAAAACAAACACCCTTTCATTGTACAGTAAATAAATGTATATCAAAACATACACATTTTCATTGTACATTCAATAAATATACATCAAAACATACACATTTTCATTGTACATTCAAGAAATGTACATCAAAACATACACATTTTCATTGTACACTGAAGAAATGTACATCAAAACATACACATTTTCATTGTACACTCAAGAAATGTACATCAAAACATACACATTTTCATTGTACACTCAAGAAATGTACATCAAAACATACACATTTTCATTGTACATTCAAGAAATGTACATCAAAACATACACATTTTCATTGTACACTCAAGAAATGTACTTCAAAACATACACATTTTCAGTGTACATTCAAGAAATGTATATCAAAACATACACATTTTCATTGTACATTCAAGAAATGTACATCAGAACATATACATTTTGATTGTACATTCAAGAAATATACATCAAAACATGCACATTTTCATTGTACATTCAAGAAATGTACATCAAAACATACACATTTTCATTGTACACTAGAGAAATGTACATCAAAACATACACATTTTCAGTGTACATTCATGAAATGTATATCAAAGCATACACATTTTCATTGTACATTCCAGAAATGTACATCAAAACATATACATTTTCATTGTATATACAAGAAATGTACATCAAAACATACACATTTTCAGTGTACATTCAAGAAATGTACATGAAAACATATACATTTTCATTGTACATTCAAGAAATGTATATCAAAACATACACATTTTCAGATTACATTCAAGAAATGTACATCAAAGCATACACATTTTCATTGTACATTCAAGAAATGTACATCAAAACATACACACTTTCAGTGTACATTCAAGAAATGTACATCAAAACATACACACTTTCAGTGTACATTCAAGAAATGTACATCAAAACATACACATTTTCATTGTACATTCAGGAATTGTACATCAAAACATACACATTTTCATTGTACATTCAAGAAATGTACATCAAAAAATACACATCTTCATTGTACCTCAAGAAATCTACATCAAAACATACACATTTTCATTGCACACTCAAGAAATGTACATCAAAACATACACATTTTCATTGTACATTCAAGAAATGTATATCAAAAGATACACATTTTCATTGTACATTCAAGAAATGTACATCAAAATATACACATTTTCATTGTACATTCAAGAAATGTACAACAAAACATACACATTTTCATTGTACATTCAAGGAATGTACATCAAAACATACACATTTTATTTGTACACTCAAGAAATGTACATCAAAACATACACATTTTGAGTGTACATTCAAGAGATATACATCAAAACATGCACATTTTCATTGTATATGTCAGAAATGTACATAAAAACATACACATTTTCATTGTATATACAAGAAATGTAAATCAAAACATACACATTTTCATTGTATATACAAGAAATGTATATCAAAACATACACATTTTCATTGTACATTCCAGAAATGTACATCAAAACAAACACATTTTCATTGTACACTAAAGAAGTGTATATCAAAACATACACATTTTCATTGTACATTCAATAAATATACATCAAAACATACACATTTTCATTGTACACTCAAGAAATGCACATCAAAACATACACATTTTCATTGTACATTCAATAAATGTACATCAAAACATACACATTTTCATTGTACATTCAAGAAGTATACATCAAAACATACACATTTTCATTGTACATTCAAGAAATGTACATCAAAACATACACATTTTCATTGTACATTCAAGAATTGTACATCAAAACATACACATTTTCAGTGTACATTCAAGAAATGTACATCAAAACATACACATTTTCATTGTACATTCAAGAAATGTACATCAAAACATACACATTTTCATTGTACATTCTAGAAATATACATCAAAACATACACATTTTCATTGTATGTACAAGAAATGTACATCAAAACATACACATTTTCATTGTACATTCAAGAAATGTACATCAAAACATACACATTTTGAGTGTACATTCAAGAAATATACATCAAAAGATACACATTTTCATTGTATATACCAGAAATGTACATCAAAACATACACATTTTCATTGTATATACAAGAAATGTACATCAAAACATACACATTTTCATTGTATATACCAGAAATGTACATCAAAACATACACATTTTCATTGTACAATCAAGAAATGTACATCAAAACATAAACATTTTCATTGTATATACCAGAAATGTACATCAAAACATACACATTTTCATTGTATATACCAGAAATGTACATCAAAACATACACATTTTCATTGTACATTCAAGAAATGTACATCAAAACATACACATTTTGAGTGTACATTCAAGAAAAGTACATCAAAACATACACATTTTCAGTGTACACTCAAGAAATGTATAACACAAAATACACATTTTCAGTGTACATTCAAGAAATGTACATCAAAACATACACATTTTCATTGTACATTCCAGAAATGTACATCAAAACATACACATTTTCAGCGAACATTCAAGAAATGTACATCAAAACATATACATTTTCATTGTATATACAAGAAATGTACATCAAAACATACACATTTTCATTGTACATTCAAGAAATGTACATCAAAACATACACATTTTCATTGTACATTCTAGAAATATACATCAAAACATACACATTTTCATTGTATATACAAGAAATGTACATCAAAACATACACATTTTCATTGTACACTCAAGAAATGTACATCAAAACATACACATTTTCAGTGTACATTCATGAAATGTATATCAAAACATACACATTTTCATTGTACATTCCAGAAATGTACATCAAAACATACACATTTTCAGTGAACATTCAAGAAATGTACATCAAAACATATACATTTTCATTGTATATACAAGAAAGGTACATCAAAACATACACATTTTCAGTGTACATTCAAGAAATGTACATGAAAACATATACATTTTCATTGTAAATTCAAGAAATGTATATCAAAACATACACATTTTCAGATTACATTCAAGAAATGTACATCAAAGCATACATATTTTCATTGTATATACAAGAAATGTACATCAAAACATACACATCTTCATTGTACACTAAAGAAATGTACATCAAAACATACACAATTGCAGAGTACATTAAAGAAATGTACATCAAAACATACACATTTTCAGTGTACATTCAAGAAATGTACATCCATAACATACACATTTTCATTGTACATTCAAGAAATGTAGATCAAAACATACACATTTTCATTGTACATTCAAGAAATGTACATCAAAACATACACATTTTTATTGTACACCAAAGAAATGTACATCAAAACATACACTTTTTCATTGTGCATTCAAGAAATGTATATCAAAACATACACATTTTCATTGTACATTCAAGAAATGTACATCATAACATACACATTTTCAGTGTACATTCAAGAAATGTATAACAAAAAAGACACATTATCAGTGTGCATTCAAGAAATGTACATCAAAACAAACACAGTTTCATTGTACACTAAAGAAATGTATATCAAAACATACACATTTTCATTGTACATTCAATAAATATACATCAAAACATACACATTTTCATTGTACATTCAAGAAATGTACATCAAAACATACACATTTTCATTGCACACTCAAGAAATGTACATCAAAACATACACATTTTCATTGTACATTCAAGAAATGTACATCAAAACATACACATTTTCATTGTACATTCAAGAAATATACATCAAAACATACACATTTTCATTGTACATTGAAGAAATGTACATCAAAACATACACATTTTCATTGTACATTCTAGAAATATACATCAAAGCATACACATTTTCAACTTATATACAAGAAATGTACATCAAAACATACACATTTTCATTGTACATTCAAGAACTGTACATCAAAACATACACATTTTGAGTGTACATTCAAGAAATATACATCAAAAGATACACATTTTCATTGTATATACCAGAAATGTACATCAAAACATACACATTTTCATTGTATATACCAGAAATGTACATCAAAACATATACATTTTCATTGTACATTCAAGAAATGTACATCAAAACATACACATTTTGAGTGTACATTCAAGAGATATACATCAAAACATGCACATTTTCATTGTATATACCAGAAATGTACATCAAAACATACACATTTTCATTGTATATACAAGAAATGTACATCAAAACATACACATTTTCATTGTATATACCAGAAATGTAAATCAAAGCATACACATTTTCATTGTACAATCAAGAAATGTACATCAAAACATAAACATTTTCATTGTATATACCAGAAATGTACATCAAAACATACACATTTTCATTGTACATTCAAGAAATGTACATCAAAACATACACATTTTGAGTGTACATTCACCAAATGCACATCAAAACATACACAGTTTCATTGTACATTCAAGAAATGTACATCAAAACATACACATTTTCAGTGTACATTCAAGAAATGTACATCAAAACATACACATTTTCACTGTATATACAAGAATTGTACATCAAAACATACACATTTTCATTGTATATACAAGAAATGTATATCAAAACATACATATTTACAGTGTACATTCAAGAAATGTACATCAAAACATACACATTTTCATTGTATATATAAGAAATGTACATCAAACCATACACATTTTCAGTGTACATTCAAGAAATGTACATCAGAACATACATTTTCATTGTATATACAAGAAATGTACATCAAAACATACACATTTTCAGTGTACATTCAAGAAATGTACATGAAAACATATACATTTTCATTGTACATTCAAGAAATGTATATCAAAGCATTCACATTTTCAGATTACACTCAAGAAATGTACATCAAAGCATACACATTTTCAATGTATATACAAGAAATGCACATCAAAACATACACATCTTCATTGTACACTAAAGAAATGTACATCAAAACATACACACCTTCAGTGTACATTCAAGAAATGTACATCAAAACATACACATTTTCATTGTACATTCAAGAAATGTACATCAAAACATACACATTTTCATTGTACATTCAAGAAATGTACATCAAAACATACACATTTTCATTGTACACTCAACAAATGTACATCAAAACATACACATTTTCATTGTACATTCAAGAAATGTACATCAAAACATACACATTTTCATTGTACACTCAAGAAATGTACATCAAAACATACACATTTTCAGTGTACATTCAAGAAATGTACATCAAAACATACACATTTTCATTGTACATTCAAGAAATGTACATCAAAACATACACATTTTCATTGTACACTCAAGAAATGTACATCAAAACATACACATTTTCATTGTACATTCAAGAAATGTACATCAAAACATACACATTTTGAGTGTACATTCAAGAAATATACATCAAAAGATACACATTTTCATTGTATATACCAGAAATGTACATCAAAACATACACATTTTCATTGTATATACCAGAAATGTACATCAAAACATATACATTTTCATTGTACATTCAAGAAATGTACATCAAAACATACACATTTTAAGTGTACATTCAAGAGATATACATCAAAACATGCACATTTTCATTGTATATACCAGAAATGTACATCAAAACACACATTTTCATTGTATATACAAGAAATGTACATCAAAACATACACATTTTCATTGTATATACCAGAAATGTACATCAAAACATACACATTTTCATTGTACAATCAAGAAATGTACATCAAAACATAAACATTTTCATTGTATATACCAGAAATGTACATCAAAACATACACATTTTCATTGTACATTCAAGAAATGTACATCAAAACATACACATTTTGAGTGTACATTCACGAAATGCACATCAAAACATACACATTTTCATTGTACATTCAAGAACTGTACATCAAAACATACACATTTTCAGTGTACATTCAAGAAATGTACATCAAAACATACACATTTTCAGTGTACATTCAAGAAATGTACATCAAAACATACACATTTTCACTGTATATACAAGAATTGTACATCAAAACATACACATTTTCATTGTATATACAAGAAATGCATATCAAAACATACACATTTACAGTGTACATTCAAGAAATGTACATCAAAACATACACATTTTCATTGTATATACCAGAAATGTAAATCAAAACATGCACATTTTCATTGTACAATCAAGAAATGTACATCAAAACATAAACATTTTCATTGTATATACCAGAAATGTACATCAAAACATACACATTTTCATTGTACATTCAAGAAATGTACATCAAAACATACACATTTTGAGTGTACATTCACAAAATGCACATCAAAACATACACATTTTCATTGTACATTCAAGAAATGTACATCAAAACATACACATTTTCAGTGTACATTCAAGAAATGTACATCAAAACATACACATTTTCACTGTATATACAAGAATTGTACATCAAAACATACACATTTTCATTGTATATACACGAAATGTATATCAAAACATACACATTTACAGTGTACATTCAAGAAATGTACATCAAAACATACACATTTTCATTGTATATATAAGAAATGTACATCAAACCATACACATTTTCAGTGTACATTCAAGAAATGTACATCAAAACATACATTTTCATTGTATATACAAGAAATGTACATCAAAACATACACATTTTCAGTGTACATTCAAGAAATGTACATGAAAACATATACATTTTCATTGTACATTCAAGAAATGTATATCAAAGCATACACATTTTCAGATTACACTCAAGAAATGTACATCAAAGCATACACATTTTCAATGTATATACAAGAAATGTACATCAAAACATACACATCTTCATTGTACACTAAAGAAATGTACATCAAAACATACACACTTTCAGTGTACATTCAAGAAATGTACATCAAAACATACACATTTTCATTGTACATTCAAGAAATGTACATCAAAACATACACATTTTCATTGTACATTCAAGAAATGTACATCAAAACATACACATTTTCATTGTACACTCAACAAATGTACATCAAAACATACACATTTTCATTGTACATTCAAGAAATGTACATCAAAACATACACATTTTCATTGTACACTCAAGAAATGTACATCAAAACATACACATTTTCAGTGTACATTCAAGAAATGTACATCAAAACATACACATTTTCATTGTACATTCAAGAAATGTACATCAAAACTTACACATTTTCATTGTACACTCAAGAAATGTACATCAAAACATACACATTTTCATTGTACATTCAAGAAATGTACATCACAACATACACATTTTGAGTGTACATTCAAGAAATATACATCAAAAGATACACATTTTCATTGTATATACCAGAAATGTACATCAAAACATACACATTTTCATTGTATATACCAGAAATGTACATCAAAACATATACATTTTCATTGTACATTCAAGAAATGTACATCAAAACATACACATTTTAAGTGTACATTCAAGAGATATACATCAAAACATGCACAATTTCATTGTATATACCAGAAATGTACATCAAAACATACACATTTTCATTGTATATACAAGAAATGTACATCAAAACATACACATTTTCATTGTATATACCAGAAATGTACATCAAAACATACACATTTTCATTGTACAATCAAGAAATGTACATCAAAACATAAACATTTTCATTGTATATACCAGAAATGTACATCAAAACATACACATTTTCATTGTACATTCAAGAAATGTACATCAAAACATACACATTTTGAGTGTACATTCACGAAATGCACATCAAAACATACACATTTTCATTGTACATTCAAGAACTGTACATCAAAACATACACATTTTCAGTGTACATTCAAGAAATGTACATCAAAACATACACATTTTCAGTGTACATTCAAGAAATGTACATCAAAACATACACATTTTCACTGTGTATACAAGAATTGTACATCAAAACAAACACATTCTCATTGTATATACAAGAAATGCATATCAAAACATACACATTTACAGTGTACATTCAAGAAATGTACATCAAAACATTCACATTTTCATTGTATATATAAGAAATGTACATCAAACCATACACATTTTCAGTGTACATTCAAGAAATGTACATCAAAACATACATTTTCATTGTATATACAAAAAATGTACATCAAAACATACACATTTTCAGTGTACATTCAAGAAATGTACATGAAAACATATACATTTTCATTGTACATTCAAGAAATGTATATCAAAGTATACACATTTTCAGATTACACTCAAGAAATGTACATCAAAGCATACACATTTTCATTGTATATACAAGAAATGTACATCAAAACATACACATCTTCATTGTACACTAAAGAAATGTACATCAAAACATACACACTTTCAGTGTACATTCAAGAAATGTACATCAAAACATACACATTTTCATTGTACATTCAAGAAATGTACATCAAAACATACACATTTTCATTGTACATTCAAGAAATGTACATCAAAACATACACATTTTCATTGTACCTCAAGAAATCTACATCAAAACATACACATTTTCATTGTACACTCAAGAAATGTACATCAAAACATACACATTTTCATTGTACATTCAAGAAATGTATATCAAAACATACACATTTTCATTGTACATTCAAGAAGCGTACATCAAAACATACACATTTTCATTGTACATTCAAGAAATGTACAACAAAACATACACATTTTCATTGTACATTCAAGGAATGTACATCAAAACACACACATTTTCATTGTACACTCAAGAAATGTACATCAAAACATACACATTTTGAGTGTACATTCAGGAGATATACATCAAAACATGCACATTTTCATTGTATATACCAGAAATGTACATCAAAACATACACATTTTCATTGTATATACAAGAAATGTATATCAAAACATACACATTTTCATTGTACATTCAAGAAATGTACATCAAAACATACACATTTTCATTGTATATACCAGAAATGTACATCAAAACATACACATTTTCATTGTACATTCAAGAAATGTACATCAAAACATACTCATTTTCATTGTATATACCAGAAATGTACATCAAAACATACACATTTTCATTGTATATACCAGAAATGTACATCAAAACATACACATTTTCATTGTACATTCAAGAAATGTACATCAAAACATACACATTTTGAGTGTACATTCAAGAAAAGTACATCAAAACATACACATTTTCAGTGTACATTCAAGAAATGTATAACACAAAATACACATTTTCAGTGTACATTCAAGAAATGTACATCAAAACATACACATTTTCATTGTACATTCCAGAAATGTACATCAAAACATACACATTTTCAGCGAACATTCAAGAAATGTACATCAAAACATATACATTTTCATTGTATATACAAGAAATGTACATCAAAACATACACATTTTCATTGTACATTCAAGAAATGTACATCAAAACATACACATTTTCATTGTACATTCTAGAAATATACATCAAAACATACACATTTTCATTGTATATACAAGAAATGTACATCAAAACATACACATTTTCATTGTACACTCAAGAAATGTACATCAAAACATACACATTTTCAGTGTACATTCATGAAATGTATATCAAAACATACACATTTTCATTGTACATTCCAGAAATGTACATCAAAACATACACATTTTCAGTGAACATTCAAGAAATGTACATCAAAACATATACATTTTCATTGTATATACAAGAAAGGTACATCAAAACATACACATTTTCAGTGTACATTCAAGAAATGTACATGAAAACATATACATTTTCATTGTAAATTCAAGAAATGTATATCAAAACATACACATTTTCAGATTACATTCAAGAAATGTACATCAAAGCATACATATTTTCATTGTATATACAAGAAATGTACATCAAAACATACACATCTTCATTGTACACTAAAGAAATGTACATCAAAACATACACAATTGCAGAGTACATTAAAGAAATGTACATCAAAACATACACATTTTCAGTGTACATTCAAGAAATGTACATCCATAACATACACATTTTCATTGTACATTCAAGAAATGTAGATCAAAACATACACATTTTCATTGTACATTCAAGAAATGTACATCAAAACATACACATTTTTATTGTACACCAAAGAAATGTACATCAAAACATACACTTTTTCATTGTGCATTCAAGAAATGTATATCAAAACATACACATTTTCATTGTACATTCAAGAAATGTACATCATAACATACACATTTTCAGTGTACATTCAAGAAATGTATAACAAAAAAGACACATTATCAGTGTGCATTCAAGAAATGTACATCAAAACAAACACAGTTTCATTGTACACTAAAGAAATGTATATCAAAACATACACATTTTCATTGTACATTCAATAAATATACATCAAAACATACACATTTTCATTGTACATTCAAGAAATGTACATCAAAACATACACATTTTCATTGCACACTCAAGAAATGTACATCAAAACATACACATTTTCATTGTACATTCAAGAAATGTACATCAAAACATACACATTTTCATTGTACATTCAAGAAATATACATCAAAACATACACATTTTCATTGTACATTGAAGAAATGTACATCAAAACATACACATTTTCATTGTACATTCTAGAAATATACATCAAAGCATACACATTTTCAACTTATATACAAGAAATGTACATCAAAACATACACATTTTCATTGTACATTCAAGAACTGTACATCAAAACATACACATTTTGAGTGTACATTCAAGAAATATACATCAAAAGATACACATTTTCATTGTATATACCAGAAATGTACATCAAAACATACACATTTTCATTGTATATACCAGAAATGTACATCAAAACATATACACTTTCATTGTACATTCAAGAAATGTACATCAAAACATACACATTTTGAGTGTACATTCAAGAGATATACATCAAAACATGCACATTTTCATTGTATATACCAGAAATGTACATCAAAACATACACATTTTCATTGTATATACAAGAAATGTACATCAAAACATACACATTTTCATTGTATATACCAGAAATGTAAATCAAAGCATACACATTTTCATTGTACAATCAAGAAATGTACATCAAAACATAAACATTTTCATTGTATATACCAGAAATGTACATCAAAACATACACATTTTCATTGTACATTCAAGAAATGTACATCAAAACATACACATTTTGAGTGTACATTCACCAAATGCACATCAAAACATACACATTTTCATTGTACATTCAAGAAATGTACATCAAAACATACACATTTTCAGTGTACATTCAAGAAATGTACATCAAAACATACACATTTTCACTGTATATACAAGAATTGTACATCAAAACATACACATTTTCATTGTATATACAAGAAATGTATATCAAAACATACATATTTACAGTGTACATTCAAGAAATGTACATCAAAACATACACATTTTCATTGTATATATAAGAAATGTACATCAAACCATACACATTTTCAGTGTACATTCAAGAAATGTACATCAGAACATACATTTTCATTGTATATACAAGAAATGTACATCAAAACATACACATTTTCAGTGTACATTCAAGAAATGTACATGAAAACATATACATTTTCATTGTACATTCAAGAAATGTATATCAAAGCATTCACATTTTCAGATTACACTCAAGAAATGTACATCAAAGCATACACATTTTCAATGTATATACAAGAAATGTACATCAAAACATACACATCTTCATTGTACACTAAAGAAATGTACATCAAAACATGCACACTTTCAGTGTACATTCAAGAAATGTACATCAAAACATACACATTTTCATTGTACATTCAAGAAATGTACATCAAAACATACACATTTTCATTGTACATTCAAGAAATGTACATCAAAACATACACATTTTCATTGTACACTCAACAAATGTACATCAAAACATACACATTTTCATTGTACATTCAAGAAATGTACATCAAAACATACACATTTTCATTGTACACTCAAGAAATGTACATCAAAACATACACATTTTCAGTGTACATTCAAGAAATGTACATCAAAACATACACATTTTCATTGTACATTCAAGAAATGTACATCAAAACATACACATTTTCATTGTACACTCAAGAAATGTACATCAAAACATACACATTTTCATTGTACATTCAAGAAATGTACATCAAAACATACACATTTTGAGTGTACATTCAAGAAATATACATCAAAAGATACACATTTTCATTGTATATACCAGAAATGTACATCAAAACATACACATTTTCATTGTATATACCAGAAATGTACATCAAAACATATACATTTTCATTGTACATTCAAGAAATGTACATCAAAACATACACATTTTAAGTGTACATTCAAGAGATATACATCAAAACATGCACATTTTCATTGTATATACCAGAAATGTACATCAAAACACACATTTTCATTGTATATACAAGAAATGTACATCAAAACATACACATTTTCATTGTATATACCAGAAATGTACATCAAAACATACACATTTTCATTGTACAATCAAGAAATGTACATCAAAACATAAACATTTTCATTGTATATACCAGAAATGTACATCAAAACATACACATTTTCATTGTACATTCAAGAAATGTACATCAAAACATACACATTTTGAGTGTACATTCACGAAATGCACATCAAAACATACACATTTTCATTGTACATTCAAGAACTGTACATCAAAACATACACATTTTCAGTGTACATTCAAGAAATGTACATCAAAACATACACATTTTCAGTGTACATTCAAGAAATGTACATCAAAACATACACATTTTCACTGTATATACAAGAATTGTACATCAAAACATACACATTTTCATTGTATATACAAGAAATGCATATCAAAACATACACATTTACAGTGTACATTCAAGAAATGTACATCAAAACATACACATTTTCATTGTATATACCAGAAATGTAAATCAAAACATGCACATTTTCATTGTACAATCAAGAAATGTACATCAAAACATAAACATTTTCATTGTATATACCAGAAATGTACATCAAAACATACACATTTTCATTGTACATTCAAGAAATGTACATCAAAACATACACATTTTGAGTGTACATTCACAAAATGCACATCAAAACATACACATTTTCATTGTACATTCAAGAAATGTACATCAAAACATACACATTTTCAGTGTACATTCAAGAAATGTACATCAAAACATACACATTTTCACTGTATATACAAGAATTGTACATCAAAACATACACATTTTCATTGTATATACACGAAATGTATATCAAAACATACACATTTACAGTGTACATTCAAGAAATGTACATCAAAACATACACATTTTCATTGTATATATAAGAAATGTACATCAAACCATACACATTTTCAGTGTACATTCAAGAAATGTACATCAAAACATACATTTTCATTGTATATACAAGAAATGTACATCAAAACATACACATTTTCAGTGTACATTCAAGAAATGTACATGAAAACATATACATTTTCATTGTACATTCAAGAAATGTATATCAAAGCATACACATTTTCAGATTACACTCAAGAAATGTACATCAAAGCATACACATTTTCAATGTATATACAAGAAATGTACATCAAAACATACACATCTTCATTGTACACTAAAGAAATGTACATCAAAACATACACACTTTCAGTGTACATTCAAGAAATGTACATCAAAACATACACATTTTCATTGTACATTCAAGAAATGTACATCAAAACATACACATTTTCATTGTACATTCAAGAAATGTACATCAAAACATACACATTTTCATTGTACACTCAACAAATGTACATCAAAACATACACATTTTCATTGTACATTCAAGAAATGTACATCAAAACATACACATTTTCATTGTACACTCAAGAAATGTACATCAAAACATACACATTTTCAGTGTACATTCAAGAAATGTACATCAAAACATACACATTTTCATTGTACATTCAAGAAATGTACATCAAAACTTACACATTTTCATTGTACACTCAAGAAATGTACATCAAAACATACACATTTTCATTGTACATTCAAGAAATGTACATCACAACATACACATTTTGAGTGTACATTCAAGAAATATACATCAAAAGATACACATTTTCATTGTATATACCAGAAATGTACATCAAAACATACACATTTTCATTGTATATACCAGAAATGTACATCAAAACATATACATTTTCATTGTACATTCAAGAAATGTACATCAAAACATACACATTTTAAGTGTACATTCAAGAGATATACATCAAAACATGCACAATTTCATTGTATATACCAGAAATGTACATCAAAACATACACATTTTCATTGTATATACAAGAAATGTACATCAAAACATACACATTTTCATTGTATATACCAGAAATGTACATCAAAACATACACATTTTCATTGTACAATCAAGAAATGTACATCAAAACATAAACATTTTCATTGTATATACCAGAAATGTACATCAAAACATACACATTTTCATTGTACATGCAAGAAATGTACATCAAAACATACACATTTTGAGTGTACATTCACGAAATGCACATCAAAACATACACATTTTCATTGTACATTCAAGAACTGTACATCAAAACATACACATTTTCAGTGTACATTCAAGAAATGTACATCAAAACATACACATTTTCAGTGTACATTCAAGAAATGTACATCAAAACATACACATTTTCACTGTGTATACAAGAATTGTACATCAAAACAAACACATTCTCATTGTATATACAAGAAATGCATATCAAAACATACACATTTACAGTGTACATTCAAGAAATGTACATCAAAACATTCACATTTTCATTGTATATATAAGAAATGTACATCAAACCATACACATTTTCAGTGTACATTCAAGAAATGTACATCAAAACATACATTTTCATTGTATATACAAAAAATGTACATCAAAACATACACATTTTCAGTGTACATTCAAGAAATGTACATGAAAACATATACATTTTCATTGTACATTCAAGAAATGTATATCAAAGTATACACATTTTCAGATTACACTCAAGAAATGTACATCAAAGCATACACATTTTCATTGTATATACAAGAAATGTACATCAAAACATACACATCTTCATTGTACACTAAAGAAATGTACATCAAAACATACACACTTTCAGTGTACATTCAAGAAATGTACATCAAAACATACACATTTTCATTGTACATTCAAGAAATGTACATCAAAACATACACATTTTCATTGTACATTCAAGAAATGTACATCAAAACATACACATTTTCATTGTACCTCAAGAAATCTACATCAAAACATACACATTTTCATTGTACACTCAAGAAATGTACATCAAAACATACACATTTTCATTGTACATTCAAGAAATGTATATCAAAACATACACATTTTCATTGTACATTCAAGAAGCGTACATCAAAACATACACATTTTCATTCTACATTCAAGAAATGTACAACAAAACATACACATTTTCATTGTACATTCAAGGAATGTACATCAAAACACACACATTTTCATCGTACACTCAAGAAATGTACATCAAAACATACACATTTTGAGTGTACATTCAAGAGATATACATCAAAACATGCACATTTTCATTGTATATACCAGAAATGTACATCAAAACATACACATTTTCATTGTATATACAAGAAATGTATATCAAAACATACACATTTTCATTGTACATTCAAGAAATGTACATCAAAACATACACATTTTCATTGTATATACCAGAAATGTACATCAAAACATACACATTTTCATTGTACATTCAAGAAATGTACATCAAAACATACTCATTTTCATTGTATATACCAGAAATGTACATCAAAACATACACATCTTCATTGTACATTCAAGAAATGTGCATCAAAACATACACATTTTCATTGTATATACCAGAAATGTACATCAAAACATACACATTTTCATTGTACATTCACGAAATGTACATCAAAACATACACATTTTGACCGCACATTCTAGAAATATACATCAAAACATACACATTTTCATTGTATATACCAGAAATGCACATCAAAACATACACATTTTCATTGTACATTCAAGAACTGTACATCAAAGCATACACATTTTCAGTGTACATTCAAGAAATGTACATCAAAGCATACACATTTTCATTGTATATACAAGAAATGTACATCAAAACATACACATTTTCATTGTATATACAAGAAATGTATATCAAAACATACACATTTTCAGTGTACATTCAAGAAATGTACATCAAAACATACACATTTTCAATGTACATTCAAGAAATGTACATCAAGACATACACATTTTCATTGTACATTCAAGAAATGTACATCAAAACACACATTTTCAGTGCACATTCAAGAAATGTACATCAGAACATACACATTTTCATTGTATATACAAGAAATGTACATCAAAACATACACATTTTCAGTATACATTCAAGAAATGTACATCAAAACATATACATTTTCATTGTACATTCAAGAAATGTATATCAAAACATACACATTTTCAGTGTACATTCAAGAAATGTACATCAAAACATACACATTTTCATTGTATATAGAAGAAATGTACATCAAAACATACACATTTTCATTGTACACTGAAGAAATGTACATCAAAACATACACATTTTCAGTGTACATTCAAGAAATGTACATCAAAACATACACATTTTCATTGTACATTCAAGAAATGTAGATCAAAACATACACATTTTCATTGTACACTCAAGAAATGTACATCAAAACATACACATTTTCATTGTACATTCAAGAAATGTACATCAAAACATACACATTTTCATTGTACACTCAAGAAATGTACATCAAAACATACACATCTTCATTGTACATTCAAGAAATGTACATCAAAACATACACATTTTCATTGTACACTCAAGAAATGTACATCAAAACATACACATTTTCAGTGTACATTCAAGAAATGTATATGAAAACATACACATTTTCATTGTACATTAAAGAAATGTACAACAAAACATACACATTTTCATTGTACATTCAAGAAATATACATCAAAACATACACATTTTCATTGTACATTCAAGAAATGTACATCAAAACATACACATTTTCATTGTACATTCAAGAAATGTACATCAAAACATTCACATTTTCATTGTACCTCAAGAAATCTACATCAAAACATACACATTTTCATTGTACACTCAAGAAATGTACATCAAAACATACACATTTTCATTGTACATTCAAGAAATGTATATCAAAACATACACATTTTCATTGTGCATTCAAGAAACGTACATCAAAACATACACATTTTCATTGTACATTCAAGAAATGTACAACAAAACATACACATTTTCATTGTACATTCAAGGAATGTACATCAAAACATACACATTTTCATTGTACATTCAAGAAATGTACATCAAAACACACACATTTTCATTGTACACTCAAGAAATGTACATCAAAACATACACATTTTGAGTGTACATTCAAGAGATATACATCAAAACATGCACATTTTCATTGTATATACCAGAAATGTACATCAAAACATACACATTTTCATTGTATATACAAGAAATGTATATCAAAACATACACATTTTAATTGTACATTCAAGAAATGTACATCAAAACATACACATTTTCATTGTATATACCAGAAATGTACATCAAAACATACACATTTTCATTGTACATTCAAGAAATGTACATCAAAACATACACATTTTGACTGCACACTCTAGAAATATACATCAAAACATACACATTTTCATTGTATATCCCAGAAATGCACATCAAAACATACACATTTTCATTGTACATTCAAGAACTGTATAACAAAAAATACACATTTTCAGTGTACACTCAAGAAATGTACATCAAAACAAACACATTTTCATTGTACACTAAAGAAATGTATATCAAAACATACACATTTTCATTGTATATACAAGAAAAGTATATCAAAACATACACATTTTCAGTGTACATTCAAGAAATGTACTTCAAAACATACACATTTTCAGTGTATATACAAGTAATGTACATCAAAACATACACATTTTCAGTGTACATTCAAGAAATGTACATCAGGACATACACATTTTCATTGTACATTCAAGAAATGTATATCAAAACATACACATTTTCAGTGCACATTCAAGAAATGTACATCAAAACATACACATTTTCATTGTATATACAAGAAATGTACATCAAAACCTACACATTTTCAGTATACACTCAAGAAATGTACATGAAAACATATACATTTTCATTGTACATTCAAGAAATGTATATCAAAACATACACATTTTCAGTGTACATTCAAGAAATGTACATCAAAACATACACATTTTCATTGTATTTACAAGAAATGTACATCAAAACATACACATTTTCATTGTACACTGAAGAAATGTACATCAAAACATACACATTTTCAGTGTACATTCAAGAAATGTACATCAAAACATACACATTTTCATTGTACATTCAAGAAATGTAGATCAAAACATACACATGTTCATTGTACACTCAAGAAATGTACATCAAAACATACACATTTTCATTGTACATTCAAGAAATGTACATCAAAACATACACATTTTTATTGTACACTCAAGAAATGTACATCAAAACATACACTTTTTCATTGTACATTCAAGAAATGTACATCAAAACATACACATTTTCATTGTACATTCAAGAAATGTACATCAAAACATACATATTTTTAGTGTACATTCAAGAAATGTATAACAAAAAATACACATTTTCAGTGTACATTCAAGAAATGTACATCAAAACAAACACCTTTTCATTGTACACTAAATAAATGTATATCAAAACATACACATTTTCATTGTACATTCAATAAATATACATCAAAACATACACATTTTCATTGTACTTTCAAGAAATGTACATCAAAACATACACATTTTCATTGTACACTGAAGAAATGTACATCAAAACATACACATTTTCATTGTACATTCAAGAAATGTACATCAAAACATACACATTTTCATTGTACACTCAAGAAATGTACATCAAAACATACACATTTTCATTGTACATTCAAGAAATGTACATCAAAACATACACATTTTCATTGTACACTCAAGAAATGTACTTCAAAACATACACATTTTCAGTGTACATTCAAGAAATGTATATCAAAACATACACATTTTCATTGTACATTCAAGAAATGTACATCAAAACATACACATTTTGATTGTACATTCAAGAAATATACATCAAAACATGCACATTTTCATTGTACATTCAAGAAATGTACATCAAAACATACACATTTTCATTGTACACTCAAGAAATGTACATCAAAACATACACATTTTCAGTGTACATTCATGAAATGTATATCAAAACATACGCATTTTCATTGTACATTCCAGAAATGTACATCAAAACATATACATTTTCATTGTATATACAAGAAATGTACATCAAAACATACACATTTTCAGTGTAGATTCAAGAAATGTACATGGAAACATATACATTTTCATTGTACATTCAAGAAACGTATATCAAAACATACACATTTTCAGATTACATTCAAGAAATGTACATCAAAGCATACACATTTTCATTGTACATTCAAGAAATGTACATCAAAACAGACACATTTTCATTGTACATTCAAGAAATGTACATCAAAACATACACACTTTCAGTGTACATTCAAGAAATGTACATCAAAACATACACATTTTCATTGTTAATTCAGGAAATGTACATCAAAACATACACATTTTCATTGTACATTCAAGAAATGTACATCAAAAAATACACATCTTCATTGTACCTCAAGAAATCTACATCAAAACATACACATTTTCATTGCACACTCAAGAAATGTACATCAAAACATACACATTTTCATTGTACATTCAAGAAATGTATATCAAAACATACACATTTTCATTGTACATTCAAGAAATGTACATCAAAACATACACAATTTCATTGTACATTCAAGGAATGTACAACAAAACATACACATTTTCATTGTACATTCAAGGAATGTACATCAAAACATACACATTTTCATTGTACATTCAAGAAATGTACATCAAAACACAAACATTTTCATTGTACACTCAAGAAATGTACATCAAAACATACACATTTTGAGTGTACATTCAAGAGATATACATCAAAACATGCACATTTTCATTGTATATGTCAGAAATGTACATAAAAACATACACATTTTCATTGTATATACAAGAAATGTATATCAAAACATACACATTTTCATTGTATATACAAGAAATGTATATCAAAACATACACATTTTCATTGTACATTCAAGAAATGTACATCAAAACAAACACATTTTCATTGTACACTAAAGAAATGTATATCAAAACATACACATTTTCATTGGACATTCAATAAATATACATCAAAACATACACATTTTCATTGTACATTCAAGAAATGTACATCAAAACATACACATTTTCATTGTACACTCAAGAAATGTACATCAAAACATACACATTTTCATTGTACATTCAAGAAATGTACATCAAAACATACACATTTTCATTGTACATTCAAGAAGTATCCATCAAAACATACACATTTTCATTGTAAATTCAAGAAATGTACATCAAAACATACACATTTTCATTGTACATTCAAGAATTGTACATCAAAACATACACATTTTCAGTGTACATTCAAGAAATGTACATCAAAACATACACATTTTCATTGTACATTCAAGAAATGTACATCAAAACATACACATTTTCATTGTACATTCTAGAAATATACATCAAAACATACACATTTTCATTGTATATACAAGAAATGTACATCAAAACATACACATTTTCATTGTACATTCAAGAAATGTACATCAAAACATACACATTTTGAGTGTACATTCAAGAGATATACATCAAAAGATACACATTTTCATTGTATATACCAGAAATGTACATGAAAACATACACATTTTCATTGTATATACAAGAAATGTACATCAAAACATACACATTTTCATTGTATAAAGCAGAAATGTACATCCAAACATACACATTTTCATTGTACAATCAAGAAATGTACATCAAAACATAAACATTTTCATTGTATATACCAGAAATGTACATCAAAACATACACATTTTCATTGTACATTCAAGAAATGTACATCAAAACATACACATTTTGAGTGTACATTCAAGAAATGTACATCAAAACATACAAATTTTCAGTGTACATTCAAGAAATGTATAACAAAAAATACACATTTTCAGTGTACATTCAAGAAATGTACATCAAAACATACACATTTTCATTGTACATTCCAGAAATGTACATCAAAACATACACATTTGCAGTGAACATTCAAGAAATGTACATCAAAACATATACATTTTCATTGTATATACAAGAAATGTACATCAAAACATACACATTTTCAGTGTACATTCAAGAAATGTACATGAAAACATATACATTTTCATTGTAAATTCAAGAAATGTATATCAAAACATACATATTTTCAGATTACATTTAACAAATGTACATCAAAGGATACATATTTTCATTGTATATACAAGAAATGTACATCAAAACATACACATCTTCATTGTACACTAAAGAAATGTACATCAAAACATACACACTTGCAGAGTACATTAAAGAAATGTACATCAAAACATACACATTTTCAGTGTACATTCAAGAAATGTACATCCATAACATACACATTTTCATTGTACATTCAAGAAATGTAGATCCAAACATACACATTTTCATTGTACATTCAAGTAATGTACATCAAAACATACACATTTTCATTGTACACTCAAGAAATGTACATCAAAACATACACATTTTCATTGTACATTCAAGAAATGTACAACAAAACATACACATTTTCATTGTACATTCAAGGAATGTACATCAAAACATACACATTTTCATTGTACATTCAAGAAATGTACATCAAAACACACACATTTTCAATGTACACTCAAGAAATGTACATCAAAACATACACATTTTGAGTGTACATTCAAGAGATATACATCAAAACATGCACATTTTCATTGTATATACCAGAAATTTACATCAAAACATACACATTTTCATTGTATATACAAGAAATGTATATCAAAACATACACATTTTAATTGTACATTCAAGAAATGTACATCAAAACATACACATTTTCATTGTATATACCAGAAATGTACATCAAAACATACACATCTTCATTGTACATTCAAGAAATGTAGATCCAAACATACACATTTTCACTGTATATACAAGAATTGTACATCAAAACATACACATTTTCATTGTATATACACGAAATGTATATCAAAACATACACATTTACAGTGTACATTCAAGAAATGTACATCAAAACATACACATTTTCATTGTATATATAAGAAATGTACATCAAACCATACACATTTTCATTGTATATACCAGAAATGTAAATCAAAACATGCACATTTTCATTGTACAATCAAGAAATGTACATCAAAACATAAACATTTTCATTGTATATACCAGAAATGTACATCAAAACATACACATTTTCAGTGTACATTCAAGAAATGTACATCAAAACATACATTTTCATTGTATATACAAGAAATGTACATCAAAACATACACATTTTCAGTGTACATTCAAGAAATGTACATGAAAACATATACATTTTCATTGTACATTCAAGAAATGTATATCAAAGCATACACATTTTCAGATTACACTCAAGAAATGTACATCAAAGCATACACATTTTCAATGTATATA
This sequence comes from Tenodera sinensis, assembly GCA_030765045.1. NCBI lineage: Eukaryota > Metazoa > Arthropoda > Insecta > Mantodea > Mantidae > Tenodera > Tenodera sinensis. Next base: position 110,197,146 of record CM060970.1, on the reverse strand, counting down.
CAAGAAATGTACATCAAAACATACACATCTTCATTGTACACTAAAGAAATGTACATCAAAACATACACACTTTCAGTGTACATTCAAGAAATGTACATCAAAACATACACATTTTCATTGTACATTCAAGAAATGTACATCAAAACATACACATTTTCATTGTACATTCAAGAAATGTACATCAAAACATACACATTTTCATTGTACACTCAACAAATGTACATCAAAACATACACATTTTCATTGTACATTCAAGAAATGTACATCAAAACATACACATTTTCATTGTACACTCAAGAAATGTACATCAAAACATACACATTTTCAGTGTACATTCAAGAAATGTACATCAAAACATACACATTTTCATTGTACATTCAAGAAATGTACATCAAAACTTACACATTTTCATTGTACACTCAAGAAATGTACATCAAAACATACACATTTTCATTGTACATTCAAGAAATGTACATCACAACATACACATTTTGAGTGTACATTCAAGAAATATACATCAAAAGATACACATTTTCATTGTATATACCAGAAATGTACATCAAAACATACACATTTTCATTGTATATACCAGAAATGTACATCAAAACATATACATTTTCATTGTACATTCAAGAAATGTACATCAAAACATACACATTTTAAGTGTACATTCAAGAGATATACATCAAAACATGCACAATTTCATTGTATATACCAGAAATGTACATCAAAACATACACATTTTCATTGTATATAGAAGAAATGTACATCAAAACATACACATTTTCATTGTATATACCAGAAATGTACATCAAAACATACACATTTTCATTGTACAATCAAGAAATGTACATCAAAACATAAACATTTTCATTGTATATACCAGAAATGTACATCAAAACATACACATTTTCATTGTACATTCAAGAAATGTACATCAAAACATACACATTTTCATTGTATATACAAGAAATGTATATCAAAACATACACATTTTCATTGTACATTCAAGAAATGTACATAAAAACATACACATTTTCATTGTATATACCAGAAATGTACATCAAAACATACACATCTTCATTGTACATTCAAGAAATGTACATCAAAACATACACATTTTCATTGTACATTCAAGAAATGTACATCAAAACATACACATTTTCAGTGTACATTCAAGAAATGTACATCAAAACATACACATTTTCACTGTGTATACAAGAATTGTACATCAAAACAAACACATTCTCATTGTATATACAAGAAATGCATATCAAAACATACACATTTACAGTGTACATTCAAGAAATGTACATCAAAACATTCACATTTTCATTGTATATATAAGAAATGTACATCAAACCATACACATTTTCAGTGTACATTCAAGAAATGTACATCAAAACATACATTTTCATTGTATATACAAAAAATGTACATCAAAACATACACATTTTCAGTGTACATTCAAGAAATGTACATGAAAACTAATACATTTTCATTGTACATTCAAGAAATGTATATCAAAGTATACACATTTTCAGATTACACTCAAGAAATGTACATCAAAACATACACATTTTGAGTGTACATTCAAGAGATATACATCAAAACATGCACTTTTTCATTGTATATACCAGAAATGTACATCAAAACATACACATTTTCATTGTATATACAAGAAATGTATATCAAAACATACACATTTTCATTGTACATTCAAGAAATGTACATCAAAACATACACATTTTCATTGTACCTCAAGAAATCTACATCAAAACATACACATTTTCATTGTACATTCAAGAAGCGTACATCAAAACATACACATTTTCATTGTACATTCAAGAAATGTACAACAAAACATACACATTTTCATTGTACATTCAAGGAATGTACATCAAAACACACACATTTTCATTGTACACTCAAGAAATGTACATCAAAGAATACACATTTTGAGTGTACATTCAAGAGATAAACATCAAAACATGCACATTTTCATTGTATATACCAGAAATGTACATCAAAACATACACATTTTCATTGTATATACAAGAAATGTATATCAAAACATACACATTTTCATTGTACATTCAAGAAATGTACATCAAAACATACACATTTTCATTGTACCTCAAGAAATCTACATCAAAACATACACATTTTCATTGTACACTCAAGAAATGTACATCAAAACATACACATTTTCATTGTACATTCAAGAAATGTATATCAAAACATACACATTTTCATTGTACATTCAAGAAATGTACATCAAAACATATACATTTTCATTGTACATTCAAGAAATGTACAACAAAACATACACATTTTCATTGTACATTCAAGAATAGTACATCAAAACACACACATTTTCATTGTACACTCAAGAAATGTACATCAAAACATACACATTTTGAGTGTACATTCAAGAGATATACATCAAAACATGCACATTTTCATTGTATATACCAGAAATGTACATCAAAACATTCACATTTTCATTGTATATACAAGAAATGTATATCAAAACATACACATTTTAATTGTACATTCAAGAAATGTACATCAAAACATACACATTTTCATTGTATATACCAGAGATGTACATCAAAACATACACATTTTCATTGTACATTCAAGAAATGTACATCAAAACATACACATTTTGACTGTATATACAAGAATTGTACATCAAAACATACACATTTTCATTGTATATACACGAAATGTATATCAAAACATACACATTTACAGTGTACATTCAAGAAATGTACATCAAAACATACACATTTTCATTGTATATATAAGAAATGTACATCAAACCATACACATTTTCAGTGTACATTCAAGAAATGTACATCAAAACATACATTTTCATTGTATATACAAGAAATGTACATCAAAACATACACATTTTCAGTGTACATTCAAGAAATGTACATGAAAACATATACATTTTCATTGTACATTCAAGAAATGTATATCAAAGCATACACATTTTCAGATTACACTCAAGAAATGTACATCAAAGCATACACATTTTCAATGTATATACAAGAAATGTACATCAAAACATACACATCTTCATTGTACACTAAAGAAATGTACATCAAAACATACACACTTTCAGTGTACATTCAAGAAATGTACATCAAAACATACACATTTTCATTGTACATTCAAGAAATGTACATCAAAACATACACATTTTCATTGTACATTCAAGAAATGTACATCAAAACATACACATTTTCATTGTACACTCAACAAATGTACATCAAAACATACACATTTTCATTGTACATTCAAGAAATGTACATCAAAACATACACATTTTCATTGTACACTCAAGAAATGTACATCAAAACATACACATTTTCAGTGTACATTCAAGAAATGTACATCAAAACATACACATTTTCATTGTACATTCAAGAAATGTACATCAAAACTTACACATTTTCATTGTACACTCAAGAAATGTACATCAAAACATACACATTTTCATTGTACATTCAAGAAATGTACATCACAACATACACATTTTGAGTGTACATTCAAGAAATATACATCAAAAGATACACATTTTCATTGTATATACCAGAAATGTACATCAAAACATACACATTTTCATTGTATATACCAGAAATGTACATCAAAACATATACATTTTCATTGTACATTCAAGAAATGTACATCAAAACATACACATTTTAAGTGTACATTCAAGAGATATACATCAAAACATGCACAATTTCATTGTATATACCAGAAATGTACATCAAAACATACACATTTTCATTGTATATACAAGAAATGTACATCAAAACATACACATTTTCATTGTATATACCAGAAATGTACATCAAAACATACACATTTTCATTGTACAATCAAGAAATGTACATCAAAACATAAACATTTTCATTGTATATACCAGAAATGTACATCAAAACATACACATTTTCATTGTACATTCAAGAAATGTACATCAAAACATACACATTTTCATTGTATATACAAGAAATGTATATCAAAACATACACATTTTCATTGTACATTCAAGAAATGTACATAAAAACATACACATTTTCATTGTATATACCAGAAATGTACATCAAAACATACACATCTTCATTGTACATTCAAGAAATGTACATCAAAACATACACATTTTCATTGTACATTCAAGAAATGTACATCAAAACATACACATTTTCAGTGTACATTCAAGAAATGTACATCAAAACATACACATTTTCACTGTGTATACAAGAATTGTACATCAAAACAAACACATTCTCATTGTATATACAAGAAATGCATATCAAAACATACACATTTACAGTGTACATTCAAGAAATGTACATCAAAACATTCACATTTTCATTGTATATATAAGAAATGTACATCAAACCATACACATTTTCAGTGTACATTCAAGAAATGTACATCAAAACATACATTTTCATTGTATATACAAAAAATGTACATCAAAACATACACATTTTCAGTGTACATTCAAGAAATGTACATGAAAACTAATACATTTTCATTGTACATTCAAGAAATGTATATCAAAGTATACACATTTTCAGATTACACTCAAGAAATGTACATCAAAACATACACATTTTGAGTGTACATTCAAGAGATATACATCAAAACATGCACATTTTCATTGTATATACCAGAAATGTACATCAAAACATACACATTTTCATTGTATATACAAGAAATGTATATCAAAACATACACATTTTCATTGTACATTCAAGAAATGTACATCAAAACATACACATTTTCATTGTACCTCAAGAAATCTACATCAAAACATACACATTTTCATTGTACATTCAAGAAGCGTACATCAAAACATACACATTTTCATTGTACATTCAAGAAATGTACAACAAAACATACACATTTTCATTGTACATTCAAGGAATGTACATCAAAACACACACATTTTCATTGTACACTCAAGAAATGTACATCAAAGAATACACATTTTGAGTGTACATTCAAGAGATAAACATCAAAACATGCACATTTTCATTGTATATACCAGAAATGTACATCAAAACATACACATTTTCATTGTATATACAAGAAATGTATATCAAAACATACACATTTTCATTGTACATTCAAGAAATGTACATCAAAACATACACATTTTCATTGTACCTCAAGAAATCTACATCAAAACATACACATTTTCATTGTACACTCAAGAAATGTACATCAAAACATACACACTTTCAGTGTACATTCAAGAAATGTACATCAAAACATACACATTTTCATTGTACATTCAAGAAATGTACATCAAAACATACACATTTTCATTGTACATTCAAGAAATGTACATCAAAACATACACATTTTCATTGTACACTCAACAAATGTACATCAAAACATACACATTTTCATTGTACATTCAAGAAATGTACATCAAAACATACACATTTTCATTGTACACTCAAGAAATGTACATCAAAACATACACATTTTCAGTGTACATTCAAGAAATGTACATCAAAACATACACATTTTCATTGTACATTCAAGAAATGTACATCAAAACTTACACATTTTCATTGTACACTCAAGAAATGTACATCAAAACATACACATTTTCATTGTACATTCAAGAAATGTACATCACAACATACACATTTTGAGTGTACATTCAAGAAATATACATCAAAAGATACACATTTTCATTGTATATACCAGAAATGTACATCAAAACATACACATTTTCATTGTATATACCAGAAATGTACATCAAAACATATACATTTTCATTGTACATTCAAGAAATGTACATCAAAACATACACATTTTAAGTGTACATTCAAGAGATATACATCAAAACATGCACAATTTCATTGTATATACCAGAAATGTACATCAAAACATACACATTTTCATTGTATATACAAGAAATGTACATCAAAACATACACATTTTCATTGTATATACCAGAAATGTACATCAAAACATACACATTTTCATTGTACAATCAAGAAATGTACATCAAAACATAAACATTTTCATTGTATATACCAGAAATGTACATCAAAACATACACATTTTCATTGTACATTCAAGAAATGTACATCAAAACATACACATTTTCATTGTATATACAAGAAATGTATATCAAAACATACACATTTTCATTGTACATTCAAGAAATGTACATAAAAACATACACATTTTCATTGTATATACCAGAAATGTACATCAAAACATACACATCTTCATTGTACATTCAAGAAATGTACATCAAAACATACACATTTTCATTGTACATTCAAGAAATGTACATCAAAACATACACATTTTCAGTGTACATTCAAGAAATGTACATCAAAACATACACATTTTCACTGTGTATACAAGAATTGTACATCAAAACAAACACATTCTCATTGTATATACAAGAAATGCATATCAAAACATACACATTTACAGTGTACATTCAAGAAATGTACATCAAAACATTCACATTTTCATTGTATATATAAGAAATGTACATCAAACCATACACATTTTCAGTGTACATTCAAGAAATGTACATCAAAACATACATTTTCATTGTATATACAAAAAATGTACATCAAAACATACACATTTTCAGTGTACATTCAAGAAATGTACATGAAAACTAATACATTTTCATTGTACATTCAAGAAATGTATATCAAAGTATACACATTTTCAGATTACACTCAAGAAATGTACATCAAAACATACACATTTTGAGTGTACATTCAAGAGATATACATCAAAACATGCACATTTTCATTGTATATACCAGAAATGTACATCAAAACATACACATTTTCATTGTATATACAAGAAATGTATATCAAAACATACACATTTTCATTGTACATTCAAGAAATGTACATCAAAACATACACATTTTCATTGTACCTCAAGAAATCTACATCAAAACATACACATTTTCATTGTACATTCAAGAAGCGTACATCAAAACATACACATTTTCATTGTACATTCAAGAAATGTACAACAAAACATACACATTTTCATTGTACATTCAAGGAATGTACATCAAAACACACACATTTTCATTGTACACTCAAGAAATGTACATCAAAGAATACACATTTTGAGTGTACATTCAAGAGATAAACATCAAAACATGCACATTTTCATTGTATATACCAGAAATGTACATCAAAACATACACATTTTCATTGTATATACAAGAAATGTATATCAAAACATACACATTTTCATTGTACATTCAAGAAATGTACATCAAAACATACACATTTTCATTGTACCTCAAGAAATCTACATCAAAACTTACACATTTTCATTGTACACTCAAGAAATGTACATCAAAACATACACATTTTCATTGTACATTCAAGAAATGTATATCAAAACATACACATTTTCATTGTACATTCAAGAAATGTACATCAAAACATACACATTTTCATTGTACATTCAAGAAATGTACAACAAAACATACACATTTTCATTGTACATTCAAGGAATGTACATCAAAACATACACATTTTCATTGTACATTCAAGAATAGTACATCAAAACACACACATTTTCATTGTACACTCAAGAAATGTACATCAAAACATACACATTTTGAGTGTACATTCAAGAGATATACATCAAAACATGCACATTTTCATTGTATATACCAGAAATGTACATCAAAACATTCACATTTTCATTGTATATACAAGAAATGTATATCAAAACATACACATTTTAATTGTACATTCAAGAAATGTACATAAAAACATACACATTTTCATTGTATATACCAGAAATGTACATCAAAACATACACATCTTCATTGTACATTCAAGAAATGTACATCAAAACATACACATTTTCATTGTATATACCAGAGATGTACATCAAAACATACACATTTTCATTGTACATTCAAGAAATGTACATCAAAACATACACATTTTGACTGCACATTCTAGAAATATACATCAAGACATACACATTTTCATTGTATATCCCAGAAATGCACATCAAAACATACACATTTTCCTTGTACATTCAAGAACTGTATAACAAAAAATACACACTTTCAGTGTACATTCAAGAAATGTACATCAAAGCAAACACATTTTCATTGTATATACAAGAAATGTATATCAAAACATACACATTTTCATTGTATATACAAGAAATGTATATCAAAACATACACATTTTCAGTGTACATCCAAGAAATGTACTTCAAAACATACACATTTTCATTGTATATACAAGTAATGTACATCAAAACATACACATTTTCAGTGTACATTCAAGAATTGTACATCAAGACATACACATTTTCATTGTATATTCAAGAAATGTATATCAAAACATACACATTTTCAGTGCACATTCAAGAAATGTACATCAAAACATACACATTTTCATTGTATATACAAGAAATGTACATCAAAACCTACACATTTTCAGTGTACATTCAAGAAATGTACATCAAAACATACACATTTTCATTGTATATACAAGAAATGTACATCAAAACATACACATTTTCATTGTACACTGAAGAAATGTACATCAAAACATACACATTTTCAGTGCACATTCAAGAAATGTACATCAAAACATACACATTTTCATTGTACATTCAAGAAATGTATATCAAAACATACACATTTTCAGTGTACATTCAAGAAATGTACATCAAAACATACACATTTTCATTGTATATACAAGAAATGTACATCAAAACATACACATTTTCATTGTACACTGAAGAAATGTATATCAAAACATACACATTTTCAGTGTACATTCGAGAAATGTACATCAAAACATACACATTTTCATTGTACCTCAAGAAATCTACATCAAAACATACACATTTTCATTGTACATTCAAGAAGCGTACATCAAAACATACACATTTTCATTGTACATTCAAGAAATGTACAACAAAACATACACATTTTCATTGTACATTCAAGGAATGTACATCAAAACACACACATTTTCATTGTACACTCAAGAAATGTACATCAAAACATACACATTTTGAGTGTACATTCAAGAGATATACATCAAAACATGCACATTTTCATTGTATATACCAGAAATGTACATCAAAACATACACATTTTCATTGTATATACAAGAAATGTATATCAAAACATACACATTTTCATTGTACATTCAAGAAATGTACATCAAAACATACACATTTTCATTGTACATTCAATAAATATACATCAAAACATACACATTTTCATTGTACATTCAAGAAGTGTACATCAAAACATACACATTTTCATTGTACACTGAAGAAATGTACATCAAAACATACACATTTTCATTGTACACTCAAGAAATGTACATCAAAACATACACATTTTCATTGTACACTCAAGAAATGTACATCAAAACATACACATTTTCATTGTACATTCAAGAAATGTACATCAAAACATACACATTTTCATTGTACACTCAAGAAATGTACTTCAAAACATACACATTTTCAGTGTACATTCAAGAAATGTATATCAAAACATACACATTTTCATTGTACATTCAAGAAATGTAAATCAGAACATACACATTTTGATTGTACATTCAAGAAATATACATCAAAACATGCACATTTTCATTGTACATTCAAGAAATGTACATCAAAACATACACATTTTCATTGTACACTAGAGAAATGTACATCAAAACATACACATTTTCAGTGTACATTCATGAAATGTATATCAAAGCATACACATTTTCATTGTACATTCCAGAAATGTACATCAAAACATATACATTTTCATTGTATATACAAGAAATGTACATCAAAACATACACATTTTCAGTGTACATTCAAGAAATGTACATGAAAACATATACATTTTCATTGTACATTCAAGAAATGTATATCAAAACATACACATTTTCAGATTACATTCAAGAAATGTACATCAAAGCATACACATTTTCATTGTACATTCAAGAAATGTACATCAAAACAGACACATTTTCATTGTACATTCAAGAAATGTACATCAAAACATACACACTTTCAGTGTACATTCAAGAAATGTACATCAAAACATACACATTTTCATTGTACATTCAGGAATTGTACATCAAAACATACACATTTTCATTGTACATTCAAGAAAAGTACATCAAAAAATACACATCTTCATTGTACCTCAAGAAATCTACATCAAAACATACACATTTTCATTGCACACTCAAGAAATGTACATCAAAACATACACATTTTCATTGTACATTCAAGAAATGTATATCAAAAGATACACATTTTCATTGTACATTCAAGAAATGTACATCAAAATATACACATTTTCATTGTACATTCAAGAAATGTACAACAAAACATACGCATTTTCATTGTACATTCAAGGAATGTACATCAAAACATACACATTTTCATTGTACACTCAAGAAATGTACATCAAAACATACACATTTTGAGTGTACATTCAAGAGATATACATCAAAACATGCACATTTTCATTGTATATGTCAGAAATGTACATAAAAACATACACATTTTCATTGTATATACAAGAAATGTAAATCAAAACATACACATTTTCATTGTATATACAAGAAATGTATATCAAAACATACACATTTTCATTGTACATTCCAGAAATGTACATCAAAACAAACACATTTTCATTGTACACTAAAGAAGTGTATATCAAAACATACACATTTTCATTGTACATTCAATAAATATACATCAAAACATACACATTTTCATTGTACACTCAAGAAATGCACATCAAAACATACACATTTTCATTGTACATTCAAGAAATGTACATCAAAACATACACATTTTCATTGTACATTCAAGAAGTATACATCAAAACATACACATTTTCATTGTACATTCAAGAAATGTAAATCAAAACATACACATTTTCATTGTACATTCAAGAATTGTACATCAAAACATACACATTTTCAGTGTACATTCAAGAAATGTACATCAAAACATACACATTTTCATTGTACATTCAAGAAATGTACATCAAAACATACACATTTTCATTGTACATTCAAGAAATGTACATCAAAACATACACACTTTCAGTGTACATTCAAGAAATGTACATCAAAACATACACATTTTCATTGTACATTCAGGAATTGTACATCAAAACATACACATTTTCATTGTACATTCAAGAAATGTACATCAAAAAATACACATCTTCATTGTACCTCAAGAAATCTACATCAAAACATACACATTTTCATTGCACACTCAAGAAATGTACATCAAAACATACACATTTTCATTGTACATTCAAGAAATGTATATCAAAAGATACACATTTTCATTGTACATTCAAGAAATGTACATCAAAATATACACATTTTCATTGTACATTCAAGAAATGTACAACAAAACATACGCATTTTCATTGTACATTCAAGGAATGTACATCAAAACATACACATTTTCATTGTACACTCAAGAAATGTACATCAAAACATACACATTTTGAGTGTACATTCAAGAGATATACATCAAAACATGCACATTTTCATTGTATATGTCAGAAATGTACATAAAAACATACACATTTTCATTGTATATACAAGAAATGTAAATCAAAACATACACATTTTCATTGTATATACAAGAAATGTATATCAAAACATACACATTTTCATTGTACATTCCAGAAATGTACATCAAAACAAACACATTTTCATTGTACACTAAAGAAGTGTATATCAAAACATACACATTTTCATTGTACATTCAATAAATATACATCAAAACATACACATTTTCATTGTACACTCAAGAAATGCACATCAAAACATACACATTTTCATTGTACATTCAAGAAATGTACATCAAAACATACACATTTTCATTGTACATTCAAGAAGTATACATCAAAACATACACATTTTCATTGTACATTCAAGAAATGTAAATCAAAACATACACATTTTCATTGTACATTCAAGAATTGTACATCAAAACATACACATTTTCAGTGTACATTCAAGAAATGTACATCAAAACATACACATTTTCATTGTACATTCAAGAAATGTACATCAAAACATACACATTTTCATTGTACATTCTAGAAATATACATCAAAACATACACATTTTCATTGTATATACAAGAAATGTACATCAAAACATACACATTTTCAGTGTACATTCAAGAAATGTACATCAAAACATACACATTTTGAGTGTACATTCAAGAAATATACATCAAAAGATACACATTTTCATTGTATATACCAGAAATGTACATCAAAACATACACATTTTCATTGTATATACAAGAAATGTACATCAAAACATACACATTTTCATTGTATATACCAGAAATGTACATCAAAACATACACATTTTCATTGTACAATCAAGAAATGTACATCAAAACATAAACATTTTCATTGTATATACCAGAAATGTACATCAAAACATACACATTTTCATTGTATATACCAGAAATGTACATCAAAACATACACATTTTCATTGTACATTCAAGAAATGTACATCAAAACATACACATTTTGAGTGTACATTCAAGAAAAGTACATCAAAACATACACATTTTCAGTGTACATTCAAGAAATGTATAACACAAAATACACATTTTCAGTGTACATTCAAGAAATGTACATCAAAACATACACATTTTCATTGTACATTCCAGAAATGTACATCAAAACATACACATTTTCAGCGAACATTCAAGAAATGTACATCAAAACATATACATTTTCATTGTATATACAAGAAATGTACATCAAAACATACACATTTTCATTGTACATTCAAGAAATGTACATCAAAACATACACATTTTCATTGTACATTCTAGAAATATACATCAAAACATACACATTTTCATTGTATATACAAGAAATGTACATCAAAACATACACATTTTCATTGTACACTCAAGAAATGTACATCAAAACATACACATTTTCAGTGTACATTCATGAAATGTATATCAAAACATACACATTTTCATTGTACATTCCAGAAATGTACATCAAAACATACACATTTTCAGTGAACATTCAAGAAATGTACATCAAAACATATACATTTTCATTGTATATACAAGAAAGGTACATCAAAACATACACATTTTCAGTGTACATTCAAGAAATGTACATGAAAACATATACATTTTCATTGTAAATTCAAGAAATGTATATCAAAACATACACATTTTCAGATTACATTCAAGAAATGTACATCAAAGCATACATATTTTCATTGTATATACAAGAAATGTACATCAAAACATACACATCTTCATTGTACACTAAAGAAATGTACATCAAAACATACACAATTGCAGAGTACATTAAAGAAATGTACATCAAAACATACACATTTTCAGTGTACATTCAAGAAATGTACATCCATAACATACACATTTTCATTGTACATTCAAGAAATGTAGATCAAAACATACACATTTTCATTGTACATTCAAGAAATGTACATCAAAACATACACATTTTTATTGTACACCAAAGAAATGTACATCAAAACATACACTTTTTCATTGTGCATTCAAGAAATGTATATCAAAACATACACATTTTCATTGTACATTCAAGAAATGTACATCATAACATACACATTTTCAGTGTACATTCAAGAAATGTATAACAAAAAAGACACATTTTCAGTGTGCATTCAAGAAATGTACATCAAAACAAACACAGTTTCATTGTACACTAAAGAAATGTATATCAAAACATACACATTTTCATTGTACATTCAATAAATATACATCAAAACATACACATTTTCATTGTACATTCAAGAAATGTACATCAAAACATACACATTTTCATTGTACACTCAAGAAATGTACATCAAAACATACACATTTTCATTGTACATTCAAGAAATGTACATCAAAACATACACATTTTCATTGTACATTCAAGAAATATACATCAAAACATACACATTTTCATTGTACATTGAAGAAATGTACATCAAAACATACACATTTTCATTGTACATTCTAGAAATATACATCAAAACATACACATTTTCAACTTATATACAAGAAATGTACATCAAAACATACACATTTTCATTGTACATTCAAGAACTGTACATCAAAACATACACATTTTGAGTGTACATTCAAGAAATATACATCAAAAGATACACATTTTCATTGTATATACCAGAAATGTACATCAAAACATACACATTTTCATTGTATATACCAGAAATGTACATCAAAACATATACATTTTCATTGTACATTCAAGAAATGTACATCAAAACATACACATTTTGAGTGTACATTCAAGAGATATACATCAAAACATGCACATTTTCATTGTATATACCAGAAATGTACATCAAAACATACACATTTTCATTGTATATACAAGAAATGTACATCAAAACATACACATTTTCATTGTATATACCAGAAATGTAAATCAAAGCATACACATTTTCATTGTACAATCAAGAAATGTACATCAAAACATAAACATTTTCATTGTATATACCAGAAATGTACATCAAAACATACACATTTTCATTGTACATTCAAGAAATGTACATCAAAACATACACATTTTGAGTGTACATTCACCAAATGCACATCAAAACATACACATTTTCATTGTACATTCAAGAAATGTACATCAAAACATACACATTTTCAGTGTACATTCAAGAAATGTACATCAAAACATACACATTTTCATTGTATATACAAGAAATGTATATCAAAACATACACATTTACAGTGTACATTCAAGAAATGTACATCAAAACATACACATTTTCATTGTATATATAAGAAATGTACATCAAACCATACACATTTTCAGTGTACATTCAAGAAATGTACATCAGAACATACATTTTCATTGTATATACAAGAAATGTACATCAAAACATACACATTTTCAGTGTACATTCAAGAAATGCACATGAAAACATATACATTTTCATTGTACATTCAAGAAATGTATATCAAAGCATTCACATTTTCAGATTACACTCAAGAAATGTACATCAAAGCATACACATTTTCAATGTATATACAAGAAATGTACATCAAAACATACACATCTTCATTGTACACTAAAGAAATGTACATCAAAACATACACACTTTCAGTGTACATTCAAGAAATGTACATCAAAACATACACATTTTCATTGTACATTCAAGAAATGTACATCAAAACATACACATTTTCATTGTACATTCAAGAAATGTACATCAAAACATACACATTTTCATTGTACACTCAACAAATGTACATCAAAACATACACATTTTCATTGTACATTCAAGAAATGTACATCAAAACATACACATTTTCATTGTACACTCAAGAAATGTACATCAAAACATACACATTTTCAGTGTACATTCAAGAAATGTACATCAAAACATACACATTTTCATTGTACATTCAAGAAATGTACATCAAAACATACACATTTTCATTGTACACTCAAGAAATGTACATCAAAACATACACATTTTCATTGTACATTCAAGAAATGTACATCAAAACATACACATTTTGAGTGTACATTCAAGAAATATACATCAAAAGATACACATTTTCATTGTATATACCAGAAATGTACATCAAAACATACACATTTTCATTGTATATACCAGAAATGTACATCAAAACATATACATTTTCATTGTACATTCAAGAAATGTACATCAAAACATACACATTTTAAGTGTACATTCAAGAGATATACATCAAAACATGCACATTTTCATTGTATATACCAGAAATGTACATCAAAACATACACATTTTCATTGTATATACAAGAAATGTACATCAAAACATACACATTTTCATTGTATATACCAGAAATGTACATCAAAACATACACATTTTCATTGTACAATCAAGAAATGTACATCAAAACAGAAACATTTTCATTGTATATACCAGAAATGTACATCAAAACATACACATTTTCATTGTACATTCAAGAAATGTACATCAAAACATACACATTTTGAGTGTACATTCACGAAATGCACATCAAAACATACACATTTTCATTGTACATTCAAGAACTGTACATCAAAACATACACATTTTCAGTGTACATTCAAGAAATGTACATCAAAACATACACATTTTCAGTGTACATTCAAGAAATGTACATCAAAACATACACATTTTCACTGTATATACAAGAATTGTACATCAAAACATACACATTTTCATTGTATATACAAGAAATGCATATCAAAACATACACATTTACAGTGTACATTCAAGAAATGTACATCAAAACATACACATTTTCATTGTATATACCAGAAATGTAAATCAAAACATGCACATTTTCATTGTACAATCAAGAAATGTGCATCAAAACATAAACATTTTCATTGTATATACCAGAAATGTACATCAAAACATACACATTTTCATTGTACATTCAAGAAATGTACATCAAAACATACACATTTTGAGTGTACATTCACCAAATGCACATCAAAACATACACATTTTCATTGTACATTCAAGAAATGTACATCAAAACATACACATTTTCAGTGTACATTCAAGAAATGTACATCAAAACATACACATTTTCACTGTATATACAAGAATTGTACATCAAAACATACACATTTTCATTGTATATACACGAAATGTATATCAAAACATACACATTTACAGTGTACATTCAAGAAATGTACATCAAAACATACACATTTGCATTGTATATATAAGAAACGTACATCAAACCATACACATTTTCAGTGTACATTCAAGAAATGTACATCAAAACATACATTTTCATTGTATATACAAGAAATGTACATCAAAACATACACATTTTCAGTGTACATTCAAGAAATGTACATGAAAACATATACATTTTCATTGTACATTCAAGAAATGTATATCAAAGCATACACATTTTCAGATTACACTCAAGAAATGTACATCAAAGCATACACATTTTCAATGTATATACAAGAAATGTACATCAAAACATACACATCTTCATTGTACACTAAAGAAATGTACATCAAAACATACACACTTTCAGTGTACATTCAAGAAATGTACATCAAAACATACACATTTTCATTGTACATTCAAGAAATGTACATCAAAACATACACATTTTCATTGTACATTCAAGAAATGTACATCAAAACATACACATTTTCATTGTACACTCAACAAATGTACATCAAAACATACACATTTTCATTGTACATTCAAGAAATGTACATCAAAACATACACATTTTCATTGTACACTCAAGAAATGTACATCAAAACATACACATTTTCAGTGTACATTCAAGAAATGTACATCAAAACATACACATTTTCATTGTACATTCAAGAAATGTACATCAAAACTTACACATTTTCATTGTACACTCAAGAAATGTACATCAAAACATACACATTTTCATTGTACATTCAAGAAATGTACATCACAACATACACATTTTGAGTGTACATTCAAGAAATATACATCAAAAGATACACATTTTCATTGTATATACCAGAAATGTACATCAAAACATACACATTTTCATTGTATATACCAGAAATGTACATCAAAACATATACATTTTCATTGTACATTCAAGAAATGTACATCAAAACATACACATTTTAAGTGTACATTCAAGAGATATACATCAAAACATGCACAATTTCATTGTATATACCAGAAATGTACATCAAAACATACACATTTTCATTGTATATACAAGAAATGTACATCAAAACATACACATTTTCATTGTATATACCAGAAATGTACATCAAAACATACACATTTTCATTGTACAATCAAGAAATGTACATCAAAACATAAACATTTTCATTGTATATACCAGAAATGTACATCAAAACATACACATTTTCATTGTACATTCAAGAAATGTACATCAAAACATACACATTTTGAGTGTACATTCACGAAATGCACATCAAAACATACACATTTTCATTGTACATTCAAGAACTGTACATCAAAACATACACATTTTCAGTGTACATTCAAGAAATGTACATCAAAACATACACATTTTCAGTGTACATTCAAGAAATGTACATCAAAACATACACATTTTCACTGTGTATACAAGAATTGTACATCAAAACAAACACATTCTCATTGTATATACAAGAAATGCATATCAAAACATACACATTTACAGTGTACATTCAAGAAATGTACATCAAAACATTCACATTTTCATTGTATATATAAGAAATGTACATCAAACCATACACATTTTCAGTGTACATTCAAGAAATGTACATCAAAACATACATTTTCATTGTATATACAAAAAATGTACATCAAAACATACACATTTTCAGTGTACATTCAAGAAATGTACATGAAAACATATACATTTTCATTGTACATTCAAGAAATGTATATCAAAGTATACACATTTTCAGATTACACTCAAGAAATGTACATCAAAGCATACACATTTTCATTGTATATACAAGAAATGTACATCAAAACATACACATCTTCATTGTACACTAAAGAAATGTACATCAAAACATACACACTTTCAGTGTACATTCAAGAAATGTACATCAAAACATACACATTTTCATTGTACATTCAAGAAATGTACATCAAAACATACACATTTTCATTGTACATTCAAGAAATGTACATCAAAACATACACATTTTCATTGTACCTCAAGAAATCTACATCAAAACATACACATTTTCATTGTACACTCAAGAAATGTACATCAAAACATACACATTTTCATTGTACATTCAAGAAATGTATATCAAAACATACACATTTTCATTGTACATTCAAGAAGCGTACATCAAAACATACACATTTTCATTGTACATTCAAGAAATGTACAACAAAACATACACATTTTCATTGTACATTCAAGGAATGTACATCAAAACACACACATTTTCATTGTACACTCAAGAAATGTACATCAAAACATACACATTTTGAGTGTACATTCAAGAGATATACATCAAAACATGCACATTTTCATTGTATATACCAGAAATGTACATCAAAACATACACATTTTCATTGTATATACAAGAAATGTATATCAAAACATACACATTTTCATTGTACATTCAAGAAATGTACATCAAAACATACACATTTTCATTGTATATACCAGAAATGTACATCAAAACATACACATTTTCATTGTACATTCAAGAAATGTACATCAAAACATACTCATTTTCATTGTATATACCGGAAATGTACATCAAAACATACACATCTTCATTGTACATTCAAGAAATGTGCATCAAAACATACACATTTTCATTGTATATACCAGAAATGTACATCAAAACATACACATTTTCATTGTACATTCACGAAATGTACATCAAAACATACACATTTTGACCGCACATTCTAGAAATATACATCAAAACATACACATTTTCATTGTATATACCAGAAATGCACATCAAAACATACACATTTTCATTGTATATACAAGAAATGTACATCAAAACATACACATTTTCATTGTATATACCAGAAATGTACATCAAAACATACACATTTTCATTGTATATACAGGAAATGTATATCAAAACATACACATTTTCATTGTACATTCAAGAAATGTACATAAAAACATACACATTTTCATTGTATATACAAGAAATGTACATCAAAACATACACATTTTCATTGTATATACCAGAAATGTACATCAAAACATACACATTTTCATTGTATATACAAGAAATGTATATCAAAACATACACATTTTCATTGTACATTCAAGAAATGTACATAAAAACATACACATTTTCATTGTATATACCAGAAATGTACATCAAAACATACACATCTTCATTGTACATTCAAGAAATGTACATCAAAACATACACATTTTCATTGTACATTCAAGAAATGTACATCAAAACATACACATTTTCAGTGTACATTCAAGAAATGTACATCAAAACATACACATTTTCACTGTGTATACAAGAATTGTACATCAAAACAAACACATTCTCATTGTATATACAAGAAATGCATATCAAAACATACACATTTACAGTGTACATTCAAGAAATGTACATCAAAACATTCACATTTTCATTGTATATATAAGAAATGTACATCAAACCATACACATTTTCAGTGTACATTCAAGAAATGTACATCAAAACATACATTTTCATTGTATATACAAAAAATGTACATCAAAACATACACATTTTCAGTGTACATTCAAGAAATGTACATGAAAACATATACATTTTCATTGTACATTCAAGAAATGTATATCAAAGTATACACATTTTCAGATTACACTCAAGAAATGTACATCAAAACATACACATTTTGAGTGTACATTCAAGAGATATACATCAAAACATGCACATTTTTATTGTATATACCAGAAATGTACATCAAAACATACACATTTTCATTGTATATACAAGAAATGTATATCAAAACATACACATTTTCATTGTACATTCAAGAAATGTACATCAAAACATACACATTTTCATTGTACCTCAAGAAATCTACATCAAAACATACACATTTTCATTGTACATTCAAGTAGCGTACATCAAAACATACACATTTTCATTGTACATTCAAGAAATGTACAACAAAACATACACATTTTCATTGTACATTCAAGGAATGTACATCAAAACACACACATTTTCATTGTACACTCAAGAAATGTACATCAAAACATACACATTTTGAGTGTACATTCAAGAGATATACATCAAAACATGCACATTTTCATTGTATATACCAGAAATGTACATCAAAACATACACATTTTCATTGTATATACAAGAAATGTATATCAAAACATACACCTTTTCATTGTACATTCAAGAAATGTACATCAAAACATACACATTTTCATTGTACCTCAAGAAATCTACATCAAAACATACACATTTTCATTGTACACTCAAGAAATGTACATCAAAACATACACATTTTCATTGTACATTCAAGAAATGTATATCAAAACATACACATTTTCATTGTACATTCAAGAAATGTACATCAAAACATACACATTTTCATTGTACATTCAAGAAATGTACAACAAATCATACACATTTTCATTGTACATTCAAGGAATGTACATCAAAACATACACATTTTCATTGTACATTCAAGAATAGTACATCAAAACACACACATTTTCATTGTACACTCAAGAAATGTACATCAAAACATACACATTTTGAGTGTACATTCAAGAGATATACATCAAAACATGCACATTTTCATTGTATATACCAGAAATGTACATCAAAACATACACATTTTCATTGTATATACAAGAAATGTATATCAAAACATACACATTTTAATTGTACATTCAAGAAATGTACATAAAAACATACACATTTTCATTGTATATACCAGAAATGTACATCAAAACATACACATCTTCATTGTACATTCAAGAAATGTACATCAAAACATACACATTTTCATTGTATATACCAGAGATGTACATCAAAACATACACATTTTCATTGTACATTCAAGAAATGTACATCAAAACATACACATTTTGACTGCACATTCTAGAAATATACATCAAAACATACACATTTTCATTGTATATCCCAGAAATGCACATCAAAACATACACATTTTCCTTGTACATTCAAGAACTGTATAACAAAAAATACACACTTTCAGTGTACATTCAAGAAATGTACATCAAAGCAAACACATTTTCATTGTATATACAAGAAATGTATATCAAAACATACACATTTTCATTGTATATACAAGAAATGTATATCAAAACATACACATTTTCAGTGTACATCCAAGAAATGTACTTCAAAACATACACATTTTCATTGTATATACAAGTAATGTACATCAAAACATACACATTTTCAGTGTACATTCAAGAAATGTACATCAAGACATACACATTTTCATTGTATATTCAAGAAATGTATATCAAAACATACACATTTTCAGTGCACATTCAAGAAATGTACATCAAAACATACACATTTTCATTGTATATACAAGAAATGTACATCAAAACCTACACATTTTCAGTGTACATTCAAGAAATGTACATCAAAACATACACATTTTCATTGTATATACAAGAAATGTACATCAAAACATACACATTTTCATTGTACACTGAAGAAATGTACATCAAAACATACACATTTTCAGTGCACATTCAAGAAATGTACATCAAAACATACACATTTTCATTGTACATTCAAGAAATGTATATCAAAACATACACATTTTCAGTGTACATTCAAGAAATGTACATCAAAACATACACATTTTCATTGTATATACAAGAAATGTACATCAAAACATACACATTTTCATTGTACACTGAAGAAATGTACATCAAAACATACACATTTTCAGTGTACATTCGAGAAATGTACATCAAAACATACACATTTTCATTGTACCTCAAGAAATCTACATCAAAACATACACATTTTCATTGTACATTCAAGAAGCGTACATCAAAACATACACATTTTCATTGTACATTCAAGAAATGTACAACAAAACATACACATTTTCATTGTACATTCAAGGAATGTACATCAAAACACACACATTTTCATTGTACACTCAAGAAATGTACATCAAAACATACACATTTTGAGTGTACATTCAAGAGATATACATCAAAACATGCACATTTTCATTGTATATACCAGAAATGTACATCAAAACATACACATTTTCATTGTATATACAAGAAATGTATATCAAAACATACACATTTTCATTGTACATTCAAGAAATGTACATCAAAACATACACATTTTCATTGTACCTCAAGAAATCTACATCAAAACATACACATTTTCATTGTACACTCAAGAAATGTACATCAAAACATACACATTTTCATTGTACATTCAAGAAATGTATATCAAAACATACACATTTTCATTGTACATTCAAGAAATGTACATCATAACATACACATTTTCATTGTACATTCAAGAAATGTACAACAAAACATACACATTTTCATTGTACATTCAAGGAATGTACATCAAAACATACACATTTTCATTGTACATTCAAGAATAGTACATCAAAACACACACATTTTCATTGTACACTCAAGAAATGTACATCAAAACATACACATTTTGAGTGTACATTCAAGAGATATACATCAAACCATGCACATTTTCATTGTATATACCAGAAATGTACATCAAAACATACACATTTTCATTGTATATACAAGAAATGTATATCAAAACATACACATTTTAATTGTACATTCAAGAAATGTACATAAAAACATACACATTTTCATTGTATATACCAGAAATGTACATCAAAACATACACATCTTCATTGTACATTCAAGAAATGTACATCAAAACATACACATTTTCATTGTATATACCAGAGATGTACATCAAAGCATACACATTTTCATTGTACATTCAAGAAATGTACATCAAAACATACACATTTTGACTGCACATTCTAGAAATATACATCAAAACATACACATTTTCATTGTATATCCCAGAAATGCACATCAAAACATACACATTTTCCTTGTACATTCAAGAACTGTATAACAAAAAATACACACTTTCAGTGTACATTCAAGAAATGTACATCAAAGCAAACACATTTTCATTGTATATACAAGAAATGTATATCAAAACATACACATTTTCATTGTATATACAAGAAATGTATATCAAAACATACACATTTTCAGTGTACATCCAAGAAATGTACTTCAAAACATACACATTTTCATTGTATATACAAGTAATGTACATCAAAACATACACATTTTCAGTGTACATTCAAGAAATGTACATCAAGACATACACATTTTCATTGTATATTCAAGAAATGTATATCAAAACATACACATTTTCAGTGCACATTCAAGAAATGTACATCAAAACATACACATTTTCATTGTATATACAAGAAATGTACATCAAAACCTACACATTTTCAGTGTACATTCAAGAAATGTACATCAAAACATACACATTTTCATTGTATATACAAGAAATGTACATCAAAACATACACATTTTCATTGTACACTGAAGAAATGTACATCAAAACATACACATTTTCAGTGCACATTCAAGAAATGTACATCAAAACATACACATTTTCATTGTACATTCAAGAAATGTATATCAAAACATACACATTTTCAGTGTACATTCAAGAAATGTACATCAAAACATACACATTTTCATTGTATATACAAGAAATGTACATCAAAACATACACATTTTCATTGTACACTGAAGAAATGTACATCAAAACATACACATTTTCAGTGTACATTCGAGAAATGTACATCAAAACATACACATTTTCATTGTACATTCAAGAAATGTAGATCAAAACATACACATTTTCATTGTACACTCAAGAAATGTACATCAAAACATACACATTTTCATTGTATATTCAAGAAATGTACATCAAAACATACACATTTTTATTGTACACTCAAGAAATGTACATCAAAACATACACTTTTTCATTGTACATTCAAGAAATGTATATCAAAACATACACATTTTCATTGTACATTCAAGAAATGTACATCAAAACATACATATTTTCAGTGTACATTCAAGAAATGTATAACAAGAAATACACATTTTCAGAGTACATTCAAGAAATGTACATCAAAACAAACACCCTTTCATTGTACACTAAATAAATGTATATCAAAACATACACATTTTCATTGTACATTCAATAAATATACATCAAAACATACACATTTTCATTGTACATTCAAGAAATGTACATCAAAACATACACATTTTCATTGTACACTGAAGAAATGTACATCAAAACATACACATTTTCATTGTACACTCAAGAAATGTACATCAAAACATACACATTTTCATTGTACACTCAAGAAATGTACATCAAAACATACACATTTTCATTGTACATTCAAGAAATGTACATCAAAACATACACATTTTCATTGTACACTCAAGAAATGTACTTCAAAACATACACATTTTCAGTGTACATTCAAGAAATGTATATCAAAACATACACATTTTCATTGTACATTCAAGAAATGTACATCAGAACATACACATTTTGATTGTACATTCAAGAAATATACATCAAAACATGCACATTTTCATTGTACATTCAAGAAATGTACATCAAAACATACACATTTTCATTGTACACTAGAGAAATGTACATCAAAACATACACATTTTCAGTGTACATTCATGAAATGTATATCAAAGCATACACATTTTCATTGTACATTCCAGAAATGTACATCAAAACATATACATTTTCATTGTATATACAAGAAATGTACATCAAAACATACACATTTTCAGTGTACATTCAAGAAATGTACATGAAAACATATACATTTTCATTGTACATTCAAGAAATGTATATCAAAACATACACATTTTCAGATTACATTCAAGAAATGTACATCAAAGCATACACATTTTCATTGTACATTCAAGAAATGTACATCAAAACAGACACATTTTCATTGTACATTCAAGAAATGTACATCAAAACATACACATTTTCATTGTACACTGAAGAAATGTACATCAAAACATACACATTTTCATTGTACACTCAAGAAATGTACATCAAAACATACACATTTTCATTGTACACTCAAGAAATGTACATCAAAACATACACATTTTCATTGTACATTCAAGAAATGTACATCAAAACATACACATTTTCATTGTACACTCAAGAAATGTACTTCAAAACATACACATTTTCAGTGTACATTCAAGAAATGTATATCAAAACATACACATTTTCATTGTACATTCAAGAAATGTACATCAGAACATACACATTTTGATTGTACATTCAAGAAATATACATCAAAACATGCACATTTTCATTGTACATTCAAGAAATGTACATCAAAACATACACATTTTCATTGTACACTAGAGAAATGTACATCAAAACATACACATTTTCAGTGTACATTCATGAAATGTGTATCAAAGCATACACATTTTCATTGTACATTCCAGAAATGTACATCAAAACATATACATTTTCATTGTATATACAAGAAATGTACATCAAAACATACACATTTTCAGTGTACATTCAAGAAATGTACATGAAAACATATACATTTTCATTGTACATTCAAGAAATGTATATCAAAACATACACATTTTCAGATTACATTCAAGAAATGTACATCAAAGCATACACATTTTCATTGTACATTCAAGAAATGTACATCAAAACAGACACATTTTCATTGTACATTCAAGAAATGTACATCAAAACATACACACTTTCAGTGTACATTCAAGAAATGTACATCAAAACATACACATTTTCATTGTACATTCAGGAATTGTACATCAAAACATACACATTTTCATTGTACATTCAAGAAATGTACATCAAAAAATACACATCTTCATTGTACCTCAAGAAATCTACATCAAAACATACACATTTTCAGTGCACATTCAAGAAATGTACATCAAAACATACACATTTTCATTGTACATTCAAGAAATGTATATCAAAACATACACATTTTCAGTGTACATTCAAGAAATGTACATCAAAACATACACATTTTCATTGTATATACAAGAAATGTACATCAAAACATACACATTTTCATTGTACACTGAAGAAATGTACATCAAAACATACACATTTTCAGTGTACATTCGAGAAATGTACATCAAAACATACACATTTTCAGTGTATATTCAAGAAATGTACATCAAAACATACACATTTTCACTGTGTATACAAGAATTGTACATCAAAACAAACACATTCTCATTGTATATACAAGAAATGCATATCAAAACATACACATTTACAGTGTACATTCAAGAAA
Organism: Tenodera sinensis; assembly: GCA_030765045.1. Lineage (NCBI taxonomy): Eukaryota > Metazoa > Arthropoda > Insecta > Mantodea > Mantidae > Tenodera > Tenodera sinensis. Next base: position 110,170,121 of record CM060970.1, on the reverse strand, counting down.
TGTACATCAAAACATTCACATTTTCATTGTATATATAAGAAATGTACATCAAACCATACACATTTTCAGTGTACATTCAAGAAATGTACATGAAAACATATACATTTTCATTGTACATTCAAGAAATGTATATCAAAGTATACACATTTTCAGATTACACTCAAGAAATGTACATCAAAACATACACATTTTGAGTGTACATTCAAGAGATATACATCAAAACATGCACATTTTCATTGTATATACCAGAAATGTACATCAAAACATACACATTTTCATTGTATATACAAGAAATGTATATCAAAACATACACATTTTCATTGTACATTCAAGAAATGTACATCAAAACATACACATTTTCATTGTACCTCAAGAAATCTACATCAAAACATACACATTTTCATTGTACATTCAAGCAGCGTACATCAAAACATACACATTTTCATTGTACATTCAAGAAATGTACAACAAAACATACACATTTTCATTGTACATTCAAGGAATGTACATCAAAACACACACATTTTCATTGTACACTCAAGAAATGTACATCAAAACATACACATTTTGAGTGTACATTCAAGAGATATACATCAAAACATGCACATTTTCATTGTATATACCAGAAATGTACATCAAAACATACACATTTTCATTGTATATACAAGAAATGTATATCAAAACATACACCTTTTCATTGTACATTCAAGAAATGTACATCAAAACATACACATTTTCATTGTACCTCAAGAAATCTACATCAAAACATACACATTTTCATTGTACACTCAAGAAATGTACATCAAAACATACACATTTTCATTGTACATTCAAGAAATGTATATCAAAACATACACATTTTCATTGTACATTCAAGAAATGTACATCAAAACATACACATTTTCATTGTACATTCAAGAAATGTACAACAAAACATACACATTTTCATTGTACATTCAAGGAATGTACATCAAAACATACACATTTTCATTGTACATTCAAGAATAGTACATCAAAACACACACATTTTCATTGTACACTCAAGAAATGTACATCAAAACATACACATTTTGAGTGTACATTCAAGAGATATACATCAAAACATGCACATTTTCATTGTATATACCAGAAATGTACATCAAAACATACACATTTTCATTGTATATACAAGAAATGTATATCAAAACATACACATTTTAATTGTACATTCAAGAAATGTACATAAAAACATACACATTTTCATTGTATATACCAGAAATGTACATCAAAACATACACATCTTCATTGTACATTCAAGAAATGTACATCAAAACATACACATTTTCATTGTATATACCAGAGATGTACATCAAAACATACACATTTTCATTGTACATTCAAGAAATGTACATCAAAGCATACACATTTTGACTGCACATTCTAGAAATATACATCAAAACATACACATTTTCATTGTATATCCCAGAAATGCACATCAAAACATACACATTTTCCTTGTACATTCAAGAACTGTATAACAAAAAATACACACTTTCAGTGTACATTCAAGAAATGTACATCAAAGCAAACACATTTTCATTGTATATACAAGAAATGTATATCAAAACATACACATTTTCATTGTATATACAAGAAATGTATATCAAAACATACACATTTTCAGTGTACATCCAAGAAATGTACTTCGAAACATACACATTTTCATTGTATATACAAGTAATGTACATCAAAACATACACATTTTCAGTGTACATTCAAGAAATGTACATCAAGACATACACATTTTCATTGTATATTCAAGAAATGTATATCAAAACATACACATTTTCAGTGCACATTCAAGAAATGTACATCAAAACATACACATTTTCATTGTATATACAAGAAATGTACATCAAAACCTACACATTTTCAGTGTACATTCAAGAAATGTACATCAAAACATACACATTTTCATTGTATATACAAGAAATGTACATCAAAACATACACATTTTCATTGTACACTGAAGAAATGTACATCAAAACATACACATTTTCAGTGCACATTCAAGAAATGTACATCAAAACATACACATTTTCATTGTACATTCAAGAAATGTATATCAAAACATACACATTTTCAGTGTACATTCAAGAAATGTACATCAAAACATACACATTTTCATTGTATATACAAGAAATGTACATCAAAACATACACATTTTCATTGTACACTGAAGAAATGTACATCAAAACATACACATTTTCAGTGTACATTCGAGAAATGTACATCAAAACATACACATTTTCATTGTACCTCAAGAAATCTACATCAAAACATACACATTTTCATTGTACATTCAAGAAGCGTACATCAAAACATACACATTTTCATTGTACATTCAAGAAATGTACAACAAAACATACACATTTTCATTGTACATTCAAGGAATGTACATCAAAACACACACATTTTCATTGTACACTCAAGAAATGTACATCAAAACATACACATTTTGAGTGTACATTCAAGAGATATACATCAAAACATGCACATTTTCATTGTATATACCAGAAATGTACATCAAAACATACACATTTTCATTGTATATACAAGAAATGTATATCAAAACATACACATTTTCATTGTACATTCAAGAAATGTACATCAAAACATACACATTTTCATTGTACCTCAAGAAATCTACATCAAAACATACACATTTTCATTGTACACTCAAGAAATGTACATCAAAACATACACATTTTCATTGTACATTCAAGAAATGTATATCAAAACATACACATTTTCATTGTACATTCAAGAAATGTACATCAAAACATACACATTTTCATTGTACATTCAAGAAATGTACAACAAAACATACACATTTTCATTGTACATTCAAGGAATGTACATCAAAACATACACATTTTCATTGTACATTCAAGAATAGTACATCAAAACACACACATTTTCATTGTACATTCAAGAAATGTATATCAAAACATACACATTTTCAGTGTACATTCAAGAAATGTACATCAAAACATACACATTTTCATTGTATATACAAGAAATGTACATCAAAACATGCACATTTTCATTGTACATTCAAGAAATGTACATCAAAACATACACATTTTCATTGTACACTAGAGAAATGTACATCAAAACATACACATTTTCAGTGTACATTCATGAAATGTGTATCAAAGCATACACATTTTCATTGTACATTCCAGAAATGTACATCAAAACATATACATTTTCATTGTATATACAAGAAATGTACATCAAAACATACACATTTTCAGTGTACATTCAAGAAATGTACATGAAAACATATACATTTTCATTGTACATTCAAGAAATGTATATCAAAACATACACATTTTCAGATTACATTCAAGAAATGTACATCAAAGCATACACATTTTCATTGTACATTCAAGAAATGTACATCAAAACAGACACATTTTCATTGTACATTCAAGAAATGTACATCAAAACATACACACTTTCAGTGTACATTCAAGAAATGTACATCAAAACATACACATTTTCATTGTACATTCAGGAATTGTACATCAAAACATACACATTTTCATTGTACATTCAAGAAATGTACATCAAAAAATACACATCTTCATTGTACCTCAAGAAATCTACATCAAAACATACACATTTTCAGTGCACATTCAAGAAATGTACATCAAAACATACACATTTTCATTGTACATTCAAGAAATGTATATCAAAACATACACATTTTCAGTGTACATTCAAGAAATGTACATCAAAACATACACATTTTCATTGTATATACAAGAAATGTACATCAAAACATACACATTTTCATTGTACACTGAAGAAATGTACATCAAAACATACACATTTTCAGTGTACATTCGAGAAATGTACATCAAAACATACACATTTTCAGTGTATATTCAAGAAATGTACATCAAAACATACACATTTTCACTGTGTATACAAGAATTGTACATCAAAACAAACACATTCTCATTGTATATACAAGAAATGCATATCAAAACATACACATTTACAGTGTACATTCAAGAAATGTACATCAAAACATTCACATTTTCATTGTATATATAAGAAATGTACATCAAACCATACACATTTTCAGTGTACATTCAAGAAATGTACATGAAAACATATACATTTTCATTGTACATTCAAGAAATGTATATCAAAGTATACACATTTTCAGATTACACTCAAGAAATGTACATCAAAACATACACATTTTGAGTGTACATTCAAGAGATATACATCAAAACATGCACATTTTCATTGTATATACCAGAAATGTACATCAAAACATACACATTTTCATTGTATATACAAGAAATGTATATCAAAACATACACATTTTCATTGTACATTCAAGAAATGTACATCAAAACATACACATTTTCATTGTACCTCAAGAAATCTACATCAAAACATACACATTTTCATTGTACATTCAAGCAGCGTACATCAAAACATACACATTTTCATTGTACATTCAAGAAATGTACAACAAAACATACACATTTTCATTGTACATTCAAGGAATGTACATCAAAACACACACATTTTCATTGTACACTCAAGAAATGTACATCAAAACATACACATTTTGAGTGTACATTCAAGAGATATACATCAAAACATGCACATTTTCATTGTATATACCAGAAATGTACATCAAAACATACACATTTTCATTGTATATACAAGAAATGTATATCAAAACATACACCTTTTCATTGTACATTCAAGAAATGTACATCAAAACATACACATTTTCATTGTACCTCAAGAAATCTACATCAAAACATACACATTTTCATTGTACACTCAAGAAATGTACATCAAAACATACACATTTTCATTGTACATTCAAGAAATGTATATCAAAACATACACATTTTCATTGTACATTCAAGAAATGTACATCAAAACATACACATTTTCATTGTACATTCAAGAAATGTACAACAAAACATACACATTTTCATTGTACATTCAAGGAATGTACATCAAAACATACACATTTTCATTGTACATTCAAGAATAGTACATCAAAACACACACATTTTCATTGTACACTCAAGAAATGTACATCAAAACATACACATTTTGAGTGTACATTCAAGAGATATAGATCAAAACATGCACATTTTCATTGTATATACCAGAAATGTACATCAAAACATACACATTTTCATTGTATATACAAGAAATGTATATCAAAACATACACATTTTAATTGTACATTCAAGAAATGTACATAAAAACATACACATTTTCATTGTATATACCAGAAATGTACATCAAAACATACACATCTTCATTGTACATTCAAGAAATGTACATCAAAACATACACATTTTCATTGTATATACCAGAGATGTACATCAAAACATACACATTTTCATTGTACATTCAAGAAATGTACATCAAAGCATACACATTTTGACTGCACATTCTAGAAATATACATCAAAACATACACATTTTCATTGTATATCCCAGAAATGCACATCAAAACATACACATTTTCCTTGTACATTCAAGAACTGTATAACAAAAAATACACACTTTCAGTGTACATTCAAGAAATGTACATCAAAGCAAACACATTTTCATTGTATATACAAGAAATGTATATCAAAACATACACATTTTCATTGTATATACAAGAAATGTATATCAAAACATACACATTTTCAGTGTACATCCAAGAAATGTACTTCGAAACATACACATTTTCATTGTATATACAAGTAATGTACATCAAAACATACACATTTTCAGTGTACATTCAAGAAATGTACATCAAGACATACACATTTTCATTGTATATTCAAGAAATGTATATCAAAACATACACATTTTCAGTGCACATTCAAGAAATGTACATCAAAACATACACATTTTCATTGTATATACAAGAAATGTACATCAAAACCTACACATTTTCAGTGTACATTCAAGAAATGTACATCAAAACATACACATTTTCATTGTATATACAAGAAATGTACATCAAAACATACACATTTTCATTGTACACTGAAGAAATGTACATCAAAACATACACATTTTCAGTGCACATTCAAGAAATGTACATCAAAACATACACATTTTCATTGTACATTCAAGAAATGTATATCAAAACATACACATTTTCAGTGTACATTCAAGAAATGTACATCAAAACATACACATTTTCATTGTATATACAAGAAATGTACATCAAAACATACACATTTTCATTGTACACTGAAGAAATGTACATCAAAACATACACATTTTCAGTGTACATTCGAGAAATGTACATCAAAACATACACATTTTCATTGTACCTCAAGAAATCTACATCAAAACATACACATTTTCATTGTACATTCAAGAAGCGTACATCAAAACATACACATTTTCATTGTACATTCAAGAAATGTACAACAAAACATACACATTTTCATTGTACATTCAAGGAATGTACATCAAAACACACACATTTTCATTGTACACTCAAGAAATGTACATCAAAACATACACATTTTGAGTGTACATTCAAGAGATATACATCAAAACATGCACATTTTCATTGTATATACCAGAAATGTACATCAAAACATACACATTTTCATTGTATATACAAGAAATGTATATCAAAACATACACATTTTCATTGTACATTCAAGAAATGTACATCAAAACATACACATTTTCATTGTACCTCAAGAAATCTACATCAAAACATACACATTTTCATTGTACACTCAAGAAATGTACATCAAAACATACACATTTTCATTGTACATTCAAGAAATGTATATCAAAACATACACATTTTCATTGTACATTCAAGAAATGTACATCAAAACATACACATTTTCATTGTACATTCAAGAAATGTACAACAAAACATACACATTTTCATTGTACATTCAAGGAATGTACATCAAAACATACACATTTTCATTGTACATTCAAGAATAGTACATCAAAACACACACATTTTCATTGTACATTCAAGAAATGTATATCAAAACATACACATTTTCAGTGTACATTCAAGAAATGTACATCAAAACATACACATTTTCATTGTATATACAAGAAATGTACATCAAAACATACACATTTTCATTGTACACTGAAGAAATGTACATCAAAACATACACATTTTCAGTGTACATTCGAGAAATGTACATCAAAACATACACATTTTCATTGTACCTCAAGAAATCTACATCAAAACATACACATTTTCATTGTACATTCAAGAAGCGTACATCAAAACATACACATTTTCATTGTACATTCAAGAAATGTACAACAAAACATACACATTTTCATTGTACATTCAAGGAATGTACATCAAAACACACACATTTTCATTGTACACTCAAGAAATGTACATCAAAACATACACATTTTGAGTGTACATTCAAGAGATATACATCAAAACATGCACATTTTCATTGTATATACCAGAAATGTACATCAAAACATACACATTTTCATTGTATATACAAGAAATGTATATCAAAACATACACATTTTCATTGTACATTCAAGAAATGTACATCAAAACATACACATTTTCATTGTACCTCAAGAAATCTACATCAAAACATACACATTTTCATTGTACACTCAAGAAATGTACATCAAAACATACACATTTTCATTGTACATTCAAGAAATGTATATCAAAACATACACATTTTCATTGTACATTCAAGAAATGTACATCAAAACATACACATTTTCATTGTACATTCAAGAAATGTACAACAAAACATACACATTTTCATTGTACATTCAAGGAATGTACATCAAAACATACACATTTTGAGTGTACATTCAAGAGATATACATCAAAACATGCACATTTTCATTGTATATACCAGAAATGTACATCAAAACATACACATTTTCATTGTATATACCAGAAATGTACATCAAAACATACACATCTTCATTGTACATTCAAGAAATGTACATCAAAACATACACATTTTCATTGTATATACCAGAGATGTACATCAAAGCATACACATTTTCATTGTACATTCAAGAAATGTACATCAAAACATACACATTTTGACTGCACATTCTAGAAATATACATCAAAACATACACATTTTCATTGTATATCCCAGAAATGCACATCAAAACATACACATTTTCCTTGTACATTCAAGAACTGTATAACAAAAAATACACACTTTCAGTGTACATTCAAGAAATGTACATCAAAGCAAACACATTTTCATTGTATATACAAGAAATGTATATCAAAACATACACATTTTCATTGTATATACAAGAAATGTATATCAAAACATACACATTTTCAGTGTACATCCAAGAAATGTACTTCAAAACATACACATTTTCATTGTATATACAAGTAATGTACATCAAAACATACACATTTTCAGTGTACATTCAAGAAATGTACATCAAGACATACACATTTTCATTGTATATTCAAGAAATGTATATCAAAACATACACATTTTCAGTGCACATTCAAGAAATGTACATCAAAACATACACATTTTCATTGTATATACAAGAAATGTACATCAAAACCTACACATTTTCAGTGTACATTCAAGAAATGTACATCAAAACATACACATTTTCATTGTATATACAAGAAATGTACATCAAAACATACACATTTTCATTGTACACTGAAGAAATGTACATCAAAACATACACATTTTCAGTGCACATTCAAGAAATGTACATCAAAACATACACATTTTCATTGTACATTCAAGAAATGTATATCAAAACATACACATTTTCAGTGTACATTCAAGAAATGTACATCAAAACATACACATTTTCATTGTATATACAAGAAATGTACATCAAAACATACACATTTTCATTGTACACTGAAGAAATGTACATCAAAACATACACATTTTCAGTGTACATTCGAGAAATGTACATCAAAACATACACATTTTCATTGTACATTCAAGAAATGTAGATCAAAACATACACATTTTCATTGTACACTCAAGAAATGTACATAAAAACATACACATTTTCATTGTATATTCAAGAAATGTACATCAAAACATACACATTTTTATTGTACACTCAAGAAATGTACATCAAAACATACACTTTTTCATTGTACATTCAAGAAATGTATATCAAAACATACACATTTTCATTGTACATTCAAGAAATGTACATCAAAACATACATATTTTCAGTGTACATTCAAGAAATGTATAACAAGAAATACACATTTTCAGAGTACATTCAAGAAATGTACATCAAAACAAACACCCTTTCATTGTACACTAAATAAATGTATATCAAAACATACACATTTTCATTGTACATTCAATAAATATACATCAAAACATACACATTTTCATTGTACATTCAAGAAATGTACATCAAAACATACACATTTTCATTGTACACTGAAGAAATGTACATCAAAACATACACATTTTCATTGTACACTCAAGAAATGTACATCAAAACATACACATTTTCATTGTACACTCAAGAAATGTACATCAAAACATACACATTTTCATTGTACATTCAAGAAATGTACATCAAAACATACACATTTTCATTGTACACTCAAGAAATGTACTTCAAAACATACACATTTTCAGTGTACATTCAAGAAATGTATATCAAAACATACACATTTTCATTGTACATTCAAGAAATGTACATCAGAACATACACATTTTGATTGTACATTCAAGAAATATACATCAAAACATGCACATTTTCATTGTACATTCAAGAAATGTACATCAAAACATACACATTTTCATTGTACACTAGAGAAATGTACATCAAAACATACACATTTTCAGTGTACATTCATGAAATGTATATCAAAGCATACACATTTTCATTGTACATTCCAGAAATGTACATCAAAACATATACATTTTCATTGTATATACAAGAAATGTACATCAAAACATACACATTTTCAGTGTACATTCAAGAAATGTACATGAAAACATATACATTTTCATTGTACATTCAAGAAATGTATATCAAAACATACACATTTTCAGATTACATTCAAGAAATGTACATCAAAGCATACACATTTTCATTGTACATTCAAGAAATGTACATCAAAACAGACACATTTTCATTGTACATTCAAGAAATGTACATCAAAACATACACACTTTCAGTGTACATTCAAGAAATGTACATCAAAACATACACATTTTCATTGTACATTCAGGAATTGTACATCAAAACATACACATTTTCATTGTACATTCAAGAAATGTACATCAAAAAATACACATCTTCATTGTACCTCAAGAAATCTACATCAAAACATACACATTTTCATTGCACACTCAAGAAATGTACATCAAAACATACACATTTTCATTGTACATTCAAGAAATGTATATCAAAAGATACACATTTTCGTTGTACATTCAAGAAATGTACATCAAAATATACACATTTTCATTGTACATTCAAGAAATGTACAACAAAACATACACATTTTCATTGTACATTCAAGAAATGTACATCAAAAAATACACATCTTCATTGTACCTCAAGAAATCTACATCAAAACATACACATTTTCATTGCACACTCAAGAAATGTACATCAAAACATACACATTTTCATTGTACATTCAAGAAATGTATATCAAAAGATACACATTTTCATTGTACATTGAAGAAATGTACATCAAAACATACACATTTTCATTGTACATTCTAGAAATATACATCAAAACATACACATTTTCAACTTATATACAAGAAATGTACATCAAAACATACACATTTTCATTGTACATTCAAGAACTGTACATCAAAACATACACATTTTGAGTGTACATTCAAGAAATATACATCAAAAGATACACATTTTCATTGTATATACCAGAAATGTACATCAAAACATACACATTTTCATTGTATATACCAGAAATGTACATCAAAACATACACATTTTCATTGTACATTCAAGAAATGTACCTCAAAACATACACATTTTGACTGCACATTCTAGAAATATACATCAAAACATACACATTTTCATTGTATATCCCAGAAATGCACATCAAAACATACACATTTTCATTGTACATTCAAGAACTGTATAACAAAAAATACACATTTTCAGTGTACATTCAAGAAATGTACATCAAAACAAACACATTTTCATTGTACACTAAAGAAATGTATATCAAAACACACACATTTTCATTGTATATACAAGAAAAGTATATCAAAACATACACATTTTCAGTGTACATTCAAGAAATGTACTTCAAAACATACACATTTTCATTGTATATACAAGTAATGTACATCAAAAGATACACATTTTCAGTGTACATTCAAGAAATGGACATCAGGACATACACATTTTCATTGTATATTCAAGAAATGTATATCAAAACATACACATTTTCAGTGCACATTCAAGAAATGTACATCAAAACATACACATTTTCATTGTATATACAAGAAATGTACATCAAAACCTACACATTTTCAGTATACATTCAAGAAATGTACATGAAAACATATACATTTTCATTGTACATTCAAGAAATGTATATCAAAACATACACATTTTCGGTGTACATTCAAGAAATGTACATCAAAACATACACATTTTCATTGTATATACAAGAAATGTACATCAAAACATACACATTTTCATTGTACACTGAAGAAATGTACATCAAAACATACACATTTTCAGTTTACATTCAAGAAATGTACATCAAAACATACACATTTTCATTGTACATTCAAGAAATGTAGATCAAAACATACACATTTTCATTGTACACTCAAGAAATGTACATCAAAACATACACATTTTCATTGTACATTCAAGAAATGTACATCAAAACATACACATTTTTATTGTACACTCAAGAAATGTACATCAAAACATACACATTTTCATTGTACATTCAAGAAATGTATATCAAAACAGACACATTTTCATTGTACATTCAAGAAATGTACATCAAAACATACATATTTTCAGTGTACATTCAAGAAATGTATAACAAAAAATACACATTTTCAGTGTACATTCAAGAAATGTACATCAAAACAAACACCTTTTCATTGTACACTAAATAAATGTATATCAAAACATACACATTTTAATTGTACATTCAATAAATATACATCAAAACATACACATTTTCATTGTACTTTCAAGAAATGTACATCAAAACATACACATTTTCATTGTACACTGAAGAAATGTACATCAAAACATACACATTTTCATTGTACATTCAAGAAATGTACATCAAAACATACACATTTTCATTGTACACTCAAGAAATCTACATCAAAACATACACATTTTCATTGTACATTCAAGAAATGTACATCAAAACATACACATTTTCATTGTACACTCAAGAAATGTACTTCAAAACATACACATTTTCAGTGTACATTCAAGAAATGTATATCAAAACATACACATTTTCATTGTACATTCAAGAAATGTGCATCAAAACATACACATTTTGATTGTACATTCAAGAAATATACATCAAAACATGCACATTTTCATTGTACATTCAAGAAACGTACATCAAAGCATACACATTTTCATTGTACACTCAAGAAATGTACATCAAAACATACACATTTTCAGTGTACATTCATGAAATGTATATCAAAACATACACATTTTCATTGTACATTCCAGAAATGTACATCAAAACATATACATTTTCATTGTATATACAAGAAATGTACATCAAAACATACACATTTTCAGTGTACATTCAAGAAATGTACATGAAAACATATACTTTTTATTGTACATTCAAGAAATGTATATCAAAACATACACATTTTCAGATTACATTCAAGGAATGTACATCAAAGCATACATATTTTCATTGTACATTCAAGAAATGTACATCAAAACAGACACATTTTCATTGTACATTCAAGAAATGTACATCAAAACATACACACTTTCAGTGTACATTCAAGAAATGTACATCAAAACATACACATTTTCATTGTACATTCAGGAAATGTACATCAAAACATACACATTTTCATTGTACATTCAAGAAATGTACATCAAAAAATACACATCTTCATTGTACCTCAAGAAATCTACATCAAAACATACACATTTTCATTGCACACTCAAGAAATGTACATCAAAACATACACATTTTCATTGTACATTCAAGAAATGTATATCAAAGCATACACATTTTCATTGTACATTCAAGAAATGTACATCAAAACATACACATTTTCATTGTACATTCAAGAAATGTACAACAAAACATACACATTTTCATTGTACATTCAAGGAATGTACATCAAAACATACACATTTTCATTGTACATTCAAGAAATGTACATCAAAACACACACATTTTCATTGTACACTCAAGAAATGTACATCAAAACATTCACATTTTGAGTGTACATTCAAGAGATATACATCAAAACATGCACATTTTCATTGTATATGTCAGAAATGTACATAAAAACATACACATTTTCATTGTATATACAAGAAATGTAAATCAAAACATACACATTTTCATTGTATATACAAGAAATGTATATCAAAACATACACATTTTCAGTGTACATTAAAGAAATGTACATCAGAACATACACATTTTCATTGTATATAGAAGAAATGTACATCAAAACATACACATTTTCATTGTACACTGAAGAAATGTACATCAAAACATACACATTTTCAGTGTACATTCAAGAAATGTACATCAAAACATACACATTTTCATTGTACATTCAAGATATGTAGATCAAAACATACACATTTTCATTGTACACTCAAGAAATGTACATCAAAACATACACATTTTCATTGTACATTCAAGAAATGTACATCAAAACATACACATTTTCATTGTACACTCAAGAAATGTACATCAAAACATACACATTTTCATTGTACATTCAAGAAATGTACATCAAAACATACACATTTTCATTGTACACTCAAGAAATGTACATCAAAACATACACATTTTCATTGTACATTCAAGAAATGTAATTCAAAACATACACATTTTCATTGTACACTCAAGAAATGTACTTCAAAACATACACATTTTCAGTGTACATTCAAGAAATGTATATGAAAACATACACATTTTCATTGTACATTAAAGAAATGTACAACAAAACATACACATTTTCATTGTACATTCAAGAAATATACATCAAAACATACACATTTTCATTGTACATTCAAGAAATGTACATCAAAACATACACATTTTCATTGTACATTCAAGAAATGTACATCAAAACATACACATTTTCATTGTACCTCAAGAAATCTACATCAAAACATACACATTTTCATTGTACACTCAAGAAATGTACATCAAAACATACACATTTTCATTGTACATTCAAGAAATGTATATCAAAACATACACATTTTCATTGTGCATTCAAGAAACGTACATCAAAACATACACATTTTCATTGTACATTCAAGAAATGTACAACAAAACATACACATTTTCATTGTACATTCAAGGAATGTACATCAAAACATACACATTTTCATTGTACATTCAAGAAATGTACATCAAAACACACACATTTTCATTGTACACTCAAGAAATGTACATCAAAACATACACATTTTGAGTGTACATTCAAGAGATATACATCAAAACATGCACATTTTCATTGTATATACCAGAAATGTACATCAAAACATACACATTTTCATTGTATATACAAGAAATGTATATCAAAACATACACATTTTAATTGTACATTCAAGAAATGTACATCAAAACATACACATTTTCATTGTATATACCAGAAATGTACATCAAAACATACACATCTTCATTGTACATTCAAGAAATGTACATCAAAACATACACATTTTCATTGTATATACCAGAAATGTACATCAAAACATACACATTTTCATTGTACATTCAAGAACTGTATAACAAAAAATACACATTTTCAGTGTACATTCAAGAAATGTACATCAAAACAAACACATTTTCATTGTACACTAAAGAAATGTATATCAAAACATACACATTTTCATTGTATATACAAGAAAAGTATATCAAAACATACACATTTTCAGTGTACATTCAAGAAATGTACTTCAAAACATACACATTTTCATTGTATATACAAGTAATGTACATCAAAACATACACATTTTCATTGCACACTCAAGAAATGTACATCAAAACATACACATTTTCATTGTATATCCCAGAAATGCACATCAAAACATACACATTTTCATTGTACATTCAAGAACTGTATAACAAAAAATACACATTTTCAGTGTACATTCAAGAAATGTACATCAAAACAAACACATTTTCATTGTACACTAAAGAAATGTATATCAAAACATACACATTTTCATTGTATATACAAGAAAAGTATATCAAAACATACACATTTTCAGTGTACATTCAAGAAATGTACTTCAAAACATACACATTTTCATTGTATATACAAGTAATGTACATCAAAACATACACATTTTCATTGCACACTCAAGAAATGTACATCAAAACATACACATTTTCATTGTACATTCAAGAAATGTATATCAAAACATACACATTTTCATTGTACATTCAAGAAATGTACATCAAAACATACACATTTTCATTGTACATTCAAGAAATGTACAACAAAACATACACATTTTCATTGTACATTCAAGGAATGTACATCAAAACATACACATTTTCATTGTACATTCAAGAAATGTACATCAAAACACACACATTTTCATTGTACACTCAAGAAATGTACATCAAAACATTCACATTTTGAGTGTACATTCAAGAGATATACATCAAAACATGCACATTTTCATTGTATATGTCAGAAATGTACATAAAAACATACACATTTTCATTGTATATACAAGAAATGTAAATCAAAACATACACATTTTCATTGTATATACAAGAAATGTATATCAAAACATACACATTTTCAGTGTACATTAAAGAAATGTACATCAGAACATACACATTTTCATTGTACATTCAAGAAATGTACATCAAAACATACACATTTTCATTGTATATACCAGAAATGTACATCAAAACATACACATTTTCATTGTACATTCAAGAAATGTACATCAAAACATACACATTTTGACTGCACACTCTAGAAATATACATCAAAACATACACATTTTCATTGTATATCCCAGAAATGCACATCAAAACATACACATTTTCATTGTACATTCAAGAACTGTATAACAAAAAATACACGTTTTCAGTGTACATTCAAGAAATGTACATCAAAACAAACACATTTTCATTGTACACTAAAGAAATGTATATCAAAACATACACATTTTCATTGTATATACAAGAAAAGTATATCAAAACATACACATTTTCAGTGTACATTCAAGAAATGTACTTCAAAACATACACATTTTCATTGTATATACAAGTAATGTACATCAAAACATACACATTTTCAGTGTACATTCAAGAAATGTACATCAGGACATACACATTTTCATTGTACATTCAAGAAATGTATATCAAAGCATACACATTTTCAGTGCACATTCAAGAAATGTACATCAAAACATACACATTTTCATTGTATATACAAGAAATGTACATCAAAACCTACACATTTTCAGTATACATTCAAGAAATGTACATGAAAACATATACATTTTCATTGTACATTCAAGAAATGTATATCAAAACATACACATTTTCAGTGTACATTCAAGAAATGTACATCAAAACATACACATTTTCATTGTATATACAAGAAATGTACATCAAAACATACACATTTTCATTGTACACTGAAGAAATGTACATCAAAACATACACATTTTCAGTGTACATTCAAGAAATGTACATCAAAACATACACATTTTCATTGTACATTCAAGAAATGTAGATCAAAACATACACATTTTCATTGTACACTCAAGAAATGTACATAAAAACATACACATTTTCATTGTACATTCAAGAAATGTACATCAAAACATACACATTTTTATTGTACACTCAAGAAATGTACATCAAAACATACACTTTTTCATTGTACATTCAAGAAATGTATATCAAAACATACACATTTTCATTGTACATTCAAGAAATGTACATCAAAACATACATATTTTTAGTGTACATTCAAGAAATGTATAACAAAAAATACACATTTTCAGTGTACATTCAAGAAATGTACATCAAAACAAACACCTTTTCATTGTACACTAAATAAGTGTATATCAAAACATACACATTTTCATTGTACATTCAATAAATATACATCAAAACATACACATTTTCATTGTACTTTCAAGAAATGTACATCAAAACATACACATTTTCATTGTACACTGAAGAAATGTACATCAAAACATACACATTTTCATTGTACATTCAAGAAATGTACATCAAAACATACACATTTTCATTGTACACTCAAGAAATGTACATCAAAACATACACATTTTCATTGTACATTCAAGAAATGTACATCAAAACATACACATTTTCATTGTACACTCAAGAAATGTACTTCAAAACATACACATTTTCAGTGTACATTCAAGAAATGTATATCAAAACATACACATTTTCATTGTACATTCAAGAAATGTACATCAAAACATACACATTTTGATTGTACATTCAAGAAATATACATCAAAACATGCACATTTTCATTGTACATTCAAGAAATGTACATCAAAACATACACATTTTCATTGTACACTCAAGAAATGTACATCAAAACATACACATTTTCAGTGTACATTCATGAAATGTATATCAAAACATACACATTTTCATTGTACATTCCAGAAATGTACATCAAAACATACACATTTTCATTGTACACTCAAGAAATGTACATCAAAACATACACATTTTCAGTGTACATTCATGAAATGTATATCAAAACATACACATTTTCATTGTACATTCAAGAAATGTACATCAAAACAGACACATTTTCATTGTACATTCAAGAAATGTACATCAAAACATACACACTTTCAGTGTACATTCAAGAAATGTACATCAAAACATACACATTTTCATTGTACATTCAGGAAATGTACATCAAAACATACACATTTTCATTGTACACTGAAGAAATGTACATCAAAACATACACATTTTCATTGTACACTGAAGAAATGTACATCAAAACATGCACATTTTCATTGTATATGTCAGAAATGTACATAAAAACATACACATTTTCATTGTATATACAAGAAATGTAAATCAAAACATACACATTTTCATTGTATATACAAGAAATGTATATCAAAACATACACATTTTCATTGTACATTCAAGAAATGTACATCAAAACAAACACATTTTCATTGTACACTAAAGAAATGTATATCAAAACATACACATTTTCATTGTACATTCAATAAATATACATCAAAACATACACATTTTCATTGTACATTCAAGAAATGTACATCAAAACATACACATTTTCATTGTACACTCAAGAAATGTACATCAAAACATACACATTTTCATTGTACATTCAAGAAATGTACATCAAAACATACACATTTTCATTGTATATACAAGAAATGTACATCAAAACATACACATTTTCATTGTACACTGAAGAAATGTACATCAAAACATACACATTTTCAGTTTACATTCAAGAAATGTACATCAAAACATACACATTTTCATTGTACATTCAAGAAATGTAGATCAAAACATACACATTTTCATTGTACACTCAAGAAATGTACATCAAAACATACACATTTTCAGTGTACATTCAAGAAATGTACATGAAAACATACACATTTTCATTGTACATTCAAGAAATGTACATCAAAACATACACATTTTCATTGTACATTCAAGAAATGTATATCAAAACATACACATTTTCAGTGTACATTAAAGAAATGTACATCAGAACATACACATTTTCATTGTATATAGAAGAAATGTACATCAAAACATACACATTTTCATTGTACACTGAAGAAATGTACATCAAAACATACACATTTTCAGTGTACATTCAAGAAATGTACATCAAAACATACACATTTTCATTGTACATTCAAGATATGTAGATCAAAACATACACATTTTCATTGTACACTCAAGAAATGTACATCAAAACATACACATTTTCATTGTACATTCAAGAAATGTACATCAAAACATACACATTTTCATTCTACACTCAAGAAATGTACATCAAAACATACACATTTTCATTGTACATTCAAGAAATGTACATCAAAACATACACATTTTCATTGTACACTCAAGAAATGTACATCAAAACATACACATTTTCATTGTACATTCAAGAAATGTAATTCAAAACATACACATTTTCATTGTACACTCAAGAAATGTACTTCAAAACATACACATTTTCAGTGTACATTCAAGAAATGTATATGAAAACATACACATTTTCATTGTACATTAAAGAAATGTACAACAAAACATACACATTTTCATTGTACATTCAAGAAATATACATCAAAACATACACATTTTCATTGTACATTCAAGAAATGTACATCAAAACATACACATTTTCATTGTACATTCAAGAAATGTACATCAAAACATACACATTTTCATTGTACCTCAAGAAATCTACATCAAAACATACACATTTTCATTGTACACTCAAGAAATGTACATCAAAACATACACATTTTCATTGTACATTCAAGAAATGTATATCAAAACATACACATTTTCATTGTGCATTCAAGAAACGTACATCAAAACATACACATTT
Source organism: Tenodera sinensis (assembly GCA_030765045.1). Lineage (NCBI taxonomy): Eukaryota > Metazoa > Arthropoda > Insecta > Mantodea > Mantidae > Tenodera > Tenodera sinensis. Next base: position 110,150,249 of record CM060970.1, on the reverse strand, counting down.
TCATTGTACATTCAAGAAATGTACAACAAAACATACACATTTTCATTGTACATTCAAGGAATGTACATCAAAACATACACATTTTCATTGTACATTCAAGAAATGTACATCAAAACACACACATTTTCATTGTACACTCAAGAAATGTACATCAAAACATACACATTTTGAGTGTACATTCAAGAGATATACATCAAAACATGCACATTTTCATTGTATATACCAGAAATGTACATCAAAACATACACATTTTCATTGTATATACAAGAAATGTATATCAAAACATACACATTTTAATTGTACATTCAAGAAATGTACATCAAAACATACACATTTTCATTGTATATACCAGAAATGTACATCAAAACATACACATCTTCATTGTACATTCAAGAAATGTACATCAAAACATACACATTTTCATTGTATATACCAGAAATGTACATCAAAACATACACATTTTCATTGTACATTCAAGAACTGTATAACAAAAAATACACATTTTCAGTGTACATTCAAGAAATGTACATCAAAACAAACACATTTTCATTGTACACTAAAGAAATGTATATCAAAACATACACATTTTCATTGTATATACAAGAAAAGTATATCAAAACATACACATTTTCAGTGTACATTCAAGAAATGTACTTCAAAACATACACATTTTCATTGTATATACAAGTAATGTACATCAAAACATACACATTTTCATTGCACACTCAAGAAATGTACATCAAAACATACACATTTTCATTGTATATCCCAGAAATGCACATCAAAACATACACATTTTCATTGTACATTCAAGAACTGTATAACAAAAAATACACATTTTCAGTGTACATTCAAGAAATGTACATCAAAACAAACACATTTTCATTGTACACTAAAGAAATGTATATCAAAACATACACATTTTCATTGTATATACAAGAAAAGTATATCAAAACATACACATTTTCAGTGTACATTCAAGAAATGTACTTCAAAACATACACATTTTCATTGTATATACAAGTAATGTACATCAAAACATACACATTTTCATTGCACACTCAAGAAATGTACATCAAAACATACACATTTTCATTGTACATTCAAGAAATGTATATCAAAACATACACATTTTCATTGTACATTCAAGAAATGTACATCAAAACATACACATTTTCATTGTACATTCAAGAAATGTACAACAAAACATACACATTTTCATTGTACATTCAAGGAATGTACATCAAAACATACACATTTTCATTGTACATTCAAGAAATGTACATCAAAACACACACATTTTCATTGTACACTCAAGAAATGTACATCAAAACATTCACATTTTGAGTGTACATTCAAGAGATATACATCAAAACATGCACATTTTCATTGTATATGTCAGAAATGTACATAAAAACATACACATTTTCATTGTATATACAAGAAATGTAAATCAAAACATACACATTTTCATTGTATATACAAGAAATGTATATCAAAACATACACATTTTCAGTGTACATTAAAGAAATGTACATCAGAACATACACATTTTCATTGTACATTCAAGAAATGTACATCAAAACATACACATTTTCATTGTATATACCAGAAATGTACATCAAAACATACACATTTTCATTGTACATTCAAGAAATGTACATCAAAACATACACATTTTGACTGCACACTCTAGAAATATACATCAAAACATACACATTTTCATTGTATATCCCAGAAATGCACATCAAAACATACACATTTTCATTGTACATTCAAGAACTGTATAACAAAAAATACACGTTTTCAGTGTACATTCAAGAAATGTACATCAAAACAAACACATTTTCATTGTACACTAAAGAAATGTATATCAAAACATACACATTTTCATTGTATATACAAGAAAAGTATATCAAAACATACACATTTTCAGTGTACATTCAAGAAATGTACTTCAAAACATACACATTTTCATTGTATATACAAGTAATGTACATCAAAACATACACATTTTCAGTGTACATTCAAGAAATGTACATCAGGACATACACATTTTCATTGTACATTCAAGAAATGTATATCAAAGCATACACATTTTCAGTGCACATTCAAGAAATGTACATCAAAACATACACATTTTCATTGTATATACAAGAAATGTACATCAAAACCTACACATTTTCAGTATACATTCAAGAAATGTACATGAAAACATATACATTTTCATTGTACATTCAAGAAATGTATATCAAAACATACACATTTTCAGTGTACATTCAAGAAATGTACATCAAAACATACACATTTTCATTGTATATACAAGAAATGTACATCAAAACATACACATTTTCATTGTACACTGAAGAAATGTACATCAAAACATACACATTTTCAGTGTACATTCAAGAAATGTACATCAAAACATACACATTTTCATTGTACATTCAAGAAATGTAGATCAAAACATACACATTTTCATTGTACACTCAAGAAATGTACATAAAAACATACACATTTTCATTGTACATTCAAGAAATGTACATCAAAACATACACATTTTTATTGTACACTCAAGAAATGTACATCAAAACATACACTTTTTCATTGTACATTCAAGAAATGTATATCAAAACATACACATTTTCATTGTACATTCAAGAAATGTACATCAAAACATACATATTTTTAGTGTACATTCAAGAAATGTATAACAAAAAATACACATTTTCAGTGTACATTCAAGAAATGTACATCAAAACAAACACCTTTTCATTGTACACTAAATAAGTGTATATCAAAACATACACATTTTCATTGTACATTCAATAAATATACATCAAAACATACACATTTTCATTGTACTTTCAAGAAATGTACATCAAAACATACACATTTTCATTGTACACTGAAGAAATGTACATCAAAACATACACATTTTCATTGTACATTCAAGAAATGTACATCAAAACATACACATTTTCATTGTACACTCAAGAAATGTACATCAAAACATACACATTTTCATTGTACATTCAAGAAATGTACATCAAAACATACACATTTTCATTGTACACTCAAGAAATGTACTTCAAAACATACACATTTTCAGTGTACATTCAAGAAATGTATATCAAAACATACACATTTTCATTGTACATTCAAGAAATGTACATCAAAACATACACATTTTGATTGTACATTCAAGAAATATACATCAAAACATGCACATTTTCATTGTACATTCAAGAAATGTACATCAAAACATACACATTTTCATTGTACACTCAAGAAATGTACATCAAAACATACACATTTTCAGTGTACATTCATGAAATGTATATCAAAACATACACATTTTCATTGTACATTCCAGAAATGTACATCAAAACATATACATTTTCATTGTATATACAAGAAATGTACATCAAAACATACACATTTTCAGTGTACATTCAAGAAATGTACATGAAAACATATACATTTTCATTGTACATTCAAGAAATGTATATCAAAACATACACATTTTCAGATTACATTCAAGAAATGTACATCAAAGCATACACATTTTCATTGTACATTCAAGAAATGTACATCAAAACAGACACATTTTCATTGTACATTCAAGAAATGTACATCAAAACATACACACTTTCAGTGTACATTCAAGAAATGTACATCAAAACATACACATTTTCATTGTACATTCAGGAAATGTACATCAAAACATACACATTTTCATTGTACACTGAAGAAATGTACATCAAAACATACACATTTTCATTGTACACTGAAGAAATGTACATCAAAACATGCACATTTTCATTGTATATGTCAGAAATGTACATAAAAACATACACATTTTCATTGTATATACAAGAAATGTAAATCAAAACATACACATTTTCATTGTATATACAAGAAATGTATATCAAAACATACACATTTTCATTGTACATTCAAGAAATGTACATCAAAACAAACACATTTTCATTGTACACTAAAGAAATGTATATCAAAACATACACATTTTCATTGTACATTCAATAAATATACATCAAAACATACACATTTTCATTGTACATTCAAGAAATGTACATCAAAACATACACATTTTCATTGTACACTCAAGAAATGTACATCAAAACATACACATTTTCATTGTACATTCAAGAAATGTACATCAAAACATACACATTTTCATTGTATATACAAGAAATGTACATCAAAACATACACATTTTCATTGTACACTGAAGAAATGTACATCAAAACATACACATTTTCAGTTTACATTCAAGAAATGTACATCAAAACATACACATTTTCATTGTACATTCAAGAAATGTAGATCAAAACATACACATTTTCATTGTACACTCAAGAAATGTACATCAAAACATACACATTTTCAGTGTACATTCAAGAAATGTACATGAAAACATATACTTTTTATTGTACATTCAAGAAATGTATATCAAAACATACACATTTTCAGATTACATTCAAGGAATGTACATCAAAGCATACACATTTTCATTGTACATTCAAGAAATGTACATCAAAACAGACACATTTTCATTGTACATTCAAGAAATGTACATCAAAACATACACACTTTCAGTGTACATTCAAGAAATGTACATCAAAACATACACATTTTCATTGTACATTCAGGAAATGTACATCAAAACATACACATTTTCATTGTACATTCAAGAAATGTACATCAAAAAATACACATCTTCATTGTACCTCAAGAAATCTACATCAAAACATACACATTTTCATTGCACACTCAAGAAATGTACATCAAAACATACACATTTTCATTGTACATTCAAGAAATGAATATCAAAACATACACATTTTCATTGTACATTCAAGAAATGTACATCAAAACATACACATTTTCATTGTACATTCAAGAAATGTACAACAAAACATACACATTTTCATTGTACATTCAAGGAATGTACATCAAAACATACACATTTTCATTGTACATTCAAGAAATGTACATCAAAACACACACATTTTCATTGTACACTCAAGAAATGTACATCAAAACATACACATTTTGAGTGTATATTCAAGAGATATACATCAAAACATGCACATTTTCATTGTATATGTCAGAAATGTACATAAAAACATACACATTTTCATTGTATATACAAGAAATGTAAATCAAAACATACACATTTTCATTGTATATACAAGAAATGTATATCAAAACATACACATTTTCAGTGTACATTAAAGAAATGTACATCAGAACATACACATTTTCATTGTATATAGAAGAAATGTACATCAAAACATACACATTTTCATTGTACACTGAAGAAATGTACATCAAAACATACACATTTTCAGTGTACATTCAAGAAATGTACATCAAAACATACACATTTTCATTGTACATTCAAGATATGTAGATCAAAACATACACATTTTCATTGTACACTCAAGAAATGTACATCAAAACATACACATTTTCATTGTACATTCAAGAAATGTACATCAAAACATACACATTTTCATTGTACACTCAAGAAATGTACATCAAAACATACACATTTTCATTGTACATTCAAGAAATGTACATCAAAACATACACATTTTCATTGTACACTCAAGAAATGTACATCAAAACATACACATTTTCATTGTACATTCAAGAAATGTAATTCAAAACATACACATTTTCATTGTACACTCAAGAAATGTACTTCAAAACATACACATTTTCAGTGTACATTCAAGAAATGTATATGAAAACATACACATTTTCATTGTACATTAAAGAAATGTACAACAAAACATACACATTTTCATTGTACATTCAAGAAATATACATCAAAACATACACATTTTCATTGTACATTCAAGAAATGTACATCAAAACATACACATTTTCATTGTACATTCAAGAAATGTACATCAAAACATACACATTTTCATTGTACCTCAAGAAATCTACATCAAAACATACACATTTTCATTGTACACTCAAGAAATGTACATCAAAACATACACATTTTCATTGTACATTCAAGAAATGTATATCAAAACATACACATTTTCATTGTGCATTCAAGAAACGTACATCAAAACATACACATTTTCATTGTACATTCAAGAAATGTACAACAAAACATACACATTTTCATTGTACATTCAAGGAATGTACATCAAAACATACACATTTTCATTGTACATTCAAGAAATGTACATCAAAACACACACATTTTCATTGTACACTCAAGAAATGTACATCAAAACATACACATTTTGAGTGTACATTCAAGAGATATACATCAAAACATGCACATTTTCATTGTATATACCAGAAATGTACATCAAAACATACACATTTTCATTGTATATACAAGAAATGTATATCAAAACATACACATTTTAATTGTACATTCAAGAAATGTACATCAAAACATACACATTTTCATTGTATATACCAGAAATGTACATCAAAACATACACATCTTCATCGTACATTCAAGAAATGTACATCAAAACATACACATTTTCATTGTATATACCAGAAATGTACATCAAAACATACACATTTTCATTGTACATTCAAGAAATGTACATCAAAACATACACATTTTGACTGCACACTCTAGAAATATACATCAAAACATACACATTTTCATTGTATATCCCAGAAATGCACATCAAAACATACACATTTTCATTGTACATTCAAGAACTGTATAACAAAAAATACACATTTTCAGTGTACATTCAAGAAATGTACATCAAAACAAACACATTTTCATTGTACACTAAAGAAATGTATATCAAAACATACACATTTTCATTGTATATACAAGAAAAGTATATCAAAACATACACATTTTCAGTGTACATTCAAGAAATGTACTTCAAAACATACACATTTTCATTGTATATACAAGTAATGTACATCAAAACATACACATTTTCAGTGTACATTCAAGAAATGTACATCAGGACATACACATTTTCATTGTACATTCAAGAAATGTATATCAAAGCATACACATTTTCAGTGCACATTCAAGAAATGTACATCAAAACATACACATTTTCATTGTATATACAAGAAATGTACATCAAAACCTACACATTTTCAGTATACATTCAAGAAATGTACATGAAAACATATACATTTTCATTGTACATTCAAGAAATGTATATCAAAACATACACATTTTCAGTGTACATTCAAGAAATGTACATCAAAACATACACATTTTCATTGTATATACAAGAAATGTACATCAAAACATACACATTTTCATTGTACACTGAAGAAATGTACATCAAAACATACACATTTTCAGTGTACATTCAAGAAATGTACATCAAAACATACACATTTTCATTGTACATTCAAGAAATGTAGATCAAAACATACACATTTTCATTGTACACTCAAGAAATGTACATAAAAACATACACATTTTCATTGTACATTCAAGAAATGTACATCAAAACATACACATTTTTATTGTACACTCAAGAAATGTACATCAAAACATACACTTTTTCATTGTACATTCAAGAAATGTATATCAAAACATACACATTTTCATTGTACATTCAAGAAATGTACATCAAAACATACATATTTTTAGTGTACATTCAAGAAATGTATAACAAAAAATACACATTTTCAGTGTACATTCAAGAAATGTACATCAAAACAAACACCTTTTCATTGTACACTAAATAAGTGTATATCAAAACATACACATTTTCATTGTACATTCAATAAATATACATCAAAACATACACATTTTCATTGTACTTTCAAGAAATGTACATCAAAACATACACATTTTCATTGTACACTGAAGAAATGTACATCAAAACATACACATTTTCATTGTACATTCAAGAAATGTACATCAAAACATACACATTTTCATTGTACACTCAAGAAATGTACATCAAAGCATACACATTTTCATTGTACATTCAAGAAATGTACATCAAAACATACACATTTTCATTGTACACTCATGAAATGTACTTCAAAACATACACATTTTCAGTGTACATTCAAGAAATGTATATCAAAACATACACATTTTCATTGTACATTCAAGAAATGTACATCAAAACATACACATTTTGATTGTACATTCAAGAAATATACATCAAAACATGCACATTTTCATTGTACATTCAAGAAATGTACATCAAAACATACACATTTTCATTGTACACTCAAGAAATGTACATCAAAACATACACATTTTCAGTGTACATTCATGAAATGTATATCAAAACATACACATTTTCATTGTACATTCCAGAAATGTACATCAAAACATATACATTTTCATTGTATATACAAGAAATGTACATCAAAACCTACACATTTTCAGTATACATTCAAGAAATGTACATGAAAACATATACATTTTCATTGTACATTCAAGAAATGTATATCAAAACATACACATTTTCAGTGTACATTCAAGAAATGTACATCAAAACATACACATTTTCATTGTATATACAAGAAATGTACATCAAAACATACACATTTTCATTGTACACTGAAGAAATGTACATCAAAACATACACATTTTCAGTGTACATTCAAGAAATGTACATCAAAACATACACATTTTCATTGTACATTCAAGAAATGTAGATCAAAACATACACATTTTCATTGTACACTCAAGAAATGTACATAAAAACATACACATTTTCATTGTACATTCAAGAAATGTACATCAAAACATACACATTTTTATTGTACACTCAAGAAATGTACATCAAAACATACACTTTTTCATTGTACATTCAAGAAATGTATATCAAAACATACACATTTTCATTGTACATTCAAGAAATGTACATCAAAACATACATATTTTTAGTGTACATTCAAGAAATGTATAACAAAAAATACACATTTTCAGTGTACATTCAAGAAATGTACATCAAAACAAACACCTTTTCATTGTACACTAAATAAGTGTATATCAAAACATACACATTTTCATTGTACATTCAATAAATATACATCAAAACATACACATTTTCATTGTACTTTCAAGAAATGTACATCAAAACATACACATTTTCATTGTACACTGAAGAAATGTACATCAAAACATACACATTTTCATTGTACATTCAAGAAATGTACATCAAAACATACACATTTTCATTGTACACTCAAGAAATGTACATCAAAACATACACATTTTCATTGTACATTCAAGAAATGTACATCAAAACATACACATTTTCATTGTACACTCAAGAAATGTACTTCAAAACATACACATTTTCAGTGTACATTCAAGAAATGTATATCAAAACATACACATTTTCATTGTACATTCAAGAAATGTACATCAAAACATACACATTTTGATTGTACATTCAAGAAATATACATCAAAACATGCACATTTTCATTGTACATTCAAGAAATGTACATCAAAACATACACATTTTCATTGTACACTCAAGAAATGTACATCAAAACATACACATTTTCAGTGTACATTCATGAAATGTATATCAAAACATACACATTTTCATTGTACATTCCAGAAATGTACATCAAAACATATACATTTTCATTGTATATACAAGAAATGTACATCAAAACATACACATTTTCAGTGTACATTCAAGAAATGTACATGAAAACATATACATTTTCATTGTACATTCAAGAAATGTATATCAAAACATACACATTTTCAGATTACATTCAAGAAATGTACATCAAAGCATACACATTTTCATTGTACATTCAAGAAATGTACATCAAAACAGACACATTTTCATTGTACATTCAAGAAATGTACATCAAAACATACACACTTTCAGTGTACATTCAAGAAATGTACATCAAAACATACACATTTTCATTGTACATTCAGGAAATGTACATCAAAACATACACATTTTCATTGTACACTGAAGAAATGTACATCAAAACATACACATTTTCATTGTACACTGAAGAAATGTACATCAAAACATGCACATTTTCATTGTATATGTCAGAAATGTACATAAAAACATACACATTTTCATTGTATATACAAGAAATGTAAATCAAAACATACACATTTTCATTGTATATACAAGAAATGTATATCAAAACATACACATTTTCATTGTACATTCAAGAAATGTACATCAAAACAAACACATTTTCATTGTACACTAAAGAAATGTATATCAAAACATACACATTTTCATTGTACATTCAATAAATATACATCAAAACATACACATTTTCATTGTACATTCAAGAAATGTACATCAAAACATACACATTTTCATTGTACACTCAAGAAATGTACATCAAAACATACACATTTTCATTGTACATTCAAGAAATGTACATCAAAACATACACATTTTCATTGTATATACAAGAAATGTACATCAAAACATACACATTTTCATTGTACACTGAAGAAATGTACATCAAAACATACACATTTTCAGTTTACATTCAAGAAATGTACATCAAAACATACACATTTTCATTGTACATTCAAGAAATGTAGATCAAAACATACACATTTTCATTGTACACTCAAGAAATGTACATCAAAACATACACATTTTCAGTGTACATTCAAGAAATGTACATGAAAACATATACTTTTTATTGTACATTCAAGAAATGTATATCAAAACATACACATTTTCAGATTACATTCAAGGAATGTACATCAAAGCATACACATTTTCATTGTACATTCAAGAAATGTACATCAAAACAGACACATTTTCATTGTACATTCAAGAAATGTACATCAAAACATACACACTTTCAGTGTACATTCAAGAAATGTACATCAAAACATACACATTTTCATTGTACATTCAGGAAATGTACATCAAAACATACACATTTTCATTGTACATTCAAGAAATGTACATCAAAAAATACACATCTTCATTGTACCTCAAGAAATCTACATCAAAACATACACATTTTCATTGCACACTCAAGAAATGTACATCAAAACATACACATTTTCATTGTACATTCAAGAAATGAATATCAAAACATACACATTTTCATTGTACATTCAAGAAATGTACATCAAAACATACACATTTTCATTGTACATTCAAGAAATGTACAACAAAACATACACATTTTCATTGTACATTCAAGGAATGTACATCAAAACATACACATTTTCATTGTACATTCAAGAAATGTACATCAAAACACACACATTTTCATTGTACACTCAAGAAATGTACATCAAAACATACACATTTTGAGTGTATATTCAAGAGATATACATCAAAACATGCACATTTTCATTGTATATGTCAGAAATGTACATAAAAACATACACATTTTCATTGTATATACAAGAAATGTAAATCAAAACATACACATTTTCATTGTATATACAAGAAATGTATATCAAAACATACACATTTTCAGTGTACATTAAAGAAATGTACATCAGAACATACACATTTTCATTGTATATAGAAGAAATGTACATCAAAACATACACATTTTCATTGTACACTGAAGAAATGTACATCAAAACATACACATTTTCAGTGTACATTCAAGAAATGTACATCAAAACATACACATTTTCATTGTACATTCAAGATATGTAGATCAAAACATACACATTTTCATTGTACACTCAAGAAATGTACATCAAAACATACACATTTTCATTGTACATTCAAGAAATGTACATCAAAACATACACATTTTCATTGTACACTCAAGAAATGTACATCAAAACATACACATTTTCATTGTACATTCAAGAAATGTACATCAAAACATACACATTTTCATTGTACACTCAAGAAATGTACATCAAAACATACACATTTTCATTGTACATTCAAGAAATGTAATTCAAAACATACACATTTTCATTGTACACTCAAGAAATGTACTTCAAAACATACACATTTTCAGTGTACATTCAAGAAATGTATATGAAAACATACACATTTTCATTGTACATTAAAGAAATGTACAACAAAACATACACATTTTCATTGTACATTCAAGAAATATACATCAAAACATACACATTTTCATTGTACATTCAAGAAATGTACATCAAAACATACACATTTTCATTGTACATTCAAGAAATGTACATCAAAACATACACATTTTCATTGTACCTCAAGAAATCTACATCAAAACATACACATTTTCATTGTACACTCAAGAAATGTACATCAAAACATACACATTTTCATTGTACATTCAAGAAATGTATATCAAAACATACACATTTTCATTGTGCATTCAAGAAACGTACATCAAAACATACACATTTTCATTGTACATTCAAGAAATGTACAACAAAACATACACATTTTCATTGTACATTCAAGGAATGTACATCAAAACATACACATTTTCATTGTACATTCAAGAAATGTACATCAAAACACACACATTTTCATTGTACACTCAAGAAATGTACATCAAAACATACACATTTTGAGTGTACATTCAAGAGATATACATCAAAACATGCACATTTTCATTGTATATACCAGAAATGTACATCAAAACATACACATTTTCATTGTATATACAAGAAATGTATATCAAAACATACACATTTTAATTGTACATTCAAGAAATGTACATCAAAACATACACATTTTCATTGTATATACCAGAAATGTACATCAAAACATACACATCTTCATCGTACATTCAAGAAATGTACATCAAAACATACACATTTTCATTGTATATACCAGAAATGTACATCAAAACATACACATTTTCATTGTACATTCAAGAAATGTACATCAAAACATACACATTTTGACTGCACACTCTAGAAATATACATCAAAACATACACATTTTCATTGTATATCCCAGAAATGCACATCAAAACATACACATTTTCATTGTACATTCAAGAACTGTATAACAAAAAATACACATTTTCAGTGTACATTCAAGAAATGTACATCAAAACAAACACATTTTCATTGTACACTAAAGAAATGTATATCAAAACATACACATTTTCATTGTATATACAAGAAAAGTATATCAAAACATACACATTTTCAGTGTACATTCAAGAAATGTACTTCAAAACATACACATTTTCATTGTATATACAAGTAATGTACATCAAAACATACACATTTTCAGTGTACATTCAAGAAATGTACATCAGGACATACACATTTTCATTGTACATTCAAGAAATGTATATCAAAGCATACACATTTTCAGTGCACATTCAAGAAATGTACATCAAAACATACACATTTTCATTGTATATACAAGAAATGTACATCAAAACCTACACATTTTCAGTATACATTCAAGAAATGTACATGAAAACATATACATTTTCATTGTACATTCAAGAAATGTATATCAAAACATACACATTTTCAGTGTACATTCAAGAAATGTACATCAAAACATACACATTTTCATTGTATATACAAGAAATGTACATCAAAACATACACATTTTCATTGTACACTGAAGAAATGTACATCAAAACATACACATTTTCAGTGTACATTCAAGAAATGTACATCAAAACATACACATTTTCATTGTACATTCAAGAAATGTAGATCAAAACATACACATTTTCATTGTACACTCAAGAAATGTACATAAAAACATACACATTTTCATTGTACATTCAAGAAATGTACATCAAAACATACACATTTTTATTGTACACTCAAGAAATGTACATCAAAACATACACTTTTTCATTGTACATTCAAGAAATGTATATCAAAACATACACATTTTCATTGTACATTCAAGAAATGTACATCAAAACATACATATTTTTAGTGTACATTCAAGAAATGTATAACAAAAAATACACATTTTCAGTGTACATTCAAGAAATGTACATCAAAACAAACACCTTTTCATTGTACACTAAATAAGTGTATATCAAAACATACACATTTTCATTGTACATTCAATAAATATACATCAAAACATACACATTTTCATTGTACTTTCAAGAAATGTACATCAAAACATACACATTTTCATTGTACACTGAAGAAATGTACATCAAAACATACACATTTTCATTGTACATTCAAGAAATGTACATCAAAACATACACATTTTCATTGTACACTCAAGAAATGTACATCAAAGCATACACATTTTCATTGTACATTCAAGAAATGTACATCAAAACATACACATTTTCATTGTACACTCATGAAATGTACTTCAAAACATACACATTTTCAGTGTACATTCAAGAAATGTATATCAAAACATACACATTTTCATTGTACATTCAAGAAATGTACATCAAAACATACACATTTTGATTGTACATTCAAGAAATATACATCAAAACATGCACATTTTCATTGTACATTCAAGAAATGTACATCAAAACATACACATTTTCATTGTACACTTAAGAAATGTACATCAAAACATACACATTTTCAGTGTACATTCATGAAATGTATATCAAAACATACACATTTTCATTGTACATTCCAGAAATGTACATCAAAACATATACATTTTCATTGTATATACAAGAAATGTACATCAAAACATACACATTTTCAGTGTACATTCAAGAAATGTACATGAAAACATATACATTTTCATTGTACATTCAAGAAATGTATATCAAAACATACACATTTTCAGATTACATTCAAGAAATGTACATCAAAGCATACACATTTTCATTGTACATTCAAGAAATGTACATCAAAACAGACACATTTTCATTGTACATTCAAGAAATGTACATCAAAACATACACACTTTCAGTGTACATTCAAGAAATGTACATCAAAACATACACATTTTCATTGTACATTCAGGAAATGTACATCAAAACATACACATTTTCATTGTACATTCAAGAAATGTACATCAAAAAATACACATCTTCATTGTACCTCAAGAAATCTACGTCAAAACATACACATTTTCATTGCACACTCAAGAAATGTACATCAAAACATACACATTTTCATTGTACATTCAAGAAATGTATATCAAAACATACACATTTTCATTGTACATTCAAGAAATGTACATCAAAACATACACATTTTCATTGTACATTCAAGGAATGTACAACAAAACATACACATTTTCATTGTACATTCAAGGAATGTACATCAAAACATACACATTTTCATTGTACATTCAAGAAATGTACATCAAAACACAAACATTTTCATTGTACACTCAAGAAATGTACATCAAAACATACACATTTTGAGTGTACATTCAAGAGATATACATCAAAACATGCACATTTTCATTGTATATGTCAGAAATGTACATAAAAACATACACATTTTCATTGTATATACAAGAAATGTAAATCAAAACATACACATTTTCATTGTATATACAAGAAATGTATATCAAAACATACACATTTTCATTGTACATTCAAGAAATGTACATCAAAACAAACACATTTTCATTGTACACTAAAGAAATGTATATCAAAACATACACATTTTCATTGTACATTCAATAAATATACATCAAAACATACACATTTTCATTGTACATTCAAGAAATGTACATCAAAACATACACATTTTCATTGTACACTCAAGAAATGTACATCAAAACATACACATTTTCATTGTACATTCAAGAAATGTACATCAAAACATACACATTTTCATTGTATATACAAGAAATGTACATCAAAACATACACATTTTCATTGTACACTGAAGAAATGTACATCAAAACATACACATTTTCAGTTTACATTCAAGAAATGTACATCAAAACATACACATTTTCATTGTACATTCAAGAAATGTAGATCAAAACATACACATTTTCATTGTACACTCAAGAAATGTACATCAAAACATACACATTTTCATTGTACATTCAAGAAATGTACATCAAAACATACACATTTTTATTGTACACTCAAGAAATGTACATCAAAACATACACTTTTTCATTGTACATTCAAGAAATGTATATCAAAACATACACATTTTCATTGTACATTCAAGAAATGTACATCAAAACATACATATTTTCAGTGTACATTAAGAAATGTATAACAAAAAATACACATTTTCAGTGTACATTCAAGAAATGTACATCAAAACAAACACCTTTTCATTGTACACTAAATAAATGTATATCAAAACATACACATTTTCATTGTACATTCAATAAATATACATCAAAACATACACATTTTCATTGTACTTTCAAGAAATGTACATCAAAACATACACATTTTCATTGTACACTGAAGAAATGTACATCAAAACATACACATTTTCATTGTACATTCAAGAAATGTACATCAAAACATACACATTTTCATTGTACACTCAAGAAATGTACATCAAAACATACACATTTTCATTGTACATTCGAGAAATGTACATCAAAACATACACATTTTCATTGTACACTCAAGAAATGTACTTCAAAACATACACATTTTCAGTGTACATTCAAGAAATGTATATCAAAACATACACATTTTCATTGTACATTCAAGAAATGTGCATCAAAACATACACATTTTGATTGTACATTCAAGAAATATACATCAAAACATGCACATTTTCATTGTACATTCAAGAAATGTACATCAAAGCATACACATTTTCATTGTACACTCAAGAAATGTACATCAAAACATACACATTTTCAGTGTACATGCATGAAATGTATATCAAAACATACACATTTTCATTGTACATTCCAGAAATGTACATCAAAACATATACATTTTCATTGTATATACAAGAAATGTACATCAAAACATACACATTTTCAGTGTACATTCAAGAAATGTACATGAAAACATATACTTTTTATTGTACATTCAAGAAATGTATATCAAAACATACACATTTTCAGATTACATTCAAGGAATGTACATCAAAGCATACACATTTTCAATGTACATTCAAGAAATGTACATCAAAACAGACACATTTTCATTGTACATTCAAGAAATGTACATCAAAACATACACACTTTCAGTGTACATTCAAGAAATGTACATCAAAACATACACATTTTCATTGTACATTCAGGATATGTACATCAAAACATACACATTTTCATTGTACATTCAAGAAATGTACATCAAAAAATACACATCTTCATTGTACCTCAAGAAATCTACATCAAAACATACACATTTTCATTGCACACTCAAGAAATGTACATCAAAACATACACATTTTCATTGTACATTCAAGAAATGTATATCAAAACATACACATTTTCATTGTACATTCAAGAAATGTACATCAAAACATACACATTTTCATTGTACATTCAAGAAATGTACAACAAAACATACACATTTTCATTGTACATTCAAGGAATGTACATCAAAACATACACATTTTCATTGTACATTCAAGAAATGTACATCAAAACACACACATTTTCATTGTACACTCAAGAAATGTACATCAAAACATACACATTTTGAGTGTACATTCAAGAGATATACATCAAAACATGCACATCTTCATTGTATATGTCAGAAATGTACATAAAAACATACACATTTTCATTGTATATACAAGAAATGTAAATCAAAACATACACATTTTCATTGTATATACAAGAAATGTATATCAAAACATACACATTTTCAGTGTACATTCAAGAAATGTACATCAGAACATACACATTTTCATTGTATATAGAAGAAATGTACATCAAAACATACACATTTTCATTGTACACTGAAGAAATGTACATCAAAACATACACATTTTCAGTGTACATTCAAGAAATGTACATCAAAACATACACATTTTCATTGTACATTCAAGAAATGTAGATCAAAACATACACATTTTCATTGTACACTCAAGAAATGTACATCAAAACATACACATTTTCATTGTACATTCAAGAAATGTACATCAAAACATACACATTTTCATTGTACACTCAAGAAATGTACATCAAAACATACACATTTTCATTGTACATTCAAGAAATGTACATCAAAACATACACATTTTCATTGTACACTCAAGAAATGTACATCAAAACATACACATTTTCATTGTACATTCAAGAAATGTAATTCAAAACATACACATTTTCATTGTACACTAAAGAAATGTACTTCAAAACATACACATTTTCAGTGTACATTCAAGAAATGTATATGAAAACATACACATTTTCATTGTACATTAAAGAAATGTACAACAAAACATACACATTTTCATTGTACATTCAAGAAATATACATCAAAACATACACATTTTCATTGTACATTCAAGAAATGTACATCAAAACATACACATTTTCATTGTACATTCAAGAAATGTACATCAAAACATACACATTTTCATTGTACCTCAAGAAATCTACATCAAAACATACACATTTTCATTGTACACTCAAGAAATGTACATCAAAACATACACATTTTCATTGTACATTCAAGAAATGTATATCAAAACATACACATTTTCATTGTGCATTCAAGAAACGTACATCAAAACATACACATTTTCATTGTACATTCAAGAAATGTACAACAAAACATACACATTTTCATTGTACATTCAAGGAATGTACATCAAAACATACACATTTTCATTGTACATTCAAGAAATGTACATCAAAACACACACATTTTCATTGTACACTCAAGAAATGTACATCAAAACATACACATTTTGAGTGTACATTCAAGAGATATACATCAAAACATGCACATTTTCATTGTATTTACCAGAAATGTATATCAAAACATACACATTTTAATTGTACATTCAAGAAATGTACATCAAAACATACACATTTTCATTGTATATACCAGAAATGTACATCAAAACATACACATCTTCATTGTACATTCAAGAAATGTACATCAAAACATACACATTTTCATTGTATATACCAGAAATGAACATCAAAACATACACATTTTCATTGTACATTCAAGAAATGTACATCAAAACATACACATTTTGACTGCACACTCTAGAAATATACATCAAAACATACACATTTTCATTATATATCCCAGAAATGCACATCAAAACATACACATTTTCATTGTACATTCAAGAACTGTATAACAAAAAATACACATTTTCAGTGTACATTCAAGAAATGTACATCAAAACAAACACATTTTCATTGTACACTAAAGAAATGTATATCAAAACATACACATTTTCATTGTATATACAAGAAAAGTATATCAAAACATACACATTTTCAGTGTACATTCAAGAAATGTACTTCAAAACATACACATTTTCATTGTATATACAAGTAATGTACATCAAAACATACACATTTTCAGTGTACATTCAAGAAATGTACATGAAAACATATACATTTTCATTGTACATTCAAGAAATGTATATCAAAACATACACATTTTCAGTGTACATTCAAGAAATGTACATCAAAACATACACATTTTCATTGTATATACAAGAAATGTACATCAAAACATACACATTTTCATTGTACACTGAAGAAATGTACATCAAAACATACACATTTTCAGTGTACATTCAAGAAATGTACATCAAAACATACACATTTTCATTGTACATTCAAGAAATGTAGATCAAAACATACACATTTTCATTGTACACTCAAGAAATGTACATAAAAACATACACATTTTCATTGTACATTCAAGAAATGTACATCAAAACATACACATTTTTATTGTACACTCAAGAAATGTACATCAAAACATACACTTTTTCATTGTACATTCAAGAAATGTATATCAAAACATACACATTTTCATTGTACATTCAAGAAATGTACATCAAAACATACATATTTTTAGTGTACATTCAAGAAATGTATAACAAAAAATACACATTTTCAGTGTACATTCAAGAAATGTACATCAAAACAAACACCTTTTCATTGTACACTAAATAAGTGTATATCAAAACATACACATTTTCATTGTACATTCAATAAATATACATCAAAACATACACATTTTCATTGTACTTTCAAGAAATGTACATCAAAACATACACATTTTCATTGTACACTGAAGAAATGTACATCAAAACATACACATTTTCATTGTACATTCAAGAAATGTACATCAAAACATACACATTTTCATTGTACACTCAAGAAATGTACATCAAAACATACACATTTTCATTGTACATTCAAGAAATGTACATCAAAACATACACATTTTGATTGTACATTCAAGAAATATACATCAAAACATGCACATTTTCATTGTACATTCAAGAAATGTACATCAAAACATACACATTTTCATTGTACACTCAAGAAATGTACATCAAAACATACACATTTTCAGTGTACATTCATGAAATGTATATCAAAACATACACATTTTCATTGTACATTCCAGAAATGTACATCAAAACATATACATTTTCATTGTATATACAAGAAATGTACATCAAAACATACACATTTTCAGTGTACATTCAAGAAATGTACCTGAAAACATATACATTTTCATTGTACATTCAAGAAATGTATATCAAAACATACACATTTTCAGATTACATTCAAGAAATGTACATCAAAGCATACACATTTTCATTGTACATTCAAGAAATGTACATCAAAACAGACACATTTTCATTGTACATTCAAGAAATGTACATCAAAACATACACACTTTCAGTGTACATTCAAGAAATGTACATCAAAACATACACATTTTCATTGTACATTCAGGAAATGTACATCAAAACATACACATTTTCATTGTACATTCAAGAAATGTACATCAAAAAATACACATCTTCATTGTACCTCAAGAAATCTACATCAAAACATACACATATTAATTGCACACTCAAGAAATGTACATCAAAACATACACATTTTCATTGTACATTCAAGAAATGTGTATCAAAACATACACATTTTCATTGTACATTCAAGAAATGTACATCAAAACATACACATTTTCATTGTACATTCAAGGAATGTACAACAAAACATACACATTTTCATTGTACATTCAAGGAATGTACATCAAAACATACACATTTTCATTGTAGATTCAAGAAATGTACATCAAAACAAAAACATTTTCATTGCACACTCAAGAAATGTACATCAAAACATACACATTTTGAGTGTACATTCAAGAGATATACATCAAAACATGCACATTTTCATTGTATATGTCAGAAATGTACATAAAAACATACACATTTTCATTGTATATACAAGAAATGTAAATCAAAACATACACATTTTCATTGTATATACAAGAAATGTATATCAAAACATACACATTTTCATTGTACATTCAAGAAATGTACATCAAAACAAACACATTTTCATTGTACACTAAAGAAATGTATATCAAAACATACACATTTTCATTGTACATTCAATAAATATACATCAAAACATACACATTTTCATTGTACATTCAAGAAATGTACATCAAAACATACACATTTTCATTGTACACTCAAGAAATGTACATCAAAACATACACATTTTCATTGTACATTCAAGAAATGTACATCAAAACATACACATTTTCATTGTACATTCAAGAAGTATACATCAAAACATACACATTTTCATTGTACATTCAAGAAATGTACATCAAAACATACACATTTTCATTGTACATTCAAGAATTGTACATCAAAACATACACATTTTCAGTGTACATTCAAGAAATGTACATCAAAACATACACATTTTCATTGTACATTCGAGAAATGTACATCAAAACATACACATTTTCATTGTACATTCTAGAAATATACATCAAAACATACACATTTTCATTGTATATACAAGAAATGTACATCAAAACATACACATTTTCATTGTACATTCAAGAAATGTACATCAAAACATACACATTTTGAGTGTACATTCAAGAGATATACATCAAAAGATACACATTTTCATTGTATATACCAGAAATGTACATCAAAACATACACATTTTCATTGTATATACAAGAAATGTACATCAAAACATACACATTTTCATTGTATAAAGCAGAAATGTACATCCAAACATACACATTTTCATTGTACAATCAAGAAATGTACATCAAAACATAAACATTTTCATTGTATATACCAGAAATGTACATCAAAACATACACATTTTCATTGTATATACCAGAAATGTACATCAAAACATACACATTTTCATTGTACATTCAAGAAATGTACATCAAAACGTACACATTTTGAGTGTACATTCAAGAAATGTACATCAAAACATACACATTTTCAGTGTACATTCAAGAAATGTATAACAAAAAATACACATTTTCAGTGTACATTCAAGAAATGTACATCAAAACATACACATTTTCATTGTACATTCCAGAAATGTACATCAAAACATACAC
The DNA here is from genome assembly GCA_030765045.1 of Tenodera sinensis. Taxonomy (NCBI): domain Eukaryota; kingdom Metazoa; phylum Arthropoda; class Insecta; order Mantodea; family Mantidae; genus Tenodera; species Tenodera sinensis. The sequence continues at coordinate 110,127,837 of CM060970.1, read as the reverse complement.
ATTTTCAGTGAACATTCAAGAAATGTACATCAAAACATATACATTTTCATTGTATATACAAGAAATGTACATCAAAACATACACATTTTCAGTGTACATTCAAGAAATGTACATGAAAACATATACATTTTCATTGTAAATTCAAGAAATGTATATCAAAACATACACATTTTCAGATTACATTCAACAGATGTACATCAAAGGATACATATTTTCATTGTATATACAAGAAATGTACATCAAAACATACACATCTTCATTGTACACTAAAGAAATGTACATCAAAACATACACACTTGCAGAGTACATTAAAGAAATGTACATCAAAACATACACATTTTCAGTGTACATTCAAGAAATGTACATCCATAACATACACATTTTCATTGTACATTCAAGAAATGTAGATCAAAACATACACATTTTCATTGTACATTCAAGTAATGTACATCAAAACATACACATTTTCATTGTACACTCAAGAAATGTACATCAAAACATACACATTTTCATTGTACATTCAAGAAATGTACAACAAAACATACACATTTTCATTGTACATTCAAGGAATGTACATCAAAACATACACATTTTCATTGTACATTCAAGAAATGTACATCAAAACACACACATTTTCATTGTACACTCAAGAAATGTACATCAAAACATACACATTTTGAGTGTACATTCAAGAGATATACATCAAAACATGCACATTTTCATTGTATATATCAGAAATTTACATCAAAACATACACATTTTCATTGTATATACAAGAAATGTATATCAAAACATACACATTTTAATTGTACATTCAAGAAATGTACATCAAAACATACACATTTTCATTGTATATACCAGAAATGTACATCAAAACATACACATCTTCATTGTACATTCAAGAAATGTACCACAAAACATACACATTTTCATTGTATATACCAGAAATGTACATCAAAACATACACATTTTCATTGTACATTCAAGAAATGTACATCAAAACATACACATTTTGACTGCACATTCTAGAAATATACATCAAAACATACACATTTTCATTGTATATCCCAGAAATGCACATCAAAACATACACATTTTCATTGTACATTCAAGAACTGTATAACAAAAAATACACATTTTCAGTGTACATTCAAGAAATGTACATCAAAACAAACACATTTTCATTGTACACTAAAGAAATGTATATCAAAACATACACATTTTCATTGTATATACAAGAAAAGTATATCAAAACATACACATTTTCAGTGTACATTCAAGAAATGTACTTCAAAACATACACATTTTCATTGTATATACAAGTAATGTACATCAAAAGATACACATTTTCATTGTATATACAAGAAATGCACATCAAAACATACACATTTTCATTGTACACTGAAGAAATGTACATCAAAACATACACATTTTCAGTGTACATTCAAGAAATGTACATCAAAACATACACATTTTCATTGTACATTCAAGAAATGTAGATCAAAACATACACATTTTCATTGTACACTCAAGAAATGTACATAAAAACATACACATTTTCATTGTACATTCAAGAAATGTACATCAAAACATACACATTTTTATTGTACACTCAAGAAATGTACATCAAAACATACACTTTTTCATTGTACATTCAAGAAATGTATATCAAAACATACACATTTTCATTGTACATTCAAGAAATGTACATCAAAACATACATATTTTTAGTGTACATTCAAGAAATGTATAACAAAAAATACACATTTTCAGTGTACATTCAAGAAATGTACATCAAAACAAACACCTTTTCATTGTACACTAAATAAGTGTATATCAAAACATACACATTTTCATTGTACATTCAATAAATATACATCAAAACATACACATTTTCATTGTACTTTCAAGAAATGTACATCAAAACATACACATTTTCATTGTACACTGAAGAAATGTACATCAAAACATACACATTTTCATTGTACATTCAAGAAATGTACATCAAAACATACACATTTTCATTGTACACTCAAGAAATGTACATCAAAACATACACATTTTCATTGTACATTCAAGAAATGTACATCAAAACATACACATTTTCATTGTACACTCAAGAAATGTACTTCAAAACATACACATTTTCAGTGTACATTCAAGAAATGTACATCAAAACATACACACTTTCAGTGTACATTCAAGAAATGTACATCAAAACATACACATTTTCATTGTACATTCAGGAAATGTACATCAAAACATACACATTTTCATTGTACATTCAAGAAATGTACATCAAAAAATACACATCTTCATTGTACCTCAAGAAATCTACATCAAAACATACACATTTTCATTGCACACTCAAGAAATGTACATCAAAACATACACATTTTCATTGTACATTCAAGAAATGTATATCAAAACATACACATTTTCATTGTACATTCAAGAAATGTACATCAAAACATACACATTTTCATTGTACATTCAAGAAATGTACAACAAAACATACACATTTTCATTGTACATTCAAGGAATGTACATCAAAACATACACATTTTCATTGTACATTCAAGAAATGTACATCAAAACACACACATTTTCATTGTACACTCAAGAAATGTACATCAAAACATACACATTTTGAGTGTACATTCAAGAGATATACATAAAAACATGCACATTTTCATTGTATATGTCAGAAATGTACATAAAAACATACACATTTTCATTGTATATACAAGAAATGTAAATCAAAACATACACATTTTCATTGTATATACAAGAAATGTATATCAAAACATACACATTTTCAGTGTACATTCAAGAAATGTACATCAGAACATACACATTTTCATTGTATATAGAAGAAATGTACATCAAAACATACACATTTTCATTGTACACTGAGGAAATGTACATCAAAACATACACATTTTCAGTGTACATTCAAGAAATGTACATCAAAACATACACATTTTCATTGTACATTCAAGAAATGTAGATCAAAACATACACATTTTCATTGTACACTCAAGAAATGTACATCAAAACATACACATTTTCATTGTACATTCAAGAAATGTACATCAAAACATACACATTTTCATTGTACACTCAAGAAATGTACATCAAAACATACACATTTTCATTGTACATTCAAGAAATGTACATCAAAACATACACATTTTCATTGTACACTCAAGAAATGTACATCAAAACATACACATTTTCATTGTACATTCAAGAAATGTAATTCAAAACCTACACATTTTCATTGTACACTCAAGAAATGTACTTCAAAACATACACATTTTCAGTGTACATTCAAGAAATGTATATGAAAACATACACATTTTCATTGTACATTAAAGAAATGTACAAGAATACATACACATTTTCATTGTACATTCAAGAAATATACATCAAAACATACACATTTTCATTGTACATTCAAGAAATGTACATCAAAACATACACATTTTCATTGTACATTCAAGAAATGTACATCAAAACATACACATTTTCATTGTACCTCAAGAAATCTACATCAAAACATACACATTTTCATTGTACACTCAAGAAATGTACATCAAAACATACACATTTTCATTGTACATTCAAGAAATGTATATCAAAACATACACATTTTCATTGTGCATTCAAGAAACGTACATCAAAACATACACATTTTCATTGTACATTCAAGAAATGTACAACAAAACATACACATTTTCATTGTACATTCAAGGAATGTACATCAAAACATACACATTTTCATTGTACATTCAAGAAATGTACATCAAAACACACACATTTTCATTGTACACTCAAGAAATGTACATCAAAACATACACATTTTGAGTGTACATTCAAGAGATATACATCAAAACATGCACATTTTCATTGTATATACCAGAAATGTACATCAAAACATACACATTTTCATTGTATATACAAGAAATGTATATCAAAACATACACATTTTAATTGTACATTCAAGAAATGTACATCAAAACATACACATTTTCATTGTATATACCAGAAATGTACATCAAAACATACACATCTTCATTGTACATTCAAGAAATGTACATCAAAACATACACATTTTCATTGTATATACCAGAAATGTACATCAAAACATACACATTTTCATTGTACATTCAAGAAATGTACATCAAAACATACACATTTTGACTGCACACTCTAGAAATATACATCAAAACATACACATTTTCATTGTATATCCCAGAAATGCACATCAAAACATACACATTTTCATTGTACATTCAAGAACTGTATAACAAAAAATACACATTTTCGGTGTACATTCAAGAAATGTACATCAAAACAAACACATTTTCATTGTACACTAAAGAAATGTATATCAAAACATACACATTTTCATTGTATATACAAGAAAAGTATATCAAAACATACACATTTTCAGTGTACATTCAAGAAATGTACTTCAAAACATACCCATTTTCATTGTATATACAAGTAATGTACATCAAAACATACACATTTTCAGTGTACATTCAAGAAATGTACATCAGGACATACACATTTTCATTGTACATTCAAGAAATGTATATCAAAACATACACATTTTCAGTGCACATTCAAGAAATGTACATCAAAACATACACATTTTCATTGTATATACAAGAAATGTACATCAAAACCTACACATTTTCAGTATACATTCAAGAAATGTACATGAAAACATATACATTTTCATTGTACATTCAAGAAATGTATATCAAAACATACACATTTTCAGTGTACATTCAAGAAATGTACATCAAAACATACACATTTTCATTGTATATACAAGAAATGTACATCAAAACATACACATTTTCATTGTACACTGAAGAAATGTACATCAAAACATACACATTTTCAGTGTACATTCAAGAAATGTACATCAAAACATACACATTTTCATTGTACATTCAAGAAATGTAGATCAAAACATACACATTTTCATTGTACACTCAAGAAATGTACATAAAAACATACACATTTTCATTGTACATTCAAGAAATGTACATCAAAACATACATATTTTTAGTGTACATTCAAGAAATGTATAACAAAAAATACACATTTTCAGTGTACATTCAAGAAATGTACATCAAAACGAACACCTTTTCATTGTACACTAAATAAGTGTATATCAAAACATACACATTTTCATTGTACATTCAATAAACATACATCAAAACATACACATTTTCATTGTACTTTCAAGAAATGTACATCAAAACATACACATTTTCATTGTACACTGAAGAAATGTACATCAAAACATACACATTTTCACTGTACATTCAAGAAATGTACATCAAAACATACACATTTTCATTGTACACTGAAGAAATGTACATCAAAACATACACATTTTCATTGTACATTCAAGAAATGTACATCAAAACATACACATTTTCAGTGTACATTCAAGAAATGTACTTCAAAACATACACATTTTCATTGTATATACAAGTAATGTACATCAAAAGATACACATTTTCATTGTATATACAAGAAATGTACATCAAAACATACACATTTTCATTGTACACTGAAGAAATGTACATCAAAACATACACATTTTCAGTGTACATTCAAGAAATGTACATCAAAACATACACATTTTCATTGTACATTCAAGAAATGTAGATCAAAACATACACATTTTCATTGTACACTCAAGAAATGTACATAAAAACATACACATTTTCATTGTACATTCAAGAAATGTACATCAAAACATACACATTTTTATTGTACACTCAAGAAATGTACATCAAAACATACACTTTTTCATTGTACATTCAAGAAATGTATATCAAAACATACACATTTTCATTGTACATTCAAGAAATGTACATCAAAACATACATATTTTTAGTGTACATTCAAGAAATGTATTACAAAAAATACACATTTTGAGTGTACATTCAAGAAATGTACATCAAAACAAACACCTTTTCATTGTACACTAAATAAGTGTATATCAAAACATACACATTTTCATTGTACATTCAATAAATATACATCAAAACATACACATTTTCATTGTACTTTCAAGAAATGTACATCAAAACATACACATTTTCATTGTACACTGAAGAAATGTACATCAAAACATACACATTTTCATTGTACATTCAAGAAATGTACATCAAAACATACACATTTTCATTGTACACTCAAGAAATGTACATCAAAACATACACATTTTCATTGTACATTCAAGAAATGTACATCAAAACATACACATTTTCATTGTACACTCAAGAAATGTACTTCAAAACATACACATTTTCAGTGTACATTCAAGAAATGTACATCAAAACATACACACTTTCAGTGTACATTCAAGAAATGTACGTCAAAACATACACATTTTCATTGTACATTCAGGAAATGTACATCAAAACATACACATTTTCATTGTACATTCAAGAAATGTACATCAAAAAATACACATCTTCATTGTACCTCAAGAAATCTACATCAAAACATACACATTTTCATTGCACACTCAAGAAATGTACATCAAAACATACACATTTTCATTGTACATTCAAGAAATGTATATCAAAACATACACATTTTCATTGTACATTCAAGAAATGTACATCAAAACATACACATTTTCATTGTACATTCAAGAAATGTACAACAAAACATACACATTTTCATTGTACATTCAAGGAATGTACATCAAAACATACACATTTTCATTGTACATTCAAGAAATGTACATCAAAACACACACATTTTCATTGTACACTCAAGAAATGTACATCAAAACATACACATTTTGAGTGTACATTCAAGAGATATACATCAAAACATGCACATTTTCATTGTATATGTCAGAAATGTACATAAAAACATACACATTTTCATTGTATATACAAGAAATGTAAATCAAAACATACACATTTTCATTGTATATACAAGAAATGTATATCAAAACATACACATTTTCAGTGTACATTCAAGAAATGTACATCAGAACATACACATTTTCATTGTATATAGAAGAAATGTACATCAAAACATACACATTTTCATTGTACACTGAGAAATGTACATCAAAACATACACATTTTCAGTGTACATTCAAGAAATGTACATCAAAACATACACATTTTCATTGTACATTCAAGAAATGTAGATCAAAACATACACATTTTCATTGTACACTCAAGAAATGTACATCAAAACATACACATTTTCATTGTACATTCAAGAAATGTACATCAAAACATACACATTTTCATTGTACACTCAAGAAATGTACATCAAAACATACACATTTTCATTGTACATTCAAGAAATGTACATCAAAACATACACATTTTCATTGTACACTCAAGAAATGTACATAAAAACATACACGTTTTCATTGTACATTCAAGAAATGTAATTCAAAACCTACACATTTTCATTGTACACTCAAGAAATGTACTTCAAAACATACACATTTTCAGTGTACATTCAAGAAATGTATATGAAAACATACACATTTTCATTGTACATTAAAGAAATGTACAACAAAACATACACATTTTCATTGTACATTCAAGAAGTATACATCAAAACATACACATTTTCATTGTACATTCAAGAAATGTACATCAAAACATACACATTTTCATTGTACATTCAAGAAATGTACATCAAAACATACACATTTTCATTGTACCTCAAGAAATCTACATCAAAACATACACATTTTCATTGTACATTCAAGAAATGTACATCAAAACATACACATTTTCATTGTACATTCAAGAAATGTATATCAAAACATACACATTTTCATTGTGCATTCAAGAAACGTACATCAAAACATACACATTTTCATTGTACATTCAAGAAATGTACAACAAAACATACACATTTTCATTGTACATTCAAGGAATGTACATCAAAACATACACATTTTCATTGTACATTCAAGAAATGTACATCAAAACACACACATTTTCATTGTACACTCAAGAAATGTACATCAAAACATACACATTTTGAGTGTACATTCAAGAGATATACATCAAAACATGCACATTTTCATTGTATATACCAGAAATGTACATCAAAACATACACATTTTCATTGTATATACAAGAAATGTATATCAAAACATACACATTTTAATTGTACATTCAAGAAATGTACATCAAAACATACACATTTTCATTGTATATACCAGAAATGTACATCAAAACATACACATCTTCATTGTACATTCAAGAAATGTACATCAAAACATACACATTTTCATTGTATATACCAGAAATGTACATCAAAACATACACATTTTCATTGTACATTCAAGAAATGTACATCAAAACATACACATTTTAACTGCACACTCTAGAAATATACATCAAAACATACACATTTTCATTGTATATCCCAGAAATGCACATCAAAACATACACATTTTCATTGTACATTCAAGAACTGTATAACAAAAAATACACATTTTCGGTGTACATTCAAGAAATGTACATCAAAACAAACACATTTTCATTGTACACTAAAGAAATGTATATCAAAACATACACATTTTCATTGTATATACAAGAAAAGTATATCAAAACATACACATTTTCAGTGTACATTCAAGAAATGTACTTCAAAACATAAACATTTTCATTGTATATACAAGTAATGTACATCAAAACATACACATTTTCAGTGTACATTCAAGAAATGTACATCAGGACATACACATTTTCATTGTACATTCAAGAAATGTATATCAAAACATACACATTTTCAGTGCACATTCAAGAAATGTACATCAAAACATACACATTTTCATTGTATATACAAGAAATGTACATCAAAACCTACACATTTTCAGTATACATTCAAGAAATGTACATGAAAACATATACATTTTCATTGTACATTCAAGAAATGTATATCAAAACATACACATTTTCAGTGTACATTCAAGAAATGTACATCAAAACATACACATTTTCATTGTATATACAAGAAATGTACATCAAAACATACACATTTTCATTGTACACTGAAGAAATGTACATCAAAACATACACATTTTCAGTGTACATTCAAGAAATGTACATCAAAACATACACATTTTCATTGTACATTCAAGAAATGTAGATCAAAACATACACATTTTCATTGTACACTCAAGAAATGTACATAAAAACATACACATTTTCATTGTACATTCAAGAAATGTACATCAAAACATACATATTTTTAGTGTACATTCAAGAAATGTATAACAAAAAATACACATTTTCAGTGTACATTCAAGAAATGTACATCAAAACGAACACCTTTTCATTGTACACTAAATAAGTGTATATCAAAACATACACATTTTCATTGTACATTCAATAAACATACATCAAAACATACACATTTTCATTGTACTTTCAAGAAATGTACATCAAAACATACACATTTTCATTGTACACTGAAGAAATGTACATCAAAACATACACATTTTCATTGTACATTCAAGAAATGTACATCAAAACATACACATTTTCATTGTACACTCAAGAAATGTACATCAAAACATACACATTTTCATTGTACATTCAAGAAATGTACATCAAAACATACACATTTTCATTGTACACTCAAGAAATGTACTTCAAAACATATACATTTTCAGTGTACATTCAAGAAATGTATATCAAAACATACACATTTTCATTGTACATTCAAGAAATGTACATCAAAACATACACATTTTGATTGTACATTCAAGAAATATACATCAAAACATGCACATTTTCATTGTACATTCAAGAAATGTACATCAAAACATACACATTTTCATTGTACACTCAAGAAATGTACATCAAAACATACACATTTTCAGTGTACATTCATGAAATGTATATCAAAACATACACATTTTCATTGTACATTCCAGAAATGTACATCAAAACATATACATTTTCATTGTATATACAAGAAATGTACATCAAAACATACACATTTTCAGTGTACATTCAAGAAATGTACCTGAAAACATATACATTTTCATTGTACATTCAAGAAATGTATATCAAAACATACACATTTTCAGATTACATTCAAGAAATGTACATCAAAGCATACACATTTTCATTGTACATTCAAGAAATGTACATCAAAACAGACACATTTTCATTGTACATTCAAGAAATGTACATCAAAACATACACACTTTCAGTGTACATTCAAGAAATGTACATCAAAACATACACATTTTCATTGTACATTCAGGAAATGTACATCAAAACATACACATTTTCATTGTACATTCAAGAAATGTACATCAAAAAATACACATCTTCATTGTACCTCAAGAAATCTACATCAAAACATACACATTTTCATTGCACACTCAAGAAATGTACATCAAAACATACACATTTTCATTGTACATTCAAGAAATGTATATCAAAACATACACATTTTCATTGTACATTCAAGAAATGTACATCAAAACATACACATTTTCATTGTACATTCAAGGAATGTACAACAAAACATACACATTTTCATTGTACATTCAAGGAATGTACATCAAAACATACACATTTTCATTGTAGATTCAAGAAATGTACATCAAAACACAAACATTTTCATTGTACACTCAAGAAATGTACATCAAAACATACACATTTTGAGTGTACATTCAAGAGATATACATCAAAACATGCACATTTTCATTGTATATGTCAGAAATGTACATAAAAACATACACATTTTCATTGTATATACAAGAAATGTAAATCAAAACATACACATTTTCATTGTATATACAAGAAATGTATATCAAAACATACACATTTTCATTGTACATTCAAGAAATGTACATCAAAACAAACACATTTTCATTGTACACTAAAGAAATGTATATCAAAACATACACATTTTCATTGTACATTCAATAAATATACATCAAAACATACACATTTTCATTGTACATTCAAGAAATGTACATCAAAACATACACATTTTCATTGTACACTCAAGAAATGTACATCAAAACATACACATTTTCATTGTACATTCAAGAAATGTACATCAAAACATACACATTTTCATTGTACATTCAAGAAGTATACATCAAAACATACACATTTTCATTGTACATTCAAGAAATGTACATCAAAACATACACATTTTCATTGTACATTCAAGAATTGTACATCAAAACATACACATTTTCAGTGTACATTCAAGAAATGTACATCAAAACATACACATTTTCATTGTACATTCAAGAAATGTACATCAAAACATATACATTTTCATTGTACATTTTAGAAATATACATCAAAACATACACATTTTCATTGTATATACAAGAAATGTACATCAAAACATACACATTTTCATTGTACATTCAAGAAATGTACATCAAAACATACACATTTTCATTGTATATACAAGAAATGTACATCAAAACATACACATTTTCATTGTATAAAGCAGAAATGTACATCCAAACATACACATTTTCATTGTACAATCAAGAAATGTACATCAAAAAATACACATTTTCATTGTACATTCAAGAAATGTAGATCAAAACATACACATTTTCATTGTACACTCAAGAAATGTACATCAAAACATACACATTTTCATTGTACATTCAAGAAATGTACATCAAAACATACACATTTTCATTGTACACTCAAGAAATGTACATCAAAACATACACATTTTCATTGTACATTCAAGAAATGTACATCAAAACATACACATTTTCATTGTACACTCAAGAAATGTACATCAAAACATACACATTTTCATTGTACATTCAAGAAATGTAATTCAAAACCTACACATTTTCATTGTACACTCAAGAAATGTACTTCAAAACATACACATTTTCAGTGTACATTCAAGAAATGTATATGAAAACATACACATTTTCATTGTACATTAAAGAAATGTACAACAAAACATACACATTTTCATTGTACATTCAAGAAATATACATCAAAACATACACATTTTCATTGTACATTCAAGAAATGTACATCAAAACATACACATTTTCATTGTACATTCAAGAAATGTACATCAAAACATACACATTTTCATTGTACCTCAAGAAATCTACATCAAAGCATACACATTTTCATTGTACACTCAAGAAATGTACATCAAAACATACACATTTTCATTGTACATTCAAGAAATGTATATCAAAACATACACATTTTCATTGTGCATTCAAGAAACGTACATCAAAACATACACATTTTCATTGTACATTCAAGAAATGTACAACAAAACATACACATTTTCATTGTACATTCAAGGAATGTACATCAAAACATACACATTTTCATTGTACATTCAAGAAATGTACATCAAAACACACACATTTTCATTGTACACTCAAGAAATGTACATCAAAACATACACATTTTGAGTGTACATTCAAGAGATATACATCAAAACATGCACATTTTCATTGTATATACCAGAAATGTACATCAAAACATACACATTTTCATTGTATATACAAGAAATGTATATCAAAACATACACATTTTAATTGTACATTCAAGAAATGTACATCAAAACATACACATTTTCATTGTATATACCAGAAATGTACATCAAAACATACACATTTTCATTGTACATTCAAGAAATGTACATCAAAACATACACATTTTGACTGCACACTCTAGAAATATACATCAAAACATACACATTTTCATTGTATATCCCAGAAATGCACATCAAAACATACACATTTTCATTGTACATTCAAGAACTGTATAACAAAAAATACACATTTTCGGTGTACATTCAAGAAATGTACATCAAAACAAACACATTTTCATTGTACACTAAAGAAATGTATATCAAAACATACACATTTTCATTGTATATACAAGAAAAGTATATCAAAACATACACATTTTCAGTGTACATTCAAGAAATGTACTTCAAAACATACACATTTTCATTGTATATACAAGTAATGTACATCAAAACATACACATTTTCAGTGTACATTCAAGAAATGTACATCAGGACATACACATTTTCATTGTACATTCAAGAAATGTATATCAAAACATACACATTTTCAGTGCACATTCAAGAAATGTACATCAAAACATACACATTTTCATTGTATATACAAGAAATGTACATCAAAACCTACACATTTTCAGTATACATTCAAGAAATGTACATGAAAACATATACATTTTCATTGTACATTCAAGAAATGTATATCAAAACATACACATTTTCAGTGTACATTCAAGAAATGTACATCAAAACATACACATTTTCATTGTATATACAAGAAATGTACATCAAAACATACACATTTTCATTGTACACTGAAGAAATGTACATCAAAACATACACATTTTCAGTGTACATTCAAGAAATGTACATCAAAACATACACATTTTCATTGTACATTCAAGAAATGTAGATCAAAACATACACATTTTCATTGTACACTCAAGAAATGTACATAAAAACATACACATTTTCATTGTACATTCAAGAAATGTACATCAAAACATACATATTTTTAGTGTACATTCAAGAAATGTATAACAAAAAATACACATTTTCAGTGTACATTCAAGAAATGTACATCAAAACGAACACCTTTTCATTGTACACTAAATAAGTGTATATCAAAACATACACATTTTCATTGTACATTCAATAAACATACATCAAAACATACACATTTTCATTGTACTTTCAAGAAATGTACATCAAAACATACACATTTTCATTGTACACTGAAGAAATGTACATCAAAACATACACATTTTCATTGTACATTCAAGAAATGTACATCAAAACATACACATTTTCATTGTACACTCAAGAAATGTACATCAAAACATACACATTTTCATTGTACATTCAAGAAATGTACATCAAAACATACACATTTTCATTGTACACTCAAGAAATGTACTTCAAAACATACACATTTTCAGTGTACATTCAAGAAATGTATATCAAAACATACACATTTTCATTGTACATTCAAGAAATGTACATCAAAACATACACATTTTGATTGTACATTCAAGAAATATACATCAAAACATGCACATTTTCATTGTACATTCAAGAAATGTACATCAAAACATACACATTTTCATTGTACACTCAAGAAATGTACATCAAAACATACACATTTTCAGTGTACATTCATGAAATGTATATCAAAACATACACATTTTCATTGTACATTCCAGAAATGTACATCAAAACATATACATTTTCATTGTATATACAAGAAATGTACATCAAAACATACACATTTTCAGTGTACATTCAAGAAATGTACCTGAAAACATATACATTTTCATTGTACATTCAAGAAATGTATATCAAAACATACACATTTTCAGATTACATTCAAGAAATGTACATCAAAGCATACACATTTTCATTGTACATTCAAGAAATGTACATCAAAACAGACACATTTTCATTGTACATTCAAGAAATGTACATCAAAACATACACACTTTCAGTGTACATTCAAGAAATGTACATCAAAACATACACATTTTCATTGTACATTCAGGAAATGTACATCAAAACATACACATTTTCATTGTACATTCAAGAAATGTACATCAAAAAATACACATCTTCATTGTACCTCAAGAAATCTACATCAAAACATACACATTTTCATTGCACACTCAAGAAATGTACATCAAAACATACACATTTTCATTGTACATTCAAGAAATGTATATCAAAACCTACACATTTTCATTGTACATTCAAGAAATGTACATCAAAACATACACATTTTCATTGTACATTCAAGGAATGTACAACAAAACATACACATTTTCATTGTACATTCAAGGAATGTACATCAAAACATACACATTTTCATTGTAGATTCAAGAAATGTACATCAAAACACAAACATTTTCATTGTACACTCAAGAAATGTACATCAAAACATACACATTTTGAGTGTACATTCAAGAGATATACATCAAAACATGCACATTTTCATTTTATATGTCAGAAATGTACATAAAAACATACACATTTTCATTGTATATACAAGAAATGTAAATCAAAACATACACATTTTCATTGTATATACAAGAAATGTATATCAAAACATACACATTTTCATTGTACATTCAAGAAATGTACATCAAAACAAACACATTTTCATTGTACACTAAAGAAATGTATATCAAAACATACACATTTTCATTGTACATTCAATAAATATACATCAAAACATACACATTTTCATTGTACATTCAAGAAATGTACATCAAAACATACACATTTTCATTGTACACTCAAGAAATGTACATCAAAACATACACATTTTCATTGTACATTCAAGAAATGTACATCAAAACATACACATTTTCATTGTACATTCAAGAAGTATACATCAAAACATACACATTTTCATTGTACATTCAAGAAATGTACATCAAAACATACACATTTTCATTGTACATTCAAGAATTGTACATCAAAACATACACATTTTCAGTGTACATTCAAGAAATGTACATCAAAACATACACATTTTCATTGTACATTCAAGAAATGTACATCAAAACATACACATTTTCATTGTACATTCTAGAAATATACATCAAAACATACACATTTTCATTGTATATACAAGAAATGTACATCAAAACATACACATTTTCATTGTACATTCAAGAAATGTACATCAAAACATACACATTTTGAGTGTACATTCAAGAGATATACATCAAAAGATACACATTTTCATTGTATATACCAGAAATGTACATCAAAACATACACATTTTCATTGTATATACAAGAAATGTACATCAAAACATACACATTTTCATTGTATAAAGCAGAAATGTACATCCAAACATACACATTTTCATTGTACAATCAAGAAATGTACATCAAAACATAAACATTTTCATTGTATATACCAGAAATGTACATCAAAACATACACATTTTCATTGTATATACCAGAAATGTACATCAAAACATACACATTTTCATTGTACATTCAAGAAATGTACATCAAAACGTACACATTTTGAGAGTACATTCAAGAAATGTACATCAAAACATACACATTTTTAGTGTACATTCAAGAAATGTATAACAAAAAATACACATTTTCAGTGTACATTCAAGAAATGTACATCAAAACATACACATTTTCATTGTACATTCCAGAAATGTACATCAAAACATACACATTTTCAGTGAACATTCAAGAAATGTACATCAAAACATATACATTTTCATTGTATATACAAGAAATGTACATCAAAACATACACATTTTCAGTGTACATTCAAGAAATGTACATGAAAACATATACATTTTCATTGTAAATTCAAGAAATGTATATCAAAACATACACATTTTCAGATTACATTCAACAGATGTACATCAAAGGATACATATTTTCATTGTATATACAAGAAATGTACATCAAAACATACACATCTTCATTGTACACTAAAGAAATGTACATCAAAACATACACACTTGCAGAGTACATTAAAGAAATGTACATCAAAACATACACATTTTCAGTGTACATTCAAGAAATGTACATCCATAACATACACATTTTCATTGTACATTCAAGAAATGTAGATCAAAACATACACATTTTCATTGTACATTCAAGTAATGTACATCAAAACATAGACATTTTCATTGTACACTCAAGAAATGTACATCAAAACATACACATTTTCATTGTACATTCAAGAAATGTACAACAAAACATACACATTTTCATTGTACATTCAAGGAATGTACATCAAAACATACACATTTTCATTGTACATTCAAGAAATGTACATCAAAACACACACATTTTCATTGTACACTCAAGAAATGTACATCAAAACATACACATTTTGAGTGTACATTCAAGAGATATACATCAAAACATGCACATTTTCATTGTATATATCAGAAATTTACATCAAAACATACACATTTTCATTGTATATACAAGAAATGTATATCAAAACATACACATTTTAATTGTACATTCAAGAAATGTACATCAAAACATACACATTTTCATTGTATATACCAGAAATGTATATCAAAACATACACATCTTCATTGTACATTCAAGAAATGTACCACAAAACATACACATTTTCATTGTATATACCAGAAATGTACATCAAAACATACACATTTTCATTGTACATTCAAGAAATGTACATCAAAACATACACATTTTGACTGCACATTCTAGAAATATACATCAAAACATACACATTTTCATTGTATATCCCAGAAATGCACATCAAAACATACACATTTTCATTGTACATTCAAGAACTGTATAACAAAAAATACACATTTTCAGTGTACATTCAAGAAATGTACATGAAAACAAACACATTTTCATTGTACACTAAAGAAATGTATATCAAAACATACACATTTTCATTGTATATACAAGAAAAGTATATCAAAACATACACATTTTCAGTGTACATTCAAGAAATGGACATCTGGACATACACATTTTCACTGTATATTCAAGAAATGTATATCAAAACATACACATTTTCAGTGCACATTCAAGAAATGTACATCAAAACATACACATTTTCATTGTATATACAAGAAATGTACATCAAAACCTACACATTTTCAGTATACATTCAAGAAATGTACATGAAAACATATACATTTTCATTGTACATTCAAGAAATGTATATCAAAACATACACATTTTCAGTGTACATTCAAGAAATGTACATCAAAACATACATATTTTCATTGTATATACAAGAAATGTACATCAAAACATACACATTTTCATTGTACACTGAAGAAATGTACATCAAAACATACACATTTTCAGTTTACATTCAAGAAATGTACATCAAAACATACACATTTTCATTGTACATTCAAGAAATGTAGATCAAAACATACACATTTTCATTGTACACTCAAGAAATGTACATCAAAACATACACATTTTCATTGTACATTCAAGAAATGTACATCAAAACATACACATTTTTATTGTACACTCAAGAAATGTACATCAAAACATACACTTTTTCATTGTACATTCATGAAATGTATATCAAAACATACACATTTTCATTGTACATTCCAGAAATGTACATCAAAACATATACATTTTCATTGTATATACAAGAAATGTACATCAAAACATACACATTTTCAGTGTACATTCAAGAAATGTACATGAAAACATATACATTTTCATTGTACATTCAAGAAATGTATATCAAAACATACACATTTTCAGATTACATTCAAGAAATGTACATCAAAGCATACACATTTTCATTGTACATTCAAGAAATGTACATCAAAACAGATACATTTTCATTGTACATTCAAGAAATGTACATCAAAACATACACACTTTCAGTGTACATTCAAGAAATGTACATCAAAACATACACATTTTCATTGTACATTCAGGAAATGTACATCAAAACATACACATTTTCATTGTACATTCAAGAAATGTACATCAAAAAATACACATCTTCATTGTACCTCAAGAAATCTACATCAAAACATACACATTTTCATTGCACACTCAAGAAATGTACATCAAAACATACACATTTTCATTGTACATTCAAGAAATGTATATCAAAACATACACATTTTCATTGTACATTCAAGAAATGTACATCAAAACATACACATTTTCATTGTACATTCAAGGAATGTACAACAAAACATACACATTTTCATTGTACATTCAAGGAATGTACATCAAAACATACACATTTTCATTCTACATTCAAGAAATGTACATCAAAACACAAACATTTTCATTGTACACTCAAGAAATGTACATCAAAACATACACATTTTGAGTGTACATTCAAGAGATATACATCAAAACATGCACATTTTCATTGTATATGTCAGAAATGTACATAAAAACATACACATTTTCATTGTATATACAAGAAATGTAAATCAAAACATACACATTTTCATTGTATATACAAGAAATGTATATCAAAACATACACATTTTCATTGTACATTCAAGAAATGTACATCAAAACAAACACATTTTCATTGTACACTAAAGAAATGTATATCAAAACATACACATTTTCATTGTACATTCAATAAATATACATCAAAACATACACATTTTCATTGTACATTCAAGAACTGTACATCAAAACATACACATTTTCATTGTACACTCAAGAAATGTACATCAAAACATACACATTTTCATTGTACATTCAAGAAATGTACATCAAAACATACACATTTTCATTGTACATTCAAGAAGTATACATCAACACATACACATTTTCATTGTACATTCAAGAAATGTACATCAAAACATACACATTTTCATTGTACATTCAAGAATTGTACATCAAAACATACACATTTTCAGTGTACATTCAAGAAATGTACATCAAAACATACACATTTTCATTGTACATTCAAGAAATGTACATCAAAACATACACATTTTCATTGTACATTCTAGAAATATACATCAAAACATACACATTTTCATTGTATATACAAGAAATGTACATCAAAACATACACATTTTCATTGTACATTCAAGAAATGTACATCAAAACATACACATTTTGAGTGTACATTCAAGAGATATACATCAAAAATACACATTTTCATTGTATATACCAGAAATGTACATCAAAACATACACATTTTCATTGTATATACAAGAAATGTACATCAAAACATACACATTTTCATTGTATAAAGCAGAAATGTACATCCAAACATACACATTTTCATTGTACAATCAAGAAATGTACATCAAAACATAAACATTTTCAGTGTATATACCAGAAATGTACATCAAAACATACACATTTTCATTGTATATACCAGAAATGTACATCAAAACATACACATTTTCATTGTACATTCAAGAAATGTACATCAAAACATACACATTTTCAGTGTACATTCAAGAAATGTATAACAAAAAATACACATTTTCAGTGTACATTCAAGAAATGTACATCAAAACATACACATTTTCATTGTACATTCCAGAAATGTACATCAAAACATACACATTTTCAGTGAACATTCAAGAAATGTACATCAAAACATATACATTTTCATTGTATATACAAGAAATGTACATCAAAACATACACATTTTCAGTGTACATTCAAGAAATGTACATGAAAACATATACATTTTCATTGTAAATTCAAGAAATGTATATCAAAACATACACATTTTCAGATTACATTCAACAGATGTACATCAAAGGATACATATTTTCATTGTATATACAAGAAATGTACATCAAAACATACACATCTTCATTGTACACTAAAGAAATGTACATCAAAACATACACACTTGCAGAGTACATTAAAGAAATGTACATCAAAACATACACATTTTCAGTGTACATTCAAGAAATGTACATCCATAACATACACATTTTCATTGTACATTCAAGAAATGTAGATCAAAACATACACATTTTCATTGTACATTCAAGTAATGTACATCAAAACATACACATTTTCATTGTACACTCAAGAAATGTACATCAAAACATACACATTTTCATTGTACATTCAAGAAATGTACAACAAAACATACACATTTTCATTGTACATTCAAGGAATGTACATCAAAACATACACATTTGCATTGTACATTCAAGAAATGTACATCAAAACACACACATTTTCATTGTACACTCAAGAAATGTAAATCAAAACATACACATTTTGAGTGTACATTCAAGAGATATACATCAAAACATGCACATTTTCATTGTATATATCAGAAATTTACATCAAAACA
Source organism: Tenodera sinensis (assembly GCA_030765045.1). Taxonomy (NCBI): domain Eukaryota; kingdom Metazoa; phylum Arthropoda; class Insecta; order Mantodea; family Mantidae; genus Tenodera; species Tenodera sinensis. The sequence goes on along the minus strand of CM060970.1, from coordinate 110,106,933 downwards.
TACACATTTTCATTGTATATACAAGAAATGTATATCAAAACATACACATTTTAATTGTACATTCAAGAAATGTACATCAAAACATACACATTTTCATTGTATATACCAGAAATGTACATCAAAACATACACATCTTCATTGTACATTCAAGAAATGTACCACAAAACATACACATTTTCATTGTATATACCAGAAATGTACATCAAAACATACACATTTTCATTGTACATTCAAGAAATGTACATCAAAACATACACATTTTGACTGCACATTCTAGAAATATACATCAAAACATACACATTTTCATTGTATATCCCAGAAATGCACATCAAAACATACACATTTTCATTGTACATTCAAGAACTGTATAACAAAAAATACACATTTTCAGTGTACATTCAAGAAATGTACATCAAAACAAACACATTTTCATTGTACACTAAAGAAATGTATATCAAAACATACACATTTTCATTGTATATACAAGAAAAGTATATCAAAACATACACATTTTCAGTGTACATTCAAGAAATGTACTTCAAAACATACACATTTTCATTGTATATACAAGTAATGTACATCAAAAGATACACATTTTCAGTGTACATTCAAGAAATGGACATCAGGACATACACATTTTCATTGTATATTCAAGAAATGTATATCAAAACATACACATTTTCAGTGCACATTCAAGAAATGTACATCAAAACATACACATTTTCATTGTATATACAAGAAATGTACATCAAAACCTACACATTTTCAGTATACATTCAAGAAATGTACATGAAGACATATACATTTTCATTGTACATTCAAGAAATGTATATCAAAACATACACATTTTCAGTGTACATTCAAGAAATGTACATCAAAACATACACATTTTCATTGTATATACAAGAAATGTACATCAAAACATACACATTTTCATTGTACACTGAAGAAATGTACATCAAAACATACACATTTTCAGTTTACATTCAAGAAATGTACATCAAAACATACACATTTTCATTGTACATTCAAGAAATGTAGATCAAAACATACACATTTTCATTGTACACTCAAGAAATGTACATCAAAACATACACATTTTCATTGTACATTCAAGAAATGTACATCAAAACATACACATTTTTATTGTACACTCAAGAAATGTACATCAAAACATACACTTTTTCATTGTACATTCAAGAAATGTATATCAAAACATACACATTTTCATTGTACATTCAAGAAATGTACATCAAAACATACATATTTTCAGTGTACATTCAAGAAATGTATAACAAAAAATACACATTTTCAGTGTACATTCAAGAAATGTACATCAAAACAAACACCCTTTCATTGTACACTAAATAAATGTATATCAAAACATACACATTTTCATTGTACATTCAATAAATATACATCAAAACATACACATTTTCATTGTACTTTCAAGAAATGTACATCAAAACATACACATTTTCATTGTACACTGAAGAAATGTACATCAAAACATACACATTTTCATTGTACATTCAAGAAATGTACATCAAAACATACACATTTTCATTGTACACTCAAGAAATGTACATCAAAACATACACATTTTCATTGTACATTCAAGAAATGTACATCAAAACATACACATTTTCATTGTACACTCAAGAAATGTACTTCAAAACATACACATTTTCAGTGTACATTCAAGAAATGTATATCAAAACATACACATTTTCATTGTACATTCAAGAAATGTACATCAAAACATACACATTTTGATTGTACATTCAAGAAATATACATCAAAACATGCACATTTTCATTGTACATTCAAGAAATGTACATCAAAGCATACACATCTTCATTGTACACTCAAGAAATGTACATCAAAACATACACATTTTCAGTGTACATTCATGAAATGTATATCAAAACATACACATTTTCATTGTACATTCCAGAAATGTACATCAAAACATATACATTTTCATTGTATATACAAGAAATGTACATCAAAACATACACATTTTCAGTGTACATTCAAGAAATGTACATGAAAACATATACTTTTTATTGTACATTCAAGAAATGTATATCAAAACATACACATTTTCAGAATACATTCAAGGAATGTACATCAAAGCATACACATTTTCATTGTACATTCAAGAAAGGTACATCAAAACAGACACATTTTCATTGTACATTCAAGAAATGTACATCAAAACATACACACTTTCAGTGTACATTCAAGAAATGTACATCAAGACATACACATTTTCATTGTACATTCTGGAAATGTACATCAAAACATACACATTTTCATTGTACATTCAAGAAATGTACATCAAAAAATACACATCTTCATTGTACCTCTAGAAATCTACATCAAAGCATACACATTTTCATTGCACACTCAAGAAATGTACATCAAAACATACACATTTTCATTGTACATTCAAGAAATGTATATCAAAACATACACATTTTCATTGTACATTCAAGAAATGTACATCAAAACATACACATTTTCATTGTACATTCAAGAAATGTACAACAAAACATACACATTTTCATTGTACATTCAAGGAATGTACATCAAAACATACACATTTTCATTGTACATTCAAGAAATGTACATCAAAACACACACATTTTCATTGTACACTCAAGAAATGTACATCAAAACATACACATTTTGAGTGTACATTCAAGAGATATACATCAAAACATGAACATTTTCATTGTATATGTCAGAAATGTACATAAAAACATACACATTTTCATTGTATATACAAGAAATGTAAATCAAAACATACACATTTTCATTGTATATACAAGAAATGTATATCAAAACATACACATTTTCATTGTACATTCAAGAAATGTACATCAAAACAAACACATTTTCATTGTACACTAAAGAAATGTATATCAAAACATACACATTTTCATTGTACATTCAATAAATATACACCAAAACATACACATTTTCAGTGTACATTCAAGAAATGTACATCAAAACATACACATTTTCATTGTACACTCAAGAAATGTACATCAAAACATACACATTTTCATTGTACATTCAAGAAATGTACATCAAAACATACACATTTTCATTGTACATTCAAGAAGTATACATCAAAACATACACATTTTCATTGTACATTCAAGAAATGTACATCAAAACATACACATTTTCATTGTACATTCAAGAATTGTACATCAAAACATACACATTTTCAGTGTACATTCAAGAAATGTACATCAAAACATACACATTTTCATTGTACATTCAAGAAATGTACATCAAAACATACACATTTTCATTGTACATTCTAGAAATATACATCAAAACATACACATTTTCATTGTATATACAAGAAATGTACATCAAAACATACACATTTTCATTGTACATTCAAGAAATGTACATCAAAACATACACATTTTGAGTGTACATTCAAGAGATATACATCAAAAGATACACATTTTCATTGTATATACCAGAAATGTACATCAAAACATACACATTTTCATTGTATATACAAGAAATGTAGATCAAAACATACACATTTTCATTGTATAAAGCAGAAATGTACGTCCAAACATACACATTTTCATTGTACAATCAAGAAATGTACATCAAAACATAAACATTTTCATTGTATATACCAGAAATGTACATCAAAACATACACATTTTCATTGTATATACCAGAAATGTACATCAAAACATACACATTTTCATTGTACATTCAAGAAATGTACATCAAAACATACACATTTTGAGTGTACATTCTAGAAATGTACATCAAAACATACACATTTTCAGTGTACATTCAAGTAATGTATAACAAAAAATACACATTTTCAGTGTACATTCAAGAAATGTACATCAAAACATACACATTTTCATTGTACATTCCAGAAATGTACATCAAAACATACACATTTTCAGTGAACATTCAAGAAATGTACATCAAAACATATACATTTTCATTGTATATACAAGAAATGTACATCAAAACATACACATTTTCATTGTACATTCAAGAAATGTACATCAAAACATACACATTTTCATTGTACATTCTAGAAATATACATCAAAACATACACATTTTCATTGTATATACAAGAAATGTACATCAAAACATACACATTTTCATTGTACACTCAAGAAATGTACATCAAAACATACACATTTTCAGTGTACATTCATGAAATGTATATCAAAACATACACATTTTCATTGTACATTCCAGAAATGTACATCAAAACATACACATTTTCAGTGAACATTCAATAAATGTACATCAAAACATATACATTTTCATTGTATATACAAGAAATGTACATCAAAACATACACATTTTCAGTGTACATTCAAGAAATGTACATGAAAACATATACATTTTCATTGTAAATTCAAGAAATGTATATCAAAACATACACATTTTCAGATTACATTCAAGAAATGTACATCAAAGGATACATATTTTCATTGTATATACAAGAAATGTACATCAAAACATACACATCTTCATTGTACACTAAAGAAATGTACATCAAAACATACACACTTGCAGAGTACATTAAAGAAATGTACATCAAAACATACACATTTTCAGTGTACATTCAAGAAATGTACATCCATAACATACACATTTTCATTGTACATTCAAGACATGTAGATCAAAACATACACATTTTCATTGTACATTCAATAAATATACATCAAAACATACACATTTTCATTGTACATTCAAGAAATGTATAACAAAAAAGACACATTTTCAGTGTACATTCAAGAAATGTACATCAAAACAAACACAGTTTCATTGTACACTAAAGAAATGTATATCAAAACATACACATTTTCATTGTACATTCAATAAATATACATCAAAACATACACATTTTCATTGTACATTCAAGAAATGTACATCAAAACATACACATTTTCATTGTACACACAAGAAATGTACATCAAAACATACACATTTTCATTGTACATTCAAGAAATGTAAATCAAAACATACACATTTTCATTGTACATTCAAGAAATATACATCAAAACATACACATTTTCATTGTACATTGAAGAAATGTACATCAAAACATACACATTTTCATTGTACACTCAAGAAATGTACATCAAAACATACACATTTTCAGTGTACATTCAAGAAATGTACATCAAAACATACACATTTTCATTGTACATTCAAGAAATGTATATCAAAACATACACATTTTCAGATTACACTCAGAAATGTACATCAAAGCATACACATTTTCATTGTATATACAAGAAGTGTACTTCAAAACATACACATCTTCATTGTACACTAAAGAAATGTACATCAAAACATACACACTTTCAGTGTACATTCAAGAAATGTACATCAAAACATACACATTTTCATTGTACATTCAAGAAATGTACATCAAAACATACACATTTTCATTGTACATTCAAGAAATGTACATCAAAACATACACATTTTCATTGTACCTCAAGAAATCTACATCAAAACATACACATTTTCATTGTACACTCAAGAAATGTACATCAAAACATACACATTTTCATTGTACATTCAAGAAATGTACATCAAAACATACACATTTTGATTGTACATTCAAGAAATATACATCAAAACATGCACATTTTCATTGTACATTAAAGAAATGTACATCAAAACATACACATTTTCATTGTACACTCAAGAAATGTACATCAAAACATACACATTTTCAGTGTACATTCAAGAAATATACATCAAAACATACACATTTTCATTGTATATACCAGAAATGCACATCAAAACATACACATTTTCATTGTACATTCAAGAACTGTACATCAAAACATACACATTTTCAGTGTACATTCAAGAAATGTACATCAAAACATACACATTTTCAGTGTACATTCAAGAAATGTACATCAAAACATACACATTTTCACTGTATATACAAGAATTGTACATCAAAACATACACATTTTCATTGTATATACAAGAAATGTACATCAAACCATACCCATTTTCAGTGTACATTCAAGAAATGTACATCAAAACATACATTTTCATTGTATATACAAGAAATGTACATCAAAACATACATATTTTCAGTGTACATTCAAGAAATGTACATGAAAACATATACATTTTCATTGTACATTCAAGAAATGTATATCAAAACATACACATTTTCAGATTACACTCAAGAAATGTACATCAAAGCATACACATTTTCATTGTATATACAAGAAGTGTACTTCAAAACATACACATCTTCATTGTACACTAAAGAAATGTACATCAAAACACACACTTTCAGTGTACATTCAAGAAATGTACATCAAAACATACACATTTTCATTGTACATTCAAGAAATGTACGTCAAAACATACACATTTTCATTGTACATTCAAGAAATGTACATCAAAACATACACATTTTCATTGTACCTCAAGAAATCTACATCAAAACATACACATTTTCATTGTACACTCAAGAAATGTACATCAAAACATACACATTTTCATTGTACATTCATGAAATGTATATCAAAACATACACATTTTCATTGTACATTCAAGAAATGTACATCAAAACATACACATTTTCATTGTACATTCAAGAAATGTACATCAAAACACACATTTTCATTGTACACTCAAGAAATGTGCATCAAAACATACACATTTTGAGTGTACATTCAAGTGATATACATCAAAACATGCACATTTTCATTGTATATACCAGAAATGTACATCAAAACATACACATTTTCATTGTATATACAAGAAATGTATATCAAAACATACACATTTTAATTGTACATTCAAGAAATGTACATCAAAACATACACATTTTCATTTTATATACCAGAAATGTACATCAAAACATACACATTTTCATTGTACATTCAAGAAATGTACATCAAAACATACACATTTTGACTGCACATTCTAGAAATAAACATCAAAACATACACATTTTCATTGTATATACATGAAATGTATATCAAAACATACACATTTTCAGTGTACATTTAAGAAATGTACTTCAAAACATACACATTTTCATTCTATATACAAGTAATGTACATCAAAACATACACATTTTCAGTGTACATTCAAGAAATGTACATCAAGACATACACATTTTCATTGTACATCCAAGAAATGTATATCAAAACATACACATTTTCAGTGCACATTCAAGAAGTGTACATCTAAACATACACATTTTCATTGTATATACAAGAAATGTACATCAAAGCCTACACATTTTCAGTATACATTCAAGAAATGTACATGAAAACATATACATTTTCATTGTACATTCAAGAAATGTATATCAAAACATACACATTTTCAGTGTACATTCAAGAAATGTACATCAAAACATACACATTTTAATTTTATATACAAGAAATGTACATCAAAACATACAAATTTCATTGTACACTGAAGGAATGTACATCAAAACATACACATTTTCAGTGTACATTCAAGAAATGTCTATCAAAACATACACATTTTCATTGTACATTCAAGAAATGTAGATCAAAACATACACATTTTCATTGTACACTCAAGAAATGTACATCAAAACATACACATTTTCATTGTACATTCAAGTAATGTACATCAAAACATACACATTTTTATTGAACACTCAAGAAATGTGCATCAAAACATACACTTTTTCATTGTACATTCAAGAAATGTATATCAAAACATACACATTTTCATTGCACATTCAAGAAATGTACATCAAAACATACACATTTTCAGTGTACATTCAAGAAATGTATAACAAAAAATACACATTTTCAGTGTACATTCAAGAAATGTACATCAAAACAAACACCTTTTCATTGTACACTAAATAAATGTATATCAAAACATACACATTTTCATTGTACATTCAATAAATATACATCAAAACATACACATTTTCATTGTACATTCAAGAAATGTACATCAAAACATACACATTTTCATTGTACACTGAAGAAATGTACATCAAAACATACAAATTTTCATTGTACATTCAAGAAATGTACATCAAAACATACACATTTTTATTATACACTCAAGAAATGTACATCAAAACATACACATTTTCATTGTACATTCAAGAAATGTACATCAAAACATACACATTTTCATTGTACACTCAAGAAATGTACTTCAAAACATACACATTTTCAGTGTCCATTCAAGAAATGTATATCAAAACATACACATTTTCATTGCACATTCAAGAAGTGTACATCAAAACATACACATTTTCATTGTACACTCAAGAAATGTACATCAAAACATACACATTTTCAGTGTACATTCATGAAATGTATATCAAAACATACACATTTTTATTGTACATTCCAGAAATGTACATCAAAACATATACATTTTCATTGTATATACAAGAAATGTACATAAAAACATACACATTTTCAGTGTACATTCAAGAAATGTACATGAAAACATATACATTTTCATTGTACATTCAAGAAATGTATATCAAAACATACACATTTTCAGATTACATTCAAGAAATGTACATCAAAGCATACACATTTTCATGGTACATTCAAGAAATGTACATCAGAACATACACATTTTCATTGTACACTCAAGAAATGTACATCAAAACATACACATTTTCAGTGTACATTCAAGAAATATACATCAAAACATACACATTTTCATTGTATATACCAGAAATGCACATCAAAACATACACATTTTCTTTTGTACATTCAAGAACTGTACATCAAAACATACACATTTTCAGTGTACATTCAAGAAATGTACATCAAAACATACACATTTTCAGTGTACATTCAAGAAATGTACATCAAAACATACACATTTTCACTGTATATACAAGAATTGTACATCAAAACATACACATTTTCATTGTATATACAAGAAATGTATATCAAAACATACACATTTACAGTGTACATTCAAGAAATGTACATCAAAACATACACATTTTCCTTGTATATACAAGAAATGTACATCAAACCATATACATTTTCAGTGTACATTCAAGAAATGTACATCAAAACATACATTTTCATTGTATATACAAGAAATGTACATCAAAACATACACATTTTCAGTGTACATTCAAGAAATGTACATGAAAACATATACATTTTCATTGTACATTCAAGAAATGTATATCAAAACATACACATTTTCAGATTACACTCAAGAAATGTACATCTAAGCATACACATTTTCATTGTATATACAAGAAGTGTACATCAAAACATACACATCTGCATTGTACACTAAAGAAATGTACATCAAAACATACACACTTTCAGTGTACATTCAAGAAATGTACATCAAAACATACACATTTTCATTGTACATTCAAGAAATGTACATCAAAACATACACATTTTCATTGTACATTCAAGAAATGTACATCAAAACATACACATTTTCATTGTACCTCAAGAAATCTACATCAAAACATACACATTTTCATTGTACACTCAAGAAATGTACATCAAAACATACACATTTTCATTGTACATTAAAGAAATGTATATCAAAACATACACATTTTCATTGTACATTCAAGAAATGTACATCAAAACATACACATTTTCATTGTACATTCAAGAAATGTAAAAAAAAACATACACATTTTCATTGTACATTCAAGGAATGTACATCAAAACATACACATTTTCATTGTACATTCAAGAATAGTACATCAAAACACACACATTTTCATTGTACACTCAAGAAATGTACATCAAAACATACACATTTTGAGTGTACATTCAAGAGATATACATCAAAACATGCACATTTTCATTGTATATACCAGAAATGTACATCAAAACATACACATTTTCATTGTATATACAAGAAATGTATATCAAAACATACACATTTTAATTGTACATTCAAGAAATGTACATCAAAACATACACATTTTCATTGTATATACCAGAAATGTACATCAAAACATACACATCTTCATTGTACATTCAAGAAATGTTCATCAAAACATACACATTTTCATTGTATATACCAGAAATGTGCATCAAAACATACACATTTTCATTGTACATTCAAGAAATGTACATCAAAACATACACATTTTGACTGCACATTCTAGAAATATACATCAAAACATACACATTTTCATTGTATATCCCAGAAATGCACATCAAAGCATACACATTTTCATTGTACATTCAAGAACTGTATAACAAAAAATACACACTTTCAGTGTACATTCAAGAAATGTACATCAAAGCAAACACATTTTCATTGTATATACAAGAAATGTATATCAAAACATACACATTTTCATTGTATATACAAGAAATGTATATCAAAACATACACATTTTCAGTGTACATTCAAGAAATGTACTTCAAAACATACACATTTTCATTGTATATACAAGTAATGTACATCAAAACATACACATTTTCAGTATACATTCAAGAAATGTACATCAAGACATACACATTTTCATTGTACATTCAAGAAATGTATATCAAAACATACACATTTTCAGTGCACATTCAAGAAATGTACATCAAAACATACACATTTTCATTGTATATACAAGAAATGTACATCAAAACCTTCACATTTTCAGTGTACATTCAAGAAATGTACATCAAAACATACACATTTTCATTGTATATACAAGAAATGTACATTAAAAACATACACATTTTCATTGTACACTGAAGAAATGTACATCAAAACATACACATTTTCAGTGCACATTCAAGAAATGTACAACAAAACATACACATTTTCATTGTACATTCAAGAAATGTATATCAAAACATACACATTTTCAGTGTACATTCAAGAAATGTACATCAAAGCATACACACTTTCATTGTATATACAAGAAATGTACATCAAAACATACACATTTTCATTGTACACTGAAGAAATGTACATCAAAACATACACGCTTTCAGTGTACATTCAAGAAATGTACATCAAAACATACACATTTTCATTGTACATTCAAGAAATGTAGATCAAAACATACACATTTTCATTGTACACTCAAGAAATGTACATCAAAACATACACATTTTCATTGTATATTCAAGAAATGTACATCAAAACATACACATTTTTATTGTACACTCAAGAAATGTACATCAAAACATACACTTTTTCATTGTACATTCAAGAAATGTATATCAAAACATACACATTTTCATTGTACATTCAAGAAATGTACATCAAAACATACATATTTTCAGTGTACATTCAAGAAATGTATAACAAGAAATACACATTTTCAGAGTACATTCAAGAAATGTACATCAAAACAAACACCTTTTCATTGTACACTAAATAAATGTATATCAAAACATACACATTTTCATTGTACATTCAATAAATATACTTCAAAACATACACATTTTCATTGTACATTCAAGAAATGTACATCAAAACATACACATTTTCATTGTACACTGAAGAAATGTACATCAAAACATACACATTTTCATTGTACATTCAAGAAATGTACATCAAAACACACACATTTTCATTGTACACTCAAGAAATGTACATCAAAACATACACATTTTCATTGTACATTCAAGAAATGTACATCAAAACATACACATTTTCATTGTACACTCAAGAAATGTACTTCAAAACATACACATTTTCAGTGTACATTCAAGAAATGTATATCCAAACATACACATTTTCATTGTACATTCAAGAAATGTACATCAGAACATACACATTTTGATTGTACATTCAAGAAATATACATCAAAACATGCACATTTTCATTGTACATTCAAGAAATGTACATCAAAACATACACATTTTCATTGTACACTCAAGAAATGTACATCAAAACATACACATTTTCAGTGTACATTCATGAAATGTATATCAAAACATACACATTTTCATTGTACATTCCAGAAATGTACATCAAAACATATACATTTTCATTGTATATACAAGAAATGTACATCAAAACATACACATTTTCAGTGTACATTCAAGAAATGTACATGAAAACATATACATTTTCATTGTACATTCAAGAAATGTATATCAAAACATACACATTTTCAGATTACATTCAAGAAATGTACATCAAAGCATACACATTTTCATTGTACATTCAAGAAATGTACATCAAAACAGACACATTTTCATTGTACATTCAAGAAATGTACATCAAAACATACACATTTTCAGTGTACATTCAAGAAATGTACATAAAAACATACACATTTTCATTGTACATTCAGGAATTGTACATCAAAACATACACATTTTCATTGTACATTCAAGAAATGTACATCAAAAAATACACATCTTCATTGTACCTCAAGAAATCTACATCAAAACATACACATTTTCATTGCACACTCAAGAAATGTACATCAAAACATACACAATTTCATTGTACATTCAAGAAATGTATATCAAAACATACACATTTTCATTGTACATTCAAGAAATGTACATCAAAATATACACATTTTCATTGTACATTCAAGAAATGTACAACAAAACATACACATTTTCATTGTACATTCAAGGAATGTACATCAAAACATACACATTTTCATTGTATATACCAGAAATGTACATCAAAACATACACATTTTCATTGTACATTCAAGAAATGTACATCAAAACATACACATTTTGAGTGTACATTCAAGAAATATACATCAAAAGATACACATTTTCATTGTATATGTCAGAAATGTACATAAAAACATACACATTTTCATTGTATATACAAGAAATGTAAATCAAAACATACACATTTTCATTGTATATACAAGAAATGTATATCAAAACATACACATTTTCATTGTACATTCAAGAAATGTACATCAAAACAAACACATTTTCATTGTACACTAAAGAAATGTATATCAAAACATACACATTTTCATTGTACATTCAATAAATATACATCAAAACATACACATTTTCATTGTACACTCAAGAAATGTACATCAAAACATACACATTTTCATTGTACATTCAAGAAATGTACATCAAAACATACACATTTTCATTGTACATTCTAGAAATATACATCAAAACATACACATTTTCATTGTATATACAAGAAATGTACATCAAAACATACACATTTTCATTGTACATTCAAGAAATGTACATCAAAACATACACATTTTGAGTGTACATTCAAGAAATATACATCAAAAGATACACATTTTCATTGTATATACCAGAAATGTACATCAAAACATACACATTTTCATTGTATATACAAGAAATGTACATCAAAACATACACATTTTCATTGTATATACCAGAAATGTACATCAAAACATACACATTTTCATTGTACAATCAAGAAATGTACATCAAAACATAAACATTTTCATTGTATATACCAGAAATGTACATCAAAACATACACATTTTCATTGTATATACCAGAAATGTACATCAAAACATACACATTTTCATTGTACATTCAAGAAATGTACATCAAAACATACACATTTTGAGTGTACATTCAAGAAAAGTACATCAAAACATACACATTTTCAGTGTACATTCAAGAAATGTATAACAAAAAATACACATTTTCAGTGTACATTCAAGAAATGTACATCAAAACATACACATTTTCATTGTACATTCCAGAAATGTACATCAAAACATACACATTTTCAGTGAACATTCAAGAAATGTACATCAAAACATATACATTTTCATTGTATATACAAGAAATGTACATCAAAACATACACATTTTCATTGTACATTCAAGAAATGTACATCAAAACATACACATTTTCATTGTACATTCTAGAATTATACATCAAAACATACACATTTTCATTGTATATACAAGAAATGTACATCAAAACATACACATTTTCATTGTACACTCAAGAAATGTACATCAAAACATACACATTTTCAGTGTACATTCATGAAATGTATATCAAAACATACACATTTTCATTGTACATTCCAGAAATGTACATCAAAACATACACATTTTCAGTGAACATTCAAGAAATGTACATCAAAACATATACATTTTCATTGTATATACAAGAAATGTACATCAAAACATACACATTTTCAGTGTACATTCAAGAAATGTACATGAAAACATATACATTTTCATTGTAAATTCAAGAAATGTATATCAAAACATACACATTTTCAGATTACATTCAAGAAATGTACATCAAAGCATACATATTTTCATTGTATATACAAGAAATGTACATCAAAACATACACATCTTCATTGTACACTAAAGAAATGTACATCAAAACATACACACTTGCAGAGTACATTAAAGAAATGTACATCAAAACATACACATTTTCAGTGTACATTCAAGAAATGTACATCCATAACATACACATTTTCATTGTACATTCAAGAAATGTAGATCAAAACAAACACATTTTCATTGTACACTAAAGAAATGTATATCAAAACATACACATTTTCATTGTACATTCAATAAATATACATCAAAACATACACATTTTCATTGTACACTCAAGAAATGTACATCAAAACATACACATTTTCATTGTACATTCAAGAAATGTACATCAAAACATACACATTTTCATTGTACATTCAAGAAGTATAAATCAAAACATACACATTTTCATTGTACATTCAAGAAATGTACATCAAAACATACACATTTTCATTGTACATTCAAGAATTGTACATCAAAACATACACATTTTCAGTGTACATTCAAGAAATGTACATCAAAACATACACATTTTCATTGTACATTCAAGAAATGTACATCAAAACATACACATTTTCATTGTACATTCTAGAAATATACATCAAAACATACACATTTTCATTGTATATACAAGAAATGTACATCAAAACATACACATTTTCATTGTACATTCAAGAAATGTACATCAAAACATACACATTTTGAGTGTACATTCAAGAAATATACATCAAAAGATACACATTTTCATTGTATATACCAGAAATGTACATCAAAACATACACATTTTCATTGTATATACAAGAAATGTACATCAAAACATACATATTTTCATTGTATATACCAGAAATGTACATCAAAACATACACATTTTAATTGTACAATCAAGAAATGTACATCAAAACATAAACATTTTCATTGTATATACCAGAAATGTACATCAAAACATACACATTTTCATTGTATATACCAGAAATGTACATCAAAACATACACATTTTCATTGTACATTCAAGAAATGTACATCAAAACATACACATTTTGAGTGTACATTCAAGAAAAGTACATCAAAACATACACATTTTCAGTGTACATTCAAGAAATGTATAACAAAAAATACACATTTTCAGTGTACATTCAAGAAATGTACATCAAAACATACACATTTTCATTGTACATTCCAGAAATGTACATCAAAACATACACATTTTCAGTGAACATTCAAGAAATGTACATCAAAACATATACATTTTCATTGTATATACAAGAAATGTACATCAAAACATACACATTTTCATTGTACATTCAAGAAATGTACATCAAAACATACACATTTTCATTGTACATTCTAGAAATATACATCAAAACATACATATTTTCATTGTATATACAAGAAATGTACATCAAAACATACACATTTTCATTGTACACTCAAGAAATGTACATCAAAACATACACATTTTCAGTGTACATTCATGAAATGTATATCAAAACATACACATTTTCATTGTACATTCCAGAAATGTACATCAAAACATACACATTTTCAGTGAACATTCAAGAAATGTACATCAAAACATATACATTTTCATTGTATATACAAGAAATGTACATCAAAACATACACATTTTCAGTGTACATTCAAGAAATGTACATGAAAACATATACATTTTCATTGTAAATTCAAGAAATGTATATCAAAACATACACATTTTCAGATTACATTCAAGAAATGTACATTAAAGCATACATATTTTCATTGTATATACAAGAAATGTACATCAAAACATACACATCTTCATTGTACACTAAAGAAATGTACATCAAAACATACACACTTGCAGAGTACATTAAAGAAATGTACATCAAAACATACACATTTTCAGTGTACATTCAAGAAATGTACATCCATAACATACACATTTTCATTGTACATTCAAGAAATGCAGATCAAAACATACACATTTTCATTGTACATTCAAGAAATGTACATCAAAACATACACATTTTTATTGTACACCAAAGAAATGTACATCAAAACATAAACTTTTTCATTGTGCATTCAAGAAATGTATATCAAAACATACACATTTTCATTGTACATTCAAGAAATGTACATCATAACATACTCATTTTCAGTGTACATTCAAGAAATGTATAACAAAAAAGACACATTTTCAGTGTGCATTCAAGAAATGTACATCAAAACAAACACAGTTTCATTGTACACTAAAGAAATGTATATCAAAACATACACATTTTCATTGTACATTCAATAAATATACATCAAAACATACACATTTTCATTGTACATTCAAGAAATGTACATCAAAACATACACATCTTCATTGTACACTCAAGAATTGTACATCAAAACATACACATTTTCATTGTACATTCAAGAAATGTACATCAAAACATACACATTTTCATTGTACATTCAAGAAATATACATCAAAACATACACATTTTCATTGTACATTGAAGAAATGTACATCAAAACATACACATTTTCATTGTACACTCAAGAAATGTACATCAAAACATACACATTTTCAGTGTACATTCAAGAAATGTACATCAAAACATACACATTTTCATTGTACATTCAAGAAATGTACATCAAAACATACACATTTTCATTGTACATTCTAGAAATATACATCAAAACATACACATTTTCATTGTATATACAAGAAATGTACATCAAAACATACACATTTTCATTGTACATTCAAGAACTGTACATCAAAACATACACATTTTGAGTGTACATTCAAGAAATATACATCAAAAGATACACATTTTCATTGTATATACCAGAAATGTACATCAAAACATACACATTTTCATTGTATATACCAGAAATGTACATCAAAACATATACATTTTCATTGTATATACCAGAAATGTACATCAAAACATACACATTTTCATTGTACAATCAAGAAATGTACATCAAAACATAAGCATTTTCATTGTA
Organism: Tenodera sinensis; assembly: GCA_030765045.1. Taxonomy (NCBI): domain Eukaryota; kingdom Metazoa; phylum Arthropoda; class Insecta; order Mantodea; family Mantidae; genus Tenodera; species Tenodera sinensis. The sequence continues at coordinate 110,089,665 of CM060970.1, read as the reverse complement.
TATACCAGAAATGTACATCAAAACATACACATTTTCATTGTACATTCAAGAAATGTACATCAAAACATACACATTTTGAGTGTACATTCACCAAATGCACATCAAAACATACACATTTTCATTGTACATTCAAGAAATGTACATCAAAACATACACATTTTCAGTGTACATTCAAGAAATGTACATGAAAACATATACATTTTCATTGTACATTCAAGAAATGTATATCAAAGCATACACATTTTCAGATTACACTCAAGAAATGTACATCAAAGCATACACATTTTCAATGTATATACAAGAAATGTATATCAAAACATACACATCTTCATTGTACACTAAAGAAATGTACATCAAAACATACACACTTTCAGTGTACATTCAAGAAATGTACATCAAAACATACACATTTTCATTGTACATTCAAGAAATGTACATCAAAACATACACATTTTCATTGTACATTCAAGAACTGTACATCAAAACATACACATTTTCATTGTACACTCAACAAATGTACTTCAAAACATACACATTTTCATTGTACATTCAAGAAATGTACATCAAAACATACACATTTTCATTGTACACTCAAGAAATGTACATCAAAACATACACATTTTCAGTGTACATTCAAGAAATGTACATCAAAACATACACATTTTCATTGTACATTCAAGAAATGTAGATCAAAACATACACATTTTCATTGTACACTCAAGAAATGTACATCAAAACATACACATTTTCATTGTACATTCAAGAAATGTACATCAAAACATACACATTTTGAGTGTACATTCAAGAAATATACATCAAAAGATACACATTTTCATTGTATATACCAGAAATGTACATCAAAACATACACATTTTCATTGTATATACCAGAAATGTACATCAAAACATATACATTTTCATTGTACATTCAAGAAATGTACATCAAAACATACACATTTTAAGTGTACATTCAAGAGATATACATCAAAACATGCACATTTTCATTGTATATACCAGAAATGTACATCAAAACATACACATTTTCATTGTATATACAAGAAATGTACATCAAAACATACACATTTTCATTGTATATACCAGAAATGTACATAAAAACATACACATTTTCATTGTACAATCAAGAAATGTACATCAAAACATAAACATTTTCATTGTATATACCAGAAATGTACATCAAAACATACACATTTTCATTGTATATACCAGAAATGTACATCAAAACATACACATTTTCATTGTACATTCAAGAAATGTACATCAAAACATACACATTTTGAGTGTACATTCAAGAAAAGTACATCAAAACATACACATTTTCATTGTATATACCAGAAATGTACATCAAAACATACACATTTTCATTGTACAATCAAGAAATGTACATCAAAACATAAACATTTTCATTGTATATACCAGAAATGTACATCAAAACATACACATTTTCATTGTACATTCAAGAAATGTAGATCAAAACATACACATTTTGAGTGTACATTCACGAAATGCACATCAAAACATACACACTTTCATTGTACATTCAAGAACTGTACATCAAAACATACACATTTTCAGTGTACATTCAAGAAATGTACATCAAAACATACACATTTTCAGTGTACATTCAAGAAATGTACATCAAAACATACACATTTTCACTGTATATACAAGAATTGTACATCAAAACATACACATTTTCATTGTATATACAAGAAATGCATATCAAAACATACACATTTACAGTGTACATTCAAGAAATGTACATCAAAACATACACATTTTCATTGTATATATAAGAAATGTACATCAAACCATACACATTTTCAGTGTACATTCAAGAAATGTACATCAAAACATACATTTTCATTGTATATACAAAAAATGTACATCAAAACATACACATTTTCAGTGTACATTCAAGAAATGTACATGAAAACATAAACATTTTCATTGTACATTCAAGAAATGTATATCAAAGTATACACATTTTCAGATTACACTCAAGAAATGTACATCAAAGCATACACATTTGCATTGTATATACAAGAAATGTACATCAAAACATACACATCTTCATTGTACACTAAAGAAATGTACATCAAAACATACACACTTTCAGTGTACATTCAAGAAATGTACATCAAAACATACACATTTTCATTGTACATTCAAGAAATGTACATCAAAACATACACATTTTCATTGTACATTCAAGAAATGTACATCAAAACATACACATTTTCATTGTACCTCAAGAAATCTACATCAAAACATACACATTTTCATTGTACACTCAAGAAATGTACATCAAAACATACACATTTTCATTGTACATTCAAGAAATGTATATCAAAACATACACATTTTCATTGTACATTCAAGAAGTGTACATCAAAACATACACATTTTCATTGTACATTCAAGAAATGTACAACAAAACATACACATTTTCATTGTACATTCAAGGAATGTACATCAAAACATACACATTTTCATTGTACATTCAAGAAATGTACATCAAAACACACACATTTTCATTGTACACTCAAGAAATGTACATCAAAACATACACATTTTGAGTGTACATTCAAGAGATATACATCAAAACATGCACATTTTCATTGTATATACCAGAAATGTGCATCAAAACATACACATTTTCATTGTATATACAAGAAATGTAAATCAAAACATACACATTTTCATTGTATATACAAGAAATGTATATCAAAACATACACATTTTCAATGTACATTCAAGAAATGTACATCAAAACATACCCATTTTCATTGTACACTCAAGAAATGTACATCAAAACATACACATTTTGAGTGTACATTCAAGAAGTGTACATCAAAAACTACACATTTTCATTGTATATTGAAGAAAAGTACATCAAAACATACACATTTTCATTGTATATACCAGAAATGTACATCAAAACATACACATTTTCACTGTACATTCAAGAAATGTACATCAAAACATACACATTTTCATTGTATATACCAGAAATGTACATCAACACATACACATCTTCATTGTACATTCAAGAAATGTGCATCAAAACATACACATTTTCATTGTATATACCAGAAATGTACATCAAAACATACACATTTTCATTGTACATTCACGAAATGTACATCAAAACATACACATTTTGACTGCACATTCTAGAAATATACATCAAAACATACACATTTTCATTGTATATACCAGAAATGCACATCAAAACATACACATTTTCATTGTACATTCAAGAACTGTACATCAAAACATACACATTTTCAGTGTACATTCAAGAAATGTACATCAAAACATACACATTTTCATTGTATATACATGAAATGTACATCAAAACATACACATTTTCAGTGCACATTCAAGAAATGTACATCAGAACATACACATTTTCATTGTATATACAAGAAATGTACATCAAAACATACACATTTTCAGTATACATTCAAGAAATGTACATGAAAACATATACATTTTCATTGTACATTCAAGAAATGTATATCAAAACATACACATTTTCAGTGTACATTCAAGAAATGTACATCAAAACATACACATTTTCATTGTATATACAAGAAATGTACATCAAAACATACACATTTTCATTGTACACTGAAGAAATGTACATCAAAACATACACATTTTCAGTGTACATTCAAGAAATGTACATCAAAACATACACAATTTCATTGTACATTCAAGAAATGTAGATCAAAACATACACATTTTCATTGTACACTCAAGAAATGTACATCAAAACATACACATTTTCATTGTACATTCAAGAAATGTACATCAAAACATACACATTTTCATTGTACACTCAAGAAATGTACATCAAAACATACACATTTTCATTGTACATTCAAGAAATGTACATCAAAACATACACATTTTCATTGTACACTCAAGAAATGTACATCAACACATACACATTTTCATTGTACATTCAAGAAATGTAATTCAAAACATACACATTTTCATTGTACACTCAAGAAATGTACTTCAAAACATACACATTTTCAGTGTACATTCAAGAAATGTATATGAAAACATACACATTTTCATTGTACATTAAAGAAATGTACAACAAAACATACACATTTTCATTGTACATTCAAGAAATATACATCAAAACATACACATTTTCATTGTACATTCAAGAAATGTACATCAAAACATACACATTTTCATTGTACACTCAAGAAATGTACATCAAAACATACACATTTTCATTGTACATTCAAGAAATGTACATCAAAGCATACAAATTTTCATTGTACATTCTAGAAATATACATCAAAACATACACATTTTCATTGTATATACAAGAAATGTACATCAAAACATACACATTTTCATTGTACACTCATGAAATGTACATCAAAACATACACATTTTCAGTGTACATTCATGAAATGTATATCAAAACATACACATTTTCATTGTACATTCCAGAAATGTACATCAAAACATACACATTTTCATTGTATATACAAGAAATGTACATCAAAACATAGACATTTTCAGTGTACATTCAAGAAATGTACATAAAAACATATACATTTCCATTGTATATACAAGAAATGTACATCAAAACATACACATTTTCAGTGTACATTCAAGAAATGGACATGAAAACATATACATTTTCATTGTACATTCAAGAAATGTATATCAAAACATACACATTTTCAGATTACATTCAAGAAATGTACATCAAAACATACACATTTTCAGTTTACATTCAAGAAATGTAAATCAAAACATACACATTTTCATTGTATATACAAGAAATGTACATCAAAACATAGACATTTTCAGTGTACATTCAAGAAATGTACATGAAAACATATACATTTTCATTGTATATACAAGAAATGTACATCAAAACATACACATTTTCATTGTACATTCCAGAAATGTAGATCAAAACATACACATTTTCATTGTATATACAAGAAATGTACATCTAAACATAGACATTTTCAGTGTACATTCAAGAAATGTACATCACAACATATACATTTTCATTGTATATACAAGAAATGTACATCAAAACATACACATTTTCAGTGTACATTCAAGAAATGGACATGAAAACATATACATTTTCATTGTACATTCAAGAAATGTATATCAAAACATACACATTTTCAGATTACATTCAAGAAATGTACATCAAAACATACACATTTTCATTGTACACTCAAGAAATGTACATCAAAACATACACATTTTCAGTGTACATTCAAGAAATGTACATCAAAACATACACATTTTCATTGTACATTCAAGAAGTGTAGATCAAAACATACACATTTTCATTGTACAATCAAGAAATGTACATCAAAACATACACATTTTCATTGTACATTCAAGAAATGTACATCAAAACATACACATTTTCATTGTACACTCAAGAAATGTACATCCAAACATACACATTTTCATTGTACATTCAAGAAATGTACATCAAAACATACACATTTTCATTGTACACTCAAGAAATGTACATCAAAACATACACATTTTCATTGTACATTCAAGAAATGTAATTCAAAACATACACATTTTCATTGTACACTCAAGAAATGTACTTCAAAACATACACATTTTCAGTGTACATTCAAGAAATGTATATCAAAACATACACATTTTCATTGTACATTCAAGAAATGTACATCAAAACATACACATTTTCACTGTACATTCAAGAAATATACATCAAAACATACACAGTTTCATTGTACATTCAAGAAATGTACATCAAAACATACACATTTTCATTGTACACTCAAGAAATGTACATCAAAACATACACATTTTCATTGTACATTCAAGAAATGTACATCAAAATATACAAATTTTCATTGTACATTCTAGAAATATACATCAAAACATACACATTTTCATTGTATATACAAGAAATGTACATCAAAACATACACATTTTCATTGTACACTCAAGAAATGTACATCAAAACATACACATTTTCAGTGTACATTCATGAAATGTATATCAAAACATACACATTTTCATTGTACATTCCAGAAATGTACATCAAAACATACACATTTTCATTGTATATACAAGAAATGTACATCAAAACATACACATTTTCAGTGTACATTCAAGAAATGTACATCAAAACATATACATTTTCATTGTATATACAAGAAATGTACATCAAAACATACACATTTTCAGTGTACATTCAAGAAATGTACATCAAAACATACATTTTCATTGTATATACAAGAAATGTACATCAAAACATACACATTTTCAGTGTACATTCAAGAAATGGACATGAAAACATATACATTTTCATTGTACATTCAAGTAATGTATATCAAAACATACACATTTTCAGATTACATTCAAGAAATGTACATCAAAGCATACACATTTTCATTGTATATACAAGAAATGTACATCAAAACATACACATCTTCATTGTACACTAAAGAAATGTACATCAAAACATACACACTTTCAGTGTACATTCAAGAAATGTACATCAAAACATACACATTTTCATTGTACATTCAAGAAATGTACATCAAAACATACACAATTTCATTGTACATTCAAGAAATGTACATCAAAACATACACATTTTCATTGTACCTCAAGAAATCTACATCAAAACATACACATTTTCATTGTACACTCAAGAAATGTACATCAAAACATACACATTTTCATTGTACATTCAAGAAATGTATATCAAAACATACACATTTTCATTGCACATTCAAGAAATGTACATCAAAACATACACATTTTCATTGTACATTCAAGAAATGTACAATAAACATACACATTTTCATTGTACCTTCAAGGAATGTACATCAAAACATACACATTTTCATTGATCATTCAAGAAATGTACATCCAAACACACACATTGTCATTGTACACTCAAGAAATGTACATCAAAACATACACATTTTGAGTGTACATTCAAGAGATATACATCAAAACATGCACATTTTCATTGTATATGTCAGAAATGTACATAAAAACATACACATTTTCATTGTATATACAAGAAATGTAAATCAAAACATACACATTTTCATTGTATATACAAGAAATGTATATCAAAACATACACATTTTCATTGTACATTCAATTAATGTACATCAAATCATACACATTTTCATTGTACACTCAAGAAATGTACATCAAAACATACACATTTTCAGTGTACATTCAAGAAATGTACATCAAAACATACACATTTTCATTGTATATACCAGAAATGTACATCAAAGCATACACATTTTCATTGTACATTCAAGAAATGTACATCAAAACATACACATTTTCATTGTATATACCAGAAATGTACATCAAAACATACACATTTTCATTGTACATTCAAGAAATGTACATCAAAACATACACATTTTCATTGTATATACCAGAAATGTACATCAAAACATACACATTTTCATTGTACATTCAAGAAATGTACATCAAAACATACACATTTTCAGTGTACATTCAAGAAATGTACATCAAAACATACACATTTTCAGATTACATTCAAGAAATGTACATCAAAGCATACACATTTTCATTGTATATACAAGAAATGTACATCAAAACATACACATCTTCATTGTACACTAAAGAAATGTACATCAAAACATACACACTTTCAGTGTACATTCAAGAAATGTACATCAAAACATACACATTTTCATTGTACATTCAAGAAATGTACATCAAAACATGCACATTTTCATTGTACATTCAAGAAATGTACATCAAAACATACACATTTTCATTGTACCTCAAGAAATCTACATCAAAACATACACATTTTCATTGCACGTTCAAGAAATGTATATCAAAACATACACACTTTCATTGTACATTCAAGAAATGTACATCAAAACATACACATTTTCATTGTACATTCAAGGAATGTACAGCAAAACATACACATTCTCATTGTACATTCAAGATATGTACATCAAAACACACACATTTTCATTGTACACTCAAGAAATGTACATCAAAACATACACATTATGAGTGTACATTCAAGAGATATACATCAAAACATACACATCTTCATTGTACACTAAAGAAATGTACATAAAAACATACACACTTTCAGTGTACATTCAAGAAATGTCCATCAAAACATACACATTTTCATTGTACATTCAAGAAATGTACATCAAAACATGCACATTTTCATTTTACACCCAAGAAATGTACATCAAAACATACACATTTTCATTGCACGTTCAAGAAATGTATATCAAAACATACACATTTTCATTGTACATTCAAGAAATGTACATCAAAACATACACATTTTCATTGTACATTCAAGAAATGTACAACAAAACATACACATTTTCATTGTACATTCAAGGAATGTACATCAAAACATACACATTCTCATTGTACATTCAAGATATGTACATCAAAACACACACATTTTCATTGTACACTCAAGAAATGTACATCAAAACATACACATTTTGAGTGTACATTCAAGAGATATACATCAAAACATGCACATTTTCATTGTATATACCAGAAATGTACATCAAAACATACACATTTTCATTGTATATACAAGAAATGTAAATCAAAACATACACATTTTCATTGTATATACAAGAAATGTATATCAAAACATACACATTTTCATTGTACATTCAAGTAATGTACATCAAAACATACACATTTTCGTTGTACACTCAAGAAATGTACATCAAAACATACACATTTTCAGTGTACATTCAAGAAATGTACATCAAAAACTACACATTTTCATTGTATATTCAAGAAATGTACATCAAAACATACACATTTTCATTGTATATACCAGAAATGTACATCAAAGCATACACATTTTCATTGTACATTCAAGAAATGTAAATAAAAACATACACATTTTCATTGTAAATTCAAGAAATGTAGATCAAAACATACACATCTTCATTGTACATTCAAGAAATGTACATCAAAACATACACATTTTTATTGTACACTCAAGAAATGTACATCAAAACATACACTTTTTCATTGTACATTCAAGAAATGTATATCAAAACATACACATTTTCATTGTACATTCAAGAAATGTACATCAAAACATACACATTTTCAGTGTACATTCAAGAAATGTATAACAAAAAATACACATTTTCAGTGAACATTCAAGAAATGTATAACAAAAAATACAAATTTTCATTGTACATTCAAGAAATGTACATCAAAACATACACATTTTCAGTGTACATTCAAGAAATGTACATCAAAACATACACATTTTCGGTGTACATTCAGGAAATGTACATCAAAAACTACACATTTTCATTGTATATTCAAGAAATGTACATCAAAACATACATATTTTCATTGTATATACCAGAAATGTACAGCAAAACATACACATTTTCATTGTACATTCAAGAAATATACATCAAAACATACACATTTTCATTGTATATACCAGAAATGTACATCAAAACATACACATTTTCATTGTACATTCAAGAAATGTACATCAAAACATACACATTTTCATTGTATATACCAGAAATGTACATCAAAACATACACATTTTCATTGTACATTCAAGAAATATACATCAAAACATGCACATTTTGACTGCACATTCTAGAAATATACATCAAAACATACACATTTTCATTGTATATACCAGAAATGCACATCGAAACATACACACTTTCATTGTACATTCAAGAACTGTACATCAAAACATGCACATTTTCAGTGTACATTCAAGAAATGTACATCAAAACATACACATTTTCAGTGTAAATTTAACAAATGTACATCAAAACATACACATTTTCATTGTATATACAAGAAATGTACATCAAAACATACACATTTTCATTGTATATACAAGAAATGTATATCAAAACATACACATTTTCAGTGTACATTCAAGAAATGTACATCAAAACATACACATTTTCATTTTATATACAAGTAATGTACATCAAAACATACACATTTTCAGTGTACATTCAAGAAATGTACATCAAAACATACACATTTTCATTGTATATACAATAAATGTACATCAAACCATACACATTTTCAGTGTACATTCAAGAAATGTGCATCAAAACATATACATTTTCATTGTATATACAAGAAATGTACATCAAAACATACACATTTTCATTGTACATTCAAGAAATGTACATCAAAACATACAGATTTTGACTGCACATTCTAGAAATATACATCAAAACATACACATTTTCATGGTATATACCACAAATGTACATCAAAACATACACATTTTCATTGCACGTTCAAGAAATGTATATCAAAACATACACATTTTCATTGTACATTCAAGAAATGTACATCAAAACATACACATTTTCATTGTACATTCAAGAAATGTACAACAAAACATACACATTTTCATTGTACATTCAAGGAATGTACATCAAAACATACACATTCTCATTGTACATTCAAGATATGTACATCAAAACACACACATTTTCATTGTACACTCAAGAAATGTACATCAAAACATACACATTTTGAGTGTACATTCAAGAGATATACATCAAAACATGCACATTTTCATTGTATATACCAGAAATGTACATCAAAACATACACATTTTCATTGTATATACAAGAAATGTAAATCAAAACATACACATTTTCATTGTATATACAAGAAATGTATATCAAAACATACACATTTTCATTGTACATTCAAGTAATGTACATCAAAACATACACATTTTCGTTGTACACTCAAGAAATGTACATCAAAACATACACATTTTCAGTGTACATTCAAGAAATGTACATAAAAAACTACACATTTTCATTGTATATTCAAGAAATGTACATCAAAACATACACATTTTCATTGTACATTCAAGAAATGTACATCAAAACATACACATTTTCATTGTATATACCAGAAATGTACATCAAAATATACACATTTTCATTGTACTTTCAAGAAATGTACATCAAAACATACACATTTTGACTGCACATTCTAGAAATATACATCAAAACATACACATTTTCATTGTATATACCAGAAATGCACATCAAAACATACACACTTTCATTGTACATTCAAGAACTGTACATCAAAACATACACATTTTCAGTGTACATTCAAGAAATGTACATCAAAACATACACATTTTCAGTGTACATTCAAGAAATGTACATCAAAACATACACATTTTCATTGTATATACAAGAAATGTACATCAAAACATACACATTTTCATTGTACATTCAAGAAATGTACATCAAAACATACACATTTTGACTGCACGTTCTAGAAATATACATCAAAACATACATATTTTCATTGTATATACCAGAAATGCACATCAAAACATACACATTTTCATTGTACATTCAAGAACTGTACATCAAAATATACACATTTTCAGTGTACATTCAAGAAATGTACATCAAAACATACACATTTTCGTTGTATATACAAGAAATGTACATCAAAACATACACATTTTCATTGTATATACAAGAAATGTATATCAAAACATACACATTTTCAGTGTACATTCAAGAAATGTACATCAAAACATACACATTTTCATTGTACATTCAAGAAATGTACATCAAAACATACACATTTTCATTGTATATACCAGAAATGTACATCAAAACATACACATTTTCATTGTACATTCAAGAAATGTACATCAAAACATACACATTTTGACTGCACATTCTAGAAATATACATCAAAACATACACATTTTCATTGTATATACCAGAAATGCACATCAAAACATACACACTTTCATTGTACATTCAAGAACTGTACATCAAAACATACACATTTTCAGTGTACATTCAAGAAATGTACATCAAAACATACACATTTTCAGTGTACATTCAAGAAATGTACATCAAAACATACACATTTTCATTGTATATACAAGAAATGTACATCAAAACATACACATTTTCATTGTATATACAAGAAATGTATATCAAAACATACGCATTTTCAGTGTATATTCAAGAAATGTACATCAAAACATACACATTTTCATTGTATATACAAGTAATGTACATCAAAACATACACATTTTCGTTGTACACTCAAGAAATGTACATCAAAACATACACATTTTCAGTGTACATTCAAGAAATGTACATCAAAAACTACACATTTTCATTGTATATTCAAGAAATGTACATCAAAACATACACATTTTCATTGTATATACCACAAATGTACATCAAAACATACACATTTTCATTGTGCATTCAAGAAATGTACATCAAAACATACACATTTTCATTGTATATACCAGAAATGTACATCAAAGCATACACATTTTCATTGTACATTCAAGAAATGTACATCAAAACATACACATTTTCATGGTATATTACAGAAATGTACATCAAAACATACACATTTTCATTGTACATTCAAGAAATGTACATCAAAACATACACATTTTGACTGCACATTCTAGAAGTATACATCAAAACATACACATTTGCATTGTATATACCAGAAATGCACATCAAAACATACACATTTTCATTGTACATTCAAGAACTGTACATCAAAATATACACATTTTCAGTGTACATTCAAGAAATGTACATCAAAACATACACATTTTCATTGTATATACAAGAAATGTACATCAAAACATACAGATTTTCATTGTATATACAAGAAATGTATATCAAAACATACACATTTTCAGTGTACATTCAAGAAATGTACATCAAAACATACACATTTTCATTGTACATTCAAGAAATGTACATCAAAACATACACATTTTCATTGTATATACCAGAAATGTACATCAAAACATACACATTTTCATTGTACATTCAAGAAATGTACATCAAAACATACAGATTTTGACTGCACATTCTAGAAATATACATCAAAACATACACATTTTCATTGTATATACCAGAAATGCACATCAAAACATACACACTTTCATTGTACATTCAAGAACTGTACCACAAAACATACACATTTTCAGTGTACATTCAAGAAATGTACATCAAAACATACACATTTTCAGTGTACATTCAAGAAATGTAACTCAAAACATACACATTTTCATTGTATATACAAGAAATGTACATCAAAACATACACATTTTCATTGTATATACAAGAAATGTATATCAAAACATACACATTTTCAGTGTACATTCAAGAAATGTACATCAAAACATACACATTTTCATTGTATATACAAGTAATGTACATCAAAACATACACATTTTCAGTGTACATTCAAGAAATGTACATCAAAACATACACATTTTCATTGTATATACAAGAAATGTACATCAAACCATACACATTTTCAGTGTACATTCAAGAAATGTACATCAAAACATATACATTTTCATTGTATATACAAGAAATGTACATCAAAAGATACACATTTTCAGTGTACATTCAAGAAATGTACATGAAAACATATACATTTTCATTGTACATTCAAGAAATGTATATCAAAACATACACATTTTCAGATTACATTCAAGAAATGTACATCAAAGCATACACATTTTCATTGTATATACAAGAAATGTACATCAAAACATACACATCTTCATTGTACACTAAAGAAATGTACATCAAAACATACACACTTTCAGTGTAAATTCAAGAAATGTACATCAAAACATACACATTTTCATTGTACATTCAAGAAATGTACATCAAAACATGCACATTTTCATTGTACATTCAAGAAATGTACATCAAAACATACACATTTTCATTGTACCTCAAGAAATCTACATCAAAACATACACATTTTCATTGTACACTCAAGAAATGTACATCAAAACATACACATTTTCATTGCACGTTCAAGAAGTGTATATCAAAACATACACATTTTCATTGTACATTCAAGAAATGTACATCAAAACATACACATTTTCATTGTACATTCAAGAAATGTACAACAAAACATACACATTTTCATTGTACATTCAAGGAATGTACATCAAAACATACACATTTTCATTGTACATTCAAGAAATGTACATCAAAACACACACATTTTCATTGTACACTCAAGAAATGTACATCAAAACATACACATTTTCAGTGTACATTCAAGAAATGTACATCAAAAACTACACATTTTCATTGTATATACAAGAAATGTAAATCAAAACATACACATTTTCATTGTAAATACAAGAAATGTATATCAAAACATACACATTTTCCTTGTACATTCAAGAAATGCACATCAAAACATACACATCTTCGTTGTACACTCAAGAAATGTACATCAAAACATACACATTTTCAGTGTACATTCAAGAAATGTACATCAAAAACTACACATTTTCATTGTATATTCAAGAAATGTACATCAAAACATACACATTTTCATTGTATATACAAGAAATGTATATCAAAACATACACATTTTCAGTGTACATTCAAGAAATGTACATCAAAACATACACATTTTCATTGTACATTCAAGAAATGTACATCAAGACATACACATTTTCATTGTACATTCAAGAAATGAATATCAAAACATACACATTTTCAGTGTACATTCAAGAAATGTACATCAAGACATACACATTTTCATTGTACATTCAAGAAATGAATATCAAAACATACACATTTTCAGTGTACATTCAAGAAATGTACATCAAAACATACACATTTTCATTGTATATACAAGAAATGTACATCAAAACATACACATTTTCATTGTATATACAAGAAATGTATATCAAAACCTACACATTTTCAGTGTACATTCAAGAAATGTACATCAAAACATACACATTTTCATTGTACATTCAAGAAATGTACATCAAGACATACACATTTTCATGGTATATACCAGAAATGTACATCAAAACATACACATTTTCATTGTACATTCAAGAAATGTACATCAAAACATACACATTTTGACTGCACATTCTAGAAATATACATCAAAACATACACATTTTCATTGTATATACCAGAAATGCATATCAAAACATACACATTTTCTTTGTACATTCAAGAACTGTACATCAAAATATACACATTTTCAGTGTACATTCAAGAAATGTACATCAAAACATACACATTTTCATTGTATATACAAGAAATGTACATCAAAACATACACATTTTCATTGTATATACAAGAAATGTATATCAAAACATACACATTTTCAGTGTACATTCAAGAAATGTACATCAAGACATACACATTTTCATTGTACATTCAAGAAATGTAGATCAAAACATACACATTTTCAGTGTACATTCAAGAAATGTACATCAAGACATACACATTTTCATTGTACATTCAAGAAATGAATATCAAAACATACACATTTTCAGTGTACATTCAAGAAATGTACATCAAAACATACACTTTTTCATTGTATATACAAGAAATGTACATCAAAACATACACATTTTCAGTATACATTATAGAAATGTACATGAAAGCATATACATTTTCATTGTACATTCAAGAAATGTATATCAAAACATACACATTTTCAGTGTACATTCAAGAAATGTACATCAAAACATACACATTTTCATTTTATATACAAGAAATGTACATCAAAACATACACATTTTCATTGTACACTAAAGAAATGTACATCAAAACATACACATTTTCAGTGTACATTCTAGAAATGTACATCAAAACATACACATTTTCATTGTACATTCAAGAAATGTAGATCAAAACATACACATTTTCATTGTACATTCAAGAAATGTACATCAAAACATACACATTTTTATTGTACACTCAAGTAATGTACATCAAAACATACACTTTTTCATTGTACATTCAAGAAATGGATATCAAAACATACACATTTTCATTGTACATTCAAGAAATGTACATCAAAACATACACATTTTCAGTGTACATTCAAGAAATGTATAACAAAAAATACACATTTTAAGTGTACATTCATGAAATGTATAACAAAAAATGCACATTTTCATTGTACATTCAAGAAATGTACATCAAAACATACACATTTTCAGTGTACATTCAAGAAATGTACATCAAAACATACACATTTTCAGTGTACATTCAAGAAATGTACATCAAAAACTACACATTTTCATTGTATATTCAAGAAAAGTACATCAAAACATACAAATTTTCATTGTATATACCAGAAATGTAAATCAAAACATACACATTTTCATTGTACATTCAAGAAATGTACATCAAAACATACAAATTTTCATTGTATATACCAAAAATGTACATCAAAACATACACATTTTCATTGTACATTCAAGAAAAGTACATCAAAACATACAAATTTTCATTGTATATACCAGAAATGTACAGCAAAACATACACATTTTCATTGTACATTCAAGAAATC
This sequence comes from Tenodera sinensis, assembly GCA_030765045.1. Lineage (NCBI taxonomy): Eukaryota > Metazoa > Arthropoda > Insecta > Mantodea > Mantidae > Tenodera > Tenodera sinensis. The sequence continues at coordinate 110,073,197 of CM060970.1, read as the reverse complement.
TACATCAAAACATACCAATTTTCATTGTATATACCGGAAATGTACAGCAAAACATACACAATTTCATTGTACATTCAAGAAATTTACATCAAAACATACAAATTTTCGTTGTATATATCAGAAATGTACATCAAAACATACACATTTTCATTGTACATTCAAGAAAAGTACATCAAAACATACACATTTTCATTGTATATACCAGAAATGTACATCAAAACATACACATTTTCATTGTACATTCAAGAAATGTACATCAAAACATACACATTTTGAGTGTACATTCAAGAGATATACATCAAAACATGCACATTTTCATTGTATATACCAGAAATGTACATCAAAACATACACATTTTCATTGTATATACAAGAAATGTAAATCAAAACATACACATTTTCATTGTATATACAAGAAATGTATATCAAAACATACACATTTTCATTGTACATTCTCGAAATGCACATCAAAACATACACATTTTCGTTGTACACTCAAGAAATGTACATCAAAACATACACATTTTCAGTGTACATTCAAGAAATGTACATCAAAACATACACATATTTATTGTACACTCAAGTAATGTACATCAAAACATACACTTTTTCATTGTACATTCAAGAAATGGATATCAAAACATACACATTTTCATTGTACATTCAAGAAATGTACATCAAAACATACACATTTTCATTGTATATAACAGAAATGTACATCAAAGCATACACATTTTCATTGTACATTCAAGAAATGTACATCAAAACATACACATTTTCATGGTATATACCAGAAATGTACATCAAAACATACACATTTTCATTGTACATTCAAGAAATGTACATCAAAACATACACATTTTGACTGCACATTCTAGAAATATACATCAAAACATACACATTTTCATTGTATATACCAGAAATGCATATCAAAACATACACATTTTCTTTGTACATTCAAGAACTGTACATCAAAATATACACATTTTCAGTGTACATTCAAGAAATGTACATCAAAACATACACATTTTAATTGTATATACAAGAAATGTACATCAAAACATACACATTTTCATTGTATATACAAGAAATGTATATCAAAACATACACATTTTCAGTGTACATTCAACAAATGTACATCAAAACATACACATTTTCATTGTATATACAAGTTTTGTACATCAAAACATACACATTTTCAGTGTACATTCAAGAAATGTACATCAAGACATACACATTTTCATTGTACATTCAAGAAATGAATATCAAAACATACACATTTTCAGTGTACATTCAAGAAATGTACATCAAAACATACACATTTTCATTGTATATACAAGAAATGTACATCAAAACATACACATTTTCAGTATACATTATAGAAATGTACATGAAAACATATACATTTTCATTGTACATTCAAGAAATGTATATGAAAACATACACATTTTCAGTGTACATTCAAGAAATGTACATCAAAACATACACATTTTCATTGTATATACAAGAAATGTACATCAAAACATACACATTTTCATTGTACACTAAAGAAATGTACATCAAAATATACACATTTTCAGTGTACATTCAAGAAATGTACATCAAAACATACACATTTTCATTGTACATTCAAGAAATGTAGATCAAAACATACACATTTTCATTGTACATTCAAGAAATGTACATCAAAACATACACATATTTATTGTACACTCAAGTAATGTACATCAAAACATACACTTTTTCATTGTACATTCAAGAAATGGATATCAAAACATACACATTTTCATTGTACATTCAAGAAATGTACATCAAAACATACACATTTTCATTGTACATTCAAGAAATGTATAACAAAAAATACACATTTTCAGTGTACATTCATGAAATGTATAACAAAAAATGCACATTTTCATTGTACATTCAAGAAATGTACATCAAAACATACACATTTTCAGTGTACATTCAAGAAATGTACATCAAAACATACACATTTTCAGTGTACATTCAAGAAATGTACATCAAAAACTACACATTTTCATTGTATATTCAAGAAATGTACATCAAAACATACACATTTTCATTGTATATACCAGAAATGTACATCAAAAACTACACATTTTCATTGTATATTCAAGAAATGTACATCAAAACATACACATTTTCATTGTACATTCAAGAAATGTACATCAAAACATACAAATTTTCATTGTACATACCAGAAATGTACATCAAAACATACACATTTTCATTGTACATTCAAGAAAAGTACATCAAAACATACAAATTTTCATTGTATATACCAGAAATGTACAGCAAAACATACACATTTTCATTGTACATTCAAGAAATCTACATCAAAACATACCAATTTTCATTGTATATACCGGAAATGTACAGCAAAACATATACATTTTAATTGTACATTCAAGAAATGTACATCAAAACATACAAATTTTCATTGTATATACCAGAAATGTACATCAAAACATACACATTTTCATTGTACATTCAAGAAAAGTACATCAAAACATACACATTTTCATTGTATATACCAGAAATGTACATCAAAACATACACATTTTCATTGTACATGCAAGAAATGTACATCAAAACATACACATTTTGACTGCACATTCTAGAAATATACATCAAAACATACACATTTTCACTGTATATATCAGAAATGCACATCAAAACATACACACTTTCATTGTATATTCAAGAACTGTACATCAAAACATACACATTTTCAGTGTACATTCAAGAAATGTACATCAAAACATACACATTTTCATTGTACATTCAAGAAATGTACATCAAAACATATACATTTTCATTGTATATACAAGAAATGTGCATCAAAACATACACACATTCAGTGTACATTCAAGAAATGTACATCAAAACATACACATTTTCATTGTATATACAAGAAATGTACATCAAAACATACACATTTTCATTGTATATACAAGAAATGTATATCAAAACATACACATTTTCAGTGTACATTCAAGAAATGTACATCAAAACATACACATTTTCAGTGTACATTCATGAAATGTATATCAAAACATACACATTTTCATTGTACATTCCAGAAATGTACATCAAAACATACACATTGTCATTGTATGTACAAGAAATGTACTTCAAACCATACACATTTTCAGTGTACATTCAAGAAATGTACATCAAAACATATACATTTTCATTGTATATACAAGAAATGTACATCAAAACATACACATTTTCAGTGTACATTCAAGAAATGTACATGAAAACATATACATTTTCCTTGTACATTCAAGAAATGTATATCAAAACATACACATTTTCAGATTACATTCAAGAAATGTACATCAAAGCATACACATTTTCAGTGTACATTCAAGAAATGTACATCAAAACATATACATTTTCATTGTATATACAAGAAATGTACATCAAAACATACACATTTTCAGTGTACATTCAAGAAATGTACATGAAAACATATACATTTTCATTGTACATTCAAGAAATGTATATCAAAACATACACATTTTCATTGTACATTCAAGAAATGTACATCAAAACATACACATTTTCGTTGTACATTCAAGAAATGTACAACAAAACATACACATTTTCATTGTACATTCAAGGAATGTACATCAAAACATACACATTTTCATTGTACATTCAAGAAATGTACATCAAAACACACACATTTTCATTGTACACTCAAGAAATGTACATCAAAACATACACATTTTGAGTGTACATTCAAGAGATATACATTAAAACATGCACATTTTCATTGTACATTCAAGAAATGTATATCAAAACATACACATTTTCATTGTACACTCAAGAAATGTACATCAAAACATACACATTTTCAGTGTACATTCAAGAAATGTACATCAAAACTACACATTTTCATTGTATATTTAAGAAATGTACATCAAAACATACACATTTTCATTGTATATACCAGAAATGTACATCAAAACATACACATTTTCATTGTACATTCAAGAAATGTACATCAAAACATACACATTTTCATTGTATATACCAGAAATGTACATCAAAACATACACATTTTCATTGTACATTCAAGAAATGTACATCAAAACATACACATTTTCATTCTATATACAAGAACTGTACATCAAAACATACACATTTTGACTGCACATTCTAGAAATATACATCAAAACATACACATTTCCATTGTATATACCAGAAATGCACATCAAAACATACACATATTCATTGTACATTCAAGAACTGTACATCAAAACACACATTTTCAGTGTACATTCAAGAAATGTACATCAAAACATACACATTTTAAGTGTACATGTATGAAATGTACATCAAAACATACACATTTTCATTGTATATACAAGAAATGTATATCAAAACACACATTTTCAGTGTACATTCAAGAAATGTACATCAAAACATACACATTTTCATTGTATATACAAGAAATGTACATCAAAACATACACATTTTCAGTGTACATTCAAGAAATGTACATCAAGACATACACACTTTCATTGTACATTCAAGAAATGTATATCAAAACATACACATTTTCAGTGCACATTCAAGAAATATACATCAAAACATACACATTTTCATTGTATATACAAGAAATGTACATCAAAACATACACATTTTCATTGTACACTGAAGAAATGTACATCAAAACATACACATTTTCAGTGTACATTCAAGAAATGTACATCAAAACATACACATTTTCATTGTACATTCAAGAAAAGTTGATCAAAACATACACATTTTCATTGTACATTCAAGAAATGTACATCAAAACATACACATTTTCATTGTACACTCAAGAAATGTACATCAAAACACACATTTTCATTGTACATTCAAGAAATGTACATCAAAACATACACATTTTCATTGTACACTCAAGAAATGTACATCAAAACATACACATTTTCAGTGTACATTCGAGAAAAGTATAACAAAAAATACACATTTTCAGTGTACATTCATGAAGTGTATAACAAAAAATACACATTTTCATTGTACATTCAACAAATGTACATGAAAACATACACATTTTCAGTGTACATTCAAGAAATGTACATCAAAACATACACATTTTCATTGTATATACAAGAAATGTACATCAAAACATACAGATTTTCATTGTATATACAAGAAATGTATATCAAAACATACACATTTTGACTGCACGTTCTAGAAATATACATCAAAACATACATATTTTCATTGTATATACCAGAAATGCACATCAAAACATACACATTTTCATTGTACATTCAAGAACTGTACATCAAAATATACACATTTTCAGTGTACATTCAAGAAATGTACATCAAAACATACACATTTTCGTTGTATATACAAGAAATGTACATCAAAACATACACATTTTCATTGTATATACAAGAAATGTATATCAAAACATACACATTTTCAGTGTACATTCAAGAAATGTACATCAAAACATACACATTTTCATTGTACATTCAAGAAATGTACATCAAAACATACACATTTTCATTGTATATACCAGAAATGTACATCAAAACATACACATTTTCATTGTACATTCAAGAAATGTACATCAAAACATACACATTTTGACTGCACATTCTAGAAATATACATCAAAACATACACATTTTCATTGTATATACCAGAAATGCACATCAAAACATACACACTTTCATTGTACATTCAAGAACTGTACATCAAAACATACACATTTTCAGTGTACATTCAAGAAATGTACATCAAAACATACACATTTTCAGTGTACATTCAAGAAATGTACATCAAAACATACACATTTTCATTGTATATACAAGAAATGTACATCAAAACATACACATTTTCATTGTATATACAAGAAATGTATATCAAAATATACGCATTTTCAGTGTATATTCAAGAAATGTACATCAAAACATACACATTTTCATTGTATATACAAGTAATGTACATCAAAACATACACATTTTCGTTGTACACTCAAGAAATGTACATCAAAACATACACATTTTCAGTGTACATTCAAGAAATGTACATCAAAAACTACACATTTTCATTGTATATTCAAGAAATGTACATCAAAACATACACATTTTCATTGTATATACCACAAATGTACATCAAAACATACACATTTTCATTGTGCATTCAAGAAATGTACATCAAAACATACACATTTTCATTGTATATACCAGAAATGTACATCAAAGCATACACATTTTCATTGTACATTCAAGAAATGTACATCAAAACATACACATTTTCATGGTATATTACAGAAATGTACATCAAAACATACACATTTTCATTGTACATTCAAGAAATGTACATCAAAACATACACATTTTGACTGCACATTCTAGAAGTATACATCAAAACATACACATTTGCATTGTATATACCAGAAATGCACATCAAAACATACACATTTTCATTGTACATTCAAGAACTGTACATCAAAATATACACATTTTCAGTGTACATTCAAGAAATGTACATCAAAACATACACATTTTCATTGTATATACAAGAAATGTACATCAAAACATACAGATTTTCATTGTATATACAAGAAATGTATATCAAAACATACACATTTTCAGTGTACATTCAAGAAATGTACATCAAAACATACACATTTTCATTGTACATTCAAGAAATGTACATCAAAACATACACATTTTCATTGTATATACCAGAAATGTACATCAAAACATACACATTTTCATTGTACATTCAAGAAATGTACATCAAAACATACAGATTTTGACTGCACATTCTAGAAATATACATCAAAACATACACATTTTCATTGTATATACCAGAAATGCACATCAAAACATACACACTTTCATTGTACATTCAAGAACTGTACCACAAAACATACACATTTTCAGTGTACATTCAAGAAATGTACATCAAAACATACACATTTTCAGTGTACATTCAAGAAATGTAACTCAAAACATACACATTTTCATTGTATATACAAGAAATGTACATCAAAACATACACATTTTCATTGTATATACAAGAAATGTATATCAAAACATACACATTTTCAGTGTACATTCAAGAAATGTACATCAAAACATACACATTTTCATTGTATATACAAGTAATGTACATCAAAACATACACATTTTCAGTGTACATTCAAGAAATGTACATCAAAACATACACATTTTCATTGTATATACAAGAAATGTACATCAAACCATACACATTTTCAGTGTACATTCAAGAAATGTATATCAAAACATACACATTTTCAGATTACATTCAAGAAATGTACATCAAAGCATACACATTTTCATTGTATATACAAGAAATGTACATCAAAACATACACATCTTCATTGTACACTAAAGAAATGTACATCAAAACATACACACTTTCAGTGTAAATTCAAGAAATGTACATCAAAACATACACATTTTCATTGGACATTCAAGAAATGTACATCAAAACATGCACATTTTCATTGTACATTCAAGAAATGTACATCAAAACATACACATTTTCATTGTACCTCAAGAAATCTACATCAAAACATACACATTTTCATTGCACGTTCAAGAAGTGTATATCAAAACATACACATTTTCATTGTACATTCAAGAAATGTACATCAAAACATACACATTTTCATTGTACATTCAAGAAATGTACAACAAAACATACACATTTTCATTGTACATTCAAGTAATGTACATCAAAACATACACATTTTCATTGTACATTCAAGAAATGTACATCAAAACACACACATTTTCATTGTACACTCAAGAAATGTACATCAAAACATACACATTTTCAGTGTACATTCAAGAAATGTACATCAAAAACTACACATTTTCATTGTATATACAAGAAATGTAAATCAAAACATACACATTTTCATTGTAAATACAAGAAATGTATATCAAAACATACTCATTTTCCTTGTACATTCAAGAAATGCACATCAAAACATACACATCTTCGTTGTACACTCAAGAAATGTACATCAAAACATACACATTTTCAGTGTACATTCAAGAAATGTACATCAAAAACTACACATTTTCATTGTATATTCAAGAAATGTACATCAAAACATACACATTTTCATTGTATATACAAGAAATGTATATGAAAACATACACATTTTCAGTGTACATTCAAGAAATGTACATCAAAACATACACATTTTCATTGTACATTCAAGAAATGTACATCAAGACATACACATTTTCATTGTACATTCAAGAAATGAATATCAAAACATACACATTTTCAGTGTACATTCAAGAAATGTACATCAAGACATACACATTTTCATTGTACATTCAAGAAATGAATATCAAAACATACACATTTTCAGTGTACATTCAAGAAATGTACATCAAAACATACACATTTTCATTGTATATACAAGAAATGTACATCAAAACATACACATTTTCATTGTATATACAAGAAATGTATATCAAAACCTACACATTTTCAGTGTACATTCAAGAAATGTACATCAAAACATACACATTTTCATTGTACATTCAAGAAATGTACATCAAGACATACACATTTTCATTGTACATTCAAGAAATGTAGATCAAAACATACACATTTTCAGTGTACATTCAAGAAATGTACATCAAGACATACACATTTTCATTGTACATTCAAGAAATGAATATCAAAACATACTCATTTTCAGTGTACATTCAAGAAATGTACATCAAAACATACACTTTTTCATTGTATATACAAGAAATGTACATCAAAACATACACATTTTCAGTATACATTATAGAAATGTACATGAAAACATATACATTTTCATTGTACATTCAAGAAATGTATATCAAAACATACACATTTTCATTTTATATACAAGAAATGTACATCAAAACATACACATTTTCATTGTACACTAAAGAAATGTACATCAAAATATACACATTTTCATTGTACATTCAAGAAATGTACATCAAAACATACACATTTTCATGGTATATACCAGAAATGTACATCAAAACATACACATTTTCATTGTACATTCAAGAAATGTACATCAAAACATACACATTTTGACTGCACATTCTAGAAATATACATCAAAACATACACATTTTCATTGTATATACCAGAAATGCATATCAAAACATACACATTTTCTTTGTACATTCAAGAACTGTACATCAAAATATACACATTTTCAGTGTACATTCAAGAAATGTACATCAAAACATACACATTTTCATTGTATATACAAGAAATGTACATCAAAACATACACATTTTCATTGTATATACAAGAAATGTATATCAAAACATACACATTTTCAGTGTACATTCAACAAATGTACATCAAAACATACACATTTTCATTGTATATACAAGTTTTGTACATCAAAACATACACATTTTCAGTGTACATTCAAGAAATGTACATCAAGACATACACATTTTCATTGTACATTCAAGAAATGAATATCAAAACATACACATTTTCAGTGTACATTCAAGAAATGTACATCAAAACATACACATTTTCATTGTATATACAAGAAATCTACATCAAAACATACACATTTTCAGTATACATTATAGAAATGTACATGAAAACATATACATTTTCATTGTACATTCAAGAAATGTATATGAAAACATACACATTTTCAGTGTACATTCAAGAAATGTACATCAAAACATACACATTTTCATTGTATATACAAGAAATGTACATCAAAACATACACATTTTCATTGTACACTAAAGAAATGTACATCAAAATATACACATTTTCAGTGTACATTCAAGAAATGTACATCAAAACATACACATTTTCATTGTACATTCAAGAAATGTAGATCAAAACATACACATTTTCATTGTACATTCAAGAAATGTACATCAAAACATACACATATTTATTGTACACTCAAGTAATGTACATCAAAACATACACTTTTTCATTGTACATTCAAGAAATGGATATCAAAACATACACATTTTCATTGTACATTCAAGAAATGTACATCAAAACATACACATTTTCATTGTACATTCAAGAAATGTATAACAAAAAATACACATTTTCAGTGTACATTCATGAAATGTATAACAAAAAATGCACATTTTCATTGTACATTCAAGAAATGTACATCAAAACATACACATTTTCAGTGTACATTCAAGAAATGTACATCAAAACATACACATTTTCAGTGTACATTCAAGAAATGTACATCAAAAACTACACATTTTCATTGTATATTCAAGAAATGTACATCAAAACATACACATTTTCATTGTATATACCAGAAATGTACATCAAAAACTACACATTTTCATTGTATATTCAAGAAATGTACATCAAAACATACACATTTTCCATGTACATTCAAGAAATGTACATCAAAACATACAAATTTTCATTGTACATACCAGAAATGTACATCAAAACATACACATTTTCATTGTACATTCAAGAAAAGTACATCAAAACATACAAATTTTCATTGTATATACCAGAAATGTACAGCAAAACATACACATTTTCATTGTACATTCAAGAAATCTACATCAAAACATACCAATTTTCATTGTATATACCGGAAATGTACAGCAAAACTTATACATTTTAATTGTACATTCAAGAAATGTACATCAAAACATACAAATTTTCATTGTATATACCAGAAATGTACATCAAAACATACACATTTTCATTGTACATTCAAGAAAAGTACATCAAAACATACACATTTTCATTGTATATACCAGAAATGTACATCAAAACATACACATTTTCATTGTACATGCAAGAAATGTACATCAAAACATACACATTTTGACTGCACATTCTAGAAATATACATCAAAACATACACATTTTCATTGTATATATCAGAAATGCACATCAAAACATACACACTTTCATTGTATATTCAAGAACTGTACATCAAAACATACACATTTTCAGTGTACATTCAAGAAATGTACATCAAAACATACACATTTTCATTGTACATTCAAGAAATGTACATCAAAACATATACATTTTCATTGTATATACAAGAAATGTGCATCAAAACATACACACATTCAGTGTACATTCAAGAAATGTACATCAAAACATACACATTTTCATTGTATATACAAGAAATGTACATCAAAACATACACATTTTCATTGTATATACAAGAAATGTATATCAAAACATACACATTTTCAGTGTACATTCAAGAAATGTACATCAAAACATACACATTTTCAGTGTACATTCATGAAATGTATATCAAAACATACACATTTTCATTGTACATTCCAGAAATGTACATCAAAACATACACATTTTCATTGTATATACAAGAAATGTACTTCAAACCATACACATTTTCAGTGTACATTCAAGAAATGTACATCAAAACATATACATTTTCATTGTATATACAAGAAATGTACATCAAAACATACACATTTTCAGTGTACATTCAAGAAATGTACATGAAAACATATACATTTTCATTGTTCATTCAAGAAATGTATATCAAAACATACACATTTTCAGATTACATTCAAGAAATGTACATCAAAGCATACACATTTTCAGTGTACATTCAAGAAATGTACATCAAAACATATACATTTTCATTGTATATACAAGAAATGTACATCAAAACATACACATTTTCAGTGTACATTCAAGAAATGTACATGAAAACATATACATTTTCATTGTACATTCAAGAAATGTATATCAAAACATACACATTTTCATTGTACATTCAAGAAATGTACATCAAAACATACACATTTTCGTTGTACATTCAAGAAATGTACAACAAAACATACACATTTTCATTGTACATTCAAGGAATGTACATCAAAACATACACATTTTCATTGTACATTCAAGAAATGTACATCAAAACACACACATTTTCATTGTACACTCAAGAAATGTACATCAAAACATACACATTTTGAGTGTACATTCAAGAGATATACATTAAAACATGCACATTTTCATTGTACATTCAAGAAATGTATATCAAAACATACACATTTTCATTGTACACTCAAGAAATGTACATCAAAACATACACATTTTCAGTGTACATTCAAGAAATGTACATCAAAACTACACATTTTCATTGTATATTTAAGAAATGTACATCAAAACATACACATTTTCATTGTATATACCAGAAATGTACATCAAAACATACACATTTTCATTGTACATTCAAGAAATGTATATCAAAACATACACATTTTCATTGTACACTCAAGAAATGTACATCAAAACATACACATTTTCAGTGTACATTCAAGAAATGTACATCAAAACTACACATTTTCATTGTATATTTAAGAAATGTACATCAAAACATACACATTTTCATTGTATATACAAGAACTGTACATCAAAACATACACATTTTGACTGCACATTCTAGAAATATACATCAAAACATACACATTTCCATTGTATATACCAGAAATGCACATCAAAACATACACATATTCATTGTACATTCAAGAACTGTACATCAAAACACACATTTTCAGTGTACATTCAAGAAATGTACATCAAAACATACACATTTTAAGTGTACATGTATGAAATGTACATCAAAACATACACATTTTCATTGTATATACAAGAAATGTATATCAAAACACACATTTTCAGTGTACATTCAAGAAATGTACATCAAAACATACACATTTTCATTGTATATACAAGAAATGTATATCAAAACCTACACATTTTCAGTGTACATTCAAGAAATGTACATCAAAACATACACATTTTCATTGTACATTCAAGAAATGTACATCAAGACATACACATTTTCATTGTACATTCAAGAAATGTAGATCAAAACATACACATTTTCAGTGTACATTCAAGAAATGTACATCAAGACATACACATTTTCATTGTACATTCAAGAAATGAATATCAAAACATACACATTTTCAGTGTACATTCAAGAAATGTACATCAAAACATACACTTTTTCATTGTATATACAAGAAATGTACATCAAAACATACACATTTTCAGTATACATTATAGAAATGTACATGAAAACATATACATTTTCATTGTACATTCAAGAAATGTATATCAAAACATACACATTTTCAGTGTACATTCAAGAAATGTACATCAAAACATACACATTTTCATTTTATATACAAGAAATGTACATCAAAACATACACATTTTCATTGTACACTAAAGAAATGTACATCAAAGCATACACATTTTCATTGTACATTCAAGAAATGTACATCAAAACATACACATTTTCATGGTATATACCAGAAATGTACATCAAAACATACACATTTTCATTGTACATTCAAGAAATGTACATCAAAACATACACATTTTGACTGCACATTCTAGAAATATACATCAAAACATACACATTTTCATTGTATATACCAGAAATGCATATCAAAACATACACATTTTCTTTGTACATTCAAGAACTGTACATCAAAATATACACATTTTCAGTGTACATTCAAGAAATGTACATCAAAACATACACATTTTCATTGTATATACAAGAAATGTACATCAAAACATACACATTTTCATTGTATATACAAGAAATGTATATCAAAACATACACATTTTCAGTGTACATTCAACAAATGTACATCAAAACATACACATTTTCATTGTATATACAAGTTTTGTACATCAAAACATACACATTTTCAGTGTACATTCAAGAAATGTACATCAAGACATACACATTTTCATTGTACATTCAAGAAATGAATATCAAAACATACACATTTTCAGTGTACATTCAAGAAATGTACATCAAAACATACACATTTTCATTGTATATACAAGAAATGTACATCAAAACATACACATTTTCAGTATACATTATAGAAATGTACATGAAAACATATACATTTTCATTGTACATTCAAGAAATGTATATGAAAACATACACATTTTCAGTGTACATTCAAGAAATGTACATCAAAACATACACATTTTCATTGTATATACAAGAAATGTACATCAAAACATACACATTTTCATTGTACACTAAAGAAATGTACATCAAAATATACACATTTTCAGTGTACATTCAAGAAATGTACATCAAAACATACACATTTTCATTGTACATTCAAGAAAGGTAGATCAAAACATACACATTTTCATTGTACATTCAAGAAATGTACATCAAAACATACACATATTTATTGTACACTCAAGTAATGTACATCAAAACATACACTTTTTCATTGTACATTCAAGAAATGGATATCAAAACATACACATTTTCATTGTACATTCAAGAAATGTACATCAAAACATACACATTTTCATTGTACATTCAAGAAATGTATAACAAAAAATACACATTTTCAGTGTACATTCATGAAATGTATAACAAAAAATGCACATTTTCATTGTACATTCAAGAAATGTACATCAAAACATACACATTTTCAGTGTACATTCAAGAAATGTACATCAAAACATACACATTTTCAGTGTACATTCAAGAAATGTACATCAAAAACTACACACTTTCATTGTATATTCAAGAAATGTACATCAAAACATACACATTTTCATTGTATATACCAGAAATGTACATCAAAAACTACACATTTTCATTGTATATTCAAGAAATGTACATCAAAACATACACATTTTCATTGTACATTCAAGAAATGTACATCAAAACATACAAATTTTCATTGTACATACCAGAAATGTACATCAAAACATACACATTTTCATTGTACATTCAAGAAAAGTACATCAAAACATACAAATTTTCATTGTATATACCAGAAATGTACAGCAAAACATACACATTTTCATTGTACATTCAAGAAATCTACATCAAAACATACCAATTTTCATTGTATATACCGGAAATGTACAGCAAAACTTATACATTTTAATTGTACATTCAAGAAATGTACATCAAAACATACAAATTTTCATTGTATATACCAGAAATGTACATCAAAACATACACATTTTCATTGTACATTCAAGAAAAGTACATCAAAACATACACATTTTCATTGTATATACCAGAAATGTACATCAAAACATACACATTTTCATTGTACATGCAAGAAATGTACATCAAAACATACACATTTTGACTGCACATTCTAGAAATATACATCAAAACATACACATTTTCATTGTATATATCAGAAATGCACATCAAAACATACACACTTTCATTGTATATTCAAGAACTGTACATCAAAACATACACATTTTCAGTGTACATTCAAGAAATGTACATCAAAACATACACATTTTCATTGTACATTCAAGAAATGTACATCAAAACATATACATTTTCATTGTATATACAAGAAATGTGCATCAAAACATACACACATTCAGTGTACATTCAAGAAATGTACATCAAAACATACACATTTTCATTGTATATACAAGAAATGTACATCAAAACATACACATTTTCATTGTATATACAAGAAATGTATATCAAAACATACACATTTTCAGTGTACATTCAAGAAATGTACATCAAAACATACACATTTTCAGTGTACATTCATGAAATGTATATCAAAACATACACATTTTCATTGTACATTCCAGAAATGTACATCAAAACATACACATTTTCATTGTATATACAAGAAATGTACTTCAAACCATACACATTTTCAGTGTACATTCAAGAAATGTACATCAAAACATATACATTTTCATTGTATATACAAGAAATGTACATCAAAACATACACATTTTCAGTGTACATTCAAGAAATGTACATGAAAACATATACATTTTCATTGTTCATTCAAGAAATGTATATCAAAACATACACATTTTCAGATTACATTCAAGAAATGTACATCAAAGCATACACATTTTCAGTGTACATTCAAGAAATGTACATCAAAACATATACATTTTCATTGTATATACAAGAAATGTACATCAAAACATACACATTTTCAGTGTACATTCAAGAAATGTACATGAAAACATATACATTTTCATTGTACATTCAAGAAATGTATATCAAAACATACACATTTTCATTGTACATTCAAGAAATGTACATCAAAACATACACATTTTCGTTGTACATTCAAGAAATGTACAACAAAACATACACATTTTCATTGTACATTCAAGGAATGTACATCAAAACATACACATTTTCATTGTACATTCAAGAAATGTACATCAAAACACACACATTTTCATTGTACACTCAAGAAATGTACATCAAAACATACACATTTTGAGTGTACATTCAAGAGATATACATTAAAACATGCACATTTTCATTGTACATTCAAGAAATGTATATCAAAACATACACATTTTCATTGTACACTCAAGAAATGTACATCAAAACATACACATTTTCAGTGTACATTCAAGAAATGTACATCAAAACTACACATTTTCATTGTATATTTAAGAAATGTACATCAAAACATACACATTTTCATTGTATATACCAGAAATGTACATCAAAACATACACATTTTCATTGTACATTCAAGAAATGTACATCAAAACATACACATTTTCATTGTATATACCAGAAATGTACATCAAAACATACACATTTTCATTGTACATTCAAGAAATGTACATCAAAACATACACATTTTCATTGTATATACAAGAACTGTACATCAAAACATACACATTTTGACTGCACATTCTAGAAATATACATCAAAACATACACATTTCCATTGTATATACCAGAAATGCACATCAAAACATACACATATTCATTGTACATTCAAGAACTGTACATCAAAACACACATTTTCAGTGTACATTCAAGAAATGTACATCAAAACATACACATTTTAAGTGTACATGTATGAAATGTACATCAAAACATACACATTTTCATTGTATATACAAGAAATGTATATCAAAACACACATTTTCAGTGTACATTCAAGAAATGTACATCAAAACATACACATTTTCATTGTATATACAAGAAATGTACATCAAAACATACACATTTTCAGTGTACATTCAAGAAATGTACATCAAGACATACACATTTTCATTGTACATTCAAGAAATGTATATCAAAACATACACATTTTCAGTGCACATTCAAGAAATATACATCAAAACATACACATTTTCATTGTATATACAAGAAATGTACATCAAAACATACACATTTTCATTGTACACTGAAGAAATGTACATCAAAACATACACATTTTCAGTGTACATTCAAGAAATGTACATCAAAACATACACATTTTCATTGTACATTCAAGAAAAGTTGATCAAAACATACACATTTTCATTGTACATTCAAGAAATGTACATCAAAACATACACATTTTCATTGTACACTCAAGAAATGTACATCAAAACACACATTTTCATTGTACATTCAAGAAATGTACATCAAAACATACACATTTTCATTGTACACTCAAGAAATGTACATCAAAACATACACATTTTCAGTGTACATTCGAGAAATGTATAACAAAAAATACACATTTTCAGTGTACATTCATGAAATGTATAACAAAAAATACACATTTTCATTGTACATTCAAGAAATGTACATGAAAACATACACATTTTCAGTGTACATTCAAGAAATGTACATCAAAACATACACATTTTCATTGTATATACAAGAAATGTACATCAAAACATACAGATTTTCATTGTATATACAAGAAATGTATATCAAAACATACACATTTTGACTGCACGTTCTAGAAATATACATCAAAACATACATATTTTCATTGTATATACCAGAAATGCACATCAAAACATACACATTTTCATTGTACATTCAAGAACTGTACATCAAAATATACACATTTTCAGTGTACATTCAAGAAATGTACATCAAAACATACACATTTTCATTGTATATACAAGTAATGTACATCAAAACATACACATTTTCAGTGTACATTCAAGAAATGTACATCAAAACATACACATTTTCATTGTATATACAAGAAATGTACATCAAACCATACACATTTTCAGTGTACATTCAAGAAATGTACATCAAAACATACACATTTTCATTGTATATACAAGTAATGTACATCAAAACACATTTTCTGTGTACATTCAAGAAATGTACATCAAAACATACACATTTTCATTGTACATTCAAGAAATGTACATCAAAACATACACATTTTCATTGTATATACAAGTAATGTACATCAAAACATACACATTTTCAGTGAACATTCAAGAAATGAACATCAAAACATACACATTTTCAGTGTACATTCAAGAAATGTACATCAAAACATACACATTTTCATTGTATATACAAGAAGTGTACATCAAACCATACACATTTTCAGTGTACATTCAAGAAATGTACATCAAAACATACACATTTTCATTGTATATACAAGTAATGTACATCAAAACATACACATTTTCAGTGTACATTCAAGAAATGTACATCAAAACATACACATTTTCATTGTATATACAAGAAATGTACATCAAAACATACACATTTTCAGTGTACATTCAAGAAATGTACATCAAAACATACACATTTTCATTGTATATACAAGAAATGTACATCAAAACATACACATTTTCATTGTATATACAAGAAATGTATATCAAAACATACACATTTTCAGTGTACATTCAAGAAATGTACATCAAAACATACACATTTTCATTGTATATACAAGAAATGTACATCAAAACATACACATTTTCAGCGTACATTCAAGAAATGTACATCAAAACATACATATTTTCATTGTATATACAAGAAATGTACATCAAACCATACACATTTTCAGTGTACATTCAAGAAATGTACATCAAAACATATACATTTTCATTGTATATACCAGAAATGTACATCAAAACATACACATTTTCAGTGTACATTCAAGAAATGTACATCAAAACATACACATTTTCATTGTATATACAAGTAATGTACATCAAAACATACACATTTTCAGTGTACATTCAAGAAATGTACATCAAACCATACACATTTTCAGTGTACATTCAAGAAATGTACTTCAAAACATACACATTTTCATTGTATATACAAGAAATGTACATCAAAACATACACATTTTCAGTGTACATTCAAGAAATGTACATGAAAACATATACATTTTCATTGTACATTCAAGAAAAATATATATCAAAACATACACATTTTCAGATTACATTCAAGAAATGTACATCAAAGCATACACATTTTCATTGTATATACAAGAAATGTACATCAAAACATACACATCTTCATTGTACACTAAAGAAATGTACATCAAAACATACACACTTTCAGTGAACATTCAAGAAATGTACATCAAAACATACACATTTTCATTGTACATTCAAGAAATGTACATCAAAACATACACATTTTCATTGTACATTCAAGAAATGTACATCAAAACATACAAATTTTCATTGTACCTCAAGAAATCTACATCAAAACATACACATTTTCATTGTACACTCAAGAAATGTACATCAAAACATACACATTTTCATTGTACATTCAAGAAATGTATATCAAAACATACACATTTTCATTGTACATTCAAGAAATGTACATCAAAACATACACATTTTCATTGTACATTCAAGAAATGTACAACAAAACATACACATTTTCATTGTACATTCAAGGAATGTATAACAAAACATACACATTTTCATTGTACATTCAAGAAATGTACAACAAAACATACACATTTTCATTGTACATTCAAGGAATGTATAACAAAACATACACATTTTCATTGTACATTCAAGAAAAGTACTACAAAACATACACATTTTCATTGTACATTCAAGGAATGTACATCAAAACATACACATTTTCATTGTACATTCAAGAAATGTATAACAAAACATACACATTTTCATTGTACATTCAAGAAATGTACAACAAAACATACACATTTTCATTGTACATTCAAGGAATGTACATCAAAACATACACATTTTCATTCTACATTCAAGAAATGTACAACAAAACATACACATTTTCATTGTACATTCAAGAAATGTATAACAAAACATACACATTTTCATTGTACATTCAAGAAATGTACAACAAAACATACACATTTTCATTGTACATTCAAGGAATGTATAACAAAACATACACATTTTCATTGTACATTCAAGAAATGTACAACAAAACATACACATTTTCATTGTACATTCAAGGAATGTACATCAAAACATACACATTTTCATTGTACATTCAAGAAATGTATAACAAAACATACACATTTTCATTGTACATTCAAGAAATGTACAACAAAACATACACATTTTCATTGTACATTCAAGGAATGTACATCAAAACATACACATTTTCATTGTACATTCAAGAAATGTACAACAAAACATACACATTTTCATTGTACATTCAAGGAATGTACATCAAAACACACACATTTTCATTGTACACTCAAGAAATGTACATCAAAACATACCCATTTTGAGTGTACATTCAAGAGATATACATCAAAACATGCACATTTTCATTGTATATACCAGAAATGTACATCAAAACATACACATTTTCATTCTACACTCAAGAAATGTACATCAAAACATACACATTTTCATTGTACATTCAAGAAATGTATATCAAAACATACACATTTTCAGTGCACATTCAAGAAATATACATCAAAACATACACATTTTCAGTGTACACTGAAGAAATGTACATCAAAACATACACATTTTCAGTGTACATTCAAGAAATGTACATCAAAACATACACATTTTCATTGTACATTCAAGAAAAGTTGATCAAAACATACACATTTTCATTGTACATTCAAGAAATGTACATCAAAACAACAACATTTTCATTGTACACTCAAGAAATGTACATCAAAATACACACATTTTCATTGTACATTCAAGAAATGTACATCAAAACATACACATTTTCATTGTACACTCAAGAAATGTACATCAAAACATACACATTTTCAGTGTACATTCGAGAAATGTATAACAAAAAATACACCTTTTCAGTGTACATTCATGAAATGTATAACAAAAAATACACATTTTCATTGTACATTCAAGAAATGTACATGAAAACATACACATTTTCAGTGTACATTCAAGAAATGTACATCAAAACATACACATTTTCATTGTACATTCAAGAAATGTACATCAAAACATACAAATTTTCATTGTATATACCAGAAATGTACATCAAAACATACACATTTTCATTGTACATTCAAGAAAAGTACATCAAAACATACACATTTTCATTCTATATACCAGAAATGTACATCAAAACATACACATTTTCATTGTACATTCAAGAAATGTACATCAAAACATACACATTTTGACTGCACATTCTAGAAATATACATCAAAACATACACATTTTCATTGTATATACCAGAAATGCACATCAAAACATACACACTTTCATTGTACATTCAAGAACTGTACATCAAAACATACACATTTTCAGTGTACATTCAAGAAATGTACATCAAAACATACACATTTTCATTGTACATTCAAGAAATGTACATCAAAACATACACATTTTCATTGTATATACAAGAAATGTACATCAAAACATACAGATTTTCATTGTATATACAAGAAATGTATATCAAAACATACACATTTTCAGTGTACATTCAAGAAATGTACATCAAAACATACACATTTTCATTGTATATACAAGTAATGTACATCAAAACATACACATTTTCAGTGTACATTCAAGAAATGTACATCAAAACATACACATTTTCATTGTATATACAAGAAATGTACATCAAACCATACACATTTTCAGTGTACATTCAAGAAATGTACATCAAAACATACACATTTTCATTGTATATACAAGTAATGTACATCAAAACATACACATTTTCTGTGTACATTCAAGAAATGTACATCAAAACATACACATTTTCATTGTACATTCAAGAAATGTACATCAAAACATACACATTTTCATTGTATATACAAGTAATGTACATCAAAACATACACATTTTCAGTGTACATTCAAGAAATGAACATCAAAACATACACATTTTCAGTGTACATTCAAGAAATGTACATCAAAACATACACATTTTCATTGTATATACAAGAAATGTACATCAAACCATACACATTTTCAGTGTACATTCAAGAAATGTACATCAAAACATACACATTTTCATTGTATATACAAGTAATGTACATCAAAACATACACATTTTCAGTGTACATTCAAGAAATGTACATCAAAACATACACATTTTCATTGTATATACAAGAAATGTACATCAAAACATACACATTTTCAGTGTACATTCAAGAAATGTACATCAAAACATACACATTTTCATTGTATATACAAGAAATGTACATCAAAACATACACATTTTCATTGTATATACAAGAAATGTATATCAAAACATACACATTTTCAGTGTACATTCAAGAAATGTACATCAAAACATACACATTTTCATTGTATATACAAGAAATGTACATCAAAACATTCACATTTTCAGTGTACATTCAAGAAATGTACATCAAAACATACATATTTTCATTGTATATACAAGAAATGTACATCAAACCATACACATTTTCAGTGTACATTCAAGAAATGTACATCAAAACATATACATTTTCATTGTATATACCAGAAATGTACATCAAAACATACACATTTTCAGTGTACATTCAAGAAATGTACATCAAAACATACACATTTTCATTGTATATACAAGTAATGTACATCAAAACATACACATTTTCAGTGTACATTCAAGAAATGTACATCAAACCATACACATTTTCAGTGTACATTCAAGAAATGTACTTCAAAACATACACATTTTCATTGTATATACAAGAAATGTACATCAAAACATACACATTTTCAGTGTACATTCAAGAAATGTACATGAAAACATATACATTTTCATTGTACATTCAAGAAAAATATATATCAAAACATACACATTTTCAGATTACATTCAAGAAATGTACATCAAAGCATACACATTTTCATTGTATATACAAGAAATGTACATCAAAACATACACATCTTCATTGTACACTAAAGAAATGTACATCAAAACATACACACTTTCAGTGAACATTCAAGAAATGTACATCAAAACATACACATTTTCATTGTACATTCAAGAAATGTACATCAAAACATACACATTTTCATTGTACATTCAAGAAATGTACATCAAAACATACAAATTTTCATTGTACCTCAAGAAATCTACATCAAAACATACACATTTTCATTGTACACTCAAGAAATGTACATCAAAACATACACATTTTCATTGTACATTCAAGAAATGTATATCAAAACATACACATTTTCATTGTACATTCAAGAAATGTACATCAAAACATACACATTTTCATTGTACATTCAAGAAATGTACAACAAAACATACACATTTTCATTGTACATTCAAGGAATGTATAACAAAACATACACATTTTCATTGTACATTCAAGAAATGTACAACAAAACATACACATTTTCATTGTACATTCAAGGAATGTATAACAAAACATACACATTTTCATTGTACATTCAAGAAAAGTACTACAAAACATACACATTTTCATTGTACATTCAAGGAATGTACATCAAAACATACACATTTTCATTGTACATTCAAGAAATGTATAACAAAACATACACATTTTCATTGTACATTCAAGAAATGTACAACAAAACATACACATTTTCATTGTACATTCAAGGAATGTACATCAAAACATACACATTTTCATTCTACATTCAAGAAATGTACAACAAAACATACACATTTTCATTGTACATTCAAGAAATGTATAACAAAACATACACATTTTCATTGTACATTCAAGAAATGTACAACAAAACATACACATTTTCATTGTACATTCAAGGAATGTATAACAAAACATACACATTTTCATTGTACATTCAAGAAATGTACAACAAAACATACACATTTTCATTGTACATTCAAGGAATGTACATCAAAACATACACATTTTCATTGTACATTCAAGAAATGTATAACAAAACATACACATTTTCATTGTACATTCAAGAAATGTACAACAAAACATACACATTTTCATTGTACATTCAAGGAATGTACAACAAAACATACACATTTTCATTGTACATTCAAGGAATGTACATCAAAACACACACATTTTCATTGTACACTCAAGAAATGTACATCAAAACATACCCATTTTGAGTGTACATTCAAGAGATATACATCAAAACATGCACATTTTCATTGTATATACCAGAAATGTACATCAAAACATACACATTTTCATTCTACACTCAAGAAATGTACATCAAAACATACACATTTTCATTGTACACTCAAGAAATGTACATCAAAACATACACATTTTCATTGTATATACAAGAAAAGTACATCAAAACACACATTTTCATTGTATATACAAGAAATGTAAATCAAAACATACTCATTTTCATTGTATATACAAGAAATGTATATCAAAACATACACATTTTCATTGTACATTCAAGAAATGTACATCAAAACATACACATTTTCATTCTACACTCAAGAAATGTACATCAAAACATACACATTTTCATTGTACACTCAAGAAATGTACATCAAAACATACACATTTTCATTGTATATACAAGAAATGTAGATCAAAACATACTCATTTTCATTGTATATACAAGAAATGTACATCAAAACATACACATTTTCATTGTACATTCAAGAAATGTACATCAAAACATACACATTTTCATTGTACACCCAAGAAATGTACATCAAAACATACACATTTTCATTGTATATACAAGAAATGTACATCAAAACATACACATTTTCATTGTACATTCAAGAAATGTACATCAAAACATACACATTTTCATTGTACACTCAAGAAATGTACATCAAAACATACACATTTTCATTGTACATTCAAGAAATGTACATCAAAACATACACATTTTCATTGTACACTCAAGAAATGTACATCAAAACATACACATTTTCATTGTACATTCAAGAAATGTACATCAAAACATACACATTTTCATTGTATATACAAGAACTGTACATCAAAACATACACATTTTCATTGTACACTCAAGAAATGTACATCAAAACATACACATTTTCATTGTACATTCAAGAAATGTATATCAAAACATACACATTTTCATTGTACATTCAAGAAATGTACAACAAAACATACACATTTTGAGTGTACATTCAAGAGATATACATCAAAACATGCACATTTTCATTGTATATACCAGAAATGTACATCAAAACATACACATTTTCATTGTACACTCAAGATATGTACATCAAAACATACACATTTTGAGTGTACATTCAAGAGATATACATCAAAACATGCACATTTTCATTGTATATACCAGAAATGTACATCAAAACATACACATTTTCATTGTATACTCAAGAAATGTAGAACAAAACATACACATTTTGAGTGTACATTCAAGAGATATACATCAAAACATACACATTTTCATTGTACACTCAAGAAATGTACATCAAAACATGCACATTTTCATTGTATATACCAGAAATGTACATCAAAACATACACATTTTCATTGTACATTCAAGAAATGTACAACAAAAAATACACATTTTGAGTGTACATTCAAGAGATATACATCAAAACATGCACATTTTCATTGTATATACCAGAAATGTACATCAAAACATACACATTTTCATTGTACACTCAAGAAATGTACATCAAAACATACACATTTTGAGTGTACATTCAAGAGATATACATCAAAACATGCACATTTTCATTGTATATACCAGAAATGTACATCAAAACATACAGATTTTCATTGTACACTCAAGAAATGTACAACAAAACATACACATTTTGAGTGTACATTCAAGAGATATACATCAAAACATACACATTTTCATTGTACACTCAAGAAATGTACAACAAAACATACACATTTTGAGTGTACATTCAAGAGATATACATCAAAACATGCACATTTACATTGTATATACCAGAAATGTACATCAAAACATACACATTTTCATTGTATATACAAGAAATGTAAATCAAAACATATACATTTTCATTGTACATTCAAGAAATGTACATCAAAACATGCACATTTTCATTGTACACTGAAGAAATGTACATCAAAACATGCACATTTTCATTGTATATACAGGAAATGTAAATCAAAACATACACATTTTCATTGTATATACAAGAAATGTATATCAAAACATGCACATTTTCATTGTATATACAAGAAATGTAAATCAAAACATACACATTTTCATTGTACATTCAAGAAATGTACATCAAAACATACACATTTTCATTGTACACTCAAGAAATGTACATCAAAACATACACATTTTCAGTGTACATTCAAGAAATATACATCAAAACATGCACATTTTCATTGTATATACCAGAAATGTACATCAAAACATACACATTTTCATTGTATATACAAGAAATGTAAATCAAAACATACACATTTTCATTGTATATACAAGAAATGTATATCAAAACATACACATTTTCATTGTACATTCAAGAAATGTACATCAAAACATACACATTTTCATTGTACACTCAAGAAATGTACATCAAAACATACACATTTTCATTGTATATACAAGAAATGTAAATCAAAACATACACATTTTCATTGTACATTCAAGAAATGTACATCAAAACATACACATTTTCATTGTACACTCAAGAAATGTACATCAAAACATACACATTTTCAGTGTACATTCAAGAAATGTACATCAAAACTACACATTTTCATTGTATATTCAAGAAATGTACATCATAACGTACATATTTTCATTGCATATACAAGAAATGTAAATCAAAACATAAACATTTTCATTGTATATACAAGAAATGTATATCAAAACATACACATTTTCATTGTACACTCAAGAAATGTACATCAAAACATACACATTTTCATTGTATATACAAGAAATGTATATCAAAACATACACATATTCATTGTACATTCAAGAAATGTACATCAAAACATACACATTTTCATTGTACACTCAAGAAATGTACATCAAAACATACACATTTTCATTGTACACTCAAGAAATGTACATCAAAACATGCACATTTTCATTGTATATTCAAGAAATGTACATCAAAACGTACACATTTTCATTGTATATACAAGAAATGTAAATCAAAACATAAACATTTTCATTGTATATACAAGAAATGTATATCAAAACATACACATTTTCATTGTACACTCAAGAAATGTATATCAAAACATACACATTTTCATTGTACACTCAAGAAATGTACATCAAAACGTACACATTTTCATTGTACACTCAAGAAATGTACATCAAAACATGCACATTTTCATTGTATATTCAAAAAATGTACATCAAAACGTACACATTTTCATTGTATATACAAGAAATGTAAATCAAAACATAAACATTTTCATTGTATATACAAGAAATGTACATCAAAACATACACATTTCCATTGTACACTCAAGAAATGTACATCAAAACATACACATTTTCAGTGTACATTCAAGAAATATACATCAAAACATGCACATTTTCATTGTATATACCAGAAATGTACATCAAAACATACACATTTTCATTGTATATACAAGAAATGTAAATCAAAACATACACATTTTCATTGTATATACAAGAAATGTATATCAAAACATACACAATTTTCATTGTACATTCAAGAAATGTACATCAAAACATACACATTTTCATTGTACACTCAAGAAATGTACATCAAAACATGCACATTTTCATTGTATATTCAAGAAATGTAAATCAAAACATACACATTTTCATTGTACATTCAAGAAATGTACATCAAAACGTACACATTTTCATTGTATATACAAGAAGTGGAAATCAAAACATAAACATTTTCATTGTATATACAAGAAATGTATATCAAAACATACACATTTTGATTGTACACTCAAGAAATGTACATCAAAACATACACATTTTCAGTGTATATACAAGAAATGTATATCAAAACATACACATTTTCATTGTATATACAAGAAATGTATATCAAAACATACACATCTTCATTGTACACTCAAGAAATGTACATCAAAATATACACATTTTCATTGTATATACAAGAAATGTAAATCAAAACATAAACATTTTCATTGTATATACAAGAAATGTATACCAAAACATACACATTTTCATTGTACACTCAAGAAATGTACATCAAAACATACACATTTTCATTGTATATACAAGAAGTGTACATCAAAACATACACATTTTCATTGTACACTCAAGAAATGTACATCAAAACATACACATTTTCATTGTACACTCAAGAAATGTACATCAAAACATACACATTTTCATTGTATATACAAGAAATGTACATCAAAACATACACATTTTCATTGTACACTCAAGAAATGTACATCAAAACATACACATTTTCATTGTACACTCAAGAAATGTAAATCAAAACATGCACATTTTCATTGTATATTCAAGAAATGTACATCAAAACGTACAGATTTTCATTGTATATACAAGAAATGTAAATCAAAACATAAACATTTTCATTGTATATACAAGAAATGTATATCAAAACATACACATTTTCATTGTACATTCAAGAAATGTACATCAAAACATACACATTTTCATTGTACACTCAAGAAATGTACAACAAAAAATACACATTTTCAGTGTACATTCAAGAAATGTACATCAAAACATACACATTTTCATTGTATATACAAGAAATGTACATCAAAACATACACATTTTCATTGTACATTCAAGAAATGTACATCAAAACATACACATTTTCATTGTACACTCAAGAAATGTACATCAAAACATACACATTTTCATTGTACACTCAAGAAATGTAAATCAAAACATGCACATTTTCATTGTATATTCAAGAAATGTACATCAAAACGTACACATTTTCATTGTATATACAAGAAATGTAAATCAAAACAAACATTTTCACTGTATATACAAGAAATGTATATCAAAACGTACACATTTTCATTGTATATACAAGAAATGTACATCAAAACATACACATTTTCATTGTATATACAAGAAATGTAAATCAAAACATACACATTTTCATTGTACATTCAAGAAATGTACATCAAAACATACACATTTTCATTGTACATTCAAGAAATGTACATCAAAACATATACATTTTCATTGTACATTCAAGAAATGTATATCAAAACGTACACATTTTCATTGTATATACAAGAAATGTAAATCAAAACATAAACATTTTCATTGTATATACAAGAAATGTATATCAAAACATACACATTTTCATTGTACATTCAAGAAATGTACATCAAAACATACACATTTTCATTGTACACTCAAGAAATGTACATCAAAACATACACATTTTCAGTGTACATTCAAGAAATGTACATCAAAACATATACATTTTCATTGTACATTCAAGAAATGTATATCAAAACGTACACATTTTCATTGTATATACAAGAAATGTAAATCAAAACATAAACATTTTCATTGTATATACAAGAAATGTATATCAAAACATACACATTTTCATTGTACATTCAAGAAATGTACATCAAAACATACACATTTTCATTGTACATTCAAGAAATGTATATCAAAACGTACACATTTTCATTGTACACTCAAGAAATATACATCAAAACATGCACATTTTCATTGTATATACCAGAAATGTACATCAAAACATACACATTTTCATTGTATATACAAGAAATGTGAATCAAAACATAAACATTTTCATTGTATATACAAGAAATGTATATCAAAACATACACATTTTCATTGTACACTCAAGAAATGTACATCAAAACATACACATTTTCATTGTACATTCAAGAAATGTACATCAAAACATACACATTTTCATTGTACACTCAAGAAATGTACATCAAAACATACACATTTTCATTGTACATTCAAGAAATGTACATCAAAACATACACATTTTCATTGTACACTCAAGAAATGTACATCAAAACATACACATTTTCAGTGTACATTCAAGAAATGTACATCAAAACTACACATTTTCATTGTATATTCAAGAAATGTATATCAAAACGTACACATTTTCATTGTATATACAAGAAATGTTAATCAAAACATAAACATTTTCATTGTATATACAAGAAATGTGTATCAAAACATACACATTTTCATTGTACATTCAAGATATGTACATCAAAACATACACATTTTCATTGTATATACAAGAAATGTAAATCAAAACATACACATTTTCATTGTACATTCAAGAAATGTAAATCAAAACATAAACATTTTCATTGTACATTCAAGAAATGCAAATCAAAACATAAACATTTTCATTGTACACTCAAGAAATGTACATCAAAGCATACACATTTTCATTGTATATACAAGAAATGTAAATCAAAACATACACATTTTCATTGTACATTCAAGAAATGTAAATCAAAACATACACATTTTCATTGTACATTCAAGAAATGTAAATCAAAACATAAACATTTTCATTGTATATACAAGAAATGTACATCAAAACATACACATTTTCATTGTACACTCAAGAAATGTAAATCAAAACATAAACATTTTCATTGTACATTCAAGAAATGTAAATCAAAACATACACATTTTCATTGTACACTCAAGAAATGTACATCAAAACATACACATTTTCATTGTATATACAAGAAATGTAAATCAAAACATACACATTTTCATTGTACACTCAAGAAATGTAAATCAAAACATACACATTTTCATTGTACACTCAAGAAATGTAAATCAAAACATACACATTTTCATTGTACATTCAAGAAATGTAAATCAAAACATACACATTTTCATTGTACATTCAAGAAATGTACATCAAAAGATACACATTTTCAGTGTACATTCAAGAAATGTACATCAAAACATACACATTTTCATTGTACACTCAAGAAATGTAAATCAAAACATACACATTTTCATTGTACATTCAAGAAATGTAAATCAAAACATACACATTTTCATTGTACATTCAAGAAATGTACATCAAAACATACACATTTTCATTGTACATTCAAGAAATGTAAATCAAAACATACACATTTTCATTGTACACTCAAGAAATGTAAATCAAAACATACACATTTTCATTGTACATTCAAGAAATGTAAATCAAAACATACACATTTTCATTGTAAATTCAAGAAATGTACATCAAAACATACACATTTTCAGTGTACATTCAGGAAATGTACATCAAAAGCTACACATTTTCATCGTATATTCAAGAAATGTACATCAAAACGTACACATTTTCAGTGTACATTCAAGAAATGTACATCAAAACATACACATTTTCATTGTACACTCAAGAAATGTACATCAAAACATACACATTTTCAGTGTACATTCAAGAAGTGTACATCAAAAACTACACATTTTCATTGTACGTTCAAGAAATGTACATCAAAACATACACATTTTCATTGTATATACAAGAAATGTAAATCAAAACATACACATTTTCAATGTACATTCAAGAAATGTAAATCAAAACATACACATTTTCATTGTACACTCAAGAATTGTACATCAAAACATACACATTTTCATTGTACATTCAAGAAATGTACATCAAAACATACACATTTTCATTGTATATACCAGAAATGTACATCAAAACATACACATTTTCAGTGTACATTCAAGAAATGTACATCAAAACATACACATTTTCAGTGTACACTCAAGAAATGTACATCAAAACATACACATTTTCAGTGTACATTCAAGAAATATACATCAAAACATGCACATTTTCATTGTATATACCAGAAATGTACATCAAAACATACACATTTTCATTGTATATACAAGAAATGTAAATCAAAACATACACATTTTCATTGTATATACAAGAAATGTATATCAAAACATACACATTTTCTTTGTACATTCAAGAAATGTACGTCAAAACATACACATTTTCGTTGTACACTCAAGAAATGTACATCAAAACATACACATTTTCAGTGTACATTCAAGAAATATACATCAAAACATGCACATTTTCATTGTATATACCAGAAATGTACATCAAAACATACACATTTTCATTGTATATACAAGAAATGTAAATCAAAGCATACACATTTTCATTGTATATACAAGGAATGTATATCAAAACATACACATTTTCATTGTACATTCAAGAAATGTACATCAAAACATACACATTTTCATTGTACACTCAAGAAGTGTACATCAAAACATGCACATTTTCATTGTATATTCAAGAAATGTAAATCAAAACATACACATTTTCATTGTACATTCAAGAAATGTACATCAAAACGTACACATTTTCATTGTATATACAAGAAATGTAAATCAAAACATAAACATTTTCATTGTATATACAAGAAATGTATATCAAAACATACACATTTTCATTGTACACTCAAGAAATGTACATCAAAACATACACATTTTCATTGTATATACAGGAAATGTATATCAAAAAATACACATATTCATTGTACATTCAAGAAATGTACATCAAAACATGCACATTTTCATTGTACACTCAAGAAATGTACATCAAAACATACACATTTTCATTGTACACTCAAGAAATGTACGTCAAAACATGCACGTTTTCATTGTATATTCAAGAAATGTACATCAAAACGTACACATTTTCATTGTATATACAAGAAATGTAAATCAAAACATAAACATTTTCATTGTATATACAAGAAATGTATATCAAAACATACACATTTTCATTGTACACTCAAGAAATGTATATCAAAACATACACATTTTCATTGTACACTCAAGAAATGTACATCAAAACGTACACATTTTCATTGTACACTCAAGAAATGTACATCAAAACATACACATTTTCATTGTACATTCAAGAAATGTATATCAAAACGTACACATTTTCATTGTACACTCAAGAAATATACATCAAAACATGCACATTTTCATTGTATATACCAGAAATGTACATCAAAACATACACATTTTCATTGTATATACAAGAAATGTGAATCAAAACATAAACATTTTCATTGTATATACAAGAAATGTATATCAAAACATACACATTTTCATTGTACACTCAAGAAATGTACATCAAAACATACACATTTTCATTGTACATTCAAGAAATGTACATCAAAACATACACATTTTCATTGTACACTCAAGAAATGTACATCAAAACATACACATTTTCATTGTACATTCAAGAAATGTACATCAAAACATACACATTTTCATTGTACACTCAAGAAATGTACATCAAAACATACACATTTTCAGTGTACATTCAAGGAATGTACATCAAAACTACACATTTTCATTGTATATTCAAGAAATGTATATCAAAACGTACACATTTTCATTGTATATACAAGAAATGTTAATCAAAACATAAACATTTTCATTGTATATACAAGAAATGTGTATCAAAACATACACATTTTCATTGTACATTCAAGATATGTACATCAAAACATACACATTTTCATTGTATATACAAGAAATGTAAATCAAAACATACACATTTTCATTGTACATTCAAGAAATGTAAATCAAAACATAAACATTTTCATTGTACATTCAAGAAATGCAAATCAAAACATAAACATTTTCATTGTACACTCAAGAAATGTACATCAAAGCATACACATTTTCATTGTATATACAAGAAATGTAAATCAAAACATACACATTTTCATTGTACATTCAAGAAATGTAAATCAAAACATACACATTTTCATTGTACATTCAAGAAATGTAAATCAAAACATAAACATTTTCATTGTATATACAAGAAATGTACATCAAAACATACACATTTTCATTGTACACTCAAGAAATGTAAATCAAAACATAAACATTTTCATTGTACATTCAAGAAATGTAAATCAAAACATACACATTTTCATTGTACACTCAAGAAATGTACATCAAAACATACACATTTTCATTGTATATACAAGAAATGTAAATCAAAACATACACATTTTCATTGTACACTCAAGAAATGTAAATCAAAACATACACATTTTCATTGTACACTCAAGAAATGTAAATCAAAACATACACATTTTCATTGTACATTCAAGAAATGTAAATCAAAACATACACATTTTCATTGTACATTCAAGAAATGTACATCAAAAGATACACATTTTCAGTGTACATTCAAGAAATGTACATCAAAACATACACATTTTCATTGTACACTCAAGAAATGTAAATCAAAACATACACATTTTCATTGTACATTCAAGAAATGTAAATCAAAACATACACATTTTCATTGTACATTCAAGAAATGTACATCAAAACATACACATTTTCATTGTACATTCAAGAAATGTAAATCAAAACATACACATTTTCATTGTACACTCAAGAAATGTAAATCAAAACATACACATTTTCATTGTACATTCAAGAAATGTAAATCAAAACATACACATTTTCATTGTAAATTCAAGAAATGTACATCAAAACATACACATTTTCAGTGTACATTCAGGAAATGTACATCAAAAGCTACACATTTTCATCGTATATTCAAGAAATGTACATCAAAACGTACACATTTTCAGTGTACATTCAAGAAATGTACATCAAAACATACACATTTTCATTGTACACTCAAGAAATGTACATCAAAACATACACATTTTCAGTGTACATTCAAGAAATGTACATCAAAAACTACACATTTTCATTGTACATTCAAGAAATGTACATCAAAACATACACATTTTCATTGTATATACAAGAAATGTAAATCAAAACATACACATTTTCAATGTACATTCAAGAAATGTAAATCAAAACATACACATTTTCATTGTACACTCAAGAATTGTACATCAAAACATACACATTTTCAGTGTACATTCAAGAAATGTACATCAAAACATACACATTTTCAGTGTACACTCAAGAAATGTACATCAAAACATACACATTTTCAGTGTACATTCAAGAAATATACATCAAAACATGCACATTTTCATTGTATATACCAGAAATGTACATCAAAACATACACATTTTCATTGTATATACAAGAAATGTAAATCAAAACATACACATTTTCATTGTATATACAAGAAATGTATATCAAAACATACACATTTTCTTTGTACATTCAAGAAATGTACGTCAAAACATACACATTTTCGTTGTACACTCAAGAAATGTACATCAAAACATACACATTTTCAGTGTACATTCAAGAAATATACATCAAAACATGCACATTTTCATTGTATATACCAGAAATGTACATCAAAACATACACATTTTCATTGTATATACAAGAAATGTAAATCAAAGCATACACATTTTCATTGTATATACAAGAAATGTATATCAAAACATACACATTTTCATTGTACATTCAAGAAATGTACATCAAAACATACACATTTTCATTGTACACTCAAGAAGTGTACATCAAAACATGCACATTTTCATTGTATATTCAAGAAATGTAAATCAAAACATACACATTTTCATTGTACATTCAAGAAATGTACATCAAAACGTACACATTTTCATTGTATATACAAGAAATGTAAATCAAAACATAAACATTTTCATTGTATATACAAGAAATGTATATCAAAACATACACATTTTCATTGTACACTCAAGAAATGTACATCAAAACATACACATTTTCATTGTATATACAAGAAATGTATATCAAAACATACACATATTCATTGTACATTCAAGAAATGTACATCAAAGCATGCACATTTTCATTGTACACTCAAGAAATGTACATCAAAACATACACATTTTCATTGTACACTCAAGAAATGTACGTCAAAACATGCACATTTTCATTGTATATTCAAGAAATGTACATCAAAACGTACACATTTTCATTGTATATACAAGAAATGTAAATCAAAACATAAACATTTTCATTGTATATACAAGAAATGTATATCAAAACATACACATTTTCATTGTACACTCAAGAAATGTATATCAAAACATACACATTTTCATTGTACACTCAAGAAATGTACATCAAAACGTACACATTTTCATTGTACACTCAAGAAATGTACATCAGAACATGCACATTTTCATTGTATATTCAAGAAATGTACATCAAAACGTACACATTTTCATTGTATATACAAGAAATGTAAATCAAAACATAAACATTTTCATTGTATATACAAGAAATGTACATCAAAACATACACATTTTCATTGTACACTCAAGAAATGTACATCAAAACATACACATTTTCGGTGTACATTCAAGAAATATACATCAAAACATGCACATTTTCATTGTTTATACCAGAAATGTACATCAAAACATACACATTTTCATTGTATATACAAGAAATGTAAATCAAAACATACACATTTTCATTGTATATACAAGAAATGTATATCAAAACATACACATTTTCATTGTACATTCAAGAAATGTACATCAAAACATACACATTTTCATTGTACACTCAAGAAATGTACATCAAAACATGCACATTTTCATTGTATATTCAAGAAATGAAAATCAAAACATACACATTTTCATTGTACATTCAAGAAATGTACATCAAAACGTACACATTTTCATTGTATATACAAGAAATGTAAATCAAAACATAAACATTTTCATTGTATATACAAGAAATGTATATCAAATCATACACATTTTGATTGTACACTCAAGAAATGTACATCAAAACATACACATTTTCATTATATATACAAGAAATGTATATCAAAACATACACATTTTCATTGTATATACAAGAAATGTATATCAAAACATACACATCTTCATTGTACACTCAAGAAATGTACATCAAAACATACACATTTTCATTGTATATACAAGAAATGTAAATCAAAACATAAACATTTTCATTGTATATACAAGAAATGTATATCAAAACATACACATTTTCATTGTACACTCAAGAAATGTACATCAAAACATACACATTTTCATTGTATATACAAGAAGTGTACATCAAAACATACACATTTTCATTGTACACTCAGGAAATGTACATCAAAACATACACATTTTCATTGTACACTCAAGAAATGTACATCAAAACATACACATTTTCATTGTATATACAAGAAATGTACATCAAAACATACACATTTTCAGTGTACATTCAAGAAATGTACATCAAAACATACACATTTTCATTGTACACTCAAGAAATGTACATCAAAACATACACATTTTCAGTGTACATTCAAGAAATATACATCAAAACATGCACATTTTCATTGTATATACCAGAAATGTACATCAAAACATACACATTTTCATTGTATATACAAGAAATGTAAATCAAAACATACACATTTTCATTGTATATACAAGAAATGTATATCAAAACATACACATTTTCATTGTACATTAAAGAAATGTACATCAAAACATACACATTTTCATTGTACACTCAAGAAATGTACATCAAAACATACACATTTTCAGTGTACATTCAAGAAATATACATCAAAACATGCACATTTTCATTGTATATACCAGAAATGTACATCAAAACATACACATTTTCATTGTATATACAAGAAATGTAAATCAAAACATACACATTTTCATTGTATATACAAGAAATGTATATCAAAACATACACATTTTCATTGTACATTCAAGAAATGTACATCAAAACATACACATTTTCATTGTACACTCAAGAAATGTACATCAAAACATGCACATTTTCATTGTATATTCAAGAAATGTAAATCAAAACATACACATTTTCATTGTACATTCAAGAAATGTACATCAAAACGTACACATTTTCATTGTATATACAAGAAATGTAAATCAAAACATAAACATTTTCATTGTATATACAAGAAATGTATATCAAAACATACACATTTTCATTGTACATTCAAGAAATGTACATCAAAACATACACATTTTCATTGTACACTCAAGTAATGTACATCAAAACATACACATTTTCATTGTATATACAAGAAATGTAAATCAAAACATACACATTTTCATTGTACATTCAAGAAATGTACATCAAAACATACACATTTTCATTGTACACTCAAGAAATGTACATCAAAACATACACATTTTCAGTGTACATTCAAGAAATGTACATCAAAACTACACATTTTCATTGTATATTCAAGAAATGTACATCAAAACGTACACATTTTCATTGTATATACAAGAAATGTAAATCAAAACATAAACATTTTCATTGTATATACAAGAAATGTATATCAAAACATACACATTTTCATTGTACACTCAAGAAATGTACATCAAAACATACACATTTTCATTGTATATACAAGAAATGTATATCAAAACATACACATATTCATTGTACATTCAAGAAATGTACATCAAAACATACACATTTTCATTGTACACTCAAGAAATGTACATCAAAACATACACATTTTCATTGTACACTCAAGAAATGTACATCAAAACATGCACATTTTCATTGTATATTCAAGAAATGTACATCAAAACGTACACATTTTCATTGTATATACAAGAAATGTAAATCAAAACATAAACATTTTCATTGTATATACAAGAAATGTATATCAAAACATACACATTTTCATGTACACTCAAGAAATGTATATCAAAACATACACATTTTCATTGTACACTCAAGAAATGTACATCAAAACATGCACATTTTCATTGTATATTCAAGAAATGTACATCAAAACGTACACATTTTCATTGTATATACAAGAAATGTAAATCAAAACATAAACATTTTCATTGTATATACAAGAAATGTACATCAAAACATACACATTTTCATTGTACACTCAAGAAATGTACATCAAAACATACACATTTTCAGTGTACATTCAAGAAATATACATCAAAACATGCACATTTTCATTGTATATACCAGAAATGTACATCAAAACATACACATTTTCATTGTATATACAAGAAATGTAAATCAAAACATACACATTTTCATTGTATATACAAGAAATGTATATCAAAACATACACATTTTCATTGTACATTCAAGAAATGTACATCAAAACATACACATTTTCATTGTACACTCAAGAAATGTACATCAAAACATGCACATTTTCATTGTATATTCAAGAAATGTAAATCAAAACATACACATTTTCATTGTACATTCAAGAAATGTA
Source organism: Tenodera sinensis (assembly GCA_030765045.1). NCBI lineage: Eukaryota > Metazoa > Arthropoda > Insecta > Mantodea > Mantidae > Tenodera > Tenodera sinensis. The sequence goes on along the minus strand of CM060970.1, from coordinate 110,033,746 downwards.
CATCAAAACGTACACATTTTCATTGTATATACAAGAAATGTAAATCAAAACATAAACATTTTCATTGTATATACAAGAAATGTATATCAAAACATACACATTTTGATTGTACACTCAAGAAATGTACATCAAAACATACACATTTTCATTGTATATACAAGAAATGTATATCAAAACATACACATTTTCATTGTATATACAAGAAATGTATATCAAAACATACACATCTTCATTGTACACTCAAGAAATGTACATCAAAACATACACATTTTCATTGTATATACAAGAAATGTAAATCAAAACATAAACATTTTCATTGTATATACAAGAAATGTAAATCAAAACATAAACATTTTCATTCTATATACAAGAAATGTATATCAATACATACACATTTTCATTGTACACTCAAGAAATGTACATCAAAACATACACATTTTCATTGTATATACAAGAAGTGTACATCAAAACATACACATTTTCATTGTACACTCAAGAAATGTACATCAAAACATACACATTTTCATTGTATATACAAGAAGTGTACATCAAAACATACACATTTTCATTGTACACTCAAGAAATGTACATCAAAACATACACATTTCCATTGTACACTCAAGAAATGTACATCAAAACATACACATTTTCATTGTATATACAAGAAATGTACATCAAAACATACACATTTTCATTGTACACTCAAGAAATGTACATCAAAACATACACATTTTCATTGTACACTCAAGAAATGTAAATCAAAACATGCACATTTTCATTGTATATTCAAGAAATGTATATCAAAACGTACACATTTTCATTGTATATACAAGAAATGTACATCAAAACATAAACATTTTCATTGTATATACAAGAAATGTAAATCAAAACATACACATTTTCATTGTATATACAAGAAATGTATATCAAAACATACACATTTTCATTGTACATTCAAGAAATGTACATCAAAACATACACATTTTCATTGTACACTCAAGAAATGTACATCAAAACATACACATTTTCAGTGTACATTCAAGAAATATACATCAAAACATGCACATTTTCATTGTATATACCAGAAATGTACATCAAAACATACACATTTTCATTGTATATACAAGAAATGTAAATCAAAACATACACATTTTCATTGTATATACAAGAAATGTATATCAAAACATACACATTTTCATTGTACATTCAAGAAATGTACATCAAAACATACACATTTTCATTGTACACTCAAGAAATGTACATCAAAACATGCACATTTTCATTGTATATACAAGAAATGTATATCAAAACATACACATTTTGATTGTACACTCAAGAAATGTACATCAAAACATACACATTTTCATTGTATATACAAGAAATGTATATCAAAACATACACATTTTCATTGTATATACAAGAAATGTATATCAAAACATACACATCTTCATTGTACACTCAAGAAATGTACATCAAAACATACACATTTTCATTGTATATACAAGAAATGTAAATCAAAACATAAACATTTTCATTGTATATACAAGAAATGTATATCAATACATACACATTTTCATTGTACACTAAAGAAATGTACATCAAAACATACACATTTTCATTGTATATACAAGAAGTGTACATCAAAACATACACATTTTCATTGTACACTCAAGAAATGTACATCAAAACATACACATTTTCATTGTACACTCAAGAAATGTACATCAAAACATACACATTTTCATTGTATATACAAGAAATGTACATCAAAACATACACATTTTCATTGTACACTCAAGAAATGTACATCAAAACATACACATTTTCATTGTACACTCAAGAAATGTAAATCAAAACATGCACATTTTCATTGTATATTCAAGAAATGTATATCAAAAGGTACACATTTTCATTGTATATACAAGAAATGTAAATCAAAACATAAACATTTTCATTGTATATACAAGAAATGTATATCAAAACATACACATTTTCATTGTACATTCAAGAAATGTACATCAAAACATACACATTTTCATTGTACACTCAAGAAATGTACAACAAAAAATACACATTTTCAGTGTACATTCAAGAAATGTACATCAAAACATACACATTTTCATTGTATATACAAGAAATGTACATCAAAACATACACATTTTCATTGTACATTCAAGAAATGTACATCAAAACATACACATTTTCATTGTACACTCAAGAAATGTACATCAAAACATACACATTTTCATTGTACACTCAAGAAATGTAAATCAAAACATGCACATTTTCATTGTATATTCAAGAAATGTACATCAAAACGTACACATTTTCATTGTATATACAAGAAATGTAAATCAAAACATAAACATTTTCATTGTATATACAAGTAATGTATATCAAAACGTACACATTTTCATTGTATATACAAGAAATGTACATCAAAACATACACATTTTCATTGTATATACAAGAAATGTAAATCAAAACATACACATTTTCATTGTACATTCAAGAAATGTAATCAAAACATACACATTTTCATTGTACATTCAAGAAATGTACATCAAAACATATACATTTTCATTGTACATTCAAGAAATGTATATCAAAACGTACACATTTTCATTGTATATACAAGAAATGTAAATCAAAACATAAACATTTTCATTGTATATACAAGAAATGTATATCAAAACATACACATTTTCATTGTACATTTAAGAAATGTACATCAAAACATACACATTTTCATTGTACACTCAAGAAATGTACATCAAAACATACACATTTTCAGTGTACATTCAAGAAATGTACATCAAAACATATACATTTTCATTGTACATTCAAGAAATGTATATCAAAACGTACACATTTTCATTGTATATACAAGAAATGTAAATCAAAACATATACATTTTCATTGTATATACAAGGAATGTATATCAAAACATACACATTTTCATTGTACATTCTAGAAATGTACATCAAAACATACACATTTTCATTGTACATTCAAGAAATGTATATCAAAACGTACACATTTTCATTGTACACTCAAGAAATATACATCAAAACATGCACATTTTCATTGTATATACCAGAAATGTACATCAAAACAAACACATTTTCATTGTATATACAAGAAATGTGAATCAAAACATAAACATTTTCATTGTATATACAAGAAATGTATATCAAAACATACACATTTTCATTGTACACTCAGGAAATGTACATCAAAGCATACACATTTTCATTGTACATTCAAGAAATGTACATCAAAACATACACATTTTCATTGTACACTCAAGAAATGTACATCAAAACATACACATTTTCATTGTACATTCAAGAAATGTACATCAAAACATACACATTTTCATTGTACACTCAAGAAATGTAAATCAAAACATACACATTTTCATTGTACATTCAAGAAATGTAAATCAAAACATAAACATTTTCATTGTATATACAAGAAATGTACATCAAAACATACACATTTTCATTGTACACTCAAGAAATGTAAATCAAAACATAAACATTTTCATTGTACATTCAAGAAATGTAAATCAAAACATACACATTTTCATTGTACACTCAAGAAATGTACATCAAAACATACACATTTTCATTGTATATACAAGAAATGTAAATCAAAACATACACATTTTCATTGTACACTCAAGAAATGTAAATCAAAACATACACATTTTCATTGTACACTCAAGAAATGTAAATCAAAACATACACATTTTCATTGTACATTCAAGAAATGTAAATCAAAACATACACATTTTCATTGTACATTCAAGAAATGTACATCAAAACATACACATTTTCAGTGTACATTCAAGAAATGTACATCAAAACATACACATTTTCATTGTACACTCAAGAAATGTAAATCAAAACATACACATTTTCATTGTACATTCAAGAAATGTAAATCAAAACATTCACATTTTCATTGTACATTCAAGAAATGTACATCAAAACATACACATTTTCATTGTACATTCAAGAAATGTAAATCAAAACATACACATTTTCATTGTACACTCAAGAAATGTAAATCAAAACATACACATTTTCATTGTACATTCAAGAAATGTAAATCAAAACATACACATTTTCATTGTAAATTCAAGAAATGTACATCAAAACATACACATTTTCAGTGTACATTCAGGAAATGTACATCAAAAGCTACACATTTTCATTGTATATTCAAGAAATGTACATCAAAACGTACACATTTTCAGTGTACATTCAAGAAATGTACATCAAAACATACACATTTTCATTGTACACTCAAGAAGTGTACATCAAAACATACACATTTTCAGTGTACATTCAAGAAATGTACATCAAAAACTACACATTTTCATTGTACATTCAAGAAATGTACATCAAAACATACACATTTTCATTGTATATACAAGAAATGTAAATCAAAACATACACATTTTCATTGTACATTCAAGAAATGTAAATCAAAACATACACATTTTCATTGTACACTCAAGAATTGTACATCAAAACATACACATTTTCATTGTATATTCAAGAAATGTACAACAAAACGTACACATTTTCAGTGTACATTCAAGAAATGTACATCAAAACATACACATTTTCATTGTACACTCAAGAAATGTACATCAAAACATACACATTTTCAGTGTACATTCAAGAAATATACATCAAAACATGCACATTTTCATTGTATATACCAGAAATGTACATCAAAACATACACATTTTCATTGTATATACAAGAAATGTAAATCAAAACATACACATTTTCATTGTATATACAAGAAATTGTATATCAAAACATACACATTTTCATTGTACATTCAAGAAATGTACATCAAAACATACACATTTTCATTGTACACTCAAGAAATGTACATCAAAACATACACATTTTCAGTGTACATTCAAGAAATATACATCAAAACATGCACATTTTCATTGTATATACCAGAAATGTACATCAAAACATATACATTTTCATTGTATATACAAGAAATGTAAATCAAAACATACACATTTTCATTGTATATACAAGAAATGTATATCAAAACATACACATTTTCATTGTACATTCAAGAAATGTACATCAAAGCATACACATTTTCATTGTACACTCAAGAAATGTACATCAAAACATGCACATTTTCATTGTATATTCAAGAAATGTAAATCAAAACATACACATTTTCATTGTACATTCAAGAAATGTACATCAAAACGTACACATTTTCATTGTATATACAAGAAATGTAAATCAAAACATAAACATTTTCATTGTATATACAAGAAATGTATATCAAAACATACACATTTTCATTGTAGATTCAAGAAATGTACATCAAAACATACACATTTTCATTGTACACTCAAGAAATGTACATCAAAACATACACATTTTCATTGTATATACAAGAAATGTAAATCAAAACATACACATTTTCATTGTACATTCAAGAAATGTACATCAAAACATACACCTTTTCATTGTACACTCAAGAAATGTACATCAAAACATACACATTTTCAGTGTACATTCAAGAAATGTACATCAAAACTACACATTTTCATTGTATATTCAAGAAATGTACATCAAAACGTACACATTTTCATTGTATATACAAGAAATGTAAATCAAAACATAAACATTTTCATTGTATATACAAGAAATGTATATCAAAACATACACATTTTCATTGTACACTCAAGAAATGTACATCAAAACATACACATTTTCATTGTATATACACGAAATGTATATCAAAACATACACATATTCATTGTACATTCAAGAAATGTACATCAAAACATACACATTTTCATTGTACACCAAGAAATGTACATCAAAACATACACATTTTCATTGTACACTCAAGAAATGTACATCAAAACATGCACATTTTCATTGTATATTCAAGAAATGTACATCAAAACGTACACATTTTCATTGTATATACAAGAAATGTAAATCAAAACATAAACATTTTCATTGTATATACAAGAAATGTATATCAAAACATACACATTTTCATTGTACACTCAAGAAATGTATATCAAAACATACACATTTTCATTGTACACTCAAGAAATGTACATCAAAACGTACACATTTTCATTGTACACTCAAGAAATGTACATCAAAACATGCACATTTTCATTGTATATTCAAGAAATGTACATCACAACGTACACATTTTCATTGTATATACAAGAAATGTAAATCAAAACATAAACATTTTCATTGTATATACAAGAAATGTACATCAAAACATACACATTTTCATTGTACACTCAAGAAATGTACATCAAAACATACACATTTTCATTGTACACTCAAGAAATGTACATCAAAACATACACATTTTCAGTGTACATTCAAGAAATATACATCAAAACATGCACATTTTCATTGTATATACCAGAAATGTACATCAAAACATACACATTTTCATTGTATATACAAGAAATGTAAATCAAAACATACACATTTTCATTGTATATACAAGAAATGTATATCAAAACATACACATTTTCATTGTACATTCAAGAAATGTACATCAAAACATACACATTTTCATTGTACACTCAAGAAATGTACATCAAAACATGCACATTTTCATTGTATATTCAAGAAATGTAAATCAAAACATACACATTTTCATTGTACATTCAAGAAATGTATATCAAAACATACACATTTTCATTGTACATTCAAGAAATGTACATCAAAACATACACATTTTCATTGTACACTCAAGAAATGTACATCAAAACATACACATTTTCATTGTATATACAAGAAATGTAAATCAAAACATACACATTTTCATTGTACATTCAAGAAATGTACATCAAAACATACACATTTTCATTGTACACTCAAGAAATGTACATCAAAACATACACATTTTCAGTGTACATTCAAGAAATGTACATCAAAACTACACATTTTCATTGTATATTCAAGAAATGTACATCAAAACGTACACATTTTCATTGTATATACAAGAAATGTAAATCAAAACATAAACATTTTCATTGTATATGCAAGAAATGTATATCAAAACATACACATTTTCATTGTACACTCAAGAAATGTACATCAAAACATACTTATTTTCATTGTATATACAAGAAATGTATATCAAAACATACACATATTCATTGTACATTCAAGAAATGTACATCAAAACATACACATTTTCATTGTACACTCAAGAAATGTACATCAAAACATACACATTTTCATTGTACACTCAAGAAATGTACATCAAAACATGCACATTTTCATTGTATATTCAAGAAATGTACATCAAAACGTACACATCTTCATTGTATATACAAGAAATGTAAATCAAAACATAAACATTTTCATTGTATACACAAGAAATGTATATCAAAACATACACATTTTCATTGTACACTCAAGAAATGTATATCAAAACATACACATTTTCATTGTACAATCAAGAAATGTACATCAAAACGTACACATTTTCATTGTACACTCAAGAAATGTACATCAAAACATGCACATTTTCATTGTACACTCAAGAATTGTACATCAAAACATACACATTTTCATTGTATATTCAAGAAATGTAAATCAAAACATAAACATTTTCATTGTATATACAAGAAATGTACATCAAAACATACACATTTTCATTGTACACTCAAGAAATGTACATCAAAACATACACATTTTCAGTGTACATTCAAGAAATATACATCAAAACATGCACATTTTCATTGTATATACCAGAAATGTACATCAAAACATACACATTTTCAATGTATATACAAGAAATGTAAATCAAAACATACACATTTTCATTGTATATACAAGAAATGTATATCAAAACATACACATTTTCATTGTACATTCAAGAAATGTACATCAAAACATGCACATTTTCATTGTATATTCAAGAAATGTACATCAAAACGTACACATTTTCATTGTATATACAAGAAATGTAAATCAAAACATAAACATTTTCATTGTATATACAAGAAATGTAAATCAAAACATACACATTTTCATTGTATATACAAGAAATGTATATCAAAACATACACATTTTCATTGTACATTCAAGAAATGTACATCAAAACATACACATTTTCATTGTACACTCAAGAAATGTACATCAAAACATACACATTTTCAGTGTACATTCAAGAAATATACATCAAAACATGCACATTTTCATTGTATATACCAGAAATGTACATCAAAACATACACATTTTCATTGTATATACAAGAAATGTAAATCAAAACATACACATTTTCATTGTATATACAAGAAATGTATATCAAAACATACACATTTTCATTGTACATTCAAGAAATGTACATCAAAACATACACATTTTCATTGTACACTCAAGAAATGTACATCAAAACATGCACATTTTCATTGTATATACAAGAAATGTATATCAAAACATACACATTTTGATTGTACACTCAAGAAATGTACATCAAAACATACACATTTTCATTGTATATACAAGAAATGTATATCAAAACATACACATTTTCATTGTATATACAAGAAATGTATATCAAAACATACACATCTTCATTGTACACTCAAGAAATGTACATCAAAACATACACATTTTCATTGTATATACAAGAAATGTAAATCAAAACATAAACATTTTCATTGTATATACAAGAAATGTATATCAATACATACACATTTTCATTGTACACTAAAGAAATGTACATCAAAACATACACATTTTCATTGTATATACAAGAAGTGTACATCAAAACATACACATTTTCATTGTACACTCAAGAAATGTACATCAAAACATACACATTTTCATTGTACACTCAAGAAATGTACATCAAAACATACACATTTTCATTGTATATACAAGAAATGTACATAAAAACATACACATTTTCATTGTACACTCAAGAAATGTACATCAAAACATACACATTTTCATTGTACACTCAAGAAATGTAAATCAAAACATGCACATTTTCATTGTATATTCAAGAAATGTATATCAAAACGTACACATTTTCATTGTATATACAAGAAATGTAAATCAAAACATAAACATTTTCATTGTATATACAAGAAATGTATATCAAAACATACACATTTTCATTGTACATTCAAGAAATGTACATCAAAACATACACATTTTCATTGTACACTCAAGAAATGTACAACAAAAAATACACATTTTCAGTGTACATTCAAGAAATGTACATCAAAACATACACATTTTCATTGTATATACAAGAAATGTACATCAAAACATACACATTTTCATTGTACATTCAAGAAATGTACATCAAAACATACACATTTTCATTGTACACTCAAGAAATGTACATCAAAACATACACATTTTCATTGTACACTCAAGAAATGTAAATCAAAACATGCACATTTTCATTGTACACTCAAGAAATGTACATCAAAACATACACATTTTCAGTGTACATTCAAGAAATGTACATCAAAACTACACATTTTCATTGTATATTCAAGAAATGTACATCAAAACGTACACATTTTCATTGTATATACAAGAAATGTAAATCAAAACATAAACATTTTCATTGTATATGCAAGAAATGTATATCAAAACATACACATTTTCATTGTACACTCAAGAAATGTACATCAAAACATACTTATTTTCATTGTATATACAAGAAATGTATATCAAAACATACACATATTCATTGTACATTCAAGAAATGTACATCAAAACATACACATTTTCATTGTACACTCAAGAAATGTACATCAAAACATACACATTTTCATTGTACACTCAAGAAATGTACATCAAAACATGCACATTTTCATTGTATATTCAAGAAATGTACATCAAAACGTACACATCTTCATTGTATATACAAGAAATGTAAATCAAAACATAAACATTTTCATTGTATACACAAGAAATGTATATCAAAACATACACATTTTCATTGTACACTCAAGAAATGTATATCAAAACATACACATTTTCATTGTACAATCAAGAAATGTACATCAAAACGTACACATTTTCATTGTACACTCAAGAAATGTACATCAAAACATGCACATTTTCATTGTACACTCAAGAATTGTACATCAAAACATACACATTTTCATTGTATATTCAAGAAATGTAAATCAAAACATAAACATTTTCATTGTATATACAAGAAATGTACATCAAAACATACACATTTTCATTGTACACTCAAGAAATGTACATCAAAACATACACATTTTCAGTGTACATTCAAGAAATATACATCAAAACATGCACATTTTCATTGTATATACCAGAAATGTACATCAAAACATACACATTTTCAATGTATATACAAGAAATGTAAATCAAAACATACACATTTTCATTGTATATACAAGAAATGTATATCAAAACATACACATTTTCATTGTACATTCAAGAAATGTACATCAAAACATGCACATTTTCATTGTATATTCAAGAAATGTACATCAAAACGTACACATTTTCATTGTATATACAAGAAATGTAAATCAAAACATAAACATTTTCATTGTATATACAAGAAATGTAAATCAAAACATACACATTTTCATTGTATATACAAGAAATGTATATCAAAACATACACATTTTCATTGTACATTCAAGAAATGTACATCAAAACATACACATTTTCATTGTACACTCAAGAAATGTACATCAAAACATACACATTTTCAGTGTACATTCAAGAAATATACATCAAAACATGCACATTTTCATTGTATATACCAGAAATGTACATCAAAACATACACATTTTCATTGTATATACAAGAAATGTAAATCAAAACATACACATTTTCATTGTATATACAAGAAATGTATATCAAAACATACACATTTTCATTGTACATTCAAGAAATGTACATCAAAACATACACATTTTCATTGTACACTCAAGAAATGTACATCAAAACATGCACATTTTCATTGTATATACAAGAAATGTATATCAAAACATACACATTTTGATTGTACACTCAAGAAATGTACATCAAAACATACACATTTTCATTGTATATACAAGAAATGTATATCAAAACATACACATTTTCATTGTATATACAAGAAATGTATATCAAAACATACACATCTTCATTGTACACTCAAGAAATGTACATCAAAACATACACATTTTCATTGTATATACAAGAAATGTAAATCAAAACATAAACATTTTCATTGTATATACAAGAAATGTATATCAATACATACACATTTTCATTGTACACTAAAGAAATGTACATCAAAACATACACATTTTCATTGTATATACAAGAAGTGTACATCAAAACATACACATTTTCATTGTACACTCAAGAAATGTACATCAAAACATACACATTTTCATTGTACACTCAAGAAATGTACATCAAAACATACACATTTTCATTGTATATACAAGAAATGTACATAAAAACATACACATTTTCATTGTACACTCAAGAAATGTACATCAAAACATACACATTTTCATTGTACACTCAAGAAATGTAAATCAAAACATGCACATTTTCATTGTATATTCAAGAAATGTATATCAAAACGTACACATTTTCATTGTATATACAAGAAATGTAAATCAAAACATAAACATTTTCATTGTATATACAAGAAATGTATATCAAAACATACACATTTTCATTGTACATTCAAGAAATGTACATCAAAACATACACATTTTCATTGTACACTCAAGAAATGTACAACAAAAAATACACATTTTCAGTGTACATTCAAGAAATGTACATCAAAACATACACATTTTCATTGTATATACAAGAAATGTACATCAAAACATACACATTTTCATTGTACATTCAAGAAATGTACATCAAAACATACACATTTTCATTGTACACTCAAGAAATGTACATCAAAACATACACATTTTCATTGTACACTCAAGAAATGTAAATCAAAACATGCACATTTTCATTGTATATTCAAGAAATGTACATCAAAACGTACACATTTTCATTGTATATACAAGAAATGTAAATCAAAACATAAACATTTTCATTGTATATACAAGTAATGTATATCAAAACGTACACATTTTCATTGTATATACAAGAAATGTACATCAAAACATACACATTTTCATTGTATATACAAGAAATGTAAATCAAAACATACACATTTTCATTGTACATTCAAGAAATGTAATCAAAACATACACATTTTCATTGTAAATTCAAGAAATGTACATCAAAACATACACATTTTCAGTGTACATTCAGGAAATGTACATCAAAAGCTACACATTTTCATTGTATATTCAAGAAATGTACATCAAAACGTACACATTTTCAGTGTACATTCAAGAAATGTACATCAAAACATACACATTTTCATTGTACACTCAAGAAATGTACATCAAAACATACACATTTTCAGTGTACATTCAAGAAATGTACATCAAAAACTACACATTTTCATTGTACATTCAAGAAATGTACATCAAAACATACACATTTTCATTGTATATACAAGAAATGTAAATCAAAACATACACATTTTCATTGTACATTCAAGAAATGTAAATCAAAACATACACATTTTCATTGTACACTCAAGAATTGTACATCAAAACATACACATTTTCATTGTATATTCAAGAAATGTACAACAAAACGTACACATTTTCAGTGTACATTCAAGAAATGTACATCAAAACATACACATTTTCATTGTACACTCAAGAAATGTACATCAAAACATACACATTTTCAGTGTACATTCAAGAAATATACATCAAAACATGCACATTTTCATTGTATATACCAGAAATGTACATCAAAACATACACATTTTCATTGTATATACAAGAAATGTATATCAAAACATACACATTTTCATTGTATATACAAGAAATTGTATATCAAAACATACACATTTTCATTGTACATTCAAGAAATGTACATCAAAACATACACATTTTCATTGTACACTCAAGAAATGTACATCAAAACATACACATTTTCAGTGTACATTCAAGAAATATACATCAAAACATGCACATTTTCATTGTATATACCAGAAATGTACATCAAAACATACACATTTTCATTGTATATACAAGAAATGTAAATCAAAACATACACATTTTCATTGTATGTACAAGAAATGTATATCAAAACATACACATTTTCATTGTACATTCAAGAAATGTACATCAAAGCATACACATTTTCATTGTACACTCAAGAAATGTACATCAAAACATGCACATTTTCATTGTATATTCAAGAAATGTAAATCAAAACATACACATTTTCATTGTACATTCAAGAAATGTACATCAAAACGTACACATTTTCATTGTATATACAAGAAATGTAAATCAAAACATAAACATTTTCATTGTATATACAAGAAATGTATATCAAAACATACACATTTTCATTGTAGATTCAAGAAATGTACATCAAAACATACACATTTTCATTGTACACTCAAGAAATGTACATCAAAACATACACATTTTCATTGTATATACAAGAAATGTAAATCAAAACATACACATTTTCATTGTACATTCAAGAAATGTACATCAAAACATACACCTTTTCATTGTACACTCAAGAAATGTACATCAAAACATACACATTTTCAGTGTACATTCAAGAAATGTACATCAAAACTACACATTTTCATTGTATATTCAAGAAATGTACATCAAAACGTACACATTTTCATTGTATATACAAGAAATGTAAATCAAAACATAAACATTTTCATTGTATATAAAAGAAATGTATATCAAAACATACACATTTTCATTGTACACTCAAGAAATGTACATCAAAACATACACATTTTCATTGTATATACAAGAAATGTATATCAAAACATACACATATTCATTGTACATTCAAGAAATGTACATCAAAACATACACATTTTCATTGTACACCAAGAAATGTACATCAAAACATACACATTTTCATTGTACACTCAAGAAATGTACATCAAAACATGCACATTTTCATTGTATATTCAAGAAATGTACATCAAAACGTACACATTTTCATTGTATATACAAGAAATGTAAATCAAAACATAAACATTTTCATTGTATATACAAGAAATGTATATCAAAACATACACATTTTCATTGTACACTCAAGAAATGTATATCAAAACATACACATTTTCATTGTACACTCAAGAAATGTACATCAAAACATGCACATTTTCATTGTATATTCAAGAAATGTACATCAAAACGTACACATTTTCATTGTATATACAAGAAATGTAAATCAAAACATAAACATTTTCATTGTATATACAAGAAATGTACATCAAAACATACACATTTTCATTGTACACTCAAGAAATGTACATCAAAACATACACATTTTCATTGTACACTCAAGAAATGTACATCAAAACATACACATTTTCAGTGTACATTCAAGAAATATACATCAAAACATGCACATTTTCATTGTATATACCAGAAATGTACATCAAAACATACACATTTTCATTGTATATACAAGAAATGTAAATCAAAACATACACATTTTCATTGTATATACAAGAAATGTATATCAAAACATACACATTTTCATTGTACATTCAAGAAATGTACATCAAAACATACACATTTTCATTGTACACTCAAGAAATGTACATCAAAACATGCACATTTTCATTGTATATTCAAGAAATGTAAATCAAAACATACACATTTTCATTGTACATTCAAGAAATGTACATCAAAAAGTACTCATTTTCATTGTATATACAAGAAATGTAAATCAAAACATAAACATTTTCATTGTATATACAAGAAATGTATATCAAAACATACACATTTTCATTGTACATTCAAGAAATGTACATCAAAACATACACATTTTCATTGTACACTCAAGAAATGTACATCAAAACATACACATTTTCATTGTATATACAAGAAATGTAAATTAAAACATACACATTTTCATTGTACATTCAAGAAATGTACATCAAAACATACACATTTTCATTGTACACTCAAGAAATGTACATCAAAACATACACATTTTCAGTGTACATTCAAGAAATGTAAATCAAAACTACACATTTTCATTGTATATTCAAGAAATGTACATCAAAACGTACACATTTTCATTGTATATACAAGAAATGTAAATCAAAACATAAACATTTTCATTGTATATGCAAGAAATGTATATCAAAACATACACATTTTCATTGTACACTCAAGAAATGTACATCAAAACATACTTATTTTCATTGTATATACAAGAAATGTATATCAAAACATACACATATTCATTGTACATTCAAGAAATGTACATCAAAACATACACATTTTCATTGTACACTCAAGAAATGTACATCAAAACATACACATTTTCATTGTACACTCAAGAAATGTACATCAAAACATGCACATTTTCATTGTATATTCAAGAAATGTACATCAAAACGTACACATTTTCATTGTATATACAAGAAATGTAAATCAAAACATAAACATTTTCATTGTATACACAAGAAATGTATATCAAAACATACACATTTTCATTGTACACTCAAGAAATGTATATCAAAACATACACATTTTCATTGTACACTCAAGAAATGTACATCAAAACGTACACATTTTCATTGTACACTCAAGAAATGTACATCAAAACATGCACATTTTCATTGTACACTCAAGAATTGTACATCAAAACATACACATTTTCATTGTATATTCAAGAAATGTAAATCAAAACATAAACATTTTCATTGTATATACAAGAAATGTACATCAAAACATACACATTTTCATTGTACACTCAAGAAATGTACATCAAAACATACACATTTTCAGTGTACATTCAAGAAATATACATCAAAACATGCACATTTTCATTGTATATACCAGAAATGTACATCAAAACATACACATTTTCAATGTATATACAAGAAATGTAAATCAAAACATACACATTTTCATTGTATATACAAGAAATGTATATCAAAACATACACATTTTCATTGTACATTCAAGAAATGTACATCAAAACATACACATTTTCATTGTACACTCAAGAAATGTACATCAAAACATACACATTTTCAGTGTACATTCAAGAAATATACATCAAAACATGCACATTTTCATTGTATATACCAGAAATGTACATCAAAACATACACATTTTCATTGTATATACAAGAAATGTAAATCAAAACATACACATTTTCATTGTATATACAAGAAATGTATATCAAAACATACACATTTTCATTGTACATTCAAGAAATGTACATCAAAACATACACATTTTCATTGTACACTCAAGAAATGTACATCAAAACATGCACATTTTCATTGTATATTCAAGAAATGTAAATCAAAACATACACATTTTCATTGTACATTCAAGAAATGTACATCAAAACGTACACATTTTCATTGTATATACAAGAAATGTAAATCAAAACATAAACATTTTCATTGTATATACAAGAAATATATATCAAAACATACACATTTTCATTGTACATTCAAGAAATGTACATCAAAACATACACATTTTCATTGTACACTCAAGAAATGTACATCAAAACATACACATTTTCATTGTATATACAAGAAATGTAAATCAAAACATACACATTTTCATTGTACATTCAAGAAATGTACATCAAAACATACACCTTTTCATTGTACACTCAAGAAATGTACATCAAAACATACACATTTTCAGTGTACATTCAAGAAATGTACATCAAAACTACACATTGTCATTGTATATTCAAGAAATGTACATCAAAACGTACACATTTTCATTGTATTAACAAGAAATGTAAATCAAAACATAAACATTTTCATTGCATATACAAGAAATGTATATCAAAACATACACATTTTCATTGTACACTCAAGAAATGTACATCAAAACATACACATTTTCATTGTATATACAAGAAATGTATATCAAAACATACACATATTCATTGTACATTCAAGAAATGTACATCAAAACATACACATTTTCATTGTACACCAAGAAATGTACATCAAAACATACACATTTTCATTGTACACTCAAGAAATGTACATCAAAACATGCACATTTTCATTGTATATTCAAGAAATGTACATCAAAATGTACACATTTTCATTGTATATACAAGAAATGTAAATCAAAACATAAACATTTTCATTGTATATACAAGAAATGTATATCAAAACATACACATTTTCATTGTACACTCAAGAAATGTATATCAAAACATACACATTTTCATTGTACACTCAAGAAATGTACATCAAAACGTACACATTTTCATTGTACACTCAAGAAATGTACATCAAAACATGCACATTTTCATTGTATATTCAAGAAATGTACATCAAAACGTACACATTTTTATTGTATATACAAGAAATATAATCAAAACATAAACATTTTCATTGTATATACAAGAAATGTACATCAAAACATACACATTTTCATTGTACACTCAAGAAATGTACATCAAAACATACACATTTTCATTGTACACTCAAGAAATGTACATCAAAACATACACATTTTCAGTGTACATTCAAGAAATATACATCAAAACATGCACATTTTCATTGTATATACCAGAAATGTACATCAAAACATACACATTTTCATTGTATATACAAGAAATGTAAATCAAAACATACACATTTTCATTGTATATACAAGAAATGTATATCAAAACATACACATTTTCATTGTACATTCAAGAAATGTACATCAAAACATACACATTTTCATTGTACACTCAAGAAATGTACATCAAAACATGCACATTTTCATTGTATATTCAAGAAATGTAAATCAAAACATACACATTTTCATTGTACATTCAAGAAATGTACATCAAAACGTACTCATTTTCATTGTATATACAAGAAATGTAAATCAAAACATAAACATTTTCATTGTATATACAAGAAATGTATATCAAAACATACACATTTTCATTGTACATTCAAGAAATGTACATCAAAACATACACATTTTCATTGTACACTCAAGAAATGTACATCAAAACATACACATTTTCATTGTATATACAAGAAATGTAAATCAAAACATACACATTTTCATTGTACATTCAAGAAATGTACATCAAAACATACACATTTTCATTGTACACTCAAGAAATGTACATCAAAACATACACATTTTCAGTGTACATTCAAGAAATGTACATCAAAACTACACATTTTCATTGTATATTCAAGAAATGTACATCAAAACGTACACATTTTCATTGTATATACAAGAAATGTAAATCAAAACATAAACATTTTCATTGTATATGCAAGAAATGTATATCAAAACATACACATTTTCATTGTACACTCAAGAAATGTACATCAAAACATACTTATTTTCATTGTATATACAAGAAATGTATATCAAAACATACACATATTCATTGTACATTCAAGAAATGTACATTAAAACATACACATTTTCATTGTACACTCAAGAAATGTACATAAAAACATACACATTTTCATTGTACACTCAAGAAATGTACTTCAAAACATGCACATTTTCATTGTATATTCAAGAAATGTACATCAAAACGTACACATTTTCATTGTATATACAAGAAATGTAAATCAAAACATAAACATTTTCATTGTATACACAAGAAATGTATATCAAAACATACACATTTTCATTGTACACTCAAGAAATGTATATCAAAACATACACATTTTCATTGTACACTCAAGAAATGTACATCAAAACGTACACATTTTCATTGTACACTCAAGAAATGTACATCAAAACATGCACATTTTCATTGTATATTCAAGAAATGTACATCAAAACGTACACATTTTCATTGTATATACAAGAAATGTAAATCAAAACATAAACATTTTCATTGTATATACAAGAAATGTACATCAAAACATACACATTTTCATTGTACACTCAAGAAATGTACATCAAAACATACACATTTTCAGTGTACATTCAAGAAATATACATCAAAACATGCACATTTTCATTGTATATACCAGAAATGTACATCAAAACATACACATTTTCATTGTATATACAAGAAATGTAAATCAAAACATACACATTTTCATTGTATATACAAGAAATGTATATCAAAACATACACATTTTCATTGTACATTCAAGAAATGTACATCAAAACATACACATTTTCATTGTACACTCCAGAAATGTACATCAAAACATGCACATTTTCATTGTATATTCAAGAAATGTAAATCAAAACATACACATTTTCATTGTACATTCAAGAAATGTACATCAAAACGTACACATTTTCATTGTATATACAAGAAATGTAAATCAAAACATAAACATTTTCATTGTATATACAAGAAATGTATATCAAAACATACACACTTTGATTGTACACTCAAGAAGTGTACATCAAAACATACACATTTTCATTGTATATACAAGAAATGTATATCAAAACATACACATTTTCATTGTATATACAAGAAATGTGTATCAAAACATACACATCTTCATTGTACACTCAAGAAATGTACATCAAAACATACACATTTTCATTGTATATACAAGAAATGTAAATCAAAACATAAACATTTTCATTGTATATACAAGAAATGTATATCAAAACATACACATTTTCATTGTACACTCAAGAAATGTACATCAAAACATACACATTTTCATTGTATATACAAGAAGTGTACATCAAAACATACACATTTTCATTGTACACTCAAGAAATGTACATCAAAACATACACATTTTCATTGTACACTCAAGAAATGTACATCAAAACATACACATTTTCATTGTATATACAAGAAATGTACATCAAAACATACACATTTTCATTGTACACTCAAGAAATGTACATCAAAACATACACATTTTCATTGTACACTCAAGAAATGTAAATCAAAACATGCACATTTTCATTGTATATTCAAGAAATGTATATCAAAACGTACACATTTTCATTGTATATACAAGAAATGTAAATCAAAACATAAACATTTTCATTGTATATACAAGAAATGTATATCAAAACATACACATTTTCATTGTACATTCAAGAAATGTACATCAAAACATACACATTTTCATTGTACACTCAAGAAATGTACATCAAAACATACACATTTTCATTGTACACTCAAGAAATGTAAATCAAAACATGCACATTTTCATTGTATATTGAAGAAATGTACATCAAAACGTACACATTTTCATTGTATATACAAGAAATGTAAATCAAAACATAAACATTTTCATTGTATATACAAGAAATGTATATCAAAACGTACACATTTTCATTGTATATACAAGAAATGTACATCAAAACATACACATTTTCATTGTATATACAAGAAATGTAAATCAAAACATACACATTTTCATTGTACATTCAAGAAATGTACATCAAAACATACACATTTTCATTGTACATTCAAGAAATGTACATCAAAACATATACATTTTCATTGTACATTCAAGAAATGTATATCAAAACGTACACATTTTCATGGTATATACAAGAAATGTAAATCAAAACATAAACATTTTCATTGTATATACAAGAAATGTATATCAAAACATACACATTTTCATTGTACATTCAAGAAATGTACATCAAAACATACACATTTTCATTGTACACTCAAGAAATGTACATCAAAACATACACATTTTCAGTGTACATTCAAGAAATGTACATCAAAACATATACATTTTCATTGTACATTCAAGAAATGTATATCAAAACGTACACATTTTCATTGTATATACAAGAAATGTAAATCAAAACATAAACATTTTCATTGTATAAACAAGAAATGTATATCAAAACATACACATTTTCATTGTACATTCTAGAAATGTACATCAAAACATACACATTTTCATTGTACATTCAAGAAATGTATATCAAAACGTACACATTTTCATTGTACACTCAAGAAATATACATCAAAACATGCACATCTTCATTGTATATACCAGAAATGTACATCAAAACATACACATTTTCATTGTATATACAAGAAATGTGAATCAAAACATAAACATTTTCATTGTATATACAAGAAATGTATATCAAAACATACACATTTTCATTGTAAACTCAAGAAATGTACATCAAAACATACACATTTTCATTGTACATTCAAGAAATGTACATCAAAACATACACATTTTCATTGTACACTCAACAAAAATACATCAAAACATACACATTTTCATTGTACATTCAAGAAATGTACATCAAAACATACACATTTTCATTGTACACTCAAGAAATGTACATCAAAACATACACATTTTGAGTGTACATTCAAGAAATGTACATCAAAACTACACATTTTCATTGTATATTCAAGAAATGTATATCAAAACGTACACATTTTCATTGTATATACAAGAAATGTAAATCAAAACATAAACATTTTCATTGTATATACAAGAAATGTGTATCAAAACATACACATTTTCATTGTACATTCAAGATATGTACACCAAAACATACACATTTTCATTGTATATACAAGTAATGTAAATCAAAACATACACATTTTCATAGTACATTCAAGAAATGTAAATCAAAACATAAACATTTTCATTGTACATTCAAGCAATGCAAATCAAAACATAAACATTTTCATTGTACACTCAAGAAATGTACATCAAAGCATACACATTTTCATTGTATATACAAGAAATGTAAATCAAAACATACACATTTTCATTGTACATTCAAGAAATGTAAATCAAAACATACTCATTTTCATTGTACATTCAAGAAATGTAAATCAAAACATGAACATTTTCATTGTATATACAAGAAATGTACATCAAAACATACACATTTTCATTGTACACTCAAGAAATGTAAATCAAAACATAAACATTTTCATTGTACATTCAAGAAATGTAAATCAAAACATACACATTTTCATTGTACACTCAAGAAATGTACATCAAAACATACACATTTTCATTGTATATACAAGAAATGTAAATCAAAACATACACATTTTCATTGTACACTCAAGAAATGTAAATCAAAACATACACATTTTCATTGTACACTCAAGAAATGTAAATCAAAACATACACATTTTCATTGTACATTCAAGAAATGTAAATCAAAACATACACATTTTCATTGTACATTCAAGAAATGTACATCAAAACATACACATTTTCAGTGTACATTCAAGAAATGTAAATCAAAACATACACATTTTCATTGTACATTCAAGAAATGTAAATCAAAACATACACATTTTCATTGTACATTCAAGAAATGTACATCAAAACATACACATTTTCATTGTACATTCAAGAAATGTAAATCAAAACATACACATTTTCATTGTACACTCAAGAAATGTAAATCAAAACATACACATTTTCATTGTACATTCAAGAAATGTAAATCAAAACATACACATTTTCATTGTAAATTCAAGAAATGTACATCAAAACATACACATTTTCAGTGTACATTCAAGAAATGTACATCAAAAGCTACACATTTTCATTGTATATTCAAGAAATGTACATCAAAACGTACACATTTTCAGTGTACATTCAAGAAATGTACATCAAAACATACACATTTTCATTGTACACTCAAGAAATGTACATCAAAACATACACATTTTCAGTGTACATTCAAGAAATGTACATCAAAAACTACACATTTTCATTGTACATTCAAGAAATGTACATCAAAACATACACATTTTCATTGTATATACAAGAAATGTAAATCAAAACATACACATTTTCATTGAACATTCAAGAAATGTACATCAAAACATACACATTTTCATTGTACACTCAAGAAATGTACATCAAAACATACACATTTTCATTGTATATACAAGAAATGCACATCAAAACATACACATGTTCATTGTATATACAAGAAATGTAAATCAAAACATACACATTTTCATTGTATACACAAGAAATGTAAATCAAAACATACACATTTTCATTGTATATTCAAGAAATGTAAATCAAAACATACACATTTTCATTCTACACTCAAGAAATGTACATCAAAACATACACATTTTCATTGTATATACAAGAAGTGTATAACAAAAAATACACATTTTCAGTGTACATTCAAGAATTGTATAACAAAAAATACACATTTTCATTGTACATTCAAGAAATGTACATCAAAACATACACATTTTCATTGTACACTCAAGAAATGTACATCAAAACATACACATTTTCAGTGTACATTCAAGAAATGTGCATCAAAAACTACACATTTTCACTGTATATTTAAGAAATGTACATCAAAACATACACATTTTCATTGTATATACCAGAAATGTACATCAAAACATACACATTTTCATTGTACATTCAAGAAATGTACATCAAAACATACACATTTTCATTGTATATACCAGAAATGTACATCAAAACATACACAATTTCATTGTACATTCAAGAAATGTACATCAAAACATACACATTTTCATTGTACATACCAGAAATGTACATCAAAACATACACATTTTCATTGTACATTCAAGAAATGTACATCAAAACATACACATTTTGACTGCACATTCTAGAAATATACATCAAAACATACACATTTTCATTGTATATACCAGAAATGTACATCAAAATATACACATTTTCAGTGTACATTCAAGAAATGTACATCAAAACATACACATTTTCATTGTACATTCAAGAAATGTACATCAAAACATACACATTTTGACTGCACATTCTAGAAATATACATCAAAACATACACATTTTCAGTGTATGTACAAGTAATGTACATCAAAACATACACATTTTCAGTGTACATTCAAGAAATGTACATCAAGACATACACATTTTCATTGTACATTCAAGAAATGTATATCAAAACATACACATTTTCAGTGTAAATTCAAGAAATGTACATCAAAACATACACATTTTCATTGTACACTAAAGAAATGTACATCAAAACATACACATTTTCAGTGTACATTCAAGAAATGTACATCAAAACATACACATTTTCATTCCACATTCAAGAAATGTAGATCAAAACATACACATTTTCATTGTACATTCAAGAAATGTACATCAAAACATACACATTTTTATTGTACACTCAAGAAATGTACATCAAAACATACACTTTTTCATTGTACATTGAAGAAATGTATATCAAAACATACACATTTTCATTGTACATTCAAGAAATGTACATCAAAACATACACATTTTCAGTGTACATTCAAGAAATGTACATCAAAACATACACATTTTCATTGTACACTCAAGAAATGTACATCAAAACATACACATTTTTATTGTACACTCAACAAATGTACATCAAAACATACACTTTTTCATTGTACATTGAAGAAATGTATATCAAAACATACACATTTTCATTGTACATTCAAGAAATGTAGATCAAAACATACACATTTTCATGGTACATTCAAGAAATGTACATCAAAACATACACATTTTTATTGTACACTCAAGAAATGTACATCAAAACATACACTTTTTCATTGTACATTGAAGAAATGTATATCAAAACATACACATTTTCATTGTACATTCAAGAAATGTACATCAAAACATACACATTTTCAGTGTACATTCAAGAAATGTATAACAAAAAATACACATTTTCAGTGTACATTCAAGAATTGTATGACAAAAAATACACATTTTCATTGTACATTCAAGAAATGTACATCAAAACATACACATTTTCAGTGTACATTCAAGAAATGTACATCTAAACATACACATTTTCAGTGTACATTCAAGAAATGTACATCAAAAACTACACATTTTCATTGTATATTCAAGAAATGTACAGCAAAACATACATATTTTCATTGTATACTCAAGAAATGTACATCAAAACATACACATTTTTAGTGTACATTCAAGAAATGTACATCAAAACATACACATTTTCATTGTACATACCAGAAATGTACATCAAAACATACACATTTTCATTGTACATTCAAGAAATGTACATCAAAACATACACATTTTGACTGCACATTCTAGAAATATACATCAAAACATACACATTTTCATTGTATATACCAGAAATGTACATCAAAACATACACATTTTCAGTGTACATTCAAGAAATGTACATCAAGACATACACATTTTCATTGTACATTCAAGAAATGTATATCAAAACATACACATTTTCAGTGTAAATTCAAGAAATGTACATCAAAACATACACATTTTCATTGTACACTAAAGAAATGTACATCAAAACATACACATTTTCAGTGTACATTCAAGAAATGTACATCAAAACATACACATTTTCATTCCACATTCAAGAAATGTAGATCAAAACCTACACATTTTCATTGTACATTCAAGAAATGTACATCAAAACATACACATTTTTATTGTACACTCAAGAAATGTACATCAAAACATACACTTTTTCATTGTACATTGAAGAAATGTATATCAAAACATACACATTTTCATTGTACATTCAAGAAATGTACATCAAAACATACACATTTTCAGTGTACATTCAAGAAATGTACATCAAAACATACACATTTTCATTGTACATTCAAGAAATGTACATCAAAACATACACATTTTTATGGTACACTCAAGAAATGTACATCAAAACATACACTTTTTCATTGTACATTGAAGAAATGTATATCAAAACATACACATTTTCATTGTACATTCAAGAAATGTAGATCAAAACATACACATTTTCATGGTACATTCAAGAAATGTACATCAAAACATACACATTTTTATTGTACACTCAAGAAATGTACATCAAAACATACACTTTTTCATTGTACATTGAAGAAATGTATATCAAAACATACACATTTTCATTGTACATTCAAGAAATGTACATCAAAACATACACATTTTCAGTGTACATTCAAGAAATGTATAACAAAAAATACACATTTTCAGTGTACATTCAAGAATTGTATGACAAAAAATACACATTTTCATTGTACATTCAAGAATTGTACATCAAAACATACACATTTTCAGTGTACATTCAAGAAATGTACATCTAAACATACACATTTTCAGTGTACATTCAAGAAATGTACATCAAAAACTACACATTTTCATTGTATATTCAAGAAATGTACATCAAAACATACATATTTTCATTGTATACTCAAGAAATGTACATCAAAACATACACATTTTTAGTGTACATTCAAGAAATGTACATCAAAACATACACATTTTCAGTGTACATTCAAGAAATGTACATCAAAACATACACATTTTCAGTGTACATTCAAGAAATGTACATCAAAACATACACATTTTCATTGTACATTCAAGAAATGTACATCAAAACATACACATTTTCAGTGTACATTGAAGAAATGTACATCAAAACATACACATTTTCATTGTACATTCAAGAAATATACATCAAAACATACAGATTTCCATTGTACACTCTAGAAATGTACATCAAAACATACATATTTTCATTGTATACTCAAGAAATGTACATCAAAACATACACATTTTCAGTGTACATTCAAGAAATGTACATCAAAACATACACATTTTTAGTGTACATTCAAGAAATGTACATCAAAACATACACATTTTCAGTGTACATTCAAGAAATGTACATCAAAACATACACATTTTCATTGTACATTCAAGAAATATACATCAAAACATACAGATTTTCAGTGTGCATTCAAGAAATGTACATCAAAACATACACATTTTCATTGTATATACCAAAAATGTACATCAAAACATACACATTTTCATTGTATATACAAGAAATGTACACCAAAACATACACATTTTCATTGTATATACAAGAAATGTACATCAAAACATACACATTTTCATTGTACATTCAAGAAATATACATCAAAACATACACATTTTCATTGTACATTCAAGAAATGTACAACAAAACATACACATTTTCATTGTATATACCAGAAATGTACATCAAAACATACACATTTTGAGTGTACATTCTAGAAATATACATCAAAACATACACATTTTCGTTGTATATACCAGAAATGCACATCAAAACATACACATTTTCATTGTACATTCAAGAACTGTACATCAAAACATACACATTTTCAGTGTACATTCAAGAAATGTACATCAAAACATACACATTTTCAGTGTACATTCAAGAAATGTATATCAAAACATACACATTTTCATTGTACATTCAAGAAATGTACATCAAAACATACACATTTTCATTGTACATTCAAGAAATGTACATCAAAACATACACATTTTCAGTGTACATTCAAGAAATATATATCAAAACATACACATATTCAGTGTACATTCAAGAAATGTACATCAAAACATATACATTTTCATTGTATATACAAGAAATGTATATCAAAACATACACATTTTCAGTGTACATTCAAGAAATGTACATCAAAACATACACATTTTCAGTATATATTCAAGAAATGTACATCAAAACATACACATTTTCATTGTATATACAAGAAATGTACATCAAAACATACACATTTTCATTGTATATACAAGAAATGTATATCAAAACATACACATTTTCAGTGTATATACAAGAAATGTACATCAAAACATACACATTTTCATTGTATACTCAAGAAATGTACATCAAAACATACACATTTTCATTGTACATTCAAGAAATGTTCATCATAACATACACATTTTCATTGTATACTCAAGAAATGTACATCAAAACATACACATTTTCAGTGTACATTCAAGAAATGTACATCAAAACATACACATTTTCATTGTATATACAAGAAATGTATATCAAAACATACTCATTTTCAGTGTACATTCAAGAAATGTACATCAAAACATACACATTTTCATTGTACATTCAAGAAATATATATCAAAACACACATTTTCAGTGTACATTCAAGAAATGTACATCAAAAACATACATTTTCATTGTATATACAAGAAATGTATATCAAAACATACACATTTTCAGTGTACATTCAAGAAATGTAGATCAAAACATACACACTTTCATTGTATATACAAGAAATGTACATCAAAACATACACATCTTCATTGTACACTAAAGAAATGTACATCAAAACATACACACTTTCAGTGTACATTCAAGAAATGTACAACAAAACATACACATTTTCATTGTACATTCAAGAAATGTACATCAAAACATACACATTTTCATTGCACATTCAAGAAATGTACATCAAAACATACACATTTTCATTGTACATTCAAGAAATGTACAACAAAAGATACACATTTTCATTGTACATTCAAGAAATGTACATCAAAACATACATATTTTCATTGTATACTCAAGAAATGTACATCAAAACATACACATTTTCATTGTATACTCAAGAAATGTACATCAAAACATACACATTTTCATTGTATATACCAGAAATGTACATCAAAACATACACATTTTCATTGTACATTCAAGAAATGTAAATCAAAACATACACATTTTCATTGTATATACCAGAAATGTACATCAAAACATACACATTTTCAGTGTACATTCAAGAAATGTACATCAAAACATACACATTTTCATTGTACATTCAAGAAATGTACATCAAAACATACACATTTTCAGTGTACATTCAAGAAATGTACATGAAAACATATACATTTTCATTGTACATTCAAGAAATGTATATCAAAACATACACATTTTCAGACTACATTCAAGAAATGTACTTCAAAGCATACACATTTTCATTGTATATACAAGAAATGTACATCAAAACATACACATCTTCATTGTACATTCTAGAAATATACATCAAAACATACACATTTTGATTGTATATACAAGAAATGTACATCAAAACATACATATTTTCAATGTACACTCAAGAAATGTACATCAAAACATACACATTTTCAGTGTACATTCATGAAATGTATATCAAAACATACACATTTTCATTATACATTCCAGAAATGTACATCTAAACATACATATTTTCAGTGTACATTCAAGAAATGTACATCAAAACATACACATTTTCATTGTATATACAAGAAATGTACACCAAAACATACACATTTTCATTGTATATACAAGAAATGTACACCAAAACATTTACATTTTCATTGTACATTCAAGAAATGTACATCAAAACATACACATTTTCATTGTACATTCAAGAAATATAGATCAAAACATACACGTTTTCATTGTACATTCAAGAAATGTACATCAAAACATACACATTTTCATTGTACATTCAAGAAATGTACATCAAAACATAGACATTTTGAGTGTACATTCCAGAAATATACATCAAAACATACACATTTTCATTGTATGTACCAGAAATGTACATCAAAACATACACATTTTCATTGTACATTCAAGAAATGTACATCAAAACATACACATTTTCAGTGTACATTCAAGAAATATACATCAAAACATACACATTTTCATGATACATTCAAGAAATATAGATCAAAACATACACATTTTAATTGTATATACAAGAAATGTACATCAAAACATACACATTTTGAGTGTAAATTCAAGAAATATACATCAAAACATACACATTTTCATTGTACATACCAGAAATGTACATCTAAAACATAGACATTTTCAGTGTACATTGAAGAAATATACATCAAAACATACACATTTTCATTGTATGTACCATAAATGTACATCAAAACATACACATTTTCATTGTACATTCAAGAAATGTACATCAAAACATACACATTTTCAGTGTACATTCAAGAAATATACATCAAAACATACACATTTTCATGATACATTCAAGAAATATAGATCAAAACATACACATTTTCATTGTATATACAAGAAATGTACATCAAAACATACACATTTTGAGTGTAAATTCAAGAAATATACATCAAAACATACACATTTTCATTGTACATACCAGAAATGTACATCAAAACATACACATTTTCAGTGTACATTGAAGAAATATACATCAAAACATACACATTTTCATTGTATATACCAGAAATGTACATCAAAACATACACATTTTCATTGTACATTCAAGAAATGTAAATCAAAACATACACATTTTCAGTGTACATTCAAGAAATATAGATCAAAACATACGCATTTTCACGATACATTCAAGAAATATACATCAAAACATACACATTTTCATTGTACATTCAAGAAATGTACATCAAAACATACACATTTCCATTGTACACTCAAGAAATGTACATCAAAACTTACACATTTTGTTTGTACACTCAAGAAATGTACATCAAAACATACACATTTATGTTTGTACACTCAAGGAATGTAGATAAAAAACTTACACATTTTCATTGTATATACAAGAATTGTACATCAAAACATACACATTTTCATTGTATATACAACAAATGTACATCAAAACATACACATTTTCATTTTACATTCAAGAAATGTAAATCAAAACATACACATTTTCATTGTATATACCAGAAATGTACATCAAAACATACACATTTTCATTGTACATTCAAGAAATGTACATCAAAACATACACATTTTGAGTGTACATTCCAGAAGTATACATCAAAACATACACATTTTCATTGCACATTCAAGCAATATACATCAAATGATACACATTTTCAGTGTACATTCAAGAAATGTACATCAAAACATACACATTTTCATTGTATATACCAGAAATGTACATCAAAACATACACATTTTCATTGCACATTCATGAAATATACATCAAAACATACACATTTTCAGTGTACATTCAAGAAATGTACATCAAAACATACACATTTTCATTGTGTATACCAGAAATGTACATCAAAACATACACATTTTGACTGTACATTCTAGAAATATACATCAAAACATACACATTTTCATTGTATATACCAGAAATGCACATCAAAACATACACATTTTCATTGTACATTCAAGAACTGTACATCAAAACATACACATTTTCAGTGTACATTCAAGAAATGTACATCAAAACATACACATTTTCAGTGTACATTCAAGAAACGTACATCTAAACATACTCATTTTCATTGTATATACAAGAAATGTACATCAAAACATACACATTTTCATTGTATATACAAGAAATGTATATCAAAACATACACATTTTCAGTGTACATTCAAGAAATGTACATCAAAACATACACATTTTCATTGTACATTCAAGAAATATACATCAAAACATACACATTTTCATTGTACATTCAAGAAATGTGCAACAAAACATACACATTTTCATTGTATATACCAGAAATGTACATCAAAACATACACATTTTGAGTGTACATTCTAGAAATATACATCAAAACATACACATTTTCGTTGTATATACCAGAAATGCACATCAAAACATACACATTTTCATTGTACATTCAAGAACTGTACATCAAAACATACACATTTTCAGTGTACATTCAAGAAATGTACATCAAAACATACACATTTTCAGTGTACATTCAAGAAATGTATATCAAAACATACACATTTTCATTGTACATTCAAGAAATGTACATCAAAACATACACATTTTCATTGTACATTCAAGAAATGTACATCAAAACATACACATTTTCAGTGTACATTCAAGAAATGTACATCAAAACATACACATTTTCAGTGTACATTCAAGAAATATATATCAAAACATACACATATTCAGTGTAAATTCAAGAAATGCACATCAAAACATATACATTTTCATTGTATATACAAGAAATGTATATCAAAACATACACATTTTCAGTGTAAATTCAAGGAATGTACATCAAAACATACACATTTTCAGTATATATTCTAGAAATATACATCAAAACATACACATTTTCATTGTATATACAAGAAATGTACATCAAAACATACATATTTTCAATGTACACTCAAGAAATGTACATCAAAACATACACATTTTCAGTGTACATTCATGAAATGTATATCAAAACATACACATTTTCATTATACATTCCAGAAATGTACATCAAAACATACACATTTTCAGTGTACATTCAAGAAATGTTCATCAAAACATACACATTTTCATTGTATATACAAGAAATGTACACCAAAACATACACATTTTCATTGTATATACAAGAAATGTACACCAAAACATACACATTTTCATTGTACATTCAAGAAATGTACATCAAAACATACACATTTTCATTGTACATTCAAGAAATATACATCAAAACATACACGTTTTCATTGTACATTCAAGAAATGTACATCAAAACATACACATTTTCATTGTACATTCAAGAAATGTACATCAAAACATACACATTTTAAGTGTACATTCAAGAAATGTACATCTAAAACATAGACATTTTGAGTGTACATTCCAGAAATATACATCAAAACATACACATTTTCATTGTATATACCAGAAATGTACATCAAAACATACACATTTTCATTGTACATTCAAGAAATGTACATCAAAACATACACATTTTCAGTGTACATTCAAGAAATATACATCAAAACATACACATTTTCATGATACATTCAAGAAATATAGATCAAAACATACACATTTTCATTGTATATACAAGAAATGTACATCAAAACATACACATTTTGAGTGTAAATTCAAGAAATATACATCAAAACATACACATTTTCATTGTACATACCAGAAATGTACATCAAAACATACACATTTTCAGCGTACATTGAAGAAATATACATCAAAACATACACATTTTCATTGTATATACCAGAAATGTACATCAAAACATACACAATTTCATTGTACATTCAAGAAATGTACATCAAAACATACACATTTTCAGTGTACATTCAAGAAATATACATCAAAACATACGCATTTTCACGATACATTCAAGAAATATACATCCAAACACACATTTTCATTGTACATTCAAGAAATGTACATCAAAACATACAGATTTCCATTGTACACTCAAGAAATGTACATCAAAACTTACACATTTTGTTTGTACACTCAAGAAATGTACATCAAAACATACACATTTATGTTTGTACACTCAAGGAATGTAGATAAAAAACTTACACATTTTCATTGTATATACAAGTATTGTACATCAAAACATACACATTTTCATTGTATATACAAGAAATGTACATCAAAACATACACATTTTCATTTTACATTCAAGAAATGTAAATCAAAACATACACATTTTCATTGTATATACCAGAAATGTACATCAAAACATATACATTTTCATTGTACATTCAAGAAATGTACATCAAAACATACACATTTTGAGTGTACATTCCAGAAGTATACATCAAAACATACACATTTTCATTGCACATTCAAGCAATATACATCAAATGATACACATTTTCAGTGTACATTCAAGAAATGTACATCAAAGCATACACATTTTCATTGTATATACCAGAAATGTACATCAAAACATACACATTTTCATTGTACATTCAAGAAATGTACATCAAAACATACACATTTTCATTGCACATTCATGAAATATACATCAAAACATAACATTTTCAGTGTACATTCAAGAAATGTACATCAAAAAATACACATTTTCATTGTATATACCAGAAATGTACATCAAAACATACACATTTTGACTGTACATTCTAGAAATATACATCAAAACATACACATTTTCATTGTATATACCAGAAATGCACATCAAAACATACACATTTTCATTGTACATTCAAGAACTGTACATCAAAACATAAACATTTGCAGTGTACATTCAAGAAATGTACATCAAAACATACACATTTTCAGTGTACATTCAAGAAACGTACATCCAAACATACTCATTTTCTTTGTATATACAAGAAATGTACATCAAAACATACACATTTTCATTGTATATACAAGAAATGTATATCAAAACATACACATTTTCAGTGTACATTCAAGAAATGTACATCAAAACATACACATTTTCATTGTACATTCAAGAAATATACATCAAAACATACACATTTTCATTGTACATTCAAGAAATGTACAACAAAACATACACATTTTCATTGTATATACCAGAAATGTACATCAAAACATACACATTTTGAGTGTACATTCTAGAAATATACATCAAAACATACACATTTTCGTTGTATATACCAGAAATGCACATCAAAACATACACATTTTCATTGTACATTCAAGAACTGTACATCAAAACATACACATTTTCAGTGTACATTCAAGAAATGTACATCAAAACATACACATTTTCAGTGTACATTCAAGAAATGTATATCAAAACATACACACTTTCATTGTACATTCAAGAAATGTACATCAAAACATACACATTTTCATTGTACATTCAAGAAATGTACATCAAAACATACACATTTTCAGTGTACATTCAAGAAATGTACATCAAAACATACACATTTTCAGTGTACATTCAAGAAATACATATCAAAACGTACACATATTCAGTGTACATTCAAGAAATGTACATCAAAACATATACATTTTCATTGTACACTAAAGAAATGTACATCAAAACATACACACTTTCAGTGTACATTCAAGAAATGTGCAACAAAACATATACATTTTCATTGTACATTAAAGAAATGTACATCAAAACATACACAATTTCATTGTACATTCAAGAAGTGTACATCAAAACATACACATTTTCATTGTACACTCAAGAAATGTACATCAAAACATACACATTTTCATTGTACACTCAAGAAATGTACATCAAAACATACACATTTTCATTGTACATTCAAGAAATGTATATCAAAACATACACATTTTCATTGTACTTTCAAGAAATGTACATCGAAACATACACATTTTCATTGTACATTCAAGAAATGTACATCAAAACATACACAATTTCATTGTACATTCAAGAAATGTACATCAAGAGATACACATTTTCATTGTACACTCTAGAAATGTACATCAAAACATACATATTTTCATTGTATACTCAAGAAATGTACATCAAAACATACACATTTATAGTGTACATTCAAGAAATGTACATCAAAACATACACATTTTCAGTGTACATTCAAGAAATGTACATCAAAAGACACACATTTTCAGTGTACATTCAAGAAATATACATCAAAACATAGACATTTTCATTGTACATTCAAGAAATATACATCAAAACATACAGATTTTCAGTGTAGATTCAAGAAATGTACATCAAAACATACACATTTTCATTGTATATACCAAAAATATACATCAAAACATACACATTTTCATTGTATATACAAGAAATGTACACCAAAACATACACATTTTCATTGTATATACAAGAAATGTACACCAAAACATACACATTTTCATCGCACATTCAAGAAATGTACATCAAAACATACACATTTTCATTGTACATTCAAGAAATATACATCAAAACATACATATTTTCATTGTACATTCAAGAAATGTACAACAAAACATACACATTTTCATTGTACATTCAAGAAATGTACAGCAAAACATACACATCTTCAGTGTACATTCAAGAAATGTACATCTAAAACATAGACATTTTGAGTGTACATTCAAGAAATATATATCAAAACATACACATATTCAGTGTACATTCAAGAAATGTACATCAAAACATATACATTTTCATTGTATATACAAGAAATGTATATCAAAACATACACATTTTCAGTGTACATTCAAGAAATGTACATCAAAACATACACATTTTCAGTATATATTCAAGAAATGTACATCAAAACATACACATTTTCATTGTATATACAAGAAATGTACATCAAAACATACACATTTTCATTGTATATTCAAGAAATGTATATCAAAACATACACATTTTCAGTGTATATACAAGATATGTACATCAAAACATACACATTTTCATTGTATACTCAAGAAATGTACATCAAAACATACACATTTTCATTGTACATTCAAGAAATGTTCATCATAACATACACATTTTCATTGTATACTCAAGAAATGTACATCAAAACATACACATTTTCAGTGTACATTCAAGAAATGTACATCAAAACATACACATTTTCATTGTATATACAAGAAATGTATATCAAAACATACTCATTTTCAGTGTACATTCAAGAAATGTACATCAAAACATACACATTTTCATTGTACATTCAAGAAATATATGTCAAAACATACACATTTTCAGTGTACATTCAAGAAATGTACATCAAAAACATATACATTTTCATTGTATATACAAGAAATGTATATCAAAACATACACATTTTCAGTGTACATTCAAGAAATGTAGATCAAAACATACACACTTTCATTGTATATACAAGAAATGTACATCAAAACATACACATCTTCATTGTACACTAATGAAATGTACATCAAAACATACACACTTTCAGTGTACATTCAAGAAATGTACAACAAAACATACACATTTTCATTGTACATTCAAGAAATGTACATCAAAAGATACACATTTTCATTGTACATTCAAGAAATGTACATCAAAACATACACATTTTCATTGTATACTCAAGAAATGTACATCAAAACATACACATTTTCATTGTATATTCAAGAAATGTACATCAAAACATACACATTTTCATTGTATATACCAGAAATGTACATCAAAACATACACATTTTCATTGTACATTCAAGAAATGTAAATCAAAACATACACATTTTCATTATATATACCAGAAATGTACATCAAAACATACACATTTTCAGTGTACATTCAAGAAATGTACATCAAAACATACACATTTTCATTGTACATTCAAGAAATGTACATCAAAACATACGCATTTTCAGTGTACATTCAAGAAATGTACATGAAAACATATACATTTTCATTGTACATTCAAGAAATGTATATCAAAACATACACATTTTCAGATTACATTCAAGAAATGTACTTCAAAGCATACACATTTTCATTCTATATACAAGAAATGTACATCAAAACATACACATCTTCATTGTACATTCTAGAAATATACATCAAAACATACACATTTTCATTGTATATACAAGAAATGTACATCAAAACATACATATTTACAATGTACACTCAAGAAATGTACATCAAAACATACACATTTTCAGTGTACATTCATGAAATTTATATCAAAACATACACATTTTCATTATACATTCCAGAAATGTACATCAAAACATACACATTTTCAGTGTACATTCAAGAAATGTTCATCAAAACATACACATTTTCATTGTATATACAAGAAATGTAAACCAAAACATACACATTTTCATTGTATATACAAGAAATGTACACCAAAACATATACATTTTCATTGTACATTCAAGAAATGTACATCAAAACATACACATTTTCATTGTACATTCAAGAAATATACATCAAAACATACACGTTTTCATTGTACATTCAAGAAATGTACATCAAAACATACACATTTTCATTGTACATTCAAGAAATGTACATCAAAACATACACATTTTCAGTGTACATTCAAGAAATGTACATCTAAAACATAGACATTTTGAGTGTACATTCCAGAAATATACATCAAAACATACACATTTTCATTGTATATACCAGAAATGTACATCAAAACATACACATTTTCATTGTACATTCAAGAAATGTACATCAAAACATACACATTTTCAGTGTACATTCAAGAAATATACATCAAAACATACACATTTTGATGATACATTCAAGAAATATAGATCAAAACATACACATTTTCATTGTATATACAAGAAATGTACATCAAAACATACACATTTTGAGTGTAAATTCAAGAAATATACATCAAAACATACACATTTTCATTGTACATACCAGAAATGTACATCAAAACATACACATTTTCAGTGTACATTGAAGAAATATACATCAAAACATACACATTTTCATTGTATATACCAGAAATGTACATCAAAACATACACATTTTCATTGTACATTCAAGAAATGTACATCAAAACATACACATTTTCAGTGTACATTCAAGAAATATACATCAAAACATACGCATTTTCACGATACATTCAAGAAATATACATCAAAACATACACATTTTCATTGTACATTCAAGAAATGTACATCAAAACATACACATTTTCATTGTACATTCAAGAAATGTACAACAAAACATACACATTTTCATTGTATATACCAGAAATGTACATCAAAACATACACATTTTGAGTGTACATTCTAGAAATATACATCAAAACATACACATTTTCGTTGTATATACCAGAAATGCACATCAAAACATACACATTTTCATTGTACATTCAAGAACTGTACATCAAAACATACACATTTTCAGTGTACATTCAAGAAATGTACATCAAAACATACACATTTTCAGTGTACATTCAAGAAATGTATATCAAAACATACACACTTTCATTGTACATTCAAGAAATGTACATCAAAACATACACATTTTCATTGTACATTCAAGAAATGTACATCAAAACATACACATTTTCAGTGTACATTCAAGAAATGTACATCAAAACATACACATTTTCAGTGTACATTCAAGAAATACATATCAAAACGTACACATATTCAGTGTACATTCAAGAAATGTACATCAAAACATATACATTTTCATTGTACACTAAAGAAATGTACATCAAAACATACACACTTTCAGTGTACATTCAAGAAATGTGCAACAAAACATATACATTTTCATTGTACATTAAAGAAATGTACATCAAAACATACACAATTTCATTGTACATTCAAGAAGTGTACATCAAAACATACACATTTTCATTGTACACTCAAGAAATGTACATCAAAACATACACATTTTCATTGTACACTCAAGAAATGTACATCAAAACATACACATTTTCATTGTACATTCAAGAAATGTATATCAAAACATACACATTTTCATTGTACTTTCAAGAAATGTACATCGAAACATACACATTTTCATTGTACATTCAAGAAATGTACATCAAAACATACACAATTTCATTGTACATTCAAGAAATGTACATCAAGAGATACACATTTTCATTGTACACTCTAGAAATGTACATCAAAACATACATATTTTCATTGTATACTCAAGAAATGTACATCAAAACATACACATTTATAGTGTACATTCAAGAAATGTACATCAAAACATACACATTTTCAGTGTACATTCAAGAAATGTACATCAAAAGACACACATTTTCAGTGTACATTCAAGAAATATACATCAAAACATAGACATTTTCATTGTACATTCAAGAAATATACATCAAAACATACAGATTTTCAGTGTAGATTCAAGAAATGTACATCAAAACATACACATTTTCATTGTATATACCAAAAATATACATCAAAACATACACATTTTCATTGTATATACAAGAAATGTACACCAAAACATACACATTTTCATTGTATATACAAGAAATGTACACCAAAACATACACATTTTCATCGCACATTCAAGAAATGTACATCAAAACATACACATTTTCATTGTACATTCAAGAAATATACATCAAAACATACATATTTTCATTGTACATTCAAGAAATGTACAACAAAACATACACATTTTCATTGTACATTCAAGAAATGTACATCAAAACATACACATCTTCAGTGTACATTCAAGAAATGTACATCTAAAACATAGACATTTTGAGTGTACATTCAAGAAATATATATCAAAACATACACATATTCAGTGTACATTCAAGAAATGTACATCAAAACATATACATTTTCATTGTATATACAAGAAATGTATATCAAAACATACACATTTTCAGTGTACATTCAAGAAATGTACATCAAAACATACACATTTTCAGTATATATTCAAGAAATGTACATCAAAACATACACATTTTCATTGTATATACAAGAAATGTACATCAAAACATACACATTTTCATTGTATATTCAAGAAATGTATATCAAAACATACACATTTTCAGTGTATATACAAGATATGTACATCAAAACATACACATTTTCATTGTATACTCAAGAAATGTACATCAAAACATACACATTTTCATTGTACATTCAAGAAATGTTCATCATAACATACACATTTTCATTGTATACTCAAGAAATGTACATCAAAACATACACATTTTCAGTGTACATTCAAGAAATGTACATCAAAACATACACATTTTCATTGTATATACAAGAAATGTATATCAAAACATACTCATTTTCAGTGTACATTCAAGAAATGTACATCAAAACATACACATTTTCATTGTACATTCAAGAAATATATGTCAAAACATACACATTTTCAGTGTACATTCAAGAAATGTACATCAAAAACATATACATTTTCATTGTATATACAAGAAATGTATATCAAAACATACACATTTTCAGTGTACATTCAAGAAATGTAGATCAAAACATACACACTTTCATTGTATATACAAGAAATGTACATCAAAACATACACATCTTCATTGTACACTAATGAAATGTACATCAAAACATACACACTTTCAGTGTACATTCAAGAAATGTACAACAAAACATACACATTTTCATTGTACATTCAAGAAATGTACATCAAAAGATACACATTTTCATTGTACATTCAAGAAATGTACATCAAAACATACACATTTTCATTGTATACTCAAGAAATGTACATCAAAACATACACATTTTCATTGTATACTCAAGAAATGTACATCAAAACATACACATTTTCATTGTATATACCAGAAATGTACATCAAAACATACACATTTTCATTGTACATTCAAGAAATGTAAATCAAAACATACACATTTTCATTATATATACCAGAAATGTACATCAAAACATACACATTTTCAGTGTACATTCAAGAAATGTACATCAAAACATACACATTTTCATTGTACATTCAAGAAATGTACATCAAAACATACGCATTTTCAGTGTACATTCAAGAAATGTACATGAAAACATATACATTTTCATTGTACATTCAAGAAATGTATATCAAAACATACACATTTTCAGATTACATTCAAGAAATGTACTTCAAAGCATACACATTTTCATTCTATATACAAGAAATGTACATCAAAACATACACATCTTCATTGTACATTCTAGAAATATACATCAAAACATACACATTTTCATTGTATATACAAGAAATGTACATCAAAACATACATATTTACAATGTACACTCAAGAAATGTACATCAAAACATACACATTTTCAGTGTACATTCATGAAATTTATATCAAAACATACACATTTTCATTATACATTCCAGAAATGTACATCAAAACATACACATTTTCAGTGTACATTCAAGAAATGTTCATCAAAACATACACATTTTCATTGTATATACAAGAAATGTAAACCAAAACATACACATTTTCATTGTATATACAAGAAATGTACACCAAAACATATACATTTTCATTGTACATTCAAGAAATGTACATCAAAACATACACATTTTCATTGTACATTCAAGAAATATACATCAAAACATACACGTTTTCATTGTACATTCAAGAAATGTACATCAAAACATACACATTTTCATTGTACATTCAAGAAATGTACATCAAAACATACACATTTTCAGTGTACATTCAAGAAATGTACATCTAAAACATAGACATTTTGAGTGTACATTCCAGAAATATACATCAAAACATACACATTTTCATTGTATATACCAGAAATGTACATCAAAACATACACATTTTCATTGTACATTCAAGAAATGTACATCAAAACATACACATTTTCAGTGTACATTCAAGAAATATACATCAAAACATACACATTTTGATGATACATTCAAGAAATATAGATCAAAACATACACATTTTCATTGTATATACAAGAAATGTACATCAAAACATACACATTTTGAGTGTAAATTCAAGAAATATACATCAAAACATACACATTTTCATTGTACATACCAGAAATGTACATCAAAACATACACATTTTCAGTGTACATTGAAGAAATATACATCAAAACATACACATTTTCATTGTATATACCAGAAATGTACATCAAAACATACACATTTTCATTGTACATTCAAGAAATGTACATCAAAACATACACATTTTCAGTGTACATTCAAGAAATATACATCAAAACATACGCATTTTCACGATACATTCAAGAAATATACATCAAAACATACACATTTTCATTGTACATTCAAGAAATGTACATCAAAACATACACATTTCCATTGTACACTCAAGAAATGTACATCAAAACTTACACATTTTGTTTGTACACTCAAGAAATGTACATCAAAACATACACATTTATGTTTGTACACTCAAGGAATGTAGATAAAAAACTTACACATTTTCATTGTATATACAAGAATTGTACATCAAAACATACACATTTTCATTGTATATACAAGAAATGTACATCAAAACATACACATTTTCATTGTACATTCAAGAAATGTAAATCAAAACATACACATTTTCATTGTATATACCAGAAATGTACATCAAAACATACACATTTTCATTGTACATTCAAGAAATGTACATCAAAACATACACATTTTGAGTGTACATTCCAGAAGTATACATCAAAACATACACATTTTCATTGCACATTCAAGCAATATACATC
Organism: Tenodera sinensis; assembly: GCA_030765045.1. NCBI lineage: Eukaryota > Metazoa > Arthropoda > Insecta > Mantodea > Mantidae > Tenodera > Tenodera sinensis. The sequence goes on along the minus strand of CM060970.1, from coordinate 109,990,948 downwards.
AAATGATACACATTTTCAGTGTACATTCAAGAAATGTACATCAAAACATACACATTTTCATTGTATATACCAGAAATGTACATCAAAACATACACATTTTCATTGTACATTCAAGAAATGTACATCAAAACATACACATTTTCATTGCACATTCATGAAATATACATCAAAACATACACATTTTCAGTGTACATTCAAGAAATGTACATCAAAACATACACATTTTCATTGTATATACCAGAAATGTACATCAAAACATACACATTTTGACTGTACATTCTAGAAATATACATCAAAACATACACATTTTCATTGTATATACCAGAAATGCACATCAAAACATACACATTTTCATTGTACATTCAAGAACTGTACATCAAAACATACACATTTTCAGTGTACATTCAAGAAATGTACATCAAAACATACACATTTTCAGTGTACATTCAAGAAACGTACATCTAAACATACTCATTTTCATTGTATATACAAGAAATGTACATCAAAACATACACATTTTCATTGTATATACAAGAAATGTATATCAAAACATACACATTTTCAGTGTACATTCAAGAAATGTACATCAAAACATACACATTTTCATTGTACATTCAAGAAATATACATCAAAACATACACATTTTCATTGTACATTCAAGAAATGTACAACAAAACATACACATTTTCATTGTATATACCAGAAATGTACATCAAAACATACACATTTTGAGTGTACATTCTATATAGCGTTTCACTCTTAGAAGACAGTATGGAGTTAAATGGGACATCTCTGTCTCTATCTAGCGCATACAAGTTGCCATTAGCCGCGTCCTTTTCTACCCTCGCTCTGTTGCCACATTCCTAATAGCATGGTATAAATATTCATTTGTTATAAATTTCAGGTTTGAACACATTATCCTACGCAGAATTTTTTTCTCTATCAGGTTATATCCTTTTCAGAGTCATTATACATTTCTATAGGTCCAAATTTCTTCAGAAAACGTTTTTTTCAATAGAAGTCCGATATTTGCTGTTTCTACACTCATCACGCACTAACTAACAAACTAACTGCTAGAATGCATCTATATTTTTTTCTTAGGTAGAGTAGACTGTAGTGCTACTACCTGCCTACTTTGAATTCTCTATGTTTACCCAGTTAAGGGTTATAATTTTTTAAATTAAATGTTTTCGGAAAATTTTATATCTGTGCACTGCAAAAGTTACGCAGTGTGAAACTTTTTTGATATTGAGTTTACATCAGGGAACCAGCGAGAACAAATGTTGAGGAAGGTTGGAGAAAGTTTTTAAAATAAACCAAAAGGCAGTAACCTCTTTCTTTTATCCAATAAGGCAAACAAAAGGTATTCATCTATTCAGCGTCAGGCCTGACACAGACGATAGTATAAGGAGCAGCACTAACATTAGTTCGAAAGGAGCCGTGTGTGTAACTGTGAGCTGTTATTGCGTTATTTGTTTAATATTTTTGTAAATATTTGTAGTTATGGAGGGGGAAGCTAGGAAGAGACGATATGTTGGTAAATTAAGAAGTAAGGAACGCCAAGTAATTATGAATGTGTTAGATTATTTTTGAAGCAAAATGCTTGGCAGTAAAGGCAGTAAAAGAAACAGCTAAGGCTATCGGGTGTTCAGAAGCAGTAGTGTGTATGATTAAAAAGGAACTAATGTAAGGACCTCTAAGAACGCCATCGAAAAAGAAAGCAAAAGGGGCGGGACTACACAAAACGCTAGGTTAACGCAATATGATTGAATAGTGCAAGGTGGAGTGCGGCGAATTGTTCATTCTTTACTGTTTGCAAATATTCCACCCATGCTGAATATAATTTTGTCACAGTTCAACAGTGATGAGACCCTACCAAATTTCTCAAGGGCCACTCTGATTTGGGGTTCGAATATGAAAGAAAGGGTAACAAGTGCATATTAATAGAAAGAGACGATATCGATATCATCAGATGGCGACATAAATATCTAAAAGACGTAAAAGATTTAGGGACCAGGGGAAATCAATTGTTTATACAGACGAGTCATTTGTAAATTTAGGTCATACAGTAACAAAGGCGTGGAGGGATACCAAAGTTAAAAGTGTCCGTCTCGTCAAGCAGCAATTGAAGGACTATGTACAGGACTCAGGCCACCTCGAGTCGCTCGCGGAGAAAGATTCGCAACTAGTACATGTTGCAACACTGCGCTCCATTTAACCTGTACTGTCTTTTAAGGGTGAGACGCGCTTTAGAAATATACATCAAAACATACACATTTTCGTTGTATATACCAGAAATGCACATCAAAACATACACATTTTCATTGTACATTCAAGAACTGTACATCAAAACATACACATTTTCAGTGTACATTCAAGAAATGTACATCAAAACATACACATTTTCAGTGTACATTCAAGAAATGTATATCAAAACATACACATTTTCATTGTACATTCAAGAAATGTACATCAAAACATACACATTTTCATTGTACATTCAAGAAATGTACATCAAAACATACACATTTTCAGTGTACATTCAAGAAATGTACATCAAAACATACACATTTTCAGTGTACATTCAAGAAATATATATCAAAACATACACATATTCAGTGTACATTCAAGAAATGTACATCAAAACATATACATTTTCATTGTATATACAAGAAATGTATATCAAAACATACACATTTTCAGTGTACATTCAAGAAATGTACATCAAAACATACACATTTTCAGTATATATTCTAGAAATATACATCAAAACATACACATTTTCATTGTATATACAAGAAATGTACATCAAAACATACATATTTTCAATGTACACTCAAGAAATGTACATCAAAACATTCACATTTTCAGTGTACATTCATGAAATGTATATCAAAACATACACATTTTCATTATACATTCCAGAAATGTACATCAAAACATACACATTTTCAGTGTACATTCAAGAAATGTACATCAAAACATACACATTTTCATTGTATATACAAGAAATGTACACCAAAACATACACACTTTCATTGTATATACAAGAAATGTACACCAAAACATACACATTTTCATTGTACATTCAAGAAATGTACATCAAAACATACACATTTTCATTGTACATTCAAGAAATATACATCAAAACATACACGTTTTCATTGTAATTTCAAGAAATGTACATCAAAACATACACATTTTCATTGTACATTCAAGAAATGTACATCAAAACATACACATTTTCAGTGTACATTCAAGAAATGTACATCTAAAACATAGACATTTTGAGTGTACATTCCAGAAATATACATCAAAACATACACATTTTCATTGTATATACCAGAAATGTACATCAAAACATACACATTTTCATTGTACATTCAAGAAATGTACATCAAAACATACACATTTTCAGTGTACATTCAAGAAATATACATCAAAACATACACATTTTGATGACGCATTCAAGAAATATAGATCAAAACATACACATTTTCATTGTATATACAAGAAATGTACATCAAAACATACACATTTTGAGTGTAAATTCAAGAAATATACATCAAAACATACACATTTTCATTGTACATACCAGAAATGTACATCAAAACATACACATTTTCAGTGTACATTGAAGAAATATACATCAAAACATACACATTTTCATTGTATATACCAGAAATGTACATCAAAACATACACATTTTCATTGTACATTCAAGAAATGTACATCAAAACATACACATTTTCAGTGTACATTCAAGAAATATACATCAAAACATACGCATTTTCACGATACATTCAAGAAATATACATCAAAACATACACATTTTCATTGTACATTCAAGAAATGTACATCAAAACATACACATTTCCATTGTACACTCAAGAAATGTACATCAAAACTTACACATTTTGTTTGTACACTCAAGAAATGTACATCAAAACATACACATTTATGTTTGTACACTCAAGGAATGTAGATAAAAAACTTACACATTTTCATTGTATATACAAGAATTGTACATCAAAACATACACATTTTCATTGTATATACAAGAAATGTACATCAAAACATACACATTTTCATTGTACATTCAAGAAATGTAAATCAAAACATACACATTTTCATTGTATATACAAGAAATGTATATCAAAACATACACATTTTCAGTGTATATACAAGATATGTACATCAAAACATACACATTTTCATTGTATACTCAAGAAATGTACATCAAAACATACACATTTTCATTGTACATTCAAGAAATGTTCATCATAACATACACATTTTCATTGTATACTCAAGAAATGTACATCAAAACATACACATTTTCAGTGTACATTCAAGAAATGTACATCAAAACATACACATTTTCATTGTATATACAAGAAATGTATATCAAAACATACTCATTTTCAGTGTACATTCAAGAAATGTACATCAAAACATACACATTTTCATTGTACATTCAAGAAATATATGTCAAAACATACACATTTTCAGTGTACATTCAAGAAATGTACATCAAAAACATATACATTTTCATTGTATATACAAGAAATGTATATCAAAACATACACATTTTCAGTGTACATTCAAGAAACGTAGATCAAAACATACACACTTTCATTGTATATACAAGAAATGTACATCAAAACATACACATCTTCATTGTACACTAATGAAATGTACATCAAAACATACACACTTTCAGTGTACATTCAAGAAATGTACAACAAAACATACACATTTTCATTGTACATTCAAGAAAGGTACATCAAAACATACACATTTTCATTGCACATTCAAGAAATGTACATCAAAACATACACATTTTCATTGTACATTCAAGAAATGTACATCAAAAGATACACATTTTCATTGTACATTCAAGAAATGTACATCAAAACATACACATTTTCATTGTATACTCAAGAAATTTACATCAAAACATACACATTTTCATTGTATACTCAAGAAATGTACATCAAAACATACACATTTTCATTGTATATACCAGAAATGTACATCAAAACATACACATTTTCATTGTACATTCAAGAAATGTAAATCAAAACATACACATTTTCATTGTATATACCAGAAATGTACATCAAAACATACACATTTTCAGTGTACATTCAAGAAATGTACATCAAAACATACACATTTTCATTGTACATTCAAGAAATGTACATCAAAACATACGCATTTTCAGTGTACATTCAAGAAATGTACATGAAAACATATACATTTTCATTGTACATTCAAGAAATGTATATCAAAACATACACATTTTCAGATTACATTCAAGAAATGTACTTCAAAGCATACACATTTTCATTCTATATACAAGAAATGTACATCAAAACATACACATCTTCATTGTACATTCTAGAAATATACATCAAAACATACACATTTTCATTGAATATACAAGAAATGTACATCAAAACATACATATTTTCAATGTACACTCAAGAAATGTACATCAAAACATACACATTTTCAGTGTACATTCATGAAATTTATATCAAAACATACACATTTTCATTATACATTCCAGAAATGTACATCAAAACATACACATTTTCAGTGTACATTCAAGAAATGTTCATCAAAACATACACATTTTCATTGTATATACAAGAAATGTAAACCAAAACATACACATTTTCATTGTATATACAAGAAATGTACACCAAAACATATACATTTTCATTGTACATTCAAGAAATGTACATCAAAACATACACATTTTCATTGTACATTCAAGAAATATACATCAAAACATACACGTTTTCATTGTACATTCAAGAAATGTACATCAAAACATACACATTTTCAGTGTACATTCAAGAAATGTACATCTAAAACATAGACATTTTGAGTGTACATTCCAGAAATATACATCAAAACATACACATTTTCATTGTATATACCAGAAATGTACATCAAAACATACACATTTTCATTGTACATTCAAGAAATGTACATCAAAACATACACATTTTCAGTGTACATTCAAGAAATATACATCAAAACATACACATTTTGATGATACATTCAAGAAATATAGATCAAAACATACACATTTTCATTGTATATACAAGAAATGTACATCAAAACATACACATTTTGAGTGTAAATTCAAGAAATATACATCAAAACATACACATTTTCATTGTACATACCAGAAATGTACATCAAAACATACACATTTTCAGTGTACATTGAAGAAATATACATCAAAACATACACATTTTCATTGTATATACCAGAAATGTACATCAAAACATACACATTTTCATTGTACATTCAAGAAATGTACATCAAAACATACACATTTTCAGTGTACATTCAAGAAATATACATCAAAACATACGCATTTTCACGATACATTCAAGAAATATACATCAAAACATACACATTTTCATTGTACATTCAAGAAATGTACATCAAAACATACACATTTCCATTGTACACTCAAGAAATGTACATCAAAACTTACACATTTTGTTTGTACACTCAAGAAATGTACATCAAAACATACACATTTATGTTTGTACACTCAAGGAATGTAGATAAAAAACTTACACATTTTCATTGTATATACAAGAATTGTACATCAAAACATACACATTTTCATTGTATATACAAGAAATGTACATCAAAACATACACATTTTCATTGTACATTCAAGAAATGTAAATCAAAACATACACATTTTCATTGTATATACCAGAAATGTACATCAAAACATACACATTTTCATTGTACATTCAAGAAATGTACATCAAAACATACACATTTTGAGTGTACATTCCAGAAGTATACATCAAAACATACACATTTTCATTGCACATTCAAGCAATATACATCAAATGATACACATTTTCAGTGTACATTCAAGAAATGTACATCAAAACATACACATTTTCATTGTATATACCAGAAATGTACATCAAAACATACACATTTTCATTGTACATTCAAGAAATGTACATCAAAACATACACATTTTCATTGCACATTCATGAAATATACATCAAAACATACACATTTTCAGTGTACATTCAAGAAATGTACATCAAAACATACACATTTTCATTGTATATACCAGAAATGTACATCAAAACATACACATTTTGACTGTACATTCTAGAAATATACATCAAAACATACACATTTTCATTGTATATACCAGAAATGCACATCAAAACATACACATTTTCATTGTACATTCAAGAACTGTACATCAAAACATACACATTTTCAGTGTACATTCAAGAAATGTACATCAAAACATACACATTTTCAGTGTACATTCAAGAAACGTACATCTAAACATACTCATTTTCATTGTATATACAAGAAATGTACATCAAAACATACACATTTTCATTGTATATACAAGAAATGTATATCAAAACATACACATTTTCAGTGTACATTCAAGAAATGTACATCAAAACATACACATTTTCATTGTACATTCAAGAAATATACATCAAAACATACACATTTTCATTGTACATTCAAGAAATGTACAACAAAACATACACATTTTCATTGTATATACCAGAAATGTACATCAAAACATACACATTTTGAGTGTACATTCTATATAGCGTTTCACTCTTAGAAGACAGTATGGAGTTAAATGGGACATCTCTGTCTCTATCTAGCGCATACAAGTTGCCATTAGCCGCGTCCTTTTCTACCCTCGCTCTGTTGCCACATTCCTAATAGCATGGTATAAATATTCATTTGTTATAAATTTCAGGTTTGAACACATTATCCTACGCAGAATTTTTTTCTCTATCAGGTTATATCCTTTTCAGAGTCATTATACATTTCTATAGGTCCAAATTTCTTCAGAAAACGTTTTTTTCAATAGAAGTCCGATATTTGCTGTTTCTACACTCATCACGCACTAACTAACAAACTAACTGCTAGAATGCATCTATATTTTTTTCTTAGGTAGAGTAGACTGTAGTGCTACTACCTGCCTACTTTGAATTCTCTATGTTTACCCAGTTAAGGGTTATAATTTTTTAAATTAAATGTTTTCGGAAAATTTTATATCTGTGCACTGCAAAAGTTACGCAGTGTGAAACTTTTTTGATATTGAGTTTACATCAGGGAACCAGCGAGAACAAATGTTGAGGAAGGTTGGAGAAAGTTTTTAAAATAAACCAAAAGGCAGTAACCTCTTTCTTTTATCCAATAAGGCAAACAAAAGGTATTCATCTATTCAGCGTCAGGCCTGACACAGACGATAGTATAAGGAGCAGCACTAACATTAGTTCGAAAGGAGCCGTGTGTGTAACTGTGAGCTGTTATTGCGTTATTTGTTTAATATTTTTGTAAATATTTGTAGTTATGGAGGGGGAAGCTAGGAAGAGACGATATGTTGGTAAATTAAGAAGTAAGGAACGCCAAGTAATTATGAATGTGTTAGATTATTTTTGAAGCAAAATGCTTGGCAGTAAAGGCAGTAAAAGAAACAGCTAAGGCTATCGGGTGTTCAGAAGCAGTAGTGTGTATGATTAAAAAGGAACTAATGTAAGGACCTCTAAGAACGCCATCGAAAAAGAAAGCAAAAGGGGCGGGACTACACAAAACGCTAGGTTAACGCAATATGATTGAATAGTGCAAGGTGGAGTGCGGCGAATTGTTCATTCTTTACTGTTTGCAAATATTCCACCCATGCTGAATATAATTTTGTCACAGTTCAACAGTGATGAGACCCTACCAAATTTCTCAAGGGCCACTCTGGTTTGGGGTTCGAATATGAAAGAAAGGGTAACAAGTGCATATTAATAGAAAGAGACGATATCGATATCATCAGATGGCGACATAAATATCTAAAAGACGTAAAAGATTTAGGGACCAGGGGAAATCAATTGTTTATACAGACGAGTCATTTGTAAATTTAGGTCATACAGTAACAAAGGCGTTGAGGGATACCAAAGTTAAAAGTGTCCGTCTCGTCAAGCAGCAATTGAAGGACTATGTACAGGACTCAGGCCACCTCGAGTCGCTCGCGGAGAAAGATTCGCAACTAGTACATGTTGCAACACTGCGCTCCATTTAACCTGTACTGTCTTTTAAGGGTGAGACGCGCTTTAGAAATATACATCAAAACATACACATTTTCGTTGTATATACCAGAAATGCACATCAAAACATACACATTTTCATTGTACATTCAAGAACTGTACATCAAAACATACACATTTTCAGTGTACATTCAAGAAATGTACATCAAAACATACACATTTTCAGTGTACATTCAAGAAATGTATATCAAAACATACACATTTTCATTGTACATTCAAGAAATGTACATCAAAACATACACATTTTCATTGTACATTCAAGAAATGTACATCAAAACATACACATTTTCAGTGTACATTCAAGAAATGTACATCAAAACATACACATTTTCAGTGTACATTCAAGAAATATATATCAAAACATACACATATTCAGTGTACATTCAAGAAATGTACATCAAAACATATACATTTTCATTGTATATACAAGAAATGTATATCAAAACATACACATTTTCAGTGTACATTCAAGAAATGTACATCAAAACATACACATTTTCAGTATATATTCTAGAAATATACATCAAAACATACACATTTTCATTGTATATACAAGAAATGTACATCAAAACATACATATTTTCAATGTACACTCAAGAAATGTACATCAAAACATTCACATTTTCAGTGTACATTCATGAAATGTATATCAAAACATACACATTTTCATTATACATTCCAGAAATGTACATCAAAACATACACATTTTCAGTGTACATTCAAGAAATGTACATCAAAACATACACATTTTCATTGTATATACAAGAAATGTACACCAAAACATACACACTTTCATTGTATATACAAGAAATGTACACCAAAACATACACATTTTCATTGTACATTCAAGAAATGTACATCAAAACATACACATTTTCATTGTACATTCAAGAAATATACATCAAAACATACACGTTTTCATTGTACATTCAAGAAATGTACATCAAAACATACACATTTTCATTGTACATTCAAGAAATGTACATCAAAACATACACATTTTCAGTGTACATTCAAGAAATGTACATCTAAAACATAGACATTTTGAGTGTACATTCCAGAAATATACATCAAAACATACACATTTTCATTGTATATACCAGAAATGTACATCAAAACATACACATTTTCATTGTACATTCAAGAAATGTACATCAAAACATACACATTTTCAGTGTACATTCAAGAAATATACATCAAAACATACACATTTTGATGATACATTCAAGAAATATAGATCAAAACATACACATTTTCATTGTATATACAAGAAATGTACATCAAAACATACACATTTTGAGTGTAAATTCAAGAAATGTACATCAAAACATACACATTTTCAGTGTACATTGAAGAAATATACATCAAAACATACACATTTTCATTGTATATACCAGAAATGTACATCAAAACATACACATTTTCATTGTACATTCAAGAAATGTACATCAAAACATACACATTTTCAGTGTACATTCAAGAAATATACATCAAAACATACGCATTTTCACGATACATTCAAGAAATATACATCAAAACATACACATTTTCATTGTACATTCAAGAAATGTACATCAAAACATACACATTTCCATTGTACACTCAAGAAATGTACATCAAAACTTACACATTTTGTTTGTACACTCAAGAAATGTACATCAAAACATACACATTTATGTTTGTACACTCAAGGAATGTAGATAAAAAACTTACACATTTTCATTGTATATACAAGAATTGTACATCAAAACATACACATTTTCATTGTATATACAAGAAATGTACATCAAAACATACACATTTTCATTGTACATTCAAGAAATGTAAATCAAAACATACACATTTTCATTGTATATACCAGAAATGTACATCAAAACATACACATTTTCATTGTACATTCAAGAAATGTACATCAAAACATACACATTTTGAGTGTACATTCCAGAAGTATACATCAAAACATAGACATTTTCATTGCACATTCAAGCAATGTACATCAAATGATACACATTTTCAGTGTACATTCAAGAAATGTACATCAAAACATACACATTTTCATTGTATATACAAGAAATGTACACCAAAACATATACATTTTCATTGTACATTCAAGAAATGTACATCAAAACATACACATTTTCATTGTACATTCAAGAAATATACATCAAAACATACACGTTTTCATTGTACATTCAAGAAATGTACATCAAAACATACACATTTTCAGTGTACATTCAAGAAATGTACATCTAAAACATAGACATTTTGAGTGTACATTCCAGAAATATACATCAAAACATACACATTTTCATTGTATATACCAGAAATGTACATCAAAACATACACATTTTCATTGTACATTCAAGAAATGTACATCAAAACATACACATTTTCAGTGTACATTCAAGAAATATACATCAAAACATACACATTTTGATGATACATTCAAGAAATATAGATCAAAACATACACATTTTCATTGTATATACAAGAAATGTACATCAAAACATACACATTTTGAGTGTAAATTCAAGAAATATACATCAAAACATACACATTTTCATTGTACATACCAGAAATGTACATCAAAACATACACATTTTCAGTGTACATTGAAGAAATATACATCAAAACATACACATTTTCATTGTATATACCAGAAATGTACATCAAAACATACACATTTTCATTGTACATTCAAGAAATGTACATCAAAACATACACATTTTCAGTGTACATTCAAGAAATATACATCAAAACATACGCATTTTCACGATACATTCAAGAAATATACATCAAAACATACACATTTTCATTGTACATTCAAGAAATGTACATCAAAACATACACATTTCCATTGTACACTCAAGAAATGTACATCAAAACTTACACATTTTGTTTGTACACTCAAGAAATGTACATCAAAACATACACATTTATGTTTGTACACTCAAGGAATGTAGATAAAAAACTTACACATTTTCATTGTATATACAAGAATTGTACATCAAAACATACACATTTTCATTGTATATACAAGAAATGTACATCAAAACATACACATTTTCATTGTACATTCAAGAAATGTAAATCAAAACATACACATTTTCATTGTATATACCAGAAATGTACATCAAAACATACACATTTTCATTGTACATTCAAGAAATGTACATCAAAACATACACATTTTGAGTGTACATTCCAGAAGTATACATCAAAACATACACATTTTCATTGCACATTCAAGCAATATACATCAAATGATACACATTTTCAGTGTACATTCAAGAAATGTACATCAAAACATACACATTTTCATTGTATATACCAGAAATGTACATCAAAACTTACACATTTTCATTGTACATTCAAGAAATGTACATCAAAACATACACATTTTCATTGCACATTCATGAAATATACATCAAAACATACACATTTTCAGTGTACATTCAAGAAATGTACATCAAAACATACACATTTTCATTGTATATACCAGAAATGTACATCAAAACATACACATTTTGACTGTACATTCTAGAAATATACATCAAAACATACACATTTTCATTGTATATACCAGAAATGCACATCAAAACATACACATTTTCATTGTACATTCAAGAACTGTACATCAAAACATACACATTTTCAGTGTACATTCAAGAAATGTACATCAAAACATACACATTTTCAGTGTACATTCAAGAAACGTACATCTAAACATACTCATTTTCATTGTATATACAAGAAATGTACATCAAAACATACACATTTTCATTGTATATACAAGAAATGTATATCAAAACATACACATTTTCAGTGTACATTCAAGAAATGTACATCAAAACATACACATTTTCATTGTACATTCAAGAAATATACATCAAAACATACACATTTTCATTGTACATTCAAGAAATGTACAACAAAACATACACATTTTCATTGTATATACCAGAAATGTACATCAAAACATACACATTTTGAGTGTACATTCTATATAGCGTTTCACTCTTAGAAGACAGTATGGAGTTAAATGGGACATCTCTGTCTCTATCTAGCGCATACAAGTTGCCATTAGCCGCGTCCTTTTCTACCCTCGCTCTGTTGCCACATTCCTAATAGCATGGTATAAATATTCATTTGTTATAAATTTCAGGTTTGAACACATTATCCTACGCAGAATTTTTTTCTCTATCAGGTTATATCCTTTTCAGAGTCATTATACATTTCTATAGGTCCAAATTTCTTCAGAAAACGTTTTTTTCAATAGAAGTCCGATATTTGCTGTTTCTACACTCATCACGCACTAACTAACAAACTAACTGCTAGAATGCATCTATATTTTTTTCTTAGGTAGAGTAGACTGTAGTGCTACTACCTGCCTACTTTGAATTCTCTATGTTTACCCAGTTAAGGGTTATAATTTTTTAAATTAAATGTTTTCGGAAAATTTTATATCTGTGCACTGCAAAAGTTACGCAGTGTGAAACTTTTTTGATATTGAGTTTACATCAGGGAACCAGCGAGAACAAATGTTGAGGAAGGTTGGAGAAAGTTTTTAAAATAAACCAAAAGGCAGTAACCTCTTTCTTTTATCCAATAAGGCAAACAAAAGGTATTCATCTATTCAGCGTCAGGCCTGACACAGACGATAGTATAAGGAGCAGCACTAACATTAGTTCGAAAGGAGCCGTGTGTGTAACTGTGAGCTGTTATTGCGTTATTTGTTTAATATTTTTGTAAATATTTGTAGTTATGGAGGGGGAAGCTAGGAAGAGACGATATGTTGGTAAATTAAGAAGTAAGGAACGCCAAGTAATTATGAATGTGTTAGATTATTTTTGAAGCAAAATGCTTGGCAGTAAAGGCAGTAAAAGAAACAGCTAAGGCTATCGGGTGTTCAGAAGCAGTAGTGTGTATGATTAAAAAGGAACTAATGTAAGGACCTCTAAGAACGCCATCGAAAAAGAAAGCAAAAGGGGCGGGACTACACAAAACGCTAGGTTAACGCAATATGATTGAATAGTGCAAGGTGGAGTGCGGCGAATTGTTCATTCTTTACTGTTTGCAAATATTCCACCCATGCTGAATATAATTTTGTCACAGTTCAACAGTGATGAGACCCTACCAAATTTCTCAAGGGCCACTCTGATTTGGGGTTCGAATATGAAAGAAAGGGTAACAAGTGCATATTAATAGAAAGAGACGATATCGATATCATCAGATGGCGACATAAATATCTAAAAGACGTAAAAGATTTAGGGACCAGGGGAAATCAATTGTTTATACAGACGAGTCATTTGTAAATTTAGGTCATACAGTAACAAAGGCGTTGAGGGATACCAAAGTTAAAAGTGTCCGTCTCGTCAAGCAGCAATTGAAGGACTATGTACAGGACTCAGGCCACCTCGAGTCGCTCGCGGAGAAAGATTCGCAACTAGTACATGTTGCAACACTGCGCTCCATTTAACCTGTACTGTCTTTTAAGGGTGAGACGCGCTTTAGAAATATACATCAAAACATACACATTTTCGTTGTATATACCAGAAATGCACATCAAAACATACACATTTTCATTGTACATTCAAGAACTGTACATCAAAACATACACATTTTCAGTGTACATTCAAGAAATGTACATCAAAACATACACATTTTCAGTGTACATTCAAGAAATGTATATCAAAACATACACATTTTCATTGTACATTCAAGAAATGTACATCAAAACATACACATTTTCATTGTACATTCAAGAAATGTACATCAAAACATACACATTTTCAGTGTACATTCAAGAAATGTACATCAAAACATACACATTTTCAGTGTACATTCAAGAAATATATATCAAAACATACACATATTCAGTGTACATTCAAGAAATGTACATCAAAACATATACATTTTCATTGTATATACAAGAAATGTATATCAAAACATACACATTTTCAGTGTACATTCAAGAAATGTACATCAAAACATACACATTTTCAGTATATATTCTAGAAATATACATCAAAACATACACATTTTCATTGTATATACAAGAAATGTACATCAAAACATACATATTTTCAATGTACACTCAAGAAATGTACATCAAAACATTCACATTTTCAGTGTACATTCATGAAATGTATATCAAAACATACACATTTTCATTATACATTCCAGAAATGTACATCAAAACATACACATTTTCAGTGTACATTCAAGAAATGTACATCAAAACATACACATTTTCATTGTATATACAAGAAATGTACACCAAAACATACACACTTTCATTGTATATACAAGAAATGTACACCAAAACATACACATTTTCATTGTACATTCAAGAAATGTACATCAAAACATACACATTTTCATTGTACATTCAAGAAATATACATCAAAACATACACGTTTTCATTGTACATTCAAGAAATGTACATCAAAACATACACATTTTCATTGTACATTCAAGAAATGTACATCAAAACATACACATTTTCAGTGTACATTCAAGAAATGTACATCTAAAACATAGACATTTTGAGTGTACATTCCAGAAATATACATCAAAACATACACATTTTCATTGTATATACCAGAAATGTACATCAAAACATACACATTTTCATTGTACATTCAAGAAATGTACATCAAAACATACACATTTTCAGTGTACATTCAAGAAATATACATCAAAACATACACATTTTGATGATACATTCAAGAAATATAGATCAAAACATACACATTTTCATTGTATATACAAGAAATGTACATCAAAACATACACATTTTGAGTGTAAATTCAAGAAATGTACATCAAAACATACACATTTTCAGTGTACATTGAAGAAATATACATCAAAACATACACATTTTCATTGTATATACCAGAAATGTACATCAAAACATACACATTTTCATTGTACATTCAAGAAATGTACATCAAAACATACACATTTTCAGTGTACATTCAAGAAATATACATCAAAACATACGCATTTTCACGATACATTCAAGAAATATACATCAAAACATACACATTTTCATTGTACATTCAAGAAATGTACATCAAAACATACACATTTCCATTGTACACTCAAGAAATGTACATCAAAACTTACACATTTTGTTTGTACACTCAAGAAATGTACATCAAAACATACACATTTATGTTTGTACACTCAAGGAATGTAGATAAAAAACTTACACATTTTCATTGTATATACAAGAATTGTACATCAAAACATACACATTTTCATTGTATATACAAGAAATGTACATCAAAACATACACATTTTCATTGTACATTCAAGAAATGTAAATCAAAACATACACATTTTCATTGTATATACCAGAAATGTACATCAAAACATACACATTTTCATTGTACATTCAAGAAATGTACATCAAAACATACACATTTTGAGTGTACATTCCAGAAGTATACATCAAAACATAGACATTTTCATTGCACATTCAAGCAATGTACATCAAATGATACACATTTTCAGTGTACATTCAAGAAATGTACATCAAAACATACACATTTTCATTGTATATACCAGAAATGTACATTAAAACATACACATTTTCATTGTACATTCAAGAAATGTACATCAAAACATACAAATTTTCATTGCACATTCATGAAATATACATCAAAACATACACATTTTCAGTGTACATTCAAGAAATGTACATCAAAACATACACATTTTCATTCTATATACCAGAAATGTACATCAAAACATACACATTTTGACTGTACATTCTAGAAATATACATCAAAACATACACATTTTCATTGTATATACCAGAAATGCACATCAAAACATACACATTTTCATTGTACATTCAAGAACTGTACATCAAAACATACACATTTTCAGTGTACATTCAAGAAATGTACATCAAAACATACACATTTTCAGTGTACATTGAAGAAACGTACATCTAAACATACTCATTTTCATTGTATATACAAGAAATGTACATCAAAACATACCAATTTTCATTGTATATACAAGAAATGTATATCAAAACATACACATTTTCAGTGTACATTCAAGAAATGTACATCAAAACATACACATTTTCCTTGTACATTCAAGAAATATACATCAAAACATACACATTTTCATTGTACATTCAAGAAATGTACAACAAAACATACACATTTTCATTGTATATACCAGAAATGTACATCAAAACATACACATTTTGAGTGTACATTCTAGAAATATACATCAAAACATACACATTTTCGTTGTATATACCAGAAATGCACATCAAAACATACACATTTTCATTGTACATTCAAGAACTGTACATCAAAACATATACATTTTCAGTGTACATTCAAGAAATGTACATAAAAACATACACATTTTCAGTGTGCATTCAAGAAATGTATATCAAAACATACACATTTTCATTGTACATTCAAGAAATGTACATCAAAACATACACATTTTCATTGTACATTCAAGAAATGTACATCAAAACATACACATTTTCAGTGTACATTCAAGAAATGTACATCAAAACATACACATTTTCAGTGTACATTCAAGAAATATATGTCAAAACATACACATATTCAGTGTACATTCAAGAAATGTACATCAAAACATATACATTTTCATTGTACACTAAAGAAATGTACATCAAAACATACACACTTTCAGTGTACATTCAAGAAATGTACAACAAAACATATACATTTTCATTGTACATTAAAGAAATGTACATCAAAACATACACATTTTCATTGTACATTCAAGAAATGTACATCAAAACATACACATTTTCATTGTACACTCAAGAAATGTACATCAAAACATACACATTTTCATTGTACACTCAAGAAATGTACATCAAAACATACACATTTTCATTGTACATTCAAGAAATGTATATCAAAACATACACATTTTCATTGTACTTTCAAGAAATGTACATCAAAACATACACATTTTCATTGTACATTCAAGAAATGTACATCAAAACATACACAATTTCATTGTACATTCAAGAAATGTACATCAAGAGATACACATTTTCATTGTACACTCTAGAAATGTACATCAAAACATACATATTTTCATTGTATACTCAAGAAATGTACATCAAAACATACACATTTTTAGTGTACATTCAAGAAATGTACATCAAAACATACACATTTTCAGTGTACATTCAAGAAATGTACATCAAAAGTCACACATTTTCAATGTACATTCAAGAAATATACATCAAAACATAGACATTTTCATTGTACATTCAAGAAATATACATCAAAACATACAGATTTTCAGTGTACATTCAAGAAATGTACATCAAAACATACACATTTTCATTGTATATACCAAAAATATACATCAAAACATACACATTTTCATTGTATATACAAGAAATGTACACCAAAACATACACATTTTCATTGTATATACAAGAAATGTACACCAAAACATACACATTTTCATCGCACATTCAAGAAATGTACATCAAAACATACACATTTTCATTGTACATTCAAGAAATATACATCAAAACATACACATTTTCATTGTACATTCAAGAAATGTACAACAAAACATACACATTTTCATTGTACATTCAAGAAATGTACATCAAAACATACACATTTTCAGTGTACATTCAAGAAATGTACATCAAAACATACACATTTTCAGTGTACATTCAAGAAATATATATCAAAACATACACATATTCAGTGTACATTCAAGAAATGTACATCAAAACATATACATTTTCATTGTATATACAAGAAATGTATATCAAAACATACACATTTTCAGTGTACATTCAAGAAATGTACATCAAAACATACACATTTTCAGTATATATTCTAGAAATATACATCAAAACATACACATTTTCATTGTATATACAAGAAATGTACATCAAAACATACATATTTTCAATGTACACTCAAGAAATGTACATCAAAACATTCACATTTTCAGTGTACATTCATGAAATGTATATCAAAACATACACATTTTCACTATACATTCCAGAAATGTACATCAAAACATACACATTTTCAGTGTACATTCAAGAAATGTACATCAAAACATACACATTTTCATTGTATATACAAGAAATGTACACCAAAACATACACACTTTCATTGTATATACACGAAATGTACACCAAAACATACACATTTTCATTGTACATTCAAGAAATGTACATCAAAACATACACATTTTCATTGTACATTCAAGAAATATACATCAAAACATACACGTTTTCATTGTACATTCAAGAAATGTACATCAAAACATACACATTTTCATTGTACATTCAAGAAATGTACATCAAAACATACACATTTTCAGTGTACATTCAAGAAATGTACATCTAAAACATAGACATTTTGAGTGTACATTCCAGAAATATACATCAAAACATACACATTTTCATTGTATATACCAGAAATGTACATCAAAACATACACATTTTCATTGTACATTCAAGAAATGTACATCAAAACATACACATTTTCAGTGTACATTCAAGAAATATACATCAAAACATACACATTTTGATGATACATTCAAGAAATATAGATCAAAACATACACATTTTCATTGTATATACAAGAAATGTACATCAAAACATACACATTTTGAGTGTAAATTCAAGAAATATACATCAAAACATACACATTTTCATTGTACATACCAGAAATGTACATCAAAACATACACATTTTCAGTGTACATTGAAGAAATATACATCAAAACATACACATTTTCATTGTATATACCAGAAATGTACATCAAAACATACACATTTTCATTGTACATTCAAGAAATGTACATCAAAACATACACATTTTCAGTGTACATTCAAGAAATATACATCAAAACATACGCATTTTCACGATACATTCAAGAAATATACATCAAAACATACACATTTTCATTGTACATTCAAGAAATGTACATCAAAACATACACATTTCCATTGTACGCTCAAGAAATGTACATCAAAACTTACACATTTTGTTTGTACACTCAAGAAATGTACATCAAAACATACACATTTATGTTTGTACACTCAAGGAATGTAGATAAAAAACTTACACATTTTCATTGTATATACAAGAATTGTACATCAAAACATACACATTTTCATTGTATATACAAGAAATGTACATCAAAACATACACATTTTCATTGTACATTCAAGAAATGTAAATCAAAACATACACATTTTCATTGTATATACCAGAAATGTACATCAAAACATACACATTTTCATTGTACATTCAAGAAATGTACATCAAAACATACACATTTTGAGTGTACATTCCAGAAGTATACATCAAAACATAGACATTTTCATTGCACATTCAAGCAATGTACATCAAATGATACACATTTTCAGTGTACATTCAAGAAATGTACATCAAAACATACACATTTTCATTGTATATACCAGAAATGTACATTAAAACATACACATTTTCATTGTACATTCAAGAAATGTACATCAAAACATACAAATTTTCATTGCACATTCATGAAATATACATCAAAACATACACATTTTCAGTGTACATTCAAGAAATGTACATCAAAACATACACATTTTCATTCTATATACCAGAAATGTACATCAAAACATACACATTTTGACTGTACATTCTAGAAATATACATCAAAACATACACATTTTCATTGTATATACCAGAAATGCACATCAAAACATACACATTTTCATTGTACATTCAAGAACTGTACATCAAAACATACACATTTTCAGTGTACATTCAAGAAATGTACATCAAAACATACACATTTTCAGTGTACATTGAAGAAACGTACATCTAAACATACTCATTTTCATTGTATATACAAGAAATGTACATCAAAACATACCAATTTTCATTGTATATACAAGAAATGTATATCAAAACATACACATTTTCAGTGTACATTCAAGAAATGTACATCAAAACATACACATTTTCCTTGTACATTCAAGAAATATACATCAAAACATACACATTTTCATTGTACATTCAAGAAATGTACAACAAAACATACACATTTTCATTGTATATACCAGAAATGTACATCAAAACATACACATTTTGAGTGTACATTCTAGAAATATACATCAAAACATACACATTTTCGTTGTATATACCAGAAATGCACATCAAAACATACACATTTTCATTGTACATTCAAGAACTGTACATCAAAACATACACATTTTCAGTGTACATTCAAGAAATGTACATAAAAACATACACATTTTCAGTGTGCATTCAAGAAATGTATATCAAAACATACACATTTTCATTGTACATTCAAGAAATGTACATCAAAACATACACATTTTCATTGTACATTCAAGAAATGTACATCAAAACATACACATTTTCAGTGTACATTCAAGAAATGTACATCAAAACATACACATTTTCAGTGTACATTCAAGAAATATATATCAAAACATACACATATTCAGTGTACATTCAAGAAATGTACATCAAAACATATACATTTTCATTGTACACTAAAGAAATGTACATCAAAACATACACACTTTCAGTGTACATTCAAGAAATGTACAACAAAACATATACATTTTCATTGTACATTAAAGAAATGTACATCAAAACATACACATTTTCATTGTACATTCAAGAAATGTACATCAAAACATACACATTTTCATTGTACACTCAAGAAATGTACATCAAAACATACACATTTTCATTGTACACTCAAGAAATGTACATCAAAACATACACATTTTCATTGTACATTCAAGAAATGTATATCAAAACATACACATTTTCATTGTACTTTCAAGAAATGTACATCAAAACATACACATTTTCATTGTACATTCAAGAAATGTACATCAAAACATACACAATTTCATTGTACATTCAAGAAATGTACATCAAGAGATACACATTTTCATTGTACACTCTAGACATGTACATCAAAACATACATATTTTCATTGTATACTCAAGAAATGTACATCAAAACATACACATTTTTAGTGTACATTCAAGAAATGTACATCAAAACATACACATTTTCAGTGTACATTCAAGAAATGTACATCAAAAGTCACACATTTTCAGTGTACATTCAAGAAATATACATCAAAACATAGACATTTTCATTGTACATTCAAGAAATATACATCAAAACATACAGATTTTCAGTGTACATTCAAGAAATGTACATCAAAACATACACATTTTCATTGTATATACCAAAAATATACATCAAAACATACACATTTTCATTGTATATACAAGAAATGTACACCAAAACATACACATTTTCATTGTATATACAAGAAATGTACACCAAAACATACACATTTTCATCGCACATTCAAGAAATGTACATCAAAACATACACATTTTCATTGTACATTCAAGAAATATACATCAAAACATACACATTTTCATTGTACATTCAAGAAATGTACAACAAAACATACACATTTTCATTGTACATTCAAGAAATGTACATCAAAACATACACATCTTCAGTGTACATTCAAGAAATGTACATCTAAAACATAGACATTTTGAGTGTACATTCAAGAAATATACATCAAAACATACACATTTTCATTGTATATACCAGAAATGTACATCAAAACATACACATTTTCATTGTACATTCAAGAAATATAAATCAAAACATACACATTTTCAGTGTACATTCAAGAAATATACATCAAAACATACACATTTTCATGATACATTCAAGAAATATACATCAAAACATACACATTTTCATTTTATATACAAGAAATGTACATCAAAACATACACATTTTGAGTGTAAATTCAAGAAATATACATCAAAACATACCCATTTTCATTGTACATACCAGAAATGTACATAAAACATACACATTTTCAGTGTACATTCAAGAAATATACATCAAAACATACACATTTTCATTGTATATACCAGAAATGTACATCAAAACATAC
The DNA here is from genome assembly GCA_030765045.1 of Tenodera sinensis. Classification (NCBI taxonomy): domain Eukaryota; kingdom Metazoa; phylum Arthropoda; class Insecta; order Mantodea; family Mantidae; genus Tenodera; species Tenodera sinensis. Next base: position 109,967,790 of record CM060970.1, on the reverse strand, counting down.
ACATTTTCATTGTACATTTAAGAAATGTACATCAAAACATACACATTTTCAGTGTACATTCAAGAAATATACATCAAAACATACACATTTTCACGATACATTCAAGAAATATACATCAAAACATACACATTTTCATTGTACATTCAAGAAATGTACATCAAAACATACACATTTCCATTGTACACTCACGAAATGTACATCAAAACTTACACATTTTGTTTGTACACTCAAGAAATGTATATCAAAACATACACATTCATGTTTGTACACTCAAGAAATGTACATAAAAAACTTACACATTTTCATTGTATATACAAGAATTGTACATCAAAACATACACATTTTCATTGTATATACAAGAAATGTACATCAAAACATACACATTTTCATTGTACATTCAAGAAATGTACATCAAAACATACACATTTTCATTGTATATACCAGAAATGTACATCAAAACATACACATTTTCATTGTATATACAAGAAATGTACACCAAAACATACACATTCTCATTGTATATACAAGAAATGTACACCAAAACATACACATTTTCATTGTACATTCAAGAAATGTACATCAAAACATACACATTTTCATTGTACATTCAAGAAATATACATCAAAACATACACATTTTCATTGTACATTCTAGAAATGTACATCAAAACATACACATTTTCATTGTACATTCAAGAAATGTACATCTAAAACATAGACATTTTGAGTGTACATTCCAGAAATATACATCAAAACATACACATTTTCATTGTATATACCAGAAATGTACATCAAAACATACACATTTTCATTGTACATTCAAGAAATGTACATCAAAACATACACATTTTCATTGTACATTCAAGAAATATATAGATCAAAACATACACATTTTCATTGTACATTCAAGAAATGTACATCAAAGCATACACATTTTCATTGTACATTCAAGAAATATACATCAAAACATACACATTTTCATTGTACATTCAAGAAATGTACATCAAAACATACACATTTTCATTGTACATTCAAGAAATGTACATCTAAAACATAGACATTTTGAGTGTACATTCCAGAAATATACATCAAAACATTTTCATTGTATATACCAGAAATATACATCAAAGCATACACATTTTCATTGTACATTCAAGAAATGTACATCAAAACATACACATTTTCAGTGTACATTCAAGAAATATACATCAAAACATACACATTTTCATGATACATTCAAGAAATATACATCAAAACATACACATTTTCATTGTATATACAAGAAATGTATATCAAAACATACACATTTTCAGTGTACATTCAAGAAATGTACATCAAAACATACACATTTTCATTGTATACTCAAGAAATGTACATCAAAACATACACATTTTCATTGTACATTCAAGAAATGTACATCAAAACATACACATTTTCATTGTATATACCAAAAATGTACATCAAAACATACACATTTTCATTGTATATACAAGAAATGTACGCCAAAACATACACATTTTCATTGTATATACAAGAAATGTACACCAAAACATACACATTTCATTGTACATTCAAGAAATGTACATCAAAACATACACATTTTCATTGTACACTCAAGAAATATACATCAAAACATACACATTTTCATTGTACATTCAAGAAATGTACATCTAAAACATAGACATTTTGAGTGTACATTCCAGAAATATACATCAAAACATACACATTTTCATTGTATATGCCAGAAATGTACATCAAAACATACACATTTTCATTGTACATTCCAGAAATGTACATCAAAACATACACATTTTCAGTATACATTCAAGAAATATACATCAAAACATACACATTTTCATGATAAATTCAAGAATTATACATCAAAACATACACATTATCATTGTATATACAAGAAATGTGCATCAAAACATACACATTTTGAGTGTAAATTCAAGAAATATACATCAAAACATACACATTTTCATTGTACATACCAGAAATGTACATCAAAACATACACATTTTCAGTGTACATTGAAGAAATATTCATCAAAACATACACATTTTCATTGTATATACCAGAAATGTACATCAAAACATACACATTTTCATTGTACATTCAAGAAATGTACATCAAAACATACACATTTTCAGTGTACATTCAAAAAATATACATCAAAACATACACATTTTCACGATACATTCAAGAAATATACATCAAAACATACACATGTTCATTGTACATTCAAGAAATGTACATCAAAACATACACATTTCCATTGTACACTCAAGAAATGTACATCAGAAGTTACACATTTTGTTTGTACACTCAAGAAATGTACATCAAAACATACACATTTATGTTTGTACACTCAAGGAATGTAGATAAAAAACTTACACATTTTCATTGTATATACAAGAATTGTACATCAAAACATACACATTTTCATTGTATATACAAGAAATGTACATCAAAACATACACATTTTCATTGTACATTCAAGAAATGTAAATCAAAACATACACATTTTCATTGTATATACCAGAAATGTACATCAAAACATACACATTTTCATTGTACATTCAAGAAATGTACATCAAAACATACACATTTTGAGTGTACATTCAAGAAGTATACATCAAAACATACACATTTTCATTGCACATTCAAGCAATATACATCAAATGAAACACATTTTCGGTGTACATTCAAGAAATGTACATCAAAACATACACATTTTCATTGTATATACCAGAAATGTACATCAAAACATACACATTTTCATTGTACATTCAAGAAATGTACATTAAAACATACACATTTTCATTGCACATTCATGAAATATACATCAAAACATACACATTTTCAGTGTACATTCAAGAAATGTACATCAAAACATACACATTTTCATTGTATATACCAGAAATGTACATCAAAACATACACATTTTGACTGTACATTCTAGAAATATACATCAAAACATACACATTTTCATTGTATATACCAGAAATGCACATCAAAACATACACATTTTCATTGTACATTCAAGAACTGTACATCAAAACATACTCATTTTCAGTGTACATTCAAGAAATGTACATCAAAACATACACATTTTCAGTGTACATTCAAGAAATGTACATCTAAACATACTCATTTTCATTGTATATACAAGAAATGTACATCAAAACATTCACATTTTCATTGTATATACAAGAAATGTATATCAAAACATACACATTTTCAGTGTACATTCAAGAAATGTACATCAAAACATACACATTTTCATTGTATATACAAGAAATGTACATCTAAACATACACATTTTCATTGTACATTAAGGAAATGTACATCAAAACCTACACATTTTCAGTGTACATTCAAGAAATGTACATCAAAACATACACATTTTCATTGTACATTCAAGAAATGTACATCAAAACATACACATTTTCATTGTATATACCAAAAATGTACATCAAAACATACACATTTTCATTGTATATACAAGAAATGTACACCAAAACATACACATTTTCATTGTATATACAAGAAATGTACACCAAAACATACACATTTCATTGTACATTCAAGAAATGTACATCAAAACATACACATTTTCATTGTACACTCAAGAAATATACATCAAAACATACACATTTTCATTGTACATTCAAGAAATGTACATCTAAAACATAGACATTTTGAGTGTACATTCCAGAAATATACATCAAAACATACACATTTTCATTGTATATGCCAGAAATGTACATCAAAACATACACATTTTCATTGTACATTCCAGAAATGTACATCAAAACATACACATTTTCAGTATACATTCAAGAAATATACATCAAAACATACACATTTTCATGATAAATTCAAGAATTATACATCAAAACATACACATTATCATTGTATATACAAGAAATGTGCATCAAAACATACACATTTTGAGTGTAAATTCAAGAAATATACATCAAAACATACACATTTTCATTGTACATACCAGAAATGTACATCAAAACATACACATTTTCAGTGTACATTGAAGAAATATTCATCAAAACATACACATTTTCATTGTATATACCAGAAATGTACATCAAAACATACACATTTTCATTGTACATTCAAGAAATGTACACCAAAACATACACATTTTCAGTGTACATTCAAAAAATATACATCAAAACATACACATTTTCACGATACATTCAAGAAATATACATCAAAACATACACATTTTCATTGTACATTCAAGAAATGTACATCAAAACATACACATTTCCATTGTACACTCAAGAAATGTACATCAAAAGTTACACATTTTGTTTGTACACTCAAGAAATGTACATCAAAACATACACATTTATGTTTGTACACTCAAGGAATGTAGATAAAAAACTTACACATTTTCATTGTATATACAAGAATTGTACATCAAAACATACACATTTTCATTGTATATACAAGAAATGTACATCAAAACATACACATTTTCATTGTACATTCAAGAAATGTAAATCAAAACATACACATTTTCATTGTATATACCAGAAATGTACATCAAAACATACACATTTTCATTGTACATTCAAGAAATGTACATCAAAACATACACATTTTGAGTGTACATTCAAGAAGCATACATCAAAACATACACATTTTCATTGCACATTCAAGCAATATACATCAAATGAAACACATTTTCAGTGTACATTCAAGAAATGTACATCAAAACATACACATTTTCATTGTATATACCAGAAATGTACATCAAAACATACACATTTTCATTGTACATTCAAGAAATGTACATTAAAACATACACATTTTCATTGCACATTCATGAAATATACATCAAAACATACACATTTTCAGTGTACATTCAAGAAATGTACATCAAAACATACACATTTTCATTGTATATACCAGAAATGTACATCAAAACATACACATTTTCATTGTACATTCAAGAAATGTACATCAAAACATACACATTTTGAGTGTACATTCAAGAAGTATACATCAAAACATACACATTTTCATTGCACATTCAAGCAATATACATCAAATGAAACACATTTTCGGTGTACATTCAAGAAATGTACATCAAAACATACACATTTTCATTGTATATACCAGAAATGTACATCAAAACATACACATTTTCATTGTACATTCAAGAAATGTACATTAAAACATACACATTTTCATTGCACATTCATGAAATATACATCAAAACATACACATTTTCAGTGTACATTCAAGAAATGTACATCAAAACATACACATTTTCATTGTATATACCAGAAATGTACATCAAAACATACACATTTTGACTGTACATTCTAGAAATATACATCAAAACATACACATTTTCATTGTATATACCAGAAATGCACATCAAAACATACACATTTTCATTGTACATTCAAGAACTGTACATCAAAACATACTCATTTTCAGTGTACATTCAAGAAATGTACATCAAAACATACACATTTTCAGTGTACATTCAAGAAATGTACATCTAAACATACTCATTTTCATTGTATATACAAGAAATGTACATCAAAACATTCACATTTTCATTGTATATACAAGAAATGTATATCAAAACATACACATTTTCAGTGTACATTCAAGAAATGTACATCAAAACATACACATTTTCATTGTATATACAAGAAATGTACATCTAAACATACACATTTTCATTGTACATTAAGGAAATGTACATCAAAACCTACACATTTTCAGTGTACATTCAAGAAATGTACATCAAAACATACACATTTTCATTGTACATTCAAGAAATGTACATCAAAACATACACATTTTCATTGTATATACCAAAAATGTACATCAAAACATACACATTTTCATTGTATATACAAGAAATGTACACCAAAACATACACATTTTCATTGTATATACAAGAAATGTACACCAAAACATACACATTTCATTGTACATTCAAGAAATGTACATCAAAACATACACATTTTCATTGTACACTCAAGAAATATACATCAAAACATACACATTTTCATTGTACATTCAAGAAATGTACATCTAAAACATAGACATTTTGAGTGTACATTCCAGAAATATACATCAAAACATACACATTTTCATTGTATATGCCAGAAATGTACATCAAAACATACACATTTTCATTGTACATTCCAGAAATGTACATCAAAACATACACATTTTCAGTATACATTCAAGAAATATACATCAAAACATACACATTTTCATGATAAATTCAAGAATTATACATCAAAACATACACATTATCATTGTATATACAAGAAATGTGCATCAAAACATACACATTTTGAGTGTAAATTCAAGAAATATACATCAAAACATACACATTTTCATTGTACATACCAGAAATGTACATCAAAACATACACATTTTCAGTGTACATTGAAGAAATATTCATCAAAACATACACATTTTCATTGTATATACCAGAAATGTACATCAAAACATACACATTTTCATTGTACATTCAAGAAATGTACATCAAAACATACACATTTTCAGTGTACATTCAAAAAATATACATCAAAACATACACATTTTCACGATACATTCAAGAAATATACATCAAAACATACACATTTTCATTGTACATTCAAGAAATGTACATCAAAACATACACATTTCCATTGTACACTCAAGAAATGTACATCAAAAGTTACACATTTTGTTTGTACACTCAAGAAATGTACATCAAAACATACACATTTATGTTTGTACACTCAAGGAATGTAGATAAAAAACTTACACATTTTCATTGTATATACAAGAATTGTACATCAAAACATACACATTTTCATTGTATATACAAGAAATGTACATCAAAACATACACATTTTCATTGTACATTCAAGAAATGTAAATCAAAACATACACATTTTCATTGTATATACCAGAAATGTACATCAAAACATACACATTTTCATTGTACATTCAAGAAATGTACATCAAAACATACACATTTTGAGTGTACATTCAAGAAGCATACATCAAAACATACACATTTTCATTGCACATTCAAGCAATATACATCAAATGAAACACATTTTCAGTGTACATTCAAGAAATGTACATCAAAACATACACATTTTCATTGTATATACCAGAAATGTACATCAAAACATACACATTTTCATTGTACATTCAAGAAATGTACATTAAAACATACACATTTTCATTGCACATTCATGAAATATACATCAAAACATACACATTTTCAGTGTACATTCAAGAAATGTACATCAAAACATACACATTTTCATTGTATATACCAGAAATGTACATCAAAACATACACATTTTGACTGTACATTCTAGAAATATACATCAAAACATACACATTTTCATTGTATATACCAGAAATGCACATCAAAACATACACATTTTCATTGTACATTCAAGAACTGTACATCAAAACATACTCATTTTCAGTGTACATTCAAGAAATGTACATCAAAACATACACATTTTCAGTGTACATTCAAGAAATGTACATCTAAACATACTCATTTTCATTGTATATACAAGAAATGTACATCAAAACATTCACATTTTCATTGTATATACAAGAAATGTATATCAAAACATACACATTTTCAGTGTACATTCAAGAAATGTACATCAAAACATACACATTTTCATTGTATATACAAGAAATGTACATCTAAACATACACATTTTCATTGTACATTAAGGAAATGTACATCAAAACCTACACATTTTCAGTGTACATTCAAGAAATGTACATCAAAACATACACATTTTCATTGTACATTCAAGAAATGTACATCAAAACATACACATTTTCATTGTATATACAAGAAATGTATATCAAAACATACACATTTTCAGTGTACATTCAAGAAATGTACATCAAAACATACACATTTTCATTGTATATACAAGAAATGTACATCAAAACATACACATTTTTAGTGTACATTCAAGAAATGTACATCAAAACACACACATTTTCATTGTACATTCAAGAAATATATATCAAAACATACACATTTTCAGTGTACATTCAAGAAATGTACATCAAAACATATACATTTTCATTGTATATTCAAGAAATGTATATCAAAACATACACATTTTCAGTGTACATTCAAGAAATGTACATCAAAACATACACATTTTCATTGTATATACAAGAAATGTAAATCAAAACATACACATCTTCATTGTACACTAAAGAAATGTACATCAAAACATACACACTTTCAGTGTACATTCAAGAAATGTACAACAAAACATATACATTTTCATTGTACATTAAAGAAATGTACATCAAAACATACACATTTTCATTGTACATTCAAGAAATGCACATCAAAACATACACATTTTCATTGTACACTCAAGAAATGTACATCAAAACATACACATTTTCATTGTACACTCAAGAAATGTACATCAAAACATACACATTTTCATTGTACATTCAAGAAATGTATATCAAAACATACACATTTTCATTGTACTTTCAAGAAATGTACATCAAAACATACACATTTTCATTGTACATTCAAGAAATGTATTCCAAAACATACACAATTTCATTGTACATTCAAGAAATGTACATCAAGAGATACACATTTTCATTGTACACTCTAGAAATGTACATCAAAACATACATATTTTCATTGTATACTCAAGAAATGTACATCAAAACATACACATTTTTAGTGTACATTCAAGAAATGTACATCAAAACATACACATTTTCAGTGTACATTCAAGAAATGTACATCAAAACATACACATTTTCAGTGTACATTCAAGAAATGTACATCAAAACATAGACATTTTCATTGTACATTCAAGAAATATACATCAAAACATACAGATTTTCAGTGTACATTCAAGAAATGTACATCAAAACATACACATTTTCATTGTATATACCAAAAATATACATCAAAACATACACATTTTCATTGTATATACAAGAAATGTACACCAAAACATACACATTTTCATTGTATATACAAGAAATGTACACCAAAACATACACATTTTCATTGCACATTCAAGAAATGTACATCAAAACATACACATTTTCATTGTACATTCAAGAAATATACATCAAAACATACACATTTTCATTGTACATTCAAGAAATGTACAACAAAACATACACATTTTCATTGTACATTCAAGAAATGTACATCAAAACATACACATCTTCAGTGTACATTCAAGAAATGTACATCTAAAACATAGACACTTTGAGTGTACATTCAAGAAATATACATCAAAACATACACGTTTTCATTGTATATACCAGAAATGTACATCAAAACATACACATTTTCATTGTACATTCAAGAAATATAAATCAAAACATACACATTTTCAGTGTACATTCAAGAAATATACATCAAAACATACACATTTTCATGATACATTCAAGAAATATACATCAAAACATACACATTTTCATTTTATATACAAGAAATGTACATCAAAACATACACATTTTGAGTGTAAATTCAAGAAATATACATCAAAACATACACATTTTCATTGTACATACCAGAAATGTACATCAAAACATACACATTTTCAGTGTAGATTCAAGAAATATACATCAAAACATACACATTTTCATTGTATATACCAGAAATGTACATCAAAACATACACATTTTCATTGTACATTTAAGAAATGTACATCAAAACATACACATTTTCAGTGTACATTCAAGAAATATACATCAAAACATACACATTTTCACGATACATTCAAGAAATATACATCAAAACATACACATTTTCATTGTACATTCAAGAAATGTACATCAAAACATACACATTTCCATTGTACACTCACGAAATGTACATCAAAACTTACACATTTTGTTTGTACACTCAAGATATGTATATCAAAACATACACATTCATGTTTGTACACTCAAGAAATGTACATAAAAAACTTACACATTTTCATTGTATATACAAGAATTGTACATCAAAACATACACATTTTCATTGTATATACAAGAAATGTACATCAAAACATACACATTTTCATTGTACATTCAGGAAATGTACATCAAAACATACACATTTTCATTGTATATACCAGAAATGTACATCAAAACATACACATTTTCATTGTATATACAAGAAATGTACACCAAAACATACACATTCTCATTGTATATAGAAGAAATGTACACCAAAACATACACATTTTCATTGTACATTCAAGAAATGTACATCAAAACATACACATTTTCATTGTACATTCAAGAAATATACATCAAAACATACACATTTTCATTGTACATTCAAGAAATGTACATCAAAACATAGACATTTTGAGTGTACATTCCAGAAATATACATCAAAACATACACATTTTCATTGTATATACCAGAAATGTACATCAAAACATACACATTTTCATTGTACATTCAAGAAATGTACATCAAAACATACACATTTTCATTGTACATTCAAGAAATATACATCAAAACATACACATTTTCATTGTACATTCAAGAAATGTACATCAAAACATACACATTTTCATTGTACATTCAAGAAATATACATCAAAACATACACATTTTCATTGTACATTCAAGAAATGTACATCAAAACATACACATTTTCATTGTACATTCAAGAAATGTACATCTAAAACATAGACATTTTGAGTGTACATTCCAGAAATATACATCAAAACATACACATTTTCATTGTATATACCAGAAATATACATCAAAACATACACATTTTCATTGTACATTCAAGAAATGTACATCAAAACATACACATTTTCAGTGTACATTCAAGAAATATACATCAAAACATACACATTTTCATGATACATTCAAGAAATATACATCAAAACATACACATTTTCATTGTATATACAAGAAATGTACATCAAAACATACACATGTTGAGTGTAAATTCAAGAAATATACATCAAAACATCCACATTTTCATTGTATATACAAGAAATGTATATCAAAACATACACATTTTCAGTGTACATTCAAGAAATGTACATCAAAACATACACATTTGCATTGTATATACCAGAAATGTACATCAAAACATACACATTTTCATTGTACATTCAAGAAATGTACATCAAAACATACACATTTTCATTGTATATACCAGAAATATACATCAAAACATACACATTTTCAGTGTACATTCAAGAAATGTACATCAAAAAATACACATTTTCATTGTATACTCAAGAAATGTACATCAAAACATACACATTTTCATTGTACATTCAAGAAATGTACATCAAAAGATACACATTTTCATTGTATATACCAAAAATGTACATCAAAACATACACATTTTCATTGTATATACAAGAAATGTACACCAAAACATACACATTTTCATTGTATATACAAGAAATGTACACCAAAACATACACATTTTCATTGTACATTCAAGAAATGTACATCAAAACATACACATTTTCATTGTACACTCAAGAAATATACATCAAAACATACACATTTTCATTGTACATTCAAGAAATGTACATCTAAAACATAGACATTTTGAGTGTACATTCCAGAAATATACATCAAAACATACACATTTTCATTGTATATGCCAGAAATGTACATCAAAACTTACACATTTTCATTGTACATTCAAGAAATGTACATCAAAACATACACATTTTCAGTGTACATTCAAGAAATATACATCATAACATACACATTTTCATGATACATTCAAGAATTATACATCAAAACATACACATTATCATTGTATATACAAGAAATGTGCATCAAAACATACACATTTTGAGTGTAAATTCAAGAAATATACATCAAAACATACACATTTTCATTGTACATACCAGAAATGTACATCAAAACATACACATTTTCAGTGTACATTGAAGAAATATACATCAAAACATACACATTTTCATTGTATATACCAGAAATGTACATCAAAACATACACATTTTCATTGTACATTCAAGAAATGTACATCAAAACATACACATTTTCAGTGTACATTCAAGAAATATACATCAAAACATACACATTTTCACGATACATTCAAGAAATATACATCAAAACATACACATTTTCATTGCACATTAAAGAAATGTACATCAAAACATACACATTTCCATTGTACACTCAAGAAATGTACATCAAAACTTACACATTTTGTTTGTACACTCAAGAAATGTACATCAAAACATACACATTTATGTTTGTACACTCAAGGAATGTACATAAAAAACTTACACATTTTCATTGTATATACAAGAATTGTACATCAAAACATACACATTTTCATTGTATATACCAGAAATGTACATCAAAACATACACATTTTCATTGTACATTCAAGAAATGTACATCAAAACTTACACATTTTGAGTGTACATTCAAGAAGTATACATCAAAACATACACATTTTCATTGCACATTCAAGCAATATACATCAAAACATACAAATTTTCAGTGTACATTCAAGAAATGTACATCAAAACATACACATTTTCATTGTATATACCAGAAATGTACATCAAAACATACACATTTTCATTGTACATACCAGAAATGTACATCAAAACATACACATTTTAGTTGTATATACCAGAAATGTACATCAAAACATACACATTTTCATTGTACATTCAAGAAATGTACATCAAAACATACACATTTTCATTGCACATTCATGAAATATACATCAAAACATACACATTTTCAGTGTACATTCAAGAAATGTACATCAAAACATACACATTTTCATTGTATATACCAGAAATGTACATCAAAACATACACATTTTGACTGTACATTCTAGAAATATACATCAAAACATACACATTTTAATTCTATATACCAGAAATGCACATCAAAACATACACATTTTCATTGTACATTCAAGAACTGTACATCAAAACATACACATTTTCAGTGTACATTCAAGAAATGTACATCAAAACATACACACTTTCAGTGTACATTCAAGAAACGTACATCTAAACATACTCATTTTCATTGTATATACAAGAAATGTACATCAAAACATACACATTTTCATTGTATATACAAGAACTGTATATCAAAACATACACATTTTCAGTGTACATTCAAGAAATGTACATCAAAACATACACATTTTCATTGTACATTCAAGAAATATACATCAAAACATACACATTTTCATTGTATATACCAGAAATGTACATCAAAACATACACATTTTGAGTGTACATTCTAGAAATATACATCAAAACATACACATTTTCGTTGTATATACCAGAAATGCACATCAAAACATACACATTTTCATTGTACATTCAAGAACTGTACATCAAAACATACACATTCTCAGTGTACATTCAAGAAATGTACATCAAAACATACACATTTTCAGTGTACATTCAAGAAATGTATATCAAAACATACACATTTTCATTGTACATTCAAGAAATGTACATCAAAACATACACATTTTCATTGTACATTCAAGAAATGTACATCAAAACATACACATTTTCAGTGTACATTCAAGAAATGTACATCAAAACATACACATTTTCAGTGTACATTCAAGAAATATATATCAAAACATACACTTATTCAGTGTACATTCAAGAAATGTACATCAAAACATATACATTTTCATTGTATATACAAGAAATGTATATCAAAACATACACATTTTCAGTGTACATTCAAGAAATATACATCAAAACATACACATTTTCACGATACATTCAAGAAATATACATCAAAACATACACATTTTCATTGTACATTCAAGAAATGTACATCAAAACATACACATTTCCATTGTACACTCACGAAATGTACAACAAAACTTACACATTTTGTTTGTACACTCAAGAAATGTATATCAAAACATACACATTCATGTTTGTACACTCAAGAAATGTACATAAAAAACTTACACATTTTCATTGTATATACAAGAATTGTACATCAAAACATACACATTTTCATTGTATATACAAGAAAGGTACATCAAAACATACACATTTTCATTGTACATTCAAGAAATGTACATCAAAACATACACATTTTCATTGTATATACCAGAAATGTACATCAAAACATACACATTTTCATTGTATATACAAGAAATGTACACCAAAACATACACATTCTCATTGTATATACAAGAAATGTACACCAAAACATACACATTTTCATTGTACATTCAAGAAATGTACATCATAACATACACATTTTCATTGTACATTCAAGAAATATACATCAAAACATACACATTTTCATTGTACATTCTAGAAATGTACATCAAAACATACACATTTTCATTGTACATTCAAGAAATGTACATCTAAAACATAGACATTTTGAGTTTACATTCCAGAAATATACATCAAAACATACACATTTTCATTGTATATACCAGAAATGTACATCAAAACATACACATTTTCATTGTACATTCAAGAAATGTACATCAAAACATACACATTTTCATTGTACATTCAAGAAATATACATCAAAACATACACATTTTCATTGTACATTCAAGAAATGTACATCAAAACATACACATTTTCATTGTACATTCAAGAAATATACATCAAAACATACACATTTTCATTGTACATTCAAGAAATGTACATCAAAACATACACATTTTCATTGTACATTCAAGAAATGTACATCTAAAACATAGACACTTTGAATGTACATTCCAGAAATATACATCAAAACATACACATTTTCATTGTACATTCAAGAAATGTACATCAAAACATACACATTTTCAGTGTACATTCAAGAAATATACATCAAAACATACACATTTTCATGATACATTCAAGAAATATACATCAAAACATACACATTTTCATTGTATATACAAGAAATGTACATCAAAACATACACATGTTGAGTGTAAATTCAAGAAATATACATCAAAACATACACATTTTCATTGTATATACAAGAAATGTATATCAAAACATACACATTTTCAGTGTACATTCAAGAAATGTACATCAAAACATACACATTTTCATTGTATACTCAAGAAATGTACATCAAAACATACACATTTTCATTGTACATTCAAGAAATGTACATCAAAACATACCCATTTTCATTGTATATACCAAAAATGTACATCAAAACATACACATTTTCATTGTATATACAAGAAATGTACACCAAAACATACACATTTTCATTGTATATACAAGAAATGTACACCAAAACATACACATTTTCATTGTACATTCAAGAAATGTACATCAAAACATACACATTTTCATTGTACACTCAAGAAATATACCTCAAAACATACACATTTTCATTGTACATTCAAGAAATGTAGATCTAAAACATAGACATTTTGAGTGTACATTCCAGAAATATACATCAAAACATACACATTTTCATTGTATATGCCAGAAATGTACATCAAAACATACACATTTTCATTGTACATTCAAGAAATGTACATCAAAACATACACATTTTCAGTGTACATTCAAGAAATGTACATCTAAAACATAGACATTTTGAGTGTACATTCCAGAAATATACATCAAAACATACACATTTTCATTGTATATACCAGAAATGTACATCAAAACATACACATTTTCATTGTACATTCAAGAAATGTACATCAAAACATACACATTTTCAGTGTACATTCAAGAAATATACATCAAAACATACACATTTTCATGATACATTCAAGAAATATAGATCAAAACATACACATTTTCATTGTATATACAAGAAATGTACATCAAAACATACACATTTTGAGTGTAAATTCAAGAAATATACATCAAAACATACACATTTTCATTGTACATACCAGAAATGTACATCAAAACATACACATTTTCAGTGTACATTGAAGAAATATACATCAAAACATACACATTTTCATTGTATATACCAGAAATGTACATCAAAACATACACATTTTCATTGTACATTCAAGAAATGTACATCAAAACATACACATTTTCAGTGTACATTCAAGAAATGTACATCAAAACATACACATTTCCATTGTACACTCAAGAAATGTACATCAAAACTTACACATTTTGTTTGTACACTCAAGAAATGTACATCAAAACATACACATTTATGTTTGTACACTCAAGGAATGTAGATAAAAAACTTACACATTTTCATTGTATATACAAGAATTGTACATCAAAACATACACATTTTCATTGTATATACAAGAAATGTACATCAAAACATACACATTTTCATTGTACATTCAAGAAATGTAAATCAAAACATACACATTTTCATTGTATATACCAGAAATGTACATCAAAACATACACATTTTCATTGTACATTCAAGAAATGTACATCAAAACGTACACATTTTGAGTGACATTCCAGAAGTATACATCAAAACATACACATTTTCATTGCACATTCAAGCAATATACATCAAATGATACACATTTTCAGTGTACATTCAAGAAATGTACATCAAAACATACACATTTTCATTGTATATACCAGAAATGTACATCAAAACATACACATTTTCATTGTACATTCAAGAAATGTACATCAAAACATACACATTTTCATTGCACATTCATGAAATATACATCAAAACATACACATTTTCAGTGTACATTCAAGAAATGTACATCAAAACATACACATTTTCATTGTATATACCAGAAATGTACATCAAAACATACACATTTTGACTGTACATTCTAGAAATATACTTCAAAACATACACATTTTCATTGTATATACCAGAAATGCACATCAAAACATACACATTTTCATTGTACATTCAAGAACTGTACATCAAAACATACACATTTTCAGTGTACATTCAAGAAATGTACATCAAAACATACACATTTTCAGTGTACATTCAAGAAACGTACATCTAAAAATACTCATTTTCATTGTATATACAAGAAATGTACATCAAAACATACACATTTTCATTGTATATACAAGAAATGTATATCAAAACATACACATTTTCAGTGTACATTCAAGAAATGTACATCAAAACATACACATTTTCATTGTACATTCAAGAAATATACATCAAAACATACACATTTTCATTGTACATTCAAGAAATGTACAACAAAACATACACATTTTCATTGTATATACCAGAAATGTACATCAAAACATACACATTTTGAGTGTACATTCTAGAAATATACATCAAAACATACACATTTTCGTTGTATATACCAGAAATGCACATCAAAACATACACATTAAATTGTACATTCAAGAACTGTACATCAAAACATACACATTTTCAGTGTACATTCAAGAAATGTACATCAAAAACATACACATTTTCAGTGTACATTCAAGAAATGTATATCAAAACATACACATTTTCATTGTACATTCAAGAAATGTACATCAAAACATACACATTTTCATTGTACATTCAAGAAATGTACATCAAAACATACACATTTTCAGTGTACATTCAAGAAATGTACATCAAAACATACACATTTTCAGTGTACATTCAAGAAATATATATCAAAACATACACATATTCAGTGTACATTCAAGAGATGTACATCAAAACATATACATTTTCATTGTACACTAAAGAAATGTACATCAAAACATACACACTTTCAGTGTACATTCAAGAAATGTACAACAAAACATATACATTTTCATTGTACATTAAAGAAATGTACATCAAAACATACACATTTTCATTGTACATTCAAGAAATGTACATCAAAACATACACATTTTCATTGTACACTCAAGAAATGTACATCAAAACATACACATTTTCATTGTACACTCAAGAAATGTACATCAAAACATACACATTTTCATTGTACATTCAAGAAATGTATATCAAAACATACACATTTTCATTGTACTTTCAAGAAATGTACATCAAAACATACACATTTTCATTGTACATTCAAGAAATGTACATCAAAACATACACAATTTCATTGTACATTCAAGAAATGTACATCAAGAGATACACATTTTCATTGTACACTCTAGAAATGTACATCAAAACATACATATTTTCATTGTGTACTTAAGAAATGTACATAAAAACATACACATTTTTAGTGTACATTCAAGAAATGTACATCAAAACATACACATTTTCAGTGTACATTCAAGAAATGTACATCAAAAGACACACATTTTCAGTGTACATTCAAGAAATATACATCAAAACATAGACATTTTCATTGTACATTCAAGAAATATACATCAAAACATACAGATTTTCAGTGTACATTCAAGAAATGTACATCAAAACATACACATTTTCATTGTATATACCAAAAATATACATCAAAACATACACATTTTCATTGTATATACAAGAAATGTACACCAAAACATACACATTTTCATTGTATATACAAGAAATGTACACCAAAACATACACATTTTCATCGCACATTCAAGAAATGTACATCAAAACATACACATTTTCATTGTACATTCAAGAAATATACATCAAAACATACACATTTTCATTGTACATTCAAGAAATGTACAACAAAACATACACATTTTCATTGTACATTCAAGAAATGTACATCAAAACATACACATCTTCAGTGTACATTCAAGAAATGTACATCTAAAACATAGACATTTTGAGTGTACATTCAAGAAATATACATCAAAACATACACATTTTCATTGTATATACCAGAAATGTACATCAAAACATACACATTTTCATTGTACATTCAAGAAATATAAATCAAAACATACACATTTTCAGTGTACATTCAAGAAATATACATCAAAACATACACATTTTCATGATACATTCAAGAAATATACATCAAAACATACACATTTTCATTTTATATACAAGAAATGTACATCAAAACATACACATTTTGAGTGTAAATTCAAGAAATATACATCAAAACATACACATTTTCATTGTACATACCAGAAATGTACATCAAAACATACACATTTTCAGTGTACATTCAAGAAATATACATCAAAACATACACATTTTCATTGTATATACCAGAAATGTACATCAAAACATACACATTTTCATTGTACATTTAAGAAATGTACATCAAAACATACACATTTTCATTGCACATTCATGAAATATACATCAAAACATACACATTTTCAGTGCACATTCAAGAAATGCACATCAAAGCATACACATTTTCATTGTATATACCAGAAATGTATATCAAAACATACACATTTTGACTGTACATTCTAGAAATATACATCAAAACATACACATTTTCATTGTATATACCAGAAATACACATCAAAACATACACATTTTCATTGTACATTCAAGAACTGTACATCAAAACATACACATTTTCAGTGTACATTCAAGAAATGTACATCAAAACATACACATTTTCAGTGTACATTCAAGAAATGTACATCAAAACATACTCATTTTCATTGTATATACAAGAAATGTACATCAAAACATACACATTTTCATTGTATATACAAGAAATGTATATCAAAACATACACATTTTCAGTGTACATTCATGAAATGTACATCAAAACACACACATTTTCATTGTACATTCAAGAAATATATATCAAAACATACACATTTTCAGTGTACATTCAAGAAATGTACATCAAAACATATACATTTTCATTGTATATACAAGAACTGTATATCAAAACATACACATTTTCATTGTACATTCAAGAAATGTACATCAAAACATACACATTTTCATTGTATATACAAGAAATGTACATCAAAACATACACATTTTCATTGTACATTCAAGAAATGTACATCAAAACATACACATTTTCATTGTACACTCAAGAAATGTACATCAAAACATACACATTTTCATTGTACACTCAAGAAATGTACATCAAAACATACACATTTTCATTGTACATTCAAGAAATGTATATCAAAACATACACATTTTCATTGTACTTTCAAGAAATGTACATAAAAACATACACATTTTCATTGTACATTCAAGAAATGTACATGAAAACATACACACTTTGAGTGTACATTCAAGAAGTATACATCAAAACATACACATTTTCATTGTATATACCAGAAATGTACATCAAAACATACACATTTTCGTTGTATATACCAGAAATGTACATCAAAACATACACATTTTCATTGTACATTCAAGAAATGTACATCAAAACATACACATTTTCATTGCACATTCAAGAAATATACATCAAAACATACACATTTTCAGTGTACATTCAAGAAATGTACATCAAAACATACACATTTTCATTGTATATACCAGAAATGTACATCAAAACATACACATTTTCATTGTATATACAAGAAAAGTACACCAAAACATACACATTTTCATTGTATATACAAGAAATGTACACCAAAACATACACATTTTCATTGTACATTCAAGAAATGTATATCAAAACATACACATTTTCAGTGTACATTCAAGAAATGTACATCAAAACATACACATTTTCATTGTATACTCAAGAAATGTACATCAAAACATACACATTTTTAGTGTACATTCAAGAAATGTACATCAAAACATACACATTTTCAGTGTACATTCAAGAAATGTACATCAAAACATACACATTTTCATTGTACATTCAAGAACTGTACATCAAAACATACACATTTTCAGTGTACATTCAAGAAATGTACATCAAAACATACACATTTTCAGTGTACATTCAAGAAATGTACATCAAAACATACACATTTTCATTGAATATTCAAGAAATGTACATGAAAACATACACATTTTCATTGTATATACAAGAAATGTATATCAAAACATACACATTTTCAGTGTACATTCAAGAAATGTACATCAAAGCATACACATTTTCATTGTATACTCAAGAAATGTACATCAAAACATACACATTTTCATTGTACATTCAAGAAATATACATCAAAACATACACATTTTCATTGTACATTCAAGAAATGTACATCAAAACATACACATTTTCATTGTACATTCAAGAAATGTACATCAAAACATACACATCTTCAGTGTACATTCAAGAAATGTACATCTAAAACATAGACATTTTGAGTGTACATTCAAGAAATATACATCAAAACATACACATTTTCATTGTATATACCAGAAATGTACATCAAAACATACACATTTTCATTGTACATTCAAGAAATATAAATCAAAACATACACATTTTCAGTGTACATTCAAGAAATATACATCAAAACATACACATTTTCATGATACATTCAAGAAATATGCATCAAAACATACATATTTTCATTTTATATACAAGAAATGTACATCGAAACATACACATTTTGAGTGTAAATTCAAGAAATATACATTAAAACATACACATTTTCATTGTACATACCAGAAATGTACATCAAAACATACACATTTTCAGTGTACATTCAAGAAATATACATCAAAACATACACATTTTCATTGTATATACCAGAAAGGTACATCAAAACATACACATTTTCATTGTACATTCAAGAAATGTACATCAAAACATACACATTTTCAGTGTACATTCAAGAAATATACATGAAAACATACACATTTTCACGATACATTCAAGAAATATACATCAAAACATACACATTTTCATTGTACATTCAAGAAATGTACATCAAAACATACACATTTTCAGTGTACATTCAAGAAATATACATCAAAACATACACATTTTCACGATACATTCAAGAAATATACATCAAAACATACACATTTTCATTGTACATTCAAGAAATGTACATCAAAACATACACATTTTGAGTGTACATTCAAGAAATATACATCAAAACATACACATTTTCACGATACATTCAAGAAATATACATCAAAACATACACATTTTCATTGTACATTCAAGAAATGTACATCAAAACACACATTTTGAGTGTACATTCAAGAAATGTACATCAAAACATACACATTTTCATTGTACATTCAAGAAATATACATCAAAACATACACATTTTCATTGTACATTCAAGAAATGTATATCAAAACATACACATTTTGAGTGTACATTCAAGAAATGTACATCAAAACATACACATTTCCATTGTACACTCAAGAAATGTACATCAAAACTTACACATTTTGTTTGTACACTCAAGAAATGTATATCAAAACTTACACATTCATGTTTGTACACTCAAGAAATGTACATAAGAAACTTACACATTTTCGTTGTATATACAAGAATTGTACATCAAAACATACACATTTTCATTGTATATACAAGAAATGTACATCAAAACATACACATTTTCATTGTACATTCAAGAAATGTACATCAAAACATACACATTTTCATTGTATATACCAGAAATGTAAATTTAACATACACATTTTCATTGTACATTCAAGAAATGTACATAAAACATACACATTTTGAGTGTACATTCAAGAAGTATACATCAAAACATACACATTTTCATTGTATATACCAGAAATGTACATCAAAACATACACATTTTCGTTGTGTATACCAGAAATATACATCAAAACATACACATTTTCATTGTATATACCAGAAATATACATCAAAACATACACATTTTCATTGTACATTCAAGAAATGTACATCAAAACATACACATTTTCAGTGTACATTCAAGAAATATACATCAAAACATACACATTTTCATGATACATTCAAGAAATATACATCAAAACATACACACGTTCATTGTATATACAAGAAATGTACATCAAAACATACACATGTTGAGTGTAAATTCAAGAAATATACATCAAAACATCCACATTTTCATTGTATATACAAGAAATGTATATCAAAACATACACATTTTCAGTGTACATTCAAGAAATGTACATCAAAACATACACATTTTCATTGTATATACCAGAAATGTACATCAAAACATACACATTTTCATTGTACATTCAAGAAGTGTACATCAAAACATACACATTTTCATTGTACACTAAAGAAATGTACATCAAAACATACACATTTTCATTGTACATTCAAGAAATGTAGATCAAAACATACACATTTTCAGTGTACATTCAAGAAATGTACAACAAAACATACACATTTTCATTGTACATTCAAGAAATGTAGATCAAAACATACACATTTTCAATGTACATTCAAGAAATGTACATCAAAACATACACATTTTTATTGTACACTCAAGAAATGTACATCAAAACATACACTTTTTCATTGTACATTCAAGAAATGTATATCAAAACATACACATTTTCAGATTACATTCAAGAAATGTATAACAAAAAATACACATTTTCAGTGTACATTCAAGAAATGTATAACAAAAAATACACATTTTCATTGTACATTCAAGAAATGTACATCAAAACATACACATTTTCAGTGTACATTCAAGAAATGTACATCAAAACATACACATTTTCAGTGTACATTCAAGAAATGTACATCAAAAACTACACATTTTCATTGTATATTCAAGAAATGTACATCAAAACATACATATGTTCATTGTATATACCAGAAATGTACAGCAAAACATACACATTTTCATTGTACATTCAAAAATGTACATCAAAGCATACAAATTTTCATTGTATATACCAGAAATGTACATCAAAACATACACATTTTCATTGTACATTCAAGAAAAGTACATCAAAACATACACATTTTCATTGTATATACCAGAAATGTACATCAAAACATACACATTTTCATTGTACATTCAAGAAAAGTACATCAAAACATACACATTTTCATTGTATATACCAGAAATGTACATCAAAACATACACATTTTCATTGTACATTCAAGAAATGTACATCAAAACATACACATTTTGACTGCACATTCTAGAAATATACATCAAAACATACACATTTTCATTGTATATACCAGAAATGCACATCAAAACATACACACTTTCATTGTACATTCAAGAACTGTACATCAAAACATACACATTTTCAGTGTACATTCAAGAAATGTACATCAAAACATACACATTTTCAGTGTACATTCAAGAAATGTACATCAAAACATACACATTTTCATTGTATGTACAAGAAATGTACATCAAAACATACACATTTTCATTGTATATACAAGAAATGTATATCAAAACATACACATTTTCAGTGTACATTCAAGAAATGTACATCAAAACATACACATTTTCATTGTATATACAAGTAATGTACATCAAAACATACACATTTTCAGTGTACATTCAAGAAATGTACATCAAAACATACACATTTTCATTGTATATACAAGAAATGTACATCAAACCATCACATTTTCAGTGTACATTCAAGAAATGTACATCAAAACTTATACATTTTCATTGTATATACAAGTAATGTACATCAAAACATACACATTTTCAGTGTACATTCAAGAAATGTACATCAAGACATACACATTTTCATTGTACATTCAAGAAATGTATATCAAAACATACACATTTTCAGTATACATTCAAGAAATGTACATGAAAACATATACATTTTCATTGTACATTCAAGAAATGTATATCAAAACATACACATTTTCAGTGTACATTCAAGAAATGTACATCAAAACATACACATTTCCATTGTATATACAAGAAATGTACATCAAAACATACACATTTTCATTGTACACTAAAGAAATGTACATCAAAACATACACATTTTCATTGTACATTCAAGAAATGTACATCAAAACATACACATTTTCATTGTATATACAAGTAATGTACATCAAAACATACACATTTTCAGTGTACATTCAAGAAATGTACATCAAGACATACACATTTTCATTGTACATTCAAGAAATGTATATCAAAACATACACATTTTCAGTGTACATTCAAGAAATGTACATCAAAACATACACATTTTCATTGTATATACAAGAAATGTACATCAAAACATACACATTTTCAGTATACATTCAAGAAATGTACATGAAAACATATACATTTTAATTGTACATTCAAGAAATGTATATCAAAACATACACATTTTCAGTGTACATTCAAGAAATGTACATCAAAACATACACATTTTCATTGTATATACAAGAAATGTACATCAAAACATACACATTTTCATTGTACACTAAAGAAATGTACATCAAAACATACACATTTTCATTGTACATTCAAGAAATGTAGATCAAAACATACACATTTTCATTGTACATTCAAGAAATGTACATCAAAACACACACATTTTCAGTGTACATTCAAGAAATGTACATCAAAAACTACACATTTTCATTGTATATTCAAGAAATGTACATCAAAACATACACATTTTCAGTGTACATTCAAGAAATGTACATCAAAAACTACACATTTTCATTGTATATACCAGAAATGTACAGCAAAACATACACATTTTCATTGTACATTCAAGAAATGTACATCAAAACATACACATTTTTATTGTACACTCAAGAAATGTACATCAAAACATACACTTTTTCATTGTACATTCAAGAAATGTATATCAAAACATACACATTTTCAGATTACATTCAAGAAATGTACATCAAAACATACACATTTTCAGTGTACATTCAAGAAATGTATAACAAAAAATACACATTTTCAGTGTACATTCAAGAAATGTATAACAAAAAATACACATTTTCATTGTACATTCAAGAAATGTACATCAAAACATACACATTTTCAGTGTACATTCAAGAAATGTACATCAAAAACTACACATTTTCATTGTATATTCAAGAAGTGTACATCAAAACATACACATTTTCATTGTACACTAAAGAAATGTACATCAAAACATACACATTTTCATTGTACATTCAAGAAATGTAGATCAAAACATACACATTTTCAGTGTACATTCAAGAAATGTACAACAAAACATACACATTTTCATTGTACATTCAAGAAATGTAGATCAAAACATACACATTTTCAATGTACATTCAAGAAATGTACATCAAAACATACACATTTTTATTGTACACTCAAGAAATGTACATCAAAACATACACTTTTTCATTGTACATTCAAGAAATGTATATCAAAACATACACATTTTCAGATTACATTCAAGAAATGTACATCAAAACATACACATTTTCAGTGTACATTCAAGAAATGTATAACAAAAAATACACATTTTCAGTGTACATTCAAGAAATGTATAACAAAAAATACACATTTTCATTGTACATTCAAGAAATGTACATCAAAACATATACATTTTCAGTGTACATTCAAGAAATGTACATCAAAACATACACATTTTCAGTGTACATTCAAGAAATGTACATCAAAAACTACACATTTTCATTGTATATTCAAGAAATGTACATCAAAACATACATATGTTCATTGTATATACCAGAAATGTACAGCAAAACATACACATTTTCATTGTACATTCAAAAATGTACATCAAAGCATACAAATTTTCATTGTATATACCAGAAATGTACATCAAAACATACACATTTTCATTGTACATTCAAGAAAAGTACATCAAAACATACACATTTTCATTGTATATACCAGAAATGTACATCAAAACATACACATTTTCATTGTACATTCAAGAAATGTACATCAAAACATACACATTTTGACTGCACATTCTAGAAATATACATCAAAACATACACATTTTCATTGTATATACCAGAAATGCACATCAAAACATACACACTTTCATTGTACATTCAAGAACTGTACATCAAAACATACACATTTTCAGTGTACATTCAAGAAATGTACATCAAAACATACACATTTTCAGTGTACATTCAAGAAATGTACATCAAAACATACACATTTTCATTGTATGTACAAGAAATGTACATCAAAACATACACATTTTCATTGTATATACAAGAAATGTATATCAAAACATACACATTTTCAGTGTACATTCAAGAAATGTACATCAAAACATACACATTTTCATTGTATATACAAGTAATGTACATCAAAACATACACATTTTCAGTGTACATTCAAGAAATGTACATCAAAACATACACATTTTCATTGTATATACAAGAAATGTACATCAAACCATCACATTTTCAGTGTACATTCAAGAAATGTACATCAAAACTTATACATTTTCATTGTATATACAAGTAATGTACATCAAAACATACACATTTTCAGTGTACATTCAAGAAATGTACATCAAGACATACACATTTTCATTGTACATTCAAGAAATGTATATCAAAACATACACATTTTCAGTGTACATTCAAGAAATGTACATCAAAACATACACATTTTCATTGTATATACAAGAAATGTACATCAAAACATACACATTTTCAGTATACATTCAAGAAATGTACATGAAAACATATACATTTTCATTGTACATTCAAGAAATGTATATCAAAACATACACATTTTCAGTGTACATTCAAGAAATGTACATCAAAACATACACATTTTCATTGTATATACAAGAAATGTACATCAAAACATACACATTTTCATTGTACACTAAAGAAATGTACATCAAAACATACACATTTTCATTGTACATTCAAGAAATGTAGATCAAAACATACACATTTTCATTGTACATTCAAGAAATGTACATCAAAACACACACATTTTCAGTGTACATTCAAGAAATGTACATCAAAAACTACACATTTTCATTGTATATTCAAGAAATGTACATCAAAACATACACATTTTCAGTGTACATTCAAGAAATGTACATCAAAAACTACACATTTTCATTGTATATACCAGAAATGTACAGCAAAACATACACATTTTCATTGTACATTCAAGAAATGTACATCAAAACATACACATTTTTATTGTACACTCAAGAAATGTACATAAAAACATACACTTTTTCATTGTACATTCAAGAAATGTATATCAAAACATACACATTTTCAGATTACATTCAAGAAATGTACATCAAAACATACACATTTTCAGTGTACATTCAAGAAATGTATAACAAAAAATACACATTTTCAGTGTACATTCAAGAAATGTATAACAAAAAATACACATTTTCATTGTACATTCAAGAAATGTACATCAAAACATACACATTTTCAGTGTACATTCAAGAAATGTACATCAAAAACTACACATTTTCATTGTATATTCAAGAAATGTACATCAAAACATACACATTTTCATTGTACATTCAAGAAGTGTACATCAAAACATACACATTTTCATTGTATATACAAGAAATGTACATCAAAGCATACACATTTTCAG
This sequence comes from Tenodera sinensis, assembly GCA_030765045.1. Classification (NCBI taxonomy): domain Eukaryota; kingdom Metazoa; phylum Arthropoda; class Insecta; order Mantodea; family Mantidae; genus Tenodera; species Tenodera sinensis. Next base: position 109,939,456 of record CM060970.1, on the reverse strand, counting down.
TGTACATTCAAGAAATGTACATCAAAACATACACATTTTCATTGTACATTCAAGAAATGTAGATCAAAACATACACATTTTCATTGTACATTCAAGAAATGTACATCAAAACATACACATTTTCATTGTACACTAAACAAATGTACATCAAAACATACACATTTTCATTGTACATTCAAGAAATGTAGATCAAAACATACACATTTTCAGTGTACATTCAAGAAGTGTACAACAAAACATACACATTTTCATTGTACATTCAAGAAATGTAGATCAAAACATACACATTTTCATTGTACATTCAAGAAATGTACATTAAAACATACACATTTTTATTGTACACTCAAGAAATGTACATCAAAACATACACTTTTTCATTGTACATTCAAGAAATGTATATCAAAACATACACATTTTCAGATTACATTCAAGAAATGTACATCAAAACATACACATTTTCAGTGTACATTCAAGAAATGTATAACAAAAAATACACATTTTCAGTGTACATTCAAGAAATGTATAACAAAAAATACACATTTTCATTGTACATTCAAGAAATGTACATCAAAACATACACATTTTCAGTGTACATTCAAGAAATGTACATCAAAAACTACACATTTTCATTGTATATTCAAGAAATGTACATCAAAACATACATATTTTCATTGTATATACCAGAAATGTACAGCAAAACATACACATTTTCATTGTACATTCAAGAAATGTACATCAAAGCATACAAATTTTCATTGTATATACCAGAAATGTACATCAAAACATACACATTTTCATTGTACATTCAAGAAAAGTACATCAAAACATACACATTTTCATTGTATATTCAAGAAATGTACATCAAAGCATACAAATTTTCATTGTACATTCAAGAAATGTACATCAAAGCATACAAATTTTCATTGGATATACCAGAAATGTACATCAAAACATACACATTTTCATTGTACATTCAAGAAATGTACATCAAAGCATACAAATTTTCATTGGATATACCAGAAATGTACATCCAAACATACACATTTTCATTGTACATTCAAGAAATGTACATCAAAACATACACATTTTTACTGCACATTCTAGAAATATACATCAAAACATACACATTTTCATTGTATATACCAGAAATGCACATCAAAACATACACACTTTCATTGTACATTCAAGAACTGTACATCAAAACATACACATTTTCAGTGTACATTCAAGAAATGTACATCAAAACATACACATTTTCAGTGTACATTCAAGAAATGTACATCAAAACATACACATTTTCATTGTATATACAAGAAATGTACATCAAAACATATACATTTTCATTGTATATACAAGAAATGTATATCAAAACATACACATTTTCAGTGTACATTCAAGAAATGTACATCAAAACATACACATTTTCATTGTATATACAAGTAATGTACATCAAAACATACACATTTTCAGTGTACATTCAAGAAATGTACATCAAAACATACACATTTTCATTGTACATTCAAGAAATGTACATCAACACATACACATTTTCAGTGTACATTCAAGAAATGTACATCAAAACATACACATTTTCATTGTATATACAAGAAATGTACATAACCATACACATTTTCAGTGTACATTCAAGAAATGTACATCAAAACATATACATTTTCATTGTATATACAAGAAATGTACATCAAAACATACACATTTTCAGTGTACATTCAAGAAATGTACATGAAAACATATACATTTTCATTGTACATTCAAGAAATGTATATTAAAACATACACATTTTCAGATTACATTCAAGAAATGTACATCAAAGCATACACATTTTCATTGTATATACAAGAAATGTACATCAAAACATACACATCTTCATTGTACACTAAAAAAATGTACATCAAAACATACACACTTTCAGTGTACATTCAAGAAATGTACATCAAAACATACACATTTTCATTGTACATTCAAGAAATGTACATCAAAACATACACATTTTCATTGTACATTCAAGAAATGTACATCAAAACATACACTTTTTCATTGTACCTCAAGAAATCTACATCAAAACATACACATTTTCATTGTAGACTCAAGAAATGTACATCAAAACATACACATTTTCATTCTACATTCAAGAAATGTATATCAAAACATACACATTTTCATTGTACATTCAAGAAACGTACATCAAAACATACACATTTTCATTGTACATTCAAGAAATGTATATCAAAACATACACATTTTCAGTGTACATTCAAGAAATGTACATCAAAACATACACATTTTCATTGTATATACAAGAAATGTACATCAAAACATACACATTTTCATTGTACACTAAAGAAATGTACATCAAAACATACACATTTTCATTGTACATTCAAGAAATGTAGATCAAAACATACACATTTTCAGTGTACATTCAAGAAATGTACATCAAAACATACACATTTTCATTGTACACTAAAGAAATGTACATCAAAACATACACATTTTCATTGTACATTCAAGAAATGTAGATCAAAACATACACATTTTCAGTGTACATTCAAGAAATGTACAACAAAACATACACATTTTCATTGTACATTCAAGAAATGTAGATCAAAACATACACATTTTCATTGTACATTCAAGAAATGTATATCAAAACATACACATTTTCAGATTACATTCAAGAAATGTACATCAAAACATACACATTTTCAGTGTACATTCAAGAAATATACATCAAAACATACACATTTTCAGTGTACATTCAAGAAATGTACATCAAAACATACACATTTTTATTGTACACTCAAGAAATGTACATCAAAACATACACTTTTTCATTGTACATTCAAGAAATGTATATCAAAACATACACATTTTCAGATTACATTCAAGAAATGTACATCAAAACATACACATTTTCAGTGTACATTCAAGAAATGTATAACAAAAAATACACATTTTCAGTGTACATTCAAGAAATGTATAACAAAAAATACACATTTTCATTGTACATTCAACAAATGTACATCAAAACATACACATCTTCAGATTACATTCAAGAAATGTACATCAAAACATACACATTTTCAGTGTACATTCAAGAAATGTATAACAAAAAATAACCATTTTCAGTGTACATTCAAGAAATGTATAACAAAAACTACACATTTTCAGTGTACATTCAAGAAATGTACATCAAAACATATATATTTTCATTGTACATTCAAGAAATGTACATCAAAAACTACACATTTTCAGTGTACATTCAAGAAATGTACATCAAAAACTACACATTTTCATTGTATATACCAGAAATGTACAGCAAAACATACACATTTTCATTGTACATTCAAAAATGTACATCAAAGCATACAAATTTTCATTGTATATACTAGAAAAGTACATCAAAAACTACACATTTTCATTGTATATTCAAGAAATGTACATCAAAACATACACATTTTCATTGTATATTCAAGAAATGTACATCAAAACATACACATTTTCAGTGTACATTCAAGAAATGTACATCAAAAACTACACATTTTCATTGTATATACCAGAAATGTACAGCAAAACATACACATTTTCATTGTACATTCAAAAATGTACATCAAAGCATACAAATTTTCATTGTATATACCAGAAATGTACATCAAAACATACACATTTTCATTGTACATTCAAGAAAAGTACATCAAAACATACACATTTTCATTGTATATACCAGAAATGTACATCAAAACATACACATTTTCATTGTACATTCAAGAAATGTACATCAAAACATACACATTTTGACTGCACATTCTAGAAATATACATCAAAACATACACATTTTCATTGTATATACCAGAAATGCACATCAAAACATACACACTTTCATTGTACATTCAAGAACTGTACATCAAAACATACACATTTTCAGTGTACATTCAAGAAATGTACATCAAAACATACACATTTTCAGTGTACATTCAAGAAATGTACATCAAAACATACACATTTTCATTGTATATACAACAAATGTACATCAAAACATACACATTTTCATTGTATATACAAGAAATGTATATCAAAACATACACATTTTCAGTGTACATTCAAGAAATGTACATCAAAACATACACATTTTCATTGTGTATACAAGTAACGTACATCAAAACATACACATTTTCATTGTATATACAAGAAATGTACATCAAAACATACACATTTTCATTGTATATACAAGAAATGTACATCAAAACATACACATTTTCATTGTATATTCAAGAAATGTATATCAAAACATACACATTTTCAGTGTACATTCAAGAAATGTACATCAAAACCTACACATTTTCATTGTATATACAAGAAATGTACATCAAACCATCACATTTTCAGTGTACATTCAAGAAATGTACATCAAAACATACATTTTCATTGTATATACAAGAAATGTACATCAAAACATACATATTTTCAGTGTACATTCAAGAAATGTACATCAAAACATACACATTTTCAGTGTACATACAAGAAATGTACATCAAAACATACACATTTTCATTGTATATACAAGAAATGTACATCAAAACATACACATTTTCACTGTATATACAAGAAATGTATATCAAAACATACACATTTTCAGTGTACATTCAAGAAATGTACATCAAAACATACACATTTTCATTGTATATACAAGTAACGTACATCAAAACATACACATTTTCATTGTATATACAAGAAATGTACATCAAAACATACACATTTTCATTGTATATACAAGAAATGTACATCAAAACATACACATTTTCAGTGTACATTCAAGAAATGTACATCAAGACATACACACCTTCATTGTACATTCAAGAAATGTACATCAAAACATACACATTTTCATTGTATATACAAGTAATGTACATCAAAACATACACATTTTCAGTGTACATTCAAGAAATGTACATCAAAGCATACAAATTTTCATTGTATATACCAGAAATGTACATCAAAACATACACATTTTCATTGTACATTCAAGAAAAGTACATCAAAACATACACATTTTCATTGTATATTCAAGAAATGTACATCAAAGCATACAAATTTTCATTGTACATTCAAGAAATGTACATCAAAGCATACAAATTTTCATTGGATATACCAGAAATGTACATCAAAACATACACATTTTCATTGTACATTCAAGAAATGTACATCAAAGCATACAAATTTTCATTGGATATACCAGAAATGTACATCCAAACATACACATTTTCATTGTACATTCAAGAAATGTACATCAAAACATACACATTTTTACTGCACATTCTAGAAATATACATCAAAACATACACATTTTCATTGTATATACCAGAAATGCACATCAAAACATACACACTTTCATTGTACATTCAAGAACTGTACATCAAAACATACACATTTTCAGTGTACATTCAAGAAATGTACATCAAAACATACACATTTTCAGTGTACATTCAAGAAATTTACATCAAAACATACACATTTTCATTGTATATACAAGAAATGTACATCAAAACATATACATTTTCATTGTATATACAAGAAATGTATATCAAAACATACACATTTTCAGTGTACATTCAAGAAATGTACATCAAAACATACACATTTTCATTGTATATACAAGTAATGTACATCAAAACATACACATTTTCAGTGTACATTCAAGAAATGTACATCAAAACATACACATTTTCATTGTACATTCAAGAAATGTACATCAACACATACACATTTTCAGTGTACATTCAAGAAATGTACATCAAAACATACACATTTTCATTGTATATACAAGAAATGTACATAACCATACACATTTTCAGTGTACATTCAAGAAATGTACATCAAAACATATACATTTTCATTGTATATACAAGAAATGTACATCAAAACATACACATTTTCAGTGTACATTCAAGAAATGTACATGAAAACATATACATTTTCATTGTACATTCAAGAAATGTATATTAAAACATACACATTTTCAGATTACATTCAAGAAATGTACATCAAAGCATACACATTTTCATTGTATATACAAGAAATGTACATCAAAACATACACATCTTCATTGTACACTAAAAAAATGTACATCAAAACATACACACTTTCAGTGTACATTCAAGAAATGTACATCAAAACATACACATTTTCATTGTACATTCAAGAAATGTACATCAAAACATACACATTTTCATTGTACATTCAAGAAATGTACATCAAAACATACACTTTTTCATTGTACCTCAAGAAATCTACATCAAAACATACACATTTTCATTGTACACTCAAGAAATGTACATCAAAACATACACATTTTCATTCTACATTCAAGAAATGTATATCAAAACATACACATTTTCATTGTACATTCAAGAAACGTACATCAAAACATACACATTTTCATTGTACATTCAAGAAATGTATATCAAAACATACACATTTTCAGTGTACATTCAAGAAATGTACATCAAAACATACACATTTTCATTGTATATACAAGAAATGTACATCAAAACATACACATTTTCATTGTACACTAAAGAAATGTACATCAAAACATACACATTTTCATTGTACATTCAAGAAATGTAGATCAAAACATACACATTTTCAGTGTACATTCAAGAAATGTACATCAAAACATACACATTTTCATTGTACACTAAAGAAATGTACATCAAAACATACACATTTTCATTGTACATTCAAGAAATGTAGATCAAAACATACACATTTTCAGTGTACATTCAAGAAATGTACAACAAAACATACACATTTTCATTGTACATTCAAGAAATGTAGATCAAAACATACACATTTTCATTGTACATTCAAGAAATGTATATCAAAACATACACATTTTCAGATTACATTCAAGAAATGTACATCAAAACATACACATTTTCAGTGTACATTCAAGAAATATACATCAAAACATACACATTTTCAGTGTACATTCAAGAAATGTACATCAAAACATACACATTTTTATTGTACACTCAAGAAATGTACATCAAAACATACACTTTTTCATTGTACATTCAAGAAATGTATATCAAAACATACACATTTTCAGATTACATTCAAGAAATGTACATCAAAACATACACATTTTCAGTGTACATTCAAGAAATGTATAACAAAAAATACACATTTTCAGTGTACATTCAAGAAATGTATAACAAAAAATACACATTTTCATTGTACATTCAACAAATGTACATCAAAACATACACATCTTCAGATTACATTCAAGAAATGTACATCAAAACATACACATTTTCAGTGTACATTCAAGAAATGTATAACAAAAAATAACCATTTTCAGTGTACATTCAAGAAATGTATAACAAAAACTACACATTTTCAGTGTACATTCAAGAAATGTACATCAAAACATATATATTTTCATTGTACATTCAAGAAATGTACATCAAAAACTACACATTTTCAGTGTACATTCAAGAAATGTACATCAAAAACTACACATTTTCATTGTATATACCAGAAATGTACAGCAAAACATACACATTTTCATTGTACATTCAAAAATGTACATCAAAGCATACAAATTTTCATTGTATATACTAGAAAAGTACATCAAAAACTACACATTTTCATTGTATATTCAAGAAATGTACATCAAAACATACACATTTTCATTGTATATTCAAGAAATGTACATCAAAACATACACATTTTCAGTGTACATTCAAGAAATGTACATCAAAAACTACACATTTTCATTGTATATACCAGAAATGTACAGCAAAACATACACATTTTCATTGTACATTCAAAAATGTACATCAAAGCATACAAATTTTCATTGTATATACCAGAAATGTACATCAAAACATACACAATTTCATTGTACATTCAAGAAAAGTACATCAAAACATACACATTTTCATTGTATATACCAGAAATGTACATCAAAACATACACATTTTCATTGTACATTCAAGAAATGTACATCAAAACATACACATTTTGACTGCACATTCTAGAAATATACATCAAAACATACACATTTTCATTGTATATACCAGAAATGCACATCAAAACATACACACTTTCATTGTACATTCAAGAACTGTACATCAAAACATACACATTTTCAGTGTACATTCAAGAAATGTACATCAAAACATACACATTTTCAGTGTACATTCAAGAAATGTACATCAAAACATACACATTTTCATTGTATATACAACAAATGTACATCAAAACATACACATTTTCATTGTATATACAAGAAATGTATATCAAAACATACACATTTTCAGTGTACATTCAAGAAATGTACATCAAAACATACACATTTTCATTGTGTATACAAGTAACGTACATCAAAACATACACATTTTCATTGTATATACAAGAAATGTACATCAAAACATACACATTTTCATTGTATATACAAGAAATGTACATCAAAAGATACACATTTTCATTGTATATTCAAGAAATGTATATCAAAACATACACATTTTCAGTGTACATTCAAGAAATGTACATCAAAACCTACACATTTTCATTGTATATACAAGAAATGTACATCAAACCATCACATTTTCAGTGTACATTCAAGAAATGTACATCAAAACATACATTTTCATTGTATATACAAGAAATGTACATCAAAACATACATATTTTCAGTGTACATTCAAGAAATGTACATCAAAACATACACATTTTCAGTGTACATACAAGAAATGTACATCAAAACATACACATTTTCATTGTATATACAAGAAATGTACATCAAAACATACACATTTTCACTGTATATACAAGAAATGTATATCAAAACATACACATTTTCAGTGTACATTCAAGAAATGTACATCAAAACATACACATTTTCATTGTATATACAAGTAACGTACATCAAAACATACACATTTTCATTGTATATACAAGAAATGTACATCAAAACATACACATTTTCATTGTATATACAAGAAATGTACATCAAAACATACACATTTTCAGTGTACATTCAAGAAATGTACATCAAGACATACACACCTTCATTGTACATTCAAGAAATGTACATCAAAACATACACATTTTCATTGTATATACAAGTAATGTACATCAAAACATACACATTTTCAGTGTACATTCAAGAAATGTACATCAAGACATACAGATTTTCATTGTACATTCAAGAAATGTATATCAAAACATACACATTTTCAGTGTACATTCAAGAAATGTACATCAAAACATACACATTTTCATTGTATATACAAGAAATGTACATCAAAACATACACATTTTCAGTATACATTCAAGAAATGTACATGAAAACATATACATTTTCATTGTACATTCAAGAAATGTATATCAAAACATACACATTTTCAGTGTACATTCAAGAAATGTACATCAAAACATACACATTTTCATTGTATATACAAGAAATGTACATCAAAACATACACATTTTCATTGTACACTAAAGAAATGTACATCAAAACATACACATTTTCATTGTACATTCAAGAAATGTAGATCAAAACATACACATTTTCATTGTACATTCAAGAACTGTACATCAAAACATACACATTTTCAGTGTACATTCAAGAAATGTACATCAAAACACACACATTTTCAGTGTACATTCAAGAAATGTACATCAAAAACTACACATTTTCATTGTATATTCAAGAAATGTACATCAAAACATACACATTTTCAGTGTACATTCAAGAAATGTACATCAAAAACTACACATTTTCATTGTATATACCAGAAATGTACAGCAAAACATACACATTTTCATTGTACATTCAAAAATGTACATCAAAGCATACAAATTTTCATTGTATATACCAGAAATGTACATCAAAACATACACATTTTCATTGTACATTCAAGAAAAGTACATCAAAACATACACATTTTCATTGTATATGCCAGAAATGTACATCAAAACATACACATTTTCATTGTACATTCAAGAAATGTACATCAAGACATACACATTTTGACTGCACATTCTAGAAATATACATCAAAACATACACATTTTCATTGTATATACCAGAAATGCACATCAAAACATACACACTTTCATTGTACATTCAAGAACTGTACATCAAAACATACACATTTTCAGTGTACATTCAAGAAATGTACATCAAAACATACACATTTTCAGTGTACATTCAAGAAATGTACATCAAAACATACACATTTTCATTGTATATACAAGAAATGTACATCAAAACTTACACATTTTCATTGTATATACAAGAAATGTATATCAAAACATACACATTTTCAGTGTACATTCAAGAAATGTACATCAAGACATACACATTTTCATTGTATATACAAGTAATGTACATCAAAACATACACATTTTCATTGTATATACAAGAAATGTACATCAAAACATACACATTTTCATTGTATATACAAGAAATGTACATCAAAACATACCCATTTTCATTGTATATTCAAGAAATGTATATCAAAACATACACATTTTCAGTGTACATTCAAGAAATGTACATCAAAACCTACACATTTTCATTGTATATACAAGAAATGTACATCAAACCATCACATTTTCAGTGTACATTCAAGAAATGTACATCAAAACATATACATTTTCATTGTATATACAAGAAATGTACATCAAAACATACACATTTTCAGTGTACATTCAAGAAATGTACATCAAGACATACACATTTTCATTGTACATTCAAGAAATGTACATCAAAACATACACATTTTCATTGTATATACAAGTAATGTACATCAAAACATACACATTTTCAGTGTACATTCAAGAAATGTACATCAAGACATACACATTTTCATTGTACATTCAAGAAATGTATATCAAAACATACACATTTTCAGTGTACATTCAAGAAATGTACATCAAAACATACACATTTTCATTGTATATACAAGAAATGTACATGAAAACATACACATTTTCAGTATACATTCAAGAAATGTACATGAAAACATATACATTTTCATTGTACATTCAAGAAATGTATATCAAAACATACACATTTTCAGTGTACATTCAAGAAATGTACATCAAAACATACACATTTTCATTGTATATACAAGAAATGTACATCAAAACATACACATTTTCATTGTACACTAAAGAAATGTACATCAAAACATACACATTTTCATTGTACATTCAAGAAATGTAGATCAAAACATACACATTTTCATTGTACATTCAAGAAATGTACATCAAAACATACACATTTTCAGTGTACATTCAAGAAATGTACATCAAAACATACACATTTTCAGTGTACATTCAAGAAATGTACATCAAAAGCTACACATTTTCATTGTATATTCAAGAAATGTACATCAAAACATACATATTTTCATTGTACATTCAAGAAATGTACATCAAAACATACACATTTTCAGTGTACATTCAAGAAATGTACATCAAAAACTACACATTTTCATTGTATATTCAAGAAATGTACATCAAAACATACACATTTTCAGTGTACATTCAAGAAATGTACATCAAAAACTACACATTTTCATTGTATATACCAGAAATGTACAGCAAAACATACACATTTTCATTGTACATTCAAAAATGTACATCAAAGCATACAAATTTTCATTGTATATACCAGAAATGTACATCAAAACATACACATTTTCATTGTACATTCAAGAAAAGTAGATCAAAACATACACATTTTCATTGTATATACCAGAAATGTACATCAAAACATACACATTTTCATTGTACATTCAAGAAATGTACATCAAAACAAACACATTTTGACTGCACATTCTAGAAATATACATCAAAACATACACATTTTCATTGTATATACCAGAAATGCACATCAAAACATACACACCTTCATTGTACATTCAAGAACTGTACATCAAAACATACACATTTTCAGTGTACATTCAAGAAATGTACATCAAAACATACACATTTTCAGTGTACATTCAAGAAATGTACATCAAAACATACACATTTTCATTGTATATACAAGAAATGTACATCAAAACTTACACATTTTCATTGTATATACAAGAAATGTATATCAAAACATACACATTTTCAGTGTACATTCAAGAAATGTACATCAAAACATACACATTTTCAGTGTACATACAAGTAATGTACATCAAAACATACACATTTTCAGTGTACATTCAAGAAATGTACATCAAAACCTACACATTTTCATTGTATATACAAGAAATGTACATCAAACCATCAGATTTTCAGTGTACATTCAAGAAATGTACATCAAAACATATACATTTTCATTGTATATACAAGTAATGTACATCAAAACATACACATTTTCAGTGTACATTCAAGAAATGTACATCAAGACATACACATTTTCATTGTACATTCAAGAAATGTATATCAAAGCATACACATTTTCAGTGTACATTCAAGAAATGTACATCAAAACATACACATTTTCATTGTATATACAAGTAATGTACATCAAAACATACACATTTTCATTGTATATACAAGAAATGTACATCAAAACATACACATTTTCATTGTATATACAAGAAATGTACATCAAAACATACACATTTTCATTGTATATTCAAGAAATGTATATCAAAACATACACATTTTCAGTGTACATTCAAGAAATGTACATCAAAACCTACACATTTTCATTGTATATACAAGAAATGTACATCAAACCATCACATTTTCAGTGCACATTCAAGAAATGTACATCAAAACATATACATTTTCATTGTATATACAAGAAATGTACATCCAAACATACACATTTTCAGTGTACATTCAAGAAATGTACATCAAGACATACACATTTTCATTGTACATTCAAGAAATGTACATCAAAACATACACATTTTCATTGTATATACAAGTAATGTACATCAAAACATACACATTTTCAGTGTACATTCAAGAAATGTACATCAAGACATACACATTTTCATTGTACATTCAAGAAATGTATATCAAAACATACACATTTTCAGTGTACATTCAAGAAATGTACATCAAAACATACACATTTTCATTGTATATACAAGAAATGTACATCAAAACATACACATTTTCAGTATACATTCAAGAAATGTACATGAAAACATATACATTTTCATTGTACATTCAAGAAATGTATATCAAAACATACACATTTTCAGTGTACATTCAAGAAATGTACATCAAAACATACACATTTTCATTGTATATACAAGAAATGTACATCAAAACATACACATTTTCATTGTACACTAAAGAAATGTACATCAAAACATACACATTTTCATTGTACATTCAAGAAATGTAGATCAAAACATACACATTTTCATTGTACATTCAAGAAATGTACATCAAAACACACACATTTTCAGTGTACATTCAAGAAATGTACATCAAAAACTACACATTTTCATTGTATATTCAAGAAATGTACATCAAAACATACACATTTTCAGTGTACATTCAAGAAATGTACATCAAAAACTACACATTTTCATTGTATATACCAGAAATGTACAGCAAAACATACACATTTTCATTGTACATTCAAAAATGTACATCAAAGCATACAAATTTTCATTGTATATACCAGAAATGTACATCAAAACATACACATTTTCATTGTACATTCAAGAAAAGTACATCAAAACATACACATTTTCATTGTATATGCCAGAAATGTACCACAAAACATACACATTTTCATTGTACATTCAAGAAATGTACATCAAAACATACACATTTTGACTGCACATTCTAGAAATATACATCAAAACATACACATTTTCATTGTATATACCAGAAATGCACATCAAAACATACACACTTTCATTGTACATTCAAGAACTGTACATCAAAACATACACATTTTCAGTGTACATTCAAGAAATGTACATCAAAACATACACATTTTCAGTGTACATTCAAGAAATGTACATCAAAACATACACATTTTCATTGTATATACAAGAAATGTACATCAAAACTTACACATTTTCATTGTATATACAAGAAATGTATATCAAAACATACACATTTTCAGTGTACATTCAAGAAATGTACATCAAAACATACACATTTTCATTGTATATACAAGTAATGTACATCAAAACATACACATTTTCATTGTATATACAAGAAATGTACATCAAAACATACACATTTTCATTGTATATACAAGAAATGTACATCAAAACATACACATTTTCATTGTATATTCAAGAAATGTATATCAAAACATACACATTTTCAGTGTACATTCAAGAAATGTACATCAAAACCTACACATTTTCATTGTATATACAAGAAATGTACATCAAACCATCACATTTTCAGTGTACATTCAAGAAATGTACATCAAAACATATACATTTTCATTGTATATACAAGAAATGTACATCAAAACATACACATTTTCAGTGTACATTCAAGAAATGTACATCAAGACATACACTTTTTCATTGTACATTCAAGAAATGTACATCAAAACATACACATTTTCATTGTATATACAAGTAATGTACATCAAAACATACACATTTTCAGTGTACATTCAAGAAATGTACATCAAGACATACCCATTTTCATTGTACATTCAAGAAATGTATATCAAAACATACACATTTTCAGTGTACATTCAAGAAATGTACATCAAAACATACACATTTTCATTGTATATACAAGAAATGTACATCAAAACATACACATTTTCAGTATACATTCAAGAAATGTACATGAAAACATATACATTTTCATTGTACATTCAAGAAATGTATATCAAAACATACACATTTTCAGTGTACATTCAAGAAATGTACATCAAAACATACACATTTTCATTGTATATACAAGAAATGTACATCAAAACATACACATTTTCATTGTACACTAAAGAAATGTACATCAAAACATACACATTTTCATTGTACATTCAAGAAATGTAGATCAAAACATACACATTTTCATTGTACATTCAAGAAATGTACATCAAAACATACACATTTTCAGTGTACATTCAAGAAATGTACATCAAAACATACACATTTTCAGTGTACATTCAAGAAATGTACATCAAAAGCTACATATTTTCATTGTATATTCAAGAAATGTACATCAAAACATACATATTTTCATTGTACATTCAAGAAATGTACATCAAAACATACACATTTTCAGTGTACATTCAAGAAATGTACATCAAGACATACACATTTTCATTGTACATTCAAGAAATGTACATCAAAACATACACATTTTCATTGTATATACAATTAATGTACATCAAAACATACACATTTTCAGTGTACATTCAAGAAATGTACATCAAGACATACACATTTTCATTGTACATTCAAGAAAAGTAGATCAAAACATACACATTTTCATTGTATATACCAGAAATGTACATCAAAACATACACATTTTCATTGTACATTCAAGAAATGTACATCAAAACATACACATTTTGACTGCACATTCTAGAAATATACATCAAAACATACACATTTTCATTGTATATACCAGAAATGCACATCAAAACATACACACCTTCATTGTACATTCAAGAACTGTACATCAAAACATACACATTTTCAGTGTACATTCAAGAAATGTACATCAAAACATACACATTTTCAGTGTACATTCAAGAAATGTACATCAAAACATACACATTTTCATTGTATATACAAGAAATGTACATCAAAACTTACACATTTTCATTGTATATACAAGAAATGTATATCAAAACATACACATTTTCAGTGTACATTCAAGAAAAGTACATCAAAGCATACACATTTTCAGTGTACATACAAGTAATGTACATCAAAACATACACATTTTCAGTGTACATTCAAGAAATGTACATCAAAACCTACACATTTTCATTGTATATACAAGAAATGTACATCAAACCATCACATTTTCAGTGTACATTCAAGAAATGTACATCAAAACATATACATTTTCATTGTATATACAAGTAATGTACATCAAAACATACACATTTTCAGTGTACATTCAAGAAATGTACATCAAGACATACACATTTTCATTGTACATTCAAGAAATGTATATCAAAACACACATTTTCAGTGTACATTCAAGAAATGTACATCAAAACATACACATTTTCATTGTATATACAAGTAATGTACATCAAAACATACACATTTTCATTGTATATAC
Source organism: Tenodera sinensis (assembly GCA_030765045.1). Lineage (NCBI taxonomy): Eukaryota > Metazoa > Arthropoda > Insecta > Mantodea > Mantidae > Tenodera > Tenodera sinensis. The sequence continues at coordinate 109,923,177 of CM060970.1, read as the reverse complement.
AAGAAATGTACATCAAAACATACACATTTTCATTGTATATACAAGAAATGTACATCAAAACATACACATTTTCATTGTATATTCAAGAAATGTATATCAAAACATACACATTTTCAGTGTACATTCAAGAAATGTACATCAAAACCTACACATTTTCATTGTATATACAAGAAATGTACATCAAACCATCACATTTTCAGTGTACATTCAAGAAATGTACATCAAAACATATACATTTTCATTGTATATACAAGAAATGTACGTCAAAACAAACACATTTTCAGTGTACATTCAAGAAATGTACATCAAGACATACACATTTTCATTGTACATTCAAGAAATGTACATCAAAACATACACATTTTCAGTGTACATTCAAGAAATGTACATCAAGACATACACATTTTCATTGTACATTCAAGAAATGTATATCAAAACATACACATTTTCAGTGTACATTCAAGAAATGTACATCAAAACATACACATTTTCATTGTATATACAAGAAATGTACATCAAAACATACACATTTTCAGTATACATTCAAGAAATGTACATGAAAACATATACATTTTCATTGTACATTCAAGAAATGTATATCAAAACATACACATTTTCAGTGTACATTCAAGAAATGTACATCAAAACATACACATTTTCATTGTATATACAAGAAATGTACATCAAAACATACACATTTTCATTGTACATTCAAGAAATGTAGATCAAAACATACACATTTTCATTGTACATTCAAGAAATGTACATCAAAACACACACATTTTCAGTGTACATTCAAGAAATGTACATCAAAAACTACACATTTTCATTGTATATTCAAGAAATGTACATCAAAACATACACATTTTCAGTGTACATTCAAGAAATGTACATCAAAAACTACACATTTTCATTGTATATACCAGAAATGTACAGCAAAACATACACATTTTCATTGTACATTCAAAAATGTACATCAAAGCATACAAATTTTCATTGTATATACCAGAAATGTACATCAAAACATACACATTTTCATTGTACATTCAAGAAAAGTACATCAAAACATACACATTTTCATTGTATATGCCAGAAATGTACAACAAAACATACACATTTTCATTGTACATTCAAGAAATGTACATCAAAACATACACATTTTGACTGCACATTCTAGAAATATACATCAAAACATACACATTTTCATTGTATATACCAGAAATGCACATCAAAACATACACACTTTCATTGTACATTCAAGAACTGTACATCAAAACATACACATTTTCAGTGTACATTCAAGAAATGTACATCAAAACATACACATTTTCAGTGTACATTCAAGAAATGTACATCAAAACATACACATTTTCATTGTATATACAAGAAATGTACATCAAAACTTACACATTTTCATTGTATATACAAGAAATGTATATCAAAACATACACATTTTCAGTGTACATTCAAGAAATGTACATCAAAACATACACATTTTCATTGTATATACAAGTAATGTACATCAAAACATACACATTTTCATTGTATATACAAGAAATGTACATCAAAACATACACATTTTCATTGTATATACAAGAAATGTACATCAAAACATACACATTTTCATTGTATATTCAAGAAATGTATATCAAAACATACACATTTTCAGTGTACATTCAAGAAATGTACATCAAAACCTACACATTTTCATTGTATATACAAGAAATGTACATCAAACCATCACATTTTCAGTGTACATTCAAGAAATGTAGATCAAAACATATACATTTTCATTGTATATACAAGAAATGTACATCAAAACATACACATTTTCAGTGTACATTCAAGAAATGTACATCAAGACATACACATTTTCATTGTACATTCAAGAAATGTACATCAAAACATACACATTTTCATTGTATATACAAGTAATGTACATCAAAACATACACATTTTCAGTGTACATTCAAGAAATGTGCATCAAGACATACCCATTTTCATTGTACATTCAAGAAATGTATATCAAAACATACACATTTTCAGTGTACATTCAAGAAATGTACATCAAAACATACACATTTTCATTGTATATACAAGAAATGTACATCAAAACATACACATTTTCAGTATACATTCAAGAAATGTACATGAAAACATATACATTTTCATTGTACATTCAAGAAATGTATATCAAAACATACACATTTTCAGTGTACATTCAAGAAATGTACATCAAAACATACACATTTTCATTGTATATACAAGAAATGTACATCAAAACATACACATTTTCATTGTACACTAAAGAAATGTACATCAAAACATACACATTTTCATTGTACATTCAAGAAATGTAGATCAAAACATACACATTTTCATTGTACATTCAAGAAATGTACATCAAAACATACACATTTTCAGTGTACATTCAAGAAATGTACATCAAAACATACACATTTTCAGTGTACATTCAAGAAATGTACATCAAAAGCTACACATTTTCATTGTATATTCAAGAAATGTACATCAAAACATACATATTTTCATTGTACATTCAAGAAATGTACATCAAAACATACACATTTTCAGTGTACATTCAAGAAATGTACATCAAAAACTACACATTTTCATTGTATATTCAAGAAATGTACATCAAAACATACACATTTTCAGTGTACATTCAAGAAATGTACATCAAAAACTACACATTTTCATTGTATATACCAGAAATGTACAGCAGAACATACACATTTTCATTCACATTCAAAAATGTACATCAAAGCATACAAATTTTCATTGTATATACCAGAAATGTACATCAAAACATACACATTTTCATTGTACATTCAAGAAAAGTAGATCAAAACATACACATTTTCATTGTATATACCAGAAATGTACATCAAAACATACACATTTTCATTGTACATTCAAGAAATGTACATCAAAACATACACATTTTGACTGCACATTCTAGAAATATACATCAAAACATACACATTTTCATTGTATATACCAGAAATGCACATCAAAACATACACACTTTCATTGTACATTCAAGAACTGTACATCAAAACATACACATTTTCAGTGTACATTCAAGAAATGTACATCAAAACATACACATTTTCAGTGTACATTCAAGAAATGTACATCAAAACATACACATTTTCATTGTATATACAAGAAATGTACATCAAAACATACACATTTTCATTGTATATACAAGAAATGTATATCAAAACATACACATTTTCAGTGTACATTCAAGAAATGTACATCAAAACATACACATTTTCAGTGTACATACAAGTAATGTACATCAAAACATACACATTTTCAGTGTACATTCAAGAAATGTACATCAAAACCTACACATCTTCATTGTATATACAAGAAATGTACATCAAACCATCACATTTTCAGTGTACATTCAAGAAATGTACATCAAAACATATACATTTTCATTGTATATACAAGTAATGTACATCAAAACATACACATTTTCAGTGTACATTCAAGAAATGTACATCAAGACATACACATTTTCATTGTACATTCAAGAAATGTATATCAAAACATACACATTTTCAGTGTACATTCAAGAAATGTACATCAAAACATACACATTTTCATTGTATATACAAGAAATGTACATCAAAACATACACATTTTCATTATACATTCAAGAAATGTACATCAAAACATACACATTTTCATTGTACATTCAAGAAATGTAGATCATAACATACACATTTTCATTGTACATTCAAGAAATGTACATCAAAACATACACATTTTCATTGTACACTAAAGAAATGTACATCAACACATACACATTTTCATTGTACATTCAAGAAATGTATATCAAAACATACACATTTTCAGTGTACATTCAAGAAATGTACATCAAAACATACACATTTTCATTGTATATACAAGAAATGTACATCAAAACATACACATTTTCATTGTACACTAAAGAAATGTAAATCAAAACATACACATTTTCATTGTACATTCAAGAAATGTAGATCAAAACATACACATTTTCATTGTACATTCAAGAAATGTACATCAAAACATACACATTTTCAGTGTACATTCAAGAAATGTACATCAAAACATACTCATTTTCAGTGTACATTCAAGAAATGTACATCAAAAGCTACACATTTTCATTGTATATTCAAGAAATGTACATCAAAACATACATATTTTCATTGTACATTCAAGAAATGTACATCAAAACATACACATTTTCAGTGTACACTCAAGAAATGTACATCAAAAACTACACATTTTCATTGTATATTCAAGAAATGTACATCAAAACATACACATTTTCAGTGTACATTCAAGAAATGTACATCAAAAACTACACATTTTCATTGTATATACCAGAAATGTACAGCAAAACATACACATTTTCATTGTACATTCAAAAATGTACATCAAAGCATACAAATTTTCATTGTATATACCAGAAATGTACATCAAAACATACACATTTTCATTGTACATTCAAGAAAAGTACATCAAAACATACACATTTTCATTGTATATACGAGAAATGTACATCAAAACATACACATTTTCATTGAACATTCAAGAAATGTACATCAAAACATACACATTTTGACTGCACATTCTAGAAATATACATTCAAACATACACATTTTCATTGTATATACCAGAAATGCACATCAAAACATACACACTTTCATTGTACATTCAAGAACTGTACATCAAAACATACACATTTTCAGTGTACATTCAAGAAATGTACATCAAAACATACACATTTTCAGTGTACATTCAAGAAATGTACATCAAAACATACACATTTTCATTGGATATACAAGAAATGTACATCAAAACTTACACATTTTCATTGTATATACAAGAAATGTATATCAAAACATACACATCTTCAGTGTACATTCAAGAAATGTACATCAAAACATACACATTTTCATTGTATATACAAGTAATGTACATCAAAACATACACATTTTCATTGTATATACAAGAAATGTACATCAAAACATACACATTTTCATTGTATATACAAGAAATGTACATCAAAACATACACATTTTCATTGTATATTCAAGAAATGTATATCAAAACATACACATTTTCAGTGTACATTCAAGAAATGTACATCAAAACCTACACATTTTCATTGTATATACAAGAAATGTAATCAAACCATCACATTTTCAGTGTACATTCAAGAAATGTACATCAAAACATACACATTTTCATTGTATATACAAGAAATGTACATCAAAACATACACATTTTCAGTGTACATTCAAGAAATGTACATCAAGACATACACATTTTCATTGTACATTCAAGAAATGTACATCAAAACATACACATTTTCATTGTATATACAAGTAATGTACATCAAAACATACACATTTTCAGTGTACATTCAAGAAATGTACATCAAGACATACACATTTTCATTGTACATTCAAGAAATGTATATCAAAACATACACATTTTCAGTGTACATTCAAGAAATGTACATCAAAACATACACATTTTCATTGTATATACAAGAAATGTACATCAAAACATACACATTTTCAGTATACATTCAAGAAATGTACATGAAAACATATACATTTTCATTGTACATTCAAGAAATGTATATCAAAACATACACATTTTCAGTGTACATTCAAGAAATGTACATCAAAACATACACATTTTCATTGTATATACAAGAAATGTACATCAAAACATACACATTTTCATTGTACACTAAAGAAATGTACATCAAAACATACACATTTTCATTGTACATTCAAGAAATGTAGATCAAAACATACACATTTTCATTGTACATTCAAGAAATGTACATCAAAACATACACATTTTCAGTGTACATTCAAGAAATGTACATCAAAACATACACATTTTCAGTGTACATTCAAGAAATGTACATCAAAAGCTACACATTTTCATTGTATATTCAAGAAATGTACATCAAAACATACATATTTTCATTGTACATTCAAGAAATGTACATCAAAACATACACATTTTCAGTGTACATTCAAGAAATGTACATCAAAAACTACACATTTTCATTGTATATTCAAGAAATGTACATCAAAACATACACATTTTCAGTGTACATTCAAGAAATGTACATCAAAAACTACACATTTTCATTGTATATACCAGAAATGTACAGCAAAACATACACATTTTCATTGTACATTTAAAAATGTACATCAAAGCATACAAATTTTCATTGTATATACCAGAAATGTACATCAAAACATACACATTTTCATTGTACATTCAAGAAAAGTACATCAAAACATACACATTTTCATTGTATATACCAGAAATGTACATCAAAACATACACATTTTCATTGTACATTCAAGAAATGTACATCAAAACATACACATTTTGACTGCATATTCTAGAAATATACATCAAAACATACACATTTTCATTGTATATACCAGAAATGCACATCAAAACATACACACTTTCATTGTACATTCAAGAACTGTACATCAAAACATACACATTTTCAGTGTACATTCAAGAAATGTACATCAAAACATACACATTTTCAGTGTACATTCAAGAAATGTACATCAAAACATACACATTTTCATTGTATATACAAGAAACGTACATCAAAACTTACACATTTTCATTGTATATACAAGAAATGTATATCAAAACATACACATTTTCAGTGTACATTCAAGAAATGTACATCAAAACATACACATTTTCAGTGTACATACAAGTAATGTACATCAAAACATACACATTTTCAGTGTACATTCAAGAAATGTACATCAAAACCTACACATTTTCATTGTATATACAAGAAATGTACATCAAACCATCACATTTTCAGTGTACATTCAAGAAATGTACATCAAAACATATACATTTTCATTGTATATACAAGTAATGTACATCAAAACATACACATTTTCAGTGTACATTCAAGAAATGTACATCAAGACATACACATTTTCATTGTACATTCAAGAAATGTATATCAAAACATACACATTTTCAGTGTACATTCAAGAAATGTACATCAAAACATACACATTTTCATTGTATATACAAGAAATGTACATCAAAACATACACATTTTCATTATACATTCAAGAAATGTACATCAAAACATACACATTTTCATTGTACATTCAAGAAATGTAGATCAAAACATACACATTTTCATTGTACATTCAAGAAATGTACATCAAAACATACACATTTTCATTGTACACTAAAGAAATGTACATCAACACATACACATTTTCATTGTACATTCAAGAAATGTAGATCAAAACATACACATTTTCAGTGTACATTCAAGAAATGTACAACAAAACATACACATTTTCATTGTACATTCAAGAAATGTAGATCAAAACATACACATTTTCATTGTACATTCAAGAAATGTACATCAAAACATACACATTTTTATTGTACACTCAAGAAATGTACATCAAAACATACACTTTTTCATTGTACATTCAAGAAATGTATATCAAAACATACACATTTTCAGATTACATTCAAGAAATGTACATCAAAACATACACATTTTCAGTGTACATTCAAGAAATGTATAACAAAAAATACACATTTTCAGTGTACATTCAAGAAATGTATAACAAAAAATACACATTTTCATTGTACATTCAAGAAATGTACATCAAAACATACACATTTTCAGATTACATTCAAGAAATGTACATCAAAACATACACATTTTCAGTGTACATTCAAGAAATGTATAACAAAAAATACACATTTTCAGTGTACATTCAAGAAATGTATAACAAAAAATACACATTTTCAGTGTACATTCAAGAACTGTACATCAAAACATACACATTTTCAGTGTACATTCAAGAAATGTACATAAAAAACTACACATTTTCATTGTATATTCAAGAAATGTACATCAAAACATACATATTTTCATTGTACATTCAAGAAATGTACATCAAAAACTACACATTTTCAGTGTACATTCAAGAAATGTACATCAAAAACTACACATTTTCATTGTATATACCAGAAATGTACAGCAAAACATACACATTTTCATTGTACATTCAAAAATGTACATCAAAGCATACAAATTTTCATTGTATATACCAGAAATGTACATCAAAAACTACACATTTTCATTGTATATTCAAGAAATGTACATCAAAACATACACATTTTCATTGTATATTCAAGAAATGTACATCAAAACATACACATTTTCAGTGTACATTCAAGAAATGTACATCAAAAACTACACATTTTCATTGTATATTCCAGAAATGTACAGCAAAACATACACATTTTCATTGTACATTCAAAAATGTACATCAAAGCATACAAATTTTCATTGTATATACCAGAAATGTACATCAAAACATACACATTTTCATTGTACATTCAAGAAAAGTACATCAAAACATACACATTTTCATTGTATATACCAGAAATGTACATCAAAACATACACATTTTCATTGTACATTCAAGAAATGTACATCAAAACATACACATTTTGACTGCACATTCTAGAAATATACATCAAAACATACACATTTTCATTGTATATACCAGAAATGCACATCAAAACATACACACTTTCATTGTACATTCAAGAACTGTACATCAAAACATACACATTTTCAGTGTACATTCAAGAAATGTACATCAAAACATACACATTTTCAGTGTACATTCAAGAAATGTACATCAAAACATACACATTTTCATTGTATATACAAGAAATGTACATCAAAACATACACATTTTCATTGTATATACAAGAAATGTATATCAAAACATACACATTTTCAGTGTACATTCAAGAAATGTACATCAAAACATACACATTTTCATTGTATATACAAGTAATGTACATCAAAACATACACATTTTCAGTGTACATTCAAGAAATGTACATCAAAACCTACACATTTTCATTGTATATACAAGAAATGTACATCAAACCATCACATTTTCAGTGTACATTCAAGAAATGTACATCAAAACATATACATTTTCATTGTATATACAAGTAATGTACATCAAAACATACACATTTTCAGTGTACATTCAAGAAATGTACATCAAGACATACACATTTTCATTGTACATTCAAGAAATGTATATCAAAACATACACATTTTCAGTGTACATTCAAGAAATGTACATCAAAACATACACATTTTCATTGTATATACAAGAAATGTACATCAAAACATACACATTTTCATTGTACACTAAAGAAATGTACATCAAAACATACACATTTTCATTGTACATTCAAGAAATGTAGATCAAAACATACACATTTTCATTGTACATTCAAGAAATGTACATCAAAACATACACATTTTCATTGTATATACAAGAAATGTACATCAAAACATACACATTTTCAGGGTACATTCAAGAAATGTACATCAAAACATACACATTTTCATTGTATATACAAGAAATGTACATCAAAACATACACATTTTCAGTGTACATTCAAGAAATGTACATCAAAACATACACATTTTCATTGTATATACAAGAAATGTACATCAAAACATATACACTTTCATTGTACATTCAAGAAATGTATATCAAAACATACACATTTTCAGTGTACATTCAAGAAATGTACATCAAAACATACACATTTTCATTGTATATACAAGAAATGTACATCAAAACATACACATTTTCATTGTACACTAAAGAAATGTACATCAAAACATACACATTTTCATTGTACATTCAAGAAATGTAGATCAAAACATACACATTTTCATTGTACATTCAAGAAATGTACATCAAAACATACACATTTTCATTGTACACTAAAGAAATGTACATCAAAACATACACATTTTCAGTGTACATACAAGTAATGTACATCAAAACATACACATTTTCATTGTATATACAAGAAATGTACATCAAACCATCACATTTTCAGTGTACATTCAAGAAATGTACATCAAAACATATACATTTTCATTGTATATACAAGTAATGTACATCAAAACATACACATTTTCAGTGTACATTCAAGAAATGTACATCAAGACATACACATTTTCATTGTACATTCAAGAAATGTATATCAAAACATACACATTTTCAGTGTACATTCAAGAAATGTACATCAAGACATACACATTTTCATTGTATATACAAGAAATGTACATCAAAACATACACATTTTCATTATACATTCAAGAAATGTACATCAAAACATACACATTTTCATTGTACATTCAAGAAATGTAGATCAAAACATACACATTTTCATTGTACATTCAAGAAATGTACATCAAAACATACACATTTTCATTGTACACTAAAGAAATGTACATCAACACATACACATTTTCATTGTACATTCAAGAAATGTAGATCAAAACATACACATTTTCAGTGTACATTCAAGAAATGTACAACAAAACATACACATTTTCATTGTACATTCAAGAAATGTAGATCAAAACATACACATTTTCATTGTACATTCAAGAAATGTACATCAAAACATACACATTTTTATTGTACACTCAAGAAATGTACATCAAAACATACACTTTTTCATTGTACATTCAAGAAATGTATATCAAAACATACACATTTTCAGATTACATTCAAGAAATGTACATCAAAACATACACATTTTCAGTGCACATTCAAGAAATGTATAACAAAAAATACACATTTTCAGTGTACATTCAAGAAATGTATAACAAAAAATATACATTTTCATTGTACATTCAAGAAATGTACATCAAAACATACACATTTTCAGATTACATTCAAGAAATGTACATCAAAACATACACATTTTCAGTGTACATTCAAGAAATGTATAACAAAAAATACACATTTTCAGTGTACATTCAAGAAATGTATAACAAAAAATACACATTTTCAGTGTACATTCAAGAACTGTACATCAAAACATACACATTTTCAGTGTACATTCAAGAAATGTACATAAAAAACTACACATTTTCATTGTATATTCAAGAAATGTACATCAAAACATACATACTTTCATTGTACATTCAAGAAATGTACATCAAAAACTACACATTTTCAGTGTACATTCTAGAAATGTACATCAAAAACTACACATTTTCATTGTATATACCAGAAATGTACAGCAAAACATACACATTTTCATTGTACATTCAAAAATGTACATCAAAGCATACAAATATTCATTGTATATACCAGAAATGTACATCAAAAACTACACATTTTCATTGTATATTCAAGAAATGTACATCAAAACATACACATTTTCATTGTATATTCAAGAAATGTACATCAAAACATACACATTTTCAGTGTACATTCAAGAAATGTACATCAAAAACTACACATTTTCATTGTATATTCCAGAAATGTACAGCAAAACATACACATTTTCATTGTACATTCAAAAATGTACATCAAAGCATACAAATTTTCATTGTATATACCAGAAATGTACATCAAAACATACACATTTTCATTGTACATTCAGGAAAAGTACATCAAAACATACACATTTTCATTGTATATACCAGAAATGTACATCAAAACATACCCATTTTCATTGTACATTCAAGAAATGTACATCAAAACATACACATTTTGACTGCACATTCTAGAAATATACATCAAAACATACACATTTTCATTGTATATACCAGAAATGCACATCAAAACATACACACTTTCATTGTACATTCAAGAACTGTACATCAAAACATACACATTTTCAGTGTACATTCAAGAAATGTACATCAAAACATACACATTTTCAGTGTACATTCAAGAAATGTACATCAAAACATACACATTTTCATTGTATATACAAGAAATGTACATCAAAACATACACATTTTCATTGTATATACAAGAAATGTATATCAAAACATACACATTTTCAGTGTACATTCAAGAAATGTACATCAAAACATACACATTTTCATTGTATATACAAGTAATGTACATCAAAACATACACATTTTCAGTGTACATTCAAGAAATGTACATCAAAACATATACATTTTCATTGTATATACAAGTAATGTACATCAAAACATACACATTTTCAGTGTACATTCAAGAAATAAACATCAAGACATACACATTTTCATTGTACATTCAAGAAATGTATATCAAAACATACACATTTTCAGTGTACATTCAAGAAATGTACATCAAAACATACACATTTTCATTGTATATACAAGAAATGTACATCAAAACATACACATTTTCAGTATACATTCAAGAAATGTACATGAAAACATATACATTTTCATTGTACATTCAAGAAATGTATATCAAAACATACACATTTTCAGTGTACATTCAAGAAATGTACATCAAAACATACACATTTTCATTGTATATACAAGAAATGTACATCAAAACATACACATTTTCATTGTACACTAAAGAAATGTACATCAAAACATACACATTTTCATTGTACATTCAAGAAATGTAGATCAAAACATACACATTTTCATTGTACATTCAAGAAATGTACATCAAAACATACACATTTTCATTGTATATACAAGAAATGTACATCAAAACATACACATTTTCAGGGTACATTCAAGAAATGTACATCAAAACATACACATTTTCATTGTATATACAAGAAATGTACATCAAAACATACACATTTTCAGTGTACATTCAAGAAATGTACATCAAAACATACACATTTTCATTGTATATACAAGAAATGTACATCAAAACATATACACTTTCATTGTACATTCAAGAAATGTATATCAAAACATACACATTTTCAGTGTACATTCAAGAAATGTACATCAAAACATACACATTTTCATTGTATATACAAGAAATGTACATCAAAACATACACATTTTCATTGTACACTAAAGAAATGTACATCAAAACATACACATTTTCATTGTACATTCAAGAAATGTAGATCAAAACATACACATTTTCATTGTACATTCAAGAAATGTACATCAAAACATACACATTTTCATTGTACACTAAAGAAATGTACATCAAAACATACACATTTTCATTGTACATTCAAGAAATGTAGATCAAAACATACACATTTTCAGTGTACATTCATAAATGTACAACAAAACATACACATTTTCATTGTACATTCAAGAAATGTAGATCAAAACATACACATTTTCATTGTACATTCAAGAAATGTACATCAAAACATACACATTTTTATTGTACACTCAAGAAATGTACATCAAAACATACACTTTTTCATTGTACATTCAAGAAATGTATATCAAAACATACACATTTTCAGATTACATTCAAGAAATGTACATCAAAACATACACATTTTCAGTGTACATTCAAGAAATGTATAACAAAAAATACACATTTTCAGTGTACATTCAAGAAATGTATAACAAAAAATACACATTTTCATTGTACATTCAAGAAATGTACATCAAAACATACACATTTTCAGTGTACATTCAAGAAATGTACATCAAAAACTACACATTTTCATTGTATATTCAAGAAATGTACATCAAAACATACATATTTTCATTGTATATACCAGAAATGTACAGCAAAACATACACATTTTCATTGTACATTCAAGAAATGTACATCAAAGCATACAAATTTTCATTGTATATACCAGAAATGTACATCAAAACATACACATTTTCATTGTACATTCAAGAAAAGTACATCAAAACATACACATTTTCATTGTATATACCAGAAATGTACATCAAAACATACACATTTTCATTGTACATTCAAGAAATGTACATCAAAACATATACATTTTGACTGCACATTCTAGAAATATACATCAAAACATACACATTTTCATTGTATATACCAGAAATGCACATCAAAACATACACACTTTCATTGTACATTCAAGAACTGTACATCAAAACATACACATTTTCAGTGTACATTCAAGAAATGTACATCAAAACATACACATTTTCAGTGTACATTCAAGAAATGTACATCAAAACATACACATTTTCATTGTATATACAAGAAATGTACATCAAAACATACACATTTTCATTGTATATACAAGAAATGTATATCAAAACATACACATTTTCAGTGTACATTCAAGAAATGTACATCAAAATTTACACATTTTCATTGTATATACAAGCAATGTACATCAAAACATACACATTTTCAGTGTACATTCAAGAAAAGTACATCAAAACATACACATTTTCATTGTATATACAAGAAATGTACATCAAACCATCACATTTTCAGTGTACATTCAAGAAATGTACATCAAAACATATACATTTTCATTGTATATACAAGAAATGTACATCAAAACATAAACATTTTCAGTGTACATTCAAGAAATGTACATCAAAACATACACATTTTCATTGTATATACAAGAAATGTACATCAACACATACACATTTTCAGTGTACATTCAAGAAATGTACTTCAAAACATACACATTTTCATTGTATATACAAGTAATGTACATCAAAACATACACATTTTCAGTGTACATTCAAGAAATGTACATCAAAACATACACATTTTCATTGTATATACAAGAAATTTACATCAAACCATACACATTTTCAGTGTACATTCAAGAAATGTACATCAAAACACATACATTTTCATTGTATATACAAGAAATGTACATCAAAACATACACATTTTCAGTGTACATTCAAGAAATGTACATGAAAACATATACATTTTCATTGTACATTCAAGAAATGTATATCAAAACATACACATTTTCAGATTACATTCAAGAAATGTACATCAAAGTATACACATTTTCATTGTATATACAAGAAATGTACATCAAAACATACACATCTTCATTGTACACTAAAAAAATGTACATCAAAACATACACACTTTCAGTGTACATTCAAGAAATGTACATCAAAACATACACATTTTCATTGTACATTCAAGAAATGTACATCAAAACATACACATTTTCATTGTACATTCAAGAAATGTACATCAAAACATACACATTTTCCTTGTACCTCAAGAAATCTACATCAAAACATACACATTTTCATTGTACACTCAAGAAATGTACATCAAAACATACACATTTTCATTCTACATTCAAGAAATGTATATCAAAACATACACATTTTCATTGTACATTCAAGAAACGTACATCAAAACATACACATTTTCATTGTACATTCAAGAAATGTACAACAAAACATACACATTTTCATTGTACATTCAAGGAATGTACATCAAAACATACACATTTTCATTGTACATTCAAGAAATGTACATCAAAACACACACATTTTCATTGTACACTCAAGAAATGTACATCAAAACATACACATTTTGAGTGTACATTCAAGAGGTATACATCAAAACATGCACATTTTCATTGTATATACCAGAAATGTACATCAAAACATACACATTTTCATTGTATATACAAGAAATGTAAATCAAAACATACACATTTTCATTGCACATTCAAGAAATGTACATCAAAACATACACATTTTCAGTGTACATTCAAGAAATGTATAACAAAAAATACACATTTTCAGTGTACATTCAAGAAATATACATCAAAACAAACACATTTTCATTGTACACTAAAGAAATGTATATCAAAACATACACATTTTCATTGTACATTCAATAAATATACATCAAAACATACACATCCTCATTGTACATTCAAGAAGTGTACATCAAAACATACACATTTTCATTGTACACTCAAGAAATGTACATCAAAACATCCACATTTTCATTGTACATTCAAGAAATGTGCATCAAAACATACCCATTTTCATTGTTCATTCAAGAAATATACATCAAAACATACACATTTTCATTGTACATTCAAGAAATGTACATCAAAACATACACATTTTCATTGTACACTCAAGAAATGTACATCAAAACATACACATTTTCAGTGTACATTCAAGAAATGTACATCAACACATACACATTTTCATTGTACATTCAAGAAATGTACATCAAAACATACACATTTTGAGTGTACATTCAAGAAATATACATCAAAAGATACACCTTTTCATTGTATATACCAGAAACGTACATCAACACATACACATTTTCATTGTATATACCAGAAATGTACATCAAAACATATAAATTTTCATTGTACATTCAAGAAATGTACATCAAAACATACACATTTTGAGTGTACATTCAAGAGATATACATCAAAACATGCACATTTTCATTGTATATACCAGATATGTACATCAAAACATACACATTTTCATTGTATATACAAGAAATGTACATCAAAGCATACACATTTTCATTGTATATACCAGAAATGTACATCAAAACATACACATTTTCATTGTACAATCAAGAAATGTACATCAAAACATAAACATTTTCATTGTATATACCAGAAATGTACATCAAAACATACACATTTTCATTGTACATTCAAGAAATGTACATCAAAACATATCCATTTTCATTGTATATACCAGAAATGTACATCAAAACATACACATTTTCATTGTACATTCAAGAAATGTACATCAAAACATACACATTTTGAGTGTACATTCAAGAAATATACATCAAAACATACACATTTTCATTGTATATACCAGAAATGCACATCAAAACATACACATTTTCATGGTACATTCAAGAACTGTACATCAAAACATACACATTTTCAGTGTACATCAAGAAATGTACATCAAAACATACACATTTTCAGTGTACATTCAAGAAATGTACCTCAAAACATACACATTTTCACTGTATATACAACTATTGTACATCAAAACATACACATTTTCATTGTATATACAAGAAACGTAAATCAAAACATACACATTTTCATTGTATATACAAGAAATGTACAACAAAACATACACATTTTCATTGTACATTCAAGAAATGTACATCAAAACACACACATTTTCATTGTACACTCAAGAAATGTACATCAAAACATACACATTTTGAGTGTACATTCAAGAGATATACATCAAAACATGCACATTTTCATTGTATATACCAGAAATGTACATCAAAACATACACATTTTCATTGTATATACAAGAAATGTAAATCAAAACATACACATTTTCATTGTACATTCAAGAAATGTACATCAAAACATACACATTTTCAGTGTACATTCAAGAAATGTATAACAAAAAATACACATTTTCAGTGTACATTCAAGAAATGTACATCAAAACAAACACATTTTCATTGTACACTAAAGAAATGTATATCAAAACATACACATTTTCATTGTACATTCAATAAATATACATCAAAACATACACATTTTCATTGTACATTCAAGAAATGTACATCAAAACATACACATTTTCATTGTACACTCAAGAAATGTACATCAAAACATCCACATTTTCATTGTACATTCAAGAAATGTACATCAAAACATACACATTTTCATTGTTCATTCAAGAAAATTTCATCAAAACATACACATTTTCATTGTACATTCAAGAAATGTACATCAAAAACTACACATTTTCATTGTATATTCAAGAAATGTACATCAAAACATACATATTTTCATTGTATATACCAGAAATGTACAGCAAAACATACACATTTTCATTGTACATTCAAGAAATGTACATCAAAGCATACAAATTTTCATTGTATATACCAGAAATGTACATCAAAACATACACATTTTCATTGTACATTCAAGAAAAGTACATCAAAACATACACATTTTCATTGTATATACCAGAAATGTACATCAAAACATACACATTTTCATTGTACATTCAAGAAATGTACATCAAAACATACACATTTTGACTGCACATTCTAGAAATATACATCAAAACATACACATTTTCATTGTATATACCAGAAATGCACATCAAAACATACACACTTTCATTGTACATTCAAGAACTGTACATCAAAACATACACATTTTCAGTGTACATTCAAGAAATGTACATCAAAACATACACATTTTCAGTGTACATTCAAGAAATGTACATCAAAACATACACATTTTCATTGTACATTCAATAAATATACATCAAAACATACAAATTTTCATTGTACCTTCAAGAAATGTACATCAAAACATACACATTTTCATTGTACACTCAAGAAATGTACATCAAAACATCCACATTTTCATTGTACATTCAAGAAATGTACATCAAAACATACACATTTTCATTGTTCATTCAAGAAGTATACATCAAAACATACACATTTTCATTGTACATTCAAGAAATGTACATCAAAACATACACATTTTCATTGTACACTCAAGAAATGTACATCAAAACATACACATTTTCAGTGTACATTCAAGAAATGTACATCAAAACAAACACATTTTCATTGTACATTCACGAAATGTACATCAAAACATACACATTTTCATTGTACATTCTAGAAATATACATCAAAACATACACATTTTCATTGTATATACAAGAAATGTACATCAAAACATACACATTTTCATTGTACATTCAAGAAATGTACATCAAAACATACACATTTTGAGTGTACATTCAAGAAATATACATCAAAAGATACACCTTTTCATTGTATATACCAGAAATGTACATCAAAACATACACATTTTCATTGTATATACCAGAAATGTACATCAAAACATATACATTTTCATTGTACATTCAAGAAATGTACATCAAAACATACACATTTTGAGTGTACATTCAAGAGATATACATCAAAACATGCACATTTTCATTGTACACTCAAGAAATGTACATCAAAACATCCACATTTTCATTGTACATTCAAGAAATGTACATCAAAACATTAACATTTTCATTGTTCATTCAAGAAATATACATCAAAACATACACATTTTCATTGTACATTCAAGAAATGTACATCAAAAACTACACATTTTCATTGTATATTCAAGAAATGTACATCAAAACATACATATTTTCATTGTATATACCAGAAATGTACAGCAAAACATACACATTTTCATTGTACATTCAAGAAAAGTACATCAAAACATACACATTTTCATTGTATATACCAGAAATGTACATCAAAACATACACATTTTCATTGTACATTCAAGAAATGTAAATCAAAACATACACATTTTCATTGCACATTCAAGAAATGTACATCAAAACATACACATTTTCAGTGTACATTCAAGAAATGTATAACAAAAAATACACATTTTCAGTGTACATTCAAGAAATGTACATCAAAACAAACACATTTTCCTTGTACACTAAAGAAATGTATATCAAAACATACACATTTTCATTGTACATTCAATAAATATACATCAAAACATACACATTTTCATTGTACATTCAAGAAATGTACATCAAAACATACACATTTTCATTGTACACTCAAGAAATGTACATCAAAACATCCACATTTTCATTGTACATTCAAGAAATGTGCATCAAAACATACACATTTTCATTGTTCATTCAAGAAATATACATCAAAACATACACATTTTCATTGTACATTCAAGAAATGTATATCAAAACATACACATTTTCAGTGTACATTCAAGAAATGTACATCAAGACATACACATTTTCATTGTATATACAAGAAATGTACATCAAAACATACACATTTTCATTATACATTCAAGAAATGTACATCAAAACATACACATTTTCATTGTACATTCAAGAAATGTAGATCAAAACATACACATTTTCATTGTACATTCAAGAAATGTACATCAAAACATACACATTTTCATTGTACACTAAAGAAATGTACATCAACACATACACATTTTCATTGTACATTCAAGAAATGTAGATCAAAACATACACATTTTCAGTGTACATTCAAGAAATGTACAACAAAACATACACATTTTCATTGTACATTCAAGAAATGTAGATCAAAACATACACATTTTCATTGTACATTCAAGAAATGTACATCAAAACATACACATTTTTATTGTACACTCAAGAAATGTACATCAAAACATACACTTTTTCATTGTACATTCAAGAAATGTATATCAAAACATACACATTTTCAGATTACATTCAAGAAATGTACATCAAAACATACACATTTTCAGTGCACATTCAAGAAATGTATAACAAAAAATACACATTTTCAGTGTACATTCAAGAAATGTATAACAAAAAATATACATTTTCATTGTACATTCAAGAAATGTACATCAAAACATACACATTTTCAGATTACATTCAAGAAATGTACATCAAAACATACACATTTTCAGTGTACATTCAAGAAATGTATAACAAAAAATACACATTTTCAGTGAACATTCAAGAAATGTATAACAAAAAATACACATTTTCAGTGTACATTCAAGAACTGTACATCAAAACATACACATTTTCAGTGTACATTCAAGAAATGTACATCAAAAACTACACATTTTCATTGTATATTCAAGAAATGTACATCAAAACATACATATTTTCATTGTACATTCAAGAAATGTACATCAAAAACTACACATTTTCAGTGTACATTCAAGAAATGTACATCAAAAACTACACATTTTCATTGTATATACCAGAAATGTACAGCAAAACATACACATTTTCATTGTACATTCAAAAATGTACATCAAAGCATACAAATTTTCATTGTATATACCAGATATGTACATCAAAAACTACACATTTTCATTGTATATTCAAGAAATGTACATCAAAACATACACATTTTCATTGTATATTCAAGAAATGTACATCAAAACATACACATTTTCAGTGTACATTCAAGAAATGTACATCAAAAACTACACATTTTCATTGTATATTCCAGAAATGTACAGCAAAACATACACATTTTCATTGTACATTCAAAAAGGTACATCAAAGCATACAAATTTTCATTGTATATACCAGAAATGTACATCAAAACATACACATTTTCATTGTACATTCAGGAAAAGTACATCAAAACATACACATTTTCATTGTATATACCAGAAATGTACATCAAAACATACACATTTTCATTGTACATTCAAGAAATGTACATCAAAACATACACATTTTGACTGCACATTCTAGAAATATACATCAAAACACACACATTTTCATTGTATATACCAGAAATGCACATCAAAACATACACACTTTCATTGTACATTCAAGAACTGTACATCAAAACATACACCTTTTCAGTGTACATTCAAGAAATGTACATCAAAACATACACATTTTCAGTGTACATTCAAGAAATGTACATCAAAACATACACATTTTCATTGTATATACAAGAAATGTACATCAAAACATACACATTTTCATTGTATATACAAGAAATGTATATCAAAACATACACATTTTCAGTGTACATTCAAGAAATGTACATGAAAACATACACATTTTCATTGTATATACAAGTAATGTACATCAAAACATACACATTTTCAGTGTACATTAAAGAAATGTACATCAAAACCTACACATTTTCATTGTATATACAAGAAATGTACATCAAACCATCACATTTTCAGTGTACATTCAAGAAATGTACATCAAAACATATACATTTTCATTGTATATACAAGTAATGTACATCAAAACATACACATTTTCAGTGTACATTCAAGAAATGTACATCAAGACATACACATTTTCATTGTACATTCAAGAAATGTATATCAAAACATACACATTTTCAGTGTACATTCAAGAAATGTACATCAAAACATACAAATTTTCATTGTATATACAAGAAATGTACATCAAAACATACACATTTTCAGTATACATTCAAGAAATGTACATCAAAGCATACAAATTTTCATTGTATATACCAGAAATGTACATCAAAACATACACATTTTCATTGTACATTCAAGAAAAGTACATCAAAACATACACATTTTCATTGTATATACCAGAAATGTACATCAAAACATACACATTTTCATTGTACATTCAAGAAATGTACATCAAAACATACACATTTTGACTGCACATTCTAGAAATATACATCAAAACATACACATTTTCATTGTATATACCAGAAATGCACATCAAAACATACACACTTTCATTGTACATTCAAGAACTGTACATCAAAACATACACATTTTCAGTGTACATTCAAGAAATGTACATCAAAACATACACATTTTCAGTGTACATTCAAGAAATGTACATCAAAACATACACATTTTCATTGTACATTCAATAAATATACATCAAAACATACAAATTTTCATTGTACCTTCAAGAAATGTACATCAAAACATACACATTTTCATTGTACACTCAAGAAATGTACATCAAAACATCCACATTTTCATTGTACATTCAAGAAATGTACATCAAAACATACACATTTTCATTGTTCATTCAAGAAATATACATCAAAACATACACATTTTCATTGTACATTCAAGAAATGTACATCAAAACATACACATTTTCATTGTACACTCAAGAAATGTACATCAAAACATACACATTTTCAGTGTACATTCAAGAAATGTACATCAAAACAAACACATTTTCATTGTACATTCACGAAATGTACATCAAAACATACACATTTTCATTGTACATTCTAGAAATATACATCAAAACATACACATTTTCATTGTATATACAAGAAATGTACATCAAAACATACACATTTTCATTGTACATTCAAGAAATGTACATCAAAACATACACATTTTGAGTGTACATTCAAGAAATATACATCAAAAGATACACCTTTTCATTGTATATACCAGAAATGTACATCAAAACATACACATTTTCATTGTATATACCAGAAATGTACATCAAAACATACACATTTTCATTGTACACTCAAGAAATGTACATCAAAACATCCACATTTTCATTGTACATTCAAGAAATGTGCATCAAAACATACACATTTTCATTGTTCATTCAAGAAATATACATCAAAACATACACATTTTCATTGTACATTCAAGAAATGTATATCAAAACATACACATTTTCAGTGTACATTCAAGAAATGTACATCAAGACATACACATTTTCATTGTATATACAAGAAATGTACATCAAAACATACACATTTTCATTATACATTCAAGAAATGTACATCAAAACATACACATTTTCATTGTACATTCAAGAAATGTAGATCAAAACATACACATTTTCATTGTACATTCAAGAAATGTACATCAAAACATACACATTTTCATTGTACACTAAAGAAATGTACATCAACACATACACATTTTCATTGTACATTCAAGAAATGTAGATCAAAACATACACATTTTCAGTGTACATTCAAGAAATGTACAACAAAACATACACATTTTCATTGTACATTCAAGAAATGTAGATCAAAACATACACATTTTCATTGTACATTCAAGAAATGTACATCAAAACATACACATTTTTATTGTACACTCAAGAAATGTACATCAAAACATACACTTTTTCATTGTACATTCAAGAAATGTATATCAAAACATACACATTTTCAGATTACATTCAAGAAATGTACATCAAAACATACACATTTTCAGTGCACATTCAAGAAATGTATAACAAAAAATACACATTTTCAGTGTACATTCAAGAAATGTATAACAAAAAATATACATTTTCATTGTACATTCAAGAAATGTACATCAAAACATACACATTTTCAGATTACATTCAAGAAATGTACATCAAAACATACACATTTTCAGTGTACATTCAAGAAATGTATAACAAAAAATACACATTTTCAGTGTACATTCAAGAAATGTATAACAAAAAATACACATTTTCAGTGTACATTCAAGAACTGTACATCAAAACATACACATTTTCAGTGTACATTCAAGAAATGTACATCAAAAACTACACATTTTCATTGTATATTCAAGAAATGTACATCAAAACATACATATTTTCATTGTACATTCAAGAAATGTACATCAAAAACTACACATTTTCAGTGTACATTCAAGAAATGTACATCAAAAACTACACATTTTCATTGTATATACCAGAAATGTACAGCAAAACATACACATTTTCATTGTACATTCAAAAATGTACATCAAAGCATACAAATTTTCATTGTATATACCAGATATGTACATCAAAAACTACACATTTTCATTGTATATTCAAGAAATGTACATCAAAACATACACATTTTCATTGTATATTCAAGAAATGTACATCAAAACATACACATTTTCAGTGTACATTCAAGAAATGTACATCAAAAACTACACATTTTCATTGTATATTCCAGAAATGTACAGCAAAACATACACATTTTCATTGTACATTCAAAAAGGTACATCAAAGCATACAAATTTTCATTGTATATACCAGAAATGTACATCAAAACATACACCTTTTCATTGTACATTCAGGAAAAGTACATCAAAACATACACATTTTCAGTGTACATTCAAGAAATGTACATCAAAACATACACATTTTCATTGTATATACAAGAAATGTACATCAAAACATACACATTTTCATTGTATATACAAGAAATGTATATCAAAACATACACATTTTCAGTGTACATTCAAGAAATGTACATGAAAACATACACATTTTCATTGTATATACAAGTAATGTACATCAAAACATACACATTTTCAGTGTACATTAAAGAAATGTACATCAAAACCTACACATTTTCATTGTATATACAAGAAATGTACATCAAACCATCACATTTTCAGTGTACATTCAAGAAATGTACATCAAAACATATACATTTTCATTGTATATACAAGTAATGTACATCAAAACATACACATTTTCAGTGTACATTCAAGAAATGTACATCAAGACATACACATTTTCATTGTACATTCAAGAAATGTATATCAAAACATACACATTTTCAGTGTACATTCAAGAAATGTACATCAAAACATACACATTTTCATTGTATATACAAGAAATGTACATCAAAACATACACATTTTCAGTATACATTCAAGAAATGTACATCAAAGCATACAAATTTTCATTGTATATACCAGAAATGTACATCAAAACATACACATTTTCATTGTACATTCAAGAAAAGTACATCAAAACATACACATTTTCATTGTATATACCAGAAATGTACATCAAAACATACACATTTTCAGTGTACATTCAAGAAATGTACATCAAAACATACACATTTTCATTGTATATACAAGAAATGTACATCAAAACATATACACTTTCATTGTACATTCAAGAAATGTATATCAAAACATACACATTTTCAGTGTACATTCAAGAAATGTACATCAAAACATACACATTTTCATTGTATATACAAGAAATGTACATCAAAACATACACATTTTCATTGTACACTAAAGAAATGTACATCAAAACATACACATTTTCATTGTACATTCAAGAAATGTAGATCAAAACATACACATTTTCATTGTACATTCAAGAAATGTACATCAAAACATACACATTTTCATTGTACACTAAAGAAATGTACATCAAAACATACACATTTTCATTGTACATTCAAGAAATGTAGATCAAAACATACACATTTTCAGTGTACATTCATAAATGTACAACAAAACATACACATTTTCATTGTACATTCAAGAAATGTAGATCAAAACATACACATTTTCATTGTACATTCAAGAAATGTACATCAAAACATACACATTTTTATTGTACACTCAAGAAATGTACATCAAAACATACACTTTTTCATTGTACATTCAAGAAATGTATATCAAAACATACACATTTTCAGATTACATTCAAGAAATGTACATCAAAACATACACATTTTCAGTGTACATTCAAGAAATGTATAACAAAAAATACACATTTTCAGTGTACATTCAAGAAATGTATAACAAAAAATACACATTTTCATTGTACATTCAAGAAATGTACATCAAAACATACACATTTTCAGTGTACATTCAAGAAATGTACATCAAAAACTACACATTTTCATTGTATATTCAAGAAATGTACATCAAAACATACATATTTTCATTGTATATACCAGAAATGTACAGCAAAACATACACATTTTCATTGTACATTCAAGAAATGTACATCAAAGCATACAAAGTTTCATTGTATATACCAGAAATGTACATCAAAACATACACATTTTCATTGTACATTCAAGAAAAGTACATCAAAACATACACATTTTCATTGTATATACCAGAAATGTACATCAAAACATACACATTTTCATTGTACATTCAAGAAATGTACATCAAAACATATACATTTTGACTGCACATTCTAGAAATATACATCAAAACATACACATTTTCATTGTATATACCAGAAATGCACATCAAAATATACTCACTTTCATTGTACATTCAAGAACTGTACATCAAAACATACACATTTTCATTGTACATTCAAGAAATGTACATCAAAACATACACATTTTCAGTGTACATTCAAGAAATGTACATCAAAACATACACATTTTCATTGTATATACAAGAAATGTACATCAAAACATACACATTTTCATTGTATATACAAGAAATGTATATCAAAACATACACATTTTCAGTGTACATTCAAGAAATGTACATCAAAATTTACACATTTTCATTGTATATACAAGCAATGTACATCAAAACATACACATTTTCAGTGTACATTCAAGAAATGTACATCAAAACATACACATTTTCATTGTATATACAAGAAATGTACATCAAACCATCACATTTTCAGTGTACATTCAAGAAATGTACATCAAAACATATACATTTTCATTGTATATACAAGAAATGTACATCAAAACATAAACATTTTCAGTGTACATTCAAGAAATGTACATCAAAACATACACATTTTCATTGTATATACAAGAAATGTACATCAACACATACACATTTTCAGTGTACATTCAAGAAATGTACTTCAAAACATACACATTTTCATTGTATATACAAGTAATGTACATCAAAACATACACATTTTCAGTGTACATTCAAGAAATGTACATCAAAACATACACATTTTCATTGTATATACAAGAAATTTACATCAAACCATACACATTTTCAGTGTACATTCAAGAAATGTACATCAAAACATATACATTTTCATTGTATATACAAGAAATGTACATCAAAACATACACATTTTCAGTGTACATTCAAGAAATGTACATGAAAACATATACATTTTCATTGTACATTCAAGAAATGTATATCAAAACATACACATTTTCAGATTACATTCAAGAAATGTACATCAAAGTATACACATTTTCATTGTATATACAAGAAATGTACATCAAAACATACACATCTTCATTGTACACTAAAAAAATGTACATCAAAACATACACATTTTCATTGTACACTCAAGAAATGTACATCAAAACATACACATTTTCATTCTACATTCAAGAAATGTATATCAAAACATACACATTTTCATTGTACATTCAAGAAACGTACATCAAAACATACACATTTTCATTGTACATTCAAGAAATGTACAACAAAACATACACATTTTCATTGTACATTCAAGGAATGTACATCAAAACATACACATTTTCATTGTACATTCAAGAAATGTACATCAAAACACACACATTTTCATTGTACACTCAAGAAATGTACATCAAAACATACACATTTTGAGTGTACATTCAAGAGGTATACATCAAAACATGCACATTTTCATTGTATATACCAGAAATGTAAATCAAAACATACACATTTTCATTGCACATTCAAGAAATGTACATCAAAACATACACATTTTCAGTGTACATTCAAGAAATGTATAACAAAAAATACACATTTTCAGTGTACATTCAAGAAATGTACATCAAAACAAACACATTTTCATTGTACACTAAAGAAATGTATATCAAAACATACACATTTTCATTGTACATTCAATAAGTATACATCAAAACATACACATTTTCATTGTACATTCAAGAAATGTACATCAAAACATACACATTTTCATTGTACACTCAAGAAATGTACATCAAAACATCCACATTTTCATTGTACATTCAAGAAATGTGCATCAAAACATACACATTTTCATTGTTCATTCAAGAAATATACATCAAAACATACACATTTTCATTGTACATTCAAGAAATGTATATCAAAACATACACATTTTCAGTGTACATTCAAGAAATGTACATCAAGACATACACATTTTCATTGTATATACAAGAAATGTACATCAAAACATACACATTTTCATTATACATTCAAGAAATGTACATCAAAACATACACATTTTCATTGTACATTCAAGAAATGTAGATCAAAACATACACATTTTCATTGTACATTCAAGAAATGTACATCAAAACATACACATTTTCATTGTACACTAAAGAAATGTACATCAACACATACACATTTTCATTGTACATTCAAGAAATGTAGATCAAAACATACACATTTTCAGTGTACATTCAAGAAATGTACAACAAAACATACACATTTTCATTGTACATTCAAGAAATGTAGATCAAAACATACACATTTTCATTGTACATTCAAGAAATGTACATCAAAACATACACATTTTTATTGTACACTCAAGAAATGTACATCAAAACATACACTTTTTCATTGTACATTCAAGAAATGTATATCAAAACATACACATTTTCAGATTACATTCAAGAAATGTACATCAAAACATACACATTTTCAGTGCACATTCAAGAAATGTATAACAAAAAATACACATTTTCAGTGTACATTCAAGAAATGTATAACAAAAAATATACATTTTCATTGTACATTCAAGAAATGTACATCAAAACATACACATTTTCAGATTACATTCAAGAAATGTACATCAAAACATACACATTTTCAGTGTACATTCAAGAAATGTATAACAAAAAATACACATTTTCAGTGTACATTCAAGAAATGTATAACAAAAAATACACATTTTCAGTGTACATTCAAGAACTGTACATCAAAACATACACATTTTCAGTGTACATTCAAGAAATGTACATCAAAAACTACACATTTTCATTGTATATTCAAGAAATGTACATCAAAACATACATATTTTCATTGTACATTCAAGAAATGTACATCAAAAACTACACATTTTCAGTGTACATTCAAGAAATGTACATCAAAAACTACACATTTTCATTGTATATACCAGAAATGTACAGCAAAACATACACATTTTCATTGTACATTCAAAAATGTACATCAAAGCATACAAATTTTCATTGTATATACCAGATATGTACATCAAAAACTACACATTTTCATTGTATATTCAAGAAATGTACATCAAAACATACACATTTTCATTGTATATTCAAGAAATGTACATCAAAACATACACATTTTCAGTGTACATTCAAGAAATGTACATCAAAAACTACACATTTTCATTGTATATTCCAGAAATGTACAGCAAAACATACACATTTTCATTGTACATTCAAAAAGGTACATCAAAGCATACAAATTTTCATTGTATATACCAGAAATGTACATCAAAACATACACATTTTCATTGTACATTCAGGAAAAGTACATCAAAACATACACATTTTCATTGTATATACCAGAAATGTACATCAAAACATACACATTTTCATTGTACATTCAAGAAATGTACATCAAAACATACACATTTTGACTGCACATTCTAGAAATATACATCAAAACACACACATTTTCATTGTATATACCAGAAATGCACATCAAAACATACACACTTTCATTGTACATTCAAGAACTGTACATCAAAACATACACCTTTTCAGTGTACATTCAAGAAATGTACATCAAAACATATACATTTTCATTGTATATACAAGAAATGTACATCAAAACATACACATTTTCAGTGTACATTCAAGAAATGTACATGAAAACATATACATTTTCATTGTACATTCAAGAAATGTATATCAAAACATACACATTTTCAGATTACATTCAAGAAATGTACATCAAAGTATACACATTTTCATTGTATATACAAGAAATGTACATCAAAACATACACATCTTCATTGTACACTAAAAAAATGTACATCAAAACATACACATTTTCATTGTACACTCAAGAAATGTACATCAAAACATACACATTTTCATTCTACATTCAAGAAATGTATATCAAAACATACACATTTTCATTGTACATTCAAGAAACGTACATCAAAACATACACATTTTCATTGTACATTCAAGAAATGTACAACAAAACATACACATTTTCATTGTACATTCAAGGAATGTACATCAAAACATACACATTTTCATTGTACATTCAAGAAATGTACATCAAAACACACACATTTTCATTGTACACTCAAGAAATGTACATCAAAACATACACATTTTGAGTGTACATTCA
Source organism: Tenodera sinensis (assembly GCA_030765045.1). NCBI lineage: Eukaryota > Metazoa > Arthropoda > Insecta > Mantodea > Mantidae > Tenodera > Tenodera sinensis. The sequence continues at coordinate 109,892,715 of CM060970.1, read as the reverse complement.
AGAGGTATACATCAAAACATGCACATTTTCATTGTATATACCAGAAATGTAAATCAAAACATACACATTTTCATTGCACATTCAAGAAATGTACATCAAAACATACACATTTTCAGTGTACATTCAAGAAATGTATAACAAAAAATACACATTTTCAGTGTACATTCAAGAAATGTACATCAAAACAAACACATTTTCATTGTACACTAAAGAAATGTATATCAAAACATACACATTTTCATTGTACATTCAATAAATATACATCAAAACTTACACATTTTCATTGTACATTCAAGAAATGTACATCAAAACATACACATTTTCATTGTACACTCAAGAAATGTACATCAAAACATCCACATTTTCATTGTACATTCAAGAAATGTGCATCAAAACATACACATTTTCATTGTTCATTCAAGAAATATACATCAAAACATACACATTTTCATTGTACATTCAAGAAATGTATATCAAAACATACACATTTTCAGTGTACATTCAAGAAATGTACATCAAGACATACACATTTTCATTGTATATACAAGAAATGTACATCAAAACATACACATTTTCATTATACATTCAAGAAATGTACATCAAAACATACACATTTTCATTGTACATTCAAGAAATGTAGATCAAAACATACACATTTTCATTGTACATTCAAGAAATGTACATCAAAACATACACATTTTCATTGTACACTAAAGAAATGTACATCAACACATACACATTTTCATTGTACATTCAAGAAATGTAGATCAAAACATACACATTTTCAGTGTACATTCAAGAAATGTACAACAAAACATACACATTTTCATTGTACATTCAAGAAATGTAGATCAAAACATACACATTTTCATTGTACATTCAAGAAATGTACATCAAAACATACACATTTTTATTGTACACTCAAGAAATGTACATCAAAACATACACTTTTTCATTGTACATTCAAGAAATGTATATCAAAACATACACATTTTCAGATTACATTCAAGAAATGTACATCAAAACATACACATTTTCAGTGCACATTCAAGAAATGTATAACAAAAAATACACATTTTCAGGGTACATTCAAGAAATGTATAACAAAAAATATACATTTTCATTGTACATTCAAGAAATGTACATCAAAACATACACATTTTCAGATTACATTCAAGAAATGTACATCAAAACATACACATTTTCAGTGTACATTCAAGAAATGTATAACAAAAAATACACATTTTCAGTGTACATTCAAGAAATGTATAACAAAAAATACACATTTTCAGTGTACATTCAAGAACTGTACATCAAAACATACACATTTTCAGTGTACATTCAAGAAATGTACATCAAAAACTACACATTTTCATTGTATATTCAAGAAATGTACATCAAAACATACATATTTTCATTGTACATTCAAGAAATGTACATCAAAAACTACACATTTTCAGTGTACATTCAAGAAATGTACATCAAAAACTACACATTTTCATTGTATATACCAGAAATGTACAGCAAAACATACACATTTTCATTGTACATTCAAAAATGTACATCAAAGCATACAAATTTTCATTGTATATACCAGATATGTACATCAAAAACTACACATTTTCATTGTATATTCAAGAAATGTACATCAAAACATACACATTTTCATTGTATATTCAAGAAATGTACATCAAAACATACACATTTTCAGTGTACATTCAAGAAATGTACATCAAAAACTACACATTTTCATTGTATATTCCAGAAATGTACAGCAAAACATACACATTTTCATTGTACATTCAAAAAGGTACATCAAAGCATACAAATTTTCATTGTATATACCAGAAATGTACATCAAAACATACACATTTTCATTGTACATTCAGGAAAAGTACATCAAAACATACACATTTTCATTGTATATACCAGAAATGTACATCAAAACATACACATTTTCATTGTACATTCAAGAAATGTACATCAAAACATACACATTTTGACTGCACATTCTAGAAATATACATCAAAACACACACATTTTCATTGTATATACCAGAAATGCACATCAAAACATACACACTTTCATTGTACATTCAAGAACTGTACATCAAAACATACACCTTTTCAGTGTACATTCAAGAAATGTACATCAAAACATACACATTTTCAGTGTACATTCAAGAAATGTACATCAAAACATACACATTTTCATTGTATATACAAGAAATGTACATCAAAACATACACATTTTCATTGTATATACAAGAAATGTATATCAAAACATACACATTTTCAGTGTACATTCAAGAAATGTACATGAAAACATACACATTTTCATTGTATATACAAGTAATGTACATCAAAACATACACATTTTCAGTGTACATTAAAGAAATGTACATCAAAACCTACACATTTTCATTGTATATACAAGAAATGTACATCAAACCATCACATTTTCAGTGTACATTCAAGAAATGTACATCAAAACATATACATTTTCATTGTATATACAAGTAATGTACATCAAAACATACACATTTTCAGTGTACATTCAAGAAATGTACATCAAGACATACACATTTTCATTGTACATTCAAGAAATGTATATCAAAACATACACATTTTCAGTGTACATTCAAGAAATGTACATCAAAACATACACATTTTCATTGTATATACAAGAAATGTACATCAAAACATACACATTTTCAGTATACATTCAAGAAATGTACATGAAAACATATACATTTTGATTGTACATTCAAGAAATGTATATCAAAACATACACATTTTCAGTGTACATTCAAGAAATGTACATCAAATCATACACATTTTCATTGTATATACAAGAAATGTACATCAAAACATACACATTTTCATTGTACACTAAAGAAATGTACATCAAAACATACACATTTTCATTGTACATTCAAGAAATGTAGATCAAAACATACACATTTTCATTGTACATTCAAGAAATGTACATCAAAACATACACATTTTCATTGTATATACAAGAAATGTACATCAAAACATACACATTTTCAGGGTACATTCAAGAAATGTACATCAAAACATACACATTTTCATTGTATATACAAGAAATGTACATCAAAACATACACATTTTCAGTGTACATTCAAGAAATGTACATCAAAACATACACATTTTCATTGTATATACAAGAAATGTACATCAAAACATATACACTTTCATTGTACATTCAAGAAATGTATATCAAAACATACACATTTTCAGTGTACATTCAAGAAATGTACATCAAAACATACACATTTTCATTGTATATACAAGAAATGTACATCAAAACATACACATTTTCATTGTACACTAAAGAAATGTACATCAAAACATACACATTTTCATTGTACATTCAAGAAATGTAGATCAAAACATACACATTTTCATTGTACATTCAAGAAATGTACATCAAAACATACACATTTTCATTGTACACTAAAGAAATGTACATCAAAACATACACATTTTCATTGTACATTCAAGAAATGTAGATCAAAACATACACATTTTCAGTGTACATTCATAAATGTACAACAAAACATACACATTTTCATTGTACATTCAAGAAATGTAGATCAAAACATACAAATTTTCATTGTACATTCAAGAAATGTACATCAAAACATACACATTTTTATTGTACACTCAAGAAATGTACATCAAAACATACACTTTTTCATTGTACATTCAAGAAATGTATATCAAAACATACACATTTTCAGATTACATTCAAGAAATGTACATCAAAACATACACATTTTCAGTGTACATTCAAGAAATGTATAACAAAAAATACACATTTTCAGTGTACATTCAAGAAATGTATAACAAAAAATACACATTTTCATTGTACATTCAAGAAATGTACATCAAAACATACACATTTTCAGTGTACATTCAAGAAATGTACATCAAAAACTACACATTTTCATTGTATATTCAAGAAATGTACATCAAAACATACATATTTTCATTGTATATACCAGAAATGTACAGCAAAACATACACATTTTCATTGTACATTCAAGAAATGTACATCAAAGCATACAAATTTTCATTGTATATACCAGAAATGTACATCAAAACATACACATTTTCATTGTACATTCAAGAAAAGTACATCAAAACATACACATTTTCATTGTATATACCAGAAATGTACATCAAAACATACACATTTTCATTGTACATTCAAGAAATGTACATCAAAACATATACATTTTGACTGCACATTCTAGAAATATACATCAAAACATACACATTTTCATTGTATATACCAGAAATGCACATCAAAACATACACACTTTCATTGTACATTCAAGAACTGTACATCAAAACATACACATTTTCATTGTACATTCAAGAAATGTACATCAAAACATACACATTTTCAGTGTACATTCAAGAAATGTACATCAAAACATACACATTTTCATTGTATATACAAGAAATGTACATCAAAACATACACATTTTCATTGTATATACAAGAAATGTATATCAAAACATACACATTTTCAGTGTACATTCAAGAAATGTACATCAAAATTTACACATTTTCATTGTATATACAAGCAATGTACATCAAAACATACACATTTTCAGTGTACATTCAAGAAATGTACATCAAAACATACACATTTTCATTGTATATACAAGAAATGTACATCAAACCATCACATTTTCAGTGTACATTCAAGAAATGTACATCAAAACATATACATTTTCATTGTATATACAAGAAATGTACATCAAAACATAAACATTTTCAGTGTACATTCAAGAAATGTACATCAAAACATACACATTTTCATTGTATATACAAGAAATGTACATCAACACATACACATTTTCAGTGTACATTCAAGAAATGTACTTCAAAACATACACATTTTCATTGTATATACAAGTAATGTACATCAAAACATACACATTTTCAGTGTACATTCAAGAAATGTACATCAAAACATACACATTTTCATTGTATATACAAGAAATTTACATCAAACCATACACATTTTCAGTGTACATTCAAGAAATGTACATCAAAACATATACATTTTCATTGTATATACAAGAAATGTACATCAAAACATACACATTTTCAGTGTACATTCAAGAAATGTACATGAAAACATATACATTTTCATTGTACATTCAAGAAATGTATATCAAAACATACACATTTTCAGATTACATTCAAGAAATGTACATCAAAGTATACACATTTTCATTGTATATACAAGAAATGTACATCAAAACATACACATCTTCATTGTACATTCAAGAAATGTACATCAAAACATACACATTTTCATTGTACATTCAAGAAATGTACATCAAAACATACACATTTTCCTTGTACCTCAAGAAATCTACATCAAAACATACACATTTTCATTGTACACTCAAGAAATGTACATCAAAACATACACATTTTCATTCTACATTCAAGAAATGTATATCAAAACATACACATTTTCATTGTACATTCAAGAAACGTACATCAAAACATACACATTTTCATTGTACATTCAAGAAATGTACAACAAAACATACACATTTTCATTGTACATTCAAGGAATGTACATCAAAACATACACATTTTCATTGTACATTCAAGAAATGTACATCAAAACACACACATTTTCATTGTACACTCAAGAAATGTACATCAAAACATACACATTTTGAGTGTACATTCAAGAGGTATACATCAAAACATGCACATTTTCATTGTATATACCAGAAATGTACATCAAAACATACACATTTTCATTGTATATACAAGAAATGTAAATCAAAACATACACATTTTCATTGCACATTCAAGAAATGTACAACAAAACATACACATTTTCAGTGTACATTCAAGAAATGTATAACAAAAAATACACATTTTCAGTGTACATTCAAGAAATATACATCAAAACAAACACATTTTCATTGTACACTAAAGAAATGTATATCAAAACATACACATTTTCATTGTACATTCCTTAAATATACATCAAAACATACACATTTTCATTGTACATTCAAGAAATGTACATCAAAACATACACATTTTCATTGTACACTCAAGAAATGTACATCAAAACATCCACATTTTCATTGTACATTCAAGAAATGTGCATCAAAACATACACATTTTCATTGTTCATTCAAGAAATATACATCAAAACATACACATTTTCATTGTACATTCAAAAAATGTACATCAAAACATACACATTTTCATTGTACACTCAAGAAATGTACATCAAAACATACACATTTTCAGTGTACATTCAAGAAATGTACATCAAAACATACACATTTTCATTGTACATTCAAGAAATGTACATCAAAACATACACATTTTGAGTGTACATTCAAGAAATATACATCAAAAGATACACCTTTTCATTGTATATACCAGAAACGTACATCAACACATACACATTTTCATTGTATATACCAGAAATGTACATCAAAACATATAAATTTTCATTGTACATTCAAGAAATGTACATCAAAACATACACATTTTGAGTGTACATTCAAGAGATATACATCAAAACATGCACATTTTCATTGTATATACCAGATATGTACATCAAAACATACACATTTTCATTGTATATGCAAGAAATGTACATCAAAGCATACACATTTTCATTGTATATACCAGAAATGTACATCAAAACATACACATTTTCATTGTACAATCAAGAAATGTACATCAAAACATAAACATTTTCATTGTATATACCAGAAATGTACATCAAAACATACACATTTTCATTGTACATTCAAGAAATGTACATCAAAACATATCCATTTTCATTGTATATACCAGAAATGTACATCAAAACATACACATTTTCATTGTACATTCAAGAAATGTACATCAAAACATACACATTTTGAGTGTACATTCAAGAAATATACATCAAAACATACACATTTTCAGTGTACATTCAAGAAATGTACCTCAAAACATACACATTTTCATTGTTCATTCAAGAAAATTTCATCAAAACATACACATTTTCATTGTACATTCAAGAAATGTACATCAAAAACTACACATTTTCATTGTATATTCAAGAAATGTACATCAAAACATACATATTTTCATTGTATATACCAGAAATGTACATCAAAACATACACATTTTCATTGTACATTCAAGAACTGTACATCAAAACATACACATTTTCAGTGTACATCAAGAAATGTACATCAAAACATACACATTTTCAGTGTACATTCAAGAAATGTACCTCAAAACATACACATTTTCACTGTATATACAACTATTGTACATCAAAACATACACATTTTCATTGTATATACAAGAAACGTAAATCAAAACATACACATTTTCATTGTATATACAAGAAATGTACAACAAAACATACACATTTTCATTGTACATTCAAGAAATGTACATCAAAACACACACATTTTCATTGTACACTCAAGAAATGTACATCAAAACATACACATTTTGAGTGTACATTCAAGAGATATACATCAAAACATGCACATTTTCATTGTATATACCAGAAATGTACATCAAAACATACACATTTTCATTGTATATACAAGAAATGTAAATCAAAACATACACATTTTCATTGTACATTCAAGAAATGTACATCAAAACATACACATTTTCAGTGTACATTCAAGAAATGTATAACAAAAAATACACATTTTCAGTGTACATTCAAGAAATGTACATCAAAACAAACACATTTTCATTGTACACTAAAGAAATGTATATCAAAACATACACATTTTCATTGTACATTCAATAAATATACATCAAAACATACACATTTTCATTGTACATTCAAGAAATGTACATCAAAACATACACATTTTCATTGTACACTCAAGAAATGTACATCAAAACATCCACATTTTCATTGTACATTCAAGAAATGTACATCAAAACATACACATTTTCATTGTTCATTCAAGAAAATTTCATCAAAACATACACATTTTCATTGTACATTCAAGAAATGTACATCAAAAACTACACATTTTCATTGTATATTCAAGAAATGTACATCAAAACATACATATTTTCATTGTATATACCAGAAATGTACAGCAAAACATACACATTTTCATTGTACATTCAAGAAATGTACATCAAAGCATACAAATTTTCATTGTATATACCAGAAATGTACATCAAAACATACACATTTTCATTGTACATTCAAGAAAAGTACATCAAAACATACACATTTTCATTGTATATACCAGAAATGTACATCAAAACATACACATTTTCATTGTACATTCAAGAAATGTACATCAAAACATACACATTTTGACTGCACATTCTAGAAATATACATCAAAACATACACATTTTCATTGTATATACCAGAAATGCACATCAAAACATACACACTTTCATTGTACATTCAAGAACTGTACATCAAAACATACACATTTTCAGTGTACATACAAGAAATGTACATCAAAACATACACATTTTCAGTGTACATTCAAGAAATGTACATCAAAACATACACATTTTCATTGTACATTCAATAAATATACATCAAAACATACAAATTTTCATTGTACCTTCAAGAAATGTACATCAAAACATACACATTTTCATTGTACACTCAAGAAATGTACATCAAAACATCCACATTTTCATTGTACATTCAAGAAATGTACATCAAAACATACACATTTTCATTGTTCATTCAAGAAATATACATCAAAACATACACATTTTCATTGTACATTCAAGAAATGTACATCAAAACATACACATTTTCATTGTACACTCAAGAAATGTACATCAAAACATACACATTTTCAGTGTACATTCAAGAAATGTACATCAAAACATACACATTTTCATTGTACATTCACGAAATGTACATCAAAACATACACATTTTCATTGTACATTCTAGAAATATACATCAAAACATACACATTTTCATTGTATATACAAGAAATGTACATCAAAACATACACATTTTCATTGTACATTCAAGAAATGTACATCAAAACATACACATTTTGAGTGTACATTCAAGAAATATACATCAAAAGATACACCTTTTCATTGTATATACCAGAAATGTACATCAAAACATACACATTTTCATTGTATATACCAGAAATGTACATCAAACATATACATTTTCATTGTACATTCAAGAAATGTACATCAAAACATACACATTTTGAGTGTACATTCAAGAGATATACATCAAAACATGCACATTTTCATTGTACACTCAAGAAATGTACATCAAAACATCCACATTTTCATTGTACATTCAAGAAATGTACATCAAAACATACACATTTTCATTGTTCATTCAAGAAATATACATCAAAACATACACATTTTCATTGTACATTCAAGAAATGTACATCAAAAACTACACATTTTCATTGTATATTCAAGAAATGTACATCAAAACATACATATTTTCATTGTATATACCAGAAATGTACAGCAAAACATACACATTTTCATTGTACATTCAAGAAATGTACATCAAAGCATACAAATTTTCATTGTATATACCAGAAATGTACATCAAAACATACACATTTTCATTGTACATTCAAAAAAAGTACATCAAAACATACACATTTTCATTGTATATACCAGAAATGTACATCAAAACATACACATTTTCATTGTACATTCAAGAAATGTACATCAAAACATACACATTTTGACTGCACATTCTAGAAATATACATCAAAACATACACATTTTCATTGTATATACCAGAAATGCACATCAAAACATACACACTTTCATTGTACATTCAAGAACTGTACATCAAAACATACACATTTTCAGTGTACATTCAAGAATTGTACATCAAAACATACACATTTTCAGTGTACATTCAAGAAATGTACATCAAAACATACACATTTTCATTGTATATACAAGAAATGTACATCAATACATACACATTTTCATTGTATATACAAGAAATGTATATCAAAACATACACATTTTCAGTGTACATTCAAGAAATGTACATCAAAACATACACATTTTCATTGTATATACAAGCAATGTACATCAAAACATACACATTTTCAGTGTACATTCAAGAAATGTACCTCAAAACATACACATTTTCATGGTATATACAAGAAATGTACATCAAACCATCACATTTTCAGTGTACATTCAAGAAATGTACATGAAAACATATACATTTTCATTGTATATACAAGAAATGTACATCAAAACATACACATTTTCAGTGTACATTCAAGAAATGTACATGAAAACATATACATTTTCATTGTACATTCAAGAAATGTATATCAAAACATACACATTTTCAGATTACATTCAAGAAATGTACATCAAAGTATACACATTTTCATTGTATATACAAGAAATGAACATCAAAACATACACATCTTCATTGTACACTAAAAAAATGTACATCAAAACATACACACTTTCAGTGTACATTCAAGAAATGTACATCAAAACATACACATTTTCATTGTACATTCAAGAAATGTACATCAAAACATACACATTTTCATTGTACATTCAAGAAATGTACATCAAAACATACACATTTTCCTTGTACCTCAAGAAATCTACATCAAAACATACACATTTTCATTGTACACTCAAGAAATGTACATCAAAACATACACATTTTCATTCTACATTCAAGAAATGTATATCAAAACATACACATTTTCATTGTACATTCAAGAAACGTACATCAAAACATACACATTTTCATTGTACATTCAAGAAATGTACAACAAAACATACACATTTTCATTGTACATTCAAGGAATGTACATCAAAACATACACATTTTCATTGTACATTCAAGAAATGTACATCAAAACACACACATTTTCATTGTACACTCAAGAAATGTACATCAAAACATACACATTTTGAGTGTACATTCAAGAGGTATACATCAAAACATGCACATTTTCATTGTATATACCAGAAATGTACATCAAAACATACACATTTTCATTGTATATACAAGAAATGTAAATCAAAACATACACATTTTCATTGCACATTCAAGAAATGTACATCAAAACATACACATTTTCAGTGTACATTCAAGAAATGTATAACAAAAAATACACATTTTCAGTGTACATTCAAGAAATATACATCAAAACAAACACATTTTCATTGTACACTAAAGAAATGTATATCAAAACATACACATTTTCATTGTACATTCAATAAATATACATCAAAACATACACATTTTCATTGTACATTCAAGAAATGTACATCAAAACATACACATTTTCATTGTACACTCAAGAAATGTACATCAAAACATCCACATTTTCATTGTACATTCAAGAAATGTGCATCAAAACATACACATTTTCATTGTTCATTCAAGAAATATACATCAAAACATACACATTTTCATTGTACATTCAAGAAATGTACATCAAAACATACACATTTTCATTGTACACTCAAGAAATGTACATCAAAACATACACATTTTCAGTGTACATTCAAGAAATGTACATCAAAACATACACATTTTCATTGTACATTCAAGAAATGTACATCAAAACATACACATTTTGAGTGTACATTCAAGAAATATACATCAAAAGATACACCTTTTCATTGTATATACCAGAAACGTACATCAACACATACACATTTTCATTGTATATACCAGAAATGTACATCAAAACATATAAATTTTCATTGTACATTCAAGAAATGTACATCAAAACATACACATTTTGAGTGTACATTCAAGAGATATACATCAAAACATGCACATTTTCATTGTATATACCAGATATGTACATCAAAACATACACATTTTCATTGTATATACAAGAAATGTACATCAAAGCATACACATTTTCATTGTATATACCAGAAATGTACATCAAAACATACACATTTTCATTGTACAATCAAGAAATGTACATCAAAACATAAACATTTTCATTGTATATACCAGAAATGTACATCAAAACATACACATTTTCATTGTACATTCAAGAAATGTACATCAAAACATATCCATTTTCATTGTATATACCAGAAATGTACATCAAAACATACACATTTTCATTGTACATTCAAGAAATGTACATCAAAACATACACATTTTGAGTGTACATTCAAGGAATATACATCAAAACATACACATTTTCATTGTATATACCAGAAATGCACATCAAAACATACACATTTTCATTGTACATTCAAGAACTGTACATCAAAACATACACATTTTCAGTGTACATCAAGAAATGTACATCAAAACATACACATTTTCAGTGTACATTCAAGAAATGTACCTCAAAACATACACATTTTCACTGTATATACAACTATTGTACATCAAAACATACACATTTTCATTGTATATACAAGAAACGTAAATCAAAACATACACATTTTCATTGTATATACAAGAAATGTACAACAAAACATACACATTTTCATTGTACATTCAAGAAATGTACATCAAAACACACACATTTTCATTGTACACTCAAGAAATGTACATCAAAACATACACATTTTGAGTGTACATTCAAGAGATATACATCAAAACATGCACATTTTCATTGTATATACCAGAAATGTACATCAAAACATACACATTTTCATTGTATATACAAGAAATGTAAATCAAAACATACACATTTTCATTGTACATTCAAGAAATGTACAACAAAACATACACATTTTCATTGTACATTCAAGGAATGTACATCAAAACATACACATTTTCATTGTACATTCAAGAAATGTACATCAAAACACACACATTTTCATTGTACACTCAAGAAATGTACATCAAAACATACACATTTTGAGTGTACATTCAAGAGGTATACATCAAAACATGCACATTTTCATTGTATATACCAGAAATGTACATCAAAACATACACATTTTCATTGTATATACAAGAAATGTAAATCAAAACATACACATTTTCATTGCACATTCAAGAAATGTACATCAAAACATACACATTTTCAGTGTACATTCAAGAAATGTATAACAAAAAATACACATTTTCAGTGTACATTCAAGAAATATACATCAAAACAAACACATTTTCATTGTACACTAAAGAAATGTATATCAAAACATACACATTTTCATTGTACATTCAATAAATATACATCAAAACATACACATTTTCATTGTACATTCAAGAAATGTACATCAAAACATACACATTTTCATTGTACACTCAAGAAATGTACATCAAAACATCCACATTTTCATTGTACATTCAAGAAATGTGCATCAAAACATACACATTTTCATTGTTCATTCAAGAAATATACATCAAAACATACACATTTTCATTGTACATTCAAGAAATGTACATCAAAACATACACATTTTCATTGTACACTCAAGAAATGTACATCAAAACATACACATTTTCAGTGTACATTCAAGAAATGTACATCAAAACATACACATTTTCATTGTACATTCAAGAAATGTACATCAAAACATACACATTTTGAGTGTACATTCAAGAAATATACATCAAAAGATACACCTTTTCATTGTATATACCAGAAACGTACATCAACACATACACATTTTCATTGTATATACCAGAAATGTACATCAAAACATATAAATTTTCATTGTACATTCAAGAAATGTACATCAAAACATACACATTTTGAGTGTACATTCAAGAGATATACATCAAAACATGCACATTTTCATTGTATATACCAGATATGTACATCAAAACATACACATTTTCATTGTATATACAAGAAATGTACATCAAAGCATACACATTTTCATTGTATATACCAGAAATGTACATCAAAACATACACATTTTCATTGTACAATCAAGAAATGTACATCAAAACATAAACATTTTCATTGTATATACCAGAAATGTACATCAAAACATACACATTTTCATTGTACATTCAAGAAATGTACATCAAAACATATCCATTTTCATTGTATATACCAGAAATGTACATCAAAACATACACATTTTCATTGTACATTCAAGAAATGTACATCAAAACATACACATTTTGAGTGTACATTCAAGGAATATACATCAAAACATACACATTTTCATTGTATATACCAGAAATGCACATCAAAACATACACATTTTCATTGTACATTCAAGAACTGTACATCAAAACATACACATTTTCAGTGTACATCAAGAAATGTACATCAAAACATACACATTTTCAGTGTACATTCAAGAAATGTACCTGAAAACATACACATTTTCACTGTATATACAACTATTGTACATCAAAACATACACATTTTCATTGTATATACAAGAAACGTAAATCAAAACATACACATTTTCATTGTATATACAAGAAATGTACAACAAAACATACACATTTTCATTGTACATTCAAGAAATGTACATCAAAACACACACATTTTCATTGTACACTCAAGAAATGTACATCAAAACATACACATTTTGAGTGTACATTCAAGAGATATACATCAAAACATGCACATTTTCATTGTATATACCAGAAATGTACATCAAAACATACACATTTTCATTGTATATACAAGAAATGTAAATCAAAACATACACATTTTCATTGTACATTCAAGAAATGTACATCAAAACATACACATTTTCAGTGTACATTCAAGAAATGTATAACAAAAAATACACATTTTCAGTGTACATTCAAGAAATGTACATCAAAACAAACACATTTTCATTGTACACTAAAGAAATGTATATCAAAACATACACATTTTCATTGTACATTCAATAAATATACATCAAAACATACACATTTTCATTGTACATTCAAGAAATGTACATCAAAACATACACATTTTGAGTGTACATTCAAGAAATATACATCAAAACATACACATTTTCAGTGTACATTCAAGAAATGTACCTCAAAACATACACATTTTCATTGTTCATTCAAGAAAATTTCATCAAAACATACACATTTTCATTGTACATTCAAGAAATGTACATCAAAAACTACACATTTTCATTGTATATTCAAGAAATGTACATCAAAACATACATATTTTCATTGTATATACCATAAATGTACATCAAAACATACACATTTTCATTGTACATTCAAGAACTGTACATCAAAACATACACATTTTCAGTGTACATCAAGAAATGTACATCAAAACATACACATTTTCAGTGTACATTCAAGAAATGTACCTCAAAACATACACATTTTCACTGTATATACAACTATTGTACATCAAAACATACACATTTTCATTGTATATACAAGAAACGTAAATCAAAACATACACATTTTCATTGTATATACAAGAAATGTACAACAAAACATACACATTTTCATTGTACATTCAAGAAATGTACATCAAAACACACACATTTTCATTGTACACTCAAGAAATGTACATCAAAACATACACATTTTGAGTGTACATTCAAGAGATATACATCAAAACATGCACATTTTCATTGTATATACCAGAAATGTACATCAAAACATACACATTTTCATTGTATATACAAGAAATGTAAATCAAAACATACACATTTTCATTGTACATTCAAGAAATGTACATCAAAACATACACATTTTCAGTGTACATTCAAGAAATGTATAACAAAAAATACACATTTTCAGTGTACATTCAAGAAATGTACATCAAAACAAACACATTTTCATTGTACACTAAAGAAATGTATATCAAAACATACACATTTTCATTGTACATTCAATAAATATACATCAAAACATACACATTTTCATTGTACATTCAAGAAATGTACATCAAAACATACACATTTTCATTGTACACTCAAGAAATGTACATCAAAACATCCACATTTTCATTGTACATTCAAGAAATGTACATCAAAACATACACATTTTCATTGTTCATTCAAGAAAATTTCATCAAAACATACACATTTTCATTGTACATTCAAGAAATGTACATCAAAAGCTACACATTTTCATTGTATATTCAAGAAATGTACATCAAAACATACATATTTTCATTGTATATACCAGAAATGTACAGCAAAACATACACATTTTCATTGTACATTCAAGAAATGTACATCAAAGCATACAAATTTTCATTGTATATACCAGAAATGTACATCAAAACATACACATTTTCATTGTACATTCAAGAAAAGTACATCAAAACATACACATTTTCATTGTATATACCAGAAATGTACATCAAAACATACACATTTTCATTGTACATTCAAGAAATGTACATCAAAACATACACATTTTGACTGCACATTCTAGAAATATACATCAAAACATACACATTTTCATTGTATATACCAGAAATGCACATCAAAACATACACACTTTCATTGTACATTCAAGAACTGTACATCAAAACATACACATTTTCAGTGTACATTCAAGAAATGTACATCAAAACATACACATTTTCAGTGTACATTCAAGAAATGTACATCAAAACATACACATTTTCATTGTACATTCAATAAATATACATCAAAACATACAAATTTTCATTGTACCTTCAAGAAATGTACATCAAAATATACACATTTTCATTGTACACTCAAGAAATGTACATCAAAACATCCACATTTTCATTGTACATTCAAGAAATGTACATCAAAACATACACATTTTCATTGTTCATTCAAGAAATATACATCAAAACATACACATTTTCATTGTACACTCAAGAAATGTACATCAAAACATACACATTTTCAGTGTACATTCAAGAAATGTACATCAAAACATACACATTTTCATTGTACATTCACGAAATGTACATCAAAACATACACATTTTCATTGTACATTCTAGAAATATTCATCAAAACATACACATTTTCATTGTATATACAAGAAATGTACATCAAAACATACACATTTTCATTGTACATTCAAGAAATGTACATCAAAACATACACATTTTGAGTGTACATTCAAGAAATATACATCAAAAGATACACCTTTTCATTGTATATACCAGAAATGTACATCAAAACAAACACATTTTCATTGTATATACCAGAAATGTACATCAAAACATATACATTTTCATTGTACATTCAAGAAATGTACATCAAAACATACACATTTTGAGTGTACATTCAAGAGATATACATCAAAACATGCACATTTTCATTGTACACTCAAGAAATGTACATCAAAACATCCACATTTTCATTGTACATTCAAGAAATGTACATCAAAACATACACATTTTCATTGTTCATTCAAGAAATATACATCAAAACATACACATTTTCATTGTACATTCAAGAAATGTACATCAAAAACTACACATTTTCATTGTATATTCAAGAAATGTACATCAAAACATACATATTTTCATTGTATATACCAGAAATGTACAGCAAAACATACACATTTTCATTGTACATTCAAGAAATGTACATCAAAGCATACAAATTTTCATTGTATATACCAGAAATGTACATCAAAACATACACATTTTCATTGTACATTCAAGAAAAGTACATCAAAACATACACATTTTCATTGTATATACCAGAAATGTACATCAAAACATACACATTTTCATTGTACATTCAAGAAATGTACATCAAAACATACACATTTTGACTGCACATTCTAGAAATATACATCAAAACATACACATTTTCATTGTATATACCAGAAATGCACATCAAAACATACACACTTTCATTGTACATTCAAGAACTGTACATCAAAACATACACATTTTCAGTGTACATTCAAGAAATGTACATCAAAACATACACATTTTCAGTGTACATTCAAGAAATGTACATCAAAACATACACATTTTCATTGTATATACAAGAAATGTACATCAAAACATACACATTTTCATTGTATATACAAGAAATGTATATCAAAACATACACATTTTCAGTGTACATTCAAGAAATGTACATCAAAACATACACATTTTCATTGTATATACAAGCAATGTACATCAAAACATACACATTTTCAGTGTACATTCAAGAAATGTACCTCAAAACATACACATTTTCATGGTATATACAAGAAATGTACATCAAACCATCACATTTTCAGTGTACATTCAAGAAATGTACATGAAAACATATACATTTTCATTGTACATTCAAGGAATGTATATCAAAACATACACATTTTCAGATTACATTCAAGAAATGTACATCAAAGTATACACATTTTCATTGTATATACAAGAAATGTACATCAAAACATACACATCTTCATTGTACACTAAAAAAATGTACATCAAAACATACACACTTTCAGTGTACATTCAAGAAATGTACATCAAAACATACACATTTTCATTGTACATTCAAGAAATGTACATCAAAACATACACATTTTCATTGTACATTCAAGAAATGTACATCAAAACATACACATTTTCCTTGTACCTCAAGAAATCTACATCAAAACATACACATTTTCATTGTACACTCAAGAAATGTACATCAAAACATACACATTTTCATTCTACATTCAAGAAATGTATATCAAAACATACACATTTTCATTGTACATTCAAGAAACGTACATCAAAACATACACATTTTCATTGTACATTCAAGAAATGTACAACAAAACATACACATTTTCATTGTACATTCAAGGAATGTACATCAAAACATACACATTTTCATTGTACATTCAAGAAATGTACATCAAAACACACACATTTTCATTGTACACTCAAGAAATGTACATCAAAACATACACATTTTGAGTGTACATTCAAGAGGTATACATCAAAACATGCACATTTTCATTGTATATACCAGAAATGTACATCAAAACATACACATTTTCATTGTATATACAAGAAATGTAAATCAA
Organism: Tenodera sinensis; assembly: GCA_030765045.1. Lineage (NCBI taxonomy): Eukaryota > Metazoa > Arthropoda > Insecta > Mantodea > Mantidae > Tenodera > Tenodera sinensis. Next base: position 109,873,773 of record CM060970.1, on the reverse strand, counting down.
AACATACACATTTTCATTGCACATTCAAGAAATGTACATCAAAGCATACACATTTTCAGTGTACATTCAAGAAATGTATAACAAAAAATACACATTTTCAGTGTACATTCAAGAAATATACATCAAAACAAACACATTTTCATTGTACACTAAAGAAATGTATATCAAAACATACACATTTTCATTGTACATTCAATAAATATACATCAAAACATACACATTTTCATTGTACATTCAAGAAATGTACATCAAAACATACACATTTTCATTGTACACTCAAGAAATGTACATCAAAACATCCACATTTTCTTTGTACATTCAAGAAATGTGCATCAAAACATACACATTTTCATTGTTCATTCAAGAAATATACATCAAAACATACACATTTTCATTGTACATTCAAGAAATGTACATCAAAACATACACATTTTCATTGTACACTCAAGAAATGTACATCAAAACATACACATTTTCAGTGTACATTCAAGAAATGTACATCAAAACATACACATTTTCATTGTACATTCAAGAAATGTACATCAAAACATACACATTTTGAGTGTACATTCAAGAAATATACATCAAAAGATACACCTTTTCATTGTATATACCAGAAACGTACATCAACACATACACATTTTCATTGTATATACCAGAAATGTACATCAAAACATATAAATTTTCATTGTACATTCAAGAAATGTACATCAAAACATACACATTTTGAGTGTACATTCAAGAGATATACATCAAAACATGCACATTTTCATTGTATATACCAGATATGTACATCAAAACATACACATTTTCATTGTATATACAAGAAATGTACATCAAAGCATACACATTTTCATTGTATATACCAGAAATGTACATCAAAACATACACATTTTCATTGTACAATCAAGAAATGTACATCAAAACATAAACATTTTCATTGTATATACCAGAAATGTACATCAAAACATACACATTTTCATTGTACATTCAAGAAATGTACATCAAAACATATCCATTTTCATTGTATATACCAGAAATGTACATCAAAACATACACATTTTCATTGTACATTCAAGAAATGTACATCAAAACATACACATTTTGAGTGTACATTCAAGAAATATACATCAAAACATACACATTTTCATTGTATATACCAGAAATGCACATCAAAACATACACATTTTCATTGTACATTCAAGAACTGTACATCAAAACATACACATTTTCAGTGTACATCAAGAAATGTACATCAAAACATACACATTTTCAGTGTACATTCAAGAAATGTACCTCAAAACATACACATTTTCACTGTATATACAACTATTGTACATCAAAACATACACATTTTCATTGTATATACAAGAAACGTAAATCAAAACATACACATTTTCATTGTATATACAAGAAATGTACAACAAAACATACACATTTTCATTGTACATTCAAGAAATGTACATCAAAACACACACATTTTCATTGTACACTCAAGAAATGTACATCAAAACATACACATTTTGAGTGTACATTCAAGAGATATACATCAAAACATGCACATTTTCATTGTATATACCAGAAATGTACATCAAAACATACACATTTTCATTGTATATACAAGAAATGTAAATCAAAACATACACATTTTCATTGTACATTCAAGAAATGTACATCAAAACATACACATTTTCAGTGTACATTCAAGAAATGTATAACAAAAAATACACATTTTCAGTGTACATTCAAGAAATGTACATCAAAACAAACACATTTTCATTGTACACTAAAGAAATGTATATCAAAACATACACATTTTCATTGTACATTCAATAAATATACATCAAAACATACACATTTTCATTGTACATTCAAGAAATGTACATCAAAACATACACATTTTCATTGTACACTCAAGAAATGTACATCAAAACATCCACATTTTCATTGTACATTCAAGAAATGTACATCAAAACATACACATTTTCATTGTTCATTCAAGAAAATTTCATCAAAACATACACATTTTCATTGTACATTCAAGAAATGTACATCAAAAACTACACATTTTCATTGTATATTCAAGAAATGTACATCAAAACATACATATTTTCATTGTATATACCAGAAATGTACAGCAAAACATACACATTTTCATTGTACATTCAAGAAATGTACATCAAAGCATACAAATTTTCATTGTATATACCAGAAATGTACATCAAAACATACACATTTTCATTGTACATTCAAGAAAAGTACATCAAAACATACACATTTTCATTGTATATACCAGAAATGTACATCGAAACATACACATTTTCATTGTACATTCAAGAAATGTACATCAAAACATACACATTTTGACTGCACATTCTAGAAATATACATCAAAACATACACATTTTCATTGTATATACCAGAAATGCACATCAAAACATACACACTTTCATTGTACATTCAAGAACTGTACATCAAAACATACACATTTTCAGTGTACATTCAAGAAATGTACATCAAAACATACACATTTTCAGTGTACATTCAAGAAATGTACATCAAAACATACACATTTTCATTGTACATTCAATAAATATACATCAAAACATACAAATTTTCATTGTACCTTCAAGAAATGTACATCAAAACATACACATTTTCATTGTACACTCAAGAAATGTACATCAAAACATCCACATTTTCATTGTACATTCAAGAAATGTACATCAAAACATACACATTTTCATTGTTCATTCAAGAAATATACATCAAAACATACACATTTTCATTGTACATTCAAGAAATGTACATCAAAACATACACATTTTCATTGTACACTCAAGAAATGTACATCAAAACATACACATTTTCAGTGTACATTCAAGAAATGTACATCAAAACATACACATTTTCATTGTACATTCACGAAATGTACATCAAAACATACACATTTTCATTGTACATTCTAGAAATATACATCAAAACATACACATTTTCATTGTATATAAAAGAAATGTACATCAAAACATACACATTTTCATTGTACATTCAAGAAATGTACATCAAAACATACACATTTTGAGTGTACATTCAAGAAATATACATCAAAAGATACACCTTTTCATTGTATATACCAGAAATGTACATCAAGACATACACATTTTCATTGTATATACCAGAAATGTACATCAAAACATATACATTTTCATTGTACATTCAAGAAATGTACATCAAAACATACACATTTTGAGTGTACATTCAAGAGATATACATCAAAACATGCACATTTTCATTGTACACTCAAGAAATGTACATCAAAACATCCACATTTTCATTGTACATTCAAGAAATGTACATCAAAACATACACATTTGCATTGTTCATTCAAGAAATATACATCAAAACATACACATTTTCATTGTACATTCAAGAAATGTACATCAAAAACTACACATTTTCATTGTATATTCAAGAAATGTACATCAAAACATACATATTTTCATTGTATATACCAGAAATGTACAGCAAAACATACACATTTTCATTGTACATTCAAGAAATGTACATCAAAGCATACAAATTTTCATTGTATATACCAGAAATGTACATCAAAACATACACATTTTCATTGTACATTCAAGAAAAGTACATCAAAACATACACATTTTCATTGTATATACCAGAAATGTACATCAAAACATACACATTTTCATTGTACATTCAGGAAATGTACATCAAAACATACACATTTTGACTGCACATTCTAGAAATATACATCAAAACATACACATTTTCATTGTATATACCAGAAATGCACATCAAAACATACACACTTTCATTGTACATTCAAGAACTGTACATCAAAACATACACATTTTCAGTGTACATTCAAGAAATGTACATCAAAACATACACATTTTCAGTGTGCATTCAAGAAATGTACATCAAAACATACACATTTTCATTGTATATACAAGAAATGTACATCAAAACATACACATTTTCATTGTATATACAAGAAATGTATATCAAAACATACACATTTTCAGTGTACATTCAAGAAATGGACATCAAAACATACACATTTTCATTGTATATACAAGCAATGTACATCAAAACATACACATTTTCAGTGTACATTCAAGAAATGTACCTCAAAACATACACATTTTCATGGTATATACAAGAAATGTACATCAAACCATCACATTTTCAGTGTACATTCAAGAAATGTACATGAAAACATATACATTTTCATTGTATATACAAGAAATGTACATCAAAGCATACACATTTTCAGTGTACATTCAAGAAATGTACATCAAAACATACACATTTTCATTGTATATACAAGAAATGTACATCAACACATACACATTTTCAGGGTACATTCAAGAAATGTACTTCAAAACATACACATTTTCATTGTATATACAAGTAATGTACATCAAAACATACACATTTTCAGTGTACATTCAAGAAATGTACATCAAAACATACACATTTTCATTGTATATACAAGAAATGTACATCAAACCATACACATTTTCAGTGTACATTCAAGAAATGTACATCAAAACATATACATTTTCATTGTATATACAAGAAATGTACATCAAAACATACACATTTTCAGTGTACATTCAAGAAATGTACATGAAAACATATACATTTTCATTGTACATTCAAGAAATGTATATCAAAACATACACATTTTCAGATTACATTCAAGAAATGTACATCAAAGCATACACATTTTCATTGTATATACAAGAAATGTACATCAAAACATACACATCTTCATTGTACACTAAAAAAATGTACATCACAACATACACACTTTCAGTGTACATTCAAGAAATGTACATCAAAACATACACATTTTCATTGTACATTCAAGAAATGTACATCAAAACATACACATTTTCATTGTACATTCAAGAAATGTACATCAAAACATACACATTTTCATTGTACCTCAAGAAATCTACATCAAAACATACACATTTTCATTGTACACTCAAGAAATGTACATCAAAACATACACATTTTCATTCTACATTCAAGAAATGTATATCAAAACATACACATTTTCATTGTACATTCAAGAAACGTACATCAAAACATACACATTTTCATTGTACATTCAAGAAATGTACAACAAAACATACACATTTTCATTGTACATTCAAGGAATGTACATCAAAACATACACATTTTCATTGTACATTCAAGAAATGTACATCAAAACACACACAATTTCATTGTACACTCAAGAAATGTACATCAAAACATACACATTTTGAGTGTACATTCAAGAGGTATACATCAAAACATGCACATTTTCATTGTATATACCAGAAATGTACATCAAAACATACACATTTTCATTGTATATACAAGAAATGTAAATCAAAACATACACATTTTCATTGCACATTCAAGAAATGTACATCAAAACATACACATTTTCAGTGTACATTCAAGAAATGTATAACAAAAAATACACATTTTCAGTGTACATTCAAGAAATGTACATCAAAACAAACACATTTTCATTGTACACTAAAGAAATGTATATCAAAACATACACATTTTCATTGTACATTCAATAAATATACATCAAAACATACACATTTTCATTGTACATTCAAGAAATGTACATCAAAACATACACATTTTCATTGTACACTCAAGAAATGTACATCAAAACATCCACATTTTCATTGTACATTCAAGAAATGTGCATCAAAACATACACATTTTCATTGTTCATTCAAGAAATATACATCAAAACATACACATTTTCATTGTACATTCAAGAAATGTACATCAAAACATACACATTTTCATTGTACACTCAAGAAATGTACATCAAAACATACACATTTTCAGTGTACATTCAAGAAATGTACATCAAAACATACACATTTTCATTGTACATTCAAGAAATGTACATCAAAACATACACATTTTGAGTGTACATTCAAGAAATATACATCAAAAGATACACCTTTTCATTGTATATACCAGAAATGTACATCAAAACATACACATTTTCATTGTATATACCAGAAATGTACATCAAAACATATAAATTTTCATTGTACATTCAAGAAATGTACATCAAAACATACACATTTTGAGTGTACATTCAAGAGATATACATCAAAGCATGCACATTTTCATTGTATATACCAGATATGTACATCAAAACATACACATTTTCATTGTACAATCAAGAAATGTACATCAAAACATAAACATTTTCATTGTATATACCAGAAACGTACATCAAAACATACACATTTTCATTGTACATTCAAGAAATGTACATCAAAACATACCCATTTTCATTGTATATACCAGAAATGTACATCAAAACATACACATTTTCATTGTACATTCAAGAAATGTACATCAAAACATACACATTTTCAGTGTACATTCAAGAAATATACATCAAAACATACACATTTTCATTGTATATACCAGAAATGCACATCAAAACATACACATTTTCATTGTACATTCAAGAACTGTACATCAAAACATACACATTTTCAGTGTACATTCAAGAAATGTACATCAAAACATACACATTTTCAGTGTACATTCAAGAAATGTACATCAAAACATACACATTTTCACTGTATATACAAGAATTGTACATCAAAACATACACATTTTCATTGTATATACAAGAAACGTAAATCAAAACATACACATTTTCATTGTATATACAAGAAATGTACAACAAAACATACACATTTTCATTGTACATTCAAGGAGTGTACATCAAAACATACACATTTTCATTGTACATTCAAGAGATATACATCAAAACATGCACATTTTCATTGTATATACCAGAAATGTACATCAAAACATACACATTTTCATTGTATATACAAGAAATGTAAATCAAAACATACACATTTTCATTGTACATTCAAGAAATGTACATCAAAACATACACATTTTCAGTGTACATTCAAGAAATGTATAATAAAAATACACATTTTCAGTGTACATTCAAGAAATGTACATCAAAACAAACACATTTTCATTGTACACTAAAGAAATGTATATCAAAACATACACATTTTCATTGTACATTCAATAAATATACATCAAAACATACACATTTTCATTGTACATTCAAGAAATGTACATCAAAACATACACATTTTCATTGTACACTCAAGAAATGTACATCAAAACATCCACATTTTCATTGTACATTCAAGAAATGTACATCAAAACATACACATTTTCATTGTTCATTCAAGAAATATACATCAAAACATACACATTTTCATTGTACATTCAAGAAATGTACATCAAAACATACACATTTTCATTGTACACTCAAGAAATGTACATCAAAACATACACATTTTCAGTGTACATTCAAGAAATGTACATCAAAACATACACATTTTCATTGTACATTCAAGAAATGTACATCAAAACATACACATTTTCATTGTACATTCTAGAAATATACATCAAAACATACACATTTTCATTGTATATACAAGAAATGTACATCAAAACATACACATTTTCATTGTACATTCAAGAAATGTACATCAAAACATACACATTTTGAGTGTACATTCAAGAAATATACATCAAAAGATACACCTTTTCATTGTATATACCAGAAATGTACATCAAAACATACACATTTTCATTGTATATACCAGAAATGTACATCAAAACATATACATTTTCATTGTACATTCAAGAAATGTACATCAAAACATACACATTTTGAGTGTACATTCAAGAGATATACATCAAAACATGCACATTTTCATTGTATATACCAGAAATGTACATCAAAACATACACATTTTCATTGTATATACAAGAAATGTACATCAAGGCATACACATTTTCATTGTATATACCAGAAATGCACATCAAAACATACACATTTTCATTGTACATTCAAGAACTGTACATCAAAACATACACATTTTCAGTGTACATTCAAGAAATGTACATCAAAACATACACATTTTCAGTGTACATTCAAGAAATGTACATCAAAACATACACATTTTCACTGTATATACAAGAATTGTACATCAAAACATACACATTTTCATTGTATATACAAGAAATGTAAATCAAAACATACACATTTTCATTGTATATACAAGAAATGTAAATCAAAACATACACATTTTCATTGTATATACAAGAAATGTATATCAAAACATACACATTTTCAGTGTACATTCAAGAAATGTACATCAAAACATACACATTTTCACTGTATATACAAGAATTGTACATCAAAACATACACATTTTCATTGTATATACAAGAAATGTAAATCAAAACATACACATTTTCATTGTATATACAAGAAATGTAAATCAAAACATACATATTTTCATTGTATATACAAGAAATGTATATCAAAACATACACATTTTCATTGTACATTCAAGAAATGTACATCAAAGCATACACATTTTCATTGTATATACCAGAAATGTACATCAAAACATACACATTTTCATTGTACATTCAAGAAATGTATATCAAAACATACACATTTTCATTGTATATTCAAGAAATGTACATCAAAACATACACATTTTCATTGTATATACAAGAAATGTACATCAAAACATACACATTTTCATTGTACATTCAAGAAATGTACATCAAAACATACACATTTTCATTGTATATACCAGAAATGTACATCAAAACATACACATTATCATTGTACATTCAAGAAATGTACATCAAAACATACACATTTTGACTGCACATTCTAGAAATATACATCAAAACATACACATTTTCATTGTATATACCAGAAATGCACATCAAAACATACACATTTTCATTGTACATTCAAGAACTGTACATCAAAACATACACATTTTCAGTGTACATTCAAGAAATGTAGATCAAAACATACACATTTTCATTGTATATACAAGAAATGTACATCAAAACATACACATTTTCATTGTATATACAAGAAATGTATATCAAAACATACACATTTTCAGTGTACATTCAAGAAATGTACATCAAAACATACACATTTTCATTGTATATTCAAGTAATGTACATCAAAACATACACATTTTAAGTGTACATTCAAGAAATGTACATCAAAACATACACATTTTCATTGTATATACAAGAAATGTACATCAAAACATACACATTTTCATTGTACACTGAAGAAATGTACACCAAAACATACACATTTTCAGTGTACATTCAACAAATGTACATCAAAACATACATATTTTCATTGTACATTCAAGAAATGTAGATCAAAACTTACACATTTTCATTGTACACTCAAGAAATGTACATCAAAACATACACATTTTCATGATACATTCAAGAAATGTACATCAAAACACACACATTTTTATTGTACACTCAAGAAATGTACATCAAAACATACACTTTTTCATTGTACATTCAAGAAATGTATATCAAAACATACACATTTTCATTGTACATTCAAGAAATGTACATCAAAACATACACATTTTCAGTGTACATTCAAGAAATGTATAACAAAAAATACACATTTTCAGTGTACATTCAAGAAATGTACATCAAAACAAACACATTTTCATTGTACACTAAAGAAATGTATATCAAAACATACACAATATCATTGTACATTCAATAAATATACATCAAAACATACACATTTTCATTGTACATTCAAGAAATGTACATCAAAACATACACATTTTCATTGTACACTCAAGAAACGTACATCAAAACATACACATGTTCATTGTACATTCAAGAAATGTACATCAAAACATACACATTTTCATTGTACACTCAAGAAATGTACATCAAAACATACACATTTTCATTGTACATTCAAGAAATGTACATCAAAACATACACATTTTCATTGTACACTCAAGAAATGTACTTCAAAACATACACATTTTCAGTGTACATTCAAGGAATGTATATCAAAACATACACATTTTCATTGTACATTCAAGAAATGTACATCAAAACATACACATTTTCATTGTACATTCAAGAAATATACATCAAAACATACACATTTTCATTGTACATTCAAGAAATGTACATCAAAACATACACATTTTCATTGTACACTCAAGAAATGTACATCAAAACATACACATTTTCAGTGTACATTCAAGAAATGTACATCAAAACATACACGTTTTCATTGTACATTCAAGAAATGTAACTCAAAACATACACATTTTCATTGTACATTCTAGAAATATACATCAAAACATACACATTTTCATTGTACATTCAAGAAATGTACATCAAAACATACACATTTTCAGTGTAGATTCATGAAATGTATGTCAAAACATACACATTTTCATTGTACATTCAAGAAATAGACATCAAAACGTACACATTTTCAGTGAACATTCAAGAAATGTACATCAAAACATATACATTTTCATTGTACATTCAAGAAATGTATATCAAAACATACACATTTTCAGATTACATTCAAGAAATGAACATCAAAGCATACACATTTTCATTGTATATACAAGAAATGTACATCAAAACATACACATCTTCATTGTACACTAAAGAAATGTACATCAAAACATACACACTTTCAGTGTACATTCAAGAAATGTACATCAAAACATACACATTTTCATTGTACATTCAACAAATGTACATCAAAACATACACATTTTCAGTGTACATTCAAGTAATGTATAACAAAAAAATACACATTTTCAGTGTACATTCAAGAAATGCACATCAAAACAAACACATTTTAATTGTACACTAAAGAAATGTATATCAAAACATACACATTTTCATTGTACATTCAAGAAATATACATCAAAACAATCACATTTTCATTGTACATTCAAGAAATGTACATCAAAACATACACCTTTTCATTGTACACTCAAGAAATGTACATCAAAACTTACACATTTTCAGTGTACATTCAAGAAATGTACATCAAAACATACACATTTTCATTGTACATTCAAGAAATGTACATCAAAACATACACATTTTCATTGTACATTCTAGAAATATACATCAAAACATACACATTTTCATTGTATATACAAGAAATGTACATCAAAACATACACATTTTCATTGTACATTCAAGAAATGTACATCAAAACATACACATTTTGAGTGTACATTCAAGCAATATACATCAAAAGATACACATTTTCATTGTCTATACCAGAAATGTACATCAAAACATACACATTTTCATTGTATATACCAGAAATGTACATCAAAACATATACATTTTCATTGTACATTCAAGAAATGTACATCAAAACATACACATTTTGAGTGTACATTCAAGAGATATACATCAAAACATGCACATTTTCATTGTATATACCAGAAATGTACATCAAAACATACACATTTTCATTGTATATACAAGAAATGTACATCAAAACATACACATTTTCATTGTATATACCAGAAATGTACATCAAAACATACACATTTTCATTGTACAATGAAGAAATGTACATCAAAACATAAACATTTTCATTATATATACCAGAAATGTACATCAAAAGATACACATTTTCATTGTACATTCAAGAAATGTACATCAAAACATACCCATTTTCATTGTATATACCAGAAATGTACATCAAAACATACACATTTTCATTGTACATTCAAGAAATGTACATCAAAACATACACATTTTGAGTGTACATTCAAGAAATATACATCAAAACATACACATTTTCATTGTATATATCAGAAATGCACATCAAAACATACACATCTTCATTGTACACTAAAGAAATGTACATCAAAACATACACACTTTCAGTGTACATTCAAGAAATGTACATCAAAACATACACATTTTGAGTGTACATTCAAGAAATATACATCAAAACATACACATTTTCATTGTATATACCAGAAATGTACATCAAAACATACACATCTTCATTGTACACTAAAGAAATGTACATCAAAACATACACATTTTCAGTGTACATTCAAGAAATGTATATCAAAACAAACACATTTTCATTGTACACTAATGAAATGTATATCAAAACATACACATTTTCATTGTACATTCAAGAAATGTACATCAAAACATAAACATTTTCATTGTTCATTCAAGAAATATACATCAAAACATACACATTTTCATTGTACATTCAAGAAATGTACATCAAAACATACAACTTTTCATTGTACACTCAAGAAATGTACATCAAAACATACACATTTTCAGTGTACATTCAAGAAATGTACATCAAAACATACACATTTTCATTGTACATTCAAGAAATGTACATCAAAACATACACATTTTCATTGTACATTCTAGAAATATACATCAAAACATACACATTCTCATTGTATATACAAGAAATGTACATCAAAACATACACATTTTCATTGTACATTCAAGAAATGTACATCAAAACATACACATTTTGAGTGTACATTCAAGAAATATACATCAAAAGATACACCTTTTCATTGTATATACCAGAAATGTACATCAAAACATACCCATTTTCATTGTATATACCAGAAATGTACATCAAAACATACACATTTTCATTGTACATTCAAGAAATGTACATCAAAACATACACATTTTGAGTGTACATTCAAGAAATATACATCAAAACATACACATTTTCATTGTATATATCAGAAATGCACATCAAAACATACACATCTTCATTGTACACTAAAGAAATGTACATCAAAACATACACACTTTCAGTGTACATTCAAGAAATGTACATCAAAACATACACATTTTGAGTGTACATTCAAGAAATATACATCAAAACATACACATTTTCATTGTATATACCAGAAATGTACATCAAAACATACACATCTTCATTGTACACTAAAGAAATGTACATCAAAACATACACATTTTCAGTGTACATTCAAGAAATGTATATCAAAACAAACACATTTTCATTGTACACTAATGAAATGTATATCAAAACATACACATTTTCATTGTACATTCAAGAAATGTACATCAAAACATAAACATTTTCATTGTTCATTCAAGAAATATACATCAAAACATACACATTTTCATTGTACATTCAAGAAATGTACATCAAAACATACAACTTTTCATTGTACACTCAAGAAATGTACATCAAAACATACACATTTTCAGTGTACATTCAAGAAATGTACATCAAAACATACACATTTTCATTGTACATTCAAGAAATGTACATCAAAACATACACATTTTCATTGTACATTCTAGAAATATACATCAAAACATACACATTTTCATTGTATATACAAGAAATGTACATCAAAACATACACATTTTCATTGTACATTCAAGAAATGTACATCAAAACATACACATTTTGAGTGTACATTCAAGAAATATACATCAAAAGATACACCTTTTCATTGTATATACCAGAAATGTACATCAAAACATACACATTTTCATTGTATATACCAGAAATGTACATCAAAACATATACATTTTCATTGTACATTCAAGAAATGTACATCAAAACATACACATTTTGAGTGTACATTCAAGAGATATACATCAAAACATGCACATTTTCATTGTATATACCAGAAATGTACATCAAAACATACACATTTTCATTGTATATACAAGAAATGTACATCAAGGCATACACATTTTCATTGTATATACCAGAAATGCACATCAAAACATACACATTTTCATTGTACATTCAAGAACTGTACATCAAAACATACACATTTTCAGTGTACATTCAAGAAATGTACATCAAAACATACACATTTTCAGTGTACATTCAAGAAATGTACATCAAAACATACACATTTTCACTGTATATACAAGAATTGTACATCAAAACATACACATTTTCATTGTATATACAAGAAATGTAAATCAAAACATACACATTTTCATTGTATATACAAGAAATGTAAATCAAAACATACACATTTTCATTGTATATACAAGAAATGTATATCAAAACATACACATTTTCAGTGTACATTCAAGAAATGTACATCAAAACATACACATTTTGACTGTATATACAAGAATTGTACATCAAAACATACACATTTTCATTGTATATACAAGAAATGTAAATCAAAACATACACATTTTCATTGTATATACAAGAAATGTAAATCAAAACATACATATTTTCATTGTATATACAAGAAATGTATATCAAAACATACACATTTTCATTGTACATTCAAGAAATGTACATCAAAGCATACACATTTTCATTGTATATACCAGAAATGTACATCAAAACATACACATTTTCATTGTACATTCAAGAAATGTATATCAAAACATACACATTTTCATTGTATATTCAAGAAATGTACATCAAAACATACACATTTTCATTGTATATACCAGAAATGTACATCAAAACATACACATTTTCATTGTACATTCAAGAAATGTACATCAAAACATACACATTTTCATTGTATATACCAGAAATGTACATCAAAACATACACATTATCATTGTACATTCAAGAAATGTACATCAAAACATACACATTTTGACTGCACATTCTAGAAATATACATCAAAACATACACATTTTCATTGTATATACCAGAAATGCACATCAAAACATACACATTTTCATTGTACATTCAAGAACTGTACATCAAAACATACACATTTTCAGTGTACATTCAAGAAATGTACATCAAAACATACACATTTTCATTGTATATACAAGAAATGTACATCAAAACATACACATTTTCATTGTATATACAAGAAATGTATATCAAAACATACATATTTTCATTGTACATTCAAGAAATGTAGATCAAAACTTACACATTTTCATTGTACGCTCAAGAAATGTACATCAAAACATACACATTTTCATGATACATTCAAGAAATGTACATCAAAACACACACATTTTTATTGTACACTCAAGAAATGTACATCAAAACATACACTTTTTCATTGTACATTCAAGAAATGTATATCAAAACATACACATTTTCATTGTACATTCAAGAAATGTACATCAAAACATACACATTTTCAGTGTACATTCAAGAAATGTATAACAAAAAATACACATTTTCAGTGTACATTCAAGAAATGTACATCAAAACAAACACATTTTCATTGTACACTAAAGAAATGTATATCAAAACATACACATTATCATTGTACATTCAATAAATATACATCAAAACATACACATTTTCATTGTACATTCAAGAAATGTACATCAAAACATACACATTTTCATTGTACACTCAAGAAACGTACATCAAAACATACACATGTTCATTGTACATTCAAGAAATGTATATCAAAACATACACATTTTCATTGTACACTCAAGAAATGTACATCAAAACATACACATTTTCATTGTACATTCAAGAAATGTACATCAAAACATACACATTTTCATTGTACACTCAAGAAATGTACTTCAAAACATACACATTTTCAGTGTACATTCAAGGAATGTATATCAAAACATACACATTTTCATTGTACATTCAAGAAATGTACATCAAAACATACACATTTTCATTGTACATTCAAGAAATATACATCAAAACATACACATTTTCATTGTACATTCAAGAAATGTACATCAAAACATACACATTTTCATTGTACACTCAAGAAATGTACATCAAAACATACACATTTTCAGTGTACATTCAAGAAATGTACATCAAAACATACACGTTTTCATTGTACATTCAAGAAATGTAACTCAAAACATACACATTTTCATTGTACATTCTAGAAATATACATCAAAACATACACATTTTCATTGTACATTCAAGAAATGTACATCAAAACATACACATTTTCAGTGTAGATTCATGAAATGTATGTCAAAACATACACATTTTCATTGTACATTCCAGAAATAGACATCAAAACGTACACATTTTCAGTGAACATTCAAGAAATGTACATCAAAACATATACATTTTCATTGTACATTCAAGAAATGTATATCAAAACATACACATTTTCAGATTACATTCAAGAAATGAACATCAAAGCATACACATTTTCATTGTATATACAAGAAATGTACATCAAAACATACACATCTTCATTGTACACTAAAGAAATGTACATCAAAACATACACACTTTCAGTGTACATTCAAGAAATGTACATCAAAACATACACATTTTCATTGTACATTCAACAAATGTACATCAAAACATACACATTTTTAGTGTACATTCAAGAAATGTATAATAAAAATACACATTTTCAGTGTACATTCAAGAAATGTACATCAAAACAAACACATTTTCATTGTACACTAAAGAAATGTATATCAAAACATACACATTTTCATTGTACATTCAATAAATATACATCAAAACATACACATTTTCATTGTACATTCAAGAAATGTACATCAAAACATACACATTTTCATTGTACACTCAAAAAATGTACATCAAAACATCCACATTTTCATTGTACATTCAAGAAATGTACATCAAAACATACACATTTTCATTGTTCATTCAAGAAATATACATCAAAACATACACATTTTCATTGTACATTCAAGAAATGTACATCAAAACATACACATTTTCATTGTACACTCAAGAAATGTACATCAAAACATACACATTTTCAGTGTACATTCAAGAAATGTACATCAAAACATACACATTTTCATTGTACATTCAAGAAATGTACATCAAAACATACACATTTTCATTGTACATTCTAGAAATATACATCAAAACATACACATTTTCATTGTATATACAAGAAATGTACATCAAAACATACACATATGCATTGTACATTCAAGAAATGTACATCAAAACATACACATTTTGAGTGTACATTCAAGAAATATACATCAAAAGATACACCTTTTCATTGTATATACCAGAAATGTACATCAAAACATACACATTTTCATTGTATATACCAGAAATGTACATCAAAACATATACATTTTCATTGTACATTCAAGAAATGTACATCAAAACATACACATTTTGAGTGTACATTCAAGAGATATACATCAAAACATGCACATTTTCATTGTATATACCAGAAATGTACATCAAAACATACACATTTTCATTGTATATACAAGAAATGTACATCAAGGCATACACATTTTCATTGTATATACCAGAAATGCACATCAAAACATACACATTTTCATTGTACATTCAAGAACTGTACATCAAAACATACACATTTTCAGTGTACATTCAAGAAATGTACATCAAAACATACACATTTTCAGTGTACATTCAAGAAATGTACATCAAAACATACACATTTTCACTGTATATACAAGAATTGTACATCAAAACATACACATTTTCATTGTATATACAAGAAATGTAAATCAAAACATACACATTTTCATTGTATATACAAGAAATGTAAATCAAAACATACACATTTTCATTGTATATACAAGAAATGTATATCAAAACATACACATTTTCAGTGTACATTCAAGAAATGTACATCAAAACATACACATTTTCACTGTATATACAAGAATTGTACATCAAAACATACACATTTTCATTGTATATACAAGAAATGTAAATCAAAACATACACATTTTCATTGTATATACAAGAAATGTAAATCAAAACATACATATTTTCATTGTATATACAAGAAATGTATATCAAAACATACACATTTTCATTGTACATTCAAGAAATGTACATCAAAGCATACACATTTTCATTGTATATACCAGAAATGTACATCAAAACATACACATTTTCATTGTACATTCAAGAAATTTATATCAAAACATACACATTTTCATTGTATATTCAAGAAATGTACATCAAAACATACACATTTTCATTGTATATACCAGAAATGTACATCAAAACATACACATTTTCATTGTACATTCAAGAAATGTACATCAAAACATACACATTTTCATTGTATATACCAGAAATGTACATCAAAACATACACATTATCATTGTACATTCAAGAAATGTACATCAAAACATACACATTTTGACTGCACATTCTAGAAATATACATCAAAACATACACATTTTCATTGTATATACCAGAAATGCACATCAAAACATACACATTTTCATTGTACATTCAAGAACTGTACATCAAAACATACACATTTTCAGTGTACATTCAAGAAATGTACATCAAAACATACACATTTTCATTGTATATACAAGAAATGTACATCAAAACATACACATTTTCATTGTATATACAAGAAATGTATATCAAAACATACACATTTTCAGTGTACATTCAAGAAATGTACATCAAAACATACACATTTTCATTGTATATTCAAGTAATGTACATCAAAACATACACATTTTATGTGTACATTCAAGAAATGTACATCAAAACATACACATTTTCATTGTATATACAAGAAATGTACATCAAAACATACACATTTTCATTGTACACTGAAGAAATGTACACCAAAACATACACATTTTCATTGTACACTCAAGAAATGTACATCAAAACATACACATTTTCATGATACATTCAAGAAATGTACATCAAAACACACACATTTTTATTGTACACTCAAGAAATGTACATCAAAACATACACTTTTTCATTGTACATTCAAGAAATGTATATCAAAACATACACATTTTCATTGTACATTCAAGAAATGTACATCAAAACATACACATTTTCAGTGTACATTCAAGAAATGTATAACAAAAAATACACATTTTCAGTGTACATTCAAGAAATGTACATCAAAACAAACACATTTTCATTGTACACTAAAGAAATGTATATCAAAACATACACATTATCATTGTACATTCAATAAATATACATCAAAACATACACATTTTCATTGTACATTCAAGAAATGTACATCAAAACATACACATTTTCATTGTACACTCAAGAAACGTACATCAAAACATACACATGTTCATTGTACATTCAAGAAATGTACATCAAAACATACACATTTTCATTGTACACTCAAGAAATGTACATCAAAACATACACATTTTCATTGTACATTCAAGAAATGTACATCAAAACATACACATTTTCATTGTACACTCAAGAAATGTACTTCAAAACATACACATTTTCAGTGTACATTCAAGGAATGTATATCAAAACATACACATTTTCATTGTACATTCAAGAAATGTACATCAAAACATACACATTTTCATTGTACATTCAAGAAATATACATCAAAACATACACATTTTCATTGTACATTCAAGAAATGTACATCAAAACATACACATTTTCATTGTACACTCAAGAAATGTACATCAAAACATACACATTTTCAGTGTACATTCAAGAAATGTACATCAAAACATACACGTTTTCATTGTACATTCAAGAAATGTAACTCAAAACATACACATTTTCATTGTACATTCTAGAAATATACATCAAAACATACACATTTTCATTGTACATTCAAGAAATGTACATCAAAACATACACATTTTCAGTGTAGATTCATGAAATGTATGTCAAATTATACACATTTTCATTGTACATTCCAGAAATAGACATCAAAACGTACACATTTTCAGTGAACATTCAAGAAATGTACATCAAAACATATACATTTTCATTGTACATTCAAGAAATGTATATCAAAACATACACATTTTCAGATTACATTCAAGAAATGAACATCAAAGCATACACATTTTCATTGTATATACAAGAAATGTACATCAAAACATACACATCTTCATTGTACACTAAAGAAATGTACATCAAAACATACACACTTTCAGTGTACATTCAAGAAGTGTACATCAAAACATACACATTTTCATTGTACATTCAACAAATGTACATCAAAACATACACATTTTCAGTGTACATTCAAGTAATGTATAACAAAAAAATACACATTTTCAGTGTACATTCAAGAAATGCACATCAAAACAAACACATTTTCATTGTACACTAAAGAAATGTATATCAAAACATACACATTTTCATTGTACATTCAAGAAATATACATCAAAACAATCACATTTTCATTGTACATTCAAGAAATGTACATCAAAACATACACCTTTTCATTGTACACTCAAGAAATGTACATCAAAACTTACACATTTTCAGTGTACATTCAAGAAATGTACATCAAAACATACACATTTTCATTGTACATTCAAGAAATGTACATCAAAACATACACATTTTCATTGTACATTCTAGAAATATACATCAAAACATACACATTTTCATTGTATATACAAGAAATGTACATCAAAACATACACATTTTCATTGTACATTCAAGAAATGTACATCAAAACATACACATTTTGAGTGTACATTCAAGCAATATACATCAAAAGATACACATTTTCATTGTCTATACCAGAAATGTACATCATAACATACACATTTTCATTGTATATACCAGAAATGTACATCAAAACATATACATTTTCATTGTACATTCAAGAAATGTACATCAAAACATACACATTTTGAGTGTACATTCAAGAGATATACATCAAAACATGCACATTTTCATTGTATATACCAGAAATGTACATCAAAACATACACATTTTCATTGTATATACAAGAAATGTACATCAAAACATACACATTTTCATTGTATATACCAGAAATGTACATCAAAACATACACATTTTCATTGTACAATGAAGAAATGTACATCAAAACATAAACATTTTCATTATATATACCAGAAATGTACATCAAAAGATACACATTTTCATTGTACATTCAAGAAATGTACATCAAAACATACCCATTTTCATTGTATATACCAGAAATGTACATCAAAACATACACATTTTCATTGTACATTCAAGAAATGTACATCAAAACATACACATTTTGAGTGTACATTCAAGAAATATACATCAAAACATACACATTTTCATTGTATATATCAGAAATGCACATCAAAACATACACATCTTCATTGTACACTAAAGAAATGTACATCAAAACATACACACTTTCAGTGTACATTCAAGAAATGTACATCAAAACATACACATTTTGAGTGTACATTCAAGAAATATACATCAAAACATACACATTTTCATTGTATATACCAGAAATGTACATCAAAACATACACATCTTCATTGTACACTAAAGAAATGTACATCAAAACATACACATTTTCAGTGTACATTCAAGAAATGTATATCAAAACATACACATTTTCATTGTACATTCAAGAAATGTACATCAAAACTTAAACATTTTCAGTGTACATTCAAGAAATGTATAACAAAAAATACACATTTTCAGTGTACATTCAAGAAATGTACATCAAAACAAACACATTTTCATTGTACACTAATGAAATGTATATCAAAACATACACATTTTCATTGTACATTCAAAAATGTACATCAAAACATAAACATTTTCATTGTTCATTCAAGAAATATACATCAAAACATACACATTTTCATTGTACATTCAAGAAATGTACATCAAAACATACACATTTTCATTGTACACTCAAGAAATGTACATCAAAACATACACATTTTCAGTGTACATTCAAGAAATGTACATCAAAACATACACATTTTCATTGTACATTCAAGAAATGTACATCAAAACATACACATTTTCATTGTACATTCTAGAAATATACATCAAAACATACACATTTTCATTGTATATACAAGAAATGTACATCAAAACATACACATTTTCATTGTACATTCAAGAAATGTACATCAAAACATACACATTTTGAGTGTACATTCAAGAAATATACATCAAAAGATACACCTTTTCATTGTATATACCAGAAATGTACATCAAAACATACACATTTTCATTGTATATACCAGAAATGTACATCAAAACATATACATTTTCATTGTACATTCAAGAAATGTACATCAAAACATACACATTTTGAGTGTACATTCAAGAGATATACATCAAAACATGCACATTTTCATTGTATATACCAGAAATGTACATCAAAACATACACATTTTCATTGTATATACAAGAAATGTACATCAAGGCATACACATTTTCATTGTATATACCAGAAATGCACATCAAAACATACACATTTTCATTGTACATTCAAGAACTGTACATCAAAACATACACATTTTCAGTGTACATTCAAGAAATGTACATCAAAACATACACATTTTCACTGTATATACAAGAATTGTACATCAAAACATACACATTTTCATTGTATATACAAGAAATGTAAATCAAAACATACACATTTTCATTGTATATACAAGAAATGTAAATCAAAACATACACATTTTCATTGTATATACAAGAAATGTATATCAAAACATACACATTTTCAGTGTACATTCAAGAAATGTACATCAAAACATACACATTTTCACTGTATATACAAGAATTGTACATCAAAACATACACATTTTCATTGTATATACAAGAAATGTAAATCAAAACATACACATTTTCATTGTATATACA
Organism: Tenodera sinensis; assembly: GCA_030765045.1. Taxonomy (NCBI): domain Eukaryota; kingdom Metazoa; phylum Arthropoda; class Insecta; order Mantodea; family Mantidae; genus Tenodera; species Tenodera sinensis. Next base: position 109,851,238 of record CM060970.1, on the reverse strand, counting down.
AGAAATGTAAATCAAAACATACATATTTTCATTGTATATACAAGAAATGTATATCAAAACATACACATTTTCATTGTACATTCAAGAAATGTACATCAAAGCATACACATTTTCATTGTATATACCAGAAATGTACATCAAAACATACACATTTTCATTGTACATTCAAGAAATGTATATCAAAACATACACATTTTCATTGTATATTCAAGAAATGTACATCAAAACATACACATTTTCATTGTATATACCAGAAATGTACATCAAAACATACACATTTTCATTGTACATTCAAGAAATGTACATCAAAACATACACATTTTCATTGTATATACCAGAAATGTACATCAAAACATACACATTATCATTGTACATTCAAGAAATGTACATCAAAACATACACATTTTGACTGCACATTCTAGAAATATACATCAAAACATACACATTTTCATTGTATATACCAGAAATGCACATCAAAACATACACATTTTCATTGTACATTCAAGAACTGTACATCAAAACATACACATTTTCAGTGTACATTCAAGAAATGTACATCAAAACATACACATTTTCATTGTATATACAAGAAATGTACATCAAAACATACACATTTTCATTGTATATACAAGAAATGTATATCAAAACATACACATTTTCAGTGTACATTCAAGAAATGTACATCAAAACATACACATTTTCATTGTATATTCAAGTAATGTACATCAAAACATACACATTTTAAGTGTACATTCAAGAAATGTACATCAAAACATACACATTTTCATTGTATATACAAGAAATGTACATCAAAACATACACATTTTCATTGTACACTGAAGAAATGTACACCAAAACATACACATTTTCAGTGTACATTCAACAAATGTACATCAAAACATACATATTTTCATTGTACATTCAAGAAATGTAGATCAAAACTTACACATTTTCATTGTACACTCAAGAAATGTACATCAAAACATACACATTTTCATGATACATTCAAGAAATGTACATCAAAACACACACATTTTTATTGTACACTCAAGAAATGTACATCAAAACATACACTTTTTCATTGTACATTCAAGAAATGTATATCAAAACATACACATTTTCATTGTACATTCAAGAAATGTACATCAAAACATACACATTTTCAGTGTACATTCAAGAAATGTATAACAAAAAATACACATTTTCAGTGTACATTCAAGAAATGTACATCAAAACAAACACATTTTCATTGTACACTAAAGAAATGTATATCAATACATACACATTATCATTGTACATTCAATAAATATACATCAAAACATACACATTTTCATTGTACATTCAAGAAATGTACATCAAAACATACACATTTTCATTGTACACTCAAGAAACGTACATCAAAACATACACATGTTCATTGTACATTCAAGAAATGTACATCAAAACATACACATTTTCATTGTACACTCAAGAAATGTACATCAAAACATACACATTTTCATTGTACATTCAAGAAATGTACATCAAAACATACACATTTTCATTGTACACTCAAGAAATGTACTTCAAAACATACACATTTTCAGTGTACATTCAAGGAATGTATATCAAAACATACACATTTTCATTGTACATTCAAGAAATGTACATCAAAACATACACATTTTCATTGTACATTCAAGAAATATACATCAAAACATACACATTTTCATTGTACATTCAAGAAATGTACATCAAAACATACACATTTTCATTGTACACTCAAGAAATGTACATCAAAACATACACATTTTCAGTGTACATTCAAGAAATGTACATCAAAACATACACGTTTTCATTGTACATTCAAGAAATGTAACTCAAAACATACACATTTTCATTGTACATTCTAGAAATATACATCAAAACATACACATTTTCATTGTACATTCAAGAAATGTACATCAAAACATACACATTTTCAGTGTAGATTCATGAAATGTATGTCAAAACATACACATTTTCATTGTACATTCCAGAAATAGACATCAAAACGTACACATTTTCAGTGAACATTCAAGAAATGTACATCAAAACATATACATTTTCATTGTACATTCAAGAAATGTATATCAAAACATACACATTTTCAGATTACATTCAAGAAATGAACATCAAAGCATACACATTTTCATTGTATATACAAGAAATGTACATCAAAACATACACATATTCATTGTACACTAAAGAAATGTACATCAAAACATACACACTTTCAGTGTACATTCAAGAAATGTACATCAAAACATACACATTTTCATTGTACATTCAACAAATGTACATCAAAACATACACATTTTCAGTGTACATTCAAGTAATGTATAACAAAAAAATACACATTTTCAGTGTACATTCAAGAAATGCACATCAAAACAAACACATTTTCATTGTACACTAAAGAAATGTATATCAAAACATACACATTTTCATTGTACATTCAAGAAATATACATCAAAACAATCACATTTTCATTGTACATTCAAGAAATGTACATCAAAACATACACCTTTTCATTGTACACTCAAGAAATGTACATCAAAACTTACACATTTTCAGTGTACATTCAAGAAATGTACATCAAAACATACACATTTTCATTGTACATTCAAGAAATGTACATCAAAACATACACATTTTCATTGTACATTCTAGAAATATACATCAAAACATACACATTTTCATTGTATATACAAGAAATGTACATCAAAACATACACATTTTCATTGTACATTCAAGAAATGTACATCAAAACATACACATTTTGAGTGTACATTCAAGCAATATACATCAAAAGATACACATTTTCATTGTCTATACCAGAAATGTACATCAAAACATACACATTTTCATTGTATATACCAGAAATGTACATCAAAACATATACATTTTCATTGTACATTCAAGAAATGTACATCAAAACATACACATTTTGAGTGTACATTCAAGAGATATACATCAAAACATGCACATTTTCATTGTATATACCAGAAATGTACATCAAAACATACACATTTTCATTGTATATACAAGAAATGTACATCAAAACATACACATTTTCATTGTATATACCAGAAATGTACATCAAAACATACACATTTTCATTGTACAATGAAGAAATGTACATCAAAACATAAACATTTTCATTATATATACCAGAAATGTACATCAAAAGATACACATTTTCATTGTACATTCAAGAAATGTACACCAAAACATACCCATTTTCATTGTATATACCAGAAATGTACATCAAAACATACACATTTTCATTGTACATTCAAGAAATGTACATCAAAACATACACATTTTGAGTGTACATTCAAGAAATATACATCAAAACATACACATTTTCATTGTATATATCAGAAATGCACATCAAAACATACACATCTTCATTGTACACTAAAGAAATGTACATCAAAACATACACACTTTCAGTGTACATTCAAGAAATGTACATCAAAACATACACATTTTGAGTGTACATTCAAGAAATATACATCAAAACATACACATTTTCATTGTATATACCAGAAATGTACATCAAAACATACACATCTTCATTGTACACTAAAGAAATGTACATCAAAACATACACATTTTCAGTGTACATTCAAGAAATGTATATCAAAACATACACATTTTCATTGTACATTCAAGAAATGTACATCAAAACTTAAACATTTTCAGTGTACATTCAAGAAATGTATAACAAAAAATACACATTTTCAGTGTACATTCAAGAAATGTATATCAAAACATACACATTTTCATTGTCCATTCAAGAAATGTACATCAAAACATAAACATTTTCACTGTACATTCAAGAAATGTATAACAAAAAATACACATTTTCAGTGTACATTCAAGAAATGTACATCAAAACAAACACATTTTCATTGTACACTAAAGAAATGTATATCAAAACATACACATTTTCATTGTACATTCAATAAATATACATCAAAACATACACATTTTCAGTGTACATTCAAGAAATGTACATCAAAACATACACATTTTCATTGTATATACAAAAAAAGTACATCAAAACATACACATTTTCATTGTACACTAAAGAAATGTACATCAAAACATACACATTTTCAGTGTACATTCAAGAAATGTACATCAAAACATACACATTTTCATTGTACATTCAAGAAATGTACATCAAAACATACACATTTTCATTGTACATTCTAGAAATATACATCAAAACATACACATTTTCATTGTATATACAAGAAATGTACATCAAAACATACACATTTTCATTGTACATTCAAGAAATGTACATCAAAACATACACATTTTGAGTGTACATTCAAGCAATATACATCAAAAGATACACATTTTCATTGTCTATACCAGAAATGTACATCAAAACATACACATTTTCATTGTATATACCAGAAATGTACATCAAAACATATACATTTTCATTGTACATTCAAGAAATGTACATCAAAACATACACATTTTGAGTGTACATTCAAGAGATATACATCAAAACATGCACATTTTCATTGTATATACCAGAAATGTACATCAAAACATACACATTTTCATTGTATATACAAGAAATGTACATCAAAACATACACATTTTCATTGTATATACCAGAAATGTACATCAAAACATACACATTTTCATTGTACAATGAAGAAATGTACATCAAAACATAAACATTTTCATTATATATACCAGAAATGTACATCAAAAGATACACATTTTCATTGTACATTCAAGAAATGTACATCAAAACATACCCATTTTCATTGTATATACCAGAAATGTACATCAAAACATACACATTTTCATTGTACATTCAAGAAATGTACATCAAAACATACACATTTTGAGTGTACATTCAAGAAATATACATCAAAACATACACATTTTCATTGTATATATCAGAAATGCACATCAAAACATACACATCTTCATTGTACACTAAAGAAATGTACATCAAAACATACACACTTTCAGTGTACATTCAAGAAATGTACATCAAAACATACACATTTTGAGTGTACATTCAAGAAATATACATCAAAACATACACATTTTCATTGTATATACCAGAAATGTACATCAAAACATACACATCTTCATTGTACACTAAAGAAATGTACATCAAAACATACACATTTTCAGTGTACATTCAAGAAATGTATATCAAAACATACACATTTTCATTGTACATTCAAGAAATGTACATCAAAACTTAAACATTTTCAGTGTACATTCAAGAAATGTATAACAAAAAATACACATTTTCAGTGTACATTCAAGAAATGTACATCAAAACAAACACATTTTCATTGTACACTAATGAAATGTATATCAAAACATACACATTTTCATTGTACATTCAAGAAATGTACATCAAAACATAAACATTTTCATTGTTCATTCAAGAAATATACATCAAAACATACACATTTTCATTGTACATTCAAGAAATGTACATCAAAACATACACATTTTCATTGTACACTCAAGAAATGTACATCAAAACATACACATTTTCAGTGTACATTCAAGAAATGTACATCAAAACATACACATTTTCATTGTACATTCAAGAAATGTACATCAAAACATACACATTTTCATTGTACATTCTAGAAATATACATCAAAACATACACATTTTCATTGTATATACAAGAAATGTACATCAAAACATACACATTTTCATTGTACATTCAAGAAATGTACATCAAAACATACACATTTTGAGTGTACATTCAAGAAATATACATCAAAAGATACACCTTTTCATTGTATATACCAGAAATGTACATCAAAACATACACATTTTCATTGTATATACCAGAAATGTACATCAAAACATATACATTTTCATTGTACATTCAAGAAATGTACATCAAAACATACACATTTTGAGTGTACATTCAAGAGATATACATCAAAACATGCACATTTTCATTGTATATACCAGAAATGTACATCAAAACATACACATTTTCATTGTATATACAAGAAATGTACATCAAGGCATACACATTTTCATTGTATATACCAGAAATGCACATCAAAACATACACATTTTCATTGTACATTCAAGAACTGTACATCAAAACATACACATTTTCAGTGTACATTCAAGAAATGTACATCAAAACATACACATTTTCACTGTATATACAAGAATTGTACATCAAAACATACACATTTTCATTGTATATACAAGAAATGTAAATCAAAACATACACATTTTCATTGTATATACAAGAAATGTAAATCAAAACATACACATTTTCATTGTATATACAAGAAATGTATATCAAAACATACACATTTTCAGTGTACATTCAAGAAATGTACATCAAAACATACACATTTTCACTGTATATACAAGAATTGTACATCAAAACATACACATTTTCATTGTATATACAAGAAATGTAAATCAAAACATACACATTTTCATTGTATATACAAGAAATGTAAATCAAAACATACATATTTTCATTGTATATACAAGAAATGTATATCAAAACATACACATTTTCATTGTACATTCAAGAAATGTACATCAAAGCATACACATTTTCATTGTATATACCAGAAATGTACATCAAAACATACACATTTTCATTGTACATTCAAGAAATGTATATCAAAACATACACATTTTCATTGTATATTCAAGAAATGTACATCAAAACATACACATTTTCATTGTATATACCAGAAATGTACATCAAAACATACACATTTTCATTGTACATTCAAGAAATGTACATCAAAACATACACATTTTCATTGTATATACCAGAAATGTACATCAAAACATACACATTATCATTGTACATTCAAGAAATGTACATCAAAACATACACATTTTGACTGCACATTCTAGAAATATACATCAAAACATACACATTTTCATTGTATATACCAGAAATGCACATCAAAACATACACATTTTCATTGTACATTCAAGAACTGTACATCAAAACATACACATTTTCAGTGTACATTCAAGAAATGTACATCAAAACATACACATTTTCATTGTATATACAAGAAATGTACATCAAAACATACACATTTTCATTGTATATACAAGAAATGTATATCAAAACATACACATTTTCAGTGTACATTCAAGAAATGTACATCAAAACATACACATTTTCATTGTATATTCAAGTAATGTACATCAAAACATACACATTTTAAGTGTACATTCAAGAAATGTACATCAAAACATACACATTTTCATTGTATATACAAGAAATGTACATCAAAACATACACATTTTCATTGTACACTGAAGAAATGTACACCAAAACATACACATTTTCAGTGTACATTCAACAAATGTACATCAAAACATACATATTTTCATTGTACATTCAAGAAATGTAGATCAAAACTTACACATTTTCATTGTACACTCAAGAAATGTACATCAAAACATACACATTTTCATGATACATTCAAGAAATGTACATCAAAACACACACATTTTTATTGTACACTCAAGAAATGTACATCAAAACATACACTTTTTCATTGTACATTCAAGAAATGTATATCAAAACATACACATTTTCATTGTACATTCAAGAAATGTACATCAAAACATACACATTTTCAGTGTACATTCAAGAAATGTATAACAAAAAATACACATTTTCAGTGTACATTCAAGAAATGTACATCAAAACAAACACATTTTCATTGTACACTAAAGAAATGTATATCAAAACATACACATTATCATTGTACATTCAATAAATATACATCAAAACATACACATTTTCATTGTACATTCAAGAAATGTACATCAAAACATACACATTTTCATTGTACACTCAAGAAACGTACATCAAAACATACACATGTTCATTGTACATTCAAGAAATGTACATCAAAACATACACATTTTCATTGTACACTCAAGAAATGTACATCAAAACATACACATTTTCATTGTACATTCAAGAAATGTACATCAAAACATACACATTTTCATTGTACACTCAAGAAATGTACTTCAAAACATACACATTTTCAGTGTACATTCAAGGAATGTATATCAAAACATACACATTTTCATTGTACATTCAAGAAATGTACATCAAAACATACACATTTTCATTGTACATTCAAGAAATATACATCAAAACATACACATTTTCATTGTACATTCAAGAAATGTACATCAAAACATACACATTTTCATTGTACACTCAAGAAATGTACATCAAAACATACACATTTTCAGTGTACATTCAAGAAATGTACATCAAAACATACACGTTTTCATTGTACATTCAAGAAATGTAACTCAAAACATACACATTTTCATTGTACATTCTAGAAATATACATCAAAACATACACATTTTCATTGTACATTCAAGAAATGTACATCAAAACATACACATTTTCAGTGTAGATTCATGAAATGTATGTCAAAACATACACATTTTCATTGTACATTCCAGAAATAGACATCAAAACGTACACATTTTCAGTGAACATTCAAGAAATGTACATCAAAACATATACATTTTCATTGTACATTCAAGAAATGTATATCAAAACATACACATTTTCAGATTACATTCAAGAAATGAACATCAAAGCATACACATTTTCATTGTATATACAAGAAATGTACATCAAAACATACACATCTTCATTGTACACTAAAGAAATGTACATCAAAACATACACACTTTCAGTGTACATTCAAGAAATGTACATCAAAACATACACATTTTCATTGTACATTCAACAAATGTACATCAAAACATACACATTTTCAGTGTACATTCAAGTAATGTATAACAAAAAAATACACATTTTCAGTGTACATTCAAGAAATGCACATCAAAACAAACACATTTTCATTGTACACTAAAGAAATGTATATCAAAACATACACATTTTCATTGTACATTCAAGAAATATACATCAAAACAATCACATTTTCATTGTACATTCAAGAAATGTACATCAAAACATACACCTTTTCATTGTACACTCAAGAAATGTACATCAAAACTTACACATTTTCAGTGTACATTCAAGAAATGTACATCAAAACATACACATTTTCATTGTACATTCAAGAAATGTACATCAAAACATACACATTTTCATTGTACATTCTAGAAATATACATCAAAACATACACATTTTCATTGTATATACAAGAAATGTACATCAAAACATACACATTTTCATTGTACATTCAAGAAATGTACATCAAAACATACACATTTTGAGTGTACATTCAAGCAATATACATCAAAAGATACACATTTTCATTGTCTATACCAGAAATGTACATCAAAACATACACATTTTCATTGTATATACCAGAAATGTACATCAAAACATATACATTTTCATTGTACATTCAAGAAATGTACATCAAAACATACACATTTTGAGTGTACATTCAAGAGATATACATCAAAACATGCACATTTTCATTGTATATACCAGAAATGTACATCAAAACATACACATTTTCATTGTATATACAAGAAATGTACATCAAAACATACACATTTTCATTGTATATACCAGAAATGTACATCAAAACATACACATTTTCATTGTACAATGAAGAAATGTACATCAAAACATAAACATTTTCATTATATATACCAGAAATGTACATCAAAAGATACACATTTTCATTGTACATTCAAGAAATGTACATCAAAACATACCCATTTTCATTGTATATACCAGAAATGTACATCAAAACATACACATTTTCATTGTACATTCAAGAAATGTACATCAAAACATACACATTTTGAGTGTACATTCAAGAAATATACATCAAAACATACACATTTTCATTGTATATATCAGAAATGCACATCAAAACATACACATCTTCATTGTACACTAAAGAAATGTACATCAAAACATACACACTTTCAGTGTACATTCAAGAAATGTACATCAAAACATACACATTTTGAGTGTACATTGAAGAAATATACATCAAAACATACACATTTTCATTGTATATACCAGAAATGTACATCAAAACATACACATCTTCATTGTACACTAAAGAAATGTACATCAAAACATACACATTTTCAGTGTACATTCAAGAAATGTATATCAAAACATACACATTTTCATTGTACATTCAAGAAATGTACATCAAAACTTAAACATTTTCAGTGTACATTCAAGAAATGTATAACAAAAAATACACATTTTCAGTGTACATTCAAGAAATGTATATCAAAACATACACATTTTCATTGTCCATTCAAGAAATGTACATCAAAACATAAACATTTTCACTGTACATTCAAGAAATGTATAACAAAAAATACACATTTTCATTGTACATTCAAGAAATGTACATCAAAACAAACACATTTTCATTGTACACTAAAGAAATGTATATCAAAACATACACATTTTCATTGTACATTCAATAAATATTCATCAAAACATACACATTTTCAGTGTACATTCAAGAAATGTACATCAAAACATACACATTTTCATTGTATATACAAAAAAAGTACATCAAAACATACACATTTTCATTGTACACTAAAGAAATGTACATCAAAACATACACATTTTCAGTGTACATTCAAGAAATGTACATCAAAACATACACATTTTCATTGTACATTCAAGAAATGTAGATCAAAACATACACATTTTGATTGCACATTCAAGAAATGTACATCAAAACATACACATTTTCATTGTACACTCAAGAAATGTACATCAAAACATACACATTTTTATTGTACACTAAAGAAATGTACATCAAAACATACACATTTTCAGTGTACATTCAGGAAATGTATAACAAAAAATACACATTTTCATTGTACACTCAAGAAATGTACATCAAAACATACACATTTTTATTGTACACTAAAGAAATGTACATCAAAACAAACACATTTTCATTGTACACTAAAGAAATGTATATCAAAACATACACATTTTCATTGTACATTCAATAAATATACATCAAAACATACACATTTTCAGTGTACATTCAAGAAATGTACATCAAAACATACACATTTTCATTGTATATACCAGAAATGTACATCAAAACATACACATTTTCATTGTACACTAAAGAAATGTACATCAAAACATACACATTTTCAGTGTACATTCAAGAAATGTACATCAAAACATACACATTTTCATTGTACATTCAAGAAATGTAGATCAAAACATACACATTTTGATTGCACATTCAAGAAATGTACATCAAAACATACACATTTTCATTGTACACTCAAGAAATGTACATCAAAACATACACATTTTTATTGTACACTAAAGAAATGTACATCAAAACATACACATTTTCATTGTGCATTCAAGAAATGTATATCAAAACATACACATTTTCCTTGTACATTCAAGGAATGTACATCAAAACATACACATTTTCAGTGTACATTCAGGAAATGTATAACAAAAAATACACATTTTCAGTGTACATTCAAGAAATGTACATCAAAACAAACACATTTTCATTGTACACTAAAGAAATGTATATCAAAACATACACATTTTCATTGTACATTCAATAAATATACATCAAAACATACACATTTTCATTGTACATTTAAGAAATGTACATCAAAACATACACATTTTCATTGTACACTCAAGAAATGTACATCAAAACATACACATTTTCACTGTACATTCAAGAAATGTACATCAAAACATACACATCTTCATTGTACATTCAAGAAATATACATCAAAACATACACATTTTCATTGTACATTCAAGAAATGTACATCAAAACATACAAATTTTCATTGTACACTCAAGAAATGTACATCAATACATAAACATTTTCAGTGTACATTCAAGAAATGTACATCAAAACATACACATTTTCATTGTACATTCAAGAATGTACATCAAAACATACACATTTTCATTGCACATTCTAGAAATATACATCAAAACATACACATTTTCATTGTACATACAAGAAATGTACATCAAAACATACACATTTTCATTGTACATTCAAGAAATGTACATCAAAACCTACACATTTTGAGTGTACATTCAAGAAATATACATCAAAAGATACACATTTTCATTGTATATACCGGAAATGTACATCAAAACATACACATTTTCATTGTATATACCAGAAATGTACATCAAAGCATATACATTTTCATTCTACATTCAAGAAATGTACATCAAAACATACACATTTTGAGTGTACATTCAAGAGATATACATCAAAACATGCACATTTTCATTGTATGTACCAGAAATGTACATCAAAACATACACATTTTCATTGTATATACAAGAAATGTACATCAAAACATACACATTTTCATTGTATATACCAGAAATGTACATCAAAACATACACATTTTCAGTGTACATTCAAGAAATGTACATGAAAACATATACATTTTCATTGTACATTCAAGAAATGTATATCAAAACATACACATTTTCAGATTACATTCAAGAAATGTACATCAAAGCATACACATTTTCATTGTATATACAAGAAATGTACATCAAAACATACACATCTTCATTGTACACTAAAAAAATGTACATCAAAACATACACACTTTCAGTGTACATTCAAGAAATGTAATCAAAACATACACATTTTCATTGTACATTCAAGAAATGTACATCAAAACATACACATTTTCATTGTACATTCAAGAAATGTACATCAAAACATACACATTTTCATTGTACCTCGAGAAATCTACATCAAAAAATACACATTTTCATTGTACACTCAAGAAATGTACATCAAAACATACACATTTTCATTGTACATTCAAGAAATGTATATCAAAACATACACATTTTCATTGTACATTCAAGAAACGTACATCAAAACATACACATTTTCATTGTACATTCAAGAAAGGTACAACAAAACATACACATTTTCATTGTACATTCAAGGAATGTACATCAAAACATACACATTTTCATTGTACATTCTAGAAATGTACATCAAAACACACATTTTCATTGTACACTCAAGAAATGTACATCAAAACATACACATTTTGAGTGTACATTCAAGAGATATACATCAAAACATGCACATTTTCATTGTATATACCAGAAATGTACATCAAAACATACACATTTTCATTGTATATACAAGAAATGTACATCAAAACATACACATTTTCATTGTATATACCAGAAATGTACATCAAAACATACACATTTTCATTGTACAATGAAGAAATGTACATCAAAACATAAACATTTTCATTATATATACCAGAAATGTACATCAAAAGATACACATTTTCATTGTACATTCAAGAAATGTACATCAAAACATACCGATTTTCATTGTATATACCAGAAATGTACATCAAAACATACACATTTTCATTGTACATTCAAGAAATGTACATCAAAACATACACATTTTGAGTGTACATTCAAGAAATATACATCAAAACATACACATTTTCATTGTATATATCAGAAATGCACATCAAAACATACACATCTTCATTGTACACTAAAGAAATGTACATCAAAACATACACACTTTCAGTGTACATTCAAGAAATGTACATCAAAACATACACATTTTAAGTGTACATTCAAGAAATATACATCAAAACATACACATTTTCATTGTATATACCAGAAATGTACATCAAAACATACACATCTTCATTGTACACTAAAGAAATGTACATCAAAACATACACATTTTCAGTGTACATTCAAGAAATGTATATCAAAACATACACATTTTCATTGTACATTCAAGAAATGTACATCAAAACTTAAACATTTTCAGTGTACATTCAAGAAATGTATAACAAAAAATACACATTTTCAGTGTACATTCAAGAAATGTACATCAAAACAAACACATTTTCATTGTACACTAATGAAATGTATATCAAAACATACACATTTTCATTGTACATTCAAGAAATGTACATCAAAACATAAACATTTTCATTGTTCATTCAAGAAATATACATCAAAACATACACATTTTCATTGTACATTCAAGAAATGTACATCAAAACATACACATTTTCATTGTACACTCAAGAAATGTACATCAAAACATACACATTTTCAGTGTACATTCAAGAAATGTACATCAAAACATACACATTTTCATTGTACATTCAAGAAATGTACATCAAAACATACACATTTTCATTGTACATTCTAGAAATATACATCAAAACATACACATTTTCATTGTATATACAAGAAATGTACATCAAAACATACACATTTTCATTGTACATTCAAGAAATGTACATCAAAACATACACATTTTGAGTGTACATTCAAGAAATATACATCAAAAGATACACCTTTTCATTGTATATACCAGAAATGTACATCAAAACATACACATTTTCATTGTATATACCAGAAATGTACATCAAAACATATACATTTTCATTGTACATTCAAGAAATGTACATCAAAACATACACATTTTGAGTGTACATTCAAGAGATATACATCAAAACATGCACATTTTCATTGTATATACCAGAAATGTACATCAAAACATACACATTTTCATTGTATATACAAGAAATGTACATCAAGGCATACACATTTTCATTGTATATACCAGAAATGCACATCAAAACATACACATTTTCATTGTACATTCAAGAACTGTACATCAAAACATACACATTTTCAGTGTACATTCAAGAAATGTACATCAAAACATACACATTTTCAGTGTACATTCAAGAAATGTACATCAAAACATACACATTTTCACTGTATATACAAGAATTGTACATCAAAACATACACATTTTCATTGTATATACAAGAAATGTAAATCAAAACATACACATTTTCATTGTATATACAAGAAATGTAAATCAAAACATACACATTTTCATTGTATATACAAGAAATGTATATCAAAACATACACATTTTCAGTGTACATTCAAGAAATGTACATCAAAACATACACATTTTCACTGTATATACAAGAATTGTACATCAAAACATACACATTTTCATTGTATATACAAGAAATGTAAATCAAAACATACACATTTTCATTGTATATACAAGAAATGTAAATCAAAACATACATATTTTCATTGTATATACAAGAAATGTATATCAAAACATACACATTTTCATTGTACATTCAAGAAATGTACATCAAAGCATACACATTTTCATTGTATATACCAGAAATGTACATCAAAACATACACATTTTCATTGTACATTCAAGAAATGTATATCAAAACATACACATTTTCATTGTATATTCAAGAAATGTACATCAAAACATACACATTTTCATTGTATATACCAGAAATGTACATCAAAACATACACATTTTCATTGTACATTCAAGAAATGTACATCAAAACATACACATTTTCATTGTATATACCAGAAATGTACATCAAAACATACACATTATCATTGTACATTCAAGAAATGTACATCAAAACATACACATTTTGACTGCACATTCTAGAAATATACATCAAAACATACACATTTTCATTGTATATACCAGAAATGCACATCAAAACATACACATTTTCATTGTACATTCAAGAACTGTACATCAAAACATACACATTTTCAGTGTACATTCAAGAAATGTACATCAAAACATACACATTTTCATTGTATATACAAGAAATGTACATCAAAACATACACATTTTCATTGTATATACAAGAAATGTATATCAAAACATACACATTTTCAGTGTACATTCAAGAAATGTACATCAAAACATACACATTTTCATTGTATATTCAAGTAATGTACATCAAAACATACACATTTTAAGTGTACATTCAAGAAATGTACATCAAAACATACACATTTTCATTGTATATACAAGAAATGTACATCAAAACATACACATTTTCATTGTACACTGAAGAAATGTACACCAAAACATACACATTTTCAGTGTACATTCAACAAATGTACATCAAAACATACATATTTTCATTGTACATTCAAGAAATGTAGATCAAAACTTACACATTTTCATTGTACACTCAAGAAATGTACATCAAAACATACACATTTTCAGTGTACATTCAAGAAATGTATAACAAAAAATACACATTTTCAGTGTACATTCAAGAAATGTATATCAAAACATACACATTTTCATTGTCCATTCAAGAAATGTACATCAAAACATAAACATTTTCACTGTACATTCAAGAAATGTATAACAAAAAATACACATTTTCAGTGTACATTCAAGAAATGTACATCAAAACAAACACATTTTCATTGTACACTAAAGAAATGTATATCAAAACATACACATTTTCATTGTACATTCAATAAATATACATCAAAACATACACATTTTCAGTGTACATTCAAGAAATGTACATCAAAACATACACATTTTCATTGTATATACAAAAAAAGTACATCAAAACATACACATTTTCATTGTACACTAAAGAAATGTACATCAAAACATACACATTTTCAGTGTACATTCAAGAAATGTACATCAAAACATGCACATTTTCATTGTACATTCAAGAAATGTAGATCAAAACATACACATTTTGATTGCACATTCAAGAAATGTACATCAAAACATACACATTTTCATTGTACACTCAAGAAATGTACATCAAAACATACACATTTTTATTGTACACTAAAGAAATGTACATCAAAACATACACATTTTCAGTGTACATTCAGGAAATGTATAACAAAAAATACACATTTTCATTGTACACTCAAGAAATGTACATCAAAACATACACATTTTTATTGTACACTAAAGAAATGTACATCAAAACAAACACATTTTCATTGTACACTAAAGAAATGTATATCAAAACATACACATTTTCATTGTACATTCAATAAATATACATCAAAACATACACATTTTCAGTGTACATTCAAGAAATGTACATCAAAACATACACATTTTCATTGTATATACCAGAAATGTACATCAAAACATACACATTTTCATTGTACACTAAAGAAATGTACATCAAAACATACACATTTTCAGTGTACATTCAAGAAATGTACATCAAAACATACACATTTTCATTGTACATTCAAGAAATGTAGATCAAAACATACACATTTTGATTGCACATTCAAGAAATGTACATCAAAACATACACATTTTCATTGTACACTCAAGAAATGTACATCAAAACATACACATTTTTATTGTACACTAAAGAAATGTACATCAAAACATACACATTTTCATTGTGCATTCAAGAAATGTATATCAAAACATACACATTTTCCTTGTACATTCAAGGAATGTACATCAAAACATACACATTTTTAGTGTACATTCAGGAAATGTATAACAAAAAATACACATTTTCAGTGTACATTCAAGAAATGTACATCAAAACAAACACATTTTCATTGTACACTAAAGAAATGTATATCAAAACATACACATTTTCATTGTACATTCAATAAATATACATCAAAACATACACATTTTCATTGTACATTTAAGAAATGTACATCAAAACATACACATTTTCATTGTACACTCAAGAAATGTACATCAAAACATACACATTTTCACTGTACATTCAAGAAATGTACATCAAAACATACACATCTTCATTGTACATTCAAGAAATATACATCAAAACATACACATTTTCATTGTACATTCAAGAAATGTACATCAAAACATACACATTTTCATTGTACACTCAAGAAATGTACATCAATACATAAACATTTTCAGTGTACATTCAAGAAATGTACATCAAAACATACACATTTTCATTGTACATTCAAGAAATGTACATCAAAACATACACATTTTCATTGCACATTCTAGAAATATACATCAAAACATACACATTTTCATTGTACATACAAGAAATGTACATCAAAACATACACATTTTCATTGTACATTCAAGAAATGTACATCAAAACCTACACATTTTGAGTGTACATTCAAGAAATATACATCAAAAGATACAC
Source organism: Tenodera sinensis (assembly GCA_030765045.1). Lineage (NCBI taxonomy): Eukaryota > Metazoa > Arthropoda > Insecta > Mantodea > Mantidae > Tenodera > Tenodera sinensis. Next base: position 109,833,157 of record CM060970.1, on the reverse strand, counting down.
ATTTTCATTGTATATACCGGAAATGTACATCAAAACATACACATTTTCATTGTATATACCAGAAATGTACATCAAAGCATATACATTTTCATTCTACATTCAAGAAATGTACATCAAAACATACACATTTTGAGTGTACATTCAAGAGATATACATCAAAACATGCACATTTTCATTGTATGTACCAGAAATGTACATCAAAACATACACATTTTCATTGTATATACAAGAAATGTACATCAAAACATACACATTTTCATTGTATATACCAGAAATGTACATCAAAACATACACATTTTCAGTGTACATTCAAGAAATGTACATGAAAACATATACATTTTCATTGTACATTCAAGAAATGTATATCAAAACATACACATTTTCAGATTACATTCAAGAAATGTACATCAAAGCATACACATTTTCATTGTATATACAAGAAATGTACATCAAAACATACACATCTTCATTGTACACTAAAAAAATGTACATCAAAACATACACACTTTCAGTGTACATTCAAGAAATGTAATCAAAACATACACATTTTCATTGTACATTCAAGAAATGTACATCAAAACATACACATTTTCATTGTACATTCAAGAAATGTACATCAAAACATACACATTTTCATTGTACCTCGAGAAATCTACATCAAAAAATACACATTTTCATTGTACACTCAAGAAATGTACATCAAAACATACACATTTTCATTGTACATTCAAGAAATGTATATCAAAACATACACATTTTCATTGTACATTCAAGAAACGTACATCAAAACATACACATTTTCATTGTACATTCAAGAAAGGTACAACAAAACATACACATTTTCATTGTACATTCAAGGAATGTACATCAAAACATACACATTTTCATTGTACATTCTAGAAATGTACATCAAAACACACATTTTCATTGTACACTCAAGAAATGTACATCAAAACATACACATTTTGAGTGTACATTCAAGAGATATACATCAAAACATGCACATTTTCATTGTATATACCAGAAATGTACATCAAAACATACACATTTTCATTGTATATACAAGAAATGTACATCAAAACATACACATTTTCATTGTATATACCAGAAATGTACATCAAAACATACACATTTTCATTGTACAATGAAGAAATGTACATCAAACATAAACATTTTCATTATATATACCAGAAATGTACATCAAAAGATACACATTTTCATTGTACATTCAAGAAATGTACATCAAAACATACCGATTTTCATTGTATATACCAGAAATGTACATCAAAACATACACATTTTCATTGTACATTCAAGAAATGTACATCAAAACATACACATTTTGAGTGTACATTCAAGAAATATACATCAAAACATACACATTTTCATTGTATATATCAGAAATGCACATCAAAACATACACATCTTCATTGTACACTAAAGAAATGTACATCAAAACATACACACTTTCAGTGTACATTCAAGAAATGTACATCAAAACATACACATTTTCATTGTATATACAAAAAAAGTACATCAAAACATACACATTTTCATTGTACACTAAAGAAATGTACATCAAAACATACACATTTTCAGTGTACATTCAAGAAATGTACATCAAAACATGCACATTTTCATTGTACATTCAAGAAATGTATATCAAAACATACACATTTTCATTGTACATTCAAGAAATGTACATCAAAACTTAAACATTTTCAGTGTACATTCAAGAAATGTATAACAAAAAATACACATTTTCAGTGTACATTCAAGAAATGTACATCAAAACAAACACATTTTCATTGTACACTAATGAAATGTATATCAAAACATACACATTTTCATTGTACATTCAAGAAATGTACATCAAAACATAAACATTTTCATTGTTCATTCAAGAAATATACATCAAAACATACACATTTTCATTGTACATTCAAGAAATGTACATCAAAACATACACATTTTCATTGTACACTCAAGAAATGTACATCAAAACATACACATTTTCAGTGTACATTCAAGAAATGTACATCAAAACATACACATTTTCATTGTACATTCAAGAAATGTACATCAAAACATACACATTTTCATTGTACATTCTAGAAATATACATCAAAACATACACATTTTCATTGTATATACAAGAAATGTACATCAAAACATACACATTTTCATTGTACATTCAAGAAATGTACATCAAAACATACACATTTTGAGTGTACATTCAAGAAATATACATCAAAAGATACACCTTTTCATTGTATATACCAGAAATGTACATCAAAACATACACATTTTCATTGTATATACCAGAAATGTACATCAAAACATATACATTTTCATTGTACATTCAAGAAATGTACATCAAAACATACACATTTTGAGTGTACATTCAAGAGATATACATCAAAACATGCACATTTTCATTGTATATACCAGAAATGTACATCAAAACATACACATTTTCATTGTATATACAAGAAATGTACATCAAGGCATACACATTTTCATTGTATATACCAGAAATGCACATCAAAACATACACATTTTCATTGTACATTCAAGAACTGTACATCAAAACATACACATTTTCAGTGTACATTCAAGAAATGTACATCAAAACATACACATTTTCAGTGTACATTCAAGAAATGTACATCAAAACATACACATTTTCACTGTATATACAAGAATTGTACATCAAAACATACACATTTTCATTGTATATACAAGAAATGTAAATCAAAACATACACATTTTCATTGTATATACAAGAAATGTAAATCAAAACATACACATTTTCATTGTATATACAAGAAATGTATATCAAAACATACACATTTTCAGTGTACATTCAAGAAATGTACATCAAAACATACACATTTTCACTGTATATACAAGAATTGTACATCAAAACATACACATTTTCATTGTATATACAAGAAATGTAAATCAAAACATACACATTTTCATTGTATATACAAGAAATGTAAATCAAAACATACATATTTTCATTGTATATACAAGAAATGTATATCAAAACATACACATTTTCATTGTACATTCAAGAAATGTACATCAAAGCATACACATTTTCATTGTATATACCAGAAATGTACATCAAAACATACACATTTTCATTGTACATTCAAGAAATGTATATCAAAACATACACATTTTCATTGTATATTCAAGAAATGTACATCAAAACATACACATTTTCATTGTATATACCAGAAATGTACATCAAAACATACACATTTTCATTGTACATTCAAGAAATGTACATCAAAACATACACATTTTCATTGTATATACCAGAAATGTACATCAAAACATACACATTATCATTGTACATTCAAGAAATGTACATCAAAACATACACATTTTGACTGCACATTCTAGAAATATACATCAAAACATACACATTTTCATTGTATATACCAGAAATGCACATCAAAACATACACATTTTCATTGTACATTCAAGAACTGTACATCAAAACATACACATTTTCAGTGTACATTCAAGAAATGTACATCAAAACATACACATTTTCATTGTATATACAAGAAATGTACATCAAAACATACACATTTTCATTGTATATACAAGAAATGTATATCAAAACATACACATTTTCAGTGTACATTCAAGAAATGTACATCAAAACATACACATTTTCATTGTATATTCAAGTAATGTACATCAAAACATACACATTTTAAGTGTACATTCAAGAAATGTACATCAAAACATACACATTTTCATTGTATATACAAGAAATGTACATCAAAACATACACATTTTCATTGTACACTGAAGAAATGTACACCAAAACATACACATTTTCAGTGTACATTCAAGAAATGTACATCAAAACATACACATTTTCATTGTATATTCAAGTAATGTACATCAAAACATACACATTTTAAGTGTACATTCAACAAATGTACATCAAAACATACATATTTTCATTGTACATTCAAGAAATGTAGATCAAAACTTACACATTTTCATTGTACACTCAAGAAATGTACATCAAAACATACACATTTTCATGATACATTCAAGAAATGTACATCAAAACACACACATTTTTATTGTACACTCAAGAAATGTACATCAAAACATACACTTTTTCATTGTACATTCAAGAAATGTATATCAAAACATACACATTTTCAGTGTACATTCAAGAAATGTATAACAAAAAATACACATTTTCAGTGTACATTCAAGAAATGTACATCAAAACAAACACATTTTCATTGTACACTAAAGAAATGTATATCAAAACATACACATTATCATTGTACATTCAATAAATATACATCAAAACATACACATTTTCATTGTACATTCAAGAAATGTACATCAAAACATACAAATTTTCATTGTACACTCAAGAAACGTACATCAAAACATACACATGTTCATTGTACATTCAAGAAATGTACATCAAAACATACACATTTTCATTGTACACTCAAGAAATGTACATCAAAACATACACATTTTCATTGTACATTCAAGAAATGTACATCAAAACATACACATTTTCATTGTACACTCAAGAAATGTACTTCAAAACATACACATTTTCAGTGTACATTCAAGGAATGTATATCAAAACATACACATTTTCATTGTACATTCAAGAAATGTACATCAAAACATACACATTTTCATTGTACATTCAAGAAATATACATCAAAACATACACATTTTCATTGTACATTCAAGAAATGTACATCAAAACATACACATTTTCATTGTACACTCAAGAAATGTACATCAAAACATACACATTTTCAGTGTACATTCAAGAAATGTACATCAAAACATACACGTTTTCATTGTACATTCAAGAAATGTAACTCAAAACATACACATTTTCATTGTACATTCTAGAAATATACATCAAAACATACACATTTTCATTGTACATTCAAGAAATGTACATCAAAACATACACATTTTCAGTGTAGATTCATGAAATGTATGTCAAAACATACACATTTTCATTGTACATTCCAGAAATAGACATCAAAACGTACACATTTTCAGTGAACATTCAAGAAATGTACATCAAAACATATACATTTTCATTGTACATTCAAGAAATGTATATCAAAACATACACATTTTCAGATTACATTCAAGAAATGAACATCAAAGCATACACATTTTCATTGTATATACAAGAAATGTACATCAAAACATACACATCTTCATTGTACACTAAAGAAATGTACATCAAAACATACACACTTTCAGTGTACATTCAAGAAATGTACATCAAAACATACACATTTTCATTGTACATTCAACAAATGTACATCAAAACATACACATTTTCAGTGTACATTCAAGTAATGTATAACAAAAAAATACACATTTTCAGTGTACATTCAAGAAATGCACATCAAAACAAAAACATTTTCATTGTACACTAAAGAAATGTATATCAAAACATACACATTTTCATTGTACATTCAAGAAATATACATCAAAACAATCACATTTTCATTGTACATTCAAGAAATGTATATCAAAACTTACACATTTTCAGTGTACATTCAAGAAATGTACATCAAAACATACACATTTTCATTGTACATTCAAGAAATGTACATCAAAACATACACATTTTCATTGTACATTCTAGAAATATACATCAAAACATACACATTTTCATTGTATATACAAGAAATGTACATCAAAACATACACATTTTCATTGTACATTCAAGAAATGTACATCAAAACATACACATTTTGAGTGTACATTCAAGCAATATACATCAAAAGATACACATTTTCATTGTCTATACCAGAAATGTACATCAAAACATACACATTTTCATTGTATATACCAGAAATGTACATCAAAACATATACATTTTCATTGTACATTCAAGAAATGTACATCAAAACATACACATTTTGAGTGTACATTCAAGAGATATACATCAAAACATGCACATTTTCATTGTATATACCAGAAATGTACATCAAAACATACACATTTTCATTGTATATACAAGAAATGTACATCAAAACATACACATTTTCATTGTATATACCAGAAATGTACATCAAAACATACACATTTTCATTGTACAATGAAGAAATGTACATCAAAACATAAACATTTTCATTATATATACCAGAAATGTACATCAAAAGATACACATTTTCATTGTACATTCAAGAAATGTACATCAAAACATACCCATTTTCATTGTATATACCAGAAATGTACATCAAAACATACACATTTTCATTGTACATTCAAGAAATGTACATCAAAACATACACATTTTGAGTGTACATTCAAGAAATATACATCAAAACATACACATTTTCATTGTATATATCAGAAATGCACATCAAAACATACACATCTTCATTGTACACTAAAGAAATGTACATCAAAACATACACACTTTCAGTGTACATTCAAGAAATGTACATCAAAACATACACATTTTGAGTGTACATTCAAGAAATATACATCAAAACATACACATTTTCATTGTATATACCAGAAATGTACATCAAAACATACACATCTTCATTGTACACTAAAGAAATGTACATCAAAACATACACATTTTCAGTGTACATTCAAGAAATGTATATCAAAACATACACATTTTCATTGTACATTCAAGAAATGTACATCAAAACTTAAACATTTTCAGTGTACATTCAAGAAATGTATAACAAAAAATACACATTTTCAGTGTACATTCAAGAAATGTACATCAAAACAAACACATTTTCATTGTACACTAATGAAATGTATATCAAAACATACACATTTTCATTGTACATTCAAGAAATGTACATCAAAACATAAACATTTTCACTGTACATTCAAGAAATGTATAACAAAAAATACACATTTTCAGTGTACATTCAAGAAATGTACATCAAAACAAACACATTTTCATTGTACACTAAAGAAATGTATATCAAAACATACACATTTTCATTGTACATTCAATAAATATACATCAAAACATACACATTTTCAGTGTACATTCAAGAAATGTACATCAAAACATACACATTTTCATTGTATATACAAAAAAAGTACATCAAAACATACACATTTTCATTGTACACTAAAGAAATGTACATCAAAACATACACATTTTCAGTGTACATTCAAGAAATGTACATCAAAACATGCACATTTTCATTGTACATTCAAGAAATGTAGATCAAAACATACACATTTTGATTGCACATTCAAGAAATGTACATCAAAACATACACATTTTCATTGTACACTCAAGAAATGTACATCAAAACATACACATTTTTATTGTACACTAAAGAAATGTACATCAAAACATACACATTTTCAGTGTACATTCAGGAAATGTATAACAAAAAATACACATTTTCATTGTACACTCAAGAAATGTACATCAAAACATACACATTTTTATTGTACACTAAAGAAATGTACATCAAAACAAACACATTTTCATTGTACACTAAAGAAATGTATATCAAAACATACACATTTTCATTGTACATTCAATAAATATACATCAAAACATACACATTTTCAGTGTACATTCAAGAAATGTACATCAAAACATACACATTTTCATTGTATATACCAGAAATGTACATCAAAACATACACATTTTCATTGTACACTAAAGAAATGTACATCAAAACATACACATTTTCAGTGTACATTCAAGAAATGTACATCAAAACATACACATTTTCATTGTACATTCAAGAAATGTAGATCAAAACATACACATTTTGATTGCACATTCAAGAAATGTACATCAAAACATACACATTTTCATTGTACACTCAAGAAATGTACATCAAAACATACACATTTTTATTGTACACTAAAGAAATGTACATCAAAACATACACATTTTCATTGTGCATTCAAGAAATGTATATCAAAACATACACATTTTCCTTGTACATTCAAGGAATGTACATCAAAACATACACATTTTTAGTGTACATTCAGGAAATGTATAACAAAAAATACACATTTTCAGTGTACATTCAAGAAATGTACATCAAAACAAACACATTTTCATTGTACACTAAAGAAATGTATATCAAAACATACACATTTTCATTGTACATTCAATAAATATACATCAAAACATACACATTTTCATTGTACATTTAAGAAATGTACATCAAAACATACACATTTTCATTGTACACTCAAGAAATGTACATCAAAACATACACATTTTCACTGTACATTCAAGAAATGTACATCAAAACATACACATCTTCATTGTACATTCAAGAAATATACATCAAAACATACACATTTTCATTGTACATTCAAGAAATGTACATCAAAACATACACATTTTCATTGTACACTCAAGAAATGTACATCAATACATAAACATTTTCAGTGTACATTCAAGAAATGTACATCAAAACATACACATTTTCATTGTACATTCAAGAAATGTACATCAAAACATACACATTTTCATTGCACATTCTAGAAATATACATCAAAACATACACATTTTCATTGTACATACAAGAAATGTACATCAAAACATACACATTTTCATTGTACATTCAAGAAATGTACATCAAAACCTACACATTTTGAGTGTACATTCAAGAAATATACATCAAAAGATACACATTTTCATTGTATATACCGGAAATGTACATCAAAACATACACATTTTCATTGTATATACCAGAAATGTACATCAAAGCATATACATTTTCATTCTACATTCAAGAAATGTACATCAAAACATACACATTTTGAGTGTACATTCAAGAGATATACATCAAAACATGCACATTTTCATTGTATGTACCAGAAATGTACATCAAAACATACACATTTTCATTGTATATACAAGAAATGTACATCAAAACATACACATTTTCATTGTATATACCAGAAATGTACATCAAAACATACACATTTTCAGTGTACATTCAAGAAATGTACATGAAAACATATACATTTTCATTGTACATTCAAGAAATGTATATCAAAACATACACATTTTCAGATTACATTCAAGAAATGTACATCAAAGCATACACATTTTCATTGTATATACAAGAAATGTACATCAAAACATACACATCTTCATTGTACACTAAAAAAATGTACATCAAAACATACACACTTTCAGTGTACATTCAAGAAATGTAATCAAAACATACACATTTTCATTGTACATTCAAGAAATGTACATCAAAACATACACATTTTCATTGTACATTCAAGAAATGTACATCAAAACATACACATTTTCATTGTACCTCGAGAAATCTACATCAAAAAATACACATTTTCATTGTACACTCAAGAAATGTACATCAAAACATACACATTTTCATTGTACATTCAAGAAATGTATATCAAAACATACACATTTTCATTGTACATTCAAGAAACGTACATCAAAACATACACATTTTCATTGTACATTCAAGAAAGGTACAACAAAACATACACATTTTCATTGTACATTCAAGGAATGTACATCAAAACATACACATTTTCATTGTACATTCTAGAAATGTACATCAAAACACACATTTTCATTGTACACTCAAGAAATGTACATCAAAACATACACATTTTGAGTGTACATTCAAGAGATATACATCAAAACATGCACATTTTCATTGTATATACCAGAAATGTACATCAAAACATACACATTTTCATTGTATATACAAGAAATGTACATCAAAACATACACATTTTCATTGTATATACCAGAAATGTACATCAAAACATACACATTTTCATTGTACAATGAAGAAATGTACATCAAACATAAACATTTTCATTATATATACCAGAAATGTACATCAAAAGATACACATTTTCATTGTACATTCAAGAAATGTACATCAAAACATACCGATTTTCATTGTATATACCAGAAATGTACATCAAAACATACACATTTTCATTGTACATTCAAGAAATGTACATCAAAACATACACATTTTGAGTGTACATTCAAGAAATATACATCAAAACATACACATTTTCATTGTATATATCAGAAATGCACATCAAAACATACACATCTTCATTGTACACTAAAGAAATGTACATCAAAACATACACACTTTCAGTGTACATTCAAGAAATGTACATCAAAACATACACATTTTCATTGTATATACAAAAAAAGTACATCAAAACATACACATTTTCATTGTACACTAAAGAAATGTACATCAAAACATACACATTTTCAGTGTACATTCAAGAAATGTACATCAAAACATGCACATTTTCATTGTACATTCAAGAAATGTATATCAAAACATACACATTTTCATTGTACATTCAAGAAATGTACATCAAAACTTAAACATTTTCAGTGTACATTCAAGAAATGTATAACAAAAAATACACATTTTCAGTGTACATTCAAGAAATGTACATCAAAACAAACACATTTTCATTGTACACTAATGAAATGTATATCAAAACATACACATTTTCATTGTACATTCAAGAAATGTACATCAAAACATAAACATTTTCATTGTTCATTCAAGAAATATACATCAAAACATACACATTTTCATTGTACATTCAAGAAATGTACATCAAAACATACACATTTTCATTGTACACTCAAGAAATGTACATCAAAACATACACATTTTCAGTGTACATTCAAGAAATGTACATCAAAACATACACATTTTCATTGTACATTCAAGAAATGTACATCAAAACATACACATTTTCATTGTACATTCTAGAAATATACATCAAAACATACACATTTTCATTGTATATACAAGAAATGTACATCAAAACATACACATTTTCATTGTACATTCAAGAAATGTACATCAAAACATACACATTTTGAGTGTACATTCAAGAAATATACATCAAAAGATACACCTTTTCATTGTATATACCAGAAATGTACATCAAAACATACACATTTTCATTGTATATACCAGAAATGTACATCAAAACATATACATTTTCATTGTACATTCAAGAAATGTACATCAAAACATACACATTTTGAGTGTACATTCAAGAGATATACATCAAAACATGCACATTTTCATTGTATATACCAGAAATGTACATCAAAACATACACATTTTCATTGTATATACAAGAAATGTACATCAAGGCATACACATTTTCATTGTATATACCAGAAATGCACATCAAAACATACACATTTTCATTGTACATTCAAGAACTGTACATCAAAACATACACATTTTCAGTGTACATTCAAGAAATGTACATCAAAACATACACATTTTCAGTGTACATTCAAGAAATGTACATCAAAACATACACATTTTCACTGTATATACAAGAATTGTACATCAAAACATACACATTTTCATTGTATATACAAGAAATGTAAATCAAAACATACACATTTTCATTGTATATACAAGAAATGTAAATCAAAACATACACATTTTCATTGTATATACAAGAAATGTATATCAAAACATACACATTTTCAGTGTACATTCAAGAAATGTACATCAAAACATACACATTTTCACTGTATATACAAGAATTGTACATCAAAACATACACATTTTCATTGTATATACAAGAAATGTAAATCAAAACATACACATTTTCATTGTATATACAAGAAATGTAAATCAAAACATACATATTTTCATTGTATATACAAGAAATGTATATCAAAACATACACATTTTCATTGTACATTCAAGAAATGTACATCAAAGCATACACATTTTCATTGTATATACCAGAAATGTACATCAAAACATACACATTTTCATTGTACATTCAAGAAATGTATATCAAAACATACACATTTTCATTGTATATTCAAGAAATGTACATCAAAACATACACATTTTCATTGTATATACCAGAAATGTACATCAAAACATACACATTTTCATTGTACATTCAAGAAATGTACATCAAAACATACACATTTTCATTGTATATACCAGAAATGTACATCAAAACATACACATTATCATTGTACATTCAAGAAATGTACATCAAAACATACACATTTTGACTGCACATTCTAGAAATATACATCAAAACATACACATTTTCATTGTATATACCAGAAATGCACATCAAAACATACACATTTTCATTGTACATTCAAGAACTGTACATCAAAACATACACATTTTCAGTGTACATTCAAGAAATGTACATCAAAACATACACATTTTCATTGTATATACAAGAAATGTACATCAAAACATACACATTTTCATTGTATATACAAGAAATGTATATCAAAACATACACATTTTCAGTGTACATTCAAGAAATGTACATCAAAACATACACATTTTCATTGTATATTCAAGTAATGTACATCAAAACATACACATTTTAAGTGTACATTCAAGAAATGTACATCAAAACATACACATTTTCATTGTATATACAAGAAATGTACATCAAAACATACACATTTTCATTGTACACTGAAGAAATGTACACCAAAACATACACATTTTCAGTGTACATTCAAGAAATGTACATCAAAACATACACATTTTCATTGTATATTCAAGTAATGTACATCAAAACATACACATTTTAAGTGTACATTCAACAAATGTACATCAAAACATACATATTTTCATTGTACATTCAAGAAATGTAGATCAAAACTTACACATTTTCATTGTACACTCAAGAAATGTACATCAAAACATACACATTTTCATGATACATTCAAGAAATGTACATCAAAACACACACATTTTTATTGTACACTCAAGAAATGTACATCAAAACATACACTTTTTCATTGTACATTCAAGAAATGTATATCAAAACATACACATTTTCAGTGTACATTCAAGAAATGTATAACAAAAAATACACATTTTCAGTGTACATTCAAGAAATGTACATCAAAACAAACACATTTTCATTGTACACTAAAGAAATGTATATCAAAACATACACATTATCATTGTACATTCAATAAATATACATCAAAACATACACATTTTCATTGTACATTCAAGAAATGTACATCAAAACATACAAATTTTCATTGTACACTCAAGAAACGTACATCAAAACATACACATGTTCATTGTACATTCAAGAAATGTACATCAAAACATACACATTTTCATTGTACACTCAAGAAATGTACATCAAAACATACACATTTTCATTGTACATTCAAGAAATGTACATCAAAACATACACATTTTCATTGTACACTCAAGAAATGTACTTCAAAACATACACATTTTCAGTGTACATTCAAGGAATGTATATCAAAACATACACATTTTCATTGTACATTCAAGAAATGTACATCAAAACATACACATTTTCATTGTACATTCAAGAAATATACATCAAAACATACACATTTTCATTGTACATTCAAGAAATGTACATCAAAACATACACATTTTCATTGTACACTCAAGAAATGTACATCAAAACATACACATTTTCAGTGTACATTCAAGAAATGTACATCAAAACATACACGTTTTCATTGTACATTCAAGAAATGTAACTCAAAACATACACATTTTCATTGTACATTCTAGAAATATACATCAAAACATACACATTTTCATTGTACATTCAAGAAATGTACATCAAAACATACACATTTTCAGTGTAGATTCATGAAATGTATGTCAAAACATACACATTTTCATTGTACATTCCAGAAATAGACATCAAAACGTACACATTTTCAGTGAACATTCAAGAAATGTACATCAAAACATATACATTTTCATTGTACATTCAAGAAATGTATATCAAAACATACACATTTTCAGATTACATTCAAGAAATGAACATCAAAGCATACACATTTTCATTGTATATACAAGAAATGTACATCAAAACATACACATCTTCATTGTACACTAAAGAAATGTACATCAAAACATACACACTTTCAGTGTACATTCAAGAAATGTACATCAAAACATACACATTTTCATTGTACATTCAACAAATGTACATCAAAACATACACATTTTCAGTGTACATTCAAGTAATGTATAACAAAAAAATACACATTTTCAGTGTACATTCAAGAAATGCACATCAAAACAAAAACATTTTCATTGTACACTAAAGAAATGTATATCAAAACATACACATTTTCATTGTACATTCAAGAAATATACATCAAAACAATCACATTTTCATTGTACATTCAAGAAATGTATATCAAAACTTACACATTTTCAGTGTACATTCAAGAAATGTACATCAAAACATACACATTTTCATTGTACATTCAAGAAATGTACATCAAAACATACACATTTTCATTGTACATTCTAGAAATATACATCAAAACATACACATTTTCATTGTATATACAAGAAATGTACATCAAAACATACACATTTTCATTGTACATTCAAGAAATGTACATCAAAACATACACATTTTGAGTGTACATTCAAGCAATATACATCAAAAGATACACATTTTCATTGTCTATACCAGAAATGTACATCAAAACATACACATTTTCATTGTATATACCAGAAATGTACATCAAAACATATACATTTTCATTGTACATTCAAGAAATGTACATCAAAACATACACATTTTGAGTGTACATTCAAGAGATATACATCAAAACATGCACATTTTCATTGTATATACCAGAAATGTACATCAAAACATACACATTTTCATTGTATATACAAGAAATGTACATCAAAACATACACATTTTCATTGTATATACCAGAAATGTACATCAAAACATACACATTTTCATTGTACAATGAAGAAATGTACATCAAAACATAAACATTTTCATTATATATACCAGAAATGTACATCAAAAGATACACATTTTCATTGTACATTCAAGAAATGTACATCAAAACATACCCATTTTCATTGTATATACCAGAAATGTACATCAAAACATACACATTTTCATTGTACATTCAAGAAATGTACATCAAAACATACACATTTTGAGTGTACATTCAAGAAATATACATCAAAACATACACATTTTCATTGTATATATCAGAAATGCACATCAAAACATACACATCTTCATTGTACACTAAAGAAATGTACATCAAAACATACACACTTTCAGTGTACATTCAAGAAATGTACATCAAAACATACACATTTTGAGTGTACATTCAAGAAATATACATCAAAACATACACATTTTCATTGTATATACCAGAAATGTACATCAAAACATACACATCTTCATTGTACACTAAAGAAATGTACATCAAAACATACACATTTTCAGTGTACATTCAAGAAATGTATATCAAAACATACACATTTTCATTGTACATTCAAGAAATGTACATCAAAACTTAAACATTTTCAGTGTACATTCAAGAAATGTATAACAAAAAATACACATTTTCAGTGTACATTCAAGAAATGTACATCAAAACAAACACATTTTCATTGTACACTAATGAAATGTATATCAAAACATACACATTTTCATTGTACATTCAAGAAATGTACATCAAAACATAAACATTTTCACTGTACATTCAAGAAATGTATAACAAAAAATACACATTTTCAGTGTACATTCAAGAAATGTACATCAAAACAAACACATTTTCATTGTACACTAAAGAAATGTATATCAAAACATACACATTTTCATTGTACATTCAATAAATATACATCAAAACATACACATTTTCAGTGTACATTCAAGAAATGTACATCAAAACATACACATTTTCATTGTATATACAAAAAAAGTACATCGAAACATACACATTTTCATTGTACACTAAAGAAATGTACATCAAAACATACACATTTTCAGTGTACATTCAAGAAATGTACATCAAAACATACACATTTTCATTGTACATTCAAGAAATGTAGATCAAAACATACACATTTTGATTGCACATTCAAGAAATGTACATCAAAACATACACATTTTCATTGTACACTCAAGAAATGTACATCAAAACATACACATTTTTATTGTACACTAAAGAAATGTACATCAAAACTTACACATTTTCAGTGTACATTCAGGAAATGTATAACAAAAAATACACATTTTCATTGTACACTCAAGAAATGTACATCAAAACATACACATTTTTATTGTACACTAAAGAAATATACATCAAAACAAACACATTTTCATTGTACACTAAAGAAATGTATATCAAAACATACACATTTTCATTGTACATTCAATAAATATACATCAAAACATACACATTTTCAGTGTACATTCAAGAAATGTACATCAAAACATACACATTTTCATTGTATATACAAGAAATGTACATCAAAACATACACATTTTCATTGTACACTAAAGAAATGTACATCAAAACATACACATTTTCAGTGTACATTCAAGAAATGTACATCAAAACATACACATTTTCATTGTACATTCAAGAAATGTAGATCAAAACATACACATTTTGATTGCACATTCAAGAAATGTACATCAAAACATACACATTTTCATTGTACACTCAAGAAATGTACATCAAAACATACACATTTTTATTGTACACTAAAGAAATGTACATCAAAACATACACATTTTCATTGTGCATTCAAGAAATGTATATCAAAACATACACATTTTCCTTGTACATTCAAGGAATGTACATCAAAACATACACATTTTCAGTGTACATTCAGGAAATGTATAACAAAAAATACACATTTTCAGTGTACATTCAAGAAATGTACATCAAAACAAACACATTTTCATTGTACACTAAAGAAATGTATATCAAAACATACACATTTTCATTGTACATTCAATAAATATACATCAAAACATACACATTTTCATTGTACATTTAAGAAATGTACATCAAAACATACACATTTTCATTGTACACTCAAGAAATGTACATCAAAACATACACATTTTCACTGTACATTCAAGAAATGTACATCAAAACATACACATCTTCATTGTACATTCAAGAAATATACATCAAAACATACACATTTTCATTGTACATTCAAGAAATGTACATCAAAACATACACATTTTCATTGTACACTCAAGAAATGTACATCAATACATAAACATTTTCAGTGTACATTCAAGAAATGTACATCAAAACATACACATTTTCATTGTACATTCAAGAAATGTACATCAAAACATACACATTTTCATTGCACATTCTAGAAATATACATCAAAACATACACATTTTCATTGTATATACAAGAAATGTACATCAAAACATACACATTTTCATTGTACATTCAAGAAATGTACATCAAAACCTACACATTTTGAGTGTACATTCAAGAAATATACATCAAAAGATACACATTTTCATTGTATATACCGGAAATGTACATCAAAACATACACATTTTCATTGTATATACCAGAAATGTACATCAAAGCATATACATTTTCATTCTACATTCAAGAAATGTACATCAAAACATACACATTTTGAGTGTACATTCAAGAGATATACATCAAAACATGCACATTTTCATTGTATGTACCAGAAATGTACATCAAAACATACACATTTTCATTGTATATACAAGAAATGTACATCAAAACATACACATTTTCATTGTATATACCAGAAATGTACATCAAAACATACACATTTTCAGTGTACATTCAAGAAATGTACATGAAAACATATACATTTTCATTGTACATTCAAGAAATGTATATCAAAACATACACATTTTCAGATTACATTCAAGAAATGTACATCAAAGCATACACATTTTCATTGTATATACAAGAAATGTACATCAAAACATACACATCTTCATTGTACACTAAAAAAATGTACATCAAAACATACACACTTTCAGTGTACATTCAAGAAATGTAATCAAAACATACACATTTTCATTGTACATTCAAGAAATGTACATCAAAACATACACATTTTCATTGTACATTCTAGAAATGTACATCAAAACATACACATTTTCATTGTACCTCGACAAATCTACATCAAAAAATACACATTTTCATTGTACACTCAAGAAATGTACATCAAAACATACACATTTTCATTGTACATTCAAGAAATGTATATCAAAACATACACATTTTCATTGTACATTCAAGAAACGTACATCAAAACATACACATTTTCATTGTACATTCAAGAAATGTACAACAAAACATACACATTTTCATTGTACATTCAAGGAATGTACATCAAAACATACACATTTTCATTGTACATTCTAGAAATGTACATCAAAACACACATTTTCATTGTACACTCAAGAAATGTACATCAAAACATACACATTTTGAGTGTACATTCAAGAGATATACATCAAAACATGCACATTTTCATTGTATATACCAGAAATGTACATCAAAACATACACATTTTCATTGTATATACAAGAAATGTAAATCAAAACATACACATTTTCATTGTACATTCAAGAAATGTACATCAAAACATACACATTTTCAGTGTACATTCAAGAAATGTATAACAAAAAATACACATTTTCAGTGTACATTCAAGAAATGTACATCAAAACAAACACATTTTAATTGTACACTAAAGAAATGTATATCAAATCATACACATTTTCATTGTACATTCAATAAATATACATCAAAACACACATTTTCATTGTACATTCAAGAAATGTACATCAAAACATACACATTTTCATTGTACACTCAAGAAATGTACATCAAAACATCCACATTTTCATTGTACATTCAAGAAATGTACATCAAAACATACACATTTTCATTGTTCATTCAAGAAATATACATCAAAACATACAAATTTTCATTGTACACTCAAGAAATGTACATCAAAACATACACATTTTCAGTGTACATTCAAGAAATGTACATCAAAACATACACATTTTCATTGTACATTCAGGAAATGTACATCAAAACTTACACATTTTCATTGTACATTCTAGAAATATACATCAAAACATACACGTTTTCATTGTATTTACAAGAAATGTACATCAAAACATACACATTTTCATTGTACATTCAAGAAATGTACATCAAAACATACACATTTTGAGTGTACATTCAAGAAATATACATCAAAAGATACACCTTTTCATTGTATATACCAGAAATGTGCATCAAAACATACACATTTTCATTGTATATACCAGAAATGTACATCAAAACATATACATTTTCATTGTACATTCAAGAAATGTACATCAAAACATACACATTTTGAGTGTACATTCAAGAGATATACATCAAAACATGCACATTTTCATTGTATATACCAGAAATGTACATCAAAACATACACATTTTCATTGTATATACAAGAAATGTACATCAAAGCATACACATTTTCATTGTATATACCAGAAATGTACATCAAAACATACACATTTTCATTGTACAATCAAGAAATGTACATCAAAACATAAACATTTTCATTGTATATACCAGAAATGTACATCAAAACATACACATTTTCACTGTACATTCAAGATATGTACATCAAAACATACCCATTTTCATTGTATATACCAGAAATGTACATCAAAACATACACATTTTCATTGTACATTCAAGAAATGTACATCAAAACATACACATTTTGAGTGTACATTCAAGAAATATACATCAAAACATACACATTTTCACTGTATACACAAGAATTGTACATCAAAACATACACATTTTGATTGTATATACAAGAAATGTAAATCAAAACATACACATTTTCATTGTATATACAAGAAATGTAAATCAAAACATACACATTTTCATTGTATATACAAGAAATGTATATCAAAACATACACATTTTCATTGTACATTCAAGAAATGTACATCAAAACATACACATTTTCATTGTAGACTCAAGAAATGTACATCAAAACATACACATTTTGAGTGTACATTCAAGAAATGTACATCAAAAACTACACATTTTCATTGTATATTCAAGAAATGTACATCAAAACATACACATTTTCATTGTATATACCAGAAATGTACATCAAAACATACACATTTTCATTGTACATTCAAGAAATGTACATCAAAACATACACATTTTCATTGTATATACCAGAAATGTACATCAAAACATACACATTTTCATTGTATATACCAGAAATGTACATCAAAACATACACATTTTCATTGTACATTCAAGAAATGTACATCAAAACATACACATTTTGACTGCACATTCTAGAAGTATACATCAAAACATACACATTTTCATTGTATATACCAGAAATGCACATCAAAACATACACATTTTCATTGTACATTCAAGAACTGTACATCAAAACATACACATTTTCAGTGTACATTCAAGAAATGTACATCAAAAACTACACATTTTCGTTGTATATACAAGAAATGTACATCAAAACATACACACTTTCATTGTATATACAAGAAATGTATATCAAAACATACACATTTTCAGTGTACATTCAAGAAATGTACATCAAAACATACACATTTTCATTGTATATACAAGTAATGTACATCAAAACATACACATTTTCCTTGTACATTCAAGAAATGTACATCAAAACATACACATTTTTATTGTACACTCAAGAAATGTACATCAAAACATACACTTTTTCATTGTACATTCAAGAAATGTATATCAAAACATACACATTTTCATTGTACATTCAAGAAATGTACATCAAAACATACACATTTTCATTGTACATTCAAGAAATGTATATCAAAACATACACATTTTCATTGTACATTCAAGAAATGTATATCAAAACATACACATTTTCAGTGTACACTAAAGAAATGTATATCAAAACATACACATTATCATTGTACATTCAATAAATATACATCAAAACATACACATTTTCATTGTACATTCAAGAAATGTACATCAAAACATACACATTTTCATTGTACACTCAAGAAACGTACATCAAAACATACAAATGTTCATTGTACATTCAAGAAATGTACATCAAAACATACACATTTTCATTGTACACTCAAGAAATGTACATCAAAACATACACATTTTCATTGTACATTCAAGAAATGTACATCAAAACATACACATTTTCATTGTACACTCAAGAAATGTACTTCAAAACATACACATTTTCAGTGTACATTCAAGGAATGTGTATCAAAACATACACATTTTCATTGTACATTCAAGAAATGTACATCAAAACATACACATTTTCATTGTACATTCAAGAAATATACATCAAAACATACACATTTTCATTGTACATTCAAGAAATGTACATCAAAACATACACATTTTCATTGTACACTCAAGAAATGTACATCAAAACATACACATTTTCAGTGTACATTCAAGAAATGTACATCAAAACATACACATTTTCATTGTACATTCAAGAAATGTACATCAAAACATACACATTTTCATTGTACATTCTAGAAATATACATCAAAACATACACATTTTCATTGTACATTCAAGAAATGTACATCAAAACATACACATTTTCATTGTACACTCAAGAAATGTACATCAAAACATACACATTTTCAGTGTACATTCATGAA
The DNA here is from genome assembly GCA_030765045.1 of Tenodera sinensis. Classification (NCBI taxonomy): domain Eukaryota; kingdom Metazoa; phylum Arthropoda; class Insecta; order Mantodea; family Mantidae; genus Tenodera; species Tenodera sinensis. The sequence goes on along the minus strand of CM060970.1, from coordinate 109,811,561 downwards.
ATGTATATCAAAACATACACATTTTCATTGTACATTCCAGAAATAGACATCAAAACGTACACATTTTCAGTGAACATTCAAGAAATGTACATCAAAACATATACATTTTCATTGTATATACAAGAAATGTACATCAAAACATACACATTTTCAGTGTACATTCAAGAAATGTACATGAAAACATATACATTTTCATTGTACATTCAAGAAATGTATATCAAAACATACACATTTTCAGATTACATTCAAGAAATGAACATCAAAGCATACACATTTTCATTGTATATACAAGAAATGTACATCAAAACATACACATCTTCATTGTACACTAAAGAAATGTACATCAAAACATACACACTTTCAGTGTACATTCAAGAAATGTACATCAAAACATACAAATTTTCATTGTACATTCAAGAAATGTACATCAAAACATACACATTTTCAGTGTACATTCAAGTAATGTATAACAAAAAAATACACATTTTCAGTGTACATTCAAGAAATGCACATCAAAACAAACACATTTTCTTTGTACACTAAAGAAATGTATATCAAAACATACACATTTTCATTGTACATTCAAGAAATATACATCAAAACAATCACATTTTCATTGTACATTCAAGAAATGTACATCAAAACATACACATTTTCATTGTACACTGAAGAAATGTACACCAAAACATACACATTTTCAGTGTACATTCAACAAATGTACATCAAAACATACACATTTTCATTGTACATTCAAGAAATGTAGATCAAAACTTACACATTTTCATTGTACACTCAAGAAATGTACATCAAAACATACACATTTTCCTTGTACATTCAAGAAATGTACATCAAAACATACACATTTTTATTGTACACTCAAGAAATGTACATCAAAACATACACTTTTTCATTGTACATTCAAGAAATGTATATCAAAACATACACATTTTCATTGTACATTCAAGAAATGTACATCAAAACATACACATTTTCATTGTACATTAGAGAAATGTATATCAAAACATACACATTTTCATTGTACATTCAAGAAATGTATATCAAAACATACACATCTTCAGTGTACATTCAAGAAATGTACATCAAAACAAACACATTTTCATTGTACACTAAAGAAATGTATATCAAAACATACACATTATCATTGTACATTCAATAAATATACATCAAAACATACACATTTTCATTGTACATTCAAGAAATGTACATCAAAACATACACATTTTCATTGTACACTCAAGAAACGTACATCAAAACATACAAATGTTCATTGTACATTCAAGAAATGTACATCAAAACATACACATTTTCATTGTACACTCAAGAAATGTACATCAAAACATACACATTTTCATTGTACATTCAAGAAATGTACATCAAAACATACACATTTTCAATGTACACTCAAGAAATGTACTTCAAAACATACACATTTTCAGTGTACATTCAAGGAATGTGTATCAAAACATACACATTTTCATTGTACATTCAAGAAATGTACATCAAAACATACACATTTTCATTGTACATTCAAGAAATATACATCAAGACATACACATTTTCATTGTACATTCAAGAAATGTACATCAAGACATACACATTTTCATTGTACACTCAAGAAATGTACATCAAAACATACACATTTTCAGTGTACATTCAAGAAATGTACATCAAAAACTACACATTTTCATTGTATATTCAAGAAATGTACATCAAAACATACACATTTTCATTGTATATACCAGAAATGTACATCAAAACATACACATTTTCATTGTACATTCAAGAAATGTACATCAAAACATACACATTTTCATTGTATATACCAGAAATGTACATCAAAACATACACATTTTCATTGTATATACCAGAAATGTACATCAAAACATACACATTTTCATTGTACATTCAAGAAATGTACATCAAAACATACACATTTTGACTGCACATTCTAGAAGTATACATCAAAACATACACATTTTCATTGTATATACCAGAAATGCACATCAAAACATACACATTTTCATTGTACATTCAAGAACTGTACATCAAAACATACACATTTTCAGTGTACATTCAAGAAATGTACATCAAAACATACACATTTTCGTTGTATATACAAGAAATGTACATCAAAACATACACACTTTCATTGTATATACAAGAAATGTATATCAAAACATACACATTTTCAGTGTACATTCAAGAAATGTACATCAAAACATACACATTTTCATTGTATATACAAGTAATGTACATCAAAACATACACATTTTCAGTGTACATTCAAGAAATGTACATCAAGACATACACATTTTCATTGTACATTCAAGAAATGTATATCAAAACATACACATTTTCACCGCACATTCAAGAAATGTACATCAAAACATACACATTTTCATTGTATATACAAGAAATGTACATCAAAACATACACATTTTCATTGTACACTGAAGAAATGTACACCAAAACATACACATTTTCAGTGTACATTCAACAAATGTACATCAAAACATATACATTTTCATTGTACATTCAAGAAATGTAGATCAAAACTTACACATTTTCATTGTACACTCAAGAAATGTACATCAAAACATACACATTTTCCTTGTACATTCAAGAAATGTACATCAAAACATACACATTTTTATTGTACACTCAAGAAATGTACATCAAAACATACACTTTTTCATTGTACATTCAAGAAATGTATATCAAAACATACACATTTTCATTGTACATTCAAGAAATGTACATCAAAACATACACATTTTCATTGTACATTCAAGAAATGTATATCAAAACATACACATTTTCATTGTACATTCAAGAAATGTATATCAAAACATACACATTTTCAGTGTACATTCAAGAAATGTACATCAAAACAAACACATTTTCATTGTACACTAAAGAAATGTATATCAAAACATACACATTATCATTGTACATTCAATAAATATACATCAAAACATACACATTTTCATTGTACATTCAAGAAATGTACATCAAAACATACACATTTTCATTGTACACTCAAGAAACGTACATCAAAACATACAAATGTTCATTGTACATTCAAGAAATGTACATCAAAACATACACATTTTCATTGTACACTCAAGAAATGTACATCAAAACATACACATTTTCATTGTACATTCAAGAAATGTACATCAAAACATACACATTTTCATTGTACACTCAAGAAATGTACTTCAAAACATACACATTTTCAGTGTACATTCAAGGAATGTGTATCAAAACATACACATTTTCATTGTACATTCAAGAAATGTACATCAAAACATACACATTTTCATTGTACATTCAAGAAATATACATCAAAACATACACATTTTCATTGTACATTCAAGAAATGTACATCAAAACATACACATTTTCATTGTACACTCAAGAAATGTACATCAAAACATACACATTTTCAGTGTACATTCAAGAAATGTACATCAAAACATACACATTTTCATTGTACATTCAAGAAATGTACATCAAAACATACACATTTTCATTGTACATTCTAGAAATATACATCAAAACATACACATTTTCATTGTACATTCAAGAAATGTACATCAAAACATACACATTTTCATTGTACACTCAAGAAATGTACATCAAAACATACACATTTTCAGTGTACATTCATGAAATGTATATCAAAACATACACATTTTCATTGTACATTCCAGAAATAGACATCAAAACGTACACATTTTCAGTGAACATTCAAGAAATGTACATCAAAACATATACATTTTCATTGTATATACAAGAAATGTACATCAAAACATACACATTTTCAGTGTACATTCAAGAAATGTACATGAAAACATATACATTTTCATTGTACATTCAAGAAATGTATATCAAAACATACACATTTTCAGATTACATTCAAGAAATGAACATCAAAGCATACACATTTTCATTGTATATACAAGAAATGTACATCAAAACATACACATCTTCATTGTACACTAAAGAAATGTACATCAAAACATACACACTTTCAGTGTACATTCAAGAAATGTACATCAAAACATACAAATTTTCATTGTACATTCAAGAAATGTACATCAAAACATACACATTTTCAGTGTACATTCAAGTAATGTATAACAAAAAAATACACATTTTCAGTGTACATTCAAGAAATGCACATCAAAACAAACACATTTTCTTTGTACACTAAAGAAATGTATATCAAAACATACACATTTTCATTGTACATTCAAGAAATATACATCAAAACAATCACATTTTCATTGTACATTCAAGAAATGTACATCAAAACATACACATTTTCATTGTACACTGAAGAAATGTACACCAAAACATACACATTTTCAGTGTACATTCAACAAATGTACATCAAAACATACACATTTTCATTGTACATTCAAGAAATGTAGATCAAAACTTACACATTTTCATTGTACACTCAAGAAATGTACATCAAAACATACACATTTTCCTTGTACATTCAAGAAATGTACATCAAAACATACACATTTTTATTGTACACTCAAGAAATGTACATCAAAACATACACTTTTTCATTGTACATTCAAGAAATGTATATCAAAACATACACATTTTCATTGTACATTCAAGAAATGTACATCAAAACATACACATTTTCATTGTACATTCAAGAAATGTATATCAAAACATACACATTTTCATTGTACATTCAAGAAATGTATATCAAAACATACACATCTTCAGTGTACATTCAAGAAATGTACATCAAAACAAACACATTTTCATTGTACACTAAAGAAATGTATATCAAAACATACACATTATCATTGTACATTCAATAAATATACATCAAAACATACACATTTTCATTGTACATTCAAGAAATGTACATCAAAACATACACATTTTCATTGTACACTCAAGAAACGTACATCAAAACATACAAATGTTCATTGTACATTCAAGAAATGTACATCAAAACATACACATTTTCATTGTACACTCAAGAAATGTACATCAAAACATACACATTTTCATTGTACATTCAAGAAATGTACATCAAAACATACACATTTTCATTGTACACTCAAGAAATGTACTTCAAAACATACACATTTTCAGTGTACATTCAAGGAATGTGTATCAAAACATACACATTTTCATTGTACATTCAAGAAATGTACATCAAAACATACACATTTTCATTGTACATTCAAGAAATGTACATCAAAACATACACATTTTCATTGTACATTCTAGAAATATACATCAAAACATACACATTTTCATTGTACATTCAAGAAATGTACATCAAAACATACACATTTTCATTGTACACTCAAGAAATGTACATCAAAACATACACATTTTCAGTGTACATTCATGAAATGTATATCAAAACATACACATTTTCATTGTACATTCCAGAAATAGACATCAAAACGTACACATTTTCAGTGAACATTCAAGAAATGTACATCAAAACATATACATTTTCATTGTATATACAAGAAATGTACATCAAAACATACACATTTTCAGTGTACATTCAAGAAATGTACATGAAAACATATACATTTTCATTGTACATTCAAGAAATGTATATCAAAACATACACATTTTCAGATTACATTCAAGAAATGAACATCAAAGCATACACATTTTCATTGTATATACAAGAAATGTACATCAAAACATACACATCTTCATTGTACACTAAAGAAATGTACATCAAAACATACACACTTTCAGTGTACATTCAAGAAATGTACATCAAAACATACAAATTTTCATTGTACATTCAAGAAATGTACATCAAAACATACACATTTTCAGTGTACATTCAAGTAATGTATAACAAAAAAATACACATTTTCAGTGTACATTCAAGAAATGCACATCAAAACAAACACATTTTCTTTGTACACTAAAGAAATGTATATCAAAACATACACATTTTCATTGTACATTCAAGAAATATACATCAAAACAATCACATTTTCATTGTACATTCAAGAAATGTACATCAAAACATACACCTTTTCATTGTACACTCAAGAAATGTACATCAAAACTTACACATTTTCAGTGTACATTCAAGAAATGTACATCAAAACATACACATTTTCATTGTACATTCAAGAAATGTACATCAAAACATACACATTTTCATTGTACATTCTAGAAATATACATCAAAACATACACATTTTCATTGTATATACAAGAAATGTACATCAAAACATACACATCTTCATTGTACATTCAAGAAATGTACAACAAAACATACACATTTTGAGTGTACATTCAAGCAATATACATCAAAAGATACACATTTTCATTGTATATACCAGAAATGTGCATCAAAACATACACATTTTCATTGTATATACCAGAAATGTACATCAAAACATATACATTTTCATTGTACATTCAAGAAGTGTACATCAAAACATACACATTTTGAGTGTACATTCAAGAGATATACATCAAAGCATGCACATTTTCATTGTATATACCAGAAATGTACATCAAAACATACACATTTTCATTGTATATACAAGAAATGTACATCAAAACATACACACTTTCATTGTATATACCAGAAATGTACATCAAAACATACACATTTTCATTGTACAATCAAGAAATGTACATCAAAACATAAACATTTTCATTATATATACCAGAAATGTACATCAAAACATACACATTTTCATTGTACATTCAAGAAATGTACATCAAAACATACCCATTTTCATTGTATATACCAGAAATGTACATCAAAACATACACATTTTCATTGTACATTCAAGAAATGTACATCAGAACATACACATTTTGAGTGTACAATCAAGAAATATACATCAAAACATACACATTTTCATTGTATATACCAGAAATGCACATCAAAACATACACATCTTCATTGTACACTAAAGAAATGTACATCAAAACATACACACTTTCAGTGTACATTCAAGAAATGTACATCAAAACATACACATTTTCATTGTATATACAAGAAATGTACATCAAAACATACACATTTTCAGTGTACATTCAAGAAATGTACATCAAAACAAACACATTTTCATTGTACACTAATGAAATGTATATCAAAACATACACATTTTCATTGTACATTCAAGAAATGTACATCAAAACATAAACATTTTCAGAGTACATTCAAGAAATGTATAACAAAAAATACACATTTTCAGTGTATATTCAAGAAATGTACATCAAAACAAACACATTTTCATTGTACACTAATGAAATGTATATCAAAACATACACATTTTCATTGTACATTCAAGAAATGTACATCAAAACATAAACATTTTCAGTGTACATTCAAGAAATGTATAACAAAAAATACACATTTTCAGTGTACATTCAAGAAATGTACATCAAAACAAACACATTTTCATTGTACACTAAAGAAATGTATATCAAAACATACACATTTTTATTGTACATTCAATAAATATACATCAAAACATACACATTTTCAGTGTACATTCAAGAAATGTACATCAAAACATACACATTTTCATTGTATATACAAGAAACGTACATCAAAACATACACATTTTCATTGTACACTAAAGAAATGTACATCAAAACATACACATTTTCAGTGTACATTCAAGAAATGTACATCAAAACATACACATTTTCACTGTACATTCAAGAAATGTGGATCAAAACATACACATTTTGATTGCACATTCAAGAAATGTACATCAAAACATACACATTTTCATTGTACACTCAAGAAATGTACATAAAAACATACACATTTTTATTGTACACTAAAGAAATGTACATCAAAACATACACTTTTTCATTGTGCATTCAAGAAATGTATATCAAAACATACACATTTTCCTTGTACATTCAAGAAATGTACATCAAAACATACACATTTTCAGTGTACATTCAGGAAATGTATAACAAAAAATACACATTTTCAGTGTACATTCAAGAAATGTACATCAAAACAAACACATTTTCATTGTACACTAAAGAAATGTATATCAAAACATACACATTTTCATTGTACATTCAATAAATATACATCAAAACATACACATTTTCCTTGTACATTTAAGAAATGTACATCAAAACATACACATTTTCATTGTACACTCAAGAAATGTACATCAAAACATACACATTTTCACTGTACATTCAAGAAATGTACATCAAAACATACGCATTTTCATTGTACATTCAAGAAATATACATCAAAACATACACATCTTCATTGTACATTCAAGAAATGTACATCAAAACATACACATTTTCATTGTACACTCAAGAAATGTACATCAAAACATACACATTTTCAGTGTACATTCAAGAAATGTACATCAAAACATACACATTTTCATTGTACATTCAAGAAATGTACATCAAAACATACACATTTTCATTGTACATTCTAGAAATATACATCAAAACATACACATTTTCATTGTATATACAAGAAATGTACATCAAAACATACACATTTTCATTGTACATTCAAGAAATGTACATCAAAACATACACATTTTGAGTGTACATTCAAGAAATATACATCAAAAGATACACATTTTCATTGTATATACCGGAAAAGTACATCAAAACATACAGATTTTCATTGTATATACCAGTAATGTACATCAAAACATATACATTTTCATTGTACATTCAAGAAATGTACATCAAAACATACACATTTTCATTGTACACTCAAGAAATGTACATCAAAACATACACATTTTCAGTGTACATTCAAGAAATGTACATCAAAACATACACATTTTCATTGTACATTCAAGAAATGTACATCAAAACATACACATTTTCATTGTACATTCTAGAAATATACATCAAAACATACACATTTTCATTGTATATACAAGAAATGTACATCAAAACATACACATTTTCATTGTACATTCAAGAAATGTACATCAAAACATACACATTTTGAGTGTACATTCAAGAAATATACATCAAAAGATACACATTTTCATTGTATATACCGGAAAAGTACATCAAAACATACAGATTTTCATTGTATATACCAGAAATGTACATCAAAACATACACATTTTCATTGTATATACAAGAAATGTACATCAAAACATACACATTTTCATTGTATATACCAGAAATGTACATCAAAACATACACATTTTCAGTGTACATTCAAGAAATGTACATGAAAACATATACATTTTCATTGTACATTCAAGAAATGTATATCAAAACATACACATTTTCAGATTACATTCAAGAAATGTACATCAAAGCATACACATTTTCATTGTATATACAAGAAATGTACATCAAAACATACACATCTTCATTGTACACTAAAAAAATGTACATCAAAACATACACACTTTCAGTGTACATTCAAGAAATGTACATCAAAACATACACATTTTCATTGTACATTCAAGAAATGTACATCAAAACATACACATTTTCTTTGTACATTCAAGAAATGTACATCAAAACATACACATTTTCATTGTACCTCAAGAAATCTACATCAAAACATACACATTTTCATTGTACACTCAAGAAATGTACATTAAAACATACACATTTTCATTGTACATTCAAGAAATGTATATCAAAACATACACATTTTCATTGTACATTCAAGAAACGTACATCAAAACATACACATTTTCATTGTACATTCAAGAAATGTACAACAAAACATACACATTTTCATTGTACATTCAAGGAATGTACATCAAAACATACACATTTTAATTGTACATTCAAGAAATGTACATCAAAGCACACATTTTCATTGTACACTCAAGAAATGTACATCAAAACATACACATTTTGAGTGTACATTCAAGAGATATACATCAAAGCATGCACATTTTCATTGTATATACCAGAAATGTACATCAAAACATACACATTTTCATTGTATATACAAGAAATGTAAATCAAAACATACACATTTTCATTGTACATTCAAGAAATGTACATCAAAACATACACATTTTCAGTGTATATTCAAGAAATGTATAACAAAAAATACACATTTTCAGTGTACATTCAAGAAATGTACATCAAAACAAACACATTTTCATTGTACACTAAAGAAATGCAGATCAAAACATACACATTTTCATTGTACATTCAATAAATATACATCAAAACATACACATTTTCATTGTACATTCAAGAAATGTACATCAAAACATACACATTTTCATTGTACCTCAAGAAATCTACATCAAAACATACACATTTTCATTGTACACTCAAGAAATGTACATTAAAACATACACATTTTCATTGTACATTCAAGAAATGTATATCAAAACATACACATTTTCATTGTACATTCAAGAAATGTACATCAAAACATCCACATTTTCATTGTACATTCAAGAAATGTACATCAAAACATACACATTTTCATTGTTCATTCAAGAAATATACATAAAAACATACACATTTTCATTGTACACTCAAGAAATGTACATCAAAACATACACATTTTCAGTGTACATTCAAGAAATGTACATCAAAACATACACAGTTTCATTGTACATTCAAGAAATGTACATCAAAACATACACATTTTCATTGTACATTCTAGAAATATACATCAAAACATACACATTTTCATTGTATATACAAGAAATGTACATCAAAACATACACATTTTCATTGTAGATTCAAGAAATGTACATCAAAACATACACATTTTGAGTGTACACTCAAGAAATATACATCAAAAGATACACCTTTTCATTGTATATACCAGAAATGTACATCAAAACATACACATTTTCATTGTATATACCAGAAATGTACATCAAAACATATACATTTTCATTGTACATTCAAGAAATGTACATCAAAACATACACATTTTGAGTGTACATTCAAGAGATATACATCAAAACATGCACATTTTCATTGTATATACCAGAAATGTACATCAAAACATACACATTTTCATTGTATATACAAGAAATGTACATCAAAGCATACACATTTTCATTGTATATACCAGAAATGTACATCAAAACATACACATTTTCATTGTACAATCAAGAAATGTACATCAAAACATAAACATTTTCATTGTATATACCAGAAATGTACATCAAAACATACACATTTTTATTGTACATTCAAGAAATGTACATTAAAACATACACATTTTGAGTGTACATTCAAGAAATATACATCAAAACATACACATTTTCATTGTATATACCAGAAATGCACATCAAAACATACACATTTTCATTGTACATTCAAGAACTGTACATCAAAACATACACATTTTCAGTGTACATTCAAGAAATGTACATCAAAACATACACATTTTCAGTGTACATTCAAGAAATGTACATCAAAACATACACATTTTCAGTGTATATGCAAGAATTGTACATCAAAACATACACATTTTCATTGTATATACAGGAAATGTAAATCAAAACATACACATTTTCATTGTATATACAAGAAATGTAAATCAAAACATACACATTTTCATTGTATATACAAGAAATGTATATCAAAACATACACATTTTATTTGTACATTCAAGAAATGTACATCAAAACATACACATTTTCATTGTAGACTCAAGAAATGTACATCAAAACATACACATTTTGAGTGTACATTCAAGAAATGTACATCAAAAACTACACATTTTCATTGTATATTCAAGAAATGTACATCAAAACATACACATTTTCATTGTATATACCAGAAATGTACATCAAAACATACACATTTTCATTGTACATTCAAGAAATGTACATCAAAACATACACATTTTCACATTATATACCAGAAATTTACATCAAAACATACACATTTTCATTGTACAATCAAGAAATGTACATCAAAACATACACATTTTCATTGTATATACCAGAAATGTACATCAAAACATACACATTTTCATTGTACATTCAAGAAATGTACATCAAAACATACACATTTTGACTGCACATTCTAGAAGTATACATCAAAACATACACATTTTCATTGTATATACCAGAAATACACATCAAAACATACACATTTTCATTGTACATTCAAGAACTGTACATCAAAACATACACATTTTCAGTGTACATTCAAGAAATGTACATCAAAACATACACATTTTCATTGTATATACAAGAAATGTACATCAAAACATACACATTTTCATTGTATATACAAGAAATGTATATCAAAACATACACATTTTCAGTGTACATTCAAGAAATGTACATCAAAACATACACATTTTCATTGTATATACAAGTAATGTACATCAAAACATACACATTTTCAGTGTACATTCAAGAAATGTACATAAAGACATACACATTTTCATTGTACATTCAAGAAATGTATATCAAAACATACACATTTTCAGCGCACATTCAAGAAATGTACATCAAAACATACACATTTTCATTGTATATACAAGAAATATACATCAAAACATACACATTTTCATTCTACACTGAAGAAATGTACACCAAACATACACATTTTCAGTGTACATTGAACAAATGTACATCAAAACATACACATTTTCATTGTACATTCAAGAAATGTAGATCAAAACTTACACATTTTCATTGTACACTCAAGAAATGCACATCAAAACATACACATTTTCATTGTACATTCAAGAAATGTACATCAAAACATACACATTTTTATTGTACACTCAAGCAATGTACATCAAAACATACACTTTTTCATTGTACATTCAAGAAATGTACATCAAAACATACACATTTTCATTGTATATACAAGAAATGTACATCAAAACATACACATTTTCAGAATACATTCAAGAAATGTACTTGAAAACATATACATTTTCATTGTACATTCAAGAAATGTATATCAAAACATACACATTTTCAGTGTACATTCAAGAAATGTACATCAAAACATACACATTTTCATTGTATATACAAGAAATGTACATCAAAACATACACATTTTCATTGTACACTGAAGAAATGTACACCAAACATACACATTTTCAGTATACATTCAACAAATGTACATCAAAACATACACATTTTCATTGTACATTCAAGAAATGTAGATCAAAACTTACACATTTTCATTGTACACTCAAGAAATGTACATCAAAACATACACATTTTCATTGTACATTCAAGAAATGTACATCAAAACATACACATTTTTATTGTACACTCAAGAAATGTACATCAAAACATACACTTTTTCATTGTACATTCAAGAAATGTACATCAAAACATACACATTTTCAGAATACATTCAAGAAATGTACTTGAAAACATATACATTTTCATTGTACATTCAAGAAATGTATATCAAAACATACACATTTTCAGTGTACATTCAAGAAATGTACATCAAAACATACACATTTTCATTGTATATACAAGAAATGTACATCAAAACATACACATTTTCATTGTACACTGAAGAAATGTACACCAAACATACACATTTTCAGTGTACATTCAACAAATGTACATCAAAACATACACATTTTCATTGTACATTCAAGAAATTTAGATCAAAACTTACACATTTTCATTGTACACTCAAGAATTCTACATCAAAACATACACATTTTCATTGTACATTCAAGAAATGTACATCAAAACATACACATTTTTATTGTACACTCAAGAAATGTACATCAAAACATACACATTTTCATTGTACATTCAAGAAATGTAGATCAAAACATACACATTTTCAGTGTACATTCAAGAAATGTATAACAAAAAATACACATTTTCAGTGTACATTCAAGAAATGTACATCAAAACAAACACATTTTCATTGTACACTAAAGAAATGAATATCAAAACATACACATTATCATTGTACATTCAATAAATAGTTATCAAAACAAACACATTTTCATTGTACACTAAAGAAATGTACATCAAAACATACACATTTTCATTGTAGACTCAAGAAATGTACATCAAAACATACACATTTTGAGTGTACATTCAAGAAATGTACATCAAAAACTACACATTTTCATTGTATATTCAAGAAATGTACATCAAAACATACACATTTTCATTGTATATACCAGAAATGTACATCAAAACATACATATTTTCATTGTACATTCAAGAAATGTACATCAAAACATACACATTTTCATTGTATATACCAGAAATGTACATCAAAACATACACATTTTCATTGTACATTCAAGAAATGTACATCAAAACATACACATTTTCATTGTATATACCAGAAATGTACATCAAAACATACACATTTTCATTGTACATTCAAGAAATGTACATCAAAACATACACATTTTGACTGCACATTCTAGAAGTATACATCAAATCATACACATTTTCATTTTATATACCAGAAATGCACATCAAAACATACACATTTTCATTGTACATTCAAGAACTGTACATCAAAACATACACATTTTCAGTGTACATTCAAGAAATGTACATCAAAACATACACATTTTCATTGTATATACAAGAAATGTACATCAAAGTCATACACATTTTCATTGTATATACAAGAAATGTATATCAAAACATACACATTTTCAGTGTACATTCAAGAAATGTACATCAAAACATACACATTTTCATTGTATATACAATTAATGTACATCAAAACATACACATTTTCAGTGTACATTCAAGAAATGTACATCAAGACATACACATTTTCATTGTTCATTCAAGAAATGTATATCAAAACATACACATTTTCAGCGCACATTCAAGAAATGTACATCAAAACATACACATTTTCATTGTATATACAAGAAATGTACATCAAAACATACACATTTTCATTCTACACTGAAGAAATGTACACCAAACATACACATTTTCAGTGTACATTCAACAAATGTACATCAAAACATACACATTTTCATTGTACATTCAAGAAATGTAGATCAAAACTTACACATTTTCATTGTACACTCAAGAAATGTACATCAAAACATACACATTTTCATTGTACATTCAACAAATGTACATCAAAAAATACACATTTTTATTGTACACTCAAGCAATGTACATCAAAACATACACTTTCTCATTGTACATTCAAGAAATGTACATCAAAACATACACATTTTCATTGTATATACAAGAAATGTACATCAAAACATACACATTTTCAGAATACATTCAAGAAATGTACTTGAAAACATATACATTTTCATTGTACATTGAAGAAATGTATATCAAAACATACACATTTTCAGTGTACATTCAAGAAATGTACATCAAAACATACACATTTTCATTGTATATACAAGAAATGTACATCAAAACATACACATTTTCATTGTACACTGAAGAAATGTACACCAAACATACACATTTTCAGTGTACATTCAACAAATGTACATCAAAACATACACATATTCATTGTACATTCAAGAAATGTAGATCAAAACTTACACATTTTCATTGTACACTCAAGAAATGTACATCAAAACATACACATTTTCATTGTACATTCAAGAAATGTACATCAAAACATACACATTTTTATTGTACACTCAAGAAATGTACATCAAAACATACACTTTTTCATTGTACATTCAAGAAATGTACATCAAAACATACACATTTTGAGAATACATTCAAGAAATGTACTTGAAAACATATACATTTTCATTGTACATTCAAGAAATGTATATCAAAACATACACACTTTCAGTGTACATTCAAGAAATGTACATCAAAACATACACATTTTCATTGTATATACAAGAAATGTACATCAAAACATACACATTTTCATTGTACACTGAAGAAATGTACACCAAACATACACATTTTCAGTGTACATTCAACAAATGTACATCAAAACATACACATTTTCATTGTACATTCAAGAAATGTAGATCAAAACTTACACATTTTCATTGTACACTCAAGAATTCTACATCAAAACATACACATTTTCATTGTACATTCAAGAAATGTACATCAAAACATACACATTTTTATTGTACACTCAAGAAATGTACATCAAAACATACACATTTTCATTGTACATTCAAGAAATGTACATCAAAACATACACATTTTCAGTGTACATTCAAGAAATGTATAACTAAAAATACACATTTTCAGTGTACATTCAAGAATTGTACATCAAAACAAACACATTTTCATTGTACACTAAAGAAATGTATATCAAAACATACACATTATCATTGTACATTCAATAAATATACATCAAAACATACACATTTTCATTGTACATTCAAGAAATGTACAACAAAACATACACATTTTCATTGTACACTCAAGAAACGTACATCAAAACATACACATTTTCATTGTACATTCAAGAAATGTACATCAAAACATACACATTTTCATTGTACACTCAAGAAATGTACATCAAAACATACACATTTTCATTGTACATTCAAGAAATGTACATCAAAACATACACATTTTCATTGTACACTCAAGAAATGTACTTCAAAACATACACATTTTCAGGGTACATTCAAGGAATGTATATCAAAACATACACATTTTCATTGTACATTCAAGAAATGTACATCAAAACATACACATTTTCATTGTACATTCAAGAAATATACATCAAAACATACACATTTTCATTGTACATTCAAGAAATGTACATCAAAACATACACATTTTCATTGTACACTCAAGAAATGTACATCAAAACATACACATTTTCAGTGTACATTCAAGAAATGTACATCAAAACATACACATTTTCATTGTACATTCAAGAAATGTACATCAAAACATACACATTTTCATTGTACATTCTAGAAATATACATCAAAACATACACATTTTCATTGTACATTCAAGAAATGTACATCAAAACATACACATTTTCATTGTACACTCAAGAAATGTACATCAAAACATACACATTTTCAGTGTACATTCATGAAATGTATATCAAAACATACACATTTTCATTGTACATTCCAGAAATAGACATCAAAACGTACACATTTTCAGTGAACATTCAAGAAATGTACATCAAAACATATACATTTTCATTGTATATACAAGAAATGTACATCAAAACATACACATATTCAGTGTACATTCAAGAAATGTACATGAAAACATATACATTTTCATTGTACATTCAAGAAATGTATATCAAAACATACACATTTTCAGATTACATTCAAGAAATGAACATCAAAGCATATACATTTTCATTGTATATACAAGAAATGTACATCAAAACATACACATCTTCATTGTACACTAAAGAAATGTACATCAAAACATACACACTTTCAGTGTACATTCAAGAAATGTACATCAAAACATACACATTTTCATTGTACATTCAAGAAATGTACATCAAAACATACATATTTTCAGTGTACATTCAAGTAATGTATAACAAAAAAATACACATTTTCAGTGTACATTCAAGAAATGTACATCAAAACAAACACATTTTCATTGTACACTAAAGAAATGTATATCGAAACATACACATTTTCATTGTATATACAAGAAATGTACATCAAAACATACACATTTTCATTGTACATTCAAGAAGTGTACATCAAAACATACACATTTTGAGTGTACATTCAAGCAATATACATCAAAAGATACACATTTTCATTGTATATACCAGAAATGTACATCAAAGCATACACATTTTCATTGTATATACCAGAAATGTACATCAAAACATACATATTTTCATTGTATATACAAGAAATGTACATCAAAACATACACATTTTCATTGTATATACCAGAAATGTACATCAAAACATACACATTTTCATTGTATATACCAGAAATGTACATCAAAACATACACATTTTCATTGTATATACCAGAAATGTACATCAAAACATACACATTTTCATTGTACATTCAAGAAATGTACATCAAAACATACCCATTTTCATTGTATATACCAGAAATGTACATCAAAACATACACATTTTCATTGTACATTCAAGAAATGTACATCAAAACATACACATTTTCAGTGTACATTCAAGTAATGTATAACAAAAAAATACACATTTTCAGTGTACATTCAAGAAATGTACATCAAAACAAACACATTTTCATTGTACACTAAAGAAATGTATATCGAAACATACACATTTTCATTGTACATTCAAGAAATATACATCAAAACAATCACATTTTCATTGTACATTCAAGAAATGTACATCAAAACATACACCTTTTCATTGTACACTCAAGAAATGTACATCAAAACATACACATTTTCAGTGTACATTCAAGAAATGTACATCAAAACATACACATTTTCATTGTACATTCAAGATATGTACATCAAAACATACACATTTTCATTGTATATACCAGAAATGCACATCAAAACATACACATCTTCATTGTACACTAAAGAAATGTACATCAAAACATACACACTTTCAGTGTACATTCAAGAAATGTACATCAAAACATACACATTTTCATTGTATATACAAGAAATGTACATCAAAACATACACATTTTCAGTGTACATTCAAGAAATGTACATCAAAACAAACACATTTTCATTGTACACTAATGAAATGTATATCAAAACATACACATTTTCATTGTACATTCAAGAAATGTACATCAAAACATAAACATTTTCAGAGTACATTCAAGAAATGTATAACAAAAAATACACATTTTCAGTGTATATTCAAGAAATGTACATCAAAACAAACACATTTTCATTGTACACTAATGAAATGTATATCAAAACATACACATTTTCATTGTACATTCAAGAAATGTACATCAAAACATAAACATTTTCAGTGTACATTCAAGAAATGTATAACAAAAAATACACATTTTCAGTGTACATTCAAGAAATGTACATCAAAACAAACACATTTTCATTGTACACTAAAGAAATGTATATCAAAACATACACATTTTTATTGTACATTCAATAAATATACATCAAAACATACACATTTTCAGTGTACATTCAAGAAATGTACATCAAAACATACACATTTTCATTGTATATACAAGAAACGTACATCAAAACATACACATTTTCATTGTACACTAAAGAAATGTACATCAAAACATACACATTTTCAGTGTACATTCAAGAAATGTACATCAAAACATACACATTTTCACTGTACATTCAAGAAATGTGGATCAAAACATACACATTTTGATTGCACATTCAAGAAATGTACATCAAAACATACACATTTTCATTGTACACTCAAGAAATGTACATAAAAACATACACATTTTTATTGTACACTAAAGAAATGTACATCAAAACATACACTTTTTCATTGTGCATTCAAGAAATGTATATCAAAACATACACATTTTCCTTGTACATTCAAGAAATGTACATCAAAACATACACATTTTCAGTGTACATTCAGGAAATGTATAACAAAAAATACACATTTTCAGTGTACATTCAAGAAATGTACATCAAAACAAACACATTTTCATTGTACACTAAAGAAATGTATATCAAAACATACACATTTTCATTGTACATTCAATAAATATACATCAAAACATACACATTTTCCTTGTACATTTAAGAAATGTACATCAAAACATACACATTTTCATTGTACACTCAAGAAATGTACATCAAAACATACACATTTTCACTGTACATTCAAGAAATGTACATCAAAACATACGCATTTTCATTGTACATTCAAGAAATATACATCAAAACATACACATCTTCATTGTACATTCAAGAAATGTACATCAAAACATACACATTTTCATTGTACACTCAAGAAATGTACATCAAAACATACACATTTTCAGTGTACATTCAAGAAATGTACATCAAAACATACACATTTTCATTGTACATTCAAGAAATGTACATCAAAACATACACATTTTCATTGTACATTCTAGAAATATACATCAAAACATACACATTTTCATTGTATATACAAGAAATGTACATCAAAACATACACATTTTCATTGTACATTCAAGAAATGTACATCAAAACATACACATTTTGAGTGTACATTCAAGAAATATACATCAAAAGATACACATTTTCATTGTATATACCGGAAAAGTACATCAAAACATACAGATTTTCATTGTATATACCAATAATGTACATCAAAACATATACATTTTCATTGTACATTCAAGAAATGTACATCAAAACATACACATTTTGAGTGTACATTCAAGAGATATACATCAAAACATGCACAATTTCATTGTATATACCAGAAATGTACATCAAAACATACACATTTTCATTGTATATACAAGAAATGTACATCAAAACATACACATTTTCATTGTATATACCAGAAATGTACATCAAAACATACACATTTTCAGTGTACATTCAAGAAATGTACATGAAAACATATACATTTTCATTGTATATTCAAGAAATGTATATCAAAACATACACATTTTCAGATTACATTCAAGAAATGTACATCAAAGCATACACATTTTCATTGTATATACAAGAAATGTACATCAAAACATACACATCTTCATTGTACACTAAAAAAATGTACATCAAAACATACACACTTTCAGTGTACATTCAAGAAATGTACATCAAAACATACACATTTTCATTGTACATTCAAGAAATGTACATCAAAACATACACATTTTCTTTGTACATTCAAGAAATGTACATCAAAACATACACATTTTCATTGTACCTCAAGAAATCTACATCAAAACATACACATTTTCATTGTACACTCAAGAAATGTACATTAAAACATACACATTTTCATTGTACATTCAAGAAATGTATATCAAAACATACACATTTTCATTGTACATTCAAGAAACGTACATCAAAACATACACATTTTCATTGTACATTCAAGAAATGTACAACAAAACATACACATTTTCATTGTACATTCAAGGAATGTACATCAAAACATACACATTTTAATTGTACATTCAAGAAATGTACATCAAAGCACACATTTTCATTGTACACTCAAGAAATGTACATCAAAACATACACATTTTGAGTGTACATTCAAGAGATATACATCAAAGCATGCACATTTTCATTGTATATACCAGAAATGTACATCAAAACATACACATTTTCATTGTATATACAAGAAATGTAAATCAAAACATACACATTTTCATTGTACATTCAAGAAATGTACATCAAAACATACACATTTTCAGTGTACATTCAAGAAATGTATAACAAAAAATACACATTTTCAGTGTACATTCAAGAAATGTACATCAAAACAAACACATTTTCATTGTACACTAAAGAAATGCAGATCAAAACATACACATTTTCATTGTACATTCAATAAATATACATCAAAACATACACATTTTCATTGTACATTCAAGAAATGTACATCAAAACATACACATTTTCATTGTACCTCAAGAAATCTACATCAAAACATACACATTTTCATTGTACACTCAAGAAATGTACATTAAAACATACACATTTTCATTGTACATTCAAGAAATGTATATCAAAACATACACATTTTCATTGTACATTCAAGAAATGTACATCAAAACATCCACATTTTCATTGTACATTCAAGAAATGTACATCAAAACATACACATTTTCATTGTTCATTCAAGAAATATACATAAAAACATACACATTTTCATTGTACACTCAAGAAATGTACATCAAAACATACACATTTGCAGTGTACATTCAAGAAATGTACATCAAAACATACACAGTTTCATTGTACATTCAAGAAATGTACATCAAAACATACACATTTTCATTGTACATTCTAGAAATATACATCAAAACATACACATTTTCATTGTATATACAAGAAATGTACATCAAAACATACACATTTTCATTGTAGATTCAAGAAATGTACATCAAAACATACACATTTTGAGTGTACACTCAAGAAATATACATCAAAAGATACACCTTTTCATTGTATATACCAGAAATGTACATCAAAACATACACATTTTCATTGTATATACCAGAAATGTACATCAAAACATATACATTTTCATTGTACATTCAAGAAATGTACATCAAAACATACACATTTTGAGTGTACATTCAAGAGATATACATCAAAACATGCACATTTTCATTGTATATACCAGAAATGTACATCAAAACATACACATTTTCATTGTATATACAAGAAATGTACATCAAAGCATACACATTTTCATTGTATATACCAGAAATGTACATCAAAACATACACATTTTCATTGTACAATCAAGAAATGTACATCAAAACATAAACATTTTCATTGTATATACCAGAAATGTACATCAAAACATACACATTTTTATTGTACATTCAAGAAATGTACATTAAAACATACACATTTTGAGTGTACATTCAAGAAATATACATCAAAACATACACATTTTCATTGTATATACCAGAAATGCACATCAAAACATACACATTTTCATTGTACATTCAAGAACTGTACATCAAAACATACACATTTTCAGTGTACATTCAAGAAATGTACATCAAAACATACACATTTTCAGTGTACATTCAAGAAATGTACATCAAAACATACACATTTTCAGTGTATATGCAAGAATTGTACATCAAAACATACACATTTTCATTGTATATACAGGAAATGTAAATCAAAACATACACATTTTCATTGTATATACAAGAAATGTAAATCAAAACATACACATTTTCATTGTATATACAAGAAATGTATATCAAAACATACACATTTTATTTGTACATTCAAGAAATGTACATCAAAACATACACATTTTCATTGTAGACTCAAGAAATGTACATCAAAACATACACATTTTGAGTGTACATTCAAGAAATGTACATCAAAAACTACACATTTTCATTGTATATTCAAGAAATGTACATCAAAACATACACATTTTCATTGTATATACCAGAAATGTACATCAAAACATACACATTTTCATTGTACATTCAAGAAATGTACATCAAAACATACACATTTTCACATTATATACCAGAAATTTACATCAAAACATACACATTTTCATTGTACAATCAAGAAATGTACATCAAAACATACACATTTTCATTGTATATACCAGAAATGTACATCAAAACATACACATTTTCATTGTACATTCAAGAAATGTACATCAAAACATACACATTTTGACTGCACATTCTAGAAGTATACATCAAAACATACACATTTTCATTGTATATACCAGAAATACACATCAAAACATACACATTTTCATTGTACATTCAAGAACTGTACATCAAAACATACACATTTTCAGTGTACATTCAAGAAATGTACATCAAAACATACACATTTTCATTGTATATACAAGAAATGTACATCAAAACATACACATTTTCATTGTATATACAAGAAATGTATATCAAAACATACACATTTTCAGTGTACATTCAAGAAATGTACATCAAAACATACACATTTTCATTGTATATACAAGTAATGTACATCAAAACATACACATTTTCAGTGTACATTCAAGAAATGTACATAAAGACATACACATTTTCATTGTACATTCAAGAAATGTATATCAAAACATACACATTTTCAGCGCACATTCAAGAAATGTACATCAAAACATACACATTTTCATTGTATATACAAGAAATATACATCAAAACATACACATTTTCATTCTACACTGAAGAAATGTACACCAAACATACACATTTTCAGTGTACATTGAACAAATGTACATCAAAACATACACATTTTCATTGTACATTCAAGAAATGTAGATCAAAACTTACACATTTTCATTGTACACTCAAGAAATGCACATCAAAACATACACATTTTCATTGTACATTCAAGAAATGTACATCAAAACATACACATTTTTATTGTACACTCAAGCAATGTACATCAAAACATACACTTTTTCATTGTACATTCAAGAAATGTACATCAAAACATACACATTTTCATTGTATATACAAGAAATGTACATCAAAACATACACATTTTCAGAATACATTCAAGAAATGTACTTGAAAACATATACATTTTCATTGTACATTCAAGAAATGTATATCAAAACATACACATTTTCAGTGTACATTCAAGAAATGTACATCAAAACATACACATTTTCATTGTATATACAAGAAATGTACATCAAAACATACACATTTTCATTGTACACTGAAGAAATGTACACCAAACATACACATTTTCAGTGTACATTCAACAAATGTACATCAAAACATACACATTTTCATTGTACATTCAAGAAATGTAGATCAAAACTTACACATTTTCATTGTACACTCAAGAAATGTACATCAAAACATACACATTTTCATTGTACATTCAAGAAATGTACATCAAAACATACACATTTTTATTGTACACTCAAGAAATGTACATCAAAACATACACTTTTTCATTGTACATTCAAGAAATGTACATCAAAACATACACATTTTCAGAATACATTCAAGAAATGTACTTGAAAACATATACATTTTCATTGTACATTCAAGAAATGTATATCAAAACATACACATTTTCAGTGTACATTCAAGAAATGTACATCAAAACATACACATTTTCATTGTATATACAAGAAATGTACATCAAAACATACACATTTTCATTGTACACTGAAGAAATGTACACCAAACATACACATTTTCAGTGTACATTCAACAAATGTACATCAAAACATACACATTTTCATTGTACATTCAAGAAATTTAGATCAAAACTTACACATTTTCATTGTACACTCAAGAATTCTACATCAAAACATACACATTTTCATTGTACATTCAAGAAATGTACATCAAAACATACACATTTTCATTGTACACTCAAGAAATGTACATCAAAACATACACATTTTCATTGTACATTCAAGAAATGTAGATCAAAACATACACATTTTCAGTGTACATTCAAGAAATGTATAACAAAAAATACACATTTTCAGTGTACATTCAAGAAATGTACATCAAAACAAACACATTTTCATTGTACACTAAAGAAATGAATATCAAAACATACACATTATCATTGTACATTCAATAAATAGTTATCAAAACAAACACATTTTCATTGTACACTAAAGAAATGTACATCAAAACATACACATTTTCATTGTAGACTCAAGAAATGTACATCAAAACATACACATTTTGAGTGTACATTCAAGAAATGTACATCAAAAACTACACATTTTCATTGTATATTCAAGAAATGTACATCAAAACATACACATTTTCATTGTATATACCAGAAATGTACATCAAAACATACATATTTTCATTGTACATTCAAGAAATGTACATCAAAACATACACATTTTCATTGTATATACCAGAAATGTACATCAAAACATACACATTTTCATTGTACATTCAAGAAATGTACATCAAAACATACACATTTTCATTGTATATACCAGAAATGTACATCAAAACATACACATTTTCATTGTACATTCAAGAAATGTACATCAAAACATACACATTTTGACTGCACATTCTAGAAGTATACATCAAATCATACACATTTTCATTTTATATACCAGAAATGCACATCAAAACATACACATTTTCATTGTACATTCAAGAACTGTACATCAAAACATACACATTTTCAGTGTACATTCAAGAAATGTACATCAAAACATACACATTTTCATTGTATATACAAGAAATGTACATCAAAGTCATACACATTTTCATTGTATATACAAGAAATGTATATCAAAACATACACATTTTCAGTGTACATTCAAGAAATGTACATCAAAACATACACATTTTCATTGTATATACAATTAATGTACATCAAAACATACACATTTTCAGTGTACATTCAAGAAATGTACATCAAGACATACACATTTTCATTGTTCATTCAAGAAATGTATATCAAAACATACACATTTTCAGCGCACATTCAAGAAATGTACATCAAAACATACACATTTTCATTGTATATACAAGAAATGTACATCAAAACATACACATTTTCATTCTACACTGAAGAAATGTACACCAAACATACACATTTTCAGTGTACATTCAACAAATGTACATCAAAACATACACATTTTCATTGTACATTCAAGAAATGTAGATCAAAACTTACACATTTTCATTGTACACTCAAGAAATGTACATCAAAACATACACATTTTCATTGTACATTCAACAAATGTACATCAAAAAATACACATTTTTATTGTACACTCAAGCAATGTACATCAAAACATACACTTTCTCATTGTACATTCAAGAAATGTACATCAAAACATACACATTTTCATTGTATATACAAGAAATGTACATCAAAACATACACATTTTCAGAATACATTCAAGAAATGTACTTGAAAACATATACATTTTCATTGTACATTGAAGAAATGTATATCAAAACATACACATTTTCAGTGTACATTCAAGAAATGTACATCAAAACATACACATTTTCATTGTATATACAAGAAATGTACATCAAAACATACACATTTTCATTGTACACTGAAGAAATGTACACCAAACATACACATTTTCAGTGTACATTCAACAAATGTACATCAAAACATACACATATTCATTGTACATTCAAGAAATGTAGATCAAAACTTACACATTTTCATTGTACACTCAAGAAATGTACATCAAAACATACACATTTTCATTGTACATTCAAGAAATGTACATCAAAACATACACATTTTTATTGTACACTCAAGAAATGTACATCAAAACATACACTTTTTCATTGTACATTCAAGAAATGTACATCAAAACATACACATTTTGAGAATACATTCAAGAAATGTACTTGAAAACATATACATTTTCATTGTACATTCAAGAAATGTATATCAAAACATACACACTTTCAGTGTACATTCAAGAAATGTACATCAAAACATACACATTTTCATTGTATATACAAGAAATGTACATCAAAACATACACATTTTCATTGTACACTGAAGAAATGTACACCAAACATACACATTTTCAGTGTACATTCAACAAATGTACATCAAAACATACACATTTTCATTGTACATTCAAGAAATGTAGATCAAAACTTACACATTTTCATTGTACACTCAAGAATTCTACATCAAAACATACACATTTTCATTGTACATTCAAGAAATGTACATCAAAACATACACATTTTTATTGTACACTCAAGAAATGTACATCAAAACATACACATTTTCATTGTACATTCAAGAAATGTACATCAAAACATACACATTTTCAGTGTACATTCAAGAAATGTATAACTAAAAATACACATTTTCAGTGTACATTCAAGAATTGTACATCAAAACAAACACATTTTCATTGTACACTAAAGAAATGTATATCAAAACATACACATTATCATTGTACATTCAATAAATATACATCAAAACATACACATTTTCATTGTACATTCAAGAAATGTACAACAAAACATACACATTTTCATTGTACACTCAAGAAACGTACATCAAAACATACACATTTTCATTGTACATTCAAGAAATGTACATCAAAACATACACATTTTCATTGTACACTCAAGAAATGTACATCAAAACATACACATTTTCATTCTACATTCAAGAAATGTACATCAAAACATACACATTTTCATTGTACACTCAAGAAATGTACTTCAAAACATACACATTTTCAGGGTACATTCAAGGAATGTATATCAAAACATACACATTTTCATTGTACATTCAAGAAATGTACATCAAAACATACACATTTTCATTGTACATTCAAGAAATATACATCAAAACATACACATTTTCATTGTACATTCAAGAAATGTACATCAAAACATACACATTTTCATTGTACACTCAAGAAATGTACATCAAAACATACACATTTTCAGTGTACATTCAAGAAATGTACATCAAAACATACACATTTTCATTGTACATTCAAGAAATGTACATCAAAACATACACATTTTCATTGTACATTCTAGAAATATACATCAAAACATACACATTTTCATTGTACATTCAAGAAATGTACATCAAAACATACACATTTTCATTGTACACTCAAGAAATGTACATCAAAACATACACATTTTCAGTGTACATTCATGAAATGTATATCAAAACATACACATTTTCATTGTACATTCCAGAAATAGACATCAAAACGTACACATTTTCAGTGAACATTCAAGAAATGTACATCAAAACATATACATTTTCATTGTATATACAAGAAATGTACATCAAAACATACACATATTCAGTGTACATTCAAGAAATGTACATGAAAACATATACATTTTCATTGTACATTCAAGAAATGTATATCAAAACATACACATTTTCAGATTACATTCAAGAAATGAACATCAAAGCATATACATTTTCATTGTATATACAAGAAATGTACATCAAAACATACACATCTTCATTGTACACTAAAGAAATGTACATCAAAACATACACACTTTCAGTGTACATTCAAGAAATGTACATCAAAACATACACATTTTCATTGTACATTCAAGAAATGTACATCAAAACATACATATTTTCAGTGTACATTCAAGTAATGTATAACAAAAAAATACACATTTTCAGTGTACATTCAAGAAATGTACATCAAAACAAACACATTTTCATTGTACACTAAAGAAATGTATATCGAAACATACACATTTTCATTGTACATTCAAGAAATATACATCAAAACAATCACATTTTCATTGTACATTCAAGAAATGTACATCAAAACATACACCTTTTCATTGTACACTCAAGAAATGTACATCAAAACATACACATTTTCAGTGTACATTCAAGAAATGTACATCAAAACATACACATTTTCATTGTACATTCAAGAAATGTACATCAAAACATACACATTTTCATTGTACATTCTAGAAATATACATCAAAACATACACATTTTCATTGTATATACAAGAAATGTACATCAAAACATACACATTTTCATTGTACATTCAAGAAGTGTACATCAAAACATACACATTTTGAGTGTACATTCAAGCAATATACATCAAAAGATACACATTTTCATTGTATATACCAGAAATGTACATCAAAGCATACACATTTTCATTGTATATACCAGAAATGTACATCAAAACATACATATTTTCATTGTATATACAAGAAATGTACATCAAAACATACACATTTTCATTGTATATACCAGAAATGTACATCAAAACATACACATTTTCATTGTATATACCAGAAATGTACATCAAAACATACACATTTTCATTGTATATACCAGAAATGTACATCAAAACATACACATTTTCATTGTACATTCAAGAAATGTACATCAAAACATACCCATTTTCATTGTATATACCAGAAATGTACATCAAAACATACACATTTTCATTGTACACTAAAGAAATGTATATCGAAACATACACATTTTCATTGTACATTCAAGAAATATACATCAAAACAATCACATTTTCATTGTACATTCAAGAAATGTACATCAAAACATACACCTTTTCATTGTACACTCAAGAAATGTACATCAAAACATACACATTTTAAGTGTACATTCAAGAAATGTACATCAAAACATACACATTTTCATTGTACATTCAAGATATGTACATCAAAACATACACATTTTCATTGTACATTCTAGAAATATACATCAAAACATACACATTTTCATTGTATATACAAGAAATGTACATCAAAATATACACATTTTCATTGTACATTCAAGAAATGTACATCAAAACATACACATTTTGAGTGTACATTCAAGCAATATACATCAAAAGATACACATTTTCATTGTATATACCAGAAATGTACATCAAAGCATACACATTTTCATTGTATATACCAGAAATGTACATCAAAACATACATATTTTCATTGTATATACAAGAAATGTACATCAAAACATACACATTTTCATTGTATATACCAGAAATGTACAACAAAACATACACATTTTCATTGTATATACAAGAAATGTACATCAAAACATACACATTTTCATTGTATATACCAGAAATGTACATCAAAACATACACATTTTCATTGTACAATCAAGAAATGTACATCAAAACATAAACATTTTCATTGTATATACCAGAAATGTACATCAAAACATACAGATTTTCATTGTACATTCAAGAAATGTACATCAAAACATACCCATTTTCATTGTATATACCAGAAATGTACATCAAAGCATATACATTTTCATTGTACACTGAAGAAATGTACACCAAACATACACATTTTCAGTGTACATTCAACAAATGTACATCAAAACATACACATTTTCATTGTACATTCAAGAAATGTACATCAAAACATACCCATTTTCATTGTATATACCAGAAATGTACATCAAAACATACACATTTTCATTGTACATTCAAGAAATGTACATCAAAACATACACATTTTCATTGTATATACAAGAAATGTACATCAAAACATACACATTTTCAGAATACATTCAAGAAATGTACTTGAAAACATATACATTTTCATTGTACATTCAAGAAATGTATATCAAAAAATACACATTTTCAGTGTACATTCAAGAAATGTACATCAAAACATACACATTTTCATTGTATATACAAGAAATGTACATCAAAACATACACATTTTCATTGTACACTGAAGAAATGTACACCAAACATACACATTTTCAGTGTACATTCAACAAATGTACATCAAAACATACACATTTTCATTGTACATTCAAGAAATGCAGATCAAAACTTACACATTTTCATTGTACACTCAAGAAATGTACATCAAAACATACACATTTTCATTGTACATTCAAGAAATGTACATCAAAACATACACATTTTTATTGTACACTCAAGAAATGTACATCAAAACATACACTTTTTCATTGTACATTCAAGAAATGTACATCAAAACATACACATTTTCAGAATACATTCAAGAAATGTACTTGAAAACATATACATTTTCATTGTACATTCAAGAAATGTATATCAAAACATACACATTTTCAGTGTACATTCAAGAAATGTACATCAAAACATACACATTTTCATTGTATATATAAGAAATGTACATCAAAACATACACATTTTCATTGTACACTGAAGAAATGTACACCAAACATACACATTTTCAGTGTACATTAAACAAATGTACATCAAAACATACACATTTTCATTGTACATTCAAGAAATGTAGATCAAAACTTACACATTTTCATTGTACACTCAAGAATTGTACATCAAAACATACACATTTTCATTGTACATTCAAGAAATGTACATCAAAACATACACATTTTTATTGTACACTCAAGAAATGTACATCAAAACATACACATTTTCATTGTACATTCAAGAAATGTACATCAAAACATACACATTTTCAGTGTACATTCAAGAAATGTATAACAAAAAATACACATTTTCAGTGTACATTCAAGAAATGTACATCAAAACAAACACATTTTCATTGTACACTAAAGAAATGTATATCAAAACATACACATTATCATTGTACATTGAATAAATATACATTAAAACATACACATTTTCATTGTACATTCAAGAAATGTACAACAAAACATACACATTTTCATTGTACACTCAAGAAACGTACATCAAAACATACACATTTTCATTGTACATTCAAGAAATGTACATCAAAACATATACATTTTCATTGTACATTCAAGAAATGTATATCAAAACATACACATTTTCAGTGTACATTCAAGAAATGTACATCAAAACATACACATTTTCATTGTATATACAAGAAATGTACATCAAAACATACACATTTTCATTGTACACTGAAGAAATGTAAACCAAACATAGACATTTTCAGTGTACATTCAACAAATGTACACCAAAACATACACATTTTCATTGTACATTCAAGAAATGTAGATCAAAACTTACACATTTTCATTGTACACTCAAGAATTCTACATCAAAACATACACATTTTCATTGTACATTCAAGAAATGTACATCTTAACATACACATTTTTATTGTACACTCAAGAAATGTACATCAAAACATACACATTTTCATTGTACATTCAAGAAATGTGCATCAAAACATACACATTTTCAGTGTACATTCAAGAAATGTATATCAAAAAATACACATTTTCAGTGTACATTCAAGAAATGTACATCAAAACAAACACATTTTAATTGTACACTAAAGAAATGTATATCAAAACATACACATTATCATTGTACATTCAATAAATATACATCAAAACATACACATTTTCATTGTACATTCAAGAAATGTACAACAAAACATACACATTTCCATTGTACACTCAAGAAACGTACATCAAAACATACACATTTTCATTGTACATTCAAGAAATGTACATCAAAACATACACATTTTCATTGTACACTCAAGAAATGTACATCAAAACATACACATTTTCATTGTACATTCAAAAAATGTACATCAAAACATACACATTTTCATTGTACACTCAAGAAATGTACTTCAAAACATACACATTTTCAGTGTACATTCAAGGAATGTATATCAAAACATACACATTTTCATTGTACATTCAAGAAATGTACATCAAAACATACACATTTTCATTGTACATTCAAGAAATATACATCAAAACATACACATTTTCATTGTACATTCAAGAAATGTACATCAAAACATACACATTTTCATTGTACACTCAAGAAATGTACATCAAAACATACACATTTTCAGTGTACATTCAAGAAATGTACATCAAAACATACACATTTTCATTGTACATTCAAGAAATGTACATCAAAACATACACATTTTCATTGTACATTCTAGAAATATACATCAAAACATACACATTTTCATTGTACACTCAAGAAATGTACATCAAAACATACACATTTTCAGTGTACATTCATGAAATGTATATCAAAACATACACATTTTCATTGTACATTCCAGAAATAGACATCAAAACGTACACATTTTCAGTGAACATTCAAGAAATGTACATCAAAACATACACATTTTCAGTGTACATTCAAGAAATGTACATGAAAACATATACATTTTCATTGTACATTCAAGAAATGTATATCAAAACATATACATTTTCAGATTACATTCAAGAAATGAACATCAAAGCATATACATTTTCATTGTATATACAAGTAATGTACATCAAAACATACACATCTTCATTGTACACTAAAGAAATGTACATCAAAACATACACACTTTCAGTGTACATTCAAGAAATGTACATCAAAACATACACATTTTCATTGTACATTCAAGAAATGTACATCAAAACATACATATTTTCAGTGTACATTCAAGTAATGTATAACAAAAAAATACACATTTTCAGTGTACATTCAAGAAATGTACATCAAAACAAACACATTTTCATTGTACACTAAAGAAATGTATATCGAAACATACACATTTTCATTGTACATTCAAGAAATATACATCAAAACAATCACATTTTCATTGTACATTCAAGAAATGTACATCAAAACATACACCTTTTCATTGTACACTCAAGAAATGTACATCAAAACATACACATTTTCAGTGTACATTCAAGAAATGTACATCAAAACATACACATTTTCATTGTACATTCAAGAAATGTACATCAAAACATACACATTTTCATTGTACATTCTAGAAATATACATCAAAACATACACATTTTCATTGTATATACAAGAAATGTACATCAAAACATACACATTTTCATTGTACATTCAAGAAATGTACATCAAAACAGACACATTTTGAGTGTACATTCAAGCAATATACATCAAAAGATACACATTTTCATTGTATATACCAGAAATGTACATCAATGCATACACATTTTCATTGTATATACCAGAAATTAACATCAAAACATACATATTTTCATTGTATATACATGAAATGTACATCAAAACATACACATTTTCATTGTATATACCAGAAATGTACATCAAAACATACACATTTTCATTGTATATACAAGAAATGTACATCAAAACATACACATTTTCATTGTATATACCAGAAATGTACATCAAAACATACACATTTTCATTGTACAATCAAGAAATGTACATCAAAACATAAACATTTTCATTGTATATACCAGAAATGTACATCAAAACATACACATTTTCATTGTACATTCAAGAAATGTACATCAAAACATACCCATTTTCATTGTATATACCAGAAATGTACATCAAAACATACACATTTTCATTGTACATTCAAGAAATGTACATCAAAACATACACATTTTCAGTGTACATTCAAGTAATGTATAACAAAAAAATACACATTTTCAGTGTACATTCAAGAAATGTACATCAAAACAAACACATTTTCATTGTACACTAAAGAAATGTATATCGAAACATACACATTTTCATTGTACATTCAAGAAATATACATCAAAACAATCACATTTTCATTGTACATTCAAGAAATGTACATCAAAACATACACCTTTTCATTGTACACTCAAGAAATGTACATCAAAACATACACATTTTCAGTGTACATTCAAGAAATGTACATCAAAACATACACATTTTCATTGTACATTCAAGAAATGTACATCAAAACATACACATTTTCATTGTACATTCTAGAAATATACATCAAAGCATACACATTTTCATTGTATATACAAGAAATGTACATCTAAACATACACATTTTCATTGTACATTCAAGAAATGTACATCAAAACATACACATTTTGAGTGTACATTCAAGCAATATACATCAAAAGATACACATTTTCATTGTATATACCAGAAATGTACATCAAAGCATACACATTTTCATTGTATATACCAGAAATGTACATCAAAGCATACATATTTTCATTGTATATACAAGAAATGTACATCAAAACATACACATTTTCATTGTATATACCAGAAATGTACATCAAAACATACACATTTTCATTGTATATACAAGAAATGTACATCAAAACATACACATTTTCATTGTATATACCAGAAATGTACATCAAAACATACACATTTTCATTGTACAATCAAGAAATGTACATCAAAACATAAACATTTTCATTGTATATACCAGAAATGTACATCAAAACATACACATTTTCATTGTACATTCAAGAAATGTACATCAAAACATACCCATTTTCATTGTATATACCAGAAATGTACATCAAAACATACACATTTTCATTGTACACTGAAGAAATGTACACCAAACATACACATTTTCAGTGTACATTCAACAAATGTACATCAAAACATACACATTCTCATTGTACATTCAAGAAATGTACATCAAAACATACCCATTTTCATTGTATATACCAGAAATGTACATCAAAACATACACATTTTCATTGTACATTCAAGAAATGTACATCAAAACATACACATTTTGAGTGTACATTCAAGAAATATACATCAAAACATACACATTTTCATTGTATATACCAGAAATGCACATCAAAACATACACATTTTCATTGTACATTCAAGAACTGTACATCAAAACATACACATATTCAGTGTACATTCAAGAAATGTACATCAAAACATACACATTTTCATTGTATATACAAGAAATGTACATCAAAACATACACATTTTCATTGTATATACAAGAAATGTATATCAAAACATACACATTTTCAGTGTACATTCAAGAAATGTACATCAAAACATACACATTTTCATTGTATATACAAGTAATGTACATCAAAACATACACATTTTCAATGTACATTCAAGAAATGTACATCAAGACATACACATTTTCATTGTACATTCAAGAAATGTATATCAAAACATACACATTTTCAGCGCACATTCAAGAAATGTACATCAAAACATACACATTTTCATTGTATATACAAGAAATGTACATCAAAACATACACATTTTCATTCTACACTGAAGAAATGTACACCAAACATACACATTTTCAGTGTACATTCAACAAATGTACATCAAAACATACACATTTTCATTGTACATTCAAGAAATGTAGATCAAAACTTACACATTTTCATTGTACACTCAAGAAATGTACATCAAAACATACACATTTTCATTGTACATTCAAGAAATGTACATCAAAACATACACATTTTTATTGTACACTCAAGCAATGTACATCAAAACATACACTTTTTCATTGTACATTCAAGAAATGTACATCAAAACATACACATTTTCATTGTATATACAAGAAATGTACATCAAAACATACACATTTTCAGAATACATTCAAGAAATGTACTTGAAAGCATATACATTTTCATTGTACATTCAAGAAATGTATATCAAAAAATACACATTTTCAGTGTACATTCAAGAAATGTACATCAAAACATACACATTTTCATTGTATATACAAGAAATGTACATCAAAACATACACATTTTCATTGTACACTGAAGAAATGTACACCAAACATACACATTTTCAGTGTACATTCAACAAATGTACATCAAAACATACACATTTTCATTGTACACTCAAGAAATGTAGATCAAAACTTACACATTTTCATTGTACACTCAAGAAATGTACATCAAAACTACACATTTTCATTGTACATTCAAGAAATGTACATCAAAACATACACATTTTTATTGTACACTCAAGAAATGTACATCAAAACATACACTTTTTCATTGTACATTCAAGAAATGTACATCAAAACATACACATTTTCAGAATACATTCAAGAAATGTACTTGAAAACATATACATTTTCATTGTACATTCAAGAAATGTATATCAAAACATACACATTTTCAGTGTACATTCAAGAAATGTACATCAAAACATACACATTTTCATTGTATATACAAGAAATGTACATCAAAACATACACATTTTCATTGTACACTGAAGAAATGTACACCAAACATACACATTTTCAGTGTACATTCAACAAATGTACATCAAAACATACACATTTTCATTGTACATTCACGAAATGTAGATCAAAACTTACACATTTTCATTGTACACTCAAGAATTGTACATCAAAACATACACATTTTCATTGTACATTCAAGAAATGTACATCAATACATACACATTTTTATTGTACACTCAAGAAATGTACATCAAAACATACACATTTTCATTGTACATTCAAGAAATGTACATCAAAACATACACATTTTCAGTGTACATTCAAGAAATGTATAACAAAAAATACACATTTTCAGTGTACATTCAAGAAATGTACATCAAAACAAACACATTTTCATTGTACACTAAAGAAATGTATATCAAAACATACACATTATCATTGTACATTCAATAAATATACATCAAAACATACACATTTTCATTGTACATTCAAGAAATGTAAAACGAAACATACACATTTTCATTGTACACTCAAGAAACGTACATCAAAACATACACATTTTCATTGTACATTCAAGAAATGTACATCAAAACATACACATTTTCATTGTACACTCAAGAAATGTACATCAAAACATACACATTTTCATTGTACATTCAAGAAATGTACATCAAAACATACACATTTTCATTGTACACTCAAGAAATGTACTTCAAAACATACACATTTTCAGTGTACATTCAAGGAATGTATATCAAAACATACACATTTTCATTGTACATTCAAGAAATGTACATCAAAACATACACATTTTCATTGTACATTCAAGAAATATACATCAAAACATACACATTTTCATTGTACATTCAAGAAATGTACATCAAAACATACACATTTTCATTGTACACTCAAGAAATGTACATCAAAACATACACATTTTCAGTGTACATTCAAGAAATGTACATCAAAACATACACATTTTCATTGTACATTCAAGAAATGTACATCAAAACATACACATTTTCATTGTACATTCTAGAAATATACATCAAAACATACACATTTTCAGTGTACATTCAAGAAATGTACATCAAAACATACACATTTTCATTGTACACTCAAGAAATGTACATCAAAACATACACATTTTCAGTGTACATTCATGAAATATATATCAAAACATACACATTTTCATTGTACATTCCAGAAATAGACATCAAAACGTACACATTTTCAGTGAACATTCAAGAAATGTACATCAAAACATATACATTTTCATTGTATATACAAGAAATGTACATCAAAACATACACATTTTCAGTGTACATTCAAGAAATGTACATGAAAACATATACATTTTCATTGTACATTCAAGAAATGTATATCAAAACATACACATTTTCAGATTACATTCAAGAAATGAACATCAAAGCATATACATTTTCATTGTATATACAAGAAATGTACATCAAAACATACACATCTTCATTGTACACTAAAGAAATGTACATCAAAACATACACACTTTCAGTGTACATTCAAGAAATGTACATCAAAACATACACATTTTCATTGTACACTGAAGAAATGTACACCAAACATACACATTTTCAGTGTACATTCAACAAATGTACATCAAAACATACACATTTTCATTGTACATTCAAGAAATGTAGATCAAAACTTACACATTTTCATTGTACACTCAAGAAATGTACATCAAAACATACACATTTTCATTGTACATTCAAGAAATGTACATCAAAACATACACATTTTTATTGTACACTCAAGAAATGTACATCAAAACATACACTTTTTCATTGTACATTCAAGAAATGTACATCAAAACATACACATTTTCAGAATACATTCAAGAAATGTACTTGAAAACATATACATTTTCATTGTACATTCAAGAAATGTATATCAAAACATACACATTTTCAGTGTACATTCAAGAAATGTACATCAAAACATACACATTTTCATTGTATATACAAGAAATGTACATCAAAACATACACATTTTCATTGTACACTGAAGAAATGTACACCAAACATACACATTTTCAGTGTACATTCAACAAATGTACATCAAAACATACACATTTTCATTGTACATTCAAGAAATGTAGATCAAAACTTACACATTTTCATTGTACACTCAAGAATTGTACATCAAAACATACACATTTTCATTGTACATTCAAGAAATGTACATCAAAACATACACATTTTTATTGTACACTCAAGAAATGTACATCAAAACATACACATTTTCATTGTACATTCAAGAAATGTACATCAAAACATACACATTTTCAGTGTACATTCAAGAAATGTATAACAAAAAATACACATTTTCAGTGTACATTCAAGAAATGTACATCAAAACAAACACATTTTCATTGTACACTAAAGAAATGTATATCAAAACATACACATTATCATTGTACATTGAATAAATATACATCAAAACATACACATTTTCATTGTACATTCAAGAAATGTACAACAAAACATACACATTTTCATTGTACACTCAAGAAACGTACATCAAAACATACACATTTTCATTGTACATTCAAGAAATGTACATCAAAACATATACATTTTCATTGTACATTCAAGAAATGTATATCAAAACATACACATTTTCAGTGTACATTCAAGAAATGTACATCAAAACATACACATTTTCATTGTATATACAAGAAATGTACATCAAAACATACACATTTTCATTGTACACTGAAGAAATGTACACCAAACATACACATTTTCAGTGTACATTCAACAAATGTACATCAAAACATACACATTTTCATTGTACATTCAAGAAATGTAGATCAAAACTTACACATTTTCATTGTACACTCAAGAATTCTACATCAAAACATACACATTTTCATTGTACATTCAAGAAATGTACATCTTAACATACACATTTTTATTGTACACTCAAGAAATGTACATCAAAACATACACATTTTCATTGTACATTCAAGAAATGTGCATCAA
Organism: Tenodera sinensis; assembly: GCA_030765045.1. Classification (NCBI taxonomy): domain Eukaryota; kingdom Metazoa; phylum Arthropoda; class Insecta; order Mantodea; family Mantidae; genus Tenodera; species Tenodera sinensis. Next base: position 109,771,546 of record CM060970.1, on the reverse strand, counting down.
AACATACACATTTTCAGTGTACATTCAAGAAATGTATAACAAAAAATACACATTTTCAGTTTACATTCAAGAAATGTACATCAAAACAAACACATTTTCATTGTACACTAAAGAAATGTATATCAAAACATACACATTATCATTGTACATTCAATAAATATACATCAAAACATACACATTTTCATTGTACATTCAAGAAATGTACAACAAAACATACACATTTTCATTGTACACTCAAGAAACGTACATCAAAACATACACATTTACATTGTACATTCAAGAAATGTACACCAAAACATACACATTTTCATTGTACACTCAAGAAATGTACATCAAAACATACACATTTTCATTGTACATTCAAAAAATGTACATCAAAACATACACATTTTCATTGTACACTCAAGAAATGTACTTCAAAACATACACATTTTCAGTGTACATTCAAGGAATGTATATCAAAACATACACATTTTCATTGTACATTCAAGAAATGTACATCGAAACATACACATTTTCATTGTACATTCAAGAAATATACATCAAAACATACACATTTTCATTGTACATTCAAGAAATGTACATCAAAACATACACATTTTCATTGTACACTCAAGAAATGTACATCAAAACATACACATTTTCAGTGTACATTCAAGAAATGTACATCAAAACATACACATTTTCATTGTACATTCAAGAAATGTACATCAAAACATACACATTTTCATTGTACATTCTAGAAATATACATCAAAACATACACATTTTCATTGTACATTCAAGAAATGTACATCAAAACATACACATTTTCATTGTACACTCAAGAAATGTACATCAAAACATACACATTTTCAGTGTACATTCATGAAATGTATATCAAAACATACACATTTTCATTGTACATTCCAGAAATAGACATCAAAACGTACACATTTTCAGTGAACATTCAAGAAATGTACATCAAAACATACACATTTTCAGTGTACATTCAAGAAATGTACATGAAAACATACATTTTCATTGTACATTCAAGAAATGTATATCAAAACATACACATTTTCAGATTACATTCAAGAAATGAACATCAAAGCATATACATTTTCATTGTATATACAAGAAATGTACATCAAAACATACACATCTTCATTGTACACTAAAGAAATGTACATCAAAACATACACACTTTCAGTGTACATTCAAGAAATGTACATCAAAACATACACATTTTCATTGTACATTCAAGAAATGTACATCAAAACAAACACATTTTCATTGTACACTAAAGAAATGTATATCGAAACATACACATTTTCATTGTACATTCAAGAAATATACATCAAAACAATCACATTTTCATTGTACATTCAAGAAATGTACATCAAAACATACACCTTTTCATTGTACACTCAAGAAATGTACATCAAAACATACACATTTTCAGTGTACATTCAAGAAATGTACATCAAAACATACACATTTTCATTGTACATTCAAGAAATGTACATCAAAACATACACATTTTCATTGTACATTCTAGAAATATACATCAAAACATACACATTTTCATTGTATATACAAGAAATGTACATCAAAACATACACATTTTCATTGTACATTCAAGAAATGTACATCAAAACAGACACATTTTGAGTGTACATTCAAGCAATATACATCAAAAGATACACATTTTCATTGTATATACCAGAAATGTACATCAAAGCATACACATTTTCATTGTATATACCAGAAATTAACATCAAAACATACATATTTTCATTGTATATACATGAAATGTACATCAAAACATACACATTTTCATTGTATATACCAGAAATGTACATCACAACATACACATTTTCATTGTATATACAAGAAATGTACATCAAAACATACACATTTTCATTGTATATACCAGAAATGTACATCAAAACATACACATTTTCATTGTACAATCAAGAAATGTACATCAAAACATAAACATTTTCATTGTATATACCAGAAATGTACATCAAAACATACACATTTTCATTGTACATTCAAGAAATGTACATCAAAACATACCCATTTTCATTGTATATACCAGAAATGTACATCAAAACATACACATTTTCATTGTACATTCAAGAAATGTACATCAAAACATACACATTTTCAGTGTACATTCAAGTAATGTATAACAAAAAAATACACATTTTCAGTGTACATTCAAGAAATGTACATCAAAACAAACACATTTTCATTGTACACTAAAGAAATGTATATCGAAACATACACATTTTCATTGTACATTCAAGAAATATACATCAAAACAATCACATTTTCATTGTACATTCAAGAAATGTACAACAAAACATACACCTTTTCATTGTACACTCAAGAAATGTACATCAAAACATACACATTTTCAGTGTACATTCAAGAAATGTACATCAAAACATACACATTTTCATTGTACATTCAAGAAATGTACATCAAAACATACACATTTTCATTGTACATTCTAGAAATATACATCAAAGCATACACATTTTCATTGTATATACTAGAAATGTACATCTAAACATACACATTTTCATTGTACATTCAAGAAATGTACATCAAAACATACACATTTTGAGTGTACATTCAAGCAATATACATCAAAAGATACACATTTTCATTGTATATACCAGAAATGTACATCAAAGCATACACATTTTCATTGTATATACCAGAAATGTACATCAAAACATACATATTTTCATTGTATATACAAGAAATGTACATCAAAACATACACATTTTCATTGTATATACCAGAAATGTACATCAAAACATACACATTTTCATTGTATATACAAGACATGTACGTCAAAACATACACATTTTCATTGTATATACCAGAAATGTACATCAAAACATACACATTTTCATTGTACAATCAAGAAATGTACATCAAAACATAAACATTTTCATTGTATATACCAGAAATGTACATCAAAACATACACATTTTCATTGTACATTCAAGAAATGTACATCAAAACATACCCATTTTCATTGTATATACCAGAAATGTACATCAAAACATACACATTTTCATTGTACCCTGAAGAAATGTACACCAAACATACACATTTTCAGTGTACATTCAACAAATGTACATCAAAACATACACATTCTCATTGTACATTCAAGAAATGTACATCAAACATACCCATTTTCATTGTATATACCAGAAATGTACATCAAAACATACACATTTTCATTGTACATTCAAGAAATGTACATCAAAACATACACATTTTGAGTGTACATTCAAGAAATATACATCAAAACATACACATTTTCATTGTATATACCAGAAATGCACATCAAAACATACACATTTTCATTGTACATTCAAGAACTGTACATCAAAACATACACATATTCAGTGTACATTCAAGAAATGTACATCAAAACATACACATTTTCATTGTATATACAAGAAATGTACATCAAAACATACACATTTTCATTGTATATACAAGAAATGTATATCAAAACATACACATTTTCAGTGTACATTCAAGAAATGTACATCAAAACATACACATTTTCATTGTATATACAAGTAATGTACATCAAAACATACACATTTTCAGTGTACATTCAAGAAATGTACATCAAGACATACACATTTTCATTGTACATTCAAGAAATGTATATCAAAACATACACATTTTCAGCGCACATTCAAGAAATGTACATCAAAACATACACATTTTCATTGTATATACAAGAAATGTACATCAAAACATACACATTTTCATTCTACACTGAAGAAATGTACACCAAACATACACACTTTCAGTGTACATTCAACAAATGTACATCAAAACATACACATTTTCATTGTACATTCAAGAAATGTAGATCAAAACTTACACATTTTCATTGTACACTCAAGAAATGTACATCAAAACATACACATTTTCATTGTACATTCAAGAAATGTACATCAAAACATACACATTTTTATTGTACACTCAAGCAATGTACATCAAAACATACACTTTTTCATTGTACATTCAAGAAATGTACATCAAAACATACACATTTTCATTGTATATACAAGAAATGTACATCAAAACATACACATTTTCAGAATACATTCAAGAAATGTACTTGAAAACATATACATTTTCATTGTACATTCAAGAAATATATATCAAAAAATACACATTTTCAGTGTACATTCAAGAAATGTACATCAAAACATACGCATTTTCATTGTATATACAAGAAATGTACATCAAAACATACACATTTTCATTGTACACTGAAGAAATGTACACCAAACATACACATTTTCAGTGTACATTCAACAAATGTACATCAAAACATACACATTTTCATTGTACATTCAAGAAATGTAGATCAAAACTTACACATTTTCATTGTACACTCAAGAAATGTACATCAAAACATACACATTTTCATTGTACATTCAAGAAATGTACATCAAAACATACACATTTTTATTGTACACTCAAGAAATGTACATCAAAACATACACTTTTTCATTGTACATTCAAGAAATGTACATCAAAACATACACATTTTCAGAATACATTCAAGAAATGTACTTGAAAACATATACATTTTCATTGTACATTCAAGAAATGTATATCAAAACATACACATTTTCAGTGTACATTCAAGAAATGTACATCAAAACATACACATTTTCATTGTATATACAAGAAATGTACATCAAAACATACACATTTTCATTGTACACTGAAGAAATGTACACCAAACATACACATTTTCAGTGTACATTCAACAAATGTACATCAAAACATACACATTTTCATTGTACATTCACGAAATGTAGATCAAAACTTACACATTTTCATTGTACACTCAAGAATTGTACATCAAAACATACACATTTTCATTGTACATTCAAGAAATGTACATCAAAACATACACATTTTTATTGTACACTCAAGAAATGTACATCAAAACATACACATTTTCATTGTACATTCAAGAAATGTACATCAAAACATACACATTTTCAGTGTACATTCAAGAAATGTATAACAAAAAATACACATTTTCAGTGTACATTCAAGAAATGTACATCAAAACAAACACATTTTCATTGTACACTAAAGAAATGTATATCAAAACATACACATTATCATTGTACATTCAATAAATATACATCAAAACATACACATTTTCATTGTACATTAAGGAAATGTAAAACAAAACATACACATTTTCATTGTACACTCAAGAAACGTACATCAAAACATACACATTTGTATTGTACATTCAAGAAATGTACATCAAAACATACACATTTTCATTGTACATTCAAGAAATGTACATCAAAACATACACATTTTCATTGTACACTCAAGAAATGTACTTCAAAACATACACATTTTCAGTGTACATTCAAGGAATGTATATCATAACATACACATTTTCATTGTACATTCAAGAAATGTACATCAAAACATACACATTTTCATTGTACATTCAAGAAATATACATCAAAACATACACATTTTCATTGTACATTCAAGAAATGTACATCAAAACATACACATTTTCATTGTACACTCAAGAAATGTACATCAAAACATACACATTTTCAGTGTACATTCAAGAAATGTACATCAAAACATACACATTTTCATTGTACATTCAAGAAATGTACATCAAAACATACAAATTTTCATTGTACATTCTAGAAATATACATCAAAACATACACATTTTCAGTGTACATTCAAGAAATGTACATCAAAACATACACATTTTCATTGTACACTCAAGAAATGTACATCAAAACATACACATTTTCAGTGTACATTCATGAAATATATATCAAAACATACACATTTTCATTGTACATTCCAGAAATAGACATCAAAACGTACACATTTTCAGTGAACATTCAAGAAATGTACATCAAAACATATACATTTTCATTGTATATACAAGAAATGTACATCAAAACATACACATTTTCAGTGTACATTCAAGAAATGTACATGAAAACATATACATTTTCATTGTACATTCAAGAAATGTATATCAAAACATACACATTTTCAGATTACATTCAAGAAATGAACATCAAAGCATATACATTTTCATTGTATATACAAGAAATGTACATCAAAACATACACATCTTCATTGTACACTAAAGAAATGTACATCAAAACATACACACTTTCAGTGTACATTCAAGAAATGTACATCAAAACATACACATTTTCATTGTACATTCAAGAAATGTACATCAAAACATACACATTTTCAGTGTACATTCAAGTAATGTATAACAAAAAAATACACATTTTCAGTGTACATTCAAGAAATGTACATCAAAACAAACACATTTTCATTGTACACTAAAGAAATGTATATCAAAACATACACATTTTCATTGTACATTCAAGAAATATACATCAAAACAATCACATTTTCATTGTACATTCAAGAAATGTACATCAAAACATACACCTTTTCATTGTACACTCAAGAAATGTACATCAAAACATACACATTTTCAGTGTACATCCAAGAAATGTACATCAAAACATACACATTTTCATTGTACATTCAAGAAATGTACATCAAAACATACACATTTTCATTGTACATTCTAGAAATATACATCAAAACATACACATTTTCATTGTATATACAAGAAATGTACATCAAAACATACACATTTTCATTGTACATTCAAGAAATGTACATCAAAACATACACATTTTGAGTGTACATTCAAGCGATATACATCAAAAGATACACATTTTCATTGTATATACCAGAAATGTACATCAAAGCATACACATTTTCATTGTATATACCAGAAATGTACATCAAAACATACACATTTTCATTGTATATACAAGAAATGTACATCAAAACATACACATTTTCATTGTATATACCAGAAATGTACATCAAAACATACACATTTTCATTGTATATACAAGAAATGTACATCAAAACATACACATTTTCATTGTATATACCAGAAATGTACATCAAAACATACACATTTTCATTGTACAATCAAGAAATGTACATCAAAACATACCCATTTTCATTGTATATACCAGAAATGTACATCAAAACATACACATTTTCATTGTACATTCAAGAAATGTACATCAAAACATACACATTTTGAGTGTACATTCAAGAAATATACATCAAAACATACACATTTTCATTGTATATACCAGAAATGCACATCAAAACATACACATTTTCATTGTACATTCAAGAACTGTACATCAAAACATACACATATTCAGTGTACATTCAAGAAATGTACATCAAAACATACACATTTTCATTGTATATACAAGAAATGTACATCAAAACATACACATTTTCATTGTATATACAAGAAATGTATATCAAAACATACACATTTTCAGTGTACATTCAAGAAATGTACATCAAAACATACACATTTTCATTGTATATACAAGTAATGTACATCAAAACATACACATTTTCAATGTACATTCAAGAAATGTACATCAAGACATACACATTTTCATTGTACATTCAAGAAATGTATATCAAAACATACACATTTTCAGCGCACATTCAAGAAATGTACATCAAAACATACACATTTTCATTGTATATACAAGAAATGTACATCAAAACATACACATTTTCATTCTACACTGAAGAAATGTACACCAAACATACACATTTTCAGTGTACATTCAACAAATGTACATCAAAACATACACATTTTCATTGTACATTCAAGAAATGTAGATCAAAACTTACACATTTTCATTGTACACTCAAGAAATGTACATCAAAACATACACATTTTCATTGTACATTCAAGAAATGTACATCAAAACATACACATTTTTATTGTACACTCAAGCAATGTACATCAAAACATACACTTTTTCATTGTACATTCAAGAAATGTACATCAAAACATACACATTTTCATTGTATATACAAGAAATGTACATCAAAACATACACATTTTCAGAATACATTCAAGAAATGTACTTGAAAGCATACACATTTTCATTGTACATTCAAGAAATGTATATCAAAAAATACACATTTTCAGTGTACATTCAAGAAATGTACGTCAAAACATACACATTTTCATTGTATATACAAGAAATGTACATCAAAACATACACATTTTCATTGTACACTGAAGAAATGTACACCAAACATACACATTTTCAGTGTACATTCAACAAATGTACATCAAAACATACACATTTTCATTGTACACTCAAGAAATGTAGATCAAAACTTACACATTTTCATTGTACACTCAAGAAATGTACATCAAAACTACACATTTTCATTGTACATTCAAGAAATGTACATCAAAACATACACATTTTTATTGTACACTCAAGAAATGTACATCAAAACATACACTTTTTCATTGTACATTCAAGAAATGTACATCAAAACATACACATTTTCAGAATACATTCAAGAAATGTACTTGAAAACATATACATTTTCATTGTACATTCAAGAAATGTATATCAAAACATACACATTTTCAGTGTACATTCAAGAAATGTACATCAAAACATACACATTTTCATTGTATATACAAGAAATGTACATCAAAACATACACATTTTCATTGTACACTGAAGAAATGTACACCAAACATACACATTTTCAGTGTACATTCAACAAATGTACATCAAAACATACACATTTTCATTGTACATTCACGAAATGTAGATCAAAACTTACACATTTTCATTGTACACTCAAGAATTGTACATCAAAACATACACATTTTCATTGTACATTCAAGAAATGTACATCAAAACATACACATTTTTATTGTACACTCAAGAAATGTACATCAAAACATACACATTTTCATTGTACATTCAAGAAATGTACATCAAAACATACACATTTTCAGTGTACATTCAAGAAATGTATAACAAAAAATACACATTTTCAGTGTACATTCAAGAAATGTACATCAAAACAAACACATTTTCATTGTACACTAAAGAAATGTATATCAAAACATACACATTATCATTGTACATTCAATAAATATACATCAAAACATACACATTTTCATTGTACATTCAAGAAATGTAAAACAAAACATACACATTTTCATTGTACACTCAAGAAACGTACATCAAAACATACACATTTTCATTGTACATTCAAGAAATGTACATCAAAACATACACATTTTCATTGTACACTCAAGAAATGTACATCAAAACATACACATTTTCGTTGTACATTCAAGAAATGTACATCAAAACATACACATTTTCATTGTACACTCAAGAAATGTACTTCAAAACATACACATTTTCAGTGTACATTCAAGGAATGTATATCAAAACATACACATTTTCATTGTACATTCAAGAAATGTACATCAAAACATACATATTTTCATTGTACATTCAAGAAATGTACATCAAAACATACACATTTTCATTGTACACTCAAGAAATGTACATCAAAACATACACATTTTCAGTGTACATTCAAGAAATGTACATCAAAACATACACATTTTCATTGTACATTCAAGAAATGTACATCAAAACATACACATTTTCATTGTACATTCAAGAAATGTAGATCAAAACTTACACATTTTCATTGTACACTCAAGAAATGTACATCAAAACATACACATTTTCATTGTACATTCAAGAAATGTACATCAAAACATACACATTTTTATTGTACACTCAAGCAATGTACATCAAAACATACACATTTTCATTGTACATTCTAGAAATATACATCAAAACATACACATTTTCAGTGTACATTCAAGAAATGTACATCAAAACATACACATTTTCATTGTACACTCAAGAAATGTACATCAAAACATACACATTTTCAGTGTACATTCATGAAATATATATCAAAACATACACATTTTCATTGTACATTCCAGAAATAGACATCAAAACGTACACATTTTCAGTGAACATTCAAGAAATGTACATCAAAACATATACATTTTCATTGTATATACAAGAAATGTACATCAAAACATACACATTTTCAGTGTACATTCAAGAAATGTACATGAAAACATATACATTTTCATTGTACATTCAAGAAATGTATATCAAAACATACACATTTTCAGATTACATTCAAGAAATGAACATCAAAGCATATACATTTTCATTGTATATACAAGAAATGGACATCAAAACATACACATCTTCATTGTACACTAAAGAAATGTACATCAAAACATACACACTTTCAGTGTACATTCAAGAAATGTACATCAAAACATACACATTTTCATTGTACACTGAAGAAATGTACACCAAACATACACATTTTCAGTGTACATTCAACAAATGTACATCAAAACATACACATTTTCATTGTACATTCAAGAAATGTAGATCAAAACTTACACATTTTCATTGTACACTCAAGAAATGTACATCAAAACATACACATTTTCATTGTACATTCAAGAAATGTACATCAAAACATACACATTTTTATTGTACACTCAAGAAATGTACATCAAAACATACACTTTTTCATTGTACATTCAAGAAATGTACATCAAAACATACACATTTTCAGAATACATTCAAGAAATGTACTTGAAAACATATACATTTTCATTGTACATTCAAGAAATGTATATCAAAACATACACATTTTCAGTGTACATTCAAGAAATGTACATCAAAACATACACATTTTCATTGTATATACAAGAAATGTACATCAAAACATACACATTTTCATTGTACATTGAATAAATATACATCAAAACATACACATTTTCATTGTACATTCAAGAAATGTACAACAAAACATACACATTTTCATTGTACACTCAAGAAACGTACATCAAAACATACACATTTTCATTGTACATTCAAGAAATGTACATCAAAACATATACATTTTCATTGTACATTCAAGAAATGTATATCAAAACATACACATTTTCAGTGTACATTCAAGAAATGTACATCAAAACATACACATTTTCATTGTATATACAAGAAATGTACATCAAAACATACACATTTTCATTGTACACTGAAGAAATGTACACCAAACATACACATTTTCAGTGTACATTCAACAAATGTACATCAAAACATACACATTTTCATTGTACATTCAAGAAATGTAGATCAAAACTTACACATTTTCATTGTACACTCAAGAATTCTACATCAAAACATACACATTTTCATTGTACATTCAAGAAATGTACATCAAAACATACACATTTTTATTGTACACTCAAGAAATGTACATCAAAACATACACATTTTCATTGTACATTCAAGAAATGTGCATCAAAACATACACATTTTCAGTGTACATTCAAGAAATGTATAACAAAAAATACACATTTTCAGTTTACATTCAAGAAATGTACATCAAAACAAACACATTTTCATTGTACACTAAAGAAATGTATATCAAAACATACACATTATCATTGTACATTCAATAAATATACATCAAAACATACACATTTTCATTGTACATTCAAGAAATGTACAACAAAACATACACATTTTCATTGTACACTCAAGAAACGTACATCAAAACATACACATTTTCATTGTACATTCAAATAATGTACATCAAAACATACACATTTTCATTGTACACTCAAGAAATGTACATCAAAACATACACATTTTCATTGTACATTCAAAAAATGTACATCAAAACATACACATTTTCATTGTACACTCAAGAAATGTACTTCAAAACATACACATTTTCAGTGTACATTCAAGGAATGTATATCAAAACATACACATTTTCATTGTACATTCAAGAAATGTACATCGAAACATACACATTTTCATTGTACATTCAAGAAATATACATCAAAACATACACATTTTCATTGTACATTCAAGAAATGTACATCAAAACATACACATTTTCATTGTACACTCAAGAAATGTACATCAAAACATACACATTTTCAGTGTACATTCAAGAAATGTACATCAAAACATACACATTTTCATTGTACATTCAAGAAATGTACATCAAAACATACACATTTTCATTGTACATTCTAGAAATATACATCAAAACATACACATTTTCATTGTACATTCAAGAAATGTACATCAAAACATACACATTTTCATTGTACACTCAAGAAATGTACATCAAAACATACACATTTTCAGTGTACATTCATGAAATGTATATCAAAACATACACATTTTCATTGTACATTCCAGAAATAGACATCAAAACGTACACATTTTCAGTGAACATTCAAGAAATGTACATCAAAACATACACATTTTCAGTGTACATTCAAGAAATGTACATGAAAACATATACATTTTCATTGTACATTCAAGAAATGTATATCAAAACATACACATTTTCAGATTACATTCAAGAAATGAACATCAAAGCATATACATTTTCATTGTATATACAAGAAATGTACATCAAAACATACACATCTTCATTGTACACTAAAGAAATGTACATCAAAACATACACACTTTCAGTGTACATTCAAGAAATGTACATCAAAACATACACATTTTCATTGTACATTCAAGAAATGTACATCAAAACATACATATTTTCAGTGTACATTCAAGTAATGTATAACAAAAAAATACACATTTTCAGTGTACATTCAAGAAATGTACATCAAAACAAACACATTTTCATTGTACACTAAAGAAATGTATATCGAAACATACACATTTTCATTGTACATTCAAGAAATATACATCAAAACAATCACATTTTCATTGTACATTCAAGAAATGTACATCAAAACATACACCTTTTCATTGTACACTCAAGAAATGTACATCAAAACATACACATTTTCAGTGTACATTCAAGAAATGTACATCAAAACATACACATTTTCATTGTACATTCAAGAAATGTACATCAAAACATACACATTTTCATTGTACATTCTAGAAATATACATCAAAACATACACATTTTCATTGTATATACAAGAAATGTACATCAAAACATACACATTTTCATTGTACATTCAAGAAATGTACATCAAAACAGACACATTTTGAGTGTACATTCAAGCAATATACATCAAAAGATACACATTTTCATTGTATATACCAGAAATGTACATCAAAGCATACACATTTTCATTGTATATACCAGAAATTAACATCAAAACATACATATTTTCATTGTATATACATGAAATGTACATCAAAACATACACATTTTCATTGTATATACCAGAAATGTACATCAAAACATACACATTTTCATTGTATATACAAGAAATGTACATCAAAACATACACATTTTCATTGTATATACCAGAAATGTACATCAAAACATACACATTTTCATTGTACAATCAAGAAATGTACATCAAAACATAAACATTTTCATTGTATATACCAGAAATGTACATCAAAACATACACATTTTCATTGTACATTCAAGAAATGTACATCAAAACATACCCATTTTCATTGTATATACCAGAAATGTACATCAAAACATACACATTTTCATTGTACATTCAAGAAATGTACATCAAAACATACACATTTTCAGTGTACATTCAAGTAATGTATAACAAAAAAATACACATTTTCAGTGTACATTCAAGAAATGTACATCAAAACAAACACATTTTCATTGTACACTAAAGAAATGTATATCGAAACATACACATTTTCATTGTACATTCAAGAAATATACATCAAAACAATCACATTTTCATTGTACATTCAAGAAATGTACATCAAAACATACACCTTTTCATTGTACACTCAAGAAATGTACATCAAAACATACACATTTTCAGTGTACATTCAAGAAATGTACATCAAAACATACACATTTTCATTGTACATTCAAGAAATGTACATCAAAACATACACATTTTCATTGTACATTCTAGAAATATACATCAAAGCATACACATTTTCATTGTATATACAAGAAATGTACATCTAAACATACACATTTTCATTGTACATTCAAGAAATGTACATCAAAACATACACATTTTGAGTGTACATTCAAGCAATATACATCAAAAGATACACATTTTCATTGTATATACCAGAAATGTACATCAAAGCATACACATTTTCATTGTATATACCAGAAATGTACATCAAAACATACATATTTTCATTGTGTATACAAGAAATGTACATCAAAACATACACATTTTCATTGTATATACCAGAAATGTACATCAAAACATACACATTTTCATTGTACAATCAAGAAATGTACATCAAAACATAAACATTTTCATTGTATATACCAGAAATGTACATCAAAACATACACATTTTCATTGTACATTCAAGAAATGTACATCAAAACATACCCATTTTCATTGTATATACCAGAAATGTACATCAAAACATACACATTTTCATTGTACCCTGAAGAAATGTACACCAAACATACACATTTTCAGTGTACATTCAACAAATGTACATCAAAACATACACATTCTCATTGTACATTCAAGAAATGTACATCAAAACATACCCATTTTCATTGTATATACCAGAAATGTACATCAAAACATACACATTTTCATTGTACATTCAAGAAATGTACATCAAAACATACACATTTTGAGTGTACATTCAAGAAATATACATCAAAACATACACATTTTCATTGTATATACCAGAAATGCACATCAAAACATACACATTTTCATTGTACATTCAAGAACTGTACATCAAAACATACACATATTCAGTGTACATTCAAGAAATGTACATCAAAACATACACATTTTCATTGTATATACAAGAAATGTACATCAAAACATACACATTTTCATTGTATATACAAGAAATGTATATCAAAACATACACATTTTCAGTGTACATTCAAGAAATGTACATCAAAACATACACATTTTCATTGTATATACAAGTAATGTACATCAAAACATACACATTTTCAGTGTACATTCAAGAAATGTACATCAAGACATACACATTTTCATTGTACATTCAAGAAATGTATATCAAAACATACACATTTTCAGCGCACATTCAAGAAATGTACATCAAGACGTACACATTTTCATTGTATATACAAGAAATGTACATCAAAACATACACATTTTCATTCTACACTGAAGAAATGTACACCAAACATACACATTTTCAGTGTACATTCAACAAATGTACATCAAAGCATACACATTTTCATTGTACATTCAAGAAATGTAGATCAAAACTTACACATTTTCATTGTACACTCAAGAAATGTACATCAAAACATACACATTTTCATTGTACATTCAAGAAATGTACATCAAAACATACACATTTTTATTGTACACTCAAGCAATGTACATCAAAACATAC
The DNA here is from genome assembly GCA_030765045.1 of Tenodera sinensis. NCBI lineage: Eukaryota > Metazoa > Arthropoda > Insecta > Mantodea > Mantidae > Tenodera > Tenodera sinensis. Next base: position 109,756,136 of record CM060970.1, on the reverse strand, counting down.
ACTTTTTCATTGTACATTCAAGAAATGTACATCAAAACATACACATTTTCATTGTATATACAAGAAATGTACATCAAAACATACACATTTTCAGAATACATTCAAGAAATGTACTTGAAAACATATACATTTTCATTGTACATTCAAGAAATGTATATAAAAAAATACACATTTTCAGTGTACATTCAAGAAATGTACATCAAAACATACACATTTTCATTGTACATTCAAGAAATATACATCAAAACATACACATTTTCATTGTACATTCAAGAAATGTACATCAAAACATACACATTTTCATTGTACACTCAAGAAATGTACATCAAAACATACACATTTTCAGTGTACATTCAAGAAATGTACATCAAAACATACACATTTTCATTGTACATTCAAGAAATGTACATCAAAACATACAAATTTTCATTGTACATTCTAGAAATATACATCAAAACATACACATTTTCAGTGTACATTCAAGAAATGTACATCAAAACATACACATTTTCATTGTACACTCAAGAAATGTACATCAAAACATACACATTTTCAGTGTACATTCATGAAATATATATCAAAACATACACATTTTCATTGTACATTCCAGAAATAGACATCAAAACGTACACATTTTCAGTGAACATTCAAGAAATTTACATCAAAACATATACATTTTCATTGTATATACAAGAAATGTACATCAAAACATACACATTTTCAGTGTACATTCAAGAAATGTACATGAAAACATATACATTTTCATTGTACATTCAAGAAATGTATATCAAAACATACACATTTTCAGATTACATTCAAGAAATGAACATCAAAGCATATACATTTTCATTGTATATACAAGAAATGTACATCAAAACATACACATCTTCATTGTACACTAAAGAAATGTACATCAAAACATACACACTTTCAGTGTACATTCAAGAAATGTACATCAAAACATACACATTTTCATTGTACATTCAAGAAATGTACATCAAAACATACACATTTTCAGTGTACATTCAAGTAATGTATAACAAAAAAATACACATTTTCAGTGTACATTCAAGAAATGTACATCAAAACAAACACATTTTCATTGTACACTAAAGAAATGTATATCAAAACATACACATTTTCATTGTACATTCAAGAAATATACATCAAAACAATCACATTTTCATTGTACATTCAAGAAATGTACATCAAAACATACACCTTTTCATTGTACACTCAAGAAATGTACATCAAAACATACACATTTTCAGTGTACATCCAAGAAATGTACATCAAAACATACACATTTTCATTGTACATTCAAGAAATGTACATCAAAACATACACATTTTCATTGTACATTCTAGAAATATACATCAAAACATACACATTTTCATTGTATATACAAGAAATGTACATCAAAACATACACATTTTCATTGTACATTCAAGAAATGTACATCAAAACATACACATTTTGAGTGTACATTCAAGCGATATACATCAAAAGATACACATTTTCATTGTATATACCAGAAATGTACATCAAAGCATACACATTTTTATTGTATATACCAGAAATGTACATCAAAACATACACATTTTCATTGTATATACAAGAAATGTACATCAAAACATACACATTTTCATTGTATATACCAGAAATGTACATCAAAACATACACATTTTCATTGTATATACAAGAAATGTACATCAAAACATACACATTTTCATTGTATATACCAGAAATGTACATCAAAACATACACATTTTCATTGTACAATCAAGAAATGTACATCAAAACATACCCATTTTCATTGTATATACCAGAAATGTACATCAAAACATACACATTTTCATTGTACATTCAAGAAATGTACATCAAAACATACACATTTTGAGTGTACATTCAAGAAATATACATCAAAACATACACATTTTCATTGTATATACCAGAAATGCACATCAAAACATACACATTTTCATTGTACATTCAAGAACTGTACATCAAAACATACACATATTCAGTGTACATTCAAGAAATGTACATCAAAACATACACATTTTCATTGTATATACAAGAAATGTACATCAAAACATACACATTTTCATTGTATATACAAGAAATGTATATCAAAACATACACATTTTCAGTGTACATTCAAGAAATGTACATCAAAACATACACATTTTCATTGTATATACAAGTAATGTACATCAAAACATACACATTTTCAATGTACATTCAAGAAATGTACATCAAGACATACACATTTTCATTGTACATTCAAGAAATGTATATCAAAACATACACATTTTCAGCGCACATTCAAGAAATGTACATCAAAACATACACATTTTCATTGTATATACAAGAAATGTACATCAAAACATACACATTTTCATTCTACACTGAAGAAATGTACACCAAACATACACATTTTCAGTGTACATTCAACAAATGTACATCAAAACATACACATTTTCATTGTACATTCAAGAAATGTAGATCAAAACTTACACATTTTCATTGTACACTCAAGAAATGTACATCAAAACATACACATTTTCATTGTACATTCAAGAAATGTACATCAAAACATACACATTTTTATTGTACACTCAAGCAATGTACATCAAAACATACACTTTTTCATTGTACATTCAAGAAATGTACATCAAAACATACACATTTTCATTGTATATACAAGAAATGTACATCAAAACATACACATTTTCAGAATACATTCAAGAAATGTACTTGAAAGCATACACATTTTCATTGTACATTCAAGAAATGTATATCAAAAAATACACATTTTCAGTGTACATTCAAGAAATGTACGTCAAAACATACACATTTTCATTGTATATACAAGAAATGTACATCAAAACATACACATTTTCATTGTACACTGAAGAAATGTACACCAAACATACACATTTTCAGTGTACATTCAACAAATGTACATCAAAACATACACATTTTCATTGTACACTCAAGAAATGTAGATCAAAACTTACACATTTTCATTGTACACTCAAGAAATGTACATCAAAACTACACATTTTCATTGTACATTCAAGAAATGTACATCAAAACATACACATTTTTATTGTACACTCAAGAAATGTACATCAAAACATACACTTTTTCATTGTACATTCAAGAAATGTACATCAAAACATACACATTTTCAGAATACATTCAAGAAATGTACTTGAAAACATATACATTTTCATTGTACATTCAAGAAATGTATATCAAAACATACACATTTTCAGTGTACATTCAAGAAATGTACATCAAAACATACACATTTTCATTGTATATACAAGAAATGTACATCAAAACATACACATTTTCATTGTACACTGAAGAAATGTACACCAAACATACACATTTTCAGTGTACATTCAACAAATGTACATCAAAACATACACATTTTCATTGTACATTCACGAAATGTAGATCAAAACTTACACATTTTCATTGTACACTCAAGAATTGTACATCAAAACATACACATTTTCATTGTACATTCAAGAAATGTACATCAAAACATACACATTTTTATTGTACACTCAAGAAATGTACATCAAAACATACACATTTTCATTGTACATTCAAGAAATGTACATCAAAACATACACATTTTCAGTGTACATTCAAGAAATGTATAACAAAAAATACACATTTTCAGTGTACATTCAAGAAATGTACATCAAAACAAACACATTTTCATTGTACACTAAAGAAATGTATATCAAAACATACACATTATCATTGTACATTCAATAAATATACATCAAAACATACACATTTTCATTGTACATTCAAGAAATGTAAAACAAAACATACACATTTTCATTGTACACTCAAGAAACGTACATCAAAACATACACATTTTCATTGTACATTCAAGAAATGTACATCAAAACATACACATTTTCATTGTACACTCAAGAAATGTACATCAAAACATACACATTTTCGTTGTACATTCAAGAAATGTACATCAAAACATACACATTTTCATTGTACACTCAAGAAATGTACTTCAAAACATACACATTTTCAGTGTACATTCAAGGAATGTATATCAAAACATACACATTTTCATTGTACATTCAAGAAATGTACATCAAAACATACATATTTTCATTGTACATTCAAGAAATGTACATCAAAACATACACATTTTCATTGTACACTCAAGAAATGTACATCAAAACATACACATTTTCAGTGTACATTCAAGAAATGTACATCAAAACATACACATTTTCATTGTACATTCAAGAAATGTACATCAAAACATACACATTTTCATTGTACATTCAAGAAATGTAGATCAAAACTTACACATTTTCATTGTACACTCAAGAAATGTACATCAAAACATACACATTTTCATTGTACATTCAAGAAATGTACATCAAAACATACACATTTTTATTGTACACTCAAGCAATGTACATCAAAACATACACATTTTCATTGTACATTCAAGAAATGTACATCAAAACATACACATTTTCATTGTACATTCTAGAAATATACATCAAAACATACACATTTTCAGTGTACATTCAAGAAATGTACATCAAAACATACACATTTTCATTGTACACTCAAGAAATGTACATCAAAACATACACATTTTCAGTGTACATTCATGAAATATATATCAAAACATACACATTTTCATTGTACATTCCAGAAATAGACATCAAAACGTACACATTTTCAGTGAACATTCAAGAAATGTACATCAAAACATATACATTTTCATTGTATATACAAGAAATGTACATCAAAACATACACATTTTCAGTGTACATTCAAGAAATGTACATGAAAACATATACATTTTCATTGTACATTCAAGAAATGTATATCAAAACATACACATTTTCAGATTACATTCAAGAAATGAACATCAAAGCATATACATTTTCATTGTATATACAAGAAATGGACATCAAAACATACACATCTTCATTGTACACTAAAGAAATGTACATCAAAACATACACACTTTCAGTGTACATTCAAGAAATGTACATCAAAACATACACATTTTCATTGTACACTGAAGAAATGTACACCAAACATACACATTTTCAGTGTACATTCAACAAATGTACATCAAAACATACACATTTTCATTGTACATTCAAGAAATGTAGATCAAAACTTACACATTTTCATTGTACACTCAAGAAATGTACATCAAAACATACACATTTTCATTGTACATTCAAGAAATGTACATCAAAACATACACATTTTTATTGTACACTCAAGAAATGTACATCAAAACATACACTTTTTCATTGTACATTCAAGAAATGTACATCAAAACATACACATTTTCAGAATACATTCAAGAAATGTACTTGAAAACATATACATTTTCATTGTACATTCAAGAAATGTATATCAAAACATACACATTTTCAGTGTACATTCAAGAAATGTACATCAAAACATACACATTTTCATTGTATATACAAGAAATGTACATCAAAACATACACATTTTCATTGTACACTGAAGAAATGTACACCAAACATACACATTTTCAGTGTACATTCAACAAATGTACATCAAAACATACACATTTTCATTGTACATTCAAGAAATGTAGATCAAAACTTACACATTTTCATTGTACACTCAAGAATTGTACATCAAAACATACACATTTTCATTGTACATTCCTGAAATGTACATCAAAACATACACATTTTTATTGTACACTCAAGAAATGTACATCAAAACATACACATTTTCATTGTACATTCAAGAAATGTACATCAAAACATACACATTTTCAGTGTACATTCAAGAAATGTATAACAAAAAATACACATTTTCAGTGTACATTCAAGAAATGTACATCAAAACAAACACATTTTCATTGTACACTAAAGAAATGTATATCAAAACATACACATTATCATTGTACATTGAATAAATATACATCAAAACATACACATTTTCATTGTACATTCAAGAAATGTACAACAAAACATACACATTTTCATTGTACACTCAAGAAACGTACATCAAAACATACACATTTTCATTGTACATTCAAGAAATGTACATCAAAACATATACATTTTCATTGTACATTCAAGAAATGTATATCAAAACATACACATTTTCAGTGTACATTCAAGAAATGTACATCAAAACATACACATTTTCATTGTATATACAAGAAATGTACATCAAAACATACACATTTTCATTGTACACTGAAGAAATGTACACCAAACATACACATTTTCAGTGTACATTCAACAAATGTACATCAAAACATACACATTTTCATTGTACATTCAAGAAATGTAGATCAAAACTTACACATTTTCATTGTACACTCAAGAATTCTACATCAAAACATACACATTTTCATTGTACATTCAAGAAATGTACATCAAAACATACACATTTTTATTGTACACTCAAGAAATGTACATCAAAACATACACATTTTCATTGTACATTCAAGAAATGTGCATCAAAACATACACATTTTCAGTGTACATTCAAGAAATGTATAAAAAAAAATACACATTTTCAGTTGACATTCAAGAAATGTACATCAAAACAAACACATTTTCATTGTACACTAAAGAAATGTATATCAAAACATACACATTATCATTGTACATTCAATAAATATACATCAAAACATACACATTTTCATTGTACATTCAAGAAATGTACAACAAAACATACACATTTTCATTGTACACTCAAGAAACGTACATCAAAACATACACATTTTCATTGTACATTCAAATAATGTACATCAAAACATACACATTTTCATTGTACACTCAAGAAATGTACATCAAAACATACACATTTTCATTGTACATTCAAAAAATGTACATCAAAACATACACATTTTCATTGTACACTCAAGAAATGTACTTCAAAACATACACATTTTCAGTGTACATTCAAGGAATGTATATCAAAACATACACATTTTCATTGTACATTCAAGAAATGTACATCGAAACATACACATTTTCATTGTACATTCAAGAAATATACATCAAAACATACACATTTTCATTGTACATTCAAGAAATGTACATCAAAACATACACATTTTCATTGTACACTCAAGAAATGTACATCAAAACATACACATTTTCAGTGTACATTCAAGAAATGTACATCAAAACATACACATTTTCATTGTACATTCAAGAAATGTACATCAAAACATACACATTTTCATTGTACATTCTAGAAATATACATCAAAACATACACATTTTCATTGTACATTCAAGAAATGTACATCAAAACATACACATTTTCATTGTACACTCAAGAAATGTACATCAAAACATACACATTTTCAGTGTACATTCATGAAATGTATATCAAAACATACACATTTTCATTGTACATTCCAGAAATAGACATCAAAACGTACACATTTTCAGTGAACATTCAAGAAATGTACATCAAAACATACACATTTTCAGTGTACATTCAAGAAATGTACATGAAAACATATACATTTTCATTGTACATTCAAGAAATGTATATCAAAACATACACATTTTCAGATTACATTCAAGAAATGAACATCAAAGCATATACATTTTCATTGTATATACAAGAAATGTACATCAAAACATACACATCTTCATTGTACACTAAAGAAATGTACATCAAAACATACACACTTTCAGTGTACATTCAAGAAATGTACATCAAAACATACACATTTTCATTGTACATTCAAGAAATGTACATCAAAACATACATATTTTCAGTGTACATTCAAGTAATGTATAACAAAAAAATACACATTTTCAGTGTACATTCAAGAAATGTACATCAAAACAAACACATTTTCATTGTACACTAAAGAAATGTATATCGAAACATACACATTTTCATTGTACATTCAAGAAATATACATCAAAACAATCACATTTTCATTGTACATTCAAGAAATGTACATCAAAACATACACCTTTTCATTGTACACTCAAGAAATGTACATCAAAACATACACATTTTCAGTGTACATTCAAGAAATGTACATCAAAACATACACATTTTCATTGTACATTCAAGAAATGTACATCAAAACATACACATTTTCATTGTACATTCTAGAAATATACATCAAAACATACACATTTTCATTGTATATACAAGAAATGTACATCAAAACATACACATTTTCATTGTACATTCAAGAAATGTACATCAAAACAGACACATTTTGAGTGTACATTCAAGCAATATACATCAAAAGATACACATTTTCATTGTATATACCAGAAATGTACATCAAAGCATACACATTTTCATTGTATATACCAGAAATTAACATCAAAACATACATATTTTCATTGTATATACATGAAATGTACATCAAAACATACACATTTTCATTGTATATACCAGAAATGTACATCAAAACATACACATTTTCATTGTATATACAAGAAATGTACATCAAAACATACACATTTTCATTGTATATACCAGAAATGTACATCAAAACATACACATTTTCATTGTACAATCAAGAAATGTACATCAAAACATAAACATTTTCATTGTATATACCAGAAATGTACATCAAAACATACACATTTTCATTGTACATTCAAGAAATGTACATCAAAACATACCCATTTTCATTGTATATACCAGAAATGTACATCAAAACATACACATTTTCATTGTACATTCAAGAAATGTACATCAAAACATACACATTTTCAGTGTACATTCAAGTAATGTATAACAAAAAAATACACATTTTCAGTGTACATTCAAGAAATGTACATCAAAACAAACACATTTTCATTGTACACTAAAGAAATGTATATCGAAACATACACATTTTCATTGTACATTCAAGAAATATACATCAAAACAATCACATTTTCATTGTACATTCAAGAAATGTACATCAAAACATACACCTTTTCATTGTACACTCAAGAAATGTACATCAAAACATACACATTTTCAGTGTACATTCAAGAAATGTACATCAAAACATACACATTTTCATTGTACATTCAAGAAATGTACATCAAAACATACACATTTTCATTGTACATTCTAGAAATATACATCAAAGCATACACATTTTCATTGTATATACAAGAAATGTACATCTAAACATACACATTTTCATTGTACATTCAAGAAATGTACATCAAAACATACACATTTTGAGTGTACATTCAAGCAATATACATCAAAAGATACACATTTTCATTGTATATACCAGAAATGTACATCAAAGCATACACATTTTCATTGTATATACCAGAAATGTACATCAAAACATACATATTTTCATTGTGTATACAAGAAATGTACATCAAAACATACACATTTTCATTGTATATACCAGAAATGTACATCAAAACATACACATTTTCATTGTACAATCAAGAAATGTACATCAAAACATAAACATTTTCATTGTATATACCAGAAATGTACATCAAAACATACACATTTTCATTGTACATTCAAGAAATGTACATCAAAACATACCCATTTTCATTGTATATACCAGAAATGTACATCAAAACATACACATTTTCATTGTACCCTGAAGAAATGTACACCAAACATACACATTTTCAGTGTACATTCAACAAATGTACATCAAAACATACACATTCTCATTGTACATTCAAGAAATGTACATCAAAACATACCCATTTTCATTGTATATACCAGAAATGTACATCAAAACATACACATTTTCATTGTACATTCAAGAAATGTACATCAAAACATACACATTTTGAGTGTACATTCAAGAAATATACATCAAAACATACACATTTTCATTGTATATACCAGAAATGCACATCAAAACATACACATTTTCATTGTACATTCAAGAACTGTACATCAAAACATACACATATTCAGTGTACATTCAAGAAATGTACATCAAAACATACACATTTTCATTGTATATACAAGAAATGTACATCAAAACATACACATTTTCATTGTATATACAAGAAATGTATATCAAAACATACACATTTTCAGTGTACATTCAAGAAATGTACATCAAAACATACACATTTTCATTGTATATACAAGTAATGTACATCAAAACATACACATTTTCAGTGTACATTCAAGAAATGTACATCAAGACATACACATTTTCATTGTACATTCAAGAAATGTATATCAAAACATACACATTTTCAGCGCACATTCAAGAAATGTACATCAAGACATACACATTTTCATTGTATATACAAGAAATGTACATCAAAACATACACATTTTCATTCTACACTGAAGAAATGTACACCAAACATACACATTTTCAGTGTACATTCAACAAATGTACATCAAAGCATACACATTTTCATTGTACATTCAAGAAATGTAGATCAAAACTTACACATTTTCATTGTACACTCAAGAAATGTACATCAAAACATACACATTTTCATTGTACATTCAAGAAATGTACATCAAAACATACACATTTTTATTGTACACTCAAGCAATGTACATCAAAACATACACTTTTTCATTGTACATTCAAGAAATGTACATCAAAACATACACATTTTCATTGTATATACAAGAAATGTACATCAAAACATACACATTTTCAGAATACATTCAAGAAATGTACTTGAAAACATATACATTTTCATTGTACATTCAAGAAATGTATATAAAAAAATACACATTTTCAGTGTACATTCAAGAAATGTACATCAAAACATACACATTTTCATTGTATATACAAGAAATGTACATCAAAACATACACATTTTCATTGTACACTGAAGAAATGTACACCAAACATACACATTTTCAGTGTACATTCAACAAATGTACATCAAAACATACACATTTTCATTGTACATTCAAGAAATGTAGATCAAAACTTACACATTTTCATTGTACACTCAAGAAATGTACATCAAAACATACACATTTTCATTGTACATTCAAGAAATGTACATCAAAACATACACATTTTTATTGTACACTCAAGAAATGTGCATCAAAACATACACTTTTTCATTGTACATTCAAGAAATGTACATCAAAACATACACATTTTCAGAATACATTCAAGAAATGTACTTGAAAACATATACATTTTCATTGTACATTCAAGAAATGTATATCAAAACATACACATTTTCAGTGTACATTCAAGAAATGTACATCAAAACATCCACATTTTCATTGTATATACAAGAAATGTACATCAAAACATACACATTTTCATTGTACACTGAAGAAATGTACACCAAACATACACATTTTCAGTGTACATTCAACAAATGTACATCAAAACATACACATTTTCATTGTACATTCACGAAATGTAGATCAAAACTTACACATTTTCATTGTACACTCAAGAATTGTACATCAAAACATACACATTTTCATTGTACATTCAAGAAATGTACATCAAAACATACACATTTTTATTGTACACTCAAGAAATGTACATCAAAACATACACATTTTCATTGTACATTCAAGAAATGTACATCAAAACATACACATTTTCAGTGTACATTCAAGAAATGTATAACAAAAAATACACATTTTCAGTGTACATTCAAGAAATGTACATCAAAACAAACACATTTTCATTGTACACTAAAGAAATGTATATCAAAACATACACATTATCATTGTACATTCAATAAATATACATCAAAACATACACATTTTCATTGTACATTAAGGAAATGTAAAACAAAACATACACATTTTCATTGTACACTCAAGAAACGTACATCAAAACATACACATTTTTATTGTACATTCAAGAAATGTACATCAAAACATACACATTTTCATTGTACATTCAAGAAATGTACATCAAAACATACACATTTTCATTGTACACTCAAGAAATGTACGTCAAAACATACACATTTTCAGTGTACATTCAAGGAATGTATATCATAACATACACATTTTCATTGTACATTCAAGAAATGTACATCAAAACATACACATGTTCATTGTACATTCAAGAAATATACATCAAAACATACACATTTTCATTGTACATTCAAGAAATGTACATCAAAGCATACACATTTTCATTGTACACTCAAGAAATGTACATCAAAACATACACATTTTCAGTGTACATTCAAGAAATGTACATCAAAACATACACATTTTCATTGTACATCCAAGAAATGTACATCAAAACATACAAATTTTCATTGTACATTCTAGAAATATACATCAAAACATACACATTTTCATTGTATATACCAGAAATGCACATCAAAACATACACATTTTCATTGTACATTCAAGAACTGTACATCAAAACATACACATATTCAGTGTACATTCAAGAAATGTACATCAAAACATACACATTTTCATTGTATATACAAGAAATGTACATCAAAACATACACATTTTCATTGTATATACAAGAAATGTATATCAAAACATACACATTTTCAGTGTACATTCAAGAAATGTACATCAAAACATACACATTTTCATTGTATATACAAGTAATGTACATCAAAACATACACATTTTCAGTGTACATTCAAGAAATGTACATCAAGACATACACATTTTCATTGTACATTCAAGAAATGTATATCAAAACATACACATTTTCAGCGCACATTCAAGAAATGTACATCAAAACATACACATTTTCATTGTATATACAAGAAATGTACATCAAAACATACACATTTTCATTCTACACTGAAGAAATGTACACCAAACATACACATTTTCAGTGTACATTCAACAAATGTACATCAAAGCATACACATTTTCATTGTACATTCAAGAAATGTAGATCAAAACTTACACATTTTCATTGTACACTCAAGAAATGTACATCAAAACATACACATTTTCATTGTACATTCAAGAAATGTACATCAAAACATACACATTTTTATTGTACACTCAAGCAATGTACATCAAAACATACACTTTTTCATTGTACATTCAAGAAATGTACATCAAAACATACACATTTTCATTGTATATACAAGAAATGTACATCAAAACATACACATTTTCAGAATACATTCAAGAAATGTACTTGAAAACATATACATTTTCATTGTACATTCAAGAAATGTATATAAAAAAATACACATTTTCAGTGTACATTCAAGAAATGTACATCAAAACATACACATTTTCATTGTATATACAAGAAATGTACATCAAAACATACACATTTTCATTGTACACTGAAGAAATGTACACCAAACATACACATTTTCAGTGTACATTCAACAAATGTACATCAAAACATACACATTTTCATTGTACATTCAAGAAATGTAGATCAAAACTTACACATTTTCATTGTACACTCAAGAAATGTACATCAAAACATACACATTTTCATTGTACATTCAAGAAATGTACATCAAAACATACACATTTTTATTGTACACTCAAGAAATGTGCATCAAAACATACACTTTTTCATTGTACATTCAAGAAATGTACATCAAAACATACACATTTTCAGAATACATTCAAGAAATGTACTTGAAAACATATACATTTTCATTGTACATTCAAGAAATGTATATCAAAACATACACATTTTCAGTGTACATTCAAGAAATGTACATCAAAACATCCACATTTTCATTGTATATACAAGAAATGTACATCAAAACATACACATTTTCATTGTACACTGAAGAAATGTACACCAAACATACACATTTTCAGTGTACATTCAACAAATGTACATCAAAACATACACATTTTCATTGTACATTCACGAAATGTAGATCAAAACTTACACATTTTCATTGTACACTCAAGAATTGTACATCAAAACATACACATTTTCATTGTACATTCAAGAAATGTACATCAAAACATACACATTTTTATTGTACACTCAAGAAATGTACATCAAAACATACACATTTTCATTGTACATTCAAGAAATGTACATCAAAACATACACATTTTCAGTGTACATTCAAGAAATGTATAACAAAAAATACACATTTTCAGTGTACATTCAAGAAATGTACATCAAAACAAACACATTTTCATTGTACACTAAAGAAATGTATATCAAAACATACACATTATCATTGTACATTCAATAAATATACATCAAAACATACACATTTTCATTGTACATTAAGGAAATGTAAAACAAAACATACACATTTTCATTGTACACTCAAGAAACGTACATCAAAACATACACATTTTTATTGTACATTCAAGAAATGTACATCAAAACATACACATTTTCATTGTACATTCAAGAAATGTACATCAAAACATACACATTTTCATTGTACACTCAAGAAATGTACGTCAAAACATACACATTTTCAGTGTACATTCAAGGAATGTATATCATAACATACACATTTTCATTGTACATTCAAGAAATGTACATCAAAACATACACATGTTCATTGTACATTCAAGAAATATACATCAAAACATACACATTTTCATTGTACATTCAAGAAATGTACATCAAAGCATACACATTTTCATTGTACACTCAAGAAATGTACATCAAAACATACACATTTTCAGTGTACATTCAAGAAATGTACATCAAAACATACACATTTTCATTGTACATCCAAGAAATGTACATCAAAACATACAAATTTTCATTGTACATTCTAGAAATATACATCAAAACATACACATTTTCATTGTATATACCAGAAATGCACATCAAAACATACACATTTTCATTGTACATTCAAGAACTGTACATCAAAACATACACATATTCAGTGTACATTCAAGAAATGTACATCAAAACATACACATTTTCATTGTATATACAAGAAATGTACATCAAAACATACACATTTTCATTGTATATACAAGAAATGTATATCAAAACATACACATTTTCAGTGTACATTCAAGAAATGTACATCAAAACATACACATTTTCATTGTATATACAAGTAATGTACATCAAAACATACACATTTTCAGTGTACATTCAAGAAATGTACATCAAGACATACACATTTTCATTGTACATTCAAGAAATGTATATCAAAACATACACATTTTCAGCGCACATTCAAGAAATGTACATCAAAACATACACATTTTCATTGTATATACAAGAAATGTACATCAAAACATACACATTTTCATTCTACACTGAAGAAATGTACACCAAACATACACATTTTCAGTGTACATTCAACAAATGTACATCAAAGCATACACATTTTCATTGTACATTCAAGAAATGTAGATCAAAACTTACACATTTTCATTGTACACTCAAGAAATGTACATCAAAACATACACATTTTCATTGTACATTCAAGAAATGTACATCAAAACATACACATTTTTATTGTACACTCAAGCAATGTACATCAAAACATACACTTTTTCATTGTACATTCAAGAAATGTACATCAAAACATACACATTTTCATTGTATATACAAGAAATGTACATCAAAACATACACATTTTCAGAATACATTCAAGAAATGTACTTGAAAACATATACATTTTCATTGTACATTCAAGAAATGTATATAAAAAAATACACATTTTCAGTGTACATTCAAGAAATGTACATCAAAACATACACATTTTCATTGTATATACAAGAAATGTACATCAAAACATACACATTTTCATTGTACACTGAAGAAATGTACACCAAACATACACATTTTCAGTGTACATTCAACAAATGTACATCAAAACATACACATTTTCATTGTACATTCAAGAAATGTAGATCAAAACTTACACATTTTCATTGTACACTCAAGAAATGTACATCAAAACATACACATTTTCATTGTACATTCAAGAAATGTACATCAAAACATACACATTTTTATTGTACACTCAAGAAATGTGCATCAAAACATACACTTTTTCATTGTACATTCAAGAAATGTACATCAAAACATACACATTTTCAGAATACATTCAAGAAATGTACTTGAAAACATATACATTTTCATTGTACATTCAAGAAATGTATATCAAAACATACACATTTTCAGTGTACATTCAAGAAATGTACATCAAAACATCCACATTTTCATTGTATATACAAGAAATGTACATCAAAACATACACATTTTCATTGTACACTGAAGAAATGTACACCAAACATACACATTTTCAGTGTACATTCAACAAATGTACATCAAAACATACACATTTTCATTGTACATTCACGAAATGTAGATCAAAACTTACACATTTTCATTGTACACTCAAGAATTGTACATCAAAACATACACATTTTCATTGTACATTCAAGAAATGTACATCAAAACATACACATTTTTATTGTACACTCAAGAAATGTACATCAAAACATACACATTTTCATTGTACATTCAAGAAATGTACATCAAAACATACACATTTTCAGTGTACATTCAAGAAATGTATAACAAAAAATACACATTTTCAGTGTACATTCAAGAAATGTACATCAAAACAAACACATTTTCATTGTACACTAAAGAAATGTATATCAAAACATACACATTATCATTGTACATTCAATAAATATACATCAAAACATACACATTTTCATTGTACATTAAGGAAATGTAAAACAAAACATACACATTTTCATTGTACACTCAAGAAACGTACATCAAAACATACACATTTTTATTGTACATTCAAGAAATGTACATCAAAACATACACATTTTCATTGTACATTCAAGAAATGTACATCAAAACATACACATTTTCATTGTACACTCAAGAAATGTACGTCAAAACATACACATTTTCAGTGTACATTCAAGGAATGTATATCATAACATACACATTTTCATTGTACATTCAAGAAATGTACATCAAAACATACACATGTTCATTGTACATTCAAGAAATATACATCAAAACATACACATTTTCATTGTACATTCAAGAAATGTACATCAAAGCATACACATTTTCATTGTACACTCAAGAAATGTACATCAAAACATACACATTTTCAGTGTACATTCAAGAAATGTACATCAAAACATACACATTTTCATTGTACATCCAAGAAATGTACATCAAAACATACAAATTTTCATTGTACATTCTAGAAATATACATCAAAACATACACATTTTCAGTGTACATTCAAGAAATGTACATCAAAACATACACATTTTCATTGTACACTCAAGAAATGTACATCAAAACATACACATTTTCAGTGTACATTCATGAAATATATATCAAAACATACATATTTTCATTGTACATTCCAGAAATAGACATCAAAACGTACACATTTTCAGTGAACATTCAAGAAATGTACATCAAAACATATACATTTTCATTGTATATACAAGAAATGTACATCAAAACATACACATTTTCAGTGTACATTCAAGAAATGTACATGAAAACATATACATTTTCATTGTACATTCAAGAAATGTATATCAAAACATACACATTTTCAGATTACATTCAAGAAATGAACATCAAAGCATATACATTTTCATTGTATATACAAGAAATGTACATCAAAACATACACATCTTCATTGTACACTAAAGAAATGTACATCAAAACATACACACTTTCAGTGTACATTCAAGAAATGTACATCAAAACATACACATCTTCATTGTACATTCAAGAAATGTACATCAAAACATACACAGTTTCAGTGTACATTCAAGTAATGTATAATAAAAAAATACACATTTTCAGTGTACATTCAAGAAATGTACATCAAAACAAACACATTTTCATTGTACACTAAAGAAATGTATATCAAAACATACACATTTTCATTGTACATTCAAGAAATATACATCAAAACAATCACATTTTCATTGTACATTCAAGAAATGTACATCAAAACATACACCTTTTCATTGTACACTCAAGAAATGTACATCAAAACATACACATTTTCAGTGTGCATCCAAGAAATGTACATCAAAACATACACATTTTCATTGTACCCTGAAGAAATGTACACCAAACATACACATTTTCAGTGTACATTCAACAAATGTACATCAAAACATACACATTCTCATTGTACATTCAAGAAATGTACATCAAAACATACCCATTTTCATTGTATATACCAGAAATGTACATCAAAACATACACATTTTCATTGTACATTCAAGAAATGTACATCAAAACATACACATTTTGAGTGTACATTCAAGAAATATACATCAAAACATACACATTTTCATTGTATATACCAGAAATGCACATCAAAACATACACATTTTCATTGTACATTCAAGAACTGTACATCAAAACATACACATATTCAGTGTACATTCAAGAAATGTACATCAAAACATACACATTTTCATTGTATATACAAGAAATGTACATCAAAACATACACATTTTCATTGTATATACAAGAAATGTATATCAAAACATACACATTTTCAGTGTACATTCAAGAAATGTACATCAAAACATACACATTTTCATTGTATATACAAGTAATGTACATCAAAACATACACATTTTCAGTGTACATTCAAGAAATGTACATCAAGACATACACATTTTCATTGTACATTCAAGAAATGTATATCAAAACATACACATTTTCAGCGCACATTCAAGAAATGTACATCAAAACATACACATTTTCATTGTATATACAAGAAATGTACATCAAAACATACACATTTTCATTCTACACTGAAGAAATGTACACCAAACATACACATTTTCAGTGTACATTCAACAAATGTACATCAAAGCATACACATTTTCATTGTACATTCAAGAAATGTAGATCAAAACTTACACATTTTCATTGTACACTCAAGAAATGTACATCAAAACATACACATTTTCATTGTACATTCAAGAAATGTACATCAAAACATACACATTTTTATTGTACACTCAAGCAATGTACATCAAAACATACACTTTTTCATTGTACATTCAAGAAATGTACATCAAAACATACACATTTTCATTGTATATACAAGAAATGTACATCAAAACATACACATTTTCAGAATACATTCAAGAAATGTACTTGAAAACATATACATTTTCATTGTACATTCAAGAAATGTATATAAAAAAATACACATTTTCAGTGTACATTCAAGAAATGTACATCAAAACATACACATTTTCATTGTATATACAAGAAATGTACATCAAAACATACACATTTTCATTGTACACTGAAGAAATGTACACCAAACATACACATTTTCAGTGTACATTCAACAAATGTACATCAAAACATACACATTTTCATTGTACATTCAAGAAATGTAGATCAAAACTTACACATTTTCATTGTACACTCAAGAAATGTACATCAAAACATACACATTTTCATTGTACATTCAAGAAATGTACATCAAAACATACACATTTTTATTGTACACTCAAGAAATGTGCATCAAAACATACACTTTTTCATTGTACATTCAAGAAATGTACATCAAAACATACACATTTTCAGAATACATTCAAGAAATGTACTTGAAAACATATACATTTTCATTGTACATTCAAGAAATGTATATCAAAACATACACATTTTCAGTGTACATTCAAGAAATGTACATCAAAACATACACATTTTCATTGTATATACAAGAAATGTACATCAAAACATACACATTTTCATTGTACACTGAAGAAATGTACACCAAACATACACATTTTCAGTGTACATTCAACAAATGTACATCAAAACATACACATTTTCATTGTACATTCACGAAATGTAGATCAAAACTTACACATTTTCATTGTACACTCAAGAATTGTACATCAAAACATACACATTTTCATTGTACATTCAAGAAATGTACATCAAAACATACACATTTTTATTGTACACTCAAGAAATGTACATCAAAACATACACATTTTCATTGTACATTCAAGAAATGTACATCAAAACATACACATTTTCAGTGTACATTCAAGAAATGTATAACAAAAAATACACATTTTCAGTGTACATTCAAGAAATGTACATCAAAACAAACACATTTTCATTGTACACTAAAGAAATGTATATCAAAACATACACATTATCATTGTACATTCAATAAATATACATCAAAACATACACATTTTCATTGTACATTAAGGAAATGTAAAACAAAACATACACATTTTCATTGTACACTCAAGAAACGTACATCAAAACATACACATTTTTATTGTACATTCAAGAAATGTACATCAAAACATACACATTTTCATTGTACATTCAAGAAATGTACATCAAAACATACACATTTTCATTGTACACTCAAGAAATGTACGTCAAAACATACACATTTTCAGTGTACATTCAAGGAATGTATATCATAACATACACATTTTCATTGTACATTCAAGAAATGTACATCAAAACATACACATGTTCATTGTACATTCAAGAAATATACATCAAAACATACACATTTTCATTGTACATTCAAGAAATGTACATCAAAGCATACACATTTTCATTGTACACTCAAGAAATGTACATCAAAACATACACATTTTCAGTGTACATTCAAGAAATGTACATCAAAACATACACATTTTCATTGTACATCCAAGAAATGTACATCAAAACATACAAATTTTCATTGTACATTCTAGAAATATACATCAAAACATACACATTTTCAGTGTACATTCAAGAAATGTACATCAAAACATACACATTTTCATTGTACACTCAAGAAATGTACATCAAAACATACACATTTTCAGTGTACATTCATGAAATATATATCAAAACATACATATTTTCATTGTACATTCCAGAAATAGACATCAAAACGTACACATTTTCAGTGAACATTCAAGAAATGTACATCAAAACATATACATTTTCATTGTATATACAAGAAATGTACATCAAAACATACACATTTTCAGTGTACATTCAAGAAATGTACATGAAAACATATACATTTTCATTGTACATTCAAGAAATGTATATCAAAACATACACATTTTCAGATTACATTCAAGAAATGAACATCAAAGCATATACATTTTCATTGTATATACAAGAAATGTACATCAAAACATACACATCTTCATTGTACACTAAAGAAATGTACATCAAAACATACACACTTTCAGTGTACATTCAAGAAATGTACATCAAAACATACACATCTTCATTGTACATTCAAGAAATGTACATCAAAACATACACATTTTCAGTGTACATTCAAGTAATGTATAATAAAAAAATACACATTTTCAGTGTACATTCAAGAAATGTACATCAAAACAAACACATTTTCATTGTACACTAAAGAAATGTATATCAAAACATACACATTTTCATTGTACATTCAAGAAATATACATCAAAACAATCACATTTTCATTGTACATTCAAGAAATGTACATCAAAACATACACCTTTTCATTGTACACTCAAGAAATGTACATCAAAACATACACATTTTCAGTGTGCATCCAAGAAATGTACATCAAAACATACACATTTTCATTGTACATTCAAGAAATGTACATCAAAACATACACATTTTCATTGTACATTCTAGAAATATACATCAAAACATACACATTTTCATTGTATATACAAGAAATGTACATCAAAACATACACATTTTCATTGTACATTCAAGAAATGTACATCAAAACATACACATTTTGAGTGTACATTCAAGAATATACATCAAAAGATACACATTTTCATTGTATATACCAGAAATGTACATCAAAGCATACACATTTTCATTGTATATACCAGAAATGTACATCAAAACATACACATTTTCATTGTATATACAAGAAATGTACATCAAAACATACACATTTTCATTGTATATACCAGAAATGTACATCAAAACATACACATTTTCATTGTATATACAAGAAATGTACATCAAAACATACACATTTTCATTGTATATACCAGAAATGTACATCAAAACATACACATTTTCATTGTACAATCAAGAAATGTACATCAAAACATAAACATTTTCATTGTATATACCAGAAATGTACATCAAAACATACACATTTTCATTGTACATTCAAGAAATGTACATCAAAACATACCCATTTTCATTGTATATATCAGAAATGTACATCAAAACATACACATTTTCATTGTACATTCAAGAAATGTACATCAAAACATACACATTTTGAGCGTACATTCAAGAAATATGCATCAAAACATACACATTTTCATTGTATATACCAGAAATGCACATCAAAACATACACATTTTCATTGTATATACAAGAAATGTACATCAAAACATACACATTTTCATTGTATATACCAGAAATGTACATCAAAACATACACATTCTCATTGTACAATCAAGAAATGTACATCAAAACATAAACATTTTCATTGTATATACCAGAAATGTACATCAAAACATACACATTTTCATTGTACATTCAAGAAATGTACATCAAAACATACACATTTTCATTGTATATACCAGAAATGCACATCAAAACATACACATTTTGAGTGTACATTCAAGAAATATACATCAAAACATACACATTTTCATTGTATATACCAGAAATGCACATCAAAACATACACATTTTCATTGTATATACAAGAAATGTACATCAAAACATACACACTTTCATTGTATATACCAGAAATGTATATCAAAACATACACATTTTCATTGTACAATCAAGAAATGTACATCAAAACATAAACATTTTCATTGTATATACCAGACATGTACATCAAAACATACACATTTTCATTGTACATTCAAGAAATGTACATCAAAACATACCCATTTTCATTGTATA
This sequence comes from Tenodera sinensis, assembly GCA_030765045.1. NCBI lineage: Eukaryota > Metazoa > Arthropoda > Insecta > Mantodea > Mantidae > Tenodera > Tenodera sinensis. The sequence goes on along the minus strand of CM060970.1, from coordinate 109,733,289 downwards.
TACCAGAAATGTACATCAAAACATACACATTTTCATTGTACATTCAAGAAATGTACATCAAAACATACACATTTTGAGTGTACATTCAAGAAATATACATCAAAACATACACATTTTCATTGTATATACCAGAAATGCACATCAAAACATACACATCTTCATTGTACACTAAAGAAATGTACATCAAAACATACACACTTTCAGTGTACATTCAAGAAATGTAATCAAAACATACACATTTTCATTGTACATTCAAGAAATGTACATCAAAATATACACATTTTCAGTGTACATTCAAGAAATGTATAACAAAAAATACACATTTTCAGTGTACATTCAAGAACTGTACATCAAAACAAACACATTTTCATTGTACACTAATGAAATGTATATCAAAACATACACATTTTCATTGTACATTCAAGAAATGTACATCAAAACATACTCATTTTCAGTGTACATTCAAGAAATGTACATCAAAACAAACACATTTTCATTGTACACTAAAGAAATGTATATCAAAACATACACATTTTCATTGTACATTCAATAAATATACATCAAAACATACACATTTTCAGTGTACATTCAAGAAATGTACATCAAAACATACACATTTTCATTGTATATACAAGAAATGTACATCAAAACATACACATTTTCATTGTACACTAAAGAAATGTACATCAAAACATACACATTTTCAGTGTACATTCAAGGAAGGTACATCAAAACATAAACATTTTCATTGTATATACCAGAAATGTACATCAAAACATACACATTTTCATTGTACATTCAAGAAATGTACATCAAAACATACACATTTTCATTGTATATACCAGAAATGCACATCAAAACATACACATTTTGAGTGTACATTCAAGAAATATACATCAAAACATACACATTTTCATTGTATATACCAGAAATGCACATCAAAACATACACATTTTCATTGTATATACAAGAAATGTACATCAAAACATACACATTTTCATTGTATATACCAGAAATGTACATCAAAACATACACATTTTCATTGTACAATCAAGAAATGTACATCAAAACATAAACATTTTCATTGTATATACCAGAAATGTACATCAAAACATACACATTTTCATTGTACATTCAAGAAATGTACATCAAAACATACCCATTTTCATTGTATATACCAGAAATGTACATCAAAAGATACACATTTTCATTGTACATTCAAGAAATGTACATCAAAACATACACATTTTGAGTGTACATTCAAGAAATATACATCAAAACATACACATTTTCATTGTATATACCAGAAATGCACATCAAAACATACACATCTTCATTGTACACTAAAGAAATGTACATCAAAACATACACACTTACAGTGTACATTCAAGAAATGTACATCAAAGCATACACATTTTCATTGTACATTCAAGAAATGTACATCAAAACATACACATTTTCAGTGTACATTCAAGAAATGTATAACAGAAAATACACATTTTCAGTGTACATTCAAGAAATGTACATCAAAACAAACACATTTTCATTGTACACTAATGAAATGTATATCAAAACATACACATTTTCATTGTACATTCAAGAATTGTACATCAAAACATACACATTTTCAGTGTACATTCAAGAAATGTACATCAAAACAAACACATTTTCATTGTACACTAAAGAAATGTATATCAAAACATACACATTTTCATTGTACATTCAATAAATATACATCCAAACATACACATTTTCAGTGTACATTCAAGAAATGTACATCAAAACATACACATTTTCATTGTATATACAAGAAATGTACATCAAAACATACACATTTTCATTGTAGACTCAAGAAATGTACATCAAAACATACACATTTTGAGTGTACATTCAAGAAATGTACATAAAACTACACATTTTCATTGTATATTCAAGAAATGTACATCAAAACATACACATTTTCATTGTATATACCAGAAATGTACATCAAAACATACACATTTTCATTGTACATTCAAGAAATGTACATCAAAACATACACATTTTCATTGTATATACCAGAAATGCACATCAAAACATACACATTTTGAGTGTACATTCAAGAAATATACATCAAAACATACACATTTTCATTGTATATACCAGAAATGCACATCAAAACATACACATTTTCATTGTATATACAAGAAATGTACATCAAAACATACACACTTTCATTGTATATACCAGAAATGTATATCAAAACATACACATTTTCATTGTACAATCAAGAAATGTACATCAAAACATAAACATTTTCATTGTATATACCAGACATGTACATCAAAACATACACATTTTCATTGTACATTCAAGAAATGTACATCAAAACATACCCATTTTCATTGTATATACCAGAAATGTACATCAAAACATACACATTTTCATTGTACATTCAAGAAATGTACATCAAAACATACACATTTTGAGTGTACATTCAAGAAATATACATCAAAACATACACATTTTCATTGTATATACCAGAAATGCACATCAAAACATACACATCTTCATTGTACACTAAAGAAATGTACATCAAAACATACACACTTTCAGTGTACATTCAAGAAATGTACATCAAAACATACACATTTTCATTGTACATTCAAGAAATGTACATCAAAATATACACATTTTCAGTGTACATTCAAGAAATGTATAACAAAAAATACACATTTTCAGTGTACATTCAAGAACTGTACATCAAAACAAACACATTTTCATTGTACACTAATGAAATGTATATCAAAACATACACATTTTCATTGTACATTCAAGAAATGTACATCAAAACATACTCATTTTCCGTGTACATTCAAGAAATGTACATCAAAACAAACACATTTTCATTGTACACTAAAGAAATGTATATCAAAACATACACATTTTCATTGTACATTCAATAAATATACATCAAAACATACACATTTTCAGTGTACATTCAAGAAATGTACATCAAAACATACACATTTTCATTGTATATACAAGAAATGTACATCAAAACATACACATTTTCATTGTACACTAAAGAAATGTACATCAAAACATACACATTTTCAGTGTACATTCAAGGAAGGTACATCAAAACATAAACATTTTCATTGTATATACCAGAAATGTACATCAAAACATACACATTTTCATTGTACATTCAAGAAATGTACATCAAAACATACACATTTTCATTGTATATACCAGAAATGCACATCAAAACATACACATTTTGAGTGTACATTCAAGAAATATACATCAAAACATACACATTTTCATTGTATATACCAGAAATGCACATCAAAACATACACATTTTCATTGTATATACAAGAAATGTACATCAAAACATACACATTTTCATTGTATATACCAGAGATGTACATCAAAACATACACATTTTCATTGTACAATCAAGAAATGTACATCAAAACATAAACATTTTCATTATATATACCAGAAATGTACATCAAAACATACACATTTTCATTGTACATTCAAGAAATGTACATCAAAACATACCCATTTTCATTGTATATACCAGAAATGTACATCAAAAGATACACATTTTCATTGTACATTCAAGAAATGTACATCAAAACATACACATTTTGAGTGTACATTCAAGAAATATACATCAAAACATACACATTTTCATTGTATATACCAGAAATGCACATCAAAACATACACATCTTCATTGTACACTAAAGAAATGTACATCAAAACATACACACTTACAGTGTACATTCAAGAAATGTACATCAAAGCATACACATTTTCATTGTACATTCAAGAAATGTACATCAAAACATACACATTTTCAGTGTACATTCAAGAAATGTATAACAGAAAATACACATTTTCAGTGTACATTCAAGAAATGTACATCAAAACAAACACATTTTCATTGTACACTAATGAAATGTATATCAAAACATACACATTTTCATTGTACATTCAAGAATTGTACATCAAAACATACACATTTTCAGTGTACATTCAAGAAATGTACATCAAAACAAACACATTTTCATTGTACACTAAAGAAATGTATATCAAAACATACACATTTTCATTGTACATTCAATAAATATACATCAAAACATACACATTTTCAGTGTACATTCAAGAAATGTACATCAAAACATACACATTTTCATTGTATATACAAGAAATGTACATCAAAACATACACATTTTCATTGTAGACTCAAGAAATGTACATCAAAACATACACATTTTGAGTGTACATTCAAGAAATGTACATAAAACTACACATTTTCATTGTATATTCAAGAAATGTACATCAAAACATACACATTTTCATTGTATATACCAGAAATGTACATCAAAACATACACATTTTCATTGTACATTCAAGAAATGTACATCAAAACATACACATTTTCATTGTATATACCAGAAATGTACATCAAAACATACACATTTTCATTGTACATTCAAGAAATGTACATCAAAACATACACATTTTCATTGTATATACCAGAAATGTACATCAAAACATACACGTTTTCATTGTACATTCAAGAAATGTACATCAAAACATACACATTTTGACTGCACATTCTAGAAGTATACATCAAAACATACACATTTTCATTGTATATACCAGAAATGCACATCAAAACATACACATTTTCATTGTACATTCAAGAACTGTACATCAAAACATACACATTTTCAGTGTACATTCAAGAAATGTACATCAAAACATACACATTTTCATTGTATATACAAGAAATGTACATCAAAACATACACATTTTCATTGTATACACAAGAAATGTATATCAAAACATACACATTTTCAGTGTACATTCAAGAAATGTACATCAAAACATACACATTTTCATTGTATATACAAGTAATGTACATCAAAACATACACATTTTCAGTGTACATTCAAGAATTGTACATCAAGACATACACATTTTCATTGTACATTCAAGAAATGAATATCAAAACATACACATTTTCAGCGCACATTCAAGAAATGTACATCAAAACATACACATTTTCATTGTATATACAAGAAATGTACATCAAAACATACACATTTTCAGAATACATTCAAGAAATGTACTTGAAAACATATACATTTTCATTGTACATTCAAGAAATGTATATCAAAACATACACATTTTCAGTGTACATTCAAGAAATGTACATCAAAACATACACATTTTCATTGTATATACAAGAAATGTACATCAAAACATACACATTTTCATTGTACACTGAAGAAATGTACACCAAAACATACGCATTTTCAGTGTACATTCAACAAATGTACATCAAAACATACACATTTTCATTGTACATTCAAGAAATGTAGATCAAAACTTACACATTTTCATTGTACACTCAAAAAATGTACATCAAAACATACACATTTTCATTGTACATTCCAGAAATGTACATCAAAACATACACATTTTTATTGTACACTCAAGAAATGTACATCAAAACATACACATTTTCATTGTACACTCAAGAAATGTACTTCAAAACATACACATTTTCAGTGTACATTCAAGGAATGTATATCAAAACATACACATTTTTATTGTACATTCAAGAAATGTACATCAAAACATACACATTTTCATTGTACATTCAAGAAATATACATCAAATCATACACATTTTCATTGTACATTCAAGAAATGTACATCAAAACATACACATTTTCATTGTACACTCAAGAAATGTACATCAAAACATACACATTTTCAGTGTACATTCAAGAAATGTACATCAAAAGATACACATTTTCATTGTACATTCAAGAAATGTACATCAAAACATACACATTTTCATTGTACATTCTAGAAATATACATCAAAACATACACATTTTCATTGTACATTCAAGAAATGTACATCAAAACATACACATTTTCATTGTACACTCAAGAAATGTACATCAAAACATAAACATTTTCAGTGTACATTCATGAAATGTATATCAAAACATACACATTTTCATTGTACATTCCAGAAATAGACATCAAAACGTACACATTTTCAGTGAACATTCAAGAAATGTACATCAAAACATATACATTTTCATTGTATATACAATAAATGTACATCAAAACATACACATTTTCAGTCTACATTCGAGAAACGTACATGAAAACATATACATTTTCGTTGTACATTCAAGAAATGTATATCAAAACATACACATTTTCATTGTACATTCAAGAAATGTACATCAAAACATACACATTTTCATTGTATATACCAGAAATGTACATCAAAACATACACGTTTTCATTGTACATTCAAGAAATGTACATCAAAACATACACATTTTGACTGCACATTCTAGAAGTATACATCAAAACATACACATTTTCATTGTATATACCAGAAATGCACATCAAAACATACACATTTTCATTGTACATTCAAGAACTGTACATCAAAACATACACATTTTCAGTGTACATTCAAGAAATGTACATCAAAACATACACATTTTCATTGTATATACAAGAAATGTACATCAAAACATACACATTTTCATTGTATATACAAGAAATGTATATCAAAACATACACATTTTCAGTGTACATTCAAGAAATGTACATCAAAACATACACATTTTCATTGTATATACAAGTAATGTACATCAAAACATACACATTTTCAGTGTACATTCAAGAATTGTACATCAAGACATACACATTTTCATTGTACATTCAAGAAATGTATATCAAAACATACACATTTTCAGCGCACATTCAAGAAATGTACATCAAAACATACACATTTTCATTGTATATACAAGAAATGTACATCAAAACATACACATTTTCAGAATACATTCAAGAAATGTACTTGAAAACATATACATTTTCATTGTACATTCAAGAAATGTATATCAAAACATACACATTTTCAGTGTACATTCAAGAAATGTACATCAAAACATACACATTTTCATTGTATATACAAGAAATGTACATCAAAACATACACATTTTCATTGTACACTGAAGAAATGTACACCAAAACATACGCATTTTCAGTGTACATTCAACAAATGTACATCAAAACATACACATTTTCATTGTACATTCAAGAAATGTAGATCAAAACTTACACATTTTCATTGTACACTCAAAAAATGTACATCAAAACATACACATTTTCATTGTACATTCCAGAAATGTACATCAAAACATACACATTTTTATTGTACACTCAAGAAATGTACATCAAAACATACACATTTTCATTGTACACTCAAGAAATGTACTTCAAAACATACACATTTTCAGTGTACATTCAAGGAATGTATATCAAAACATACACATTTTTATTGTACATTCAAGAAATGTACATCAAAACATACACATTTTCATTGTACATTCAAGAAATATACATCAAATCATACACATTTTCATTGTACATTCAAGAAATGTACATCAAAACATACACATTTTCATTGTACACTCAAGAAATGTACATCAAAACATACACATTTTCAGTGTACATTCAAGAAATGTACATCAAAAGATACACATTTTCATTGTACATTCAAGAAATGTACATCAAAACATACACATTTTCATTGTACATTCTAGAAATATACATCAAAACATACACATTTTCATTGTACATTCAAGAAATGTACATCAAAACATACACATTTTCATTGTACACTCAAGAAATGTACATCAAAACATAAACATTTTCAGTGTACATTCATGAAATGTATATCAAAACATACACATTTTCATTGTACATTCCAGAAATAGACATCAAAACGTACACATTTTCAGTGAACATTCAAGAAATGTACATCAAAACATATACATTTTCATTGTATATACAATAAATGTACATCAAAACATACACATTTTCAGTCTACATTCGAGAAACGTACATGAAAACATATACATTTTCGTTGTACATTCAAGAAATGTATATCAAAACATACACATTTTCATTGTACATTCAAGAAATGTACATCAAAACATACACATTTTCATTGTATATACCAGAAATGTACATCAAAACATACACGTTTTCATTGTACATTCAAGAAATGTACATCAAAACATACACATTTTGACTGCACATTCTAGAAGTATACATCAAAACATACACATTTTCATTGTATATACCAGAAATGCACATCAAAACATACACATTTTCATTGTACATTCAAGAACTGTACATCAAAACATACACATTTTCAGTGTACATTCAAGAAATGTACATCAAAACATACACATTTTCATTGTATATACAAGAAATGTACATCAAAACATACACATTTTCATTGTATATACAAGAAATGTATATCAAAACATACACATTTTCAGTGTACATTCAAGAAATGTACATCAAAACATACACATTTTCATTGTATATACAAGTAATGTACATCAAAACATACACATTTTCAGTGTACATTCAAGAATTGTACATCAAGACATACACATTTTCATTGTACATTCAAGAAATGTATATCAAAACATACACATTTTCAGCGCACATTCAAGAAATGTACATCAAAACATACACATTTTCATTGTATATACAAGAAATGTACATCAAAACATACACATTTTCAGAATACATTCAAGAAATGTACTTGAAAACATATACATTTTCATTGTACATTCAAGAAATGTATATCAAAACATACACATTTTCAGCGTACATTCAAGAAATGTACATCAAAACATACACATTTTCATTGTATATACAAGAAATGTACATCAAAACATACACATTTTCATTGTACACTGAAGAAATGTACACCAAAACATACACATTTTCAGTGTACATTCAACAAATGTACATCAAAACATACACATTTTCATTGTACATTCAAGAAATGTAGATCAAAACTTACACATTTTCATTGTACACTCAAGAAATGTACATCAAAACATACACATTTTCATTGTACATTCCAGAAATGTACATCAAAACATACACATTTTTATTGTACACTCAAGAAATGTACATCAAAACATACACATTTTCATTGTACACTCAAGAAATGTACTTCAAAACATACACATTTTCAGTGTACATTCAAGGAATGTATATCAAAACATACACATTTTCATTGTACATTCAAGAAATGTACATCAAAACATACACATTTTCATTGTACACTCAAGAAATGTACATCAAAACATACACATTTTCAGTGTACATTCAAGAAATGTACATCAAAACATACACATTTTCATTGTACATTCAAGAAATGTACATCAAAACATACACATTTTCATTGTACATTCTAGAAGTATACATCAAAACATACACATTTTCATTGTACATTCAAGAAATGTATATCAAAACATACACATTTTCAGCGCACATTCAAGAAATGTACATCAAAACATACACCTTTTCATTGTATATACAAGAAATGTACATCAAAACATACACATTTTCAGAATACATTCAAGAAATGTACTTGAAAACATATACATTTTCATTGTACATTCAAGAAATGTATATCAAAACATACACATTTTCAGTGTACATTCAAGAAATGTACATCAAAACATACACATTTTCATTGTATATACAAGAAATGTACATCAAAACATACACATTTTCATTGTACACTAAAGAAATGTACATCAAAACATACACATTTTCAGTGTACATTCAAGGAAGGTACATCAAAACATAAACATTTTCATTGTATATACCAGAAATGTACATCAAAACATACACATTTTCATTGTACATTCAAGAAATGTACATCAAAACATACACATTTTCATTGTATATACCAGAAATGCACATCAAAACATACACATTTTGAGTGTACATTCAAGAAATATACATCAAAACATACACATTTTCATTGTATATACCAGAAATGCACATCAAAACATACACATTTTCATTGTATATACAAGAAATGTACATCAAAACATACACATTTTCATTGTATATACCAGAAATGTACATCAAAACATACACATTTTCATTGTACAATCAAGAAATGTACATCAAAACATAAACATTTTCATTGTATATACCAGAAATGTACATCAAAACATACACATTTTCATTGTACATTCAAGAAATGTACATCAAAACATACCCATTTTCATTGTATATACCAGAAATGTACATCAAAAGATACACATTTTCATTGTACATTCGAGAAATGTACATCAAAACATACACATTTTGAGTGTACATTCAAGAAATATACATCAAAACATACACATTTTCATTGTATATACCAGAAATGCACATCAAAACATACACATCTTCATTGTACACTAAAGAAATGTACATCAAAACATACACACTTACAGTGTACATTCAAGAAATGTACATCAAAGCATACACATTTTCATTGTACATTCAAGAAATGTACATCAAAACATACACATTTTCAGTGTACATTCAAGAAATGTATAACAGAAAATACACATTTTCAGTGTACATTCAAGAAATGTACATCAAAACAAACACATTTTCATTGTACACTAATGAAATGTATATCAAAACATACACATTTTCATTGTACATTCAAGAATTGTACATCAAAACATACACATTTTCAGTGTACATTCAAGAAATGTACATCAAAACAAACACATTTTCATTGTACACTAAAGAAATGTATATCAAAACATACACATTTTCATTGTACATTCAATAAATATACATCAAAACATACACATTTTCAGTGTACATTCAAGAAATGTACATCAAAACATACACATTTTCATTGTATATACAAGAAATGTACATCAAAACATACACATTTTCATTGTAGACTCAAGAAATGTACATCAAAACATACACATTTTGAGTGTACATTCAAGAAATGTACATAAAACTACACATTTTCATTGTATATTCAAGAAATGTACATCAAAACATACACATTTTCATTGTATATACCAGAAATGTACATCAAAACATACACATTTTCATTGTACATTCAAGAAATGTACATCAAAACATACACATTTTCATTGTATATACCAGAAATGTACATCAAAACATACACATTTTCATTGTACATTCAAGAAATGTACATCAAAACATACACATTTTCATTGTATATACCAGAAATGTACATCAAAACATACACGTTTTCATTGTACATTCAAGAAATGTACATCAAAACATACACATTTTGACTGCACATTCTAGAAGTATACATCAAAACATACACATTTTCATTGTATATACCAGAAATGCACATCAAAACATACACATTTTCATTGTACATTCAAGAACTGTACATCAAAACATACACATTTTCAGTGTACATTCAAGAAATGTACATCAAAACATACACATTTTCATTGTATATACAAGAAATGTACATCAAAACATACACATTTTCATTGTATACACAAGAAATGTATATCAAAACATACACATTTTCAGTGTACATTCAAGAAATGTACATCAAAACATACACATTTTCATTGTATATACAAGTAATGTACATCAAAACATACACATTTTCAGTGTACATTCAAGAATTGTACATCAAGACATACACATTTTCATTGTACATTCAAGAAATGAATATCAAAACATACACATTTTCAGCGCACATTCAAGAAATGTACATCAAAACATACACATTTTCATTGTATATACAAGAAATGTACATCAAAACATACACATTTTCAGAATACATTCAAGAAATGTACTTGAAAACATATACATTTTCATTGTACATTCAAGAAATGTATATCAAAACATACACATTTTCAGTGTACATTCAAGAAATGTACATCAAAACATACACATTTTCATTGTATATACAAGAAATGTACATCAAAACATACACATTTTCATTGTACACTGAAGAAATGTACACCAAAACATACGCATTTTCAGTGTACATTCAACAAATGTACATCAAAACATACACATTTTCATTGTACATTCAAGAAATGTAGATCAAAACTTACACATTTTCATTGTACACTCAAAAAATGTACATCAAAACATACACATTTTCATTGTACATTCCAGAAATGTACATCAAAACATACACATTTTTATTGTACACTCAAGAAATGTACATCAAAACATACACATTTTCATTGTACACTCAAGAAATGTACTTCAAAACATACACATTTTCAGTGTACATTCAAGGAATGTATATCAAAACATACACATTTTCATTGTACATTCAAGAAATGTACATCAAAACATACACATTTTCATTGTACATTCAAGAAATATACATCAAATCATACACATTTTCATTGTACATTCAAGAAATGTACATCAAAACATACACATTTTCATTGTACACTCAAGAAATGTACATCAAAACATACACATTTTCAGTGTACATTCAAGAAATGTACATCAAAAGATACACATTTTCATTGTACATTCAAGAAATGTACATCAAAACATACACATTTTCATTGTACATTCTAGAAATATACATCAAAACATACACATTTTCATAGTACATTCAAGAAATGTACATCAAAACATACACATTTTCATTGTACACTCAAGAAATGTACATCAAAACATAAACATTTTCAGTGTACATTCATGAAATGTATATCAAAACATACACATTTTCATTGTACATTCCAGAAATAGACATCAAAACGTACACATTTTCAGTGAACATTCAAGAAATGTACATCAAAACATATACATTTTCATTGTATATACAATAAATGTACATCAAAACATACACATTTTCAGTCTACATTCGAGAAACGTACATGAAAACATATACATTTTCATTGTACATTCAAGAAATGTATATCAAAACATACACATTTTCATTGTACATTCAAGAAATGTACATCAAAACATACACATTTTCATTGTATATACCAGAAATGTACATCAAAACATACACGTTTTCATTGTACATTCAAGAAATGTACATCAAAACATACACATTTTGACTGCACATTCTAGAAGTATACATCAAAACATACACATTTTCATTGTATATACCAGAAATGCACATCAAAACATACACATTTTCATTGTACATTCAAGAACTGTACATCAAAACATACACATTTTCAGTGTACATTCAAGAAATGTACATCAAAACATACACATTTTCATTGTATATACAAGAAATGTACATCAAAACATACACATTTTCATTGTATATACAAGAAATGTATATCAAAACATACACATTTTCAGTGTACATTCAAGAAATGTACATCAAAACATACACATTTTCATTGTATATACAAGTAATGTACATCAAAACATACACATTTTCAGTGTACATTCAAGAATTGTACATCAAGACATACACATTTTCATTGTACATTCAAGAAATGTATATCAAAACATACACATTTTCAGCGCACATTCAAGAAATGTACATCAAAACATACACATTTTCATTGTATATACAAGAAATGTACATCAAAACATACACATTTTCAGAATACATTCAAGAAATGTACTTGAAAACATATACATTTTCATTGTACATTCAAGAAATGTATATCAAAACATACACATTTTCAGCGTACATTCAAGAAATGTACATCAAAACATAAACATTTTCATTGTATATACAAGAAATGTACATCAAAACATACACATTTTCATTGTACACTGAAGAAATGTACACCAAAACATACACATTTTCAGTGTACATTCAACAAATGTACATCAAAACATACACATTTTCATTGTACATTCAAGAAATGTAGATCAAAACTTACCCATTTTCATTGTACACTCAAGAAATGTACATCAAAACATACACATTTTCATTGTACATTCCAGAAATGTACATCAAAACATACACATTTTTATTGTACACTCAAGAAATGTACATCAAAACATACACATTTTCATTGTACACTCAAGAAATGTACTTCAAAACATACACATTTTCAGTGTACATTCAAGGAATGTATATCAAAACATACACATTTTCATTGTACATTCAAGAAATGTACATCAAAACATACACATTTTCATTGTACACTCAAGAAATGTACATCAAAACATACACATTTTCAGTGTACATTCAAGAAATGTACATCAAAACATACACATTTTCATTGTACATTCAAGAAATGTACATCAAAACATACACATTTTCATTGTACATTCTAGAAGTATACATCAAAACATACACATTTTCATTGTACATTCAAGAAATGTATATCAAAACATACACATTTTCAGCGCACATTCAAGAAATGTACATCAAAACATACACCTTTTCATTGTATATACAAGAAATGTACATCAAAACATACACATTTTCAGAATACATTCAAGAAATGTACTTGAAAACATATACATTTTCATTGTACATTCAAGAAATGTATATCAAAACATACACATTTTCAGTGTACATTCAAGAAATGTACATCAAAACATACACATTTTCATTGTATATACAAGAAATGTACATCAAAACATACACATTTTCATTGTACACTGAAGAAATGTACACCAAAACATACACATTTTCAGTGTACATTCAACAAATGTACATCAAAACATACACATTTTCATTGTACATTCAAGAAATGTAGATCAAAACTTACACATTTTCATTGTACACTCAAGAAATGTACATCAAAACATACACATTTTCATTGTACATTCCAGAAATGTACATCAAAACATACACATTTTTATTGTACACTCAAGAAATGTACATCAAAACATACACATTTTCATTGTACACTCAAGAAATGTACTTCAAAACATACACATTTTCAGTGTACATTCAAGGAATGTATACCAAAACATACACATTTTCATTGTACATTCAAGAAATGTACATCAAAACATACACATTTTCATTGTACATTCAAGAAATATACATCAAATCATACACATTTTCATTGTACATTCAAGAAATGTACATCAAAACATACACATTTTCATTGTACACTCAAGAAATGTACATCAAAACATACACATTTTCAGTGTACATTCATGAAATGTATATCAAAACATACACATTTTCATTGTACATTCCAGAAATAGACATCAAAACGTACACATTTTCAGTGAACATTCAAGAAATGTACATCAAAACATATACATTTTCATTGTATATACAAGAAATGTACATCAAAACATACACATTTTCAGTCTACATTCAAGAAATGTACATGAAAACATATACATTTTCATTGTACATTCAAGAAATGTATATCAAAACATACACATTTTCAGATTACATTCAAGTAATGAACATCAAAGCATACACATTTTCAATGTATATACAAGAAATGTACATCAAAACATACACATCTTCATTGTACACTAAAGAAACGTACATCAAAACATACACACTTTCAGTGTACATTCAAGAAATGTACATCAAAACATACACATTTTCATTGTACATTCAAGAAATGTACATCAAAACATACACATTTTCAGTGTACATTCAAGTAATGTATAACAAAAAAATACACATTTTCAGTGTACATTCAAGAAATGTATATCAAAACAAACACATTTTCATTGTACACTAAAGAAATGTATATCAAAACATACACATTTTCATTGTACATTCAAGAAATATACATCAAAACAATCACATTTTCATTGTACATTCAAGAAATGTACATCAAAACATACACCTTTTCATTGTACACTCAAGAAATGTACATAAAAACATACACATTTTCAGTGTACATTCAAGAAATGTACATCAAAACATACACATTTTCATTGTACATTCAAGAAATGTACATCAAAACATACACATTTTCATTGTACATTCTAGAAATATACATCAAAACATACACATTTTCATTGTATATACAAGAAATCTACATCAAAACATACACATTTTCATTGTACATTCAAGAAATGTACATCAAGACATACACATTTTGAGTGTACATTCAAGCAATATACATCAAAAGATACACATTTTCATTGTATATACCAGAAATGTACATCAAAACATACATATTTTCATTGTATATACAAGAAATGTACATCAAAACATACACATTTTCATTGTATATACCAGAAATGTACATCAAAACATACACATTTTCATTGTATATACAAGAAATGTACATCAAAACATACACATTTTCATTGTATATACCAGAAATGTACATCAAAACATACACATTTTCATTGTACAGTCAAGAAATGTACATCAAACATAAACATTTTCATTGTATATACCAGAAATGTACATCAAAACATACACATTTTCATTGTACATTCAAGAAATGTACATCAAAACATACCCATTTTCATTGTATATACCAGAAATGTACATCAAAACATACACATTTTCATTGTACATTCAAGAAATGTACATCAAAACATACACATTTTGAGTGTACATTCAAGAAATATACATCAAAACATACACATTTTCATTGTATATACCAGAAATGCACATCAAAACATACACATTTTCATTGTATATACAAGAAATGTACATCAAAACATACACATTTTCATTGTATATACCAGAAATGTACATCAAAACATACACATTTTCATTGTACAATCAAGAGATGTACATCAAAACATAAACATTTTCATTGTATATACCAGAAATGTACATCAAAACATACACATTTTCATTGTACATTCAAGAAATGTACATCAAAACATACACGTTTTCATTGTATATACCAGAAATGCACATCAAAACATACACATTTTGAGTGTACATTCAAGAAATATACATCAAAACATACACATTTTCATTGTATATACCAGAAATGCACATCAAAACATACACATTTTCATTGTATATACAAGAAATGGATATCAAAACATACACATTTTCATTGTATATACCAGAAATGTACATCAAAACATACACATTTTCATTGTACAATCAAGAAATGTACATCAAAACATAAACATTTTCATTGTATATACCAGAAATGTACATCAAAACATACACATTTTCAACGTACATTCAAGAAATGTACATCAAAACATACCCATTTTCATTGTATATACCAGAAATGTACATCAAAACATACACATTTTCATTGTACATTCAAGAAATGTACATCAAAACATTCACATTTTGAGTGTACATTCAAGAAATATACATCAAAACATACACATTTTCATTGTACATTCAAGAAATATATATCAAAACATAAACATTTTCATTGTATATACCAGAAATGTACATCAAAACATACACATTTTCATTGTACAATCAAGAAATGTACATCAAAACATAAACATTTTCATTGTATATACCAGAAATGCACATCAAAACGTACACATCTTCATTGTACACTAAAGAAATGTACATCAAAACATACACACTTTCAGTGTACATTCAAGAAATGTACAACAAAACATACACATTTTCATTGTACATTCAAGAAATGTACATCAAAACATACACATTTTCAGTGTACATTCAAGAAATGTATAACAAAAAATACACATTTTCAGTGTACATTCAAGAAATGTACATCAAAACAAACACATTTTCATTGTACACTAATGAAATGTATATCAAAACATACACATTTTCATTGTACATTCAAGAAATGTACATCAAAACATACACATTTTCAGTGTACATTCAAGAAATGTACATCAAAACAAACACATTTTCATTGTACACTAAAGAAATGTATATCAAAACATACACATTTTCATTGTACATTCAATAAATATACATCAAAACATACACATTTTCAGTGTACATTCAAGAAATGTACATCAAAACATACACATTTTCATTGTATATACAAGAAATGTACATCGAAACATACACATTTTCGTTGTACACTAAAGAAATGTACATCAAAACATACACATTTTCAGTGTACATTCAAGAAATGTACATCAAAACATACACATTTTCATTGTACATTCAAGAAATGTACATCAGAACATACACATTTTCATTGTACACTCAAGAAATGTACATCAAAACATACACATTTTCAGTGTACATTCAAGAAATGTACATCAAAACATACACATTTTCATTGTACATTCAAGAAATGTACATCAAAACATACACATTTTCATTGTACATTCTAGAAATATACATCAAAACATACACATTTTCATTGTATATACAAGAAATGTACATCAAAACATACACATTTTCATTGTACATTCAAGAAATGTACATCAAAACATACACATTTTGAGTGTACATTCAAGAAATATACATCAAAAGATACACATTTTCATTGTATATACCGGAAATGTACATCAAAACATACACATTTTCATTGTATATACCAGAAATGTACATCAAAACATATACATTTTCATTGTACATTCAAGAAATGTACATCAAAAAACATACACATTTTGAGTGTACATTCAAGAGATATACATCAAAACATGCACATTTTCATTGTATATACCAGAAATGTACATCAAAACATACACATTTTCATTGTATATACAAGAAATGTACATCAAAACATACAGATATTCATTGTATATACCAGAAATGTACATCAAAACATACACATTTTCATTGTACAATCAAGAAATGTACATCAAAACATAAACATTTTCATTGTATATACCTGAAATGTACATCAAAACATACACATTTTCATTGTACATTCAAGAAATGTACATCAAAACATACCCATTTTCATTGTATATACCAGAAATGTACATCAAAACATACACACTTTCATTGTACATTCAAGAAATTTACATCAAAACATAAACATTTTGAGTGTACATTCAAAAAATATACATCAAAACATACACATTTTCATTGTATATACCAGAAATGCACATCAAAACATACACATTTTCATTGTACATTCAAGAACTGTACATCAAAACATACACATTTTCAGTGTACATTCAAGAAATGTACATCAAAACATACACATTTTCAGTGTACATTCAAGAAATGTACATCAAAACATACACATTTTCACTGTATATACAAGAATTGTACATCAAAACATACACATCTTCATTGTATATACAAGAAATGTATATCAAAACATACACATTTACAGTGTACATTCAAGAAATGTACATCAAAACATACACATTTTCATTGTATATACAAGAAATGTACATCAAACCATACAAATTTTCAGTGTACATTCAAGAAATGTACATCAAAACATACATTTTCATTGTATATACAAGAAATGTACATCAAAACATACACATTTTCGGTGTACATTGAAGAAATGTACATGAAAACATATACATTTTCATTGTACATTCAAGAAATGTATATCAAAACATACACATTTTCAGATTACACTCAAGAAATGTACATCAAAGCATACACATTTTCATTGTATATACAAAAATGTACATCAAAACATACACATCTTCATTGTACACTAAAGAAATGTACATCAAAACATACACACTTTCAGTGTACATTCAAGAAATGTACATCAAAACATACACATTTTCATTGTACATTCAAGAAATGTACATCAAAACATACACATTTTCATTGTACATTCAAGCAATGTACATCAAAACATACACATTTTTATTGTACACT
Organism: Tenodera sinensis; assembly: GCA_030765045.1. Taxonomy (NCBI): domain Eukaryota; kingdom Metazoa; phylum Arthropoda; class Insecta; order Mantodea; family Mantidae; genus Tenodera; species Tenodera sinensis. The sequence goes on along the minus strand of CM060970.1, from coordinate 109,713,765 downwards.
CAAGAAATGTACATCAAAACATACACTTTTTCATTGTACATTCAAGAAATGTATATCAAAACATACACATTTTCATTGTACATTCAAGAAATGTACATCAAAACATACACATTTTCAGTGTACATTCAAGAAATGTATAACAAAAAATACACATTTTCAGTGTACATTCAAGAAATGTACATCAAAACAAACACATTTTCATTGTACACTAAAGAAATGTATATCAAAACATACACATTATCATTGTACATTCAATAAATATACATCAAAACATACACATTTTCATTGTACATTCAAGAAATGTACATCAAAACATACACATTTTCATTGTACACTCAAGAAACGTACATCAAAACATACACATTTTCATTGTACATTCAAGAAATGTACATCAAAACATACACATTTTCATTGTACACTCAAGAAATGTACATCAAAACATACACATTTTCATTGTACATTCAAGAAATGTACATCAAAACATACACATTTTCATTGTACACTCAAGAAATGTACTTCAAAACATACACATTTTCAGTGTATATTCAAGGAATGTATATCAAAACATACACATTTTCATTGTACATTCAAGAAATGTACATCAAAACATACACATTTTCATTGTACATTCAAGAAATATACATCAAAACATACACATTTTCATTGTACATTCAAGAAATGTACATCAAAACATACACATTTTCATTGTACACTCAAGAAATGTACATCAAAACATACACATTTTCAGTGTACATTCAAGAAATGTACATCAAAACATACACATTTTCATTGCACATTCAAGAAATGTACATCAAAACATACACATTTTCATTGCACATTCAAGAAATGTACATCAAAACATACACATTTTCATTGTACACTCAAGAAATGTACATCAAAGCATACACATTTTCATTGTATATACAAGAAATGTACATCAAAACATACACATCTTCATTGTACACTAAAGAAATGTACATCAAAACATACACACTTTCAGTGTACATTCAAGAAATGTACATCAAAACATACACATTTTCATTGTACATTCAAGAAATGTACATCAAAACATACACATTTTCAGTGTACATTCAAGTAATGTATAACAAAAAAATACACATTTTCAGTGTACATTCAAGAAATGTATATCAAAACAAACACATTTTCATTGTACACTAAAGAAATGTATAACAAAACATACACATTTTCATTGTACATTCAAGAAATATACATCAAAACAATCACATTTTCATTGTACATTGAAGAAATGTACATCAAAACATACACCATTTCATTGTACACTCAAGAAATGTACATCAAAACATACACATTTTCAGTGTACATTGAAGAAATTTACATCAAAACATACACATTTTCATTGTACATTCAAGAAATGTACATCAAAACATACACATTTTCATTGTACATTCTAGAAATATACATCAAAACATACACATTTTCATTGTATATACAAGAAATGTATATCAAAACATACACATTTTCATTGCACATTCAAGAAATGTACATCAAAACATACACATTTTGAGTGTACATTCAAGCAATATACATCAAAAGATACACATTTTCATTGTATATACCAGAAATGTACATCAAAACATACATATTTTCATTGTATATACAAGAAATGTACATAAAAACATACACATTTTCATTGTATATACCAGAAATGTACATCAAAACATACACATTTTCATTGTATATACAAGAAATGTACATCAAAACATACACATTTTCATTGTATATACCAGAAATGTACATCAAAACATACACATTTTCATTGTACAATCAAGAAATGTACATCAAAACATAAACATTTTCATTGTATATACCAGAAATGTACATCAAAACATACACATTTTCATTGTACATTCAAGAAATGTACATCAAAACATACCATTTTCATTGTATATACCAGAAATGTACATCAAAACATACACATTTTCATTGTACATTCAAGAAATGTACATCAAAACATACACATTTTGAGTGTACATTCAAGAAATATACATCAAAACATACACATTTTCATTGTATATACCAGAAATGCACATCAAAACATACACATTTTCATTGTATATACAAGAAATGTACATCAAAACACACATTTTCATTGTATATACCAGAAATGTACATCAAAACATACACATTTTCATTGTACAACCAAGAAATGTACATCAAAACATAAACATTTTCATTGTATATACCAGAAATGTACATCAAAACATACACATTTTCATTGTACATTCAAGAAATGTACATCAAAACATACACATTTTCATTGTATATACCAGAAATGCACATCAAAACATACACATTTTGAGTGTACATTCAAGAAATATACATCAAAACATACACATTTTCATTGTATATACCAGAAATGCACATCAAAACATACACATTTTCATTGTATATACAAGAAATGGACATCAAAACATACACATTTTCATTGTATATACCAGAAATGTACATCAAAACATACACATTTTCATTGTACATTCAAGAAATGTACATCAAAACATACACATTTTCATTGTACACTCAAGAAATGTACATCAAAACATACACATTTTCATTGTACATTCAAGAAATGTACATCAAAACATACACATTTTCATTGTACACTCAAGAAATGTACTTCAAAACATACACATTTTCAGTGTATATTCAAGGAATGTATATCAAAACATACACATTTTCATTGTACATTCAAGAAATGTACATCAAAACATACACATTTTCATTGTACATTCAAGAAATATACATCAAAACATTCACATTTTCATTGTACATTCAAGAAATGTACATCAGAACATACACATTTTCATTGTACACTCAAGAAATGTACATCAAAACATACACATTTTCAGTGTACATTCAAGAAATGTACATCAAAACATACACATTTTCATTGCACATTCAAGAAATGTACATCAAAACATACACATTTTCATTGCACATTCAAGAAATGTACATCAAAACATACACATTTTCATTGTACACTCAAGAAATGTACATCAAAACATACACATTTTCAGTGTACATTCATGAAATGTATATCAAAACATACACATTTTCATTGTACATTCCAGAAATAGACATCAAAACGTACACATTTTCAGTGAACATTCAAGAAATGTACATCAAAACATATACATTTTCATTGTATATACAAGAAATGTACATCAAAACATACACATTTTCAGTCTACATTCAAGAAATGTACATGAAAACATATACATTTTCATTGTACATTCAAGAAATGTATATCAAAACATACACATTTTCAGATTACATTCAAGAAATGAACATCAAAGCATACACATTTTCATTGTATATACAAGAAATGTACATCAAAACATACACATCTTCATTGTACACTAAAGAAATGTACATCAAAACATACACACTTTCAGTGTACATTCAAGAAATGTACATCAAAACATACACATTTTCATTGTACATTCAAGAAATGTACATCAAAACATACACATTTTCAGTGTACATTCAAGTAATGTATAACAAAAAAATACACATTTTCAGTGTACATTCAAGAAATGTATATCAAAACAAACACATTTTCATTGTACACTAAAGAAATGTATAACAAAACATACACATTTTCATTGTACATTCAAGAAATATACATCAAAACAATCACATTTTCATTGTACATTGAAGAAATGTACATCAAAACATACACCTTTTCATTGTACACTCAAGAAATGTACATCAAAACATACACATTTTCAGTGTACATTGAAGAAATTTACATCAAAACATACACATTTTCATTGTACATTCAAGAAATGTACATCAAAACATACACATTTTCATTGTACATTCTAGAAATATACATCAAAACATACACATTTTCATTGTATATACAAGAAATGTATATCAAAACATACACATTTTCATTGCACATTCAAGAAATGTACATCAAAACATACACATTTTGAGTGTACATTCAAGCAATATACATCAAAAGATACACATTTTCATTGTATATACCAGAAATGTACATCAAAACATACATATTTTCATTGTATATACAAGAAATGTACATCAAAACATACACATTTTCATTGTATATACCAGAAATGTACATCAAAACATACACATTTTCATTGTATATACAAGAAATGTACATCAAAACAGACACATTTTCATTGTATATACCAGAAATGTACATCAAAACATACACATTTTCATTGTACAATCAAGAAATGTACATCAAAACATAAACATTTTCATTGTATATACCAGAAATGTACATCAAAACATACACATTTTCATTGTACATTCAAGAAATGTACATCAAAACATACCATTTTCATTGTATATACCAGAAATGTACATCAAAACATACACATTTTCATTGTACATTCAAGAAATGTACATCAAAACATACACATTTTGAGTGTACATTCAAGAAATATACATCAAAACATACACATTTTCATTGTATATACCAGAAATGCACATCAAAACATACACATTTTCATTGTATATACAAGAAATGTACATCAAACATACACATTTTCATTGTATATACCAGAAATGTACATCAAAACATACACATTTTCATTGTACAATCAAGAAATGTACATCAAAACATAAACATTTTCATTGTATATACCAGAAATGTACATCAAAACATACACATTTTCATTGTACATTCAAGAAATGTACATCAAAACATACACATTTTCATTGTATATACCAGAAATGCACATCAAAACATACACATTTTGAGTGTACATTCAAGAAATATACATCAAAACATACACATTTTCATTGTATATACCAGAAATGCACATCAAAACATACACATTTTCATTGTATATACAAGAAATGGACATCAAAACATACACATTTTCATTGTATATACCAGAAATGTACATCAAAACATACACATTTTCATTGTACAATCAAGAAATGTACATCAAAACATAAACATTTTCATTGTATATACCAGAAATGTACATCAAAACATACACATTTTCATTGTACATTCAAGAAATGTACATCAAAACATACCCATTTTCATTGTATATACCAGAAATGTACATCAAAACATACACATTTTCATTGTACATTCAAGAAATGTACATCAAAACATTCACATTTTGAGTGTACATTCAAGAAATATACATCAAAACATACACATTTTCATTGTATATACCAGAAATGCACATCAAGACATACACATCTTCATTGTACACTAAAGAAATGTACATCAAAACATACACATTTTCATTGTACATTCAAGAAATGTACATCAAAACACACACATTTTCATTGTACATTCAAGAAATGTACATCAAAACATACACATTTTCATTGTACCTCACGGAATCTACATCAAAACATACACATTTTCATTGTACACTCAAGAAATGTACATCGAAACATACACATTTTCATTGTACATTCAAGAAATGTATATCAAAACATACACATTTTCATTGTACATTCAAGAAATGTACATCAAAACATACACATTTTCATTGTACATTCAAGAAATGTTCAACAAAACATACACATTTTTATTGTACATTCAAGGAATGTACATCAAAACATACACATCTTCATTGTACATTCAAGAAATGTACCTCAAAACACACACATTTTCATTGTACACTCAAGAAATGTACATCAAAACATACACATTTTGAGTGTACATTCAAGAGATATACATCAAAACATGCACATTTTCATTGTATATACCAGAAATGTACATCAAAACATACACATTTTCAGTGTGGATTCAAGAAATGTACATCAAAACATACACATTTTCATTGTACATTCAAGAAATGTACATCAAAACATACACATTTTCATTGTACATTCTAGAAATATACATCAAAACATACACATTTTCATTGTATATACAAGAAATGTACATCAAAACATACACATTTTCATTGTACATTCAAGAAATGTACATCAAAACATACACATTTTGAGTGTACATTCAAGAAATATACATCAAAAGATACACATTTTCATTGTATATACCGGAAATGTACATCAAAACATACACATTTCCATTGTATATACCAGAAATGTACATCAAAACATATAGATTTTCATTGTACATTCAAGAAATGTACATCAAAACATACACATTTTGAGTGTACATTCAAGAGATATACATCAAAACATGCACATTTTCATTGTATATACCAGAAATGTACATCAAAACATACACATTTTCATTGTATATACAAGAAATGTACATCAAAACATACACATTTTCATTGTATATACCAGAAATGTACATCAAAACATACACATTTTCATTGTACAATCAAGAAATGTACATCAAAACATAAACATTTTCATTGTATATACCAGAAATGTACATCAAAACATACACATTTTCATTGTACATTCAAGAAATGTACATCAAAACATACCCATTTTCATTGTACATTCAAGAAATTTACATCAAAACATACACATTTTGAGTGTACATTCAAAAAATATACATCAAAACATACACATTTTCATTGTATATACCAGAAATGCACATCAAAACATACACATTTTCATTGTACATTCAAGAACTGTACATCAAAACATACACATTTTCAGTGTACATTCAAGAAATGTACATCAAAACATACACATTTTCAGTGTACATTCAAGAAATGTACATCAAAACATACACATTTTCACTGTATATACAAGAATTGTACATCAAAACATACACATTTTCATTGTATATACAAGAAATGTATATCAAAACATACACATTTACAGTGTACATTCAAGAAATGTACATCAAAACATACACATTTTCACTGTATATACCGGAAATGTACATCAAACCATACACATTTTCAGTGTACATTCAAGAAATGTACATCAATACATACATTTTCATTGTATATACAAGAAATGTACATCACAACATACACATTTTCAGTGTACATTCAAGAAATGTACATGAAAACATATACATTTTCATTGTACATTCAAGAAATGTATATCAAAACATACACATTTTCAGATTACACTCAAGAAATGTACATCAAAGCATACACATTTTCATTGTATATACAAAAATGTACATCAAAACATACACATCTTCATTGTACACTAAAGAAATGTACATCAAAACATACACACTTTCAGTGTACATTCAAGAAATGTACATCAAAACATACACATTTTCATTGTACATTCAAGAAATGTACATCAAAACATACACATTTTCATTGTACATTCAAGAAATGTACATCAAAACATACACATTTTCATTGTACGTCAAGAAATCTACATCAAAACATACACATTTTCATTGTACACTCAAGAAATGTACATCAAAACATACACATTTTCATTGTACATTCAAGAAATGTATATCAAAACATACACACTTTCATTGTACACTCAAGAAATGTATATCAAAACATACACATTTTCATTGTACATTCAAGAAATGTACATCAAAACATACACATTTTCATTGTATATACCAGAAATGTACATCAAAACATAGACATCTTCATTGTACATTCAAGAAATGTACATCTAAACATACACATTTTCATTGTATATACCAGAAATGTACATCAAAACATACACATTTTCATTGTACATTCAAGAAATGTACATCAAAACATACACATTTTGACTGCACATTCTAGAAATATACATCAAAACATACACATTTTCATTGTTTATACCAGAAATGCACATCAAAACATACACATTTTCATTGTACATTCAAGAACTGTATAACAAAAAATACACATTTTCAGTGTACATTCAAGAAATGTACATCAAAACAAACACATTTTCATTGTACACTAAAGAAATGTATATCAAAACATACACATTTTCATTGTATATACAAGAAATGTATATCAAAACATACACATTTTCAGTGTACATTCAAGAAATGTACTTCAAAACATACACATTTTCATTGTATATACAAGTAATGTACATCAAAACATACACATTTTCAGTGTACATTCAAGAAATGTACATCAAGACATACACATTTCCATTGTACATTCAAGAAATGTATATCAAAACATACACATTTTCAGTGCACATTCAAGAAATGTACATCAAAACATACACATTTTCATTGTATATACAAGAAATGTACATCAAAACATACACATTTTCAGTATACATTCAAGAAATGTACATGAAAACATATACATTTTCATTGTACATTCAAGAAATGTATATCAAAACATACACATTTTCAGTGTACATTCAAGAAATGTATATCAAAACATACACATTTTCATTGTATATTCAAGAAATGTACATCAAAACATACACATTTTCAGTGTACATTCAAGAAATGTATAACAAAAAATACACATTTTCAGTGTAAATTCAAGAAATGTACATCAAAACAAACACATTTTCATTGCACACTAAAGAAATGTATATCAAAACATACACATTTTCATTGTACATTCAATAAATATACATCAAACCATACACATTTTCATTGTACATTCAAGAAATGTACATCAAAACATACACATTTTCATTGTACACTCAAGAAATGTACATCAAAACATACACATTTTCATTGTACATTCAAGAAATGTACATCAAAACATACACATTTTCATTGTACACTCGAGAAATGTACATCAAAACATACACATTTTCATTGTACATTCAAGAAATGTACATCAAAACATACACATTTTCATTGTACACTCAAGAAATGTACTTCAAAACATACACATTTGCAGTGTACATTCAAGAAATGTATATAAAAACATACACATTTTCATTGTACATTCAAGAAATGTACATCAAAACATACACATTTTCATTGTATATACCAGAAATGGACATCAAAACATATACATTTTCATTGTACATTCAAGAAATGTACATCAAAACATACACATTTTGAGTGTACATTCAAGAGATATACATCAAAACATGCACATTTTCATTGTATATACCAGAAATGTACATCAAATCATACACATTTTCATTGTATATACAAGAAATGTACATCAAAACATACACATTTTCATTGTATATACCAGAAATGTACATCAAAACATACACATTTTCATTGTACAATCAAGAAATGTACATCAAAACATACCCATTTTCATTGTATATACCAGAAATGTACATCAAAACATACACATTTTCATTGTACATTCAAGAAATTTACATCAAAACATACACATTTTGAGTGTACATTCAAAAAATATACATCAAAACATACACATTTTCATTGTATATACCAGAAATGCACATCAAAACATACACATTTTGAGTGTACATTCAAGAAATATACATCAAAACATACACATTTTCATTGTATATACCAGAAATGCTCATCAAAACATACACATTTTCATTGTATATACAAGAAATGGACATCAAAACATACACATTTTCATTGTATATACCAGAAATGTACATCAAAACATACACATTTTCATTGTACAATCAAGAAATGTACATCAAAACATAAACATTTTCATTGTATATACCAGAAATGTACATCAAAACATACACATTTTCATTGTACATTCAAGAAATGTACATCAAAACATACCCATTTTCATTGTATATACCAGAAATGTACATCAAAACATACACATTTTCATTGTACATTCAAGAAATGTACATCAAAACATTCACATTTTGAGTGTACATTCAAGAAATATACATCAAAACATACACATTTTCATTGTATATACCAGAAATGCACATCAAGACATACACATCTTCATTGTACACTAAAGAAATGTACATCAAAACATACACATTTTCATTGTATATACCAGAAATGTACATCAAAACATACACATTTTCATTGTACAATCAAGAAATGTACATCAAAACATACCCATTTTCATTGTATATACCAGAAATGTACATCAAAACATACACATTTTCATTGTACATTCAAGAAATTTACATCAAAACATACACATTTTGAGTGTACATTCAAAAAATATACATCAAAACATACACATTTTCATTGTATATACCAGAAATGCACATCAAAACATACACATTTTGAGTGTACATTCAAGAAATATACATCAAAACATACACATTTTCATTGTATATACCAGAAATGCTCATCAAAACATACACATTTTCATTGTATATACAAGAAATGGACATCAAAACATACACATTTTCATTGTATATACCAGAAATGTACATCAAAACATACACATTTTCATTGTACAATCAAGAAATGTACATCAAAACATAAACATTTTCATTGTATATACCAGAAATGTACATCAAAACATACACATTTTCATTGTACATTCAAGAAATGTACATCAAAACATACCCATTTTCATTGTATATACCAGAAATGTACATCAAAACATACACATTTTCATTGTACATTCAAGAAATGTACATCAAAACATTCACATTTTGAGTGTACATTCAAGAAATATACATCAAAACATACACATTTTCATTGTATATACCAGAAATGCACATCAAGACATACACATCTTCATTGTACACTAAAGAAATGTACATCAAAACATACACATTTTCATTGTACATTCAAGAAATGTACATCAAAACACACACATTTTCATTGTACATTCAAGAAATGTACATCAAAACATACACATTTTCATTGTACCTCACGGAATCTACATCAAAACATACACATTTTCATTGTACACTCAAGAAATGTACATCGAAACATACACATTTTCATTGTACATTCAAGAAATGTATATCAAAACATACACATTTTCATTGTACATTCAAGAAATGTACATCAAAACATACACATTTTCATTGTACATTCAAGAAATGTTCAACAAAACATACACATTTTCATTGTACATTCAAGGAATGTACATCAAAACATACACATCTTCATTGTACATTCAAGAAATGTACATCAAAACGCACACATTTTCATTGTACACTCAAGAAATGTACATCAAAACATACACATTTTGAGTGTACATTCAAGAGATATACATCAAAACATGCACATTTTCATTGTATATACCAGAAATGTACATCAAAACATACACACTTTCAGTGTGGATTCAAGAAATGTACATCAAAACATACACATTTTCATTGTACATTCAAGAAATGTACATCAAAACATACACATTTTCATTGTACATTCTAGAAATATACATCAAAACATACACATTTTCATTGTATATACAAGAAATGTACATCAAAACATACACATTTTCATTGTACATTCAAGAAATGTACATCAAAACATACACATTTTGAGCGTACATTCAAGAAATATACATCAAAAGATACACATTTTCATTGTATATACCGGAAATGTACATCAAAACATACACATTTTCATTGTATATACCAGAAATGTACATCAAAACATATAGATTTTCATTGTACATTCAAGAAATGTACATCAAAACATACACATTTTGAGTGTACATTCAAGAGATATACATCAAAACATGCACATTTTCATTGTATATACCAGAAATGTACATCAAAACATACACATTTTCATTGTATATACAAGAAATGTACATCAAAACATACACATTTTCATTGTATATACCAGAAATGTACATCAAAACATACACATTTTCATTGTACAATCAAGAAATGTACATCAAAACATAAACATTTTCATTGTATATACCAGAAATGTACATCAAAACATACACATTTTCATTGTACATTCAAGAAATGTACATCAAAACATACCCATTTTCATTGTACATTCAAGAAATTTACATCAAAACATACACATTTTGAGTGTACATTCAAAAAATATACATCAAAACATACACATTTTCATTGTATATACCAGAAATGCACATCAAAACATACACATTTTCATTGTACATTCAAGAACTGTACATCAAAACATACACATTTTCAGTGTACATTCAAGAAATGTACATCAAAACATACACATTTTCAGTGTACATTCAAGAAATGTACATCAAAACATACACATTTTCACTGTATATACAAGAATTGTACATCAAAACATACACATTTTCATTGTATATACAAGAAATGTATATCAAAACATACACATTTACAGTGTACATTCAAGAAATGTACATCAAAACATACACATTTTCACTGTATATACCGGAAATGTACATCAAACCATACACATTTTCAGTGTACATTCAAGAAATGTACATCAATACATACATTTTCATTGTATATACAAGAAATGTACATCAAAACATACACATTTTCAGTGTACATTCAAGAAATGTACATGAAAACATATACATTTTCATTGTACATTCAAGAAATGTATATCAAAACATACACATTTTCAGATTACACTCAAGAAATGTACATCAAAGCATACACATTTTCATTGTATATACAAAAATGTACATCAAAACATACACATCTTCATTGTACACTAAAGAAATGTACATCAAAACATACACACTTTCAGTGTACATTCAAGAAATGTACATCAAAACATACACATTTTCATTGTACATTCAAGAAATGTACATCAAAACATACACATTTTCATTGTACATTCAAGAAATGTACATCAAAACATACACATTTTCATTGTACGTCAAGAAATCTACATCAAAACATACACATTTTCATTTTACACTCAAGAAATGTACATCAAAACATACACATTTTCATTGTACATTCAAGAAATGTATATCAAAACACACACTTTCATTGTACACTCAAGAAATGTATATCAAAACATACACATTTTCATTGTAGATTCAAGAAATGTACATCAAAACATACACATTTTCATTGTATATACCAGAAATGTACATCAAAACATAGACATCTTCATTGTACATTCAAGAAATGTACATCTAAACATACACATTTTCATTGTATATACCAGAAATGTACATCAAAACATACACATTTTCATTGTACATTCAAGAAATGTACATCAAAACATACACATTTTGACTGCACATTCTAGAAATATACATCAAAACATAAACATTTTCATTGTATATACCAGAAATGCACATCAAAACATACACATTTTCATTGTACATTCAAGAACTGTATAACAAAAAATACACATTTTCAGTGTACATTCAAGAAATGTACATCAAAACAAACACATTTTCATTGTACACTAAAGAAATGTATATCAAAACATACACATTTTCATTGTATATACAAGAAATGTATATCAAAACATACACATTTTCAGTGTACATTCAAGAAATGTACTTCAAAACATACACATTTTCATTGTATATACAAGTAATGTACATCAAAACATACACATTTTCAGTGTACATTCAAGAAATGTACATCAAGACATACACATTTCCATTGTACATTCAAGAAATGTATATCAAAATATACACATTTTCAGTGCACATTCAAGAAATGTACATCAAAACATACACATTTTCATTGTATATACAAGAAATGTACATCAAAACATACACATTTTCAGTATACATTCAAGAAATGTACATGAAAACATATACATTTTCATTGTACATTCAAGAAATGTATATCAAAACATACACATTTTCAGTGTACATTCAAGAAATGTATATCAAAACATACACATTTTCATTGTACATTCAAGAAATGTACATCAAAACATACACATTTTCAGTGTACATTCAAGAAATGTATAACAAAAAATACACATTTTCAGTGTAAATTCAAGAAATGTACATCAAAACAAACACATTTTCATTGCACACTAAAGAAATGTATATCAAAACATACACATTTTCATTGTACATTCAATAAATATTCATCAAAACATACACATTTTCATTGTACATTCAAGAAATGTACATCAAAACATACACATTTTCATTGTACACTCAAGAAATGTACATCAAAACATACACATTTTCATTGTACATTCAAGAAATGTACATCAAAACATACACATTTTCATTGTACACTCAAGAAATGTACATCAAAACATACACATTTTCATTGTACATTCAAGAAATGTACATCAAAACATACACATTTTCATTGTACACTCAAGAAATGTACTTCAAAACATACACATTTGCAGTGTACATTCAAGAAATGTATATCAAAACATACACATTTTCATTGTACATTCAAGAAATGTACATCAAAACATACACATTTTCATTGTATATACCAGAAATGTACATCAAAACATATACATTTTCATTGTACATTCAAGAAATGTACATCAAAACATACACATTTTGAGTGTACATTCAAGAGATATACATCAAAACATGCACATTTTCATTGTATATACCAGAAATGTTGATCAAAACATACACATTTTCATTGTATATACAAGAAATGTACATCAAAACATACACATTTTCATTGTATATACCAGAAATGTACATCAAAACATACACATTTTCATTGTACAATCAAGAAATGTACATCAAAACATAAACATTTTCATTGTATATACCAGAAATGTACATCAAAACATACACATTTTCATTGTACATTCAAGAAATGTACATCAAAACATACCGATTTTGATTGTATATACCAGAAATGTACATCAAAACATACACATTTTCATTGTACCTCAAGAAATCTACATCAAAACATACACATTTTCATTGTACACTCAAGAAATGTACATCAAAACATACACATTTTCATTGTACATTCAAGAAATGTATATCAAAACATACACATTTTCATTGTACACTCAAGAAATGTATATCAAAACATACACATTTTCATTGTACATTCAAGAAATGCACATCAAAACATACACATTTTCATTGTATATACCAGAAATGTACATCAAAACATAGACATCTTCATTGCACATTCAAGAAATGTACATCAAAACATACACATTTTCATTGAATATACCAGAAATGTACATCAAAACATACACATTTTCATTGTACATTCAAGAAATGTACATCAAAACATACACATTTTGACTGCACATTCTAGAAATATACATCAAAACATACACATTTTCATTGTATATACCAGAAATGCACATCAAAACATACACATTTTCATTGTACATTCAAGAACTGTATAACAAAAAATACACATTTTCAGTGTACATTCAAGAAATGTACATCAAAACAAACACATTTTCATTGTACACTAAAGAAATGTATATCAAAACATACACATTTTCATTGTATATACAAGAAATGTATATCAAAACATACACATTTTCAGTGTACATTCAAGAAATGTACTTCAAAACATACACATTTTCATTGTATATACAAGTAATGTACATCAAAACATACACATTTTCAGTGTACATTCAAGAAATGTACATCAGGACATACACATTTTCATTACACATTCAAGAAATGTATATCAAAACATACACATTTTCAGTGCACATTCAAGAAATGTACATCAAAACATACACATTTTCATTGTATATACAAGAAATGTACATCAAAACATACACATTTTCAGTATACATTCAAGAAATGTACATGAAAACATATACATTTTCATTGTACATTCAAGAAATGTATATCAAAACATACACATTTTCAGTGTACATTCAAGAAATGCACATCAAAACATACACATTTTTATTGTACACTCAAGAAATGTACATCAAAACATACACTTTTTCATTGTACATTCAAGAAATGTATATCAAAACATACACATTTTCATTGTACATTCAAGAAATGTACATCAAAACATACACATTTTCAGTGTACATTCAAGAAATGTATAACAAAGGATACACATTTTCAGTGTACATTCAAGAAATGTACATCAAAACAAACACATTTTCATTGCACACTAAACAAATGTATATCAAAACATACACATTTTCATTGTACATTCACTAAATATACATCAAAACATACACATTTTCATTGTACATTCAAGAAATGTACATCAAAACATACACATTTTCATTGTACACTCAAGAAATGTACATCAAAACATACACATTTTCATTGTACATTCAAGAAATGTACATCAAAACATACACATTTTCATTGTACACTCAAGAAATGTACATCAAAACATACACATTTTCATTGTACATTCAAGAAATGTACATCAAAACATACACATTTTCATTGTACACTCAAGAAATGTACTTCAAAACATACACATTTGCAGTGTACATTCAAGAAATGTATATCAAAACATACACATTTTCATTGTACATTCAAGAAATGTACATCAAAACATACACATTTTGATTGTACATTCAAGAAATATACATCAAAACATGCACATTTTCATTGTACATTCAAGAAATGTACATCAAAACATACACATTTTCATTGTATATACCAGAAATGCACATAAAAACATATACATTTTCATTGTACATTCAAGAACTGTACATCAAAACATACACATTTTCAGTGTACATTCAAGAAATGTACATCAAAACATACACATTTTCAGTGTACATTCAAGAAATGTACATCAAAACATACACATTTTCACTGTATATACAAGAATTGAACATAAAAACATACACATTTTCATTGTATATACAAGAAATGTATATCAAAACATACACATTTACAGTGTACATTCAAGAAGTGTACATCAAAACATACACATTTTCATTGTATATACAAGAAATGTACATCAAACCATACACATTTTCAGTGTACATTCAAGAAATGTACATCAAAACATACACATTTTCATTGTACATTCAAGAAATGTACATCAAAACACACACATTTTCATTGTACATTCAAGAAATGTACATCAAAACATACACATTTTCATTGTACCTCACGGAATCTACATCAAAACATACACATTTTCATTGTACACTCAAGAAATGTACATCGAAACATACACATTTTCATTGTACATTCAAGAAATGTATATCAAAACATACACATTTTCATTGTACATTCAAGAAATGTACATCAAAACATACACATTTTCATTGTACATTCAAGAAATGTTCAACAAAACATACACATTTTCATTGTACATTCAAGGAATGTACATCAAAACATACACATCTTCATTGTACATTCAAGAAATGTACATCAAAACACACACATTTTCATTGTACACTCAAGAAATGTACATCAAAACATACACATTTTGAGTGTACATTCAAGAGATATACATCAAAACATGCACATTTTCATTGTATATACCAGAAATGTACATCAAAACATACACATTTTCATTGTATATACAAGAAATGAATATCAAAACATACACATTTTTATTGTACATTCAAGAAATGTATATCAAAACATACACATTTTCATTGTATATACCAGAAATGTACATCAAAACATACACATCTTCATTGTACATTCAAGAAATGTACATCAAAACATACACATTTTCATTGTATATATCAGAAATGTACATCAAAACATACACATTTTCATTGTACATTCAAGAAATGTACATCAAAACATACACATTTTGACTGCACATTCTAGAAATATACATCAAAACATACACATTTTCATTGTATATACCAGAAATGCACATCAAAACATACACATTTTCATTGTACATTCAAGAACTGTATAACAAAAAATACACATTTTCAGTGTACATTCAAGAAATGTACATCAAAACAAACACATTTTCATTGTACACTAAAGAAATGTATATCAAAACATACACATTTTCATTGTATATACAAGAAATGTATATCAAAACATACACATTTTCAGTGTACATTCAAGAAATGTACTTCAAAACATACACATTTTCATTGTATATACAAGTAATGTACATCAAAACATACACATTTTCAGTGTACATTCAAGAAATGTACATCAAGACATACACATCTTCAATGTACATTCAAGAAATGTATATCAAAACATACACATTTTCAGTGCACATTCAAGAAATGTACATCAAAACATACACATTTTCATTGTATATACAAGAAATGTACATCAAAACATACACATTTTCAGTATACATTCAAGAAATGTACATGAAAACATATACATTTTCATTGTACATTCAAGAAATGTATATCAAAACATACACATTTTCAGTGTACATTCAAGAAATGTATATCAAAACATACACATTTTCATTGTACATTCAAGAAATGTACATCAAAACATACACATTTTCAGTGTACATTCAAGAAATGTATAACAAAAAATACACATTTTCAGTGTAAATTCAAGAAATGTACATCAAAACAAACACATTTTCATTGCACACTAAAGAAATGTATATCAAAACATACACATTTTCATTGTACATTCAATAAATATACATCAAAACATACACATTTTCATTGTACATTCAAGAAATGTACATCAAAACATACACATTTTCATTGTACACTCAAGAAATGTACATCAAAACATACACATTTTCATTGTACATTCAAGAAATGTACATCAAAACATACACATTTTCATTGTACACTCAAGAAATGTACATCAAAACATACACATTTTCATTGTACATTCAAGAAATGTACATCAAAACATACACATTTTCATTGTACACTCAAGAAATGTACTTCAAAACATACACATTTGCAGTGTACATTCAAGAAATGTATATCAAAACATACACATTTTCATTGTACATTCAAGAAATGTACATCAAAACATACACATTTTCATTGTATATACCAGAAATGTACATCAAAACATATACATTTTCATTGTACATTCAAGAAATGTACATCAAAACATACACATTTTGAGTGTACATTCAAGAGATATACATCAAAACATGCACATTTTCATTGTATATACCAGAAATGTACATCAAAACATACACATTTTCATTGTATATACAAGAAATGTACATCAAAACATACACATTTTCATTGTATATACCAGAAATGTACATCAAAACATACACATTTTCATTGTACAATCAAGAAATGTACATCAAAACATAAACATTTTCATTGTATATACCAGAAATGTACATCAAAACATACACATTTTCATTGTACATTCAAGAAATGTACATCAAAACATACCCATTTTCATTGTATATACCAGAAATGTACATCAAAACATACACATTTTCATTGTACGTTCAAGAAATTTACATCAAAACATACACATTTTGAGTGTACATTCAAAAAATATACATCAAAACATACACATTTTCATTGTATATACCAGAAATGCACATCAAAACATACACATTTTCATTGTACATTCAAGAACTGTACATCAAAACATACACATTTTCATTGTACACTCAAGAAATGTACATCAAAACATACACATTTTCATTGTACATTCAAGAAATGTACATCAAAACATACACATTTTCATTGTACACTCAAGAAATGTACTTCAAAACATACACATTTGCAGTGTACATTCAAGAAATGTATATCAAAACATACACATTTTCATTGTACATTCAAGAAATGTACATCAAAACATACACATTTTGATTGTACATTCAAGAAATATACATCAAAACATGCACATTTTCATTGTACATTCAAGAAATGTACATCAAAACATACACATTTTCATTGTATATACCAGAAATGCACATAAAAACATATACATTTTCATTGTACATTCAAGAACTGTACATCAAAACATACACATTTTCAGTGTACATTCAAGAAATGTACATCAAAACATACACATTTTCAGTGTACATTCAAGAAATGTACATCAAAACATACACATTTTCACTGTATATACAAGAATTGAACATAAAAACATACACATTTTCATTGTATATACAAGAAATGTATATCAAAACATACACATTTACAGTGTACATTCAAGAAGTGTACATCAAAACATACACATTTTCATTGTATATACAAGAAATGTACATCAAACCATACACATTTTCAGTGTACATTCAAGAAATGTACATCAAAACATACACATTTTCATTGTACATTCAAGAAATGTACATCAAAACACACACATTTTCATTGTACATTC
The DNA here is from genome assembly GCA_030765045.1 of Tenodera sinensis. Classification (NCBI taxonomy): domain Eukaryota; kingdom Metazoa; phylum Arthropoda; class Insecta; order Mantodea; family Mantidae; genus Tenodera; species Tenodera sinensis. The sequence continues at coordinate 109,693,873 of CM060970.1, read as the reverse complement.
AAGAAATGTACATCAAAACATACACATTTTCATTGTACCTCACGGAATCTACATCAAAACATACACATTTTCATTGTACACTCAAGAAATGTACATCGAAACATACACATTTTCATTGTACATTCAAGAAATGTATATCAAAACATACACATTTTCATTGTACATTCAAGAAATGTACATCAAAACATACACATTTTCATTGTACATTCAAGAAATGTTCAACAAAACATACACATTTTCATTGTACATTCAAGGAATGTACATCAAAACATACACATCTTCATTGTACATTCAAGAAATGTACATCAAAACACACACATTTTCATTGTACACTCAAGAAATGTACATCAAAACATACACATTTTGAGTGTACATTCAAGAGATATACATCAAAACATGCACATTTTCATTGTATATACCAGAAATGTACATCAAAACATACACATTTTCATTGTATATACAAGAAATGAATATCAAAACATACACATTTTTATTGTACATTCAAGAAATGTATATCAAAACATACACATTTTCATTGTATATACCAGAAATGTACATCAAAACATACACATCTTCATTGTACATTCAAGAAATGTACATCAAAACATACACATTTTCATTGTATATATCAGAAATGTACATCAAAACATACACATTTTCATTGTACATTCAAGAAATGTACATCAAAACATACACATTTTGACTGCACATTCTAGAAATATACATCAAAACATACACATTTTCATTGTATATACCAGAAATGCACATCAAAACATACACATTTTCATTGTACATTCAAGAACTGTATAACAAAAAATACACATTTTCAGTGTACATTCAAGAAATGTACATCAAAACAAACACATTTTCATTGTACACTAAAGAAATGTATATCAAAACATACACATTTTCATTGTATATACAAGAAATGTATATCAAAACATACACATTTTCAGTGTACATTCAAGAAATGTACTTCAAAACATACACATTTTCATTGTATATACAAGTAATGTACATCAAAACATACACATTTTCAGTGTACATTCAAGAAATGTACATCAAGACATACACATCTTCAATGTACATTCAAGAAATGTATATCAAAACATACACATTTTCAGTGCACATTCAAGAAATGTACATCAAAACATACACATTTTCATTGTATATACAAGAAATGTACATCAAAACATACACATTTTCAGTATACATTCAAGAAATGTACATGAAAACATATACATTTTCATTGTACATTCAAGAAATGTATATCAAAACATACACATTTTCAGTGTACATTCAAGAAATGTATATCAAAACATACACATTTTCATTGTACATTCAAGAAATGTACATCAAAACATACACATTTTCAGTGTACATTCAAGAAATGTATAACAAAAAATACACATTTTCAGTGTAAATTCAAGAAATGTACATCAAAACAAACACATTTTCATTGCACACTAAAGAAATGTATATCAAAACATACACATTTTCATTGTACATTCAATAAATATACATCAAAACATACACATTTTCATTGTACATTCAAGAAATGTACATCAAAACATACACATTTTCATTGTACACTCAAGAAATGTACATCAAAACATACACATTTTCATTGTACATTCAAGAAATGTACATCAAAAAATACACATTTTCATTGTACACTCAAGAAATGTACATCAAAACATACACATTTTCATTGTACATTCAAGAAATGTACATCAAAACATACACATTTTCATTGTACACTCAAGAAATGTACTTCAAAACATACACATTTGCAGTGTACATTCAAGAAATGTATATCAAAACATACACATTTCCATTGTACATTCAAGAAATGTACATCAAAACATACACATTTTCATTGTATATACCAGAAATGTACATCAAAACATATACATTTTCATTGTACATTCAAGAAATGTACATCAAAACATACACATTTTGAGTGTACATTCAAGAGATATACATCAAAACATGCACATTTTCATTGTATATACCAGAAATGTACATCAAAACATACACATTTTCATTGTATATACAAGAAATGTACATCAAAACATACACATTTTCATTGTATATACCAGAAATGTACATCAAAACATACACATTTTCATTGTACAATCAAGAAATGTACATCAAAACATAAACATTTTCATTGTATATACCAGAAATGTACATCAAAACATACACATTTTCATTGTACATTCAAGAAATGTACATCAAAACATACCCATTTTCATTGTATATACCAGAAATGTACATCAAAACATACACATTTTCATTGTACGTTCAAGAAATTTACATCAAAACATACACATTTTGAGTGTACATTCAAAAAATATACATCAAAACATACACATTTTCATTGTATATACCAGAAATGCACATCAAAACATACACATTTTCATTGTACATTCAAGAACTGTACATCAAAACATACACATTTTCAGTGTACATTCAAGAAATGTACATCAAAACATACACATTTTCAGTGTACATTCAAGAAATGTACATCAAAACATACACATTTTCACTGTATATACAAGAATTGTACATCAAAACATACACATTTTCATTGTATATACAAGAAATGTATATCAAAACATACACATTTACAGTGTACATTCAAGAAATGTACATCAAAACATACACATTTTCACTGTATATACAAGAAATATACATCAAACCATACACATTTTCAGTGTACATTCATGAAATGTACATCAATACATACATTTTCATTGTATATACAAGAAATGTACATCAAAACATACACATTTTCAGTGTACATTCAAGAAATGTACATGAAAACATATACATTTTCATTGTACATTCAAGAAATGTATATCAAAACATACACATTTTCAGATTACACTCAAGAAATGTACATCAAAGCATACACATTTTCATTGTATATACAAAAATGTACATCAAAACATACACATCTTCATTGTACACTAAAGAAATGTACATCAAAACATACACACTTTCAGTGTACATTCAAGAAATGTACATCAAAACATACACATTTTCATTGTACATTCAAGAAATGTACATCAAAACATACACATTTTCATTGTACATTCAAGAAATGTACATCAAAACATACACATTTTCATTGTACCTCAAGAAATCTACATCAAAACATACACATTTTCATTGTACACTCAAGAAATGTACATCAAAACATACACATTTTCATTGTACATTCAAGAAATGTATATCAAAACATACACATTTTCATTGTACACTCAAGAAATGTATATCAAAACATACACGTTTTCATTGTACATTCAAGAAATGTACATCAAAACATACACATTTTCATTGTATATACCAGAAATGTACATCAAAACATAGACATCTTCATTGTACATTCAAGAAATGTACATCAAAACATACACATTTTCATTGTATATACCAGAAATGTACATCAAAACATACACATTTTCATTGTACATTCAAGAAATGTACATCAAACATACACATTTTGACTGCACATTCTAGAAATATACATCAAAACATACACATTTTCATTGTATATACCAGAAATGCACATCAAAACATACACATTTTCATTGTACATTCAAGAACTGTATAACAAAAAATACACATTTTCACTCTACATTCAAGACATGTACATCAAAACAAACACATTTTCATTGTACACTAAAGAAATGTATATCAAAACATACACATTTTCATTGTATATACAAGAAATGTATATCAAAACATACACATTTTCAGTGTACATTCAAGAAATGTACTTCAAAACATACACATTTTCATTGTATATACAAGTAATGTACATCAAAACATACACATTTTCAGTGTACATTCAAGAAATGTACATCAAGACATACACATTTTCATTGTACATTCAAGAAATGTATATCAAAACATACACATTTTCAGTGCACATTCAAGAAATGTACATCAAAACATACACATTTTCAGTATACATTCAAGAAATGTACATGAAAACATATACATTTTCATTGTACATTCAAGAAATGTATATCAAAACATACACATTTTCAGTGTACATTCAAGAAATGTACATCAAAACATACACATTTTTATTGTACACTCAAGAAATGTACATCAAAACATACACTTTTTCATTGTACATTCAAGAAATGTATATCAAAACATACACATTTTCATTGTACATTCAAGAAATGTACATCAAAACATACACATTTTCAGTGTACATTCAAGAAATGTATAACAAAAGATACACATTTTCAGTGTACATTCAAGAAATGTACATCAAAACAAACACATTTTCATTGCACACTAAAGAAATGTATATCAAAACATACACATTTTCATTGTACATTCAATAAATATACATCAAAACATACACATTTTCATTGTACATTCAAGAAATGTACATCAAAACATACACATTTTCATTGTACACTCAAGAAATGTACATCAAAACATACACATTTTCATTGTACATTCAAGAAATGTACATCAAAACATACACATTTTCATTGTACACTCAAGAAATGTACATCAAAACATACACATTTTCATTGTACATTCAAGAAATGTACATCAAAACATACACATTTTCATTGTACACTCAAGAAATGTACTTCAAAACATACACATTTGCAGTGTACATTCAAGAAATGTATATCAAAACATACACATTTTCATTGTACATTCAAGAAATGTACATCAAAACATACACATTTTGATTGTACATTCAAGAAATATACATCAAAACATGCACATTTTCATTGTACATTCAAGAAATGTACATCAAAACATACACATTTTCATTGTATATACCAGAAATGCACATAAAAACATACACATTTTCATTGTACATTCAAGAACTGTACATCAAAACATACACATTTTCAGTGTACATTCAAGAAATGTACATCAAAACATACACATTTTCAGTGTACATTCAAGAAATGTACATCAAAACATACACATTTTCACTGTATATACAAGAATTGAACATAAAAACATACACATTTTCATTGTATATACAAGAAATGTACATCAAACCATACACATCTTCAGTGTACATTCAAGAAATGTACATCAAAACATACACATTTTCATTGTACATTCAAGAAATGTACATCAAAACACACACATTTTCATTGTACATTCAAGAAATGTACATCAAAACATACACATTTTCATTGTACCTCACGGAATCTACATCAAAACATACACATTTTCATTGTACACTCAAGAAATGTACATCGAAACATACACATTTTCATTGTACATTCAAGAAATGTATATCAAAACATACACATTTTCATTGTACATTCAAGAAATGTACATCAAAACATACACATTTTCATTGTACATTCAAGAAATGTTCAACAAAACATACACATTTTCATTGTACATTCAAGGAATGTACATCAAAACATACACATCTTCATTGTACATTCAAGAAATGTACATCAAAACACACACATTTTCATTGTACACTCAAGAAATGTACATCAAAACATACACATTTTGAGTGTACATTCAAGAGATATACATCAAAACATGCACATTTTCATTGTATATACCAGAAATGTACATCAAAACATACACATTTTCATTGTATATACAAGAAATGTATATCAAAACATACACATTTTTATTGTACATTCAAGAAATGTATATCAAAACATACACATTTTCATTGTATATACCAGAAATGTACATCAAAAAATACACATCTTCATTGTACATTCAAGAAATGTACATCAAAACATACACATTTTGACTGCACATTCTAGAAATATACATCAAAACATACACATTTTCATTGTATATGCAAGAAATGCACATTAAAGCATACACATTTTTATTGTACATTCAAGAACTGTATAACAAAAAATACACATTTTCAGTGTACATTCAAGAAATGTACATCAAAACAAACACATTTTCATTGTACACTAAAGAAATGTATATCAAAACATACACATTTTCACTGTATATACAAGAAATGTATATCAAAACATACACATTTTGAGTGTACATTCAAGAAATGTACTTCAAAACATACACATTTTCATTGTATATACAAGTAATGTACATCAAAACATACACATTTTCAGTGTACATTCAAGAAATGTACATCAAGACATACACATTTTCATTGTACATTCTGAAATGTATATCAAAACATACACATTTTCAGTGCACATTCAAGAAATGTACATCAAAACATACACATTTTCATTGTATATACAAGAAATGTACATCAAAACCTACACATTTTCAGTATACATTCAAGAAATGTACATCAAAACATACACATTTTTATTGTATGTACAAGAAATGTACATCAAAACATACACATTTTCATTGTATACACAAGAAATGTACATCAAAACATACACATTTTCATTGTACACTGAAGAAATGTACATCAAAACATACACATTTTCAGTGTACATTCAAGAAATGTACATCAAAACATACACATTTTCATTGTACATTCAAGAAATGTAGATCAAAACATACACATTTTCATTGTACACTCAAGAAATGTACATCAAAACATACACATTTTCATTGTACATTCAAGAAATGTACATCAAAACATACACATTTTCATTGTACATTCAAGAAATGTACATCAAAACATACACATTTTCGTTGTACATTCAAGAAATGTACATCAAAACATACACATTTTCATTGTACACTGAAGAAATGTACATCAAAACATACACATTTTCAGTGTACATTCAAGAAATGTACATCAAAACATACACATTTTCATTGTACATTCAAGAAATGTAGATCAAAACATACACATTTTCATTGTACACTCAAGAAATGTACATCAAAACATACACATTTTCATTGTACACTCAAGAAATGTAGATCAAAACATACACATTTTCATTGTACACTCAAGAAATGTACATCAAAACATACACATTTTCATTGTACATTCAAGAAATGTATATCAAAACATACACATTTTTATTGTACACTCAAGAAATGTACATCAAAACATACACTTATTCATTGTACATTCAAGAAATGTATATCAAAACATACACATTTTCATTGTACATTCAAGAAATGTATATCAAAACATACACATTTTCAGTGTACATTCAAGAAATGTACATCAAAACATACACATTTTCATTGTATATACAAGAAATGTACATCAAAACATACACATCTTCATTGTACACTAAAGAAATGTACATCAAAACATACACACTTTCAGTGTACATTCAAGAAATGTACATCAAAACATACACATTTTCATTGTACATTCAAGAAATGTACATCAAAACATACACATTTTCATTGTACATTCAAGAAATGTACATCAAAACATACACATTTTCATTGTACCTCAAGAAATCTACATCAAAACATACACATTTTCATTGTACACTCAAGAAATGTACATCAAAACATACACATTTTCATTGTACATTCAAGAAATGTATATCAAAACATACACATTTTCATTGTACACTCAAGAAATGTATATCAAAACATACACATTTTCATTGTACATTCAAGAAATGTACATCAAAACATACACATTTTCATTGTATATACCAGAAATGTACATCAAAACATACACATCTTCATTGGACATTAAAGAAATGTACATCAAAACATACACATTTTCATTGTATATACAAGAAATGTACATCAAAACATACACATTTTCATTGTACACTGAAGAAATGTACATCAAAACATACACATTTTCAGTGTACATTCAAGAAATGTACATCAAAACATACACATTTTCATTGTACATTCAAGAAATGTAGATCAAAACATACACATTTTCATTGTACACTCAAGAAATGTACATCAACACATACACATTTTCATTGTACATTCAAGAAATGTACATCAAGACATACACATTTTCATTGTACATTCAAGAAATGTATATCAAAACATACACATTTTCAGTGCACATTCAAGAAATGTACATCAAAACATACACATTTTCATTGTATATACAAGAAATGTACATCAAAACATACACATTTTCATTGTACACTGAAGAAATGTACATCAAAACATACACATTTTCAGTGTAGATTCAAGAAATGTACATCAAAACATACACATTTTCATTGTACATCAAGAAATGTAGATCAAAACATTAACATTTTCATTGTACACTCAAGAAATGTACATCAAAACATACACATTTTCATTGTACATTCAAGAAATGTACATCAAAACATACACATTTTTATTGTACACTCAAGAAATGTACATCAAAACATACACTTTTTCATTGTACATTCAAGAAATGTATATCAAAACATACACATTTTCATTGTACATTCAAGAAATGTACATCAAAACATACACATTTTCAGTGTACATTCAAGAAATGTGTAACAAAAAATACACATTTTCAGTGTTCATTCAAGAAATGTACATCAAAACAAACACATTTTCATTGCACACTAAAGAAATGTATATCAAAACATACACATTTTCATTGTACATTCAATAAATATACATCAAAACATACACATTTTCATTGTACATTCAAGAAATGTACATCAAAACATACACATTTTCATTGTACACTCAAGAAATGTACATTAAAACATACACATTTTCATTGTACATTCAAGAAATGTACATCAAAGCATACACATTTTCATTGTACACTCAAGAAATGTACATCAAAACATACACATTTTCATTGTACATTCAAGAGATGTACATCAAAACATACACATTTTCATTGTACACTCAAGATATGTACATCAAAACATACACATTTTCAGTGTACATTCAAGAAATATACATCAAAACATACACATTTTCATTGTATATACCAGAAATGCACATAAAAACATGCACATTTTCATTGTACATTCAAGAAATGTACATCAAAACATACACATTTTCAGTGTACATTCAAGAAATGTACATCAAAACACACACATTTTCATTGTACATTCAAGAAATGTACATCAAAACATACACATTTTCATTGTACCTCACGGAATCTACATCAAAACATACACATTTTCATTGTACACTCAAGAAATGTACATCGAAACATACACATTTTCATTGTACATTCAAGAAATGTATATCAAAACATACACATTTTCATTGTACATTCAAGAAATGTACATCAAAACATACACATTTTCATTGTACATTCAAGAAATGTTCAACAAAACATACACATTTTCATTGTACATTCAAGGAATGTACATCAAAACATACACATCTTCATTGTACATTCAAGAAATGTACATCAAAACACACACATTTTCATTGTACACTCAAGAAATGTACATCAAAACATACACATTTTGAGTGTACATTCAAGAGATATACATCAAAACATGCACATTTTCATTGTATATACCAGAAATGTACATCAAAACATACACATTTTCATTGTATATACAAGAAATGTATATCAAAACATACACATTTTTATTGTACATTCAAGAAATGTATATCAAAACATACACATTTTCATTGTATATACCAGAAATGTACATCAAAAAATACACATCTTCATTGTACATTCAAGAAATGTACATCAAAACATACACATTTTGACTGCACATTCTAGAAATATACATCAAAACATACACATTTTCATTGTATATGCAAGAAATGCACATTAAAGCATACACATTTTTATTGTACATTCAAGAACTGTATAACAAAAAATACACATTTTCAGTGTACATTCAAGAAATGTACATCAAAACAAACACATTTTCATTGTACACTAAAGAAATGTATATCAAAACATACACATTTTCACTGTATATACAAGAAATGTATATCAAAACATACACATTTTGAGTGTACATTCAAGAAATGTACTTCAAAACATACACATTTTCATTGTATATACAAGTAATGTACATCAAAACATACACATTTTCAGTGTACATTCAAGAAATGTACATCAAGACATACACATTTTCATTGTACATTCTGAAATGTATATCAAAACATACACATTTTCAGTGCACATTCAAGAAATGTACATCAAAACATACACATTTTCATTGTATATACAAGAAATGTACATCAAAACCTACACATTTTCAGTATACATTCAAGAAATGTACATCAAAACATACACATTTTTATTGTATGTACAAGAAATGTACATCAAAACATACACATTTTCATTGTATACACAAGAAATGTACATCAAAACATACACATTTTCATTGTACACTGAAGAAATGTACATCAAAACATACACATTTTCAGTGTACATTCAAGAAATGTACATCAAAACATACACATTTTCATTGTACATTCAAGAAATGTAGATCAAAACATACACATTTTCATTGTACACTCAAGAAATGTACATCAAAACATACACATTTTCATTGTACATTCAAGAAATGTACATCAAAACATACACATTTTCATTGTACATTCAAGAAATGTACATCAAAACATACACATTTTCGTTGTACATTCAAGAAATGTACATCAAAACATACACATTTTCATTGTACACTGAAGAAATGTACATCAAAACATACACATTTTCAGTGTACATTCAAGAAATGTACATCAAAACATACACATTTTCATTGTACATTCAAGAAATGTAGATCAAAACATACACATTTTCATTGTACACTCAAGAAATGTACATCAAAACATACACATTTTCATTGTACACTCAAGAAATGTAGATCAAAACATACACATTTTCATTGTACACTCAAGAAATGTACATCAAAACATACACATTTTCATTGTACATTCAAGAAATGTATATCAAAACATACACATTTTTATTGTACACTCAAGAAATGTACATCAAAACATACACTTTTTCATTGTACATTCAAGAAATGTATATCAAAACATACACATTTTCATTGTACATTCAAGAAATGTATATCAAAACATACACATTTTCAGTGTACATTCAAGAAATGTACATCAAAACATACACATTTTCATTGTATATACAAGAAATGTACATCAAAACATACACATCTTCATTGTACACTAAAGAAATGTACATCAAAACATACACACTTTCAGTGTACATTCAAGAAATGTACATCAAAACATACACATTTTCATTGTACATTCAAGAAATGTACATCAAAACATACACATTTTCATTGTACATTCAAGAAATGTACATCAAAACATACACATTTTCATTGTACCTCAAGAAATCTACATCAAAACATACACATTTTCATTGTACACTCAAGAAATGTACATCAAAACATACACATTTTCATTGTACATTCAAGAAATGTATATCAAAACATACACATTTTCATTGTACACTCAAGAAATGTATATCAAAACATACACATTTTCATTGTACATTCAAGAAATGTACATCAAAACATACACATTTTCATTGTATATACCAGAAATGTACATCAAAACATACACATCTTCATTGGACATTAAAGAAATGTACATCAAAACATACACATTTTCATTGTATATACAAGAAATGTACATCAAAACATACACATTTTCATTGTACACTGAAGAAATGTACATCAAAACATACACATTTTCAGTGTACATTCAAGAAATGTACATCAAAACATACACATTTTCATTGTACATTCAAGAAATGTAGATCAAAACATACACATTTTCATTGTACACTCAAGAAATGTACATCAACACATACACATTTTCATTGTACATTCAAGAAATGTACATCAAGACATACACATTTTCATTGTACATTCAAGAAATGTATATCAAAACATACACATTTTCAGTGCACATTCAAGAAATGTACATCAAAACATACACATTTTCATTGTATATACAAGAAATGTACATCAAAACATACACATTTTCATTGTACACTGAAGAAATGTACATCAAAACATACACATTTTCAGTGTAGATTCAAGAAATGTACATCAAAACATACACATTTTCATTGTACATCAAGAAATGTAGATCAAAACATTAACATTTTCATTGTACACTCAAGAAATGTACATCAAAACATACACATTTTCATTGTACATTCAAGAAATGTACATCAAAACATACACATTTTTATTGTACACTCAAGAAATGTACATCAAAACATACACTTTTTCATTGTACATTCAAGAAATGTATATCAAAACATACACATTTTCATTGTACATTCAAGAAATGTACATCAAAACATACACATTTTCAGTGTACATTCAAGAAATGTGTAACAAAAAATACACATTTTCAGTGTTCATTCAAGAAATGTACATCAAAACAAACACATTTTCATTGCACACTAAAGAAATGTATATCAAAACATACACATTTTCATTGTACATTCCATAAATATACATCAAAACATACACATTTTCATTGTACATTCAAGAAATGTACATCAAAACATACACATTTTCATTGTACACTCAAGAAATGTACATTAAAACATACACATTTTCATTGTACATTCAAGAAATGTACATCAAAGCATACACATTTTCATTGTACACTCAAGAAATGTACATCAAAACATACACATTTTCATTGTACATTCAAGAGATGTACATCAAAACATACACATTTTCATTGTACACTCAAGATATGTACATCAAAACATACACATTTTCAGTGTACATTCAAGAAATATACATCAAAACATACACATTTTCATTGTATATACCAGAAATGCACATAAAAACATGCACATTTTCATTGTACATTCAAGAAATGTACATCAAAACATACACATTTTCAGTGTACATTCAAGAAATGTACATCAAAACATACACATTTTCAGTGTACATTCAAGAAATGTACATCAAAACATACACATTTTCACTGTATATACAAGAATTGAACATAAAAACATACACATTTTCATTGTATATACAAGAAATGTATATCAAAACATACACATTTACAGTGTACATTCAAGAAATGTACATCAAAACATACACATTTTCATTGTATATACAAGAAATGTACATCAAACCATACACATTTTCAGTGTACATTCAAGAAATATACATCAAAACATACATTTTCATTGTATATACAAGAAATGTACATCAAAACATACACATTTTCAGTGTACATTCAAGAAATGTACATGAAAACATATACATTTTTATTGTACATTCAAGAAATGTATATCAAAACATACACATTTTCAGATTACACTCAAGAAATGTACATCAAAGCATACACATTTTCATTGTATATACAAGAAGTGTACATCAAAACATACACATCTTCATTGTACACTAAAGAAATGTACATCAAAACATACACACTTTCAGTGTACATTCAAGAAATGTACATCAAAACATACACATTTTCATTGTACATTCAAGACATGTACATCAAAACATACACATTTTCATTGTACATTCAAGAGATGTACATCAAAACATACACATTTTCATTGTACCTCAAGAAATCTACATCAAAACATACACATTTTCATTGTACACTCAAGAAATGTACATCAAAACATACACATTTTCATTGTACATTCAAGAAATGTATATCAAAACATACACATTTTCATTGTACATTCAAGAAATGTACATCAAAACATACACATTTTCATTGTACATTCAAGAAATGTACAACAAAACATACACATTTTCATTGTACATTCAAGAAATGTACATCAAAACACACACATTTTCATTGTACACTCAAGAAATGTACATCACAACATACACATTTTGAGTGTACATTCAAGAGATATACATCAAAACATGCACATTTTCATTGTATATACCAGAAATGTACATCAAAACATACACCTTTTCATTGTATATACAAGAAATGTATATCAAAACATACACATTTTAATTGTACATTCAAGAAATGTACATCAAAACATACACATTTTCATTGTATATACCAGAAATGTACATCAAAACATACACATCTTCATTGTACATTCAAGGAATTAACATCAAAACATACACATTTTCATTGTATATACCAGAAATGTACATCAAAACATACACATTTTCATTGTACTTTCAAGAAATGTAGATCAAAACATACACATTTTGACTGCAAATTCTAGAAATATACATCAAAACATACATATTTTCATTGTATATACAAGAAATGCACATCAAAGCATACACATTTTCATTGTACATTCAAGAACTGTATAACAAAAAATACACATTTTCAGTGTACATTCAAGAAATGTACATGAAAACAAACACATTTTCATTGTACACTAAAGAAATGTATATAAAAACATACACATTTTCACTGTATATACAAGAAATGTATATCAAAACATTCAGATTTTCAGTGTACATTCAAGAAATGTACTTCAAAACATACACATTTTCATTGTATATACAAGTAATGTACATCAAAACATACACATTTTCAGTGTACATTCAAGAAATGTACATCAAGACATACACATTTTCATTGTACATTCAAGAAATGTATATCAAAACATACACATTTTCAGTGCACATTCAAGAAATGTACATCAAAACATACACATTTTCATTGTATATACAAGAAATGTACATCAAAATCTACACATTTTCATTGTATATACAAGAAATGTACATCAAAACATACACATTTTCATTGTATATACAAGAAATGTACATCAAAACATACACATTTTCATTGTACACTGAAGAATTGTACATCAAAACATACACATTTTCAGTGTACATTCAAGAATTCTACATCAAAGCATACACATTTTCATTGTACATTCAAGAAATGTAGATCAAAACATACACATTTTCATTGTACACTCAAGAAATGTACATCAAAACATACACATTTTCATTGTACATTCAAGAAATGTACATCAAAACATACACATTTTTATTGTACACTCAAGAAATGTACATCAAAACATACACTTTTTCATTGTACATTCAAGAAATGTATATCAAAACATACATATTTTCATTGTACATTCAAGAAATCTATATCAAAACATACACATTTTCAGTGTACATTCAAGAAATGTACATCAAAACATACACATTTTCATTGTATATACAAGAAATGTACATCAAAACATACACATTTTCATTGTACACTGAGGAAATGTACATCAAAACATACACATTTTCAGTGTACATTCAAGAAATGTACATCAAAACATACACATATTCATTGTACATTCAAGATATGTAGATCAAAACATACACATTTTCATTGTACACTCAAGAAATGTACATCAAAACATACACATTTTCATTGTACATTCAAGAAATGTACATCAAAACAAACACATTTTTATTGTACACTCAAGAAATGTACATCAAAACATACACTTTTTCATTGTACATTCAAGAAATGTATATCAAAACATACACATTTTCATTGTACATTCAAGAAATGTACATCAAAACATACACATTTTCAGTGTACATTCAAGAAATGTATAACAAAAAATACACATTTTCAGTGTACATTCAAGAAATGTACATCAAAACAAACACCTTTTCATTGTACACTAAATAAATGTATATCAAAACATACACATTTTCATTGTACATTCAATAAATATACATCAAAACATACACATTTTCATTGTACATTCAGGAAATGTACATCAAAACATACACATTTTCATTGTACATTCAAGAAATGTACATCAAAACATACACATTTTCATTGTACATTCAAGAAATGTACATCACAACATACTCATTTTCATTGTACACTCAAGAAATGTACATCAAAACATACACATTTTCAGTGTACATTCAAGAAATATACATCAAAACATACACATTTTCATTGTATATACCAGAAATGCACATCAAAACATACACATTTTCATTGTACATTCAAGAACTGTACATCAAAACATACACATTTTCAGTGTACATTCAAGAAATGTACATCAAAACATACACATTTTCACTGTATATACAAGAATTGTACATCAAAACATACACATTTTCATTGTATATACAAGAAATGTATATCAAAACATACACATTTTCATTGTACATTCTTGAAATGTACATCAAAACATACACATTTTCATTGTACACTCAAGAAATGTACTTCAAAACATACACATTTTCAGTGTACATTCAAGAAATGTATATCAAAACATACACATTTTCATTGTACATTCAAGAAATGTACATCAAAACATACACATTTTGATTGTACATTCAAGAAATATACATCAAAACATGCACATTTTCATTGTACATTCAAGAAATGTACATCAAAACATACACATTTTCATTGTACACTCAAGAAATGTACATCAAAACATACACATTTTCAGTGTACATTCATGAAATGTATATCAAAACATACACATTTTCATTGTACATTCAATAAATATACATCAAAACATACACATTTTCATTGTACATTCAAGAAATGTACATCAAAACATACACATTTTCATTGTACACTCAAGAAATGTACATTAAAACATACACATTTTCATTGTACATTCAAGAAATGTACATCAAAGCATACACATTTTCATTGTACACTCAAGAAATGTACATCAAAACATACACATTTTCATTGTACATTCAAGAGATGTACATCAAAACATACACATTTTCATTGTACACTCAAGATATGTACATCAAAACATACACATTTTCAGTGTACATTCAAGAAATATACATCAAAACATACACATTTTCATTGTATATACCAGAAATGCACATAAAAACATGCACATTTTCATTGTACATTCAAGAAATGTACATCAAAACATACACTTTTTCATTGTACATTCAAGAAATGTATATCAAAACATACACATTTTCATTGTACATTCAAGAAATGTATATCAAAACATACACATTTTCAGTGTACATTCAAGAAATGTACATCAAAACATACACATTTTCATTGTATATACAAGAAATGTACATCAAAACATACACATCTTCATTGTACACTAAAGAAATGTACATCAAAACATACACACTTTCAGTGTACATTCAAGAAATGTACATCAAAACATACACATTTTCATTGTACATTCAAGAAATGTACATCAAAACATACACATTTTCATTGTACATTCAAGAAATGTACATCAAAACATACACATTTTCATTGTACCTCAAGAAATCTACATCAAAACATACACATTTTCATTGTACACTCAAGAAATGTACATCAAAACATACACATTTTCATTGTACATTCAAGAAATGTATATCAAAACATACACATTTTCATTGTACACTCAAGAAATGTATATCAAAACATACACATTTTCATTGTACATTCAAGAAATGTACATCAAAACATACACATTTTCATTGTATATACCAGAAATGTACATCAAAACATACACATCTTCATTGGACATTAAAGAAATGTACATCAAAACATACACATTTTCATTGTATATACAAGAAATGTACATCAAAACATACACATTTTCATTGTACACTGAAGAAATGTACATCAAAACATACACATTTTCAGTGTACATTCAAGAAATGTACATCAAAACATACACATTTTCATTGTACATTCAAGAAATGTAGATCAAAACATACACATTTTCATTGTACACTCAAGAAATGTACATCAACACATACACATTTTCATTGTACATTCAAGAAATGTACATCAAGACATACACATTTTCATTGTACATTCAAGAAATGTATATCAAAACATACACATTTTCAGTGCACATTCAAGAAATGTACATCAAAACATACACATTTTCATTGTATATACAAGAAATGTACATCAAAACATACACATTTTCATTGTACACTGAAGAAATGTACATCAAAACATACACATTTTCAGTGTAGATTCAAGAAATGTACATCAAAACATACACATTTTCATTGTACATCAAGAAATGTAGATCAAAACATTAACATTTTCATTGTACACTCAAGAAATGTACATCAAAACATACACATTTTCATTGTACATTCAAGAAATGTACATCAAAACATACACATTTTTATTGTACACTCAAGAAATGTACATCAAAACATACACTTTTTCATTGTACATTCAAGAAATGTATATCAAAACATACACATTTTCATTGTACATTCAAGAAATGTACATCAAAACATACACATTTTCAGTGTACATTCAAGAAATGTGTAACAAAAAATACACATTTTCAGTGTTCATTCAAGAAATGTACATCAAAACAAACACATTTTCATTGCACACTAAAGAAATGTATATCAAAACATACACATTTTCATTGTACATTCAATAAATATACATCAAAACATACACATTTTCATTGTACATTCAAGAAATGTACATCAAAACATACACATTTTCATTGTACACTCAAGAAATGTACATTAAAACATACACATTTTCATTGTACATTCAAGAAATGTACATCAAAGCATACACATTTTCATTGTACACTCAAGAAATGTACATCAAAACATACACATTTTCATTGTACATTCAAGAGATGTACATCAAAACATACACATTTTCATTGTACACTCAAGATATGTACATCAAAACATACACATTTTCAGTGTACATTCAAGAAATATACATCAAAACATACACATTTTCATTGTATATACCAGAAATGCACATAAAAACATGCACATTTTCATTGTACATTCAAGAAATGTACATCAAAACATACACATTTTCAGTGTACATTCAAGAAATGTACATCAAAACATACACATTTTCAGTGTACATTCAAGAAATGTACATCAAAACATACACATTTTCACTGTATATACAAGAATTGAACATAAAAACATACACATTTTCATTGTATATACAAGAAATGTATATCAAAACATACACATTTACAGTGTACATTCAAGAAATGTACATCAAAACATACACATTTTCATTGTATATACAAGAAATGTACATCAAACCATACACATTTTCAGTGTACATTCAAGAAATATACATCAAAACATACATTTTCATTGTATATACAAGAAATGTACATCAAAACATACACATTTTCAGTGTACATTCAAGAAATGTACATGAAAACATATACATTTTTATTGTACATTCAAGAAATGTATATCAAAACATACACATTTTCAGATTACACTCAAGAAATGTACATCAAAGCATACACATTTTCATTGTATATACAAGAAGTGTACATCAAAACATACACATCTTCATTGTACACTAAAGAAATGTACATCAAAACATACACACTTTCAGTGTACATTCAAGAAATGTACATCAAAACATACACATTTTCATTGTACATTCAAGACATGTACATCAAAACATACACATTTTCATTGTACATTCAAGAGATGTACATCAAAACATACACATTTTCATTGTACCTCAAGAAATCTACATCAAAACATACACATTTTCATTGTACACTCAAGAAATGTACATCAAAACATACACATTTTCATTGTACATTCAAGAAATGTATATCAAAACATACACATTTTCATTGTACATTCAAGAAATGTACATCAAAACATACACATTTTCATTGTACATTCAAGAAATGTACAACAAAACATACACATTTTCATTGTACATTCAAGAAATGTACATCAAAACACACACATTTTCATTGTACACTCAAGAAATGTACATCAAAACATACACATTTTCATTGTATATACCAGAAATGTACATCAAAACATACACATCTTCATTGGACATTAAAGAAATGTACATCAAAACATACACATTTTCATTGTATATACAAGAAATGTACATCAAAACATACACATTTTCATTGTACACTGAAGAAATGTACATCAAAACATACACATTTTCAGTGTACATTCAAGAAATGTACATCAAAACATACACATTTTCATTGTACATTCAAGAAATGTAGATCAAAACATACACATTTTCATTGTACACTCAAGAAATGTACATCAACACATACACATTTTCATTGTACATTCAAGAAATGTACATCAAGACATACACATTTTCATTGTACATTCAAGAAATGTATATCAAAACATACACATTTTCAGTGCACATTCAAGAAATGTACATCAAAACATACACATTTTCATTGTATATACAAGAAATGTACATCAAAACATACACATTTTCATTGTACACTGAAGAAATGTACATCAAAACATACACATTTTCAGTGTAGATTCAAGAAATGTACATCAAAACATACACATTTTCATTGTACATCAAGAAATGTAGATCAAAACATTAACATTTTCATTGTACACTCAAGAAATGTACATCAAAACATACACATTTTCATTGTACATTCAAGAAATGTACATCAAAACATACACATTTTTATTGTACACTCAAGAAATGTACATCAAAACATACACTTTTTCATTGTACATTCAAGAAATGTATATCAAAACATACACATTTTCATTGTACATTCAAGAAATGTACATCAAAACATACACATTTTCAGTGTACATTCAAGAAATGTGTAACAAAAAATACACATTTTCAGTGTTCATTCAAGAAATGTACATCAAAACAAACACATTTTCATTGCACACTAAAGAAATGTATATCAAAACATACACATTTTCATTGTACATTCAATAAATATACATCAAAACATACACATTTTCATTGTACATTCAAGAAATGTACATCAAAACATACACATTTTCATTGTACACTCAAGAAATGTACATTAAAACATACACATTTTCATTGTACATTCAAGAAATGTACATCAAAGCATACACATTTTCATTGTACACTCAAGAAATGTACATCAAAACATACACATTTTCATTGTACATTCAAGAGATGTACATCAAAACATACACATTTTCATTGTACACTCAAGATATGTACATCAAAACATACACATTTTCAGTGTACATTCAAGAAATATACATCAAAACATACACATTTTCATTGTATATACCAGAAATGCACATAAAAACATGCACATTTTCATTGTACATTCAAGAAATGTACATCAAAACATACACATTTTCAGTGTACATTCAAGAAATGTACATCAAAACATACACATTTTCAGTGTACATTCAAGAAATGTACATCAAAACATACACATTTTCACTGTATATACAAGAATTGAACATAAAAACATACACATTTTCATTGTATATACAAGAAATGTATATCAAAACATACACATTTACAGTGTACATTCAAGAAATGTACATCAAAACATACACATTTTCATTGTATATACAAGAAATGTACATCAAACCATACACATTTTCAGTGTACATTCAAGAAATATACATCAAAACATACATTTTCATTGTATATACAAGAAATGTACATCAAAACATACACATTTTCAGTGTACATTCAAGAAATGTACATGAAAACATATACATTTTTATTGTACATTCAAGAAATGTATATCAAAACATACACATTTTCAGATTACACTCAAGAAATGTACATCAAAGCATACACATTTTCATTGTATATACAAGAAGTGTACATCAAAACATACACATCTTCATTGTACACTAAAGAAATGTACATCAAAACATACACACTTTCAGTGTACATTCAAGAAATGTACATCAAAACATACACATTTTCATTGTACATTCAAGACATGTACATCAAAACATACACATTTTCATTGTACATTCAAGAGATGTACATCAAAACATACACATTTTCATTGTACCTCAAGAAATCTACATCAAAACATACACATTTTCATTGTACACTCAAGAAATGTACATCAAAACATACACATTTTCATTGTACATTCAAGAAATGTATATCAAAACATACACATTTTCATTGTACATTCAAGAAATGTACATCAAAACATACACATTTTCATTGTACATTCAAGAAATGTACAACAAAACATACACATTTTCATTGTACATTCAAGAAATGTACATCAAAACACACACATTTTCATTGTACACTCAAGAAATGTACATCACAACATACACATTTTGAGTGTACATTCAAGAGATATACATCAAAACATGCACATTTTCATTGTATATACCAGAAATGTACATCAAAACATACACCTTTTCATTGTATATACAAGAAATGTATATCAAAACATACACATTTTAATTGTACATTCAAGAAATGTACATCAAAACATACACATTTTCATTGTATATACCAGAAATGTACATCAAAACATACACATCTTCATTGTACATTCAAGGAATTAACATCAAAACATACACATTTTCATTGTATATACCAGAAATGTACATCAAAACATACACATTTTCATTGTACTTTCAAGAAATGTAGATCAAAACATACACATTTTGACTGCAAATTCTAGAAATATACATCAAAACATACATATTTTCATTGTATATACAAGAAATGCACATCAAAGCATACACATTTTCATTGTACATTCAAGAACTGTATAACAAAAAATACACATTTTCAGTGTACATTCAAGAAATGTACATGAAAACAAACACATTTTCATTGTACACTAAAGAAATGTATATAAAAACATACACATTTTCACTGTATATACAAGAAATGTATATCAAAACATTCAGATTTTCAGTGTACATTCAAGAAATGTACTTCAAAACATACACATTTTCATTGTATATACAAGTAATGTACATCAAAACATACACATTTTCAGTGTACATTCAAGAAATGTACATCAAGACATACACATTTTCATTGTACATTCAAGAAATGTATATCAAAACATACACATTTTCAGTGCACATTCAAGAAATGTACATCAAAACATACACATTTTCATTGTATATACAAGAAATGTACATCAAAATCTACACATTTTCATTGTATATACAAGAAATGTACATCAAAACATACACATTTTCATTGTATATACAAGAAATGTACATCAAAACATACACATTTTCATTGTACACTGAAGAATTGTACATCAAAACATACACATTTTCAGTGTACATTCAAGAATTCTACATCAAAGCATACACATTTTCATTGTACATTCAAGAAATGTAGATCAAAACATACACATTTTCATTGTACACTCAAGAAATGTACATCAAAACATACACATTTTCATTGTACATTCAAGAAATGTACATCAAAACATACACATTTTTATTGTACACTCAAGAAATGTACATCAAAACATACACTTTTTCATTGTACATTCAAGAAATGTATATCAAAACATACATATTTTCATTGTACATTCAAGAAATCTATATCAAAACATACACATTTTCAGTGTACATTCAAGAAATGTACATCAAAACATACACATTTTCATTGTATATACAAGAAATGTACATCAAAACATACACATTTTCATTGTACACTGAGGAAATGTACATCAAAACATACACATTTTCAGTGTACATTCAAGAAATGTACATCAAAACATACACATATTCATTGTACATTCAAGATATGTAGATCAAAACATACACATTTTCATTGTACACTCAAGAAATGTACATCAAAACATACACATTTTCATTGTACATTCAAGAAATGTACATCAAAACAAACACATTTTTATTGTACACTCAAGAAATGTACATCAAAACATACACTTTTTCATTGTACATTCAAGAAATGTATATCAAAACATACACATTTTCATTGTACATTCAAGAAATGTACATCAAAACATACACATTTTCAGTGTACATTCAAGAAATGTATAACAAAAAATACACATTTTCAGTGTACATTCAAGAAATGTACATCAAAACAAACACCTTTTCATTGTACACTAAATAAATGTATATCAAAACATACACATTTTCATTGTACATTCAATAAATATACATCAAAACATACACATTTTCATTGTACATTCAGGAAATGTACATCAAAACATACACATTTTCATTGTACATTCAAGAAATGTACATCAAAACATACACATTTTCATTGTACATTCAAGAAATGTACATCACAACATACTCATTTTCATTGTACACTCAAGAAATGTACATCAAAACATACACATTTTCAGTGTACATTCAAGAAATATACATCAAAACATACACATTTTCATTGTATATACCAGAAATGCACATCAAAACATACACATTTTCATTGTACATTCAAGAACTGTACATCAAAACATACACATTTTCAGTGTACATTCAAGAAATGTACATCAAAACATACACATTTTCACTGTATATACAAGAATTGTACATCAAAACATACACATTTTCATTGTATATACAAGAAATGTATATCAAAACATACACATTTTCATTGTACATTCTTGAAATGTACATCAAAACATACACATTTTCATTGTACACTCAAGAAATGTACTTCAAAACATACACATTTTCAGTGTACATTCAAGAAATGTATATCAAAACATACACATTTTCATTGTACATTCAAGAAATGTACATCAAAACATACACATTTTGATTGTACATTCAAGAAATATACATCAAAACATGCACATTTTCATTGTACATTCAAGAAATGTACATCAAAACATACACATTTTCATTGTACACTCAAGAAATGTACATCAAAACATACACATTTTCAGTGTACATTCATGAAATGTATATCAAAACATACACATTTTCATTGTACACTCAAGAAATGTACATCAAAACATACACATTTTCATTGTACATTCAAGAAATGTATATCAAAACATACACATTTTCATTGTACATTCAAGAAATGTACATCAAAACATACACATTTTCATTGTACATTCAAGAAATGTACAACAAAACATACACATTTTCATTGTACATTCAAGGAATGTACATCAAAACATACACATTTTCATTGTACATTCAAGAAATGTACATCAAAACACACACATTTTCATTGTACACTCAAGAAATGTATATCAAAACATACACATTTTAATTGTACATTCAAGAAATGTACATCAAAACATACACACTTTCATTGTATATACCAGAAATGTACATCAAAACATACACATCTTCATTGTACATTCAACAAATTAACATCCAAACCTATACATTTTCATTGTATATACCAGAAATGTACATCAAAACATACACATTTTCATTGTACATTCAAGAAACGTACATCAAAACATACACATTTTGACTGCACATTCTAGAAATATACATCAAAACATACACATTTTCATTGTATATACAAGAAATGCACATCAAAGCATACACATTTTCATTGTACATTCAAGAACTGTATAACAAAAGATACACATTTTCAGTGTTTATTCAAGAAATGTACATCAAAACAAACACATTTTCATTGTACACTAAAGAAATGTATATAAAAACATACACATTTTCAATGTATATACAAGAAATGTATATCAAAACATACACATTTTCAGTGTACATTCAAGAAATCTACATCAAGACATACACATTTTCATTGTACATTCAAGAAATGTATATCAAAACATACACATTTTCAGTGCACATTCAAGAAATGTACATCAAAACATACACATTTTCATTGTATATACACGAAATGTACATCAAAACCTACACGTTTTCAGTATACATTCAAGAAATGTACATCAAAACATACACATTATTATTGTATATACAAGAAATGTACATCAAAACATACACATTTTCATTGTATATACAAGAAATGTACATCAAAACATACACATTTTCAGTGTACATTCAAGAAATCTACATCAAAACATACACATTTTCATTGTACATTCAAGAAATGTAGATCAAAACATACACATTTTCATTGTACACTCAAGAAATGTACATCAAAACATACACATTTTCATTGTATATACAAGAAATGTACATCAAAACATACACATTTTCATTGTACACTGAAGAAATGTACATCAAAACATACACATTTTCAGTGTACATTCAAGAAATGTACATCAAAACATACACATTTTCATTGTACATTCAAGAAATGTAGATCAAAACATACACATTTTCATTGTACACTCAAGAAATGTACATCAAAACATACACATTTTCATTGTACATTCAAGAAATGTACATCAAACATACACATTTTCATTGTACATTCAAGAAATGTATATCAAAACATACACATTTTCAGTGCACATTCAAGAAATGTACATCAAAACATACACATTTTCATTGTATATACAAGAAATGTACATCAAAACATACACATTTTCATTGTACACTGAAAAATGTACATCAAAACATACACATTTTCAGTGTAGATTCAAGAAATGTACATCAAAACATACACATTTTCATTGTACATCAAGAAATGTAGATCAAAACATTAACATTTTCATTGTACACTCAAGAAATGTACATCAAAACATACACATTTTCATTGTACATTCAAGAAATGTACATCAAAACATACACATTTTTATTGTACACTCAAGAAATGTACATCAAAACATACACCTTTTCATTGTACATTCAAGAAATGTATATCAAAACATACACATTTTCATTGTACATTCAAGAAATGTACATCAAAACATACACATTTTCAGTGTACATTCAAGAAATGTATAACAAAAAATACACATTTTCAGTGTACATTCAAGAAATGTACATCAAAACAAACACATTTTCATTGCACACTAAAGAAATGTATATCAAAACATACACATTTTCATTGTACATTCAATAAATATACATCAAAACATACACATTTTCATTGTACATTCAAGAAATGTACATCAAAACATACACATTTTCATTGTACATTCAAGAAATGTACATCAAAACATACACATTTTCATTGTACACTCAAGAAATGTACATCAAAACATACACATTTTCATTGTACATTCAAGAAATGTACATCAAAACATACACATTTTCATTGTACACTCAAGAAATGTACTTCAAAACATACACATTTTCAGTGTACATTCAAGAAATGTATATCAAAACATACACATTTTCATTGTACATTCAAGAAATGTACATCAAAACATACACATTTTGATTGTACATTCAAGAAATATACATCAAAACATGCACATTTTCATTGTACATTCAAGAAATGTACATCAAAACATACACATTTTCATTGTACACTCAAGATATGTACATCAAAACATACACATTTTCAGTGTACATTCAAGAAATATACATCAAAACATACACATTTTCATTGTATATACCAGAAATGCACATAAAAACATACACATTTTCATTGTACATTCAAGAACTGTACATCAAAACATACACATTTTCAGTGTACATTCAAGAAATGTACATCAAAACATACACATTTTCAGTGTACATTCAAGAAATGTACATCAAAACATACACATTTTCACTGTATATACAAGAATTGAACATAAAAACATACACATTTTCATTGTATATACAAGAAATGTATATCAAAACATACGCATTTACAGTGTACATTCAAGAAATGTACATCAAAACATACACATTTTCATTGTATATACAAGAAATGTATATCAAACCATACACATTTTCAGTGTACATTCAAGAAATATACATCAAAACATACATTTTCATTGTATATACAAGAAATGTACATCAAAACATACACATTTTCAGTGTACATTCAAGAAATGTACATGAAAACATATACATTTTCATTGTACATTCAAGAAATGTATATCAAAACATACACATTTTCAGATTACACTCAAGAAATGTACATCAAAGCATACACATTTTCATTGTATATACAAGAAGTGTACATCAAAACATACACATCTTCATTGTACACTAAAGAAATGTACATCAAAACATACACACTTTCAGTGTACATTCAAGAAATGTACATCAAAACATACACATTTTCATTGTACATTCAAGAAATGTACATCAAAACATACACATTTTCATTGTACATTCAAGAGATGTACATCAAAACATACACATTTTCATTGTACCTCAAGAAATCTACATCAAAACATACACATTTTCATTGTACACTCAAGAAATGTACATCAAAACATACACATTTTCATTGTACATTCAAGAAATGTATATCAAAACATACACATTTTCATTGTACATTCAAGAAATGTACATCAAAACATACACATTTTCATTGTACATTCAAGAAATGTACAACAAAACATACACATTTTCATTGTACATTCAAGGAATGTACATCAAAACATACACATTTTCATTGTACATTCAAGAAATGTACATCAAAACACACACATTTTCATTGTACACTCAAGAAATGTACATCAAAACATACACATTTTGAGTGTACATTCAAGAGATATACATCAAAACATGCACATTTTCATTGTATATACCAGAAATGTACATAAAAACATACACCTTTTCATTGTATATACAAGAAATGTATATCAAAACATACACATTTTAATTGTACATTCAAGAAATGTACATAAAAACATACACATTTTCATTGTATATACCAGAAATGTACATCAAAACATACACATCTTCATTGTACATTCAAGAAATTAACATCAAAACATACACATTTTCATTGTATATACCAGAAATGTACATCAAAACATACACATTTTCATTTTACATTCAAGAAATGTAGATCAAAACATACACATTTTGACTGCAAATTCTAGAAATATACATCAAAACATACACATTTTCATTGTATATACAAGAAATGCACATCAAAGCATACACATTTTCATTGTACATTCAAGAACTGTATAACAAAAAATACACATTTTCAGTGTACATTCAAGAAATGTACATGAAAACAAACACATTTTCATTGTACACTAAAGAAATGTATATAAAAACATACACATTTTCATTGTATATACAAGAAATGTATATCAAAACATACACATTTTCATTGTACATTCAAGAAATGTACATCAAACATACACATTTTCATTGTACATTCAAGAAATGTATATCAAAACATACACATTTTCAGTGCACATTCAAGAAATGTAAATCAAAACATACACATTTTCATTGTATATACAAGAAATGTACATCAAAACATACACATTTTCATTGTACACTGAAGAAATGTACATCAAAACATACACATTTTCAGTGTAGATTCAAGAAATGTACATCAAAACATACACATTTTCATTGTACATCAAGAAATGTAGATCAAAACATTAACATTTTCATTGTACACTCAAGAAATGTACATCAAAACATACACATTTTCATTGTACATTCAAGAAATGTACATCAAAACATACACATTTTTATTGTACACTCAAGAAATGTACATCAAAACATACACTTTTTCATTGTACATTCAAGAAATGTATATCAAAACATACACATTTTCATTGTACATTCAAGAAATGTACATCAAAACATACACATTTTCAGTGTACATTCAAGAAATGTATAACAAAAAATACACATTTTCAGTGTACATTCAAGAAATGTACATCAAAACAAACACATTTTCATTGCACACTAAAGAAATGTATATCAAAACATACACATTTTCATTGTACATTCAATAAATATACATCAAAACATACACATTTTCATTGTACATTCAAGAAATGTACATCAAAACATACACATTTTCATTGTACACTCAAGAAATGTACATTAAAACATACACATTTTCATTGTACATTCAAGAAATGTACATCAAAACATACACATTTTCATTGTACACTCAAGAAATGTACATCAAAACATACACATTTTCATTGTACATTCAAGAAATGTACATCAAAACATACACATTTTCATTGTACACTCAAGAAATGTACTTCAAAACATACACATTTTCAGTGTACATTCAAGAAATGTATATCAAAACATACACATTTTCATTGTACATTCAAGAAATGTACATCAAAACATACACATTTTGATTGTACATTCAAGAAATATACATCAAAACATGCACATTTTCATTGTACATTCAAGAAATGTACATCAAAACATACACATTTTCATTGTACACTCAAGATATTTACATCAAAACATACACATTTTCAGTGTACATTCAAGAAATATACATCAAAACATACACATTTTCATTGTATATACCAGAAATGCACATAAAAACATACACATTTTCATTGTACATTCAAGAACTGTACATCAAAACATACACATTTTCAGTGTACATTCAAGAAATGTACATCAAAACATACACATTTTCAGTGTACATTCAAGAAATGTACATCAAAACATACACATTTTCACTGTATATACAAGAATTGAACATAAAAACATACACATTTTCATTGTATATACAAGAAATGTATATCAAAACATACACATTTACAGTGTACATTCAAGAAATGTACATCAAAACATACACATTTTCATTGTATATACAAGAAATGTATATCAAACCATACACATTTTCAGTGTACATTCAAGAAATATACATCAAAACATACATTTTCATTGTATATACAAGAAATGTACATCAAAACATACACATTTTCAGTGTACATTCAAGAAATGTACATGAAAACATATACATTTTCAATGTACATTCAAGAAATGTATATCAAAACATACACATTTTCAGATTACACTCAAGAAATGTACATCAAAGCATACACATTTTCATTGTATATACAAGAAGTGTACATCAAAACATACACATCTTCATTGTACACTAAAGAAATGTACATCAAAACATACACACTTTCAGTGTACATTCAAGAAATGTACATCAAAACATACACATTTTCATTGTACATTCAAGAAATGTACATCAAAACATACACATTTTCATTGTACATTCAAGAGATGTACATCAAAACATACACATTTTCATTGTACCTCAAGAAATCTACATCAAAACATACACATTTTCATTGTACACTCAAGAAATGTACATCAAAACATACACATTTTCATTGTACATTCAAGAAATGTATATCAAAACATACACATTTTCATTGTACATTCAAGAAATGTACATCAAAACATACACATTTTCATTGTACATTCAAGAAATGTACAACAAAACATACACATTTTCATTGTACATTCAAGGAATGTACATCAAAACATACACATTTTCATTGTACATTCAAGAAATGTACATCAAAACACACACATTTTCATTGTACACTCAAGAAATGTACATCAAAACATACACATTTTGAGTGTACATTCAAGAGATATACATCAAAACATGCACATTTTCATTGTATATACCAGAAATGTACATAAAAACATACACCTTTTCATTGTATATACAAGAAATGTATATCAAAACATACACATTTTAATTGTACATTCAAGAAATGTACATCAAAACATACACATTTTCATTGTATATACCAGAAATGTACATCAAAACATACACATCTTCATTGTACATTCAAGAAATTAACATCAAAACATACACATTTTCATTGTATATACCAGAAATGTACATCAAAACATACACATTTTCATTGTACATTCAAGAAATGTAGATCAAAACATACACATTTTGACTGCAAATTCTAGAAATATACATCAAAACATACACATTTTCATTGTATATACAAGAAATGCACATCAAAGCATACACATTTTCATTGTACATTCAAGAACTGTATAACAAAAAATACACATTTTCAGTGTACATTCAAGAAATGTACATGAAAACAAACACATTTTCATTACACACTAAAGAAATGTATATAAAAACATACACATTTTCATTGTATATACAAGAAATGTATATCAAAACATACACATTTTCAGTGCACATTCAAGAAATGTACATCAAAACATACACATTTTCATTGTATATACAAGAAATGTACATCAAAACATACACATTTTCATTGTACATCAAGAAATGTAGATCAAAACATTAACATTTTCATTGTACACTCAAGAAATGTACATCAAAACATACACATTTTCATTGTACATTCAAGAAATGTACATCAAAACATACACATTTTTATTGTACACTCAAGAAATGTACATCAAAACATACACTTTTTCATTGTACATTCAAGA
The DNA here is from genome assembly GCA_030765045.1 of Tenodera sinensis. NCBI lineage: Eukaryota > Metazoa > Arthropoda > Insecta > Mantodea > Mantidae > Tenodera > Tenodera sinensis. The sequence continues at coordinate 109,662,071 of CM060970.1, read as the reverse complement.
AATGTATATCAAAACATACACATTTTCATTGTACATTCAAGAAATGTACATCAAAACATACACATTTTCAGTGTACATTCAAGAAATGTATAACAAAAAATACACATTTTCAGTGTACATTCAAGAAATGTACATCAAAACAAACACATTTTCATTGCACACTAAAGAAATGTATATCAAAACATACACATTTTCATTGTACATTCAATAAATATACATCAAAACATACACATTTTCATTGTACATTCAAGAAATGTACATCAAAACATACACATTTTCATTGTAGACTCAAGAAATGTACATTAAAACATACACATTTTCATTGTACATTCAAGAAATGTACATCAAAACATACACATTTTCATTGTACACTCAAGAAATGTACATCAAAACATACACATTTTCATTGTACATTCAAGAAATGTACATCAAAACATACACATTTTCATTGTACACTCAAGAAATGTACTTCAAAACATACACATTTTCAGTGTACATTCAAGAAATGTATATCAAAACATACACATTTTCATTGTACATTCAAGAAATGTACATCAAAACATACACATTTTGATTGTACATTCAAGAAATATACATCAAAACATGCACATTTTCATTGTACATTCAAGAAATGTACATCAAAACATACACATTTTCATTGTACACTCAAGATATGTACATCAAAACATACACATTTTCAGTGTACATTCAAGAAATATACATCAAAACATACACATTTTCATTGTATATACCAGAAATGCACATAAAAACATACACATTTTCATTGTACATTCAAGAACTGTACATCAAAACATACACATTTTCAGTGTACATTCAAGAAATGTACATCAAAACATACACATTTTCAGTGTACATTCAAGAAATGTACATCAAAACATACACATTTTCACTGTATATACAAGAATTGAACATAAAAACATACACATTTTCATTGTATATACAAGAAATGTATATCAAAACATACACATTTACAGTGTACATTCAAGAAATGTACATCAAAACATACACATTTTCATTGTATATACAAGAAATGTACATCAAACCATACACATTTTCAGTGTACATTCAAGAAATATACATCAAAACATACATTTTCATTGTATATACAAGAAATGTACATCAAAACATACACATTTTCAGTGTACATTCAAGAAATGTACATGAAAACATATACATTTTCATTGTACATTCAAGAAATGTATATCAAAACATACACATTTTCAGATTACACTCAAGAAATGTACATCAAAGCATACACATTTTCATTGTATATACAAGAAGTGTACATCAAAACATACACATCTTCATTGTACACTAAAGAAATGTACATCAAAACATACACACTTTCAGTGTACATTCAAGAAATGTACATCAAAACATACACATTTTCATTGTACATTCAAGAAATGTACATCAAAACATACACATTTTCATTGTACATTCAAGAGATGTACATCAAAACATACACATTTTCATTGTACCTCAAGAAATCTACATCAAAACATACACATTTTCATTGTACACTCAAGAAATGTACATCAAAACATACACATTTTCATTGTACATTCAAGAAATGTATATCAAAACATACACATTTTAATTGTACATTCAAGAAATGTACATCAAAACATACACATTTTCATTGTACATTCAAGAAATGTACAACAAAACATACACATTTTCATTGTACATTCAAGGAATGTACATCAAAACATACACATTTTCATTGTACATTCAAGAAATGTACATCAAAACACACACATTTTCATTGTACACTCAAGAAATGTACATCAAAACATACACATTTTGAGTGTACATTCAAGAGATATACATCAAAACATGCACATTTTCATTGTATATACCAGAAATGTACATCAAAACATACACCTTTTCATTGTATATACAAGAAATGTATATCAAAACATACACATTTTAATTGTACATTCAAGAAATGTACATCAAAACATACACATTTTCATTGTATATACCAGAAATGTACATCAAAACATACACATCTTCATTGTACATTCAAGAAATTAACATCAAAACATACACATTTTCATTGTATATACCAGAAATGTACATCAAAACATACACATTTTCATTGTACATTCAAGAAATGTAGATCAAAACATACACATTTTGACTGCAAATTCTAGAAATATACATCAAAACATACACATTTTGATTGTATATACAAGAAATGCACATCAAAGCATACACATTTTCATTGTACATTCAAGAACTGTATAACAAAAAATACACATTTTCAGTGTACATTCAAGAAATGTACTGAAAACAAACACATTTTCATTGTACACTAAAGAAATGTATATAAAAACATACACATTTTCACTGTATATACAAGAAATGTATATCAAAACATACAGATTTTCAGTGTACATTCAAGAAATGTACTTCAAAACATACACATTTTCATTGTATATACAAGTAATGTACATCAAAACATACTGTAACCGACTTAAATGTAACAAATTTAGCAAATCTTTTTATTTTCTCAAGCTTCAAGTACAGCCACACTACTAGTTTCTGTCTCTTAATCTTTCCAAACTCTCACACCATACTAGTTTCTGTCTCTTAATCTTCAACAACTCAAAACTGTCTCTATGGCAACCTCCTTGAAAATCAAAGAGTCTTAATGACATGGAGAAGCCATGTCACACTGCTCCCTCCTCAGAGCTGGTCGTCCCGACCAGCACTATCACTGCGGCATCTCCCTTGCGCCCCGGTAGATTAACCCATCGAACCTCTTCTCCTGGTGGTCCACGAGGGCCTGGTGGTCCTGGTATACCTTGAGGTCCTGGGTTTCCATCTCTTCCAGGCATACCTTTAGTTCCAGGTTCACCATCTTTTCCCGACAATCCTGGAGGTCCAGTCATGCCTTTGTCTCCTGGAGGTCCCTGAGGTCCAGGTAACCCTTGTAGACCAATGAGACCACGGTGTCCTTTTGCACCCTTTGGACCTTCTTCTCCTCTATCACCCTTACCTCCCTCTGGCCCTGGAGGTCCTAGCCTTCCTCTAGCTCCCTGTGGCCCTTCTACACCCTGTGGTCCAGTTTCTCCTCGAAGACCCTGTTCTCCTGCTGGTCCTGGAGGTCCATTTGGACCAGGTGGCCCTGGAAGACCTGGTGCCCCTGGAGTTCCCGGAGGTCCTGAAGGTCCTACAGGTCCCTTATCTCCCGGTCTTCCTGCAATACCAGGTGTTCCTGCTTTACCTGGTGCTCCCTCTGGTCCCTGTTCTCCAATTGGTCCCGGTGGTCCTAGAGGTCCTGCAATACCTTGTGGTCCTGGAGGTCCTTCACTGCCTGGCTTCCCTGGTGGACCTGTCTCACCTTGTGCACCTCTCTGACCTCTGAGGCCAGCAGGTCCTGTTGGGCCGGGTAATCCTGGAAGTCCTCTGTCTCCTGGAGGGCCCTGTGGGCCAGGTTGTCCTGGAGCTCCATGTTGTCCTTGAGAGCCTGAGTCACCCTTAGGTCCTTCAGGTCCTGGTGCACCAGCTTGTCCTGGAGGTCCTGGATTGCCCTGTTCACCTTTCATTCCTGGGAATCCACGTTCACCCTTCATTCCAGGCAAGCCTACCAGACCCTGAGGGCCAGGGAATCCTTGTAAACCTTGAGGGCCAGTAGGACCTCGCTCTCCAGGGGGCACGATCCTAGGTATCGCTGTTGGATAGTGTCCCTTGGTCCAGGTAGGACGATGTATGCCATCCTGCTTCGAAATTCTGCAACAGTACCGCCGGTCTTGACGGTCCCTCGTCCAGTTGCCCTTCTTCCTGGTGTGTTGACGGGCCATCCTGCGCACTTTGAAACGGCTCACTGGGTACCATGTCCGCCGACCTCTCTGGCGCACCTTCGCAGCCACCTTGCTTCCGATGGGTCCGGCAACAAACCCCACCACATCCGCGCGAGTCGCGTCCACCGCTGCACTCGTGTTCACTCGTGCTCGGCACGGCCTCTCCTGTATCCTGCCGTCCACGATGATGTCCACCATTCTTCCGTTCACGGCACTATGCGTCAGGTGATTGGATGGCCCCGACGGTCCCCCCATGTCACACGCCAAGTCGGTTCTCGCGTGTTGCTCGTTTGCTTGTGCGCTTCCCTGCTGATCGTCCGAAACGGGCGCAACTGTCGCCTCGGCCACTAGGTGCTCCCTCCCCGGCTCCGCGCTATTCCGTCTGCCCCTGGCATCCAGTACTTTGACGCTCTCGTCAACTCTTACTACCAGGGCGCCAAGACGTTCCCCGTCGTCCTCCACGACGTCCACGTGCTGGCAGAGGTCTTCCACCTTTTCGCCGAGTTGTTCCACGTCTTCCGTCACGCCAATCCGTTCGCCGAGTTGTTCTACGTCTTCCGTCACGCCAATCCGTTCGCCGAGTTGTTCCACGTCTTCCGTCACGCCAATCCGTTCGCCGAGTTGTTCCACGTTTTCCCTCATATCATCCGAAACGGGCGCAACTGTCGCCTCGGCCACTAGGTGCTCCCTCCCCGGCTCCGCGCTATTCCGTCTGCCCCTGGCATCCAGTACTTTGACGCTCTCGTCAACTCTTACTACCAGGGCGCCAAGACGTTCCCCGTCGTCCCCCACGACGTCCACGTGCTGGCAGAGGTCTTCCACCTTTTCGCCGAGTTCTTCCACGCCTTCCGTCACGCCAGCCAGTTGCCCGTCAATTTTCGCCGATAGCTCCGTCTTCATCTCTTTCAGCTCGGCAGCGAGGTTGTCGTTTCTCGTTTCCATTTTGGCAAATAATTCTTTCATCATTGCCATCATCCTGGTTTCCGAATATCCCACTTCTGACACCAAATGTAACAAATTTAAATGTAACAAATTTAGCAAATCTTTTTATTTTCTCAAGCTTCAAGTACAGCCACACTACTAGTTTCTGTCTCTTAATCTTTCCAAACTCTCACACTATACTAGTTTCTGTCTCTTAATCTTCAACAACTCAAAACTGTCTCTATGGCAACCTCCTTGAAAATCAAAGAGTCTTAATGACATGGAGAAGCCATGTCACAATACTCATTTTCAGTGTACATTCAAGAAATGTACATCAAGACATACACACTTTCATTGTACATTCAAGAAATGTATATCAAAACATACACATTTTCAGTGCACATTCAAGAAATGTACATCAAACCATACACATTTTCATTGTATATACAAGAAATGTACATCAAAATCTACACATTTTCATTGTATATACAAGAAATGTACATCAAAACATACACATTTTCATTGTATATACAAGAAATGTACATCAAAACATACACATTTTCATTGTACACTGAAGAATTGTACATCAAAACATTAACATTTTCAGTGTACATTCAAGAATTCTGCATCAAAACATACACATTTTCATTGTACATTCAAGAAATGTAGATCAAAACATACACATTTTCATTGTACACTCAAGAAATGTACATCAAAACATACACATTTTCATTGTACATTCAAGAAATGTACATCAAAACATACACATTTTTATTGTACACTCAAGAAATGTACATCAAAACATACACTTTTTCATTGTACATTCAAGAAATGTATATCAAAACATACATATTTTCATTGTACATTCAAGAAATCTATATCAAAACATACACATTTTCAGTGTACATTCAAGAAATGTACATCAAAACATACACATTTTCATTGTATATACAAGAAATGTACATCAAAACATACACATTTTCATTGTACACTGAGGAAATGTACATCAAAACATACACATTTTCAGTGTACATTCAAGAAATGTACATCAAAACATACACATATTCATTGTACATTCAAGATATGTAGATCAAAACATACACATTTTCATTGTACACTCAAGAAATGTACATCAAAACATACACATTTTCATTGTACATTCAAGAAATTTACATCAAAACATACACATTTTTATTGTACACTCAAGAAATGTACATCAAAACATACACTTTTTCATTGTACATTCAAGAAATGTATATCAAAACATACACATTTTCATTGTACATTCAAGAAATGTACATCAAAACATACACATTTTCAGTGTACATTCAAGAAATGTATAACAAAAAATACACATTTTCAGTGTACATTCAAGAAATGTACATCAAAACAAACACCTTTTCATTGTACACTAAATAAATGTATATCAAAACATACACATTTTCATTGTACATTCAATAAATATACATCAAAACATACAAATTTTCATTGTACATACAGGAAATGTACATCAAAACATACACATTTTCATTGTACATTCAAGAAATGTACATCAAAACACACATTTTCATTGTACATTCAAGAAATGTACATCACAACATACTCATTTTCATTGTACACTCAAGAAATGTACATCAAAACATACACATTTTCATTGTACATTCAAGAAATGTACATCAAAACATACACATTTTCATTGTACACTCAAGAAATGTACTTCAAAACATACACATTTTCAGTGTACATTCAAGAAATGTATATCAAAACATACACATTTTCATTGTACATTCAAGAAATGTACATCAAAACATACACATTTTGATTGTACATTCAAGAAATATACATCAAAACATGCACATTTTCATTGTACATTCAAGAAATGTACATCAAAACATACACATTTTCATTGCACACTCAAGAAATGTACATCAAAACATACACATTTTCAGTGTACATTCATGAAATGTATATCAAAACATACACATTTTCATTGTACATTCCAGAAATGTACATCAAAACATACATTTTCATTGTATATACAAGAAATGTACATCAAAACATACACATTTTCAGTGTATATTCAAGAAATGTACATGAAAACATATACATTTTCATTGTACATTCAAGAAATGTATATCAAAACATACACATTTTCAGATTACATTCAGGAAATGTACATCAAAGCATACACATTTTCATTGTACATTCAAGAAATCTACATCAAAACATGCACATTTTCATTGTACATTCAAGAAATGTACATCAAAACATACACATTTTCATTGTACACTCAAGAAATGTACATCAAAACATACACATTTTCAGTGTACATTCAAGAAATATACATCAAAACATACACATTTTCATTGTATATACCAGAAATGCACATCAAAACATACACATTTTCATTGTACATTCAAGAACTGTACATCAAAACATACACATTTTCAGTGTACATTCAAGAAATGTACATCAAAACATACACATTTTCACTGTATATACAAGAATTGTACATCAAAACATACACATTTTCATTGTATATACAAGAAATGTATATCAAAACATACACATTTTCATTGTACATTCAAGAAATGTACATCAAAACATACACATTTTCATTGTACACTCAAGAAATGTACTTCAAAACATACACATTTTCAGTGTACATTCAAGAAATGTATATCAAAACATACACATTTTCATTGTACATTAAAGAAATGTACATCAAAACATACACATTTTGATTGTACATTCAAGAAATATACATCAAAACATGCACATTTTCATTGTACATTCAAGAAATGTACATCAAAACATACACATTTTCATTGTACACTCAAGAAATGTACATCAAAACATACACATTTTCAGTGTACATTCATGAAATGTATATCAAAACATACACATTTTCATTGTACACTCAAGAAATGTACATCAAAACATACACATTTTCATTGTACATTCAAGAAATGTATATCAAAACATACACATTTTCATTGTACATTCAAGAAATGTACATCAAAACATACACATTTTCATTGTACATTCAAGAAATGTACAACAAAACATACACATTTTCATTGTACATTCAAGGAATGTACATCAAAACATACACATCTTCATTGTACATTCAAGAAATGTACATCAAAACACACACATTTTCATTGTACACTCAAGAAATGTATATCAAAACATACACATTTTAATTGTACATTCAAGAAATGTACATCAAAACATACACATTTTCATTGTATATACCAGAAATGTACATCAAAACATACACATCTTCATTGTACATTCAAGAAATTAACATCCAAACCTACACATTTTCATTGTATATACCAGAAATGTACATCAAAACATACACATTTTCATTGTACATTCAAGAAATGTACATCAAAACATACACATTTTGGCTGCACATTCTAGAAATATACATCAAAACATACACATTTTCATTGTATATACAAGAAATGCACATCAAAGCATACACATTTTCATTGTACATTCAAGAACTGTATAACAAAAGATACACATTTTCAGTGTACATTCAAGAAATGTACATCAAAACAAACACATTTTCATTGTACACTAAAGAAATGTATATAAAAACATACACATTTTCACTGTATATACAAGAAATGTATATCAAAACATACACATTTTCAGAGTACATTCAAAAAATGTACATCAAGACATACACATTTTCATTGTACATTCAAGAAATGTATATCAAAACATACACATTTTCAGTGCACATTCAAGAAATGTACATCTAAACATACACATTTTCATTGTATATACAAGAAATGTACATCAAAACCTACACGTTTTCAGTATACATTCAAGAAATGTACATCAAAACATACACATTATTATTGTATATACAAGAAATGTACATCAAAACATACACATTTTCATTGTATATACAAGAAATGTACATCAAAACATACACATTTTCATTGTACACTGAAGAAATGTACATCAAAACATACACATTTTCAGTGTACATTCAAGAAATCTACATCAAAACATACACATTTTCATTGTACATTCAAGAAATGTAGATCAAAACATACACATTTTCATTGTACACTCAAGAAATGTACATCAAAACATACACATTTTCATTGTACATTCAAGAAATGTACATCAAAACATACACATTTTTATTGTACACTCAAGAAATGTACATCAAAACATACACTTTTTCATTGTACATTCAAGAAATGTATATCAAAACATACATATTTTCATTGTACATTCAAGAAATCTATATCAAAACATACACATTTTCAGTGTACATTAAAGAAATGTACATCAAAACACACATTTTCATTGTATATACAAGAAATGTACATCAAAACATACACATTTTCATTGTACACTGAAGAAATGTACATCAAAACATACACATTTTCAGTGTACATTCAAGAAATGTACATCAAAACATACACATATTCATTGTACATTCAAGATATGTAGATCAAAACATACACATTTTCATTGTACACTCAAGAAATGTACATCAAAACATACACATTTTCATTGTACATTCAAGAAATGTACATCAAAACATACACATTTTTATTGTACACTCAAGAAATGTACATCAAAACATACACTTTTTCATTGTACATTCAAGAAATGTATATCAAAACATACACATTTTCATTGTACATTCAAGAAATGTACATCAAAACATACACATTTTCAGTGTACATTCAAGAAATGTATAACAAAAAATACACATTTTCAGTGTACATTCAAGAAATGTACATCAAAACAAACACCTTTTCATTGTACACTAAATAAATGTATATCAAAACATACACATTTTCATTGTACATTCAATAAATATACATCAAAACATACACATTTTCATTGTACATTCAAGAAATGTACATCAAAACATACACATTTTCATTGTACACTGAAGAAATGTACATCAAAACATACACATTTTCATTGTACATTCAAGAAATGTACATCAAAACATACACATTTTCATTGTACACTCAAGAAATGTACATCAAAACAACCACATTTTCATTGTACATTCAAGAAATGTACATCAAAACATACACATTTTCATTGTACACTGAAGAATTGTACATCAAAACATACACATTTTCAGTGTACATTCAAGAAATGTACATCAAAACATACACATATTCATTGTACATTCAAGATATGTAGATCAAAACATACACATTTTCATTGTACACTCAAGAAATGTACATCAAAGCATACACATTTTCATTGTACATTCAAGAAATGTACATCAAAACATACACATTTTTATTGTACACTCAAGAAATGTACATCAAAACATACACTTTTTCATTGTACATTCAAGAAATGTATATCAAAACATACACATTTTCATTGTACATTCAAGAAATGTACATCAAAACATACACATTTTCAGTGTACATTCAAGAAATGTATAACAAAAAATACACATTTTCAGTGTACATTCAAGAAATGTACATCAAAACAAACACCTTTTCATTGTACACTAAATAAATGTATATCAAAACATACACATTTTCATTGTACATTCAATAAATATACATCAAAACATACACATTTTGAGTGTACATTCAAGAGATATACATCAAAACATGCACATTTTCATTGTATATACCAGAAATGTACATCAAAACATACACCTTTTCATTGTATATACAAGAAATGTATATCAAAACATACACATTTTCATTGTACATTCAAGAAATGTACATCAAAACATACACACTTTCATTGTATATACCAGAAATGTACATCAAAACATACACATCTTCATTGTACATTCAAGAAATTAACATCAAAACATACACATTTTCATTGTATATACCAGAAATGTACATCAAAACATACACATTTTCATTGTACATTCAAGAAATGTACATCAAAACATACACATTTTGACTGCACATTCTAGAAATATACATCAAAACATACACATTTTCATTGTATATACAAGAAATGCACATCAAAGCATACACATTTTCATTGTACATTCAAGAACTGTATAACAAAAAATACACATTTTCAGTGTACATTCAAGAAATGTACATCAAAACAAACACATTTTCATTGTACACTAAAGAAATGTATATAAAAACATACACATTTTCACTGTATATACAAGAAATGTATATCAAAACATACACATTTTTAGTGTACATTCAAGAAATGTACATCAAGACATACACATTTTCATTGTACATTCAAGAAATGTATATCAAAACATACACATTTTCAGTGCACATTCAAGAAATGTACATCAAAACATACACATTTTCATTGTATATACAAGAAATGTACACCAAAACCTACACATTTTCAGTATACATTCAAGAAATGTACATCAAAACATACACATTATTATTGTATATACAAGAAATGTACATCAAAACATACACATTTTCAGTGTATATTCAAGAAATGTACATGAAAACATATACATTTTCATTGTACATTCAAGAAATGTATATCAAAACATACACATTTTCAGATTACATTCAAGAAATGTACATCAAAGCATACACATTTTCATTGTACATTCAAGAAATCTACATCAAAACATGCACATTTTCATTGTACATTCAAGAAATGTACATCAAAACATACACATTTTCATTGTACACTCAAGAAATGTACATCAAAACATACACATTTTCAGTGTACATTCAAGAAATATACATCAAAACATACACATTTTCATTGTATATACCAAAAATGCACATCAAAACATACACATTTTCATTGTACATTCAAGAACTGTACATCAAAACATACACATTTTCAGTGTACATTCAAGAAATGTACATCAAAACATACACATTTTCACTGTATATACAAGAATTGTACATCAAAACATACACATTTTCATTGTATATACAAGAAATGTATATCAAAACATACACATTTTTATTGTACATTCAAGAAATGTACATCAAAACATACACATTTTCATTGTACACTCAAGAAATGTACTTCAAAACATACACATTTTCAGTGTACATTCAAGAAATGTATATCAAAACATGCACATTTTCATTGTACATTCAAGAAATGTACATCAAAACATACACATTTTCATTGTACACTCAAGAAATGTACATCAAAACATACACATTTTCAGTGTACATTCATGAAATGTATATCAAAACATACACATTTTCATTGTACACTCAAGAAATGTACATCAAAACATACACATTTTCATTGTACATTCAAGAAATGTATATCAAAACATACACATTTTCATTGTACATTCAAGAAATGTACATCAAAACATACACATTTTCATTGTACATTCAAGAAATGTACAACAAAACATTCACATTTTCATTGTACATTCAAGGAATGTACATCAAAACATACACATTTTCATTGTACATTCAAGAAATGTACATCAAAACACACACATTTTCATTGTACACTCAAGAAATGTATATAGAAACATACACATTTTAATTGTACATTCAAGAAATGTACATCAAAACATACACATTTTCATTGTATATACCAGAAATGTACATCAAAACATACACATCTTCATTGTACATTCAAGAAATTAACATCCAAACCTACACATTTTCATTGTATATACCAGAAATGTACATCAAAACATACACATTTTCATTGTACATTCAAGAAATGTACATCAAAACATACACATTTTGGCTGCACATTCTAGAAATATACATCAAAACATACACATTTTCATTGTATATACAAGAAATGCACATCAAAGCATACACATTTTCATTGTACATTCAAGAACTGTATAACAAAAGATACACATTTTCAGTGTACATTCAAGAAATGTACATCAAAACAAACACATTTTCATTGTACACTAAAGAAATGTATATAAAAACATACACATTTTCACTGTATATACAAGAAATGTATATCAAAACATACACATTTTCAGAGTACATTCAAAAAATGTACATCAAGACATACACATTTTCATTGTACATTCAAGAAATGTATATCAAAACATACACATTTTCAGTGCACATTCAAGAAATGTACATCTAAACATACACATTTTCATTGTATATACAAGAAATGTACATCAAAACCTACACGTTTTCAGTATACATTCAAGAAATGTACATCAAAACATACACATTATTATTGTATATACAAGAAATGTACATCAAAACATACACATTTTCATTGTATATACAAGAAATGTACATCAAAACATACACATTTTCATTGTACACTGAAGAAATGTACATCAAAACATACACATTTTCAGTGTACATTCAAGAAATCTACATCAAAACATACACATTTTCATTGTACATTCAAGAAATGTAGATCAAAACATACACATTTTCATTGTACACTCAAGAAATGTACATCAAAACATACACATTTTCATTGTACATTCAAGAAATGTACATCAAAACATACACATTTTTATTGTACACTCAAGAAATGTACATCAAAACATACACTTTTTCATTGTACATTCAAGAAATGTATATCAAAACATACATATTTTCATTGTACATTCAAGAAATCTATATCAAAACATACACATTTTCAGTGTACATTAAAGAAATGTACATCAAAACACACATTTTCATTGTATATACAAGAAATGTACATCAAAACATACACATTTTCATTGTACACTGAAGAAATGTACATCAAAACATACACATTTTCAGTGTACATTCAAGAAATGTACATCAAAACATACACATATTCATTGTACATTCAAGATATGTAGATCAAAACATACACATTTTCATTGTACACTCAAGAAATGTACATCAAAACATACACATTTTCATTGTACATTCAAGAAATGTACATCAAAACATACACATTTTTATTGTACACTCAAGAAATGTACATCAAAACATACACTTTTTCATTGTACATTCAAGAAATGTATATCAAAACATACACATTTTCATTGTACATTCAAGAAATGTACATCAAAACATACACATTTTCAGTGTACATTCAAGAAATGTATAACAAAAAATACACATTTTCAGTGTACATTCAAGAATTGTACATCAAAACAAACACCTTTTCATTGTACACTAAATAAATGTATATCAAAACATACACATTTTCATTGTACATTCAATAAATATACATCAAAACATACACATTTTCATTGTACATTCAAGAAATGTACATCAAAACATACACATTTTCATTGTACACTGAAGAAATGTACATGAAAACATACACATTTTCATTGTACATTCAAGAAATGTACATCAAAACATACACATTTTCATTGTACACTCAAGAAATGTACATCAAAACAACCACATTTTCATTGTACATTCAAGAAATGTACATCAAAACATACACATTTTCATTGTACACTGAAGAATTGTACATCAAAACATACACATTTTCAGTGTACATTCAAGAAATGTACATCAAAACATACACATATTCATTGTACATTCAAGATATGTAGATCAAAACATACACATTTTCATTGTACACTCAAGAAATGTACATCAAAGCATACACATTTTCATTGTACATTCAAGAAATGTACATCAAAACATACACATTTTTATTGTACACTCAAGAAATGTACATCAAAACATACACTTTTTCATTGTACATTCAAGAAATGTATATCAAAACATACACATTTTCATTGTACATTCAAGAAATGTACATCAAAACATACACATTTTCAGTGTACATTCAAGAAATGTATAACAAAAAATACACATTTTCAGTGTACATTCAAGAAATGTACATCAAAACAAACACCTTTTCATTGTACACTAAATAAATGTATATCAAAACATACACATTTTCATTGTACATTCAATAAATATACATCAAAACATACACATTTTGAGTGTACATTCAAGAGATATACATCAAAACATGCACATTTTCATTGTATATACCAGAAATGTACATCAAAACATACACCTTTTCATTGTATATACAAGAAATGTATATCAAAACATACACATTTTCATTGTACATTCAAGAAATGTACATCAAAACATACACACTTTCATTGTATATACCAGAAATGTACATCAAAACATACACATCTTCATTGTACATTCAAGAAATTAACATCAAAACATACACATTTTCATTGTATATACCAGAAATGTACATCAAAACATACACATTTTCATTGTACATTCAAGAAATGTACATCAAAACATACACATTTTGACTGCACATTCTAGAAATATACATCAAAACATACACATTTTCATTGTATATACAAGAAATGCACATCAAAGCATACACATTTTCATTGTACATTCAAGAACTGTATAACAAAAAATACACATTTTCAGTGTAGATTCAAGAAATGTACATCAAAACAAACACATTTTCATTGTACACTAAAGAAATGTATATAAAAACATACACATTTTCACTGTATATACAAGAAATGTATATCAAAACATACACATTTTTAGTGTACATTCAAGAAATGTACATCAAGACATACACATTTTCATTGTATATTCAAGAAATGTATATCAAAACATACACATTTTCAGTGCACATTCAAGAAATGTACATCAAAACATACACATTTTCATTGTATATACAAGAAATGTACACCAAAACCTACACATTTTCAGTATACATTCAAGAAATGTACATCAAAACATACACATTATTATTGTATATACAAGAAATGTACATCAAAACATACACATTTTCATTGTATATACAAGAAATGTACATCAAAACATACACATTTTCATTGTACACTGAGGAAATGTAGATCAAAACATACACATTTTCAGTGTACATTCAAGAAATCTACATCAAAACATACACATTTTCATTGTACATTCATGAAATGTACATCAAAACATACACATTTTTATTGTACACTCAAGAAATGTACATCAAAACATACACTTTTTCATTGTACATTCAAGAAATGTATATCAAAACATACATATTTTCATTGTACGTTCAAGAAATCTATATCAAAACATACACATTTTCAGTGTACATTCAAGAAATGTACATCAAAACATACACATTTTCATTGTATATACAAGAAATGTACATCAAAACATACACATTTTCATTGTACACTGAAGAAATGTACATCAAAACATACACATTTTCAGTGTACATTCAAGAAATGTACATCAAAACATACACATATACATTGTACATTCAAGATATGTAGATCAAAACATACACATTTTCATTGTACACTCAAGAAATGTACACCAAAACATACACATTTAATTGTACATTCAAGAAATGTACATCAAAACATACACATTTTTATTGTACACTCAAGAAATGTACATCAAAACATACACTTTTTCATTGTACATTCAAGAAATGTATATCAAAACATACACATTTTCATTGTACATTCAAGAAATGTACATCAAAACATACACATTTTCAGTGTACATTCAAGAAATGTATAACAAAAAATACACATTTTCAGTGTACATTCAAGAAATGTACATCAAAACAAACACCTTTTCATTGTACACTAAATAAATGTATATCAAAACATACACATTTTCATTGTACATTCAATAAATATACATCAAAACATTCACATTTTCATTGTACATTCAAGAAATGTACATCAAAACATACACATTTTCATTGTACACTGAAGAAATGTACATCAAAACATACACATTTTCATTGTACATTCAAGAAATGTACATCAAAACATACACATTTTCAGTGTACACTCAAGAAATGTACATCAAAACATACACATTTTCATTGTACATTCAAGAAATGTACATCAAAACATACACATTTTCATTGTACACTGAAGAAATGTACATCAAAACATACACATTTTCAGTGTACATTCAAGAAATGTACATCAAAACATACACATATTCATTGCACATTCAAGATATGTAGATCAAAACATACACATTTTCATTGTACACTCAAGAAATGTACATCAAAACATACACATTTTCATTGTACATTCAAGAAATGTACATCAAAACATACATATTTTTATTGTACACTCAAGAAATGTACATCAAAACATACACTTTTTCATTGTACATTCAAGAAATGTATATCAAAACATACACATTTTCATTGTACATTCAAGAAATGTACATCAAAACATACACATTTTCATTGTACACTCAAGAAATGTACATCAAAACATACACATTTTCAGTGTACATTCAAGAAATATACATCAAAACATACACATTTTCATTGTATATACCAGAAATGCACATCAAAACATACACATTTTCATTGTACATTCAAGAACTGTACATCAAAACATACACATTTTCAGTGTACATTCAAGAAATGTACATCAAAACATACACATTTTCACTGTATATACAAGAATTGTACATCAAAACATACACATTTTCATTGTATATACAAGAAATGTATATCAAAACATACACATTTTCATTGTACATTCAAGAAATGTACATCAAAACATACACATTTTCATTGTACACTCAAGAAATGTACTTCAAAACATACACATTTTCAGTGTACATTCAAGAAATGTATATCAAAACATACACATTTTCATTGTACATTCAAGAAATGTACATCAAAACATACACATTTTGATTGTACATTGAAGAAATATACATCAAAACATGCACATTTTCATTGTACATTCAAGAAATGTACATCAAAACATACACATTTTCATTGTACACTCAAGAAATGTACATCAAAACATACACATTTTCAGTGTACATTCATGAAATGTATATCAAAACATACACATTTTCATTGTACACTCAAGAAATGTACATCAAAACATACACATTTTCATTGTACATTCAAGAAATGTATATCAAAACATACACATTTTCATTGTACATTCAAGAAATGTACATCAAAACATACACATTTTCATTGTACATTCAAGAAATGTACAACAAAACATACACATTTTCATTGTACATTCAAGGAATGTACATCAAAACATACACATTTTCATTGTACATTCAAGAAATCTACATCAAAACATGCACATTTTCATTGTACATTCAAGAAATGTACATCAAAACATACACATTTTCATTGTACACTCAAGAAATGTACATCAAAACATACACATTTTCAGTGTACATTCAAGAAATATACATCAAAACATACACATTTTCATTGTATATACCAGAAATGCACATCAAAACATACACATTTTCATTGTACATTCAAGAACTGTACATCAAAACATACACATTTTCAGTGTACATTCAAGAAATGTACATCAAAACATACACATTTTCACTGTATATACAAGAATTGTACATCAAAACATACACATTTTCATTGTATATACAAGAAATGTATATCAAAACATACACATTTTTATTGTACATTCAAGAAATGTACATCAAAACATACACATTTTCATTGTACACTCAAGAAATGTACTTCAAAACATACACATTTTCAGTGTACATTCAAGAAATGTACATCAAAACATACACTTTTTCATTGTACATTCAAGAAATGTATATCAAAACATACACATTTTCATTGTACATTCAAGAAATGTACATCAAAACATACACATTTTCAGTGTACATTCAAGAAATGTATAACAAAAAATACACATTTTCAGTGTACATTCAAGAATTGTACATCAAAACAAACACCTTTTCATTGTACACTAAATAAATGTATATCAAAACATACACATTTTCATTGTACATTCAATAAATATACATCAAAACATACACATTTTCATTGTACATTCAAGAAATGTACATCAAAACATACACATTTTCATTGTACACTGAAGAAATGTACATGAAAACATACACATTTTCATTGTACATTCAAGAAATGTACATCAAAACATACACATTTTCATTGTACACTCAAGAAATGTACATCAAAACAACCACATTTTCATTGTACATTCAAGAAATGTACATCAAAACATACACATTTTCATTGTACACTGAAGAATTGTACATCAAAACATACACATTTTCAGTGTACATTCAAGAAATGTACATCAAAACATACACATATTCATTGTACATTCAAGATATGTAGATCAAAACATACACATTTTCATTGTACACTCAAGAAATGTACATCAAAGCATACACATTTTCATTGTACATTCAAGAAATGTACATCAAAACATACACATTTTTATTGTACACTCAAGAAATGTACATCAAAACATACACTTTTTCATTGTACATTCAAGAAATGTATATCAAAACATACACATTTTCATTGTACATTCAAGAAATGTACATCAAAACATACACATTTTCAGTGTACATTCAAGAAATGTATAACAAAAAATACACATTTTCAGTGTACATTCAAGAAATGTACATCAAAACAAACACCTTTTCATTGTACACTAAATAAATGTATATCAAAACATACACATTTTCATTGTACATTCAATAAATATACATCAAAACATACACATTTTGAGTGTACATTCAAGAGATATACATCAAAACATGCACATTTTCATTGTATATACCAGAAATGTACATCAAAACATACACCTTTTCATTGTATATACAAGAAATGTATATCAAAACATACACATTTTCATTGTACATTCAAGAAATGTACATCAAAACATACACACTTTCATTGTATATACCAGAAATGTACATCAAAACATACACATCTTCATTGTACATTCAAGAAATTAACATCAAAACATACACATTTTCATTGTATATACCAGAAATGTACATCAAAACATACACATTTTCATTGTACATTCAAGAAATGTACATCAAAACATACACATTTTGACTGCACATTCTAGAAATATACATCAAAACATACACATTTTCATTGTATATACAAGAAATGCACATCAAAGCATACACATTTTCATTGTACATTCAAGAACTGTATAACAAAAAATACACATTTTCAGTGTAGATTCAAGAAATGTACATCAAAACAAACACATTTTCATTGTACACTAAAGAAATGTATATAAAAACATACACATTTTCACTGTATATACAAGAAATGTATATCAAAACATACACATTTTTAGTGTACATTCAAGAAATGTACATCAAGACATACACATTTTCATTGTATATTCAAGAAATGTATATCAAAACATACACATTTTCAGTGCACATTCAAGAAATGTACATCAAAACATACACATTTTCATTGTATATACAAGAAATGTACACCAAAACCTACACATTTTCAGTATACATTCAAGAAATGTACATCAAAACATACACATTATTATTGTATATACAAGAAATGTACATCAAAACATACACATTTTCATTGTATATACAAGAAATGTACATCAAAACATACACATTTTCATTGTACACTGAGGAAATGTAGATCAAAACATACACATTTTCAGTGTACATTCAAGAAATCTACATCAAAACATACACATTTTCATTGTACATTCATGAAATGTACATCAAAACATACACATTTTTATTGTACACTCAAGAAATGTACATCAAAACATACACTTTTTCATTGTACATTCAAGAAATGTATATCAAAACATACATATTTTCATTGTACGTTCAAGAAATCTATATCAAAACATACACATTTTCAGTGTACATTCAAGAAATGTACATCAAAACATACACATTTTCATTGTATATACAAGAAATGTACATCAAAACATACACATTTTCATTGTACACTGAAGAAATGTACATCAAAACATACACATTTTCAGTGTACATTCAAGAAATGTACATCAAAACATACACATATACATTGTACATTCAAGATATGTAGATCAAAACATACACATTTTCATTGTACACTCAAGAAATGTACACCAAAACATACACATTTAATTGTACATTCAAGAAATGTACATCAAAACATACACATTTTTATTGTACACTCAAGAAATGTACATCAAAACATACACTTTTTCATTGTACATTCAAGAAATGTATATCAAAACATACACATTTTCATTGTACATTCAAGAAATGTACATCAAAACATACACATTTTCAGTGTACATTCAAGAAATGTATAACAAAAAATACACATTTTCAGTGTACATTCAAGAAATGTACATCAAAACAAACACCTTTTCATTGTACACTAAATAAATGTATATCAAAACATACACATTTTCATTGTACATTCAATAAATATACATCAAAACATTCACATTTTCATTGTACATTCAAGAAATGTACATCAAAACATACACATTTTCATTGTACACTGAAGAAATGTACATCAAAACATACACATTTTCATTGTACATTCAAGAAATGTACATCAAAACATACACATTTTCAGTGTACACTCAAGAAATGTACATCAAAACATACACATTTTCATTGTACATTCAAGAAATGTACATCAAAACATACACATTTTCATTGTACACTGAAGAAATGTACATCAAAACATACACATTTTCAGTGTACATTCAAGAAATGTACATCAAAACATACACATATTCATTGCACATTCAAGATATGTAGATCAAAACATACACATTTTCATTGTACACTCAAGAAATGTACATCAAAACATACACATTTTCATTGTACATTCAAGAAATGTACATCAAAACATACATATTTTTATTGTACACTCAAGAAATGTACATCAAAACATACACTTTTTCATTGTACATTCAAGAAATGTATATCAAAACATACACATTTTCATTGTACATTCAAGAAATGTACATCAAAACATACACATTTTCATTGTACACTCAAGAAATGTACATCAAAACATACACATTTTCAGTGTACATTCAAGAAATATACATCAAAACATACACATTTTCATTGTATATACCAGAAATGCACATCAAAACATACACATTTTCATTGTACATTCAAGAACTGTACATCAAAACATACACATTTTCAGTGTACATTCAAGAAATGTACATCAAAACATACACATTTTCACTGTATATACAAGAATTGTACATCAAAACATACACATTTTCATTGTATATACAAGAAATGTATATCAAAACATACACATTTTCATTGTACATTCAAGAAATGTACATCAAAACATACACATTTTCATTGTACACTCAAGAAATGTACTTCAAAACATACACATTTTCAGTGTACATTCAAGAAATGTATATCAAAACATACACATTTTCATTGTACATTCAAGAAATGTACATCAAAACATACACATTTTGATTGTACATTGAAGAAATATACATCAAAACATGCACATTTTCATTGTACATTCAAGAAATGTACATCAAAACATACACATTTTCATTGTACACTCAAGAAATGTACATCAAAACATACACATTTTCAGTGTACATTCATGAAATGTATATCAAAACATACACATTTTCATTGTACACTCAAGAAATGTACATCAAAACATACACATTTTCATTGTACATTCAAGAAATGTATATCAAAACATACACATTTTCATTGTACATTCAAGAAATGTACATCAAAACATACACATTTTCATTGTACATTCAAGAAATGTACAACAAAACATACACATTTTCATTGTACATTCAAGGAATGTACATCAAAACATACACATTTTCATTGTACATTCAAGAAATCTACATCAAAACATGCACATTTTCATTGTACATTCAAGAAATGTACATCAAAACATACACATTTTCATTGTACACTCAAGAAATGTACATCAAAACATACACATTTTCAGTGTACATTCAAGAAATATACATCAAAACATACACATTTTCATTGTATATACCAGAAATGCACATCAAAACATACACATTTTCATTGTACATTCAAGAACTGTACATCAAAACATACACATTTTCAGTGTACATTCAAGAAATGTACATCAAAACATACACATTTTCACTGTATATACAAGAATTGTACATCAAAACATACACATTTTCATTGTATATACAAGAAATGTATATCAAAACATACACATTTTTATTGTACATTCAAGAAATGTACATCAAAACATACACATTTTCATTGTACACTCAAGAAATGTACTTCAAAACATACACATTTTCAGTGTACATTCAAGAAATGTATATCAAAACATACACATTTTCATTGTACGTTCAAGAAATGTACATCAAAACATACACATTTTGATTGTACATTCAAGAAATATACATCAAAACATGCACATTTTCATTGTACATTCAAGAAATGTACATCAAAACATACACATTTTCATTGTACACTCAAGAAATGTACATCAAAACATACACATTTTCAGTGTACATTCATGAAATGTATATCAAAACATACACATTTTCATTGTACACTCAAGAAATGTACATCAAAACATACACATTTTCATTGTACATTCAAGAAATGTATATCAAAACATACACATTTTCATTGTACATTCAAGAAATGTACATCAAAACATACACATTTTCATTGTACATTCAAGAAATGTACAACAAAACATTCACATTTTCATTGTACATTCAAGGAATGTACATCAAAACATACACATTTTCATTGTACATTCAAGAAATGTACATCAAAACACACACATTTTCATTGTACACTCAAGAAATGTATATCAAAACATACACATTTTAATTGTACATTCAAGAAATGTACATCAAAACATACACATTTTCATTGTATATACCAGAAATGTACATCAAAACATACACATCTTCATTGTACATTCAAGAAATTAACATCCAAACCTACACATTTTCATTGTATATACCAGAAATGTACATCAAAACATACACATTTTCATTGTACATTCAAGAAATGTACATCAAAACATACACATTTTGGCTGCACATTCTAGAAATATACATCAAAACATACACATTTTCATTGTATATACAAGAAATGCACATCAAAGCATACACATTTTCATTGTACATTCAAGAACTGTATAACAAAAGATACACATTTTCAGTGTACATTCAAGAAATGTACATCAAAACAAACACATTTTCATTGTACACTAAAGAAATGTATATAAAAACATACACATTTTCACTGTATATACAAGAAATGTATATCAAAACATACACATTTTCAGAGTACATTCAAAAAATGTACATCAAGACATACACATTTTCATTGTACATTCAAGAAATGTATATCAAAACATACACATTTTCAGTGCACATTCAAGAAATGTACATCTAAACATACACATTTTCATTGTATATACAAGAAATGTACATCAAAACCTACACGTTTTCAGTATACATTCAAGAAATGTACATCAAAACATACACATTATTATTGTATATACAAGAAATGTACATCAAAACATTACCATTTTCATTGTATATACAAGAAATGTACATCAAAACATACACATTTTCATTGTACACTGAAGAAATGTACATCAAAACATACACATTTTCAGTGTACATTCAAGAAATCTACATCAAAACATACACATTTTCATTGTACATTCAAGAAATGTAGATCAAAACATACACATTTTCATTGTACACTCAAGAAATGTACATCAAAACATACACATTTTCATTGTACATTCAAGAAATGTACATCAAAACATACACATTTTTATTGTACACTCAAGAATTGTACATCAAAACATACACTTTTTCATTGTACATTCAAGAAATGTATATCAAAACATACATATTTTCATTGTACATTCAAGAAATCTATATCAAAACATACACATTTTCAGTGTACATTAAAGAAATGTACATCAAAACACACATTTTCATTGTATATACAAGAAATGTACATCAAAACATACACATTTTCATTGTACACTGAAGAAATGTACATCAAAACATACACATTTTCAGTGTACATTCAAGAAATGTACATCAAAACATACACATATTCATTGTACATTCAAGATATGTAGATCAAAACATACACATTTTCATTGTACACTCAAGAAATGTACATCAAAACATACACATTTTCATTGTACATTCAAGAAATGTACATCAAAACATACACATTTTTATTGTACACTCAAGAAATGTACATCAAAACATACACTTTTTCATTGTACATTCAAGTAATGTATATCAAAACATACACATTTTCATTGTACATTCAAGAAATGTACATCAAAACATACACATTTTCAGTGTACATTCAAGAAATGTATAACAAAAAATACACATTTTCAGTGTACATTCAAGAATTGTACATCAAAACAAACACCTTTTCATTGTACACTAAATAAATGTATATCAAAACATACACATTTTCATTGTACATTCAATAAATATACATCAAAACATACACATTTTCATTGTACATTCAAGAAATGTACATCAAAACATACACATTTTCATTGTACACTGAAGAAATGTACATGAAAACATACACATTTTCATTGTACATTCAAGAAATGTACATCAAAACATACACATTTTCATTGTACACTCAAGAAATGTACATCAAAACAACCACATTTTCATTGTACATTCAAGAAATGTACATCAAAACATACACATTTTCATTGTACACTGAAGAATTGTACATCAAAACATACACATTTTCAGTGTACATTCAAGAAATGTACATCAAAACATACACATATTCATTGTACATTCAAGATATGTAGATCAAAACATACACATTTTCATTGTACACTCAAGAAATGTACATCAAAGCATACACATTTTCATTGTACATTCAAGAAATGTACATCAAAACATACACATTTTTATTGTACACTCAAGAAATGTACATCAAAACATACACTTTTTCATTGTACATTCAAGAAATGTATATCAAAACATACACATTTTCATTGTACATTCAAGAAATGTACATCAAAACATACACATTTTCAGTGTACATTCAAGAAATGTATAACAAAAAATACACATTTTCAGTGTACATTCAAGAAATGTACATCAAAACAAACACCTTTTCATTGTACACTAAATAAATGTATATCAAAACATACACATTTTCATTGTACATTCAATAAATATACATCAAAACATACACATTTTGAGTGTACATTCAAGAGATATACATCAAAACATGCACATTTTCATTGTATATACCAGAAATGTACATCAAAACATACACCTTTTCATTGTATATACAAGAAATGTATATCAAAACATACACATTTTCATTGTACATTCAAGAAATGTACATCAAAACATACACACTTTCATTGTATATACCAGAAATGTACATCAAAACATACACATCTTCATTGTACATTCAAGAAATTAACATCAAAACATACACATTTTCATTGTATATACCAGAAATGTACATCAAAACATACACATTTTCATTGTACATTCAAGAAATGTACATCAAAACATACACATTTTGACTGCACATTCTAGAAATATACATCAAAACATACACATTTTCATTGTATATACAAGAAATGCACATCAAAGCATACACATTTTCATTGTACATTCAAGAACTGTATAACAAAAAATACACATTTTCAGTGTAGATTCAAGAAATGTACATCAAAACAAACACATTTTCATTGTACACTAAAGAAATGTATATAAAAACATACACATTTTCACTGTATATACAAGAAATGTATATCAAAACATACACATTTTTAGTGTACATTCAAGAAATGTACATCAAGACATACACATTTTCATTGTACATTCAAGAAATGTATATCAAAACATACACATTTTCAGTGCACATTCAAGAAATGTACATCAAAACATACACATTTTCATTGTATATACAAGAAATGTACACCAAAACCTACACATTTTCAGTATACATTCAAGAAATGTACATCAAAACATACACATTATTATTGTATATACAAGAAATGTACATCAAAACATACACATTTTCATTGTATATACAAGAAATGTACATCAAAACATACACATTTTCATTGTACACTGAAGAAATGTAGATCAAAACATACACATTTTCAGTGTACATTCAAGAAATCTACATCAAAACATACACATTTTCATTGTACATTCATGAAATGTACATCAAAACATACACATTTTTATTGTACACTCAAGAAATGTACATCAAAACATACACTTTTTCATTGTACATTCAAGAAATGTATATCAAAACATACATATTTTCATTGTACGTTCAAGAAATCTATATCAAAACATACACATTTTCAGTGTACATTCAAGAAATGTACATCAAAACATACACATTTTCATTGTATATACAAGAAATGTACATCAAAACATACACATTTTCATTGTACACTGAAGAAATGTACATCAAAACATACACATTTTCAGTGTACATTCAAGAAATGTACATCAAAACATACACATATACATTGTACATTCAAGATATGTAGATCAAAACATACACATTGTCATTGTACACTCAAGAAATGTACACCAAAACATACACATTTAATTGTACATTCAAGAAATGTACATCAAAACATACACATTTTTATTGTACACTCAAGAAATGTACATCAAAACATACACTTTTTCATTGTACATTCAAGAAATGTATATCAAAACATACACATTTTCATTGTACATTCAAGAAATGTACATCAAAACATACACATTTTCAGTGTACATTCAAGAAATGTATAACAAAAAATACACATTTTCAGTGTACATTCAAGAAATGTACATCAAAACAAACACCTTTTCATTGTACACTAAATAAATGTATATCAAAACATACACATTTTCATTGTACATTCAATAAATATACATCAAAACATTCACATTTTCATTGTACATTCAAGAAATGTACATCAAAACATACACATTTTCATTGTACACTGAAGAAATGTACATCAAAACATACACATTTTCATTGTACATTCAAGAAATGTACATCAAAACATACACATTTTCAGTGTACACTCAAGAAATGTACATCAAAACATACACATTTTCATTGTACATTCAAGAAATGTACATCAAAACATACACATTTTCATTGTACACTGAAGAAATGTACATCAAAACATACACATTTTCAGTGTACATTCAAGAAATGTACATCAAAACACACACATATTCATTGTACATTCAAGATATGTAGATCAAAACATACACATTTTCATTGTACACTCAAGAAATGTACATCAAAACATACACATTTTCATTGTACATTCAAGAAATGTACATCAAAACATACATATTTTTATTGTACACTCAAGAAATGTACATCAAAACATACACTTTTTCATTGTACATTCAAGAAATGTATATCAAAACATACACATTTTCATTGTACATTCAAGAAATGTACATCAAAACATACACATTTTCATTGTACACTCAAGAAATGTACATCAAAACATACACATTTTCAGTGTACATTCAAGAAATATACATCAAAACATACACATTTTCATTGTATATACCAGAAATGCACATCAAAACATACACATTTTCATTGTACATTCAAGAACTGTACATCAAAACATACACATTTTCAGTGTACATTCAAGAAATGTACATCAAAACATACACATTTTCACTGTATATACAAGAATTGTACATCAAAACATACACATTTTCATTGTATATACAAGAAATGTATATCAAAACATACACATTTTCATTGTACATTCAAGAAATGTACATCAAAACATACACATTTTCATTGTACACTCAAGAAATGTACTTCAAAACATACACATTTTCAGTGTACATTCAAGAAATGTATATCAAAACATACACATTTTCATTGTACATTCAAGAAATGTACATCAAAACATACACATTTTGATTGTACATTGAAGAAATATACATCAAAACATGCACATTTTCATTGTACATTCAAGAAATGTACATCAAAACATACACATTTTCATTGTACACTCAAGAAATGTACATCAAAACATACACATTTTCAGTGTACATTCATGAAATGTATATCAAAACATACACATTTTCATTGTACACTCAAGAAATGTACATCAAAACATACACATTTTCATTGTACATTCAAGAAATGTATATCAAAACATACACATTTTCATTGTACATTCAAGAAATGTACATCAAAACATACACATTTTCATTGTACATTCAAGAAATGTACAACAAAACATACACATTTTCATTGTACATTCAAGGAATGTACATCAAAACATACACATTTTCATTGTACATTCAAGAAATGTACATCAAAACACACACATTTTCATTGTACACTCAAGAAATGTATATCAAAACATACACATTTTAATTGTACATTCAAGAAATGTACATCAAAACATACACATTTTCATTGTATATACCAGAAATGTACATCAAAACATACACATCTTCATTGTACATTCAAGAAATTAACATCAAAACATACACATTTTCATTGTATATACCAGAAATGTACATCAAAACATACACATTTTCAATGTACATTCAAGAAATGTACATCAAAACATACACATTTTGACTGCACATTGTAGAAATATACATCAAAACATACACATTTTCATTGTATATACAAGAAATGCACATCAAAGCATACACATTTTCATTGTACATTCAGGAACTGTATAACAAAAGATACACATTTTCAGTGTACATTCAAGAAATGTACATCAAAACAAACACATTTTCATTGTACACTAAAGAAATGTATATAAAAACATACACATTTTCACTGTGTATACAAGAAATGTATATCAAAACATACACATTTTCAGTGTACATTCAAGAAATGTACATCAAGACATACACATTTTCATTGTACATTCAAGAAATGTATATCAAAACATACACATTTTCAGTGCACATTCAAGAAATGTACATCAAAACATACACATTTTCATTGTATATACAAGAAATGTACATCAAAACCTACACATTTTCAGTATACATTCAAGAAATGTACATCAAAACATACACATTATTATTGTATATACAAGAAATGTACATCAAAACATACACATTTTCATTGTACATACAAGAAATGTACATCAAAACATACACATTTTCATTGTACACTGAAGAAATGTACATCAAAACATACACATTTTCATTGTACACTCAAGAAATGTACATCAAAACATACACATTTTCATTGTACATTCAAGAAATGTACATCAAAACATACACATTTTTATTGTACACTCAAGAAATGTACATCAAAACATACACTTTTTCATTGTACATTCAAGAAATGTATATCAAAACATACACATTTTCAGATTACATTCAAGAAATGTACAACAAAGCATACACATTTTCATTGTACATTCAAGAAATGTACATCAAAACATACACATTTTCATTGTACATTCAAGAAATGTACATCAAAACATACACACTTTCAGTGTACATTCAAGAAATGTACATCAAAACATACACATTTTCATTGTACATTCAGGAAATGTACATCAAAACATACACATTTTCATTGTACATTCAAGAAATGTACATCAAAAAATACACATTTTCATTGTACATTCAAGAAATGTACATCAAAACATACACATTTTTATTGTACACTCAAGAAATGTACATCAAAACATACACTTTTTCATAATACATTCAAGAAATGTATATCAAAACATACACATTTTCATTGTACATTCAAGAAATGTACATCAGAACATACACATTTTCAGTGTACATTCAAGAAATGTATAACAAAAAATACACATTTTCAGTGTACATTCAAGAAATGTACATCAAAACAAGCACCTTTTCATTGTACACTAAATAAATGTATATCAAAACATACACATTTTCATTGTACATTCAATAAATATACATCAAAACATACACATTTTCATTGTACATTCAAGAAATGTACATCAAAACATAAACATTTTCATTGTACACTGAAGAAATGTACATCAAAACATACACATTTTCATTGTACATTCAAGAAATGTACATCAAAACATACACATTTTCATTGTACACTCAAGAAATGTACATCAAAACATACACATTTTCATTGTACCTTCAAGAAATGTACATCAAAACATACACATTTTTATTGTACACTCAAGAATTGTACATCAAAACATACACTTTTTCATTGTACATTCAAGAAATGTATATCAAAACATACATATTTTCATTGTACATTCAAGAAATCTATATCAAAACATACACATTTTCAGTGTACATTAAAGAAATGTACATCAAAACACACATTTTCATTGTATATACAAGAAATGTACATCAAAACATACACATTTTCATTGTACACTGAAGAAATGTACATCAAAACATACACATTTTCAGTGTACATTCAAGAAATGTACATCAAAACATACACATATTCATTGTACATTCAAGATATGTAGATCAAAACATACACATTTTCATTGTACACTCAAGAAATGTACATCAAAACATACACATTTTCATTGTACATTCAAGAAATGTACATCAAAACATACACATTTTTATTGTACACTCAAGAAATGTACATCAAAACATACACTTTTTCATTGTACATTCAAGAAATGTATATCAAAACATACACATTTTCATTGTACATTCAAGAAATGTACATCAAAACATACACATTTTCAGTGTACATTCAAGAAATGTATAACAAAAAATACACATTTTCAGTGTACATTCAAGAATTGTACATCAAAACAAACACCTTTTCATTGTACACTAAATAAATGTATATCAAAACATACACATTTTCATTGTACATTCAATAAATATACATCAAAACATACACATTTTCATTGTACATTCAAGAAATGTACATCAAAACATACACATTTTCATTGTACACTGAAGAAATGTACATGAAAACATACACATTTTCATTGTACATTCAAGAAATGTACATCAAAACATACACATTTTCATTGTACACTCAAGAAATGTACATCAAAACAACCACATTTTCATTGTACATTCAAGAAATGTACATCAAAACATACACATTTTCATTGTACACTGAAGAATTGTACATCAAAACATACACATTTTCAGTGTACATTCAAGAAATGTACATCAAAACATACACATATTCATTGTACATTCAAGATATGTAGATCAAAACATACACATTTTCATTGTACACTCAAGAAATGTACATCAAAGCATACACATTTTCATTGTACATTCAAGAAATGTACATCAAAACATACACATTTTTATTGTACACTCAAGAAATGTACATCAAAACATACACTTTTTCATTGTACATTCAAGAAATGTATATCAAAACATACACATTTTCATTGTACATTCAAGAAATGTACATCAAAACATACACATTTTCAGTGTACATTCAAGAAATGTATAACAAAAAATACACATTTTCAGTGTACATTCAAGAAATGTACATCAAAACAAACACCTTTTCATTGTACACTAAATAAATGTATATCAAAACATACACATTTTCATTGTACATTCAATAAATATACATCAAAACATACACATTTTGAGTGTACATTCAAGAGATATACATCAAAACATGCACATTTTCATTGTATATACCAGAAATGTACATCAAAACATACACCTTTTCATTGTATATACAAGAAATGTATATCAAAACATACACATTTTCATTGTACATTCAAGAAATGTACATCAAAACATACACACTTTCATTGTATATACCAGAAATGTACATCAAAACATACACATCTTCATTGTACATTCAAGAAATTAACATCAAAACATACACATTTTCATTGTATATACCAGAAATGTACATCAAAACATACACATTTTCATTGTACATTCAAGAAATGTACATCAAAACATACACATTTTGACTGCACATTCTAGAAATATACATCAAAACATACACATTTTCATTGTATATACAAGAAATGCACATCAAAGCATACACATTTTCATTGTACATTCAAGAACTGTATAACAAAAAATACACATTTTCAGTGTATATTCAAGAAATGTACATCAAAACAAACACATTTTCATTGTACACTAAAGAAATGTATATAAAAACATACACATTTTCACTGTATATACAAGAAATGTATATCAAAACATACACATTTTTAGTGTACATTCAAGAAATGTACATCAAGACATACACATTTTCATTGTACATTCAAGAAATGTATATCAAAACATACACATTTTCAGTGCACATTCAAGAAATGTACATCAAAACATACACATTTTCATTGTATATACAAGAAATGTACACCAAAACCTACACATTTTCAGTATACATTCAAGAAATGTACATCAAAACATACACATTATTATTGTATATACAAGAAATGTACATCAAAACATACACATTTTCATTGTATATACAAGAAATGTACATCAAAACATACACATTTTCATTGTACACTGAAGAAATGTAGATCAAAACATACACATTTTCAGTGTACATTCAAGAAATCTACATCAAAACATACACATTTTCATTGTACATTCATGAAATGTACATCAAAACATACACATTTTTATTGTACACTCAAGAAATGTACATCAAAACATACACTTTTTCATTGTACATTCAAGAAATGTATATCAAAACATACATATTTTCATTGTACGTTCAAGAAATCTATATCAAAACATACACATTTTCAGTGTACATTCAAGAAATGTACATCAAAACATACACATTTTCATTGTATATACAAGAAATGTACATCAAAACATACACATTTTCATTGTACACTGAAGAAATGTACATCAAAACATACACATTTTCAGTGTACATTCAAGAAATGTACATCAAAACATACACATATACATTGTACATTCAAGATATGTAGATCAAAACATACACATTGTCATTGTACACTCAAGAAATGTACACCAAAACATACACATTTAATTGTACATTCAAGAAATGTACATCAAAACATACACATTTTTATTGTACACTCAAGAAATGTACATCAAAACATACACTTTTTCATTGTACATTCAAGAAATGTATATCAAAACATACACATTTTCATTGTACATTCAAGAAATGTACATCAAAACATACACATTTTCAGTGTACATTCAAGAAATGTATAACAAAAAATACACATTTTCAGTGTACATTCAAGAAATGTACATCAAAACAAACACCTTTTCATTGTACACTAAATAAATGTATATCAAAACATACACATTTTCATTGTACATTCAATAAATATACATCAAAACATTCACATTTTCATTGTACATTCAAGAAATGTACATCAAAACATACACATTTTCATTGTACACTGAAGAAATGTACATCAAAACATACACATTTTCATTGTACATTCAAGAAATGTACATCAAAACATACACATTTTCAGTGTACACTCAAGAAATGTACATCAAAACATACACATTTTCATTGTACATTCAAGAAATGTACATCAAAACATACACATTTTCATTGTACACTGAAGAAATGTACATCAAAACATACACATTTTCAGTGTACATTCAAGAAATGTACATCAAAACACACACATATTCATTGTACATTCAAGATATGTAGATCAAAACATACACATTTTCATTGTACACTCAAGAAATGTACATCAAAACATACACATTTTCATTGTACATTCAAGAAATGTACATCAAAACATACATATTTTTATTGTACACTCAAGAAATGTACATCAAAACATACACTTTTTCATTGTACATTCAAGAAATGTATATCAAAACATACACATTTTCATTGTACATTCAAGAAATGTACATCAAAACATACACATTTTCATTGTACACTCAAGAAATGTACATCAAAACATACACATTTTCAGTGTACATTCAAGAAATATACATCAAAACATACACATTTTCATTGTATATACCAGAAATGCACATCAAAACATACACATTTTCATTGTACATTCAAGAACTGTACATCAAAACATACACATTTTCAGTGTACATTCAAGAAATGTACATCAAAACATACACATTTTCACTGTATATACAAGAATTGTACATCAAAACATACACATTTTCATTGTATATACAAGAAATGTATATCAAAACATACACATTTTCATTGTACATTCAAGAAATGTACATCAAAACATACACATTTTCATTGTACACTCAAGAAATGTACTTCAAAACATACACATTTTCAGTGTACATTCAAGAAATGTATATCAAAACATACACATTTTCATTGTACATTCAAGAAATGTACATCAAAACATACACATTTTGATTGTACATTGAAGAAATATACATCAAAACATGCACATTTTCATTGTACATTCAAGAAATGTACATCAAAACATACACATTTTCATTGTACACTCAAGAAATGTACATCAAAACATACACATTTTCAGTGTACATTCATGAAATGTATATCAAAACATACACATTTTCATTGTACACTCAAGAAATGTACATCAAAACATACACATTTTCATTGTACATTCAAGAAATGTATATCAAAACATACACATTTTCATTGTACATTCAAGAAATGTACATCAAAACATACACATTTTCATTGTACATTCAAGAAATGTACAACAAAACATACACATTTTCATTGTACATTCAAGGAATGTACATCAAAACATACACATTTTCATTGTACATTCAAGAAATGTACATCAAAACACACACATTTTCATTGTACACTCAAGAAATGTATATCAAAACATACACATTTTAATTGTACATTCAAGAAATGTACATCAAAACATACACATTTTCATTGTATATACCAGAAATGTACATCAAAACATACACATCTTCATTGTACATTCAAGAAATTAACATCAAAACATACACATTTTCATTGTATATACCAGAAATGTACATCAAAACATACACATTTTCAATGTACATTCAAGAAATGTACATCAAAACATACACATTTTGACTGCACATTGTAGAAATATACATCAAAACATACACATTTTCATTGTATATACAAGAAATGCACATCAAAGCATACACATTTTCATTGTACATTCAGGAACTGTATAACAAAAGATACACATTTTCAGTGTACATTCAAGAAATGTACATCAAAACAAACACATTTTCATTGTACACTAAAGAAATGTATATAAAAACATACACATTTTCACTGTGTATACAAGAAATGTATATCAAAACATACACATTTTCAGTGTACATTCAAGAAATGTACATCAAGACATACACATTTTCATTGTACATTCAAGAAATGTATATCAAAACATACACATTTTCAGTGCACATTCAAGAAATGTACATCAAAACATACACATTTTCATTGTATATACAAGAAATGTACATCAAAACCTACACATTTTCAGTATACATTCAAGAAATGTACATCAAAACATACACATTATTATTGTATATACAAGAAATGTACATCAAAACATACACATTTTCATTGTACATACAAGAAATGTACATCAAAACATACACATTTTCATTGTACACTGAAGAAATGTACATCAAAACATACACATTTTCATTGTACACTCAAGAAATGTACATCAAAACATACACATTTTCATTGTACATTCAAGAAATGTACATCAAAACATACACATTTTTATTGTACACTCAAGAAATGTACATCAAAACATACACTTTTTCATTGTACATTCAAGAAATGTATATCAAAACATACACATTTTCAGATTACATTCAAGAAATGTACAACAAAGCATACACATTTTCATTGTACATTCAAGAAATGTACATCAAAACATACACATTTTCATTGTACATTCAAGAAATGTACATCAAAACATACACACTTTCAGTGTACATTCAAGAAATGTACATCAAAACATACACATTTTCATTGTACATTCAGGAAATGTACATCAAAACATACACATTTTCATTGTACATTCAAGAAATGTACATCAAAAAATACACATTTTCATTGTACATTCAAGAAATGTACATCAAAACATACACATTTTTATTGTACACTCAAGAAATGTACATCAAAACATACACTTTTTCATAATACATTCAAGAAATGTATATCAAAACATACACATTTTCATTGTACATTCAAGAAATGTACATCAGAACATACACATTTTCAGTGTACATTCAAGAAATGTATAACAAAAAATACACATTTTCAGTGTACATTCAAGAAATGTACATCAAAACAAGCACCTTTTCATTGTACACTAAATAAATGTATATCAAAACATACACATTTTCATTGTACATTCAATAAATATACATCAAAACATACACATTTTCATTGTACATTCAAGAAATGTACATCAAAACATAAACATTTTCATTGTACACTGAAGAAATGTACATCAAAACATACACATTTTCATTGTACATTCAAGAAATGTACATCAAAACATACACATTTTCATTGTACACTCAAGAAATGTACATCAAAACATACACATTTTCATTGTACCTTCAAGAAATGTACATCAAAACATACACATTTTCATTGTACACTCAAGAAATGTACTTCAAAACATACACATTTTCAGTGTACATTCAAGAAATGTATATCAAAACATACACATTTTCATTGTACATTCAAGAAATGTACATCAAAACATACACATTTTGATTGTACATTCAAGAAATATACATCAAAACATGCACATTTTCAAGGTACATTCAAGAAATGTACATCAAAACATACACATTTTCATTGTACACTCAAGAAATGTACATCAAAACATACAGATTTTCAGTGTACATTCATGAAATGTATATCAAAACATACACATTTTCATTGTACATTCCAGAAATGTACATCAAAACATGTACATTTTCATTGTATATACAAGAAATGTACATCAAAACATACACATTTTCAGTGTACATTCAAGAAATGTACATGAAAACATATACTTTTTCATTGTACATTCAAGAAATGTATATCAAAACATACACATTTTCAGATTACATTCAAGAAATGTACATCAAAGCATACACATTTTCATTGTACATTCAAGAAATGTACATCAAAACAGACACATTTTCATTGTACATTCAAGAAATGTACATCAAAACATACACACTTTCAGTGTACATTCAAGAAATGTACATCAAAACATACACATTTTCATTGTACATTCAGGAAATGTACATCAAAACATACACATTTTCATTGTACATTCAAGAAATGTACATCAAAAAATACACATTTTCATTGTACCTCAAGAAATCTACATCAAAACATACACATTTTCATTGCACACTCAAGAAATGTACATCAAAACATACACATTTTCATTGTACATTCAAGAAATGTATATCAAAACATACACATTTTCATTGTACATTCAAGAAATGTACATCAAAACATACACACTTTCAGTGTACATTCAAGAAATGTACATCAAAACATACACATTTTCATTGTACATTCAAGAAATGTACATCAAAACATACACATTTTCATTGTACATTCAAGAAATGTACATCAAAACATACACATTTTCATTGTACCTCAAGAAATCTACATCAAAACATACACATTTTCATTGTACACTCAAGAAATGTACATCAAAACATACACATTTTCATTGTACATTCAAGAAATGTATATCAAAACATACACATTTTCATTGTACATTCAAGAAATGTACATCAAAACATACACATTTTCATTGTACATTCAAGAAATGTACAACAAAACATACACATTTTCATTGTACATTCAAGGAATGTACATCAAAACATACACATTTTCATTGTACATTCAAGAAATGTACATCAAAACACACATTTTCATTGTACACTCAAGAAATGTAATTCAAAACTTACACAATTTCATTGTACACTCAAGAAATGTACATCAAAACATACATATTTTCATTGTACATTCAAGAAATGTATATCAAAACATACACATTTTTATTGTACACTCAAGAAATGTACATCAAAACATACACATTTTCAGTGTACATTCAACAAATGTACATCAAAACATACACATTTTCAGTGTACATTCAACAAATGTACATCAAAACTTACACATTTTCATTGTACACTCAAGAAATGTACATCAAAGCATACACATTTTCATTGTATATACAAGAAATGTACATCAAAACATACACATTTTCATTGTACACTGAAGAAATGTACATCAAAACATACACATTTTCAGTGTACATTCAACAAATGTACATCAAAACATACACATTTTCATTGTACATTCAAGAAATGTAGATCAAAACTTACACACTTACATTGTACACTCAAGAAATGTACATCAAAACATACACATATTCATTGTACAATTCAAGAAATGTATATCAAAACATACACATTTTTATTGTACACTCAACAAATGTACATCAAAACATACACATTTTCAGTGTACATTCAACAAATGTACATCAAAACATACACATTTTCATTGTACATTCAAGAACTGTACATCAAAACATACACATTTTCAGTGTACACTCAAGAAATGTACATCAAAACATACACATTTTCAATGTACATTCAAGAAATGTATATCAAAACATACACATTTTTATTGTACACTCAGGAAATGTACATCAAAACATACACATTTTCAGTGTACATTCAACAAATGTACATCAAAACATACACATTTTCAGTGTACATTCAACAAATGTACATCAAAACATACACTTTTTCATTGTACACTCAAGAAATGTACATCAAAACATACACATTTTCATTGTACACTCAAGAAATGTATATCAAAACATACACATTTTTATTGTACACTCAAGAAATGTACATCAAAACATACACTTTTTCATTGTACATTCAAGAAATGTATATCAAAACATACACATTTTCATTGTACATTCAAGAAATGTACATCAAAACATACACATTTTCAGTGTACATTCAAGAAATGTATAACAAAAAATACACATTTTCAGTGTACATTCAAGAAATGTACATCAAAACAAACACATTTTCATTGTACACTAAAGAAATGTATATCAAAACATACACATTATCATTGTACATTCAATAAATATACATCAAAACATACACATTTTCATTGTACATTCAAGAAATGTACATCAAAACATACACATTTTCATTGTACACTCAAGAAATGTACATCAAAACATACACATTTTCAGTGTACATTCAAGAAATGTACATCAAAACATACACATTTTCATTGTATATACAAGAAATGTATATCAAAACATACACATTTTCATTGTACACTCAAGAAATGTACTTCAAAACATACTCATTTTCAGTGTACATTCAAGAAATGTATATCAAAACATACACATTTTCATTGTACATTCAAGAAATGTACATCAGAACATACACATTTTCAGTGTACATTCAAGAAATGTATAACAAAAAATACACATTTTCAGTGTACATTCAAGAAATGTACATCAAAACAAGCACCTTTTCAT
The DNA here is from genome assembly GCA_030765045.1 of Tenodera sinensis. Lineage (NCBI taxonomy): Eukaryota > Metazoa > Arthropoda > Insecta > Mantodea > Mantidae > Tenodera > Tenodera sinensis. The sequence continues at coordinate 109,622,079 of CM060970.1, read as the reverse complement.
TGTACACTAAATAAATGTATATCAAAACATACACATTTTCATTGTACACTCAGGAAATGTACATCAAAACATACACATTTTCAGTGTACATTCAACAAATGTACATCAAAACATACACATTTTCAGTGTACATTCAACAAATGTACATCAAAACATACACTTTTTCATTGTACACTCAAGAAATGTACATCAAAACATACACATTTTCATTGTACACTCAAGAAATGTATATCAAAACATACACATTTTTATTGTACACTCAAGAAATGTACATCAAAACATACACTTTTTCATTGTACATTCAAGAAATGTATATCAAAACATACACATTTTCATTGTACATTCAAGAAATGTACATCAAAACATACACATTTTCAGTGTACATTCAAGAAATGTATAACAAAAAATACACATTTTCAGTGTACATTCAAGAAATGTACATCAAAACATACACTTTTTCATAATACATTCAAGAAATGTATATCAAAACATACACATTTTCATTGTACATTCAAGAAATGTACATCAGAACATACACATTTTCAGTGTACATTCAAGAAATGTATAACAAAAAATACACATTTTCAGTGTACATTCAAGAAATGTACATCAAAACAAGCACCTTTTCATTGTACACTAAATAAATGTATATCAAAACATACACATTTTCATTGTACATTCAATAAATATACATCAAAACATACACATTTTCATTGTACATTCAAGAAATGTACATCAAAACATAAACATTTTCATTGTACACTGAAGAAATGTACATCAAAACATACACATTTTCATTGTACATTCAAGAAATGTACATCAAAACATACACATTTTCATTGTACACTCAAGAAATGTACATCAAAACATACACATTTTCATTGTACCTTCAAGAAATGTACATCAAAACATACACATTTTCATTGTACACTCAAGAAATGTACTTCAAAACATACACATTTTCAGTGTACATTCAAGAAATGTATATCAAAACATACACATTTTCATTGTACATTCAAGAAATGTACATCAAAACATACACATTTTGATTGTACATTCAAGAAATATACATCAAAACATGCACATTTTCAAGGTACATTCAAGAAATGTACATCAAAACATACACATTTTCATTGTACACTCAAGAAATGTACATCAAAACATACAGATTTTCAGTGTACATTCATGAAATGTATATCAAAACATACACATTTTCATTGTACATTCCAGAAATGTACATCAAAACATGTACATTTTCATTGTATATACAAGAAATGTACATCAAAACACACACATTTTCAGTGTACATTCAAGAAATGTACATGAAAACATATACTTTTTCATTGTACATTCAAGAAATGTATATCAAAACATACACATTTTCAGATTACATTCAAGAAATGTACATCAAAGCATACACATTTTCATTGTACATTCAAGAAATGTACATCAAAACAGACACATTTTCATTGTACATTCAAGAAATGTACATCAAAACATACACACTTTCAGTGTACATTCAAGAAATGTACATCAAAACATACACATTTTCATTGTACATTCAGGAAATGTACATCAAAACATACACATTTTCATTGTACATTCAAGAAATGTACATCAAAAAATACACATTTTCATTGTACCACAAGAAATCTACATCAAAACATACACATTTTCATTGCACACTCAAGAAATGTACATCAAAACATACACATTTTCATTGTACATTCAAGAAATGTATATCAAAACATACACATTTTCATTGTACATTCAAGAAATGTACATCAAAACATACACACTTTCAGTGTACATTCAAGAAATGTACATCAAAACATACACATTTTCATTGTACATTCAAGAAATGTACATCAAAACATACACATTTTCATTGTACATTCAAGAAATGTACATCAAAACATACACATTTTCATTGTACCTCAAGAAATCTACATCAAAACATACACATTTTCATTGTACACTCAAGAAATGTACATCAAAACATACACATTTTCATTGTACATTCAAGAAATGTATATCAAAACATACACATTTTCATTGTACATTCAAGAAATGTACATCAAAACATACACATTTTCATTGTACATTCAAGAAATGTACAACAAAACATACACATTTTCATTGTACATTCAAGGAATGTACATCAAAACATACACATTTTCATTGTACATTCAAGAAATGTACATCAAAACACACATTTTCATTGTACACTCAAGAAATGTACATCAAAACATACACATTTTGAGTGTACATTCAAGAGATATACATCAAAACATGCACATTTTCCTTGTATATACCAGAAATGTACATCAAAACATACACATTTTCATTGTATATACAAGAAATGTATATCAAAACATACACATTTTAATTGTACATTCAAGAAATGTACATCAAAACATACACATTTTCATTGTATATACCATAAATGTACATCAAAACATACACATCTTCATTGTACATTCAAGAAATGTACATCAAAACATACACATTTTCATTGTATATACCAGAAACGTACATCAAAACATACACATTTTCATTGTACATTCAAGAAATGTACATCAAAACATACACATTTTGACTGCACATTCTAGAAATATACATCAAAACTTACACATTTTCATTGTATATACCAGAAATGCACATCAAAACATACACATTTTCATTGTACATTCAAGAACTGTATAACAAAAAAATACACATTTTCAGTGTACATTCAAGAAATGTACATCAAAATAAACACATTTTCATTGTACACTAAAGAAATGTATATCAAAACATAAACATTTTCATTGTATATACAAGAAATGTATATCAAAACATACACATTTTCAGTGTACATTCAAGAAATGTACTTCAAAACATACACATTTTCATTGTATATACAACTAATGTACATCAAAACATACACATTTTCAGTGTAGATTCAAGAAATGTACATTAAGACATACACATTTTAATTGTACATTCAACAAATGTATATCAAAACATACACATTTTCAGTGCACATTCAAGAAATATACATCAAAACATACACATTTTCATTGTATATACAAGAAATGTACATCAAAACCTACACATTTTCAGTATACATTCAAGAAATGTACATGAAAACATATACATTTTCATTGTACATTCAAGAAATGTATATCAAAACATACACATTTTCAGTGTACATTCAAGAAATGTACATTAAAACATACACATTTTCATTGTATATACAAGAAATGTACACCAAAACATACACATTTTCATTGTACACTGAAGAAATGTACATCAAAACATACACATTTTCAGTGTACATTCAAGAAATGTACATCAAAACATACACATTTTCATTGTACATTCAAGAAATGTAGATCAAAACATACACATTTTCATTGTACACTCAAGAAATGTACATCAAAACATACACATTTTCATTGTACATTCAAGAAATGTACATCAAAACATACACATTTTTATTGTACACTCAAGAAATGTACATCAAAACATACACTTTTTCATTGTACATTAAAGAAATGTATATCAAAACATACACATTTTCATTGTACATTCAAGAAATGTACATCAAAACATACACATTTTCAGTGTACATTCAAGAAATGTATAACAAAAAATACACATTTTCAGTGTACATTCAAGAAATGTACATCAAAACATACTCCTTTTCATTGTACACTAAATAAATGTATATCAAAACATACACATTTTCATTGTACATTCAATAAATATACATCAAAACATACACATTTTCATTGTACATTCAAGAAATGTACATCAAAACATACACATTTTCATTGTACACTGAAGAAATGTACATCAAAACATACACATTTTCATTGTACATTCAAGAAATGTACATCAAAACATACACATTTTCATTGTACACTCAAGAAATGTACATCAAAACATACACATTTTCATTGTACATTCAAGAAATGTACATCAAAACATACACATTTTCATTGTACACTCAAGAAATGTACTTCAAAACATACACATTTTCAGTGTACATTCAAGAAATGTATATCAAAACATACACATTTTCATTGTACATTCAAGAAATGTATATCAAAACATACACGTTTTGATTGTACATTCAAGAAATATACATCAAAACATGCACATTTTCATTGTACATTCAAGAAATGTACATCAAAACATACACATTTTCATTGTACACTCAAGAAATGTACATCAAAACATACACATTTTCAGTGTACATTCATGAAATGTTTATCAAAACATACACATTTTCATTGTACATTCCAGAAATGTACATCAAAACATATACATTTTCATTGTATATACAAGAAATGTACATCAAAACATACACATTTTCACTGTACATTCAAGAAATGTACATGAAAACATATACATTTTCATTGTACATTCAAGAAATGTATATCAAAACATACACATTTTCAGATTACATTCAAGAAATGTACATCAAAGCATACACATTTTCATTGTACATTCAAGAAATGTACATCAAAACATACACATTTTCATTGTACATTCAAGAAATGTACATCAAAACATACACACTTTCAGTGTACATTCAAGAAATGTACATCAAAACATACACATTTTCATTGTACATTCAGGAAATGTACATCAAAACATACACATTTTCATTGTACATTCAAGAAATGTACATCAAAAAATACACATTTTCATTGTACCTCAAGAAATCTACATCAAAACATACACATTCTCATTGCACACTCAAGAAATGTACATCAAAACATACACATTTTCATTGTACATTCAAGAAATGTAATACAAAACATACACATTTTCATTGTACATTCAAGAAATGTACATCAAAACATACACATTTTCATTGTACATTCAAGAAATGTACAACAAAACATACACATTTTCATTGTACATTCAAGGAATGTACATCAAAACATACACATTTTCATTGTACATTCAAGAAATGTACATCAAAACACACACATTTTCATTGTACACTCAAGAAATGTACATCAAAACATACACATTTTGAGTGTACATTCAAGAGATATACATCAAAACATGCACATTTTCATTGTATATGTCAGAAATGTACATAAAACATACACATTTTCATTGTATATACAAGAAATGTAAATCAAAACATACACACTTTCATTGTATATACAAGAAATGTATATCAAAACATACACATTTTCCTTGTACATTCAAGAAATGTACATCAAAACAAACACATTTTCATTGTACACTAAAGAAATGTATATCAAAACATACACATTTTCATTGTACATTCAATAAATATACATCAAAACATACACATTTTCATTGTACATTCAAGAAATGTACATCAAAACATACACATTTTCATTGTACATTCAAGAAATGTACATCAAAACATACACATTTTCATTGTACATTCAAGAAGTATACATCAAAACATACACATTTTCATTGTACATTCAAGAAATGAACATCAAAACATACACATTTTCATTGTATATACAAGTAATGTACATCAAAACATACACATTTTCAGTGTACATTCAAGAAATGAACATCAAAACATACACATTTTCATTGTATATACAAGTAATGTATATCAAAACATACACATTTTCAGTGTACATTCAAGAATTGTACATCAAAACATACACATTTTCATTGTATATACAAGTAATGTACATCAAAACATACACATTTTCAGTGTACATTCAAGAAATGTACATCAAAACATACACATTTTCATTGTATATACAAGTAATGTATATCAAAACATACACATTTTCAGTGTACATTCAAGAATTGTACATCAAAACATACACATTTTCATTGTATATACAAGTAATGTACATCAAAACATACACATTTTCATTGTACATTCAAGAAATGTATATCAAAACATACACATTTTCAGTGCACATTCAAGAAATGTACATCAAAACATACACATTTTCATTGTATATACAAGAAATGTACATCAAAACATACACATTTTCAGTATACATTCAAGAAATGTACATGAAAACATATACATTTTCATTGTACATTCAAGAAATGTATATCAAAACATACACATTTTCAGTGTACATTCAAGAAATGTACATCAAAACATACACATTTTCATTGTATATACAAGAAATGTACATCAAAACATACACATTTTCATTGTACACTGAAGAAATGTACATCAAAACATACACATTTTCAGTGTACATTCAACAAATGTACATCAAAACATACACATTTTCATTGTACATTCAAGAAATGTAATTCAAAGCTTACACATTTTCATTGTACACTCAAGAAATGTACATCAAAACATACATATTTTCATTGTACATTCAAGAAATGTATATCAAAACATACACATTTTTATTGTACACTCAAGAAATGTACATCAAAACATACACATTTTCAGTGTACATTCAACAAATGTACATCAAAACATACACATTTTCAGTGTACATTCAACAAATGTACATCAAAACTTACACATTTTCATTGTACACTCAAGAAATGTACATCAAAGCATACACATTTTCATTGTATATACAAGAAATGTACATCAAAACATACACATTTTCATTGTACACTGAAGAAATGTACATCAAAACATACACATTTTCAGTGTACATTCAACAAATGTACATCAAAACATACACATTTTCATTGTACATTCAAGAAATGTAGATCAAAACTTACACACTTACATTGTACACACAAGAAATGTACATCAAAACATACACATATTCATTGTACAATTCAAGAAATGTATATCAAAACATACACATTTTTATTGTACACTCAAGAAATGTACATCAAAACATACACATTTTCAGTGTACATTCAACAAATGTACATCAAAACATACACATTTTCAGTGTACATTCAACAAATGTACATCAAAACATACACATTTTCATTGTACATTCAAGAACTGTACATCAAAACATACACATTTTCAGTGTACACTCAAGAAATGTACATCAAAACATACACATTTTCATTGTACATTCAAGAAATGTATATCAAAACATACACATTTTTATTGTACACTCAGGAAATGTACATCAAAACATACACATTTTCAGTGTACATTCAACAAATGTACATCAAAACATACACATTTTCAGTGTACATTCAACAAATGTACATCAAAACATACACTTTTTCATTGTACACTCAAGAAATGTACATCAAAACATACACATTTTCATTGTACACTCAAGAAATGTATATCAAAACATACACATTTTTATTGTACACTCAAGAAATGTACATCAAAACATACACTTTTTCATTGTACATTCAAGAAATGTATATCAAAACATACACATTTTCATTGTACATTCAAGAAATGTACATCAAAACATACACATTTTCAGTGTACATTCAAGAAATGTATAACAAAAAATACACATTTTCAGTGTACATTCAAGAAATGTACATCAAAACAAACACATTTTCATTGTACACTAAAGAAATGTATATCAAAACATACACATTATCATTGTACATTCAATAAATATACATCAAAACATACACATTTTCATTGTACATTCAAGAAATGTACATCAAAACATACACATTTTCATTGTACACTCAAGAAATGTACATCAAAACATACACATTTTCAGTGTACATTCAAGAAATGTACATCAAAACATACACATTTTCATTGTATATACAAGAAATGTATATCAAAACATACACATTTACAGTGTACATTCAAGAAATGTACATCAAAACATACACATTTTCATTGTATATACAAGAAATGTACATCAAACCATACACATTTTCAGTGTACATTCAAGAAATGTACATCAAAACATACATTTTCATTGTATATACAAGAAATGTACATCAAAACATACACATTTTCAGTGTACATTCAAGAAATGTACATGAAAACATATACATTTTCATTGTACATTCAAGAAATGTATATCAAAACATACACATTTTCAGATTACACTCAAGAAATGTACATCAAAGCATACACATTTTCATTGTATATACAAGAAATGTACATCAAAACATACACATCTTCATTGTACACTAAAGAAATGTACATCAAAACATACACACTTTCAGTGTACATTCAAGAAATGTACATCAAAACATACACATTTTCATTGTACATTCAAGAAATGTACATCAAAACATACACATTTTCATTGTACATTCAAGAAAGGTACATCAAAACATACACATTTTCATTGTACCTCAAAAAATGTACATCAAAACATACACATTGTCATTGTACATTCAAGAAATGTACAACAAAACATACACATTTTAATTGTACATTCAAGGAATGTACATCAAAACATACACATTTTCATTGTACATTCAAGAAATGTACATCAAAACACACACATTTTCATTGTACACTCAAGAAATGTACTTCAAAACATACACATTTTGAGTGTACATTCAAGAGATATACATCAAAACATGCACATTTTCATTGTATATACCAGAAATGTACATCAAAACATACACATTTTCATTGTATATACAAGAAATGTAAATCAAAACATATACATTTTCATTGTATATACAAGAAATGTATATCAAAACATACACATTTTCATTGTACATTCAAGAAATGTACATCAAAACATACACATTTTCATTGTACGCTCGAGAAATGTACATCAAAACATACACATTTTGAGTGTACATTCAAGAAATGTACATCAAAAACTACACATTTTCATTGTATATTCAAGAAATGTACATCAAAACATACACATTTTCATTGGATATACCAGAAATGTACATCACAACATACACATTTTCATTGTACATTCAAGAAATGTACCTCAAAACATACACATTTTCATTGTATATACCAGAAATGTACATCAAAACATACACATCTTCATTGTACATACAAGAAATGTAAATCAAAACATTTACATTTTCGTTGTATATACAAGAATCTATATCAAAACATACACATTTTCATTGTACATTCAAGAAATGTACATCAAAACATACACGTTTTCGTTGTACACTCAAGAAATGTACATCAAAACATACACATTTTCACTGTACATTCAAGAAATGTACATCAAAGACTACTCATTTTCAGTGTACATTCAAGAAATGTACATCAAAACATACACATTTTCATTGTATATACAAGAAATGTACATGAAAACATACACATTTTCATTGTATATACAAGAAATGTATATCAAAACATACACATTTTCAGTGTACATTCAAGAAATGTACATCAAAACATATACATTTTCATTGTATATACAAGTAATGTACATCAAAACATACACATTTTCAGTGTACATTCAAGAAATGTACATCAAGACATACACATTTTCATTGCACATTCAAGAAATGTATATCAAAACATACACATTTTCAGTGCACATTCAAGAAATGTACATCAAAACATACACATTTTCATTGTATATACAAGAAATGTACATCAAAACATACACATTTTCAGTATACATTCAAGAAATGTACATGAAAACATATACATTTTCATTGTACATTCAAGAAATGTATATCAAAACATACACATTTTCAGTGTACATTCAAGAAATGTACATTTAACATACACATTTTCATTGTATTGTGACATGGCTTCTCCATGTCATTAAGACTCTTTGATTTTCAAGGAGGTTGCCATAGAGACAGTTTGAGTTGTTGAAGATTAAGAGACAGAAACTAGTATGGTGTGAGAGTTTGGAAAGATTAAGAGACAGAAACTAGTAGTGTGGCTGTACTTGAAGCTTGAGAAAATAAAAAGAGTTGTTAAACTTGTTACATTTGGTGTCAGGGAGTGGGATGGAGGGAGATTCGGAAACCAGGATGATGGCAATGATGAAAGAATTATTTGCCAAAATGGAAACGAGAAACGACAACCTCGCTGCCGAGCTGAAAAAGATAAAGACGGAGCTATCGGCGAAAATTGACGGGCAACTGGCTGGCGTGACGGAAGACGTGGAACAACTCGGCGAAAAGGTGGAAGACCTCTGCCAGCACGTGGACGTCGTGGAGGACGACGGGGAACGTCTTGGCGCCCTGGTAGTAAGAGTTGACGAGAGCGTCAAAGTACTGGATGCCAGGGGCAGACGGAATAGCGCGGAGCCGGGGAGGGAGCACCTAGTGGCCGAGGCGACAGTTGCGCCCGTTTCGGACGATCAGCAGGGAAGCGCACAAGCAAACGAGCAACACGCGAGAACCGACTTGGCGTGTGACATGGGGGGACCGTCGGGGCCATCCAATCACCTGACGCATAGTGCCGTGAACGGAAGAATGGTGGACATCATCGTGGACGGCAGGATACAGGAGAGGCCGTGCCGAGCACGAGTGAACACGAGTGCAGCGGTGGACGCGACTCGCGCGGATGTGGTGGGGTTTGTTGCCGGACCCATCGGAAGCAAGGTGGCTGCGAAGGTGCGCCAGAGAGGTCGGCGGACATGGTACCCAGTGAGCCGTTTCAAAGTGCGCAGGATGGCCCGTCAACACACCAGGAAGAAGGGCAACTGGACGAGGGACCGTCAAGACCGGCGGTACTGTTGCAGAATTTCGAAGCAGGATGGCATACATCGTCCTACCTGGACCAAGGGACACTATCCAACAGCGATACCTAGGATCGTGCCCCCTGGAGAGCGAGGTCCTACTGGCCCTCAAGGTTTACAAGGATTCCCTGGCCCTCAGGGTCTGGTAGGCTTGCCTGGAATGAAGGGTGAACGTGGATTCCCAGGAATGAAAGGTGAACAGGGCAATCCAGGACCTCCAGGACAAGCTGGTGCACCAGGACCTGAAGGACCTAAGGGTGACTCAGGAGCTCCAGGACAACCTGGTCCACAGGGCCCTCCAGAAGACAGAGGACTTCCAGGATTACCCGGCCCAACAGGACCTGCTGGCCTCAGAGGTCAGAGAGGTGCACAAGGTGAGACAGGTCCACCAGGGAAGCCAGGCAGTGAAGGACCTCCAGGACCACAAGGTATTGCAGGACCTCTAGGACCACCGGGACCAATTGGAGAACAGGGACCAGAGGGAGCACCAGGTAAAGCAGGAACACCTGGTATTGCAGGAAGACCAGGAGATAAGGGACCTGTAGGACCTTCAGGACCTCCGGGAACTCCAGGGGCACCAGGTCTTCCAGGGCCACCTGGTCCAAATGGACCTCCAGGACCAGCAGGAGAACGGGGTCTTCGAGGAGAAACTGGACCACAGGGTGTAGAAGGGCCACAGGGAGCTAGAGGAAAGCCAGGACCTCCAGGGCCAGAGGGAGGTAAGGGTGATAGAGGAGAAGAAGGTCCAAAGGGTGCAAAAGGACACCGTGGTCTCATTGGTCTACAAGGGTTACCTGGACCTCAGGGACCTCCAGGAGACAAAGGCATGACTGGACCTCCAGGATTGTCGGGAAAAGATGGTGGACCTGGAACTAAAGGTATGCCTGGAAGAGATGGAAACCCAGGACCTCAAGGTATACCAGGACCACCAGGCCCTCGTGGACCACCAGGAGAAGAGGTTCGATGGGTTAATCCACCGGGGCGCAAGGGAGATGCCGCAGTGATAGTGCTGGTCGGGACGACCAGCTCTGAGGAGGGAGCAGTGTGACATGGCTTCTCCATGTCATTAAGACTCTTTGATTTTCAAGGAGGTTGCCATAGAGACAGTTTGAGTTGTTGAAGATTAAGAGACAGAAACTAGTATGGTGTGAGAGTTTGGAAAGATTAAGAGACAGAAACTAGTAGTGTGGCTGTACTTGAAGCTTGAGAAAATAAAAAGAGTTGTTAAACTTGTTACAGTATATACAAGAAATGTACATCAATACATACACATTTTCATTGTACATTCAAGAAATGTATATCAAAACATACACATTTGCAGTGTACATTCAAGAAATGTATGTCAAAACATACACATTTGCAGTGTACATTCAAGAATTGTACATCAAAACATACACATTTTCATTGTATATACAAGAAATGTACATCAAAACATACACATTTTCATTGTGCACTGAAGAAATGTATATCAAAACATACACATTTTCAGTGTACATTCAAGAATTGTACATCAAAACATACACATTTTCATTGTATATACAAGTAATGTACATCAAAACATACACATTTTCAGTGTACATTCAAGAAATGTACATCAAGACATACACATTTTCATTGTACATTCAAGAATTGTACATCAAAACATACACATTTTCATTGTATATACAAGAAATGTACATCAAAACATACACATTTTCATTGTACACTTAAGAAATGTATATCAAAACATACACATTTTCAGTGTACATTCAAGAATTGTACATCAAAACATACACATTTTCATTGTATATACAAGTAATGTACATCAAAACATACACATTTTCAGTGTACATTCAAGAAATGTACATCAAAACATACACATTTTCATTGTATATACAAGTAATGTACATCAAAACATACACATTTTCAGTGTACATTCAAGAAATGTACATCAAAACATACACATTTTCATTGTATATACAAGTAATGTATATCAAAACATACACATTTTCAGTGTACATTCAAGAATTGTACATCAAAACATACACATTTTCATTGTATATACAAGTAATGTACATCAAAACATACACATTTTCAGTGTACATTCAAGAAATGTACATCAAAACATACACATTTTCATTGTATATACAAGTAATGTATATCAAAACATACACATTTTCAGTGTACATTCAAGAATTGTACATCAAAACATACACATTTTCATTGTATATACAAGTAATGTACATCAAAACATACACATTTTCATTGTAAATTCAAGAAATGTATATCAAAACATACACATTTTCAGTGCACATTCAAGAAATGTACATCAAAACATACACATTTTCATTGTATATACAAGAAATGTACATCAAAACATACACATTTTCAGTATACATTCAAGAAATGTACATGAAAACATACATTTTCATTGTACATTCAAGAAATGTATATCAAAACATACACATTTTCAGTGAACATTCAAGAAATGTACATCAAAACATACACATTTTCATTGTATATACAAGAAATGTACATCAAAACATACACATTTTCATTGTACACTGAAGAAATGTACATCAAAACATACACACTTTCATTGCATATACAAGAAATGTACATCAAAACATACACATTTTCATTGTACACTGAAGAAATGTACATCAAAACATACACATTTTCAGTGTACATTCAATAAATATACATCAAAACATACACATTTTCAGTGTACATTCAACAAATGTACATCAAAACATACACATTTTCATTGTACATTCAAGAAATGTAATTCAAAACTTACACATTTTCATTGTACACTCAAGAAATGTACATCAAAACATACACATTTTCATTGTACATTCAAGAAATGTATATCAAAACATACACATTTTTATTGTACACTCAAGAAATGTACATCAAAACATACACATTTTCAGTGTACATTCAACAAATGTACATCAAAACATACACATTTTCAGTGTACATTCAACAAATGTACATCAAAACTTACACATTTTCATTGTACACTCAAGCAATGTACATCAAAACATACACATTTTCATTGTATATACAAGAAATGTACATCAAAACATACACATTTTCATTGTACACTGAAGAAATGTACATCAAAACATACACATTTTCAGTGTACATTCAACAAATGTACATCAAAACATACACATTTTCATTGTACATTCAAGAAATGTAGATCAAAACTTACACATTTTCATTGTACACTCAAGAAATGTACATCAAAACATACACATTTTCATTGTACATTCAAGAAATGTATATCAAAGCATACACATTTTTATTGTACACTCAAGAAATGTACATCAAGACATACACATTTTCAGTGTACATTCAACAAATGTACATCAAAACATACACATTTTCAGTGTACATTCAACAAATGTACATCAAAACATACACATTTTCATTGTACATTCAAGAACTGTACATCAAAACATACACATTTTCAGTGTACACTCAAGAAATGTACATCAAAACATACACATTTTCATTGTACATTCAAGAAATGTATATCAAAATATACACATTTTTATTGTACACTCAAGAAATGTACATCAAAACATACACATTTTCAGTGTACATTCAACAAATGTACATCAAAACATACACATTTTCAGTGTACATTCAACAAATGTACATCAAAACATACACATTTTCATTGTACATTCAAGAAATGTAGATCAAAACTTACACATTTTCATTGTACACTCAAGAAATGTACATCAAAACATACACATTTTCATTGTACACTCAAGAAATGTATATCAAAACATACACATTTTTATTGTACACTCAAGAAATGTACATCAAAACATACACTTTTTCATTGTACATTCAAGAAATGTATATCAAAACATACACATTTTCATTGTACATTCAAGAAATGTACATCAAAACATACACATTTTCAGTGTACATTCAAGAACTGTATAACAAAAAATACACATTTTCAGCGTACATTCAAGAAATGTACATCAAAACAAACACATTTTCATTGTACACTAAAGAAATGTATATCAAAACATACACATTATCATTGTACATTCAATAAATATACATCAAAGCATACACATTTTCATTGTACATTCAAGAAATGTACATCAAAACATACACATTTTCATTGTACACTCAAGAAATGTACATCAAAACATACACATTTCATTGTACATTCAAGAAATGTACATCAAAACATACACATTTTCATTGTACACTCAAGAAATGTACATCAAAACATACACATTTTCATTGTACATTCAAGAAATGTACATCCAAACATACACATTTTCATTGTACACTCAAGAAATGTACATCAAAACATACACATTTTCAGTGTACATTCAAGAAATGTACATCAAAACATACACATTTTCATTGTACATTCAAGAAATGTACATCAAAACATACACATTTTCATTGTACATTCTAGAAATATAATTCAAAACATACACATTTTCATTGTATATACAAGAAATGTACATCAAAACATACACATTTTCATTGTACACTCAAGAAATGTACATCAAAGCATACACATTTTCAGTGTACATTTATGAAATGTATATCAAAAGATACACATTTTCATTGTACATTCAAGAAATGTATAACAAAAAATACACATTTTCAGTGTACATTCAAGAAATGTACATCAAAAACATACACATTTTCATTGTATATTCAAGAAATGTACATCAAAACATACATATGTTCATTGTATATACCAGAAATGTACATCAAAACATACATATTTTCATTGTATATACCAGAAATGTACATCAAAACATACACATTTTCAGTGTACATTCAAGAAATGTACATTAAAACATACACATTTTCATTGTATATACCAGAAATGTACATCAAAACATACACATTTTCATTGTATATACAAGAAATGTACATCAAAACATACACATTTTCATGGTACATTCAAGAAATGTATAACAAAAAATACACATTTTCATTGTATATTCAAGAAATGTACAGCAAAACATACACATTTTCAGTGTACATTCAAGAAATTTACATCAAAACATACACATTTTCAGTGTACATTCAAGAAATGTATATCAAAAGATACACATTTTCATTGTACATTCAAGAAATGTATAACAAAACATAAACATTTTCAGTGTACATTCAAGAAATGTACATCAAAACATACACATTTTCATTGTATATACCAGAAATGTACATCAAAACATACACATTTTCATTGTATATACAAGAAATGTACATCAAAACATACACATTTTCATTGTACATTCAAGAAATGTATAACAAAAAATACACATTTTCATTGTATATTCAAGAAATGTACATCAAAACATACACATTTTCAGTGTACATTCAAGAAATGTACATCAAAAACTACACATTTTCATTGTATATTCAAGAAATGTACATCAAAACATACATATGTTCATTGTATATACCAGAAATGTACATCAAAACATACATATTTTCATTGTATATACCAGAAATGTACATCAAAACATACACATTTTCAGTGTACATTCAAGAAATGTACATCAAAACATACACATTTTCAGTGTACACTCAAGAAATGTACATCAAAACATATACATTTTCATTGTATATACCAGAAATGTACATCAAAACATACACATTTTCATTGTATATTCAAGAAATGTACATCAAAACATACACATTTTCAGTGTACATTCAAGAAATGTACATTAAAACATACACATTTTCAGTGTACATTCAAGAAATGTACATAAAAAGATACACATTTTCAATGTACACTCAAGAAATGTACATCAAAACATACACATTTTCATTGTATATACCAGAAATGTACATCAAAACATACATATTTTCATTGTATATACCAGAAATGTACATCAAAACATACACATTTTCAGTGTACATTCAAGAAATGTACATCAAAAACTACACATTTTCATTGTATATTCAAGAAATGTACATCAAAACATACATATTTTCATTGTATATACCAGAAATGTACATCAAAACATACATATTTTCATTGTATATACCAGAAATGTACATCAAAACATACACATTTTCAGTGTACATTCAAGAAATGTACATCAAAACATACACATTTTCATTGTACATTCAAGAAATGTACATCAAAAGATACACATTTTCATTGTACATTCAAGGAATCTATATCAAAACATACACATTTTCAGTGTACATTCAAGAAATGTATAACAAAAAATACACATTTTCAGTGTACATTCAAGAAATGTACATCAAAAACTACACATTTTCATTGTATATTCAAGAAATGTACATCAAAACATACATATTTTCATTGTCTATACCAGAAATTTACATCAAAACATACATATTTTCATTGTATATACCAGAAATGTACATCACAACATACACATTTTCAGTGTACATTCAAGAAATGTACATCAAAACATACACATTTTCAGTGTACATTCAAGAAATGTACATCAAAACATACACATTTTCAGTGTACATTCAAGAAATGTTCATCAAAAGATACACATTTTCATTGTACATTCAAGAAATGTACATCAAAACATACACATTTTCAGTGTACATTCAAGAAATGTATAACAAAAAATACACATTTTCAGTGTACATTCAAGAAATGTACATCAAAACAAACACAGTTTCAGGGTACATTCAAGAAATGTACATCAAAACAAACACATTTTCAGAGTACATTCAAGAAATGTACATCAAAACAAACACATTTTCAGTGTACATTCAAGAAATGTACATCAAAACAAACACATTTTCAGTGTGCATTCAAGAAATGTACATCAAAACAAACACATTTTCAGTGTACATTCAAGAAATGTATATCAAAACAAACACATTTTCAGTGTACATTCAAGAAATGTATAACAAATAATACACATTTTCAGTGTACATTCAAGAAATGTACATCAAAACATACACATTTTCAGTGTACATTCAAGAAATGTACATCAAAACAAACACATTTTCAGTGTACATTCAAGAAATGTACATCAAAACAAACACATTTTCAGTGTACATTCAAGAAATGTACATCAAAACAAACACATTTTCAGTGTACATTCAAGAAATGTACATCAAAACAAACACATTTTCAGTGTACATTCAAGAAATGTACATCAAAACAAACACATTTTCATTGTACATTCAAGAAATGTACATCAAAACATACACATTTTCAGTGTACATTCAAGAAATGTACATGAAAACAAACACATTTTCAGTGTACATTCAAGAAATGTACATGAAAACAAACACATTTTCAGTGTACATTCAAGAAATGTACATCAAAACAAACACATTTTCAGTGTACATTCAAGAAATGTACATCAAAACAAACACATTTTCAGTGTACATTCAAGAAATGTACATCAAAACAAACACATTTTCAGTGTACATTCAAGAAATGTATATCAAAACAAACACATTTTCAGTGTACATTCAAGAAATGTATAACAAATAATACACATTTTCAGTGTACATTCAAGAAATGTACATCAAAACAAACACATTTTCAGTGTACATTCAAGAAATGTATAACAAATAATACACATTTTCAGTGTACATTCAAGAAATGTACATCAAAACATACACATTTTCAGTGTACATTCAAGAAATGTATATCAAAACAAACACATTTTCAGTGTACATTCAAGAAATGTACATCAAAACAAACACATTTTCAGTGTACATTCAAGAAATGTACATCAAAACAAACACATTTTCAGTGTACATTCAAGAAATGTACATCAAAACAAACACATTTTCAGTGTACATTCAAGAAATGTACATCAAAACAAACACATTTTCAGTGTACATTCAAGAAATGTATATCAAAACAAACACATTTTCAGTGTACATTCAAGAAATGTATAACAAATAATACACATTTTCAGTGTACATTCAAGAAATGTACATCAAATCAAACACATTTTCATTGTACACTAAAGAAATGTATATCAAAACAAACACATTTTCAGTGTACATTCAAGAAATGTACATCAAAACATACACATTTTCAGTGTACATTCAAGAAATGTATAACAAATAATACACATTTTCAGTGTACATTCAAGAAATGTACATCAAAACATAAACATTTTCAGTGTACATTCAAGAAATGTATAACAAATAATACACATTTTCAGTGTACATTCAAGAAATGTATATCAAAACAAACACATTTTCAGTGTACATTCAAGAAATGTACATCAAAACAAACACATTTTCAGTGTACATTCAAGAAATGTATAACAAATAATACACATTTTCAGTGTACATTCAAGAAATGTATATCAAAACAAACACATTTTCAGTGTACATTCAAGAATTGTATAACAAAACATACACATTTTCAGTGTACATTCAAGAAATGTACATCAAAACATACACATTTTCAGTGTACATTCAAGAAATGTATAACAAAAAATACACATTTTCAGTGTACATTCAAGAAATGTACATCAAAACAAACACATTTTCAGTGTACACTCAAGAAATGTACATCAAAACAAACACATTTTCATTGTACATTCAAGAAATGTATAATAAAAAATACACATTTTCAGTGTACATTCAAGAAATGTAAATCAAAACAAACACATTTTCAGTATACATTCAAGAAATGTATAACAAAAAATACACATTTTCAGTGTACATTCAAGAAATGTACATCAAAACAAACACATTTTCAGTGTACATTCAAGAAATGTACATCAAAACAAACACATTTTCATTGTACATTCAAGAAATGTATAACAAAAAATACACATTTTCAGTGTATATTCAAGAAATGTACATCAAAACAAACACATTTTCAGTGTACATTCAAGAAATGTACATCAAAACAAACACATTTTCATTGTACATTCAAGAAATGTATAACAAAAAATACACATTTTCAGTGTACATTCAAGAAGTGTACATCAAAACAAACACATTTTCATTGTACACTAAAGAAATGTATATCAAAACAAACACATTTTCAGTGTACATCCAAGAAATGTACATCAAAACATACACATTTTCAGTGTACATTCAAGAAATGTATAACAAAACAAACACATTTTCATTGTACACTAAAGAAATGTATATCAAAACAAACACATTTTCAGTGTACATTCAAGAAATGTATAACAAAACATACACATTTTCAGTGTACATTCAAGAAATGTACATCAAAACAAACACATTTTCATTGTACACTAAAGAAATGTATATCAAAACAAACACATTTTCAGTGTACATTCAAGAAATGTACATCAAAAAATACACATTTTCAGTGTACATTCAAGAAATGTACATCAAAACAAACACATTTTCATTGTACACTAAAGAAATGTATATCAAAACAAACACATTTTCAGTGTACATTCAAGAAATGTATAACAAAACATACACATTTTCAGTGTACATTCAAGAAATGTACATCAAAACAAACACATTTTCATTGTACACTAAAGAAATGTATATCAAAACATACACATTTTCATTGTACATCAAGAAATGTACATCAAAACAAACACATTTTCAGTGTACACTCAAGAAATGTACATCAAAACAAACACATTTTCATTGTACACTCAAGAAATGTACATCAAAACAAACACATTTTCATTGTACATTCAAGAAATGTATAACAAAAAATACACATTTTCAGTGTACATTCAAGAAATGTACATCAAAACAAACACATTTTCATTGTACACTAAAGAAATGTATATCAAAACATACACATTTTCATTGTACATTCAAGAAATGTACATCAAAACAAACACATTTTCAGTGTACACTCAAGAAATGTACATCAAAACAAACACATTTTCAGTGTACACTCAAGAAATGTACATCAAAACAAACACATTTTCATTGTACATTCAAGAAATGTACATCAAAACAAACACATTTTCAGTGTACATTCAAGAAATGTATATCAAAACATAAACATTTTCAGTGTACATTCAAGAAATGTACATCAAAACAAACACATTTTCAGTGTATATTCAAGAAATATACATCAAAACATAAACATTTTCAGTGTACATTCAAGAAATGTATAACAAAAAATACACATTTTCAGTGTACATTCAAGAAATGTACATCAAAACAAACACATTTTCAGTGTACACTCAAGAAATGTACATCAAAACAAACACATTTTCATTGTACATTCAAGAAATGTACATCAAAACAAACACATTTTCAGTGTACATTCAAGAAATGTACATCAAAACATAAACATTTTCATTGTACATTCAAGAAATGTACATCAAAACAAACACATTTTCAGTGTACATTCAAGAAATGTATAACAAATAATACACATTTTCAGTGTACATTCAAGAAATGTACATCAAAACATAAACATTTTCAGTGTACATTCAAGAAATGTATAACAAAAAATACACATTTTCAGTGTACATTCAAGAAATGTACATCAAAACAAACACATTTTCAGTGTACACTCAAGAAATGTACATCAAAACAAACACATTTTCATTGTACATTCAAGAAATGTACATCAAAACAAACACATTTTCAGTGTACATTCAAGAAATGTATATCAAAACATAAACATTTTCATTGTACATTCAAGAAATGTACATCAAATCAAACACATTTTCAGTGTACATTCAAGAAATGTATAACAAATAATACACATTTTCAGTGTACATTCAAGAAATGTACATCAAAACATAAACATTTTCAGTGTACATTCAAGAAATGTATAACAAAAAATACACATTTTCAGTGTACATTCAAGAAATGTACATCAAAACAAACACATTTTCATTGTACACTAAAGAAATGTATATCAAAACATACACATTTTCATTGTACATTCAATAAATATACATCAAAACATACACATTTTCAGTGTACATTCAAGAAATGTATAACAAAAAATACACATTTTCAGTGTACATTCAAGAAATGTACATCAAAACAAACACATTTTCATTGTACACTAAAGAAATGTATATCAGAACATACTCATTTTCATTGTACATTCAATAAATATACATCAAAACATACACATTTTCAGTGTACATTCAAGAAATGTACATCAAAACAAACACATTTTCATTGTACACTAAAGAAATGTATATCAGAACATACTCATTTTCATTGTACATTCAATAAATATACATCAAAACATACACATTTTCAGTGTACATTCAAGAAATGTACATCAAAACATACACACTTTCATTGTATATACAAGAAATGTACATCAAAACATACACATTTTCATTGTACACTGAAGAAATGTACATCAAAACATACACATTTTCAGTGTACATTCAATAAATATACATCAAAACATACACATTTTCAGTGTACATTCAACAAATGTACATCAAAACATACACATTTTCATTGTACATTCAAGAAATGTAATTCAAAACTTACACATTTTCATTGTACACTCAAGAAATGTACATCAAAACATACACATTTTCATTGTACATTCAAGAAATGTATATCAAAACATACACATTTTTATTGTACACTCAAGAAATGTACATCAAAACATACACATTTTCAGTGTACATTCAACAAATGTACATCAAAACATACACATTTTCAGTGTACATTCAACAAATGTACATCAAAACTTACACATTTTCATTGTACACTCAAGCAATGTACATCAAAACATACACATTTTCATTGTATATACAAGAAATGTACATCAAAACATACACATTTTCATTGTACACTGAAGAAATGTACATCAAAACATACACATTTTCAGTGTACATTCAACAAATGTACATCAAAACATACACATTTTCATTGTACATTCAAGAAATGTAGATCAAAACTTACACATTTTCATTGTACACTCAAGAAATGTACATCAAAACATACACATTTTCATTGTACATTCAAGAAATGTATATCAAAGCATACACATTTTTATTGTACACTCAAGAAATGTACATCAAAACATACACATTTTCAGTGTACATTCAACAAATGTACATCAAAACATACACATTTTCATTGTACATTCAAGAACTGTACATCAAAACATACACATTTTCAGTGTACACTCAAGAAATGTACATCAAAACAAACACATTTTCAGTGTACATCCAAGAAATGTACATCAAAACATACACATTTTCAGTGTACATTCAAGAAATGTATAACAAAACAAACACATTTTCATTGTACACTAAAGAAATGTATATCAAAACAAACACATTTTCAGTGTACATTCAAGAAATGTATAACAAAACATACACATTTTCAGTGTACATTCAAGAAATGTACATCAAAACAAACACATTTTCATTGTACACTAAAGAAATGTATATCAAAACAAACACATTTTCAGTGTACATTCAAGAAATGTACATCAAAAAATACACATTTTCAGTGTACATTCAAGAAATGTACATCAAAACAAACACATTTTCATTGTACACTAAAGAAATGTATATCAAAACAAACACATTTTCAGTGTACATTCAAGAAATGTATAACAAAACATACACATTTTCAGTGTACATTCAAGAAATGTACATCAAAACAAACACATTTTCATTGTACACTAAAGAAATGTATATCAAAACATACACATTTTCATTGTACATCAAGAAATGTACATCAAAACAAACACATTTTCAGTGTACACTCAAGAAATGTACATCAAAACAAACACATTTTCATTGTACACTCAAGAAATGTACATCAAAACAAACACATTTTCATTGTACATTCAAGAAATGTATAACAAAAAATACACATTTTCAGTGTACATTCAAGAAATGTACATCAAAACAAACACATTTTCATTGTACACTAAAGAAATGTATATCAAAACATACACATTTTCATTGTACATTCAAGAAATGTACATCAAAACAAACACATTTTCAGTGTACACTCAAGAAATGTACATCAAAACAAACACATTTTCAGTGTACACTCAAGAAATGTACATCAAAACAAACACATTTTCATTGTACATTCAAGAAATGTACATCAAAACAAACACATTTTCAGTGTACATTCAAGAAATGTATATCAAAACATAAACATTTTCAGTGTACATTCAAGAAATGTACATCAAAACAAACACATTTTCAGTGTATATTCAAGAAATATACATCAAAACATAAACATTTTCAGTGTACATTCAAGAAATGTATAACAAAAAATACACATTTTCAGTGTACATTCAAGAAATGTACATCAAAACAAACACATTTTCAGTGTACACTCAAGAAATGTACATCAAAACAAACACATTTTCATTGTACATTCAAGAAATGTACATCAAAACAAACACATTTTCAGTGTACATTCAAGAAATGTACATCAAAACATAAACATTTTCATTGTACATTCAAGAAATGTACATCAAAACAAACACATTTTCAGTGTACATTCAAGAAATGTATAACAAATAATACACATTTTCAGTGTACATTCAAGAAATGTACATCAAAACATAAACATTTTCAGTGTACATTCAAGAAATGTATAACAAAAAATACACATTTTCAGTGTACATTCAAGAAATGTACATCAAAACAAACACATTTTCAGTGTACACTCAAGAAATGTACATCAAAACAAACACATTTTCATTGTACATTCAAGAAATGTACATCAAAACAAACACATTTTCAGTGTACATTCAAGAAATGTATATCAAAACATAAACATTTTCATTGTACATTCAAGAAATGTACATCAAATCAAACACATTTTCAGTGTACATTCAAGAAATGTATAACAAATAATACACATTTTCAGTGTACATTCAAGAAATGTACATCAAAACATAAACATTTTCAGTGTACATTCAAGAAATGTATAACAAAAAATACACATTTTCAGTGTACATTCAAGAAATGTACATCAAAACAAACACATTTTCATTGTACACTAAAGAAATGTATATCAAAACATACACATTTTCATTGTACATTCAATAAATATACATCAAAACATACACATTTTCAGTGTACATTCAAGAAATGTATAACAAAAAATACACATTTTCAGTGTACATTCAAGAAATGTACATCAAAACAAACACATTTTCATTGTACACTAAAGAAATGTATATCAGAACATACTCATTTTCATTGTACATTCAATAAATATACATCAAAACATACACATTTTCAGTGTACATTCAAGAAATGTACATCAAAACAAACACATTTTCATTGTACACTAAAGAAATGTATATCAGAACATACTCATTTTCATTGTACATTCAATAAATATACATCAAAACATACACATTTTCAGTGTACATTCAAGAAATGTACATCAAAACATACACACTTTCATTGTATATACAAGAAATGTACATCAAAACATACACATTTTCATTGTACACTGAAGAAATGTACATCAAAACATACACATTTTCAGTGTACATTCAATAAATATACATCAAAACATACACATTTTCAGTGTACATTCAACAAATGTACATCAAAACATACACATTTTCATTGTACATTCAAGAAATGTAATTCAAAACTTACACATTTTCATTGTACACTCAAGAAATGTACATCAAAACATACACATTTTCATTGTACATTCAAGAAATGTATATCAAAACATACACATTTTTATTGTACACTCAAGAAATGTACATCAAAACATACACATTTTCAGTGTACATTCAACAAATGTACATCAAAACATACACATTTTCAGTGTACATTCAACAAATGTACATCAAAACTTACACATTTTCATTGTACACTCAAGCAATGTACATCAAAACATACACATTTTCATTGTATATACAAGAAATGTACATCAAAACATACACATTTTCATTGTACACTGAAGAAATGTACATCAAAACATACACATTTTCAGTGTACATTCAACAAATGTACATCAAAACATACACATTTTCATTGTACATTCAAGAAATGTAGATCAAAACTTACACATTTTCATTGTACACTCAAGAAATGTACATCAAAACATACACATTTTCATTGTACATTCAAGAAATGTATATCAAAGCATACACATTTTTATTGTACACTCAAGAAATGTACATCAAAACATACACATTTTCAGTGTACATTCAACAAATGTACATCAAAACATACACATTTTCATTGTACATTCAAGAACTGTACATCAAAACATACACATTTTCAGTGTACACTCAAGAAATGTACATCAAAACATACACATTTTCATTGTACATTCAAGAAATGTATATCAAAACATACACATTTTTATTGTACACTCAAGAAATGTACATCAAAACATACACATTTTCAGTGTATATTCAACAAATGTACATCAAAACATACACATTTTCAGTGTACATTCAACAAATGTACATCAAAACATACACATTTTTATTGTACACTCAAGAAATGTACATCAAAACATACACTTTTTCATTGTACATTCAAGAAATGTATATCAAAACATACACATTTTCATTGTACATTCAAGAAATGTACATCAAAACATACACATTTTCAGTGTACATTCAAGAAATGTATAACAAAAAATACACATTTTCAGTGTACATTCAAGAAATGTACATCAAAACAAACACATTTTCATTGTACACTAAAGAAATGTATATCAAAACATACACATTATCATTGTACATTCAATAAATATACATCAAAACATACACATTTTCATTGTACATTCAAGAAATGTACATCAAAACATACACATTTTCATTGTACACTCAAGAAATGTACATCAAAACATACACATTTTCATTGTACATTCAAGAAATGTACATCAAAACATACACATTTTCATTGTACACTCAAGAAATGTACATCAAAACATACACATTTTCATTGTACATTCAAGAAATGTACATCCAAACATACACATTTTCATTGTACACTCAAGAAATGTACATCAAAACATACACATTTTCAGTGTACATTCAAGAAATGTACATCAAGGCATACACATTTTCATTGTACATTCAAGAAATGTACATCAAAACATACACATTTTCATTGTACATTCTAGAAATATAATTCAAAACATACACATTTTCATTGTATATACAAGAAATGTACATCAAAACATACACATTTTCATTGTACACTCAAGAAATGTACATCAAAGCATACACATTTTCATTGTACATTCAAGAAATGTATAACAAAAAATACACATTTTAAGTGTACATTCAAGAAATGTACATCAAAAACATACACATTTTCATTGTATATTCAAAAAATGTACATCAAAACATACATATGTTCATTGTATATACCAGAAATGTACATCAAAACATACATATTTTCATTGTATATACCAGAAATGTACATCAAAACATACACATTTTCAGTGTACATTCAAGAAATGTACATTAAAACATACACATTTTCATTGTATATACCAGAAATGTACATCAAAACATACACATTTTCATTGTATATACAAGAAATGTACATCAAAACATACACATTTTCATTGTACATTCAAGAAATGTATAACAAAAAATACACATTTTCGTTGTATATTCAAGAAATGTACATCAAAACATACACATTTTCAGTGTACATTCAAGAAATGTACATCAAAACATACACATTTTCAGTGTACATTCAAGAAATGTATATCAAAAGATACACATTTTCATTGTACATTCAAGAAATGTATAACAAAACATACACATTTTCAGTGTACATTCAAGAAATGTACATCAAAACATACACATTTTCATTGTATATACCAGAAATGTACATCAAAACATACACATTTTCATTGTATATACAAGAAATGTACATCAAAACATACACATTTTCATTGTACATTCAAGAAATGTATAACAAAAAATACACATTTTCATTGTATAATCAAGAAATGTACATCAAAACATACACATTTTCAGTGTACATTCAAGAAATGTACATCAAAAACTACACATTTTCATTGTATATTCAAGAAATGTACATCAAAACATACATATGTTCATTGTATATACCAGAAATGTACATCAAAACATACATATTTTCATTGTATATACCAGAAATGTACATCAAAACATACACATTTTCAGTGTACATTCAAGAAATGTACATCAAAACATACACATTTTCAGTGTACACTCAAGAAATGTACATCAAAACATACACATTTTCATTGTATATACCAGAAATGTACATCAAAACATACACATTTTCATTGTATATTCAAGAAATGTACATCAAAACATACACATTTTCAGTGTACATTCAAGAAATGTACATCAAAACATACACATTTTCAGTGTACATTCAAGAAATGTACATAAAAAGATACACATTTTCAGTGTACACTCAAGAAATGTACATCAAACCATACACATTTTCATTGTATATACCAGAAATGTACATCAAAACATACATATTTTCATTGTATATACCAGAAATGTACATCAAAACATACACATTTTCAGTGTACATTCAAGAAATGTACATCAAAAACTACAAATTTTCATTGTATATTCAAGAAATGTACATCAAAACATACATATTTTCATTGTATATACCAGAAATGTACATCAAAACATACATATTTTCATTGTATATACCAGAAATGTACATCAAAACATACACATTTTCAGTGTACATTCAAGAAATGTACATCAAAACATACACATTTTCATTGTACATTCAAGAAATGTACATCAAAAGATACACATTTTCATTGTACATTCAAGGAATGTATATCAAAACATACACATTTTCAGTGTACATTCAAGAAATGTATAACAAAAAATACACATTTTCAGTGTACATTCAAGAAATGTACATCAAAAACTACACATTTTCATTGTATATTCAAGAAATGTACATCAAAACATACATATTTTCATTGTATATACCAGAAATGTACATCAAAACATACATATTTTCATTGTATATACCAGAAATGTACATCATAACATACACATTTTCAGTGTACATTCAAGAAATGTACATCAAAACATACACATTTTCAGTGTACATTCAAGAAATGTACATCAAAACATACACATTTTCAGTGTACATTCAAGAAATGTACATCAAAAGATACACATTTTCATTGTACATTCAAGAAATGTACATCAAAACATACACATTTTCAGTGTACATTCAAGAAATGTATAACAAAAAATACACATTTTCAGTGTACATTCAAGAAATGTACATCAAAACAAACACAGTTTCAGTGTACATTCAAGAAATGTACATCAAAACAAACACATTTTCAGTGTACATTCAAGAAATGTACATCAAAACAAACACATTTTCAGTGTACATTCAAGAAATGTACATCAAAACAAACACATTTCCAGTGTACATTCAAGAAATGTACATCAAAACAAACACATTTTCAGTGTACATTCAAGAAATGTATATCAAAACAAACACATTTTCAGTGTACATTCAAGAAATGTATAACAAATAATACACATTTTCAGTGTACATTCAAGAAATGTACATCAAAACAAACACATTTTCAGTGTACATTCAAGAAATGTATAACAAATAATACACACTTTCAGTGTACATTCAAGAAATGTACATCAAAACATACACATTTTCAGTGTACATTCAAGAAATGTATATCAAAACAAACACATTTTCAGTGTACATTCAAGAAATGTACATCAAAACAAACACATTTTCAGTGTACATTCAAGAAATGTACATCAAAACAAACACATTTTCAGTGTACATTCAAGAAATGTACATCAAAACAAACACATTTTCAGTGTACATTCAAGAAATGTACATAAAAAAAAACACATTTTAATTGT
Organism: Tenodera sinensis; assembly: GCA_030765045.1. Taxonomy (NCBI): domain Eukaryota; kingdom Metazoa; phylum Arthropoda; class Insecta; order Mantodea; family Mantidae; genus Tenodera; species Tenodera sinensis. The sequence goes on along the minus strand of CM060970.1, from coordinate 109,592,721 downwards.
ACATTCAAGAAATGTACATCAAAACATACACATTTTCAGTGTACATTCAAGAAATGTACATCAAAACAAACACATTTTCAGTGTACATTCAAGAAATGTACATCAAAACAAACACATTTTCAGTGTACATTCAAGAAATGTACATCAAAACAAACACATTTTCAGTGTACATTCAAGAAATGTACATCAAAACAAACACATTTTCAGTGTACATTCAAGAAATGTATATCAAAACAAACACATTTTCAGTGTTCATTCAAGAAATGTATAACAAATAATACACATTTTCAGTGTACATTCGAGAAATGTACATCAAAACAAACACATTTTCAGTGTACATTCAAGAAATGTATAACAAATAATACACATTTTCAGTGTACATTCAAGAAATGTACATCAAAACATACACATTTTCAGTGTACATTCCAGAAATGTATATCAAAACAAACACATTTTCAGTGTACATTCAAGAAATGTACATCAAAACAAACACATTTTCAGTGTACATTCAAGAAATGTACATCAAAACAAACACATTTTCAGTGTACATTCAAGAAATGTATAACAAATAATACACATTTTCAGTGTACATTCAAGAAATGTACATCAAAACAAACACATTTTCATTGTACACTAAAGAAATGTATATCAAAACAAACACATTTTCAGTGTACATTCAACAAATGTACATCAAAACATACACATTTTCATTGTACATTTAAGAAATGTAGATCAAAACTTACACATTTTCATTGTACACTCAAGAAATGTACATCAAAACATACACATTTTCATTGTACATTCAAGAAATGTATATCAAAGCATACACATTTTTATTGTACACTCAAGAAATGTACATCAAAACATACACATTTTCAGTGTACATTCAACAAATGTACATCAAAACATACACATTTTCATTGTACATTCAAGAACTGTACATCAAAACATACACATTTTCAGTGTACACTCAAGAAATGTACATCAAAACATACACATTTTCATTGTACATTCAAGAAATGTATATCAAAACATACACATTTTTATTGTACACTCAAGAAATGTACATCAAAACATACACATTTTCAGTGTATATTCAACAAATGTACATCAAAACATACACATTTTCAGTGTACATTCAACAAATGTACATCAAAACATACACATTTTCATTGTACATTCAAGAAATGTAGATCAAAACTTACACATTTTCATTGTACACTCAAGAAATGTACATCAAAACATACACATTTTCATTGTACACTCAAGAAATGTATATCAAAACATACACATTTTTATTGTACACTCAAGAAATGTACATCAAAACATACACTTTTTCATTGTACATTCAAGAAATGTATATCAAAACATACACATTTTCATTGTACATTCAAGAAATGTACATCAAAACATACACATTTTCAGTGTACATTCAAGAAATGTATAACAAAAAATACACATTTTCAGTGTACATTCAAGAAATGTACATCAAAACAAACACATTTTCATTGTACACTAAAGAAATGTATATCAAAACATACACATTATCATTGTACATTCAATAAATATACATCAAAACATACACATTTTCATTGTACATTCAAGAAATGTACATCAAAACATACACATTTTCATTGTACACTCAAGAAATGTACATCAAAACATACACATTTTCATTGTACATTCAAGAAATGTACATCAAAACATACACATTTTCATTGTACACTCAAGAAATGTACATCAAAACATACACATTTTCATTGTACATTCAAGAAATGTACATCCAAACATACACATTTTCATTGTACACTCAAGAAATGTACATCAAAACATACACATTTTCAGTGTACATTCAAGAAATGTACATCAAGACATACACATTTTCATTGTACATTCAAGAAATGTACATCAAAACATACACATTTTCATTGTACATTCTAGAAATATAATTCAAAACATACACATTTTCATTGTATATACAAGAAATGTACATCAAAACATACACATTTTCATTGTACACTCAAGAAATGTACATCAAAGCATACACATTTTCAGTGTACATTTATGAAATGTATATCAAAAGATACACATTTTCATTGTACATTCAAGAAATGTATAACAAAAAATACACATTTTAAGTGTACATTCAAGAAATGTACATCAAAAACATACACATTTTCATTGTATATTCAAGAAATGTACATCAAAACATACATATGTTCATTGTATATACCAGAAATGTACATCAAAACATACATATTTTCATTGTATATACCAGAAATGTACATCAAAACATACACATTTTCAGTGTACATTCAAGAAATGTACATTAAAACATACACATTTTCATTGTATATACCAGAAATGTACATCAAAACATACACATTTTCATTGTATATACAAGAAATGTACATCAAAACATACACATTTTCATTGTACATTCAAGAAATGTATAACAAAAAATACACATTTTCGTTGTATATTCAAGAAATGTACATCAAAACATACACATTTTCAGTGTACATTCAAGAAATGTACATCAAAACATACACATTTTCAGTGTACATTCAAGAAATGTATATCAAAAGATACACATTTTCATTGTACATTCAAGAAATGTATAACAAAACATACACATTTTCAGTGTACATTCAAGAAATGTACATCAAAACATACACATTTTCATTGTATATACCAGAAATGTACATCAAAACATACACATTTTCATTGTATATACAAGAAATGTACATCAAAACATACACATTTTCATTGTACATTCAAGAAATGTATAACAAAAAATACACATTTTCATTGTATAATCAAGAAATGTACATCAAAACATACACATTTTCAGTGTACATTCAAGAAATGTACATCAAAAACTACACATTTTCATTGTATATTCAAGAAATGTACATCAAAACATACATATGTTCATTGTATATACCAGAAATGTACATCAAAACATACATATTTTCATTGTATATACCAGAAATGTACATCAAAACATACACATTTTCAGTGTACATTCAAGAAATGTACATCAAAACATACACATTTTCAGTGTACACTCAAGAAATGTACATCAAAACATACACATTTTCATTGTATATACCAGAAATGTACATCAAAACATACACATTTTCATTGTATATTCAAGAAATGTACATCAAAACATACACATTTTCAGTGTACATTCAAGAAATGTACATCAAAACATACACATTTTCAGTGTACATTCAAGAAATGTACATAAAAAGATACACATTTTCAGTGTACACTCAAGAAATGTACATCAAAACATACACATTTTCATTGTATATACCAGAAATGTACATCAAAACATACATATTTTCATTGTATATACCAGAAATGTACATCAAAACATACGCATTTTCAGTGTACATTCAAGAAATGTACATCAAAAACTACACATTTTCATTGTATATTCAAGAAATGTACATCAAAACATACATATTTTCATTGTATATACCAGAAATGTACATCAAAACATACACATTTTCAGTGTACATTCAAGAAATGTACATCAAAACAGACACATTTTCATTGTACATTCAAGAAATGTACATCAAAAGATACACATTTTCATTGTACATTCAAGGAATGTATATCAAAACATACACATTTTCAGTGTACGTTCAAGAAATGTATAACAAAAAATACACATTTTCAGTGTACATTCAAGAAATGTACATCAAAAACTACACATTTTCATTGTATATTCAAGAAATGTACATCAAAACATACATATTTTCATTGTATATACCAGAAATGTACATCAAAACATACATATTTTCATTGTATATACCAGAAATGTACATCACAACATACACATTTTCAGTGTACATTCAAGAAATGTACATCAAAACATACACATTTTCAGTGTACATTCAAGAAATGTACATCAAAACATACACATTTTCAGTGTACATTCAAGAAATGTACATCAAAAGATACACATTTTCATTGTACATTCAAGAAATGTACATCAAAACATACACATTTTCAGTGTACATTCATGAAATGTATAACAAAAAATACACATTTTCAGTGTACATTCAAGAAATGTACATCAAAACAAACACAGTTTCAGTGTACATTCAAGAAATGTACATCAAAACAAACACATTTTCAGTGTACATTCAAGAAATGTACATCAAAACAAACACGTTTTCAGTGTACATTCAAGAAATGTACATCAAAACAAACACATTTTCAGTGTACATTCAAGAAATGTACATCAAAACAAACACATTTTCAGTGTACATTTAAGAAATGTATATCAAAACAAACACATTTTCAGTGTACATTCAAGAAATGTATAACAAATAATACACATTTTCAGTGTACATTCAAGAAATGTACATCAAAACAAACACATTTTCAGTGTACATTCAAGAAATGTATAACAAATAATACACATTTTCAGTGTACATTCAAGAAATGTACATCAAAACATACACATTTTCAGTGTACATTCAAGAAATGTATATCAAAACAAACACATTTTCAGTGTACATTCAAGAAATGTACATCAAAACAAACACATTTTCAGTGTACATTCAAGAAATGTACATCAAAACAAACACATTTTCAGTGTACATTCAAGAAATGTACATCAAAACAAACACATTTTCAGTGTACATTCAAGAAATGTACATAAAAAAAAACACATTTTAATTGTACATTCAAGAAATGTACATCAAAACATACACATTTTCAGTGTACATTCAAGAAATGTACATCAAAACAAACACATTTTCAGTGTACATTCAAGAAATGTACATCAAAACAAACACATTTTCAGTGTACATTCAAGAAATGTACATCAAAACAAACACATTTTCAGTGTACATTCAAGAAATGTACATCAAAACAAACACATTTTCAGTGTACATTCAAGAAATGTATATCAAAACAAACACATTTTCAGTGTACATTCAAGAAATGTATAACAAATAATACACATTTTCAGTGTACATTCGAGAAATGTACATCAAAACAAACACATTTTCAGTGTACATTCAAGAAATGTATAACAAATAATACACATTTTCAGTGTACATTCAAGAAATGTACATCAAAACATACACATTTTCAGTGTACATTCAAGAAATGTATATCAAAACAAACACATTTTCAGTGTACATTCAAGAAATGTACATCAAAACAAACACATTTTCAGTGTACATTCAAGAAATGTATAACAAATAATACACATTTTCAGTGTACATTCAAGAAATGTATATCAAAACAAACACATTTTCAGTGTACATTCAAGAAATGTATAACAAAACATACACATTTTCAGTGTACATTCAAGAAATGTACATCAAAACATACACATTTTCAGTGTACATTCAAGAAATGTATAACAAAAAATACACATTTTCAGTGTACATTCAAGAAATGTACATCAAAACAAACACATTTTCAGTGTACACTCAAGAAATGTACATCAAAACAAACACATTTTCATTGTACATTCAAGAAATGTATAACAAAAAATACACATTTTCAGTGTACATTCAAGAAATGTACATCAAAACAAACACATTTTCAGTATACATTCAAGAAATGTATAACAAAAAATACACTTTTTCAGTGTACATTCAAGAAATGTACATCAAAACAAACACATTTTCAGTGTACATTCAAGAAATGTACATCAAAACAAACACATTTTCATTGTACATTCAAGAAATGTATAACAAAAAATACACATTTTCAGTGTACATTCAAGAAATGTACATCAAAACAAACACATTTTCAGTGTACATTCAAGAAATGTACATCAAAACAAACACATTTTCATTGTACATTCAAGAAATGTATAACAAAAAATACACATTTTCAGTGTACATTCAAGAAATGTACATCAAAACAAACACATTTTCATTGTACACTAAAGAAATGTATATCAAAACAAACACATTTTCAGTGTACATCCAAGAAATGTACATCAAAACATACACATTTTCAGTGTACATTCAAGAAATGTATAACAAAACAAACACATTTTCATTGTACACTAAAGAAATGTATGTCAAAACAAACACATTTTCAGTGTACATTCAAGAAATGTATAACAAAACATACACATTTTCAGTGTACATTCAAGAAATGTACATCAAAACAAACACATTTTCATTGTACACTAAAGAAATGTATATCAAAACAAACACATTTTCAGTGTACATTCAAGAAATGTACATCAAAAAATACACATTTTCAGTGTACATTCAAGAAATGTACATCAAAACAAACACATTTTCATTGTACACTAAAGAAATGTATATCAAAACAAACACATTTTCAGTGTACATTCAAGAAATGTATAACAAAACATACACATTTTCAGTGTACATTCAAGAAATGTACATCAAAACAAACACATTTTCATTGTACACTAAAGAAATGTATATCAAAACATACACATTTTCATTGTACATCAAGAAATGTACATCAAAACAAACACATTTTCAGTGTACACTCAAGAAATGTACATCAAAACAAACATATTTTCATTGTACACTCAAGAAATGTACATCAAAACAAACACATTTTCATTGTACATTCAAGAAATGTATAACAAAAAATACACATTTTCAGTGTACATTCAAGAAATGTACATCAAAACAAACACATTTTCATTGTACACTAAAGAAATGTATATCAAAACATACACATTTTCATTGTACATTCAAGAAATGTACATCAAAACAAACACATTTTCAGTGTACACTCAAGAAATGTACATCAAAACAAACACATTTTCAGTGTACACTCAAGAAATGTACATCAAAACAAACACATTTTCATTGTACATTCAAGAAATGTACATCAAAACAAACACATTTTCAGTGTACATTCAAGAAATGTATATCAAAACATAAACATTTTCAGTGTACATTCAAGAAATGTACATCAAAACAAACACATTTTCAGTGTATATTCAAGAAATATACATCAAAACATAAACATTTTCAGTGTACATTCAAGAAATGTATAACAAAAGATACACATTTTCAGTGTACATTCAAGAAATGTACATCAAAACAAACACATTTTCAGTGTACACTCAAGAAATGTACATCAAAACAAACACATTTTCATTGTACATTCAAGAAATGTACATCAAAACAAACACATTTTCAGTGTACATTCAAGAAATGTATATCAAAACATAAACATTTTCATTGTACATTCAAGAAATGTACATCAAAACAAACACATTTTCAGTGTACATTCAAGAAATGTATAACAAATAATACACATTTTCAGTGTACATTCAAGAAATGTACATCAAAACATAAACATTTTCAGTGTACATTCAAGAAATGTATAACAAAAAATACACATTTTCAGTGTACATTCAAGAAATGTACATCAAAACAAACACATTTTCAGTGTACACTCAAGAAATGTACATCAAAACAAACACATTTTCATTGTACATTCAAGAAATGTACATCAAAACAAACACATTTTCAGTGTACATTCAAGAAATGTATATCAAAACATAAACATTTTCATTGTACATTCAAGAAATGTACATCAAAACAAACACATTTTCAGTGTACATTCAAGAAATGTATAACAAATAATACACATTTTCAGTGTACATTCAAGAAATGTACATCAAAACATAAACATTTTCAGTGTACATTCAAGAAATGTATAACAAAAAATACACATTTTCAGTGTACATTCAAGAAATGTACATCAAAACAAACACATTTTCATTGTACACTAAAGAAATGTATATCAAAACATACACATTTTCATTGTACATTCAATAAATATACATCAAAACATACACATTTTCAGTGTACATTCAAGAAATGTATAACAAAAAATACACATTTTCAGTGTACATTCAAGAAATGTACATCAAAACAAACACATTTTCATTGTACACTAAAGAAATGTATATCAGAACATACTCATTTTCATTGTACATTCAATAAATATACATCAAAACATACACATTTTCAGTGTACATTCAAGAAATGTACATCAAAACAAACACATTTTCATTGTACACTAAAGAAATGTATATCAGAACATACTCATTTTCATTGTACATTCAATAAATATACATCAAAACATACACATTTTCAGTGTACATTCAAGAAATGTACATCAAAACATACACATTTTCATTGTATATACCAGAAATGTACATCAAAACATAAACATTTTCATTGTACAATCAAGAAATGTACATCAAAACATAAACATTTTCATTGTATGTACCAGAAATGTACATCAAAACATACACATTTTCATTGTACAATCAAGAAATGTACATCAAAACATAAACATTTTCATTGTATATACCAGAAATGTACATCAAAACATACACATTTTCATTGTACAATCAAGAAATGTACATCAAAACATGCACATTTTCATTGTATATACCAGAAATGTACATCAAAACATACACATTTTCATTGTATATACAAGAAATGTACATCAAAACATACACATTTTCATTGTATATACCAGAAATGTACATCAAAACATACACATTTTCATTGTACAATCAAGAAATGTACATCAAAACATAAACATTTTCATTGTATGTACCAGAAATGTACATCAAAACATACACATTTTCATTGTATATACAAGAAATGTACATCAAAACATACACATTTTCATTGTATATACCAGAAATGTACATCAAAACATACACATTTTCATTGTACAATCAAGAAATGTACATCAAAACATAAACATTTTCATTGTATGTACCAGAAATGTACATCAAAACATACACATTTTCATTGTACAATCAAGAAATGTACATCAAAACATGCACATTTTCATTGTATATACCAGAAATGTACATCAAAACATACACATTTTCATTGTACAATCAAGAAATGTACATCAAAACATAAACATTTTCATTGTATATACCAGAAATGTACATCAAAACATACACATTTTCATTGTACATTCAAGAAAAGTCGCGTTCTCTCCGCTGTGCGGTGAGGTCGTGTTCCGTGGGACCTCTGTCCCGGCTTTCACGTGTGTTTTTATTTTACACATCAGTTTTACAGTTAATAACCATGAGTGTGTTTGTGGAAAGGCAGAATACTGTGAAAGTAAGTTTTGAACGTAATGCGCCGAAAGTGTTAGCGTACGAAATTCATGAATGGATTTAGGAAACCTTAAAGCTCCCGATTGATCAAGTGATTATGATACAATTGGATAATCTTACAAGGTGTTTCTACATTAAAGTTCAGCGAGAATCGCTATTACACGACATACTGGAGCGCACCCATGGAGAAGCACCGTTTGTTTTTTCGACCGGTGAACGTGGCACAGTCAAATTGGAACATGCAGGTGTTGGCTATAACTATATCATTTACCATTGGAGGTGTCAAATGCTATGGTGAACGATACCTTACAAACTTATGGAAACATTTTAGCTTCCGCTACGGAACAATGGTCGGCATCCTATCGATACCCGGCGAGTTCTGTGCGTATTCTCCTCACCAAGCATATACCTAGTTTTGTTTACATTTCGGGACACCGGGTTCTAGTAGTTTATCCTGGTCAGCCGCCCACATGCGCGTATTGCCACCAACCTGGACATTTCAAAAGCGATTGTCCACGGAAACGCGGTGTTGTTCAAACTCCCAGGGAAGAGGAACAGTCGGCATGGACTGTGTTAAACTCAGACCGCGAATTTCCTATGCTGCGACCTTCCAGTCTGCCCTCTGACTCGGCCCCTGTGGTGAGATCTTCTAGTGCTGTAGAGGTGGGCATATCAGAGCCGTTGTTAGTGGAAGTGTCGCCCCAGTGCACGCCTGATTTGGGACCCTCGATCGTGTCTGCCGATATCGACGCCATTCCACCAGAGCATACACCTACTATGCTTGTTAGTTGTCAGAGAAGTGTTTCTGCCGATGTGGAACTACTTGCCCCGGATGAGAGAGGTAAGTGCTGCGACACCTTGAATCCGGTTTCGGAAGCATTTGAGAGTTTAAGTGACGAACAGACTCTCTCCACAGAGGAACCCCATTTGTCTGCGCTTAGTGTCAGTGACCCTGAAGACCAGCCCTCACTTCAACTAGCGCCTAGTAAACGTCGTAAAGGCGTGCGCCGTTCTCCAAAGCGTAAGGTGCAGAGAGTTGACGTCACAGCCCGTGAGCCTCCTGTTCCGACTAGTTTGCAGCAGCCCTCTGAAGACATGGATGTTCCTAGTGACCGAGGCTCACATGAGGTAGGGTCGCCCATTGCTACCAGCTGGAGCGAAGATATGGACACCGAACCGCCAGATGTGCGTGAGCCATCTTCAGCTGAGGTACCTTCTGGCAGCAACGCTCTTGATACCGTCCCCTTCCGCGGAGGGATATTGTCAGTGCCCGAGACCTAGTGGCCCTTAAGCTCATTTTAATTGAGTGTGTTATGTCTCCAATCTGTCCTTCCTTCTTTTGAGGGGGTTACTGCCACTTGATCTGTGCAATTTTACAATTGCTTGGTTTTCCTGAATGCCTCAAACCATTTCTATTGCTACCTTAAATTTTAACGGTAGTACTTCCATTACAAAATTACGGTGCTTAAAAAAATTTCTACGTTGTCATGACATTGATGTTTTATTTTTACAGGAGGTTAAGTCCAACGATTTTTCTCTGCTTTCTAACTATTCGGCGTACGTGAATGTCGGCACTGAGACGCGTGGAACTGCGATTCTAACAAAAGCTGGCATTGTACTTGATTCAATTGAGAAGCTTCCCTCGGGACGAGGTATTAGTGGTTGTATTCAAGGGCATCGTTTTGTAAACATCTATGCACCGGCAGGTAGTAATAAGCGCCGGGAACGGAATGCTTTTTTTCAGACGGAGGTGCCCTATCTCTTACGTAACCCTCCCGAACGTTATGTTTTTGGTGGTGATTTTAACTGTGTGTTGAATGCATCGGACTGTACAGGTGTTTACCAGCCTAGCGCGCCGTTGAAGGTGTTGACGTCACAGCTGAGAATGGCTGATGCTTGGACCTCCTTACGTCGTACGATACAGTTTACGTATTTCGCGAGTAATGCTGCGTCGAGGCTTGATCGCCTATATGTCTCCCCCGGATTAATAGCCAGTATGCAGAGTGTGGTTACGGTGGGTGTTCCATTTAGTGATCATGCCGCTGTTATTTTGCACCTTAAACTTGAAGTTGCGTATTTCCCAATGGGGCGATATTTTTGGAAAATGAACGTCACTGTCCTCTCTGCTCCAGATTTTATACCAGATTTTGAGCAGTCCTGGGCTGCATGGCGATCTCAAAAACGTAAATATGCTGATATAGCGGACTGGTGGGACCTATTTGTAAAACCTAAAATCAAAGCGTTATGTAAACATTATGCGTGGACTGCTTATCAGGATGAGAAATGCCTTTTAAATTTTTACTATCGTTGTCTTTCCGATATTCAGGAAACTTTTCAACCTTCGCCTGTGTCACGTAGTAAACTGAATTACTACAAAGCCAAAATTACCAGTATTCATAGACGGCGGATGGATGGTGTTAGGGTTCGTTGCAAGACACAGCAAGATATTCCCAATGAACATGCAAATTTGTTTCATCTGATGCGCGATTTTAAACGGCGCACCAACCGAATGATTTTAACGGTTCGTGATACAAATGGTACCTTACTCACCCAACATCAGGAGATTTTACGTTGTTTTAAATTGTTCTACTCGCAACTCTTTGCCTCTCCGCCGGGGCCCTCCCCCTCCCTTGCCTCTTTTCCCCATTATAGTGGTTGGGGTGGTTCTGAGACAACCAATGCACTGGTGCAGCCGCTTCGCAAAGCAGAAGTGTATGTTGCTCTCTTACACGGAAAACGTTCCAAAACTCCTGGTATCGACGGAATCCCTCAGGAATTTTATATTTCTGTTTGGGAGATCATTGGCGATGAGTTTGTAGATATTTTAAATGTTATTCTCCAACGCCGCCGTTTATGTGCTTCACAAAAGAAGGGTGTTATCACGCTTATACCCAAGAAAGGCGACGCGTATGATGTCGCTAACTATAGGCCCATTAGTTTGCTCACTTACGACTATAAACTTCTGACGAGGGTACTTGTTAATCGATTGCGACCCTTGCTTCCAGGTCTTTTGCATCCAGCACAGAAATGTGGAGTGTCTGGTCGGAATATTTTTGAGGTGCTTTGTACGTTACGTGATACTGTCGCATTTTGTCAACATACCCACCAACGGGCAATTCTAGCATCCTTGGATTTTCAGCGTGCGTTTGATAGCGTCTCACATGTTTACTTATTTGAGGCATTGCGATGGCATGGGATTCCTGATACTTTTGTGCAATACATGCAATTGCTGTATACTGACATTTCTGCTGTGCTACAAATTAATGGTTTTCTTACTGCACCTATACCGGTACGCAGATCCATTCGGCAGGGTTGCCCAGCATCCATGATACTGTTTGCGCTAGCTTTAAACCCCTTACTAATTGAATTTGATCGTAGACTTACGGGAATTTCGTTTATGGGCTATCGATTGTCTACCTTAGCGTATGCTGACGACGTAAGTGTCCTCTTGACCACCGATCGGGACGTGACCACAATGAACGACATTCTTCGCACCTTTGGTGCGCTTGCCGGTCTTACTATCAGTGCGCGGAAGTCGCAAGCTCTACCTCTGGGGCACTGGGAGACCGTGCCACAAGTCCCGTCCTTGCGTACCGTACAGCAGCTGCGAATTTTGGGTATACATTTTTCCTCGTCGCTACGCGAAATGCAAACCCTGAATTGGCCACCCTTGATAAATCGTATTCGGTTTGTGGCTCGGGAGTTGTACCACCGGGACCTATGCTTGCATCAACGCGTGTGTGTTTTGCTTCTGTATGTTTTTTCTCACTTGTGGTATATATCACAGGTGTTGACAATACCGCCCACTTGCGCGAGGCAACTCACCAGTATCAGTTTATGGTATGTGTGGCGAGGGAATATTTTTAAAGTTCCCATTTCTACATTACATTGCCACCCTCTGCATGGTGGGCTCGGTTTGGTTAATGTACACCTGAAATGTCTTGCTCTGTACCTCAGCAGGAATAATAAAGTGCAGCAGGCCCATGCAACCTTTACATCTACATGGTTGTCCTACTGGCTCACTCAACTGGATAATCGCCCCCCACCGGATCTGCGTAATCTTCCCTTGCACACTATTTATTTAACAACATATGTGCATGAATGGTGCTATCTGGCGCTTCAGTATGAACCAGAGACTCGTCCGACCGCTAAAGCATTGTACAAGCGTCTATGTCATACGCTGCGGCCGCCGGAGATGCGTGTTTGCCGAATGGCTCCACCCCGTGTGCGCTGGTCCCAAGTGTGGCGCAACTTAAATTCGTCCTCACTCCCTGTAGTGGTGCGTTCACTTTGGTATACCGTCGCACAAGATTTGTTACCTACGAAGGATCGCCTCCATCGTATCCATATGTCCGACAGCTCTACTTGCATTTATTGTTGGGAGACGGATATCGTGTTTCACCGTTTGGTTTCTTGTACTAGTATGGCGCCTATATATGCCAAACTATTGGCCATTCTCACTACGTTTGATCCTCGGGTACGTCATAGTTTTCGGCCCTATCATTTACTGTGGCCCGATTTTCGTGTTTCGTTGGCTGGTAGGCACCTGGCAATACTATGGGTTGTGGCTCACACAGTGTTTTACGCGGTTATGGAATACAGCAATCTTAACTTGAGTGGCTATATAGAATACTTACGTTACGCGAGGGAACGTGTTGTCGCCAATCAGAGAAAAGTTGAGATATTCACGACACTCCTATCACTCCAGTTTTGACTCTTGTATCAACGAATGCCTCAATGTCACAACGACTATTTATTTAATAAACCTGTTATTGTAAAAAAAAAGGGTGTAAAGAATCAGTAATTTGAATTATTCTTGTTTGAATTATGAAAAACAGTAATAAAAAAAAAAATGTACATCAAAACATACCCATTTTCATTGTATATACCAGAAATGTACATCAAAACATACACATTTTCATTGTACATTCAAGAAATTTACATCAAAACATACACATTTTGAGTGTACATTCAAGAAATATACATCAAAACATACACATTTTCATTGTATATACCAGAAATGCACATCAAAACATACACATTTTCATTGTACATTCAAGAACTGTACATCAAAACATACACAGTTTCAGTGTACATTAAAGAAATGTACATCAAAACATACACATTTTCAGTGTACATTCAAGAAATGTACATCAAAACATACACATTTTCACTGTATATACAAGAATTGTACATCAAAACATACACATTTTCATTGTATATACAAGAAATGTATATCAAAACATACACATTTACAGTGTACATTCAAGAAATGTACATCAAAACATACACATTTTCATTGTATATACAAGAAATGTACATCAAACCATACACATTTTCAGTGTACATTCAAGAAATGTACATCAAAACATACATTTTCATTGTATATACAAGAAATGTACATCAAAACATACACATTTTCAGTGTACATTCAAGAAATGTACATGAAAACATATACATTTTCATTGTACATTCAAGAAATGTATATCAAAACATACACATTTTCAGATTACACTCAAGAAATGTACATCAAAGCATACACATTTTCATTGTATAAACAAGAAATGTACATCAAAACATACACATCTTCATTGTACACTAAAGAAATGTACATCAAAACATACACACTTTCAGTGTACATTCAAGAAATGTACATCAAAACATACACATTTTCATTGTACATTCAAGAAATGTACATCAAAACATACACATTTTCATTGTACATTCAAGAAATGTACATCAAAACATACACATTTTGATTGTACCTCAAGAAATCTACAGCAAAACATACACATTTTCATTGTACACTCAAGAAATGTACATCAAAACATACACATTTTCATTGTACATTAAAGAAATGTATATCAAAACATACACACTTTCATTGTACATTCAAGAAATGTACATCAAAACATACACATTTTCATTGTACATTCAAGAAATGTACAACAAAACATACACATTTTCATTGTGCATTCAAGGAATGTACATCAAAACATACACATTTTCATTGTACATTCAAGAAATGTACATCAAAACACACACATTTTCATTGTACACTCAAGAAATGTACATCAAAACATACACATTTTGAGTGTACATTCAAGAGATATACATCAAAACATGCACATTTTCATTGTATATACCGGAAATGTACATCAAAACATACACATTTTCATTGTATATACAAGAAATGTAAATAAAAACATACACATTTTCATTGTATATACAAGAAATGTATATCAAAACATACACATTTTCATTATACATTCAAGAAATGTACATCAAAACATACACATTTTCATTGTACACTCAAGAAATGTACAACAAAACATACACATTTTGAGTGTACATTCAAGAAATGTACATCAAAAACTACACATTTTCATTGTATATTCAAGAAATGTACATCAAAACATACACATTTTCATTGTGTATACCAGAAATGTACATCAAAACATACACATTTTCATTGTACATTCAAGAAATGTACATCAAAACATACACATTTTCATTGTATATACCAGAAATGTACATCAAAACATACACATCTTCATTGTACATTCAAGAAATGTACATCAAAACATACACATTTTCATTGTATACACCAGAAATGTACATCAAAACATACACATTTTCATTGTACATTCAAGAAATGTACATCAAAACATACACATTTTGACTGCACATTCTAGAAATATACATCAAAACATACACATTTTCATTGTATATACCAGAAATGCACATCAAAACATACACATTTTCATTGTACATTCAAGAACTGTATAACAAAAAATACACATTTTCAGTGTACATTCAAGAAATGTACATCAAAACAAACACATTTTCATTGTACAATAAAGAAATGTATATCAAAACATACACATTTTCATTGTATATACAAGAAATGTATATCAAAACATACACATTTTCAGTGTACATTCAAGAAATGTACTTCAAAACATACACATTTTCATTGTATATACAAGTAATGTACATCAAAACATACACATTTTCAGTGTACATTCAAGAAATGTACTTCAAGACATACACATTTTCATTGTACATTCAAGAAATGTATATCAAAACATACACATTTTCAGTGCACATTCAAGAAATGTACATCAAAACATACACATTTTCATTGTATATACAAGGAATGTACATCAAAACATACACATTTTCAGTATACATTCAAGAAATGTACATGAAAACATATACATTTTCATTGTACATTCAAGAAATGTATATCAAAACATACACATTTTCAGTGTACATTCAAGAAATGTACATCAAAACATACACATTTTCATTGTATATACAAGAAATGTACATCAAAACATACACATTTTCATTGTACACTGAAGAAATGTACATCAAAACATACACATTTTCAGTGTACATTCAAGAAATGTACATCAAAACATACACATTTTCATTGTACATTCAAGAAATGTAGATCAAAACATACACATTTTCATTGTACACTCAAGAAATGTACATCAAAACATACACATTTTCATTCTACATTCAAGAAATGTACATCAAAACATACACATTTTTATTGTACACTCAAGAAATGTACATCAAAACATACACTTTTTCATTGTACATTCAAGAAATGTATATCAAAACATACACATTTTCAGTGTACATTCAAGAAATGTATAACAAAAAATACACATTTTCAGTGTACATTCAAGAAATGTACATCAAAACAAACACATTTTCATTGTACACTAAAGAAATGTATATCAAAACATACACATTTTCATTGTACATTCAATAAATACACATCAAAACATACACATTTTCATTGTACATTCAAGAAATGTACATCAAAACATACACATTTTCATTGTACACTCAAGAAATGTACATCAAAAAATACACATTTTCATTGTACATTCAAGAAATGTACATCAAAACATACACATTTTCATTGTACACTCAAGAAATGTACATCAAAACATACACATTTTCATTGTACATTCAAGAAATGTACATCAAAACATACACATTTTCATTGTACACTCAAGAAATGTACTTCAAAACATACACATTTTCAGTGTACATTCAAGAAATGTATATCAAAACATACACATTTTCATTGTACATTCAAGAAATGTACATCAAAACATACACATTTTGATTGTACATTCAAGAAATATACATCAAAACATACACATTTTCATTGTACATTCAAGAAATGTACATCAAAACATACACATTTTCATTGTACACTTAAGAAATGTACATCAAAACATACACATTTTCATTGTACATTCAAAAAATGTACATAAAAACATACAAATTTTCATTGTACATTCTAGAAATATACATCAAAACATACACATTTTCATTGTATATACAAGAAATGTACATCAAAACATACACATTTTCATTGTACACTCAAGAAATGTACATCAAAACATACACATTTTCAGTTTACATTCATGAAATGTATATCAAAACATACACATTTTCATTGTACATTCCAGAAATGTACATCAAAACATATACATTTTCATTGTATATACAAGAAATGTACATCAAAACATACACATTTTCAGTGTACATTCAAGAAATGTACATCAAAACATACACATTTTGACTGCACATTCTAGAAATATACACCAAAACATACACATTTTCATTGTATATACAAGAAATGTACATCAAAACATACACATTTTCATTGTACACTCAAGAAATGTACATCAAAACATACACATTTTCATTGTACATTCAAGAAATGTACATAAAAACATACAAATTTTCATTGTACATTCTAGAAATATACATCAAAACATAAACATTTTCATTGTATATACAAGAAATGTACATCAAAACATACACATTTTCATTGTACATTCAAGAAATGTATATCAAAACATACACATTCTCAGATTACATTCAAGAAATGTACATCAAAGCATACACATTTTCATTGTATATACAAGAAATGTACATCAAAACATACACATCTTCATTGTACACTAAAGAAATGTACATCAAAACATACACACTTTCAGTGTACATTCAAGAAATGTACATCAAAACATACACATTTTCATTGTACATTCAGGAAATGTACATCAAAACATACACATTTTCATTGTACATTCAAGAAATGTACATCAAAAAATACACATTTTCATTGTACCTCAAAAAATCTACATCAAAACATACACATTTTCATTGTACACTCAAGAAATGTACATCAAAACATACACATTTTCATTGTACATTCAAGAAATGTATATCAAAACATACACATTTTCATTGTACATTCAAGAAATGTACATCAAAACATACACATTTTCATTGTACATTCAAGAAATGTACGGCGGCGCCGTGGTCGAGCGGTTAGCGCGCTCGCCTACCACCTAGGCGGCCCGGGTTCGATCCCAGGGACCCGCATGTGGTATTCGTGGTGGACGAAGCGGCGTCAGGGCGGGTTTTCTCCGGGTACTCCGGTTTCCCCCGCCATTTCATTCCACCGGTGCTCCATCTTCATGTATCATCAGTGTCACCGCCTGCGGTGCCGTAGTAGTAAAAGCGGGCGTTAAACACTACAACAACAACAACAACAAGAAATGTACAACAAAACATACACATTTTCATTGTACATTCAAGGAATGTACATCAAAACATACACATTTTCATTGTACATTCAAGAAATGTACATCAAAACACACACATTTTCATTGTATGCTCAAGAAATGTACATCAAAACATACACATTTTGAGTGTACATTCAAGAGATATACACCAAAACATGCACATTTTCATTGTATATGTCAGAAATGTACATAAAAAAAAACACATTTTCATTGTATATACAAGAAATGTAAATCAAAACATACACATTTTCATTGTATATACAAGAAATGTACATCAAAACATACACATTTTCATTGTACATTCAAGAAATGTACATCAAAACATACACATTTTGACTGCACATTCTAGAAATATACATTAAAACATACAGATTTTCATTGTATATACCAGAAATGCACATCAAAACATACACATTTTCAATGTACATTCAAGAACTGTACATCAAAACATACACATTTTCAGTGTACATTCAAGAAATGTACATTAAAACATACACATTTTCATTGTATATACAAGTAATGTACATCAAAACATACACATTTTCAGTGTACATTCAAGAAATGTACATCAAGACATACACATTTTCATTGTACATTCAAGAAATGTATATCAAAACATACACATTTTCAGTGTACATTCAAGAAATGTACATCAAAACATACACATTTTCATTGTATATACAAGAAATGTACATCAAAACATACACATTTTCAGTATACATTCAAGAAATGTACATGAAAATATATACATTTTCATTGTACAATCAAGAAATGTATATCAAAACATACACATTTTCAGTGTACATTCTAGAAATGTACATCACAACATACACATTTTCATTGTATATACAAGAAATGTACATCAAAACATACACATTTTCATTGTACACTAAAGAAATGTACATCAAAACATACACATTTTCAGTGTACATTCAAGAAATGTACATAAAAACATACACATTTTCATTGTACATTCAAGAAATGTAGATCAAAACATACACATTTTCATTGTACATTCAAGAAATGTACATCAAAACATACACATTTTTACTGTACACTCAAGAAATGTACATCAAAACATACACTTTTTCATTGTACATTCAAGAAATGTGCATCAAAAAATATACATTTTCAGTGTACATTCAAGAAATGTATAACAAAAAATACACATTTTCAGTGTACATTCAAGAAATGTATAACAAAAAATACACATTTTCAATGTACATTCAAGAAATGTACATCAAAACATACACATTTTCAGTGTACATTCAAGAAATGTACATCAAAACATACACATTTTCAGTGTACATTCAAGAAATGTACATCAAAAACTACACATTTTCATTGTATATTCAAGAAATGTGCATCAAAGCATACATATTTTCATTGTATATACCAGAAATGTACAGCAAAACATACACATTTTCATTGTACATTCAAGAAATGTACATCAAAAGATACACATTTTCATTGTATATACCAGAAATGTACATCAAAACATACACATTTTCATTGTACATTCAAGAAATGTACATCAAAACATACACATTTTGACTGCAGATTCTAGAAATATACATCAAAACATACACATTTTCATTGTATATACCAGAAATGCACATGAAAACATACACACTTTCATTGTACATTCAAGAACTGTACATCAAAACATACACATTTTCAGTGTACATTCAAGAAATGTACATCAAAACATACACATTTTCAGTGTACATTCAAGAAATGTACATCAAAACATACACATTTTCAGTATACATTCAAGAAATGTACATGAAAACATATACATTTTCATTGTACATTCAAGAAATGTATATCAAAACATACACATTTTCAGTGTACATTCAAGAAATGTACATCAAAACATACACATTTTCATTGTATATACAAGAAATGTACATCTAAACATACACATTTTCATTGTACACTGAAGAAATGTACATCAAAACATACACATTTTCAGTGTACATTCAAGAAATGTACATCAAAACATACACATTTTCATTGTACATTCAAGAAATGTAGATCAAAACATACACATTTTCATTGTACACTCAAGAAATGTACATCAAAACATACACATTTTCATTCTACATTCAAGAAATGTACATCAAAACATACACATTTTTATTGTACACTCAAGAAATGTACATCAAAACATACACATTTTCAGTGTACATTCAAGAAATGTATAACAAAAAATACACATTTTCAGTGTACATTCAAGAAATGTACATCAAAACAAACACATTTTCATTGTACACTAAAGAAATGTATATCAAAACATACACATTTTCATTGTACATTCAATAAATATACATACAAAACATACACATTTTCATTGTACATTCAAGAAATGTACATCAAAACATACACATTTTCATTGTACACTCAAGAAATGTACATCAAAACATACACATTTTCATTGTACATTCAAGAAATGTACATCAAAACATACACATTTTCATTGTACACTCAAGAAATGTACATCAAAACATACACATTTTCATTGTGCATTCAAGAAATGTACATCAAAACATACACATTTTCATTGTACACTCAAGAAATGTACTTCAAAACATACACATTTTCAGTGTACATTCAAGAAATGTATATCAAAACATACACATTTTCATTGTACATTCAAGAAATGTACATCAAAACATACACATTTTGATTGTACATTCAAGAAATATACATCAAAACATACACATTTTCATTGTACATTCAAGAAATGTACATCAAAACATACACATTTTCATTGTACACTCAAGAAATGTACATCAAAACATACACATTTTCATTGTACATTCAAGAAATGTACATAAAAACATACAAATTTTCATTGTACATTCTAGAAATATACATCAAAACATACACATTTTCATTGTATATACAAGAAATGTACATCAAAACATACACATTTTCATTGTACACTCAAGAAATGTACATCAAAACATACACATTTTCAGTGTACATTCATGAAATGTATATCAAAACATACACATTTTCATTGTACATTCCAGAAATGTACATCAAAACATATACATTTTCATTGTATATACAAGAAATGTACATCAAAACATACACATTTTCAGTGTACATTCAAGAAATGTACATCAAAACATACACATTTTGACTTCACATTCTAGAAATATACATCAAAACATACACATTTTCATTGTATATACAAGAAATGTACATCAAAACATACACATTTTCATTGTACACTCAAGAAATGTACATCAAAACATACACATTTTCATTGTACATTCAAGAAATGTACATAAAAACATACAAATTTTCATTGTACATTCTAGAAATATACATCAAAACATAAACATTTTCATTGTATATACAAGAAATGTACATCAAAACATACACATTTTCATTGTACATTCAAGAAATGTATATCAAAACATACACATTTTCAGATTACATTCAAGAAATGTACATCAAAGCATACACATTTTCATTGTATATACAAGAAATGTACATCAAAACATACACATCTTCATTGTACACTAAAGAAATGTACATCAAAACATACACACTTTCAGTGTACATTCAAGAAATGTACATCAAAACATACACATTTTCATTGTACATTCAGGAAATGTACATCAAAACATACACATTTTCATTGTACATTCAAGAAATGTACATCAAAAAATACACATTTTCATTGTACCTCAAAAAATCTACATCAAAACATACACATTTTCATTGTACACTCAAGAAATGTACATCAAAACATACACATTTTCATTGTACATTCAAGAAATGTATATCAAAACATACACATTTTCATTGTACATTCAAGAAATGTACATCAAAACATACACATTTTCATTGTACATTCAAGAAATGTACAACAAAACATACACATTTTCATTGTACATTCAAGGAATGTACATCAAAACATACACATTTTCATTGTACATTCAAGAAATGTACATCAAAACACACACATTTTCATTGTATACTCAAGAAATGTACATCAAAACATACACATTTTGAGTGTACATTCAAGAGATATACACCAAAACATGCACATTTTCATTGTATATGTCAGAAATGTACATAAAAAAAAAACACATTTTCATTGTATATACAAGAAATGTAAATCAAAACATACACATTTTCATTGTATATACAAGAAATGTACATCAAAACATACACATTTTCATTGTACATTCAAGAAATGTACATCAAAACATACACATTTTGACTGCACATTCTAGAAATATACATTAAAACATACAGATTTTCATTGTATATACCAGAAATGCACATCAAAACATACACATTTTCAATGTACATTCAAGAACTGTACATCAAAACATACACATTTTCAGTGTACATTCAAGAAATGTACATTAAAACATACACATTTTCATTGTATATACAAGTAATGTACATCAAAACATACACATTTTCAGTGTACATTCAAGAAATGTACATCAAGACATACACATTTTCATTGTACATTCAAGAAATGTATATCAAATCATACACATTTTCAGTGTACATTCAAGAAATGTACATCAAAACATACACATTTTCATTGTATATACAGGAAATGTACATCAAAACATACACATTTTCAGTATACATTCAAGAAATGTACATGAAAATATATACATTTTCATTGTACATTCAAGAAATGTATATCAAAACATACACATTTTCAGTGTACATTCTAGAAATGTACATCACAACATACACATTTTCATTGTATATACAAGAAATGTACATCAAAACATACACATTTTCATTGTACACTAAAGAAATGTACATCAAAACATACACATTTTCAGTGTACATTCAAGAAATGTACATAAAAACATACCAATTTTCATTGTACATTCAAGAAATGTAGATCAAAACATACACATTTTCATTGTACATTCAAGAAATGTACATCAAAACATACACATTTTTACTGTACACTCAAGAAATGTACATCAAAACATACACTTTTTCATGTACATTCAAGAAATGTACATCAAAAAATATACATTTTCAGTGTACATTCAAGAAATGTATAACAAAAAATACACATTTTCAGTGTACATTCAAGAAATGTATAACAAAAAATACACATTTTCAATGTACATTCAAGAAATGTACATCAAAACATACACATTTTCAGTGTACATTCAAGAAATGTACATCAAAACATACACATTTTCAGTGTACATTCAAGAAATGTACATCAAAAACTACACATTTTCATTGTATATTCAAGAAATGTGCATCAAAGCATACATATTTTCATTGTATATACCAGAAATGTACAGCAAAACATACACATTTTCATTGTACATTCAAGAAATGTACATCAAAAGATACACATTTTCATTGTATATACCAGAAATGTACATCAAAACATACACATTTTCATTGTACATTCAAGAAATGTACATCAAAACATACACATTTTGACTGCAGATTCTAGAAATATACATCAAAACATACACATTTTCATTGTATATACCAGAAATGCACATGAAAACATACACACTTTCATTGTACATTCAAGAACTGTACATCAAAACATACACATTTTCAGTGTACATTCAAGAAATGTACATCAAAACATACACATTTTCAGTGTACATTCAAGAAATGTACATCAAAACATACACATTTTCAGTATACATTCAAGAAATGTACATGAAAACATATACATTTTCATTGTACATTCAAGAAATGTATATCAAAACATACACATTTTCAGTGTACATTCAAGAAATGTACATCAAAACATACACGTTTTCATTGTATATACAAGAAATGTACATCAAAACATACACATTTTCATTGTACACTGAAGAAATGTACATCAAAACATACACATTTTCAGTGTACATTCAAGAAATGTACATCAAAACATACACATTTTCATTGTACATTCAAGAAATGTAGATCAAAACATACACATTTTCATTGTACACTCAAGAAATGTACATCAAAACATACACATTTTCATTCTACATTCAAGAAATGTACATCAAAACATACACATTTTTATTGTACACTCAAGAAATGTACATCAAAACATACACTTTTTCATTGTACATTCAAGAAATGTATATCAAAACATACACATTTTCAGTGTACATTCAAGAAATGTATAACAAAAAATACACATTTTCAGTGTACATTCAAGAAATGTACATCAAAACAAACACATTTTCATTGTACACTAAAGAAATGTATATCAAAACATACACATTTTCATTGTACATTCAATAAATATACATCAAAACATACACATTTTCATTGTACATTCAAGAAATGTACATCAAAACATACACATTTTCATTGTACACTCAAGAAATGTACATCAAAACATACACATTTTCATTGTACATTCAAGAAATGTACATCAAAACATACACATTTTCATTGTACACTCAAGAAATGTACATCAAAACATACACATTTTCATTGTACATTCAAGAAATGTACATCAAAACATACACATTTTCATTGTACACTCAAGAAATGTACTTCAAAACATACACATTTTCAGTGTACATTCAAGAAATGTATATCAAAACATACACATTTTCATTGTACATTCAAGAAATGTACATCAAAACATACACATTTTGATTGTACACTCAAGAAATATACATCAAAACATACACATTTTCATTGTACATTCAAGAAATGTACATCAAAACATACACATTTTCATTGTACACTCAAGAAATGTACATCAAAACCTACACATTTTCATTGTACATTCAACAAAATGTACATAAAAACATACAAATTTTCATTGTACATTCTAGAAATATACATCAAAACATACACATTTTCATTGTATATACAAGAAATGTACATCAAAACATACACATTTTCATTGTACACTCAAGAAATGTACATCAAAACATACACATTTTCAGTGTACATTCATGAAATGTATATCAAAACATACACATTTTCATTGTACATTCCAGAAATGTACATCAAAACATATACATTTTCATTGTATATACAAGAAATGTACATCAAAACATACACATTTTCAGTGTACATTCAAGAAATGTACATGAAAACATATACATTTTCAGTGTACATTCAAGAAATGTATATCAAAACATACACATTTTCAGATTACATTCAAGAAATGTACATCAAAACATACACATCTTCATTGTACACTAAAGAAATGTACATCAAAACATACACACTTTCAGTGTACATTCAAGAAATGTACATCAAAACATACACATTTTCATTGTACATTCAGGAAATGTACATCAAAACATACAAATTTTCATTGTACATTCAAGAAATGTACATCAAAAAATACACATTTTCATTGTACCTCAAAAAATCTACATCAAAACATACACATTTTCATTGTACACTCAAGAAATGTACATCAAAACATACACATTTTCATTGTACATTCAAGAAATGTATATCAAAACATACACATTTTCATTGTCCATTCAAGAAATGTACATCAAAACATACACATTTTCATTGTACATTCAAGAAATGTACAACAAACATACACATTTTCATTGTACATTCAAGGAATGTACATCAAAACATACACATTTTCATTGTACATTCAAGAAATGTACATCAAAACACACACATTTTCATTGTACACTCAAGAAATGTACATCAAAACATACACATTTTGAGTGTACATTCAAGAGATATACACCAAAACATGCACATTTTCATTGTATATGTCAGAAATGTACATAAAAAAAAACACATTTTCATTGTATATACAAGAAATGTAAATCAAAACATACACATTTTCATTGTATATACAAGAAATGTACATCAAAACATACACATTTTCATTGTACATTCAAGAAATGTACATCAAAACATACACATTTTGACTGCACATTCTAGAAATATAGATTAAAACATACAGATTTTCATTGTATATACCAGAAATGCACATCAAAACATACACATTTTCAATGTACATTCAAGAACTGTACATCAAAACATACACATTTTCAGTGTACATTCAAGAAATGTACATTAAAACATACACATTTTCATTGTATATACAAGTAATGTACATCAAAACATACACATTTTCAGTGTACATTCAAGAAATGTACATCAAGACATACACATTTTCATTGTACATTCAAGAAATGTATATCAAAACATACACATTTTCAGTGTACATTCAAGAAATGTACATCAAAACATACACATTTTCATTGTATATACAAGAAATGTACATCAAAACATACACATTTTCAGTATACATTCAAGAAATGTACATGAAAATATATACATTTTCATTGTACATTCAAGAAATGTATATCAAAACATACACATTTTCAGTGTACATTCTAGAAATGTACATCACAACATACACATTTTCATTGTATATACAAGAAATGTACATCAAAACATACACATTTTCATTGTACACTAAAGAAATGTACATCAAAACATACACATTTTCAGTGTACATTCAAGAAATGTACATAAAAACATACACATTTTCATTGTACATTCAAGAAATGTAGATCAAAACATACACATTTTCATTGTACATTCAAGAAATGTACATCAAAACATACACATTTTTATTGTACACTCAAGAAATGTACATCAAAACATACACTTTTTCATTGTACATTCAAGAAATGTACATCAAAAAATATACATTTTCAGTGTACATTCAAGAAATGTATAACAAAAAATACACATTTTCAGTGTACATTCAAGAAATGTATAACAAAAATACACATTTTCAATGTACATTCAAGAAATGTACATCAAAACATACACATTTTCAGTGTACATTCAAGAAATGTACATCAAAACATACACATTTTCAGTGTACATTCAAGAAATGTAAATCAAAAACTACACATTTTCATTGTATATTCAAGAAATGTACATCAAAACATACATATTTTCATTGTATATACCAGAAATGTACAGCAAAACATACACATTTTCATTGTACATTCAAGAAATGTACATCAAAAGATACACATTTTCATTGTATATACCAGAAATGTACATCAAAACATACACATTTTCATTGTACATTCAAGAAAAGTACATCAAAACATACACATTTTCATTGTACATTCAAGAAATGTACATCAAAAACTACACATTTTCATTGTATATTCAAGAAATGTACATCAAAACATACATATTTTCATTGTATATACCAGAAATGTACAGCAAAACATACACATTTTCATTGTACATTCAAGAAATGTACATCAAAAACTACACATTTTCATTGTATATTCAAGAAATGTACCACAAAACATACATATTTTCATTGTATATACCAGAAATGTACAGCAAAACATACACATTTTCATTGTACATTCAAGAAATGTACATCAAAACATACAAATCTTCATTGTATATACCAGAAATGTAGATCAAAGCACACATTTTCATTGTTCATTCAAGAAATGTACATCAAAAACTACACATTTTCATTGTATATTCAAGAAATGTACATCAAAACATACACATTTTCATTGTATATACAAGAAATGTACATCAAAACATACACATTTTCAGTGTACATTCAAGAAATGTACATCAAAACATACACATTTTCATTGTATATACAAGAAATGTACAGCAAAACATACA
Source organism: Tenodera sinensis (assembly GCA_030765045.1). Taxonomy (NCBI): domain Eukaryota; kingdom Metazoa; phylum Arthropoda; class Insecta; order Mantodea; family Mantidae; genus Tenodera; species Tenodera sinensis. The sequence goes on along the minus strand of CM060970.1, from coordinate 109,564,311 downwards.
CATTTTCACTGTATATTCAAGAAATGTACATCAAAACATACATATTTTCATTGTATATACCAGAAATGTACAGCAAAACATACACATTTTCATTGTATATTCAAGAAATGTACATCAAAACATACATATTTTCATTGTATATACCAGAAATGTACAGCAAAACATACACATTTTCATTGTACATTCAAGAAATGTACATCAAAACATACAAATTTTCATTGTATATACCAGAAATGTACATCAAAACATACACATTTTCATTGTACATTCAAGAAAAGTACATCAAAACATACACATTTTCATTGTATATACCAGAAATGTACATCAAAACACACATTTTCATTGTACATTCAAGAAATATACATCAAAACATACACATTTTGACTGCACATTCTAGAAATATACATCAAAACATAGACATTTTCATTGTATATACCAGAAATGCACATCAAAACATACACACTTTCATTGTACATTCAAGAACTGTACATCAAAACATACACATTTTCAGTGTACATTCAAGAAATGTACATCAAAACATACACATTTTCAGTGTACATTCAAGAAATGTACATCAAAACATACACATTTTCATTGTATATACAAGAAATGTACATCAAAACATACACATTTTCATTGTATATACAAGAAATGTATATCAAAACATACACATTTTCAGTGTACATTAAAGAAATGTACATCAAAACATACACATTTTCATTGTATATACAAGTAATGTACATCAAAACATACACATTTTCAGTGTACATTCAAGAAATGTACATCAAAACATACACATTTTCATTGTATATACAAGAAATGTACATCAAACCATACACATTTTCAGGGTACATTCAAGAAATGTTCATCAAAACATATACATTTTCATTGTATATACAAGAAATGTACATCAAAACATACACATTTTCAGTGTACATTCAAGAAATGTACATCAAAAAATACACATTTTCATTGTATATACAAGAAATGTACATCAAAACATACACATCTTCATTGTACACTAAAGAAATGTACATCAAAACATACACACTTTCAGTGTACATTCAAGAAATGTACATCAAAACATACACATTTTCATTGTACATTCAGGAAATGTACATCAAAACATACAAATTTTCATTGTACATTCAAGAAATGTACATCAAAAAATACACATTTTCATTGTACCTCAAAAAATCTACATCAAAACATACACATTTTCATTGTACACTCAAGAAATGTACATCAAAACATACACATTTTCATTGTACATTCAAGAAATGTATATCAAAACATACACATTTTCATTGTCCATTCAAGAAATGTACATCAAAACATACACATTTTCATTGTACATTCAAGAAATGTACAACAAACATACACATTTTCATTGTACATTCAAGGAATGTACATCAAAACATACACATTTTCATTGTACATTCAAGAAATGTACATCAAAACACACACATTTTCATTGTACACTCAAGAAATGTACATCAAAACATACACATTTTGAGTGTACATTCAAGAGATATACACCAAAACATGCACATTTTCATTGTATATGTCAGAAATGTACATAAAAAAAAACACATTTTCATTGTATATACAAGAAATGTAAATCAAAACATACACATTTTCATTGTATATACAAGAAATGTACATCAAAACATACACATTTTCATTGTACATTCAAGAAATGTACATCAAAACATACACATTTTGACTGCACATTCTAGAAATATAGATTAAAACATACAGATTTTCATTGTATATACCAGAAATGCACATCAAAACATACACATTTTCAATGTACATTCAAGAACTGTACATCAAAACATACACATTTTCAGTGTACATTCAAGAAATGTACATTAAAACATACACATTTTCATTGTATATACAAGTAATGTACATCAAAACATACACATTTTCAGTGTACATTCAAGAAATGTACATCAAGACATACACATTTTCATTGTACATTCAAGAAATGTATATCAAAACATACACATTTTCAGTGTACATTCAAGAAATGTACATCAAAACATACACATTTTCATTGTATATACAAGAAATGTACATCAAAACATACACATTTTCAGTATACATTCAAGAAATGTACATGAAAATATATACATTTTCATTGTACATTCAAGAAATGTATATCAAAACATACACATTTTCAGTGTACATTCTAGAAATGTACATCACAACATACACATTTTCATTGTATATACAAGAAATGTACATCAAAACATACACATTTTCATTGTACACTAAAGAAATGTACATCAAAACATACACATTTTCAGTGTACATTCAAGAAATGTACATAAAAACATACACATTTTCATTGTACATTCAAGAAATGTAGATCAAAACATACACATTTTCATTGTACATTCAAGAAATGTACATCAAAACATACACATTTTTATTGTACACTCAAGAAATGTACATCAAAACATACACTTTTTCATTGTACATTCAAGAAATGTACATCAAAAAATATACATTTTCAGTGTACATTCAAGAAATGTATAACAAAAAATACACATTTTCAGTGTACATTCAAGAAATGTATAACAAAAATACACATTTTCAATGTACATTCAAGAAATGTACATCAAAACATACACATTTTCAGTGTACATTCAAGAAATGTACATCAAAACATACACATTTTCAGTGTACATTCAAGAAATGTAAATCAAAAACTACACATTTTCATTGTATATTCAAGAAATGTACATCAAAACATACATATTTTCATTGTATATACCAGAAATGTACAGCAAAACATACACATTTTCATTGTACATTCAAGAAATGTACATCAAAAGATACACATTTTCATTGTATATACCAGAAATGTACATCAAAACATACACATTTTCATTGTACATTCAAGAAAAGTACATCAAAACATACACATTTTCATTGTACATTCAAGAAATGTACATCAAAAACTACACATTTTCATTGTATATTCAAGAAATGTACATCAAAACATACATATTTTCATTGTATATACCAGAAATGTACAGCAAAACATACACATTTTCATTGTACATTCAAGAAATGTACATCAAAAACTACACATTTTCATTGTATATTCAAGAAATGTACCACAAAACATACATATTTTCATTGTATATACCAGAAATGTACAGCAAAACATACACATTTTCATTGTACATTCAAGAAATGTACATCAAAACATACAAATCTTCATTGTATATACCAGAAATGTAGATCAAAGCACACATTTTCATTGTTCATTCAAGAAATGTACATCAAAAACTACACATTTTCATTGTATATTCAAGAAATGTACATCAAAACATACACATTTTCATTGTATATACAAGAAATGTACATCAAAACATACACATTTTCAGTGTACATTCAAGAAATGTACATCAAAACATACACATTTTCATTGTATATACAAGAAATGTACAGCAAAACATACACATTTTCATTGTATATTCAAGAAATGTACATCAAAACATACATATTTTCATTGTATATACCAGAAATGTACAGCAAAACATACACATTTTCATTGTATATTCAAGAAATGTACATCAAAACATACATATTTTCATTGTATATACCAGAAATGTACAGCAAAACATACACATTTTCATTGTACATTCAAGAAATGTACATCAAAACATACAAATTTTCATTGTATATACCAGAAATGTACATCAAAACATACACATTTTCATTGTACATTCAAGAAAAGTACATCAAAACATACACATTTTCATTGTATATACCAGAAATGTACATCAAAACACACATTTTCATTGTACATTCAAGAAATATACATCAAAACATACACATTTTGACTGCACATTCTAGAAATATACATCAAAACATAGACATTTTCATTGTATATACCAGAAATGCACATCAAAACATACACACTTTCATTGTACATTCAAGAACTGTACATCAAAACATACACATTTTCAGTGTACATTCAAGAAATGTACATCAAAACATACACATTTTCAGTGTACATTCAAGAAATGTACATCAAAACATACACATTTTCATTGTATATACAAGAAATGTACATCAAAACATACACATTTTCATTGTATATACAAGAAATGTATATCAAAACATACACATTTTCAGTGTACATTAAAGAAATGTACATCAAAACATACACATTTTCATTGTATATACAAGTAATGTACATCAAAACATACACATTTTCAGTGTACATTCAAGAAATGTACATCAAAACATACACATTTTCATTGTATATACAAGAAATGTACATCAAACCATACACATTTTCAGGGTACATTCAAGAAATGTTCATCAAAACATATACATTTTCATTGTATATACAAGAAATGTACATCAAAACATACACATTTTCAGTGTACATTCAAGAAATGTACATCAAAAAATACACATTTTCATTGTATATACAAGAAATGTACATCAAAACATACACATTTTCAGTGTACATTCAAGAAATGTACATCAAAACATACACATTTTCATTGTATATACAAGTAATGTACATCAAAACGTACACATTCTCAGTGTACATTCAAGAAATGTACATCAAAACATACACATTTTCATTGTATATACAAGAAATGTACATAAAACCATACACTTTTTCAGTGTACATTCAAGAAATGTACATCAAAACATATACATTTTCATTGTATATACAAGAAATGTACATCAAAACATACACATTTTCAGTGTACATTCAAGAAATGTACATGAAAACATATACATTTTCATTGTACATTCAAGAAATGTATATCAAAACATACACATTTTCAGATTACATTCAAGAAATGTACATCAAAGCATACACATTTTCATTGTATATACAAGAAATGTACATCAAAACATACACATCTTCATTGTACACTAAAGAAATGTACATCAAAACATACTCACTTTCAGTGTACATTCAAGAAATGTACATCAAAACATACATATTTTCATTGTATATACCAGAAATGTACAGCAAAACATACACATTTTCATTGTACATTCAAGAAATGTACATCAAAGCATACACATTTTCATTGTATATACCAGAAATCTACATCAAAACATACACATTTTCATTGTACGCTCAAGAAATGTACATCAAAACATACACATTTTCATTGTACATTCGAGAAATGTACATCAAAACATACACATTTTCATTGTACATTCAAGAAATGTACAACAAAACATACACATTTTCATTGTACATTCAAGGAATGTACATCAAAACATACACATTTTCATTGTACATTCAAGAAATGTACATCAAAACACACACATTTTCATTGTACACTCAAGAAATGTACATCAAAACATACACATTTTGAGTGTACATTCAAGAGATATACATCAAAACATGCACATTTTCATTGTATATACCAGAAATGTACATCAAAACATACACATTTTCATTGTATATACAAGAAATGTACATCAAAACATACACATTTTCATTGTACATTCAAGAAATGTACATCAAAACATACACATTTTCAGTGTACATTCAAGAAATGTATAACAAAAAATACACATTTTCAGTGTACATTCAAGAAATGTACTTGAAAACATACACATTTTCATTGTACATTCAAGAAATGTATAACAAAAAATACACATTTTCATTGTACATTCAATAAATATACATCAAAACATACACATTTTCATTGTACATTCAAGAAATGTACATCAAAACATACACATTTTCATTGTACACTCAAGAAATGTACATCAAAACATACACACTTTCATTGTACATTCTAGAAATATACATCAAAACATACACATTTTCATTGTATATACAAGAAATGTACATCAAAACATACACATTTTCATTGTACATTCAAGAAATGTACATCAAAACATACTAATTTTGAGTGTACATTCAAGAAATATACATCAAAAGATACACCTTTTCATTGTATATACCAGAAATGTACATCAAAACATACACATTTTCATTGTATATACCAGAAATGTACATCAAAACATATACATTTTCATTGTATATTCAAGAAATGTACATCAAAACATACACATTTTGAGTGTACATTCAAGAGATATACATCAAAACATGCACATTTTCATCGTATATACCAGAAATGTACATCAAAACATACACATTTTCATTGTATATACAAGAAATGTACATCAAAGCATACACATTTTCATTGTATATACCAGAAATGTACATCAAAACATACACATTTTCATTGTACAATCAAGAAATGTACATCAAAACATAAACATTTTCATTGTATATACCAGAAATGTACATCAAAACATACACATTTTCATTGTACATTCAAGAAATGTACATCAAAACATACCCATTTTCATTGTATATACCAGAAATGCACATCAAAACATACACATTTTCATTGTACATTCAAGAAATGTACATCAAAACATACACATTTTGAGTGTACATTCAAGAAGTATACATCAAAACATACACATTTTCATTGTATATACCAGAAATGCACATCAAAACATACACATTTTCATTGTACATTCAAGAACTGTACATCAAAACATACACATTTTCAGTGTACATTCAAGAAATGTACATCAAATCATACACATTTTCATTGTACACTCAAGAAATATACATCAAAACATACACATTTTCAGTGTACATTCAAGAAATGTACATAAAAAACTACACATTTTCATTGAATATACCAGAAATGTACATCAAAACATACACATTTTCATTGTACATTCAAGAAATCTACATCAGAACATACACATTTTCATTGTATATACCAGAAATGTACATCAAAACATACATATTTTCATTGAACACTCAAGAAATGTACATCAAAGCATACACATTTTCATTGTATATACCAGAAATGTACATCAAAACATACACATTTTCATTGTACAATCAAGAAATGTACATCAAAACATACACATTTTGACTGCACATTCTAGAAATATACATAAAAACATACACATTTTCATTGTACATTCAAGAAATGTACATCAGAACATACACATTTTCATTGTATATACCAGAAATGTACATCAAAACATACATATTTTCATTGTACACTCAAGAAATGTACATCAAAGCATACACATTTTCATTGTATATACCAGAAATGTACATCAAAACATACACATTTTCATTGTACATTCAAGAAATGTACATCAAAACATACACATTTTGACTGCACATTCTAGAAGTGTACATCAAAACATACACATTTTCAGTGTACATTCAAGAAATGTACATCAAAGCATACACATTTTCAGTGTACATTCAAGAAATGTACATCAAAACATACACATTTTCATTGTACATTCAAGAAATGTACATCAAAACATACACATTTTGACTGCACATTCTAGAAATATACATCAAAACATACACATTTTCATTGTATATACCAGAAATGCACATCAAAACATACACATTTTCAATGTACATTCAAGAACTGTACATCAAAACATACACATTTTCAGTGTACATTCAAGAAATGTACATCAAAACATACACATTTTCAGTGTACATTCAAGAAATGTCCATTAAAACATACACATTTTCATTGTATATACAAGTAATGTACATCAAAACATACACGTTTTCATTGTACATTCAAGAAATGTATATCAAAACATACACATTTTCAGTGTACATTCAAGAAATGTACATTAAAACATACACATTTTCATTGTATATACCAGAAATGTACATCAAAACATACACATTTTCATTGTACATTCAAGAAATGTACATAAAAACATACACATTTTGACTGCACATTCTAGAAATATACATCAAAACATACACATTTTTATTGTATATACCAGAAATGCACATCAAAACATACACATTTTCAATGTACATTCAAGAACTGTACATCAAAACATACACATTTTCAGTGTACATTCAAGAAATGTACATCAAAACATACACATTTTCATTGTATATACAAGAAATGTACATCAAAACATACACATTTTCAGTATACATTCAAGAAATGTACATCAAGACATACACATTTTCATTGTACATTCAAGAAATGTACATTAAAACATACACATTTTCAGTATACATTCAAGAAATGTACATCAAGACATCCACATTTTCATTGTATATTCAAGAAATGTACATCAAAACATACACATTTTCAGTATACATTCAAGAAATGTACATCAAGACATACACATTTTCATTGTACATACAAGAAATGTACATCAAAACATACACATTTTCAGTATACATTCAAGAAATGTCAATCAAGACATACACATTTTCATTGTATATTCAAGAAATGTACATTAAAACATACACATTTTCATTGTATATACAAGTAATGTACATCAAAACATACACATTTTCAGAGTACATTCAAGAAATGTACATCAAGACATACACATTTTCATTGTACATTCAAGAAATGTATATCAAAACATACACATTTTCAGTGTACATTCAAGAAATGTACATCAAAACATACACATTTTCATTGTATATACAAGAAATGTACATCAAAACATACACATTTTCAGTATACATTCAAGAAATGTACATGAAAACATATACATTTTCATTGTACATTCAAGAAATGTATATCAAAACATACACATTTTCAGTGTACATTCAAGAAATGTACATCACAACATACACATTTTCATTGTATATACAAGAAATGTACATCAAAACATACACATTTTCATTGTACACTAAAGAAATGTACATCAAAACATACACATTTTCAGTGTACATTCAAGAAATGTACATAAAAACATACACATTTTCATTGTACATTCAAGAAATGTAGATCAAAACATACACATTTTCATTGTACATTCAAGAAATGTACATCAAAACATACACATTTTTATTGTACACTCAAGAAATGTACATCTAAACATACACTTTTTCATTGTACATTCAAGAAATGTACATCAAAACATACACATTTTCGTTGTACATTCAAGAAATGTACATAAAAAAATACACATTTTCAGTGTACATTCAAGAAATGTATAACAAAAAATACACATTTTCAGTGTACATTCAAGAAATGTATAACAAAAAATACACATTTTCAATGTACATTCAAGAAATGTACATCAAAACATACACATTTTCAGTGTACATTCAAGAAATGTACATCAAAACATACACATTTTCAGTGTACATTCAAGAAATGTACATCAAAAACTACACATTTTCATTGTATATTCAAGAAATGTACATCAAAACATACATATTTTCATTGTATATACCAGAAATGTACAGCAAAACATACACATTTTCATTGTACATTCAAGAAATGTACATCAAAACATACACATTTTCATTGTATATACCAGAAATGTACATCAAAGCATACACATTTTCATTGTACATTCAAGAAATGTACATTAAAACATACCCATTTTCATTGTACATTCAAGAAATGTACATCAAAACATACACATTTTCATTGTATATACCAGAAATGCACATCAAAACATACACATTTTCATTGTACATACCAGAAATGTACATCAAAACATACACATTTTCATTGTACATTCAAGAAATGTACATCAAAACATACACATTTTGACTGCAGATTCTAGAAATATACATCAAAACATACACATTTTCATTGTATATACCAGAAATGCACATGAAAACATACACAATTTCATTGTACATTCAAGAACTGTACATCAAAACATACACATTTTCGGTGTACATTCAAGAAATGTACATCAAAACATACACATTTTCAGTGTACATTCAAGAAATGTACATCAAAACATACAAATTTTCATTGTATATACAAGAAATGTACATCAAAACATACACATTTTCATTGTATATACAAGAAATGTATATTAAAACATACACATTTTCAGTGTACATTCAAGAAATGTACATCAAAACATACACATTTTCATTGTATATACAAGTAATGTACATCAAAACATACACATATTCAGTGTACATTCAAGAAATGTACATCAAAACATACACATTTTCATTGTATATACAAGAAATGTACATCAAACCATACACATTTTCGGTGTACATTCAAGAAATGTACATCAAAACATATACATTTTCATTGTATATACAAGAAATGTATATCAAAACATACACATTTTCAGTGTACATTCAAGAAATGTACATGAAAACATATACATTTTCATTGTACATTCAAGAAATGTACATCAAAACATACACATTTTCATTGTACCTCCAGAAATCTACATCAAAACATACACATTTTCATTGTACACTCAAGAAATGTACATCAAAACATACACATTTTCATTGTACATTCAAGATATGTGTATCAAAACATACACATTTTCATTGTACATTCAAGAAATGTACATCAAAACATACACATTTTCATTGTACATTCAAGAAATGTACAACAAAACATACACATTTTCATTATACATTCAAGGAATGTACATCAAAACATACACATTTTCATTGTACATTCACGAAATGTACATCAAAACACACACATTTTCATTGTACACTCAAGAAATGTACATCAAAACATACACATTTTGAGTGTACATTCAAGAGATATACATCAAAACATGCACATTTTCATTGTATATACCAGAAATGTACATCAAAACATACACATTTTCATTGTATATACAAGAAATGTAAATCAAAACATACACATTTTCGTTGTACACTCAAGAAATGTACATCAAAACATACACATTTTCAGTGCACATTCAAGAAATGCACATCAAGACATACACATTTTCATTGTACATACAACAAATGTACATCAAAACATACACATTTTCAGTATACATTCAAGAAATGTCAATCAAGACATACACATTTTCATTGTATATTCAAGAAATGTACATTAAAACATACACATTTTCATTGTATATACAAGTAATGTACATCAAAACATACACATTTTCAGTGTACATTCAAGAAATGTACATCAAGACATACACATTTTCATTGTACATTCAAGAAATGTATATCAAAACATACACATTTTCAGTGTACATTCAAGAAATGTACATCAAAACATACACATTTTCATTGTATATACAAGAAATGTACATCAAAACTTACACATTTTCAGTATACATTCAAGAAATGTACATGAAAACATATACATTTTCATTGTACATTCAAGAAATGTATATCAAAACATACACATTTTCAGTGTACATTCAAGAAATGTACATCACAACATACACATTTTCATTGTATATACAAGAAATGTACATCAAAACATACACATTTTCATTGTACACTAAAGAAATGTACATCAAAACATACACATTTTCAGTGTACATTCAAGAAATGTACATAAAAACATACACATTTTCATTGTACATTCAAGAAATGTAGATCAAAACATACACATTTTCATTGTACATTCAAGAAATGTACATCAGAACATACACATTTTTATTGTACACTCAAGAAATGTACATCTAAACATACACTTTTTCATTGTACATTCAAGAAATGTACATCAAAACATACACATTTTCGTTGCACATTCAAGAAATGTACATAAAAAAATACACATTTTCAGTGTACATTCAAGAAATGTATAACAAAAAATACACATTTTCAGTGTACATTCAAGAAATGTATAACAAAAAATACACATTTTCAATGTACATTCAAGAAATGTACATCAAAACATACACATTTTCAGTGTACATTCAAGAAATGTACATCAAAACATACACATTTTCAGTGTACATTCAAGAAATGTACATCAAAAACTACACATTTTCATTGTATATTCAAGAAATGTACATCAAAACATACATATTTTCATTGTATATACCAGAAATGTACAGCAAAACATACACATTTTCATTGTACATTCAAGAAATGTACATCAAAACATACACATTTTCATTGTATATACCAGAAATGTACATCAAAACATAGACATTTTCATTGTACATTCAAGAAATGTACATCAAAACATACCCATTTTCATTGTACATTCAAGAAATGTACATCAAAACATACACATTTTCATTGTATATACCAGAAATGCACATCAAAACATACACATTTTCATTGTACATACCAGAAATGTACATCAAAACATACACATTTTCATTGTACATTCAAGAAATGTACATCAAAACATACACATTTTGACTGCAGATTCTAGAAATATACATCAAAACATACACATTTTCATTGTATATACCAGAAATGCACATGAAAACATACACAATTTCATTGTACATTCAAGAACTGTACATCAAAACATACACATTTTCGGTGTACATTCAAGAAATGTACATCAAAACATACACATTTTCAGTGTACATTCAAGAAATGTACATCAAAACATACAAATTTTCATTGTATATACAAGAAATGTACATCAAAACATACACATTTTCATTGTATATACAAGAAATGTATATTAAAACATACACATTTTCAGTGTACATTCAAGAAATGTACATCAAAACATACACATTTTCATTGTATATACAAGTAATGTACATCAAAACATACACATATTCAGTGTACATTCAAGAAATGTACATCAAAACATACACATTTTCATTGTATATACAAGAAATGTACATCAAACCATACACTTTTTCGGTGCACATTCAAGAAATGTACATCAAAACATATACATTTTCATTGTATATACAAGAAATGTATATCAAAACATACACATTTTCAGTGTACATTCAAGAAATGTACATGAAAACATATACATTTTCATTGTACATTCAAGAAATGTACATCAAAACATACACATTTTCATTGTACCTCCAGAAATCTACATCAAAACATACACATTTTCATTGTACACTCAAGAAATGTACATCAAAACATACACATTTTCATTGTACATTCAAGATATGTGTATCAAAACATACACATTTTCATTGTACATTCAAGAAATGTACATCAAAACATACACATTTTCATTGTACATTCAAGAAATGTACAACAAAACATACACATTTTCATTATACATTCAAGGAATGTACATCAAAACATACACATTTTCATTGTACATTCACGAAATGTACATCAAAACACACACATTTTCATTGTACACTCAAGAAATGTACATCAAAACATACACATTTTGAGTGTACATTCAAGAGATATACATCAAAACATGCACATTTTCATTGTATATACCAGAAATGTACATCAAAACATACACATTTTCATTGTATATACAAGAAATGTAAATCAAAACATACACATTTTCATTGCATATACAAGAAATGTATATCAAAACATACACATTTTCATTGTACATTCAAGAAATGTACATCAAAACATACACATTTTCGTTGTACACTCAAGAAATGTACATCAAAACATACACATTTTCAGTGCACATTCAAGAAATGCACATCAAAAACTACACATTTTCATTGTATATTCAAGAAATGTACATCAAAACATACACATTTTCATTGTATATACCAGAAATGTACATCAAAACATACACATTTTCATTGTACATTCAGGAAATGTACATCAAAACATACACATTTTCGTTGTATATACCAGAAATGTACATCAAAACATACACATTTTCATTGTACATTCAAGAAATGTACATCAAAACATACACATTTTGACTGCACATTCTAGAAATATACATCAAAACATACACATTTTCATTGTATATAACAGAAATGCACATCAAAACATACACATTTTCATTGTACATTCAAGAACTGTAAATCAAAACATACACATTTTCAGTGTACATTCAAGGAATGTACATCAAAACATACACATTTACAGTGTACATTCAAGAAATGTACATCAAAACATACACATTTTCATTGTATATACAAGAAATGTACATCAAAACATACACATTTTCATTGTATATACAAGTAATGTACATCAAAACATACACATTTTCAGTGTACATTCAAGAAATGTACATCAAGACATACACATTTTCATTGTACATTCAAGAAATGTATATCAAAACATACACATTTTCAGTGTACATTCAAGAAATGTACATCAAAACATACACATTTTCATTGTATATACAACAAATGTACATCAAAACATACACATTTTCAGTATACATTCAAGAAATGTACATGAAAACATATACATTTTCATTGTACATTCAAGAAATGTATATCAAAACATACACATTTTCAGTGTACATTCAAGAAATGTACATCAAAACATACACATTTTCATTGTATATACAAGAAATGTACATCAAAACATACACATTTTCATTGTACACTAAAGAAATGTACATCAAAACATACACATTTTCATTGTACATTCAAGAAATGTAGATCAAAACATACACATTTTCATTGTACATTCAAGAAATGTACATCAATACATACACATTTTCATTGTACACTAAAGAAATGTACATCAAAACATACTCATTTTCATTGTACATTCAAGAAATGTAGATCAAAACATACACATTTTCAGTGTACATTCAAGAAATGTACAACAAAACATACACATTTTCATTGTACATTCAAGAAATGTAGATCAAAACATACACATTTTCATTGTACATTCAAGAAATGTACATAAAAACATACACATTTTTATTGTACACTCAAGAAATGTACATCAAAACATACACTTTTTCATTGTACATTCAAGAAATGTATATCAAAACATACACATTTTCAGATTGCATTCAAGAAATGTACATCAAAACATACACATTTTCAGTGTACATTCAAGAAATGTACATCAAAACATACACATTTACAGTGTACATTCAAGAAATGTACATCAAAAACTACACATTTTCATTGTATATTCAAGAAATGTACATCATAACATACATATTTTCATTGTATATACCAGAAATGTACAGCAAAACATACACATTTTCATTGTACATTCAAAAATGTACATCAAAGCATACAAATTTTCATTGTATATACCAGAAATGTACATCAAAACATACACATTTTCATTGTACATTCAAGAAAAGTACATCAAAACATACACATTTTCATTGTATATACCAGAAATGTACATCAAAACATACACATTTTCATTGTACATTCAAGAAATGTACATCAAAACATACACATTTTGACTGCACATTCTAGAAATATACATCAAAACATACACATTTTCATTGTATATACCAGAAATGCACATCAAAACATACACACTTTCATTGTACATTCAAGAACTGTACATCAAAACATACACATTTTCAGTGTACATTCAAGAAATGTACATCAAAACATACACATTTTCAGTGTACATTCAAGAAATGTACATCAAAACATACACATTTTCATTGAATGTACAAGAAATGTACATCAAAACATACACATTTTCATTGTATATACAAGAAATGTATATCAAAACATACACATTTTCAGTGTACATTCAAGAAATGTACATCAAAACATACACATTTTCATTGTATATACAAGTAATGTACATCAAAACATACACATTTTCAGTGTACATTCAAGAAATGTACATCAAAACATACACATTTTCATTGTATATACAAGAAATGTACATCAAACCATCACATTTTCAGTGTACATTCAAGAAATGTACATCAAAACATATACATTTTCATTGTATATACAAGTAATGTACATCAAAACATACACATTTTCAGTGTACATTCAAGAAATCTACATCAAGACATACACATTTTCATTGTACATTCAAGAAATGTATATCAAAACATACACATTTTCAGTGTACATTCAAGAAATGTACATCAAAACATACACATTTTCATTGTATATACAAGAAATGTACATCAAAACATACACATTTTCAGTATACATTCAAGAAATGTACATCAAAACATACACATTTTCATTGTACACTAAAGAAATGTACATCAAAACATACACATTTTCATTGTACATTCAACAAATGTAGATCAAAACATACACATTTTCATTGTACATTCAAGAAATGTACATCAAAACATACACATTTTCATTGTACACTAAAGAAATGTACATCAAAACATACTCATTTTCATTGTACATTCAAGAAATGTAGATCAAAACATACACATTTTCAGTGTACATTCAAGAAATGTACAACAAAACATACACATTTTCATTGTACATTCAAGAAATGTAGATCAAAACATACACATTTTCATTGTACATTCAAGTAATGTACATAAAAACATACACATTTTTATTGTACACTCAAGAAATGTACATCAAAACATACACTTTTTCATTGTACATTCAAGAAATGTACATCAAAACATACACATTTTCAGATTGCATTCAAGAAATGTACATCAAAACATACACATTTTCAGTGTACATTCAAGAAATGTACATCAAAACATACACATTTACAGTGTACATTCAAGAAATGTACATCAAAAACTACACATTTTCATTGTATATTCAAGAAATGTACATTATAACATACATATTTTCATTGTATATACCAGAAATGTACAGCATAACATACACATTTTCATTGTACATTCAAAAATGTACATCAAAGCATACAAATTTTCATTGTATATACCAGAAATGTACATCAAAACATACACATTTTCATTGTACATTCAAGAAAAGTACATCAAAACATACACATTTTCATTGTATATACCAGAAATGTACATCAAAACATACACATTTTCATTGTACATTCAAGAAATGTACATCAAAACATACACATTTTGACTGCACATTCTAGAAATATACATCAGAACATACACATTTTCATTGTATATACCAGAAATGCACATCAAAACATACACACTTTCATTGTACATTCAAGAACTGTACATCAAGACATACACATTTTCAGTGTACATTCAAGAAATGTACATCAAAACATACACATTTTCAGTGTACATTCAAGAAATGTACATCAAAACATACACATTTTCATTGAATGTACAAGAAATGTACATCAAAACATACACATTTTCATTGTATATACAAGAAATGTATATCAAAACATACACATTTTCAGTGTACATTCAAGAAATGTACATCAAAACATACACATTTTCATTGTATATACAAGTAATGTACATCAAAACATACACATTTTCAGTGTACATTCAAGAAACGTACATCAAAACATACACATTTTCATTGTATATACAAGAAATGTACATCAAACCATCACATTTTCAGTGTACATTCAAGAAATGTACATCAAAACATATACACTTTCATTGTATATACAAGTAATGTACATCAAAACATACACATTTTCAGTGTACATTCAAGAAATGTACATCAAGACATACACATTTTCATTGTACATTCAAGAAATGTATATCAAAACATACACATTTTCAGTGTACATTCAAGAAATGTACATCAAAACATACACATTTTCATTGTATATACAAGAAATGTACATCAAAACATACACATTTTCAGTATACATTCAAGAAATGTACATGAAAACATATACATTTTCATTGTACATTCAAGAAATGTATATCAAAACATACACATTTTCAGTGTACATTCAAGAAATGTACATCACAACATACACATTTTCATTGTATATACAAGAAATGTACATCAAAACATACACATTTTCATTGTACCCTAAAGAAATGTACATCAAAACATACACATTTTCAGTGTATATTCAAGAAATGTACATAAAAACATACACATTTTCATTGTACATTCAAGAAATGTAGATCAAAACATACACATTTTCATTGTACATTCAAGAAATGTACATCAAAACATACACATTTTTATTGTACACTCAAGAAATGTACATCTAAACATACACTTTTTCATTGTACATTCAAGAAATGTACATAAAAAAATACACATTTTCAGTGTACATTCAAGAAATGTATAACAAAAAATACACATTTTCAGTGTACATTCAAGAAATGTATATCAAAAAAAATACACATTTTCAATGTACATTCAAGAAATGTACATCAAAACATACACATTTTCAGTGTACATTCAAGAAATGTACATCAAAACATACACATTTTCAGTGTACATTCAAGAAATGTACATCAAAAACTACACATTTTCATTGTATATTCAAGAAATGTACATCAAAACATACATATTTTCATTGTATATACCAGAAATGTACAGCAAAACATACACATTTTCATTGTACATTCAAGAAATGTACATCAAAACATACACATTTTCATTGTATATACCAGAAATGTACATCAAAACATACACATTTTCATTGTACATTCAAGAAATGTACATCAAAACATACCCATTTTCATTGTACATTCAAGAAATGTACATCAAAACATACACATTTTCATTGTTTATACCAGAAATGCACATCAAAACATACACATTTTCATTGTACATACCAGAAATGTACATCAAAACATACACATTTTCATTGTACATTCAAGAAATGTACATCAAAACATACACATTTTGACTGCAGATTCTAGAAATATACATCAAAACATACACATTTTCATTGTATATACCAGAAATGCACATGAAAACATACACAATTTCATTGTACATTCAAGAACTGTACATCAAAACATACACATTTTCGGTGTACATTCAAGAAATGTACATCAAAACATACACATTTTCAGTGTACATTCAAGAAATGTACATCAAAACATACAGATTTTCATTGTATATACAAGAAATGTACATCAAAACATACACATTTTCATTGTATATACAAGAAATGTATATTAAAACATACACATTTTCAGTGTACATTCAAGAAATGTACATCAAAACATACACATTTTCATTGTATATACAAGTAATGTACATCAAAACATACACATATTCAGTGTACATTCAAGAAATGTACATCAAAACATACACATTTTCATTGTATATACAAGAAATGTACATCAAACCATACACATTTTCGGTGTACATTCAAGAAATGTACATCAAAACATATACATTTTCATTGTATATACAAGAAATGTATATCAAAACATACACATTTTCAGTGTACATTCAAGAAATGTACATGAAAACATATACATTTTCATTGTACATTCAAGAAATGTACATCAAAACATACACATTTTCATTGTACCTCGAGAAATCTACATCAAAACATACACATTTTCATTGTACACTCAAGAAATGTACATCAAAACATACACATTTTCATTGTACATTCAAGATATGTGTATCAAAACATACACATTTTCATTGTACATTCAAGAAATGTACATCAAAACATACACATTTTCATTGTACATTCAAGAAATGTACAACAAAACATACACATTTTCATTATACATTCAAGGAATGTACATCAAAACATACACATTTTCATTGTACATTCACGAAATGTACATCAAAACACACACATTTTCATTGTACACTCAAGAAATGTACATCAAAACATACACATTTTGAGTGTACATTCAAGAGATATACATCATAACATGCACATTTTCATTGTATATACCAGAAATGTACATCAAAACATACACATTTTCATTGTATATACAAGAAATGTAAATCAAAACATACACATTTTCATTGCATATACAAGAAATGTATATCAAAACATACACATTTTCATTGTACATTCAAGAAATGTACATCAAAACATACACATTTTCGTTGTACACTCAAGAAATGTACATCAAAACATACACATTTTCAGTGCACATTCAAGAAATGCACATCAAAAACTACACATTTTCATTGTATATTCAAGAAATGTACATCAAAACATACACATTTTCATTGTATATACCAGAAATGTACATCAAAACATACACATTTTCATTGTACATTCAGGAAATGTACATCAAAACATACACATTTTCGTTGTATATACCAGAAATGTACATCAAAACATACACATTTTCATTGTACATTCAAGAAATGTACATCAAAACATACACATTTTGACTGCACATTCTAGAAATATACATCAAAACATACACATTTTCATTGTATATAACAGAAATGCACATCAAAACATACACATTTTCATTGTACATTCAAGAACTGTACATCAAAACATACACTTTTTCAGTGTACATTCAAGGAATGTACATCAAAACATACACATTTACAGTGTACATTCAAGAAATGTACATCAAAACATACACATTTTCATTGTATATACAAGAAATGTACATCAAAACATACACATTTTCATTGTATATACAAGTAATGTACATCAAAACATACACATTTTCAGTGTACATTCAAGAAATGTACATCAAGACATACACATTTTCATTGTACATTCAAGAAATGTATATCAAAACATACACATTTTCAGTGTACATTCAAGAAATGTACATCAAAACATACACATTTTCATTGTATATACAACAAATGTACATCAAAACATACACATTTTCAGTATACATTCAAGAAATGTACATGAAAACATATACATTTTCATTGTACATTCAAGAAATGTATATCAAAACATACACATTTTCAGTGTACATTCAAGAAATGTACATCAAAACATACACATTTTCATTGTATATACAAGAAATGTACATCAAAACATACACATTTTCATTGTACACTAAAGAAATGTACATCAAAACATACACATTTTCATTGTACATTCAAGAAATGTAGATCAAAACATACACATTTTCATTGTACATTGAAGAAATGTACATCAAAACATACACATTTTCATTGTACACTAAAGAAATGTACATCAAAACATACACATTTTCATTGTACATTCAAGAAATGTAGATCAAAACATACACATTTTCAGTGTACATTCAAGAAATGTACAACAAAACATACACATTTTCATTGTACATTCAAGAAATGTAGATCAAAACATACACATTTTCATTGTACATTCAAGAAATGTACATCAAAACATACACATTTTTATTGTACACTCAAGAAATGTACATCAAAACATACACTTTTTCATTGTACATTCAAGAAATGTATATCAAAACATACACATTTTCAGATTGCATTCAAGAAATGTACATCAAAACATACACATTTTCAGTGTACATTCAAGAAATGTACATCAAAACATACACATTTACAGTGTACATTCAAGAAATGTACATCAAAAACTACACATTTTCATTGTATATTCAAGAAATGTACATCATAACATACATATTTTCATTGTATATACCAGAAATGTACAGCAAAACATACACATTTTCATTGTACATTCAAAAATGTACATCAAAGCATACAAATTTTCATTGTATATACCAGAAATGTACATCAAAACATACACATTTTCATTGTACATTCAAGAAAAGTACATCAAAACATACACATTTTCATTGTATATACCAGAAATGTACATCAAAACATACACATTTTCATTGTACATTCAAGAAATGTACATCAAAACATACACACTTTGACTGCACATTCTAGAAATATACATCAAAACATACACATTTTCATTGTATATACCAGAAATGCACATCAAAACATACACACTTTCATTGTACATTCAAGAACTGTACATCAAAACATACACATTTTCAGTGTACATTCAAGAAATGTACATCAAAACATACACATTTTCAGTGTACATTCAAGAAATGTACATCAAAACATACACATTTTCATTGTATGTACAAGAAATGTACATCAAAACATACACATTTTCATTGTATATACAAGAAATGTATATCAAAACATACACATTTTCAGTGTACATTCAAGAAATGTACATCAAAACATACACATTTTCATTGTATATACAAGTAATGTACATCAAAACATACACATTTTCAGTGTACATTCAAGAAATGTACATCAAAACATACACATTTTCATTGTATATACAAGAAATGTACATCAAACCATCACTTTTTCAGTGTACATTCAAGAAATGTACATCAAAACATATACATTTTCATTGTATATACAAGTAATGTACATCAAAACATACACATTTTCAGTGTACATTCAAGAAATGTACATCAAGACATACACATTTTCATTGTACATTCAAGAAATGTATATCAAAACATACACATTTTCAGTGTACATTCAAGAAATGTACATCAAAACATACACATTTTCATTGTATATACAAGAAATGTACATCAAAACATACACATTTTCAGTATACATTCAAGAAATGTACATGAAAACATATACATTTTCATTGTACATTCAAGAAATGTATATCAAAACATACACATTTTCAGTGTACATTCAAGAAATGTACATCACAACATACACATTTTTTTGTATATACAAGAAATGTACATCAAAACATACACATTTTCATTGTACCCTAAAGAAATGTACATCAAAACATACACATTTTCAGTGTATATTCAAGAAATGTACATAAAAACATACACATTTTCATTGTACATTCAAGAAATTTAGATCAAAACATACACATTTTCATTGTACATTCAAGAAATGTACATCAAAACATACACATTTTTATTGTACACTCAAGAAATGTACATCTAAACATACACTTTTTCATTGTACATTCAAGAAATGTACATAAAAAAATACACATTTTCAGTGTACATTCAAGAAATGTATAACAAAAAATACACATTTTCAGTGTACATTCAAGAAATGTATATCAAAAAAAATACACATTTTCAATGTACATTCAAGAAATGTACATCAAAACATACACATTTTCAGTGTACATTCAAGAAATGTACATCAAAACATACACATTTTCAGTGTACATTCAAGAAATGTACATCAAAAACTACACATTTTCATTGTATATTCAAGAAATGTACATCAAAACATACATATTTTCATTGTATATACCAGAAATGTACAGCAAAACATACACATTTTCATTGTACATTCAAGAAATGTACATCATAACATACACATTTTCATTGTATATACCAGAAATGTACATCAAAACATACACATTTTCATTGTACATTCAAGAAATGTACATCAAAACATACCCATTTTCATTGTACATTCAAGAAATGTACATCAAAACATACACATTTTCATTGTTTATACCAGAAATGCACATCAAAACATACACATTTTCATTGTACATACCAGAAATGTACATCAAAACATACACATTTTCATTGTACATTCAAGAAATGTACATCAAAACATACACATTTTGACTGCAGATTCTAGAAATATACATCAAAACATACACATTTTCATTGTATATACCAGAAATGCACATAAAAACATACACAATTTCATTGTACATTCAAGAACTGTACATCAAAACATACACATTTTCGGTGTACATTCAAGAAATGTACATCAAAACATACACATTTTCAGTGTACATTCAAGAAATGTACATCAAAACATACAGATTTTCATTGTATATACAAGAAATGTACATCAAAACATACACATTTTCATTGTATATACAAGAAATGTATATTAAAACATACACATTTTCAGTGTACATTCAAGAAATGTACATCAAAGCATACACATTTTCATTGTATATACAAGTAATGTACATCAAAACATACACATATTCAGTGTACATTCAAGAAATGTACATCAAAACATACACATTTTCATTGTATATACAAGAAATGTACATCAAACCATACACATTTTCGGTGTACATTCAAGAAATGTACATCAAAACATATACATTTTCATTGTATATACAAGAAATGTATATCAAAACATACACATTTTCAGTGTACATTCAAGAAATGTACATGAAAACATATACATTTTCATTGTACATTCAAGAAATGTACATCAAAACATACACATTTTCATTGTACCTCAAGAAATCTACATCAAAACATACACATTCTCATTGTACACTCAAGAAATGTACATCAAAACATACACATTTTCATTGTACATTCAAGATATGTGTATCAAAACATACACATTTTCATTGTACATTCAAGAAATGTACATCAAAACATACACATTTTCATTGTACATTCAAGAAATGTACAACAAAACATACACATTTTCATTATACATTCAAGGAATGTACATCAAAACATACACATTTTCATTGTACATTCACGAAATGTACATCAAAACACACACATTTTCATTGTACACTCAAGAAATGTACATCAAAACATACACATTTTGAGTGTACATTCAAGAGATATACATCATAACATGCACATTTTCAGTGTACATTCAAGAAATGTACATCAAGACATACACATTTTCATTGTACATTCAAGAAATGTATATCAAAACATACACATTTTCAGTGTACATTCAAGAAATGTACATCAAGACATACACATTTTCATTGTACATTCAAGAAATGTATATCAAAACATACACATTTTCAGTGTACATTCAAGAAATGTACATCAAAACATACACATTTTCATTGTATATACAAGAAATGTACATAAAAACATACACATTTTCAGTATACATTCAAGAAATGTACATGAAAACATATACATTTTCATTGTACATTCAAGAAATGTATATCAAAACATACACATTTTCAGTGTACATTCAAGAAATGTACATCACAACATACACATTTTCATTGTATATACAAGAAATGTACATCAAAACATACACATTTTCATTGTACCCTAAAGAAATGTACATCAAAACATACACATTTTCAGTGTATATTCAAGAAATGTACATAAAAACATACACATTTTCATTGTACATTCAAGAAATGTAGATCAAAACATACACATTTTCATTGTACATTCAAGAAATGTACATCAAAACATACACATTTTTATTGTACACTCAAGAAATGTACATCTAAACATACACTTTTTCATTGTACATTCAAGAAATGTACATAAAAAAATACACATTTTCAGTGTACATTCAAGAAATGTATAACAAAAAATACACATTTTCAGTGTACATTCAAGAAATGTATATCAAAAAAAATACACATTTTCAATGTACATTCAAGAAATGTACATCAAAACATACACATTTTCAGTGTACATTCAAGAAATGTACATCAAAACATACACATTTTCAGTGTACATTCAAGAAATGTACATCAAAAACTACACATTTTCATTGTATATTCAAGAAATGTACATCAAAACATACATATTTTCATTGTATATACCAGAAATGTACAGCAAAACATACACATTTTCATTGTACATTCAAGAAATGTACATCAAAACATACACATTTTCATTGTATATACCAGAAATGTACATCAAAACATACACATTTTCATTGTACATTCAAGAAATGTACATCAAAACATACCCATTTTCATTGTACATTCAAGAAATGTACATCAAAACATACACATTTTCATTGTTTATACCAGAAATGCACATCAAAACATACACATTTTCATTGTACATACCAGAAATGTACATCAAAACATACACATTTTCATTGTACATTCAAGAAATGTACATCAAAACATACACATTTTGACTGCAGATTCTAGAAATATACATCAAAACATACACATTTTCATTGTATATACCAGAAATGCACATGAAAACATACACAATTTCATTGTACATTCAAGAACTGTACATCAAAACATACACATTTTCGGTGTACATTCAAGAAATGTACATCAAAACATACACATTTTCAGTGTACATTCAAGAAATGTACATCAAAACATACAGATTTTCATTGTATATACAAGAAATGTACATCAAAACATACACATTTTCATTGTATATACAAGAAATGTATATTAAAACATACACATTTTCAGTGTACATTCAAGAAATGTACATCAAAACATACACATTTTCATTGTATATACAAGTAATGTACATCAAAACATACACATATTCAGTGTACATTCAAGAAATGTACATCAAAACATACACATTTTCATTGTATATACAAGAAATGTACATCAAACCATACACATTTTCGGTGTACATTCAAGAAATGTACATCAAAACATATACATTTTCATTGTATATACAAGAAATGTATATCAAAACATACACATTTTCAGTGTACATTCAAGAAATGTACATGAAAACATATACATTTTCATTGTACATTCAAGAAATGTACATCAAAACATACACATTTTCATTGTACCTCGAGAAATCTACATCAAAACATACACATTTTCATTGTACACTCAAGAAATGTACATCAAAACATACACATTTTCATTGTACATTCAAGATATGTGTATCAAAACATACACATTTTCATTGTACATTCAAGAAATGTACATCAAAACATACACATTTTCATTGTACATTCAAGAAATGTACAACAAAACATACACATTTTCATTATACATTCAAGGAATGTACATCAAAACATACACATTTTCATTGTACATTCACGAAATGTACATCAAAACACACACATTTTCATTGTACACTCAAGAAATGTACATCAAAACATACACATTTTGAGTGTACATTCAAGAGATATACATCATAACATGCACATTTTCATTGTATATACCAGAAATGTACATCAAAACATACACATTTTCATTGTATATACAAGAAATGTAAATCAAAACATACACATTTTCATTGCATATACAAGAAATGTATATCAAAACATACACATTTTCATTGTACATTCAAGAAATGTACATCAAAACATACACATTTTCGTTGTACACTCAAGAAATGTACATCAAAACATACACATTTTCAGTGCACATTCAAGAAATGCACATCAAAAACTACACATTTTCATTGTATATTCAAGAAATGTACATCAAAACATACACATTTTCATTGTATATACCAGAAATGTACATCAAAACATACACATTTTCATTGTACATTCAGGAAATGTACATCAAAACATACACATTTTCGTTGTATATACCAGAAATGTACATCAAAACATACACATTTTCATTGTACATTCAAGAAATGTACATCAAAACATACACATTTTGACTGCACATTCTAGAAATATACATCAAAACATACACATTTTCATTGTATATAACAGAAATGCACATCAAAACATACACATTTTCATTGTACATTCAAGAACTGTACATCAAAACATACACTTTTTCAGTGTACATTCAAGGAATGTACATCAAAACATACACATTTACAGTGTACATTCAAGAAATGTACATCAAAACATACACATTTTCATTGTATATACAAGAAATGTACATCAAAACATACACATTTTCATTGTATATACAAGTAATGTACATCAAAACATACACATTTTCAGTGTACATTCAAGAAATGTACATCAAGACATACACATTTTCATTGTACATTCAAGAAATGTATATCAAAACATACACATTTTCAGTGTACATTCAAGAAATGTACATCAAAACATACACATTTTCATTGTATATACAACAAATGTACATCAAAACATACACATTTTCAGTATACATTCAAGAAATGTACATGAAAACATATACATTTTCATTGTACATTCAAGAAATGTATATCAAAACATACACATTTTCAGTGTACATTCAAGAAATGTACATCAAAACATACACATTTTCATTGTATATACAAGAAATGTACATCAAAACATACACATTTTCATTGTACACTAAAGAAATGTACATCAAAACATACACATTTTCATTGTACATTCAAGAAATGTAGATCAAAACATACACATTTTCATTGTACATTGAAGAAATGTACATCAAAACATACACATTTTCATTGTACACTAAAGAAATGTACATCAAAACATACACATTTTCATTGTACATTCAAGAAATGTAGATCAAAACATACACATTTTCAGTGTACATTCAAGAAATGTACAACAAAACATACACATTTTCATTGTACATTCAAGAAATGTAGATCAAAACATACACATTTTCATTGTACATTCAAGAAATGTACATCAAAACATACACATTTTTATTGTACACTCAAGAAATGTACATCAAAACATACACTTTTTCATTGTACATTCAAGAAATGTATATCAAAACATACACATTTTCAGATTGCATTCAAGAAATGTACATCAAAACATACACATTTTCAGTGTACATTCAAGAAATGTACATCAAAACATACACATTTACAGTGTACATTCAAGAAATGTACATCAAAAACTACACATTTTCATTGTATATTCAAGAAATGTACATCATAACATACATATTTTCATTGTATATACCAGAAATGTACAGCAAAACATACACATTTTCATTGTACATTCAAAAATGTACATCAAAGCATACAAATTTTCATTGTATATACCAGAAATGTACATCAAAACATACACATTTTCATTGTACATTCAAGAAAAGTACATCAAAACATACACATTTTCATTGTATATACCAGAAATGTACATCAAAACATACACATTTTCATTGTACATTCAAGAAATGTACATCAAAACATACACACTTTGACTGCACATTCTAGAAATATACATCAAAACATACACATTTTCATTGTATATACCAGAAATGCACATCAAAACATACACACTTTCATTGTACATTCAAGAACTGTACATCAAAACATACACATTTTCAGTGTACATTCAAGAAATGTACATCAAAACATACACATTTTCAGTGTACATTCAAGAAATGTACATCAAAACATACACATTTTCATTGTATGTACAAGAAATGTACATCAAAACATACACATTTTCATTGTATATACAAGAAATGTATATCAAAACATACACATTTTCAGTGTACATTCAAGAAATGTACATCAAAACATACACATTTTCATTGTATATACAAGTAATGTACATCAAAACATACACATTTTCAGTGTACATTCAAGAAATGTACATCAAAACATACACATTTTCATTGTATATACAAGAAATGTACATCAAACCATCACTTTTTCAGTGTACATTCAAGAAATGTACATCAAAACATATACATTTTCATTGTATATACAAGTAATGTACATCAAAACATACACATTTTCAGTGTACATTCAAGAAATGTACATCAAGACATACACATTTTCATTGTACATTCAAGAAATGTATATCAAAACATACACATTTTCAGTGTACATTCAAGAAATGTACATCAAAACATACACATTTTCATTGTATATACAAGAAATGTACATCAAAACATACACATTTTCAGTATACATTCAAGAAATGTACATGAAAACATATACATTTTCATTGTACATTCAAGAAATGTATATCAAAACATACACATTTTCAGTGTACATTCAAGAAATGTACATCACAACATACACATTTTTTTGTATATACAAGAAATGTACATCAAAACATACACATTTTCATTGTACCCTAAAGAAATGTACATCAAAACATACACATTTTCAGTGTATATTCAAGAAATGTACATAAAAACATACACATTTTCATTGTACATTCAAGAAATTTAGATCAAAACATACACATTTTCATTGTACATTCAAGAAATGTACATCAAAACATACACATTTTTATTGTACACTCAAGAAATGTACATCTAAACATACACTTTTTCATTGTACATTCAAGAAATGTACATAAAAAAATACACATTTTCAGTGTACATTCAAGAAATGTATAACAAAAAATACACATTTTCAGTGTACATTCAAGAAATGTATATCAAAAAAAATACACATTTTCAATGTACATTCAAGAAATGTACATCAAAACATACACATTTTCAGTGTACATTCAAGAAATGTACATCAAAACATACACATTTTCAGTGTACATTCAAGAAATGTACATCAAAAACTACACATTTTCATTGTATATTCAAGAAATGTACATCAAAACATACATATTTTCATTGTATATACCAGAAATGTACAGCAAAACATACACATTTTCATTGTACATTCAAGAAATGTACATCAAAACATACACATTTTCATTGTATATACCAGAAATGTACATCAAAACATACACATTTTCATTGTACATTCAAGAAATGTACATCAAAACATACCCATTTTCATTGTACATTCAAGAAATGTACATCAAAACATACACATTTTCATTGTTTATACCAGAAATGCACATCAAAACATACACATTTTCATTGTACATACCAGAAATGTACATCAAAACATACACATTTTCATTGTACATTCAAGAAATGTACATCAAAACATACACATTTTGACTGCAGATTCTAGAAATATACATCAAAACATACACATTTTCATTGTATATACCAGAAATGCACATGAAAACATACACAATTTCATTGTACATTCAAGAACTGTACATCAAAACATACACATTTTCGGTGTACATTCAAGAAATGTACATCAAAACATACACATTTTCAGTGTACATTCAAGAAATGTACATCAAAACATACAGATTTTCATTGTATATACAAGAAATGTACATCAAAACATACACATTTTCATTGTATATACAAGAAATGTATATTAAAACATACACATTTTCAGTGTACATTCAAGAAATGTACATCAAAACATACACATTTTCATTGTATATACAAGTAATGTACATCAAAACATACACATATTCAGTGTACATTCAAGAAATGTACATCAAAACATACACATTTTCATTGTATATACAAGAAATGTACATCAAACCATACACATTTTCGGTGTACATTCAAGAAATGTACATCAAAACATATACATTTTCATTGTATATACAAGAAATGTATATCAAAACATACACATTTTCAGTGTACATTCAAGAAATGTACATGAAAACATATACATTTTCATTGTACATTCAAGAAATGTACATCAAAACATACACATTTTCATTGTACCTCAAGAAATCTACATCAAAACATACACATTCTCATTGTACACTCAAGAAATGTACATCAAAACATACACATTTTCATTGTACATTCAAGATATGTGTATCAAAACATACACATTTTCATTGTACATTCAAGAAATGTACATCAAAACATACACATTTTCATTGTACATTCAAGAAATGTACAACAAAACATACACATTTTCATTATACATTCAAGGAATGTACATCAAAACATACACATTTTCATTGTACATTCACGAAATGTACATCAAAACACACACATTTTCATTGTACACTCAAGAAATGTACATCAAAACATACACATTTTGAGTGTACATTCAAGAGATATACATCATAACATGCACATTTTCATTGTATATACCAGAAATGTACATCAAAACATACACATTTTCATTGTATATACAAGAAATGTAAATCAAAACATACACATTTTCATTGCATATACAAGAAATGTATATCAAAACATACACATTTTCATTGTACATTCAAGAAATGTACATCAAAACATACACATTTTCGTTGTACACTCAAGAAATGTACATCAAAACATACACATTTTCAGTGTACATTCAAGAAATGTACATCAAAACATACACATTTTCATTGTATATACAAGAAATGTACATCAAACCATCACTTTTTCAGTGTACATTCAAGAAATGTACATCAAAACATATACATTTTCATTGTATATACAAGTAATGTACATCAAAACATACACATTTTCAGTGTACATTCAAGAAATGTACATCAAGACATACACATTTTCATTGTACATTCAAGAAATGTATATCAAAACATACACATTTTCAGTGTACATTCAAGAAATGTACATCAAAACATACACATTTTCATTGTATATACAAGAAATGTACATCAAAACATACACATTTTCAGTATACATTCAAGAAATGTACATGAAAACATATACATTTTCATTGTACATTCAAGAAATGTATATCAAAACATACACATTTTCAGTGTACATTCAAGAAATGTACATCACAACATACACATTTTCATTGTATATACAAGAAATGTACATCAAAACATACACATTTTCATTGTACCCTAAAGAAATGTACATCAAAACATACACATTTTCAGTGTATATTCAAGAAATGTACATAAAAACATACACATTTTCATTGTACATTCAAGAAATGTAGATCAAAACATACACATTTTCATTGTACATTCAAGAAATGTACATCAAAACATACACATTTTTATTGTACACTCAAGAAATGTACATCTAAACATACACTTTTTCATTGTACATTCAAGAAATGTACATAAAAAAATACACATTTTAAGTGTACATTCAAGAAATGTATAACAAAAAATACACATTTTCAGTGTACATTCAAGAAATGTATATCAAAAAAAATACACATTTTCAATGTACATTCAAGAAATGTACATCAAAACATACACATTTTCAGTGTACATTCAAGAAATGTACATCAAAACATACACATTTTCAGTGTACATTCAAGAAATGTACATCAAAAACTACACATTTTCATTGTATATTCAAGAAATGTACATCAAAACATACATATTTTCATTGTATATACCAGAAATGTACAGCAAAACATACACATTTTCATTGTACATTCAAGAAATGTACATCAAAACATACACATTTTCATTGTATATACCAGAAATGTACATCAAAACATACACATTTTCATTGTACATTCAAGAAATGTACATCAAAACATACCCATTTTCATTGTACATTCAAGAAATGTACATCAAAACATACACATTTTCATTGTTTATACCAGAAATGCACATCAAAACATACACATTTTCATTGTACATACCAGAAATGTACATCAAAACATACACATTTTCATTGTACATTCAAGAAATGTACATCAAAACATACACATTTTGACTGCAGATTCTAGAAATATACATCAAAACATACACATTTTCATTGTATATACCAGAAATGCACATGAAAACATACACAATTTCATTGTACATTCAAGAACTGTACATCAAAACATACACATTTTCGGTGTACATTCAAGAAATGTACATCAAAACATACACATTTTCAGTGTACATTCAAGAAATGTACATCAAAACATACAGATTTTCATTGTATATACAAGAAATGTACATCAAAACATACACATTTTCATTGTATATACAAGAAATGTATATTAAAACATACACATTTTCAGTGTACATTCAAGAAATGTACATCAAAACATACACATTTTCATTGTATATACAAGTAATGTACATCAAAACATACACATATTCAGTGTACATTCAAGAAATGTACATCAAAACATACACATTTTCATTGTATATACAAGAAATGTACATCAAACCATACACATTTTCGGTGTACATTCAAGAAATGTACATCAAAACATATACATTTTCATTGTATATACAAGAAATGTATATCAAAACATACACATTTTCAGTGTACATTCAAGAAATGTACATGAAAACATATACATTTTCATTGTACATTCAAGAAATGTACATCAAAACATACACATTTTCATTGTACCTCAAGAAATCTACATCAAAACATACACATTTTCATTGTACACTCAAGAAATGTACATCAAAACATACACATTTTCATTGTACATTCAAGATATGTGTATCAAAACATACACATTTTCATTGTACATTCAAGAAATGTACATCAAAACATACACATTTTCATTGTACATTCAAGAAATGTAAAACAAAACATACACATTTTCATTATACATTCAAGGAATGTACATCAAAACATACACATTTTCATTGTACATTCACGAAATGTACATCAAAACACACACATTTTCATTGTACACTCAAGAAATGTACATCAAAACATACACATTTTGAGTGTACATTCAAGAGATATACATCATAACATGCACATTTTCATTGTATATACCAGAAATGTACATCAAAACATACACATTTTCATTGTATATACAAGAAATGTAAATCAAAACATACACATTTTCATTGCATATACAAGAAATGTATATCAAAACATACACATTTTCATTGTACATTCAAGAAATGTACATCAAAACATACACATTTTCGTTGTACACTCAAGAAATGTACATCAAAACATACACATTTTCAGTGTACATTCAAGAAATGCACATCAAAAACTACACATTTTCATTGTATATTCAAGAAATGTACATCAAAACATACACATTTTCATTGTATATACCAGAAATGTACATCAAAACATACACATTTTCATTGTACATTCAGGAAATGTACATCAAAACATACACATTTTCGTTGTATATACCAGAAATGTACATCAAAACATACACATTTTCATTGTACATTCAAGAAATGTACATCAAAACATACACATTTTGACTGCACATTCTAGAAATATACATCAAAACATACACATTTTCATTGTATATAACAGAAATGCACATCAAAACATACACATTTTCATTGTACATTCAAGAACTGTACATCAAAACATACACTTTTTCAGTGTACATTCAAGGAATGTACATCAAAACATACACATTTACAGTGTACATTCAAGAAATGTACATCAAAACATACACATTTTCATTGTATATACAAGAAATGTACATCAAAACATACACATTTTCATTGTATATACAAGTAATGTACATCAAAACATACACATTTTCAGTGTACATTCAAGAAATGTACATCAAGACATACACATTTTCATTGTACATTCAAGAAATGTAGATCAAAACATACACATTTTCAGTGTACATTCAAGAAATGTACAACAAAACATACACATTTTCATTGTACATTCAAGAAATGTAGATCAAAACATACACATTTTCATTGTACATTCAAGAAATGTACATCAAAACATACACATTTTTATTGTACACTCAAGAAATGTACATCAAAACATACACTTTTTCATTGTACATTCAAGAAATGTATATCAAAACATACACATTTTCAGATTGCATTCAAGAAATGTACATCAAAACATACACATTTTCAGTGTACATTCAAGAAATGTACATCAAAACATACACATTTACAGTGTACATTCAAGAAATGTACATCAAAAACTACACATTTTCATTGTATATTCAAGAAATTGTACATCATAACATACATATTTTCATTGTATATACCAGAAATGTACAGCAAAACATACACATTTTCATTGTACATTCAAAAATGTACATCAAAGCATACAAATTTTCATTGTATATACCAGAAATGTACATCAAAACATACACATTTTCATTGTACATTCAAGAAAAGTACATCAAAACATACACATTTTCATTTTATATACCAGAAATGTACATCAAAACATACACATTTTCATTGTACATTCAAGAAATGTACATCAAAACATACACATTTTGACTGCACATTCTAGAAATATACATCAAAACATACACATTTTCATTGTATATACCAGAAATGCACATCAAAACATACACACTTTCATTGTACATTCAAGAACTGTACATCAAAAGATACACATTTTCAGTGTACTTTCAAGAAATGTACATCAAAACATACACATTTTCAGTGTACATTCAAGAAATGTACATCAAAACATACACATTTTCATTGTATGTACAAGAAATGTACATCAAAACATACACATTTTCATTGTATATACATGAAATGTATATCAAAACATACACATTTTCAGTGTACATTCAAGAAATGTACATCAAAACATACACATTTTCATTGTATATACAAGTAACGTACATCAAATCATACACATTTTCAGTGTACATTCAAGAAATGTACATCAAAACATATACATTTTCATTGTATATACAAGTAATGTACATCAAAACATACACATTTTCAGTGTACATTCAAGAAATGTACATCAAGACATACACATTTTCATTGTACATTCAAGAAATGTATATCAAAACATACACATTTTCAGTGTACATTCAAGAAATGTACATCAAAACATACACATTTTCATTGTATATACAAGAAATGTACATCAAAACATACACATTTTCAGTATACATTCAAGAAATGTACCTGAAAGCATATACATTTTCATTGTACATTCAAGAAATGTATATCAAAACATACACATTTTCATTGTACATTCAAGAAATGTACATCAAAACATACACATTTTCATTGTATATACAAGAAATGTACATCAAAACATATACACTTTCATTGTACATTCAAGAAATGTATATCAAAACATACACATTTTCAGTGTACATTCAAGAAATGTACATCAAAACATACACATTTTCATTGTATATACAAGAAATGTACATCAAAACATACACATTTTCATTGTACACTAAAGAAATGTACATCAAAACATACACATTTTCATTGTACATTCAAGAAATGTAGATCAAAACATACACATTTTCATTGTACATTCAAGAAATGTACATCAAAACATACACATTTTCATTGTACACTAAAGAAATGTACATCAAAACATACACATTTTCATTGTACATTCAAGAAATGTAGATCAAAACATACACATTACAGTGTACATTCAAGAAATGTACAACAAAACATACACATTTTCATTGTACATTCAAGAAATGTAGATCAAAACATACACATTTTGACTGCACATTCTAGAAATATACATCAAAACATACACATTTTCATTGTATATACCAGAAATGCACATCAAAACATACACATTTTCATTGTACATTCAAGAAATGTACATCAAAACATACACATTTTGACGTCACATTCTAGAAATATACATCAAAACATACACATTTTCATTGTATATACCAGAAATGCACATCAAAACATACACACTTTCATTGTACATTCAAGAACTGTACATCAAAACATACACATTTTCAGTGTACATTCAAGAAATGTACATCAAAACATACACATTTTCAGTGTACATTCAAGAAATGTACATCAAAACATACACATTTTCATTGTATGTACAAGAAATGTACATCAAAACATACACATTTTCATTGTATATACAAGAAATGTATATCAAAACATACACATTTTCAGTGTACATTCAAGAAATGTACATCAAAACATACACATTTTCATTGTATATACAAGTAATGTACATCAAAACATACACATTTTCAGTGTACATTCAAGAAATGTACATCAAAACATACACATTTTCATTGTATATACAAGAAATGTACATCAAACCATCACATTTTCAGTGTACATTCAAGAAATGTACATCAAAACATATACATTTTCATTGTATATACAAGTAATGTACATCAAAACATACACATTTTCAGTGTACATTCAAGAAATGTACATCAAGACATACACATTTTCATTGTACATTCAAGAAATGTATATCAAAACATACACATTTTCAGTGTACATTCAAGAAATGTACATCAAAACATACACATTTTCATTGTATATACAAGAAATGTACATCAAAACATACACATTTTCAGTATACATTCAAGAAATGTACATGAAAACATATACATTTTCATTGTACATTCAAGAAATGTATATCAAAACATACACATTTTCAGTGTACATTCAAGAAAGGTACATCACAACATACACATTTTCATTGTATATTAAGAAATGTACATCAAAACATACACATTTTCATTGTACACTAAAGAAATGTACATCAAAACATACACATTTTCAGTGTACATTCAAGAAATGTACATAAAAGCATACACATTTTCATTGTACATTCAAGAAATGTAGATCAAAACATACACATTTTCATTGTACATTCAAGAAATGTACATCAAAACATACACATTTTTATTGTACACTCAAGAAATGTACATCTAAACATACACTTTTTCATTGTACATTCAAGAAATGTACATAAAAAAATACACATTTTCAGTGTACATTCAAGAAATGTATAACAAAAAATACACATTTTCAGTGTACATTCAAGAAATGTATAACAAAAAATACACATTTTCAATGTACATTCAAGAAATGTACATCAAAACATACACATTTTCAGTGTACATTCAAGAAATGTACATCAAAACATACACATTTTCAGTGTACATTCAAGAAATGTACATCAAAAACTACACATTTTCATTGTATATTCAAGAAATGTACATCAAAACATACATATTTTCATTGTATATACCAGAAATGTACAGCAAAACATACACATTTTCATTGTACATTCAAGAAATGTACATCAAAACATACACATTTTCATTGTATATACCAGAAATGTACATCAAAACATACACATTTTCATTGTACATTCAAGAAATGTACATCAAAACATACCCATTTTCATTGTACATTCAAGAAATGTACATCAAAACATACACATTTTCATTGTATATACCAGAAATGCACATCAAAACATACACATTTTCATTGTACATACCAGAAATGTACATCAAAACATACACATTTTCATTGTAAATTCAAGAAATGTACATCAAAACATACACATTTTGACTGCAGATTCTAGAAATATACATCAAAACATACACATTTTCATTGTATATACCAGAAATGCACATGAAAACATACACAATTTCATTGTACATTCAAGAACTGTACATCAAAACATACACATTTTCGGTGTACATTCAAGAAATGTACATCAAAACATACACATTTTCAGTGTACATTCAAGAAATGTACATCAAAACATACAGATTTTCATTGTATATACAAGAAATGTACATCAAAACATACACATTTTCATTGTATATACAAGAAATGTATATTAAAACATACACATTTTCAGTGTACATTCAAGAAATGTACATCAAAACATACACATTTTCATTGTATATACAAGTAATGTGCATCAAAACATACACATATTCAGTGTGCATTCAAGAAATGTACATCAAAACATACACATTTTCATTGTATATACAAGAAATGTACATCAAACCATACACATTTTCGGTGTACATTCAAGAAATGTACATCAAAACATATACATCTTCATTGTATATACAAGAAATGTATATCAAAACATACACATTTTCAGTGTACATTCAAGAAATGTACATGAAAACATATACATTTTCATTGTACATTCAAGAAATGTACATCAAAACATACACATTTTCATTGTACCTCAAGAAATCTACATCAAAACATACACATTTTCATTGTACACTCAAGAAATGTACATCAAAACATACACATTTTCATTGTACATTCAAGATATGTGTATCAAAACATACACATTTTCATTGTACATTCAAGAAATGTACATCAAAACATACACATTTTCATTGTACATTCAAGAAATGTACAACAAAACATACACATTTTCATTATACATTCAAGGAATGTACATCAAAACATACACATTTTCATTGTACATTCACAAAATGTACATCAAAACACACACATTTTCATTGTACACTCAAGAAATGTACATCAAAACATACACATTTTGAGTGTACATTCAAGAGATATACATCATAACATGCACATTTTCATTGTATATACCAGAAATGTACATCAAAACATACACATTTTCATTGTATATACAAGAAATGTAAATCAAAACATACACATTTTCATTGCATATACAAGAAATGTATATCAAAACATACACATTTTCATTGTACATTCAAGAAATGTACATTAAAACATACACATTTTCGTTGTACACTCAAGAAATGTACATCAAAACATACACATTTTCAGTGCACATTCAAGAAATGCACATCAAAAACTACACATTTTCATTGTATATTCAAGAAATGTACATCAAAACATACACATTTTCATTGTATATACCAGAAATGTACATCAAAACATACACATTTTCATTGTACATTCAGGAAATGTACATCAAAACATACACATTTTCGTTGTATATTCCAGAAATGTACATCAAAACATACACATTTTCATTGTACATTCAAGAAATGTACATCAAAACATACACATTTTGACTGCACATTCTAGAAATATACATCAAAACATACACATTTTCATTGTATATAACAGAAATGCACATCAAAACATACACATTTTCATTGTACATTCAAGAACTGTACATCAAAACATACACATTTTCAGTGTACATTCAAGGAATGTACATCAAAACATACACATTTACAGTGTACATTCAAGAAATGTACATCAAAACATACACATTTTCATTGTATATACAAGAAATGTACATCAAAACATACACATTTTCATTGTATATACAAGAAATGTACATCAAAACATACACATTTTCATTGTACACTAAAGAAATGTACATCAAAACATACACATTTTCATTGTACATTCAAGAAATGTAGATCAAAACATACACATTTTCATTGTACATTCAAGAAATGTACATCAAAACATACACATTTTCATTGTACACTAAAGAAATGTACATCAAAACATACACATTTTCATTGTACATTCAAGAAATGTAGATCAAAACATACACATTTTCAGTGTACATTCAAGAAATGTACAACAAAACATACACATTTTCATTGTACATTCAAGAAATGTAGATCAAAACATACACATTTTCATTGTACATTCAAGAAATGTACATCAAAACATACACATTTTTATTGTACACTCAAGAAATGTACATCAAAACATACACTTTTTCATTGTACATTCAAGAAATGTATATCAAAACATACACATTTTCAGATTGCATTCAAGAAATGTACATCAAAACATACACATTTTCAGTGTACATTCAAGAAATGTACATCAAAACATACACATTTACAGTGTACATTCAAGAAATGTACATCAAAAACTACACATTTTCATTGTATATTCAAGAAATGTACATCATAACATACATATTTTCATTGTATATACCAGAAATGTACAGCAAAACATACACATTTTCATTGTACATTCAAAAATGTACATCAAAGCATACAAATTTTCATTGTATATACCAGAAATGTACATCAAAACATACACATTTTCATTGTACATTCAAGAAAAGTACATCAAAACATACACATTTTCATTGTATATACCAGAAATGTACATCAAAACATACACATTTTCATTGTACATTCAAGAAATGTACATCAAAACATACACATTTTGACTGCACACTCTAGAAATATACATCAAAACATACACATTTTCATTGTATATACCAGAAATGCACATCAAAACATACACACTTTCATTGTACATTCAAGAACTGTACATCAAAACATACACATTTTCAGTGTACTTTCAAGAAATGTACATCAAAACATACACATTTTCAGTGTACATTCAAGAAATGTACATCAAAACATACACATTTTCATTGTATGTACAAGAAATGTACATCAAAACATACACATTTTCATTGTATATACATGAAATGTATATCAAAACATACACATTTTCAGTGTACATTCAAGAAATGTACATCAAAACATACACATCTTCATTGTATATACAAGTAATGTACATCAAATCATACACATTTTCAGTGTACATTCAAGAAATGTACATCAAAACATATACATTTTCATTGTATATACAAGTAATGTACATCAAAACATACACATTTTCAGTGTACATTCAAGAAATGTACATCAAGACATACACATTTTCATTGTACATTCAAGAAATGTATATCAAAACATACACATTTTCAGTGTACATTCAAGAAATGTACATCAAAACATACACATTTTCATTGTATATACAAGAAATGTACATCAAAACATACACATTTTCAGTATACATTCAAGAAATGTACCTGAAAACATATACATTTTCATTGTACATTCAAGAAATGTATATCAAAACATACACATTTTCATTGTACATTCAAGAAATGTACATCAAAACATACACATTTTCATTGTATATACAAGAAATGTACATCAAAACATATACACTTTCATTGTACATTCAAGAAATGTATATCAAAACATACACATTTTCAGTGTACATTCAAGAAATGTACATCAAAACATACACATTTTCATTGTATATACAAGAAATGTACATCAAAACATACACATTTTCATTGTACACTAAAGAAATGTACATCAAAACATACACATTTTCATTGTACATTCAAGAAATGTAGATCAAAACATACACATTTTCATTGTACATTCAAGAAATGTACATCAAAACATACACATTTTCATTGTACACTAAAGAAATGTACATCAAAACATACACATTTTCATTGTACATTCAAGAAATGTAGATCAAAACATACACATTACAGTGTACATTCAAGAAATGTACAACAAAACATACACATTTTCATTGTACATTCAAGAAATGTAGATCAAAACATACACATTTTGACTGCACATTCTAGAAATATACATCAAAACATACACATTTTCATTGTATATACCAGAAATGCACATCAAAACATACACATTTTCATTGTACATTCAAGAAATGTACATCAAAACATACACATTTTGACTGCACATTCTAGAAATATACATCAAAACATACACATTTTCATTGTAT
This sequence comes from Tenodera sinensis, assembly GCA_030765045.1. NCBI lineage: Eukaryota > Metazoa > Arthropoda > Insecta > Mantodea > Mantidae > Tenodera > Tenodera sinensis. The sequence goes on along the minus strand of CM060970.1, from coordinate 109,522,194 downwards.
ATACCAGAAATGCACATCAAAACATACACACTTTCATTGTACATTCAAGAACTGTACATCAAAACATACACATTTTCAGTGTACATTCAAGAAATGCACATCAAAACATACACATTTTCAGTGTACATTCAAGAAATGTACATCAAAACATACACATTTTCATTGTATGTACAAGAAATGTACATCAAAACATACACATTTTCATTGTATATACAAGAAATGTATATCAAAACATACACATTTTCAGTGTACATTCAAGAAATGTACATCAAAACATACACATTTTCATTGTATATACAAGTAATGTACATCAAAACATACACATTTTCAGTGTACATTCAAGAAATGTACATCAAAACATACACATTTTCATTGTATATACAAGAAATGTACATCAAACCATCACATTTTCAGTGTACATTCAAGAAATGTACATCAAAACATATACATTTTCATTGTATATACAAGTAATGTATATCAAAACATACACATTTTCAGTGTACATTCAAGAAATGTACATCAAGACATACACATTTTCATTGTACATTCAAGAAATGTATATCAAAACATACACATTTTCAGTGTACATTCAAGAAATGTACATCAAAACATACACATTTTCATTGTATATACAAGAAATGTACATCAAAACATACACATTTTCAGTATACATTCAAGAAATGTACATGAAAACATATACATTTTCATTGTACATTCAAGAAATGTATATCAAAACATACACATTTTCAGTGTACATTCAAGAAAGGTACATCACAACATACACATTTTCATTGTATATTAAGAAATGTACATCAAAACATACACATTTTCATTGTACACTAAAGAAATGTACATCAAAACATACACATTTTCAGTGTACATTCAAGAAATGTACATAAAAGCATACACATTTTCATTGTACATTCAAGAAATGTAGATCAAAACATACACATTTTCATTGTACATTCAAGAAATGTACATCAAAACATACACATTTTTATTGTACACTCAAGAAATGTACATCTAAACATACACTTTTTCATTGTACATTCAAGAAATGTACATAAAAAAATACACATTTTCAGTGTACATTCAAGAAATGTATAACAAAAAATACACATTTTCAGTGTACATTCAAGAAATGTATAACAAAAAATACACATTTTCAATGTACATTCAAGAAATGTACATCAAAACATACACATTTTCAGTGTACATTCAAGAAATGTACATCAAAACATACACATTTTCAGTGTACATTCAAGAAATGTACATCAAAAACTACACATTTTCATTGTATATTCAAGAAATGTACATCAAAACATACATATTTTCATTGTATATACCAGAAATGTACAGCAAAACATACACATTTTCATTGAACATTCAAGAAATGTACATCAAAACATACACATTTTCATTGTATATACCAGAAATGTACATCAAAACATACACATTTTCATTGTACATTCAAGAAATGTACATCAAAACATACCCATTTTCATTGTACATTCAAGAAATGTACATCAAAACATACACATTTTCATTTTATATACCAGAAATGCACATCAAAACATACACATTTTCATTGTACATACCAGAAATGTACATCAAAACATACACATTTTCATTGTAAATTCAAGAAATGTACATCAAAACATACACATTTTGACTGCAGATTCTAGAAATATACATCAAAACATACACATTTTCATTGTATATACCAGAAATGCACATGAAAACATACACAATTTCATTGTACATTCAAGAACTTTACATCAAAACATACACATTTTCGGTGTACATTCAAGAAATGTACATCAAAACATACACATTTTCAGTGTACATTCAAGAAATGTACATCAAAGCATACAGATTTTCATTGTATATACAAGAAATGTACATCAAAACATACACATTTTCATTGTATATACAAGAAATGTATATTAAAACATACACATTTTCAGTGTACATTCAAGAAATGTACATCAAAACATACACATTTTCATTGTATATACAAGTAATGTACATCAAAACATACACATATTCAGTGTGCATTCAAGAAATGTACATCAAAACATACACATTTTCATTGTATATACAAGAAATGTACATCAAACCATACACATTTTCGGTGTACATTCAAGAAATGTACATCAAAACATATACATTTTCATTGTATATTCAAGAAATGTATATCAAAACATACACATTTTCAGTGTACATTCAAGAAATGTACATGAAAACATATACATTTTCATTGTACATTCAAGAAATGTACATCAAAACATACACATTTTCATTGTACCTCAAGAAATCTACATCAAAACATACACATTTTCATTGTACACTCAAGAAATGTACATCAAAACATACACATTTTCATTGTACATTCAAGATATGTGTATCAAAACATACACATTTTCATTGTACATTCAAGAAATGTACATCAAAACATACACATTTTCATTGTACATTCAAGAAATGTACAACAAAACATACACATTTTCATTATACATTCAAGGAATGTACATCAAAACATACACATTTTCATTGTACATTCACAAAATGTACATCAAAACACACACATTTTCATTGTACACTCAAGAAATGTACATCAAAACATACACATTTTGAGTGTACATTCAAGAGATATACATCATAACATGCACATTTTCATTGTATATACCAGAAATGTACATCAAAACATACACATTTTCATTGTATATACAAGAAATGTAAATCAAAACATACACATTTTCATTGCATATACAAGAAATGTATATCAAAACATACACATTTTCATTGTACATTCAAGAAATGTACATCAAAACATACACATTTTCGTTGTACACTCAAGAAATGTACATCAAAACATACACATTTTCAGTGCACATTCAAGAAATGCACATCAAAAACTACACATTTTCATTGTATATTCAAGAAATGTACATCAAAACATACACATTTTCATTGTATATACCAGAAATGTACATCAAAACATACACATTTTCATTGTACATTCAGGAAATGTACATCAAAACATACACATTTTCGTTGTATATACCAGAAATGTACATCAAAACATACACATTTTCATTGTACATTCAAGAAATGTACATCAAAACATACACATTTTGACTGCACATTCTAGAAATATACATCAAAACATACACATTTTCATTGTATATAACAGAAATGCACATCAAAACATACACATTTTCAGTGTACATTCAAGAACTGTACATCAAAACATACACATTTTCAGTGTACATTCAAGGAATGTACATCAAAACATACACATTTACAGTGTACATTCAAGAAATGTACATCAAAACATACACATTTTCATTGTATATACAAGAAATGTACATCAAAACATACACATTTTCATTGTATATACAAGTAATGTACATCAAAACATACACATTTTCAGTGTACATTCAAGAAATGTACATCAAGACATACACATTTTCATTGTACATTCAAGAAATGTATATCAAAACATACACATTTTCAGTGTACATTCAAGAAATGTACATCAAAACATACACATTTTCATTGTATATACAACAAATGTACATCAAAACATACACATTTTCAGTATACATTCAAGAAATGTACATGAAAACATATACATTTTCATTGTACATTCAAGAAATGTATATCAAAACATACACATTTTCAGTGTACATTCAAGAAATGTACATCAAAACATACACATTTTCATTGTATATACAAGAAATGTACATCAAAACATACACATTTTCATTGTACACTAAAGAAATGTACATCAAAACATACACATTTTCATTGTACATTCAAGAAATGTAGATCAAAACATACACATTTTCATTGTACATTCAAGAAATGTACATCAAAACATACACATTTTCATTGTACACTAAAGAAATGTACATCAAAACATACACATTTTCATTGTACATTCAAGAAATGTATATCAAAACATACACATTTTCAGTGTGCATTCAAGAAATGTACATCAAAACATACACATTTTCATTGTATATACAAGAAATGTACATCAAAACATACACATTTTCAGTATACATTCAAGAAATGTACATGAAAACATATACATTTTCATTGTACATTCAAGAAATGTATATCAAAACATACACATTTTCAGTGTACATTCAAGAAAGGTACATCACAACATACACATTTTCATTGTATATTAAGAAATGTACATCAAAACATACACTTTTTCATTGTACACTAAAGAAATGTACATCAAAACATACACATTTTCAGTGTACATTCAAGAAATGTACATAAAAGCATACACATTTTCATTGTACATTCAAGAAATGTAGATCAAAACATACACATTTTCATTGTACATTCAAGAAATGTACATCAAAACATACACATTTTTATTGTACACTCAAGAAATGTACATCTAAACATACACTTTTTCATTGTACATTCAAGAAATGTACATAAAAAAATACACATTTTCAGTGTACATTCAAGAAATGTATAACAAAAAATACACATTTTCAGTGTACATTCAAGAAATGTATAACAAAAAATACACATTTTCAATGTACATTCAAGAAATGTACATCAAAACATACACATTTTCAGTGTACATTCAAGAAATGTACATCAAAACATACACATTTTCAGTGTACATTCAAGAAATGTACATCAAAAACTACACATTTTCATTGTATATTCAAGAAATGTACATCAAAACATACATATTTTCATTGTATATACCAGAAATGTACAGCAAAACATACACATTTTCATTGTACATTCAAGAAATGTACATCAAAACATACACATTTTCATTGTATATACCAGAAATGTACATCAAAACATACACATTTTCATTGTACATTCAAGAAATGTACATCAAAACATACCCATTTTCATTGTACATTCAAGAAATGTACATCAAAACATACACATTTTCATTGTATATACCAGAAATGCACATCAAAACATACACATTTTCATTGTACATACCAGAAATGTACATCAAAACATACACATTTTCATTGTAAATTCAAGAAATGTACATCAAAACATACACATTTTGACTGCAGATTCTAGAAATATACATCAAAACATACACATTTTCATTGTATATACCAGAAATGCACATGAAAACATACACAATTTCATTGTACATTCAAGAACTGTACATCAAAACATACACATTTTCGGTGTACATTCAAGAAATGTACATCAAAACATACACATTTTCAGTGTACATTCAAGAAATGTACATCAAAACATACAGATTTTCATTGTATATACAAGAAATGTACATCAAAACATACACATTTTCATTGTATATACAAGAAATGTATATTAAAACATACACATTTTCAGTGTACATTCAAGAAATGTACATCAAAACATACACATTTTCATTGTATATACAAGTAATGTACATCAAAACATACACATATTCAGTGTACATTCAAGAAATGTACATCAAAACATACACATTTTCATTGTATATACAAGAAATGTACATCAAACCATACACATTTTCGGTGTACATTCAAGAAATGTACATCAAAACATATACATTTTCATTGTATATACAAGAAATGTATATCAAAACATACACATTTTCAGTGTACATTCAAGAAATGTACATGAAAACATATACATTTTCATTGTACATTCAAGAAATGTACATCAAAACATACACATTTTCATTGTACCTCAAGAAATCTACATCAAAACATACACATTTTCATTGTACACTCAAGAAATGTACATCAAAACATACACATTTTCATTGTACATTCAAGATATGTGTATCAAAACATACACATTTTCATTGTACATTCAAGAAATGTACATCAAAACATACACATTTTCATTGTACATTCAAGAAATGTACAACAAAACTTACACATTTTCATTATACATTCAAGGAATGTACATCAAAACATACACATTTTCATTGTACATTCACAAAATGTACATCAAAACACACACATTTTCATTGTACACTCAAGAAATGTACATCAAAACATACACATTTTGAGTGTACATTCAAGAGATATACATCATAACATGCACATTTTCATTGTATATACCAGAAATGTACATCAAAACATACACATTTTCATTGTATATACAAGAAATGTAAATCAAAACATACACATTTTCATTGCATATACAAGAAATGTATATCAAAACATACACATTTTCATTGTACATTCAAGAAATGTACATCAAAACATACACATTTTCGTTGTACACTCAAGAAATGTACATCAAAACATACACATTTTCAGTGCACATTCAAGAAATGCACATCAAAAACTACACATTTTCATTGTATATTCAAGAAATGTACATCAAAACATACACATTTTCATTGTATATACCAGAAATGTACATCAAAACATACACATTTTCATTGTACATTCAGGAAATGTACATCAAAACATACACATTTTCGTTGTATATACCAGAAATGTACATCAAAACATACACATTTTCATTGTACATTCAAGAAATGTACATCAAAACATACACATTTTGACTGCACATTCTAGAAATATACATCAAAACATACACATTTTCATTGTATATAACAGAAATGCACATCAAAACATACACATTTTCATTGTACATTCAAGAACTGTACATCAAAACATACACATTTTCAGTGTACATTCAAGGAATGTACATCAAAACATACACATTTACAGTGTACATTCAAGAAATGTACATCAAAACATACACATTTTCATTGTATATACAAGAAATGTACATCAAAACATACACATTTTCATTGTATATACAAGTAATGTACATCAAAACATACACATTTTCAGTGTACATTCAATAAATGTAAATCAAGACATACACATTTTCATTGTACATTCAAGAAATGTATATCAAAACATACACATTTTCAGTGTGCATTCAAGAAATGTACATCAAAACATACACATTTTCATTGTATATACAACAAATGTACATCAAAACATACACATTTTCAGTATACATTCAAGAAATGTACATGAAAACATATACATTTTCATTGTACATTCAAGAAATGTATATCAAAACATACACATTTTCAGTGTACATTCAAGAAATGTACATCAAAACATACACATTTTCATTGTATATACAAGAAATGTACATCAAAACATACACATTTTCATTGTACACTAAAGAAATGTACATCAAAACATACACATTTTCATTGTACATTCAAGAAATGTAGATCAAAACATACACATTTTCATTGTACATTCAAGAAATGTACATCAAAACATACACATTTTCATTGTACACTAAAGAAATGTACATCAAAACATACACATTTTCATTGTACATTCAAGAAATGTAGATCAAAACATACACATTTTCAGTGTACATTCAAGAAATGTACAACAAAACATACACATTTTCATTGTACATTCAAGAAATGTAGATCAAAACATACACATTTTCATTGTACATTCAAGAAATGTACATCAAAACATACACATTTTTATTGTACACTCAAGAAATGTACATCAAAACATACACTTTTTCATTGTACATTCAAGAAATGTATTTCAAAACATACACATTTTCAGATTGCATTCAAGAAATGTACATCAAAACATACACATTTTCAGTGTACATTCAAGAAATGTATATCAAAACATACACATTTACAGTGTACATTCAAGAAATGTACATCAAAAACTACACATTTTCATTGTATATTCAAGAAATGTACATCATAACATACATATTTTCATTGTATATACCAGAAATGTACAGCAAAACATACACATTTTCATTGTACATTCAAAAATGTACATCAAAGCATACAAATTTTCATTGTATATACCAGAAATGTACATCAAAACATACACATTTTCATTGTACATTCAAGAAAAGTACATCAAAACATACACATTTTCATTGTATATACCAGAAATGTACATCAAAACATACACATTTTCATTGTACATTCAAGAAATGTACATCAAAACATACACATTTTGACTGCACATTCTAGAAATATACATCAAAACATACACATTTTCATTGTATATACCAGAAATGCACATCAAAACATACACACTTTCATTGTACATTCAAGAACTGTACATCAAAACATACACATTTTCAGTGTACATTCAAGAAATGTACATCAAAACATACACATTTTCAGTGTACATTCAAGAAATGTACATCAAAACATACACATTTTCATTGTATGTACAAGAAATGTACATCAAAACATACACATTTTCATTGTATATACAAGAAATGTATATCAAAACATACACATTTTCAGTGTACATTCAAGAAATGTACATCAAAACATACACATTTTCATTGTATATACAAGTAATGTACATCAAAACATACACATTTTCAGTGTACATTCAAGAAATGTACATCAAGACATACACATTTTCATTGTACATTCAAGAAATGTATATCAAAACATACACATTTTCAGTGTACATTCAAGAAATGTACATCAAAACATACACATTTTCATTGTATATACAAGAAATGTACATCAAAACATACACATTTTCAGTATACATTCAAGAAATGCACATGAAAACATATACATTTTCATTGTACATTCAAGAAATGTATATCAAAACATACACATTTTCAGTGTACATTCAAGAAATGTACATCAAAACATACACATTTTCATTGTATATACAAGAAACATACACATTTTTATTGTACACTAAAGAAATGTACATCAAAACATACACATTTTCATTGTACATTCAAGAAATGTAGATCAAAACATACACATTTTCATTGTACATTCAAGAAATGTACATCAAAACATACACATTTTCATTGGATATACAAGAAATGTACATCAAAACATACACATTTTCAGTGTACATTCAAGAAATGTACATCAAAACATACACATTTTCATTGTATATACAAGAAATGTACATCAAAACATACACATTTTCATTGTACATTCAAGAAATGTACATCAAAACATACACATTTTCATTGTATATACAAGAAATGTACATCAAAACATATACACTTCCATTGTACATTCAAGAAATGTATATCAAAACATACACATTTTCAGTGTACATTCAAGAAATGTACATCAAAACATACACATTTTCATTGTATATACAAGAAATGTACATCAAAACATACACATTTTCCTTGTACACTAAAGAAATGTACATCAAAACATACACATTTTCATTGTACATTCAAGAAATGTAGATCAAAACATACACATTTTCATTGTACATTCAAGAAATGTACATCAAAACATACACATTTTCATTGTACACTAAAGAAATGTACATCAAAACATACACATTTTCATTGTACATTCAAGAAATGTAGATCAAAACATACACATTACAGTGTACATTCAAGAAATGTACAACAAAACATACACATTTTCATTGTACATTCAAGAAATGTAGATCAAAACATACACATTTTCATTGTACATTCAAGAAATGTACATCAAAGCATACACATTTTTATTGTGCACTCAAGAAATGTACATCAAAACATACACTTTTTCATTGTACATTCAAGAAATGTATATCAAAACATACACATTTTCAGATTACATTCAAGAAATGTACATCAAAACATACACATTTTCAGTGTACATTCAAGAAATGTATAACAAAAAATACACATTTTCAGTGTACATTCAAGAAATGTATAACAAAAAATACACATTTTCATTGTACATTCATGAAATGTACATCAAAACATACACATTTTCAGTGTACATCAAGAAATGTACATCAAAAACTACACATTTTCATTGTATATTCAAGAAATGTACATCAAAACATACATATTTTCATTGTATATACCAGAAATGTACAGCAAAACATACACATTTTCATTGTACATTCAAGAAATGTACATCAAAGCAAACAAATTTTCATTGTATATACCAGAAATGTACATCAAAACATACACATTTTCATTGTACATTCAAGAAAAGTACATCAAAACATACACATTTTCATTGTATATTCAAGAAATGTACATCAAAGCATACAAAATTTCATTGTACATTCAAGAAATGTACATCAAAGCATACAAATTTTCATTGGATATACCAGAAATGTACATCAAAACATACACATTTTCATTGTACATTCAAGAAATGTACATCAAAGCATACAAATTTTCATTGGATATTCCAGAAATGTACATCAAAACATACACATTTTCATTGTACATTCAAGAAATGTACATCAAAACATACACATTTTGACTGCACATTCTAGAAATATACATCAAAACATACACATTTTCATTGTATATACCAGAAATGCACATCAAAGCATACACACTTTCATTGTACATTCAAAAACTGTACATCAAAACATACACATTTTCAGTGTACATTCAAGAAATGTACATCAAAACATACACATTTTCAGTGTACATTCAAGAAATGTACATCAAAACATACACATTTTCATTGTATATACAAGAAATGTACATCAAAACATACACATTTTCATTGTATATACAAGAAATGTACATCAAAACATACACATTTTCAGTGTACATTCAAGAAATGTACATCAAAACATACACATTTTCATTGTATATACAAGTAATGTACATCAAAACATACACATTTTCAGTGTACATTCAAGAAATGTACATCAAAACATACACATTTTCATGGTACATTCAAGAAATGTACATCAACACATACACATTTTCAGTGTACATTCAAGAAATGTACATCAAAACATACACATTTTCATTGTATATACAAGAAATGTACATAACCATACACATTTTCAGTGTACATTCAAGAAATGTACATCAAAACATATACATTTTCATTGTATATACAAGAAATGTACATCAAAACATACACATTTTCAGTGTACATTCAAGAAATGTACATGAAAACATATACATTTTCATTGTACATTCAAGAAATGTATATCAAAACATACACATTTTCAGATTACATTCAAGAAATGTACATCAAAGCATACACATTTTCATTGTATATACAAGAAATGTACATCAAAACATACACATCTTCATTGTACACTAAAAAAATGTACATCAAAACATACACACTTTCAGTGTACATTCAAGAAATGTACATCAAAACATACACGTTTTCATTGTACATTCAAGAAATGTACATCAAAACATACACATTTTTATTGTACATTCAAGAAATGTACATCAAAACATACACATTTTCATTGTACCTCAAGAAATCTACATTAAACATACACATTTTCATTGTACACTCAAGAAATGTACATCAAAACATACACATTTTCATTCTACATTCAAGAAATGTATATCAAAACATACACATTTTCATTGTACATTCAAGAAACGTACATCAAAACATACACATTTTCATTGTACATTCAAGAAATGTATATCAAAACATACACATTTTCAGTGTACATTCAAGAAATGTACATCAAAACATACACACTTTCATTGTATATACAAGAAATGTACATCAAAACATACACATTTTCATTGTACACTAAAGAAATGTACATCAAAACATACACATTTTCATTGTACATTCAAGAAATGTAGATCAAAACATACACATTTTCATTGTACATTCAAGAAATGTACATCAAAACATACACATTTTCATTGTACAATAAAGAAATGTACATCAAAACATACACATTTTCATTGTACATTCAAGAAATGTAGATCAAAACATACACATTTTCAGTGTACATTCAAGAAATGTACAACAAAACATACACATTTTCATTGTACATTCAAGAAATGTAGATCAAAACATACACATTTTCATTGTACATTCAAGAAATGTACATCAAAACATACACATTTTTATTGTACACTCAAGAAATGTACATCAAAACATACACTTTTTCATTGTACATTCAAGAAATGTATATCAAAACATACACATTTTCAGATTACATTCAAGAAATGTACATCAAAACATACACATTTTCAGTGTACATTCAAGAAATGTATAACAAAAAATACACATTTTCAGTGTACATTCAAGAAATGTATAACAAAAAATACACATTTTCATTGTACATTCAAGAAATGTACATCAAAACATACACATTTTCATTGTACATTCAAGAAATGTATATCAAAACATACACATTTTCAGATTACATTCAAGAAATGTACATCAAAACATACACATTTTCAGTGTACATTCAATAAATATACATCAAAAAATACACATTTTCAGTGTACATTCAAGAAATGTATAAAAAAAAATACACATTTTCAGTGTACATTCAAGAAATGTACATCAAAACATACACATTTTCAGTGTACATTCATGAAATGTACATCAAAACATACACATTTTCATTGTACATTCAAGAAATGTATATCAAAACATACACATTTTCATTGTATATACAAGTAATGTACATCAAAACATACACATTTTCAGTGTACATTCAAGAAATGTACATCAAAACATACACATTTTCATTGTACATTCAAGAAATGTATATCAAAACATACACATTTTCAGATTACATTCAAGAAATGTACATCAAAACATACACATTTTCAGTGTACATTCAAGAAATGTATAACAAAAAATACACATTTTCAATGTACATTCAAGAAATGTATAACAAAAAATACACATTTTCAGTGTACATTCAAGAAATGTACATCAAAACATACACATTTTCAGTGTATATTCAAGAAATGTACATCAAAAACTACACATTTTCATTGTATATTCAAGAAATGTACATCAAAACATACATATTTTCATTGTACATTCAAGAAATGTACATCAAAAACTACACATTTTCAGTGTACATTCAAGAAATGTACATCAAAAACTACACATTTTCATTGTATATACCAGAAATGTACAGCAAAACATACACATTTTCATTGTACATTCAAAAATGTACATCAAAGCATACAAATTTTCATTGTATATACCAGAAATGTACATAAAAAACTACACATTTTCATTGTATATTCAAGAAATGTACATCAAAACATACACATTTTCATTGTAAATTCAAGAAATGTACATCAAAACATACACATTTTCAGTGTACATTCAAGAAATGTACATCAAAAACTACACATTTTCATTGTATATACCAGAAATATACAGCAAAACATACACATTTTCATTGTACATTCAAAAATGTACATCAAAGCATACAAATTTTCATTGTATATACCAGAAATGTACATCAAAACATACACATTTTCATTGTACATTCAAGAAAAGTACATCAAAACATACACATTTTCATTGTATATACCAGAAATGTACATCAAAACATACACATTTTCATTGTACATTCAAGAAATGTACATCAAAACATACACATTTTGACTGCACATTCTAGAAATATACATCAAAACATACACATTTTCATTGTATATACCAGAAATGCACATCAAAACATACACACTTTCATTGTACATTCAAGAACTGTACATCAAAACATACACATTTTCAGTGTACATTCAAGAAATGTACATCAAAAGAAACACATTTTCAGTGTACATTCAAGAAATGTACATCAAAACATACACATTTTCATTGTATATACAAGAAATGTACATCAAAACATACACATTTTCATTGTATATACAAGAAATGTATATCAAAACATACACATTTTCAGTGTACATTCAAGAAATGTACATCAAAACATACACATTTTCATTGTATATACAAGTAATGTACATCAAAACATACACATTTTCAGTGTACATTCAAGAAATGTACATCAAAACCTACACATTTTCATTGTATATACAAGAAATGTACATCAAACCATCACATTTTCAGTGTACATTCAAGAAATGTACATCAAAACATATACATTTTCATTGTATATACAAGTAATGTGCATCAAAACATACACATTTTCAGTGTACATTCAAGAAATGTACATCAAGACATACACATTTTGATTGTACATTCAAGAAATGTGTATCAAAACATACACATTTTCAGTGTACATTCAAGAAATGTACATCAAAACATACACATTTTCATTGTATATACAAGAAATGTACATCAAAACATACACATTTTCAGTATACATTCAAGAAATGTACATGAAAACATATACATTTTCATTGTACATTCAAGAAATGTATATCAAAACATACACATTTTCAGTGTACATTCAAGAAATGTACATCAAAACATACACATTTTCATTGTATATACAAGAAATGTACATAAAAACATACACATTTTCATTGTACACTAAAGAAATGTACATCAAAACATACACATTTTCATTGTACATTCAAGAAATGTAGAACAAAACATACACATTACAGTGTACATTCAAGAAATGTACAACAAAACATACACATTTTCATTGTACATTCAAGAAATGTAGATCAAAACATACACATTTTCATTGTACATTCAAGAAATGTACATCAAGACATACACATTTTTATTGTACACTCAAGAAATGTACATCAAAACATACACTTTTTCATTGTACATTCAAGAAATGTGTATCAAAACATACACATTTTCAGATTACATTCAAGAAATGTACATCAAAACATACACATTTTCAGTGTACATTCAAGAAATGTATAACAAAAAATACACATTTTCAGTGTACATTCAAGAAATGTATAACAAAAAATACACATTTTCATTGTACATTCAAGAAATGTACATCAAAACATACACATTTTCAGTGTACATTCAAGAAATGTACATCAAAAACTACACATTTTCATTGTATATTCAAGAAATGTACATCAAAACATGCATATTTTCATTGTATATACCAGAAATGTACAGCAAAACATACACATTTTCATTGTACATTCAAGAAATGTACATCAAAGCAAACAAATTTTCATTGTATATACCAGAAATGTACATCAAAACATACACATTTTCATTGTACATTCAAGAAAAGTACATCAAAACATACACATTTTCATTGTATATTCAAGAAATGTACATCAAAGCATACAAAATTTCATTGTACATTCAAGAAATGTACATCAAAGCATACAAATTTTCATTGGATATACCAGAAATGTACATCAAAACATACACATTTTCATTGTACATTCAAGAAATGTACATCAAAGCATACAAATTTTCATTGGATATACCAGAAATGTACATCAAAACATACACATTTTCATTGTACATTCAAGAAATGTACATCAAAACATACACATTTTGACTGCACATTCTAGAAATATACATCAAAACATACACATTTTCATTGTATATACCAGAAATGCACATCAAAACATACACACTTTCATTGTACATTCAAGAACTGTACATCAAAACATACACATTTTCAGTGTACATTCAAGAAATGTACATCAAAACATACACATTTTCAGTGTACATTCAAGAAATGTACATCAAAACATACACATTTTCATTGTATATACAAGAAATGTACATCAAAACATACACATTTTCATTGTATATACAAGAAATGTACATCAAAACATACACATTTTCAGTGTACATTCAAGAAATGTACATCAAAACATACACATTTTCATTGTATATACAAGTAATGTACATCAAAACATACACATTTTCAGTGTACATTCAAGAAATGTACATCAAAACATACACATTTTCATTGTACATTCAAGAAATGTACATCAACACATACACATTTTCAGTGTACATTCAAGAAATGTACATCAAAACATACACATTTTCATTGTATATACAAGAAATGTACATAACCATACACATTTTCAGTGTACATTCAAGAAATGTACATCAAAACATATACATTTTCATTGTATATACAAGAAATGTACATCAAAACATACACATTTTCAGTGTACATTCAAGAAATGTACATGAAAACATATACATTTTCATTGTACATTCAAGAAATGTATATCAAAACATACACATTTTCAGATTACATTCAAGAAATGTACATCAAAGCATACACATTTTCATTGTATATACAAGAAATGTACATCAAAACATACACATCTTCATTGTACACTAAAAAAATGTACATCAAAACATACACACTTTCAGTGTACATTCAAGAAATGTACATCAAAACATACACATTTTCATTGTACATTCAAGAAATGTACATCAAAACATACACATTTTCATTGTACATTCAAGAAATGTACATCAAAACATACACATTTTCATTGTACCTCAAGAAATCTACATCAAAACATACACATTTTCATTGTACACTCAAGAAATGTACATCAAAACATACACATTTTCATTCTACATTCAAGAAATGTATATCAAAGCATACACATTTTCATTGTACATTCAAGAAACGTACATCAAAACATACACATTTTCATTGTACATTCAAGAAATGTATATCAAAACATACACATTTTCAGTGTACATTCAAGAAATGTACATCAAAACATACACATTTTCATTGTATATACAAGAAATGTACATCAAAACATACACATTTTCATTGTACACTAAAGAAATGTACATCAAAACATACACATTTTCATTGTACATTCAAGAAATGTAGATCAAAACATACACATTTTCATTGTACATTCAAGAAATGTACATCAAAACATACACATTTTCATTGTACACTAAAGAAATGTACATCAAAACATACACATTTTCATTGTACATTCAAGAAATGTAGATCAAAACATACACATTTTCAGTGTCCATTCAAGAAATGTACAACAAAACATACACATTTTCATTGTACATTCAAGAAATGTAGATCAAAACATACACATTTTCATTGTACATTCAAGAAATGTACATCAAAACATACACATTTTTATTGTACACTCAAGAAATGTACATCAAAACATACACTTTTTCATTGTACATTCAAGAAATGTATATCAAAACATACACATTTTCAGATTACATTCAAGAAATGTACATCAAAACATACACATTTTCAGTGTACATTCAAGAAATGTATAACAAAAAATACACATTTTCAGTGTACATTCAAGAAATGTAGATCAAAACATACACATTTTCATTGTACATTCAAGAAATGTACATCAAAACATACACATTTTTATTGTACACTCAAGAAATGTACATCAAAACATACACTTTTTCATTGTACATTCAAGAAATGTATATCAAAACATACACATTTTCAGATTACATTCAAGAAATGTACATCAAAACGTACACATTTTCAGTGTACATTCAAGAAATGTACATCAAAACATACACATTTTCATTGTACATTCAAGAAATGTATATCAAAACATACACATTTTCATTGTATATACAAGTAATGTACATCAAAACATACACATTTTCAGTGTACATTCAAAAAATGTACATCAAAACATACACATTTTCATTGTACATTCAAGAAATGTATATCAAAACATACACATTTTCAGATTACATTCAAGAAATGTACATCAAAACATACACATTTTCAGTGTACATTCAAGAAATGTATAACAAAAAATACACATTTTCAATGTACATTCAAGAAATGTATAACAAAAAATACACATTTTCAGTGTACATTCAAGAAATGTACATCAAAACATACACATTTTCAGTGTATATTCAAGAAATGTACATCAAAAACTACACATTTTCATTGTATATTCAAGAAATGTACATCAAAACATACATATTTTCATTGTACATTCAAGAAATGTACATCAAAAACTACACATTTTCAGTGTACATTCAAGAAATGTACATCAAAAACTACACATTTTCATTGTATATACCAGAAATGTACAGCAAAACATAGACATTTTCATTGTACATTCAAAAATGTACATCAAAGCATACAAATTTTCATTGTATATACCAGAAATGTACATCAAAAACTACACATTTTCATTGTATATTCAAGAAATGTACATCAAAACATACACATTTACATTGTAAATTCAAGAAATGTACATCAAAACATACACATTTTCAGTGTACATTCAAGAAATGTACATCAAAAACTACACATTTTCATTGTATATACCAGAAATGTACAGCAAAACATACACATTTTCATTGTACATTCAAAAATGTACATCAAAGCATACAAATTTTCATTGTATATACCAGAAATGTACATCAAAACATACACATTTTCATTGTACATTCAAGAAAAGTACATCAAAACATACACATTTTCATTGTATATACCAGAAATGTACATCAAAACATACACATTTTCATTGTACATTCAAGAAATGTACATCAAAACATACACATTTTGACTGCACATTCTAGAAATATACATCAAAACATACACATTTTCATTGTATATACCAGAAATGCACATCAAAACATACACACTTTCATTGTACATTCAAGAACTGTACATCAAAACATACACATTTTCAGTGTACATTCAAGAAATGTACATCAAAACATACACATTTTCATTGTATATACAAGAAATGTACATCAAAACATACACATTTTCATTGTATATACAAGAAATGTATATCAAAACATACACATTTTCAGTGTACATTCAAGAAATGTACATCAAAACATACACATTTTCATTGTATATACAAGTAATGTACATCAAAACATACACATTTTCAGTGTACATTCAAGAAATGTACATCAAAACCTACACATTTTCATTGTATATACAAGAAATGTACAACAAACCATCACATTTTCAGTGTACATTCAAGAAATGTACATCAAAACATATACATTTTCATTGTATATACAAGTAATGTGCATCAAAACATACACATTTTCAGTGTACATTCAAGAAATGTACATCAAGACATACACATTTTGATTGTACATTCAAGAAATGTATATCAAAACATACACATTTTCAGTGTACATTCAAGAAATGTACATCAAAACATACACATTTTCATTGTATATACAAGTAATGTGCATCAAAACATACACATTTTCAGTGTACATTCAAGAAATGTACATCAAAACATACACATTTTCATTGTATATACAAGAAATGTACATAAAAACATACACATTTTCATTGTACACTAAAGAAATGTACATCAAAACATACACATTTTCATTGTACATTCAAGAAATGTAGAACAAAACATACACATTACAGTGTACATTCAAGAAATGTACAACAAAACATACACATTTTCATTGTACATTCAAGAAATGTAGATCAAAACATACACATTTTCATTGTACATTCAAGAAATGTACATCAAAACATACACATTTTTATTGTACACTCAAGAAATGTACATCAAAACATACACTTTTTCATTGTACATTCAAGAAATGTATATCAAAACATACACATTTTCAGATTACATTCAAGAAATGTACATCAAAACATACACATTTTCAGTGTACATTCAAGAAATGTATAACAAAAAATACACATTTTCAGTGTACATTCAAGAAATGTATAACAAAAAATACACATTTTCATTGTACATTCAAGAAATGTACATCAAAACATACACATTTTCAGTGTACATTCAAGAAATGTACATCAAAAACTACACATTTTCAATGTATATTCAAGAAATGTACATCAAAACATACATATTTTCATTGTATATACCAGAAATGTACAGCAAAACATACACATTTTCATTGTACATTCAAGAAATGTACATCAAAGCAAACAAATTTTCATTGTATATACCAGAAATGTACATCAAAACATACACATTTTCATTGTACATTCAAGAAAAGTACATCAAAACATACACATTTTCATTGTATATTCAGGAAATGTACATCAAAGCATACAAAATTTCATTGTACATTCAAGAAATGTACATCAAAGCATACAAATTTTCATTGGATATACCAGAAATGTACATCAAAACATACACATTTTCATTGTACATCAAAGCATACAAATTTTCATTGGATATACCAGAAATGTACATCAAAACATACACATTTTCATTGTACATTCAAGAAATGTACATCAAAACATACACATTTTGACTGCACATTCTAGAAATATACATCAAAACATACACATTTTCATTGTATATACCAGAAATGCACATCAAAACATACACACTTTCATTGTACATTCAAGAACTGTACATCAAAACATACACATTTTCAGTGTACATTCAAGAAATGTACATCAAAACATACACATTTTCAGTGTACATTCAAGAAATGTACATCAAAACATACACATTTTCATTGTATATACAAGAAATGTACATCAAAACATACACATTTTCATTGTATATACAAGAAATGTACATCAAAACATACACATTTTCAGTGTACATTCAAGAAATGTACATCAAAGCATACACATTTTCATTGTATATACAAGTAATGTACATCAAAACATACACATTTTCAGTGTACATTCAAGAAATGTACATCAAAACATACACATTTTCATTGTACATTCAAGAAATGTACATCAACACATACATATTTTCAGTGTACATTCAAGAAATGTACATCAAAACATACACATTTTCATTGTATATACAAGAAATGTACATAACCATACACATTTTCAGTGTACATTCAAGAAATGTACATCAAAACATATACATTTTCATTGTATATACAAGAAATGTACATCAAAACATACACATTTTCAGTGTACATTCAAGAAATGTACATGAAAACATATACATTTTCATTGTACATTCAAGAAATGTATATCAAAACATACACATTTTCAGATTACATTCAAGAAATGTACATCAAAGCATACACATTTTCATTGTATATACAAGAAATGTACATCAAAACATACACATCTTCATTGTACACTAAAAAAATGTACATCAAAACATACACACTTTCAGTGTACATTCAAGAAATGTACAGGAAAACATACACATTTTCATTGTACATTCAAGAAATGTACATCAAAACATACACATTTTCATTGTACATTCAAGAAATGTACATCAAAACATACACATTTTCATTGTACCTCAAGAAATCTACATCAAAACATACACATTTTCATTGTACACTCAAGAAATGTACATCAAAACATACACATTTTCATTCTACATTCAAGAAATGTATATCAAAACATACACATTTTCATTGTACATTCAAGAAACGTACATCAAAACATACACATTTTCATTGTACATTCAAGAAATGTATATCAAAACATACACATTTTCAGTGTACATTCAAGAAATGTACATCAAAACATACACATTTTCATTGTATATACAAGAAATGTACATCAAAACATACACATTTTCATTGTACACTAAAGAAATGTACATCAAAACATACACATTTTCATTGTACATTCAAGAAATGTAGATCAAAACATACACATTTTCATTGTACATTCAAGAAATGTACATCAAAACATACACATTTTCATTGTACACTAAAGAAATGTACATCAAAACATACACATTTTCATTGTACATTCAAGAAATGTAGATCAAAACATACACATTTTCAGTGTACATTCAAGAAATGTACAACAAAACATACACATTTTCATTGTACATTCAAGAAATGTAGATCAAAACATACACATTTTCATTGTACATTCAAGAAATGTACATCAAAACATACACATTTTTATTGTACACTCAAGAAATGTACATCAAAACATACACTTTTTCATTGTACATTCAAGAAATGTATATCAAAACATACACATTTTCAGATTACATTCAAGAAATGTACATCAAAACATACACATTTTCAGTGTACATTCAAGAAATGTATAACAAAAAATACACATTTTCAGTGTACATTCAAGAAATGTATAACAAAAAATACACATTTTCATTGTACATTCAAGAAATGTACATCAAAACATACACATTTTCATTGTACATTCAAGAAATGTATATCAAAACATACACATTTTCAGATTACATTCAAGAAATGTACATCAAAACATACACATTTTCAGAGTACATTCAAGAAATGTATAACAAAAAATACACATTTTCAGTGTACATTCAAGAAATGTATAACAAAAAATACACATTTTCATTGTACATTCAAGAAATGTATATCAAAACATACACATTTTCATTGTATATACAAGTAATGTACATCAAAACATACACATTTTCAGTGTACATTCAAGAAATGTACATCAAAACATACACATTTTCATTGTACATTCAAGAAATGTACATCAAAGCATACAAATTTTCATTGGATATACCAGAAATGTACATCAAAACATACACATTTTCATTGTACATCAAAGCAT
The DNA here is from genome assembly GCA_030765045.1 of Tenodera sinensis. Lineage (NCBI taxonomy): Eukaryota > Metazoa > Arthropoda > Insecta > Mantodea > Mantidae > Tenodera > Tenodera sinensis. The sequence goes on along the minus strand of CM060970.1, from coordinate 109,500,019 downwards.
ACAAATTTTCATTGGATATACCAGAAATGTACATCAAAACATACACATTTTCATTGTACATTCAAGAAATGTACATCAAAACATACACATTTTGACTGCACATTCTAGAAATATACATCAAAACATACACATTTTCATTGTATATACCAGAAATGCACATCAAAACATACACACTTTCATTGTACATTCAAGAACTGTACATCAAAACATACACATTTTCAGTGTACATTCAAGAAATGTACATCAAAACATACACATTTTCAGTGTACATTCAAGAAATGTACATCAAAACATACACATTTTCATTGTATATACAAGAAATGTACATCAAAACATACACATTTTCATTGTATATACAAGAAATGTACATCAAAACATACACATTTTCAGTGTACATTCAAGAAATGTACATCAAAGCATACACATTTTCATTGTATATACAAGTAATGTACATCAAAACATACACATTTTCAGTGTACATTCAAGAAATGTACATCAAAACATACACATTTTCATTGTACATTCAAGAAATGTACATCAACACATACATATTTTCAGTGTACATTCAAGAAATGTACATCAAAACATACACATTTTCATTGTATATACAAGAAATGTACATAACCATACACATTTTCAGTGTACATTCAAGAAATGTACATCAAAACATATACATTTTCATTGTATATACAAGAAATGTACATCAAAACATACACATTTTCAGTGTACATTCAAGAAATGTACATGAAAACATATACATTTTCATTGTACATTCAAGAAATGTATATCAAAACATACACATTTTCAGATTACATTCAAGAAATGTACATCAAAGCATACACATTTTCATTGTATATACAAGAAATGTACATCAAAACATACACATCTTCATTGTACACTAAAAAAATGTACATCAAAACATACACACTTTCAGTGTACATTCAAGAAATGTACATGAAAACATACACATTTTCATTGTACATTCAAGAAATGTACATCAAAACATACACATTTTCATTGTACATTCAAGAAATGTACATCAAAACATACACATTTTCATTGTACCTCAAGAAATCTACATCAAAACATACACATTTTCATTGTACACTCAAGAAATGTACATCAAAACATACACATTTTCATTCTACATTCAAGAAATGTATATCAAAACATACACATTTTCATTGTACATTCAAGAAACGTACATCAAAACATACACATTTTCATTGTACATTCAAGAAATGTATATCAAAACATACACATTTTCAGTGTACATTCAAGAAATGTACATCAAAACATACACATTTTCATTGTATATACAAGAAATGTACATCAAAACATACACATTTTCATTGTACACTAAAGAAATGTACATCAAAACATACACATTTTCATTGTACATTCAAGAAATGTAGATCAAAACATACACATTTTCATTGTACATTCAAGAAATGTACATCAAAACATACACATTTTCATTGTACACTAAAGAAATGTACATCAAAACATACACATTTTCATTGTACATTCAAGAAATGTAGATCAAAACATACACATTTTCAGTGTACATTCAAGAAATGTACAACAAAACATACACATTTTCATTGTACATTCAAGAAATGTAGATCAAAACATACACATTTTCATTGTACATTCAAGAAATGTACATCAAAACATACACATTTTTATTGTACACTCAAGAAATGTACATCAAAACATACACTTTTTCATTGTACATTCAAGAAATGTATATCAAAACATACACATTTTCAGATTACATTCAAGAAATGTACATCAAAACATACACATTTTCAGTGTACATTCAAGAAATGTATAACAAAAAATACACATTTTCAGTGTACATTCAAGAAATGTATAACAAAAAATACACATTTTCATTGTACATTCAAGAAATGTACATCAAAACATACACATTTTCATTGTACATTCAAGAAATGTATATCAAAACATACACATTTTCAGATTACATTCAAGAAATGTACATCAAAACATACACATTTTCAGAGTACATTCAAGAAATGTATAACAAAAAATACACATTTTCAGTGTACATTCAAGAAATGTATAACAAAAAATACACATTTTCATTGTACATTCAAGAAATGTATATCAAAACATACACATTTTCATTGTATATACAAGTAATGTACATCAAAACATACACATTTTCAGTGTACATTCAAGAAATGTACATCAAAACATACACATTTTCATTGTACATTCAAGAAATGTATATCAAAACATACACATTTTCAGATTACATTCAAGAAACGTACATCAAAACATACACATTTTCAGTGTACATTCAAGAAATGTATAACAAAAAATACACATTTTCAATGTACATTCAAGAAATGTATAACAAAAAATACACATTTTCAGTGTACATTCAAGAAATGTACATCAAAACATACACATTTTCAGTGTATATTCAAGAAATGTACATCAAAAACTACACATTTTCATTGTATATTCAAGAAATGTACATCAAAACATACATATTTTCATTGTACATTCAAGAAATGTACATCAAAAACTACACATTTTCAGTGTACATTCAAGAAATGTACATCAAAAACTACACATTTTCATTGTATATACCAGAAATGTACAGCAAAACATACACATTTTCATTGTACATTCAAAAATGTACATCAAAGCATACAAATTTTCATTGTATATACCAGAAATGTACATCAAAAACTACACATTTTCATTGTATATTCAAGAAATGTACATCAAAACATACACATTTACATTGTAAATTCAAGAAATGTACATCAAAACATACACATTTTCAGTGTACATTCAAGAAATGTACATCAAAAACTACACATTTTCATTGTATATACCAGAAATGTACAGCAAAACATACACATTTTCATTGTACATTCAAAAATGTACATCAAAGCATACAAATTTTCATTGTATATACCAGAAATGTACATCAAAACATACACATTTTCATTGTACATTCAAGAAAAGTACATCAAAACATACACATTTTCATTGTATATACCAGAAATGTACATCAAAACATACACATTTTCATTGTACATTCAAGAAATGTACATCAAAACATACACATTTTGACTGCACATTCTAGAAATATACATCAAAACATACACATTTTCATTGTATATACCAGAAATGCACATCAAAACATACACACTTTCATTGTACATTCAAGAACTGTACATCAAAACATACACATTTTCAGTGTACATTCAAGAAATGTACATCAAAAGAAACACATTTTCAGTGTACATTCAAGAATTGTACATCAAAACATACACATTTTCATTGTATATACAAGAAATGTACATCAAAACATACACATTTTCATTGTATATACAAGAAATGTATATCAAAACATACACATTTTCAGTGTACATTCAAGAAATGTACATCAAAACATACACATTTTCATTGTATATACAAGTAATGTACATCAAAACATACACATTTTCAGTGTACATTCAAGAAATGTACATCAAAACATACACATTTTCATTGTACATTCAAGAAATGTAGATCAAAACATACACATTTTCATTGTACATTCAAGAAATGTACATCAAAACATACACATTTTCATTGTACACTAAAGAAATGTACATCAAAACATTCACATTTTCATTGTACATTCAAGAAATGTAGATCAAAACATACACATTTTCAGTGTACATTCAAGAAATGTACAAAAAAACATACACATTTTCATTGTACATTCAAGAAATGTAGATCAAAACATACACATTTTCATTGTACATTCAAGAAATGTACATCAAAACATACACATTTTTATTGTACACTCAAGAAATGTACATCAAAACACACACATTTTCATTGTACATTCAAGGAATGTACATCAAAACATACACATTTTCATTGTACATTCACAAAATGTACATCAAAACACACACATTTTCATTGTACACTCAAGAAATGTACATCAAAACATACACATTTTGAGTGTACATTCAAGAGATATACATCATAACATGCACATTTTCATTGTATATACCAGAAATGTACATCAAAACATACACATTTTCATTGTATATACAAGAAATGTAAATCAAAACATACACATTTTCATTGCATATACAAGAAATGTATATCAAAACATACACATTTTCATTGTACATTCAAGAAATGTACATCAAAACATACACATTTTCGTTGTACACTCAAGAAATGTACATCAAAACATACACATTTTCAGTGCACATTCAAGAAATGCACATCAAAAACTACACATTTTCATTGTATATTCAAGAAATGTACATCAAAACATACACATTTTCATTGTATATACCAGAAATGTACATCAAAACATACACATTTTCATTGTACATTCAGGAAATGTACATCAAAACATACACATTTTCGTTGTATATACCAGAAATGTACATCAAAACATACACATTTTCATTGTACATTCAAGAAATGTACATCAAAACATACACATTTTGACTGCACATTCTAGAAATATACATCAAAACATACACATTTTCATTGTATATAACAGAAATGCACATCAAAACATACACATTTTCATTGTACATTCAAGAACTGTACATCAAAACATACACATTTTCAGTGTACATTCAAGGAATGTACATCAAAACATACACATTTACAGTGTACATTCAAGAAATGTACATCAAAACATACACATTTTCATTGTATATACAAGAAATGTACATCAAAACATACACATTTTCATTGTATATACAAGTAATGTACATCAAAACATACACATTTTCAGTGTACATTCAAGAAATGTAAATCAAGACATACACATTTTCATTGTACATTCAAGAAATGTATATCAAAACATACACATTTTCAGTGTGCATTCAAGAAATGTACATCAAAACATACACATTTTCATTGTATATACAACAAATGTACATCAAAACATACACATTTTCAGTATACATTCAAGAAATGTACATGAAAACATATACATTTTCATTGTACATTCAAGAAATGTATATCAAAACATACACATTTTCAGTGTACATTCAAGAAATGTACATCAAAACATACACATTTTCATTGTATATACAAGAAATGTACATCAAAACATACACATTTTCATTGTACACTAAAGAAATGTACATCAAAACATACACATTTTCATTGTACATTCAAGAAATGTAGATCAAAACATACACATTTTCATTGTACATTCAAGAAATGTACATCAAAACATACACATTTTCATTGTACACTAAAGAAATGTACATCAAAACATACACATTTTCATTGTACATTCAAGAAATGTAGATCAAAACATACACATTTTCAGTGTACATTCAAGAAATGTACAACAAAACATACACATTTTCATTGTACATTCAAGAAATGTAGATCAAAACATACACATTTTCATTGTACATTCAAGAAATGTACATCAAAACATACACATTTTTATTGTACACTCAAGAAATGTACATCAAAACATACACTTTTTCATTGTACATTCAAGAAATGTATTTCAAAACATACACATTTTCAGATTGCATTCAAGAAATGTACATCAAAACATACACATTTTCAGTGTACATTCAAGAAATGTACATCAAAACATACACATTTACAGTGTACATTCAAGAAATGTACATCAAAAACTACACATTTTCATTGTATATTCAAGAAATGTACATCATAACATACATATTTTCATTGTATATACCAGAAATGTACAGCAAAACATACACATTTTCATTGTACATTCAAAAATGTACATCAAAGCATACAAATTTTCATTGTATATACCAGAAATGTACATCAAAACATACACATTTTCATTGTACATTCAAGAAAAGTACATCAAAACATACACATTTTCATTGTATATACCAGAAATGTACATCAAAACATACACATTTTCATTGTACATTCAAGAAATGTACATCAAAACATACACATTTTGACTGCACATTCTAGAAATATACATCAAAACATACACATTTTCATTGTATATACCAGAAATGCACATCAAAACATACACACTTTCATTGTACATTCAAGAACTGTACATCAAAACATACACATTTTCAGTGTACATTCAAGAAATGTACATCAAAACATACACATTTTCAGTGTACATTCAAGAAATGTACATCAAAACATACACATTTTCATTGTATGTACAAGAAATGTACATCAAAACATACACATTTTCATTGTATATACAAGAAATGTATATCAAAACATACACATTTTCAGTGTACATTCAAGAAATGTACATCAAAACATACACATTTTCATTGTATATACAAGTAATGTACATCAAAACATACACATTTTCAGTGTACATTCAAGAAATGTACATCAAGACATACACATTTTCATTGTACATTCAAGAAATGTATATCAAAACATACACATTTTCAGTGTACATTCAAGAAATGTACATCAAAACATACACATTTTCATTGTATATACAAGAAATGTACATCAAAACATACACATTTTCAGTATACATTCAAGAAATGCACATGAAAACATACATTTTCATTGTACATTCAAGAAATGTATATCAAAACATACACATTTTCAGTGTACATTCAAGAAATGTACATCAAAACATACACATTTTCATTGTATATACAAGAAACATACACATTTTTATTGTACACTAAAGAAATGTACATCAAAACATACACATTTTCATTGTACATTCAAGAAATGTAGATCAAAACATACACATTTTCATTGTACATTCAAGAAATGTACATCAAAACATACACATTTTCATTGGATATACAAGAAATGTACATCAAAACATACACATTTTCAGTGTACATTCAAGAAATGTACATCAAAACATACACATTTTCATTGTATATACAAGAAATGTACATCAAAACATACACATTTTCATTGTACATTCAAGAAATGTACATCAAAACATACACATTTTCATTGTATATACAAGAAATGTACATCAAAACATATACACTTCCATTGTACATTCAAGAAATGTATATCAAAACATACACATTTTCAGTGTACATTCAAGAAATGTACATCAAAACATACACATTTTCATTGTATATACAAGAAATGTACATCAAAACATACACATTTTCATTGTACACTAAAGAAATGTACATCAAAACATACACATTTTCATTGTACATTCAAGAAATGTAGATCAAAACATACACATTTTCATTGTACATTCAAGAAATGTACATCAAAACATACACATTTTCATTGTACACTAAAGAAATGTACATCAAAACATACACATTTTCATTGTACATTCAAGAAATGTAGATCAAAACATACACATTACAGTGTACATTCAAGAAATGTACAACAAAACATACACATTTTCATTGTACATTCAAGAAATGTAGATCAAAACATACACATTTTCATTGTACATTCAAGAAATGTACATCAAAGCATACACATTTTTATTGTGCACTCAAGAAATGTACATCAAAACATACACTTTTTCATTGTACATTCAAGAAATGTATATCAAAACATACACATTTTCAGATTACATTCAAGAAATGTACATCAAAACATACACATTTTCAGTGTACATTCAAGAAATGTATAACAAAAAATACACATTTTCAGTGTACATTCAAGAAATGTATAACAAAAAATACACATTTTCATTGTACATTCATGAAATGTACATCAAAACATACACATTTTCAGTGTACATTCAAGAAATGTACATCAAAAACTACACATTTTCACTGTATATTCAAGAAATGTACATCAAAACATACATATTTTCATTGTATATACCAGAAATGTACAGCAAAACATACACATTTTCATTGTACATTCAAGAAATGTACATCAAAGCAAACAAATTTTCATTGTATATACCAGAAATGTACATCAAAACATACACATTTTCATTGTACATTCAAGAAAAGTACATCAAAACATACACATTTTCATTGTATATTCAAGAAATGTACATCAAAGCATACAAAATTTCATTGTACATTCAAGAAATGTACATCAAAGCATACAAATTTTCATTGGATATACCAGAAATGTACATCAAAACATACACATTTTCATTGTACATTCAAGAACTGTACATCAAAGCATACAAATTTTCATTGGATATTCCAGAAATGTACATCAAAACATACACATTTTCATTGTACATTCAAGAAATGTACATCAAAACATACACATTTTGACTGCACATTCTAGAAATATACATCAAAACATACACATTTTCATTGTATATACCAGAAATGCACATCAAAACATACACACTTTCATTGTACATTCAAAAACTGTACATCAAAACATACACATTTTCAGTGTACATTCAAGAAATGTACATCAAAACATACACATTTTCAGTGTACATTCAAGAAATGTACATCAAAACATACACATTTTCATTGTATATACAAGAAATGTACATCAAAACATACACATTTTCATTGTATATACAAGAAATGTACATCAAAACATACACATTTTCAGTGTACATTCAAGAAATGTACATCAAAACATACACATTTTCATTGTATATACAAGTAATGTACATCAAAACATACACATTTTCAGTGTACATTCAAGAAATGTACATCAAAACATACACATTTTCATGGTACATTCAAGAAATGTACATCAACACATACACATTTTCAGTGTACATTCAAGAAATGTACATCAAAACATACACATTTTCATTGTATATACAAGAAATGTACATAACCATACACATTTTCAGTGTACATTCAAGAAATGTACATCAAAACATATACATTTTCATTGTATATACAAGAAATGTACATCAAAACATACACATTTTCAGTGTACATTCAAGAAATGTACATGAAAACATATAGATTTTCATTGTACATTCAAGAAATGTATATCAAAACATACACATTTTCAGATTACATTCAAGAAATGTACATCAAAGCATACACATTTTCATTGTATATACAAGAAATGTACATCAAAACATACACATCTTCATTGTACACTAAAAAAATGTACATCAAAACATACACACTTTCAGTGTACATTCAAGAAATGTACATCAAAACATACACATTTTCATTGTACATTCAAGAAATGTACATCAAAACATACACATTTTCATTGTACATTCAAGAAATGTACATCAAAACATACACATTTTCATTGTACCTCAAGAAATCTACATTAAACATACACATTTTCATTGTACACTCAAGAAATGTACATCAAAACATACACATTTTCATTCTACATTCAAGAAATGTATATCAAAACATACACATTTTCATTGTACATTCAAGAAACGTACATCAAAACATACACATTTTCATTGTACATTCAAGAAATGTATATCAAAACATACACATTTTCAGTGTACATTCAAGAAATGTACATCAAAACATACACACTTTCATTGTATATACAAGAAATGTACATCAAAACATACACATTTTCATTGTACACTAAAGAAATGTACATCAAAACATACACATTTTCATTGTACATTCAAGAAATGTAGATCAAAACATACACATTTTCATTGTACATTCAAGAAATGTACATCAAAACATACACATTTTCATTGTACAATAAAGAAATGTACATCAAAACATACACATTTTCATTGTACATTCAAGAAATGTAGATCAAAACATACACATTCTCAGTGTACATTCAAGAAATGTACTACAAAACATACACATTTTCATTGTACATTCAAGAAATGTAGATCAAAACATACACATTTTCATTGTACATTCAAGAAATGTACATCAAAACATACACATTTTTATTGTACACTCAAGAAATGTACATCAAAACATACACTTTTTCATTGTACATTCAAGAAATGTATATCAAAACATACACATTTTCAGATTACATTCAAGAAATGTACATCAAAACATACACATTTTCAGTGTACATTCAAGAAATGTATAACAAAAAATACACATTTTCAGTGTACATTCAAGAAATGTATAACAAAAAATACACATTTTCATTGTACATTCAAGAAATGTACATCAAAACATACACATTTTCATTGTACATTCAAGAAATGTATATCAAAACATACACATTTTCAGATTACATTCAAGAAATGTACATCAAAACATACACATTTTCAGTGTACATTCAATAAATATACATCAAAAAATACACATTTTCAGTGTACATTCAAGAAATGTATAAAAAAAAATACACATTTTCAGTGTACATTCAAGAAATGTACATCAAAACATACACATTTTCAGTGTACATTCATGAAATGTACATCAAAACATACACATTTTCATTGTACATTCAAGAAATGTATATCAAAACATACACATTTTCATTGTATATACAAGTAATGTACATCAAAACATACACATTTTCAGTGTACATTCAAGAAATGTACATCAAAACATACACATTTTCATTGTACATTCAAGAAATGTATATCAAAACATACACATTTTCAGATTACATTCAAGAAATGTACATCAAAACATACACATTTTCAGTGTACATTCAAGAAATGTATAACAAAAAATACACATTTTCAATGTACATTCAAGAAATGTATAACAAAAAATACACATTTTCAGTGTACATTCAAGAAATGTACATCAAAACATACACATTTTCAGTGTATATTCAAGAAATGTACATCAAAAACTACACATTTTCATTGTATATTCAAGAAATGTACATCAAAACATACATATTTTCATTGTACATTCAAGAAATGTACATCAAAAACTACACATTTTCAGTGTACATTCAAGAAATGTACATCAAAAACTACACATTTTCATTGTATATACCAGAAATGTACAGCAAAACATACACATTTTCATTGTACATTCAAAAATGTACATCAAAGCATACAAATTTTCATTGTATATACCAGAAATGTACATCAAAAACTACACACTTTCATTGTATATTCAAGAAATGTACATCAAAACATACACATTTTCATTGTAAATTCAAGAAATGTACATCAAAACATACACATTTTCAGTGTACATTCAAGAAATGTACATCAAAAACTACACATTTTCATTGTATATACCAGAAATATACAGCAAAACATACACATTTTCATTGTACATTCAAAAATGTACATCAAAGCATACAAATTTTCATTGTATATACCAGAAATGTACATCAAAACATACACATTTTCATTGTACATTCAAGAAAAGTACATCAAAACATACACATTTTCATTGTATATACCAGAAATGTACATCAAAACATACACATTTTCATTGTACATTCAAGAAATGTACATCAAAACATACACATTTTGACTGCACATTCTAGAAATATACATCAAAACATACACATTTTCATTGTATATACCAGAAATGCACATCAAAACATACACACTTTCATTGTACATTCAAGAACTGTACATCAAAACATACACATTTTCAGTGTACATTCAAGAAATGTACATCAAAAGAAACACATTTTCAGTGTACATTCAAGAAATGTACATCAAAACATACACATTTTCATTGTATATACAAGAAATGTACATCAAAACATACACATTTTCATTGTATATACAAGAAATGTATATCAAAACATACACATTTTCAGTGTACATTCAAGAAATGTACATCAAAACATACACATTTTCATTGTATATACAAGTAATGTACATCAAAACATACACATTTTCAGTGTACATTCAAGAAATGTACATCAAAACCTACACATTTTCATTGTATATACAAGAAATGTACATCAAACCATCACATTTTCAGTGTACATTCAAGAAATGTACATCAAAACATATACATTTTCATTGTATATACAAGTAATGTGCATCAAAACATACACATTTTCAGTGTACATTCAAGAAATGTACATCAAGACATACACATTTTGATTGTACATTCAAGAAATGTATATCAAAACATACACATTTTCAGTGTACATTCAAGAAATGTACATCAAAACATACACATTTTCATTGTATATACAAGAAATGTACATCAAAACATACACATTTTCAGTATACATTCAAGAAATGTACATGAAAACATATACATTTTCATTGTACATTCAAGAAATGTATATCAAAACATACACATTTTCAGTGTACATTCAAGAAATGTACATCAAAACATACACATTTTCATTGTATATACAAGAAATGTACATAAAAACATACACATTTTCATTGTACACTAAAGAAATGTACATCAAAACATACACATTTTCATTGTACATTCAAGAAATGTAGAACAAAACATACACATTACAGTGTACATTCAAGAAATGTACAACAAAACATACACATTTTCATTGTACATTCAAGAAATGTAGATCAAAACATACACATTTTCATTGTACATTCAAGAAATGTACATCAAAACATACACATTTTTATTGTACACTCAAGAAATGTACATCAAAACATACACTTTTTCATTGTACATTCAAGAAATGTATATCAAAACATACACATTTTCAGATTACATTCAAGAAATGTACATCAAAACATACACATTTTCAGTGTACATTCAAGAAATGTATAACAAAAAATACACATTTTCAGTGTACATTCAAGAAATGTATAACAAAAAATACACATTTTCATTGTACATTCAAGAAATGTACATCAAAACATACACATTTTCAGTGTACATTCAAGAAATGTACATCAAAAACTACACATTTTCATTGTATATTCAAGAAATGTACATCAAAACATGCATATTTTCATTGTATATACCAGAAATGTACAGCAAAACATACACATTTTCATTGTACATTCAAGAAATGTACATCAAAGCAAACAAATTTTCATTGTATATACCAGAAATGTACATCAAAACATACACATTTTCATTGTACATTCAAGAAAAGTACATCAAAACATACACATTTTCATTGTATATTCAAGAAATGTACATCAAAGCATACAAAATTTCATTGTACATTCAAGAAATGTACATCAAAGCATACAAATTTTCATTGGATATACCAGAAATGTACATCAAAACATACACATTTTCATTGTACATTCAAGAAATGTACATCAAAACATACACATTTTGACTGCACATTCTAGAAATATACATCAAAACATACACATTTTCATTGTATATACCAGAAATGCACATCAAAACATACACACTTTCATTGTACATTCAAGAACTGTACATCAAAACATACACATTTTCAGTGTACATTCAAGAAATGTACATCAAAACATACACATTTTCAGTGTACATTCAAGAAATGTACATCAAAACATACACATTTTCACTGTATATACAAGAAATGTACATCAAAACATACACATTTTCATTGTATATACAAGAAATGTACATCAAAACATACACATTTTCAGTGTACATTCAAGAAATGTACATCAAAACATACACATTTTCATTGTATATACAAGTAATGTACATCAAAACATACACATTTTCAGTGTACATTCAAGAAATGTACATCAAAACATACACATTTTCATTGTACATTCAAGAAATGTACATCAACACATACACATTTTCAGTGTACATTCAAGAAATGTACATCAAAACATACACATTTTCATTGTATATACAAGAAATGTACATAACCATACACATTTTCAGTGTACATTCAAGAAATGTACATCAAAACATATACATTTTCATTGTATATACAAGAAATGTACATCAAAACATACACATTTTCAGTGTACATTCAAGAAATGTACATGAAAACATATACATTTTCATTGTACATTCAAGAAATGTATATCAAAACATACACATTTTCAGATTACATTCAAGAAATGTACATCAAAGCATACACATTTTCATTGTATATACAAGAAATGTACATCAAAACATACACATCTTCATTGTACACTAAAAAAATGTACATCAAAACATACACACTTTCAGTGTACATTCAAGAAATGTACATCAAAACATACACATTTTCATTGTACATTCAAGAAATGTACATCAAAACATACACATTTTCATTGTACATTCAAGAAATGTACATCAAAACATACACATTTTCATTGTACCTCAAGAAATCTACATCAAAACATACATATTTCATTGTACACTCAAGAAATGTACATCAAAACATACACATTTTCATTCTACATTCAAGAAATGTATATCAAAGCATACACATTTTCATTGTACATTCAAGAAACGTACATCAAAACATACACATTTTCATTGTACATTCAAGAAATGTATATCAAAACATACACATTTTCAGTGTACATTCAAGAAATGTACATCAAAACATACACATTTTCATTGTATATACAAGAAATGTACATCAAAACATACACATTTTCATTGTACACTAAAGAAATGTACATCAAAACATACACATTTTCATTGTACATTCAAGAAATGTAGATCAAAACATACACATTTTCATTGTACATTCAAGAAATGTACATCAAAACATACACATTTTCATTGTACACTAAAGAAATGTACATCAAAACATACACATTTTCATTGTACATTCAAGAAATGTAGATCAAAACATACACATTTTCAGTGTACATTCAAGAAATGTACAACAAAACATACACATTTTCATTGTACATTCAAGAAATGTAGATCAAAACATACACATTTTCATTGTACATTCAAGAAATGTACATCAAAACATACACATTTTTATTGTACACTCAAGAAATGTACATCAAAACATACACTTTTTCATTGTACATTCAAGAAATGTATATCAAAACATACACATTTTCAGATTACATTCAAGAAATGTACATCAAAACATACACATTTTCAGTGTACATTCAAGAAATGTATAACAAAAAATACACATTTTCAGTGTACATTCAAGAAATGTAGATCAAAACATACACATTTTCATTGTACATTCAAGAAATGTACATCAAAACATACACATTTTTATTGTACACTCAAGAAATGTACATCAAAACATACACTTTTTCATTGTACATTCAAGAAATGTATATCAAAACATACACATTTTCAGATTACATTCAAGAAATGTACATCAAAACATACACATTTTCAGTGTACATTCAAGAAATGTACATCAAAACATACACATTTTCATTGTACATTCAAGAAATGTATATCAAAACATACACATTTTCATTGTATATACAAGTAATGTACATCAAAACATACACATTTTCAGTGTACATTCAAGAAATGTACATCAAAACATACACATTTTCATTGTACATTCAAGAAATGTATAACAAAAAATACACATTTTCAGTGTACATTCAAGAAATGTACATCAAAACATACACATTTTCAGTGTATATTCAAGAAATGTACATCAAAAACTACACATTTTCATTGTATATTCAAGAAATGTACATCAAAACATACATATTTTCATTGTACATTCAAGAAATGTACATCAAAAACTACACATTTTCAGTGTACATTCAAGAAATGTACATCAAAAACTACACATTTTCATTGTATATACCAGAAATGTACAGCAAAACATAGACATTTTCATTGTACATTCAAAAATGTACATCAAAGCATACAAATTTTCATTGTATATACCAGAAATGTACATCAAAAACTACACATTTTCATTGTATATTCAAGAAATGTACATCAAAACATACACATTTACATTGTAAATTCAAGAAATGTACATCAAAACATACACATTTTCAGTGTACATTCAAGAAATGTACATCAAAAACTACACATTTTCATTGTATATACCAGAAATGTACAGCAAAACATACACATTTTCATTGTACATTCAAAAATGTACATCAAAGCATACAAATTTTCATTGTATATACCAGAAATGTACATCAAAACATACACATTTTCATTGTACATTCAAGAAAAGTACATCAAAACATACACATTTTCATTGTATATACCAGAAATGTACATCAAAACATACACATTTTCATTGTACATTCAAGAAATGTACATCAAAACATACACATTTTGACTGCACATTCTAGAAATATACATCAAAACATACACATTTTCATTGTATATACCAGAAATGCACATCAAAACATACACACTTTCATTGTACATTCAAGAACTGTACATCAAAACATACACATTTTCAGTGTACATTCAAGAAATGTACATCAAAACATACACATTTTCATTGTATATACAAGAAATGTACATCAAAACATACACATTTTCATTGTATATACAAGAAATGTATATCAAAACATACACATTTTCAGTGTACATTCAAGAAATGTACATCAAAACATACACATTTTCATTGTATATACAAGTAATGTACATCAAAACATACACATTTTCAGTGTACATTCAAGAAATGTACATCAAAACCTACACATTTTCATTGTATATACAAGAAATGTACAACAAACCATCACATTTTCAGTGTACATTCAAGAAATGTACATCAAAACATATACATTTTCATTGTATATACAAGTAATGTGCATCAAAACATACACATTTTCAGTGTACATTCAAGAAATGTACATCAAAACATACACATTTTCATTGTATATACAAGAAATGTACATCAAAACATACACATTTTCATTGTATATACAAGAAATGTATATCAAAACATACACATTTTCAGTGTACATTCAAGAAATGTACATCAAAACATACACATTTTCATTGTATATACAAGTAATGTACATCAAAACATACACATTTTCAGTGTACATTCAAGAAATGTACATCAAAACCTACACATTTTCATTGTATATACAAGAAATGTACAACAAACCATCACATTTTCAGTGTACATTCAAGAAATGTACATCAAAACATACACATTTTCATTGTATATACAAGAAATGTACATAAAAACATACACATTTTCATTGTACACTAAAGAAATGTACATCAAAACATACACATTTTCATTGTACATTCAAGAAATGTAGAACAAAACATACACATTACAGTGTACATTCAAGAAATGTACAACAAAACATACACATTTTCATTGTACATTCAAGAAATGTAGATCAAAACATACACATTTTCATTGTACATTCAAGAAATGTACATCAAAACATACACATTTTTATTGTACACTCAAGAAATGTACATCAAAACATACACTTTTTCATTGTACATTCAAGAAATGTATATCAAAACATACACATTTTCAGATTACATTCAAGAAATGTACATCAAAACATACACATTTTCAGTGTACATTCAAGAAATGTATAACAAAAAATACACATTTTCAGTGTACATTCAAGAAATGTATAACAAAAAATACACATTTTCATTGTACATTCTAGAAATGTACATCAAAACATACACATTTTCAGTGTACATTCAAGAAATGTACATCAAAAACTACACATTTTCATTGTATATTCAAGAAATGTACATCAAAACATACATATTTTCATTGTATATACCAGAAATGTACAGCAAAACATACACATTTTCATTGTACATTCAAGAAATGTACATCAAAGCAAACAAATTTTCATTGTATATACCAGAAATGTACATCAAAACATACACATTTTCATTGTACATTCAAGAAAAGTACATCAAAACATACACATTTTCATTGTATATTCAAGAAATGTACATCAAAGCATACAAAATTTCATTGTACATTCAAGAAATGTACATCAAAGCATACAAATTTTCATTGGATATACCAGAAATGTACATCAAAACATACACATTTTCATTGTACATCAAAGCATACAAATTTTCATTGGATATACCAGAAATGTACATCAAAACATACACATTTTCATTGTACATTCAAGAAATGTACATCAAAACATACACATTTTGACTGCACATTCTAGAAATATACATCAAAACATACACATTTTCATTGTATATACCAGAAATGCACATCAAAACATACACACTTTCATTGTACATTCAAGAACTGTACATCAAAACATACACATTTTCAGTGTACATTCAAGAAATGTACATCAAAACATACACATTTTCAGTGTACATTCAAGAAATGTACATCAAAACATACACATTTTCATTGTATATACAAGAAATGTACATCAAAACATACACATTTTCAGTGTACATTCAAGAAATGTACATCAAAGCATACACATTTTCATTGTATATACAAGTAATGTACATCAAAACATACACATTTTCAGTGTACATTCAAGAAATGTACATCAAAACATACACATTTTCATTGTACATTCAAGAAATGTACATCAACACATACACATTTTCAGTGTACATTCAAGAAATGTACATCAAAACATACACATTTTCATTGTATATACAAGAAATGTACATAACCATACACATTTTCAGTGTACATTCAAGAAATGTACATAAAAACATATACATTTTCATTGTATATACAAGAAATGTACATCAAAACATACACATTTTCAGTGTACATTCAAGAAATGTACATGAAAACATATACATTTTCATTGTACATTCAAGAAATGTATATCAAAACATACACATTTTCAGATTACATTCAAGAAATGTACATCAAAGCATACACATTTTCATTGTATATACAAGAAATGTACATCAAAACATACACATCTTCATTGTACACTAAAAAAATGTACATCAAAACATACACACTTTCAGTGTACATTCAAGAAATGTACATGAAAACATACACATTTTCATTGTACATTCAAGAAATGTACATCAAAACATACACATTTTCATTGTACATTCAAGAAATGTACATCAAAACATACACATTTTCATTGTACCTCAAGAAATCTACATCAAAACATACACATTTTCATTGTACACTCAAGAAATGTACATCAAAACATACACATTTTCATTCTACATTCAAGAAATGTATATCAAAACATACACATTTTCATTGTACATTCAAGAAACGTACATCAAAACATACACATTTTCATTGTACATTCAAGAAATGTATATCAAAACATACACATTTTCAGTGTACATTCAAGAAATGTACATCAAAACATACACATTTTCATTGTATATACAAGAAATGTACATCAAAACATACACATTTTCATTGTACACTAAAGAAATGTACATCAAAACATACACATTTTCATTGTACATTCAAGAAATGTAGATCAAAACATACACATTTTCATTGTACATTCAAGAAATGTACATCAAAACATACACATTTTCATTGTACACTAAAGAAATGTACATCAAAACATACACATTTTCATTGTACATTCAAGAAATGTAGATCAAAACATACACATTTTCAGTGTACATTCAAGAAATGTACAAAAAACATACACATTTTCATTGTACATTCAAGAAATGTAGATCAAAACATACACATTTTCATTGTACATTCAAGAAATGTACATCAAAACATACACATTTTTATTGTACACTCAAGAAATGTACATCAAAACATACACTTTTTCATTGTACATTCAAGAAATGTATATCAAAACATACACATTTTCAGATTACATTCAAGAAATGTACATCAAAACATACACATTTTCAGTGTACATTCAAGAAATGTATAACAAAAAATACACATTTTCAGTGTACATTCAAGAAATGTATAACAAAAAATACACATTTTCATTGTACATTCAAGAAATGTACATCAAAACATACACATTTTCATTGTACATTCAAGAAATGTATATCAAAACATACACATTTTCAGATTACATTCAAGAAATGTACATCAAAACATACACATTTTCAGAGTACATTCAAGAAATGTATAACAAAAAATACACATTTTCAGTGTACATTCAAGAAATGTATAACAAAAAATACACATTTTCAGTGTACATTCAAGAAATGTACATCAAAACATACACATTTTCAGTGTACATTCAAGAAATGTACATCAAAACATACACATTTTCATTGTACATTCAAGAAATGTATATCAAAACATACACATTTTCATTGTATATACAAGTAATGTACATCAAAACATACACATTTTCAGTGTACATTCAAGAAATGTACATCAAAACATACACATTTTCATTGTACATTCAAGAAATGTATATCAAAACATACACATTTTCAGATTACATTCAAGAAACGTACATCAAAACATACACATTTTCAGTGTACATTCAAGAAATGTATAACAAAAAATACACATTTTCAATGTACATTCAAGAAATGTATAACAAAAAATACACATTTTCAGTGTACATTCAAGAAATGTACATCAAAACATACACATTTTCAGTGTATATTCAAGAAATGTACATCAAAAACTACACATTTTCATTGTATATTCAAGAAATGTACATCAAAACATACATATTTTCATTGTACATTCAAGAAATGTACATCAAAAACTACACATTTTCAGTGTACATTCAAGAAATGTACATCAAAAACTACACATTTTCATTGTATATACCAGAAATGTACAGCAAAACATACACATTTTCATTGTACATTCAAAAATGTACATCAAAGCATACAAATTTTCATTGTATATACCAGAAATGTACATCAAAAACTACACATTTTCATTGTATATTCAAGAAATGTACATCAAAACATACACATTTACATTGTAAATTCAAGAAATGTACATCAAAACATACACATTTTCAGTGTACATTCAAGAAATGTACATCAAAAACTACACATTTTCATTGTATATACCAGAAATGTACAGCAAAACATACACATTTTCATTGTACATTCAAAAATGTACATCAAAGCATACAAATTTTCATTGTATATACCAGAAATGTACATCAAAACATACACATTTTCATTGTACATTCAAGAAAAGTACATCAAAACATACACATTTTCATTGTATATACCAGAAATGTACATCAAAACATACACATTTTCATTGTACATTCAAGAAATGTACATGAAAACATACACATTTTGACTGCACATTCTAGAAATATACATCAAAACATACACATTTTCATTGTATATACCAGAAATGCACATCAAAACATACACACTTTCATTGTACATTCAAGAACTGTACATCAAAACATACACATTTTCAGTGTACATTCAAGAAATGTACATCAAAAGAAACACATTTTCAGTGTACATTCAAGAAATGTACATCAAAACATACACATTTTCATTGTATATACAAGAAATGTACATCAAAACATACACATTTTCATTGTATATACAAGAAATGTATATCAAAACATACACATTTTCAGTGTACATTCAAGAAATGTACATCAAAACATACACATTTTCATTGTATATACAAGTAATGTACATCAAAACATACACATTTTCAGTGTACATTCAAGAAATGTACATCAAAACATACACATTTTCATTGTACATTCAAGAAATGTAGATCAAAACATACACATTTTCATTGTACATTCAAGAAATGTACATCAAAACATACACATTTTCATTGTACACTAAAGAAATGTACATCAAAACATTCACATTTTCATTGTACATTCAAGAAATGTAGATCAAAACATACACATTTTCAGTGTACATTCAAGAAATGTACAAAAAAACATACACATTTTCATTGTACATTCAAGAAATGTAGATCAAAACATACACATTTTCATTGTACATTCAAGAAATGTACATCAAAACATACACATTTTTATTGTACACTCAAGAAATGTACATCAAAACATACACATTTTCATTGTACATTCAAGAAATGTATATCAAAACATACACATTTTCAGATTACATTCAAGAAATGTACATCAAAACATACACATTTTCAGTGTACATTCAAGAAATGTATAACAAAAAATACACATTTTCAGTGTACATTCAAGAAATGTATAAAAAAAATACACATTTTCATTGTACATTCAAGAAATGTACATCAAAACATACACATTTTCAGTGTACATTCAAGAAATCTACATCAAAAACTACACATTTTCATTGCATATTCAAGAAATGTACATCTAAACATATATATTTTCATTGTATATACCAGAAATGTACAGCAAAACATACACATTTTCATTGTACATTCAAGAATTGTACATCAAAGCATACAAATTTTCATTGTATATACCAGAAATGTACATCAAAACATACACATTTTCATTGTACATTCAAGAAAAGTACATCAAAACATACACATTTTCATTGTATATACCAGAAATGTACATCAAAACATACACATTTTCATTGTACATTCAAGAAATGTACATCAAAACATACACATTTTGACTGCACATTCTAGAAATATACATCAAAACATACACTTTTTCATTGTATATACCAGAAATGCACATCAAAACATACACACTTTCATTGTACATTCAAGAACTGTACATCAAAACATACACATTTTCAGTTGACATTCAAGAAATGTACATCAAAACATACACATTTTAAGTGTACATTCAAGAAATGTACATCAAAACATACACATTTTCATTGTATATACAAGAAATGTACATCAAAACATACACATTTTCATTGTATATACAAGAAATGTATATCAAAACATACACATTTTCAGTGTACATTCAACAAATGTACATCAAAACATACACATTTTCATTGTATATACAAGTAATGTACATCAAAACATACACATTTTCAGTGTACATTCAAGAAATGTACATCAAAACATACACATTTTCATTGTATATACAAGAAATGTACATCAAACCATCACATTTTCAGTGTACATTCAAGAAATGTACATCAAAACATATACATTTTCATTGTATATACAAGAAATGTACATCAAAACATACACATTTTCAGTGTACATTCAAGAAATGTACATCAAAACATACACATTTTCATTGTATATACAAGAAATGTACATCAACACATACACATTTTCAGTGTACATTCAAGAAATGTACTTCAAAACATACACATTTTCATTGCATATACAAGTAATGTACAACAAAACATACACATTTTCAGTGTACATTCAAGAAATGTACATCAAAACATACACATTTTCATTGTATATACAAGAAATGTACATCAAACCATACACATTTTCAGTGTACATTCAAGAAATGTACATCAAAACATATACATTTTCATTGTATATACAAGAAATGTACATCAAAACATACACATTTTCAGTGTACATTCAAGAAATGTACATGAAAACATATACATTTTCATTGTACATTCAAGAAATGTATATCAAAACATACACATTTTCAGATTACATTCAAGAAATGTACATCAAAGCATACACATTTTCATTGTATATACAAGAAATGTACATCAAAACATACACATCTTCATTGTACACTAAAAAAATGTACATCAAAACATACACACTTTCAGTGTACATTCAAGAAATGTACATCAAAACATACACATTTTCATTGTACATTCAAGAAATGTACATCAAAACATACACATTTTCATTGTACATTCAAGAAATGTACATCAAAACATACACATTTTCATTGTACCTCAAGAAATCTACATCAAAACATACACATTTTCATTGTACACTCAAGAAATGTACATCAAAACATACACATTTTCATTCTACATTCAAGAAATGTATATCAAAACATACACATTTTCATTGTACATTCAAGAAACGTACATCAAAACATACACATTTTCATTGTACATTCAAGAAATGTACAACAAAACATACACATTTTCATTGTACATTCAAGGAATGTACATCAAAACATACACATTTTCATTGTACATTCAAGAAATGTACATCAAAACACACACATTTTCATTGTACACTCAAGAAATGTACATCAAAACATACACATTTTGAGTGTACACTCAAGAGGTATACATCAAAACATGCACATTTTCATTGTATATACCAGAAATGTACATCAAAACATACACATTTTCATTGTATATACAAGAAATGTAAATCAAAACATACACATTTTCATTGTACATTCAAGAAATGTACATCAAAACATACACATTTTCAGTGTACATTCAAGAAATGTATAACAAAAAATACACATTTTCAGTGCACATTCAAGAAATGTACATCAAAACAAACACATTTTCATTGTACACTAAAGAAATGTATATCAAAACATACACATTTTCATTGTACATTCAATAAATATACATCAAAACATACACATTTTCATTGTACATTCAAGAAATGTACATCAAAACATACACATTTTCATTGTACACTCAAGAAATGTACATCAATACATCCACATTTTCATTGTACATTCAAGAAATGTGTATCAAAACATACACATTTTCATTGTTCAGTCAAGAAATATACATCAAAACATACACAATTTCATTGTACATTCAAGAAATGTACATCAAAACATACACATTTTCATTGTACACTCAAGAAATGTACTTCAAAACATACACATTTTCAGTGTACATTCAAGAAATGTACATCAAAACATACACATTTTCATTGTACATTCAAGAAATGTACATCAAAACATACACATTTTGAGTGTACATTCAAGAAATATACATCAAAAGATACACCTTTTCATTGTATATACCAGAAATGTACATCAAAACATACACATTTTCATTGTATATACCAGAAATGTACATCAAAACATATACATTTTCATTGTACATTCAAGAAATGTACATCAAAACATACACCTTTTGAGTGTACATTCAAGAGATATACATCAAAACATGCACATTTTCATTGTATATACCAGAAATGTACATCAAAACATACACATTTTCATTGTATATACAAGAAATGTACATCAAAGCATACACATTTTCATTGTATATACCAGAAATGTACATCAAAACATACACATTTTCATTGTACAATCAAGAAATGTACATCAAAACATAAACATTTTCATTGTATATACCAGAAATGTACATCAAAACATACACATTTTCATTGTACATTCAAGAAATGTACATCAAAACATACACATTTTGAGTGTACATTCAAGAAATATACATCAAAACATACACATTTTCATTGTATATACCAGAAATGCACATCAAAACATACCTATTTTCATTGTACATTCAAGAACTGTACATCAAAACATACACACTTTCAGTGCACATTCAAGAAATGTACATCAAAACATACACATTTTCAGTGTACATTCAAGAAATGTACATCAAAACATACACATTTTCACTGTATATACAAGAATTGTACATCAAAACATACACATTTTCATTGTATATACAAGAAACGTAAATCAAAACATACACATTTTCATTGTATATACAAGAAATGTACAACAAAACATACACATTTTCATTGTACATTCAAGGAGTGTACATCAAAACATACACATTTTCATTGTACATTCAAGAAATGTACATCAAAACACACACATTTTCATTGTACACTCAAGAAATGTACATCAAAACATACACATTTTGAGTGTACATTCAAGAGATATACATCAAAACATGCACATTTTCATTGTATATACCAGAAATGTACATCAAAACATACACATTTTCATTGTACATTCAAGAAATGTACATCAAAACATACACATTTTTGGTGTACATTCAAGAAATGTATAACAAAAAATACACATTTTCAGTGTACATTCAAGAAATGTACATAAAAATAAACACATTTTCATTGTACACTAAAGAAATGTATATCAAAACATACACATTTTCATTGTACATTCAATAAATATACATCAAAACATACACATTTTATTGTACATTCAAGAAATGTACATCAAAACATACACATTTTCATTGTACACTCAAGAAATGTACATCAAAACATCCACATTTTCATTGTACATTCAAGAAATGTACATCAAAACATACACATTTTCATTGTTCATTCAAGAAATATACATCAAAACATACACATTTTCATTGTACATTCAAGAAATGTACATCAAAACATACACATTTTCATTGTACACTCAAGAAATGGCCATCAAAACATACACATTTTCAGTGTACATTCAAGAAATGTACATCAAAACATACACATTTTCATTGTACATTCAAGAAATGTACATCAAAACATACACATTTTCATTGTACATTCTAGAAATATACATCAAAACATACACATTTTCATTTTATATACAAGAAATGTACATCAAAACATACACATTTTCATTGTACATTCAAGAAATGTACATCAAAACATACACATTTTAAGTGTACATTCAAGAAATGTACATCAAAACATACACATTTTCATTGTATATACAAGAAATGTACATCAAAACATACACATTTTCAGTGTACATTCAAGAAATGTACATCAAAACATACACATTTTCATTGTATATACAAGAAATGTACATCAAAACATACACATTTTCATTGTATATACAAGAAATGTACATCAAAACATACACATTTTCAGTGTACATTCAAGAAATGTACATCAAAGCATACACATTTTCATTGTATATACAAGTAATGTACATCAAAACATACACATTTTCAGTGTACATTCAAGAAATGTACATCAAAACATACACATTTTCATTGTACATTCAAGAAATGTACATCAACACATACACATTTTCAGTGTACATTCAAGAAATGTACATCAAAACATACACATTTTCATTGTATATACAAGAAATGTACATAACCATACACATTTTCAGTGTACATTCAAGAAATGTACATAAAAACATATACATTTTCATTGTATATACAAGAAATGTACATCAAAACATACACATTTTCAGTGTACATTCAAGAAATGTACATGAAAACATATACATTTTCATTGTACATTCAAGAAATGTATATCAAAACATACACATTTTCAGATTACATTCAAGAAATGTACATCAAAGCATACACATTTTCATTGTATATACAAGAAATGTACATCAAAACATACACATCTTCATTGTACACTAAAAAAATGTACATCAAAACATACACACTTTCAGTGTACATTCAAGAAATGTACATGAAAACATACACATTTTCATTGTACATTCAAGAAATGTACATCAAAACATACACATTTTCATTGTACATTCAAGAAATGTACATCAAAACATACACATTTTCATTGTACCTCAAGAAATCTACATCAAAACATACACATTTTCATTGTACACTCAAGAAATGTACATCAAAACATACACATTTTCATTCTACATTCAAGAAATGTATATCAAAACATACACATTTTCATTGTACATTCAAGAAACGTACATCAAAACATACACATTTTCATTGTACATTCAAGAAATGTATATCAAAACATACACATTTTCAGTGTACATTCAAGAAATGTACATCAAAACATACACATTTTCATTGTATATACAAGAAATGTACATCAAAACATACACATTTTCATTGTACACTAAAGAAATGTACATCAAAACATACACATTTTCATTGTACATTCAAGAAATGTAGATCAAAACATACACATTTTCATTGTACATTCAAGAAATGTACATCAAAACATACACATTTTCATTGTACACTAAAGAAATGTACATCAAAACATACACATTTTCATTGTACATTCAAGAAATGTAGATCAAAACATACACATTTTCAGTGTACATTCAAGAAATGTACAAAAAACATACACATTTTCATTGTACATTCAAGAAATGTAGATCAAAACATACACATTTTCATTGTACATTCAAGAAATGTACATCAAAACATACACATTTTTATTGTACACTCAAGAAATGTACATCAAAACATACACTTTTTCATTGTACATTCAAGAAATGTATATCAAAACATACACATTTTCAGATTACATTCAAGAAATGTACATCAAAACATACACATTTTCAGTGTACATTCAAGAAATGTATAACAAAAAATACACATTTTCAGTGTACATTCAAGAAATGTATAACAAAAAATACACATTTTCATTGTACATTCAAGAAATGTACATCAAAACATACACATTTTCATTGTACATTCAAGAAATGTATATCAAAACATACACATTTTCAGATTACATTCAAGAAATGTAGATCAAAACATACACATTTTCAGAGTACATTCAAGAAATGTATAACAAAAAATACACATTTTCAGTGTACATTCAAGAAATGTATAACAAAAAATACACATTTTCAGTGTACATTCAAGAAATGTACATCAAAACATACACATTTTCAGTGTACATTCAAGAAATGTACATCAAAACATACACATTTTCATTGTACATTCAAGAAATGTATATCAAAACATACACATTTTCATTGTATATACAAGTAATGTACATCAAAACATACACATTTTCAGTGTACATTCAAGAAATGTACATCAAAACATACACATTTTCATTGTACATTCAAGAAATGTATATCAAAACATACACATTTTCAGATTACATTCAAGAAACGTACATCAAAACATACACATTTTCAGTGTACATTCAAGAAATGTATAACAAAAAATACACATTTTCAATGTACATTCAAGAAATGTATAACAAAAAATACACATTTTCAGTGTACATTCAAGAAATGTACATCAAAACATACACATTTTCAGTGTATATTCAAGAAATGTACATCAAAAACTACACATTTTCATTGTATATTCAAGAAATGTACATCAAAACATACATATTTTCATTGTACATTCAAGAAATGTACATCAAAAACTACACATTTTCAGTGTACATTCAAGAAATGTACATCAAAAACTACACATTTTCATTGTATATACCAGAAATGTACAGCAAAACATACACATTTTCATTGTACATTCAAAAATGTACATCAAAGCATACAAATTTTCATTGTATATACCAGAAATGTACATCAAAAACTACACATTTTCATTGTATATTCAAGAAATGTACATCAAAACATACACATTTACATTGTAAATTCAAGAAATGTACATCAAAACATACACATTTTCAGTGTACATTCAAGAAATGTACATCAAAAACTACACATTTTCATTGTATATACCAGAAATGTACAGCAAAACATACACATTTTCATTGTACATTCAAAAATGTACATCAAAGCATACAAATTTTCATTGTATATACCAGAAATGTACATCAAAACATACACATTTTCATTGTACATTCAAGAAAAGTACATCAAAACATACACATTTTCATTGTATATACCAGAAATGTACATCAAAACATACACATTTTCATTGTACATTCAAGAAATGTACATGAAAACATACACATTTTGACTGCACATTCTAGAAATATACATCAAAACATACACATTTTCATTGTATATACCAGAAATGCACATCAAAACATACACACTTTCATTGTACATTCAAGAACTGTACATCAAAACATACACATTTTCAGTGTACATTCAAGAAATGTACATCAAAAGAAACACATTTTCAGTGTACATTCAAGAAATGTACATCAAAACATACACATTTTCATTGTATATACAAGAAATGTACATCAAAACATACACATTTTCATTGTATATACAAGAAATGTATATCAAAACATACACATTTTCAGTGTACATTCAAGAAATGTACATCAAAACATACACATTTTCATTGTATATACAAGTAATGTACATCAAAACATACACATTTTCAGTGTACATTCAAGAAATGTACATCAAAACATACACATTTTCATTGTACATTCAAGAAATGTAGATCAAAACATACACATTTTCATTGTACATTCAAGAAATGTACATCAAAACATACACATTTTCATTGTACACTAAAGAAATGTACATCAAAACATTCACATTTTCATTGTACATTCAAGAAATGTAGATCAAAACATACACATTTTCAGTGTACATTCAAGAAATGTACAAAAAAACATACACATTTTCATTGTACATTCAAGAAATGTAGATCAAAACATACACATTTTCATTGTACATTCAAGAAATGTACATCAAAACATACACATTTTTATTGTACACTCAAGAAATGTACATCAAAACATACACATTTTCATTGTACATTCAAGAAATGTATATCAAAACATACACATTTTCAGATTACATTCAAGAAATGTACATCAAAACATACACATTTTCAGTGTACATTCAAGAAATGTATAACAAAAAATACACATTTTCAGTGTACATTCAAGAAATGTATAAAAAAAATACACATTTTCATTGTACATTCAAGAAATGTACATCAAAACATACACATTTTCAGTGTACATTCAAGAAATCTACATCAAAAACTACACATTTTCATTGCATATTCAAGAAATGTACATCTAAACATATATATTTTCATTGTATATACCAGAAATGTACAGCAAAACATACACATTTTCATTGTACATTCAAGAATTGTACATCAAAGCATACAAATTTTCATTGTATATACCAGAAATGTACATCAAAACATACACATTTTCATTGTACATTCAAGAAAAGTACATCAAAACATACACATTTTCATTGTATATACCAGAAATGTACATCAAAACATACACATTTTCATTGTACATTCAAGAAATGTACATCAAAACATACACATTTTGACTGCACATTCTAGAAATATACATCAAAACATACACTTTTTCATTGTATATACCAGAAATGCACATCAAAACATACACACTTTCATTGTACATTCAAGAACTGTACATCAAAACATACACATTTTCAGTTGACATTCAAGAAATGTACATCAAAACATACACATTTTAAGTGTACATTCAAGAAATGTACATCAAAACATACACATTTTCATTGTATATACAAGAAATGTACATCAAAACATACACATTTTCATTGTATATACAAGAAATGTATATCAAAACATACACATTTTCAGTGTACATTCAACAAATGTACATCAAAACATACACATTTTCATTGTATATACAAGTAATGTACATCAAAACATACACATTTTCAGTGTACATTCAAGAAATGTACATCAAAACATACACATTTTCATTGTATATACAAGAAATGTACATCAAACCATCACATTTTCAGTGTACATTCAAGAAATGTACATCAAAACATATACATTTTCATTGTATATACAAGAAATGTACATCAAAACATACACATTTTCAGTGTACATTCAAGAAATGTACATCAAAACATACACATTTTCATTGTATATACAAGAAATGTACATCAACACATACACATTTTCAGTGTACATTCAAGAAATGTACTTCAAAACATACACATTTTCATTGCATATACAAGTAATGTACAACAAAACATACACATTTTCAGTGTACATTCAAGAAATGTACATCAAAACATACACATTTTCATTGTATATACAAGAAATGTACATCAAACCATACACATTTTCAGTGTACATTCAAGAAATGTACATCAAAACATATACATTTTCATTGTATATACAAGAAATGTACATCAAAACATACACATTTTCAGTGTACATTCAAGAAATGTACATGAAAACATATACATTTTCATTGTACATTCAAGAAATGTATATCAAAACATACACATTTTCAGATTACATTCAAGAAATGTACATCAAAGCATACACATTTTCATTGTATATACAAGAAATGTACATCAAAACATACACATCTTCATTGTACACTAAAAAAATGTACATCAAAACATACACACTTTCAGTGTACATTCAAGAAATGTACATCAAAACATACACATTTTCATTGTACATTCAAGAAATGTACATCAAAACATACACATTTTCATTGTACATTCAAGAAATGTACATCAAAACATACACATTTTCATTGTACCTCAAGAAATCTACATCAAAACATACACATTTTCATTGTACACTCAAGAAATGTACATCAAAACATACACATTTTCATTCTACATTCAAGAAATGTATATCAAAACATACACATTTTCATTGTACATTCAAGAAACGTACATCAAAACATACACATTTTCATTGTACATTCAAGAAATGTACAACAAAACATACACATTTTCATTGTACATTCAAGGAATGTACATCAAAACATACACATTTTCATTGTACATTCAAGAAATGTACATCAAAACACACACATTTTCATTGTACACTCAAGAAATGTACATCAAAACATACACATTTTGAGTGTACACTCAAGAGGTATACATCAAAACATGCACATTTTCATTGTATATACCAGAAATGTACATCAAAACATACACATTTTCATTGTATATACAAGAAATGTAAATCAAAACATACACATTTTCATTGTACATTCAAGAAATGTACATCAAAACATACACATTTTCAGTGTACATTCAAGAAATGTATAACAAAAAATACACATTTTCAGTGCACATTCAAGAAATGTACATCAAAACAAACACATTTTCATTGTACACTAAAGAAATGTATATCAAAACATACACATTTTCATTGTACATTCAATAAATATACATCAAAACATACACATTTTCATTGTACATTCAAGAAATGTACATCAAAACATACACATTTTCATTGTACACTCAAGAAATGTACATCAATACATCCACATTTTCATTGTACATTCAAGAAATGTGTATCAAAACATACACATTTTCATTGTTCAGTCAAGAAATATACATCAAAACATACACAATTTCATTGTACATTCAAGAAATGTACATCAAAACATACACATTTTCATTGTACACTCAAGAAATGTACTTCAAAACATACACATTTTCAGTGTACATTCAAGAAATGTACATCAAAACATACACATTTTCATTGTACATTCAAGAAATGTACATCAAAACATACACATTTTGAGTGTACATTCAAGAAATATACATCAAAAGATACACCTTTTCATTGTATATACCAGAAATGTACATCAAAACATACACATTTTCATTGTATATACCAGAAATGTACATCAAAACATATACATTTTCATTGTACATTCAAGAAATGTACATCAAAACATACACCTTTTGAGTGTACATTCAAGAGATATACATCAAAACATGCACATTTTCATTGTATATACCAGAAATGTACATCAAAACATACACATTTTCATTGTATATACAAGAAATGTACATCAAAGCATACACATTTTCATTGTATATACCAGAAATGTACATCAAAACATACACATTTTCATTGTACAATCAAGAAATGTACATCAAAACATAAACATTTTCATTGTATATACCAGAAATGTACATCAAAACATACACATTTTCATTGTACATTCAAGAAATGTACATCAAAACATACACATTTTGAGTGTACATTCAAGAAATATACATCAAAACATACACATTTTCATTGTATATACCAGAAATGCACATCAAAACATACCTATTTTCATTGTACATTCAAGAACTGTACATCAAAACATACACACTTTCAGTGCACATTCAAGAAATGTACATCAAAACATACACATTTTCAGTGTACATTCAAGAAATGTACATCAAAACATACACATTTTCACTGTATATACAAGAATTGTACATCAAAACATACACATTTTCATTGTATATACAAGAAACGTAAATCAAAACATACACATTTTCATTGTATATACAAGAAATGTACAACAAAACATACACATTTTCATTGTACATTCAAGGAGTGTACATCAAAACATACACATTTTCATTGTACATTCAAGAAATGTACATCAAAACACACACATTTTCATTGTACACTCAAGAAATGTACATCAAAACATACACATTTTGAGTGTACATTCAAGAGATATACATCAAAACATGCACATTTTCATTGTATATACCAGAAATGTACATCAAAACATACACATTTTCATTGTACATTCAAGAAATGTACATCAAAACATACACATTTTTGGTGTACATTCAAGAAATGTATAACAAAAAATACACATTTTCATTGTACATTCAATAAATATACATCAAAACATACACATTTTATTGTACATTCAAGAAATGTACATCAAAACATACACATTTTCATTGTACACTCAAGAAATGTACATCAAAACATCCACATTTTCATTGTACATTCAAGAAATGTACATCAAAACATACACATTTTCATTGTTCATTCAAGAAATATACATCAAAACATACACATTTTCATTGTACATTCAAGAAATGTACATCAAAACATACACATTTTCATTGTACACTCAAGAAATGGCCATCAAAACATACACATTTTCAGTGTACATTCAAGAAATGTACATCAAAACATACACATTTTCATTGTACATTCAAGAAATGTACATCAAAACATACACATTTTCATTGTACATTCTAGAAATATACATCAAAACATACACATTTTCATTTTATATACAAGAAATGTACATCAAAACATACACATTTTCATTGTACATTCAAGAAATGTACATCAAAACATACACATTTTGAGTGTACATTCAAGAAATATACATCAAAAGATACACCTTTTCATTGTATATACCAGAAATGGACATCAAAACATACACATTTTCATTGTATATACCAGAAATGTACATCAAAACATACACATTTTCATTGTACATGCAAGAAATGTACATCAAAACATACACATTTTGAGTGTACATTCAAGAGATATACATCAAAACATGCACGTTTTCATTGTATATACCAGAAATGTACATCAAAACATACACATTTTCATTGTATATACAAGAAATGTACATCAAAGCAAACACATTTTCATTGTATATACCAGAAATGCACATCAAAACATACACATTTTCATTGTACATTCAAGAACTGTACATCAAAACATACACATTTTCAGTGTACATTCAAGAAATGTACATCAAAACATACACATTTTCAGTGTACATTCAAGAAATGTACATTAAAACATACACATTTTCACTGTATATACAAGAATTGTACATCAAAACATACACATTTTCATTGTATATACAAGAAATGTAAATCAAAACATACACATTTTCAATGTATATACAAGAAATGTATATCAAAACATACACATTTTCATTGTACATTCAAGAAATGTACATCAAAACATACACATTTTCATTGTATATACCAGAAATGTACATCAAAACATACACATTTTCATTGTACATTCAAGAAATGTACATCAAAACATACACATTTTCATTGTATATACCAGAAATGTACATCAAAACATACACATTTTCATTGTATATACCAGAAATGTACATCAAAACATACACATTTTCAGTGTACATTCAAGAAATGTACATCAAAACATACACATTATCCCTGTATATACAAGAATTGTACATCAAAACATACACATTTTCATTGTATATACAAGAAATGTAAATCAAAACATACACATTTTCATTGTATATACAAGAAATGTATATCAAAACATACACATTTTCATTGTACATTCAAGAAATGTACATCAAAACATACACATTTTCATTGTATATACCAGAAATGTACATCAAAACATACACATTTTCATTGTAAATTCAAGAAGTGTATATCAAAACATACACATTTTCATTGTATATTCAAGAAATGTACATCAAAAAATACACATTTTCATTGTATATACCAGAAATGTACATCAAAACATACACATTTTCATTGTACATTCAAGAAATGTACATCAAAACATACACATTTACATTGTATATACCAGAAATGTACATCAAAACATACACATTATCATTGTACATTCAAGAAATGTACATCAAAACATACACATTTTGACTGCACATTCTAGAAATATACATCAAAACATACACATTTTCATTGTATATACCAGA
This sequence comes from Tenodera sinensis, assembly GCA_030765045.1. NCBI lineage: Eukaryota > Metazoa > Arthropoda > Insecta > Mantodea > Mantidae > Tenodera > Tenodera sinensis. The sequence continues at coordinate 109,464,451 of CM060970.1, read as the reverse complement.
AATGCACATCAAAACATACACATTTTCATTGTACATTCAAGAAATGCACATCAAAACATACACATTTTCATTGTACATTCAAGAACTGTACATCAAAACATACACATTTTCAGTGTACATTCAAGAAATGTACATCAAAACATACACATTTTCATTGTATATACAAGAAATGTATATCAAAACATACACATTTTCAGTGTACATTCAAGAAATGTACATCAAAACATACACATTTTCATTGTATATTCAAGTAATGTACATCAAAACATACACATTTTCAGTGTACATTCAAGAAATGTACATCAAGACATACACATTTTCATTGTACATTCAAGAAATGTATATCAAAACATACACATTTTCAGCGCACATTCAAGAAATGTACGTCAAAACATACACATTTTCATTGTATATACAAGAAATGTACATCAAAACATACACATTTTCATTGTACACTGAAGAAATGTACACCAAAACATACACATTTTCAGTGTACATTCAACAAATGTACATCAAAACATACATATTTTCATTGTACATTCAAGAAATGTAGATCAAAACTTACACATTTTCATTGTACACTCAAGAAATGTACATCAAAACATACACATTTTCATGGTACATTCAAGAAATGTACATCAAAACATACACATTTTTATTGTACACTCAAGAAATGTACATCAAAACATACACTTTTTCATTGTACATGCAAGAAATGTATATCAAAACATACACATTTTCATTGTACATTCAAGAAATGTACATCAAAACATACACATTTTCAGTGTACATTCAAGAAATGTATAACAAAAAATACACATTTTCAGTGTACATTCAAGAAATGTACATCAAAACAAACACATTTTCATTGTACACTAAAGAAATGTATATCAAAACATACACATTATCATTGTACATTCAATAAATATACATCAAAACATACACATTTTCATTGTACATTCAAGAAATGTACATCAAAACATACACATTTTCATTGTACACTCAAGAAACGTACATCAAAACATACACATGTTCATTGTACATTCAAGAAATGTACATCAAAACATACACATTTTCATTGTACACTCAAGAAATGTACATCAAAACATACACATTTTCATTGTACATTCAAGAAATGTACATCAAAACATACACATTTTCATTGTACACTCAAGAAATGTACTTCAAAACATACACATTTTCAGTGTACATTCAAGGAATGTATATCAAAACATACACATTTTCATTGTACATTCAAGAAATGTACATCAAAACATACACATTTTCATTGTACATTCAAGAAATATACATCAAAACATACACATTTTCATTGTACATTCAAGAAATGTACATCAAAACATACACATTTTCATTGTACACTCAAGAAATGTACATCAAAACATACACATTTTCAGTGTACATTCAAGAAATGTACATCAAAACATACACATTTTCATTGTACATTCAAGAAATGTACATCAAAACATACACATTTTCATTGTACATTCTAGAAATATACATCAAAACATACACATTTTCATTGTACATTCAAGAAATGTACATCAAAACATACACATTTTCAGTGTACATTCATGAAATGTATATCAAAACATACACATTTTCATTGTACATTCCAGAAATAGACATCAAAACGTACACATTTTCAATGAACATTCAAGAAATGTACATCAAAACATATACATTTTCATTGTATATTCAAGAAATGTACATCAAAACATACACATTTTCAGTGTACATTCAAGAAATGTACATGAAATCATATACATTTTCATTGTACATTCAAGAAATGTATATCAAAACATACACATTTTCAGATTACATTCAAGAAATGAACATCAAAGCATACACATTTTCATTGTATATACAAGAAATGTACATCAAAACATACACATCTTCATTGTACAATCAAGAAATGTACATCAAAACATACACACTTTCAGTGTACATTCAAGAAATGTACATCAAAACATACACATTTTCATTGTACATTCAAGAAATGTACATCAAAACATACACATTTTCAGTGTACATTCAGGTAATGTATAACAAAAAAATACACATTTTCAGTGTACATTCAAGAAATGCACATCAAAACAAACACATTTTCATTGTACACTAAAGAAATGTATATCAAAACATACACATTTTCATTGTACATTCAAGAAATATACATCAAAACAATCACATTTTCATTGTACATTCAAGAAATGTACATCAAAACATACACCTTTTCATTGTACACTCAAGAAATGTACATCAAAACTTACACATTTTCAGTGTACATTCAAGAAATGTACATCAAAACATACACATTTTCATTGTACATTCAAGAAATGTACATCAAAACATACACATTTTCATTGTACATTCTAGAAATATACATCAAAACATACACATTTTCATTGTATATACAAGAAATGTACATCAAAACATACACATTTTCATTGTACATTCAAGAAATGTACATCAAAACATACACATTTTGAGTGTACATTCAAGCAATATACATCAAAAGATACACATTTTCATTGTATATACCAGAAATGTACATCAAAACATATACATTTTCATTGTACATTCAAGAAATGTACATCAAAACATACACATTTTCAGTGTACATTCAAGAAATGTATAACAAAAAATACACATTTTCAGTGTACATTCAAGAAATGTACATCAAAACAAACACATTTTCATTGTACACTAAAGAAATGTATATCAAAACATACACATTATCATTGTACATTCAATAAATATACATCAAAACATACACATTTTCATTGTACATTCAAGAAATGTACATCAAAACATACACATTTTCATTGTACACTCAAGAAACGTACATCAAAACATACACATGTTCATTGTACATTCAAGAAATGTACATCAAAACATACACATTTTCATTGTACACTCAAGAAATGTACATCAAAACATACACATTTTCATTGTACATTCAAGAAATGTACATCAAAACATACACATTTTCATTGTACACTCAAGAAATGTACTTCAAAACATACACATTTTCAGTGTACATTCAAGGAATGTATATCAAAACATACACATTTTCATTGTACATTCAAGAAATGTACATCAAAACATACACATTTTCATTGTACATTCAAGAAATATACATCAAAACATACACATTTTCATTGTACATTCAAGAAATGTACATCAAAACATACACATTTTCATTGTACACTCAAGAAATGTACATCAAAACATACACATTTTCAGTGTACATTCAAGAAATGTACATCAAAACATACACATTTTCATTGTACATTCAAGAAATGTACATCAAAACATACACATTTTCATTGTACATTCTAGAAATATACATCAAAACATACACATTTTCATTGTACATTCAAGAAATGTACATCAAAACATACACATTTTCAGTGTACATTCATGAAATGTATATCAAAACATACACATTTTCATTGTACGTTCCAGAAATAGACATCAAAACGTACACATTTTCAGTGAACATTCAAGAAATGTACATCAAAACATATACATTTTCATTGTATATTCAAGAAATGTACATCAAAACATACACATTTTCAGTGTACATTCAAGAAATGTACACGAAATCATATACATTTTCATTGTACATTCAAGAAATGTATATCAAAACATACACATTTTCAGATTACATTCAAGAAATGAACATCAAAGCATACACATTTTCATTGTATATACAAGAAATGTACATCAAAACATACACATCTTCATTGTACAATCAAGAAATGTACATCAAAGCATACACACTTTCAGTGTACATTCAAGAAATGTACATCAAAACATACACATTTTCATTGTACATTCAAGAAATGTACATCAAAACATACACATTTTCAGTGTACATTCAAGTAATGTATAACAAAAAAATACACTTTTTCAGTGTACATTCAAGAAATGCACATCAAAACAAACACATTTTCATTGTACACTAAAGAAATGTATATCAAAACATACACATTTTCATTGTACATTCAAGAAATATACATCAAAACAATCACATTTTCATTGTACATTCAAGAAATGTACATCAAAACATACACCTTTTCATTGTACACTCAAGAAATGTACATCAAAACTTACACATTTTCAGTGTACATTCAAGAAATGTACAACAAAACATACACATTTTCATTGTACATTCAAGAAATGTACATCAAAACATACACATTTTCATTGTACATTCTAGAAATATACATCAAAACATACACATTTTCATTGTATATACAAGAAATGTACATCAAAACATACACATTTTCATTGTACATTCAAGAAATGTACATCAAAACATACACATTTTGAGTGTACATTCAAGCAATATACATCAAAAGATACACATTTTCATTGTCTATACCAGAAATGTACATCAAAACATACACATTTTCATTGTATATACCAGAAATGTACATCAAAACATATACATTTTCATTGTACATTCAAGAAATGTACATCAAAACATACACATTTTGAGTGTACATTCAAGAGATATACATCAAAACATGCACATTTTCATTGTATATACCAGAAATGTACATCAAAACATACACATTTTCATTGTATATACTAGAAATGTACATCAAAACATACACATTTTCATTGTATATACAAGAAATGTACATCAAAACATACACATTTTCATTGTACAATCAAGAAATGTACATCAAAACATAAACATTTTCATTATATATACCAGAAATGTACATCAAAACATACACATTTTCATTGTATATTCAAGAAATGTACATCAAAACATACCCATTTTCATTGTATATACCAGAAATGTACATCAAAACATACACATCTTCATTGTACACTAAAGAAATGTACATCAAAACATACACACTTTCAGTGTACATTCAAGAAATGTACATCAAAACATACACATTTTGAGTGTACATTCAAGAAATATACATCAAAACATACACATTTTCATTGTATATACCAGAAATGCACATCAAAACATACACATCTTCTTTGTACACTAAAGAAATGTACATCAAAACATACACATTTTCAGTGTACATTCAAGAAATGTATATCAAAACATACACATTTTCATTGTACATTCAAGAAATGTACATCAAAACATAAACATTTTCAGTGTACATTCAAGAAATGTATAACAAAAAATACACATTTTCAGTGTACATTCAAGAAATGTACATCAAAACAAACACATTTTCATTGTACACTAATGAAATGTATATCAAAACATACACATTTTCATTGTACATTCAAGAAATGTACATCAAAACACAAACATTTTCACTGTACATTCAAGAAATGTATAACAAAAAATACACATTTTCAGTGTACATTCAAGAAATGTACATCAAAACAAACACATTTTCATTGTACACTAAAGAAATGTATATCAAAACATACACATTTTCATTGTACATTCAATAAATATACATCAAAACATACACATTTTCAGTGTACATTCAAGAAATGTACATCAAAACATACACATTTTCATTGTATATACAAGAAATGTACATCAAAACATACACATTTTCATTGTACACTAAAGAAATGTACATCAAAACATACATATTTTCAGTGTACATTCAAGAAATGTACATCAAAACATACACATTTTCATTGTACATTCAAGAAATGTAGATCAAAACATACACATTTTGATTGCACATTCAAGAAATGTACATCAAAACATACACATTTTCATTGTACACTCAAGAAACGTACATCAAAACATACACATGTTCATTGTACATTCAAGAAATGTACATCAAAACATACACATTTTCATTGTACACTCAAGAAATGTACATCAAAACATACACATTTTCATTGTACATTCAAGAAATGTACATCAAAACATACACATTTTCAATGTATATACAAGAAATGTATATCAAAACATACACATTTTCATTGTACATTCAAGAAATGTACATCAAAACATACACATTTTCATTGTATATACCAGAAATGTACATCAAAACATACACATTTTCATTGTACATTCAAGAAATGTACATCAAAACATACACATTTTCATTGTATATACCAGAAATGTACATCAAAACATACACATTTTCATTGTATATACCAGATATGTACATCAAAACATACACATTTTCAGTGTACATTCAAGAAATGTACATCAAAACATACACATTATCACTGTATATACAAGAATTGTACATCAAAACATACACATTTTCATTGTATATACAAGAAATGTAAATCAAAGCATACACATTTTCATTGTATATACAAGAAATGTAAATCAAAACATACACATTTTCATTGTATATACAAGAAATGTATATCAAAACATACACATTTTCATTGTACATTCAAGAAATGTACATCAAAACATACACATTTTCATTGTATATACCAGAAATGTACATCAAAACATACACATTTTCATTGTACATTCAAGAAATGTATATCAAAACATACACATTTTCATTGTATATTCAAGAAATGTACATCAAAACATACACATTTTCATTGTATATACCAGAAATGTACATCAAAACATACACATTTTCATTGTACATTCAAGAAATGTACATCAAAACATACACATTTTCATTGTATATACCAGAAATGTACATCAAAACATACACATTATCATTGTACATTCAAGAAATGTACATCAAAACATACACATTTTGACTGCACATTCTAGAAATATACATCAAAACATACACATTTTCATTGTATATACCAGAAATGCACATCAAAACATACACATTTTCATTGTACATTGAAGAACTGTACATCAAAACATACAAATTTTCAGTGTACATTCAAGAAATGTACATCAAAACATACACATTTTCAGTGTACATTCAAGAAATGTACATCAAAACATACACATTTTCATTGTACATTCAAGAAATGTACATCAAAACATACACATTTTCATTGTACATTCTAGAAATATACATCAAAACATACACATTTTCATTGTACATTCAAGAAATGTACATCAAAACATACACATTTTCAGTGTACATTCAAGAGATATACATCAAAACATGCACGTTTTCATTGTATATACCAGAAATGTACATCAAAACATACACATTTTCATTGTATATACAAGAAATGTACATCAAAGCAAACACATTTTCATTGTATATACCAGAAATGCACATCAAAACATACACATTTTCATTGTACATTCAAGAACTGTACATCAAAACATACACATTTTCAGTGTACATTCAAGAAATGTACATCAAAACATACACATTTTCAGTGTACATTCAAGAAATGTACATTAAAACATACACATTTTCACTGTATATACAAGAATTGTACATCAAAACATACACATTTTCATTGTATATACAAGAAATGTAAATCAAAACATACACATTTTCATTGTATATACAAGAAATGTAAATCAAAACATACACATTTTCAATGTATATACAAGAAATGTATATCAAAACATACACATTTTCATTGTACATTCAAGAAATGTACATCAAAACATACACATTTTCATTGTATATACCAGAAATGTACATCAAAACATACACATTTTCATTGTACATTCAAGAAATGTACATCAAAACATACACATTTTCATTGTATATACCAGAAATGTACATCAAAACATACACATTTTCATTGTATATACCAGAAATGTACATCAAAACATACACATTTTCAGTGTACATTCAAGAAATGTACATCAAAACATACACATTATCCCTGTATATACAAGAATTGTACATCAAAACATACACATTTTCATTGTATATACAAGAAATGTAAATCAAAACATACACATTTTCATTGTATATACAAGAAATGTATATCAAAACATACACATTTTCATTGTACATTCAAGAAATGTACATCAAAACATACACATTTTCATTGTATATACCAGAAATGTACATCAAAACATACACATTTTCATTGTAAATTCAAGAAATGTATATCAAAACATACACATTTTCATTGTATATTCAAGAAATGTACATCAAAAAATACACATTTTCATTGTATATACCAGAAATGTACATCAAAACATACACATTTTCATTGTACATTCAAGAAATGTACATCAAAACATACACATTTACATTGTATATACCAGAAATGTACATCAAAACATACACATTATCATTGTACATTCAAGAAATGTACATCAAAACATACACATTTTGACTGCACATTCTAGAAATATACATCAAAACATACACATTTTCATTGTATATACCAGAAATGCACATCAAAACATACACATTTTCATTGTACATTCAAGAAATGCACATCAAAACATACACATTTTCATTGTACATTCAAGAACTGTACATCAAAACATACACATTTTCAGTGTACATTCAAGAAATGTACATCAAAACATACACATTTTCATTGTATATACAAGAAATGTATATCAAAACATACACATTTTCAGTGTACATTCAAGAAATGTACATCAAAACATACACATTTTCATTGTATATTCAAGTAATGTACATCAAAACATACACATTTTCAGTGTACATTCAAGAAATGTACATCAAGACATACACATTTTCATTGTACATTCAAGAAATGTATATCAAAACATACACATTTTCAGCGCACATTCAAGAAATGTACGTCAAAACATACACATTTTCATTGTATATACAAGAAATGTACATCAAAACATACACATTTTCATTGTACACTGAAGAAATGTACACCAAAACATACACATTTTCAGTGTACATTCAACAAATGTACATCAAAACATACATATTTTCATTGTACATTCAAGAAATGTAGATCAAAACTTACACATTTTCATTGTACACTCAAGAAATGTACATCAAAACATACACATTTTCATGGTACATTCAAGAAATGTACATCAAAACATACACATTTTTATTGTACACTCAAGAAATGTACATCAAAACATACACTTTTTCATTGTACATGCAAGAAATGTATATCAAAACATACACATTTTCATTGTACATTCAAGAAATGTACATCAAAACATACACATTTTCAGTGTACATTCAAGAAATGTATAACAAAAAATACACATTTTCAGTGTACATTCAAGAAATGTACATCAAAACAAACACATTTTCATTGTACACTAAAGAAATGTATATCAAAACATACACATTATCATTGTACATTCAATAAATATACATCAAAACATACACATTTTCATTGTACATTCAAGAAATGTACATCAAAACATACACATTTTCATTGTACACTCAAGAAACGTACATCAAAACATACACATGTTCATTGTACATTCAAGAAATGTACATCAAAACATACACATTTTCATTGTACACTCAAGAAATGTACATCAAAACATACACATTTTCATTGTACATTCAAGAAATGTACATCAAAACATACACATTTTCATTGTACACTCAAGAAATGTACTTCAAAACATACACATTTTCAGTGTACATTCAAGGAATGTATATCAAAACATACACATTTTCATTGTACATTCAAGAAATGTACATCAAAACATACACATTTTCATTGTACATTCAAGAAATATACATCAAAACATACACATTTTCATTGTACATTCAAGAAATGTACATCAAAACATACACATTTTCATTGTACACTCAAGAAATGTACATCAAAACATACACATTTTCAGTGTACATTCAAGAAATGTACATCAAAACATACACATTTTCATTGTACATTCAAGAAATGTACATCAAAACATACACATTTTCATTGTACATTCTAGAAATATACATCAAAACATACACATTTTCATTGTACATTCAAGAAATGTACATCAAAACATACACATTTTCAGTGTACATTCATGAAATGTATATCAAAACATACACATTTTCATTGTACATTCCAGAAATAGACATCAAAACGTACACATTTTCAATGAACATTCAAGAAATGTACATCAAAACATATACATTTTCATTGTATATTCAAGAAATGTACATCAAAACATACACATTTTCAGTGTACATTCAAGAAATGTACATGAAATCATATACATTTTCATTGTACATTCAAGAAATGTATATCAAAACATACACATTTTCAGATTACATTCAAGAAATGAACATCAAAGCATACACATTTTCATTGTATATACAAGAAATGTACATCAAAACATACACATCTTCATTGTACAATCAAGAAATGTACATCAAAACATACACACTTTCAGTGTACATTCAAGAAATGTACATCAAAACATACACATTTTCATTGTACATTCAAGAAATGTACATCAAAACATACACATTTTCAGTGTACATTCAGGTAATGTATAACAAAAAAATACACATTTTCAGTGTACATTCAAGAAATGCACATCAAAACAAACACATTTTCATTGTACACTAAAGAAATGTATATCAAAACATACACATTTTCATTGTACATTCAAGAAATATACATCAAAACAATCACATTTTCATTGTACATTCAAGAAATGTACATCAAAACATACACCTTTTCATTGTACACTCAAGAAATGTACATCAAAACTTACACATTTTCAGTGTACATTCAAGAAATGTACATCAAAACATACACATTTTCATTGTACATTCAAGAAATGTACATCAAAACATACACATTTTCATTGTACATTCTAGAAATATACATCAAAACATACACATTTTCATTGTATATACAAGAAATGTACATCAAAACATACACATTTTCATTGTACATTCAAGAAATGTACATCAAAACATACACATTTTGAGTGTACATTCAAGCAATATACATCAAAAGATACACATTTTCATTGTCTATACCAGAAATGTACATCAAAACATACACATTTTCATTGTATATACCAGAAATGTACATCAAAACATATACATTTTCATTGTACATTCAAGAAATGTACATCAAAACATACACATTTTCAGTGTACATTCAAGAAATGTATAACAAAAAATACACATTTTCAGTGTACATTCAAGAAATGTACATCAAAACAAACACATTTTCATTGTACACTAAAGAAATGTATATCAAAACATACACATTATCATTGTACATTCAATAAATATACATCAAAACATACACATTTTCATTGTACATTCAAGAAATGTACATCAAAACATACACATTTTCATTGTACACTCAAGAAACGTACATCAAAACATACACATGTTCATTGTACATTCAAGAAATGTACATCAAAACATACACATTTTCATTGTACACTCAAGAAATGTACATCAAAACATACACATTTTCATTGTACATTCAAGAAATGTACATCAAAACATACACATTTTCATTGTACACTCAAGAAATGTACTTCAAAACATACACATTTTCAGTGTACATTCAAGGAATGTATATCAAAACATACACATTTTCATTGTACATTCAAGAAATGTACATCAAAACATACACATTTTCATTGTACATTCAAGAAATATACATCAAAACATACACATTTTCATTGTACATTCAAGAAATGTACATCAAAACATACACATTTTCATTGTACACTCAAGAAATGTACATCAAAACATACACATTTTCAGTGTACATTCAAGAAATGTACATCAAAACATACACATTTTCATTGTACATTCAAGAAATGTACATCAAAACATACACATTTTCATTGTACATTCTAGAAATATACATCAAAACATACACATTTTCATTGTACATTCAAGAAATGTACATCAAAACATACACATTTTCAGTGTACATTCATGAAATGTATATCAAAACATACACATTTTCATTGTACGTTCCAGAAATAGACATCAAAACGTACACATTTTCAGTGAACATTCAAGAAATGTACATCAAAACATATACATTTTCATTGTATATTCAAGAAATGTACATCAAAACATACACATTTTCAGTGTACATTCAAGAAATGTACACGAAATCATAGGGTAAATAAGGCAAATATGGGCACCTTATGACATTTTGATGTAAAAGTTGCAACTGAATCATAATTATATGTAAACAAAGGGACAGGATTTTATGGTAGGGTTCATTTAACATGATATGATACTTGAAATCAGAAATATAGGTTTACAAAACCATTCTAAATGCATTTTAATAAACCAGTGCAAATGCCCATATTACCCATGGTGTGAGGGTAATATGAGCATATATGTTGATAATATGGGCACACATGTTTAAAGGATTATTTCACTCAATTTAACATAGAAATCACTATACTTAATATAGAAGTCACTGCTTACAACACTTTAATGAGTATAGAAGTTTAGCAGTCTAATGCTGAGATTATGTCCAAAATGTTACTATCTACGAACTACATAAAATATTTGAACATTACAAAAAAAATGCCCATCACAACAAATTGTATCAGAGCTTAAGACTGGTGGATACAAAAACAAGCAAAGAAACAATCAAACAATAGTTATCAGTTCAAAATTTAAGAACTGCACCTATCGCAAACAAATGAAACGCCCTTCATATCAATACATTTCTCGTGATACCACGAAGAGCATGGCCCTTCACACTGTACCCATTCTTCTCTATTTACTGCAGCGTAAAAGTCTCCCCCACACATAGGGCAGATACAGGGTGTATTTCTGGAAGCAGCGGCCTTTGGAGCCATTGCTTTACCCGTTGATTTTCTGCATTTGCTGGCTCTTGTAGTCACCCTCTCCTCAGCTTCTGCTACACTCTCAAGAGATGTCAGTTCTCTTGCAGTTCTTTTTCTTCTCCCACGAGTACCACTAGGCCTCACAATTTGTGGAATTGGGGCCAGTTCGTGAAAGCGTGTACTTGTACCTTGTGAAATGGCAACATTTGAATTCGTAGACGTACCTGGACGTGGGTTTACTTCATTTTGTTCGTCAGATGCTGGTTTGTCTCCCTCAGAATTTGCAATTAAAAGTGCATCCCCAATATATGCATCATCTGGGATAGCATTTACATCTAGGGGCCAAATTCCAGTAGAGCGGAAACCATTGATTGCATTGCCTGAAGTGGCTGCTTTTAGCCATGCTTTCTTGAGGAGTGTGCAGAATTCGATTTTTGAAAAGGCACGACCGTTGTTTCTTAGAAATGTCGCAGCTTCTTCAAAGAAATATTTCTTTAACGGCCTAAGAAAGGATCTGTCAGTTGGCTGAAGCCAGTGTGTTGTGTGTGGGGGCAAGCACACGAAAGACAGCCCGTTCTCAAGGCAGAAGTTTAACATCTCTGCATCTGCACAATGTGAGTCATGTCCATCGAGGACAAGAATGGCTGGGTTGCTACTCGTCACCGCAAAGAACTGGGTGAAATTCTTGATGAAACTAAAAAAAATATCTGAGTTAATGTATCCACTGTAACTCATTTTCACTGTACTCCCGGGTGGCAACAGATTGTCATATTCAGAATGGATTCTTTTACCTTTGAATATCACAGTGGGTGGCATGAAATTCCCAGTGGCATTGCAGCAGGCAAGGACAGTCACTGTTTCACCCTTTTCTTTTGGGTTTACAGAATGTACGTTTTTCTTCCCTTTTTCACAAAGCACGTAACCACTTCGAGTGTTCATTTGAACACCAGATTCATCCGCGTTGAATATACGATCCGGCTTCTGAAGTAACTTTAACTGTTCCATTTTCTTGCCAAGCATTTCGAAGAAAGTCTTCACGCTATTTCTGTTCATCCCCAACAATCGGTTTATTGATAAATTCTCCTCTTTACGTATGACAAGTCTAGGATGACGCTTTAAAAATGAATGCAACCAGTCCCAACCAGCTTTCTTATTTTCTTTGTTGAACCGATGCTCAACGCCAAGTTTCTCCATGAAATCAAACGCAAGTGAGCGCAGTTCGGTTCTAGTGAGACCAAAACCACATTCTTGACGTTGCACTAGATATTTCTGTAGCTCCTCTTCAGCTTCTATCCCCATTTCAGGTTTTCTACCAAGTTTTAAGATGCAGAAATCATCTTGTTTCAGGTAACGTTGTAATGTTTGTCGAGGGACACCGTATGTCCTAGAAGCTTGCAACTGATTGCAGTCTCCATTCCTAACCGCTTGCACGGCTTGACTCATGCTTTCATGGTCCCAGGACTGCCGAGTTCGTGAATTCGAACGTGAAAGCTGGATTTGGTCTCTCTGTGAAGAATACAGAATATTTTTGAGGGTCAGGCCTGGTCTTTAAAACTGATAGGCCTAAAATGCCAACACTTCTAAATTTACAACAACAAAATATACTGCTACATTTATAAATTTAAATTAATTAATAACTTATTTTAAATACATAGTTTAAACATTTTAAGTATATGACTTCGAAAAAATAATTAAGCAGTTTATTAAATACAAGTTAACACTGCAATGCTTAGTCGTCTAATAAGCGAGTAAATAATTATCGTGTAGGCCCTATGAATAAATATTGATTAAATGTAATTTATTTAACAACACATGGAAAATATTATAATATTGGCTTTAAAATGACATACAGCATTGCTGCCCATATTACCCAGATTGGGAGTGCCCATATATGCCCTAGTGTACATTTTCAACAGTTGGCCCCCCTGCCTAGTAACTACCGGCTTCAGCATCCGCTGAAAAGGCAGAATGTTTTGTCAGAAACCACTGCTCTTGCCAATAAGCGGTTTCACGGTTTCTCAAAGAATTGTGCCACTTAAGCCTTAAGTAAATGATGTCAAAATTAATACTACCTCTATTTCCACTGGATTACACACTGATACTTACATTCATAACGGTATTTTCACTGTTGGTTTGTCCCGTAACAGCAGCACGCTCCACACCACTATGCGCCATGTTGGAACAGGTTCGCCAACTGATAATCGTTGGCTTCGTAACTCGCATAGTGGATGCGTAATATGAGTACATCCTTAAACGTGCCCATATTACCTGAGTGCCCATATTTGCCTGATTTACCCTATACATTTTCATTGTACATTCAAGAAATGTATATCAAAACATACACATTTTCAGATTACATTCAAGAAATGAACATCAAAGCATACACATTTTCATTGTATATACAAGAAATGTACATCAAAACATACACATCTTCATTGTACAATCAAGAAATGTACATCAAAGCATACACACTTTCAGTGTACATTCAAGAAATGTACATCAAAACATACACATTTTCATTGTACATTCAAGAAATGTACATCAAAACATACACATTTTCAGTGTACATTCAAGTAATGTATAACAAAAAAATACACTTTTTCAGTGTACATTCAAGAAATGCACATCAAAACAAACACATTTTCATTGTACACTAAAGAAATGTATATCAAAACATACACATTTTCATTGTACATTCAAGAAATATACATCAAAACAATCACATTTTCATTGTACATTCAAGAAATGTACATCAAAACATACACCTTTTCATTGTACACTCAAGAAATGTACATCAAAACTTACACATTTTCAGTGTACATTCAAGAAATGTACAACAAAACATACACATTTTCATTGTACATTCAAGAAATGTACATCAAAACATACACATTTTCATTGTACATTCTAGAAATATACATCAAAACATACACATTTTCATTGTATATACAAGAAATGTACATCAAAACATACACATTTTCATTGTACATTCAAGAAATGTACATCAAAACATACACATTTTGAGTGTACATTCAAGCAATATACATCAAAAGATACACATTTTCATTGTCTATACCAGAAATGTACATCAAAACATACACATTTTCATTGTATATACCAGAAATGTACATCAAAACATATACATTTTCATTGTACATTCAAGAAATGTACATCAAAACATACACATTTTGAGTGTACATTCAAGAGATATACATCAAAACATGCACATTTTCATTGTATATACCAGAAATGTACATCAAAACATACACATTTTCATTGTATATACTAGAAATGTACATCAAAACATACACATTTTCATTGTATATACAAGAAATGTACATCAAAACATACACATTTTCATTGTACAATCAAGAAATGTACATCAAAACATAAACATTTTCATTATATATACCAGAAATGTACATCAAAACATACACATTTTCATTGTATATTCAAGAAATGTACATCAAAACATACCCATTTTCATTGTATATACCAGAAATGTACATCAAAACATACACATCTTCATTGTACACTAAAGAAATGTACATCAAAACATACACACTTTCAGTGTACATTCAAGAAATGTACATCAAAACATACACATTTTGAGTGTACATTCAAGAAATATACATCAAAACATACACATTTTCATTGTATATACCAGAAATGCACATCAAAACATACACATCTTCTTTGTACACTAAAGAAATGTACATCAAAACATACACATTTTCAGTGTACATTCAAGAAATGTATATCAAAACATACACATTTTCATTGTACATTCAAGAAATGTACATCAAAACATAAACATTTTCAGTGTACATTCAAGAAATGTATAACAAAAAATACACATTTTCAGTGTACATTCAAGAAATGTACATCAAAACAAACACATTTTCATTGTACACTAATGAAATGTATATCAAAACATACACATTTTCATTGTACATTCAAGAAATGTACATCAAAACACAAACATTTTCACTGTACATTCAAGAAATGTATAACAAAAAATACACATTTTCAGTGTACATTCAAGAAATGTACATCAAAACAAACACATTTTCATTGTACACTAAAGAAATGTATATCAAAACATACACATTTTCATTGTACATTCAATAAATATACATCAAAACATACACATTTTCAGTGTACATTCAAGAAATGTACATCAAAACATACACATTTTCATTGTATATACAAGAAATGTACATCAAAACATACACATTTTCATTGTACACTAAAGAAATGTACATCAAAACATACATATTTTCAGTGTACATTCAAGAAATGTACATCAAAACATACACATTTTCATTGTACATTCAAGAAATGTAGATCAAAACATACACATTTTGATTGCACATTCAAGAAATGTACATCAAAACATACACATTTTCATTGTACACTCAAGAAACGTACATCAAAACATACACATGTTCATTGTACATTCAAGAAATGTACATCAAAACATACACATTTTCATTGTACACTCAAGAAATGTACATCAAAACATACACATTTTCATTGTACATTCAAGAAATGTACATCAAAACATACACATTTTCAATGTATATACAAGAAATGTATATCAAAACATACACATTTTCATTGTACATTCAAGAAATGTACATCAAAACATACACATTTTCATTGTATATACCAGAAATGTACATCAAAACATACACATTTTCATTGTACATTCAAGAAATGTACATCAAAACATACACATTTTCATTGTATATACCAGAAATGTACATCAAAACATACACATTTTCATTGTATATACCAGATATGTACATCAAAACATACACATTTTCAGTGTACATTCAAGAAATGTACATCAAAACATACACATTATCACTGTATATACAAGAATTGTACATCAAAACATACACATTTTCATTGTATATACAAGAAATGTAAATCAAAGCATACACATTTTCATTGTATATACAAGAAATGTAAATCAAAACATACACATTTTCATTGTATATACAAGAAATGTATATCAAAACATACACATTTTCATTGTACATTCAAGAAATGTACATCAAAACATACACATTTTCATTGTATATACCAGAAATGTACATCAAAACATACACATTTTCATTGTACATTCAAGAAATGTATATCAAAACATACACATTTTCATTGTATATTCAAGAAATGTACATCAAAACATACACATTTTCATTGTATATACCAGAAATGTACATCAAAACATACACATTTTCATTGTACATTCAAGAAATGTACATCAAAACATACACATTTTCATTGTATATACCAGAAATGTACATCAAAACATACACATTATCATTGTACATTCAAGAAATGTACATCAAAACATACACATTTTGACTGCACATTCTAGAAATATACATCAAAACATACACATTTTCATTGTATATACCAGAAATGCACATCAAAACATACACATTTTCATTGTACATTGAAGAACTGTACATCAAAACATACAAATTTTCAGTGTACATTCAAGAAATGTACATCAAAACATACACATTTTCAGTGTACATTCAAGAAATGTACATCAAAACATACACATTTTCATTGTACATTCAAGAAATGTACATCAAAACATACACATTTTCATTGTACATTCTAGAAATATACATCAAAACATACACATTTTCATTGTACATTCAAGAAATGTACATCAAAACATACACATTTTCAGTGTACATTCATGAAATGTATATCAAAACATACACATTTTCATTGTACGTTCCAGAAATAGACATCAAAACGTACACATTTTCAGTGAACATTCAAGAAATGTACATCACAACATATACATTTTCATTGTATATTCAAGAAATGTACATCAAAACATACACATTTTCAGTGTACATTCAAGAAATGTACATGAAATCATATACATTTTCATTGTACATTCAAGAAATGTATATCAAAACATACACATTTTCAGATTACATTCAAGAAATGAACATCAAAGCATACACATTTTCATTGTATATACAAGAAATGTACATCAAAACATACATATCTTCATTGTACAATCAAGAAATGTACATCAAAGCATACACACTTTCAGTGTACATTCAAGAAATGTACATCAAAACATACACATTTTCATTGTACATTCAAGAAATGTACATCAAAACATACACATTTTCAGTGTACATTCAAGTAATGTATAACAAAAAAATACACTTTTTCAGTGTACATTCAAGAAATGCACATCAAAACAAACACATTTTCATTGTACACTAAAGAAATGTATATCAAAACATACACATTTTCATTGTACATTCAAGAAATATACATCAAAACAATCACATTTTCATTGTACATTCAAGAAATGTACATCAAAACATACACCTTTTCATTGTACACTCAAGAAATGTACATCAAAACTTACACATTTTCAGTGTACATTCAAGAAATGTACAACAAAACATACACATTTTCATTGTACATTCAAGAAATGTACATCAAAACATACACATTTTCATTGTACATTCTAGAAATATACATCAAAACATACACATTTTCATTGTATATACAAGAAATGTACATCAAAACATACACATTTTCATTGTACATTCAAGAAATGTACATCAAAACATACACATTTTGAGTGTACATTCAAGCAATATACATCAAAAGATACACATTTTCATTGTCTATACCAGAAATGTACATCAAAACATACACATTTTCATTGTATATACCAGAAATGTACATCAAAACATATACATTTTCATTGTACATTCAAGAAATGTACATCAAAACATACACATTTTGAGTGTACATTCAAGAGATATACATCAAAACATGCACATTTTCATTGTATATACCAGAAATGTACATCAAAACATACACATTTTCATTGTATATACTAGAAATGTACATCAAAACATACACATTTTCATTGTATATACAAGAAATGTACATCAAAACATACACATTTTCATTGTACAATCAAGAAATGTACATCAAAACATAAACATTTTCATTATATATACCAGAAATGTACATCAAAACATACACATTTTCATTGTATATTCAAGAAATGTACATCAAAACATACCCATTTTCATTGTATATACCAGAAATGTACATCAAAACATACACATCTTCATTGTACACTAAAGAAATGTACATCAAAACATACACACTTTCAGTGTACATTCAAGAAATGTACATCAAAACATACACATTTTGAGTGTACATTCAAGAAATATACATCAAAACATACACATTTTCATTGTATATACCAGAAATGCACATCAAAACATACACATCTTCTTTGTACACTAAAGAAATGTACATCAAAACATACACATTTTCAGTGTACATTCAAGAAATGTATATCAAAACATACACATTTTCATTGTACATTCAAGAAATGTACATCAAAACATAAACATTTTCAGTGTACATTCAAGAAATGTATAACAAAAAATACACATTTTCAGTGTACATTCAAGAAATGTACATCAAAACAAACACATTTTCATTGTACACTAATGAAATGTATATCAAAACATACACATTTTCATTGTACATTCAAGAAATGTACATCAAAACACAAACATTTTCACTGTACATTCAAGAAATGTATAACAAAAAATACACATTTTCAGTGCACATTCAAGAAATGTACATCAAAACAAACACATTTTCATTGTACACTAAAGAAATGTATATCAAAACATACACATTTTCATTGTACATTCAATAAATATACATCAAAACATACACATTTTCAGTGTACATTCAAGAAATGTACATCAAAACATACACATTTTCATTGTATATACAAGAAATGTACATCAAAACATACACATTTTCATTGTACACTAAAGAAATGTACATCAAAACATACATATTTTCAGTGTACATTCAAGAAATGTACATCAAAACATACACATTTTCATTGTACATTCAAGAAATGTAGATCAAAACATACACATTTTGATTGCACATTCAAGAAATGTACATCAAAACATACACATTTTCATTGTACACTCAAGAAACGTACATCAAAACATACACATGTTCATTGTACATTCAAGAAATGTACATCAAAACATACACATTTTCATTGTACACTCAAGAAATGTACATCAAAACATACACATTTTCATTGTACATTCAAGAAATGTACATCAAAACATACACATTTTCAATGTATATACAAGAAATGTATATCAAAACATACACATTTTCATTGTACATTCAAGAAATGTACATCAAAACATACACATTTTCATTGTATATACCAGAAATGTACATCAAAACATACACATTTTCATTGTACATTCAAGAAATGTACATCAAAACATACACATTTTCATTGTATATACCAGAAATGTACATCAAAACATACACATTTTCATTGTATATACCAGATATGTACATCAAAACATACACATTTTCAGTGTACATTCAAGAAATGTACATCAAAACATACACATTATCACTGTATATACAAGAATTGTACATCAAAACATACACATTTTCATTGTATATACAAGAAATGTAAATCAAAGCATACACATTTTCATTGTATATACAAGAAATGTAAATCAAAACATACACATTTTCATTGTATATACAAGAAATGTATATCAAAACATACACATTTTCATTGTACATTCAAGAAATGTACATCAAAACATACACATTTTCATTGTATATACCAGAAATGTACATCAAAACATACACATTTTCATTGTACATTCAAGAAATGTATATCAAAACATACACATTTTCATTGTATATTCAAGAAATGTACATCAAAACATACACATTTTCATTGTATATACCAGAAATGTACATCAAAACATACACATTTTCATTGTACATTCAAGAAATGTACATCAAAACATACACATTTTCATTGTATATACCAGAAATGTACATCAAAACATACACATTATCATTGTACATTCAAGAAATGTACATCAAAACATACACATTTTGACTGCACATTCTAGAAATATACATCAAAACATACACATTTTCATTGTATATACCAGAAATGCACATCAAAACATACACATTTTCATTGTACATTGAAGAACTGTACATCAAAACATACAAATTTTCAGTGTACATTCAAGAAATGTACATCAAAACATACACATTTTCATTGTATATACAAGAAATGTATATCAAAACATACACATTTTCAGTGTACATTCAAGAAATGTACATCAAAACATACACATTTTCATTGTATATTCAAGTAATGTACATCAAAACATACACATTTTCAGTGTACATTCAAGAAATGTACATCAAGACATACACATTTTCATTGTACATTCAAGAAATGTATATCAAAACATACACATTTTCAGCGCACATTCAAGAAATGTACATCAAAACATACACATTTTCATTGTATATACAAGAAATGTACATCAAAACATACACATTTTCATTGTACACTGAAGAAATGTACACCAAAACATACACATTTTCAGTGTACATTCAACAAATGTACATCAAAACATACATATTTTCATTGTACATTCAAGAAATGTAGATCAAAACTTACACATTTTCATTGTACACTCAAGAAATGTACATCAAAACATACACATTTTCATGGTACATTCAAGAAATGTACATCAAAACATACACATTTTTATTGTACACTCAAGAAATGTACATCAAAACATACACTTTTTCATTGTACATGCAAGAAATGTATATCAAATCATACACATTTTCATTGTACTTTCAAGAAATGTACATCAAAACATACACATTTTCAGTGTACATTCAAGAAATGTATAACAAAAAATACACATTTTCAGTGTACATTCAAGAAATGTACATCAAAACAAACACATTTTCATTGTACACTAAAGAAATGTATATCAAAACATACACATTATCATTGTACATTCAATAAATATACATCAAAACATACACATTTTCATTGTACATTCAAGAAATGTACATCAAAACATACACATTTTCATTGTACACTCAAGAAACGTACATCAAAACATACACATGTTCATTGTACATTCAAGAAATGTACATCAAAACATACACATTTTCATTGTACACTCAAGAAATGTACATCAAAACATACACATTTTCATTGTACATTCAAGAAATGTACATCAAAACATACACATTTTCATTGTACACTCAAGAAATGTACTTCAAAACATACACATTTTCAGTGTACATTCAAGGAATGTATATCAAAACATACACATTTTCATTGTACATTCAAGAAATGTACATCAAAACATACACATTTTCATTGTACATTCAAGAAATATACATCAAAACATACACATTTTCATTGTACATTCAAGAAATGTACATCAAAACATACACATTTTCATTGTACACTCAAGAAATGTACATCAAAACATACACATTTTCAGTGTACATTCAAGAAATGTACATCAAAACATACACATTTTCATTGTACATTCAAGAAATGTACATCAAAACATACACATTTTCATTGTACATTCTAGAAATATACATCAAAACATACACATTTTCATTGTACATTCAAGAAATGTACATCAAAACATACACATTTTCAGTGTACATTCATGAAATGTATATCAAAACATACACATTTTCATTGTACATTCCATAAATAGACATCAAAACGTACACATTTTCAGTGAACATTCAAGAAATGTACATCAAAACATACATTTTCATTGTATATTCAAGAAATGTACATCAAAACATACACATTTTCAGCGTACATTCAAGAAATGTACATGAAATCATATACATTTTCATTGTACATTCAAGAAATGTATATCAAAACATACACATTTTCAGATTACATTCAAGAAATGAACATCAAAGCATACACATTTTCATTGTATATACAAGAAATGTACATCAAAACATACACATCTTCATTGTACAATCAAGAAATGTACATCAAAACATACACACTTTCAGTGTACATTCAAGAAATGTACATCAAAACATACACATTTTCATTGTACATTCAAGAAATGTACATCAAAACATACACATTTTCAGTGTACATTCAAGTAATGTATAACAAAAAAATACACATTTTCAGTGTACATTCAAGAAATGCACATCAAAACAAACACATTTTCATTGTACACTAAAGAAATGTATATCAAAACATACACATTTTCATTGTACATTCAAGAAATATACATCAAAACAATCACATTTTCATTGTACATTCAAGAAATGTACATCAAAACATACACCTTTTCATTGAACACTCAAGAAATGTACATCAAAACTTACACATTTTCAGTGTACATTCAAGAAATGTACATCAAAACATACACATTTTCATTGTACATTCAAGAAATGTACATCAAAACATACACTTTTTCATTGTACATTCTAGAAATATACATCAAAACATACACATTTTCATTGTATATACAAGAAATGTACATCAAAACATACACATTTTCATTGTACATTCAAGAAATGTACATCAAAACATACACATTTTGAGTGTACATTCAAGCAATATACATCAAAAGATACACATTTTCATTGTCTATACCAGAAATGTACATCAAAACATACACATTTTCATTGTATATACCAGAAATGTACATCAAAACATATACATTTTCATTGTACATTCAAGAAATGTACATCAAAACATACACATTTTGAGTGTACATTCAAGAGATATACATCAAAACATGCACATTTTCATTGTATATACCAGAAATGTACATCAAAACATACACATTTTCATTGTATATACAAGAAATGTACATCAAAACATACACATTTTCATTGTATATACAAGAAATGTACATCAAAACATACACATTTTCATTGTACAATCAAGAAATGTACATCAAAACATAAACATTTTCATTATATATACCAGAAATGTACATCAAAACATACACATTTTCATTGTACATTCAAGAAATGTACATCAAAACATACCCATTTTCATTGTATATACCAGAAATGTACATCAAAACATACACATCTTCATTGTACACTAAAGAAATGTACATCAAATCATACACACTTTCAGTGTACATTCAAGAAATGTACATCAAAACATACACATTTTGAGTGTACATTCAAGAAATATACATCAAAACATACACATTTTCATTGTATATACCAGAAATGCACATCAAAACATACACATCTTCTTTGTACACTAAAGAAATGTACATCAAAACATACACATTTTCAGTGTACATTCAAGAAATGTATATCAAAACATACACATTTTCATTGTACATTCAAGAAATGTACATCAAAACATAAACATTTTCAGTGTACATTCAAGAAATGTATAACAAAAAATACACATTTTCAGTGTACATTCAAGAAATGTACATCAAAACAAACACATTTTCATTGTACACTAATGAAATGTATATCAAAACATACACATTTTCATTGTACATTCAAGAAATGTACATCAAAACACAAACATTTTCACTGTACATTCAAGAAATGTATAACAAAAAATACACATTTTCAGTGTACATTCAAGAAATGTACATCAAAACAAACACATTTTCATTGTACACTAAAGAAATGTATATCAAAACATACACATTTTCATTGTACATTCAATAAATATACATCAAAACATACACATTTTCAGTGTACATTCAAGAAATGTACATCAAAACATACACATTTTCATTGTATATACAAGAAATGTACATCAAAACATACACATTTTCATTGTACACTAAAGAAATGTACATCAAAACACACACATTTTCAGTGTACATTCAAGAAATGTACATCAAAACATACACATTTTCATTGTACATTCAAGAAATGTAGATCAAAACATACACATTTTGATTGCACATTCAAGAAATGTACATCAAAACATACACATTTTCATTGTACACTCAAGAAACGTACATCAAAACATACACATTTTTATTGTACACTAAAGAAATGTACATCAAAACATACACATTTTCAGTGTACATTCAGGAAATGTATAACAAAAAATACACATTTTCATTGTACACTCAAGAAATGTACATCAAAACATACACATTTTTATTGTACACTAAAGAAATGTACATCAAAACAAACACATTTTCATTGTACACTAAAGAAATGTATATCAAAACATACACATTTTCATTGTACATTCAATAAATATACATCAAAACATACACATTTTCAGTGTACATTCAAGAAATGTACATCAAAACATACACATTTTCATTGTATATACAAGAAATGTACATCAAAACATACACATTTTCATTGTACACTAAAGAAATGTACATCAAAACATACACATTTTCAGTGTACATTCAAGAAATGTACATCAAAACATACACATTTTCATAGTACATTCAAGAAATGTAGATCAAAACATACACATTTTCATTGTACACTAAAGAAATGTACATCAAAACATACACATTTTCAGTGTACATTCAAGAAATGTACATCAAAACATACACATTTTCATTGTACACTCAAGAAATGTACATCAAAACATACACATTTTTATTGTACACTAAAGAAATGTACATCAAAACATACACATTTTCATTGTGCATTCAAGAAATGTATATCAAAACATACACATTTTCCTTGTACATTCAAGGAATGTACATCAAAACATACACATTTTCAGTGTACATTCAGGAAATGTATAACAAAAAATACACATTTTCAGTGTACATTCAAGAAATGTACATCAAAACAAACACATTTTCATTGTACACTAAAGAAATGTATATCAAAACATACACATTTTCATTGTACATTCAATAAATATACATCAAAACATACACATTTTCATTGTACATTTAAGAAATGTACATCAAAACATACACATTTTCATTGTACACTCAAGAAATGTACATCAAAACATACACATTTTCACTGTACATTCAAGGAATATACATCAAAACATACACATTTTCATTGTACATTCAAGAATTGTACATCAAAACATACACATTTTCATTGTACACTCAAGAAATGTACATCAATACATACACATTTTCAGTGTACATTCAAGAAATGTACATCAAAACATACACATTTTCATTGTACATTCAAGAAATGTACATCAAAACCTACACATTTTGAGTGTACATTCAAGAAATATACATCAAAAGATACACATTTTCATTGTATATACCGGAAATGTACATCAAAACATATACATTTTCATTGTATATACCAGAAATGTACATCAAAACATATACATTTTCATTGTACATTCAAGAAATGTACATCAAAACATACACATTTTGAGTGTACATTCAAGAGATATACATCAAAACATGCACATTTTCATTGTATATACCAGAAATGTACATCAAAACATACACATTTTCATTGTATATACAAGAAATGTACATCAAAACATACACATTTTCATTGTATATACCAGAAATGTACATCAAAACATACACATTTTCAGTGTACATTCAAGAAATGTACATGAAAACATATACATTTTCATTGTACATTCAAGAAATGTATATCAAAACATACACATTTTCAGATTACATTCAAGAAATGTACATCAAAGCATACACATTTTCATTGTATATACAAGAAATGTACATCAAAACATACACATCTTCATTGTACACTAAAAAAATGTACATCAAAACATACACACTTTCAGTGTACATTCAAGAAATGTACATCAAAACATACACATTTTCATTGTACATTCAAGAAATGTACATCAAAACATACACATTTTCATTGTACATTCAAGAAATGTACATCAAAACATACACATTTTCATTGTACCTCGAGAAATCTACATCAAAGATACACATTTTCCTTGTACACTCAAGAAATGTACATCAAAACATACACATTTTCATTGTACATTCAAGAAATGTATATCAAAACATACACATTTTCATTGTACATTCAAGAAACGTACATCAAAACATACACATTTTCATTGTACATTCAAGAAATGTACAACAAAACATACAAATTTTCATTGTACATTCAAGGAATGTACATCAAAACATACACATTTTCATTGTACATTCAAGAAATGTACATCAAAACACACATTTTCATTGTACACTCAAGAAATGTACATCAAAACATACACATTTTGAGTGTACATTCAAGAGATATACATCAAAACATGCACATTTTCATTGTATATACCAGAAATGTACATCAAAACATACACATTTTCATTGTATATACAAGAAATGTAAATCAAAACATACACATTTTCATTGTACATTCAAGAAATGTACATCAAAACATACACATTTTCAGTGTACATTCAAGAAATGTATAACAAAAAATACACATTTTCAGTGTACATTCAAGAAATGTACATCAAAACAAACACATTTTAATTGTACACTAAAGAAATGTATATCAAATCATACACATTTTCATTGTACATTCAATAAATATACATCAAAACACACATTTTCATTGTACATTCAAGAAATGTACATCAAAACATACACATTTTCATTGTACACTCAAGAAATTTACATCAAAACATCCACATTTTCATTGTACATTCAAGAAATGTACATCAAAACATACACATTTTCATTGTTCATTCAAGAAATATACATCAAAACATACACATTTTCATTGTACACTCAAGAAATGTACATCAAAACATACACATTTTCAGTGTACATTCAAGAAATGTACATCAAAACATACACATTTTCATTGTACATTCAGGAAATGTACATCAAAACATACACATTTTCATTGTACATTCTAGAAATATACATCAAAACATACACGTTTTCATTGTATATACAAGAAATGTACATCAAAACATACACATTTTCATTGTACATTCAAGAAATGTACATCAAAACATACACATTTTGAGTGTACATTCAAGAAATATACATCAAAAGATACACCTTTTCATTGTATATACCAGAAATGTGCATCAAAACATACACATTTTCATTGTATATACCAGAAATGTACATCAAAACATATACATTTTCATTGTACATTCAAGAAATGTACATCAAAACATACACATTTTGAGTGTACATTCAAGGGATATACATCAAAACATGCACATTTTCATTGTATATACCAGAAATGTACATCAAAACATACACATTTTCATTGTATATACAAGAAATGTACATCAAAGCATACACATTTTCATTGTATATACCAGAAATGTACATCAAAACATACACATTTTCATTGTACAATCAAGAAATGTACATCAAAACATAAACATTTTCATTGTATATACCAGAAATGTACATCAAAACATACACATTTTCATTGTACATTCAAGAAATGTACATCAAAACATACCCATTTTCATTATATATACCAGAAATGTACATCAAAACATACACATTTTCATTGTACATTCAAGAAATGTACATCAAAACATACACATTTTGAGTGTACATTCAAGAAATATACATCAAAACATACACATTTTCATTGTATATACCAGAAATGCACATCAAAACATACACATTTTCATTGTACATTCAAGAACTGTACATCAAAACATACACATTTTCAGTGTATATACAAGAATTGTACATCAAAACATACACATTTTCATTGTATATACAAGAAATGTAAATCAAAACATACACATTTTCATTGTATATACAAGAAATGTAAATCAAAACATACACATTTTCATTGTATATACAAGAAATGTATATCAAAACATACACATTTTCATTGTACATTCAAGAAATGTACATCAAAACATACACATTTTCATTGTAGACTCAAGAAATGTACATCAAAACATACACATTTTGAGTGTACATTCAAGAAATGTACATCAAAAACTACACATTTTCATTGTATATTCAAGAAATGTACATCAAAACATACACATTTTCATTGTATATACCAGAAATGTACATCAAAACATACACATTTTCATTGTACATTCAAGAAATTTACATCAAAACATACACATTTTCATTGTATATACCAGAAATGTACATCAAAACATACACATTTTCATTGTATATACCAGAAATGTACATCAAAACATACACATTTCATTGTACATTCAAGAAATGTACATCAAAACATACACATTTTGACTGCACATTCTAGAAGTATACATCAAAACATACACATTTTCATTGTATATACCAGAAATGCACATCAAAACATACACATTTTCATTGTACATTCAAGAACTGTACATCAAAACATACACATTTTCAGTGTACATTCAAGAAATGTACATCAAAACATACACATTTTCATTGTATATACAAGAAATGTACATCAAAACATACACATTTTCATTGTATATACAAGAAATGTATATCAAAACATACACATTTTCAGTGTACATTCAAGAAATGTACATCAAAACATACACATTTTCATTGTATATACAAGTAATGTACATCAAAACATACACATTTTCAGTGTACATTCAAGAAATGTACATCAAGACATACACATTTTCATTGTACATTCAAGAAATGTATATCAAAACATACACATTTTCAGCGCACATTCAAGAAATGTACATCAAAACATACACATTTTCATTGTATATACAAGAAATGTACATCAAAACATACACATTTTCAGAATACATTCAAGAAATGTACTTGAAAACATATACATTTTCATTGTACATTCAAGAAATGTATATCAAAACATACACATTTTCAGTGTACATTCAAGAAATGTACATCAAAACATCCACATTTTCATTGTATATACAAGAAATGTACATCAAAACATACACATTTTCATTGTACACTGAAGAAATGTACACCAAAACATACACATTTTCAGTGTACATTCAACAAATGTACATCAAAACATACACATTTTCATTGTACATTCAAGAAATGTAGATCAAAACTTACACATTTTCATTGTACACGCAAGAAATGTACATCAAAACATACACATTTTCCTTGTACATTCAAGAAATGTACATCAAAACATACACATTTTTATTGTACACTCAAGAAATGTACATCAAAACATACAATTTTTCATTGTACATTCAAGAAATGTATATCAAAACATACACATTTTCATTGTACATTCAAGAAATGTACATCAAAACATACACATTTTCATTGTACATTCAAGAAATGTATATCAAAACATACACATTTTCATTGTACATTCAAGAAATGTATATCAAAACATACACATTTTCAGTGTACATTCGGGAAATGTACATCAAAACAAACAAATTTTCATTGTACACTAAAGAAATGTATATCAAAACATACACATTATCATTGTACATTCAATAAATATACATCAAAACATACACATTTTCATTGTACATTCAAGAAATGTACGTCAAAACATACACATTTTCATTGTACACTCAAGAAACGTACATCAAAACATACAAATGTTCATTGTACGTTCAAGAAATGTACATCAAAACATACAAATTTTCATTGTACACTCAAGAAATGTACATCAAAACATACACATTTTCATTGTACATTCAAGAAATGTACATCAAAACATACACATTTTCATTGTACACTCAAGAAATGTACTTCAAAACATACACATTTTCAGTGTACATTCAAGGAATGTGTATCAAAACATACACATTTTCATTGTACATTGAAGAAATGTACATCAAAACATACACATTTTCATTGTACATTCAAGAAATATACATCAAAACATACACATTTTCATTGTGCATTCAAGAAATGTACATCAAAACATACACATTTTCATTGTACACTCAAGAAATGTACATCAAAACATACACATTTTCAGTGTACATTCAAGAAATGTACATCAAAACATACACATTTTCATTGTACATTCAAGAAATGTACATCAAAACATACACAGTTTCATTGTACATTCTAGAAATATACATCAAAACATACGCATTTTCATTGTACATTCAAGAAATGTACATCAAAACATACACATTTTCATTGTACACTCAAGAAATGTACATCAAAACATACACATTTTCAGTGTACATTCAAGTAATGTATAACAAAAAAATACACATTTTCAGTGTACATTCAAGAAATGCACATCAAAACAAACACATTTTCATTGTACGCTAAAGAAATGTATATCAAAACATACACATTTTCATTGTTAATTCAAGAAATATACATCAAAACAATCACATTTTCATTGTACATTCAAGAAATGTACATCAAAACATACACCTTTTCATTGTACACTCAAGAAATGTACATCAAAACTTACACATTTTCAGTGTACATTCAAGAAATGTACATCAAAACATACACATTTTCATTGTACATTCAAGAAATGTACATCAAAACATACACATTTTCATTGTACATTCTAGAAATATACATCAAAACATAAACATTTTCATTGTATATACAAGAAATGTACATCAAAACATACACATCTTCATTGTACATTCAAGAAATGTACATCAAAACATACACATTTTGAGTGTACATTCAAGCAATATACATCAAAAGATACACATTTTCATTGTATATACCAGAAATGTGCATCAAAACATACACATTTTCATTGTATATACCAGAAATGTACATCAAAACATATACATTTTCATTGTACATTCAAGAAGTGTACATCAAAACATACACATTTTGAGTGTACATTCAAGAGATATACATCAAAACATGCACATTTTCATTGTATATACCAGAAATGTACATCAAAACATACACATTTTCATTGTATATACAAGAAATGTACATCAAAACATGCACATTTTCATTGTATATACCAGAAATGTACATCAAAACATACACATTTTCATTGTACAATCAAGAAATGTACATCAAAACATAAACATTTTCATTATATATACCAGAAATGTACATCAAAACATACACATTTTCATTGTACATTCAAGAAATGTACATCAAAACATACCCATTTTCATTGTATATACCAGAAATGTACATCAAAACAAACACATTTTCATTGTACATTCAAGAAATGTACATCAAAACATACACATTTTGAGTGTACAATCAAGAAATATACATCAAAACATACACATTTTCATTGTATATACCAGAAATGCACATCAAAACATACAAATCTTCATTGTACACTAAAGAAATGTACATCAAAACATACACACTTTCAGTGTACATTCAAGAAATGTACATCAAAACATACACATTTTCATTGTATATACAAGAAATGTACATCAAAACATACACATTTTCAGTGTACATTCAAGAAATGTAGATCAAAACAAACACATTTTCATTGTACACTAATGAAATGTATATCAAAACATACACATTTTCATTGTACATTCAAGAAATGTACATCAAAACATAAACATTTTCAGAGTACATTCAAGAAATGTATAACAAAAAATACACATTTTCAGTGTACATTCAAGAAATGTACATCAAAACAAACACATTTTCATTGTACACTAATGAAATGTATATCAAAACATACACATTTTCATTGTACATTCAAGAAATGTACATCAAAACATAAACATTTTCAGTGTACATTCAAGAAATGTATAACAAAAAATACACATTTTCAGTGTACATTCAAGAAATGTACATCAAAACAAACACATTTTCATTGTACACTAAAGAAATGTATATCAAAACATACACATTTTCATTGTACATTCAATAAATATACATCAAAACATACACATTTTCAGTGTACATTCAAGAAATGTACATCAAAACATACACATTTTCATTGTATATACAAGAAATGTACATCAAAACATACACATTTTCATTGTACACTAAAGAAATGTACATCAAAACATACACATTTTCATTGTACATTCAAGAAATATACATCAAAACATACACATTTTCATTGTACATTCAAGAAATGTACATCAAAACATACACATTTTCATTGTACACTCAAGAAAAGTACATCAAAACATACACATTTTCAGTGTACATTCAAGAAATGTACATCAAAACATACACATTTTCATTATACATTCAAGAAATGTACATCAAAACATACACATTTTCATTGTACATTCTAGAAATATACATCAAAACATACACATTTTCATTGTATATACAAGAAATGTACATCAAAATGTACACATTTTCATTGTACATTCAAGAAATGTACATCAAAACATACACATTTTGAGTGTACATTCAAGAAATATACATCAGAAGATACACATTTTCATTGTATATACCGGAAATGTACATCAAAACATACACATTTTCATTGTATATACCAGTAATGTACATCAAAACATATACATTTTCATTGTACATTCAAGAAATGTACATCAAAACATACACATTTTGAGTGTACATTCAAGAGATATACATCAAAACATGCACATTTTCATTGTATATACCAGAAATGTACATCAAAACATACACATTTTCATTGTATATACAAGAAATGTACATCAAAACATACACATTTTCATTGTATATACCAGAAATGTACATCAAAACATACACATTTTCAGTGTACATTCAAGAAATGTACATGAAAACATATACATTTTCATTGTACATTCAAGAAATGTATATCAAAACATACACATTTTCAGATTACATTCAAGAAATGTACATCAAAGCATACACATTTTCATTGTATATACAAGAAATGTACATCAAAACATACACATCTTCATTGTACACTAAAAAAATGTACATCAAAACATACACACTTTCAGTGTATATTCAAGAAATGTACATCAAAACATACACATTTTCATTGTACATTCAAGAAATGTACATCAAAACATACACATTTTCATTGTACATTCAAGAAATGTACATCAAAACATACACATTTTCATTCTACCTCAAGAAATCTACATCAAAACATACACATTTTCATTGTACACTCAAGAAATGTACATCAAAACATACACATTTTCATTGTACATTCAAGAAATGTATATCAAAACATACACATTTTCATTGTACATTCAAGAAACGTTCATCAAAACATACACATTTTCATTGTACATTCAAGAAATGTACAACAAAACATACACATTTTCATTGTACATTCAAGGAATGTACATCAAAACATACACATTTTCATTGTACATTCAAGAAATGTACATCAAAACACACATTTTCATTGTACACTCAAGAAATGTACATCAAAACATACACATTTTGAGTGTACATTCAAGAGATATACATCAAAACGTGCACATTTTCATTGTATATACCAGAAATGTACATCAAAACATACACATTTTCATTGTATATACAAGAAATGTAAATCAAAACATACACATTTTCATTGTACATTCAAGAAATGTACATCAAAACATACACATTTTCAGTGTACATTCAAGAAATGTATAACAAAAAATACACATTTTCAGTGTACATTCAAGAAATGTACATCAAAACAATCACATTTTCATTGTACACTAAAGAAATGCATATCAAAACATACACATTTTCATTGTACATTCAATAAATATACATCAAAACATACACATTTTCATTGTACATTCAAGAAATGTACATCAAAACATACACATTTTCATTGTACACTCAAGAAATGTACATCAAAACATCCACATTTTCATTGTACATTCAAGAAATGTACATCAAAGCATACACATTTTCATTGTTCATTCAAGAAATATATATCAAAACATACACATTTTCATTGTACACTCAGGAAATGTACATCAAAACATACACATTTTCAGTGTACATTCAAGAAATGTACATCAAAACATACACATTTTCATTGTACATTCAAGAAATGTACATCAAAACATACACATTTTCATTGTACATTCTAGAAATATACATCAAAACATACACATTTTCATTGTATATACAAGAAATGTACATCAAAACATACACATTTTCATTGTACATTCAAGAAATGTACATCAAAACATACACATTTTGAGTGTACATTCAAGAAATATACATCAAAAGATACACCTTTTCATTGTATATACCAGAAATGTACATCAAAACATACACATTTTCATTGTATATACCAGAAATATACATCAAAACATATACATTTTCATTGTACATTCAAGAAATGTACATCAAAACATACACATTTTGAGTGTACATTCAAGAGATATACATCAAAACATGCACATTTTCATTGTATATACCAGAAATGTACATCAAAACATACACATTTTCATTGTATATACAAGAAATGTACATCAAAGCATACACATTTTCATTGTATATACCAGAAATGTACATCAAAACATACACATTTTCATTGTACAATCAAGAAATGTACATCAAAACATAAACATTTTCATTGTATATACCAGAAATGTACATCAAAACATACACATTTTCATTGTACATTCAAGAAATGTACATCAAAAGATACCCATTTTCATTGTATATACCAGAAATGTACATCAAAAATTTACACATTTTCATTGTACATTCAAGAAATGTACATCAAAACATACACATTTTGAGTGTACATTCAAGAAATATACATCAAAACATACACATTTTCATTGTATATACCAGAAATGCACATCAAAACATACACATTTTCATTGTACATTCAAGAACTGTACATCAAAACATACACATTTTCAGTGTACATTCAAGAAATGTACATCAAAACATACACATTTTCAGTGTACATTCAAGAAATGTACATCAAAACATACACATTTTCAGTGTATATGCAAGAATTGTACATCAAAACATACACATTTTCATTGTATATACAAGAAATGTAAATCAAAACATACACATTTTCATTGTATATACAAGAAATGTAAATCAAAACATACACATTTTCATTGTATATACAAGAAATGTATATCAAAACATACACATTTTATTTGTACATTCAAGAAATGTACATCAAAACATACACATTTTCATTGTAGACTCAAGAAATGTACATCAAAACATACACATTTTGAGTGTACATTCAAGAAATGTACATCAAAAACTACACATTTTCATTGTATATTCAAGAAATGTACATCAAAACATACACATTTTCATTGTATATACCAGAAATGTACATCTAAACATACACATTTTCATTGTACATTCAAGAAATGTTCATCAAAACATACACATTTTCATTGTATATACCAGAAATGTACATCCAAACATACACATATTCATTGTACATTCAAGAAATGTACATCAAAACATACACATTTTCATTGTATATACCAGAAATGTACATCAAAACATACACATTTTCATTGTACATTCAAGAAATGTACATCAAAACATACACATTTTGATTGCACATTCTAGAAGTATACATCAAAACATACACATTTTCATTGTATATACCAGAAATGCACATCAAAACATACACATTTTCATTGTACATTCAAGAACTGTACATCAAAACATACACATTTTCAGTGTACATTCAAGAAATGTACATCAAAACATACACATTTTCATTGTATATACAAGAAATGTACATCAAAACATACACATTTTCATTGTATATACAAGAAATGTATATCAAAACATACACATTTTCAGTGTACATTCAAGAAATGTACATCAAAACATTCACATTTTCATTGTATATACAAGTAATGTACATCAAAACATACACATTTTCAGTGTACATTCAAGAAATGTACATCAAGACATACACATTTTCATTGTACATTCAAGAAATGTATATCAAAACATACACATTTTCAGCGCACATTCAAGAAATGTACATCAAAACCTACACATTTTCATTGTATATACAAGAAATTTACATCAAAACATACACATTTTCATTCTATACTGAAGAAATGTACACCAAACATACACATTTTCAGTGTACGTTCAACAAATGTACATCAAAACATACACATTTTCATTGTACGTTCAAGAAATGTAGATCAAAACTTACACATTTTCATTGTACACTCAAGAAATGTACATCAAAACATACACATTTTCATTGTACATTCAAGAAATGTACATCAAAACATACACATTTTTATTGTACACTCAAGCAATGTACATCAAAACATACACTTTTTCATTGTACATTCAAGAAATGTACATCAAAACATACACATTTTCATTGTATATACAAGAAATGTACATCAAAACATACACATTTTCAGAATACATTCAAGAAATGTACTTGAAAACATATACATTTTCATTGTACATTCAAGAAATGTATATCAAAACATACACATTTTCAGTGTACATTCAAGAAATGTACATCAAAACATACACATTTTCATTGTATATACAAGAAATGTACATCAAAACATACACATTTTCATTGTACACTGAAGAAATGTACACCAAACATACACATTTTCAGTGTACATTCAACAAATGTACATCAAAACATACACATTTTCGTTGTACATTCAAGAAATGTAGATCAAAACTTACACATTTTCATTGTACACTCAAGAAATGTACATCAAAACATACACATTTTCATTGTACATTCAAGAAATGTACATCAAAACATACACATTTTTATTGTACACTCAAGAAATGTACATCAAAACATACACTTTTTCATTGTACATTCAAGAAGTGTGCATCAAAACATACACATTTTCAGAATACATTGAAGAAATGTACTTGAAAACATATACATTTTCATTGTACATTCAAGAAATGTATATCAAAACATACACATTTTCAGTGTACATTCAAGAAATGTACATCAAAACATACACATTTTCATTGTATATACAAGAAATGTACATCAAAACATACACATTTTCATTGTACACTGAAGAAATGTACACCAAACATACACATTTTCAGTGTACATTCAACAAATGTACATCAAAACATACACATTTTCATTGTACATTCAAGAAATGTAGATCAAAACTTACACATTTTCATTGTACACTCAAGAATTGTACATCAAAACATACACATTTTCATTGTACATTCAAGAAATGTACATCAAAACATACACATTTTTATTGTACACTCAAGAAATGTACATCAAAACATACAGATTTTCATTGTACATTCAAGAAATGTACATCAAAACATACACATTTTCAGTGTACATTCAAGAAATGTATAACAAAAAATACACATTTTCAGTGTACATTCAACAAATGTACATCAAAACAAACACATTTTCATTGTACACTAAAGAAATGTATATCAAAACATACACATTATCATTGTACATTCAATAAATATACATCAAAACATACACATTTTCATTGTACATTCAAGAAATGTACAACAAAACATACACATTTTCATTGTACACTCAAGAAACGTACATCAAAACATACACATTTTCATTGTACATTCAAGAAATGTACATCAAAACATACACATTTTCATTGTACACTCAAGAAATGTACATCAAAACATACACATCTTCATTGTACATTCAAGAAATGTACATCAAAACATACACATTTTCATTGTACACTCAAGAAATGTACTTCAAAACATACACATTTTCAGTGTACATTCAAGGAATGTATATCAAAACATACACATTTTCATTGTACATTCAAGAAATGTACATCAAAACATACACATTTTCATTGTACATTCAAGAAATATACATCAAAACATACACATTTTCATTGTACATTCAAGAAATGTACATCAAAACATACACATTTTCATTGTACACTCAAGAAATGGACATCAAAACATACACATTTTCAGTGTACATTCAAGAAATGTACATCAAAACATACACATTTTCATTCTACATTCAAGAAATGTACATCAAAACATACACATTTTCATTGTACATTCTAGAAATATACATCAAAACATACACATTTTCATTGTACATTCAAGAAATGTACATCAAAACATACACATTTTCATTGTACACTCAAGAAATGTACATCAAAACATACACATTTTCAGTGTACATTCATGAAATATATATCAAAACATACACATTTTCATTGTACATTCCAGAAATAGACATCAAAACGTACACATTTTCAGTGAACATTCAAGAAATGTACATCAAAACATATACATTTTCATTGTATATACAAGAAATGTACATCAAAACATACACATTTTCAGTGTACATTCAAGAAATGTACATGAAAACATATACATTTTCATTGTACATTCAAGAAATGTGTATCAAAACATACACATTTTCAGATTACATTCAAGAAATGAACATCAAAACATACACATATTCATTGTACATTCAAGAAATGTACATCAAAACATACACATTTTCAGTGTACATTCAAGTAATGTATAACAAAAAAATACACATTTTCAGTGTACATTCAAGAAATGTACATCAAAACAAACACATTTTCATTGTACATTAAAGAAATGTATATCAAAACATACACATTTTCATTGTACATTCAAGAAATATACATCAAAACAATCACATTTTCATTGTACATTCAAGAAATGTACATCAAAACATACACCTTTTCATTGTACACTCAAGAAATGTACATCAAAACATACAGATTTTCAGTGTACATTCAAGAAATGTACATCAAAACATACACATTTTCATTGTACATTCAAGAAATGTACATCAAAACATACACATTTTCATTGTACATTCTAGAAATATACATCAAAACATACACATTTTCATTGTATATACAAGAAATGTACATCAAAACATACACATTTTGAGTGTACATTCAAGCAATATACATCAAAAGATACACATTTTCATTGTATATACCAGAAATGTACATCAAAGCATACACATTTTCATTGTATATACCAGAAATGTACATCAAACCATACATATTTTCATTGTATATACAAGAAATGTACATCAAAACATACACATTTTCATTGTATATACCAGAAATGTACATCAAAACATACACATTTTCATTGTATATACAAGAAATGTACATCACAACATACACATTTTCATTGTATATACCAGAAATGTACATCAAAACATACACATTTTCATTGTACAATCAAGAAATGTACATCAAAACATAAACATTTTCATTGTATATACCAGAAATGTACATCAAAACATACACATTTTCATTGTAGATTCAAGAAATGTACATCAAAACATACCCATTTTCATTGTATATACCAGAAATGTTCATCAAAACATATACATTTTCATTGTACATTCAAGAAATGTACATCAAAACATACACATTTTGAGTGTACATTCAAGAAATATACATCAAAACATACACATTTTCATTGTATATACCAGAAATGCACATCAAAACATACACATTTTCATTGTATATACAAGAAATGTACATCAAAACATACACATTTTCATTGTATATACCAGAAATGTACATCAAAACATACACATTCTCATTGTACAATCAAGAAATGTACATCAAAACATAAACATTTTCATTGTATATACCAGAAATGTACATCAAAACATACACATTTTCATTGTACATTCAAGAAATGTACATCAAAACATACACATTTTCATTGTATATACCAGAAATGCACATCAAAACATACACATTTTGAGTGTACATTCAAGAAATATACATCAAAACATACACATTTTCATTGTATATACCAGAAATGCACATCAAAACATACACATTTTCATTGTATATACAAGAAATGTACATCAAAACATACACATTTTCATTGTATATACCAGAAATGTACATCAAAACATACACATTTTCATTGTACAATCAAGAAATGTACATCAAAACATAAACATTTTCATTGTATATACCAGACATGTACATCAAAACATACACATTTTCATTGTACATTCAAGAAATGTACATCAAAACATACCCATTTTCATTGTATATACCAGAAATGTACATCAAAACATACACATTTTCATTGTACATTCAAGAAATGTACATCAAAACATACACATTTTCATTGTACATTCAAGAAATGTACATCAAATCATACACATTTTCATTGTACATTCAAGAAATGTACATCAAAACATACACATTTTCATTGTACACTCAAGAAATGTACATCAAAACATACACATTTTCAGTGTACATTCAAGAAATGTATAACAAAAAATACACATTTTCAGTGTACATTCCAGAAATGTACATCAAAACAAACACATTTTCATTGTACACTAATGAAATGTATATCAAAACATACACATTTTCATTGTAAATTCAAGAAATGTACATCAAAACATACACATTTTCAGTGTACATTCAAGAAATGTACATCAAAACATACACATTTTGATTGTACATTCAAGAAATATACATCAAAACATACACATTTTCATTGTATATACCAGAAATGCACATCAAAACATTAACATTTTCATTGTACATTCAAGAACTGTATAACAAAAAATACACATTTTCAGTGTACATTCAAGAAATGTACATCAAAACAAACACATTTTCATTGTACACTAAAGAAATGTATATCAAAACATACACATTTTCATTGTATATACAAGAAATGTACATCAAAACATACACATTTTCATCTTACACTAAAGAAATGTACATCAAAACATACACATTTTCAGTGTACATTCAAGAAATGTACATCAAAACATAAACATTTTCATTGTATATACCAGAAATGTACATCAAAACATACACATTTTCATTGTACATTCAAGAAACGTACATCAAAACATACACATTTTCATTGTATATACCAGAAATGCACATCAAAACATACACATTTTGAGTGTACATTCAAGAAATATACATCAAAACATACACATTTTCATTGTATATACCAGAAATGCACATCAAAACATACACATTTTCATTGTATATACAAGAAATGTACATCAAAACATACACATTTTCATTGTATATACCAGAAATGTACATCAAAACATACACATTTTCATTGTACAATCAAGAAATGTACATCAAAACATAAACATTTTCATTGTATATACCAGAAATGTACATCAAAACATACACATTTTCATTGTACATTCAAGAAATGTACATCAAAACATACCCATTTTCATTGTATATACCAGAAATGTACATCAAAACATACACATTTTCATTGTACATTCAAGAAATGTACATCAAAACATACACATTTTGAGTGTACATTCAAGAAATATACATCAAAACATACACATTTTCATTGTATATACCAGAAATGCACATCAAAACATACACATCTTCATTGTACACTAAAGAAATGTACATCAAAACATACACATTTTCAGTGTACATTCAAGAAATGTATAACAGAAAATACACATTTTCAGTGTACATTCAAGAAATGTACATCAAAACAAACACATTTTCATTGTACACTAATGAAATGTATATCAAAACATACACATTTTCATTGTACATTCAAGAATTGTACATCAAAACATACACATTTTCAGTGTACATTCAAGAAATGTACATCAAAACAAACACATTTTCATTGTACACTAAAGAAATGTATATCAAAACATACACTTTTTCATTGTACATTCAATAAATATACATCAAAACATACACATTTTCAGTGTACATTCAAGAAATGTACATCAAAACATACACATTTTCATTGTATATACAAGAAATGTACATCAAAACATACACATTTTCATTGTAGACTCAAGAAATGTACATCAAAACATACACATTTTGAGTGTACATTCAAGAAATGTACATAAAACTACACATTTTCATTGTATATTCAAGAAATGTACATCAAAACATACACATTTTCATTGTATATACCAGAAATGTACATCAAAACATACACATTTTCATTGTACATTCAAGAAATGTACATCAAAACATACACATTTTCATTGTATATACCAGAAATGTACACCAAAACATACACATTTTCATTGTACATTCAAGAAATGTACATCAAAACATACACATTTTCATTGTATATACCAGAAATGTACATCAAAACATACACGTTTTCATTGTACATTCAAGAAATGTACATCAAAACATACACATTTTGACTGCACATTCTAGAAGTATACATCAAAACATACACATTTTCATTGTATATACCAGAAATGCACATCAAAACATACACATTTTCATTGTACATTCAAGAACTGTACATCAAAGCATACACATTTTCAGTGTACATTCAAGAAATGTACATCAAAACATACACATTTTCAGTGTACATTCAAGAAATGTACATCAAAACATACACATTTTCATTGTATATACAAGTAATGTACATCAAAACATACACATTTTCAGTGTACATTCAAGAATTGTACATCAAGACATACACATTTTCATTGTACATTCAAGAAATGTATATCAAAACATACACATTTTCAGCGCACATTCAAGAAATGTACATCAAAACATACACATTTTCATTGTATATACAAGAAATGTACATCAAAACATACACATTTTCAGAATACATTCAAGAAATGTACTTGAAAACATGTACATTTTCATTGTACATTCAAGAAATGTATATCAAAACATACACCTTTCAGTGTACATTCAAGAAATGTACATCAAAACATACACATTTTCATTATATATACAAGAAATGTACATCAAAACATACACATTTTCATTGTACACTGAAGAAATGTACACCAAAACATACACATTTTCAGTGTACATTCAACAAATGTACATCAAAACATACACATTTTCATTGTACATTCAAGAAATGTAGATCAAAACTTACACATTTTCATTGTACACTCAAGAAATGTACATCAAAACATACACATTTTCATTGTACATTCCAGAAATGTACATCAAAACATACACATTTTTATTGTACACTCAAGAAATGTACATCAAAACATACACATTTTCATTGTACACTCAAGAAATGTACTTCAAAACATACACATTTTCAGTGTACATTCAAGGAATGTATATCAAAACATACACATTTTCATTGTACATTCAAGAAATGTACATCAAAACATACACATTTTCATTGTACATTCAAGAAATGTACATCAAATCATACACATTTTCATTGTACATTCAAGAAATGTACATCAAAACATACACATTTTCATTGTACACTCAAGAAATGTACATCAAAACATACACATTTTCAGTGTACATTCAAGAAATGTACATCAAAACATACACATTTTCATTGTACATTCAAGAAATGTATATCAAAACATACACATATTCAGATTACATTCAAGAAATGAACATCAAAGCATATACATTTTCATTGTATATACAAGAAATGTACATCAAAACATACACAGCTTCATTGTACACTAAAGAAATGTACATCAAAACATACACACTTTCAGTGTACATTCAAGAAATGTACATCAAAACATACAC
Organism: Tenodera sinensis; assembly: GCA_030765045.1. Lineage (NCBI taxonomy): Eukaryota > Metazoa > Arthropoda > Insecta > Mantodea > Mantidae > Tenodera > Tenodera sinensis. The sequence goes on along the minus strand of CM060970.1, from coordinate 109,419,623 downwards.
ATTTTCATTGTACATTCAAGAAATGTACATCAAAACATACACATTTTCAGTGTACATTCATGTAATGTATAACAAAAAAATACACATTTTCAGTGTACATTCAAGAAATGTACATCAAAACAAACTCATTTTCATTGTACACTAAAGAAATGTATATCAAAACATACACATTTTCATTGTACATTCAAGAAATATACATCAAAACAATCACATTTTCATTGTACATTCAAGAAATGTACATCAAAACATACACCTTTTCATTGTACACTCAAGAAATGTACATCAAAACATACAGATTTTCAGTGTACATTCAAGAAATGTACATCAAAACATACACATTTTCATTGTACATTCAAGAAATGTACATCAAAACATACACAATTTCATTGTACATTCTAGAAATATACATCAAAACATACACATTTTCATTGTATATACAAGAAATGTACATCAAAACATACACATTTTCATTGTACATTCAAGAAATGTACATCAAAACATACACATTTTGAGTGTACATTCAAGCAATATACATCAAAAGATACACATTTACATTGGATATACCAGAAATGTACATCAAAGCATACACATTTTCATTGTATATACCAGAAATGTACATCAAACCATACATATTTTCATTGTATATACAAGAAATGTACATCAAAACATACACATTTTCATTGTATATACCAGAAATGTACATCAAAACATACACATTTTCATTGTATATACAAGAAATGTACATCAAAACATACACATTTTCATTGTATATACCAGAAATGTACATCAAAACATACACATTTTCATTGTACAATCAAGAAATGTACATCAAAACATAAACATTTTCATTGTATATACCAGAAATGTACATCAAAACATACACATTTTCATTGTACATTCAAGAAATGTACATCACAACATACCCATTTTCATTGTATATACCAGAAATGTACATCAAAACATACACATTTTCATTGTACATTCAAGAAATGTACATCAAAACATACACATTTTGAGTGTACATTCAAGAAATATACATCAAAACATACACATTTTCATTGTATATACCAGAAATACACATCAAAACATACACATTTTCATTGTATATACAAGAAATGTACATCATAACATACACATTTTCATTGTATATACCAGAAATGTACATCAAAACATACACATTCTCATTGTACAATCAAGAAATGTACATCAAAACATAAACATTTTCATTGTATATACCAGAAATGTACATCAAATCATACACATTTTCATTGTACATTCAAGAAATGTACATCAAAACATACACATTTTCATTGTATATACCAGAAATGCACATCAAAACATACACATTTTGAGTGTACATTCAAGAAATATACATCAAAACATACACATTTTCATTGTATATACCAGAAATGCACATCAAAACATACACATTTTCATTGTATATACAAGAAATGTACATCAAAACATACACATTTTCATTGTATATACCAGAAATGTACATCAAAACATACACATTTTCATTGTACAATCAAGAAATGTACATCAAAACATAAACATTTTCATTGTATATACCAGACATGTACATCAAAACATACACATTTTCATTGTACATTCAAGAAATGTACATCAAAACATACCCATTTTCATTGTATATACCAGAAATGTACATCAAAACATACACATTTTGATTGTACATTCAAGAAAGGTACATCAAAACATACAGATTTTGAGTGTACATTCAAGAAATATACATCAAAACATACACATTTTCATTGTATATACCAGAAATGCACATCAAAACATACACATCTTCATTGTACACTAAAGAAATGTACATCAAAACATACACACTTTCAGTGTACATTCAAGAAATGTACATCAAAACATACACATTTTCATTGTACATTCAAGAAATGTACATCAAAACATACACATTTTCATTGTACACTCAAGAAATGTACTTCAAAACATACACATTTTCAGTGTACATTCAAGAAATGTATATCAAAACATACACATTTTCATTGTACATTCAAGAAATGTACATCAAAACATACACATTTTGATTGTACATTCAAGAAATATACATCAAAACATACACATTTTCATTGTATATACCAGAAATGCACATCAAAACATTAACATTTTCATTGTACATTCAAGAACTGTATAACAAAAAATACACATTTTCAGTGTACATTCAAGAAATGTACATCAAAACAAACACATTTTCATTGTACACTAAAGAAATGTATATCAAAACATACACATTTTCATTGTATATACAAGAAATGTACATCAAAACATACACATTTTCATTGTACACTAAAGAAATGTACATCAAAACATACACATTTTCAGTGTACATTCAAGAAATGTACATCAAAACATAAACATTTTCATTGTATATACCAGAAATGTACATCAAAAGATACACATTTTCATTGTACATTCAAGAAATGTACATCAAAACATACACATTTTCATTGTATATACCAGAAATGCACATCAAAACATACACATTTTGAGTGTACATTCAAGAAATATACATCAAAACATACACATTTTCATTGTATATACCAGAAATGCACATCAAAACATACACATTTTCATTGTATATACAAGAAATGTACATCAAAACATACACATTTTCATTGTATATACCAGAAATGTACATCAAAACATACACATTTTCATTGTACAATCAAGAAATGTACATCAAAACATAAACATTTTCATTGTATATACCAGAAATGTGCATCAAAACATACACATTTTCATTGTACATTCAAGAAATGTACATCAAAACATACCCATTTTCATTGTATATACCAGAAATGTACATCAAAACATACACATTTTCATTGTACATTCAAGAAATGTACATCAAAACATACACATTTTGAGTGTACATTCAAGAAATATACATCAAAACATACACATTTTCATTGTATATACCAGAAATGCACATCAAAACATACACATCTTCATTGTACACTAAAGAAATGTACATCAAAACATACACACTTACAGTGTACATTCAAGAAATGTACATCAAAACATACACATTTTCATTGTACATTCAAGAAATGTACATCAAAACATACACATTTTCAGTGTACATTCAAGAAATGTATAACAGAAAATACACATTTTCAGTGTACATTCAAGAAATGTACATCAAAACAAACACATTTTCATTGTACACTAATGAAAAGTATATCAAAACATACACATTTTCATTGTACATTCAAGAATTGTACATCAAAACATACACATTTTCAGTGTACATTCAAGAAATGTACATCAAAACAAACACATTTTCATTGTACACTAAAGAAATGTATATCAAAACATACACATTTTCATTGTACATTCAATAAATATACATCAAAACATACACATTTCCAGTGTACATTCAAGAAATGTACATCAAAATATACACATTTTCAATGTATATACAAGAAATGTACATCAAAACATACACATTTTCATTGTAGACTCAAGAAATGTACATCAAAACATACACATTTTGAGTGTACATTCAAGAAATGTACATAAAACTACACATTTTCATTGTATATTCAAGAAATGTACATCAAAACATACACATTTTCATTGTATATACCAGAAATGTACATCAAAACATACACATTTTCATTGTACATTCAAGAAATGTACATCAAAACATACACATTTTCATTGTATATACCAGAAATGTACATCAAAGCATACACATTTTCATTGTACATTCAAGAAATGTACATCAAAACATACACATTTTCATTGTATATACCAGAAATGTACATCAAAACATACACGTTTTCATTGTACATTCAAGAAATGTACATCAAAACATACACATTTTGACTGCACATTCTAGAAGTATACATCAAAACATACACATTTTCATTGTATATACCAGAAATGCACATCAAAACATACACATTTTCATTGTACATTCAAGAACTGTACATCAAAACATACACATTTTCAGTGTACATTCAAGAAATGTACATCAAAACATACACATTTTCATTGTATATACAAGAAATGTACATCAAAACATACACATTTTCATTGTATATACAAGAAATGTATATCAAAACATACACATTTTCAGTGTACATTCAAGAAATGTACATCAAAACATACACATTTTCATTGTATATACAAGTAATGTACATCAAAACATACACATTTTCAGTGTACATTCAAGAATTGTACATCAAGACATACACATTTTCATTGTACATTCAAGAAATGTATATCAAAACATACACATTTTCAGCGCACATTCAAGAAATGTACATCAAAACATACACATTTTCATTGTATATACCAGAAATGTACATCAAAACATACACATTTTCAGAATACATTCAAGAAATGTACTTGAAAACATGTACATTTTCATTGTACATTCAAGAAATGTATATCAAAACATACACATTTTCAGTGTACATTCAAGAAATGTACATCAAAACATACACATTTTCATTGTATATACAAGAAATGTACATCAAAACATACACATTTTCATTGTACACTGAAGAAATGTACACCAAAACATACACATTTTCAGTGTACATTCAACAAATGTACATCAAAACATACACATTTTCATTGTACATTCAAGAAATGTAGATCAAAACTTACACATTTTCATTGTACACTCAAGAAATGTACATCAAAACATACACATTTTCATTGTACATTCCAGAAATGTACATCAAAACATACACATTTTTATTGTACACTCAAGAAATGTACATCAAAACATACACATTTTCATTGTACACTCAAGAAATGTACTTCAAAACATACACATTTTCAGTGTACATTCAAGGAATGTATATCAAAACATACACATTTTCATTGTACATTCAAGAAATGTACATCAAAACATACACATTTTCATTGTACATTCAAGAAATATACATCAAATCATACACATTTTCATTGTACATTCAAGAAATGTACATCAAAACATACACATTTTCATTGTACACTCAAGAAATGTACATCAAAACATACACATTTTCAGTGTACATTCAAGAAATGTACATCAAAACATACACATTTTCATTGTACATTCAAGAAATGTACATCAAAACATACACATTTTCATTGTACATTCTAGAAATATACATCAAAACATACACATTTTCATTGTACATTCAAGAAATGTACATCAAAACATACACATTTTCATTGTACACTCAAGAAATGTACATCAAAACATACACATTTTCAGTGTACATTCATGAAATGTATATCAAAACATACACATTTTCATTGTACATTCCAGAAATAGACATCAAAACGTACACATTTTCAGTGAACATTCAAGAAATGTACATCAAAACATATACATTTTCATTGTATATACAAGAAATGTACATCAAAACATACACATTTTCAGTCTACATTCAAGAAATGTACATGAAAACATATACATTTTCATTGTACATTCAAGAAATGTATATCAAAACATACACATTTTCAGATTACATTCAAGAAATGAACATCAAAGCATACACATTTTCATTGTATATACAAGAAATGTACATCAAAACATACACATCTTCATTGTACACTAAAGAAATGTACATCAAAACATACACACTTTCAGTGTACATTCAAGAAATGTACATCAAAACATACACATTTTCATTGTACATTCAAGAAATGTACATCAAAACATACACATTTTCAGTGTACATTCAAGTAATGTATAACAAAAAAATACACATTTTCAGTGTACATTCAAGAAATGTATATCAAAACAAACACATTTTCATTGTACACTAAAGAAATGTATATCAAAACATACACATTTTCATTGTACATTCAAGAAATATACATAAAAACAATCACATTTTCATTGTACATTCAAGAAATGTACATCAAAACATACACCTTTTCATTGTACACTCAAGAAATGTACATCAAAACATACACATTTTCATTGTACATTCAAGAAATGTACATCAAAACATACACATTTTCATTGTACATTCTAGAAATATACATCAAAACATACACATTTTCATTGTATATACAAGAAATGTACATCAAAACATACACATTTTCATTGTACATTCAAGAAATGTACATCAAAACATACACATTTTGAGTGTACATTCAAGCAATATACATCAAAAGATACACATTTTCATTGTATATACCAGAAATGTACATCAAAACACACATATTTTCGTTGTATATACAAGAAATGTACATCAAAACATACACATTTTCATTGTATATACCAGAAATGTACATCAAAACATACACATTTTCATTGTATATACAAGAAATGTACATCAAAACATACACATTTTCATTGTATATACCAGAAATGTACATCAAAACATACACATTTTCATTGTACAATCAAGAAATGTACATCAAAACATAAACATTTTCATTGTATATACCAGAAATGTACATCAAAACATACACATTTTCATTGTACATTCAAGAAATGTACATCAAAACATACCCATTTTCATTGTATATACCAGAAATGTACATCAAAACATACACATTTTCATTGTACATTCAAGAAATGTACATCAAAACATACACATTTTGAGTGTACATTCAAGAAATATACATCAAAACATACACATTTTCATTGTATATACCAGAAATGCACTTCAAAACATACACATTTTCATTGTATATACAAAAAATTTACATCAAAACATACACATTTTCATTGTATATACCAGAAATGTACATCAAAACATACACATTTTCATTGTACAATCAAGAAATGTACATCAAAACATAAACATTTTCATTGTATATACCAGAAATGTACATCAAAACATACACATTTTCATTGTACATTCAAGAAATGTACATCAAAACATACACATTTTCATTGTATATACCAGAAATGCACATCAAAACATACACATTTTGAGTGTACATTTAAGAAATATACATCAAAACATACACATTTTCATTGTATATACCAGAAATGCACATCAAAACATACACATTTTCATTGTATATACAAGAAATGGACATCAAAACATACACATTTTCATTGTATATACCAGAAATGTACATCAAAACATACACATTTTCATTGTACAATCAAGAAATGTACATCAAAACATAAACATTTTCATTGTATATATCAGAAATGTACATCAAAACATACACATTTTCATTGTACATTCAAGAAATGTACATCAAAACATACCCATTTTCATTGTATATACCAGAAATGTACATAAAAACATACACATTTTCATTGTACATTCAAGAAATGTACATCAAAACATTCACATTTTGAGTGTACATTCAAGAAATATACATCAAAACATACACATTTTCATTGTATATACCAGAGATGCACATCAAAACATACACATCTTCATTGTACACTAAAGAAATGTACATCAAAACATACACACTTTCAGTGTACATTCAAGAAATGTACATCAAAACATACACATTTTCATTGTACATTCAAGAAATGTACATCAAAACATACACATTTTCAGTGTACATTCAAGAAATGTATAACAAAAAATACACATTTTCAGTGTACATTCAAGAAATGTACATCAAAACAAACACATTTTCATTGTACACTAATGAAATGTATATCAAAACATACACATTTTCATTGTACATTCAAGAAATGTACATCAAAACATACACATTTTCAGTGTACATTCAAGAAATGTACATCAAAACAAACACATTTTCATTGTACACTAAAGAAATGTATATCAAAACATACACATTTCCATTGTACATTCAATAAATATACATCAAAACATACACATTTTCAGTGTACATTCAAGAAATGTACATCAAAACATACACATCTTCATTGTATATACAAGAAATGTACATCAAAACATACACATTTTCATTGTACACTAAAGAAATGTACATCAAAACATACACATTTTCATTGTATATACCAGAAATGCACATCAAAACATACACATCTTCATTGTACACTAAAGAAATGTACATCAAAACATACACATTTTCAGTGTACATTCAAGAAATGTATAACAGAAAATACACATTTTCAGTGTACATTCAAGAAATGTACATCAAAACAAACACATTTTCATTGTACACTAATGAAATGTATATCAAAACATACACATTTTCATTGTACATTCAAGAATTGTACATCAAAACATACACATTTTCAGTGTACATTCAGGAAATGTACATCAAAACAAACACATTTTCATTGTACACTAAAGAAATGTATATCAAAACATACACATTTTCATTGTACATTCAATAAATATACATCAAAACATACACATTTTCAGTGTACATTCAAGAAATGTACATCAAAACATACACATTTTCATTGTATATACAAGAAATGTACATCAAAACATACACATTTTCATTGTAGACTCAAGAAATGTACATCAAAACATACACATTTTGAGTGTACATTCAAGAAATGTACATAAAACTACACATTTTCATTGTATATTCAAGAAATGTACATCAAAACATACACATTTTCATTGTATATACCAGAAATGTACATCAAAACATACACATTTTCATTGTACATTCAAGAAATGTACATCAAAACATACACATTTTCATTGTATATACCAGAAATGTACACCAAAACATACACATTTTCATTGTACATTCAAGAAATGTACATCAAAACATACACATTTTCATTGTATATACCAGAAATGTACATCAAAACATACACGTTTTCATTGTACATTCAAGAAATGTACATCAAAACATACACATTTTGACTGCACATTCTAGAAGTATACATCAAAACATACACATTTTCATTGTATATACCAGAAATGCACATCAAAACATACACATTTTCATTGTACATTCAAGAACTGTACATCAAAGCATACACATTTTCAGTGTACATTCAAGAAATGTACATCAAAACATACACATTTTCATTGTATATACAAGAAATGTACATCAAAACATACACATTTTCATTGTATATACAAGAAATGTATATCAAAACATACACATTTTCAGTGTACATTCAAGAAATGTACATCAAAACATACACATTTTCATTGTATATACAAGTAATGTACATCAAAACATACACATTTTCAGTGTACATTCAAGAATTGTACATCAAGACATACACATTTTCATTGTACATTCAAGAAATGTATATCAAAACATACACATTTTCAGCGCACATTCAAGAAATGTACATCAAAACATACACATTTTCATTGTACATTCAAGAAATGTACATCAAAACATACACATTTTGAGTGTACATTCAAGAAATGTACATCAAAACATAAACATTTTCATTGTATATACCAGAAATGTACATCAAAACATACACATTTTCATTGTACATTCAAGAAATGTACATCAAAACATACACATTTTCATTGTATATACCAGAAATGCACATCAAAACATACACATTTTGAGTGTACATTTAAGAAATATACATCAAAACATACACATTTTCATTGTATATACCAGAAATGCACATCAAAACATACACATTTTCATTGTATATACAAGAAATGGACATCAAAACATACACATTTTCATTGTATATACCAGAAATGTACATCAAAACATACACATTTTCATTGTACAATCAAGAAATGTACATCAAAACATAAACATTTTCATTGTATATACCAGAAATGTACATCAAAACATACACATTTTCATTGTACATTCAAGAAATGTACATCAAAACATACCCATTTTCATTGTATATACCAGAAATGTACATAAAAACATACACATTTTCATTGTACATTCAAGAAATGTACATCAAAACATTCACATTTTGAGTGTACATTCAAGAAATATACATCAAAACATACACATTTTCATTGTATATACCAGAGATGCACATCAAAACATACACATCTTCATTGTACACTAAAGAAATGTACATCAAAACATACACACTTTCAGTGTACATTCAAGAAATGTACATCAAAACATACACATTTTCATTGTACATTCAAGAAATGTACATCAAAACATACACATTTTCAGTGTACATTCAAGAAATGTATAACAAAAAATACACATTTTCAGTGTACATTCAAGAAATGTACATCAAAACAAACACATTTTCATTGTACACTAATGAAATGTATATCAAAACATACACATTTTCATTGTACATTCAAGAAATGTACATCAAAACATACACATTTTCAGTGTACATTCAAGAAATGTACATCAAAACAAACACATTTTCATTGTACACTAAAGAAATGTATATCAAAACATACACATTTCCATTGTACATTCAATAAAATACATCAAAACATACACATTTTCAGTGTACATTCAAGAAATGTACATCAAAACATACACATTTTCATTGTATATACAAGAAATGTACATCAAAACATACACATTTTCATTGTACACTAAAGAAATGTACATCAAAACATACACATTTTCATTGTATATACCAGAAATGCACATCAAAACATACACATCTTCATTGTACACTAAAGAAATGTACATCAAAACATACACATTTTCAGTGTACATTCAAGAAATGTATAACAGAAAATACACATTTTCAGTGTACATTCAAGAAATGTACATCAAAACAAACACATTTTCATTGTACACTAATGAAATGTATATCAAAACATACACATTTTCATTGTACATTCAAGAATTGTACATCAAAACATACACATTTTCAGTGTACATTCAGGAAATGTACATCAAAACAAACACATTTTCATTGTACACTAAAGAAATGTATATCAAAACATACACATTTTCATTGTACATTCAATAAATATACATCAAAACATACACATTTTCAGTGTACATTCAAGAAATGTACATCAAAACATACACATTTTCATTGTATATACAAGAAATGTACATCAAAACATACACATTTTCATTGTAGACTCAAGAAATGTACATCAAAACATACACATTTTGAGTGTACATTCAAGAAATGTACATAAAACTACACATTTTCATTGTATATTCAAGAAATGTACATCAAAACATACACATTTTCATTGTATATACCAGAAATGTACATCAAAACATACACATTTTCATTGTACATTCAAGAAATGTACATCAAAACATACACATTTTCATTGTATATACCAGAAATGTACACCAAAACATACACATTTTCATTGTACATTCAAGAAATGTACATCAAAACATACACATTTTCATTGTATATACCAGAAATGTACATCAAAACATACACATTTTCATTGTACATTCAAGAACTGTACATCAAAGCATACACATTTTCAGTGTACATTCAAGAAATGTACATCAAAACATACACATTTTCATTGTATATACAAGAAATGTACATCAAAACATACACATTTTCATTGTATATACAAGAAATGTATATCAAAACATACACATTTTCAGTGTACATTCAAGAAATGTACATCAAAACATACACATTTTCATTGTATATACAAGTAATGTACATCAAAACATACACATTTTCAGTGTACATTCAAGAATTGTACATCAAGACATACACATTTTCATTGTACATTCAAGAAATGTATATCAAAACATACACATTTTCAGCGCACATTCAAGAAATGTACATCAAAACATACACATTTTCATTGTACATTCAAGAAATGTACATCAAAACATACACATTTTGAGTGTACATTCAAGCAATATACATCAAAAGATACACATTTACATTGGATATACCAGAAATGTACATCAAAGCATACACATTTTCATTGTATATACCAGAAATGTACATCAAACCATACATATTTTCATTGTATATACAAGAAATGTACATCAAAACATACACATTTTCATTGTATATACCAGAAATGTACATCAAAACATACACATTTTCATTGTATATACTAGAAATGTACATCAAAACATACACATTTTCATTGTATATACCAGAAATGTACATCAAAACATACACATTTTCATTGTACAATCAAGAAATGTACATCAAAACATAAACATTTTCATTGTATATACCAGAAATGTACATCAAAACATACACATTTTCATTGTACATTCAAGAAATGTACATCAAAACATACCCATTTTCATTGTATATACCAGAAATGTACATCAAAACATACACATTTTCATTGTACATTCAAGAAATGTACATCAAAACATACACATTTTGAATGTACATTCAAGAAATATACATCAAAACATACACATTTTCATTGTATATACCAGAAATGCACATCAAAACATACACATTTTCATTGTATATACAAGAAATGTACATCATAACATACACATTTTCATTGTATATACCAGAAATGTACATCAAAACATACACATTCTCATTGTACAATCAAGAAATGTACATCAAAACATAAACATTTTCATTGTATATACCAGAAATGTACATCAAAACATACACATTTTCATTGTACATTCAAGAAATGTACATCAAAACATACACATTTTCATTGTATATACCAGAAATGCACATCAAAACATACACATTTTGAGTGTACATTCAAGAAATATACATCAAAACATACACATTTTCATTGTATATACCAGAAATGCACATCAAAACATACACATTTTCATTGTATATACAAGAAATGTACATCAAAACATACACATTTTCATTGTATATACCAGAAATGTACATCAAAACATACACATTTTCATTGTACAATCAAGAAATGTACATCAAAACATAAACATTTTCATTGTATATACCAGACATGTACATCAAAACATACACATTTTCATTGTACATTCAAGAAATGTACATCAAAACATACCCATTTTCATTGTATATACCAGAAATGTACATCAAAACATACACATTTTGATTGTACATTCAAGAAAGGTACATCAAAACATACAGATTTTGAGTGTACATTCAAGAAATATACATCAAAACATACACATTTTCATTGTATATACCAGAAATGCACATCAAAACATACACATCTTCATTGTACACTAAAGAAATGTACATCAAAACATACACACTTTCAGTGTACATTCAAGAAATGTACATCAAAACATACACATTTTCATTGTACATTCAAGAAATGTACATCAAAACATACACATTTTCATTGTACACTCAAGAAATGTACTTCAAAACATACACATTTTCAGTGTACATTCAAGAAATGTATATCAAAACATACACATTTTCATTGTACATTCAAGAAATGTACATCAAAACATACACATTTTGATTGTACATTCAAGAAATATACATCAAAACATACACATTTTCATTGTATATACCAGAAATGCACATCAAAACATTAACATTTTCATTGTACATTCAAGAACTGTATAACAAAAAATACACATTTTCAGTGTACATTCAAGAAATGTACATCAAAACAAACACATTTTCATTGTACACTAAAGAAATGTATATCAAAACATACACATTTTCATTGTATATACAAGAAATGTACATCAAAACATACACATTTTCATTGTACACTAAAGAAATGTACATCAAAACATACACATTTTCAGTGTACATTCAAGAAATGTACATCAAAACATAAACATTTTCATTGTATATACCAGAAATGTACATCAAAACATACACATTTTCATTGTACATTCAAGAAATGTACATCAAAACATACACATTTTCATTGTACATACCAGAAATGCACATCAAAACATACACATTTTGAGTGTACATTCAAGAAATATACATCAAAACATACACATTTTCATTGTATATACCAGAAATGCACATCACAACATACACATTTTCATTGTATATACAAGAAATGTACATCAAAACATACACATTTTCATTGTATATACCAGAAATGTACATCAAAACATACACATTTTCATTGTACAATCAAGAAATGTACATCAAAACATAAACATTTTCATTGTATATACCAGAAATGTGCATCAAAACATACACATTTTCATTGTACATTCAAGAAATGTACATCAAAACATACCCATTTTCATTGTATATACCAGAAATGTACATCAAAACATACACATTTTCATTGTACATTCAAGAAATGTACATCAAAACATACACACTTACAGTGTACATTCAAGAAATGTACATCAAAACATACACATTTTCATTGTACATTCAAGAAATGTACATCAAAACATACACATTTTCAGTGTACATTCAAGAAATGTATAACAGAAAATACACATTTTCAGTGTACATTCAAGAAATGTACATCAAAACAAACACATTTTCATTGTACACTAATGAAAAGTATATCAAAACATACACATTTTCATTGTACATTCAAGAATTGTACATCAAAACATACACATTTTCAGTGTACATTCAAGAAATGTACATCAAAACAAACACATTTTCATTGTACACTAAAGAAATGTATATCAAAACATACACATTTTCATTGTACATTCAATAAATATACATCAAAACATACACATTTCCAGTGTACATTCAAGAAATGTACATCAAAATATACACATTTTCATTGTATATACAAGAAATGTACATCAAAACATACACATTTTCATTGTAGACTCAAGAAATGTACATCAAAACATACACATTTTGAGTGTACATTCAAGAAATGTACATAAAACTACACATTTTCATTGTATATTCAAGAAATGTACATCAAAACATACACATTTTCATTGTATATACCAGAAATGTACATCAAAACATACACATTTTCATTGTACATTCAAGAAATGTACATCAAAACATACACATTTTCATTGTATATACCAGAAATGTACATCAAAGCATACACATTTTCATTGTACATTCAAGAAATGTACATCAAAACATACACATTTTCATTGTATATACCAGAAATGTACATCAAAACATACACGTTTTCATTGTACATTCAAGAAATGTACATCAAAACATACACATTTTGACTGCACATTCTAGAAGTATACATCAAAACATACACATTTTCATTGTATATACCAGAAATTAACATCAAAACATACACATTTTCATTGTACATTCAAGAACTGTACATCAAAACATACACATTTTCAGTGTACATTCAAGAAATGTACATCAAAACATACACATTTTCATTGTATATACAAGAAATGTACATCAAAACATACACATTTTCATTGTATATACAAGAAATGTATATCAAAACATACACATTTTCAGTGTACATTCAAGAAATGTACATCAAAACATACACATTTTCATTGTATATACAAGTAATGTACATCAAAACATACACATTTTCAGTGTACATTCAAGAATTGTACATCAAGACATACACATTTTCATTGTACATTCAAGAAATGTATATCAAAACATACACATTTTCAGCGCACATTCAAGAAATGTACATCAAAACATACACATTTTCATTGTATATACAAGAAATGTACATCAAAACATACACATTTTCAGAATACATTCAAGAAATGTACTTGAAAACATGTACATTTTCATTGTACATTCAAGAAATGTTTATCAAAACATACACATTTTCAGTGTACATTCAAGAAATGTACATAAAAACATACACATTTTCATTGTATATACAAGAAATGTACATCAAAACATACACATTTTCATTGTACACTGAAGAAATGTACACCAAAACATACACATTTTCAGTGTACATTCAACAAATGTACATCAAAACATACACATTTTCATTGTACATTCAAGAAATGTAGATCAAAACTTACACATTTTCATTGTACACTCAAGAAATGTACATCAAAACATACACATTTTCATTGTACATTCCAGAAATGTACATCAAAACATACACATTTTTATTGTACACTCAAGAAATGTACATCAAAACATACACATTTTCATTGTACACTCAAGAAATGTACTTCAAAACATACACATTTTCAGTGTACATTCAAGGAATGTATATCAAAACATACACATTTTCATTGTACATTCAAGAAATGTACATCAAAACATACACATTTTCATTGTACATTCAAGAAATATACATCAAATCATACACATTTTCATTGTACATTCAAGAAATGTACATCAAAACATACACATTTTCATTGTACACTCAAGAAATGTACATCAAAACATACACATTTTCAGTGTACATTCAAGAAATGTACATCAAAACATACACATTTTCATTGTACATTCAAGAAATGTACATCAAAACATACACATTTTCATTGTACATTCTAGAAATATACATCAAAACATACACATTTTCATTGTACATTCAAGAAATGTACATCAAAACATACACATTTTCATTGTACACTCAAGAAATGTACATCAAAACATACACATTTTCAGTGTACATTCATGAAATGTATATCAAAACATACACATTTTCATTGTACATTCCAGAAATAGACATCAAAACGTACACATTTTCAGTGAACATTCAAGAAATGTACATCAAAACATATACATTTTCATTGTATATACAAGAAATGTACATCAAAACATACACATTTTCAGTCTACATTCAAGAAATGTACATGAAAACATATACATTTTCATTGTACATTCAAGAAATGTATATCAAAACATACACATTTTCAGATTACATTCAAGAAATGAACATCAAAGCATACACATTTTCATTGTATATACAAGAAATGTACATCAAAACATACACATCTTCATTGTACACTAAAGAAATGTACATCAAAACATACACACTTTCAGTGTACATTCAAGAAATGTACATCAAAACATACACATTTTCATTGTACATTCAAGAAATGTACATCAAAACATACACATTTTCAGTGTACATTCAGGTAATGTATAACAAAAAAATACACATTTTCAGTGTACATTCAAGAAATGTATATCAAAACAAACACATTTTCATTGTACACTAAAGAAATGTATATCAAAACATACACATTTTCATTGTACATTCAAGAAATATACATCAAAACAATCACATTTTCATTGTACATTCAAGAAATGTACATCAAAACATACACCTTTTCATTGTACACTCAAGAAATGTACATCAAAACATACACATTTTCATTGTACATTCAAGAAATGTACATCAAAACATACACATTTTCATTGTACATTCTAGAAATATACATCAAAACATACACATTTTCATTGTATATACAAGAAATGTACATCAAAACATACACATTTTCATTGTACATTCAAGAAATGTACATCAAAACATACACATTTTGAGTGTACATTCAAGCAATATACATCAAAAGATACACATTTTCATTGTATATACCAGAAATGTACATCAAAACACACATATTTTCGTTGTATATACAAGAAATGTACATCAAAACATACACATTTTCATTGTATATACCAGAAATGTACATCAAAACATACACATTTTCATTGTATATACAAGAAATGTACATCAAAACATACACATTTTCATTGTATATACCAGAAATGTACATCAAAACATACACATTTTCATTGTACAATCAAGAAATGTACATCAAAACATAAACATTTTCATTGTATATACCAGAAATGTACATCAAAACATACACATTTTCATTTTACATTCAAGAAATGTACATCAAAACATACCCATTTTCATTGTATATACCAGAAATGTACATCAAAACATACACATTTTCATTGTACATTCAAGAAATGTACATCAAAACATACACATTTTGAATGTACATTCAAGAAATATACATCAAAACATACACATTTTCATTGTATATACCAGAAATGCACTTCAAAACATACACATTTTCATTGTATATACAAAAAATTTACATCAAAACATACACATTTTCATTGTATATACCAGAAATGTACATCAAAACATACACATTTTCATTGTACAATCAAGAAATGTACATCAAAACATAAACATTTTCATTGTATATACCAGAAATGTACATCAAAACATACACATTTTCATTGTACATTCAAGAAATGTACATCAAAACATACACATTTTCATTGTATATACCGGAAATGCACATCAAAACTTACACATTTTGAGTGTACATTCAAGAAATATACATCAAAACATACACATTTTCATTGTATATACCAGAAATGCACATCAAAACATACACATTTTCATTGTATATACAAGAAATGGACATCAAAACATACACATTTTCATTGTATATACCAGAAATGTACATCAAAACATACACATTTTCATTGTACAATCAAGAAATGTACATCAAAACATAAACATTTTCATTGTATATACCAGAAATGTACATCAAAACATACACATTTTCATTGTACATTCAAGAAATGTACATCAAAACATACCCATTTTCATTGTATATACCAGAAATGTACATAAAAACATACACATTTTCATTGTACATTCAAGAAATGTACATCAAAACATTCACATTTTGAGTGTACATTCAAGAAATATACATCAAAACATACACATTTTCATTGTATATACCAGAGATGCACATCAAAACATACACATCTTCATTGTACACTAAAGAAATGTACATCAAAACATACACACTTTCAGTGTACATTCAAGAAATGTATATCAAAACATACACATTTTCATTGTACATTCAAGAAATGTACATCAAAACATACACATTTTCAGTGTACATTCAAGAAATGTATAACAAAAAATACACATTTTCAGTGTACATTCAAGAAATGTACATCAAAACAAACACATTTTCATTGTACACTAATGAAATGTATATCAAAACATACACATTTTCATTGTACATTCAAGAAATGTACATCAAAACATACACATTTTCAGTGTACATTCAAGAAATGTACATCAAAACAAACACATTTTCATTGTACACTAAAGAAATGTATATCAAAACATACACATTTCCATTGTACATTCAATAAATATACATCAAAACATACACATTTTCAGTGTACATTCAAGAAATGTACATCAAAACATACACATTTTCATTGTATATACAAGAAATGTACATCAAAACATACACATTTTCATTGTACACTAAAGAAATGTCCATCAAAACATACACATTTTCAGTGTACATTCAAGAAATGTACATCAAAACATACACATTTTCATTGTACATTCAAGAAATGTAGATCAAAACACACATTTTGATTGTACATTCAAGAAATGTACATCAAAACATACACATTTTCACTGTACATTCAAGAAATGTACATCAAAACATACACATTTTCATTGTACATTCAAGAAATATACATCAAAACATACACATTTTCATTGTACATTCAAGAAATGTACATCAAAACATACACATTTTCATTGTACACTCAAGAAATGTACATCAAAACATACACATTTTCAGTGTACATTCAAGAAATGTACATCAAAACATACACATTTTCATTGTACATTCAAGAAATGTACATCAAAGCATACACATTTTCATTGTACATTCTAGAAATATACATCAAAACATACACATTTTCATTGTATATACAAGAAATGTACATCAAAACATACACATTTTCATTGTACATTCAAGAAATGTACATCAAAACATACACATTTTGAGTGTACATTCAAGAAATATACATCAAAAGATACACATTTTCATTGTATATACCGGAAATGTACATCAAAACATACACATTTTCATTGTATATACCAGAAATGTACATCAAAACATATACATTTTCATTGTACATTCAAGAAATGTACATCAAAACATACACATTTTGAGTGTACATTCAAGAGATATACATCAAAACATGCACATTTTCATTGTATATACCAGAAATGTACGTCAAAACATACACATTTTCATTGTATATACAAGAAATGTACATCAAAACATACACATATTCATTGTATATACCAGAAATGTACATCAAAACATACACATTTTCATTGTACAATCAAGAAATGTACATCAAAACATAAACATTTTCATTGTATATACCAGAAATGTACATCAAAACATACACATTTTCATTGTACATTCAAGAAATGTACATCAAAACATACCCATTTTCATTGTATATACCAGAAATGTACATCAAAACATACACACTTTCATTGTACATTCAAGAAATTTACATCAAAACATACACATTTTGAGTGTACATTCAAAAAATATACATCAAAACATACACATTTTCATTGTATATACCAGAAATGCACATCAAAACATACACATTTTCAGTGTATATACCAGAAATGTACATCAAAACATACACATTTTCATTGTACAATCAAGAAATGTACATCAAAACATAAACATTTTCATTGTATATACCAGACATGTACATCAAAACATACACATTTTCATTGTACATTCAAGAAATGTACATCAAAACATACCCATTTTCATTGTATATACCAGAAATGTACATCAAAACATACACATTTTCATTGTACATTCAAGAAATGTACATCAAAACATACACATTTTGAGTGTACATTCAAGAAATATACATCAAAACATACACATTTTCATTGTATATAGCAGAAATGCACATCAAAACATACACATCTTCATTGTACACTAAAGAAATGTACATCAAAACATACACACTTTCAGTGTACATTCAAGAAATGTACATCAAAACATACACATTTTCATTGTACATTCAAGAAATGTACATCAAAACATACACATTTTCAGTGTACATTCAACAAATGTATAACAAAAAATACACATTTTCAGTGTACATTCAAGAAATGTACATCAAAACAAACACATTTTCATTGTACACTAATGAAATGTATATCAAAACATACACATTTTCATTGTAAATTCAAGAAATGTACATCAAAACATACACATTTTCAGTGTACATTCAAGAAATGTACATCAAAACAAACACATTTTCATTGTACACTAAAGAAATGTATATCAAAACATACACATTTTCATTGTACATTCAATAAATATACATCAAAACATACACATTTTCAGTGTACATTCAAGAAATGTACATCAAAACATACACATTTTCATTGTATATACAAGAAATGTACATCAAAACATACACATTTTCATTGTACACTAAAGAAATGTACATCAAAACATACACATTTTCAGTGTACATTCAAGAAATGTACATCAAAACATAAACATTTTCATTGTATATACCAGAAATGTACATCAAAACATACACATTTTCATTGTACATTCAAGAAATGTACATCAAAACATACCCATTTTCATTGTATATACCAGAAATGTACATCAAAACATACACATTTTCATTGTACATTCAAGAAATGTACATCAAAACATACACATTTTGAGTGTACATTCACCAAATGCACATCAAAACATACACATTTTCATTGTACATTCAAGAAATGTACATCAAAACATACACATTTTCAGTGTACATTCAAGAAATGTACATCAAAACATACACATTTTCATTGTACAATCAAGAAATGTACATCAAAACATAAACATTTTCATTGTATATACCAGAAATGTACATCAAAACATACACATTTTCATTGTACATTCAAGAAATGTACATCAAAACATACCCATTTTCATTGTATATACCAGAAATGTACATCAAAACATACACATTTTCATTGTACATTCAAGAAATGTACATCAAAGCATACACATTTTGAGTGTACATTCAAGAAATATACATCAAAACATACACATTTTCATTGTATATACCAGAAATGCACATCAAAACATACACATCTGCATTGTACACTAAAGAAATGTACATCAAAACATACACACTTACAGTGTACATTCAAGAAATGTACATCAAAACATACACATTTTCATTGTACATTAAAGAAATGTACATCAAAACATACACATTTTCAGTGTACATTCAAGAAATGTATAACAGAAAATACACATTTTCAGTGTACATTCAAGAAATGTACATCAAAACAAACACATTTTCATTTTACACTAATGAAATGTATATCAAAAACATACACATTTTCATTGTACATTCAAGAGTTGTACATCAAAACATACACATTTTCAGTGTACATTCAAGAAATGTACATCAAAACAAACACATTTTCATTGTACACTAAAGAAATATATATCAAAACATACACATTTTCATTGTACATTCAATAAATATACATCAAAACATACACATTTTCAGTGTACATTCAAGAAATGTACATCAAAACATACACATTTTCATTGTATATACAAGAAATGTACATCAAAACATACACATTTTCATTGTAGACTCAAGAAATGTACATCAAAACATACACATTTTGAGTGTACATTCAAGAAATGTACATAAAACTACACATTTTCATTGTATATTCAAGAAATGTACATCAAAACATACACATTTTCATTGTATATACCAGAAATGTACATCAAAACATACACATTTTCATTGTACATTCAAGAAATGTACATCAAAACATACACATTTTCATTGTATATACCAGAAATGTACATCAAAACATACACATTTTCATTGTACATTCAAGAAATGTACATCAAAACATACACATTTTCATTGTATATACAAGAAATGTATATCAAAACATACACATTTTCAGTGTACATTCAAGAAATGTACATCAAAACATACACATTTTCATTGTATATACAAGTAATGTACATCAAAACATACACATTTTCAGTGTACATTCAAGAATTGTACATCAAGACATACACATTTTCATTGTACATTCAAGAAATGTATATCAAAACATACACATTTTCAGCGCACATTCAAGAAATGTACATCAAAACATACACATTTTCATTGTATATACAAGAAATGTACATCAAAACATACACATTTTCAGAATACATTCAAGAAATGTACTTGAAAACATGTACATTTTCATTGTACATTCAAGAAATGTATATCAAAACATACACCTTTCAGTGTACATTCAAGAAATGTACATCAAAACATACACATTTTCATTATATATACAAGAAATGTACATCAAAACATACACATTTTCATTGTACACTGAAGAAATGTACACCAAAACATACACATTTTCAGTGTACATTCAACAAATGTACATCAAAACATACACATTTTCATTGTACATTCAAGAAATGTAGATCAAAACTTACACATTTTCATTGTACACTCAAGAAATGTACATCAAAACATACACATTTTCATTGTACATTCCAGAAATGTACATCAAAACATACACATTTTTATTGTACAGTCAAGAAATGTACATCAAAACATACACATTTTCATTGTTCACTCAAGAAATGTACTTCAAAACATACACATTTTCAGTGTACATTCAAGGAATGTATATCAAAACATACACATTTTCATTGTACATTCAAGAAATGTACATCAAAACATACACATTTTCATTGTACATTCAAGAAATGTACATCAAATCATACACATTTTCATTGTACATTCAAGAAATGTACATCAAAACAAACACATTTTCATTGTACACTAAAGAAATGTATATCAAAACATACACATTTTCATTGTACATTCAAGAAATATACATCAAAACAATCACATTTTCATTGTACATTCAAGAAATGTACATCAAAACATACACCTTTTCATTGTACACTCAAGAAATGTACATCAAAACATACAGATTTTCAGTGTACATTTAAGAAATGTACATCAAAACATACACATTTTCATTGTACATTCAAGAAATGTACATCAAAACATACACATTTTCATTGTACATTCTAGAAATATACATCAAAACATACACATTTTCATTGTATATACAAGAAATGTACATCAAAACATACACATTTTCATTGTACATTCAAGAAATGTACATCAAAACATACACATTTTGAGTGTACATTCAAGCAATATACATCAAAAGATACACATTTTCATTGGATATACCAGAAATGTACATCAAAGCATACACATTTTCATTGTATATACCAGAAATGTACATCAAACCATACATATTTTCATTGTATATACAAGAAACGTACATCAAAACATACACATTTTCATTGTATATACCAGAAATGTACATCAAAACATACACATTTTCATTGTATATACAAGAAATGTACATCAAAACATACACATTTTCATTGTATATACCAGAAATGTACATCAAAACATACACATTTTCATTGTACAATCAAGAAATGTACATCAAAACATAAACATTTTCATTGTATATACCAGAAATGTACATCAAAACATACACATTTTCATTGTACATTCAAGAAATGTACATCAAAACATACCCATTTTCATTGTATATACCAGAAATGTACATCAAAACATACACATTTTCATTGTACATTCAAGAAATGTACATCAAAACATACACATTTTGAGTGTACATTCAAGAAATATACATCAAAACATACACATTTTCATTGTATATACCAGAAATGCACATCAAAACATACACATTTTCATTGTATATACAAGAAATGTACATCAAAACATACACATCTTCATTGTATATACATCAAAACATACACATTTTGAGTGTACATTCAAGAAATATACATCAAAACATACACATTTTCATTGTATATACCAGAAATGCACATCAAAACATACACATTTTCATTGTATATACAAGAAATGTACATCAAAACATACACAATTTCATTGTATATACCAGAAATGTACATCAAAACATACACATTCTCATTGTACAATCAAGAAATGTACATCAAAACATGAACCTTTTCATTGTATATACCAGAAATGTACATCAAAACATACACATTTTCATTGTACATTCAAGAAATGTACATCAAAACATACACATTTTCATTGTATATACCAGAAATGCACATCAAAACATACACATTTTGAGTGTACATTCAAGAAATATACATCAAAACATACACATTTTCATTGTATATACCAGAAATGCACATCAAAACATACACATTTTCATTGTATATACCAGAAATGTACATCAAAACAAACACATTTTCATTGTACAATCAAGAAATGTACATCAAAACATAAACATTTTCATTGTATATACAAGAAATGTACATCAAAACATACACATTTTCATTGTATATACAAGAAATGTATATCAAAACATACACATTTTCAGTGTACATTCAAGAAATGTACATCAAAACATACACATTTTCATTGTATATACAAGTAATGTACATCAAAACATACACATTTTCAGTGTACATTCAAGAATTGTACATCAAGACATACACATTTTCATTGTACATTCAAGAAATGTGTATCAAAACATACACATTTTCAGCGCACATTCAAGAAATGTACATCAAAACATACACATTTTCATTGTATATACAAGAAATGTACATCAAAACATACACATTTTCAGAATACATTCAAGAAATGTACTTGAAAACATGTACATCTTCATTGTACATTCAAGAAATGTATATCAAAACATACACATTTTCAGTGTACATTCAAGAAATGTACATCAAAACATACACATTTTCATTGTATATACAAGAAATGTACATCAAAACATACACATTTTCATTGTACACTCAAGAAATGTACATCAAAACATACACATTTTCAGTGTACATTCAAGGAATGTATATCAAAACATACACATTTTCATTGTACATTCAAGAAATGTACATCAAAACATACACATTTTCATTGTACACTCAAGAAATGTACTTCAAAACATACACATTTTCAGTGTACATTCAAGGAATGTACATCAAAACATACACATTTTCATTGTACACTCAAGAAATGTACATCAAAACATACACATTTTCAGTGTACATTCAAGAAATGTACATCAAAACATACACATTTTCATTGTACATTCAAGAAATGTACATCAAAGCATACACATTTTCATTGTACATTCTAGAAATATACATCAAATCATACACATTTTCATTGTACATTCAAGAAATGTACATCAAAACATACACATTTTCATTGTACACTCAAGAAATGTACATCAAAACATACACATTTTCAGTGTACATTCATGAAATGTATATCAAAACATACACATTTTCATTGTACATTCCAGAAATAGACATCAAAACGTACACATTTTCAGTGAACATTCAAGAAATGTACATCAAAACATATACATTTTCATTGTATATACAAGAAATGTACATCAAAACATACACATTTTCAGTCTACATTCAAGAAATGTACATGAAAACATATACATTTTCATTGTACATTCATGAAATGTATATCAAAACATACACATTTTCAGAATACATTCAAGAAATGAACATCAAAGCATACACATTTTCATTGTATATACAAGAAATGTACATCAAAACATACACATCTTCATTGTACACTAAAGAAATGTACATCAAAACATACACACTTTCAGTGTACATTCAAGAAATGTACATCAAAACATACACATTTTCATTGTACATTCAAGAAATGTACATCAAAACATACACATTTTCCGTGTACATTCAAGTAATGTATAACAAAAAAATACACATTTTCAGTGTACATTCAAGAAATGTATATCAAAACAAACACATTTTCATTGTACACTAAAGAAATGTATATCAAAACATACACATTTTCATTGTACATTCAAGAAATATACATCAAAACAATCACATTTTCATTGTACATTCAAGAAATGTACATCAAAACATACACCTTTTCATTGTACACTCAAGAAATGTACATAAAAACATACACATTTTCAGTGTACATTCAAGAAATGTACATCAAAACATACACATTTTCATTGTACATTCAAGAAATGTACATCAAAACATACACATTTTCATTGTACATTCTAGAAATATACATCAAAACATACACATTTTCATTGTATATACAAGAATGTACATCAAAACATACACATTTTCATTGTACATTCAAGAAATGTACATCAAAACATACACATTTTGAGTGTACATTCAAGCAATATACATCAAAAGATACACATTTTCATTGTATATACCAGAAATGTACATCAAAACATACATATTTTCATTGTATATACAAGAAATGTACATCAAAACATACACATTTTCATTGTATATACCAGAAATGTACATCAAAACATACACATTTTCATTGTATATACAAGAAATGTACATCAAAACATACACATTTTCATTGTATATACAGAAATGTACATCAAAACATACACATTTTCATTGTACAATCAAGAAATGTACATCAAAACATAAACATTTTCATTGTATATACCAGAAATGTACATCAAACATACACATTTTCATTGTACATTCAAGAAATGTACATCAAAACATACCCATTTTCATTGTATATACCAGAAATGTACATCAAAACATACACATTTTCATTGTACATTCAATAAATGTACATCAAAACATACACATTTTGAGTGTACATTCAAGAAATATACATCAAAACATACACATTTTCATTGTATATACCAGAAATGCACATCAAAACATACACATTTTCATTGTATATACAAAAAATTTACATCAAAACATACACATTTTCATTGTATATACCAGAAATGTACATCAAAACATACACATTTTCATTGTACAATCAAGAAATGTACATCAAAACATAAACATTTTCATTGTATATACCAGAAATGTACATCAAAACATACACATTTTCATTGTACATTCAAGAAATGTACATCAACACATACACATTTTCATTGTATATACCAGAAATGCACATCAAAACATACACATTTTGAGTGTACGTTCAAGAAATATACATCAAAACATATACATTTTCATTGTATATACCAGAAATGCACATCAAAACATACACATTTTCATTGTATATACAAGAAATGGACATCAAAACATACACATTTTCATTGTATATACCAGAAATGTACATCAAAACATACACATTTTCATTGTACAATCAAGAAATGTACATCAAAACATAAACATTTTCATTGTATATACCAGAAATGTACATCAAAACATACACATTTTCATTGTACATTCAAGAAATGTACATCAAAACATACCCATTTTCATTGTATATACCAGAAATGTACATGAAAACATACACATTTTCATTGTACATTCAAGAAATGTACATCAAAACATTCACATTTTGAGTGTACATTCAAGAAATATACATCAAAACATACACATTTTCATTGTATATACCAGAAATGCACATCAAAACATACACATCTTCATTGTACACTAAAGAAATGTACATCAAAACATACACACTTTCAGTGTACATTCAAGAAATGTACATCAAAACATACACATTTTCATTGTACATTCAAGAAATGTACATCAAAACATACACATTTTCAGTGTACATTCAAGAAATGTATAACAAAAAATACACATTTTCAGTGTACATTCAAGAAATGTACATCAAAACAAACACATTTTCATTGTACACTAATGAAATGTATATCAAAACATACACATTTTCATTGTACATTCAAGAAATGTACATCAAAACATACACATTTTCAGTGTACATTCAAGAAATGTACATCAAAACAAACACATTTTCATTGTACACTAAAGAAATGTATATCAAAACATACACATTTTCATTGTACATTCAATAAATATACATCAAAGCATACACATTTTCAGTGTACATTCAAGAAATGTACATCAAAACATACACATTTTCATTGTATATACAAAAAATGTACATCAAAACATACACATTTTCATTGTACACTAAAGAAATGTACATCAAAACATACACATTTTCAGTGTACATTCAAGAAATGTACATCAAAACATACACATTTTCATTGTACATTCAAGAAATGTAGATCAAAACACACATTTTGATTGTACATTCAAGAAATGTACATCAAAACATACACATTTTCACTGTACATTCAAGAAATGTACATCAAAACATACACATTTTCATTGTACATTCAAGAAATATACATCAAAACATACACATTTTCATTGCACATTCAAGAAATGTACATCAAAACATACACATTTTCATTGTACACTCAAGAAATGTACATCAAAACATACACATTTTCAGTGTACATTCAAGAAATGTACATCAAAACATACACATTTTCATTGTATATACCAGAAATGCACATCAAAACATACACATTTTCATTGTATATACAAGAAATGTACATCAAAACATACACATCTTCATTGTATATACATCAAAACATACACATTTTGAGTGTACATTCAAGAAATATACATCAAAACATACACATTTTCATTGTATATACCAGAAATGCACATCAAAACATACACATTTTCATTGTATATACAAGAAATGTACATCAAAACATACACATCTTCATTGTATATACCAGAAATGTACATCAAAACATACACATTCTCATTGTACAATCAAGAAATGTACATCAAAACATAAACATTTTCATTGTATATACCAGAAATGTACATCAAAATATACACATTTTCATTGTACATTCAAGAAATGTACATCAAAACATACACATTTTAATTGTATATACCAGAAATGCACATCAAAACATACACATTTTGAGTGTACATTCAAGAAATATACATCAAAACATACACATTTTCATTGTATATACCAGAAATGCACATCAAAACACACATTTTCATTGTATATACCAGAAATGTACATCAAAACATACACATTTTCATTGTACAATCAAGAAATGTACATCAAAACATAAACATTTTCATTGTATATACAAGAAATGTACATCAAAACATACACATTTTCATTGTATATACAAGAAATGTATATCAAAACATACACATTTTCAGTGTACATTCAAGAAATGTACATCAAAACATACACATTTTCATTGTATATACAAGTAATGTACATCAAAACATACACATTTTCAGTGTACATTCAAGAATTGTACATCAAGACATACACATTTTCATTGTACATTCAAGAAATGTATATCAAAACATACACATTTTCAGCGCACATTCAAGAAATGTACATCAAAACATACACATTTTCATTGTATATACAAGAAATGTACATCAAAACATACACATTTTCAGAATACATTCAAGAAATGTACTTGAAAACATGTACATTTTCATTGTACATTCAAGAAATGTATATCAAAACATACACATTTTCAGTGTACATTCAAGAAATGTACATCAAAACATACACATTTTCATTGTATATACAAGAAATGTACATCAAAACATACACATTTTCATTGTACACTGAAGAAATGTACACCAAAACATACACATTTTCAGTGTACATTCAACAAATGTACATCAAAACATACACATTTTCATTGTACATTCAAGAAATGTAGATCAAAACTTACACATTTTCATTGTACACTCAAGAAATGTACATCAAAACATACACATTTTCAGTGTACATTCAAGGAATGTATATCAAAACATACACATTTTCATTGTACATTCAAGAAATGTACATCAAAACATACACATTTTCATTGTACACTCAAGAAATGTACTTCAAAACATACACATTTTCAGTGTACATTCAAGGAATGTACATCAAAACATACACATTTTCATTGTACACTCAAGAAATGTACATCAAAACATACACATTTTCAGTGTACATTCAAGAAATGTACATCAAAACATACACATTTTCATTGTACATTCAAGAAATGTACATCAAAACATACACATTTTCATTGTACATTCTAGAAATATACATCAAAACATACACATTTTCATTGTACATTCAAGAAATGTACATCAAAACATACACATTATCATTGTACACTCAAGAAATGTACATCAAAACATACACATTTTCAGTGTACATTCATGAAATGTATATCAAAACATACACATTTTCATTGTACATTCCAGAAATAGACATCAAAACGTACACATTTTCAGTGAACATTCAAGAAATGTACATCAAAACATATACATTTTCATTGTATATACAAGAAATGTACATCAAAACATACACATTTTCAGTCTACATTCAAGAAATGTACATGAAAACATATACATTTTCATTGTACATTCAAGAAATGTATATCAAAACATACACATTTTCAGATTACATTCAAGAAATGAACATCAAAGCATACACATTTTCATTGTATATACAAGAAATGTACATCAAAACATACACATCTTCATTGTACACTAAAGAAATGTACATCAAAACATACACACTTTCAGTGTACATTCAAGAAATGTACATCAAAACATACACATTTTCATTGTACATTCAAGAAATGTACATCAGAACATACACATTTTCAGTGTACATTCAAGTAATGTATAACAAAAAAATACACATTTTCAGTGTACATTCAAGAAATGTATATCAAAACAAACACATTTTCATTGTACACTAAAGAAATGTATATCAAAACATACACATTTTCATTGTACATTCAAGAAATATACATCAAAACAATCACATTTTCATTGTACATTCAAGAAATGTACATCAAAACATACACCTTTTCATTGTACAAACAAGAAATGTACATAAAAACATACACATTTTCAGTGTACATTCAAGAAATGTACATCAAAACATACACATTTTCATTGTACATTCAAGAAATGTACATCAAAACATACACATTTTCATTGTACATTCTAGAAATATACATCAAAACATACACATTTTCATTGTATATACAAGGAATGTACATCAAAACATACACATTTTCATTGTACACTCAAGAAATGTACATCAAAACATACACATTTTCAGTGTACATTCAAGAAATGTACATCAAAACATACACATTTTCATTGTACATTCAAGAAATGTACATCAAAACATACACATTTTCATTGTACATTCTAGAAATATACATCAAAACATACACATTTTCATTGTACATTCAAGAAATGTACATCAAAACATACACATTTTCATTGTACACTCAAGAAATGTACATCAAAACATACACATTTTCAGTGTACATTCATGAAATGTATATCAAAACATACACATTTTCATTGTACATTCCAGAAATAGACATCAAAACGTACACATTTTCAGTGAACATTCAAGAAATGTACATCAAAACATATACATTTTCATTGTATATACAAGAAATGTACATCAAAACATACACATTTTCAGTCTACATTCAAGAAATGTACATGAAAACATATACATTTTCATTGTACATTCAAGAAATGTATATCAAAACATACACATTTTCAGATTACATTCAAGAAATGAACATCAAAGCATACACATTTTCATTGTATATACAAGAAATGTACATCAAAACATACACATCTTCATTGTACACTAAAGAAATGTACATCAAAACATACACACTTTCATTGTACATTCAAGAAATGTACATCAAAACATACACATTTTCATTGTACATTCAAGAAATGTACATCAAAACATACACATTTTCAGTGTACATTCAAGTAATGTATAACAAAAAAATACACATTTTCAGTGTACATTCAAGAAATGTATATCAAAACAAACACATTTTCATTGTACACTAAAGAAATGTATATCAAAACATACACATTTTCATTGTACATTCAAGAAATATACATCAAAACAATCACATTTTCATTGTACATTCAAGAAATGTACATCAAAACATACACCTTTTCATTGTACACTCAAGAAATGTACATAAAAACATACACATTTTCAGTGTACATTCAAGAAATGTACATCAAAACATACACATTTTCATTGTACATTCTAGAAATATACATCAAAACATACACATTTTCATTGTACATTCAAGAAATGTACATCAAAACATACACATTTTCATTGTACACTCAAGAAATGTACATCAAAACATACACATTTTCAGTGTACATTCATGAAATGTATATCAAAACATACACATTTTCATTGTACATTCCAGAAATAGACATCAAAACGTACACATTTTCAGTGAACATTCAAGAAATGTACATCAAAACATATACATTTTCATTGTATATACAAGAAATGTACATCAAAACATACACATTTTCAGTCTACATTCAAGAAATGTACATGAAAACATATACATTTTCATTGTACATTCAAGAAATGTATATCAAAACATACACATTTTCAGATTACATTCAAGAAATGAACATCAAAGCATACACATTTTCATTGTATATACAAGAAATGTACATCAAAACATACACATCTTCATTGTACACTAAAGAAATGTACATCAAAACATACACACTTTCAGTGTACATTCAAGAAATGTACATCAAAACATACACATTTTCATTGTACATTCAAGAAATGTACATCAAAACATACACATTTTCAGTGTACATTCAAGTAATGTATAACAAAAAAATACACATTTTCAGTGTACATTCAAGAAATGTATATCAAAACAAACACATTTTCATTGTACACTAAAGAAATGTATATCAAAACATACACATTTTCATTGTACATTCAAGAAATATACATCAAAACAATCACATTTTCATTGTACATTCAAGAAATGTACATCAAAACATACACCTTTTCATTGTACAAACAAGAAATGTACATAAAAACATACACATTTTCAGTGTACATTCAAGAAATGTACATCAAAACATACACATTTTCATTGTACATTCAAGAAATGTACATCAAAACATACACATTTTCATTGTACATTCTAGAAATATACATCAAAACATACACATTTTCATTGTATATACAAGGAATGTACATCAAAACATACACATTTTCATTGTACACTCAAGAAATGTACATCAAAACATACACATTTTCAGTGTACATTCAAGAAATGTACATCAAAACATACACATTTTCATTGTACATTCAAGAAATGTACATCAAAACATACACATTTTCATTGTACATTCTAGAAATATACATCAAAACATACACATTTTCATTGTACATTCAAGAAATGTACATCAAAACATACACATTTTCATTGTACACTCAAGAAATGTACATCAAAACATACACATTTTCAGTGTACATTCATGAAATGTATATCAAAACATACACATTTTCATTGTACATTCCAGAAATAGACATCAAAACGTACACATTTTCAGTGAACATTCAAGAAATGTACATCAAAACATATACATTTTCATTGTATATACAAGAAATGTACATCAAAACATACACATTTTCAGTCTACATTCAAGAAATGTACATGAAAACATATACATTTTCATTGTACATTCAAGAAATGTATATCAAAACATACACATTTTCAGATTACATTCAAGAAATGAACATCAAAGCATACACATTTTCATTGTATATACAAGAAATGTACATCAAAACATACACATCTTCATTGTAC
Source organism: Tenodera sinensis (assembly GCA_030765045.1). NCBI lineage: Eukaryota > Metazoa > Arthropoda > Insecta > Mantodea > Mantidae > Tenodera > Tenodera sinensis. Next base: position 109,385,499 of record CM060970.1, on the reverse strand, counting down.
ACTAAAGAAATGTACATCAAAACATACACACTTTCAGTGTACATTCAAGAAATGTACATCAAAACATACACATTTTCATTGTACATTCAAGAAATGTACATCAAAACATACACATTTTCAGTGTACATTCAAGTAATGTATAACAAAAAAATACACATTTTCAGTGTACATTCAAGAAATGTATATCAAAACAAACACATTTTCATTGTACACTAAAGAAATGTATATCAAAACATACACATTTTCATTGTACATTCAAGAAATATACATCAAAACAATCACATTTTCATTGTACATTCAAGAAATGTACATCAAAACATACACCTTTTCATTGTACACTCAAGAAATGTACATAAAAACATACACATTTTCAGTGTACATTCAAGAAATGTACATCAAAACATACACATTTTCATTGTACATTCAAGAAATGTACATCAAAACATACACATTTTCATTGTACATTCTAGAAATATACATCAAAACATACACATTTTCATTGTATATACAAGAAATGTACATCAAAACATACACATTTTCATTGTACATTCAAGAAATGTACATCAAAACATACACATTTTGAATGTACATTCAAGCAATATACATCAAAAGATACACATTTTCATTGTATATACCAGAAATGTACATCAAAACATACATATTTTCATTGTATATACAAGAAATGTACATCAAAACATACACATTTTCATTGTATATACCAGAAATGTACATCAAAACATACACATTTTCATTGTATATACAAGAAATGTACATCAAAACATACACATTTTCATTGTATATACCAGAAATGTACATCAAAACATACACATTTTCATTGTACAATCAAGAAATGTACATCAAAACATAAACATTTTCATTGTATATACCAGAAATGTACATCAAAACATACACATTTTCATTGTACATTCAAGAAATGTACATCAAAACATACCCATTTTCATTGTATATACCAGAAATGTACATCAAAACATACACATTTTCATTGTACATTCAAGAAATGTACATCAAAACATACACATTTTGAGTGTACATTCAAGAAATATACATCAAAACATACACATTTTCATTGTATATACCAGAAATGCACATCAAAACATACACATTTTCATTGTATATACAAAAAATTTACATCAAAACATACACATTTTCATTGTATATACCAGAAATGTACATCAAAACATACACATTTTCATTGTACAATCAAGAAATGTACATCAAAACATAAACATTTTCATTGTATATACCAGAAATGTACATCAAAACATACACATTTTCATTGTACATTCAAGAAATGTACATCAAAACATACACATTTTCATTGTATATACCAGAAATGCACATCAAAACATACACATTTTGAGTGTACATTCAAGAAATATACATCAAAACATACACATTTTCATTGTATATACCAGAAATGCACATCAAAACATACACATTTTCATTGTATATACAAGAAATGGACATCAAAACATACACATTTTCATTGTATATACCAGAAATGTACATCAAAACATACACATTTTCATTGTACAATCAAGAAATGTACATCAAAACATAAACATTTTCATTGTATATACCAGAAATGTACATCAAAACATACACATTTTCATTGTACATTCAAGAAATGTACATCAAAACATACCCATTTTCATTGTATATACCAGAAATGTACATGAAAACATACACATTTTCATTGTACATTCAAGAAATGTACATCAAAACATTCACATTTTGAGTGTACATTCAAGAAATATACATCAAAACATACACATTTTCGTTGTATATACCAGAAATGCACATCAAAACATACACATCTTCATTGTACACTAAAGAAATGTACATCAAAACATACACACTTTCAGTGTACAGTCAAGAAATGTACATCAAAACATACACATTTTCATTGTACATTCAAGAAATGTACATCAAAACATACACATTTTCAGTGTACATTCAAGAAATGTATAACAAAAAATACACATTTTCAGTGTACATTCAAGAAATGTACATTAAAACAAACACATTTTCATTGTACACTAATGAAATGTATATCAAAACATACACATTTTCATTGTACATTCAAGAAATGTACATCAAAACATACACATTTTCAGTGTACATTCAAGAAATGTACATCAAAACAAACACATTTTCATTGTACACTAAAGAAATGTATATCAAAACATACACATTTTCATTGTACATTCAATAAATATACATCAAAGCATACACATTTTCAGTGTACATTCAAGAAATGTACATCAAAACATACACATTTTCATTGTACACTGAAGAAATGTACACCAAAACATACACATTTTCAGTGTACATTCAACAAATGTACATCAAAACATACACATTTTCATTGTACATTCAAGAAATGTAGATCAAAACTTACACATTTTCATTGTACACTCAAGAAATGTACATCAAAACATACACATTTTCATTGTACATTCCAGAAATGTACATCAAATCATACACATTTTTATTGTACACTCAAGAAATGTACATCAAAACATACACATTTTCATTGTACACTCAAGAAATGTACTTCAAAACATACACATTTTCAGTGTACATTCAAGGAATGTATATCAAAACATACACATTTTCATTGTACATTCAAGAAATGTACATCAAAACATACACATTTTCATTGTACATTCAAGAAATGTACATCAAATCATACACATTTTCATTGTACATTCAAGAAATGTACATCAAAACATACACATTTTCATTGTACACTCAAGAAATGTACATAAAAACATACACATTTTCAGTGTACATTCAAGAAATGTACATCAAAACATACACATTTTCATTGTACATTCAAGAAATGTATATCAAAACATACACATTTTCAGATTACATTCAAGAAATGAACATCAAAGCATATACATTTTCATTGTATATACAAGAAATGTACATCAAAACATACACATCTTCATTGTACACTAAAGAAATGTACATCAAAACATACACACTTTCAGTGTACATTCAAGAAATGTACATCAAAACATACACATTTTCATTGTACATTCAAGAAATGTACATCAAAACATAAACATTTTCATTGTATATACCAGAAATGTACATCAAAACATACACATTTTCATTGTACATTCAAGAAATGTACATCAAAACATACACATTTTCATTGTATATACCAGAAATGCACATCAAAACATACACATTTTGAGTGTACATTCAAGAAATATACATCAAAACATACACATTTTCATTGTATATACCAGAAATGCACATCAAAACATACACATTTTCATTGTATATACAAGAAATGGACATCAAAACATACACATTTTCATTGTATATACCAGAAATGTACATCAAAACATACACATTTTCATTGTACAATCAAGAAATGTACATCAAAACATAAACATTTTCATTGTATATACCAGAAATGTACATCAAAACATACACATTTTCATTGTACATTCAAGAAATGTACATCAAAACATACCCATTTTCATTGTATATACCAGAAATGTACATGAAAACATACACATTTTCATTGTACATTCAAGAAATGTACATCAAAACATTCACATTTTGAGTGTACATTCAAGAAATATACATCAAAACATACACATTTTCGTTGTATATACCAGAAATGCACATCAAAACATACACATCTTCATTGTACACTAAAGAAATGTACATCAAAACATACACACTTTCAGTGTACAGTCAAGAAATGTACATCAAAACATACACATTTTCATTGTACATTCAAGAAATGTACATCAAAACATACACATTTTCAGTGTACATTCAAGAAATGTATAACAAAAAATACACATTTTCAGTGTACATTCAAGAAATGTACATTAAAACAAACACATTTTCATTGTACACTAATGAAATGTATATCAAAACATACACATTTTCATTGTACATTCAAGAAATGTACATCAAAACATACACATTTTCAGTGTACATTCAAGAAATGTACATCAAAACAAACACATTTTCATTGTACACTAAAGAAATGTATATCAAAACATACACATTTTCATTGTACATTCAATAAATATACATCAAAGCATACACATTTTCAGTGTACATTCAAGAAATGTACATCAAAACATACACATTTTCATTGTATATACAAAAAATGTACATCAAAACATACACATTTTCATTGTACACTAAGGAAATGTACATCAAAACATACACATTTTCAGTGTACATTCAAGAAATGTACATCAAAACATACACATTTTCATTGTACATTCAAGAAATGTAGATCAAAACACACATTTTGATTGTACATTCAAGAAATATACATCAAAACATACACATTTTCACTGTACATTCAAGAAATGTACATCAAAACATACACATTTTCATTGTACATTCAAGAAATATACATCAAAACATACACATTTTCATTGTACATTCAAGAAATGTACATCAAAACATACACATTTTCATTGTACACTCAAGAAATGTACATCAAAACATACACATTTTCAGTGTACATTCAAGAAATGTACATCAAAACATACACATTTTCATTGTATATACAAGAAATGTACATCAAAACATACACATATTCATTGTATATACATCAAAACATACACATTTTGAGTGTACATTCAAAAAATATACATCAAAACATACACATTTTCATTGTATATACCAGAAATGCACATCAAAACATACACATTTTCATTGTATATACAAGAAATGTACATCAAAACATACACATCTTCATTGTATATACCAGAAATGTACATCAAAACATACACATTCTCATTGTACAATCAAGAAATGTACATCAAAACATAAACATTTTCATTGTATATACCAGAAATGTACATCAAAATATACACATTTTCATTGTACATTCAAGAAATGTACATCAAAACATACACATTTTCATTGTATATACCAGAAATGCACATCAAAACATACACATTTTGAGTGTACATTCAAGAAATATACATCAAAACATACACATTTTCATTGTATATACCAGAAATGCACATCAAAACACACATTTTCATTGTATATACCAGAAATGTACATCAAAACATACACATTTTCATTGTACAATCAAGAAATGTACATCAAAACATAAACATTTTCATTGTATATACAAGAAATGTACATCAAAACATACACATTTTCATTGTATATACAAGAAATGTATATCAAAACATACACATTTTCAGTGTACATTCAAGAAATGTACATCAAAACATACACATTTTCATTGTATATACAAGTAATGTACATCAAAACATACACATTTTCAGTGTACATTCAAGAATTGTACATCAAGACATACACATTTTCATTGTACATTCAAGAAATGTATATCAAAACATACACATTTTCAGCGCACATTCAAGAAATGTACATCAAAACATACACATTTTCATTGTATATACAAGAAATGTACATCAAAACATACACATTTTCAGAATACATTCAAGAAATGTACTTGAAAACATGTACATTTTCATTGTACATTCAAGAAATGTATATCAAAACATACACATTTTCAGTGTACATTCAAGAAATGTACATCAAAACATACACATTTTCATTGTATATACAAGAAATGTACATCAAAACATACACATTTTCATTGTACACTGAAGAAATGTACACCAAAACATACACATTTTCAGTGTACATTCAACAAATGTACATCAAAACATACACATTTTCATTGTACATTCAAGAAATGTAGATCAAAACTTACACATTTTCATTGTACACTCAAGAAATGTACATCAAAACATACACATTTTCAGTGTACATTCAAGGAATGTATATCAAAACATACACATTTTCATTGTACATTCAAGAAATGTACATCAAAACATACACATTTTCATTGTACACTCAAGAAATGTACTTCAAAACATACACATTTTCAGTGTACATTCAAGGAATGTACATCAAAACATACACATTTTCATTGTACACTCAAGAAATGTACATCAAAACATACACATTTTCAGTGTACATTCAAGAAATGTACATCAAAACATACACATTTTCATTGTACATTCAAGAAATGTACATCAAAACATACACATTTTCATTGTACATTCTAGAAATATACATCAAAACATACACATTTTCATTGTACACTCAAGAAATGTACATCAAAACATACACATTTTCAGTGTACATTCATGAAATGTATATCAAAACATACACATTTTCATTGTACATTCCAGAAATAGACATCAAAACGTACACATTTTCAGTGAACATTCAAGAAATGTACATCAAAACATATACATTTTCATTGTATATACAAGAAATGTACATCAAAACATACACATTTTCAGTCTACATTCAAGAAATGTACATGAAAACATATACATTTTCATTGTACATTCAAGAAATGTATATCAAAACATACACATTTTCAGATTACATTCAAGAAATGAACATCAAAGCATACACATTTTCATTGTATATACAAGAAATGTACATCAAAACGTACACATCTTCATTGTACACTAAAGAAATGTACATCAAAACATACACACTTTCAGTGTACATTCAAGAAATGTACATCAAAACATACACATTTTCATTGTACATTCAAGAAATGTACATCAAAACATACACATTTTCAGTGTACATTCAAGTAATGTATAACAAAAAAATACACATTTTCAGTGTACATTCAAGAAATGTATATCAAAACAAACACATTTTCATTGTACACTAAAGAAATGTATATCAAAACATACACATTTTCATTGTACATTCAAGAAATATACATCAAAACAATCACATTTTCATTGTACATTCAAGAAATGTACATCAAAACATACACATTTTCATTGTACATTCAAGAAATGTACATCAAAACATACACATTTTCATTGTACATTCTAGAAATATACATCAAAACATACACATTTTCATTGTACACTCAAGAAATGTACATAAAAACATACACATTTTCAGTGTACATTCAAGAAATGTACATCAAAACAAACACATTTTCATTGTACATTCAAGAAATGTACATCAAAACATACACATTTTCATTGTACATTCTAGAAATATACATCAAAACATACACATTTTCATTGTATATACAAGAAATGTACATCAAAACATACACATTTTCATTGTACATTCAAGAAATGTACATCAAAACATACACATTTTGAGTGTACATTCAAGCAATATACATCAAAAGATACACATTTTCATTGTATATACCAGAAATGTACATCAAAACATACATATTTTCATTGTATATACAAGAAATGTACATCAAAACATACACATTTTCATTGTATATACCAGAAATATACATCAAAACATACACATTTTCATTGTATATACAAGAAATGTACATCAAAACATACACATTTTCATTGTATATACCAGAAATGTACATCAAAACATACACATTTTCATTGTACAATCAAGAAATGTACATCAAAACATAAACATTTTCATTGTATATACCAGAAATGTACATCAAAACATACACATTTTCATTGTACATTCAAGAAATGTACATCAAAACATACCCATTTTCATTGTATATACCAGAAATGTACATCAAAACATACACATTTTCATTGTACATTCAAGAAATGTACATCAAAACATACACATTTTGAGTGTACATTCAAGAAATATACATCAAAACATACACATTTTCATTGTATATACCAGAAATGCACATCAAAACATACACATTTTCATTGTATATACAAAAAATTTACATCAAAACATACACATTTTCATTGTATATACCAGAAATGTACATCAAAACAAACACATTTTCATTGTACAATCAAGAAATGTACATCAAAACATAAACATTTTCATTGTATATACCAGAAATGTACATCAAAACATACACATTTTCATTGTATATTCAAGAAATGTACATCAAAACATACACATTTTCATTGTATATACCAGAAATGCACATCAAAACATACACATTTTGAGTGTACATTCAAGAAATATACATCAAAACATACACATTTTCATTGTATATACCAGAAATGCACATCAAAACATACACATTTTCATTGTATATACAAGAAATGGACATCAAAACATACACATTTTCATTGTATATACCAGAAATGTACATCAAAACATACACATTTTCATTGTACAATCAAGAAATGTACATCAAAACATAAACATTTTCATTGTATATACCAGAAATGTACATCAAAAGATACACATTTTCATTGTACATTCAAGAAATGTACATCAAAACATACCCATTTTCATTGTATATACCAGAAATGTACATGAAAACATACACATTTTCATTGTACATTCAAGAAATGTACATCAAAACATTCACATTTTGAGTGTACATTCAAGAAATATACATCAAAACATACACATTTTCATTGTATATACCAGAAATGCACATCAAAACATACACATCTTCATTGTACACTAAAGAAATGTACATCAAAACATACACACTTTCAGTGTACATTCAAGAAATGTACATCAAAACATACACATTTTCATTGTACATTCAAGAAATGTACATCAAAACATACACATTTTCAGTGTACATTCAAGAAATGTATAACAAAAAATACACATTTTCAGTGTACATTCAAGAAATGTACATCAAAACAAACACATTTTCATTGTACACTAATGAAATGTATATCAAAACATACACATTTTCATTGTACATTCAAGAAATGTACATCAAAACATACACATTTTCAGTGTACATTCAAGAAATGTACATCAAAACAAACACATTTTCATTGTACACTAAAGAAATGTATATCAAAACATACACATTTTCATTGTACATTCAATAAATATACATCAAAACATACACATTTTCAGTGTACATTCAAGAAATGTACATCAAAACATACACATTTTCATTGTATATACAAAAAATGTACATCAAAACATACACATTTTCATTGTACACTAAAGAAATGTACATCAAAACATACACATTTTCAGTGTACATTCAAGAAATGTACATCAAAACATACACATTTTCATTGTACATTCAAGAAATGTAGATCAAAACACACATTTTGATTGTACATTCAAGAAATGTACATCAAAACATACACATTTTCACTGTACATTCAAGAAATGTACATCAAAACATACACATTTTCATTGTACATTCAAGAAATATACATCAAAACATACACATTTTCATTGTACATTCAAGAAATGTACATCAAAACATACACATTTTCATTGTACACTCAAGAAATGTACATCAAAACATACACATTTTCAGTGTACATTCAAGAAATGTACATCAAAACATACACATTTTCATTGTACATTCAAGAAATGTACATCAAAGCATACACATTTTCATTGTACATTCTAGAAATATACATCAAAACATACACATTTTCATTGTATATACAAGAAATGTACATCAAAGCATACACATTTTCATTGTACATTCAAGAAATGTACATCAAAACATACACATTTTGAGTGTACATTCAAGAAATATACATCAAAAGATACACATTTTCATTGTATATACCGGAAATGTACATCAAAACATACACATTTTCATTCTATATACCAGAAATGTACATCAAAACATATACATTTTCATTGTACATTCAAGAAATGTACATCAAAACATACACATTTTGAGTGTACATTCAAGAGATATACATCAAAACATGCACATTTTCATTGTATATACCATAAATGTACATCAAAACATACACATTTTCATTGTATATACAAGAAATGTACATCAAAACATACACATATTCATTGTATATACCAGAAATGTACATCAAAACATACACATTTTCATTGTACAATCAAAAATGTACATCAAAACATAAACATTTTCATTGTATATACCAGAAATGTACATCAAAACATACACATTTTCATTGTACATTCAAGAAATGTACATCAAAACATACCCATTTTCATTGTATATACCAGAAATGTACATCAAAACATACACACTTTCATTGTACATTCAAGAAATTTACATCAAAACATACACATTTTGAGTGTACATTCAAAAAATATACATCAAAACATACACATTTTCATTGTATATACCAGAAATGCACATCAAAACATACACATTTTCATTGTATATACCAGAAATGTACATCAAAACATACACATTTTCATTGTACAATCAAGAAATGTACATCAAAACATAAACATTTTCATTGTATATACCAGACATGTACATCAAAACATACACATTTTCATTGTACATTCAAGAAATGTACATCAAAACATACCCATTTTCATTGTATATACCAGAAATGTACATCAAAACATACACATTTTCATTGTACATTGAAGAAATGTACATCAAAACATACACATTTTGAGTGTACATTCAAGAAATATACATCAAAACATACACATTTTCATTGTATATAGCAGAAATGCACATCAAAACATACACATCTTCATTGTACACTAAAGAAATGTACATCAAAACATACACACTTTCAGTGTACATTCAAGAAATGTACATCAAAACATACACATTTTCATTGTACATTCAAGAAATGTACATCAAAACATACACATTTTCAGTGTACATTCAAGAAATGTATAACAAAAAATACACATTTTCAGTGTACATTCAAGAAATGTACATCAAAACAGACACATTTTCATTGTACACTAATGAAATGTATATCAAAACATACACATTTTCATTGTAAATTCAAGAAATGTACATCAAAACATACACATTTTCAGTGTACATTCAAGAAATGTACATCAAAACAAACACATTTTCATTGTACACTAAAGAAATGTATATCAAAACATACACATTTTCATTGTACATTCAATAAATATACATCAAAACATACACATTTTCAGTGTACATTCAAGAAATGTACATCAAAACATACACATTTTCATTGTATATACAAGAAATGTACATCAAAACATACACATTTTCATTGTACACTAAAGAAATGTACATCAAAACATACACATTTTCAGTGTACATTCAAGAAATGTACATCAAAACATAAACATTTTCATTGTATATACCAGAAATGTACATCAAAACATACACATTTTCATTGTACATTCAAGAAATGTACATCAAAACATACACATTTTCATTGTATATACCAGAAATGCACATCAAAACATACACATTTTCATTGTATATACAAGAAATGTACATCAAAACATACACATTTTCATTGTATATACCAGAAATGTACATCAAAACATACACATTTTCATTGTACAATCAAGAAATGTACATCAAAACATAAACATTTTCATTGTATATACCAGAAATGTACATCAAAACATACACATTTTCATTGTACAATCAAGAAATGTACATCAAAACATAAACATTTTCATTGTATATACCAGAAATGTACATCAAAACATACACATTTTCATTGTACATTCAAGAAATGTACATCAAAACATACCCATTTTCATTGTATATACCAGAAATGTACATCAAAACATACACATTTTCATTGTACATTCAAGAAATGTACATCAAAACATACACATTTTGAGTGTACATTCAAGAAATATACATCAAAACATACACATTTTCATTGTATATACCAGAAATGCACATCAAAACATACACATCTGCATTGTACACTAAAGAAATGTACATCAAAACATACACACTTACAGTGTACATTCAAGAAATGTACATCAAAACATACACATTTTCATTGTACATTCAAGAAATGTACATCAAAACATACACATTTTCAGTGTACATTCAAGAAATGTATAACAGAAAATACACATTTTCAGTGTACATTCAAGAAATGTACATCAAAACAAACACATTTTCATTGTACACTAATGAAATGTATATCAAAACATACACATTTTCATTGTACATTCAAGAATTGTACATCAAAACATACACATTTTCAGTGTACATTCAAGAAATGTACATCAAAACAAACACATTTTCATTGTACACTAAAGAAATGTATATCAACACATACACATTTTCATTGTACATTCAATAAATATACATCAAAACATACACATTTTCAGTGTACATTCAAGAAATGTACATCAAAACATACACATTTTCATTGTATATACAAGAAATGTACATCAAAACATACACATTTTCATTGTAGACTCAAGAAATGTGCATCAAAACATACACATTTTGAGTGTACATTCAAGAAATGTACATAAAACTACACATTTTCATTGTATATTCAAGAAATGTACATCAAAACATACACATTTTCATTGTATATACCAGAAATGTACATCAAAACATACACATTTTCATTGTACATTCAAGAAATGTACATCAAAACATACACATTTTCATTGTATATACCAGAAATGTACATCAAAACATACACACTTTCATTGTACATTCAAGAAATGTACATCAAAACATACACATTTTCATTGTATATACAAGAAATGTATATCAAAACATACACATTTTCAGTGTACATTCAAGAAATGTACATCAAAACATACACATTTTCATTGTATATACAAGTAATGTACATCAAAACATACACATTTTCAGTGTACATTCAAGAATTGTACATCAAGACATACACATTTTCATTGTACATTCAAGAAATGTATTTCAAAACATACACATTTTCAGCGCACATTCAAGAAATGTACATCAAAACATACACATTTTCATTGTATATACAAGAAATGTACATCAAAACATACACATTTTCAGAATACATTCAAGAAATGTACTTGAAAACATGTACATTTTCATTGTACATTCATGAAATGTATATCAAAACATACACCTTTCAGTGTACATTCAAGAAATGTACATCAAAACATACACATTTTCATTATATATACAAGAAATGTACATCAAAACATACACATTTTCATTGTACACTGAAGAAATGTACACCAAAACATACACATTTTCAGTGTACATTCAACAAATGTACATCAAAACATACACATTTTCATTGTACATTCAAGAAATGTAGATCAAAACTTACACATTTTCATTGTACACTCAAGAAATGTACATCAAAACATACACATTTTCATTGTACATTCCAGAAATGTACATCAAATCATACACATTTTTATTGTACACTCAAGAAATGTACATCAAAACATACACATTTTCATTGTACACTCAAGAAATGTACTTCAAAACATACACATTTTCAGTGTACATTCAAGGAATGTATATCAAAACATACACATTTTCATTGTACATTCAAGAAATGTACATCAAAACATACACATTTTCATTGTACATTCAAGAAATGTACATCAAATCATACACATTTTCATTGTACATTCAAGAAATGTACATCAAAACATACACATTTTCATTGTACACTCAAGAAATGTACATCAAAACATACACATTTTCAGTGTACATTCAAGAAATGTACATCAAAACATACACATTTTCATTGTACATTCAAGAAATGTATATCAAAACATACACATTTTCAGATTACATTCAAGAAATGAACATCAAAGCATATACATTTTCATTGTATATACAAGAAATGTACATCAAAACATACACATCTTCATTGTACACTAAGGAAATGTACATCAAAACATACACACTTTCAGTGTACATTCAAGAAATGTACATCAAAACATACACATTTTCATTGTACATTCAAGAAATGTACATCAAAACATACACATTTTCAGTGTACATTCAGGTAATGTATAACAAAAAAATACACATTTTCAGTGTACATTCAAGAAATGTACATCAAAACAAACACATTTTCATTGTACACTCAAGAAATGTATATCAAAACATACACATTTTCATTGTACATTCAAGAAATATACATCAAAACAATCACATTTTCATTGTACATTCAAGAAATGTACATCAAAACATACACCTTTTCATTGTACACTCAAGAAATGTACATCAAAACACAGATTTTCAGTGTACATTCAAGAAATGTACATCAAAACATACACATTTTCATTGTACATTCAAGAAATGTACATCAAAACATACACATTTTCATTGTACATTCTAGAAATATACATCAAAACATACACATTTTCATTGTATATACAAGAAATGTACATCAAAACATACACATTTTCATTGTACATTCAAGAAATGTACATCAAAACATACACATTTTGAGTGTACATTCAAGCAATATACATCAAAAGATACACATTTTCATTGGATATACCAGAAATGTACATCAAAGCATACACATTTTCATTGTATATACCAGAAATGTACATCAAACCATACATATTTTCATTGTATATACAAGAAATTTACATCAAAACATACACATTTTCATTGTATATACCAGAAATGTACATCAAAACATACACATTTTCATTGTATATACAAGAAATGTACATCAAAACATACACATTTTCATTGTATATACCAGAAATGTACATCAAAACATACACATTTTCATTGTACAATCAAGAAATGTACATCAAAACATAAACATTTTCATTGTATATACCAGAAATGTACATCAAAACATACACATTTTCATTGTACATTCAAGAAATGTACATCAAAACATACCCATTTTCATTGTATATACCAGAAATGTACATCAAAACATACACATTTTCATTGTACATTCAAGAAATGTACATCAAAACATACACATTTTGAGTGTACATTCAAGAAATATACATCAAAACATACACATTTTCATTGTATATACCAGAAATGCACATCAAAACATACACATTTTCAATGTATATACAAGAAATGTACATCAAAACATACACATCTTCATTGTATATACCAGAAATGTACATCAAAACATACACATTCTCATTGTACAATCAAGAAATGTACATCAAAACATAAACATTTTCATTGTATATACCAGAAATGTACATCAAAACATACACATTTTCATTGTACATTCAAGAAATGTACGTCAAAACATACACATATTCATTGTATATACCAGAAATGCACATCAAAACATACACATTTTGAGTGTACATTCAAGAAATATACATCAAAACATACACATTTTCATTGTATATACCAGAAATGCACATCAAAACATACACATTTTCATTGTATATACAAGAAATGTACATCAAAACATACACATTTTCATTGTATATACGAGAAATTTACATCAAAACATACACATTTTCATTGTACAATCAAGAAATGTACATCAAAACATAAACATTTTCATTGTATATACCAGAAATGTACATCAAAACATACACATTTTCATTGTACATTCAAGAAATGTACATCAGAACATACCCATTTTCATTGTATATACCAGAAATGTACATCAAAACATACACATTTTCATTGTACATTCAAGAAATGTACATCAAAACATACACATTTTGAGTGTACATTCAAGAAATATACATCAAAACATACACATTTTCATTGTATATACCAGAAATGCACATCAAAACATACACATCTGCATTGTACACTAAAGAAATGTACATCAAAACATACACACTTACAGTGTACATTCAAGAAATGTACATCAAAACATACACATTTTCATTGTACATTCAAGAAATGTACATCAAAGCATACACATTTTCAGTGTACGTTCAAGAAATGTATAACAGAAAACACACATTTTCAGTGTACATTCAAGAAATGTACATCAAAACAAACACATTTTCATTGTACACTAATGAAATGTATATCACAACATACACATTTTCATTGTACATTCAAGAATTGTACATCAAAACATACACATTTTCAGTGTACATTCAAGAAATGTACATCAAAACAAACACATTTTCATTGTACACTAAAGAAATGTATATCAAAACATACACATTTTCATTGTACATTCAATAAATATACATCAAAACATACACATTTTCAGTGTACATTCAAGAAATGTACATCAAAACATACACATTTTCATTGTATATACAAGAAATGTACATCAAAACATACACATTTTCATTGTAGACTCAAGAAATGTACATCAAAACATACACATTTTGAGTGTACATTCAAGAAATGTACATAAAACTACACATTTTCATTGTATATTCAAGAAATGTACATCAAAACATACACATTTTCATTGTATATACCAGAAATGTACATCAAAACATACACATTTTCATTGTACATTCAAGAAATGTACATCAAAACATACACATTTTCATTGTATATACCAGAAATGTACATCAAAACATACACATTTTCATTGTACATTCAAGAAATGTACATCAAAACATACACATTTTCATTGTATATACAAGAAATGTATATCAAAACATACACATTTTCAGTGTACATTCAAGAAATGTACATCAAAACATACACATTTTCATTGTATATACAAGTAATGTACATCAAAACATACACATTTTCAGTGTACATTCAAGAATTGTACATCAAGACATACACATTTTCATTGTACATTCAAGAAATGTATTTCAAAACATACACATTTTCAGCGCACATTCAAGAAATGTACATCAAAACATACACATTTTCATTGTATATACAAGAAATGTACATCAAAACATACACATTTTCAGAATACATTCAAGAAATGTACTTGAAAACATGTACATTTTCATTGTACATTCATGAAATGTATATCAAAACATACACCTTTCAGTGTACATTCAAGAAATGTACATCAAAACATACACATTTTCATTATATATACAAGAAATGTACATCAAAACATACACATTTTCATTGTACACTGAAGAAATGTACACCAAAACATACACATTTTCAGTGTACATTCAACAAATGTACATCAAAACATACACATTTTCATTGTACATTCAAGAAATGTAGATCAAAACTTACACATTTTCATTGTACACTCAAGAAATGTACATCAAAACATACACATTTTCATTGTACATTCCAGAAATGTACATCAAATCATACACATTTTTATTGTACACTCAAGAAATGTACATCAAAACATACACATTTTCATTGTACACTCAAGAAATGTACTTCAAAACATACACATTTTCAGTGTACATTCAAGGAATGTATATCAAAACATACACATTTTCATTGTACATTCAAGAAATGTACATCAAAACATACACATTTTCATTGTACATTCAAGAAATGTACATCAAATCATACACATTTTCATTGTACATTCAAGAAATGTACATCAAAACATACACATTTTCATTGTACACTCAAGAAATGTACATCAAAACATACACATTTTCAGTGTACATTCAAGAAATGTACATCAAAACATACACATTTTCATTGTACATTCAAGAAATGTATATCAAAACATACACATTTTCAGATTACATTCAAGAAATGAACATCAAAGCACATACATTTTCATTGTATATACAAGAAATGTACATCAAAACATACACATCTTCATTGTACACTAAAGAAATGTACATCAAAACATACACACTTTCAGTGTACATTCAAGAAATGTACATCAAAACATACACATTTTCATTGTACATTCAAGAAATGTACATCAAAACATACACATTTTCAGTGTACATTCAAGTAATGTATAACAAAAAAATACACATTTTCAGTGTACATTCAAGAAATGTACATCAAAACAAACACATTTTCATTGTACACTCAAGAAATGTATATCAAAACATACACATTTTCATTGTACATTCAAGAAATATACATCAAAACAATCACACTTTCATTGTACATTCAAGAAATGTACATCAAAACATACACCTTTTCATTGTACACTCAAGAAATGTACATCAAAACACAGATTTTCAGTGTACATTCAAGAAATGTACATCAAAACATACACATTTTCATTGTACATTCAAGAAATGTACATCAAAACATACACATTTTCATTGTACATTCTAGAAATATACATCAAAACATACACATTTTCATTGTATATACAAGAAATGTACATCAAAACATACACATTTTCATTGTACATTCAAGAAATGTACATCAAAACATACACATTTTGAGTGTACATTCAAGCAATATACATCAAAAGATACACATTTTCATTGGATATACCAGAAATGTACATCAAAGCATACACATTTTCATTGTATATACCAGAAATGTACATCAAACCATACATATTTTCATTGTATATACAAGAAATTTACATCAAAACATACACATTTTCATTGTATATACCAGAAATGTACATCAAAACATACACATTTTCATTGTATATACAAGAAATGTACATCAAAACATACACATTTTCATTGTATATACCAGAAATGTACATCAAAACATACACATTTTCATTGTACAATCAAGAAATGTACATCAAAACATAAACATTTTCATTGTATATACCAGAAATGTACATCAAAACATACACATTTTCATTGTACATTCAAGAAATGTACATCAAAACATACCCATTTTCATTGTATATACCAGAAATGTACATCAAAACATACACATTTTCATTGTACATTCAAGAAATGTACATCAAAACATACACATTTTGAGTGTACATTCAAGAAATATACATCAAAACATACACATTTTCATTGTATATACCAGAAATGCACATCAAAACATACACATTTTCAATGTATATACAAGAAATGTATATCAAAACATACACATCTTCATTGTATATACCAGAAATGTACATCAAAACATACACATTCTCATTGTACAATCAAGAAATGTACATCAAAACATAAACATTTTCATTGTATATACCAGAAATGTACATCAAAACATACACATTTTCATTGTTCATTCAAGAAATGTACGTCAAAACATACACATATTCATTGTATATACCAGAAATGCACATCAAAACATACACATTTTAAGTGTACATTCAAGAAATATACATCAAAACATACACATTTTCATTGTATATACCAGAAATGCACATCAAAACATACACATTTTCATTGTATATACAAGAAATGTACATCAAAACATACACATTTTCATTGTATATACCAGAAATGTACATCAAAACATACACATTTTCATTGTACAATCAAGAAATGTACATCAAAACATAAACATTTTCATTGTATATACCAGACATGTACATCAAAACATACACATTTTCATTGTACATTCAAGAAATGTACATCAAAACATACCCATTTTCATTGTATATACCAGAAATGTACATCAAAACATACACATTTTCATTGTACATTCAAGAAATGTACATCAAAACATACACATTTTGAGTGTACATTCAAGAAATGTACATCAAAACATACACATTTTCATTGTATATACCAGAAATGCACATCAAAACATACACATCTTCATTGTACACTAAAGAAATGTACATCAAAACATACACACTTTCAGTGTACATTCAAGAAATGTACATCAAAACATACACATTTTCATTGTACATTCAAGAAATGTACATCAAAACATACACATTTTCATTGTACACTCAAGAAATGTACTTCAAAACATACACATTTTCAGTGTACATTCAAGAAATGTATATCAAAACATACACATTTTCATTGTACATTCAAGAAATGTACATCAAAACATACACATTTTGATTGTACATTCAAGAAATATACATCAAAACGTACACATTTTCATTGTATATACCAGAAATGCACATCAAAACATACACATCTGCATTGTACACTAAAGAAATGTACATCAAAACATACACACTTACAGTGTACATTCAAGAAATGTACATCAAAACATACACATTTTCATTGTACATTCAAGAAATGTACATCAAAACATACACATTTTCAGTGTACATTCAAGAAATGTATAACAGAAAACACACATTTTCAGTGTACATTCAAGAAATGTACATCAAAACAAACACATTTTCATTGTACACTAATGAAATGTATATCACAACATACACATTTTCATTGTACATTCAAGAATTGTACATCAAAACATACACATTTTCAGTGTACATTCAAGAAATGTACATCAAAACAAACACATTTTCATTGTACACTAAAGAAATGTATATCAAAACATACACATTTTCATTGTACATTCAATAAATATACATCAAAACATACACATTTTCAGTGTACATTCAAGAAATGTACATCAAAACATACACATTTTCATTGTATATACAAGAAATGTACATCAAAACATACACATTTTCATTGTAGACTCAAGAAATGTACATCAAAACATACACATTTTGAGTGTACATTCAAGAAATGTACATAAAACTACACATTTTCATTGTATATTCAAGAAATGTACATCAAAACATACACATTTTCATTGTATATACCAGAAATGTACATCAAAACATACACATTTTCATTGTACATTCAAGAAATGTACATCAAAACATACACATTTTCATTGTATATACCAGAAATGTACATCAAAACATACACATTTTCATTGTACATTCAAGAAATGTACATCAAAACATACACATTTTCATTGTATATACAAGAAATGTATATCAAAACATACACATTTTCAGTGTACATTCAAGAAATGTACATCAAAACATACACATTTTCATTGTATATACAAGTAATGTACATCAAAACATACACATTTTCAGTGTACATTCAAGAATTGTACATCAAGACATACACATTTTCATTGTACATTCAAGAAATGTATTTCAAAACATACACATTTTCAGCGCACATTCAAGAAATGTACATCAAAACATACACATTTTCATTGTATATACAAGAAATGTACATCAAAACATACACATTTTCAGAATACATTCAAGAAATGTACTTGAAAACATGTACATTTTCATTGTACATTCATGAAATGTATATCAAAACATACACCTTTCAGTGTACATTCAAGAAATGTACATCAAAACATACACATTTTCATTATATATACAAGAAATGTACATCAAAACATACACATTTTCATTGTACACTGAAGAAATGTACACCAAAACATACACATTTTCAGTGTACATTCAACAAATGTACATCAAAACATACACATTTTCATTGTACATTCAAGAAATGTAGATCAAAACTTACACATTTTCATTGTACACTCAAGAAATGTACATCAAAACATACACATTTTCATTGTACATTCCAGAAATGTACATCAAATCATACACATTTTTATTGTACACTCAAGAAATGTACATCAAAACATACACATTTTCATTGTACACTCAAGAAATGTACTTCAAAACATACACATTTTCAGTGTACATTCAAGGAATGTATATCAAAACATACACATTTTCATTGTACATTCAAGAAATGTACATCAAAACATACACATTTTCATTGTACATTCAAGAAATGTACATCAAATCATACACATTTTCATTGTACATTCAAGAAATGTACATCAAAACATACACATTTTCATTGTACACTCAAGAAATGTACATCAAAACATACACATTTTCAGTGTACATTCAAGAAATGTACATCAAAACATACACATTTTCATTGTACATTCAAGAAATGTATATCAAAACATACACATTTTCAGATTACATTCAAGAAATGAACATCAAAGCACATACATTTTCATTGTATATACAAGAAATGTACATCAAAACATACACATCTTCATTGTACACTAAAGAAATGTACATCAAAACATACACACTTTCAGTGTACATTCAAGAAATGTACATCAAAACATACACATTTTCATTGTACATTCAAGAAATGTACATCAAAACATACACATTTTCAGTGTACATTCAAGTAATGTATAACAAAAAAATACACATTTTCAGTGTACATTCAAGAAATGTACATCAAAACAAACACATTTTCATTGTACACTCAAGAAATGTATATCAAAACATACACATTTTCATTGTACATTCAAGAAATATACATCAAAACAATCACACTTTCATTGTACATTCAAGAAATGTACATCAAAACATACACCTTTTCATTGTACACTCAAGAAATGTACATCAAAACACAGATTTTCAGTGTACATTCAAGAAATGTACATCAAAACATACACATTTTCATTGTACATTCAAGAAATGTACATCAAAACATACACATTTTCATTGTACATTCTAGAAATATACATCAAAACATACACATTTTCATTGTATATACAAGAAATGTACATCAAAACATACACATTTTCATTGTACATTCAAGAAATGTACATCAAAACATACACATTTTGAGTGTACATTCAAGCAATATACATCAAAAGATACACATTTTCATTGGATATACCAGAAATGTACATCAAAGCATACACATTTTCATTGTATATACCAGAAATGTACATCAAACCATACATATTTTCATTGTATATACAAGAAATTTACATCAAAACATACACATTTTCATTGTATATACCAGAAATGTACATCAAAACATACACATTTTCATTGTATATACAAGAAATGTACATCAAAACATACACATTTTCATTGTATATACCAGAAATGTACATCAAAACATACACATTTTCATTGTACAATCAAGAAATGTACATCAAAACATAAACATTTTCATTGTATATACCAGAAATGTACATCAAAACATACACATTTTCATTGTACATTCAAGAAATGTACATCAAAACATACCCATTTTCATTGTATATACCAGAAATGTACATCAAAACATACACATTTTCATTGTACATTCAAGAAATGTACATCAAAACATACACATTTTGAGTGTACATTCAAGAAATATACATCAAAACATACACATTTTCATTGTATATACCAGAAATGCACATCAAAACATACACATTTTCAATGTATATACAAGAAATGTATATCAAAACATACACATCTTCATTGTATATACCAGAAATGTACATCAAAACATACACATTCTCATTGTACAATCAAGAAATGTACATCAAAACATAAACATTTTCATTGTATATACCAGAAATGTACATCAAAACATACACATTTTCATTGTTCATTCAAGAAATGTACGTCAAAACATACACATATTCATTGTATATACCAGAAATGCACATCAAAACATACACATTTTAAGTGTACATTCAAGAAATATACATCAAAACATACACATTTTCATTGTATATACCAGAAATGCACATCAAAACATACACATTTTCATTGTATATACAAGAAATGTACATCAAAACATACACATTTTCATTGTATATACCAGAAATGTACATCAAAACATACACATTTTCATTGTACAATCAAGAAATGTACATCAAAACATAAACATTTTCATTGTATATACCAGACATGTACATCAAAACATACACATTTTCATTGTACATTCAAGAAATGTACATCAAAACATACCCATTTTCATTGTATATACCAGAAATGTACATCAAAACATACACATTTTCATTGTACACTAAAGAAATGTACATCAAAACATACACACTTTCAGTGTACATTCAAGAAATGTACATCAAAACATACACATTTTCATTGTACATTCAAGAAATGTACATCAAAACATACACATTTTCATTGTACACTCAAGAAATGTACTTCAAAACATACACATTTTCAGTGTACATTCAAGAAATGTATATCAAAACATACACATTTTCATTGTACATTCAAGAAATGTACATCAAAACATACACATTTTGATTGTACATTCAAGAAATATACATCAAAACGTACACATTTTCATTGTATATACCAGAAATGCACATCAAAACATTAACATTTTCATTGTACATTCAAGAACTGTATAACAAAAAATACACATTTTCAGTGTACATTCAAGAAATGTACATCAAAACAAACACATTTTCATTGTACACTAAAGAAATGTATATCAAAACATACACATTTTCATTGTATATACGAGAAATGTACATCAAAACATACACATTTTCATTGTACACTAAAGAAATGTACATCAAAACATACACATTTTCAGTGTACATTCAAGAAATGTACATCAAAACATAAACATTTTCATTGTGTATACCAGAAATGTACATCAAAACATACACATTTTCATTGTACATTCAAGAAATGTACATCAAAACATACACATATTCATTGTATATACCAGAAATGCACATCAAAACATACACATTTTGAGTGTACATTCAAGAAATATACATCAAAACATACACATTTTCATTGTATATACCAGAAATGCACATCAAAACATACACATTTTCATTGTATATACTAGAAATGTACATCAAAACATACACATTTTCATTGTATATAACAGAAATGTACATCAAAACATACACATTTTCATTGTACAATCAAGAAATGTACCTCAAAACATAAACATTTTCATTGTATATACCAGAAATGTACATCAAAACTTACACATTTTCATTGTACATTCAAGAAATGTACATCAAAACATACCCATTTTCATTGTATATACCAGAAATGTACATCAAAACATACACATTTTCATTGTACATTCAAGAAATGTACATCAAAACATACACATTTTGAGTGTACATTCAAGAAATATACATCAAAACATACACATTTTCATTGTATATACCAGAAATGCACATCAAAACATACACATCTTCATTGTACACTAAAGAAATGTACATCAAAACATACACACTTACAGTGTACATTCAAGAAATGTACATCAAAACATACACATTTTCATTGTACATTCAAGAAATGTACATCAAAACATACACATTTTCAGTGTACATTCAAGAAATGTATAACAGAAAATACACATTTTCAGTGTACATTCAAGAAATGTACATCAAAACAAACACATTTTCATTGTACACTAATGAAATGTATATCAAAACATACACATTTTCATTGTACATTCAAGAATTGTACATCAAAACATACACATTTTCAGTGTACATTCAAGAAATGTACATCAAAACAAACACATTTTCATTGTACACTAAAGAAATGTATATCAAAACATACACATTTTCATTGTACATTCAATAAATATACATCAAAACATACACATTTCCAGTGTACATTCAAGAAATGTACATCAAAACATACACATTTTCATTGTATATACAAGAAATGTACATCAAAACATACACATTTTCATTGTAGACTCAAGAAATGTACATCAAAACATACACATTTTGAGTGTACATTCAAGAAATGTACATAAAACTACACATTTTCATTGTATATTCAAGAAATATACATCAAAACATACACATTTTCATTGTATATACCAGAAATGTACATCAAAACATACACATTTTCATTGTACATTCAAGAAATGTACATCAAAACATACACATTTTCATTGTATATACCAGAAACGTACATCAAAACATACACATTTTCATTG
The DNA here is from genome assembly GCA_030765045.1 of Tenodera sinensis. Classification (NCBI taxonomy): domain Eukaryota; kingdom Metazoa; phylum Arthropoda; class Insecta; order Mantodea; family Mantidae; genus Tenodera; species Tenodera sinensis. The sequence goes on along the minus strand of CM060970.1, from coordinate 109,360,248 downwards.
TACATTCAAGAAATGTACATCAAAACATACACATTTTCATTGTATATACCAGAAATGTACATAAAACATACACGTTTTCATTGTACATTCAAGAAATGTACATCAAAACATACACATTTTGACTGCACATTCTAGAAGTATACATCAAAACATACACATTTTCATTGTATATACCAGAAATGCACATCAAAACATACACATTTTCATTGTACATTCAAGAACTGTACATTAAAACATACACATTTTCAGTGTACATTCAAGAAATGTACATCAAAACATACACATTTTCATTGTATATACAAGAAATGTACATCAAAACATACACATTTTCATTGTATATACAAGAAATGTATATCAAAACATACACATTTTCAGTGTACATTCAAGAAATGTACATCAAAACATACACATTTTCATTGTATATACAAGTAATGTACATCAAAACATACACATTTTCAGTGTACATTCAAGAATTGTACATCAAGACATACACATTTTCATTGTACATTCAAGAAATGTATATCAAAACATACACATTTTCAGCGCACATTCAAGAAATGTACATCAAAACATACACATTTTCATTGTATATACAAGAAATGTACATCAAAACATACACATTTTCAGAATACATTCAAGAAATGTACTTGAAAACATGTACATTTTCATTGTACATTCAAGAAATGTATATCAAAACATACACATTTTCAGTGTACATTCAAGAAATGTACATCAAAACATACACATTTTCATTGTACATTCAAGAAATGTACATCAAAACATACACATTTTCATTGTACATTCAAGAAATATACATCAAATCATACACATTTTCATTGTACATTCAAGAAATGTACATCAAAACATACACATTTTCATTGTACACTCAAGAAATGTACATCAAAACATACACATTTTCAGTGTACATTCAAGAAATGTACATCAAAACATACACATTTTCATTGTACATTCAAGAAATGTACATCAAAACATACACATTTTCATTGTACATTCTAGAAATATGCATCAAAACATACATTTTCATTGTACATTCAAGAAATGTACATCAAAACATGCACATTTTCATTGTACACTCAAGAAATGTACATCAAAACATACACATTTTCAGTGTACATTCATGAAATGTATATCAAAACATACACATTTTCATTGTACATTCCAGAAATAGACATCAAAACGTACACATTTTCAGTGAACATTCAAGAAATGTACATCAAAACATATACATTTTCATTGTATATACAAGAAATGTACATCAAAACATACACATTTTCAGTCTACATTCAAGAAATGTACATGAAAACATATACATTTTCATTGTACATTCAAGATATGTATATCAAAACATATACATTTTCAGATTACATTCAAGAAATGAACATCAAAGCATACACATTTTCATTGTATATACAAGAAATGTACATCAAAACATACACATCTTCATTGTACACTAAAGAAATGTACATCAAAACATACACACTTTCAGTGTACATTCAAGAAATGTACATCAAAACATACACATTTTCATTGTACATTCAAGAAATGTACATCAAAACATACACATTTTCAGTGTACATTCAAGTAATGTATAACAAAAAAATACACATTTTCAGTGTACATTCAAGAAATGTATATCAAAACAAACACATTTTCATTGTACACTAAAGAAATGTATATCAAAACATACACATTTTCATTGTACATTCAAGAAATATACATCAAAACAATCACATTTTCATTGTACATTCAAGAAATGTACATCAAAACATACACCTTTTCATTGTACACTCAAGAAATGTACATAAAAACATACACATTTTCAGTGTAGATTCAAGAAATGTACATCAAAACATACACATTTTCATTGTACATTCAAGAAATGTATATCAAAACATACACATTTTCATTGTACATTCTAGAAATATACATCAAAACATACACATTTTCATTGTATATACAAGAAATGTACATCAAAACATACACATTTTCATTGTACATTCAAGAAATGTACATCAAAACATACACATTTTGAGTGTACATTCAAGCAATATACATCAAAAGATACACATTTTCATTGCATATACCAGAAATGTACATCAAAACATACATATTTTCATTGTATATACAAGAAATGTACATCAAAACATACACATTTTCATTGTATATACCAGAAATGTTCATCAAAACATACACATTTTCATTGTATATACAAGAAATGTACATCAAAACATACACATTTTCATTGTATATACCAGAAATGTACATCAAAACATACACATTTTCATTGTACAATCAAGAAATGTACATCAAAACATAAACATTTTCATTGTATATACCAGAAATGTACATCAAAACATACACATTTTCATTGTACATTCAAGAAATGTACATCAAAATATACCCATTTTCATTGTATATACCAGAAATGTACATCAAAACATACACATTTTCATTGTACATTCAAGAAATGTACATCAAAACATACACATTTTGAGTGTACATTCAAGAAATATACATCAAAACATACACATTTTCATTGTATATACCAGAAATGCACATCAAAACATACACATTTTCATTGTATATACAAGAAATGTACATCAAAACATACACATTTTCATTGTATATACCAGAAATGTACATCAAAACATACACATCTTCATTGTACAATCAAGAAGTGTACATCAAAACATAAACATTTTCATTGTATATACCAGAAATGTACATCAAAACATACACATTTTCATTGTACATTCAAGAAATGTACATCAAAACATACACATTTTCATTGTATATACCAGAAATGCACATCAAAACATACACATTTTGAGTGTACATTCAAGAGATATACATCAAAACATACACATTTTCATTGTATATACCAGAAATGCACATCAAAACATACACATTTTCATTGTATATACAAGAAATTGACATCAAAACATACACATTTTCATTGTATATACCAGAAATGTACATCAAAACATACACATTTTCATTGTACAATCAAGAAATGTACATCAAAACATAAACATTTTCATTGTATATACCAGAAATGTACATCAAAACATACACATTTTCATTGTACATTCAAGAAATGTACATCAAAACATACCCATTTTCATTGTATATACCAGAAATGTACATGAAAACATACACATTTTCATTGTACATTCAAGAAATGTACATCAAAACATTCACATTTTGAGTGTACATTCAAGAAATATACATCAAAACATACACAGTTTCATTGTATATACCAGAAATGCACATCAAAACATACACATCTTCATTGTACACTAAAGAAATGTACATCAAAACATACACACTTTCAGTGTACATTCAAGAAATGTACATCAAAACATACACATTTTCATTGTACATTCAAGAAATGTACATCAAAACATACACATTTTCAGTGTACATTCAAGAAATGTATAACAAAAAATACACATTTTCAGTGTACATTCAAGAAATGTACATCAAAACAAACACATTTTCATTGTACACTAATGAAATGTATATCAAAACATACACATTTTCATTGTACATTCAAGAAATGTACTTCAAAACATACACATTTTCAGTGTACATTCAAGAAATGTACATCAAAACAAACACATTTTCATTGTACACTAAAGAAATGTATATCAAAACATACACATTTTCATTGTACATTCAATAAATATACATCAAAACATACACATTTTCAGTGTACATTCAAGAAATGTACATCAAAACATACCCATTTTCATTGTATATACCAGAAATGTACATCAAAACATACACATTTTCATTGTACATTCAAGAAATGTACATCAAAACATACACATTTTGAGTGTACATTCAAGAAATATACATCAAAACATACACATTTTCATTGTATATACCAGAAATGCACATCAAAACATACACATTTTCAATGTATATACAAGAAATGTATATCAAAACATACACATCTTCATTGTATATACCAGAAATGTACATCAAAACATACACATTCTCATTGTACAATGAAGAAATGTACATCAAAACATAAACATTTTCATTGTATATACCAGAAATGTACATCAAAACATACACATTTTCATTGTTCATTCAAGAAATGTACGTCAAAACATACACATATTCATTGTATATACCAGAAATGCACATCAAAACATACACATTTTAAGTGTACATTCAAGAAATATACATCAAAACATACACATTTTCATTGTATATACCAGAAATGCACATCAAAACATACACATTTTCATTGTATATACAAGAAATGTACATCAAAACATACACATTTTCATTGTATATACCAGAAATGTACATCAAAACATACACATTTTCATTGTAAAATCAAGAAATGTACATCAAAACATAAACATTTTCATTGTATATACCAGACATGTACATCAAAACATACACATTTTCATTGTACATTCAAGAAATGTACATCAAAACATACCCATTTTCATTGTATATACCAGAAATGTACATCAAAACATACACATTTTCATTGTACATTCAAGAAATGTACATCAAAACATACACATTTTGAGTGTACATTCAAGAAATGTACATCAAAACATACACATTTTCATTGTATATACCAGAAATGCACATCAAAACATACACATCTTCATTGTACACTAAAGAAATGTACATCAAAACATACACACTTTCAGTGTACATTCAAGAAATGTACATCAAAACATACACATTTTCATTGTACATTCAAGAAATGTACATCAAAACATACACATTTTCATTGTACACTCAAGAAATGTACTTCAAAACATACACATTTTCAGTGTACATTCAAGAAATGTATATCAAAACATACACATTTTCATTGTACATTCAAGAAATGTACATCAAAACATACACATTTTGATTGTACATTCAAGAAATATACATCAAAACGTACACATTTTCATTGTATATACCAGAAATGCACATCAAAACATTAACATTTTCATTGTACATTCAAGAACTGTATAACAAAAAATACACATTTTCAGTGTACATTCAAGAAATGTACATCAAAACAAACACATTTTCATTGTACACTAAAGAAATGTATATCAAAACATACACATTTTCATTGTATATACGAGAAATGTACATCAAAACATACACATTTTCATTGTACACTAAAGAAATGTACATCAAAACATACACATTTTCAGTGTACATTCAAGAAATGTACATCAAAACATAAACATTTTCATTGTGTATACCAGAAATGTACATCAAAACATACACATTTTCATTGTACATTCAAGAAATGTACATCAAAACATACACATATTCATTGTATATACCAGAAATGCACATCAAAACATACACATTTTGAGTGTACATTCAAGAAATATACATCAAAACATACACATTTTCATTGTATATACCAGAAATGCACATCAAAACATACACATTTTCATTGTATATACTAGAAATGTACATCAAAACATACACATTTTCATTGTATATAACAGAAATGTACATCAAAACATACACATTTTCATTGTACAATCAAGAAATGTACATCAAAACATAAACATTTTCATTGTATATACCAGAAATGTACATCAAAACTTACACATTTTCATTGTACATTCAAGAAATGTACATCAAAACATACCCATTTTCATTGTATATACCAGAAATGTACATCAAAACATACACATTTTCATTGTACATTCAAGAAATGTACATCAAAACATACACATTTTGAGTGTACATTCAAGAAATATACATCAAAACATACACATTTTCATTGTATATACCAGAAATGCACATCAAAACATACACATCTTCATTGTACACTAAAGAAATGTACATCAAAACATACACACTTACAGTGTACATTCAAGAAATGTACATCAAAACATACACATTTTCATTGTACATTCAAGAAATGTACATCAAAACATACACATTTTCAGTGTACATTCAAGAAATGTATAACAGAAAATACACATTTTCAGTGTACATTCAAGAAATGTACATCAAAACAAACACATTTTCATTGTACACTAATGAAATGTATATCAAAACATACACATTTTCATTGTACATTCAAGAATTGTACATCAAAACATACACATTTTCAGTGTACATTCAAGAAATGTACATCAAAACAAACACATTTTCATTGTACACTAAAGAAATGTATATCAAAACATACACATTTTCATTGTACATTCAATAAATATACATCAAAACATACACATTTCCAGTGTACATTCAAGAAATGTACATCAAAACATACACATTTTCATTGTATATACAAGAAATGTACATCAAAACATACACATTTTCATTGTAGACTCAAGAAATGTACATCAAAACATACACATTTTGAGTGTACATTCAAGAAATGTACATAAAACTACACATTTTCATTGTATATTCAAGAAATATACATCAAAACATACACATTTTCATTGTATATACCAGAAATGTACATCAAAACATACACATTTTCATTGTACATTCAAGAAATGTACATCAAAACATACACATTTTCATTGTATATACCAGAAACGTACATCAAAACATACACATTTTCATTGTACATTCAAGAAATGTACATCAAAACATACACATTTTCATTGTATATACCAGAAATGTACATAAAACATACACGTTTTCATTGTACATTCAAGAAATGTACATCAAAACATACACATTTTGACTGCACATTCTAGAAGTATACATCAAAACATACACATTTTCATTGTATATACCAGAAATGCACATCAAAACATACACATTTTCATTGTACATTCAAGAACTGTACATTAAAACATACACATTTTCAGTGTACATTCAAGAAATGTACATCAAAACATACACATTTTCATTGTATATACAAGAAATGTACATCAAAACATACACATTTTCATTGTATATACAAGAAATGTATATCAAAACATACACATTTTCAGTGTACATTCAAGAAATGTACATCAAAACATACACATTTTCATTGTATATACAAGTAATGTACATCAAAACATACACATTTTCAGTGTACATTCAAGAATTGTACATCAAGACATACACATTTTCATTGTACATTCAAGAAATGTATATCAAAACATACACATTTTCAGCGCACATTCAAGAAATGTACATCAAAACATACACATTTTCATTGTATATACAAGAAATGTACATCAAAACATACACATTTTCAGAATACATTCAAGAAATGTACTTGAAAACATGTACATTTTCATTGTACATTCAAGAAATGTATATCAAAACATACACATTTTCAGTGTACATTCAAGAAATGTACATCAAAACATACACATTTTCATTGTACATTCAAGAAATGTACATCAAAACATACACATTTTCATTGTACATTCAAGAAATATACATCAAATCATACACATTTTCATTGTACATTCAAGAAATGTACATCAAAACATACACATTTTCATTGTACACTCAAGAAATGTACATCAAAACATACACATTTTCAGTGTACATTCAAGAAATGTACATCAAAACATACACATTTTCATTGTACATTCAAGAAATGTACATCAAAACATACACATTTTCATTGTACATTCTAGAAATATGCATCAAAACATACATTTTCATTGTACATTCAAGAAATGTACATCAAAACATGCACATTTTCATTGTACACTCAAGAAATGTACATCAAAACATACACATTTTCAGTGTACATTCATGAAATGTATATCAAAACATACACATTTTCATTGTACATTCCAGAAATAGACATCAAAACGTACACATTTTCAGTGAACATTCAAGAAATGTACATCAAAACATATACATTTTCATTGTATATACAAGAAATGTACATCAAAACATACACATTTTCAGTCTACATTCAAGAAATGTACATGAAAACATATACATTTTCATTGTACATTCAAGATATGTATATCAAAACATATACATTTTCAGATTACATTCAAGAAATGAACATCAAAGCATACACATTTTCATTGTATATACAAGAAATGTACATCAAAACATACACATCTTCATTGTACACTAAAGAAATGTACATCAAAACATACACACTTTCAGTGTACATTCAAGAAATGTACATCAAAACATACACATTTTCATTGTACATTCAAGAAATGTACATCAAAACATACACATTTTCAGTGTACATTCAAGTAATGTATAACAAAAAAATACACATTTTCAGTGTACATTCAAGAAATGTATATCAAAACAAACACATTTTCATTGTACACTAAAGAAATGTATATCAAAACATACACATTTTCATTGTACATTCAAGAAATATACATCAAAACAATCACATTTTCATTGTACATTCAAGAAATGTACATCAAAACATACACCTTTTCATTGTACACTCAAGAAATGTACATAAAAACATACACATTTTCAGTGTAGATTCAAGAAATGTACATCAAAACATACACATTTTCATTGTACATTCAAGAAATGTATATCAAAACATACACATTTTCATTGTACATTCTAGAAATATACATCAAAACATACACATTTTCATTGTATATACAAGAAATGTACATCAAAACATACACATTTTCATTGTACATTCAAGAAATGTACATCAAAACATACACATTTTGAGTGTACATTCAAGCAATATACATCAAAAGATACACATTTTCATTGCATATACCAGAAATGTACATCAAAACATACATATTTTCATTGTATATACAAGAAATGTACATCAAAACATACACATTTTCATTGTATATACCAGAAATGTTCATCAAAACATACACATTTTCATTGTATATACAAGAAATGTACATCAAAACATACACATTTTCATTGTATATACCAGAAATGTACATCAAAACATACACATTTTCATTGTACAATCAAGAAATGTACATCAAAACATAAACATTTTCATTGTATATACCAGAAATGTACATCAAAACATACACATTTTCATTGTACATTCAAGAAATGTACATCAAAATATACCCATATTCATTGTATATACCAGAAATGTACATCAAAACATACACATTTTCATTGTACATTCAAGAAATGTACATCAAAACATACACATTTTGAGTGTACATTCAAGAAATATACATCAAAAGATACACATTTTCATTGTATATACCAGAAATGCACATCAAAACATACACATTTTCATTGTATATACAAGAAATGTACATCAAAACATACACATTTTCATTGTATATACCAGAAATGTACATCAAAACATACACATCTTCATTGTACAATCAAGAAGTGTACATCAAAACATAAACATTTTCATTGTATATACCAGAAATGTACATCAAAACATACACATTTTCATTGTACATTCAAGAAATGTACATCAAAACATACACATTTTCATTGTATATACCAGAAATGCACATCAAAACATACACATTTTGAGTGTACATTCAAGAGATATACATCAAAACATACACATTTTCATTGTATATACCAGAAATGCACATCAAAACATACACATTTTCATTGTATATACAAGAAATTGACATCAAAACATACACATTTTCATTGTATATACCAGAAATGTACATCAAAACATACACATTTTCATTGTACAATCAAGAAATGTACATCAAAACATAAACATTTTCATTGTATATACCAGAAATGTACATCAAAACATACACATTTTCATTGTACATTCAAGAAATGTACATCAAAACATACCCATTTTCATTGTATATACCAGAAATGTACATGAAAACATACACATTTTCATTGTACATTCAAGAAATGTACATCAAAACATTCACACTTTGAGTGTACATTCAAGAAATATACATCAAAACATACACAGTTTCATTGTATATACCAGAAATGCACATCAAAACATACACATCTTCATTGTACACTAAAGAAATGTACATCAAAACATACACACTTTCAGTGTACATTCAAGAAATGTACATCAAAACATACACATTTTCATTGTACATTCAAGAAATGCACATCAAAACATACACATTTTCAGTGTACATTCAAGAAATGTATAACAAAAAATACACATTTTCAGTGTACATTCAAGAAATGTACATCAAAACAAACACATTTTCATTGTACACTAATGAAATGTATATCAAAACATACACATTTTCATTGTACATTCAAGAAATGTACTTCAAAACATACACATTTTCAGTGTACATTCAAGAAATGTACATCAAAACAAACACATTTTCATTGTACACTAAAGAAATGTATATCAAAACATACACATTTTCATTGTACATTCAATAAATATACATCAAAACATACACATTTTCAGTGTACATTCAAGAAATGTACATCAACACATACACATTTTCATTGTATATACAAGAAATGTACATCAAAACATACACATTTTCATTGTACACTAAAGAAATGTACATCAAAACATACACATTTTCAGTGTACATTCAAGAAATGTACATCAAAACATACACATTTTCATTGTACATTCAAGAAATGTAGATCAAAACACACATTTTGATTGTACATTCAAGAAATGTACATCAAAACATACACATTTTCAGTGTACATTCAAGAAATGTACATCAAAACATACACATTTTCATTGTACATTCAAGAAATATACATCAAAAATACACATTTTCATTGTACATTCAAGAAATGTACATCAAAACATACACATTTTCATTGTACACTCAAGAAATGTACATCAAAACATACACATTTTCAGTGTACATTCAAGAAATGTATATCAAAACATACACATTTACAGTGTACATTCAAGAAATGTACATCAAAACATACACACTTTCATTGTATATACAAGAAATGTACATCAAACCATACACATTTTCAGTGTACATTCAAGAAATGTACATCAAAACATACATTTTCATTGTATATACAAGAAATGTACATCAAAACATACACATTTTCATTGTACATTCAAGAAATGTACATGAAAACATATACATTTTCATTGTACATTCAAGAAATGTATATCAAAACATACACATTTTCAGATTACACTCAACAAATGTACATCAAAGCATACACATTTTCATTGTATATACAAAAATGTACATCAAAACATACACATTTTCATTGTACATTCAAGAAATGTACATCAAAACATACACATTTTCATTGTATATACCAGAAACGTACATCAAAACATACACATTTTCATTGTACATTCAAGAAATGTACATCAAAACATACACATTTTCATTGTATATACCAGAAATGTACATAAAACATACACGTTTTCATTGTACATTCAAGAAATGTACATCAAAACATACACATTTTGACTGCACATTCTAGAAGTATACATCAAAACATACACATTTTCATTGTATATACCAGAAATGTACATCAAAACATACACATTTTCATTGTACATTCAAGAAATGTACATCAAAACATACCCATTTTCATTGTATATACCAGAAATGTACATGAAAACATACACATTTTCATTGTACATTCAAGAAATGTACATCAAAACATACACATTTTCATTGTATATACCAGAAATGTACATCAAAACATACACATTTTCATTGTACATTCAAGAAATGTACATCAAAACATACACATTTTCATTGTATATACCAGAAATGTACATCAAAACATACACATTTTCATTGTACATTCAAGAAATGTACATCAAAACATACACATTTTCATTGTATATACCAGAAATGTACATAAAACATACACGTTTTCATTGTACATTCAAGAAATGTACATCAAAACATACACATTTTGACTGCACATTCTAGAAGTATACATCAAAACATACACATTTTCATTGTATATACCAGAAATGCACATCAAAACATACACATTTTCATTGTACATTCAAGAACTGTACATTAAAACATACACATTTTCAGTGTACATTCAAGAAATGTACATCAAAACATACACATTTTCATTGTATATACAAGAAATGTACATCAAAACATACACATTTTCATTGTATATACAAGAAATGTATATCAAAACATACACATTTTCAGTGTACATTCAAGAAATGTACATCAAAACATACACATTTTCATTGTATATACAAGTAATGTACATCAAAACATACACATTTTCAGTGTACATTCAAGAATTGTACATCAAGACATACACATTTTCATTGTACATTCAAGAAATGTATATCAAAACATACACATTTTCAGCGCACATTCAAGAAATGTACATCAAAACACACACATTTTCATTGTATATACAAGAAATGTACATCAAAAGATACACATTTTCAGAATACATTCAAGAAATGTACTTGAAAACATGTACATTTTCATTGTACATTCAAGAAATGTATATCAAAACATACACATTTTCAGTGTACATTCAAGAAATGTACATCAAAACATACACATTTTCATTGTATATACAAGAAATGTACATCAAAACATACACATTTTCATTGTACACTGAAGAAATGTACACCAAAACATACACATTTTCAGTGTATATTCAACAAATGTACATCAAAACATACACATTTTCACTGTACATTCAAGAAATGTAGATCAAAACTTACACATTTTCATTGTACACTCAAGAAATGTACATCAAAACATACACATTTTCATTGTACATTCCAGAAATGTACATCAAAACATACACATTTTTATTGTACACTCAAGAAATGTACATCAAAACATACACATTTTCATTGTACACTCAAGAAATGTACTTCAAAACATACACATTTTCAGTGTACATTCAAGGAATGTATATCAAAACATACACATTTTCATTGTACATTCAAGAAATGTACATCAAAACATACACATTTTCATTGTACATTCAAGAAATATACATCAAATCATACACATTTTCATTGTACATTCAAGAAATGTACATCAAAACATACACATTTTCATTGTACACTCAAGAAATGTACATCAAAACATACACATTTTCAGTGTACATTCAAGAAATGTACATCAAAACATACACATTTTCATTGTACATTCAAGAAATGTACATCAAAACATACACATTTTCATTGTACATTCTAGAAATATGCATCAAAACATACACATTTTCATTGTACATTCAAGAAATGTACATCAAAACATACACATTTTCATTGTACACTCAAGAAATGTACATCAAAACATACACATTTTCAGTGTACATTCATGAAATGTATATCAAAACATACACATTTTCATTGTACATTCCAGAAATAGACATCAAAACGTACACATTTTCAGTGAACATTCAAGAAATGTACATCAAAACATATACATTTTCATTGTATATACAAGAAATGTACATCAAAACATACACATTTTCAGTCTACATTCAAGAAATGTACATGAAAACATATACATTTTCATTGTACATTCAAGAAATGTATATCAAAACATACACATTTTCAGATTACATTCAAGAAATGAACATCAAAGCATACACATTTTCATTGTATATACAAGAAATGTACATCAAAACATACACATCTTCATTGTACACTAAAGAAATGTACATCAAAACATACACACTTTCAGTGTACATTCAAGAAATGTACATCAAAACATACACATTTTCATTGTACATTCAAGAAATGTACATCAAAACATACACATTTTCAGTGTACATTCAAGTAATGTATAACAAAAAAATACACATTTTCAGTGTACATTCAAGAAATGTATATCAAAACAAACACATTTTCATTGTACACTAAAGAAATGTATATCAAAACATACACATTTTCATTGTACATTCAAGAAATATACATCAAAACAATCACATTTTCATTGTACATTCAAGAAATGTACATCAAAACATACAGCTTTTCATTGTACACTCAAGAAATGTACATAAAAACATACACATTTTCAGTGTACATTCAAGAAATGTACATCAAAACATACACATTTTCATTGTACATTCAAGAAATGTACATCAAAACATACACATTTTCATTGTACATTCTAGAAATATACATCAAAACATACACATTTTCATTGTATATACAAGAAATGTACATCAAAACATACACATTTTCATTGTACATTCAAGAAATGTACATCAAAACATACACATTTTGAGTGTACATTCAAGCAATATACATCAAAAGATACACATTTTCATTGTATATACCAGAAATGTACATCAAAACATACACATTTTCATTGTATATACCAGAAATGTTCATCAAAACATACACATTTTCATTGTACATTCAAGAAATGTACATCAAAACATACACATTTTGAGTGTACATTCAAGAAATATACATCAAAACATACACATTTTCATTGTATATACCAGAAATGTTCATCAAAACATACACATTTTCATTGTATATACAAGAAATGTACATCAAAACATACACATTTTCAGTGTACATTCAAGAAATGTACATCAAAACATACACATTTTCATTGTATATACCAGAAATGTTCATCAAAACATACACATTTTCATTGTATATACAAGAAATGTACATCAAAACATACACATTTTCATTGTATATACCAGAAATGTACATCAAAACATACACATTTTCATTGTACAATCAAGAAATGTACATCAAAACATAAACATTTTCATTGTATATACCAGAAATGTACATCAAAACATACACATTTTCATTGTACATTCAAGAAATGTACATCAAAACATACCCATTTTCATTGTATATACCAGAAATGTACATCAAAACATACACATTTTCATTGTACATTCAAGAAATGTACATCAAAACATACACATTTTGAGTGTACATTCAAGAAATATACATCAAAACATACACATTTTCATTGTATATACCAGAAATGCACATCAAAACATACACATTTTCATTGTATATACAAGAAATGTACATCAAAACATACACATTTTCATTGTATATACCAGAAATGTACATCAAAACATACACATTTTCATTGTACAATCAAGAAGTGTACATCAAAACATAAACATTTTCATTGTATATACCAGAAATGTACATCAAAACATACACATTTTCATTGTACATTCAAGAAATGTACATCAAAACATACACATTTTCATTGTATATACCAGAAATGCACATCAAAACATACACATTTTGAGTGTACATTCAAGAAATATACATCAAAACATACACATTTTCATTGTATATACCAGAAATGCACATCAAAACATACACATTTTCATTGTATATACAAGAAATGGACATCAAAACATACACATTTTCATTGTATATACCAGAAATGTACATCAAAACATACACATTTTCATTGTACAATCAAGAAATGTACATCAAAACATAAACATTTTCATTGTATATACCAGAAATGTACATCAAAACATACACATTTTCATTGTACATTCAAGAAATGTACATCAAAACATACCCATTTTCATTGTATATACCAGAAATGTACATGAAAACATACACATTTTCATTGTACATTCAAGAAATGTACATCAAAACATTCACATTTTGAGTGTACATTCAAGAAATATACATCAAAACATACACATTTTCATTGTATATACCAGAAATGCACATCAAAACATACACATCTTCATTGTACACTAAAGAAATGTACATCAAAACATACACACTTTCAGTGTACATTCAAGAAATGTACATCAAAACATACACATTTTCATTGTACATTCAAGAAATGTACATCAAAACATACACATTTTCAGTGTACATTCAAGAAATGTATAACAAAAAATACACATTTTCAGTGTACATTCAAGAAATGTACATCAAGACAAACACATTTTCATTGTACACAAATGAAATGTATATCAAAACATACACATTTTCATTGTACATTCAAGAAATGTACTTCAAAACATACACATTTTCAGTGTACATTCAAGAAATGTACATCAAAACAAACACATTCTCATTGTACACTAAAGAAATGTATATCAAAACATACACATTTTCATTGTACATTCAATAAATATACATCAAAACATACACATTTTCAGTGTACATTCAAGAAATGTACATCAAAACATACACATTTTCATTGTATATACAAGAAATGTACATCAAAACATACACATTTTCATTGTACACTAAAGAAATGTACATCAAAACATACACATTTTCAGTGTACATTCAAGAAATGTACATCAAAACATACACATTTTCATTGTACATTCAAGAAATGTAGATCAAAACACACATTTTGATTGTACATTCAAGAAATGTACATCAAAACATACACATTTTCACTGTACATTCAAGAAATGTACATCAAAACATACACATTTTCATTGTACATTCAAGAAATATACATCAAAACATACACATTTTCATTGTACATTCAAGAAATGTACATCAAAACATACACATTTTCATTGTACACTCAAGAAATGTACATCAAAACATACACATTTTCAGTGTACATTCAAGAAGTGTATATCAAAACATACACATTTACAGTGTACATTCAAGAAATGTACATCAAAACATACACATTTTCATTGTATATACAAGAAATGTACATCAAACCATACACATTTTCAGTGTACATTCAAGAAATGTACATCAAAACATACATTTTCATTGTATATACAAGAAATGTACATCAAAACATACACATTTTCATTGTACATTCAAGAAATGTACATGAAAACATATACATTTTCATTGTACATTCAAGAAATGTATATCAAAACATACACATTTTCAGATTACACTCAACAAATGTACATCAAAGCATACACATTTTCATTGTATATACAAAAATGTACATCAAAACATACACATCTTCATTGTACACTAAAGAAATGTACATCAAAACATACAACCTTTCAGTGTACATTCAAGAAATGTACATCAAAACATACACATTTTCATTGTACATTCAAGAAACGTACATCAAAACATACACATTTTCATTGTACATTCAAGAAATGTACATCAAAACATACACATTTTTATTGTACACTCAAGAAATGTACATCAAAACATACACTTTTTCATTGTACATTCAAGAAATGTATAGCAAAACATACACATTTTCATTGTACATTGAAGAAATGTACATCAAAACATACACATTTTCAGTGTACATTCAAGAAATGTATAACAAAAAATACACATTTTCAGTGTACATTCAAGAAATGTACATCAAAACAAACACATTTTCATTGTACACTAAAGAAATGTATATCAAAACATACACATTATCATTGTACATTCAATAAATATACATCAAAACATACACATTTTCATTGTACATTCAAGAAATGTACATCAAAACATACACATTTTCATTGTACACTCAAGAAACGTACATCAAAACATACACATTTTCATTGTACATTCAAGAAATGTACATCAATACATACACATTTTCATTGTACACTCAAGAAATGTACATCAAAACATACACATTTTCATTGTACATTCAAGAAATGTACATCAAAACATACACATTTTCATTGTACACTCAAGAAATGTACTTCAAAACATACACATTTTCAGTGTACATTCAAGGAATGTATATCAAAACATACACATTTTCATTGTACATTCAAGAAATGTACATCAAAACATACACATTTTCATTGTACATTCAAGAAATATACATCAAAACATACACAATTTCATTGTACATTCAAGAAATGTACATCAAAACATACATATTTTCATTGTACACTCAAGAAATGTACATCAAAACATACACATTTTCAGTGTACATTCAAGAAATGTACATCAAAACATACACATTTTCATTGCACATTCAAGAAATGTACATCAAAACATACACATTTTCATTGTACATTCTAGAAATATACATCAAAACATACACATTTTCATTGTACATTCAAGAAATGTACATCAAAACATACACATTTTCATTGTACACTCAAGAAATGTACATCAAAACATACACATTTTCAGTGTACATTCATGAAATGTATATCAAAACATACACATTTTCATTGTACATTCCAGAAATAGACATCAAAACGTACACATTTTCAGTGAACATTCAAGAAATGTACATCAAAACATATACATTTTCATTGTATATACAAGAAATGTACATCAAAACATACACATTTTCAGTCTACATTCAAGAAATGTACATCAAAACATATACATTTTCATTGTACATTCAAGAAATGTATATCAAAACATACACATTTTCAGATTACATTCAAGAAATGAACATCAAAGCATACACATTTTCATTGTATATTTGGGAAATGTACATCAAAACATACACATCTTCATTGTACACTAAAGAAATGTACATCAAAACATACACACTTTCAGTGTACATTCAAGAAATGTACATCAAAACATACACATTTTCATTGTACATTCAAGAAATGTACATCAAAACATACACATTTTCAGTGTACATTCAAGTAATGTATAACAAAAAAATACACATTTTCAGTGTACATTCAAGAAATGGATATCAAAACAAACACATTTTCATTGTACACTAAAGAAATGTATATCAAAACATACACATTTTCATTGTACATTCAAGAAATATACATCAAAACAATCACATTTTCATTGTACATTCAAGAAATGTACATCAAAACATACACCTTTTCATTGTACACTCAAGAAATTTACATCAAAACATACACATTTTCAGTGTACATTCAAGAAATTTACATCAAAACATACACATTTTCATTGTACATTCAAGAAATGTACATCAAAACATACACATTTTCATTGTACATTCTAGAAATATACATCAAAACATACACATTTTCATTGTATAATCAAGAAATGTACATCAAAACATACACATTTTCATTGTACATTCAAGAAATGTACATCAAAACATACACATTTTGAGTGTACATTCAAGCAATATACATCAAAAGATACACATTTTCATTGTATATACCAGAAATGTACATCAAAACATACATATTTTCATTGTACATACAAGAAATGTACATCAAAACATACACATCTTCATTGTATATACCAGAAATGTACATCAAAACATACACATTTTCATTGTATATACAAGAAATGTACATCAAAACATAAACATTTTCCTTGTATATACCAGAAATGTACTTCAAAACATACACATTTTCATTGTACATTCAAGAAATGTACATCAAAACATCCCCATTTTCATTGTATATACCAGAAATGTACATCAAAACATACACATTTTCATTGTACATTCAAGAAATGTACATCAAAACATACACATTTTGAGTGTACATTCAAGAAATATACATCAAAACATACACATTTTCATTGTATATACCAGAAATGCACATCAAAACATACACATTTTCATTGTATATACAAGAAATGTACATCAAAACATACACATTTTCATTGTATATACCAGAAATGTACATCAAAACATACACATTTTCATTGTACAATCAAGAAATGTACATCAAAACATACACATTTTCATTGTACATTCAAGAAATGTACATCAAAACATACACATTTTCATTGTATATACCAGAAATGCACATCAAAACATACACATTTTGAGTGTACATTCAAGAAATATACATCAAAACATACACATTTTCATTGTATATACCAGAAATGCACATCAAAACATACACATTTTCATTGTATATACAAGAAATGGACATCAAAACATACACATTTTCATTGTATATACCAGAAATGTACATCAAAACATACACATTTTCATTGTACAATCAAGAAATGTACATCAAAACATAAACATTTTCATTGTATATACCAGAAATGTACATCAAAACATACACATTTTCATTGTACATTCAAGAAATGTACATCAAAACATACCCATTTTCATTGTATATACCAGAAATGTACATCAAAACATACACATTTTCATTGTACATTCAAGAAATGTACATCAAAACATTCACATTTTGAGTGTACATTCAAGAAATGTACATCAAAACATACACATTTTCATTGTACATTCAAGAGATGTACATCAAAACATACACATTTTCATTGTACACTCAAGAAATGTACATCAAAACATACACATTTTCATTGTACATTCAAGAAATGTACATCAAAACATACACATTTTCATTGTACACTCAAGAAATGTACTTCAAAACATACACATTTTCAGTGTACATTCAAGGAATGTATATCAAAACATACACATTTTCATTGTACATTCAAGAAATGTACATCAAAACATACACATTTTCATTGTACATTCAAGAAATATACATCAAAACATACACATTTTCATTGTACATTCAAGAAATGTACATCAAAACATACACATTTTCATTGTACACTCAAGAAATGTACATCAAAACATACACATTTTCAGTGTACATTCAAGAAATGTACATCAAAACATACACATTTTCATTGCACATTCAAGAAATGTACATCAAAACATACACATTTTCATTGTACATTCTAGAAATATACATCAAAACATACACATTTTCATTGTACATTCAAGAAATGTACATCAAAACATACACATTTTCATTGTACACTCAAGAAATGTACATCAAAACATACACATTTTCAGTGTACATTCATGAAATGTATATCAAAACATACACATTTTCATTGTACATTCCAGAAATAGACATCAAAACGTACACATTTTCAGTGAACATTCAAGAAATGTACATCAAAACATATACATTTTCATTGTATATACAAGAAATGTACATCAAAACATACACATTTTCAGTCTACATTCAAGAAATGTACATGAAAACATATACATTTTTATTGTACATTCAAGAAATGTATATCAAAACATACAGATTTTCAGATTACATTCAAGAAATGAACATCAAAGCATACACATTTTCATTGTATATACAAGAAATGTACATCAAAACATACACACTTTCAGTGTACATTCAAGAAATGTACATCACAACATACACATTTTCATTGTACATTCAAGAAATGTACATCAAAACATACACATTTTCAGTGTACATTCAAGTAATGTATAACAAAAAAATACACATTTTCAGTGTACATTCAAGAAATGGATATCAAAACAAACACATTTTCATTGTACACTAAAGAAATGTATATCAAAACATACACATTTTCATTGTACATTCAAGAAATATACTTTAAAACAATCACATTTTCATTGTACATTCAAGAAATGTACATCAAAACATACACCTTTTCATTGTACACTCAAGAAATTTACATCAAAACATACACATTTTCATTGTACATTCAAGAAATGTACATCAAAACATACACATTTTCATTGTACATTCTAGAAATATACATCAAAACATACACATTTTCATTGTATAATCAAGAAATGTACATCAAAACATACACATTTTCATTGTACATTCAAGAAATGTACATCAAAACATACACATTTTGAGTGTACATTCAAGCAATATACATCAAAAGATACACATTTTCATTGTATATACCAGAAAGATACATCAAAACATACATATTTTCATTGTACATACAAGAAATGTACATCAAAACATACACATTTTCATTGTATATACCAGAAATGTACATCAAAACATACACATTTTCATTGTATATGCAAGAAATGTACATCAAAACATACACATTTTCATTGTATATACCAGAAATGTACATCAAAACATACACATTTTCATTGTACAATCAAGAAATGTACATCAAAACATAAACATTTTCATTGTATATACCAGAAATGTACATCAAAACATACACATTTTCATTGTACATTCAAGAAATGTACATCAAAACATCCCCATTTTCATTGTATATACCAGAAATGTACATCAAAACATACACATTTTCATTGTACATTCAAGAAATGTACATCAAAACATACACATTTTGAGTGTACATTCAAGAAATATACATCAAAACATACACATTTTCATTGTATATACCAGAAATGCACATCAAAACATACACATTTTCATTGTATATACAAGAAATGTACATCAAAACATACACATTTTCATTGTATATACCAGAAATGTACATCAAAACATACACATTTTCATTGTACAATCACGAAATGTACATCAAAACATACACATTTTCATTGTCCATTCAAGAAATGTACATCAAAACATACACATTTTCATTGTATATACCAGAAATGCACATCAAAACATACACATTTTGAGTGTACATTCAAGAAATATACATCAAAACATACACATTTTCATTGTATATACCAGAAATGCACATCAAAACATACACATTTTCATTGTATATACAAGAAATGGACATCAAAACATACACATTTTCATTGTATATACCAGAAATGTACATCAAAACATACACATTTTCATTGTACAATCAAGAAATGTACATCAAAACATACCCATTTTCATTGTATATACCAGAGATGTACATCAAACATACACATTTTCATTGTACATTCAAGAAATGTACATCAAAACATTCACATTTTGAGTGTACATTCAAGAAATGTACATCAAAACATACACATTTTCATTGTAGATTCAAGAGATGTACATCAAAACATACACATTTTCATTGTACCTCAAGAAATCTACATCAAAACATACACATTTTCATTGTACACTCAAGAAATGTACATCAAAACATACACATTTTCATTGTACATTCAAGAAATGTATATCAAAACATACACATTTCCATTGTACATTCAAGAAATGTACATCAAAACATACACATTTTCATTGTATATACCAGAAATGTACATCAAAACATACACATCTTCATTGTACATTCAAGAAATGTACATCAAAACATACACACTTTCATTGTATATACCAGAAATGTACATCAAAACATACACATTTTCATTGTACATTCAAGAAATGTACATCAAAACATACACATTTTCATTGTATATACCAGAAATGTACATCAAAACATACACATTTTCATTGTATATGCAAGAAATGTACATCAAAACATACACATTTTCATTGTATATACCAGAAATGTACATCAAAACATACACATTTTCATTGTACATTCAAGAAATGTACATCAAAACATACACATTTTCATTGTATATACCAGAAATGCACATCAAAACATACACATTTTGAGTGTACATTCAAGAAATATACATCAAAACATACACATTTTCATTGTATATACCAGAAATGCACATCAAAACATACACATTTTCATTGTATATACAAGAAATGGACATCAAAACATACACATTTTCATTGTATATACCAGATATGTACATCAAAACATACACATTTTCATTGTACAATCAAGAAATGTACATCAAAACATAAACATTTTCATTGTATATACCAGAAATGTACATCAAAACATACACATTTTCATTGTACATTCAAGAAATGTACATCAAAACATACCCATTTTCATTGTATATACCAGAAATGTACATCAAAACATACACATTTTCATTGTACATTCAAGAAATGTACATCAAAACATTCACATTTTGAGTGTACATTCAAGAAATGTACATCAAAACATACACATTTTCATTGTACATTCAAGAGATGTACATCAAAACATACACATTTTCATTGTACACTCAAGAAATGTACATCAAAACATACACATTTTCATTGTACATTCAAGAAATGTACATCAAAACATACACATTTTCATTGTACACTCAAGAAATGTACTTCAAAACATACACATTTTCAGTGTACATTCAAGGAATGTATATCAAAACATACACATTTTCATTGTACATTCAAGAAATGTACATCAAAACATACACATTTTCATTGTACATTCAAGAAATATACATCAAAACATACACATTTTCATTGTACATTCAAGAAATGTACATCAAAACATACACATTTTCATTGTACACTCAAGAAATGTACATCAAAACATACACATTTTCAGTGTACATTCAAGAAATGTACATCAAAACATACACATTTTCATTGCACATTCAAGAAATGTACATCAAAACATACACATTTTCATTGTACATTCTAGAAATATACATCAAAACATACACATTTTCATTGTACATTCAAGAAATGTACATCAAAACATACACATTTTCATTGTACACTCAAGAAATGTACATCAAAACATACACATTTTCAGTGTACATTCATGAAATGTATATCAAAACATACACATTTTCATTGTACATTCCAGAAATAGACATCAAAACGTACACATTTTCAGTGAACATTCAAGAAATGTACATCAAAACATATACATTTTCATTGTATATACAAGAAATGTACATCAAAACATACACATTTTCAGTCTACATTCAAGAAATGTACATGAAAACATATACATTTTCATTGTACATTCAAGAAATGTATATCAAAACATACAGATTTTCAGATTACATTCAAGAAATGAACATCAAAGCATACACATTTTCATTGTATATACAAGAAATGTACATCAAAACATACACACTTTCAGTGTACATTCAAGAAATGTACATCAAAACATACACATTTTCATTGTACATTCAAGAAATGTACATCAAAACATACACATTTTCAGTGTACATTCAAGTAATGTATAACAAAAAAATACACATTTTCAGTGTACATTCAAGAAATGGATATCAAAACAAACACATTTTCATTGTACACTAAAGAAATGTATATCAAAACATACACATTTTCATTGTACATTCAAGAAATATACATCAAAACAATCACATTTTCATTGTACATTCAAGAAATGTACATCAAAACATACACCTTTTCATTGTACACTCAAGAAATTTACATCAAAACATACACATTTTCATTGTACATTCAAGAAATGTACATCAAAACATACACATTTTCATTGTACATTCTAGAAATATACATCAAAACATACACATTTTCATTGTATAATCAAGAAATGTACATCAAAACATACACATTTTCATTGTACATTCAAGAAATGTACATCAAAACATACACATTTTGAGTGTACATTCAAGCAATATACATCAAAAGATACACATTTTCATTGTATATACCAGAAAGATACATCAAAACATACATATTTTCATTGTACATACAAGAAATGTACATCAAAACATACACATTTTCATTGTATATACCAGAAATGTACATCAAACCATACACATTTTCATTGTATATGCAAGAAATGTACATCAAAACATACACATTTTCATTGTATATACCAGTAATGTACATCAAAACATACACATTTTCATTGTACAATCAAGAAATGTACATCAAAACATAAACATTTTCATTGTATATACCAGAAATGTACATCAAAACATACACATTTTCATTGTACATTCAAGAAATGTACATCAAAACATCCCCATTTTCATTGTGTATACCAGAAATGTACATCAAAACATACACATTTTCATTGTACATTCAAGAAATGTACATCAAAACATACACATTTTGAGTGTACATTCAAGAAATATACATCAAAACATACACATTTTCATTGTATATACCAGAAATGCACATCAAAACATACACATTTTCATTGTATATACAAGAAATGTACATCAAAACATACACATTTTCATTGTATATACCAGAAATGTACATCAAAACATACACATTTTCATTGTACAATCACGAAATGTACATCAAAACATACACATTTTCATTGTCCATTCAAGAAATGTACATCAAAACATACACATTTTCATTGTATATACCAGAAATGCACATCAAAACATACACATTTTGAGTGTACATTCAAGAAATATACATCAAAACATACACATTTTCATTGTATATACCAGAAATGCACATCAAAACATACACATTTTCATTGTATATACAAGAAATGGACATCAAAACATACACATTTTCATTGTATATACCAGAAATGTACATCAAAACATACACATTTTCATTGTACAATCAAGAAATGTACATCAAAACATACCCATTTTCATTGTATATACCAGAAATGTACATCAAACATACACATTTTCATTGTACATTCAAGAAATGTACATCAAAACATTCACATTTTGAGTGTACATTCAAGAAATGTACATCAAAACATACACATTTTCATTGTAGATTCAAGAGATGTACATCAAAACATACACATTTTCATTGTACCTCAAGAAATCTACATCAAAACATACACATTTTCATTGTACACTCAAGAAATGTACATCAAAACATACACATTTTCATTGTACATTCAAGAAATGTATATCAAAACATACACATTTCCATTGTACATTCAAGAAATGTACATCAAAACATACACATTTTCATTGTATATACCAGGAATGTACATCAAAACATACACATCTTCATTGTACATTCAAGAAATGTACATCAAAACATACACACTTTCATTGTATATACCAGAAATGTACATCAAAACATACACATTTTCATTGTACATTCAAGAAATGTACATCAAAACATACACATTTTGACTGCACATTCTAGAAATATACATCAAAACATACACATTTTCATTGTATATACCAGAAATGCACATCAAAACATTAACATTTTCATTGTACACTCAAGAACTGTATAACAAAAAATACACATTTTCAGTGTACATTCAAGAAATGTACATCAAAACAAACACATTTTCATTGTACACTAAAGAAATGTATATCAAAACATACACATTTTCATTGTATATACAAGAAATGTATATCAAAACATACACATTTTCAGTGTACATTCAAGAAATGTACTTCAAAACATACACATTTTCATTGTATATACAAGTAATGTACATCAAAACATACACATTTTCAGTGTACATTCAAGAAATGTACATCAAGACATACACATTCTCATTGTACATTCAAGAAATGTATATCAAAGCATACACATTTTCAGTGCACATTCAAGAAATGTACATCAAAACATACACATTTTCATTGTATATACAAGAAATGTACATCAAAACCTACACATTTTCAGTATACATTCAAGAAATGTACATGAAAACATATACATTTTCATTGTACATTCAAGAAATGTATATCAAAACATACACATTTTCAGTGTACATTCAAGAAATGTACATCAAAACATACACATTTTCATTGTACACTCAAGAAATGTACTTCAAAACATACACATTTTCATTGTATATGCAAGAAATGTACATCAAAACATACACATTTTCATTGTATATACCAGAAATGTACATCAAAACATACACATTTTCATTGTACATTCAAGAAATGTACATCAAAACATACACATTTTCATTGTATATACCAGAAATGCACATCAAAACATACACATTTTGAGTGTACATTCAAGAAATATACATCAAAACATACACATTTTCATTGTATATACCAGAAATGCACATCAAAACATACACATTTTCATTGTATATACAAGAAATGGACATCAAAACATACACATTTTCATTGTATATACCAGATATGTACATCAAAACATACACATTTTCATTGTACAATCAAGAAATGTACATCAAAACATAAACATTTTCATTGTATATACCAGAAATGTACATCAAAACATACACATTTTCATTGTACATTCAAGAAATGTACATCAAAACATACCCATTTTCATTGTATATACCAGAAATGTACATCAAAACATACACATTTTCATTGTACATTCAAGAAATGTACATCAAAACATTCACATTTTGAGTGTACATTCAAGAAATGTACATCAAAACATACACATTTTCATTGTACATTCAAGAGATGTACATCAAAACATACACATTTTCATTGTACACTCAAGAAATGTACATCAAAACATACACATTTTCATTGTACATTCAAGAAATGTACATCAAAACATACACATTTTCATTGTACACTCAAGAAATGTACTTCAAAACATACACATTTTCAGTGTACATTCAAGGAATGTATATCAAAACATACACATTTTCATTGTACATTCAAGAAATGTACATCAAAACATACACATTTTCATTGTACATTCAAGAAATATACATCAAAACATACACATTTTCATTGTACATTCAAGAAATGTACATCAAAACATACACATTTTCATTGTACACTCAAGAAATGTACATCAAAACATACACATTTTCAGTGTACATTCAAGAAATGTACATCAAAACATACACATTTTCATTGCACATTCAAGAAATGTACATCAAAACATACACATTTTCATTGTACATTCTAGAAATATACATCAAAACATACACATTTTCATTGTACATTCAAGAAATGTACATCAAAACATACACATTTTCATTGTACACTCAAGAAATGTACATCAAAACATACACATTTTCAGTGTACATTCATGAAATGTATATCAAAACATACACATTTTCATTGTACATTCCAGAAATAGACATCAAAACGTACACATTTTCAGTGAACATTCAAGAAATGTACATCAAAACATATACATTTTCATTGTATATACAAGAAATGTACATCAAAACATACACATTTTCAGTCTACATTCAAGAAATGTACATGAAAACATATACATTTTCATTGTACATTCAAGAAATGTATATCAAAACATACAGATTTTCAGATTACATTCAAGAAATGAACATCAAAGCATACACATTTTCATTGTATATACAAGAAATGTACATCAAAACATACACACTTTCAGTGTACATTCAAGAAATGTACATCAAAACATACACATTTTCATTGTACATTCAAGAAATGTACATCAAAACATACACATTTTCAGTGTACATTCAAGTAATGTATAACAAAAAAATACACATTTTCAGTGTACATTCAAGAAATGGATATCAAAACAAACACATTTTCATTGTACACTAAAGAAATGTATATCAAAACATACACATTTTCATTGTACATTCAAGAAATATACATCAAAACAATCACATTTTCATTGTACATTCAAGAAATGTACATCAAAACATACACCTTTTCATTGTACACTCAAGAAATTTACATCAAAACATACACATTTTCATTGTACATTCAAGAAATGTACATCAAAACATACACATTTTCATTGTACATTCTAGAAATATACATCAAAACATACACATTTTCATTGTATAATCAAGAAATGTACATCAAAACATACACATTTTCATTGTACATTCAAGAAATGTACATCAAAACATACACATTTTGAGTGTACATTCAAGCAATATACATCAAAAGATACACATTTTCATTGTATATACCAGAAAGATACATCAAAACATACATATTTTCATTGTACATACAAGAAATGTACATCAAAACATACACATTTTCATTGTATATACCAGAAATGTACATCAAACCATACACATTTTCATTGTATATGCAAGAAATGTACATCAAAACATACACATTTTCATTGTATATACCAGTAATGTACATCAAAACATACACATTTTCATTGTACAATCAAGAAATGTACATCAAAACATAAACATTTTCATTGTATATACCAGAAATGTACATCAAAACATACACATTTTCATTGTACATTCAAGAAATGTACATCAAAACATCCCCATTTTCATTGTGTATACCAGAAATGTACATCAAAACATACACATTTTCATTGTACATTCAAGAAATGTACATCAAAACATACACATTTTGAGTGTACATTCAAGAAATATACATCAAAACATACACATTTTCATTGTATATACCAGAAATGCACATCAAAACATACACATTTTCATTGTATATACAAGAAATGTACATCAAAACATACACATTTTCATTGTATATACCAGAAATGTACATCAAAACATACACATTTTCATTGTACAATCACGAAATGTACATCAAAACATACACATTTTCATTGTCCATTCAAGAAATGTACATCAAAACATACACATTTTCATTGTATATACCAGAAATGCACATCAAAACATACACATTTTGAGTGTACATTCAAGAAATATACATCAAAACATACACATTTTCATTGTATATACCAGAAATGCACATCAAAACATACACATTTTCATTGTATATACAAGAAATGGACATCAAAACATACACATTTTCATTGTATATACCAGAAATGTACATCAAAACATACACATTTTCATTGTACAATCAAGAAATGTACATCAAAACATACCCATTTTCATTGTATATACCAGAAATGTACATCAAACATACACATTTTCATTGTACATTCAAGAAATGTACATCAAAACATTCACATTTTGAGTGTACATTCAAGAAATGTACATCAAAACATACACATTTTCATTGTAGATTCAAGAGATGTACATCAAAACATACACATTTTCATTGTACCTCAAGAAATCTACATCAAAACATACACATTTTCATTGTACACTCAAGAAATGTACATCAAAACATACACATTTTCATTGTACATTCAAGAAATGTATATCAAAACATACACATTTCCATTGTACATTCAAGAAATGTACATCAAAACATACACATTTTCATTGTATATACCAGGAATGTACATCAAAACATACACATCTTCATTGTACATTCAAGAAATGTACATCAAAACATACACACTTTCATTGTATATACCAGAAATGTACATCAAAACATACACATTTTCATTGTACATTCAAGAAATGTACATCAAAACATACACATTTTGACTGCACATTCTAGAAATATACATCAAAACATACACATTTTCATTGTATATACCAGAAATGCACATCAAAACATTAACATTTTCATTGTACACTCAAGAACTGTATAACAAAAAATACACATTTTCAGTGTACATTCAAGAAATGTACATCAAAACAAACACATTTTCATTGTACACTAAAGAAATGTATATCAAAACATACACATTTTCATTGTATATACAAGAAATGTATATCAAAACATACACATTTTCAGTGTACATTCAAGAAATGTACTTCAAAACATACACATTTTCATTGTATATACAAGTAATGTACATCAAAACATACACATTTTCAGTGTACATTCAAGAAATGTACATCAAGACATACACATTCTCATTGTACATTCAAGAAATGTATATCAAAGCATACACATTTTCAGTGCACATTCAAGAAATGTACATCAAAACATACACATTTTCATTGTATATACAAGAAATGTACATCAAAACCTACACATTTTCAGTATACATTCAAGAAATGTACATGAAAACATATACATTTTCATTGTACATTCAAGAAATGTATATCAAAACATACACATTTTCAGTGTACATTCAAGAAATGTACATCAAAACATACACATTTTCATTGTATATACAAGAAATGTACATCAAAACATACACATTTTCATTGTACACTGAAGAAATGTACATCAAAACATACACATTTTCAGTGTACATTCAAGAAATGTACATCAAAACATACACATTTTCATTGTACATTCAAGAAATGTAGATCAAAACATACACATTTTCATTGTTCACTCAAGAAATGTACATCAAAACATACACATTTTCATTGTACATTCAAGAAATGTACATCAAAACATACACATTTTTATTGTACACTCAAGATATGCACATCAAAACATACACTTTTTCATTGTACATTCAAGAAATGTATATCAAAACATACACATTTTCATTGTACATTCAAGAAATGTACATCAAAACATACACATTTTCAGTGTACATTCAAGAAATGTATAACAGAAAATACACATTTTCAGTGTACATTCAAGAAATGTACATCAAAACAAACACATTTTCATTGTACACTAAATAAATGCATATCAAAACATACACATTTTCATTGTACATTCAATAAATATACATCAAAACATACACATTTTCATTGTACATTCAAGAAATGTACATCAAAACATACACATTTTCAGTGTACATTCAAGAAATGTACATCAAAACATACACATTTTCATTGTACATTCAAGAAATGTATATCAAAACATACACATTTTCAGATTGCATTCAAGAAATGAACATCAAAGCATATACATTTTCATTGTATATACAAGAAATGTACATCAAAACATACACACTTTCAGTGTACATTCAAGAAATGTACATCAAAACATACACATTTTCATTGTACATTCAAGAAATGTACATCAAAACATACACATTTTCAGTGTACATTCAAGTAATGTATAACAAAAAAATACACATTTTCAGTGTACATTCAAGAAATGTACATCAAAACAAACACATTTTCATTGTACACTCAAGAAATGTATATCAAAACATACACATTTTCATTGTACATTCAAGAAATATACATCAAAACAATCACATTTTCATTGTACATTCAAGAAATGTACATCAAAACATACACCTTTTCATTGTACACTCAAGAAATGTACATCAAAACACAGATTTTCAGTGTACATTGAAGAAATGTACATCAAAACATACACATTTTCATTGTACATTCAAGAAATGTACATCAAAACATACACATTTTCATTGTACATTCTAGAAATATACATCAAAACATACACATTTTCATTGTATATACAAGAAATGTACATCAAAACATACACATTTTCATTGTACATTCAAGAAATGTACATCAAAACATACACATTTTGAGTGTACATTCAAGCAATATACATCAAAAGATACACATTTTCATTGGATATACCAGAAATGTACATCAAAGCATACACTTTTTCATTGTATATACCAGAAATGTACATCAAACCATACATATTTACATTGTATATACAAGAAATTTACATCAAAACATACACATTTTCACTGTATATACCAGAAATGTACATCAAAACATACACATTTTCATTGTATATACAAGAAATGTACATCAAAACATACACATTTTCATTGTATATACCAGAAATGTACATCAAAACATACACATTTTCATTGTACAATCAAGAAATGTACATCAAAACATAAACATTTTCATTGTATATACCAGAAATGTACATCAAAACATACACATTTTCATTGTATATACCAGAAATGTACATCAAAACATACACATTTTCATTGTACATTCAAGAAATGTACATCAAAACATACACATTTTGAGTGTACATTCAAGAAATATACATCAAAACATACACATTTTCATTGTATATACCAGAAATGCACATCAAAACATACACATTTTCAATGTATATACAAGAAATGTACATCAAAACATACACATCTTCATTGTATATACCAGAAATGTACATCAAAACATACACATTCTCATTGTACAATCAAGAAATGTACATCAAAACATAAACATTGTCATTGTATATACCAGAAATGTACATCAAAACATACACATTTTCATTGTACATTCAAAAAATGTACGTCAAAACATACACATATTCATTGTATATACCAGAAATGCACATCAAAACATACACATTTTGAGTGTACATTCAAGAAATATACATCAAAACATACACATTTTCATTGTATATACCAGAAATGCACATCAAAACATACACATTTTCATTGTATATACAAGAAATGTACATCAAAACATACACATTTTCATTGTATATACCAGAAATGTACATCAAAGCATACACATTTTCATTGTACAATCAAGAAATGTACATCAAAACATAAACATTTTCATTGTATATACCAGACATGTACATCAAAACATACACATTTTCATTGTACATTCAAGAAATGTACATCAAAACATACCCATTTTCATTGTATATACCAGAAATGTACATCAAAACATACACATTTTCATTGTACATTCAAGAAATGTACATCAAAACATACACATTTTGAGTGTACATTCAAGAAATGTACATCAAAACATACACATTTTCATTGTATATACCAGAAATGCACATCAAAACATACACATCTTCATTGTACACTAAAGAAATGTACATCAAAACATACACACTTTGAGTGTACATTCAAGAAATGTACATCAAAACATACACATTTTCATTGTACATTCAAGAAATGTACATCAAAACATACACATTTTCATTGTACACTCAAGAAATGTACTTCAAAACATACACATTTTCAGTGTACATTCAAGAAATGTATATCAAAACATACACATTTTCATTGTACATTCAAGAAATGTACATCAAAACATACACATTTTGATTGTACATTCAAGAAATATACATCAAAACGTACACATTTTCATTGTATATACCAGAAATGCACATCAAAACATTAACATTTTCATTGTACATTCAAGAACTGTATAACAAAAAATACACATTTTCAGTGTACATTCAAGAAATGTACATCAAAACAAACACATTTTCATTGTACACTAAAGAAATGTATATCAAAACATACACATTTTCATTGTATATACAAGAAATGTACATCAAAACATACACATTTTCATTGTACACTAAAGAAATGTACATCAAAACATACACATTTTCAGTGTACATTCAAGAAATGTACACCAAAACATAAACATTTTCATTGTATATACCAGAAATGTACATCAAAACATACACATTTTCATTGTACATTCAAGAAATGTACATCAAAACATACACATTTTCATTGTATATACCAGAAATGCACATCAAAACATACACATTTTGAGTGTACATTCAAGAAATATACATCAAAACATACACATTTTCATTGTATATACCAGAAATGCACATCAAAACATACACATTTTCATTGTATATACAAGAAATGTACATCAAAACATACACATTTTCATTGTATATAACAGAAATGTACATCAAAACATACACATTTTCATTGTACAATCAAGAAATGTACATCAAAACATAAACATTTTCATTGTATATACCAGAAATGTACATAAAAACTTACACATTTTCATTGTACATTCAAGAAATGTACATCAAAACATACCCATTTTCATTGTATATACCAGAAATGTACATCAAAACATACACATTTTCATTGTACATTCAAGAAATGTACATCAAAACATACACATTTTGAGTGTACATTCAAGAAATATACATCAAAACATACACATTTTCATTGTATATACCAGAAATGCACATCAAAACATACACATCTTCATTGTACACTAAAGAAATGTACATCAAAACATACACACTTACAGTGTACATTCAAGAAATGTACATCAAAACATACACATTTTCATTGTACATTCAAGAAATGTACATCAAAACATACACATTTTCAGTGTACATTCAAGAAATGTATAACAGAAAATACACATTTTCAGTGTACATTCAAGAAATGTACATCAAAACAAACACATATTCATTGTACACTAATGAAATGTATATCAAAACATACACATTTTCATTGTACATTCAAGAATTGTACATCAAAACATACACATTTTCAGTGTACATTCAAGAAATGTACATCAAAACAAACACATTTTCATTGTACACTAAAGAAATGTATATCAAAACATACACATTTTCATTGTACATTCAATAAATATACATCAAAACATACACATTTCCAGTGTACATTCAAGAAATGTACATCAAAACATACACATTTTCATTGTATATACAAGAAATGTACATCAAAACATACACATTTTCATTGTAGACTCAAGAAATGTACATCAAAACATACACATTTTGAGTGTACATTCAAGAAATGTACATAAAACTACACATTTTCATTGTATATTCAAGAAATGTACATCAAAACATACACATTTTCATTGTATATACCAGAAATGTACATCAAAACATACACATTTTCATTGTACATTCAAGAAATGTACATCAAAACATACACATTTTCATTGTATATACCAGAAACGTATATCAAAACATACACATTTTCATTGTACATTCAAGAAATGTACATCAAAACATACACATTTTCATTGTATATACCAGAAATGTACATAAAACATACACGTTTTCATTGTACATTCAAGAAATGTACATCAAAACATACACATTTTGACTGCACATTCTAGAAGTATACATCAAAACATACACATTTTCATTGTATATACCAGAAATGCACATCAAAACATACACATTTTCATTGTACATTCAAGAACTGTACATTAAAACATACACATTTTCAGTGTACATTCAAGAAATGTACATCAAAACATACACATTTTCATTGTATATACAAGAAATGTACATCAAAACATACACATTTTCATTGTATATACAAGAAATGTATATCAAAACATACACATTTTCAGTGTACATTCAAGAAATGTACATCAAAACATACACATTTTCATTGTATATACAAGTAATGTACATCAAAACATACACATTTTCAGTGTACATTCAAGAATTGTACATCAAGACATACACATTTTCATTGTACATTCAAGAAATGTATATCATAACATACACATTTTCAGCGCACATTCAAGAAATGTACATCAAAACATACACATTTTCATTGTATATACAAGAAATGTACATCAAAACATACACATTTTCAGAATACATTCAAGAAATGTACTTGAAAACATGTACATTTTCATTGTACATTCAAGAAATGTATATCAAAACATACACATTTTCAGTGTACATTCAAGAAATGTACATCAAAACATACACATTTTCATTGTATATACAAGAAATGTACATCAAAACATACACATTTTCATTGTACACTGAAGAAATGTACACCAAAACATACACATTTTCAGTGTACATTCAACAAATGTACATCAAAACATACACATTTTCATTGTACATTCAAGAAATGTAGATCAAAACATACACATTTTCATTGTACATTCCAGAAATGTACATCAAAACATACACATTTTTATTGTACACTCAAGAAATGTACATCAAAACATACACATTTTCATTGTACACTCAAGAAATGTACTTCAAAACATACACATTTTCAGTGTACATTCAAGGAATGTATATCAAAACATACACATTTTCATTGTACATTCAAGAAATGTACATCAAAACATACACATTTTCATTGTACATTCAAGAAATATACATAAAATCATACACATTTTCATTGTACATTCAAGAAATGTACATCAAAACATACACATTTTCATTGTACACTCAAGAAATGTACATCAAAACATACACATTTTCAGTGTACATTCAAGAAATGTACATCAAAACATACACATTTTCATTGTACATTCAAGAAATGTACATCAAAACATACACATTTTCATTGTACATTCTAGAAATATGCATCAAAACATACACATTTTCATTGTACATTCAAGAAATGTACATCAAAACATACACATTTTCATTGTACACTCAAGAAATGTACATCAAAACATACACATTTTCAGTGTACATTCATGAAATGTATATCAAAACATACACATTTTCATTGTACATTCCAGAAATAGACATCAAAACGTACACATTTTCAGTGAACATTCAAGAAATGTACATCAAAACATATACATTTTC
Organism: Tenodera sinensis; assembly: GCA_030765045.1. NCBI lineage: Eukaryota > Metazoa > Arthropoda > Insecta > Mantodea > Mantidae > Tenodera > Tenodera sinensis. Next base: position 109,323,022 of record CM060970.1, on the reverse strand, counting down.
ATTGTATATACAAGAAATGTACATCAAAACATACACATTTTCAGTCTACATTCAAGAAATGTACATGAAAACATATACATTTTCATTGTACATTCAAGAAATGTATATCAAAACATATACATTTTCAGATTACATTCAAGAAATGAACATCAAAGCATACACATTTTCATTGTATATACAAGAAATGTACATCAAAACATACACATCTTCATTGTACACTAAAGAAATGTACATCAAAACATACACACTTTCAGTGTACATTCAAGAAATGTACATCAAAACATACACATTTTCATTGTACATTCAAGAAATGTACATCAAAACATACACATTTTCAGTGTACATTCAAGTAATGTATAACAAAAAAATACACATTTTCAGTGTACATTCAAGAAATGTATATCAAAACAAACACATTTTCATTGTACACTAAAGAAATGTATATCAAAACATACACATTTTCATTGTACATTCAAGAAATATACATCAAAACAATCACATTTTCATTGTACATTCAAGAAATGTACATCAAAACATACACTTTTTCATTGTACACTCAAGAAATGTACATAAAAACATACACATTTTCAGTGTAGATTCAAGAAATGTACATCAAAACATACACATTTTCATTGTACATTCAAGAAATGTACATCAAAACATACACATTTTCATTGTACATTCTAGAAATATACATCAAAACATACACATTTTCATTGTATATACAAGAAATGTACATCAAAACATACACATTTTCATTGTACATTCAAGAAATGTACATCAAAACATACACATTTTGAGTGTACATTCAAGCAATATACATCAAAAGATACACATTTTCATTGTATATACCAGAAATGTACATCAAAACATACATATTTTCATTGTATATACAAGAAATGTACATCAAAACATACACATTTTCATTGTATATACCAGAAATGTTCATCAAAACATACACATTTTCATTGTATATACAAGAAATGTACATCAAAACATACACATTTTCATTGTATATACCAGAAATGTACATCAAAACATACACATTTTCATTGTACAATCAAGAAATGTACATCAAAACATAAACATTTTCATTGTATATACCAGAAATGTACATCAAAACATACACATTTTCATTGTACATTCAAGAAATGTACATCAAAACATACCCATTTTCATTGTATATACCAGAAATGTACATCAAAACATACACATTTTCATTGTACATTCAAGAAATGTACATCAAAACATACACATTTTGAATGTACATTCAAGAAATATACATCAAAACATACACATTTTCATTGTATATACCAGAAATGCACATCAAAACATACACATTTTCATTGTATATACAAGAAATGTACATCAAAACATACACATTTTCATTGTATATACCAGAAATGTACCTCAAAACATACACATTTTCATTGTACATTCAAGAAATGTACATCAAAACATACACATTTTCATTGTATATACCAGAAATGCACATCAAAACATACACATTTTGAGTGTACATTCAAGAGATATACATCAAAACATACACATTTTCATTGTATATACCAGAAATGCACATCAAAACATACACATTTTCATTGTATATACAAGAAATGGACATCAAAACATACACATTTTCATTGTATATACCAGAAATGTACATCAAAACATACACATTTTCATTGTACAATCAAGAAATGTACATCAAAACATAAACATTTTCATTGTATATACCAGAAATGTACATCAAAACATACACATTTTCATTGTACATTCAAGAAATGTACATCAAAACATACCCATTTTCATTGTATATACCAGAAATGTACATGAAAACATACACATTTTCATTGTACATTCAAGAAATGTACATCAAAACATTCACATTTTGAGTGTACATTCAAGAAATATACATCAAAACATACACATTTTCATTGTATATACCAGAAATGCACATCAAAACATACACATCTTCATTGTACACTAAAGAAATGTACATCAAAACATACACACTTTCAGTGTACATTCAAGAAATGTACATCAAAACATACACATTTTCATTGTACATTCAAGAAATGTACATCAAAACATACACATTTTCAGTGTACATTCAAGAAATGTATAACAAAAAATACACATTTTCAGTGTACATTCAAGAAATGTACATCAAAACAAACACATTTTCATTGTACACTAATGAAATGTATATCAAAACATACACATTTTCATTGTACATTCAAGAAATGTACTTCAAAACATACACATTTTCAGTGTACATTCAAGAAATGTACATCAAAACAAACACATTTTCATTGTACACTAAAGAAATGTATATCAAAACATACACATTTTCATTGTACATTCAATAAATATACATCAAAACATACACATTTTCAGTGTACATTCAAGAAATGTACATCAAAACATACACATTTTCATTGTATATACAAGAAATGTACATCAAAACATACACATTTTCATTGTACACTAAAGAAATGTACATCAAAACATACACATTTTCAGTGTACATTCAAGAAATGTACATCAAAACATACACATTTTCATTGTACATTCAAGAAATGTAGATCAAAACACACATTTTGATTGTACATTCAAGAAATGTACATCAAAACATACACATTTTCACTGTACATTCAAGAAATGTACATCAAAACATACACATTTTCATTGTACATTCAAGAAATATACATCAAAACATACACATTTTCATTGTACATTCAAGAAATGTACATCAAAACATACACATTTTCATTGTACACTCAAGAAATGTACATCAAAACATACACATTTTCAGTGTACATTCAAGAAATGTATATCAAAACATACACATTTTCATTGTACATTCAAGAAATGTACATCAAAACATACACATTTTCATTGTACATTCAAGAAATATACATCAAATCATACACATTTTCATTGTATATACAAGAAATGTACATCAAAACATACACATTTTCATTGTACATTCAAGAAATGTACATGAAAACATATACATTTTCATTGTACATTCAAGAAATGTATATCAAAACATACACATTTTCAGATTACACTCAACAAATGTACATCAAAGCATACACATTTTCATTGTATATACAAAAATGTACATCAAAACATACACATCTTCATTGTACACTAAAGAAATGTACATCAAAACATACACACTTTCAGTGTACATTCAAGAAATGTACATCAAAACATACACATTTTCATTGTACATTCAAGAAATGTACATCAAAACATACACATTTTCATTGTATATACCAGAAATGTACATCAAAACATACAAATTTTCATTGTACATTCAAGAAATGTACATCAAAACATACACATTTTCATTGTATATACCAGAAATGTACATAAAACATACACGTTTTCATTGTACATTCAAGAAATGTACATCAAAACATACACATTTTGACTGCACATTCTAGAAGTATACATCAAAACATACACATTTTCATTGTATATACCAGAAATGCACATCAAAACATACACATTTTCATTGTACATTCAAGAACTGTACATTAAAACATACACATTTTCAGTGTACATTCAAGAAATGTACATCAAAACATTTACATTTTCATTGTATATACAAGAAATGTACATCAAAACATACACATTTTCATTGTATATACAAGAAATGTATATCAAAACATACACATTTTCAGTGTACATTCAAGAAATGTACATCAAAACATACACATTTTCATTGTATATACAAGTAATGTACATCAAAACATACACATTTTCAGTGTACATTCAAGAATTGTACATCAAGACATACACATTTTCATTGTACATTCAAGAAATGTATATCAAAACATACACATTTTCAGCGCACATTCAAGAAATGTACATCAAAACACACACATTTTCATTGTATATACAAGAAATGTACATCAAAACATACACATTTTCAGAATACATTCAAGAAATGTACTTGAAAACATGTACATTTTCATTGTACATTCAAGAAATGTATATCAAAACATACACATTTTCAGTGTACATTCAAGAAATGTACATCAAAACATACACATTTTCATTGTATATACAAGAAATGTACATCAAAACATACACATTTTCATTGTACACTGAAGAAATGTACACCAAAACATACACATTTTCAGTGTATATTCAACAAATGTACAGCAAAACATACACATTTTCATTGTACATTCAAGAAATGTAGATCAAAACTTACACATTTTCATTGTACACTCAAGAAATGTACATCAAAACATACACATTTTCATTGTACATTCCAGAAATGTACATCAAAACATACACATTTTTATTGTACACTCAAGAAATGTACATCAAAACATACACATTTTCATTGTACACTCAAGAAATGTACTTCAAAACATACACATTTTCAGTGTACATTCAAGGAATGTATATCAAAACATACACATTTTCATTGTACATTCAAGAAATGTACATCAAAACATACACATTTTCATTGTACATTCAAGAAATATACATCAAATCATACACATTTTCATTGTACATTCAAGAAATGTACATCAAAACATACACATTTTCATTGTACACTCAAGAAATGTACATCAAAACATACACATTTTCAGTGTACATTCAAGAAATGTACATCAAAACATACACATTTTCATTGTACATTAAAGAAATGTACATCAAAACATACACATTTTCATTGTACATTCTAGAAATATGCATCAAAACATACACATTTTCATTGTACATTCAAGAAATGTACATCAAAACATACACATTTTCATTGTACACTCAAGAAATGTACATCAAAACATACACATTTTCAGTGTACATTCATGAAATGTATATCAAAACATACACATTTTCATTGTACATTCCAGAAATAGACATCAAAACGTACACATTTTCAGTGAACATTCAAGAAATGTACATCAAAACATATACATTTTCATTGTATATACAAGAAATGTACATCAAAACATACACATTTTCAGTCTACATTCAAGAAATGTACATGAAAACATATACATTTTCATTGTACATTCAAGAAATGTATATCAAAACATACACATTTTCAGATTACATTCAAGAAATGAACATCAAAGCATACACATTTTCATTGTATATACAAGAAATGTACATCAAAACATACACATCTTCATTGTACACTAAAGAAATGTACATCAAAACATACACACTTTCAGTGTACATTCAAGAAATGTACATCAAAACATACACATTTTCATTGTACATTCAAGAAATGTACATCAAAACATACACATTTTCAGTGTACATTCAAGAAATGTACATCAAAACATACACATTTTCAGTGTACATTCAAGTAATGTATAACAAAAAAATACACATTTTCAGTGTACATTCAAGAAATGTATATCAAAACAAACACATTTTCATTGTACACTAAAGAAATGTATATCAAAACATACACATTTTCATTGTACATTCAAGAAATATACATCAAAACAATCACATTTTCATTGTACATTCAAGAAATGTACATCAAAACATACACCTTTTCATTGTACACTCAAGAAATGTACATAAAAACATACACATTTTCAGTGTAGATTCAAGAAATGTACATCAAAACATACACATTTTCATTGTACATTCAAGAAATGTACATCAAAACATACACATTTTCATTGTACATTCTAGAAATATACATCAAAACATACACATTTTCATTGTATATACAAGAAATGTACATCAAAACATACACATTTTCATTGTACATTCAAGAAATGTACATCAAAACATACACATTTTGAGTGTACATTCAAGCAATATACATCAAAAGATACACATTTTCATTGTATATACCAGAAATGTACATCAAAACATACATATTTTCATTGTATATACAAGAAATGTACATCAAAACATACACATTTTCATTGTATATACCAGAAATGTTCATCAAAACATACACATTTTCATTGTATATACAAGAAATGTACATCAAAACATACACATTTTCATTGTATATACCAGAAATGTACATCAAAACATACACATTTTCATTGTACAATCAAGAAATGTACATCAAAACATAAACATTTTCATTGTATATACCAGAAATGTACATCAAAACATACACATTTTCATTGTACATTCAAGAAATGTACATCAAAACATACCCATTTTCATTGTATATACCAGAAATGTACATCAAAACATACACATTTTCATTGTACATTCAAGAAATGTACATCAAAACATACACATTTTGAATGTACATTCAAGAAATATACATCAAAACATACACATTTTCATTGTATATACCAGAAATGCACATCAAAACATACATATTTTCATTGTATATACAAGAAATGTACATCAAAACATACACATTTTCATTGTATATACCAGAAATGTACATCAAAACATACACATTTTCATTGTACAATCAAGAAGTGTACATCAAAGCATAAACATTTTCATTGTATATACCAGAAATATACATCAAAACATACACATTTTCATTGTACATTCAAGAAATGTACATCAAAACATACACATTTTCATTGTATATACAAGAAATGCACATCAAAACATACACATTTTGAGTGTACATTCAAGAGATATACATCAAAACATACACATTTTCATTGTATATACTAGAAATGCACATCAAAACATACACATTTTCATTGTATATACAAGAAATGGACATCAAAACATACACATTTTCATTGTATATACCAGAAATGTACATCAAAACATACACATTTTCATTGTACAATCAAGAAATGTACATCAAAACATAAACATTTTCATTGTATATACCAGAAATGTACATCAAAACATACACATTTTCATTGTACATTCAAGAAATGTACATCAAAACATACCCATTTTCATTGTATATACCAGAAATGTACATGAAAACATACACATTTTCATTGTACATTCAAGAAATGTACATCAAAACATTCACATTTTGAGTGTACATTCAAGAAATATACATCAAAACATACACATTTTCATTGTATATACCAGAAATGCACATCAAAACATACACATCTTCATTGTACACTAAAGAAATGTACATCAAAACATACACACTTTCAGTGTACATTCAAGAAATGTACATCAAAACATACACATTTTCATTGTACATTCAAGAAATGTACATCAAAACATACACATTTTCAGTGTACATTCAAGAAATGTATAACAAAAAATACACATTTTCAGTGTACATTCAAGAAATGTACATCAAAACAAACACATTTTCATTGTACACTAATGAAATGTATATCAAAACATACACATTTTCATTGTACATTCAAGAAATGTACTTCAAAACATACACATTTTCAGTGTACATTCAAGAAATGTACATCAAAACAAACACATTTTCATTGTACACTAAAGAAATGTATATCAAAACATACACATTTTCATTGTACATTCAATAAATATACATCAAAACATACACATTTTCAGTGTACATTCAAGAAATGTACATCAAAACATACACATTTTCATTGTATATACAAGAAATGTACATCAAAACATACACATTTTCATTGTACACTAAAGAAATGTACATCAAAACATACACATTTTCAGTGTACATTCAAGAAATGTACATCAAAACATACACATTTTCATTGTACATTCAAGAAATGTAGATCAAAACACACATTTTGATTGTACATTCAAGAAATGTACATCAAAACATACACATTTTCACTGTACATTCAAGAAATGTACATCAAAACATACACATTTTCATTGTACATTCAAGAAATATACATCAAAACATACACATTTTCATTGTACATTCAAGAAATGTACATCAAAACATACACATTTTCATTGTACACTCAAGAAATGTACATCAAAACATACACATTTTCAGTGTACATTCAAGAAATGTATATCAAAACATACACATTTACAGTGTACATTCAAGAAATGTACATCAAAACATACACACTTTCATTGTATATACAAGAAATGTACATCAAACCATACACATTTTCAGTGTACATTCAAGAAATGTACATCAAAACATACATTTTCATTGTATATACAAGAAATGTACATCAAAACATACACATTTTCATTGTACATTCAAGAAATGTACATGAAAACATATACATTTTCATTGTACATTCAAGAAATCTATATCAAAACATACACATTTTCAGATTACACTCAACAAATGTACATCAAAGCATACACATTTTCATTGTATATACAAAAATGTACATCAAAACATACACATCTTCATTGTACACTAAAGAAATGTACATCAAAACATACACACTTTCAGTGTACATTCAAGAAATGTACATCAAAACATACACATTTTCATTGTACATTCAAGAAATGTACATCAAAACATACACATTTTCAGTGTACATTCAAGAAATGTATAACAAAAAATACACATTTTCAGTGTACATTCAAGAAATGTACATCAAAACAAACACATTTTCATTGTACACTAATGAAATGTATATCAAAACATACACATTTTCATTGTACATTCAAGAAATGTACTTCAAAACATACACATTTTCAGTGTACATTCAAGAAATGTACATCAAAACAAACACATTTTCATTGTACACTAAAGAAATGTATATCAAAACATACACATTTTCATTGTACATTCAATAAATATACATCAAAACATACACATTTTCAGTGTACATTCAAGAAATGTACATCAAAACATACACATTTTCATTGTATATACAAGAAATGTACATCAAAACATACACATTTTCATTGTACACTAAAGAAATGTACATCAAAACATACACATTTTCAGTGTACATTCAAGAAATGTACATCAAAACATACACATTTTCATTGTACATTCAAGAAATGTAGATCAAAACACACATTTTGATTGTACATTCAAGAAATGTACATCAAAACATACACATTTTCACTGTACATTCAAGAAATGTACATCAAAACATACACATTTTCATTGTACATTCAAGAAATATACATCAAAACATACACATTTTCATTGTACATTCAAGAAATGTACATCAAAACATACACATTTTCATTGTACACTCAAGAAATGTACATCAAAACATACACATTTTCAGTGTACATTCAAGAAATGTATATCAAAACATACACATTTTCATTGTACATTCAAGAAATGTACATCAAAACATACACATTTTCATTGTACATTCAAGAAATATACATCAAATCATACACATTTTCATTGTATATACAAGAAATGTACATCAAAACATACACATTTTCATTGTACATTCAAGAAATGTACATGAAAACATATACATTTTCATTGTACATTCAAGAAATGTATATCAAAACATACACATTTTCAGATTACACTCAACAAATGTACATCAAAGCATACACATTTTCATTGTATATACAAAAATGTACATCAAAACATACACATCTTCATTGTACACTAAAGAAATGTACATCAAAACATACACACTTTCAGTGTACATTCAAGAAATGTACATCAAAACATACACATTTTCATTGTACATTCAAGAAATGTACATCAAAACATACACATTTTCATTGTATATACCAGAAATGTACATCAAAACATACAAATTTTCATTGTACATTCAAGAAATGTACATCAAAACATACACATTTTCATTGTATATACCAGAAATGTACATAAAACATACACGTTTTCATTGTACATTCAAGAAATGTACATCAAAACATACACATTTTGACTGCACATTCTAGAAGTATACATCAAAACATACACATTTTCATTGTATATACCAGAAATGCACATCAAAACATACACATTTTCATTGTACATTCAAGAACTGTACATTAAAACATACACATTTTCAGTGTACATTCAAGAAATGTACATCAAAACATTTACATTTTCATTGTATATACAAGAAATGTACATCAAAACATACACATTTTCATTGTATATACAAGAAATGTATATCAAAACATACACATTTTCAGTGTACATTCAAGAAATGTACATCAAAACATACACATTTTCATTGTATATACAAGTAATGTACATCAAAACATACACATTTTCAGTGTACATTCAAGAATTGTACATCAAGACATACACATTTTCATTGTACATTCAAGAAATGTATATCAAAACATACACATTTTCAGCGCACATTCAAGAAATGTACATCAAAACACACACATTTTCATTGTATATACAAGAAATGTACATCAAAACATACACATTTTCAGAATACATTCAAGAAATGTACTTGAAAACATGTACATTTTCATTGTACATTCAAGAAATGTATATCAAAACATACACATTTTCAGTGTACATTCAAGAAATGTACATCAAAACATACACATTTTCATTGTATATACAAGAAATGTACATCAAAACATACACATTTTCATTGTACACTGAAGAAATGTACACCAAAACATACACATTTTCAGTGTATATTCAACAAATGTACATCAAAACATACACATTTTCATTGTACATTCAAGAAATGTAGATCAAAACTTACACATTTTCATTGTACACTCAAGAAATGTACATCAAAACATACACATTTTCATTGTACATTCCAGAAATGTACATCAAAACATACACATTTTTATTGTACACTCAAGAAATGTACATCAAAACATACACATTTTCATTGTACACTCAAGAAATGTACTTCAAAACATACACATTTTCAGTGTACATTCAAGGAATGTATATCAAAACATACACATTTTCATTGTACATTCAAGAAATGTACATCAAAACATACACATTTTCATTGTACATTCAAGAAATATACATCAAATCATACACATTTTCATTGTACATTCAAGAAATGTACATCAAAACATACACATTTTCATTGTACACTCAAGAAATGTACATCAAAACATACACATTTTCAGTGTACATTCAAGAAATGTACATCAAAACATACACATTTTCATTGTACATTAAAGAAATGTACATCAAAACATACACATTTTCATTGTACATTCTAGAAATATGCATCAAAACATACACATTTTCATTGTACATTCAAGAAATGTACATCAAAACATACACATTTTCATTGTACACTCAAGAAATGTACATCAAAACATACACATTTTCAGTGTACATTCATGAAATGTATATCAAAACATACACATTTTCATTGTACATTCCAGAAATAGACATCAAAACGTACACATTTTCAGTGAACATTCAAGAAATGTACATCAAAACATATACATTTTCATTGTATATACAAGAAATGTACATCAAAACATACACATTTTCAGTCTACATTCAAGAAATGTACATGAAAACATATACATTTTCATTGTACATTCAAGAAATGTATATCAAAACATACACATTTTCAGATTACATTCAAGAAATGAACATCAAAGCATACACATTTTCATTGTATATACAAGAAATGTACATCAAAACATACACATCTTCATTGTACACTAAAGAAATGTACATCAAAACATACACACTTTCAGTGTACATTCAAGAAATGTACATCAAAACATACACATTTTCATTGTACATTCAAGAAATGTACATCAAAACATACACATTTTCAGTGTACATTCAAGAAATGTACATCAAAACATACACATTTTCAGTGTACATTCAAGTAATGTATAACAAAAAAATACACATTTTCAGTGTACATTCAAGAAATGTATATCAAAACAAACACATTTTCATTGTACACTAAAGAAATGTATATCAAAACATACACATTTTCATTGTACATTCAAGAAATATACATCAAAACAATCACATTTTCATTGTACATTCAAGAAATGTACATCAAAACATACACCTTTTCATTGTACACTCAAGAAATGTACATAAAAACATACACATTTTCAGTGTAGATTCAAGAAATGTACATCAAAACATACACATTTTCATTGTACATTCAAGAAATGTACATCAAAACATACACATTTTCATTGTACATTCTAGAAATATACATCAAAACATACACATTTTCATTGTATATACAAGAAATGTACATCAAAACATACACATTTTCATTGTACATTCAAGAAATGTACATCAAAACATACACATTTTGAGTGTACATTCAAGCAATATACATCAAAAGATACACATTTTCATTGTATATACCAGAAATGTACATCAAAACATACATATTTTCATTGTATATACAAGAAATGTACATCAAAACATACACATTTTCATTGTATATACCAGAAATGTTCATCAAAACATACACATTTTCATTGTATATACAAGAAATGTACATCAAAACATACACATTTTCATTGTATATACCAGAAATGTACATCAAAACATACACATTTTCATTGTACAATCAAGAAATGTACATCAAAACATAAACATTTTCATTGTATATACCAGAAATGTACATCAAAACATACACATTTTCATTGTACATTCAAGAAATGTACATCAAAACATACCCATTTTCATTGTATATACCAGAAATGTACATCAAAACATACACATTTTCATTGTACATTCAAGAAATGTACATCAAAACATACACATTTTGAATGTACATTCAAGAAATATACATCAAAACATACACATTTTCATTGTATATACCAGAAATGCACATCAAAACATACATATTTTCATTGTATATACAAGAAATGTACATCAAAACATACACATTTTCATTGTATATACCAGAAATGTACATCAAAACATACACATTTTCATTGTACAATCAAGAAGTGTACATCAAAGCATAAACATTTTCATTGTATATACCAGAAATGTACATCAAAACATACACATTTTCATTGTACATTCAAGAAATGTACATCAAAACATACACATTTTCATTGTATATACAAGAAATGCACATCAAAACATACACATTTTGAGTGTACATTCAAGAGATATACATCAAAACATACACATTTTCATTGTATATACTAGAAATGCACATCAAAACATACACATTTTCATTGTATATACAAGAAATGGACATCAAAACATACACATTTTCATTGTATATACCAGAAATGTACATCAAAACATACACATTTTCATTGTACAATCAAGAAATGTACATCAAAACATAAACATTTTCATTGTATATACCAGAAATGTACATCAAAACATACACATTTTCATTGTACATTCAAGAAATGTACATCAAAACATACCCATTTTCATTGTATATACCAGAAATGTACATGAAAACATACACATTTTCATTGTACATTCAAGAAATGTACATCAAAACATTCACATTTTGAGTGTACATTCAAGAAATATACATCAAAACATACACATTTTCATTGTATATACCAGAAATGCACATCAAAACATACACATCTTCATTGTACACTAAAGAAATGTACATCAAAACATACACACTTTCAGTGTACATTCAAGAAATGTACATCAAAACATACACATTTTCATTGTACATTCAAGAAATGTACATCAAAACATACACATTTTCAGTGTACATTCAAGAAATGTATAACAAAAAATACACATTTTCAGTGTACATTCAAGAAATGTACATCAAAACAAACACATTTTCATTGTACACTAATGAAATGTATATCAAAACATACACATTTTCATTGTACATTCAAGAAATGTACTTCAAAACATACACATTTTCAGTGTACATTCAAGAAATGTACATCAAAACAAACACATTTTCATTGTACACTAAAGAAATGTATATCAAAACATACACATTTTCATTGTACATTCAATAAATATACATCAAAACATACACATTTTCAGTGTACATTCAAGAAATGTACATCAAAACATACACATTTTCATTGTATATACAAGAAATGTACATCAAAACATACACATTTTCATTGTACACTAAAGAAATGTACATCAAAACATACACATTTTCAGTGTACATTCAAGAAATGTACATCAAAACATACACATTTTCATTGTACATTCAAGAAATGTAGATCAAAACACACATTTTGATTGTACATTCAAGAAATGTACATCAAAACATACACATTTTCACTGTACATTCAAGAAATGTACATCAAAACATACACATTTTCATTGTACATTCAAGAAATATACATCAAAACATACACATTTTCATTGTACATTCAAGAAATGTACATCAAAACATACACATTTTCATTGTACACTCAAGAAATGTACATCAAAACATACACATTTTCAGTGTACATTCAAGAAATGTATATCAAAACATACACATTTACAGTGTACATTCAAGAAATGTACATCAAAACATACACACTTTCATTGTATATACAAGAAATGTACATCAAACCATACACATTTTCAGTGTACATTCAAGAAATGTACATCAAAACATACATTTTCATTGTATATACAAGAAATGTACATCAAAACATACACATTTTCATTGTACATTCAAGAAATGTACATGAAAACATATACATTTTCATTGTACATTCAAGAAATCTATATCAAAACATACACATTTTCAGATTACACTCAACAAATGTACATCAAAGCATACACATTTTCATTGTATATACAAAAATGTACATCAAAACATACACATCTTCATTGTACACTAAAGAAATGTACATCAAAACATACACACTTTCAGTGTACATTCAAGAAATGTACATCAAAACATACACATTTTCATTGTACATTCAAGAAATGTACATCAAAACATACACATTTTCATTGTATATACCAGAAATATACATCAAAACATACACATTTTCATTGTACATTCAAGAAATGTACATCAAAACATACACATTTTCATTGTATATACCAGAAATGTACATAAAACATACACGTTTTCATTGTACATTCAAGAAATGTACATCAAAACATACACATTTTGACTGCACATTCTAGAAGTATACATCAAAACATACACATTTTCATTGTATATACCAGAAATGCACATCAAAACATACACATTTTCATTGTACATTCAAGAACTGTACATTAAAACATACACATTTTCAGTGTACATTCAAGAAATGTACATCAAAACATACACATTTTCATTGTATATACAAGAAATGTACATTAAAACATACACATTTTCATTGTATATACAAGAAATGTATATCAAAACATACACATTTTCAGTGTACATTCAAGAAATGTACATCAAAACATACACATTTTCATTGTATATACAAGTAATGTACATCAAAACATACACATTTTCAGTGTACATTCAAGAATTGTACATCAAGACATACACATTTTCATTGTACATTCAAGAAATGTATATCAAAACATACACATTTTCAGCGCACATTCAAGAGATGTACATCAAAACACACACATTTTCATTGTATATACAAGAAATGTACATCAAAACATACACATTTTCAGAATACATTCAAGAAATGTACTTGAAAACATGTACATTTTCATTGTACATTCAAGAAATGTATATCAAAACATACACATTTTCAGTGTACATTCAAGAAATGTACATCAAAACATACACATTTTCATTGTATATACAAGAAATGTACATCAAAACATACACATTTTCATTGTACACTGAAGAAATGTACACCAAAACATACACATTTTCAGTGTATATTCAACAAATGTACATCAAAACATACACATTTTCATTGTACATTCAAGAAATGTAGATCAAAACTTACACATTTTCATTGTACACTCAAGAAATGTACATCAAAACATACACATTTTCATTGTACATTCCAGAAATGTACATCAAAACATACACATTTTTATTGTACACTCAAGAAATGTACATCAAAACATACACATTTTCATTGTACACTCAAGAAATGTACTTCAAAACATACACATTTTCAGTGTACATTCAAGGAATGTATATCAAAACATACACATTTTCATTGTACATTCAAGAAATGTACATCAAAACATACACATTTTCATTGTACATTCAAGAAATATACATCAAATCATACACATTTTCATTGTACATTCAAGAAATGTACATCAAAACATACACATTTTCATTGTACACTCAAGAAATGTACATCAAAACATACACATTTTCAGTGTACATTCAAGAAATGTACATCAAAACATACACATTTTCATTGTACATTCAAGAAATGTACATCAAAACATACACATTTTCATTGTACATTCTAGAAATATGCATCAAAACATACACATTTTCATTGTACATTCAAGAAATGTACATCAAAACATACACATTTTCATTGTACACTCAAGAAATGTACATCAAAACATACACATTTTCAGTGTACATTCATGAAATGTATATCAAAACATACACATTTTCATTGTACATTCCAGAAATAGACATCAAAACGTACACATTTTCAGTGAACATTCAAGAAATGTACATCAAAACATATACATTTTCATTGTATATACAAGAAATGTACATCAAAACATACACATTTTCAGTCTACATTCAAGAAATGTACATGAAAACATATACATTTTCATTGTACATTCAAGAAATGTATATCAAAACATACACATTTTCAGATTACATTCAAGAAATGAACATCAAAGCATACACATTTTCATTGTATATACAAGAAATGTACATCAAAACATACACATCTTCATTGTACACTAAAGAAATGTACATCAAAACATACACACTTTCAGTGTACATTCAAGAAATGTACATCAAAACATACACATTTTCATTGTACATTCAAGTAATGTATAACAAAAAAATACACATTTTCAGTGTACATTCAAGAAATGTATATCAAAACAAACACATTTTCATTGTACACTAAAGAAATGTATATCAAAACATACACATTTTCATTGTACGTTCAAGAAATATACATCAAAACAATCACATTTTCATTGTACATTCAAGAAATGTACATCAAAACATACACCTTTTCATTGTACACTCAAGAAATGTACATAAAAACATACACATTTTCAGTGTACATTCAAGAAATGTACATCAAAACATACACATTTTCATTGTACATTCAAGAAATGTACATCAAAACATACACATTTTCATTGTACATTCTAGAAATATACATCAAAACATACACATTTTCATTGTACAATCAAGAAGTGTACATCAAAACATAAACACTTTCATTGTATATACCAGAAATGTACATCAAAACATACACATTTTCATTGTACATTCAAGAAATGTACATCAAAACATACACATTTTCATTGTATATACCAGAAATGCACATCAAAACATACACATTTTGAGTGTACATTCAAGAAATATACATCAAAACATACACATTTTCATTGTATATACCAGAAATGCACATCAAAACATACACATTTTCATTGTATATACAAGAAATGGACATCAAAACATACACATTTTCATTGTATATACCAGAAATGTACATCAAAACATACACATTTTCATTGTACAATCAAGAAATGTACATCAAAACATAAACATTTTCATTGTATATACCAGAAATGTACATCAAAACATACACATTTTCATTGTACATTCAAGAAATGTACATCAAAACATACCCATTTTCATTGTATATACCAGAAATGTACATGAAAACATACACATTTTCTATGTACATTCAAGAAATGTACATCAAAACATTCACATTTTGAGTGTACATTCAAGAAATATACATCAAAACATACACATTTTCATTGTATATACCAGAAATGCACATCAAAACATACACATCTTCATTGTACACTAAAGAAATGTACATCAAAACATACACACTTTCAGTGTACATTCAAGAAATGTACATCAAAACATACACATTTTCATTGTACATTCAAGAAATGTACATCAAAACATACACATTTTCAGTGTACATTCAAGAAATGTATAACAAAAAAACACATTTTCAGTGTACATTCAAGAAATGTACATCAAAACAAACACATTTTCATTGTACACAAATGAAATGTATATCAAAACATACACATTTTCATTGTACATTCAAGAAATGTACTTCAAAACATACACATTTTCAGTGTACATTCAAGAAATGTACATCAAAACAAACACATTTTCATTGTACACTAAAGAAATGTATATCAAAACATACACATTTTCATTGTACATTCAATAAATATACATCAAAACATACACATTTTCAGTGTACATTCAAGAAATGTACATCAAAACATACACACTATTTCATTGTATATACAAGAAATGTACATCAAAACATACACATTTTCATTGTACACTAAAGAAATGTACATCAAAACATACACATTTTCAGTGTACATTCAAGAAATGTACATCAAAACATACACATTTTCATTGTACATTCAAGAAATGTAGATCAAAACACACATTTTGATTGTACATTCAAGAAATGTACATCAAAACATACACATTTTCACTGTACATTCAAGAAATGTACATCAAAACATACACATTTTCATTGTTCATTCAAGAAATATACATCAAAACATACACATTTTCATTGTACATTCAAGAAATGTACATCAAAACATACACATTTTCATTGTACACTCAAGAAATGTACATCAAAACATACACATTTTCAGTGTACATTCAAGAAATGTATATCAAAACATACACATTTGCAGTGTACATTCAAGAAATGTACATCAAAACATACACATTTTCATTGTATATACAAGAAATGTACATCAAACCATACACATTTTCAGTGTACATTCAAGAAACGTACATCAAAACATACATTTTCATTGTATATACAAGAAATGTACATCAAAACATACACATTTTCATTGTACATTCAAGAAATGTACATGAAAACATATACATTTTCATTGTACATTCAAGAAATGTATATCAAAACATACACATTTTCAGATTACACTCAACAAATGTACATCAAAGCATACACATTTTCATTGTATATACAAAAATGTACATCAAAACATACACATCTTCATTGTACACTAAAGAAATGTACATCAAAACATACAACCTTTCAGTGTACATTCAAGAAATGTACATCAAAACATACACATTTTCATTGTACATTCAAGAAATGTACATCAAAACATACACATTTTCATTGTACATTCAAGAAATGTACATCAAAACATACACATTTTTATTGTACACTCAAGAAATGTACATCAAAACATACACTTTTTCATTGTACATTCAAGAAATGTATAGCAAAACATACACATTTTCATTGTACATTGAAGAAGTGTACATCAAAACATACACATTTTCAGTGTACATTCAAGAAATGTATAACAAAAAATACTCATTTTCAGTGTACATTCAAGAAATTTACATCAAAACAAACACATTTTCATTGTACACTAAAGAAATGTATATCAAAACATACACATTATCATTGTACATTCAATAAATATACATCAAAACATACACATTTTCATTGTACATTCAAGAAATGTACATCAAAACATACACATTTTCATTGTACACTCAAGAAACGTACATCAAAACATACACATTTTCATTGTACATTCAAGAAATGTACATCAAAACATACTCATTTTCATTGTACACTCAAGAAATGTACATCAAAACATACACATTTTCATTGTACATTCAAGAAATGTACATCAAAACATACACATTTTCATTGTACACTCAAGAAATGTACTTCAAAACATACACATTTTCAGTGTACATTCAAGGAATGTATATCAAAACATACACATTTTCATTGTACATTCAAGAAATGTACATCAAAACATACACATTTTCATTGTACATTCAAGAAATATACATCAAAACATACACAATTTCATTGTACATTCAAGAAATGTACATCAAAACATACATATTTTCATTGTACACTCAAGAAATGTACATCAAAACATACACATTTTCAGTGTACATTCAAGAAATGTACATCAAAACATACACATTTTCATTGCACATTCAAGAAATGTACATCAAAACATACACATTTTCATTGTACATTCTAGAAATATACATCAAAACATACACATTTTCATTGTACATTCAAGAAATGTACATCAAAACATACACATTTTCATTGTACACTCAAGAAATGTACATCAAAACATACACATTTTCAGTGTACATTCATGAAATGTATATCAAAACATACACATTTTCATTGTACATTCCAGAAATAGACATCAAAACGTACACATTTTCAGTGAACATTCAAGAAATGTACATCAAAACATACACATTTTCAGTCTACATTCAAGAAATGTACATCAAAACATATACATTTTCATTGTACATTCAAGAAATGTATATCAAAACATACACATTTTCAGATTACATTCAAGAAATGAACATCAAAGCATACACATTTTCATTGTATATACAAGAAATGTACATCAAAACATACACATCTTCATTGTACACTAAAGAAATGTACATCAAAACATACACACTTTCAGTGTACATTCAAGAAATGTACATCAAAACATACACATTTTCATTGTACATTCAAGAAATGTACATCAAAACATACACATTTTCAGTGTACATTCAAGTAATGTATAACAAAAAAATACACATTTTCAGTGCACATTCAAGAAATGGATATCAAAACAAACACATTTTCATTGTACACTAAAGAAATGTATATCAAAACATACACATTTTCATTGTACATTCAAGAAATATACATCAAAACAATCACATTTTCATTGTACATTCAAGAAATGTACATCAAAACATACACCTTTTCATTGTACACTCAAGAAATTTACATCAAAACATACACATTTTCAGTGTACATTCAAGAAATTTACATCAAAACATACACATTTTCATTGTACATTCAAGAAATGTACATCAAAACATACACATTTTCATTGTACATTCTAGAAATATACATCAAAACATACACATTTTCATTGTATAATCAAGAAATGTACATCAAAACATACACATTTTCATTGTACATTCAAGAAATGTACATCAAAACATACACATTTTGAGTGTACATTCAAGCAATATACATCAAAAGATACACATTTTCATTGTATATACCAGAAATGTACATCAAAACATACATATTTTCATTGTACATACAAGAAATGTACATCAAAACATACACATTTTCATTGTACATACCAGAAATGTACATCAAAACATACACATTTTCATTGTATATACAAGAAATGTACATCAAAACATAAACATTTTCATTGTATATACCAGAAATGTACATCAAAACATACACATTTTCATTGTACATTCAAGAAATGTACATCAAAACATCCCCATTTTCATTGTATATACCAGAAATGTACATCAAAACATACACATTTTCATTGTACATTCAAGAAATGTACATCAAAACATACACATTTTGAGTGTACATTCAAGAAATATACATCAAAACATACACATTTTCATTGTATATACCAGAAATGCACATCAAAACATACACATTTTCATTGTATATACAAGAAATGTACATCAAAACATACACATTTTCATTGTATATACCAGAAATGTACATCAAAACATACACATTTTCATTGTACAATCAAGAAATGTACATCAAAACATACACATTTTCATTGTACATTCAAGAAATGTACATCAAAACATACACATTTTCATTGTATATACCAGAAATGCACATCAAAACATACACATTTTGAGTGTACATTCAAGAAATATACATCAAAACATACACATTTTCATTGTATATACCAGAAATGCACATCAAAACATACACATTTTCATTGTATATACAAGAAATGGACATCAAAACATACACATTTTCATTGTATATACCAGAAATGTACATCAAAACATACACATTTTCATTGTACAATCAAGAAATGTACATCAAAACATAAACATTTTCATTGTATATACCAGAAATGTACATCAAAACATACACATTTTCATTGTACATTCAAGAAATGTACATCAAAACATACCCATTTTCATTGTATATACCAGAAATGTACATCAAAACATACACATTTTCATTGTACATTCAAGAAATGTACATCAAAACATTCACATTTTGAGTGTACATTCAAGAAATGTACATCAAAACATACACATTTTCATTGTACATTCAAGAGATGTACATCAAAACATACACATTTTCATTGTACACTCAAGAAATGTACATCAAAACATACACATTTTCATTGTACATTCAAGAAATGTACATCAAAACATACACATTTTCATTGTACACTCAAGAAATGTACTTCAAAACATACACATTTTCAGTGTACATTCAAGGAATGTATATCAAAACATACACATTTTCATTGTACATTCAAGAAATGTACATCAAAACATACACATTTTCATTGTACATTCAAGAAATATACATCAAAACATACACATTTTCATTGTACATTCAAGAAATGTACATCAAAACATACACATTTTCATTGTACACTCAAGAAATGTACATCAAAACATACACATTTTCAGTGTACATTCAAGAAATGTACATCAAAACATACACATTTTCATTGCACATTCAAGAAATGTACATCAAAACATACACATTTTCATTGTACATTCTAGAAATATACATCAAAACATACACATTTTCATTGTACATTCAAGAAATGTACATCAAAACATACACATTTTCATTGTACACTCAAGAAATGTACATCAAAACATACACATTTTCAGTGTACATTCATGAAATGTATATCAAAACATACACATTTTCATTGTACATTCCAGAAATAGACATCAAAACGTACACATTTTCAGTGAACATTCAAGAAATGTACATCAAAACATATACATTTTCATTGTATATACAAGAAATGTACATCAAAACATACACATTTTCAGTCTACATTCAAGAAATGTACATGAAAACATATACATTTTCATTGTACATTCAAGAAATGTATATCAAAACATACAGATTTTCAGATTACATTCAAGAAATGAACATCAAAGCATACACATTTTCATTGTATATACAAGAAATGTACATCAAAACATACACACTTTCAGTGTACATTCAAGAAATGTACATCAAAACATACACATTTTCATTGTACATTCAAGAAATGTTCATCAAAACATACACATTTTCAGTGTACATTCAAGTAATGTATAACAAAAAAATACACATTTTCAGTGTACATTCAAGAAATGTATATCAAAACAAACACATTTTCATTGTACACTAAAGAAATGTATATCAAAACATACACATTTTCATTGTACGTTCAAGAAATATACATCAAAACAATCACATTTTCATTGTACATTCAAGAAATGTACATCAAAACATACACCTTTTCATTGTACACTCAAGAAATGTACATAAAAACATACACATTTTCAGTGTACATTCAAGAAATGTACATCAAAACATACACATTTTCATTGTACATTCAAGAAATGTACATCAAAACATACACATTTTCATTGTACATTCTAGAAATATACATCAAAACATACACATTTTCATTGTACAATCAAGAAGTGTACATCAAAACATAAACATTTTCATTGTATATACCAGAAATGTACATCAAAACATACACATTTTCATTGTACATTCAAGAAATGTACATCAAAACATACACATTTTCATTGTATATACCAGAAATGCACATCAAAACATACACATTTTGAGTGTACATTCAAGAAATATACATCAAAACATACACATTTTCATTGTATATACCAGAAATGCACATCAAAACATACACATTTTCATTGTATATACAAGAAATGGACATCAAAACATACACATTTTCATTGTATATACCAGAAATGTACATCAAAACATACACATTTTCATTGTACAATCAAGAAATGTACATCAAAACATAAACATTTTCATTGTATATACCAGAAATGTACATCAAAACATACACATTTTCATTGTACATTCAAGAAATGTACATCAAAACATACCCATTTTCATTGTATATACCAGAAATGTACATGAAAACATACACATTTTCTATGTACATTCAAGAAATGTACATCAAAACATTCACATTTTGAGTGTACATTCAAGAAATATACATCAAAACATACACATTTTCATTGTATATACCAGAAATGCACATCAAAACATACACATCTTCATTGTACACTAAAGAAATGTACATCAAAACATACACACTTTCAGTGTACATTCAAGAAATGTACATCAAAACATACACATTTTCATTGTACATTCAAGAAATGTACATCAAAACATACACATTTTCAGTGTACATTCAAGAAATGTATAACAAAAAAACACATTTTCAGTGTACATTCAAGAAATGTACATCAAAACAAACACATTTTCATTGTACACAAATGAAATGTATATCAAAACATACACATTTTCATTGTACATTCAAGAAATGTACTTCAAAACATACACATTTTCAGTGTACATTCAAGAAATGTACATCAAAACAAACACATTTTCATTGTACACTAAAGAAATGTATATCAAAACATACACATTTTCATTGTACATTCAATAAATATACATCAAAACATACACATTTTCAGTGTACATTCAAGAAATGTACATCAAAACATACACACTATTTCATTGTATATACAAGAAATGTACATCAAAACATACACATTTTCATTGTACACTAAAGAAATGTACATCAAAACATACACATTTTCAGTGTACATTCAAGAAATGTACATCAAAACATACACATTTTCATTGTACATTCAAGAAATGTAGATCAAAACACACATTTTGATTGTACATTCAAGAAATGTACATCAAAACATACACATTTTCACTGTACATTCAAGAAATGTACATCAAAACATACACATTTTCATTGTTCATTCAAGAAATATACATCAAAACATACACATTTTCATTGTACATTCAAGAAATGTACATCAAAACATACACATTTTCATTGTACACTCAAGAAATGTACATCAAAACATACACATTTTCAGTGTACATTCAAGAAATGTATATCAAAACATACACATTTGCAGTGTACATTCAAGAAATGTACATCAAAACATACACATTTTCATTGTATATACAAGAAATGTACATCAAACCATACACATTTTCAGTGTACATTCAAGAAACGTACATCAAAACATACATTTTCATTGTATATACAAGAAATGTACATCAAAACATACACATTTTCATTGTACATTCAAGAAATGTACATGAAAACATATACATTTTCATTGTACATTCAAGAAATGTATATCAAAACATACACATTTTCAGATTACACTCAACAAATGTACATCAAAGCATACACATTTTCATTGTATATACAAAAATGTACATCAAAACATACACATCTTCATTGTACACTAAAGAAATGTACATCAAAACATACAACCTTTCAGTGTACATTCAAGAAATGTACATCAAAACATACACATTTTCATTGTACATTCAAGAAATGTACATCAAAACATACACATTTTCATTGTACATTCAAGAAATGTACATCAAAACATACACATTTTTATTGTACACTCAAGAAATGTACATCAAAACATACACTTTTTCATTGTACATTCAAGAAATGTATAGCAAAACATACACATTTTCATTGTACATTGAAGAAATGTACATCAAAACATACACATTTTCAGTGTACATTCAAGAAATGTATAACAAAAAATACTCATTTTCAGTGTACATTCAAGAAATTTACATCAAAACAAACACATTTTCATTGTACACTAAAGAAATGTATATCAAAACATACACATTATCATTGTACATTCAATAAATATACATCAAAACATACACATTTTCATTGTACATTCAAGAAATGTACATCAAAACATACACATTTTCATTGTACACTCAAGAAACGTACATCAAAACATACACATTTTCATTGTACATTCAAGAAATGTACATCAAAACATACTCATTTTCATTGTACACTCAAGAAATGTACATCAAAACATACACATTTTCATTGTACATTCAAGAAATGTACATCAAAACATACACATTTTCATTGTACACTCAAGAAATGTACTTCAAAACATACACATTTTCAGTGTACATTCAAGGAATGTATATCAAAACATACACATTTTCATTGTACATTCAAGAAATGTACATCAAAACATACACATTTTCATTGTACATTCAAGAAATATACATCAAAACTTACACAATTTCATTGTACATTCAAGAAATGTACATCAAAACATACATATTTTCATTGTACACTCAAGAAATGTACATCAAAACATACACATTTTCAGTGTACATTCAAGAAATGTACATCAAAACATACACATTTTCATTGCACATTCAAGAAATGTACATCAAAACATACACATTTTCATTGTACATTCTAGAAATATACATCAAAACATACACATTTTCATTGTACATTCAAGAAATGTACATCAAAACATACACATTTTCATTGTACACTCAAGAAATGTACATCAAAACATACACATTTTCAGTGTACATTCATGAAATGTATATCAAAACATACACATTTTCATTGTACATTCCAGAAATAGACATCAAAACGTACACATTTTCAGTGAACATTCAAGAAATGTACATCAAAACATATACATTTTCATTGTATATACAAGAAATGTACATCAAAACATACACATTTTCAGTCTACATTCAAGAAATGTACATCAAAACATATACATTTTCATTGTACATTCAAGAAATGTATATCAAAACATACACATTTTCAGATTACATTCAAGAAATGAACATCAAAGCATACACATTTTCATTGTATATACAAGAAATGTACATCAAAACATACACATCTTCATTGTACACTAAAGAAATGTACATCAAAACATACACACTTTCAGTGTACATTCAAGAAATGTACATCAAAACATACACATTTTCATTGTACATTCAAGAAATGTACATCAAAACATACACATTTTCAGTGTACATTCAAGTAATGTATAACAAAAAAATACACATTTTCAGTGCACATTCAAGAAATGGATATCAAAACAAACACATTTTCATTGTACACTAAAGAAATGTATATCAAAACATACACATTTTCATTGTACATTCAAGAAATATACATCAAAACAATCACATTTTCATTGTACATTCAAGAAATGTACATCAAAACATACACCTTTTCATTGTACACTCAAGAAATTTACATCAAAACATACACATTTTCAGTGTACATTCAAGAAATTTACATCAAAACATACACATTTTCATTGTACATTCAAGAAATGTACATCAAAACATACACATTTTCATTGTACATTCTAGAAATATACATCAAAACATACACATTTTCATTGTATAATCAAGAAATGTACATCAAAACATACACATTTTCATTGTACATTCAAGAAATGTACATCAAAACATACACATTTTGAGTGTACATTCAAGCAATATACATCAAAAGATACACATTTTCATTGTATATACCAGAAATGTACATCAAAACATACATATTTTCATTGTACATACAAGAAATGTACATCAAAACATACACATTTTCATTGTATATACCAGAAATGTACATCAAAACATACACATTTTCATTGTATATACAAGAAATGTACATCAAAACATAAACATTTTCATTGTATATACCAGAAATGTACATCAAAACATACACATTTTCATTGTACATTCAAGAAATGTACATCAAAACATCCCCATTTTCATTGTATATACCAGAAATGTACATCAAAACATACACATTTTCATTGTACATTCAAGAAATGTACATCAAAACATACACATTTTGAGTGTACATTCAAGAAATATACATCAAAACATACACATTTTCATTGTATATACCAGAAATGCACATCAAAACATACACATTTTCATTGTATATACAAGAAATGTACATCAAAACATACACATTTTCATTGTATATACCAGAAATGTACATCAAAACATACACATTTTCATTGTACAATCAAGAAATGTACATCAAAACATACACATTTTCATTGTACATTCAAGAAATGTACATCAAAACATACACATTTTCATTGTATATACCAGAAATGCACATCAAAACATACACATTTTGAGTGTACATTCAAGAAATATACATCAAAACATACACATTTTCATTGTATATACCAGAAATGCACATCAAAACATACACATTTTCATTGTATATACAAGAAATGGACATCAAAACATACACATTTTCATTGTATATACCAGAAATGTACATCAAAACATACACATTTTCATTGTACAATCAAGAAATGTACATCAAAACATAAACATTTTCATTGTATATACCAGAAATGTACATCAAAACATACACATTTTCATTGTACATTCAAGAAATGTACATCAAAACATACCCATTTTCATTGTATATACCAGAAATGTACATCAAAACATACACATTTTCATTGTACATTCAAGAAATGTACATCAAAACATTCACATTTTGAGTGTACATTCAAGAAATGTACATCAAAACATACACATTTTCATTGTACATTCAAGAGATGTACATCAAAACATACACATTTTCATTGTACACTCAAGAAATGTACATCAAAACATACACATTTTCATTGTACATTCAAGAAATGTACATCAAAACATACACATTTTCATTGTACACTCAAGAAATGTACTTCAAAACATACACATTTTCAGTGTACATTCAAGGAATGTATATCAAAACATACACATTTTCATTGTACATTCAAGAAATGTACATCAAAACATACACATTTTCATTGTACATTCAAGAAATATACATCAAAACATACACATTTTCATTGTACATTCAAGAAATGTACATCAAAACATACACATTTTCATTGTACACTCAAGAAATGTACATCAAAACATACACATTTTCAGTGTACATTCAAGAAATGTACATCAAAACATACACATTTTCATTGCACATTCAAGAAATGTACATCAAAACATACACATTTTCATTGTACATTCTAGAAATATACATCAAAACATACACATTTTCATTGTACATTCAAGAAATGTACATCAAAACATACACATTTTCATTGTACACTCAAGAAATGTACATCAAAACATACACATTTTCAGTGTACATTCATGAAATGTATATCAAAACATACACATTTTCATTGTACATTCCAGAAATAGACATCAAAACGTACACATTTTCAGTGAACATTCAAGAAATGTACATCAAAACATATACATTTTCATTGTATATACAAGAAATGTACATCAAAACATACACATTTTCAGTCTACATTCAAGAAATGTACATGAAAACATATACATTTTCATTGTACATTCAAGAAATGTATATCAAAACATACAGATTTTCAGATTACATTCAAGAAATGAACATCAAAGCATACACATTTTCATTGTATATACAAGAAATGTACATCAAAACATACACACTTTCAGTGTACATTCAAGAAATGTACATCAAAACATACACATTTTCATTGTACATTCAAGAAATGTACATCAAAACATACACATTTTCAGTGTACATTCAAGTAATGTATAACAAAAAAATACACATTTTCAGTGTACATTCAAGAAATGGATATCAAAACAAACACATTTTCATTGTACACTAAAGAAATGTATATCAAAACATACACATTTTCATTGTACATTCAATAAATATACATCAAAACAATCACATTTTCATTGTACATTCAAGAAATGTACATCAAAACATACACCTTTTCATTGTACACTCAAGAAATTTACATCAAAACATACACATTTTCATTGTACATTCAAGAAATGTACATCAAAACATACACATTTTCATTGTACATTCTAGAAATATACATCAAAACATACACATTTTCATTGTATAATCAAGAAATGTATATCAAAACATACACATTTTCATTGTACATTCAATAAATATACATCAAAACATACACATTTTCATTGTACACTAAAGAAATGTATATCAAAACATACACATTTTCATTGTACATTCAAGAAATATACATCAAAACAATCACATTTTCATTGTACATTCAAGAAATGTACATCAAAACATACACCTTTTCATTGTACACTCAAGAAATTTACATCAAAACATACACATTTTCATTGTACATTCAAGAAATGTACATCAAAACATACACATTTTCATTGTACATTCTAGAAATATACATCAAAACATACACATTTTCATTGTATAATCAAGAAATGTACATCAAAACATACACATTTTCATTGTACATTCAAGAAATGTACATCAAAACATACACATTTTGAGTGTACATTCAAGCAATATACATCAAAAGATACACATTTTCATTGTATATACCAGAAAGATACATCAAAACATACATATTTTCATTGTACATACAAGAAATGTACATCAAAACATACACATTTTCATTGTATATACCAGAAATGTACATCAAAACATACACATTTTCATTGTATATGCAAGAAATGTACATCAAAACATACACATTTTCATTGTATATACCAGAAATGTACATCAAAACATACACATTTTCATTGTACAATCAAGAAATGTACATCAAAACATAAACATTTTCATTGTATATACCAGAAATGTACATCAAAACATACACATTTTCATTGTACATTCAAGAAATGTACATCAAAACATCCCCATTTTCATTGTATATACCAGAAATGTACATCAAAACATACACATTTTCATTGTACATTCAAGAAATGTACATCAAAACATACACATTTTGAGTGTACATTCAAGAAATATACATCAAAACATACACATTTTCATTGTATATACCAGAAATGCACATCAAAACATACACATTTTCATTGTATATACAAGAAATGTACATCAAAACATACACATTTTCATTGTATATACCAGAAATGTACATCAAAACATACACATTTTCATTGTACAATCACGAAATGTACATCAAAACATACACATTTTCATTGTACATTCAAGAAATGTACATCAAAACATACACATTTTCATTGTATATACCAGAAATGCACATCAAAACATACACATTTTGAGTGTACATTCAAGAAATATACATCAAAACATACACATTTTCATTGTATATACCAGAAATGCACATCAAAACATACACATTTTCATTGTATATACAAGAAATGGACATCAAAACATACACATTTTCATTGTATATACCAGAAATGTACATCAAAACATACACATTTTCATTGTACAATCAAGAAATGTACATCAAAACATACCCATTTTCATTGTATATACCAGAAATGTACATCAAACATACACATTTTCATTGTACATTCAAGAAATGTACATCAAAACATTCACATTTTGAGTGTACATTCAAGAAATGTACATCAAAACATACACATTTTCATTGTAGATTCAAGAGATGTACATCAAAACATACACATTTTCATTGTACCTCAAGAAATCTACATCAAAACATACACATTTTCATTGTACACTCAAGAAATGTACATCAAAACATACACATTTTCATTGTACATTCAAGAAATGTATATCAAAACATACACATTTCCATTGTACATTCAAGAAATGTACATCAAAACATACACATTTTCATTGTATATACCAGAAATGTACATCAAAACATACACATCTTCATTGTACATTCAAGGAATGTACATCAAAACATACACACTTTCATTGTATATACCAGAAATGTACATCAAAACATACACATTTTCATTGTACATTCAAGAAATGTACATCAAAACATACACATTTTGACTGCACATTCTAGAAATATACATCAAAACATACACATTTTCATTGTATATACCAGAAATGCACATCAAAACATTAACATTTTCATTGTACATTCAAGAACTGTATAACAAAAAATACACATTTTCAGTGTACATTCAAGAAATGTACATCAAAACAAACACATTTTCATTGTACACTAAAGAAATGTATATCAAAACATACACATTTTCATTGTATATACAAGAAATGTATATCAAAACATACACATTTTCAGTGTACATTCAAGAAATGTACTTCAAAACATACACATTTTCATTGTATATACAAGTAATGTACATCAAAACATACACATTTTCATTGTACACTGAAGAAATGTACATCAAAACATACACATTTTCATTGTACATTCAAGAAATGTACATCAAAACATACACATTTTCATTGTTCACTCAAGAAATGTACATAAAAACATACACATTTTCATTGTACATTCAAGAAATGTACATCAAAACATACACATTTTCATTGTACACTCAAGAAATGTACTTCAAAACATACACATTTTCAGTGTACATTCAAGAAATGTATATCAAAACATGCACATTTTCATTGTACATTCAAGAAATGTACATCAAAACATACACATTTTGATTGTACATTCAAGAAATATACATCAAAACATGCACATTTTCATTGTACATTCAAGAAATGTACATCAAAACATACACATTTTCATTGTACACTCAAGAAATGTACATCAAAACATACACATTTTCAGTGTACATTCATGAAATGTATATCAAAACATACACATTTTCATTGTACATTCCAGAAATGTACATCAAAACATATACATTTTCATTGTATATACAAGAAATGTACATCAAAACATACACATTTTCAGATTACATTCAAGAAATGTACATCAAAGCATACACATTTTCATTGTACATTCAAGAAATGTACATCAAAACATGCACATTTTCATTGTACATTCAAGAAATGTACATCAAAACATACACATTTTCATTGTTCACTCACGAAATGTACATCAAAACATACACATTTTCAGTGTACATTCAAGAAATATACATCAAAACATACACATTTTAATTGTATATACCAGAAATGCACATCAAAACATACACATTTTCATTGTACATTCAAGAACTGTACATCAAAACATACACATTTTCAGTGTACATTCAAGAAATGTACATCAAAACATACACATTTTCACTGTATATACAAGAATTGTACATCAAAACATACACATTTTCATTGTATATACAAGAAATGTATATCAAAACATACACATTTACAGTGTACATTCAAGAAATGTACATCAAAACATACACATTTTCATTGTATATACCAGAAATGCACATCAAACCATACACATTTTCAGTGTACATTCAAGAAATGTACATCAAAACATACATTTTCATTGTATATACAAGAAATGTACTTCAAAACATACACATTTTCAGTGTACATTCAAGAAATGTACATGAAAACATATACATTTTCATTGTACATTCAAGAAATGTATATCAAAACATACACATTTTCATTGTATATACAAGAAGTGTACATCAAAACATACACATCTTCATTGTACACTAAAGAAATGTACATCAAAACATACACACTTTCAGTGTACATTCAAGAAATGTACATCAAAACATACACATTTTCATTGTACATTCAAGAAATGTACATCAAAACATACACATTTTCATTGTACATTCAAGAAATGTACATCAAAACATACACATTTTCATTGTACCTCAAGAAATCTACATCAAAACATACACATTTTCATTGTACACTCAAGAAATGTACATCAAAACATACACATTTTCATATTACATTCAAGAAATGTATATCAAAACATACACATTTTCATTGTACATTCAAGAAATGTACATCAAAACATACACATTTTCATTGTACATTCAAGAAACATACAACAAAACATACACATTTTCATTGTACATTCAAGGAATGTACATCAAAACATACACATTTTCATTGTACATTCAAGAAATGTACATCAAAACACACACATTTTCATTGTACACTCAAGAAATGTACATCAAAACATACACATTTTGAGTGTACATTCAAGAGATATACATCAAAACATGCACATTTTCATTGTATATACCAGAAATGTACATCAAAACATACACATTTTCATTGTATATACAAGAAATGTATATCAAAACATACACATTTTAATTGTACATTCAAGAAATGTACATCAAAACATACACATTTTCATTGTATATACCAGAAATGTACATCAAAACATACACATTTTCATTGTACATTCAAGCAATGTACATCAAAACATACACATTTTGACTGCACATTCTAGAAATATACATCAAAACATACACATTTTCATTGTATATACCAGAAATGCACATCAAAACATTAACATTTTCATTGTACATTCAAGAACTGTATAACAAAAAATACACATTTTCAGTGTACATTCAAGAAATGTACATCAAAACAAACACATTTTCATTGTACACTAAAGAAATGTATATCAAAACATACACATTTTCATTGTATATACAAGAAATGTATATCAAAACATACACATTTTCAGTGTACATTCAAGAAATGTACTTCAAAACATACACATTTTCATTGTATATACAAGTAATGTACATCAAAACATACACATTTTCAGTGAACATTCAAGAAATGTACATCAAGACATACACATTCTCATTGTGCATTCAAGAAATGTATATCAAAACATACACATTTTCAGTGCACATTCAAGAAATGTACATCAAAACATACACATTTTCATTGTATATACAAGAAATGTACATCAAAACCTACACATTTTCAGTATACATTCAAGAAATGTACATGAAAACATATACATTTTCATTGTACATTCAAGAAATGTATAACAAAACATACACATTTTCAGTGTACATTCAAGAAACGTACATCAAAACATACACATTTTCATTGTATATACAAGAAATGTACATCAAAACATACACATTTTCATTGTACACTGAAGAAATGTACATCAAAACATACACATTTTCAGTGTACATTCAAGAAATGTACATCAAAACATACACATTTTCCTTGTACATTCAAGAAATGTAGATCAAAACATACACATTTTCATTGTACACTCAAGAAATGAACATCAAAACATACACATTTTCATTGTACATTCAAGAAATGTACATCAAAACATACACATTTTTATTGTACACTCAAGAAATGTACATCAAAACATACACTTTTTCATTGTACATTCAAGAAATGTATATCAAAACATACACATTTTCATTGTACATTCAAGAAATGTACATCAAAACATACACATTTTCAGTGTACATTCAAGAAATGTATAACAAAAAATACACATTTTCAGTGTACATTCAAGAAATGTACATCAAAACAAACACCTTTTCATTGTACACTAAATAAATGTATATCAAAACATACACATTTTCATTGTACATTCAATAAATATACATCAAAACATACACATTTTCATTGTACATTCAAGAAATGTACATCAAAACATACACATTTTCATTGTACACTGAAGAAATGTACATCAAAACATACACATTTTCATTGTACATTCAAGAAATGTACATCAAAACATACACATTTTCATTTTACACTCAAGAAATGTACATCAAAACATACACATTTTCATTGTACATTCAAGAAATGTACATCAAAACATACACATTTTCATTGTACACTCAAGAAATGTACTTCAAAACATACACATGTTCAGTGTACATTCAAGAAATGTATATCAAAACATACACATTTTCATTGTACATTCAAGAAATGTACATCAAAAATTACACATTTTGATTTACATTCAAGAAATATACATCAAAACATACACATTTTCATTGTATATACCAGAAATGCACATCAAAACATTAACATTTTCATTGTACATTCAAGAACTGTATAACAAAAAATACACATTTTCAGTGTACATTCAAGAAATGTACATCAAAACAAACACATTTTCATTGTACACTAAAGAAATGTATATCAAAACATACACATTTTCATTGTATATACAAGAAATGTATATCAAAACATACACATTTTCAGTGTACATTCAAGAAATGTACTTCAAAACATACACATTTTCATTGTATATACAAGTAATGTACATCAAAACATACACATTTTCAGTGTACATTCAAAAAATGTACATCAAGACATACACATTCTCATTGTACATTCAAGAAATGTATATCAAAACATACACATTTTCAGTGCACATTCAAGAAATGTACATCAAAACATACACATTTTCATTGTATATACAAGAAATGTACATCAAAACCTACACATTTTCAGTATACATTCAAGAAATGTACATGAAAACATATACATTTTCATTGTACATTCAAGAAATGTATATCAAAACATACACATTTTCAGTGTACATTCAAGAAATGTACATCAAAACATACACATTTTCATTGTATATACAAGAAATGTACATCAAAACATACACATTTTCATTGTACACTGAAGAAATGTACATCAAAACATACACACTTTCAGTGTACATTCAAGAAATGTACATCAAAACATACACATTTTCATTGTACATTCAAGAAATGTAGATCAAAACATACACATTTTCATTGTACACTCAAGAAATGTACATCAAAACATACACATTTTCATTGTACATTCAAGAAATGTACATCAAAACATACACATTTTTATTGTACACTCAAGAAATGTACATCAAAACATACACTTTTTCATTGTACATTCAAGAAATGTATATCAAAACATACACATTTTCATTGTACATTCAAGAAATGTACATCAAAACATACACATTTTCAGTGTACATTCAAGAAATGTATAACAAAAAATACACATTTTCAGTGTACATTCAAGAAATGTACATCAAAACAAACACCTTTTCATTGTACACTAAATAAATGTATATCAAAACATACACATTTTCATTGTACATTCAATAAATATACATCAAAACATACACATTTTCATTGTACATTCAAGAAATGTACATCAAAACATACACATTTTCATTGTACACTGAAGATATGTACATCAAAACATACACATTTTCATTGTACATTCAAGAAATGTACATCAAAACATACACATTTTCATTTTACACTCAAGAAATGTACATCAAAACATACACATTTTCATTGTACATTCAAGAAATGTACATCAAAACATACACATTTTCATTGTACACTCAAGAAATGTACTTCAAAACATACACATTTTCAGTGTACATTCAAGAAATGTATATCAAAACATACACATTTTCATTGTACATTCAAGAAATGTACATCAAAACATACACATTTTGATTGTACATTCAAGAAATATACATCAAAACATGCACATTTTCATTGTACATTCAAGAAATGTACATCAAAACATACACATTTTCATTGTACACTCAAGAAATGTACATCAAAACATACACATTTTCAGTGTACATTCATGAAATGTATATCAAAACATACACATTTTCATTGTACATTCCAGAAATGTACATCAAAACATATACATTTTCATTGTATATACAAGAAATGTACATCAAAACATACACATTTTCAGTGTACATTCAAGAAATGTACATGAAAACATATACTTTTTCATTGTACATTCAAGAAATGTATATCAAAACATACACATTTTCAGATTACATTCAAGAAATGTACATCAAAGCATACACATTTTCATTGTACATTCAAGAAATGTACATCAAAACAGACACATTTTCATTGTACATTCAAGAAATGTACATCAAAACATACACACTTTCAGTGTACATTCAAGAAATGTACATCAAAACATACACATTTTCATTGTACATTCAGGAAATGTACATCAAAACATACACATTTTCATTGTACATTCAAGAAATGTACATCAAAAAATACACATTTTCATTGTACCTCAAGAAATCTACATCAAAACATACACATTTTCATTGCACACTCAAGAAATGTACACCAAAACATACACATTTTCATTGTACATTCAAGAAATGTATATCAAAACATACACATTTTCATTGTACATTCAAGAAATGTACATCAAAACATACACACTTTCAGTGTACATTCAAGAAATGTACATCAAAACATACACATTTTCATTCTACATTCAAGAAATGTACATCAAAACCTACACATTTTCATTGTACATTCAAGAAATGTACATCAAAGCATACACACTTTCATTGTACCTCAAGAAATCTACATCAAAACATACACATTTTCATTGTACACTCAAGAAATGTACATCAAAACATACACATTTTCATTGTACATTCAAGAAATGTATATCAAAACATACACATTTTCATTGTACATTCAAGAAATGTACATCAAAACATACACATTTTCATTGTACATTCAAGAAATGTACAACCAAACATACACATTTTCATTGTACATTCAAGGAATGTACATCAAAACATACACATTTTCATTGTACATTCAAGAAATGTACATCAAAACACACATTTTCATTGTACACTCAAGAAATGTACATCAAAACATACACATTTTGAGTGTACATTCAAGAGATATACATCAAAACATGCACATTTTCATTGTATATACCAGAAATGTACATCAAAACATACACATTTTCATTGTATATACAAGAAATGTATATCAAAACATACACATTTTAATTGTACATTCAAGAAATGTACATCAAAACATACACATTTTCATTGTATATACCAGAAATGTACATGAAAACATACACATCTTCATTGTACATTCAAGAAATGTACATCAAAACATACACATTTTCATTGTATATACCAGAAATGTACATCAAAACATACACATTTTAATTGTACATTCAAGAAATGTACATAAAACATACACATTTTGACTGCACATTCTAGAAATATACATCAAAACATACACATTTTCATTGTATATACCAGAAATGCACATCAAAACATACATATTTTCATTGTAAATTCAAGAACTGTATAACAAAAAATACACATTTTCAGCGTACATTCAAGAAATGTACATCAAAATAAACACATTTTCATTGTGCACTAAAGAAATGTATATCAAAACATACACATTTTCATTGTATATACAAGAAATGTATATCAAAACATACACATTTTCAGTGTACATTCAAGAAATGTACTTCAAAACATACACATTTTCATTGTATATACAAGTAATGTACATCAAAACATACACATTTTCAGTGTACATTCAAGAAATGTACATTAAGACATACACATTTTCATTGTACATTCAAGAAATGTATATCAAAACATACACATTTTCAGTGCACATTCAAGAAACGTACATCAAAACATACACATTTTCATTGTATATACAAGAAATGTACATCAAAACCTACACATTTTCAGTATACATTCAAGAAATGTACATGAAAACATATTCATTTTCATTGTACATTCAAGAAATGTATATCAAAACATACACATTTTCATTGTACATTCAAGAAATGTACATTAAAACATACACATTTTCATTGTATATACAAGAAATGTACACCAAAACATACACATTTTCATTGTACACTGAAGAAATTTACATCAAAACATACACATTTTCAGTGTACATTCAAGAAATGTACATCAAAACATACACATTTTCATTGTACATTCAAGAAATGTAGATCAAAACATACACATTTTCATTGTACACTCAAGAAATGTACATCAAAACATACACATTTTCATTGTACATTCAAGAAATGTACATCAAAACATACACATTTTTATTGTACACTCAAGAAATGTACATCAAAACATACACTTTTTCATTGTACATTCAAGAAATGTATATCAAAACATACACATTTTCATTGTACATTCAAGAAATGTACATCAAAACATACACATTTTCAGTGTACATTCAAGAAATGTATAACAAAAAATACACATTTTCAGTGTACATTCAAGAAATGTACATCAAAACAAACACCTTTTCATTGTACACTAAATAAATGTATATCAAAACATACACATTTTCATTGTACATTCAATAAATATACATCAAAACATACACATTTTCATTGTACATTCAAAAAATGTACATCAAAACATACACATTTTCATTGTACACTGAAGAAATGTACATCAAAACATACACATTTTCATTGTACATTCAAGAAATGTAC
Organism: Tenodera sinensis; assembly: GCA_030765045.1. Lineage (NCBI taxonomy): Eukaryota > Metazoa > Arthropoda > Insecta > Mantodea > Mantidae > Tenodera > Tenodera sinensis. The sequence goes on along the minus strand of CM060970.1, from coordinate 109,283,214 downwards.
ATCAAAACATACACATTTTCATTGTACACTGAAGAAATGTACATCAAAACATACACATTTTCATTGTACATTCAAGAAATGTACATCAAAACATACACATTTTCATTGTACACTCAAGAAATGTACTTCAAAACATACACATTTTCAGTGTACATTCAAGAAATGTATATCAAAACATACACATTTTCATTGTACATTCAAGAAATGTACATCAAAACATACACATTTTGATTGTACATTCAAGAAATATACATCAAAACATGCACATTTTCATTGTACATTCAAGAAATGTACATCAAAACATACACATTTTCATTGTACACTCAAGAAATGTACATCAAAACATACACATTTTCAGTGTACATTCATGAAATGTATATCAAAACATACACATTTTCATTGTACATTCCAGAAATGTACATTAAAACATATACATTTTCATTGTATATACAAGAAATGTACATCAAAACATACACATTTTCAGTGTACATTCAAGAAATGTACATGAAAACATATACATTTTCATTGTACATTCAAGAAATGTATATCAAAACATACACATTTTCAGATTACATTCAAGAAATGTACATCAAAGCATACACATTTTCATTGTACATTCAAGAAATGTACATCAAAACATACACACTTTCATTGTACATTCAAGAAATGTACATCAAAACATACACACTTTCAGTGTACATTCAAGAAATGTACATCAAAACATACACATTTTCATTGTACATTCAGGAAATGTACATCAAAACATACACATTTTCATTGTACATTCAAGAAATGTACATCAAAAAATACACATTTTCATTGTACCTCAAGAAATCTACATCAAAACATACACATTTTCATTGCACGCTCAAGAAATGTACATCAAAACATACACATTTTCATTGTATATGTCAGAAATGTACATAAAAACATACACATTTTCATTGTATATACAAGAAATGTAAATCAAAACATACACATTTTCATTGTATATACAAGAAATGTATATCAAAACATACACATTTTCATTGTACATTCAAAAAATGTACATCAAAACATACACATTTTCATTGTACACTAAAGAAATGTATATCAAAACATACACATTTTCATTGTACATTCAATAAATATACATCAAAACATACACATTTTCATTGTACATTCAAGAAATGTACATCAAAACATACACATTTTCATTGTACACTCAAGAAATGTACATATAAACATACTCATTTTCATTGTACATTCAAGAAATGTACATCAAAACATACACATTTTCATTGTACATTCAAGAAGTATACATCAAAACATACACATTTTCGTTGTACATTCAAGAAATGTACATCAAAACATACACATTTTCATTGTACACTCAAGAATTGTACATCAAAACATACACATTTTCAGTGTACATTCAAGAAATGTACATCAAAACATACACATTTTCATTGTACATTCAAGAAATGTACATCAAAACATACACATTTTCATTGTACATTCTAGAAATATACATCAAAACATACACATTTTCATTGTATATACAATAAATTTACATCAAAACATACACATTTTCATTGTACATTCAAGAAATGTACATTAAAACATACACATTTTGAGTGTACATTCAAGAAATATACATCAAAAGATACACATTTTCATTGTATATACCAGAAATGTACATCTAAACATACACATTTTCATTGTATATACAAGAAATGTACATCAAAACATACACATTTTCATTGTATATACCAGAAATGTACATCAAAACATACACATTTTCATTGTACAATCAAGAAATGTACATCAAAACATAAACATTTTCATTGTATATACCAGAAATGTACATCAAAACATACACATTTTCATTGTATATACCAGAAATGTACATCAAAACATACACATTTTCATTGTACATTCAAGAAATGTACATCAAAACATACACATTTTGAGTGTACATTCAAGAAATATACATCAAAACATACACATTTTCATTGTATATGCCAGAAATGCACATCAAAACATACACATTTTCATTGTACATTCAAGAACTGTACATCAAAACATACACATTTTCAGTGTACATTCAAGAAATGTACATCAAAACATACACATTTTCACTGTATATACAAGAATTGTACATCAAAACATACACATTTTCATAGTATATACAAGAAATGTATATCAAAACATACACATTTACAGTGTACATTCAAGAAATGTACATCAAAACATACACATTTTCATTGTATATACAAGAAATGTACATCAAACCATACACATTTTCAGTGTACATTCAAGAAATGTACATCAAAGCATACATTTTCATTGTATATACAAGAAATGTACATCAAAACATACACATTTTCAGTGTACATTCGAGAAATGTACATGAAAACATATACATTTTCATTGTACATTCAAGAAATGTATATCAAAACATACACATTTTCAGATTACACTCAAGAAATGTGCATCAAAGCATACACATTTTCATTGTATATACAAGAAATGTACATCAAAACATACACATCTTCATTGTACACTAAAGAAATGTACATCAAAACATACACACTTTCAGTGTACATTCAAGAAATGTACATCAAAACATACACATTTTCATTGTACATTCAAGAAATGTACATCAAAACATACACATTTTCATTGTACATTCAAGAAAGGTACATCAAAACATACACATTTTCATTGTACCTCAAGAAATGTACATCAACACATACACATTTTCATTGTACATTCAAGAAATGTACAACAAAACATACACATTTTCATTGTACATTCAAGGAATGTACATCAAAACATACACATTTTCATTGTACATTCAAGAAATGTACATCAAAACACACACATTTTCATTGTACACTCAAGAAATGTACATCAAAACATACACATTTTGTGTGTACATTCAAGAGATATACATCAAAACATGCACATTTTCATTGTATATACCAGAAATGTACATCAAAACATACACATTTTCATTGTATATACAAGAAATGTAAATCAAAACATATACACTTTCATTGTATATACAAGAAATGTATATCAAAACATACACATTTTCATTGTACATTCAAGAAATGTACATCAAAACATACACATTTTCATTGTACACTCAAGAAATGTACATCAAAACATACACATTTTGAGTGTACATTCAAGAAATGTACATCAAAAACTACACATTTTCATTGTATATTCAAGAAATGTACATCAAAACATACACATTTTCATTGGATATACAAGAAATGTACATCAAAACATACACATGTTCATTGTACATTCAAGAAATGTACATCACAACATACACATCTTCATTGTACATTCAAGAAATGTACATCACAACATACACATTTTCATTGTATATTCAAGAAATGTACATCAAAACATACACATTTTCATTGTACATTCAAGAAATGTACATCAAAACATACACATTTTCATTGGATATACCAGAAATGTACATCACAACATACACATCTTCATTGTACATTCAAGAAATGTACATCAAAACATACACATTTTCATTGTATATACAAGAAATGTACATCAAAACATACACATTTTCATTGGATATACCAGAAATGTACATCACAACATACACATCTTCATTGTACATTCAAGAAATGTACATCACAACATACACATTTTCATTGTATATACCAGAAATGTACATCAAAACATACAAATTTTCATTGTATATACAAGAAATGTAAATCAAAACATACACATTTTCGTTGTATATACAAGAATCTATATCAAAACATACACATTTTCATTGTATATTCAAGAAATGTACATCAAAACATACACATTTTCATTGGATATACCAGAAATGTACATCACAACATACACATCTTCATTGTACATTCAAGAAATGTACATCAAAACATACACATTTTCATTTAATATACAAGAAATGTACATCAAAACATACACATTTCCATTGGATATACCAGAAATGTACATCACAACATACACATCTTCATTGTACATTCAAGAAATGTACATCACAACATACACATTTTCATTGTATATACCAGAAATGTACATCAAAACATACACATTTTCATTGTATATACAAGAAATGTAAATCAAAACATACACATTTTCGTTGTATATACAAGAATCTATATCAAAACATACACATTTTCATTGTACATTCAAGAAATGTACATCAAAACATACACGTTTTCGTTGTACACTCAAGAAATGTACATCAAAACATACACATTTTCACTGTACATTCAAGAAATGTACATAAAAGACTACACATTTTCAGTGTACATTCAAGAAATGTACATCAAAACATACACATTTTCATTGTATATACAAGAAATGTACATGAAAACATACACATTTTCATTGTATATACAAGAAATGTATATCAAAACATACACATTTTCAGTGTACATTCAAGAAATGTACATCAAAACATACACATTTTCATTGTATATACAAGTAATGTACATCAAAACATACACATTTTCAGTGTACATTCAAGAAATGTACATCAAGACATACACATTTTCATTGTACATTCAAGAAATGTAGATCAAAACATACACATTTTCATTGTACACTCAAGAAATGTACATCAAAACATACACATTTTCATTGTACATTCAAGAAATGTACATCAAAACATACACATTTTTATTGTACACTCAAGAAATGTACATCAAAACATACACTTTTTCATTGTACATTCAAGAAATGTGTATCAAAACATACACATTTTCATTGTACATTCAAGAAATGTACATCAAAACATACACATTTTCAGTGTACATTCAAGAAATGTATAACAAAAAATACACATTTTCAGTGTACATTCAAGAAATGTACATCAAAACAAACACCTTTTCATTGTACACTAAATAAATGTATATCAAAACATACACATTTTCATTGTACACTCAATAAATATACATCAAAACATACACATTTTCATTGTACATTCAAGAAATGTACATCAAAACATACACATTTTCATTGTACACTGAAGAAATGTACATCAAAACATACACATTTTCATTGTACATTCAAGAAATGTACATCAAAACATACACATTTTCATTGTACATTCAAGAAATGTACATCAAAACATACACATTTTCATTGTACACTCAAGAAATGTACTTCAAAACATACACATTTTCAGTGTACATTCAAGAAATGTATATCAAAACATACACATTTTCATTGTACATTCAAGAAATGTACATCAAAACATACACATTTTGATTGTACATTCAAGAAATATACATCAAAACATGCACATTTTCATTGTACATTCAAGAAATGTACATCAAAACATACACATTTTCATTGTACACTCAAGAAATGTACATCAAAACATACACATTTTCAGTGTACATTCATGAAATGTATATCAAAACATACACATTTTCATTGTACATTCAAGAAATGTACATTAAAACATATACATTTTCATTGTATATACAAGAAATGTACATCAAAACATACACATTTTCAGTGTACATTCAAGAAATGTACATCAAAACATACACATTTTCATTGTACACTCAAGAAATGTACATCAAAACATACACATTTTCAGTGTACATTCATGAAATGTATATCAAAACATACACATTTTCATTGTACATTCCAGAAATGTACATTAAAACATATACATTTTCATTGTATATACAAGAAATGTACATCAAAACATACACATTTTCAGTGTACATTCAAGAAATGTACTTCAAAACATACACATTTTCATTGTATATACAAGAAATGTACATCAAAACATACACATTTTCAGTGTACATTCAAGAAATGTACATTAAGACATACACATTTTCATTGTACATTCAAGAAATGTATATCAAAACATACACATTTTCAGTGCACATTCAAGAAATGTACATCAAAACATACACATTTTCAGTGTACATTCATGAAATGTATATCAAAACATACACATTTTCATTGTACATTCCAGAAATGTACATTAAAACATATACATTTTCATTGTATATACAAGAAATGTACATCAAAACATACACATTTTCATTGTACATTCAAGAAATGTACATCAAAACATACACATTTTCATTGTACACTCAAGAAATGTACATCAAAACATACACATTTTCAGTGTACATTCAAGAAATGTATATCAAAACATACACATTTACAGTGTACATTCAAGAAATGTACATCAAAACATACACATTTTCATTGTATATACAAGAAATGTACATCAAACCATACACATTTTCAGTGTACATTCAAGAAATGTACATCAAAACATACATTTTCATTGTATATACAAGAAATGTACATCAAAACATACACATTTTCATTGTACATTCAAGAAATGTACATGAAAACATATACATTTTCATTGTACATTCAAGAAATGTATATCAAAACATACACATTTTCAGATTACACTCAACAAATGTACATCAAAGCATACACATTTTCATTGTATATACAAAAATGTACATCAAAACATACACATCTTCATTGTACACTAAAGAAATGTACATCAAAACATACAACCTTTCAGTGTACATTCAAGAAATGTACATCAAAACATACACATTTTCATTGTACATTCAAGAAATGTACATCAAAACATACACATTTTCATTGTACATTCAAGAAATGTACATCAAAACATACACATTTTTATTGTACACTCAAGAAATGTACATCAAAACATACACTTTTTCATTGTACATTCAAGAAATGTATAGCAAAACATACACATTTTCATTGTACATTCAAGAAATGTACATCAAAACATACACATTTTCAGTGTACATTCAAGAAATGTATAACAAAAAATACACATTTTCAGTGTACATTCAAGAAATGTACATCAAAACAAACACATTTTCATTGTACACTAAAGAAATGTATATCAAAACATACACATTATCATTGTACATTCAATAAATATACATCAAAACATACACATTTTCATTGTACATTCAAGAAATGTACATCAAAACATACACATTTTCATTGTACACTCAAGAAACGTACATCAAAACATACACATTTTCATTGTACATTCAAGAAATGTACATCAAAACATACACATTTTCATTGTACACTCAAGAAATGTACATCAAAACATACACATTTTCATTGTACATTCAAGAAATGTACATCAAAACATACACATTTTCATTGTACACTCAAGAAATGTACTTCAAAACATACACATTTTCAGTGTACATTCAAGGAATGTATATCAAAACATACACATTTTCATTGTACATTCAAGAAATGTACATCAAAACATACACATTTTCATTGTACATTCAAGAAATATACATCAAAACATACACAATTTCATTGTACATTCAAGAAATGTACATCAAAACATACACATTTTCATTGTACACTCAAGAAATGTACATCAAAACATACACATTTTCAGTGTACATTCAAGAAATGTACATCAAAACATACACATTTTCATTGCACATTCAAGAAATGTACATCAAAACATACACATTTTCATTGTACATTCTAGAAATATACATCAAAACATACACATTTTCATTGTACATTCAAGAAATGTACATCAAAATATACACATTTTCATTGTACACTCAAGAAATGTACATCAAAACATACACATTTTCAGTGTACATTCATGAAATGTATATCAAAACATACACATTTTCATTGTACATTCCAGAAATAGACATCAAAACGTACACATTTTCAGTGAACATTCAAGAAATGTACATCAAAACATATACATTTTCATTGTATATACAAGAAATGTACATCAAAACATACACATTTTCAGTCTACATTCAAGAAATGTACATCAAAACATATACATTTTCATTGTACATTCAAGAAATGTATATCAAAACATACACATTTGCAGATTACATTCAAGAAATGAACATCAAAGCATACACATTTTCATTGTATATACAAGAAATGTACATCAAAACATACACATCTTCATTGTACACTAAAGAAATGTACATCAAAACATACACACTTTCAGTGTACATTCTAGAAATGTACATCAAAACATACACATTTTCATTGTACATTCAAGAAATGTACATCAAAACATACACATTTTCAGTGTACATTCAAGTAATGTATAACAAAAAAATACACATTTTCAGTGTACATTCAAGAAATGGATATCAAAACAAACACATTTTCATTGTACACTAAAGAAATGTATATCAAAACATACACATTTTCATTGTACATTCAAGAAATATACCTCAAAACAATCACATTTTCATTGTACATTCAAGAAATGTACATCAAAACATACACTTTTTCATTGTACATTCAAGAAATGTGTATCAAAACATACACATTTTCATTGTACATTCAAGAAATGTACATCAAAACATACACATTTTCAGTGTACATTCAAGAAATGTATAACAAAAAATACACATTTTCAGTGTACATTCAAGAAATGTACATCAAAACAAACACCTTTTCATTGTACACTAAATAAATGTATATCAAAACATACACATTTTCATTGTACACTCAATAAATATACATCAAAACATACACATTTTCATTGTACATTCAAGAAATGTACATCAAAACATACACATTTTCATTGTACACTGAAGAAATGTACATCAAAACATACACATTTTCATTGTACATTCAAGAAATGTACATCAAAACATACACATTTTCATTGTACATTCAAGAAATGTACATCAAAACATACACATTTTCATTGTACACTCAAGAAATGTACTTCAAAACATACACATTTTCAGTGTACATTCAAGAAATGTATATCAAAACATACACATTTTCATTGTACATTCAAGAAATGTACATCAAAACATACACATTTTGATTGTACATTCAAGAAATATACATCAAAACATGCACATTTTCATTGTACATTCAAGAAATGTACATCAAAACATACACATTTTCATTGTACACTCAAGAAATGTACATCAAAACATACACATTTTCAGTGTACATTCATGAAATGTATATCAAAACATACACATTTTCATTGTACATTCAAGAAATGTACATTAAAACATATACATTTTCATTGTATATACAAGAAATGTACATCAAAACATACACATTTTCAGTGTACATTCAAGAAATGTACATCAAAACATACACATTTTCATTGTACACTCAAGAAATGTACATCAAAACATACACATTTTCAGTGTACATTCATGAAATGTATATCAAAACATACACATTTTCATTGTACATTCCAGAAATGTACATTAAAACATATACATTTTCATTGTATATACAAGAAATGTACATCAAAACATACACATTTTCAGTGTACATTCAAGAAATGTACTTCAAAACATACACATTTTCATTGTATATACAAGAAATGTACATCAAAACATACACATTTTCAGTGTACATTCAAGAAATGTACATTAAGACATACACATTTTCATTGTACATTCAAGAAATGTATATCAAAACATACACATTTTCAGTGCACATTCAAGAAATGTACATCAAAACATACACATTTTCAGTGTACATTCATGAAATGTATATCAAAACATACACATTTTCATTGTACATTCCAGAAATGTACATTAAAACATATACATTTTCATTGTATATACAAGAAATGTACATCAAAACATACACATTTTCATTGTACATTCAAGAAATGTACATCAAAACATACACATTTTCATTGTACACTCAAGAAATGTACATCAAAACATACACATTTTCAGTGTACATTCAAGAAATGTATATCAAAACATACACATTTACAGTGTACATTCAAGAAATGTACATCAAAACATACACATTTTCATTGTATATACAAGAAATGTACATCAAACCATACACATTTTCAGTGTACATTCAAGAAATGTACATCAAAACATACATTTTCATTGTATATACAAGAAATGTACATCAAAACATACACATTTTCATTGTACATTCAAGAAATGTACATGAAAACATATACATTTTCATTGTACATTCAAGAAATGTATATCAAAACATACACATTTTCAGATTACACTCAACAAATGTACATCAAAGCATACACATTTTCATTGTATATACAAAAATGTACATCAAAACATACACATCTTCATTGTACACTAAAGAAATGTACATCAAAACATACAACCTTTCAGTGTACATTCAAGAAATGTACATCAAAACATACACATTTTCATTGTACATTCAAGAAATGTACATCAAAACATACACATTTTCATTGTACATTCAAGAAATGTACATCAAAACATACACATTTTTATTGTACACTCAAGAAATGTACATCAAAACATACACTTTTTCATTGTACATTCAAGAAATGTATAGCAAAACATACACATTTTCATTGTACATTCAAGAAATGTACATCAAAACATACACATTTTCAGTGTACATTCAAGAAATGTATAACAAAAAATACACATTTTCAGTGTACATTCAAGAAATGTACATCAAAACAAACACATTTTCATTGTACACTAAAGAAATGTATATCAAAACATACACATTATCATTGTACATTCAATAAATATACATCAAAACATACACATTTTCATTGTACATTCAAGAAATGTACATCAAAACATACACATTTTCATTGTACACTCAAGAAACGTACATCAAAACATACACATTTTCATTGTACATTCAAGAAATGTACATCAAAACATACACATTTTCATTGTACACTCAAGAAATGTACATCAAAACATACACATTTTCATTGTACATTCAAGAAATGTACATCAAAACATACACATTTTCATTGTACACTCAAGAAATGTACTTCAAAACATACACATTTTCAGTGTACATTCAAGGAATGTATATCAAAACATACACATTTTCATTGTACATTCAAGAAATGTACATCAAAACATACACATTTTCATTGTACATTCAAGAAATATACATCAAAACATACACAATTTCATTGTACATTCAAGAAATGTACATCAAAACATACACATTTTCATTGTACACTCAAGAAATGTACATCAAAACATACACATTTTCAGTGTACATTCAAGAAATGTACATCAAAACATACACATTTTCATTGCACATTCAAGAAATGTACATCAAAACATACACATTTTCATTGTACATTCTAGAAATATACATCAAAACATACACATTTTCATTGTACATTCAAGAAATGTACATCAAAATATACACATTTTCATTGTACACTCAAGAAATGTACATCAAAACATACACATTTTCAGTGTACATTCATGAAATGTATATCAAAACATACACATTTTCATTGTACATTCCAGAAATAGACATCAAAACGTACACATTTTCAGTGAACATTCAAGAAATGTACATCAAAACATATACATTTTCATTGTATATACAAGAAATGTACATCAAAACATACACATTTTCAGTCTACATTCAAGAAATGTACATCAAAACATATACATTTTCATTGTACATTCAAGAAATGTATATCAAAACATACACATTTGCAGATTACATTCAAGAAATGAACATCAAAGCATACACATTTTCATTGTATATACAAGAAATGTACATCAAAACATACACATCTTCATTGTACACTAAAGAAATGTACATCAAAACATACACACTTTCAGTGTACATTCTAGAAATGTACATCAAAACATACACATTTTCATTGTACATTCAAGAAATGTACATCAAAACATACACATTTTCAGTGTACATTCAAGTAATGTATAACAAAAAAATACACATTTTCAGTGTACATTCAAGAAATGGATATCAAAACAAACACATTTTCATTGTACACTAAAGAAATGTATATCAAAACATACACATTTTCATTGTACATTCAAGAAATATACCTCAAAACAATCACATTTTCATTGTACATTCAAGAAATGTACATCAAAACATACACCTTTTCATTGTACACTCAAGAAATTTACATCAAAACATACACATTTTCAGTGTACATTCAAGAAATTTACATCAAAACATACACATTTTCATTGTACATTCAAGAAATGTACATCAAAACATACACATTTTCATTGTACATTCTAGAAATATACATCAAAACATACACATTTTCATTGTATAATCAAGAAATGTACATCAAAACATACACATTTTCATTGTACATTCAAGAAATGTACATCAAAACATACACATTTTGAGTGTACATTCAAGCAATATACATCAAAAGATACACATTTTCATTGTATATACCAGAAATGTACATCAAAACATACATATTTTCATTGCACATACAAGAAATGTACATCAAAACATACACATTTTCATTGTATATACCAGAAATGTACATCAAAACATACACATTTTCATTGTATATACAAGAAATGTACATCAAAACATAAACATTTTCATTGTATATACCAGAAATGTACATCAAAACATACACATTTTCATTGTACATTCAAGAAATGTACATCAAAACATCCCCATTTTCATTGTATATACCAGAAATGTACATCAAAACATACACATTTTCATTGTACATTCAAGAAATGTACATCAAAACATACACATTTTGAGTGTACATTCAAGAAATATACATCAAGACATACACATTTTCATTGTATATACCAGAAATGCACATCAAAACATACACATTTTCATTGTATATACAAGAAATGTACATCAAAACATACACATTTTCATTGTATATACCAGAAATGTACATCAAAACATACACATTTTCATTGTACAATCAAGAAATGTACATCAAAACATACACATTTTCATTGTACATTCAAGAAATGTACATCAAAACATACACATTTTCATTGTATATACCAGAAATGCACATCAAAACATACACATTTTGAGTGTACATTCAAGAAATATACATCAAAACATACACATTTTCATTGTATATACCAGAAATGCACATCAAAACATACACATTTTCATTGTATATACAAGAAATGGACATCAAAACATACACATTTTCATTGTATATACCAGAAATGTACATCAAAACATACACATTTTCATTGTACAATCAAGAAATGTACATCAAAACATAAACATTTTCATTGTATATACCAGAAATGTACATCAAAACATACACATTTTCATTGTACATTCAAGAAATGTACATCAAAACATACCCATTTTCATTGTATATACCAGAAATGTACATCAAAACATACACATTTTCATTGTACATTCAAGAAATGTACATCAAAACATTCACATTTTGAGTGTACATTCAAGAAATGTACATCAAAACATACACATTTTCATTGTACATTCAAGAGATGTACATCAAAACATACACATTTTCATTGTACACTCAAGAAATGTACATCAAAACATACACATTTTCATTGTACATTCAAGAAATGTACATCAAAACATACACATTTTCATTGTACACTCAAGAAATGTACTTCAAAACATACACATTTTCAGTGTACATTCAAGGAATGTATATCAAAACATACACATTTTCATTGTACATTCAAGAAATGTACATCAAAACATACACATTTTCATTGTACATTCAAGAAATATACATCAAAACATACACATTTTCATTGTACATTCAAGAAATGTACATCAAAACATACACATTTTCATTGTACACTCAAGAAATGTACATCAAAACATACACATTTTCAGTGTACATTCAAGAAATGTACATCAAAACATACACATTTTCATTGCACATTCAAGAAATGTACATCAAAACATACACATTTTCATTGTACATTCTAGAAATATACATCAAAACATACACATTTTCATTGTACATTCAAGAAATGTACATCAAAACATACACATTTTCATTGTACACTCAAGAAATGTACATCAAAACATACACATTTTCAGTGTACATTCATGAAATGTATATCAAAACATACACATTTTCATTGTACATTCCAGAAATAGACATCAAAACGTACACATTTTCAGTGAACATTCAAGAAATGTACATCAAAACATATACATTTTCATTGTATATACAAGAAATGTACATCAAAACATACACATTTTCAGTCTACATTCAAGAAATGTACATGAAAACATATACATTTTCATTGTACATTCAAGAAATGTATATCAAAACATACAGATTTTCAGATTACATTCAAGAAATGAACATCAAAGCATACACATTTTCATTGTATATACAAGAAATGTACATCAAAACATACACACTTTCAGTGTACATTCAAGAAGTGTACATCAAAACATACACATTTTCATTGTACATTCAAGAAATGTACATCAAAACATACACATTTTCAGTGTACATTCAAGTAATGTATAACAAAAAAATACACATTTTCAGTGTACATTCAAGAAATGGATATCAAAACAAACACATTTTCATTGTACACTAAAGAAATGTATATCAAAACATACACATTTTCATTGTACATTCAAGAAATATACATCAAAACAATCACATTTTCATTGTACATTCAAGAAATGTACATGAAAACATACACCTTTTCATTGTACACTCAAGAAATTTACATCAAAACATACACATTTTCATTGTACATTCAAGAAATGTACATCAAAACATACACATTTTCATTGTACATTCTAGAAATATACATCAAAACATACACATTTTCATTGTATAATCAAGAAATGTACATCAAAACATACACATTTTCATTGTACATTCAAGAAATGTACATCAAAACATACACATTTTGAGTGTACATTCAAGCAATATACATCAAAAGATACACATTTTCATTGTATATACCAGAAAGATACATCAAAACATACATATTTTCATTGTACATACAAGAAATGTACATCAAAACATACACATTTTCATTGTATATACCAGAAATGTACATCAAAACATACACATTTTCATTGTATATGCAAGAAATGTACATCAAAACATACACATTTTCATTGTATATACCAGAAATGTACATCAAAACATACACATTTTCATTGTACAATCAAGAAATGTACATCAAAACATAAACATTTTCATTGTATATACCAGAAATGTACATCAAAACATACACATTTTCATTGTACATTCAAGAAATGTACATCAAAACATCCCCATTTTCATTGTATATACCAGAAATGTACATCAAAACATACACATTTTGAGTGTACATTCAAGAAATATACATCAAAACATACACATTTTCATTGTATATACCAGAAATGCACATCAAAACATACACATTTTCATTGTATATACAAGAAATGTACATCAAAACATACACATTTTCATTGTATATACCAGAAATGTACATCAAAACATACACATTTTCATTGTACAATCACGAAATGTACATCAAAACATACACATTTTCATTGTACATTCAAGAAATGTACATCAAAACATACACATTTTCATTGTATATACCAGAAATGCACATCAAAACATACACATTTTGAGTGTACATTCAAGAAATATACATCAAAACATACACATTTTCATTGTATATACCAGAAATGCACATCAAAACATTCACATTTTCATTGTGTATACAAGAAATGGACATCAAAACATACACATTTTCATTGTATATACCAGAAATGTACATCAAAACATACACATTTTCATTGTACAATCAAGAAATGTACATCAAAACATACCCATTTTCATTGTATATACCAGAAATGTACATCAAACATACACATTTTCATTGTACATTCAAGAAATGTACATCAAAACATTCACATTTTGAGTGTACATTCAAGAAATGTACATCAAAACATACACATTTTCATTGTAGATTCAAGAGATGTACATCAAAACATACACATTTTCATTGTACCTCAAGAAATCTACATCAAAACATACACATTTTCATTGTACACTCAAGAAATGTACATCAAAACATACACATTTTCATTGTACATTCAAGAAATGTATATCAAAACATACACATTTCCATTGTACATTCAAGAAATGTACATCAAAACATACACATTTTCATTGTATATACCAGAAATGTACATCAAAACATACACATCTTCATTGTACATTCAAGAAATGTACATCAAAACATACACACTTTCATTGTATATACCAGAAATGTACATCAAAACATACACATTTTCATTGTACATTCAAGAAATGTACATCAAAACATACACATTTTGACTGCACATTCTAGAAATATACATCAAAACATACACATTTTCATTGTATATACCAGAAATGCACATCAAAACATTAACATTTTCATTGTACATTCAAGAACTGTATAACAAAAAATACACATTTTCAGTGTACATTCAAGAAATGTACATCAAAACAAACACATTTTCATTGTACACTAAAGATATGTATATCAAAACATACACATTTTCATTGTATATACAAGAAATGTATATCAAAACATACACATTTTCAGTGTACATTCAAGAAATGTACTTCAAAACATACACATTTTCATTGTATATACAAGTAATGTACATCAAAACATACACATTTTCAGTGTACATTCAAGAAATGTACATCAAGACATACACATTCTCATTGTACATTCAAGAAATGTATATCAAAACATACACATTTTCAGTGCACATTCAAGAAATGTACATCAAAACATACACATTTTCATTGTATATACAAGAAATGTACATCAAAACCTACACATTTTCAGTATACATTCAAGAAATGTACATGAAAACCTATACATTTTCATTGTACATTCAAGAAATGTATATCAAAACATACACATTTTCAGTGTACATTCAAGAAATGTACATCAAAACATACACATTTTCATTGTATATACAAGAAATGTACATCAAAACATACACATTTTCATTGTACACTGAAGAAATGTACATCAAAACATACACATTTTCAGTGTACATTCAAGAAATGTACATCAAAACATACACATTTTCATTGTACATTCAAGAAATGTAGATCAAAACATACACATTTTCATTGTTCACTCAAGAAATGTACATCAAAACATACACATTTTCATTGTACATTCAAGAAAGGTACATCAAAACATACACATTTTTATTGTACACTCAAGAAATGTACATCAAAACATACACTTTTTCATTGTACATTCAAGAAATGTATATCAAAACATACACATTTTCATTGTACATTCAAGAAATGTACATCAAAACATACACATTTTCAGTGTACATTCAAGAAATGTATAACAAAAAATACACATTTTCAGTGTACATTCAAGAAATGTACATCAAAACAAACACATTTTCATTGTACACTAAATAAATGCATATCAAAACATACACATTTTCATTGTACATTCAATAAATATACATCAAAACATACACATTTTCATTGTACATTCAAGAAATGTACATCAAAACATACACATTTTCATTGTACACTGAAGAAATGTACAACAAAACATACACATTTTCATTGTACATTCAAGAAATGTACATCAAAACATACACATTTTCATTGTTCACTCAAGAAATGTACATAAAAACATACACATTTTCATTGTACATTCAAGAAATGTACATCAAAACATACACATTTTCATTGTACACTCAAGAAATGTACTTCAAAACATACACATTTTCAGTGTACATTCAAGAAATGTATATCAAAACATGCACATTTTCATTGTACATTCAAGAAATGTACATCAAAACATACACATTTTGATTGTACATTCAAGAAATATACATCAAAACATGCACATTTTCATTGTACATTCAAGAAATGTACATCAAAACATACACATTTTCATTGTACACTCAAGAAATGTACATCAAAACATACACATTTTCAGTGTACATTCATGAAATGTATATCAAAACATACACATTTTCATTGTACATTCCAGAAATGTACATCAAAACATATACATTTTCATTGTATATACAAGAAATGTACATCAAAACATACACATTTTCAGATTACGCTCAAGAAATGTACATCAAAGCATACACATTTTCATTGTACATTCAAGAAATGTACATCAAAACATGCACATTTTCATTGTACATTCAAGAAATGTACATCAAAACATACACATTTTCATTGTTCACTCACGAAATGTACATCAAAACATACACATTTTCAGTGTACATTCAAGAAATATACATCAAAACATACACATTTTCATTGTATATACCAGAAATGCACATCAAAACATACACATTTTCATTGTACATTCAAGAACTGTACATCAAAACATACACATTTTCAGTGTACATTCAAGAAATGTACATCAAAACATACACATTTTCACTGTATATACAAGAATTGTACATCAAAACATACACATTTTCATTGTATATACAAGAAATGTATATCAAAACATACACATTTACAGTGTACATTCAAGAAATGTACATCAAAACATACACATTTTCATTGTATATACCAGAAATGCACATCAAACCATACACATTTTCAGTGTACATTCAAGAAATGTACATCAAAACATACATTTTCATTGTATATACAAGAAATGTACTTCAAAACATACACATTTTCAGTGTACATTCAAGAAATGTACATGAAAACATATACATTTTCATTGTACATTCAAGAAATGTATATCAAAACATACACATTTTCATTGTATATACAAGAAGTGTACATCAAAACATACACATCTTCATTGTACACTAAAGAAATGTACATCAAAACATACACACTTTCAGTGTACATTCAAGAAATGTACATCAAAACATACACATTTTCATTGTACATTCAAGAAATGTACATCAAAACATACACATTTTCATTGTACATTCAAGAAATGTACATCAAAACATACACATTTTCATTGTACCTCAAGAAATCTACATCAAAACATACACATTTTCATTGTACACTCAAGAAATGTACATCAAAACATACACATTATCATATTACATTCAAGAAATGTATATCAAAACATACACATTTTCATTGTACATTCAAGAAATGTACATCAAAACATACACATTTTCATTGTACATTCAAGAAATATACAACAAAACATACACATTTTCATTGTACATTCAAGGAATGTACATCAAAACATACACATTTTCATTGTACATTCAAGAAATGTACATCAAAACACACACATTTTCATTGTACACTCAAGAAATGTACATCAAACCATACACATTTTGAGTGTACATTCAAGAGATATACATCAAAACATGCACATTTTCATTGTATATACCAGAAATGTACATCAAAACATACACATTTTCATTGTATATACAAGAAATGTATATCAAAACATACACATTTTAATTGTACATTCAAGAAATGTACATCAAAACATACACATTTTCATTGTATATACCAGAAATGTACATCAAAACATACACATCTTCATTGTAATATCAAGAAATGTACATCAAAACATACACATTTTCATTGTATATACCAGAAATGTACATCAAAACATACACATTTTCATTGTACATTCAAGAAATGTACATCAAAACATACACATTTTGACTGCACATTCTAGAAATATACATCAAAACATACACATTTTCATTGTATATACCAGAAATGCACATCAAAACATTAACATTTTCATTGTACATTCAAGAACTGTATAACAAAAAATACACATTTTCAGTGTACATTCAAGAAATGTACATCAAAACAAACACATTTTCATTGTACACTAAAGAAATGTATATCAAAACATACACATTTTCATTGTATATACAAGAAATGTATATCAAAACATACACATTTTCAGTGTACATTCAAGAAATGTACTTCAAAACATACACATTTTCATTGTATATACAAGTAATGTACATCAAAACATACACATTTTCAGTGTACATTCAAGAAATGTACATCAAGACATACACATTCTCATTGTGCATTCAAGAAATGTATATCAAAACATACACATTTTCAGTGCACATTCAAGAAATGTACATCAAAACATACACATTTTCATTGTATATACAAGAAATGTACATCAAAACCTACACATTTTCAGTATACATTCAAGAAATGTACATGAAAACATATACATTTTCATTGTACATTCAAGAAATGTATAACAAAACATACACATTTTCAGTGTACATTCAAGAAATGTACATCAAAACATACACATTTTCATTGTATATACAAGAAATGTACATCAAAACATAGACATTTTCATTGTACACTGAAGAAATGTACATCAAAACATACACATTTTCAGTGTACATTCAAGAAATGTACATCAAAACATACACATTTTCATTGTACATTCAAGAAATGTAGATCAAAACATACACATTTTCATTGTACACTCAAGAAATGAACATCAAAACATACACATTTTCATTGTACATTCAAGAAATGTACATCAAAACATACACATTTTTATTGTACACTCAAGAAATGTACATCAAAACATACACTTTTTCATTGTACATTCAAGAAATGTATATCAAAACATACACATTTTCATTGTACATTCAAGAAATGTACATCAAAACATACACATTTTCAGTGTACATTCAAGAAATGTATAACAAAAAATACACATTTTCAGTGTACATTCAAGAAATGTACATCAAAACAAACACCTTTTCATTGTACACTAAATAAATGTATATCAAAACATACACATTTTCATTGTACATTCAATAAATATACATCAAAACATACACATTTTCATTGTACATTCAAGAAATGTACATCAAAACATACACATTTTCATTGTAACTGAAGAAATGTACATCAAAACATACACATTTTCATTGTACATTCAAGAAATGTACATCAAAACATACACATTTTCATTTTACACTCAAGAAATGTACATCAAAACATACACATTTTCATTGTACATTCAAGAATTGTACATCAAAACATACACATTTTCATTGTACACTCAAGAAATGTACTTCAAAACATACACATTTTCAGTGTACATTCAAGAAATGTATATCAAAACATACACATTTTCATTGTACATTCAAGAAATGTACATCAAAAATTACACATTTTGATTTACATTCAAGAAATATACATCAAAACATACACATTTTCATTGTATATACCAGAAATGCACATCAAAACATTAACATTTTCATTGTACATTCAAGAACTGTATAACAAAAAATACACATTTTCAGTGTACATTCAAGAAATGTACATCAAAACAAACACATTTTCATTGTACACTAAAGAAATGTATATCAAAACATACACATTTTCATTGTATATACAAGAAATGTATATCAAAACATACACATTTTCAGTGTACATTCAAGAAATGTACTTCAAAACATACACATTTTCATTGTATATACAAGTAATGTACATCAAAACATACACATTTTCAGTGTACATTCAAAAAATGTACATCAAGACATACACATTCTCATTGTACATTCAAGAAATGTATATCAAAACATACACATTTTCAGTGCACATTCAAGAAATGTACATCAAAACATACACATTTTCATTGTATATACAAGAAATGTACATCAAAACCTACACATTTTCAGTATACATTCAAGAAATGTACATGAAAACATATACATTTTCATTGTACATTCAAGAAATGTATATCAAAACATACACATTTTCATTGTACATTCAAGAAATGTACATCAAAACATACACATTTTCAGTGTACATTCAAGAAATGTATAACAAAAAATACACATTTTCAGTGTACATTCAAGAAATGTACATCAAAACAAACACATTTTCATTGTACACTAAATAAATGCATATCAAAACATACACATTTTCATTGTACATTCAATAAATATACATCAAAACATACACATTTTCATTGTACATTCAAGAAATGTACATCAAAACATACACATTTTCATTGTACACTGAAGAAATGTACATCAAAACATACACATTTTCATTGTACATTCAAGAAATGTACATCAAAACATACACATTTTCATTGTTCACTCAAGAAATGTACATAAAAACATACACATTTTCATTGTACATTCAAGAAATGTACATCAAAACATACACATTTTCATTGTACACTCAAGAAATGTACTTCAAAACATACACATTTTCAGTGTACATTCAAGAAATGTATATCAAAACATGCACATTTTCATTGTACATTCAAGAAATGTACATCAAAACATACACATTTTGATTGTACATTCAAGAAATATACATCAAAACATGCACATTTTCATTGTACATTCAAGAAATGTACATCAAAACATACACATTTTCATTGTACACTCAAGAAATGTACATCAAAACATACACATTTTCAGTGTACATTCATGAAATGTATATCAAAACATACACATTTTCATTGTACATTCCAGAAATGTACATCAAAACATATACATTTTCATTGTATATACAAGAAATGTACATCAAAACATACACATTTTCAGATTACATTCAAGAAATGTACATCAAAGCATACACATTTTCATTGTACATTCAAGAAATGTACATCAAAACATGCACATTTTCATTGTACATTCAAGAAATGTACATCAAAACATACACATTTTCATTGTTCACTCACGAAATGTACATCAAAACATACACATTTTCAGTGTACATTCAAGAAATATACATCAAAACATACACATTTTCATTGTATATACCAGAAATGCACATCAAAACATACACATTTTCATTGTACATTCAAGAACTGTACATCAAAACATACACATTTTCAGTGTACATTCAAGAAATGTACATCAAAACATACACATTTTCACTGTATATACAAGAATTGTACATCAAAACATACACATTTTCATTGTATATACAAGAAATGTATATCAAAACATACACATTTACAGTGTACATTCAAGAAATGTACATCAAAACATACACATTTTCATTGTATATACCAGAAATGCACATCAAACCATACACATTTTCAGTGTACATTCAAGAAATGTACATCAAAACATACATTTTCATTGTATATACAAGAAATGTACTTCAAAACATACACATTTTCAGTGTACATTCAAGAAATGTACATGAAAACATATACATTTTCATTGTACATTCAAGAAATGTATATCAAAACATACACATTTTCATTGTATATACAAGAAGTGTACATCAAAACATACACATCTTCATTGTACACTAAAGAAATGTACATCAAAACATACACACTTTCAGTGTACATTCAAGAAATGTACATCAAAACATACACATTTTCATTGTACATTCAAGAAATGTACATCAAAACATACACATTTTCATTGTACATTCAAGAAATGTACATCAAAACATACACATTTTCATTGTACCTCAAGAAATCTACATCAAAACATACACATTTTCATTGTACACTCAAGAAATGTACATCAAAACATACACATTATCATATTACATTCAAGAAATGTATATCAAAACATACACATTTTAATTGTACATTCAAGAAATGTACATCAAAACATACACATTTTCATTGTATATACCAGAAATGTACATCAAAACATACACATCTTCATTGTAATATCAAGAAATGTACATCAAAACATACACATTTTCATTGTATATACCAGAAATGTACATCAAAACATACACATTTTCATTGTACATTCAAGAAATGTACATCAAAACATACACATTTTGACTGCACATTCTAGAAATATACATCAAAACATACACATTTTCATTGTATATACCAGAAATGCACATCAAAACATTAACATTTTCATTGTACATTCAAGAACTGTATAACAAAAAATACACATTTTCAGTGTACATTCAAGAAATGTACATCAAAACAAACACATTTTCATTGTACACTAAAGAAATGTATATCAAAACATACACATTTTCATTGTATATACAAGAAATGTATATCAAAACATACACATTTTCAGTGTACATTCAAGAAATGTACTTCAAAACATACACATTTTCATTGTATATACAAGTAATGTACATCAAAACATACACATTTTCAGTGTACATTCAAGAAATGTACATCAAGACATACACATTCTCATTGTGCATTCAAGAAATGTATATCAAAACATACACATTTTCAGTGCACATTCAAGAAATGTACATCAAAACATACACATTTTCATTGTATATACAAGAAATGTACATCAAAACCTACACATTTTCAGTATACATTCAAGAAATGTACATGAAAACATATACATTTTCATTGTACATTCAAGAAATGTATAACAAAACATACACATTTTCAGTGTACATTCAAGAAATGTACATCAAAACATACACATTTTCATTGTATATACAAGAAATGTACATCAAAACATAGACATTTTCATTGTACACTGAAGAAATGTACATCAAAACATACACATTTTCAGTGTACATTCAAGAAATGTACATCAAAACATACACATTTTCATTGTACATTCAAGAAATGTAGATCAAAACATACACATTTTCATTGTACACTCAAGAAATGAACATCAAAACATACACATTTTCATTGTACATTCAAGAAATGTACATCAAAACATACACATTTTTATTGTACACTCAAGAAATGTACATCAAAACATACACTTTTTCATTGTACATTCAAGAAATGTATATCAAAACATACACATTTTCATTGTACATTCAAGAAATGTACATCAAAACATACACATTTTCAGTGTACATTCAAGAAATGTATAACAAAAAATACACATTTTCAGTGTACATTCAAGAAATGTACATCAAAACAAACACCTTTTCATTGTACACTAAATAAATGTATATCAAAACATACACATTTTCATTGTACATTCAATAAATATACATCAAAACATACACATTTTCATTGTACATTCAAGAAATGTACATCAAAACATACACATTTTCATTGTAACTGAAGAAATGTACATCAAAACATACACATTTTCATTGTACATTCAAGAAATGTACATCAAAACATACACATTTTCATTTTACACTCAAGAAATGTACATCAAAACATACACATTTTCATTGTACATTCAAGAAATGTACATCAAAACATACACATTTTCATTGTACACTCAAGAAATGTACTTCAAAACATACACATTTTCAGTGTACATTCAAGAAATGTATATCAAAACATACACATTTTCATTGTACATTCAAGAAATGTACATCAAAAATTACACATTTTGATTTACATTCAAGAAATATACATCAAAACATACACATTTTCATTGTATATACCAGAAATGCACATCAAAACATTAACATTTTCATTGTACATTCAAGAACTGTATAACAAAAAATACACATTTTCAGTGTACATTCAAGAAATGTACATCAAAACAAACACATTTTCATTGTACACTAAAGAAATGTATATCAAAACATACACATTTTCATTGTATATACAAGAAATGTATATCAAAACATACACATTTTCAGTGTACATTCAAGAAATGTACTTCAAAACATACACATTTTCATTGTATATACAAGTAATGTACATCAAAACATACACATTTTCAGTGTACATTCAAAAAATGTACATCAAGACATACACATTCTCATTGTACATTCAAGAAATGTATATCAAAACATACACATTTTCAGTGCACATTCAAGAAATGTACATCAAAACATACACATTTTCATTGTATATACAAGAAATGTACATCAAAACCTACACATTTTCAGTATACATTCAAGAAATGTACATGAAAACATATACATTTTCATTGTACATTCAAGAAATGTATATCAAAACATACACATTTTCATTGTACATTCAAGAAATGTACATCAAAACATACACATTTTCAGTGTACATTCAAGAAATGTATAACAAAAAATACACATTTTCAGTGTACATTCAAGAAATGTACATCAAAACAAACACATTTTCATTGTACACTAAATAAATGCATATCAAAACATACACATTTTCATTGTACATTCAATAAATATACATCAAAACATACACATTTTCATTGTACATTCAAGAAATGTACATCAAAACATACACATTTTCATTGTTCACTCAAGAAATGTACATAAAAACATACACATTTTCATTGTACATTCAAGAAATGTACATCAAAACATACACATTTTCATTGTACACTCAAGAAATGTACTTCAAAACATACACATTTTCAGTGTACATTCAAGAAATGTATATCAAAACATGCACATTTTCATTGTACATTCAAGAAATGTACATCAAAACATACACATTTTGATTGTACATTCAAGAAATATACATCAAAACATGCACATTTTCATTGTACATTCAAGAAATGTACATCAAAACATACACATTTTCATTGTACACTCAAGAAATGTACATCAAAACATACACATTTTCAGTGTACATTCATGAAATGTATATCAAAACATACACATTTTCATTGTACATTCCAGAAATGTACATCAAAACATATACATTTTCATTGTATATACAAGAAATGTACATCAAAACATACACATTTTCAGATTACATTCAAGAAATGTACATCAAAGCATACACATTTTCATTGTACATTCAAGAAATGTACATCAAAACATGCACATTTTCATTGTACATTCAAGAAATGTACATCAAAACATACACATTTTCATTGTTCACTCACGAAATGTACATCAAAACATACACATTTTCAGTGTACATTCAAGAAATATACATCAAAACATACACATTTTCATTGTATATACCAGAAATGCACATCAAAACATACACATTTTCATTGTACATTCAAGAACTGTACATCAAAACATACACATTTTCAGTGTACATTCAAGAAATGTACATCAAAACATACACATTTTCACTGTATATACAAGAATTGTACATCAAAACATACACATTTTCATTGTATATACAAGAAATGTATATCAAAACATACACATTTACAGTGTACATTCAAGAAATGTACATCAAAACATACACATTTTCATTGTATATACCAGAAATGCACATCAAACCATACACATTTTCAGTGTACATTCAAGAAATGTACATCAAAACATACATTTTCATTGTATATACAAGAAATGTACTTCAAAACATACACATTTTCAGTGTACATTCAAGAAATGTACATGAAAACATATACATTTTCATTGTACATTCAAGAAATGTATATCAAAACATACACATTTTCATTGTATATACAAGAAGTGTACATCAAAACATACACATCTTCATTGTACACTAAAGAAATGTACATCAAAACATACACACTTTCAGTGTACATTCAAGAAATGTACATCAAAACATACACATTTTCATTGTACATTCAAGAAATGTACATCAAAACATACACATTTTCATTGTACATTCAAGAAATGTACATCAAAACATACACATTTTCATTGTACCTCAAGAAATCTACATCAAAACATACACATTTTCATTGTACACTCAAGAAATGTACATCAAAACATACACATTATCATATTACATTCAAGAAATGTATATCAAAACATACACATTTTCATTGTACATTCAAGAAATGTACATCAAAACATACACATTTTCATTGTACATTCAAGAAATATACAACAAAACATACACATTTTCATTGTACATTCAAGGAATGTACATCAAAACATACACATTTTCATTGTACATTCAAGAAATGTACATCAAAACACACACATTTTCATTGTACACTCAAGAAATGTACATCAAACCATACACATTTTGAGTGTACATTCAAGAGATATACATCAAAACATGCACATTTTCATTGTATATACCAGAAATGTACATCAAAACATACACATTTTCATTGTATATACAAGAAATGTATATCAAAACATACACATTTTAATTGTACATTCAAGAAATGTACATCAAAACATACACATTTTCATTGTATATACCAGAAATGTACATCAAAACATACACATCTTCATTGTAATATCAAGAAATGTACATCAAAACATACACATTTTCATTGTATATACCAGAAATGTACATCAAAACATACACATTTTCATTGTACATTCAAGAAATGTACATCAAAACATACACATTTTGACTGCACATTCTAGAAATATACATCAAAACATACACATTTTCATTGTATATACCAGAAATGCACATCAAAACATTAACATTTTCATTGTACATTCAAGAACTGTATAACAAAAAATACACATTTTCAGTGTACATTCAAGAAATGTACATCAAAACAAACACATTTTCATTGTACACTAAAGAAATGTATATCAAAACATACACATTTTCATTGTATATACAAGAAATGTATATCAAAACATACACATTTTCAGTGTACATTCAAGAAATGTACTTCAAAACATACACATTTTCATTGTATATACAAGTAATGTACATCAAAACATACACATTTTCAGTGTACATTCAAGAAATGTACATCAAGACATACACATTCTCATTGTGCATTCAAGAAATGTATATCAAAACATACACATTTTCAGTGCACATTCAAGAAATGTACATCAAAACATACACATTTTCATTGTATATACAAGAAATGTACATCAAAACCTACACATTTTCAGTATACATTCAAGAAATGTACATGAAAACATATACATTTTCATTGTACATTCAAGAAATGTATAACAAAACATACACATTTTCAGTGTACATTCAAGAAATGTACATCAAAACATACACATTTTCATTGTATATACAAGAAATGTACATCAAAACATACACATTTTCATTGTACACTGAAGAAATGTACATCAAAACATACACATTTTCAGTGTACATTCAAGAAATGTACATCAAAACATACACATTTTCATTGTACATTCAAGAAATGTAGATCAAAACATACACATTTTCATTGTACACTCAAGAAATGAACATCAAAACATACACATTTTCATTGTACATTCAAGAAATGTACATCAAAACATACACATTTTTATTGTACACTCAAGAAATGTACATCAAAACATACACTTTTTCATTGTACATTCAAGAAATGTATATCAAAACATACACATTTTCATTGTACATTCAAGAAATGTACATCAAAACATACACATTTTCAGGGTACATTCAAGAAATGTATAACAAAAAATACACATTTTCAGTGTACATTCAAGAAATGTACATCAAAACAAACACCTTTTCATTGTACACTAAATAAATGTATATCAAAACATACACATTTTCATTGTACATTCAATAAATATACATCAAAACATACACATTTAGATTGTACATTCAAGAAATGTACATCAAAACATACACATTTTCATTGTAACTGAAGAAATGTACATCAAAACATACACATTTTCATTGTACATTCAAGAAATGTACATCAAAACATACACATTTTCATTTTACACTCAAGAAATGTACATCAAAACATACACATTTTCATTGTACATTCAAGAAATGTACATCAAAACATACACATTTTCATTGTACACTCAAGAAATGTACTTCAAAACATACACATTTTCAGTGTACATTCAAGAAATGTATATCAAAACATACACATTTTCATTGTACATTCAAGAAATGTACATCAAAAATTACACATTTTGATTTACATTCAAGAAATATACATCAAAACATACACATTTTCATTGTATATACCAGAAATGCACATCAAAACATTAACATTTTCATTGTACATTCAAGAACTGTATAACAAAAAATACACATTTTCAGTGTACATTCAAGAAATGTACATCAAAACAAACACATTTTCATTGTACACTAAAGAAATGTATATCAAAACATACACATTTTCATTGTATATACAAGAAATGTATATCAAAACATACACATTTTCAGTGTACATTCAAGAAATGTACTTCAAAACATACACATTTTCATTGTATATACAAGTAATGTACATCAAAACATACACATTTTCAGTGTACATTCAAAAAATGTACATCAAGACATACACATTCTCATTGTACATTCAAGAAATGTATATCAAAACATACACATTTTCAGTGCACATTCAAGAAATGTACATCAAAACATACACATTTTCATTGTATATACAAGAAATGTACATCAAAACCTACACATTTTCAGTACACATTCAAGAAATGTACATGAAAACATATACATTTTCATTGTACATTCAAGAAATGTATATCAAAACATACACATTTTCAGTGTACATTCAAGAAATGTACATCAAAACATACACATTTTCATTGTATGTACAAGAAATGTACATCAAAACATACACATTTTCATTGTACACTGAAGAAATGTACATCAAAACATACACATTTTCAGTGTACATTCAAGAAATGTACATCAAAACATACACATTTTCATTGTACATTCAAGAAATGTAGATCAAAACATACACATTTTCATTGTACACTCAAGAAATGTACATCAAAACATACACATTTTCATTGTACATTCAAGAAATGTACATCAAAACATACACATTTTTATTGTACACTCAAGAAATGTACATCAAAACATACACTTTTTCATTGTACATTCAAGAAATGTATATCAAAACATACACATTTTCATTGTACATTCAAGAAATGTACATCAAAACATACACATTTTCAGTGTACATTCAAGAAATCTATAACAAAAAATACACATTTTCAGTGTACATTCAAGAAATGTACATCAAAACAAACACCTTTTCATTGTACACTAAATAAATGTATATCAAAACATACACATTTTCATTGTACATTCAATAAATATACATCAAAAAATACACATTTTCATTGTACATTCAAGAAATGTACATCAAAACATACACATTTTCATTGTACACTGAAGATATGTACATCAAAACATACACATTTTCATTGTACATTCAAGAAATGTACATCAAAACATACACATTTTCATTTTACACTCAAGAAATGTACATCAAAACATACACATTTTCATTGTACATTCAAGAAATGTACATCAAAACATACACATTTTCATTGTACACTCAAGAAATGTACTTCAAAACATACACATTTTCAGTGTACATTCAAGAAATGTATATCAAAACATACACATTTTCATTGTACATTCAAGAAATGTACATCAAAACATACACATTTTGATTGTACATTCAAGAAATATACATCAAAACATGCACATTTTCATTGTACATTCAAGAAATGTACATCAAAACATACACATTTTCATTGTACACTCAAGAAATGTACATCAAAACATACACATTTTCAGTGTACATTCATGAAGTGTATATCAAAACATACACATTTTCATTGTACATTCCAGAAATGTACATCAAAACATATACATTTTCATTGTATATACAAGAAATGTACATCAAAACATACACATTTTCAGTGTACATTCAAGAAATGTACATGAAAACATATACTTTTTCATTGTACATTCAAGAAATGTATATCAAAACATACACATTTTCAGATTACATTCAAGAAATGTACATCAAAGCATACACATTTTCATTGTACATTCAAGAAATGTACATCAAAACAGACACATTTTCATTGTACATTCAAGAAATGTACATCAAAACATACACACTTTCAGTGTACATTCAAGAAATGTACATCAAAACATACACATTTTCATTGTACATTCAGGAAATGTACATCAAAACATACACATTTTCATTGTACATTCAAGAAATGTACATCAAAAAATACACATTTTCATTGTACCTCAAGAAATCTACATCAAAACATACACATTTTCATTGCACACTCAAGAAATGTACACCAAAACATACACATTTTCATTGTACATTCAAGAAATGTATATCAAAACATACACATTTTCATTGTACATTCAAGAAATGTACATCAAAACATACACACTTTCAGTGTACATTCAAGAAATGTACATCAAAACATACACATTTTCATTCTACATTCAAGAAATGTACATCAAAACATACACATTTTCATTGTACATTCAAGAAATGTACATCAAGGCATACACACTTTCATTGTACCTCAAGAAATCTACATCAAAACATACACATTTTCATTGTACACTCAAGAAATGTACATCAAAACATACACATTTTCATTGTACATTCAAGAAATGTATATCAAAACATACACATTTTCATTGTACATTCAAGAAATGTACATCAAAACATACACATTTTCATTGTACATTCAAGAAATGTACAACAAAACATACACATTTTCATTGTACATTCAAGGAATGTACATCAAAACATACACATTTTCATTGTACATTCAAGAAATGTACATCAAAACACACATTTTCATTGTACACTCAAGAAATGTACATCAAAACATACACATTTTGAGTGTACATTCAAGAGATATACAACAAAACATGCACATTTTCATTGTATATACCAGAAATGTACATCAAAACATACACATTTTCATTGTATATACAAGAAATGTATATCAAAACATACACATTTTAATTGTACATTCAAGAAATGTACATCAAAACATACACATTTTCATCGTATATACCAGAAATGTACATGAAAACATACACATCTTCATTGTACATTCAAGAAATGTACATCAAAACATACACATTTTCATTGTATATACCAGAAATGTACATCAAAACATACACATTTTAATTGTACATTCAAGAAATGTACATCAAAACATACACATTTTGACTGCACATTCTAGAAACATACATCAAAACATACACATTTTCATTGTATATACCAGAAATGCACATCAAAACATACATATTTTCATTGTAAATTCAAGAACTGTATAACAAAAAATACACATTTTCAGCGTACATTCAAGAAATGTACATCAAAATAAACACATTTTCATTGTGCACTAAAGAAATGTATATCAAAACATACACATTTTCATTGTATATACAAGAAATGTATATCAAAACATACACATTTTCAGTGTACATTCAAGAAATGTACTTCAAAACATACACATTTTCATTGTATATACAAGTAATGTACATCAAAACATACACATTTTCAGTGTACATTCAAGAAATGTACATTAAGACATACACATTTTCATTGTACATTCAAGAAATGTATATCAAAACATACACATTTTCAGTGCACATTCAAGAAATGTACATCAAAACATACACATTTTCATTGTATATACAAGAAATGTACATCAAAACCTACACATTTTCAGTATACATTCAAGAAATGTACATGAAAACATATTCATTTTCATTGTACATTCAAGAAATGTATATCAAAACATACACATTTTCATTGTACATTCAAGAAATGTACATTAAAACATACACATTTTCATTGTATATACAAGAAATGTACACCAAAACATACACATTTTCATTGTACACTGAAGAAATTTACATCAAAACATACACATTTTCAGTGTACATTCAAGAAATGTACATCAAAACATACACATTTTCATTGTACATTCAAGAAATGTAGATCAAAACATACACATTTTCATTGTACACTCAAGAAATGTACATCAAAACATACACATTTTCATTGTACATTCAAGAAATGTACATCAAAACATACACATTTTTATTGTACACTCAAGAAATGTACATCAAAACATACACTTTTTCATTGTACATTCAAGAAATGTATATCAAAACATACACATTTTCATTGTACATTCAAGAAATGTACATCAAAACATACACATTTTCATTGTACATTCAATAAATATACATCAAAACATACACATTTTCATTGTACATTCAAAAAATGTACATCAAAACATACACATTTTCATTGTACACTGAAGAAATGTACATCAAAACATACACATTTTCATTGTACATTCAAGAAATGTACATCAAAACATACACATTTTCATTGTACACTGAAGAAATGTACATCAAAACATACACATTTTCATTGTACATTCAAGAAATGTACATCAAAACATACACATTTTCATTGTACACTCAAGAAACGTACTTCAAAACATACACATTTTCAGTGTACATTCAAGAAATGTATATCAAAACATACACATTTTCATTGTACATTCAAGAAATGTACATCAAAACATACACATTTTGATTGTACATTCAAGAAATATACATCAAAACATGCACATTTTCATTGTACATTCAAGAAATGTACATCAAAACATACACATTTTCATTGTACACTCAAGAAATGTACATCAAAACATACACATTTTCAGTGTACATTCATGAAATGTATATCAAAACATACACATTTTCATTGTACATTCCAGAAATGTACATTAAAACATATACATTTTCATTGTATATACAAGAAATGTACATCAAAACATACACATTTTCAGTGTACATTCAAGAAATGTACATGAAAACATATACATTTTCATTGTACATTCAAGAAATGTATATCAAAACATACACATTTTCAGATTACATTCAAGAAATGTACATCAAAGCATACACATTTTCATTGTACATTCAAGAAATGTACATCAAAACATACACACTTTCATTGTACATTCAAGAAATGTACATCAAAACATACACACTTTCAGTGTACATTCAAGAAATGTACATCAAAACATACACATTTTCATTGTACATTCAGGAAATGTACATCAAAACATACACATTTTCATTGTACATTCAAGAAATGTACATCAAAAAATACACATTTTCATTGTACCTCAAGAAATCTACATCAAAACATACACATTTTCATTGCACGCTCAAGAAATGTACATCAAAACATACACATTTTAATTGTATATGTCAGAAATGTACATAAAAACATACACATTTTCATTGTATATACAAGAAATGTAAATCAAAACATACACATTTTCATTGTATATACAAGAAATGTATATCAAAACATACACATTTTCATTGTACATTCAAAAAATGTACATCAAAACAAACACATTTTCATTGTACACTAAAGAAATGTATATCAAAACATACACATTTTCATTGTACATTCAATAAATATACATCAAAACATACACATTTTCATTGTACATTCAAGAAATGTACATCAAAACATACACATTTTCATTGTACACTCAAGAAATGTACATCAAAACATACACATTTTCATTGTACATTCAAGAAATGTACATCAAAACATACACATTTTCATTGTACATTCAAGAAGTATACATCAAAACATACACATTTTCGTTGTACATTCAAGAAATGTACATCAAAACATACACATTTTCATTGTACACTCAAGAATTGTACATCAAAACATACACATTTTGAGTGTACATTCAAGAAATGTACATCAAAACATACACATTTTCATTGTACATTCAAGAAATGTACATCAAAACATACACATTTTCATTGTACATTCTAGAAATATACATCAAAACATACACATTTTCATTGTATATACAATAAATGTACATCAAAACATACACATTTTCATTGTACATTCAAGAAATGTACATTAAAACGTACACATTTTGAGTGTACATTCAAGAAATATACATCAAAAGATACACATTTTCATTGTATATACCAGAAATGTACATCTAAACATACACATTTTCATTGTATATACAAGAAATGTACATCAAAACATACACATTTTCATTGTATATACCAGAAATGTACATCAAAACATACACATTTTCATTGTACAATCAAGAAATGTACATCAAAACATAAACATTTTCATTGTATATACCAGAAATGTACATCAAAACATACACATTTTCATTGTATATACCAGAAATGTACATCAAAACATACACATTTTCATTGTACATTCAAGAAATGTACATCAAAACATACACATTTTGAGTGTACATTCAAGAAATATACATCAAAACATACACATTTTCATTGTATATGCCAGAAATGCACATCAAAACATACACATTTTCATTGTACATTCAAGAACTGTACATCAAAACATACACATTTTCAGTGTACATTCAAGAAATGTACATCAAAACATACACATTTTCACTGTATATACAAGAATTGTACATCAAAACATACACATTTTCATAGTATATACAAGAAATGTATATCAAAACATACACATTTACAGTGTACGTTCAAGAAATGTACATCAAAACATACACATTTTCATTGTATATACAAGAAATGTACATCAAACCATACACATTTTCAGTGTACATTCAAGAAATGTACATCAAAAGATACATTTTCATTGTATATACAAGAAATGTACATCAAAACATACACATTTTCAGTGTACATTCAAGAAATGTACATGAAAACATATACATTTTCATTGTACATTCAAGAAATGTATATCAAAACATCCACATTTTCAGATTACACTCAAGAAATGTGCATCAAAGCATACACATTTTCATTGTATATACAAGAAATGTACATCAAAACATACACATCTTCATTGTACACTAAAGAAATGTACATCAA
Source organism: Tenodera sinensis (assembly GCA_030765045.1). Lineage (NCBI taxonomy): Eukaryota > Metazoa > Arthropoda > Insecta > Mantodea > Mantidae > Tenodera > Tenodera sinensis. The sequence continues at coordinate 109,246,996 of CM060970.1, read as the reverse complement.
AACATACACACTTTCAGTGTACATTCAAGAAATGTACATCAAAACATACACATTTTCATTGTACATGCAAGAAATGTACATCAAAACATACACATTTTCATTGTACATTCAAGAAAGGTACATCAAAACATACACATTTTCATTGTACCTCAAGAAATGTACATCAAAACATACACATTTTCATTGTACATTCAAGAAATGTACAACAAAACATACACATTTTCATTGTACATTCAAGGAATGTACATCAAAACATACACATTTTCATTGTACATTCAAGAAATGTACATCAAAACACACACATTTTCATTGTACACTCAAGAAATGTACATCAAAACATACACATTTTGTGTGTACATTCAAGAGATATACATCAAAACATGCACATTTTCATTGTATATACCAGAAATGTACATCAAAACATACACATTTTCATTGTATATACAAGAAATGTAAATCAAAACATATACACTTTCATTGTATATACAAGAAATGTATATCAAAACATACACATTTTCATTGTACATTCAAGAAATGTACATCAAAACATACACATTTTCATTGTACACTCAAGAAATGTACATCAAAACATACACATTTTGAGTGTACATTCAAGAAATGTACATCAAAAACTACACATTTTCATTGTATATTCAAGAAATGTACATCAAAACATACACATTTTCATTGGATATACCAGAAATGTACATCACAACATACACATGTTCATTGTACATTCAAGAAATGTACATCACAACATACACATCTTCATTGTACATTCAAGAAATGTACATCACAACATAGACATTTTCATTGTATATTCAAGAAATGTACATCAAAACATACACATTTTCATTGTACATTCAAGAAATGTACATCAAAACATACACATTTTCATTGGATATACCAGAAATGTACATCACAACATACACATCTTCATTGTACATTCAAGAAATGTACATCAAAACATACACATTTTCATTGTATATACAAGAAATGTACATCAAAACATACACACTTTCATTGGATATACCAGAAATGTACATCACAACATACACATCTTCATTGTACATTCAAGAAATGTACATCACAACATACACATTTTCATTGTATATACCAGAAATGTACATCAAAACATACACATTTTCATTGTATATACAAGAAATGTAAATCAAAACATACACATTTTCGTTGTATATACAAGAATCTATATCAAAACATACACATTTTCATTGTATATTCAAGAAATGTACATCAAAACATACACATTTTCATTGGATGTACCAGAAATGTACATCACAACATACACATCTTCATTGTACATTCAAGAAATGTACATCAAAACATACACATTTTCATTGTATATACAAGAAATGTACATCAAAACATACACATTTCCATTGGATATACCAGAAATGTACATCACAACATACACATCTTCATTGTACATTCAAGAAATGTACATCACAACATACACATTTTCATTGTATATACCAGAAATGTACATCAAAACATACACATTTTCATTGTATATACAAGAAATGTAAATCAAAACATACACATTTTCGTTGTATATACAAGAATCTATATCAAAACATACACATTTTCATTGTACATTCAAGAAATGTACATCAAAACATACACGTTTTCGTTGTACACTCAAGAAATGTACATCAAAACATACACATTTTCACTGTACATTCAAGAAATGTACATAAAAGACTACACATTTTCAGTGTACATTCAAGAAATGTACATCAAAACATACACATTTTCATTGTATATACAAGAAATGTACATGAAAACATACACATTTTCATTGTATATACAAGAAATGTATATCAAAACATACACATTTTCAGTGTACATTCAAGAAATATACATCAAAACATACACATTTTCATTGTATATACAAGTAATGTACATCAAAACATACACATTTTCAGTGTACATTCAAGAAATGTACATCAAGACATACACATTTTCATTGTACATTCAAGAAATGTATATCAAAACATACACATTTTCAGTGCACATTCAAGAAATGTACATCAAAACATACACATTTTCATTGTAATTACAAGAAATGTACATCAAAACATACACATTTTCAGTATACATTCAAGAAATGTACATGAAAACATATACATTTTCATTGTACATTCAAGAAATGTATATAAAAACATACACATTTTCAGTGTACATTCAAGAAATGTACATCAAAACATACACATTTTCATTGTATATACAAGAAATGTACATCAATACATACACATTTTCATTGTACATTCAAGAATTGTATATCAAAACATACACATTTTCAGTGTACATTCAAGAAATGTATATCAAAACATACACATTTTCAGTGTACATTCAAGAATTGTACATCAAAACATACACATTTTCATTGTATATACAAGAAAGTTACATCAAAACATACACATTTTCAGTGTACATTCAAGAATTGTACATCAAAACGTACACATTTTCATTGTATATACAAGAAAGTTACATGAAAACATACACATTTTCAGTGTACATTCAAGAATTGTACATCAAAACATACACATTTTCATTGTATATACAAGAAAGTTACATCAAAACATACACATTTTCAGTGTACATTCAAGAATTGTACATCAAAACATACACATTTTCATTGTATATACAAGAAAGTTACATGAAAACATACACATTTTCAGTGTACATTCAAGAATTGTACATCAAAACATACACATTTTCATTGTATATACAAGTAATGTACATCAAAACATACACATTTTCAGTGTACATTGAAGAAATGTACATCAAGACATACACATTTTCATTGTACATTCAAGAATTGTACATCAAAACATACACATTCTCATTGTATATACCAGAAATGTACATCAAAACATACACATTTTCATTGTACACTGAAGAAATGTATATCAAAACATACACATTTTCAGTGTACATTCAAGAATTGTACATCAAAACATACACATTTTCATTGTATATACAAGTAATGTACATCAAAACATACACATTTTCAGTGTACATTCAAGAAATGTACATCAAAACATACACATTTTCATTCTATATACAAGTAATGTAGATCAAAACATACATATTTTCAGTGTACATTCAAGAAATGTACATCAAAACATACACATTTTCATTGTATATACAAGTAATGTATATCAAAACATACACATTTCAGTGTACATTCAAGAATTGTACATCAAAACATACACATTTTCATTGTATTTACAAGTAATGTACATCAAAACATACACATTTTCAGTGTACATTCAAGAAATGAACATCAAAACATACACATTTTCATTGTATATACAAGTAATGTATATCAAAACATACACATTTTCAGTGTACATTCAAGAAATGTACATGAAAACATACACATTTTCATTGTATATACAAGAAATGTATATCAAAACATACACATTTTCAGTGCACATTCAAGAAATGTACATCAAAACATACACATTTTCATTGTATATACGAGAAATGTACATCAAAACATACACATTTTCAGTATACATTCAAGAAATGTACATGAAAACATATACATTTTCATTGTACATTCAAGAAATGTATATCAAAACATACACATTTTCAGTGTACATTCAAGAAATGTACATCAAAACATACACATTTTCATTGTACACTGAAGAAATGTACATCAAAACATACACATTTTCAGTGTACATTCAACAAATGTTCATCAAAACATACACATTTTCATTGTACATTCAAGAAATGTAATTCAAAACTTACACATTTTCATTGTACACTCAAGAAATGTACATCAAAACATACACATTTTCATTGTACATTCAAGAAATGTATATCAAAACATACACATTTTTATTGTACACTCAAGAAATGTACATCAAAACATACACATTTTCAGTGTACATTCAACAAATGTACATCAAAACATACACATTTTCAGTGTACATTCAACAAATGTACATAAAAAATTACACATTTTCATTGTACACTCAAGAAATGTACATCAAAACATACACATTTTCATTGTATATACAAGAAATGTACATCAAAACATACACATTTTCATTGTACACTGAAGAAATGTACATCAAAACATACACATTTTCAGTGTACATTCAACAAATGTACATCAAAACATACACATTTTCATTGTACATTCAAGAAATGTAGATCAAAACTTACACATTTTCATTGTACACTCAAGAAATGTACATCAAAACATACACATTTTCATTGTACATTCAAGAAATGTACATCAAAACATACACATTTTCATTGTATATACAAGAAATGTACATCAAAACATACACATTTTCAGTGTACATTCAAGAAATATACATCAAAAACTAATACATTTTCAGTGTACATTCAAGAAATGTACATCAAAAACTACACATTTTCAGTGTACACTCAAGTAATATACATCAAAAACTAATACATTTTCAGTGTACACTCAAGTAATATACATCAAAAACTACACATTTTCAGTGTACATTCAAGTAATGTACATCAAAAACTACACATTTTCAGTGTACATTCAAGAAATGTACATCAAAAACTACACATTTTCAGTGTACACTCAAGTAATATACATCAAAAACTAATACATTTTCAGTGTACACTCAAGTAATATACATCAAAAACTAATACATTTTCAGTGTACACTCAAGTAATATACATCAAAAACTAATACATTTTCAGTGTACATTCAAGTAATGTACATCAAAAACTACACATTTTCAGTGTACATTCAAGAAATGTACATCAAAAACTACACATTTTCAGTGTACACTCAAGAAATGTACATCAAAAACTACACATTTTCAGTGTACATTCAAGAAATGTACATCAAAAACTAATACATTTTCAGTGTACACTCAAGAAATGTACATCAAAAACTACACATTTTCAGTGTACATTCAAGAAATGTACATCAAAAACTAATACATTTTCAGTGTACACTCAAGTAATATACATCAAAAACTACACATTTTCAGTGTACATTCAAGAAATGTACATCAAAAACTACACATTTTCAGTGTATATTCAAGAAATGTACATCAAAAACTACACATTTTCAGTGTATATTCAAGTAATGTACATCAAAAACTACACATTTTCAGTGTACATTCAAGTAATGTACATCAAAAACTAATACATTTTCAGTGTACATTCAAGTAATGTACATCAAAAACTACACATTTTCAGTGTACATTCAAGAAATGTACATCAAAAACTACACATTTTCAGTGTATATTCAAGTAATGTACATAAAAAACTACACATTTTCAGTGTATATTCAAGTAATGTACATCAAAAACTAATACATTTTCAGTGTACATTCAAGTAATGTACATCAAAAACTACACATTTTCAGTGTACACTCGAGTAATGTACATAAAAAACTACACATTTTCAGTGTATATTCAAGTAATGTACATCAAAAACTAATACATTTTCAGTGTACATTCAAGTAATGTACATCAAAAACTACACATTTTCAGTGTACATTCAAGAAATGTACATCAAAAACTAATACATTTTCAGTGTACATTCAAGTAATGTACATCAAAAACTACACATTTTCAGTGTACATTCAAGAAATGTACATCAAAAACTAATACATTTTCAGTGTACATTCAAGTAATGTACATCAAAAACTACACATTTTCAGTGTACATTCAAGAAATGTACATCAAAACATACACATTTTCAGTGTACATTCAAGAAATGTACATCAAAAACTACACATTTTCAGTGTACATTCAAGAAATGTACATCAAAAACTACACATTTTCAGTGTACATTCAAGAAATGTACATCAAAAACTACACATTTTCAGTGTACATTCAAGTAATGTACATCAAAAACTACACATTTTCAGTGTACACTCAAGAAATGTACATCAAAAACTACACATTTTCAGTGTATATAGCAGTAATGTACATAAAAAACTACACATTTTCATTGTATATACAAGTAATGTACATCAAAAACTACACATTTTCAGTGTACACTCAAGTAATGTACATCAAAAACTACACATTTTCATTGTACACTCAAGTAATGTACATCAAAAACTACACATTTTCATTGTACATTCAAGTAATGTACATCAAAAACTACACATTTTCAGTGTACACTCAAGAAATGTACATCAAAAACTACACATTTTCAGTGTACACTCGAGTAATGTACATCAAAAACTACACATTTTCAGTGTACACTCAAGTAATGTACATCAAAAACTACACATTTTCAGTGTACACTCAAGAAATGTACATCAAAACATACACATTTTCATTGTATATACAAGAAATGTACATCAAAACATACACATTTTCATTGTACACTGAAGAAATGTACATCAAAACATACACATTTTCAGTGTACATTCAACAAATGTACATCAAAACATACACATTTTCATTGTACATTCAAGAAATGTAGATCAAAACTTACACATTTTCATTGTACACTCAAGAAATGTACATCAAAACATACACATTTTCATTGTACATTCAAGAAATGTACATCAAAACATACACATTTTCATTGTATATACAAGAAATGTACATCAAACATACACATTTTCAGTGTACATTCAAGAAATATACATCAAAAACTAATACATTTTCAGTGTACATTCAAGAAATGTACATCAAAAACTACACATTTTCAGTGTACACTCAAGTAATATACATCAAAAACTAATACATTTTCAGTGTACACTCAAGTAATATACATCAAAAACTACACATTTTCAGTGTACATTCAAGAAATGTACATCAAAAACTACACATTTTCAGTGTACACTCAAGTAATATACATCAAAAACTACACATTTTCAGTGTACACTCAAGTAATATACATCAAAAACTAATACATTTTCAGTGTACACTCAAGTAATATACATCAAAAACTACACATTTTCAGTGTACATTCAAGTAATGTACATCAAAAACTACACATTTTCAGTGTACATTCAAGAAATGTACATCAAAAACTACACATTTTCAGTGTACACTCAAGTAATATACATCAAAAACTAATACATTTTCAGTGTACACTCAAGTAATATACATCAAAAACTAATACATTTTCAGTGTACACTCAAGTAATATACATCAAAAACTAATACATTTTCAGTGTACATTCAAGTAATGTACATCAAAAACTACACATTTTCAGTGTACATTCAAGAAATGTACATCAAAAACTACACATTTTCAGTGTACACTCAAGAAATGTACATCAAAAACTACACATTTTCAGTGTACATTCAAGAAATGTACATCAAAAACTAATACATTTTCAGTGTACACTCAAGAAATGTACATCAAAAACTACACATTTTCAGTGTACATTCAAGAAATGTACATCAAAAACTAATACATTTTCAGTGTACACTCAAGTAATATACATCAAAAACTACACATTTTCAGTGTACATTCAAGAAATGTACATCAAAAACTACACATTTTCAGTGTATATTCAAGAAATGTACATCAAATACTACACATTTTCAGTGTATATTCAAGTAATGTACATCAAAAACTACACATTTTCAGTGTACATTCAAGTAATGTACATCAAAAACTAATACATTTTCAGTGTACATTCAAGTAATGTACATCAAAAACTACACATTTTCAGTGTACATTCAAGAAATGTACATCAAAAACTACACATTTTCAGTGTATATTCAAGTAATGTACATAAAAAACTACACATTTTCAGTGTATATTCAAGTAATGTACATCAAAAACTAATACATTTTCAGTGTACATTCAAGTAATGTACATCAAAAACTACACATTTTCAGTGTACACTCGAGTAATGTACATAAAAAACTACACATTTTCAGTGTATATTCAAGTAATGTACATCAAAAACTAATACATTTTCAGTGTACATTCAAGTAATGTACATCAAAAACTACACATTTTCAGTGTACATTCAAGAAATGTACATCAAAAACTAATACATTTTCAGTGTACATTCAAGTAATGTACATCAAAAACTACACATTTTCAGTGTACATTCAAGAAATGTACATCAAAAACTAATACATTTTCAGTGTACATTCAAGTAATGTACATCAAAAACTACACATTTTCAGTGTACATTCAAGAAATGTACATCAAAACATACACATTTTCAGTGTACATTCAAGAAATGTACATCAAAAACTACACATTTTCAGTGTACATTCAAGAAATGTACATCAAAAACTACACATTTTCAGTGTACATTCAAGAAATGTACATCAAAAACTACACATTTTCAGTGTACATTCAAGTAATGTACATCAAAAACTACACATTTTCAGTGTACACTCAAGAAATGTACATCAAAAACTACACATTTTCAGTGTATATAGCAGTAATGTACATAAAAAACTACACATTTTCATTGTATATACAAGTAATGTACATCAAAAACTACACATTTTCAGTGTACACTCAAGTAATGTACATCAAAAACTACACATTTTCATTGTACACTCAAGTAATGTACATCAAAAACTACACATTTTCATTGTACATTCAAGTAATGTACATCAAAAACTACACATTTTCAGTGTACACTCAAGAAATGTACATCAAAACATACACATTTTCAGTGTACATTCAACAAATGTACATCAAAACATACACATTTTCAGTGTACATTCAACAAATGTACATAAAAAATTACACATTTTCATTGTACACTCAAGAAATGTACATCAAAACATACACATTTTCATTGTATATACAAGAAATGTACATCAAAACATACACATTTTCATTGTACACTGAAGAAATGTACATCAAAACATACACATTTTCAGTGTACATTCAACAAATGTACATCAAAACATACACATTTTCATTGTACATTCAAGAAATGTAGATCAAAACTTACACATTTTCATTGTACACTCAAGAAATGTACATCAAAACATACACATTTTCATTGTACATTCAAGAAATGTACATCAAAACATACACATTTTCATTGTATATACAAGAAATGTACATCAAAACATACACATTTTCAGTGTACATTCAAGAAATATACATCAAAAACTAATACATTTTCAGTGTACATTCAAGAAATGTACATCAAAAACTACACATTTTCAGTGTACACTCAAGTAATATACATCAAAAACTAATACATTTTCAGTGTACACTCAAGTAATATACATCAAAAACTACACATTTTCAGTGTACATTCAAGTAATGTACATCAAAAACTACACATTTTCAGTGTACATTCAAGAAATGTACATCAAAAACTACACATTTTCAGTGTACACTCAAGTAATATACATCAAAAACTAATACATTTTCAGTGTACACTCAAGTAATATACATCAAAAACTAATACATTTTCAGTGTACACTCAAGTAATATACATCAAAAACTAATACATTTTCAGTGTACATTCAAGTAATGTACATCAAAAACTACACATTTTCAGTGTACATTCAAGAAATGTACATCAAAAACTACACATTTTCAGTGTACACTCAAGAAATGTACATCAAAAACTACACATTTTCAGTGTACATTCAAGAAATGTACATCAAAAACTAATACATTTTCAGTGTACACTCAAGAAATGTACATCAAAAACTACACATTTTCAGTGTACATTCAAGAAATGTACATCAAAAACTAATACATTTTCAGTGTACACTCAAGTAATATACATCAAAAACTACACATTTTCAGTGTACATTCAAGAAATGTACATCAAAAACTACACATTTTCAGTGTATATTCAAGAAATGTACATCAAAAACTACACATTTTCAGTGTATATTCAAGTAATGTACATCAAAAACTACACATTTTCAGTGTACATTCAAGTAATGTACATCAAAAACTAATACATTTTCAGTGTACATTCAAGTAATGTACATCAAAAACTACACATTTTCAGTGTACATTCAAGAAATGTACATCAAAAACTACACATTTTCAGTGTATATTCAAGTAATGTACATAAAAAACTACACATTTTCAGTGTATATTCAAGTAATGTACATCAAAAACTAATACATTTTCAGTGTACATTCAAGTAATGTACATCAAAAACTACACATTTTCAGTGTACACTCGAGTAATGTACATAAAAAACTACACATTTTCAGTGTATATTCAAGTAATGTACATCAAAAACTAATACATTTTCAGTGTACATTCAAGTAATGTACATCAAAAACTACACATTTTCAGTGTACATTCAAGAAATGTACATCAAAAACTAATACATTTTCAGTGTACATTCAAGTAATGTACATCAAAAACTACACATTTTCAGTGTACATTCAAGAAATGTACATCAAAAACTAATACATTTTCAGTGTACATTCAAGTAATGTACATCAAAAACTACACATTTTCAGTGTACATTCAAGAAATGTACATCAAAACATACACATTTTCAGTGTACATTCAAGAAATGTACATCAAAAACTACACATTTTCAGTGTACATTCAAGAAATGTACATCAAAAACTACACATTTTCAGTGTACATTCAAGAAATGTACATCAAAAACTACACATTTTCAGTGTACATTCAAGTAATGTACATCAAAAACTACACATTTTCAGTGTACACTCAAGAAATGTACATCAAAAACTACACATTTTCAGTGTATATAGCAGTAATGTACATAAAAAACTACACATTTTCATTGTATATACAAGTAATGTACATCAAAAACTACACATTTTCAGTGTACACTCAAGTAATGTACATCAAAAACTACACATTTTCATTGTACACTCAAGTAATGTACATCAAAAACTACACATTTTCATTGTACATTCAAGTAATGTACATCAAAAACTACACATTTTCAGTGTACACTCAAGAAATGTACATCAAAAACTACACATTTTCAGTGTACACTCGAGTAATGTACATCAAAAACTACACATTTTCAGTGTACACTCAAGTAATGTACATCAAAAACTACACATTTTCAGTGTACACTCAAGAAATGTACATCAAAACATACACATTTTCATTGTATATACAAGAAATGTACATCAAAACATACACATTTTCATTGTACACTGAAGAAATGTACATCAAAACATACACATTTTCAGTGTACATTCAACAAATGTACATCAAAACATACACATTTTCATTGTACATTCAAGAAATGTAGATCAAAACTTACACATTTTCATTGTACACTCAAGAAATGTACATCAAAACATACACATTTTCATTGTACATTCAAGAAATGTACATCAAAACATACACATTTTCATTGTATATACAAGAAATGTACATCAAACATACACATTTTCAGTGTACATTCAAGAAATATACATCAAAAACTAATACATTTTCAGTGTACATTCAAGAAATGTACATCAAAAACTACACATTTTCAGTGTACACTCAAGTAATATACATCAAAAACTAATACATTTTCAGTGTACACTCAAGTAATATACATCAAAAACTACACATTTTCAGTGTACATTCAAGAAATGTACATCAAAAACTACACATTTTCAGTGTACACTCAAGTAATATACATCAAAAACTACACATTTTCAGTGTACACTCAAGTAATATACATCAAAAACTAATACATTTTCAGTGTACACTCAAGTAATATACATCAAAAACTACACATTTTCAGTGTACATTCAAGTAATGTACATCAAAAACTACACATTTTCAGTGTACATTCAAGAAATGTACATCAAAAACTACACATTTTCAGTGTACACTCAAGTAATATACATCAAAAACTAATACATTTTCAGTGTACACTCAAGTAATATACATCAAAAACTAATACATTTTCAGTGTACACTCAAGTAATATACATCAAAAACTAATACATTTTCAGTGTACATTCAAGTAATGTACATCAAAAACTACACATTTTCAGTGTACATTCAAGAAATGTACATCAAAAACTACACATTTTCAGTGTACACTCAAGAAATGTACATCAAAAACTACACATTTTCAGTGTACATTCAAGAAATGTACATCAAAAACTAATACATTTTCAGTGTACACTCAAGAAATGTACATCAAAAACTACACATTTTCAGTGTACATTCAAGAAATGTACATCAAAAACTAATACATTTTCAGTGTACACTCAAGTAATATACATCAAAAACTACACATTTTCAGTGTACATTCAAGAAATGTACATCAAAAACTACACATTTTCAGTGTATATTCAAGAAATGTACATCAAATACTACACATTTTCAGTGTATATTCAAGTAATGTACATCAAAAACTACACATTTTCAGTGTACATTCAAGTAATGTACATCAAAAACTAATACATTTTCAGTGTACATTCAAGTAATGTACATCAAAAACTACACATTTTCAGTGTACATTCAAGAAATGTACATCAAAAACTACACATTTTCAGTGTATATTCAAGTAATGTACATAAAAAACTACACATTTTCAGTGTATATTCAAGTAATGTACATCAAAAACTAATACATTTTCAGTGTACATTCAAGTAATGTACATCAAAAACTACACATTTTCAGTGTACACTCGAGTAATGTACATAAAAAACTACACATTTTCAGTGTATATTCAAGTAATGTACATCAAAAACTAATACATTTTCAGTGTACATTCAAGTAATGTACATCAAAAACTACACATTTTCAGTGTACATTCAAGAAATGTACATCAAAAACTAATACATTTTCAGTGTACATTCAAGTAATGTACATCAAAAACTACACATTTTCAGTGTACATTCAAGAAATGTACATCAAAAACTAATACATTTTCAGTGTACATTCAAGTAATGTACATCAAAAACTACACATTTTCAGTGTACATTCAAGAAATGTACATCAAAACATACACATTTTCAGTGTACATTCAAGAAATGTACATCAAAAACTACACATTTTCAGTGTACATTCAAGAAATGTACATCAAAAACTACACATTTTCAGTGTACATTCAAGAAATGTACATCAAAAACTACACATTTTCAGTGTACATTCAAGTAATGTACATCAAAAACTACACATTTTCAGTGTACACTCAAGAAATGTACATCAAAAACTACACATTTTCAGTGTATATAGCAGTAATGTACATAAAAAACTACACATTTTCATTGTATATACAAGTAATGTACATCAAAAACTACACATTTTCAGTGTACACTCAAGTAATGTACATCAAAAACTACACATTTTCATTGTACACTCAAGTAATGTACATCAAAAACTACACATTTTCATTGTACATTCAAGTAATGTACATCAAAAACTACACATTTTCAGTGTACACTCAAGAAATGTACATCAAAAACTACACATTTTCAGTGTACACTCGAGTAATGTACATCAAAAACTACACATTTTCAGTGTACACTCAAGTAATGTACATCAAAAACTACACATTTTCAGTGTACACTCAAGAAATGTACATCAAAAACTACACATTTTCAGTGTACACTCAAGAAATGTACATCAAAAACTACACATTTTCAGTGTACACTCAAGAAATGTACATCAAAAACTACACATTTTCAGTGTACACTCGAGTAATGTACATAAAAAACTACACATTTTCAGTGTACACTCAAGTAATGTACATAAAAAACTACACATTTTCAGTGTACACTCAAGTAATGTACATCAAAAACTACACAATTTCAGTGTACACTCAAGAAATGTACATCAAAAACTACACATTTTCAGTGTACACTCGAGTAATGTACATCAAAAACTACACATTTTCAGTGTACACTCAAGTAATGTACATCAAAAACTACACATTTTCAGTGTACACTCAAGTAATGTACATCAAAAACTACACATTTTCAGTGTACACTCGAGTAATGTACATCAAAAACTACACATTTTCAGTGTACACTCAAGTAATGTACATCAAAAACTACACATTTTCAGTGTACACTCAAGTAATGTACATCAAAAACTACACATTTTCAGTGTACACTCAAGTAATGTACATCAAAAACTACACATTTTCAGTGTACACTCAAGAAATGTACATCAAAAACTACACATTTTCAGTGTACACTCGAGTAATGTACATCAAAAACTACACATTTTCAGTGTACACTCAAGAAATGTACATCAAAAACTACACATTTTCATTGTACATTCAAGAAATGTACATCAAAAACTACACATTTTCAGTGTACACTCAAGAAATGTACATCAAAAACTACACATTTTCATTGTACACTCAAGAAATGTACATCAAAAACTACACATTTTCAGTGTACACTCGAGTAATGTACATCAAAAACTAGACATTTTCATTGTACACTCAAGAAATGTACATCAAAAACTACACATTTTCAGTGTCCACTCGAGTAATGTACATCAAAAACTACACATTTTCATTGTACACTCAAGTAATGTACATCAAAAACTACACATTTTCAGTGTACACTCAAGTAATGTACATCAAAAACTACACATTTTCAGTGTACACTCAAGAAATGTACATCAAAAACTACACATTTTCAGTGTACACTCGAGTAATGTACATCAAAAACTACACATTTTCAGTGTACACTCAAGAAATGTACATCAAAAACTACACATTTTCATTGTACACTCAAGAAATGTACATCAAAAACTACACATTTTCAGTGTACACTCAAGAAATGTACATCAAAAACTACACATTTTCATTGTACACTCGAGTAATGTACATCAAAAACTACACATTTTCAGTGTACACTCGAGTAATGTACATCAAAAACTAGACATTTTCATTGTACACTCAAGAAATGTACATCAAAAACTACACATTTTCAGTGTCCACTCGAGTAATGTACATCAAAAACTACACATTTTCATTGTACACTCGAGTAATGTACATCAAAAACTACACATTTTCAGTGTACACTCAAGAAATGTACATCAAAAACTACACATTTTCATTGTACACTCAAGAAATGTACATCAAAAACTACACATTTTCAGTGTACACTCGAGTAATGTACATCAAAAACTACACATTTTCAGTGTACACTCGAGTAATGTACATCAAAAACTACACATTTTCAGTGTACACTCAAGAAATGTACATCAAAAACTACACATTTTCATTGTACACTCAAGTAATGTACATCAAAAACTACACATTTTCAGTGTACACTCGAGTAATGTACATCAAAAACTACACATTTTCAGTGTACACTCGAGTAATGTACATCAAAAACTACACATTTTCAGTGTACACTCAAGAAATGTACATCAAAAACTACACATTTTCATTGTACACTCAAGAAATGTACATCAAAAACTACACATTTTCAGTGTACACTCAAGTAATGTACATCAAAAACTACACATTTTCATTGTACACTCAAGAAATGTACATCAAAAACTACACATTTTCATTGTACACTCAAGAAATGTACATCAAAAACTACACATTTTCAGTGTACACTCAAGAAATGTACATCAAAAACTACACATTTTCATTGTACACTCAAGTAATGTACATCAAAAACTACACATTTTCAGTGTACACTCAAGTAATGTACATCAAAAACTACACATTTTCAGTGTACACTCGAGTAATGTACATCAAAAACTACACATTTTCAGTGTACACTCAAGAAATGTACATCAAAAACTACACATTTTCATTGTACACTCAAGAAATGTACATCAAAAACTACACATTTTCATTGTACACTCAAGAAATGTACATCAAAAACTACACATTTTCAGTGTACACTCAAGTAATGTACATCAAAAACTACACATTTTCAGTGTACACTCAAGTAATGTACATCAAAAACTACACATTTTCAGTGTACACTCGAGTAATGTACATCAAAAACTACACATTTTCAGTGTACACTCAAGAAATGTACATCAAAAACTACACATTTTCATTGTACACTCAAGAAATGTACATCAAAAACTACACATTTTCATTGTACACTCAAGAAATGTACATCAAAAACTACACATTTTCAGTGTACACTCAAGTAATGTACATCAAAAACTACACATTTTCAGTGTACACTCAAGTAATGTACATCAAAAACTACACATTTTCAGTGTACACTCAAGAAATGTACATCAAAAACTACACATTTTCAGTGTACACTCGAGTAATGTACATCAAAAACTACACATTTTCAGTGTACACTCAAGAAATGTACATCAAAACATACACATTTTCATTGTACATTCAAGAAATGTACATCAAAACATACACATTTTCATTGTATATACAAGAAATGTACATCAAAACATACACATTTTCATTGTACATTCAAGAAATGTACATCAAAACATACACATTTTCATTGTATATACAAGAAATGTACATCAAAACATACACATTTTCAGTGTACATTCAAGAAATGTACATCAAAAACTACACATTTTCAGTGTACACTCAAGTAATATACATCAAAAACTAATACATTTTCAGTGTACACTCAAGTAATATACATCAAAAACTACACATTTTCAGTGTACATTCAAGTAATGTACATCAAAAACTACACATTTTCAGTGTACATTCAAGAAATGTACATCAAAACATACACATTTTCAGTGTACATTCAAGAAATGTACATCAAAAACTACACATTTTCAGTGTACATTCAAGAAATGTACATCAAAAACTACACATTTTCAGTGTACATTCAAGAAATGTACATCAAAAACTACACATTTTCAGTGTACATTCAAGTAATGTACATCAAAAACTACACATTTTCAGTGTACACTCAAGAAATGTACATCAAAAACTACACATTTTCAGTGTATATAGCAGTAATGTACATAAAAAACTACACATTTTCATTGTATATACAAGTAATGTACATCAAAAACTACACATTTTCAGTGTACACTCAAGTAATGTACATCAAAAACTACACATTTTCATTGTACACTCAAGTAATGTACATCAAAAACTACACATTTTCATTGTACATTCAAGTAATGTACATCAAAAACTACACATTTTCAGTGTACACTCAAGAAATGTACATCAAAAACTACACATTTTCAGTGTACACTCAAGAAATGTACATCAAAAACTACACATTTTCAGTGTACACTCAAGAAATGTACATCAAAAACTACACATTTTCAGTGTACACTCGAGTAATGTACATAAAAAACTACACATTTTCAGTGTACACTCAAGTAATGTACATAAAAAACTACACATTTTCAGTGTACACTCAAGTAATGTACATCAAAAACTACACAATTTCAGTGTACACTCAAGAAATGTACATCAAAAACTACACATTTTCAGTGTACACTCGAGTAATGTACATCAAAAACTACACATTTTCAGTGTACACTCAAGTAATGTACATCAAAAACTACACATTTTCAGTGTACACTCAAGTAATGTACATCAAAAACTACACATTTTCAGTGTACACTCAAGAAATGTACATCAAAAACTACACATTTTCAGTGTACATTCAAGAAATGTACATCAAAAACTACACATTTTCAGTGTACATTCAAGAAATGTACATCAAAAACTACACATTTTCAGTGTACATTCAAGTAATGTACATCAAAAACTACACATTTTCAGTGTACACTCAAGAAATGTACATCAAAAACTACACATTTTCAGTGTATATAGCAGTAATGTACATAAAAAACTACACATTTTCATTGTATATACAAGTAATGTACATCAAAAACTACACATTTTCAGTGTACACTCAAGTAATGTACATCAAAAACTACACATTTTCATTGTACACTCAAGTAATGTACATCAAAAACTACACATTTTCATTGTACATTCAAGTAATGTACATCAAAAACTACACATTTTCAGTGTACACTCAAGAAATGTACATCAAAAACTACACATTTTCAGTGTACACTCGAGTAATGTACATCAAAAACTACACATTTTCAGTGTACACTCAAGTAATGTACATCAAAAACTACACAATTTCAGTGTACACTCAAGAAATGTACATCAAAAACTACACATTTTCAGTGTACACTCGAGTAATGTACATCAAAAACTACACATTTTCAGTGTACACTCAAGTAATGTACATCAAAAACTACACATTTTCAGTGTACACTCAAGTAATGTACATCAAAAACTACACATTTTCATTGTACACTCAAGAAATGTACATCAAAAACTACACATTTTCAGTGTACACTCAAGAAATGTACATCAAAAACTAGACATTTTCAGTGTACACTCAAGAAATGTACATCAAAAACTACACATTTTCAGTGTACACTCGAGTAATGTACATCAAAAACTACACATTTTCAGTGTACACTCGAGTAATGTACATCAAAAACTAGACATTTTCATTGTACACTCAAGAAATGTACATCAAAAACTACACATTTTCAGTGTCCACTCGAGTAATGTACATCAAAAACTACACATTTTCATTGTACACTCGAGTAATGTACATCAAAAACTACACATTTTCAGTGTACACTCAAGAAATGTACATCAAAAACTACACATTTTCATTGTACACTCAAGAAATGTACATCAAAAACTACACATTTTCAGTGTACACTCGAGTAATGTACATCAAAAACTACACATTTTCAGTGTACACTCGAGTAATGTACATCAAAAACTACACATTTTCAGTGTACACTCAAGAAATGTACATCAAAAACTACACATTTTCATTGTACACTCAAGTAATGTACATCAAAAACTACACATTTTCAGTGTACACTCGAGTAATGTACATCAAAAACTACACATTTTCAGTGTACACTCGAGTAATGTACATCAAAAACTACACATTTTCAGTGTACACTCAAGAAATGTACATCAAAAACTACACATTTTCATTGTACACTCAAGAAATGTACATCAAAAACTACACATTTTCAGTGTACACTCAAGTAATGTACATCAAAAACTACACATTTTCATTGTACACTCAAGAAATGTACATCAAAAACTACACATTTTCATTGTACACTCAAGAAATGTACATCAAAAACTACACATTTTCAGTGTACACTCAAGAAATGTACATCAAAAACTACACATTTTCATTGTACACTCAAGTAATGTACATCAAAAACTACACATTTTCAGTGTACACTCAAGTAATGTACATCAAAAACTACACATTTTCAGTGTACACTCGAGTAATGTACATCAAAAACTACACATTTTCAGTGTACACTCAAGAAATGTACATCAAAAACTACACATTTTCATTGTACACTCAAGAAATGTACATCAAAAACTACACATTTTCATTGTACACTCAAGAAATGTACATCAAAAACTACACATTTTCAGTGTACACTCAAGTAATGTACATCAAAAACTACACATTTTCAGTGTACACTCAAGTAATGTACATCAAAAACTACACATTTTCAGTGTACACTCGAGTAATGTACATCAAAAACTACACATTTTCAGTGTACACTCAAGAAATGTACATCACAAACTACACATTTTCATTGTACACTCAAGAAATGTACATCAAAAACTACACATTTTCATTGTACACTCAAGAAATGTACATCAAAAACTACACATTTTCAGTGTACACTCAAGAAATGTACATCAAAAACTACACATTTTCAGTGTACACTCGAGTAATGTACATCAAAAACTAATACATTTTCAGTGTACACTCAAGTAATATACATCAAAAACTACACATTTTCAGTGTACATTCAAGTAATGTACATCAAAAACTACACATTTTCAGTGTACACTCGAGTAATGTACATCAAAAACTAATACATTTTCAGTGTACACTCAAGTAATATACATCAAAAACTACACATTTTCAGTGTACATTCAAGTAATGTACATCAAAAACTACACATTTTCAGTGTACATTCAAGAAATGTACATCAAAACATACACATTTTCAGTGTACATTCAAGAAATGTACATCAAAAACTACACATTTTCAGTGTACATTCAAGAAATGTACATCAAAAACTACACATTTTCAGTGTACATTCAAGAAATGTACATCAAAAACTACACATTTTCAGTGTACACTCAAGAAATGTACATCAAAAACTACACATTTTCAGTGTACACTCGAGTAATGTACATCAAAAACTAATACATTTTCAGTGTACACTCAAGTAATATACATCAAAAACTACACATTTTCAGTGTACATTCAAGTAATGTACATCAAAAACTACACATTTTCAGTGTACATTCAAGAAATGTACATCAAAAACTACACATTTTCAGTGTACACTCAAGAAATGTACATCAAAAACTACACATTTTCAGTGTACACTCGAGTAATGTACATCAAAAACTAATACATTTTCAGTGTACACTCAAGTAATATACATCAAAAACTACACATTTTCAGTGTACATTCAAGTAATGTACATCAAAAACTACACATTTTCAGTGTACACTCGAGTAATGTACATCAAAAACTAATACATTTTCAGTGTACACTCAAGTAATATACATCAAAAACTACACATTTTCAGTGTACATTCAAGTAATGTACATCAAAAACTACACATTTTCAGTGTACATTCAAGAAATGTACATCAAAACATACACATTTTCAGTGTACATTCAAGAAATGTACATCAAAAACTACACATTTTCAGTGTACATTCAAGAAATGTACATCAAAAACTACACATTTTCAGTGTACATTCAAGTAATGTACATCAAAAACTACACATTTTCAGTGTACACTCAAGAAATGTACATCAAAAACTACACATTTTCAGTGTATATAGCAGTAATGTACATAAAAAACTACACATTTTCATTGTATATACAAGTAATGTACATCAAAAACTACACATTTTCAGTGTACACTCAAGTAATGTACATCAAAAACTACACATTTTCATTGTACACTCAAGTAATGTACATCAAAAACTACACATTTTCATTGTACATTCAAGTAATGTACATCAAAAACTACACATTTTCAGTGTACACTCAAGAAATGTACATCAAAAACTACACATTTTCAGTGTACACTCGAGTAATGTACATCAAAAACTACACATTTTCAGTGTACACTCAAGTAATGTACATCAAAAACTACACATTTTCAGTGTACACTGAAGAAATGTACATCAAAAACTACACATTTTCAGTGTACACTCAAGAAATGTACATCAAAAACTACACATTTTCAGTGTACACTCAAGAAATGTACATCAAAAACTACACATTTTCAGTGTACACTCGAGTAATGTACATAAAAAACTACACATTTTCAGTGTCCACTCAAGTAATGTACATAAAAAACTACACATTTTCAGTGTACACTCAAGTAATGTACATCAAAAACTACACAATTTCAGTGTACACTCAAGAAATGTACATCAAAAACTACACATTTTCAGTGTACACTCGAGTAATGTACATCAAAAACTACACATTTTCAGTGTACACTCAAGTAATGTACATCAAAAACTACACATTTTCAGTGTACACTCAAGTAATGTACATCAAAAACTACACATTTTCAGTGTACACTCAAGAAATGTACATCAAAAACTACACATTTTCAGTGTACATTCAAGAAATGTACATCAAAAACTACACATTTTCAGTGTACATTCAAGAAATGTACATCAAAAACTACACATTTTCAGTGTACATTCAAGTAATGTACATCAAAAACTACACATTTTCAGTGTACACTCAAGAAATGTACATCAAAAACTACACATTTTCAGTGTATATAGCAGTAATGTACATAAAAAACTACACATTTTCATTGTATATACAAGTAATGTACATCAAAAACTACACATTTTCAGTGTACACTCAAGTAATGTACATCAAAAACTACACATTTTCATTGTACACTCAAGTAATGTACATCAAAAACTACACATTTTCATTGTACATTCAAGTAATGTACATCAAAAACTACACATTTTCAGTGTACACTCAAGAAATGTACATCAAAAACTACACATTTTCAGTGTACACTCGAGTAATGTACATCAAAAACTACACATTTTCAGTGTACACTCAAGTAATGTACATCAAAAACTACACAATTTCAGTGTACACTCAAGAAATGTACATCAAAAACTACACATTTTCAGTGTACACTCGAGTAATGTACATCAAAAACTACACATTTTCAGTGTACACTCAAGTAATGTACATCAAAAACTACACATTTTCAGTGTACACTCAAGTAATGTACATCAAAAACTACACATTTTCATTGTACACTCAAGAAATGTACATCAAAAACTACACATTTTCAGTGTACACTCAAGAAATGTACATCAAAAACTAGACATTTTCAGTGTACACTCAAGAAATGTACATCAAAAACTACACATTTTCAGTGTACACTCGAGTAATGTACATCAAAAACTACACATTTTCAGTGTACACTCGAGTAATGTACATCAAAAACTAGACATTTTCATTGTACACTCAAGAAATGTACATCAAAAACTACACATTTTCAGTGTCCACTCGAGTAATGTACATCAAAAACTACACATTTTCATTGTACACTCGAGTAATGTACATCAAAAACTACACATTTTCAGTGTACACTCAAGAAATGTACATCAAAAACTACACATTTTCATTGTACACTCAAGAAATGTACATCAAAAACTACACATTTTCAGTGTACACTCGAGTAATGTACATCAAAAACTACACATTTTCAGTGTACACTCGAGTAATGTACATCAAAAACTACACATTTTCAGTGTACACTCAAGAAATGTACATCAAAAACTACACATTTTCATTGTACACTCAAGTAATGTACATCAAAAACTACACATTTTCAGTGTACACTCGAGTAATGTACATCAAAAACTACACATTTTCAGTGTACACTCGAGTAATGTACATCAAAAACTACACATTTTCAGTGTACACTCAAGAAATGTACATCAAAAACTACACATTTTCATTGTACACTCAAGAAATGTACATCAAAAACTACACATTTTCAGTGTACACTCAAGTAATGTACATCAAAAACTACACATTTTCATTGTACACTCAAGAAATGTACATCAAAAACTACACATTTTCATTGTACACTCAAGAAATGTACATCAAAAACTACAC
This sequence comes from Tenodera sinensis, assembly GCA_030765045.1. NCBI lineage: Eukaryota > Metazoa > Arthropoda > Insecta > Mantodea > Mantidae > Tenodera > Tenodera sinensis. Next base: position 109,223,879 of record CM060970.1, on the reverse strand, counting down.
ATTTTCAGTGTACACTCAAGAAATGTACATCAAAAACTACACATTTTCATTGTACACTCAAGTAATGTACATCAAAAACTACACATTTTCAGTGTACACTCAAGTAATGTACATCAAAAACTACACATTTTCAGTGTACACTCGAGTAATGTACATCAAAAACTACACATTTTCAGTGTACACTCAAGAAATGTACATCAAAAACTACACATTTTCATTGTACACTCAAGAAATGTACATCAAAAACTACACATTTTCATTGTACACTCAAGAAATGTACATCAAAAACTACACATTTTCAGTGTACACTCAAGTAATGTACATCAAAAACTACACATTTTCAGTGTACACTCAAGTAATGTACATCAAAAACTACACATTTTCAGTGTACACTCGAGTAATGTACATCAAAAACTACACATTTTCAGTGTACACTCAAGAAATGTACATCAAAAACTACACATTTTCATTGTACACTCAAGAAATGTACATCAAAAACTACACATTTTCATTGTACACTCAAGAAATGTACATCAAAAACTACACATTTTCAGTGTACACTCAAGTAATGTACATCAAAAACTACACATTTTCAGTGTACACTCAAGTAATGTACATCAAAAACTACACATTTTCAGTGTACACTCAAGAAATGTACATCAAAAACTACACATTTTCAGTGTACACTCGAGTAATGTACATCAAAAACTACACATTTTCAGTGTACACTCAAGAAATGTACATCAAAACATACACATTTTCATTGTACATTCAAGAAATGTACATCAAAACATACACATTTTCATTGTATATACAAGAAATGTACATCAAAACATACACATTTTCAGTGTACATTCAAGAAATATACATCAAAAACTAATACATTTTCAGTGTACATTCAAGAAATGTACATCAAAAACTACACATTTTCAGTGTACACTCAAGTAATATACATCAAAAACTAATACATTTTCAGTGTACACTCAAGTAATATACATCAAAAACTACACATTTTCAGTGTACATTCAAGTAATGTACATCAAAAACTACACATTTTCAGTGTACATTCAAGAAATGTACATCAAAAACTACACATTTTCAGTGTACACTCAAGTAATATACATCAAAAACTAATACATTTTCAGTGTACACTCAAGTAATATACATCAAAAACTAATACATTTTCAGTGTACACTCAAGTAATATACATCAAAAACTAATACATTTTCAGTGTACATTCAAGTAATGTACATCAAAAACTACACATTTTCAGTGTACATTCAAGAAATGTACATCAAAAACTACACATTTTCAGTGTATATTCAAGAAATGTACATCAAAAACTAATACATTTTCAGTGTACACTCAAGAAATGTACATCAAAAACTACACATTTTCAGTGTACATTCAAGAAATGTACATCAAAAACTAATACATTTTCAGTGTACACTCAAGTAATATACATCAAAAACTACACATTTTCAGTGTACATTCAAGAAATGTACATCAAAAACTACACATTTTCAGTGTATATTCAAGAAATGTACATCAAAAACTACACATTTTCAGTGTATATTCAAGTAATGTACATCAAAAACTACACATTTTCAGTGTACATTCAAGTAATGTACATCAAAAACTAATACATTTTCAGTGTACATTCAAGTAATGTACATCAAAAACTACACATTTTCAGTGTACATTCAAGAAATGTACATCAAAAACTACACATTTTCAGTGTATATTCAAGTAATGTACATAAAAAACTACACATTTTCAGTGTATATTCAAGTAATGTACATCAAAAACTAATACATTTTCAGTGTACATTCAAGTAATGTACATCAAAAACTACACATTTTCAGTGTACATTCAAGAAATGTACATCAAAAACTAATACATTTTCACTGTACATTCAAGTAATGTACATCAAAAACTACACATTTTCAGTGTACACTCAAGAAATGTACATCAAAAACTACACATTTTCAGTGTATATTCAAGTAATGTACATCAAAAACTACACATTTTCAGTGTACATTCAAGTAATGTACATCAAAAACTAATACATTTTCAGTGTACATTCAAGTAATGTACATCAAAAACTACACATTTTCAGTGTACATTCAAGAAATGTACATCAAAAACTAATACATTTTCAGTGTACATTCAAGTAATGTACATCAAAAACTACACATTTTCAGTGTACATTCAAGAAATGTACATCAAAACATACACATTTTCAGTGTACATTCAAGAAATGTACATCAAAAACTACACATTTTCAGTGTACATTCAAGAAATGTACATCAAAAACTACACATTTTCAGTGTACATTCAAGAAATGTACATCAAAAACTACACATTTTCAGTGTACATTCAAGTAATGTACATCAAAAACTACACATTTTCAGTGTACACTCAAGAAATGTACATCAAAAACTACACATTTTCAGTGTATATAGCAGTAATGTACATAAAAAACTACACATTTTCATTGTATATACAAGTAATGTACATCAAAAACTACACATTTTCAGTGTACACTCAAGTAATGTACATCAAAAACTACACATTTTCATTGTACACTCAAGTAATGTACATCAAAAACTACACATTTTCATTGTACATTCAAGTAATGTACATCAAAAACTACACATTTTCAGTGTACACTCAAGAAATGTACATCAAAAACTACACATTTTCAGTGTACACTCGAGTAATGTACATCAAAAACTACACATTTTCAGTGTACACTCAAGTAATGTACATCAAAAACTACACATTTTCAGTGTACACTCAAGAAATGTACATCAAAAACTACACATTTTCAGTGTACACTCAAGAAATGTACATCAAAAACTACACATTTTCAGTGTACACTCAAGAAATGTACATCAAAAACTACACATTTTCAGTGTACACTCGAGTAATGTACATCAAAAACTACACATTTTCAGTGTACACTCAAGAAATGTACATCAAAAACTACACATTTTCAGTGTACACTCGAGTAATGTACATCAAAAACTACACATTTTCAGTGTACACTCAAGTAATGTACATCAAAAACTACACATTTTCAGTGTACACTCAAGTAATGTACATCAAAAACTACACATTTTCAGTGTACACTCGAGTAATGTACATCAAAAACTACACATTTTCAGTGTACACTCAAGTAATGTACATCAAAAACTACACATTTTCAGTGTACACTCAAGTAATGTACATCAAAAACTACACATTTTCAGTGTACACTCAAGTAATGTACATCAAAAACTACACATTTTCAGTGTACACTCAAGAAATGTACATCAAAAACTACACATTTTCAGTGTACACTCGAGTAATGTACATCAAAAACTACACATTTTCAGTGTACACTCAAGAAATGTACATCAAAAACTACACATTTTCATTGTACACTCAAGAAATGTACATCAAAAACTACACATTTTCAGTGTACACTCAAGAAATGTACATCAAAAACTACACATTTTCATTGTACACTCAAGAAATGTACATCAAAAACTACACATTTTCAGTGTACACTCGAGTAATGTACATCAAAAACTACACATTTTCAGTGTACACTCGAGTAATGTACATCAAAAACTAGACATTTTCATTGTACACTCAAGAAATGTACATCAAAAACTACACATTTTCAGTGTCCACTCGAGTAATGTACATCAAAAACTACACATTTTCATTGTACACTCGAGTAATGTACATCAAAAACTACACATTTTCAGTGTACACTCAAGAAATGTACATCAAAAACTACACATTTTCATTGTACACTCAAGAAATGTACATCAAAAACTACACATTTTCAGTGTACACTCGAGTAATGTACATCAAAAACTACACATTTTCAGTGTACACTCGAGTAATGTACATCAAAAACTACACATTTTCAGTGTACACTCAAGAAATGTACATCAAAAACTACACATTTTCATTGTACACTCAAGTAATGTACATCAAAAACTACACATTTTCAGTGTACACTCGAGTAATGTACATCAAAAACTACACATTTTCAGTGTACACTCGAGTAATGTACATCAAAAACTACACATTTTCAGTGTACACTCAAGAAATGTACATCAAAAACTACACATTTTCATTGTACACTCAAGAAATGTACATCAAAAACTACACATTTTCAGTGTACACTCAAGTAATGTACATCAAAAACTACACATTTTCATTGTACACTCAAGAAATGTACATCAAAAACTACACATTTTCATTGTACACTCAAGAAATGTACATCAAAAACTACACATTTTCAGTGTACACTCAAGAAATGTACATCAAAAACTACACATTTTCATTGTACACTCAAGTAATGTACATCAAAAACTACACATTTTCAGTGTACACTCAAGTAATGTACATCAAAAACTACACATTTTCAGTGTACACTCGAGTAATGTACATCAAAAACTACACATTTTCAGTGTACACTCAAGAAATGTACATCAAAAACTACACATTTTCATTGTACACTCAAGAAATGTACATCAAAAACTACACATTTTCATTGTACACTCAAGAAATGTACATCAAAAACTACACATTTTCAGTGTACACTCAAGTAATGTACATCAAAAACTACACATTTTCAGTGTACACTCAAGTAATGTACATCAAAAACTACACATTTTCAGTGTACACTCGAGTAATGTACATCAAAAACTACACATTTTCAGTGTACACTCAAGAAATGTACATCAAAAACTACACATTTTCATTGTACACTCAAGAAATGTACATCAAAAACTACACATTTTCATTGTACACTCAAGAAATGTACATCAAAAACTACACATTTTCAGTGTACACTCAAGAAATGTACATCAAAAACTACACATTTTCATTGTACACTCGAGTAATGTACATCAAAAACTACACATTTTCAGTGTACACTCAAGTAATGTACATCAAAAACTACACATTTTCAGTGTACACTCAAGTAATGTACATCAAAAACTACACATTTTCAGTGTACACTCGAGTAATGTACATCAAAAACTACACATTTTCAGTGTACACTCAAGAAATGTACATCAAAAACTACACATTTTCATTGTACACTCAAGAAATGTACATCAAAAACTACACATTTTCATTGTACACTCAAGAAATGTACATCAAAAACTACACATTTTCAGTGTACACTCAAGAAATGTACATCAAAAACTACACATTTTCAGTGTACACTCGAGTAATGTACATCAAAAACTACACATTTTCAGTGTACACTCAAGAAATGTACATCAAAAACTACACATTTTCATTGTACACTCAAGAAATGTACATCAAAAACTACACATTTTCATTGTACACTCAAGAAATGTACATCAAAAACTACACATTTTCAGTGTACACTCAAGAAATGTACATCAAAAACTACACATTTTCAGTGTACACTCAAGAAATGTACATCAAAAACTACACATTTTCAGTGTACACTCAAGAAATGTACATCAAAAACTACACATTTTCATTGTACACTCAAGAAATGTACATCAAAAACTACACATTTTCATTGTACACTCAAGAAATGTACATCAAAAACTACACATTTTCAGTGTACACTCAAGAAATGTACATCAAAAACTACACATTTTCAGTGTACACTCAAGAAATGTACATCAAAAACTACACATTTTCAGTGTACACTCAAGAAATGTACATCAAAAACTACACATTTTCAGTGTACACTCAAGAAATGTACATCAAAAACTACACATTTTCAGTGTACACTCAAGAAATGTACATCAAAAACTACACATTTTCAGTGTACACTCAAGAAATGTACATCAAAAACTACACATTTTCAGTGTACACTCAAGAAATGTACATCAAAAACTACACATTTTCAGTGTACACTCAAGAAATGTACATCAAAAACTACACATTTTCATTGTACACTCAAGAAATGTACATCAAAAACTACACATTTTCATTGTACACTCAAGAAATGTACATCAAAAACTACACATTTTCAGTGTACACTCAAGAAATGTACATCAAAAACTACACATTTTCAGTGTACACTCAAGAAATGTACATCAAAAACTACACATTTTCAGTGTACACTCAAGAAATGTACATCAAAAACTACACATTTTCATTGTACACTCAAGAAATGTACATCAAAAACTACACATTTTCATTGTACACTCAAGAAATGTACATCAAAAACTACACATTTTCAGTGTACACTCAAGAAATGTACATCAAAAACTACACATTTTCAGTGTACACTCAAGAAATGTACATCAAAAACTACACATTTTCAGTGTACACTCAAGAAATGTACATCAAAAACTACACATTTTCAGTGTACACTCAAGAAATGTACATCAAAAACTACACATTTTCAGTGTACACTCAAGAAATGTACATCAAAAACTACACATTTTCATTGTACACTCAAGAAATGTACATCAAAAACTACACATTTTCAGTGTACACTCAAGAAATGTACATCAAAAACTACACATTTTCAGTGTACACTCAAGAAATGTACATCAAAAACTACACATTTTCAGTGTACACTCGAGTAATGTACATCAAAAACTACACATTTTCAGTGTACACTCAAGAAATGTACATCAAAAACTACACATTTTCATTGTACACTCAAGAAATGTACATCAAAAACTACACATTTTCATTGTACACTCAAGAAATGTACATCAAAAACTACACATTTTCAGTGTACACTCAAGTAATGTACATCAAAAACTACACATTTTCATTGTACACTCAAGTAATGTACATCAAAAACTACACATTTTCAGTGTACACTCGAGTAATGTACATCAAAAACTACACATTTTCAGTGTACACTCAAGAAATGTACATCAAAAACTACACATTTTCATTGTACACTCAAGAAATGTACATCAAAAACTACACATTTTCAGTGTACGCTCGAGTAATGTACATCAAAAACTACACATTTTCAGTGTACACTCGAGTAATGTACATCAAAAACTACACATTTTCAGTGTACACTCGAGTAATGTACATCAAAAACTACACATTTTCAGTGTACACTCAAGAAATGTACATCAAAAACTACACATTTTCAGTGTACACTCAAGTAATGTACATCAAAAACTACACATTTTCATTGTACACTCAAGTAATGTACATCAAAAACTACACATTTTCAGTGTACACTCGAGTAATGTACATCAAAAACTACACATTTTCAGTGTACACTCAAGTAATGTACATCAAAAACTACACATTTTCAGTGTACACTCAAGTAATGTACATCAAAAACTACACATTTTCAGTGTACACTCAAGTAATGTACATCAAAAACTACACATTTTCAGTGTACACTCAAGAAATGTACATCAAAAACTACACATTTTCAGTGTACACTCAAGTAATGTACATCAAAAACTACACATTTTCAGTGTACACTCAAGAAATGTACATCAAAAACTACACATTTTCAGTGTACACTCGAGTAATGTACATCAAAAACTACACATTTTCAGTGTACACTCGAGTAATGTACATCAAAAACTACACATTTTCAGTGTACACTCGAGTAATGTACATCAAAAACTACACATTTTCAGTGTACACTCAAGAAATGTACATCAAAAACTACACATTTTCAGTGTACACTCGAGTAATGTACATCAAAAACTACACATTTTCAGTGTACACTCAAGAAATGTACATCAAAAACTACACATTTTCATTGTACACTCAAGAAATGTACATCAAAAACTACACATTTTCAGTGTACACTCGAGTAATGTACATCAAAAACTACACATTTTCATTGTACACTCAAGAAATGTACATCAAAAACTACACATTTTCAGTGTACACTCGAGTAATGTACATCAAAAACTACACATTTTCAGTGTACACTCGAGTAATGTACATCAAAAACTACACATTTTCAGTGTACACTCGAGTAATGTACATCAAAAACTACACATTTTCAGTGTACACTCGAGTAATGTACATCAAAAACTACACATTTTCAGTGTACACTCAAGTAATGTACATCAAAAACTACACATTTTCAGTGTACACTCGAGTAATGTACATCAAAAACTACACATTTTCAGTGTACACTCGAGTAATGTACATCAAAAACTACACATTTTCAGTGTACATTCAAGTAATGTACATCAAAAACTACACATTTTCAGTGTATATACAAGAAATGTGCATCAAAAACTACACATTTTCAGTGTACACTCATAAAATGTACATCAAAACTACACATTTTCAGTGTACACTCATAAAATGTACATCAAAAACTACACATTTTCAGTGTACATTCAAGAAATGTACATCAAAAACTACACATTTTCAGTGTACACTCAAGTAATGTACATCAAAAACTACACATTTTCAGTGTACACTCAAGAGATGTACATCAAAAACTACACATTTTCAGTGTACATTCAAGTAATGTACATCAAAAACTACACATTTTCAGTGTACATTCAAGTAATGTACATCAAAAACTACACATTTTCAGTGTACACTCAAGTAATGTACATCAAAAACTACACATTTTCAGTGTACACTCAAGTAATGTACATCAAAAACTACACATATTCAGTGTACATTCAAGTAATGTACATCAAAAACTACACATTTTCAGTGTACATTCAAGTAATGTACATCAAAAACTACACATTTTCAGTGTACACTCAAGAGATGTACATCAAAAACTACACATTTTCAGTGTACATTCAAGTAATGTACATCAAAAACTACACATTTTCAGTGTACATTCAAGAGATGTACATCAAAAACTACACATTTTCAGTGTACACTCAAGAGATGTACATCAAAAACTACACATTTTCAGTGTACATTCAAGTAATGTACATCAAAAACTACACATTTTCAGTGTACATTCAAGTAATGTACATCAAAAACTACACATTTTCAGTGTACACTCAAGAGATGTACATCAAAAACTACACATTTTCAGTGTACATTCAAGAGATGTACATCAAAAACTACACATTTTCAGTGTACACTCAAGAGATGTACATCAAAAACTACACATTTTCAGTGTACACTCAAGAGATGTACATCAAAAACTACACATTTTCAGTGTACATTCAAGTAATGTACATCAAAAATTACACATTTTCAGTGTACACTCAAGAAATGTACATCAAAAACTACACATTTTCAGTGTACACTCAAGAGATGTACATCAAAAACTACACATTTTCATTGTACACTCGAGTAATGTACATCAAAAACTACACATTTTCAGTGTACATTCAAGTAATGTACATCAAAAACTACACATTTTCAGTGTATATACAAGAAATGTGCATCAAAAACTACACATTTTCAGTGTACACTCATAAAATGTACATCAAAACTACACATTTTCAGTGTACACTCATAAAATGTACATCAAAAACTACACATTTTCAGTGTACATTCAAGAAATGTACATCAAAAACTACACATTTTCAGTGTACACTCAAGTAATGTACATCAAAAACTACACATTTTCAGTGTACACTCAAGAGATGTACATCAAAAACTACACATTTTCAGTGTACATTCAAGTAATGTACATCAAAAACTACACATTTTCAGTGTACATTCAAGTAATGTACATCAAAAACTACACATTTTCAGTGTACACTCAAGTAATGTACATCAAAAACTACACATTTTCAGTGTACACTCAAGTAATGTACATCAAAAACTACACATATTCAGTGTACATTCAAGTAATGTACATCAAAAACTACACATTTTCAGTGTACATTCAAGTAATGTACATCAAAAACTACACATTTTCAGTGTACACTCAAGAGATGTACATCAAAAACTACACATTTTCAGTGTACATTCAAGTAATGTACATCAAAAACTACACATTTTCAGTGTACATTCAAGAAATGTACATCAAAAACTACACATTTTCAGTGTACACTCAAGAGATGTACATCAAAAACTACACATTTTCAGTGTACACTCAAGAGATGTACATCAAAAACTACACATTTTCAGTGTACATTCAAGTAATGTACATCAAAAATTACACATTTTCAGTGTACACTCAAGAAATGTACATCAAAAACTACACATTTTCAGTGTACACTCAAGAGATGTACATCAAAAACTACATATTTTCAGTGTACATTCAAGTAATGTACATCAAAAACTACACATTTTCAGTGTACACTCAAGAGATGTACATCAAAAACTACACATTTTCAGTGTACATTCAAGAAATGTACATCAAAAACTACACATTTTCAGTGTACATTCAAGTAATGTACATCAAAAACTACACATTTTCAGTGTACATTCAAGAAATGTACATCAAAAACTACACATTTTCAGTGTACACTCAAGAGATGTACATCAAAAACTACACATTTTCAGTGTACACTCAAGAGATGTACATCAAAAACTACACATTTTCAGTGTACATTCAAGAGATGTACATCAAAAACTACACATTTTCAGTGTACATTCAAGAAATGTACATCAAAAACTACACATTTTCAGTGTACACTCAAGAGATGTACATCAAAAACTACACATTTTCAGTGTACATTCAAGAAATGTACATCAAAAACTACACATTTTCAGTGTACATTCAAGAAATGTACATCAAAAACTACACATTTTCAGTGTACACTCAAGAGATGTACATCAAAAACTACATATTTTCAGTGTACATTCAAGTAATGTACATCAAAAACTACACATTTTCAGTGTACATTCAAGTAATGTACATCAAAAACTATACATTTTCAGTGTACACTCAAGAGATGTACATCAAAAACTACATATTTTCAGTGTACATTCAAGTAATGTACATCAAAAACTACACATTTTCAGTGTACACTCAAGAAATGTACATCAAAAACTACACATTTTCAGTGTACACTCAAGAGATGTACATCAAAAACTACATATTTTCAGTGTACATTCAAGTAATGTACATCAAAAACTACACATTTTCAGTGTACACTCAAGAAATGTACATCAAAAACTACACATTTTCAGTGTACATTCAAGTAATGTACATAAAAAACTACACATTTTCAGTGTACACTCAAGAGATGTACATCAAAAACTACACATTTTCAGTGTACACTCAAGAGATGTACATCAAAAACTACATATTTTCAGTGTACATTCAAGTAATGTACATCAAAAACTACACATTTTCAGTGTACACTCAAGAGATGTACATCAAAAATTACACATTTTCAGTGTACACTCAAGAAATGTACATCAAAAACTACACATTTTCAGTGTACACTCAAGAGATGTACATCAAAAACTACATATTTTCAGTGTACATTCAAGTAATGTACATCAAAAACTACACATTTTCAGTGTACACTCAAGAGATGTACATCAAAAACTACACATTTTCAGTGTACATTCAAGAAATGTACATCAAAAACTACACATTTTCAGTGTACATTCAAGTAATGTACATCAAAAACTACACATTTTCAGTGTACATTCAAGAAATGTACATCAAAAACTACACATTTTCAGTGTACACTCAAGAGATGTACATCAAAAACTACACATTTTCAGTGTACACTCAAGAGATGTACATCAAAAACTACACATTTTCAGTGTACATTCAAGAGATGTACATCAAAAACTACACATTTTCAGTGTACATTCAAGAAATGTACATCAAAAACTACACATTTTCAGTGTACACTCAAGAGATGTACATCAAAAACTACACATTTTCAGTGTACATTCAAGAAATGTACATCAAAAACTACACATTTTCAGTGTACATTCAAGAAATGTACATCAAAAACTACACATTTTCAGTGTACACTCAAGAGATGTACATCAAAAACTACATATTTTCAGTGTACATTCAAGTAATGTACATCAAAAACTACACATTTTCAGTGTACATTCAAGTAATGTACATCAAAAACTATACATTTTCAGTGTACACTCAAGAGATGTACATCAAAAACTACATATTTTCAGTGTACATTCAAGTAATGTACATCAAAAACTACACATTTTCAGTGTACACTCAAGAAATGTACATCAAAAACTACACATTTTCAGTGTACACTCAAGAGATGTACATCAAAAACTACATATTTTCAGTGTACATTCAAGTAATGTACATCAAAAACTACACATTTTCAGTGTACACTCAAGAAATGTACATCAAAAACTACACATTTTCAGTGTACATTCAAGTAATGTACATAAAAAACTACACATTTTCAGTGTACACTCAAGAGATGTACATCAAAAACTACACATTTTCAGTGTACACTCAAGAGATGTACATCAAAAACTACATATTTTCAGTGTACATTCAAGTAATGTACATCAAAAACTACACATTTTCAGTGTACACTCAAGAGATGTACATCAAAAACTACATATTTTCAGTGTACATTCAAGTAATGTACATCAAAAACTACATATTTTCAGTGTACACTCAAGAAATGTACATCAAAAACTACACATTTTCAGTGTACATTCAAGTAATGTACATCAAAAACTACACATTTTCAGTGTACATTCAAGTAATGTACATAAAAAACTACACATTTTCAGTGTACATTCAAGTAATGTACATCAAAAACTACACATTTTCAGTGTACACTCAAGAAATGTACATCAAAAACTACACATTTTCAGTGTACATTCAAGTAATGTACATCAAAAACTACACATTTTCAGTGTACATTCAAGAAATGTACATCAAAAACTACACATTTTCAGTGTACACTCAAGAGATGTACATCAAAAACTACATATTTTCAGTGTACATTCAAGTAATGTACATCAAAAACTACACATTTTCAGTGTACATTCAAGAAATGTACATCAAAAACTACACATTTTCAGTGTACACTCAAGAGATGTACATCAAAAACTACATATTTTCAGTGTACATTCAAGTAATGTACATCAAAAACTACATATTTTCAGTGTACACTCAAGAAATGTACATCAAAAACTACACATTTTCAGTGTACATTCAAGTAATGTACATCAAAAACTACACATTTTCAGTGTACATTCAAGTAATGTACATAAAAAACTACACATTTTCAGTGTACATTCAAGTAATGTACATCAAAAACTACACATTTTCAGTGTACACTCAAGAAATGTACATCAAAAACTACACATTTTCAGTGTACATTCAAGTAATGTACATCAAAAACTACACATTTTCAGTGTACACTCAAGTAATGTACATAAAAAACTACACATTTTCAGTGTACATTCAAGTAATGTACATAAAAAACTACACATTTTCAGTGTACATTCAAGTAATGTACATCAAAAACTACACATTTTCAGTGTACATTCAAGAAATGTACATCAAAAACTACACATTTTCAGTGTACATTCAAGTAATGTACATCAAAAACTACACATTTTCAGTGTACACTCAAGTAATGTACATAAAAAACTACACATTTTCAGTGTACATTCAAGAAATGTACATCAAAAACTACACATTTTCAGTGTACATTCAAGTAATGTACATCAAAAACTACACATTTTCAGTGTACATTCAAGTAATGTACATAAAAAACTACACATTTTCAGTGTACATTCAAGTAATGTACATCAAAAACTACACATTTTCAGTGTACACTCAAGAGATGTACATCAAAAACTACACATTTTCAGTGTACATTCAAGTAATGTACATCAAAAACTACACATTTTCAGTGTACACTCAAGAGATGTACATCAAAAACTACACATTTTCAGTGTACATTCAAGTAATGTACATCCAAAACTACACATTTTCAGTGTACATTCAAGAAATATACATCAAAAACTACACATTTTCAGTGTACATTCAAGTAATGTACATCCAAAACTACACATTTTCAGTGTACATTCAAGAAATATACATAAAAAACTACACATTTTCAGTGTACATTCAAGTAATGTACATCCAAAACTACACATTTTCAGTGTACATTCAAGAAATATACATCAAAAACTACACATTTTCAGTGTACATTCAAGTAATGTACATCAAAAACTACACATTTTCAGTGTACAATCAAGTAATGTACATCCAAAACTACACATTTTCAGTGTACATTCAAGAAATATACATCAAAAACTACACATTTTCAGTGTACATTCAAGAAATGTACATCAAAAACTACACATTTTCAGTGTACATTCAAGTAATGTACATGAAAAACTACACATTTTCAGTGTACATTCAAGAAATGTACATCAAAAACTACACATTTTCAGTGTACATTCAAGTAATGTACATCAAAAACTACACATTTTCAGTGTACATTCAAGTAATGTACATCAAAAACTACACATTTTCAGTGTACATTCAAGCAATGTACATCAAAAACTACACAGTTTCAGTGTAGACTCAAGAAATGTACATCAAAAACATACACATTTTCAGTGTACACTCAAGTAATGTACATCAAAAACTACACATTTTCAGTGTACATTCAAGTAATGTACATCAAAAACTACACATTTTCAGTGTACATTCAAGTAATGTACATCAAAAACTACACATTTTCAGTGTACATTCAAGTAATGTACATCAAAAACTACACATTTTCAGTGTACATTCAAGTAATGTACATCAAAAACTACACATTTTCAGTGTACATTCAAGAAATGTACATCAAAAACTACACAGTTTCAGTGTACACTCAAGAAATGTACATCAAAAACTACACATTTTCAGTGTACATTCAAGTAATGTACATCAAAAACTACACATTTTCAGTGTACACTCAAGAAATGTACATCAAAAACTACACATTTTCAGTGTACATTCAAGAAATGTACATAAAAAACTACACGTTTTCATTGTACACTCAAGAAATGTACATCAAAAACTACACATTTTCAGTGTACACTCAAGAAATGTACATCAAAAACTACACATTTTCAGTGTACACTCAAGAAATGTACATCAAAAACTACACATTTTCAGTGTACACTCAAGAAATGTACAACAAAAACTACACATTTTCAGTGTACATTCAAGAAATGTACATAAAAAACTACACATTTTCATTGTACACTCAAGAAATGTACATCAAAAACTACACATTTTCAGTGTACATTCAAGAAATGTACAAAAAAACTACACATTTTCATTGTACACTCAAGAAATGTACATCAAAAACTACACATTTTCAGTGTACACTCAAGAAATGTACATCAAAAACTACACATTTTCAGTGTACATTCAAGAAATGTAATTAAAAAACTACACATTTTCAGTGTACACTCAAGAAATGTACATCAAAAACTACACATTTTCAGTGTTAACTCAAGAAATGTACATCAAAAACTACACATTTTCAGTGTACACTCAAGAAATGTACATAAAAAAATACACATTTTCAGTGTACACTCAAGAAATGTACATCAAAAACTACACATTTTCAGTGTACACTCAAGTAATGTACATCAAAAACTACACATTTTTAGTGTACACTCTAGTAATGTACATCAAAAACTACACATTTTCAGTGTACACTCAAGTAATGTACATCAAAAACTACACATTTTCAGTGTACATTCAAGAAATGTACATCAAAAACTACACATTTTCAGTGTACACTCAAGTAATGTACATCAAAAACTACACATTTTCAGTGTACATTCAAGAAATGTACATCAAAAACTACACATTTTCATTGTACATTCAAGTAATGTACATCAAAACATACACATTTTCAGTGTACATTCAAGTAATGTACATCAAAAACTACACATTTTCAGTGTACAGTCAAGAAATGTACATCAAAAACTACACATTTTCATTGTACATTCAAGAAATGTACATCAAAAACTACACATTTTCAGTGTACATTCAAGTAATGTACATCAAAAACTACACATTTTCAGTGTACATTCAAGTAATGTACATCAAAACATACACATTTTCAGTGTACATTCAAGTAATGTACATCAAAAACTACACATTTTCAGTGTACAGTCAAGAAATGTACATCAAAAACTACACATTTTCATTGTACATTCAAGAAATGTACATAAAAAACTACACATTTTCATTGTACATTCAAGTAATGTACATCAAAAACTACACATTTTCAGTGTACATTCAAGAAATGTACATCAAAAACTACACATTTTCAGTGTACATTCAAGTAATGTACATGAAAAACTACACATTTTCAGTGTACATTCAAGAAATGTACATCAAAAACTACACATTTTCAGTGTACATTCAAGTAATGTACATCAAAAACTACACATTTTCATTGTACACTCAAGAAATGTACATCAAAAACTACACATTTTCAGTGTACACTCAAGAAATGTACATCTAAAACTACACATTTTCAGTGTACACTCAAGAAATGTACAACAAAAACTACACATTTTCAGTGTACATTCAAGAAATGTACATAAAAAACTACACATTTTCATTGTACACTCAAGAAATGTACATCAAAAACTACACATTTTCAGTGTACATTCAAGAAATGTACAAAAAAACTTACACATTTTCAGTGTACACTCAAGAAATGTACATCAAAAACTACACATTTTCAGTGTACACTCAAGAAATGTACATCAAAAACTACACATTTTCAGTGTACATTCAAGAAATGTACATAAAAAACTACACATTTTCATTGTACACTCAAGAAATGTACATCAAAAACTACACATTTTCAGTGTACACTCAAGAAATGTACATCAAAAACTACACATTTTCATTGTACATTCAAGTAATGTACATAAAAAACTACACATTTTCATTGTACACTCAAGAAATGTACATAAAAAACTACACATTTTCATTGTACACTCAAGAAATGTACATAAAAAACTCCACATTTTCATTGTACACTCAAGAAATGTACATCAAAAACTACACATTTTCAGTGTACACTCAAGAAATGTACATCAAAAACTACACATTTTCAGTGTACATTCAAGAAATGTACATAAAAAACTACACATTTTCATTGTACACTCAAGAAATGTACATCAAAAACTACACATTTTCAGTGTACACTCAAGTAATGTACATCAAAAACTACACATTTTCATTGTACATTCAAGTAATGTACATCAAAAACCACACATTTTCAGTGTACACTCAAGAAATGTACATCAAAAAGTACACATTTTCAGTGTACACTCAAGTAATGTACATCAAAGACTACACATTTTCAGTGTACATTCAAGAAATGTACATCAAAAACTACACATTTTCAGTGTACACTCAAGTAATGTACATCAAAAACTACACATTTTCATTGTACACTCAAGAAATGTACATCAAAAACTACACATTTTCATTGTACACTCAAGAAATGTACATAAAAAACTACACATTTTCATTGTACACTCAAGAAATGTACATAAAAAACTACACATTTTCATTGTACACTCAAGAAATGTACATCAAAAACTACACATTTTCAGTGTACACTCAAGAAATGTACATCAAAAACTACACATTTTCAGTGTACATTCAAGAAATGTACATAAAAAACTACACATTTTCATTGTACACTCAAGAAATGTACATCAAAAACTACACATTTTCAGTGTACACTCAAGTAATGTACATCAAAAACTACACATTTTCATTGTACATTCAAGTAATGTACATCAAAAACTACACATTTTCAGTGTACACTCAAGAAATGTACATCAAAAACTACACATTTTCAGTGTACACTCAAGTAATGTACATCAAAAACTACACATTTTCATTGTACATTCAAGTAATGTACATCAAAAATTACACATTTTCAGTGTACACTCAAGAAATGTACATCAAAAAGTACACATTTTCATTGTACATTCAAGAAATGTACATCAAAAACTACACATTTTCATTGTACACTCCAGAAATGTACATCAAAAAGTACACATTTTCATTGTACATTCAAGAAATGTACATCAAAAACTACACATTTTCATTGTACACTCAAGAAATGTACATCAAAAACTACACATTTTCATTGTACATTCAAGAAATGTACATCAAAAACTACACATTTTCAGTGTACACTCAAGAAATGTACATCAAAAAGTACACATTTTCAGTGTACACTCAAGTAATGTACATAAAAAACTACACATTTTCATTGTACATTCAAGTAATGTACATCAAAAACTACACATTTTCAGTGTACACTCAAGAAATGTACATAAAAAACTACACATTTTCAGTGTACACTCAAGTAATGTACATCAAAGACTACACATTTTCAGTGTACATTCAAGTAATGTACATCAAAAACTACACATTTTCAGTGTACAGTCAAGAAATGTACATCAAAAACTACACATTTTCATTGTACATTCAAGAAATGTACATCAAAAACTACACATTTTCATTCTACATTCAAGTAATGTACATCAAAAACTACACATTTTCAGTGTACAGTCAAGAAATGTACATCAAAAACTACACATTTTCATTGTACATTCAAGAAATGTACATCAAAAACTACACATTTTCATTGTACATTCAAGTAATGTACATCAAAAACTACACATTTTCAGTGTAAAATCAAGTAATGTACATCAAAAACTACACATTTTCAGTGTACATTCAAGTAATGTACATCAAAACATACACATTTTCAGTGTACATTCAAGTAATGTACATCAAAAACTACACATTTTCAGTGTACAGTCAAGAAATGTACATCAAAAACTACACATTTTCATTGTACATTCAAGAAATGTACATCAAAAACTACACATTTTCAGTGTACATTCAAGTAATGTACATCAAAAACTACACATTATCAGTGTACATTCAAGTAATGTACATCAAAACATACACATTTTTAGTGTACATTCAAGTAATGTACATCAAAAACTACACATTTTCAGCGTACAGTCAAGAAATGTACATCAAAAACTACACATTTTCATTGTACATTCAAGAAATGTACATCAAAAACTACACATTTTCATTGTACATTCAAGTAATGTACATCAAAAACTACACATTTTCAGTGTACATTCAAGAAATGTACATCAAAAACTACACATTTTCAGTGTACATTCAAGTAATGTACATGAAAAACTACACATTTTCAGTGTACATTCAAGAAATGTACATCAAAAACTACACATTTTCAGTGTACATTCAAGTAATTACATCAAAAACTACACATTTTCAGTGTACATTCAAGTAATGTACATCAAAAACTACACATTTTCAGTGTACATTCAAGCAATGTACATCAAAAACTACACAGTTTCAGTGTACACTCAAGAAATGTACATCAAAAACATACACATTTTCAGTGTACACTCAAGTAATGTACATCAAAAACTACACATTTTCAGTGTACATTCAAGTAATGTACATCAAAAGCTACACATTTTCAGTGTACATTCAAGTAATGTACATCAAAAACTACACATTTTCAGTGTACATTCAAGTAATGTACATCAAAAACTACACATTTTCAGTGTACATTCAAGTAATGTACATCAAAAACTACACATTTTCAGTGTACATTCAAGAAATGTACATCAAAAACTACACAGTTTCAGTGTACACTCAAGAAATGTACATCAAAAACATACACATTTTCAGTGTACACTCAAGTAATGTACATCAAAAACTACACATTTTCATTGTACATTCAAGTAATGTACATCAAAAATTACACATTTTCAGTGTACACTCAAGAAATGTACATCAAAAAGTAGACATTTTCATTGTACATTCAAGAAATGTACATCAAGAACTACACATTTTCATTGTACACTCAAGAAATGTACATCAAAAAGTACACATTTTCATTGTACTTTCAAGAAATGTACATCAAAAACTACACATTTTCAGTGTACACTCAAGAAATGTACATCAAAAAGTACACATTTTCATTGTACATTCAAGAAATGTACATCAAAAACTACACATTTTCATTGTACACTCAAGAAATGTACATCAAAAACTACACATTTTCATTGTACATTCAAGAAATGTACATCAAAAACTACACATTTTCAGTGTACACTCAAGAAATGTACATCAAAAAGTACACATTTTCAGTGTACACTCAAGTAATGTACATAAAAAACTACACATTTTCATTGTACATTCAAGTAATGTACATCAAAAACTACACATTTTCAGTGTACACTCAAGAAATGTACATAAAAAACTACACATTTTCAGTGTACACTCAAGTAATGTACATCAAAGACTACACATTTTCAGTGTACATTCAAGTAATGTACATCAAAAACTACACATTTTCAGTGTACAGTCAAGAAATGTACATCAAAAACTACACATTTTCATTGTACATTCAAGAAATGTACATCAAAAACTACACATTTTCATTCTACATTCAAGTAATGTACATCAAAAACTACACATTTTCAGTGTACAGTCAAGAAATGTACATCAAAAACTACACATTTTCATTGTACATTCAAGAAATGTACATCAAAAACTACACATTTTCAGTGTACATTCAAGTAATGTACATCAAAAACTACACATTTTCAGTGTACATTCAAGTAATGTACATCAAAACATACACATTTTTAGTGTACATTCAAGTAATGTACATCAAAAACTACACATTTTCATTGTACATTCAAGAAATGTACATCAAAAACTACACATTTTCATTCTACATTCAAGTAATGTACATCAAAAACTACACATTTTCAGTGTACAGTCAAGAAATGTACATCAAAAACTACACATTTTCATTGTACATTCAAGAAATGTACATCAAAAACTACACATTTTCAGTGTACATTCAAGTAATGTACATCAAAAACTACACATTTTCAGTGTACATTCAAGTAATGTACATCAAAAACTACACATTTTCAGTGTACATTCAAGAAATGTACATCAAAAACTACACAGTTTCAGTGTACACTCAAGAAATGTACATCAAAAACTACACATTTTCAGTGTACATTCAAGTAATGTACATCAAAAACTACACATTTTCAGTGTACACTCAAGAAATGTACATCAAAAACTACACATTTTCAGTGTACATTCAAGAAATGTACATAAAAAACTACACATTTTCATTGTACACTCAAGAAATGTACATCAAAAACTACACATTTTCAGTGTACACTCAAGAAATGTACATCAAAAACTACACATTTTCAGTGTACACTCAAGAAATGTACATAAAAAACTACACATTTTCAGTGTACACTCAAGAAATGTACAACAAAAACTACACATTTTCAGTGTACATTCAAGAAATGTACATAAAAAACTACACATTTTCATTGTACACTCAAGAAATGTACATCAAAAACTACACATTTTCAGTGTACATTCAAGAAATGTACAAAAAAACTACACATTTTCATTGTACACTCAAGAAATGTACATCAAAAACTACACATTTTCAGTGTACACTCAAGAAATGTACATCAAAAACTACACATTTTCAGTGTACATTCAAGAAATGTACATAAAAAACTACACATTTTCATTGTACTCTCAAGAAATGTACATCAAAAACTACACATTTTCAGTGTACACTCAAGTAATGTACATCAAAAAGTACACATTTTCAGTGTACACTCAAGTAATGTACATCAAAAAGTACACATTTTCAGTGTACACTCAAGAAATGTACATCAAAAACTACACATTTTCATTGTACATTCAAGTAATGTACATCAAAAATTACACATTTTCAGTGTACACTCAAGAAATGTACATCAAAAACTACACATTTTCATTGTACACTCAAGAAATGCACATCAAAAACTACACATTTTCAGTGTACACTCAAGAAATGTACATCAAAAACTACACATTTTCAGTGTACATTCAAGAAATGTACATAAAAAACTACACATTTTCATTGTACTCTCAAGAAATGTACATCAAAAACTACACATTTTCAGTGTACACTCAAGTAATGTACATCAAAAAGTACACATTTTCAGTGTACACTCAAGTAATGTACATCAAAAACTACACATTTTCATTGTACATTCAAGTAATGTACATCAAAAATTACACATTTTCAGTGTACACTCAAGAAATGTACATCAAAAAGTACACATTTTCATTGTACATTCAAGAAATGTACATCAAAAACTACACATTTTCATTGTACACTCAAGAAATGTACATCAAAAAGTACACATTTTCATTGTACATTCAAGAAATGTACATCAAAAACTACACATTTTCAGTGTACACTCAAGAAATGTACATCAAAAAGTACACATTTTCATTGTACATTCAAGAAATGTACATCAAAAACTACACATTTTCATTGTACACTCAAGAAATGTACATCAAAAACTACACATTTTCATTGTACATTCAAGAAATGTACATCAAAAACTACACATTTTCAGTGTACACTCAAGAAATGTACATCAAAAACTACACATTTTCAGTGTACACTCAAGTAATGTACATAAAAAACTACACATTTTCATTGTACATTCAAGTAATGTACATCAAAAACTACACATTTTCAGTGTACACTCAAGAAATGTACATCAAAAACTACACATTTTCAGTGTACACTCAAGTAATGTACATCAAAGACTACACATTTTCAGTGTACATTCAAGTAATGTACATCAAAAACTACACATTTTCATTGTACATTCAAGTAATGTACATCAAAAACTACACATTTTCAGTGTACACTCAAGAAATGTACATCAAAAACTACACATTTTCAGTGTACACTCAAGTAATGTACATCAAAGACTACACATTTTCAGTGTACATTCAAGAAATGTACATCAAAAACTACACATTTTCAGTGTACACTCAAGAAATGTACATCAAAAACTACACATTTTCAGTGTACACTCAAGAAATGTACATCAAAAACTACACATTTTCAGTGTACAGTCAAGAAATGTACATCAAAAACTACACATTTTCATTGTACATTCAAGAAATGTACATCAAAAACTACACATTTTCATTCTACATTCAAGTAATGTACATCAAAAACTACACATTTTCAGTGTACAGTCAAGAAATGTACATAAAAAACTACACATTTTCATTGTACATTCAAGAAATGTACATCAAAAACTACACATTTTCATTGTACATTCAAGTAATGTACATCAAAAACTACACATTTTCAGTGTACATTCAAGTAATGTACATCAAAAACTACGCATTTTCAGTGTACATTCAAGTAATGTACATCAAAACATACACATTTTCAGTGTACATTCAAGTAATGTACATAAAAAACTACACATTTTCAGTGTACAGTCAAGAAATGTACATCAAAAACTACACATTTTCATTGTACATTCAAGAAATGTACATCAAAAACTACACATTTTCAGTGTACATTCAAGTAATGTACATCAAAAACTACACATTTTCAGTGTACATTCAAGTAATGTACATCAAAACATACACATTTTCAGTGTACATTCAAGTAATGTACATCAAAAGCTACACATTTTCAGTGTACAGTCAAGAAATGTACATCAAAAACTACACATTTTCATTGTACATTCAAGAAATGTACATAAAAAACTACACATTTTCATTGTACATTCAAGTAATGTACATCAAAAACTACACATTTTCAGTGTACATTCAAGAAATGTACATCAAAAACTACACATTTTCAGTGTACATTCAAGTAATGTACATGAAAAACTACACATTTTCAGTGTACATTCAAGAAATGTACATCAAAAACTACACATTTTCAGTGTACATTCAAGTAATGTACATCAAAAACTACACATTTTCAGTGTACATTCAAGTAATGTACATCAAAAACTACACATTTTCAGTGTACATTCAAGCAATGTACATCAAAAACTACACAGTTTCAGTGTACACTCAAGAAATGTACATCAAAAACATACACATTTTCAGTGTACACTCAAGTAATGTACATCAAAAACTACACATTTTCAGTGTACGTTCAAGTAATGTACATCAAAAACTACACATTTTCAGTGTACATTCAAGTAATGTACATCAAAAACTACACATTTTCAGTGTACATTCAAGTAATGTACATCAAAAACTACACATTTTCAGTGTACATTCAAGTAATGTACATCAAAAACTACACATTTTCAGTGTACATTCAAGAAATGTACATCAAAAACTACACAGTTTCAGTGTACACTCAAGAAATGTACATCAAAAACTACACATTTTCAGTGTACATTCAAGTAATGTACATCAAAAACTACACATTTTCAGTGTACACTCAAGAAATGTACATCAAAAACTACACATTTTCAGTGTACATTCAAGAAATGTACATAAAAAACTACACATTTTCATTGTACACTCAAGAAATGTACATCAAAAACTACACATTTTCAGTGTACACTCAAGAAATGTACATCAAAAACTACACATTTTCAGTGTACACTCAAGAAATGTACATCAAAAACTACACATTTTCAGTGTACACTCAAGAAATGTACAACAAAAACTACACATTTTCAGTGTACATTCAAGAAATGTACATAAAAAACTACACATTTTCATTGTACACTCAAGAAATGTACATCAAAAACTACACATTTTCAGTGTACATTCAAGAAATGTACAAAAAAACTACACATTTTCATTGTACACTCAAGAAATGTACATCAAAAACTACACATTTTCAGTGTACACTCAAGAAATGTACATCAAAAACTACACATTTTCAGTGTACATTCAAGAAATGTACATAAAAAACTACACATTTTCAGTGTACACTCAAGAAATGTACATCAAAAACTACACATTTTCAGTGTTAACTCAAGAAATGTACATCAAAAACTACACATTTTCAGTGTACACTCAAGAAATGTACATAAAAAAATACACATTTTCAGTGTACACTCAAGAAATGTACATCAAAAACTACACATTTTCAGTGTACACTCAAGAAATGTACATCAAAAACTACACATTTTCAGTGTACACTCAAGAAATGTACATCAAAAACTACACATTTTCAGTGTACACTCAAGAAATGTACATCAAAAACTACACATTTTCAGTGTACATTCAAGAAATGTACAAAAAAACTACACATTTTCATTGTACACTCAAGAAATGTACATCAAAAACTACACATTTTCAGTGTACACTCAAGAAATGTACATCAAAAACTACACATTTTCAGTGTACATTCAAGAAATGTACATAAAAAACTACACATTTTCATTGTACTCTCAAGAAATGTACATCAAAAACTACACATTTTCAGTGTACACTCAAGTAATGTACATCAAAAAGTACACATTTTCAGTGTACACTCAAGTAATGTACATCAAAAACTACACATTTTCATTGTACATTCAAGTAACGTACATCAAAAATTACACATTTTCAGTGTACACTCAAGAAATGTACATCAAAAAGTACACATTTTCATTGCACATTCAAGAAATGTACATCAAAAACTACACATTTTCATTGTACACTCAAGAAATGTACATCAAAAAGTACACATTTTCATTGTACATTCAAGAAATGTACATCAAAAACTACACATTTTCAGTGTACACTCAAGAAATGTACATCAAAAACTACACATTTTCATTGTACTTTCAAGAAATGTACATCAAAAACTACACATTTTCAGTGTACACTCAAGAAATGTACATCAAAAACTACACATTTTCAGTGTACACTCAAGTAATGTACATAAAAAACTACACATTTTCATTGTACATTCAAGTAATGTACATCAAAAACTACACATTTTCAGTGTACACTCAAGAAATGTACATCAAAAACTACACATTTTCAGTGTACACTCAAGTAATGTACATCAAAGACTACACATTTTCAGTGTACATTCAAGTAATGTACATCAAAAACTACACATTTTCATTGTACATTCAAGTAATGTACATCAAAAACTACACATTTTCAGTGTACACTCAAGAAATGTACATCAAAAACTACACATTTTCAGTGTACACTCAAGTAATGTACATCAAAGACTACACATTTTCAGTGTACATTCAAGAAATGTACATCAAAAACTACACATTTTCAGTGTACACTCAAGAAATGTACATCAAAAACTACACATTTTCAGTGTACACTCAAGAAATGTACATCAAAAACTACACATTTTCAGTGTACAGTCAAGAAATGTACATCAAAAACTACACATTTTCATTGTACATTCAAGAAATGTACATCAAAAACTACACATTTTCATTCTACATTCAAGTAATGTACATCAAAAACTACACATTTTCAGTGTACAGTCAAGAAATGTACATAAAAAACTACACATTTTCATTGTACATTCAAGAAATGTACATCAAAAACTACACATTTTCATTGTACATTCAAGAAATGTACATCAAAAACTACGCATTTTCAGTGTACATTCAAGTAATGTACATCAAAACATACACATTTTCAGTGTACATTCAAGTAATGTACATAAAAAACTACACATTTTCAGTGTACAGTCAAGAAATGTACATCAAAAACTACACATTTTCAGTGTACATTCAAGTAATGTACATCAAAAACTACGCATTTTCAGTGTACATTCAAGTAATGTACATCAAAACATACACATTTTCAGTGTACATTCAAGTAATGTACATAAAAAACTACACATTTTCAGTGTACAGTCAAGAAATGTACATCAAAAACTACACATTTTCATTGTACATTCAAGAAATGTACATCAAAAACTACACATTTTCAGTGTACATTCAAGTAATGTACATCAAAAACTACACATTTTCAGTGTACATTCAAGTAATGTACATCAAAACATACACATTTTCAGTGTACATTCAAGTAATGTACATCAAAAACTACACATTTTCAGTGTACAGTCAAGAAATGTACATCAAAAACTACACATTTTCATTGTACATTCAAGAAATGTACATAAAAAACTACACATTTTCATTGTACATTCAAGTAATGTACATCAAAAACTACACATTTTCAGTGTACATTCAAGAAATGTACATCAAAAACTACACATTTTCAGTGTACATTCAAGTAATGTACATGAAAAACTACACATTTTCAGTGTACATTCAAGAAATGTACATCAAAAACTACACATTTTCAGTGTACATTCAAGTAATGTACATCAAAAACTACACATTTTCAGTGTACATTCAAGTAATGTACATCAAAAACTACACATTTTCAGTGTACATTCAAGCAATGTACATCAAAAACTACACAGTTTCAGTGTACACTCAAGAAATGTACATCAAAAACATACACATTTTCAGTGTACACTCAAGTAATGTACATCAAAAACTACACATTTTCAGTGTACATTCAAGTAATGTACATCAAAAACTACACATTTTCAGTGTACATTCAAGTAATGTACATCAAAAACTACACATTTTCAGTGTACATTCAAGTAATGTACATCAAAAACTACACATTTTCAGTGTACATTCAAGTAATGTACATCAAAAACTACACATTTTCAGTGTACATTCAAGTAATGTACATCAAAAACTACACATTTTCAGTGTACATTCAAGTAATGTACATCAAAAACTACACATTTTCAGTGTACATTCAAGAAATGTACATCAAAAACTACACAGTTTCAGTGTACACTCAAGAAATGTACATCAAAAACTACACATTTTCAGTGTACATTCAAGTAATGTACATCAAAAACTACACATTTTCAGTGTACACTCAAGAAATGTACATCAAAAACTACACATTTTCAGTGTACATTCAAGAAATGTACATAAAAAACTACACATTTTCATTGTACACTCAAGAAATGTACATAAAAAACTACACATTTTCAGTGTACACTCAAGAAATGTACATCAAAAACTACACATTTTCAGTGTACACTCAAGAAATGTACATCAAAAACTACACATTTTCAGTGTACACTCAAGAAATGTACAACAAAAACTACACATTTTCAGTGTACATTCAAGAAATGTACATAAAAAACTACACATTTTCATTGTACACTCAAGAAATGTACATCAAAAACTACACATTTTCAGTGTACATTCAAGAAATGTACAAAAAAACTACACATTTTCATTGTACACTCAAGAAATGTACATCAAAAACTACACATTTTCAGTGTACACTCAAGAAATGTACATCAAAAACTACACATTTTCAGTGTACATTCAAGAAATGTACATAAAAAACTACACATTTTCAGTGTACACTCAAGAAATGTACATCAAAAACTACACATTTTCAGTGTTAACTCAAGAAATGTACATCAAAAACTACACATTTTCAGTGTACACTCAAGAAATGTACATAAAAAAATACACATTTTCAGTGTACACTCAAGAAATGTACATCAAAAACTACACATTTTCAGTGTACACTCAAGAAATGTACATCAAAAACTACACATTTTCAGTGTACACTCAAGAAATGTACATCAAAAACTACACATTTTCAGTGTACACTCGAGAAATGTACATCAAAAACTACACATTTTCAGTGTACATTCAAGAAATGTACACAAAAAACTACACATTTTCATTGTACACTCAAGAAATGTACATCAAAAACTACACATTTTCAGTGTACATTCAAGAAATGTACATAAAAAACTACACATTTTCATTGTACACTCAAGAAATGTACATCAAAAACTACACATTTTCAGTGTACACTCAAGAAATGTACATCAAAAACTACACATTTTCATGTACATTCAAGAAATGTACATAAAAAACTACACATTTTCATTGTACATTCAAGAAATGTACATAAAAAACTACACATTTTCATTGTACATTCAAGTAATGTACATCAAAAACTACACATTTTCAGTGTACATTCAAGAAATGTACATCAAAAACTACACATTTTCAGTGTACATTCAAGTAATGTACATGAAAAACTACACATTTTCAGTGTACATTCAAGAAATGTACATCAAAAACTACACATTTTCAGTGTACATTCAAGTAATGTACATCAAAAACTACACATTTTCAGTGTACATTCAAGTAATGTACATCAAAAACTACACATTTTCAGTGTACATTCAAGCAATGTACATCAAAAACTACACAGTTTCAGTGTACACTCAAGAAATGTACATCAAAAACATACACATTTTCAGTGTACACTCAAGTAATGTACATCAAAAACTACACATTTTCAGTGTACATTCAAGTAATGTACATCAAAAACTACACATTTTCAGTGTACATTCAAGTAATGTACATCAAAAACTACACATTTTCAGTGTACATTCAAGTAATGTACATCAAAAACTACACATTTTCAGTGTACATTCAAGTAATGTACATCAAAAACTACACATTTTCAGTGTACATTCAAGTAATGTACATCAAAAACTACACATTTTCAGTGTACATTCAAGTAATGTACATCAAAAACTACACATTTTCAGTGTACATTCAAGTAATGTACATCAAAAACTACACATTTTCAGTGTACATTCAAGAAATGTACATCAAAAACTACACAGTTTCAGTGTACACTCAAGAAATGTACATCAAAAACTACACATTTTCAGTGTACATTCAAGTAATGTACATCAAAAACTACACATTTTCAGTGTACACTCAAGAAATGTACATCAAAAACTACACATTTTCAGTGTACATTCAAGAAATGTACATAAAAAACTACACATTTTCATTGTACACTCAAGAAATGTACATCAAAAACTACACATTTTCAGTGTACACTCAAGAAATGTACATCAAAAACTACACATTTTCAGTGTACACTCAAGAAATGTACATCAAAAACTACACATTTTCAGTGTACACTCAAGAAATGTACAACAAAAACTACACATTTTCAGTGTACATTCAAGAAATGTACATAAAAAACTACACATTTTCATTGTACACTCAAGAAATGTACATCAAAAACTACACATTTTCAGTGTACATTCAAGAAATGTACAAAAAAACTACACATTTTCATTGTACACTCAAGAAATGTACATCAAAAACTACACATTTTCAGTGTACACTCAAGAAATGTACATCAAAAACTACACATTTTCAGTGTACATTCAAGAAATGTACATAAAAAACTACACATTTTCAGTGTACACTCAAGAAATGTACATCAAAAACTACACATTTTCAGTGTTAACTCAAGAAATGTACATCAAAAACTACACATTTTCAGTGTACACTCAAGAAATGTACATAAAAAAATACACATTTTCAGTGTACACTCAAGAAATGTACATCAAAAACTACACATTTTCAGTGTACACTCAAGAAATGTACATCAAAAACTACACATTTTCAGTGTACACTCAAGAAATGTACATCAAAAACTACACATTTTCAGTGTACACTCAAGAAATGTACATCAAAAACTACACATTTTCAGTGTACATTCAAGAAATGTACACAAAAAACTACACATTTTCATTGTACACTCAAGAAATGTACATCAAAAACTACACATTTTCAGTGTACATTCAAGAAATGTACATAAAAAACTACACATTTTCATTGTACACTCAAGAAATGTACATCAAAAACTACACATTTTCAGTGTACACTCAAGAAATGTACATCAAAAACTACACATTTTCATGTACATTCAAGAAATGTACATAAAAAACTACACATTTTCATTGTACACTCAAGAAATGTACATAAAAAACTACACATTTTCATTGTACACTCAAGAAATGTACATAAAAAACTACACATTTTCATTGTACACTCAAGAAATGTACATCAAAAACTACACATTTTCAGTGTACACTCAAGAAATGTACATCAAAAACTACACATTTTCAGTGTACATTCAAGAAATGTACATAAAAAACTACACATTTTCATTGTACACTCAAGAAATGTACATCAAAAACTACACATTTTCAGTGTACACTCAAGTAATGTACATCAAAAACTACACATTTTCGTTGTACATTCAAGTAATGTACATCAAAAACTACACATTTTCAGTGTACACTTCAGAAATGTACATCAAAAAGTACACATTTTCAGTGTACACTCAAGTAATGTACATCAAAAACTACACATTTTCATTGTACATTCAAGTAATGTACATCAAAAATTACACATTTTCAGTGTACACTCAAGAAATGTACATCAAAAAGTACACATTTTCATTGTAAATTCAAGAAATGTACATCAAAAACTACACATTTTCATTGTACACTCAAGAAATGTACATCAAAAAGTACACATTTTCATTGTACATTCAAGAAATGTACATCAAAAACTACACATTTTCAGTGTACACTCAAGAAATGTACATCAAAAACTACACATTTTCAGTGTACACTCAAGAAATGTACATCAAAAACTACACAGTTTCAGTGTACACTCAAGAAATGTACATCAAAACATACACATTTTCATTGTACATTCAAGAAATGTACATCAAAAACTACACATTTTCAGTGTACATTCAAGAAATGTACATCAAAAACTACACATTTTCATTGTACACTCAAGAAATGTACATCAAAAACTACACATTTTCATTGTACATTCAAGAAATGTACATCAAAAACTACACATTTTCAGTGTACACTCAAGAAATGTACATCAAAACATACACATTTTCAGTGTACATTCAAGTAATGTACATCAAAAACTACACATTTTCAGTGTACAGTCAAGAAATGTACATGAAAAACTACACATTTTCATTGTACATTCAAGAAATGTACATCAAAAACTACACATTTTCAGTGTACATTCAAGTAATGTACTTCAAAAACTACACATTTTCATTGTACATTCAAGTAATGTACATCAAAAACTACACATTTTCAGTGTACATTCAAGTAATGTACATCAAAAACTACACATTTTCAGTGTACATTCAAGTAATGTACTTCAAAAGCTACACATTTTCATTGTACATTCAAGTAATGTACATCAAAAACTACACATTTTCAGTGTACATTCAAGTAATGTACATCAAAAACTACACATTTTCATTGTACATTCAAGTAATGTACATCAAAAACTACACATTTTCAGTGTACATTCAAGTAATGTACATCAAAAACTACACATTTTCATTGTACATTCAAGTAATGTACATCAAAAACTACACATTTTCAGTGTACATTCAAGTAATGTACATCAAAAACTACACATTTTCAGTGTACAGTCAAGAAATGTACATCAAAAACTACACATTTTCATTGTACATTCAAGAAATGTACATCAAAAACTACACATTTTCAGTGTACATTCAAGTAATGTACTTCAAAAACTACACATTTTCAGTGTACATTCAAGTAATGTACATCAAAAACTACACATTTTCAGTGTACATTCCAGCAATGTACATGAAAAACTACACAGTTTCAGTGTACACTCAAGAAATGTACATCAAAAACTACACATTTTCAGTGTACACTCAAGAAATATACATCAAAAACTACACATTTTCAGTGTACATTCAAGAAATGTACATCAAAAACTACACATTTTCAGTGTACACTCAAGAAATGTACATCAAAAACTACACATTTTCAGTGTACACTCAAGAAATATACATCAAAAACTACACATTTTCAGTGTACATTCAAGAAATGTACATCAAAAACTACACATTTTCAGTGTACACTCAAGTAATGTACATCAAAAACTACACATTTTCAGTGTACACTCAAGTAATGTACATCAAAAACTACACATTTTCATTGTATATACAAGTAATGTACATCAAAAACTACACATTTTCAGTGTACACTCAAGTAATGTACATCAAAAACTACACATTTTCAGTGTACACTCAAGTAATGTACATCAAAAACTACACATTTTCAGTGTACACTCAAGTAATATACATCAAAAACTACACATTTTCAGTGTACACTCAAGTAATGTACATCAAAAACTACACATTTTCAGTGTACACTCAAGTAATGTACATCAAAAACTACACATTTTCAGTGTACACTCAAGTAATGTACATCAAAAACTACACATTTTCAGTGTACATTCAAGAAATGTACATCAAAAACTACACATTTTCAGTGTACATTCAAGTAATGTACATCAAAAACTACACATTTTCATTGTACACTCAAGTAATGTACATCAAAAACTACACATTTTCAGTGTACATTCAAGTAATGTACATCAAAAACTACACATTTTCATTGTACACTCAAGTAATGTACATCAAAAACTACACATTTTCAGTGTACATTCAAGTAATGTACATCAAAAACTACACATTTTCAGTGTACACTCAAGTAATGAACATCAAAAACTACACATTTTCAGTGTACACTCAAGTAATGTACATCAAAAACTACACATTTTCAGTGTACACTCAAGTAATATACATCAAAAACTACACATTTTCAGTGTACACTCAAGAAATATACATCAAAAACTACACATTTTCAGTGTACATTCAAGAAATGTACATCAAAAACTACACATTTTCAGTGTACACTCAAGTAATGTACATCAAAAACTACACATTTTCAGTGTACACTCAAGTAATGTACATCAAAAACTACACATTTTCAGTGTACACTCAAGTAATGTACATCAAAAACTACACATTTTCATTGTATATACAAGTAATGTACATCAAAAACTACACATTTTCAGTGTACACTCAAGTAATGTACATCAAAAACTACACATTTTCAGTGTACACTCAAGTAATGTACATCAAAAACTACACATTTTCAGTGTACACTCGAGTAATGTACATCAAAAACTACACATTTTCAGTGTACACTCAAGTAATGTACATCAAAAACTACACAATTTCAGTGTACACTCAAGAAATGTACATCAAAAACTACACATTTTCAGTGTACACTCAAGTAATGTACATCAAAAACTACACATTTTCATTGTATATACAAGTAATGTACATCAAAAACTACACATTTTCAGTGTACACTCAAGTAATGTACATCAAAAACTACACATTTTCAGTGTACACTCAAGTAATATACATCAAAAACTACACATTTTCATTGTATATACAAGTAATGTACATCAAAAACTACACATTTTCAGTGTACACTCAAGTAATGTACATCAAAAACTACACATTTTCAGTGTACACTCAAGTAATATACATCAAAAACTACACATTTTCAGTGTACACTCAAGTAATGTACATCAAAAACTACACATTTTCATTGTATATACAAGTAATGTACATCAAAAACTACACATTTTCAGTGTACACTCAAGTAATGTACATCAAAAACTACACATTTTCAGTGTACACTCAAGTAATGTACATCAAAAACTACACATTTTCAGTGTACACTCAAGTAATGTACATCAAAAACTACACATTTTCAGTGTACACTCAAGAAATGTACATCAAAAACTACACATTTTCATTGTATATACAAGTAATGTACATCAAAAACTACACATTTTCAGTGTACACTCAAGAAATGTACATCAAAAACTACACATTTTCAGTGTACATTCAAGAAATGTACATCAAAAACTACACATTTTCAGTGTACACTCAAGTAATGTACATCAAAAACTACACATTTTCATTGTATATACAAGTAATGTACATCAAAAACTACACATTTTCATTGTATATACAAGTAATGTACATCAAAAACTACACATTTTCATTGTATATACAAGTAATGTACATCAAAAACTACACATTTTCATTGTATATACAAGCAATATACATCAAAAACTACACATTTTCAGTGTACACTCAAGAAATATACATCAAAAACTACACATTTTCAGTGTACACTCAAGTAATGTACATCAAAAACTACACATTTTCAGTGTACACTCAAGTAATGTACATCAAAAACTACACATTTTCAGTGTACACTCAAGTAATGTACATCAAAAACTACACATTTTCAGTGTACACTCAAGTAATGTACATCAAAAACTACACATTTTCATTGTATATACAAGTAATGTACATCAAAAACTACACATTTTCAGTGTACACTCAAGTAATGTACATCAAAAACTACACATTTTCAGTGTACACTCAAGTAATGTACATCAAAAACTACACATTTTCAGTGTACACTCAAGAAATGTACATCAAAAACTACACATTTTCAGTGTACACTCAAGTAATGTACATAAAAAACTACACATTTTCATTGTATATACAAGTAATGTACATCAAAAACTACACATTTTCAGTGTACAATCAAGTAATGTACATCAAAAACTACACATTTTCAGTGTACACTCAAGTAATGTACATCAAAAACTACACATTTTCAGTGTACACTCAAGTAATGAACATCAAAAACTACACATTTTCAGTGTACACTCAAGTAATGTACATCAAAAACTACACATTTTCAGTGTACACTCAAGTAATATACATCAAAAACTACACATTTTCAGTGTACACTCAAGTAATGTACATCAAAAACTACACATTTTCAGTGTACACTCAAGTAATGTACATCAAAAACTACACATTTTCAGTGTACACTCAAGTAATGTACATCAAAAACTACACATTTTCAGTGTACACTCAAGAAATGTACATCAAAAACTACACATTTTCATTGTATATACAAGTAATGTACATCAAAAACTACACATTTTCAGTGTACACTCAAGAAATGTACATCAAAAACTACACATTTTCAGTGTACATTCAAGAAATGTACATCAAAAACTACACATTTTCAGTGTACACTCAAGTAATGTACATCAAAAACTACACATTTTCATTGTATATACAAGTAATGTACATCAAAAACTACACATTTTCATTGTATATACAAGTAATGTACATCAAAAACTACACATTTTCATTGTATATACAAGTAATGTACATCAAAAACTACACATTTTCATTGTATATACAAGCAATATACATCAAAAACTACACATTTTCAGTGTACACTCAAGAAATATACATCAAAAACTACACATTTTCAGTGTACACTCAAGTAATGTACATCAAAAACTACACATTTTCAGTGTACACTCAAGTAATGTACATCAAAAACTACACATTTTCAGTGTACACTCAAGTAATGTACATCAAAAACTACACATTTTCAGTGTACACTCAAGAAATGTACATCAAAAACTACACATTTTCATTGTATATACAAGTAATGTACATCAAAAACTACACATTTTCAGTGTACACTCAAGAAATGTACATCAAAAACTACACATTTTCAGTGTACATTCAAGAAATGTACATCAAAAACTACACATTTTCAGTGTACACTCAAGTAATGTACATCAAAAACTACACATTTTCATTGTATATACAAGTAATGTACATCAAAAACTACACATTTTCATTGTATATACAAGTAATGTACATCAAAAACTACACATTTTCATTGTATATACAAGTAATGTACATCAAAAACTACACATTTTCATTGTATATACAAGCAATATACATCAAAAACTACACATTTTCAGTGTACACTCAAGAAATATACATCAAAAACTACACATTTTCAGTGTACACTCAAGTAATGTACATCAAAAACTACACATTTTCAGTGTACACTCAAGTAATGAACATCAAAAACTACACATTTTCATTGTATATACAAGTAATGTACATCAAAAACTACACATTTTCATTGTATATACAAGCAATATACATCAAAAACTACACATTTTCAGTGTACACTCAAGAAATATACATCAAAAACTACACATTTTCAGTGTACACTCAAGTAATGTACATCAAAAACTACACATTTTCAGTGTACACTCAAGTAATGTACATCAAAAACTACACATTTTCAGTGTACACTCAAGTAATGTACATCAAAAACTACACATTTTCAGTGTACACTCAAGAAATGTACATCAAAAACTACACATTTTCATTGTATATACAAGTAATGTACATCAAAAACTACACATTTTCAGTGTACACTCAAGAAATGTACATCAAAAACTACACATTTTCAGTGTACATTCAAGAAATGTACATCAAAAACTACACATTTTCAGTGTACACTCAAGTAATGTACATCAAAAACTACACATTTTCATTGTATATACAAGTAATGTACATCAAAAACTACACATTTTCATTGTATATACAAGTAATGTACATCAAAAACTACACATTTTCATTGTATATACAAGTAATGTACATCAAAAACTACACATTTTCATTGTATATACAAGCAATATACATCAAAAACTACACATTTTCAGTGTACACTCAAGAAATATACATCAAAAACTACACATTTTCAGTGTACACTCAAGTAATGTACATCAAAAACTACACATTTTCAGTGTACACTCAAGTAATATACATCAAAAACTACACATTTTCAGTGTACACTCAAGTAATGTACATCAAAAACTACACATTTTCAGTGTACACTCAAGTAATGTACATCAAAAACTACACATTTTCAGTGTACACTCAAGTAATGTACATCAAAAACTACACATTTTCAGTGTACACTCAAGAAATGTACATCAAAAACTACACATTTTCATTGTATATACAAGTAATGTACATCAAAAACTACACATTTTCAGTGTACACTCAAGAAATGTACATCAAAAACTACACATTTTCAGTGTACATTCAAGAAATGTACATCAAAAACTACACATTTTCAGTGTACACTCAAGTAATGTACATCAAAAACTACACATTTTCATTGTATATACAAGTAATGTACATCAAAAACTACACATTTTCATTGTATATACAAGTAATGTACATCAAAAACTACACATTTTCATTGTATATACAAGTAATGTACATCAAAAACTACACATTTTCATTGTATATACAAGCAATATACATCAAAAACTACACATTTTCAGTGTACACTCAAGAAATATACATCAAAAACTACACATTTTCAGTGTACACTCAAGTAATGTACATCAAAAACTACACATTTTCAGTGTACACTCAAGTAATGAACATCAAAAACTACACATTTTCAGTGTACACTCAAGTAATGTACATCAAAAACTACACATTTTCAGTGTACACTCAAGTAATATACATCAAAAACTACACATTTTCAGTGTACACTCAAGAAATATACATCAAAAACTACACATTTTCAGTGTACACTCAAGTAATATACATCAAAAACTACACATTTTCATTGTATATACAAGTAATGTACATCAAAAACTACACATTTTCAGTGTACATTCAAGAAATGTACATCAAAAACTACACATTTTCAGTGTACACTCAAGTAATGTACATCAAAAACTACACATTTTCATTGTATATACAAGTAATGTACATCAAAAACTACACATTTTCAGTGTACACTCAAGTAATGTACATCAAAAACTACACATTTTCAGTGTACACTCAAGTAATATACATCAAAAACTACACATTTTCAGTGTACACTCAAGTAATGTACATCAAAAACTACACATTTTCATTGTATATACAAGTAATGTACATCAAAAACTACACATTTTCAGTGTACACTCAAGTAATGTACATCAAAAACTACACATTTTCAGTGTACACTCAAGTAATGTACATCAAAAACTACACATTTTCAGTGTACACTCAAGTAATGTACATCAAAAACTACACATTTTCAGTGTACACTCAAGAAATGTACATCAAAAACTACACATTTTCATTGTATATACAAGTAATGTACATCAAAAACTACACATTTTCAGTGTACACTCAAGAAATGTACATCAAAAACTACACATTTTCAGTGTACATTCAAGAAATGTACATCAAAAACTACACATTTTCAGTGTACACTCAAGTAATGTACATCAAAAACTACACATTTTCATTGTATATACAAGTAATGTACATCAAAAACTACACATTTTCATTGTATATACAAGTAATGTACATCAAAAACTACACATTTTCATTGTATATACAAGTAATGTACATCAAAAACTACACATTTTCATTGTATATACAAGCAATATACATCAAAAACTACACATTTTCAGTGTACACTCAAGAAATATACATCAAAAACTACACATTTTCAGTGTACACTCAAGTAATGTACATCAAAAACTACACATTTTCAGTGTACACTCAAGTAATGTACATCAAAAACTACACATTTTCAGTGTACACTCAAGTAATGTACATCAAAAACTACACATTTTCAGTGTACACTCAAGTAATGTACATCAAAAACTACACATTTTCATTGTATATACAAGTAATGTACATCAAAAACTACACATTTTCAGTGTACACTCAAGTAATGTACATCAAAAACTACACATTTTCAGTGTACACTCAAGTAATGTACATCAAAAACTACACATTTTCAGTGTACACTCAAGAAATGTACATCAAAAACTACACATTTTCAGTGTACACTCAAGTAATGTACATAAAAAACTACACATTTTCATTGTATATACAAGTAATGTACATCAAAAACTACACATTTTCAGTGTACAATCAAGTAATGTACATCAAAAACTACACATTTTCAGTGTACACTCAAGTAATGTACATCAAAAACTACACATTTTCAGTGTACACTCAAGTAATGAACATCAAAAACTACACATTTTCAGTGTACACTCAAGTAATGTACATCAAAAACTACACATTTTCAGTGTACACTCAAGTAATATACATCAAAAACTACACATTTTCAGTGTACACTCAAGAAATATACATCAAAAACTACACATTTTCAGTGTACATTCAAGAAATGTACATCAAAAACTACACATTTTCAGTGTACACTCAAGTAATGTACATCAAAAACTACACATTTTCAGTGTACACTCAAGTAATGTACATCAAAAACTACACATTTTCAGTGTACACTCAAGTAATGTACATCAAAAACTACACATTTTCATTGTATATACAAGTAATGTACATCAAAAACTACACATTTTCAGTGTACACTCAAGTAATGTACATCAAAAACTACACATTTTCAGTGTACACTCAAGTAATGTACATCAAAAACTACACATTTTCAGTGTACACTCAAGAAATGTACA
This sequence comes from Tenodera sinensis, assembly GCA_030765045.1. NCBI lineage: Eukaryota > Metazoa > Arthropoda > Insecta > Mantodea > Mantidae > Tenodera > Tenodera sinensis. Next base: position 109,183,901 of record CM060970.1, on the reverse strand, counting down.
TCAAAAACTACACATTTTCAGTGTACACTCAAGTAATGTACATCAAAAACTACACATTTTCATTGTATATACAAGTAATGTACATCAAAAACTACACATTTTCAGTGTACACTCAAGTAATGTACATCAAAAACTACACATTTTCAGTGTACACTCAAGTAATATACATCAAAAACTACACATTTTCAGTGTACACTCAAGTAATGTACATCAAAAACTACACATTTTCATTGTATATACAAGTAATGTACATCAAAAACTACACATTTTCAGTGTACACTCAAGTAATGTACATCAAAAACTACACATTTTCAGTGTACACTCAAGTAATGTACATCAAAAACTACACATTTTCAGTGTACACTCAAGTAATGTACATCAAAAACTACACATTTTCAGTGTACACTCAAGAAATGTACATCAAAAACTACACATTTTCATTGTATATACAAGTAATGTACATCAAAAACTACACATTTTCAGTGTACACTCAAGAAATGTACATCAAAAACTACACATTTTCAGTGTACATTCAAGAAATGTACATCAAAAACTACACATTTTCAGTGTACACTCAAGTAATGTACATCAAAAACTACACATTTTCATTGTATATACAAGTAATGTACATCAAAAACTACACATTTTCATTGTATATACAAGTAATGTACATCAAAAACTACACATTTTCATTGTATATACAAGTAATGTACATCAAAAACTACACATTTTCATTGTATATACAAGCAATATACATAAAAAACTACACATTTTCAGTGTACACTCAAGAAATATACATCAAAAACTACACATTTTCAGTGTACATTCAAGAAATGTACATCAAAAACTACACATTTTCAGTGTACACTCAAGTAATGTACATCAAAAACTACACATTTTCAGTGTACACTCAAGTAATGTACATAAAAAACTACACATTTTCAGTGTACACTCAAGTAATGTACATCAAAAACTACACATTTTCAGTGTACACTCAAGTAATGTACATCAAAAACTACACATTTTCATTGTATATACAAGTAATGTACATCAAAAACTACACATTTTCAGTGTACACTCAAGTAATGTACATCAAAAACTACACATTTTCAGTGTACACTCAAGTAATGTAGATCAAAAACTACACATTTTCAGTGTACACTCAAGAAATGTACATCAAAAACTACACATTTTCAGTGTACACTCAAGTAATGTACATCAAAAACTACACATTTTCATTGTATATACAAGTAATGTACATCAAAAACTACACATTTTCAGTGTACACTCAAGTAATGTACATCAAAAACTACACATTTTCAGTGTACACTCAAGTAATGTACATCAAAAACTACACATTTTCAGTGTACACTCAAGAAATGTACATCAAAAACTACACATTTTCAGTGTACACTCAAGTAATGTACATCAAAAACTACACATTTTCAGTGTACACTCAAGAAATGTACATCAAAAACTACACATTTTCAGTGTACACTCGAGTAATGTACATCAAAAACTACACATTTTCAGTGTACACTCAAGTAATGTACATCAAAAACTACACATTTTCAGTGTACACTCAAGTAATGTGCATCAAAAACTACACATTTTCATTGTATATACAAGTAATGTACATCAAAAACTACACATTTTCAGTGTACACTCAAGTAATGTACATCAAAAACTACACATTTTCAGTGTACACTCAAGTAATGTACATCAAAAACTACACATTTTCAGTGTACACTCAAGAAATGTACATCAAAAACTACACATTTTCAGTGTACACTCAAGTAATGTACATCAAAAACTACACATTTTCAGTGTACACTCAAGAAATGTACATCAAAAACTACACATTTTCAGTGTACACTCGAGTAATGTACATCAAAAACTACACATTTTCAGTGTACACTCAAGTAGTGTGCATCAAAAACTACACATTTTCATTGTATATACAAGTAATGTACATCAAAAACTACACATTTTCAGTGTACACTCAAGTAATGTACATCAAAAACTACACATTTTCAGTGTACACTCAAGTAATGTACATCAAAAACTACACATTTTCAGTGTACACTCAAGAAATGTACATCAAAAACTACACATTTTCAGTGTACACTCAAGTAATGTACATCAAAAACTACACATTTTCAGTGTACACTCAAGAAATGTACATCAAAAACTACACATTTTCAGTGTACACTCGAGTAATGTACATCAAAAACTACACATTTTCAGTGTACACTCAAGAAATGTACATAAAAAACCACACATTTTCAGTGTACATTCAAGAAATGTACATCAAAAACCACACATTTTCAGTGTACATTCAAGAAATGTACATCAAAAACTACACATTTTCAGTGTACATTCAAGAAATGTACATCAAAAACTACACATTTTCAGTGTACATTCAAGTAATGTACATCAAAAACTACACATTTTCATTGTATATACAAGTAATGTACATCAAAAACTACACATTTTCATTGTATATACAAGTAATGTACATCAAAAACTACACATTTTCAGTGTACACTCAAGTAATGTACATCAAAAACTACACATTTTCAGTGTACACTCAAGTAATGTACATCAAAAACTACACATTTTCAGTGTACACTCAAGAAATATACATCAAAAACTACACATTTTCAGTGTACACTCAAGTAATGTACATCAAAAACTACACATTTTCAGTGTACACTCAAGTAATATACATCAAAAACTACACATTTTCAGTGTACACTCAAGTAATATACATCAAAAACTACACATTTTCAGTGTACATTCAAGAAATGTACATCAAAAACTACACATTTTCAGTGTACACTCAAGTAATGTACATCAAAAACTACACATTTTCAGTGTACACTCAAGTAATGTACATCAAAAACTACACATTTTCATTGTATATACAAGTAATGTACATCAAAAACTACACATTTTCAGTGTACACTCAAGTAATGTACATCAAAAACTACACATTTTCAGTGTACACTCAAGTAATGTACATCAAAAACTACACATTTTCAGTGTACACTCAAGTAATATACATAAAAAACTACACATTTTCAGTGTACACTCAAGTAATGTACATCAAAAACTACACATTTTCAGTGTACACTCAAGTAATGTACATCAAAAACTACACATTTTCAGTGTACACTCAAGTAATGTACTTCAAAAACTACACATTTTCAGTGTACATTCAAGAAATGTACATCAAAAACTACACATTTTCAGTGTACATTCAAGTAATGTACATCAAAAACTACACATTTTCATTGTACACTCAAGTAATGTACATCAAAAACTACACATTTTCAGTGTACATTCAAGTAATGTACATCAAAAACTACACATTTTCAGTGTACACTCAAGTAATGTACATCAAAAACTACACATTTTCAGTGTACACTCAAGTAATGTACATCAAAAACTACACATTTTCAGTGTACATTCAAGTAATGTACATCAAAAACTACACATTTTCAGTGTACATTCAAGTAATGTACATCAAAAACTACACATTTTCAGTGTACACTCAAGTAATGTACATCAAAAACTACACATTTTCAGTGTACACTCAAGTAATGTACATCAAAAACTACACATTTTCAGTGTACACTCAAGTAATGTACATAAAAAACTACACATTTTCAGTGTACACTCAAGTAATGTACATCAAAAACTACACATTTTCAGTGTACACTCAAGTAATGTACATCAAAAACTACACATTTTCAGTGTACACTCAAGTAATGTACTTCAAAAACTACACATTTTCAGTGTACATTCAAGAAATGTACATCAAAAACTACACATTTTCAGTGTACATTCAAGTAATGTACATCAAAAACTACACATTTTCATTGTACACTCAAGTAATGTACATCAAAAACTACACATTTTCAGTGTACATTCAAGTAATGTACATCAAAAACTACACATTTTCAGTGTACACTCAAGTAATGTACATCAAAAACTACACATTTTCAGTGTACACTCAAGTAATGTACATCAAAAACTACACATTTTCAGTGTACACTCAAGTAATGTACATCAAAAACTACACATTTTCAGTGTACACTCAAGTAATATACATCAAAAACTACACATTTTCAGTGTACACTCAAGTAATGTACATCAAAAACTACACATTTTCAGTGTACACTCAAGTAATGTACATCAAAAACTACACATTTTCATTCTATATACAAGTAATGTACATCAAAAACTACACATTTTCAGTGTACACTCAAGTAATGTACATCAAAAACTACACATTTTCAGTGTACATTCAAGAAATGTACATCAAAAACTACACATTTTCAGTGTACATTCAAGTAATGTACATCAAAAACTACACATTTTCAGTGTATATACAAGTAATGTACATCAAAAACTACACATTTTCATTGTATATACAAGTAATGTACATCAAAAACTACACATTTTCAGTGTACACTCAAGTAATGTACATCAAAAACTACACATTTTCATTGTATATACAAGTAATGTACATCAAAAACTACACATTTTCATTGTATATACAAGTAATGTACATCAAAAACTACACATTTTCATTGTATATACAAGTAATGTACATCAAAAACTACACATTTTCAGTGTACACTCAAGAAATGTACATCAAAAACTACACATTTTCAGTGTACATTCAAGAAATGTACATCAAAAACTACACATTTTCAGTGTACACTCAAGAAATGTACATCAAAAACTACACATTTTCATTGTATATACAAATAATGTACATCAAAAACTACACATTTTCATTGTATATACAAGTAATGTACGTCAAAAACTACACATTTTCATTGTATATACAAATAATGTACATCAAAAACTACACATTTTCATTGTATATACAAGTAATGTACATCAAAAACTACACATTTTCATTGTATATACAAGTAATGTACATCAAAAACTACACATTTTCATTGTATATACAAGTAATGTACATCAAAAACTACACATTTTCAGTGTACACTCAAGAAATGTACATCAAAAACTACACATTTTCATTGTATATACAAATAATGTACATCAAAAACTACACATTTTCATTGTATATACAAGTAATGTACATCAAAAACTACACATTTTCATTGTATATACAAATAATGTACATCAAAAACTACACATTTTCATTGTATATACAAGTAATGTACATCAAAAACTACACATTTTCATTGTATATACAAATAATGTACATCAAAAACTACACATTTTCATTGTATATACAAGTAATGTACATCAAAAACTACACATTTTCATTGTATATACAAGTAATGTACATCAAAAACTACACATTTTCAGTGTACACTCAAGAAATGTACATCAAAAACTACACATTTTCAGTGTACATTCAAGTAATGTACATCAAAAACTACACATTTTCAGTGTACATTCAAGAAATGTACATCAAAAACTACACATTTTCAGTGTACATTCAAGTAATGTACATCAAAAACTACACATTTTCATTGTATATACAAGTAATGTACATAAAAAACTACACATTTTCAGTGTACACTCAAGAAATGTACATCAAAAACTACACATTTTCAGTGTACATTCAAGAAATGTACATCAAAAACTACACATTTTCAGTGTACACTCAAGAAATGTACATCAAAAACTACACATTTTCATTGTATATACAAATAATGTACATCAAAAACTACACATTTTCAGTGTACACTCAAGAAATGTACATCAAAAACCACACATTTTCAGTGTACACTCAAGAAATGTACATCAAAAACTACACATTTTCAGTGTACATTCAAGAAATGTACATCAAAAACTACACATTTTCATTGTATATACAAATAATGTACATCAAAAACTACACATTTTCAGTGTACATTCAAGTAATGTACATCAAAAACTACACATTTTCATTGTATATACAAATAATGTACATCAAAAACTACACATTTTCAGTGTACATTCAAGTAATGTACATCAAAAACTACACATTTTCATTGTATATACAAATAATGTACATCAAAAACTACACATTTTCAGTGTACATTCAAGTAATGTACATCAAAAACTACACATTTTCATTGTATATACAAGTAATGTACATCAAAAACTACACATTTTCAGTGTACACTCAAGAAATGTACATCAAAAACTACACATTTTCAGTGTACATTCAAGAAATGTACATCAAAAACTACACATTTTCCGTGTACACTCAAGAAATGTACATCAAAAACTACACATTTTCATTGTATATACAAGTAATGTACATCAAAAACTACACATTTTCAGTGTACATTCAAGAAATGTACATCAAAAACTACACATTTTCAGTGTACATTCAAGTAATGTACATCAAAAACTACACATTTTCATTGTATATATAAGTAATGTACATCAAAAACTACACATTTTCAGTGTACATTCAAGTAATGTACATCAAAAACTACACATTTTCAGTGTACACTCAAGTAATGTACATCAAAAACTACACATTTTCAGTGTACACTCAAGTAATGTACATCAAAAACTACACATTTTCAGTGTACACTCAAGTAATGTACATCAAAAACTACACATTTTCAGTGTACACTCAAGTAATGTACATCAAAAACTACACATTTTCATTCTATATACAAGTAATGTACATCAAAAACTACACATTTTCAGTGTACACTCAAGTAATGTACATCAAAAACTACACATTTTCAGTGTACATTCAAGAAATGTACATCAAAAACTACACATTTTCATTGTATATACAAGTAATGTACATCAAAAACTACACATTTTCAGTGTACATTCAAGAAATATACATCAAAAACTACACATTTTCAGTGTACATTCAAGTAATGTACATCAAAAACTACACATTTTCATTGTATATACAAGTAATGTACATCAAAAACTACACATTTTCATTGTATATACAAGTAATGTACATCAAAAACTACACATTTTCAGTGTACACTCAAGAAATGTACATCAAAAACTACACATTTTCAGTGTACATTCAAGAAATGTACATAAAAAACTACACATTTTCAGTGTACACTCAAGAAATGTACATCAAAAACTACACATTTTCATTGTATATACAAATAATGTACATCAAAAACTACACATTTTCATTGTATATACAAGTAATGTACATCAAAAACTACACATTTTCATTGTATATACAAATAATGTACATCAAAAACTCCACATTTTCATTGTATATACAAGTAATGTACATCAAAAACTACACATTTTCAGTGTACATTCAAGAAATGTACATCAAAAACTACACATTTTCAGTGTACATTCAAGTAATGTACATAAAAAACTACACATTTTCATTGTATATACAAGTAATGTACATCAAAAACTACACATTTTCATTGTATATACAAATAATGTACATCAAAAACTACACATTTTCATTGTATATACAAGTAATGTACATCAAAATCTACACATTTTCATTGTATATACAAGTAATGTACATCAAAAACTACACATTTTCATTGTATATACAAGTAATGTACATCAAAAACTACACATTTTCAGTGTACACTCAAGAAATGTACATCAAAAACTACACATTTTCATTGTATATACAAATAATGTACATCAAAAACTACACATTTTCATTGTATATACAAGTAATGTACATCAAAAACTACACATTTTCATTGTATATACAAATAATGTACATCAAAAACTACACATTTTCATTGTATATACAAGTAATGTACATCAAAAACTACACATTTTCATTGTATATACAAATAATGTACATCAAAAACTACACATTTTCATTGTATATACAAGTAATGTACATCAAAAACTACACATTTTCATTGTATATACAAGTAATGTACATCAAAAACTACACATTTTCAGTGTACACTCAAGAAATGTACATCAAAAACTACACATTTTCAGTGTACATTCAAGTAATGTACATCAAAAACTACACATTTTCAGTGTACATTCAAGAAATGTACATCAAAAACTACACATTTTCAGTGTACATTCAAGTAATGTACATCAAAAACTACACATTTTCATTGTATATACAAGTAATGTACATAAAAAACTACACATTTTCAGTGTACACTCAAGAAATGTACATCAAAAACTACACATTTTCAGTGTACATTCAAGAAATGTACATCAAAAACTACACATTTTCAGTGTACACTCAAGAAATGTACATCAAAAACAACACATTTTCATTGTATATACAAATAATGTACATCAAAAACTACACATTTTCAGTGTACACTCAAGAAATGTACATCAAAAACTACACATTTTCAGTGTACACTCAAGAAATGTACATCAAAAACTACACATTTTCAGTGTACATTCAAGAAATGTACATCAAAAACTACACATTTTCAGTGTACATTCAAGTAATGTACATCAAAAACTACACATTTTCATTGTATATACAAATAATGTACATCAAAAACTACACATTTTCAGTGTACATTCAAGTAATGTACATCAAAAACTACACATTTTCATTGTATATACAAGTAATGTACATCAAAAACTACACATTTTCAGTGTACACTCAAGAAATGTACATCAAAAACTACACATTTTCAGTGTACATTCAAGAAATGTACATCAAAAACTACACATTTTCCGTGTACACTCAAGAAATGTACATCAAAAACTACACATTTTCATTGTATATACAAGTAATGTACATCAAAAACTACACATTTTCAGTGTACATTCAAGAAATGTACATCAAAAACTACACATTTTCAGTGTACATTCAAGTAATGTACATCAAAAACTACACATTTTCATTGTATATACAAGTAATGTACATCAAAAACTACACATTTTCAGTGTACACTCAAGAAATGTACATCAAAAACTACACATTTTCAGTGTACATTCAAGAAATGTACATCAAAAACTACACATTTTCAGTGTACACTCAAGAAATGTACATCAAAAACTACACATTTTCAGTGTACATTCAAGAAATGTACATCAAAAACTACACATTTTCAGTGTACACTCAAGAAATGTACATCAAAAACTACACATTTTCAGTGTACACTCAAGAAATGTACATCAAAAACTACACATTTTCAGTGTATATATAAGTAATGTACATCAAAAACTACACATTTTCATTGTATATACAAATAATGTACATCAAAAACTACACATTTTCATTGTATATACAAGTAATGTACATCAAAAACTACACATTTTCAGTGTACATTCAAGAAATGTACATAAAAAGCTACACATTATCAGTGTACATTCAAGTAATGTACATCAAAAACTACACATTTTCATTGTATATACAAGTAATGTACATCAAAAACTACACATTTTCATTGTATATACAAGTAATGTACATCAAAAACTACACATTTTCAGTGTACACTCAAGAAATGTACATCAAAAACTACACATTTTCATTGTATATACAAATAATGTACATCAAAAACTACACATTTTCAGTGTACACTCAAGAAATGTACATCAAAAACTACACATTTTCAGTGTACACTCAAGAAATGTACATCAAAAACTACACATTTTCAGTGTACATACAAGTAATGTACATCAAAAACTACACATTTTCATTGTATATACAAATAATGTACATCAAAAACTCCACATTTTCATTGTATATACAAGTAATGTACATCAAAAACTACACATTTTCAGTGTACATTCAAGAAATGTACATCAAAAACTACACATTTTCAGTGTACATTCAAGTAATGTACATAAAAAACTACACATTTTCATTGTATATACAAGTAATGTACATCAAAAACTACACATTTTCATTGTATATACAAGTAATGTACATCAAAAACTACACATTTTCAGTGTACACTCAAGAAATGTACATCAAAAACTACACATTTTCAGTGTACATTCAAGAAATGTACATCAAAAACTACACATTTTCAGTGTACACTCAAGAAATGTACATCAAAAACTACACATTTTCAGTGTACATTCAAGAAATATACATCAAAAACTACACATTTTCAGTGTACACTCAAGTAATGTACATCAAAAACTACACATTTTCAGTGTATATACAAATAATGTACATCAAAAACTACACATTTTCAGTGTACATTCAAGTAATGTACATCAAAAACTACACATTTTCATTGTATATACAAATAATGTACATCAAAAACTACACATTTTCATTGTATATACAAATAATGTACATCAAAAACTACACATTTTCAGTGTACACTCAAGAAATGTACATCAAAAACTACACATTTTCAGTGTACATTCAAGAAATGTACATCAAAAACTACACATTTTCAGTGTACACTCAAGTAATGTACATCAAAAACTACACATTTTCAGTGTATATACAAATAATGTACATCAAAGCTACACATTTTCATTGTATATTCAAATAATGTACATCAAAAACTACACATTTTCATTGTATATACAAATAATGTACATCAAAAACTACACATTTTCAGTGTACACTCAAGAAATGTACATCAAAAACTACACATTTTCAGTGTACACTCAAGAAATGTACATCAAAAACTACACATTTTCAGTGTACATTCAAGAAATGTACATCAAAAACTACACATTTTCAGTGTACACTCAAGTAATGTACATCAAAAACTACACATTTTCAGTGTATATACAAATAATGTACATCAAAAACTACACATTTTCAGTGTACATTCAAGTAATGTACATCAAAAACTACACATTTTCATTGTATATACAAATAATGTACATCAAAAACTACACATTTTCATTGTATATACAAATAATGTACATCAAAAACTACACATTTTCAGTGTACACTCAAGAAATGTACATCAAAAACTACACATTTTCAGTGTACATTCAAGTAATGTACATCAAAAACTACACATTTTCATTGTACATTCAAGAAATGTACATCAAAAACTACACATTTTCAGTGTACATTCAAGTAATGTACATCAAAAACTACACATTTTCATTGTACATTCAAGTAATGTACATCAAAAACTACACATTTTCATTGTACATTCAAGAAATGTACATCAAAAACTACACATTTTCAGTGTACATTCAAGTAATGTACATCAAAAACTACACATTTTCATTGTACACTCAAGAAATGTACATCAAAAACTAGACATTTTCAGTGTACATTCAAGTAATGTACATCAAAAACTACACATTTTCATTGTACATTCAAGTAATGTACATCAAAAACTACACATTTTCATTGTATATACAAGTAATGTACATCAAAAACTACACATTTTCATTGTATATACAAGTAATGTACATCAAAAACTACACATTTTCAGTGTACACTCAAGAAATGTACATCAAAAACTACACATTTTCATTGTAAATACAAGTAATGTACATCAAAAACTACACATTTTCAGTGTACATTCAAGAAATGTACATCAAAAACTACACATTTTCAGTGTACATTCAAGAAATGTACATCAAAAACTACACATTTTCAGTGTACACTCAAGAAATGTACATCAAAAACTACACATTTTCAGTGTACATTCAAGTAATGTACATCAAAAACTACACATTTTCAGTGTATATACAAATAATGTACATCAAAAACTACACATTTTCAGTGTACATTCAAGTAATGTACATCAAAAACTACACATTTTCATTGTATATACAAATAATGTACATCAAAAACTACACATTTTCAGTGTACATTCAAGTAATGTACATCAAAAACTACACATTTTCATTGTATATACAAATAATGTACATCAAAAACTACACATTTTCAGTGTACATTCAAGAAATGTACATCAAAAACTACACATTTTCAGTGTACATTCAAGTAATGTACATCGAAAACTACACATTTTCAGTGTACTCTCAAGTAATGTACATCAAAAACTACACATTTTCAGTGTATATACAAATAATGTACATCAAAAACTACACATTTTCAGTGTACATTCAAGTAATGTACATCAAAAACTACACATTTTCATTGTATATACAAATAATATACATCAAAAACTACACATTTTCAGTGTACATTCAAGTAATGTACATCAAAGACTACACATTTTCAGTGTATATACAAATAATGTACATCAAAAACTACACATTTTCAGTGTACATTCAAGTAATGTACATCAAAAACTACACATTTTCATTGTATATACAAATAATGTACATCAAAAACTACACATTTTCAGTGTACATTCAAGTAATGTACATCAAAAACTACACATTTTCATTGTATATACAAATAATGTACATCAAAAACTATACATTTTCAGTGTACATTCAAGTAATGTACATCAAAAACTACACATTTTCATTGTATATACAAATAATGTACATCAAAAACTACACATTTTCATTGTATATACAAGTAATGTACATCAAAAACTACACATTTTCATTGTATATACAAGTAATGTGCATCAAAAACTACACATTTTCATTGTATATACAATTAATGTACATCAAAAACTACACATTTTCAGTGTATATTCAAGTAATGTACATCAAAAACTACACATTTTCAGTGTACACTCAAGAAATGTACATCAAAAACTACACATTTTCAGTGTACACTCAAGTAATGTACATCAAAAACTACACATTTTCATTGTAAATACAAGAAATGTACATCAAAAACTACACATTTTCAGTGTACACTCAAGAAATGTACATCAAAAACTACACATTTTCAGTGTACATTCAAGAAATGTACATCAAAAACTACACATTTTCAGTGTACACTCAAGAAATGTACATCAAAAACTACACATTTTCAGTGTACATTCAAGTAATATACATCAAAAACTACACATTTTCATTGTATATACAAGTAATGTACATCAAAAGCTACACATTTTCAGTGTACATTCAAGAAATGTACATCAAAAACTACACATTTTCAGTGTACACTCAAGAAATGTACATGAAAAAAACTACACATTTTCATTGTAAATACAAGAAATGTACATCAAAAACTACACATTTTCAGTGTACACTCAAGTAATGTACATCAAAAACTACACATTTTCATTGTAAATACAAGAAATGTACATCAAAAACTACACATTTTCAGTGTACACTCAAGTAATGTACATCAAAAACTACACATTTTCAGTGTACACTCAAGTAATGTACATCAAAAACTACACATTTTCATTGTAAATACAAGAAATGTACATCAAAAACTACACATTTTCAGTGTACACTCAAGAAATGTACATGAAAAAAACTACACATTTTCATTGTAAATACAAGAAATGTACATCAAAAACTACACATTTTCAGTGTACACTCAAGTAATGTACATCAAAAACTACACATTTTCATTGTAAATACAAGAAATGTACATCAAAAACTACACATTTTCAGTGTACACTCAAGTAATGTACATCAAAAACTACACATTTTCAGTGTACACTCAAGTAACGTACATCAAAAACTACACATTTTCATTGTAAATACAAGAAATGTACATCAAAAACTACACATTTTCAGTGTACATTCAAGAAATGTACATCAAAAACTACACATTTTCAGTGTACACTCAAGAAATGTACATCAAAAACTACACATTTTCAGTATACATTCAAGAAATGTACATCAAAAACTACACATTTTCATTGTAAATACAAGAAATGTACATCAAAAGCTACACATTTTCAGTGTACATTCAAGTAATGTACATCAAAAACTACACATTTTCAGTGTACATTCAAGAAATGTACATCAAAAACTACACATTTTCAGTGTACACTCAAGAAATGTACATGAAAAAAACTACACATTTTCATTGTAAATACAAGAAATGTACATCAAAAACTACACATTTTCAGTGTACACTCAAGTAATGTACATCAAAAACTACACATTTTCATTGTAAATACAAGAAATGTACATCAAAAACTACACATTTTCAGTGTACACTCAAGTAATGTACATCAAAAACTACACATTTTCAGTGTACACTCAAGTAATGTACATCAAAAACTACACATTTTCATTGTAAATACAAGAAATGTACATCAAAAACTACACATTTTCAGTGTACACTCAAGTAATGTACATCAAAAACTACACATTTTCATTGTAAATACAAGAAATGTACATCAAAAACTACACATTTTCAGTGTACATTCAAGAAATGTACATCAAAAACTACACATTTTCAGTGTACACTCAAGAAATGTACATCAAAAACTACACATTCTCAGTGTACATTCAAGTAATGTACATCAAAAACTACACATTTTCATTGTATATACAAATAATGTACATCAAAAACTACACATTTTCAGTGTACATTCAAGAAATGTACATCAAAAACTACACATTTTCAGTGTACATTCAAGTAATGTACATCAAAAACTACACATTTTCATTGTATATACAAGTAATGTACATCAAAAACTACACATTTTCATTGTATATACAAGTAATGTACATCAAAAACTACACATTTTCAGTGTACACTCAAGTAATGTACATCAAAAACTACACATTTTCATTGTATATACAAGTAATGTACATCAAAAACTACACATTTTCATTGTATATACAGGTAATGTACATCTAAAACTACACATTTTCATTGTATATACAAGTAATGTACATCAAAAACTACACATTTTCATTGTATATACAAGTAATGTACATCAAAAACTACACATTTTCATTGTATATACAAATAATGTACATCAAAAACTAAACATTTTCAGTGTACATTCAAGTAATGTACATCAAAAACTACACATTTTCATTGTACACTCAAGTAATGTACATCAAAAACTACACATTTTCATTGTATATACAAGTAATGTACATCAAAAACTACACATTTTCAGTGTACACTCAAGAAATGTACATCAAAAACTACACATTTTCAGTGTACACTCAAGTAATGTACATCAAAAACTACACATTTTCATTGTATATACAAGTAATGTACATCAAAAACTACACATTTTCATTGTATATACAAGTAATGTACATCAAAAACTACACATTTTCATTGTATATACAAGTAATGTACATCAAAAACTACACATTTTCAGTGTACACTCAAGTAATGTACATCAAAAACTACACATTTTCAGTGTACACTCAAGTAATGTACATCAAAAACTACACATTTTCAGTGTACATTCAAGAAATGTACATCAAAAACTACACATTTTCAGTGTACATTCAAGTAATGTACATCAAAAACTACACATTTTCAGTGTATATACAAATAATGTACATCAAAAACTACACATTTTCAGTGTACATTCAAGTAATGTACATCAAAAACTACACATTTTCATTGTATATACAAATAATGTACATCAAAAACTACACATTTTCATTGTATATACAAATAATGTACATCAAAAACTACACATTTTCAGTGTACACTCAAGAAATGTACATCAAAAACTACACATTTTCAGTGTACATTCAAGTAATGTACATCAAAAACTACACATTTTCATTGTATATACAAGTAATGTACATCAAAAACTACACATTTTCATTGTATATACAAGTAATGTACATCAAAAACTACACATTTTCAGTGTACACTCAAGAAATGTACATCAAAAACTACACATTTTCAGTGTACATTCAAGAAATGTACATCAAAAACTACACATTTTCAGTGTACACTCAAGAAATGTACATCAAAAACTACACATTTTCATTGTATATACAAATAATGTACATCAAAAACTACACATTTTCATTGTATATACAAGTAATGTACATCAAAAACTACACATTTTCATTGTATATACAAATAATGTACATCAAAAACTCCACATTTTCATTGTATATACAAGTAATGTACATCAAAAACTACACATTTTCAGTGTACATTCAAGAAATGTACATCAAAAACTACACATTTTCAGTGTACATTCAAGTAATGTACATAAAAAACTACACATTTTCATTGTATATACAAGTAATGTACATCAAAAACTACACATTTTCATTGTATATACAAATAATGTACATCAAAAACTACACATTTTCATTGTATATACAAGTAATGTACATCAAAAACTACACATTTTCATTGTATATACAAGTAATGTACATCAAAAACTACACATTTTCATTGTATATACAAGTAATGTACATCAAAAACTACACATTTTCAGTGTACACTCAAGAAATGTACATCAAAAACTACACATTTTCATTGTATATACAAATAATGTACATCAAAAACTACACATTTTCATTGTATATACAAGTAATGTACATCAAAAACTACACATTTTCATTGTATATACAAATAATGTACATCAAAAACTACACATTTTCATTGTATATACAAGTAATGTACATCAAAAACTACACATTTTCATTGTATATACAAATAATGTACATCAAAAACTACACATTTTCATTGTATATACAAGTAATGTACATCAAAAACTACACATTTTCATTGTATATACAAGTAATGTACATCAAAAACTACACATTTTCAGTGTACACTCAAGAAATGTACATCAAAAACTACACATTTTCAGTGTACATTCAAGTAATGTACATCAAAAACTACACATTTTCAGTGTACATTCAAGAAATGTACATCAAAAACTACACATTTTCAGTGTACATTCAAGTAATGTACATCAAAAACTACACATTTTCATTGTATATACAAGTAATGTACATAAAAAACTACACATTTTCAGTGTACACTCAAGAAATGTACATCAAAAACTACACATTTTCAGTGTACATTCAAGAAATGTACATCAAAAACTACACATTTTCAGTGTACACTCAAGAAATGTACATCAAAAACTACACATTTTAATTGTATATACAAATAATGTACATCAAAAACTACACATTTTCAGTGTACACTCAAGAAATGTACATCAAAAACTACACATTTTCAGTGTACACTCAAGAAATGTACATCAAAAACTACACATTTTCAGTGTACATTCAAGAAATGTACATCAAAAACTACACATTTTCAGTGTACACTCGAGTAATGTACATCAAAAACTACACATTTTCAGTGTACACTCAAGTAATGTACATCAAAAACTACACATTTTCATTGTATATACAAATAATGTACATCAAAAACTACACATTTTCAGTGTACATTCAAGAAATGTACATCAAAAACTACACATTTTCAGTGTACACTCGAGTAATGTACATCAAAAACTACACATTTTCAGTGTACATTCAAGTAATGTACATCAAAAACTACACATTTTCATTGTATATACAAATAATGTACATCAAAAACTACACATTTTCAGTGTACATTCAAGTAATGTACATCAAAAACTACACATTTCATTGTATATACAAGTAATGTACATCAAAAACTACACATTTTCAGTGTACACTCAAGAAATGTACATCAAAAACTACACATTTTCAGTGTACATTCAAGAAATGTACATCAAAAACTACACATTTTCAGTGTACACTCAAGAAATGTACATCAAAAACTACACATTTTCATTGTATATACAAATAATGTACATCAAAAACTACACATTTTCAGTGTACATTCAAGTAATGTACATCAAAAACTACACATTTTCATTGTATATACAAGTAATGTACATCAAAAACTACACATTTGCAGTGTACATTCAAGTAATGTACATCAAAAACTACACATTTTCAGTGTACACTCAAGAAATGTACATCAAAAACTACACATTTTCAGTGTACATTCAAGTAATGTACATCAAAAACTACACATTTTCATTGTATATACAAATAATGTACATCAAAAACTACACATTTTCAGTGTACATTCAAGTAATGTACATCAAAAACTACACATTTTCATTGTATATACAAGTAATGTACATCAAAAACTACACATTTTCAGTGTACACTCAAGAAATGTACATCAAAAACTACACATTTTCAGTGTACATTCAAGAAATGTACATCAAAAACTACACATTTTCAGTGTACACTCAAGAAATGTACATCAAAAACTACACATTTTCATTGTATATACAAATAATGTACATCAAAAACTACACATTTTCAGTGTACATTCAAGTAATGTACATCAAAAACTACACATTTTCATTGTATATACAAGTAATGTACATCAAAAACTACACATTTTCAGTGTACACTCAAGAAATGTACATCAAAAACTACACATTTTCAGTGTACATTCAAGAAATGTACATCAAAAACTACACATTTTCAGTGTACACTCAAGAAATGTACATCAAAAACTACACATTTTCATTGTATATACAAATAATGTACATCAAAAACTACACATTTTCAGTGTACACTCAAGAAATGTACATCAAAAACTACACATTTTCAGTGTACACTCAAGAAATGTACATCAAAAACTACACATTTTCAGTGTACATTCAAGAAATGTACATCAAAAACTACACATTTTCAGTGTACACTCGAGTAATGTACATCAAAAACTACACATTTTCAGTGTACACTCAAGTAATGTACATCAAAAACTACACATTTTCATTGTATATACAAATAATGTACATCAAAAACTACACATTTTCAGTGTACATTCAAGAAATGTACATCAAAAACTACACATTTTCAGTGTACACTCGAGTAATGTACATCAAAAACTACACATTTTCAGTGTACATTCAAGTAATGTACATCAAAAACTACACATTTTCATTGTATATACAAATAATGTACATCAAAAACTACACATTTTCAGTGTACATTCAAGTAATGTACATCAAAAACTACACATTTTCATTGTATATACAAGTAATGTACATCAAAAACTACACATTTTCAGTGTACACTCAAGAAATGTACATCAAAAACTACACATTTTCAGTGTACATTCAAGAAATGTACATCAAAAACTACACATTTTCCGTGTACACTCAAGAAATGTACATCAAAAACTACACATTTTCATTGTATATACAAGTAATGTACATCAAAAACTACACATTTTCAGTGTACATTCAAGAAATGTACATCAAAAACTACACATTTTCAGTGTACATTCAAGTAATGTACATCAAAAACTACACATTTTCATTGTATATACAAGTAATGTACATCAAAAACTACACATTTTCAGTGTACACTCAAGAAATGTACATCAAAAACTACACATTTTCAGTGTACATTCAAGAAATGTACATCAAAAACTACACATTTTCAGTGTACACTCAAGAAATGTACATCAAAAACTACACATTTTCAGTGTACATTCAAGAAATGTACATCAAAAACTACACATTTTCAGTGTACACTCAAGAAATGTACATCAAAAACTACACATTTTCAGTGTACACTCAAGAAATGTACATCAAAAACTACACATTTTCAGTGTATATATAAGTAATGTACATCAAAAACTACACATTTTCATTGTATATACAAATAATGTACATCAAAAACTACACATTTTCATTGTATATACAAGTAATGTACATCAAAAACTACACATTTTCAGTGTACATTCAAGAAATGTACATAAAAAGCTACACATTATCAGTGTACATTCAAGTAATGTACATCAAAAACTACACATTTTCATTGTATATACAAGTAATGTACATCAAAAACTACACATTTTCATTGTATATACAAGTAATGTACATCAAAAACTACACATTTTCAGTGTACACTCAAGAAATGTACATCAAAAACTACACATTTTCATTGTATATACAAATAATGTACATCAAAAACTACACATTTTCAGTGTACACTCAAGAAATGTACATCAAAAACTACACATTTTCAGTGTACACTCAAGAAATGTACATCAAAAACTACACATTTTCAGTGTACATACAAGTAATGTACATCAAAAACTACACATTTTCATTGTATATACAAATAATGTACATCAAAAACTCCACATTTTCATTGTATATACAAGTAATGTACATCAAAAACTACACATTTTCAGTGTACATTCAAGAAATGTACATCAAAAACTACACATTTTCAGTGTACATTCAAGTAATGTACATAAAAAACTACACATTTTCATTGTATATACAAGTAATGTACATCAAAAACTACACATTTTCATTGTATATACAAGTAATGTACATCAAAAACTACACATTTTCAGTGTACACTCAAGAAATGTACATCAAAAACTACACATTTTCAGTGTACATTCAAGAAATGTACATCAAAAACTACACATTTTCAGTGTACACTCAAGAAATGTACATCAAAAACTACACATTTTCAGTGTACATTCAAGAAATATACATCAAAAACTACACATTTTCAGTGTACACTCAAGTAATGTACATCAAAAACTACACATTTTCAGTGTATATACAAATAATGTACATAAAAAACTACACATTTTCAGTGTACATTCAAGTAATGTACATCAAAAACTACACATTTTCATTGTATATACAAATAATGTACATCAAAAACTACACATTTTCATTGTATATACAAATAATGTACATCAAAAACTACACATTTTCAGTGTACACTCAAGAAATGTACATCAAAAACTACACATTTTCAGTGTACATTCAAGAAATGTACATCAAAAACTACACATTTTCAGTGTACACTCAAGTAATGTACATCAAAAACTACACATTTTCAGTGTATATACAAATAATGTACATCAAAGCTACACATTTTCATTGTATATACAAATAATGTACATCAAAAACTACACATTTTCATTGTATATACAAATAATGTACATCAAAAACTACACATTTTCAGTGTACACTCAAGAAATGTACATCAAAAACTACACATTTTCAGTGTATATACAAATAATGTACATCAAAGCTACACATTTTCATTGTATATACAAATAATGTACATCAAAAACTACACATTTTCATTGTATATACAAATAATGTACATCAAAAACTACACATTTTCATTGTATATACAAATAATGTACATCAAAAACTACACATTTTCAGTGTACACTCAAGAAATGTACATCAAAAACTACACATTTTCAGTGTACACTCAAGAAATGTACATCAAAAACTACACATTTTCAGTGTACATTCAAGTAATGTACATCAAAAACTACACATTTTCATTGTATATACAAATAATGTACATCAAAAACTACACATTTTCATTGTATATACAAATAATGTACATCAAAAACTACACATTTTCAGTGTACACTCAAGAAATGTACATCAAAAACTACACATTTTCAGTGTACATTCAAGTAATGTACATCAAAAACTACACATTTTCATTGTACATTCAAGAAATGTACATCAAAAACTACACATTTTCAGTGTACATTCAAGTAATGTACATCAAAAACTACACATTTTCATTGTACATTCAAGTAATGTACATCAAAAACTACACATTTTCAGTGTACATTCAAGTAATGTACATCAAAAACTACACATTTTCATTGTATATACAAATAATGTACATCAAAAACTACACATTTTCAGTGTACATTCAAGTAATGTACATCAAAAACTACACATTTTCATTGTATATACAAGTAATGTACATCAAAAACTACACATTTTCAGTGTACACTCAAGAAATGTACATCAAAAACTACACATTTTCAGTGTACATTCAAGAAATGTACATCAAAAACTACACATTTTCCGTGTACACTCAAGAAATGTACATCAAAAACTACACATTTTCATTGTATATACAAGTAATGTACATCAAAAACTACACATTTTCAGTGTACATTCAAGAAATGTACATCAAAAACTACACATTTTCAGTGTACATTCAAGTAATGTACATCAAAAACTACACATTTTCATTGTATATACAAGTAATGTACATCAAAAACTACACATTTTCAGTGTACACTCAAGAAATGTACATCAAAAACTACACATTTTCAGTGTACATTCAAGAAATGTACATCAAAAACTACACATTTTCAGTGTACACTCAAGAAATGTACATCAAAAACTACACACTTTCAGTGTACATTCAAGAAATGTACATCAAAAACTACACATTTTCAGTGTACACTCAAGAAATGTACATCAAAAACTACACATTTTCAGTGTACACTCAAGAAATGTACATCAAAAACTACACATTTTCAGTGTATATATAAGTAATGTACATCAAAAACTACACATTTTCATTGTATATACAAATAATGTACATCAAAAACTACACATTTTCATTGTATATACAAGTAATGTACATCAAAAACTACACATTTTCAGTGTACATTCAAGAAATGTACATAAAAAGCTACACATTATCAGTGTACATTCAAGTAATGTACATCAAAAACTACACATTTTCATTGTATATACAAGTAATGTACATCAAAAACTACACATTTTCATTGTATATACAAGTAATGTACATCAAAAACTACACATTTTCAGTGTACACTCAAGAAATGTACATCAAAAACTACACATTTTCATTGTATATACAAATAATGTACATCAAAAACTACACATTTTCAGTGTACACTCAAGAAATGTACATCAAAAACTACACATTTTCAGTGTACACTCAAGAAATGTACATCAAAAACTACACATTTTCAGTGTACATACAAGTAATGTACATCAAAAACTACACATTTTCATTGTATATACAAATAATGTACATCAAAAACTCCACATTTTCATTGTATATACAAGTAATGTACATCAAAAACTACACATTTTCAGTGTACATTCAAGAAATGTACATCAAAAACTACACATTTTCAGTGTACATTCAAGTAATGTACATAAAAAACTACACATTTTCATTGTATATACAAGTAATGTACATCAAAAACTACACATTTTCATTGTATATACAAGTAATGTACATCAAAAACTACACATTTTCAGTGTACACTCAAGAAATGTACATCAAAAACTACACATTTTCAGTGTACATTCAAGAAATGTACATCAAAAACTACACATTTTCAGTGTACACTCAAGAAATGTACATCAAAAACTACACATTTTCAGTGTACATTCAAGAAATATACATCAAAAACTACACATTTTCAGTGTACACTCAAGTAATGTACATCAAAAACTACACATTTTCAGTGTATATACAAATAATGTACATAAAAAACTACACATTTTCAGTGTACATTCAAGTAATGTACATCAAAAACTACACATTTTCATTGTATATACAAATAATGTACATCAAAAACTACACATTTTCATTGTATATACAAATAATGTACATCAAAAACTACACATTTTCAGTGTACACTCAAGAAATGTACATCAAAAACTACACATTTTCAGTGTACATTCAAGAAATGTACATCAAAAACTACACATTTTCAGTGTACACTCAAGTAATGTACATCAAAAACTACACATTTTCAGTGTATATACAAATAATGTACATCAAAGCTACACATTTTCATTGTATATACAAATAATGTACATCAAAAACTACACATTTTCATTGTATATACAAATAATGTACATCAAAAACTACACATTTTCAGTGTACACTCAAGAAATGTACATCAAAAACTACACATTTTCAGTGTATATACAAATAATGTACATCAAAGCTACACATTTTCATTGTATATACAAATAATGTACATCAAAAACTACACATTTTCATTGTATATACAAATAATGTACATCAAAAACTACACATTTTCATTGTATATACAAATAATGTACATCAAAAACTACACATTTTCAGTGTACACTCAAGAAATGTACATCAAAAACTACACATTTTCAGTGTACACTCAAGAAATGTACATCAAAAACTACACATTTTCAGTGTACATTCAAGTAATGTACATCAAAAACTACACATTTTCATTGTATATACAAATAATGTACATCAAAAACTACACATTTTCATTGTATATACAAATAATGTACATCAAAAACTACACATTTTCAGTGTACACTCAAGAAATGTACATCAAAAACTACACATTTTCAGTGTACATTCAAGTAATGTACATCAAAAACTACACATTTTCATTGTACATTCAAGAAATGTACATCAAAAACTACACATTTTCAGTGTACATTCAAGTAATGTACATCAAAAACTACACATTTTCATTGTACATTCAAGTAATGTACATCAAAAACTACACATTTTCATTGTACATTCAAGAAATGTACATCAAAAACTACACATTTTCATTGTACATTCAAGAAATGTACATCAAAAACTACACATTTTCAGTGTACATTCAAGTAATGTACATCAAAAACTACACATTTTCATTGTACATTCAAGTAATGTACATCAAAAACTACACATTTTCATTGTATATACAAGTAATGTACATCAAAAACTACACATTTTCATTGTATATACAAGTAATGTACATCAAAAACTACACATTTTCAGTGTACACTCAAGAAATGTACATCAAAAACTACACATTTTCATTGTAAATACAAGTAATGTACATCAAAAACTACACATTTTCAGTGTACATTCAAGAAATGTACATCAAAAACTACACATTTTCAGTGTACATTCAAGAAATGTACATCAAAAACTACACATTTTCAGTGTACACTCAAGAAATGTACATCAAAAACTACACATTTTCAGTGTACATTCAAGTAATGTACATCAAAAACTACACATTTTCAGTGTATATACAAATAATGTACATCAAAAACTACACATTTTCAGTGTACATTCAAGTAATGTACATCAAAAACTACACATTTTCATTGTATATACAAATAATGTACATCAAAAACTACACATTTTCAGTGTACATTCAAGTAATGTACATCAAAAACTACACATTTTCATTGTATATACAAATAATGTACATCAAAAACTACACATTTTCAGTGTACATTCAAGAAATGTACATCAAAAACTACACATTTTCAGTGTACATTCAAGTAATGTACATCGAAAACTACACATTTTCAGTGTACTCTCAAGTAATGTACATCAAAAACTACACATTTTCAGTGTATATACAAATAATGTACATCAAAAACTACACATTTTCAGTGTACATTCAAGTAATGTACATCAAAAACTACACATTTTCATTGTATATACAAATAATATACATCAAAAACTACACATTTTCAGTGTACATTCAAGTAATGTACATCAAAGACTACACATTTTCAGTGTATATACAAATAATGTACATCAAAAACTACACATTTTCAGTGTACATTCAAGTAATGTACATCAAAAACTACACATTTTCATTGTATATACAAATAATGTACATCAAAAACTACACATTTTCAGTGTACATTCAAGTAATGTACATCAAAAACTACACATTTTCATTGTATATACAAATAATGTACATCAAAAACTACACATTTTCAGTGTACATTCAAGTAATGTACATCAAAAACTACACATTTTCATTGTATATACAAATAATGTACATCAAAAACTACACATTTTCATTGTATATACAAGTAATGTACATCAAAAACTACACATTTTCATTGTATATACAAGTAATGTGCATCAAAAACTACACATTTTCATTGTATATACAATTAATGTACATCAAAAACTACACATTTTCAGTGTATATTCAGGTAATGTACATCAAAAACTACACATTTTCAGTGTACACTCAAGAAATGTACATCAAAAACTACACATTTTCAGTGTACACTCAAGTAATGTACATCAAAAACTACACATTTTCATTGTAAATACAAGAAATGTACATCAAAAACTACACATTTTCAGTGTACACTCAAGAAATGTACATCAAAAACTACACATTTTCAGTGTACATTCAAGAAATGTACATCAAAAACTACACATTTTCAGTGTACACTCAAGAAATGTACATCAAAAACTACACATTTTCAGTGTACATTCAAGTAATATACATCAAAAACTACACATTTTCATTGTATATACAAGTAATGTACATCAAAAGCTACACATTTTCAGTGTACATTCAAGAAATGTACATCAAAAACTACACATTTTCAGTGTACACTCAAGAAATGTACATGAAAAAAACTACACATTTTCATTGTAAATACAAGAAATGTACATCAAAAACTACACATTTTCAGTGTACACTCAAGTAATGTACATCAAAAACTACACATTTTCATTGTAAATACAAGAAATGTACATCAAAAACTACACATTTTCAGTGTACACTCAAGTAATGTACATCAAAAACTACACATTTTCAGTGTACACTCAAGTAATGTACATCAAAAACTACACATTTTCATTGTAAATACAAGAAATGTACATCAAAAACTACACATTTTCAGTGTACACTCAAGAAATGTACATGAAAAAAACTACACATTTTCATTGTAAATACAAGAAATGTACATCAAAAACTACACATTTTCAGTGTACACTCAAGTAATGTACATCAAAAACTACACATTTTCATTGTAAATACAAGAAATGTACATCAAAAACTACACATTTTCAGTGTACACTCAAGTAATGTACATCAAAAACTACACATTTTCAGTGTACACTCAAGTAATGTACATCAAAAACTACACATTTTCATTGTAAATACAAGAAATGTACATCAAAAACTACACATTTTCAGTGTACATTCAAGAAATGTACATCAAAAACTACACATTTTCAGTGTACACTCAAGAAATGTACATCAAAAACTACACATTTTCAGTATACATTCAAGAAATGTACATCAAAAACTACACATTTTCATTGTAAATACAAGAAATGTACATCAAAAGCTACACATTTTCAGTGTACATTCAAGTAATGTACATCAAAAACTACACATTTTCAGTGTACATTCAAGAAATGTACATCAAAAACTACACATTTTCAGTGTAAACTCAAGAAATGTACATGAAAAAAACTACACATTTTCATTGTAAATACAAGAAATGTACATCAAAAACTACACATTTTCAGTGTACACTCAAGTAATGTACATCATAAACTACACATTTTCATTGTAAATACAAGAAATGTACATCAAAAACTACACATTTTCAGTGTACACTCAAGTAATGTACATCAAAAACTACACATTTTCAGTGTACACTCAAGTAATGTACATCAAAAACTACACATTTTCATTGTAAATACAAGAAATGTACATCAAAAACTACACATTTTCAGTGTACACTCAAGTAATGTACATCAAAAACTACACATTTTCATTGTAAATACAAGAAATGTACATCAAAAACTACACATTTTCAGTGTACATTCAAGAAATGTACATCAAAAACTACACATTTTCAGTGTACACTCAAGAAATGTACATCAAAAACTACACATTCTCAGTGTACATTCAAGTAATGTACATCAAAAACTACACATTTTCATTGTATATACAAATAATGTACATCAAAAACTACACATTTTCAGTGTACATTCAAGAAATGTACATCAAAAACTACACATTTTCAGTGTACATTCAAGTAATGTACATCAAAAACTACACATTTTCATTGTATATACAAGTAATGTACATCAAAAACTACACATTTTCATTGTATATACAAGTAATGTACATCAAAAACTACACATTTTCAGTGTACACTCAAGTAATGTACATCAAAAACTACACATTTTCATTGTATATACAAGTAATGTACATCAAAAACTACACATTTTCATTGTATATACAGGTAATGTACATCTAAAACTACACATTTTCATTGTATATACAAGTAATGTACATCAAAAACTACACATTTTCATTGTATATACAAGTAATGTACATCAAAAACTACACATTTTCATTGTATATACAAATAATGTACATCAAAAACTAAACATTTTCAGTGTACATTCAAGTAATGTACATCAAAAACTACACATTTTCATTGTACACTCGAGTAATGTACATCAAAAACTACACATTTTCATTGTATATACAAGTAATGTACATCAAAAGCTACACATTTTCAGTGTACACTCAAGTAATGTACATCAAAAACTACACATTTTCATTGTATATACAAGTAATGTACATCAAAAAATACACATTTTCATTGTATATACAAGTAATGTACATCAAAAACTACACATTTTCATTGTATATACAAGTAATGTACATCAAAAACTACACATTTTCAG
The DNA here is from genome assembly GCA_030765045.1 of Tenodera sinensis. Taxonomy (NCBI): domain Eukaryota; kingdom Metazoa; phylum Arthropoda; class Insecta; order Mantodea; family Mantidae; genus Tenodera; species Tenodera sinensis. Next base: position 109,155,818 of record CM060970.1, on the reverse strand, counting down.
TGTACACTCAAGTAATGTACATCAAAAACTACACATTTTCAGTGTACACTCAAGTAATGTACATATAAAACTACACATTTTCAGTGTACATTCAAGAAATGTACATCAAAAACTACACATTTTCAGTGTACATTCAAGTAATGTACATCAAAAACTACACATTTTCAGTGTATATACAAATAATGTACATCAAAAACTACACATTTTCAGTGTACATTCAAGTAATGTACATCAAAAACTACACATTTTCATTGTATATACAAATAATGTACATCAAAAACTACACATTTTCATTGTATATACAAATAATGTACATCAAAAACTACACATTTTCAGTGTACACTCAAGAAATGTACATCAAAAACTACACATTTTCAGTGTACATTCAAGTAATGTACATCAAAAACTACACATTTTCATTGTACATTCAAGAAATGTACATCAAAAACTACACATTTTCAGTGTACATTCAAGTAATGTACATCAAAAACTACACATTTTCATTGTACATTCAAGTAATGTACATCAAAAACTACACATTTTCATTGTACATTCAAGAAATGTACATCAAAAACTACACATTTTCAGTGTACATTCAAGTAATGTACATCAAAAACTACACATTTTCATTGTACACTCAAGAAATGTACATCAAAAACTAGACATTTTCAGTGTACATTCAAGTAATATACATCAAAAACTACACATTTTCATAGTACATTCAAGTAATGTACATCAAAAACTACACATTTTCATTGTATATACAAGTAATGTACATCAAAAACTACACATTTTCATTGTATATACAAGTAATGTACATCAAAAACTACACATTTTCAGTGTACACTCAAGAAATGTACATCAAAAACTACACATTTTCATTGTAAATACAAGTAATGTACATCAAAAACTACACATTTTCAGTGTACATTCAAGAAATGTACATCAAAAACTACACATTTTCAGTGTACATTCAAGAAATGTACATCAAAAACTACACATTTTCAGTGTACACTCAAGAAATGTACATCAAAAACTACACATTTTCAGTATACATTCAAGTAATGTACATCAAAAGCTACACATTTTCAGTGTATATACAAATAATGTACATCAAAAACTACACATTTTCAGTGTACATTCAATTAATGTACATCAAAAACTACACATTTTCATTGTATATACAAATAATGTACATCAAAAACTACACATTTTCAGTGTACATTCAAGTAATGTACATCAAAAACTACACATTTTCATTGTATATACAAATAATGTACATCAAAAACTACACATTTTCAGTGTACATTCAAGAAATGTACATCAAAAACTACACATTTTCAGTGTTCATTCAAGTAATGTACATCAAAAACTACACATTTTCAGTGTATATACAAATAATGTACATCAAAAACTACACATTTTCAGTGTACATTCAAGTAATGTACATCAAAAACTACACATTTTCATTGTATATACAAATAATGTACATCAAAAACTACACATTTTCAGTGTACATTCAAGTAATGTACATCAAAAACTACACATTTTCATTGTATATACAAATAATGTACATCAAAAACTACACATTTTCATTGTATATACAAGTAATGTACATCAAAAACTACACATTTTCATTGTATATACAAGTAATGTGCATCAAAAACTACACATTTTCATTGTATATACAATTAATGTACATCAAAAACTACACATTTTCAGTGTACATTCAAGAAATGTACATCAAAAACTACACATTTTCAGTGTATATTCAAGTAATGTAAATCAAAAGCTACACATTTTCAGTGTACACTCAAGAAATGTACATCAAAAACTACACATTTTCAGTGTACACTCAAGTAATGTACATCAAAAACTACACATTTTCATTGTAAATACAAGAAATGTACATCAAAAACTACACATTTTCAGTGTACACTCAAGAAATGTACATCAAAAACTACACATTTTCAGTGTACATTCAAGAAATGTACATCAAAAACTACACATTTTCAGTGTACACTCAAGAAATGTACATCAAAAACTACACATTTTCAGTGTACATTCAAGTAATATACATCAAAAACTACACATTTTCATTGTATATACAAGTAATGTACATCAAAAGCTACACATTTTCAGTGTACATTCAAGAAATGTACATCAAAAACTACACATTTTCAGTGTACACTCAAGAAATGTACATGAAAAAAACTACACATTTTCATTGTAAATACAAGAAATGTACATCAAAAACTACACATTTTCAGTGTACACTCAAGTAATGTACATCAAAAACTACACATTTTCATTGTAAATACAAGAAATGTACATCAAAAACTACACATTTTCAGTGTACACTCAAGTAATGTACATCAAAAACTACACATTTTCAGTGTACACTCAAGTAATGTACATCAAAAACTACACATTTTCATTGTAAATACAAGAAATGTACATCAAAAACTACACATTTTCAGTGTACACTCAAGAAATGTAGATGAAAAAAACTACACATTTTCATTGTAAATACAAGAAATGTACATCAAAAACTACACATTTTCAGTGTACACTCAAGTAATGTACATCAAAAACTACACATTTTCATTGTAAATACAAGAAATGTACATCAAAAACTACACATTTTCAGTGTACACTCAAGTAATGTACATCAAAAACTACACATTTTCAGTGTACATTCTAGTAATGTACATCAAAAACTACACATTTTCATTGTAAATACAAGAAATGTACATCAAAAACTACATATTTTCATTGTAAATACAGGAAATGTACATCAAAAACTACACATTTTCAGTGTACATTCAAGAAATGTACATCAAAAACTACACATTTTCAGTGTACACTCAAGAAATGTACATCAAAAACTACACATTTTCAGTATACATTCAAGAAGTGTACATCAAAAACTACACATTTTCATTGTAAATACAAGAAATGTACATCAAAAGCTACATATTTTCAGTGTACATTCAAGTAATGTACATCAAAAACTACACATTTTCAGTGTACATTCAAGAAATGTACATCAAAAACTACACATTTTCAGTGTACACTCAAGAAATGTACATGAAAAAAACTACACATTTTCATTGTAAATACAAGAAATGTACATCAAAAACTACACATTTTCAGTGTACACTCAAGTAATGTACATCAAAAACTACACATTTTCATTGTAAATACAAGAAATGTACATCAAAAACTACACATTTTCAGTGTACACTCAAGTAATGTACATCAAAAACTACACATTTTCAGTGTACACTCAAGTAATGTACATCAAAAACTACACATTTTCATTGTAAATACAAGAAATGTACATAAAAAACTACACATTTTCAGTGTACACTCAAGTAATGTACATCAAAAACTACACATTTTCATTGTAAATACAAGAAATGTACATCAAAAACTACACATTTTCAGTGTACATTCAAGAAATGTACATCAAAAACTACACATTTTCAGTGTACACTCAAGAAATGTACATCAAAAACTACACATTTTCAGCGTACATTCAAGTAATGTACATCAAAAACTACACATTCTCAGTGTACATTCAAGTAATGTACATCAAAAACTACACATTTTCATTGTATATACAAATAATGTACATCAAAAACTACACATTTTCAGTGTACATTCAAGAAATGTACATCAAAAACTACACATTTTCAGTGTACATTCAAGAAATGTACATCAAAAACTACACATTTTCATTGTATATACAAGTAATGTACATCAAAAACTACACATTTTCATTGTATATACAAGTAATGTACATCAAAAACTACACATTTTCAGTGTACACTCAAGTAATGTACATCAAAAACTACACATTTTCATTGTATATACAAGTAATGTACATCAAAAACTACACATTTTCATTGTATATACAAGTAATGTACATCTAAAACTACACATTTTCATTGTATATACAAGTAATGTACATCAAAAACTACACATTTTCATTGTATATACAAGTAATGTACATCAAAAACTACACATTTTCATTGTATATACAAATAATGTGCATCAAAAACTACACATTTTCAGTGTACATTCAAGAAATGTACATCAAAAACTACACATTTTCAGTGTACATTCAAGTAATGTACATCAAAAACTACACATTTTCATTGTACACTCAAGTAATGTACATCAAAAACTACACATTTGCATTGTATATACAAGTAATGTACATCAAAAACTACACATTTTCAGTGTACACTCAAGTAATGTACATCAAAAACTACACATTTTCAGTGTACACTCAAGTAATGTACATCAAAAACTACACATTTTCATTGTATATACAAGTAATGTACATCAAAAACTACACATTTTCATTGTATATACAAGTAATGTACATCAAAAACTACACATTTTCATTGTATACACAAGTAATGTACATCAAAAACTACACATTTTCAGTGTACACTCAAGTAATGTACATCAAAAACTACACATTTTCAGTGTACACTCAAGTAATGTACATCAAAAACTACACATTTTCAGTGTACATTCAAGAAATGTACATCAAAAACTACACATTTTCAGTGTACATTCAAGAAATGTACATCAAAAACTACACATTTTCAGTGTACACTCAAGAAATGTACATCAAAAACTACACATTTTCAGTGTACATTCAAGTAATATACATCAAAAACTACACATTTTCATTGTATATACAAGTAATGTACATCAAAAGCTACACATTTTCAGTGTACATTCAAGAAATGTACATCAAAAACTACACATTTTCAGTGTACACTCAAGAAATGTACATGAAAAAAACTACACATTTTCATTGTAAATACAAGAAATGTACATCAAAAACTACACATTTTCAGTGTACACTCAAGTAATGTACATCAAAAACTACACATTTTCATTGTAAATACAAGAAATGTACATCAAAAACTACACATTTTCAGTGTACACTCAAGTAATGTACATCAAAAACTACACATTTTCAGTGTACACTCAAGTAATGTACATCAAAAACTACACATTTTCATTGTAAATACAAGAAATGTACATCAAAAACTACACATTTTCAGTGTACACTCAAGAAATGTAGATGAAAAAAACTACACATTTTCATTGTAAATACAAGAAATGTACATCAAAAACTACACATTTTCAGTGTACACTCAAGTAATGTACATCAAAAACTACACATTTTCATTGTAAATACAAGAAATGTACATCAAAAACTACACATTTTCAGTGTACACTCAAGTAATGTACATCAAAAACTACACATTTTCAGTGTACATTCTAGTAATGTACATCAAAAACTACACATTTTCATTGTAAATACAAGAAATGTACATCAAAAACTACATATTTTCATTGTAAATACAGGAAATGTACATCAAAAACTACACATTTTCAGTGTACATTCAAGAAATGTACATCAAAAACTACACATTTTCAGTGTACACTCAAGAAATGTACATCAAAAACTACACATTTTCAGTATACATTCAAGAAGTGTACATCAAAAACTACACATTTTCATTGTAAATACAAGAAATGTACATCAAAAGCTACATATTTTCAGTGTACATTCAAGTAATGTACATCAAAAACTACACATTTTCAGTGTACATTCAAGAAATGTACATCAAAAACTACACATTTTCAGTGTACACTCAAGAAATGTACATGAAAAAAACTACACATTTTCATTGTAAATACAAGAAATGTACATCAAAAACTACACATTTTCAGTGTACACTCAAGTAATGTACATCAAAAACTACACATTTTCATTGTAAATACAAGAAATGTACATCAAAAACTACACATTTTCAGTGTACACTCAAGTAATGTACATCAAAAACTACACATTTTCAGTGTACACTCAAGTAATGTACATCAAAAACTACACATTTTCATTGTAAATACAAGAAATGTACATAAAAAACTACACATTTTCAGTGTACACTCAAGTAATGTACATCAAAAACTACACATTTTCATTGTAAATACAAGAAATGTACATCAAAAACTACACATTTTCAGTGTACATTCAAGAAATGTACATCAAAAACTACACATTTTCAGTGTACACTCAAGAAATGTACATCAAAAACTACACATTTTCAGCGTACATTCAAGTAATGTACATCAAAAACTACACATTCTCAGTGTACATTCAAGTAATGTACATCAAAAACTACACATTTTCATTGTATATACAAATAATGTACATCAAAAACTACACATTTTCAGTGTACATTCAAGAAATGTACATCAAAAACTACACATTTTCAGTGTACATTCAAGAAATGTACATCAAAAACTACACATTTTCATTGTATATACAAGTAATGTACATCAAAAACTACACATTTTCATTGTATATACAAGTAATGTACATCAAAAACTACACATTTTCAGTGTACACTCAAGTAATGTACATCAAAAACTACACATTTTCATTGTATATACAAGTAATGTACATCAAAAACTACACATTTTCATTGTATATACAAGTAATGTACATCTAAAACTACACATTTTCATTGTATATACAAGTAATGTACATCAAAAACTACACATTTTCATTGTATATACAAGTAATGTACATCAAAAACTACACATTTTCATTGTATATACAAATAATGTACATCAAAAACTACACATTTTCAGTGTACATTCAAGAAATGTACATCAAAAACTACACATTTTCAGTGTACATTCAAGTAATGTATATCAAAAACTACACATTTTCATTGTACACTCAAGTAATGTACATCAAAAACTACACATTTGCATTGTATATACAAGTAATGTACATCAAAAACTACACATTTTCAGTGTACACTCAAGTAATGTACATCAAAAACTACACATTTTCAGTGTACACTCAAGTAATGTACATCAAAAACTACACATTTTCATTGTATATACAAGTAATGTACATCAAAAACTACACATTTTCATTGTATATACAAGTAATGTACATCAAAAACTACACATTTTCATTGTATACACAAGTAATGTACATCAAAAACTACACATTTTCAGTGTACACTCAAGTAATGTACATCAAAAACTACACATTTTCAGTGTACACTCAAGTAATGTACATCAAAAACTACACATTTTCAGTGTACATTCAAGAAATGTACATCAAAAACTACACATTTTCAGTGTACATTCAAGAAATGTACATCAAAAACTACACATTTTCAGTGTACACTCAAGAAATGTACATCAAAAACTACACATTTTCAGTGTACATTCAAGTAATATACATCAAAAACTACACATTTTCATTGTATATACAAGTAATGTACATCAAAAGCTACACATTTTCAGTGTACATTCAAGAAATGTACATCAAAAACTACACATTTTCAGTGTACACTCAAGAAATGTACATGAAAAAAACTACACATTTTCATTGTAAATACAAGAAATGTACATCAAAAACTACACATTTTCAGTGTACACTCAAGTAATGTACATCAAAAACTACACATTTTCATTGTAAATACAAGAAATGTACATCAAAAACTACACATTTTCAGTGTACACTCAAGTAATGTACATCAAAAACTACACATTTTCAGTGTACACTCAAGTAATGTACATCAAAAACTACACATTTTCATTGTAAATACAAGAAATGTACATCAAAAACTACACATTTTCAGTGTACACTCAAGAAATGTAGATGAAAAAAACTACACATTTTCATTGTAAATACAAGAAATGTACATCAAAAACTACACATTTTCAGTGTACACTCAAGTAATGTACATCAAAAACTACACATTTTCATTGTAAATACAAGAAATGTACATCAAAAACTACACATTTTCAGTGTACACTCAAGTAATGTACATCAAAAACTACACATTTTCAGTGTACACTCAAGTAATGTACATCAAAAACTACACATTTTCATTGTAAATACAAGAAATGTACATCAAAAACTACATATTTTCATTGTAAATACAAGAAATGTACATCAAAAACTACACATTTTCAGTGTACATTCAAGAAATGTACATCAAAAACTACACATTTTCAGTGTACACTCAAGAAATGTACATCAAAAACTACACATTTTCAGTATACATTCAAGAAATGTACATCAAAAACTACACATTTTCATTGTAAATACAAGAAATGTACATCAAAAGCTACACATTTTCAGTGTACATTCAAGTAATGTACATCAAAAACTACACATTTTCAGTGTACATTCAAGAAATGTACATCAAAAACTACACATTTTCAGTGTACACTCAAGAAATGTACATGAAAAAAACTACACATTTTCATTGTAAATACAAGAAATGTACATCAAAAACTACACATTTTCAGTGTACACTCAAGTAATGTACATCAAAAACTACACATTTTCATTCTAAATACAAGAAATGTACATCAAAAACTACACATTTTCAGTGTACACTCAAGTAATGTACATCAAAAACTACACATTTTCAGTGTACACTCAAGTAATGTACATCAAAAACTACACATTTTCATTGTAAATACAAGAAATGTACATCAAAAACTACACATTTTCAGTGTACACTCAAGTAATGTACATCAAAAACTACACATTTTCATTGTAAATACAAGAAATGTACATCAAAAACTACACATTTTCAGTGTACATTCAAGAAATGTACATCAAAAACTACACATTTTCAGTGTACACTCAAGAAATGTACATCAAAAACTACACATTTTCAGCGTACATTCAAGTAATGTACATCAAAAACTACACATTCTCAGTGTACATTCAAGTAATGTACATCAAAAACTACACATTTTCATTGTATATACAAATAATGTACATCAAAAACTACACATTTTCAGTGTACATTCAAGAAATGTACATCAAAAACTACACATTTTCAGTGTACATTCAAGTAATGTACATCAAAAACTACACATTTTCATTGTATATACAAGTAATGTACATCAAAAACTACACATTTTCATTGTATATACAAGTAATGTACATCAAAAACTACACATTTTCAGTGTACACTCAAGTAATGTACATCAAAAACTACACATTTTCATTGTATATACAAGTAATGTACATCAAACTCTACACATTTTCATTGTATATACAAGTAATGTACATCTAAAACTACACATTTTCATTGTATATACAAGTAATGTACATCAAAAACTACACATTTTCATTGTATATACAAGTAATGTACATCAAAAACTACACATTTTCATTGTATATACAAATAATGTACATCAAAAACTACACATTTTCAGTGTACATTCAAGAAATGTACATCAAAAACTACACATTTTCAGTGTACATTCAAGTAATGTACATCAAAAACTACACATTTTCATTGTACACTCAAGTAATGTACATCAAAAACTACACATTTTCATTGTATATACAAGTAATGTACATCAAAAACTACACATTTTCAGTGTACACTCAAGTAATGTACATCAAAAACTACACATTTTCAGTGTACACTCAAGTAATGTACATCAAAAACTACACATTTTCATTGTATATACAAGTAATGTACATCAAAAACTACACATTTTCATTGTATATACAAGTAATGTACATCAAAAACTACACATTTTCATTGTATATACAAGTAATGTACATCAAAAACTACACATTTTCAGTGTACATTCAAGAAATGTACATCAAAAACTACACATTTTCAGTGTACATTCAAGTAATGTACATCAAAAACTACACATTTTCATTGTATATACATGTAATGTACATCAAAAACTACACATTTTCATTGTATATACAAGTAATGTACATCAAAAACTACACATTTTCAGTGTACATTCAAGTAATGTACATCAAAAACTACACATTTTCATTGTATATACAAGTAATGTACATCAAAAACTACACATTTTCATTGTATATACAAGTAATGTACATAAAAAACTACACATTTTCATTGTATATACAAGTAATGTACATCAAAAACTACACCTTTTTAGTGTACATTCAAGTAATGTACATCAAAAACTACACATTTTCATTGTATATACAGGTAATGTACATCAAAAACTACACATTTTCATTGTATATACAAGTAATGTACATCAAAAACTACACATTTTCATTGTATATACAAATAATGTACATCAAAAACTACACATTTTCAGTGTACATTCAAGAAATGTACATCAAAAACATACACATTTTCAGTGTACATTCAAGAAATGTACATCAAAAACTACACATTTTCAGTGTACATTCAAGTAATGTACATCAAAAACTACACATTTTCATTGTATATACAAGTAACGTACATCAAAAACTACACATTTTCATTGTATATACAAGTAATGTACATCAAAAACTACACATTTTCATTGTATATACAAGTAATGTACATCAAAAACTACACATTTTCAGTGTATATTCAAGAAATGTACATCAAAAACTACACATTTTCAGTGTACATTCAAGTAATGTGCATCAAAAACTACACATTTTCATTGTATATACAAATAATGTACATCAAAAACTACACATTTTCATTGTATATACAAGTAATGTACATCAAAAACTACACATTTTCATTGTATATACAAGTAATGTACATAAAAAACTACACATTTTCATTGTATATACAAGTAATGTACATCAAAAACTACACATTTTCATTGTATATACAAGTAATGTACATCAAAAACTACACATTTTCATTGTCTATACAAATAATGTACATCAAAAACTACACATTTTCATTGTATATACAAATAATGTACATCAAAACATACACATTTTCAGTGTACATTCAAGTAATGTACATCAAAAACTACACATTCTCAGTGTACATTCAAGTAATGTACATCAAAAACTACACATTTTCATTGTATATACAAGTAATGTACATCAACAACTACACATTTTCAGTGTACATTCAAGAAATGTACATCAAAAACTACACATTTTCAGTGTACATTCAAGTAATGTACATCAAAAACTACACATTTTCATTGTATATACAAGTAATGTACAACAAAAACTACACATTTTCATTGTATATACAAGTAATGTACATCAAAAACTACACATTTTCAGTGTACACTCAAGTAATGTACATCAAAAACTACACATTTTCATTGTATATACAAGTAATGTACATCAAAAACTACACATTTTCATTGTATATACAAGTAATGTACATCAAAAACTACACATTTTCATTGTATATACAAGTAATGTACATCAAAAACTACACATTTTCATTGTATATACAAGTAATGTACATCAAAAGCTACACATTTTCATTGTATATACAAATAATGTACATCAAAAACTACACATTTTCAGTGTACATTCAAGAAATGTACATCAAAAACTACACATTTTCAGTGTACATTCAAGTAATGTACATCAAAAACTACACATTTTCATTGTACACTCAAGTAATGTACATCAAAAACTACACATTTTCATTGTATATACAAGTAATGTACATCAAAAACTACACATTTTCAGTGTACACTCAAGTAATGTACATCAAAAACTACACATTTTCAGTGCACTCTCAAGTAATGTACATCAAAAACTACACATTTTCATTGTATATACAAGTAATGTACATCAAAAACTACACATTTTCATTGTATATACAAGTAATGTACATCAAAAACTACACATTTTCATTGTACACTCAAGTAATGTACATCAAAAACTACACATTTTCATTGTATATACAAGTAATGTACATCAAAAACTACACATTTTCATTGTATATACAAGTAATGTACATCAAAAACTACACATTTTCATTGTACACTCAAGTAATGTACATCAAAAACTACACATTTTCATTGTATATACAAGTAATGTACATCAAAAACTACACATTTTCATTGTATATACAAGTAATGTACATCAAAAACTACACATTTTCAGTGTACATTCAAGTAATGTACATCAAAAACTACACATTTTCCTTGTATATACAAATAATGTACATCAAAAACTACACATTTTCAGTGTACATTCAAGTAATGTACATCAAAAACTACACATTTTCATTGTATATACAAATAATGTACATCAAAAACTACACATTTTCAGTGTACATTCAAGAAATGTACATCAAAAACTACACATTTTCAGTGTTCATTCAAGTAATGTACATCAAAAACTACACATTTTCAGTGTATATACAAATAATGTACATCAAAAACTACACATTTTCAGTGTACATTCAAGTAATGTACATCAAAAACTACACATTTTCATTGTATATACAAATAATGTACATCAAAAACTACACATTTTCAGTGTACATTCAAGTAATGTACATCAAAAACTACACATTTTCATTGTATATACAAATAATGTACATCAAAAACTACACATTTTCATTGTATATACAAGTAATGTACATCAAAAACTACACATTTTCATTGTATATACAAGTAATGTGCATCAAAAACTACACATTTTCATTGTATATACAATTAATGTACATCAAAAACTACACATTTTCAGTGTACATTCAAGAAATGTACATCAAAAACTACACATTTTCAGTGTATATTCAAGTAATGTACATCAAAAACTACACATTTTCAGTGTACACTCAAGAAATGTACATCAAAAACTACACATTTTCAGTGTACACTCAAGTAAAGTACATCAAAAACTACACATTTTCATTGTAAATACAAGAAATGTACATCAAAAACTACACATTTTCAGTGTACACTCAAGAAATGTACATCAAAAACTACACATTTTCAGTGTACATTCAAGAAATGTACATCAAAAACTACACATTTTCAGTGTACACTCAAGAAATGTACATCAAAAACTACACATTTTCAGTGTACATTCAAGTAATATACATCAAAAACTACACATTTTCATTGTATATACAAGTAATGTACATCAAAAGCTACACATTTTCAGTGTACATTCAAGAAATGTACATCAAAAACTACACATTTTCAGTGTACACTCAAGAAATGTACATGAAAAAAACTACACATTTTCATTGTAAATACAAGAAATGTACATCAAAAACTACACATTTTCAGTGTACACTCAAGTAATGTACATCAAAAACTACACATTTTCATTGTAAATACAAGAAATGTACATCAAAAACTACACATTTTCAGTGTACACTCAAGTAATGTACATCAAAAACTACACATTTTCAGTGTACACTCAAGTAATGTACATCAAAAACTACACATTTTCATTGTAAATACAAGAAATGTACATCAAAAACTACACATTTTCAGTGTACACTCAAGAAATGTAGATGAAAAAAACTACACATTTTCATTGTAAATACAAGAAATGTACATCAAAAACTACACATTTTCAGTGTACACTCAAGTAATGTACATCAAAAACTACACATTTTCATTGTAAATACAAGAAATGTACATCAAAAACTACACATTTTCAGTGTACACTCAAGTAATGTACATCAAAAACTACACATTTTCAGTGTACATTCTAGTAATGTACATCAAAAACTACACATTTTCATTGTAAATACAAGAAATGTACATCAAAAACTACATATTTTCATTGTAAATACAAGAAATGTACATCAAAAACTACACATTTTCAGTGTACATTCAAGAAATGTACATCAAAAACTACACATTTTGAGTGTACACTCAAGAAATGTACATCAAAAACTACACATTTTCAGTATACATTCAAGAAATGTACATCAAAAACTACACATTTTCATTGTAAATACAAGAAATGTACATCAAAAGCTACACATTTTCAGTGTACATTCAAGTAATGTACATCAAAAACTACACATTTTCAGTGTACATTCAAGAAATGTACATCAAAAACTACACATTTTCAGTGTACACTCAAGAAATGTACATGAAAAAAACTACACATTTTCATTGTAAATACAAGAAATGTACATCAAAAACTACACATTTTCAGTGTACACTCAAGTAATGTACATCAAAAACTACACATTTTCATTGTATATACAAGTAATGTACATCAAAAACTACACATTTTCATTGTATATACAAGTAATGTACATCAAAAACTACACATTTTCAGTGTACACTCAAGTAATGTACATCAAAAACTACACATTTTCATTGTATATACAAGTAATGTACATCAAAAACTACACATTTTCATTGTATATACAAGTAATGTACATCTAAAACTACACATTTTCATTGTATATACAAGTAATGTACATCAAAAACTACACATTTTCATTGTATATACAAGTAATGTACATCAAAAACTACACATTTTCATTGTATATACAAATAATGTACATCAAAAACTACACATTTTCAGTGTACATTCAAGAAATGTACATCAAAAACTACACATTTTCAGTGTACATTCAAGTAATGTACATCAAAAACTACACATTTTCATTGTACACTCAAGTAATGTACATCAAAAACTACACATTTTCATTGTATATACAAGTAATGTACATCAAAAACTACACATTTTCAGTGTACACTCAAGTAATGTACATCAAAAACTACACATTTTCAGTGTACACTCAAGTAATGTACATCAAAAACTACACATTTTCATTGTATATACAAGTAATGTACATCAAAAACTACACATTTTCATTGTATATACAAGTAATGTACATCAAAAACTACACATTTTCATTGTATATACAAGTAATGTACATCAAAAACTACACATTTTCAGTGTACATTCAAGAAATGTACATCAAAAACTACACATTTTCAGTGTACATTCAAGTAATGTACATCAAAAACTACACATTTTCATTGTATATACATGTAATGTACATCAAAAACTACACATTTTCATTGTTTATACAAGTAATGTACATCAAAAACTACACATTTTCAGTGTACATTCAAGTAATGTACATCAAAAACTACACATTTTCATTGTATATACAAGTAATGTACATCAAAAACTACACATTTTCATTGTATATACAAGTAATGTACATAAAAAACTACACATTTTCATTGTATATACAAGTAATGTACATCAAAAACTACACCTTTTTAGTGTACATTCAAGTAATGTACATCAAAAACTACACATTTTCATTGTATATACAGGTAATGTACATCAAAAACTACACATTTTCATTGTATATACAAGTAATGTACATCAAAAACTACACATTTTCATTGTATATACAAATAATGTACATCAAAAACTACACATTTTCAGTGTACATTCAAGAAATGTACATCAAAAACATACACATTTTCAGTGTACATTCAAGAAATGTACATCAAAAACTACACATTTTCAGTGTACATTCAAGTAATGTACATCAAAAACTACACATTTTCATTGTATATACAAGTAACGTACATCAAAAACTACACATTTTCATTGTATATACAAGTAATGTACATCAAAAACTACACATTTTCATTGTATATACAAGTAATGTACATCAAAAACTACACATTTTCAGTGTATATTCAAGAAATGTACATCAAAAACTACACATTTTCAGTGTACATTCAAGTAATGTGCATCAAAAACTACACATTTTCATTGTATATACAAATAATGTACATCAAAAACTACACATTTTCATTGTATATACAAGTCATGTACATCAAAAACTACACATTTTCATTGTATATACAAGTAATGTACATAAAAAACTACACATTTTCATTGTATATACAAGTAATGTACATCAAAAACTACACATTTTCATTGTATATACAAGTAATGTACATCAAAAACTACACATTTTCATTGTCTATACAAATAATGTACATCAAAAACTACACATTTTCATTGTATATACAAATAATGTACATCAAAACATACACATTTTCAGTGTACATTCAAGTAATGTACATCAAAAACTACACATTCTCAGTGTACATTCAAGTAATGTACATCAAAAACTACACATTTTCATTGTATATACAAGTAATGTACATCAACAACTACACATTTTCAGTGTACATTCAAGAAATGTACATCAAAAACTACACATTTTCAGTGTACATTCAAGTAATGTACATCAAAAACTACACATTTTCATTGTATATACAAGTAATGTACAACAAAAACTACACATTTTCATTGTATATACAAGTAATGTACATCAAAAACTACACATTTTCAGTGTACACTCAAGTAATGTACATCAAAAACTACACATTTTCATTGTATATACAAGTAATGTACATCAAAAACTACACATTTTCATTGTATATACAAGTAATGTACATCAAAAACTACACATTTTCATTGTATATACAAGTAATGTACATCAAAAACTACACATTTTCATTGTATATACAAGTAATGTACATCAAAAACTACACATTTTCATTGTATATACAAATAATGTACATCAAAAACTACACATTTTCAGTGTACATTCAAGAAATGTACATCAAAAACTACACATTTTCAGTGTACATTCAAGTAATGTACATCAAAAACTACACATTTTCATTGTACACTCAAGTAATGTACATCAAAAACTACACATTTTCATTGTATATACAAGTAATGTACATCAAAAACTACACATTTTCAGTGTACACTCAAGTAATGTACATCAAAAACTACACATTTTCAGTGCACTCTCAAGTAATGTACATCAAAAACTACACATTTTCATTGTATATACAAGTAATGTACATCAAAAACTACACATTTTCATTGTATATACAAGTAATGTACATCAAAAACTACACATTTTCATTGTACACTCAAGTAATGTACATCAAAAACTACACATTTTCATTGTATATACAAGTAATGTACATCAAAAACTACACATTTTCATTGTATATACAAGTAATGTACATCAAAAACTACACATTTTCATTGTACACTCAAGTAATGTACATCAAAAACTACACATTTTCATTGTATATACAAGTAATGTACATCAAAAACTACACATTTTCATTGTATATACAAGTAATGTACATCAAAAACTACACATTTTCAGTGTACATTCAAGTAATGTACATCAAAAACTACACATTTTCATTGTATATACAAATAATGTACATCAAAAACTACACATTTTCAGTGTACATTCAAGAAATGTACATCAAAAACTACACATTTTCAGTGTTCATTCAAGTAATGTACATCAAAAACTACACATTTTCAGTGTATATACAAATAATGTACATCAAAAACTACACATTTTCAGTGTACATTCAAGTAATGTACATCAAAAACTACACATTTTCATTGTATATACAAATAATGTACATCAAAAACTACACATTTTCAGTGTACATTCAAGTAATGTACATCAAAAACTACACATTTTCATTGTATATACAAATAATGTACATCAAAAACTACACATTTTCATTGTATATACAAGTAATGTACATCAAAAACTACACATTTTCATTGTATATACAAGTAATGTGCATCAAAAACTACACATTTTCATTGTATATACAATTAATGTACATCAAAAACTACACATTTTCAGTGTACATTCAAGAAATGTACATCAAAAACTACACATTTTCAGTGTATATTCAAGTAATGTACATCAAAAACTACACATTTTCAGTGTACACTCAAGAAATGTACATCAAAAACTACACATTTTCAGTGTACACTCAAGTAATGTACATCAAAAACTACACATTTTCATTGTAAATACAAGAAATGTACATCAAAAACTACACATTTTCAGTGTACACTCAAGAAATGTACATAAAAAACTACACATTTTCAGTGTACATTCAAGAAATGTACATCAAAAACTACACATTTTCAGTGTACACTCAAGAAATGTACATCAAAAACTACACATTTTCAGTGTACATTCAAGTAATATACATCAAAAACTACACATTTTCATTGTATATACAAGTAATGTACATCAAAAGCTACACATTTTCAGTGTACATTCAAGAAATGTACATCAAAAACTACACATTTTCAGTGTACACTCAAGAAATGTACATGACAAAAACTACACATTTTCATTGTAAATACAAGAAATGTACATCAAAAACTACACATTTTCAGTGTACACTCAAGTAATGTACATCAAAAACTACACATTTTCATTGTAAATACAAGAAATGTACATCAAAAACTACACATTTTCAGTGTACACTCAAGTAATGTACATCAAAAACTACACATTTTCAGTGTACACTCAAGTAATGTACATCAAAAACTACACATTTTCATTGTAAATACAAGAAATGTACATCAAAAACTACACATTTTCAGTGTACACTCAAGAAATGTAGATGAAAAAAACTACACATTTTCATTGTAAATACAAGAAATGTACATCAAAAACTACACATTTTCAGTGTACACTCAAGTAATGTACATCAAAAACTACACATTTTCATTGTAAATACAAGAAATGTACATCAAAAACTACACATTTTCAGTGTACACTCAAGTAATGTACATCAAAAACTACACATTTTCAGTGTACATTCTAGTAATGTACATCAAAAACTACACATTTTCATTGTAAATACAAGAAATGTACATCAAAAACTACATATTTTCATTGTAAATACAAGAAATGTACATCAAAAACTACACATTTTCAGTGTACATTCAAGAAATGTACATCAAAAACTACACATTTTGAGTGTACACTCAAGAAATGTACATCAAAAACTACACATTTTCAGTATACATTCAAGAAATGTACATCAAAAACTACACATTTTCATTGTAAATACAAGAAATGTACATCAAAAGCTACACATTTTCAGTGTACATTCAAGTAATGTACATCAAAAACTACACATTTTCAGTGTACATTCAAGAAATGTACATCAAAAACTACACATTTTCAGTGTACACTCAAGAAATGTACATGAAAAAAACTACACATTTTCATTGTAAATACAAGAAATGTACATCAAAAACTACACATTTTCAGTGTACACTCAAGTAATGTACATCAAAAACTACACATTTTCATTGTAAATACAAGAAATGTACATCAAAAACTACACATTTTCAGTGTACACTCAAGTAATGTACATCAAAAACTACACATTTTCAGTGTACACTCAAGTAATGTACATCAAAAACTACACATTTTCATTGTAAATACAAGAAATGTACATCAAAAACTACACATTTTCAGTGTACACTCAAGTAATGTACATCAAAAACTACACATTTTCATTGTAAATACAAGAAATGTACATCAAAAACTACACATTTTCAGTGTACATTCAAGAAATGTACATCAAAAACTACACATTTTCAGTGTACACTCAAGAAATGTACATCAAAAACTACACATTTTCAGCGTACATTCAAGTAATGTACATCAAAAACTACACATTCTCAGTGTACATTCAAGTAATGTACATCAAAAACTACACATTTTCATTGTATATACAAATAATGTACATCAAAAACTACACATTCTCAGTGTACATTCAAGAAATGTACATCAAAAACTACACATTTTCAGTGTACATTCAAGTAATGTACATCAAAAACTACACATTTTCATTGTATATACAAGTAATGTACATCAAAAACTACACATTTTCATTGTATATACAAGTAATGTACATCAAAAACTACACATTTTCAGTGTACACTCAAGTAATGTACATCAAAAACTACACATTTTCATTGTATATACAAGTAATGTACATCAAAAACTACACATTTTCATTGTATATACAAGTAATGTACATCTAAAACTACACATTTTCATTGTATATACAAGTAATGTACATCAAAAACTACACATTTTCATTGTATATACAAGTAATGTACATCAAAAACTACACATTTTCATTGTATATACAAATAATGTACATCAAAAACTACACATTTTCAGTGTACATTCAAGAAATGTACATCAAAAACTACACATTTTCAGTGTACATTCAAGTAATGTACATCAAAAACTACACATTTTCATTGTACACTCAAGTAATGTACATCAAAAACTACACATTTTCATTGTATATACAAGTAATGTACATCAAAAACTACACATTTTCAGTGTACACTCAAGTAATGTACATCAAAAACTACACATTTTCAGTGTACACTCAAGTAATGTACATCAAAAACTACACATTTTCATTGTATATACAAGTAATGTACATCAAAAACTACACATTTTCATTGTATATACAAGTAATGTACATCAAAAACTACACATTTTCATTGTATATACAAGTAATGTACATCAAAAACTACACATTTTCAGTGTACACTCAAGTAATGTACATCAAAAACTACACATTTTCAGTGTACACTCAAGTAATGTACATCAAAAACTACACATTTTCAGTGTACATTCAAGAAATGTACATCAAAAACTACACATTTTCAGTGTACATTCAAGAAATGTACATCAAAAACTACACATTTTCAGTGTACACTCAAGAAATGTACATCAAAAACTACACATTTTCAGTGTACATTCAAGTAATATACATCAAAAACTACACATTTTCATTGTATATACAAGTAATGTACATCAAAAGCTACACATTTTCAGTGTACATTCAAGAAATGTACATCAAAAACTACACATTTTCAGTGTACACTCAAGAAATGTACATGAAAAAAACTACACATTTTCATTGTAAATACAAGAAATGTACATCAAAAACTACACATTTTCAGTGTACACTCAAGTAATGTACATCAAAAACTACACATTTTCATTGTAAATACAAGAAATGTACATCAAAAACTACACATTTTCAGTGTACACTCAAGTAATGTACATAAAAAACTACACATTTTCAGTGTACACTCAAGTAATGTACATCAAAAACTACACATTTTCATTGTAAATACAAGAAATGTACATCAAAAACTACACATTTTCAGTGTACACTCAAGAAATGTAGATGAAAAAAACTACACATTTTCATTGTAAATACAAGAAATGTACATCAAAAACTACACATTTTCAGTGTACACTCAAGTAATGTACATCAAAAACTACACATTTTCATTGTAAATACAAGAAATGTACATCAAAAACTACACATTTTCAGTGTACACTCAAGTAATGTACATCAAAAACTACACATTTTCAGTGTACACTCAAGTAATGTACATCAAAAACTACACATTTTCATTGTAAATACAAGAAATGTACATCAAAAACTACATATTTTCATTGTAAATACAAGAAATGTACATCAAAAACTACACATTTTCAGTGTACATTCAAGAAATGTACATCAAAAACTACACATTTTCAGTGTACACTCAAGAAATGTACATCAAAAACTACACATTTTCAGTATACATTCAAGAAATGTACATCAAAAACTACACATTTTCATTGTAAATACAAGAAATGTACATCAAAAGCTACACATTTTCAGTGTACATTCAAGTAATGTACATCAAAAACTACACATTTTCAGTGTACATTCAAGAAATGTACATCAAAAACTACACATTTTCAGTGTACACTCAAGAAATGTACATGAAAAAAACTACACATTTTCATTGTAAATACAAGAAATGTACATCAAAAACTACACATTTTCAGTGTACACTCAAGTAATGTACATCAAAAACTACACATTTTCATTGTAAATACAAGAAATGTACATCAAAAACTACACATTTTCAGTGTACACTCAAGTAATGTACATCAAAAACTACACATTTCCAGTGTACACTCAAGTAATGTACATCAAAAACTACACATTTTCATTGTAAATACAAGAAATGTACATCAAAAACTACACATTTTCAGTGTACACTCAAGTAATGTACATCAAAAACTACACAATTTTCATTGTAAATACAAGAAATGTACATCAAAAACTACACATTTTCAGTGTACATTCAAGAAATGTACATAAAAAACTACACATTTTCAGTGTACACTCAAGAAATGTACATCAAAAACTACACATTTTCAGCGTACATTCAAGTAATGTACATCAAAAACTACACATTCTCAGTGTACATTCAAGTAATGTACATCAAAAACTACACATTTTCATTGTATATACAAATAATGTACATCAAAAACTACACATTTTCAGTGTACATTCAAGAAATGTACATCAAAAACTACCATTTTCAGTGTACATTCACGTAATGTACATCAAAAACTACACATTTTCATTGTATATACAAGTAATGTACATCAAAAACTACACATTTTCATTGTATATACAAGTAATGTACATCAAAAACTACACATTTTCAGTGTACACTCAAGTAATGTACATCAAAAACTACACATTTTCATTGTATATACAAGTAATGTACATCAAAAACTACACATTTTCATTGTATATACAAGTAATGTACATCTAAAACTACACATCTTCATTGTATATACAAGTAATGTACATCAAAAACTACACATTGTCATTGTATATACAAGTAATGTACATCAAAAACTACACATTTTCATTGTATATACAAATAATGTACATCAAAAACTACACATTTTCAGTGTACATTCAAGAAATGTACATCAAAAACTACACATTTTCAGTGTACATTCAAGTAATGTACATCAAAAACTACACATTTTCATTGTACACTCAAGTAATGTACATCAAAAACTACACATTTTCATTGTATATACAAGTAATGTACATCAAAAACTACACATTTTCATTGTATATACATGTAATGTACATCAAAAACTACACATTTTCATTGTATATACAAGTAATGTACATCAAAAACTACACATTTTCATTGTATATACAAGTAATGTACATCAAAAACTACACATTTTCAGTGTACACTCAAGTAATGTACATCAAAAACTACACATTTTCAGTGTACACTCAAGTAATGTACATCAAAAACTACACATTTTCAGTGTACATTCAAGAAATGTACATCAAAAACTACACATTTTCAGTGTACATTCAAGTAATGTACATCAAAAACTACACATTTTCATTGTATATACATGTAATGTACATCAAAAACTACACATTTTCATTGTATATACAAGTAATGTACATCAAAAACTACACATTTTCAGTGTACATTCAAGTAATGTACATCAAAAACTACACATTTTCATTGTATATACAAGTAATGTACATCAAAAACTACACATTTTCATTGTATATACAAGTAATGTACATCAAAAACTTCACATTTTCATTGTATATACAAGTAATGTACATCAAAAACTACACCTTTTTAGTGTACATTCAAGTAATGTACATCAAAAACTACACATTTTCATTGTATATACAGGTAATGTACGTCAAAAACTACACATTTTCATTGTATATACAAGTAATGTACATCAAAAACTACACATTTTCATTGTATATACAAATAATGTACATCAAAAACTACACATTTTCAGTGTACATTCAAGAAATGTACATCAAAAACATACACATTTTCAGTGTACATTCAAGAAATGTACATCAAAAACTACACATTTTCAGTGTACATTCAAGTAATGTACATCAAAAACTACACATTTTCATTGTATATACAAGTAACGTAAATCAAAAACTACACATTTTCATTGTATATACAAGTAATGTACATCAAAAACTACACATTTTCATTGTATATACAAGTAATGTACATCAAAAACTACACATTTTCAGCGTACACTCAAGTAAAGTACATCAAAAACTACACATTTTCAGTGTACACTCAAGTAATGTACATCAAAAACTACACATTTTCAGTGTACATTCAAGAAATGTACATCAAAAACTACACATTTTCAGTGTACATTCAAGTAATGTACATCAAAAACTACACACTTTCAGTGTATATTCAAGAAATGTACATCAAAAACTACACATTTTCAGTGTACATTCAAGTAATGTACATCAAAAACTACACATTTTCATTGTATATACAAATAATGTACATCAAAAACTACACATTTTCATTGTATATACAAGTAATGTACATCAAAAACTACACATTTTCATTGTATATACAAGTAATGTACATAAAAAACTACACATTTTCATTGTATATACAAGTAATGTACATCAAAAACTACACATTTTCATTGTATTTACAAGTAATGTACATCAAAAACTACACATTTTCATTGTCTATACAAATAATGTACATCAAAAACTACACATTTTCATTGTATATACAAATAATGTACATCAAAACATACACATTTTCAGTGTACATTCAAGTAATGTACATCAAAAACTACACATTCTCAGTGTACATTCAAGTAATGTACATCAAAAACTACACATTTTCATTGTATATACAAGTAATGTACATCAACAACTACACATTTTCAGTGTACATTCAAGAAATGTACATCAAAAACTACACATTTTCAGTGTACATTCAAGTAATGTACATCAAAAACTACACATTTTCATTGTATATACAAGTAATGTACAACAAAAACTACACATTTTCATTGTATATACAAGTAATGTACATCAAAAACTACACATTTTCAGTGTACACTCAAGTAATGTACATCAAAAACTACACATTTTCATTGTATATACAAGTAATGTACATCAAAAACTACACATTTTCATTGTATATACAAGTAATGTACATCAAAAACTACACATTTTCATTGTATATACAAGTAATGTACATCAAAAACTACACATTTTCATTGTATATACAAGTAATGTACATCAAAAACTACACATTTTCATTGTATATACAAATAATGTACATCAAAAACTACACATTTTCAGTGTACATTCAAGAAATGTACATCAAAAACTACACATTTTCAGTGTACATTCAAGTAATGTACATCAAAAACTACACATTTTCATTGTACACTCAAGTAATGTACATCAAAAACTACACATTTTCATTGTATATACAAGTAATGTACATCAAAAACTACACATTTTCAGTGTATACTCAAGTAATGTACATCAAAAACTACACATTTTCAGTGCACTCTCAAGTAATGTACATCAAAAACTACACATTTTCATTGTATATACAAGTAATGTACATCAAAAACTACACATTTTCATTGTATATACAAGTAATGTACATCAAAAACTACACATTTTCATTGTACACTCAAGTAATGTACATCAAAAACTACACATTTTCATTGTATATACAAGTAATGTACATCAAAAACTACACATTTTCATTGTATATACAAGTAATGTACATCAAAAACTACACATTTTCATTGTATATACAAGTAATGTACATCAAAAACTACACATTTTCATTGTACACTCAAGTAATGTACATCAAAAACTACACATTTTCATTGTATATACAAGTAATGTACATCAAAAACTACACATTTTCAGTGTACACTCAAGTAATGTACATCAAAAACTACACATTTTCAGTGTACACTCAAGTAATGTACATCAAAAACTACACATTTTCAGTGTATATACAAGTAATGTACATCAAAAACTACACATTTTCAGTGTACATTCAAGAAATGTACATCAAAAACTACACATTTTCATTGTATATACAAGTAATGTACATCAAAAACTACACATTTTCAGTGCACATTCAAGAAATGTACATCAAAAACTACACATTTTCAGTGTACATTCAAGTAATGTACATCAAAAACTACACATTTTCATTGTATATACAAATAATGTACATCAAAAACTACACATTTTCAGTGTACATTCAAGTAATGTACATCAAAAACTACACATTTTCATTGTATATACAAATAATGTACATCAAAAACTACACATTTTCAGTGTACATTCAAGAAATGTACATCAAAAACTACACATTTTCAGTGTACATTCAAGTAATGTACATCAAAAACTACACATTTTCATTGTATATACAAGTAATGTACATCATAAACTACACATTTTCATTGTATATACAAGTAATGTACATCAAAAACTACACTTTTTCAGTGTACACTCAAGTAATGTACATCAAAAACTACACATTTTCATTGTATATACAAGTAATGTACATCAAAAACCACACATTTTCATTGTATATTCAAGTAATGTACATCAAAAACTACACATTTTCATTGTATATACAAGTAATGTGCATCAAAAACTACCCATTTTCATTGTATATACAAGTAATGTACATCCAAAACTACACATTTTCCTTGTATATACAAATAATGTACATCAAAAACTACACATTTTCAGTGTACATTCAAGAAATGTACATCAAAAACTACACATTTTCAGTGTACATTCAAGTAATGTACATCAAAAACTACACATTTTCATTGTACACTCAAGTAATGTACATCAAAAACTACACATTTTCATTGTATATACAAGTAATGTACATCAAAAACTACACATTTTCAGTGTACACTCAAGTAATGTACATCAAAAACTACACATTTTCAGTGTACGCTCAAGTAATGTACATCAAAAACTACACATTTTCAGTGTACACTCAAGTAATGTACATCAAAAACTACACATTTTCATTGTATATACAAGTAATGTACATCAAAAACTACACATTTTCATTGTATATACAAGTAATGTACATCAAAAACTACACATTTTCATTGTACACTCAAGTAATGTACATCAAAAACTACACATTTTCATTGTATATACAAGTAATGTACATCAAAAACTACACATTTTCAGTGTACACTCAAGTAATGTACATCAAAAACTACACATTTTCAGTGTACACTCAAGTAATGTACATCAAAAACTACACATTTTCATTGTATATACAAGTAATGTACATCAAAAACTACACATTTTCATTGTACACTCAAGTAATGTACATCAAAAACTACACATTTTCATTGTACACTCAAGTAATGTACATCAAAAACTACACATTTTCAGTGTACACTCAAGTAATGTACATCAAAAACTACACATTTTCAGTGTACACTCAAGTAATGTACATCAAAAACTACACATTTTCAGTGTACACTCAAGTAATGTACATCAAAAACTACACATTTTCAGTGTACATTCAAGAAATGTACATCAAAAACTACACATTTTCAGTGTACACTCAAGGAATGTACATCAAAAACTACACATTTTCATTGTATATACAAGTAATGTACATCAAAAACCACACATTTTCATTGTATATTCAAGTAATGTACATCAAAAACTACACATTTTCATTGTATATACAAGTAATGTACATCAAAAACTACCCATTTTCATTGTATATACAAGTAATGTACATCCAAAACTACACATTTTCATTGTATATACAAATAATGTACATCAAAAACTACACATTTTCAGTGTACACTCAAGTAATGTACATCAAAAACTACACATTTTCAGTGTACATTCAAGAAATGTACATCAAAAACTACACATTTTCAGTGTACACTCAAGTAATGTACATCAAAAACTACACATTTTCATTGTATATACAAGTAATGTACATCAAAAACCACACATTTTCATTGTACACTCAAGTAATGTACATCAAAAACTACACATTTTCATTGTATATACAAGTAATGTACATCAAAAACTACACATTTTCAGTGTACACTCAAGTAATGTACATCAAAAACTACACATTTTCAGTGTACACTCAAGTAATGTACATCAAAAACTACACATTTTCATTGTATATACAAGTAATGTACATCAAAAACTACACATTTTCATTGTACACTCAAGTAATGTACATCAAAAACTACACATTTTCATTGTATATACAAGTAATGTACATCAAAAACTGCACATTTTCAGTGTACACTCAAGTAATGTACATCAAAAACTACACATTTTCAGTGTACACTCAAGTAATGTACATCAAAAACTACACATTTTCAGTGTACACTCAAGTAATGTACATCAAAAACTACACATTTTCAGTGTACATTCAAGAAATGTACATCAAAAACTAAACATTTTCAGTGTACACTCAAGTAATGTACATCAAAAACTACACATTTTCATTGTATATACAAGTAATGTACATCAAAAACCACACATTTTCATTGTATATTCAAGTAATGTACATCAAAAACTACACATTTTCATTGTATATACAAGTAATGTACATCAAAAACTACCCATTTTCATTGTATATACAAGTAATGTACATCCAAAACTACACATTTTCATTGTATATACAAATAATGTACATCAAAAACTACACATTTTCAGTGTACATTCAAGAAATGTACATCAAAAACTACACATTTTCAGTGTACATTCAAGTAATGTACATCAAAAACTACACATTTTCATTGTACACTCAAGTAATGTACATCAAAAACTACACATTTTCATTGTATATACAAGTAATGTACATCAAAAACTACACATTTTCAGTGTACACTCAAGTAATGTACATCAAAAGCTACACATTTTCAGTGTACGCTCAAGTAATGTACATCAAAAACTACACATTTTCAGTGTACACTCAAGTAATGTACATCAAAAACTACACATTTTCATTGTATATACAAGTAATGTACATCAAAAACTACACATTTTCATTGTATATACAAGTAATGTACATCAAAAACTACACATTTTCATTGTACGCTCAAGTAATGTACATCAAAAACTACACATTTTCATTGTATATACAAGTAATGTACATCAAAAACTACACATTTTCAGTGTACACTCAAGTAATGTACATCAAAAACTACACATTTTCAGTGTACACTCAAGTAATGTACATCAAAAACTACACATTTTCATTGTATATACAAGTAATGTACATCAAAAACTACACATTTTCAATGTACACTCAAGTAATGTACATCAAAAACTACACATTTTCATTGTATATACAAGTAATGTACATCAAAAACTACACATTTTCAGTGTACACTCAAGTAATGTACATCAAAAACTACACATTTTCAGTGTACACTCAAGTAATGTACATCAAAAACTACACATTTTCAGTGTACATTCAAGAAATGTACATCAAAGACTACACATTTTCAGTGTACATTCAAGTAATGTACATCAAAAACTACACATTTTCATTGTATATACAAGTAATGTACATCAAAAACTACACATTTTCATTGTATATACAAGTAATGTACATCAAAAACTACACATTTTCAGTGTACATTCAAGTAATGTACATCAAAAACTACACATTTTCATTGTATATACAAGTAATGTATATCAAAAACTACACATTTTCATTGTATATACAAGTAATGTACATCAAAAACTACACATTTTCATTGTATATACAAGTAATGTACATCAAAAACTACACATTTTCATTGTATATACAAGTAATGTACATCAAAAACTACACATTTTCATTGTATATACAAATAATGTACATCAAAAACTACACATTTTCAGTGTACATTCAAGAAATGTACATCAAAAACTACACATTTTCAGTGTACATTCAAGTAATGTACATCAAAAACTACACATTTTCATTGTATATACAAGTAATGTACATCAAAAACTACACATTTTCATTGTATATACAAGTAATGTACATCAAAAACTACACATTTTCATTGTATATACAAGTAATGTACATCAAAAACTACACATTTTCAGTGTACACTCAAGTAATGTACATCAAAAACTACACATTTTCAGTGTACACTCAAGTAATGTACATCAAAAACTACACATTTTCAGTGTACATTCAAGAAATGTACATCAAATACTACACATTTTCAGTGTACATTCAAGTAATGTACATCAAAAACTACACATTTTCAGTGTATATTCAAGAAATGTACATCAAAAACTACACATTTTCAGTGTACATTCAAGTAATGTACATCAAAACATACACATTTTCATTGTATATACAAATAATGTACATCAAAAACTACACATTTTCATTGTACATTCAAGTAATGTACATCAAAAACTACACATTTTCAGTGTATATTCAAGAAATGTACATCAAAAACTACACATTTTCAGTGTACATTCAAGTAATGTACATCAAAACATACACATTTTCATTGTATATACAAATAATGTACATCAAAAACTACACATTTTCATTGTACATTCAAGTAATGTACATCAAAAACTACACATTTTCAGTGTATATTCAAGAAATGTACATCAAAAACTACACATTTTCAGTGTACATTCAAGTAATGTACATCAAAAACTACACATTTTCAGTGTATATTCAAGAAATGTACATCAAAAACTACACATTTTCAGTGTACATTCAAGTAATGTACATCAAAAACTACACATTTTCATTGTATATACAAATAATGTACATCAAAAACTACACATTTTCATTGTATATACAAGTAATGTACATCAAAAACTACACATTTTCATTGTATATACAGGTAATGTACATCAAAAACTACACATTTTCATTGTATATACAAGTAATGTACATCAAAAACTACACATTTTCAGTGTACATTCAAGTAATGTGCATCAAAAACTACACATTTTCAGTGTACATTCAAGTAATGTACATCAAAAGCTACACATTTTCACTGTACATTCAAGTAATGTACATCAAAAACTACACATTTTCAGTGTACATTCAAGTAATGTACATCAAAAACTACACATTTTCAGTGTACATTCAAGTAATGTACATCAAAAACTACACATTTTCAGTGTACATTCAAGTAATGTACATCAAAAACTACACATTTTCAGTGTACATTCAAGTAATGTACATCAAAAACTACACATTTTCAGTGTACATTCAAGTAATGTACATCAAAAACTACACATTTTCAGTGTACATTCAAGTAATGTACATCAAAAACTACACATTTTCAGTGTACATTCAAGTAATGTACATCAAAAACTACACATTTTCAGTGTAAATTCAAGTAATGTACATCAAAAACTACACATTTTCAGTGTACATTCAAGTAATGTACATCAAAAACTACACTTTTCAGTGTACATTCAAGTAATGTACATAAAAAACTACACATTTTCAGTGTACATTCAAGTAATGTACATCAAAAACTACACATTTTCATTGTATATACAAATAATGTACATCAAAAACTACACATTTTCATTGTATATACAAGTAATGTACATCAAAAACTACACATTTTCATTGTATATACAAGTAATGTACATCAAAAACTACACATTTTCATTGTATATACAAATAATGTACATCAAAAACTACACATTTTCAGTGTACATTCAAGTAATGTACATCAAAAACTACAGATTTTCAGTGTACATTCAAGAAATGTACATCAAAAACTACACATTTTCAGTGTACATTCAAGTAATGTACATAAAAAACTACACATTTTCAGTGTACATTCAAGTAATGTACATCAAAAACTACACATTTTCAGTGTACATTCAAGTAATGTACATCAAAAACTACACATTTTCATTGTATATACAAGTAATGTACATAAAAAACTACACATTTTCATTGTATATACAAGTATTGTACATCAAAAACTACATATTTTCATTGTATATACAAATAATGTACATCAAAAACTACACATTTTCATTGTATATACAAGTAATGTACATCAAAAACTACACATTTTCATTGTATATACAACTAATGTACATCAAAAACTACACATTTTCAGTGTACACTCAAGTAATATACATCAAAAACTACACATTTTCAGTGTACATTCAAGTAATGTACATCAAAAACTACACATTTTCAGTGTACATTCAAGTAACGTACATCAAAAACTACACATTTTCAGTGTACATTCAAGTAATGTACATCAAAAACTACACATTTTCATTGTATATACAAGTAATGTACATCAAAAACTACACATTTTCATTGTATATACAAGTAATGTACATCAAAAACTACACATTTTCATTGTATATACAAATAATGTACATCAAAAACTACACATTTTCATTGTATATACAAGTAATGTACATCAAAAACTACACATTTTCAGTGTACACTCAAGAAATATACATCAAAAACTACACATTTTCATTGTACACTCAAGAAATATACATCAAAAACTACACATTTTCATTGTATATACAAGAAATGTACATCAAATACTACACATTTTCAGTGTATACTCAAGTAATGTACATCAAAAACTACACATTTTCATTGTATATACAAGTAATGTACATCAAAAACTACACAATTTCAGTGTACACTCAAGAAATATACATCAAAAACTACACATTTTCATTGTATATACAAGTAATGTACATCAAAAGCTACACATTTTCAGTGTACATTCAAGTAATGTACATCAAAAACTACACATTTTCAGTGTACACTCAAGTAATGTACATCAAAAACTACACATTTTCATTGTGTATACAAGAAATGTACATCAAAAACTACACATTTTCATTGTACACTCAAGAAATGTACATCAAAAACTACACATTTTCATTGTACACTCAAGAAATGTACATAAAAAACTACACATTTTCAGTGTACACTCAAGAAATGTACATCAAAACTAACACATTTTCATTGTACACTCAAGAAATGTACATCAAAAACTACACATTTTCATTGTACACTCAAGAAATGTCCATCAAAAACTACACATATTCATTGTACACTCAAGTAATGTACATCAAAAACTACACATTTTCAGTGTACACTCAAGTAATGTACATCAAAAACTACACATTTTCATTGTACACTCAAGAAATGT
This sequence comes from Tenodera sinensis, assembly GCA_030765045.1. NCBI lineage: Eukaryota > Metazoa > Arthropoda > Insecta > Mantodea > Mantidae > Tenodera > Tenodera sinensis. Next base: position 109,123,254 of record CM060970.1, on the reverse strand, counting down.
ACATCAAAAACTACACATTTTCATTGTACACTCAAGAAATGTACATCAAAAACTACACATTTTCAGTGTACACTCAAGAAATGTACATCAAAACTAACACATTTTCATTGTACACTCAAGAAATGTACATCAAAAACTACACATTTTCATTGTACACTCAAGAAATGTACATCAAAAACTACACATTTTCATTGTACACTCAAGAAATGTACATCAAAAACTACACATTTTCATTGTACACTCAAGAAATGTACATCAAAAACTACACATTTTCATTGTACACTCAAGAAATGTACATCAAAAACTACACATTTTCAGTGTACACTCAAGAAATGTACATCAAAAACTACACATTTTCATTGTACACTCAAGAAATGTACATCAAAAACTACACATTTTCATTGTACACTCAAGAAATGTACATCAAAAACTACACATTTTCATTGTACACTCAAGAAATGTACATCAAAAACTACACATTTTCATTGTACACTCAAGAAATGTACATCAAAAACTACACATTTTCAGTGTAGACTCAAGAAATGTACATCAAAAACTACACATTTTCATTGTACACTCAAGAAATGTACATCAAAAACTACACATTTTCATTGTACACTCAAGAAATGTACATCAAAAACTACACATTTTCATTGTACACTCAAGAAATGTACATCAAAAACTACACATTTTCAGTGTACACTCAAGAAATGTACATCAAAACTAACACATTTTCATTGTACACTCAAGAAATGTACATCAAAAACTACACATTTTCATTGTACACTCAAGAAATGTACATAAAAAACTACTTCATTTTCAGTGTACATTCAAGTAATGTACATCAAAAACTACACATTTTCATTGTACACTCAAGAAATGTACATCAAAAACTACACATTTTCATTGTACACTCAAGAAATGTACATCAAAAACTACACATTTTCATTGTACACTCAAGAAATGTACATAAAAAACTAACACATTTTCAGTGTACACTCAAGAAATGTACATCAAAACTAACACATTTTCATTGTACACTCAAGAAATGTACATCAAATACTACACATTTTCATTGTATTCTCAAGAAATGTACATCAAAAACTACACATTTTCAGTGTACACTCAAGAAATGTACATCAAAAACTACACATTTTCATTGTACACTCAAGAAATGTACATCAAAAACTACACATTTTCATTGTACACTCAAGAAATGTACATCAAAAACTACACATTTTCATTGTACACTCAAGAAATGTACATCAAAAACTACACATTTTCATTGTACACTCAAGAAATGTACATCAAAAACTACACATTTTCATTGTACACTCAAGAAATGTACATCAAAAACTACACATTTTCATTGTACACTCAAGAAATGTACATCAAAAACTACACATTTTCATTGTACACTCAAGAAATGTACATCAAAAACTACACATTTTCAGTGTACATTCAAGTAATGTACATCAAAAACTACACATTTTCATTGTATATACAAGTAATGTACATCAACAACTACACATTTTCATTGTATATACAAGTAATGTACATCAATAACTACACATTTTCATTGTATATACAAATAATGTACATCAAAAACTACACATTTTCATTGTATATACAAGTAATGTACATAAAAAACTACACATTTGCATTGTATATACAAGTAATGTGCATCAAAAACTACACATTTTCATTGTATATACAAGTAATGTACATCAAAAACTACACATTTTCATTGTATATACAAGTAATGTACATCAAAAACTACACATTTTCAGTGTACACTCAAGAAATATACATCAAAAACTACACATTTTCATTGTATATACAAGTAATGTACATCAAAAACTACACATTTTCAGTGTACACTCAAGAAATATACATCAAAAACTACACATTTTCATTGTACACTCAAGAAATATACATCAAAAACTACACATTTTCATTGTATATACAAGAAATGTACATCAAAAACTACACATTTTCAGTGTACACTCAAGTAATGTACATCAAAAACTACACATTTTCATTGTATATACAAGTAATGTACATCAAAAACTACACATTTTCAGTGTACACTCAAGAAATATACATCAAAAACTACACATTTTCATTGTATATACAAGTAATGTACATAAAAAACTACACATTTTCAGTGTACATTCAAGTAATGTACATCAAAAACTACACATTTTCAGTGTACACTCAAGTAATGTACATCAAAAACTACACATTTTCATTGTATATACAAGTAATGTACATCAAAAACTACACATTTTCAGTGTACACTCAAGCAATGTACATCAAAAACTACACATTTTCATTGTATATACAAGAAATGTACATCAAAAACTACACATTTTCATTGTACACTCAAGAAATGTACATCAAAAACTACACATTTTCATTGTACACTCAAGAAATGTACATCAAAAACTACACATTTTCAGTGTACACTCAAGAAATGTACATCAAAACTAACACATTTTCATTGTACACTCAAGAAATGTACATCAAAAACTACACATTTTCATTGTACACTCAAGAAATGTACATCAAAAACTACACATTTTCATTGTACACTCAAGAAATGTACATCAAAAACTACACATTTTCAGTGTACACTCAAGAAATGTACATCAAAAACTACACATTTTCATTGTACACTCAAGAAATGTACATCAAAAACTACACATTTTCAGTGTACACTCAAGAAATGTACATCAAAAACTACACATTTTCATTGTACACTCAAGAAATGTACATCAAAAACTACACATTTTCATTGTACACTCAAGAAATGTACATCAAAAACTACACATTTTCATTGTACACTCAAGAAATGTACATCAAAAACTACACATTTTCAGTGTACACTCAAGTAATGTACATCAAAAACTACACATTTTCATTGTACACTCAAGTAATGTACATCAAAAACTACACATTTTCAGTGTACACTCAAGTAATGTACATCAAAAACTACACATTTTCATTGTACACTCAAGAAATGTACATCAAAAACTACACATTTTCATTGTACACTCAAGAAATGTACATCAAAAACTACACATTTTCATTGTACACTCAAGTAATGTACATCAAAAACTACACATTTTCAGTGTACACTCAAGTAATGTACATCAAAAACTACACATTTTCATTGTACACTCAAGAAATGTACATCAAAAACTACACATTTTCATTGTACACTCAAGAAATGTACATCAAAAACTACACATTTTCATTGTACACTCAAGAAATGTACATCAAAAACTACACATTTTCAGTGTACACTCAAGAAATGTACATCAAAAACTACACATTTTCAGTGTAGACTCAAGAAATGTACATCAAAAGCTACACATTTTCATTGTACACTCAAGAAATGTACATCAAAAACTACACATTTTCATTGTACACTCAAGAAATGTACATCAAAAACTACACATTTTCATTGTACACTCAAGAAATGTACATCAAAAACTACACATTTTCAGTGTACACTCAAGAAATGTACATCAAAACTAACACATTTTCATTGTACACTCAAGAAATGTACATCAAAAACTACACATTTTCATTGTACACTCAAGAAATGTACATAAAAAACTACTTCATTTTCAGTGTACATTCAAGTAATGTACATCAAAAACTACACATTTTCATTGTACACTCAAGAAATGTACATCAAAAACTACACATTTTCATTGTACACTCAAGAAATGTACATCAAAAACTACACATTTTCATTGTACACTCAAGAAATGTACATAAAAAACTAACACATTTTCAGTGTACACTCAAGAAATGTACATCAAAACTAACACATTTTCATTGTACACTCAAGAAATGTACATCAAATACTACACATTTTCATTGTATTCTCAAGAAATGTACATCAAAAACTACACATTTTCAGTGTACACTCAAGAAATGTACATCAAAAACTACACATTTTCATTGTACACTCAAGAAATGTACATCAAAAACTACACATTTTCATTGTACACTCAAGAAATGTACATCAAAAACTACACATTTTCATTGTACACTCAAGAAATGTACATCAAAAACTACACATTTTCATTGTACACTCAAGAAATGTACATCAAAAACTACACATTTTCATTGTACACTCAAGAAATGTACATCAAAAACTACACATTTTCATTGTACACTCAAGAAATGTACATCAAAAACTACACATTTTCATTGTACACTCAAGAAATGTACATCAAAAACTACACATTTTCAGTGTACATTCAAGTAATGTACATCAAAAACTACACATTTTCATTGTATATACAAGTAATGTACATCAACAACTACACATTTTCATTGTATATACAAGTAATGTACATCAATAACTACACATTTTCATTGTATATACAAATAATGTACATCAAAAACTACACATTTTCATTGTATATACAAGTAATGTACATCAAAAACTACACATTTGCATTGTATATACAAGTAATGTGCATCAAAAACTACACATTTTCATTGTATATACAAGTAATGTACATCAAAAACTACACATTTTCATTGTATATACAAGTAATGTACATCAAAAACTACACATTTTCAGTGTACACTCAAGAAATATACATCAAAAACTACACATTTTCATTGTATATACAAGTAATGTACATCAAAAACTACACATTTTCAGTGTACACTCAAGAAATATACATCAAAAACTACACATTTTCATTGTACACTCAAGAAATATACATCAAAAACTACACATTTTCATTGTATATACAAGAAATGTACATCAAAAACTACACATTTTCAGTGTACACTCAAGTAATGTACATCAAAAACTACACATTTTCATTGTATATACAAGTAATGGACATCAAAAACTACACATTTTCAGTGTACACTCAAGAAATATACATCAAAAACTACACATTTTCATTGTATATACAAGTAATGTACATAAAAAACTACACATTTTCAGTGTACATTCAAGTAATGTACATCAAAAACTACACATTTTCAGTGTACACTCAAGTAATGTACATCAAAAACTACACATTTTCATTGTATATACAAGTAATGTACATCAAAAACTACACATTTTCAGTGTACACTCAAGCAATGTACATCAAAAACTACGCATTTTCATTGTATATACAAGAAATGTACATCAAAAACTACACATTTTCATTGTACACTCAAGAAATGTACATCAAAAACTACACATTTTCATTGTACACTCAAGAAATGTACATCAAAAACTACACATTTTCAGTGTACACTCAAGAAATGTACATCAAAACTAACACATTTTCATTGTACACTCAAGAAATGTACATCAAAAGCTACACATTTTCATTGTACACTCAAGAAATGTACATCAAAAACTACACATTTTCATTGTACACTCAAGAAATGTACATCAAAAACTACACATTTTCAGTGTACACTCAAGAAATGTACATCAAAAACTACACATTTTCATTGTACACTCAAGAAATGTACATCAAAAACTACACATTTTCAGTGTACACTCAAGAAATGTACATCAAAAACTACACATTTTCATTGTACACTCAAGAAATGTACATCAAAAACTACACATTTTCATTGTACACTCAAGAAATGTACATCAAAAACTACACATTTTCATTGTACACTCAAGAAATGTACATCAAAAACTACACATTTTCAGTGTACACTCAAGTAATGTACATCAAAAACTACACATTTTCATTGTACACTCAAGTAATGTACATCAAAAACTACACATTTTCAGTGTACACTCAAGTAATGTACATCAAAAACTACACATTTTCATTGTACACTCAAGAAATGTACATCAAAAACTACACATTTTCATTGTACACTCAAGAAATGTACATCAAAAACTACACATTTTCATTGTACACTCAAGTAATGTACATCAAAAACTACACATTTTCAGTGTACACTCAAGTAATGTACATCAAAAACTACACATTTTCATTGTACACTCAAGAAATGTACATCAAAAACTACACATTTTCATTGCACACTCAAGAAATGTACATCAAAAACTACACATTTTCAGTGTACACTCAAGAAATGTACATCAAAACTAACACATTTTCATTGTACACTCAAGAAATGTACATCAAAAACTACACATTATCATTGTACACTCAAGAAATGTACATCAAAAACTACACATTTTCATTGTACACTCAAGAAATGTACCTTAAAAAATACACATTTTCATTGTACACTCAAGAAATGTACATCAAAAACTACACATTTTCATTGTACACTCAAGAAATGTACATCAAAAACTACACATTTTCATTGTACACTCAAGAAATGTACATCAAAAACTACACATTTTCAATGTACACTCAAGAAATGTACATCAAAAACTACACATTTTCATTGTACACTCAAGAAATGTACATCAAAAACTACACATTTTCATTGTACACTCAAGAAATGTACATCAAAAACTACACATTTTCATTGTACACTCAAGAAATGTACATCAAAAACTACACATTTTCATTGTACACTCAAGAAATGTACATCAAAGACTACACATTTTCATTGTACACTCAAGAAATGTACATCAAAAACTACACATTTTCAGTGTACACTCAAGAAATGTACATCAAAACTAACACATTTTCATTGTACACTCAAGAAATGTACATCAAAAACTACACATTTTCATTGTACACTCAAGAAATGTACATCAAAAACTACACATTTTCAGTGTACATTCAAGAAATATACATCAAAAACTACACATTTTCATTGTATATACAAGAAATGTACATCAAAAACTACACATTTTCAGTGTACACTCAAGTAATGTACATCAAAAACTACACATTTTCATTGTATATACAAGTAATGTACATCAAAAACTACACATTTTCAGTGTACACTCAAGAAATACACATCAAAAACTACACATTTTCATTGTATATACAAGTAATGAACATCAAAAACTACACATTTTCAGTGTACATTCAAGTAATGTACATCAAAAACTACAATTTTTCAGTGTACACTCAAGTAATGTACATCAAAAACTACACATTTTCATTGTATATACAAGTAATGTACATCAAAAACTACACATTTTCAGTGTACACTCAAGCAATGTACATAAAAAACTACACATTTTCATTGTATATACAAGAAATGTACATCAAAAACTACACATTTTCATTGTACACTCAAGAAATATACATCAAAAACTACACATTTTCATTGTACACTCAAGAAATGTACATAAAAAACTACACATTTTCAGTGTACACTCAAGAAATGTACATCAAAACTAACACATCTTCATTGTACACTCAAGAAATGTACATCAAAAACTACACATTTTCATTGTACACTCAAGAAATGTACATCAAAAACTACACATTTTCATTGTACACTCAAGAAATGTACATCAAAAACTACACATTTTCATTGTACACTCAAGAAATGTACATCAAAAACTACACATTTTCATTGTACACTCAAGAAATGTACATCAAAAACTACACATTTTCAGTGTACACTCAAGAAATGTACATCAAAAACTACACATTTTCATTGTACACTCAAGAAATGTACATCAAAAACTACACATTTTCATTGTACACTCAAGAAATGTACATCAAAAACTACACATTTTCATTGTACACTCAAGAAATGTACATCAAAGACTACACATTTTCATTGTACACTCAAGAAATGTACATCAAAAACTACACATTTTCAGTGTACACTCAAGAAATGTACATCAAAACTAACACATTTTCATTGTACACTCAAGAAATGTACATCAAAAACTACACATTTTCATTGTACACTCAAGAAATGTACATCAAAAACTACACATTTTCAGTGTACATTCAAGAAATATACATCAAAAACTACACATTTTCATTGTATATACAAGAAATGTACATCAAAAACTACACATTTTCAGTGTACACTCAAGTAATGTACATCAAAAACTACACATTTTCATTGTATATACAAGTAATGTACATCAAAAACTACACATTTTCAGTGTACACTCAAGAAATACACATCAAAAACTACACATTTTCATTGTATATACAAGTAATGAACATCAAAAACTACACATTTTCAGTGTACATTCAAGTAATGTACATCAAAAACTACAATTTTTCAGTGTACACTCAAGTAATGTACATCAAAAACTACACATTTTCATTGTATATACAAGTAATGTACATCAAAAACTACACATTTTCAGTGTACACTCAAGCAATGTACATAAAAAACTACACATTTTCATTGTATATACAAGAAATGTACATCAAAAACTACACATTTTCATTGTACACTCAAGAAATATACATCAAAAACTACACATTTTCATTGTACACTCAAGAAATGTACATAAAAAACTACACATTTTCAGTGTACACTCAAGAAATGTACATCAAAACTAACACATCTTCATTGTACACTCAAGAAATGTACATCAAAAACTACACATTTTCATTGTACACTCAAGAAATGTACATCAAAAACTACACATTTTCATTGTACACTCAAGAAATGTACATCAAAAACTACACATTTTCATTGTACACTCAAGAAATGTACATCAAAAACTACACATTTTCATTGTACACTCAAGAAATGTACATCAAAAACTACACATTTTCAGTGTACACTCAAGAAATGTACATCAAAAACTACACATTTTCATTGTACACTCAAGAAATGTACATCAAAAACTACACATTTTCATTGTACACTCAAGAAATGTACATCAAAAACTACACATTTTCAATGTACACTCAAGTAATGTACATCAAAAACTACACATTTTCAGTGTACACTCAAGTAATGTACATCAAAAACTACACATTGTCATTGTACACTCAAGAAATGTACATCAAAAACTGCACATTTTAATTGTACACTCAAGAAATGTACATCAAAAACTACACATTTTCATTGTACACTCAAGAAATGTACATCAAAAACTACACATTTTCATTGTACACTCAAGAAATGTACATCAAAGACTACACATTTTCATTGTACACTCAAGAAATGTACATCAAAAACTACACATTTTCATTGTACACTCAAGAAATGTACATCAAAAACTACACATTTTCAGTGTACATTCAAGTAATGTACATCAAAAACTACACATTTTCATTGTATATACAAGTAATGTACATCAACAACTACACATTTTCATTGTATATACAAGTAATGTACATCAAAAACTACACATTTTCATTGTATATACAAATAATGTACATCAAAAACTACACATTTTCATTGTATATACAAGTAATGTACATCAAAAACTACACATTTTCATTGTATATACAAGTAATGTACATCAAAAACTACACATTTTCATTGTATATACAAGTAATGTACATCAAAAACTACACATTTTCATTGTATATACAAGTAATGTACATCAAAAACTACACATTTTCAGTGTACACTCAAGAAATATACATCAAAAACTACACATTTTCATTGTATATACAAGTAATGTACATCAAAAACTACACATTTTCAGTGTACACTTAAGAAATATACATCAAAAACTACACATTTTCATTGTACACTCAAGAAATATACATCAAAAACTACACATTTTCATTGTATATACAAGAAATGTACATCAAAAACTACACATTTTCAGTGTACACTCAAGTAATGTACATCAAAAACTACACATTTTCATTGTACACTCAAGAAATGTACATCAAAAACTACACATTTTCATTGTACACTCAAGAAATGTGCATCAAAAACTACACATTTTCATTGTACACTCAAGTAATGTACATCAAAAACTACACATTTTCAGTGTACACTCAAGTAATGTACATCAAAAACTACACATTTTCATTGTACACTCAAGAAATGTACATCAAAAACTACACATTTTCATTGTACACTCAAGAAATGTACATCAAAAACTACACATTTTCAGTGTACACTCAAGAAATGTACATCAAAACTAACACATTTTCATTGTACACTCAAGAAATGTACATCAAAAACTACACATTTTCATTGTACACTCAAGAAATGTACATCAAAAACTACACATTTTCAGTGTACACTCAAGAAATGTACATCAAAAACTACACATTTTCATTGTACACTCAAGTAATGTACATCAAAAACTACACATTTTCATTGTACACTCAAGAAATGTACATCAAAAACTACACATTTTCATTGTACACTCAAGAAATGTACATCAAAAACTACACATTTTCATTGTACACTCAAGAAATGTACATCAAAAACTACACATTTTCATTGTACACTCAAGAAATGTACATCAAAAACTACACATTTTCATTGTACACTCAAGAAATGTACATCAAAAACTACACATTTTCATTGTACACTCAAGAAATGTACATCAAAAACTACACATTTTCATTGTACACTCAAGTAATGTACATCAAAAACTACACATTTTCAGTGTACACTCAAGAAATATACATCAAAAACTACACATTTTCATTGTACACTCAAGAAATATACATCAAAAACTACACATTTTCATTGTATATACAAGAAATGTACATCAAAAACTACACATTTTCAGTCTACACTCAAGTAATGTACATCAAAAACTACACATTTTCATTGTATATACAAGTAATGTACATCAAAAACTACACATTTTCAGTGTACACTCAAGAAATATACATCAAAAACTACACATTTTCATTGCATATACAAGTAATGTACATCAAAAACTACACATTTTCAGTGTACATTCAAGTAATGTACATCAAAAACTACACATTTTCAGTGTACACTCAAGTAATGTACATCAAAAACTACACATTTTCATTGTATATACAAGTAATGTACATCAAAAACTACACATTTTCAGTGTACACTCAAGCAATGTACATAAAAAACTACACATTTTCATTGTATATACAAGAAATGTGCATCAAAAACTACACATTTTCATTGTACACTCAAGAAATGTACATCAAAAACTACACATTTTCAGTGTACACTCAAGAAATGTACATCAAAACTAACACATTTTCATTGTACACTCAAGAAATGTACATCAAAAACTACACATTTTCATTGTACACTCAAGAAATGTACATCAAAAACTACACATTTTCATTGTACACTCAAGAAATGTACATCAAAAACTACACATTTTCATTGTACACTCAAGAAATGTACATCAAAAACTACACATTTTCATTGTACACTCAAGTAATGTACATCAAAAACTACACATTTTCAGTGTACACTCAAGTAATGTACATCAAAAACTACACATTTTCATTGTATATACAAGTAATGTACATCAAAAACTACACATTTTCATTGTATATACAAGTAATGTACATCAAAAACTACACATTTTCAGTGTACACTCAAGAAATATACATCAAAAACTACACATTGTCATTGTATATACAAGTAATGTACATCAAAAACTACACATTTTCAGTGTACACTCAAGAAATATACATCAAAAACTACACATTTTCATTGTACACTCAAGAAATATACATCAAAAACTACACATTTTCATTGTATATACAAGAAATGTACATCAAAAACTACACATTTTCAGTGTACACTCAAGTAATGTACATCAAGAACTACACATTTTCATTGTATATACAAGTAATGTACATCAAAAACTACACATTTTCAGTGTACACTCAAGAAATATACATAAAAAACTACACATTTTCATTGTATATACAAGTAATGTACATCAAAAACTACACATTTTCAGTGTACATTCAAGTAATGTACATCAAAAACTACACATTTTCAGTGTACACTCAAGTAATGTACATCAAAAACTACACATTTTCATTGTATATACAAGTAATGTACATCAAAAACTACACATTTTCAGTGTACACTCAAGCAATGTACATCAAAAACTACACATTTTCATTGTATATACAAGAAATGTACATCAAAAACTACACATTTTCATTGTACACTCAAGAAATGTACATCAAAAACTACACATTTTCAGTGTACACTCAAGAAATGTACATCAAAACTAACACATTTTCATTGTACACTCAAGAAATGTACATCAAAAACTACACATTTTCATTGTACACTCAAGAAATGTACATCAAAAACTACACATTTTCGTTGTACACTCCAGAAATGTACATCAAAAACTACACATTTTCAGTGTACACTCAAGAAATGTACATCAAAAACTACACATTTTCATTGTACACTCAAGAAATGTACATCAAAAACTACACATTTTCAGTGTACACTCAAGAAATGTACATCAAAAACTACTCATTTTCATTGTACACTCAAGAAATGTACATCAAAAACTACACATCTTCATTGTACACTCAAGAAATGTACATCAAAAACTACACATTTTCATTGTACACTCAAGAAATGTACATCAAAAACTACACATTTTCATTGTACACTCAAGTAATGTACATCAAAAACTATTCATTTTCAGTGTACACTCAAGTAATGTACATCAAAAACTACACATTTTCATTGTACACTCAAGAAATGTACACCAAGAACTACACATTTTCATTGTACACTCAAGAAATGTACATCAAAAGCTACACATTTTCATTGTACACTCAAGTAATGTACATCAAAAACTACACATTTTCAGTGTACACTCAAGTAACGTACATTAAAACTACACATTTTCATTGTACACTCAAGAAATGTACATCAAAAACTACACATTTTCATTGTACACTCAAGAAATGTACATCAAAAACTACACATTTTCAGTGTACACTCAAGAAATGTACATCAAAACTAACACATTTTCATTGTACACTCAAGAAATGTACATCAAAAACAACACATTTTCATTGTACACTCAAGAAATGTACATCAAAAACTACACATTTTCATTGTACACTCAAGAAATGTACATCAAAAACTACACATTTTCATTGTACACTCAAGAAATGTACATCAAAAACTACACATTTTCAGTGTACACTCAAGAAATGTACATCAAAAACTACACATTTTCATTGTACACTCAAGAAATGTACATCAAAAACTACACATTTTCATTGTACACTCAAGAAATGTACATCAAAAACTACACATTTTCATTGTACACTCAAGAAATGTACATCAAAAACTACACATTTTCATTGTACACTCAAGAAATGTACATCAAAAACTACACATTTTCATTGTACACTCAAGAAATGTACATCAAAAACTACACATTTTCATTGTACACTCAAGTAATGTACATCAAAAACTACACATTTTCAGTGTACACTCAAGAAATATACATCAAAAACTACACATTTTCATTGTACACTCAAGAAATATACATCAAAAACTACACATTTTCATTGTATATACAAGAAATGTACATCAAAAACTACACATTTTCAGTGTACAATCAAGTAATGTACATCAAAAACTACACATTTTCATTGTATATACAAGTAATGTACATCAAAAACTACACATTTTCAGTGTACACTCAAGAAATATACATCAAAAACTACACATTTTCATTGTATATACAAGTAATGTACATCAAAAACTACACATTTTCAGTGTACATTCAAGTAATGTACATCAAAAACTACACATTTTCAGTGTACACTCAAGTAATGTACATCAAAAACTACACATTTTCATTGTATATACAAGTAATGTACATCAAAAACTACACATTTTCAGTGTACACTCAAGCAATGTACATCAAAAACTACACATTTTCATTGTATATACAAGAAATGTACATCAAAAACTACACATTTTCATTGTACACTCAAGAAATGTACATCAAAAACTACACATTTTCAGTGTACACTCAAGAAATGTACATCAAAACTAACACATTTTCATTGTACACTCAAGAAATGTACATCAAAAACTACACATTTTCATTGTACACTCAAGAAATGTACATCAAAAACTACACATTTTCATTGTACACTCAAGAAATGTACATCAAAAACTATACATTTTCATTGTACACTCAAGAAATGTACATCAAAAACTACACATTTTCATTGTACACTCAAGTAATGTACATCAAAAACTACACATTTTCAGTGTACACTCAAGTAATGTACATCAAAAACTACACATTTTCATTGTACACTCAAGAAATGTACATCAAAAACTACACATTTTCATTGTACACTCAAGAAATGTACATCAAACACTACACATTTTCAGTGTGCACTCAAGAAATGTACATCAAAACTAACACATTTTCATTGTACACTCAAGAAATGTACATCAAAAACTACACATTTTCATTGTACACTCAAGAAATGTACATCAAAAACTACACATTTTCATTGTACACTCAAGAAATGTACCTTAAAAAATACACATTTTCATTGTACACTCAAGAAATGTACATCAAAAACTACACATTTTCATTGTACACTCAAGAAATGTACATCAAAAACTACACATTTTCAGTGTACACTCAAGAAATGTACATCAAAAACTACACATTTTCATTGTACACTCAAGAAATGTACATCAAAAACTACACATTTTCATTGTACACTCAAGAAATGTACATCAAAAACTACACATTTTCATTGTACACTCAAGAAATGTACATCAAAAACTACACATTTTCATTGTACACTCAAGAAATATACATCAAAAACTACACATTTTCATTGTATATACAAGAAATGTACATCAAAAACTACACATTTTCAGTGTACACTCAAGTAATGTACATCAAAAACTACACATTTTCATTGTACACTCAAGAAATGTACATCAAAAACTACACATTTTCATTGTACACTCAAGAAATGTGCATCAAAAACTACACATTTTCATTGTACACTCAAGTAATGTACATCAAAAACTACACATTTTCAGTGTACACTCAAGTAATGTACATCAAAAACTACACATTTTCATTGTACACTCAAGAAATGTACATCAAAAACTACACATTTTCATTGTACACTCAAGAAATGTACATCAAAAACTACACATTTTCAGTGTACACTCAAGAAATGTACATCAAAACTAACACATTTTCATTGTACACTCAAGAAATGTACATCAAAAACTACACATTTTCATTGTACACTCAAGAAATGTACATCAAAAACTACACATTTTCATTGTACACTCAAGAAATGTACATCAAAAACTACACATTTTCATTGTACACTCAAGAAATGTACATCAAAAACTACACATTTTCATTGTACACTCAAGAAATGTACATAAAAAACTACACATTTTCAGTGTACACTCAAGAAATGTACATCAAAAACTACACATTTTCATTGTACACTCAAGTAATGTACATCAAAAACTACACATTTTCATTGTACACTCAAGAAATGTACATCAAAAACTACACATTTTCATTGTACACTCAAGTCATGTACATCAAAAACTACACATTTTCATTGTACACTCAAGAAATGTACATCAAAAACTACACATTTTCATTGTACACTCAAGAAATGTACATCAAAAACTACACATTTTCATTGTACACTCAAGAAATGTACATCAAAAACTACACATTTTCATTGTACACTCAAGAAATGTACATTAAAAACTACACATTTTCATTGTACACTCAAGTAATGTACATCAAAAACTACACATTTTCAGTGTACACTCAAGAAATATACATCAAAAACTACACATTTTCATTGTACACTCAAGAAATATACATCAAAAACTACACATTTTCATTGTATATACAAGAAATGTACATCAAAAACTACACATTTTCAGTCTACACTCAAGTAATGTACATCAAAAACTACACATTTTCATTGTATATACAAGTAATGTACATCAAAAACTACACATTTTCAGTGTACACTCAAGAAATATACATCAAAAACTACACATTTTCATTGTATATACAAGTAATGTACATCAAAAACTACACATTTTCAGTGTACATTCAAGTAATGTACATCAAAAACTACACATTTTCAGTGTACACTCAAGTAATGTACATCAAAAACTACACATTTTCATTGTATATACAAGTAATGTACATCAAAAACTACACATTTTCAGTGTACACTCAAGCAATGTACATCAAAAACTACACATTTTCATTGTATATACAAGAAATGTGCATCAAAAACTACACATTTTCATTGTACACTCAAGAAATGTACATCAAAAACTACACATTTTCAGTGTACACTCAAGAAATGTACATCAAAACTAACACATTTTCATTGTACACTCAAGAAATGTACATCAAAAACTACACATTTTCATTGTACACTCAAGAAATGTACATCAAAAACTACACATTTTCATTGTACACTCAAGAAATGTACATCAAAAACTACACATTTTCATTGTACACTCAAGAAATGTACATCAAAAACTACACATTTTCATTGTACACTCAAGTAATGTACATCAAAAACTACACATTTTCAGTGTACACTCAAGTAATGTACATCAAAAACTACACATTTTCATTGTATATACAAGTAATGTACATCAAAAACTACACATTTTCATTGTATATACAAGTAATGTACATCAAAAACTACACATTTTCAGTGTACACTCAAGAAATATACATCAAAAACTACACATTTTCATTGTATATACAAGTAATGTACATCAAAAACTACACATTTTCAGTGTACACTCAAGAAATATACATAAAAAACTACACATTTTCATTGTACACTCAAGAAATATACATCAAAAACTACACATTTTCATTCTATATACAAGAAATGTACATCAAAAACTACACATTTTCAGTGTACACTCAAGTAATGTACATCAAGAACTACACATTTTCATTGTATATACAAGTAATGTACATCAAAAACTACACATTTTCAGTGTACACTCAAGAAATATACATAAAAAACTACACATTTTCATTGTATATACAAGTAATGTACATCAAAAACTACACATTTTCAGTGTACATTCAAGTAATGTACATCAAAAACTACACATTTTCAGTGTACACTCAAGTAATGTACATCAAAAACTACACATTTTCATTGTATATACAAGTAATGTACATCAAAAACTACACATTTTCAGTGTACACTCAAGCAATGTACATCAAAAACTACACATTTTCATTGTATATACAAGAAATGTACATCAAAAACTACACATTTTCATTGTACACTCAAGAAATGTACATCAAAAACTACACATTTTCAGTGTACACTCAAGAAATGTACATCAAAACTAACACATTTTCATTGTACACTCAAGAAATGTACATCAAAAACTACACATTTTCATTGTACACTCAAGAAATGTACATCAAAAACTACACATTTTCGTTGTACACTCCAGAAATGTACATCAAAAA
Organism: Tenodera sinensis; assembly: GCA_030765045.1. Lineage (NCBI taxonomy): Eukaryota > Metazoa > Arthropoda > Insecta > Mantodea > Mantidae > Tenodera > Tenodera sinensis. The sequence continues at coordinate 109,105,895 of CM060970.1, read as the reverse complement.
CTACACATTTTCAGTGTACACTCAAGAAATGTACATCAAAAACTACACATCTTCATTGTACACTCAAGAAATGTACATCAAAAACTACACATTTTCAGTGTACACTCAAGAAATGTACATCAAAAACTACACATTTTCATTGTACACTCAAGAAATGTACATCAAAAACTACACATTTTCATTGTACACTCAAGAAATGTACATCAAAAACTACACATTTTCATTGTACACTCAAGAAATGTACATCAAAAACTACACATTTTCATTGTACACTCAAGTAATGTACATCAAAAACTACACATTTTCAGTGTACACTCAAGAAATATACATCAAAAACTACACATTTTCATTGTACACTCAAGAAATATACATCAAAAACTACACATTTTCATTGTATATACAAGAAATGTACATCAAAAACTACACATTTTCAGTGTACACTCAAGTAATGTACATCAAAAACTACACATTTTCATTGTATATACAAGTAATGTACATCAAAAACTACACATTTTCAGTGTACACTCAAGAAATATACATCAAAAACTACACATTTTCATTGTATATACAAGTAATGTACATCAAAAACTACACATTTTCAGTGTACATTCAAGTAATGTACATCAAAAACTACACATTTTCAGTGTACACTCAAGTAATGTACATCAAAAACTACACATTTTCATTGTATATACAAGTAATGTACATCAAAAACTACACATTTTCAGTGTACACTCAAGCAATGTACATCAAAAACTACACATTTTCATTGTATATACAAGAAATGTACATCAAAAACTACACATTTTCATTGTACACTCAAGAAATGTACATCAAAAACTACACATTTTCAGTGTACACTCAAGAAATGTACATCAAAACTAACACATTTTCATTGTACACTCAAGAAATGTACATCAAAAACTACACATTTTCATTGTACACTCAAGAAATGTACATCAAAAACTACACATTTTCATTGTACACTCAAGAAATGTACATCAAAAACTATACATTTTCATTGTACACTCAAGAAATGTACATCAAAAACTACACATTTTCATTGTACACTCAAGTAATGTACATCAAAAACTACACATTTTCAGTGTACACTCAAGTAATGTACATCAAAAACTACACATTTTCATTGTACACTCAAGAAATGTACATCAAAAACTACACATTTTCATTGTACACTCAAGAAATGTACATCAAACACTACACATTTTCAGTGTGCACTCAAGAAATGTACATCAAAACTAACACATTTTCATTGTACACTCAAGAAATGTACATCAAAAACTACACATTTTCATTGTACACTCAAGAAATGTACATCAAAAACTACACATTTTCATTGTACACTCAAGAAATGTACCTTAAAAAATACACATTTTCATTGTACACTCAAGAAATGTACATCAAAAACTACACATTTTCATTGTACACTCAAGAAATGTACATCAAAAACTACACATTTTCAGTGTACACTCAAGAAATGTACATCAAAAACTACACATTTTCATTGTACACTCAAGAAATGTACATCAAAAACTACACATTTTCATTGTACACTCAAGAAATGTACATCAAAAACTACACATTTTCATTGTACACTCAAGAAATGTACATCAAAAACTACACATTTTCATTGTACACTCAAGAAATATACATCAAAAACTACACATTTTCATTGTATATACAAGAAATGTACATCAAAAACTACACATTTTCAGTGTACACTCAAGTAATGTACATCAAAAACTACACATTTTCATTGTACACTCAAGAAATGTACATCAAAAACTACACATTTTCATTGTACACTCAAGAAATGTGCATCAAAAACTACACATTTTCATTGTACACTCAAGTAATGTACATCAAAAACTACACATTTTCAGTGTACACTCAAGTAATGTACATCAAAAACTACACATTTTCATTGTACACTCAAGAAATGTACATCAAAAACTACACATTTTCATTGTACACTCAAGAAATGTACATCAAAAACTACACATTTTCAGTGTACACTCAAGAAATGTACATCAAAACTAACACATTTTCATTGTACACTCAAGAAATGTACATCAAAAACTACACATTTTCATTGTACACTCAAGAAATGTACATCAAAAACTACACATTTTCATTGTACACTCAAGAAATGTACATCAAAAACTACACATTTTCATTGTACACTCAAGAAATGTACATCAAAAACTACACATTTTCATTGTACACTCAAGAAATGTACATAAAAAACTACACATTTTCAGTGTACACTCAAGAAATGTACATCAAAAACTACACATTTTCATTGTACACTCAAGTAATGTACATCAAAAACTACACATTTTCCTTGTACACTCAAGAAATGTACATCAAAAACTACACATTTTCATTGTACACTCAAGTCATGTACATCAAAAACTACACATTTTCATTGTACACTCAAGAAATGTACATCAAAAACTACACATTTTCATTGTACACTCAAGAAATGTACATCAAAAACTACACATTTTCATTGTACACTCAAGAAATGTACATCAAAAACTACACATTTTCATTGTACACTCAAGAAATGTACATTAAAAACTACACATTTTCATTGTACACTCAAGTAATGTACATCAAAAACTACACATTTTCAGTGTACACTCAAGAAATATACATCAAAAACTACACATTTTCATTGTACACTCAAGAAATATACATCAAAAACTACACATTTTCATTGTATATACAAGAAATGTACATCAAAAACTACACATTTTCAGTCTACACTCAAGTAATGTACATCAAAAACTACACATTTTCATTGTATATACAAGTAATGTACATCAAAAACTACACATTTTCAGTGTACACTCAAGAAATATACATCAAAAACTACACATTTTCATTGTATATACAAGTAATGTACATCAAAAACTACACATTTTCAGTGTACATTCAAGTAATGTACATCAAAAACTACACATTTTCAGTGTACACTCAAGTAATGTACATCAAAAACTACACATTTTCATTGTATATACAAGTAATGTACATCAAAAACTACACATTTTCAGTGTACACTCAAGCAATGTACATCAAAAACTACACATTTTCATTGTATATACAAGAAATGTGCATCAAAAACTACACATTTTCATTGTACACTCAAGAAATGTACATCAAAAACTACACATTTTCAGTGTACACTCAAGAAATGTACATCAAAACTAACACATTTTCATTGTACACTCAAGAAATGTACATCAAAAACTACACATTTTCATTGTACACTCAAGAAATGTACATCAAAAACTACACATTTTCATTGTACACTCAAGAAATGTACATCAAAAACTACACATTTTCATTGTACACTCAAGAAATGTACATCAAAAACTACACATTTTCATTGTACACTCAAGTAATGTACATCAAAAACTACACATTTTCAGTGTACACTCAAGTAATGTACATCAAAAACTACACATTTTCATTGTATATACAAGTAATGTACATCAAAAACTACACATTTTCATTGTATATACAAGTAATGTACATCAAAAACTACACATTTTCAGTGTACACTCAAGAAATATACATCAAAAACTACACATTTTCATTGTATATACAAGTAATGTACATCAAAAACTACACATTTTCAGTGTACACTCAAGAAATATACATAAAAAACTACACATTTTCATTGTACACTCAAGAAATATACATCAAAAACTACACATTTTCATTCTATATACAAGAAATGTACATCAAAAACTACACATTTTCAGTGTACACTCAAGTAATGTACATCAAGAACTACACATTTTCATTGTATATACAAGTAATGTACATCAAAAACTACACATCTTCAGTGTACACTCAAGAAATATACATAAAAAACTACACATTTTCATTGTATATACAAGTAATGTACATCAAAAACTACACATTTTCAGTGTACATTCAAGTAATGTACATCAAAAACTACACATTTTCAGTGTACACTCAAGTAATGTACATCAAAAACTACACATTTTCATTGTATATACAAGTAATGTACATCAAAAACTACACATTTTCAGTGTACACTCAAGCAATGTACATAAAAAACTACACATTTTCATTGTATATACAAGAAATGTACATCAAAAACTACACATTTTCATTGTACACTCAAGAAATGTACATCAAAAACTACACATTTTCAGTGTACACTCAAGAAATGTACATCAAAACTAACACATTTTCATTGTACACTCAAGAAATGTACATAAAAAACTACACATTTTCATTGTACACTCAAGAAATGTACATCAAAAACTACACATTTTCGTTGTACACTCCAGAAATGTACATCAAAAACTACACATTTTCAGTGTACACTCAAGAAATGTACATCAAAAACTACACATCTTCATTGTACACTCAAGAAATGTACATCAAAAACTACACATTTTCAGTGTACACTCAAGAAATGTACATCAAAAACTACACATTTTCATTGTACACTCAAGAAATGTACATCAAAAACTACACATCTTCATTGTACACTCAAGAAATGTACATCAAAAACTACACATTTTCATTGTACACTCAAGAAATGTACATCAAAAACTACACATTTTCAGTGTACACTCAAGTAATGTACATTAAAAACTACACATTTTCATTGTACACTCAAGTAATGTACTTAAAAAGCTACACATTTTCAGTGTACACTCAAGTAATGTACATCAAAAACTACACATTTTCATTGTACACTCAAGAAATGTACACCAAGAACTACACATTTTCATTGTACACTCAAGAAATGTACATCAAAAGCTACACATTTTCATTGTACACTCAAGTAATGTACATCAAAAACTACACATTTTCAGTGTACACTCAAGTAACGTACATCAAAAACTACACATTTTCATTGTACACTCAAGAAATGTACATCAAAAACTACACATTTTCATTGTACACTCAAGAAATGTACATCAAAAACTACACATTTTCAGTGTACACTCAAGAAATGTACATCAAAACTAACACATTTTCATTGTACACTCAAGAAATGTACATCAAAAACAACACATTTTCATTGTACACTCAAGAAATGTACATCAAAAACTACACATTTTCATTGTACACTCAAGAAATGTACATCAAAAACTACACATTTTCATTGTACACTCAAGAAATGTACATCAAAAACTACACATTTTCATTGTACACTCAAGAAATGTACATCAAAAACTACACATTTTCAGTGTACACTCAAGAAATGTACATCAAAAACTACACATTTTCATTGTACACTCAAGAAATGTACATCAAAAACTACACATTTTCATTGTACACTCAAGAAATGTACATCAAAAACTACACATTTTCATTGTACAGTCAAGAAATGTACATCAAAAACTACACATTTTCATTGTACACTCAAGAAATGTACATCAAAAACTACACATTTTCATTGTACACTCAAGAAATGTACATCAAAAACTACACATTTTCATTGTACACTCAAGTAATGTACATCAAAAACTACACATTTTCAGTGTACACTCAAGAAATATACATCAAAAACTACACATTTTCATTGTACACTCAAGAAATATACATCAAAAACTACACATTTTCATTGTATATACAAGAAATGTACATCAAAAACTACACATTTTCAGTGTACACTCAAGTAATGTACATCAAAAACTACACATTTTCATTGTATATACAAGTAATGTACATCAAAAACTACACATTTTCAGTGTACACTCAAGAAATATACATCAAAAACTACACATTTTCATTGTATATACAAGTAATGTACATCAAAAACTACACATTTTCAGTGTACATTCAAGTAATGTACATCAAAAACTACACATTTTCAGTGTACACTCAAGTAATGTACATCAAAAACTACACATTTTCATTGTATATACAAGTAATGTACATCAAAAACTACACATTTTCAGTGTACACTCAAGCAATGTACATCAAAAACTACACATTTTCATTGTATATACAAGAAATGTACATCAAAAACTACACATTTTCATTGTACACTCAAGAAATGTACATCAAAAACTACACATTTTCAGTGTACACTCAAGAAATGTACATCAAAACTAACACATTTTCATTGTACACTCAAGAAATGTACATCAAAAACTACACATTTTCATTGTACACTCAAGAAATGTACATCAAAAACTACACATTTTCATTGTACACTCAAGAAATGTACATCAAAAACTATACATTTTCATTGTACACTCAAGAAATGTACATCAAAAACTACACATTTTCATTGTACACTCAAGTAATGTACATCAAAAACTACACATTTTCAGTGTACACTCAAGTAATGTACATCAAAAACTACACATTTTCATTGTACACTCAAGAAATGTACATCAAAAACTACACATTTTCATTGTACACTCAAGAAATGTACATCAAAAACTACACATTTTCAGTGTACACTCAAGAAATGTACATCAAAACTAACACATTTTCATTGTACACTCAAGAAATGTACATCAAAAACTACACATTTTCATTGTACACTCAAGAAATGTACATCAAAAACTACACATTTTCATTGTACACTCAAGAAATGTACCTTAAAAAATACACATTTTCATTGTACACTCAAGAAATGTACATCAAAAACTACACATTTTCATTGTACACTCAAGAAATGTACATAAAAAACTACACATTTTCAGTGTACACTCAAGAAATGTACATCAAAAACTACACATTTTCATTGTACACTCAAGAAATGTACATCAAAAACTACACATTTTCATTGTACACTCAAGAAATGTACATCAAAAACTACACATTTTCATTGTACACTCAAGAAATGTACATCAAAAAACTACACATTTTCATTGTACACTCAAGAAATGTACATCAAAAACTACACATTTTCATTGTACACTCAAGAAATGTACATCAAAAACTACACATTTTCATTGTACACTCAAGAAATGTACATCAAAAACTACACATTTTCAGTGTACACTCAAGAAATGTACATCAAAACTAACACATTTTCATTGTACACTCAAGAAATGTACATCAAAAACTACACATTTTCAGTGTACACTCAAGTAATGTACATCAAAAACTACACATTTTCATTGTATATACAAGTAATGTACATCAAAAACTACACATTTTCAGTGTACACTCAAGAAATACACATCAAAAACTACACATTTTCATTGTATATACAAGTAATGAACATCAAAAACTACACATTTTCAGTGTACATTCAAGTAATGTACATCAAAAACTACACATTTTCAGTGTACACTCAAGTAATGTACATCAAAAACTACACATTTTCATTGTATATACAAGTAATGTACATCAAAAACTACACATTTTCAGTGTACACTCAAGCAATGTACATCAAAAACTACACATTTTCATTGTATATACAAGAAATGTACATCAAAAACTACACATTTTCATTGTACACTCAAGAAATGTACATCAAAAACTACACATTTTCATTGTACACTCAAGAAATGTACATAAAAAACTACACATTTTCAGTGTACACTCAAGAAATGTACATCAAAACTAACACATCTTCATTGTACACTCAAGAAATGTACATCAAAAACTACACATTTTCATTGTACACTCAAGAAATGTACATCAAAAACTACACATTTTCATTGTACACTCAAGAAATGTACATCAAAAACTACACATATTCATTGTACACTCAAGAAATGTACATCAAACACTACACATTTTCAGTGTACACTCAAGAAATGTACATCAAAAACTACACATTTTCATTGTACACTCAAGAAATGTACATCAAAAACTACACATTTTCATTGTACACTCAAGAAATGTACATCAAAAACTACACATTTTCATTGTACACTCAAGAAATGTACATCAAAAACTACACATTTTCAATGTACACTCAAGTAATGTACATCAAAAACTACACATTTTCATTGTACACTCAAGTAATGTACATCAAAAACTACACATTTTCAGTGTACACTCAAGTAATGTACATCAAAAACTACACATTGTCATTGTACACTCAAGAAATGTACATCAAAAACTACACATTTTAATTGTACACTCAAGAAATGTACATCAAAAACTACACATTTTCACTGTACACTCAAGCAATGTACATCAAAAACTACACATTTTCATTGTATATACAAGAAATGTACATCAAAAACTACACATTTTCATTGTACACTCAAGAAATGTACATCAAAAACTACACATTTTCATTGTACACTCAAGAAATGTACATCAAAAACTACACATTTTCAGTGTACACTCAAGAAATGTACATCAAAACTAACACATTTTCATTGTACACTCAAGAAATGTACATCAAAAACTACACATTTTCATTGTACACTCAAGAAATGTACATCAAAAACTACACATTTTCATTGTACACTCAAGAAATGTACATCAAAAACTACACATTTTCATTGTACACTCAAGAAATGTACATCAAAAACTACACATTTTCATTGTACACTCAAGAAATGTACATCAAAAACTACACATTTTCATTGTACACTCAAGAAATGTACATCAAAAACTACACATTTTCATTGTACACTCAAGAAATGTACATCAAAAACTACACATTTTCATTGTACACTCAAGTAATGTACATCAAAAACTACACATTTTCAGTGTACACTCAAGAAATATACATCAAAAACTACACATTTTCATTGTACACTCAAGAAATATACATCAAAAACTACACATTTTCATTGTATATACAAGAAATGTACATCAAAAACTACACATTTTCAGTGTACACTCAAGTAATGTACATCAAAAACTACACATTTTCATTGTATATACAAGTAATGTACATCAAAAACTACACATTTTCAGTGTACACTCAAGAAATATACATCAAAAACTACACATTTTCATTGTGTATACAAGAAATGTACATCAAAAACTACACATTTTCAGTGTACACTCAAGTAATGTACATCAAAAACTACACATTTTCATTGTATATACAAGTAATGTACATCAAAAACTACACATTTTCAGTGTACACTCAAGAAATATACATCAAAAACTACACATTTTCATTGTATATACAAGTAATGTACATCAAAAACTACACATTTTCAGTGTACATTCAAGTAATGTACATCAAAAACTACACATTTTCAGTGTACACTCAAGTAATGTACATCAAAAACTACACATTTTCATTGTATATACAAGCAATGTACATCAAAAACTACACATTTCCAGTGTACACTCAAGCAATGTACATCAAAAACTACACATTTTCATTGTATATACAAGAAATGTACATAAAAAACTACACATTTTCATTGTACACTCAAGAAATGTACATCAAAAACTACACATTTTCATTGTACACTCAAGAAATGTACATCAAAAACTACACATTTTCAGTGTACACTCAAGAAATGTACATCAAAACTAACACATTTTCATTGTACACTCAAGAAATGTACATCAAAAACTACACATTTTCATTGTACACTCAAGAAATGTACATCAAAAACTACACATTTTCGTTGTACACTCAAGAAATGTACATCAAAAACTACACATTTTCAGTGTACACTCAAGAAATGTACATCAAAAACTACACATTTTCATTGTACACTCAAGAAATGTACATCAAAAACTACACATTTTCAGTGTACACTCAAGAAATGTACATCAAAAACTACACATTTTCATTGTACACTCAAGAAATGTACATCAAAAACTACACATTTTCATTGTACACTCAAGAAATGTACATCAAAAACTACACATTTTCATTGTACACTCAAGAAATGTACATCAAAAACTACACATTTTCAGTGTACACTCAAGTAATGTACATCAAAAACTACACATTTTCATTGTACACTCAAGTAATGTACATCAAAAACTACACATTTTCAGTGTACACTCAAGTAATGTACATCAAAAACTACACATTTTCATTGTACACTCAAGAAATGTACATCAAAAACTACACATTTTCATTGTACACTCAAGAAATGTACATCAAAAACTACACATTTTCATTGTACACTCAAGTAATGTACATCAAAAACTACACATTTTCAGTGTACACTCAAGTAATGTACATCAAAAACTACACATTTTCATTGTACACTCAAGAAATGTACATCAAAAACTACACATTTTCATTGTACACTCAAGAAATGTACATCAAAAACTACACATTTTCAGTGTACACTCAAGAAATGTACATCAAAACTAACACATTTTCATTGTACACTCAAGAAATGTACATCAAAAACTACACATTTTCATTGTACACTCAAGAAATGTACATCAAAAACTACACATTTTCATTGTACACTCAAGAAATGTACATCAAAAACTACACATTTTCATTGTACACTCAAGAAATGTACATCAAAAACTACACATTTTCATTGTACACTCAAGAAATGTACATCAAAAACTACACATTTTCAGTGTACACTCAAGAAATGTACATCAAAAACTACACATTTTCATTGTACACTCAAGAAATGTACATCAAAAACTACACATTTTCATTGTACACTCAAGAAATGTACATCAAAAACTACACATTTTCATTGTACACTCAAGAAATGTACATCAAAAACTACACATTTTCATTGTACACTCAAGAAATGTACATCAAAAACTACACATTTTCATTGTACACTCAAGTAATGTACATCAAAAACTACACATTTTCAGTGTACACTCAAGAAATATACATCAAAAACTACACATTTTCATTGTACACTCAAGAAATATACATCAAAAACTACACATTTTCATTGTATATACAAGAAATGTACATCAAAAACTACACATTTTCAGTGTACACTCAAGTAATGTACATCAAAAACTACACATTTTCATTGTATATACAAGTAATGTACATCAAAAACTACACATTTTCAGTGTACACTCAAGAAATATACATCAAAAACTACACATTTTCATTGTATATACAAGTAATGTACATCAAAAACTACACATTTTCAGTGTACATTCAAGTAATGTACATCAAAAACTACACATTTTCAGTGTACACTCAAGTAATGTACATCAAAAACTACACATTTTCATTGTATATACAAGTAATGTACATCAAAAACTACACATTTTCAGTGTACACTCAAGCAATGTACATCAAAAACTACACATTTTCATTGTATATACAAGAAATGTACATCAAAAACTACACATTTTCATTGTACACTCAAGAAATGTACATCAAAAACTACACATTTTCAGTGTACACTCAAGAAATGTACATCAAAACTAACACATTTTCATTGTACACTCAAGAAATGTACATCAAAAACTACACATTTTCATTGTACACTCAAGAAATGTACATCAAAAACTACACATTTTCATTGTACACTCAAGAAATGTACATCAAAAACTATACATTTTCATTGTACACTCAAGAAATGTACATCAAAAACTACACATTTTCATTGTACACTCAAGTAATGTACATCAAAAACTACACATTTTCAGTGTACACTCAAGTAATGTACATCAAAAACTACACATTTTCATTGTACACTCAAGAAATGTACATCAAAAACTACACATTTTCATTGTACACTCAAGAAATGTACATCAAAAACTACACATTTTCAGTGTACACTCAAGAAATGTACATCAAAACTAACACATTTTCATTGTACACTCAAGAAATGTACATCAAAAACTACACATTTTCATTGTACACTCAAGAAATGTACATCAAAAACTACACATTTTCATTGTACACTCAAGAAATGTACCTTAAAAAATACACATTTTCATTGTACACTCAAGAAATGTACATCAAAAACTACACATTTTCATTGTACACTCAAGAAATGTACATAAAAAACTACACATTTTCAGTGTACACTCAAGAAATGTACATCAAAAACTACACATTTTCATTGTACACTCAAGAAATGTACATCAAAAACTACACATTTTCATTGTACACTCAAGAAATGTACATCAAAAACTACACATTTTCATTGTACACTCAAGAAATGTACATCAAAAACTACACATTTTCATTGTACACTCAAGAAATGTACATCAAAAACTACACATTTTCATTGTACACTCAAGAAATGTACATCAAAAACTACACATTTTCATTGTACACTCAAGAAATGTACATCAAAAACTACACATTTTCAGTGTACACTCAAGAAATGTACATCAAAACTAACACATTTTCATTGTACACTCAAGAAATGTACATCAAAAACTACACATTTTCAGTGTACACTCAAGTAATGTACATCAAAAACTACACATTTTCATTGTATATACAAGTAATGTACATCAAAAACTACACATTTTCAGTGTACACTCAAGAAATACACATCAAAAACTACACATTTTCATTGTATATACAAGTAATGAACATCAAAAACTACACATTTTCAGTGTACATTCAAGTAATGTACATCAAAAACTACACATTTTCAGTGTACACTCAAGTAATGTACATCAAAAACTACACATTTTCATTGTATATACAAGTAATGTACATCAAAAACTACACATTTTCAGTGTACACTCAAGCAATGTACATCAAAAACTACACATTTTCATTGTATATACAAGAAATGTACATCAAAAACTACACATTTTCATTGTACACTCAAGAAATGTACATCAAAAACTACACATTTTCATTGTACACTCAAGAAATGTACATAAAAAACTACACATTTTCAGTGTACACTCAAGAAATGTACATCAAAACTAACACATCTTCATTGTACACTCAAGAAATGTACATCAAAAACTACACATTTTCATTGTACACTCAAGAAATGTACATCAAAAACTACACATTTTCATTGTACACTCAAGAAATGTACATCAAAAACTACACATATTCATTGTACACTCAAGAAATGTACATCAAACACTACACATTTTCAGTGTACACTCAAGAAATGTACATCAAAAACTACACATTTTCATTGTACACTCAAGAAATGTACATCAAAAACTACACATTTTCATTGTACACTCAAGAAATGTACATCAAAAACTACACATTTTCATTGTACACTCAAGAAATGTACATCAAAAACTACACATTTTCAATGTACACTCAAGTAATGTACATCAAAAACTACACATTTTCATTGTACACTCAAGTAATGTACATCAAAAACTACACATTTTCAGTGTACACTCAAGTAATGTACATCAAAAACTACACATTGTCATTGTACACTCAAGAAATGTACATCAAAAACTACACATTTTAATTGTACACTCAAGAAATGTACATCAAAAACTACACATTTTCACTGTACACTCAAGCAATGTACATCAAAAACTACACATTTTCATTGTATATACAAGAAATGTACATCAAAAACTACACATTTTCATTGTACACTCAAGAAATGTACATCAAAAACTACACATTTTCATTGTACACTCAAGAAATGTACATCAAAAACTACACATTTTCAGTGTACACTCAAGAAATGTACATCAAAACTAACACATTTTCATTGTACACTCAAGAAATGTACATCAAAAACTACACATTTTCATTGTACACTCAAGAAATGTACATCAAAAACTACACATTTTCATTGTACACTCAAGAAATGTACATCAAAAACTACACATTTTCATTGTACACTCAAGAAATGTACATCAAAAACTACACATTTTCATTGTACACTCAAGAAATGTACATCAAAAACTACACATTTTCATTGTACACTCAAGAAATGTACATCAAAAACTACACATTTTCATTGTACACTCAAGAAATGTACATCAAAAACTACACATTTTCATTGTACACTCAAGTAATGTACATCAAAAACTACACATTTTCAGTGTACACTCAAGAAATATACATCAAAAACTACACATTTTCATTGTACACTCAAGAAATATACATCAAAAACTACACATTTTCATTGTATATACAAGAAATGTACATCAAAAACTACACATTTTCAGTGTACACTCAAGTAATGTACATCAAAAACTACACATTTTCATTGTATATACAAGTAATGTACATCAAAAACTACACATTTTCAGTGTACACTCAAGAAATATACATCAAAAACTACACATTTTCATTGTGTATACAAGAAATGTACATCAAAAACTACACATTTTCAGTGTACACTCAAGTAATGTACATCAAAAACTACACATTTTCATTGTATATACAAGTAATGTACATCAAAAACTACACATTTTCAGTGTACACTCAAGAAATATACATCAAAAACTACACATTTTCATTGTATATACAAGTAATGTACATCAAAAACTACACATTTTCAGTGTACATTCAAGTAATGTACATCAAAAACTACACATTTTCAGTGTACACTCAAGTAATGTACATCAAAAACTACACATTTTCATTGTATATACAAGCAATGTACATCAAAAACTACACATTTCCAGTGTACACTCAAGCAATGTACATCAAAAACTACACATTTTCATTGTATATACAAGAAATGTACATAAAAAACTACACATTTTCATTGTACACTCAAGAAATGTACATCAAAAACTACACATTTTCATTGTACACTCAAGAAATGTACATCAAAAACTACACATTTTCAGTGTACACTCAAGAAATGTACATCAAAACTAACACATTTTCATTGTACACTCAAGAAATGTACATCAAAAACTACACATTTTCATTGTACACTCAAGAAATGTACATCAAAAACTACACATTTTCGTTGTACACTCAAGAAATGTACATCAAAAACTACACATTTTCAGTGTACACTCAAGAAATGTACATCAAAAACTACACATTTTCATTGTACACTCAAGAAATGTACATCAAAAACTACACATTTTCAGTGTACACTCAAGAAATGTACATCAAAAACTACACATTTTCATTGTACACTCAAGAAATGTACATCAAAAACTACACATTTTCATTGTACACTCAAGAAATGTACATCAAAAACTACACATTTTCATTGTACACTCAAGAAATGTACATCAAAAACTACACATTTTCAGTGTACACTCAAGTAATGTACATCAAAAACTACACATTTTCATTGTACACTCAAGTAATGTACATCAAAAACTACACATTTTCAGTGTACACTCAAGTAATGTACATCAAAAACTACACATTTTCATTGTACACTCAAGAAATGTACATCAAAAACTACACATTTTCATTGTACACTCAAGAAATGTACATCAAAAACTACACATTTTCATTGTACACTCAAGTAATGTACATCAAAAACTACACATTTTCAGTGTACACTCAAGTAATGTACATCAAAAACTACACATTTTCATTGTACACTCAAGAAATGTACATCAAAAACTACACATTTTCATTGTACACTCAAGAAATGTACATCAAAAACTACACATTTTCAGTGTACACTCAAGAAATGTACATCAAAACTAACACATTTTCATTGTACACTCAAGAAATGTACATCAAAAACTACACATTTTCATTGTACACTCAAGAAATGTACATCAAAAACTACACATTTTCATTGTACACTCAAGAAATGTACATCAAAAACTACACATTTTCATTGTACACTCAAGAAATGTACATCAAAAACTACACATTTTCATTGTACACTCAAGAAATGTACATCAAAAACTACACATTTTCAGTGTACACTCAAGAAATGTACATCAAAAACTACACATTTTCATTGTACACTCAAGAAATGTACATCAAAAACTACACATTTTCATTGTACACTCAAGAAATGTACATCAAAAACTACACATTTTCATTGTACACTCAAGAAATGTACATCAAAAACTACACATTTTCATTGTACACTCAAGAAATGTACATCAAAAACTACACATTTTCATTGTACACTCAAGAAATGTACATCAAAAACTACACATTTTCATTGTACACTCAAGAAATGTACATCAAAAACTACACATTTTCATTGTACACTCAAGAAATGTACATCAAAACTAACACATTTTCATTGTACACTCAAGAAATGTACATCAAAAACTACACATTTTCATTGTACACTCAAGAAATGTACATCAAAAACTACACATTTTCAGTGTACATTCAAGAAATATACATAATAAACTACACATTTTCATTGTATATACAAGAAATGTACATCAAAAACTACACATTTTCAGTGTACACTCAAGTAATGTACATCAAAAACTACACATTTTCATTGTATATACAAGTAATGTACATCAAAAACTACACATTTTCAGTGTACACTCAAGAAATACACATCAAAAACTACACATTTTCATTGTATATACAAGTAATGAACATCAAAAACTACACATTTTCAGTGTACATTCAAGTAATGTACATCAAAAACTACACATTTTCAGTGTACACTCAAGTAATGTACATCAAAAACTACACATTTTCATTGTATATACAAGTAATGTACATCAAAAACTACACATTTTCAGTGTATACTCAAGCAATGTACATCAAAAACTACACATTTTCATTGTATATACAAGAAATGTACATCAAAAACTACACATTTTCATTGTACACTCAAGAAATGTACATCAAAAACTACACATTTTCATTGTACACTCAAGAAATGTACATAAAAACTACACATTTTCAGTGTACACTCAAGAAATGTACATCAAAACTAACACATCTTCATTGTACACTCAAGAAATGTACATCAAAAACTACACATTTTCATTGTACACTCAAGAAATGTACATCAAAAACTACACATTTTCATTGTACACTCAAGAAAAGTACATCAAAAACTACACATTTTCATTGTACACTCAAGAAATGTACATCAAAAACTACACATTTTCATTGTACACTCAAGAAATGTACATCAAAAACTACACATTTTCAGTGTACACTCAAGAAATGTACATCAAAAACTACACATTTTCATTGTACACTCAAGAAATGTACATCAAAAACTACACATTTTCATTGTACACTCAAGAAATGTACATCAAAAACTACACATTTTCATTGTACACTCAAGAAATGTACATCAAAAACTACACATTTTCAATGTACACTCAAGTAATGTACATCAAAAACTACACATTTTCATTGTACACTCAAGTAATGTACATCAAAAACTACACATTTTCAGTGTACACTCAAGTAATGTACATCAAAAACTACACATTGTCATTGTACACTCAAGAAATGTACATCAAAAACTACACATTTTAATTGTACACTCAAGAAATGTACATCAAAAACTACACATTTTCATTGTACACTCAAGTAATGTACATCAAAAACTACACATTTTCAGTGTACACTCAAGTAATGTACATCAAAAACTACACATTTTCATTGTACACTCAAGAAATGTACATCAAAAACTACACATTTTCATTGTACACTCAAGAAATGTACATCAAAAACTACACATTTTCAGTGTACACTCAAGTAATGTACATCAAAAACTACACATTTTCAGTGTACACTCAAGTAATGTACATCAAAAACTACACATTTTCATTGTACACTCAAGAAATGTACATCAAAAACTACACATTTTCATTGTACACTCAAGAAATGTACATCAAAAACTACACATTTTCATTGTACACTCAAGTAATGTACATCAAAAACTACACATTTTCAGTGTACACTCAAGTAATGTACATCAAAAACTACACATTTTCATTGTACACTCAAGAAATGTACATCAAAAACTACACATTTTCATTGTACACTCAAGAAATGTACATCAAAAACTACACATTTTCAGTGTACACTCAAGAAATGTACATCAAAACTAACACATTTTCATTGTACACTCAAGAAATGTACATAAAAAACTACACATTTTCATTGTACACTCAAGAAATGTACATCAAAAACTACACATTTTCATTGTACACTCAAGAAATGTACATCAGAAACTACACATTTTCATTGTACACTCAAGAAATGTACATCAAAAACTACACATTTTCATTGTACACTCAAGAAATGTACATCAAAAACTACACATTTTCAGTGTACACTCAAGAAATGTACATCAAAAACTACACATTTTCATTGTACACTCAAGAAATGTACATCAAAAACTACACATTTTCATTGTACACTCAAGAAATGTACATCAAAAACTACACATTTTCATTGTACACTCAAGAAATGTACATCAAAAACTACACATTTTCATTGTACACTCAAGAAATGTACATCAAAAACTACACATTTTCATTGTACACTCAAGAAATGTACATCAAAAACTACACATTTTCATTGTACACTCAAGAAATGTACATCAAAAACTACACATTTTCAGTGTACACTCAAGAAATGTACATCAAAACTAACACATTTTCATTGTACACTCAAGAAATGTACATCAAAAACTACACATTTTCATTGTACACTCAAGAAATGTACATCAAAAACTACACATTTTCAGTGTACATTCAAGAAATATACATAATAAACTACACATTTTCATTGTATATACAAGAAATGTACATCAAAAACTACACATTTTCAGTGTACACTCAAGTAATGTACATCAAAAACTACACATTTTCATTGTATATACAAGTAATGTACATCAAAAACTACACATTTTCAGTGTACACTCAAGAAATACACATCAAAAACTACACATTTTCATTGTATATACAAGTAATGAACATCAAAAACTACACATTTTCAGTGTACATTCAAGTAATGTACATCAAAAACTACACATTTTCAGTGTACACTCAAGTAATGTACATCAAAAACTACACATTTTCATTGTATATACAAGTAATGTACATCAAAAACTACACATTTTCAGTGTATACTCAAGCAATGTACATCAAAAACTACACATTTTCATTGTATATACAAGAAATGTACATCAAAAACTACACATTTTCATTGTACACTCAAGAAATGTACATCAAAAACTACACATTTTCATTGTACACTCAAGAAATGTACATAAAAAACTACACATTTTCAGTGTACACTCAAGAAATGTACATCAAAACTAACACATCTTCATTGTACACTCAAGAAATGTACATCAAAAACTACACATTTTCATTGTACACTCAAGAAATGTACATCAAAAACTACACATTTTCATTGTACACTCAAGAAAAGTACATCAAAAACTACACATTTTCATTGTACACTCAAGAAATGTACATCAAAAACTACACATTTTCATTGTACACTCAAGAAATGTACATCAAAAACTACACATTTTCAGTGTACACTCAAGAAATGTACATCAAAAACTACACATTTTCATTGTACACTCAAGAAATGTACATCAAAAACTACACATTTTCATTGTACACTCAAGAAATGTACATCAAAAACTACACATTTTCATTGTACACTCAAGAAATGTACATCAAAAACTACACATTTTCAATGTACACTCAAGTAATGTACATCAAAAACTACACATTTTCATTGTACACTCAAGTAATGTACATCAAAAACTACACATTTTCAGTGTACACTCAAGTAATGTACATCAAAAACTACACATTGTCATTGTACACTCAAGAAATGTACATCAAAAACTACACATTTTAATTGTACACTCAAGAAATGTACATCAAAAACTACACATTTTCATTGTACACTCAAGTAATGTACATCAAAAACTACACATTTTCAGTGTACACTCAAGTAATGTACATCAAAAACTACACATTTTCATTGTACACTCAAGAAATGTACATCAAAAACTACACATTTTCATTGTACACTCAAGAAATGTACATCAAAAACTACACATTTTCAGTGTACACTCAAGAAATGTACATCAAAACTAACACATTTTCATTGTACACTCAAGAAATGTACATCAAAAACTACACATTTACATTGTACACTCAAGAAATGTACATCAAAAACTACACATTTTCATTGTACACTCAAGAAATGTACATCAAAAACTACACATTTTCATTGTACACTCAAGAAATGTACATCAAAAACTACACATTTTCATTGTACACTCAAGAAATGTACATCAAAAACTACACATTTTCAGTGTACACTCAAGAAATGTACATCAAAAACTACACATTTTCATTGTACACTCAAGAAATGTACATCAAAAACTACACATTTTCATTGTACACTCAAGAAATGTACATCAAAAACTACACATTTTCATTGTACACTCAAGAAATGTACATCAAAAACTACACATTTTCAGTGTACACTCAAGAAATGTACATCAAAAACTACACATTTTCATTGTACACTCAAGAAATGTACATCAAAAACTACACATTTTCATTGTACACTCAAGAAATGTACATCAAAAACTACACATTTTCATTGTACACTCAAGAAATGTACATCAAAAACTACACATTTTCAGTGTACACTCAAGAAATGTACATCAAAACTAACACATTTTCTTTGTACACTCAAGAAATGTACATCAAAAACTACATATTTTCATTGTACACTCAAGAAATGTACATCAAAAACTACACATTTTCAGTGTACATTCAAGTAATGTACATCAAAAACTACACATTTTCATTGTACACTCAAGAAATGTACATCAAAAACTACACATTTTCATTGTACACTCAAGAAATGTACTTCAAAAACTACACATTTTCATTGTACACTCAAGAAATGTACATCAAAAACTAACACATTTTCATTGTACACTCAAGAAATGTACATCAAAAACTAACACATTTTCATTGTACACTCAAGAAATGTACATCAAAACTAACACATTTTCATTGTACACTCAAGAAATGTACATCAAATACTACACATTTTCATTGTACACTCAAGAAATGTACATCAAAAACTACACATTTTCAGTGTACACTCAAGAAATATACATCAAAAACTACACATTTTCATTGTACACTCAAGAAATGTACATCAAAAACTACACATTTTCATTGTACACTCAAGAAATGTACATCAAAAACTACACATTTTCATTGTACACTCAAGAAATGTACATCAAAAACTACACATTTTCATTGTACACTCAAGAAATGTACATCAAAAACTACACATTTTCATTGTACACTCAAGAAATGTAAATCAAAAACTACACATTTTCATTGTACACTCAAGAAATGTACATCAAAAACTACACATTTTCAGTGTACACTCAAGAAATGTACATCAAAACTAACACATTTTCTTTGTACACTCAAGAAATGTACATCAAAAACTACACATTTTCATTGTACACTCAAGAAATGTACATCAAAAACTACACATTTTCAGTGTACATTCAAGTAATGTACATCAAAAACTACTCATTTTCATTGTACACTCAAGAAATGTACATCAAAAACTACACATTTTCATTGTACACTCAAGAAATGTACTTCAAAAACTACAAATTTTCATTGTACACTCAAGAAATGTACATCAAAAACTAACACATTTTCATTGTACACTCAAGAAATGTACATCAAATACTAACACATTTTCATTGTACACTCAAGAAATGTACATCAAAACTAACACATTTTCATTGTACACTCAAGAAATGTACATCAAATACTACACATTTTCATTGTACACTCAAGAAATGTACATCAAAAACTACACATTTTCAGTGTACACTCAAGAAATATACATCAAAAACTACACATTTTCATTGTACACTCAAGAAATGTACATCAAAAACTACACATTTTCATTGTACACTCAAGAAATGTACATCAAAAACTACACATTTTCATTGTACACTCAAGAAATGTACATCAAAAACTACACATTTTCATTGTACACTCAAGAAATGTACATCAAAAACTACACATTTTCATTGTACACTCAAGAAATGTAAATCAAAAACTACACATTTTCATTGTACACTCAAGAAATGTACATCAAAAACTACACATTTTCAGTGTACATTCAAGTAATGTACATCAAAAACTACACATTTTCATTGTATATACAAGTAATGTACATCAAAAACTACACATTTTCATTGTATATACAAGTAATGCACATCAAAAACTACACATTTTCATTGTATATACAAATAATGTACATCAAAAACTACACATTTTCATTGTATATATAAGTAATGTACATCAAAAACTACACATTTTCATTGTATATACAAGTAATGTACATCAAAAACTACACATTTTCATTGTATATACAAGTAATGTACATCAAAAACTACACATTTTCATTGTATATACAAGTAATGTACATCAAAAACTACACATTTTCAGTGTACACTCATTAAATATACATCAAAAACTACACATTTTCATTGTATATACAAGTAATGTACATCAAAAACTACACATTTTCTGTGTACACTCAAGAAATATACATCAAAAACTACACATCTTCATTGTACACTCAAGAAATATACATCAAAAACTACACATTTTCATTGTATATACAAGAAATGTACATCAAAAACTACACATTTTCAGTGTACACTCAAGTAATGTACATCAAATACTACACATTTTCATTGTATATACAAGTAATGTACATCAAAAACTACACATTTTCAGTGTACACTCAAGAAATATACATCAAAAACTACACATTTTCATTGTATATACAAGTAATGTACATCAAAAACTACACATTTTCAGTGTACATTCAAGTAATGTACATCAAAAACTACACATTTTCAGTGTACACTCAAGTAATGTACATCAAAAACTACACATTTTCATTGTATATACAAGTAATGTACATCAAAAACTACACATTTTCAGTGTACACTCAAGCAATGTACATAAAAAACTACACATTTTCATTGTATATACAAGAAATGTACATCAAAAACTACACATTTTCATTGTACACTCAAGAAATGTACATCAAAAACTACACATTTTCATTGTACACTCAAGAAATGTACATCAAAAACTACACATTTTCAGTGTACACTCAAGAAATGTACATCAAAACTAACACATTTTCATTGTACACTCAAGAAATGTACATCAAAAACTACACATTTTCATTGTACACTCAAGAAATGTACATCAAAAACTACACATTTTCATTGTACACTCAAGAAATGTACATCAAAAACTACACATTTTCATTGTACACTCAAGAAATGTACATCAAAAACTACACATTTTCAGTGTACACTCAAGAAATGTACATCAAAAACTACACATTTTCATTGTACACTCAACAAATGTACATCAAAAACTACACATTTTCATTGTACACTCAAGAAATGTACATCAAAAACTACACATTTTCATTGTACACTCAAGAAATGTACATCAAAAACTACACATTTTCAGTGTACACTCAAGTAATGTACATCAAAAACTACACATTTTCATTGTACACTCAAGTAATGTACATCAAAAACTACACATTTTCAGTGTACACTCAAGTAATGTACATCAAAAACTACACATTTTCATTGTACACTCAAGAAATGTACATCAAAAACTACACATTTTCATTGTACACTCAAGAAATGTACATCAAAAACTACACATTTTCATTGTACACTCAAGTAATGTACATCAAAAACTACACATTTTCAGTGTACACTCAAGTAATGTACATCAAAAACCACACATTTTCATTGTACACTCAAGAAATGTACATCAAAAACTACACATTTTCATTGTACACTCAAGAAATGTACATCAAAAACTACACATTTTCAGTGTACACTCAAGAAATGTACATCAAAACTAACACATTTTCATTGTACACTCAAGAAATGTACATCAAAAACTACACATTTTCATTGTACACTCAAGAAATGTACATCAAAAACTACACATTTTCATTGTACACTCAAGAAATGTACATCAAAAACTACACATTTTCATTGTACACTCAAGAAATGTACATCAAAAACTACACATTTTCATTGTACACTCAAGAAATGTACATCAAAAACTACACATTTTCATTGTACACTCAAGCAATGTACATCAAAAACTACACATTTTCAGTGTACACTCAAGAAATGTACATCAAAAACTACACATTTTCATTGTACACTCAAGAAATGTACATCAAAAACTACACATTTTCATTGTACACTCAAGAAATGTACATCAAATACTACACATTTTCATTGTACACTCAAGAAATGTACATCAAAAACTACACATTTTCATTGTACACTCAAGAAATGTACATCAAAAACTACACATTTTCATTGTACACTCAAGAAATGTACATCAAAAACTACACATTTTCATTGTACACTCAAGAAATGTACATCAAAAACTACACATTTTCAGTGTACACTCAAGAAATGTACATCAAAACTAAAACATTTTCATTGTACACTCTAGAAATGTACATCAAAAACTACACATTTTCATTGTACACTCAAGAAATGTACATCAAAAACTACACATTTTCAGTGTACATTCAAGTAATGTACATCAAAAACTACACATTTTCATTGTACACTCAAGAAATGTACATCAAAAACTACACATTTTCATTGTACACTCAAGAAATGTACATCAAAAACTACACATTTTCATTGTACACTCAAGAAATGTACATCAAAAACTAACACATTTTCATTGTACACTCAAGAAATGTACATCAAAACTAACACATTTTCATTGTACACTCAAGAAATGTACATCAAAAACTACACATTTTCATTGTACACTCAAGAAATGTACATAAAAAACTACACATTTTCAGTGTACACTCAAGAAATGTACATAAAAAACTACACATTTTCATTGTACACTCAAGAAATGTACATCAAAAACTACACATTTTCATTGTACACTCAAGAAATGTACATCAAAAACTACACATTTTCATTGTACACTCAAGAAATGTACATCAAAAACTACACATTTTCATTGTACACTCAAGAAATGTACATCAAAAACTACACATTTTCATTGTACACTCAAGAAATGTACATCAAAAACTACACATTTTCATTGTAC
Organism: Tenodera sinensis; assembly: GCA_030765045.1. Classification (NCBI taxonomy): domain Eukaryota; kingdom Metazoa; phylum Arthropoda; class Insecta; order Mantodea; family Mantidae; genus Tenodera; species Tenodera sinensis. The sequence continues at coordinate 109,080,923 of CM060970.1, read as the reverse complement.
ACTCAAGAAATGTACATCAAAAACTACACATTTTCATTGTACACTCAAGAAATGTACATCAAAAACTACACATTTTCAGTGTACACTCAAGAAATGTACATCAAAAACTACACATTTTCAGTGTACACTCAAGAAATGTACATCAAAAACTACACATTTTCACTGTACACTCAGGTAATGTACATCAAAATCTACACATTTTCATTGTATATACAAGTAATGTACATCAAAAACTACACATTTTCAGTGTACACTCAAGTAATGTACATCAAAAACTACACATTTTCATTGTATATACAAGTAATGTACATCAAAAACTACACATTTTCAGTGTACATTCAAGTAATGTACATCAAAAACTACACATTTTCATTGTACACTCAAGAAATGTACATCAAAAACTACACATTTTCATTGTACACTCAAGAAATGTACATCAAAAACTACACATTTTCATTGTACACTCAAGAAATGTACATCAAAAACTACACATTTTCATTGTACACTCAAGAAATGTACATCAAAAACTACACATTTTCAGTGTACACTCAAGAAATGTACATCAAAAACTACACATTTTCATTGTATATACAAGTAATGTACATCAAAAACTACACATTTTCAGTGTACACTCAAGAAATGTACATCAAAAACTACACATTTTCATTGTACACTCAAGAAATGTACATCAAAAACTACACATTTTCATTGTACACTCAAGTAATGTACATCAAAAACTACACATTTTCATTGTATATACAAGTAATGTACATCAAAAACTACACATTTTCAGTGTACACTCAAGTAATGTACATCAAAAACTACACATTTTCATTGTATATACAAGTAATGTACATCAAAAACTACACATTTTCAGTGTACACTCAAGTAATGTACATCAAAAACTACACATTTTCATTGTACACTCAAGTAATGTACATCAAAAACTACACATTTTCATTGTACACTCAAGTAATGTACATCAAAAACTACACATTTTCATTGTACATTCAAGTAATGTACATCAAAAACTACACATTTTCATTGTACACTCAAGTAATGTACATCAAAAACTACACATTTTCAGTGTACACTCAAGTAATGTACATCAAAAACTACACATTTTCATTGTACATTCAAGTAATGTACATCAAAAACTACACATTTTCAGTGTACACTCAAGTAATGTACATCAAAAACTACACATTTTCAGTGTACACTCAAGTAATGTACATCAAAAACTACACATTTTCATTGTACATTCAAGTAATGTACATCAAAAACTACACATTTTCATTGTACACTCAAGTAATGTACATCAAAAACTACACATTTTCATTGTACACTCAAGTAATGTACATCAAAAACTACACATTTTCATTGTACATTCAAGTAATGTACATCAAAAACTACACATTTTCATTGTACATTCAAGTAATGTACATCAAAAACTACACATTTTCATTGTACATTCAAGTAATGTACATCAAAAACTACACATTTTCAGTGTACACTCAAGTAATGTACATCAAAAACTACACATTTTCAGTGTACACTCAAGTAATGTACATAAAAAACTACACATTTTCAGTGTACACTCAAGAAATGTACATCAAAAACTACACATTTTCATTGTACACTCAGGTAATGTACATCAAAAACTACACATTTTCATTGTATATACAAGTAATGTACATCAAAAACTACACATTTTCAGTGTACACTCAAGTAATGTACATCAAAAACTACACATTTTCATTGTATATACAAGTAATGTACATCAAAAACTACACATTTTCAGTGTACACTCAAGTAATGTACATCAAAAACTACACATTTTCATTGTACACTCAAGTAATGTACATCAAAAACTACACATTTTCATTGTACACTCAAGTAATGTACATCAAAAACTACACATTTTCATTGTACATTCAAGTAATGTACATCAAAAACTACACATTTTCATTGTACACTCAAGTAATGTACATCAAAAACTACACATTTTCAGTGTACACTCAAGTAATGTACATCAAAAACTACACATTTTCATTGTATATACAAGTAATGTACATCAAAAACTACACATTTTCAGTGTACACTCAAGTAATGTACATCAAAAACTACACATTTTCAGTGTACACTCAAGAAATGTACATCAAAAACTACACATTTTCATTGTACACTCAGGTAATGTACATCAAAAACTACACATTTTCATTGTATATACAAGTAATGTACATCAAAAACTACACATTTTCAGTGTACACTCAAGTAATGTACATCAAAAACTACACATTTTCATTGTATATACAAGTAATGTACATCAAAAACTACACATTTTCAGTGTACATTCAAGTAATGTACATCAAAAACTACACATTTTCATTGTACACTCAAGAAATGTACATCAAAAACTACACATTTTCATTGTACACTCAAGAAATGTACATCAAAAACTACACATTTTCATTGTACACTCAAGAAATGTACATCAAAAACTACACATTTTCATTGTACACTCAAGAAATGTACATCAAAAACTACACATTTTCAGTGTACACTCAAGAAATGTACATCAAAAACTACACATTTTCATTGTATATACAAGTAATGTACATCAAAAACTACACATTTTCAGTGTACACTCAAGAAATGTACATCAAAAACTACACATTTTCATTGTATATACAAGTAATGTACATCAAAAACTACACATTTTCATTGTATATACAAGTAATGTACATCAAAAACTACACATTTTCAGTGTACACTCAAGAAATGTACATCAAAGACTACACATTTTCATTGTACACTCAAGAAATGTACATCAAAAACTACACATTTTCAGTGTACACTCAAGAAATGTACATCAAAAACTACACATTTTCATTGTATATACAAGTAATGTACATCAAAAACTACACATTTTCAGTGTACAGTCAAGAAATGTACATCAAAAACTACACATTTTCATTGTACACTCAAGAAATGTACATCAAAAACTACACATTTTCATTGTATATACAAGTAATGTACATCAAAAACTACACATTTTCATTGTATATACAAGTAATGTACATCAAAAACTACACATTTTCAGTGTACACTCAAGAAATGTACATCAAAAACTACACATTTTCATTGTACACTCAAGAAATGTACATCAAAAACTACACATTTTCAGTGTACACTCAAGAAATGTACATCAAAAACTACACATTTTCATTGTATATACAAGTAATGTACATCAAAAACTACACATTTTCAGTGTACAGTCAAGAAATGTACATCAAAAACTACACATTTTCATTGTACACTCAAGAAATGTACATCAAAAACTACACATTTTCAGTGTACACTCAAGAAATGTACATCAAAAACTACACATTTTCATTGTATATACAAGTAATGTACATCAAAAACTACACATTTTCAGTGTACACTCAAGAAATGTACATCAAAAACTACACATTTTCATTGTACACTCAAGAAATGTACATCAAAAACTACACATTTTCATTGTACACTCAAGTAATGTACATCAAAAACTACACATTTTCATTGTATATACAAGTAATGTACATCAAAAACTACACATTTTCAGTGTACACTCAAGTAATGTACATCAAAAACTACACATTTTCATTGTATATACAAGTAATGTACATCAAAAACTACACATTTTCAGTGTACACTCAAGTAATGTACATCAAAAACTACACATTTTCATTGTACACTCAAGTAATGTACATCAAAAACTACACATTTTCATTGTACACTCAAGTAATGTACATCAAAAACTACACATTTTCATTGTACATTCAAGTAATGTACATCAAAAGCTACACATTTTCATTGTACACTCAAGTAATGTACATCAAAAACTACACATTTTCAGTGTACACTCAAGTAATGTACATCAAAAACTACACGTTTTCAGTGTACACTCAAGAAATGTACATCAAAAACTACACATTTTCAGTGTACACTCAAGTAATGTACATCAAAAACTACACGTTTTCATTGTATATACAAGTAATGTACATCAAAAACTACACATTTTCAGTGTACACTCAAGTAATGTACATCAAAAACTACACATTTTCAGTGTACACTCAAGAAATGTACATCAAAAACTACACATTTTCATTGTATATACAAGTAATGTACATCAAAAACTACACATTTTCAGTGTACACTCGAGTAATGTACATCAAAAACTACACATTTTCAGTGTACACTCAAGAAATGTACATCAAAAACTACACATTTTCATTGTATATACAAGTAATGTACATCAAAAACTACACATTTTCAGTGTACACTCAAGTAATGTACATCAAAAACTACACATTTTCAGTGTACACTCAAGTAATGTACATCAAAAACTACACATTTTCAGTGTACACTCAAGAAATGTACATCAAAAACTACACATTTTCATTGTATATACAAGTAATGTACATAAAAAACTACACATTTTCAGTGTACACTCGAGTAATGTACATCAAAAACTACACATTTTCAGTGTACACTCAAGAAATGTACATCAAAAACTACACATTTTCAGTGTACACTCGAGTAATGTACATCAAAAACTACACATTTTCAGTGTACACTCAAGTAATGTACATCAAAAACATACACATTTTCAGTGTACACTCGAGTAATGTACATCAAAAACTACACATTTTCAGTGTACACTCAAGAAATGTACATCAAAAACTACACATTTTCATTGTATATACAAGTAATGTACATCAAAAACATACACATTTTCAGTGTAAACTCGAGTAATGTACATCAAAAACTACACATTTTCAGTGTACACTCAAGAAATGTACATCAAAAACTACACATTTTCATTGTATATACAAGTAATGTACATCAAAAACTACACATTTTCAGTGTACACTCAAGAAATGTACATCAAAAACTACACATTTTCATTGTATATACAAGTAATGTACATCAAAAACTACACATTTTCAGTGTACACTCGAGTAATGTACATCAAAAACTACACATTTTCAGTGTACACTCAAGAAATGTACATCAAAAACTACACATTTTCATTGTATATACAAGTAATGTACATCAAAAACATACACATTTTCAGTGTACACTCAAGAAATGTACATCAAAAACTACACATTTTCATTGTATATACAAGTAATGTACATCAAAAACTACACATTTTCAGTGTACACTCAAGAAATGTACATCAAAAACTACACATTTTCATTGTATATACAAGTAATGTACATCAAAAACTACACATTTTCAGTGTACACTCAAGAAATGTACATCAAAAACTACACATTTTCATTGTATATACAAGTAATGTACATCAAAAACTACACATTTTCAGTGTACACTCAAGAAATGTACATCAAAAACTACACATTTTCATTGTATATACAAGTAATGTACATCAAAAACTACACATTTTCAGTGTACACTCAAGAAATGTACATCAAAAACTACACATTTTCATTGTATATACAAGTAATGTACATCAAAAACTACACATTTTCAGTGTACACTCAAGAAATGTACATCAAAAACTACACATTTTCATTGTATATACAAGTAATGTACATCAAAAACTACACATTTTCAGTGTACACTCAAGAAATGTACATCAAAAACTACACATTTTCATTGTATATACAAGTAATGTACATCAAAAACATACACATTTTCAGTGTACACTCAAGAAATGTACATCAAAAACTACACATTTTCATTGTATATACAAGTAATGTACATCAAAAACTACACATTTTCAGTGTACACTCAAGAAATGTACATCAAAAACTACACATTTTCATTGTATATACAAGTAATGTACATCAAAAACATACACATTTTCAGTGTAAACTCGAGTAATGTACATCAAAAACTACACATTTTCAGTGTACACTCAAGAAATGTACATCAAAAACTACACATTTTCATTGTATATACAAGTAATGTACATCAAAAACTACACATTTTCAGTGTACACTCAAGAAATGTACATCAAAAACTACACATTTTCATTGTATATACAAGTAATGTACATCAAAAACTACACATTTTCAGTGTACACTCAAGAAATGTACATCAAAAACTACACATTTTCAGTGTACACTCAAGAAATGTACATCAAAAACTACACATTTTCATTGTATATACAAGTAATGTACATCAAAAGCATACACATTTTCAGTGTACACTCAAGAAATGTACATCATAAACTACACATTTTCATTGTATATACAAGTAATGTACATCAAAAACTACACATTTTCAGTGTACACTCAAGAAATGTACATCAAAAACTACACATTTTCATTGTATATACAAGTAATGTACATCAAAAACTACACATTTTCAGTGTACACTCAAGAAATGTACATCAAAAACTACACATTTTCATTGTATATACAAGTAATGTACATCAAAAACATACACATTTTCAGTGTACACTCAAGAAATGTACATCAAAAACTACACATTTTCATTGTATATACAAGTAATGTACATCAAAAACTACACATTTTCAGTGTACACTCAAGAAATGTACATCAAAAACTACACATTTTCATTGTATATACAAGTAATGTACATCAAAAACTACACATTTTCAGTGTACACTCAAGAAATGTACATCAAAAACTACACATTTTCATTGTATATACAAGTAATGTACATCAAAAACTACACATTTTCAGTGTACACTCAAGAAATGTACATCAAAAACTACACATTTTCATTGTATATACAAGTAATGTACATCAAAAACTACACATTTTCAGTGTACACTCAAGAAATGTACATCAAAAACTACACATTTTCATTGTATATACAAGTAATGTACATCAAAAACTACACATTTTCAGTGTACACTCAAGAAATGTACATCAAAAACTACACATTTTCATTGTATATACAAGTAATGTACATCAAAAACATACACATTTTCAGTGTACACTCAAGAAATGTACATCAAAAACTACACATTTTCATTGTATATACAAGTAATGTACATCAAAAACTACACATTTTCAGTGTACACTCAAGAAATGTACATCAAAAACTACACATTTTCATTGTATATACAAGTAATGTACATCAAAAACATACACATTTTCAGTGTAAACTCGAGTAATGTACATCAAAAACTACACATTTTCAGTGTACACTCAAGAAATGTACATCAAAAACTACACATTTTCATTGTATATACAAGTAATGTACATCAAAAACTACACATTTTCAGTGTACACTCAAGAAATGTACATCAAAAACTACACATTTTCATTGTATATACAAGTAATGTACATCAAAAACTACACATTTTCATTGTATATACAAGTAATGTACATCAAAAACTACACATTTTCAGTGTACACTCAAGAAATGTACATCAAAGACTACACATTTTCATTGTACACTCAAGAAATGTACATCAAAAACTACACATTTTCAGTGTACACTCAAGAAATGTACATCAAAAACTACACATTTTCATTGTATATACAAGTAATGTACATCAAAAACTACACATTTTCAGTGTACAGTCAAGAAATGTACATCAAAAACTACACATTTTCATTGTACACTCAAGAAATGTACATCAAAAACTACACATTTTCATTGTATATACAAGTAATGTACATCAAAAACTACACATTTTCATTGTATATACAAGTAATGTACATCAAAAACTACACATTTTCAGTGTACACTCAAGAAATGTACATCAAAAACTACACATTTTCATTGTACACTCAAGAAATGTACATCAAAAACTACACATTTTCAGTGTACACTCAAGAAATGTACATCAAAAACTACACATTTTCATTGTATATACAAGTAATGTACATCAAAAACTACACATTTTCAGTGTACAGTCAAGAAATGTACATCAAAAACTACACATTTTCATTGTACACTCAAGAAATGTACATCAAAAACTACACATTTTCAGTGTACACTCAAGAAATGTACATCAAAAACTACACATTTTCATTGTATATACAAGTAATGTACATCAAAAACTACACATTTTCAGTGTACACTCAAGAAATGTACATCAAAAACTACACATTTTCATTGTACACTCAAGAAATGTACATCAAAAACTACACATTTTCATTGTACACTCAAGTAATGTACATCAAAAACTACACATTTTCATTGTATATACAAGTAATGTACATCAAAAACTACACATTTTCAGTGTACACTCAAGTAATGTACATCAAAAACTACACATTTTCATTGTATATACAAGTAATGTACATCAAAAACTACACATTTTCAGTGTACACTCAAGTAATGTACATCAAAAACTACACATTTTCATTGTACACTCAAGTAATGTACATCAAAAACTACACATTTTCATTGTACACTCAAGTAATGTACATCAAAAACTACACATTTTCATTGTACATTCAAGTAATGTACATCAAAAGCTACACATTTTCATTGTACACTCAAGTAATGTACATCAAAAACTACACATTTTCAGTGTACACTCAAGTAATGTACATCAAAAACTACACGTTTTCAGTGTACACTCAAGAAATGTACATCAAAAACTACACATTTTCAGTGTACACTCAAGTAATGTACATCAAAAACTACACGTTTTCATTGTATATACAAGTAATGTACATCAAAAACTACACATTTTCAGTGTACACTCAAGTAATGTACATCAAAAACTACACATTTTCAGTGTACACTCAAGAAATGTACATCAAAAACTACACATTTTCATTGTATATACAAGTAATGTACATCAAAAACTACACATTTTCAGTGTACACTCGAGTAATGTACATCAAAAACTACACATTTTCAGTGTACACTCAAGAAATGTACATCAAAAACTACACATTTTCATTGTATATACAAGTAATGTACATCAAAAACTACACATTTTCAGTGTACACTCAAGTAATGTACATCAAAAACTACACATTTTCAGTGTACACTCAAGTAATGTACATCAAAAACTACACATTTTCAGTGTACACTCAAGAAATGTACATCAAAAACTACACATTTTCATTGTATATACAAGTAATGTACATAAAAAACTACACATTTTCAGTGTACACTCGAGTAATGTACATCAAAAACTACACATTTTCAGTGTACACTCAAGAAATGTACATCAAAAACTACACATTTTCAGTGTACACTCGAGTAATGTACATCAAAAACTACACATTTTCAGTGTACACTCAAGTAATGTACATCAAAAACATACACATTTTCAGTGTACACTCGAGTAATGTACATCAAAAACTACACATTTTCAGTGTACACTCAAGAAATGTACATCAAAAACTACACATTTTCATTGTATATACAAGTAATGTACATCAAAAACATACACATTTTCAGTGTAAACTCGAGTAATGTACATCAAAAACTACACATTTTCAGTGTACACTCAAGAAATGTACATCAAAAACTACACATTTTCATTGTATATACAAGTAATGTACATCAAAAACATACACATTTTTCAGTGTACACTCGAGTAATGTACATCAAAAACTACACATTTTCAGTGTTACTCAAGTAATCTACATCAAAAACATACACATTTTCAGTGTACACTCAAGAAATGTACATCAAAAACTACACATTTTCATTGTATATACAAGTAATGTACATCAAAAACATACACATTTTCAGTGTACACTCGAGTAATGTACATCAAAAACTACACATTTTCAGTGTACACTCAAGAAATGTACATCAAAAACTACACATTTTCATTGTATATACAAGTAATGTACATCAAAAACATACACATTTTCAGTGTACACTCGAGTAATGTACATCAAAAACATACACATTTTCAGTGTACACTCAAGAAATGTACATCAAAAACTACACATTTTCATTGTATATACAAGTAATGTACATCAAAAACATACACATTTTCAGTGTACACTCGAGTAATGTACATCAAAAACTACACATTTTCAGTGTACACTCAAGAAATGTACATCAAAAACTACACATTTTCATTGTATATACAAGTAATGTACATCAAAAACATACACATTTTCAGTGTACACTCGAGTAATGTACATCAAAAACTACACATTTTCAGTGTACACTCAAGAAATGTACATCAAAAACTACACATTTTCATTGTATATACAAGTAATGTACATCAAAAGCATACACATTTTCAGTGTACACTCGAGTAATGTACATCAAAAACTACACATTTTCAGTGTACACTCAAGTAATGTACATCAAAAACATACACATTTTCAGTGTACACTCGAGTAATGTACATCAAAAACTACACATTTTCAGTGTACACTCGAGTAATGTACATCAAAAACTACACATTTTCATTGTATATACAAGTAATGTACATCAAAAACATACACATTTTCAGTGTACACTCGAGTAATGTACATCAAAAACTACACATTTTCAGTGTACACTCAAGTAATGTACATCAAAAACTACACATTTTCATTGTATATACAAGTAATGTACATCAAAAACATACACATTTTCAGTGTACACTCGAGTAATGTACATCAAAAACTACACATTTTCAGTGTACACTCAAGTAATGTACATCAAAAACTACACATTTTCATTCTATATACAAGTAATGTACATCAAAAACTACACATTTTCATTGTATATACAAGTAATGTACATCAAAAACTACACATTTTCAGTGTAGACTCAAGTAATGTACATCAAAAACTACAGATTTTCAGTGTACATTCAAGTAATGTACATCAAAAACTACACATTTTCATTGTACACTCAAGAAATGTACATCAAAAACTACACATTTTCATTGTACACTCAAGAAATGTACATCAAAAACTACACATTTTCATTGTACACTCAAGAAATGTACATCAAAAACTACACATTTTCATTGTACACTCAAGAAATGTACATAAAAAACTAACACATTTTCATTGTACACTCAAGAAATGTACATCAAAACTAACACATTTTCATTGTACACTCAAGAAATGTACATCAAAAACTACACATTTTCATTGTACACTCAAGAAATGTACATCAAAAACTACACATTTTCAGAGTACACTCAAGAAATGTACATAAAAAACTACACATTTTCATTGTACACTCAAGAAATGTACATCAAAAACTACACATTTTCATTGTACACTCAAGAAATGTACATCAAAAACTACACATTTTCATTGTACACTCAAGAAATGTACATCAAAAACTACACATTTTCATTGTACACTCAAGAAATGTACATCAAAAACTACACATTTTCATTGTACACTCAAGAAATGTACATCAAAAACTACACATTTTCATTGTACACTCAAGAAATGTACATCAAAAACTACACATTTTCATTGTTCACTCAAGAAATGTACATCAAAAACTACACATTTTCAGTGTACATTCAAGTAATGTACATCAAAAACTACACATTTTCATTGTACACTCAAGAAATGTACATCAAAAACTACACATTTTCAGTGTACACTCAAGAAATGTACATCAAAAACTACACATTTTCAGTGTACACTCAAGAAATGTACATCAAAAACTACACATTTTCATTGTATATACAAGTAATGTACATCAAAAACATACACATTTTCAGTGTACACTCGAGTAATGTACATCAAAAACTACACATTTTCAGTGTACACTCAAGAAATGTACATCAAAAACTACACATTTTCATTGTATATACAAGTAATGTACATCAAAAACATACACATTTTCAGTGTACACTCGAGTAATGTACATCAAAAACATACACATTTTCAGTGTACACTCAAGAAATGTACATCAAAAACTACACATTTTCATTGTATATACAAGTAATGTACATCAAAAACATACACATTTTCAGTGTACACTCGAGTAATGTACATCAAAAACTACACATTTTCAGTGTACACTCAAGAAATGTACATCAAAAACTACACATTTTCATTGTATATACAAGTAATGTACATCAAAAACATACACATTTTCAGTGTACACTCGAGTAATGTACATCAAAAACTACACATTTTCAGTGTACACTCAAGAAATGTACATCAAAAACTACACATTTTCATTGTATATACAAGTAATGTACATCAAAAGCATACACATTTTCAGTGTACACTCGAGTAATGTACATCAAAAACTACACATTTTCAGTGTACACTCAAGTAATGTACATCAAAAACATACACATTTTCAGTGTACACTCGAGTAATGTACATCAAAAACTACACATTTTCAGTGTACACTCGAGTAATGTACATCAAAAACTACACATTTTCATTGTACATACAAGTAATGTACATCAAAAACATACACATTTTCAGTGTACACTCGAGTAATGTACATCAAAAACTACACATTTTCAGTGTACACTCAAGTAATGTACATCAAAAACTACACATTTTCATTGTATATACAAGTAATGTACATCAAAAACATACACATTTTCAGTGTACACTCGAGTAATGTACATCAAAAACTACACATTTTCAGTGTACACTCAAGTAATGTACATCAAAAACTACACATTTTCATTCTATATACAAGTAATGTACATCAAAAACTACACATTTTCATTGTATATACAAGTAATGTACATCAAAAACTACACATTTTCAGTGTAGACTCAAGTAATGTACATCAAAAACTACAGATTTTCAGTGTACATTCAAGTAATGTACATCAAAAACTACACATTTTCATTGTACACTCAAGAAATGTACATCAAAAACTACACATTTTCATTGTACACTCAAGAAATGTACATCAAAAACTACACATTTTCATTGTACACTCAAGAAATGTACATCAAAAACTACACATTTTCATTGTACACTCAAGAAATGTACATCAAAAACTACACATTTTCATTGTACACTCAAGAAATGTACATAAAAAACTAACACATTTTCATTGTACACTCAAGAAATGTACATCAAAACTAACACATTTTCATTGTACACTCAAGAAATGTACATCAAAAACTACACATTTTCATTGTACACTCAAGAAATGTACATCAAAAACTACACATTTTCAGAGTACACTCAAGAAATGTACATAAAAAACTACACATTTTCATTGTACACTCAAGAAATGTACATCAAAAACTACACATTTTCATTGTACACTCAAGAAATGTACATCAAAAACTACACATTTTCATTGTACACTCAAGAAATGTACATCAAAAACTACACATTTTCATTGTACACTCAAGAAATGTACATCAAAAACTACACATTTTCATTGTACACTCAAGAAATGTACATCAAAAACTACACATTTTCATTGTACACTCAAGAAATGTACATCAAAAACTACACATTTTCATTGTTCACTCAAGAAATGTACATCAAAAACTACACATTTTCAGTGTACATTCAAGTAATGTACATCAAAAACTACACATTTTCATTGTACACTCAAGAAATGTACATCAAAGACTACACATTTTCAGTGTACACTCAAGAAATGTACATCAAAAACTACACATTTTCAGTGTACACTCAAGAAATGTACATCAAAAACTACACATTTTCATTGTACACTCAGGTAATGTACATCAAAGACTACACATTTTCATTGTATATACAAGTAATGTACATCAAAAACTACACATTTTCAGTGTACACTCAAGTAATGTACATCAAAAACTACACATTTTCATTGTACACCCAAGTAATGTACATAAAAAACTACACATTTTCATTGTATATACAAGTAATGTACATAAAAAACTACACATTTTCATTGTACACTCAAGTAATGTACATAAAAAACTACACATTTTCATTGTATATACAAGTAATGTACATCAAAAACTACACATTTTCAGTGTACACTCAAGTAATGTACATCAAAAACTACACATTTTCATTGTATATACAAGTAATGTACATAAAAAACTACACATTTTCTTTGTACACTCAAGTAATGTACATAAAAAACTACACATTTTCATTGTATATACAAGTAATGTACATCAAAAACTACACATTTTCATTGTACACTCAAGTAATGTACATAAAAAACTACACATTTTCATTGTATATACAAGTAATGTACATCAAAAACTACACATTTTCAGTGTACACTCAAGTAATGTACATCAAAAACTACACATTTTCATTGTATATACAAGTAATGTACATAAAAAACTACACATTTTCAGTGTACACTCAAGTAATGTACATCAAAAACTACACATTTTCATTGTATATACAAGTAATGTACATCAAAAACTACACATTTTCAGTGTACATTCAAGTAATGTACATCAAAAACTACACATTTTCATTGTACACTCAAGAAATGTACATCAAAAACTACACATTTTCATTGTACACTCAAGAAATGTACATCAAAAACTACACATTTTCATTGTACACTCAAGAAATGTACATCAAAAACTACACATTTTCATTGTACACTCAAGAAATTTACATCAAAAACTACACATTTTCATTGTACACTCAAGAAATGTACATCAAAGACTACACATTTTCATTGTACACTCAAGAAATGTACATCAAAAACTACACATTTTCAGTGTACACTCAAGTAATGTACATCAAAAACTACACATTTTCATTGTGCACTCAAGTAATGTACATCAAAAACTACACATTTTCATTGTATATACAAGTAATGTACAACAAAAACTACACATTTTCAGTGTACACTCAAGTAATGTACATCAAAAACTACACATTTTCAGTGTACACTCAAGAAATGTACATCAAAAACTACACATTTTCAGTGTACACTCAAGAAATGTACATCAAAAACTACACATTTTCATTGTATATACAAGTAATGTACAACAAAAACTACACATTTTCATTGTATATACAAGTAATGTACAACAAAAACTACACATTTTCAGTGTACACTCAAGTAATGTACATCAAAAACTACACATTTTCAGTGTACACTCAAGAAATGTACATCAAAAACTACACATTTTCAGTGTACACTCAAGTAATGTACATAAAAAACTACACATTTTCAGTGTACACTCAAGAAATGTACAACAAAAACTACACATTTTCAGTGTACACTGAAGTAATGTACAACAAAAACTACACATTTTCAGTGTACACTCAAGAAATGTACAACAAAAACTACACATTTTCAGTGTACACTCAAGTAATGTACATCAAAAACTACACATTTTCAGTGTACACTCAAGAAATGTACAACAAAAACTACACATTTTCAGTGTACACTCAAGTAATGTACATCAAAAACTACACATTTTCATTGTATATACAAGTAATGTACATCAAAAACTACACATTTTCAGTGTACACTCAAGTAATGTACATCAAAAACTACACATTTTCATTGTATATACAAGTTATGTACATCAAAAACTACACATTTTCAGTGTACACTCAAGTAATGTACATCAAAAACTACACATTTTCATTGTGCACTCAAGTAATGTACATCAAAAACTACACATTTTCATTGTATATACAAGTAATGTACATCAAAAACTACACATTTTCAGTGTACACTCAAGTAATGTACATCAAAAACTACACATTTTCATTGTATATACAAGTAATGTACATCAAAAACTACACATTTTCAGTGTACATTCAAGTAATGTACATCAAAAACATACACATTTTCAGTGTACACTCGAGTAATGTACATCAAAAACTACACATTTTCATTGTGCACTCAAGTAATGTACATCAAAAACTACACATTTTCATTGTATATACAAGTAATGTACATCAAAAACTACACATTTTCAGTGTACACTCAAGTAATGTACATCAAAAACTACACATTTTCATTGTATATACAAGTAATGTACATCAAAAACTACACATTTTCAGTGTACATTCAAGTAATGTACATCAAAAACTACACATTTTCATTGTATATACAAGTAATGTACATCAAAAACTACACATTTTCAGTGTACATTCAAGTAATGTACATCAAAAACATACACATTTTCAGTGTACACTCGAGTAATGTACATCAAAAACTACACATTTTCATTGTGCACTCAAGTAATGTACATCAAAAACTACACATTTTCATTGTATATACAAGTAATGTACATCAAAAACTACACATTTTCAGTGTACACTCAAGTAATGTACATCAAAAACTACACATTTTCATTGTATATACAAGTAATGCACATCAAAAACTACACATTTTCATTGTGCACTCAAGTAATGTACATCAAAAACTACACATTTTCATTGTATATACAAGTAATGTACATCAAAAACTACACATTTTCATTGTGCACTCGAGTAATGTACATCAAAAACTACACATTTTCATTGTGCACTCAAGTAATGTACATCAAAAACTACACATTTTCATTGTATATACAAGTAATGTACATCAAAAACTACACATTTTCATTGTGCACTCAAGTAATGTACATCAAAAACTACACATTTTCATTGTATATACAAGTAATGTACATCAAAAACTACACATTTTCATTGTGCACTCAAGTAATGTACATCAAAAACTACACATTTTCATTGTATATACAAGTAATGTACATCAAAAACTACACATTTTCAGTGTACATTCAAGTAATGTACATCAAAAACATACACATTTTCAGTGTACACTCGAGTAATGTACATCAAAAACTACACATTTTCATTGTGCACTCAAGTAATGTACATCAAAAACTACACATTTTCAGTGTACACTCAAGTAATGTACATCAAAAACTACACATTTTCATTGTATATACAAGTAATGTACATCAAAAACTACACATTTTCAGTGTACACTCAAGTAATGTACATCAAAAACTACACATTTTCATTGTATATACAAGTAATGTACATCAAAAACTACACATTTTCAGTGTACATTCAAGTAATGTACATCAAAAACATACACATTTTCAGTGTACACTCAAGTAATGTACATCAAAAACTACACATTTTCATTGTGCACTCAAGTAATGTACATCAAAAACTACACATTTTCATTGTATATACAAGTAATGTACATCAAAAACTACACATTTTCAGTGTACACTCAAGTAATGTACATCAAAAACTACACATTTTCATTGTATATACAAGTAATGTACATCAAAAACTACACATTTTCAGTGTACATTCAAGTAATGTACATCAAAAACATACACATTTTCAGTGTACACTCGAGTAATGTACATCAAAAACTACACATTTTCAGTGTATATACAAGTAATGTACATCAAAAACTACACATTTTCAGTGTACACTCAAGTAATGTACATCAAAAACTACACATTTTCATTGTATATACAAGTAATGTACATCAAAAACTACACATTTTCAGTGTACATTCAAGTAATGTACATCTAAAACATACACATTTTCAGTGTACACTCAAGTAATGTACATCAAAAACTACACATTTTAATTGTATATACAAGTAATGTACATCAAAAACTACACATTTTCAGTGTACATTCAAGTAATGTACATCAAAAACATACACATTTTCAGTGTACACTCGAGTAATGTACATCAAAAACTACACATTCTCATTGTATATACAAGTAATGTACATCAAAAACTACACATTTTCAGTGTACACTCAAGTAATGTACATCAAAAACTACACATTTTCATTGTATATACAAGTAATGTACATCAAAAACTACACATTTTCAGTGTACATTCAAGTAATGTACATCAAAAACATACACATTTTCAGTGTACACTCAAGTAATGTACATCAAAAACTACACATTTTCATTGTATATACAAGTAATGTACATCAAAAACTACACATTTTCAGTGTACATTCAAGTAATGTACATCAAAAACATACACATTTTCAGTGTACACTCAAGTAATGTACATCAAAAACTACACATTTTCATTGTATATACAAGTAATGTACATCAAAAACTACACATTTTCAGTGTACATTCAAGTAATGTACATCAAAAACATACACATTTTCAGTGTACACTCGAGTAATGTACATCAAAAACTACACATTTTCAGTGTATATACAAGTAATGTACATCAAAAACTACACATTTTCAGTGTACACTCAAGTAATGTACATCAAAAACTACACATTTTCATTGTATATACAAGTAATGTACATCAAAAACTACACATTTTCAGTGTACATTCAAGTAATGTACATCAAAAACATACACATTTTCAGTGTACACTCAAGAAATGTACATCAAAAACTACACATTTTCATTGTATATACAAGTAATGTACATCAAAAACTACACATTTTCAGTGTACACTCGAGTAATGTACATCAAAAACATACACATTTTCAGTGTACACTCAAGAAATGTACATCAAAAACTACACATTTTCAGTGTACATTCAAGTAATGTACATCAAAAACATACACATTTTCAGTGTACACTCGAGTAATGTACATCAAAAACTACACATTTTCAGTGTATATACAAGTAATGTACATCAAAAACTACACATTTTCAGTGTACACTCAAGTAATGTACATCAAAAACTACACATTTTCATTGTATATACAAGTAATGTACATCAAAAACTACACATTTTCAGTGTACATTCAAGTAATGTACATCAAAAACATACACATTTTCAGTGTACACTCAAGAAATGTACATCAAAAACTACACATTTTCATTGTATATACAAGTAATGTACATCAAAAACTACACATTTTCAGTGTACACTCGAGTAATGTACATCAAAAACATACACATTTTCAGTGTACACTCAAGAAATGTACATCAAAAACTACACATTTTCAGTGTACATTCAAGTAATGTACATCAAAAACATACACATTTTCAGTGTACACTCGAGTAATGTACATCAAAAACTACACATTTTCAGTGTATATACAAGTAATGTACATCAAAAACTACACATTTTCAGTGTACACTCAAGTAATGTACATCAAAAACTACACATTTTCATTGTATATACAAGTAATGTACATCAAAAACTACACATTTTCAGTGTACATTCAAGTAATGTACATCAAAAACATACACATTTTCAGTGTACACTCGAGTAATGTACATCAAAAACTACACATTTTCAGTGTATATACAAGTAATGTACATCAAAAACTACACATTTTCAGTGTACACTCAAGTAATGTACATCAAAAACTACACATTTTCATTGTACATTCAAGTAATGTACATCAAAAACTACACATTTTCAGTGTACATTCAAGTAATGTACATCAAAAACATACACATTTTCATTGTACACTCAAGAAATGTACATCAAAAACTACACATTTTCATTGTATATACAAGTAATGTACATCAAAAACTACACATTTTCAGTGTACACTCAAGAAATGTACATCAAAAACTACACATTTTCATTGTATATACAAGTAATGTACATCAAAAACTACACATTTTCAGTGTACACTCAAGAAATGTACATCAAAAACTACACATTTTCATTGTATATACAAGTAATGTACATCAAAAACTACACATTTTCAGTGTACACTCAAGTAATGTACATCAAAAACTACACATTTTCATTGTATATACAAGTAATGTACATCAAAAACTACACATTTTCAGTGTACACTCAAGAAATGTACATCAAAAACTACACATTTTCATTGTATATACAAGTAATGTACATCAAAAACTACACATTTTCAGTGTACACTCAAGTAATGTACATCAAAAACTACACATTTTCATTGTATATACAAGTAATGTACATCAAAAACTACACATTTTCAGTGTACACTCGAGTAATGTACATCAAAAACTACACATTTTCAGTGTACACTCGAGTAATGTACAACAAAAACTACACATTTTCAGTGTACACTCGAGTAATGTACATCAAAAACTACACATTTTCAGTGTACATTCAAGAAATGTACATCAAAAACTACACATTTTGAGTGTACACTCAAGTAACGTACATCAAAAACTACACATTTTCAGTGTACACTCAAGTAATGTACATCAAAAACATACACATTTTCAGTGTACATTCAAGAAATGTACATCAAAAACTACACATTTTCAGTGTACACTCAAGTAATGTACATCAAAAACTACACATTTTCAGTGTACATTCAAGAAATGTACATCAAAAACTACACATTTTCAGTGTACATTCAAGTAATGTACATCAAAAACATACACATTTTCAGTGTACATTCAAGAAATGTACATCAAAAACATACACATTTTCAGTGTACATTCAAGTAACGTACATCAAAAACTACACATTTTCAGTGTACATTCAAGTAACGTACATCAAAAACTACACATTTTCAGTGTACATTCAAGTAATGTACATCAAAAACATACACATTTTCAGTGTACATTCAAGAAATGTACATCAAAAACTACACATTTTCAGTGTACACTCAAGTAATGTACATCAAAAACTACACATTTTCAGTGTACATTCAAGTAATGTACATAGAAAACTACACATTTTCAGTGTACACTCAAGTAATGTACATAAAAAGCTACACATTTTCAGTGTACACTCAAGTAATGTACATCAAAAACTACACATTTTCAGTGTACACTCAAGTAATGTACATAAAAAGCTACACATTTTCAGTGTACACTCAAGTAATGTACATCAAATACTACACATTTTCAGTGTACACTCAAGTAATGTACATAAAAAGCTACACATTTTCAGTGTACACTCAAGTAATGTACATCAAAAACTACACATTTTCAGTGTACACTCAAGTAATGTACATCAAAAACTACACATTTTCAGTGTACATTCAAGAAATGTACATCAAAAACTACACATTTTCAGTGTACACTCAAGTAATGTACATAAAAAGCTACACATTTTCAGTGTACACTCAAGTAATGTACATCAAAAACTACACATTTTCAGTGTACACTCAAGTAATGTACATAAAAAGCTACACATTTTCAGTGTACACTCAAGTAATGTACATCAAAAACTACACATTTTCAGTGTACACTCAAGTAATGTACATAAAAAGCTACACATTTTCAGTGTACACTCAAGTAATGTACATCAAATACTACACATTTTCAGTGTACACTCAAGTAATGTACATAAAAAGCTACACATTTTCAGTGTACATTCAAGTAATGTACATCAAAGACATACACATTTTCAGTGTACACTCGAGTAATGTACATCAAAAACTACACATTTTCAGTGTACACTCGAGTAATGTACATCAAAAACTACACATTTTCAGTGTACATTCAAGAAATGTACATCAAAAACTACACATTTTCATTGTATATACAAGTAATGTACATCAAAAACTACACATTTTCAGTGTACACTCAAGAAATGTACATCAAAAACTACACATTTTCAGTGTACACTCAAGTAATGTACATAAAAAGCTACACATTTTCAGTGTACACTCAAGTAATGTACATCAAAAACTACACATTTTCAGTGTACACTCGAGTAATGTACATCAAAAACTACACATTTTCAGTGTACATTCAAGAAATGTACATCAAAAACTACACATTTTCAGTGTACACTCAAGTAATGTACATAAAAAGCTACACATTTTCAGTGTACACTCAAGTAATGTACATCAAAAACTACACATTTTCAGTGTACACTCAAGTAATGTACATAAAAAGCTACACATTTTCATTGTATATACAAGTAATGTACATCAAAAACTACACATTTTCAGTGTACATTCAAGAAATGTACATCAAAAACTACACATTTTCAGTGTACACTCGAGTAATGTACATCAAAATCTACACATTTTCATTGTATATACAAGTAATGTACATCAAAAACTACACATTTTCAGTGTACACTCGAGTAATGTACATAAAAAACTACACATTTTCAGTGTACATTCAAGAAATGTACATCAAAAACTACACATTTTCAGTGTACACTCAAGTAATGTACATAAAAAGCTACACATTTTCAGTGTACACTCAAGTAATGTACATCAAAAACTACACATTTTCAGTGTACACTCAAGTAATGTACATAAAAAGCTACACATTTTCAGTGTACACTCAAGAAATGTACATCAAAAACTACACATTTTCAGTGTACACTCAAGTAATGTACATAAAAAGCTACACATTTTCAGTGTACATTCAAGTAATGTACATCAAAAACTACACATTTTCAGTGTACACTCGAGTAATGTACATCAAAAACTACACATTTTCAGTGTACACTCGAGTAATGTACATCAAAAACTACACATTTTCAGTGTACACTCAAGAAATGTACATCAAAGACATACACATTTTCAGTGTACATTCAAGTAATGTACATCAAAAACTACACATTTTCAGTGTACACTCGAGTAATGTACATCAAAAACTACACATTTTCAGTGTACACTCGAGTAATGTACATCAAAAACTACACATTTTCAGTGTACACTCAAGTAATGTACATAAAAAGCTACACATTTTCAGTGTACACTCAAGAAATGTACATCAAAAACTACACATTTTCAGTGTACACTCAAGTAATGTACATAAAAAGCTACACATTTTCAGTGTACACTCAAGAAATGTACATCAAAAACTACACATTTTCAGTGTACACTCGAGTAATGTACATCAAAAACTACACATTTTCAGTGTACACTCAAGTAATGTACATAAAAAGCTACACATTTTCAGTGTACACTCAAGAAATGTACATCAAAAACTACACATTTTCAGTGTACACTCAAGTAATGTACATAAAAAGCTACACATTTTCAGTGTACATTCAAGTAATGTACATCAAAAACTACACATTTTCAGTGTACACTCGAGTAATGTACATCAAAAACTACACATTTTCAGTGTACACTCAAGTAATGTACATCAAAAACTACACATTTTCAGTGTACATTCAAGTAATGTACATCAAAAACTACACATTTTCAGTGTACACTCGAGTAATGTACATCAAAAACTACACATTTTCAGTGTACATTCAAGTAATGTACATCAAAAACTACACATTTTCCGTGTACACTCGAGTAATGTACATCAAAAACTACACATTTTCAGTGTACACTCAAGAAATGTACATCAAAGACATACACATTTTCAGTGTACATTCAAGTAATGTACATCAAAAACTACACATTTTCAGTGTACACTCGAGTAATGTACATCAAAAACTACACATTTTCAGTGTACACTCGAGTAATGTACATCAAAAACTACACATTTTCAGTGTACATTCAAGTAATGTACATCAAAAACTACACATTTTCAGTGTACACTCGAGTAATGTACATCAAAAACTACACATTTTCAGTGTACACTCGAGTAATGTACATCAAAAACTACACATTTTCAGTGTACATTCAAGTAATGTACATCAAAAACTACACATTTTCAGTGTACACTCGAGTAATGTACATCAAAAACTACACATTTTCAGTGTACACTCGAGTAATGTACATCAAAAACTACACATTTTCAGTGTACATTCAAGAAATGTACATCAAAGACATACACATTTTCAGTGTACACTCGAGTAATGTACATCAAAAACTACACATTTTCAGTGTACACTCGAGTAATGTACATCAAAAACTACACATTTTCAGTGTACATTCAAGAAATGTACATCAAAAACTACACATTTTCAGTGTACACTCGAGTAATGTACATCAAAAACTACACATTTTCAGTGTACACTCGAGTAATGTACATCAAAAACTACACATTTTCAGTGTACACTCGAGTAATGTACATCAAAAACTACACATTTTCAGTGTACACTCAAGTAATGTACATCAAAAACTACACATTTTCAGTGTACATTCAAGAAATGTACATCAAAAACTACACATTTTCAGTGTACATTCAAGTAATGTACATCAAAAACATACACATTTTCAGTGTACACTCGAGTAATGTACATCAAAAACTACACATTTTCAGTGTACACTCAAGTAATGTACATCAAAAACTACACATTTTCAGTGTACACTCGAGTAATGTACATCAAAAACTACACATTTTCAGTGTACATTCAAGAAATGTACATCAAAAACTACACATTTTCAGTGTACACTCGAGTAATGTACATCAAAAACTACACATTTTCAGTGTACACTCGAGTAATGTACATCAAAAACTACACATTTTCATTGTATATACAAGTAATGTACATCAAAAACTACACATTTTCAGTGTACACTCAAGAAATGTACATCAAAAACTACACATTTTCATTGTATATACAAGTAATGTACATCAAAAACTACACATTTTCAGTGTACATTCAAGAAATGTACATCAAAAACTACACATTTTCAGTGTACACTCGAGTAATGTACATCAAAAACTACACATTTTCAGTGTACACTCGAGTAATGTACATCAAAAACTACACATTTTCATTGTATATACAAGTAATGTACATCAAAAACTACACATTTTCAGTGTACACTCAAGTAATGTACATCAAAAACTACACATTTTCATTGTATATACAAGTAATGTACATCAAAAACTACACATTTTCAGTGTACACTCAAGAAATGTACATCAAAAACTACACATTTTCATTGTATATACAAGTAATGTACATCAAAAACTACACATTTTCAGTGTACACTCAAGTAATGTACATCAAAAACTACACATTTTCATTGTATATACAAGTAATGTACATCAAAAACTACACATTTTCAGTGTACACTCAAGAAATGTACATCAAAAACTACACATTTTCATTGTATATACAAGTAATGTACATCAAAAACTACACATTTTCAGTGTACACTCAAGTAATGTACATCAAAAACTACACATTTTCATTGTATATACAAGTAATGTACATCAAAAACTACACATTTTCAGTGTACACTCAAGAAATGTACATCAAAAACTACACATTTTCATTGTATATACAAGTAATGTACATCAAAAACTACACATTTTCAGTGTACACTCAAGAAAGGTACATCAAAAGCTACACATTTTCATTGTATATACAAGTAATGTACATCAAAAACTACACATTTTCAGTGTACACTCAAGTAATGTACATCAAAAACTACACATTTTCATTGTATATACAAGTAATGTACATCAAAAACTACACATTTTCAGTGTACACTCAAGAAATGTACATCAAAAACTACACATTTTCATTGTATATACAAGTAATGTACATCAAAAACTACACATTTTCAGTGTACACTCAAGAAATGTACATCAAAAACTACACATTTTCATTGTATATACAAGTAATGTACATCAAAAACTACACATTTTCAGTGTACACTCAAGTAATGTACATCAAAAACTACACATTTTCATTGTATATACAAGTAATGTACATCAAAAACTACACATTTTCAGTGTACACTCAAGAAATGTACATCAAAAACTACACATTTTCATTGTACATTCAAGTAATGTACATCTAAAACATACACATTTTCAGTGTACACTCAAGTAATGTACATCAAAAACTACACATTTTCATTGTATATACAAGTAATGTACATCAAAAACTACACATTTTCAGTGTACATTCAAGTAATGTACATCAAAAACATACACATTTTCAGTGTGCACTCGAGTAATGTACATCAAAAACTACACATTTTCATTGTATATACAAGTAATGTACATCAAAAACTACACATTTTCATTGTATATACAAGTAATGTACATCAAAAACTACACATTTTCATTGTATATACAAGTAATGTACATCAAAAACTACACATTTTCAGTGTACATTCAAGTAATGTACATCAAAAACATACACATTTTCAGTGTACACTCGAGTAATGTACATCAAAAACTACACATTTTCAGTGTATATACAAGTAATGTACATCAAAAACTACACATTTTCATTGTATATACAAGTAATGTACATCAAAAACTACACATTTTCAGTGTACATTCAAGTAATGTACATCAAAAACATACACATTTTCAGTGTACACTCAAGAAATGTACATCAAAAACTACACATTTTCAGTGTACACTCAAGTAATGTACATCAAAAACTACACATTTTCATTGTATATACAAGTAATGTACATCAAAAACTACACATTTTCAGTGTACATTCAAGTAATGTACATCAAAAACATACACATTTTCAGTGTACACTCAAGAAATGTACATCAAAAACTACACATTTTCATTGTATATACAAGTAATGTACATCAAAAACTACACATTTTCAGTGTACACTCAAGAAATGTACATCAAAAACTACACATTTTCATTGTATATACAAGTAATGTACATCAAAAACTACACATTTTCATTGTATATACAAGTAATGTACATCAAAAACTACACATTTTCAGTGTACACTCAAGAAATGTACATCAAAAACTACACATTTTCATTGTATATACAAGTAATGTACATCAAAAACTACACATTTTCATTGTATATACAAGTAATGTACATCAAAAGCTACACATTTTCAGTGTACACTCAAGTAATGTACATCAAAAACTACACATTTTCATTGTATATACAAGTAATGTACATCAAAAACTACACATTTTCAGTGTACACTCAAGAAATGTACATCAAAAACTACACATTTTCATTGTATATACAAGTAATGTACATCAAAAGCTACACATTTTCAGTGTACACTCAAGTAATGTACATCAAAAACTACACATTTTCATTGTATATACAAGTAATGTACATCAAAAACTACACATTTTCAGTGTACACTCAAGAAATGTACATCAAAAACTACACATTTTCATTGTATATACAAGTAATGTACATCAAAAACTACACATTTTCAGTGTACACTCAAGTAATGTACATCAAAAACTACACATTTTCATTGTATATACAAGTAATGTACATCAAAAACTACACATTTTCAGTGTACATTCAAGTAATGTACATCAAAAACTACACATTTTCAGTGTACACTCGAGTAATGTACATCAAAAACTACACATTTTCAGTGTACATTCAAGTAATGTACATCAAAAACTACACATTTTGAGTGTATATACAAGAAATGTACATCAAAAACTACACATTTTCCGTGTACACTCAAGTAATGTACATCAAAAACTACACATTTTCAGTGTACACGCAAGTAATGTACATCAAAAACTACACATTTTCAGTGTACATTCAAGTAATGTACATCAAAAACTACACATTTTGAGTATATATACAAGAAATGTACATCAAAAACTACACATTTTCAGTGTACACTCGAGTAATGTACATCAAAAACTACACATTTTCAGTGTACATTCAAGTAATGTACATCAAAAAGTACACATTTTCATTGTATATACAAGTAATGTACATCAAAAACTACACATTTTCAGTGTACATTCAAGTAATGTACATTAAAAACTACACATTTTCATTGTATATACAAGTAATGTACATCAAAAACTACACATTTTCAGTGTACATTCAAGTAATGTACATCAAAAACTACACATTTTGAGTGTATATACAAGTAATGTACATCAAAAACTACACATTTTCAGTGTACACTCAAGTAATGTACATCAAAAACTACACATTTTCAGTGTACACTCAAGTAATGTACATCAAAAAGTACACATTTTCATTGTATATACAAGTAATGTACATCAAAAACTACACATTTTCAGTGTACATTCAAGTAATGTACATTAAAAACTACACATTTTCATTGTATATACAAGTAATGTACATCAAAAACTACACATTTTCAGTGTACATTCAAGTAATGTACATTAAAAACTACACATTTTCATTGTATATACAAGTAATGTACATCAAAAACTACACATTTTCAGTGTACATTCAAGTAATGTACATCAAAAACTACACATTTTCAGTGTACATTCAAGAAATGTACATCAAAAACTACACATTTTCAGTGTATATACAAATAATGTACATCAAAAACTACACATTTTCAGTGTACATTCAAGTAATGTACATCAAAAACTACACATTTTCATTGTATATACAAGTAATGTACATCAAAAACTACACATTTTCAGTGTACATTCAAGAAATGTACATCAAAAACTACACATTTTCAGTGTACATTCAAGAAATGTACATCAAAAACTACACATTTTCATTGTATATACAAGTAATGTACATCAAAAACTACACATTTTCAGTGTACACTCGAGTAATGTACATCAAAAACTACACATTTTCAGTGTACATTCAAGTAATGTACATCAAAAACTACACATTTTCATTGTATATACAAGAAATGTACATCAAAAACTACACATTTTCAGTGTATATACAAGAAATGTACATAAAAAACTACACATTTTCAGTGTACACTCGAGTAATGTACATCAAAAACTACACATTTTCAGTGTACATTCAAGTAATGTACATCAAAAACTACACATTTTCATTGTATATACAAGAAATGTACATCAAAAACTACACATTTTCAGTGTATATGCAAGAAATGTACATCAAAAACTACACATTTTCAGTGTACACTCAAGTAATGTACATCAAAAACTACACATTTTCAGTGTACACTCAAGTAATGTACATCAAAAACTACACATTTTCATTGTATATACAAGAAATGTACATCAAAAACTACACATTTTCATTGTATATACAAGTAATGTACATCAAAAACTACACATTTTCATTGTATATACAAGAAATGTACATCAAAAACTACACATTTTCAGTGTATATACAAGAAATGTACATCAAAAACTACACATTTTCAGTGTACACTCAAGTAATGTACATCAAAAACTACACATTTTCAGTGTACACTCAAGTAATGTACATCAAAAACTACACATTTTCATTGTATATACAAGAAATGTACATCAAAAACTACACATTTTCATTGTATATACAAGAAATGTACATCAAAAACTACACATTTTCATTGTATATACAAGTAATGTACATCAAAAACTACACATTTTCAGTGTACACTCGAGTAATGTACATCAAAAACTACACATTTTCAGTGTACATTCAAGTAATGTACATCAAAAACTACACATTTTCATTGTATATACAAGAAATGTACATCAAAAACTACACATTTTCAGTGTATATACAAGAAATGTACATCAAAAACTACACATTTTCAGTGTACACTCGAGTAATGTACATCAAAAACTACACATTTTCAGTGTACATTCAAGTAATGTACATCAAAAACTACACATTTTCAGTGTACACTCGAGTAATGTACATCAAAAACTACACATTTTCAGTGTACATTCAAGTAATGTACATCAAAAACTACACATTTTCATTGTATATACAAGAAATGTACATCAAAAACTACACATTTTCAGTGTATATACAAGAAATGTACATCAAAAACTACACATTTTCAGTGTACACTCAAGTAATGTACATCAAAAACTACACATTTTCAGTGTACACTCAAGTAATGTACATCAAAAACTACACATTTTCATTGTATATACAAGAAATGTACATCAAAAACTACACATTTTCATTGTATATACAAGAAATGTACATCAAAAACTACACATTTTCATTGTATATACAAGTAATGTACATCAAAAACTACACATTTTCAGTGTACACTCGAGTAATGTACATCAAAAACTACACATTTTCAGTGTACATTCAAGTAATGTACATCAAAAACTACACATTTTCATTGTATATACAAGAAATGTACATCAAAAACTACACATTTTCAGTGTATATACAAGAAATGTACATCAAAAACTACACATTTTCAGTGTACACTCGAGTAATGTACATCAAAAACTACACATTTTCAGTGTACATTCAAGTAATGTACATCAAAAACTACACATTTTCATTGTATATACAAGAAATGTACATCAAAAACTACACATTTTCAGTGTATATACAAGAAATGTACATCAAAAACTACACATTTTCAGTGTACACTCAAGTAATGTACATCAAAAACTACACATTTTCAGTGTGCACTCAAGTAATGTACATCAAAGACTACACATTTTCAGTGTACATTCAAGTAATGTACATCAAAAACTACACATTTTCATTGTATATACAAGAAATGTACATCAAAAACTACACATTTTCATTGTATATACAAGAAATGTACATCAAAAACTACACATTTTCAGTGTATATACAAGAAATGTACATCAAAAACTACACATTTTCATTGTATATACAAGAAATGTACATCAAAAACTACACATTTTCATTGTATATACAAGAAATGTACATCAAAAACTACACATTTTCAGTGTACACTCAAGTAATGTACATCAAAAACTACACATTTTCAGTGTACACTCAAGTAATGTACATCAAAAACTACACATTTTCAGTGTACACTCAAGTAATGTACATCAAAAACTACACATTTTCAGTGTACACTCAAGTAATGTACATCAAAAACTACACATTTTCAGTGTACACTCAAGTAATGTACATCAAAAACTACACATTTTCAGTGTACACTCAAGTAATGTACATCAAAAACTACACATTTTCAGTGTACACTCAAGTAATGTACATCAAAAACTACACATTTTCAGTGTACACTCAAGTAATGTACATCAAAAACTACACATTTTCAGTGTACATTCAAGTAATGTACATCAAAAACTACACATTTTCATTGTATATACAAGAAATGTACATCAAAAACTACACATTTTCATTGTATATACAAGAAATGTACATCAAAAACTACACATTTTCAGTGTACATTCAAGAAATGTACATCAAAAACTACACATTTTCATTGTATATACAAGTAATGTACATCAAAAACTACACATTTTCAGTGTACACTCGAGTAATGTACATCAAAAACTACACATTTTCAGTGTACATTCAAGTAATGTACATCAAAAACTACACATTTTCAGTGTACATTCAAGTAATGTACATCAAAAACTACACATTTTCAGTGTACACTCAAGTAATGTACATCAAAAACTACACATTTTCATTGTACATTCAAGTAATGTACATCAAAAACTACACATTTTCATTGTATATACAAGAAATGTACATCAAAAACTACACATTTTCAGTGTACACTCAAGTAATGTACATCAAAAACTACACATTTTCGTTGTATATACAAGAAATGTACATCAAAAACTACACATTTTCAGTGTACACTCAAGTAATGTACATCAAAAACTACACATTTTCAGTGTACACTCAAGTAATGTACATCAAAAACTACACATTTTCAGTGTACATTCAAGTAATGTACATCAAAAACTACACATTTTCAGTGTACACTCAAGTAATATACATCAAAAACTACACATTTTCATTGTATATACAAGAAATGTACATCAAAAACTACACATTTTCATTGTATATACAAGAAATGTACATCAAAAACTACACATTTTCAGTGTACACTCAAGTAATGTACATCAAAAACTACACATTTTCATTGTATATACAAGAAATGTACATCAAAAACTACACATTTTCAGTGTACACTCAAGTAATGTACATCAAAAACTACACATTTTCAGTGTACACTCAAGTAATGTACATCAAAAACTACACATTTTCAGTGTACATTCAAGTAATGTACATCAAAAACTACACATTTTCAGTGTACACTCAAGTAATATACATCAAAAACTACACATTTTCATTGTATATACAAGAAATGTACATCAAAAACTACACATTTTCAGTGTACATTCAAGAAATGTACATCAAAAACTACACATTTTCAGTGTACACTCAAGTAATATACATCAAAAACTACACATTTTCATTGTATATACAAGTAATGTACATCAAAAACTACACATTTTCAGTGTACATTCAAGTAATGTACATCAAAAACTACACATTTTCAGTGTACACTCAAGTAATATACATCAAAAACTACACATTTTCATTGTATATACAAGAAATGTACATCAAAAACTACACATTTTCAGTGTACACTCAAGTAATGTACATCAAAAACTACACATTTTCAGTGTACACTCAAGTAATGTACATCAAAAACTACACATTTTCAGTGTATATACAAGTAATGTACATCAAAAACTACACATTTTCAGTGTACATTCAAGTAATGTACATCAAAAACTACACATTTTCAGTGTACACTCAAGTAATGTACATTAAAAACTACACATTTTCATTGTATATACAAGTAATGTACATCAAAAACTACACATTTTCAGTGTACATTCAAGTAATGTACATCAAAAACTACACATTTTCAGTGTACACTCAAGTAATATACATCAAAAACTACACATTTTCATTGTATATACAAGAAATGTACATCAAAAACTACACATTTTCAGTGTACACTCAAGTAATATACATCAAAAACTACACATTTTCATTGTATATACAAGTAATGTACATCAAAAACTACACATTTTCAGTGTACATTCAAGTAATGTACATCAAAAACTACACATTTTCAGTGTACACTCAAGTAATATACATCAAAAACTACACATTTTCATTGTATATACAAGAAATGTACATCAAAAACTACACATTTTCAGTGTACACTCAAGTAATGTACATCAAAAACTACACATTTTCAGTGTACACTCAAGTAATGTACATCAAAAACTACACATTTTCAGTGTACACTCAAGTAATATACATCAAAAACTACACATTTTCATTGTATATACAAGAAATGTACATCAAAAACTACACATTTTCAGTGTACACTCAAGTAATGTACATCAAAAACTACACATTTTCATTGTATATACAAGAAATGTACATCAAAAACTACACATTTTCAGTGTACACTCAAGTAATGTACATCAAAAACTACACATTTTCAGTGTACACTCAAGTAATGTACATCAAAAACTACACATTTTCAGTGTACACTCAAGTAATGTACATCAAAAACTACACATTTTCAGTGTACATTCAAGTAATGTACATCAAAAACTACACATTTTCATTGTATATACAAGAAATGTACATCAAAAACTACACATTTTCATTGTATATACAAGAAATGTACATCAAAAACTACACATTTTCAGTGTACACTCAAGTAATGTACATCAAAAACTACACATTTTCAGTGTACACTCAAGTAATATACATCAAAAACTACACATTTTCATTGTATATACAAGTAATGTACATCAAAAACTACACATTTTCAGTGTACACTCAAGTAATGTACATCAAAAACTACACATTTTCATTGTATATACAAGTAATGTACATCAAAAACTACACATTTTCAGTGTACACTCAAGAAATGTACATCAAAAACTACACATTTTCAGTGTACACTCAAGTAATATACATCAAGAACTACACATTTTCATTGTATATACAAGTAATGTACATCAAAAACTACACATTTTCAGTGTACACTCAAGTAATGTACATCAAAAACTACACATTTTCATTGTATATACAAGTAATATACATCAAAAACTACACATTTTCATTGTATATACAAGTAATGTACATCAAAAACTACACATTTTCAGTGTACATTCAAGAAATGTACATCAAAAACTACACATTTTCAGTGTACACTCAAGAAATATACATCAAAAACTACACATTTTCATTGTATATACAAGTAATGTACATCAAAAACTACACATTTTCATTGTATATACAAGTAATGTACATCAAAATCTACACATTTTCATTGTATATACAAGTAATGTACATCAAAAACTACACATTTTCAGTGTACATTCAAGTAATGTACATCAAAAACTACACATTTTCAGTGTACACTCAAGTAATGTACATCAAAAACTACACATTTTCAGTGTACACTCAAGAAATGTACATCAAAAACTACACATTTTCAGTGTACACTCAAGTAATGTACATCAAAAACTACACATTTTCAGTGTACACTCAAGAAATGTACATCAAAAACTACACATTTTCAGTGTATACTCGAGTAATGTACATCAAAAACTACACATTTTCATTGTATATACAAGTAATGTACATCAAAAACTACACATTTTCAGTGTACACTCAAGTAATGTACATCAAAAACTACACATTTTCAGTGTACACTCAAGAAATGTACATCAAAAACTACACATTTTCAGTGTACATTCAAGTAATGTACATCAAAAACTACACATTTTCAGTGTACATTCAAGTAATGTACATCAAAAACTACACATTTTCATTGTATATACAAGTAATGTACATCAAAAACTACACATTTTCATTGTATATACAAGTAATGTACATCAAAAACTACACATTTTCATTGTATATACAAGTAATGTACATCAAAAACTACACATTTTCAGTGTACACTCGAGTAATGTACATCAAAAACGACACATTTTCATTGTATATACAAGTAATGTACATCAAAAACTACACATTTTCATTGTATATACAAGTAATGTACATCAAAAACTACACATTTTCAGTGTATACTCGAGTAATGTACATCAAAAACTACACATTTTCATTGTATATACAAGTAATGTACATCAAAAACTACACATTTTCAGTGTATACTCGAGTAATGTACATCAAAAACTACACATTTTCATTGTATATACAAGTAATGTACATCAAAAACTACACATTTTCAGTGTACACTCAAGTAATGTACATCAAAAACTACACATTTTCATTGTATATACAAGTAATGTACATCAAAAACTACACATTTTCAGTGTATACTCGAGTAATGTACATCAAAAACGACACATTTTCATTGTATATACAAGTAATGTACATCAAAAAAGACACACTTTCATTGTATATACAAGTAATGTACATCAAAAACTACACATTTTGAGTGTATACTCGAGTAATGTACATCAAAAACTACACATTTTCATTGTATATACAAGTAATGTGCATCAAAAACTACACATTTTCAGTGTACACTCAAGAAATGTACATCAAAAACTACACATTTTCAGTGTACACTCGAGTAATGTACATCAAAAACTACACATTTTCATTGTATATACAAGTAATGTACATCAAAAACTACACATTTTCAGTGTACACTCAAGAAATGTACATCAAAAACTACACATTTTCATTGTATATACATGTAATGTACATCAAAAACTACACATTTTCACTGTACACTCGAGTAATGTACATCAAAAACTACACATTTTCATTGTATATACAAGTAATGTACATCAAAAACTACACATTTTCAGTGTATACTCGAGTAATGTACATCAAAAGCTACACATTTTCAGTGTACACTCGAGTAATGTACTTCAAAAACTACACATTTTCATTGTATATACAAGTAATGTACATCAAAAACTACACATTTTCAGTGTACACTCGAGTAATGTACATCAAAAACTACACATTTTCAGTGTACACTCGAGTAATGTACATCAAAAACGACACATTTTCATTGTATATACAAGAAATGTACATCAAAAACTACACATTTTCAGTGTACACTCGAGTAATGTACATCAAAAACTACACATTTTCACTGTATACTCGAGTAATGTACATCAAAAACTACACATTTTCATTGTATATACAAGTAATGTACATCAAAAACTACACATTTTCAGTGTATACTCGAGTAATGTACATCAAAAACTACACATTTTCATTGTATATACAAGTAATGTACATCAAAAACTACACATTTTCAGTGTACATTCAAGTAATGTACATCAAAAACTACACATTTTCAGTGTACACTCAAGAAATGTACATCAAAAACTACACATTTTCAGTGTACACTCAAGTAATGTACATCAAAAACTACACATTTTCAGTGTACACTCAAGAAATGTACATCAAAAACTACACATTTTCAGTGTACATTCAAGTAATGTACATCAAAAACTACACATTTTCAGTGTACACTCAAGTAATGTACATCAAAAACTACACATTTTCAGTGTACACTCATGTAATGTACATCAAAAACTACACATTTTCAGTGTACACTCGAGTAATGTACATCAAAAACTACACATTTTCAGTGTACACTCGAGTAATGTACATCAAAAACTACACATTTTCAGTGTACACTCAAGAAATGTACATCAAAAACTACACATTTTCAGTGTACACTCAAGAAATGTACATCTCAAACTACACATTTTCATTGTATATACAAGTAATGTACATCAAAAACTACACATTTTCAGTGTACATTCAAGTAATGTACATCAAAAACTACACATTTTCAGTGTACACTCAAGTAATGTACATCAAAAACTACACATTTTCAGTGTACACTCAAGTAATGTACATCAAAAACTACACATTTTCAGTGTACACTCAAGAAATGTACATCAAAAACTACACATTTTCAGTGTACACTCGAGTAATGTACATCAAAAACGACACATTTTCATTGTATATACAAGTAATGTACATCAAAAACTACACATTTTCAGTGTACACTCAAGAAATGTACATCAAAAACTACACATTTTCAGTGTACACTCGAGTAATGTACATCAAAAACGACACATTTTCAGTGTACACTCAAGAGATGTACATCAAAAACTACACATTTTCAGTGTACACTCAAGAAATGTACATCAAAAACTACACATTTTCAGTGTACACTCGAGTAATGTACATCAAAAACGACACATTTTCATTGTATATACAAGTAATGTACATCAAAAACTACACATTTTCAGTGTACACTCGAGTAATGTACATCAAAAACTACACATTTTCAGTGTACACTCAAGAAATGTACATCAAAAACTACACATTTTCAGTGTACACTCAAGAGATGTACATCAAAAACTACACATTTTCATTGTATATACAAGTAATGTACATCAAAAACTACACATTTTCAGTGTACACTCAAGTAATGTACATCAAAAACTACACATTTTCAGTGTACACTCAAGTAATGTACATCTAAAACTACACATTTTCAGTGTACACTCAAGTAATGTACATCAAAAACTACACATTTTCAGTGTACACTCAAGTAATGTACATCAAAAACTACACATTTTCAGTGTACACTCAAGTAATGTACATCAAAAACTACACATTTTCAGTGTACACTCGAGTAATGTACATCAAAAACTACACATTTTCAGTGTACATTCAAGAAATGTACATCAAAAACTACACATTTTCAGTGTACACTCGAGTAATGTACATCAAAAACTACACATTTTCAGTGTACACTCAAGAAATGTACATCAAAAACTACACATTTTCAGTGTACACTCGAGTAATGTACATCAAAAACTACACATTTTCAGTGTACACTCAAGAAATGTACATCAAAAACTACACATTTTCAGTGTACACTCAAGAAATGTACATAAAAAACTACACATTTTCAGTGTACACTCGAGTAATGTACATCAAAAACTACACATTTTCATTGTACACTCGAGTAATGTACATCAAAAACTACACATTTTCATTGTATACTCAAGTAATGTACATCAAAAACTACACATTTTCATTGTATACTCAAGTAATGTACATAAAAAACTACACATTTTCAGTGTACACTCGAGTAATGTACATCAAAAACTACACATTTTCATTGTATACTCAAGTAATGTACATCAAAAACTACACATTTTCATTGTAAATACAAGAAATGTACATAAAAAACTACACATTTTCAGTGTACATTCAAGAAATGTACATCAAAAACTACACATTTTCAGTGTACATTCAAGAAATGTACATAAAAAACTACACATTTTCAGTGTACATTCAAGAAATGTACATCAAAAACTACACATTTTCAGTGTACACTCAAGTAATGTACATCAAAAACTACACATTTTCAGTGTACACTCAAGTAATGTACATCAAAAACTACACATTTTCAGTGTACATTCAAGAAATGTACATAAAAAACTACACATTTTCAGTGTACATTTAAGAAATGTACATAAAAAACTACACATTTTCAGTGTACATTCAAGAAATGTACATCAAAAACTACACATTTTCAGTGTACATTCAAGAAATGTACATAAAAAACTACACATTTTCAGTGTACATTCAAGAAATGTACATAAAAAACTACACATTTTCAGCGTACATTCAAGAAATGTACATCAAAAACTACACAGTTTCAGTGCATATACAAGAAATGTACATCAAAAACTACACATTTTCAGTGTACATTCAAGAAATGTACATCAAAAACTACACATTTTCAGTGTACATTGAAGTAATGTACATCAAAAACTACACATTTTCAGTGTACACTCAAGAAATGTACATCAAAAACTACACATTTTCAGTGTACATTCAAGAAATGTACATCAAAAACTACACATTTTCAGT
Organism: Tenodera sinensis; assembly: GCA_030765045.1. Classification (NCBI taxonomy): domain Eukaryota; kingdom Metazoa; phylum Arthropoda; class Insecta; order Mantodea; family Mantidae; genus Tenodera; species Tenodera sinensis. The sequence continues at coordinate 109,042,642 of CM060970.1, read as the reverse complement.
GTACATTGAAGTAATGTACATCAAAAACTACACATTTTCAGTGTACACTCAAGTAATGTACATCAAAAACTACACATTTTCAGTGTACACTCAAGTAATGTACATCAAAACATACACATTTTCAGTGTACACTCAAGTAATGTACATCAAAAACTACACATTTTCAGTGTACACTCAAGAAATGTACATCAAAAACTACACATTTTCATTGTATATACAAGTAATGTACATCAACAACTACACATTTTCAGTGTACACTCAAGTAATGTACATCAAAAACTACACATTTTCATTGTATATACAAGTAATGTACATCAAAAACTACACATTTTCAGTGTACACTCAAGTAATGTACATCAAAAACTACACATTTTCAGTGTACACTCAAGAAATGTACATCAAAAACTACACATTTTCAGTGTACACTCAAGAAATGTACATCAAAAACTACACATTTTCAGTGTACACTCAAGAAATGTACATCAAAAACTACACATTTTCAGTGTACACTCAAGTAATGTACATCAAAAACTACACATTTTCAGTGTACACTCAAGTAATGTACATCAAAAACTACACATTTTCAGTGTACACTCAAGAAATGTACATCAAAAACTACACATTTTCTGTGTACATTGAAGTAATGTACATCAAAAACTACACATTTTCAGTGTACACTCAAGAAATGTACATCAAAAACTACACATTTTCAGTGTACATTGAAGTAATGTACATCAAAAACTACACATTTTCAGTGTACACTCAAGTAATGTACATCAAAAACTACACATTTTTCAGTGTACACTCAAGTAATGTACATCAAAAACTACACATTTTCAGTGTACACTCAAGAAATGTACATCAAAACATACACATTTTCAGTGTACACTCAAGTAATGTACATCAAAAACTACACATTTTCATTGTATATACAAGTAATGTACATCAAAAACTACACATTTTCAGTGTACACTCAAGTAATGTACATCAAAAACTACACATTTTCAGTGTACATTGAAGTAATGTACATCAAAAACTACACATTTTCAGTGTACACTCAAGTAATGTACATCAAAAACTACACATTTTCATTGTATATACAAGTAATGTACATCAAAAACTACACATTTTCAGTGTACACTCAAGTAATGTACATCAAAAACTACACATTTTCAGTGTACATTGAAGTAATGTACATCAAAAACTACACATTTTCAGTGTACACTCAAGTAATGTACATCAAAAACTACACATTTTCAGTGTACACTCAAGTAATGTACATCAAAAACTACACATTTTCAGTGTACACTCAAGTAATGTACATCAAAAACTACACATTTTCAGTGTACATTCAAGTAATGTACATCAAAACATACACATTTTCAGTGTACACTCAAGTAATGTACATCAAAAACTACACATTTTCAGTGTACACTCAAGTAATGTACATCAAAAACTACACATTTTCAGTGTACACTCGAGAAATGTACATCAAAAACTACACATTTTCAGTGTACACTCAAGAAATGTACATCAAAAACTACACATTTTCAGTGTACATTGAAGTAATGTACATCAAAAACTACACATTTTCAGTGTACACTCAAGTAATGTACATCAAAAACTACACATTTTCAGTGTACACTCGAGTAATGTACATCAAAAACTACACATTTTCAGTGTACACTCAAGAAATGTACATCAAAAACTACACATTTTCAGTGTACATTGAAGTAATGTACATCAAAAACTACACATTTTCAGTGTACACTCAAGTAATGTACATCAAAAACTACACATTTTCAGTGTACACTCAAGTAATGTACATCAAAAACTACACATTTTCAGTGTACACTCAAGTAATGTACATCAAAAACTACACATTTTCAGTGTACACTCAAGAAATGTACATCAAAAACTACACATTTTCAGTGTACATTGAAGTAATGTACATCAAAAACTACACATTTTCAGTGTACACTCAAGTAATGTACATCAAAAACTACACATTTTCAGTGTACACTCAAGTAATGTACATCAAAAACTACACATTTTCAGTGTACACTCAAGTAATGTACATAAAAAACTACACATTTTCAGTGTACATTCAAGTAATGTACATCAAAACATACACATTTTCAGTGTACACTCAAGTAATGTACATCAAAAACTACACATTTTCAGTGTACACTCAAGTAATGTACATCAAAAACTACACATTTTCAGTGTACACTCAAGAAATGTACATCAAAAACTACACATTTTCAGTGTACATTGAAGTAATGTACATCAAAAACTACACATTTTCAGTGTACACTCAAGAAATGTACATCAAAAACTACACATTTTCAGTGTACATTGAAGTAATGTACATCAAAAACTACACATTTTCAGTGTACACTCAAGTAATGTACATCAAAAACTACACATTTTTCAGTGTACACTCAAGTAATGTACATCAAAAACTACACATTTTCAGTGTACACTCAAGTAATGTACATCAAAAACTACACATTTTTCAGTGTACACTCAAGTAATGTACATCAAAAACTACACATTTTTCAGTGTACACTCAAGTAATGTACATCAAAAACTACACATTTTCAGTGTACACTCAAGTAATGTACATCAAAAACTACACATTTTCAGTGTACACTCAAGTAATGTACATCAAAAACTACACATTTTCAGTGTACATTCAAGTAATGTACATCAAAAACTACACATTTTCATTGTATATACAAGTAATGTACATCAAAAACTACACATTTTCAGTGTACACTCAAGTAATGTACATCAAAAACTACACATTTTCAGTGTACATTGAAGTAATGTACATCAAAAACTACACATTTTCAGTGTACACTCAAGTAATGTACATCAAAAACTACACATTTTCAGTGTACACTCGAGTAATGTACATCAAAAACTACACATTTTCAGTGTACACTCGAGTAATGTACATCAAAAACGACACATTTTCATTGTATATACAAGAAATGTACATCAAAAACTACACATTTTCAGTGTACACTCGAGTAATGTACATCAAAAACTACACATTTTCACTGTATACTCGAGTAATGTACATCAAAAACTACACATTTTCATTGTATATACAAGTAATGTACATCAAAAACTACACATTTTCAGTGTACACTCAAGTAATGTACATCAAAAACTACACATTTTCAGTGTACACTCAAGTAATGTACATCAAAAACTACACATTTTCAGTGTACACTCAAGTAATGTACATCAAAAACTACACATTTTCAGTGTACATTCAAGTAATGTACATCAAAACATACACATTTTCAGTGTACACTCAAGTAATGTACATCAAAAACTACACATTTTCAGTGTACACTCAAGTAATGTACATCAAAAACTACACATTTTCAGTGTACACTCAAGAAATGTACATCAAAAACTACACATTTTCAGTGTACATTGAAGTAATGTACATCAAAAACTACACATTTTCAGTGTACACTCAAGAAATGTACATCAAAAACTACACATTTTCAGTGTACATTGAAGTAATGTACATCAAAAACTACACATTTTCAGTGTACACTCAAGTAATGTACATCAAAAACTACACATTTTTCAGTGTACACTCAAGTAATGTACATCAAAAACTACACATTTTCAGTGTACACTCAAGTAATGTACATCAAAAACTACACATTTTTCAGTGTACACTCAAGTAATGTACATCAAAAACTACACATTTTTCAGTGTACACTCAAGTAATGTACATCAAAAACTACACATTTTCAGTGTACACTCAAGTAATGTACATCAAAAACTACACATTTTCAGTGTACACTCAAGTAATGTACATCAAAAACTACACATTTTCATTGTATATACAAGTAATGTACATCAAAAACTACACATTTTCAGTGTACACTCAAGTAATGTACATAAAAAACTACACATTTTCAGTGTACATTGAAGTAATGTACATCAAAAACTACACATTTTCAGTGTACACTCAAGTAATGTACATCAAAAACTACACATTTTCAGTGTACACTCGAGTAATGTACATCAAAAACGACACATTTTCATTGTATATACAAGAAATGTACATCAAAAACTACACATTTTCAGTGTACACTCAAGTAATGTACATCAAAAACTACACATTTTCAGTGTACACTCAAGTAATGTACATCAAAAACTACACATTTTCAGTGTACACTCAAGTAATGTACATCAAAAACTACACATTTTCAGTGTACACTCAAGTAATGTACATCAAAAACTACACATTTTCAGTGTACACTCAAGTAATGTACATAAAAACTACACATTTTCAGTGTACATTCAAGTAATGTACATCAAAACATACACATTTTCAGTGTACACTCAAGTAATGTACATCAAAAACTACACATTTTCAGTGTACACTCAAGTAATGTACATCAAAAACTACACATTTTCAGTGTACACTCAAGAAATGTACATCAAAAACTACACATTTTCAGTGTACATTGAAGTAATGTACATCAAAAACTACACATTTTCAGTGTACACTCAAGAAATGTACATCAAAAACTACACATTTTCAGTGTACATTGAAGTAATGTACATCAAAAACTACACATTTTCAGTGTACACTCAAGTAATGTACATCAAAAACTACACATTTTTCAGTGTACACTCAAGTAATGTACATCAAAAACTACACATTTTCAGTGTACACTCAAGTAATGTACATCAAAAACTACACATTTTTCAGTGTACACTCAAGTAATGTACATCAAAAACTACACATTTTTCAGTGTACACTCAAGTAATGTACATCAAAAACTACACATTTTCAGTGTACACTCAAGTAATGTACATCAAAAACTACACATTTTCAGTGTACACTCAAGTAATGTACATCAAAAACTACACATTTTCAGTGTACATTCAAGTAATGTACATCAAAAACTACACATTTTCATTGTATATACAAGTAATGTACATCAAAAACTACACATTTTCAGTGTACACTCAAGTAATGTACATCAAAAACTACACATTTTCAGTGTACATTGAAGTAATGTACATCAAAAACTACACATTTTCAGTGTACACTCAAGTAATGTACATCAAAAACTACACATTTTCAGTGTACACTCGAGTAATGTACATCAAAAACTACACATTTTCAGTGTACACTCGAGTAATGTACATCAAAAACGACACATTTTCATTGTATATACAAGAAATGTACATCAAAAACTACACATTTTCAGTGTACACTCGAGTAATGTACATCAAAAACTACACATTTTCACTGTATACTCGAGTAATGTACATCAAAAACTACACATTTTCATTGTATATACAAGTAATGTACATCAAAAACTACACATTTTCAGTGTACATTCAAGTAATGTACATCAAAAACTACACATTTTCAGTGTACACTCAAGAAATGTACATCAAAAACTACACATTTTCAGTGTACACTCAAGTAATGTACATCAAAAACTACACATTTTCAGTGTACATTCAAGTAATGTACATCAAAAACTACACATTTTCAGTGTACACTCGAGTAATGTACATCAAAAACTACACATTTTCATTGTATATACAAGAAATGTACATCAAAAACTACACATTTTCAGTGTACACTCGAGTAATGTACATCAAAAACTACACATTTTCAGTGTATACTCGAGTAATGTACATCAAAAACTACACATTTTCATTGTATATACAAGTAATGTACATCAAAAACTACACATTTTCAGTGTACATTCAAGTAATGTACATCAAAAACTACACATTTTCAGTGTACACTCAAGAAATGTACATCAAAAACTACACATTTTCAGTGTACACTCAAGTAATGTACATCAAAAACTACACATTTTCAGTGTACACTCAAGAAATGTACATCAAAAACTACACATTTTCAGTGTACATTCAAGTAATGTACATCAAAAACTACACATTTTCAGTGTACACTCAAGTAATGTACATCAAAAACTACACATTTTCAGTGTACACTCATGTAATGTACATCAAAAACTACACATTTTCAGTGTACACTCGAGTAATGTACATCAAAAACTACACATTTTCAGTGTACACTCGAGTAATGTACATCAAAAACTACACATTTTCAGTGTACACTCAAGAAATGTACATCAAAAACTACACATTTTCAGTGTACACTCAAGAAATGTACATCTCAAACTACACATTTTCATTGTATATACAAGTAATGTACATCAAAAACTACACATTTTCAGTGTACATTCAAGTAATGTACATCAAAAACTACACATTTTCAGTGTACACTCAAGTAATGTACATCAAAAACTACACATTTTCAGTGTACACTCAAGTAATGTACATCAAAAACTACACATTTTCAGTGTACACTCAAGAAATGTACATCAAAAACTACACATTTTCAGTGTACACTCGAGTAATGTACATCAAAAACGACACATTTTCATTGTATATACAAGTAATGTACATCAAAAACTACACATTTTCAGTGTACACTCAAGAAATGTACATCAAAAACTACACATTTTCAGTGTACACTCGAGTAATGTACATCAAAAACGACACATTTTCAGTGTACACTCAAGAGATGTACATCAAAAACTACACATTTTCAGTGTACACTCAAGAAATGTACATCAAAAACTACACATTTTCAGTGTACACTCGAGTAATGTACATCAAAAACGACACATTTTCATTGTATATACAAGTAATGTACATCAAAAACTACACATTTTCAGTGTACACTCGAGTAATGTACATCAAAAACTACACATTTTCAGTGTACACTCAAGAAATGTACATCAAAAACTACACATTTTCAGTGTACACTCAAGAGATGTACATCAAAAACTACACATTTTCATTGTATATACAAGTAATGTACATCAAAAACTACACATTTTCAGTGTACACTCAAGTAATGTACATCAAAAACTACACATTTTCAGTGTACACTCAAGTAATGTACATCTAAAACTACACATTTTCAGTGTACACTCAAGTAATGTACATCAAAAACTACACATTTTCAGTGTACACTCAAGTAATGTACATCAAAAACTACACATTTTCAGTGTACACTCAAGTAATGTACATCAAAAACTACACATTTTCAGTGTACACTCGAGTAATGTACATCAAAAACTACACATTTTCAGTGTACATTCAAGAAATGTACATCAAAAACTACACATTTTCAGTGTACACTCGAGTAATGTACATCAAAAACTACACATTTTCAGTGTACACTCAAGAAATGTACATCAAAAACTACACATTTTCAGTGTACACTCGAGTAATGTACATCAAAAACTACACATTTTCAGTGTACACTCAAGAAATGTACATCAAAAACTACACATTTTCAGTGTACACTCAAGAAATGTACATAAAAAACTACACATTTTCAGTGTACACTCGAGTAATGTACATCAAAAACTACACATTTTCATTGTACACTCGAGTAATGTACATCAAAAACTACACATTTTCATTGTATACTCAAGTAATGTACATCAAAAACTACACATTTTCATTGTATACTCAAGTAATGTACATCAAAAACTACACATTTTCAGTGTACACTCGAGTAATGTACATCAAAAACTACACATTTTCATTGTATACTCAAGTAATGTACATCAAAAACTACACATTTTCATTGTAAATACAAGAAATGTACATAAAAAACTACACATTTTCAGTGTACATTCAAGAAATGTACATCAAAAACTACACATTTTCAGTGTACATTCAAGAAATGTACATAAAAAACTACACATTTTCAGTGTACATTCAAGAAATGTACATCAAAAACTACACATTTTCAGTGTACACTCAAGTAATGTACATCAAAAACTACACATTTTCAGTGTACACTCAAGTAATGTACATCAAAAACTACACATTTTCAGTGTACATTCAAGAAATGTACATAAAAAACTACACATTTTCAGTGTACATTCAAGAAATGTACATAAAAAACTACACATTTTCAGTGTACATTCAAGAAATGTACATCAAAAACTACACATTTTCAGTGTACATTCAAGAAATGTACATAAAAAACTACACATTTTCAGTGTACATTCAAGAAATGTACATAAAAAACTACACATTTTCAGCGTACATTCAAGAAATGTACATCAAAAACTACACAGTTTCAGTGCATATACAAGAAATGTACATCAAAAACTACACATTTTCAGTGTACATTCAAGAAATGTACATCAAAAACTACACATTTTCAGTGTACACTCAAGTAATGTACATCAAAAAGCTACACATTTTCAGTGTACACTCAAGAAATGTACATCAAAAACTACACATTTTCAGTGTACATTCAAGAAATGTACCTCAAAAACTACACACTTTCAGTGTACACTCAAGTAATGTACATCAAAAACTACACATTTTCAGTGTACATTCAAGAAATGTACATCAAAAACTACACATTTTCAGTGTACATTGAAGTAATGTACATCAAAAACTACACATTTTCAGTGTACACTCAAGAAATGTACATCAAAAACTACACATTTTCAGTGTACATTCAAGAAATGTACATCAAAAACTACACATTTTCAGTGTACATTGAAGTAATGTACATCAAAAACTACACATTTTCAGTGTACACTCAAGTAATGTACATCAAAAACTACACATTTTCAGTGTACACTCAAGTAATGTACATCAAAACATACACATTTTCAGTGTACACTCAAGTAATGTACATCAAAAACTACACATTTTCAGTGTACACTCAAGAAATGTACATCAAAAACTACACATTTTCATTGTATATACAAGTAATGTACATCAACAACTACACATTTTCAGTGTACACTCAAGTAATGTACATCAAAAACTACACATTTTCATTGTATATACAAGTAATGTACATCAAAAACTACACATTTTCAGTGTACACTCAAGTAATGTACATCAAAAACTACACATTTTCAGTGTACACTCAAGAAATGTACATCAAAAACTACACATTTTCAGTGTACACTCAAGAAATGTACATCAAAAACTACACATTTTCAGTGTACACTCAAGAAATGTACATCAAAAACTACACATTTTCAGTGTACACTCAAGTAATGTACATCAAAAACTACACATTTTCAGTGTACACTCAAGTAATGTACATCAAAAACTACACATTTTCAGTGTACACTCAAGAAATGTACATCAAAAACTACACATTTTCTGTGTACATTGAAGTAATGTACATCAAAAACTACACATTTTCAGTGTACACTCAAGAAATGTACATCAAAAACTACACATTTTCAGTGTACATTGAAGTAATGTACATCAAAAACTACACATTTTCAGTGTACACTCAAGTAATGTACATCAAAAACTACACATTTTTCAGTGTACACTCAAGTAATGTACATCAAAAACTACACATTTTCAGTGTACACTCAAGAAATGTACATCAAAACATACACATTTTCAGTGTACACTCAAGTAATGTACATCAAAAACTACACATTTTCATTGTATATACAAGTAATGTACATCAAAAACTACACATTTTCAGTGTACACTCAAGTAATGTACATCAAAAACTACACATTTTCAGTGTACATTGAAGTAATGTACATCAAAAACTACACATTTTCAGTGTACACTCAAGTAATGTACATCAAAAACTACACATTTTCAGTGTACACTCAAGTAATGTACATCAAAAACTACACATTTTCATTGTATATACAAGTAATGTACATCAAAAACTACACATTTTCAGTGTACACTCAAGAAATGTACATCAAAAACTACACATTTTCAGTGTACACTCAAGAAATGTACATCAAAAACTACACATTTTCAGTGTACATTGAAGTAATGTACATCAAAAACTACACATTTTCAGTGTACACTCAAGAAATGTACATCAAAAACTACACATTTTCAGTGTACATTGAAGTAATGTACATCAAAAACTACACATTTTCAGTGTACACTCAAGTAATGTACATCAAAAACTACACATTTTTCAGTGTACACTCAAGTAATGTACATCAAAAACTACACATTTTCAGTGTACACTCAAGTAATGTACATCAAAAACTACACATTTTTCAGTGTACACTCAAGTAATGTACATCAAAAACTACACATTTTTCAGTGTACACTCAAGTAATGTACATCAAAAACTACACATTTTCAGTGTACACTCAAGTAATGTACATCAAAAACTACACATTTTCAGTGTACACTCAAGTAATGTACATCAAAAACTACACATTTTCATTGTATATACAAGTAATGTACATCAAAAACTACACATTTTCAGTGTACACTCAAGTAATGTACATCAAAAACTACACATTTTCAGTGTACATTGAAGTAATGTACATCAAAAACTACACATTTTCAGTGTACACTCAAGTAATGTACATCAAAAACTACACATTTTCAGTGTACACTCGAGTAATGTACATCAAAAACTACACATTTTCAGTGTACACTCGAGTAATGTACATCAAAAACGACACATTTTCATTGTATATACAAGAAATGTACATCAAAAACTACACATTTTCAGTGTACACTCAAGTAATGTACATCAAAAACTACACATTTTCAGTGTACACTCAAGTAATGTACATCAAAAACTACACATTTTCAGTGTACACTCAAGTCATGTACATCAAAAACTACACATTTTCAGTGTACACTCAAGTAATGTACATCAAAAACTACACATTTTCAGTGTACACTCAAGTAATGTACATCAAAAACTACACATTTTCAGTGTACATTCAAGTAATGTACATCAAAACATACACATTTTCAGTGTACACTCAAGTAATGTACATCAAAAACTACACATTTTCAGTGTACACTCAAGTAATGTACATCAAAAACTACACATTTTCAGTGTACACTCAAGAAATGTACATCAAAAACTACACATTTTCAGTGTACATTGAAGTAATGTACATCAAAAACTACACATTTTCAGTGTACACTCAAGAAATGTACATCAAAAACTACACATTTTCAGTGTACATTGAAGTAATGTACATCAAAAACTACACATTTTCAGTGTACACTCAAGTAATGTACATCAAAAACTACACATTTTTCAGTGTACACTCAAGTAATGTACATCAAAAACTACACATTTTTCAGTGTACACTCAAGTAATGTACATCAAAAACTACACATTTTTCAGTGTACACTCAAGTAATGTACATCAAAAACTACACATTTTCAGTGTACACTCAAGTAATGTACATCAAAAACTACACATTTTCAGTGTACACTCAAGTAATGTACATCAAAAACTACACATTTTCATTGTATATACAAGTAATGTACATCCAAAACTACACATTTTCAGTGTACACTCAAGTAATGTACATCAAAAACTACACATTTTCAGTGTACATTGAAGTAATGTACATCAAAAACTACACATTTTCAGTGTACACTCAAGTAATGTACATCAAAAACTACACATTTTCAGTGTACACTCGAGTAATGTACATCAAAAACTACACATTTTCAGTGTACACTCGAGTAATGTACATCAAAAACGACACATTTTCATTGTATATACAAGAAATGTACATCAAAAACTACACATTTTCAGTGTACGTTCGAGTAATGTACATCAAAAACTACACATTTTCACTGTATACTCGAGTAATGTACATCAAAAACTACACATTTTCATTGTATATACAAGTAATGTACATCAAAAACTACACATTTTCAGTGTATACTCGAGTAATGTACATCAAAAACTACACATTTTCATTGTATATACAAGTAATGTACATCAAAAACTACACATTTTCAGTGTACATTCAAGTAATGTACATCAAAAACTACACATTTTCAGTGTACACTCAAGAAATGTACATCAAAAACTACACATTTTCAGTGTACACTCAAGTAATGTACATCAAAAACTACACATTTTCAGTGTACACTCAAGAAATGTACATCAAAAACTACACATTTTCAGTGTACATTCAAGTAATGTACATCAAAAACTACACATTTTCAGTGTACACTCAAGTAATGTACATCAAAAACTACACATTTTCAGTGTACACTCATGTAATGTACATCAAAAACTACACATTTTCAGTGTACACTCGAGTAATGTACATCAAAAACTACACATTTTCAGTGTACACTCGAGTAATGTACATCAAAAACTACACATTTTCAGTGTACACTCAAGAAATGTACATCAAAAACTACACATTTTCAGTGTACACTCAAGAAATGTACATCTCAAACTACACATTTTCATTGTATATACAAGTAATGTACATCAAAAACTACACATTTTCAGTGTACATTCAAGTAATGTACATCAAAAACTACACATTTTCAGTGTACACTCAAGTAATGTACATCAAAAACTACACATTTTCAGTGTACACTCAAGTAATGTACATCAAAAACTACACATTTTCAGTGTACACTCAAGAAATGTACATCAAAAACTACACATTTTCAGTGTACACTCGAGTAATGTACATCAAAAACGACACATTTTCATTGTATATACAAGTAATGTACATCAAAAACTACACATTTTCAGTGTACACTCAAGAAATGTACATCAAAAACTACACATTTTCAGTGTACACTCGAGTAATGTACATCAAAAACGACACATTTTCAGTGTACACTCAAGAGATGTACATCAAAAACTACACATTTTCAGTGTACACTCAAGAAATGTACATCAAAAACTACACATTTTCAGTGTACACTCGAGTAATGTACATCAAAAACGACACATTTTCATTGTATATACAAGTAATGTACATCAAAAACTACACATTTTCAGTGTACACTCGAGTAATGTACATCAAAAACTACACATTTTCAGTGTACACTCAAGAAATGTACATCAAAAACTACACATTTTCAGTGTACACTCAAGAGATGTACATCAAAAACTACACATTTTCATTGTATATACAAGTAATGTACATCAAAAACTACACATTTTCAGTGTACACTCAAGTAATGTACATCAAAAACTACACATTTTCAGTGTACACTCAAGTAATGTACATCTAAAACTACACATTTTCAGTGTACACTCAAGTAATGTACATCAAAAACTACACATTTTCAGTGTACACTCAAGTAATGTACATCAAAAACTACACATTTTCAGTGTACACTCAAGTAATGTACATCAAAAACTACACATTTTCAGTGTACACTCGAGTAATGTACATCAAAAACTACACATTTTCAGTGTACATTCAAGAAATGTACATCAAAAACTACACATTTTCAGTGTACACTCGAGTAATGTACATCAAAAACTACACATTTTCAGTGTACACTCAAGAAATGTACATCAAAAACTACACATTTTCAGTGTACACTCGAGTAATGTACATCAAAAACTACACATTTTCAGTGTACACTCAAGAAATGTACATCAAAAACTACACATTTTCAGTGTACACTCAAGAAATGTACATAAAAAACTACACATTTTCAGTGTACACTCGAGTAATGTACATCAAAAACTACACATTTTCATTGTACACTCGAGTAATGTACATCAAAAACTACACATTTTCATTGTATACTCAAGTAATGTACATCAAAAACTACACATTTTCATTGTATACTCAAGTAATGTACATCAAAAACTACACATTTTCAGTGTACACTCGAGTAATGTACATCAAAAACTACACATTTTCATTGTATACTCAAGTAATGTACATCAAAAACTACACATTTTCATTGTAAATACAAGAAATGTACATAAAAAACTACACATTTTCAGTGTACATTCAAGAAATGTACATCAAAAACTACACATTTTCAGTGTACATTCAAGAAATGTACATAAAAAACTACACATTTTCAGTGTACATTCAAGAAATGTACATCAAAAACTACACATTTTCAGTGTACACTCAAGTAATGTACATCAAAAACTACACATTTTCAGTGTACACTCAAGTAATGTACATCAAAAACTACACATTTTCAGTGTACATTCAAGAAATGTACATAAAAAACTACACATTTTCAGTGTACATTCAAGAAATGTACATAAAAAACTACACATTTTCAGTGTACATTCAAGAAATGTACATCAAAAACTACACATTTTCAGTGTACATTCAAGAAATGTACATAAAAAACTACACATTTTCAGTGTACATTCAAGAAATGTACATAAAAAACTACACATTTTCAGCGTACATTCAAGAAATGTACATCAAAAACTACACAGTTTCAGTGCATATACAAGAAATGTACATCAAAAACTACACATTTTCAGTGTACATTCAAGAAATGTACATCAAAAACTACACATTTTCAGTGTACACTCAAGTAATGTACATCAAAAAGCTACACATTTTCAGTGTACACTCAGGAAATGTACATCAAAAACTACACATTTTCAGTGTACATTCAAGAAATGTACATCAAAAACTACACACTTTCAGTGTACACTCAAGTAATGTACATCAAAAACTACACATTTTCAGTGTACATTCAAGAAATGTACATCAAAAACTACACATTTTCAGTGTACATTGAAGTAATGTACATCAAAAACTACACATTTTCAGTGTACGCTCAAGAAATGTACATCAAAAACTACACATTTTCAGTGTACATTCAAGAAATGTACATCAAAAACTACACATTTTCAGTGTACATTGAAGTAATGTACATCAAAAACTACACATTTTCAGTGTACACTCAAGAAATGTACATCAAAAACTACACATTTTCAGTGTACACTCAAGTAATGTACATCAAAACATACACATTTTCAGTGTACACTCAAGTAATGTACATCAAAAACTACACATTTTCAGTGTACACTCAAGAAATGTACATCAAAAACTACACATTTTCATTGTATATACAAGTAATGTACATCAACAACTACACATTTTCAGTGTACACTCAAGTAATGTACATCAAAAACTACACATTTTCATTGTATATACAAGTAATGTACATCAAAAACTACACATTTTCAGTGTACACTCAAGTAATGTACATCAAAAACTACACATTTTCAGTGTACACTCAAGAAATGTACATCAAAAACTACACATTTTCAGTGTACACTCAAGAAATGTACATCAAAAACTACACATTTTCAGTGTACACTCAAGAAATGTACATCAAAAACTACACATTTTCAGTGTACACTCAAGTAATGTACATCAAAAACTACACATTTTCAGTGTACACTCAAGTAATGTACATCAAAAACTACACATTTTCAGTGTACACTCAAGAAATGTACATCAAAAACTACACATTTTCTGTGTACATTGAAGTAATGTACATCAAAAACTACACATTTTCAGTGTACACTCAAGAAATGTACATCAAAAACTACACATTTTCAGTGTACATTGAAGTAATGTACATCAAAAACTACACATTTTCAGTGTACACTCAAGTAATGTACATCAAAAACTACACATTTTTCAGTGTACACTCAAGTAATGTACATCAAAAACTACACATTTTCAGTGTACACTCAAGAAATGTACATCAAAACATACACATTTTCAGTGTACACTCAAGTAATGTACATCAAAAACTACACATTTTCATTGTATATACAAGTAATGTACATCAAAAACTACACATTTTCAGTGTACACTCAAGTAATGTACATCAAAAACTACACATTTTCAGTGTACATTGAAGTAATGTACATCAAAAACTACACATTTTCAGTGTACACTCAAGTAATGTACATCAAAAACTACACATTTTCAGTGTACACTCAAGTAATGTACATCAAAAACTACACATTTTCAGTGTACACTCAAGTAATGTACATCAAAAACTACACATTTTCAGTGTACATTCAAGTAATGTACATCAAAACATACACATTTTCAGTGTACACTCAAGTAATGTACATCAAAAACTACACATTTTCAGTGTACACTCAAGTAATGTACATCAAAAACTACACATTTTCAGTGTACACTCAAGAAATGTACATCAAAAACTACACATTTTCAGTGTACATTGAAGTAATGTACATCAAAAACTACACATTTTCAGTGTACACTCAAGAAATGTACATCAAAAACTACACATTTTCAGTGTACAATGAAGTAATGTACATCAAAAACTACACATTTTCAGTGTACACTCAAGTAATGTACATCAAAAACTACACATTTTTCAGTGTACACTCAAGTAATGTACATCAAAAACTACACATTTTCAGTGTACACTCAAGAAATGTACATCAAAACATACACATTTTCAGTGTACACTCAAGAAATGTACATCAAAAACTACACATTTTCAGTGTACACTCAAGTAATGTACATCAAAAACTACACATTTTCAGTGTACACTCAAGTAATGCACATCAAAAACTACACATTTTCAGTGTACATTGAAGTAATGTACATCAAAAACTACACATTTTCAGTGTACACTCAAGTAATGTACATCAAAAACTACACATTTTCAGTGTACACTCAAGTAATGTACATCAAAAACTACACATTTTCAGTGTACACTCAAGTAATGTACATCAAAAACTACACATTTTCAGTGTACATTCAAGTAATGTACATCAAAACATACACATTTTCAGTGTACACTCAAGTAATGTACATCAAAAACTACACATTTTCAGTGTACACTCAAGTAATGTACATCAAAAACTACACATTTTCAGTGTACACTCAAGAAATGTACATCAAAAACTACACATTTTCAGTGTACATTGAAGTAATGTACATCAAAAACTACACATTTTCAGTGTACACTCAAGAAATGTACATCAAAAACTACACATTTTCAGTGTACATTGAAGTAATGTACATCAAAAACTACACATTTTCAGTGTACACTCAAGTAATGTACATCAAAAACTACACATTTTCAGTGTACACTCAAGTAATGTACATCTAAAACTACACATTTTCAGTGTACACTCAAGTAATGTACATCTAAAACTACACATTTTCAGTGTACACTCAAGTAATGTACATCAAAAACTACACATTTTCATTGTATATACAAGTAATGTACATCAAAAACTACACATTTTCAGTGTACACTCAAGTAATGTACATCAAAAACTACACATTTTCAGTGTACACTCAAGTAATGTACATCTAAAACTACACATTTTCAGTGTACACTCAAGTAATGTACATCAAAAACTACACATTTTCAGTGTACACTCAAGTAATGTACATAAAAAACTACACATTTTCAGTGTACACTCAAGTAATGTACATCAAAAACTACACATTTTCAGTGTACACTCGAGTAATGTACATCAAAAACTACACATTTTCAGTGTACATTCAAGAAATGTACATCAAAAACTACACATTTTCAGTATACACTCGAGTAATGTACATCAAAAACTACACATTTTCAGTGTACACTCAAGAAATGTACATCAAAAACTACACATTTTCAGTGTACACTCGAGTAATGTACATCAAAAACTACACATTTTCAGTGTACACTCAAGAAATGTACATCAAAAACTACACATTTTCAGTGTACATTGAAGTAATGTACATCAAAAACTACACATTTTCAGTGTACACTCAAGAAATGTACATCAAAAACTACACATTTTCAGTGTACAATGAAGTAATGTACATCTAAAACTACACATTTTCAGTGTACACTCAAGTAATGTACATCAAAAACTACACATTTTCAGTGTACACTCAAGTAATGTACATAAAAAACTACACATTTTCAGTGTACACTCAAGTAATGTACATCAAAAACTACACATTTTCAGTGTACACTCGAGTAATGTACATCAAAAACTACACATTTTCAGTGTACATTCAAGAAATGTACATCAAAAACTACACATTTTCAGTATACACTCGAGTAATGTACATCAAAAACTACACATTTTCAGTGTACACTCAAGAAATGTACATCAAAAACTACACATTTTCAGTGTACACTCGAGTAATGTACATCAAAAACTACACATTTTCAGTGTACACTCAAGAAATGTACATCAAAAACTACACATTTTCAGTGTACATTGAAGTAATGTACATCAAAAACTACACATTTTCAGTGTACACTCAAGAAATGTACATCAAAAACTACACATTTTCAGTGTACAATGAAGTAATGTACATCAAAAACTACACATTTTCAGTGTACACTCAAGTAATGTACATCAAAAACTACACATTTTTCAGTGTACACTCAAGTAATGTACATCAAAAACTACACATTTTCAGTGTACACTCAAGAAATGTACATCAAAACATACACATTTTCAGTGTACACTCAAGAAATGTACATCAAAAACTACACATTTTCAGTGTACACTCAAGTAATGTACATCAAAAACTACACATTTTCAGTGTACACTCAAGTAATGCACATCAAAAACTACACATTTTCAGTGTACATTGAAGTAATGTACATCAAAAACTACACATTTTCAGTGTACACTCAAGTAATGTACATCAAAAACTACACATTTTCAGTGTACACTCAAGTAATGTACATCAAAAACTACACATTTTCAGTGTACACTCAAGTAATGTACATCAAAAACTACACATTTTCAGTGTACATTCAAGTAATGTACATCAAAACATACACATTTTCAGTGTACACTCAAGTAATGTACATCAAAAACTACACATTTTCAGTGTACACTCAAGTAATGTACATCAAAAACTACACATTTTCAGTGTACACTCAAGAAATGTACATCAAAAACTACACATTTTCAGTGTACATTGAAGTAATGTACATCAAAAACTACACATTTTCAGTGTACACTCAAGAAATGTACATCAAAAACTACACATTTTCAGTGTACATTGAAGTAATGTACATCAAAAACTACACATTTTCAGTGTACACTCAAGTAATGTACATCAAAAACTACACATTTTCAGTGTACACTCAAGTAATGTACATCTAAAACTACACATTTTCAGTGTACACTCAAGTAATGTACATCTAAAACTACACATTTTCAGTGTACACTCAAGTAATGTACATCAAAAACTACACATTTTCATTGTATATACAAGTAATGTACATCAAAAACTACACATTTTCAGTGTACACTCAAGTAATGTACATCAAAAACTACACATTTTCAGTGTACACTCAAGTAATGTACATCTAAAACTACACATTTTCAGTGTACACTCAAGTAATGTACATCAAAAACTACACATTTTCAGTGTACACTCAAGTAATGTACATAAAAAACTACACATTTTCAGTGTACACTCAAGTAATGTACATCAAAAACTACACATTTTCAGTGTACACTCGAGTAATGTACATCAAAAACTACACATTTTCAGTGTACATTCAAGAAATGTACATCAAAAACTACACATTTTCAGTATACACTCGAGTAATGTACATCAAAAACTACACATTTTCAGTGTACACTCAAGAAATGTACATCAAAAACTACACATTTTCAGTGTACACTCGAGTAATGTACATCAAAAACTACACATTTTCAGTGTACACTCAAGAAATGTACATCAAAAACTACACATTTTCAGTGTACACTCAAGAAATGTACATAAAAAACTACACATTTTCAGTGTACACTCGAGTAATGTACATCAAAAACTACACATTTTCATTGTACACTCGAGGTAATGTACATCAAAAACTACACATTTTCATTGTATACTCAAGTAATGTACATCAAAAACTACACATTTTCATTGTATACTCAAGTAATGTACATCAAAAACTACACATTTTCAGTGTACACTCGAGTAATGTACATCAAAAACTACACATTTTCATTGTATACTCAAGTAATGTACATCAAAAACTACACATTTTCATTGTAAATACAAGAAATGTACATAAAAAACTACAAATTTTCAGTGTACATTCAAGAAATGTACATCAAAAACTACACATTTTCAGTGTACATTCAAGAAATGTACATAAAAAACTACACATTTTCAGTGTACATTCAAGAAATGTACATCAAAAACTACACATTTTCAGTGTACACTCAAGTAATGTACATCAAAAACTACACATTTTCAGTGTACACTCAAGTAATGTACATCAAAAACTACACATTTTCAGTGTACATTCAAGAAATGTACATAAAAAACTACACATTTTCAGTGTACATTCAAGAAATGTACATAAAAAACTACACATTTTCAGTGTACATTCAAGAAATGTACATCAAAAACTACACATTTTCAGTGTACATTCAAGAAATGTACATAAAAAACTACACATTTTCAGTGTACATTCAAGAAATGTACATAAAAAACTACACATTTTCAGCGTACATTCAAGAAATGTACATCAAAAACTACACAGTTTCAGTGCATATACAAGAAATGTACATCAAAAACTACACATTTTCAGTGTACATTCAAGAAATGTACATCAAAAACTACACATTTTCAGTGTACACTCAAGTAATGTACATCAAAAAGCTACACATTTTCAGTGTACACTCAAGAAATGTACATCAAAAACTACACATTTTCAGTGTACATTCAAGAAATGTACATCAAAAACTACACACTTTCAGTGTACACTCAAGTAATGTACATCAAAAACTACACATTTTCAGTGTACATTCAAGAAATGTACATCAAAAACTACACATTTTCAGTGTACATTGAAGTAATGTACATCAAAAACTACACATTTTCAGTGTACACTCAAGAAATGTACATCAAAAACTACACATTTTCAGTGTACATTCAAGAAATGTACATCAAAAACTACACATTTTCAGTGTACATTGAAGTAATGTACATCAAAAACTACACATTTTCAGTGTACACTCAAGTAATGTACATCAAAAACTACACATTTTCAGTGTACACTCAAGTAATGTACATCAAAACATACACATTTTCAGTGTACACTCAAGTAATGTACATCAAAAACTACACATTTTCAGTGTACACTCAAGAAATGTACATCAAAAACTACACATTTTCATTGTATATACAAGTAATGTACATCAACATCTACACATTTTCAGTGTACACTCAAGTAATGTACATCAAAAACTACACATTTTCATTGTATATACAAGTAATGTACATCAAAAACTACACATTTTCAGTGTACACTCAAGTAATGTACATCAAAAACTACACATTTTCAGTGTACACTCAAGAAATGTACATCAAAAACTACACATTTTCAGTGTACACTCAAGAAATGTACATCAAAAACTACACATTTTCAGTGTACACTCAAGAAATGTACATCAAAAACTACACATTTTCAGTGTACACTCAAGTAATGTACATCAAAAACTACACATTTTCAGTGTACACTCAAGTAATGTACATCAAAAACTACACATTTTCAGTGTACACTCAAGAAATGTACATCAAAAACTACACATTTTCTGTGTACATTGAAGTAATGTACATCAAAAACTACACATTTTCAGTGTACACTCAAGAAATGTACATCAAAAACTACACATTTTCAGTGTACATTGAAGTAATGTACATCAAAAACTACACATTTTCAGTGTACACTCAAGTAATGTACATCAAAAACTACACATTTTTCAGTGTACACTCAAGTAATGTACATCAAAAACTACACATTTTCAGTGTACACTCAAGAAATGTACATCAAAACATACACATTTTCAGTGTACACTCAAGTAATGTACATCAAAAACTACACATTTTCATTGTATATACAAGTAATGTACATCAAAAACTACACATTTTCAGTGTACACTCAAGTAATGTACATCAAAAACTACACATTTTCAGTGTACATTGAAGTAATGTACATCAAAAACTACACATTTTCAGTGTACACTCAAGTAATGTACATCAAAAACTACACATTTTCAGTGTACACTCAAGTAATGTACATCAAAAACTACACATTTTCAGTGTACACTCAAGTAATGTACATCAAAAACTACACATTTTCAGTGTACATTCAAGTAATGTACATCAAAACATACACATTTTCAGTGTACACTCAAGTAATGTACATCAAAAACTACACATTTTCAGTGTACACTCAAGTAATGTACATCAAAAACTACACATTTTCAGTGTACACTCAAGAAATGTACATCAAAAACTACACATTTTCAGTGTACATTGAAGTAATGTACATCAAAAACTACACATTTTCAGTGTACACTCAAGAAATGTACATCAAAAACTACACATTTTCAGTGTACATTGAAGTAATGTACATCAAAAACTACACATTTTCAGTGTACACTCAAGTAATGTACATCAAAAACTACACATTTTTCAGTGTACACTCAAGTAATGTACATCAAAAACTACACATTTTCAGTGTACACTCAAGAAATGTACATCAAAACATACACATTTTCAGTGTACACTCAAGAAATGTACATCAAAAACTACACATTTTCAGTGTACACTCAAGTAATGTACATCAAAAACTACACATTTTCAGTGTACACTCAAGTAATGTACATCAAAAACTACACATTTTCAGTGTACATTGAAGTAATGTACATCAAAAACTACACATTTTCAGTGTACACTCAAGTAATGTACATCAAAAACTACACATTTTCAGTGTACACTCAAGTAATGTACATCAAAAACTACACATTTTCAGTGTACACTCAAGTAATGTACATCACAAACTACACATTTTCAGTGTACATTCAAGTAATGTACATCAAAACATACACATTTTCAGTGTACACTCAAGTAATGTACATCAAAAACTACACATTTTCAGTGTACACTCAAGTAATGTACATCAAAAACTACACATTTTCAGTGTACACTCAAGAAATGTACATCAAAAACTACACATTTTCAGTGTACATTGAAGTAATGTACATCAAAAACTACACATTTTCAGTGTACACTCAAGAAATGTACATCAAAAACTACACATTTTCAGTGTACATTGAAGTAATGTACATCAAAAACTACACATTTTCAGTGTACACTCAAGTAATGTACATCAAAAACTACACATTTTTCAGTGTACACTCAAGTAATGTACATCAAAAACTACGCATTTTCAGTGTACACTCAAGAAATGTACATCAAAACATACACATTTTCAGTGTACACTCAAGTAATGTACATCAAAAACTACACATTTTCATTGTATATACAAGTAATGTACATCAAAAACTACACATTTTCAGTGTACACTCAAGTAATGTACATCAAAAACTACACATTTTCAGTGTACATTGAAGTAATGTACATCAAAAACTACACATTTTCAGTGTACACTCAAGTAATGTACATCAAAAACTACACATTTTCAGTGTACACTCAAGTAATGTACATAAAAAACTACACATTTTCAGTGTACACTCAAGTAATGTACATCAAAAACTACACATTTTCAGTGTACACTCAAGTAATGTACATCAAAAACTACACATTTTCAGTGTACACTCAAGTAATGTACATCAAAAACTACACATTTTCAGTGTACATTCAAGTAATGTACATCAAAACATACACATTTTCAGTGTACACTCAAGTAATGTACATCAAAAACTACACATTTTCAGTGTACACTCAAGAAATGTACATCAAAACATACACATTTTCAGTGTACACTCAAGTAATGTACATCAAAAACTACACATTTTCATTGTATATACAAGTAATGTACATCAACAACTACACATTTTCAGTGTACACTCAAGTAATGTACATCAAAAACTACACATTTTCATTGTATATACAAGTAATGTACATCAAAAACTACACATTTTCAGTGTACACTCAAGTAATGTACATCAAAAACTACACATTTTCAGTGTACACTCAAGTAATGTACATCAAAAACTACACATTTTCAGTGTACACTCAAGTAATGTACATCAAAAACTACACATTTTCAGTGTACACTCAAGAAATGTACATCAAAAACTACACATTTTCAGTGTACACTCAAGAAATGTACATCAAAAACTACACATTTTCAGTGTACACTCAAGAAATGTACATCAAAAACTACACATTTTCAGTGTACACTCAAGTAATGTACATCAAAAACTACACATTTTCAGTGTACACTCAAGAAATGTACATCAAAAACTACACATTTTCAGTGTACACTCAAGTAATGTACATCAAAAACTACACATTTTCAGTGTACACTCAAGAAATGTACATCAAAAACTACACATTTTCAGTGTACACTCAAGAAATGTACATCAAAAACTACACATTTTCAGTGTACACTCAAGTAATGTACATCAAAAACTACACATTTTCAGTGTATATACAAGAAATGTACATCAAAAACTACACATTTTCAGTGTACACTCAAGAAATGTACATCAAAAACTACACATTTTCAGTGTACACTCAAGTAATGTACATCAAAAACTACACATTTTCAGTGTACACTCAAGAAATGTACATCAAAAACTACACATTTTCAGTGTACACTCAAGTAATGTACATCAAAAACTACACATTTTCAGTGTACACTCAAGAAATGTACATCAAAAACTACACATTTTCAGTGTACACTCAAGAAATGTACATCAAAAACTACACATTTTCAGTGTACACTCAAGAAATGTACATCAAAAACTACACATTTTCAGTGTACACTCAAGAAATGTACATCAAAAACTACACATTTTCAGTGTACACTCAAGAAATGTACATCAAAACATACACATTTTCAGTGTACACTCAAGAAATGTACATCAAAAACTACACATTTTCAGTGTACACTCAAGTAATGTACATCAAAAACTACACATTTTCAGTGTACACTCAAGAAATGTACATCAAAAACTACACATTTTCAGTGTACACTCAAGAAATGTACATCAAAAACTACACATTTTCAGTGTACACTCAAGTAATGTACATCAAAAACTACACATTTTCAGTGTACACTCAAGAAATGTACATCAAAAACTACACATTTTCAGTGTACACTCAAGTAATGTACATCAAAAACTACACATTTTCAGTGTACACTCAAGAAATGTACATCAAAAACTACACATTTTCAGTGTACACTCAAGAAATGTACATCAAAAACTACACATTTTCAGTGTACACTCAAGTAATGTACATCAAAAACTACACATTTTCAGTGTACACTCAAGAAATGTACATCAAAAACTACACATTTTCAGTGTACACTCAAGTAATGTACATCAAAAACTACACATTTTCAGTGTACACTCAAGTAATGTACATCAAAAACTACACATTTTCAGTGTACACTCAAGAAATGTACATCAAAAACTACACATTTTCAGTGTACACTCAAGTAATGTACATCAAAAACTACACATTTTCAGTGTACACTCAAGTAATGTACATCAAAAACTACACATTTTCAGTGTACACTGAAGTAATGTACATCAAAAACTACACATTTTCAGTGTACACTCAAGAAATGTACATCAAAACATACACATTTTCAGTGTACACTCAAGAAATGTACATCAAAAACTACACATTTTCAGTGTACACTCAAGTAATGTACATCAAAAACTACACATTTTCAGTGTACACTCAAGTAATGTACATCAAAAACTACACATTTTCAGTGTACATTGAAGTAATGTACATCAAAAACTACACATTTTCAGTGTACACTCAAGTAATGTACATCAAAAACTACACATTTTCAGTGTACACTCAAGTAATGTACATCAAAAACTACACATTTTCAGTGTACACTCAAGTAATGTACATCAAAAACTACACATTTTCAGTGTACATTCAAGTAATGTACATCAAAACATACACATTTTCAGTGTACACTCAAGTAATGTACATCAAAAACTACACATTTTCAGTGTACACTCAAGTAATGTACATCAAAAACTACACATTTTCAGTGTACACTCAAGTAATGTACATCAAAAACTACACATTTTCAGTGTACATTGAAGTAATGTACATCAAAAACTACACATTTTCAGTGTACACTCAAGAAATGTACATCAAAAACTACACATTTTCAGTGTACATTGAAGTAATGTACATCAAAAACTACACATTTTCAGTGTACACTCAAGAAATGTACATCAAAAACTACACATTTTCAGTGTACATTGAAGTAATGTACATCAAAAACTACACATTTTCAGTGTACACTCAAGTAATGTACATCAAAACATACACATTTTCAGTGTACACTCAAGAAATGTACATCAAAACATACACATTTTCAGTGTACACTCAAGTAATGTACATCAAAAACTACACATTTTCATTGTATATACAAGTAATGTACATCAAAAACTACACATTTTCAGTGTACACTCAAGTAATGTACATCAAAAACTACACATTTTCAGTGTACATTGAAGTAATGTACATCAAAAACTACACATTTTCAGTGTACACTCAAGTAATGTACATCAAAAACTACACATTTTCAGTGTACACTCAAGTAATGTACATCAAAAACTACACATTTTCAGTGTACACTCAAGTAATGTACATCAAAAACTACACATTTTCAGTGTACACTCAAGTAATGTACATCAAAAACTACACATTTTCAGTGTACACTCAAGTAATGTACATCAAAAACTACACATTTTCAGTGTACATTCAAGTAATGTACATCAAAACATACACATTTTCAGTGTACACTCAAGTAATGTACATCAAAAACTACACATTTTCAGTGTACACTCAAGAAATGTACATCAAAACATACACATTTTCAGTGTACACTCAAGTAATGTACATCAAAAACTACACATTTTCATTGTATATACAAGTAATGTACATCAACAACTACACATTTTCAGTGTACACTCAAGTAATGTACATCAAAAACTACACATTTTCATTGTATATACAAGTAATGTACATCAAAAACTACACATTTTCAGTGTACACTCAAGTAATGTACATCAAAAACTACACATTTTCAGTGTACACTCAAGTAATGTACATCAAAAACTACACATTTTCAGTGTACACTCAAGAAATGTACATCAAAAACTACACATTTTCAGTGTACACTCAAGTAATGTACATCAAAAACTACACATTTTCAGTGTACACTCAAGTAATGTACATCAAAAACTACACATTTTCAGTGTACACTGAAGTAATGTACATCAAAAACTACACATTTTCAGTGTACACTCAAGAAATGTACATCAAAAACTACACATTTTCAGTGTACACTCAAGAAATGTACATCAAAAACTACACATTTTCAGTGTACACTCAAGTAATGTACATCAAAAACTACACATTTTCAGTGTACACTCAAGAAATGTACATCAAAAACTACACATTTTCAGTGTACACTCAAGTAATGTACATCAAAAACTACACATTTTCAGTGTACACTCAAGAAATGTACATCAAAAACTACACATTTTCAGTGTACACTCAAGTAATGTACATCAAAAACTACACATTTTCAGTGTACACTCAAGAAATGTACATCAAAAACTACACATTTTCAGTGTACACTCAAGTAATGTACATCAAAAACTACACATTTTCAGTGTACACTCAAGAAATGTACATCAAAAACTACACATTTTCAGTGTACACTCAAGAAATGTACATCAAAAACTACACATTTTCAGTGTACACTCAAGAAATGTACATCAAAAACTACACATTTTCATTGTATATACAAGTAATGTACATCAAAAACTACACATTTTCAGTGTACACTCAAGTAATGTACATCAAAAACTACACATTTTCAGTGTACACTCAAGTAATGTACATCAAAAACTACACATTTTCAGTGTATATACAAGTAATGTACATCAAAAACTACACATTTTCAGTGTACACTCAAGTAATGTACATCAAAAACTACACATTTTCAGTGTACACTCAAGTAATGTACATCAAAAACTACACATTTTCAGTGTATATACAAGAAATGTACATCAAAAACTACACATTTTCAGTGTACATTGAAGTAATGTACATCAAAAACTACACATTTTCAGTGTACACTCAAGAAATGTACATCAAAACATACACATTTTCAGTGTACATTGAAGTAATGTACATCAAAAACTACACATTTTCAGTGTACACTCAAGTAATGTACATCAAAAACTACACATTTTCAGTGTACACTCAAGAAATGTACATCAAAAACTACACATTTTCAGTGTACACTCAAGTAATGTACATCAAAAACTACACATTTTCAGTGTACACTCAAGAAATGTACATCAAAAACTACACATTTTCAGTGTACACTCAAGAAATGTACATCAAAACATACACATTTTCAGTGTACACTCAAGTAATGTACATCAAAAACTACACATTTTCATTGTATATACAAGTAATGTACATCAACAACTACACATTTTCAGTGTACACTCAAGTAATGTACATCAAAAACTACACATTTTCAGTGTACACTCAAGAAATGTACATCAACAACTACACATTTTCAGTGTACACTCAAGTAATGTACATCAAAAACTACACATTTTCAGTGTACACTCAAGAAATGTACATCAAAAACTACACATTTTCAGTGTACACTCAAGAAATGTACATAAAAAACTACACATTTTCAGTGTACACTCAAGTAATGTACATCAAAAACTACACATTTTCAGTGTACACTCAAGAAATGTACATCAAAAACTACACATTTTCAGTGTACACTCAAGAAATGTACATCAAAAACTACACATTTTCAGTGTACACTCAAGAAATGTACACCAAAACTACACATTTTCAGTGTACACTCAAGAAATGTACATCAAAAACTACACATTTTCAGTGTACACTCAAGTAATGTACATCAAAAACTACACATTTTCAGTGTACACTCAAGAAATGTACATCAAAAACTACACATTTTCAGTGTACACTCAAGTAATGTACATCAAAAACTACACATTTTCAGTGTACACTCAAGAAATGTACATCAAAAACTACACATTTTCAGTGTACACTCAAGAAATGTACATCAAAAACTACACATTTTCAGTGTACACTCAAGTAATGTACATCAAAAACTACACATTTTCAGTGTATATACAAGAAATGTACATCAAAAACTACACATTTTCAGTGTACACTCAAGAAATGTACATCAAAAACTACACATTTTCAGTGTACACTCAAGTAATGTACATCAAAAACTACACATTTTCAGTGTACACTCAAGAAATGTACATCAAAAACTACACATTTTCAGTGTACACTCAAGTAATGTACATCAAAAACTACACATTTTCAGTGTACACTCAAGAAATGTACATCAAAAACTACACATTTTCAGTGTACACTCAAGAAATGTACATCAAAAACTACACATTTTCAGTGTACACTCAAGAAATGTACATCAAAAACTACACATTTTCAGTGTACACTCAAGAAATGTACATCAAAAACTACACATTTTCAGTGTACACTCAAGAAATGTACATCAAAACATACACATTTTCAGTGTACACTCAAGAAATGTACATCAAAAACTACACATTTTCAGTGTACACTCAAGTAATGTACATCAAAAACTACACATTTTCAGTGTACACTCAAGAAATGTACATCAAAAACTACACATTTTCAGTGTACACTCAAGAAATGTACATCAAAAACTACACATTTTCAGTGTACACTCAAGTAATGTACATCAAAAACTACACATTTTCAGTGTACACTCAAGAAATGTACATCAAAAACTACACATTTTCAGTGTACACTCAAGTAATGTACATCAAAAACTACACATTTTCAGTGTACACTCAAGAAATGTACATCAAAAACTACACATTTTCAGTGTACACTCAAGAAATGTACATCAAAAACTACACATTTTCAGTGTACACTCAAGTAATGTACATCAAAAACTACACATTTTCAGTGTACACTCAAGAAATGTACATCAAAAACTACACATTTTCAGTGTACACTCAAGTAATGTACATCAAAAACTACACATTTTCAGTGTACACTCAAGTAATGTACATCAAAAACTACACATTTTCAGTGTACACTCAAGAAATGTACATCAAAAACTACACATTTTCAGTGTACACTCAAGTAATGTACATCAAAAACTACACATTTTCAGTGTACACTCAAGTAATGTACATCAAAAACTACACATTTTCAGTGTACACTCAAGTAATGTACATCAAAAACTACACATTTTCAGTGTACACTCAAGAAATGTACATCAAAAACTACACATTTTCAGTGTACACTCAAGAAATGTACATCAAAAACAACACATTTTCAGTGTACACTCAAGTAATGTACATCAAAAACTACACATTTTCAGTGTACACTCAAGAAATGTACATCAAAAACTACACATTTTCAGTGTACACTCAAGTAATGTACATCAAAAACTACACATTTTCAGTGTACACTCAAGAAATGTACATCAAAAACTACACATTTTCAGTGTACACTCAAGTAATGTACATCAAAAACTACACATTTTCAGTGTACACTCAAGAAATGTACATCAAAAACTACACATTTTCAGTGTACACTCAAGTAATGTACATCAAAAACTACACATTTTCAGTGTACACTCAAGAAATGTACATCAAAAACTACACATTTTCAGTGTACACTCAAGAAATGTACATCAAAAACTACACATTTTCAGTGTACACTCAAGAAATGTACATCAAAAACTACACATTTTCATTGTATATACAAGTAATGTACATCAAAAACTACACATTTTCAGTGTACACTCAAGTAATGTACATCAAAAACTACACATTTTCAGTGTACACTCAAGTAATGTACATCAAAAACTACACATTTTCAGTGTATATACAAGTAATGTACATCAAAAACTACACATTTTCAGTGTACACTCAAGTAATGTACATCAAAAACTACACATTTTCAGTGTACACTCAAGTAATGTACATCAAAAACTACACATTTTCAGTGTATATACAAGAAATGTACATCAAAAACTACACATTTTCAGTGTACATTGAAGTAATGTACATCAAAAACTACACATTTTCAGTGTACACTCAAGAAATGTACATCAAAACATACACATTTTCAGTGTACATTGAAGTAATGTACATCAAAAACTACACATTTTCAGTGTACACTCAAGTAATGTACATCAAAAACTACACATTTTCAGTGTACACTCAAGAAATGTACATCAAAAACTACACATTTTCAGTGTACACTCAAGTAATGTACATCAAAAACTACACATTTTCAGTGTACACTCAAGAAATGTACATCAAAAACTACACATTTTCAGTGTACACTCAAGAAATGTACATCAAAACATACACATTTTCAGTGTACACTCAAGTAATGTACATCAAAAACTACACATTTTCATTGTATATACAAGTAATGTACATCAACAACTACACATTTTCAGTGTACACTCAAGTAATGTACATCAAAAACTACACATTTTCAGTGTACACTCAAGAAATGTACATCAACAACTACACATTTTCAGTGTACACTCAAGTAATGTACATCAAAAACTACACATTTTCAGTGTACACTCAAGAAATGTACATCAAAAACTACACATTTTCAGTGTACACTCAAGAAATGTACATAAAAAACTACACATTTTCAGTGTACACTCAAGTAATGTACATCAAAAACTACACATTTTCAGTGTACACTCAAGAAATGTACATCAAAAACTACACATTTTCAGTGTACACTCAAGAAATGTACATCAAAAACTACACATTTTCAGTGTACACTCAAGTAATGTACATCAAAAACTACACATTTTCAGTGTACACTCAAGAAATGTACATCAAAAACTACACATTTTCAGTGTACACTCAAGAAATGTACATCAACAACTACACATTTTCAGTGTACACTCAAGTAATGTACATCAAAAACTACACATTTTCAGTGTACACTCAAGAAATGTACATCAAAAACTACACATTTTCAGTGTACACTCAAGAAATGTACATCAAAAACTACACATTTTCAGTGTACACTCAAGAAATGTACATCAAAAACTACACATTTTCAGTGTACACTGAAGTAATGTACATCAAAAACTACACATTTTCAATGTACACTCAAGTAATGTACATCAAAAACTACACATTTTCAGTGTACACTCAAGTAATGTACATCAAAAACTACACATTTTCAGTGTACACTCAAGTAATGTACATCAAAGACTACACATTTTCAGTGTACACTCAAGTAATGTACATCAAAAACTACACATTTTCAGTGTACACTCAAGTAATGTACATCAAACACTACACATTTTCAGTGTACACTCAAGTAATGTACATCAAAAACTACACATTTTCAGTGTACACTCAAGTAATGTACATCAAAAACTACACATTTTCAGTGTACACTCAAGTAATGTACATCAAAAACTACACATTTTCAGTGTACACTCAAGTAATGTACATCAAAAACTACACATTTTCAGTGTACACTCAAGTAATGTACATCAAAAACTACACATTTTCAGTGTACACTCAAGTAATGTACATCAAAAACTACACATTTTCAGTGTACACTCAAGTAATGTACATCAAAAACTACACATTTTCAGTGTACACTCAAGTAATGTACATCAAAAACTACACATTTTCAGTGTACACTCAAGTAATGTACATCAAAAACTACACATTTTCAGTGTATATACAAGAAATGTACATCAAAAACTACTCATTTTCAGTGTACACTCAAGTAATGTACATCAAAAACTACACATTTTCAGTGTACACTCAAGAAATGTACATCAAAAACTACACATTTTCAGTGTACACTCAAGAAATGTACATCAAAAACTACACATTTTCAGTGTACACTCAAGAAATGTACATCAAAACATACACATTTTCAGTGTACACTCAAGAAATGTACATCAAAAACTACACATTTTCATTGTACACTCAAGAAATGTACATCAAAACATACACATTTTCAGTGTACACTCAAGTAATGTACATCAAAAACTACACATTTTCATTGTATATACAAGTAATGTACATCAACAACTACACATTTTCAGTGTACACTCAAGTAATGTACATCAAAAACTACACATTTTCAGTGTACACTCAAGAAATGTACATCAACAACTACACATTTTCAGTGTACACTCAAGTAATGTACATCAAAAACTACACATTTTCAGTGTACACTCAAGAAATGTACATCAAAAACTACACATTTTCAGTGTACACTCAAGAAATGTACATAAAAAACTACACATTTTCAGTGTACACTCAAGTAATGTACATCAAAAACTACACATTTTCAGTGTACACTCAAGAAATGTACATCAAAAACTACACATTTTCAGTGTACACTCAAGAAATGTACATCAAAAACTACACATTTTCAGTGTACACTCAAGAAATGTACACCAAAACTACACATTTTCAGTGTACACTCAAGAAATGTACATCAAAAACTACACATTTTCAGTGTACACTCAAGTAATGTACATCAAAAACTACACATTTTCAGTGTACACTCAAGAAATGTACATCAAAAACTACACATTTTCAGTGTACACTCAAGTAATGTACATCAAAAACTACACATTTTCAGTGTACACTCAAGAAATGTACATCAAAAACTACACATTTTCAGTGTACACTCAAGAAATGTACATCAAAAACTACACATTTTCAGTGTACACTCAAGTAATGTACATCAAAAACTACACATTTTCAGTGTATATACAAGAAATGTACATCAAAAACTACACATTTTCAGTGTACACTCAAGAAATGTACATCAAAAACTACACATTTTCAGTGTACACTCAAGTAATGTACATCAAAAACTACACATTTTCAGTGTACACTCAAGAAATGTACATCAAAAACTACACATTTTCAGTGTACACTCAAGTAATGTACATCAAAAACTACACATTTTCAGTGTACACTCAAGAAATGTACATCAAAAACTACACATTTTCAGTGTACACTCAAGAAATGTACATCAAAAACTACACATTTTCAGTGTACACTCAAGAAATGTACATCAAAAACTACACATTTTCAGTGTACACTCAAGAAATGTACATCAAAAACTACACATTTTCAGTGTACACTCAAGAAATGTACATCAAAACATACACATTTTCAGTGTACACTCAAGAAATGTACATCAAAAACTACACATTTTCAGTGTACACTCAAGTAATGTACATCAAAAACTACACATTTTCAGTGTACACTCAAGAAATGTACATCAAAAACTACACATTTTCAGTGTACACTCAAGAAATGTACATCAAAAACTACACATTTTCAGTGTACACTCAAGTAATGTACATCAAAAACTACACATTTTCAGTGTACACTCAAGAAATGTACATCAAAAACTACACATTTTCAGTGTACACTCAAGTAATGTACATCAAAAACTACACATTTTCAGTGTACACTCAAGAAATGTACATCAAAAACTACACATTTTCAGTGTACACTCAAGAAATGTACATCAAAAACTACACATTTTCAGTGTACACTCAAGTAATGTACATCAAAAACTACACATTTTCAGTGTACACTCAAGAAATGTACATCAAAAACTACACATTTTCAGTGTACACTCAAGTAATGTACATCAAAAACTACACATTTTCAGTGTACACTCAAGTAATGTACATCAAAAACTACACATTTTCAGTGTACACTCAAGAAATGTACATCAAAAACTACACATTTTCAGTGTACACTCAAGTAATGTACATCAAAAACTACACATTTTCAGTGTACACTCAAGTAATGTACATCAAAAACTACACATTTTCAGTGTACACTCAAGTAATGTACATCAAAAACTACACATTTTCAGTGTACACTCAAGAAATGTACATCAAAAACTACACATTTTCAGTGTACACTCAAGAAATGTACATCAAAAACAACACATTTTCAGTGTACACTCAAGTAATGTACATCAAAAACTACACATTTTCAGTGTACACTCAAGAAATGTACATCAAAAACTACACATTTTCAGTGTACACTCAAGTAATGTACATCAAAAACTACACATTTTCAGTGTACACTCAAGAAATGTACATCAAAAACTACACATTTTCAGTGTACACTCAAGTAATGTACATCAAAAACTACACATTTTCAGTGTACACTCAAGAAATGTACATCAAAAACTACACATTTTCAGTGTACACTCAAGTAATGTACATCAAAAACTACACATTTTCAGTGTACACTCAAGAAATGTACATAAAAAACTACACATTTTCAGTGTACACTCAAGAAATGTACATCAAAAACTACACATTTTCAGTGTACACTCAAGAAATGTACATCAAAAACTACACATTTTCATTGTATATACAAGTAATGTACATCAAAAACTACACATTTTCAGTGTACACTCAAGTAATGTACATCAAAAACTACACATTTTCAGTGTACACTCAAGTAATGTACATCAAAAACTACACATTTTCAGTGTATATACAAGTAATGTACATCAAAAACTACACATTTTCAGTGTACACTCAAGTAATGTACATCAAAAACTACACATTTTCAGTGTACACTCAAGTAATGTACATCAAAAACTACACATTTTCAGTGTATATACAAGAAATGTACATCAAAAACTACACATTTTCAGTGTACATTGAAGTAATGTACATCAAAAACTACACATTTTCAGTGTACACTCAAGAAATGTACATCAAAACATACACATTTTCAGTGTACATTGAAGTAATGTACATCAAAAACTACACATTTTCAGTGTACACTCAAGTAATGTACATCAAAAACTACACATTTTCAGTGTACACTCAAGAAATGTACATCAAAAACTACACATTTTCAGTGTACACTCAAGTAATGTACATCAAACACTACACATTTTCAGTGTACACTCAAGAAATGTACATCAAAAACTACACATTTTCAGTGTACACTCAAGAAATGTACATCAAAACATACACATTTTCAGTGTACACTCAAGTAATGTACATCAAAAACTACACATTTTCATTGTATATACAAGTAATGTACATCAACAACTACACATTTTCAGTGTACACTCAAGTAATGTACATCAAAAACTACACATTTTCAGTGTACACTCAAGAAATGTACATCAACAACTACACATTTTCAGTGTACACTCAAGTAATGTACATCAAAAACTACACATTTTCAGTGTACACTCAAGAAATGTACATCAAAAACTACACATTTTCAGTGTACACTCAAGAAATGTACATAAAAAACTACACATTTTCAGTGTACACTCAAGTAATGTACATCAAAAACTACACATTTTCAGTGTACACTCAAGAAATGTACATCAAAAACTACACATTTTCAGTGTACACTCAAGAAATGTACATCAAAAACTACACATTTTCAGTGTACACTCAAGTAATGTACATCAAAAACTACACATTTTCAGTGTACACTCAAGAAATGTACATCAAAAACTACACATTTTCAGTGTACACTCAAGAAATGTACATCAACAACTACACATTTTCAGTGTACACTCAAGTAATGTACATCAAAAACTACACATTTTCAGTGTACACTCAAGAAATGTACATCAAAAACTACACATTTTCAGTGTACACTCAAGAAATGTACATCAAAAACTACACATTTTCAGTGTACACTCAAGAAATGTACATCAAAAACTACACATTTTCAGTGTACACTGAAGTAATGTACATCAAAAACTACACATTTTCAATGTACACTCAAGTAATGTACATCAAAAACTACACATTTTCAGTGTACACTCAAGTAATGTACATCAAAAACTACACATTTTCAGTGTACACTCAAGTAATGTACATCAAAGACTACACATTTTCAGTGTACACTCAAGTAATGTACATCAAAAACTACACATTTTCAGTGTACACTCAAGTAATGTACATCAAACACTACACATTTTCAGTGTACACTCAAGTAATGTACATCAAAAACTACACATTTTCAGTGTACACTCAAGTAATGTACATCAAAAACTACACATTTTCAGTGTACACTCAAGTAATGTACATCAAAAACTACACATTTTCAGTGTACACTCAAGTAATGTACATCAAAAACTACACATTTTCAGTGTACACTCAAGTAATGTACATCAAAAACTACACATTTTCAGTGTACACTCAAGTAATGTACATCAAAAACTACACATTTTCAGTGTACACTCAAGTAATGTACATCAAAAACTACACATTTTCAGTGTACACTCAAGTAATGTACATCAAAAACTACACATTTTCAGTGTACACTCAAGTAATGTACATCAAAAACTACACATTTTCAGTGTATATACAAGAAATGTACATCAAAAACTACTCATTTTCAGTGTACACTCAAGTAATGTACATCAAAAACTACACATTTTCAGTGTACACTCAAGAAATGTACATCAAAAACTACACATTTTCAGTGTACACTCAAGTAATGTACATCAAAAACTACACATTTTCAGTGTACACTCAAGAAATGTACATCAAAAACTACACATTTTCAGTGTACACTCAAGAAATGTACATCAAAAACTACACATTTTCAGTGTACACTCAAGAAATGTACATCAAAAACTACACATTTTCAGTGTACACTCAAGTAATGTACATCAAAAACTACACATTTTCATTGTATATACAAGTAATGTACATCAAAAACTACACATTTTCAGTGTACACTCAAGAAATGTACATCAAAAACTACACATTTTCAGTGTACACTCAAGAAATGTACATCAAAAACTACACATTTTCAGTGTACACTCAAGTAATGTACATCAAAAACTACACATTTTCAGTGTATATACAAGAAATGTACATCAAAAACTACACATTTTCAGTGTACACTCAAGTAATGTACATCAAAAACTACACATTTTCATTGTATATACAAGTAATGTACATCAACAACTACACATTTTCAGTGTACACTCAAGTAATGTACATCAAAAACTACACATTTTCAGTGTATATACAAGAAATGTACATCAAAAACTACACATTTTCAGTGTACACTCAAGTAATGTACATCAAAAACTACACATTTTCAGTGTACACTCAAGAAATGTACATCAAAAACTACACATTTTCAGTGTACACTCAAGAAATGTACATAAAAAACTACACATTTTCAGTGTACACTCAAGTAATGTACATCAAAAACTACACATTTTCAGTGTACACTCAAGAAATGTACATCAAAGACTACACATTTTCAGTGTACACTCAAGAAATGTACATCAAAAACTACACATTTTCAGTGTACACTCAAGAAATGTACATCAAAAACTACACATTTTCAGTGTACACTCAAGAAATGTACATCAAAAACTACACATTTTCAGTGTACACTCAAGTAATGTACATCAAAAACTACACATTTTCAATGTACACTCAAGTAATGTACATCAAAAACTACACATTTTCAGTGTACACTCAAGTAATGTACATCAAAAACTACACATTTTCAGTGTACACTCAAGTAATGTACATCAAAAACTACACATTTTCAGTGTACACTCAAGTAATGTACATCAAAAACTACACATTTTCAGTGTACACTCAAGTAATGTACATCAAAAACTACACATTTTCAGTGTACACTCAAGTAATGTACATCAAAAACTACACATTTTCAGTGTACACTCAAGTAATGTACATCAAAAACTACACATTTTCAGTGTACACTCAAGTAATGTACATCAAAAACTACACATTTTCAGTGTACACTCAAGTAATGTACATCAAAAACTACACATTTTCATTGTACATTCAAGTAATGTACATCAAAAACTACACATTTTCAGTGTACACTCAAGTAATGTACATCAAAAACTACACATTTTCAGTGTACACTCAAGTAATGTACATCAAAAACTACACATTTTCAGTGTACACTCAAGTAATGTACATCAAAAACTACACATTTTCAGTGTACACTCAAGTAATGTACATCAAAAACTACACATTTTCAGTGTACACTCAAGTAATGTACATCAAAAACTACACATTTTCAGTGTACACTCAAGTAATGTACATCAAAAACTACACATTTTCAGAGTACACTCAAGTAATGTACATCAAAAACTACACATTTTCAGTGTACACTCAAGTAATGTACATCAAAAACTACACATTTTCAGTGTACACTCAAGTAATGTACATCAAAAACTACACATTTTCAGTGTACACTCAAGTAATGTACATCAAAAACTACACATTTTCAGTGTATATACAAGAAATGTACATCAAAAACTACTCATTTTCAGTGTACACTCAAGTAGTGTACATCAAAAACTACACATTTTCAGTGTACACTCAAGTAATGTACATCAAAAACTACACATTTTCAGTGTACACTCAAGAAATGTACATCAAAAACTACACATTTTCAGTGTACACTCAAGAAATGTGCATCAAAAACTACACATTTTCAGTGTACACTCAAGAAATGTACATCAAAAACTACACATTTTCAGTGTACACTCAAGTAATGTACATCAAAAACTACACATTTTCATTGTATATACAAGAAATGTACATCAACAACTACACATTTTCAGTGTACACTCAAGTAATGTACATCAAAAACTACACATTTTCATTGTATATACAAGAAATGTACATCAAAAACTACACATTTTCATTGTATATACAAGAAATGTACATCAAAAACTACTCATTTTCAGTGTACACTCAAGTAATGTACATCAAAAACTACACATTTTCAGTGTACACTCAAGAAATGTACATCAAAAACTACACATTTTCAGTGTACACTCAAGTAATGTACATCAAAAACTACACATTTTCAGTGTACACTCAAGAAATGTACATCAAAAACTACACATTTTCAGTGTACACTCAAGAAATGTACATCAAAAACTACACATTTTCAGTGTACACTCAAGAAATGTACATCAAAAACTACACAATTTCAGTGTACACTCAAGAAATGTACATCAAAAACTACACATTTTCAGTGTACACTCAAGAAATGTACATCAAAAACTACACATTTTCAGTGTACACTCAAGTAATGTACATCAAAAACTACACATTTTCATTGTATATACAAGTAATGTACATCAACAACTACACATTTTCAGTGTACACTCAAGAAATGTACATCAAAAACTACACATTTTCAGTGTACACTCAAGAAATGTACATCAAAAACTACACATTTTCAGTGTACACTCAAGAAATGTACATCAAAAACTACACATTTTCAGTGTACACTCAAGAAATGTACATCAAAAACTACACATTTTCAGTGTACACTCAAGTAATGTACATCAAAAACTAAACATTTTCAGTGTATATACAAGAAATGTACATCAAAAACTACACATTTTCAGTGTACACTCAAGTAATGTACATCAAAAACTACACATTTTCATTGTATATACAAGTAATGTACATCAACAACTACACATTTTCAGTGTACACTCAAGTAATGTACATCAAAAACTACACATTTTCAGTGTATATACAAGAAATGTACATCAAAAACTACACATTTTCAGTGTACACTCAAGTAATGTACATCAAAAACTACACATTTTCAGTGTACACTCAAGAAATGTACATCAAAAACTACACATTTTCAGTGTACACTCAAGAAATGTACATAAAAAACTACACATTTTCAGTGTACACTCAAGTAATGTACATCAAAAACTACACATTTTCAGTGTACACTCAAGAAATGTACATCAAAAACTACACATTTTCAGTGTACACTCAAGAAATGTACATCAAAAACTACACATTTTCAGTGTACACTCAAGAAATGTACATCAAAAACTACACATTTTCAGTGTATATACAAGAAATGTACATCAAAAACTACACATTTTCAGTGTACACTCAAGTAATGTACATCAAAAACTACACATTTTCAGTGTATATACAAGAAATGTACATCAAAAACTACACATTTTCAGTGTACACTCAAGTAATGTACATCAAAAACTACACATTTTCATTGTGTATACAAGTAATGTACATCAACAACTACACATTTTCAGTGTACACTCAAGTAATGTACATCAACAACTACACATTTTCAGTGTACACTCAAGTAATGTACATCAAAAACTACACATTTTCAGTGTATATACAAGAAATGTACATCAAAAACTACACATTTTCAGTGTACACTCAAGTAATGTACATCAAAAACTACACATTTTCAGTGTATATACAAGAAATGTACATCAAAAACTACACATTTTCAGTGTACATTCACGTAATGTACATCAAAAACTACACATTTTCATTGTATATACAAGTAATGTACATCAACAACTACACATTTTCAGTGTACACTCAAGTAATGTACATCAAAAACTACACATTTTCAGTGTATATACAAGAAATGTACATCAAAAACTACACATTTTCAGTGTACACTCAAGTAATGTACATCAAAAACTACACATTTTCATTGTATATACAAGAAATGTACATCAAAAACTACACATTTTCAGTGTACACTCAAGTAATGTACATCAAAAACTACACATTTTCAGTGTACACTCAAGTAATGTACATCAAAAACTACACATTTTCAGTGTACATTCAAGAAATGTACATCAAAAACTACACATTTTCAGAGTACATTCATGAAATGTACATCAAAAACTACACATTTTCAGTGTACATTCAAGAAATGTACATCAAAAACTACACATTTTCAGAGTACATTCATGAAATGTACATCAAAAACTACACATTTTCAGTGTACACTCAAGTAATGTACATCAAAAACTACACATTTTCAGTGTACACTCAAGTAATGTACATCAAAAACTACACATTTTCAGTGTATATACAAGAAATGTACATCAAAAACT
Organism: Tenodera sinensis; assembly: GCA_030765045.1. Classification (NCBI taxonomy): domain Eukaryota; kingdom Metazoa; phylum Arthropoda; class Insecta; order Mantodea; family Mantidae; genus Tenodera; species Tenodera sinensis. The sequence continues at coordinate 109,000,757 of CM060970.1, read as the reverse complement.
ACTCATTTTCAGTGTATATACAAGTAATGTACATTAAAAACTACACATTTTCAGTGTACACTCGAGTAATGTACATCAAAAACTACACATTTTCAGTGTACACTGAAGTAATGTACATCAAAAACTACACATTTTCAGTGTACATTCAAGTAATGTACATCAAAAACTACACATTTTCAGTGTACACTGAAGTAATGTACATCAAAAACTACACATTTTCAGTGTACATTCAAGTAATGTACATCAAAAACTACACATTTTCAGTGTACACTGAAGTAATGTACATCAAAAACTACACATTTTCAGTGTACATTCAAGTAATGTACATCAAAAACTACACATTTTCAGTGTACACTGAAGTAATGTACATCAAAAACTACACATTTTCAGTGTACACTCGAGTAATGTACATCAAAGACTACACATTTTCAGTGTACACTCAAGTAATGTACATCAAAAACTACACATTTTCAGTGTACACTCGAGTAATGTACATCAAAAACTACACATTTTCAGTGTACACTCAAGTAATGTACATCAAAAACTACACATTTTCAGTGTACACTGAAGTAATGTACATCAAAAACTACACATTTTCAGTGTACACTCGAGTAATGTACATCAAAAACTACACAATTCAGTGTACACTCGAGTAATGTACATCAAAAACTACACATTTTCAGTGTACACTCGAGTAATGTACATCAAAAACTACACATTTTCAGTGTACACTCGAGTAATGTACATCAAAAACTACACATTTTCAGTGTATATACAAGTAATGTACATCAAAAACTACACATTTTCAGTGTACACTCGAGTAATGTACATCAAAAACTACACATTTTCAGTGTACACTCGAGTAATGTACATCAAAAACTACACATTTTCAGTGTACATTCAAGTAATGTACATCAAAAACTACACATTTTCAGTGTACACTCAAGTAATGTACATCAAAAACTACACATTTTCAGTGTACACTGAAGTAATGTACATCAAAAACTACACATTTTCAGTGTATATACAAGTAATGTACATCAAAAACTACACATTTTCAGTGTACACTCGAGTAATGTACATCAAAAACTACACATTTTCAGTGTACACTCGAGTAATGTACATCAAAAACTACACAATTCAGTGTACACTCGAGTAATGTACATCAAAAACTACACATTTTCAGTGTACACTCGAGTAATGTACATCAAAAACTACACATTTTCAGTGTACACTCGAGTAATGTACATCAAAAACTACACATTTTCAGTGTACACTCGAGTAATGTACATCAAAAACTACACATTTTCAGTGTACACTCGAGTAATGTACATCAAAAACTACACATTTTCAGTGTACACTCGAGTAATGTACATCAAAAACTACACATTTTCAGTGTATATACAAGTAATGTACATCAAAAACTACACATTTTCAGTGTACACTCGAGTAATGTACATCAAAAACTACACATTTTCAGTGTACACTCGAGTAATGTACATAAAAAACTACACATTTTCAGTGTACACTCGAGTAATGTACATCAAAAACTACACATTTTCAGTGTACACTCAAGTAATGTACATCAAAAACTACACATTTTCAGTGTACACTCGAGTAATGTACATCAAAAACTACACATTTTCAGTGTACACTCAAGTAATGTACATCAAAAACTACACATTTTCAGTGTACACTGAAGTAATGTACATCAAAAACTACACATTTTCAGTGTATATACAAGTAATGTACATCAAAAACTACACATTTTCAGTGTACACTCGAGTAATGTACATCAAAAACTACACATTTTCAGTGTACACTCGAGTAATGTACATCAAAAACTACACAATTCAGTGTACACTCGAGTAATGTACATCAAAAACTACACATTTTCAGTGTACACTCGAGTAATGTACATCAAAAACTACACATTTTCAGTGTACACTCGAGTAATGTACATCAAAAACTACACATTTTCAGTGTATATACAAGTAATGTACATCAAAAACTACACATTTTCAGTGTACACTCGAGTAATGTACATCAAAAACTACACATTTTCAGTGTACACTCGAGTAATGTACATCAAAAACTACACATTTTCAGTGTACACTCGAGTAATGTACATCAAAAACTACACATTTTCAGTGTACACTCAAGTAATGTACATCAAAAACTACACATTTTCAGTGTACACTCGAGTAATGTACATCAAAAACTACACATTTTCAGTGTACACTCAAGTAATGTACATCAAAAACTACACATTTTCAGTGTACACTCAAGTAATGTACATCAAAAACTACACATTTTCAGTGTACACTCGAGTAATGTACATCAAAAACTACACATTTTCAGTGTACACTCAAGTAATGTACATCAAAAACTACACATTTTCAGTGTACACTCGAGTAATGTACATCAAAAACTACACATTTTCAGTGTACACTCGAGTAATGTACATCAAAAACTACACATTTTCAGTGTACACTCGAGTAATGTACATCAAAAACTACACATTTTCAGTGTACACTCAAGTAATGTACATCAAAAACTACACATTTTCAGTGTACACTCGAGTAATGTACATCAAAAACTACACATTTTCAGTGTACACTCAAGTAATGTACATCAAAAACTACACATTTTCATTGTACACTCGAGTAATGTACATCAAAAACTACACAATTCAGTGTACACTCGAGTAATGTACATCAAAAACTACACATTTTCAGTGTACACTCGAGTAATGTACATCAAAAACTACACATTTTCAGTGTATATACAAGTAATGTACATAAAAAACTACACATTTTCAGTGTACACTCGAGTAATGTACATCAAAAACTACACATTTTCAGTGTACACTGAAGTAATGTACATCAAAAACTACACATTTTCAGTGTACACTCGAGTAATGTACATCAAAAACTACACAATTCAGTGTACACTCGAGTAATGTACATCAAAAACTACACATTTTCAGTGTACACTCGAGTAATGTACATCAAAAACTACACATTTTCAGTGTATATACAAGTAATGTACATCAAAAACTACACATTTTCAGTGTACACTCGAGTAATGTACATCAAAAACTACACATTTTCAGTGTACACTCAAGTAATGTACATCAAAAACTACACATTTTGAGTGTACACTGAAGTAATGTACATCAAAAACTACACATTTTCAGTGTACACTCGAGTAATGTACATCAAAAACTACACAATTCAGTGTACACTCGAGTAATGTACATCAAAAACTACACATTTTCAGTGTACACTCGAGTAATGTACATCAAAAACTACACATTTTCAGTGTACACTCGAGTAATGTACATCAAAAACTACACATTTTCAGTGTATATACAAGTAATGTACATCAAAAACTACACATTTTCAGTGTACACTCAAGAAATGTACATCAAAAACTACACATTTTCAGTGTACACTGAAGTAATGTACATCAAAAACTACACATTTTCAGTGTACACTCGAGTAATGTACATCAAAAACTACACATTTTCAGTGTATATACAAGTAATGTACATCAAAAACTACACATTTTCAGTGTACACTCAAGTAATGTACATCAAAAACTACACATTTTCAGTGTACACTGAAGTAATGTACATCAAAAACTACACATTTTCAGTGTACACTCGAGTAATGTACATCAAAAACTACACAATTCAGTGTACACTCGAGTAATGTACATCAAAAACTACACATTTTCAGTGTACACTCGAGTAATGTACATCAAAAACTACACATTTTCAGTGTATATACAAGTAATGTACATAAAAAACTACACATTTTCAGTGTACACTCGAGTAATGTACATCAAAAACTACACATTTTCAGTGTACACTGAAGTAATGTACATCAAAAACTACACATTTTCAGTGTACACTCGAGTAATGTACATCAAAAACTACACAATTCAGTGTACACTCGAGTAATGTACATCAAAAACTACACATTTTCAGTGTATATACAAGTAATGTACATCAAAAACTACACATTTTCAGTGTACACTCGAGTAATGTACATCAAAAACTACACATTTTCAGTGTACACTCGAGTAATGTACATCAAAAACTACACATTTTCAGTGTACACTCGAGTAATGTACATCAAAAACTACACATTTTCAGTGTACACTCAAGTAATGTACATCAAAAACTACACATTTTCAGTGTACACTGAAGTAATGTACATCAAAAACTACACATTTTCAGTGTACACTCGAGTAATGTACATCAAAAACTACACATTTTCAGTGTACACTCAAGTAATGTACATCAAAAACTACACATTTTCAGTGTACATTCAAGTAATGTACATCAAAAACTACACATTTTCAGTGTACACTCGAGTAATGTACATCAAAAACTACACATTTTCAGTGTACACTCGAGTAATGTACATCAAAAACTACACATTTTCAGTGTACACTCGAGTAATGTACATCAAAAACTACACATTTTCAGTGTACACTCGAGTAATGTACATCAAAAACTACACATTTTCAGTGTACACTCAAGTAATGTACATCAAAAACTACACATTTTCAGTGTACACTGAAGTAATGTACATCAAAAACTACACATTTTCAGTGTACACTCGAGTAATGTACATCAAAAACTACACATTTTCAGTGTACACTCGAGTAATGTACATCAAAAACTACACATTTTCAGTGTACATTCAAGTAATGTACATCAAAAACTACACATTTTCAGTGTACACTGAAGTAATGTACATCAAAAACTACACATTTTCAGTGTACACTCGAGTAATGTACATCAAAAACTACACATTTTCAGTGTACACTGAAGTAATGTACATCAAAAACTACACATTTTCAGTGTACACTGAAGTAATGTACATCAAAAACTACACATTTTCAGTGTACACTCGAGTAATGTACATCAAAAACTACACATTTTCAGTGTACACTCGAGTAATGTACATCAAAAACTACACATTTTCAGTGTACACTCGAGTAATGTACATCAAAAACTACACATTTTCAGTGTACACTCGAGTAATGTACATCAAAAACTACACATTTTCAGTGTACACTCGAGTAATGTACATCAAAAACTACACATTTTCAGTGTACACTCGAGTAATGTACATCAAAAACTACACATTTTCAGTGTACACTCAAGTAATGTACATCAAAAACTACACATTTTCAGTGTACACTCGAGTAATGTACATCAAAAACTACACATTTTCAGTGTACACTTGAGTAATGTACATCAAAAACTACACATTTTCAGTGTACACTGAAGTAATGTACATCAAAAACTACACATTTTCAGTGTACACTGAAGTAATGTACATCAAAAACTACACATTTTCAGTGTACACTCGAGTAATGTACATCAAAAACTACACATTTTCAGTGTACACTCGAGTAATGTACATCAAAAACTACACATTTTCAGTGTACATTCAAGTAATGTACATCAAAAACTACACATTTTCAGTGTACACTCGAGTAATGTACATCAAAAACTACACATTTTCAGTGTACACTCGAGTAATGTACATCAAAAACTACACATTTTCAGTGTACATTCAAGAAATGTACATCAAAAACTACACATTTTCAGTGTACATTCAAGTAATGTACATCAAAAACTACACATTTTCAGTGTACACTCGAGTAATGTACATCAAAAACTACACATTTTCAGTGTACATTCAAGTAATGTACATCAAAAACTACACATTTTCAGTGTACATTCAAGTAATGTACATCAAAAACTACACATTTTCAGTGTACACTCGAGTAATGTACATCAAAAACTACACATTTTCAGTGTACACTCGAGTAATGTACATCAAAAACTACACATTTTCAGTGTACACTCAAGTAATGTACATCAAAAACTACACATTTTCAGTGTACACTCGAGTAATGTACATCAAAAACTACACATTTTCAGTGTACACTCGAGTAATGTACATCAAAAACTACACATTTTCAGTGTACACTGAAGTAATGTACATCAAAAACTACACATTTTCAGTGTACACTGAAGTAATGTACATCAAAAACTACACATTTTCAGTGTACACTCGAGTAATGTACATCAAAAACTACACATTTTCAGTGTACACTCGAGTAATGTACATCAAAAACTACACATTTTCAGTGTACATTCAAGTAATGTACATCAAAAACTACACATTTTCAGTGTACACTCGAGTAATGTACATCAAAAACTACACATTTTCAGTGTACACTCGAGTAATGTACATCAAAAACTAGACATTTTCAGTGTACACTCGAGTAATGTACATCAAAAACTACACATTTTCAGTGTACACTCGAGTAATGTACATCAAAAACTACACATTTTCAGTGTACACTCGAGTAATGTACATCAAAAACTACACATTTTCAGTGTACATTCAAGTAATGTACATCAAAAACTACACATTTTCAGTGTACATTCAAGTAATGTACATCAAAAACTACACATTTTCAGTGTACACTCGAGTAATGTACATCAAAAACTACACATTTTCAGTGTACACTCGAGTAATGTACATCAAAAACTACACATTTTCAGTGTACACTCGAGTAATGTACATCAAAAACTACACATTTTCAGTGTACACTCGAGTAATGTACATCAAAAACTACACATTTTCAGTGTACACTCGAGTAATGTACATCAAAAACTAGACATTTTCAGTGTACATTCGAGTAATGTACATCAAAAACTACACATTTTCAGTGTACACTCGAGTAATGTACATCAAAAACTACACATTTTCAGTGTACACTCGAGTAATGTACAACAAAAACTACACATTTTCAGTGTACACTGAAGTAATGTACATCAAAAACTACACATTTTCAGTGTACACTGAAGTAATGTACATCAAAAACTACACATTTTCAGTGTACACTCGAGTAATGTACATCAAAAACTACACATTTTCAGTGTACACTCGAGTAATGTACATCAAAAACTACACATTTTCAGTGTACATTCAAGTAATGTACATCAAAAACTACACATTTTCAGTGTACACTCGAGTAATGTACATCAAAAACTACACATTTTCAGTGTACACTCGAGTAATGTACATCAAAAACTAGACATTTTCAGTGTACACTCGAGTAATGTACATCAAAAACTACACATTTTCAGTGTACACTCGAGTAATGTACATCAAAAACTACACATTTTCAGTGTACACTCGAGTAATGTACATCAAAAACTACACATTTTCAGTGTACACTCGAGTAATGTACATCAAAAACTACACATTTTCAGTGTACATTCAAGTAATGTACATCAAAAACTACACATTTTCAGTGTACACTCGAGTAATGTACATCAAAAACTACACATTTTCAGTGTACACTCGAGTAATGTACATCAAAAACTACACATTTTCAGTGTACACTCGAGTAATGTACATCAAAAACTACACATTTTCAGTGTACACTCGAGTAATGTACATCAAAAACTAGACATTTTCAGTGTACACTCGAGTAATGTACATCAAAAACTACACATTTTCAGTGTACATTCAAGTAATGTACATCAAAAACTACACATTTTCAGTGTACACTCGAGTAATGTACATCAAAAACTACACATTTTCAGTGTACACTCGAGTAATGTACATCAAAAACTACACATTTTCAGTGTACACTCGAGTAATGTACATCAAAAACTACACATTTTCAGTGTACACTCGAGTAATGTACATCAAAAACTACACATTTTCAGTGTACACTCGAGTAATGTACATCAAAAACTACACATTTTCAGTGTACACTCGAGTAATGTACATCAAAAACTAGACATTTTCAGTGTACATTCGAGTAATGTACATCAAAAACTACACATTTTCAGTGTACACTCGAGTAATGTACATCAAAAACTACACATTTTCAGTGTACACTCGAGTAATGTACAACAAAAACTACACATTTTCAGTGTACACTGAAGTAATGTACATCAAAAACTACACATTTTCAGTGTACACTGAAGTAATGTACATCAAAAACTACACATTTTCAGTGTACACTCGAGTAATGTACATCAAAAACTACACATTTTCAGTGTACACTCGAGTAATGTACATCAAAAACTACACATTTTCAGTGTACATTCAAGTAATGTACATCAAAAACTACACATTTTCAGTGTACACTCGAGTAATGTACATCAAAAACTACACATTTTCAGTGTACACTCGAGTAATGTACATCAAAAACTAGACATTTTCAGTGTACACTCGAGTAATGTACATCAAAAACTACACATTTTCAGTGTACACTCGAGTAATGTACATCAAAAACTACACATTTTCAGTGTACACTCGAGTAATGTACATCAAAAACTACACATTTTCAGTGTACACTCGAGTAATGTACATCAAAAACTACACATTTTCAGTGTACATTCAAGTAATGTACATCAAAAACTACACATTTTCAGTGTACACTCGAGTAATGTACATCAAAAACTACACATTTTCAGTGTACACTCGAGTAATGTACATCAAAAACTACACATTTTCAGTGTACACTCGAGTAATGTACATCAAAAACTACACATTTTCAGTGTACACTCGAGTAATGTACATCAAAAACTACACATTTTCAGTGTACACTCGAGTAATGTACATCAAAAACTAGACATTTTCAGTGTACATTCGAGTAATGTACATCAAAAACTACACATTTTCAGTGTACACTCGAGTAATGTACATCAAAAACTACACATTTTCAGTGTACACTCGAGTAATGTACAACAAAAACTACACATTTTCAGTGTACACTCGAGTAATGTACATCAAAAACTACACATTTTCAGTGTACACTCAAGTAATGTACATCAAAAACTACACATTTTCAGTGTACATTCAAGTAATGTACATCAAAAACTACACATTTTCAGTGTACACTCGAGTAATGTACATCAAAAACTACACATTTTCAGTGTACACTCAAGTAATGTACATCAAAAACTACACATTTTCAGTGTACACTCGACTAATGTACATCAAAAACTACACATTTTCAGTGTACACTCGAGTAATGTACATCAAAAACTACACATTTTCAGTGTACACTCGTGTAATGTACATCAAAAACTACACATTTTCAGTGTACACTCGAGTAATGTACATAAAAAACTACACATTTTCAGTGTACACTCGAGTAATGTACATCAAAAACTACACATTTTCAGTGTACACTCGAGTAATGTACATCAAAAACTACACATTTTTAGTGTACACTCGAGTAATGTACATCAAAAACTACACATTTTCAGTGTACACTCGACTAATGTACATCAAAAACTACACATTTTCATTGTATATACAAGTAATGTACATCAAAAACTACACATTTTCAGTGTACACTCGACTAATGTACATAAAAAACTACACATTTTCAGTGTACACTCGACTAATGTACATCAAAAACTACACATTTTCAGTGTACACTCGAGTAATGTACATAAAAAACTACACATTTTCATTGTATATACAAGTAATGTACATCAAAAACTACACATTTTCAGTGTACACTCGACTAATGTACATCAAAAACTACACATTTTCAGTGTACACTCGACTAATGTACATCAAAAACTACACATTTTCAGTGTACACTCGAGTAATGTACATCAAAAACTACACATTTTCATTGTATATACAAGTAATGTACATCAAAAACTACACATTTTCAGTGTACACTCGACCAATGTACATCAAAAACTACACATTTTCAGTGTACACTCGACTAATGTACATCAAAAACTACACATTTTCAGTGTACACTCAAGTAATGTACATCAAAAACTACACATTTTCAGTGTACACTCGACTAATGTACATCAAAAACTACACATTTTCAGTGTACACTCGAGTAATGTACATCAAAAACTACAGATTTTTAGTGTACACTCGAGTAATGTACATCAAAAACTACACATTTTCAGTGTACACTCAAGTAATGTACATCAAAAACTACACATTTTCAGTGTACACTCGACTAATGTACATCAAAAACTACACATTTTCAGTGTACACTCGACTAATGTACATCAAAAACTACACATTTTCAGTGTACACTCGAGTAATGTACATAAAAAACTACACATTTTCAGTGTACACTCGAGTAATGTACATCAAAAACTACACATTTTTAGTGTATATACAAGTAATGTACATCAAAAACTACACATTTTTAGTGTACACTCGAGTAATGTACATCAAAAACTACACATTTTCATTGTATATACAAGTAATGTACATCAAAAACTACACATTTTCAGTGTACACTCGAGTAATGTACATCAAAAACTACACATTTTTAGTGTATATACAAGTAATGTACATCAAAAACTACACATTTTTAGTGTACACTCGAGTAATGTACATCAAAAACTACACATTTTCATTGTATATACAAGTAATGTACATCAAAAACTACACATTTTCAGTGTACACTCGACTAATGTACATCAAAAACTACACATTTTCAGTGTTCACTCGAGTAATGTACATCAAAAACTACACATTTTTAGTGTACACTCGAGTAATGTACATAAAAAACTACACATTTTCAGTGTACACTCGAGTAATGTACATCAAAAACTACACATTTTTAGTGTACACTCGAGTAATGTACATCAAAAACTACACATTTTCATTGTATATACAAGTAATGTACATCAAAAACTACACATTTTCAGTGTACACTCGACTAATGTACATCAAAAACTACACATTTTCATTGTATATACAAGTAATGTACATCAAAAACTACACATTTTCAGTGTACACTCGACTAATGTACATCAAAAACTACACATTTTCATTGTATATACAAGTAATGTACATCAAAAACTACACATTTTCATTGTATATACAAGTAATGTACATCAAAAACTACACATTTTCAGTGTACACTCGACCAATGTACATCAAAAACTACACATTTTCAGTGTACACTCGACTAATGTACATCAAAAACTACACATTTTCAGTGTACACTCAAGTAATGTACATCAAAAACTACACATTTTCAGTGTACACTCGACTAATGTACATCAAAAACTACACATTTTCAGTGTACACTCGAGTAATGTACATCAAAAACTACACATTTTTAGTGTACACTCGAGTAATGTACATCAAAAACTACACATTTTCATTGTATATACAAGTAATGTACATCAAAAACTACACATTTTCAGTGTACACTCGACTAATGTACATCAAAAACTACACATTTTCATTGTATATACAAGTAATGTACATCAAAAACTACACATTTTCATTGTATATACAAGTAATGTACATCAAAAACTACACATTTTCAGTGTACACTCGACCAATGTACATCAAAAACTACACATTTTCAGTGTACACTCGACTAATGTACATCAAAAACTACACATTTTCAGTGTACACTCAAGTAATGTACATCAAAAACTACACATTTTCAGTGTACACTCGACTAATGTACATCAAAAACTACACATTTTCAGTGTACACTCGAGTAATGTACATCAAAAACTACACATTTTTAGTGTACACTCGAGTAATGTACATCAAAAACTACACATTTTCAGTGTACACTCAAGTAATGTACATCAAAAACTACACATTTTCAGTGTACACTCGACTAATGTACATCAAAAACTACACATTTTCAGTGTACACTCGACTAATGTACATCAAAAACTACACATTTTCAGTGTACACTCGACTAATGTACATCAAAAACTACACATTTTCAGTGTACACTCGAGTAATGTACATCAAAAACTACACATTTTTAGTGTACACTCGAGTAATGTACATCAAAAACTACACATTTTCAGTGTACACTCAAGTAATGTACATCAAAAACTACACATTTTCAGTGTACACTCGACTAATGTACATCAAAAACTACACATTTTCAGTGTACACTCGACTAATGTACATCAAAAACTACACATTTTCATTGTATATACAAGTAATGTACATCAAAAACTACACATTTTCAGTGTACACTCGACTAATGTACATCAAAAACTACACATTTTCATTGTATATACAAGTAATGTACATCAAAAACTACACATTTTCATTGTATATACAAGTAATGTACATCAAAAACTACACATTTTCAGTGTACACTCGACTAATGTACATCAAAAACTACACATTTTCATTGTATATACAAGTAATGTACATCAAAAACTACACATTTTCATTGTATATACAAGTAATGTACATCAAAAACTACACATTTTCAGTGTACACTCGACCAATGTACATCAAAAACTACACATTTTCAGTGTACACTCGACTAATGTACATCAAAAACTACACATTTTCAGTGTACACTCGACTAATGTACATCAAAAACTACACATTTTCATTGTATATACAAGTAATGTACATCAAAAACTACACATTTTCAGTGTACACTCGACTAATGTACATCAAAAACTACACATTTTCATTGTATATACAAGTAATGTACATCAAAAACTACACATTTTCATTGTATATACAAGTAATGTACATCAAAAACTACACATTTTCAGTGTACACTCGACTAATGTACATCAAAAACTACACATTTTCATTGTATATACAAGTAATGTACATCAAAAACTACACATTTTCATTGTATATACAAGTAATGTACATCAAAAACTACACATTTTCAGTGTACACTCGACCAATGTACATCAAAAACTACACATTTTCAGTGTACACTCGACTAATGTACATCAAAAACTACACATTTTCATTGTATATACAAGTAATGTACATCAAAAACTACACATTTTCATTGTATATACAAGTAATGTACATCAAAAACTACACATTTTCAGTGTACACTCGACCAATGTACATCAAAAACTACACATTTTCAGTGTACACTCGACTAATGTACATCAAAAACTACACATTTTCAGTGTACACTCGACTAATGTACATCAAAAACTACACATTTTCATTGTATATACAAGTAATGTACATCAAAAACTACACATTTTCAGTGTACACTCGACTAATGTACATCAAAAACTACACATTTTCATTGTATATACAAGTAATGTACATCAAAAACTACACATTTTCATTGTATATACAAGTAATGTACATCAAAAACTACACATTTTCAGTGTACACTCGACTAATGTACATCAAAAACTACACATTTTCATTGTATATACAAGTAATGTACATCAAAAACTACACATTTTCATTGTATATACAAGTAATGTACATCAAAAACTACACATTTTCAGTGTACACTCGACCAATGTACATCAAAAACTACACATTTTCAGTGTACACTCGACTAATGTACATCAAAAACTACACATTTTCAGTGTACACTCAAGTAATGTACATCAAAAACTACACATTTTCAGTGTACACTCGACTAATGTACATCAAAAACTACACATTTTCAGTGTACACTCGACTAATGTACATCAAAAACTACACATTTTCAGTGTACACTCGAGTAATGTACATCAAAAACTACACATTTTCAGTGTATATACAAGTAATGTACATCAAAAACTACACATTTTCATTGTATATACAAGTAATGTACATCAAAAACTACACATTTTCAGTGTACACTCGACTAATGTACATCAAAAACTACACATTTTCAGTGTACACTCGACTAATGTACATCAAAAACTACACATTTTCATTGTATATACAAGTAATGTACATCAAAAACTACACATTTTCAGTGTACACTCGACTAATGTACATCAAAAACTACACATTTTCAGTGTACACTCGACTAATGTACATCAAAAACTACACATTTTCAGTGTACACTCGAGTAATGTACATCAAAAACTACACATTTTCAGTGTACACTCGTGTAATGTACATCAAAAACTACACATTTTCAGTGTACACTCGAGTAATGTACATCAAAAACTACACATTTTCAGTGTACACTCGAGTAATGTACATCAAAAACTACACATTTTCAGTGTACACTCGAGTAATGTACATCAAAAACTACACATTTTTAGTGTACACTCGAGTAATGTACATCAAAAACTACACATTTTCAGTGTACACTCGACTAATGTACATCAAAAACTACACATTTTCATTGTATATACAAGTAATGTACATCAAAAACTACACATTTTCAGTGTACACTCGACTAATGTACATCAAAAACTACACATTTTCATTGTATATACAAGTAATGTACATCAAAAACTACACATTTTCAGTGTACACTCGACTAATGTACATCAAAAACTACACATTTTCATTGTATATACAAGTAATGTACATCAAAAACTACACATTTTCAGTGTACACTCGAACAATGTACATCAAAAACTACACATTTTCAGTGTACACTCGACTAATGTACATCAAAAACTACACATTTTCATTGTATATACAAGTAATGTACATCAAAAACTACACATTTTCAGTGTACACTCGAGTAATGTACATCAAAAACTACACATTTTCAGTGTACACTCGACTAATGTACATCAAAAACTACACATTTTCAGTGTACACTCGAGTAATGTACATCAAAAACTACACATTTTCAGTGTACACTCGAGTAATGTACATCAAAAACTACACATTTTCAGTGTGCACTCGACTAATGTACATCAAAAACTACACATTTTCAGTGTATATACAAGTAATGTACATCAAAAACTACACATTTTCAGTGTATATACAAGTAATGTACATCAAAAACTACACATTTTCAGTGTACACTCGACTAATGTACATCAAAAACTACACATTTTCATTGTATATACAAGTAATGTACATCAAAAACTACACATTTTCAGTGTACACTCGACTAATGTACATCAAAAACTACACATTTTCATTGTATATACAAGTAATGTACATCAAAAACTACACATTTTCATTGTATATACAAGTAATGTACATCAAAAACTACACATTTTCAGTGTACACTCGAACAATGTACATCAAAAACTACACATTTTCAGTGTACACTCGACTAATGTACATCAAAAACTACACATTTTCATTGTATATACAAGTAATGTACATCAAAAACTACACATTTTCAGTGTACACTCGACTAATGTACATCAAAAACTACACATTTTCATTGTATATACAAGTAATGTACATCAAAAACTACACATTTTCAGTGTACACTCGAGTAATGTACATCAAAAACTACACATTTTCAGTGTACACTCGACTAATGTACATCAAAAACTACACATTTTCAGTGTACACTCGAGTAATGTACATCAAAAACTACACATTTTCAGTGTACACTCGAGTAATGTACATCAAAAACTACACATTTTCAGTGTGCACTCGACTAATGTACATCAAAAACTACACATTTTCAGTGTATATACAAGTAATGTACATCAAAAACTACACATTTTCAGTGTATATACAAGTAATGTACATAAAAAACTACACATTTTCAGTGTACACTCAAGTAATGTACATCAAAAACTACACATTTTCAGTGTGCACTCGACTAATGTACATCAAAAACTACACATTTTCAGTGTATATACAAGTAATGTACATCAAAAACTACACATTTTCAGTGTATATACAAGTAATGTACATAAAAAACTACACATTTTCAGTGTACACTCAAGTAATGTACATCAAAAACTACACATTTTTAGTGTACACTCGACTAATGTACATCAAAAACTACACATTTTCAGTGTACACTCGACTAATGTACATCAAAAACTACACATTTTCATTGTATATACAAGTAATGTACATCAAAAACTACACATTTTCATTGTATATACAAGTAATGTACATCAAAAACTACACATTTTCATTGTATATACAAGTAATGTACATCAAAAACTACACATTTTCAGTGTACACTCAAGTAATGTACATCAAAAACTACACATTTTCAGTGTACACTCGACTAATGTACATCAAAAACTACACATTTTCAGTGTACACTCGACTAATGTACATCAAAAACTACACATTTTCATTGTATATACAAGTACTGTACATCAAAAACTACACATTTTCAGTGTACACTCGACTAATGTACATCAAAAACTACACATTTTCAGTGTACACTCGAGTAATGTACATCAAAAACTACACATTTTCAGTGTACACTCGTGTAATGTACATCAAAAACTACACATTTTCAGTGTACACTCGAGTAATGTACATCAAAAACTACACATTTTCAGTGTAAACTCGAGTAATGTGCATCAAAAACTACACATTTTCAGTGTACACTCGAGTAATGTACATCAAAAACTACACATTTTCAGTGTACACTCGACTAATGTACATCAAAAACTACACATTTTCATTGTATATACAAGTAATGTACATCAAAAACTACACATTTTCAGTGTACACTCGACTAATGTACATCAAAAACTACACATTTTCAGTGTACACTCGACTAATGTACATCAAAAACTACACATTTTCAGTGTACACTCGCTAATGTACATCAAAAACTACACATTTTCATTGTATATACAAGTAATGTACATCAAAAGCTACACATTTTCAGTGTACACTCGACTAATGTACATCAAAAACTACACATTTTCATTGTATATACAAGTAATGTACATAAAAAACTACACATTTTCAGTGTACACTCGACTAATGTACATCAAAAACTACACATTTTCAGTGTACACTCGACTAATGTACATCAAAAACTACACATTTTCATTGTATATACAAGTAATGTACATCAAAAACTACACATTTTCAGTGTACACTCGACTAATGTACATCAAAAACTACACATTTTCATTGTATATACAAGTAATGTACATAAAAAACTACACATTTTCAGTGTACACTCGACTAATGTACATCAAAAACTACACATTTTCATTGTATATACAAGTAATGTACATCAAAAACTACACATTTTCAGTGTACACTCGACTAATCTACATCAAAAACTACACATTTTCAGTGTACACTCGAGTAATGTACATCAAAAACTACACATTTTCAGTGTACACTCGAGTAATGTACATCAAAAACTACACATTTTCAGTGTACACTCGACTAATGTACATCAAAAACTACACATTTTCAGTGTACACTCGACTAATGTACATCAAAAACTACACATTTTCAGTGTACACTCGAGTAATGTACATCAAAAACTACACATTTTCAGTGTACACTCGACTAATGTACATCAAAAACTACACATTTTCAGTGTATATACAAGTAATGTACATCAAAAACTACACATTTTCATTGTATATACAAGTAATGTACATCAAAAACTACACATTTTCAGTGTACACTCGAGTAATGTACATCAAAAACTACACATTTTCATTGTATATACAAGTAATGTACATCAAAAACTACACATTTTCAGTGTACACTCAAGTAATGTACATCAAAAACTACACATTTTCAGTGTACACTCGACTAATGTACATCAAAAACTACACATTTTCAGTGTACACTCGAGTAATGTACATCAAAAACTACACATTTTCAGTGTATATACAAGTAATGTACATCAAAAACTACACATTTTCAGTGTATATACAAGTAATGTACATAAAAAACTACACATTTTCAGTGTACACTCAAGTAATGTACATCAAAAAACTACACATTTTCAGTGTACACTCGACTAATGTACATCAAAAACTACACATTTTCAGTGTACACTCGACTAATGTACATCAAAAACTACACATTTTCAGTGTACACTCGAGTAATGTACATCAAAAACTACACATTTTCAGTGTACACTCGACTAATGTACATCAAAAACTACACATTTTCAGTGTATATACAAGTAATGTACATCAAAAACTACACATTTTCATTGTATATACAAGTAATGTACATCAAAAACTACACATTTTCAGTGTACACTCAAGTAATGTACATCAAAAACTACACATTTTCAGTGTACACTCGACTAATGTACATCAAAAACTACACATTTTCAGTGTACACTCGACTAATGTACATCAAAAACTACACATTTTCAGTGTACACTCGAGTAATGTACATCAAAAACTACACATTTTCAGTGTATATACAAGTAATGTACATCAAAAACTACACATTTTCAGTGTATATACAAGTAATGTACATAAAAAACTACACATTTTCAGTGTATATACAAGTAATGTACATCAAAAACTACACATTTTCAGTGTACACTCAAGTAATGTACATCAAAAACTACACATTTTCAGTGTACACTCGACTAATGTACATCAAAAACTACACATTTTCAGTGTACACTCGACTAATGTACATCAAAAACTACACATTTTCATTGTATATACAAGTAATGTACATCAAAAACTACACATTTTCAGTGTACACTCGACTAATGTACATCAAAAACTACACATTTTCAGTGTACACTCGAGTAATGTACATCAAAAACTACACATTTTCAGTGTACACTCGTGTAATGTACATCAAAAACTACACATTTTCAGTGTACACTCGAGTAATGTACATCAAAAACTACACATTTTCAGTGTACACTCGAGTAATGTGCATCAAAAACTACACATTTTCAGTGTACACTCGAGTAATGTACATCAAAAGCTACACATTTTCAGTGTACACTCGACTAATGTACATCAAAAACTACACATTTTCATTGTATATACAAGTAATGTACATCAAAAACTACACATTTTCAGTGTACACTCGACTAATGTACATCAAAAACTACACATTTTCAGTGTACACTCGACTAATGTACATCAAAAACTACACATTTTCAGTGTACACTCGACTAATGTACATCAAAAACTACACATTTTCATTGTATATACAAGTAATGTACATCAAAAGCTACACATTTTCAGTGTACACTCGACTAATGTACATCAAAAACTACACATTTTCATTGTATATACAAGTAATGTACATAAAAAACTACACATTTTCAGTGTACACTCGACTAATGTACATCAAAAACTACACATTTTCAGTGTACACTCGACTAATGTACATCAAAAACTACACATTTTCATTGTATATACAAGTAATGTACATCAAAAACTACACATTTTCAGTGTACACTCAAGAAATGTACATCAAAAACTACACATTTTCAGTGT
Source organism: Tenodera sinensis (assembly GCA_030765045.1). NCBI lineage: Eukaryota > Metazoa > Arthropoda > Insecta > Mantodea > Mantidae > Tenodera > Tenodera sinensis. The sequence goes on along the minus strand of CM060970.1, from coordinate 108,981,598 downwards.
ACACTCAAGAAATGTACATCAAAAACTACACATTTTCAGTGTACACTCAAGTAATGTACATCAAAAACTACACATTTTCAGTGTACATTTAAGAAATGTACATCAAAAACTACACATTTTCAGTGTACACTCAAGAAATGTACATCAAAAACTACACATTTTCAGTGTACATTTAAGAAATATACATCAAAAACTACACATTTTCAGTGTACACTCAAGAAGTGTACATCAAAAACTACACATTTTCAGTGTACACTCAAGAAATGTACATCAAAAACTACACATTTTCAGTGTACATTTAAGAAATGTACATCAAAAACTACACCTTTTCAGTGTACACTCAAGAAATGTACATCAAAAACTACACATTTTCAGTGTACACTCAAGAAATGTACATCAAAAACTACACATTTTCAGTGTACACTCAAGAAATGTACATCAAAAGCTACACATTTTCAGTGTACACTCAAGTAATGTACATCAAAAACTACACATTTTCAGTGTACATTTAAGAAATGTACATCAAAAACTACACATTTTCAGTGTACACTCAAGAAATGTACATCAAAAACTACACATTTTCAGTGTACATTTAAGAAATATACATCAAAAACTACACATTTTCAGTGTACACTCAAGAAATGTACATCAAAAACTACACATTTTCAGTGTACACTCAAGAAATGTACATCAAAAACTACACATTTTCAGTGTACACTCAAGTAATGTACATCAAAAACTACACATTTTCAGTGTACATTTAAGAAATGTACATCAAAAACTACACATTTTCAGTGTACACTCAAGAAATGTACATCAAAAACTACACATTTTCAGTGTACACTCAAGAAATGTACATCAAAAACTACACATTTTCAGTGTACACTCAAGAAATGTACATCAAAAACTACACATTTTCAGTGTACATTTAAGAAATATACATCAAAAACTACACATTTTCAGTGTACACTCAAGAAATGTACATCAAAAACTACACATTTTCAGTGTACATTTAAGAAATGTACATCAAAAACTACACATTTTCAGTGTACATTTAAGAAATGTACATCAAAAACTACACATTTTGAGTGTACATTTAAGAAATGTACATCAAAAACTACACATTTTCAGTGTACACTCAAGAAATGTACATCAAAAACTACACATTTTCAGTGTACACTCAAGAAATGTACATCAAAAACTACACATTTTCAGTGTACATTCAAGAAATGTACATCAAAAACTACACATTTTCAGTGTACACTCAAGAAATGTACATCAAAAACTACACATTTTCAGTGTACATTTAAGAAATGTACATCAAAAACTACACATTTTCAGTGTACATTTAAGAAATGTACATCAAAAACTACACATTTTCAGTGTACATTCAAGAAATGTACATCAAAAACTACACATTTTCAGTGTACACTAAAGAAATGTACATCAAAAACTACACATTTTCATTGTATATACAAGAAATGTACATCAAAAACTACACATTTTCAGTGTATATTCAAGAAATGTACATCAAAAACTACACATTTTCAGTGTACATTCAAGTAATGTACATCAAAAACTACACATTTTCAGTGTACACTCAAGAAATGTACATCAAAAACTACACATTTTCATTGTATATACAAGAAATGTACATCAAAAACTACACATTTTCAGTGTACACTCAAGTAATGTACATCAAAAACTACACATTTTCAGTGTACACTCAAGTAATGTACATCAAAAACTACACATTTTCAGTATACATTCAAGAAATGTACATCAAAAACTACACATTTTCAGTGTACACTCAAGTAATGTACATCAAAAACTACACATTTTCAGTGTACACTCAAGAAATGTACATCAAAAACTACACATTTTCAGTGTACACTCGAGTAATGTACATCAAAAACTACACATTTTCAGTGTACACTCGACTAATGTACATCAAAAACTACACATTTTCAGTGTACACTCGAGTAATGTACATCAAAAACTACACATTTTCAGTGTACACTCGAGTAATGTACATCAAAAACTACACATTTTCAGTGTACACTCGAGTAATGTACATCAAAAACTACACATTTTCAGTGTACACTCGAGTAATGTACATCAAAAACTACACATTTTCAGTGTACACTCGAGTAATGTACATCAAAAACTACACATTTTCAGTGTACACTCGACTAATGTATATCAAAAACTACACATTTTCATTGTATATACAAGTAATGTACATCAAAAACTACACATTTTCAGTGTACACTCGACTAATGTACATCAAAAACTACACATTTTCATTGTATATACAAGTAATGTACATCAAAAACTACACATTTTCAGTGTACACTCGAGTAATGTACATCAAAAACTGCACATTTTCAGTGTACACTCAAGAAATGTACATCAAAAACTGCACATTTTCAGTGTACACTCAAGAAATGTACATCAAAAACTACACATTTTCAGTGTACACTCAAGTAATGTACATCAAAAACTGCACATTTTCAGTGTACACTCAAGAAATGTACATCAAAAACTACACATTTTCAGTGTACACTCAAGAAATGTACATAAAAACTACACATTTTCAGTGTACACTCAAGAAATGTACATCAAAAACTACACATTTTCAGTGTACACTCAAGTAATGTACATAAAAAACTGCACATTTTCAGTGTACACTCAAGAAATGTACATCAAAAACTACACATTTTCAGTGTACACTCAAGAAATGTACATCAAAAACTACACATTTTCAGTGTACACTCAAGTAATGTACATCAAAAACTACACATTTTCAGTGTACACTCAAGAAATGTACATCAAAAACTACACATTTTCATTGTATATACAAGTAATGTACATCAAAAACTACACATTTTCAGTGTACACTCGACTAATGTACATCAAAAGCTACACATTTTCAGTGTATATACAAGTAATGTACATCAAAAACTACACATTTTCAGTGTACACTCAAGTAATGTACATCAAAAACTACACATTTTCATTGTGTATACAAGTAATGTACATCAGAAACTACACATTTTCAGTGTACACTCAAGTAATGTACATCAAAAACTACACATTTTCATTGTATATACAAGTAATGTACATCAAAAACTACACATTTTCAGTGTACACTCGACTAATGTACATCAAAAGCTACACATTTTCAGTGTATATACAAGTAATGTACATCAAAAACTACACATTTTCATTGTATATACAAGTAATGTACATCAAAAACTACACATTTTCAGTGTACACTCAAGTAATGTACATCAAAAACTACACATTTTCAGTGTACACTCGACTAATGTACATCAAAAACTACACATTTTCAGTGTACACTCGACTAATGTACATCAAAAACTACACATTTTCATTGTATATACAAGTAATGTACATCAAAAACTACACATTTTCAGTGTACACTCGACTAATGTACATCAAAAACTACACATTTTCAGTGTACACTCGACTAATGTACATCAAAAACTACACATTTTCAGTGTACACTCGACTAATGTACATCAAAAACTACACATTTTCATTGTATATACAAGTAATGTACATCAAAAACTACACATTTTCAGTGTACACTCGACTAATGTACATCAAAAACTACACATTTTCAGTGTACACTCGAGTAATGTACATCAAAAGCTACACATTTTCAGTGTACACTCGTGTAATGTACATCAAAAACTACACATTTTCAGTGTACACTCGAGTAATGTACATCAAAAACTACACATTTTCAGTGTACACTCGAGTAATGTGCATCAAAAACTACACATTTTCAGTGTACACTCGAGTAATGTACATCAAAAACTACACATTTTCAGTGTACACTCGACTAATGTACATCAAAAACTACACATTTTCATTGTATATACAAGTAATGTACATCAAAAACTACACATTTTCAGTGTACACTCGACTAATGTACATCAAAAACTACACATTTTCAGTGTACACTCGACTAATGTACATCAAAAACTACACATTTTCAGTGTACACTCGACTAATGTACATCAAAAACTACACATTTTCATTGTATATACAAGTAATGTACATCAAAAGCTACACATTTTCAGTGTACACTCGACTAATGTACATCAAAAACTACACATTTTCATTGTATATACAAGTAATGTACATAAAAAACTACACATTTTCAGTGTACACTCGACTAATGTACATCAAAAACTACACATTTTCAGTGTACACTCGACTAATGTACATCAAAAACTACACATTTTCATTGTATATACAAGTAATGTACATCAAAAACTACACATTTTCAGTGTACACTCAAGAAATGTACATCAAAAACTACACATTTTCAGTGTACACTCAAGAAATGTACATCAAAAACTACACATTTTCAGTGTACACTCAAGTAATGTACATCAAAAACTACACATTTTCAGTGTACATTTAAGAAATGTACATCAAAAACTACACATTTTCAGTGTACACTCAAGAAATGTACATCAAAAACTACACATTTTCAGTGTACATTTAAGAAATATACATCAAAAACTACACATTTTCAGTGTACACTCAAGAAATGTACATCAAAAACTACACATTTTCAGTGTACACTCAAGAAATGTACATCAAAAACTACACATTTTCAGTGTACATTTAAGAAATGTACATCAAAAACTACACCTTTTCAGTGTACACTCAAGAAATGTACATCAAAAACTACACATTTTCAGTGTACACTCAAGAAATGTACATCAAAAACTACACATTTTCAGTGTACACTCAAGAAATGTACATCAAAAGCTACACATTTTCAGTGTACACTCAAGTAATGTACATCAAAAACTACACATTTTCAGTGTACATTTAAGAAATGTACATCAAAAACTACACATTTTCAGTGTACACTCAAGAAATGTACATCAAAAACTACACATTTTCAGTGTACATTTAAGAAATATACATCAAAAACTACACATTTTCAGTGTACACTCAAGAAATGTACATCAAAAACTACACATTTTCAGTGTACACTCAAGAAATGTACATCAAAAACTACACATTTTCAGTGTACACTCAAGTAATGTACATCAAAAACTACACATTTTCAGTGTACATTTAAGAAATGTACATCAAAAACTACACATTTTCAGTGTACACTCAAGAAATGTACATCAAAAACTACACATTTTCAGTGTACACTCAAGAAATGTACATCAAAAACTACACATTTTCAGTGTACACTCAAGAAATGTACATCAAAAACTACACATTTTCAGTGTACATTTAAGAAATATACATCAAAAACTACACATTTTCAGTGTACACTCAAGAAATGTACATCAAAAACTACACATTTTCAGTGTACATTTAAGAAATGTACATCAAAAACTACACATTTTCAGTGTACATTTAAGAAATGTACATCAAAAACTACACATTTTCAGTGTACATTTAAGAAATGTACATCAAAAACTACACATTTTCAGTGTACACTCAAGAAATGTACATCAAAAACTACACATTTTCAGTGTACACTCAAGAAATGTACATCAAAAACTACACATTTTCAGTGTACATTCAAGAAATGTACATCAAAAACTACACATTTTCAGTGTACACTCAAGAAATGTACATCAAAAACTACACATTTTCAGTGTACATTTAAGAAATGTACATCAAAAACTACACATTTTCAGTGTACATTTAAGAAATGTACATCAAAAACTACACATTTTTAGTGTACACTCGAGTAATGTACATCAAAAACTACACATTTTCATTGTATATACAAGTAATGTACATCAAAAACTACACATTTTCAGTGTACACTCGACTAATGTACATCAAAAACTACACATTTTCATTGTATATACAAGTAATGTACATCAAAAACTACACATTTTCATTGTATATACAAGTAATGTACATCAAAAACTACACATTTTCAGTGTACACTCGACCAATGTACATCAAAAACTACACATTTTCAGTGTACACTCAAGTAATGTACATCAAAAACTACACATTTTCAGTGTACACTCGACTAATGTACATCAAAAACTACACATTTTCAGTGTACACTCGACTAATGTACATCAAAAACTACACATTTTCAGTGTACACTCGACTAATGTACATCAAAAACTACACATTTTCAGTGTACACTCAAGTAATGTACATCAAAAACTACACATTTTCAGTGTACACTCGACCAATGTACATCAAAAACTACACATTTTCAGTGTACACTCGACTAATGTACATCAAAAACTACACATTTTCAGTGTACACTCAAGTAATGTACATCAAAAACTACACATTTTCAGTGTACACTCGACTAATGTACATCAAAAACTACACATTTTCAGTGTACACTCAAGTAATGTACATCAAAAACTACACATTTTCAGTGTACACTCGACTAATGTACATCAAAAACTACACATTTTCAGTGTACACTCAAGTAATGTACATCAAAAACTACACATTTTCAGTGTACACTCGACCAATGTACATCAAAAACTACACATTTTCAGTGTACACTCGACTAATGTACATCAAAAACTACACATTTTCAGTGTACACTCAAGTAATGTACATCAAAAACTACACATTTTCAGTGTACACTCGACTAATGTACATCAAAAACTACACATTTTCAGTGTACACTCGACTAATGTACATCAAAAACTACACATTTTCAGTGTACACTCGACTAATGTACATCAAAAACTACACATTTTCAGTGTACACTCAAGTAATGTACATCAAAAACTACACATTTTCAGTGTACACTCGACCAATGTACATCAAAAACTACACATTTTCAGTGTACACTCGACTAATGTACATCAAAAACTACACATTTTCAGTGTACACTCAAGTAATGTACATCAAAAACTACACATTTTCAGTGTACACTCGACTAATGTACATCAAAAACTACACATTTTCAGTGTACACTCGAGTAATGTACATCAAAAACTACACATTTTTAGTGTACACTCGAGTAATGTACATCAAAAACTACACATTTTCAGTGTACACTCAAGTAATGTACATCAAAAACTACACATTTTCAGTGTACACTCGACTAATGTACATCAAAAACTACACATTTTCAGTTTACACTCGACTAATGTACATCAAAAACTACACATTTTCAGTGTACACTCGACTAATGTACATCAAAAACTACACATTTTCAGTGTACACTCGAGTAATGTACATCAAAAACTACACATTTTTAGTGTACACTCGAGTAATGTACATCAAAAACTACACATTTTCAGTGTACACTCAAGTAATGTACATCAAAAACTACACATTTTCAGTGTACACTCGACTAATGTACATCAAAAACTACACATTTTCAGTGTACACTCGACTAATGTACATCAAAAACTACACATTTTCATTGTATATACAAGTAATGTACATCAAAAACTACACATTTTCAGTGTACACTCGACTAATGTACATCAAAAACTACACATTTTCATTGTATATACAAGTAATGTACATCAAAAACTACACATTTTCATTGTATATACAAGTAATGTACATCAAAAACTACACATTTTCAGTGTACACTCGACTAATGTACATCAAAAACTACACATTTTCATTGTATATACAAGTAATGTACATCAAAAACTACACATTTTCATTGTATATACAAGTAATGTACATCAAAAACTACACATTTTCAGTGTACACTCGACCAATGTACATCAAAAACTACACATTTTCAGTGTACACTCGACTAATGTACATCAAAAACTACACATTTTCAGTGTACACTCGACTAATGTACATCAAAAACTACACATTTTCATTGTATATACAAGTAATGTACATCAAAAACTACACATTTTCAGTGTACACTCGACTAATGTACATCAAAAACTACACATTTTCATTGTATATACAAGTAATGTACATCAAAAACTACACATTTTCATTGTATATACAAGTAATGTACATCAAAAACTACACATTTTCAGTGTACACTCGACTAATGTACATCAAAAACTACACATTTTCATTGTATATACAAGTAATGTACATCAAAAACTACACATTTTCATTGTATATACAAGTAATGTACATCAAAAACTACACATTTTCAGTGTACACTCGACCAATGTACATCAAAAACTACACATTTTCAGTGTACACTCGACTAATGTACATCAAAAACTACACATTTTCATTGTATATACAAGTAATGTACATCAAAAACTACACATTTTCATTGTATATACAAGTAATGTACATCAAAAACTACACATTTTCAGTGTACACTCGACCAATGTACATCAAAAACTACACATTTTCAGTGTACACTCGACTAATGTACATCAAAAACTACACATTTTCAGTGTACACTCGACTAATGTACATCAAAAACTACACATTTTCATTGTATATACAAGTAATGTACATCAAAAACTACACATTTTCAGTGTACACTCGACTAATGTACATCAAAAACTACACATTTTCATTGTATATACAAGTAATGTACATCAAAAACTACACATTTTCATTGTATATACAAGTAATGTACATCAAAAACTACACATTTTCAGTGTACACTCGACTAATGTACATCAAAAACTACACATTTTCATTGTATATACAAGTAATGTACATCAAAAACTACACATTTTCATTGTATATACAAGTAATGTACATCAAAAACTACACATTTTCAGTGTACACTCGACCAATGTACATCAAAAACTACACATTTTCAGTGTACACTCGACTAATGTACATCAAAAACTACACATTTTCAGTGTACACTCAAGTAATGTACATCAAAAACTACACATTTTCAGTGTACACTCGACTAATGTACATCAAAAACTACACATTTTCAGTGTACACTCGACTAATGTACATCAAAAACTACACATTTTCAGTGTACACTCGAGTAATGTACATCAAAAACTACACATTTTCAGTGTATATACAAGTAATGTACATCAAAAACTACACATTTTCATTGTATATACAAGTAATGTACATCAAAAACTACACATTTTCAGTGTACACTCGACTAATGTACATCAAAAACTACACATTTTCAGTGTACACTCGACTAATGTACATCAAAAACTACACATTTTCATTGTATATACAAGTAATGTACATCAAAAACTACACATTTTCAGTGTACACTCGACTAATGTACATCAAAAACTACACATTTTCAGTGTACACTCGACTAATGTACATCAAAAACTACACATTTTCAGTGTACACTCGAGTAATGTACATCAAAAACTACACATTTTCAGTGTACACTCGTGTAATGTACATCAAAAACTACACATTTTCAGTGTACACTCGAGTAATGTACATCAAAAACTACACATTTTCAGTGTACACTCGAGTAATGTACATCAAAAACTACACATTTTCAGTGTACACTCGAGTAATGTACATCAAAAACTACACATTTTTAGTGTACACTCGAGTAATGTACATCAAAAACTACACATTTTCAGTGTACACTCGACTAATGTACATCAAAAACTACACATTTTCATTGTATATACAAGTAATGTACATCAAAAACTACACATTTTCAGTGTACACTCGACTAATGTACATCAAAAACTACACATTTTCATTGTATATACAAGTAATGTACATCAAAAACTACACATTTTCAGTGTACACTCGACTAATGTACATCAAAAACTACACATTTTCATTGTATATACAAGTAATGTACATCAAAAACTACACATTTTCAGTGTACACTCGAACAATGTACATCAAAAACTACACATTTTCAGTGTACACTCGACTAATGTACATCAAAAACTACACATTTTCATTGTATATACAAGTAATGTACATCAAAAACTACACATTTTCAGTGTACACTCGAGTAATGTACATCAAAAACTACACATTTTCAGTGTACACTCGACTAATGTACATCAAAAACTACACATTTTCAGTGTACACTCGAGTAATGTACATCAAAAACTACACATTTTCAGTGTACACTCGAGTAATGTACATCAAAAACTACACATTTTCAGTGTGCACTCGACTAATGTACATCAAAAACTACACATTTTCAGTGTATATACAAGTAATGTACATCAAAAACTACACATTTTCAGTGTATATACAAGTAATGTACATCAAAAACTACACATTTTCAGTGTACACTCGACTAATGTACATCAAAAACTACACATTTTCATTGTATATACAAGTAATGTACATCAAAAACTACACATTTTCAGTGTACACTCGACTAATGTACATCAAAAACTACACATTTTCATTGTATATACAAGTAATGTACATCAAAAACTACACATTTTCATTGTATATACAAGTAATGTACATCAAAAACTACACATTTTCAGTGTACACTCGAACAATGTACATCAAAAACTACACATTTTCAGTGTACACTCGACTAATGTACATCAAAAACTACACATTTTCATTGTATATACAAGTAATGTACATCAAAAACTACACATTTTCAGTGTACACTCGACTAATGTACATCAAAAACTACACATTTTCATTGTATATACAAGTAATGTACATCAAAAACTACACATTTTCAGTGTACACTCGAGTAATGTACATCAAAAACTACACATTTTCAGTGTACACTCGACTAATGTACATCAAAAACTACACATTTTCAGTGTACACTCGAGTAATGTACATCAAAAACTACACATTTTCAGTGTACACTCGAGTAATGTACATCAAAAACTACACATTTTCAGTGTGCACTCGACTAATGTACATCAAAAACTACACATTTTCAGTGTATATACAAGTAATGTACATCAAAAACTACACATTTTCAGTGTATATACAAGTAATGTACATAAAAAACTACACATTTTCAGTGTACACTCAAGTAATGTACATCAAAAACTACACATTTTCAGTGTGCACTCGACTAATGTACATCAAAAACTACACATTTTCAGTGTATATACAAGTAATGTACATCAAAAACTACACATTTTCAGTGTATATACAAGTAATGTACATAAAAAACTACACATTTTCAGTGTACACTCAAGTAATGTACATCAAAAACTACACATTTTTAGTGTACACTCGACTAATGTACATCAAAAACTACACATTTTCAGTGTACACTCGACTAATGTACATCAAAAACTACACATTTTCATTGTATATACAAGTAATGTACATCAAAAACTACACATTTTCATTGTATATACAAGTAATGTACATCAAAAACTACACATTTTCATTGTATATACAAGTAATGTACATCAAAAACTACACATTTTCAGTGTACACTCAAGTAATGTACATCAAAAACTACACATTTTCAGTGTACACTCGACTAATGTACATCAAAAACTACACATTTTCAGTGTACACTCGACTAATGTACATCAAAAACTACACATTTTCATTGTATATACAAGTACTGTACATCAAAAACTACACATTTTCAGTGTACACTCGACTAATGTACATCAAAAACTACACATTTTCAGTGTACACTCGAGTAATGTACATCAAAAACTACACATTTTCAGTGTACACTCGTGTAATGTACATCAAAAACTACACATTTTCAGTGTACACTCGAGTAATGTACATCAAAAACTACACATTTTCAGTGTAAACTCGAGTAATGTGCATCAAAAACTACACATTTTCAGTGTACACTCGAGTAATGTACATCAAAAACTACACATTTTCAGTGTACACTCGACTAATGTACATCAAAAACTACACATTTTCATTGTATATACAAGTAATGTACATCAAAAACTACACATTTTCAGTGTACACTCGACTAATGTACATCAAAAACTACACATTTTCAGTGTACACTCGACTAATGTACATCAAAAACTACACATTTTCAGTGTACACTCGCTAATGTACATCAAAAACTACACATTTTCATTGTATATACAAGTAATGTACATCAAAAGCTACACATTTTCAGTGTACACTCGACTAATGTACATCAAAAACTACACATTTTCATTGTATATACAAGTAATGTACATAAAAAACTACACATTTTCAGTGTACACTCGACTAATGTACATCAAAAACTACACATTTTCAGTGTACACTCGACTAATGTACATCAAAAACTACACATTTTCATTGTATATACAAGTAATGTACATCAAAAACTACACATTTTCAGTGTACACTCGACTAATGTACATCAAAAACTACACATTTTCATTGTATATACAAGTAATGTACATAAAAAACTACACATTTTCAGTGTACACTCGACTAATGTACATCAAAAACTACACATTTTCATTGTATATACAAGTAATGTACATCAAAAACTACACATTTTCAGTGTACACTCGACTAATCTACATCAAAAACTACACATTTTCAGTGTACACTCGAGTAATGTACATCAAAAACTACACATTTTCAGTGTACACTCGAGTAATGTACATCAAAAACTACACATTTTCAGTGTACACTCGACTAATGTACATCAAAAACTACACATTTTCAGTGTACACTCGACTAATGTACATCAAAAACTACACATTTTCAGTGTACACTCGAGTAATGTACATCAAAAACTACACATTTTCAGTGTACACTCGACTAATGTACATCAAAAACTACACATTTTCAGTGTATATACAAGTAATGTACATCAAAAACTACACATTTTCATTGTATATACAAGTAATGTACATCAAAAACTACACATTTTCAGTGTACACTCGAGTAATGTACATCAAAAACTACACATTTTCATTGTATATACAAGTAATGTACATCAAAAACTACACATTTTCAGTGTACACTCAAGTAATGTACATCAAAAACTACACATTTTCAGTGTACACTCGACTAATGTACATCAAAAACTACACATTTTCAGTGTACACTCGAGTAATGTACATCAAAAACTACACATTTTCAGTGTATATACAAGTAATGTACATCAAAAACTACACATTTTCAGTGTATATACAAGTAATGTACATAAAAAACTACACATTTTCAGTGTACACTCAAGTAATGTACATCAAAAACTACACATTTTCAGTGTACACTCGACTAATGTACATCAAAAACTACACATTTTCAGTGTACACTCGACTAATGTACATCAAAAACTACACATTTTCAGTGTACACTCGAGTAATGTACATCAAAAACTACACATTTTCAGTGTACACTCGACTAATGTACATCAAAAACTACACATTTTCAGTGTATATACAAGTAATGTACATCAAAAACTACACATTTTCATTGTATATACAAGTAATGTACATCAAAAACTACACATTTTCAGTGTACACTCAAGTAATGTACATCAAAAACTACACATTTTCAGTGTACACTCGACTAATGTACATCAAAAACTACACATTTTCAGTGTACACTCGACTAATGTACATCAAAAACTACACATTTTCAGTGTACACTCGACTAATGTACATCAAAAACTACACATTTTCATTGTATATACAAGTAATGTACATCAAAAACTACACATTTTCAGTGTACACTCGACTAATCTACATCAAAAACTACACATTTTCAGTGTACACTCGAGTAATGTACATCAAAAACTACACATTTTCAGTGTACACTCGAGTAATGTACATCAAAAACTACACATTTTCAGTATACACTCGACTAATGTACATCAAAAACTACACATTTTCAGTGTACACTCGAGTAATGTACATCAAAAACTACACATTTTCAGTGTGCACTCGACTAATGTACATCAAAAACTACACATTTTCAGTGTATATACAAGTAATGTACATCAAAAACTACACATTTTCAGTGTATATACAAGTAATGTACATAAAAAACTACACATTTTCAGTGTACACTCAAGTAATGTACATCAAAAACTACACATTTTCAGTGTACACTCGACTAATGTACATCAAAAACTACACATTTTCAGTGTACACTCGACTAATGTACATCAAAAACTACACATTTTCAGTGTACACTCGAGTAATGTACATCAAAAACTACACATTTTCAGTGTACACTCGACTAATGTACATCAAAAACTACACATTTTCAGTGTATATACAAGTAATGTACATCAAAAACTACACATTTTCATTGTATATACAAGTAATGTACATCAAAAACTACACATTTTCAGTGTACACTCAAGTAATGTACATCAAAAACTACACATTTTCAGTGTACACTCGACTAATGTACATCAAAAACTACACATTTTCAGTGTACACTCGACTAATGTACATCAAAAACTACACATTTTCATTGTATATACAAGTAATGTACATCAAAAACTACACATTTTCAGTGTACACTCGACTAATGTACATCAAAAACTACACATTTTCAGTGTACACTCGAGTAATGTACATCAAAAACTACACATTTTCAGTGTACACTCGTGTAATGTACATCAAAAACTACACATTTTCAGTGTACACTCGAGTAATGTACATCAAAAACTACACATTTTCAGTGTACACTCGAGTAATGTGCATCAAAAACTACACATTTTCAGTGTACACTCGAGTAATGTACATCAAAAGCTACACATTTTCAGTGTACACTCGACTAATGTACATCAAAAACTACACATTTTCATTGTATATACAAGTAATGTACATCAAAAACTACACATTTTCAGTGTACACTCGACTAATGTACATCAAAAACTACACATTTTCAGTGTACACTCGACTAATGTACATCAAAAACTACACATTTTCAGTGTACACTCGACTAATGTACATCAAAAACTACACATTTTCATTGTATATACAAGTAATGTACATCAAAAGCTACACATTTTCAGTGTACACTCGACTAATGTACATCAAAAACTACACATTTTCATTGTATATACAAGTAATGTACATAAAAAACTACACATTTTCAGTGTACACTCGACTAATGTACATCAAAAACTACACATTTTCAGTGTACACTCGACTAATGTACATCAAAAACTACACATTTTCATTGTATATACAAGTAATGTACATCAAAAACTACACATTTTCAGTGTACACTCAAGAAATGTACATCAAAAACTACACATTTTCAGTGTACACTCAAGAAATGTACATCAAAAACTACACATTTTCAGTGTACACTCAAGTAATGTACATCAAAAACTACACATTTTCAGTGTACATTTAAGAAATGTACATCAAAAACTACACATTTTCAGTGTACACTCAAGAAATGTACATCAAAAACTACACATTTTCAGTGTACATTTAAGAAATATACATCAAAAACTACACATTTTCAGTGTACACTCAAGAAGTGTACATCAAAAACTACACATTTTCAGTGTACACTCAAGAAATGTACATCAAAAACTACACATTTTCAGTGTACATTTAAGAAATGTACATCAAAAACTACACCTTTTCAGTGTACACTCAAGAAATGTACATCAAAAACTACACATTTTCAGTGTACACTCAAGAAATGTACATCAAAAACTACACATTTTCAGTGTACACTCAAGAAATGTACATCAAAAGCTACACATTTTCAGTGTACACTCAAGTAATGTACATCAAAAACTACACATTTTCAGTGTACATTTAAGAAATGTACATCAAAAACTACACATTTTCAGTGTACACTCAAGAAATGTACATCAAAAACTACACATTTTCAGTGTACATTTAAGAAATATACATCAAAAACTACACATTTTCAGTGTACACTCAAGAAATGTACATCAAAAACTACACATTTTCAGTGTACACTCAAGAAATGTACATCAAAAACTACACATTTTCAGTGTACACTCAAGTAATGTACATCAAAAACTACACATTTTCAGTGTACATTTAAGAAATGTACATCAAAAACTACACATTTTCAGTGTACACTCAAGAAATGTACATCAAAAACTACACATTTTCAGTGTACACTCAAGAAATGTACATCAAAAACTACACATTTTCAGTGTACACTCAAGAAATGTACATCAAAAACTACACATTTTCAGTGTACATTTAAGAAATATACATCAAAAACTACACATTTTCAGTGTACACTCAAGAAATGTACATCAAAAACTACACATTTTCAGTGTACATTTAAGAAATGTACATCAAAAACTACACATTTTCAGTGTACATTTAAGAAATGTACATCAAAAACTACACATTTTGAGTGTACATTTAAGAAATGTACATCAAAAACTACACATTTTCAGTGTACACTCAAGAAATGTACATCAAAAACTACACATTTTCAGTGTACACTCAAGAAATGTACATCAAAAACTACACATTTTCAGTGTACATTCAAGAAATGTACATCAAAAACTACACATTTTCAGTGTACACTCAAGAAATGTACATCAAAAACTACACATTTTCAGTGTACATTTAAGAAATGTACATCATAAACTACACATTTTCAGTGTACATTTAAGAAATGTACATCAAAAACTACACATTTTCAGTGTACATTCAAGAAATGTACATCAAAAACTACACATTTTCAGTGTACACTAAAGAAATGTACATCAAAAACTACACATTTTCATTGTATATACAAGAAATGTACATCAAAAACTACACATTTTCAGTGTATATTCAAGAAATGTACATCAAAAACTACACATTTTCAGTGTACATTCAAGTAATGTACATCAAAAACTACACATTTTCAGTGTACACTCAAGAAATGTACATCAAAAACTACACATTTTCATTGTATATACAAGAAATGTACATCAAAAACTACACATTTTCAGTGTACACTCAAGTAATGTACATCAAAAACTACACATTTTCAGTGTACACTCAAGTAATGTACATCAAAAACTACACATTTTCAGTATACATTCAAGAAATGTACATCAAAAACTACACATTTTCAGTGTACACTCAAGTAATGTACATCAAAAACTACACATTTTCAGTGTACACTCAAGAAATGTACATCAAAAACTACACATTTTCAGTGTACACTCGAGTAATGTACATCAAAAACTACACATTTTCAGTGTACACTCGACTAATGTACATCAAAAACTACACATTTTCAGTGTACACTCGAGTAATGTACATCAAAAACTACACATTTTCAGTGTACACTCGAGTAATGTACATCAAAAACTACACATTTTCAGTGTACACTCGAGTAATGTACATCAAAAACTACACATTTTCAGTGTACACTCGAGTAATGTACATCAAAAACTACACATTTTCAGTGTACACTCGAGTAATGTACATCAAAAACTACACATTTTCAGTGTACACTCGACTAATGTATATCAAAAACTACACATTTTCATTGTATATACAAGTAATGTACATCAAAAACTACACATTTTCAGTGTACACTCGACTAATGTACATCAAAAACTACACATTTTCATTGTATATACAAGTAATGTACATCAAAAACTACACATTTTCAGTGTACACTCGAGTAATGTACATCAAAAACTGCACATTTTCAGTGTACACTCAAGAAATGTACATCAAAAACTGCACATTTTCAGTGTACACTCAAGAAATGTACATCAAAAACTACACATTTTCAGTGTACACTCAAGTAATGTACATCAAAAACTGCACATTTTCAGTGTACACTCAAGAAATGTACATCAAAAACTACACATTTTCAGTGTACACTCAAGAAATGTACATAAAAACTACACATTTTCAGTGTACACTCAAGAAATGTACATCAAAAACTACACATTTTCAGTGTACACTCAAGTAATGTACATAAAAAACTGCACATTTTCAGTGTACACTCAAGAAATGTACATCAAAAACTACACATTTTCAGTGTACACTCAAGAAATGTACATCAAAAACTACACATTTTCAGTGTACACTCAAGTAATGTACATCAAAAACTACACATTTTCAGTGTACACTCAAGAAATGTACATCAAAAACTACACATTTTCATTGTATATACAAGTAATGTACATCAAAAACTACACATTTTCAGTGTACACTCGACTAATGTACATCAAAAGCTACACATTTTCAGTGTATATACAAGTAATGTACATCAAAAACTACACATTTTCAGTGTACACTCAAGTAATGTACATCAAAAACTACACATTTTCATTGTGTATACAAGTAATGTACATCAGAAACTACACATTTTCAGTGTACACTCAAGTAATGTACATCAAAAACTACACATTTTCATTGTATATACAAGTAATGTACATCAAAAACTACACATTTTCAGTGTACACTCGACTAATGTACATCAAAAGCTACACATTTTCAGTGTATATACAAGTAATGTACATCAAAAACTACACATTTTCATTGTATATACAAGTAATGTACATCAAAAACTACACATTTTCAGTGTACACTCAAGTAATGTACATCAAAAACTACACATTTTCAGTGTACACTCGACTAATGTACATCAAAAACTACACATTTTCAGTGTACACTCGACTAATGTACATCAAAAACTACACATTTTCATTGTATATACAAGTAATGTACATCAAAAACTACACATTTTCAGTGTACACTCGACTAATGTACATCAAAAACTACACATTTTCAGTGTACACTCGACTAATGTACATCAAAAACTACACATTTTCAGTGTACACTCGACTAATGTACATCAAAAACTACACATTTTCATTGTATATACAAGTAATGTACATCAAAAACTACACATTTTCAGTGTACACTCGACTAATGTACATCAAAAACTACACATTTTCAGTGTACACTCGAGTAATGTACATCAAAAGCTACACATTTTCAGTGTACACTCGTGTAATGTACATCAAAAACTACACATTTTCAGTGTACACTCGAGTAATGTACATCAAAAACTACACATTTTCAGTGTACACTCGAGTAATGTGCATCAAAAACTACACATTTTCAGTGTACACTCGAGTAATGTACATCAAAAACTACACATTTTCAGTGTACACTCGACTAATGTACATCAAAAACTACACATTTTCATTGTATATACAAGTAATGTACATCAAAAACTACACATTTTCAGTGTACACTCGACTAATGTACATCAAAAACTACACATTTTCAGTGTACACTCGACTAATGTACATCAAAAACTACACATTTTCAGTGTACACTCGACTAATGTACATCAAAAACTACACATTTTCATTGTATATACAAGTAATGTACATCAAAAGCTACACATTTTCAGTGTACACTCGACTAATGTACATCAAAAACTACACATTTTCATTGTATATACAAGTAATGTACATAAAAAACTACACATTTTCAGTGTACACTCGACTAATGTACATCAAAAACTACACATTTTCAGTGTACACTCGACTAATGTACATCAAAAACTACACATTTTCATTGTATATACAAGTAATGTACATCAAAAACTACACATTTTCAGTGTACACTCAAGAAATGTACATCAAAAACTACACATTTTCAGTGTACACTCAAGAAATGTACATCAAAAACTACACATTTTCAGTGTACACTCAAGTAATGTACATCAAAAACTACACATTTTCAGTGTACATTTAAGAAATGTACATCAAAAACTACACATTTTCAGTGTACACTCAAGAAATGTACATCAAAAACTACACATTTTCAGTGTACATTTAAGAAATATACATCAAAAACTACACATTTTCAGTGTACACTCAAGAAATGTACATCAAAAACTACACATTTTCAGTGTACACTCAAGAAATGTACATCAAAAACTACACATTTTCAGTGTACATTTAAGAAATGTACATCAAAAACTACACCTTTTCAGTGTACACTCAAGAAATGTACATCAAAAACTACACATTTTCAGTGTACACTCAAGAAATGTACATCAAAAACTACACATTTTCAGTGTACACTCAAGAAATGTACATCAAAAGCTACACATTTTCAGTGTACACTCAAGTAATGTACATCAAAAACTACACATTTTCAGTGTACATTTAAGAAATGTACATCAAAAACTACACATTTTCAGTGTACACTCAAGAAATGTACATCAAAAACTACACATTTTCAGTGTACATTTAAGAAATATACATCAAAAACTACACATTTTCAGTGTACACTCAAGAAATGTACATCAAAAACTACACATTTTCAGTGTACACTCAAGAAATGTACATCAAAAACTACACATTTTCAGTGTACACTCAAGTAATGTACATCAAAAACTACACATTTTCAGTGTACATTTAAGAAATGTACATCAAAAACTACACATTTTCAGTGTACACTCAAGAAATGTACATCAAAAACTACACATTTTCAGTGTACACTCAAGAAATGTACATCAAAAACTACACATTTTCAGTGTACACTCAAGAAATGTACATCAAAAACTACACATTTTCAGTGTACATTTAAGAAATATACATCAAAAACTACACATTTTCAGTGTACACTCAAGAAATGTACATCAAAAACTACACATTTTCAGTGTACATTTAAGAAATGTACATCAAAAACTACACATTTTCAGTGTACATTTAAGAAATGTACATCAAAAACTACACATTTTCAGTGTACATTTAAGAAATGTACATCAAAAACTACACATTTTCAGTGTACACTCAAGAAATGTACATCAAAAACTACACATTTTCAGTGTACACTCAAGAAATGTACATCAAAAACTACACATTTTCAGTGTACATTCAAGAAATGTACATCAAAAACTACACATTTTCAGTGTACACTCAAGAAATGTACATCAAAAACTACACATTTTCAGTGTACATTTAAGAAATGTACATCAAAAACTACACATTTTCAGTGTACATTTAAGAAATGTACATCAAAAACTACACATTTTCAGTGTACATTCAAGAAATGTACATAAAAAACTACACATTTTCAGTGTACACTAAAGAAATGTACATCAAAAACTACACATTTTCATTGTATATACAAGAAATGTACATCAAAAACTACACATTTTCAGTGTATATTCAAGAAATGTACATCAAAAACTACACATTTTCAGTGTACATTCAAGTAATGTACATCAAAAACTACACATTTTCAGTGTACACTCAAGAAATGTACATCAAAAGCTACACATTTTCATTGTATATACAAGAAATGTACATCAAAAACTACACATTTTCAGTGTACACTCAAGTAATGTACATCAAAAACTACACATTTTCAGTGTACACTCAAGTAATGTACATCAAAAACTACACATTTTCAGTATACATTCAAGAAATGTACATCAAAAACTACACATTTTCAGTGTACACTCAAGTAATGTACATCAAAAACTACACATTTTCAGTGTACACTCAAGAAATGTACATCAAAAACTACACATTTTCGGTGTACACTCGAGTAATGTACATCAAAAACTACACATTTTCAGTGTACACTCGACTAATGTACATCAAAAACTACACATTTTCAGTGTACACTCGAGTAATGTACATCAAAAACTACACATTTTCAGTGTACACTCGAGTAATGTACATCAAAAACTACACATTTTCAGTGTACACTCGAGTAATGTACATCAAAAACTACACATTTTCAGTGTACACTCGAGTAATGTACATCAAAAACTACACATTTTCAGTGTACACTCGAGTAATGTACATCAAAAACTACACATTTTCAGTGTACACTCGACTAATGTACATCAAAAACTACACATTTTCATTGTATATACAAGTAATGTACATCAAAAACTACACATTTTCAGTGTACACTCGACTAATGTACATCAAAAACTACACATTTTCATTGTATATACAAGTAATGTACATCAAAAACTACACATTTTCAGTGTACACTCGAGTAATGTACATCAAAAACTGCACATTTTCAGTGTACACTCAAGAAATGTACATCAAAAACTGCACATTTTCAGTGTACACTCAAGAAATGTACATCAAAAACTACACATTTTCAGTGTACACTCAAGTAATGTACATCAAAAACTGCACATTTTCAGTGTACACTCAAGAAATGTACATCAAAAACTACACATTTTCAGTGTACACTCAAGAAATGTACATAAAAACTACACATTTTCAGTGTACACTCAAGAAATGTACATCAAAAACTACACATTTTCAGTGTACACTCAAGTAATGTACATAAAAAACTGCACATTTTCAGTGTACACTCAAGAAATGTACATCAAAAACTACACATTTTCAGTGTACACTCAAGAAATGTACATCAAAAACTACACATTTTCATTGTATATACAAGTAATGTACATCAAAAACTACACATTTTCAGTGTACACTCGACTAATGTACATCAAAAACTACACATTTTCATTGTGTATACAAGTAATGTACATCAGAAACTACACATTTTCAGTGTACACTCAAGTAATGTACATCAAAAACTACACATTTTCATTGTATATACAAGTAATGTACATCAAAAACTACACATTTTCAGTGTACACTCGACTAATGTACATCAAAAGCTACACATTTTCATTGTATATACAAGTAATGTACATCAAAAACTACACATTTTCAGTGTACACTCAAGAAATGTACATCAAAAACTACACATTTTCAGTGTACATTCAAGAAATGTACATCAAAAACTACACATTTTCAGTGTACATTCAAGAAATGTACATCAAAAACTACACATTTTCAGTGTACACTCAAGAAATGTACATCAAAAACTACACATTTTCAGTGTACATTCAAGAAATGTACATCAAAAACTACACATTTTCAGTGTACACTCAAGAAATGTACATCAAAAACTACACATTTTCAGTGTACACTCAAGTAATGTACATCAAAAACTACACATTTTCAGTGTACACTCGAGTAATGTACATCAAAACATACACATTTTCAGTGTATATACAAGAAATGTACATAAAAACTACACATTTTCAGTGTACACTCAAGTAATGTACATCAAAAACTACACATTTTCAGTGTACACTCAAGAAATGTACATCAAAAACTACACATTTTCAGTGTACACTCAAGAAATGTACATCAAAAACTACACATTTTCAGTGTACACTCAAGAAATGTACATCAAAAACTACACATTTTCAGTGTACACTCAAGTAATGTACATCAAAAACTACACACTTTCAGTGTACACTCAAGAAATGTACATCAAAAACTACACATTTTCAGTGTACACTCAAGTAATGTACATCAAAAACTGCACATTTTCAGTGTACACTCAAGAAATGTACATAAAAAACTACACATTTTCAGTGTACACTCAAGAAATGTACATCAAAAACTACACATTTTCAGTGTACACTCAAGAAATGTACATCAAAAACTACACATTTTCAGTGTACACTCAAGTAATGTACATCAAAAACTACACATTTTCAGTGTACACTCAAGTAATGTACATCAAAAACTACACATTTTCAGTGTACACTCAAGTAATGTACATCAAAAACTACACATTTTCAGTGTACACTCAAGAAATGTACATAAAAAACTACACATTTTCAGTGTACACTCAAGTAATTTACATCAAAAACTACACATTTTCAGTGTATATTCAAGAAATGTACATCAAAAACTACACATTTTCAGTGTACACTCAAGTAATTTACATCAAAAACTACACATTTTCAGTGTACATTCAAGAAATGTACATAAAAAACTACACATTTTCAGTGTACACTCAAGTAATGTACATCAAAAACTACACATTTTCAGTGTACATTCAAGAAATGTACATCAAAATCTACACATTTTCAGTGTACATTCAAGAAATGTACATCAAAAACTACACATTTTCAGTGAACACTCAAGTAATGTACATCAAAAACTACACATTTTCAGTGTACATTCAAGAAATGTACATCAAAAACTACACATTTTCAGTGTACACTCAAGTAATTTACATCAAAAACTACACATTTTCAGTGTACATTCAAGAAATGTACATCAAAAACTACACATTTTCAGTGTACACTCAAGTAATGTACATCAAAAACTACACATTTTCAGTGTACATTCAAGAAATGTACATCAAAAACTACACATTTTCAGTGTACATTCAAGAAATGTACATCAAAAACTACACATTTTCAGTGTACATTCAAGAAATGTACATCAAAAACTACACATTTTCAGTGTACACTCAAGTAATGTACATCAAAAACTACACATTTTCAGTGTACATTCAAGAAATGTACATCAAAAACTACACATTTTCAGTGTACACTCAAGTAATTTACATCAAAAACTACACATTTTCAGTGTACATTCAAGAAATGTACATCAAAAACTACACATTTTCAGTGTACACTCAAGTAATTTACATCAAAAACTACACATTTTCAGTGTACACTCAAGTAATTTACATCAAAAACTACACATTTTCAGTGTACATTCAAGAAATGTACATCAAAAACTACACATTTTCAGTGTACACTCAAGTAATTTACATCAAAAACTACACATTTTCAGTGTACATTCAAGAAATGTACATCAAAAACTACACATTTTCAGTGTACACTCAAGTAATTTACATCAAAAACTACACATTTTCAGTGTACACTCAAGTAATTTACATCAAAAACTACACATTTTCAGTGTACATTCAAGAAATGTACATAAAAAACTACACATTTTCAGTGTACACTCAAGTAATGTACATCAAAAACTGCACATTTTCAGTGTACATTCAAGAAATGTACATCAAAAACTACACATTTTCAGTGTACACTCAAGTAATTTACATCAAAGACTACACATTTTCAGTGTACACTCAAGTAATATACATAAAAAACTACACATTTTCAGTGTACATTCAAGAAATGTACATCAAAAACTACACATTTTCAGTGTACACTCAAGTAATTTACATCAAAAACTACACATTTTCAGTGTACATTCAAGAAATGTACATCAAAAACTACACATTTTCAGTATACACTCAAGTAATTTACATCAAAAACTACACATTTTCAGTGTACACTCAAGTAATTTACATCAAAAACTACACATTTTCAGTGTACATTCAAGAAATGTACATCAAAAACTACACATTTTCAGTGTACACTCAAGTAATATACATCAAAAACTACACATTTTCAGTGTACATTCAAGAAATGTACATCAAAAACTACACATTTTCAGTGTACACTCAAGTAATTTACATCAAAAACTACACATTTTCAGTGTACACTCAAGTAATTTACATCAAAAACTACATATTTTCAGTGTACATTCAAGAAATGTACATAAAAAACTACACATTTTCAGTGTACACTCAAGTAATTTACATCAAAAACTACACATTTTCAGTGTACATTCAAGAAATGTACATCAAAAACTACACATTTTCAGTGTACACTCAAGTAATGTACATCAAAAACTACACATTTTCAGTGTACATTCAAGAAATGTACATCAAAAACTACACATTTTCAGTGTACACTCAAGTAATGTACATCAAAAACTACACATTTTCAGTGTACACTCAAGTAATTTACATCAAAAACTACACATTTTCAGTGTACACTCAAGTAATTTACATCAAAAACTACACATTTTCAGTGTACACTCAAGTAATGTACATCAAAACATACACATTTTCAGTGTATATACAAGAAATGTACATAAAAAACTACACATTTTCAGTGTACACTCAAGTAATGTACATCAAAAACTACACATTTTCAGTGTACACTCAAGTAATTTACATCAAAACATACACATTTTCAGTGTATATACAAGAAATGTACATAAAAAACTACACATTTTCAGTGTACACTCAAGTAATGTACATCAAAAACTACACATTTTCAGTGTACACTCAAGTAATTTACATCAAAAACTACACATTTTCAGTGTACACTCAAGTAATTTACATCAAAAACTACACATTTTCAGTGTACATTCAAGAAATGTACATCAAAAACTACACATTTTCAGTGTACACTCAAGTAATGTACATCAAAAACTGCACATTTTCAGTGTACACTCAAGTAATTTACATCAAAAACTACACATTTTCAGTGTACACTCAAGTAATTTACATCAAAAACTATTCATTTTCAGTGTACACTCAAGTAATGTACATCAAAAACTACACATTTTCAGTGTACACTCAAGTAATTTACATCAAAAACTACACATTTTCAGTGTACATTCAAGAAATCTACATCAAAAACTACACATTTTCAGTGTACACTCAAGTAATTTACATCAAAAACTACACATTTTCAGTGTACATTCAAGTAATTTACATCAAAAACTACACTTTTTCAGTGTACATTCAAGAAATGTACATCAAAAACTACACATTTTCAGTGTACACTCAAGTAATGTACATCAAAAACTACACATTTTCAGTGTACACTCGAGTAATGTACATCAAAACATACACATTTTCAGTGTATATACAAGAAATGTACATAAAAACTACACATTTTCAGTGTACACTCAAGAAATGTACATCAAAAACTACACATTTTCAGTGTACACTCAAGTAATGTACATCAAAAACTACACATTTTCAGTGTACACTCGAGTAATGTACATCAAAACATACACATTTTCAGTGTATATACAAGAAATGTACATAAAAAACTACACATTTTCAGTGTACACTCAAGTAATGTACATCAAAAACTACACATTTTCAGTGTACACTCAAGAAATGTACATCAAAAACTACACATTTTCAGTGTACACTCAAGTAATGTACATCAAAAACTACACATTTTCAGTGTACACTCAAGTAATGTACATCAAAACATACACATTTTCAGTGTATATACAAGAAATGTACATAAAAAACTACACATTTTCAGTGTACACTCAAGTAATGTACATCAAAAACTACACATTTTCAGTGTACACTCAAGTAATTTACATCAAAAACTACACATTTTCAGTGTACACTCAAGTAATTTACATCAAAAACTACACATTTTCAGTGTACATTCAAGAAATGTACATCAAAAACTACACATTTTCAGTGTACACTCAAGTAATGTACATCAAAAACTGCACATTTTCAGTGTACACTCAAGTAATTTACATCAAAAACTACACATTTTCAGTGTACACTCAAGTAATTTACATCAAAAACTATTCATTTTCAGTGTACACTCAAGTAATGTACATCAAAAACTACACATTTTCAGTGTACACTCAAGTAATTTACATCAAAAACTACACATTTTCAGTGTACATTCAAGAAATCTACATCAAAAACTACACATTTTCAGTGTACACTCAAGTAATTTACATCAAAAACTACACATTTTCAGTGTACATTCAAGTAATTTACATCAAAAACTACACTTTTTCAGTGTACATTCAAGAAATGTACATCAAAAACTACACATTTTCAGTGTACACTCAAGTAATGTACATCAAAAACTACACATTTTCAGTGTACACTCGAGTAATGTACATCAAAACATACACATTTTCAGTGTATATACAAGAAATGTACATAAAAACTACACATTTTCAGTGTACACTCAAGAAATGTACATCAAAAACTACACATTTTCAGTGTACACTCAAGTAATGTACATCAAAAACTACACATTTTCAGTGTACACTCGAGTAATGTACATCAAAACATACACATTTTCAGTGTATATACAAGAAATGTACATAAAAACTACACATTTTCAGTGTACACTCAAGAAATGTACATAAAAACTACACATTTTCAGTGTACACTCAAGTAATTTACATCAAAAACTACACATTTTCAGTGTACATTCAAGAAATGTACATCAAAAACTACACATTTTCAGTGTACACTCAAGTAATGTACATCAAAAACTACACATTTTCAGTGTACACTCAAGTAATTTACATCAAAAACTACACATTTTCAGTGTACACTCAAGTAATTTACATCAAAAACTACACATTTTCAGTGTACATTCAAGAAATGTACATCAAAAACTACACATTTTCAGTGTACACTCAAGTAATGTACATCAAAAACTACACATTTTCAGTGTACATTCAAGAAATGTACATCAAAAACTACACATTTTCAGTGTACACTCAAGTAATTTACATCAAAAACTACACATTTTCAGTGTACACTCAAGTAATTTACATCAAAAACTACACATTTTCAGTGTACATTCAAGAAATGTACATCAAAAACTACACATTTTCAGTGTACACTCAAGTAATTTACATCAAAAACTACACATTTTCAGTGTACATTCAAGAAATGTACATCAAAAACTACACATTTTCAGTGTACACTCAAGTAATGTACATCAAAAACTACACATTTTCAGTGTACACTCGAGTAATGTACATCAAAAACTACACATTTTCAGTGTACACTCAAGTAATGTACATCAAAAACTACACATTTTCAGTGTACACTCGAGTAATGTACATCAAAAACTACACATTTTCAGTGTACATTCAAGAAATGTACATCAAAAACTACACATTTTCAGTGTACACTCAAGTAATGTACATCAAAAACTACACATTTTCAGTGTACACTCGAGTAATGTACATCAAAAACTACACATTTTCAGTGTACACTCAAGTAATGTACATCAAAAACTACACATTTTCAGTGTACACTCAAGTAATGTACATCAAAAACTACACATTTTCAGTGTACACTCAAGTAATGTACATCAAAAACTACACATTTTCATTGTACACTCAAGTAATGTACATCAAAAACTACACATTTTCATTGTACACTCGAGTAATGTACATCAAAAACTACACATTTTCAGTGTATATACAAGAAATGTACATCAAAAACTACACATTTTCAGTGTACACTCGAGTAATGTACATCAAAAACTACACATTTTCATTGTACACTCGAGTAATGTACATCAAAAACTACACATTTTCAGTGTACACTCGAGTAATGTACATCAAAAACTACACATTTTCAGTGTATATACAAGTAATGTACATCAAAAACTACACATTTTAAGTGTACACTCGAGTAATGTACATCAAAAACTACACATTTTCAGTGTACATTCAAGAAATGTACATCAAAAACTACACATTTTCAGTGTACACTCAAGTAATGTACATCAAAAACTACACATTTTCAGTGTACATTCAAGAAATGTACATCAAAAACTACACATTTTCAGTGTACACTCAAGTAATGTACATCAAAAACTGCACATTTTCAGTGTACATTCAAGAAATGTACATCAAAAACTACACATTTTCAGTGTACACTCAAGTAATGTACATCAAAAACTACACATTTTCAGTGTACACTCAAGTAATGTACATCAAAAACTACACATTTTCAGTGTACACTCAAGTAATGTACATCAAAAACTACACATTTTCATTGTACACTCAAGTAATGTACATCAAAAACTACACATTTTCAGTGTACACTCAAGTAATGTACATCAAAAACTACACATTTTCAGTGTACACTCGAGTAATGTACATCAAAAACTACACATTTTCAGTGTACATTCAAGTAATGTACATCAAAAACTACACATTTTCAGTGTACACTCAAGTAATGTACATCAAAAACTACAC
The DNA here is from genome assembly GCA_030765045.1 of Tenodera sinensis. Taxonomy (NCBI): domain Eukaryota; kingdom Metazoa; phylum Arthropoda; class Insecta; order Mantodea; family Mantidae; genus Tenodera; species Tenodera sinensis. Next base: position 108,952,050 of record CM060970.1, on the reverse strand, counting down.
ATTTTCAGTGTATACTCGAGTAATGTACATCAAAAACTACACATTTTCAGTGTACACTCGAGTAATGTACATCAAAAACTACACATTTTCAGTGTACACTCAAGTAATGTACATCAAAAACTACACATTTTCAGTGTACACTCAAGTAATGTACATCAAAACATACACATTTTCAGTGTATATACAAGAAATGTACATAAAAAACTACACATTTTCAGTGTACACTCAAGTAATGTACATCAAAAACTACACATTTTCAGTGTACACTCAAGTAATTTACATCAAAAACTACACATTTTCAGTGTACACTCAAGTAATTTACATCAAAAACTACACATTTTCAGTGTACATTCAAGAAATGTACATCAAAAACTACACATTTTCAGTGTACACTCAAGTAATGTACATCAAAAACTGCACATTTTCAGTGTACACTCAAGTAATTTACATCAAAAACTACACATTTTCAGTGTACACTCAAGTAATTTACATCAAAAACTATTCATTTTCAGTGTACACTCAAGTAATGTACATCAAAAACTACACATTTTCAGTGTACACTCAAGTAATTTACATCAAAAACTACACATTTTCAGTGTACATTCAAGAAATCTACATCAAAAACTACACATTTTCAGTGTACACTCAAGTAATTTACATCAAAAACTACACATTTTCAGTGTACATTCAAGTAATTTACATCAAAAACTACACTTTTTCAGTGTACATTCAAGAAATGTACATCAAAAACTACACATTTTCAGTGTACACTCAAGTAATGTACATCAAAAACTACACATTTTCAGTGTACACTCGAGTAATGTACATCAAAACATACACATTTTCAGTGTATATACAAGAAATGTACATAAAAACTACACATTTTCAGTGTACACTCAAGAAATGTACATCAAAAACTACACATTTTCAGTGTACACTCAAGTAATGTACATCAAAAACTACACATTTTCAGTGTACACTCGAGTAATGTACATCAAAAACTACACATTTTCAGTGTACACTCAAGAAATGTACATCAAAAACTACACATTTTCAGTGTACATTCAAGAAATGTACATCAAAAACTACACATTTTCAGTGTACACTCAAGTAATGTACATCAAAAACTACACATTTTCAGTGTACACTCAAGTAATTTACATCAAAAACTACACATTTTCAGTGTACACTCAAGTAATGTACATCAAAAACTACACATTTTCAGTGTACACTCGAGTAATGTACATCAAAAACTACACATTTTCAGTGTACACTCAAGTAATTTACATCAAAAACTACACATTTTCAGTGTACATTCAAGAAATGTACATCAAAAACTACACATTTTCAGTGTACACTCAAGTAATGTACATCAAAAACTACACATTTTCAGTGTACACTCAAGTAATTTACATCAAAAACTACACATTTTCAGTGTACACTCAAGTAATTTACATCAAAAACTACACATTTTCAGTGTACATTCAAGAAATGTACATCAAAAACTACACATTTTCAGTGTACACTCAAGTAATGTACATCAAAAACTACACATTTTCAGTGTACATTCAAGAAATGTACATCAAAAACTACACATTTTCAGTGTACACTCAAGTAATTTACATCAAAAACTACACATTTTCAGTGTACACTCAAGTAATTTACATCAAAAACTACACATTTTCAGTGTACATTCAAGAAATGTACATCAAAAACTACACATATTCAGTGTACACTCAAGTAATGTACATCAAAAACTACACATATTCAGTGTACATTCAAGAAATGTACATCAAAAACTACACATTTTCAGTGTACACTCAAGTAATGTACATCAAAAACTACACATTTTCAGTGTACACTCGAGTAATGTACATCAAAAACTACACATTTTCAGTGTACACTCAAGTAATGTACATCAAAAACTACACATTTTCAGTGTACACTCGAGTAATGTACATCAAAAACTACACATTTTCAGTGTACATTCAAGAAATGTACATCAAAAACTACACATTTTCAGTGTACACTCAAGTAATGTACATCAAAAACTACACATTTTCAGTGTACACTCGAGTAATGTACATCAAAAACTACACATTTTCAGTGTACACTCAAGTAATGTACATCAAAAACTACACATTTTCAGTGTACACTCAAGTAATGTACATCAAAAACTACACATTTTCAGTGTACACTCGAGTAATGTACATCAAAAACTACACATTTTCATTGTACACTCAAGTAATGTACATCAAAAACTACACATTTTCATTGTACACTCGAGTAATGTACATCAAAAACTACACATTTTCAGTGTATATACAAGAAATGTACATCAAAAACTACACATTTTCAGTGTACACTCGAGTAATGTACATCAAAAACTACACATTTTCATTGTACACTCGAGTAATGTACATCAAAAACTACACATTTTCAGTGTACACTCGAGTAATGTACATCAAAAACTACACATTTTCAGTGTATATACAAGTAATGTACATCAAAAACTACACATTTTAAGTGTACACTCGAGTAATGTACATCAAAAACTACACATTTTCAGTGTACATTCAAGAAATGTACATCAAAAACTACACATTTTCAGTGTACACTCAAGTAATGTACATCAAAAACTACACATTTTCAGTGTACATTCAAGAAATGTACATCAAAAACTACACATTTTCAGTGTACACTCAAGTAATGTACATCAAAAGCTGCACATTTTCAGTGTACATTCAAGAAATGTACATCAAAAACTACACATTTTCAGTGTACACTCAAGTAATGTACATCAAAAACTACACATTTTCAGTGTACACTCAAGTAATGTACATCAAAAACTACACATTTTCAGTGTACACTCAAGTAATGTACATCAAAAACTACACATTTTCATTGTACACTCAAGTAATGTACATCAAAAACTACACATTTTCAGTGTACACTCAAGTAATGTACATCAAAAACTACACATTTTCAGTGTACACTCGAGTAATGTACATCAAAAACTACACATTTTCAGTGTACATTCAAGTAATGTACATCAAAAACTACACATTTTCAGTGTACACTCAAGTAATGTACATCAAAAACTACACATTTTCAGTGTATACTCGAGTAATGTACATCAAAAACTACACATTTTCAGTGTACACTCGAGTAATGTACATCAAAAACTACACATTTTCAGTGTACACTCAAGTAATGTACATCAAAAACTACACATTTTCAGTGTACACTCGAGTAATGTACATCAAAAACTACACATTTTCAGTGTACACTCAAGTAATGTACATCAAAAACTACACATTTTCAGTGTATACTCGAGTAATGTACATCAAAAACTACACATTTTCAGTGTACACTCAAGTAATGTACATCAAAAACTACACATTTTCAGTGTACACTCAAGTAATGTACATCAAAAACTACACATTTTCAGTGTATATACAAGTAATGTACATCAAAAACTACACATTTTCAGTGTACACTCAAGTAATGTACACCAAAAACTACACATTTTCAGTGTATACTCGAGTAATGTACATCAAAAACTACACATTTTCAGTGTACACTCAAGTAATGTACATCAAAAACTACACATTTTCAGTGTACACTCAAGTAATGTACATCAAAAACTACACATTTTCAGTGTACACTCAAGTAATGTACATCAAAAACTACACATTTTCAGTGTATACTCGAGTAATGTACATCAAAAACTACACATTTTCAGTGTACACTCGAGTAATGTACATCAAAAACTACACATTTTCAGTGTACATTCAAGTAATGTACATAAAAAACTACACATTTTCAGTGTACACTCAAGTAATGTACATCAAAAACTACACATTTTCAGTGTACATTCAAGTAATGTACATCAAAAACTACACATTTTCAGTGTATACTCGAGTAATGTACATCAAAAACTACACATTTTCAGTGTACACTCGAGTAATGTACATCAAAAACTACACATTTTCAGTGTACATTCAAGTAATGTACATCAAAAACTACACATTTTCAGTGTATATACAAGTAATGTACATCAAAAACTACACATTTTCAGTGTACACTCAAGTAATGTACATCAAAAACTACACATTTTCAGTGTACACTCAACAAATGTACATCAAAAACTACACATTTTCAGTGTACACTCGAGTAATGTACATCAAAAACTACACATTTTCAGTGTACATTCAAGTAATGTACATCAAAAACTACACATATTCAGTGTACATTCAAGTAATGTACATCAAAAACTACACATTTTCAGTGTACACTCAAGTAATGTACATCAAAAACTACACATTTTCAGTGTACACTCAAGTAATGTACATCAAAAACTACACATTTTCAGTGTATATACAAGTAATGTACATCAAAAACTACACATTTTCAGTGTACACTCAAGTAATGTACATCAAAAACTACACATTTTCAGTGTATACTCGAGTAATGTACATCAAAAACTACACATTTTCAGTGTACATTCAAGTAATGTACATAAAAAACTACACATTTTCAGTGTACACTCAAGTAATGTACATCAAAAACTACACATTTTCAGTGTACACTCAAGTAATGTACATCAAAAACTACACATTTTCAGTGTACACTCAAGTAATGTACATCAAAAACTACACATTTTCAGTGTACACTCGAGTAATGTACATCAAAAACTACACATTTTCAGTGTACATTCAAGTAATGTACATCAAAAACTACACATTTTCAGTGTATATACAAGTAATGTACATCAAAAACTACACATTTTCAGTGTACACTCAAGTAATGTACATCAAAAACTACACATTTTCAGTGTACACTCAAGTAATGTACATCAAAAACTGCACATTTTCAGTGTATACTCGAGTAATGTACATCAAAAACTACACATTTTCAGTGTACACTCAAGTAATGTACATCAAAAACTACACATTTTCAGTGTACACTCAAGTAATGTACATCAAAAACTACACATTTTCAGTGTATATACAAGTAATGTACATCAAAAACTACACATTTTCAGTGTACACTCAAGTAATGTACATCAAAAACTACACATTTTCAGTGTATACTCAAGTAATGTACATCAAAAACTACACATTTTCAGTGTACACTCAAGTAATGTACATCAAAAACTACACATTTTCAGTGTACATTCAAGTAATGTACATCAAAAACTACACATTTTCAGTGTACACTCAAGTAATGTACATCAAAAACTACACATTTTCAGTGTACACTCAAGTAATGTACATCAAAAACTACACATTTTCAGTGTATACTCGAGTAATGTACATCAAAAACTACACATTTTCAGTGTACACTCGAGTAATGTACATCAAAAACTACACATTTTCAGTGTATATACAAGTAATGTACATCAAAAACTACACATTTTCAGTGTACACTCAAGTAATGTACATCAAAAACTACACATTTTCAGTGTATACTCGAGTAATGTACATCAAAAACTACACATTTTCAGTGTACATTCAAGTAATGTACATAAAAAACTACACATTTTCAGTGTACACTCAAGTAATGTACATCAAAAACTACACATTTTCAGTGTACACTCAAGTAATGTACATCAAAAACTACACATTTTCAGTGTACACTCAAGTAATGTACATCAAAAACTACACATTTTCAGTGTACACTCGAGTAATGTACATCAAAAACTACACATTTTCAGTGTACATTCAAGTAATGTACATCAAAAACTACACATTTTCAGTGTATATACAAGTAATGTACATCAAAAACTACACATTTTCAGTGTACACTCGAGTAATGTACATCAAAAACTACACATTTTCAGTGTACATTCAAGTAATGTACATCAAAAACTACACATTTTCAGTGTATATACAAGTAATGTACATCAAAAACTACACATATTCAGTGTACATTCAAGTAATGTACATCAAAAACTACACATTTTCAGTGTACACTCAAGTAATGTACATCAAAAACTACACATTTTCAGTGTACACTCAAGTAATGTACATCAAAAACTACACATTTTCAGTGTACACTCAAGTAATGTACATCAAAAACTACACATTTTCAGTGTACACTCAAGTAATGTACATCAAAAACTACACATTTTCAGTGTATACTCGAGTAATGTACATCAAAAACTACACATTTTCAGTGTACACTCGAGTAATGTACATCAAAAACTACACATTTTCAGTGTACATTCAAGTAATGTACATAAAAAACTACACATTTTCAGTGTACACTCAAGTAATGTACATCAAAAACTACACATTTTCAGTGTACATTCAAGTAATGTACATCAAAAACTACACATTTTCAGTGTACACTCAAGTAATGTACATCAAAAACTACACATTTTCAGTGTACACTCGAGTAATGTACATCAAAAACTACACATTTTCAGTGTACATTCAAGTAATGTACATCAAAAACTACACATTTTCAGTGTATATACAAGTAATGTACATCAAAAACTACACATTTTCAGTGTACACTCAAGTAATGTACATCAAAAACTACACATTTTCAGTGTACACTCAACAAATGTACATCAAAAACTACACATTTTCAGTGTACACTCGAGTAATGTACATCAAAAACTACACATTTTCATTGTACATTCAAGTAATGTACATCAAAAACTACACATATTCAGTGTACATTCAAGTAATGTACATCAAAAACTACACATTTTCAGTGTACACTCAACAAATGTACATCAAAAACTACACATTTTCAGTGTACACTCGAGTAATGTACATCAAAAACTACACATTTTCATTGTACATTCAAGTAATGTACATCAAAAACTACACATATTCAGTGTACATTCAAGTAATGTACATCAAAAACTACACATTTTCAGTGTACACTCAAGTAATGTACATCAAAAACTACACATTTTCAGTGTACATTCAAGTAATGTACATCAAAAACTACACATTTTCAGTGTACACTCAAGTAATGTACATCAAAAACTACACATTTTCAGTGTATATACAAGTAATGTACATCAAAAACTACACATTTTCAGTGTACACTCAAGTAATGTACATCAAAAACTACACATTTTCAGTGTACACTCGAGTAATGTACATCAAAAACTACACATTTTCAGTGTACATTCAAGTAATGTACATCAAAAACTACACATTTTCAGTGTACACTCGAGTAATGTACATCAAAAACTACACATTTTCAGTGTGCATTCAAGTAATGTACATCAAAAACTACACATTTTCAGTGTACACTCGAGTAATGTACATCAAAAACTACACATTTTCAGTGTACATTCAAGTAATGTACATCAAAAACTACACATTTTCAGTGTACACTCAAGTAATGTACATCAAAAACTACACATTTTCAGTGTACACTCGAGTAATGTACATCAAAAACTACACATTTTCAGTGTACATTCAAGTAATGTACATCAAAAACTACACATTTTCAGTGTACACTCAAGTAATGTACATCAAAAACTACACATTTTCAGTGTATATACAAGTAATGTACATCAAAAACTACACATTTTCAGTGTACACTCAAGTAATGTACATCAAAAACTACACATTTTCAGTGTACATTCAAGTAATATACATCAAAAACTACACATTTTCAGTGTACACTCAAGTAATGTACATCAAAAACTACACATATTCAGTGTACATTCAAGTAATGTACATCAAAAACTACACATATTCAGTGTACATTCAAGTAATGTACATCAAAAACTACACATTTTCAGTGTACATTCAAGTAATGTACATCAAAAACTACACATTTTCAGTGTACACTCAAGTAATGTACATCAAAAACTACACATTTTCAGTGTATATACAAGTAATGTACATCAAAAACTACACATTTTCAGTGTACACTCAAGTAATGTACATCAAAAACTACACATATTCAGTGTACATTCAAGTAATGTACATCAAAAACTACACATTTTCAGTGTACATTCAAGTAATATACATCAAAAACTACACATTTTCAGTGTACACTCAAGTAATGTACATCAAAAACTACACATTTTCAGTGTACACTCAAGTAATGTACATCAAAAACTACACATTTTCAGTGTACACTCAACAAATGTACATCAAAAACTACACATTTTCAGTGTACACTCGAGTAATGTACATCAAAAACTACACATTTTCATTGTACATTCAAGTAATGTACATCAAAAACTACACATATTCAGTGTACATTCAAGTAATGTACATCAAAAACTACACATATTCAGTGTACACTCAAGTAATGTACATCAAAAACTACACATATTCAGTGTACACTCAAGTAATGTACATCAAAAACTACACATTTTCAGTGTACATTCAAGTAATGTACATCAAAAACTACACATATTCAGTGTACACTCAAGTAATGTACATCAAAAACTACACATTTTCAGTGTACACTCAAGTAATGTACATCAAAAACTACACATTTTCAGTGTACACTCAAGTAATGTACATCAAAAACTACACATTTTCAGTGTACATTCAAGTAATGTACATCAAAAACTACACATTTTCAGTGTACACTCAAGTAATGTACATCAAAAACTACACATTTTCAGTGTACATTCAAGTAATGTACATCAAAAACTACACATTTTCAGTGTACACTCAAGTAATGTACATCAAAAACTACACATTTTCAGTGTACACTCAAGTAATGTACATCAAAAACTACACATTTTCAGTGTACATTCAAGTAATGTACATCAAAAACTACACATTTTCAGTGTACATTCAAGTAATGTACATCAAAAACTACACATTTTCAGTGTACATTCAAGTAATGTACATCAAAAACTACACATTTTCAGTGTACATTCAAGTAATGTACATAAAAAACTACACATTTTCAGTGTATATACAAGTAATGTACATCAAAAACTACACATTTTCAGTGTACACTCAAGTAATGTACATCAAAAACTACACATATTCAGTGTACATTCAAGTAATGTACATCAAAAACTACACATTTTCAGTGTACATTCAAGTAATATACATCAAAAACTACACATTTTCAGTGTACACTCAAGTAATGTACATCAAAAACTACACATATTCAGTGTACATTCAAGTAATATACATCAAAAACTACACATATTCAGTGTACATTCAAGTAATGTACATCAAAAACTACACATTTTCAGTGTACATTCAAGTAATGTACATCAAAAACTACACATTTTCAGTGTACACTCAAGTAATGTACATCAAAAACTACACATATTCAGTGTACACTCAAGTAATGTACATCAAAAACTACACATATTCAGTGTACACTCAAGTAATGTACATCAAAAACTACACATTTTCAGTGTACATTCAAGTAATGTACATCAAAAACTACACATTTTCAGTGTACACTCAAGTAATGTACATCAAAAACTACACATATTCAGTGTACATTCAAGTAATGTACATCAAAAACTACACATATTCAGTGTACATTCAAGTAATGTACATCAAAAACTACACATTTTCAGTGTACATTCAAGTAATGTACATCAAAAACTACACATTTTCAGTGTACACTCAAGTAATGTACATCAAAAACTACACATTTTCAGTGTATATACAAGTAATGTACATCAAAAACTACACATTTTCAGTGTACACTCAAGTAATGTACATCAAAAACTACACATATTCAGTGTACATTCAAGTAATGTACATCAAAAACTACACATTTTCAGTGTACATTCAAGTAATATACATCAAAAACTACACATTTTCAGTGTACACTCAAGTAATGTACATCAAAAACTACACATATTCAGTGTACATTCAAGTAATGTACATCAAAAACTACACATTTTCAGTGTACATTCAAGTAATGTACATCAAAAACTACACATTTTCAGTGTATATACAAGTAATGTACATCAAAAACTACACATTTTCAGTGTACACTCAAGTAATGTACATCAAAAACTACACATATTCAGTGTACATTCAAGTAATGTACATCAAAAACTACACATTTTCAGTGTACATTCAAGTAATATACATCAAAAACTACACATTTTCAGTGTACACTCAAGTAATGTACATCAAAAACTACACATATTCAGTGTACATTCAAGTAATATACATCAAAAACTACACATTTTCAGTGTACACTCAAGTAATGTACATCAAAAACTACACATATTCAGTGTACATTCAAGTAATGTACATCAAAAACTACACATATTCAGTGTACATTCAAGTAATGTACATCAAAAACTACACATATTCAGTGTACACTCAAGTAATGTACATCAAAAACTACACATATTCAGTGTACACTCAAGTAATGTACATCAAAAACTACACATTTTCAGTGTACATTCAAGTAATGTACATCAAAAACTACACATTTTCAGTGTACATTCAAGTAATGTACATCAAAAACTACACATTTTCAGTGTACACTCAAGTAATGTACATCAAAAACTACACATTTTCAGTGTACACTCAAGTAATGTACATCAAAAACTACACATTTTCAGTGTACATTCAAGTAATGTACATCAAAAACTACACATTTTCAGTGTACACTCAAGTAATGTACATCAAAAACTACACATTTTCAGTGTACATTCAAGTAATGTACATCAAAAACTACACATTTTCAGTGTACACTCAAGTAATGTACATCAAAAACTACACATTTTCAGTGTACACTCAAGTAATGTACATCAAAAACTACACATTTTCAGTGTACATTCAAGTAATGTACATCAAAAACTACACATTTTCAGTGTACATTCAAGTAATGTACATCAAAAACTACACATTTTCAGTGTACACTCAAGTAATGTACATCAAAAACTACACATATTCAGTGTACACTCAAGTAATGTACATCAAAAACTACACATATTCAGTGTACACTCAAGTAATGTACATCAAAAACTACACATTTTCAGTGTACATTCAAGTAATGTACATCAAAAACTACACATTTTCAGTGTACATTCAAGTAATGTACATCAAAAACTACACATTTTCAGTGTACACTCAAGTAATGTACATCAAAAACTACACATTTTCAGTGTACATTCAAGAGATGTACATCAAAAACTACACATTTTCAGTGTACATTCAAGAGATGTACATCAAAAACTACACATTTTCAGTGTACATTCAAGAGATGTACATCAAAAACTACACATTTTCATTGTACACTCAAGTAATGTACATCAAAAACTACACATTTTCAGTGTACATTCAAGTAATGTACATCAAAAACTACACATTTTCAGTGTACATTCAAGTAATGTACATCAAAAACTACACATTTTCAGTGTACATTCAAGTAATGTACATAAAAAACTACACATTTTCAGTGTATATACAAGTAATGTACATCAAAAACTACACATTTTCAGTGTACACTCAAGTAATGTACATCAAAAACTACACATATTCAGTGTACATTCAAGTAATGTACATCAAAAACTACACATTTTCAGTGTACATTCAAGTAATATACATCAAAAACTACACATTTTCAGTGTACACTCAAGTAATGTACATCAAAAACTACACATATTCAGTGTACATTCAAGTAATATACATCAAAAACTACACATATTCAGTGTACATTCAAGTAATGTACATCAAAAACTACACATTTTCAGTGTACATTCAAGTAATGTACATCAAAAACTACACATTTTCAGTGTACACTCAAGTAATGTACATCAAAAACTACACATATTCAGTGTACACTCAAGTAATGTACATCAAAAACTACACATATTCAGTGTACACTCAAGTAATGTACATCAAAAACTACACATTTTCAGTGTACATTCAAGTAATGTACATCAAAAGCTACACATTTTCAGTGTACATTCAAGTAATGTACATCAAAAACTACACATTTTCAGTGTACACTCAAGTAATGTACATCAAAAACTACACATTTTCAGTGTACACTCAAGTAATGTACATCAAAAACTACACATTTTCAGTGTACACGCAAGTAATGTACATCAAAAACTACACATTTTCAGTGTACATTCAAGAGATGTACATCAAAAACTACACATTTTCATTGTACACTCAAGTAATGTACATCAAAAACTACACATTTTCAGTGTACATTCAAGTAATGTACATCAAAAACTACACATTTTCAGTGTACATTCAAGTAATGTACATCAAAAACTACACATTTTCAGTGTACATTCAAGTAATGTACATAAAAAACTACACATTTTCAGTGTATATACAAGTAATGTACATCAAAAACTACACATTTTCAGTGTACACTCAAGTAATGTACATCAAAAACTACACATATTCAGTGTACATTCAAGTAATGTACATCAAAAACTACACATTTTCAGTGTACATTCAAGTAATATACATCAAAAACTACACATTTTCAGTGTACACTCAAGTAATGTACATCAAAAACTACACATATTCAGTGTACATTCAAGTAATATACATCAAAAACTACACATATTCAGTGTACATTCAAGTAATGTACATCAAAAACTACACATTTTCAGTGTACATTCAAGTAATGTACATCAAAAACTACACATTTTCAGTGTACACTCAAGTAATGTACATCAAAAACTACACATATTCAGTGTACACTCAAGTAATGTACATCAAAAACTACACATATTCAGTGTACACTCAAGTAATGTACATCAAAAACTACACATTTTCAGTGTACATTCAAGTAATGTACATCAAAAGCTACACATTTTCAGTGTACATTCAAGTAATGTACATCAAAAACTACACATTTTCAGTGTACACTCAAGTAATGTACATCAAAAACTACACATTTTCAGTGTACACTCAAGTAATGTACATCAAAAACTACACATTTTCAGTGTACACTCAAGTAATGTACATCAAAAACTACACATTTTCAGTGTACATTCAAGTAATGTACATCAAAAACTACACATATTCAGTGTACACTCAAGTAATGTACATCAAAAACTACACATATTCAGTGTACACTCAAGTAATGTACATCAAAAACTACACATATTCAGTGTACACTCAAGTAATGTACATCAAAAACTACACATATTCAGTGTACATTCAAGTAATGTACATCAAAAACTACACATTTTCAGTGTACATTCAAGTAATGTACATCAAAAACTACACATTTTCAGTGTACATTCAAGTAATGTACATCAAAAACTACACATATTCAGTGTACACTCAAGTAATGTACATCAAAAACTACACATTTTCAGTGTACATTCAAGTAATGTACATCAAAAACTACACATTTTCAGTGTACACTCAAGTAATGTACATCAAAAACTACACATATTCAGTGTACACTCAAGTAATGTACATCAAAAACTACACATATTCAGTGTACACTCAAGTAATGTACATCAAAAACTACACATTTTCAGTGTACATTCAAGTAATGTACATCAAAAACTACACATTTTCAGTGTACATTCAAGTAATGTACATCAAAAACTACACATTTTCAGTGTACACTCAAGTAATGTACATCAAAAACTACACATTTTCAGTGTACATTCAAGAGATGTACATCAAAAACTACACATTTTCAGTGTACATTCAAGAGATGTACATCAAAAACTACACATTTTCAGTGTACATTCAAGAGATGTACATCAAAAACTACACATTTTCATTGTACACTCAAGTAATGTACATCAAAAACTACACATTTTCAGTGTACATTCAAGTAATGTACATCAAAAACTACACATTTTCAGTGTACATTCAAGTAATGTACATCAAAAACTACACATATTCAGTGTACACTCAAGAAATGTACATCAAAAACTACACATTTTCAGTGTACACTCAAGAAATGTACATCAAAAACTACACATTTTCAGTGTACATTCAAGTAATGTACATCAAAAACTACACATATTCAGTGTACATTCAAGTAATGTACGTCAAAAACTACACATTTTCAGTGTACATTCAAGAAATGTACATCAAAAACTACACATTTTTATTGTATATACAAGAAATGTACATCAAAAACTACACATATTCAGTGTACATTCAAGAAATGTACATCAAAAACTACACATTTTCATTGTATATACAAGAAATGTACATCAAAAACTACACATTTTCAGTGTACACTCAAGAAATGTACATCAAAAACTACACATATTCAGTGTACATTCAAGAAATGTACATCAAAAACTACACATATTCACTGTACATTCAAGTAATGTACATCAAAAACTACACATTTTCAGTGTACATTCAAGTAATGTACATCAAAAACTACACATATTCAGTGTACATTCAAGAAATGTACATCAAAAACTACACATATTCACTGTACATTCAAGTAATGTACATCAAAAACTACACATTTTCAGTGTACACTCAAGAAATGTACATAAAAAACTACACATTTTCAGTGTACACTCAAGAAATGTACATAAAAAACTACACATTTTCGGTGTACATTCAAAAAATGTACATAAAAAACTACCCATTTTCAGTGTACACTCAAGAAATGTACATCAAAAACTACACATTTTCAGTGTACACTCAAGAAATGTACATGAAAAACTACACATTTTCAGTGTACATTCAAGAAATGTACATGAAAAACTACACATTTTCAGTGTACACTCAAGAAATGTACATAAAAAACTACACATTTTCAGTGTACACTCAAGAAATGTACATAAAAAACTACACATTTTCAGTGTACACTCAAGAAATGTACATCAAAAACTACACATTTTCAGTGTACACTCAAGAAATGTACATCAAAAACTACACATTTTCAGTGTACATTCAAGTAATGTACATCAAAAACTACACATTTTCAGTGTACACTCAAGAAATGTACATCAAAAACTACACATTTTCAGTGTACATTCAAGAAATGTACATCAAAAACTACACACTTTCAGTGTACATTCAAGAAATATACATCAAAAACTACACATTTTCATTGTACATTCAAGAAATATACATCAAAAACTACACATTTTCAGTGTACACTCAAGAAATGTACATCGAAAACTACACATTTTCAGTGTACATTCAAGAAATGTACATCAAAAACTACACATTTTCAGTGTACATTCAAGAAATGTACATCAAAAACTACACATTTTCATTGTACATTCAAGAAATGTACATCAAAAACTACACATTTTCAGTGTACATTCAAGAAATATACATCAAAAGCTACACATTTTCATTGTACACTCAAGAAATATACATCAAAAACTACACATTTTCAGTGCACATTCAAGAGATGTACATCAAAAACTACACATTTTCAGTGTACACTCAAGAAATGTACATCAAAAACTACACATTTTCAGTGTACACTCAAGAAATGTACATCAAAAACTACACATTTTCAGTGTACATTCAAGAAATGTACATCAAAAACTACACATTTTCAGTGTACACTCAAGAAATGTACATCAAAAACTACACATTTTCAGTGTACACTCAAGAAATGTACATCAAAAACTACACATTTTCAGTGTACATTCAAGAAATGTACATCAAAAACTACACATTTTCAGTGTACACTCAAGAAATGTACATCAAAAACTACACATTTTCAGTGTACACACAAGTAATATACATCAAAAACTACACATTTTCAGTGTACATTCAAGAAATGTACATCAAAAACTACACATTTTCAGTGTACACTCAAGAAATGTACATCAAAAACTACACATTTTCAGTGTACATTCAAGAAATGTACATCAAAAACTACACATTTTCAGTGTACATTCAAGAAATATACATCAAAAGCTACACATTTTCATTGTACACTCAAGAAATATACATCAAAAACTACACATTTTCAGTGTACATTCAAGAAATGTACATCAAAAACTACACATTTTCAGTGTACACTCAAGAAATGTACATCAAAAACTACACATTTTCAGTGTACATTCAAGAAATGTACATCAAAAACTACACATTTTCAGTGTACATTCAAGAAATATACATCAAAAACTACACATTTTCATTGTACATTCAAGAAATATACATCAAAAACTACACATTTTCAGTGTACACTCAAGAAATGTACATCGAAAACTACACATTTTCAGTGTACATTCAAGAAATGTACATCAAAAACTACACATTTTCAGTGTACATTCAAGAAATGTACATCAAAAACTACACATTTTCATTGTACATTCAAGAAATGTACATCAAAAACTACACATTTTCAGTGTACATTCAAGAAATATACATCAAAAGCTACACATTTTCATGGTACACTCAAGAAATATACATCAAAAACTACACATTTTCAGTGTACATTCAAGAAATGTACATCAAAAACTACACATTTTCATTGTACATTCAAGAAATATACATCAAAAACTACACATTTTCAGTGTACACTCAAGAAATGTACATCAAAAACTACACATTTTCAGTGTACATTCAAGAAATGTACATCAAAAACTACACATTTTCAGTGTACATTCAAGAAATGTACATCAAAAACTACACATTTTCAGTGTACACTCAAGAAATGTACATCAAAAACTACACATTTTCAGTGTACATTCAAGAAATGTACATCAAAAACTACACATTTTCAGTGTACATTCAAGAAATGTACATCAAAAACTACACATTTTCAGTGTACACTCAAGAAATGTACATCGAAAACTACACATTTTCAGTGTACATTCAAGAAATGTACATCAAAAACTACACATTTTCAGTGTACATTCAAGAAATATACATCAAAAACTACACATTTTCAGTGTACACTCAAGAAATGTACATCGAAAACTACACATTTTCAGTGTACATTCAAGAAATGTACATCAAAAACTACACATTTTCAGTGTACATTCAAGTAATGTACATCAAAAACTACACATTTTCAGTGTACATTCAAGAAATGTACATCAAAAACTACACATTTTCAGTGTACATTCAAGAAATGTACATCAAAAACTACACATTTTCAGTGTACACTCAAGAAATGTACATCAAAAACTACACATTTTCAGTGTACATTCAAGTAATGTACATCAAAAACTACACATATTCAGTGTACATTCAAGTAATGTACATCAAAAACTACACATTTTCAGTGTACACTCAAGAAATGTACATCAAAAACTACACATATTCAGTGTACATTCAAGTAATGTACATCAAAAACTACACATTTTCAGTGTACATTCAAGAAATGTACATCAAAAACTACACATTTTCAGTGTACATTCAAGTAATGTACATCAAAAACTACACATATTCAGTGTACATTCAAGAAATGTACATCAAAAACTACACATTTTCAGTGTACACTCAAGAAATGTACATCAAAAACTACACATTTTCAGTGTACACTCAAGAAATGTACATCGAAAACTACACATTTTCAGTGTACATTCAAGAAATGTACATCAAAAACTACACATTTTCAGTGTACATTCAAGAAATGTACATCAAAAACTACACATTTTCATTGTACATTCAAGAAATGTACATCAAAAACTACACATTTTCAGTGTACATTCAAGAAATATACATCAAAAGCTACACATTTTCATGGTACACTCAAGAAATATACATCAAAAACTACACATTTTCAGTGTACATTCAAGAAATGTACATCAAAAACTACACATTTTCAGTGTACATTCAAGAAATGTACATCAAAAACTACACATTTTCAGTGTACATTCAAGAAATATACATCAAAAGCTACACATTTTCATGGTACACTCAAGAAATATACATCAAAAACTACACATTTTCAGTGTACATTCAAGAAATGTACATCAAAAACTACACATTTTCATTGTACATTCAAGAAATGTACATCAAAAACTACACATTTTCAGTGTACATTCAAGAAATGTACATCAAAAACTACACATTTTCAGTGTACATTCAAGAAATGTACATCAAAAACTACACATTTTCAGTGTACATTCAAGAAATATACATCAAAAGCTACACATTTTCATGGTACACTCAAGAAATATACATCAAAAACTACACATTTTCAGTGTACATTCAAGAAATGTACATCAAAAACTACACATTTTCAGTGTACATTCAAGAGATGTACATCAAAAACTACACATTTTCAGTGTACACTCAAGTAATGTACATCAAAAACTACACATATTCAGTGTACACTCAAGTAATGTACATCAAAAACTACACATATTCAGTGTACACTCAAGTAATGTACATCAAAAACTACACATTTTCAGTGTACATTCAAGTAATGTACATCAAAAACTACACATTTTCAGTGTACATTCAAGTAATGTACATCAAAAACTACACATTTTCAGTGTACACTCAAGTAATGTACATCAAAAACTACACATTTTCAGTGTACATTCAAGAGATGTACATCAAAAACTACACATTTTCAGTGTACATTCAAGAGATGTACATCAAAAACTACACATTTTCAGTGTACATTCAAGAGATGTACATCAAAAACTACACATTTTCATTGTACATTCAAGAAATGTACATCAAAAACTACACATTTTCAGTGTACATTCAAGAAATGTACATCAAAAACTACACATTTTCAGTGTACATTCAAGAAATGTACATCAAAAACTACACATTTTCAGTGTACATTCAAGAAATATACATCAAAAGCTACACACTTTCATGGTACACTCAAGAAATATACATCAAAAACTACACATTTTCAGTGTACATTCAAGAAATGTACATCAAAAACTACACATTTTCAGTGTACATTCAAGAAATATACATCAAAAGCTACACATTTTCATGGTACACTCAAGAAATATACATCAAAAACTACACATTTTCAGTGTACATTCAAGAAATGTACATCAAAAACTACACATTTTCATTGTACATTCAAGAAATGTACATCAAAAACTACACATTTTCAGTGTACATTCAGGAAATATACATCAAAAGCTACACATTTTCATGGTACACTCAAGAAATATACATCAAAAACTACACATTTTCATTGTACATTCAAGAAATGTACATCAAAAACTACACATTTTCAGTGTACATTCAAGAAATATACATCAAAAGCTACACATTTTCATGGTACACTCAAGAAATATACATCAAAAACTACACATTTTCAGTGTACATTCAAGAAATGTACATCAAAAACTACACATTTTCAGTGTACATTCAAGAAATGTACATCAAAAACTACACATTTTCAGTGTACACTCAAGAAATGTACATCAAAAACTACACATTTTCAGTGTACATTCAAGAAATGTACATCAAAAACTACACATTTTCAGTGTACATTCAAGAAATGTACATCAAAAACTACACATATTCAGTGTACACTCAAGTAATGTACATCAAAAACTACACATATTCAGTGTACACTCAAGTAATGTACATCAAAAACTACACATATTCAGTGTACACTCAAGTAATGTACATCAAAAACTACACATATTCAGTGTACATTCAAGTAATGTACATCAAAAACTACACATTTTCAGTGTACATTCAAGTAATGTACATCAAAAACTACACATTTTCAGTGTACATTCAAGTAATGTACATCAAAAACTACACATATTCAGTGTACACTCAAGTAATGTACATCAAAAACTACACATTTTCAGTGTACATTCAAGTAATGTACATCAAAAACTACACATATTCAGTGTACACTCAAGTAATGTACATCAAAAACTACACATATTCAGTGTACACTCAAGTAATGTACATCAAAAACTACACATTTTCAGTGTACATTCAAGTAATGTACATCAAAAACTACACATTTTCAGTGTACATTCAAGTAATGTACATCAAAAACTACACATTTTCAGTGTACACTCAAGTAATGTACATCAAAAACTACACATTTTCAGTGTACATTCAAGAAATGTACATCAAAAACTACACATTTTCAGTGTACATTCAAGTAATGTACATCAAAAACTACACATTTTCAGTGTACATTCAAGTAATGTACATCAAAAACTACACATTTTCAGTGTACATTCAAGTAATGTACATCAAAAACTACACATTTTCAGTGTACACTCAAGTAATGTACATCAAAAACTACACATTTTCAGTGTACACTCAAGTAATGTACATCAAAAACTACACATTTTCAGTGTACATTCAAGTAATGTACATCAAAAACTACACATTTTCAGTGTACATTCAAGTAATGTACATCAAAAACTACACATTTTCAGTGTACACTCAAGTAATGTACATCAAAAACTACACATATTCAGTGTACACTCAAGTAATGTACATCAAAAACTACACATATTCAGTGTACACTCAAGTAATGTACATCAAAAACTACACATTTTCAGTGTACATTCAAGTAATGTACATCAAAAACTACACATTTTCAGTGTACATTCAAGTAATGTACATCAAAAACTACACATTTTCAGTGTACACTCAAGTAATGTACATCAAAAACTACACATTTTCAGTGTACATTCAAGAGATGTACATCAAAAACTACACATTTTCAGTGTACATTCAAGAGATGTACATCAAAAACTACACATTTTCAGTGTACATTCAAGAGATGTACATCAAAAACTACACATTTTCATTGTACACTCAAGTAATGTACATCAAAAACTACACATTTTCAGTGTACATTCAAGTAATGTACATCAAAAACTACACATTTTCAGTGTACATTCAAGTAATGTACATCAAAAACTACACATATTCAGTGTACACTCAAGAAATGTACATCAAAAACTACACATTTTCAGTGTACACTCAAGAAATGTACATCAAAAACTACACATTTTCAGTGTACATTCAAGTAATGTACATCAAAAACTACACATATTCAGTGTACATTCAAGTAATGTACGTCAAAAACTACACATTTTCAGTGTACATTCAAGAAATGTACATCAAAAACTACACATTTTTATTGTATATACAAGAAATGTACATCAAAAACTACACATATTCAGTGTACATTCAAGAAATGTACATCAAAAACTACACATTTTCATTGTATATACAAGAAATGTACATCAAAAACTACACATTTTCAGTGTACACTCAAGAAATGTACATCAAAAACTACACATATTCAGTGTACATTCAAGAAATGTACATCAAAAACTACACATATTCACTGTACATTCAAGTAATGTACATCAAAAACTACACATTTTCAGTGTACATTCAAGTAATGTACATCAAAAACTACACATATTCAGTGTACATTCAAGAAATGTACATCAAAAACTACACATATTCACTGTACATTCAAGTAATGTACATCAAAAACTACACATTTTCAGTGTACACTCAAGAAATGTACATAAAAAACTACACATTTTCAGTGTACACTCAAGAAATGTACATAAAAAACTACACATTTTCGGTGTACATTCAAAAAATGTACATAAAAAACTACCCATTTTCAGTGTACACTCAAGAAATGTACATCAAAAACTACACATTTTCAGTGTACACTCAAGAAATGTACATGAAAAACTACACATTTTCAGTGTACATTCAAGAAATGTACATGAAAAACTACACATTTTCAGTGTACACTCAAGAAATGTACATAAAAAACTACACATTTTCAGTGTACACTCAAGAAATGTACATAAAAAACTACACATTTTCAGTGTACAATCAAGAAATGTACATCAAAAACTACACATTTTCAGTGTACACTCAAGAAATGTACATCAAAAACTACACATTTTCAGTGTACATTCAAGTAATGTACATCAAAAACTACACATTTTCAGTGTACACTCAAGAAATGTACATCAAAAACTACACATTTTCAGTGTACATTCAAGAAATGTACATCAAAAACTACACACTTTCAGTGTACATTCAAGAAATATACATCAAAAACTACACATTTTCATTGTACATTCAAGAAATATACATCAAAAACTACACATTTTCAGTGTACACTCAAGAAATGTACATCGAAAACTACACATTTTCAGTGTACATTCAAGAAATGTACATCAAAAACTACACATTTTCAGTGTACATTCAAGAAATGTACATCAAAAACTACACATTTTCATTGTACATTCAAGAAATGTACATCAAAAACTACACATTTTCAGTGTACATTCAAGAAATATACATCAAAAGCTACACATTTTCATTGTACACTCAAGAAATATACATCAAAAACTACACATTTTCAGTGTACATTCAAGAAATGTACATCAAAAACTACACATTTTCAGTGTACACTCAAGAAATGTACATCAAAAACTACACATTTTCAGTGTACATTCAAGTAATATACATCAAAAACTACACATTTTCAGTGTACATTCAAGAAATGTACATCAAAAACTACACATTTTCAGTGTACACTCAAGAAATGTACATCAAAAACTACACATTTTCAGTGTACATTCAAGAAATGTACATCAAAAACTACACATTTTCAGTGTACATTCAAGAAATATACATCAAAAGCTACACATTTTCATTGTACACTCAAGAAATATACATCAAAAACTACACATTTTCAGTGTACATTCAAGAAATGTACATCAAAAACTACACATTTTCAGTGTACACTCAAGAAATGTACATCAAAAACTACACATTTTCAGTGTACATTCAAGAAATGTACATAAAAAACTACACATTTTCAGTGTACATTCAAGAAATATACATCAAAAACTACACATTTTCATTGTACATTCAAGAAATATACATCAAAAACTACACATTTTCAGTGTACACTCAAGAAATGTACATCGAAAACTACACATTTTCAGTGTACATTCAAGAAATGTACATCAAAAACTACACATTTTCAGTGTACATTCAAGAAATGTACATCAAAAACTACACATTTTCAGTGTACATTCAAGAAATATACATCAAAAGCTACACATTTTCATGGTACACTCAAGAAATATACATCAAAAACTACACATTTTCAGTGTACATTCAAGAAATGTACATCAAAAACTACACATTTTCATTGTACATTCAAGAAATATACATCAAAAACTACACATTTTCAGTGTACACTCAAGAAATGTACATCAAAAACTACACATTTTCAGTGTACATTCAAGAAATGTACATCAAAAACTACACATTTTCAGTGTACATTCAAGAAATGTACATCAAAAACTACACATTTTCAGTGTACACTCAAGAAATGTACATCAAAAACTACACATTTTCAGTGTACATTCAAGAAATGTACATCAAAAACTACACATTTTCAGTGTACATTCAAGAAATGTACATCAAAAACTACACATTTTCAGTGTACACTCAAGAAATGTACATCGAAAACTACACATTTTCAGTGTACATTCAAGAAATGTACATCAAAAACTACACATTTTCAGTGTACATTCAAGAAATATACATCAAAAACTACACATTTTCAGTGTACACTCAAGAAATGTACATCGAAAACTACACATTTTCAGTGTACATTCAAGAAATGTACATCAAAAACTACACATTTTCAGTGTACATTCAAGTAATGTACATCAAAAACTACACATTTTCAGTGTACATTCAAGAAATGTACATCAAAAACTACACATTTTCAGTGTACATTCAAGAAATGTACATCAAAAACTACACATTTTCAGTGTACACTCAAGAAATGTACATCAAAAACTACACATTTTCAGTGTACATTCAAGTAATGTACATCAAAAACTACACATATTCAGTGTACATTCAAGTAATGTACATCAAAAACTACACATTTTCAGTGTACACTCAAGAAATGTACATCAAAAACTACACATATTCAGTGTACATTCAAGTAATGTACATCAAAAACTACACATTTTCAGTGTACATTCAAGAAATGTACATCAAAAACTACACATTTTCAGTGTACATTCAAGTAATGTACATCAAAAACTACACATATTCAGTGTACATTCAAGAAATGTACATCAAAAACTACACATTTTCAGTGTACACTCAAGAAATGTACATCAAAAACTACACATTTTCAGTGTACACTCAAGAAATGTACATCGAAAACTACACATTTTCAGTGTACATTCAAGAAATGTACATCAAAAACTACACATTTTCAGTGTACATTCAAGAAATGTACATCAAAAACTACACATTTTCATTGTACATTCAAGAAATGTACATCAAAAACTACACATTTTCAGTGTACATTCAAGAAATATACATCAAAAGCTACACATTTTCATGGTACACTCAAGAAATATACATCAAAAACTACACATTTTCAGTGTACATTCAAGAAATGTACATCAAAAACTACACATTTTCATTGTACATTCAAGAAATATACATCAAAAACTACACATTTTCAGTGTACCCTCAAGAAGTGTACATCAAAAACTACACATTTTCAGTGTACATTCAAGAAATGTACATCAAAAACTACACATTTTCAGTGTACATTCAAGAAATGTACATCAAAAACTACACATTTTCAGTGTACACTCAAGAAATGTACATCAAAAACTACACATTTTCAGTGTACATTCAAGAAATGTACATCAAAAACTACACATTTTCAGTGTACATTCAAGAAATGTACATCAAAAACTACACATTTTCAGTGTACACTCAAGAAATGTACATCAAAAACTACACATTTTCATTGTACATTCAAGAAATATACATCAAAAACTACACATTTTCAGTGTACACTCAAGAAATGTACATCGAAAACTACACATTTTCAGTGTACATTCAAGAAATGTACATCAAAAACTACACATTTTCAGTGTACATTCAAGAAATGTACATCAAACACTACACATTTTCATTGTACATTCAAGAAATGTACATCAAAAACTACACATTTTCAGTGTACATTCAAGAAATATACATCAAAAGCTACACATTTTCATTGTACACTCAAGAAATATACATCAAAAACTACACATTTTCAGTGTACATTCAAGAAATGTACATCAAAAACTACACATTTTCATTGTACATTCAAGAAATATACATCAAAAACTACACATTTTCAGTGTACACTCAAGAAATGTACATCAAAAACTACACATTTTCAGTGTACATTCAAGAAATGTACATCAAAAACTACACATTTTCAGTGTACATTCAAGAAATGTACATCAAAAACTACACATTTTCAGTGTACACTCAAGAAATGTACATCAAAAACTACACATTTTCAGTGTACATTCAAGAAATGTACATCAAAAACTACACATTTTCAGTGTACATTCAAGAAATGTACATCAAAAACTACACATTTTCAGTGTACATTCAAGAAATATACATCAAAAGCTACACATATTCAGTGTACACTCAAGTAATGTACATCAAAAACTACACATTTTCAGTGTACATTCAAGAGATGTACATCAAAAACTACACATTTTCAGTGTACATTCAAGAGATGTACATCAAAAACTACACATTTTCAGTGTACATTCAAGAAATGTACATCAAAAACTACACATTTTCAGTGTACATTCAAGAGATGTACATCAAAAACTACACATTTTCATTGTACATTCAAGAGATGTACATCAAAAACTACACATTTTCAGTGTACATTCAAGAGATGTACATCAAAAACTACACATTTTCAGTGTACATTCAAGAAATGTACATCAAAAACTACACATTTTCAGTGTACATTCAAGAGATGTACATCAAAAACTACACATTTTCAGTGTACATTCAAGAAATGTACATCAAAAACTACACATTTTCAGTGTACATTCAAGAGATGTACATCAAAAACTACACATATTCAGTGTACATTCAAGTAATGTACATCAAAAACTACACATTTTCAGTGTACATTCAAGAAATGTACATCAAAAACTACACATTTTCAGTGTACATTCAAGAAATGTACATCAAAAACTACACATTTTCATTGTACATTCAAGAAATGTACATCAAAAACTACACATTTTCAGTGTACACTCAAGAAATGTACATCAAAAACTACAGATTTTCAGTGTACATTCAAGAAATGTACATCAAAAACTACACATTTTCAGTGTACACTCAAGAAATGTACATCAAAAACTACACATTTTCAGTGTACATTCAAGAAATGTACATCAAAAACTACACATTTTCAGTGTACATTCAAGTAATGTACATCAAAAACTACACATTTTCAGTGTACATTCAAGAAATGTACATCAAAAACTACACATTTTCAGTGTACACTCAAGAAATGTACATCAAAAACTACACATTTTCAGTGTACATTCAAGTAATGTACATCAAAAACTACACATATTCAGTGTACATTCAAGTAATGTACATCAAAAACTACACATTTTCAGTGTACACTCAAGAAATGTACATCAAAAACTACACATATTCAGTGTACATTCAAGTAATGTACATCAAAAACTACACACTTTCAGTGTACATTCAAGAAATGTACATAAAAAACTACACATTTTCAGTGTACATTCAAGTAATGTACATCAAAAACTACACATATTCAGTGTACATTCAAGAAATGTACATCAAAAACTACACATTTTCAGTGTACACTCAAGAAATGTACATCAAAAACTACACATATTCAGTGTACTTTCAAGTAATGTACATCAAAAACTACACATTTTCAGTGTACATTCAAGAAATGTACATCAAAAACTACACATTTTCATTGTATATACAAGAAATGTACATCAAAAACTACACATATTCAGTGTACATTCAAGAAATGTACATCAAAAACTACACATTTTCATTGTATATACAAGAAATGTACATCAAAAACTACACATTTTCAGTGTACACTCAAGAAATGTACATCAAAAACTACACATATTCAGTGTACATTCAAGAAATGTACATCAAAAACTACACATATTCACTGTACATTCAAGTAATGTACATCAAAAACTACACATTTTCAGTGTACATTCAAGTAATGTACATCAAAAACTACACATATTCAGTGTACATTCAAGAAATGTACATCAAAAACTACACATTTTCATTGTATATACAAGAAATGTACATCAAAAACTACACATTTTCAGTGTACACTCAAGAAATGTACATCAAAAACTACACATATTCAGTGTACATTCAAGAAATGTACATCAAAAACTACACATTTTCATTGTATATACAAGAAATGTACATCAAAAACTACACATTTTCAGTGTACACTCAAGAAATGTACATCAAAAACTACACATATTCAGTGTACATTCAAGAAATGTACATCAAAAACTACACATTTTCATTGTATATACAAGAAATGTACATCAAAAACTACACATGTTCAGTGTACATTCAAGAAATGTACATCAAAAACTACACATTTTCATTGTATATACAAGAAATGTACATCAAAAACTACACATTTTCAGTGTACACTCAAGAAATGTACATCAAAAACTACACATATTCAGTGTACATTCAAGAAATGTACATCAAAAACTACACATATTCACTGTACATTCAAGTAATGTACATCAAAAACTACACATTTTCAGTGTACATTCAAGTAATGTACATCAAAAACTACACATATTCAGTGTACATTCAAGAAATGTACATCAAAAACTACACATATTCACTGTACACTCAAGAAATGTACATAAAAAACTACACATTTTCAGTGTACACTCAAGAAATGTACATAAAAAACTACACATTTTCGGTGTACATTCAAGAAATGTACATAAAAAACTACACATTTTCAGTGTACACTCAAGAAATGTACATCAAAAACTACACATTTTCAGTGTACACTCAAGAAATGTACATAAAAAACTACACATTTTCAGTGTACACTCAAGAAATGTACATCAAAAACTACACATTTTCAGTGTACACTCAAGAAATGTACATCAAAAACTACACATTTTCAGTGTACATTCAAGAAATGTACATGAAAAACTACACATTTTCAGTGTACATTCAAGAAATGTACATCAAAAACTACACATATTCACTGCACATTCAAGTAATGTACATCAAAAACTACACATTTTCAGTGTACACTCAAGAAATGTACATCAAAAACTACACATTTTCAGTGTACATTCAAGAAATGTACATCAAAAACTACACATTTTCAGTGTACATTCAAGAAATGTACATCAAAAACTACACATTTTCAGTGTACATTCAAGAAATGTACATCAAAAACTACACATTTTCAGTGTACACTCAAGAAATGTACATCAAAAACTACACATTTTCAGTGTACACTCAAGTAATGTACATCAAAAACTACACATTTTCAGTGTACACTCAAGAAATGTACATCAAAAACTACACATTTTCAGTGTACATTCAAGAAATGTACATCAAAAACTACACATTTTCAGTGTACATTCAAGAAATGTACATCAAAAACTACACATTTTCAGTGTACACTCAAGAAATGTACATCAAAAACTACACATTTTCAGTGTACATTCAAGAGATGTACATCAAAAACTACACATTTTCAGTGTCCATTCAAGAAATGTACATCAAAAAGCTACACATTTTCAGTGTACATTCAAGAGATGTACATCAAAAACTACACATATTCAGTGTACATTCAAGTAATGTACATCAAAAACTACACATTTTCAGTGTACATTCAAGAAATGTACATCAAAAACTACACATTTTCAGTGTACATTCAAGAAATGTACATCAAAAACTACACATTTTCATTGTACATTCAAGAAATGTACATCAAAAACTACACATTTTCAGTGTACACTCAAGAAATGTACATCAAAAACTACACATTTTCAGTGTACATTCAAGAAATGTACATCAAAAACTACACATTTTCAGTGTACACTCAAGAAATGTACATCAAAAACTACACATTTTCAGTGTACACTCAAGAAATGTACATCGAAAACTACACATTTTCAGTGTACATTCAAGAAATGTACATCAAAAACTACACATTTTCAGTGTACATTCAAGAAATGTACATGAAAAACTACACATTTTCAGTGTACATTCAAGAAATGTACATCAAAAACTACACATATTCACTGCACATTCAAGTAATGTACATCAAAAACTACACATTTTCAGTGTACACTCAAGAAATGTACATCAAAAACTACACATTTTCAGTGTACATTCAAGAAATGTACATCAAAAACTACACATTTTCAGTGTACATTCAAGAAATGTACATCAAAAACTACACATTTTCAGTGTACACTCAAGAAATGTACATCAAAAACTACACATTTTCAGTGTACATTCAAGAAATGTACATCAAAAACTACACATTTTCAGTGTACATTCAAGAAATGTACATCAAAAACTACACATTTTCAGTGTACACTCAAGAAATGTACATCAAAAACTACACATTTTCATTGTACATTCAAGAAATATACATCAAAAACTACACATTTTCAGTGTACACTCAAGAAATGTACATCGAAAACTACACATTTTCAGTGTACATTCAAGAAATGTACATCAAAAACTACACATTTTCAGTGTACATTCAAGAAATGTACATCAAACACTACACATTTTCATTGTACATTCAAGAAATGTACATCAAAAACTACACATTTTCAGTGTACATTCAAGAAATATACATCAAAAGCTACACATTTTCATTGTACACTCAAGAAATATACATCAAAAACTACACATTTTCAGTGTACATTCAAGAAATGTACATCAAAAACTACACATTTTCATTGTACATTCAAGAAATATACATCAAAAACTACACATTTTCAGTGTACATTCAAGAAATGTACATCTAAAACTACACATTTTCAGTGTACACTCAAGAAATGTACATCAAAAACTACACATTTTCAGTGTACATTCAAGAAATATACATCAAAAGCTACACATATTCAGTGTACACTCAAGTAATGTACATCAAAAACTACACATTTTCAGTGTACACTCAAGTAATGTACATCAAAAACTACACATTTTCAGTGTACATTCAAGAGATGTACATCAAAAACTACACATTTTCAGTGTACATTCAAGAAATGTACATCAAAAACTACACATTTTCAGTGTACATTCAAGAAATGCACATCAAAAACTACACATTTTCAGTGTACATTCAAGAAATGTACATCAAAAACTACACATTTTCAGTGTACATTCAAGAAATATACATCAAAAGCTACACATATTCAGTGTACACTCAAGTAATGTACATCAAAAACTACACATTTTCAGTGCACATTCAAGAGATGTACATCAAAAACTACACATTTTCAGTGTACATTCAAGAAATGTACATCAAAAACTACACATTTTCAGTGTACATTCAAGAGATGTACATCAAAAACTACACATATTCAGTGTACATTCAAGTAATGTACATCAAAAACTACACATTTTCAGTGTACATTCAAGAAATGTACATCAAAAACTACACATTTTCAGTGTACATTCAAGAAATGTACATCAAAAACTACACATTTTCATTGTACATTCAAGAAATGTACATCAAAAACTACACATTTTCAGTGTACACTCAAGAAATGTACATCAAAAACTACACATTTTCAGTGTACATTCAAGAAATGTACATCAAAAACTACACATTTTCAGTGTACACTCAAGAAATGTACATCAAAAACTACACATTTTCAGTGTACATTCAAGAAATGTACATCAAAAACTACACATTTTCAGTGTACATTCAAGTAATGTACATCAAAAACTACACATATTCAGTGTACATTCAAGAAATGTACATCAAAAACTACACATTTTCAGTGTACATTCAAGAAATGTACATCAAAAACTACACATTTTCAGTGTACATTCAAGAAATGTACATCAAAAACTACACATTTTCAGTGTACACTCAAGAAATGTACATCAAAAACTACACATTTTCAGTGTACATTCAAGAAATGTACATCAAAAACTACACATTTTCAGTGTACATTCAAGTAATGTACATCAAAAACTACACATTTTCAGTGTACATTCAAGAAATGTACATCAAAAACTACACAATTTCAGTGTACATTCAAGTAATGTACATCAAAAACTACACATATTCAGTGTACATTCAAGAAATGTACATCAAAAACTACACATTTTCAGTGTACATTCAAGAAATGTACATCAAAAACTACACATATTCAGTGTACATTCAAGTAATGTACATCAAAAACTACACATTTTCAGTGTACATTCAAGAAATGTACATCAAAAACTACACATTTTCAGTGTACATTCAAGAAATGTACATCAAAAACTACACATTTTCATTGTACATTCAAGAAATGTACATCAAAAACTACACATTTTCAGTGTACACTCAAGAAATGTACATCAAAAACTACACATTTTCAGTGTACATTCAAGAAATGTACATCAAAAACTACACATTTTCAGTGTACACTCAAGAAATGTACATCAAAAACTACACATTTTCAGTGTACATTCAAGAAATGTACATCAAAAACTACACATTTTCAGTGTACATTCAAGTAATGTACATCAAAAACTACACATATTCAGTGTACATTCAAGAAATGTACATCAAAAACTACACATTTTCAGTGTACATTCAAGAAATGTACATCAAAAACTACACATTTTCAGTGTACATTCAAGAAATGTACATCAAAAACTACACATTTTCAGTGTACACTCAAGAAATGTACATCAAAAACTACACATTTTCAGTGTACATTCAAGAAATGTACATCAAAAACTACACATTTTCAGTGTACATTCAAGTAATGTACATCAAAAACTACACATTTTCAGTGTACATTCAAGAAATGTACATCAAAAACTACACAATTTCAGTGTACATTCAAGTAATGTACATCAAAAACTACACATATTCAGTGTACATTCAAGAAATGTACATCAAAAACTACACATTTTCAGTGTACACTCAAGAAATGTACATCAAAAACTACACATATTCAGTGTACATTCAAGTAATGTACATCAAAAACTACACATTTTCAGTGTACATTCAAGAAATGTACATCAAAAACTACACATTTTCATTGTATATACAAGAAATGTACATCAAAAACTACACATATTCAGTGTACATTCAAGAAATGTACATCAAAAACTACACATTTTCATTGTATATACAAGAAATGTACATCAAAAACTACACATTTTCAGTGTACACTCAAGAAATGTACATCAAAAACTACACATATTCAGTGTACATTCAAGAAATGTACATCAAAAACTACACATATTCACTGTACATTCAAGTAATGTACATCAAAAACTACACATTTTCAGTGTACATTCAAGTAATGTACATCAAAAACTACACATATTCAGTGTACATTCAAGAAATGTACATCAAAAACTACACATATTCACTGTACATTCAAGTAATGTACATCAAAAACTACACATTTTCAGTGTACACTCAAGAAATGTACATCAAAAACTACACATATTCAGTGTACATTCAAGAAATGTACATCAAAGACTACACATATTCACTGTACATTCAAGTAATGTACATCAAAAACTACACATTTTCAGTGTACACTCAAGAAATGTACATCAAAAACTACACATTTTCAGTGTACATTCAAGAAATGTACATCAAAAACTACACATTTTCAGTGTACATTCAAGAAATGTACATCAAAAACTACACATTTTCAGTGTACACTCAAGAGATGTACATCAAAAACTACACATTTTCAGTGTACACTCAAGAAATGTACATAAAAAACTACACATTTTCAGTGTACACTCAAGAAATGTACATAAAAAACTACACATCTTCGGTGTACATTCAAGAAATGTACATAAAAAACTACACATTTTCAGTGTACACTCAAGAAATGTACATCAAAAACTACACATTTTCAGTGTACACTCAAGAAATGTACATCAAAAGCTACACATTTTCAGTGTACATTCAAGAAATGTACATCAAAAACTACACATTTTCAGTGTACACTCAAGAAATGTACATCAAAAACTACACATTTTCAGTGTACACTCAAGAAATGTACATAAAAAACTACACATTTTCAGTGTATACTCAAGAAATGTACATCAAAAACTACACATTTTTCAGTGTACATTCAAGAAATGTACATCAAAAACTACACATTTTCAGTGTACATTCAAGAAATGTACATGAAAAACTACACATTTTCAGTGTACATTCAAGAAATGTACATCAAAAACTACACATATTCACTGCACATTCAAGTAATGTACATCAAAAACTACACATTTTCAGTGTACACTCAAGAAATGTACATCAAAAACTACACATTTTCAGTGTACATTCAAGAAATGTACATCAAAAACTACACATTTTCAGTGTACATTCAAGAAATATACATAAAAAACTACACATTTTCAGTGTACATTCAAGAAATGTACATCAAAAACTACACATTTTCAGTGTACATTCAAGAAATGTACATCAAAAACTACACATTTTCAGTGTACATTCAAGAAATGTACATCAAAAACTACACATTTTCAGTGTACATTCAAGAAATGTACATCAAAAACTACACATTTTCAGTGTACACTCAAGAAATGTACATCAAAAACTACACATTTTCAGTGTACATTCAAGAAATGTACATCAAAAACTACACATTTTCAGTGTACATTCAAGAAATGTACATCAAAAACTACACATTTTCAGTGTACACTCCAGAAATGTACATCAAAAACTACACAATTTCAGTGTACATTCAAGAAATGTACATCAAAAACTACACATTTTCAGTGTACACTCAAGAAATGTACATCAAAAACTACACATTTTCAGTGTACACTCAAGAAATGTACATCAAAAACTACACATTTTCAGTGTACATTCAAGAAATGTACATCAAAAACTACACATTTTCAGTGTACATTCAAGAAATATACATCAAAAACTACACATTTTCATTGTACATTCAAGAAATATACATCAAAAACTACACATTTTCAGTGTACATTCAAGAAATGTACATCAAAAACTACACATTTTCAGTGTACATTCAAGAAATATACATCAAAAACTACACATTTTCATTGTACATTCAAGAAATATACATCAAAAGCTACACATTTTCATTGTACACTCAAGAAATATACATCAAAAACTACACATTTTCAGTGTACATTCAAGAAATGTACATCAAAAACTACACATTTTCATTGTACATTCAAGAAATAGACATCAAAAGCTACACATTTTCAGTGTACACTCAAGAAATGTACATCAAAAACTACACATTTTCAGTGTACATTCAAGAAATATACATCAAAAACTACACATTTTCAGTGTACATTCAAGAAATGTACATCAAAAACTACACATTTTCAGTGTACATTCAAGAAATGTACATCAAAAACTACACATTTTCAGTGTACACTCAAGAAATGTACATAAAAAACTACACATTTTAAGTGTACACTCAAGAAATGTACATCAAAAACTACACATTTTCAGTGTACATTCAAGAAATGTACATCAAAAACTACACATTTTCAGTGTACATTCAAGAAATATACATCAAAAACTACACATTTTCAGTGTACATTCAAGAAATATACATCAAAAACTACACATTTTCAGTGTACACTCAAGAAATGTACATCAAAAACTACACATTTTCAGTGTACACTCAAGAAATGTACAACAAAAACTACACATTTTCAGTGTACATTCAAGAAATATACATCAAAAACTACACATTTTCATTGTACATTCAAGAAATATACATCAAAAACTACACATTTTCAGTGTACACTCAAGAAATGTACATCAAAAACTACACATTTTCAGTGTACACTCAAGAAATGTACAACAAAAACTACACATTTTCAGTGTACATTCAAGAAATGTACATCAAAAACTACACATTTTCAGTGTACACTCAAGAGATGTACATCAAAAACTACACATTTTCAGTGTACATTCAAGAAATGCACATCAAAAACTACACATTTTCAGTGTACACTCAAGAGATGTACATCAAAAACTACACATTTTCAGTGTACACTCAAGAAATGTACATCAAAAACTACACATTTTCAGTGTACATTCAAGAAATGTACATCAAAAACTACACATTTTCATTGTACACTCAAGTAATGTACATCAAAAACTACACATTTTCATTGTACACTCAAGTAATGTACATCAAAAACTACACACTTTCATTGTACATTCAAGAAATATACATCAAAAACTACACATTTTCATTGTACACTCAAGAAATATACATAAAAAACTACACATTTTCATTGTACACTCAAGAAATATACATCAAAAACTACACATTTTCAGTGTACATTCAAGAAATATACATCAAAACATATACATTTTCATTGTACATTCAAGAAATGTACATCAAAACATACACATTTTCAGTGTACATTCAAGAAATATACATCAAAACATACACATTTTCATTGTACACTCAAGTAATGTACATCAAAAACTACACATTTTCAGTGTACATTCAAGAAATATACATCAAAAACTACACATTTTCATTGTACACTCAAGTAATGTACATCAAAAACTACACATTTTCATTGTACATTCAAGAAATGTACATCAAAACATACACATTTTCAGTGTACATTCAAGAAATGTACATCAAAACATACACATTTTCAGTGTACACTCAAGAAATATACATCAAAAACTACACATTTTCAGTGTACATTCAAGAAATATACATCAAAAACTACACATTTTCATTGTACACTCAAGTAATGTACATCAAAAACTACACATTTTCATTGTACACTCAAGTAATGTACATCAAAAACTACACATTTTCATTGTACACTCAAGTAATGTACATCAAAAACTACACATTTTCATTGTACACTCAAGTAATGTACATCAAAAACTACACATTTTCATTGTACACTCAAGTAATGTACATCAAAAACTACACATTTTCATTGTACACTCAAGTAATCTACATCAAAAACTACACATTTTCATTGTACACTCAAGTAATGTACATCAAAAACTACACATTTTCATTGTACACTCAAGAAATATACATCAAAAACTACACCTTTTCATTGTACACTCAAGTAATGTACATCAAAAACTACACATTTTCATTGTACATTCAAGAAATGTACATCAAAAAATACACATTTTCAGTGTACATTCAAGAAATATACATCAAAAACTACACATTTTCATTGTACATTCAAGAAATATACATCAAAAGCTACACATTTTCATTGTACACTCAAGAAATATACATCAAAAACTACACATTTTCATTGTACACTCAAGTAATGTACATCAAAAACTACACATTTTCATTGTACACTCAAGTAATGTACATCAAAAACTACACACTTTCATTGTACATTCAAGAAATATACATCAAAAACTACACATTTTCATTGTACACTCAAGAAATATACATAAAAAACTACACATTTTCATTGTACACTCAAGAAATATACATCAAAAACTACACATTTTCAGTGTACATTCAAGAAATATACATCAAAACATATACATTTTCATTGTACATTCAAGAAATGTACATCAAAACATACACATTTTCAGTGTACATTCAAGAAATATACATCAAAACATACACATTTTCATTGTACACTCAAGTAATGTA
Source organism: Tenodera sinensis (assembly GCA_030765045.1). Taxonomy (NCBI): domain Eukaryota; kingdom Metazoa; phylum Arthropoda; class Insecta; order Mantodea; family Mantidae; genus Tenodera; species Tenodera sinensis. The sequence goes on along the minus strand of CM060970.1, from coordinate 108,915,440 downwards.
CATCAAAAACTACACATTTTCAGTGTACATTCAAGAAATATACATCAAAAACTACACATTTTCATTGTACACTCAAGTAATGTACATCAAAAACTACACATTTTCATTGTACATTCAAGAAATGTACATCAAAACATACACATTTTCAGTGTACATTCAAGAAATGTACATCAAAACATACACATTTTCAGTGTACACTCAAGAAATATACATCAAAAACTACACATTTTCAGTGTACATTCAAGAAATATACATCAAAAACTACACATTTTCATTGTACACTCAAGTAATGTACATCAAAAACTACACATTTTCATTGTACACTCAAGTAATGTACATCAAAAACTACACATTTTCATTGTACACTCAAGTAATGTACATCAAAAACTACACATTTTCATTGTACACTCAAGTAATGTACATCAAAAACTACACATTTTCATTGTACACTCAAGTAATGTACATCAAAAACTACACATTTTCATTGTACACTCAAGTAATCTACATCAAAAACTACACATTTTCATTGTACACTCAAGTAATGTACATCAAAAACTACACATTTTCATTGTACACTCAAGAAATATACATCAAAAACTACACCTTTTCATTGTACACTCAAGTAATGTACATCAAAAACTTCACATTTTCATTGTACATTCAAGAAATATACATCAAAACATACACATTTTCATTGTACACTCAAGTAATGTACATCAAAAACTACACATTTTCATTGTACATTCAAGAAATGAACATCAAAACATACACATTTTCAGTGTACACTCAAGAAATATACATCAAAACATACACATTTTCATTGTACATTCAAGAAATGTACATCAAAACATACACATTTTCAGTGTACACTCAAGAAATATACATCAAAACATACACATTTTCATTGTACATTCAAGAAATGTACATCAAAACATACACATTTTCAGTGTACATTCAAGAAATATACATCAAAAACTACACATTTTCCGTGTACATTCAAGAAATATACATCAAAAGCTACACATTTTCATTGTACACTCAAGAAATATACATCAAAAACTACACATTTTCAGTGTACATTCAAGAAATGTACATCAAAAACTACACATTTTCATTGTACATTCAAGAAATATACATCAAAAACTACACATTTTCAGTGTACACTCAAGAAATGTACATCAAAAACTACACATTTTCAGCGTACATTCAAGAAATGTACATCAAAAACTACACATTTTCATTGTACATTCAAGTAATGTACATCAAAGACTACACATTTTCATTGTACACTCAAGTAATGTACATCAAAAACTACACATTTTCAGTGTACATTCAAGAAATGTACATCAAAAACTACACATTTTCAGTGTACATTCAAGAAATATACATAAAAAACTACACATTTTCATTGTACACTCAAGTAATGTACATCAAAAACTACACATTTTCATTGTACACTCAAGTAATGTACATCAAAAACTACACATTTTCATTGTACATTCAAGAAATATACATCAAAAACTACACATTTTCATTGTACATTCAAGAAATATACATCAAAAGCTACACATTTTCATTGTACACTCAAGTAATGTACATCAAAAACTACACATTTTCATTGTACACTCAAGTAATGTACATCAAAAACTACACATTTTCATTGTACACTCAAGTAATGTACATCAAAAACTACACATTTTCATTGTACATTCAAGAAATATACATCAAAAACTACACATTTTCATTGTACATTCAAGAAATATACATCAAAAGCTACACATTTTCATTGTACACTCAAGTAATGTACATCAAAAACTACACATTTTCATTGTACACTCAAGTAATGTACATCAAAAACTACACATTTTCATTGTACACTCAAGTAATGTACATGAATAACTACACATTTTCATTGTACATTCAAGAAATATACATCAAAAACTACACATTTTCATTGTACATTCAAGAAATATACATCAAAAGCTACACATTTTCATTGTACACTCAAGTAATGTACATCAAAAACTACACATTTTCATTGTACATTCAAGAAATGTACATCAAAACATACACATTTTCAGTGTACATTCAAGAAATATACATCAAAACATACACATTTTCATTGTACACTCAAGTAATGTACATCAAAAACTACACATTTTCATTGTACATTCAAGAAATGAACATCAAAACATACACATTTTCAGTGTACACTCAAGAAATATACATCAAAACATACACATTTTCATTGTACATTCAAGAAATGTACATCAAAACATACACATTTTCAGTGTACACTCAAGAAATATACATCAAAACATACACATTTTCATTGTACATTCAAGAAATGTACATCAAAACATACACATTTTCAGTGTACATTCAAGAAATATACATCAAAAACTACACATTTTCAGTGTACATTCAAGAAATATACATCAAAAACTACACATTTTCAGTGTACACTCAAGAAATGTACATCAAAAACTACACATTTTCAGTGTACACTCAAGAAATGTACAACAAAAACTACACATTTTCAGTGTACATTCAAGAAATATACATCAAAAACTACACATTTTCATTGTACATTCAAGAAATATACATCAAAAACTACACATTTTCAGTGTACACTCAAGAAATGTACATCAAAAACTACACATTTTCAGTGTACACTCAAGAAATGTACAACAAAAACTACACATTTTCAGTGTACATTCAAGAAATGTACATCAAAAACTACACATTTTCAGTGTACACTCAAGAGATGTACATCAAAAACTACACATTTTCAGTGTACATTCAAGAAATGTACATCAAAAACTACACATTTTCAGTGTACACTCAAGAGATGTACATCAAAAACTACACATTTTCAGTGTACACTCAAGAAATGTACATCAAAAACTACACATTTTCAGTGTACATTCAAGAAATGTACATCAAAAACTACACATTTTCAGTGTACACTCAAGAGATGTACATCAAAAACTACACATTTTCAGTGTACATTCAAGAAATATACATCAAAAGCTACACATATTCAGTGTACACTCAAGTAATGTACATCAAAAACTACACATTTTCAGTGTACACTCAAGTAATGTACATCAAAAACTACACATTTTCAGTGTACATTCAAGTAATGTACATCAAAAACTACACATTTTCAGTGTACATTCAAGAGATGTACATCAAAAACTACACATTTCCAGTGTACATTCAAGTAATGTACATCAAAAACTACACATTTTCAGTGTACATTCAAGAGATGTACATCAAAAACTACACATTTTCAGTGTACATTCAAGAGATGTACATCAAAAACTACACATTTTCAGTGTACATTCAAGAAATGTACATCAAAAACTACACATTTTCAGTGTACTTTCAAGAGATGTACATCAAAAACTACACATATTCAGTGTACATTCAAGTAATGTACATCAAAAACTACACATTTTCAGTGTACATTCAAGAAATGTACATCAAACACTACACATTTTCAGTGTACATTCAAGAAATGTACATCAAAAACTACACATTTTCATTGTACACTCAAGTAATGTACATCAAAAACTACACATTTTCAGTGTACATTCAAGAAATGTACATCAAAAACTACACATTTTCAGTGTACACTCAAGAAATGTACATAAAAAACTACACATTTTCAGTGTACATTCAAGAAATGTACATCAAAAACTACACATTTTCAGTGTACATTCAAGTAATGTACATCAAAAACTACACATTTTCAGTGTACATTCAAGAAATGTACATCAAAAACTACACATTTTCAGTGTACATTCAAGAAATGTACATAAAAAACTACACATTTTCAGTGTACATTCAAGAAATGTACATCAAAAACTACACATTTTCAGTGTACATTCAAGTAATGTACATAAAAAACTACACATTTTCAGTGTATATTCAAGAAATGTACATCAAAAACTACACATTTTCAGTGTACATTCAAGAAATGTACATCAAAAACTACACATTTTCAGTGTACACTCAAGAAATGTACATAAAAAACTACACATTTTCAGTGTACATTCAAGTAATGTACATCAAAAACTACACATATTCAGTGTACATTCAAGTAATGTACATCAAAAACTACACATTTTCAGTGTACACTCAAGAAATGTACATCAAAAACTACACATTTTCAGTGTACACTCAAGAAATGTACATCAAAAACTACACATTTTCAGTGTACATTCAAGAAATGTACATCAAAAACTACACATTTTCATTGTACATTCAAGTAATGTACATCAAAGACTACACATTTTCATTGTACACTCAAGTAATGTACATCAAAAACTACACATTTTCAGTGTACATTCAAGAAATGTACATCAAAAACTACACATTTTCAGTGTACATTCAAGAAATATACATAAAAAACTACACATTTTCATTGTACACTCAAGTAATGTACATCATAAACTACACATTTTCATTGTACACTCAAGTAATGTACATCAAAAACTACACATTTTCATTGTACATTCAAGAAATATACATCAAAAACTACACATTTTCATTGTACATTCAAGAAATATACATCAAAAGCTACACATTTTCATTGTACACTCAAGTAATGTACATCAAAAACTACACATTTTCATTGTACACTCAAGTAATGTACATCAAAAACTACACATTTTCATTGTACACTCAAGTAATGTACATCAAAAACTACACATTTTCATTGTACATTCAAGAAATATACATCAAAAACTACACATTTTCATTGTACATTCAAGAAATATACATCAAAAGCTACACATTTTCATTGTACACTCAAGTAATGTACATCAAAAACTACACATTTTCATTGTACACTCAAGTAATGTACATCAAAAACTACACATTTTCATTGTACACTCAAGTAATGTACATCAAAAACTACACATTTTCATTGTACATTCAAGAAATATACATCAAAAACTACACATTTTCATTGTACATTCAAGAAATATACATCAAAAACTACACATTTTCAGTGTACACTCAAGAAATGTACATCAAAAACTACACATTTTCAGTGTACATTCAAGAAATGTACATCAAAAACTACACATTTTCAGTGTACATTCAAGAAATGTACATCAAAAACTACACATTTTCAGTGTACACTCAAGAAATGTACATCAAAAACTACACATTTTCAGTGTACATTCAAGAAATGTACATCAAAAACTACACATTTTCAGTGTACATTCAAGAAATGTACATCAAAAACTACACATTTTCAGTGTACATTCAAGAAATATACATCAAAAGCTACACATATTCAGTGTACACTCAAGTAATGTACATCAAAAACTACACATTTTCAGTGTACATTCAAGTAATGTACATCAAAAACTACACATTTTCAGTGTACACTCAAGAAATGTACATCAAAAACTACACATATTCAGTGTACATTCAAGTAATGTACATCAAAAACTACACATTTTCAGTGTACATTCAAGAAATGTACATCAAAAACTACACATTTTCATTGTATATACAAGAAATGTACATCAAAAACTACACATATTCACTGTACATTCAAGTAATGTACATCAAAAACTACACATTTTCAGTGTACATTCAAGTAATGTACATCAAAAACTACACATTTTCATTGTACATTCAAGTAATGTACATCAAAAACTACACATATTCAGTGTACATTCAAGAAATGTACATCAAAAACTACACATATTCACTGTACATTCAAGTAATGTACATCAAAAACTACACATTTTCAGTGTACACTCAAGTAATGTACATCAAAGACTACACATATTCACTGTACATTCAAGTAATGTACATCAAAGACTACACATATTCACTGTACATTCAAGTAATGTACATCAAAAACTACACATATTCAGTGTACACTCAAGAAATGTACATAAAAAACTACACATTTTCAGTGTACACTCAAGAAATGTACATAAAAGACTACACATTTTCGGTGTACATTCAAGAAATGTACATAAAAAACTACACATTTTCAGTGTACACTCAAGAAATGTACATCAAAAACTACACATTTTCAGTGTACACTCAAGAAATGTACATCAAAAACTACACATTTTCAGTGTACATTCAAGAAATGTACATCAAAAACTACACATTTTCAGTGTACACTCAAGAAATGTACATCAAAAACTACACATTTTCAGTGTACACTCAAGAAATGTACATAAAAAACTACACATTTTCAGTGTATACTCAAGAAATGTACATCAAAAACTACACATTTTCAGTGTACATTCAAGAAATGTACATCAAAAACTACACATTTTCAGTGTACATTCAAGAAATGTACATGAAAAACTACACATTTTCAGTGTACATTCAAGAAATGTACATCAAAAACTACACATATTCACTGCACATTCAAGTAATGTACATCAAAAACTACACATTTTCAGTGTACACTCAAGAAATGTACATCAAAAACTACACATTTTCAGTGTACATTCAAGAAATGTACATCAAAAACTACACATTTTCAGTGTACATTCAAGAAATATACATAAAAAATTACACATTTTCAGTGTACATTCAAGAAATGTACATCAAAAACTACACATTTTCAGTGTACATTCAAGAAATGTACATCAAAAACTACACATTTTCAGTGTACATTCAAGAAATGTACATCAAAAACTACACATTTTCAGTGTACATTCAAGAAATGTACATCAAAAACTACACATTTTCAGTGTACACTCAAGAAATGTACATCAAAAACTACACATTTTCAGTGTACATTCAAGAAATGTACATCAAAAACTACACATTTTCAGTGTACATTCAAGAAATGTACATCAAAAACTACACATTTTCAGTGTATACTCAAGAAATGTACATCAAAAACTACACAATTTCAGTGTACATTCAAGTAATGTACATCAAAAACTACACATTTTCAGTGTACACTCAAGAAATGTACATCAAAAACTACACATTTTCAGTGTACACTCAAGAAATGTACATCAAAAACTACACATTTTCAGTGTACATTCAAGAAATGTACATCAAAAACTACACATTTTCAGTGTACATTCAAGAAATATACATAAAAAACTACACATTTTCATTGTACATTCAAGAAATATACATCAAAAACTACACATTTTCAGTGTACATTCAAGAAATGTACATCAAAAACTACACATTTTCAGTGTACATTCAAGAAATATACATCAAAAACTACACATTTTCATTGTACATTCAAGAAATATACATCAAAAGCTACACATTTTCATTGTACACTCAAGAAATATACATCAAAAACTACACATTTTCATTGTACATTCAAGAAATGTACATCAAAAACTACACATTTTCATTGTACATTCAAGAAATAGACATCAAAAGCTACACATTTTCAGTGTACACTCAAGAAATGTACATCAAAAACTACACATTTTCAGTGTACATTCAAGAAATATACATCAAAAACTACACATTTTCAGTGTACATTCAAGAAATGTACATCAAAAACTACACATTTTCAGTGTACATTCAAGAAATGTACATCAAAAACTACACATTTTCAGTGTACACTCAAGAAATGTACATAAAAAACTACACATTTTCAGTGTACACTCAAGAAATGTACATCAAAAACTACACATTCTCAGTGTACATTCAAGAAATGTACATCAAAAACTACACATTTTCAGTGTACATTCAAGAAATGTACATCAAAAACTACACATTTTCAGTGTACATGCAACAAATGTACATCAAAAACTACACATTTTCAGTGTACATTCAAGAAATGTACATCAAAAACTACACATTTTCAGTGTACACTCAAGTAATGTACATCAAAAACTACACATTTTCAGTGTACATTCAAGAAATGTACATCAAAAACTACACATTTTCAGTGTACATTCAAGAAATGTACATCAAAAACTACACATTTTCAGTGTACATTCAAGAAATGTACATCAAAAACTACACATTTTCAGTGTATATTCAAGAAATATACATAAAAAACTACACATTTTCAGTGTACATTCAAGAAATGTACATCAAAAACTACACATTTTCAGTGTACATTCAAGAAATGTACATCAAAAACTACACATTTTCAGAGTACATTCAAGAAATGTACATCAAAAACTACACATTTTCAGTGTACATTCAAGAAATGTACATCAAAAACTACACATTTTCAGTGTACACTCAAGAAATGTACATCAAAAACTACACATTTTCAGTGTACATTCAAGAAATGTACATCAAAAACTACACATTTTCAGTGTACATTCAAGAAATGTACATCAAAAACTACACATTTTCAGTGTACACTCAAGAAATGTACATCAAAAACTACACAATTTCAGTGTACATTCAAGAAATGTACATCAAAAACTACACATTTTCAGTGTACACTCAAGAAATGTACATCAAAAACTACACATTTTCAGTGTACACTCAAGAAATGTACATCAAAAACTACACATTTTCAGTGTACATTCAAGAAATGTACATCAAAAACTACACATTTTCAGTGTACATTCAAGAAATATACATAAAAAACTACACATTTTCATTGTACATTCAAGAAATATACATCAAAAACTACACATTTTCAGTGTACATTCAAGAAATGTACATCAAAAACTACACATTTTCGGTGTACATTCAAGAAATATACATCAAAAACTACACATTTTCATTGTACATTCAAGAAATATACATCAAAAGCTACACATTTTCATTGTACACTCAAGAAATATACATCAAAAACTACACATTTTCAGTGTACATTCAAGAAATGTACATCAAAAACTACACATTTTCATTGTACATTCAAGAAATAGACATCAAAAGCTACACATTTTCAGTGTACACTCAAGAAATGTACATCAAAAACTACACATTTTCAGTGTACATTCAAGAAATATACATCAAAAACTACACATTTTCAGTGTACATTCAAGAAATGTACATCAAAAACTACACATTTTCAGTGTACATTCAAGAAATGTACATCAAAAACTACACATTTTCAGTGTACACTCAAGAAATGTACATAAAAAACTACACATTTTCAGTGTACACTCAAGAAATGTACATCAAAAACTACACATTCTCAGTGTACATTCAAGAAATGTACATCAAAAACTACACATTTTCAGTGTACATTCAAGAAATGTACATCAAAAACTACACATTTTCAGTGTACATGCAACAAATGTACATCAAAAACTACACATTTTCAGTGTACATTCAAGAAATGTACATCAAAAACTACACATTTTCAGTGTACATTCAAGAAATGTACATCAAAAACTACACATTTTCAGTGTACATTCAAGAAATGTACATCAAAAACTACACATTTTCAGTGTACATTCAAGAAATGTACATCAAAAGCTACACATTTTCAGTGTACATTCAAGAAATGTACATCAAAAACTACACATTTTCAGTGTACATTCAAGAAATGTACATCAAAAACTACACATTTTCAGTGTACATTCAAGAAATGTACATCAAAAACTACACATTTTCAGTGTACATTCAAGAAATGTACATCAAAAACTACACATTTTCAGTGTACATTCAAGAAATGTACATCAAAAACTACACATTTTCAGTGTACATTCAAGAAATGTACATCAAAAACTACACATTTTCAGTGTACATTCAAGAAATGTACATCAAAAACTACACATTTTCAGTGTACATTCAAGAAATGTACATCAAAAACTACACATTTTCAGTGTACATTCAAGAAATGTACATCAAAAACTACACATTTTCAGTGTACATTCAAGAAATGTACATCAAAAACTACACATTTTCAGTGTACACTCAAGAAATGTACATCAAAAACTACACATTTTCAGTGTACACTCAAGAAATGTACATCAAAAACTACACATTTTCATTGTACATTCAAGAAATGTACATCAAAAACTACACATTTTCAGTGTACATTCAAGAAATGTACATCAAAAACTACACATTTTCAGTGTACACTCAAGAAATGTACATCAAAAACTACACATTTTCAGTGTACATTCAAGAAATGTACATCAAAAAATACACATTTTCAGTGTACATTCAAGAAATATACATCAAAAGCTACACATTTTCATTGTACACTCAAGAAATATACATCAAAAACTACACATTTTCATTGTACACTCAAGTAATGTACATCAAAAACTACACATTTTCATTGTACACTCAAGTAATGTACATCAAAATCTACACACTTTCATTGTACATTCAAGAAATATACATCAAAAACTACACATTTTCATTGTACACTCAAGAAATATACATAAAAAACTACACATTTTCATTGTACACTCAAGAAATATACATCAAAAACTACACATTTTCAGTGTACATTCAAGAAATATACATCAAAACATATACATTTTCATTGTACATTCAAGAAATGTACATCAAAAGATACACATTTTCAGTGTACATTCAAGAAATATACATCAAAACATACACATTTTCATTGTACACTCAAGTAATGTACATCAAAAACTACACATTTTCAGTGTACATTCAAGAAATATACATCAAAAACTACACATTCTCATTGTACACTCAAGTAATGTACATCAAAAACTACACATTTTCATTGTACATTCAAGAAATGTACATCAAAACATACACATTTTCAGTGTACATTCAAGAAATGTACATCAAAACATACACATTTTCAGTGTACACTCAAGAAATATACATCAAAAACTACACATTTTCAGTGTACATTCAAGAAATATACATCAAAAACTACACATTTTCATTGTACACTCAAGTAATGTACATCAAAAACTACACATTTTCATTGTACACTCAAGTAATGTACATCAAAAACTACACATTTTCATTGTACACTCAAGTAATGTACATCAAAAACTACACATTTTCATTGTACACTCAAGTAATGTACATCAAAAACTACACATTTTCATTGTACACTCAAGTAATGTACATCAAAAACTACACATTTTCATTGTACACTCAAGTAATCTACATCAAAAACTACACATTTTCATTGTACACTCAAGTAATGTACATCAAAAACTACACATTTTCATTGTACACTCAAGAAATATACATCAAAAACTACACCTTTTCATTGTACACTCAAGTAATGTACATCAAAAACTTCACATTTTCATTGTACACTCAAGTAATGTACATCAAAAACTACACATTTTCATTGTACACTCAAGAAATATACATCAAAAACTACACATTTTCATTGTACACTCAAGTAATGTACATCAAAAACTACACATTTTCATTGTACACTCAAGTAATGTACATCAAAAACTACACATTTTCATTGTACACTCAAGTAATGTACATCAAAAACTACACATTTTCATTGTACACTCAAGAAATGTACATAAAAAACTACACATTTTCATTGTACACTCAAGTAATGTACATAAAAAACTACACATTTTCATTGTACACTCAAGTAATGTACATCAAAAACTATACATTTTCATTGTACACTCAAGTAATGTACATCAAAAACTACACATTTTCATTGTACACTCAAGTAATGTACATCAAAAACTACACATTTTCATTGTACACTCAAGTAATGTACATCAAAAACTACACATTTTAATTGTACACTCAAGTAATGTACATCAAAAACTACACATTTTCATTGTACACTCAAGTAATGTACATCAAAAACTACACATTTTCATTGTACACTCAAGTAATGTACATCAAAAACTACACATTTTCATTGTACACTCAAGAAATATACATCAAAAACTACACATTTTCATTGTACGCTCAAGAAATGTACATCAAAAACTACACATTTTCATTGTACACTCAAGAAATATACATCAAAAACTACACATTTTCATTGTACACTCAAGTAATGTACATCAAAAACTACACATTTTCAGTGTACACTCAAGTAATGTACATCAAAAACTACACATTTTCATTGTACACTCAAGAAATATACATCAAAAACTACACATTTTCATTGTACATTCAAGAAATATACATCAAAAGCTACACATTTTCATTGTACACTCAAGTAATGTACATCAAAAACTACACATTTTCATTGTACATTCAAGAAATGTACATCAAAACATACACATTTTCAGTGTACATTCAAGAAATATACATCAAAACATACACATTTTCATTGTACAATCAAGTAATGTACATCAAAAACTACACATTTTCATTGTACATTCAAGAAATGTACATCAAAACATACACATTTTCAGTGTACACTCAAGAAATATACATCAAAACATACACATTTTCATTGTACATTCAAGAAATGTACATCAAAACATACACATTTTCAGTGTACATTCAAGAAATATACATCAAAACATACACATTTTCATTGTACATTCAAGAAATATACATAAAAAACTACACATTTTCATTGTACACTCAAGTAATGTACATCAAAAACTACACATTTTCATTGTACACTCAAGTAATGTACATCAAAAACTACACATTTTCATTGTACATTCAAGTAATGTACATCAAAAACTACACATTTTCATTGTACACTCAAGAAATATACATCAAAAATTACACATTTTCATTGTACACTCAAGTAATGTACATCAAAAACTACACATTTTCAGTGTACACTCAAGTAATGTACATCAAAAACTACACATTTTCATTGTACACTCAAGAAATATACATCAAAAACTACACATTTTCATTGTACATTCAAGAAATATACATCAAAAGCTACACATTTACATTGTACACTCAAGTAATGTACATCAAAAACTACACATTTTAATTGTACATTCAAGAAATGTACATCAAAACATACACATTTTCAGTGTACATTCAAGAAATATACATCAAAACATACACATTTTCATTGTACACTCAAGTAATGTACATCAAAAACTACACATTTTCATTGTACATTCAAGAAATGTACATCAAAACATACACATTTTCATTGTACACTCAAGAAATATACATCAAAACATACACATTTTCATTGTACATTCAAGAAATGTACATCAAAACATACACATTTTCAGTGTACATTCAAGAAATATACATCAAAACATACACATTTTCATTGTACACTCAAGTAATGTACATCAAAAACTACACATTTTCATTGTACATTCAAGAAATGTACATTAAAACATACACATTTTCATTGTACACTCAAGTAATGTACATCAAAAACTACACATTTTGATTGTACACTCAAGTAATGTACATCAAAAACTACACATTTTCATTGTACATTCAAGAAATGTACATCAAAACATACACATTTTCATTGTACACTCAAGTAATGTACATCAAAAACTTCACATTTTCAGTGTACATTCAAGAAATATACATCAAAAACTACACATTTTCAGTGTACATTCAAGAAATATACATCAAAACATACACATTTTCATTGTACATTCAAGAAATGTACATCAAAACATACACATTTTCAGTGTACATTCAAGAAATATACATCAAAAACTACACATTTTCATTGTACACTCAAGTAATGTACACCAAAAACTACACATTTTCAGTGTACATTCAAGAAATATACATCAAAACATACACATTTTCATTGTACACTCAAGTAATGTACATCAAAAACTACACATTTTCATTGTACACTCAAGTAATATACATCAAAAACTACACATTTTCATTGTACACTCAAGTAATGTACATCAAAAACTACACATTTTCATAGTACACTCAAGTAATGTACATCAAAAACTACACATTTTCATTGTACACTCAAGTAATGTACATCAAAAACTACACATTTTCATTGTACACTCAAGTAATATACATCAAAAACTACACATTTTCATTGTACACTCAAGTAATGTACATCAAAAGCTACACATTTTCATTGTACTCAAGTAATGTACATCAAAAACTACACATTTTCAGTGTACATTCAAGAAATATACATCAAAAACTACACATTTTCATTGTACATTCAAGTAATGTACATCAAAAACTACACATTTTCAGTGTACACTCAAGAAATATACATCAAAAACTACACATTTTCATTGTACACTCAAGAAATGTACATCAAAAACTACACATTTTCATTGTACACTCAAGAAATATACATCAAAAACTACACATTTTCATTGTACACTCAAGTAATGTACATCAAAAACTACACATTTTCAGTGTACACTCAAGTAATGTACATCAAAAACTACACATTTTCATTGTACACTCAAGAAATGTACATCAAAAACTACACATTTTCAGTGTACACGCAAGTAATGTACATCAAAAACTACACATTTTCATTGTACATTCAATAAATGTACATCAAAACATACACATTTTCAGTGTACATTCAAGTAATGTACATCAAAACATACACATTTTCACTGTACACTCAAGTAATGTACATCAAAAACTACACATTTTCATTGTACATTCAAGAAATGTACATCAAAAACTACACATTTTCATTGTACACTCAAGAAATGTACATCAAAAACTACACATTTTCAGTGTACACTCAAGTAATGTACATCAAAAACTACACATTTTCATTGTACATTCAAGAAATGTACATCAAAACATACACATTTTCAGTGTACATTCAAGAAATATACATCAAAAAATAACACATTTTCATTTTATATACAAGAAATGTACATCAAAAACTACACATTTTCATTGTATATACAAGAAATGTACATCAAAAACTACACATTTTCATTGTATATACAAGAAATGTACATCAAAAACTACACATTTTCATTGTATATACAAGAAATGTACATCAAAAACTACACATTTTCATTGTATATACAAGAAATGTACATCAAAAACTACACATTTTCATTGTATATACAAGAAATGTACATCAAAAACTACACATTTTCATTGTATATATAAGAAATATACATCAAAAACTACTCATTTTCATTGTATATACAAGAAATGTACATCAAAAACTACACATTTTCATTGTATATACAAGAAATGTACATCAAAAACCACACATTTTCATTGTACATTCAAGAAATGTACATCAAAAACTACACATTTTCATTGTAAATACAAGAAATGTACATAAAACTACACATTTTCACTGTATATACAAGAAATGTACATCAAAAACTACACATTTTCATTGTATATACAAGAAATGTACATAAAAAACTACACATTTTCAATGTATATACAAGAAATATACATCAAAACATACAAATTTTCATTGTACACTCAAGAAATGTACATAAAAACTACACATTTTCATTGTATATACAACAAATGTACATCAAAAACTACACATTTTCAGTGTACACTAAAGAAATGTACATAAAAAACTACACATTTTCATTGTCTATACAAGAAATGTACATCAAAAACTACACATTTTCATTGTATATACAAGAAATGTACATAAAAAACTACACATTTTCATTGTATATACAAGAAATGTACATCAAAAACTACACATTTTCATTGTATATACAAGAAATGTACATCAAAAACTACACATTTTCATTGTACATTCAAGAAATGTACATCAAAAACTACACATTTTCATTGTATATACAAGAAATGTACATCAAAAACTACACATTTTCACTGTATATACAAGAAATGTACATCAAAAACTACACATTTTCATTGTATATACAAGAAATGTACATCAAAAACTACACATTTTCATTGTATATACAAGAAATATACATCAAAACATACACATTTTCATTGTACACTCAAGAAATGTACATAAAAACTACACATTTTCATTGTATATACAAGAAATGTACATCAAAAACTACACATTTTCAGTGTACACTAAAGAAATGTACATAAAAAATTACACATTTTCATTGTATATACAAGAAATGTACATCAAAAACTACACATTTTCACTGTATATACAAGAAATGCACATCAAAAACTACACATTTTCATTGTATATACAAGAAATGTACATCAAAAACTACACATTTTCATTGTATATACAAGAAATGTACATCAAAAACTACACATTTTCATTGTATATACAAGAAATGTACATCAAAAACTACACATTTTCAGTGTACACTAAAGAAATGTACATAAAAAACTACACATTTTCATTGTATATACAAGAAATGTACATCAAAAACTACACATTTTCATTGTATATACAAGAAATGTACATCAAAAACTACACATTTTCATTGTATATACAAGAAATGTACATCAAAAACTACACATTTTCAGTGTACACTAAAGAAATGTACATAAAAACTACACATTTTCATTGTATATACAAGAAATGTACATCAAAAACTACACTTTTTCAGTGTACACTAAAGAAATGTACATAAAAACTACACATTTTCATTGTATATACAAGAAATGTACATCAAAAACTACACATTGTCATTGTATATACAAGAAATATACATCAAAACATACACATTTTCATTGTACACTCAAGAAATGTACATAAAAACTGCACATTTTCATTGTATATACAAGAAATGTACATCAAAAACTACACATTTTCAGTGTACACTAAAGAAATGTACATAAAAAACTACACATTTTCATTGTATATACAAGAAATGTACATCAAAAACTACACATTTTCATTGTATATACAAGAAATGTACATCAAAAACTATACATTTTCATTGTATATACAAGAAATGTACATCAAAAACTACACATTTTCAGTGTACACTAAAGAAATGTACATAAAAACTACACATTTTCATTGTATATACAAGAAATGTACATAAAAAACTACACATTTTCAGTGTACACTCAAGAGATATACATCAAAACATACACATTTTCATTGTACACTCAAGAAATGTACATCAAAAACTACACATTTTCATTGTACACTCAAGAAATGTACATAAAAACTATACATTTTCATTGTATATACAAGAAATGTACATCAAAAACTACACATTTTCAGTGTACACTAAAGAAATGTACATCAAAACATACACATTTTCATTGTACATCCCAGAAATGTACTTCAAAAACTACACATTTTAAGTGAACACTCAAGAAATGTACATCAAAACTACACATTTTCATTGTACATTCAAGGAATGTACATCAAAACATACACACTTTGAGTGTACATTCAAGAAATGCACTTCAAAAACTACACATTTTCATTGTACATTCAAGAAATGTACATCAAAACATACACATTTTCATTGTATATACCAGAAATGTACTTCAAAAACTACACATTTTAAGTGTACACTCAAGAAATGTACATCAAAACATACACATTTTAAGTGTACTCTCAAGAAATGTACATCAAAACATACACATTTTCATTGTACATTCAAGAAATGTACATCAAAACATACACATTTTAAGTGTACACTCAAGAAATGTACATCAAAACATACACATTTTCAGTGTACACTCAAGAAATGTACATCAAAACATACACATTTTCATTGTACATTCAAGAAATGTACATCAAAACATACACATTTTCATTGTACATCCCAGAAATGTACTTCAAAAACTACACATTTTAAGTGTACACTCAAGAAATGTACATCAAAACATACACATTTCAAGTGTACACTCAAGAAATGTACATATAAACATACACATTTTCACTGTACATTCAAGAAATGTACGTCAAAAACTACACATTTTCATTGTACTTTCAAGAAATGTACATAAAAACTACACATTTTCATTGTAAATACAAGAAATGTACATAAAAAGCTACACATTTTCATTGTACACTCAAGAAATGTACATAAAAACTACAAATTTTCGTTGTACACTCAAGAAATGTACATAAAAACTAACACATTTTCATTGTATATGCAAGAAATGTACATAAAAAACTACACATTTTCAGTGTACACTCAAGAAATATACATAAAAAACTACACATTTTCATTGTAAATACAAGAAATGTACACAAAAAACTACACATTTTCATTGTATATACCAAAAATGTATATCAAAAACTACACATTTTCATTGTATATACAAGAAATGTACATAAAAACTACACATTTTCATTGTACATTCAAGAAATGTGCATCAAAACATACACATTTTGAGTGTACGTTCAAGAAATATACATCAAAACATACACATTTTCATTGTACATACCAGAAATGTACATCAAAACATACACATTTTCATTGTACATACCAGAAATGTACATCATAGCATACACATTTTCATTGTACATACCAGAAATGTACATCAAAAACTACACATTTTAAGTGTACACTCAAGAAATGTACATCAAAACATACACATTTTAAGTGTACACTCAAGAAATGTACATATAAACATACACATTTTCACTGTACATTCAAAAAATGTACATCAAAAACTACACATTTTCATTGTACTTTCAAGAAATGTACATAAAAACTACACATTTTCATTGTAAATACAAGAAATGTACATAAAAAACTACACATTTTCATTGTACACTCAAGAAATGTACATAAAAACTACAAATTTTCATTGTACACTCAAGAAATGTACATAAAAACTAACACATTTTCATTGTATATGCAAGAAATGTACATAAAAAACTACACATTTTCAGTGTACACTCAAGAAATATACATAAAAAACTACACATTTTCATTGTAAATACAAGAAATGTACACAAAAAACTACACATTTTCATTGTATATACCAAAAATGTATATCAAAAACTACACATTTTCATTGTATATACAAGAAATGTACATAAAAACTACACATTTTCATTGTACATTCAAGAAATGTACATCAAAACATACACATTTTGAGTGTACATTCAAGAAATATACATCGAAACATACACATTTTCATTGTACATACCAGAAATGTACATCAAAACATACACATTTTCATTGTACATACCAGAAATGTACATCATAACATACACATTTTCATTGTACATACCAGAAATGTACATCAAAACATACACATTTTCATTGTACATTCAAGAAATGTACATCAAAACATACACACTTTGAGTGTACATTCAAGAAATGTACTTCAAAAACTACACATTTTCATTGTACATTCAAGAAATGTACATCAAAACATACACATTATCATTGTATATACCAGAAATGTACTTCAAAAACTACACATTTTAAGTGTACACTCAAGAAATGTACATCAAAACATACACATTTTAAGTGTACTCTCAAGAAATGTACATCAAAACATACACATTTTCATTGTACATTCAAGAAATGTACATCAAAACATACACATTTTTAGTGTACACTCAAGAAATGTACATCAAAACATACACATTTTCATTGTACATTCAAGAAATGTACATCAAAACATACACATTTTCATTGTACATCCCAGAAATGTACTTCAAAAACTACACATTTTAAGTGTACACTCAAGAAATGTACATCAAAACATACACATTTTAAGTGTACACTCAAGAAATGTACATATAAACATACACATTTTCACTGTACATTCAAGAAATGTACATCAAAAACTACACATTTTCATTGTACTTTCAAGAAATGGACATAAAAACTACACATTTTCATTGTAAATACAAGAAATGTACATAAAAAACTACACATTTTCATTGTACACTCAAGAAATGTACATAAAAACTACAAATTTTCATTGTACACTCAAGAAATGTACATAAAAACTAACACATTTTCATTGTATATACAAGAAATGTACATAAAAAACTACACATTTTCAGTGTACAGTCAAGAAATATACATAAAAAACTACACATTTTCATTGTAAATACAAGAAATGTACACAAAAAACTAGACATTTTCATTGTATATACCAAAAATGTATATCAAAAACTACACATTTTCATTGTATATACAAGAAATGTACATAAAAACTACACATTTTCATTGTACATTCAAGAAATGTACATCAAAACATACACATTTTGAGTGTACATTCAAGAAATATACATCAAAACATACACATTTTCATTGTACATACCAGAAATGTACATCAAAACATACACATTTTCATTGTACATACCAGAAATGTACATCATAACATACACATTTTCATTGTACATACCAGAAATGTACATCAAAACATACACATTTTCATTGTACATCCCAGAAATGTACTTCAAAAACTACACATTTTAAGTGTACACTCAAGAAATGTACATCAAAACTACACATTTTCATTGTATATACAAGAAATGTACTTCAAAAACTTACACATTTTCATTGTATATACAAGAAATGTACTTCAAAGACTTACACATTTTCATTGTATATACAAGAAATGTACTTCAAAAACTTACACATTTTCATTGTATATACAAGAAATGTACTTCAAAAACTTACACATTTTCATTGTATATACAAGAAATGTACTTCAAAAACTTACCCATTTTCATTGTATATACAAGAAATGTACATCAAAAACTACACATTTTCATTGTATATACAAGAAATGTACTTCAAAAACTTACACATTTTCATTGTATATACAAGAAATGTACTTCAAAAACTACACATTTTCATTGTATATACAAGAAATATACATCAAAAACTACACATTTTCATTGTATATACAAGAAATGTACTTCAAAAACTTACACATTTTCATTGTATATACAAGAAATGTACTTCAAAAACTTACACATTTTCATTGTATATACAAGAAATATACATCAAAAACTACACATTTTCATTGTATATACAAGAAATGTACTTCAAAAACTTACACATTTTCATTGTATATACAAGAAATATACATCAAAAACTACACATTTTCATTGTATATACAAGAAATGTACTTCAAAAACTTACACATTTTCATTGTATATACAAGAAATGTACTTCAAAAACTTACACATTTTCATTGTATATACAAGAAATGTACTTGAAAAACTACACATTTTCATTGTATATACAAGAAATATACATCAAAAACTACACATTTTCATTGTATATACAAGAAATGTACATAAAAAACTACACATTTTCATTGTACACTCAAGAAATGTACATAAAAACTACAAATTTTCATTGTACACTCAAGAAATGTACTTCAAAAACTACACATTTTCATTGTATATACAAGAAATATAGATCAAAAACTACACATTTTCATTGTATATACAAGAAATGTACATAAAAAACTACACATTTTCATTGTACATTCAAGAAATGTACATCAAAACATACACATTTTCATTGTACATCCCAGAAATGTACTTCAAAAACTACACATTTTAAGTGTACACTCAAGAAATGTACATCAAAACATACACATTTTAAGTGTACACTCAAGAAATGTACATATAAACATACACATTTTCACTGTACATTCAAGAAATGTACATCAAAAACTACACATTTTCATTGTACTTTCAAGAAATGTACATAAAAACTACACATTTTCATTGTAAATACAAGAAATGTACATAAAAAACTACACATTTTCATTGTACACTCAAGAAATGTACATAAAAACTACAAATTTTCATTGTACACTCAAGAAATGTACATAAAAACTAACACATTTTCATTGTATATACAAGAAATGTACATAAAAAACTACACATTTTCAGTGTACACTCAAGAAATATACATAATAAACTACACATTTTCATTGTAAATACAAGAAATGTACACAAAAAACTACACATTTTAAGTGTACACTCAAGAAATGTACATCAAAACATACACATTTTAAGTGTACTCTCAAGAAATGTACATCAAAACATACACATTTTCATTGTACATTCAAGAAATGTACATCAAAACATACACATTTTCATTGTACATTAAAGAAATGTACATCAAAACATACACATTTTCATTGTACATCCCAGAAATGTACTTCAAAAACTACACATTTTAAGTGTACACTGAAGAAATGTACATCAAAACATACACATTTTAAGTGTACACTCAAGAAAGGTACATATAAACATACACATTTTCACTGTACATTCAAGAAATGTACATCAAAAACTACACATTTTCATTGTACTTTCAAGAAATGTACATAAAAACTACACATTTTCATTGTACATTCAAGAAATGTACATCAAAACATACACATTTTGAGTGTACATTCAAGAAATATACATCAAAACATACACATTTTCATTGTACATACCAGAAATGTACATCAAAACATACACATTTTCATTGTACATACTAAAAATGTACATCATAACATACACATTTTCATTGTACATACCAGAAATGTACATCAAAACATACACATTTTCATTGTACATCCCAGAAATGTACTTCAAAAACTACACATTTTAAGTGTACACTCAAGAAATGTACATCAAAACTACACATTTTCATTGTATATACAAGAAATGTACTTCAAAAACTTACACATTTTCATGGTATATACAAGAAATGTACTTCAAAAACTTACACATTTTCATTGTATATACAAGAAATGTACTTCAAAAACTTACACATTTTCATTGTATATACAAGAAATGTACTTCAAAAACTTACACATTTTCATTGTATATACAAGAAATGTACTTCAAAAACTTACACATTTTCATTGTATATACAAGAAATGTACATCAAAAACTACACATTTTCATTGTATATACAAGAAATGTACTTCAAAAACTTACACATTTTCATTGTATATACAAGAAATGTACTTCAAAAACTTACACATTTTCATTGTATATACAAGAAATGTACTTCAAAAACTACACATTTTCATTGTATATAGAAGAAATAAACATCAAAAACTACACATTTTCATTGTATATACAAGAAATGTACTTCATAAACTTACACATTTTCATTGTATATACAAGAAATGTACTTCAAAAACTTACACGTTTTCATTGTATATACAAGAAATATACATCAAAAACTACACATTTTCATTGTATATACAAGAAATGTACTTCAAAAACTTACACATTTTCATTGTATATACAAGAAATATACATAAAAAACTACACATGTTCATTGTATATACAAGAAATGTACTTCAAAAACTTACACATTTTCATTGTATATACAAGAAATGTACTTCAAAAACTTACACATTTTCATTGTATATACAAGAAATGTACTTCAAAAACTACACATTTTCATTGTATATACAAGAAATATACATCAAAAACTACACATTTTCATTGTATATTCAAGAAATGTACATAAAAAACTACACATTTTCATTGTACACTCAAGAAATGTACATAAAAACTACAAATTTTCATTGTACACTCAAGAAATGTACATAAAAACTAACACATTTTCATTGTATATGCAAGAAATGTACATAAAAAACTACACATTTTCCGTGTACACTCAAGAAACATACATAAAAAACTACACATTTTCATTGTAAATACAAGAAATGTACACAAAAAACTACACATTTTCATTGTATATACAAAAAATGTATATCAAAAACTACACATTTTCATTGTATATACAAGAAATGTACATAAAAACTACACATTTTCATTGTACATTCAAGAAATGTACATCAAAACATACACATTTTGAGTGTACATTCAAGAAATATACATCAAAACATACACATTTTCATTGTACATACCAGAAATGTACATCAAAACATACACATTTTCATTGTACATACCAGAAATGTACATCATAACATACACATTTTCATTGTACATACCAGAAATGTACATCAAAACATACACATTTTCATTGTACATTCAAGAAATGTACATCAAAACATACACACTTTGAGTGTACATTCAAGAAATGTACTTCAAAAACTACACATTTTCATTGTACATTCAAGAAATGTACATTAAAACATACACATTTTCATTGTATATACCAGAAATGTACTTCAAAAACTACACATTTTAAGTGTACACTCAAGAAATGTACATCAAAACATACACATTTTAAGTGTACTCTCAAGAAATGTACATCAAAACATACACATTTTCATTGTACATTCAAGAAATGTACATCAAAACATACACATTTTAAGTGTACACTCAAGAAATGTACATCAAAACATACACATTTTCAGTGTACACTCAAGAAATGTACATCAAAACATACACATTTTCATTGTACATTCAAGAAATGTACATCAAAAACTACACATTTTCATTGTACTTTCAAGAAATGTACATAAAAACTACACATTTTCATTGTAAATACAAGAAATGGACATAAAAAACTACACATTTTCATTGTACACTCAAGAAATGTACATAAAAACTACAAATTTTCATTGTACACTCAAGAAATGTACATAAAAACTAACACATTTTCATTGTATATACAAGAAATGTACATAAAAAACTACACATTTTCAGTGTACACTCAAGAAATATACATAAAAAACTACACATTTTCATTGTAAATACAAGAAATGTACACAAAAAACTACACATTTTCATTGTATATACCAAAAATGTATATCAAAAACTACACATTTTCATTGTATATACAAGAAATGTACATAAAAACTACACATTTTCATTGTACATTCAAGAAATGTACATCAAAACATAAACATTTTGAGTGTACATTCAAGAAATATACATCAAAACATACACATTTTCATTGTACATACCAGAAATGTACATCAAAACTACACATTTTCATTGTACATACCAGAAATGTACTTCAAAAACTTACACATTTTCATTGTATATACAAGAAATGTACTTCAAAAACTTACACATTTTCATTGTATATACAAGAAATGTACTTCAAAAACTTACACATTTTCATTGTATATACAAGAAATGTACTTCAAAAACTTACACATTTTCATTGTATATACAAGAAATGTACTTCAAAAACTTACACATTTTCATTGTATATACAAGAAATGTACATCAAAAACTACACATTTTCATTGTATATACAAGAAATGTACTTCAAAAACTTACACATTTTCATTGTATATACAAGAAATGTACTTCAAAAACTTACACATTTTCATTGTATATACAAGAAATGTACTTCAAAAACTACACATTTTCATTGTATATATAAGAAATATACATCAAAAACTACACATTTTCATTGTATATACAAGAAATGTACTTCAAAAACTTACACATTTTCATTGTATATACAAGAAATGTACTTCAAAAACTTACACATTTTCATTGTATATACAAGAAATATACATCAAAAACTACACATTTTCATTGTATATACAAGAAATGTACTTCAAAAACTTGCACATTTTCATTGTATATACAAGAAATATACATGAAAAACTACACATTTTCATTGTATATACAAGAAATGTACTTCAAAAACTTACACATTTTCATTGTATATACAAGAAATGTACTTCAAAAACTTACACATTTTCATTGTATATACAAGAAATGTACTTCAAAAACTACACATTTTCATTGTATATACAAGTAATATACATCACAAACTACACATTTTCATTGTATATACAAGAAATGTACTTCAAAAACTTACACATTTTCATTGTATATACAAGAAATATACATCAAAAACTACACATTTTCATTGTACTTTCAAGAAATGTACATAAAAACTACACATTTTCATTGTAAATACAAGAAATGTACATAAAAAACTACACATTTTCATTGTACACTCAAGAAATGTACATAAAAACTACAAATTTTCATTGTACACTCAAGAAATGTACATAAAAACTAACACATTTTCATTGTATATACAAGAAATGTACATAAAAAACTACACATTTTCAGTGTACACTCAAGAAATATACATAAAAAACTACACATTTTCATTGTAAATACAAGAAATGTACACAAAAAACTACACATTTTCATTGTATATACCAAAAATGTATATCAAAAACTACACATTTTCATTGTATATACAAGAAATGTACATAAAAACTACACATTTTCATTGTACATTCAAGAAATGTACATCAAAACATACACATTTTGAGTGTACATTCAAGAAATATACATCAAAACATACACATTTTCATTGTACATACCAGAAATGTACATCAAAACACACATTTTCATTGTACATACCAGAAATGTACAATATAACATACACATTTTCATTGTACATACCAGAAATGTACATCAAAACATACACATTTTTATTGTACATCCCAGAAATGTACTTCAAAAACTACACATTTTAAGTGTACACTCAAGAAATGTACATCAAAACTACACATTTTCATTGTATATACAAGAAATGTACTTCAAAAACTTACACATTTTCATTGTATATACAAGAAATGTACTTCAAAAACTTACACATTTTCATTGTATATACAAGAAATGTACTTCAAAAACTTACACATTTTCATTGTATATACAAGAAATGTACTTCAAAAACTTACACATTTTCATTGTATATACAAGAAATGTACTTCAAAAACTTACACATTTTCATTGTATATACAAGAAATGTACATCAAAAACTACACATTTTCATTGTATATACAAGAAATGTACTTCAAAAACTTACACATTTTCATTGTATATACAAGAAATGTACTTCAAAAACTTACACATTTTCATTGTATAAACAAGAAATGTACTTCAAAAACTACACATTTTCATTGTATATACAAGAAATATACATCAAAAACTACACATTTTCATTGTATATACAAGAAATGTACTTCAAAAACTTACACATTTTCATTGTATATACAAGAAATGTACTTCAAAAACTTACACATTTTCATTGTATATACAAGAAATATACATCAAAAACTACACATCTACATTGTATATACAAGAAATGTACTTCAAAAACTTGCACATTTTCATTGTATATACAAGAAATATACATCAAAAACTACACATTTTCATTGTATATACAAGAAATGTACTTCAAAAACTTACACATTTTCATTGTATATACAAGAAATGTACTTCAAAAACTTACACATTTTCATTGGATATACAAGAAATGTACTTCAAAAACTACACATTTTCATTGTATATACAAGAAATATACATCAAAAACTACACATTTTCATTGTATATACAAGAAATGTACTTCAAAAACTTACACATTTTCATTGTATATACAAGAAATGTACTTCAAAAACTTACACATTTTCATTGTATATACAAGAAATATACATCAAAAACTACACATTTTCATTGTATATACAAGAAATGTACTTCAAAAACTTACACATTTTCATTGTATATACAAGAAATGTACTTCAAAAACTTTCACATTTTCATTGTATATACAAGAAATGTACTTCAAAAACTACACATTTTCATTGTATATACAAGAAATATACATCAAAAGTTACACATTTTCATTGTATATACAAGAAATGTACTTCAAAAAATTACACATTTTCATTGTATATACAAGAAATGTACTTCAAAAGCTTACACATTTTCATTGTATATACAAGAAATATACATCAAAAACTACACATTTTCATTGTATATATAGAAGAAATATACTTCAAAAACTTACACATTTTCATTGTATATACAAGAAATATACATAAAAAACTACACATTTTCATTGTATATACAAGAAATGTACTTCAAAAACTTACACATTTTCATTGTATATACAAGAAATGTACTTCAAAAACTTATACATTTTCATTGTATATACAAGAAATGTACTTCAAAAACTACACATTTTCATTGTATATACAAGAAATATACATCAAAAACTACACATTTTCATTGTATATACAAGAAATGTACTTCAAAAACTTACACATTTTCATTGTATATACAAGAAATGTACTTCAAAAACTTACACATTTTCATTGTATATACAAGAAATATACATAAAAAACTACACATTTTCATTGTATATACAAGAAATGTACTTCAAAAACTTACACATTTTCATTGTATATACAAGAAATGTACTTCAAAAACTTACACATTTTCATTGTATATACAAGAAACGTATTTCAAAAACTACACATTTTCAGTGTATATACAAGAAATATACATCAAAAACTACACATTTTCATTGTATATACAAGAAGTATACATCAAAAACTACACATTTTCAGTGTATATACAAGAAATGTACTTCAAAAACTTACACATTTTCATTGTATATACAAGAAATATACATAAAAAACTACACATTTTCATTGTATATACAAGAAATGTACTTCAAAAACTTACACATTTTCATTGTATATACAAGAAATGTTCTTCAAAAACTTACACATTTTCATTGTATATACAAGTAATGTACTTCAAAAACTTACACATTTTCATTGTATATACAAGAAATGTACTTCAAAAACTTACACATTTTCATTGTATATACAAGAAATGTACATCAAAAACTTACACATTTTCATTGTATATACAAGAAATGTACATCAAAAACTTACACATTTTCATTGTATATACAAGGAATGTACTTCAAAAACTACACATTTTCATTGTATATACAAGAAATATACATCAAAAACTACACATTTTCATTGTATATACAAGAAATGTACTTCAAAAACTTACACATTTTCTTTGTATATACAAGAAATGTACTTCAAAAACTTACACATTTTCATTGTATATACAAGAAATATACATCAAAAACTACACATTTTCATTGTATATACAAGAAATGTACTTCGAAAACTTACACATTTTCATTTTATATACAAGAAATGTACTTCAAAAACTACACATTTTCAGTGTACACTCAAGAAATGTACATCAAAACATACACATTTTCATTGTACACTCATAAAATGTACATCAAAACCTACACATTTTCATTGGACACTCATAAAATGTACATCAAAACCTACACATTTTCATTGTACATACAAGAAATGTACCTCAAAAACTTACACATTTTCATTGTATATACAAGAAATGTACTTCAAAAACTACATATTTTCAGTGTACACTAAAGAAATGTACTTCAAAACCTACACATTTTCATTGGACACTCAAGAAATGTACATCAAAACCTACACATTTTCATTGGACACTCAAGAAATGTACATCAAAACATACACATTTTCATTGAACACTCATAAAATGTACATCAAAACCTACACATTTTCATTGGACACTCATAAAATGTACATCAAAACTTACACATTTTCATTGTATATACAAGAAATGTACTTCAAAAACTTACAAATTTTCATTGTATATACAAGAAATATACATAAAAAACTACACATTTTCATTGTATATACAAGAAATGTACTTCAAAAACTTACACATTTTCATTGTATATACAAGAAATGTACTTCAAAAACTTACACATTTTCATTGTATATACAAGAAATGTACTTCAAAAACTACACATTTTCAGTGTACACTTAAGAAATGTACTTCAAAAACTTACACATTTTCATTGTATATACAAAAAATGTACTTCAAAGACTTACACATTTTCATTGTATATACAAGAAATGTACTTCAAAAACTACACATTTTCATTGTAATTACAAGAAATGTACTTCAAAAACTTACACATTTTCGTATTATATACAAGAAATGTACTTCAAAAACTTACACATTTTCATTGTATATACAAAAAATGTACTTCAAAAACTTACACATTTTCATTGTATATACAAGAAATATAGATAAAAAACTACACATTTTCATTGTATATACAAGAAATATACATCAAAAACTACACATTTTCATTGTATATACAAGAAATGTACTTCAAAAACTTACACATTTTCATTGTATATACAAGAAATGTACTTCAAAAACTACACATTTTCAGTGTACACTCAAGAAATGTACATCAAAACATACACATTTTCATTGTACACTCATAAAATGTACATCAAAACCTACACATTTTCATTGGACACTCATAAAATGTACATCAAAACCTACACATTTTCATTGTATATACAAGAAATGTACTTCAAAAACTTACACATTTTCATTGTATATACAAGAAATGTACTTCAAAAACTACACATTTTCAGTGTACACTAAAGAAATGTACATCAAAACATACTCATTTTCATTGTACACTCATAAAATGTACATCAAAACCTACACATTTTCATTGGACACTCAAGAAATGTACATCAAAACCTACACATTTTCATTGTATATACAAGAAATGTACTTCAAAAACTACACATTTTCAGTGTACACTAAAGAAATGTACATCAAAACCTACACATTTTCATTGGACACTCAAGAAATGTACATCAAAACCTACACATTTTCATTGGACACTCAAGAAATGTACATCAAAACACTCACATTTTCACTGTACACTCATAAAATGTACATCAAAACCTACACATTTTCATTGGACACTCATAAAATGTACATCAAAACTTACACATTTTCATTGTATATACAAGAAATGTACTTCAAAAACTTACACATTTTCATTGTATATACAAGAAATATACATCCAAAACAACACATTTTCATTGTATATACAAGAAATGTACTTCAAAAACTTACACATTTTCATTGTATATACAAGAAATGTACTTCAAAAACTACACATTTTCAGTGTATATACAAGAAATGTACTTCAAAAACTACACATTTTCATTGTATATACAAGAAATGTACTTCAAAAACTACACATTTTCATTGTATATACAAGAAATGTACTTAAAAAACTTACACATTTTCAGTGTATATACAAGAAATGTACTTCAAAAACTACACATTTTCATTGTATATACAAGAAATATACATCAAAAACTACACATTTTCATTGTATATACAAGAAATGTACTTCAAAAACTACACATTTTCATTGTATATACAAGAAATGTACTTCAAAAACTACACATTTTCAGTGTATATACAAGAAATGTACTTCAAAAACTACACATTTTCATTGTATATACAAGAAATATACATCAAAAACTACACATTTTCATTGTATATACAAGAAATGTACTTCAAAAACTACACATTTTCATTGTATATACAAGAAATGTACTTCAAAAACTTACACATTTTCATTGTATATACAAGAAATATACATCAAAAACTACACATTTTCATTGTATATACAAGAAATATACATCAAAAACTACACATTTTCATTGTATATACAAGAAATGTACTTCAAAAACTTACACATTTTTATTGTATATACAAGAAATGTACTTCAAAAACTACACATTTTCATTGTACACTCAAGAAATGTACATCAAAACATACACATTTTCATTGTACACTCATAAAATGTACATCAAAACCTACACATTTTCATTGGACACTCATAAAATGTACATCAAAACCTACACATTTTCATTGTATATACAAGAAATGTACATCAAAACCTACACATTTTCATTGTATATACAAGAAATGTACTTCAAAAACCTACACATTTTCATTGTATATACAAGAAATGTACTTCAAAAACTTACACATTTTCATTGTATATACAAGAAATGTACTTCATGAACTACACATTTTCATTGTATATACAAGAAATGTACTTCAAAAACTTACACATTTTCATTGTATAGACAAGAAATGTACTTCAAAAACTACACATTTTCAGTGTAACCTCAAGAAATGTACATCAAAACATACACATTTTCATTGTACACTCATAAAATGTACATCAAAACATACACATTTTCATTGTACACTCAAGAAATGTACATCAAAACCTACACATTTTCATTGGACACTCATAAAACGTACATCAAAACCTACACATTTTCATTGTATATACAAGAAATGTACTTCAAAAACTACACATTTTCAGTGTACACTAAAGACATGTACATCAAAACATACACATTTTCATTGTACACTCATAAAATGTACATCAAAACCTACACATTTTCATTGGACACTCAAGAAATGTACATCAAAACCTACACATTTTCATTGTATATACTAGAAATGTACTTCAAAAACTACACATTTTCAGTGTACACTAAAGAAATGTACATCAAAACCTACACATTTTCATTGGACACTCAAGAAATGTACATCAAAACCTACACATTTTCATTGGACACTCAAGAAATGTACATCAAAACCTACACATTTTCATTGGACACTCAAGAAATGTACATCAAAACATACACATTTTCATTGTACACTCATAAATTGTACATCAAAACCTACACATTTTCATTGGACACTCATAAAATGTACATCAAAACTTACACATTTTCATTGTATATACAAGAAATGTACTTCAAAAACTTACACATTTTCATTGTATATACAAGAAATATACATCAAAAACTACACATTTTCATTGTATATACAAGAAATGTACTTCAAAAACTTACACATTTTCATTGTATATACAAGAAATGTACTTCAAAAACTACACATTTTCAGTGTATATACAAGAAATGTACTTCAAAAACTACACATTTTCATTGTATATACAAGAAATGTACTTCAAAAACTACACATTTTCATTGTATATACAAGAAATGTACTTCAAAAACTTACACATTTTCAGTGTATATACAAGAAATGTACTTCAAAAACTACACATTTTCATTGTATATACAAGAAATATACATCAAAAACTACACATTTTCATTGTATATACAAGAAATGTACTTCAAAAACTACACATTTTCATTGTATATACAAGAAATGTACTTCAAAAACTACACATTTTCAGTATATATACAAGAAATGTACTTCAAAAACTACACATTTTCATTGTATATACAAGAAATATACATCAAAAACTACAAATTTTCATTGTATATACAAGAAATGTACTTCAAAAACTACACATTTTCATTGTATATACAAGAAATGTACTTCAAAAACTACACATTTTCAGTGTATATACAAGAAATGTACTTCAAAAACTACACATTTTCATTGTATATACAAGAAATATACATCAAAAACTACACATTTTCATTGTATATACAAGAAATGTACTTCAAAAACTACACATTTTCATTGTATATACAAGAAATGTACTTCAAAAACTTACACATTTTCATTGTATACACAAGAAATATACATCAAAAACTACACATTTTCATTGTATATACAAGAAATATACATCAAAAACTACACATTTTCATTGTATATACAAGAAATGTACTTCGAAAACTTACACATTTTCATTTTATATACAAGAAATGTACTTCAAAAACTACACATTTTCAGTGTACACTCAAGAAATGTACATCAAAACATACACATTTTCATTGTACACTCGTAAAATGTACATCAAAACCTACACATTTTCATTGGACACTCATAAAATGTACATCAAAACCTACACATTTTCATTGTACATACAAGAAATGTACCTCGAAAACTTACACATTTTCATTGTATATACAAGAAATGTACTTCAAAAACTACACATTTTCAGTGTACACTAAAGAAATGTACATCAAAACATACACATTTTCATTGTACACTCATAAAATGTACATCAAAACCTACACATTTTCATTGGACACTCAAGAAATGTACATCAAAACCTACACATTTTCATTGCATATACAAGAAATGTACTTCAAAAACTACACATTTTCAGTGTACACTAAAGAAATGTACTTCAAAACCTACACATTTTCATTGGACACTCAAGAAATGTACATCAAAACCTACACATTTTCATTGGACACTCAAGAAATGTACATCAAAACATACACATTTTCATTGAACACTCATAAAATGTACATCAAAACCTACACATTTTCATTGGACACTCATAAAATGTACATCAAAACTTACACATTTTCATTGTATATACAAGAAATGTACTTCAAAAACTTACAAATTTTCATTGTATATACAAGAAATATACATAAAAAACTACACATTTTCATTGTATATACAAGAAATGTACTTCAAAAACTTACACATTTTCATTGTATATACAAGAAATGTACTTCAAAAACTTACACATCTTCATTGTATATACAAGAAATGTACTTCAAAAACTACACATTTTCAGTGTACACTTAAGAAATGTACTTCAAAAACTTACACATTTTCATTGTATATACAAGAAATGTACTTCAAAGACTTACACATTTTCATTGTATATACAAGAAATGTACTTCAAAAACTACACATTTTCATTGTATATACAAGAAATGTACTTCAAAAACTTACACATTTTCATTGTATATACAAGAAATGTACTTCAAAAACTACACATTTTCAGTGCATATACAAGAAATGTACTTCAAAAACTACACATTTTCATTGTATATACAAGAAATGTACTTCAAAAACTACACATTTTCATTGTATATACAAGAAATGTACTTCAAAAACTTACACATTTTCAGTGTATATACAAGAAATGTACTTCAAAAACTACACATTTTCATTGTATATACAAGAAATATACATCAAAAACTACACATTTTCATTGTATATACAAGAAATGTACTTCAAAAACTACACATTTTCATTGTATATACAAGAAATGTACTTCAAAAACTACACATTTTCAGTATATATACAAGAAATGTACTTCAAAAACTACACATTTTCATTGTATATACAAGAAATATACATCAAAAACTACACATTTTCATTGTATATACAAGAAATGTACTTCAAAAACTACACATTTTCATTGTATATACAAGAAATGTACTTCAAAAACTACACATTTTCAGTGTATATACAAGAAATGTACTTCAAAAACTACACATTTTCATTGTATATACAAGAAATATACATCAAAAACTACACATTTTCATTGTATATACAAGAAATGTACTTCAAAAACTACACATTTTCATTGTATATACAAGAAATGTACTTCAAAAACTTACACATTTTCATTGTATATACAAGAAATATACATCAAAAACTACACATTTTCATTGTATATACAAGAAATATACATCAAAAACTACACATTTTCATTGTATATACAAGAAATGTACTTCGAAAACTTACACATTTTCATTTTATATACAAGAAATGTACTTCAAAAACTACACATTTTCAGTGTACACTCAAGAAATGTACATCAAAACATACACATTTTCATTGTACACTCGTAAAATGTACATCAAAACCTACACATTTTCATTGGACACTCATAAAATGTACATCAAAACCTACACATTTTCATTGTACATACAAGAAATGTACCTCGAAAACTTACACATTTTCATTGTATATACAAGAAATGTACTTCAAAAACTACACATTTTCAGTGTACACTAAAGAAATGTACATCAAAACATACACATTTTCATTGTACACTCATAAAATGTACATCAAAACCTACACATTTTCATTGGACACTCAAGAAATGTACATCAAAACCTACACATTTTCATTGCATATACAAGAAATGTACTTCAAAAACTACACATTTTCAGTGTACACTAAAGAAATGTACTTCAAAACCTACACATTTTCATTGGACACTCAAGAAATGTACATCAAAACCTACACATTTTCATTGGACACTCAAGAAATGTACATCAAAACATACACATTTTCATTGAACACTCATAAAATGTACATCAAAACCTACACATTTTCATTGGACACTCATAAAATGTACATCAAAACTTACACATTTTCATTGTATATACAAGAAATGTACTTCAAAAACTTACAAATTTTCATTGTATATACAAGAAATATACATAAAAAACTACACATTTTCATTGTATATACAAGAAATGTACTTCAAAAACTTACACATTTTCATTGTATATACAAGAAATGTACTTCAAAAACTTACACATCTTCATTGTATATACAAGAAATGTACTTCAAAAACTACACATTTTCAGTGTACACTTAAGAAATGTACTTCAAAGACTTACACATTTTCATTGTATATACAAGAAATGTACTTCAAAAACTACACATTTTCATTGTATATACAAGAAATGTACTTCAAAAACTTACACATTTTCATTGTATATACAAGAAATGTACTTCAAAAACTACACATTTTCAGTGCATATACAAGAAATGTACTTCAAAAACTACACATTTTCATTGTATATACAAGAAATGTACTTCAAAAACTACACATTTTCATTGTATATACAAGAAATGTACTTCAAAAACTTACACATTTTCAGTGTATATACAAGAAATGTACTTCAAAAACTACACATTTTCATTGTATATACAAGAAATATACATCAAAAACTACACATTTTCATTGTATATACAAGAAATGTACTTCAAAAACTACACATTTTCATTGTATATACAAGAAATAAACTTCAAAAACTACACATTTTCAGTGTATATACAAGAAATGTACTTCAAAAACTACACATTTTCATTGTATATACAAGAAATATACATCAAAAACTACACATTTTCATTGTATATACAAGAAATGTACTTCAAAAACTACACATTTTCATTGTATATACAAGAAATGTACTTCAAAAACTTACACATTTTCATTGTATATACAAGAAATATACATCAAAAACTACACATTTTCATTGTATATACAAGAAATATACATCAAAAACTACACATTTTCATTGTATATACAAGAAATGTACTTCGAAAACTTACACATTTTCATTTTATATACAAGAAATGTACTTCAAAAACTACACATTTTCAGTGTACACTCAAGAAATGTACATCAAAACATACACATTTTCATTGTACACTCGTAAAATGTACATCAAAACCTACACATTTTCATTGGACACTCATAAAATGTACATCAAAACCTACACATTTTCATTGTACATACAAGAAATGTACCTATAAAACTTACACATTTTCATTGTATATACAAGAAATGTACTTCAAAAACTACACATTTTCAGTGTACACTAAAGAAATGTACATCAAAACATACACATTTTCATTGTACACTCATAAAATGTACATCAAAACCTACACATTTTCATTGGACACTCAAGAAATGTACATCAAAACCTACACATTTTCATTGCATATACAAGAAATGTACTTCAAAAACTACACATTTTCAGTGTACACTAAAGAAATGTACTTCAAAACCTACACATTTTCATTGGACACTCAAGAAATGTACATCAAAACCTACACATTTTCATTGGACACTCAAGAAATGTACATCAAAACATACACATTTTCATTGAACACTCATAAAATGTACATCAAAACCTACACATTTTCATTGGACACTCATAAAATGTACATCAAAACTTACACATTTTCATTGTATATACAAGAAATGTACTTCAAAAACTTACAAATTTTCATTGTATATACAAGAAATATACATAAAAAACTACACATTTTCATTGTATATACAAGAAATGTACTTCAAAAACTTACACATTTTCATTGTATATACAAGAAATGTACTTCAAAAACTTACACATCTTCATTGTATATACAAGAAATGTACTTCAAAAACTACAAATTTTCAGTGTACACTTAAGAAATGTACTTCAAAAACTTACACATTTTCATTGTATATACAAGAAATGTACTTCAAAGACTTACACATTTTCATTGTATATACAAGAAATGTACTTCAAAAACTACACATTTTCATTGTATATACAAGAAATGTACTTCAAAAACTTACACATTTTCGTATTATATACAAGAAATGTACTTCAAAAACTTACACATTTTCATTGTATATACAAGAAATGTACTTCAAAAACTTACACATTTTCATTGTATATACAAGAAATATAGATAAAAAACTACACATTTTCATTGTATATACAAGAAATATACATCAAAAACTACACATTTTCATTGTATATACAAGAAATGTACTTCAAAAACTTACACATTTTCATTGTATATACAAGAAATGTACTTCAAAAACTACACATTTTCAGTGTACACTCAAGAAATGTACATCAAAACATACACATTTTCATTGTACACTCATAAAATGTACATCAAAACCTACACATTTTCATTGGACACTCATAAAATGTACATCAAAACCTACACATTTTCATTGTATATACAAGAAATGTACTTCAAAAACTTACACATTTTCATTGTATATACAAGAAATGTACTTCAAAAACTACACATTTTCAGTGTACACTAAAGAAATGTACATCAAAACATACTCATTTTCATTGTACACTCATAAAATGTACATCAAAACCTACACATTTTCATTGGACACTCAAGAAATGTACATCAAAACCTACACATTTTCATTGTATATACAAGAAATGTACTTCAAAAACTACACATTTTCAGTGTACACTAAAGAAATGTACATCAAAACCTACACATTTTCATTGGACACTCAAGAAATGTACATCAAAACCTACACATTTTCATTGGACACTCAAGAAATGTACATCAAAACACACACATTTTCACTGTACACTCATAAAATGTACATCAAAACCTACACATTTTCATTGGACACTCATAAAATGTACATCAAAACTTACACATTTTCATTGTATATACAAGAAATGTACTTCAAAAACTTACACATTTTCATTGTATATACAAGAAATATACATCCAAAACAACACATTTTCATTGTATATACAAGAAAAGTACTTCAAAAACTTACACATTTTCATTGTATATACAAGAAATGTACTTCAAAAACTACACATTTTCAGTGTATATACAAGAAATGTACTTCAAAAACTACACATTTTCATTGTATATACAAGAAATGTACTTCAAAAACTACACATTTTCATTGTATATACAAGAAATGTACTTAAAAATCTTACACATTTTCAGTGTATATACAAGAAATGTACTTCAAAAACTACACATTTTCATTGTATATACAAGAAATATACATCAAAAACTACACATTTTCATTGTATATACAAGAAATGTACTTCAAAAACTACACATTTTCATTGTATATACAAGAAATGTACTTCAAAAACTACACATTTTCAGTGTATATACAAGAAATGTACTTCAATAAACTACACATTTTCATTGTATATACAAGAAATATACATCAAAAACTACACATTTTCATTGTATATACAAGAAATGTACTTCAAAAACTACACATTTTCATTGTATATACAAGAAATGTACTTCAAAAACTTACACATTTTCATTGTATATACAAGAAATATACATCAAAAACTACACATTTTCATTGTATATACAAGAAATATACATCAAAAACTACACATTTTCATTGTATATACAAGAAATGTACTTCAAAAACTTACACATTTTTATTGTATATACAAGAAATGTACTTCAAAAACTACACATTTTCATTGTACACTCAAGAAATGTACATCAAAACATACACATTTTCATTGTACACTCATAAAATGTACATCAAAACCTACACATTTTCATTGGACACTCATAAAATGTACATCAAAACCTACACATTTTCATTGTATATACAAGAAATGTACATCAAAACCTACACATTTTCATTGTATATACAAGAAATGTACTTCAAAAACCTACACATTTTCATTGTATATACAAGAAATGTACTTCAAAAACTTACACATTTTCATTGTATATACAAGAAATGTACTTCATAAACTACACATTTTCATTGTATATACAAGAAATGTACTTCAAAAACTTACACATTTTCATTATATAGACAAGAAATGTACTTCAAAAACTACACATTTTCAGTGTAACCTCAAGAAATGTACATCAAAACATACACATTTTCATTGTACACTCATAAAATGTACATCAAAACATACACATTTTCATTGTACACTCAAGAAATGTACATCAAAACCTACACATTTTCATTGGACACTCATAAAACGTACATCAAAACCTACACATTTTCATTGTATATACAAGAAATGTACTTCAAAAACTACACATTTTCAGTGTACACTAAAGACATGTACATCAAAACATACACATTTTCATTGTACACTCATAAAATGTACATCAAAACCTACACATTTTCATTGGACACTCAAGAAATGTACATCAAAACCTACACATTTTCATTGTATATACAAGAAATGTACTTCAAAAACTACACATTTTCATTGTATATACAAGAAATGTACTTCAAAAACTTACACATTTTCATTGTATATACAAGAAATATACATCAAAAACTACACATTTTCATTGTATATACAAGAAATATACATCAAAAACTACACATTTTCATTGTATATACAAGAAATGTACTTCGAAAACTTACACATTTTCATTTTATATACAAGAAATGTACTTCAAAAACTACACATTTTCAGTGTACACTCAAGAAATGTACATCAAAACATACACATTTTCATTGTACACTCGTAAAATGTACATCAAAACCTACACATTTTCATTGGACACTCATAAAATGTACATCAAAACCTACACATTTTCATTGTACATACAAGAAATGTACCTCGAAAACTTACACATTTTCATTGTATATACAAGAAATGTACTTCAAAAACTACACATTTTCGGTGTACACTAAAGAAATGTACATCAAAACATACACATTTTCATTGTACACTCATAAAATGTACATCAAAACCTACACATTTTCATTGGACACTCAAGAAATGTACATCAAAACCTACACATTTTCAT
This sequence comes from Tenodera sinensis, assembly GCA_030765045.1. Lineage (NCBI taxonomy): Eukaryota > Metazoa > Arthropoda > Insecta > Mantodea > Mantidae > Tenodera > Tenodera sinensis. The sequence goes on along the minus strand of CM060970.1, from coordinate 108,874,996 downwards.
TGCATATACAAGAAATGTACTTCAAAAACTACACATTTTCAGTGTACACTAAAGAAATGTACTTCAAAACCTACACATTTTCATTGGACACTCAAGAAATGTACATCAAAACCTACACATTTTCATTGGACACTCAAGAAATGTACATCAAAACATACACATTTTCATTGAACACTCATAAAATGTACATCAAAACCTACACATTTTCATTGGACACTCATAAAATGTACATCAAAACTTACACATTTTCATTGTATATACAAGAAATGTACTTCAAAAACTTACAAATTTTCATTGTATATACAAGAAATATACATAAAAAACTACACATTTTCATTGTATATACAAGAAATGTACTTCAAAAACTTACACATTTTCATTGTATATACAAGAAATGTACTTCAAAAACTTACACATCTTCATTGTATATACAAGAAATGTACTTCAAAAACTACACATTTTCAGTGTACACTTAAGAAATGTACTTCAAAAACTTACACATTTTCATTGTATATACAAGAAATGTACTTCAAAGACTTACACATTTTCATTGTATATACAAGAAATGTACTTCAAAAACTACACATTTTCATTGTATATACAAGAAATGTACTTCAAAAACTTACACATTTTCGTATTATATACAAGAAATGTACTTCAAAAACTTACACATTTTCATTGTATATACAAGAAATGTACTTCAAAAACTTACACATTTTCATTGTATATACAAGAAATATAGATAAAAAACTACACATTTTCATTGTATATACAAGAAATATACATCAAAAACTACACATTTTCATTGTATATACAAGAAATGTACTTCAAAAACTTACACATTTTCATTGTATATACAAGAAATGTACTTCAAAAACTACACATTTTCAGTGTACACTCAAGAAATGTACATCAAAACATACACATTTTCATTGTACACTCATAAAATGTACATCAAAACCTACACATTTTCATTGGACACTCATAAAATGTACATCAAAACCTACACATTTTCATTGTATATACAAGAAATGTACTTCAAAAACTTACACATTTTCATTGTATATACAAGAAATGTACTTCAAAAACTACACATTTTCAGTGTACACTAAAGAAATGTACATCAAAACATACTCATTTTCATTGTACACTCATAAAATGTACATCAAAACCTACACATTTTCATTGGACACTCAAGAAATGTACATCAAAACCTACACGTTTTCATTGTATATACAAGAAATGTACTTCAAAAACTACACATTTTCAGTGTACACTAAAGAAATGTACATCAAAACCTACACATTTTCATTGGACACTCAAGAAATGTACATCAAAACCTACACATTTTCATTGGACACTCAAGAAATGTACATCAAAACACACACATTTTCACTGTACACTCATAAAATGTACATCAAAACCTACACATTTTCATTGGACACTCATAAAATGTACATCAAAACTTACACATTTTCATTGTATATACAAGAAATGTACTTCAAAAACTTACACATTTTCATTGTATATACAAGAAATATACATCCAAAACAACACATTTTCATTGTATATACAAGAAATGTACTTCAAAAACTTACACATTTTCATTGTATATACAAGAAATGTACTTCAAAAACTACACATTTTCAGTGTACACTAAAGAAATGTACATCAAAACATACACATTTTCATTGTACACTCATAAAATGTACATCAAAACCTACACATTTTCATTGGACACTCAAGAAATGTACATCAAAACCTACACATTTTCATTGCATATACAAGAAATGTACTTCAAAAACTACACATTTTCAGTGTACACTAAAGAAATGTACTTCAAAACCTACACATTTTCATTGGACACTCAAGAAATGTACATCAAAACCTACACATTTTCATTGGACACTCAAGAAATGTACATCAAAACATACACATTTTCATTGAACACTCATAAAATGTACATCAAAACCTACACATTTTCATTGGACACTCATAAAATGTACATCAAAACTTACACATTTTCATTGTATATACAAGAAATGTACTTCAAAAACTTACAAATTTTCATTGTATATACAAGAAATATACATAAAAAACTACACATTTTCATTGTATATACAAGAAATGTACTTCAAAAACTTACACATTTTCATTGTATATACAAGAAATGTACTTCAAAAACTTACACATCTTCATTGTATATACAAGAAATGTACTTCAAAAACTACACATTTTCAGTGTACACTTAAGAAATGTACTTCAAAAACTTACACATTTTCATTGTATATACAAGAAATGTACTTCAAAGACTTACACATTTTCATTGTATATACAAGAAATGTACTTCAAAAACTACACATTTTCATTGTATATACAAGAAATGTACTTCAAAAACTTACACATTTTCGTATTATATACAAGAAATGTACTTCAAAAACTTAAACATTTTCATTGTATATACAAGAAATGTACTTCAAAAACTTACACATTTTCATTGTATATACAAGAAATATAGATAAAAAACTACACATTTTCATTGTATATACAAGAAATATACATCAAAAACTACACATTTTCATTGTATATACAAGAAATGTACTTCAAAAACTTACACATTTTCATTGTATATACAAGAAATGTACTTCAAAAACTACACATTTTCAGTGTACACTCAAGAAATGTACATCAAAACATACACATTTTCATTGTACACTCATAAAATGTACATCAAAACCTACACATTTTCATTGGACACTCATAAAATGTACATCAAAACCTACACATTTTCATTGTATATACAAGAAATGTACTTCAAAAACTTACACATTTTCATTGTATATACAAGAAATGTACTTCAAAAACTACACATTTTCAGTGTACACTAAAGAAATGTACATCAAAACATACTCATTTTCATTGTACACTCATAAAATGTACATCAAAACCTACACATTTTCATTGGACACTCAAGAAATGTACATCAAAACCTACACATTTTCATTGTATATACAAGAAATGTACTTCAAAAACTACACATTTTCAGTGTACACTAAAGAAATGTACATCAAAACCTACACATTTTCATTGGACACTCAAGAAATGTACATCAAAACCTACACATTTTCATTGGACACTCAAGAAATGTACATCAAAACACACACATTTTCACTGTACACTCATAAAATGTACATCAAAACCTACACATTTTCATTGGACACTCATAAAATGTACATCAAAACTTACACATTTTCATTGTATATACAAGAAATGTACTTCAAAAACTTACACATTTTCATTGTATATACAAGAAATATACATCCAAAACAACACATTTTCATTGTATATACAAGAAATGTACTTCAAAAACTTACACATTTTCATTGTATATACAAGAAATGTACTTCAAAAACTACACATTTTCAGTGTACACTAAAGAAATGTACATCAAAACATACTCATTTTCATTGTACACTCATAAAATGTACATCAAAACCTACACATTTTCATTGGACACTCAAGAAATGTACATCAAAACCTACACATTTTCATTGTATATACAAGAAATGTACTTCAAAAACTACACATTTTCAGTGTACACTAAAGAAATGTACATCAAAACCTACACATTTTCATTGGACACTCAAGAAATGTACATCAAAACCTACACATTTTCATTGGACACTCAAGAAATGTACATCAAAACACACACATTTTCACTGTACACTCATAAAATGTACATCAAAACCTACACATTTTCATTGGACACTCATAAAATGTACATCAAAACTTACACATTTTCATTGTATATACAAGAAATGTACTTCAAAAACTTACACATTTTCATTGTATATACAAGAAATATACATCCAAAACAACACATTTTCATTGTATATACAAGAAATGTACTTCAAAAACTTACACATTTTCATTGTATATACAAGAAATGTACTTCAAAAACTACACATTTTCAGTGTATATACAAGAAATGTACTTCAAAAGCTACACATTTTCATTGTATATACAAGAAATGTACTTCAAAAACTACACATTTTCATTGTATATACAAGAAATGTACTTAAAAATCTTACACATTTTCAGTGTATATACAAAAAATGTACTTCAAAAACTACACATTTTCATTGTATATACAAGAAATATACATCAAAAACTACACATTTTCATTGTATATACAAGAAATGTACTTCAAAAACTACACATTTTCATTGTATATACAAGAAATGTACTTCAAAAACTACACATTTTCAGTGTATATACAAGAAATGTACTTCAAAAACTACACATTTTCATTGTATATACAAGAAATATACATCAAAAACTACACATTTTCATTGTATATACAAGAAATGTACTTCAAAAACTACACATTTTCATTGTATATACAAGAAATGTACTTCAAAAACTTACACATTTTCATTGTATATACAAGAAATATACATCAAAAACTACACATTTTCATTGTATATACAAGAAATATACATCAAAAACTACACATTTTCATTGTATATACAAGAAATGTACTTCAAAAACTTACACATTTTTATTGTATATACAAGAAATGTACTTCAAAAACTACACATTTTCATTGTACACTCAAGAAATGTACATCAAAACATACACATTTTCATTGTACACTCATAAAATGTACATCAAAACCTACACATTTTCATTGGACACTCATAAAATGTACATCAAAACCTACACATTTTCATTGTATATACAAGAAATGTACATCAAAACCTACACATTTTCATTGTATATACAAGAAATGTACTTCAAAAACCTACACATTTTCATTGTATATACAAGAAATGTACTTCAAAAACTTACACATTTTCATTGTATATACAAGAAATGTACTTCATAAACTACACATTTTCATTGTATATACAAGAAATGTACTTCAAAAACTTACACATTTTCATTATATAGACAAGAAATGTACTTCAAAAACTACACATTTTCAGTGTAACCTCAAGAAATGTACATCAAAACATACACATTTTCATTGTACACTCATAAAATGTACATCAAAACATACACATTTTCATTGTACACTCAAGAAATGTACATCAAAACCTACACATTTTCATTGGACACTCATAAAACGTACATCAAAACCTACACATTTTCATTGTATATACAAGAAATGTACTTCAAAAACTACACATTTTCAGTGTACACTAAAGACATGTACATCAAAACATACACATTTTCATTGTACACTCATAAAATGTACATCAAAACCTACGCATTTTCATTGGACACTCAAGAAATGTACATCAAAACCTACACATTTTCATTGTATATACAAGAAATGTACTTCAAAAACTACACATTTTCATTGTATATACAAGAAATGTACTTCAAAAACTTACACATTTTCATTGTATATACAAGAAATATACATCAAAAACTACACATTTTCATTGTATATACAAGAAATATACATCAAAAACTACACATTTTCATTGTATATACAAGAAATGTACTTCGAAAACTTACACATTTTCATTTTATATACAAGAAATGTACTTCAAAAACTACACATTTTCAGTGTACACTCAAGAAATGTACATCAAAACATACACATTTTCATTGTACACTCGTAAAATGTACATCAAAACCTACACATTTTCATTGGACACTCATAAAATGTACATCAAAACCTACACATTTTCATTGTACATACAAGAAATGTACCTCGAAAACTTACACATTTTCATTGTATATACAAGAAATGTACTTCAAAAACTACACATTTTCAGTGTACACTAAAGAAATGTACATCAAAACATACACATTTTCATTGTACACTCATAAAATGTACATCAAAACCTACACATTTTCATTGGACACTCAAGAAATGTACATCAAAACCTACACATTTTCATTGCATATACAAGAAATGTACTTCAAAAACTACACATTTTCAGTGTACACTAAAGAAATGTACTTCAAAACCTACACATTTTCATTGGACACTCAAGAAATGTACATCAAAACCTACACATTTTCATTGGACACTCAAGAAATGTACATCAAAACATACACATTTTCATTGAACACTCATAAAATGTACATCAAAACCTACACATTTTCATTGGACACTCATAAAATGTACATCAAAACTTACACATTTTCATTGTATATACAAGAAATGTACTTCAAAAACTTACAAATTTTCATTGTATATACAAGAAATATACATAAAAAACTACACATTTTCATTGTATATACAAGAAATGTACTTCAAAAACTTACACATTTTCATTGTATATACAAGAAATGTACTTCAAAAACTTACACATCTTCATTGTATATACAAGAAATGTACTTCAAAAACTACACATTTTCAGTGTACACTTAAGAAATGTACTTCAAAAACTTACACATTTTCATTGTATATACAAGAAATGTACTTCAAAGACTTACACATTTTCATTGTATATACAAGAAATGTACTTCAAAAACTACACATTTTCATTGTATATACAAGAAATGTACTTCAAAAACTTACACATTTTCGTATTATATACAAGAAATGTACTTCAAAAACTTACACATTTTCATTGTATATACAAGAAATGTACTTCAAAAACTTACACATTTTCATTGTATATACAAGAAATATAGATAAAAAACTACACATTTTCATTGTATATACAAGAAATATACATCAAAAACTACACATTTTCATTGTATATACAAGAAATGTACTTCAAAAACTTACACATTTTCATTGTATATACAAGAAATGTACTTCAAAAACTACACATTTTCAGTGTACACTCAAGAAATGTACATCAAAACATACACATTTTCATTGTACACTCATAAAATGTACATCAAAACCTACACATTTTCATTGGACACTCATAAAATGTACATCAAAACCTACACATTTTCATTGTATATACAAGAAATGTACTTCAAAAACTTACACATTTTCATTGTATATACAAGAAATGTACTTCAAAAACTACACATTTTCAGTGTACACTAAAGAAATGTACATCAAAACATACTCATTTTCATTGTACACTCATAAAATGTACATCAAAACCTACACATTTTCATTGGACACTCAAGAAATGTACATCAAAACCTACACATTTTCATTGTATATACAAGAAATGTACTTCAAAAACTACACATTTTCAGTGTACACTAAAGAAATGTACATCAAAACCTACACATTTTCATTGGACACTCAAGAAATGTACATCAAAACCTACACATTTTCATTGGACACTCAAGAAATGTACATCAAAACACACACATTTTCACTGTACACTCATAAAATGTACATCAAAACCTACACATTTTCATTGGACACTCATAAAATGTACATCAAAACTTACACATTTTCATTGTATATACAAGAAATGTACTTCAAAAACTTACACATTTTCATTGTATATACAAGAAATATACATCCAAAACAACACATTTTCATTGTATATACAAGAAATGTACTTCAAAAACTTACACATTTTCATTGTATATACAAGAAATGTACTTCAAAAACTACACATTTTCAGTGTATATACAAGAAATGTACTTCAAAAACTACACATTTTCATTGTATATACAAGAAATGTACTTCAAAAACTACACATTTTCATTGTATATACAAGAAATGTACTTAAAAATCTTACACATTTTCAGTGTATATACAAGAAATGTACTTCAAAAACTACACATTTTCATTGTATATACAAGAAATATACATCAAAAACTACACATTTTCATTGTATATACAAGAAATGTACTTCAAAAACTACACATTTTCATTGTATTTACAAGAAATGTACTTCAAAAACTACACATTTTCAGTGTATATACAAGAAATGTACTTCAAAAACTACACATTTTCATTGTATATACAAGAAATATACATCAAAAACTACACATTTTCATTGTATATACAAGAAATGTACTTCAAAAACTACACATTTTCATTGTATATACAAGAAATGTACTTCAAAAACTTACACATTTTCATTGTATATACAAGAAATATACATCAAAAACTACACATTTTCATTGTATATACAAGAAATATACATCAAAAACTACACATTTTCATTGTATATACAAGAAATGTACTTCAAAAACTTACACATTTTTATTGTATATACAAGAAATGTACTTCAAAAACTACACATTTTCATTGTACACTCAAGAAATGTACATCAAAACATACACATTTTCATTGTACACTCATAAAATGTACATCAAAACCTACACATTTTCATTGGACACTCATAAAATGTACATCAAAACCTACACATTTTCATTGTATATACAAGAAATGTACATCAAAACCTACACATTTTCATTGTATATACAAGAAATGTACTTCAAAAACCTACACATTTTCATTGTATATACAAGAAATGTACTTCAAAAACTTACACATTTTCATTGTATATACAAGAAATGTACTTCATAAACTACACATTTTCATTGTATATACAAGAAATGTACTTCAAAAACTTACACATTTTCATTATATAGACAAGAAATGTACTTCAAAAACTACACATTTTCAGTGTAACCTCAAGAAATGTACATCAAAACATACATATTTTCATTGTACACTCATAAAATGTACATCAAAACATACACATTTTCATTGTACACTCAAGAAATGTACATCAAAACCTACACATTTTCATTGGACACTCATAAAACGTACATCAAAACCTACACATTTTCATTGTATATACAAGAAATGTACTTCAAAAACTACACATTTTCAGTGTACACTAAAGACATGTACATCAAAACATACACATTTTCATTGTACACTCATAAAATGTACATCAAAACCTACACATTTTCATTGTATATACAAGAAATGTACTTCAAAAACTACACATTTTCAGTGTACACTAAAGAAATGTACATCAAAACCTACACATTTTCATTGGACACTCAAGAAATGTACATCAAAACCTACACATTTTCATTGGACACTCAAGAAATGTACATCAAAACCTACACATTTTCATTGGACACTCAAGAAATGTACATCAAAACATACACATTTTCATTTTACACTCATAAAATGTACATCAAAACCTACACATTTTCATTGGACACTCATAAAATGTACATCAAAACTTACACATTTTCATTGTATATACAAGAAATGTACTTCAAAAACTTACACATTTTCATTGTATATACAGAAATATACATAAAAAACTACACATTTTCATTGTATATACAAGAAATGTACTTCAAAAACTTACACATTTTCATTGTATATACAAGAAATGTTCTTCAAAAACTACACATTCTCAGTGTATATACAAGAAATGTACTTCAAAAACTACACATTTTCATTGTATATACAAGAAATGTACTTCAAAAACTACACATTTTCATTGTATATACAAGAAATGTACTTCAAAAACTTACACATTTTCAGTGTATATACAAGAAATGTACTTCAAAAACTACACATTTTCATTGTATATACAAGAAATATACATCAAAAACTACACATTTTCATTGTATATACAAGAAATGTACTTCAAAAACTACACATTTTCATTGTATATACAAGAAATGTACTTCAAAAACTACACATTTTCAGTATATATACAAGAAATGTACTTCAAAAACTACACATTTTCAGTATATATACAAGAAATGTACTTCAAAAACTACACATTTTCATTGTATATACAAGAAATATACATCAAAAACTACACATTTTCATTGTATATACAAGAAATGTACTTCAAAAACTACACATTTTCATTGTATATACAAGAAATGTACTTCAAAAACTACACATTTTCAGTGTATATACAAGAAATGTACTTCAAAAACTACACATTTTCATTGTATATACAAGAAATATACATCAAAAACTACACATTTTCATTGTATATACAAGAAATGTACTTCAAAAACTACACATTTTCATTGTATATACAAGAAATGTACTTCAAAAACTTACACATTTTCATTGTATATACAAGAAATATACATCAAAAACTACACATTTTCATTGTATATACAAGAAATATACATCAAAAACTACACATTTTCATTGTATATACAAGAAATGTACTTCAAAAACTTACACATTTTTATTGTATATACAAGAAATGTACTTCAAAAACTACACATTTTCATTGTACACTCAAGAAATGTACATCAAAACATACACATTTTCATTGTACACTCATAAAATGTACATCAAAACCTACACATTTTCATTGGACACTCATAAAATGTACATCAAAACCTACACATTTTCATTGTATATACAAGAAATGTACATCAAAACCTACACATTTTCATTGTATATACAAGAAATATACTTCAAAAACCTACACATTTTCATTGTATATACAAGAAATGTACTTCAAAAACTTACACATTTTCATTGTATATACAAGAAATGTACTTCAAAAACTTACACATTTTCATTGTATATACAAGAAATGTACTTCAAAAACTACACATTTTCATTGTATATACAAGAAATGTACATCAAAACCTACACATTTTCATTGTATATACAAGAAATGTACTTCAAAAACCTACACATTTTCATTGTATATACAAGAAATGTACTTCAAAAACTTACACATTTTCATTGTATATTCAAGAAATGTACATAAAAAACTACACATTTTCATTGTACACTCAAGAAATGTACATAAAAACTACAAATTTTCATTGTACACTCAAGAAATGTACATAAAAACTAACACATTTTCATTGTATATGCAAGAAATGTACATAAAAAACTACACATTTTCAGGGTACACTCAAGAAATATACATAAAAAACTACACATTTTCATTGTAAATACAAGAAATGTACACAAAAAACTACACATTTTCATTGTATATACCAAAAATGTATATCAAAAACTACACATTTTCATTGTATATACAAGAAATGTACATAAAAACTACACATTTTCTTTGTACATTCAAGAAATGTACATCAAAACATACACATTTTGAGTGTACATTCAAGAAATATACATCAAAACATACACATTTTCATTGTACATACCAGAAATGTACATCAAAACATACACATTTTCATTGTACATACCAGAAATGTACATCATAACATACACATTTTCATTGTACATACCAGAAATGTACATCAAAACATACACATTTTCATTGTACATTCAAGAAATGTACATCAAAACATACACACTTTGAGTGTACATTCAAGAAATGTACTTCAAAAACTACACATTTTCATTGTACATTCAAGAAATGTACATCAAAACATACACATTTTCATTGTATATACCAGAAATGTACTTCAAAAACTACACATTTTAAGTGTACACTCAAGAAATGTACATCAAAACATACACATTTTCATTGTACATTCAAGAAATGTACATCAAAACATACACATTTTAAGTGTACACTCAAGAAATGTACGTCAAAACATACACATTTTCAGTGTACACTCAAGAAATGTACATCAAAACATACACATTTTCATTGTACATTCAAGAAATGTACATCAAAACATACACATTTTCATTGTACATCCCAGAAATGTATTTCAAAAACTACACATTTTAAGTGTACACTCAAGAAATGTACATCAAAACATACACATTTTAAGTGTACACTCAAGAAATGTACATATAAACATACACATTTTCACTGTACATTCAAGAAATGTACATCAAAAACTACACATTTTCATTGTACTTTCAAGAAATGTACATAAAAACTACACATTTTCATTGTAAATACAAGAAATGTACATAAAAAACTACACATTTTCATTGTACACTCAAGAAGTGTACATAAAAACTACAAATTTTAATTGTACACTCAAGAAATGTACATAAAAACTAACACATTTTCATTGTATATACAAGAAATGTACATAAAAAACTACACATTTTCAGTGTACACTCAAGAAATATACATAAAAAGCTACACATTTTCATTGTAAATACAAGAAATGTACACAAAAAACTACACATTTTCATTGTATATACCAAAAATGTATATCAAAAACTACACATTTTCATTGTATATACAAGAAATGTACATAAAAACTACACATTTTCATTGTACATTCAAGAAATGTACATCAAAACATACACATTTTGAGAGTACATTCAAGAAATATACATCAAAACATACACATTTTCATTGTACATACCAGAAATGTACATCAAAACATACACATTTTCATTGTACATACCAGAAATGTACATCATAACATACACATTTTCATTGTACATACCAGAAATGTACATCAAAACATACACATTTTCATTGTACATCCCAGAAATGTACTTCAAAAACTACACATTTTAAGTGTACACTCTAGAAATGTACATCAAAACTACACATTTTCATTGTATATACAAGAAATGTACTTCAAAAACTTACACATTTTCATTGTATATACAAGAAATGTACTTCAAAAACTTACACATTTTCATTGTATATACAAGAAATGTACTTCAAAAACTTACACATTTTCATTGTATATACAAGAAATGTACTTCAAAAACTTACACATTTTCATTGTATATACAAGAAATGTACTTCAAAAACTTACACATTTTCATTGTATATACAAGAAATGTACATCAAAAACTACACATTTTCATTGTATATACAAGAAATGTACTTCAAAAACTTACACATTTTCATTGTATATACAAGAAATGTACTTCAAAAACTTACACATTTTCATTGTATATACAAGAAATGTACTTCAAAAACTACACATTTTCATTGTATATACAAGAAATATACATCAAAAACTACACATTTTCATTGTATATACAAGAAATGTACTTCAAAAACTTACACATTTTCATTGTATATACAAGAAATGTACTTCAAAAACTTACACATTTTCATTGTATATACAAGAAATGTACTTCAAAAACTACACATTTTCATTGTATATACAAGAAATATACATCAAAAGTTACACATTTTCATTGTATATACAAGAAATGTACTTCAAAAACTACACATTTTCATTGTATATACAAGAAATATACATGAAAAACTACACATTTTCATTGTGTATACAAGAAATGTACTTCAAAAACTTACACATTTTCATTGTATATACAAGAAATATACATCAAAAACTACACATTTTCATTGTATATACAAGAAATGTACTTCAAAAACTTACACATTTTCATTGTATATACAAGAAATGTACTTCAAAAACTTACACATTTTCATTGTATATACAAGAAATGTACTTCAAAAACTACACATTTTCATTGTATATACAAGAAATATACATCAAAAACTACACATTTTCATTGTATATACAAGAAATGTACTTCAAAAACTTACACATTTTCATTGTATATACAAGAAATATACATTAAAAACTACACATTCTCATTGTATATACAAGAAATGTACTTCAAAAACTTACACATTTTCATTGTATATACAAGAAATGTACTTCAAAAACTTACACATTTTCATTGTATATACAAGAAACGTACTTCAAAAACTACACATTTTCAGTGTATATACAAGAAATATACATAAAAAACTACACATTTTCATTGTATATACAAGAAATATACATCAAAAACTACACATTTTCAGTGTATATACAAGAAATGTACTTCAAAAACTTACACATTTTCATTGTATATACAAGAAATATACATAAAAAACTACACATTTTCATTGTATATACAAGAAATGTACTTCAAAAACTTACACATTTTCATTGTATATACAAGAAATGTTCTTCAAAAACTTACACATTTTCATTGTATATACAAGAAATGTACTTCAAAAACTTACACATTTTCATTGTATATACAAGAAATGTACTTCAAAAACTTACACATTTTCATTGTATATACAAGAAATGTACATCAAAAACTTACACATTTTCATTGTATATACAAGAAATGTACATCAAAAATTTACACATTTTCATTGTATATACAAGAAATGTACTTCAAAAACTACACATTTTCACTGTATATACAAGAAATATACATCAAAATCTACACATTTTCATTGTATATACAAGAAATGTACTTCAAAAACTTACACATTTTCTTTGTATATACAAGAAATGTACTTCAAAAACTTACACATTTTCATTGTATATACAAGAAATATACATCAAAAACTACACATTTTCATTGTATATACAAGAAATGTACTTCAAAAACTTACACATTTTCATTGTATATACAAGAAATGTACTTCAAAAACTACACATTTTCAGTGTACACTCAAGAAATGTACATCAAAACATACACATTTTCATTGTACACTCATAAAATGTACATCAAAACCTACACATTTTCATTGGACACTCATAAAATGTACATCAAAACCTACACATTTTCATTGTATATACAAGAAATGTACCTCAAAAACTTACACATTTTCATTGTATATACAAGAAATGTACTTCAAAAACTACACATTTTCAGTGTACACTAAAGAAATGTACATCAAAACATACACATTTTCATTGTACACTCATAAAATGTACATCAAAACCTACACATTTTCATTGGACACTCAAGAAATGTACATCAAAACCTACACATTTTCATTGTATATACAAGAAATGTACTTCAAAAACTACACATTTTCAGTGTACACTAAAGAAATGTACTTCAAAACCTACACATTTTCATTGGACACTCAAGAAATGTACATCAAAACCTACACATTTTCATTGGACACTCAAGAAATGTACATCAAAACATACACATTTTCATTGAACACTCATAAAATGTACATCAAAACCTACACATTTTCATTGGACACTCATAAAATGTACATCAAAACTTACACATTTTCATTGTATATACAAGAAATGTACTTCAAAAACTTACACATTTTCATTGTATATACAAGAAATATACATCAAAAACTACACATTTTCATTGTATATACAAGAAATGTACTTCAAAAACTTACACATTTTCATTGTATATACAAGAAATGTACTTCAAAAACTTACACATTTTCATTGTATATACAAGAAATGTACTTCAAAAACTACACATTTTCAGTGTACACTCAAGAAATGTACTTCAAAAACTTACACATTTTCATTGTATATACAAGAAATGTACTTCAAAAACTTACACATTTTCATTGTATATACAAGAAATGTACTTCAAAAACTTACACATTTTCATTGTATATACAAGAAATGTACTTCAAAAACTACACATTTTCAGTGTACACTCAAGAAATGTACTTCAAAAACTTACACATTTTCATTGTATATACAAGAAATGTACTTCAAAAACTTACACATTTTCATTGTATATACAAGAAATGTACTTCAAAAACCTACACATTTTCATTGTATATACAAGAAATGTACTTCAAAAACTACACATTTTCAGTGTACACTAAAGAAATGTACTTCAAAACCTACACATTTTCATTGGACACTCAAGAAATGTACATCAAAACCTACACATTTTCATTGGACACTCAAGAAATGTACATCAAAACATACACATTTTCATTGAACACTCATAAAATGTACATCAAAACCTACACATTTTCATTGGACACTCATAAAATGTACATCAAAACTTACACATTTTCATTGTATATACAAGAAATGTACTTCAAAAACTTACACATTTTCATTGTATATACAAGAAATATACATCAAAAACTACACATTTTCATTGTATATACAAGAAATGTACTTCAAAAACTTACACATTTTCATTGTATATACAAGAAATGTACTTCAAAAACTTACACATTTTCATTGTATATACAAGAAATGTACTTCAAAAACTACACATTTTCAGTGTACACTCAAGAAATGTACTTCAAAAACTTACACATTTTCATTGTATATACAAGAAATGTACTTCAAAAACTTACACATTTTCATTGTATATACAAGAAATGTACTTCAAAAACTTACACATTTTCATTGTATATACAAGAAATGTACTTCAAAAACTACACATTTTCAGTGTACACTCAAGAAATGTACTTCAAAAACTTACACATTTTCATTGTATATACAAGAAATGTACTTCAAAAACTTACACATTTTCATTGTATATACAAGAAATGTACTTCAAAAACTTACACATTTTCATTGTATATACAAGAAATGTACTTCAAAAACTTACACATTTTCATTGTATATACAAGAAATGTACTTCAAAAACTACACATTTTCAGTGTACACTCAAGAAATGTACTTCAAAAACTTACACATTTTCATTGTATATACAAGAAATGTACTTCAAAAACTTACACATTTTCATATTATATACAAGAAATGTACTTCAAAAAACTTACACATTTTCATTGTATATACAAGAAATGTACTTCAAAAACTTACACATTTTCATTGTATATACAAGAAATATAGATAAAAAACTACACATTTTCATTGTATATACAAGAAATATACATCAAAAACTACACATTTTCATTGTATATACAAGAAATGTACTTCAAAAACTTACACATTTTCATTGTATATACAAGAAATATACATCAAAAACTACACATTTTCACTGTATATACAAGAAATGTACTTCAAAAACTTACACATTTTCATTGTATATACAAGAAATGTACTTCAAAAACTTACACATTTTCATTGTATATACAAGAAATGTACTTCAAAAACTACACATTTTCATTGTATATACAAGAAATATACATCAAAAACTACACATTTTCATTGTATATACAAGAAATGTACTTCAAAAACTTACACATTTTCATTGTATATACAAGAAATGTACTTCAAAAACTTACACATTTTCATTGTATATACAAGAAATATACATAAAAAACTACACATTTTCATTGTATATACAAGAAATGTACTTCAAAAACTTACACATTTTCATTGTATATACAAGAAATGTACTTCAAAAACTTACACATTTTCATTGTATATACAAGAAACGTACTTCAAAAACTACACATTTTCAGTGTATATACAAGAAATATACATCAAAAACTACACATTTTCATTGTATATACAAGAAATATACATCAAAAACTACACATTTTCAGTGTATATACAAGAAATGTACTTCAAAAACTTACACATTTTCATTGTATATACAAGAAATATACATAAAAAACTACACATTTTCATTGTATATACAAGAAATGTACTTCAAAAACTTACACATTTTCATTGTATATACAAGAAATGTTCTTCAAAAACTTACACATTTTCATTGTATATACAAGAAATGTACTTCAAAAACTTACACATTTTCATTGTATATACAAGAAATGTACTTCAAAAACTTACACATTTTCATTGTATATACAAGAAATGTACATCAAAAACTTACACATTTTCATTGTATATACAAGAAATGTACATCAAAAATTTACACATTTTCATTGTATATACAAGAAATGTACTTCAAAAACTACACATTTTAACTGTATATACAAGAAATATACATCAAAAACTACACATTTTCATTGTATATACAAGAAATGTACTTCAAAAACTTACACATTTTCTTTGTATATACAAGAAATGTACTTCAAAAACTTACACATTTTCATTGTATATACAAGAAATATACATCAAAAACTACACATTTTCATTGTATATACAAGAAATGTACTTCAAAAACTTACACATTTTCATTGTATATACAAGAAATGTACTTCAAAAACTACACATTTTCAGTGTACACTCAAGAAATGTACATCAAAACATACACATTTTCATTGTACACTCATAAAATGTACATCAAAACCTACACATTTTCATTGGACACTCATAAAATGTACATCAAAACCTACACATTTTCATTGTATATACAAGAAATGTACCTCAAAAACTTACACATTTTCATTGTATATACAAGAAATGTACTTCAAAAACTACAC
The DNA here is from genome assembly GCA_030765045.1 of Tenodera sinensis. Classification (NCBI taxonomy): domain Eukaryota; kingdom Metazoa; phylum Arthropoda; class Insecta; order Mantodea; family Mantidae; genus Tenodera; species Tenodera sinensis. The sequence goes on along the minus strand of CM060970.1, from coordinate 108,857,072 downwards.
ATTTTCAGTGTACACTAAAGAAATGTACATCAAAACATACACATTTTCATTGTACACTCATAAAATGTACATCAAAACCTACACATTTTCATTGGACACTCAAGAAATGTACATCAAAACCTACACATTTTCATTGTATATACAAGAAATGTACTTCAAAAACTACACATTTTCAGTGTACACTAAAGAAATGTACTTCAAAACCTACACATTTTCATTGGACACTCAAGAAATGTACATCAAAACCTACACATTTTCATTGGACACTCAAGAAATGTACATCAAAACATACACATTTTCATTGAACACTCATAAAATGTACATCAAAACCTACACATTTTCATTGGACACTCATAAAATGTACATCAAAACTTACACATTTTCATTGTATATACAAGAAATGTACTTCAAAAACTTACACATTTTCATTGTATATACAAGAAATATACATCAAAAACTACACATTTTCATTGTATATACAAGAAATGTACTTCAAAAACTTACACATTTTCATTGTATATACAAGAAATGTACTTCAAAAACTTACACATTTTCATTGTATATACAAGAAATATAGATAAAAAACTACACATTTTCATTGTATATACAAGAAATATACATCAAAAACTACACATTTTCATTGTATATACAAGAAATGTACTTCAAAAACTTACACATTTTCATTGTATATACAAGAAATGTACTTCAAAAACTACACATTTTCTGTGTACACTCAAGAAATGTACTTCAAAAACTTACACATTTTCATTGTATATACAAGAAATGTACTTCAAAAACTTACACATTTTCATTGTATATACAAGAAATGTACTTCAAAAACTTACACATTTTCATTGTATATACAAGAAAAGTACTTCAAAAACTACACATTTTCATTGTATATACAAGAAATGTACTTCAAAAAACTTACACATTTTCATTGTATATACAAGAAATGTACTTCAAAAACTTACACATTTTCATTGTATATACAAGAAATATAGATAAAAAACTACACATTTTCATTGTATATACAAGAAATATACATCAAAAACTACACATTTTCATTGTATATACAAGAAATGTACTTCAAAAACTTACACATTTTCATTGTATATACAAGAAATGTACTTCAAAAACTACACATTTTCTGTGTACACTCAAGAAATGTACATCAAAACATACACATTTTCATTGTACACTCATAAAATGTACATCAAAACCTACACATTTTCATTGGACACTCATAAAATGTACATCAAAACCTACACATTTTCATTGTATATACAAGGAATGTACTTCAAAAACTTACACATTTTCATTGTATATACAAGAAATGTACTTCAAAAGCTACACATTTTCAGTGTACACTAAAGAAATGTACATCAAAACATACTCATTTTCATTGTACACTCATAAAATGTACATCAAAACCTACACATTTTCATTGGACACTCAAGAAATGTACATCAAAACCTACACATTTTCATTGTATATACAAGAAATGTACTTCAAAAACTACACATTTTCAGTGTACACTAAAGAAATGTACATCAAAACCTACACATTTTCATTGGACACTCAAGAAATGTACATCAAAACCTACACATTTTCATTGGACACTCAAAAAATGTACATCAAAACATACACATTTTCACTGTACACTCATAAAATGTACATCAAAACCTACACATTTTCATTGGACACTCATAAAATGTACATCAAAACTTACACATTTTCATTGTATATACAAGAAATGTACTTCAAAAACTTACACATTTTCATTGTATATACAAGAAATATACATCAAAAACTACACATTTTCATTGTATATACAAGAAATGTACTTCAAAAACTTACACATTTTCATTGTATATACAAGAAATGTACTTCAAAAACTACACATTTTCAGTGTATATACAAGAAATGTACTTCAAAAACTACACATTTTCATTGTATATACAAGAAATGTACTTCAAAAACTACACATTTTCATTGTATATACAAGAAATGTACTTCAAAAACTTACACATTTTCAGTGTATATACAAGAAATGTACTTCAAAAACTACACATTTTCATTGTATATACAAGAAATATACATCAAAAACTACACATTTTCATTGTATATACAAGAAATGTACTTCAAAAACTACACATTTTCATTGTATATACAAGAAATGTACTTCAAAAACTACACATTTTCAGTGTATATACAAGAAATGTACTTCAAAAACTACACATTTTCATTGTATACACAAGAAATATACATCAAAAACTACACATTTTCATTGTATATACAAGAAATGTACTTCAAAAACTACACATTTTCATTGTATATACAAGAAATGTACTTCAAAAACTACACATTTTCAGTGTATATACAAGAAATGTACTTCAAAAACTTACACATTTTCATTGTATATACAAGAAATGTACTTCAAAAACTACACATTTTCATTGTATATACAAGAAATATACATCAAAAACTACACATTTTCATTGTATATACAAGAAATGTACTTCAAAAACTTACACATTTTCATTGTATATACAAGAAATGTACTTCAAAAACTTACACATTTTCATTGTATATACAAGAAATATACATAAAAAACTACACATTTTCATTGTATATACAAGAAATGTACTTCAAAAACTTACACATTTTCATTGTATATACAAGAAATGTACTTCAAAAACTTACACATTTTCATTGTATATACAAGAAACGTACTTCAAAAACTACACATTTTCAGTGTATATACAAGAAATATACATAAAAAACTACACATTTTCATTGTATATACAAGAAATATACATCAAAAACTACACATTTTCAGTGTATATACAAGAAATGTACTTCAAAAACTTACACATTTTCATTGTATATACAAGAAATATACATAAAAACCTACACATTTTCATTGTATATACAAGAAATGTACTTCAAAAACTTACACATTTTCATTGTATATACAAGAAATGTTCTTCAAAAACTTACACATTTTCATTGTATATACAAGAAATGTACTTCAAAAACTTACACATTTTCATTGTATATACAAGAAATGTACTTCAAAAACTTACACATTTTCATTGTATATACAAGAAATGTACATCAAAAACTTACACATTTTCATTGTATATACAAGAAATGTACATCAAAAATTTACACATTTTCATTGTATATACAAGAAATGTACTTCAAAAACTACACATTTTAACTGTATATACAAGAAATATACATCAAAAACTACACATTTTCATTGTATATACAAGAAATGTACTTCAAAAACTTACACATTTTCTTTGTATATACAAGAAATGTACTTCAAAAACTTACACATTTTCATTGTATATACAAGAAATATACATCAAAAACTACACATTTTCATTGTATATACAAGAAATGTACTTCAAAAACTTACACATTTTCATTGTATATACAAGAAATGTACTTCAAAAACTACACATTTTCAGTGTACACTCAAGAAATGTACATCAAAACATACACATTTTCATTGTACACTCATAAAATGTACATCAAAACCTACACATTTTCATTGGACACTCATAAAATGTACATCAAAACCTACACATTTTCATTGTATATACAAGAAATGTACCTCAAAAACTTACACATTTTCATTGTATATACAAGAAATGTACTTCAAAAACTACACATTTTCAGTGTACACTAAAGAAATGTACATCAAAACATACACATTTTCATTGTACACTCATAAAATGTACATCAAAACCTACACATTTTCATTGGACACTCAAGAAATGTACATCAAAACCTACACATTTTCATTGTATATACAAGAAATGTACTTCAAAAACTACACATTTTCAGTGTACACTAAAGAAATGTACTTAAAAACCTACACATTTTCATTGGACACTCAAGAAATGTACATCAAAACCTACACATTTTCATTGGACACTCAAGAAATGTACATCAAAACATACACATTTTCATTGAACACTCATAAAATGTACATCAAAACCTACACATTTTCATTGGACACTCATAAAATGTACATCAAAACTTACACATTTTCATTGTATATACAAGAAATGTACTTCAAAAACTTACACATTTTCATTGTATATACAAGAAATATACATCAAAAACTACACATTTTCATTGTATATACAAGAAATGTACTTCAAAAACTTACACATTTTCATTGTATATACAAGAAATGTACTTCAAAAACTTACACATTTTCATTGTATATACAAGAAATGTACTTCAAAAACTACACATTTTCAGTGTACACTCAAGAAATGTACTTCAAAAACTTACACATTTTCATTGTATATACAAGAAATGTACTTCAAAAACTTACACATTTTCATTGTATATACAAGAAATGTACTTCAAAAACTTACACATTTTCATTGTATATACAAGAAAAGTACTTCAAAAACTACACATTTTCATTGTATATACAAGAAATGTACTTCAAAAACTTACACATTTTCATATTATATACAAGAAATGTACTTCAAAAAACTTACACATTTTCATTGTATATACAAGAAATGTACTTCAAAAACTTACACATTTTCATTGTATATACAAGAAATATAGATAAAAAACTACACATTTTCATTGTATATACAAGAAATATACATCAAAAACTACACATTTTCATTGTATATACAAGAAATGTACTTCAAAAACTTACACATTTTCATTGTATATACAAGAAATGTACTTCAAAAACTACACATTTTCAGTGTACACTCAAGAAATGTACATCAAAACATACACATTTTCATTGTACACTCATAAAATGTACATCAAAACCTACACATTTTCATTGGACACTCATAAAATGTACATCAAAACCTACACATTTTCATTGTATATACAAGGAATGTACTTCAAAAACTTATACATTTTCATTGTATATACAAGAAATGTACTTCAAAAACTACACATTTTCAGTGTACACTAAAGAAATGTACATCAATACATACTCATTTTCATTGTACACTCATAAAATGTACATCAAAACCTACACATTTTCATTGGACACTCAAGAAATGTACATCAAAACCTACACATTTTCATTGTATATACAAGAAATGTACTTCAAAAACTACACATTGTCAGTGTACACTAAAGAAATGTACATCAAAACCTACACATTTTCATTGGACACTCAAGAAATGTACATCAAAACCTACACATTTTCATTGGACACTCAAAAAATGTACATCAAAACATACACATTTTCACTGTACACTCATAAAATATACATCAAAACCTACACATTTTCATTGGACACTCATAAAATGTACATCAAAACTTACACATTTTCATTGTATATACAAGAAATGTACTTCAAAAACTTACACATTTTCATTGTATATACAAGAAATATACATCAAAAACTACACATTTTCATTGTATATACAAGAAATGTACTTCAAAAACTTACACATTTTCATTGTATATACAAGAAATGTACTTCAAAAACTACACATTTTCAGTGTATATACAAGAAATGTACTTCAAAAACTACACATTTTCATTGTATATACAAGAAATGTACTTCAAAAACTACACATTTTCATTGTATATACAAGAAATGTACTTCAAAAACTTACACATTTTCAGTGTATATACAAGAAATGTACTTCAAAAACTACACATTTTCATTGTATATACAAGAAATATACATAAAAAACTACACATTTTCATTGTATATACAAGAAATGTACTTCAAAAACTACACATTTTCATTGTATATACAAGAAATGTACTTCAAAAACTACACATTTTCAGTGTATATACAAGAAATGTACTTCAAAAACTACACATTTTCATTGTATACACAAGAAATATACATCAAAAACTACACATTTTCATTGTATATACAAGAAATGTACTTCAAAAACTACACATTTTCATTGTATATACAAGAAATGTACTTCAAAAACTACACATTTTCAGTGTATATACAAGAAATGTACTTCAAAAGCTACACATTTTCATTGTATATACAAGAAATATACATCAAAAACTACACATTTTCATTGTATATACAAGAAATGTACTTCAAAAACTACACATTTTCATTGTATATACAAGAAATGTACTTCAAAAACTTACACATTTTCATTGTATATACAAGAAATATACATCAAAAACTACACATTTTCATTGTATATACAAGAAATATACATCAAAAACTACACATTTTCATTGTATATACAAGAAATGTACTTCAAAAACTTACACATTTTTATTGTATATACAAGAAATGTACTTCAAAAACTACACATTTTCATAGTACACTCAAGAAATGTACATCAAAACATACACATTTTCATTGTACACTCATAAAATGTACATCAAAACCTACACATTTTCATTGGACACTCATAAAATGTACATCAAAACCTACACATTTTCATTGTATATACAAGAAATGTACATCAAAACCTACACATTTTCATTGTATATACAAGAAATGTACTTCAAAAACCTACACATTTTCATTGTAAATAAGAGAAATGTACTTCAAAAACTTACACATTTTCATTGTATATACAAGAAATGTACTTCAAAAACTACACATTTTCATTGTATATACAAGAAATGTACTTCAAAAACTTACACATTTTCATTGTATATACAAGAAATGTACTTCAAAAACTACACATTTTCAGTGTACACTCAAGAAATGTACATCAAAACATTCAGATTTTCATTGTACACTCATAAAATGTACATCAAAACATACACATTTTCATTGTACACTCAAGAAATGTACATCAAAACCTACACATTTTCATTGGACACTCAGAAAACGTACATCAAAACCTACACATTTTCATTGTATATACAAGAAATGTACTTCAAAAACTACACATTTTCAGTGTACACTAAAGAAATGTACATCAAAACATACACATTTTCATTGTACACTCATAAAATGTACATCAAAACCTACACATTTTCATTGGACACTCAAGAAATGTACATCAAAACCTACACATTTTCATTGTATATACAAGAAATGTACTTCAAAAACTACACATTTTCAGTGTACACTAAAGAAATGTACATCAAAACCTACACATTTTCATTGGACACTCAAGAAATGTACATCAAAACCTACACATTTTCATTGGACACTCAAGAAATGTACATCAAAACATACACATTTTCATTGTACACTCATAAAATGTACATCAAAACCTACACATTTTCATTGGACACTCATAAAATGTACATCAAAACTTACACATTTTCATTGTATATACAAGAAATGTACTTCAAAAACTTACACATTTTCATTGTATATACAAGAAATATACATCAAAAACTACACATTTTCATTGTATATACAAGAAATGTACTTCAAAAACTTACACATTTTCATTGTATATACAAGAAATGTACTTCAAAAACTACACATTTTCAGTGTATATACAAGAAATGTACTTCAAAAACTACACATTTTCATTGTATATACAAGAAATGTACTTCAAAAACTACACATTTTCATTGTATATACAAGAAATGTACTTCAAAAACTTACACATTTTCAGTGTATATACAAGAAATGTACTTCAAAAACTACACATTTTCATTGTATATACAAGAAATATACATCAAAAACTACACATTTTCATTGTGTATACAAGAAATGTACTTCAAAAACTACACATTTTCATTGTATATACAAGAAATGTACTTCAAAAACTACACATTTTCAGTGTATATACAAGAAATGTACTTCAAAAACTACACATTTTCATTGTATATACAAGAAATATACATCAAAAACTACACATTTTCATTGTATATACAAGAAATGTACTTCAAAAACTACACATTTTCGTTGTATATACAAGAAATGTACTTCAAAAACTACACATTTTCAGTGTATATACAAGAAATGTACTTCAAAAACTACACATTTTCATTGTATATACAAGAAATATACATCAAAAACTACACATTTTCATTGTATATACAAGAAATGTACTTCAAAAACTACACATTTTCATTGTATATACAAGAAATGTACTTCAAAAACTTACACATTTTCATTGTATATACAAGAAATATACATCAAAAACTACACATTTTCATTGTATATACAAGAAATATACATCAAAAACTACACATTTTCATTGTATATACAAGAAATGTACTTCAAAAACTTACACATTTTTATTGTATATACAAGAAATGTACTTCAAAAACTACACATTTTCATTGTGCACTCAAGAAATGTACATCAAAACATACACATTTTCATTGTACACTCATAAAATGTACATCAAAACCTACACATTTTCATTGGACACTCATAAAATGTACATCAAAACCTACACATTTTCATTGTATATACAAGAAATGTACATCAAAACCTACACATTTTCATTGTATATACAAGAAATGTACTTCAAAAACCTACACATTTTCATTGTATATACAAGAAATGTACTTCAAAAACTTACACATTTTCATTGTATATACAAGAAATGTACTTCAAAAACTACACATTTTCATTGTATATAAAAGAAATGTACTTCAAAAACTTACACATTTCCATTGTATATACAAGAAATGTACTTCAAAAACTACACATTTTCAGTGTACACTCAAGAAATGTACATCAAAACATACACATTTTCATTGTACACTCATAAAATGTACATCAAAACATACACATTTTCATTGGACACTCATAAAACGTACATCAAAACCTACACACTTTCATTGTATATACAAGAAATGTGCATCAAAAACTTACACATTTTCATTGTATATACAACAAATGTACTTCAAAAACCTACACATTTTCATTGTATATACAAGAAATGTGCATCAAAACTACACATTTTCATTGTACACTCAAGAAATGTACATCAAAACGTACACATTTTCATTGTACACTCATAAAATGTACATCAAAACCTACACATTTTCATTGGACACTCATAAAATGTACATCAAAACCTACACATTTTCATTGAACACTCATAAAATGTACATCAAAACCTACACATTTTCATTGTATATACAAGAAATGTGCATCAAAACTACACATTTTCATTGTACACTCAAGAAATATGCATCAAAACTACACATTTTCATTGTACACTCAAGAAATGTACATCAAAACTACACATTTTCATTGTACATTGAAGAAATGTACATCAAAACATACACATTTTCATTGCACATTCAAGAAATGTACATCAAAACATACACATTTTCATTGTACACTCAAGAAATGTACATCAAAACATACACATTTTCATTGTACACTCATAAAATGTACATCAAAACCTACACATTTTCATTGTATATACAAGAAACGTGCATCAAAAACTTACACATTTTCATTGTATATACAAGAAATGTGCATCAAAAACTTACACATTTTCATTGTATATACAACAAATGTACTTCAAAAACTACACATTTTCAGTGTACACTAAAGAAATGTACATCAAAACTTACACATTTTCAGTGTACACTCAAGAAATGTACATCAAAACATACACATTTTCAGTGTACACTCAAGAAATGTACATCAAAACTACACATTTTCATTGAACACTTCAAGAAATGTACATCAAAACCTACACATTTTCATTGTATATACAAGAAATGTGCATCAAAAACTTACACATTTTCATTGTATATACAACAAATGTACTTCAAAAACTACACATTTTCAGTGTACACTAAAGAAATGTACATCAACACTTACACATTTTCATTGTACATTGAAGAAATGTACATCAAAACATACACATTTTCAGTGTACACTCAAGAAATGTACATCAAAACATACACATTTTCAGTGTACACTCAAGAAATGTACATCAAAACTACACATTTTCATTGAACACTTCAAGAAATGTACATCAAAACCTACACATTTTCATTGTATATACAAGAAATGTGCATCAAAAACTTACACATTTTCATTGTATATACAACAAATGTACTTCAAAAACTACACATTTTCAGTGTACACTAAAGAAATGTACATCAAAACTTACACATTTTCATTGTACATTGAAGAAATGTACATCAAAACTTACACATTTTCAGTGTACACTCAAGAAATGTACATCAAAACATACACATTTTCAGTGTACACTCAAGAAATGTACATCAAAACTACACATTTTCATTGAACACTTCAAGAAGTGTACATCAAAACCTACACATTTTCATTGTATATACAAGAAATGTGCATCAAAAACTAACACATTTTCATTGTATATACAACAAATGTACTTCAAAAACTGCACATTTTCAGTGTACACTAAAGAAATGTACATGAACACTTACACATTTTCAATGCACATTCAAGAAGTGTACATCAAAACATACACATTTTCATTGTATATACAAGAAATGTACATCAAAACATACACATTTTCATTGTACATTCAAGAAATGTACATCAAAACATACACATTTTCAGTGTACATTCAAGAAATGTACATCAAAACATACACATTTTCATTGTACATTCAAGAAATGTACATCAAAACATACACATTTTCATTGTATATACAAGAAATGTACATCAAAACATACACATTTTCATTGTACATTCAAGAAATGTACATCAAAACATACACATTTTCATTGTATATACAAGAAATGTACATCAAAACATACACATTTTCATTGTACATTCAAGAAATGTACATCAAAACATACACATTTTCATTGTACATTCAAGAAATGTACATCAAAACATACACATTTTCAGTGTACATTCAAGAAATGTACATCAAAACATACACATTTTCATTGTACATTCAAGAAATGTACATCAAAACATACACATTTTCATTGTATATACAAGAAATGTACATCAAAACATACACATTTTCAGTGTACATTCAAGAAATGTACATCAAAACATACACATTTTCATTGTACATTCAAGAAATGTACATCAAAACATACACATTTTCATTGTACATTCAAGAAATGTACATCAAAACATACACATTTTCATTGAATATACAAGAAATGTACATCAAAACATACACATTTTCATTGTACATTCAAGAAATGTACATCAAAACATACACATTTTCATTGTACATTCAAGAAATGTACATCAAAGCATACACATTTTCATTGTACATTCAAGAAATGTACATCAAAAACTACACCTTGTCATTGTACATTGAAGAAATGTACATCAAAAACTACACATTTTCATTGTATATACCAAAAATGTACATCAAAACATACACATTTTCATTGTATATACAAGAAATGTACAACAAAACATACACATTTTCATTGTATATACAAGAAATGTACACCAAAACATACACATTTTCATTGCACATTCATGAAATGTATATCAAAACATACACATTTTCATTGTACATTCAAGAAATGTACATCAAAACATACACATTTTCATTGTACAATCAAGGAATATACATCAAAACATACACATTTTCAGTGTACAATCAAGAAATGTACATCAAAACATACACATTTTCATTGTATATACAAGAAATGTACAACAAAACATACACATTTTCATTGTATGTACAAGAAATGTACACCAAAACATACACATTTTCATTGCACATTCATGAAATGTATATCAAAACATACACATTTTCATTGTACATTCAAGAAATGTATATCAAAACCTACACATTTTCATTGTACATTCAAGAAATGTACATCAAAACATACACATTTTCATTGTACATTCAAGAAATGTACATCAAAACATACACATTTTCATTGAATATACAAGAAATGTACATCAAAACATACACATTTTCATTGTACATTCAAGAAATGTACATCAAAACATACACATTTTCATTGTACATTCAAGAAATGTACATCAAAGCATACACATTTTCATTGTACATTCAAGAAATGTACATCAAAAACTACACATTGTCATTGTACATTGAAGAAATGTACATCAAAAACTACACATTTTCATTGTATATACCAAAAATGTACATCAAAACATACACATTTTCATTGTATATACAAGAAATGTACAACAAAACATACACATTTTCATTGTATATACAAGAAATGTAAACCAAAACATACACATTTTCATTGCACATTCATGAAATGTATATCAAAACATACACATTTTCATTGTACATTCAAGAAATGTACATCAAAACATACACATTTTCATTGTACAATCAAGGAATATACATCAAAACATACACATTTTCAGTGTACAATCAAGAAATGTACATCAAAACATACACATTTTCATTGTATATACAAGAAATGTACAACAAAACATACACATTTTCATTGTATATACAAGAAATGTACACCAAAACATACACATTTTCATTGCACATTCATGAAATGTATATCAAAACATACACATTTTCATTGTACATTCAAGAAATGTATATCAAAACATACACATTTTCATTGTACATTCAAGAAATGTACATCAAAACATACACATTTTCATTGTACATTCAAGAAATGTACATCAAAACATACACATTTTCAGTGTACATTCAAGAAATATACATCAAAACATACACATTTTCATTGTATATACCAGAAATGTACATCAAAACATACACATTTTCAGTGTACATTCAAGAAATATACATCAAAACATACACATTTTCAGTGTACATTCAAGAAATGTACATCAAAACATACACATTTTCAGTGTACATTCAAGAAATGTACATAAAAACATACACATTTTGAGTGTACATTCAAAAAATATACATCAAAACATACACATTTTCATTGTATATACCAGAAATGTAGTTCAAAACGTACACATTTTGAGTGTACATTCAAGAAATATACATCAAAACATACACATTTTCATTGTATATACCAGAAATGTACATTAAAAACATACACATTTTCATTGTACATTCAAGAAATGTACATCAAAACATACACATTTTCAGTGTACATTCAAGAAATGTACATCAAAACATACACATTTTCAGTGTACATTCAAGAAATGTACATAAAAACATACACATTTTGAGTGTACATTCAAAAAATATACATCAAAACATACACATTTTCATTGTGTATACCAGAAATGTACATCAAAACGTACACATTTTCAGTGTACATTCAAGAAATATACATCAAAACATACACATTTTCAGTGTACATTCAAGAAATGTACATCAAAACATACACATTTTCAGTGTACATTCAAGAAATGTACATCAAAGCATACACATTTTCATTGTACATTCAAGAAATGTACATCAAAACATACACATTTTCAGTGTACATTCAAGAAATGTACATCAAAACATACACATTTTCAGTGTACATTCAAGAAATGTACATCAAAACATACACATTTTCAGTGTACATTCAAGAAATGTACATCAAAACATACACATTTTCATTGTACATTCAAGAAATGTACATCAAAACATACACATTTTCAGTGTACATTCAAGAAATAAATTCAAAACATACACATTTTCAGTGTACATTCAAGAAATGTACATCAAAACGTACACATTTTCATTGTATATAATAAAAATGTACATCAAAACATACACATTTTCAATGTACATACAAGAAATGTACACCAAAACATACACATTTTCATTGTATATACAAGAAATGTACACCAAAACATACACATTTTCATTGCACATTCATGAAAGGTATATCAAAACATACACATTTTCATTCTACATTCAATAATGTACATCAAAAGATACACACTTTCAGTGTACATTAAAGAAATGTACTTCTAAAACATACACATTTTGAGTGTACATTCAAGAAATATACATCAAAACATACACATTTTCATTGTATATACCAAAAATGTACATGAAAACATACACATTTTCATTGTATATACAAGAAATGTACAACAAAACATACACATTTTTATTGTATATACAAGAAATGTACACCAAAACATACACATTTTCATTGCACATTCATGAAATGTATATCAAAACATACACATTTTCATTGTACATTCAAGAAATGTACATCAAAACATACACATTTTCACGGTACATTCAAGAAATATACATCAAAACATACACATTTTCAGTGTACAATCAAGAAATGTACATCAAAACATACACATTTTCATTGTATATACAAGAAATATACAACAAAACATACACATTTTCATTGTATATACAAGAAATGTACACCAAAACATACACATTTTCATTGCACATTCATGAAATGTATATCAAAACATACACATTTTCATTGTACATTCAAGAAATGTATATCAAAACATACACATTTTCATTGTACATTCAAGAAATGTACATCAAAACATACACATTTTCATTGTACATTCAAGAAATGTACATCAAAACATACACATTTTCAGTGTACATTCAAGAAATGTACATCAAAACATACACATTTTCATTGTACATTCAAGAAATGTACAACAAAACATACACATTTTCATTGTACATTCAAGAAATGTACATCAAAACATACACATTTTCATTTTACATTCACGAAATGTACATCAAAACATACACATTTTCAGTGTGCATTCAAGAAATGTACATCAAAACATACACATTTTCATTGTACATTCAAGAAATGTACATCAAAACATACACATTTTCATTGTACATTCAAGAAATGTACATCAAAGCATACACATTTTCATTGTACATTCAAGAAATGTACATCAAAACATACACATTTTCAGTGTACATTCAAGAAATATACATCAAAACATACACATTTTCATTGTACATTCAAGAAATGTACATCAAAACATACACATTTTCAGTTTACATTCAAGAAATCTACATCAAAACATACACATTTTCAGTATACATTCAAGAAATGTACATCAAAACATACACATTTTCATTGTACATTCAAGAAATGTACATCAAAACATACACATTTTCATTGTACATTCAAGAAATGTTCATCAAAGCATACACATTTTCATTGTACATTCAAGAAATGTACATCAAAACATACACATTTTCAGTGTACATTCAAGAAATATACATCAAAACATACACATTTTCATTGTATATACCAGAAATGTACATCAAAACATACACATTTTCATTGTACATTCAAGAAATGTACATCCAAACATACACATTTTCAGTGTACATTCTAGAAATGTACATCAAAACACACACATTTTCATTGTACATTCAAGAAATGTACATCAAAACATACACATTTTCATTGTACATTCAAGAAATGTACATCAAAACATACACATTTTCAGTGTACATTCAAGAAATGTACATCAAAACATACACATTTTCATTGTACATTCAAGAAATGTACATCAAAACATACACATTTACATTGTACATTCAAGAAATGTACATCAAAGCATATACATTTTCATTGTACATTCAAGAAATATACATCAAAACATACACATTTTCATTGTATATACCAGAAATGTACATCAAAACATACACATTTTCATTGTACATTCAAGAAATGTACATCCAAACATACACATTTACAGTGTACATTCAAGAAATATACATCAAAACATACACATTTTCAGGATACATTCAAGAAATATACATCAAAACATACACATTTTCATGGTATATACAAGAAATGTACATCAAAACATACACCTTTTCATTGTACATTCAAGAAATGTACATCAAAACATACACATTTTCATGGTATATACAAGAAATGTACATCAAAACATACACATTTTCATTGTACATTCAAGAAATGTACATCAAAACATACACATTTTCAGTGTACATTCAAGAAATATACATCAAAACATACACATTTTCATTGTATATACAAGAAATGTACATCGTAAAACATACACATTTTCAGTGTACATTCAAGAAATATACATCAAAACATACACTTTTTCATTGTACATACCAGAACTGTACATCAAAACATACACATTTTCATTGTACATTCTAGAAATGTACATCAAAACATACACATTTTCAGTGTACATTCAAGAAATGTACATCAAAACATACACATCTTCATTGTACATTCAAGAAATGTACATCAAAACATACACACTTTCAGTGTACATTAAAGAAATGTACTTCTAAAACATACACATTTTGAGTGTACATTCAAGAAATATACATCAAAACATACACATTTTCATTGTATATACCAAAAATGTACATGAAAACATACACATTTTCATTGTATATACAAGAAATGTACAACAAAACATACACATTTTTATTGTATATACAAGAAATGTACACCAAAACATACACATTTTCATTGCACATTCATGAAATGTATATCAAAACATACACATTTTCATTGTACATTCAAGAAATGTACATCAAAACATACACATTTTCACGGTACATTCAAGAAATATACATCAAAACATACACATTTTCAGTGTACAATCAAGAAATGTACATCAAAACATACACATTTTCATTGTATATACAAGAAATATACAACAAAACATACACATTTTCATTGTATATACAAGAAATGTACACCAAAACATACACATTTTCATTGCACATTCATGAAATGTATATCAAAACATACACATTTTCATTGTACATTCAAGAAATGTATATCAAAACATACACATTTTCATTGTACATTCAAGAAATGTACATCAAAACATACACATTTTCATTGTACATTCAAGAAATGTACATCAAAATATACACATTTTCAGTGTACATTCAAGAAATGTACATCAAAACATACACATTTTCATTGTACATTCAAGAAATGTACAACAAAACATACACATTTTCATTGTACATTCAAGAAATGTACATCAAAACATACACATTTTCATTTTACATTCACGAAATGTACATCAAAACATACACATTTTCAGTGTACATTCAAGAAATGTACATCAAAACATACACATTTTCATTGTACATTCAAGAAATGTACATCAAAACATACACATTTTCATTGTACATTCAAGAAATGTACATCAAAGCATACACATTTTCATTGTACATTCAAGAAATGTACATCAAAACATACACATTTTCAGTGTACATTCAAGAAATATACATCAAAACATACACATTTTCATTGTACATTCAAGAAATGTACATCAAAACATACACATTTTCAGTTTACATTCAAGAAATCTACATCAAAACATACACATTTTCAGTATACATTCAAGAAATGTACATCAAAACATACACATTTTCATTGTACATTCAAGAAATGTACATCAAAACATACACATTTTCATTGTACATTCAAGAAATGTTCATCAAAGCATACACATTTTCATTGTACATTCAAGAAATGTACATCAAAACATACACATTTTCAGTGTACATTCAAGAAATATACATCAAAACATACACATTTTCATTGTATATACCAGAAATGTACATCAAAACATACACATTTTCATTGTACATTCAAGAAATGTACATCCAAACATACACATTTTCAGTGTACATTCTAGAAATGTACATCAAAACATACACATTTTCATTGTACATTCAAGAAATGTACATCAAAACATACACATTTTCATTGTACATTCAAGAAATGTACATCAAAACATACACATTTTCAGTGTACATTCAAGAAATGTACATGAAAACATACACATTTTCATTGTACATTCAAGAAATGTACATCAAAACATACACATTTACATTGTACATTCAAGAAATGTACATCAAAGCATATACATTTTCATTGTACATTCAAGAAATATACATCAAAACATACACATTTTCATTGTATATACCAGAAATGTACATCAAAACATACACATTTTCATTGTACATTCAAGAAATGTACATCCAAACATACACATTTTCAGTGTACATTCAAGAAATATACATCAAAACATACACATTTTCAGGATACATTCAAGAAATATACATCAAAACATACATATTTTCATGGTATATACAAGAAATGTACATCAAAACATACACCTTTTCATTGTACATTCAAGAAATGTACATCAAAACATACACATTTTCATGGTATATACAAGAAATGTACATCAAAACATACACATTTTCATTGTACATTCAAGAAATGTACATCAAAACATACACATTTTCAGTGTACATTCAAGAAATATACATCAAAACATACACATTTTCATTGTATATACAAGAAATGTACATCGTAAAACATACACATTTTCAGTGTACATTCAAGAAATATACATCAAAACATACACTTTTTCATTGTACATACCAGAACTGTACATCAAAACATACACATTTTCATTGTACATTCTAGAAATGTACATCAAAACATACACATTTTCAGTGTACATTCAAGAAATGTACATCAAAACATACACATCTTCATTGTACATTCAAGAAATGTACATCAAAACATACACATTTTCAGTGTACATTCAAGAAATATACATCAAAACATACACTTTTTCATTGTACATACCAGAAATAAACATCAAAACATACACATTTTCATTGTACATTCAAGAAATGTACATCAAAACATACACATTTTCAGTGTACATTCAAGAAATGTACATCAAAACATACACATTTTCAGTGTACATTCAAGAAATATACATCAAAACATACACATTTTCATTGTACATTCAAGAAATGTACATCAAAACATACACATTTTCATTGTACATTCAAGAAATGTACATCAAAACATACACTGTTTCATTGTACACACCAGAAATGTACATCAAAACATACACATTTTCAGTGTACATTCAAGAAATGTACATCAAAACATACACATTTTCATTGTACATTCAAGAAATGTACATCAAAACATACACTTTTTCATTGTACAAACCAGAAATGTACATCAAAACATACACATTTTCATTGTACATACCAGAAATGTACATCAAAACATACACATTTTCAGTGTACATTCAAGAAATGTACATCAAAACATACACATTTTCATTGTACATACCAGAAATATACATCAAAGCATACACATTTTCAGTGTACATTCAAGAAATATACATCAAAACATACACATTTTCATTGTACATTCAAGAAATGTACATCAAAACAAACACATTTTCATTGTACATTCAAGAAATGTACATCAAAACATACACTATTTCATTGTACATACCAGAAATGTACATCAAAGCATACACATTTTCAGTGTACATTCAAGAAATGTACATCAAAACATACACATTTTCATTGTACATTCAAGAAATGTACATCAAAACATACACTTTTTCATTGTACATACCAGAAATGTACATCAAAACATACATATTTTCAGTGTACATTCAAGAAATGTACATCAAAACATACACATTTTCATTGTACATTCAAGAAATGTACATCAAAACATACACATTTTCATTGTACATACCAGAAATGTACATCAAAACATACACAATTTCAGTGTACATTCAAGAAATATACATCAAAACATACACTTTTTCATTGTACAGTCAAGAAATATACATCAAAACATACACATTTTCATTGTACATTCAAGAATGGTACATCAAAACATACACATTTTCATTGTACATTCAAGAAATGTACATCAAAACATACACTTTTTCATTGTACATACCAGAAATGTACATCAAAACATACACATTTTCATTGTACATTCAAGAAATGTACATCAAAACATACACATTTTCATTGTACATTCAAGAAATGTACATCAAAACATACACATTTTCAGTGTACATTCAAGAAATGTACATCAAAACATACACATTTTCAGTGTACATTCAAGAAATATACATCAAAACATACACATTTTCATTGTACATTCAAGAAATGTACAACAAAACATACACATTTTCATTGTACATTCAAGAAATGTACATCAAAACATACACATTTTCATTGTACATTCAAGAAATGTACATCAAAACATACTCATTTTCAGTGTACATTCAAGAAATGTACATCAAAACATACACATTTTCATTGTACATTCAAGAAATGTACATCAAAACATACACATTTTCATTGTACATTCAAGAAATGTACATCAAAGCATACACATTTTCATTGTACATTCAAGAAATGTACCTCAAAACATACACATTTTCAGTGTACATTCAAGAAATATACTTCAAAACATACACATTTTCATTGTACATTCAAGAAATGTACATCAAAACATACACATTTTCAGTGTACATTCAAGAAATGTACATCAAAACATACACATTTTCATTGTACATTCAAGAAATGTACATCAAAACATACACATTTTCATTGTACATTCAAGAAATGTACATCAAAGCATACACATTTTCATTGTACATTCAAAAAGTGTACATCAAGACATACACATTTTCAGTCTACATTCAAGAAATATACATCAAAACATACACATTTTCATTGTATATACCAGAAATGTACATCAAAACATACACATTTTCATTGTACATTCAAGAAATGTACATCCAAACATACACATTTTCAGTGTACATTCAAGAAATGTACATCAAAACATACACATTTTCGTTGTACATTCAAAAAATGTACATCAAAACATACACATTTTCATTGTACATTCAAGAAATGTACATCAAAACATACACATTTTCAGTGTACATTCAAGAAATGTACATCAAAACATACACATTTTCATTGTACATTCAAGAAATGTACATCAAAACATACACATTTTCATTGTACATTCAAGAAATGTACATCAAAGCATACACATTTTCATTGTACATTCAAGAAATGTACATCAAAACATACACATTTTCAGGATACATTCAAGAAATATACATCAAAACATACACATTTTCATGGTATATACAAGAAATGTACATCAAAACATACACCTTTTCATTGTACATTCAAGAAATGTACATCAAAACATACACATTTTCATGGTATGTACAAGAAATGTACATCAAAACATTCACATTTTCATTGTACATTCAAGAAATGTACATCAAAACATACACATTTTCATGGTATGTACAAGAAATGTACATCAAAACATTCACATTTTCATTGTACATTCAAGAAATGTACATCAAAACATACACATTTTCAGTGTACATTCAAGAAATAAAATCAAAACATACACTTTTTCATTGTACATACCAGAAATGTACATCAAAACATACACATTTTCATTGTACATTCAAGAAATGTACATCAAAACATACACATTTTCAGTGTACATTCAAGAAATGTACATCAAAACATACACATTTTCATTGTACATTCAAGAAATGTACATCAAAACATACACATTTTCATTGTACATTCAAGAAATATACATCAAAACATACACTTTTTCATTGTACATACCAGAAATGTAGATCAAAACATACACATTTTCATTGTACATTCAAGAAATGTACATCAAAACATACACATTTTCAGTCTACATTCAAGAAATGTACATCAAAACATACACATTTTCAGTGTACATTCAAGGAATATACATCAAAACATACACATTTTCATTGTACAATCAAGAAATGTACATCAAAGCATACACATTTTCATTGTACATTCAAGAAATGTACATCAAAACATACACTTTTTCATTGAACATACCAGAAATGTACATCAAAACATACACATTTTCAGTGTACATTCAAGAAATGTACATCAAAACATACACATTTTAATTGTACATTCAAGAAATGTACATCAAAACATACACTTTTTCATTGTACATACCAGAAATGTACATCAAAACATACACATTTTCAGTGTACAGTCAAGAAATGTACATCAAAACATACACATTTTCATTGTACATTCAAGAAATGTACATCAAAACATACACATTTTCATTGTACATACCAGAAATGTACATCAAAACATACACATTTTCAGTGTACATTCAAGAAATATACATCAAAACATACACTTTTTCATTGTACGTTCAAGAAATATACATCAAAACATACACATTTTCATTGTACATTCAAGAAATGTACATCAAAACATACACTTATTCATTGTACATACCAGAAATGTACATCAAAACATACACATTTTCATTGTACATTCAAGAAATGTACATCAAATCATACACATTTTCATTGTACATTCAAGAAATGTACATCAAAACATACACATTTTCAGTGTACATTCAAGAAATATACATCAAAACATACACTTTTTCATTGTACATACCAGAAATGTACATCAAAACATACACATTTTCATTGTACATTCAAGAAATGTACATCAAAACATACACATTTTCAGTGTACATTCAAGAAATGTACATCAAAACTTACACATTTTCATTGTACATTCAAGAAATGTACAACAAAACATACACATTTTCAGTGTACATTCAAGAAATGTACATCAAAACATACACATTTTCATTGTACATTCAAGAAATGTACATCAAAACATACACATTTTCAGAATACATTCAAGAAATGTACATCAAAACATACACATTTTCAGTGTACATTCAAGAAGTATACATCAAAACATACACATTTTCAGTGTACATTCAAGAAATATACATCAAAACATACACATTTTCATTGTACATTCAAGAAATGTACATCAAAACATACACACTTTCATTGTACATTCAAGAAATGTACAACAAAACATGCACATTTTCAGTGTACATTCAAGAAATGTACATCAAAACATACACATTTTCATTGTACATTCAAGAAATGTACATCAAAACATACACATTTTCATTGTACATTCAAGAAATGTACATCAAAACATACACATTTTCATTGTACATTCAAGAAATGTACATCAAAATATACACATTTTCATTGTACCTTCAAGAAATGTACATCAAAACATACACATTTTCATTGTACATTCAAGAAATGTACATCAAAACATACACATTTTCATTGTACATTCAAGAAATGTACATCAAAACATACACATTTTCAGTGTACATTCAAGAAATGTACATCAAAACATACACATTTTCATTGTACATTCAAGAAATGTACATCAAAACATACACATTTTCAGTGTACATTCAAGAAATGTACATCAAAGCATACACATTTTCAGTGTACATTCAAGAAGTATACATCAAAACATACACATTTTCAGTGTACATTCAAGAAATGTACATCAAAACATACACATTTTCATTGTACATTCAAGAAATGTACATCAAAACATACACATTTTCATTGTACATTCAAGAAATGTACATCAAAACATACACTGTTTCATTGTACATACCAGAAATGTACATCAAAACATACACATTTTCAGTGTACATTCAAGAAATGTACATCAAAACATACACATTTTCATTGTACATTAAAGAAATGTACATCAAAACATACACTTTTTCATTGTACAAACCAGAAATGTACATCAAAACATACACATTTTCATTGTACATACCAGAAATGTACATCAAAACATACACATTTTCAGTGTACATTCAAGAAATGTACATCAAAACATACACTTTTTCATTGTACATACCAGAAATGTACATCAAAGCATACACATTTTCAGTGTACATTCAAGAAATGTACATCAAAACATACACATTTTCATTGTACATTCAAGAAATGTACATCAAAACATACACTTTTTCATTTTACATACCAGAAATGTACATCAAAACATACACATTTTCAGTTTACATTCAAGAAATGTACATCAAAACATACACATTTTCATTGTACATTCAAGAAATGTACATCAAAACATACACATTTTCATTGTACATACCAGAAATGTACATCAAAACATACACGTTTTCAGTGTACATTCAAGAAATATACATCAAAACATACACTTTTTCATTGTACAGTCAAGAAATATACATCAAAACATACACATTTTCAGTGTACATTCAAGAAATATACATCAAAACATACACATTTTCATTGTACATTCAAGAAATGTACATCAAAACAAACACATTTTCATTGTACATTCAAGAAATGTACATCAAAACATACACTTTTTCATTGTACATACCAGAAATGTACATCAAAGCATACACATTTTCAGTGTACATTCAAGAAATGTACATCAAAACATACACATTTTCATTGTACATTCAAGAAATGTACATCAAAACATACACATTTTCATTGTACATACCAGAAATGTACATCAAAACATACACATTTTCAGTGTACATTCAAGAAATATACATCAAAACATACACTTTTGCATTGTACATCAAGAAATATACATCAAAACATACACATTTTCATTGTACATTCAAGAAATGTACATCAAAATAACACATTTTCATTGTACATTCAAGAAATGTACATCAAAACATACACTTTTTCATTGTACATACCAGAAATGTACATCAAAACATACACATTTTCATTGTACATTCAAGAAATGTACATCAAAACATACACATTTTCATTGTACATTCAAGAAATGTACATCAAAACATACACATTTTCAGTGTACATTCAAGAAATATACATCAAAGCATACACTTTTTCATTGTACATACCAGAAATGTACATCAAAACATACACATTTTCATTGTACATTCAAGAAATGTACATCAAAACATACACATTTTCAGTGTACATTCAAGAAATGTACATCAAAACATACACATTTTCATTGTACATTCAAGAAATGTACATCAAAACATACACATTTTCATTGTACATACCAGAAATGTACATCAAAACATACACATTTTCAGTGTACATTCAAGAAATATACATCAAAACATACACTTTTTCATTGTACAGTCAAGAAATATACATCAAAACATACACATTTTCATTGTACATTCAAGAAATGTACATCAAAACATACACATTTGCATTGTACATTCAAGAAATGTACATCAAAACATACACTTTTTCATTGTACATACCAGAAATGTACATCAAAACATACACATTTTCATTGTACATTCAAGAAATGTACATCAAAACATACACATTTTCATTGTACATTCAAGAAATGTACATCAAAACATACACATTTTCAGTGTACATTCAAGAAATATACATCAAAGCATACACTTTTTCATTGTACATACCAGAAATGTACATCAAAACATACACATTTTCATTGTACATTCAAGAAATGTACATCAAAACATACACATTTTCAGTGTACATTCAAGAAATGTACATCAAAACATACACATTTTCATTGTACATTCAAGAAATGTACAACAAAACATACACATTTTCATTGTACATTCAAGAAATGTACATCAAAACATACACATTTTCATTGTACATTCAAGAAATGTACATCAAAACATACTCATTTTCAGTGTACATTCAAGAAATGTACATCAAAACATACACATTTTCATTGTACATTCAAGAAATGTACATCAAAACATACACATTTTCATTGTACATTCAAGAAATGTACATCAAAGCATACACATTTTCATTGTACATTCAAGAAATGTACATCAAAACATACACATTTTCAGTGTACATTCAAGAAATATACTTCAAAACATACACATTTTCATTGTACATTCAAGAAATGTACATCAAAACATACACATTTTCAGTGTACATTCAAGAAATGTACATCAAAACATACACATTTTCAGTGTACATTCAAGAAATGTACATCAAAACATACACATTTTCATTGTACATTCAAGAAATGTACATCAAAACATACACATTTTCATTGTACATTCAAGAAATGTACATCAAAGCATACACATTTTCATTGTACATTCAAAAAGTGTACATCAAGACATAAACATTTTCAGTCTACATTCAAGAAATATACATCAAAACATACACATTTTCATTGTATATACCAGAAATGTACATCAAAACATACACATTTTCATTGTACATTCAAGAAATGTTAATCCAAACATACACATTTTCAGTGTACATTCAAGAAATGTACATCAAAACATACACATTTTCATTGTACATTCAAAAAATGTACATCAAAACATACACATTTTCATTGTACATTCAAGAAATGTACATCAAAACATACACATTTTCAGTGTACATTCAAGAAATGTACATCAAAACATACACATTTTCATTGTACATTCAAGAAATGTACATCAAAACATACACATTTTCATTGTACATTCAAGAAATGTACATCAAAGCATACACATTTTCATTGTACATTCAAGAAATGTACATCAAAACATACACATTTTCAGTGTACATTCAAGAAATATACATCAAAACATACACATTTTCATTGTATATACCAGAAATGTACATCAAAACATACACATTTTCATTGTACATTCAAGAAATGTACATCCAAACATACACATTTTCATTGTACATTCAAGAAATATACATCAAAACATACACATTTTCAGGATACATTCAAGAAATATACATCAAAACATACACATTTTCATGGTATATACAAGAAATGTACATCAAAACATACACCTTTTCATTGTACATTCAAGAAATGTACATCAAAACATACACATTTTCATGGTATGTACAAGAAATGTACATCAAAACATTCACATTTTCATTGTACATTCAAGAAATGTACATCAAAACATACACATTTTCAGTGTACATTCAAGAAATATTCATCAAAACATACACATTTTCATTGTATATACAAGAAATGTACATCAAAACATACACTGTTTCATTGTACATTCAAGAAATGTACATCAAAACATACACATTTTCAGTGTACATTCAAGAAATGTGCATCAAAACATACACATTTTCAGTGTACATTCAAGGAATATACATCAAAACATACACATTTTCATTGTACATTCAAGAAATGTACATCAAAACATACACATTTTCATTGTACATTCAAGAAATGTACATCAAAACATACACTGTTTCATTGTACATACCAGAAATGTACATCAAAACATACACATTTTCAGTGTACACTCAAGAAATGTACATCAAAACATACACATTTTCATTGTACATTCAAGAAATGTACATCAAAACATACACTTTTTCATTGTACATACCAGAAATGTACATCAAAACATACACATTTTCATTGTACATACCAGAAATGTACATCAAAACATACACATTTTCAGTGTACATTCAAGAAATGTACATCAAAACATACACACTTTCATTGTACATACCAGAAATGTACATCAAAACATACACATTTTCAGTGTACATTCAAGAAATATACATCAAAACATACACATTTTCATTGTACTATTCAAGAATTGTACATCAAAACAAACACATTTTCATTGTACATTAAAAAAATGTACATCAAAACATACACTTTTTCATTGTACATACCAGAAATGTACATCAAAACATACACATTTTCAGTGTACATTCACCAAATGTACATCAAAACATACACATTTTCATTGTACATTCAAGAAATGTACATCAAAACATACACTTTTTCATTGTACATACCAGAAATGTACATCAAAACATACACATTTTCAGTGTACATTCAAGAAATGTACATCAAAACATACACATTTTCATTGTACATTCAAGAAATGTACATCAAAACATACACATTTTCATTGTACATACCAGAAATGTACATCAAAACATACACATTTTCAGTGTACATTCAAGAAATATACATCAAAACATACACTCTTTCATTGTACATTCAAGAAATATACATCAAAACATACACATTTTCATTGTACATTCAAGAAATGTACATCAAAACATACACATTTTCATTGTACATTCAAGAAATGTACATCAAAGCATACACTTATTCATTGTACATACCAGAAATGTACATCAAAACATACACATTTTCATTGTACATTCAAGAAATGTACATCAAAACATACACATTTTCATTGTACATTCAAGAAATGTACATCAAAACATACTCATTTTCAGTGTACATTCAAGAAATGTACATCAAAACATACACATTTTCATTGTACATTCAAGAAATGTACATCAAAACATACACATTTTCATTGTACATTCAAGAAATGTACATCAAAGCATACACATTTTCATTGTACATTCAAGAAATGTACATCAAAACATACACATTTTCAGTGTACATTCAAGAAATATACTTCAAAACATACACATTTTCATTGTACATTCAAGAAATGTACATCAAAACATACACATTTTCAGTGTACATTCAAGAAATGTACATCAAAACATACACATTTTCAGTGTACATTCAAGAAATGTACATCAAAACATACACATTTTCATTGTACATTCAAGAAATGTACATCAAAACATACACATTTTCATTGTACATTCAAGAAATGTACATCAAAGCATACACATTTTCATTGTACATTCAAAAAGTGTACATCAAGACATAAACATTTTCAGTCTACATTCAAGAAATATACATCAAAACATACACATTTTCATTGTATATACCAGAAATGTACATCAAAACATACACATTTTCATTGTACATTCAAGAAATGTTAATCCAAACATACACATTTTCAGTGTACATTCAAGAAATGTACATCAAAACATACACATTTTCATTGTACATTCAAAAAATGTACATCAAAACATACACATTTTCATTGTACATTCAAGAAATGTACATCAAAACATACACATTTTCAGTGTACATTCAAGAAATGTACATCAAAACATACACATTTTCATTGTACATTCAAGAAATGTACATCAAAACATACACATTTTCATTGTACATTCAAGAAATGTACATCAAAGCATACACATTTTCATTGTACATTCAAGAAATGTACATCAAAACATACACATTTTCAGTGTACATTCAAGAAATATACATCAAAACATACACATTTTCATTGTATATACCAGAAATGTACATCAAAACATACACATTTTCATTGTACATTCAAGAAATGTACATCCAAACATACACATTTTCATTGTACATTCAAGAAATATACATCAAAACATACACATTTTCAGGATACATTCAAGAAATATACATCAAAACATACACATTTTCATGGTATATACAAGAAATGTACATCAAAACATACACCTTTTCATTGTACATTCAAGAAATGTACATCAAAACATACACATTTTCATGGTATGTACAAGAAATGTACATCAAAACATTCACATTTTCATTGTACATTCAAGAAATGTACATCAAAACATACACATTTTCAGTGTACATTCAAGAAATATTCATCAAAACATACACATTTTCATTGTATATACAAGAAATGTACATCAAAACATACACTGTTTCATTGTACATTCAAGAAATGTACATCAAAACATACACATTTTCAGTGTACATTCAAGAAATGTGCATCAAAACATACACATTTTCAGTGTACATTCAAGGAATATACATCAAAACATACACATTTTCATTGTACATTCAAGAAATGTACATCAAAACATACACATTTTCATTGTACATTCAAGAAATGTACATCAAAACATACACTGTTTCATTGTACATACCAGAAATGTACATCAAAACATACACATTTTCAGTGTACACTCAAGAAATGTACATCAAAACATACACATTTTCATTGTACATTCAAGAAATGTACATCAAAACATACACTTTTTCATTGTACATACCAGAAATGTACATCAAAACATACACATTTTCATTGTACATACCAGAAATGTACATCAAAACATACACATTTTCAGTGTACATTCAAGAAATGTACATCAAAACATACACACTTTCATTGTACATACCAGAAATGTACATCAAAACATACACATTTTCAGTGTACATTCAAGAAATATACATCAAAACATACACATTTTCATTGTACTATTCAAGAATTGTACATCAAAACAAACACATTTTCATTGTACATTAAAAAAATGTACATCAAAACATACACTTTTTCATTGTACATACCAGAAATGTACATCAAAACATACACATTTTCAGTGTACATTCACCAAATGTACATCAAAACATACACATTTTCATTGTACATTCAAGAAATGTACATCAAAACATACACTTTTTCATTGTACATACCAGAAATGTACATCAAAACATACACATTTTCAGTGTACATTCAAGAAATGTACATCAAAACATACACATTTTCATTGTACATTCAAGAAATGTACATCAAAACATACACATTTTCATTGTACATACCAGAAATGTACATCAAAACATACACATTTTCAGTGTACATTCAAGAAATATACATCAAAACATACACTCTTTCATTGTACATTCAAGAAATATACATCAAAACATACACATTTTCATTGTACATTCAAGAAATGTACATCAAAACATACACATTTTCATTGTACATTCAAGAAATGTACATCAAAGCATACACTTATTCATTGTACATACCAGAAATGTACATCAAAACATACACATTTTCATTGTACATTCAAGAAATGTACATCAAAACATACACATTTTCATTGTACATTCAAGAAATGTACATCAAAACATACACATTTTCAGTGTACATTCAAGAAATATACATCAAAACATACACTTTTTCATTGTACATACCAGAAATGTACATCAAAACATACACATTTTCATTGTACATTCAAGAAATGTACATCAAAACATACACATTTTCAGTGTACATTCAAGAAATGTACATCAAAACTTACACATTTTCATTGTACATTCAAGAAATGTACAACAAAACATACACATTTTCAGTGTACATTCAAGAAATGTACATCAAAACATACACATTTTCATTGTACAGTCAAGAAATGTACATCAAAACATACACATTTTCAGTGTACATTCAAGAAATGTACATCAAAACATACACATTTTCAGTGTACATTCAAGAAGTATACATCAAAACATACACATTTTCAGTGTACATTCAAGAAATATACATCAAAACATACACATTTTCATTGTACATTCAAGAAATGTACATCAAAACATACACTTTTTCATTGTACATACCAGAAATGTACATCAAAACATACACATTTTCATTGTACATTCAAGAAATGTACATCAAAACATACACATTTTCACTGTACATTCAAGAAATGTACATCAAAACATACACATTTTCAGTGTACATTCAAGAAATATACATCAAAGCATACACTTTTTCATTGTACATACCAGAAATGTACATCAAAACATACACATTTTCATTGTACATTCAAGAAATGTACATCAAAACATACACATTTTCAGTGTACATTCAAGAAATGTACATCAAAACATACACATTTTCATTGTACATTCAAGAAATGTACATCAAAACATACACATTTTCATTGTACATACCAGAAATGTACATCAAAACATACACATTTTCAGTGTACATTCAAGAAATATACATCAAAACATACACTTTTTCATTGTACAGTCAAGAAATATACATCAAAACATACACATTTTCATTGTACATTCAAGAAATGTACATCAAAACATACACATTTGCATTGTACATTCAAGAAATGTACATCAAAACATACACTTTTTCATTGTACATACCAGAAATGTACATCAAAACATACACATTTTCATTGTACATTCAAGAAATGTACATCAAAACATACACATTTTCATTGTACATTCAAGAAATGTACATCAAAACATACACATTTTCAGTGTACATTCAAGAAATATACATCAAAGCATACACTTTTTCATTGTACATACCAGAAATGTACATCAAAACATACACATTTTCATTGTACATTCAAGAAATGTACATCAAAACATACACATTTTC
Source organism: Tenodera sinensis (assembly GCA_030765045.1). NCBI lineage: Eukaryota > Metazoa > Arthropoda > Insecta > Mantodea > Mantidae > Tenodera > Tenodera sinensis. The sequence continues at coordinate 108,825,458 of CM060970.1, read as the reverse complement.
AGTGTACATTCAAGAAATGTACATCAAAACATACACATTTTCATTGTACATTCAAGAAATGTACAACAAAACATACACATTTTCATTGTACATTCAAGAAATGTACATCAAAACATACACATTTTCATTGTACATTCAAGAAATGTACATCAAAACATACTCATTTTCAGTGTACATTCAAGAAATGTACATCAAAACATACACATTTTCATTGTACATTCAAGAAATGTACATCAAAACATACACATTTTCATTGTACATTCAAGAAATGTACATCAAAGCATACACATTTTCATTGTACATTCAAGAAATGTACATCAAAACATACACATTTTCAGTGTACATTCAAGAAATATACTTCAAAACATACACATTTTCATTGTACATTCAAGAAATGTACATCAAAACATACACATTTTCAGTGTACATTCAAGAAATGTACATCAAAACATACACATTTTCAGTGTACATTCAAGAAATGTACATCAAAACATACACATTTTCATTGTACATTCAAGAAATGTACATCAAAACATACACATTTTCATTGTACATTCAAGAAATGTACATCAAAGCATACACATTTTCATTGTACATTCAAAAAGTGTACATCAAGACATAAACATTTTCAGTCTACATTCAAGAAATATACATCAAAACATACACATTTTCATTGTATATACCAGAAATGTACATCAAAACATACACATTTTCATTGTACATTCAAGAAATGTTAATCCAAACATACACATTTTCAGTGTACATTCAAGAAATGTACATCAAAACATACACATTTTCATTGTACATTCAAAAAATGTACATCAAAACATACACATTTTCATTGTACATTCAAGAAATGTACATCAAAACATACACATTTTCAGTGTACATTCAAGAAATGTACATCAAAACATACACATTTTCATTGTACATTCAAGAAATGTACATCAAAACATACACATTTTCATTGTACATTCAAGAAATGTACATCAAAGCATACACATTTTCATTGTACATTCAAGAAATGTACATCAAAACATACACATTTTCAGTGTACATTCAAGAAATATACATCAAAACATACACATTTTCATTGTATATACCAGAAATGTACATCAAAACATACACATTTTCATTGTACATTCAAGAAATGTACATCCAAACATACACATTTTCATTGTACATTCAAGAAATATACATCAAAACATACACATTTTCAGGATACATTCAAGAAATATACATCAAAACATACACATTTTCATGGTATATACAAGAAATGTACATCAAAACATACACCTTTTCATTGTACATTCAAGAAATGTACATCAAAACATACACATTTTCATGGTATGTACAAGAAATGTACATCAAAACATTCACATTTTCATTGTACATTCAAGAAATGTACATCAAAACATACACATTTTCAGTGTACATTCAAGAAATATACATCAAAACATACACATTTTCATTGTATATACAAGAAATGTACATCAAAACATACACTGTTTCATTGTACATTCAAGAAATGTACATCAAAACATACACATTTTCAGTGTACATTCAAGAAATGTGCATCAAAACATACACATTTTCAGTGTACATTCAAGGAATATACATCAAAACATACACATTTTCATTGTACATTCAAGAAATGTACATCAAAACATACACATTTTCATTGTACATTCAAGAAATGTACATCAAAACATACACTGTTTCATTGTACATACCAGAAATGTACATCAAAACATACACATTTTCAGTGTACATTCAAGAAATATACATCAAAACATACACATTTTCATTGTACTATTCAAGAATTGTACATCAAAACAAACACATTTTCATTGTACATTAAAAAAATGTACATCAAAACATACACTTTTTCATTGTACATACCAGAAATGTACATCAAAACATACACATTTTCAGTGTACATTCACCAAATGTACATCAAAACATACACATTTTCATTGTACATTCAAGAAATGTACATCAAAACATACACTTTTTCATTGTACATACCAGAAATGTACATCAAAACATACACATTTTCAGTGTACATTCAAGAAATGTACATCAAAACATACACATTTTCATTGTACATTCAAGAAATGTACATCAAAACATACACATTTTCATTGTACATACCAGAAATGTACATCAAAACATACACATTTTCAGTGTACATTCAAGAAATATACATCAAAACATACACTCTTTCATTGTACATTCAAGAAATATACATCAAAACATACACATTTTCATTGTACATTCAAGAAATGTACATCAAAACATACACATTTTCATTGTACATTCAAGAAATGTACATCAAAGCATACACTTATTCATTGTACATACCAGAAATGTACATCAAAACATACACATTTTCATTGTACATTCAAGAAATGTACATCAAAACATACACATTTTCATTGTACATTCAAGAAATGTACATCAAAACATACACATTTTCAGTGTACATTCAAGAAATATACATCAAAACATACACTTTTTCATTGTACATACCAGAAATGTACATCAAAACATACACATTTTCATTGTACATTCAAGAAATGTACATCAAAACATACACATTTTCAGTGTACATTCAAGAAATGTACATCAAAACTTACACATTTTCATTGTACATTCAAGAAATGTACAACAAAACATACACATTTTCAGTGTACATTCAAGAAATGTACATCAAAACATACACATTTTCATTGTACAGTCAAGAAATGTACATCAAAACATACACATTTTCAGTGTACATTCAAGAAATGTACATCAAAACATACACATTTTCAGTGTACATTCAAGAAGTATACATCAAAACATACACATTTTCAGTGTACATTCAAGAAATATACATCAAAACATACACATTTTCATTGTACATTCAAGAAATGTACATCAAAACATACACTTTTTCATTGTACATACCAGAAATGTACATCAAAACATACACATTTTCATTGTACATTCAAGAAATGTACATCAAAACATACACATTTTCACTGTACATTCAAGAAATGTACATCAAAACATACACATTTTCAGTGTACATTCAAGAAATATACATCAAAGCATACACTTTTTCATTGTACATACCAGAAATGTACATCAAAACATACACATTTTCATTGTACATTCAAGAAATGTACATCAAAACATACACATTTTCAGTGTACATTCAAGAAATGTACATCAAAACATACACATTTTCATTGTACATTCAAGAAATGTACATCAAAACATACACATTTTCATTGTACATACCAGAAATGTACATCAAAACATACACATTTTCAGTGTACATTCAAGAAATATACATCAAAACATACACTTTTTCATTGTACAGTCAAGAAATATACATCAAAACATACACATTTTCATTGTACATTCAAGAAATGTACATCAAAACATACACATTTGCATTGTACATTCAAGAAATGTACATCAAAACATACACTTTTTCATTGTACATACCAGAAATGTACATCAAAACATACACATTTTCATTGTACATTCAAGAAATGTACATCAAAACATACACATTTTCATTGTACATTCAAGAAATGTACATCAAAACATACACATTTTCAGTGTACATTCAAGAAATATACATCAAAGCATACACTTTTTCATTGTACATACCAGAAATGTACATCAAAACATACACATTTTCATTGTACATTCAAGAAATGTACATCAAAACATACACATTTTCAGTGTACATTCAAGAAATGTACATCAAAACATACACATTTTCATTGTACATTCAAGAAATGTACAACAAAACATACACATTTTCATTGTACATTCAAGAAATGTACATCAAAACATACACATTTTCATTGTACATTCAAGAAATGTACATCAAAACATACTCATTTTCAGTGTACATTCAAGAAATGTACATCAAAACATACACATTTTCATTGTACATTCAAGAAATGTACATCAAAACATACACATTTTCATTGTACATTCAAGAAATGTACATCAAAGCATACACATTTTCATTGTACATTCAAGAAATGTACATCAAAACATACACATTTTCAGTGTACATTCAAGAAATATACTTCAAAACATACACATTTTCATTGTACATTCAAGAAATGTACATCAAAACATACACATTTTCAGTGTACATTCAAGAAATGTACATCAAAACATACACATTTTCAGTGTACATTCAAGAAATGTACATCAAAACATACACATTTTCATTGTACATTCAAGAAATGTACATCAAAACATACACATTTTCATTGTACATTCAAGAAATGTACATCAAAGCATACACATTTTCATTGTACATTCAAAAAGTGTACATCAAGACATAAACATTTTCAGTCTACATTCAAGAAATATACATCAAAACATACACATTTTCATTGTATATACCAGAAATGTACATCAAAACATACACATTTTCATTGTACATTCAAGAAATGTTAATCCAAACATACACATTTTCAGTGTACATTCAAGAAATGTACATCAAAACATACACATTTTCATTGTACATTCAAAAAATGTACATCAAAACATACACATTTTCATTGTACATTCAAGAAATGTACATCAAAACATACACATTTTCAGTGTACATTCAAGAAATGTACATCAAAACATACACATTTTCATTGTACATTCAAGAAATGTACATCAAAACATACACATTTTCATTGTACATTCAAGAAATGTACATCAAAGCATACACATTTTCATTGATCATTCAAGAAATGTACATCAAAACATACAAATTTGCAGTGTACATTCAAGAAATATACATCAAAACATACACATTTTCATTGTATATACCAGAAATGTACATCAAAACATACACATTTTCATTGTACATTCAAGAAATGTACATCCAAACATACACATTTTCATTGTACATTCAAGAAATATACATCAAAACATACACATTTTCAGGATACATTCAAGAAATGTACATCAAAACATACACCTTTTCATTGTACATTCAAGAAATGTACATCAAAACATACACATTTTCATGGTATGTACAAGAAATGTACATCAAAACATTCACATTTTCATTGTACATTCAAGAAATGTACATCAAAACATACACATTTTCAGTGTACATTCAAGAAATATACATCAAAACATACACATTTTCATTGTACATACAAGAAATGTACATCAAAACATACACTGTTTCATTGTACATTCAAGAAATGTACATCAAAACATACACATTTTCAGTGTACATTCAAGAAATGTGCATCAAAACATACACATTTTCAGTGTACATTCAAGGAATATACATCAAAACATACACATTTTCATTGTACATTCAAGAAATGTACATCAAAACATACACATTTTCATTGTACATTCAAGAAATGTACATCAAAACATACACTGTTTCATTGTACATACCAGAAATGTACATCAAAACATACACATTTTCAGTGTACACTCAAGAAATGTACATCAAAACATACACATTTTCATTGTACATTCAAGAAATGTACATCAAAACATACACTTTTTCATTGTACATACCAGAAATGTACATCAAAACATACACATTTTCATTGTACATACCAGAAATGTACATCAAAACATACACATTTTCAGTGTACATTCAAAAAATGTACATCAAAACATACACACTTTCATTGTACATACCAGAAATGTACATCAAAACATACACATTTTCAGTGTACATTCAAGAAATATACATCAAAACATACACATTTTCATTGTACTATTCAAGAATTGTACATCAAAACAAACACATTTTCATTGTACATTAAAAAAATGTACATCAAAACATACACTTTTTCATTGTACATACCAGAAATGTACATCAAAACATACACATTTTCAGTGTACATTCACCAAATGTACATCAAAACATACACATTTTCATTGTACATTCAAGAAATGTACATCAAAACATACACTTTTTCATTGTACATACCAGAAATGTACATCAAAACATACACATTTTCAGTGTACATTCAAGAAATGTACATCAAAACATACACATTTTCATTGTACATTCAAGAAATGTACATCAAAACATACACATTTTCATTGTACATACCAGAAATGTACATCAAAACATACACATTTTCAGTGTACATTCAAGAAATATACATCAAAACATACACTCTTTCATTGTACATTCAAGAAATATACATCAAAACATACACATTTTCATTGTACATTCAAGAAATGTACATCAAAACATACACATTTTCATTGTACATTCAAGAAATGTACATCAAAGCATACACTTATTCATTGTACATACCAGAAATGTACATCAAAACATACACATTTTCATTGTACATTCAAGAAATGTACATCAAAACATACACATTTTCATTGTACATTCAAGAAATGTACATCAAAACATACACATTTTCAGTGTACATTCAAGAAATATACATCAAAACATACACTTTTTCATTGTACATACCAGAAATGTACATCAAAACATACACATTTTCATTGTACATTCAAGAAATGTACATCAAAACATACACATTTTCAGTGTACATTCAAGAAATGTACATCAAAACTTACACATTTTCATTGTACATTCAAGAAATGTACAACAAAACATACACATTTTCAGTGTACATTCAAGAAATGTACATCAAAACATACACATTTTCATTGTACATTCAAGAAATGTACATCAAAACATACACATTTTCAGTGTACATTCAAGAAATGTACATCAAAACATACACATTTTCAGTGTACATTCAAGAAGTATACATCAAAACATACACATTTTCCGTGTACATTCAAGAAATATACATCAAAACATACACATTTTCATTGTACATTCAAGAAATGTACATCAAAACATACACATTTTCATTGTACATTCAAGAAATGTACAACAAAACATACACATTTTCAGTGTACATTCAAGAAATGTACATCAAAACATACACATTTTCATTGTACATTCAAGAAATGTACATCAAAACATACACATTTTCATTGTACATTCAAGAAATGTACATCAAAACATACACATTTTCATTGTACATTCAAGAAATGTACATCAAAATATACACATTTTCATTGTACCTTCAAGAAATGTACATCAAAACATACACATTTTCATTGTACATTCAAGAAATGTACATCAAAACATACACATTTTCATTGTACATTCAAGAAATGTACATCAAAACATACACATTTTCAGTGTACATTCAAGAAATGTACATCAAAACATACACATTTTCATTGTACATTCAAGAAATGTACATCAAAACATACACATTTTCAGTGTACATTCAAGAAATGTACATCAAAACATACACATTTTCAGTGTACATTCAAGAAGTATACATCAAAACATACACATTTTCAGTGTACATTCAAGAAATGTACATCAAAACATACACATTTTCATTGTACATTCAAGAAATGTACATCAAAACATACACATTTTCATTGTACATTCAAGAAATGTACATCAAAACATACACTGTTTCATTGTACATACCAGAAATGTACATCAAAACATACACATTTTCAGTGTACATTCAAGAAATGTACATCAAAACATACACATTTTCATTGTACATTCAAGAAATGTGCATCAAAACATACACTTTTTCATTGTACAAACCAGAAATGTACATCAAAACATACACATTTTCATTGTACATACCAGAAATGTACATCAAAACATACACATTTTCAGTGTACATTCAAGAAATGTACATCAAAACATACACATTTTCATTGTACATACCAGAAATATACATCAAAACATACACATTTTCAGTGTACATTCAAGAAATATACATCAAAACATACACATTTTCATTGTACATTCAAGAAATGTACATCAAAACAAACACATTTTCATTGTACATTCAAGAAATGTACATCAAAACATACACTTTTTCATTGTACATACCAGAAATGTACATCAAAGCATACACATTTTCAGTGTACATTCAAGAAATGTACATCAAAACATACACATTTTCATTGTACATTCAAGAAATGTACATCAAAACATACACTTTTTCATTGTACATACCAGAAATGTACATCAAAACATACACATTTTCAGTGTACATTCAAGAAATGTACATCAAAACATACACATTTTCATTGTACATTCAAGAAATGTACATCAAAACATACACATTTTCATTGTACATACCAGAAATGTACATCAAAACATACACATTTTCAGTGTACATTCAAGAAATATACATCAAAACATACACTTTTTCATTGTACAGTCAAGAAATATACATCAAAACATACACATTTTCATTGTACATTCAAGAAATGTACATCAAAACATACACATTTTCATTGTACATTCAAGAAATGTACATCAAAACATACACTTTTTCATTGTACATACCAGAAATGTACATCAAAACATACACATTTTCATTGTACATTCAAGAAATGTACATCAAAACATACACATTTTCATTGTACATTCAAGAAATGTACATCAAAACATACACATTTTCAGTGTACATTCAAGAAATATACATCAAAGCATACACTTTTTCATTGTACATACCAGAAATGTACATCAAAACATACACATTTTCATTGTACATTCAAGAAATGTACATCAAAACATACACATTTTCAGTGTACATTCAAGAAATGTACATCAAAACATACACACTTTCATTGTACATTCAAGAAATGTACAACAAAACATACACATTTTCATTGTACATTCAAGAAATGTACATCAAAACATACTCATTTTCAGTGTACATTCAAGAAATGTACATCAAAACATACACATTTTCATTGTACATTCAAGAAATGTACATCAAAACATACACATTTTCATTGTACATTCAAGAAATGTACATCAAAGCATACACATTTTCATTGTACATTCAAGAAATGTACATCAAAACATACACATTTTCAGTGTACATTCAAGAAATATACTTCAAAACATACACATTTTCATTGTACATTCAAGAAATGTACATCAAAACATACACATTTTCAGTGTACATTCAAGAAATGTACATCAAAACATACACATTTTCAGTGTACATTCAAGAAATGTACATCAAAACATACACATTTTCATTGTACATTCAAGAAATGTACATCAAAACATACACGTTTTCATTGTACATTCAAGAAATGTACATCAAAGCATACACATTTTCATTGTACATTCAAAAAGTGTACATCAAGACATACACATTTTCAGTCTACATTCAAGAAATATACATCAAAACATACACATTTTCATTGTATATACCAGAAATGTACATCAAAACATACACATTTTCATTGTACATTCAAGAAATGTACATCCAAACATACACATTTTCAGTGTACATTCAAGAAATGTACATCAAAACATACACATTTTCATTGTACATTCAAAAAATGTACATCAAAACATACACATTTTCATTGTACATTCAAGAAATGTACATCAAAACATACACATTTTCAGTGTACATTCAAGAAATGTACATCAAAACATACACATTTTCATTGTACATTCAAGAAATGTACATCAAAACATACACATTTTCATTGTACATTCAAGAAATGTACATCAAAACATACACATTTTCAATGTACATACCAGAAATGTACATCAAAACATACACATTTTCAGTGTACATTCAAGAAATATACATCAAAACATACACTTTTTCATTGTACAGTCAAGAAATATACATCAAAACATACACATTTTCATTGTACATTCAAGAAATGTACATCAAAACATACACATTTGCATTGTACATTCAAGAAATGTACATCAAAACATACACTTTTTCATTGTACATACCAGAAATGTACATCAAAACATACACATTTTCATTGTACATTCAAGAAATGTACATCAAAACATACACATTTTCATTGTACATTCAAGAAATGTACATCAAAACATACACATTTTCAGTGTACATTCAAGAAATATACATCAAAGCATACACTTTTTCATTGTACATACCAGAAATGTACATCAAAACATACACATTTTCATTGTACATTCAAGAAATGTACATCAAAACATACACATTTTCAGTGTACATTCAAGAAATGTACATCAAAACATACACATTTTCATTGTACATTCAAGAAATGTACAACAAAACATACACATTTTCATTGTACATTCAAGAAATGTACATCAAAACATACACATTTTCATTGTACATTCAAGAAATGTACATCAAAACATACTCATTTTCAGTGTACATTCAAGAAATGTACATCAAAACATACACATTTTCATTGTACATTCAAGAAATGTACATCAAAACATACACATTTTCATTGTACATTCAAGAAATGTACATCAAAGCATACACATGTTCATTGTACATTCAAGAAATGTACATCAAAACATACACATTTTCAGTGTACATTCAAGAAATATACTTCAAAACATACACATTTTCATTGTACATTCAAGAAATGTACATCAAAACATACACATTTTCAGTGTACATTCAAGAAATGTACATCAAAACATACACATTTTCAGTGTACATTCAAGAAATGTACATCAAAACATACACATTTTCATTGTACATTCAAGAAATGTACATCAAAACATACACATTTTCATTGTACATTCAAGAAATGTACATCAAAGCATACACATTTTCATTGTACATTCAAAAAGTGTACATCAAGACATAAACATTTTCAGTCTACATTCAAGAAATATACATCAAAACATACACATTTTCATTGTATATACCAGAAATGTACATCAAAACATACACATTTTCATTGTACATTCAAGAAATGTTAATCCAAACATACACATTTTCAGTGTACATTCAAGAAATGTACATCAAAACATACACATTTTCATTGTACATTCAAAAAATGTACATCAAAACATACACATTTTCATTGTACATTCAAGAAATGTACATCAAAACATACACATTTTCAGTGTACATTCAAGAAATGTACATCAAAACATACACATTTTCATTGTACATTCAAGAAATGTACATCAAAACATACACATTTTCATTGTACATTCAAGAAATGTACATCAAAGCATACACATTTTCATTGTACATTCAAGAAATGTACATCAAAACATACACATTTTCAGTGTACATTCAAGAAATATACATCAAAACATACACATTTTCATTGTATATACCAGAAATGTACATCAAAACATACACATTTTCATTGTACATTCAAGAAATGTACATCAAAGCATACACATTTTCATTGTACATTCAAGAAATGTACATCAAAACATACACATTTTCAGTGTACATTCAAGAAATATACTTCAAAACATACACATTTTCATTGTACATTCAAGAAATGTACATCAAAACATACACATTTTCAGTGTACATTCAAGAAATGTACATCAAAACATACACATTTTCAGTGTACATTCAAGAAATGTACATCAAAACATACACATTTTCATTGTACATTCAAGAAATGTACATCAAAACATACACATTTTCATTGTACATTCAAGAAATGTACATCAAAGCATACACATTTTCATTGTACATTCAAAAAGTGTACATCAAGACATAAACATTTTCAGTCTACATTCAAGAAATATACATCAAAACATACACATTTTCATTGTATATACCAGAAATGTACATCAAAACATACACATTTTCATTGTACATTCAAGAAATGTTAATCCAAACATACACATTTTCAGTGTACATTCAAGAAATGTACATCAAAACATACACATTTTCATTGTACATTCAAAAAATGTACATCAAAACATACACATTTTCATTGTACATTCAAGAAATGTACATCAAAACATACACATTTTCAGTGTACATTCAAGAAATGTACATCAAAACATACACATTTTCATTGTACATTCAAGAAATGTACATCAAAACATACACATTTTCATTGTACATTCAAGAAATGTACATCAAAGCATACACATTTTCATTGTACATTCAAGAAATGTACATCAAAACATACACATTTTCAGTGTACATTCAAGAAATATACATCAAAACATACACATTTTCATTGTATATACCAGAAATGTACATCAAAACATACACATTTTCATTGTACATTCAAGAAATGTACATCCAAACATACACATTTTCATTGTACATTCAAGAAATATACATCAAAACATACACATTTTCAGGATACATTCAAGAAATATACATCAAAACATACACATTTTCATGGTATATACAAGAAATGTACATCAAAACATACACCTTTTCATTGTACATTCAAGAAATGTACATCAAAACATACACATTTTCATGGTATGTACAAGAAATGTACATCAAAACATTCACATTTTCATTGTACATTCAAGAAATGTACATCAAAACATACACATTTTCAGTGTACATTCAAGAAATATACATCAAAACATACACATTTTCATTGTATATACAAGAAATGTACATCAAAACATACACTGTTTCATTGTACATTCAAGAAATGTACATCAAAACATACACATTTTCAGTGTACATTCAAGAAATGTGCATCAAAACATACACATTTTCAGTGTACATTCAAGGAATATACATCAAAACATACACATTTTCATTGTACATTCAAGAAATGTACATCAAAACATACACATTTTCATTGTACATTCAAGAAATGTACATCAAAACATACACTGTTTCATTGTACATACCAGAAATGTACATCAAAACATACACATTTTCAGTGTACACTCAAGAAATGTACATCAAAACATACACATTTTCATTGTACATTCAAGAAATGTACATCAAAACATACACTTTTTCATTGTACATACCAGAAATGTACATCAAAACATACACATTTTCATTGTACATACCAGAAATGTACATCAAAACATACACATTTTCAGTGTACATTCAAAAAATGTACATCAAAACATACACACTTTCATTGTACATACCAGAAATGTACATCAAAACATACACATTTTCAGTGTACATTCAAGAAATATACATCAAAACATACACATTTTCATTGTACTATTCAAGAATTGTACATCAAAACAAACACATTTTCATTGTACATTAAAAAAATGTACATCAAAACATACACTTTTTCATTGTACATACCAGAAATGTACATCAAAACATACACATTTTCAGTGTACATTCACCAAATGTACATCAAAACATACACATTTTCATTGTACATTCAAGAAATGTACATCAAAACATACACTTTTTCATTGTACATACCAGAAATGTACATCAAAACATACACATTTTCAGTGTACATTCAAGAAATGTACATCAAAACATACACATTTTCATTGTACATTCAAGAAATGTACATCAAAACATACACATTTTCATTGTACATACCAGAAATGTACATCAAAACATACACATTTTCAGTGTACATTCAAGAAATATACATCAAAACATACACTCTTTCATTGTACATTCAAGAAATATACATCAAAACATACACATTTTCATTGTACATTCAAGAAATGTACATCAAAACATACACATTTTCATTGTACATTCAAGAAATGTACATCAAAGCATACACTTATTCATTGTACATACCAGAAATGTACATCAAAACATACACATTTTCATTGTACATTCAAGAAATGTACATCAAAACATACACATTTTCATTGTACATTCAAGAAATGTACATCAAAACATACACATTTTCAGTGTACATTCAAGAAATATACATCAAAACATACACTTTTTCATTGTACATACCAGAAATGTACATCAAAACATACACATTTTCATTGTACATTCAAGAAATGTACATCAAAACATACACATTTTCAGTGTACATTCAAGAAATGTACATCAAAACTTACACATTTTCATTGTACATTCAAGAAATGTACAACAAAACATACACATTTTCAGTGTACATTCAAGAAATGTACATCAAAACATACACATTTTCATTGTACATTCAAGAAATGTACATCAAAACATACACATTTTCAGTGTACATTCAAGAAATGTACATCAAAACATACACATTTTCAGTGTACATTCAAGAAGTATACATCAAAACATACACATTTTCAGTGTACATTCAAGAAATATACATCAAAACATACACATTTTCATTGTACATTCAAGAAATGTACATCAAAACATACACATTTTCATTGTACATTCAAGAAATGTACAACAAAACATACACATTTTCAGTGTACATTCAAGAAATGTACATCAAAACATACACATTTTCATTGTACATTCAAGAAATGTACATCAAAACATACACATTTTCATTGTACATTCAAGAAATGTACATCAAAACATACACATTTTCATTGTACATTCAAGAAATGTACATCAAAATATACACATTTTCATTGTACCTTCAAGAAATGTACATCAAAACATACACATTTTCATTGTACATTCAAGAAATGTACATCAAAACATACACATTTTCATTGTACATTCAAGAAATGTACATCAAAACATACACATTTTCAGTGTACATTCAAGAAATGTACATCAAAACATACACATTTTCATTGTACATTCAAGAAATGTACATCAAAACATACACATTTTCAGTGTACATTCAAGAAATGTACATCAAAACATACACATTTTCAGTGTACATTCAAGAAGTATACATCAAAACATACACATTTTCAGTGTACATTCAAGAAATGTACATCAAAACATACACATTTTCATTGTACATTCAAGAAATGTACATCAAAACATACACATTTTCATTGTACATTCAAGAAATGTACATCAAAACATACACTGTTTCATTGTACATACCAGAAATGTACATCAAAACATACACATTTTCAGTGTACATTCAAGAAATGTACATCAAAACATACACATTTTCATTGTACATTCAAGAAATGTGCATCAAAACATACACTTTTTCATTGTACAAACCAGAAATGTACATCAAAACATACACATTTTCATTGTACATACCAGAAATGTACATCAAAACATACACATTTTCAGTGTACATTCAAGAAATGTACATCAAAACATACACATTTTCATTGTACATACCAGAAATATACATCAAAACATACACATTTTCAGTGTACATTCAAGAAATATACATCAAAACATACACATTTTCATTGTACATTCAAGAAATGTACATCAAAACAAACACATTTTCATTGTACATTCAAGAAATGTACATCAAAACATACACTTTTTCATTGTACATACCAGAAATGTACATCAAAGCATACACATTTTCAGTGTACATTCAAGAAATGTACATCAAAACATACACATTTTCATTGTACATTCAAGAAATGTACATCAAAACATACACTTTTTCATTGTACATACCAGAAATGTACATCAAAACATACACATTTTCAGTGTACATTCAAGAAATGTACATCAAAACATACACATTTTCATTGTACATTCAAGAAATGTACATCAAAACATACACATTTTCATTGTACATACCAGAAATGTACATCAAAACATACACATTTTCAGTGTACATTCAAGAAATATACATCAAAACATACACTTTTTCATTGTACAGTCAAGAAATATACATCAAAACATACACATTTTCATTGTACATTCAAGAAATGTACATCAAAACATACACATTTTCATTGTACATTCAAGAAATGTACATCAAAACATACACTTTTTCATTGTACATACCAGAAATGTACATCAAAACATACACATTTTCATTGTACATTCAAGAAATGTACATCAAAACATACACATTTTCATTGTACATTCAAGAAATGTACATCAAAACATACACATTTTCAGTGTACATTCAAGAAATATACATCAAAGCATACACTTTTTCATTGTACATACCAGAAATGTACATCAAAACATACACATTTTCATTGTACATTCAAGAAATGTACATCAAAACATACACATTTTCAGTGTACATTCAAGAAATGTACATCAAAACATACACACTTTCATTGTACATTCAAGAAATGTACAACAAAACATACACATTTTCATTGTACATTCAAGAAATGTACATCAAAACATACTCATTTTCAGTGTACATTCAAGAAATGTACATCAAAACATACACATTTTCATTGTACATTCAAGAAATGTACATCAAAACATACACATTTTCATTGTACATTCAAGAAATGTACATCAAAGCATACACATTTTCATTGTACATTCAAGAAATGTACATCAAAACATACACATTTTCAGTGTACATTCAAGAAATATACTTCAAAACATACACATTTTCATTGTACATTCAAGAAATGTACATCAAAACATACACATTTTCAGTGTACATTCAAGAAATGTACATCAAAACATACACATTTTCAGTGTACATTCAAGAAATGTACATCAAAACATACACATTTTCATTGTACATTCAAGAAATGTACATCAAAACATACACGTTTTCATTGTACATTCAAGAAATGTACATCAAAGCATACACATTTTCATTGTACATTCAAAAAGTGTACATCAAGACATACACATTTTCAGTCTACATTCAAGAAATATACATCAAAACATACACATTTTCATTGTATATACCAGAAATGTACATCAAAACATACACATTTTCATTGTACATTCAAGAAATGTACATCCAAACATACACATTTTCAGTGTACATTCAAGAAATGTACATCAAAACATACACATTTTCATTGTACATTCAAAAAATGTACATCAAAACATACACATTTTCATTGTACATTCAAGAAATGTACATCAAAACATACACATTTTCAGTGTACATTCAAGAAATGTACATCAAAACATACACATTTTCATTGTACATTCAAGAAATGTACATCAAAACATACACATTTTCATTGTACATTCAAGAAATGTACATCAAAACATACACATTTTCATTGTACATACCAGAAATGTACATCAAAACATACACATTTTCAGTGTACATTCAAGAAATATACATCAAAACATACACTTTTTCATTGTACAGTCAAGAAATATACATCAAAACATACACATTTTCATTGTACATTCAAGAAATGTACATCAAAACATACACATTTGCATTGTACATTCAAGAAATGTACATCAAAACATACACTTTTTCATTGTACATACCAGAAATGTACATCAAAACATACACATTTTCATTGTACATTCAAGAAATGTACATCAAAACATACACATTTTCATTGTACATTCAAGAAATGTACATCAAAACATACACATTTTCAGTGTACATTCAAGAAATATACATCAAAGCATACACTTTTTCATTGTACATACCAGAAATGTACATCAAAACATACACATTTTCATTGTACATTCAAGAAATGTACATCAAAACATACACATTTTCAGTGTACATTCAAGAAATGTACATCAAAACATACACATTTTCATTGTACATTCAAGAAATGTACAACAAAACATACACATTTTCATTGTACATTCAAGAAATGTACATCAAAACATACACATTTTCATTGTACATTCAAGAAATGTACATCAAAACATACTCATTTTCAGTGTACATTCAAGAAATGTACATCAAAACATACACATTTTCATTGTACATTCAAGAAATGTACATCAAAACATACACATTTTCATTGTACATTCAAGAAATGTACATCAAAGCATACACATTTTCATTGTACATTCAAGAAATGTACATCAAAACATACACATTTTCAGTGTACATTCAAGAAATATACTTCAAAACATACACATTTTCATTGTACATTCAAGAAATGTACATCAAAACATACACATTTTCAGTGTACATTCAAGAAATGTACATCAAAACATACACATTTTCAGTGTACATTCAAGAAATGTACATCAAAACATACACATTTTCATTGTACATTCAAGAAATGTACATCAAAACATACACATTTTCATTGTACATTCAAGAAATGTACATCAAAGCATACACATTTTCATTGTACATTCAAAAAGTGTACATCAAGACATAAACATTTTCAGTCTACATTCAAGAAATATACATCAAAACATACACATTTTCATTGTATATACCAGAAATGTACATCAAAACATACACATTTTCATTGTACATTCAAGAAATGTTAATCCAAACATACACATTTTCAGTGTACATTCAAGAAATGTACATCAAAACATACACATTTTCATTGTACATTCAAAAAATGTACATCAAAACATACACATTTTCATTGTACATTCAAGAAA
Source organism: Tenodera sinensis (assembly GCA_030765045.1). Lineage (NCBI taxonomy): Eukaryota > Metazoa > Arthropoda > Insecta > Mantodea > Mantidae > Tenodera > Tenodera sinensis. The sequence goes on along the minus strand of CM060970.1, from coordinate 108,807,252 downwards.
TGTACATCAAAACATACACATTTTCAGTGTACATTCAAGAAATGTACATCAAAACATACACATTTTCATTGTACATTCAAGAAATGTACATCAAAACATACACATTTTCATTGTACATTCAAGAAATGTACATCAAAGCATACACATTTTCATTGTACATTCAAGAAATGTACATCAAAACATACACATTTTCAGTGTACATTCAAGAAATGTACATCAAAACATACACATTTTCAGTGTACATTCAAGAAGTATACATCAAAACATACACATTTTCAGTGTACATTCAAGAAATGTACATCAAAACATACACATTTTCATTGTACATTCAAGAAATGTACATCAAAACATACACATTTTCATTGTACATTCAAGAAATGTACATCAAAACATACACTGTTTCATTGTACATACCAGAAATGTACATCAAAACATACACATTTTCAGTGTACATTCAAGAAATGTACATCAAAACATACACATTTTCATTGTACATTCAAGAAATGTGCATCAAAACATACACTTTTTCATTGTACAAACCAGAAATGTACATCAAAACATACACATTTTCATTGTACATACCAGAAATGTACATCAAAACATACACATTTTCAGTGTACATTCAAGAAATGTACATCAAAACATACACATTTTCATTGTACATACCAGAAATATACATCAAAACATACACATTTTCAGTGTACATTCAAGAAATATACATCAAAACATACACATTTTCATTGTACATTCAAGAAATGTACATCAAAACAAACACATTTTCATTGTACATTCAAGAAATGTACATCAAAACATACACTTTTTCATTGTACATACCAGAAATGTACATCAAAGCATACACATTTTCAGTGTACATTCAAGAAATGTACATCAAAACATACACATTTTCATTGTACATTCAAGAAATGTACATCAAAACATACACTTTTTCATTGTACATACCAGAAATGTACATCAAAACATACACATTTTCAGTGTACATTCAAGAAATGTACATCAAAACATACACATTTTCATTGTACATTCAAGAAATGTACATCAAAACATACACATTTTCATTGTACATACCAGAAATGTACATCAAAACATACACATTTTCAGTGTACATTCAAGAAATATACATCAAAACATACACTTTTTCATTGTACAGTCAAGAAATATACATCAAAACATACACATTTTCATTGTACATTCAAGAAATGTACATCAAAACATACACATTTTCATTGTACATTCAAGAAATGTACATCAAAACATACACTTTTTCATTGTACATACCAGAAATGTACATCAAAACATACACATTTTCATTGTACATTCAAGAAATGTACATCAAAACATACACATTTTCATTGTACATTCAAGAAATGTACATCAAAACATACACATTTTCAGTGTACATTCAAGAAATATACATCAAAGCATACACTTTTTCATTGTACATACCAGAAATGTACATCAAAACATACACATTTTCATTGTACATTCAAGAAATGTACATCAAAACATACACATTTTCAGTGTACATTCAAGAAATGTACATCAAAACATACACACTTTCATTGTACATTCAAGAAATGTACAACAAAACATACACATTTTCATTGTACATTCAAGAAATGTACATCAAAACATACTCATTTTTAGTGTACATTCAAGAAATGTACATCAAAACATACACATTTTCATTGTACATTCAAGAAATGTACATCAAAACATACACATTTTCATTGTACATTCAAGAAATGTACATCAAAGCATACACATTTTCATTGTACATTCAAGAAATGTACATCAAAACATACACATTTTCAGTGTACATTCAAGAAATATACTTCAAAACATACACATTTTCATTGTACATTCAAGAAATGTACATCAAAACATACACATTTTCAGTGTACATTCAAGAAATGTACATCAAAACATACACATTTTCAGTGTACATTCAAGAAATGTACATCAAAACATACACATTTTCATTGTACATTCAAGAAATGTACATCAAAACATACACGTTTTCATTGTACATTCAAGAAATGTACATCAAAGCATACACATTTTCATTGTACATTCAAAAAGTGTACATCAAGACATACACATTTTCAGTCTACATTCAAGAAATATACATCAAAACATACACATTTTCATTGTATATACCAGAAATGTACATCAAAACATACACATTTTCATTGTACATTCAAGAAATGTACATCCAAACATACACATTTTCAGTGTACATTCAAGAAATGTACATCAAAACATACACATTTTCATTGTACATTCAAAAAATGTACATCAAAACATACACATTTTCATTGTACATTCAAGAAATGTACATCAAAACATACACATTTTCAGTGTACATTCAAGAAATGTACATCAAAACATACACATTTTCATTGTACATTCAAGAAATGTACATCAAAACATACACATTTTCATTGTACATTCAAGAAATGTACATCAAAACATACACATTTTCATTGTACATACCAGAAATGTACATCAAAACATACACATTTTCAGTGTACATTCAAGAAATATACATCAAAACATACACTTTTTCATTGTACAGTCAAGAAATATACATCAAAACATACACATTTTCATTGTACATTCAAGAAATGTACATCAAAACATACACATTTGCATTGTACATTCAAGAAATGTACATCAAAACATACACTTTTTCATTGTACATACCAGAAATGTACATCAAAACATACACATTTTCATTGTACATTCAAGAAATGTACATCAAAACATACACATTTTCATTGTACATTCAAGAAATGTACATCAAAACATACACATTTTCAGTGTACATTCAAGAAATATACATCAAAGCATACACTTTTTCATTGTACATACCAGAAATGTACATCAAAACATACACATTTTCATTGTACATTCAAGAAATGTACATCAAAACATACACATTTTCAGTGTACATTCAAGAAATGTACATCAAAACATACACATTTTCATTGTACATTCAAGAAATGTACAACAAAACATACACATTTTCATTGTACATTCAACAAATGTACATCAAAACATACACATTTTCATTGTACATTCAAGAAATGTACATCAAAACATACTCATTTTCAGTGTACATTCAAGAAATGTACATCAAAACATACACATTTTCATTGTACATTCAAGAAATGTACATCAAAACATACACATTTTCATTGTACATTCAAGAAATGTACATCAAAGCATACACATTTTCATTGTACATTCAAGAAATGTACATCAAAACATACACATTTTCAGTGTACATTCAAGAAATATACTTCAAAACATACACATTTTCATTGTACATTCAAGAAATGTACATCAAAACATACACATTTTCAGTGTACATTCAAGAAATGTACATCAAAACATACACATTTTCAGTGTACATTCAAGAAATGTACATCAAAACATACACATTTTCATTGTACATTCAAGAAATGTACATCAAAACATACACATTTTCATTGTACATTCAAGAAATGTACATCAAAGCATACACATTTTCATTGTACATTCAAAAAGTGTACATCAAGACATAAACATTTTCAGTCTACATTCAAGAAATATACATCAAAACATACACATTTTCATTGTATATACCAGAAATGTACATCAAAACATACACATTTTCATTGTACATTCAAGAAATGTTAATCCAAACATACACATTTTCAGTGTACATTCAAGAAATGTACATCAAAACATACACATTTTCATTGTACATTCAAGAAATGTACATCAAAACATACACATTTTCATTGTACGTACCAGAAATGTACATCAAAACATACACATTTTCAGTGTACATTCAAGAAATGTACATCAAAACATACACATTTTCATTGTACATTCAAGAAATGTACATCAAAACATACACATTTTCATTGTACATTCAAGAAATGTACATCAAAGCATACACATTTTCATTGTACATTCAAGAAATGTACATCAAAACATACACATTTTCAGTGTACATTCAAGAAATATACATCAAAACATACACATTTTCATTGTATATACCAGAAATGTACATCAAAACATACACATTTTCATTGTACATTCAAGAAATGTACATCCAAACATACACATTTTCATTGTACATTCAAGAAATATACATCAAAACATACACATTTTCAGGATACATTCAAGAAATATACATCAAAACATACACATTTTCATGGTATATACAAGAAATGTACATCAAAACATACACCTTTTCATTGTACATTCAAGAAATGTACATCAAAACATACACATTTTCATGGTATGTACAAGAAATGTACATCAAAACATTCACATTTTCATTGTACATTCAAGAAATGTACATCAAAACATACACATTTTCAGTGTACATTCAAGAAATATACATCAAAACATACACATTTTCATTGTATATACAAGAAATGTACATCAAAACATACACTGTTTCATTGTACATTCAAGAAATGTACATCAAAACATACACATTTTCAGTGTACATTCAAGAAATGTGCATCAAAACATACACATTTTCAGTGTACATTCAAGGAATATACATCAAAACATACACATTTTCATTGTACATTCAAGAAATGTACATCAAAACATACACATTTTCATTGTACATTCAAGAAATGTACATCAAAACATACACTGTTTCATTGTACATACCAGAAATGTACATCAAAACATACACATTTTCAGTGTACACTCAAGAAATGTACATCAAAACATACACATTTTCATTGTACATTCAAGAAATGTACATCAAAACATACACTTTTTCATTGTACATACCAGAAATGTACATCAAAACATACACATTTTCATTGTACATACCAGAAATGTACATCAAAACATACACATTTTCAGTGTACATTCAAGAAATGTACATCAAAACATACACACTTTCATTGTACATACCAGAAATGTACATCAAAACATACACATTTTCAGTGTACATTCAAGAAATATACATCAAAACATACACATTTTCATTGTACTATTCAAGAATTGTACATCAAAACAAACACATTTTCATTGTACATTAAAAAAATGTACATCAAAACATACACTTTTTCATTGTACATACCAGAAATGTACATCAAAACATACACATTTTCAGTGTACATTCACCAAATGTACATCAAAACATACACATTTTCATTGTACATTCAAGAAATGTACATCAAAACATACACTTTTTCATTGTACATACCAGAAATGTACATCAAAACATACACATTTTCAGTGTACATTCAAGAAATGTACATCAAAACATACACATTTTCATTGTACATTCAAGAAATGTACATCAAAACATACACATTTTCATTGTACATACCAGAAATGTACATCAAAACATACACATTTTCAGTGTACATTCAAGAAATATACATCAAAACATACACTCTTTCATTGTACATTCAAGAAATATACATCAAAACATACACATTTTCATTGTACATTCAAGAAATGTACATCAAAACATACACATTTTCATTGTACATTCAAGAAATGTACATCAAAGCATACACTTATTCATTGTACATACCAGAAATGTACATCAAAACATACACATTTTCATTGTACATTCAAGAAATGTACATCAAAACATACACATTTTCATTGTACATTCAAGAAATGTACATCAAAACATACACATTTTCAGTGTACATTCAAGAAATATACATCAAAACATACACTTTTTCATTGTACATACCAGAAATGTACATCAAAACATACACATTTTCATTGTACATTCAAGAAATGTACATCAAAACATACACATTTTCAGTGTACATTCAAGAAATGTACATCAAAACTTACACATTTTCATTGTACATTCAAGAAATGTACAACAAAACATACACATTTTCAGTGTACATTCAAGAAATGTACATCAAAACATACACATTTTCATTGTACATTCAAGAAATGTACATCAAAACATACACATTTTCAGTGTACATTCAAGAAATGTACATCAAAACATACACATTTTCAGTGTACATTCAAGAAGTATACATCAAAACATACACATTTTCAGTGTACATTCAAGAAATATACATCAAAACATACACATTTTCATTGTACATTCAAGAAATGTACATCAAAACATACACATTTTCATTGTACATTCAAGAAATGTACAACAAAACATACACATTTTCAGTGTACATTCAAGAAATGTACATCAAAACATACACATTTTCATTGTACATTCAAGAAATGTACATCAAAACATACACATTTTCATTGTACATTCAAGAAATGTACATCAAAACATACACATTTTCATTGTACATTCAAGAAATGTACATCAAAATATACACATTTTCATTGTACCTTCAAGAAATGTACATCAAAACATACACATTTTCATTGTACATTCAAGAAATGTACATCAAAACATACACATTTTCATTGTACATTCAAGAAATGTACATCAAAACATACACATTTTCAGTGTACATTCAAGAAATGTACATCAAAACATACACATTTTCATTGTACATTCAAGAAATGTACATCAAAACATACACATTTTCAGTGTACATTCAAGAAATGTACATCAAAACATACACATTTTCAGTGTACATTCAAGAAGTATACATCAAAACATACACATTTTCAGTGTACATTCAAGAAATGTACATCAAAACATACACATTTTCATTGTACATTCAAGAAATGTACATCAAAACATACACATTTTCATTGTACATTCAAGAAATGTACATCAAAACATACACTGTTTCATTGTACATACCAGAAATGTACATCAAAACATACACATTTTCAGTGTACATTCAAGAAATGTACATCAAAACATACACATTTTCATTGTACATTCAAGAAATGTGCATCAAAACATACACTTTTTCATTGTACAAACCAGAAATGTACATCAAAACATACACATTTTCATTGTACATACCAGAAATGTACATCAAAACATACACATTTTCAGTGTACATTCAAGAAATGTACATCAAAACATACACATTTTCATTGTACATACCAGAAATATACATCAAAACATACACATTTTCAGTGTACATTCAAGAAATATACATCAAAACATACACATTTTCATTGTACATTCAAGAAATGTACATCAAAACAAACACATTTTCATTGTACATTCAAGAAATGTACATCAAAACATACACTTTTTCATTGTACATACCAGAAATGTACATCAAAGCATACACATTTTCAGTGTACATTCAAGAAATGTACATCAAAACATACACATTTTCATTGTACATTCAAGAAATGTACATCAAAACATACACTTTTTCATTGTACATACCAGAAATGTACATCAAAACATACACATTTTCAGTGTACATTCAAGAAATGTACATCAAAACATACACATTTTCATTGTACATTCAAGAAATGTACATCAAAACATACACATTTTCATTGTACGTACCAGAAATGTACATCAAAACATACACATTTTCAGTGTACATTCAAGAAATATACATCAAAACATACACTTTTTCATTGTACAGTCAAGAAATATACATCAAAACATACACATTTTCATTGTACATTCAAGAAATGTACATCAAAACATACACATTTTCATTGTACATTCAAGAAATGTACATCAAAACATACACTTTTTCATTGTACATACCAGAAATGTACATCAAAACATACACATTTTCATTGTACATTCAAGAAATGTACATCAAAACATACACATTTTCATTGTACATTCAAGAAATGTACATCAAAACATACACATTTTCAGTGTACATTCAAGAAATATACATCAAAGCATACACTTTTTCATTGTACATACCAGAAATGTACATCAAAACATACACATTTTCATTGTACATTCAAGAAATGTACATCAAAACATACACATTTTCAGTGTACATTCAAGAAATGTACATCAAAACATACACACTTTCATTGTACATTCAAGAAATGTACAACAAAACATACACATTTTCATTGTACATTCAAGAAATGTACATCAAAACATACTCATTTTCAGTGTACATTCAAGAAATGTACATCAAAACATACACATTTTCATTGTACATTCAAGAAATGTACATCAAAACATACACATTTTCATTGTACATTCAAGAAATGTACATCAAAGCATACACATTTTCATTGTACATTCAAGAAATGTACATCAAAACATACACATTTTCAGTGTACATTCAAGAAATATACTTCAAAACATACACATTTTCATTGTACATTCAAGAAATGTACATCAAAACATACACATTTTCAGTGTACATTCAAGAAATGTACATCAAAACATACACATTTTCAGTGTACATTCAAGAAATGTACATCAAAACATACACATTTTCATTGTACATTCAAGAAATGTACATCAAAACATACACATTTTCATTGTACATTCAAGAAATGTACATCAAAGCATACACATTTTCATTGTACATTCAAAAAGTGTACATCAAGACATACACATTTTCAGTCTACATTCAAGAAATATACATCAAAACATACACATTTTCATTGTATATACCAGAAATGTATATCAAAACATACACATTTTCATTGTACATTCAAGAAATGTACATCCAAACATACACATTTTCAGTGTACATTCAAGAAATGTACATCAAAACATACAAATTTTCATTGTACATTCAAAAAATGTACATCAAAACATACACATTTTCATTGTACATTCAAGAAATGTACATCAAAACATACACATTTTCAGTGTACATTCAAGAAATGTACATCAAAACATACACATTTTCATTGTACATTCAAGAAATGTACATCAAAACATACACATTTTCATTGTACATTCAAGAAATGTACATCAAAGCATACACATTTTTATTGTACATTCAAGAAATGTACATCAAAACATACACATTTACAGTGTACACTCAAGAAATATACATCAAAACATACACATTTTCATTGTATATACCAGAAATGTACATCAAAACATACACATTTTCATTGTACATTCAAGAAATGTACATCCAAACATACACATTTTCAGTGTACATTCAAGAAATATACATCAAAACATACACATTTTCAGGATACATTCAAGAAATATACATCAAAACATACACATTTTCATGGTATATACAAGAAATGTACATCAAAACATACACCTTTTCATTGTACATTCAAGAAATGTACATCAAAACATACTCATTTTCATGGTATGTACAAGAAATGTACATCAAAACATTCACATTTTCATTGTACATTCAAGAAATGTACATCAAAACATACACATTTTCAGTGTACATTCAAGAAATATACATCAAAACATACACATTTTCATTGTATATACAAGAAATGTACATCAAAACATACACATTTTCAGTGTACATTCAAGAAATATACATCAAAACATACACTTTTTCATTGTACATACCAGAAATGTACATCAAAACATACACATTTTCATTGTACATTCAAGAAATGTACATCAAAACATACACATTTTCAGTGTACATTCAAGAAACGTACATCAAAACATACACATTTTCATTGTACATTCAAGAAATGTACATCAAAACATACACATTTTCATTGTACATTCAAGAAATATACATCAAAACATACACTTTTTCATTGTACATACCAGAAATGTAGATCAAAACATACAATTTTCATTGTACATTCAAGAAATGTACATGAAAACATACACATTTTCAGTGTACATTCAAGAAATGTACATCAAAACATACACATTTTCAGTGTACATTCAAGGAATATACATCAAAACATACACATTCTCTTTGTACATTCAAGAAATGTACATCAAAACATACACATTTTCATTGTACATTCAAGAAATGTACATCAAAACATACACTGTTTTATTGTACATACCAGAAATGTACATCAAAACATACACATTTTCAGTGTACATTCAAGAAATGTACATCAAAACATACACATTTTCATTGTACATTCAAGAAATGTACATCAAAACATACACTTTTTCATTGTACATACCAGAAATGTACATCAAAACATACACATTTTCATTGTACATACCAGAAATGTACATCAAAACATACACATTTTCAGTGTACATTCAAGAAATGTACATCAAAACATACACACTTTCATTGTACATACCAGAAATGTACATCAAAACATACACATTTTCAGTGTACATTCAAGAAATATACATCAAAACATACACATTTTCATTGTACTATTCAAGAAATGTACATCAAAACAAACACATTTTCATTGTACATTCAAGAAATGTACTTCAAAACATACACTTTTTCATTGTACATACCAGAAATGTACATCAAAACATACACATTTTCAGTGTACATTCAAGAAATGTACATCAAAACATACACTTTTTCATTGTACATACCAGAAATGTACATCAAAACATACACATTTTCATTGTACATTCAAGAAATGTACATCAAAACATACACATTTTCATTGTACATTCAAGAAATGTACATCAAAACATACACATTTTCAGTGTACATTCAAGAAATATACATCAAAGCATACACTTTTTCATTGTACATACCAGAAATGTACATCAAAACATACACATTTTCATTGTACATTCAAGAAATGTACATCAAAACATACACATTTTCAGTGTACATTCAAGAAATGTACATCAAAACATACACATTTTCATTGTACATTCAAGAAATGTACAACAAAACATACACATTTTCATTGTACATTCAAGAAATGTACATCAAAACATACACATTTTCATTGTACATTCAAGAAATGTACATCAAAACATACTCATTTTCAGTGTACATTCAAGAATATACATCAAAACATACACATTTTCATTGTACATTCAAGAAATGTACATCAAAACATACACATTTTCATTGTACATTCAAGAAATGTACATCAAAGCATACACATTTTCATTGTACATTCAAGAAATGTACATCAAAACATACACATTTTCAGTGTACATTCAAGAAATATACTTCAAAACATACACATTTTCATTGTACATTCAAGAAATGTACATCAAAACATACACATTTTCATTGTACATACCAGAAATGTACATCAAAACATACACATTTTCAGTGTACATTCAAGAAATATACATCAAAACATACACTTTTTCATTGTACAGTCAAGAAATATACATCAAAACATACACATTTTCATTGTACATTCAAGAAATGTACATCAAAACATACACATTTTCACTGTACATTCAAGAAATGTACATCAACACATACACTTTTTCATTGTACATACCAGAAATGTACATCAAAACATACACATTTTCATTGTACATTCAAGAAATGTACATCAAAACATACACATTTTCATTGTACATTCAAGAAATGTACATCAAAACATACACATTTTCAGTGTACATTCAAGAAATATACATCAAAGCATACACTTTTTCATTGTACATACCAGAAATGTACATCAAAACATACACATTTTCATTGTACATTCAAGAAATGTACATCAAAAGATACACATTTTCAGTGTACATTCAAGAAATGTACATCAAAACATACACATTTTCATTGTACATTCAAGAAATGTACAACAAAACATACACATTTTCATTGTACATTCAAGAAATGTACATCAAAACATACTCATTTTCAGTGTACATTCAAGAAATGTACATCAAAACATACACATTTTCATTGTACATTCAAGAAATGTACATCAAAACATACACATTTTCATTGTACATTCAAGAAATGTACATCAAAGCATACACATTTTCATTGTACATTCAAGAAATGTACATCAAAACATACACATTTTCAGTGTACATTCAAGAAATATACTTCAAAACATACACATTTTCATTGTACATTCAAGAAATGTACATCAAAACATACACATTTTCAGTGTACATTCAAGAAATGTACATCAAAACATACACATTTTCAGTGTACATTCAAGAAATGTACATCAAAACATACACATTTTCATTGTACATTCAAGAAATGTACATCAAAACATACACATTTTCATTGTACATTCAAGAAATGTACATCAAAGCATACACATTTTCATTGTACATTCAAAAAGTGTACATCAAGACATACACATCTTCAGTCTACATTCAAGAAATATACATCAAAACATACACATTTTCATTGTATATACCAGAAATGTACATCAAAACATACACATTTTCATTGTACATTCAAGAAATGTACATCCAAACATACACATTTTCAGTGTACATTCAAGAAATGTACATCAAAACATACACATTTTCATTGTACATTCAAAAAATGTACATCAAAACATACACATTTTCATTGTACATTCAAGAAATGTACATCAAAACATACACATTTTCAGTGTACATTCAAGAAATGTACATCAAAACATACACATTTTCATTGTACATTCAAGAAATGTACATCAAAACATACACATTTTCATTGTACATTCAAGAAATGTACATCAAAGCATACACATTTTCATTGTACATTCAAGAAATGTACATCAAAACATACACATTTTCAGTGTACACTCAAGAAATATACATCAAAACATACACATTTTCATTGTATATACCAGAAATGTACATCAAAACATACACATTTTCATTGTACATTCAAGAAATGTACATCCAAACATACACATTTTCAGTGTACATTCAAGAAATATACATCAAAACATACACATTTTCAGGATACATTCAAGAAATATACATCAAAACATACACATTTTCATGGTATATACAAGAAATGTACATCAAAACATACACCTTTTCATTGTACATTCAAGAAATGTACATCAAAACATACACATTTTCATGGTATGTACAAGAAATGTACATCAAAACATTCACATTTTCATTGTACATTCAAGAAATGTACATCAAAACATACACATTTTCAGTGTACATTCAAGAAATATACATCAAAACATACACATTTTCATTGTATATACAAGAAATGTACATCAAAACATACACATTTTCAGTGTACATTCAAGAAATATACATCAAAACATACACTTTTTCATTGTACATACCAGAAATGTACATCAAAACATACACATTTTCATTGTACATTCAAGAAATGTACATCAAAACATACACATTTTCAGTGTACATTCAAGAAACGTACATCAAAACATACACATTTTCATTGTACATTCAAGAAATGTACATCAAAACATACACATTTTCATTGTACATTCAAGAAATATACATCAAAACATACACTTTTTCATTGTACATACCAGAAATGTAGATCAAAACATACAATTTTCATTGTACATTCAAGAAATGTACATGAAAACATACACATTTTCAGTGTACATTCAAGAAATGTACATCAAAACATACACATTTTCAGTGTACATTCAAGGAATATACATCAAAACATACACATTCTCTTTGTACATTCAAGAAATGTACATCAAAACATACACATTTTCATTGTACATTCAAGAAATGTACATCAAAACATACACTGTTTTATTGTACATACCAGAAATGTACATCAAAACATACACATTTTCAGTGTACATTCAAGAAATGTACATCAAAACATACACATTTTCATTGTACATTCAAGAAATGTACATCAAAACATACACTTTTTCATTGTACATACCAGAAATGTACATCAAAACATACACATTTTCATTGTACATACCAGAAATGTACATCAAAACATACACATTTTCAGTGTACTTTCAAGAAATGTACATCAAAACATACACACTTTCATTGTACATACCAGAAATGTACATCAAAACATACACATTTTCAGTGTACATTCAAGAAATATACATCAAAACATACACATTTTCATTGTACTATTCAAGAAATGTACATCAAAACAAACACATTTTCATTGTACATTCAAGAAATGTACTTCAAAACATACACTTTTTCATTGTACATACCAGAAATGTACATCAAAACATACACATTTTCAGTGTACATTCAAGAAATGTACATCAAAACATACACATTTTCAGTGTACATTCAAGAAATGTACATCAAAACATACACATTTTCATTGTACATTCAAGAAATGTACATCAAAACATACACTTTTTCATTGTACATACCAGAAATGTACATCAAAACATACACATTTTCATTGTACATTCAAGAAATGTACATCAAAACATACACATTTTCATTGTACATTCAAGAAATGTACATCAAAACATACACATTTTCAGTGTACATTCAAGAAATATACATCAAAGCATACACTTTTTCATTGTACATACCAGAAATGTACATCAAAACATACACATTTTCATTGTACATTCAAGAAATGTACATCAAAACATACACATTTTCAGTGTACATTCAAGAAATGTACATCAAAACATACACATTTTCATTGTACATTCAAGAAATGTACAACAAAACATACACATTTTCATTGTACATTCAAGAAATGTACATCAAAACATACACATTTTCATTGTACATTCAAGAAATGTACATCAAAACATACTCATTTTCAGTGTACATTCAAGAATATACATCAAAACATACACATTTTCATTGTACATTCAAGAAATGTACATCAAAACATACACATTTTCATTGTACATTCAAGAAATGTACATCAAAGCATACACATTTTCATTGTACATTCAAGAAATGTACATCAAAACATACACATTTTCAGTGTACATTCAAGAAATATACTTCAAAACATACACATTTTCATTGTACATTCAAGAAATGTACATCAAAACATACACATTTTCAGTGTACATTCAAGAAATGTACATCAAAACATACACATTTTCAGTGTACATTCAAGAAATGTACATCAAAACATACACATTTTCATTGTACATTCAAGAAATGTACATCAAAACATACACATTTTCATTGTACATTCAAGAAATGTACATCAAAGCATACACATTTTCATTGTACATTCAAAAAGTGTACATCAAGACATACACATTTTCAGTCTACATTCAAGAAATATACATCAAAACATACACATTTTCATTGTATATACCAGAAATGTACATCAAAACATACACATTTTCATTGTACATTCAAGAAATGTACATCCAAACATACACATTTTCAGTGTACATTCAAGAAATGTACATCAAAACATACACATTTTCATTGTACATTCAAAAAATGTACATCAAAACATACACATTTTCATTGTACATTCAAGAAATGTACATCAAAACATACACATTTTCAGTGTACATTCAAGAAATGTACATCAAAACATACACATTTTCATTGTACATTCAAGAAATGTACATCAAAACATACACATTTTCATTGTACATTCAAGAAATGTACATCAAAGCATACACATTTTCATTGTACATTCAAGAAATGTACATCAAAACATACACATTTTCAGTGTACACTCAAGAAATATACATCAAAACATACACATTTTCATTGTATATACCAGAAATGTACATCAAAACATACACATTTTCATTGTACATTCAAGAAATGTACATCCAAACATACACATTTTCAGTGTACATTCAAGAAATATACATCAAAACATACACATTTTCAGGATACATTCAAGAAATATACATCAAAACATACACATTTTCATGGTATATACAAGAAATGTACATCAAAACATACACCTTTTCATTGTACATTCAAGAAATGTACATCAAAACATACACATTTTCATGGTATGTACAAGAAATGTACATCAAAACATTCACATTTTCATTGTACATTCAAGAAATGTACATCAAAACATACACATTTTCAGTGTACATTCAAGAAATATACATCAAAACATACACATTTTCATTGTATATACAAGAAATGTACATCAAAACATACACATTTTCAGTGTACATTCAAGAAATATACATCAAAACATACACTTTTTCATTGTACATACCAGAAATGTACATCAAAACATACACATTTTCATTGTACATTCAAGAAATATACATCAAAACATACACATTTTCATTGTACATTCAAGAAATGTACATCAAAACATACACATTTTCATTGTACATTCAAGAAATGTACATCCAAACATACACATTTTCATTGTACATTCAAGAAATGTACATCAAAACATACACATTTTCAGTGTACATTCAAGAAACGTACATCAAAACATACACATTTTCATTGTACATTCAAGAAATGTACATCAAAACATACACATTTTCATTGTACATTCAAGAAATATACATCAAAACATACACTTTTTCATTGTACATACCAGAAATGTAGATCAAAACATACAATTTTCATTGTACATTCAAGAAATGTACATCAAAACATACACATTTTCAGTGTACATTCAAGAAATGTACATCAAAACATACACATTTTCAGTGTACATTCAAGGAATATACATCAAAACATACACATTCTCTTTGTACATTCAAGAAATGTACATCAAAACATACACATTTTCATTGTACATTCAAGAAATGTACATCAAAACATACACTGTTTTATTGTACATACCAGAAATGTACATCAAAACATACACATTTTCAGTGTACATTCAAGAAATGTACATCAAAACATACACATTTTCATTGTACATTCAAGAAATGTACATCAAAACATACACTTTTTCATTGTACATACCAGAAATGTACATCAAAACATACACATTTTCATTGTACATACCAGAAATGTACATCAAAACATACACATTTTCAGTGTACATTCAAGAAATGTACATCAAAACATACACACTTTCATTGTACATACCAGAAATGTACATCAAAACATACACATTTTCAGTGTACATTCAAGAAATATACATCAAAACATACACATTTTCATTGTACTATTCAAGAAATGTACATCAAAACAAACACATTTTCATTGTACATTCAAGAAATGTACTTCAAAACATACACTTTTTCATTGTACATACCAGAAATGTACATCAAAACATACACATTTTCAGTGTACATTCAAGAAATGTACATCAAAACATACACATTTTCATTGTACATTCAAGAAATGTACATCAAAACATACACTTTTTCATTGTACATACCAGAAATGTACATCAAAACATACACATTTTCAGTGTACATTCAAGGAATGTACATCAAAACATACACATTTTCATTGTACATTCAAGAAATGTACATCAAAACATACACATTTTCATTGTACATACCAGAAATGTACATCAAAACATACACATTTTCAGTGTACATTCAAGAAATATACATCAAAACATACACTTTTTCATTGTACATTCAAGAAATATACATCAAAACATACACATTTTCATTGTACATTCAAGAAATGTACATCAAAACATACACATTTTCATTGTACATTCAAGAAATGTACATCAAAACATACACTTATTCATTGTACATACCAGAAATGTACATCAAAACATACACATTTTCATTGTACATTCAAGAAATGTACATCAAAACATACACATTTTCATTGTACATTCAAGAAATGTACATCAAAACATACACATTTTCAGTGTACATTCAAGAAATATACATCAAAACATACACTTTTTCATTGTACATACCAGAAATGTACATCAAAACATACACATTTTCATTGTACATTCAAGAAATGTACATCAAAACATACACATTTTCAGTGTACATTCAAGAAATGTACATCAAAACTTACACATTTTCATTGTACATTCAAGAAATGTACAACAAAACCTACACATTTTCAGTGTACATTCAAGAAATGTACATCAAAACATACACATTTTCATTGTACATTCAAGAAATGTACATCAAAACATACACATTTTCAGTGTACATTCAAGAAATGTACATCAAAACATACACATTTTCAGTGTACATTCAAGAAGTATACATCAAAACATACACATTTTCAGTGTACATTCAAGAAATATACATCAAAACATACACATTTTCATTGTACATTCAAGAAATGTACATCAAAACATACACATTTTCATTGTACATTCAAGAAATGTACAACAAAACACACATTTTCAGTGTACATTCAAGAAATGTACATCAAAACATACACATTTTCATTGTACATTCAAGAAATGTACATCAAAACATACACATTTTCATTGTACATTCAAGAAATGTACATCAAAACATACACATTTTCATTGTACATTCAAGAAATGTACATCAAAACATACACATTTTCATTGTACATTCAAGAAATGTACAACAAAACATACACATTTTCAGTGTACATTCAAGAAATGTACATCAAAACATACACATTTTCATTGTACATTCAAGAAATGTACATCAAAACATACACATTTTCAGTGTACATTCAAGAAATGTACATCAAAACATACAAATTTTCAGCGTACATTCAAGAAGTATACATCAAAACATACACATTTTCAGTGTACATTCAAGAAATGTACATCAAAACATACACATTTTCATTGTACATTCAAGAAATGTACATCAAAACATACACACTTTCATTGTACATTCAAGAAATGTACATCAAAACATACACATTTTCAGTGTACATTCAAGAAATGTACATCAAAACATACACATTTTCATTGTACATTCAAGAAATGTACATCAAAACATACACTTTTTCATTGTACATACCAGAAATGTACATCAAAACATACACATTTTCAGTGTACATTCAAGGAATGTACATCAAAACATACACATTTTCATTGTACATTCAAGAAATGTACATCAAAACATACACATTTTCATTGTACATACCAGAAATGTACATCAAAACATACACATTTTCAGTGTACATTCAAGAAATATACATCAAAACATACACTTTTTCATTGTACATTCAAGAAATATACATCAAAACATACACATTTTCATTGTACATTCAAGAAATGTACATCAAAACATACACATTTTCATTGTACATTCAAGAAATGTACATCAAAACATACACTTATTCATTGTACATACCAGAAATGTACATCAAAACATACACATTTTCATTGTACATTCAAGAAATGTACATCAAAACATACACATTTTCATTGTACATTCAAGAAATGTACATCAAAACATACACATTTTCAGTGTACATTCAAGAAATATACATCAAAACATACACTTTTTCATTGTACATACCAGAAATGTACATCAAAACATACACATTTTCATTGTACATTCAAGAAATGTACATCAAAACATACACATTTTCAGTGTACATTCAAGAAATGTACATCAAAACTTACACATTTTCATTGTACATTCAAGAAATGTACAACAAAACCTACACATTTTCAGTGTACATTCAAGAAATGTACATCAAAACATACACATTTTCATTGTACATTCAAGAAATGTACATCAAAACATACACATTTTCAGTGTACATTCAAGAAATGTACATCAAAACATACACATTTTCAGTGTACATTCAAGAAGTATACATCAAAACATACACATTTTCAGTGTACATTCAAGAAATATACATCAAAACATACACATTTTCATTGTACATTCAAGAAATGTACATCAAAACATACACATTTTCATTGTACATTCAAGAAATGTACAACAAAACACACATTTTCAGTGTACATTCAAGAAATGTACATCAAAACATACACATTTTCATTGTACATTCAAGAAATGTACATCAAAACATACACATTTTCATTGTACATTCAAGAAATGTACATCAAAACATACACATTTTCATTGTACATTCAAGAAATGTACATCAAAACATACACATTTTCATTGTACATTCAAGAAATGTACAACAAAACATACACATTTTCAGTGTACATTCAAGAAATGTACATCAAAACATACACATTTTCATTGTACATTCAAGAAATGTACATCAAAACATACACATTTTCAGTGTACATTCAAGAAATGTACATCAAAACATACAAATTTTCAGCGTACATTCAAGAAGTATACATCAAAACATACACATTTTCAGTGTACATTCAAGAAATGTACATCAAAACATACACATTTTCATTGTACATTCAAGAAATGTACATCAAAACATACACACTTTCATTGTACATTCAAGAAATGTACATCAAAACATACACATTTTCAGTGTACATTCAAGAAATGTACATCAAAACATACACATTTTCATTGTACATTCAAGAAATGTACAACAAAACATACACATTTTCATTGTACATTCAAGAAATATACATCAAAACATACACATTTACATTGTATATACAAGAAATATACATCAAAACATACACATTTTCATTGTATATACAAGAAATGTACATCAAAACATACACATTTTCATTGTATATACAAGAAATATACATCAAAACATACACATTTTCATTGTATATACAAGAAATGTACATCAAAACATACACATTTTCATTGTACATTCAAGAAATATACATCAAAACATACACATTTTCATTGTATATACAAGAAATATACATCAAAACATACACATTTTCATTGTATATACAAGAAATGTACATCAAAACATACACATTTTCATTGTATATACAAGAAATATACATCAAAACATACACATTTTCATTCTATATACAAGAAATGTACATCAAAACATACACATTTTCATTGTACATTCAAGAAATACACTTCAAAACATACACATTTTCATTGTATATACAAGAAATGTACATCAAAACATACACATTTTCATTGTATATACAAGAAATGTACATCAAAACATACACATTTTCATTGTACATTCAAGAAATGTACATCAAAACATACACATTTTCAGTGTACATTCAAGAAATATACATCAAAGCATACACATTTTCATTGTATATACCAGAAATGTACATCAAAACATACACATTTTCATTGTACATTCAAGAAATGTACATCAAAACATACACATTTTCACGATACATTCAAGAAATATACATCAAAACATACACATTTTCATGGTATATACAAGAAATGTACATCAAAACATACACCTTTTCATTGTACGTTCAAGAAATGTACATCAAAACATACACATTTTCATGGTATGTACAAGAAAAGTACATAAAAACATACACATTTTCATTGTACATTCAAGAAATGTACATCAAAACATACACATTTTCAGTGTACATTCAAGAAATATACATCAAAACATACACATTTTCATTGTATATACAAGAAATGTACATCAAACCATACACATTTTCAGTGTACATTCAAGAAATATACATCAAAACATACACTTTTTCATTGTACATACCAGAAATGTACATCAAAACATACACATTTTCATTGTACATTCAAGAAATGTACATCAAAACATACACATTTTCAGTGTACATTCAAGAAATGTACATCAAAACATACACATTTTCATTGTACATTCAAGAAATGTACATCAAAACATACACATTTTCAGTGTACATTCAAGAAATATACATCAAAACATACACTTTTTCATTGTACATACCAGAAATGTACATCAAAACATACACATTTTCATTGTACATTCAAGGAATGTGCATCAAAACATACACATTTTCAGTGTACATTCAAGAAATGTACATCAAAACATACACATTTTCATTGTACTATCAAGAAATGTACATCAAAACATACACATTTTCAGTGTACATTCAAGAAATGTACATCAAAACATACACATTTTCAGTGTACATTCAAGAAGTATACATAAAAACATACACATTTTCAGTGTACATTCAAGAAATGTACATCAAAACATACACATTTTCATTGTACATTCAAGAAATGTACATCAAAACATACACATTTTCATTGTACATTCAAGAAATGTACATCAAAACATACACATTTTCAGTGTACATTCAAGAAATGTACATCAAAACATACACATTTTCATTGTACATTCAAGAAATGTACAACAAAACATACACATTTTCAGTGTACATTCAAGAAATGTACATCAAAACATACACATTTTCATTGTACATTCAAGAAATGTACATCAAAACATACACATTTTCAGTGTACATTCAAGAAATGCACATCAAAACATACACATTTTCAGCGTACATTCAAGAAGTATACATTAAAACATACACATTTTCAGTGTACATTCAAGAAATGTACATCAAAACATACACATTTTCATTGTACATTCAAGAAATGTACATCAAAACATACACACTTTCATTGTACAATCAAGAAATGTACATCAAAACATACACATTTTCAGTGTACATTCAAGAAATGTACATCAAAACATACACATTTTCATTGTACATTCAAGAAATGTACAACAAAACATACACATTTTCATTGTATATTCAAGAAATATACATCAAAACATACACATTTTCATTGTATATACAAGAAATGTACATCAAAACATACACATTTTCATTGTATATACAAGAAATGTACATCAAAACATACACATTTTCATTGTATATACAAGAAATATACATCAAAACATACACATTTTCATTGTATATACAAGAAATGTACATCAAAACATACACATTTTCATTGTACATTCAAGAAATATACATCAAAACATACACATTTTCATTGTATATACAAGAAATATACATCAAAACATACACATTTTCATTGTATATACAAGAAATGTACATCAAAACATACACATTTTCGTTGTATATACAAGAAATATACATCAAAACATACACATTTTCATTGTATATACAAGAAATGTACATCAAAACATACACATTTTCATTGTACATTCAAGAAATATACATCAAAACATACACATTTTCATTGTATATACAAGAAATGTACATCAAAACATACACATTTTCATTGTATATACAAGAAATGTACATCAAAACATACACATTTTCATTGTACATTCAAGAAATGTACATCAAAACATACACATTTTCAGTGTACATTCAAGAAATATACATCAAAACATACACATTTTCATTGTATATACCAGAAATGTACATCAAAACATACACATTTTCATTGTACATTCTAGAAATGTACATCCAAACATACACATTTTCAGTGTACATTCAAGAAATATACATCAAAACATACACATTTTCAGGATACATTCAGGAAATATACATCAAAACATACACATTTTCATGGTATATACAAGAAATGTACATCAAAACATACACCTTTTCATTGTACATTCAAGAAATGTACATCAAAACATACACATTTTCATGGTATGTACAAGAAATGTACATCAAAAAATACACATTTTCATTGTACATTCAAGAAATGTACATCAAAACATACACATTTTCAGTGTACATTCAAGAAATATACATCAAAACATACACATTTTCATTGTATATACAAGAAATGTACATCAAAACATACACATTTTCAGTGTACATTCAAGAAATATACATCAAAACATACACTTTTTCATTGTACATACCAGAAATGTACATCAAAGCATACACATTTTCATTGTACATTCAAGAAATGTACATCAAAACATACACATTTTCAGTGTACATTCAAGAAATGTACATCAAAACATACACATTTTCATTGTACATTCAAGAAATGTACATCAAAACATACACATTTTCAGTGTACATTCAAGAAATATACATCAAAACATACACTTTTTCATTGTACATACCAGAAATGTACATCAAAACATACACATTTTCATTGTACATTCAAGAAATGTACATCAAAACATACACATTTTCATTGTACATTCAAGAAATGTACATCAAAACATACACTGTTTCATTGTACATACCAGAAATGTACATTACAACATACACATTTTCAGTGTACATTCAAGAAATGTACATCAAAACATACACATTTTCATTGTACATTCAAGAAATGTACATCAAAACATACACTTTTTCATTGTACATACCAGAAATGTACATCAAAACATACACATTTTCATTGTACATACCAGAAATGTACATCAAAACATACACATTTTCAGTGTACATTCAAGAAATGTACATCAAAACATACACATTTTCATTGTACATAACAGAAATGTACATCAAAACATACACATTTTCAGTGAACATTCAAGAAATATACATCAAAACATACACATTTTCATTGTACTATTCAAGAAATGTACATAAAAACAAACACATTTTCATTGTACATTCAAGAAATGTACATCAAAACATACACATTTTCATTGTACTATTCAAGAAATATACATCAAAACATACACATTTTCAGTGTACATTCGAGAAATGTACATCAAAACATACACATTTTCATTGTACATTCAAGAAATGTACATCAAAACATACACTTTTTCATTTTACATACCAGAAATGTACATCAAAACATACATATTTTCAGTGTACATTCAAGAAATGTACATCAAAACATACACATTTTCATTGTACATTCAAGAAATGTACATCAAAACATACACATTTTCATTGTACATACCAGAAATGTACATCAAAACATACACATTTTCAGTGAACATTCAAGAAATATACATCAAAACATACACTTTTTCATTGTACATTCAAGAAATATACATCAAAACATACACATTTTCATTGTACATTCAAAAAATGTACATCAAAACATACACATTTTCATTGTACATTCAAGAAGTGTACATCAAAACATACACTTTTTCATTGTACATACCAGAAATGTACATCAAAACATACACATTTTCATTGTACATTCAAGAAATGTACATCAAAACATACACATTTTCATTGTACATTCAAGAAATGTACATCAAAACATACACATTTTCAGTGTACATTCAAGAAATATACATCAAAACATACACTTTTTCATTGTACATACCAGAAATGTACATCAAAACATACACATTTTCATTGTACATTCAAGAAATGTACATCAAAACATACACATTTTCAGTGTACATTCAAGAAATGTACATCAAAACATACACATTTTCATTGTACATTCAAGAAATGTACAACAAAACATACACATTTTCAGTGTACATTCAAGAAATGTACATCAAAACATACACATTTTCATTGTACATTCAAGAAATGTACATCAAAACATACACATTTTCAGTGTACATTCAAGAAATGTACATCAAAACATACACATTTTCAGTGTACATTCAAGAAGTATACACCAAAACATACACATTTTCAGTGTACATTCAAGAAATGTACATCAAAACATACACATTTTCATTGTACATTCAAGAAATGTACATCAAAACATACACATTTTCATTGTACATTCAAGAAATGTACAACAAAACATACACATTTTCATTGTACATTCAAGAAATGTACATCAAAACATACACATTTTCAGTGTACATTCAAGAAATATACATCAAAACATACACATTTTCATTGTATATACAAGAAATGTACATCAAACCATACACATTTTCAGTGTACATTCAAGAAATATACATCAAAACATACACTTTTTCATTGTACATACCAGAAATGTACATCAAAACATACACATTTTCATTGTACATTCAAGAAATGTACATCAAAACATACACATTTTCAGTGTACATTCAAGAAATGTACATCAAAACATACACATTTTCATTGTACATTCAAGAAATGTACATCAAAACATACACATTTTCAGTGTACATTCAAGAAATATACATCAAAACATACACTTTTTCATTGTACATACCAGAAATGTACATCAAAACATACACATTTTCATTGTACATTCAAGGAATGTGCATCAAAACATACACATTTTCAGTGTACATTCAAGAAATGTACATCAAAACATACACATTTTCATTGTACATTCAAGAAATGTACATCAAAACATACACATTTTCAGTGTACATTCAAGAAATGTACATCAAAACATACACATTTTCAGTGTACATTCAAGAAGTATACATAAAAACATACACATTTTCAGTGTACATTCAAGAAATGTACATCAAAACATACACATTTTCATTGTACATTCAAGAAATGTACATCAAAACATACACATTTTCATTGTACATTCAAGAAATGTACATCAAAACATACACATTTTCAGTGTACATTCAAGAAATGTACATCAAAACATACACATTTTCATTGTACATTCAAGAAATGTACAACAAAACATACACATTTTCAGTGTACATTCAAGAAATGTACATCAAAACATACACATTTTCATTGTACATTCAAGAAATGTACATCAAAACATACACATTTTCAGTGTACATTCAAGAAATGTACATCAAAACATACACATTTTCAGCGTACATTCAAGAAGTATACATCAAAACATACACATTTTCAGTGTACATTCAAGAAATGTACATCAAAACATACACATTTTCATTGTACATTCAAGAAATGTACATCAAAACATACACACTTTCATTGTACAATCAAGAAATGTACATCAAAACATACACATTTTCAGTGTACATTCAAGAAATGTACATCAAAACATACACATTTTCATTGTACATTCAAGAAATGTACAACAAAACATACACATTTTCATTGTATATTCAAGAAATATACATCAAAACATACACATTTTCATTGTATATACAAGAAATGTACATCAAAACATACACATTTTCATTGTATATACAAGAAATGTACATCAAAACATACACATTTTCATTGTATATACAAGAAATATACATCAAAACATACACATTTTCATTGTATATACAAGAAATGTACATCAAAACATACACATTTTCATTGTACATTCAAGAAATATACATCAAAACATACACATTTTCATTGTATATACAAGAAATATACATCAAAACATACACATTTTCATTGTATATACAAGAAATGTACATCAAAACATACACATTTTCGTTGTATATACAAGAAATATACATCAAAACATACACATTTTCATTGTATATACAAGAAATGTACATCAAAACATACACATTTTCATTGTACATTCAAGAAATATACATCAAAACATACACATTTTCATTGTATATACAAGAAATGTACATCAAAACATACACATTTTCATTGTATATACAAGAAATGTACATCAAAACATACACATTTTCATTGTACATTCAAGAAATGTACATCAAAACATACACATTTTCAGTGTACATTCAAGAAATATACATCAAAACATACACATTTTCATTGTATATACCAGAAATGTACATCAAAACATACACATTTTCATTGTACATTCTAGAAATGTACATCCAAACATACACATTTTCAGTGTACATTCAAGAAATATACATCAAAACATACACATTTTCAGGATACATTCAGGAAATATACATCAAAACATACACATTTTCATGGTATATACAAGAAATGTACATCAAAACATACACTTTTTCATTGTACATTCAAGAAATGTACATCAAAACATACACATTTTCATTGTACTATTCAAGAAATATACATCAAAACATACACATTTTCAGTGTACATTCAAGAAATGTACATCAAAACATACACATTTTCATTGTACATTCAAGAAATGTACATCAAAACATACACTTTTTCATTTTACATACCAGAAATGTACATCAAAACATACATATTTTCAGTGTACATTCAAGAAATGTACATCAAAACATACACATTTTCATTGTACATTCAAGAAATGTACATCAAAACATACACATTTTCATTGTACATACCAGAAATGTACATCAAAACATACACATTTTCAGTGAACATTCAAGAAATATACATCAAAACATACACTTTTTCATTGTACATTCAAGAAATATACATCAAAACATACACATTTTCATTGTACATTCAAGAAATGTACATCAAAACATACACATTTTCATTGTACATTCAAGAAATGTACATCAAAACATACACTTTTTCATTGTACATACCAGAAATGTACATCAAAACATACACATTTTCATTGTACATTCAAGAAATGTACATCAAAACATACACATTTTCATTGTACATTCAAGAAATGTACATCAAAACATACACATTTTCAGTGTACATTCAAGAAATATACATCAAAACATACACTTTTTCATTGTACATACCAGAAATGTACATCAAAACATACACATTTTCATTGTACATTCAAGAAATGTACATCAAAACATACACATTTTCAGTGTACATTCAAGAAATGTACATCAAAACATACACATTTTCATTGTACATTCAAGAAATGTACAACAAAACATACACATTTTCAGTGTACATTCAAGAAATGTACATCAAAACATACACATTTTCATTGTACATTCAAGAAATGTACATCAAAATATACACATTTTCAGTGTACATTCAAGAAATGTACATCAAAACATACACATTTTCAGTGTACATTCAAGAAGTATACATCAAAACATACACATTTTCAGTGTACATTCAAGAAATGTACATCAAAACATACACATTTTCATTGTACATTCAAGAAATGTACATCAAAACATACACATTTTCATTGTACATTCAAGAAATGTACAACAAAACATACACATTTTCATTGTACATTCAAGAAATGTACATCAAAACATACACATTTTCAGTGTACATTCAAGAAATATACATCAAAACATACACATTTTCATTGTATATACAAGAAATGTACATCAAACCATACACATTTTCAGTGTACATTCAAGAAATATACATCAAAACATACACTTTTTCATTGTACATACCAGAAATGTACATCAAAACATACACATTTTCATTGTACATTCAAGAAATGTACATCAAAACATACACATTTTCAGTGTACATTCAAGAAATGTACATCAAAACATACACATTTTCA
Organism: Tenodera sinensis; assembly: GCA_030765045.1. Classification (NCBI taxonomy): domain Eukaryota; kingdom Metazoa; phylum Arthropoda; class Insecta; order Mantodea; family Mantidae; genus Tenodera; species Tenodera sinensis. The sequence goes on along the minus strand of CM060970.1, from coordinate 108,778,584 downwards.
TTGTACATTCAAGAAATGTACATCAAAACATACACATTTTCAGTGTACATTCAAGAAATATACATCAAAACATACACTTTTTCATTGTACATACCAGAAATGTACATCAAAACATACACATTTTCATTGTACATTCAAGGAATGTGCATCAAAACATACACATTTTCAGTGTACATTCAAGAAATGTACATCAAAACATACACATTTTCATTGTACATTCAAGAAATGTACATCAAAACATACACATTTTCAGTGTACATTCAAGAAATGTACATCAAAACATACACATTTTCAGTGTACATTCAAGAAGTATACATAAAAACATACACATTTTCAGTGTACATTCAAGAAATGTACATCAAAACATACACATTTTCATTGTACATTCAAGAAATGTACATCAAAACATACACATTTTCATTGTACATTCAAGAAATGTACATCAAAAGATACACATTTTCAGTGTACATTCAAGAAATGTACATCAAAACATACACATTTTCATTGTACATTCAAGAAATGTACAACAAAACATACACATTTTCAGTGTACATTCAAGAAATGTACATCAAAACATACACATTTTCATTGTACATTCAAGAAATGTACATCAAAACATACACATTTTCAGTGTACATTCAAGAAATGTACATCAAAACATACACATTTTCAGCGTACATTCAAGAAGTATACATCAAAACATACACATTTTCAGTGTACATTCAAGAAATGTACATCAAAACATACACATTTTCATTGTACATTCAAGAAATGTACATCAAAACATACACACTTTCATTGTACAATCAAGAAATGTACATCAAAACATACACATTTTCAGTGTACATTCAAGAAATGTACATCAAAACATACACATTTTCATTGTACATTCAAGAAATGTACAACAAAACATACACATTTTCATTGTATATTCAAGAAATATACATCAAAACATACACATTTTCATTGTATATACAAGAAATGTACATCAAAACATACACATTTTCATTGTATATACAAGAAATGTACATCAAAACATACACATTTTCATTGTATATACAAGAAATATACATCAAAACATACACATTTTCATTGTATATACAAGAAATGGACATCAAAACATACACATTTTCATTGTACATTCAAGAAATATACATCAAAACATACACATTTTCATTGTATATACAAGAAATATACATCAAAACATACACATTTTCATTGTATATACAAGAAATGTACATCAAAACATACACATTTTCGTTGTATATACAAGAAATATACATCAAAACATACACATTTTCATTGTATATACAAGAAATGTACATCAAAACATACACATTTTCATTGTACATTCAAGAAATATACATCAAAACATACACATTTTCATTGTATATACAAGAAATGTACATCAAAACATACACATTTTCATTGTATATACAAGAAATGTACATCAAAACATACACATTTTCATTGTACATTCAAGAAATGTACATCAAAACATACACATTTTCAGTGTACATTCAAGAAATATACATCAAAACATACACATTTTCATTGTATATACCAGAAATGTACATCAAAACATACACATTTTCATTGTACATTCTAGAAATGTACATCCAAACATACACATTTTCAGTGTACATTCAAGAAATATACATCAAAACATACACATTTTCAGGATACATTCAGGAAATATACATCAAAACATACACATTTTCATGGTATATACAAGAAATGTACATCAAAACATACACCTTTTCATTGTACATTCAAGAAATGTACATCAAAACATACACATTTTCATGGTATGTACAAGAAATGTACATCAAAAAATACACATTTTCATTGTACATTCAAGAAATGTACATCAAAACATACACATTTTCAGTGTACATTCAAGAAATATACATCAAAACATACACATTTTCATTGTATATACAAGAAATGTACATCAAAACATACACATTTTCAGTGTACATTCAAGAAATATACATCAAAACATACACTTTTTCATTGTACATACCAGAAATGTACATCAAAGCATACACATTTTCATTGTACATTCAAGAAATGTACATCAAAACATACACATTTTCAGTGTACATTCAAGAAATGTACATCAAAACATACACATTTTCATTGTACATTCAAGAAATGTACATCAAAACATACACATTTTCAGTGTACATTCAAGAAATATACATCAAAACATACACTTTTTCATTGTACATACCAGAAATGTACATCAAAACATACACATTTTCATTGTACATTCAAGAAATGTACATCAAAACATACACATTTTCATTGTACATTCAAGAAATGTACATCAAAACATACACTGTTTCATTGTACATACCAGAAATGTACATTACAACATACACATTTTCAGTGTACATTCAAGAAATGTACATCAAAACATACACATTTTCATTGTACATTCAAGAAATGTACATCAAAACATACACTTTTTCATTGTACATACCAGAAATGTACATCAAAACATACACATTTTCATTGTACATACCAGAAATGTACATCAAAACATACACATTTTCAGTGTACATTCAAGAAATGTACATCAAAACATACACATTTTCATTGTACATAACAGAAATGTACATCAAAACATACACATTTTCAGTGAACATTCAAGAAATATACATCAAAACATACACATTTTCATTGTACTATTCAAGAAATGTACATAAAAACAAACACATTTTCATTGTACATTCAAGAAATGTACATCAAAACATACACATTTTCATTGTACTATTCAAGAAATATACATCAAAACATACACATTTTCAGTGTACATTCAAGAAATGTACATCAAAACATACACATTTTCATTGTACATTCAAGAAATGTACATCAAAACATACACTTTTTCATTTTACATACCAGAAATGTACATCAAAACATACATATTTTCAGTGTACATTCAAGAAATGTACATCAAAACATACACATTTTCATTGTACATTCAAGAAATGTACATCAAAACATACACATTTTCATTGTACATACCAGAAATGTACATCAAAACGTACACATTTTCAGTGAACATTCAAGAAATATACATCAAAACATACACTTTTTCATTGTACATTCAAGAAATATACATCAAAACATACACATTTTCATTGTACATTCAAGAAATGTACATCAAAACATACACATTTTCATTGTACATTCAAGAAATGTACATCAAAACATACACTTTTTCATTGTACATACCAGAAATGTACATCAAAACATACATATTTTCATTGTACATTCAAGAAATGTACATCAAAACATACACATTTTCATTGTACATTCAAGAAATGTACATCAAAACATACACATTTTCAGTGTACATTCAAGAAATATACATCAAAACATACACTTTTTCATTGTACATACCAGAAATGTACATCAAAACATACACATTTTCATTGTACATTCAAGAAATGTACATCAAAACATACACATTTTCAGTGTACATTCAAGAAATGTACATCAAAACATACACATTTTCATTGTACATTCAAGAAATGTACAACAAAACATACACATTTTCAGTGTACATTCAAGAAATGTACATCAAAACATACACATTTTCATTGTACATTCAAGAAATGTACATCAAAACATACACATTTTCAGTGTACATTCAAGAAATGTACATCAAAACATACACATTTTCAGTGTACATTCAAGAAGTATACATCAAAACATACACATTTTCAGTGTACATTCAAGAAATGTACATCAAAACATACACATTTTCATTGTACATTCAAGAAATGTACATCAAAACATACACATTTTCATTGTACATTCAAGAAATGTACTTCAAAACATACACATTTTCATTGTACATTCAAGAAATGTACATCAAAACATACACATTTTCATTGTACATTCAAGAAATGTCCATCAAAACATACAGATTTTCATTGTACATTCAAGAAATGTACATCAAAACATACACATTTTCATTGTACATTCAAGAAATGTACATCAAAACATACACATTTTTAGTGTACATTCAAGAAATGTACATCAAAACATACACATTTTCAGTGTACATTCAAGAAATGTACATCAAAGCATACACATTTTCAGTGTACATTCAAGAAATGTACATCAAAGCATACACATTTTCAGTGTACATTCAAGAAGTATACATCAAAACATACACATTTTCAGTGTACATTCAAGAAATGTACATCAAAACATACACATTTTTATTGTACATTCAAGAAATGTACATCAAAACATACACATTTTCATTGTACATTCAAGAAATGTACATCAAAACATACACATTTTCAGTGTACATTCAAGAAATGTACATCAAAACATACACATTTTCATTGTACATTCAAGAAATGTACAACAAAACATACACATTTTCAGTGTACATTCAAGAAATGTACATCAAAACATACACATTTTCATTGTACATTCAAGAAATGTACATCAAAACATACACATTTTCAGTGTACATTCAAGAAATGTACCTCAAAACATACACATTTTCAGTGTACATTCAAGAAGTATACATCAAAACATACACATTTTCAGTGTACATTCAAGAAATGTACATCAAAACATACACATTTTCATTGTACATTCAAGAAATGTACATCAAAACATACACACTTTCATTGTACATTCAAGAAATGTACATCAAAACATACACATTTTCAGTGTACATTCAAGAAATGTACATCAAAACATACACATTTTCATTGTACATTCAAGAAGTGTACAACAAAACATACACATTTTCATTGTACATTCAAGAAATATACATCAAAACATACACATTTTCATTATATATACAAGAAATGTACATCAAAACATACACATTTTCATTGTATATACAAGAAATGTACATCAAAACATACACATTTTCATTGTGTATACAAGAAATATACATCAAAACATACACATTTTCATTGTATATACAAGAAATGTACATCAAAACATACACATCTTCATTGTACACTAAAGAAATGTACATCAAAACATACACATTTTCATTGTATATACAAGAAATCTACATCAAAAAATACACATTTTCATTGTATATACAAGAAATGTACATCAAAACATACACATTTTCATTGTACATTCAAGAAATGTACATCAAAACATACACATTTTCATTGTACATTCAAGAAATGTACAACAAAACATACACATTTTCAGTGTACATTCAAGAAATGTACATCAAAACATACACATTTTCATTGTACATTCAAGAAATGTACATCAAAACATACACATTTTCAGTGTACATTCAAGAAATGTACCTCAAAACATACACATTTTCATTGTACATTCAAGAAATATACATCAAAACATACACATTTTCATTGTATATACAAGAAATATACATCAAAACATACACATTTTCATTGTATATACAAGAAATGTACATCAAAACATACACATTTTCATTGTATATACAAGAAAAATACATCAAAACATACACATTTTCATTGTATATACAAGAAATGTACATCAAAACATACACATTTTCATTGTACATTCAAGAAATATACATCAAAACATACACATTTTCATTGTATATACAAGAAATGTACATCAAAACATACACATTTTCATTGTATATACAAGAAATGTACATCAAAACATACACATCTTCATTGTACACTAAAGAAATGTACATCAAAAACTACATATTTTCATTGTATATACAAGAAATCTACATCAAAACATACACATTTTCATTGTATATACAAGAAATGTACATCAAAACATACACATCTTCATTGTACACTAAAGAAATGTACATCAAAACATACACATTTTCATTGTATATACAAGAAATCTACATCAAAACATACACATTTTCATTGTATATACAAGAAATGTACATCAAAACATACACATTTTCATTGTACATTCAAGAAATGTACATCAAAACATACACATTTTCATTGTATATACAAGAAATCTACATCAAAACATACACATTTTCATTGTATATACAAGAAATGTACATCAAAACATACACATTTTCATTGTACATTCAAGAAATATACATCAAAACATTCACATTTTCATTGTATATACAAGAAATATACATCAAAACATACACATTTTCAGTGTACATTCAAGAAATATACATCAAAACATAAACATTTTCATTGTATATACAAGAAATGTAGATCAAAACATACACATTTTCATTGTATATACAACAAATCTACATCAAAACATACACATTTTCATTGTATATACAAGAAATGTGCATCAAAACATACACATTTTCATTGTACATTCAAGAAATGTACATCAAAACATACACATTTTCATTGTATATACAAGAAATGTACATCAAAACATACACATCTTCATTGTACACTAAAGAAATGTACATCAAAACATACACATTTTCATTGTATATACAAGAAATCTACATCAAAACATACACATTTTCATTGTATATACAAGAAATGTACATCAAAACATACACATTTTCATTGTACATTCAAGAAATATACATCAAAACATACACATTTTCATTGTATATACAAGAAATGTACATCAAAACATACACATTTTCATTGTATATACAAGAAATGTACATCAAAAGCATACACATTTTCATTGTATATACAAGAAATGTACATCAAAAACTACACATTTTCATTGTATATACAAGAAATATACATCAAAACATACACATTTTCATTGTATATACAAGAAATGTACATCAAAACATACACATTTTCATTGTATATACAAGAAATGTACATCAAAACATACACATTTTCATTGTATATACAAGAAATGTACATCAAAAACTACACATTTTCATTGTATATACAAGAAATGTACATCAAAACATACACATTTTCATTGTATATACAAGAAATATACATCAAAACATACACATTTTCATTGTATATACAAGAAATGTACATCAAAACATACACATTTTCATTGTATATACAAGAAATGTACATCAAAAACTACACATTTTCATTGTATATACAAGAAATGTACATCAAAACATACACATCTTCATTGTACACTAAAGAAATGTACATCAAAAACTACACATTTTCAGTGTACATTCAAGAAATGTACATCAAAAACACACATTTTCATTGTATATACAAGAAATGTACATCAAAACATCCACATTTTCAGTGTACATTCAAGAAATATACATCAAAACATACACATTTTCATTGTATATACAAGAAATGTACATCAAAAACTACACATTTTCAGTGTACACTCAAGAAATGTACATAAAAACATACACATTTTCATTGTATATACAAGAAATGTACATCAAAAACTACACATTTTCATTGTATATACAAGAAATGTACATCAAAAACTACACATTTTCAGTGTACACTCAAGAAATGTACATAAAAACATACACATTTTCATTGTATATACAAGAAATGTACATCAAAACATACACATTTTGAGTGTACATTCAAGAAATATACATCAAAACATACACTTTTTCATTGTACATACCAGAAATGTACATCAAAACATACACATTTTCATTGTACACTCAAGAAATGTACATAAAAACTACACATTTTCATTGTATATACAAGAAATGTACTTCAAAAACTACACATTTTCAATGTACACTCAAGAAATGTACATAAAAACATACACGTTTTCATTGTATATACAAGAAATGTACATCAAAACATACACATTTTCAGTGTACATTCAAGAAATATACATCAAAACATACACATTTTCATTGTATATACAAGAAATGTACATCAAAAACTACACATTTTCAGTGTACACTCAAGAAATGTACATAAAAACATACACATTTTCATTGTATATACAAGAAATGTACATCAAAAACTACACATTTTCATTGTATATACAAGAAATGTACATAAAAAACTACACATTTTCAGTGTACACTCAAGAAATGTACATAAAAACGTACACAAGAAATGTACACCAAAACATACACATTTTCATTGCACATTGAAGAAATGTACATCAAAACATACACATTTTCATTGTACATTCAAGAAATATACATCAAAACATACACATTTTCATTGTACATTAAAGAAATGTACATCAAAACATACACATTTTCATTGTACATTCAAGAAATGTACATCAAAACATACACATCTTCAGTGTACATTCAAGAAATGTTCATCTAAAACATACACATTTTGAGTGTACATTCAAGAAATATACATCAAAAAGTACACATTTTCATTGTATATACCAGAAATGTACATCAAAACATACACATTTTCATTGTACATTCAAGAAATATAAATCAAAAAATACACATTTTCAGTGCACATTCAAGAAATATACATCAAAACATACACATTTTCATTTTATATACAAGAAATGTACATCAAAACATACACATTGTGAGTGTAAATTCAAGAAATATACATCAAAACATACACATTTTCATTGTACATACCAGAAATGTACATCAAAACATACTTATTTTCAATGTACATTCAAGAAATGTACATCAAAACATACACATTTCCATTGTACACTCAAGAAATGTACATCAAAACTTACACATTTTGTTTGTACACTCAAGAAATGTATATCAAAACATACACATTCATGTTTGTACACTCAAGAAATGTACATAAAAAACTTACACATTTTCATTGTATATACAAGAATTGTACATCAAAACATACACATTTTCATTGTATATACAAGAAATGTACATCAAAACATACACATTTTCATTGTACATTCAAGAAATGTACATCAAAACATACACATTTTCATTGTATATACCAGAAATGTAAATTTAACATACACATTTTCATTGTACATTCAAGAAATGTACATCAAAACATACACATTTTGAGTGTACATTCAAGAAGTATACATCAAAACATACACATTTTCATTGTATATACCAGAAATGTACATCAACACATACACATTTTCGTTGTATATACCAGAAATATACATCAAAACATACACATTTTCATTGCACATTCAAGAAATATACATCAAAACATACACATTTTCAGTGTACATTCAAGAAATGTACATCAAAACATACACATTTTCATTGTATATACCAGAAATGTACATCAAAACATACACATTTTCATTGTATATACAAGAAATGTACACCAAAACATACACATTTTCATTGTATATACAAGAAATCTACACCAAAACATACACATTTTCATTGTACATTCAAGAAATGTATATCAAAACATACACATTTTCAGTGTACATTCAAGAAATGTACATCAAAACATACACATTTTCATTCTACATTCAAGAAATGTACATCAAAACATACTCATTTTCAGTGTACATTCAAGAAATGAAAATCAAAATATACCCATTTTCAGTGTACAATCAAGAAATGTACATCTAAGACATACACATTTTGAGTGTACAGTCAAGAAATATACATCAAAACATACACATTTTCATTGTTTATACCAGAAATGTACATCAAAACATACACATTTTCATTGTACATTCAAGAAACGTACATCAAAACATACACATTTTCAGTGTACCTTCAAGAAATATACATCAAAACATACACATTTTCAGGGTACATTCAAGAAATATAAATCAAAACATACACATTTTCATTGTATATACAAGAAATGGACATCAAAACATACACATTTTGAGTGTACATTGAAGAAATATACATCAAAACATGCACATTTTCATTCTATATACCAGAAATGTACATCAAAACATACACATTTTCATTGTACATTCAAGAAATGTACATCAAAACATACACATTTTGAGTGTACATTCAAGAAATTTACATTAAAGCATACACATTTTCATTCTATATACCAGAAATGTACATCAAAACATACACATTTTCATTGTACATTCAAGAAATGTACATCAAAACATACACATTTTGAGTGTACATTCAAGAAATATACATCAAAACATACACATTTTCATTGTATATACCAGAAATGTACATCAAAGCATACACATTTTCATTGTACATTCATGAAATGTACATCAAAACATACACATTTTGAGTGTGCATTCAAGAAATATACATCAAAAGATACACACTTTCATTGTATATACCAGATATGTACATCAAAACATACACATTTTGACTGTACATTCTAGAAATAAACATCAAAACATACACATTTTCATTGTATATACCAGAAGTGCACATCAAAACATACACATTTTCATTGTACATTCAAGAAATATACATCAAAACATACACATTTTCATTATATATACAAGAAATGTACATCAAAACATACACATTTTCATTGTATAGACAAGAAATGTACATCAAAACATACACATTTTCATTGTGTATACAAGAAATATACATCAAAACATACACATTTTCATTGTATATACAAGAAATGTACATCAAAACATACACATTTTCATTGTACATTCAAGAAATATACCTCAAAACATACACATTTTCATTGTATATACAAGAAATATACATCAAAACATACACATTTTCATTGTATATACAAGAAATGTACATCAAAACATACACATTTTCATTGTATATACAAGAAAAATACATCAAAACATACACATTTTCATTGTAAATACAAGAAATGTACATCAAAACATACACATTTTCATTGTACATTCAAGAAATATACATCAAAACATACACATTTTCATTGTATATACAAGAAATGTACATCAAAACATACACATTTTCATTGTATATACAAGAAATGTACATCAAAACATACACATCTTCATTGTACACTAAAGAAATGTACATCAAAAACTACATATTTTCATTGTATATACAAGAAATCTACATCAAAACATACACATTTTCATTGTATATACAAGAAATGTACCTCAAAACATACACATCTTCATTGTACACTAAAGAAATGTACATCAAAACATACACATTTTCATTGTATATACAAGAAATCTACATCAAAACATACACATTTTCATTGTATATACAAGAAATGTACATCAAAACATACACATTTTCATTGTACATTCAAGAAATGTACATCAGAACATACACATTTTCATTGTATATACAAGAAATCTACATCAAAACATACACATTTTCATTGTATATACAAGAAATGTACATCAAAACATACACATTTTCATTGTACATTCAAGAAATATACATCAAAACATTCACATTTTCATTGTATATACAAGAAATATACATCAAAACATACACATTTTCAGTGTACATTCAAGAAATATACATCAAAACATAAACATTTTCATTGTATATACAAGAAATGTAGATCAAAACATACACATTTTCATTGTATATACAACAAATCTACATCAAAACATACACATTTTCATTGTATATACAAGAAATGTGCATCAAAACATACACATTTTCATTGTACATTCAAGAAATGTACATCAAAACATACACATTTTCATTGTATATACAAGAAATGTACATCAAAACATACACATCTTCATTGTAAACTAAAGAAATGTACATCAAAACATACACATTTTCATTGTATATACAAGAAATCTACATCAAAACATACACATTTTCATTGTATATACAAGAAATGTACATCAAAACATACACATTTTCATTGTACATTCAAGAAATATACATCAAAACATACACATTTTCATTGTATATACAAGAAATGTACATCAAAACATACACATTTTCATTGTATATACAAGAAATGTACATCAAAAGCATACACATTTTCATTGTATATACAAGAAATGTACATCAAAAACTACACATTTTCATTGTATATACAAGAAATATACATCAAAACATACACATTTTCATTGTATATACAAGAAATGTACATCAAAACATACACATTTTCATTGTATATACAAGAAATGTACATCAAAACATACACATTTTCATTGTATATACAAGAAATGTACATCAAAAACTACACATTTTCATTGTATATACAAGAAATGTACATCAAAACATACACATTTTCATTGTATATACAAGAAATATACATCAAAACATACACATTTTCATTGTATATACAAGAAATGTACATCAAAACATACACATTTTCATTGTATATACAAGAAATGTACATCAAAAACTACACATTTTCATTGTATATACAAGAAATGTACATCAAAACATACACATCTTCATTGTACACTAAAGAAATGTACATCAAAAACTACACATTTTCAGTGAACATTCAAGAAATGTACATCAAAAACACACATTTTCATTGTATATACAAGAAATGTACATCAAAACATCCACATTTTCAGTGTACATTCAAGAAATATACATCAAAACATACACATTTTCATTGTATATACAAGAAATGTACATCAAAAACTACACATTTTCAGTGTACACTCAAGAAATGTACATAAAAACATACACATTTTCATTGTATATACAAGAAATGTACATCAAAAACTACACATTTTCATTGTATATACAAGAAATGTACATCAAAAACTACACATTTTCAGTGTACACTCAAGAAATGTACATAAAAACATACACATTTTCATTGTATATACAAGAAATGTACATCAAAACATACACATTTTGAGTGTACATTCAAGAAATATACATCAAAACATACACTTTTTCATTGTACATACCAGAAATGTACATCAAAACATACACATTTTCATTGTACACTCAAGAAATGTACATAAAAACTACACATTTTCATTGTATATACAAGAAATGTACTTCAAAAACTACACATTTTCAATGTACACTCAAGAAATGTACATAAAAACATACACGTTTTCATTGTATATACAAGAAATGTACATCAAAACATACACATTTTCAGTGTACATTCAAGAAATATACATCAAAACATACACATTTTCATTGTATATACAAGAAATGTACATCAAAAACTACACATTTTCAGTGTACACTCAAGAAATGTACATAAAAACATACACATTTTCATTGTATATACAAGAAATGTACATCAAAAACTACACATTTTCATTGTATATACAAGAAATGTACATAAAAAACTACACATTTTCAGTGTACACTCAAGAAATGTACATAAAAACATACACAAGAAATGTACACCAAAACATACACATTTTCATTGCACATTGAAGAAATGTACATCAAAACATACACATTTTCATTGTACATTCAAGGAATATACATCAAAACATACACATTTTCATTGTACATTAAAGAAATGTACATCAAAACATACACATTTTCATTGTACATTCAAGAAATGTACATCAAAACATACACATCTTCAGTGTACATTCAAGAAATGTTCATCTAAAACATACACATTTTGAGTGTACATTCAAGAAATATACATCAAAAAGTACACATTTTCATTGTATATACCAGAAATGTACATCAAAACATACACATTTTCATTGTACATTCAAGAAATATAAATCAAAAAATACACATTTTCAGTGCACATTCAAGAAATATACATCAAAACATACACATTTTCATTTTATATACAAGAAATGTACATCAAAACATACACATTGTGAGTGTAAATTCAAGAAATATACATCAAAACATACACATTTTCATTGTACATACCAGAAATGTACATCAAAACATACTTATTTTCAATGTACATTCAAGAAATGTACATCAAAACATACACATTTCCATTGTACACTCAAGAAATGTACATCAAAACATACACATTTTGTTTGTACACTCAAGAAATGTATATCAAAACATACACATTCATGTTTGTACACTCAAGAAATGTACATAAAAAACTTACACATTTTCATTGTATATACAAGAATTGTACATCAAAACATACACATTTTCATTGTATATACAAGAAATGTACATCAAAACATACACATTTTCATTGTACATTCAAGAAATGTACATCAAAACATACACATTTTCATTGTATATACCAGAAATGTAAATTTAACATACACATTTTCATTGTACATTCAAGAAATGTACATCAAAACATACACATTTTGAGTGTACATTCAAGAAGTATACATCAAAACATACACATTTTCATTGTATATACCAGAAATGTACATCAACACATACACATTTTCGTTGTATATACCAGAAATATACATCAAAACATACACATTTTCATTGCACATTCAAGAAATATACATCAAAACATACACATTTTCAGTGTACATTCAAGAAATGTACATCAAAACATACACATTTTCATTGTATATACCAGAAATGTACATCAAAACATACACATTTTCATTGTATATACAAGAAATGTACACCAAAACATACACATTTTCATTGTATATACAAGAAATCTACACCAAAACATACACATTTTCATTGTACATTCAAGAAATGTATATCAAAACATACACATTTTCAGTGTACATTCAAGAAATGTACATCAAAACATACACATTTTCATTCTACATTCAAGAAATGTACATCAAAACATACTCATTTTCAGTGTACATTCAAGAAATGTACATCAAAACATACACATTTTCATTGTACATTCAAGAAATGTACATCAAAACATACACATTTTGAGTGTACATTCAAGAAATATACATCAAAACATACACATTTTCATTGTATATACCAGAAATGTACATCAAAGCATACACATTTTCATTGTACATTCATGAAATGTACATCAAAACATACACATTTTGAGTGTGCATTCAAGAAATATACATCAAAAGATACACACTTTCATTGTATATACCAGATATGTACATCAAAACATACACATTTTGACTGTACATTCTAGAAATAAACATCAAAACATACACATTTTCATTGTATATACCAGAAGTGCACATCAAAACATACACATTTTCATTGTACATTCAAGAAATATACATCAAAACATACACATTTTCATTATATATACAAGAAATGTACATCAAAACATACACATTTTCATTGTATAGACAAGAAATGTACATCAAAACATACACATTTTCATTGTGTATACAAGAAATATACATCAAAACATACACATTTTCATTGTATATACAAGAAATGTACATCAAAACATACACATTTTCATTGTACATTCAAGAAATATACCTCAAAACATACACATTTTCATTGTATATACAAGAAATATACATCAAAACATACACATTTTCATTGTATATACAAGAAATGTACATCAAAACATACACATTTTCATTGTATATACAAGAAAAATACATCAAAACATACACATTTTCATTGTAAATACAAGAAATGTACATCAAAACATACACATTTTCATTGTACATTCAAGAAATATACATCAAAACATACACATTTTCATTGTATATACAAGAAATGTACATCAAAACATACACATTTTCATTGTATATACAAGAAATGTACATCAAAACATACACATCTTCATTGTACACTAAAGAAATGTACATCAAAAACTACATATTTTCATTGTATATACAAGAAATCTACATCAAAACATACACATTTTCATTGTATATACAAGAAATGTACCTCAAAACATACACATCTTCATTGTACACTAAAGAAATGTACATCAAAACATACACATTTTCATTGTATATACAAGAAATCTACATCAAAACATACACATTTTCATTGTATATACAAGAAATGTACATCAAAACATACACATTTTCATTGTACATTCAAGAAATGTACATCAAAACATACACATTTTCATTGTATATACAAGAAATCTACATCAAAACATACACATTTTCATTGTATATACAAGAAATGTACATCAAAACATACACATTTTCATTGTACATTCAAGAAATATACATCAAAACATTCACATTTTCATTGTATATACAAGAAATATACATCAAAACATACACATTTTCAGTGTACATTCAAGAAATATACATCAAAACATAAACATTTTCATTGTATATACAAGAAATGTAGATCAAAACATACACATTTTCATTGTATATACAACAAATCTACATCAAAACATACACATTTTCATTGTATATACAAGAAATGTGCATCAAAACATACACATTTTCATTGTACATTCAAGAAATGTACATCAAAACATACACATTTTCATTGTATATACAAGAAATGTACATCAAAACATACACATCTTCATTGTAAACTAAAGAAATGTACATCAAAACATACACATTTTCATTGTATATACAAGAAATCTACATCAAAACATACACATTTTCATTGTATATACAAGAAATGTACATCAAAACATACACATTTTCATTGTACATTCAAGAAATATACATCAAAACATACACATTTTCATTGTATATACAAGAAATGTACATCAAAACATACACATTTTCATTGTATATACAAGAAATGTACATCAAAAGCATACACATTTTCATTGTATATACAAGAAATGTACATCAAAAACTACACATTTTCATTGTATATACAAGAAATATACATCAAAACATACACATTTTCATTGTATATACAAGAAATGTACATCAAAACATACACATTTTCATTGTATATACAAGAAATGTACATCAAAACATACACATTTTCATTGTATATACAAGAAATGTACATCAAAAACTACACATTTTCATTGTATATACAAGAAATGTACATCAAAACATACACACTTTCATTGTATATACAAGAAATATACATCAAAACATACACATTTTCATTGTATATACAAGAAATGTACATCAAAACATACACATTTTCATTGTATATACAAGAAATGTACATCAAAAACTACACATTTTCATTGTATATACAAGAAATGTACATCAAAACATACACATCTTCATTGTACACTAAAGAAATGTACATCAAAAACTACACATTTTCAGTGAACATTCAAGAAATGTACATCAAAAACACACATTTTCATTGTATATACAAGAAATGTACATCAAAACATCCACATTTTCAGTGTACATTCAAGAAATATACATCAAAACATACACATTTTCATTGTATATACAAGAAATGTACATCAAAAACTACACATTTTCAGTGTACACTCAAGAAATGTACATAAAAACATACACATTTTCATTGTATATACAAGAAATGTACATCAAAAACTACACATTTTCATTGTATATACAAGAAATGTACATCAAAAACTACACATTTTCAGTGTACACTCAAGAAATGTACATAAAAACATACACATTTTCATTGTATATACAAGAAATGTACATCAAAACATACACATTTTGAGTGTACATTCAAGAAATATACATCAAAACATACACTTTTTCATTGTACATACCAGAAATGTACATCAAAACATACACATTTTCATTGTACACTCAAGAAATGTACATAAAAACTACACATTTTCATTGTATATACAAGAAATGTACTTCAAAAACTACACATTTTCAATGTACACTCAAGAAATGTACATAAAAACATACACGTTTTCATTGTATATACAAGAAATGTACATCAAAACATACACATTTTCAGTGTACATTCAAGAAATATACATCAAAACATACACATTTTCATTGTATATACAAGAAATGTACATCAAAAACTACACATTTTCAGTGTACACTCAAGAAATGTACATAAAAACATACACATTTTCATTGTATATACAAGAAATGTACATCAAAAACTACACATTTTCATTGTATATACAAGAAATGTACATAAAAAACTACACATTTTCAGTGTACACTCAAGAAATGTACATAAAAACATACACAAGAAATGTACACCAAAACATACACATTTTCATTGCACATTGAAGAAATGTACATCAAAACATACACATTTTCATTGTACATTCAAGGAATATACATCAAAACATACACATTTTCATTGTACATTAAAGAAATGTACATCAAAACATACACATTTTCATTGTACATTCAAGAAATGTACATCAAAACATACACATCTTCAGTGTACATTCAAGAAATGTTCATCTAAAACATACACATTTTGAGTGTACATTCAAGAAATATACATCAAAAAGTACACATTTTCATTGTATATACCAGAAATGTACATCAAAACATACACATTTTCATTGTACATTCAAGAAATATAAATCAAAAAATACACATTTTCAGTGCACATTCAAGAAATATACATCAAAACATACACATTTTCATTTTATATACAAGAAATGTACATCAAAACATACACATTGTGAGTGTAAATTCAAGAAATATACATCAAAACATACACATTTTCATTGTACATACCAGAAATGTACATCAAAACATACTTATTTTCAATGTACATTCAAGAAATGTACATCAAAACATACACATTTCCATTGTACACTCAAGAAATGTACATCAAAACTTACACATTTTGTTTGTACACTCAAGAAATGTATATCAAAACATACACATTCATGTTTGTACACTCAAGAAATGTACATAAAAAACTTACACATTTTCATTGTATATACAAGAATTGTACATCAAAACATACACATTTTCATTGTATATACAAGAAATGTACATCAAAACATACACATTTTCATTGTACATTCAAGAAATGTACATCAAAACATACACATTTTCATTGTATATACCAGAAATGTAAATTTAACATACACATTTTCATTGTACATTCAAGAAATGTACATCAAAACATACACATTTTGAGTGTACATTCAAGAAGTATACATCAAAACATACACATTTTCATTGTATATACCAGAAATGTACATCAACACATACACATTTTCGTTGTATATACCAGAAATATACATCAAAACATACACATTTTCATTGCACATTCAAGAAATATACATCAAAACATACACATTTTCAGTGTACATTCAAGAAATGTACATCAAAACATACACATTTTCATTGTATATACCAGAAATGTACATCAAAACATACACATTTTCATTGTATATACAAGAAATGTACACCAAAACATACACATTTTCATTGTATATACAAGAAATCTACACCAAAACATACACATTTTCATTGTACATTCAAGAAATGTATATCAAAACATACACATTTTCAGTGTACATTCAAGAAATGTACATCAAAACATACACATTTTCATTCTACATTCAAGAAATGTACATCAAAACATACTCATTTTCAGTGTACATTCAAGAAATGAAAATCAAAATATACCCATTTTCAGTGTACAATCAAGAAATGTACATCTAAGACATACACATTTTGAGTGTACAGTCAAGAAATATACATCAAAACATACACATTTTCATTGTTTATACCAGAAATGTACATCAAAACATACACATTTTCATTGTACATTCAAGAAACGTACATCAAAACATACACATTTTCAGTGTACCTTCAAGAAATATACATCAAAACATACACATTTTCAGGGTACATTCAAGAAATATAAATCAAAACATACACATTTTCATTGTATATACAAGAAATGGACATCAAAACATACACATTTTGAGTGTACATTCAAGAAATATACATCAAAACATGCACATTTTCATTCTATATACCAGAAATGTACATCAAAACATACACATTTTCATTGTACATTCAAGAAATGTACATCAAAACATACACATTTTGAGTGTACATTCAAGAAATTTACATTAAAGCATACACATTTTCATTCTATATACCAGAAATGTACATCAAAACATACACATTTTCATTGTACATTCAAGAAATGTACATCAAAACATACACATTTTGAGTGTACATTCAAGAAATATACATCAAAACATACACATTTTCATTGTATATACCAGAAATGTACATCAAAGCATACACATTTTCATTGTACATTCATGAAATGTACATCAAAACATACACATTTTGAGTGTGCATTCAAGAAATATACATCAAAAGATACACACTTTCATTGTATATACCAGATATGTACATCAAAACATACACATTTTGACTGTACATTCTAGAAATAAACATCAAAACATACACATTTTCATTGTATATACCAGAAGTGCACATCAAAACATACACATTTTCATTGTACATTCAAGAACTGTACATCAAAACATACACATTTTCAGTGTACATTCAAGAAATGTACATCAAAACATACACATTTTCAGTGTACATTCAAGAAATGTATATCAAAACATACACATTTTCAATGAATATTCAAGAAATGTACATCAAAATATACACATTTTCATTGTATATAATAGAAATGTATATCAAAACATACACATTTTCAGTGTACATTCAAGAAATGTACATCAAAACATACACATTTTGATTGCATACTCAAGAAATGTACATCAAAACATACACATTTTCAGTGTACATTCAAGAAATGTACATCAAAACATACACATTTTCATTGTATATACAAGTAATGTATATCAAAACATACTCATTTTCAGTGTACATTCAAGAAATGGAGATCAAAACATACACATTTTCATTGTATATACAAGAAATGTACATCAAAACATACACATTTTCAGTGTACATTCAAGAAATGTACATCAAAACATACACATTTTGAGTGTACATTCAAGAAATATACATCAAAACATACACATTTTCATTGTATATACCAGAAATGTACATCAATGCATACACATTTTCGTTGTACATTCAAGAAATGTACATCAAAACATACACATTTTGAGTGTACATTCAAGAAATATACATCAAAAGATACACACTTTCATTGTATATACCAGAAATGTACATCAAAACATACACATTTTGACTGTACATTCTAGAATTATACATCAAAACATACACATTTTCATTGTATATACCAGAAATGCACATCAAAACATACACATTTTCATTGTATACACAAGAAATGAATATCAAAACATACACATTTTCAGTGTACATTCAAGAAATGTACATCAAAACATACACATTTTCATTGTATACTCAAGAAATGTACATCAAAACATACACATTTTCAGTGTACATTAAAGAAATGTACATCAAAACATACACATTTTCATTGTATATACAAGAAATGTATATCAAAACATACTCATTTTCAGTGTACATTCAAGAAATGTACATCAAAACATACACATCTTCATTGTGTATACAAGAAATGTACATCAAAACATACACATTTTCAGTGTACATTCAAGAAATGTACATCATAACATACACATTTTCATCGTACACTCAAGAAATGTACTTCAAAACATACACATTTTCAGTGTACATTCAAGGAATGTACATCAAAACATACACATTTTCAGTGTACATTCAAGAAATATACATCAAAACATACACATTTTCATTGTACACTCAAGAAATGTGCATCAAAACATACACATTTTCATTGTACATTCAAGTAATGTATATCAAAACATACACATTTTCATTGTACATTCAAGAAATGTACATCAAAACATACACATTTTCATTGTACATTCAAGAAATGTACATCAAAACATACACATTTTCATTGTACATTCAAGAAATGTACATCAAGAGATACACATTTTCATTGTACACTCAAGAAATGTACATCAAAACATACATATTTTCATTGTATACTCAAGAAATGTACATCAAAACATACACATTTTCAGTGTACATTCAAGAAATGTACATCAAATTATACACATTTTCAGTGTACATTCAAGAAATGTACATCAAAACATACACATTTTCAGTGTACATTCAAGAAATGTACATCAAAACATACACATTTGCATTGTACATTCAAGAAATATACATCAAAACATACACATTTTCAGTGTACATTCAAGAAATGTACATAAAAACATACACATTTTCATTGTATATACCAAAAATGTACATCAAAACATACACATTTTCAATGTATATACAAGAAATGTACACTAAAACATACACATTTTCATTGTATATACAAGAAATGTACACCAAAACATACACATTTTCATTGCACATTCAAGAAATGTACATCAAAACATACACATTTTCATTGTACATTCAAGAAATATACATCAAAACATACACATTTTCATTGTATATTCAAGAAATGTACATCAAAACATACACATTTTCATTGTACATTCAAGAAATGTACATCAAAACATACACATTTTCAGTGTACATTCAAGAAATGTACATCTAAAACATAGACATTTTGAGTGTACATTCAAGAAATATACATCAAAACATACACATTTTCATTGTATATACCAGAAATGTACATCAAAACATACACATTTTCATTGTACATTCAAGAAATATAAATCAAAACATACACATTTTCAGTGTACATTCAAGAAATATACATCAAAACATACACATTTTCATGATACATTCAAGAAATATACATCAAAACATACACATTTTCATTTTATATACAAGAAATGTACATCAAAACATACACATTTTGAGTGTAAATTCGAGAAATATACATCAAAACATACACATTTTCATTGTACATACCAGAAATGTACATCAAAACATACACATTTTCAGTGTACATTCAAGAAATATACGTCAAAACATACACATTTTCATTGTATATACCAGAAATGTACATCAAAACATACACATTTTCATTGTACATTCAAGAAATGTAGATCAAAACATACACATTTCCATTGTACACTCAAGAAATGCACATCGAAACTTACACATTTTGTTTGTACACTCAAGAAATGTATATCAAAACATACACATTCATGTTTGTACACTCAAGAAATGTACATAAAAAACTTACACATTTTCATTGTATATACAAGAATTGTACATCAAAACATACATATTTTCATTGTATATACAGGAAATGTACATCAAAACATACACATTTTCATTGTACATTCAAGAAATGTACATCAAAACATACACATTTTCATTGTATATAACAGAAATGTACATTTAACATACACATTTTCATTGTACATTCAAGAAATGTACATCAAAACATACACATTTTGAGTGTACATTCAAGAAGTATACATCAAAACATACACATTTTCATTGTATATACCAGAAATGTACATCAAAACATACACATTTTCGTTGTATATGCCAGAAATATACATCAAAACATACACATTTTCATTGTACATTCAAGAAATGTACATCAAAACATACACATTTTCATTGCACATTCAAGAAATATACATCAAAACATACACATTTTCAGTGTACATTCAAGAAATGTATATCAAAACATACACATTTTCAATGAATATTCAAGAAATGTACATCAAAATATACACATTTTCATTGTATATAATAGAAATGTATATCAAAACATACACATTTTCAGTGTACATTCAAGAAATGTACATCAAAACATACACATTTTGATTGTATACTCAAGAAATGTACATCAAAACATACACATTTTCAGTGTACATTCAAGAAATGTACATCAAAACATACACATTTTCATTGTATATACAAGTAATGTATATCAAAACATACTCATTTTCAGTGTACATTCAAGAAATGGAGATCAAAACATACACATTTTCATTGTATATACAAGAAATGTACATCAAAACATACACATTTTCAGTGTACATTCAAGAAATGTACATCAAAACATACACATTTTGAGTGTACATTCAAGAAATATACATCAAAACATACACATTTTCATTGTATATACCAGAAATGTACATCAATGCATACACATTTTCATTGTACATTCAAGAAATGTACATCAAAACATACACATTTTGAGTGTACATTCAAGAAATATACATCAAAAGATACACACTTTCATTGTATATACCAGAAATGTACATCAAAACATACACATTTTGACTGTACATTCTAGAAATATACATCAAAACATACACATTTTCATTGTATATACCAGAAATGCACATCAAAACATACACATTTTCATTGTATATACAAGAAATGAATATCAAAACATACACATTTTCAGTGTACATTCAAGAAATGTACATCAAAACATACACATTTTCATTGTATACTCAAGAAATGTACATCAAAACATACACATTTTCAGTGTACATTAAAGAAATGTACATCAAAACATACACATTTTCATTGTATATACAAGAAATGTATATCAAAACATACTCATTTTCAGTGTACATTCAAGAAATGTACATCAAAACATACACATCTTCATTGTATATACAAGAAATGTACATCAAAACATACACATTTTCAGTGTACATTCAAGAAATGTACATCATAACATACACATTTTCATCGTACACTCAAGAAATGTACTTCAAAACATACACATTTTCAGTGTACATTCAAGGAATGTACATCAAAACATACACATTTTCAGTGTACATTCAAGAAATATACATCAAAACATACACATTTTCATTGTACACTCAAGAAATGTGCATCAAAACATACACATTTTCATTGTACATTCAAGTAATGTATATCAAAACATACACATTTTCATTGTACATTCAAGAAATGTACATCAAAACATACACGTTTTCATTGTACATTCAAGAAATGTACATCAAAACATACACATTTTCATTGTACATTCAAGAAATGTACATCAAGAGATACACATTTTCATTGTACACTCAAGAAATGTACATCAAAACATACATATTTTCATTGTATACTCAAGAAATGTACATCAAAACATACACATTTTCAGTGTACATTCAAGGAATGTACATCAAAACATACACATTTTCAGTGTACATTCAAGAAATGTACATAAAAACATACACATTTTCATTGTATATACCAAAAATGTACATCAAAACATACACATTTTCAATGTATATACAAGAAATGTACACTAAAACATACACATTTTCATTGTATATACAAGAAATGTACACCAAAACATACACATTTTCATTGCACATTCAAGAAATGTACATCAAAACATACACATTTTCATTGTACATTCAAGAAATATACATCAAAACATACACATTTTCATTGTACATTCAAGAAATGTACATCAAAACATACACATTTTCATTGTACATTCAAGAAATGTACATCAAAACATACACATTTTCAGTGTACATTCAAGAAATGTACATCTAAAACATAGACATTTTGAGTGTACATTCAAGAAATATACATCAAAACATACACATTTTCATTGTATATACCAGAAATGTACATCAAAACATACACATTTTCATTGTACATTCAAGAAATATAAATCAAAACATACACATTTTCAGTGTACATTCAAGAAATATACATCAAAACATACACATTTTCATGATACATTCAAGAAATATACATCAAAACATACACATTTTCATTTTATATACAAGAAATGTACATCAAAACATACACATTTTGAGTGTAAATTCGAGAAATATACATCAAAACATACACATTTTCATTGTACATACCAGAAATGTACATCAAAACATACACATTTTCAGTGTACATTCAAGAAATATACGTCAAAACATACACATTTTCATTGTATATACCAGAAATGTACATCAAAACATACACATTTTCATTGTACATTCAAGAAATGTAGATCAAAACATACACATTTCCATTGTACACTCAAGAAATGCACATCGAAACTTACACATTTTGTTTGTACACTCAAGAAATGTATATCAAAACATACACATTCATGTTTGTACACTCAAGAAATGTACATAAAAAACTTACACATTTTCATTGTATATACAAGAATTGTACATCAAAACATACATATTTTCATTGTATATACAGGAAATGTACATCAAAACATACACATTTTCATTGTACATTCAAGAAATGTACATCAAAACATACACATTTTCATTGTATATAACAGAAATGTACATTTAACATACACATTTTCATTGTACATTCAAGAAATGTACATCAAAACATACACATTTTGAGTGTACATTCAAGAAGTATACATCAAAACATACACATTTTCATTGTATATACCAGAAATGTACATCAAAACATACACATTTTCGTTGTATATACCAGAAATATACATCAAAACATACACATTTTCATTGTACATTCAAGAAATGTACATCAAAACATACACATTTTCATTGCACATTCAAGAAATATACATCAAAACATACACATTTTCAGTGTACATTCAAGAAATGTACATCAAAACTTACACATTTTCATTGTATATACCAGAAATGTACATCAAAACATACACATTTTCATTGTATATACAAGAAATGTACACCAAAACATACACATTTTCATTGTATATACAAGAAATCTACACCATAACATACACATTTTCATTGTACATTCAAGAAGTGTATATCAAAACATACACATTTTCAGTGTACATTCAAGAAATGTACATCAAAACATACACATTTTCATTGTACATTCAAGAAATGTTCATCAAAACATACTCATTTTCAGTGTACATTCAAGAAATGTACATCAAAATATACACATTTTCAGTGTACAATCAAGAAATGTACATCTAAGACATACACATTTTGAGTGTACAGTCAAGAAATATACATCAAAACATACACATTTTCATTGTATATACCAGAAATGTACATCAAAACATACACATTTTCATTGTACATTCAAGAAACGTACATCAAAACATACACATTTTCAGTGTACCTTCAAGAAATATACATCAAAACATACACATTTTCAGGGTACATTCAAGAAATATACATCAAAACATACACATCTTCATTGTATATACAAGAAATGTACATCAAAACGTACACATTTTCAGTGTACATTCAAGAAATGTACATCATAAAATACACATTTTCATCGTACACTCAAGAAATGTACATCAAACCATACACATTTTCATTGTACATTCAAGAAATGTACATCAAAACACACACATTTTTATTGTACATTCAAGAAATATACATCAAAACATACACATTTTCATTGTATATACCAGAAATGTACATCAAAACATACACATTTTCATTGTACATTCAAGAAATGTATATCAAAACATACACATTTTCATTGTACATTCAAGAAATGTACATCAAAACATACACATTTTCATTGTACATTCAAGAAACGTACATCAAAACATACACATTTTCATTGTACATTCAAGAAATGTACATCAAAACATACACATTTTCATTGTACATACAAGAAATGTACATCAAGAGATACACATTTTCATTGTACACTCAAGAAATGTACATCAAAACATACATATTTTCATTGTATACTCAAGAAATGTACATCAAAACATACACATTTTCAGTGTACATTCAAGAAATGTACATCAAAAGCATACACATTTTCAGTGTACATTCAAGAAATGTACATCAAAACATACACATTTTCAGGGTACATTCAAGAAATGTACATCAAAACATACACATTTGCATTGTACATTCAAGAAATATACATCAAAACATACACATTTTCAGTGTACATTCAAGAAATGTACATCAAAACATACACATTTTCATTGTATATACCAAAAATGTACATCAAAACATACACATTTTCAATGTATATACAAGAAATGTACATCAAGAGATACACATTTTCATTGTACACTCAAGAAATGTACATCAAAACATACATATTTTCATTGTATACTCAAGAAATGTACATCAAAACATACACATTTTCAGTGTACATTCAAGAAATGTACATCAAAACATACACATTTTCATTGTATACTCAAGAAATGTACATCAAAACATACACATTTTCAGTGTACATTAAAGAAATGTACATCAAAACATACACATTTTCATTGTATATACAAGAAATGTATATCAAAACATACTCATTTTCAGTGTACATTCAAGAAATGTACATCAAAACATACACATCTTCATTGTATATACAAGAAATGTACATCAAAACATACACATTTTCAGTGTACATTCAAGAAATGTACATCATAACATACACATTTTCATCGTACACTCAAGAAATGTACTTCAAAACATACACATTTTCAGTGTACATTCAAGGAATGTACATCAAAACATACACATTTTCAGTGTACATTCAAGAAATATACATCAAAACATACACATTTTCATTGTACACTCAAGAAATGTGCATCAAAACATACACATTTTCATTGTACATTCAAGTAATGTATATCAAAACATACACATTTTCATTGTACATTCAAGAAATGTACATCAAAACATACACGTTTTCATTGTACATTCAAGAAATGTACATCAAAACATACACATTTTCATTGTACATTCAAGAAATGTACATCAAGAGATACACATTTTCATTGTACACTCAAGAAATGTACATCAAAACATACATATTTTGATTGTATACTCAAGAAATGTACATCAAAACATACACATTTTCAGTGTACATTCAAGGAATGTACATCAAAACATACACATTTTCAGTGTACATTCAAGAAATGTACATAAAAACATACACATTTTCATTGTATATACCAAAAATGTACATCAAAACATACACATTTTCAATGTATATACAAGAAATGTACACTAAAACATACACATTTTCATTGTATATACAAGAAATGTACACCAAAACATACACATTTTCATTGCACATTCAAGAAATGTACATCAAAACATACACATTTTCATTGTACATTCAAGAAATATACATCAAAACATACACATTTTCATTGTACATTCAAGAAATGTACATCAAAACATACACATTTTCATTGTACATTCAAGAAATGTACATCAAAACATACACATTTTCAGTGTACATTCAAGAAATGTACATCTAAAACATAGACATTTTGAGTGTACATTCAAGAAATATACATCAAAACATACACATTTTCATTGTATATACCAGAAATGTACATCAAAACATACACATTTTCATTGTACATTCAAGAAATATAAATCAAAACATACACATTTTCAGTGTACATTCAAGAAATATACATCAAAACATACACATTTTCATGATACATTCAAGAAATATACATCAAAACATACACATTTTCATTTTATATACAAGAAATGTACATCAAAACATACACATTTTGAGTGTAAATTCGAGAAATATACATCAAAACATACACATTTTCATTGTACATACCAGAAATGTACATCAAAACATACACATTTTCAGTGTACATTCAAGAAATATACGTCAAAACATACACATTTTCATTGTATATACCAGAAATGTACATCAAAACATACACATTTTCATTGTACATTCAAGAAATGTAGATCAAAACATACACATTTCCATTGTACACTCAAGAAATGCACATCGAAACTTACACATTTTGTTTGTACACTCAAGAAATGTATATCAAAACATACACATTCATGTTTGTACACTCAAGAAATGTACATAAAAAACTTACACATTTTCATTGTATATACAAGAATTGTACATCAAAACATACATATTTTCATTGTATATACAGGAAATGTACATCAAAACATACACATTTTCATTGTACATTCAAGAAATGTACATCAAAACATACACATTTTCATTGTATATAACAGAAATGTACATTTAACATACACATTTTCATTGTACATTCAAGAAATGTACATCAAAACATACACATTTTGAGTGTACATTCAAGAAGTATACATCAAAACATACACATTTTCATTGTATATACCAGAAACGTACATCAAAACATACACATTTTCGTTGTATATACCAGAAATATACATCAAAACATACACATTTTCATTGTACATTCAAGAAATGTACATCAAAACATACACATTTTCATTGCACATTCAAGAAATATACATCAAAACATACACATTTTCAGTGTACATTCAAGAAATGTACATCAAAACTTACACATTTTCATTGTATATACCAGAAATGTACATCAAAACATACACATTTTCATTGTATATACAAGAAATGTACACCAAAACATACACATTTTCATTGTATATACAAGAAATCTACACCATAACATACACATTTTCATTGTACATTCAAGAAGTGTATATCAAAACATACACATTTTCAGTGTACATTCAAGAAATGTACATCAAAACATACACATTTTCATTGTACATTCAAGAAATGTTCATCAAAACATACTCATTTTCAGTGTACATTCAAGAAATGTACATCAAAATATACACATTTTCAGTGTACAATCAAGAAATGTACATCTAAGACATACACATTTTGAGTGTACAGTCAAGAAATATACATCAAAACATACACATTTTCATTGTATATACCAGAAATGTACATCAAAACATACACATTTTCATTGTACATTCAAGAAACGTACATCAAAACATACACATTTTCAGTGTACCTTCAAGAAATATACATCAAAACATACACATTTTCAGGGTACATTCAAGAAATATACATCAAAACATACACATCTTCATTGTATATACAAGAAATGTACATCAAAACATACACATTTTCATTGTACATTCAAGAAATGTATATCAAAACATACACATTTTCATTGTACATTCAAGAAATGTACATCAAAACATACACATTTTCATTGTACATTCAAGAAACGTACATCAAAACATACACATTTTCATTGTACATTCAAGAAATGTACATCAAAACATACACATTTTCATTGTACATACAAGAAATGTACATCAAGAGATACACATTTTCATTGTACACTCAAGAAATGTACATCAAAACATACATATTTTCATTGTATACTCAAGAAATGTACATCAAAACATACACATTTTCAGTGTACATTCAAGAAATGTACATCAAAAGCATACACATTTTCAGTGTACATTCAAGAAATGTACATCAAAACATACACATTTTCAGGGTACATTCAAGAAATGTACATCAAAACATACACATTTGCATTGTACATTCAAGAAATATACATCAAAACATACACATTTTCAGTGTACGTTCAAGAAATGTACATCAAAACATACACATTTTCATTGTATATACCAAAAATGTACATCAAAACATACACATTTTCAATGTATATACAAGAAATGTACACCAAAACATACACATTTTCATTGTATATACAAGAAATGTACACCAAAACATACACATTTTCATTGCACATTCAAGAAATGTACATCAACCCATACACATTTTCATTGTACATTCAAGAAATATACATCAAAACATACACATTTTCATTGTACATTCAAGAAATGTACATCAAAACATACACATTTTCGTTGCACATTCAAGAAATGTACATCAAAACATACACATTTTCAGTGTACATTCAAGAAATGTACATGTAAAACATAGACATTTTGAGTGTACATTCAAGAAATATACATCAAAACATACACATTTTCATTGTATATACCACAAATGTACATCAAAACATACACATTTTCATTGTACATTCAAGAAATATAAATCAAAACATACACATTTTCAGTGTACATTCAAGAAATGTACATCAAAACATACACATTTTCATTGTATATACAAGAAATCTACATCAAAACATACACATTTTCATTGTATATACAAGAAATGTACATCAAAACATACACATTTTCATTGTACATTCAAGAAATATACATCAAAACATACACATTTTCATTGTATATACAAGAAATGTACATCAAAACATACACATTTTCATTGTATATACAAGAAATGTACATTAAAACATATACATTTTCATTGTATATACAAGAAATGTACATCAAAAACTACACATTTTCATTGTATATACAAGAAATATACATCAAAAGATACACATTTTCATTGTATATACAAGAAATGTACATCAAAACATACACATTTTCATTGTATATACAAGAAATGTACATCAAAACATACACATTTTCATTGTATATACAAGAAATGTACATCAAAAACTACACATTTTCATTGTATATACAAGAAATGTACATCAAAGCATACACATTTTCATTGTATATACAAGAAATATACATCAAAACATACACATTTTCATTGTATATACAAGAAATGTACATCAAAACCTACACATTTTCATTGTATATACAAGAAATGTACATCAAAAACTACACATTTTCATTGTATATACAAGAAATGTACATCAAAACATACACATCTTCATTGTACACTAAAGAAATGTACATCAAAAACCACACATTTTCAGTGTACATTCAAGAAATGTACATCAAAACATACACATTTTCATTGTATATACAAGAAATGTACATCAAAACATACACATTTTCAGTGTACATTCAAGAAATATACATCAAAACATACACATTTTCATTGTATATACAAGAAATGTACATCAAAAACTACACATTTTCAGTGTACACTCAAGAAATGTACATAAAAACATACACATTTTCATTGTATATACAAGAAATGTACATCAAAAACTACACATTTTCATAGTATATACAAGAAATGTACATCAAAAACTACACATTTTCAGTGTACACTCAAGAAATGTACATAAAAACATACACATTTTCATTGTATATACAAGAAATGTACATCAAAACATACACATTTTGAGTGTACATTCAAGAAATATACATCAAAACATACACTTTTTCATTGTACATACCAGAAATGTACATCAAAACATACACATTTTCATTGTACACTCAAGAAATGTACATAAAAACTACACATTTTCATTGTATATACAAGAAATGTACATCAAAACATACACATTTTCAGTGTACATTCAAGAAATATACATCAAAACATACACATTTTCATTGTATATACAAGAAATGTGCATCAAAAACTACACATTTTCAGTGTACACTCAAGAAATGTACATAAAAACATACACATTTTCATTGTATATAAGAGAAATGTACATCAAAAACTACACATTTTCATTGTATATACAAGAAATGTACATAAAAAACTACACATTTTCAGTGTACACTCAAGAAATGTACATAAAAACATACACAAGAAATGTACACCAAAACATACACATTTTCATTGCACATTGAAGAAATGTACATCAAAGCATACACATTTTCATTGTACATTCAAGAAATATACATCAAAACATACACATTTTCATTGTACATTCAAGAAATGTACATCAAAACATACACATTTTCATTGTACATTCAAGAAATGTACATCAAAACATACACATCTTCAGTGTACATTCAAGAAATGTACATCTAAAACATAGACATTTTGAGTGTACATTCAAGAAATATACATCAAAAAGTACACATTTTCATTGTATATACCAGAAATGTACATCAAAACATACACATTTTCATTGTACATTCAAGAAATATAAATCAAAACATACACATTTTCAGTGTACATTCAAGAAATATACATCAAAACATACACATTTTCATTTTATATACAAGAAATGTACATCAAAACATACACATTTTGAGTGTAAATTCAAGAAATATACATCAAAACATACACATTTTCATTGTACATACCAGAAATGTACATCAAAACATACACATTTTCAGTGTACATTCAAGAAATATACATCAAAACATACACATTTTCACGATACATTCAAGAAATATACATCAAAACATACACATTTTCAATGTACATTCAAGAAATGTACATCAAAACATACACATTTCCATTGTACACTCAAGAAATGTACATCAAAACTTACACATTTTGTTTGTACAGTCAAGAAATGTATATCAAAACATACACATTCATGTTTGTACACTCAAGAAATGTACATAAAAAACTTACACATTTTCATTGTATATACAAGAATTGTACATCAAAACATACACACTTTCATTGTATACACAAGAAATGTACATCAAAACATACACATTTTCATTGTACATTCAAGAAATGTACATCAAAACATACAAATTTTCATTGTATATACCAGAAATGTAAATTTAACATACACATTTTCATTGTACATTCAAGAAATGTACATCAAAACATACACATTTTGAGTGTACCTTCAAGAAATATACATCAAAACATACACATTTTCAGGGTACATTCAAGAAATATAAATCAAAACATACACATTTTCATTGTATATACAAGAAATGGACATCAAAACATACACATTTTGAGTGTACATTCAAGAAATATACATCAAAACATGCACATTTTCATTCTATATACCAGAAATGTACATCAAAACATACACATTTTCATTGTACATTCAAGAAATGTACATCAAAACATACACATTTTGAGTGTACATTCAAGAAATTTACATTAAAGCATACACATTTTCATTCTATATACCAGAAATGTACATCAAAACATACACATTTTCATTGTACATTCAAGAAATGTACATCAAAACATACACATTTTGAGTGTACATTCAAGAAATATACATCAAAACATACACATTTTCATTGTATATACCAGAAATGTACATCAAAGCATACACATTTTCATTGTACATTCATGAAATGTACATCAAAACATACACATTTTGAGTGTGCATTCAAGAAATATACATCAAAAGATACACACTTTCATTGTATATACCAGATATGTACATCAAAACATACACATTTTGACTGTACATTCTAGAAATAAACATCAAAACATACACATTTTCATTGTATATACCAGAAGTGCACATCAAAACATACACATTTTCATTGTACATTCAAGAACTGTACATCAAAACATACACATTTTCAGTGTACATTCAAGAAATGTACATCAAAACATACACATTTTCAGTGTACATTCAAGAAATGTATATCAAAACATACACATTTTCAATGAATATTCAAGAAATGTACATCAAAATATACACATTTTCATTGTATATAATAGAAATGTATATCAAAACATACACATTTTCAGTGTACATTCAAGAAATGTACATCAAAACATACACATTTTGATTGCATACTCAAGAAATGTACATCAAAACATACACATTTTCAGTGTACATTCAAGAAATGTACATCAAAACATACACATTTTCATTGTATATACAAGTAATGTATATCAAAACATACTCATTTTCAGTGTACATTCAAGAAATGGAGATCAAAACATACACATTTTCATTGTATATACAAGAAATGTACATCAAAACATACACATTTTCAGTGTACATTCAAGAAATGTACATCAAAACATACACATTTTGAGTGTACATTCAAGAAATATACATCAAAACATACACATTTTCATTGTATATACCAGAAATGTACATCAATGCATACACATTTTCATTGTACATTCAAGAAATGTACATCAAAACATACACATTTTGAGTGTACATTCAAGAAATATACATCAAAAGATACACACTTTCATTGTATATACCAGAAATGTACATCAAAACATACACATTTTGACTGTACATTCTAGAATTATACATCAAAACATACACATTTTCATTGTATATACCAGAAATGCACATCAAAACATACACATTTTCATTGTATACACAAGAAATGAATATCAAAACATACACATTTTCAGTGTACATTCAAGAAATGTACATCAAAACATACACATTTTCATTGTATACTCAAGAAATGTACATCAAAACATACACATTTTCAGTGTACATTAAAGAAATGTACATCAAAACATACACATTTTCATTGTATATACAAGAAATGTATATCAAAACATACTCATTTTCAGTGTACATTCAAGAAATGTACATCAAAACATACACATCTTCATTGTATATACAAGAAATGTACATCAAAACATACACATTTTAAGTGTACATTCAAGAAATGTACATCATAACATACACATTTTCATCGTACACTCAAGAAATGTACTTCAAAACATACACATTTTCAGTGTACATTCAAGGAATGTACATCAAAACATACACATTTTCAGTGTACATTCAAGAAATATACATCAAAACATACACATTTTCATTGTACACTCAAGAAATGTGCATCAAAACATACACATTTTCATTGTACATTCAAGTAATGTATATCAAAACATACACATTTTCATTGTACATTCAAGAAATGTACATCAAAACATACACATTTTCATTGTACATTCAAGAAATGTACATCAAAACATACACATTTTCATTGTACATTCAAGAAATGTACATCAAGAGATACACATTTTCATTGTACACTCAAGAAATGTACATCAAAACATACATATTTTCATTGTATACTCAAGAAATGTACATCAAAACATACACATTTTCAGTGTACATTCAAGAAATGTACATCAAAACATACACATTTTCAGTGTACATTCAAGAAATGTACATCAAAACATACACATTTTCAGTGTACATTCAAGAAATGTACATCAAAACATACACATTTGCATTGTACATTCAAGAAATATACATCAAAACATACACATTTTCAGTGTACATTCAAGAAATGTACATAAAAACATACACATTTTCATTGTATATACCAAAAATGTACATCAAAACATACA
Organism: Tenodera sinensis; assembly: GCA_030765045.1. Taxonomy (NCBI): domain Eukaryota; kingdom Metazoa; phylum Arthropoda; class Insecta; order Mantodea; family Mantidae; genus Tenodera; species Tenodera sinensis. The sequence goes on along the minus strand of CM060970.1, from coordinate 108,742,395 downwards.
CATTTTCAATGTATATACAAGAAATGTACACTAAAACATACACATTTTCATTGTATATACAAGAAATGTACACCAAAACATACACATTTTCATTGCACATTCAAGAAATGTACATCAAAACATACACATTTTCATTGTACATTCAAGAAATGTACATCAAAACATACACATTTTCATTGTACATTCAAGAAATGTACATCAAAACATACACATTTTCAGTGTACATTCAAGAAATGTACATCTAAAACATAGACATTTTGAGTGTACATTCAAGAAATATACATCAAAACATACACATTTTCATTGTATATACCAGAAATGTACATCAAAACATACACATTTTCATTGTACATTCAAGAAATATAAATCAAAACATACACATTTTCAGTGTACATTCAAGAAATATACATCAAAACATACACATTTTCATGATACATTCAAGAAATATACATCAAAACATACACATTTTCATTTTATATACAAGAAATGTACATCAAAACATACACATTTTGAGTGTAAATTCGAGAAATATACATCAAAACATACACATTTTCATTGTACATACCAGAAATGTACATCAAAACATACACATTTTCAGTGTACATTCAAGAAATATACGTCAAAACATACACATTTTCATTGTATATACCAGAAATGTACATCAAAACATACACATTTTCATTGTACATTCAAGAAATGTAGATCAAAACATACACATTTCCATTGTACACTCAAGAAATGCACATCGAAACTTACACATTTTGTTTGTACACTCAAGAAATGTATATCAAAACATACACATTCATGTTTGTACACTCAAGAAATGTACATAAAAAACTTACACATTTTCATTGTATATACAAGAATTGTACATCAAAACATACATATTTTCATTGTATATACAGGAAATGTACATCAAAACATACACATTTTCATTGTACATTCAAGAAATGTACATCAAAACATACACATTTTCATTGTATATAACAGAAATGTACATTTAACATACACATTTTCATTGTACATTCAAGAAATGTACATCAAAACATACACATTTTGAGTGTACATTCAAGAAGTATACATCAAAACATACACATTTTCATTGTATATACCAGAAATGTACATCAAAACATACACATTTTCGTTGTATATACCAGAAATATACATCAAAACATACACATTTTCATTGTACATTCAAGAAATGTACATCAAAACATACACATTTTCATTGCACATTCAAGAAATATACATCAAAACATACACATTTTCAGTGTACATTCAAGAAATGTATATCAAAACATACACATTTTCAATGAATATTCAAGAAATGTACATCAAAATATACACATTTTCATTGTATATAATAGAAATGTATATCAAAACATACACATTTTCAGTGTACATTCAAGAAATGTACATCAAAACATACACATTTTGATTGTATACTCAAGAAATGTACATCAAAACATACACATTTTCAGTGTACATTCAAGAAATGTACATCAAAACATACACATTTTCATTGTATATACAAGTAATGTATATCAAAACATACTCATTTTCAGTGTACATTCAAGAAATGGAGATCAAAACATACACATTTTCATTGTATATACAAGAAATGTACATCAAAACATACACATTTTCAGTGTACATTCAAGAAATGTACATCAAAACATACACATTTTGAGTGTACATTCAAGAAATATACATCAAAACATACACATTTTCATTGTATATACCAGAAATGTACATCAATGCATACACATTTTCATTGTACATTCAAGAAATGTACATCAAAACATACACATTTTGAGTGTACATTCAAGAAATATACATCAAAAGATACACACTTTCATTGTATATACCAGAAATGTACATCAAAACATACACATTTTGACTGTACATTCTAGAAATATACATCAAAACATACACATTTTCATTGTATATACCAGAAATGCACATCAAAACATACACATTTTCATTGTATATACAAGAAATGAATATCAAAACATACACATTTTCAGTGTACATTCAAGAAATGTACATCAAAACATACACATTTTCATTGTATACTCAAGAAATGTACATCAAAACATACACATTTTCAGTGTACATTAAAGAAATGTACATCAAAACATACACATTTTCATTGTATATACAAGAAATGTATATCAAAACATACTCATTTTCAGTGTACATTCAAGAAATGTACATCAAAACATACACATCTTCATTGTATATACAAGAAATGTACATCAAAACATACACATTTTCAGTGTACATTCAAGAAATGTACATCATAACATACACATTTTCATCGTACACTCAAGAAATGTACTTCAAAACATACACATTTTCAGTGTACATTCAAGGAATGTACATCAAAACATACACATTTTCAGTGTACATTCAAGAAATATACATCAAAACATACACATTTTCATTGTACACTCAAGAAATGTGCATCAAAACATACACATTTTCATTGTACATTCAAGTAATGTATATCAAAACATACACATTTTCATTGTACATTCAAGAAATGTACATCAAAACATACACGTTTTCATTGTACATTCAAGAAATGTACATCAAAACATACACATTTTCATTGTACATTCAAGAAATGTACATCAAGAGATACACATTTTCATTGTACACTCAAGAAATGTACATCAAAACATACATATTTTCATTGTATACTCAAGAAATGTACATCAAAACATACACATTTTCAGTGTACATTCAAGGAATGTACATCAAAACATACACATTTTCAGTGTACATTCAAGAAATGTACATAAAAACATACACATTTTCATTGTATATACCAAAAATGTACATCAAAACATACACATTTTCAATGTATATACAAGAAATGTACACTAAAACATACACATTTTCATTGTATATACAAGAAATGTACACCAAAACATACACATTTTCATTGCACATTCAAGAAATGTACATCAAAACATACACATTTTCATTGTACATTCAAGAAATATACATCAAAACATACACATTTTCATTGTACATTCAAGAAATGTACATCAAAACATACACATTTTCATTGTACATTCAAGAAATGTACATCAAAACATACACATTTTCAGTGTACATTCAAGAAATGTACATCTAAAACATAGACATTTTGAGTGTACATTCAAGAAATATACATCAAAACATACACATTTTCATTGTATATACCAGAAATGTACATCAAAACATACACATTTTCATTGTACATTCAAGAAATATAAATCAAAACATACACATTTTCAGTGTACATTCAAGAAATATACATCAAAACATACACATTTTCATGATACATTCAAGAAATATACATCAAAACATACACATTTTCATTTTATATACAAGAAATGTACATCAAAACATACACATTTTGAGTGTAAATTCGAGAAATATACATCAAAACATACACATTTTCATTGTACATACCAGAAATGTACATCAAAACATACACATTTTCAGTGTACATTCAAGAAATATACGTCAAAACATACACATTTTCATTGTATATACCAGAAATGTACATCAAAACATACACATTTTCATTGTACATTCAAGAAATGTAGATCAAAACATACACATTTCCATTGTACACTCAAGAAATGCACATCGAAACATACACATTCATGTTTGTACACTCAAGAAATGTACATAAAAAACTTACACATTTTCATTGTATATACAAGAATTGTACATCAAAACATACATATTTTCATTGTATATACAGGAAATGTACATCAAAACATACACATTTTCATTGTACATTCAAGAAATGTACATCAAAACATACACATTTTCATTGTATATAACAGAAATGTACATTTAACATACACATTTTCATTGTACATTCAAGAAATGTACATCAAAACATACACATTTTGAGTGTACATTCAAGAAGTATACATCAAAACATACACATTTTCATTGTATATACCAGAAATGTACATCAAAACATACACATTTTCGTTGTATATACCAGAAATATACATCAAAACATACACATTTTCATTGTACATTCAAGAAATGTACATCAAAACATACACATTTTCATTGCACATTCAAGAAATATACATCAAAACATACACATTTTCAGTGTACATTCAAGAAATGTACATCAAAACTTACACATTTTCATTGTATATACCAGAAATGTACATCAAAACATACACATTTTCATTGTATATACAAGAAATGTACACCAAAACATACACATTTTCATTGTATATACAAGAAATCTACACCATAACATACACATTTTCATTGTACATTCAAGAAGTGTATATCAAAACATACACATTTTCAGTGTACATTCAAGAAATGTACATCAAAACATACACATTTTCATTGTACATTCAAGAAATGTTCATCAAAACATACTCATTTTCAGTGTACATTCAAGAAATGTACATCAAAATATACACATTTTCAGTGTACAATCAAGAAATGTACATCTAAGACATACACATTTTGAGTGTACAGTCAAGAAATATACATCAAAACATACACATTTTCATTGTATATACCAGAAATGTACATCAAAACATACACATTTTCATTGTACATTCAAGAAACGTACATCAAAACATACACATTTTCAGTGTACCTTCAAGAAATATACATCAAAACATACACATTTTCAGGGTACATTCAAGAAATATACATCAAAACATACACATCTTCATTGTATATACAAGAAATGTACATCAAAACGTACACATTTTCAGTGTACATTCAAGAAATGTACATCATAAAATACACATTTTCATCGTACACTCAAGAAATGTACATCAAACCATACACATTTTCATTGTACATTCAAGAAATGTACATCAAAACATACACATTTTTATTGTACATTCAAGAAATATACATCAAAACATACACATTTTCATTGTATATACCAGAAATGTACATCAAAACATACACATTTTCATTGTACATTCAAGAAGTGTATATCAAAACATACACATTTTCATTGTACATTCAAGAAATGTACATCAAAACATACACATTTTCATTGTACATTCAAGAAACGTACATCAAAACATACACATTTTCATTGTACATTCAAGAAATGTACATCAAAACATACACATTTTCATTGTACATACAAGAAATGTACATCAAGAGATACACATTTTCATTGTACACTCAAGAAATGTACATCAAAACATACATATTTTCATTGTATACTCAAGAAATGTACATCAAAACATACACATTTTCAGTGTACATTCAAGAAATGTACATCAAAAGCATACACATTTTCAGTGTACATTCAAGAAATGTACATCAAAACATACACATTTTCAGGGTACATTCAAGAAATGTACATCAAAACATACACATTTGCATTGTACATTCAAGAAATATACATCAAAACATACACATTTTCAGTGTACATTCAAGAAATGTACATCAAAACATACACATTTTCATTGTATATACCAAAAATGTACATCAAAACATACACATTTTCAATGTATATACAAGAAATGTACACCAAAACATACACATTTTCATTGTATATACAAGAAATGTACACCAAAACATACACATTTTCATTGCACATTCAAGAAATGTACATCAACCCATACACATTTTCATTGTACATTCAAGAAATATACACCAAAACATACACATTTTCATTGTACATTCAAGAAATGTACATCAAAACATACACATTTTCGTTGCACATTCAAGAAATGTACATCAAAACATACACATTTTCAGTGTACATTCAAGAAATGTACATGTAAAACATAGACATTTTGAGTGTACATTCAAGAAATATACATCAAAACATACACATTTTCATTGTATATACCACAAATGTACATCAAAACATACACATTTTCATTGTACATTCAAGAAATATAAATCAAAACATACACATTTTCAGTGTACATTCAAGAAATGTACATCAAAACATACACATTTTCATTGTATATACAAGAAATCTACATCAAAACATACACATTTTCATTGTATATACAAGAAATGTACATCAAAACATACACATTTTCATTGTACATTCAAGAAATATACATCAAAACATACACATTTTCATTGTATATACAAGAAATGTACATCAAAACATACACATTTTCATTGTATATACAAGAAATGTACATTAAAACATACACATTTTCATTGTATATACAAGAAATGTACATCAAAAACTACACATTTTCATTGTATATACAAGAAATGTACATCAAAACATACACATTTTCATTGTATATACAAGAAATGTACATCAAAACATACACATTTTCATTGTATATACAAGAAATGTACATCAAAAACTACACATTTTCATTGTATATACAAGAAATGTACATCAAAGCATACACATTTTCATTGTATATACAAGAAATATACATCAAAACATACACATTTTCATTGTATATACAAGAAATGTACATCAAAACCTACACATTTTCATTGTATATACAAGAAATGTACATCAAAAACTACACATTTTCATTGTATATACAAGAAATGTACATCAAAACATACACATCTTCATTGTACACTAAAGAAATGTACATCAAAAACCACACATTTTCAGTGTACATTCAAGAAATGTACATCAAAACATACACATTTTCATTGTATATACAAGAAATGTACATCAAAACATACACATTTTCAGTGTACATTCAAGAAATATACATCAAAACATACACATTTTCATTGTATATACAAGAAATGTACATCAAAAACTACACATTTTCAGTGTACACTCAAGAAATGTACATAAAAACATACACATTTTCATTGTATATACAAGAAATGTACATCAAAAACTACACATTTTCATAGTATATACAAGAAATGTACATCAAAAACTACACATTTTCAGTGTACACTCAAGAAATGTACATAAAAACATACACATTTTCATTGTATATACAAGAAATGTACATCAAAACATACACATTTTGAGTGTACATTCAAGAAATATACATCAAAACATACACTTTTTCATTGTACATACCAGAAATGTACATCAAAACATACACATTTTCATTGTACACTCAAGAAATGTACATAAAAACTACACATTTTCATTGTATATACAAGAAATGTACATCAAAACATACACATTTTCAGTGTACATTCAAGAAATATACATCAAAACATACACATTTTCATTGTATATACAAGAAATGTGCATCAAAAACTACACATTTTCAGTGTACACTCAAGAAATGTACATAAAAACATACACATTTTCATTGTATATAAGAGAAATGTACATCAAAAACTACACATTTTCATTGTATATACAAGAAATGTACATAAAAAACTACACTTTTTCAGTGTACACTCAAGAAATGTACATAAAAACATACACAAGAAATGTACACCAAAACATACACATTTTCATTGCACATTGAAGAAATGTACATCAAAGCATACACATTTTCATTGTACATTCAAGAAATATACATCAAAACATACACATTTTCATTGTACATTCAAGAAATGTACATCAAAACATACACATTTTCATTGTACATTCAAGAAATGTACATCAAAACATACACATCTTCAGTGTACATTCAAGAAATGTACATCTAAAACATAGACATTTTGAGTGTACATTCAAGAAATATACATCAAAAAGTACACATTTTCATTGTATATACCAGAAATGTACATCAAAACATACACATTTTCATTGTACATTCAAGAAATATAAATCAAAACATACACATTTTCAGTGTACATTCAAGAAATATACATCAAAACATACACATTTTCATTTTATATACAAGAAATGTACATCATAACATACACATTTTGAGTGTAAATTCAAGAAATATACATCAAAACATACACATTTTCATTGTACATACCAGAAATGTACATCAAAACATACACATTTTCAGTGTACATTCAAGAAATATACATCAAAACATACACATTTTCACGATACATTCAAGAAATATACATCAAAACATACACATTTTCAATGTACATTCAAGAAATGTACATCAAAACATACACATTTCCATTGTACACTCAAGAAATGTACATCAAAACTTACACATTTTGTTTGTACAGTCAAGAAATGTATATCAAAACATACACATTCATGTTTGTACACTCAAGAAATGTACATAAAAAACTTACACATTTTCATTGTATATACAAGAATTGTACATCAAAACATACACACTTTCATTGTATACACAAGAAATGTACATCAAAACATACACATTTTCATTGTACATTCAAGAAATGTACATCAAAACATACACATTTTCATTGTATATACCAGAAATGTAAATTTAACATACACATTTTCATTGTACATTCAAGAAATGTACATCAAAACATACACATTTTGAGTGTACATTCAAGAAGTATACATCAAAACATACACATTTTCATTGTATATACCAGAAATGTACATCAAAACATACACATTTTCGTTGTATATACCAGAAATATACATCAAAACATACACATTTTCATTGTACATTCAAGAAATGTACATCAAAACAAACACATTTTCATTGCACATTCAACAAATATACATCAAAACATACACATTTTCAGTGTACATTCAAGAAATGTACATCAAAACATACACATTTTCATTGTATATACCAGAAATGTACATCAAAACATACACATTTTCATTGTATATACAAGAAATGTACACCAAAACATACACATTTTCATTGTATATACAAGAAATCTACACCAAAACATACACATTTTCATTGTACATTCAAGAAATGTATATCAAAACATACACATTTTCAGTGTACATTCAAGAAATGTACATCAAAACATACACATTTTCATTCTACATTCAAGAAATGTACATCAAAACATACTCATTTTCAGTGTACATTCAAGAAATGAACATCAAAATATACCCATTTTCAGTGTACAATCAAGAAATGTACATCTAAGACATACACATTTTGAGTGTACAGTCAAGAAACATACATCAAAACATACACATTTTCATTGTTTATACCAGAAATGTACATCAAAACATACACATTTTCATTGTACATTCAAGAAACGTACATCAAAACATACACATTTTCAGTGTACCTTCAAGAAATATACATCAAAACATACACATTTTCAGCGTACATTCAAGAAATATAAATCAAAACATACACATTTTCATTGTATATACAAGAAATGGACATCAAAACATACACATTTTGAGTGTACATTCAAGAAATATACATCAAAACATACACATTTTCATTCTATATACCAGAAATGTACATCAAAACATACACATTTTCATTGTACATTCAAGAAATGTACATCAAAACATACACATTTTAAGTGTACATTCAAGAAATTTACATTAAAGCATACACATTTTCATTCTATATACCAGAAATGTACATCAAAACATACACATTTTCATTGTACATTCAAGAAATGTACATCAAAACATACACATTTTGAGTGTACATTCAAGAAATATACATCAAAACATACACATTTTCATTGTATATACCAGAAATGTACATCAAAGCATACACATTTTCATTGTACATTCACGAAATGTACATCAAAACATACACATTTTGAGTGTACATTCAAGAAATATACATCAAAAGATACACACTTTCATTGTATATACCAGATATGTACATCAAAACATACACATTTTGACTGTACATTCTAGAAATAAACATCAAAACATACACATTTTCATTGTATATACCAGAAGTGCACATCAAAACATACACATTTTCAGTGTACATTCAAGAAATGTACATCAAAACATACACATTTTCAGTGTACATTCAAGAAATGTACATCAAAACATACACATTTTCAATGAATATTCAAGAAATGTACATCAAAATATACACATTTTCATTGTATATACAAGAAATGTATATCAAAACATACACATTTTCAGAGTACATTCAAGAAATGTACATCAAAACATACACATTTTCATTGTATACTCAAGAAATGTACATCAAAACATACACATTTTCAGTGTACATTCAAGAAATGTACATCAAAACATACACATTTTCATTGTATATACAAGTAATGTATATCAAAACATACTCATTTTCAGTGTACATTCAAGAAATGGAGATCAAAACATACACATTTTCATTGTATATACAAGAAATGTACATCAAAACATACACATTTTCAGTGTACATTCAAGAAATGTACATCAAAACATACACATTTTGAGTGTACATTCAAGAAATATACATCAAAACATACACATTTTCATTGTATATACCAGAAATGTACATCAATGCATACACATTTTCATTGTACATTCAAGAAATGTACATCAAAACATACACATTTTGAGTGTACATTCAAGAAATATACATCAAAAGATACACATTTTCATTGAAAATACCAGAAATGTACATCAAAACATACACATTTTGACTGTACATTCTAGAAATATACATCAAAACATACACATTTTCATTGTACATACCAGAAATGCACATCAAAACATACACATTTTCATTGTATATACAAGAAATGAATATCAAAACATACACATTTTCAGTCTACATTCAAGAAATGTACATCAAAACATACACATTTTCATTGTATACTCAAGAAATGTACATCAAAACATACACATTTTCAGTGTACATTAAAGAAATGTACATCAAAACATACACATTTTCATTGTATATACAAGAAATGTATATCAAAACATACTCATTTTCAGTGTACATTCAAGAAATGTACATCAAAACATACACATCTTCATTGTATATACAAGAAATGTACATCAAAACATACACATTTTCAGTGTACATTCAAGAAATGTACATCATAACATACACATTTTCATCGTACACTCAAGAAATGTACTTCAAAACATACACATTTTCATTGTACATTCAAGAAATGTACATCAAAACATACACATTTTTATTGTACATTCAAGAAATATACATCAAAACATACACATTTTCATTGTATATACCCGAAATGTACATCAAAACATACACACTTTCATTGTACATTCAAGAAATGTATATCAAAACAAACACATTTTCATTGTACATTCAAGAAGTGTACATCAAAACATACACATTTTCATTGTACATCAAAACATACACATTTTCATTGTACATTCAAGAAATGTACATCAAGAGATACACATTTTCATTGTACACTCAAGAAATGTACATTAAAACATACATATTTTCATTGTATACTCAAGTAATGTACATCAAAACATACACATTGTCAGTGTACATTCAAGAAATGTACATCAAAACATACACATTTTCAGTGTACATTCAAGAAATGTACATCAAAACATACACATTTTCAGTGTACATTCAAGAAATATACATCAAAACATACACATTTTCATTGTACACTCAAGAAATGTGCATCAAAACATACACATTTTCATTGTACATTCAAGAAATGTATATCAAAACATACACATTTTCATTGTACATTCAAGAAATGTACATCAAAACATACACATTTTCATTTCACATTCAGGAAATGTACATCAAAACATTCACATTTTCATTGTACATTCAAGAAATGTGCATCAAGAGATACACATTTTCATTGTACACTCAAGAAATGTACATCAAAACATACATATTTTCATTGTATACTCAAGAAATGTACATCAAAACATACACATTTTCAGTGTACATTCAAGAAATGTACATCAAAACATACACATTTTCAGTGTACATTCAAGAAATGTACATCAAAACATACACATTTTCAGTGTACATTCAAGAAATGTACATCAAAACATACACATTTGCATTGTACATTCAAGAAATATACATCAAAACATACACATTTTCAGCGTACATTCAAGAAATGTACATAAAATCATACACATTTTCATTGTATATACCAAAAATGTACATCAAAACATACACATTTTCAATGTATATACAAGAAATGTACACCAAAACATACACATTTTCATTGTATATTCAAGAAATGTACACCAAAACATACACATTTTCATTGCACATTCAAGAAATGTACATCAAAACATACACATTTTCATTGTACATTCAAGAAATATACATCAAAACATACACATTTTCATTGTACATTCAAGAAATGTACATCAAAACATACACATTTTCATTGTACATTCAAGAAATGTACATCAAAACATACACATTTTCAGTGTACATTCAAGAAATGTACATCTAAAACATAGACATTTTGAGTGTACATTCAAGAAATATACATCAAAACATACACATTTTCATTGTATATACCAGAAATGTACATCAAAACATACACATTTTCATTGTACATTCAAGAAATATAAATCAAAACATACACATTTTCAGTGTACATTCAAGAAATATACATCAAAACATACACATTTTCATGATACATTCAAGAAATATACATCAAAACATACACATTTTCATTTTATATACAAGAAATGTACATCAAAACATACACATTTTGAGTGTAAATTCGAGAAATATACATCAAAACATACACATTTTCATTGTACATACCAGAAATGTACATCAAAACATACACATTTTCAGTGTATATTCAAGAAATATACATCAAAACATACACATTTTCATTGTATATACCAGAAATGTACATCAAAACATACACATTTTCATTGTACATTCAAGAAATGTACATCAAAACATACACATTTCCATTGTACACTCAAGAAATGCACATCGAAACTTACACATTTTGTTTGTACACTCAAGAAATGTATATCAAAACATACACATTCATGTTTGTACACTCAAGAAATGTACATAAAAAACTTACACATTTTCATTGTATATACAAGAATTGTACATCAAAACATACATATTTTCATTGTATATACAGGAAATGTACATCAAAACATACACACTTTCATTGTACATTCAAGAAATGTACATCAAAACATACACATTTTCATTGTATATACCAGAAATGTACATTTAACATACACATTTTCATTGTACATTCAAGAAATGTACATCAAAACATACACATTTTGAGTGTACATTCAAGAAGTATACATCAAAACATACACATTTTCATTGTATATACCAGAAATGTACATCAAAACATACACATTTTCGTTGTATATACCAGAAATATACATCAAAACATACACATTTTCATTGTACATTCAAGAAATGTACATCAAAACATACACATTTTCATTGCACATTCAAGAAATATACATCAAAACATACACATTTTCAGTGTACATTCAAGAAATGTACATCAAAACTTACACATTTTCATTGTATATACCAGAAATGTACATCAAAACATACACATTTTCATTGTATATACAAGAAATGTACACCAAAACATACACATTTTCATTGTATATACAAGAAATCTACACCAAAACATACACATTTTCATTGTACATTCAAGAAATGTATATCAAAACATACACATTTTCAGTGTACATTCAAGAAATGTACATCAAAACATACACATTTTCATTGTACATACAAGAAATGTTCATCAAAACATACTCATTTTCAGTGTACATTCAAGAAATTTACATCAAAATATACACATTTTCAGTGTACAATCAAGAAATGTACATCTAAGACATACACATTTTGAGTGTACAGTCAAGAAATATACATCAAAACATACACATTTTCATTGTATATACCAGAAATGTACATCAAAACATACACATTTTCATTGTACATTCAAGAAACGTACATCAAAAAATACACATTTTCACTGTACCTTCAAGAAATATACATCAAAACATACACATTTTCAGGGTACATTCAAGAAATATACATCAAAACATACACATTTTCATTGTATATACAAGAAATGGACATCAAAACATACACATTTTGTGTGTACATTCAAGAAATATACATCAAAACATACACATTTTCATTCTATATACCAGAAATGTACATCAAAACATACACATTTTCATTGTACATTCAAGAAATGTACATCAAAACATACACATTTTGAGTGTACATTCAAGAAATTTACATTAAAGCATACACATTTTCATTCTATATACCAGAAATGTACATCAAAACATACACATTTTCACTGTACATTCAAGAAATGTACATCAAAACATACACATTTTGAGTGTACATTCAAGAAATATACATCAAAACATACACATTTTCATTGTATATACCAGAAATGTACATCAAAGCATACACATTTTCATTGTACATTCATGAAATATACATCAAAACATACACATTTTGAGTGTACATTCAAGATATATACATCAAAAGATACACATTTTCATTGTATATACCAGAAATGTACATCAAAACATTCACATTTTGAATGTACATTCTAGAAATAAACATCAAAACATACACATTTTCATTGTATATACCAGAAGTGCACATCAAAACATACACATTTTCATTGTACATTCAAGAACTGTACATCAAAACATACACATTTTCAGTGTACATTCAAGAAATGCACATCAAAACATACACATTTTCAGTGTACATTCAAGAAATGTACATCAAAACATACACATTTTCATTGAATATTCAAGAAATGTACATCAAAACATACACATTTTCATTGTATATACAAGAAATGTATATCAAAACATACTCATTTTCAGTGTACATTCAAGAAATGTACATCAAAACATACACATCTTCATTGTATATACAAGAAATGTACATCAAAACATACACATTTTCAGTGTACATTCAAGAAATGTACATCATAAAATACACATTTTCATCGTACACTCAAGAAATGTACATCAAAACATACACATTTTCATTGTACATTCAAGAAATGTACATCAAAACATACACATTTTTATTGTACATTCAAGAAATATACTTCAAAACATACACATTTTCATTCTATATACCAGAAATGTACATCAAAACATACACATTTTCACTGTACATTCAAGAAATGTACATCAAAACATACACATTTTGAGTGTACATTCAAGAAATATACATCAAAACATACACATTTTCATTGTATATACCAGAAATGTACATCAATGCATACACATTTTCATTGTACATTCAAGAAATGTACATCAAAACATACACATTTTGAGTGTACATTCAAGAAATATACATCAAAAGATACACATTTTCATTGTATATACCAGAAATGTACATCAAAACATACACATTTTGACTGTACATTCTAGAAATATACATCAAAACATACACATTTTCATTGTATATACCAGAAATGCACATCAAAACATACACATTTTCATTGTATATACAAGAAATGAATATCAAAACATACACATTTTCAGTGTACATTCAAGAAATGTACATCAAAACATACACATTTTCATTGTATACTCAAGAAATGTACATCAAAACATACACGTTTTGAGTGTACATTAAAGAAATGTACATCAAAACATACACATTTTCATTGTATATACAAGAAATGTATATCAAAACATACTCATTTTCAGTATACATTCAAGAAATGTACATCAAAACATACACATCTTCATTGTATATACAAGAAATGTGCATCAAAACATACACATTTTCAGTGTACATTCAAGAAATGTACATCATAAAATACACATTTTCATCGTACACTCAAGAAATGTACATCAAACCATACACATTTTCATTGTACATTCAAGAAATGTACATCAAAACATACACATTTTCATTGTACATTCAAGAAATGTACATCAAAACATACACATTTTTATTGTACATTCAAGAAATATACATCAAAACATACACATTTTCATTGTACATTCAAGAAATAAACATCAAAACATACACATTTTCATTGTACATTCAAGAAATGTATATCAAAACATACACATTTTCATTGTACATTCAAGAAATGTACATCAAAACATACACATTTTCATTGTACATTCAAGAAACGTACATCAAAACATACACATTTTCATTGTACATTCAAGAAATGTACATCAAAACATACACATTTTCATTGTACATTCAAGAAGTGTACATCAAGAGATACACATTTTCAATGTACACTCAAGAAATGTACATCAAAACATACATATTTTCATTGTATACTCAAGAAATGTACATCAAAACATACACATTTTCAGTGTACATTCAAGAAATGTACATCAAAAGCATACACATTTTCAGTGTACATTCAAGAAATGTACATCAAAACATACACATTTTCAGTGTACATTCAAGAAATGTACATCAAAACATACACATTTGCATTGTACATTCAAGAAATATACATCAAAACATACACATTTTCAGTGTACATTCAAGAAATGTACATCAAAACATACACATTTTCATTGTATATACCAAAAATGTACATCAAAACATACACATTTTCAATGTATATACAAGAAATGTACACCAAAACATACACATTTTCATTGTATATACAAGAAATGTACACCAAAACATACACATTTTCATTGCACATTCAAGAAATGTACATCAACCCATACACATTTTCATTGTACATTCAAGAAATATACATGTAAAACATAGACATTTTGAGTGTACATTCAAGAAATATACATTAAAACATACACATTTTCATTGTATATACCAGAAATGTACATCAAAACATACACATTTTCGCTGCACATTCAAGAAATCTACATCAAAACATACACATTTTCAGTGTACATTCAAGAAATGTACATGTAAAACATAGACATTTTGAGTGTACATTCAAGAAATATACATCAAAACATACACATTTTCATTGTATATACCAGAAATGTACATCAAAACATACACATTTTCATTGTACATTCAAGAAATATAAATCAAAACATACACATTTTCAGTGTACATTCAAGAAATATACATCAAAACATACACATTTTCGTGATACATTCAAGAAATATACATCAAAACATACACATTTTCATTTTATATACAAGAAATGTACATCAAAACATACACATTTTGAGTTGTAAATTCAAGAAGTATACATCAAAACATACACATTTTCATTGCACATACCAGAAATGTACATCAAAACATACACATTTTCAGTGTACATTCAAGAAATATACATCAAAACATACACATTTTCATTGTACATACCAGAAATGTACATCAAAACATACACATTTTGAGTGTAAATCAAGAAGTATACATCAAAACATACACATTTTCATTGTACATACCAGAAATGTACATCAAAACATACACATTTTCAGTGTACATTCAAGAAATGTACATCAAAGCATACACATTTTCATTGTACATTCAAGAAATGTACATCAAAACATACACATTTTCATTGTATATACCAGAAATGTACATCAAAACATACACATTTTGAATGTACATTCTAGAAATAAACATCAAAACATACACATTTTCATTGTATATACCAGAAGTGCACATCAAAGCATACACATTTTCATTGTACATTCAAGAACTGTACATCAAAACATACACATTTTCAGTGTACATTCAAGAAATGTACATCAAAACATACACATTTTCAGTGTACATTCAAGAAATGTACATTAAAACATACACATTTTCATTGAATATTCAAGAAATGTACATCAAAACATACACATTTTCATTGTATATACAAGAAATGTATATCAAAACATACACATTTTCAGTGTACATTCAAGAAATGTACATCAAAACATACACATTTTCATTGTATATACAAGAAATGTACATCAAAGCATACACATTTTCAGTGTACATTCAAGAAATGTACATCAAAACATACACATTTTGACTGTACATTCTAGAAATATACATCAAAACATACACATTTTCATTGTATATACCAGAAATGCACATCAAAACATACACATTTTCATTGTATATACAAGAAATGAATATCAAAACATACACATTTTCAGTGTACATTCAAGAAATGTACATCAAAACATACACATTTTCATTGTATACTCAAGAAATGTACATCAAAACATACACGTTTTCAGTGTACATTAAAGAAATGTACATCAAAACATACACATTTTCATGGTATATACAAGAAATGTATATCAAAACATACTCATTTTCAGTGTACATTCAAGAAATGTACATCAAAACATACACATCTTCATTGTATATACAAGAAATGAACATCAAAACATACACATTTTCAGTGTACATTCGAGAAATGTACATCAAAACATACACATTTTCATTGTATATACAAGAAATGTACATCATAACATACACATTTTCATCGTACACTCAAGAAATGTACATCAAAACATACACATTTTCATTGTACATTCAAGAAATGTACATCAAAACATACACATTTTTATTATACATTCAAGAAATATACATCAAAACATACACATTTTCATTGTATGTACCAGAAATGTACATCAAAACATACACATTTTCATTGTACATTCAAGAAATGTATATCAAAACATACACATTTTCATTGTACGTTCAAGAAATGTACATCAAAACATACACATTTTCATTGTACATTCAAGAAATGTACATCAAAACATACACATTTTCATTGTACATTCAAGAAATGTACATCAAAACATACACATTTTCATTGTACATTCAAGAAATGTACACCAAGAGATACACATTTTCATTGTACACTCAAGAAATGTACATCAAAACATACATATTTTCATTGTATACTCAAGAAATGTACATCAAAACATACACATTTTCAGTGTACATTCAAGAAATGTACATCAAAAGCATACACATTTTCAGTGTACATTCAAGAAATGTACATCAAAACATACACATTTTCAGTGTACATTCAAGAAATGTACATAAAAACATACACATTTGCATTGTACATTCAAGAAATATACATCAAAACATACACATTTTCAGTGTACATTCAAGAAATGTACATCAAAACATACACATTTTCATTGTATATACCAAAAATGTACATCAAAACATACACATTTTCAATGTATATACAAGAAATGTACACCAAAACATACACATTTTCATTGTATATACAAGAAATGTACACCAAAACATACACATTTTCATTGTACATTCAAGAAATATACATCAAAACATACACATTTTCATTGTACATTCAAGAAATGTACATCAAAACATACACATTTTCATTGTACATTCAAGAAATGTACATCAAAACATACACATTTTCAGTGTACATTCAAGAAATGTACATCTAAAACATAGACATTTTGAGTGTACATTCAAGAAATATACATCAAAACATACACATTTTCATTGTATATACCAGAAATGTACATCAAAACATACACATTTTCATTGTACATTCAAGAAATATAAATCAAAACATACACATTTTCAGTGTACATTCAAGAAATATACATCAAAACATACACATTCTCATGATACATTCAAGAAATATACATCAAAACATACACATTTTCATTTTATATACAAGAAATGTACATCAAAACATACACATTTTGAGTGTAAATTAAAGAAGTATACATCAAAACATACACATTTTCATTGTACATACCAGAAATGTACATCAAAACATACACATTTTCAGTGTACATTCAAGAAATATACATCAAAACATACACATTTTCATTGTATATACCAGAAATGTACATCAAAACATACACATTTTCATTGTACATTCAAGAAATGTACATCAAAACATACACATTTCCATTGTACACTCAAGAAATGTACATCAAAACTTACACATTTTGTTTGTACACTCAAGAAATGTATATCAAAACATACACATTCATGTTTGTACACTCAAGAAATGTACCTAAAAAACTTACACATTTTCATTGTATATACAAGAATTGTACATCAAAACATACACATTTTCATTGTATATACAGGAAATGTACATCAAAACATACACATTTTCATTGTACATTCAAGAAATGTACATCAAAACATACACATTTTCATTGTATATACCAGAAATGTACATTTAACATACACATTTTCATTGTACATTCAAGAAATGTACATCAAAACATACACATTTTGAGTGTACATTCAACAAGTATACATCAAAACATACACATTTTCATTGTATATACCAGAAATGTACATCAAAACATACACATTTTCGTTGTATATACCAGAAATATACATCAAAACATACACATTTTCATTAAACATTCAAGAAATGTACATCAAAACATACACATTTTCATTGCACACTCAAGAAATATACATCAAAACATACACATTTTCAGTGTACATTCAAGTAATGTACATCAAAACATACACATTTTCATTGTATATACCAGAAATGTACATCAAAACATACACATTTTCATTGTATATACAAGAAATGTACATCAAAACATACACATTTTCATTGTGTTGTCACCGCGCCCGCCGCATCTAATTGCCGACAGCCGCAATTGTCACCCATCGCATTATTGTCGGCACTACCGCAAAGGAGCCGAAGGAAAGAGACAGAGAATGGCCGCATTGTTGGGGCGCTTGCCGAAAGAGAGAAAAGGATAGAGGCTACTGGAATCTTCTACTTTGTACTCCAGTGCAATAAGTGAACGTTCTTGAAGCTTCCAGAATAGTGCCTGGGAGATATAAATAGCGGTAAAGTGTGAGGAGAGTCAGTCAGACGTATGTGAAGGTTGAGTAGTCGTGCCGACGGAGAAGGGACAGTTCTTTGTGTTACGAGTTCGGAGCCGTGCTGTTGGAGAATCGGAAAAGACTTTCTTGTTGTTGCAACGAGTGTACAAAGTTACTGTTTACGGAAATAAAAGTGTTTATCTCGACTACATCTGTCGTGCTTTACTTTACAAACCACCAAAAAGTCACAGTATATACAAGAAATCTACACCAAAACATACACATTTTCATTGTACATTCAAGAAATGTATATCAAAACATACACATTGTCAGTGTACATTCAAGAAGTGTACATCAAAACATACACATTTTCATTGTGCATTCAAGAAATGTACATCAAAACATACTCATTTTCATTGTATATACCAGAAATGTACATCAAAACATACACATTTTCATTGTACATTCAAGAAACGTACATCAAAACATACACATTTTCAGTGTACCTTCAAGAAATATACATCAAAACATACACATTTTCAGGGTACATTCAAGAAATATACATCAAAACATACACATTTTCATTGAATATACAAGAAATGGACATCAAAACATACACATTTTGAGTGTACATTCAAGAAATATACATCAAAACATACACATTTTCATTGTATATACCAGAAATGTACATCAAAACATACACATTTTCATTGTACATTCAAGAAATGATCATCAAAACATACTCATTTTGAGTGTACATTCAAGAAATATACATCAAAGCATACACATTTTCATTGTATACACAAGAAATGTACATCAAAACATACACATTTTGAGTGTACATTCAAGAAATATACATCAAAAGATACACATTTTCATTGTATATACCAGAAATGTACATCAAAACATACACATTTTGACTGCACATTCTAGAAATAAACATCAAAACATACACATTTTCATTGTACATTCAAGAAATGTACATCAAAACATACACATTTTCATTGTATATACAAGAAATGAATATCAAAACATACACATTTTCACGATACATTCAAGAAATATACATCAAAACATACACATTTTCATTGTACATTCAAGAAATGTACATCAAAACATACACATTTTCATTGTATATACAAGAAATGAATATCAAAACATACACATTTTCAGTGTACATTCAAGAAATGTACATCATAACATACACATTTTCATTGTATACTCAAGAAATGTACATCAAAACATACGCATTTTCAGTGTACATTCAAGAAATGTACATCATAACATACACATTTTCATTGTATACTCAAGAAATGTACATCAAAACATACGCATTTTCAGTGTACATTCAAGAAATGTACATCAAAACATACACATTTCCATTGCATATACAAGAAATGTATATCAAAACATACTCATTTTCAGTGTACATTCAAGAAATGTACATCAATACATTCACATCTTCATTGTATATACAAGAAATGTACATCAAAACATACACATTTTCAGTGTACATTCAAGAAATGTACATCATAACATACATATTTTCATCGCACACTCAAGAAATGTACATCAAAACATACACATTTTCATTGTACATTCAAGAAATGTACATCAAAACATACACATTTTCAGTGTACATTCAAGAAATATACATCAAAACATACACATTTTCATTGTATATACCAGAAATGTACATCAAAACATACACATTTTCATTGTACATTCAAGAAATGTACATCAAAACATACACATTTTCATTGTACATTCAAGAAATGTGCATCAAAACAAACACATTTTCAGTGTACATTCAAGAAATATACATCAAAACATACACATTTTCAGGATACATTCAAGAAATATACATCAAAACATACACATTTTCATTGTATATACAAGAAATGTACATCAAAACATACACATTTTGAGTGTAAATTCAAGAAATATACATCAAAACATACACACTTTCATTGTACATACCAGAAATGTACATCAAAACATACACATTTTCAGTGTACATTCAAGAAATATACATCAAACCATACACATTTTCAGTGTACATTCAAGAAATGTACATCTAAACATACACATTTTCATTGTATATACAAGAAATGTACACCAAAACATGCACATTTTCATTGTACATTCAAGAAATGTATATCAAAACATACACATTTTCAGTGTACATTCAAGAAATGTAAATCAAAACATACACATTTTCATTGTATATACAAGAAATGTACATCAAAACATACACATTTTGAGTGTAAATTCAAGAAATATACATCAAAACATACACATCTTCATTGTCATTACCAGAAATGTACATCAAAACATACACATTTTCAATGCTCATTCAAGAAATATACATAAAAACATACACATTTTCATTGTATATACCAGAAATGTACATCAAAACATACACATTTTCATTGTATATACCAGAAATGTACATCAAAACATACACATTTTCATTGTATATACAAGAAATGTACACCAAAACATACACATTTTCATTGTATATACAAGAAATGTACACCAAAACATACACATTTTCATTGTACATTCAAGAAATGTATATCAAAACATACACATTTTCAGTGTACATTCAAGAAATGTACATCAAAACATACACATTTTCATTGTACATTCAAGAAATGTATATCAAAACATACACATTTTCAGTGTACATTCAAGAAATGTACATCAAAACATACACATTTTCATTGTATACTCAAGAAATGTACATCAAAACATACACATTTTCAGTGTACATTAAAGAAATGTACATCAAAACATACACATTTTCATTGTATATACAAGAAATGTATATCAAAGCATACTCATTTTCAGTGAACATTGAAGAAATGTACATCAAAAGATACACATCTTCATTGTATATACAAGAAATGTACATCAAAACATACACATTTTCAGTGTACATTCAAGTAATGTACATCATAACATACACATTTTCATCGTACACTCAAGAAATGTACATCAAAACATACACATTTTCATTGTACATTCAAGAAATGTACATCAAAACATACACATTTTCAGTGTACATTAAAGAAGTATACATCAAACAATACACATTTTCATTGTATATACCAGAAATGTACATCAAAACATACACATTTTCATTGTACATTCAAGAAATAAACATCAAAACATACACATTTTCATTGTACATTCAAGAAATGTACATCAAGAGATACACATTTTCATTGTACACTCAAGAAATGTACATCAAAACATACATATTTTCATTGTACATTCAAGAAATGTATATCAAAACATACACATTTTCATTGTACATTCAACAAATGTACATCAAAGCATACACATTTTCATTGTACATTCAAGAAATGTACATCAAAACATACACATTTTCATTGTACATTCAAGAAATGTACATCAAGAGATACACATTTTCATTGTACACTCAAGAAATGTACATCAAAACATACATATTTTCATTGTACACTCAAGAAATGTATATCAAAACATACACATTAATGTTTGTACACTCAAGAAATGTACATAAAAAACTTACACATTTTCATTGTATATACAAGAATTGTACATCAAAACATACACATTTTCATTGTATATACAGGAAATGTACATCAAAACATACACATTTTCATTGTACATTCAAGAAATGTACATCAAAACATACACATTTTCATTGTATATACCAGAAATGTACATTTAACATACACATTTTCATTGTACATTCAAGAAATGTACATCAAAACATACACATTTTGAGTGTACATTCAACAAGTATACATCAAAACATACACATTTTCATTGTATATACCAGAAATGTACATCAAAACATACACATTTTCGTTGTATATACCAGAAATATACATCAAAACATACACATTTTCATTAAACATTCAAGAAATGTACATCAAAACATACACATTTTCATTGCACATTCAAGAAATATACATCAAAACATACACATTTTCAGTGTACATTCAAGTAATGTACATCAAAACATACACATTTTCATTGTATATACCAGAAATGTACATCAAAACATACACATTTTCATTGTATATACAAGAAATGTACAGCAAAACATACACATTTTCATTGTATTGTCACCGCGCCCGCCGCATCTAATTGCCGACAGCCGCAATTGTCACCCATCGCATTATTGTCGGCACTACCGCAAAGGAGCCGAAGGAAAGAGACAGAGAATGGCCGCATTGTTGGGGCGCTTGCCGAAAGAGAGAAAAGGATAGAGGCTACTGGAATCTTCTACATTGTACTCCAGTGCAATAAGTGAACGTTCTTGAAGCTTCCAGAATAGTGCCTGGGAGATATAAATAGCGGTAAAGTGTGAGGAGAGTCAGTCAGACGTATGTGAAGGTTGAGTAGTCGTGCCGACGGAGAAGGGACAGTTCTTTGTGTTACGAGTTCGGAGCCGTGCTGTTGGAGAATCGGAAAAGACTTTCTTGTTGTTGCAACGAGTGTACAAAGTTACTGTTTACGGAAATAAAAGTGTTTATCTCGACTACATCTGTCGTACTTTACTTTACAAACCACCAAAAAGTCACAGTATATACAAGAAATCTACACCAAAACATACACATTTTCATTGTACATTCAAGAAATGTATATCAAAACATACACATTGTCAGTGTACATTCAAGAAATGTACATCAAAACATACACATTTTCATTGTGCATTCAAGAAATGTACATCAAAACATACTCATTTTCATTGTATATACCAGAAATGTACATCAAAACATACACATTTTCATTGTACATTCAAGAAACGTACATCAAAACATACACATTTTCAGTGTACCTTCAAGAAATATACATCAAAACATACACATTTTCAGGGTACATTCAAGAAATATACATCAAAACATACACATTTTCATTGAATATACAAGAAATGGACATCAAAACATACACATTTTGAGTGTACATTCAAGAAATATACATCAAAACATACACATTTTCATTGTATATACCAGAAATGTACATCAAAACATACACATTTTCATTGTACATTCAAGAAATGATCATCAAAACATACTCATTTTGAGTGTACATTCAAGAAATATACATCAAAGCATACACATTTTCATTGTATACACAAGAAATGTACATCAAAACATACACATTTTGAGTGTACATTCAAGAAATATACATCAAAAGATACACATTTTCATTGTATATACCAGAAATGTACATCAAAACATACACATTTTGACTGCACATTCTAGAAATAAACATCAAAACATACACATTTTCATTGTACATTCAAGAAATGTACATCAAAACATACACATTTTCATTGTATATACAAGAAATGAATATCAAAACATACACATTTTCACGATACATTCAAGAAATATACATCAAAACATACACATTTTCATTGTACATTCAAGAAATGTACATCAAAACATACACATTTTCATTGTATATACAAGAAATGAATATCAAAACATACACATTTTCAGTGTACATTCAAGAAATGTACATCATAACATACACATTTTCATTGTATACTCAAGAAATATACATCAAAACATACGCATTTTCAGTGTACATTCAAGAAATGTACATCATAACATACACATTTTCATTGTATACTCAAGAAATGTACATCAAAACATACGCATTTTCAGTGTACATTCAAGAAATGTACATCAAAACATACACATTTCCATTGCATATACAAGAAATGTATATCAAAACATACTCATTTTCAGTGTACATTCAAGAAATGTACATCAATACATTCACATCTTCATTGTATATACAAGAAATGTACATCAAAACATACACATTTTCAGTGTACATTCAAGAAATGTACATCATAACATACATATTTTCATCGTACACTCAAGAAATGTACATCAAAACATACACATTTTCATTGTACATTCAAGAAATGTACATCAAAACATACACATTTTCAGTGTACATTCAAGAAATATACATCAAAACATACACATTTTCATTGTATATACCAGAAATGTACATCAAAACATACACATTTTCATTGTACATTCAAGAAATGTACATCAAAACATACACATTTTCATTGTACATTCAAGAAATGTGCATCAAAACAAACACATTTTCAGTGTACATTCAAGAAATATACATCAAAACATACACATTTTCAGGATACATTCAAGAAATATACATCAAAACATACACATTTTCATTGTATATACAAGAAATGTACATCAAAACATACACATTTTGAGTGTAAATTCAAGAAATATACATCAAAACATACACACTTTCATTGTACATACCAGAAATGCACATCAAAACATACACATTTTCAGTGTACATTCAAGAAATATACATCAAACCATACACATTTTCAGTGTACATTCAAGAAATGTACATCTAAACATACACATTTTCATTGTATATACAAGAAATGTACACCAAAACATGCACATTTTCATTGTACATTCAAGAAATGTATATCAAAACATACACATTTTCAGTGTACATTCAAGAAATGTAAATCAAAACATACACATTTTCATTGTATATACAAGAAATGTACATCAAAACATACACATTTTGAGTGTAAATTCAAGAAATATACATCAAAACATACACATCTTCATTGTCATTACCAGAAATGTACATCAAAACATACACATTTTCAATGCTCATTCAAGAAATATACATAAAAACATACACATTTTCATTGTATATACCAGAAATGTACATCAAAACATACACATTTTCATTGTATATACCAGAAATGTACATCAAAACATACACATTTTCATTGTATATACAAGAAATGTACACCAAAACATACACATTTTCATTGTATATACAAGAAATGTACATCAAAACATACACATTTTCATTGTACATTCAAGAAATGTATATCAAAACATACACATTTTCAGTGTACATTCAAGAAATGTACATCAAAACATACACATTTTCATTGTACATTCAAGAAATGTATATCAAAACATACACATTTTCAGTGTACATTCAAGAAATGTACATCAAAACATACACATTTTCATTGTATACTCAAGAAATGTACATCAAAACATACACATTTTCAGTGTACATTAAAGAAATGTACATCAAAACATACACATTTTCATTGTATATACAAGAAATGTATATCAAAGCATACTCATTTTCAGTGAACATTCAAGAAATGTACATCAAAAGATACACATCTTCATTGTATATACAAGAAATGTACATCAAAACATACACATTTTCAGTGTACATTCAAGAAATGTACATCATAACATACACATTTTCATCGTACACTCAAGAAATGTACATCAAAACATACACATTTTCATTGTACATTCAAGAAATGTACATCAAAACATACACATTTTCAGTGTACATTAAAGAAGTATACATCAAAATATACACATTTTCATTGTATATACCAGAAATGTACATAAAAACATACACATTTTCATTGTACATTCAAGAAATAAACATCAAAACATACACATTTTCATTGTACATTCAAGAAATGTACATCAAGAGATACACATTTTCATTGTACACTCAAGAAATGTACATCAAAACATACATATTTTCATTGTATACTCAAGAAATGTACATCAAAACATACACATTTTCAGTGTACATTCAAGAAATGTACATCAAAACATACACATTTTCAGTGTATATACAAGAAATGTACACCAAAACATACACATTTTCATTGTATATACAAGAAATGTACACCACAGCATACACATATTCATTGCACATTTAAGAAATGTACATCAAGACATACACATTTTCATTGTACATTCAAGAAATATACATCAAAACATACACATTTTCATTGTACATTCAAGAAATGTACATCAAAACATACACATTTTCATTGTACATTCAAGAAATGTACATCAAAACATACACATTTTCATTGTACATTCAAGAAATGTACATCTAAAACATAGACACTTTGAGTGTACATTCAAGAAATATACATCAAAACATACACATTTTCATTGTATATACCAGAAATGTACATCAAAACATACACATTTTCATTGTACATTCAAGAAATATAAATCAAAACATACACATTTTCAGTGTACATTCAAAAAAATATACATCAAAACATACACATTTTCATGATACATTCAAGAAATATACATCAAAACATACACATTTTCATTTTATATACAAGAAATGTACATCAAAACATACACATTTTGAGTGTAAATTCAAGAAATATACATCAAAACATACACATTTTCATTGTACATACCAGAAATGTACATCAAAACATACACATTTTCAGTGTACATTCAAGAAATATACATCAAAACATACACATTTTCATTGTATATACCAGAAATGTACATCAAAACATACACATTTTCATTGTACATTCAAGAAATGTACATCAAAACATACACATTTACAGTGTACATTCAAGAAATATACATCAAAACATACACATTTTCACGATACATTCAAGAAATATACATCAAAACATACACATTTTCATTGTACATTCAAGAAATGTACATCAAAACATACACATTTCCATTGTACACTCAAGAAATGTACATCAAAACTTACACATTTTGAGTGTACATTCAAGAAATATACATCAAAAGATACACATTTTCATTGTATATACCAGAAATGTACATCAAAACATACACATTTTGACTGCACATTCTAGAAATAAACATCAAAACATACACATTTTCATTGTACATTCAAGAAATGTACATCAAAACATACACATTTTCATTGTATATACAAGAAATGAATATCAAAACATACACATTTTCACGATACATTCAAGAAATATACATCAAAACATACACATTTTCATTGTACATTCAAGAAATGTACATCAAAACATACACATTTTCATTGTATATACAAGAAATGAATATCAAAACATACACATTTTCAGTGTACATTCAAGAAATGTACATCATAACATACACATTTTCATTGTATACTCAAGAAATGTACATCAAAACATACGCATTTTCAGTGTACATTCAAGAAATGTACATCATAACATACACATTTTCATTGTATACTCAAGAAATGTACATCAAAACATACGCATTTTCAGTGTACATTCAAGAAATGTACATCAAAACATACACATTTCCATTGCATATACAAGAAATGTATATCAAAACATACTCATTTTCAGTGTACATTCAAGAAATGTACATCAATACATTCACATCTTCATTGTATATACAAGAAATGTACATCAAAACATACACATTTTCAGTGTACATTCAAGAAATGTACATCAAAACATACACATTTTCAGTGTATATACAAGAAATGTACACCAAAACATACACATTTTCATTGTATATACAAGAAATGTACACCACAGCATACACATATTCATTGCACATTTAAGAAATGTACATCAAGACATACACATTTTCATTGTACATTCAAGAAATATACATCAAAACATACACATTTTCATTGTACATTCAAGAAATGTACATCAAAACATACACATTTTCATTGTACATTCAAGAAATGTACATCAAAACATACACATTTTCATTGTACATTCAAGAAATGTACATCTAAAACATAGACACTTTGAGTGTACATTCAAGAAATATACATCAAAACATACACATTTTCATTGTATATACCAGAAATGTACATCAAAACATACACATTTTCGTTGTACATTCAAGAAATATAAATCAAAACATACACATTTTCAGTGTACATTCAAGAAATATACATCAAAACATACACATTTTCATGATACATTCAAGAAATATACATCAAAACATACACATTTTCATTTTATATACAAGAAATGTACATCAAAACATACACATTTTGAGTGTAAATTCAAGAAATATACATCAAAACATACACATTTTCATTGTACATACCAGAAATGTACATCAAAACATACACATTTTCAGTGTACATTCAAGAAATATACATCAAAACATACACATTTTCATTGTATATACCAGAAATGTACATCAAAACATACACATTTTCATTGTACATTCAAGAAATGTACATCAAAACATACACATTTACAGTGTACATTCAAGAAATGTACATCAAAACATACACATTTTCACGATACATTCAAGAAATATACATCAAAACATACACATTTTCATTGTACATTCAAGAAATGTACATCAAAACATACACATTTCCATTGTACACTCAAGAAATGTACATCAAAACTTACACATTTTGAGTGTACATTCAAGAAATATACATCAAAAGAGACACATTTTCATTGTATATACCAGAAATGTACATCAAAACATACACATTTTGACTGCACATTCTAGAAATAAACATCAAAACATACACATTTTCATTGTACATTCAAGAAATGTACATCAAAACATACACATTTTCATTGTATATACAAGAAATGAATATCAAAACATACACATTTTCACGATACATTCAAGAAATATACATCAAAACATACACATTTTCATTGTACATTCAAGAAATGTACATGAAAACATACACATTTTCATTGTATATACAAGAAATGAATATCAAAACATACACATTTTCAGTGTACATTCAAGAAATGTACATCATAACATACACATTTTCATTGTATACTCCAGAAATGTACATCAAAACATACGCATTTTCAGTGTACATTCAAGAAATGTACATCATAACATACACATTTTCATTGTATACTCAAGAAATGTACATCAAAACATACGCATTTTCAGTGTACATTCAAGAAATGTACATCAAAACATACACATTTTCATTGTATATACCAGAAATGTACATCAAAACATACACATTTTCATTGTACATTCAAGAAATGTACATCAAAACATACACATTTTCATTGTACATTCAAGAAATGTGCATCAAAACAAACACATTTTCAGTGTACATTCAAGAAATATACATCAAAACATACACATTTGCAGGATGCATTCAAGAAATATACATCAAAACATACACATTTTCATTGTATATACAAGAAATGCACATCAAAACATACACATTTTGAGTGTAAATTCAAGAAATATACATCAAAACATACACACTTTCATTGTACATACCAGAAATGTACATCAAAACATACACATTTTCAGTGTACATTCAAGAAATATACATCAAACCATACACATTTTCAGTGTACATTCAAGAAATGTACATCTAAACATACACATTTTCATTGTATATACAAGAAATGTACACCAACACATGCACATTTTCATTGTACATTCAAGAAATGTATATCAAAACATACACATTTTCAGTGTACATTCAAGAAATGTAAATCAAAACATACACATTTTCATTGTATATACAAGAAATGTACATCAAAACATACACATTTTGAGTGTAAATTCAAGAAATATACATCAAAACATACACATCTTCATTGTCATTACCAGAAATGTACATCAAAACATACACATTTTCAATGCTCATTCAAGAAATATACATAAAAACATACACATTTTCATTGTATATACCAGAAATGTACATCAAAACATACACATTTTCATTGTATATACCAGAAATGTACATCAAAACATACACATTTTCATTGTATATACAAGAAATGTACACCAAAACATACACATTTTCATTGTATATACAAGAAATGTACACCAAAACATACACATTTTCATTGTACATTCAAGAAATGTATATCAAAACATACACATTTTCAGTGTACATTCAAGAAATGTACATCAAAACATACACATTTTCATTGTACATTCAAGAAATGTATATCAAAACATACACATTTTCAGTGTACATTCAAGAAATGTACATCAAAACATACACATTTTCATTGTATACTCAAGAAATGTACATCAAAACATACACATTTTCAGTGTACATTAAAGAAATGTACATCAAAACATACACATTTTCATTGTATATACAAGAAATTTATATCAAAGCATACTCATTTTCAGTGAACATTCAAGAAATGTACATCAAAAGATACACATCTTCATTGTATATACAAGAAATGTACATCAAAACATACACATTTTCAGTGTACATTCAAGAAATGTACATCATAACATACACATTTTCATCGCACACTCAAGAAATGTACATCAAAACATACACATTTTCATTGTACATTCAAGAAATGTACATCAAAACATACACATTTTCAGTGTACATTAAAGAAGTATACATCAAAATATACACATTTTCATTGTATATACCAGAAATGTACATCAAAACATACACATTTTCATTGTACATTCAAGAAATAAACATCAAAACATACACATTTTCATTGTACATTCAAGAAATGTACATCAAGAGATACACATTTTCATTGTACACTCAAGAAATGTACATCAAAACATACATATTTTCATTGTACATTCAAGAAATGTATATCAAAACATACACATTTTCATTGTACATTCAACAAATGTACATCAAAGCATACACATTTCCATTGTACATTCAAGAAATGTACATCAAAACATACACATTTTCATTGTACATTCAAGAAATGTACATCAAGAGATACACATTTTCATTGTACACTCAAGAAATGTACATCAAAACATACAAATTTTCATTGTATACTCAAGAAATGTACATCAAAACATACACATTTTCAGTGTACATTCAAGAAATGTACATCAGAACATACACATTTTCAGTGTACATTCAAGAAATGTACATCAAAACATACACATTTTCAGTGTACATTCAAGAAATATACATCAAAACATACACATTTTCATTGTACACTCAAGAAATGTACATCAAAACATACACATTTTCATTGTACATTCAAGAAATGTATATGAAAACATACACATTTTCATTGTACATTCAAGAAATGTACATCAAAACATACACATTTTCATTGTACATTCAACAAATAAACATCAAAACATACACATTTTCATTGTACATTCAAGAAATGTACATCAAGAGATACACATTTTCATTGTACACTCAAGAAATGTACATCAAAACATACATATTTTCATTGTATACTCAAGAAATGTACATCAAAACATACACATTTTCAGTGTACATTCAAGAAATGTACATCAAAACATACACATTTTCAGTGTATATACAAGAAATGTACACCAAAACATACACATTTTCATTGTATA
Organism: Tenodera sinensis; assembly: GCA_030765045.1. Taxonomy (NCBI): domain Eukaryota; kingdom Metazoa; phylum Arthropoda; class Insecta; order Mantodea; family Mantidae; genus Tenodera; species Tenodera sinensis. Next base: position 108,708,698 of record CM060970.1, on the reverse strand, counting down.
TACAAGAAATGTACACTACAGCATACACATATTCATTGCACATTTAAGAAATGTACATCAAGACATACACATTTTCATTGTACATTCAAGAAATATACATCAAAACATACACATTTTCATTGTACATTCAAGAAATGTACATCAAAACATACACATTTTCATTGTACATTCAAGAAATGTACATCAAAACATACACATTTTCATTGTACATTCAAGAAATGTACATCTAAAACATAGACATTTTGAGTGTACATTCAAGAAATATACATCAAAACATACACATTTTCATTGTATATACCAGAAATGTACATCAAAACATACACATTTTCATTGTACATTCAAGAAATATAAATCAAAACATACACATTTTCAGTGTACATTCAAGAAATATACATCAAAACATACACATTTTCATGATACATTCAAGAAATATACATCAAAACATACACATTTTCATTTTATATACAAGAAATGTACATCAAAACATACACATTTTGAGTGTAAATTCAAGAAATATACATCAAAACATACACATTTTCATTGTACATACCAGAAATGTACATCAAAACATACACATTTTCAGTGTACATTCAAGAAATATATATCAAAACATACACATTTTCATTGTATATACCAGAAATGTACATCAAAACATACACATTTTCATTGTACATTCAAGAAATGTACATCAAAACATACACATTTCCATTGTACACTCAAGAAATGTACATCAAAACTTACACATTTTGTTTGTACACTCAAGAAATGTATATCAAAACATACACATTCATGTTTGTACACTCAAGACATGTAAATAAAAAACTTACACATTTTCATTGTATATACAAGAATTGTACATCAAAACATACACATTTTCATTGTATATACAAGAAATGTACATCAAAACATACACATTTTCATTGTACATTCAAGAAATGTACATCAAAACATACACATTTTCATTGTATATACCAGAAATGTACATCAAAACATACACATTTTCATTTTACATTCAAGAAATGTACATCAAAACATACACATTTTGAGTGTACATTCAAGAAGTATACATCAAAACATTAACATTTTCATAGTATATACCAGAAATGTACATTAAAACATACACATTTTCATTGTATATACCGGAAATGTACATCAAAACATACACATTTTCATTGTATATACAAGAAATGTACACCAAAACATACACATTTTCATTGTATATACAAGAAATCTACACCAAAACATACACATTTTCATTGTACATTCAAGAAATGTATATCAAAACATACACATTTTCAGTGTACATTCAAGAAATGTACATCAAAACATACACATTTTCATTGTACATTCAAGAAATGTACATCAAAACATACTCATTTTCAGTGTACATTCAAGAAATGTACATCAAAATATACACATTTTCAGTGTACAATCAAGAAATGTAAATTTAGGACATACAAATTTTGAGTGTACATTCAAGAAATATACATCAAAACATACACATTTTCATTGTACATTCAAGAAACGTACATCAAAACATACACATTTTCAGTGTACCTTCAAGTAATATACATCAAAACATACACATTTTCAGGGTACATTCATGAAATATACATCAAAACATACACATTTTCATTGTATATACAAGAAATGGACATCAAAACATACACATTTTGAGTGTACATTCAAGAAATATACATCAAAACATACACATTTTCATTCTATATACCAGAAATGTACATCAAAACATACACATTTTCACTGTACATTCAAGAAATGTACATCAAAACATACACATTTTGAGTGTACATTCAAGAAATATACATTAAAGCATACACATTTTCATTGTATATACCAGAAATGTACATCAAAACATACACATTTTCATTGTACATTCAAGAAATGTACATCAAAACATACACACCTTGAGTGTACATTCAAGAAATATACATCAAAACATACACATTTTCATTGTATATACCAGAAATGTACATCAAAGCATAAAATTTGCATTGTACATTCAAGAAATGTACATCAAAACATACACATTTTGAGTGTACATTCAAGAAATATACATCAAAAGATACACATTTTGATTGTATATACCAGAAATGTACATCAAAACATACACATTTTGACTGCACATTCTAGAAATAAACATCAAAACATACATATTTTCATTGTATATACCCGAAGTGCACGTCAAAACATACACATTTTCATTGTACATTCAAGAACTGTACATCAAAACATACACATTTTCAGTGTACATTCAAGAAATGTACATCAAAACATACACATTTTCAGTGTACATTCAAGAAATGTACATCAAAACATACACATTTTCATTGAATATACAAGAAATGTACATCAAAACATACACATTTTCATTGTATATACAAGAAATGTATATCAAAACATACACAATTTCAGTGTACATTCAAGAAATGTACATCAAAACATACACATTTTCATTGTATACTCAAGAAATGTACATCAAAACATACACATTTTCAGTGTACATTCAAGAAATGTACATCAAAACATACACATTTTCATTGTATATACAAGTAATGTATATCAAAACATACTCATTTTCCGTGTACATTCAAGAAATGTACATCAAAACATACACATTTTCATTGTATATACAAGAAATGTACATCAAAACATACACATTTTATTTGTACATTCAAGAAATGTACATCAAAACATACACATTTTGACTGTACATTCTAGAAATATACATCAAAACATACACATTTTCATTGTATATACCAGAAATGCACATCAAAACATACACATTTTCATTGTATATACAAGAAATGAATATCAAAACATAGACATTTTCAGTGTACATTCAAGAAATGTACATCAAAACATACACATTTTCATTGTATATACAAGAAATGTACATCAAAACATACACATTTTCAGTGTACATTCAAGAAATGTACATCATAACATACACATTTTCATCGTACACTCAAGAAATGTACATCAAAACATACACATTTTCATTGTACATTCAAGATATGTACATCAAAACATACACATTTTCAGTGTACATTCAAGAAATATAGATCAAAACATACACATTTTCATTGTATATACCAGAAATGTACATCAAAACATACACATTTTCATTGTACATTCAAGAAATGTACATCAAAACATACACATTTTCATTGTACATTCAAGAAATGTGCATCAAAACATACACATTTTCAGTGTACATTCAAGAAATATACATCAAAACATACACATTTTCAGGATACATTCAAGAAATATACATCAAAACATACACATTTTCATTGTATATACAAGAAATGTACATCAAAACATACACATTTTGAGTGTAAATTCAAGAAATATACATCAAAACATACACATTTTCATTGTACATACCAGAAATCTACATCAAAACATACAATTATTCAGTGTACATTCAAGAAATATACATCAAAACATACACATTTTCAGTGTACATTCAAGAAATGTACATCTAAACATACACATTTTCATTGTATATACAAGAAATGTACACCAAAACATACACATTTTCATTGTACATTCAAGAAATGTATATCAAAACATACACATTTTCAGTGTACATTCAAGAAATGTACATCAAAACATACACATTTTCAGGATACATTCAAGAAATATACATCAAAACATACACATTTTCATTGTATATACAAGAAATGTACATCAAAACATACACATTTTGAGTGTAAATTCAAGAAATATACATCAAAACATACACATTTTCATTGTACATACCAGAAATGTACATCAAAACATACACATTTTCAATGTACATTCAAGAAATATACATCAAAACATACACATTTTCATTGTATATACCAGAAATGTACATCAAAACATACACATTTTGAGTGTAAATTCAAGAAATATACATCAAAACATACATATTTTCATTGTACATACCAAAAATGTACATCAAAACATAAACATTTTCAGTGTACATTCAAGAAATATACATCAAAACATACACATTTTCAGTGTACATTCAAGAAATGTACATCTAAACATACATATTTTCATTGTATATACAAGAAATGTACACCAAAACATACACATTTTCATTGTACATTCAAGAAATGTATATCAAAACATACACATTTTCAGTATGCATTCAAGAAATGTACATCAAAACATACACATTTTCAGGATACATTTAAGAAATATACATCAAAGCATACACATTTTCATTGTATATACAAGAAATGTACATCAAAACATACACATTTTGAGTGTAAATTCAAGAAATATACATCAAAAAATACACATTTTCATTGTACATACCAGAAATGTACATCAAAACAACACATTTTCAATGTACATTCAAGAAATATACATCAAAACATACAGATTTTCATTGTATATACCAGAAATGTACATCAAAACATACACATTTTCATTGTATATACCAGAAATGTACATCAAAACATACACATTTTCATTGTATATACAAGAAATGTACACCAAAACATACACATTTTCATTGTATATACAAGAAATGTACACCAAAACATACACATTTTCATTGTACATTCAAGAAATGTATATCAAAACATGCACATTTTCAGTGTACATTCAAGAAATGTACATCAAAACAGACACATTTTCATTGTATATTCAAGAAATGTACATCAAAACATACTCATTTTCACTGTACATTCAAGAAATGTACATCAAAATATACACATTTTCAGTGTACAATCAAGAAATGTACATCTAAGACATACACATTTTGAGTGTACATTCAAGAAATATACATCAAAACATACACATTTTCATTGTATATACCAGAAATGTAAATCAGAACATACACATTTTCATTGTACATTCAAGAAACGTACATCAAAACATACACATTTTCAGTGTACCTTCAAGAAATATACATCAAAACATACACATTTTCAGGGCACTATCAAGAAATATACATCAAAACATACACATTTTCATTGTATGTACAAGAAATGTACATCAAAACATACACATTTTCATTGTACATTCAAGAAATGTACATCAAAACATACACATTTTAAGTGTAAATTCAAGAAATATACATCAAAACATACACATTTTCATTGTGCATACCAGAAATGTACATCAAAACATACACATTTTCGGTGTACATTCAAGAAATATACATCAAAACATACACATTTTCAGTGTACATTCAAGAAATGTACATCTAAACATACACATTTTCATTGTATATACAGGAAATGTTCACCAAAACATACACATTTTCATTGTACATTCAAGAAATGTATATCAAGACATACACATTTTCAGTGTACATTCAAGAAATGTACATCAAAACATACACATTTTAAGGATACATTCAAGAAATATACATCAAAACATACACACTTTCATTGTATATACAAGAAATGTACATCAAAACATACACATTTTGAGTGTAAATTCAAGAAATATACATCAAAACATACACATTTTCATTGTACATACCAGAAATGTACATCAAAACAACACATTTTCAATGTACATTCAAGAAATATACATCAAAACATACACATTTTCATTGTATATACCAGAAATGTACATCAAAACATACACATTTTCATTGTATATACCAGAAATGTACATCAAAACATACACATTTCCATTGTATATACAAGAAAGGTACACCAAAACATACACATTTTCATTGTATATACCAGAAATGTACATCAAAACATACACATTTTCATTGTACATTCAAGAAATGTACATCAAAACATACACATTTTCATTGTACATTCAAGAAATGTGCATCAAAACATACACATTTTCAGTGTACATTCAAGAAATATACATCGAAACATACACATTTTCAGGATACATTCAAGAAATATACATCAAAACATACACATTTTCATTGTATATACAAGAAATGTACATCAAAACATACACATTTTGAGTGTAAATTCAAGAAATATACATCAAAACATACACATTTTCATTGTACATACCAGAAATGTACATCAAAACATACACATTTTCAATGTACATTCAAGAAATATACATCAAAACATACACATTTTCATTGTATATACCAGAAATGTACATCAAAACATACACATTTTGAGTGTAAATTCAAGAAATATACATCAAAACATACATATTTTCATTGTGCATACCAGAAATGTACATCAAAACATAAACATTTTCAGTGTACATTCAAGAAATATACATCAAAACATACACATTTTCAGTGTACATTCAAGAAATGTACATCTAAACATACACATTTTCATTGTATATACAAGAAATGTACATCAAAACATACACATTTTGAGTGTAAATTCAAGAAATATACATCAAAACATACACATTTTCATTGTACATACCAGAAATGTACAGCAAAACATACACATTTTCAATGTACATTCAAGAAATATACATCAAAACATACACATTTTCATTGTATATACCAGAAATGTACATCAAAACATACACATTTTGAGTGTAAATTCAAGAAATATACATCAAAACATACATATTTTCATTGTACATACCAGAAATGTACATCAAAACATAAACATTTTCAGTGTACATTCAAGAAATATACATCAAAACATACACATTTTCAGTGTACATTCAAGAAATGTACATCTAAACATACACATTTTCATTGTATATACAAGAAATGTACACCAAAACATACACATTTTCATTGTACATTCAAGATATGTACATCAAAACATACACATTTTCAGGATACATTCAAGAAATATACATCAAAACATACACATTTTCATTGTATATACAAGAAATGTACATCAAAACATACACATTTTGAGTGTAAATTCAAGAAATATACATCAAAACATACACATTTTCATTGTACATACCAGAAATGTACATCAAAACAACACATTTTCAATGTACATTCAAGAAATATACATCAAAACATACACATTTTCATTGTATATACCAGAAATGTACATCAAAACATACACATTTTCATTGTATATACCAGAAATGTACATCAAAACATACACATTTTCATTGTATATACAAGAAATGTACACCAAAACATACACATTTTCATTGTATATACAAGAAATGTACACCAAAACGTACACATTTTCATTGTACATTCAAGAAATGTATATCAAAACATACACATTTTCAGTGTACATTCAAGAAATGTACATCAAAACAGACACATTTTCATTGTATATTCAAGAAATGTACATCAAAACATACTCATTTTCAGTGTACATTCAAGAAATATACATCAAAATATACACATTTTCAGTGTACAATCAAGAAATGTACATCTAAGACATACACATTTTGAGTGTACATTCAAGAAATATACATCAAAACATACACATTTTCATTGTATATACCAGAAATGTAAATCAAAACATACACATTTTCATTGTACATTCAAGAAACGTACATCAAAACATACACATTTTCAGTGTACCTTCAAGAAATATACATCAAAACATACACATTTTCAGGGCACATTCAAGAAATATACATCAAAACATACACATTTTCATTGTATATACAAGAAATGTACATCAAAACATACACATTTTCATTGTACATTCAAGAAATGTACATCAAAACATACACATTTTAAGTGTGAATTCAAGAAATATACATCAAAACATACACATTTTCATTGTACATACCAGAAATGTACATCAAAACATACACATTTTCGGTGTACATTCAAGAAATATACATCAAAACATACACATTTTCAGTGTACATTCAAGAAATGTACATCTAAACATACACATTTTCATTGTATATACAGGAAATGTACACCAAAACATACACATTTTCATTGTACATTCAAGAAATGTATATCAAAACATACACATTTTGAGTGTACATTCAAGAAATGTACATCAAAACATACACATTTTCACGATACATTCAAGAAATATACATCAAAACATACACATTTTCATTGTATATACAAGAAATGTACATCAAAACATTAACATTTTGAGTGTAAATTCAAGAAATATACATCAAAACATACACATTTTCATTGTGCATACCAGAAATGTACATCAAAACATACACATTTTCAATGTACATTCAAGAAATATACATCAAAACATACACATTTTGTTTGTATATACCAGAAATGTACATCAAAACATACACATTTTCATTGTATATAACAGAAATGTACATCAAAACATACACATTTTCATTGTATATACAAGGAATGTACACCAAAACATACACATTTTCATTGTATATACAAGAAATGTACACCAAAACATACACATTTTCATTGTACATTCAAGAAATGTATATCAAAACATACACATTTTCAGTGTACATTCAAGAAATGTACATCAAAACATACACATTTTCTTTGTACATTCAAGAAATGTACATCAAAACACACTCATTTTCAGTGTACATTCAAGAAATGTACATCAAAATATACACATTTTCAGTGTACAATCAAGAAATGTACATCTAAGACATACACATTTTGAGTGTACAGTCAAGAAATATACATCAAAACATACACATTTTCATTGTATATACCAGAAATGTACATCAAAACATACACATCTTCATTGTACATTCAAGAAACGTACATCGAAACATACACATTTTCAGTGTACCTTCAAGAAATATACATCAAAACATACACATTTTCAGGGCACATTCAAGAAATATACATCAAAACATACACATTTTCATTGTATATACAAGAAATGTACATAAAAACATACACATTTTTAGTGTACATTCAAGAAATGTACATCAAAACATACACATTTTAAGTGTACATTCAAGAAATATACATTAAAGCATACCAATTTTCATTGTATATACCAGAAATGTACATCAAAACATACACATTTTCATTGTATACTCAAGAAATGTACATCAAAACATACACATTTTCAGTGTACATTCAAGAAATGTACATCAAAACATACAAATTTTCATTGTATATACAAGAAATGTACACCAAAACATACACATTTTCAGTGTAGATTCAAGAAATGTACATCATAACATACACATTTTCATCGTACACTCAAGAAATGTACATCAAAACATACACATTTTCATTGTACATTCAAGAAATGTACATCAAAACATACACATCTTCAGTGTACATTCAAGAAATATACATCAAAACATACACATTTTCATTGTATATACCAGAAATGTACATCAAAACATACACATTTTCATTGTACATTCAAGAAATGTACATCAAAACATACACATTTTCATTGTACACTCAAGAAATGTACATCAAAACATACACATTTTCATTGTACATTCAAGAAATGTATATCAAAACATACACATTTTCATTGTACATTCAAGAAATGTACATCAAAACATACACATTTCCATTGTACATTCAAGAAATAAGCATCAAAACACACATTTTCATTGTACATTCAAGAAATGTACATCAAGAGATACACATTTTCATTGTACACTCAAGAAATGTACATCAAAACATACATATTTTCATTGTATACTCAAGAAATGTACATCAAAACATACACATTTTCAGTGTACATTCAAGAAATGTACATCAAAACATACACATTTTCAGTGTACATTCAAGAAATGTACATCAAAACATACACATTTTCAGTGTACATTCAAGAAATGTACATCAAAACATACACATTTTCATTGTATATACCAAAAATGTACATCAAAAGATACACATTTTCATTGTATATACAAGAAATGTACACCAAAACATACACATTTTCATTGTATATACCAGAAATGTAAATCAGAACATACACATTTTCATTGTACATTCAAGAAACGTACATCAAAACATACACATTTTCAGTGTACCTTCAAGAAATATACATCAAAACATACACATTTTCAGGGCACTATCAAGAAATATACATCAAAACATACACATTTTCATTGTATATACAAGAAATGTACATCAAAACATACACATTTTCATTGTACATTCAAGAAATGTACATCAAAACATACACATTTTAAGTGTAAATTCAAGAAATATACATCAAAACATACACATTTTCATTGTGCATACCAGAAATGTAGATCAAAACATACACATTTTCGGTGTACATTCAAGAAATATACATCAAAACATACACATTTTCAGTGTACATTCAAGAAATGTACATCTAAACATACACATTTTCATTGTATATACAGGAAATGTTCACCAAAACATACTCATTTTCATTGTACATTCAAGAAATGTATATCAAAACATACACATTTTCAGTGTACATTCAAGAAATGTACATCAAAACATACACATTTTCAGGATACATTCAAGAAATATACATCAAAACATACACACTTTCATTGTATATACAAGAAATGTACATCAAAACATACACATTTTGAGTGTAAATTCAAGAAATATACATCAAAACATTCACATTTTCATTGTACATACCAGAAATGTACATCAAAACAACACATTTTCAATGTACATTCAAGAAATATACATCAAAACATACACATTTTCATTGTATATACCAGAAATGTACATCAAAACATACACATTTTCATTGTATATACCAGAAATGTACATCAAAACATACACATTTCCATTGTATATACAAGAAAGGTACACCAAAACATACACATTTTCATTGTATATACCAGAAATGTACATCAAAACATACACATTTTCATTGTACATTCAAGAAATGTACATCAAAACATACACATTTTCATTGTACATTCAAGAAATGTGCATCAAAACATACACATTTTCAGTGTACATTCAAGAAATATACATCAAAACATACACATTTTCAGGATACATTCAAGTAATATACATCAAAACATACACATTTTCATTGTATATACAAGAAATGTACATCAAAACATACACATTTTGAGTGTAAATTCAAGAAATATACATCAAAACATACACATTTTCATTGTACATACCAGAAATGTACATCAAAACATACACATTTTCAATGTACATTCTAGAAATATACATCAAAACATACACATTTTCATTGTATATACCAGAAATGTACATCAAAACATACACATTTTGAGTGTAAATTCAAGAAATATACATCAAAACATACATATTTTCATTGTGCATACCAGAAATGTACATCAAAACATAAACATTTTCAGTGTACATTCAAGAAATATACATCAAAACATACACATTTTCAGTGTACATTCAAGAAATGTACATCTAAACATACACATTTTCATTGTATATACAAGAAATGTACATCAAAACATACATATTTTGAGTGTAAATTCAAGAAATATACATCAAAACATACACATTTTCATTGTACATACCAGAAATGTACATCAAAACATACACATTTTCAATGTACATTCAAGAAATATACATCAAAACATACACATTTTCATTGTATATACCAGAAATGTACATCAAAACATACACATTTTGAGTGTAAATTCAAGAAATATACATCAAAACATACATATTTTCATTGTACATACCAGAAATGTACATCAAAACATAAACAGTTTCAGTGTACATTCAAGAAATATACATCAAAACATACACATTTTCAGTGTACATTCAAGAAATGTACATCTAAACATACACATTTTCATTGTATATACAAGAAATGTACACCAAAACATACACATTTTCATTGTACATTCAAGATATGTACATCAAAACATACACATTTTCAGGATACATTCAAGAAATATACATCAAAACATACACATTTTCATTGTATATACAAGAAATGTACATCAAAACATACACATTTTGAGTGTAAATTCAAGAAATATACATCAAAACATACACATTTTCATTGTACATACCAGAAATGTACATCAAAACAACACATTTTCAATGTACATTCAAGAAATATACATCAAAACATACACATTTTCATTGTATATACCAGAAATGTACATCAAAACATACACATTTTCGTTGTATATACCAGAAATGTACATCAAAACATACACATTTTCATTGTATATACAAGAAATGTACACCAAAACATACACATTTTCATTGTATATACAAGAAATGTACACCAAAACGTACACATTTTCATTGTACATTCAAGAAATGTATATCAAAACATACACATTTTCAGTGTACATTCAAGAAATGTACATCAAAACAGACACATTTTCATTGTATATTCAAGAAATGTACATCAAAACATACTCATTTTCAGTGTACATTCAAGAAATATACATCAAAATATACACATTTTCAGTGTACAATCAAGAAATGTACATCTAAGACATACACATTTTGAGTGTACATTCAAGAAATATACATCAAAACATACACATTTTCATTGTATATACCAGAAATGTAAATCAAAACATACACATTTTCATTGTACATTCAAGAAACGTACATCAAAACATACACATTTTCAGTGTACCTTCAAGAAATATACATCAAAACATACACATTTTCAGGGCACATTCAAGAAATATACATCAAAACATACACATTTTCATTGTATATACAAGAAATGTACATCAAAACATACACATTTTCATTGTACATTCAAGAAATGTACATCAAAACATACACATTTTAAGTGTGAATTCAAGAAATATACATCAAAACATACACATTTTCATTGTACATACCAGAAATGTACATCAAAACATACACATTTTCGGTGTACATTCAAGAAATATACATCAAAACATACACATTTTCAGTGTACATTCAAGAAATGTACATCTAAACATACACATTTTCATTGTATATACAGGAAATGTACACCAAAACATACACATTTTCATTGTACATTCAAGAAATGTATATCAAAACATACACATTTTGAGTGTACATTCAAGAAATGTACATCAAAACATACACATTTTCACGATACATTCAAAAAATATACATCAAAACATACACATTTTCATTGTATATACAAGAAATGTACATCAAAACATTAACATTTTGAGTGTAAATTCAAGAAATATACATCAAAACATACACATTTTCATTGTGCATACCAGAAATGTACATCAAAACATACACATTTTCAATGTACATTCAAGAAATATACATCAAAACATACACATTTTGTTTGTATATACCAGAAATGTACATCAAAACATACACATTTTCATTGTATATAACAGAAATGTACATCAAAACATACACATTTTCATTGTATATACAAGGAATGTACACCAAAACATACACATTTTCATTGTATATACAAGAAATGTACACCAAAACATACACATTTTCATTGTACATTCAAGAAATGTATATCAAAACATACACATTTTCAGTGTACATTCAAGAAATGTACATCAAAACATACACATTTTCATTGTACATTCAAGAAATGTACATCAAAACACACTCATTTTCAGTGTACATTCAAGAAATGTACATCAAAATATACACATTTTCAGTGTACAATCAAGAAATGTACATCTAAGACATACACATTTTGAGTGTACAGTCAAGAAATATACATCAAAACATACACATTTTCATTGTATATACCAGAAATGTACATCAAAACATACACATCTTCATTGTACATTCAAGAAACGTACATCAAAGCATACACATTTTCAGTTTACAATCAAGAAATATACATCAAAACATACACATTTTCAGGGCACATTCAAGAAATATACATCAAAACATACACATTTTCATTGTATATACAAGAAATGTACATAAAAACATACACATTTTTGTGTACATTCAAGAAATGTACATCAAAGCATACACATTTTAAGTGTACATTCAAGAAATATACATTAAAGCATACACATTTTCATTGTATATACCAGAAATGTACATCAAAACATACACATTTTCATTGTATACTCAAGAAATGTACATCAAAACATACACATTTTCAGTGTACATTCAAGAAATGTGCATCAAAACATACAAATTTTCATTGTATATACAAGAAATGTACACCAAAACATACACATTTTCAGTGTAGATTCAAGAAATGTACATCATAACATACACATTTTCATCGTACACTCAAGAAATGTACATCAAAACATACACATTTTCATTGTACATTCAAGAAATGTACATCAAAACATACACATTTTCATTGTACACTCAAGAAATGTACATCAAAACATACACATTTTCATTGTACATTCAAGAAATGTATATCAAAACATACACATTTTCATTGTACATTCAAGAAATGTACATCAAAACATACACATTTCCATTGTACATTCAAGAAATAAGCATCAAAACATACACATTTTCATTGTACATTCAAGAAATGTACATCAAGAGATACACATTTTCATTGTACACTCAAGAAATGTACATCAAAACATACATATTTTCATTGTATACTCAAGAAATGTACATCAAAACATACACATTTTCAGTGTACATTCAAGAAATGTACATCAAAACATACACATTTTCAGTGTACATTCAAGAAATGTACATCAAAACATACACATTTTCAGTGTACATTCAAGAAATGTACATCAAAACATACACATTTTCATTGTATATACCAAAAATGTACATCAAAAGATACACATTTTCATTGTATATACAAGAAATGTACACCAAAACATACACATTTTCATTGTATATACAAGAAATGTACACCAAAACATACACATTTTCATTGCACATTCAAGAAATGTACATCTAAACATACACATTTTCATTGTACATTCAAGAAATATACATCAAAACATACACATTTTCATTGTACATTCAAGAAATGTACATCAAAACATACACAATTTCATTGTACATTCAAGAAATGTACATCAAAACATAGACATTTTGAGTGTACATTCAAGAAATATACATCAAAACATACACATTTTCATTGTATATACCAGAAATGTACATCAAAACATACACATTTTCATTGAACATTCAAGAAATATAAATCAAAACATACACATTTTCAGTGTACATTCAAGAAATATACATCAAAACATACACATTTTCATGATACATTCAAGAAATATACATCAAAACATACACATTTTCATTTTATATACAAGAAATGTACATCAAAACATACACATTTTCAGTGTACATTCAAGAAATGTACATCAAAACATACACATTTTCATTGTATATACCAAAAATGTACATCAAAAGATACACATTTTCATTGTGTATACAAGAAATGTACACCAAAACATACACATTTTCATTGTATATACCAGAAATGTAAATCAGAACATACACATTTTCATTGTACATTCAAGAAACGTACATCAAAACATACACATTTTCAGTGTACCTTCAAGAAATATACATCAAAACATACACATTTTCAGGGCACTATCAAGAAATATACATCAAAACATACACATTTTCATTGTATATACAAGAAATGTACATCAAAACATACACATTTTCATTGTACATTCAAGAAATGTACATCAAAACATACACATTTTAAGTGTAAATTCAAGAAATATACATCAAAACATACACATTTTCATTGTGCATACCAGAAATGTACATCAAAACATACACATTTTCGGTGTACATTCAAGAAATATACATCAAAACATACACATTTTCAGTGTACATTCAAGAAATGTACATCTAAACATACACATTTTCATTGTATATACAGGAAATGTACATCAAAACATACACATTTTCATTGTATATAACAGAAATGTACATCAAAACATACACATTTTCATTGTATATACAAGGAATGTACACCAAAACATACACATTTTCATTGTATATACAAGAAATGTACACCAAAACATACACATTTTCATTGTACATTCAAGAAATGTATATCAAAACATACACATTTTCAGTGTACATTCAAGAAATGTACATCAAAACATACACATTTTCATTGTACATTCAAGAAATGTACATCAAAACACACTCATTTTCAGTGTACATTCAAGAAATGTACATCAAAATATACACATTTTCAGTGTACAATCAAGAAATGTACATCTAAGACATACACATTTTGAGTGTACAGTCAAGAAATATACATCAAAACATACACATTTTCATTGTATATACCAGAAATGTACATCAAAACATACACATCTTCATTGTACATTCAAGAAACGTACATCAAAGCATACACATTTTCAGTTTACAATCAAGAAATATACATCAAAACATACACATTTTCAGGGCACATTCAAGAAATATACATCAAAACATACACATTTTCATTGTATATACAAGAAATGTACATAAAAACATACACATTTTTGTGTACATTCAAGAAATGTACATCAAAGCATACACATTTTAAGTGTACATTCAAGAAATATACATTAAAGCATACACATTTTCATTGTATATACCAGAAATGTACATCAAAACATACACATTTTCATTGTATACTCAAGAAATGTACATCAAAACATACACATTTTCAGTGTACATTCAAGAAATGTGCATCAAAACATACAAATTTTCATTGTATATACAAGAAATGTACACCAAAACATACACATTTTCAGTGTAGATTCAAGAAATGTACATCATAACATACACATTTTCATCGTACACTCAAGAAATGTACATCAAAACATACACATTTTCATTGTACATTCAAGAAATGTACATCAAAACATACACATTTTCATTGTACACTCAAGAAATGTACATCAAAACATACACATTTTCATTGTACATTCAAGAAATGTATATCAAAACATACACATTTTCATTGTACATTCAAGAAATGTACATCAAAACATACACATTTCCATTGTACATTCAAGAAATAAGCATCAAAACATACACATTTTCATTGTACATTCAAGAAATGTACATCAAGAGATACACATTTTCATTGTACACTCAAGAAATGTACATCAAAACATACATATTTTCATTGTATACTCAAGAAATGTACATCAAAACATACACATTTTCAGTGTACATTCAAGAAATGTACATCAAAACATACACATTTTCAGTGTACATTCAAGAAATGTACATCAAAACATACACATTTTCAGTGTACATTCAAGAAATGTACATCAAAACATACACATTTTCATTGTATATACCAAAAATGTACATCAAAAGATACACATTTTCATTGTATATACAAGAAATGTACACCAAAACATACACATTTTCATTGTATATACAAGAAATGTACACCAAAACATACACATTTTCATTGCACATTCAAGAAATGTACATCTAAACATACACATTTTCATTGTACATTCAAGAAATATACATCAAAACATACACATTTTCATTGTACATTCAAGAAATGTACATCAAAACATACACAATTTCATTGTACATTCAAGAAATGTACATCAAAACATAGACATTTTGAGTGTACATTCAAGAAATATACATCAAAACATACACATTTTCATTGTATATACCAGAAATGTACATCAAAACATACACATTTTCATTGAACATTCAAGAAATATAAATCAAAACATACACATTTTCAGTGTACATTCAAGAAATATACATCAAAACATACACATTTTCATGATACATTCAAGAAATATACATCAAAACATACACATTTTCATTTTATATACAAGAAATGTACATCAAAACATACACATTTTCAGTGTACATTCAAGAAATGTACATCAAAACATACACATTTTCATTGTATATACCAAAAATGTACATCAAAAGATACACATTTTCATTGTGTATACAAGAAATGTACACCAAAACATACACATTTTCATTGTATATACCAGAAATGTAAATCAGAACATACACATTTTCATTGTACATTCAAGAAACGTACATCAAAACATACACATTTTCAGTGTACCTTCAAGAAATATACATCAAAACATACACATTTTCAGGGCACTATCAAGAAATATACATCAAAACATACACATTTTCATTGTATATACAAGAAATGTACATCAAAACATACACATTTTCATTGTACATTCAAGAAATGTACATCAAAACATACACATTTTAAGTGTAAATTCAAGAAATATACATCAAAACATACACATTTTCATTGTGCATACCAGAAATGTACATCAAAACATACACATTTTCGGTGTACATTCAAGAAATATACATCAAAACATACACATTTTCAGTGTACATTCAAGAAATGTACATCTAAACATACACATTTTCATTGTATATACAGGAAATGTTCACCAAAACATACACATTTTCATTGTACATTCAAGAAATGTATATCAAAACATACACATTTTCAGTGTACATTCAAGAAATGTACATCAAAACATACACATTTTCAGGATACATTCAAGAAATATACATCAAAACATACACACTTTCATTGTATATACAAGAAATGTACATCAAAACATACACATTTTGAGTGTAAATTCAAGAAATATACATCAAAACATTCACATTTTCATTGTACATACCAGAAATGTACATCAAAACAACACATTTTCAATGTACATTCAAGAAATATACATCAAAACATACACATTTTCATTGTATATACCAGAAATGTACATCAAAACATACACATTTTCATTGTATATACCAGAAATGTACATCAAAACATACACATTTCCATTGTATATACAAGAAAGGTACACCAAAACATACACATTTTCATTGTATATACCAGAAATGTACATCAAAACATACACATTTTCATTGTACATTCAAGAAATGTACATCAAAACATACACATTTTCATTGTACATTCAAGAAATGTGCATCAAAACATACACATTTTCAGTGTACATTCAAGAAATATACATCAAAACATACACATTTTCAGGATACATTCAAGAAATATACATCAAAACATACACATTTTCATTGTATATACAAGAAATGTACATCAAAACATACACATTTTGAGTGTAAATTCAAGAAATATACATCAAAACATACACATTTTCATTGTACATACCAGAAATGTACATCAAAACATACACATTTTCAATGTACATTCTAGAAATATACATCAAAACATACACATTTTCATTGTATATACCAGAAATGTACATCAAAACATACACATTTTGAGTGTAAATTCAAGAAATATACATCAAAACATACATATTTTCATTGTGCATACCAGAAATGTACATCAAAACATAAACATTTTCAGTGTACATTCAAGAAATATACATCAAAACATACACATTTTCAGTGTACATTCAAGAAATGTACATCTAAACATACACATTTTCATTGTATATACAAGAAATGTACATCAAAACATACATATTTTGAGTGTAAATTCAAGAAATATACATCAAAACATACACATTTTCATTGTACATACCAGAAATGTACATCAAAACATACACATTTTCAATGTACATTCAAGAAATATACATCAAAACATACACATTTTCATTGTATATACCAGAAATGTACATCAAAACATACACATTTTGAGTGTAAATTCAAGAAATATACATCAAAACATACATATTTTCATTGTACATACCAGAAATGTACATCAAAACATAAACAGTTTCAGTGTACATTCAAGAAATATACATCAAAACATACACATTTTCAGTGTACATTCAAGAAATGTACATCTAAACATACACATTTTCATTGTATATACAAGAAATGTACACCAAAACATACACATTTTCATTGTACATTCAAGATATGTACATCAAAACATACACATTTTCAGGATACATTCAAGAAATATACATCAAAACATACACATTTTCATTGTATATACAAGAAATGTACATCAAAACATACACATTTTGAGTGTAAATTCAAGAAATATACATCAAAACATACACATTTTCATTGTACATACCAGAAATGTACATCAAAACAACACATTTTCAATGTACATTCAAGAAATATACATCAAAACATACACATTTTCATTGTATATACCAGAAATGTACATCAAAACATACACATTTTCGTTGTATATACCAGAAATGTACATCAAAACATACACATTTTCATTGTATATACAAGAAATGTACACCAAAACATACACATTTTCATTGTATATACAAGAAATGTACACCAAAACGTACACATTTTCATTGTACATTCAAGAAATGTATATCAAAACATACACATTTTCAGTGTACATTCAAGAAATGTACATCAAAACAGACACATTTTCATTGTATATTCAAGAAATGTACATCAAAACATACTCATTTTCAGTGTACATTCAAGAAATATACATCAAAATATACACATTTTCAGTGTACAATCAAGAAATGTACATCTAAGACATACACATTTTGAGTGTACATTCAAGAAATATACATCAAAACATACACATTTTCATTGTATATACCAGAAATGTAAATCAAAACATACACATTTTCATTGTACATTCAAGAAACGTACATCAAAACATACACATTTTCAGTGTACCTTCAAGAAATATACATCAAAACATACACATTTTCAGGGCACATTCAAGAAATATACATCAAAACATACACATTTTCATTGTATATACAAGAAATGTACATCAAAACATACACATTTTCATTGTACATTCAAGAAATGTACATCAAAACATACACATTTTAAGTGTGAATTCAAGAAATATACATCAAAACATACACATTTTCATTGTACATACCAGAAATGTACATCAAAACATACACATTTTCGGTGTACATTCAAGAAATATACATCAAAACATACACATTTTCAGTGTACATTCAAGAAATGTACATCTAAACATACACATTTTCATTGTATATACAGGAAATGTACACCAAAACATACACATTTTCATTGTACATTCAAGAAATGTATATCAAAACATACACATTTTGAGTGTACATTCAAGAAATGTACATCAAAACATACACATTTTCACGATACATTCAAAAAATATACATCAAAACATACACATTTTCATTGTATATACAAGAAATGTACATCAAAACATTAACATTTTGAGTGTAAATTCAAGAAATATACATCAAAACATACACATTTTCATTGTGCATACCAGAAATGTACATCAAAACATACACATTTTCAATGTACATTCAAGAAATATACATCAAAACATACACATTTTGTTTGTATATACCAGAAATGTACATCAAAACATACACATTTTCATTGTATATAACAGAAATGTACATCAAAACATACACATTTTCATTGTATATACAAGGAATGTACACCAAAACATACACATTTTCATTGTATATACAAGAAATGTACACCAAAACATACACATTTTCATTGTACATTCAAGAAATGTATATCAAAACATACACATTTTCAGTGTACATTCAAGAAATGTACATCAAAACATACACATTTTCATTGTACATTCAAGAAATGTACATCAAAACACACTCATTTTCAGTGTACATTCAAGAAATGTACATCAAAATATACACATTTTCAGTGTACAATCAAGAAATGTACATCTAAGACATACACATTTTGAGTGTACAGTCAAGAAATATACATCAAAACATACACATTTTCATTGTATATACCAGAAATGTACATCAAAACATACACATCTTCATTGTACATTCAAGAAACGTACATCAAAGCATACACATTTTCAGTTTACAATCAAGAAATATACATCAAAACATACACATTTTCAGGGCACATTCAAGAAATATACATCAAAACATACACATTTTCATTGTATATACAAGAAATGTACATAAAAACATACACATTTTTGTGTACATTCAAGAAATGTACATCAAAGCATACACATTTTAAGTGTACATTCAAGAAATATACATTAAAGCATACACATTTTCATTGTATATACCAGAAATGTACATCAAAACATACACATTTTCATTGTATACTCAAGAAATGTACATCAAAACATACACATTTTCAGTGTACATTCAAGAAATGTGCATCAAAACATACAAATTTTCATTGTATGTACAAGAAATGTACACCAAAACATACACATTTTCAGTGTAGATTCAAGAAATGTACATCATAACATACACATTTTCATCGTACACTCAAGAAATGTACATCAAAACATACACATTTTCATTGTACATTCAAGAAATGTACATCAAAACATACACATTTTCATTGTACACTCAAGAAATGTACATCAAAACATACACATTTTCATTGTACATTCAAGAAATGTATATCAAAACATACACATTTTCATTGTACATTCAAGAAATGTACATCAAAACATACACATTTCCATTGTACATTCAAGAAATAAGCATCAAAACATACACATTTTCATTGTACATTCAAGAAATGTACATCAAGAGATACACATTTTCATTGTACACTCAAGAAATGTACATCAAAACATACATATTTTCATTGTATACTCAAGAAATGTACATCAAAACATACACATTTTCAGTGTACATTCAAGAAATGTACATCAAAACATACACATTTTCAGTGTACATTCAAGAAATGTACATCAAAACATACACATTTTCAGTGTACATTCAAGAAATGTACATCAAAACATACACATTTTCATTGTATATACCAAAAATGTACATCAAAAGATACACATTTTCATTGTATATACAAGAAATGTACACCAAAACATACACATTTTCATTGTATATACAAGAAATGTACACCAAAACATACACATTTTCATTGCACATTCAAGGAATGTACATCTAAACATACACATTTTCATTGTACATTCAAGAAATATACATCAAAACATACACATTTTCATTGTACATTCAAGAAATGTACATCAAAACATACACAATTTCATTGTACATTCAAGAAATGTACATCAAAACATAGACATTTTGAGTGTACATTCAAGAAATATACATCAAAACATACACATTTTCATTGTATATACCAGAAATGTACATCAAAACATACACATTTTCATTGAACATTCAAGAAATATAAATCAAAACATACACATTTTCAGTGTACATTCAAGAAATATACATCAAAACATACACATTTTCATGATACATTCAAGAAATATACATCAAAACATACACATTTTCATTTTATATACAAGAAATGTACATCAAAACATACACATTTTGAGTGTAAATTCAAGAAATATACATCAAAACATACACATTTTCATTGTACATACCAGAAATGTACATCAAAACATACACATTTTCAGTGTACATTCAAGAAATATACATCAAAACATACACATTTTCATTGTATATACCAGAAATGTACATCAAAACATACACATTTTCATTGTACATTCAAGAAATGTACATCAAAACATACACATTTACAGTGTACATTCAAGAAATATACATCAAAACATACACATTTTCATGATACATTTAAGAAATATACATCAAAACATACACATTTTCATTGTACATTCAAGAAATGTACATCAAAACATACACATTTCCATTGTACACTCAAGAAATGTACATCAAAACTTACACATCTTGTTTGTACACTCAAGAAATGTATATCAAAACATACACATTCATGTTTGTACACTCAAGACATGTACATAAAAAACTTACACATTTTCATTGTATATACAAGAATTGTACATCAAAACATACACATTTTCATTGTATATACAAGAAATGTACATCAAAACATACACATTTTCATTGTACATTCAAGAAATGTACATCAAAACATACACATTTTCATTGTATATACCAGAAATGTACATTTAACATACACATTTTCATTGTACATTCAAGAAATGTACATCAAAACATACACATTTTGAGTGTACATTCAAGAAGTATACATCAAAACATTAACATTTTCATTGTATATACCAGAAATGTACATTAAAACATACACATTTTCATTGTATATACCAGAAATGTACATCAAAACATACACATCTTCATTGTACATTCAAGAAACGTACATCAAAGCATACACATTTTCAGTGTACAATCAAGAAATATACATCAAAACATACACATTTTCAGGGCACATTCAAGAAATATACATCAAAACATACACATTTTCATTGTATATACAAGAAATGTACATAAAAACATACACATTTTTGTGTACATTCAAGAAATGTACATCAAAGCATACACATTTTAAGTGTACATTCAAGAAATATACATTAAAGCATACACATTTTCATTGTATATACCAGAAATGTACATCAAAACAGACACATTTTCATTGTATACTCAAGAAATGTACATCAAAACATACACATTTTCAGTGTACATTCAAGAAATGTACATCAAAACATACAAATTTTCATTGTATATACAAGAAATGTACACCAAAACATACACATTTTCAGTGTAGATTCAAGAAATGTACATCATAACATACACATTTTCATCGTACACTCAAGAAATGTACATCAAAACATACACATTTTCATTGTACATTCAAGAAATGTACATCAAAACATACACATTTTCATTGTACACTCAAGAAATGTACATCAAAACATACACATTTTCATTGTACATTCAAGAAATGTATATCAAAACATACACATTTTCATTGTACATTCAAGAAATGTACATCAAAACATACACATTTCCATTGTACATTCAAGAAATAAGCATCAAAACATACACATTTTCATTGTACATTCAAGAAATGTACATCAAGAGATACACATTTTCATTGTACACTCAAGAAATGTACATCAAAACATACATATTTTCATTGTATACTCAAGAAATGTACATCAAAACATACACATTTTCAGTGTACATTCAAGAAATGTACATCAAAACATACACATTTTCAGTGTACATTCAAGAAATGTACATCAAAACATACACATTTTCAGTGTACATTCAAGAAATGTACATCAAAACATACACATTTTCATTGTATATACCAAAAATGTACATCAAAAGATACACATTTTCATTGTATATACAAGAAATGTACACCAAAACATACACATTTTCATTGTATATACAAGAAATGTACACCAAAACATACACATTTTCATTGCACATTCAAGAAATGTACATCTAAACATACACATTTTCATTGTACATTCAAGAAATATACATCAAAACATACACATTTTCATTGTACATTCAAGAAATGTACATCAAAACATACACAATTTCATTGTACATTCAAGAAATGTACATCAAAACATAGACATTTTGAGTGTACATTCAAGAAATATACATCAAAACATACACATTTTCATTGTATATACCAGAAATGTACATCAAAACATACACATTTTCATTGAACATTCAAGAAATATAAATCAAAACATACACATTTTCAGTGTACATTCAAGAAATATACATCAGAACATACACATTTTCATGATACATTCAAGAAATATACATCAAAACATACACATTTTCATTTTATATACAAGAAATGTACATCAAAACATACACATTTTGAGTGTAAATTCAAGAAATATACATCAAAACATACACATTTTCATTGTACATACCAGAAATGTACATCAAAACATACACATTTTCAGTGTACATTCAAGAAATATACATCAAAACATACACATTTTCATTGTATATACCAGAAATGTACATCAAAACATACACATTTTCATTGTACATTCAAGAAATGTACATCAAAACATACACATTTACAGTGTACATTCAAGAAATATACATCAAAACATACACATTTTCACGATACATTTAAGAAATATACATCAAAACATACACATTTTCATTGTACATTCAAGAAATGTACATCAAAACATACACATTTCCATTGTACACTCAAGAAATGTACATCAAAACTTACACATCTTGTTTGTACACTCAAGAAATGTATATCAAAACATACACATTCATGTTTGTACACTCAAGACATGTACATAAAAAACTTACACATTTTCATTGTATATACAAGAATTGTACATCAAAACATACACATTTTCATTGTATATACAAGAAATGTACATCAAAACATACACATTTTCATTGTACATTCAAGAAATGTACATCAAAACATACACATTTTCATTGTATATACCAGAAATGTACATTTAACATACACATTTTCATTGTACATTCAAGAAATGTACATCAAAACATACACATTTTGAGTGTACATTCAAGAAGTATACATCAAAACATTAACATTTTCATTGTATATACCAGAAATGTACATTAAAACATACACATTTTCATTGTATATACCAGAAATGTACATCAAAACATACACATTTTCATTGTATATACAAGAAATGTACACCAAAACATACACATTTTCATTGTATATACAAGAAATCTACACCAAAACATACACATTTTCATTGTACATTCAAGAAATGTATATCAAAACATACACATTTTCAGTGTACATTCAAGAAATGTACATCAAAACATACACATTTTCATTGTACATTCAAGAAATGTACATCAAAACATACTCATTTTCAGTGTACATTCAAGTAATGTACATCAAAATATACACATTTTCAGTGTACAATCAAGAAATGTAAACTTAGGACATACAAATTTTGAGTGTACATTCAAGAAATATACATCAAAACATACACATTTTCATTGTATATACCAGAAATGTACATCAAAACATACACATTTTCATTGTACATTCAAGAAACGTACATCAAAACATACACATTTTCAGTGTACCTTCAAGAAATATACATCAAAACATACACATTTTCAGGGTACATTCATGAAATATACATCAAAACATACACATTTTCATTGTATATACAACAAATGGACATCAAAACATACACATTTTGAGTGTACATTCAAGAAATATACATCAAAACATACACATTTTCATTCTATATACTAGAAATGTACATCAAAACATACACATTTTCATTGTACATTCAAGAAATGTACATCAAAACATACACATTTTGAGTGTACATTCAAGAAATATACATTAAAGCATACACATTTTCATTGTATATACCAGAAATGTACATCAAAACATACACATTTTCATTGTACATTCAAGAAATGTACATCAAAACATACACATTTTGAGTGTACATTCAAGAAATATACATCAAAACATACACATTTTCATTCTATATACCAGAAATGTACATCAAAGCATACACATTTGCATTGTACATTCAAGAAATGTACATCAAAACATACACATTTTGAGTGTACATTCAAGAAATATACATCAAAAGATACACATTTTGATTGTATATACCAGAAATGTACATCAAAACATACACATTTTGACTGCACATTCTAGAAATAAACATCAAAACATACATATTTTCATTGTATATACCAGAAGTGCACATCAAAACATACACATTTTCATTGTACATTCAAGAACTGTACATCAAAACATACACATTTTCAGTGTACATTCAAGAAATGTACATCAAAACATACACATTTTCAGTGTACATTCAAGAAATGTACATCAAAACATACACATTTTCATTGAATATACAAGAAATGTACATCAAAACATACACATTTTCATTGTATATACAAGAAATGTATATCAAAACATACACATTTTCAGTGTACATTCAAGAAATGTACATCAAAACATACACATTTTCATTGTATACTCAAGAAATGTACATCAAAACATACACATTTTCAGTGTACATTCAAGAAATGTACATCAAAACATACACATTTTCATTGTATATACAAGTAATGTATATCAAAACATACTCATTTTCCGTGTACATTCAAGAAATGTACATCAAAACATACACATTTTCATTGTATATACAAGAAATGTACATCAAAACATACACATTTTCATTGTACATTCAAGAAATGTACATCAAAACATACACATTTTGAGTGTACATTCAAGAAATATACATCAAAAGATACACATTTTCATTGTATATACCAGAAATGTACATCAAAAATACACATTTTGACTGTACATTCTAGAAATATACATCAAAACATACACATTTTCATTGTATATACCAGAAATGCACATCAAAACATACACATTTTCATTGTATATACAAGAAATGTACATCAAAACATACACATTTTCAGTGTACATTCAAGAAATGTACATCATAACATACACATTTTCATTGTATATACAAGAAATGTACATCAAAACATACACATTTTCAGTGTACATTCCAGAAATGTACATCATAACATACACATTTTCATCGTACACTCAAGAAATGTACATCAAAACATACACATTTTCATTGTACATTCAAGATATGTACATCAAAACATACACATTTTCAGTGTACATTCAAGAAATATAGATCAAAACATACACTTTTTCATTGTATATACCAGAAATGTACATCAAAACATACACATTTTCATTGTACATTCAAGAAATGTACATCAAAACATACACATTTTCATTGTACATTCAAGAAATGTGCATCAAAACATACACATTTTCAGTGTACATTCAAGAAATATACATCAAAACATACACATTTTCAGGATACATTCAAGAAATATACATCAAAACATACACATTTTCATTGTATATACAAGAAATGTACATCAAACCATACACATTTTGAGTGTAAATTCAAGAAATATACATCAAAACATACACATTTTCATTGTACATACCAGAAAGTTACATCAAAACATACAATTTTTCACTGTACATTCAAGAAATATACATCAAAACATACACATTTTCAGTGTACATTCAAGAAATGTACATCTAAACATACACATTTTCATTGTATATACAAGAAATGTACACCAAAACATACACATTTTCATTGTACATTCAAGAAATGTATATCAAAACATACACATTTTCTGTGTACATTCAAGAAGTGTACATCAAAACATACACATTTTCAGGATACATTCAAGAAATATACATCAAAACATACACATTTTCATTGTATATACAAGAAATGTACATCAAAACATACACATTTTGAGTGTAAATTCAAGAAATATACATCAAAACATACACATTTTCATTGTACATACCAGAAATGTACATCAAAACATACACATTTTCAATGTACATTCAACAAATATACATCAAAGCATACACATTTTCATTGTATATACCAGAAATGTACATCAAAACATACACATTTTGAGTGTAAATTCAAGAAATATACATCAAAACATACACATTTTTATTGTACATACCAGAAATGTACATCAAAACATAAACATTTTCAGTGTACATTCAAGACATATACATCAAAACATACACATTTTCAGTGTACATTCAAGAAATGTACATCTAAACATACACATTTTCATTGTATATACAAGAAATGTACACCAAAACATACACATTTTCATTGTACATTCAAGAAATGTATATCAAAACATACACATTTTCAGTGTACATTCAAGAAATGTACATCAAAACATACACATTTTCAGGATACATTCAAGAAATATACATCAAAACATACACATTTTCACTGTATATACAAGAAATGTACATCAAAACATACACATTTTGAGTGTAAATTCAAGAAATATACATCAAAACATACACATTTTCATTGTACATACCAGAAATGTACATCAAAACAACACATTTTCAATGTACATTCAAGAAATATACATCAAAACATACACATTTTCATTATATATACCAGAAATGTACATCAAAACATACACATTTTCATTGTATATACCAGAAATGTACATCAAAACATACACATTTTCATTGTATGTACAAGAAATGTACACCAAAACATACACATTTTCATTGTATATACAAGAAATGTACACCAAAACATACACATTTTCATTGTGCATTCAAGAAATGTATATCAAAACATACACATTTTCAGTGTACATTCATGAAATGTACATCAAAACATACACATTTTCATTGTATATTCAAGAAGTGTACATCAAAACATACTCATTTTCAGTGTACATTCAAGAAATGTACATCAAAATATACACATTTTCAGTGTAAAATCAAGAAATGTACATCTAAGACATACACATTTTGAGTGTACATTCAAGAAATATACATCAAAACATACACATTTTCATTGTATATACCAGAAATGTAAATCAAAACATACACATTTTCATTGTACATTCAAGAAACGTACATCAAAACATACACATTTTCAGTGTACCTTCAAGAAATATACATCAAAACATACACATTTTCAGGGCACATTCAAGAAATATACATCAAAACATACACATTTTCATTGTATATACAAGAAATGTACATTAAAACATACAAATTTTCATTGTACATTCAAGAAATGTACATCAAAACATACACATTTTAAGTGTAAATTCAAGAAATATACATCAAAACATACACATTTTCATTGTACATACCAGAAATGTACATCAACACATACACATTTTCGGTGTACATTCAAGAAATATACATCAAAACATACACATTTTCAGTGTACATTCAAGAAATGTACATCAAAACATACACATTTTCATTGTACATTCAAGAAATGTACATCAAAACATACTCATTTTCAGTGTACATTCAAAAATGTACATCAAAATATACACATTTTCAGTGTACAATCAAGAAATGTACATCTAAGACATACACATTTTGAGTGTACAGTCAAGAAATATACATCAAAACATACACATTTTCATTGTATATACCAGAAATGTACATCAAAACATACACATTTTCATTGTACATTCAAGAAACGTACATCAAAACATACACATTTTCAGTGTACCTTCAAGAAATATACATCAAAACATACACATTTTCAGGGCACATTCAAGATATATACATCAAAACATACACATTTTCATTGTATATACAAGAAATGTACATCAAAACATACACATTTTCAGTGTACATTCAAGAAATGTACATCAAAACATACACATTTTAAGTGTACATTCAAGAAATATACATTAAAGCATACGCATTTTCATTGTATATACCAGAAACGTACATCAAAACATATACATTTTCATTGTATACTCAAGAAATGTACAACAAAACATACACATTTTCAGTGTACATTCAAGAAATGTACATCAAAACATACACATTTTCATTGTATATACAAGAAATGTACATCAAAACATACACATTTTCAGTGTACATTCAAGAAATGTACATCAAAACATACACATTTTAAGTGTACATTCAAGAAATATACATTAAAGCATACGCATTTTCATTGTATATACCAGAAACGTACATCAAAACATATACATTTTCATTGTATACTCAAGAAATGTACAACAAAACATACACATTTTCAGTGTACATTCAAGAAATGTACATCAAAACATACACATTTTCATTGTATATACAAGAAATGTACATCAAAACATACACATCTTCAGTGTACATTCAAGAAATATACATCAAAACATACACATTTTCATTGTATATACCAGAAATTTACATCAAAACATACACATTTTCATTGTACATTCAAGAAATGTACATCAAAACATACACATTTTCATTGTACATTCAAGAAATGTGCATCAAAACATACACATTTTCAGTGTACATTCAAGAAATATACATCAAAACATACACATTTTCAGGATACATTCAACAAATATACATCAAAACATACACATTTTCATTGTATTTACAAGAAATGTACATCAAAACATACACATTTTCATTGTACATACCAGAAATGTACATTCAAACATACCCATTTTCAGTGTATATTCAAGAAATATACATCCAAACATACACATTTTCATTGTATATACCAGAAATGTACATCAAAACATACACATTTTCATTGTATATACCAGAAAAGTACATCAAAACATATACATTTTCATTGTATACTCAAGAAATGTACATCAAAACATACACATTTTCAGTGTACATTCAAGAAATATACATCAAAACATACACATTTTCAGGATACATTCAAGAAATATACATCAAAACATACACACTTTCATTGTATATACGAGAAAAGTACATCAAAACATACACATTTTGAGTGTAAATTCAAGAAATCTACATCAAAACATACACATTTTCATTGTACATACCAGAAATGTACATCAAAACATACACATTTTCAGTGTACATTCAAGAAATGTACATCAAAACATACACATTTTCATTGTATATACCAGAAATGTACATCAAAACATACACATTTTCATTGTATATACCAGAAATGTACATCAAAACATACACATTTTGACTGTACATTCTAGAAATATACATCAAAACATACACATTTTCATTGTATATACCAGATATGCACATCAAAACATACACATTTTCATTGTATATACAAGAAATGTATATCAAAACATACACATCTTCAGTGTACATTCAAGAAATGTACATCAAAACATACACATTTTCATTGTATACTCAAGAAATGTACATCAAAACATACACATTTTCAGTGTACATTCAAGAAATGTACATCAAAACATACACATTTTCATTGTATATACAAGAAATGTATATCAAAACATACTCATTTTCAGTGTACATTCAAGAAATGTACATCAAAACATACACATTTTCATTGTATATACAAGAATTGTACATCAAAACATACACATTTTCAGTGTACATTCAAGAAATGTACATCATACCATACACATTTTCATCGTACACTCAAGAAATGTACATCAAAACATACACATTTTCAGTATACATTCATGAAATATACATCAAAACATACACATTTTCATTGTATATACCAGAAATGTACATCAAAACATACACATTTTCGTTGTACATTCAAGAAATGTACATCAAAACACACACATTTTCATTGTACATTCAAGAAATGTACATCAAAACATACACATTTTCAGTGTACATTCAAGAAATATACATCAAAACATACACATTTTCAGGATACATTCAAGAAATATACATCAAAGCATACACATTTTCATTGTATATACAAGAAATGTACATCAAAACATACACATTTTGAGTGTAAATTCAAGAAATATACATCAAAACATACACACTTTCATTGTACATACCAGAAATGTACATCAAAACATACACATTTTCAGTGTACATTCAAGAAATGTACATTAAAACATACACATTTTCATTGTATATACTAGAAATGTACATCAAAACATACACATTTTGACTGTGCATTCTAGAAATATACATCAAAACATACACATTTTCATTGTATATACCAGAAATGCACATCAAAACATACACATTTTCATTGTACATTCAAGAAATGTACATCAAAACATACACATTTTCAGTGTACATTCAAGAAATATACATCAAAACATACACATTTTCAGGATACATTCAAGAAATATACATCAAAACATACACATTTTCATTGTATATACAAGAAATGTACATCAAAACATACACATTTTGAGTGTAAATTCAAGAAATATACATCAAAACATACACATTTTCATTGTACATACCCGAAATGTACATCAAAACATACACATTTTCAGTGTACATTCAAGAAATATACATCAAACATACACATTTTCATTGTATATACCAGAAATGTACTTCAAAACATACACATTGTCATTGTATATATCAGAAATGTACATCAAAACATACACATTTTGACTGTACATTCTAGAAATTTACATCAAAACATACACATTTTCAGTGTACGTTCAAGAAATGTACATCAAAACATACACATTTTCATTGTATATACAAGAAATGTACATCAAAACATACACATTTTCATTCTATATACAAGAAATGTATATAAAACGTACACATTTTCAGTGTACATTCAAGAAATGTACATCAAAACATACACATTTTCATTGTATACTCAAGAAATGTACATCAAAACATAGACATTTTCAGTGTACATTCAAGCAATGTATGTCAAAACATACACATTTTCATTGTATATACAAGGAATGCATATCAAAACATACTCATTTTCAGTGTACATTCAAGAAATGTACATCAAAACATACACATTTTCATTGTATATACAAGAAATGTACATCAAAACATACACATTTTCAGTGTACCTTCAAGAAATGTACATCAAAACATACACATTTTCATTGTACATTCAAGAAATATATATCAAAACATACACATTTTCAGTGTACATTCAAGAAATGTACATCAAAACACATACATTTTCATTGTATATACAAGAAATGTATATCAAAACATACACATTTTCAGTGTACATTCAAGAAATGTACATCAAAACATACACATTTTCATTGTATATACAAGAAATGTACATCAAAACATACACATCTTCATTGTACACTAAAGAAATGTACATCAAAACATACACACTTTCAGTGTACATTCAAGAAATGTACAACAAAACATACACATTTTCATTGTACATTCAAGAAATGTACATCAAAACATACACATTTTCATTGTACATTCAAGAAATGTACATCAAAACATACACATTTTCATTGTACACTCAAGAAATGTACATCAAAACATACACATTTTCATTGTACACTCAAGAAATGTACATCAAAACATACACATTTTCATTGTACATTTAAGAAATGTATATCAAAACATACACATTTTCATCGTACATTCAAGAAATGTACATCAAAACATAAACATTTTCATAGTACATTCAAGAAATGTACATCAAAAGATACACATTTTCATTGTACACTCAAGAAATGTGCATCAAAACATACACATTTTCATTGTATACTCAAGAAATGTACATCAAAACATACACATTTTCAGTGTACATTCAAGAAATGTACATCAAAACATACACTTTTTCATTGTATATACCAGAAATGTACATCAAAACATACACATTTTCATTGTACATTCAAGAAATGTACATCAAAACATACACATTTTCATTGTACATTCGAGAAATATACATCAAAACATACACATTTTCAATGTACATTCAAGAAATGTACATCAAAACATACACATTTTCAATGTATATACCAAAAATGTACATCAAAACATACACATTTTCATTGTATATACAAGAAATGTACACCAAAACATACACATTTTCATTGTATATACAAGAAATGTACACCAAAACATACACATTTTCATTGCACATTCAAGAAATGTACATCAAAACACACATTTTCATTGTACATTCAAGAAATATACATCAAAACATACTCATTTTCATTGTACATTCAAGATATGTACATCAAAACATACACATTTTCATTGTACATTCAAGAAATGTACATCAAAACATACACATTTTCAGTGTACATTCAAGAAATGTACATCTAAAACATAGACATTTTGAGTGTACATTCAAGAAATATACATCAAAACATACACATTTTCATTGTATATACCAGAAATGTACATCAAAACATACACATTTTCATTGTACATTCAAGAAATGTACATCAAAACATACACATTTTCAGTGGACATTCAAGAAATATACATCAAAACATACACATTTTCAGGATACATTCGAGTAATATACATCAAAACATACACATTTTCATTGTATATACAAGAAATGTACATCAAAACATACACATTTTCAGTGTAAATTCAAGAAATATACATCAAAACATACACATTTTCATTGTACATACCAGAAATGTAGATCAAAACATACACATTTTCAGTGTACATTCAAGAAATATACATCAAAACATACACATTTTCATTGTATATACAAGAAATGTTCATAGTAGGGAGGTTGAGGGGAAGCTGGGCCACTTTTTTAGGGACAAGATGGCCGCCATGCGTAATCTAAGGATTATTAGGTAGGAGGATAGAAGGACGCAGGATGTAGGTGTTTGAAGGAATCTCTAGGGATGACTCTTAAGGTCTATAGCAGTGTATGTATGCTTATGAGCGTTCATGGTGCCTGAGTATGTCGTTCACTATATTGATGTATGCCACCTAACACAGGAGCTTTCTGATTTGATTGAATATATTACCCCAACATAATGTTACCTCACCCCACATTGCCTCACTAACCTAACCTAACCTATCCTAATCTAACCTAACCTAAGCCTCATACTTCTACTCTTCTAACCTATCTTAACCTAACCTAAGCTCCATACTTCTACATGGCTAACCTAACCTAACCCAGCTCCCACTATTTACTCCCGTCTTTGATAATTTAACCTAAGCCTCATACTTCTACTCGTCTAACCTATCCTAACCTAACCTAACCTATCCTAATCTAACATGGCCTAGCCTAACCTAAGATAGATCCTCTTATTATTATTTATTCTATTCTACTAACATGATACGTTTCTAGACATTCATTCTATCCTCTTATCATCTATCCTATTCCCTCCTCTGCTTATCTATTCTATCCTGTCATACGCTACCCTGATCTCCCTCTAGGAATTTCATAAACATTTTGATACTATTTTGAGTCCTCTGATAGATCTTTTTAAGCACTTTTAGCATATTCTTGATGCTTTCACAACATATTTAAGAATTTTTCAGACAATTTTCAGAATTATTCAGTCATTTTCAATCATTTTTAAGACGTTTCGCCCCATTTTGCTACAATTTTGCACCCTCTGTTAGATCGTTTAGACGCTTTAAGTATATTCATGCTGCTTTTTACAACATATTTAACAACTTTTCAGACAATTTTCAGAGTTATTCAGTCATTTTCATACATTTTTAAGACGTTTCGCTCCATTTTCCTGCAATTTTGCACCCTCTGTTAGATCTTTTAGACGCTTTTAGTATATTCAGGGCGCTTTTACAACATATTTAAGAATTTTTCAGAGTTATTCAGTCATTTTCATACATTTTTTAAGACGTTTCAACCCATTTTGCTAGAATTTTGCACCCTCTGTTAGATCGTTTAGACGCTTTAAGTATATTCATGCTGCTTTTTTACAACATATTTAACAACTTTTCAGACAATTTTCACAGTTATTCAATCATTTTCATACATTTTTAGGACATTTCACCCCATTTTACTGCTATTTGCACCCTCCTTTATAGAACTTTTAAACTTCCAGTAGAAGATGTCCTAACCATTGATGTTGAAGTTCTTATTACTGCTATTTTTGCCCTCTGTCACAGAATTTTATACAACTGTATGACTCTTTTGCTTGGTTCTGTATGTTCTGGGGGTAACATCTCGAACACACCGAGTAGTTTTTCTAAGTCTAACCCCACCTATTATGATCTAACCTGCTTTTAAAATGTTCTTTACAAATTTATTCAACATTGTTTTTTCTAGCCCTTTATAGAGCTTTAAAATATTACTAAAAGATGTTCTATCCGCTGATGTTGAAGTACTTATAGCTCAGTATTTTTAAGATATATTCAGCAATATCTTTGATAGTATTTTAACACAATCTTCTGTTTATATAAACTTAATCAGGGTATACTTACTTTAAGGTAGTAGGATAGACGCCTCTCCTCTTTTATCTGGGCTGGAGACCAGCACTAGAGTTAAAGTCTAGTGGCAGAGTTAACGCCTCCCTTTATAATTTCTATTTTTCTTCTTTCTTCGACAAGCATCGTGGGAAGCACGGAGAAGCCACGTGAGTAATTTTTTTATTTTTTCTTCTTTCTTCGTCAGACATCATCGGAGGCGTGGAGGAGTCAGTTGATTAAATTTTCATGTTCTACAGGAGACGTAATGGAGAAAATACTTATCTTGAGATCTAAGTCGCATTCTCTTACGTATGGGTTGCAACGTTGTAATGTCCGTACGCATACGTTGATATTCCATCGTCTGCAATTACTCTCTTGTCATCATGAGGCGACAGAGCTATTTTATTAGATTCAACTGTAGAAACATTATGAAGTTGGGATAGGATTAAGTTCATAGGCGTTCTTACGATTTTCAAAGTTGTAAGGCACTCCATATAGCTGTTGAAGCTGATGTATTGCCTAATGGCACTATGTTTTATGCCTTTGATCTTTTTTATCACAGAGCCATCAATATCGAGAGCATACATTTTAGGTCTAAGACCAACGAAACGGCGAATGATTTTACCACTTGCTTCATCTTTAAACTTTCCCAACACTTTCTTGTTTTTTGTAGAATAGCATATATGGTTAACAGGGTAATCCGCTGTATTCAGATGTTCAAGCATGCGTAATTTATCCTGGTATATATCAGCTGTAGTCACTCGATGGATGAAGGAATCTGTATCCGTATACAGCAGTTTAAGATTCTCAACTCCATAATATGGAAGTAACACATCGTATTGATACGAATACATTAGCGTCTTGGAAATGTCTAGGACACTCATGCCAATGTATATAGGCTTGTTGAACACTATTTTACGAGTAGCCATATGAACAGCTGCAAGATTAGGACCGTATATAGTTCGATCGATAAATGTAGGCTTAGCTATTAGTTTTTCTAATGTTTTGCTGTTTGCTACAAGACGTATATCCATACGATTACGAATATTTTCCATTGTTTTTCCGAACATCGCATTATTGAATAGTTTATAAAGGTCCTTCTCAAAATCATTTCTAGCTTGTTGTCGCAGACGGTTATTAAACTCGACGTAAGGTTTTAGCCAACACGACTGATGAAACTGAAGTGCTCGATGAATCTTTGTTAATAGTAGACCGTGACTAAGAGCTTGTTTCAAGGACATGTAATGTACCACATACTTCTTTCGGGATCCAAGATGGGCAATTAGTTTCTTTGAAGAGGATTCCCCCGGTTTCATACTCTCAGGCAGGAAGGGCAAATCATTATGAAGATCGTGGAGCTCGACAGGATATTCGACATCGACTTCTAAGATGTATCCAAGGGGGTCATCTTCCTTCAATAATTCCAGGTCTATGTCTTCAGGAGAAACCCATTTAAACCCTCCATAAGGAAGGGCCTTACACATTCCCCATCCATATTGGTTGTTTG
Source organism: Tenodera sinensis (assembly GCA_030765045.1). Taxonomy (NCBI): domain Eukaryota; kingdom Metazoa; phylum Arthropoda; class Insecta; order Mantodea; family Mantidae; genus Tenodera; species Tenodera sinensis. The sequence continues at coordinate 108,670,020 of CM060970.1, read as the reverse complement.
CATCTTCGTATGTAATAAACTGGGAAGGTTTACGAGAGTCATACTGTTCCATATATATGTTGTTAGCCTCCGCATACCGGTGAGAAACCTGACATAACCCTCCTCTTATGCCAGATTCAACCATGAGTAGCTGATCGTAATCAAGAAGCAATTCCAACTCGATTCCAGTATACAGCAGCATAGCATCCCATGTAAGTCCTGGAGAAGTAAAATAATGTCCAGGATCCACTTTATGAGTTTTCAGGGTTTGGTCTCTAAATGTCTCAAAGACATCCGCTAGGAGAAGAACATCCGAAATTAAGTACAAATCACTGTACTCGCCAAGGTTTCGGACGTTAAAGTGCTTCCACACGCTCAGAGCATGATCATAGTCCTCACTACTGATTTCTTCACTGTTTAACCTGTTGTAGAAGACATCCCTAGAAGGCAAACATGTATCGTTCAGGACATCCCACGACGTTACGTAATCATAGGGAAATACCCCCTTACGAGTCATCAAGCCAATATTCTCTGCTCCAAAGTACTTCGTTGTTTCAGGATGCGTTTCAAGGTTCTTTGCAAGCTTCTCCAAGCTCGTACTGAGGAAGCGGAAAGTATCCACAAATCTAAGTTTAATATCCCCAACATACTTGGAGAATGATATATAACTTTCCTCTGAATTTGGTATTACCTCCACTCTTTCGCTTGTGCAACCTAACTCCTTAACAATGAAATGAGAGTCATACCCACTAAGGTTATGCATGAAGACAGGTATATAATTAGGTATTTTACAAGCCAGGTTACATTTATTATGTAAAGATGCTCTATACATCCCGGAAACATGATCGTGATCGCGAACCTTCCAATTATCTTCTGTAAATTCATGTTCACACAGGTAGCATATTGTAGAAGCGTCAAATGATTCTTGTTCTTCAGCTGTAAGATTAAGAGGTTTAGCAGATTTGTATAAGTCACTAATTTTATTTGCCAGATCCATCAGGCATTCCATAAACTTCTGTGCAGCGTCAGGCCCTCGGTAAACATACGGCACAGTAGGAAGAGTTGTTTCTAGTTGTTCAACACTGGATGATGGCTTCACATAAACACAAAAGCTCATAGGAGAATGACTTTGATAGGGAGTTGTGTAGGAGGTTTCAGGGTTAGAGGAGCAGGTATGGAGGGGGGTGAGAATGCATTCAAAATCGGCGTAGATAACATAGGGCAGTTTCAACATCCTCTCAACATTCTTGAACTTAACGATAGAGTTATCCATTGTAGGCATAACGCACCTAGCAATGCCGTATTGTCTACATATTTCGCTGTGCTCTTGCAATTTTTCCATTCCACATCGTCCATGTTGGTCATCAAAATGACTGAAACATCTTTTACATACATAAATTCGTTCTTTATGTTTTGTTTTCTGCCCCCGAATAAGCTTCTCAAAATCCTTTATATACACATAATGATGTTTGGCAGCTGAATCACTCAACAGAAGAAGGTCGCGGTGATCAGATAATTCTTCGTCAACAACCTTTATGGGAAACACTTCACATTTATCATCAACTCCAAACACATTTATGGACATATTATTGAGTTTTTCAAATTTAGCGATTTCGCCCAAGCTCGTAGGAAACGAAACACATGAGAAATCATATTTTTCTTGGTAATCCTTGTACTTCCTTACACGCTGAGGTTTCTTTTGAATGAACTTAGCAAGCACAGCATACACAAAGCATTTCTCGTCACTATAGTTCTGAGGGTTTATACAGGCTTTTCTCGCGTCCAAAGATGACGGTAGAGGAATGTAGCTGCTTCCTCGAAGAAGATTATACTTGTTAATACGCAGTCGAACACCGTCAACACTCAGAAGAGCCCAATTACTACCTTTCAGCCTACTTTCTTCCATTTCAACACGAAGTTTCTCAAATTTCTTTTCCAAGATGGCGTTCATATCAGTTTCTAAAAACACAGGTTGATTACGTGTTTTGAAGGCTTTGTTAGTAGTGTCTCCAACGGCATTCACAAACTTACATTCAACCATAATGTTAATTTTCAAACTTTTATGAGCCCGCAGTTCCTTCTGAACAGCATGAATTATACGCTGTTTAGCCTGCTGCAGGTATGAATTTAAATCCTGACCTGCTGGACATTGGATGAAATATGATTTCAGCCGATCCTGAAAAGCCGTTTCATATTCTACAACATCATCTTCATCAGGAGACATTAACAATAATTTATGCTTAGTAGGTTCGAATTTGACTTTCTTAGCATCTTTAGCCCTGTCACAGCGTCCTTCATGTACATCCCTTCGATTTTCAGTACCGTAAACATCACCACAATGTCTACACTCGAAAAACTCACCACATATCAGCTCATGCCTCTTCTTATGGTAGTCGCGTAGAAAACTCTTTTCACATTTGCTACACCTATAATCTGGTATAGCACACGGAACCGATTGCATTACTCCACCATTCCACATCTTTATAATATGTAGTGCAACACTTGTAAATTATATAAGTCAATAAATGCTTATAGCACTTTCCACTAACTCGCCTTGATAACTTATCAAAGTTATTGAACGGTAATCTCGCTAAGAGAAGCTGATGTGCTCGACTCGAAGGATAATTACTGAATGACTATCTAAGCTCAAGCAAACCCTACTTATTCTGAAAGCATGCATCTCTCAGGGAACTACATAATTCAAGATCACGCTTGCAGCGACTCATAGCGGCTTCAATCAGTACTAAAACGCACATTCGACAGATTTTATACTCTTTATGATGGTAAATTATATATTAGCCCTCAAATTGTCATTATTTTTATGGTTTTCCACCATTTTTACATATGTTGGAACGAATCCGACAGAAACATTAAGACGCGAAACGGTTGTTATGTATCGTTTAAGTAACAAACACATTCCTCTCAACTGAACCCACCTTATAAACGACTACGCATTCAAGATTAAGTTTTGTATTTAAATGTATATAATCAGGAAACTAGGTGAGTCAAGATTAACTTGCTTCGTTTTTATTTGATAGTTCAACGTTAACATGCATTTCCCCCACATTTTTTAAAGTTTAAACAAGGTAAATGTTTATAATTTTAATACTTTCACGCAGACACTCACATACGCAGACACACACAGACACACACACAGACACACACCCATACACACAGACACACAAACACACACAGATACACAGACACAGACACACACACACATACACATACACACACATAAAACACACATACACAAACACACACAAACACACAGACACACGCATGCGCAGACACACACATACACAGACGCACACATACACAGACACGTACATACGCAGACACATACAGACACACACACAGACACACACACATACACACAGACACACACAGACACACACATAAAACACACACATACACACATACACACAGACACACACTCTCCATCACACATACACACACGCACACATGCAAACACACACCCAAACCACACACACATACATGCACAAACACACATGCACACGCATGCACACACACACAAACATACACATACAAACTCGCAGACACACACTCTCACACACACACACCCCAACCCACACACACACGCACTTGTACGCAAACACACTCACACACACATAGACGCACACTCACACTCACACACACATATATGCATACACATGCACACACACGCACAAAGATGTATAGCACACACACACATACACATACACACACACCCACACACACATACATGCTCACATACGCGCACAGACATACACGCACATACACACCAGCAAAAACGCACACATACACTCGCCCGTAAACACACACATACATGCACAAACACTACCCCTCACGTTTTACACTCACATGACATTCTCTACTCTCGTACTATAATTCAGACAAAATGTATGTTTCCAATATTCCACTAATATCATGGAAATATCTCCAAAAAAGATCCTACACCCGCAAACACACACACATACACATACACATACACAAACATGCATGCATACACACAAACACATACGCGCACAGACATACATGCACACACATACATGCACAAACACATACACTCTCCCACACACATACACACAAACACATACACACACCCCAACCCACACACACATGCACACACGCACACATACGCAAACACACACGCAAACACACACATTCACATACGCACAAAGATGCATAGCACACATACACATACACACACGCATGTACATACACGCACACTCACACACACACAGACACACACACACACACACACACACACGCGCGCGCAAAATTAAGACGTGAAACGGCGGTTATGTATCTTTAAGTAGCATTTCTTTTATCGATATCGGATGACAGTAATGGAACCATCTAAGCAATATTTAAACGCTTAAAAAAAACCAAATTTCTGCTATATTTCATCAAACCTTCCTATTTTTATGACCTTTTCTCGTCTTTTACGCACTTTGAAACGAATCCAATAGAAAAATTAAGACGCGAAACGGCGGTTATCTATCTTTAAGTAACATTACTTTTATCAATATCAGATGACTCACGATAATTCAAGATCACGATTGCAGCGACTCATAGCGGCTTCAATCAGTACTAAAACGCACATTCGACAGATTTTATACTCTTTATGATGGTAAATTAGCCCTCAAATTGTCATTATTTTTATGGTTTTCCACCATTTTTACATATGTTGGAACGAATCCGACAGAAACATTAAGACGCGAAACGGTTGTTATGTATCGTTTAAGTAACAAACACATTCCTCTCAACTGAACCCACCTTATAAACGTGTCCCAACAGGTAAAATCGTCACCATGTCATTAGTTGAGAAATCCCTAGCCTCAAACACAGGTGTCGACATTATAACCAAGCTGGTAAACCGTAAGAGCACACTCGAGAATGCTTTTAGACATCTAAGGACATATTTTCTCCATATTTTTACAGATACTTATAAATCATAGTACTTCTTCTTCTTCTTCTTCTTCTTGTTCTGGTTCTTCTTCTTCTGCTTCTTATTATTATTATTATTATATTCTCATTATCCTTCATGCTATCAAGAAATATACGCGTAATTTTGACGTTATTACCTTAAATATTAAATAAAATAACAGCATTCTCCGTCAATTATATCTAAACCGACTTTTTCCGTGTTATGCAAGATTTAAGCTTCTAGAATCAACACAAGCAATGTTTCTCTCAATAACAGCATTTTATAATTGATTTTGTAAGTAATAACACCAATTTAAACTTTATTACAGATCTCTAAGACCCTAGTTTGCAAAGTATTTAAATGGACCCTTAGAGATTCGAACTAGACCCCACAGTACAAAAGCTACCATTTTTATCAATAATTCAAGAGCAGATATTTAGCTGAAGTGTTTAACTTTTTATTTCATCACGCTAACTTTATTGATTCGCGAATAAATCGACTTTGAAGTAATTGCCCCGTCCCGGTAATCGAACTATGAGTCGTAGAGATAAAATTGTCTAGTATATCATTTTATATGCCAAGTTAGCCTAATTTGTCTTTGCATTACTATTCCAAGTGTAAAAATAGCGATATAGAGCAAATTTCAATAATTCTCCACAAGATAGGGATCGAACCTACGATACGTTAACTCTAGCATGTTATAAAATAATCGTCCTTAACAAGTATTATCATATAAAGTTTATTTCAGTCTTCCAACACAAGCGGTTCTCGAAATAATTAAATTTACCAAATCAGGATTGGAACCCAAGACTCCAGGATCCCGAGCATACCACAGAGGAAAGCTTATAACAATACCAATTTAATAAAATTTATTCGAAGATTTTATCACTAATAGTTTAGGAGTTATTCCAATAATAATTCATAATTTGCACGGGGATCGAACGCTAGGCCACCAACAATCTTCAAAATTAGACCAAGGATGCGTCGTTTTATTATAAGATAATTACCGTTTACCACATTTCGATATCTCATTTAGTTTAGGAGAAATCAAGCATAATAGAGTAGAGTAATAATAGCGCTTTCAAATCACACAAAGGGATGCCGCTAATTGGTTAATTGGTTAACAATGGGCGCTAATTGGATTACAAGTGTTTTCACACCTCTAAGCCACGCCCACCTGGCACGCGACCATGAATGACGTCACAGTCGAGCCCCTTAAACATGACGTCACATGAATGACGTCACATAATCGACCCTCTTAACGATGACGTCACAACCAGGACAATATTTTTAAAAATCACTCAAAGGGATGCCGCTAATTGTTTTTAAAACGCTATTATTACTCTACTCTATTATGCTTGATTTCTCCTAAACTAAATGAGATATCGAAATGTGGTAAACGGTAGTTATCTTATAATAAAACGACGCATCCTTGGTCTAATTTTGAAGATTGTTGGTGGCCTAGCGTTCGATCCCCGTGCAAATTATGAATTATTATTGGAATAACTCCTAAACTATTAGTGATAAAATCTTCGAATAAATTTTATTAAATTGGTATTGTTATAAGCTTTCCTCTGTGGTATGCTCGGGATCCTGAAGTCTTGGGTTCCAATCCTGATTTGGTAAATTTAATTATTTCGAGAACCGCTTGTGTTGGAAGACTGAAATAAACTTTATATGATAATACTTGTTAAGGACGATTATTTTATAACATGCTAGAGTTAACGTATCGTAGGTTCGATCCCTATCTTGTGGAGAATTATTGAAATTTGCTCTATATCGCTATTTTTACACTTGGAATAGTAATGCAAAGACAAATTAGGCTAACTTGGCATATAAAATGATATACTAGGCAATTTTATCTCTACAACTCATAGTTCGATTACCGGGACGGGGCAATTACTTCAAAGTCGATTTATTCGCGAATCAATAAAGTTAGCGTGATGAAATAAAAAGTTAAACACTTCAGCTAAATATCTGCTCTTGAATTATTGATAAAAATGGTAGCTTTTGTACTGTGGGGTCTAGTTCGAATCTCTAAGGGTCCATTTAAATACTTTGCAAACTAGGGTCTTAGAGATCTGTAATAAAGTTTAAATTGGTGTTATTACTTACAAAATCAATTATAAAATGCTGTTATTGAGAGAAACATTGCTTGTGTTGATTCTAGAAGCTTAAATCTTGCATAACACGGAAAAAGTCGGTTTAGATATAATTGACGGAGAATGCTGTTATTTTATTTAATATTTAAGGTAATAACGTCAAAATTACGCGTATATTTCTTGATAGCATGAAGGATAATGAGAATATAATAGTAATAATAATAAGAAGCAGAAGAAGAAGAACCAGAACAAGAAGAAGAAGAAGAAGAAGAAGTACTATGATTTATAAGTATCTGTAAAAATATGGAGAAAATATGTCCTTAGATGTCTAAAAGCATTCTCGAGTGTGCTCTTACGGTTTACCAGCTTGGTTATAATGTCGACACCTGTGTTTGAGGCTAGGGATTTCTCAACTAATGACATGGTGACGATTTTACCTGTTGGGACACGTTTATAAGGTGGGTTCAGTTGAGAGGAATGTGTTTGTTACTTAAACGATACATAACAACCGTTTCGCGTCTTAATGTTTCTGTCGGATTCGTTCCAACATATGTAAAAATGGTGGAAAACCATAAAAATAATGACAATTTGAGGGCTAATATATAATTTACCATCATAAAGAGTATAAAATCTGTCGAATGTGCGTTTTAGTACTGATTGAAGCCGCTATGAGTCGCTGCAATCGTGATCTTGAATTATCGTGAGTCATCTGATATTGATAAAAGTAATGTTACTTAAAGATAGATAACCGCCGTTTCGCGTCTTAATTTTTCTATTGGATTCGTTTCAAAGTGCGTAAAAGACGAGAAAAGGTCATAAAAATAGGAAGGTTTGATGAAATATAGCAGAAATTTGGTTTTTTTTAAGCGTTTAAATATTGCTTAGATGGTTCCATTACTGTCATCCGATATCGATAAAAGAAATGCTACTTAAAGATACATAACCGCCGTTTCACGTCTTAATTTTGCGCGCGCGTGTGTGTGTGTGTGTGTGTGTGTGTCTGTGTGTGTGTGAGTGTGCGTGTATGTACATGCGTGTGTGTATGTGTATGTGTGCTATGCATCTTTGTGCGTATGTGAATGTGTGTGTTTGCGTGTGTGTTTGCGTATGTGTGCGTGTGTGCATGTGTGTGTGGGTTGGGGTGTGTGTATGTGTTTGTGTGTATGTGTGTGGGAGAGTGTATGTGTTTGTGCATGTATGTGTGTGCATGTATGTCTGTGCGCGTATGTGTTTGTGTGTATGCATGCATGTTTGTGTATGTGTATGTGTATGTGTGTGTGTTTGCGGGTGTAGGATCTTTTTTGGAGATATTTCCATGATATTAGTGGAATATTGGAAACATACATTTTGTCTGAATTATAGTACGAGAGTAGAGAATGTCATGTGAGTGTAAAACGTGAGGGGTAGTGTTTGTGCATGTATGTGTGTGTTTACGGGCGAGTGTATGTGTGCGTTTTTGCTGGTGTGTATGTGCGTGTATGTCTGTGCGCGTATGTGAGCATGTATGTGTGTGTGGGTGTGTGTGTATGTGTATGTGTGTGTGTGCTATACATCTTTGTGCGTGTGTGCATGTGTATGCATATATGTGTGTGTGAGTGTGAGTGTGCGTCTATGTGTGTGTGAGTGTGTTTGCGTACAAGTGCGTGTGTGTGTGGGTTGGGGTGTGTGTGTGTGAGAGTGTGTGTCTGCGAGTTTGTATGTGTATGTTTGTGTGTGTGTGCATGCGTGTGCATGTGTGTTTGTGCATGTATGTGTGTGTGGTTTGGGTGTGTGTTTGCATGTGTGCGTGTGTGTATGTGTGATGGAGAGTGTGTGTCTGTGTGTATGTGTGTATGTGTGTGTTTTATGTGTGTGTCTGTGTGTGTCTGTGTGTATGTGTGTGTGTCTGTGTGTGTGTGTCTGTATGTGTCTGCGTATGTACGTGTCTGTGTATGTGTGCGTCTGTGTATGTGTGTGTCTGCGCATGCGTGTGTCTGTGTGTTTGTGTGTGTTTGTGTATGTGTGTTTTATGTGTGTGTATGTGTATGTGTGTGTGTCTGTGTCTGTGTATCTGTGTGTGTTTGTGTGTCTGTGTGTATGGGTGTGTGTCTGTGTGTGTGTCTGTGTGTGTCTGCGTATGTGAGTGTCTGCGTGAAAGTATTAAAATTATAAACATTTACCTTGTTTAAACTTTAAAAAATGTGGGGGAAATGCATGTTAACGTTGAACTATCAAATAAAAACGAAGCAAGTTAATCTTGACTCACCTAGTTTCCTGATTATATACATTTAAATACAAAACTTAATCTTGAATGCGTAGTCGTTTATAAGGTGGGTTCAGTTGAGAGGAATGTGTTTGTTACTTAAACGATACATAACAACCGTTTCGCGTCTTAATGTTTCTGTCGGATTCGTTCCAACATATGTAAAAATGGTGGAAAACCATAAAAATAATGACAATTTGAGGGCTAATATATAATTTACCATCATAAAGAGTATAAAATCTGTCGAATGTGCGTTTTAGTACTGATTGAAGCCGCTATGAGTCGCTGCAAGCGTGATCTTGAATTATGTAGTTCCCTGAGAGATGCATGCTTTCAGAATAAGTAGGGTTTGCTTGAGCTTAGATAGTCATTCAGTAATTATCCTTCGAGTCGAGCACATCAGCTTCTCTTAGCGAGATTACCGTTCAATAACTTTGATAAGTTATCAAGGCGAGTTAGTGGAAAGTGCTATAAGCATTTATTGACTTATATAATTTACAAGTGTTGCACTACATATTATAAAGATGTGGAATGGTGGAGTAATGCAATCGGTTCCGTGTGCTATACCAGATTATAGGTGTAGCAAATGTGAAAAGAGTTTTCTACGCGACTACCATAAGAAGAGGCATGAGCTGATATGTGGTGAGTTTTTCGAGTGTAGACATTGTGGTGATGTTTACGGTACTGAAAATCGAAGGGATGTACATGAAGGACGCTGTGACAGGGCTAAAGATGCTAAGAAAGTCAAATTCGAACCTACTAAGCATAAATTATTGTTAATGTCTCCTGATGAAGATGATGTTGTAGAATATGAAACGGCTTTTCAGGATCGGCTGAAATCATATTTCATCCAATGTCCAGCAGGTCAGGATTTAAATTCATACCTGCAGCAGGCTAAACAGCGTATAATTCATGCTGTTCAGAAGGAACTGCGGGCTCATAAAAGTTTGAAAATTAACATTATGGTTGAATGTAAGTTTGTGAATGCCGTTGGAGACACTACTAACAAAGCCTTCAAAACACGTAATCAACCTGTGTTTTTAGAAACTGATATGAACGCCATCTTGGAAAAGAAATTTGAGAAACTTCGTGTTGAAATGGAAGAAAGTAGGCTGAAAGGTAGTAATTGGGCTCTTCTGAGTTTTTGACGGTGTTCGACTGCGTATTAACAAGTATAATCTTCTTCGAGGAAGCAGCTACATTCCTCTACCGTCATCTTTGGACGCGAGAAAAGCCTGTATAAACCCTCAGAACTATAGTGACGAGAAATGCTTTGTGTATGCTGTGCTTGCTAAGTTCATTCAAAAGAAACCTCAGCGTGTAAGGAAGTACAAGGATTACCAAGAAAAATATGATTTCTCATGTGTTTCGTTTCCTACGAGCTTGGGCGAAATCGCTAAATTTGAAAAACTCAATAATATGTCCATAAATGTGTTTGGAGTTGATGATAAATGTGAAGTGTTTCCCATAAAGGTTGTTGACGAAGAATTATCTGATCACCGCGACCTTCTTCTGTTGAGTGATTCAGCTGCCAAACATCATTATGTGTATATAAAGGATTTTGAGAAGCTTATTCGGGGGCAGAAAACAAAACATAAAGAACGAATTTATGTATGTAAAAGATGTTTCAGTCATTTTGATGACCAACATGGACGATGTGGAATGGAAAAATTGCAAGAGCACAGCGAAATATGTAGACAATACGGCATTGCTAGGTGCGTTATGCCTACAATGGATAACTCTATCGTTAAGTTCAAGAATGTTGAGAGGATGTTGAAACTGCCCTATGTTATCTACGCCGATTTTGAATGCATTCTCACCCCCCTCCATACCTGCTCCTCTAACCCTGAAACCTCCTACACAACTCCCTATCAAAGTCATTCTCCTATGAGCTTTTGTGTTTATGTGAAGCCATCATCCAGTGTTGAACAACTAGAAACAACTCTTCCTACTGTGCCGTATGTTTACCGAGGGCCTGACGCTGCACAGAAGTTTATGGAATGCCTGATGGATCTGGCAAATAAAATTAGTGACTTATACAAATCTGCTAAACCTCTTAATCTTACAGCTGAAGAACAAGAATCATTTGACGCTTCTACAATATGCTACCTGTGTGAACATGAATTTACAGAAGATAATTGGAAGGTTCGCGATCACGATCATGTTTCCGGGATGTATAGAGCATCTTTACATAATAAATGTAACCTGGCTTGTAAAATACCTAATTATATACCTGTCTTCATGCATAACCTTAGTGGGTATGACTCTCATTTCATTGTTAAGGAGTTAGGTTGCACAAGCGAAAGAGTGGAGGTAATACCAAATTCAGAGGAAAGTTATATATCATTCTCCAAGTATGTTGGGGATATTAAACTTAGATTTGTGGATACTTTCCGCTTCCTCAGTACGAGCTTGGAGAAGCTTGCAAAGAACCTTGAAACGCATCCTGAAACAACGAAGTACTTTGGAGCAGAGAATATTGGCTTGATGACTCGTAAGGGGGTATTTCCCTATGATTACGTAACGTCGTGGGATGTCCTGAACGATACATGTTTGCCTTCTAGGGATGTCTTCTACAACAGGTTAAACAGTGAAGAAATCAGTAGTGAGGACTATGATCATGCTCTGAGCGTGTGGAAGCACTTTAACGTCCGAAACCTTGGCGAGTACAGTGATTTGTACTTAATTTCGGATGTTCTTCTCCTAGCGGATGTCTTTGAGACATTTAGAGACCAAACCCTGAAAACTCATAAAGTGGATCCTGGACATTATTTTACTTCTCCAGGACTTACATGGGATGCTATGCTGCTGTATACTGGAATCGAGTTGGAATTGCTTCTTGATTACGATCAGCTACTCATGGTTGAATCTGGCATAAGAGGAGGGTTATGTCAGGTTTCTCACCGGTATGCGGAGGCTAACAACATATATATGGAACAGTATGACTCTCGTAAACCTTCCCAGTTTATTACATACGAAGATGCAAACAACCAATATGGATGGGGAATGTGTAAGGCCCTTCCTTATGGAGGGTTTAAATGGGTTTCTCCTGAAGACATAGACCTGGAATTATTGAAGGAAGATGACCCCCTTGGATACATCTTAGAAGTCGATGTCGAATATCCTGTCGAGCTCCACGATCTTCATAATGATTTGCCCTTCCTGCCTGAGAGTATGAAACCGGGGGAATCCTCTTCAAAGAAACTAATTGCCCATCTTGGATCCCGAAAGAAGTATGTGGTACATTACATGTCCTTGAAACAAGCTCTTAGTCACGGTCTACTATTAACAAAGATTCATCGAGCACTTCAGTTTCATCAGTCGTGTTGGCTAAAACCTTACGTCGAGTTTAATAACCGTCTGCGACAACAAGCTAGAAATGATTTTGAGAAGGACCTTTATAAACTATTCAATAATGCGATGTTCGGAAAAACAATGGAAAATATTCGTAATCGTATGGATATACGTCTTGTAGCAAACAGCAAAACATTAGAAAAACTAATAGCTAAGCCTACATTTATCGATCGAACTATATACGGTCCTAATCTTGCAGCTGTTCATATGGCTACTCGTAAAATAGTGTTCAACAAGCCTATATACATTGGCATGAGTGTCCTAGACATTTCCAAGACGCTAATGTATTCGTATCAATACGATGTGTTACTTCCATATTATGGAGTTGAGAATCTTAAACTGCTGTATACGGATACAGATTCCTTCATCCATCGAGTGACTACAGCTGATATATACCAGGATAAATTACGCATGCTTGAACATCTGAATACAGCGGATTACCCTGTTAACCATATATGCTATTCTACAAAAAACAAGAAAGTGTTGGGAAAGTTTAAAGATGAAGCAAGTGGTAAAATCATTCGCCGTTTCGTTGGTCTTAGACCTAAAATGTATGCTCTCGATATTGATGGCTCTGTGATAAAAAAGATCAAAGGCATAAAACATAGTGCCATTAGGCAATACATCAGCTTCAACAGCTATATGGAGTGCCTTACAACTTTGAAAATCGTAAGAACGCCTATGAACTTAATCCTATCCCAACTTCATAATGTTTCTACAGTTGAATCTAATAAAATAGCTCTGTCGCCTCATGATGACAAGAGAGTAATTGCAGACGATGGAATATCAACGTATGCGTACGGACATTACAACGTTGCAACCCATACGTAAGAGAATGCGACTTAGATCTCAAGATAAGTATTTTCTCCATTACGTCTCCTGTAGAACATGAAAATTTAATCAACTGACTCCTCCACGCCTCCGATGATGTCTGACGAAGAAAGAAGAAAAAATAAAAAAATTACTCACGTGGCTTCTCCGTGCTTCCCACGATGCTTGTCGAAGAAAGAAGAAAAATAGAAATTATAAAGGGAGGCGTTAACTCTGCCACTAGACTTTAACTCTAGTGCTGGTCTCCAGCCCAGATAAAAGAGGAGAGGCGTCTATCCTACTACCTTAAAGTAAGTATACCCTGATTAAGTTTATATAAACAGAAGATTGTGTTAAAATACTATCAAAGATATTGCTGAATATATCTTAAAAATACTGAGCTATAAGTACTTCAACATCAGCGGATAGAACATCTTTTAGTAATATTTTAAAGCTCTATAAAGGGCTAGAAAAAACAATGTTGAATAAATTTGTAAAGAACATTTTAAAAGCAGGTTAGATCATAATAGGTGGGGTTAGACTTAGAAAAACTACTCGGTGTGTTCGAGATGTTACCCCCAGAACATACAGAACCAAGCAAAAGAGTCATACAGTTGTATAAAATTCTGTGACAGAGGGCAAAAATAGCAGTAATAAGAACTTCAACATCAATGGTTAGGACATCTTCTACTGGAAGTTTAAAAGTTCTATAAAGGAGGGTGCAAATAGCAGTAAAATGGGGTGAAATGTCCTAAAAATGTATGAAAATGATTGAATAACTGTGAAAATTGTCTGAAAAGTTGTTAAATATGTTGTAAAAAAGCAGCATGAATATACTTAAAGCGTCTAAACGATCTAACAGAGGGTGCAAAATTCTAGCAAAATGGGTTGAAACGTCTTAAAAAATGTATGAAAATGACTGAATAACTCTGAAAAATTCTTAAATATGTTGTAAAAGCGCCCTGAATATACTAAAAGCGTCTAAAAGATCTAACAGAGGGTGCAAAATTGCAGGAAAATGGAGCGAAACGTCTTAAAAATGTATGAAAATGACTGAATAACTCTGAAAATTGTCTGAAAAGTTGTTAAATATGTTGTAAAAAGCAGCATGAATATACTTAAAGCGTCTAAACGATCTAACAGAGGGTGCAAAATTGTAGCAAAATGGGGCGAAACGTCTTAAAAATGATTGAAAATGACTGAATAATTCTGAAAATTGTCTGAAAAATTCTTAAATATGTTGTGAAAGCATCAAGAATATGCTAAAAGTGCTTAAAAAGATCTATCAGAGGACTCAAAATAGTATCAAAATGTTTATGAAATTCCTAGAGGGAGATCAGGGTAGCGTATGACAGGATAGAATAGATAAGCAGAGGAGGGAATAGGATAGATGATAAGAGGATAGAATGAATGTCTAGAAACGTATCATGTTAGTAGAATAGAATAAATAATAATAAGAGGATCTATCTTAGGTTAGGCTAGGCCATGTTAGATTAGGATAGGTTAGGTTAGGTTAGGATAGGTTAGACGAGTAGAAGTATGAGGCTTAGGTTAAATTATCAAAGACGGGAGTAAATAGTGGGAGCTGGGTTAGGTTAGGTTAGCCATGTAGAAGTATGGAGCTTAGGTTAGGTTAAGATAGGTTAGAAGAGTAGAAGTATGAGGCTTAGGTTAGGTTAGATTAGGATAGGTTAGGTTAGGTTAGTGAGGCAATGTGGGGTGAGGTAACATTATGTTGGGGTAATATATTCAATCAAATCAGAAAGCTCCTGTGTTAGGTGGCATACATCAATATAGTGAACGACATACTCAGGCACCATGAACGCTCATAAGCATACATACACTGCTATAGACCTTAAGAGTCATCCCTAGAGATTCCTTCAAACACCTACATCCTGCGTCCTTCTATCCTCCTACCTAATAATCCTTAGATTACGCATGGCGGCCATCTTGCCCCTAAAAAAGTGGCCCAGCTTCCCCTCAACCTCCCTACTGTTCATCAAAACATACACATTTTCATTGTACATTCAAGAAATGTACATCAAAACATACACATTTTCAGTGTACATTCAAGAAATATACATCAAAACATACACATTTTCAGGATACATTCAAGAAATATACATCAAAACATACACATTTTCATTGTACATTCAAAAAATGTACATCAAAACATACACATTTCAATTGTACACTCAAGAAATGTACATCAAAACATACACATTTTCATTGTATATACAAGAAATGTATATCAGAACATACACATTTTCAGTGTACATTCAAGAATTGTACATCAAAACATACACATTTTCATTGTATACTCAAGAAATGTACATCAAAACATACACATTTTCAGTGTACATTCAAGCAATGTACATCAAAACATACACATTTTCATTGTATATACAAGAAATGTATATCAAAACATACTCATTTTCAGTGTACATTCAAGGAATGTACATCAAAACATACACATTTTCATTGTATATACAAGAAATGTACATCAAAACATACACATTTTCAGTGTACATTCAAGAAATGTACATCAAAACATGCACATTTTCATTGTACATTCAAGAAATATATATCAAAACATACACATTTTCAGTGTACATTCAAGAAATGTACATCAAAACATATACATTTTCATCGTATATACAAGAAATGTATATCAAAACATACACATTTTCAGTGTACATTCAAGAAATGTACATCAAAACAAACACATTTTCATTGTATATACAAGAAATGTACATCAAAACATACACATCTTCATTGTACACTAAAGAAATGTACATCAAAACATACACACTTTCAGTGTACATTCAAGAAATGTACAACAAAACATACACAATTTCATTGTACATTCAAGAAATGTACATCAAAACATACACATTTTCATTGCACATTCAAGAAATGTACATCAAAACATACACATTTTCATTGTAAACTCAAGAAATGTACATCAAAACGTACACATTTTAATTGTACACTCAAGAAATGTACATCAAAACATACACATTTTCATTGTACATTCAAGAAATGTATATCAAAACATACACATTTTCATTGTACATACCGGAAATGTACATCAAAACATACACATTTTCAGTGTATATTCAAGAAATATACATCAAAACATACACATTTTCATTGTATATACCAGAAATGTACATCAAAACATACACACTTTCATTGTATATACCAGAAATGTACATCAAAACATACACATTTTGACTGTACATTCTAGAAATATACATCAAAACATACACATTTTCATTGTATATACAAGAAATGTATATCAAAGCATACACATTTTCAGTGTACATTCAAGAAATGTACATCAAAACATACACATTTTCATTGTACATTCAAGAAATATATATCAAAACATACACATTTTCAGTGTACATTCAAGAAATGTAGATCAAAACATACACATTTTCATTGTATATACAAGAAATATACATCAAAACATACACATTTTCATTGTATATACAAGAAATGTACATCAAAACATACACATTTTCAGTGTACATTCAAGAAATGTACATCAAAACATACACATTTTAAGTGTACATTCAAGAAATATACATTAAAGCATACACATTTTCATTGTATATACCAGAAATGTACATCAAAACATACACATTTTCATTGTATACTCAAGAAATGTACATCAAAACATACACATTTTCAGTGTACATTCAAGAAATGTACATCAAAACATACACATTTTCATTGTATATACAAGAAATGTACATCAAAACATACACATTTTCAGTGTACATTCAAGAAATGTACATCATAACATACACATTTTCATCGTACACTCAAGAAATGTACATCAAAACATACACATTTTCATTGTACATTCAAGAAATGTACATCAAAACATACACATCTTCAGTGTACATTCAAGAAATATACATCAAAACATACACATTTTCATTGTATATACCAGAAATGTACATCAAAACATACACATTTTCATTGTACATTCAAGAAATGTACATCAAAACATACACATTTTCATTGTACACTCAAGAAATGTACATCAAAACATACACATTTTCATTGTACATTCAAGAAATGTATATCAAAACATACACATTTTCATTGTACATTCAAGAAATGTACATCAAAACATACACATTTTCATTGTATATACCAAAAATGTACATCAAAAGATACACACTTTCATTGTATATACAAGAAATGTACACCAAAACATACACATTTTCATTGTATATACAAGAAATGTACACCAAAACATACACATTTTCATTGCACATTCAAGAAATGTACATCAAAACATACACATTT
Organism: Tenodera sinensis; assembly: GCA_030765045.1. NCBI lineage: Eukaryota > Metazoa > Arthropoda > Insecta > Mantodea > Mantidae > Tenodera > Tenodera sinensis. The sequence goes on along the minus strand of CM060970.1, from coordinate 108,652,274 downwards.
TCATTGTACATTCAAGAAATATACATCAAAACATACACATTTTCATTGTACATTCAAGAAATGTACATCAAAACATACACATTTTCATTGTACATTCAAGAAATGTACATCAAAACATAGACATTTTGAGTGTACATTCAAGAAATATACATCAAAACATACACATTTTCATTGTATATACCAGAAATGTACATCAAAACATACACATTTTCATTGTACATTCAAGAAATATAAATCAAAACATACACATTTTCAGTGTACATTCAAGAAATATACATCAAAACATACACATTTTCATGATACATTCAAGAAATATACATCAAAACATACACATTTTCATTTTATATACAAGAAATGTACATCAAAACATACACATTTTGAGTGTAAATTCAAGAAATATACATCAAAACATACACATTTTCATTGTACATACCAGAAATGTACATCAAAACATACACATTTTCAGTGTACATTCAAGAAATATACATCAAAACATACACATTTTCATTGTATATACCAGAAATGTACATCAAAACATACACATTTTCATTGTACATTCAAGAAATGTACATCAAAACATACACATTTACAGTGTACATTCAAGAAATATACATCAAAACATACACATTTTCACGATACATTTAAGAAATATACATCAAAACATACACATTTTCATTGTATATACAAGAAATGTACACCAAAACATACACATTTTCATTGTATATACAAGAAATCTACACCAAAACATACACATTTTCATTGTACATTCAAGAAATGTACATCAAAACATACACATTTTCAGGATACATTCAAGAAATATACATCAAAACATACACATTTTCATTGTATATACAAGAAATGTACATCAAAGCTTACACATTTTGAGTGTACATTCAAGAAGTATACATCAAAACATTAACATTTTCATTGTATATACCAGAAATGTACATTAAAACATACACATTTTCATTGTATATACCAGAAATGTACATCAAAACATACACATTTTCATTCTATATACCAGAAATGTACATCCAAACATACTCATTTTCATTGTATATACAAGAAATGTACACCAAAACATACTCATTTTCAGTGTACATTCAAGAAATGTACATCAAAATATACACATTTACAGTGTACAATCAAGAAATGTAAATTTAGGACATACAAATTTTGAGTGTACATTCAAGAAATATACATCAAAACATACACATTTGCATTGTATATACCAGAAATGTACATCAAAACATACACATTTTCATTGTACATTCAAGAAACGTACATCAAAACATACACATTTTCAGTGTACCTTCAAGAAATATACATCAAAACATACAAATTTTCAGGGTACATTCATGAAATATACATCAAAACATACACATTTTCATTGTATATACAAGAAATGGACATCAAAACATACACATTTTGAGTGTACATTCAAGAAATATACATCAGAACATACACATTTTCATTCTATATACCAGAAATGTACATCAAAACATACACATTTTCATTGTATATTCAAGAAATGTACATCAAAACATACACATTTTGAGTGTACATTCAAGAAATATACATTAAAGCATACACATTTTCATTGTATATATCAGAAATGTACATCAAAACATACACATTTTCATTGTACATTCAAGAAATGTACATCAAAACATACACATTTTGAGTGTACATTCAAGAAATATACATCAAAACATACACATTTTCATTGTATATACCAGAAATGTACATCAAAGCATACACATTTGCATTGTACATTCAAGAAATGTACATCAAAACATACACATTTTGAGTGTACATTCAAGAAATATACATCAAAAGATACACATTTTGATTGTATATACCAGAAATGTACATCAAAACATACACATTTTGACTGCACATTCTAGAAATAAACATCAAAACATACATATTTGCATTGTATATACCAGAAGTGCACATCAAAACATACACATTTTCATTGTACATTCAAGAACTGTACATCAAAACATACACATTTTCAGTGTACATTCAAGAAATGTACATTAAAACATACACATTTTCAGTGTACATTCAAGAAATGTACATCAAAACATACACATTTTCATTGAATATACAAGAAATGTACATCAAAACATACACATTTTCATTGTATATACAAGAAATGTATATCAAAACATACACATTTTCAGTGTACATTCAAGAAATGTACATCAAAACATACACATTTTCATTGTATACTCAAGAAATGTACATCAAAACATACACATTTTCAGTGTACATTCAAGAAATGTACATCAAAACATACACATTTTCATTGTATATACAAGTAATGTATATCAAAACATACTCATTTTCCGTGTACATTCAAGAAATGTACATCAAAACATACACATTTTCATTGTATATACAAGAAATGTACATCAAAACATACACATTTTCATTGTACATTCAAGAAATGTACATCAAAACATACACATTTTGAGTGTACATTCAAGAAATATACATCAAAAGATACACATTTTCATTGTATATACCAGAAATGTACATCAAAACATACACATTTTGACTGCACATTCTAGAAGTATACATCAAAACATACACATTTTCATTGTATATACCAGAAATGCACATCAAAACATACACATTTTCATTGTATATACAAGAAATGAATATCAAAACATAGACATTTTCAGTGTACATTCAAGAAATGTACATCAAAACATACACATTTTCATTGTATATACAAGAAATGTACATCAAAACATACACATTTTCAGTGTACATTCAAGAAATGTACATCATAACATACACATTTTCATCGTACACTCAAGAAATGTACATCAAAACATACACATTTTCATTGTACATTCAAGAAATGTACATCAAAACATACACATTTTCAGTGTACATTCAAGAAATGTACATCTAAAACATACACATTTTGAGTCTACATTCAAGAAATATACATCAAAACATACACATTTTCATTGTATATACCAGAAATGTACATCAAAACATACACATTTTCATTGTACATTCAAGAAATGTGCATCAAAACATACACATTTTCAGTGTACATTCAAGAAATATACATCAAAACATACACATTTTCAGGATACATTCAAGAAATATACATCAAAACATACACATTTTCATTGTATATACAAGAAATGTACATCAAAACATACACATTTTGAGTGTAAATTCAAGAAATATACATCAAAACATACACATTTTTATTGTACATACCAGAAATGTACATCAAAACATACAATTTTTCAGTGTACATTCAAGAAATATACATCAAAACATACACATTTTCAGTGTACATTCAAGAAATGTACATCTAAACATACACATTTTCATTGTATATACAAGAAATGTACACCAAAACATACACATTTTCATTGTACATTCAAGAAATGTATATCAAAACATACACATTTTCAGTGTACATTCAAGAAATGTACATCAAAACATACACATTTTCAGGATACATTCAAGAAATATACATCAAAACATACACATTTTCATTGTATATACAAGAAATGTACATCAAAACATACACATTTTGAGTGTAAATTCAAGAAATATACATCAAAACATACACATTTTCATTGTACATACCAGAAATGTACATCAAAACATACACATTTTCAATGTACATTCAAGAAATATACATCAAAACATACACATTTTCATTGTATGTACCAGAAATGTACATCAAAACATACACATTTTGAGTGTAAATTCAAGAAATATACATCAAAACATACACATTTTTATTGTACATACCAGAAATGTACATCAAAACATAAACATTTTCAGTGTACATTCAAGAAATATACATCAAAACATACACATTTTCAGTGTACATTCAAGAAATGTACATCTAAACATACACATTTTCATTGTATATACAAGAAATGTACACCAAAACATACACATTTTCATTGTACATTCTAGAAATGTATATCAAAACATACACATTTTCAGTGTACATTCAAGAAATGTACATCAAAACATACACATTTTGAGTGTACATTCAAGAAATATACATTAAAGCATACACATTTTCATTGTATATACCAGAAATGTACATCAAAACATACACATTTTCATTGTACATTCAAGAAATGTACATCAAAACATACACATTTTGAGTGTACATTCAAGAAATATACATCAAAACATACACATTTTCATTGTATATACCAGAAATGTACATCAAAACATACACATTTTCATTGTATATTCAAGAAACGTACATCAAAACATACACATTTTCAGTGTACCCTCAAGAAATGTACATCAAAACATACACATTTTCAGGATACATTCAAGAAATATACATCAAAACATACACATTTTCATTGTATATACAAGAAATGTACATCAAAACATACACATTTTGAGTGTAAATTCAAGAAATATACATCAAAACATACACATTTTCATTGTACATACCAGAAATGTACATCAAAACATACACATTTTGTTTGTATATACCAGAAATGTACATCAAAACATACACATTTTCATTGTATATAACAGAAATGTACATCAAAACATACACATTTTCATTGTATATACAAGGAATGTACACCAAAACATACACATTTTCATTGTATATACAAGAAATGTACACCAAAACATACACATTTTCATTGTACATTCAAGAAATGTATATCAAAACATACACATTTTCAGTGTACATTCAAGAAATGTACATCAAAACATACACATTTTCATTGTACATTCAAGAAATGTACATCAAAACATACTCATTTTCAGTGTACATTCAAGAAATGTACATCAAAATATACACATTTTCAGTGTACAATCAAGAAATGTACATCTAAGACATACACATTTTGAGTGTACAGTCAAGAAATATACATCAAAACATACACATTTTCATTGTATATACCATAAATGTACATCAAAACATACACATTTTCATTGTATATTCAAGAAACGTACATCAAAACATACACATTTTCAGTGTACCCTCAAGAAATATACATCAAAACATACACATTTGCAGGGCACATTCAAGATATATACATCAAAACATACACATTTTCATTGTATATACAAGAAATGTACATCAAAACATACACATTTTCAGTGTACATTCAAGAAATGTACATCAAAACATACACATTTTAAGTGTACATTCAAGAATTATACATTAAAGCATACACATTTTCATTGTATATACCAGAAACGTACATCAAAACATACACATTTTCATTGTATACTCAAGAAATGTACATCAAAACATACACATTTTCAGTGTACATTCAAGAAATGTACATCAAAACATACACATTTTCATTGTATATACAAGAAATGTACATCAAAACATACACATTTTCAGTGTACATTCAAGAAATGTACATCATAACATACACATTTTCATCGTACACTCAAGAAATGTACATCAAAACATACACATTTTCATTGTACATTCAAGAAATGTACATCAAAACATACACATCTTCAGTGTACATTCAAGAAATATACATCAAAACATACACATTTTCATTGTATATACCAGAAATGTACATCAAAACATACACATTTTCATTGTACATTCAAGAAATGTACATCAAAACATACACATTTTCATTGTACATTCAAGAAATGTGCATCAAAACATACACATTTTCAGTGTACATTCAAGAAATATACATCAAAACATACACATTTTCAGGATACATTCAACAAATATACATCAAAACATACACATTTTCATTGTATTTACAAGAAATGTACATCAAAACATACACATTTTCATTGTACATACCAGAAATGTACATTCAAACATACCCATTTTCAGTGTATATTCAAGAAATATACATCCAAACATACACATTTTCATTGTATATACCAGAAATGTACATCAAAACATACACATTTTCATTGTATATACCAGAAAAGTACATCAAAACATACACATTTTGACTGTACATTCTAGAAATATACATCAAAACATACACACTTTCATCGTATATACCAGAAATGCACATCAAAACATACACATTTTCATTGTACATTCAAGAAATGTACATCAAAACATACACATTTTCAGTGTACATTCAAGAAATATACATCAAAACATACACATTTTCAGGATACATTCAAGAAATATACATCAAAACATACACATTTTCATTGTACATACCAGAAATGTACATCAAAACATACACATTTTCAGTGTACATTCAAGAAATGTACATCAAAACATACACATTTTCATTGTATATACCAGAAATGTACATCAAAACATACACATTTTCATTGTATATACCAGAAATGTACATCAAAACATACACATTTTGACTGTACATTCTAGAAATATACATCAAAACATACAAATTTTCATTGTATATACCAGATATGCACATCAAAACATACACATTTTCATTGTATATACAAGAAATGTATATCAAAACATACACATCTTCAGTGTACATTCAAGAAATGTACATTAAAACATACACATTTTCATTGTATACTCAAGAAATGTACATCAAAACATACACATTTTCAGTGTACATTCAAGAAATGTACATCAAAACATACACATTTTCATTGTATATACAAGAAATGTATATCAAAACATACTCATTTTCAGTGTACATTCAAGAAATGTACATCAAAACACACACATTTTCATTGTACATTCAAGAAATGTACATCAAAACATACACATTTTCAGGGTACATTCAAGAAATATACATCAAAACATACACATTTTCAGGATACATTCAAGAAATATACATCAAAGCATACACATTTTCATTGTATATACAAGAAATGTACATCAAAACATACACATTTTGAGTGTAAATTCAAGAAATATACATCAAAACATACACACTTTCATTGTACATACCAGAAATGTACATCAAAACATACACATTTTCAGTGTACATTCAAGAAATATACATCAAAACATACACATTTTCATTGTATATACCAGAAATGTACATTAAAACATACACATTTTCATTGTATATACCAGAAATGCACATCAAAACATACACATTTTCATTGTACATTCAAGAAATGTACATCAAAACATACACATTTCCAGTGTACATTCAAGAAATATACATCAAAACATACACATTTTCAGGATACATTCAAGAAATATACATCAAAACATACACATCTTCATTGTATATACAAGAAATGTACATCAAAACATACACATTTTGAGTGTAAATTCAAGAAATATACATCAAAACATACACATTTTCAGTGTACATTCAAGAAATATACATCAAAACATACACATTTTCATTGTATATACCAGAAATGTACTTCAAAACATACACATTTTCATTGTATATATCAGAAATAAACATCAAAACATACACATTTTGACTGTACATTCTAGAAATATACATCAAAACATACACATTTTCAGTGTACATTCAAGAAATATATATCAAAACATACACATTTTCAGTGTACATTCAAGAAATGTACATCAAAACACATACATTTTCATTGTATATACAAGAAATGTATATCAAAACATACACATTTTCAGTGTACATTCAAGAAATGTACATCAAAACATACACATTTTCATTGTATATACAAGAAATGTACATCAAAACATACACATCTTCATTGTACACTAAAGAAATGTACATCAAAACATACACACTTTCAGTGTACATTCAAGAAATGTACATCAAAACATAAACATTTTCATTGTACATTCAAGAAATGTACATCAAAAGATACACATTTTCATTGTACACTCAGGAAATGTACATCAAAACATACAAATTTTCATTGTATACTCAAGAAATGTACTTTTCAGTGTACATTCAAGAAATGTATATCAAAACATACACTTTTTCATTGTATATACCAGAAATGTACATCAAAACATACAAATTTTCATTGTGCATTCAAGAAATGTACATCAAAACATACACATTTTCATTGTACATTCAAGAAATATACATCAAAACATACACATTTTCAATGTACATTCAAGAAATGTACATCAAAACATACACATTTTCAATGTATATACCAAAAATGTACATCAAAACATACACATTTTCATTGTATATACAAGAAATGTACACCAAAACATACACATTTTCATTGTATATACAAGAAATGTACACCAAAACATACACATTTTCATTGCACATTCAAGAAATGTACATCAAAACACACATTTTCATTGTACATTCAAGAAATATACATCAAAACATACACATTTTCATTGTACATTGAAGATATGTACATCAAAACATACACATTTTCATTGTACTTTCAAGAAATATACATCAAAACATACACATTTTCAGTGTACATTCAGGAAATGTACATCTAAAACATACACATTTTGAGTGTACATTCAAGAAATATACATCAAAACATACACATTTTCATTGTATATACCAGAAATGTACATCAAAACATACACATTTTCATTGTACATTCAAGAAATGTACATCAAAACATACACATTTTCAGTGGACATTCAAGAAATATACATCAAAACATACACATTTTCAGGATACATTCGAGTAATATACATCAAAACATACACATTTTCATTGTATATACAAGAAATGTATTTCAAAACATACACATTTTGAGTGTAAATTCAAGAAATATACATCAAAACATACACATTTTCATTGTACATACCAGAAATGTACATCAAAACATACACATTTTCAGTGTACATTCAAGAAATATACATCAAAACATACACATTTTCAGTGTACATTCAAGAAATATACATCAAAACAAACACATTTTCAGGATACATTCAAGAAATATACATCAAAACATACACATTTTCATTGTACATTAAAAAAATGTACATCAAAACATACACATTTCAATTGTACACTCAAGAAATGTACATCAAAACATACACATTTTCATTGTATATACAAGAAATGTATATCAGAACATACACATTTTCAGTGTACATTCAAGAATTGTACATCAAAACATACACATTTTCATTGTATACTCAAGAAATGTACATCAAAACATACACATCTTCAGTGTACATTCAAGCAATGTACATCAAAACATACACATTTTCATTGTATATACAAGAAATGTATATCAAAACATACTCATTTTCAGTGTACATTCAAGAAATGTACATCAAAACATACACATTTTCATTGTATATACAAGAAATGTACATCAAAACATACACATTTTCAGTGTACATTCAAGAAATGTACATCAAAACATGCACATTTTCATTGTACATTCAAGAAATATATATCAAAACATACACATTTTCAGTGTACATTCAAGAAATGTACATCAAAACATATACATTTTCATCGTATATCAAAGAAATGTATATCAAAACATACACATTTTCAGTGTACATTCAAGAAATGTACATCAAAACAAACACATTTTCATTGTATATACAAGAAATGTACATCAAAACATACACATCTTCATTGTACACTAAAGAAATGTACATCAAAACATACGCACTTTCAGTGTACATTCAAGAAATGTACAACAAAACATACACATTTTCATTGTACATTCAAGAAATGTACATCAAAACATACACATTTTCATTGCACATTCAAGAAATGTACATCAAAACATACACATTTTCATTGTACACTCAAGAAATGTACATCAAAACATACACATTTTAATTGTACACTCAAGAAATGTATATCAAAACATACACATTTTCATTGTACATACCAGAAATGTACATCAAAACATACACATTTTCAGTGTATATTCAAGAAATATACATCAAAACATACACATTTTCATTGTATATACCAGAAATGTACATCAAAACATACACACTTTCATTGTATATACCAGAAATGTACATCAAAACATACACATTTTGACTGTACATTCTAGAAATATACATCAAAACATACACATTTTCATTGTATATACAAGAAATGTATATCAAAGCATACACATTTTCAGTGTACATTCAAGAAATGTACATCAAAACATACACATTTTCATTGTACATTCAAGAAATATATATCAAAACATACACATTTTCAGTGTACATTCAAGAAATGTAGATCAAAACATACACATTTTCATTGTATATACAAGAAATGTATATCAAAACATACTCATTTTCAGTGTACATTCAAGAAATGTACATCATAACATACACACTTTCATTGTATATACAAGAAATGTACATCAAAACATACACATTTTCAGTGTACATTCAAGAAATGTACATCATAACATACACATTTTCATCGTACACTCAAGAAATGTACATCAAAACATACACATTTTCATTGTACATTCAAGAAATGTACATCAAAACATACACATTTTCATTGTACATTCAAGAAATGTACATCAAAACATACACATTTTCATTGTACACTCAAGAAATGTACATCAAAACATACACATTTTCATTGTACACTCAAGAAATGTAGATCAAAACATACACATTTTCATTGTACATTCAAGAAATGTACATCAAAACATACACATTTTCATTGTACATTCAAGAAATGTACATCAAAACATACACATTTTCATTGTACATTCAAGAAATGTACATCATAAGATACACATTTTCATTGTACACTCAAGAAATGTACATCAAAACATACACATTTTCATTGTATACTCAAGAAATGTATATCAAAACATACTCATTTTCAGTGTACATTCAATAAATGTACATCAAAACATACACATTTTCATTGTATATACCAAAAATGTACATCAAAAAATACACATTTTCATTGTATATACAAGAAATGTAAAACAAAACATACACATTTTCATTGTATATACAAGAAATGTACACCAAAACATACACATTTTCATTGCACATTCAAGAAATGTACTTCAAAACACACATTTTCATTGTACATTCAAGAAATATACATCAAAACATACACATTTTAATTGTACATTCAAGATATGTACATCAAAACATACACATTTTCATTGTACATTCAAGAAATGTACATCAAAACATACACATTTTCAGTGTACATTCAAGAAATGTACATCTAAAACATACACATTTTGAGTGTACATTCAAGAAATATACATCAAAACATACACATTTTCATTGTATATACCAGAAATGTACATCAAAATATACACATTTTCATTGTACATTCAAGAAATGTACATCAAAACATACACATTTTCAGTGTACATTCAAGAAATATACATCAAAACATACACATTTTTAGGATACATTCGAGAAATATACATCAAAAAATACACATTTTCATTGTATATACAAGAAATGTACATCAAAACATACACATTTTTAGGATACATTCGAGAAATATACATCAAAACATACACATTTTCATTGTACATTCAAGAAATGTACATCAAAACATACACATTTCAATGGTACACTCAAGAAATGTATATCAAAACATACACATTTTCATTGTATACTCAAGAAATGTACATCAAAACATACACATTTTCAGTGTACATTCAAGCAATGTACATCAAAACATACACATTTTCATTGTATATACAAGAAATGTATATCAAAACATACTCATTTTGAGTGTACATTCAAGAAATGTACATCAAAACATACACATTTTCATTGTATATACAAGAAATGTACATCAAAACATACACATTTTCATTGTATATACAAGAAATGTACACCAAAACATACACAATTTCATTGTACATTCAAGAAATGTATATCAAAACATACACATTTTCAGTGTACATTCAAGAAATGTACATCAAAACATACACATTTTCATTGTATACTCAAGAAATGTACATCAAAACATACTCATTTTCAGTGTATATTAAAGAAATGTACATCAAAATATACACATTTTTAGTGTACATTCAAGAAATGTACATCAAAACATACACATTTTCATTGTATACTCAAGAAATGTACATCAAAACATACACATTTTCAGTGTACATTCAAGCAATGTACATCAAAACATACACATTTTCAGTGTACAATCAAGAAATGTACATACACATTTTGAGTGTACATCCAAGAAATATACATCAAAACATACACAGTTTCATTGTATATACCAGAAATGTACATGAAAACATACACATTTTCATTGTACATTCAAGAAACGTACATCAAAACATACACATTTTCAGTGTACCTTAAGAAATATACATCAAAACATTCACATTTTCAGGGTACATTCAAGAAATATACATCAAAACATACACATTTTCATTGTATATACAAGAAATGGACATCAAAACATACACATTTTCATTGTACATTCAAGAAATGTACATCAAAACATACACATTTTAAGTGTACATTCAAGAAATATACATCAAAACATACACATTTTCATTGTATATACCAGAAATGTACATCAAAGCATACACATTTTCATTGTACATTCAAGAAATGTACATCAAAACATACACACTTTGAGTGTACATTCAAGAAATATACATCAAAAGATATACATTTTCATTGTATATACCAGAAATGTACATCAAAACATACACAATTTGACTGTACATTCTAGATATATACATCAAAACATACACATTTTCATTGTATATACCAGAAATGCGCATCAAAACATACACATTTTCATTGTACATTCAAGAACTGTACATCAAAACATACACATTTTCAGTGTACATTCAAGAAATGTACATCAAAACATACACATTTTCAGTGTACATTCAAGAAATGTACATCAAAACATACACATTTTCATTGTATATACAAGTAATGTGTATCAAAACATACTCATTTTCAGTGTACATTCAAGAAATGTACATCAAAACATACACATTTTCATTGTATATACAAGAAATGTACATCAAAACATACACATTTTGACTGTACATTCTAGAAATATACATCAAAACATACACATTTTCATTGTATATACCAGAAATGCACATCAAAACATACACATTTTCATTGTACATTCAAGAACTGTACATCAAAACATACACATTTTCAGTGTACATTCAAGAAATGTACATCAAAACATACACATTTTCAGTGTACATTCAAGAAATGTACATCAAAACATACACATTTTCATTGTATATACAAGTAATGTGTATCAAAACATACTCATTTTCAGTGTACATTCAAGAAATGTACATCAAAACATACACATTTTCATTGTATATACAAGAAATGTACATCAAAACATACACATTTTGAATGTAAATTCAAGAAATGTACATCAAAACATATACATTTTCTTTGTATATACAAGAAATGTATATCAAAACATACACATTTTGAGTGTAAATTCAAGAAGTATACATCAAAACATACACATTTTCATTGTACACTAAAGAAATGTACATCAAAACATACACACTTTCATTGTACACTCAAGAGATGTACATCAAAACCTACACATTTTCATTGTACATTCAAGAAATGTATATCAAAACATACACATTTTCATTGTACATTCAAGAAATGTACATCAAAACATACACATTTTCATTGTACACTCAAGAAATGTACATCAAAACATACACATTTTCATTGTACACTCAAGAGATGTACATCAAAACCTACACATTTTCATTGTACATTCAAGAAATGTATATCAAAACATACACCTTTTCAGTGTACATTCAAGAAATGAACATCAAAACATACACATTTTCATTGTATATACAAGAAATGTACATCAAAACATACACATTTTCAGTGTAAATTCAAAAATATACATCAAAACATACACACTTTCATTGTACATACCAGAAATGTACATCAAAACATACACATTTTCAGTGTACATTCAAGAAATATACATCAAAACATACACATTTTCAGTGTACATTCAAGAAATGTACATCAAAACATACACATTTTCATTGTACACTCAAGAAATGTACATCAAAACATACAGATTTTCATTGTACACTCAAAAAAGGAACATCAAAACATACACATTTTCATTGTACATTCAAGAAATGTATATCAAAACATACACATTTTCATTGTACATTCAAGAAATGTACATCAAAGCATAGACATTTTCATTGTACATTCAAGAAATGTACATCAAAACATACACATTTTCATTGTACATTCAAGAAATGTACATCAAAACATACACATTTTCATTGTACACTCAAGAAATGTACATCAAAACATACAGATTTTCATTGTACACTCAAAAAAGGAACATCAAAACATACACATTTTCATTGTACATTCAAGAAATGTATATCAAAACATACACATTTTCATTGTACATTCAAGAAATGTACATCAAAGCATAGACATTTTCATTGTACATTCAAGAAATGTACATCAAAACATACACATTTTCATTGTACATTCAAGAAATGTACATCAAAACATACACATTTTCATTGTACACTCAAGAAATATACATCAAAACATACACATTTTCATTGTATACTCAAGAAATGTACATCAAAACATACACATTTTCAGTGTACATTCAAGAAATGTACATCAAAACATACACAATTTCATTGTATATACCAGAAATGTACATCAAAACATACACACTTTCATTGTAGATTCAAGAAATGTACATCAAAACATACACATTTTCATTGTACATTCAAGAAATATACATCAAAACATACACATTTTCAGTGTACATTCATGAAATGTACATCAAAACATACACATTTTCATTGTATATACCAAAAATGTACATCAAAACATACACATTTTCATTGTATATACAAGAAATGTACACCAAAACATACACATTTTCATTGTATATACAAGAAATATACACCAAAACATACACATTTTCATTGCACATTTAAGAAATGTACATCAAAACATACACATTTTCATTGTACATTCAAGAAATATACATCAAAACATACACATTTTCATTGTACATTCAAGAAATGTACATCAAAACATACACATTTTCATTGTACATTCAAGAAATGTACATCAAAACATACACATTTTCAGTGTACATTCAAGAAATGTACCTCTAAAACATACACATTTTGAGTGTACATTCAAGAAATATACATCAAAACATACACATTTTCATTGTATATACCAGAAATGTACATTCAAACATACCCATTTTCAGTGTATATTCAAGAAATATACATCCAAACATACACATTTTCATTGTATATACCAGAAATGTACATCAAAACATACACATTTTCATTGTATATACCAGAAAAGTACATCAAAACATACACATTTTGACTGTACATTCTAGAAATATACATCAAAACATACACACTTTCATCGTATATACCAGAAATGCACATCAAAACATACACATTTTCATTGTACATTCAAGAAATGTACATCAAAACATACACATTTTCAGTGTACATTCAAGAAATATACATCAAAACATACACATTTTCAGGATACATTCAAGAAATATACATCAAAACATACACATTTTCATTGTACATACCAGAAATGTACATCAAAACATACACATTTTCAGTGTACATTCAAGAAATGTACATCAAAACATACACATTTTCATTGTATATACCAGAAATGTACATCAAAACATACACATTTTCATTGTATATACCAGAAATGTACATCAAAACATACACATTTTGACTGTACATTCTAGAAATATACATCAAAACATACAAATTTTCATTGTATATACCAGATATGCACATCAAAACATACACATTTTCATTGTATATACAAGAAATGTATATCAAAACATACACATCTTCAGTGTACATTCAAGAAATGTACATTAAAACATACACATTTTCATTGTATACTCAAGAAATGTACATCAAAACATACACATTTTCAGTGTACATTCAAGAAATGTACATCAAAACATACACATTTTCATTGTATATACAAGAAATGTATATCAAAACATACTCATTTTCAGTGTACATTCAAGAAATGTACATCAAAACACACACATTTTCATTGTACATTCAAGAAATGTACATCAAAACATACACATTTTCAGGGTACATTCAAGAAATATACATCAAAACATACACATTTTCAGGATACATTCAAGAAATATACATCAAAGCATACACATTTTCATTGTATATACAAGAAATGTACATCAAAACATACACATTTTGAGTGTAAATTCAAGAAATATACATCAAAACATACACACTTTCATTGTACATACCAGAAATGTACATCAAAACATACACATTTTCAGTGTACATTCAAGAAATATACATCAAAACATACACATTTTCATTGTATATACCAGAAATGTACATTAAAACATACACATTTTCATTGTATATACCAGAAATGCACATCAAAACATACACATTTTCATTGTACATTCAAGAAATGTACATCAAAACATACACATTTCCAGTGTACATTCAAGAAATATACATCAAAACATACACATTTTCAGGATACATTCAAGAAATATACATCAAAACATACACATCTTCATTGTATATACAAGAAATGTACATCAAAACATACACATTTTGAGTGTAAATTCAAGAAATATACATCAAAACATACACATTTTCAGTGTACATTCAAGAAATATACATCAAAACATACACATTTTCATTGTATATACCAGAAATGTACTTCAAAACATACACATTTTCATTGTATATATCAGAAATAAACATCAAAACATACACATTTTGACTGTACATTCTAGAAATATACATCAAAACATACACATTTTCAGTGTACATTCAAGAAATATATATCAAAACATACACATTTTCAGTGTACATTCAAGAAATGTACATCAAAACACATACATTTTCATTGTATATACAAGAAATGTATATCAAAACATACACATTTTCAGTGTACATTCAAGAAATGTACATCAAAACATACACATTTTCATTGTATATACAAGAAATGTACATCAAAACATACACATCTTCATTGTACACTAAAGAAATGTACATCAAAACATACACACTTTCAGTGTACATTCAAGAAATGTACATCAAAACATAAACATTTTCATTGTACATTCAAGAAATGTACATCAAAAGATACACATTTTCATTGTACACTCAGGAAATGTACATCAAAACATACAAATTTTCATTGTATACTCAAGAAATGTACTTTTCAGTGTACATTCAAGAAATGTATATCAAAACATACACTTTTTCATTGTATATACCAGAAATGTACATCAAAACATACAAATTTTCATTGTGCATTCAAGAAATGTACATCAAAACATACACATTTTCATTGTACATTCAAGAAATATACATCAAAACATACACATTTTCAATGTACATTCAAGAAATGTACATCAAAACATACACATTTTCAATGTATATACCAAAAATGTACATCAAAACATACACATTTTCATTGTATATACAAGAAATGTACACCAAAACATACACATTTTCATTGTATATACAAGAAATGTACACCAAAACATACACATTTTCATTGCACATTCAAGAAATGTACATCAAAACACACATTTTCATTGTACATTCAAGAAATATACATCAAAACATACACATTTTCATTGTACATTGAAGATATGTACATCAAAACATACACATTTTCATTGTACTTTCAAGAAATATACATCAAAACATACACATTTTCAGTGTACATTCAAGAAATGTACATCTAAAACATACACATTTTGAGTGTACATTCAAGAAATATACATCAAAACATACACATTTTCATTGTATATACCAGAAATGTACATCAAAACATACACATTTTCATTGTACATTCAAGAAATGTACATCAAAACATACACATTTTCAGTGGACATTCAAGAAATATACATCAAAACATACACATTTTCAGGATACATTCGAGTAATATACATCAAAACATACACATTTTCATTGTATATACAAGAAATGTATTTCAAAACATACACATTTTGAGTGTAAATTCAAGAAATATACATCAAAACATACACATTTTCATTGTACATACCAGAAATGTACATCAAAACATACACATTTTCAGTGTACATTCAAGAAATATACATCAAAACATACACATTTTCAGTGTACATTCAAGAAATATACATCAAAACAAACACATTTTCAGGATACATTCAAGAAATATACATCAAAACATACACATTTTCATTGTACATTAAAAAAATGTACATCAAATCATACACATTTCAATTGTACACTCAAGAAATGTACATCAAAACATACACATTTTCATTGTATATACAAGAAATGTATATCAGAACATACACATTTTCAGTGTACATTCAAGAATTGTACATCAAAACATACACATTTTCATTGTATACTCAAGAAATGTACATCAAAACATACACATCTTCAGTGTACATTCAAGCAATGTACATCAAAACATACACATTTTCATTGTATATACAAGAAATGTATATCAAAACATACTCATTTTCAGTGTACATTCAAGAAATGTACATCAAAACATACACATTTTCATTGTATATACAAGAAATGTACATCAAAACATACACATTTTCAGTGTACATTCAAGAAATGTACATCAAAACATGCACATTTTCATTGTACATTCAAGAAATATATATCAAAACATACACATTTTCAGTGTACATTCAAGAAATGTACATCAAAACATATACATTTTCATCGTATATACAAGAAATGTATATCAAAACATACACATTTTCAGTGTACATTCAAGAAATGTACATCAAAACAAACACATTTTCATTGTATATACAAGAAATGTACATCAAAACATACACATCTTCATTGTACACTAAAGAAATGTACATCAAAACATACGCACTTTCAGTGTACATTCAAGAAATGTACAACAAAACATACACATTTTCATTGTACATTCAAGAAATGTACATCAAAACATACACATTTTCATTGCACATTCAAGAAATGTACATCAAAACATACACATTTTCATTGTACACTCAAGAAATGTACATCAAAACATACACATTTTAATTGTACACTCAAGAAATGTATATCAAAACATACACATTTTCATTGTACATACCAGAAATGTACATCAAAACATACACATTTTCAGTGTATATTCAAGAAATATACATCAAAACATACACATTTTCATTGTATATACCAGAAATGTACATCAAAACATACACACTTTCATTGTATATACCAGAAATGTACATCAAAACATACACATTTTGACTGTACATTCTAGAAATATACATCAAAACATACACATTTTCATTGTATATACAAGAAATGTATATCAAAGCATACACATTTTCAGTGTACATTCAAGAAATGTACATCAAAACATACACATTTTCATTGTACATTCAAGAAATATATATCAAAACATACACATTTTCAGTGTACATTCAAGAAATGTAGATCAAAACATACACATTTTCATTGTATATACAAGAAATGTATATCAAAACATACTCATTTTCAGTGTACATTCAAGAAATGTACATCATAACATACACACTTTCATTGTATATACAAGAAATGTACATCAAAACATACACATTTTCAGTGTACATTCAAGAAATGTACATCATAACATACACATTTTCATCGTACACTCAAGAAATGTACATCAAAACATACACATTTTCATTGTACATTCAAGAAATGTACATCAAAACATAAACATTTTCATTGTACATTCAAGAAATGTACATCAAAACATACACATTTTCATTGTACACTCAAGAAATGTACATCAAAACATACACATTTTCATATTACACTCAAGAAATGTAGATCAAAACATACACATTTTCATTGTACATTCAAGAAATGTACATCAAAACATACACATTTTCATTGTACATTCAAGAAATGTACATCAAAACATACACATTTTCATTGTACATTCAAGAAATGTACATCATAAGATACACATTTTCATTGTACACTCAAGAAATGTACATCAAAACATACACATTTTCATTGTATACTCAAGAAATGTATATCAAAACATACTCATTTTCAGTGTACATTCAATAAATGTACATCAAAACATACACATTTTCATTGTATATACCAAAAATGTACATCAAAAAATACACATTTTCATTGTATATACAAGAAATGTAAAACAAAACATACACATTTTCATTGTATATACAAGAAATGTACACCAAAACATACACATTTTCATTGCACATTCAAGAAATGTACTTCAAAACACACATTTTCATTGTACATTCAAGAAATATACATCAAAACATACACATTTTAATTGTACATTCAAGATATGTACATCAAAACATACACATTTTCATTGTACATTCAAGAAATGTACATCAAAACATACACATTTTCAGTGTACATTCAAGAAATGTACATCTAAAACATACACATTTTGAGTGTACATTCAAGAAATATACATCAAAACATACACATTTTCATTGTATATACCAGAAATGTACATCAAAATATACACATTTTCATTGTACATTCAAGAAATGTACATCAAAACATACACATTTTCAGTGTACATTCAAGAAATATACATCAAAACATACACATTTTTAGGATACATTCGAGAAATATACATCAAAACATACACATTTTCATTGTATATACAAGAAATGTACATCAAAACATACACATTTTTAGGATACATTCGAGAAATATACATCAAAACATACACATTTTCATTGTACATTCAAGAAATGTACATCAAAACATACACATTTCAATGGTACACTCAAGAAATGTATATCAAAACATACACATTTTCATTGTATACTCAAGAAATGTACATCAAAACATACACATTTTCAGTGTACATTCAAGCAATGTACATCAAAACATACACATTTTCATTGTATATACAAGAAATGTATATCAAAACATACTCATTTTGAGTGTACATTCAAGAAATGTACATCAAAACATACACATTTTCATTGTATATACAAGAAATGTACATCAAAACATACACATTTTCATTGTATATACAAGAAATGTACACCAAAACATACACAATTTCATTGTACATTCAAGAAATGTATATCAAAACATACACATTTTCAGTGTACATTCAAGAAATGTACATCAAAACATACACATTTTCATTGTATACTCAAGAAATGTACATCAAAACATACTCATTTTCAGTGTATATTAAAGAAATGTACATCAAAATATACACATTTTTAGTGTACATTCAAGAAATGTACATCAAAACATACACATTTTCATTGTATACTCAAGAAATGTACATCAAAACATACACATTTTCAGTGTACATTCAAGCAATGTACATCAAAACATACACATTTTCAGTGTACAATCAAGAAATGTACATACACATTTTGAGTGTACATCCAAGAAATATACATCAAAACATACACAGTTTCATTGTATATACCAGAAATGTACATGAAAACATACACATTTTCATTGTACATTCAAGAAACGTACATCAAAACATACACATTTTCAGTGTACCTTAAGAAATATACATCAAAACATTCACATTTTCAGGGTACATTCAAGAAATATACATCAAAACATACACATTTTCATTGTATATACAAGAAATGGACATCAAAACATACACATTTTCATTGTACATTCAAGAAATGTACATCAAAACATACACATTTTAAGTGTACATTCAAGAAATATACATCAAAACATACACATTTTCATTGTATATACCAGAAATGTACATCAAAGCATACACATTTTCATTGTACATTCAAGAAATGTACATCAAAACATACACACTTTGAGTGTACATTCAAGAAATATACATCAAAAGATATACATTTTCATTGTATATACCAGAAATGTACATCAAAACATACACATTTTGACTGTACATTCTAGATATATACATCAAAACATACACATTTTCATTGTATATACCAGAAATGCGCATCAAAACATACACATTTTCATTGTACATTCAAGAACTGTACATCAAAACATACACATTTTCAGTGTACATTCAAGAAATGTACATCAAAACATACACATTTTCAGTGTACATTCAAGAAATGTACATCAAAACATACACATTTTCATTGTATATACAAGTAATGTGTATCAAAACATACTCATTTTCAGTGTACATTCAAGAAATGTACATCAAAACATACACATTTTCATTGTATATACAAGAAATGTACATCAAAACATACACATTTTGACTGTACATTCTAGAAATATACATCAAAACATACACATTTTCATTGTATATACCAGAAATGCACATCAAAACATACACATTTTCATTGTACATTCAAGAACTGTACATCAAAACATACACATTTTCAGTGTACATTCAAGAAATGTACATCAAAACATACACATTTTCAGTGTACATTCAAGAAATGTACATCAAAACATACACATTTTCATTGTATATACAAGTAATGTGTATCAAAACATACTCATTTTCAGTGTACATTCAAGAAATGTACATCAAAACATACACATTTTCATTGTATATACAAGAAATGTACATCAAAACATACACATTTTGAATGTAAATTCAAGAAATGTACATCAAAACATATACATTTTCTTTGTATATACAAGAAATGTATATCAAAACATACACATTTTGAGTGTAAATTCAAGAAGTATACATCAAAACATACACATTTTCATTGTACACTAAAGAAATGTACATCAAAACATACACACTTTCATTGTACACTCAAGAGATGTACATCAAAACCTACACATTTTCATTGTACATTCAAGAAATGTATATCAAAACATACACATTTTCACTGTACATTCAAGAAATGTACAACAAAACATACACATTTTCATTGTACACTCAAGAAATGTACATCAAAACATACACATTTTCATTGTACACTCAAGAGATGTACATCAAAACCTACACATTTTCATTGTACATTCAAGAAATGTATATCAAAACATACACCTTTTCAGTGTACATTCAAGAAATGAACATCAAAACATACACATTTTCATTGTATATACAAGAAATGTACATCAAAACATACACATTTTCAGTGTAAATTCAAAAATATACATCAAAACATACACACTTTCATTGTACATACCAGAAATGTACATCAAAACATACACATTTTCAGTGTACATTCAAGAAATATACATCAAAACATACACATTTTCAGTGTACATTCAAGAAATGTACATCAAAACATACACAATTTCATTGTATATACCAGAAATGTACATCAAAACATACACATTTTCATTGTACACTCAAGAAATGTACAACAAAACATACACATTTTCATTGTACATTCAAGAAATGTACATCAAAGCATACACATTTTCATTGTACATTCAAGAAATGTACATCAAAACATACACATTTTCATTGTACACTCAAGAAATGTACATCAAAACATACAGATTTTCATTGTACACTCAAAAAAGGAACATCAAAACATACACATTTTCATTGTACATTCAAGAAATGTATATCAAAACATACACATTTTCATTGTACATTCAAGAAATGTACATCAAAGCATAGACATTTTCATTGTACATTCAAGAAATGTACATCAAAACATACACATTTTCATTGTACATTCAAGAAATGTACATCAAAACATACACATTTTCATTGTACACTCAAGAAATATACATCAAAACATACACATTTTCATTGTATACTCAAGAAATGTACATCAAAACATACACATTTTCAGTGTACATTCAAGAAATGTACATCAAAACATACACAATTTCATTGTATATACCAGAAATGTACATCAAAACATACACACTTTCATTGTAGATTCAAGAAATGTACATCAAAACATACACATTTTCATTGTACATTCAAGAAATATACATCAAAACATACACATTTTCAGTGTACATTCATGAAATGTACATCAAAACATACACATTTTCATTGTATATACCAAAAATGTACATCAAAACATACACATTTTCATTGTATATACAAGAAATGTACACCAAAACATACACATTTTCATTGTATATACAAGAAATATACACCAAAACATACACATTTTCATTGCACATTTAAGAAATGTACATCAAAACATACACATTTTCATTGTACATTCAAGAAATATACATCAAAACATACACATTTTCATTGTACATTCAAGAAATGTACATCAAAACATACACATTTTCATTGTACATTCAAGAAATGTACATCAAAACATACACATTTTCAGTGTACATTCAAGAAATGTACCTCTAAAACATACACATTTTGAGTGTACATTCAAGAAATATACATCAAAACATACACATTTTCATTGTATATACCAGAAATGTACATCAAAACATACACATCTTCATTGTACATTCAAGAAATGTACATCAAAACACACATTTTCAGTGTACATTCAAGAAATATACATCAAAACATACACATTTTCAGGATACATTCAAGAAATATACATCAAAACATACACATTTTCATTGTATATACAAGAAATGTACATCAAAACATACACATTTTGAGTGTAAATTCAAGAAATATACATCAAAACATACACATTTTCATTGTATATACAAGAAATGTACATCAAAACATACACATTTTCAGTGTACATTCAAGAAATGTACATCAAAACATACACATTTTGAGTGTACATTCAAGAAATATACATCAAAACATACACATTTTCATTGTATATACCAGAAATGTACATCTAAACATACACATTTTGACTGTACATTGTAGAAATATACATCAAAACATACACATTTGCATTGTATATACCAGAAATGCACATCAAAACATACACATTTTCATTGCATATACAAGAAATGTATATCAAGGCATACACATTTTAAGTGTACATTCAAAGAAATGTACATCAAAACATACACATTTTCATTGTATACTCAATAAATGTATATCAAAACATACTCATTTTCAGTGTACATTCAAGAAATGTACATCAAAACATACACATTTTCATTGTATATACAAGAAATGTACATCAAAACATACACATTTTCAGTGTACATTCAAGAAATGTACATCATAACATACACATTTTCATCGTACACTCAAGGAATGTACATCAAAACATACACATTTTCATTGTACATTCAAGAAATGTACACCAAAACATACACATTTTCAGTGTGCATTCAAGAAATGTACATCTAAAACATACACATTTTGAGTGTACATTCAAGAAACATACATCAAAACATACACATTTTCATTGTATATACCAGAAATGCACATCAAAACATACACATTTTCATTGTACATTCAAGAACTGTACATCAAAACATACACATTTTCAGTGTACATTCAAGAAATGTACATCAAAACATACACATTTTCAGTGTACATTCAAGAAATGTACATCAAAACATACACATTTTCAGTGTACATTCAAGAAATGTACATCAAAACCTACACATTTTCATTGTATATACAAGAAATGTATATCAAAACATACTCATTTTCAGTGTACATTCAAGAAATTTACATCAAAACATACACATTTTCATTGTACATTGAAGAAATATATATCAAAACATACACATTTTCAGTGTACATCCAAGAAATGTACATCAAAACATACACATTTTCATTGTACATACCAGAAATGTACATCAAAACATACACATTTTCAGTGTACATTCAAGAAATATACATCAAAAAATACACATTTTCATTGTATATACCAGAAATGTACATCAAAACATACACATTTTCATTGTACATTCAAGAAATGTACATCAAAACATACACATTTTCCGTGTACATTCAAGAAACATACATCAAAACATACACATTTTCAGGATACATTCAAGAAATATACATCAAAACATACACATTTTCATTGTACATTCAAGAAATGTACATCAAAACATACACATTTCCATTGTACACTCAAGAAAAGTACATCAAAACATACACATTTTCAGTGTACATTCAAGTAATGTACATCAAAGCATACACATTTTCATTGTATATACAAGAAATGTACATCAAAACATACACGTTTGCAGTGTACATTCAAGAAATGTACATCAAAACATACACATTTTCATTGTATATACAAGAAATGTACATCAAAACATACACATTTTCAGTGTACATTCAAGAAATGTACATCAAAACATACACATTTTCATTGTACATTCAAGAAATATATATCAAAACATACACATTTTCAGTGTACATTTAAGAAATGTACATCAAAACATACACATTTTCATTGTACACTCAAGATATGTACATCAAAAGATACACATTTTCATTGTACACTAAAGAAATGTACATCAAAACATACACACTTTCAGTGTACATTCAAGAAATGTACAACAAAACATACACATTTTCATTGTACATTCAAGAAATGTACATCAAAACATACACATTTTCATTGTACATTTAAGAAATGTACATCAAAACATACACATTTTCATTGTACACTCAAGATATGTACATCAAAAGATACACATTTTCATTGTACACTCAAGAAATGTACATCAAAACATACATATTTTCATTGTACATTCAAGAAATGTATATCAAAACATACACATTTTCATTGTACATTCAAGAAATGTACATCAAAACATACACATTTTCATTGTACATACAGGAAATGTACTTCAAAACATACACATTTTCATTGTACATTCAAGAAATGTACATCAAAAGATACACATTTTCATTGTACACTCAAGAAATGTACATCAAAACATACACATTTTCATTGTATACTCAAGAAATGTACATCAAAACATACACATTTTCAGTGTACATTCAAGAAATGTGCATCAAAACATACACATTTTCATTGTATATACCAGAAATGTACATCAAGATAACACATTTTCATTGTACATTCAAGAAATGTACATCAAAACATACACATTTTCATTGTACATTCAGGAAATATACATCAAAACATACACATTTTCATTGTATATACAAGAAATGTACACCAAAACATACACATTTTCATTGTATATACAGGAATTGTACACCAAAACATACACATTTTCATTGCACATTCAAGAAATGTACATCAAAACATACACATTTTCATTGTATATTCAAGAAATGTACATCAAAACATACACACTTTCAATGTACATTCAAGAAATATACATCAAAACATACACATTTTCAGGATACATTCAAGAAATATACATCAAAACATACACATTTTCATTGTATATACAAGAAATGTACATCAAAACATACACATTTTGAGTGTAAATTCAAGAAATATACATCGAAACATACACATTTTCATTGTACATACCAGAAATGTACATCAAAACATACACATTTTCAGTGTACATTCAAGAAATATACATCAAAACATACACATTTTCATTGTATATACCAGAAATGTACATCAAAACTTACACATTTTCATTGTACATTCAAGAAATATACATCAAAACATACACATTTTCAGGATACATTCAAGAAATATACATCAAAACATACACATTTTCATTGTACATTCAAGAAATGTACATCAAACCATACACATTTCCATTGTACACTCAAGAAATGTACATCAAAACTTACACATTTTGTTTGTACACTCAAGAAATGTATATCAAAACATACACATTTATGTTTGTACACTCAAGAAATGTACATAAAAACTTACACATTTTCATTGTATATACAAGAATTGTACATCAAAACATACACATTTTCATTGTATATACAAGAAATGTACATCAAAACATACACATTTTCATTGTACATACAAAACATACACATTTTAATTGTATATACCAGAAATGTACATCAAAACATACACATTTTCATTGTACATTCAAGAAATGCACATCAAAACATACACATTTTGAGTGTACATTCAAGAAGTATACATCAAAACATATACATTTTCATTGTATATACCAGAAATGTACATCAAAACATACACATTTTCATTGTATATACCAGAAATGTACATCAAAACATACACATTTTCATTGTACATTCAAGAAATGTACATCAAAACAT
This sequence comes from Tenodera sinensis, assembly GCA_030765045.1. NCBI lineage: Eukaryota > Metazoa > Arthropoda > Insecta > Mantodea > Mantidae > Tenodera > Tenodera sinensis. The sequence goes on along the minus strand of CM060970.1, from coordinate 108,624,331 downwards.
ACACATTTTCATTGCACATTCAAGAAGTATACATCAAAACATACACATTTTCATTGTTAATACCAGAAATGTACATCAAAACATACACATTTTCATTGTATATACCAGAAATGTACATCAAAACATACACATTTTCAGTGTACATTCAAGAAATGTACATCAAAACATACACATTTTCATTGTATATACCAGAAATGTACATCAAAACATACACATTTTCATTGTATATACAAGAAATGTACACCAAAACATACACATTTTCATTGTATATACAAGAAATGTACACCAAAACATACACATTTTCAATGTACATTCGAGAAATGTATATCAAAACATACACATTTTCAGTGTACATTCAAGAAATGTACATCAAAACATACACATTTTCATTGTACATTCAAGAAACGTACATCAAAACATACACATTTTCATTGTATACTCAAGAAATGTACATCAAAACATACACACCTTCAGTGTACATTCAAGAAATGTACAACAAAACATACACATTTTCATTGTACATTCAAGAAATGTACATCAAAACATACACATTTTCATTGTACATTTAAGAAATGTACATCAAAACATACACATTTTAATTGTACACTCAAGAAATGTACATCAAAAGATACACATTTTCATTGTACACTCAAGAAATGTACATCAAAACATACACATTTTCATTGTACATTCAAGAAATGGATATCAAAACATACACATTTTCATTGTACATTCAAGAAATGTACATCAAAACATACACATTTTCATTGTACATTCAAGAAATGTACATCAAAACATACACATTTTCATTGTACACTCAAGAAATGTACATCAAAAGATACACATTTTCATTGTACATTCAAGAAATGTACATCAAAACATACACATTTTCATTGTATACTCAAGAAATGTACATCAAAACATACACATTTTGAGTGTAAATTCAAGAAATGTACATCAAAACATACACATTTTCATTGTCCATACCAGAAATGTATATCAAAACATACACATTTTCAGTGTACATTCAAGAAATGTACATCAAAACATACACATTTTCATTGTACATTCAAGAAACATACATCAAAATATACACATTTTCAGTGTACCTTCAAGAAATAGACATCAAAACATACACATTTTCAGGGTACATTCAAGAAGTATACATCAAAACATACACATTTTCATTGTATATTCAAGAAAGGGACATCAAAACATACACATTTTCATTGTACATTCAAGAAATGTACATCAAAACATACACATTTTGAATGTACATTCAAGAAATATACATCAAAAGATACACATTTTCATTGTATATACCAGAAATGTACATCAAAACATACACATTTTGACTGTACATTCTAGAAATATACATCAAAACATACACATTTTCATTGTATATACCAGAAATGCGCATCAAAACAGACACATTTTCATTGTACATTCAAGAACTGTACATCAAAACATACACATTTTCAGTGTACATTCAAGAAATGTACATCAAAACATACACATTTTCAGTGTACATTCAGGAAATGTACATCAAAACATACACATTTTCATTGTATATACAAGAAATGTACATCAAAACATACACATCTTCATTGTATATACAAGAAATGTAGATCAAAACATACACATTTTCAGTGTACATTCAAGAAATGTACATCAAAACATACACATTTTCATTGTATACTCAAGAAATGTACATCAAAACGTACAGATTTTCAGTATACATTCAAGAAATGTACATCAAAACATACACATTTTCATTGTAAATACAAGAAATGTATATCAAAACATACTCATTTTCAGTGTACACTCAAGAAATGTACATCAAAACATACACATTTTCATTGTACATTCAAGAAATGTACATCAAAACATACACATTTTATGTGTACATTCAAGAAATGTACATCAAAACATACACATTTTCATTGTATATACCAAAAATGTACATCAAAACATACACATTTTCATTGTATATACAAGAAATGTACACCAAAATATACACATTTTCATTGTATATACAAGAAATGTACACCAAAACATACACATTTTCATTGCACATTCAAGAAATGTACATCAAAACATACACATTTTCATTGTACATTCAAGAAATGTACATCAAAACATACACATTTTCATTGTACATTCAAGAAATGTACATCAAAACATACACATTTTCATTGTACATTCAAGAAATGTACATCAAAACATACACATTTTCAGTGTACATTCAAGAAATGTACATCTAAAACATACACATTTTGAGTGTACATTCAAGAAATATAAATCAAAACATACACATTTTCATTGTATATACCAAAAATGTACAACAAAACATACACATTTTCATTGTATATACAAGAAATGTACACCAAAACATACACATTTTCATTGTATATACAAGAAATATACACCAAAACATACACATTTTCATTGCACATTCAAGAAATGTACATCAAAACATACACATTTTCATTGTACATTCAAGAAATATACATCAAAACATACACATTTTCATTGTACATTCAAGAAATGTACATCAAAACATACACATTTTCATTGTACATTCAAGAAATGTACATCAAAACATACACATTTTCAGTGTACATTCAAGAAATGTACATCTAAAGCATACACATTTTGAGTGTACATTCAAGAAATATACATCAAAACATACACAATTTCATTTTATATACCAGAAATGTACATCAAAACATACACATCTTCATTGTACATTCAAGAAATGTACATCAAAACACACATTTACAGTGTACATTCAAGAAATATACATCAAAACATACACATTTTCAGGATACATTCAAGAAATATACATCATAACATACACATTTTCATTGTATATACAAGAAATGTACATCAAAACATACACATTTTGAGTGTAAATTCAAGAAATATACATCAAAACACACATTTTCATTGTATATACAAGAAATGTACATCAAAACATACACATTTTCAGTGTACATTCAAGAAATGTACATCGAAACATACACATTTTGAGTGTACATTCAAGAAATATACATCAAAACATACACATTTTCATTGTATATACCAGAAATGTACATCTAAACATACACATTTTGACTGTACATTGTAGAAATATACATCAAAACATACACATTTGCATTGTATATACCAGAAATGCACATCAAAACATACACATTTTCATTGTATGTACAAGAAATGTATATCAAGGCATACACATTTTAAGTGTACATTCAAGAAATGTACATCAAAACATACACATTTTCATTGTATACTCAAGAAATGTATATCAAAACATACTCATTTTCAGTGTACATTCAAGAAATGTACATCAAAACATACACATTTTCATTGTATATACAAGAAATGTACATCAAAACATACACATTTTCAGTGTACATTCAAGAAATGTACATCATAACATACACATTTTCATCGTACACTCAAGGAATGTACATCAAAACATACACATTTTCATTGTACATTCAAGAAATGTACACCAAAACATACACATTTTCAGTGTGCATTCAAGAAATGTACATCTAAAACATACACGTTTTGAGTGTACATTCAAGAAATATACATCAAAACATACACATTTTCATTGCATATACCAGAAATGTACATCAAAACATACACATTTTCATTGTACATTCAGGAAATGTACATCAAAACATACACATTTTCAGTGTACATTCAAGAAATATACATCAAAACATACACATTTGCAGGATACATTCAAGAAATATACATCAAAACATACACATTTTCATTGTATATACAAGAAATGTACATCAAAACATACACATTTTCAGTGTAAATTCAAGAAATATACATCAAAACATACACACTTTCATTGTACATACCAGAAATGTACATCAAAACATACACATTTTCAGTGTACATTCAAGAAATGTACATCAAAACATACACATTTTCATTGTATATACCAGAAATGTACATCAAAACATACACATTTTCATTGTATACACCAGAAATGTACATCAAAACATACACATTTTGACTGTACATTCTAGAAATATACATCAAAACATACACATTTTCATTGTATATACCAGAAATGCACATCAAAACATACACATTTTCATTGTACATTCAAGAACTGTACATCAAAACATACACATTTTCAGTGTACATTCAAGAAATGTACATCAAAACATACACATTTTCAGTGTACATTCAAGAAATGTACATCAAAACATACACATTTTCAGTGTACATTCAAGAAATGTACATCAAAACATACACATTTTCATTGTATATACAAGAAATGTATATCAAAACATACTCATTTTCAGTGTACATTCAAGAAATTTACATCAAAACATACACATTTTCATTGTACATTCAAGAAATATATATCAAAACATACACATTTTCAGTGTACATTCAAGAAATGTACATCAAAACATACACGTTTTCATTGTACATACCAGAAATGTACATCAAAACATACACATTTTCAGTGTACATTCAAGAAATATACATCAAAAAATACACATTTTCATTGTATATACCAGAAATGTACATCAAAACATACACATTTTCATTGTACATTCAAGAAATGTACATCAAAACATACACATTTTCCGTGTACATTCAAGAAATATACATCAAAACATACACATTTTCAGGATACATTCAAGAAATATACATCAAAACATACACATTTTCATTGTACATTCAAGAAATGTACATCAAAACATACACATTTCCATTGTACACTCAAGAAAAGTACATCAAAACATACACATTTTCAGTGTACATTCAAGTAATGTACATCAAAGCATACACATTTTCATTGTATATACAAGAAATGTACATCAAGACATACACGTTTGCAGTGTACATTCAAGAAATGTACATCAAAACATACACATTTTCATTGTATATACAAGAAATGTACATCAAAACATACACATTTTCAGTGTACATTCAAGAAATGTACATCAAAACATACACATTTTCATTTTACATTCAAGAAATATATATCAAAACATACACATTTTCAGTGTACATTCAAGAAATGTTCATCAAAACATACATTTTCATTGTATATACAAGAAATGTATATCAAAACATACACATTTTCAGTTTACATTCAAGAAATGTACATCAAAACATACACATTTTCATTGTATATACAAGAAATGTACATCAAAACATACACATCTTCATTGTACACTAAAGAAATGTACATCAAAACATACACACTTTCAGTGTACATTCAAGAAATGTACAACAAAACATACACATTTTCATTGTACATTCAAGAAATGTACATCAAAACATACACATTTTCATTGTACATTTAAGAAATGTACATCAAAACATACACATTTTCATTGTACACTCAAGATATGTACATCAAAAGATACACATTTTCATTGTACACTCAAGAAATGTACATCAAAACATACACATTTTCATTGTACATTCAAGAAATGTATATCAAAACATACACATTTTCATTGTACATTCAAGAAATGTACATCAAAACATACACATTTTCATTGTACATTCAAGAAATGTACATCAAAACATACACATTTTCATTGTACATTCAAGAAATGTACATCAAAAATACACATTTTCATTGTACACTCAAGAAATGTACATCAAAACATACACATTTTCATTGTATACTCAAGAAATGTACATCAAAACATACACATTTTCAGTGTACATTCAAGAAATGTGCATCAAAACATACACATTTTCATTGTATATACCAGAAATGTACATCAAGACATACACATTTTCATTGTACATTCAAGAAATGTACATCAAAACATACGCATTTTCATTGTACATTCAGGAAATATACATCAAAACATACACATTTTCATTGTATATACAAGAAATGTACACCAAAACATACACATTTTCATTGTATATACAGAAATTGTACACCAAAACATACACATTTTCATTGCACATTCAAGAAATGTACATCAAAACATACACATTTTCATTGTACATTCAAGAAATATACATCAAAACATACACATTTTCATTGTATATACCAGAAATGTACATCAAAACATACACATTTTCATTGTACATTCAAGAAATGTACATCAAAACATCCACATTTTCAATGTACATTCAAGAAATATACATCAAAACATACACATTTTCAGGATACATTCAAGAAATATACATCAAAACATACACATTTTCATTGTATATACAAGAAATGTACATCAAAACATACACATTTTGAGTGTAAATTCAAGAAATATACATCGAAACATACACATTTTCATTGTACATACCAGAAATGTACATCAAAACATACACATTTTCAGTGTACATTCAAGAAATATACATCAAAACATACACATTTTCATTGTATATACCAGAAATGTACATCAAAACTTACACATTTTCATTGTACATTCAAGAAATATACATCAAAACATACACATTTTTAGGATACATTCAAGAAATATACATCAAAACATACACATTTTCATTGTACATTCAAGAAATGTACATCAAACCATACACATTTCCATTGTACACTCAAGAAATGTACATCAAAACTTACACATTTTGTTTGTACACTCAAGAAATGTATATCAAAACATACACATTTATGTTTGTACACTCAAGAAATGTACATAAAAACTTACACATTTTCATTGTATATACAAGAATTGTACATCAAAACATACACATTTTCATTGTATATACAAGAAATGTACATCAAAACATACACATTTTCATTGTACATTCAAAACATACACATTTTCATTGTATATACCAGAAATGTACATCAAAACATACACATTTTCATTGTACATTCAAGAAATGCACATCAAAACATACACATTTTGAGTGTACATTCAAGAAGTATACATCAAAACATATTCATTTTCATTGTATATACCAGAAATGTACATCAAAACATACACATTTTCATTGTATATACCAGAAATGTACATCAAAACATACACATTTTCATTGTACATTCAAGAAATGTACATCAAAACATACACATTTTCATTGCACATTAAAGAAGTATACATCAAAACATACACATTTTCATTGTTAATACCAGAAATGTACATCAAAACATACACATTTTCATTGTATATACCAGAAATGTACATCAAAACATACACATTTTCAGTGTACATTCAAGAAATGTACATCAAAACATACACATTTTCATTGTATATACCAGAAATGTACATCAAAACATACACATTTTCATTGTATATACAAGAAATGTACACCAAACAATACACATTTTCATTGTATATACAAGAAATGTACACCAAAACATACACATTTTCAATGTACATTCGAGAAATGTATATCAAAACATACACATTTTCAGTGTACATTCAAGAAATGTACATCAAAACATACACATTTTCATTGTACATTCAAGAAACGTACATCAAAACATACACATTTTCATTGTATACTCAAGAAATGTACATCAAAACATACACACCTTCAGTGTACATTCAAGAAATGTACAACAAAACATACACATTTTCATTGTACATTCAAGAAATGTACATCAAAACATACACATTTTCATTGTACATTTAAGAAATGTACATCAAAACATACACATTTTCATTGTACACTCAAGAAATGTACATCAAAAGATACACATTTTCATTGTACACTCAAGAAATGTACATCAAAACATACACATTTTCATTGTACATTCAAGAAATGGATATCAAAACATACACATTTTCATTGTACATTCAAGAAATGTACATCAAAACATACACATTTTCATTGTACATTCAAGAAATGTACATCAAAACATACACATTTTCATTGTACATTCAAGAAATGTACATCAAAAGATACACATTTTCATTGTACATTCAAGAAGTGTACATCAAAACATACACATTTTCATTGTATACTCAAGAAATGTACATCAAAACATACACATTTTGAGTGTAAATTCAAGAAATGTACATCAAAACATACACATTTTCATTGTCCATACCAGAAATGTATATCAAAACATACACATTTTCAATGTACATTCAAGAAATGTACATCAAAACATACACATTTTCATTGTACATTCAAGAAACATACATCAAAATATACACATTTTCAGTGTACCTTCAAGAAATAGACATCAAAACATACACATTTTCAGGGTACATTCAAGAAGTATACATCAAAACATACACATTTTCATTGTATATTCAAGAAAGGGACATTAAAACATACACATTTTCATTGTACATTCAAGAAATGTACATCAAAACATACACATTTTGAATGTACATTCAAGAAATATACATCAAAAGATACACATTTTCATTGTATATACCAGAAATGTACATCAAAACATACTCATTTTAAGTGTACACTCAAGAAATGTACATCAAAACATACACATTTTCATTGTACATTCAAGAAATGTACATCAAAACATACACATTTTCAATGTACGTTCAAGAAATGTACATCAAAACATACACATTTTCATTGTACATTCAAGAAATATACATCAAAACAGACACATTTTCATTGTACATTCAAGAACTGTACATCAAAACATACACATTTTCAGTGTACATTCAAGAAATGTACATCAAAACATACACATTTTCAGTGTACATTCAAGAAATGTACATCAAAACATACACATTTTCATTGCACATTAAAGAAGTATACATCAAAACATACACATTTTCATTGTTAATACCAGAAATGTACATCAAAACATACACATTTTCATTGTATATACCAGAAATGTACATCAAAACATACACATTTTCAGTGTACATTCAAGAAATGTACATCAAAACATACACATTTTCATTGTATATACCAGAAATGTACATCAAAACATACACATTTTCATTGTATATACAAGAAATGTACACCAAAACATACACATTTTCATTGTATATACAAGAAATGTACACCAAAACATACACATTTTCAATGTACATTCGAGAAATGTATATCAAAACATACACATTTTCAGTGTACATTCAAGAAATGTACATCAAAACATACACATTTTCATTGTACATTCAAGAAACGTACATCAAAACATACACATTTTCATTGTATACTCAAGAAATGTACATCAAAACATACACACCTTCAGTGTACATTCAAGAAATGTACAACAAAACATACACATTTTCATTGTACATTCAAGAAATGTACATCAAAACATACACATTTTCATTGTACATTGAAGAAATGTACATCAAAACATACACATTTTCATTGTACACTCAAGAAATGTACATCAAAAGATACACATTTTCATTGTACACTCAAGAAATGTACATCAAAACATACACATTTTCATTGTACATTCAAGAAATGGATATCAAAACATACACATTTTCATTGTACATTCAAGAAATGTACATCAAAACATACACATTTTCATTGTACATTCAAGTAATGTACATCAAAACATACACATTTTCATTGTACATTCAAGAAATGTACATCAAAAGATACACATTTTCATTGTACATTCAAGAAATGTACATCAAAACATACACATTTTCATTGTATACTCAAGAAATGTACATCAAAACATACACATTTTGAGTGTAAATTCAAGAAATGTACATCAAAACATACACATTTTCATTGTCCATACCAGAAATGTATATCAAAACATACACATTTTCAATGTACATTCAAGAAATGTACATCAAAACATACACATTTTCATTATACATTCAAGAAACATACATCAAAATATACACATTTTCAGTGTACCTTCAAGAAATAGACATCAAAACATACACATTTTCAGGGTACATTCAAGAAGTATACATCAAAACATACACATTTTCATTGTATATTCAAGAAAGGGACATTAAAACATAAACATTTTCATTGTACATTCAAGAAATGTACATCAAAACATACACATTTTGAATGTACATTCAAGAAATATACATCAAAAGATACACATTTTCATTGTATATACCAGAAATGTACATCAAAACATACTCATTTTAAGTATACACTCAAGAAATGTACATCAAAACATACACATTTTCATTGTACATTCAAGAAATGTACATCAAAACATACACATTTTCAATGTACATTCAAGAAATGTACATCAAAACATACACATTTTCATTGTACATTCAAGAAATATACATCAAAACAGACACATTTTCATTGTACATTCAAGAACTGTACATCAAAACATACACATTTTCAGTGTACATTCAAGAAATGTACATCAAAACATACACATTTTCAGTGTACATTCAAGAAATGTACATCAAAACATACACATTTTCATTGTATATACAAGAAATGTACATCAAAACATACACATTTTCATGGTATATACAAGAAATGTAGATCAAAACATACACATTTTCATTGTAAATACAAGAAATGTATATCAAAACATACTCATTTTAAGTGTATACTCAAGAAATGTACATCAAAACATACACATTTTCATTGTACATTCAAGAAATGTACATCAAAACATACACATTTTCAGTGTACATTCAAGAAATGTACATCAAAACATACACATTTTCATTGTATATACCAAAAATGTACATCAAAACATACACATTTTTATTGTATATACAGAAAATGTACACCAAAATATACACATTTTCATTGTATATACAAGAAATGTACACCAAAACATACACATTTTCATTGCACATTCAAGAAATGTACATCAAAACATACACATTTTCATTGTACATTCAAGAAATGTACATCAAAACATACACATTTTCATTGTACATTCAAGAAATGTACATCAAAACATACACATTTTCAGTGTACATTCAAGAAATGTACATCTAAAACATACACATTTTCATTGTACATTCAAGAAATATACATCAAAACATACACATTTTCAGGATACATTCAAGAAATATACATCAAAACATACACATTTTCATTGTACATTCAAGAAATGTACATCAAACCATACACATTTCCATTGTACACTCAAGAAATGTACATCAAAACTTACACATTTTGTTTGTACACTCAAGAAATGTATATCAAAACATACACATTTATGTTTGTACACTCAAGAAATGTACATAACAACTTACACATTTTCATTGTATATACAAGAATTGTACATTAAAACATACACATTTTCATTGTATATACAAGAAATGTACATCAAAACATACACATTTTCATTGTACATTCAAAACATACACATTTTCATTGTATATACCAGAAATGTACATCAAAACATACACATTTTCATTGTACATTCAAGAAATGCACATCAAAACATACACATTTTGAGTGTACATTCAAGAAGTATACATCAAAACATATACATTTTCATTGTATATACCAGAAATGTACATCAAAACATACACATTTTCATTGTATATAACAGAAATGTACATCAAAACATACACATTTTCATTGTACATTCAAGAAATGTACATCAAAACATACACATTTTCATTGCACATTCAAGAAGTATACATCAAAACATACACATTTTCATTGTTAATACCAGAAATGTACATCAAAACATACACATTTTCATTGTATATACCAGAAATGTACATCAAAACATACACATTTTCAGTGTACATTCAAGAAATGTACATCAAAACATACACATTTTCATTGTATATACCAGAAATGTACATCAAAACATACACATTTTCATTGTATATACAAGAAATGTACACCAAAACATACACATTTTCATTGTATATACAAGAAATGTACACCAAAACATACACATTTTCAATGTACATTCGAGAAATGTATATCAAAACATACACATTTTCAGTGTACATTCAAGAAATGTACATCAAAACATACACATTTTCATTGTACATTCAAGAAACGTACATCAAAACATACACATTTTCATTGTATACTCAAGAAATGTACATCAAAACATACAAACCTTCAGTGTACATTCAAAAAATGTACAACAAAACATACACATTTTCATTGTACATTCAAGAAATGTACATCAAAACACACACATTTTCATTGTACATTTAAGAAATGTACATCAAAACATACACATTTTCATTGTACACTCAAGAAATGTACATCAAAAGATACACATTTTCATTGTACACTCAAGAAATGTACATCAAAACATACACATTTTCATTGTACATTCAAGAAATGTACATCAAAACATACACATTTTCATTGTACATTCAAGAAATGTACATCAAAACATACACATTTTCATTGTACATTCAAGAAATGTACATCAAAAGATACACATTTTCATTGTACATTCAAGAAATGTACATCAAAACATACACATTTTCATTGTATACTCAAGAAATGTACATCAAAACATACACATTTTGAGTGTAAATTCAAGAAATGTACATCAAAACATACACATTTTCATTGTCCATACCAGAAATGTATATCAAAACATACACATTTTCAGTGTACATTCAAGAAATGTACATCAAAACATACACATTTTCATTGTACATTCAAGAAACATACATCAAAATATACACATTTTCAGTGTACCTTCAAGAAATAGACATCAAAACATACACATTTTCAGGGTACATTCAAGAAGTATACATCAAAACATACACATTTTCATTGTATATTCAAGAAAGGGACATCAAAACATACACATTTTCATTGTACATTCAAGAAATGTACATCAAAACATACACATTTTGAATGTACATTCAAGAAATATACATCAAAAGATACACATTTTCATTGTATATACCAGAAATGTACATCAAAACATACACATTTTGACTGTACATTCTAGAAATATACATCAAAACATACACATTTTCATTGTATATACCAGAAATGCGCATCAAAACAGACACATTTTCATTGTACATTCAAGAACTGTACATCAAAACATACACATTTTCAGTGTACATTCAAGAAATGTACATCAAAACATACACATTTTCAGTGTACATTCAAGAAATGTACATCAAAAGATACACATTTTCATTGTATATACAAGAAATGTACATCAAAACATACCCATTTTCATTGTATATACAAGAAATGTAGATCAAAACATACACATTTTCAGTGTACATTCAAGAAATGTACATCAAAACATACAAATTTTCATTGTATACTCAAGAAATGTACATCAAAACTTACACATTTTCAGTATACATTCAAGAAATGTACATCAAAACATACACATTTTCATTGTATACTCAAGAAATGTACATCAAAACATACACATTTTCATTGTAAATACAAGAAATGTATATCAAAACATACTCATTTTAAGTGTACACTCAAGAAATGTACATCAAAACATACACATTTTCATTGTACATTCAAGAAATGTACATCAAAACATACACATTTTCAGTGTACATTCAAGAAATGTACATCAAAACATACACATTTTCATTGTATATACCAAAAATGTACATCAAAACATACACATTTTTATTGTATATACAGAAAATGTACACCAAAATATACACATTTTCATTGTATATACAAGAAATGTACACCAAAACATACACATTTTCATTGCACATTCAAGAAATGTACATCAAAACATACACATTTTCATTGTACATTCAAGAAATGTACATCAAAACATACACATTTTCATTGTACATTCAAGAAATGTACATCAAAACATACACATTTTCAGTGTACATTCAAGAAATGTACATCTAAAACATACACATTTTCATTGTACATTCAAGAAATATACATCAAAACATACACATTTTCAGGATACATTCAAGAAATATACATCAAAACATACACATTTTCATTGTACATTCAAGAAATGTACATCAAACCATACACATTTCCATTGTACACTCAAGAAATGTACATCAAAACTTACACATTTTGTTTGTACACTGAAGAAATGTATATCAAAACATACACATTTATGTTTGTACACTCAAGAAATGTACATAACAACTTACACATTTTCATTGTATATACAAGAATTGTACATTAAAACATACACATTTTCATTGTATATACAAGAAATGTACATCAAAACATACACATTTTCATTGTACATTCAAAACATACACATTTTCATTGTATATACCAGAAATGTACATCAAAACATACACATTTTCATTGTACATTCAAGAAATGCACATCAAAACATACACATTTTGAGTGTACATTCAAGAAGTATACATCAAAACATATACATTTTCATTGTATATACCAGAAATGTACATCAAAACATACACATTTTCATTGTATATACCAGAAATGTACATCAAAACATACACATTTTCATTGTACATTCAAGAAATGTACATCAAAACATACACATTTTCATTGCACATTCAAGAAGTATACATCAAAACATACACATTTTCATTGTTAATACCAGAAATGTACATCAAAACATACACATTTTCATTGTATATACCAGAAATGTACATCAAAACATACACATTTTCGGTGTACATTCAAGAAATGTACATCAAAACATACACATTTTCATTGTATATACCAGAAATGTACATCAAAACATACACATTTTCATTGTATATACAAGAAATGTACACCAAAACATACACATTTTCATTGTATATACAAGAAATGTACACCAAAACATACACATTTTCAATGTACATTCGAGAAATGTATATCAAAACATACACATTTTCAGTGTACATTCAAGAAATGTACATCAAAACATACACATTTTCATTGTACATTCAAGAAACGTACATCAAAACATACACATTTTCATTGTATACTCAAGAAGTGTACATCAAAACATACAAACCTTCAGTGTACATTCAAAAAATGTACAACAAAACATACACATTTTCATTGTACATTCAAGAAATGTACATCAAAACACACACATTTTCATTGTACATTTAAGAAATGTACATCAAAACATACACATTTTCATTGTACACTCAAGAAATGTACATCAAAAGATACACATTTTCATTGTACACTCAAGAAATGTACATCAAAACATACACATTTTCATTGTACATTCAAGAAATGTACATCAAAACATACACATTTTCATTGTACATTCAAGAAATGTACATCAAAACATACACATTTTCATTGTACATTCAAGAAATGTACATCAAAAGATACACATTTTCATTGTACATTCAAGAAATGTACATCAAAACATACACATTTTCATTGTATACTCAAGAAATGTACATCAAAACATACACATTTTGAGTGTAAATTAAAGAAATGTACATCAAAACATACACATTTTCATTGTCCATACCAGAAATGTATATCAAAACATACACATTTTCAGTGTACATTCAAGAAATGTACATCAAAACATACACATTTTCATTGTACATTCAAGAAACATACATCAAAATATACACATTTTCAGTGTACCTTCAAGAAATAGACATCAAAACATACACATTTTCAGGGTACATTCAAGAAGTATACATCAAAACATACACATTTTCATTGTATATTCAAGAAAGGGACATCAAAACATACACATTTTCATTGTACATTCAAGAAATGTACATCAAAACATACACATTTTGAATGTACATTCAAGAAATATACATCAAAAGATACACATTTTCATTGTATATACCAGAAATGTACATCAAAACATACACATTTTGACTGTACATTCTAGAAATATACATCAAAACATACACATTTTCATTGTATATACCAGAAATGCGCATCAAAACAGACACATTTTCATTGTACATTCAAGAACTGTACATCAAAACATACACATTTTCAGTGTACATTCAAGAAATGTACATCAAAACATACACATTTTCAGTGTACATTCAAGAAATGTACATCAAAACATACACATTTTCATTGTATATACAAGAAATGTACATCAAAACATACCCATTTTCATTGTATATACAAGAAATGTAGATCAAAACATACACATTTTCAGTGTACATTCAAGAAATGTACATCAAAACATACAAATTTTCATTGTATACTCAAGAAATGTACATCAAAACGTACACATTTTCAGTATACATTCAAGAAATGTACATCAAAACATACACATTTTCATTGTATACTCAAGAAATGTACATCAAAACATACACATTTTCATTGTAAATACAAGAAATGTATATCAAAACATACTCATTTTAAGTGTACACTCAAGAAATGTACATCAAAACATACACATTTTCATTGTACATTCAAGAAATGTACATCAAAACATACACATTTTCAGTGTACATTCAAGAAATGTACATCAAAACATACACATTTTCATTGTATATACCAAAAATGTACATCAAAACATACACATTTTCATTGTATATACAAGAAATGTACACCAAAATATACACATTTTCATTGTATATACAAGAAATGTACACCAAAACATACACATTTTCATTGCACATTCAAGAAATGTACATCAAAACATACACATTTTCATTGTACATTCAAGAAATGTACATCAAAACATACACATTTTCATTGTACATTCAAGAAATGTACATCAAAACATACACATTTTCATTGTACATTCAAGAAATGTACATCAAAACATACACATTTTCAGTGTACATTCAAGAAATGTACATCTAAAACATACACATTTTGAGTGTACATTCAAGAAATATACATCAAAACATACACATTTTAATTGTATATACCAGAAATGTACATCAAAACATACATATTTTCATTGTACATTCAAGAAATGTACATCAAAACATACACATTTTCAGTGTACATTCAAGAAATATACATCAAAACATACACATTTTCAGGATACATTCAAGAAATATACATCAAAACATACACATTTTCATTGTATATACAAGAAATGTACATCAAAACATACACATTTTGAGTGTAAATTCAAGAAATATACATCAAAACATACACATTTTCATTGTAGATACCAGAAATTTACATCAAAAACATACACATTTTCACTGTACATTCAAGAAATATACATCAAAACATACACATTTTCATTGTATATACCAGAAATGTCACGGGGTGCACTCAGCCTCGTTAGGTCCCGGGGGGACCAATTGAGGAGCTACTTGATGGAGAAGTAGCGGCCCCAGGTCGAGAAGACCGCATAACTGGCCGGGAGGGCTCGGGGCGCTGACCACGTCCCACCCTCCAGTACTGCACCTCACCAATGACGCCTGTAGTGGGCAGAGGTGGGGGACGCAGCGGCTGGGCGGTAGGCCTTGGCCCTTCGTGGGCTGTCGCGCGGGGTTTACATTTACATTACATTTTTACATACCAGAAATGTACATCAAAACATACACATTTTCATTGTACATTCAAGAAATGTACATCAAAACATACACATTTTCAGGATACATTCAAGAAATATACATCAAAGCATACACATTTTCATTGTACATTCAAGAAATGTACATCAAAACATACACATTTCCATTGTACACTCAAGAAATATACATCAAAACATACACATTTTCATTGTATATACAAGAAATGTACATCAAAACATACACATTTTGAGTGTAAATTCAAGAAATATACATCAAAACATACACATTTTCATTGTACATACCAGAAATGTACATCAAAAACATACACATTTTCACTGTACATTCAAGAAATATACATCAAAACATACACATTTTCATTGTATATACCAGAAATGTACATCAAAACATACACATTTTCATTGTACATTCAAGAAATGTACATCAAAACATACACATTTTCAGGATACATTCAAGAAATATACATCAAAGCATACACATTTCCATTGTACATTCAAGAAATGTACATCAAAACATACACATTTCCATTGTACACTCAAGAAATGTACATCAAAACTTACACATTTTGTTTGTACACTCAAGAAATGTATATCAAAACATACACATTTATGTTTGCACACTCAAGAAATGTACATAAAAACTTACACATTTTCATTTTATATACAAGAATTGTACATCAAAACATACACATTTTCATTGTATATACAAGAAATGTACATCAAAACATACACATTTTCATTGTACATTCAAGAAATGTACATCAAAACATACATATTTTCATTGTATATACCGGAAATGTACATCAAAACATACACATTTTCATTGTACATTCAAGAAATGCACATCAAAAGATACACATTTTGAGTGTATATTCAAGAAGTATACATCAAAACATACACATTTTCATTGTATATACCAGAAATGTACATCAAAACATACACATTTTCATTGTATATACCAGAAATGTACATCAAAACATACACATTTTCATTGTACATTCAAGAAATGTACATCAAAACATACACATTTTCATTGCACATTCAAGAAATATACATCAAAACATACACATTTTCAGTGTACATTCAAGAAATGTACATCAAAACATACACATTTTCATTGTATGTACCAGAAATGTACATCAAAACATATACATTTTCATTGTATATACAAGAAATGTACACCAAAACATACACATTTTCATTGTATATACAAGAAATGTATATCAAAACATACACATTTTCAGTGTACATTCAAGAAATGTACATCAAAACATACACATTTTCATTGTATATACAAGAAATGTACATCAAAACATACACATCTTCATTGTACACTAAAGAAATGTACATCAAAACATACACACTTTCAGTGTACATTCAAGAAATGTACAACAAAACATACACATTTTCATTGTACATTCAAGAAATGTACATCAAAACATACACATTTTCATTGTACATTTAAGAAATGTACATCAAAACATACACATTTTCATTGTACACTCAAGAAATGTACATCAAAAGATACACATTTTCATTGTACACTCAAGAAATGTACATCAAAACATACACATTTTCATTGTACATTCAAGAAATGGATATCAAAACATACACATTTTCATTGTACATTCAAGAAATGTACATCAAAACATACACATTTTCCTTGTACATTCAAGAAATGTACATCAAAACATTCACATTTTCATCGTACATTCAAGAAATGTACATCAAAAGATACACATTTTCATTGTACATTCAAGAAATGTACATCAAAACATACACATTTTCATTGCATACTCAAGAAATGTACATCAAAACATACACATTTTCAGTGTACATTCAAGAAATGTGCATCAAAACATACACATTTTCATTGTATATACCAGAAATGTACATCAAGGCATACACATTTTCATTGTACATTCAAGAAATGTACATCAAAACATACACATTTTTATTGTACATTCAAGAAATATACATCAAAACATACACATTTTCAGTGTACATTCAAGAAATGTACATCAAAACATACACATTTTTATTGTATATACCAGAAATGTACATCAAAACATACACATTTTCATTGTACATTCAAGAAATGTACATCAAAACATACACATTTTCAGGATACATTCAAGAAATATACATCAAAGCATACACATTTTCATTGTACATTCAAGAAATGTACATCAAAACATACACATTTCCATTGTACACTCAAGAAATGTACATCAAAACTTACACATTTTGTTTGTACACTCAAGAAATGTATATCAAAACATACACATTTATGTTTGCACACTCAAGAAATGTACATAAAAACTTACACATTTTCATTTTATATACAAGAATTGTACATCAAAACATACACATTTTCATTGTATATACAAGAAATGTACATCAAAACATACACATTTTCATTGTACATTCAAGAAATGTACATCAAAACATACATATTTTCATTGTATATACCGGAAATGTACATCAAAACATACACATTTTCATTGTACATTCAAGAAATGCACATCAAAAGATACACATTTTGAGTGTATATTCAAGAAGTATACATCAAAACATACACATTTTCATTGTATATACCAGAAATGTACATCAAAACATACACATTTTCATTGTATATACCAGAAATGTACATCAAAACATACACATTTTCATTGTACATTCAAGAAATGTACATCAAAACATACACATTTTCATTGCACATTCAAGAAATATACATCAAAACATACACATTTTCAGTGTACATTCAAGAAATGTACATCAAAACATACACATTTTCATTGTATGTACCAGAAATGTACATCAAAACATACACATTTTCATTGTATATACAAGAAATGTACACCAAAACATACACATTTTCATTGTATATACAAGAAATGTATATCAAAACATACACATTTTCAGTGTACATTCAAGAAATGTACATCAAAACATACACATTTTCATTGTATATACAAGAAATGTACATCAAAACATACACATCTTCATTGTACACTAAAGAAATGTACATCAAAACATACACACTTTCAGTGTACATTCAAGAAATGTACAACAAAACATACACATTTTCATTGTACATTCAAGAAATGTACATCAAAACATACACATTTTCATTGTACATTTAAGAAATGTACATCAAAACATACACATTTTCATTGTACACTCAAGAAATGTACATCAAAAGATACACATTTTCATTGTACACTCAAGAAATGTACATCAAAACATACACATTTTCATTGTACATTCAAGAAATGGATATCAAAACATACACATTTTCATTGTACATTCAAGAAATGTACATCAAAACATACACATTTTCCTTGTACATTCAAGAAATGTACATCAAAACATACACATTTTCATCGTACATTCAAGAAATGTACATCAAAAGATACACATTTTCATTGTACATTCAAGAAATGTACATCAAAACATACACATTTTCATTGCATACTCAAGAAATGTACATCAAAACATACACATTTTCAGTGTACATTCAAGAAATGTGCATCAAAACATACACATTTTCATTGTATATACCAGAAATGTACATCAAGGCATACACATTTTCATTGTACATTCAAGAAATGTACATCAAAACATACACATTTTTATTGTACATTCAAGAAATATACATCAAAACATACACATTTTCAGTGTACATTCAAGAAATGTACATCAATACATACACATTTTTATTGTATATACCAAAAATGTACATCAAAACATACACATTTTCATTGTATATACAAGAAATGTACATCAAAACATACACATTTTCATTGTACATTCACGAAATGTACATCAAAAGATACACATTTTCATTGTACATTCAAGAAATGTACATCAAAACATACACATTTTCATTGTATACTCAAGAAATGTACATCAAAACATACACATTTTGAGTGTAAATTCAAGAAATGTACATCAAAACATACACATTTTCATTGTATATACCAGAAATGTATATCAAAACATACACATTTTCAGTGTACATTCAAGAAATGTACATCTAAACATACACATTTTCATTGTACATTCAAGAAACATACATCAAAATATACACATTTTCAGTGTACCTTCAAGAAATAGACATCAAAACATACACATTTTCAGGGTACATTCAAGAAGTATACATCAAAACATTCACATTTTCATTGTATATTCAAGAAAGGGACATCAAAACATACACATTTTCATTGTACATTCAAGAAATGTACATCAAAACATACACATTTTGAATGTACATTCAAGAAATATACATCAAAAGATACACATTTTCATTGTATATACCAGAAATGTACATCAAAACATACACATTTTGACTGTACATTCTAGAAATATACATCAAAACATACACATTTTCATTGTATATACCAGAAATGCGCATCAAAACAGACACATTTTCATTGTACATTCAAGAACTGTACATCAAAACATACACATTTTCAGTGTACATTCAAGAAATGTACATCAAAACATACACATTTTCAGTGTACATTCAAGAAATGTACATCAAAAGATACACATTTTCATTGTATATACAAGAAATGTACATCAAAACATACCCATTTTCATTGTATATACAAGAAATGTAGATCAAAACATACACATTTTCAGTGTACATTCAAGAAATGTACATCAAAACATACAAATTTTCATTGTATACTCAAGAAATGTACATCAAAACGTACACATTTTCAGTATACATTCAAGAAATGTACATCAAAACATACACATTTTCATTGTATACTCAAGAAATGTACATCAAAACATACACATTTTCATTGTAAATACAAGAAATGTATATCAAAACATACTCATTTTAAGATTACACTCAAGAAATGTACATCAAAACATACACATTTTCATTGTACATTCAAGAAATGTACATCAAAACATACACATTTTCAGTGTACATTCAAGAAATGTACATCAAAACATACACATTTTCATTGTATATACCAAAAATGTACATCAAAACATACACATTTTTATTGTATATACAGAAAATGTACACCAAAATATACACATTTTCATTGTATATACAAGAAATGTACACCAAAACATACACATTTTCATTGCACATTCAAGAAATGTACATCAAAACATACACATTTTCATTGTACATTCAAGAAATGTACATCAAAACATACACATTTTCATTGTACATTCAAGAAAAGTACATCAAAACATACACATTTTCAGTGTACATTCAAGAAATGTACATCTAAAACATACACATTTTCATTGTACATTCAAGAAATATACATCAAAACATACACATTTTCAGGATACATTCAAGAAATATACATCAAAACATACACATTTTCATTGTACATTCAAGAAATGTACATCAAACCATACACATTTCCATTGTACACTCAAGAAATGTACATCAAAACTTACACATTTTGTTTGTACACTCAAGAAATGTATATCAAAACATACACATTTATGTTTGTACACTCAAGAAATGTACATAACAACTTACACATTTTCATTGTATATACAAGAATTGTACATTAAAACATACACATTTTCATTGTATATACAAGAAATGTACATCAAAACATACACATTTTCATTGTACATTCAAAACATACACATTTTCATTGTATATACCAGAAATGTACATCAAAACATACACATTTTCATTGTACATTCAAGAAATGCACATCAAAACATACACATTTTGAGTGTACATTCAAGAAGTATACATCAAAACATATACATTTTCATTGTATATACCAGAAATGTACATCAAAACATACACATTTTCATTGTATATACCAGAAATGTACATCAAAACATACACATTTTCATTGTACATTCAAGAAATGTACATCAAAACATACACATTTTCATTGCACATTCAAGAAGTATACATCAAAACATACACATTTTCATTGTTAATACCAGAAATGTACATCAAAACATACACATTTTCATTGTATATACCAGAAATGTACATCAAAACATACACATTTTCAGTGTACATTCAAGAAATGTACATCAAAACATACACATTTTCATTGTATATACCAGAAATGTACATCAAAACATACACATTTTCATTGTATATACAAGAAATGTACACCAAAACATACACATTTTCATTGTATATACAAGAAATGTACACCAAAACATACACATTTTCAATGTACATTCGAGAAATGTATATCAAAACATACACATTTTCAGTGTACATTCAAGAAATGTACATCAAAACATACACATTTTCATTGTACATTCAAGAAACGTACATCAAAACATACACATTTTCATTGTATACTCAAGAAATGTACATCAAAACATACAAACCTTCAGTGTACATTCAAAAAATGTACAACAAAACATACACATTTTCATTGTACATTCAAGAAATGTACATCAAAACACACACATTTTCATTGTACATTTAAGAAATGTACATCAAAACATACACATTTTCATTGTACACTCAAGAAATGTACATCAAAAGATACACATTTTCATTGTACACTCAAGAAATGTACATCAAAACATACACATTTTCATTGTACATTCAAGAAATGTACATCAAAACATACACATTTTCATTGTACATTCAAGAAATGTACATCAAAACATACACATTTTCATTGTACATTCAAGAAATGTACATCAAAAGATACACATTTTCATTGTACATTCAAGAAATGTACATCAAAACATACACATTTTCATTGTATACTCAAGAAATGTACATCAAAACATACACATTTTGAGTGTAAATTCAAGAAATGTACATCAAAACATACACATTTTCATTGTCCATACCAGAAATGTATATCAAAACATACACATTTTCAGTGTACATTCAAGAAATGTACATCAAAACATACACATTTTCATTGTACATTCAAGAAACATACATCAAAATATACACATTTTCAGTGTACCTTCAAGAAATAGACATCAAAACATACACATTTTCAGGGTACATTCAAGAAGTATACATCAAAACATACACATTTTCATTGTATATTAGAGAAAGGGACATCAAAACATACACATTTTCATTGTACATTCAAGAAATGTACATCAAAACATACACATTTTGAATGTACATTCAAGAAATATACATCAAAAGATACACATTTTCATTGTATATACCAGAAATGTACATCAAAACATACACATTTTGACTGTACATTCTAGAAATATACATCAAAACATACACATTTTCATTGTATATACCAGAAATGCGCATCAAAACAGACACATTTTCATTGTACATTCAAGAACTGTACATCAAAACATACACATTTTCAGTGTACATTCAAGAAATGTACATCAAAACATACACATTTTCAGTGTACATTCAAGAAATGTACATCAAAACATACACATTTTCATTGTATATACAAGAAATGTACATCAAAACATACCCATTTTCATTGTATATACAAGAAATGTAGATCAAAACATACACATTTTCAGTGTACATTCAAGAAATGTACATCAAAACATACAAATTTTCATTGTATACTCAAGAAATGTACATCAAAACGTACACATTTTCAGTATACATTCAAGAAATGTACATCAAAACATACACATTTTCATTGTATACTCAAGAAATGTACATCAAAACATACACATTTTCATTGTAAATACAAGAAATGTATATCAAAACATACTCATTTTAAGTGTACACTCAAGAAATGTACATCAAAACATACACATTTTCATTGTACATTCAAGAAATGTACATCAAAACATACACATTTTCAGTGTACATTCAAGAAATGTACATCAAAACATACACATTTTCATTGTATATACCAAAAATGTACATCAAAACATACACATTTTCATTGTATATACAAGAAATGTACACCAAAATATACACATTTTCATTGTATATACAAGAAATGTACACCAAAACATACACATCTTCATTGCACATTCAAGAAATGTACATCAAAACATACACATTTTCATTGTACATTCAAGAAATGTACATCAAAACATACACATTTTCATTGTACATTCAAGAAATGTACATCAAAACATACACATTTTCAGTGTACATTCAAGAAATGTACATCTAAAACATACACATTTTGAGTGTACATTCAAGAAATATACATCAAAACATACACATTTTAATTGTATATACCAGAAATGTACATCAAAACATACATATTTTCATTGTACATTCAAGAAATGTACATCAAAGCATACACATTTTCAGTGTACATTCAAGAAATATACATCAAAACATACACATTTTCAGGATACATTCAAGAAATATACATCAAAACATACACATTTTCATTGTATATACAAGAAATGTACATCAAAACATACACATTTTGAGTGTAAATTCAAGAAATATACATCAAAACCTACACATTTTCATTGTAGATACCAGAAATTTACATCAAAAACATACACATTTTCACTGTACATTCAAGAAATATACATCAAAACATACACATTTTCATTGTATATACCAGAAATGTCACGGGGTGCACTCAGCCTCGTTAGGTCCCGGGGGGACCAATTGAGGAGCTACTTGATGGAGAAGTAGCGGCCCCAGGTCGAGAAGACCGCATAACTGGCCGGGAGGGCTCGGGGCGCTGACCACGTCCCACCCTCCAGTACTGCACCTCACCAATGACGCCTGTAGTGGGCAGAGGTGGGGGACGCAGCGGCTGGGCGGTAGGCCTTGGCCCTTCGTGGGCTGTCGCGCGGGGTTTACATTTACATTACATTTTTACATACCAGAAATGTACATCAAAACATACACATTTTCATTGTACATTCAAGAAATGTACATCAAAACATACACATTTTCAGGATACATTCAAGAAATATACATCAAAGCATACACATTTTCATTGTACATTCAAGAAATGTACATCAAAACATACACATTTCCATTGTACACTCAAGAAATATACATCAAAACATACACATTTTCATTGTATATACAAGAAATGTACATCAAAACATACACATTTTGAGTGTAAATTCAAGAAATATACATCAAAACATACACATTTTCATTGTACATACCAGAAATGTACATCAAAAACATACACATTTTCACTGTACATTCAAGAAATATACATCAAAACATACACATTTTCATTGTATATACCAGAAATGTACATCAAAACAAACACATTTTCATTGTACATTCAAGAAATGTACATCAAAACATACACATTTTCAGGATACATTCAAGAAATATACATCAAAGCATACACATTTTCATTGTACATTCAAGAAATGTACATCAAAACATACACATTTCCATTGTACACTCAAGAAATGTACATCAAAACTTACACATTTTGTTTGTACACTCAAGAAATGTATATCAAAACATACACATTTATGTTTGCACACTCAAGAAATGTACATAAAAACTTACACATTTTCATTTTATATACAAGAATTGTACATCAAAACATACACATTTTCATTGTATATACAAGAAATGTACATCAAAACATACACATTTTCATTGTACATTCAAGAAATGTACATCAAAACATACATATTTTCATTGTATATACCGGAAATGTACATCAAAACATACACACTTTCATTGTACATTCAAGAAATGCACATCAAAAGATACACATTTTGAGTGTATATTCAAGAAGTATACATCAAAACATACACATTTTCATTGTATATACCAGAAATGTACATCAAAACATACACATTTTCATTGTATATACCAGAAATGTACATCAAAACATACACATTTTCATTGTACATTCAAGAAATGTACATCAAAACATACACATTTTCATTGCACATTCAAGAAATATACATCAAAACATACACATTTTCAGTGTACATTCAAGAAATGTACATCAAAACATACACATTTTCATTGTATGTACCAGAAATGTACATCAAAACATATACATTTTCATTGTATATACAAGAAATGTACACCAAAACATACACATTTTCATTGTATATACAAGAAATGTATATCAAAACATACACATTTTCAGTGTACATTCAAGAAATGTACATCAAAACATACACATTTTCATTGTATATACAAGAAATGTACATCAAAACATACACATCTTCATTGTACACTAAAGAAATGTACATCAAAACATACACACTTTCAGTGTACATTCAAGAAATGTACAACAAAACATACACATTTTCATTGTACATTCAAGAAATGTACATCAAAACATACACATTTTCATTGTACATTTAAGAAATGTACATCAAAACATACACATTTTCATTGTACACTCAAGAAATGTACATCAAAAGATACACATTTTCATTGTACACTCAAGAAATGTACATCAAAACATACACATTTTCATTGTACATTCAAGAAATGGATATCAAAACATACACATTTTCATTGTACATTCAAGAAATGTACATCAAAACATACACATTTTCCTTGTACATTCAAGAAATGTACATCAAAACATACACATTTTCATCGTACATTCAAGAAATGTACATCAAAAGATACACATTTTCATTGTACATTCAAGAAATGTACATCAAAACATACACATTTTCATTGCATACTCAAGAAATGTACATCAAAACATACACATTTTCAGTGTACATTCAAGAAATGTGCATCAAAACATACACATTTTCATTGTACATTCAAGAAATGTACATCAAAACATACACATTTTCAGGATACATTCAAGAAATATACATCAAAGCATACACATTTTCATTGTACATTCAAGAAATGTACATCAAAACATACACATTTCCATTGTACACTCAAGAAATGTACATCAAAACTTACACATTTTGTTTGTACACTCAAGAAATGTATATCAAAACATACACATTTATGTTTGCACACTCAAGAAATGTACATAAAAACTTACACATTTTCATTTTATATACAAGAATTGTACATCAAAACATACACATTTTCATTGTATATACAAGAAATGTACATCAAAACATACACATTTTCATTGTACATTCAAGAAATGTACATCAAAACATACATATTTTCATTGTATATACCGGAAATGTACATCAAAACATACACATTTTCATTGTACATTCAAGAAATGCACATCAAAAGATACACATTTTGAGTGTATATTCAAGAAGTATACATCAAAACATACACATTTTCATTGTATATACCAGAAATGTACATCAAAACATACACATTTTCATTGTATATACCAGAAATGTACATCAAAACATACACATTTTCATTGTACATTCAAGAAATGTACATCAAAACATACACATTTTCATTGCACATTCAAGAAATATACATCAAAACATACACATTTTCAGTGTACATTCAAGAAATGTACATCAAAACATACACATTTTCATTGTATGTACCAGAAATGTACATCAAAACATACACATTTTCATTGTATATACAAGAAATGTACACCAAAACATACACATTTTCATTGTATATACAAGAAATGTATATCAAAACATACACATTTTCAGTGTACATTCAAGAAATGTACATCAAAACATACACATTTTCATTGTATATACAAGAAATGTACATCAAAACATACACATCTTCATTGTACACTAAAGAAATGTACATCAAAACATACACACTTTCAGTGTACATTCAAGAAATGTACAACAAAACATACACATTTTCATTGTACATTCAAGAAATGTACATCAAAACATACACATTTTCATTGTACATTTAAGAAATGTACATCAAAACATACACATTTTCATTGTACACTCAAGAAATGTACATCAAAAGATACACATTTTCATTGTACACTCAAGAAATGTACATCAAAACATACACATTTTCATTGTACATTCAAGAAATGGATATCAAAACATACACATTTTCATTGTACATTCAAGAAATGTACATCAAAACATACACATTTTCCTTGTACATTCAAGAAATGTACATCAAAACATACACATTTTCATCGTACATTCAAGAAATGTACATCAAAAGATACACATTTTCATTGTACATTCAAGAAATGTACATCAAAACATACACATTTTCATTGCATACTCAAGAAATGTACATCAAAACATACACATTTTCAGTGTACATTCAAGAAATGTGCATCAAAACATACACATTTTCATTGTATATACCAGAAATGTACATCAAGGCATACACATTTTCATTGTACATTCAAGAAATGTACATCAAAACATACACATTTTTATTGTACATTCAAGAAATATACATCAAAACATACACATTTTCAGTGTACATTCAAGAAATGTACATCAAAACAGACACATTTTTATTGTATATACCAAAAATGTACATCAAAACATACACATTTTCATTGTATATACAAGAAATGTACACCAAAACATACACATTTTCATTGTATATACAGGAATTGTACACCAAAACATACACATTTTCATTGCACATTCAAGAAATGTATATCAAAACATACACATTTTCATTGTACATTCAAGAAATATACATCAAAACATACACATTTTCATTGTACATTCAAGATATGTACATCAAAACATACACATTTTCATTGTCCATTCAAGAAACGTACATCAAAACATACACATTTTCAGTGTACATACAAGAAATGCACATCTAAAACATACACATTTTGAGTGTACATTCAAGAAATATACATCAAAACATACACATTTTCATTGTATATACCAGAAATGTACATCAAAACATACACATTTTCATTGTACATTCAAGAAATGTACATCAAAACATACACATTTTCAGTGTACATTCAAGAAATATACATCAAAATATACACATTTTCAGGATACGTTCAAGAAATATTCATCAAAACATACACATTTTCATTGTATATACAAGAAATGTACATCAAAACATACACATTTTGAGTGTAAATTCAAGAAATATACATCAAAACATACACATTTTTATTGTCCATACCAGAAATGTACATCAAAACATACATATTTTCAGTGTACATTCAAGAAATATACATCAAAACATACACATTTTCATTGTATATACCAGAAATGTACATCAAAACATACACATTTTCAAGATACATTCAAGAAATATACATCAAAACATACACATTTTCATTGTACATTCAAGAAATGTCCATCAAACCATACACATTTCCATTGTACACTCAAGAAATGTACATCAAAACTTACACATTTTGTTTGTACACTCAAGAAATGTATATCAAAACATACACATTTATGTTTGTACACTCAAGAAATGTACATAAAAACTTACACATTTTCATTGTATATACAAGAATTGTACATCAAAAGATACACACTTTCATCTTATATACAAGAAATGTACATCAAAACATACACATTTTCATTGTACATTCAAGAAATGTACATCAAAACATACACATTTTCATTGTATATACCAGAAATGTACATCAAAACATACACATTTTCATTGAACATTCAAGAAATGCACATCAAAGCACACACATTTTGAGTGTACATTCAAGAAGTATACATCAAAACATACACATTTTCATTGTATATACCAGAAATGTACATCAAAACATACACATTTTCATTGTATATATCAGAAATGTAAATCAAAACATACACATTTTCATTGTACATTCAAGAAATGTACATCAAAACATACACATTTTCATTGCACATTCAAGGAGTATACATCAAAACATACACATTTTCATTGTATATACCAGAAATGTACATCAAAACATACACATTTTCATTGTATATACCAGAAATGTACATCAAAACATACACATTTTCAGTGTACATTCAAGAAATGTACATCAAAACATACACATTTTCATTGTATATACCAGAAATGTACATCCAAACATACACATTTTCATTGTATATACAAGAAATGTACACCAAAACATACACATTTTCATTGTATATACAAGAAATGTACACCAAAACATACACATTTTCAGTGTACATTCAAGAAATGTACATCAAAACATACACATTTTCATTGTACATTCTAGAAACGTACATCAAAATATACACATTTTCAGTGTACCTTCAAGAAATATACATCAAAACATACACATTTTCAGGGTACATTCAAGAAGTATACATCAAAACATACACATTTTCATTGTATATACAAGAAAGGGACATCAAAACATACACATTTTCATTGTACATTCAAGAAATGTACATCAAAACATACACATTTTGAATGTACATTCAAGAAATATACATCAAAAGATACACATTTTCATTGTATATACCAGAAATGTACATCAAAACATACACATTTTGACTGTACATTCTAGAAATATACATCAAAACATACACATTTTCATTGTGTATACCAGAAATGCGCATCAAAACAGACACATTTTCATTGTACATTCAAGAACTGTACATAAAAACATACACATTTTCAGTGTACATTCAAGAAATGTACATCAAAACATACACATTTTCAGTGTACATTCAGGAAATGTACATCAAAACATTCACATTTTCATTGTATATACAAGAAATGTACATCAAAACATACACATTTTCATTGTATATACAAGAAATGTATATCAAAACATACACATTTTCAGTGTACATTCAAGAAATGTACATCAAAACATACACATTTTCATTGTATACTCAAGAAATGTACATCAAAACCGTACACATTTTCAGTATACATTCAAGAAATGTACATCAAAACATACACATTTTCATTGTATATACAAGAAATGTATATCAAAACATACACATTTTCAGTGTACATTCAAGAAATGTACATCAAAAGATACACATTTTCATTGTACACTCAAGAAATGTACATCAAAACATACACATTTTCATTGTACATTCAAGAAATGGATATCAAAACATACACATTTTCATTGTTCATTCAAGAACTGTACATCAAAACATACACATTTTCATTGTACATTCAAGAAATGTACATCAAAACATACACATTTTCATTGTACATTCAAGAAATGTACATCAAAACATACACATTTTCAGTGTACATTCAAGAAATGTACATCAAAACATACACATTTTCATTGTATATACCAAAAATGTACATCAAAACATACACATTTTCATTGTATATACAAGAAATGTACACCAAAACATACACATTTTCATTGTATATACAAGAAATGTACACCAAAACATACACATTTTCATTGCACATTCA
This sequence comes from Tenodera sinensis, assembly GCA_030765045.1. Classification (NCBI taxonomy): domain Eukaryota; kingdom Metazoa; phylum Arthropoda; class Insecta; order Mantodea; family Mantidae; genus Tenodera; species Tenodera sinensis. The sequence goes on along the minus strand of CM060970.1, from coordinate 108,591,887 downwards.
AGAAATGTACATCAAAACATACACATTTTCATTGTACATTCAAGAAGTATACATCAAAACATACACATTTTCATTGTACATTCAAGAAATGTACATCAAAACATACACATTTTCATTGTACATTCAAGAAATGTACATCAAAACATACACACTTTGAGTGTACATTCAAGAAATATACATCAAAAGATACACATTTTCATTGTATATACCAGAAATGTACATCAAAACATACACATTTTCATTGTACATTCAAGAAATGTACATCAAAACATACACATTTTCAGTGTACATTCAAGAAATATACATCAAAACATACACATTTACATTGTATATACAAGAAATGTACATCAAAACATACACATTTTGAGTGTAAATTCAAGAAATATACATCAAAACATACACATTTTCATTGTACATACCAGAAATGTACATCAAAAACATACACATTTTCAGTGTACATTCAAGAAGTATACATCAAAACATACACATTTTCATTGTATATACCAGAAATGTACATCAAAACATACACATTTTCATTGTACATTCAAGAAATGTACATCAAAACATACACATTTTCATTGTACATTCAAGAAATGTACATCAAAACATACACATTTTCATTGTATATACCAGAAATGTACATCAAAACATACACATTTTCTTTGTACATTCAAGAAATGCACATCAAAACATACACATTTTGAGTGTACATTCAAGAAGTATACATCAAAACATACACATTTTCATTGTATATACCAGAAATGTACATCAAAACATACACATTTTCATTGTATATACCAGAAATGTACAGCAAAACATACACATTTTCATTGTACATTCAAGAAATGTACATCAAAACATACACATTTTCATTGCACATTCAAGAAATATACATCAAAACATACACATTTTCATGGTACATTCAAGAAATGTACATCAAAACATACACATTTTCATTGTATATACCAGAAATGTACATCAAAACATACTCATTTTCATTGTATATACAAGAAATGTACACCAAAACATACACATTTTCATTGTATATACAAGAAATGTACACCAAAATATACACATTTTCATAGTACATTCAAGAAATGTATATCAAAACATACACATTTTCAGTGTACATTCAAGAAATGTACATCAAAACATACACATTTGCATTGTACATTCAAGAAATGTACATCAAAACATACTCATTTTCAGTGTACATTCAAGAAATGTACATCAAAATATACACATTTTCAGTGTACAATCAAGAAATGTACATCTAAGACATACACATTTTGAGTGTACATTCAAGAAATATACCTCAAAACATACACATTTTCATTGTATTTACCAGAAATGTACATCAAAACATACACATTTTCATTGTACATTCAAGAACCGTACATCAAAATATACACATTTTCAGTGTACCTTCAAGAAATATACATCAAAACATACACATTTTCAGGGTACATTCAAGAAGTATACATCAAAACATACACATTTTCATTGTATATACAAGAAAGGGACATCAAAACATACACATTTTCATTTTACATTCAAGAAATGTACATCAAAACTTACACATTTTGAGTGTACATTCAAGAAATATACATCAAAAGATACACATTTTCATTGTATATACCAGAAATGTACATCAAAGCATACACAATTTCATTGTACATTCAAGAAATGTACATCAAAACATACACATTTTTAATGTACCTTCAAGAAATATACATCAAAAGATACACATTTTCATTGTATATACCAGAAATGTACATCAAAACATACACATTTTGACTGTACATTCTAGAAATATACATCAAAACATACACATTTTCATTGTATATACCAGAAATGCGCATCAAAACAGACACATTTTCATTGTACATTCAAGAACTGTAATTCAAAACATACACATTTTCAGTGTACATTCAAGAAGTGTACATCAAAACATACACATTTTCAATGTACATTCAAGAAATGTACATCAAAACATACACATTTTCATTGTATATACAAGAAATGTACATCAAAACATACACATTTTCATTGTATTTACAAGAAATGTATATCAAAACATACACATTTTCAGTATACATTCAAGAAATGTACATCAAAACATACACATTTTCATTGTATACTCAAGAAATGTACATCAAAACATACACATTTTCAGTATACATTCAAGAAATGTACATCAAAACATACACATTTTCATTGTATATACAAGAAATTTATATCAAAACATACTCATTTTCAGTGTACATCCAAGAAATGTACATCAAAACATACACATTTTCATTGTATATACAAGAAATGTACATCAAAACATACACATTTTCAGTGAACATTCAAGAAATGTACATCGTAACATACACATTTTCATCGTACACTCAAGAAATGTACATCAAAACATACACATTTTCATTGTACATTCAAGAAATGTACATCAAAACATACACATTTTCAGTGTACATTCAAGAAATGTACATCAAAACATACACATTTTCATTGTATATACCAAAAATGTATATCAAAACATACACATTTTCGTTGTATATACAAGAAATGTACACCAAAACATACACATTTTCATTGTATATACAAGAAATGTACACCAAAACATACACATTTTCATTGCACATTCAAGAAATGTACATCAAAACATACACATTTTCATTGTATACTCAAGAAATGTACATCAAAACATACACATTTTCAGTGTACATTCAAGAAATGTGCATAAAAACATACACATTTTCATTGTATATACCAGAACTGTACATCAAGGCATACACATTTTCATTGTACATTCAAGAAATGTACATCAAAACATACACATTTTCATTGTACATTCAAGAAATGTGCATCAAAACATACACATTTTCAGTGTACATTCAAGAAATGTACATCAAAACATACACATTTTTATTGTATATACCAAAAATGTACATCAAAACATACACATTTTCATTGTATATACAAGAAATGTACACCAAAACATACACATTTTCATTGTATATACAGGAATTGTACACCAAAACATACACATTTTCATTGCACATTCAAGAAATGTATATCAAAACATACACATTTTCATTGTACATTCAAGAAATATACATCAAAACATACACATTTTCATTGTACATTCAAGAAATGTACATCAAAACATACACATTTTCATTGTCCATTCAAGAAACGTACATCAAAACATACACATTTTCAGTGTACATACAAGAAATGTACATCTAAAACATACACATTTTGAGTGTACATTCAAGAAATATACATCAAAACATACACATTTTCATTGTATATACCAGAAATGTACATCAAAACATACACATTTTCATTGTACATTCAAAAGTGTACATCAAAACATACACATTTTCAGTGTACATTCAAGAAATATACATCAAAATATACACATTTTCAGGATACGTTCAAGAAATATACATCAAAACATACACCTTTTCATTGTATATACAAGAAATGTACATCAAAACATACACATTTTGAGTGTAAATTCAAGAAATATACATCAAAACATACACATTTTTATTGTCCATACCAGAAATGTACATCAAAACATACATATTTTCAGTGTACATTCAAGAAATATACATCAAAACATACACATTTTCATTGTATATACCAGAAATGTACATCAAAACATACACATTTTCAGGATACATTCAAGAAATATACATCAAAACATACACATTTTCATTGTACATTCAAGAAATGTCCATCAAACCATACACATTTCCATTGTACACTCAAGAAATGTACATCAAAACTTACACATTTTGTTTGTACACTCAAGAAATGTATATCAAAACATACACATTTATGTTTGTACACTCAAGAAATGTACATAAAAACTTACACATATTCATTGTATATACAAGAATTGTACATCAAAAATACACACTTTCATTGTATATACAAGAAATGTACATCAAAACATACACATTTTCATTGTACATTCAAGAAATGTACATCAAAACATACACATTTTCATAGTATATACCAGAAATGTACATCAAAACATACACATTTTCATTGAACATTCAAGAAATGCACATCAAAGCACACACATTTTGAGTGTACATTCAAGAAGTATACATCAAAACATACACATTTTCAATTTATATACCAGAAATGTACATCAAAACATACACATTTTCATTGTATATATCAGAAATGTAAATCAAAACATACACATTTTCATTGTACATTCAAGAAATGTACATCAAAACATACACATTTTCATTGCACATTCAAGGAGTATACATCAAAACATACACATTTTCATTGTATATACCAGAAATGTACATCAAAACATACACATTTTCATTGTATATACCAGAAATGTACATCAAAACATACACATTTTCAGTGTACATTCAAGAAATGTACATCAAAACATACACATTTTCATTGTATATACCAGAAATGTACATCCAAACATACACATTTTCATTGTATATACAAGAAATGTACACCAAAACATACACATTTTCATTGTATATACAAGAAATGTACACCAAAACATACACATTTTCAGTGTAAATTCAAGAAATGTACATCAAAACATACACATTTTCATTGTACATTCTAGAAACGTACATCCAAATATACACATTTTCAGTGTACCTTCAAGAAATATACATCAAAACATACACATTTTCAGGGTACATTCAAGAAGTATACATCAAAACATACACATTTTCATTGTATATACAAGAAAGGGACATCAAAACATACACATTTTCATTGTACATTCAAGAAATGTACATCAAAACATACACATTTTGAATGTACATTCAAGAAATATACATCAAAAGATACACATTTTCATTGTATATACCAGAAATGTACATCAAAACATACACATTTTGACTGTACATTCTAGAAATATACATCAAAACATACACATTTTCATTGTGTATACCAGAAATGCGCATCAAAACAGACACATTTTCATTGTACATTCAAGAACTGTACATCAAAACATACACATTTTCAGTGTACATTCAAGAAATGTACATCAAAACATACACATTTTCAGTGTACATTCAGGAAATGTACATCAAAACATTCACATTTTCATTGTATATACAAGAAATGTACATCAAAACATACACATTTTCATTGTATATACAAGAAATGTATATCAAAACATACACATTTTCAGTGTACATTCAAGAAATGTACATCAAAACATACACATTTTCATTGTATACTCAAGAAATGTACATCAAAACGTACACATTTTCAGTATACATTCAAGAAATGTACATCAAAACATACACATTTTCATTGTATATACAAGAAATGTATATCAAAACATACACATTTTCAGTGTACATTCAAGAAATGTACATCAAAAGATACACATTTTCATTGTACACTCAAGAAATGTACATCAAAACATACACATTTTCATTGTACATTCAAGAAATGGATATCAAAACATACACATTTTCATTGTTCATTCAAGAAATGTACATCAAAACATACACATTTTCATTGTACATTCAAGAAATGTACATCAAAACATACACATTTTCATTGTACATTCAAGAAATGTACATCAAAACATACACATTTTCAGTGTACATTCAAGAAATGTACATCAAAACATACACATTTTCATTGTATATACCAAAAATGTACATCAAAACATACACATTTTCATTGTATATACAAGAAATGTACACCAAAACATACACATTTTCATTGCACATTCAAGAAATGTACATCAAAACATACACATTTTCATTGTACATTCAAGAAGTATACATCAAAACATACACATTTTCATTGTACATTCAAGAAATGTACATCAAAACATACACATTTTCATTGTACATTCAAGAAATGTACATCAAAACATACACACTTTGAGTGTACATTCAAGAAATATACATCAAAACATACACATTTTCATTGTATATACCAGAAATGTACATCAAAACATACACATTTTCATTGTACATTCAAGAAATGTACATCAAAACATACACATTTTCAGTGTACATTCAAGAAATATACATCAAAACATACACATTTTCAGGATACATTCAAGAAATATACATCAAAACATACACATTTACATTGTATATACAAGAAATGTACATCAAAACATACACATTTTGAGTGTAAATTCAAGAAATATACATCAAAACATACACATTTTCATTGTACATACCAGAAATGTACATCAAAAACATACACATTTTCAGTGTACATTCAAGAAGTATACATCAAAACATACACATTTTCATTGTATATACCAGAAATGTACATCAAAACATACACATTTTAATTGTACATTCAAGAAATGTACATCAAAACATACACATTTTCATTGTCCATTCAAGAAACGTACATCAAAACATACACATTTTCAGTGTACATACAAGAAATGTACATCTAAAACATACACATTTTGAGTGTACATTCAAGAAATATACATCAAAACATACACATTTTCATTGTATATACCAGAAATGTACATCAAAACATACACATTTTCATTGTACATTCAAAAGTGTACATCAAAACATACACATTTTCAGTGTACATTCAAGAAATATACATCAAAATATACACATTTTCAGGATACGTTCAAGAAATATACATCAAAACATACACCTTTTCATTGTATATACAAGAAATGTACATCAAAACATACACATTTTGAGTGTAAATTCAAGAAATATACATCAAAACATACACATTTTTATTGTCCATACCAGAAATGTACATCAAAACATACATATTTTCAGTGTACATTCAAGAAATATACATCAAAACATACACATTTTCATTGTATATACCAGAAATGTACATCAAAACATACACATTTTCAGGATACATTCAAGAAATATACATCAAAACATACACATTTTCATTGTACATTCAAGAAATGTCCATCAAACCATACACATTTCCATTGTACACTCAAGAAATGTACATCAAAACTTACACATTTTGTTTGTACACTCAAGAAATGTATATCAAAACATACACATTTATGTTTGTACACTCAAGAAATGTACATAAAAACTTACACATATTCATTGTATATACAAGAATTGTACATCAAAAATACACACTTTCATTGTATATACAAGAAATGTACATCAAAACATACACATTTTCATTGTACATTCAAGAAATGTACATCAAAACATACACATTTTCATAGTATATACCAGAAATGTACATCAAAACATACACATTTTCATTGAACATTCAAGAAATGCACATCAAAGCACACACATTTTGAGTGTACATTCAAGAAGTATACATCAAAACATACACATTTTCAATTTATATACCAGAAATGTACATCAAAACATACACATTTTCATTGTATATATCAGAAATGTAAATCAAAACATACACATTTTCATTGTACATTCAAGAAATGTACATCAAAACATACACATTTTCATTGCACATTCAAGGAGTATACATCAAAACATACACATTTTTAATGTACCTTCAAGAAATATACATCAAAAGATACACATTTTCATTGTATATACCAGAAATGTACATCAAAACATACTCATTTTGACTGTACATTCTAGAAATATACATCAAAACATACACATTTTCATTGTATATACCAGAAATGCGCATCAAAACAGACACATTTTCATTGTACATTCAAGAACTGTAATTCAAAACATACACATTTTCAGTGTACATTCAAGAAATGTACATCAAAACATACACATTTTCAATGTACATTCAAGAAATGTACATCAAAACATACACATTTTCATTGTATATACAAGAAATGTACATCAAAACATACACATTTTCATTGTATTTACAAGAAATGTATATCAAAACATACACATTTTCAGTATACATTCAAGAAATGTACATCAAAACATACACATTTTCATTGTATACTCAAGAAATGTACATCAAAACATACACATTTTCAGTATACATTCAAGAAATGTACATCAAAACATACACATTTTCATTGTATATACAAGAAATGTAAATCAAAACATACTCATTTTCAGTGTACATCCAAGAAATGTACATCAAAACATACACATTTTCATTGTATATACAAGAAATGTACATCAAAACATACACATTTTCAGTGAACATTCAAGAAATGTACATCGTAACATACACATTTTCATCGTACACTCAAGAAATGTACATCAAAACATACACATTTTCATTGTACATTCAAGAAATGTACATCAAAACATACACATTTTCAGTGTACATTCAAGAAATGTACATCAAAACATACACATTTTCATTGTATATACCAAAAATGTACATCAAAACATACACATTTTCATTGTATATACAAGAAATGTACACCAAAACATACACATTTTCATTGTATATACAAGAAATGTACACCAAAACATACACATTTTCATTGCACATTCAAGAAATGTACATCAAAACATACACATTTTCATTGTACATTCAAGAAATATACATCCAAACATACACATTTTCATTGTACATTCAAGAAATGTACATCAAAACATACACATTTTCATTGTACATTCAAGAAATGTACATCAAAACATACACATTTTCAGTGTACATTCAAGAAATCTACATCTAAAACATACACATTTTGAGTGTACATTCAAGAAATATACATCAAAACATACACATTTTCATTGTATATACCAGAAATGTACATCAAAACATACACATTTTCATTGTACATTCAAGAAATGTACATCAAAACATACACATTTTCAGGGTACATCCAAGAAATATACTTCAAAACATACACATTTTCAGGATACATTCAAGAAATATACATCAAAACATACACATTTTCATTGTACATTCAAGAAATGTACATCAAAACATACACATTTCCATTGTACACTCAAGAAATGTACATCAAAAATTACACATTTTGTTTGTACACTCAAGAAATGTATATCAAAACATACACATTTATGTTTGTACACTCAAGAAATGTACATAAAAACTTACACATTTTCATTGTATATACAAGAATTGTACATCAAAACATACACACTTTCATTGTATATACAAGAATTGTACATCAAAACATACACATTTTCATTGTATATTCAAGAAATGTACATCAAAACATACACATTTTCATTGTATATACCAGAAATGTACATCAAAACATACACATTTTCATTGTACATTCAAGAAATGAACATCAAAACATACACATTTTGAGTGTACATTCAAGAAGTATACATCAAAACATACACATTTTCATTCTATATACCAGAAATGTGCATCAAAAGAGACACATTTTCATTGTATATACCAGAAATGTACATCAAAACATACACATTTTCATTGTACATTCAAGAAATGTACATCAAAACATACACATTTTCATTGCACATTCATGAAATATACATCAAAACATGCACATTTTCAGTGTACATTCAAGAAATGTACACCAAAACATACACATTTTCATTGTATATACAAGAAATGTACACCAAAACATACTCATTTTCATTGTACATTCAAGAAATGTACATCAAAACATACTCATTTTCAGTGTACATTCAAGAAATGTACATCAAAATATACACATTTTCAGTGTACAATCAAGAAATGTACATCTAAGACATACACACTTTGAGTGTACATTCAAGAAATATACATCAAAACATACACATTTTCATTGTATATACCAGAAATGTACATCAAAACATACACATTTTCATTGTACATTCAAGAAACGTACATCAAAACATACACATTTTCAGTGTACCTTCAAGAAATATACATCAAAACATACACATTTTCAGGGTACATTCAAGAAGTATACATCAAAACATACACATTTTCATTGTATATACAAGAAAGGGACATCAAAACATACACATTTTCATTGTACATTCAAGAAATGTACATCAAAACATACACATTTTGAGTGTACATTCAAGAAATATACATCAAAACATACACATTTTCATTGTATATACCAGAAATGTACATCAAAGCATACAAAATTTCATTGTACATTCAAGAAATGTACATCAAAACATACACATTTTGAGTGTACATTCAAGAAATATACATCAAAAGATACACATTTTCATTGTACATACCAGAAATGTACATCAAATCATACACATTTTCAGTGGACATTCAAGAAATATACATCAAAACATACACATTTTCATTGTATATACCAGAAATGTACATCAAAACATACACATTTTCATTGTACATTCAAGAAATGTACATCAAAACATACACATTTTCAGGGTACATTCAAGAAGGATACAACAAAACATACACATTTTCAGGATACATTCAAGAAATATACATCAAAACATACACATTTTCATTGTACATTCAAGAAATGTACATAAAAACATACACATTTCCATTGTACACTCAAGAAATGTACATCAAAACTTACACATTTTGTTTGTACACTCAAGAAATGTATATCAAAACATACACATTTATGTGTGTACACTCAAGAAATGTACATAAAAACTTACACATTTTCATTGTATATACAAGAATTGTACATCAAAACATACACATTTTCATTGTATATACAAGAAATGTACAACAAAACACACACATTTTGATTGTACATTCAAGAAATGTACATCAAAACATACACATTTTCATTGTATATACCAGAAATGTACATCAAAACATACACATTTTCATTGTACATTCAAGAAATGCACATCAAAACATACACATTTTGAGTGTACATTCAAGAAGTATACATCAAAACATACACATTTTCATTGTATATATCAGAAATGTACATCAAAACATACACATTTTCATTGTATATACCAGAAATGTACATCAAAACATACACATTTTCATTGTACATTCAAGAAATGTATATCAAAACATACACATTTTCATTGCACATTCAAGAAATATACATCAAAACATACACATTTTCAGTGTACATTCAAGAAATGTACATCAAAACATACACACTTTCATTGTATATACCAGAAATGTACATCAAAACATACACATTTTCATTGTATATACAAGAAATGTACACCAAAACATACACATTTTCATTGTATATACAAGAAATGTACACCAAAACATACACATTTTCATTGTACATTCAAGAAATGTATATCAAAACATACACATTATCAGTGTACATTCAAGAAAGGTACATCAAAACATACACATTTTCATTGTACATTCAAGAAATGTACATCAAAACATACTCATTTTCAGTGTACATTCAAGAAATGTACATCAAAACATACTCATTTTCAGTGTACATTCAAGAAATGTATATCAAAATATACACATTTTCAGTGTACAATCAAGAAATGTACATCTAAGACCTACACATTTTGAGTGTACATTCAAGAAATATACATCAAAAGATACACATTTTCATTGTATATACCAGAAATGTACATCAAAACATACACATTTTCATTGTACATTCAAGAAGCGTACATCAAAATATACACATTTTCAGTGTACCTTCAAGAAATATACATCAAAACATACACATTTTCAGGGTACATTCAAGAAGTATACATCAAAACATACACATTTTCATTGTATATACAAGAAAGGGACATCAAAACATAAACATTTTCAGTGTACATTCAAGAAATATACATCAAAACATACACATTTTCATTGTATATACCAGAAATGTACATCAAAACATACACATTTTCATTGTACATTCAAGAAATGTACATCAAAACATACACATTTTCAGGGTACATTCAAGAAATATACATCAAAACATACACATTTTCAGGATACATTCAAGAAATATACATCAAAACATACACATTTTCATTGTACATTCAAGAAATGTACATCAAAACATACACATTTCCATTGTACACTCAAGAAATGTACATCAAAACTTACACATTTTGTTTGTACACTCAAGAAATGTATATCAAAACATACACATTTATGTTTGTACACTCAAGAAATGTACATAAAAACTTACACATTTTCATTGTATATACAAGAATTGTACATCAAAACATACACATTTTCATTGAATATACAAGAAATGTACATCAAAACATACACATTTACATTGTATATACAAGAAATGTACATCAAAACATACACATTTTGAGTGTAAATTCAAGAAATATACATCAAAACATACACATTTTCAGTGTACATTCAAGAAATGTACATCAAAACATACAAATTTTCATTGTATACTCAAGAAATGTACATCAAAACATACACATTTTCAGTATACATTCAAGAAATGTACATCAAAACATACACATTTTCATTGTATATACAAGAAATGTATATCAAAACATACTCATTTTCAGTGTACATTCAAGAAATGTATATCAAAACATACACATTTTCATTGTATATACAAGAAATGTACATCAAAAACATACAAATTTTCAGTGTACATTCAAGAAATGTACATCATAACATACACATTTTCATCGTACACTCAAGAAATGTACATCAAAACATACACATCTTCATTGTACATTCAAGAAATGTACATCAAAACATACACATTTTCAGTGTACATTCAAGAAACGTACATCTAAAACATACACATTTTGAGTGTACATTCAAGAAATATACATCAAAACATACACATTTTCATTGTATATACCAGAAATGTACATCAAAACATACACATTTGCATTGTACATTCAAGAAATGTACATCAAAACATACACATTTTCAGTGTACATTCAAGAAATATACATCAAAACATATACATTTTCAGGATACATTCAAGAAATATACATCAAAACATACACATTTTCACTGTATATACAAGAAATGTACATCAAAACATACACATTTTGAGTCTAAATTCAAGAAATATACATCAAAACATACACATTTTCATTGTACATACCAGAAATGGACATCAAAACATACACATTTTCAGTGCAGATTCAAGAAATATACATCAAAACATACACATTTTCAATGTATATACCAGAAATGTACATCAAAACATACACATTTTCATTGTATATACCAGAAATGTACATCAAAACATACACATTTTGACTGTACATTCTAGAAATATACATCAAAACATACACATTTTCATTGTATATACCAGAAATGCACATCAAAACATACACATTTTCATTGTACATTCAAGAACTGTACATCAAAACATACACATTTTCAGTGTACATTCAAGAAATGTACATCAAAACATACACATTTTCAGTGTACATTCAAGAAATGTACATCAAAACATACACATTTTCATTGTATATACAAGAAATGTACATCAATACATACACATTTTCATTGTATATACCAGAAATGTACATCAAAGCATACACATTTTCATTGTACATTCAAGAAATGTACATAAAAAACGAGACATTTTCATTGTATATTCAAGAAATGTACATCAAAAAATACACATTTTCATTGTATATACCAGAAATGTACATCAAAACATACACATTTTCATTGTACATTCAAGAAATGTACATCAAAACATACACATTTTCATTGTACATTCAAGAAATGTACATCAAAATATACACATTTTCAGGATACATTCAAGAAATATACATCAAAACATACACATTTTCAATGTACATTCAAGAAATGTACATCAAAACATACACATTTCCATTGTATACTCAAGAAATGTACATCAAAACTTACACATTTTGTTTCTACACTCAAGAAATGTACATCAAAACATACACATTTATGTTTGTACACCCAAGAAATGTACATAAAAACTTACACATTTTCATTGTATATACAAGAATTGTACATCAAAACATACACATTTTCCTTGTATATACAAGAAATGTACATCAAAAGCTACACATTTTCATTGTATATTCAAGAAATGTACATCAAAAAATACACATTTTCATTGTATATACCAGAAATGTACATCAAAACATACACATTTTCATTGTACATTCAAGAAATGTACATCAAAACATACACATTTTCAGTGTACATTCAAGAAATATACATCAAAACATACACATTTTCAGGATACATTCAAGAAATATACATCAAAACATACACATTTTCATTGTACATTCAAGAAATGTACATCAAAACATACACATTTTCAGTGTACATTCAAGAAATATACATCAAAACATACACATTTTCAGGATACATTCAAGAAATATACATCTAAAACCTACACATTTTGAGTGTACATTCAAGAAATATACATCAAAACATACACATTTTCATTGTATATACCAGAAATGTACATCAAAACATACACATTTTCATTGTACATTCAAGAAATGTACATCAAAACATACACATTTTCAGTGTACATTCAAGAAATATACATCAACACATACACATTTTCAGGATACATTCAAGGAATATACATCAAAACATACACATTTTCATTGTATACTCAAGAAATGTACATCAAAACTTACACATTTTGTTTCTACACTCAAGAAATGTATATCAAAACATACACATTTATGTTTGTACACTCAAGAAATGTACATAAAAACTTACACATTTTCATTGTATATACAAGAATTGTACATCAAAACATACACATTTTCATTGTATATACAAGAAATGTACATCAAAACATACACATTTTCATTGTACATTCAAGAAATGTACATCAAAACATACACATTTTCATTGTATATACCAGAATTGTACATCAAAACATACACATTTTCATTGCATATACAAGAAATGTACATCAAACCATACACATTTTGAGTGTACATTCAAGAAGTATACATCAAAACATACACATTTTCAGTGTACATTCAAGAAATGTACATCAAAACATACACATTTTCAGTGTACATTCAAGAAGTATACATCAAAACATAAACATTTTCAGTGTACATTCAAGAAATGTACATCAAAACATACACATTTTCAGTGTACATTCAAGAAATGTACATCAAAACATACACATTTTCATTGTATATACAAGAAATGTACATCGAAACATACACATTTTCATTGTATATACAAGAAATGTATATCAAAACATACACATTTTCAGTGTACATTCAAGAAATGTACATCAAAACATACACATTTTCATTGTATACTCAAGAAATGTACATCAAAACATACACATTTTCAGTGTACATTCAAGAAATGTACATCAAAACATACACATTTTCATTGCATATACAAGAAATGTATATCAAAACATACTCATTTTCAGTGTACATTCAAGAAATGTACATCAAAACATACACATTTTCAGTGTACATTCAACAAATGTACATCAAAACATACACATTTTATTGTACATTCAAGAAATGTACATCAAAACATACACATTTTCATTGTACACTCAAGAAATGTACATCAAAACATACACATTTATGTTTGTACACTCAAGAAATGTACATAAAAACTTACACATTTTCATTGTATATACAAGAATTGTACATCAAAACATACACATTTTCCTTGTATATACAAGAAATGTACATCAAAAGCTACACATTTTCATTGTATATTCAAGAAATGTACATCAAAAAATACACATTTTCATTGTATATACCAGAAATGTACATCAAAACATACACATTTTCATTGTACATTCAAGAAATGTACATCAAAACATACACATTTTCAGTGTACATTCAAGAAATATACATCAAAACATACACATTTTCAGGATACATTCAAGAAATATACATCAAAACATACACATTTTCATTGTACATTCAAGAAATGTACATCAAAACATACACATTTCCATTGTACACTCAAGAAATGTACATCAAAACTTACACATTTTGTTTGTACACTCAAGAAATGTATATCAAAACATACACATTTATGTTTGTACACTCAAGAAATGTACATAAAAACTTACACATTTTCATTGTATATACAAGAATTGTACATCAAAACATACACATTTTCATTGAATATACAAGAAATGTACATCAAAACATACACATTTACATTGTATATACAACAAATGAACATCAAAACATACACATTTTGAGTGTAAATTCAAGAAATATACATCAAAACATACACATTTTCAGTGTACATTCAAGAAATGTACATCAAAACATACAAATTTGCATTGTATACTCAAGAAATGTACATCAAAACATACACATTGTCAGTATACATTCAAGAAATGTACATCAAAACATACACATTTTCATTGTATATACAAGAAATGTATATCAAAACATACTCATTTTCAGTGTACATTCAAGAAATGTATATCAAAACATACACATTTTCATTGTATATACAAGAAATGTACATCAAAACATACACATTTTCAGTGTACATTCAAGAAATGTACATCATAACATACACATTTTCATCGTACACTCAAGAAATGTACATCAAAACATACACATCTTCATTGTACATTCAAGAAATGTACATCAAAACATACACATTTTCAGTGTACATTCAAGAAATGTACATCTAAAACATACACATTTTGAGTGTACATTCAAGAAATATACATCAAAACATACACATTTTCATTGTATATACCAGAAATGTACATCAAAACATACACATTTTCATTGTACATTCAAGAAATGTACATCAAAACATACACATTTTCAGTGTACATTCAAGAAATATACATCAAAACATATACATTTTCAGGATACATTCAAGAAATATACATCAAAACATACACATTTTCATTGTATATACAAGAAATGTACATCAAAACATACACATTTTGAGTCTAAATTCAAGAAATATACATCAAAACATACACATTTTCATTGTACATACCAGAAATGGACATCAAAACATACACATTTTCAGTGCACATTCAAGAAATATACATCAAAACATACACATTTTCAATGTATATACCAGAAATGTACATCAAAACATACACATTTTCATTGTATATATCAGAAATGTACATCAAAACATACATATTTTGACTGTACATTCTAGAAATATACATCAAAACATACACATTTTCATTGTATATACCAGAAATGCACATCAAAACATACACATTTTCATTGTACATTCAAGAACTGTACATCAAAACATACACATTTTCAGTGTACATTCAAGAAATGTACATCAAAACATACACATTTTCAGTGTACATTCAAGAAATGTACATCAAAACATACACATTTTCATTGTATATACAAGAAATGTACATCAAAACATACACATTTTCATTGTATATATCAGAAATGTACATCAAAGCATACACATTTTCATTGTACATTCAAGAAATGTACATAAAAAACGAGACATTTTCATTGTATATTCAAGAAATGTACATCAAAAAATACACATTTTCATTGTATATACCAGAAATGTACATCAAAACATACACATTTTCATTGTACATTCAAGAAATGTACATCAAAACATACACATTTGCAGTGTACATTCAAGAAATATACATCAAAATATACACATTTTCAGGATACATTCAAGAAATATACATCAAAACATACACATTTTCAATGTACATTCAAGAAATGTACATCAAAACATACACATTTCCATTGTATACTCAAGAAATGTACATCAAAACTTACACATTTTGTTTCTACACTCAAGAAATGTACATCAAAACATACACATTTATGTTTGTACACTCAAGAAATGTACATAAAAACTTACACATTTTCATTGTATATACAAGAATTGTACATCAAAACATACACATTTTCCTTGTATATACAAGAAATGTACATCAAAAGCTACACATTTTCATTGTATATTCAAGAAATGTACATAAAAAAATACACATTTTCAGGATACATTCAAGAAATATACATCAAAACATACACATTTTCATTGTACATTCAAGAAATGTACATCAAAACATACACATTTTCAGTGTACATTCAAGAAATATACATCAAAACATACACATTTTCAGGATACATTCAAGAAATATACATCTAAAACCTACACATTTTGAGTGTACATTCAAGAAATATACATCAAAACATACACATTTTCATTGTATATACCAGAAATGTACATCAAATCATACACATTTTCATTGTACATTCAAGAAATGTACATCAAAACATACACATTTTCAGTGTACATTCAAGAAATATACATCAACACATACACATTTTCAGGATACATTCAAGGAATATACATCAAAACATACACATTTTCATTGTATACTCAAGAAATGTACATCAAAACTTACACATTTTGTTTCTACACTCAAGAAATGTATATCAAAACATACACATTTATGTTTGTACACTCAAGAAATGTACATAAAAACTTACACATTTTCATTGTATATACAAGAATTTTACATCAAAACATACACATTTTCATTGTATATACAAGAAATGTACATCAAAACATACACATTTTCATTGTACATTCAAGAAATGTACATCAAAACATACACATTTTCATTGTATATACCAGAAATGTACATCAAAACATACACATTTTCATTGCATATACAAGAAATGTACATCAAAACATACACATTTTCAGTGTACATTCAAGAAATGTACATCAAAACATACACATTTGCATTGTACATTCAAGAAATGTACATCAAAACATACTCATTTTCAGTGTACATTCAAGAAATGTACATCAAAATATACACATTTTCAGTGTACAATCAAGAAATGTACATCTAAGACATACACATTTTGAGTGTACATTCAAGAAATATACCTCAAAACATACACATTTTCATTGTATATACCAGAAATGTACATCAAAACATACACATTTTCATTGTACATTCAAGAACCGTACATCAAAATATACACATTTTCAGTGTACCTTCAAGAAATATACATCAAAACATACACATTTTCAGGGTACATTCAAGAAGTATACATCAAAACATACACATTTTCATTGTATATACAAGAAAGGGACATCAAAACATACACATTTTCATTTTACATTCAAGAAAAGTACATCAAAACATACACATTTTGAGTGCACATTCCAGAAATATACATCAAAACATACACATTTTCATTGTATATACCAGAAATGTTCATCAAAGCATACACAATTTCATTGTACATTCAAGAAATGTACATCAAAACATACACATTTTTAATGTACCTTCAAGAAATATACATCAAAAGATACACATTTTCATTGTATATACCAGAAATGTACATCAAAACATACTCATTTTGACTGTACATTCTAGAAATATACATCAAAACATACACATTTTCATTGTATATACCAGAAATGCGCATCAAAACAGACACATTTTCATTGTACATTCAAGAACTGTAATTCAAAACATACACATTTTCAGTGTACATTCAAGAAATGTACATCAAAACATACACATTTTCAATGTACATTCAAGAAATGTACATCAAAACATACACATTTTCATTGTATATACAAGAAATGTACATCAAAACATACACATTTTCATTGTATTTACAAGAAATGTATATCAAAACATACACATTTTCAGTATACATTCAAGAAATGTACATCAAAACATACACATTTTCATTGTATACTCAAGAAATGTACATCAAAACATACACATTTTCAGTATACATTCAAGAAATGTACATCAAAACATACACATTTTCATTGTATATACAAGAAATGTAAATCAAAACATACTCATTTTCAGTGTACATCCAAGAAATGTACATCAAAACATACACATTTTCATTGTATATACAAGAAATGTACATCAAAACATACACATTTTCAGTGAACATTCAAGAAATGTACATCGTAACATACACATTTTCATCGTACACTCAAGAAATGTACATCAAAACATACACATTTTCATTGTACATTCAAGAAATGTACATCAAAACATACACATTTTCAGTGTACATTCAAGAAATGTACATCAAAACATACACATTTTCATTGTATATACCAAAAATGTACATCAAAACATACACATTTTCATTGTATATACAAGAAATGTACACCAAAACATACACATTTTCATTGTATATACAAGAAATGTAAACCAAAACATACACATTTTCATTGCACATTCAAGAAATGTACATCAAAACATACACATTTTCATTGTACATTCAAGAAATATACATCCAAACATACACATTTTCATTGTACATTCAAGAAATGTACATCAAAACATACACATTTTCATTGTACATTCAAGAAATGTACATCAAAACATACACATTTTCAGTGTACATTCAAGAAATCTACATCTAAAACATACACATTTTGAGTGTACATTCAAGAAATATACATCAAAACATACACATTTTCAGGATACATTCAAGAAATATACATCAAAACATACACATTTTCAATGTACATTCAAGAAATGTACATCAAAACATACACATTTCCATTGTATACTCAAGAAATGTACATCAAAACTTACACATTTTGTTTCTACACTCAAGAAATGTACATCAAAACATACACATTTATGTTTGTACACTCAAGAAATGTACATAAAAACTTACACATTTTCATTGTATATACAAGAATTGTACATCAAAACATACACATTTTCCTTGTATATACAAGAAATGTACATCAAAGGCTACACATTTTCATTGTATATTCAAGAAATGTACATAAAAAAATACACATTTTCAGGATACATTCAAGAAATATACATCAAAACATACACATTTTCATTGTACATTCAAGAAATGTACATCAAAACATACACATTTTCAGTGTACATTCAAGAAATATACATCAAAACATACACATTTTCAGGATACATTCAAGAAATATACATCTAAAACCTACACATTTTGAGTGTACATTCAAGAAATATACATCAAAACATACACATTTTCATTGTATATACCAGAAATGTACATCAAATCATACACATTTTCATTGTACATTCAAGAAATGTACATCAAAACATACACATTTTCAGTGTACATTCAAGAAATATACATCAACACATACACATTTTCAGGATACATTCAAGGAATATACATCAAAACATACACATTTTCATTGTATACTCAAGAAATGTACATCAAAACTTACACATTTTGTTTCTACACTCAAGAAATGTATATCAAAACATACACATTTATGTTTGTACACTCAAGAAATGTACATAAAAACTTACACATTTTCATTGTATATACAAGAATTTTACATCAAAACATACACATTTTCATTGTATATACAAGAAATGTACATCAAAACATACACATTTTCATTGTACATTCAAGAAATGTACATCAAAACATACACATTTTCATTGTATATACCAGAAATGTACATCAAAACATACACATTTTCATTGCATATACAAGAAATGTACATCAAAACATACACATTTTCAGTGTACATTCAAGAAATGTACATCAAAACATACACATTTGCATTGTACATTCAAGAAATGTACATCAAAACATACTCATTTTCAGTGTACATTCAAGAAATGTACATCAAAATATACACATTTTCAGTGTACAATCAAGAAATGTACATCTAAGACATACACATTTTGAGTGTACATTCAAGAAATATACCTCAAAACATACACATTTTCATTGTATATACCAGAAATGTACATCAAAACATACACATTTTCATTGTACATTCAAGAACCGTACATCAAAATATACACATTTTCAGTGTACCTTCAAGAAATATACATCAAAACATACACATTTTCAGGGTACATTCAAGAAGTATACATCAAAACATACACATTTTCATTGTATATACAAGAAAGGGACATCAAAACATACACATTTTCATATTACATTCAAGAAATGTACATCAAAACATACACATTTTGAGTGTACATTCCAGAAATATACATCAAAACATACACATTTTCATTGTATATACCAGAAATGTACATCAAAGCATACACAATTTCATTGTACATTCAAGAAATGTACATCAAAACATACACATTTTTAATGTACCTTCAAGAAATATACATCAAAAGATACACATTTTCATTGTATATACCAGAAATGTACATCAAAACATACTCATTTTGACTGTACATTCTAGAAATATACATCAAAACATACACATTTTCATTGTATATACCAGAAATGCGCATCAAAACAGACACATTTTCATTGTACATTCAGGAACTGTAATTCAAAACATACACATTTTCAGTGTACATTCAAGAAATGTACATCAAAACATACACATTTTCAATGTACATTCAAGAAATGTACATCAAAACATACACATTTTCATTGTATATACAAGAAATGTACATCAAAACATACACATTTTCATTGTATTTACAAGAAATGTATATCAAAACATACACATTTTCAGTATACATTCAAGAAATGTACATCAAAACATACACATTTTCATTGTATACTCAAGAAATGTACATCAAAACATACACATTTTCAGTATACATTCAAGAAATGTACATCAAAACATACACATTTTCATTGTATATACAAGAAATGTAAATCAAAACATACTCATTTTCAGTGTACATCCAAGAAATGTACATCAAAACATACACATTTTCATTGTATATACAAGAAATGTACATCAAAACATACACATTTTCAGTGAACATTCAAGAAATGTACATCGTAACATACACATTTTCATCGTACACTCAAGAAATGTACATCAAAACATACACATTTTCATTGTACATTCAAGAAATGTACATCAAAACATACACATTTTCAGTGTACATTCAAGAAATGTACATCAAAACATACACATTTTCATTGTATATACCAAAAATGTACATCAAAACATACACATTTTCATTGTATATACAAGAAATGTACACCAAAACATACACATTTTCATTGTATATACAAGAAATGTACACCAAAACATACACATTTTCATTGCACATTCAAGAAATGTACATCAAAACATACACATTTTCATTGTACATTCAAGAAATATACATCCAAACATACACATTTTCATTGTACATTCAAGAAATGTACATCAAAACATACACATTTTCATTGTACATTCAAGAAATGTACATCAAAACATACACATTTTCAGTGTACATTCAAGAAATCTACATCTAAAACATACACATTTTGAGTGTACATTCAAGAAATATACATCAAAACATACACATTTTCATTGTATATACCAGAAATGTACATCAAAACATACACATTTTCATTGTACATTCAAGAAATGTACATCAAAACATACACATTTTCAGGGTACATCCAAGAAATATACTTCAAAACATACACATTTTCAGGATACATTCAAGAAATATACATCAAAACATACACATTTTCATTGTACATTCAAGAAATGTACATCAAAACATACACATTTCCATTGTACACTCAAGAAATGTACATCAAAAATTACACATTTTGTTTGTACACTCAAGAAATGTATATCAAAACATACACATTTATGTTTGTACACTCAAGAAATGTACATAAAAACTTACACATTTTCATTGTATATACAAGAATTGTACATCAAAACATACACACTTTCATTGTATATACAAGAATTGTACATCAAAACATACACATTTTCATTGTATATTCAAGAAATGTACATCAAAACATACACATTTTCATTGTATATACCAGAAATGTACATCAAAACATACACATTTTCATTGTACATTCAAGAAATGAACATCAAAACATACACATTTTGAGTGTACATTCAAGAAGTATACATCAAAACATACACATTTTCATTCTATATACCAGAAATGTGCATCAAAAGAGACACATTTTCATTGTATATACCAGAAATGTACATCAAAACATACACATTTTCATTGTACATTCAAGAAATGTACATCAAAACATACACATTTTCATTGCACATTCATGAAATATACATCAAAACATGCACATTTTCAGTGTACATTCAAGAAATGTACACCAAAACATACACATTTTCATTGTATATACAAGAAATGTACACCAAAACATACTCATTTTCATTGTACATTCAAGAAATGTACATCAAAACATACTCATTTTCAGTGTACATTCAAGAAATGTACATCAAAATATACACATTTTCAGTGTACAATCAAGAAATGTACATCTAAGACATACACACTTTGAGTGTACATTCAAGAAATATACATCAAAACATACACATTTTCATTGTATATACCAGAAATGTACATCAAAACATACACATTTTCATTGTACATTCAAGAAACGTACATCAAAACATACACATTTTCAGTGTACCTTCAAGAAATATACATCAAAACATACACATTTTCAGGGTACATTCAAGAAGTATACATCAAAACATACACATTTTCATTGTATATACAAGAAAGGGACATCAAAACATACACATTTTCATTGTACATTCAAGAAATGTACATCAAAACATACACATTTTGAGTGTACATTCAAGAAATATACATCAAAACATACACATTTTCATTGTATATACCAGAAATGTACATCAAAGCATACAAAATTTCATTGTACATTCAAGAAATGTACATCAAAACATACACATTTTGAGTGTACATTCAAGAAATATACATCAAAAGATACACATTTTCATTGTACATACCAGAAATGTACATCAAATCATACACATTTTCAGTGGACATTCAAGAAATATACATCAAAACATACACATTTTCATTTTATATACCATAAATGTACATCAAAACATACACATTTTCATTGTACATTCAAGAAATGTACATCAAAACATACACATTTTCAGGGTACATTCAAGAAGGATACAACAAAACATACACATTTTCAGGATACATTCAAGAAATATACATCAAAACATACACATTTTCATTGTACATTCAAGAAATGTACATCAAAACATACACATTTCCATTGTACACTCAAGAAATGTACATCAAAACTTACACATTTTGTTTGTACACTCAAGAAATGTATATCAAAACATACACATTTATGTGTGTACACTCAAGAAATGTACATAAAAACTTACACATTTTCATTGTATATACAAGAATTGTACATCAAAACATACACATTTTCATTGTATATACAAGAAATGTACAACAAAACACACACATTTTGATTGTACATTCAAGAAATGTACATCAAAGCATACACATTTTCATTGTATATACCAGGTTTTGGATTTGGTTTAAGGGCGCTCAACTTCTAGGTCATCAGCGCCCTTAACAGACTCATGGCAATAGCCAGATATAAATTTCACTCAAAAAATAAAAATACTAGAAACAACAAAATATACAAGGTAGAAATCAGTGGTAATAGCCAGATATGAAACAAGGTGATAAATATGTCCAAAAGCAGAACAAGATGATTAAAAAACTTAAATCCTCAAATTTATATTACACTGCGCTAAAAAATTAAGAACTCTATCAACCGCTGTTTTGTCGTCCGCTAGGACCTCTGCAAGTCTGGCAGGCAGCTGCAGAGAATCCCGAAGGTGCGCTAGAGAGTAACACTCTAGGAGCACGTGGCGAACCGACAAAACGTTGTCACACAGCGGACATAGAGGCGCAGGGTCCCTTTTAAATAGGTAACCGTGCGAAAAATTGCAGTGCCCTATTCTTAATCGAGCCAAACTAACCTCCTCGCGACGAGATGTGCGACAGGAAGTTACCCAGTTTATCGGAAGTTCTTTCACTTCTCTACCAGAAATGTACATCAAAACATACACATTTTCATTGTACATTCAAGAAATGCACATCAAAACATACACATTTTGAGTGTACATTCAAGAAGTATACATCAAAACATACACATTTTCATTGTATATATCAGAAATGTACATCAAAACATACACATTTTCATTGTATATACCAGAAATGTACATCAAAACATACACATTTTCATTGTACATTCAAGAAATGTATATCAAAACATACACATTTTCATTGCACATTCAAGAAATATACATCAAAACATACACATTTTCAGTGTACATTCAAGAAATGTACATCAAAACATACACACTTTCATTGTATATACCAGAAATGTACATCAAAACATACACATTTTCATTGTATATACAAGAAATGTACACCAAAACATACACATTTTCATTGTATATACAAGAAATGTATATCAAAACATACTCATTTTCAGTGTACATTCAAGAAATGTACATCAAAACATACACATTTTCAGTGTACATTCAAGAAATGTACATCAAAACATACACATTTTCATTGTACATTCAAGAAATGTACATCAAAACATACACATTTTCATTGTACACTCAAGAAATATACATCAAAACATACACATTTTCATTGTACATTCAAGAAATGTACATCAAAACATACACATTTTCAGTGTACATTCAAGAATTATACATCAAAACATACACATTTTCAGGATACATTCAAGAAATATACATCTAAAACCTACACATTTTGAGTGTACATTCAAGAAATATACATCAAAACATACACATTTTCATTGTATATACCAGAAATGTACATCAAATCATACACATTTTCATTGTACATTCAAGAAATGTACATCAAAACATACACATTTTCAGTGTACATTCAAGAAATATACATCAACACATACACATTTTCAGGATACATTCAAGGAATATACATCAAAACATACACATTTTCATTGTATACTCAAGAAATGTACATCAAAACTTACACATTTTGTTTCTACACTCAAGAAATGTATATCAAAACATACACATTTATGTTTGTACACTCAAGAAATGTACATAAAAACTTACACATTTTCATTGTATATACAAGAATTTTACATCAAAACATACACATTTTCATTGTATATACAAGAAATGTACATCAAAACATACACATTTTCATTGTACATTCAAGAAATGTACATCAAAACATACACATTTTCATTGTATATACCAGAAATGTACATCAAAACATACACATTTTCATTGCATATACAAGAAATGTACATCAAAACATACACATTTTCAGTGTACATTCAAGAAATGTACATCAAAACATACACATTTGCATTGTACATTCAAGAAATGTACATCAAAACATACTCATTTTCAGTGTACATTCAAGAAATGTACATCAAAATATACACATTTTCAGTGTACAATCAAGAAATGTACATCTAAGACATACACATTTTGAGTGTACATTCAAGAAATATACCTCAAAACATACACATTTTCATTGTATATACCAGAAATGTACATCAAAACATACACATTTTCATTGTACATTCAAGAACCGTACATCAAAATATACACATTTTCAGTGTACCTTCAAGAAATATACATCAAAACATACACATTTTCAGGGTACATTCAAGAAGTATACATCAAAACATACACATTTTCATTGTATATACAAGAAAGGGACATCAAAACATACACATTTTCATTTTACATTCAAGAAATGTACATCAAAACATACACATTTTGAGTGTACATTCCAGAAATATACATCAAAACATACACATTTTCATTGTATATACCAGAAATGTACATCAAAGCATACACAATTTCATTGTACATTCAAGAAATGTACATCAAAACATACACATTTTTAATGTACCTTCAAGAAATATACATCAAAAGATACACATTTTCATTGTATATACCAGAAATGTACATCAAAACATACTCATTTTGACTGTACATTCTAGAAATATACATCAAAACATACACATTTTCATTGTATATACCAGAAATGCGCATCAAAACAGACACATTTTCATTGTACATTCAAGAACTGTAATTCAAAACATACACATTTTCAGTGTACATTCAAGAAATGTACATCAAAACATACACATTTTCAATGTACATTCAAGAAATGTACATCAAAACATACACATTTTCATTGTATATACAAGAAATGTACATCAAAACATACACATTTTCATTGTATTTACAAGAAATGTATATCAAAACATACACATTTTCAGTATACATTCAAGAAATGTACATCAAAACATACACATTTTCATTGTATACTCAAGAAATGTACATCAAAACATACACATTTTCAGTATACATTCAAGAAATGTACATCAAAACATACACATTTTCATTGTATATACAAGAAATGTAAATCAAAACATACTCATTTTCAGTGTACATCCAAGAAATGTACATCAAAACATACACATTTTCATTGTATATACAAGAAATGTACATCAAAACATACACATTTTCAGTGAACATTCAAGAAATGTACATCGTAACATACACATTTTCATCGTACACTCAAGAAATGTACATCAAAACATACACATTTTCATTGTACATTCAAGAAATGTACATCAAAACATACACATTTTCAGTGTACATTCAAGAAATGTACATCAAAACATACACATTTTCATTGTATATACCAAAAATGTACATCAAAACATACACATTTTCATTGTATATACAAGAAATGTACACCAAAACATACACATTTTCATTGCATATACAAGAAATGTACATCAAAACATACACATTTTGAGTGTACATTCAAGAAGTATACATCAAAACATACACATTTTCAGTGTACATTCAAGAAATGTACATCAAAACATACACATTTTCAGTGTACATTCAAGAAATGTACATCAAAACATACCCATTTTCATTGCATATACAAGAAATGTACATCAAAACATACACATTTTGAGTGTACATTCAAGAAGTATACATCAAAACATACACATTTTCAGTGTACATTCAAGAAATGTACATCAAAACATACAAATTTTGAGTGTACATTCAAGAAGTATACATCAAAACATAAACATTTTCAGTGTACATTCAAGAAATGTACATCAAAACATACACATTTTCAGTGTACATTCAAGAAATGTACATCAAAACATACACATTTTCATTGTATATACAAGAAATGTACATCGAAACATACACATTTTCATTGTATATACAAGAAATGTATATCAAAACATACACATTTTCAGTGTACATTCAAGAAATGTACATCAAAACATACACATTTTCATTGTATACTCAAGAAATGTACATCAAAACATACACATTTTCAGTGTACATTCAAGAAATGTACATCAAAACATACACATTTTCATTGTATATACAAGAAATGTATATCAAAACATACTCATTTTCAGTGTACATTCAAGAAATGTACATCAAAACATACACATTTTCAGTGTACATTCAAGAAATGTACATCAAAACATACACATTTTCATTGTACATTCAAGAAATGTACATCAAAACATACACATTTTCATTGTACACTCAAGAAATGTACATCAAAACATACACATTTATGTTTGTACACTCAAGAATTGTACATAAAAACTTACACATTTTCATTGTATATACAAGAATTGTACATCAAAACATACACATTTTCCTTGTATATACAAGAGATGTACATCAAAAGCTACACATTTTCATTGTATATTCAAGAAATGTACATCTAAAAATACACATTTTCATTGTATATACCAGAAATGTACATCAAAACATACACATTTTCATTGTACATTCAAGAAATGTACATCAAAACATACACATTTTCAGTGTACATTCAAGAAATATACATCAAAACATACACATTTTCAGGATACATTCAAGAAATATACATCAAAACATACACATTTTCATTGTACATTCAAGAAATGTACATCAAAACATACACATTTTCAGTGTACATTCAAGAAATATACATCAAAACATACACATTTTCAGGATACATTCAAGAAATATACATCTAAAACCTACACATTTTGAGTGTACATTCAAGAAATATACATCAAAACATACACATTTTCATTGTATATACCAGAAATGTACATCAAAACATACACATTTTCATTGTACATTCAAGAAATGTACATCAAAACATACACAATTTTCAGTGTACATTCAAGAAATATACATCAACACATACACATTTTCAGGATACATTCAAGGAATATACATCAAAACATACACATTTTCATTGTATACTCAAGAAATGTACATCAAAACTTACACATTTTGTTTCTACACTCAAGAAATGTATATCAAAACATACACATTTATGTTTGTACACTCAAGAAATGTACATAAAAACTTACACATTTTCATTGTATATACAAGAATTGTACATCAAAACATACACATTTTCATTGTATATACAAGAAATGTACATCAAATCATACACATTTTCATTGTACATTCAAGAAATGTACATCAAAACATACACATTTTCATTGTATGTACCAGAAATGTACATCAAAACATACACATTTTCATTGCATATACAAGAAATGTACATCAAAACATACACATTTTGAGTGTACAATCAAGAAGTATACATCAAAACATACACATTTTCAGTGTACATTCAAGAAATGTACATCAAAACATACACATTTTCAGTGTACATTCAAGAAATGTACATCAAAACATACCCATTTTCATTGCATATACAAGAAATGTACATCAAAACATACACATTTTGAGTGTACATTCAAGAAGTATACATCAAAACATACACATTTTCAATGTACATTCAAGAAATGTACATCAAAACATACAAATTTTGAGTGTACATTCAAGAAGTATACATCAAAACATAAACATTTTCAGTGTACATTCAAGAAATGTACATCAAAACATACACATTTTCAGTGTACATTCAAGAAATGTACATCAAAACATACACATTTTCATTGTATATACAAGAAATGTACATCGAAACATACACATTTTCATTGTATATACAAGAAATGTATATCAAAACATACACATTTTCAGTGTACATTCAAGAAATGTACATCAAAACATACACATTTTCATTGTATACTCAAGAAATGTACATCAAAACATACACATTTTCAGTGTACATTCAAGAAATGTACATCAAAACATACACATTTTCATTGTACACTCAAGAAATGTACATCAAAACATACACATTTTGATCGTACACTCAAGAAATGTACATCAAAACATACACATTTTCATTGTACATTCAAGAAATGTACATCAAAACATACACATTTTCAGTGTACATTCAAGAAATGTACGTCTAAAACCTACACATTTTGAGTGTACATTCAAGAAATATACATCAAAACATACACATTTTCATTGTATATACCAGAAATGTACATCAAAACATACACATTTTCATTGTACATTCAAGGAATATACATCAAAACATACACATTTTCATTGTATATACAAGAAATGTTCATCAAAACAGACACATTTTGAGTGTAAATTCCAGAAATATACATCAAAACATACACATTTTCATTGTACATACCAGAAATGTACATCAAAACATACACGCTTTCAGTGTACATTCAAGAAATATACATCAAAACATACCCATTTTCATTGCATATACAAGAAATGTACATCAAAACATACAAATTTTGAGTGTACATTCAAGAAGTATACATCAAAACATAAACATTTTCAGTGTACATTCAAGAAATGTACATCAAAACATACACATTTTCAGTGTACATTCAAGAAATGTACATCAAAACATACACATTTTCATTGTATATACAAGAAATGTACATCGAAACATACACATTTTCATTGTATATACAAGAAATGTAAATCAAAACATACACATTTTCAGTGTACATTCAAGAAATGTACATCAAAACATACACATTTTCATTGTATACTCGAGAAATGTACATCAAAACATACACATTTTCAGTGTACATTCAAGAAATGTACATCAAAACATACACATTTTCATTGTATATACAAGAAATGTATATCAAAACATACTCATTTTCAGTGTACATTCAAGAAATGTACATCAAAACATACACATTTTCAGTGTACATTCAAGAAATGTACATCAAAACATACACATTTTCATTGTACATTCAAGAAATGTACATCAAAACATACACATTTTCATTGTACACTCAAGAAATGTACATCAAAACATACACATTTATGTTTGTACACTCAAGAAATGTACATAAAAACTTACACATTTTCATTGTATATACAAGAATTGTACATCAAAACATACACTTTTTCCTTGTATATACAAGAAAAGTACATCAAAAGCTACACATTTTCATTGTATATTCAAGAAATGTACATCAAAAAATACACATTTTCATTGTATATACCAGAAATGTACATCAAAACATACACATTTTCATTGTACATTCAAGAAATGTACATCAAAACATACACATTTTCAGTGTACATTCAAGAAATATACATCAAAACATACACATTTTCAGGATACATTCAAGAAATATACATCAAAACATACACATTTTCATTGTACATTCAAGAAATGTACATCAAAACATACACATTTTCAGTGTACATTCAAGAAATATACATCAAAACATACACATTTTCAGAATAGATTCAAGAAATATACATCTAAAACCTACACATTTTGAGTGTACACTCAAGAAATATACATCAAAACATACACATTTTCATTGTATATACCAGAAATGTGCATCAAAACATACACATTTTCATTGTACATTCAAGAAATGTACATCAAAACATACACATCTTCAGTGTACATTCAAGAAATATACATCAACACATACACATTTTCAGGATACATTCAAGGAATATACATCAAAACATACACATTTTCATTGTATACTCAAGAAATGTACATCAAAACTTACACATTTTGTTTCTACACTCAAGAAATGTATATCAAAACATACAATTTATGTTTGTACACTCAAGAAATGTACATAAAAACTTACACATTTTCATTGTATATACAAGAATTGTACATCAAAACATACACATTTTCATTGTATATACAAGAAATGTACATCAAATCATACACATTTTCATTGTACATTCAAGAAATGTACATCAAAACTTACACATTTTCATTGTATATACCAGAAATGTACATCAAAACATACACATTTTCATTGCATATACAAGAAATGTACATCAAAACATACACATTTTGAGTGTACATTCAAGAAGTATACATCAAAACATACACATTTTCAGTGTACATTCAAGAAATGTACATCAAAACATACACATTTTCAGTGTACATTCAAGAAATGTACATCAAAACATACCCATTTTCATTGCATATACAAGAAATGTACATCAAAACATACACATTTTGAGTGTACATTCAAGAAGTATACATCAAAACATACACATTTTCAGTGTACATTCAAGAAATGTACATCAAAACATACAAATTTTGAGTGTACATTCAAGAAGTATACATCAAAACATTAACATTTTCAGTGTACATCCAAGAAATGTACATCAAAACATACACATTTTCAGTGTACATTCAAGAAATGTACATCAAAACATACACATTTTCATTGTATATACAAGAAATGTACATCGAAACATACACATTTTCATTGTATATACAAGAAATGTATATCAAAACATACACATTTTCAGTGTACATTCAAGAAATGTACATCAAAACATACACATTTTCATTGTATACTCAAGAAATGTACATCATAACATACACATTTTCAGTGTACATTCAAGAAATGTACATCAAAACATACACATTTTCATTGTATATACAAGAAATGTATATCAAAACATACTCATTTTCAGTGTACATTCAAGAAATGTACATCAAAACATACACATTTTCAGTGTACATTCAAGAAATGTACATCAAAACATACACATTTTCATTGTACATTCAAGAAATGTACATCAAAACATACACATTTTCATTGTACACTCAAGAAATGTACATCAAAACATACACATTTTGATCGTACACTCAAGAAATGTACATCAAAACATACACATTTTCATTGTACATTCAAGAAATGTACATCAACACATACACATTTTCCTTGTATATACAAGAAATGTACATCAAAAGCTACACATTTTCATTGTAAATTCAAGAAATGTACATCAAAAAATACACATTTTCATTGTATATACCAGAAATGTACATCAAAACATACACATTTTCATTGTACATTCAAGAAATGTACATCAAAACATACACATTTTCAGTGTACATTCAAGAAATATACATCAAAACATACACATTTTCAGGATACATTCAAGAAATATACATCAAAACATACACATTTGCATTGTACATTCAAGAAATGTACATCAAAACATACACATTTTCAGTGTACATTCAAGAAATATACATCAAAACATACACATTTTCAGGATACATTCAAGAAATATACATCTAAAACCTACACATTTTGAGTGTACATTCAAGAAATATACATCAAAACATACACATTTTCATTGTATATACCAGAAATGTACATCAAAACATACACATTTTCATTGCATATACAAGAAATGTACATCAAAACATACACATTTTGAGTGTACATTCAAGAAGTATACATCAAAACATACACATTTTCAGTGTACATTCAAGAAATGTACATCAAAACATACACATTTTCAGTGTACATTCAAGAAATGTACATCAAAACATACCCATTTTCATTGCATATACAAGAAATGTACATCAAAACATACACATTTTGAGTGTACATTCAAGAAGTATACATCAAAACATACACATTTTCAGTGTACATTCAAGAAATGTACATCAAAACATACAAATTTTGAGTGTACATTCAAGAAGTATACATCAAAACATAAACATTTTCAGTGTACATTCAAGAAATGTACATCAAAACATACACATTTTCAGTGTACATTCAAGAAATGTACATCAAAACATACACATTTTCATTGTATATACAAGAAATGTACATCGAAACATACACATTTTCATTGTATATACAAGAAATGTATATCAAAACATACACATTTTCAGTGTACATTCAAGAAATGTACATCAAAACATACACATTTTCATTGTATACTCAAGAAATGTACATCAAAACATACACATTTTCAGTGTACATTCAAGAACTGTACATCAAAACATACACATTTTCATTGTATATACAAGAAATGTATATCAAAACATACTCATTTTCAGTGTACATTCAAGAAATGTACATCAAAACATACACATTTTCAGTGTACATTCAAGAAATGTACATCAAAACATACACATTTTCATTGTACATTCAAGAAACGTACATCAAAACATACACATTTTCATTGTACACTCAAGAAATGTACATCAAAACATACACATTTTGATCGTACACTCAAGAAATGTACATCAAAACATACACATTTTCATTGTACATTCAAGAAATGTACATCAAAACATACACATTTTCAGTGTACATTCAAGAAATGTACGTCTAAAACCTACACATTTTGAGTGTACATTCAAGAAATATACATCAAAACATACACATTTTCATTGTATATACCAGAAATGTACATCAAAACATACACATTTTCATTGTACATTCAAGGAATATACATCAAAACATACACATTTTCATTGTATATACAAGAAATGTTCATCAAAACAGACACATTTTGAGTGTAAATTCCAGAAATATACATCAAAACATACACATTTTCATTGTACATACCAGAAATGTACATCAAAACATACACGCTTTCAGTGTACATTCAAGAAATATACATCAAAACATACACATTTTCATTGTATATACCAGAAATGTACATCAAAACATACACATTTTCATTGTATATACCAGAAATGTACATCAAAACATACACATTTTGACTGTACATTGTAGAAATATATATATAAACATACACATTTTCATCGTATATACCAGAAATGCACTTCAAAACATACACATGTTCATTGTACATTCAAGAACTGTACATCATAACATACACATTTTCAGTGTACATTCAAGAAATGTACATCAAAACATACACATTTTCAGTGTACATTCAAGAAATGTACATCAAAACATACACATTTTCATTGTATATACAAGAAATGTACATCACAACATACACATTTTCAGTGTACATTCAAGAAATGTACATCAGAACATACACATTTTCAGTGTACATTCAAGAAATGTACATCAAAACATACACATTTTCATTGTACATTCAAGAAATGTACATCATAACATATACATTTTGATTGAATATACAAGAAATGTATATCAAAACATACACATTTTCAGTGTACATTCAAGAAATGTACATCAAAACATACACATTTTCATTGTATATACAAGAAATGGACATCAAAACATACACATTTTGAGTGTACATTCAAGAAATGTACATCAAAACATACACATTTTCATTGTAAATTCAAGAAATGTAGATCAAAACATACACATTTTGAGTGTATATTCAAGAAATATACATTAAAGCATACACATCTTCATTGTATATACCAGAAATGTACATCAAAGCATACACATTTTATTGTACATTCAAGAAATGTACATAAAAAACGAGACATTTTCATTGTATATTCAAGAAATGTACATCAAAAAATACACATTTTCATTGTATATACCAGAAATGTACATCAAAACATACACATTTTCATTGTACATTCAAGAAATGTACATCAAAACATACACATTTTCAGTGTACATTCAAGAAATATACATCAAAATATACACATTTTCAGGATACATTCAAGAAATATACATCAAAACATACACATTTTCATTGTACATTCAAGAAATGTACATCAAAACATACACATTTCCATTGTATACTCAAGAAATGTACATCAAAACTTACACATTTTGTTTCTACACTCAAGAAATGTACATCAAAACATACACATTTATGTTTGTACACTCAAGAAATGTACATAAAAACTTACACATTTTCATTGTATATACAAGAATTGTACATCAAAACATACACATTTTCATTGTATATACAAGAAATGTACATCAAAAGCTACACATTTTCATTGTATATTCAGGAAATGTACATCAAAAAATACAAATTTTCATTGTATATACCAGAAATGTACATCAAAACATACACATTTTCATTGTACATTCAAGAAATGTACATCAAAGCATACACATTTTCAGTGTACATTCAAGAAATATACATCATAACATACACATTTTCAGGATACATTCAAGAAACATACATCAAGACATACACATTTTCATTGTACATTCAAGAAATGTACATCAAAACATACACATTTCCATTGTATACTCAAGAAATGTACATCAAAACTTACACATTTTGTTTCTACACTCAAGAAATGTATATCAAAACATACACATTTATGTTTGTACACTCAAGAAATGTACATAAAAACTTACACATTTTCATTGTATATACAAGAATTGTACATCAAAACATACACATTTTCATTGTATATACAAGAAATGTACATCAAAACATACACATTTTCATTGTACATTCAAGAAATGTACATCAAAACATACAAATTTTCATTGTATATACCAGAAATGTACATCAAAACATACACATTTTCATTGTATATTCAAGAAATGTACATCAAAACATACACATTTTGAGTGTACATTCAAGAAGTATACATCAAAACATACACATTTCATTGTATATACCAGAAATGTACATCAAAACATACACATTTTCATTGTATATACCAGAAATGTACATCAAAACATACACATTTTCATTGTACATTCAAGAAATGTACATCAAAACATACACATTTTCATTGCACATTCAAGAAATGTACATCAAAACATACACATTTTCAGTGTACATTCAAGAAATGTCCATCAAAACATACACATTTTCAATGTACATACCAGAAATGTACATCAAAACATACACATTTTCATTGTATATACAAGAAATGTACACCAAAACATACACATTTTCAGTGTACATCAAAACATACACATTTTCAGTGTACATTCAAGAAATGTACATCAAAACATACACATTTTCATTGTATATACAAGAAATGTACATCAAAACATACACATTTTCATTGTATATACAAGAAATGTATATCAAAACATACACATTTCCATTGTATACTCAAGAAATGTACATCAAAACTTACACATTTTGTTTCTACACTCAAGAAATGTACATCAAAACATACACATTTACGTTTGTACACTCAAGAAATGTACATAAAAACTTACACGTTTTCATTGTATATACAAGAATTGTACATCAAAACATACACATTTTCATTGTATATACAAGAAATGTACATCAAAAGCTACACATTTTCATTGTATATTCAAGAAATGTACATCAAAAAATACACATTTTCATTGTATATACCAGAAATGTACATCAAAACATACACATTTTCATTGTACATTCAAGAAATGTACATCAAAACATACACATTTTCAGTGTACATTCAAGAAATATACATCAAAACATACACATTTTCAGGATACATTCAAGAAATATACATCAAAACATACACATTTTCATTGTACATTAAAGAAATGTACATCAAAACATACACATTTTCAGTGTACATTCAAGAAATATACATCAAAACATACACATTTTCAGGATACATTCAAGAAATATACATCAAAACATACACATTTTCATTGTATATACCAGAAATGTACATCAAAACATACACATTTTCATTGTACATTCAAGAAACGTACATCAGAACATACACATTTCCATTGTATACTCAAGAAATGTACATCAAAACTTACACATTTTGTTTCTACACTCAAGAAATGTATATCAAAACATACACATTTATGTTTGTACATTCAAGAAATGTACATCAAAACATACACATTTTCATTGTATATACCAGAAATGTACATCAAAACATACACATTTTCATTGCATATACAAGAAATGTATATCAAAACATACACATTTTGAGTGTACATTCAAGAAGTATACATCAAAACATACACATTTTCAGTGTACATTCAAGAAATGTACATCAAAACATACACATTTTTAGTGTACATTCAAGAAATGTACATCAAAACATACACCTTTTCATTGCATATACAAGAAATGTACATCAAAACATACACATTTTAGTGTACATTCAAGAAGTATACATCAAAACATACACATTTTCAGTGTACATTCAAGAAATGTACATCAAAACATACACATTTTGAGTGTACATTCAAGAAGTATACATCAAAACACACATTTTCAGTGTACATTCAAGAAATGTACATCAAAACATACACATTTTCAGTGTACATTCAAGAAATGTACATCAAAACATACACATTTTCATTGTATATACAAGAAATGTACATCAAAACATACACATTTTCATTGTATATACAAGAAATGTATATCAAAACATACACATTTTCAGTGTACATTCAAGAAATGTACATCAAAACATACACATTTTCATTGTATACTCAAGAAATGTACATCAAAACATACACATTTTCAGTGTACATTCAAGAAATGTACATCAAAACATACACATTTTCATTGTATATACAAGAAATGTATATCAAAACATACTCATTTTCAGTGTACATTCAAGAAATGTACATCAAAACATACACATTTTCAGTGTACATTCAAGAAATGTACATCAAAACATACACATTTTCATTGTACATTCAAGAAATGTACATCAAAACATACACATTTTCATTGTACACTAAAGAAATGTACATCAAAACATACACATTTTGATCGTACACTCAAGAAATGTACATCAAAACATACACATTTTCATTGTACATTCAAGAAATGTACATCAAAACATACACATTTTCAGTGTACATTCAAGAAATGTACATCAAAACATACACATTTTCATTGTATATACCAGAAATGTACATCAAAACATACACATTTTCATTGTACATTCAAGAAATATACATCAACACATACACATTTTCAGGATACATTCAAGGAATATACATCAAAACATACACATTTTCATTGTATATACAAGAAATGTACATCAAAACATACACATTTTGAGTGTAAATTCCAGAAATATACATCAAAACATACACATTTTCATTGTACATACCAGAAATGTACATCAAAACATACACACTTTCTGTGTACATTCAAGAAATATACATCAAAACATACACATTTTCATTGTATATACCAGAAATGTACATCAAAACATACACATTTTCATTGTATATACCAGAAATGTACATCAAAACATACACATTTTGACTGTACATTGTAGAAATATATATATAAACATACACATTTTCATTGTATATACCAGAAATGCACTTCAAAACATACACATTTTCATTGTACATTCAAGAACTGTACATCATAACATACACATTTTCAGTGTACATTCAAGAAATGTACATGAAAACATACACATTTTCAGTGTACATTCAAGAAATGTACATCAAAACATACACATTTTCATTGTATATACAAGAAATGTACATCAAAACATACACATTTTCAGTGTACATTCAAGAAATGTACATCAGAACATACACATTTTCAGTGTACATTCAAGAAATGTACATCAAAACATACACATTTTCATTGTACATTCAAGAAATGTACATCAAAACATATACATTTTGATTGAATATACAAGAAATGTATATCAAAACATACACATTTTCAGTGTACATTCAAGAAATGTACATCAAAACATACACATTTTCATTGTATATACAAGAAATGGACATCAAAACATACACATTTTGAGTGTACATTCAAGAAATATACATCAAAACATACACATTTTCATTCTATATACCAGAAATGTACATCAAAACATACACATTTTCATTGTAAATTCAAGAAATGTACATCAAAACATACACATTTTGAGTGTACATTCAAGAAATATACATTAAAGCATACACATCTTCATTGTATATACCAGAAATGTACATCAAAGCATACACATTTTATTGTACATTCAAGAAATGTACATAAAAAACGAGACATTTTCATTGTATATTCAAGAAATGTACATCAAAAAATACACATTTTCATTGTATATACCAGAAATGTACATCAAAACATACACATTTTCATTGTACATTCAAGAAATGTACATCAAAACATACACATTTTCAGTGTACATTCAAGAAACATACATCAAAATATACACAATTTCAGGATACATTCAAGAAATATACATCAAAACATACACAATTTTCATTGTACATTCAAGAAATGTACATCAAAACATACACATTTCCATTGTATACTCAAGAAATGTACATCAAAACTTACACATTTTGTTTCTACACTCAAGAAATGTACATCAAAACATACACATTTATGTTTGTACACTCAAGAAATGTACATAAAAACTTACACATTTTCATTGTATATACAAGAATTGTACATCAAAACATACACATTTTCATTGCATATACAAGAAATGTACATCAAAAGCTACACATTTTCATTGTATATTCAAGAAATGTACATCAAAAAATACACATTTTCATTGTATATACCAGAAATGTACATCAAAACATACACATTTTCATTGTACATTCAAGAAATGTACATCAAAACATACACATTTTCAGTGTACATTCAAGAAATATACATCAAAACATACATATTTTCAGGATACACTCAAGAAATATACATCAAAACATACACATTTTCATTGTACATTCAAGAAATGTACATCAAAACATACACATTTCCATTGTATACTCAAGAAATGTACATCAAAACTTACACATTTTGTTTCTACACTCAAGAAATGTATATCAAAA
Organism: Tenodera sinensis; assembly: GCA_030765045.1. NCBI lineage: Eukaryota > Metazoa > Arthropoda > Insecta > Mantodea > Mantidae > Tenodera > Tenodera sinensis. The sequence continues at coordinate 108,550,404 of CM060970.1, read as the reverse complement.
CATACACATTTATGTTTGTACACTCAAGAAATGTACATAAAAACTTACACATTTTCATTGTATATACAAGAATTGTACATCAAAACGTACACACTTTCATTGTATACACAAGAAATGTACATCAAAACATACACATTTTCATTGTACATTCAAGAAATGTACATCAAAACATACACATTTTCATTGTATATACCAGAAATGTACATCAAAACATACACATTTTCATTGTACATTCAAGAAATGTACATCAAAACATACACATTTTGAGTGTACATTCAAGAAGTATACATCAAAACATACACATTTTCATTGTACATTCAAGAAATGTACATCAAAACATACAGATGTTCATTGCACATTCAAGAAATGTACATCAAAACATACACATTTTCATTGTACATTCAAGAAATGTACATCAAAACATACACATTTTCAATGTACATACCAGAGATGTACATCAAAACATACACATTTTCATTGTATATACAAGAAATGTACACTAAAACATACACATTTTCAGTGTACATCAAAACATACACATTTTCAGTGTACATTCAAGAAATGTACATCAAAACATACACATTTTCATTGTATATACAAGAAATGTACATCAAAACATACACATTTTCATTGTATATACAAGAAATGTATATCAAAACATACACATTTTCAGTGTACATTCAAGAAATGTACATCAAAACATAGACATTCTCATTCTATACTCAAGAAATGTACATCAAAACATACACATTTTCAGTGTACATTCAAGAAATGTACATCAAAACATACACATTTTCATTGTATACACAAGAAATGTATATCAAAACATACTCATTTTCAGTGTACATTCAAGAAATGTACATCAAAACATACACATTTTCATTGTATATACAAGAAATGTACATCAAATCATACACATTTTTAATGTACATTCAAGAAATGTACATCATAACATACACATTTTCATCGTTCACTCAAGAAATGTACATCAAAACATACACATTTTCATTGTACATTCAAGAAATGTACATCAAAACATACACATTTTCAGTGTACATTCAAGAAATGTACATCTAAAACATACACATTTTCAGTGTACATTCAAGAAATATACATCAAAAAATACACATTTTCATTGTATATACCAGAAATGTACATCAAAACATACACATTTTCATTGTACATTCAACAAATGTACATCAAAACATACACATTTTCTGTGTACATTCAAGAAATGTACATCAAAACATGCACATTTTCTGGATACATTCAAGAAATATACATCAAAACATACACATTTTCATTGTATATACAAGAAATGTACATCAAAACATACACATTTTGAGTGTAAATTCAAGAAATATACATCAAAACATACACATTTTCATTGTACATACCAGAAATGTACATCAAAACATACACATTTTCAGTGTACATTCAAGAAATATACATCAAAACATACACATTTTCATTGTATATACCAGAAATGTACATCAAAACATACACATTTTGACTGTACATTCTAGAAATATACATCAAAACATACACATTTTCATTGTATATACCAGGAATGCACATCAAAACATACACATTTTCATTGTACATTCAAGAACTGTTCATCAAAACATACACATTTTCAGTGTACATTCAAGAAATGTATATCAAAGCATACACATTTGCAGCGTACATTCAAGAAATGTACATCAAAACATACACATTTTCATTGTATATACAAGAAATGTATATCAAAACATACACATTTTCAGTGTACATTCAAGAAATGTACATCAAAACATACACATTTTCATTGTATATTCAAGAAATGTACTTCAAAACATACACATTTTCAGTGTACATTCAAGAAATGTACATCAAAACATACACATTTTAATTGTATATACAAGAAATGTATATCAAAACATACTCATTTTCAGTGTACATTCAAGAAATGTACATCAAAACATACACATTTTCATTGTATATACAAGAAATGTACATCTAAACATACACATTTTCAGTGTACATTCAAGAAATGTACATCAAAACATACACATTTTCAGTGTACATTCAAGAAATGTACATCAAAACATATACATTTTCATTGAATATAAAAGAAATGTATATCAAAACATACACATTTTCAAAGTACATTCAAGAAATGTACATCAAAACATACACATTTTCATTGTATATACAAGAAATGTACATCAAAACATACACATCTATATTGTACACTAAAGAAATGTACATCAAAACATACACACTTTCAGTGTACATTCAAGAAATGTACAACAAAACATACACATTTTCATTGTACATTCAAGAAATGTACATCAAAACATACACATTTTCATTGTACATTCAAGAAATGTACATCAAAACATACACATTTTCATCGTACACTCATGAAATGTACATCAAAACATACACATCTTCATTGTACACTAAAGAAATGTACATCAAAACATACACTTTTTCAGTATACATTCAAGAAATGTACATCGAAACATACACATTTTCATTGTATATACCAGAAGTGTACATCAAAACATACACATTTTCATTGTATATACAAGAAATGTACATCAAATCATACACATTTTTAATGTACATTCAAGAAATGTACATCATAACATACACATTTTCATCGTTCACTCAAGAAATGTACATCAAAACATACACATTTTCATTGTACATTCAAGAAATGTACATCAAAACATACACATTTTCAGTGTACATTCAAGAAATGTACATCTAAAACATACACATTTTCAGTGTACATTCAAGAAATATACATCAAAAAATACACATTTTCATTGTATATACCAGAAATGTACATCAAAACATACACATTTTCATTGTACATTCAACAAATGTACATCAAAACATACACATTTTCTGTGTACATTCAAGAAATGTACATCAAAACATGCACATTTTCTGGATACATTCAAGAAATATACATCAAAACATACACATTTTCATTGTATATACAAGAAATGTACATCAAAACATACACATTTTGAGTGTAAATTCAAGAAATATACATCAAAACATACACATTTTCATTGTACATACCAGAAATGTACATCAAAACATACACATTTTCAGTGTACATTCAAGAAATATACATCAAAACATACACATTTTCATTGTATATACCAGAAATGTACATCAAAACATACACATTTTGACTGTACATTCTAGAAATATACATCAAAACATACACATTTTCATTGTATATACCAGGAATGCACATCAAAACATACACATTTTCATTGTACATTCAAGAACTGTTCATCAAAACATACACATTTTCAGTGTACATTCAAGAAATGTATATCAAAGCATACACATTTGCAGCGTACATTCAAGAAATGTACATCAAAACATACACATTTTCATTGTATATACAAGAAATGTATATCAAAACATACACATTTTCAGTGTACATTCAAGAAATGTACATCAAAACATACACATTTTCATTGTATATTCAAGAAATGTACTTCAAAACATACACATTTTCAGTGTACATTCAAGAAATGTACATCAAAACATACACATTTTAATTGTATATACAAGAAATGTATATCAAAACATACTCATTTTCAGTGTACATTCAAGAAATGTACATCAAAACATACACATTTTCATTGTATATACAAGAAATGTACATCTAAACATACACATTTTCAGTGTACATTCAAGAAATGTACATCAAAACATACACATTTTCAGTGTACATTCAAGAAATGTACATCAAAACATATACATTTTCATTGAATATAAAAGAAATGTATATCAAAACATACACATTTTCAAAGTACATTCAAGAAATGTACATCAAAACATACACATTTTCATTGTATATACAAGAAATGTACATCAAAACATACACATCTATATTGTACACTAAAGAAATGTACATCAAAACATACACACTTTCAGTGTACATTCAAGAAATGTACAACAAAACATACACATTTTCATTGTACATTCAAGAAATGTACATCAAAACATACACATTTTCATTGTACATTCAAGAAATGTACATCAAAACATACACATTTTCATCGTACACTCATGAAATGTACATCAAAACATACACATCTTCATTGTACACTAAAGAAATGTACATCAAAACATACACTTTTTCAGTATACATTCAAGAAATGTACATCGAAACATACACATTTTCATTGTATATACCAGAAGTGTACATCAAAGCATACACATTTTCATTGTACATTCAAGAAATGTACATCAAAACATAGACATTTTCATTGTACATTCAAGAAATATACAACAAAACATACACATTTTGAGTTTACATTCAAGAAATGTACATCAAAACATACACATTTACATTGTATATACCAAAAATGTACATCAAAACATACACATTTTCATTGTATATACAAGAAATGTACACCAAAACATACACATTTTCATTGTATATACAAGAAATGTACACCAAAACATACACATTTTCATTGCACATTCAAGAAATGTACATCAAAACATACACATTTTCATTGTAGATTCAAGAAATATACATCAAAACATACACATTTTCATTGTACATTCAAGAAATGTACATCAAAACATACACATTTTGAGTGTACATTCAAGAAATATACATCAAAACATACACATTTTCATTGTATATACCAGAAATGTACATCAAAACATACACATTTTCATTGTACATTCAAGAAATGTACATCAAAACATACACATTTTAAGTGTACATTCAAGAAATATACATCAAAACATACACATTTTCAGGATACATTCAAGAAATATACATCAAAACATACACACTTTCATTGTATATACAAGAAATGTACATCAAAACATACACATTTTGAGTGTAAATTCAAGATATATACATCAAAATATACACATTTTCATTGTACATACCAGAAATGTACATCAAAACATACACATTTTCAGTGTACATTCAAGAAATATACATCGAAACATACACATTTTCATTGTATATACCAGAAATGTACATCAAAACATACACATTTTCATTGTACATTCAAGAAATGTACATCAAAACATACACATTTTCAGTGTACATTCAAGAAATATACATCAAAACATACACATTTTCAGGATACATTCAAGAAATATACATCAAAACATACACATTTTCATTGTACATTCAAGAAATGTACATCAAAACATACACATTTCCATTGTACACTCAAGAAATGTACATCAAAACTTACACATTTTGTTTGTAAACTCAAGAAATGTATATCAAAACATACACATTTATGTTTGTACACTCAAGAAATCTACATAAAAACTTACACATTTTCATTGTATATACAAGAATTGTACATCAAAACATACACATTTTCATTGTATATACAAGAAATGTACATCAAAACATACACATTTTCATTGTACATTCAAGAAATGTACATCAAAGCATACACATTTTCATTGTATATACCAGAAATGTACATCAAAACATACACATTTTCATTGTACATTCAAGAAATGTACATCAAAACATACACATTTTGAGTGTACATTCAAGAAGTATACATCAAAACATACACATTTTCATTGTATATACCAGAAATGTACATCAAAACATACACATTTTCATTGTATATACCAGAAGTGTACATCAAAACATACACATTTTCATTGTACATTCAAGAAATGTACATCAAAACATACATATTTTCATTGCACATTCAAGAAATATACATCAAAACATACACATTTTCAGTGTACATTCAAGAAATGTACATCAAAACATACACATTTTCATTGTATATACCAGAAATGTACATCAAAACATACACATTTTCATTGTATATACAAGAAATGTACACCAAAACATACACATTTTCATTGTATATACAAGAAATGTACACCAAAACATACACATTTTCATTGTACATTCAAGAAATGTATATCAAAACATACACATTTTCAGTGTACATTCAAGAAATGTACATCAAAACACACACATTTTCATTGTACATTCAAGAAATGTACATAAAGACATACTAATTTTCAGTGTACATTCAAGAAATGTACATCAAAACATACACATTTTCAGTGTACATTCAAGAAATGTACATCAAAACATATACATTTTCATTGAATATAAAAGAAATGTATATCAAAACATACACATTTTCAAAGTACATTCAAGAAATGTACATCAAAGCATACACATTTTCATTGTATATACAAGAAATGTACATCAAAACATACACATCTATATTGTACACTAAAGAAATGTACATCAAAACATACACACTTTCAGTGTACATTCAAGAAATGTACAACAAAACATACACATTTTCATTGTACATTCAAGAAATGTACATCAAAACATACACATTTTCATTGTACATTCAAGAAATGTACATCAAAACATACACATTTTCATCGTACACTCATGAAATGTACATCAAAACATACACATTTTCATTCTACACTCAAGAAATGTACATCAAAACATACACATTTTCATTGTACATTCAAGAAATGTATATCAAAACATACACATTTTCATTGTACATTCAAGAAATGTACATCAAAACATACACATTTTCATTGTACATTCAAGAAATGTACATCAAAACATACACATTTTCAATGTACATTCAAGAAATTTACATCAAAAGATACACATTTTCATTGTACACTCAAGAAATGTACATCAAAACATACACATTTTCATTGTATACTCAAGAAATGTACATCAAAACATATACATTTTCAGTAAACATTCAAGAAATGTACATCAAAACATACACATTTTCATTGTATATACCAGAAGTGTACATCAAAGCATACACATTTTCATTGTACATTCAAGAAATGTACATCAAAACATAGACATTTTCATTGTACATTCAAGAAATATACAACAAAACATACACATTTTGAGTTTACATTCAAGAAATGTACATCAAAACATACACATTTACATTGTATATACCAAAAATGTACATCAAAACATACACATTTTCATTGTATATACAAGAAATGTACACCAAAACATACACATTTTCATTGTATATACAAGAAATGTACACCAAAACATACACATTTTCATTGCACATTCAAGAAATGTACATCAAAACATACACATTTTCATTGTAGATTCAAGAAATATACATCAAAACATACACATTTTCATTGTACATTCAAGAAATGTACATCAAAACATACACATTTTCAGTGTACATTCAAGAAATGTACATCTAAAACATACACATTTTGAGTGTACATTCAAGAAATATACATCAAAACATACACATTTTCATTGTATATACCAGAAATGTACATCAAAACATACACATTTTCATTGTACATTCAAGAAATGTACATCAAAACATACACATTTTCAGTGTACATTCAAGAAATATACATCAAAACATACACATTTTCAGGATACATTCAAGAAATATACATCAAAACATACACACTTTCATTGTATATACAAGAAATGTACATCAAAACATACACATTTTGAGTGTAAATTCAAGATATATACATCAAAACATACATATTTTCATTGTACATACCAGAAATGTACTTCAAAACATACACATTTTCAGTGTACATTCAAGAAATATACATCGAAACATACACATTTTCATTGTATATACCAGAAATGTACATCAAAACATACACATTTTCATTGTACATTCAAGAAATGTACATCAAAACATACACATTTTCAGTGTACATTCAAGAAATATACATCAAAACATACACATTTTCAGGATACATTCAAGAAATATACATCAAAACATACACATTTTCATTGTACATTCAAGAAATGTACATCAAAACATTCACATTTCCATTGTACACTCAAGAAATGTACATCAAAACTTACACATTTTGTTTGTACACTCAAGAAATGTATATCAAAACATACACATTTATGTTTGTACACTCAAGAAATCTACATAAAAACTTACACATTTTCATTGTATATACAAGAATTGTACATCAAAACATACACATTTTCATTGTATATACAAGAAATGTACATCAAAACATACACATTTTCATTGTACATTCAAGAAATGTACATCAAAACATACACATTTTCATTGTATATACCAGAAATGTACCTCAAAACATACACATTTTCATTGTACATTCAAGAAATGTACATCAAAACATACACATTTTGAGTGTACATTCAAGAAGTATACATCAAAACATACACATTTTCATTGTATATACCAGAAATGTACATCAAAACATACACATTTTCATTGTATATACCAGAAGTGTACATCAAAACATACACATTTTCATTGTACATTCAAGAAATGTACATCAAAACATACACATTTTCATTGCACATTCAAGAAATATACATCAAAACATACACATTTTCAGTGTACATTCAAGAAATGTACATCAAAACATACACATTTTCATTGTATATACCAGAAATGTACATCCAAACATACACATTTTCATTGTATATACAAGAAATGTACACCAAAACATACACATTTTCATTGTATATACAAGAAATGTACACCAAAACATACACATTTTCATTGTACATTCAAGAAATGTATATCAAAACATACACATTTTCAGTGTACATTCAAGAAATGTACTTCAAAACACACACATTTTCATTGTACATTCAAGAAATGTACATAAAAACATACTCATTTTCAGTGTACATTCAAGAAATGTACATCAAAATATACACATTTTCAGTGTACAATCAAGAAATGTACATCTAAGACATACACATTTTGAGTGTACATTCAAGAAATATACATCAAAACATACACATTTTCATTGTATATAGCAGAAATGTACATCAAAACATACACATTTTCATTGTACATTCAAGAACCGTACATCAAAACATACACATTTTCAGTGTACCTTCAAGAAATATACATCAAAACATACACATTTTCAGGGTACATTCAAGAAATATACATCAAAACATACACATTTTCATTGTATATACAAGAAATGGACATCAAAACATACACATCTTCATTGTACATTCAAGAAATGTACATCAACACATACACATTTTGAGTGTACATTCAAGAAATATACATCAAGTCACGCACATTTTCATTGTATATACCAGAAATGTACATCAAAGCATACACATTTTCATTGTACATTCAAGAAATGTACATCAAAACATACACATTTTGAGTGTACCTTCAAGAAATATACATCAAAAGATACACATTTTCATTGTATATACCAGAAATGTACATCAAAACATACACATTTTGACTGTACATTCTAGAAATATACATCAAAACATACACATTTTCATTGTATATACCAGAAATGCGCATCAAAACATACACATTTTCATTGTACATTCAAGAACTGTACATCAAAACATACACATTTTCAGTGTACATTCAAGAAATGTACATCAAAACATACACATTTTCAGTGTACATTCAAGAAATGTACATCAGAACATACACATTTTCATTGTATATACAAGAAATGTACATCAAAACATACACATTTTCATTGTATATACAAGAAATGTACATCAAAACATACACATTTACATTGTATATACCAAAAATGTACATCAAAACATACACATTTTGACTGTACATTCTAGAAATATACATCAAAACATACACATTTTCATTGTATATACCAGAAATGCGCATCAAAACATACACATTTTCATTGTACATTCAAGAACTGTACATCAAAACATACACATTTTCAGTGTACATTCAAGAAATGTACATCAAAACATACACATTTTCATTGTACATTCAAGAAATGTATATCAAAACATACACATTTTCAGTGTACATTCCAGAAATGTACATCAAAACATACACATTTTCATTGTATACTCAAGAAATGTACATCAAAACATACACATTTTCAGTGTACATTCAAGAAATGTACATCAAAACATACACATTTTCATTGTATATACAAGAAAAGTATATCAAAACATACTCACTTTCAGTGTACATTCAAGAAATGTACATCAAAACATACACATTTTCATTGTATATAAGAGAAATGTACATCAAAACATACACATTTTCAGTGTACATTCAAGAAATGTACATCATAACATACACATTTTCATCGTACACTCAAGAAATGTACATCAAAACATACACATTTTCATTGTACATTCAAGAAATGTACATCAAAACATACACATTTTCAGTGTACATTCAAGAAATGTTCATCTAAAACTGACACATTTTGAGTGTACATTCAAGAAATATACATCAAAACATACACATTTTCATTGTACATACCAGAAATGTACATCAAAACATACAACTTTTCATTGTACATTCAAGAAATGTACATCAAAACATACACATTTTCAGTGTACATTCAAGAAATATACATCAAAGAATACACATTTTCAGGATACATTCAAGAAATATACATCAAAACATACACATTTTCATTGTATATACAAGAAATGTACATCAAAACATACACATTTTGAGTGTAAATTCAAGAAATATACATCAAAACATACACATTTTCATTGTACATACCAGGAATCTACATCAAAACATACACATTTGCAATGTACATTCAAGAAATATACATCAAAACATACACATTTTCATTTTATATACCAGAAATGTACATCAGAACATACACATTTTCATTGTATATACCAGAAATGTACATCAAAACATACACATTTTGACTGTACATTCTAGAAATATACATCAAAACATACACATTTTCATTGTATATACCAGAAATGCACATTAAAACATACACATTTTCATTGTACATTCAAGAACTGTACATTAAAACATACACATTTTCAGTGTACATTCAAGAAATGTACATCAAAACATACACATTTTCAGTGTACATTCAAGAAATGTACATCAAAACATACACATTTTCGTTGTATATACAAGAAATGTAAATCAAAACATACACATCTTCATTGTATATACAAGAATTGTATATCAAAACATACACATTTTCAGTGTACATTCAAGAAATGTACATCAAAACATACACATTTTCATTGTATACTCAAGAAATGTACATCAAAACATACACATTTTCAGTGTACATTCAAGAAATGTACATCAAAACATACACATTTTCATTGTATATACAAGAAATGTATATCAAAACATACTCATTTTCAGTGTACATTCAAGAAATGTACATCAAAACATACACATTTTCAGTGTACATTCAAGAAATGTACATCAAAACATACACATTTTCATTGTACATTCAAGAAATGTACATCAAAACATACACATTTTCATTGTACATTCAAGAAATGTACATCAAAACATACACATTTTCATTGTGCATTCAAGAAATGTACATCAAAAGATACACATTTTCATTGTACACTCAAGAAATGTACATCAAAACATACACATTTTCATTGTATACTCAAGAAATGTACATCAAAACATACACATTTTCATTGTATATACCAGAAATGTACATCAAAACATACACATTTTCATTGTACATTCAAAAAATGTACATCAAAACATACACATTTTCATTGTACATTCAAGAAATATACATCAAAACATACACATTTTCAGTGTACATTCAAGAAATGTACATCAAAACATACACATTTACATTGTATATACCAAAAATGTACAACAAAACATACACATTTTCATTGTATATACAAGAAATGTACACCAAAACATACACATTTTCATTGCACATTCAAGAAATGTACTTCAAAACATACACATTTTCATTGTACATTCAAGAAATATACATCAAAACATACACATTTTCATTGTACATTCAAGAAATGTACATCAAAACATACACATTTTCAGTGTACATTCAAGAAATGTACATCTAAAACATACACATTTTGAGTGTACATTCAAGAAATATACATCAAAACATACACATTTTCATTGTATATACCAGAAATGTACATCAAAACATACACATTTTCATTGTACATTCAAGAAATGTACATCAAAACATACACATTTTCAGTGTACATTCAAGAAATATACATCAAAACATACACATTTTCAGGATACATTCAGGAAATATACATCAAAACATACACATTTTCATTGTATATACAAGAAATGTACATCAAAACATACACATTTTGAGTGAAAATTCAAGATATATACATCAAAACATACACATTTTCATTGTACATACCAGAAATGTACATCAAAACATACACATTTTCAGTGTACATTCAAGAAATATAGATCGAAACATACACAATTTCATTGTATATACCAGAAATGTACATCAAAACATACACATTTTCATTGTACATTCAAGAAATTCACATCAAAACATACACATTTTCAGTGTACATTCAAGAAATATACATCAAAACATACACATTTTCAGGATACATTCAAGAAATATACATCAAAACATACACATTTTCATTGTACATTCAAGAAATGTACATCAAAACATACACATTTCCATTGTACACTCAAGAAATGTACATCAAAACTTACACATTTTGTTTGTACACTCAAGAAATGTATATCAAAACATACACATTTATGTTTGTACACTCAAGAAATGTACATAAAAACTTACACATTTTCATTGTATATACAAGTATTGTACATCAAAACATACACATTTTCATTGTATATACAAGAAATGTACATCAAAACATACACATTTTCATTGTATATACCAGAAATGTACATCAAAACATACACATTTTCAATGTACATTCAAGAAATGTACATCAAAACATACACATTTTGACTGTACATTCAAGAAGTATACATCAAAACATACACATTTTCATTGTATATACCAGAAATGTACATCAAAACATACACATTTTCATTGTATATACCAGAAGTGTACATCAAAACATACACATTTTCATTGTACATTCAAGAGATGTACATCAAAACATACACATTTTCATTGCACATTCAAGAAATACACATCAAAACATACACATTTTCAGCGTACATTCAAGAAATGTACATCAAAACATACACATTTTCATTGTATATACCAGAAATGTACATCAAAACATACACATTTTCATTGTACATTCAAGAAACGTACATCAAAACATACACATTTTCAGTGTACCTTCAAGAAATATACATCAAAACATACACATTTTCAGGGTAAATTCAAGAAATATACATCAAAACATACATATTTTCATTGTATATACAAGAAATGGACATCAAAACATACACATTTTCATTGTACATTCAAGAAATGTACATCAAAACATACACATTTTGAGTGTACATTCAAGAAATATACATCAAAACATGCACATTTTCATTGTATATACCAGAAATGTACATCAAAGTATACAAATTTTCATTGTACATTCAAGAATTGTACCTCAAAACATACACATTTTGAGTGTACATTCAAGAAATATACATCAAAAGATACACATTTTCATTGTATATACCACAAAATGTACATCAAAACATACACATTTTGACTGTACATTCTAGAAATATACATCAAAACATACACATTTTCATTGTATATACCAGAAATGCGCATCAAAACATATACATTTTCATTGTACATTCAAGAACTGTACATCAAAACATACACATTTTCAGTGTTCATTCAAGAAATGTACATCAAAACATACACATTTTCAGTGTACATTCAAGAAATGTACATCAAAACATACACATTTTCATTGTATATACAAGAAATGTACATCAAAACATACATATTTTCATTCTATATACAAGAAATGTATATCAAAACATACACATTTTCAGTGTACATTCAAGAAATGTACATCAAAACATACACATTTTCATTGTATACTCAAGAAATGTACATCAAAACATACACATTTTCAGTGTACATTCAAAAAATGTACATCAAAACATACACATTTTCATTGTATATACAAGAAAAATATATCAAAACATACTCACTTTCAGTGTACATTCAAGAAATGTACATCAAAACATACACATTTTCATTGAATATACAAGAAATGTACATCAAAACATACACATTTTCAGTGTACATTCAAGAAATGTACATCATAACATACACATTTTCATCGTACACTCAAGAAATGTACATCAAAACATACACATTTTCATTGTACATTCAAGAAATGTACATTAAAACATACACATTTTCAGTGTACATTCAAGAAATGTACATCTAAAACTGACACATTTTGAGTGTACATTCAAGAAATATACATCTTAACATACACATTTTCATTGTACATACCAGAAATGTACATCAAAACATACACATTTTCATTGTACATTCAAGAAATGTACATCAAAACATACACATTTTCAGTGTACATTCAAGAAATATACATCAAAGCATACACATTTTCAGGATACATTCAAGAAATGTACATCAAAACATACACATTTTCATTGTATATACAAGAAATGTACATCAAAACATACACATTTTGAGTGTAAATTCAGGAAATATTCATCAAAACATACACATTCTCATTGTACATACCAGAAATCTACATCAAAACATACACATTTGCAACGTACATTCAAGAAATATACATCAAAACATACACATTTTCATTGTATATACCAGAAATGTACATCAAAACATACACATTTTCATTGTATATACCAGAAATGTACATCAAAACATACACATTTTGACTGTACATTCTAGAAATATACATCAAAACATACACATTTTCATTGTATATACAAGAAATGTACATCAAAACATACACATTTTCATTGTATACTCAAGAAATGTACATCAAAACATACACATTTTCAGTGTACATTCAAGAAATGTACATCAAAACATACACATTTTCATTGTATATACAAGAAATGTATATCAAAACATACTCATTTTCAGTGTACATTCAAGAAATGTACATCAAAACATACACATTTTCAGTGTACATTCAAGAAATGTACATCAAAACATACACATTTTCATTGTACATTCAAGAAATGTACATCAAAACATACACATTTTCATTGTACATTCAAGAAATGTACATCAAAACATACACATTTTCATTGTGCATTCAAGAAATGTACATCAAAAGATACACATTTTCATTGTACACTCAAGAAATGTACATCAAAACATACACATTTTCATTGTATACTCAAGAAATGTACATCAAAACATACACATTTTCATTGTATATACCAGAAATGTACATCAAAACATACACATTTTCATTGTACATTCAAAAAATGTACATCAAAACATACACATTTTCATTGTACATTCAAGAAATATACATCAAAACATACACATTTTCAGTGTACATTCAAGAAATGTACATCAAAACATACACATTTACATTGTATATACCAAAAATGTACATCAAAACATACACATTTTCATTGTATATACAAGAAATGTACACCAAAACATACACATTTTCATTGCACATTCAAGAAATGTACTTCAAAACATACACATTTTCATTGTACATTCAAGAAATATACATCAAAACATACACATTTTCATTGTACATTCAAGAAATGTACATCAAAACATACACATTTTCAGTGTACATTCAAGAAATGTACATCTAAAACATACACATTTTGAGTGTACATTCAAGAAATATACATCAAAACATACACATTTTCATTGTATATACCAGAAATGTACATCAAAACATACACATTTTCATTGTACATTCAAGAAATGTACATCAAAACATACACATTTTCAGTGTACATTCAAGAAATATACATCAAAACATACACATTTTCAGGATACATTCAGGAAATATACATCAAAACATACACATTTTCATTGTATATACAAGAAATGTACATCAAAACATACACATTTTGAGTGAAAATTCAAGATATATACATCAAAACATACACATTTTCATTGTACATACCAGAAATGTACATCAAAACATACACATTTTCAGTGTACATTCAAGAAATATAGATCGAAACATACACAATTTCATTGTATATACCAGAAATGTACATCAAAACATACACATTTTCATTGTACATTCAAGAAATTCACATCAAAACATACACATTTTCAGTGTACATTCAAGAAATATACATCAAAACATACACATTTTCAGGATACATTCAAGAAATATACATCAAAACATACACATTTTCATTGTACATTCAAGAAATGTACATCAAAACATACACATTTCCATTGTACACTCAAGAAATGTACATCAAAACTTACACATTTTGTTTGTACACTCAAGAAATGTATATCAAAACATACACATTTATGTTTGTACACTCAAGAAATGTACATAAAAACTTACACATTTTCATTGTATATACAAGTATTGTACATCAAAACATACACATTTTCATTGTATATACAAGAAATGTACATCAAAACATACACATTTTCATTGTATATACCAGAAATGTACATCAAAACATACACATTTTCAATGTACATTCAAGAAATGTACATCAAAACATACACATTTTGACTGTACATTCAAGAAGTATACATCAAAACATACACATTTTCATTGTATGTACCAGAAATGTACATCAAAACATACACATTTTCATTGTATATACCAGAAGTGTACATCAAAACATACACATTTTCATTGTACATTCAAGAGATGTACATCAAAACATACACATTTTCATTGCACATTCAAGAAATACACATCAAAACATACACATTTTCAGCGTACATTCAAGAAATGTACATCAAAACATACACATTTTCATTGTATATACCAGAAATGTACATCAAAACATACACATTTTCATTGTACATTCAAGAAACGTACATCAAAACATACACATTTTCAGTGTACCTTCAAGAAATATACATCAAAACATACACATTTTCAGGGTAAATTCAAGAAATATACATCAAAACATACATATTTTCATTGTATATACAAGAAATGGACATCAAAACATACACATTTTCATTGTACATTCAAGAAATGTACATCAAAACATACACATTTTGAGTGTACATTCAAGAAATATACATCAAAACATGCACATTTTCATTGTATATACCAGAAATGTACATCAAAGTATACAAATTTTCATTGTACATTCAAGAATTGTACCTCAAAACATACACATTTTGAGTGTACATTCAAGAAATATACATCAAAAGATACACATTTTCATTGTATATACCACAAAATGTACATCAAAACATACACATTTTGACTGTACATTCTAGAAATATACATCAAAACATACACATTTTCATTGTATATACCAGAAATGCGCATCAAAACATATACATTTTCATTGTACATTCAAGAACTGTACATCAAAACATACACATTTTCAGTGTTCATTCAAGAAATGTACATCAAAACATACACATTTTCAGTGTACATTCAAGAAATGTACATCAAAACATACACATTTTCATTGTATATACAAGAAATGTACATCAAAACATACATATTTTCATTCTATATACAAGAAATGTATATCAAAACATACACATTTTCAGTGTACATTCAAGAAATGTACATCAAAACATACACATTTTCATTGTATACTCAAGAAATGTACATCAAAACATACACATTTTCAGTGTACATTCAAAAAATGTACATCAAAACATACACATTTTCATTGTATATACAAGAAAAATATATCAAAACATACTCACTTTCAGTGTACATTCAAGAAATGTACATCAAAACATACACATTTTCATTGAATATACAAGAAATGTACATCAAAACATACACATTTTCAGTGTACATTCAAGAAATGTACATCATAACATACACATTTTCATCGTACACTCAAGAAATGTACATCAAAACATACACATTTTCATTGTACATTCAAGAAATGTACATTAAAACATACACATTTTCAGTGTACATTCAAGAAATGTACATCTAAAACTGACACATTTTGAGTGTACATTCAAGAAATATACATCTTAACATACACATTTTCATTGTACATACCAGAAATGTACATCAAAACATACACATTTTCATTGTACATTCAAGAAATGTACATCAAAACATACACATTTTCAGTGTACATTCAAGAAATATACATCAAAGCATACACATTTTCAGGATACATTCAAGAAATGTACATCAAAACATACACATTTTCATTGTATATACAAGAAATGTACATCAAAACATACACATTTTGAGTGTAAATTCAGGAAATATTCATCAAAACATACACATTCTCATTGTACATACCAGAAATCTACATCAAAACATACACATTTGCAACGTACATTCAAGAAATATACATCAAAACATACACATTTTCATTGTATATACCAGAAATGTACATCAAAACATACACATTTTCATTGTATATACCAGAAATGTACATCAAAACATACACATTTTGACTGTACATTCTAGAAATATACATCAAAACATACACATTTTCATTGTATATACAAGAAATGCACATCAAAACATACACATTTTCATTGTACATTCAAGAACTGTACATCAAAACATACACATTTTCAGTGTACATTCAAGAAATGTACATCAAAACATACACATTTTCAGCGTACATTCAAGAAATGTACATCAAAACATACACATTTTCGTTGTATATACAAGAAATGTACATCAAAACATACACATTTTCATTGTATATACAAGAAATGTATATCAAAACATACACATTTTCAGTGTACATTCAAGAAATGTACATCAAAACATACACATTTTGATTGTATACTCAAGAAATGTACATCAAAACATACACATTTTCAGTGTACATTCAAGAAATATATATCAAAACATACACATTTTCAGTGTACATTCAAGAAATGTACATCAAAACATATACATTTTGAGTGTACATCCAAGAAGTATACATCAAAACATACACATTTTCATTGTACATTCCAGAAATGTACATCAAAACATACACATTTTCATTGTATACTCAAGAAATGTACATCAAAACATACACATTTTCAGTGTACATTCAAGAAATGTACATCAAAACATACACATTTTCATTGTATATACAAGAAAAGTATATCAAAACATACTCACTTTCAGTGTACATTCAAGAAATGTACATCAAAACATACACATTTTCATTGTATATAAGAGAAATGTACATCAAAACATACACATTTTCATTGTATACTCAAGAAATGTACATCAAAACATACACATTTTCAGTGTACATTCAAGAAATGTACATCAAAACATACACATTTTCATTGTATATACAAGAAATGTATTTCAAAACATACTCATTTTCAGTGCACATTCAAAAAATGTACATCAAAACATACACATTTTCATTGTACATTCAATAAATATATATCAAAACATACACATTTTCAGTGTACATTCAAGAAATGTACATCAAAACACACATTTTCATTGTACGTTCAAGAAATGTATATCAAAACATACACATTTTCAGTGTACATTCCAGAAATGTACATCAAAACATACACATTTTCATTGTATACTCAAGAAAGGTACATCAAAACACACACATTTTCAGTGTACATTCAAGAAATGTACATCAAAACATACACATTTTCATTGTATATACAAGAAAAGTATATCAAAACATACTCACTTTCAGTGTACATTCAAGAAATGTACATCAAAACATACACATTTTCATTGTATATAAGAGAAATGTACATCAAAACATACACATTTTCAGTGTACATTCAAGAAATGTACATCATAACATACACATTTTCATCGTACACTCAAGAAATGTACATCAAAACATACACATTTTCATTGTACATTCAACAAATGTACATCAAAACATACACATTTTCAGTGTACATTCAAGAAATGTACATCTAAAACTGACACATTTTGAGTGTACATTCAAGAAATATACATCAAAACATACACATTTTCATTGTACATACCAGAAATGTACATCAAAACATACACATTTTCATTGTACATTCAAGAAATGTACATCAAAACATACACATTTTCAGTGTACATTGAAGAAATATACATCAAAGCATACACATTTTCAGGATACATTCAAGAAATATACATCAAAACATACACATTTTCATTGTATATACAAGAAATGTACATCAAAACATACACATTATGAGTGTAAATTCAAGAAATATACATCAAAACATACACATTTTCATTGTACATACCAGAAATCTACATCAAAACATACACATTTGCAATGTACATTCAAGAAATATACATCAAAACATACACATTTTCATTGTATATACCAGAAATGTACATCAAAACATACACATTTTCATTGTATATACCAGAAATGTACATCAAAACATACACATTTTGACTGTACATTCTAGAAATATACATCAAAACATACACATTTTCATTGTATATACCAGAAATGCACATCAAAACATACACATTTTCATTGTACATTCAAGAACTGTACATCAAAACATACACATTTTCAGTGTACATTCAAGAAATGTACATCAAAACATACACATTTTCAGTGTACATTCAAGCAATGTACATCAAAACATACACATTTTCGTTGTATATACAAGAAATGTAAATCAAAACATACACATTTTCATTGTATATACAAGAAATGTATATCAAAACATACACATTTTCAGTGTACATTCAAGAAAATGTACATCAAAACATACACATTTTCATTGTATACTCAAGAAATGTACATCAAAACATACACATTTTCAGTGTACATTCAAGAAATGTACATCAAAACATACACATTTTCATTGTATATACAAGAAATGTATATCAAAACATACTCATTTTAGGTGTACATTCAAGAAATGTACATCAAAACATACACATTTTCATTGCATATACAAGAAATGTACATCAAAACATACACATTTTCAGTGTACATTCAAGAAATGTACATCAAAACATACACATTTTCATTGTATATACAAGAAATGTACATCAAAACATACACATCTATATTGTACACTAAAGAAATGTACATCAAAACATACACACTTTCAGTGTACATTCAAGAAATGTACAACAAAACATACATATTTTCATTGTACATTCAAGAAATGTACATCAAAACATACACATTTTCATTGTACATTCAAGAAATGTACATCAAAACATACACATTTTCATTGTACACTCAAGAAATGTACATCAAAAGATACACATTTTCATTGTACACTCAAGAAATGTACATCAAAACATACACATTTTCATTGTACATTCAAGAAATGTATATCAAAACATACACATTTTCATTGTACATTCAAGAAATGTACATCAAAACATACACATTTTCATTGTACATTCAAGAAATGTACATCAAAACATACACATTTTCATTGTACATTCAAGAAATGTACATCAAAAGATACACATTTTCAATGTACACTCAAGAAATGTACATCAAAACATACACATTTTCATTGTATATTCAAGAAATGTATATCCAAACATACACATTTTCATTGTATATACCAGAAATGTACATCAAAACATACACATTTTCATTGTACATTCAAGAAATGTACATCAAAACATACACATTTTCATTGTACATTCAAGAAATATACATCAAAACATACACATTTTCAGTGTACATTCAAGAAATGTACATCAAAACATACACATTTACATTGTATATACCAAAAATGTACATCAAAACATACACATTTTCATTGTATATACAAGAAATGTACACCAAAACATACACATTTTCATTGTATATACAAGAAATGTACACCAAAACATACACATTTTCATTGCACATTCAAGAAATGTACATCAAAACATACACATTTTCATTGTACATTCAAGAAATATACATCAAAACATACACATTTTCATTGTACATTCAAGAAATGTACATCAAAACATACACATTTTCAGTGTACATTCAAGAAATGTACATCTAAAACATACACATTTTGAGTGTACATTCAAGAAATATACATCAAAACATACACATTTTCATTGTATATACCAGAAATGTACATCAGAACATACACATTTTCATTGTACATTCAAGAAATGTACATCAAAACATACACATTTTCAGTGTACATTCAAGAAATATACATCAAAACATACACATTTTCAGGATACATTCAAGAAATATACATCAAAACATACACATTTTCATTGTATATACAAGAAATGTACATCAAAACATAAACATTTTGAGTGAAAATTCAAGATATATACATCAAAACATACACATTTTCATTGTACATACCAGAAATGTACATCAAAACATACACATTTTCAGTGTACATTCAAGAAATATACATCGAAACATACACAATTTCATTGTATATACCAGAAATGTACATCAAAACATACACATTTTCATTGTACATTCAAGAAATTCACATCAAAACATACACATTTTCAGTGTACATTCAAGAAATATACATCAAAACATACACATTTTCATTGTATATTCAAGAAATATACATCAAAACATACACATTTCCATTGTACACTCAAGAAATGTACATCAAAACTTACACATTTTGTTTGTACACTCAAGAAATGTA
This sequence comes from Tenodera sinensis, assembly GCA_030765045.1. Classification (NCBI taxonomy): domain Eukaryota; kingdom Metazoa; phylum Arthropoda; class Insecta; order Mantodea; family Mantidae; genus Tenodera; species Tenodera sinensis. The sequence continues at coordinate 108,527,898 of CM060970.1, read as the reverse complement.
TATCAAAACATACACATTTATGTTTGTACACTCAAGAAATGTACATAAAAGCTTACACATTTTCATTGTATATACAAGAATTGTACATCAAAGCATACACATTTTCATTGTATATACAAGAAATGTACATCAGAACATACACAATTTCATTGTACATTCAAGAAATGTACATCAAAACATACACATTTTCATTGTATATACCAGAAATGTACATCAAAACATACACATTTTCAATGTACATTCAAGAAATGTACATCAAAACATACACATTTTGAGTGTACATTCAAGAAGTATACATCAAAACATACACATTTTCATTGTATATACCAGAAATGTACATCAAAACATACACATTTTCATTGTATATACCAGAAGTGTACATCAAAACATACACATTTTCATTGTACATTCAAGAGTTGTACATCAAAGCATACACATTTTCATTGCACATTCAAGAAATATACATCAAGACATACACATTTTCAGCGTACATTCAAGAAATGTACATCAAAACATACACATTTTCATTGTATATACCAGAAATGTACATCAAAACATACACATTTTCATTGTATATACAAGAAATGTACACCAAAACATACACATTTTCATTGTATATACAAGAAATGTACACCAAAACATACACATTTTCATTGTACATTCAAGAAATGTATATCAAAACATACACATTTTCAGTGTACATTCAAGAAATGTACATCAAAACACACACATTTTCATTGTACATTCAGGAAATGTACATCAAAACATACTCATTTTCAGTGTACATTCAAGAAATGTACATCAAAATATACACATTTTCAGTGTACAATCAAGAAATGTACATCTAAGACATACACATTTTGAGTGTACATTCAAGAAATATACATCAAAACATACACATTTTCATTGTATATACCAGAAATGTACATCAAAACATACACATTTTCATTGTACATTCAAGAAACGTACATCAAAACATACATATTTTCAGTGTACCTTCAAGAAATATACATCAAAACATACACATTTTCATCGTACACTCAAGAAATGTACATCAAAACATACACAATTTCATTGTACATTCAAGAAATGTACATCAAAACATACACATTTTCAGTGTACATTCAAGAAATGTACATCTAAAACTGACACATTTTGAGTGTACATTCAAGAAATATACATCAAAACATACACATTTTCATTGTACATACCAGAAATGTACATCAAAACATACACATTTTCATTGTACATTCAAGAAATGTACATCAAAACATACACATTTTCAGTGTACATTCAAGAAATATACATCAAAGCATACACATTTTCAGGATACATTCAAGAAATGTACATCAAAACATACACATTTTCATTGTACATTCAAGAAATATATATCAAAACATACACATTTTCAGTGTACATTCAAGAAATGTACATCAAAACATATACATTTTCATTGTATATACAAGAAATGTATATCAAAACATACACATTTTCAGTGTACATTCAAGAAATATACATCAAAACATACACATTTTCAGGATACATTCAAGAAATATACATCAAAACATACACATTTTCATTGTACATTCAAGAAATGTACATCAAAACATACACATTTCCATTGTACACTCAAGAAATGTACATCAAAACTTACACATTTCCATTGTACACTCAAGAAATGTACATCAAAACTTACACATTTTGTTTGTACACTCAAGAAATGTATATCAAAACATACACATTTATGTTTATACACTCAAGAAATGTACATAAAAGCTTACACATTTTCATTGTATATACAAGAATTGTACATCAAAGCATACACATTTTCATTGTATATACAAGAAATGTACATCAAAACATACACAATTTCATTGTACATTCAAGAAATGTACATCAAAACATACACATTTTCATTGTATATACCAGAAATGTACATCAAAACATACACATTTTCAATGTACATTCATGAAATGTACATCAAAACATACACATTTTGAGTGTACATTCAAGAAGTATACATCAAAACATACACATTTTCATTGTATATACCAGAAATGTACATCAAAACATACACATTTTCATTGTATATACCAGAAGTGTACATCAAAACATACACATTTTCATTGTACATTCAAGAGTTGTACATCAAAACATACACATTTTCATTGCACATTCAAGAAATATACATCAAGACATACACATTTTCAGCGTACATTCAAGAAATGTACATCAAAACATACACATTTTCATTGTATATACCAGAAATGTACATCAAAACATACACATTTTCATTGTATATACAAGAAATGTACACCAAAACATACACATTTTCATTGTATATACAAGAAATGTACACCAAAACATACACATTTTCATTGTACATTCAAGAAATGTATATCAAAACATACACATTTTCAGTGTACATTCAAGAAATGTACATCAAAACACACACATTTTCATTGTACATTCAGGAAATGTACATCAAAACATACTCATTTTCAGTGTACATTCAAGAAATGTACATCAAAATATACACATTTTCAGTGTACATTCAAGAAATATACATCAAAACATACACATTTTCATTGTATATACCAGAAATGTTCATCAAAACATACACATTTTCATTGTACATTCAAGAAACGTACATCAAAACATACATATTTTCAGTGTACCTTCAAGAAATATACATCAAAACATACACATTTTCAGGGTACATTCAAGAAATATACATCAAAACATACACATTTACATTATATATACAAGAAATGGACATCAAAACATACACATTTTCATTGTACAATCAAGATATGTACATCAAAACATACACATTGTGAGTGTACATTCAAGAAATATACTTCAAAACATGCACATTTTCATTGTATATACCAGAAATGTACATCAAAGCATTCACATTTTCATTGTACATTCAAGAATTGTACCTCAAACATACACATTTTGAGTGTACATTCAAGAAATATACATCAAAAGATACACATTTTCATTGTATATACCAGAAATGTACATCAAAACATACACATTTTGACTGTACATTCTAGAAATATACATCAAAACATACACATTTTCATTGTATATACCAGAAATGCGCATCAAAACATACACATTTTCATTGTACATTCAAGAACTGTACATCAAAACATACACATTTTCAGTGTACATTCAAGAAATGTACATCAAGACATACACATTTTCATTGTATATTCAAGAAATGTACATCAAAACATACATATTTTCATTGTATATACAGGAAATGTATATCAAAACATACACATTTTCAGTGTACATTCAGGAAATGTACATCAAAACATACACATTTTCATTGTATACTCAAGAAATGTACATCAAAACATACACATTTTCAGTGTACATTCAAGAAATGTACATCAAAACATACACATTTTCATTGTATATACAAGAAAAGTATATCAAAACATACTCACTTTCAGTGTACATTCAAGAAATGTACATCAAAACATACACATTTTCATTGTATATACAAGAAATGTACATCAAAACATACACATTTTCAATGTACATTCAAGAAATGTACATCATAACATACACATTTTCATCGTACACTCAAGAAATGTACATCAAAACATACACATTTTCATTGTACATTCAAGAAATGTACATCAAAACATACACATTTTCAGTGTACATTCAAGAAATGTACATCTAAAACTGACACATTTTGAGTGTACATTCAAGAAATATACATCAAAACATACACATTTTCATTGTACATACCAGAAATGTACATCAAAACATACACATTTTCATTGTACATTCAAGAAATGTACATCAAAACATACACATTTTCAGTGTACATTCAAGAAATATACATCAAAGCATACACATTTTCAGGATACATTCAAGAAATGTACATCAAAACATACACATTTTCATTGTACATTCAAGAAATATATATCAAAACATACACATTTTCAGTGTACATTCAAGAAATGTACATCAAAACATATACATTTTCATTGTATATACAAGAAATGTATATCAAAACATACACATTTTCAGTGTACATTCAAGAAATATACATCAAAACATACACATTTTCAGGATACATTCAAGAAATATACATCAAAACATACACATTTTCATTGTACATTCAAGAAATGTACATCAAAACATACACATTTCCATTGTACACTCAAGAAATGTACATCAAAACTTACACATTTTGTTTGTACACTCCAGAAAGGTATATCAAAACATACACATTTATGTCTGTACACTCAAGAAATGTACATAAAAACTTACACATTTTCATTGTATATACAAGAAATGTACATCAAAACATACACATTTTCATTGTACATTCAAGAAATGTACATCAAAACATACACATTTTCATTGTATATACCAGAAATGTACATCAAGACATACACATTTTCATTGTACATTCAAGAAATGTACATCAAAACATACACATTTTCATTGTACATTCAAGAAATGTACATCAAAATACACATTTTCATTGTACACTCAAGAACTGTACATCAAAACATACACATTTTCGTTGTATACTCAAGAAATGTACATCAAAACATACACATTTTCAGTGTACATACAAGAAATGTACATCAAAACATACACATTTTCATTGTATATACCAGAAACGTACATCAAAACATACACATTTTCATTGTATATACAAGTAATGTACACAAAAACATACACATTTTCATTCTATATACAAGAAATGTACACCAAAACATACACATTTTCATTGCACATTCAAGAAATGTACATCCAAACATACACATTTTCATTGTACATTCAAGAAATATACATCAAAACATACACATTTTCATTGTACATTCAAGAAATGTACATCAAAACATACACACTTTCATTGTACATTCAAGAAATGTACATCAAAACATACACACTTTCAGTGTACATTCAAGAAATATACATCAAAACATACACATTTTCAGGATACATTCAAGAAATATACATCAAAACATTAACATTTTCATTGTATATACAAGAAATGTACATCAAAACATACACATTTTGAGTGTAAATTCAAGAAATATACATCAAAACATACACATTTTCATTGTACATACCAGAAATGTACATCAAAACATACACATTTTCAGTGTACATTCAAGAAATATACCTCAAAACATACACATTTTCATTGTGTATACCAGAAATGTACATCAAAACATACACATTTTCATTGTACATTCAAGAAATGTACATCAAAACATACATATTTTCAGTGTACATTCAAGAAATATACATCAAAACATACACATTTTCAGGATACATTCAAGAAATATACATCAAAACATACACATTTTCATTGTACATTCAAGAAATGTACATCAAAACATACACATTTCCATGGTACACTCAAGAAATGTACATCAAAACTTGCACATTTTGTTTGTACACTCCAGAAATGTATATCAAAACATACACATTTATGTTTGTACACTCAAGAAGTGTACATAAAAACTTACACATTTTCATTGTATATACCAGAATTGTAGATCAAAACATACACATTTTCATTGTATATACAAGAAATGTACAACAAAACATACACATTTTCATTGTACATTCAAGAAATGTACATCAATACATACACATTTTCATTGTACATACCAGAAATGTACATCAAAACATACACATTTTCAGTGTACATTCAAGAAATATACATCAAAACATACACACTTTCATTGTATATACCAGAAATGTACATCAGAACATACACATTTTCATTGTACATTCAAGAAATGTACATCAAAACATACACATTTTCAGTGTACATTCAAGAAATATACATCAAAACATACACATTTTCAGGATACATTCAAGAAATATACATCAAAACATACACATGTTCATTGTACATTCAAGAAATGTACATAAAAACATACACATTTCCATTGTACACTCAAGAAATGTATATCAAAACATACACATTTTCAGTGTACATTCAAGAAATGTACATCAAAACATACACATTTTCATTGTACATTCAAGAAATGTACATCAAAACATACTCATTTTCAGGATACATTAAAGAAATATACATCAAAACTGACACATTTTCATTGTATATACAAGAAATGTACATCAAAACATACACATTTTCGTTGTACATTCAAGAAATGTACATCAAAACATACACACTTTCATTGTATATACCAAAAATGTACATTAAAACATACACATTTTGAGTGTACATTCAAGAAGTATACATCAAAACATACACATTTTCATTGTATATACCAGAAATGTACATCAAAACATACACATTTTCATTGTATATACGAGCAATGTACATCAAAACATACACATTTTCATTGTACATTCAAGAAATGTACATCAAAACATACACATTTTCATTGCACATTCAAGAAATATACATCAAAACATACACATTTTCATTGTACATTCAATAAATATATATCAAAACATACACATTTTCAGTGTACATTCAAGAAATGTACATCAAAACACACATTTTCATTGTACGTTCAAGAAATGTATATCAAAACATACACATTTTCAGTGTACATTCCAGAAATGTACATCAAAACATACACATTTTCATTGTATACTCAAGAAAGGTACATCAAAACACACACATTTTCAGTGTACATTCAAGAAATGTACATCAAAACATACACATTTTCATTGTATATACAAGAAAAGTATATCAAAACATACTCACTTTCAGTGTACATTCAAGAAATGTACATCAAAACATACACATTTTCATTGTATATAAGAGAAATGTACATCAAAACATACACATTTTCAGTGTACATTCAAGAAATGTACATCATAACATACACATTTTCATCGTACACTCAAGAAATGTACATCAAAACATACACATTTTCATTGTACATTCAACAAATGTACATCAAAACATACACATTTTCAGTGTACATTCAAGAAATGTACATCTAAAACTGACACATTTTGAGTGTACATTCAAGAAATATACATCAAAACATACACATTTTCATTGTACATACCAGAAATGTACATCAAAACATACACATTTTCATTGTACATTCAAGAAATGTACATCAAAACATACACATTTTCAGTGTACATTGAAGAAATATACATCAAAGCATACACATTTTCAGGATACATTCAAGAAATATACATCAAAACATACACATTTTCATTGTATATACAAGAAATGTACATCAAAACATACACATTTTGAGTGTAAATTCAAGAAATATACATCAAAACATACACATTTTCATTGTACATACCAGAAATCTACATCAAAACATACACATTTGCAATGTACATTCAAGAAATATACATCAAAACATACACATTTTCATTGTATATACCAGAAATGTACATCAAAACATACACATTTTCATTGTATATACCAGAAATGTACATCAAAACATACACATTTTGACTGTACATTCTAGAAATATACATCAAAACATACACATTTTCATTGTATATACCAGAAATGCACATCAAAACATACACATTTTCATTGTACATTCAAGAACTGTACATCAAAACATACACATTTTCAGTGTACATTCAAGAAATGTACATCAAAACATACACATTTTCAGTGTACATTCAAGCAATGTACATCAAAACATACACATTTTCGTTGTATATACAAGAAATGTAAATCAAAACATACACATTTTCATTGTATATACAAGAAATGTATATCAAAACATACACATTTTCAGTGTACATTCAAGAAAATGTACATCAAAACATACACATTTTCATTGTATACTCAAGAAATGTACATCAAAACATACACATTTTCAGTGTACATTCAAGAAATGTACATCAAAACATACACATTTTCATTGTATATACAAGAAATGTATATCAAAACATACTCATTTTAGGTGTACATTCAAGAAATGTACATCAAAACATACACATTTTCATTGCATATACAAGAAATGTACATCAAAACATACACATTTTCAGTGTACATTCAAGAAATGTACATCAAAACATACACATTTTCATTGTATATACAAGAAATGTACATCAAAACATACACATCTATATTGTACACTAAAGAAATGTACATCAAAACATACACACTTTCAGTGTACATTCAAGAAATGTACAACAAAACATACATATTTTCATTGTACATTCAAGAAATGTACATCAAAACATACACATTTTCATTGTACATTCAAGAAATGTACATCAAAACATACACATTTTCATTGTACACTCAAGAAATGTACATCAAAAGATACACATTTTCATTGTACACTCAAGAAATGTACATCAAAACATACACATTTTCATTGTACATTCAAGAAATGTATATCAAAACATACACATTTTCATTGTACATTCAAGAAATGTACATCAAAACATACACATTTTCATTGTACATTCAAGAAATGTACATCAAAACATACACATTTTCATTGTACATTCAAGAAATGTACATCAAAAGATACACATTTTCAATGTACACTCAAGAAATGTACATCAAAACATACACATTTTCATTGTATATTCAAGAAATGCATATCCAAACATACACATTTTCATTGTATATACCAGAAATGTACATCAAAACATACACATTTTCATTGTACATTCAAGAAATGTACATCAAAACATACACATTTTCATTGTACATTCAAGAAATATACATCAAAACATACACATTTTCAGTGTACATTCAAGAAATGTACATCAAAACATACACATTTACATTGTATATACCAAAAATGTACATCAAAACATACACATTTTCATTGTATATACAAGAAATGTACACCAAAACATACACATTTTCATTGTATATACAATAAAATGTACACCAAAACATACACATTTTCATTGCACATTCAAGAAATGTACATCAAAACATACACATTTTCATTGTACATTCAAGAAATATACATCAAAACATACACATTTTCATTGTACATTCAAGAAATGTACATCAAAACATACACATTTTCAGTGTACATTCAAGAAATGTACATCTAAAACATACACATTTTGAGTGTACATTCAAGAAATATACATCAAAACATACACATTTTCATTGTATATACCAGAAATGTACATCAGAACATACACATTTTCATTGTACGTTCAAGAAATGTACATCAAAATATACACATTTTCAGTGTACATTCAAGAAATATACATCAAAACATACACATTTTCAGGATACATTCAAGAAATATACATCAAAACATACACATTTTCATTGTATATACAAGAAATGTACATCAAAACATAAACATTTTGAGTGAAAATTCAAGATATATACATCAAAACATACACATTTTCATTGTACATACCAGAAATGTACATCAAAACATACACATTTTCAGTGTACATTCAAGAAATATACATCGAAACATACACAATTTCATTGTATATACCAGAAATGTACATCAAAACATACACATTTTCATTGTACATTCAAGAAATTCACATCAAAACATACACATTTTCAGTGTACATTCAAGAAATATACATCAAAACATACACATTTTCATTGTATATTCAAGAAATATACATCAAAACATACACATTTCCATTGTACACTCAAGAAATGTACATCAAAACTTACACATTTTGTTTGTACACTCAAGAAATGTATATCAAAACATACACATTTATGTTTGTACACTCAAGAAATGTACATAAAAGCTTACACATTTTCATTGTATATACAAGAATTGTACATCAAAGCATACACATTTTCATTGTATATACAAGAAATGTACATCAGAACATACACAATTTCATTGTACATTCAAGAAATGTACATCAAAACATACACATTTTCATTGTATATACCAGAAATGTACATCAAAACATACACATTTTCAATGTACATTCAAGAAATGTACATCAAAACATACACATTTTGAGTGTACATTCAAGAAGTATACATCAAAACATACACATTTTCATTGTATATACCAGAAATGTACATCAAAACATACACATTTTCATTGTATATACCAGAAGTGTACATCAAAACATACACATTTTCATTGTACATTCAAGAGTTGTACATCAAAGCATACACATTTTCATTGCACATTCAAGAAATATACATCAAGACATACACATTTTCAGCGTACATTCAAGAAATGTACATCAAAACATACACATTTTCATTGTATATACCAGAAATGTACATCAAAACATACACATTTTCATTGTATATACAAGAAATGTACACCAAAACATACACATTTTCATTGTATATACAAGAAATGTACACCAAAACATACACATTTTCATTGTACATTCAAGAAATGTATATCAAAACATACACATTTTCAGTGTACATTCAAGAAATGTACATCAAAACACACACATTTTCATTGTACATTCAGGAAATGTACATCAAAACATACTCATTTTCAGTGTACATTCAAGAAATGTACATCAAAATATACACATTTTCAGTGTACAATCAAGAAATGTACATCTAAGACATACACATTTTGAGTGTACATTCAAGAAATATACATCAAAACATACACATTTTCATTGTATATACCAGAAATGTACATCAAAACATACACATTTTCATTGTACATTCAAGAAACGTACATCAAAACATACATATTTTCAGTGTACCTTCAAGAAATATACATCAAAACATACACATTTTCATCGTACACTCAAGAAATGTACATCAAAACATACACAATTTCATTGTACATTCAAGAAATGTACATCAAAACATACACATTTTCAGTGTACATTCAAGAAATGTACATCTAAAACTGACACATTTTGAGTGTACATTCAAGAAATATACATCAAAACATACACATTTTCATTGTACATACCAGAAATGTACATCAAAACATACACATTTTCATTGTACATTCAAGAAATGTACATCAAAACATACACATTTTCAGTGTACATTCAAGAAATATACATCAAAGCATACACATTTTCAGGATACATTCAAGAAATGTACATCAAAACATACACATTTTCATTGTACATTCAAGAAATATATATCAAAACATACACATTTTCAGTGTACATTCAAGAAATGTACATCAAAACATATACATTTTCATTGTATATACAAGAAATGTATATCAAAACATACACATTTTCAGTGTACATTCAAGAAATATACATCAAAACATACACATTTTCAGGATACATTCAAGAAATATACATCAAAACATACACATTTTCATTGTACATTCAAGAAATGTACATCAAAACATACACATTTCCATTGTACACTCAAGAAATGTACATCAAAACTTACACATTTCCATTGTACACTCAAGAAATGTACATCAAAACTTACACATTTTGTTTGTACACTCAAGAAATGTATATCAAAACATACACATTTATGTTTATACACTCAAGAAATGTACATAAAAGCTTACACATTTTCATTGTATATACAAGAATTGTACATCAAAGCATACACATTTTCATTGTATATACAAGAAATGTACATCAAAACATACACAATTTCATTGTACATTCAAGAAATGTACATCAAAACATACACATTTTCATTGTATATACCAGAAATGTACATCAAAACATACACATTTTCAATGTACATTCATGAAATGTACATCAAAACATACACATTTTGAGTGTACATTCAAGAAGTATACATCAAAACATACACATTTTCATTGTATATACCAGAAATGTACATCAAAACATACACATTTTCATTGTATATACCAGAAGTGTACATCAAAACATACACATTTTCATTGTACATTCAAGAGTTGTACATCAAAACATACACATTTTCATTGCACATTCAAGAAATATACATCAAGACATACACATTTTCAGCGTACATTCAAGAAATGTACATCAAAACATACACATTTTCATTGTATATACCAGAAATGTACATCAAAACATACACATTTTCATTGTATATACAAGAAATGTACACCAAAACATACACATTTTCATTGTATATACAAGAAATGTACACCAAAACATACACATTTTCATTGTACATTCAAGAAATGTATATCAAAACATACACATTTTCAGTGTACATTCAAGAAATGTACATCAAAACACACACATTTTCATTGTACATTCAGGAAATGTACATCAAAACATACTCATTTTCAGTGTACATTCAAGAAATGTACATCAAAATATACACATTTTCAGTGTACATTCAAGAAATATACATCAAAACATACACATTTTCATTGTATATACCAGAAATGTACATCAAAACATACACATTTTCATTGTACATTCAAGAAACGTACATCAAAACATACATATTTTCAGTGTACCTTCAAGAAATATACATCAAAACATACACATTTTCAGGGTACATTCAAGAAATATACATCAAAACATACACATTTACATTATATATACAAGAAATGGACATCAAAACATACACATTTTCATTGTACAATCAAGATATGTACATCAAAACATACACATTGTGAGTGTACATTCAAGAAATATACTTCAAAACATGCACATTTTCATTGTATATACCAGAAATGTACATCAAAGCATTCACATTTTCATTGTACATTCAAGAATTGTACCTCAAACATACACATTTTGAGTGTACATTCAAGAAATATACATCAAAAGATACACATTTTCATTGTATATACCAGAAATGTACATCAAAACATACACATTTTGACTGTACATTCTAGAAATATACATCAAAACATACACATTTTCATTGTATATACCAGAAATGCGCATCAAAACATACACATTTTCATTGTACATTCAAGAACTGTACATCAAAACATACACATTTTCAGTGTACATTCAAGAAATGTACATCAAGACATACACATTTTCATTGTATATTCAAGAAATGTACATCAAAACATACATATTTTCATTGTATATACAGGAAATGTATATCAAAACATACACATTTTCAGTGTACATTCAGGAAATGTACATCAAAACATACACATTTTCATTGTATACTCAAGAAATGTACATCAAAACATACACATTTTCAGTGTACATTCAAGAAATGTACATCAAAACATACACATTTTCATTGTATATACAAGAAAAGTATATCAAAACATACTCACTTTCAGTGTACATTCAAGAAATGTACATCAAAACATACACATTTTCATTGTATATACAAGAAATGTACATCAAAACATACACATTTTCAATGTACATTCAAGAAATGTACATCATAACATACACATTTTCATCGTACACTCAAGAAATGTACATCAAAACATACACATTTTCATTGTACATTCAAGAAATGTACATCAAAACATACACATTTTCAGTGTACATTCAAGAAATGTACATCTAAAACTGACACATTTTGAGTGTACATTCAAGAAATATACATCAAAACATACACATTTTCATTGTACATACCAGAAATGTACATCAAAACATACACATTTTCATTGTACATTCAAGAAATGTACATCAAAACATACACATTTTCAGTGTACATTCAAGAAATATACATCAAAGCATACACATTTTCAGGATACATTCAAGAAATGTACATCAAAACATACACATTTTCATTGTACATTCAAGAAATATATATCAAAACATACACATTTTCAGTGTACATTCAAGAAATGTACATCAAAACATATACATTTTCATTGTATATACAAGAAATGTATATCAAAACATACACATTTTCAGTGTACATTCAAGAAATATACATCAAAACATACACATTTTCAGGATACATTCAAGAAATATACATCAAAACATACACATTTTCATTGTACATTCAAGAAATGTACATCAAAACATACACATTTCCATTGTACACTCAAGAAATGTACATCAAAACTTACACATTTTGTTTGTACACTCCAGAAAGGTATATCAAAACATACACATTTATGTCTGTACACTCAAGAAATGTACATAAAAACTTACACATTTTCATTGTATATACAAGAAATGTACATCAAAACATACACATTTTCATTGTACATTCAAGAAATGTACATCAAAACATACACATTTTCATTGTATATACCAGAAATGTACATCAAGACATACACATTTTCATTGTACATTCAAGAAATGTACATCAAAACATACACATTTTCATTGTACATTCAAGAAATGTACATCAAAATACACATTTTCATTGTACACTCAAGAACTGTACATCAAAACATACACATTTTCGTTGTATACTCAAGAAATGTACATCAAAACATACACATTTTCAGTGTACATACAAGAAATGTACATCAAAACATACACATTTTCATTGTATATACCAGAAACGTACATCAAAACATACACATTTTCATTGTATATACAAGAAATGTACACAAAAACATACACATTTTCATTCTATATACAAGAAATGTACACCAAAACATACACATTTTCATTGCACATTCAAGAAATGTACATCCAAACATACACATTTTCATTGTACATTCAAGAAATATACATCAAAACATACACATTTTCATTGTACATTCAAGAAATGTACATCAAAACATACACACTTTCATTGTACATTCAAGAAATGTACATCAAAACATACACACTTTCAGTGTACATTCAAGAAATATACATCAAAACATACACATTTTCAGGATACATTCAAGAAATATACATCAAAACATTAACATTTTCATTGTATATACAAGAAATGTACATCAAAACATACACATTTTGAGTGTAAATTCAAGAAATATACATCAAAACATACACATTTTCATTGTACATACCAGAAATGTACATCAAAACATACACATTTTCAGTGTACATTCAAGAAATATACCTCAAAACATACACATTTTCATTGTGTATACCAGAAATGTACATCAAAACATACACATTTTCATTGTACATTCAAGAAATGTACATCAAAACATACATATTTTCAGTGTACATTCAAGAAATATACATCAAAACATACACATTTTCAGGATACATTCAAGAAATATACATCAAAACATACACATTTTCATTGTACATTCAAGAAATGTACATCAAAACATACACATTTCCATGGTACACTCAAGAAATGTACATCAAAACTTGCACATTTTGTTTGTACACTCCAGAAATGTATATCAAAACATACACATTTATGTTTGTACACTCAAGAAGTGTACATAAAAACTTACACATTTTCATTGTATATACCAGAATTGTAGATCAAAACATACACATTTTCATTGTATATACAAGAAATGTACAACAAAACATACACATTTTCATTGTACATTCAAGAAATGTACATCAATACATACACATTTTCATTGTACATACCAGAAATGTACATCAAAACATACACATTTTCAGTGTACATTCAAGAAATATACATCAAAACATACACACTTTCATTGTATATACCAGAAATGTACATCAGAACATACACATTTTCATTGTACATTCAAGAAATGTACATCAAAACATACACATTTTCAGTGTACATTCAAGAAATATACATCAAAACATACACATTTTCAGGATACATTCAAGAAATATACATCAAAACATACACATGTTCATTGTACATTCAAGAAATGTACATAAAAACATACACATTTCCATTGTACACTCAAGAAATGTATATCAAAACATACACATTTTCAGTGTACATTCAAGAAATGTACATCAAAACATACACATTTTCATTGTACATTCAAGAAATGTACATCAAAACATACTCATTTTCAGGATACATTAAAGAAATATACATCAAAACTGACACATTTTCATTGTATATACAAGAAATGTACATCAAAACATACACATTTTCGTTGTACATTCAAGAAATGTACATCAAAACATACACACTTTCATTGTATATACCAAAAATGTACATTAAAACATACACATTTTGAGTGTACATTCAAGAAGTATACATCAAAACATACACATTTTCATTGTATATACCAGAAATGTACATCAAAACATACACATTTTCATTGTATATACGAGCAATGTACATCAAAACATACACATTTTCATTGTACATTCAAGAAATGTACATCAAAACATACACATTTTCATTGCACATTCAAGAAATATACATCAAAACATACACATTTTCAGTGTACATTCAAGAAATGTACATCAAGACATACACATTTTCATTGTATATACCAGAAATGTACATCAAAACATACACATTTTCATTGTATATACAAGAGATGTACACCAAAACATACACATTTTCATTGTATATACAAGAAATGTACACCAAAACATACACATTTTCATTGTATATACCAGAAATGTACATCAAAACATACACATTTTCATTGTACATTCAAGAAATGTACATCAAAACATACACATTTTCAGTGTACATTCAAGAAATATACATCAAAACATACACATTTTCAGGATACATTCAAGAAATATACATCAAAACATACACATTTTCATTGTACATTCAAGAAATGTACATCAAAACATACACATTTCCATTGTACACTCAAGAAATTTACATCAAAACTTACACATTTTGTTTGTACACTCCAGAAAGGTATATCAAAACATACACATTTATGTTTGTACACTCAAGAAATGTACATAAAAACTTACACATTTTCATTGTATATACAAGAATTGTACATCAAAACATACACATTTTCATTGTACATTCAAGAAATGTACATCAAAACATACACATTTTCAGTGTACTTTCAAGAAATATACATCAAAACATACACATTTTCTGGATACATTCAAGAAATATACATCAAAACATTAACATTTTCATTGTATATACAAGAAATGTACATCAAAACATACACATTTTGAGTGTAAATTCAAGAAATATACATGAAAACATACACATTTTCATTGACAATACCAGAAATGTACATCAAAACATACACATTTTCAGTGTACATTCAAGAAATGTACATCAAAACATACACATTTTCAGTGTACATTCAAGCAATGTACATCAAAACATACACATTTTCGTTGTATATACAAGAAATGTAAATCAAAACATACACATTTTCATTGTATATACAAGAAATGTATATCAAAACATACACAATTTCATTGTACATTCAAGAAATGTACATCAAAACATACACATTTTCATTGTATATACCAGAAATGTACATCAAAACATACACACTTTCATTGTACATTCAAGAAATGTTCATCAAAACATACACATTTTCATTGCACATTCAAGAAATATACATCAAAACATACACATTTTCAGTGTACATTCAAGAAATGTACATCAAAACATACACATTTTCATTGTATATACCAGAAATGTACATCAAAACATACACATTTTCATTGTATATACAAGAAATGTACACCAAAACATACACATTTTCATTGTATATACAAGAAATGTACACAAAAACATACACATTTTCATTGTACATTCAAGAAATGTACATCAAAACATACACATTTTCATTGTACATTCAAGAAATATACATCAAAACATACACATTTTCATTGTACATTAAAGTAATGTACATCAAAACATACACATTTTCATTGTACATTCAAGAAATGTACATCAAAACATACACATTTTCAGTGTACATTCAAGAAATGTACATCTGAAACATACACATTTTGAGTGTACATTCAAGAAATATACATCAAAACATACACATTTTCATTGTATATACCAGAAATGTACATCAAAACATACACATTTTCATTGTACATTCAAGAAATGTACATCAAAACATACACATTTTCAGTGTACTTTCAAGAAATATACATCAAAACATACACATTTTCTGGATACATTCAAGAAATATACATCAAAACATTAACATTTTCATTGTATATACAAGAAATGTACATCAAAACATACACATTTTGAGTGTAAATTCAAGAAATATACATGAAAACATACACATTTTCATTGACAATACCAGAAATGTACATCAAAACATACACATTTTCAGTGTACATTCAAGAAATATACATCAAAACATACACATTTTCATTGTATATACCAGAAATGTACATCAAAACATACACACTTTCATTGTACATTCAAGAAATGTACATCAAAACATACACATTTTCAGTGTACATTCAAGAAATATACATCAAAACATACAAATTTTCAGGATACATTCAAGAAATATACATCAAAACATACACATTTTCATTGTACATTCAGGAAATGTACATAAAAACATACACATTTCCATTGTACACTCAAGAAATGTACATCAAAACTTACACATTTTGTTTGTACATTCCAGAAATGTATATCAAAACATACACATTTATGTTTGTACACTCAAGAAATGTACATAAAAACTTACACATTTTCATTGTATATACAAGAATTGTACATCAAAACTGACACATTTTCATTGTATATACAAGAAATGTACATCAAAACATACACATTTTCATTGTATATACCAGAAATGTACATTAAAACATACACATTTTGAGTGTACATTCAAGAAGTATACATCAAAACATACACATTTTCATTGTATATACCAGAAATGTACATCAAAACATACACATTTTCATTGTATATACCAGAAATGTACATCAAAACATACACATTTTCATTGTACATTCAAGAAATGTACATCAAAACATACACATTTTCATTGCACATTCAAGAAATATACATCAGAACATACACATTTTCAGTGTACATTCAAGAAATGTACATCAAAACATTCACATTTTCATTGTATATACCAGAAATGTACATCAAAACAGACACATTTTCATTGTATATACAAGAAATGTACACCAAAACATACACATTTTCATTGTATATACAAGAAATGTACACCAAAACATACACATTTTCATTGTACATTCAAGAAATGTATATCAAAACATACACATTTTCAGTGTACATTCAAGAAATGTACATCAAAACATACACATTTTCATTGTACATTCAAGAAATGTACATCAAAACATACTCATTTTCAGTGTACAATCAAGAAATGTACATCTAAGACATACACATTTTGAGTGTACATTCAAGATATATACATCAAAACATACACATTTTCATTGTATATACCAGAAATGTACATCAAAACATACACAATTTCATTGTACATTCAAGAAACGTACATCAAAACATACACATTTTCAGTGTACCTTCAAGAAATATACATCAAAACATACACATTTTCATTGTATAATCAAGAAAAGTACACCAAAACATACACATTTTCATTCTACATTCAAGAAATGTATATCAAAACATACACATTTTCAGTGTACATTCAAGAAATGTACATCAAAACATACACATTTTCATTGTATATGCCAGAAATGCACATCAAAACATAGACATTTTCATTGTACATTCAAGAACTGTACATCAAAGCATACACATTTTCAGTGTACATTCAAGAAATGTACATCAAAACATACACATTTTGAGTGTACATTCAAGAAATATACATCAAAACATACACATTTTCATTGTATATACCAGAAATGTACATCAAAGCATACACATTTTCATTGTACATTCAAGAAATGTACATCAAAACATACACATTTTGAGTGTACATTCAAGAAATAGACATCAAAAGATACACATTTTCATTGTATATACCAGAAATGTACATCGGAACATACACATTTTCATTGTATATACCAGAAATGTACATCAAAACATACACATTTTCAGTGTACATTCAAGAAATGTACATTAAAACATACACATTTTCATTGTATACTCAAGAAATGTACATCAAAAGATACACATTTTCAGTGTACATTCAAGAAATGTACATCAAAACATACACATTTTCATTGTATATACAAGAAATGAATATCAAAACATACTCATTTTCAGTGTACATTCAAGAAATGTACATCAAAACATACACATTTTCATTGTATATACAAGAAATGTACATCAAAACATACACATTTTCAGTGTACATTCAAGAAATGTACATCATAACATACACATTTTCATCGTACACTCAAGAAATGTACATCAAAACATACACATTTTCATTGTACATTCAAGAAATGTACATCAAAACATACACATTTTCAGTGTACATTCAAGAAATGTACATCTAAAACATACACATTTTTTGTGTACATTCAAGAAATATACATCAAAACATACACATTTTCATTGTATATACCAGAAATGTACATCAAAACATACACATTTTCATTGTACATTCAAGAAATGTACATCAAAACATACACATTTTTAGTGTACATTCCAGAAATATACATCAAAACATACACATTTTCAGGATACATTCAAGAAATATACATCAAAACATACACATTTTCATTGTACATACCAGTAATGTACATCAAAAGATACACATTTTCAGTGTACATTCTAGAAATATACATCAAAACATACACATTTTCATTGTATATACCAGAAATGTACATCAAAACATACACATTTTCATTGTATATACCAGAAATGTACATCAAAACATACACATTGTGACTGTACATTCTAGAAATATACATCAAAGCATACACATTTTCATTGTATATACCAGAAATGCACATCAAAACATACAGATTTTCATTGTACATTCAAGAACTGTACATCAAAACATACACATTTTCAGTGTACATTCAAGAAATGTACATCAAAACATACAAATTTTCAGTGTGCATTCAAGAAATGTACATCAAAACATACACATTTTCCTTGTACATACCAGAAATGTACATCAAAACATACACATTTTCAGTGTACATTCAAGAAATATACATCAAAACATACACATTTTCAGGATACATTCAAGAAATATACATCAAAACATACACAGTTTCATTGTATATACAAGAAATGTACATCAAAACATACACATTTTGAGTGTAAATTCAAGAAATACACATCAAAACATATACATTTTCTTTGTACATACCAGAAATGTACATCAAAACATACACATTTTCAGTGTACATTCAAGAAATATACATCTAGTATACACATTTTCATTGTATATACCAGAAATGTACATCAAAACATACACATTTTCATTGTACATTCAAGAAATGTACATCAAAACATACACATTTTCAGTGTACATTCAAGAAATATACATCAAAACATACACATTTTCAGGATACATTCAAGAAATATACATCAAAACATACACATTTTCATTGTACATTCAAGAAATGTACATCAAAACATACACATTTCCATTGTACACTCAAGAAATGTACATTAAAACTTACACATTTTGTTTGTACACTCAAGAAATGTATATCAAAACATACACATTTGTGTTTGTACACTAAGAAATGTACATAAAAACTTACACATTTTCATTGTATATACAAGAATTGTACATCAAAACATACACACTTTCATTGTATATACAAGAAATGTACATCAAAACATACACATTTTCATTGTACATTCAAGAAATGTACATCAAAACATACACATTTTCATTGTATATACCAGAAATGTACATCAAAACATACACATTTTCATTGTACATTCAAAGTATGTACATCAAAACATACACATTTTGAGTGTACATTCAAGAAGTATACATCAAAACATACACATTTTCATTGTATATACCAGAAATGTACATCAAAACATACACATTTTCATTGTGTATACCAGAAATGTACATCAAAACATACACATTTTCATTGTTCATTCAAGAAATGTACATCAAAACATACACATTTTCAGTGTACATTCAAGAAATGTACATCAAAACATACACATTTTCATTGTATATACCAGAAATGTGCATCAAAACATACACATTTTCATTGTATATACAAGAAATGTACACCAAAACATACACATTTTCATTGTATATACAAGAAATGTACACCAAAACATACACATTTTCAATGTACTTTCAAGAAATGTATATCAAAACATACACATTTTCAGTGTACATTCAAGAAATGTACATCAAAACATACACATTTTCATTGTACATTCAAGATATGTACATCAAAACATACTCATTTTCAGTGTACATTTAAGAGATGTACATCAAAATATACACATTTTCAGTGTACGATGAAGAAATGTACATCTAAGACATACACATTTTGAGTGTACATTCAAGAAATATACATCAAAACATACACATTTTCAGGATACATTCAAGAAATATACATCAAAACATACACAGTTTCATTGTATATACAAGAAATGTACATCAAAACATACACATTTTGAGTGTAAATTCAAGAAATACACATCAAAACATATACATTTTCTTTGTACATACCAGAAATGTACATCAAAACATACACATTTTCAGTGTACATTCAAGAAATATACATCTAGTATACACATTTTCATTGTATATACCAGAAATGTACATCAAAACATACACATTTTCATTGTACATTCAAGAAATGTACATCAAAACATACACATTTTCAGTGTACATTCAAGAAATATACATCAAAACATACACATTTTCAGGATACATTCAAGAAATATACATCAAAACATACACATTTTCATTGTACATTCAAGAAATGTACATCAAAACATACACATTTCCATTGTACACTCAAGAAATGTACATTAAAACTTACACATTTTGTTTGTACACTCAAGAAATGTATATCAAAACATACACATTTGTGTTTGTACACTAAGAAATGTACATAAAAACTTACACATTTTCATTGTATATACAAGAATTGTACATCAAAACATACACACTTTCATTGTATATACAAGAAATGTACATCAAAACATACACATTTTCATTGTACATTCAAGAAATGTACATCAAAACATACACATTTTCATTGTATATACCAGAAATGTACATCAAAACATACACATTTTCATTGTACATTCAAAGTATGTACATCAAAACATACACATTTTGAGTGTACATTCAAGAAGTATACATCAAAACATACACATTTTCATTGTATATACCAGAAATGTACATCAAAACATACACATTTTCATTGTGTATACCAGAAATGTACATCAAAACATACACATTTTCATTGTTCATTCAAGAAATGTACATCAAAACATACACATTTTCAGTGTACATTCAAGAAATGTACATCAAAACATACACATTTTCATTGTATATACCAGAAATGTGCATCAAAACATACACATTTTCATTGTATATACAAGAAATGTACACCAAAACATACACATTTTCATTGTATATACAAGAAATGTACACCAAAACATACACATTTTCATTGTACTTTCAAGAAATGTATATCAAAACATACACATTTTCAGTGTACATTCAAGAAATGTACATCAAAACATACACATTTTCATTGTACATTCAAGATATGTACATCAAAACATACTCATTTTCAGTGTACATTTAAGAGATGTACATCAAAATATACACATTTTCAGTGTACGATGAAGAAATGTACATCTAAGACATACACATTTTGAGTGTACATTCAAGAAATCTACATCAAAACATACACATTTTCATTGTATATACCAGAAATGTACATCAAAACATACACATTTTCATTGTACATTCAAGAAACGTACATCAAAACATACACATTTTCAGTGTACCTTCAAGAAATATACATCAAAACATACACAATTTCAGGGTACAATCAAGAAATATACATCAAAAAATACACATTTTCAAAGTATTTACAAGAAATGGACATCAAAACATACACATTTTCAGTGTACATTCAGGAAATGTACATCAAAACATACATATTTTCATTGTACATTCAAGAAACGTACATCAAAACATACACATTTTCAGTGTACCTTCAAGAAATGTACATCAAAACATACACATTTTCAGTGTACATTCAAGAAATGTACATCTAAAACATACACATTTTGAGTGTACATTCAAGAAATATACATCAAAACATACACATTTTCATTGTATATACAAGAAATGTACATCAAAACATACACATTTTCGGTGTACATTCAAGGAATATACATCAAGCATACACATTTTCATTGTATATACCAGAAATGTACATCAAAACATACACATTTTCATTGTACATTCAAGAAATGTACATCAAAACATACACATTTTCCGTGTACATTCAAGAAATATACATCAAAACATACACATTTTCAGGATACATTCAAGAAATATACATCAAAACATACACATTTTCATGGTACATTCAAGAAATGTACATCAAAACATATACATTTCCATTGTAAACTCAAGAAATGTACATCAAAACTTACACATTTTGTTTGTACACTCAAGAAATGTATATCAAAACATACACATTTATGTTTGTACTCTCAAGAAATGTACATAAAAACTTACACATTTTCATTGTATATACAAGAATTGTACATCAAAACATACACATTTTCATTGTATATACAAGAAATGTACATCAAAACATACACATTTTCATTGTACATTCAAGAAATGTATATCAAAACATACACATTTTCATTGCATATAATAGAAATGTACATCAAAACATACACATTTTCATTGTACATTCAAGAAATGTACATCAAAACATACACATTTTGAGTGTACATTCAAGAAGTATACATCAAAACATACACATTTTCATTGTATATACCAGAAATGTACATCAAAACATACACATTTTCATTGTACATTCAAGAAATGTACATCAAAACATACACATTTTCATTGCACATTCCAGAAATATACATCAAAACATACACATTTTCAGTGTACATTCAAGAAATGTACATCAAAACATACACGTTTTCATTGTATATACCAGAAATGTACATCAAAGCATACACATTTTCATTGTATATACAAGAAATGTACACCAAAACATTAACATTTTCATTGTATATACAAGAAATGTACACCAAAACATACACATTTTCATTGTACATTCAAGAAATGTATATCAAAACATACACATTTTGAGTGTACATTCAAGAAATGTAAATCAAAATATACACATTTTCAGTGTACAATCCAGAAATGTACATCTAAGACATACACATTTTGAGTGTTAATTCAAGAAATCTACATCAAAACATACACATTTTCATTGTATATACCAGAAATGTACATCAAAACATACACATTTTCATTGTACATTCAAGAAACGTACATCAAAACATACACATTTTCAGTGTACCTTCAAGAAATATACTTCAAAACATACACATTTTCAGGGTACATTCAAGAAATATACATCAAAACATACACATTTTCATTGTATTTACAAGAAATGGACATCAAAACATACACATTTTCTTTGTACATTCAAGAAATGTACATCAAAACATACATATTTTCATTGTACATTCAAGAAATATACATCAAAACATACACATTTTCATTGTATATACCAGAAATGTACATCAAAACATACACATTTTGACTGTACATTCTAGAAATATACATCAAAACATACACATTTTCATTGTATATACCAGAAATGCATATCAAAGCATTCACATTTTCATTGTACATTCAAGAACTGTACATGAAAACATACACATTTTCAGGATACATTCAAGAAATATACATCAAAACATACACATTTTCATTGTATATACCAGAAATG
This sequence comes from Tenodera sinensis, assembly GCA_030765045.1. Lineage (NCBI taxonomy): Eukaryota > Metazoa > Arthropoda > Insecta > Mantodea > Mantidae > Tenodera > Tenodera sinensis. Next base: position 108,502,347 of record CM060970.1, on the reverse strand, counting down.
TACATCAAAACATACCCATTTTCATTGTACATTCGAGAAATGTACATCAAAACATACACATTTTCAGTGTACATTCAAGAAATATACATCAAAACATACACATTTTCAGGATACATTCAAGAAATATACATCAAAACATACACATTTTCATTGTATATACCAGAAATGTACATCAAAACATACACATTTTCAGTGTACATTCAAGAAATATACATCAAAACATACACATTTTCAGGATACATTCAAGAAATATACATCAAAACATACACATTTTCATTGTATATACCAGAAATGTACATCAAAACATACCCATTTTCATTGTACATTCGAGAAATGTACATCAAAACATACAAATTTTCAGTGTACATTCAAGAAATATACATCAAAACATACACATTTTCAGGATACATTCAAGAAATATACATCAAAACATACACATTTTCATTGTATATACAAGAAATGTAGATCAAAACATACACATTTTCATTGTACATTCAAGAAATGTACATCAAAACATACACATTTTCAGTGTACATTCAAGAAATATACATCAAAACATACACATTTTCAGGATACATTCAAGAAATATACTTCAAAACATACACATTTTCATTGAATATACAAGAAATGTACATCAAAACATACACATTTTGAGTGTAAATTCAAGAAGTATACATCAAAACATACACATTTTCATTGTACATACCAGAAATGTACATCAAAACATACACATTTTCAGTGTACATTCAAGAAATATACATCAAAACATACACATTTTCATTGTATATACCAGAAATCTACATCAAAACATACACATTTTCATTGTATATACCAGAAATGTACATCAAAACATACACATTTTGACTGTACATTCTAGAAATATACATCAAAACATACACATTTTCATTGTATATACCAGAAATGCACATCAAAACATACACATTTTCATTGTACATTCAAGAACTGTACATCAAAACATACACATTTTCAGTGTACATTCAAGAAATGTACATCAAATCATACACATTTTCAGTGTACATTCAAGAAATGTACATCAAAACATACACATTTTCATTGTATATACAAGAAATGTATATCAAAACATACTCATTTTCAGTGTACATTCAAGAAATGTACATCAAAACATACACATTTTCATTGTATATACAAGAAATGTACATGAAAACATACACATTTTCATTGTACATTCAAGAAATATATATCAAAACATACAGATTTTCAGTGTACATTAAAAAATGTGCATCAAAACATACACATTTTCATTGTATATACAAGAACTGTACATCAAAACATACACATCTTCATTGTTCACTAAAGAAATGTACATCAAAACATACACACTTTCAGTGTAGATTCAAGAAATGTACAACAAAACATACACATTTTCATTGTACACTCAAGAAATGTACATCAAAAGATACACATTTTCATTGTACACTCAAGAAATGTACACTAAACATACACATTTTCATTGTACATTCAAGAAATGTATATCAAAACATACACATTTTCATTGTACATTCAAGAAATGTACATCAAAACATACACATTTTCATTGTACATTCAAGAAATGTACATCAAAACATACACATTTTCATAGTACATTCAAGAAATGTACATCAAAAGATACACATTTTCATTGTGCACTCAAGAAATGTACATCAAAACATACACATTTTCATTGTATACTCAAGAAATATACATCAAAACATACACATTTTCAGTGTACATTCAAGAAATGTACATCAAAACATACACATTTTCATTGTATATAGCAGAAATGTACATCAAAACATACACATTTTCATTGTACATTCAAGAAATGTACATCAAAAAATACATATTTTCATTGTACATTCAAGAAATATTCATCAAAACATACATATTTTCAGTGTACATTCAAGAAATGTACATCAAAACATACATATTTTCATTGTATATACCAAAAATGTACATCAAAACATACACATTTTCATTGTATATACAAGAAATGTACACCAAAACATACACATTTTCATTGCACATTCAAGAAATGTACATGAAAACATACACGTTCTCATTGTACATTCAAGAAGTATACATCAAAACATACACATTTTCATTGTACATTCAAGAAATGTACATCAAAACATGCACATTTTCATTAAACGTTCAAGAAATTTACATCAAAACATACACATTTTCAGTGTACATTCAAGAAATTTACATCTAAAACATACACATTTTCAGTGTACATTTAAGAAATATACATCAAAACATACACATTTTCATTGTATATACCAGAAATGTACATCAAAACATACACATTTTCATTGTACATTCGCTAAATGTACATCAAAACATACACATTTTCAGTGTACATTCAAGAAATATACATCAAAACATACACATTTTCAGGATACATTCAAGAAATATACATCAAAACATACACATTTTCATTGTATATGCAAGAAATGTACATCAAAACATACACATTTTCAGTGTAAATTCAAGAAATATACATCAAAACATACACATTTTCATTTTACATACCAGAAATGTACATCAAAACATACACATTTTCAGTGTACATTCAAGAAATATACATCAAAACATACACATTTTCATTGTGTATACCAGAAATGTACATCAAAACATACACATTTTCATTGTACATTCAAGAAATGTACATCAAAACATACACATTTTCAGTGTACATTCAAGAAATATACATCAAAACATACACATTTTCAGGATACATTCAAGAAATATACATCAAAACATACACATTTTTATTGTACATTCAAGAAATGTACATCAAAACATACACATTTCCATTGTACACTCAAGAAATGTACATCAAAACTTACACATTTTGTTTGTACACTCAAGAATGTATATCAAAACATACACATTTATGTTTGTACACTCAAGAAATGTACATAAAAACTTACACATTTTCATTGTATATACAAGAATTGTACATCAAAACATACACATTTTCATTGTATATACAAGAAATGTACATCAAAACATACACATTTTCATTGTACATTCAAGAAATGTACATCAAAACATACACATTTTCAGTGTACATTCAAGAAATATACATCACAACATACACATTTTCATTGTATATACCAGAAATGTACATCAAAACATACACATTTTCATTGTACATTCAAGAAATGTACATCAAAACATACACATTTTCAGTGTACATTCAAGAAATATACATCAAAACATACACATTTTCAGGATACATTCAAGAAATATACATCAAAACATACACATTTTTATTGTACATTCAAGAAATGTACATCAAAACATACACATTTCCATTGTACACTCAAGAAATGTACATCAAAACTTACACATTTTGTTTGTACACTCAAGAATGTATATCAAAACATACACATTTATGTTTGTACACTCAAGAAATGTACATAAAAAACTTACAACTTTTCATTGTATATACAAGAATTGTACATCAAAACATACACATTTTCATTGTACATACAAGAAATGTACATCAAAACATACACATTTTCATTGTACATTCAAGAAATGTACATCAAAACATACACATTCTCATTGTATATACCAGAAATCTACATCAAAACATACACATTTTCATTGTACATTCAAGAAATGTACATCAAAACATACACATTTTGAGTGTACATTCAAGAAGTATACATCAAAACATACACATTTTCATTGTATATACCAGAAATGTACATCAAAACATACACGTTTTCATTGTATATACCAGAAATGTACATCAAAACATACACATTTTCATTGTACATTCAAGAAATGTACATCAAAACATGCACATTTTCATTGCACATTACAGAAATATACATCAAAACATACACATTTTCAGTGTACATTCAAGAAATGTACATCAAAACATACACATTTTCATTGTATATACCAGAAATGTACATCAAAACATACACATTTTCATTGTATATACAAGAAATGTACACCAAAACATACACATTTTCATTGTATATACAAGAAATGTACACCAAAACATACACATTTTCATTGTACATTCAAGAAATGTATATCAAAACATACACACTTTCAGTGTACATTCAAGAAATGTACATCAAAACATACACATTTTCATTGTACATTCAAGAAATGTACATCAAAACATACTCATTTTCAGTGTACATTCAAGAAATGTACATCAAAATATACACATTTTCAGTGTACAATCAAGTAATGTACATCTAAGACATACACATTTTGAGTGTACATTCAAGGTTTATACGTCAAAACATACACATTTTCATTGTATATACCAGAAATGTACATCAAAACATTCACATTTTCATTGTACATTTAAGAAACGTACATCAAAACATACACATTTTCAGTGTACCTTCAAGAAATATACATCAAAACATACACATCTTCAGGGTACATTCAAGAAATATACATCAAAACATACACATTTTCATTGTATATACAAGAAATGGACTTCAAAACATACACATTTGGAGTGTAAATTAAAGAAATATACTTCAAGATATACACATTTTCATTGTACATACCAGAAATGTACATCAAAACATACACATTTTCAGTGTACATTCAAGAAATATACATCAAAACATACACATTTTCATTGTATATACCAGAAATGTACATCAAAACATACACATTTTCATTGTATATACCAGAAATGTACATCAAAACATACACATTTTGACTGTACATTCAAGAAATATACATCAAAACATACACATTTTCATTGTATATACCAGAAATCTACATCAAAACATACACATTTTCATTGTATATACCAGAAATGTACATCAAAACATACACATTTTGACTGTACATTCTAGAAATATACATCAAAACATACACATTTTCATTGTATATACCAGAAATGCACATCAAAACATAGACATTTTCATTGTACATTCAAGAACTGTACATCAAAGCATACACATTTTCAGTGTACATTCAAGAAATGTACATCAAAACATACACATTTTCAGTGTACATTCAAGAAATGTACATCAAAACATACACATTTTCATTGTATATACAAGAAATGTATATCAAAACATACTCATTTTCAGTGTACAATCAAGAAATGTACATCAAAACATACACATTTTCATTGTATATACAAGAAATGTACATGAAAACATACACATTTTCATTGTACATTCAAGAAATATATATCAAAACATACAGATTTTCAGTGTACATTAAAAAATGTGCATCAAAACATACACATTTTCATTGTATATACAAGAACTGTACATCAAAACATACACATCTTCATTGTTCACTAAAGAAATGTACATCAAAACATACACACTTTCAGTGTACATTCAAGAAATGTACAACAAAACATACAAGTTTCATTGTTGATTCATGAAATGTTCATCAAATCATACACATTTTCATTGTACATTCAAGAAATGTACATCAAAAGATACACATTTTCATTGTACACTCAAGAAATGTACACTAAACATACACATTTTCATTGTACATTCAAGAACTGTATATCAAAACATACACATTTTCATTGTACATTCAAGAAATGTACATCAAAACATACACATTTTCATTGTACATTCAAGAAATGTACATCAAAACATACACATTTTCATAGTACATTCAAGAAATGTACATCAAAAGATACACATTTTCATTGTGCACTCAAGAAATGTACATCAAAACATACACATTTTCATTGTATACTCAAGAAATATACATCAAAACATACACATTTTCAGTGTACATTCAAGAAATGTACATCAAAACATACACATTTTCATTGTATATAGCAGAAATGTACATCAAAATATACACATTTTCATTGTACATTCAAGAAATGTACATCAAAAAATACATATTTTCATTGTACATTCAAGAAATATACATCAAAACATACATATTTTCAGTGTACATTCAAGAAATGTACATCAAAACATACATATTTTCATTGTATATACCAAAATCGTACATCAAAACATACACATTTTCATTGTATATACAAGAAATGTACACCAAAACATACACAATTTCATTGCACATTCAAGAAATGTACATCAAAACATACACGTTCTCATTGTACATTCAAGAAGTATACATCAAAACATACACATTTTCATTGTACATTCAAGAAATGTACATCAAAACATGCACATTTTCATTAAACATTCAAGAAATTTACATCAAAACATACACATTTTCAGTGTACATTCAAGAAATGTACATCCAAAACATACACATTTTCAGTGTACATTTAAGAAATATACATCAAAACATACACATTTTCATTGTATATACCAGAAATGTACATCAAAACATACACATTTTCATTGTACATTCGAGAAATGTACATCAAAACATACACATTTTCAGTGTACATTCAAGAAATATACATCAAAACATACACATTTTCAGGATACATTCAAGAAATATACATCAAAACATACACATTTTCATTGTATATGCAAGAAATGTACATCAAAACATACACATTTTCAGTGTAAATTCAAGAAATATACATCAAAACATACACATTTGCATTTTACATACCAGAAATGTACATCAAAACATACACATTTTCAGTGTACATTCAAGAAGTATACATCAAAACATACACATTTTCATTGTATATACCAGAAATGTACATCAAAACATACACATTTTCATGAGTAGGCGTAGAATACACATTTTCATTGTACATTCAAGAAATGTACATCAAAACATACACATTTTCAGTGTACATTCAAGAAATATACATCAAAACATACACATTTTCAGGATACATTCAAGAAATATACATCAAAACATACACATTTTCATTGTACATTCAAGAAATGTACATCAAAACATACACATTTCCATTGTACACTCAAGAAATGTACATCAAAACTTACACATTTTGTTTGTACACTCAAGAAATGTATATCAAAGCATACACATTTATGTTTGTACACTCAAGAAATGTACATAAAAAACTTACACATTTTCATTGTATATACAAGAATTGTACATCAAAACATACACATTTTCATTGTATATACAAGAAATGTACATCAAAACATACACATTTTCATTGTACATTCAAGAAATGTACATCAAAGCATACACATTTTCATTGTATATACCAGAAATGTACATCAAAACATACACATTTTCATTGTACATTCAAGAAATGTACATCAAAACATACACATTTTGAGTGTACATTCAAGAAGTATACATCAAAACATACACATTTTCATTGTATATACCAGAAATGTACATCAAAACATACACGTTTTCATTGTATATACCAGAAATGTACATCAAAACATACACATTTTCATTGTACATTCAAGAAATGTACATCAAAACATGCACATTTTCATTGCACATTACAGAAATATACATCAAAACATACACATTTTCAGTGTACATTCAAGAAATGTACATCAAAACATACACATTTTCATTGTATATACCAGAAATGTACATCAAAACATACACATTTTCATTGTATATACAAGAAATGTACACCAAAACATACACATTTTCATTGTATATACAAGAAATGTACACCAAAACATACACATTTTCATTGTACATTCAAGAAATGTATATCAAAACATACACACTTTCAGTGTACATTCAAGAAATGTACATCAAAAGATACACATTTTCATTGTACATTCAAGAAATGTACATCAAAACATACTCATTTTCAGTGTACATTCAAGAAATGTACATCAAAATATACACATTTTCAGTGTACAATCAAGTAATGTACATCTAAGACATACACATTTTGAGTGTACATTCAAGATTTATACGTCAAAACATACACATTTTCATTGTATATACCAGAAATGTACATCAAAACATTCACATTTTCATTGTACATTTAAGAAACGTACATCAAAACATACACATTTTCAGTGTACCTTCAAGAAATATACATCAAAACATACACATTTTCAGGGTACATTCAAGAAATATACATCAAAACATACACATTTTCATTGTATATACAAGAAATGGACTTCAAAACATACACATTTGGAGTGTAAATTAAAGAAATATACTTCAAGATATACACATTTTCATTGTACATACCAGAAATGTACATCAAAACATACACATTTTCAGTGTACATTCAAGAAATATACATCAAAACATACACATTTTCATTGTATATACCAGAAATGTACATCAAAACATACACATTTTCATTGTATATACCAGAAATGTACATCAAAACATACACATTTTGACTGTACATTCAAGAAATATACATCAAAACATACACATTTTCATTGGATATACCAGAAATCTACATCAAAACATACACATTTTCATTGTATATACAAGAAATGTACATCAAAACATACACATTTTGACTGTACATTCTAGAAATATACATCAAAACATACACATTTTCATTGTATATACCAGAAATGCACATCAAAACATAGACATTTTCATTGTACATTCAAGAACTGTACATCAAAGCATACACATTTTCAGTGTACATTCAAGAAATGTACATCAAAACATACACATTTTCAGTGTACATTCAAGAAATGTACATCAAAACATACACATTTTCATTGTATATACAAGAAATGTATATCAAAACATACTCATTTTCAGTGTACATTCAAGAAATGTACATCAAAACATACACATTTTCATTGTATATACAAGAAATGTACATGAAAACATACACATTTTCATTGTACATTCAAGAAATATATATCAAAACATACAGATTTTCAGTGTACATTAAAAAATGTGCATCAAAACATACACATTTTCATTGTATATACAAGAACTGTACATCAAAACATACACATCTTCATTGTTCACTAAAGAAATGTACATCAAAACATACACACTTTCAGTGTACATTCAAGAAATGTACAACAAAACATACAATTTTCATTGTACATTCATGAAATGTTCATCAAAACATACACATTTTCATTGTACATTCAAGAAATGTACATCAAAACATACACATTTTCATTGTACACTCAAGAAATGTACATCAAAAGATACACATTTTCATTGTACACTCAAGAAATGTACACTAAACATACACATTTTCATTGTACATTCAAGAAATGTATATCAAAACATACACATTTTCATTGTACATTCAAGAAATGTACATCAAAACATACACATTTTCATTGTACATTCAAGAAATGTACATCAAAACATACACATTTTCATTGTAAATTCAAGAAATGTACATCAAAAGATACACATTTTCGTTGTGCACTCAAGAAATGTACATCAAAACATACACATTTTCATTGTATACTCAAGAAATATACATCAAAACATACACATTTTCAGTGTACATTCAAGAAATGTACATCAAAACATACACATTTTCATTGTATATAGCAGAAATGTAAATCAAAACATACACATTTTCATTGTACATTCAAGAAATGTACATCAAAAAATACATATTTTCATTGTACATTCAAGAAATATACATCAAAACATACATATTTTCAGTGTACATTCAAGAAATGTACTTCAAAACATACACATTTTCATTGTATATACCAAAAATGTACATCAAAACATACACATTTTCATTGTATATACAAGAAATGTACACCAAAACATACACATTTTCATTGCACATTCAAGAAATGTACATCAAAACATACACGTTCTCATTGTACATTCAAGAAGTATACATCAAAACATACACATTTTCATTGTACATTCAAGAAATGTACATCAAAACATGCACATTTTCATTAAACATTCAAGAAATTTACATCAAAACATACACATTTTCAGTGTACATTCAAGAAATGTACATCTAAAACATACACATTTTGAGTGTACATTTAAGAAATATACATCAAAACATACACATTTTCATTGTATATACCAGAAATGTACATCAAAACATACACATTTTCATTGTACATTCGAGAAATGTACATCAAAACATAAACATTTTCAGTGTACATTCAAGAAATATACATCAAAACATACACATTTTCAGGATACATTCAAGAAATATACATCAAAACATACACATTTTCATTGTATATGCAAGAAATGTACATCAAAACACACATTTTCAGTGTAAATTCAAGAAATATACATCAAAACATACACATTTTCATTTTACATACCAGAAATGTACATCAAAACATACACTTTTTCAGTGTACATTCAAGAAATATACATCAAAACATACACATTTTCATTGTATATACCAGAAATGTACATCAAAACATACACATTTTCATTGTACATTCAAGAAATGTACATCAAAACATACACATTTTCAGTGTACATTCAAGAAATATACATCAAAACATACACATTTTCAGGATACATTCAAGAAATATACATCAAAACATACACATTTTCATTGTACATTCAAGAAATGTACATCAAAACATACACATTTCCATTGTACACTCAAGAAATGTACATCAAAACTTACACATTTTGTTTGTACACTCAAGAAATGTATATCAAAACATACACATTTATGTTTGTACACTCAAGAAATGTACATAAAAAACTTACACATTTTCATTGTATATACAAGAATTGTACATCAAAACATACACATTTTCATTGTATATACAAGAAATGTACATCAAAACATACACATTTTCATTGTACATTCAAGAAATGTACATCAAAACATACACATTTTCATTGTATATACCAGAAATGTACATCAAAACATACACATTTTCATTGTACATTCAAGAAATGTACATCAAAACATACACATTTTGAGTGTACATTCAAGAAGTATACATCAAAACATACACATTTTCATTGTATATACCAGAAATGTACATCAAAACATACACGTTTTCATTGTATATACCAGAAATGTACATCAAAACATACACATTTTCATTGTACATTCAAGAAATGTACATCAAAGCATACACATTTTCATTGCACATTCAAGAAATATACATCAAAACATACACATTTTCAGTGTACATTCAAGAAATGTACATCAAAACATACACATTTTCATTGTGTATACCAGAAATGTACATCAAAACAGACACATTTTCATTGTATATACAAGAAATGTACACCAAAACATACACATTTTCATTGTATATACAAGAAATGTACACCAAAACATACACATTTTCATTGTACATTCAAGAAATGTATATCAAAACATACACATTTTCAGTGTACATTCAAGAAATGTACATCAAAACATACACATTTTCATTGTACATTCAAGAAATGTACATCAAAACATACTCATTTTCAGTGTACATTCAAGAAATGTACATCAAAATATACACATTTTCAGTGTACAATCAAGAAATGTACATCTAAGACTTACACATTTTGAGTGTACATTCAAGATATATATATCAAAACATACACGTTTTCATTGTATATACCAGAAATGTACATCAAAACATACAAATTTTCAGGATACATTCAAGAAATATACATCAAAACATACACATTTTCATTGTACATTCAAGAAATGTACATAAAAACATACACATTTCCATTGTACACTCAAGAAATGTACATCAAAACTTACACATTTTGTTTGTACACTCCAGAAATGTATATCAAAACATACACATTTATGTTTGTACACTCAAGAAATGTACATAAAAACTTACACATTTTCATTGTATATACAAGAATTGTACATCAAAACTGACACATTTTCATTGTATATACAAGAAATGTACATCAAAACATACACATTTTCATTGTACATTCAAGAAATGTACATCAAAACATACACATTTTCATTGTATATACCAGAAATGTACATTAAAACATACACATTTTGAGTGTACATTCAAGAAGTATACATCAAAACATACCCATTTTCATTGTGTATACCAGAAATGTACATCAAAACATACACATTTTCATTGTATATACCAGAAATGTACATCAAAACATACACATTTTCATTGTACATTCAAGAAATGTACATCAAAACATACACATTTTCAGTGTACATTCAAGAAATATACATCAAAACATACAAATTTTCAGGATACATTCAAGAAATATACATCAAAACATACACATTTTCATTGTACATTCAAGAAATGTACATAAAAACATACACATTTCCATTGTACACTCAAGAAATGTACATCAAAACTTACACATTTTGTTTGTACACTCCAGAAATGTATATCAAAACATACACATTTATGTTTGTACACTCAAGAAATGTACATAAAAACTTACACATTTTCATTGTATATACAAGAATTGTACATCAAAACTGACACATTTTCATTGTATATACAAGAAATGTACATCAAAACATACACATTTTCATTGTACATTCAAGAAATGTACATCAAAACATACACATTTTCATTGTATATACCAGAAATGTACATTAAAACATACACATTTTGAGTGTACATTCAAGAAGTATACATCAAAACATACCCATTTTCATTGTATATACCAGAAATGTACATCAAAACATACACATTTTCATTGTATATACCAGAAATGTACATCAAAACATACACATTTTCATTGTACATTCAAGAAATGTACATCAAAACATACACATTTTCATTGCACATTCAAGAAATATACATCAAAACATACACATTTTCAGTGTACATTCAAGAAATGTACATCAAAACATACACATTTTCATTGTATATACCAGAAATATACATCAAAACAGACACATTTTCATTGTATATACAAGAAATGTACACCAAAACATACACATTTTCATTGTATATACAAGAAATGTACACCAAAACATACACATTTTCATTGTACATTCAAGAAATGTATATCAAAACATACACATTTTCAGTGTACATTCAAGAAATGTACATCAAAACATACACATTTTCATTGTACATTCAAGAAATGTACATCAAAACATACTCATTTTCAGGGTACATTCAAGAAATGTACATCAAAATATACACATTTTCAGTGTACAATCAAGAAATGTACATCTAAGACATACACATTTTGAGTGTACATTCAAGATATATACATCAAAACATACACATCTTCATTGTATATACCAGAAATGTACATCAAAACATACACACTTTCATTGTACATTCAAGAAACGTACATCAAAACATACACATTTTCAGTGTACCTTCAAGAAATATACATCAAAACATACACATTTTCATTGTATACTCAAGAAATGGACATCAAAACATACACATTTTCATTGTACATTCAAGAAATGTACTTCAAAACATACACATTTTGAGTGTACATTCAAGAAATATACATCAAAACATACACATTTTCATTGTATATACCAGAAATGTACATCAAAGCATACACATTTTCATTGTACATTCAAGAAATGTACATCAAAACATACACATTTTGAGTGTACATTCAAGAAATATACATCAAAAGATACACATTTTCATTGTATATACCAGAAATTTACTTCAGAACATACACATTTTCATTGTACATTCAAGAACTGTACATCAAAACATACACATTTTCAGTGTACATTCAAGAAATGTACATCTAAACATACACATTTTCAGTGTACATTCAAGAAATGTACATCAAAACATACACATTTTCATTGTATATACAAGAAATGTACATCAAAACATACACATTTTCATTGTATATACAAGAAATGTATATCAAAACATACACATTTTCAGTGTACATTCAAGAAATGTACATTAAAACATACACATTTTCATTGTATACTCAAGAAATGTACATCAAAACATACACATTTTCAGTGTAGATTCAAGAAATGTACATCAAAACATACACATTTTCATTGTATATACAAGAAATGAATATCAAAACGTACTCATTTTCAGTGTACATTCAAGAAATGTACATCAAAACATACACATTTTCATTGTATATACAAGAAATGTACATCAAAACATACACATTTTCAGTGTACATTCAAGAAATGTACATCATAACATACACATTTTCATCGTACACTCAAGAAATGTACATCAAAACATACACATTTTCATTGTACATTCAAGAAATGTACATCAAAACATACACATTTTCAGTGTACATTCAAGAAATGTACATCTAAAACATACACATTTTTAGTGTACATTCAAGAAATATACATCAAAACATACACATTTTCATTGTATATACCAGAAATGTACATCAAAACATACACATTTTCATTGTACATTCAAGAAATGTACATCAAAACATACACATTTTTAGTGTACATTCCAGAAATATACATCAAAACATACACATTTTCAGGATACATTCAAGAAATATACATCAAAACATACACATTTTCATTGTATATACCAGTAATGTACATCAAAAGATACACATTTTCAGTGTACATTCTAGAAATATACATCAAAACATACACATTTTCATTGTATATACCAGAAATGTACATCAAAACATACACATTTTCATTGTATATACCAGAAATGTACATCAAAACATACACATTGTGACTGTACATTCTAGAAATATACATCAAAAGCATACACATTTTCATTGTATATACCAGAAATGCACATCAAAACATACACATTTTCATTGTACATTCAAGAACTGTACATCAAAACATACACATTTTCAGTGTACATTCAAGAAATGTACATCAAAACATACAAATTTTCAGTGTACATTCAAGAAATGTACATCAAAACATACACATTTTCCTTGTACATACCAGAAATGTACATCAAAACATACACATTTTCAGTGTACATTCAAGAAATATACATCAAAACATACACATTTTCAGGATACATTCAAGAAATATACATCAAAACATACACATTTTCATTGTATATACAAGAAATGTACATCAAAACATACACATTTTGAGTGTAAATTCAAGAAATACACATCAAAACATATACATTTTCTTTGTACATACCAGAAATGTACATCAAAACATACACATTTTCAGTGTACATTCAAGAAATATACATCTAGTATACACATTTTCATTGTATATACCAGAAATGTACATCAAAACATACACATTTTCATTGTACATTCAAGAAATGTACATCAAAACATACACATTTTCAGTGTACATTCAAGAAATATACATCAAAACATACACATTTTCAGGATACATTCAAGAAATATACATCAAAACATACACATTTTCATTGTACATTCAAGAAATGTACATCAAAACATACACATTTCCATTGTACACTCAAGAAATGTACATCAAAACTTACACATTTTGTTTGTACACTCAAGAAATGTATATCAAAACATACACATTTGTGTTTGTACACTCAAGAAATGTACATAAAAACTTACACATTTTCATTGTATATAAGAGAATTGTACATCAAAACATACACACTTTCATTGTATATACAAGAAATGTACATCAAAACATACACATTTTCATTGTACATTCAAGAAATGTACATCAAAACATACACATTTTCATTGTATATACCAGAAATGTACATCAAAACATACACATTTTCATTGTACATTCAAAGTATGTACATCAAAACATACACATTTTGAGTGTACATTAGAGAAGTATACATCAAAACATACACATTTTCATTGTATATACCAGAAATGTACATCAAAACATACACATTTTCATTGTATATACCAGAAATGTACATCAAAGCATACACATTTTCATTGTTCATTCAAGAAATGTACATCAAAAAATACACATTTTCATTGCACATTCAAGAAATATACATCAAAACATACACATTTTCAGTGTACATTCAAGAAATGTACATCAAAACATACACATTTTCATTGTATATACCAGAAATGTACATCAAAACATACACATTTTCATTGTACATTCAAGAAATGTACATCAAAACATACACATTTTCATTGCACATTCAAGAAATATACATCAAAACATACACATTTTCAGTGTACATTCAAGAAATGTACATCAAAACATACACATTTTCATTGTGTATACCAGAAATGTACATCAAAACAGACACATTTTCATTGTATATACAAGAAATGTACACCAAAACATACACATTTTCATTGTATATACAAGAAATGTACACCAAAACATACACATTTTCATTGTACATTCAAGAAATGTATATCAAAACATACACATTTTCAGTGTACATTCAAGAAATGTACATCAAAACATACACATTTTCATTGTACATTCAAGAAATGTACATCAAAACATACTCATTTTCAGTGTACATTCAAGAAATGTACATCAAAATATACACATTTTCAGTGTACAATCAAGAAATGTACATCTAAGACTTACACATTTTGAGTGTACATTCAAGATATATATATCAAAACATACACGTTTTCATTGTATATACCAGAAATGTACATCAAAACATACAAATTTTCAGGATACATTCAAGAAATATACATCAAAACATACACATTTTCATTGTACATTCAAGAAATGTACATAAAAACATACACATTTCCATTGTACACTCAAGAAATGTACATCAAAACTTACACATTTTGTTTGTACACTCCAGAAATGTATATCAAAACATACACATTTATGTTTGTACACTCAAGAAATGTACATAAAAACTTACACATTTTCATTGTATATACAAGAATTGTACATCAAAACTGACACATTTTCATTGTATATACAAGAAATGTACATCAAAACATACACATTTTCATTGTACATTCAAGAAATGTACATCAAAACATACACATTTTCATTGTATATACCAGAAATGTACATTAAAACATACACATTTTGAGTGTACATTCAAGAAGTATACATCAAAACATACCCATTTTCATTGTGTATACCAGAAATGTACATCAAAACATACACATTTTCATTGTATATACCAGAAATGTACATCAAAACATACACATTTTCATTGTACATTCAAGAAATGTACATCAAAACATACACATTTTCAGTGTACATTCAAGAAATATACATCAAAACATACAAATTTTCAGGATACATTCAAGAAATATACATCAAAACATACACATTTTCATTGTACATTCAAGAAATGTACATAAAAACATACACATTTCCATTGTACACTCAAGAAATGTACATCAAAACTTACACATTTTGTTTGTACACTCCAGAAATGTATATCAAAACATACACATTTATGTTTGTACACTCAAGAAATGTACATAAAAACTTACACATTTTCATTGTATATACAAGAATTGTACATCAAAACTGACACATTTTCATTGTATATACAAGAAATGTACATCAAAACATACACATTTTCATTGTACATTCAAGAAATGTACATCAAAACATACACATTTTCATTGTATATACCAGAAATGTACATTAAAACATACACATTTTGAGTGTACATTCAAGAAGTATACATCAAAACATACCCATTTTCATTGTATATACCAGAAATGTACATCAAAACATACACATTTTCATTGTATATACCAGAAATGTACATCAAAACATACACATTTTCATTGTACATTCAAGAAATGTACATCAAAACATACACATTTTCATTGCACATTCAAGAAATATACATCAAAACATACACATTTTCAGTGTACATTCAAGAAATGTACATCAAAACATACACATTTTCATTGTATATACCAGAAATATACATCAAAACAGACACATTTTCATTGTATATACAAGAAATGTACACCAAAACATACACATTTTCATTGTATATACAAGAAATGTACACCAAAACATACACATTTTCATTGTACATTCAAGAAATGTATATCAAAACATACACATTTTCAGTGTACATTCAAGAAATGTACATCAAAACATACACATTTTCATTGTACATTCAAGAAATGTACATCAAAACATACTCATTTTCAGTGTACATTCAAGAAATGTACATCAAAATATACACATTTTCAGTGTACAATCAAGAAATGTACATCTAAGACATACACATTTTGAGTGTACATTCAAGATATATACATCAAAACATACACATCTTCATTGTATATACCAGAAATGTACATCAAAACATACACACTTTCATTGTACATTCAAGAAACGTACATCAAAACATACACATTTTCAGTGTACCTTCAAGAAATATACATCAAAACATACACATTTTCATTGTATACTCAAGAAATGGACATCAAAACATACACATTTTCATTGTACATTCAAGAAATGTACTTCAAAACATACACATTTTGAGTGTACATTCAAGAAATATACATCAAAACATACACATTTTCATTGTATATACCAGAAATGTACATCAAAGCATACACATTTTCATTGTACATTCAAGAAATGTACATCAAAACATACACATTTTGAGTGTACATTCAAGAAATATACATCAAAAGATACACATTTTCATTGTATATACCAGAAATTTACATCAGAACATACACATTTTCATTGTACATTCAAGAACTGTACATCAAAACATACACATTTTCAGTGTACATTCAAGAAATGTACATCTAAACATACACATTTTCAGTGTACATTCAAGAAATGTACATCAAAACATACACATTTTCATTGTATATACAAGAAATGTACATCAAAACATACACATTTTCATTGTATATACAAGAAATGTATATCAAAACATACACATTTTCAGTGTACATTCAAGAAATGTACATTAAAACATACACATTTTCATTGTATACTCAAGAAATGTACATCAAAACATACACATTTTCAGTGTAGATTCAAGAAATGTACATCAAAACATACACATTTTCATTGTATATACAAGAAATGAATATCAAAACGTACTCATTTTCAGTGTACATTCAAGAAATGTACATCAAAACATACACATTTTCATTGTATATACAAGAAATGTACATCAAAACATACACATTTTCAGTGTACATTCAAGAAATGTACATCATAACATACACATTTTCATCGTACACTCAAGAAATGTACATCAAAACATACACATTTTCATTGTACATTCAAGAAATGTACATCAAAACATACACATTTTCAGTGTACATTCAAGAAATGTACATCTAAAACATACACATTTTTAGTGTACATTCAAGAAATATACATCAAAACATACACATTTTCATTGTATATACCAGAAATGTACATCAAAACATACACATTTTCATTGTACATTCAAGAAATGTACATCAAAACATACACATTTTTAGTGTACATTCCAGAAATATACATCAAAACATACACATTTTCAGGATACATTCAAGAAATATACATCAAAACATACACATTTTCATTGTATATACCAGTAATGTACATCAAAAGATACACATTTTCAGTGTACATTCTAGAAATATACATCAAAACATACACATTTTCATTGTATATACCAGAAATGTACATCAAAACATACACATTTTCATTGTACATTCAAGAAATGTACATCAAAACATACACATTTTGAGTGTACATTCAAGAAGTATACATCAAAACATACACATTTTCATTGTATATACCAGAAATGTACATCAAAACATACACGTTTTCATTGTATATACCAGAAATGTACATCAAAACATACACATTTTCATTGTACATTCAAGAAATGTACATCAAAGCATACACATTTTCATTGCACATTCAAGAAATATACATCAAAACATACACATTTTCAGTGTACATTCAAGAAATGTACATCAAAACATACACATTTTCATTGTGTATACCAGAAATGTACATCAAAACAGACACATTTTCATTGTATATACAAGAAATGTACACCAAAACATACACATTTTCATTGTATATACAAGAAATGTACACCAAAACATACACATTTTCATTGTACATTCAAGAAATGTATATCAAAACATACACATTTTCAGTGTACATTCAAGAAATGTACATCAAAACATACACATTTTCATTGTACATTCAAGAAATGTACATCAAAACATACTCATTTTCAGTGTACATTCAAGAAATGTACATCAAAATATACACATTTTCAGTGTACAATCAAGAAATGTACATCTAAGACTTACACATTTTGAGTGTACATTCAAGATATATATATCAAAACATACACGTTTTCATTGTATATACCAGAAATGTACATCAAAACATACAAATTTTCAGGATACATTCAAGAAATATACATCAAAACATACACATTTTCATTGTACATTCAAGAAATGTACATAAAAACATACACATTTCCATTGTACACTCAAGAAATGTACATCAAAACTTACACATTTTGTTTGTACACTCCAGAAATGTATATCAAAACATACACATTTATGTTTGTACACTCAAGAAATGTACATAAAAACTTACACATTTTCATTGTATATACAAGAATTGTACATCAAAACTGACACATTTTCATTGTATATACAAGAAATGTACATCAAAACATACACATTTTCATTGTACATTCAAGAAATGTACATCAAAACATACACATTTTCATTGTATATACCAGAAATGTACATTAAAACATACACATTTTGAGTGTACATTCAAGAAGTATACATCAAAACATACCCATTTTCATTGTGTATACCAGAAATGTACATCAAAACATACACATTTTCATTGTATATACCAGAAATGTACATCAAAACATACACATTTTCATTGTACATTCAAGAAATGTACATCAAAACATACACATTTTCAGTGTACATTCAAGAAATATACATCAAAACATACAAATTTTCAGGATACATTCAAGAAATATACATCAAAACATACACATTTTCATTGTACATTCAAGAAATGTACATAAAAACATACACATTTCCATTGTACACTCAAGAAATGTACATCAAAACTTACACATTTTGTTTGTACACTCCAGAAATGTATATCAAAACATACACATTTATGTTTGTACACTCAAGAAATGTACATAAAAACTTACACATTTTCATTGTATATACAAGAATTGTACATCAAAACTGACACATTTTCATTGTATATACAAGAAATGTACATCAAAACATACACATTTTCATTGTACATTCAAGAAATGTACATCAAAACATACACATTTTCATTGTATATACCAGAAATGTACATTAAAACATACACATTTTGAGTGTACATTCAAGAAGTATACATCAAAACATACCCATTTTCATTGTATATACCAGAAATGTACATCAAAACATACACATTTTCATTGTATATACCAGAAATGTACATCAAAACATACACATTTTCATTGTACATTCAAGAAATGTACATCAAAACATACACATTTTCATTGCACATTCAAGAAATATACATCAAAACATACACATTTTCAGTGTACATTCAAGAAATGTACATCAAAACATACACATTTTCATTGTATATACCAGAAATATACATCAAAACAGACACATTTTCATTGTATATACAAGAAATGTACACCAAAACATACACATTTTCATTGTATATACAAGAAATGTACACCAAAACATACACATTTTCATTGTACATTCAAGAAATGTATATCAAAACATACACATTTTCAGTGTACATTCAAGAAATGTACATCAAAACATACACATTTTCATTGTACATTCAAGAAATGTACATCAAAACATACTCATTTTCAGGGTACATTCAAGAAATGTACATCAAAATATACACATTTTCAGTGTACAATCAAGAAATGTACATCTAAGACATACACATTTTGAGTGTACATTCAAGATATATACATCAAAACATACACATCTTCATTGTATATACCAGAAATGTACATCAAAACATACACACTTTCATTGTACATTCAAGAAACGTACATCAAAACATACACATTTTCAGTGTACCTTCAAGAAATATACATCAAAACATACACATTTTCATTGTATACTCAAGAAATGGACATCAAAACATACACATTTTCATTGTACATTCAAGAAATGTACTTCAAAACATACACATTTTGAGTGTACATTCAAGAAATATACATCAAAACATACACATTTTCATTGTATATACCAGAAATGTACATCAAAGCATACACATTTTCATTGTACATTCAAGAAATGTACATCAAAACATACACATTTTGAGTGTACATTCAAGAAATATACATCAAAAGATACACATTTTCATTGTATATACCAGAAATTTACTTCAGAACATACACATTTTCATTGTACATTCAAGAACTGTACATCAAAACATACACATTTTCAGTGTACATTCAAGAAATGTACATCTAAACATACACATTTTCAGTGTACATTCAAGAAATGTACATCAAAACATACACATTTTCATTGTATATACAAGAAATGTACATCAAAACATACACATTTTCATTGTATATACAAGAAATGTATATCAAAACATACACATTTTCAGTGTACATTCAAGAAATGTACATTAAAACATACACATTTTCATTGTATACTCAAGAAATGTACATCAAAACATACACATTTTCAGTGTAGATTCAAGAAATGTACATCAAAACATACACATTTTCATTGTATATACAAGAAATGAATATCAAAACGTACTCATTTTCAGTGTACATTCAAGAAATGTACATCAAAACATACACATTTTCATTGTATATACAAGAAATGTACATCAAAACATACACATTTTCAGTGTACATTCAAGAAATGTACATCATAACATACACATTTTCATCGTACACTCAAGAAATGTACATCAAAACATACACATTTTCATTGTACATTCAAGAAATGTACATCAAAACATACACATTTTCAGTGTACATTCAAGAAATGTACATCTAAAACATACACATTTTTAGTGTACATTCAAGAAATATACATCAAAACATACACATTTTCATTGTATATACCAGAAATGTACATCAAAACATACACATTTTCATTGTACATTCAAGAAATGTACATCAAAACATACACATTTTTAGTGTACATTCCAGAAATATACATCAAAACATACACATTTTCAGGATACATTCAAGAAATATACATCAAAACATACACATTTTCATTGTATATACCAGTAATGTACATCAAAAGATACACATTTTCAGTGTACATTCTAGAAATATACATCAAAACATACACATTTTCATTGTATATACCAGAAATGTACATCAAAACATACACATTTTCATTGTATATACCAGAAATGTACATCAAAACATACACATTGTGACTGTACATTCTAGAAATATACATCAAAAGCATACACATTTTCATTGTATATACCAGAAATGCACATCAAAACATACACATTTTCATTGTACATTCAAGAACTGTACATCAAAACATACACATTTTCAGTGTACATTCAAGAAATGTACATCAAAACATACAAATTTTCAGTGTACATTCAAGAAATGTACATCAAAACATACACATTTTCCTTGTACATACCAGAAATGTACATCAAAACATACACATTTTCAGTGTACATTCAAGAAATATACATCAAAACATACACATTTTCAGGATACATTCAAGAAATATACATCAAAACATACACATTTTCATTGTATATACAAGAAATGTACATCAAAACATACACATTTTGAGTGTAAATTCAAGAAATACACATCAAAACATATACATTTTCTTTGTACATACCAGAAATGTACATCAAAACATACACATTTTCAGTGTACATTCAAGAAATATACATCTAGTATACACATTTTCATTGTATATACCAGAAATGTACATCAAAACATACACATTTTCATTGTACATTCAAGAAATGTACATCAAAACATACACATTTTCAGTGTACATTCAAGAAATATACATCAAAACATACACATTTTCAGGATACATTCAAGAAATATACATCAAAACATACACATTTTCATTGTACATTCAAGAAATGTACATCAAAACATACACATTTCCATTGTACACTCAAGAAATGTACATCAAAACTTACACATTTTGTTTGTACACTCAAGAAATGTATATCAAAACATACACATTTGTGTTTGTACACTCAAGAAATGTACATAAAAACTTACACATTTTCATTGTATATAAGAGAATTGTACATCAAAACATACACACTTTCATTGTATATACAAGAAATGTACATCAAAACATACACATTTTCATTGTACATTCAAGAAATGTACATCAAAACATACACATTTTCATTGTATATACCAGAAATGTACATCAAAACATACACATTTTCATTGTACATTCAAAGTATGTACATCAAAACATACACATTTTGAGTGTACATTAGAGAAGTATACATCAAAACATACACATTTTCATTGTATATACCAGAAATGTACATCAAAACATACACATTTTCATTGTATATACCAGAAATGTACATCAAAGCATACACATTTTCATTGTTCATTCAAGAAATGTACATCAAAAAATACACATTTTCATTGCACATTCAAGAAATATACATCAAAACATACACATTTTCAGTGTACATTCAAGAAATGTACATCAAAACATACACATTTTCATTGTATATACCAGAAATGTACATCAAAACATACACATTTTCATTGTACATTCAAGAAATGTACATCAAAACATACACATTTTCATTGCACATTCAAGAAATATACATCAAAACATACACATTTTCAGTGTACATTCAAGAAATGTACATCAAAACATACACATTTTCATTGTGTATACCAGAAATGTACATCAAAACAGACACATTTTCATTGTATATACAAGAAATGTACACCAAAACATACACATTTTCATTGTATATACAAGAAATGTACACCAAAACATACACATTTTCATTGTACATTCAAGAAATGTATATCAAAACATACACATTTTCAGTGTACATTCAAGAAATGTACATCAAAACATACACATTTTCATTGTACATTCAAGAAATGTACATCAAAACATACTCATTTTCAGTGTACATTCAAGAAATGTACATCAAAATATACACATTTTCAGTGTACAATCAAGAAATGTACATCTAAGACTTACACATTTTGAGTGTACATTCAAGATATATATATCAAAACATACACGTTTTCATTGTATATACCAGAAATGTACATCAAAACATACAAATTTTCAGGATACATTCAAGAAATATACATCAAAACATACACATTTTCATTGTACATTCAAGAAATGTACATAAAAACATACACATTTCCATTGTACACTCAAGAAATGTACATCAAAACTTACACATTTTGTTTGTACACTCCAGAAATGTATATCAAAACATACACATTTATGTTTGTACACTCAAGAAATGTACATAAAAACTTACACATTTTCATTGTATATACAAGAATTGTACATCAAAACTGACACATTTTCATTGTATATACAAGAAATGTACATCAAAACATACACATTTTCATTGTACATTCAAGAAATGTACATCAAAACATACACATTTTCATTGTATATACCAGAAATGTACATTAAAACATACACATTTTGAGTGTACATTCAAGAAGTATACATCAAAACATACCCATTTTCATTGTGTATACCAGAAATGTACATCAAAACATACACATTTTCATTGTATATACCAGAAATGTACATCAAAACATACACATTTTCATTGTACATTCAAGAAATGTACATCAAAACATACACATTTTCAGTGTACATTCAAGAAATATACATCAAAACATACAAATTTTCAGGATACATTCAAGAAATATACATCAAAACATACACATTTTCATTGTACATTCAAGAAATGTACATAAAAACATACACATTTCCATTGTACACTCAAGAAATGTACATCAAAACTTACACATTTTGTTTGTACACTCCAGAAATGTATATCAAAACATACACATTTATGTTTGTACACTCAAGAAATGTACATAAAAACTTACACATTTTCATTGTATATACAAGAATTGTACATCAAAACTGACACATTTTCATTGTATATACAAGAAATGTACATCAAAACATACACATTTTCATTGTACATTCAAGAAATGTACATCAAAACATACACATTTTCATTGTATATACCAGAAATGTACATTAAAACATACACATTTTGAGTGTACATTCAAGAAGTATACATCAAAACATACCCATTTTCATTGTATATACCAGAAATGTACATCAAAACATACACATTTTCATTGTATATACCAGAAATGTACATCAAAACATACACATTTTCATTGTACATTCAAGAAATGTACATCAAAACATACACATTTTCATTGCACATTCAAGAAATATACATCAAAACATACACATTTTCAGTGTACATTCAAGAAATGTACATCAAAACATACACATTTTCATTGTATATACCAGAAATATACATCAAAACAGACACATTTTCATTGTATATACAAGAAATGTACACCAAAACATACACATTTTCATTGTATATACAAGAAATGTACACCAAAACATACACATTTTCATTGTACATTCAAGAAATGTATATCAAAACATACACATTTTCAGTGTACATTCAAGAAATGTACATCAAAACATACACATTTTCATTGTACATTCAAGAAATGTACATCAAAACATACTCATTTTCAGTGTACATTCAAGAAATGTACATCAAAATATACACATTTTCAGTGTACAATCAAGAAATGTACATCTAAGACATACACATTTTGAGTGTACATTCAAGATATATACATCAAAACATACACATCTTCATTGTATATACCAGAAATGTACATCAAAACATACACACTTTCATTGTACATTCAAGAAACGTACATCAAAACATACACATTTTCAGTGTACCTTCAAGAAATATACATCAAAACATACACATTTTCATTGTATACTCAAGAAATGGACATCAAAACATACACATTTTCATTGTACATTCAAGAAATGTACTTCAAAACATACACATTTTGAGTGTACATTCAAGAAATATACATCAAAACATACACATTTTCATTGTATATACCAGAAATGTACATCAAAGCATACACATTTTCATTGTACATTCAAGAAATGTACATCAAAACATACACATTTTGAGTGTACATTCAAGAAATATACATCAAAAGATACACATTTTCATTGTATATACCAGAAATTTACATCAGAACATACACATTTTCATTGTACATTCAAGAACTGTACATCAAAACATACACATTTTCAGTGTACATTCAAGAAATGTACATCTAAACATACACATTTTCAGTGTACATTCAAGAAATGTACATCAAAACATACACATTTTCATTGTATATACAAGAAATGTACATCAAAACATACACATTTTCATTGTATATACAAGAAATGTATATCAAAACATACACATTTTCAGTGTACATTCAAGAAATGTACATTAAAACATACACATTTTCATTGTATACTCAAGAAATGTACATCAAAACATACACATTTTCAGTGTAGATTCAAGAAATGTACATCAAAACATACACATTTTCATTGTATATACAAGAAATGAATATCAAAACGTACTCATTTTCAGTGTACATTCAAGAAATGTACATCAAAACATACACATTTTCATTGTATATACAAGAAATGTACATCAAAACATACACATTTTCAGTGTACATTCAAGAAATGTACATCATAACATACACATTTTCATCGTACACTCAAGAAATGTACATCAAAACATACACATTTTCATTGTACATTCAAGAAATGTACATCAAAACATACACATTTTCAGTGTACATTCAAGAAATGTACATCTAAAACATACACATTTTTAGTGTACATTCAAGAAATATACATCAAAACATACACATTTTCATTGTATATACCAGAAATGTACATCAAAACATACACATTTTCATTGTACATTCAAGAAATGTACATCAAAACATACACATTTTTAGTGTACATTCCAGAAATATACATCAAAACATACACATTTTCAGGATACATTCAAGAAATATACATCAAAACATACACATTTTCATTGTATATACCAGTAATGTACATCAAAAGATACACATTTTCAGTGTACATTCTAGAAATATACATCAAAACATACACATTTTCATTGTATATACCAGAAATGTACATCAAAACATACACATTTTCATTGTATATACCAGAAATGTACATCAAAACATACACATTGTGACTGTACATTCTAGAAATATACATCAAAGCATACACATTTTCATTGTATATACCAGAAATGCACATCAAAACATACACATTTTCATTGTACATTCAAGAACTGTACATCAAAACATACACATTTTCAGTGTACATTCAAGAAATGTACATCAAAACATACAAATTTTCAGTGTACATTCAAGAAATGTACATCAAAACATACACATTTTCCTTGTACATACCAGAAATGTACATCAAAACATACACATTTTCAGTGTACATTCAAGAAATATACATCAAAACATACACATTTTCAGGATACATTCAAGAAATATACATCAAAACATACACATTTTCATTGTATATACAAGAAATGTACATCAAAACATACACATTTTGAGTGTAAATTCAAGAAATACACATCAAAACATATACATTTTCTTTGTACATACCAGAAATGTACATCAAAACATACACATTTTCAGTGTACATTCAAGAAATATACATCTAGTATACACATTTTCATTGTATATACCAGAAATGTACATCAAAACATACACATTTTCATTGTACATTCAAGAAATGTACATCAAAACATACACATTTTCAGTGTACATTCAAGAAATATACATCAAAACATACACATTTTCAGGATACATTCAAGAAATATACATCAAAACATACACATTTTCATTGTACATTCAAGAAATGTACATCAAAACATACACATTTCCATTGTACACTCAAGAAATGTACATCAAAACTTACACATTTTGTTTGTACACTCAAGAAATGTATATCAAAACATACACATTTGTGTTTGTACACTCAAGAAATGTACATAAAAACTTACACATTTTCATTGTATATAAGAGAATTGTACATC
This sequence comes from Tenodera sinensis, assembly GCA_030765045.1. Lineage (NCBI taxonomy): Eukaryota > Metazoa > Arthropoda > Insecta > Mantodea > Mantidae > Tenodera > Tenodera sinensis. Next base: position 108,473,438 of record CM060970.1, on the reverse strand, counting down.
AAAACATACACACTTTCATTGTATATACAAGAAATGTACATCAAAACATACACATTTTCATTGTACATTCAAGAAATGTACATCAAAACATACACATTTTCATTGTATATACCAGAAATGTACATCAAAACATACACATTTTCATTGTACATTCAAAGTATGTACATCAAAACATACACATTTTGAGTGTACATTCAAGAAGTATACATCAAAACATACACATTTTCATTGTATATACCAGAAATGTACATCAAAACATACACATTTTCATTGTATATACCAGAAATGTACATCAAAGCATACACATTTTCATTGTTCATTCAAGAAATGTACATCAAAAAATACACATTTTCATTGCACATTCAAGAAATATACATCAAAACATACACATTTTCAGTGTACATTCAAGAAATGTACATCAAAACATACACATTTTCATTGTATATACCAGAAATGTGCATCAAAACATACACATTTTCATTGTATATACAAGAAATGTACACCAAAACATACACATTTTCATTGTATATACAAGAAATGTACACCAAAACATACACATTTTCATTGTATATACAAGAAATGTACACCAAAACATACACATTTTCATTGTACATTCAAGAAATGTATATCAAAACATACACATTTTCAGTGTACATTCAAGAAATGTACATCAAAACATACACATTTTCATTCTACATTCAAGAAATGTACATCAAAACATACTCATTTTCAGTGTACATTCAAGAAATGTACATCAAAATATACACATTTTCAGTGTACAATCAAGAAATGTACATCTAAGACTTACACATTTTGAGTGTACATTCAAGATATATATATCAAAACATACACGTTTTCATTGTATATACCAGAAATGTACATCAAAACATACAAATTTTCAGGATACATTCAAGAAATATACATCAAAACATACACATTTTCATTGTACATTCAAGAAATGTACATAAAAACATACACATTTCCATTGTACACTCAAGAAATGTACATCAAAACTTACACATTTTGTTTGTACACTCCAGAAATGTATATCAAAACATACACATTTATGTTTGTACACTCAAGAAATGTACATAAAAACTTACACATTTTCATTGTATATACAAGAATTGTACATCAAAACTGACACATTTTCATTGTATATACAAGAAATGTACATCAAAACATACACATTTTCATTGTACATTCAAGAAATGTACATCAAAACATACACATTTTCATTGTATATACCAGAAATGTACATTAAAACATACACATTTTGAGTGTACATTCAAGAAGTATACATCAAAACATACCCATTTTCATTGTATATACCAGAAATGTACATCAAAACATACACATTTTCATTGTATATACCAGAAATGTACATCAAAACATACACATTTTCATTGTACATTCAAGAAATGTACATCAAAACATACACATTTTCAGTGTACATTCAAGAAATATACATCAAAACATACAAATTTTCAGGATACATTCAAGAAATATACATCAAAACATACACATTTTCATTGTACATTCAAGAAATGTACATAAAAACATACACATTTCCATTGTACACTCAAGAAATGGACATCAAAACTTACACATTTTGTTTGTACACTCCAGAAATGTATATCAAAACATACACATTTATGTTTGTACACTCAAGAAATGTACATAAAAACTTACACATTTTCATTGTATATACAAGAATTGTACATCAAAACTGACACATTTTCATTGTATATACAAGAAATGTACATCAAAACATACACATTTTCATTGTACATTCAAGAAATGTACATCAAAACATACACATTTTCATTGTATATACCAGAAATGTACATTAAAACATACACATTTTGAGTGTACATTCAAGAAGTATACATCAAAACATACCCATTTTCATTGTATATACCAGAAATGTACATCAAAACATACACATTTTCATTGTATATACCAGAAATGTACATCAAAACATACACATTTTCATTGTACATTCAAGAAATGTACATCAAAACATACACATTTTCATTGCACATTCAAGAAATATACATCAAAACATACACATTTTCAGTGTACATTCAATAAATGTACATCAAAACATACACATTTTCATTGTATATACCAGAAATGTACATCAAAACAGACACATTTTCATTGTATATACAAGAAATGTACACCAAAACATACACATTTTCATTGTATATACAAGAAATGTACACCAAAACATACACATTTTCATTGTACATTCAAGAAATGTATATCAAAACATACACATTTTCAGTGTACATTCAGGAAATGTACATCAAAACATACACATTTTCATTGTACATTCAAGAAGTGTACATCAAAACATACTCATTTTCAGTGTACATTCAAGAAATGTACATCAAAATATACACATTTTCAGTGTACAATCAAGAAATGTACATCTAAGACATACACATTTTGAGTGTACATTCAAGATATATACATCAAAACATACACATCTTCATTGTATATACCAGAAATGTACATCAAAACATACACACTTTCATTGTACATTCAAGAAACGTACATCAAAACATACACATTTTCAGTGTACCTTCAAGAAATATACATCAAAACATACACATTTTCATTGTATACTCAAGAAATGGACATCAAAACATACACATTTTCATTGTACATTCAAGAAATGTACTTCAAAACATACACATTTTGAGTGTACATTCAAGAAATATACATCAAAACATACACATTTTCATTGTATATACCAGAAATGTACATCAAAGCATACACATTTTCATTGTACATTCAAGAAATGTACATCAAAACATACACATTTTGAGTGTACATTCAAGAAATATACATCAAAAGATACACATTTTCATTGTATATACCAGAAATTTACATCAGAACATACACATTTTCATTGTACATTCAAGAACTGTACATCAAAACATACACATTTTCAGTGTACATTCAAGAAATGTACATCAAAACATACACATTTTCAGTGTACATTCAAGAAATGTACATCAAAACATACACATTTTCATTGTATATACAGGAAATGTACATCAAAACATACACATTTTCATTGTATATACAAGAAATGTATATCAAAACATACACATTTTCAGTGTACATTCAAGAAATGTACATTAAAACATACACATTTTCATTGTATACTCAAGAAATGTACATCAAAACATACACATTTTCAGTGTAGATTCAAGAAATGTACATCAAAACATACATATTTTCATTGTATATACAAGTAATGAATATCAAAACATACTCATTTTCAGTGTACATTCAAGAAATGTACATCAAAACATACACATTTTCATTGTATATACAAGAAATGTACATCAAAACATACACATTTTCAGTGTACATTCAAGAAATGTACATCATAACATACACATTTTCATCGTACACTCAAGAAATGTACATCAAAACATACACATTTTCATTGTACATTCAAGAAATGTACATCAAAACATACACATTTTCAGTGTACATTCAAGAAATATACATCAAAACATACACATTTTCAGGATACATTCAAGAAATATACATCAAAACATACACATTTTCATTGTATATACCAGTAATGTACATCAAAAGATACACATTTTCAGTGTACATTCTAGAAATATACATCAAAACATACACATTTTCATTGTATATACCAGAAATGTACATCAAAACATACACATTTTCATTGTATATACCAGAAATGTACATCAAAACATACACATTGTGACTGTACATTCTAGAAATATACATCAAAGCATACACATTTTCATTGTATATACCAGAAATGCACATCAAAACATACACATTTTCATTGTACATTCAAGAACTGTACATCAAAACATACACATTTTCAGTGTACATTCAAGAAATGTACATCAAAACATACAAATTTTCAGTGTACATTCAAGAAATGTACATCAAAACATACACATTTTCCTTGTACATACCAGAAATGTACATCAAAACATACACATTTTCAGTGTACATTCAAGAAATATACATCAAAACATACACATTTTCAGGATACATTCAAGAAATATACATCAAAACATACACATTTTCATTGTATATACAAGAAATGTACATCAAAACATACACATTTTGAGTGTAAATTCAAGAAATACACATCAAAACATATACATTTTCTTTGTACATACCAGAAATGTACATCAAAACATACACATTTTCAGTGTACATTCAAGAAATATACATCTAGTATACACATTTTCATTGTATATACCAGAAATGTACATCAAAACATACACATTTTCATTGTACATTCAAGAAATGTACATCAAAACATACACATTTTCAGTGTACATTCAAGAAATATACATCAAAACATACACATTTTCAGGATACATTCAAGAAATATACATCAAAACATACACATTTTCATTGTACATTCAAGAAATGTACATCAAAACATACACATTTCCATTGTACACTCAAGAAATGTACATCAAAACTTACACATTTTGTTTGTACACTCAAGAAATGTATATCAAAACATACACATTTGTGTTTGTACACTCAAGAAATGTACATAAAAACTTACACATTTTCATTGTATATAAGAGAATTGTACATCAAAACATACACATTTTCATTGTACATTCAAGAAATGTACATCAAAACATACACATTTTCATTGTATATACAAGAAATGTACATCAAAACATACACATTTTCATTGTACATTCAAGAAATGTACATCAAAACATACACATTTTCATTGTATATACCAGAAATGTACATCAAAACATACACATTTTCATTGTACATTCAAAGTATGTACATCAAAACATACACATTTTGAGTGTACATTCAAGAAGTATACATCAAAACATACACATTTTCATTGTATATACCAGAAATGTACATCAAAACATACACATTTTCATTGTATATACCAGAAATGTACATCAAAACATACACATTTTCATTGTTCATTCAAGAAATGTACATAAAAAAATACACATTTTCATTGCACATTCAAGAAATATACATCAAAACATACACATTTTCAGTGTACATTCAAGAAATGTACATCAAAACATACACATTTTCATTGTATATACCAGAAATGTGCATCAAAACATACACATTTTCATTGTACATACAAGAAATGTACACCAAAACATACACATTTTCATTGTATATACAAGAAATGTACACCAAAACATACACATTTTCATTGTACTTTCAAGAAATGTATATCAAAACATACACATTTTCAGTGTACATTCAAGAAATGTACATCAAAACATACACATTTTCATTGTACATTCAAGATATGTACATCAAAACATACTCATTTTCAGTGTACATTTAAGAGATGTACATCAAAATATACACATTTTCAGTGTACAATCGAGAAATGTACATCTAAGACATACACATTTTGAGTGTACATTCAAGAAATCTACATCAAAACATACACATTTTAATTGTATATACCAGAAATGTACATCAAAACATACACATTTTCATTGTACATTCAAGAAACGTACATCAAAACATACACATTTTCAGTGTACCTTCAAGAAATATACATCAAAACATACACAATTTCAGGGTACATTCAAGAAATATACATCAAAAAATACACATTTTCAAAGTATTTACAAGAAATGGACATCAAAACATACACATTTTCAGTGTACATTCAGGAAATGTACATCAAAACATACATATTTTCATTGTACATTCAAGATACGTACATCAAAACATACCCATTTTCAGTGTACCTTCAAGAAATGTACATCAAAACATACACATTTTCAGTGTACATTCAAGAAATGTACATCTAAAACATACACATTTTGAGTGTACATTCAAGAAATATACATCAAAACATACACATTTTCATTGTATATACCAGAAATGTACATCAAAACATACACATTTTCAGTGTACATTCAAGGAATATACATCAAGCATACACATTTTCATTGTATATACCAGAAATGTACATCAAAACATACACATTTTCATTGTACATTCAAGAAATGTACATCAAAACATACACATTTTCCGTGTACATTCAAGAAATATACATCAAAACATACACATTTTCAGGATACATTCAAGAAATATACATCAAAACATACACATTTTCATTGTACATTCAAGAAATGTACATCAAAACATACACATTTCCATTGTAAACTCAAAAAATGTACATCAAAACTTACATATTTTGTTTGTACACTCAAGAAATGGATATCAAAACATACACATTTATGTTTGTACTCTCAAGAAGTGTACATAAAAACTTACACATTTTCATTGTATATACAAGAATTGTACATCAAAACATACACATTTTCATTGTATATACAAGAAATGTACATCAAAACATACACATTTTCATTGTACATTCAAGAAATGTATATCAAAACATACACATTTTCATTGTATATAATAGAAATGTACATCAAAACATACACATTTTCATTGTACATTCAAGAAATGTACATCAAAACATACACATTTTGAGTGTACATTCAAGAAGTATACATCAAAACATACACATTTTCATTGTATATACCAGAAATGCACATCAAAACATACACATTTTCATTGTACATTCAAGAAATGTACATTAAAACATACACATTTTCATTGCACATTCCAGAAATATACATCAAAACATACACATTTTCAGTGTACATTCAAGACATGTACATCAAAACATACACGTTTTCATTGTATATACCAGAAATGTACATCAAAGCATACACATTTTCATTGTATATACAAGAAATGTACACCAAAACATTAACATTTTCATTGTATATACAAGAAATGTACACCAAAACATACACATTTTCATTGTACATTCAAGAAATGTATATCAAAACATACACATTTTCAGTGTACATTCAAGAAATGTACATCAAAATATACACATTTTCAGTGTACAATCCAGAAATGTACATCTAAGACATACACATTTTGAGTGTACATTCAAGAAATCTACATCAAAACATACACATTTTCATTGTATATACCAGAAATGTACATCAAAACATACACATTTTCATTGTACATTCAAGAAACGTACATCAAAACATACACATTTTCAGTGTACCTTCAAGAAATATACATCAAAACATACACATTTTCATTGTATATACCAAAAATGTACATCAAAACATACACATTTTCATTGTATATACAAGAAATGTACACCAAAGCATACACATTTTCATTGCACATTCAAGAAATGTACATCAAAACATACACGTTCTCATTGTACATTCAAGAAGTATACATCAAAACATACACATTTTCATTGTACATTCAAGAAATGTACATCAAAACATGCACATTTTCATTAAACATTCAAGAAATTTACATCAAAACATACACATTTTCAGTGTACATTCAAGAAATGTACATCTAAAACATACACATTTTGAGTGTACATTTAAGAAATATACATCAAAACATACACATTTTCATTGTATATACCAGAAATGTACATCAAAACATACACATTTTCATTGTACATTCGAGAAATGTACATCAAAACATACACATTTTCAGTGTACATTCAAGAAATATACATCAAAACATACACATTTTCAGGATACATTCAAGAAATATACATCAAAACATACACATTTTCATTGTATACGCAAGAAATGTACATCAAAACATACACATTTTCAGTGTAAATTCAAGAAATATACCTCAAAACATACACATTTTCATTTTACATACCAGAAATGTACATCAAAACATACACATTTTCAGTGTACATTCAAGAAATATACATCAAAACATACACATTTTCATTGTACATTCAAGAAATATACATCAAAACATACACATTTTCATTGTATATACCAGAAATGTACATCAAAACATACACATTTTGACTGTACATTCTAGAAATATACATCAAAACATACACATTTTCATTGTATATACCAGAAATGCATATCAAAACATACACATTTTCATTGTACATTCAAGAACTGTACATGAAAACATACACATTTTCAGTGTACATTCAAGAAATGTACATCAAAACATACAAATTTTCAGTGTACATTCAAGAAATGTACATCAAAACATACACATTTTCATTGTACATACCAGAAATGTACATCAAAACATACACATTTTCAGTGTACATTCAAGAAATATACATCAAAACATACACATTTTCAGGATACATTCAAGAAATATACATCAAAACATACACATTTTCATTGTATATACCAGAAATGTACATCAAAACATACCCATTTTCATTGTACATTCGAGAAATGTACATCAAAACATACACATTTTCAGTGTACATTCAAGAAATATACATCAAAACATACACATTTTCAGGATACATTCAAGAAATATACATCAAAACATACACATTTTCATTGTATATACAAGAAATGTACATCAAAACATACACATTTTCATTGTACATTCAAGAAATGTACATCAAAACATACACATTTTCAGGATACATTCAAGAAATATACTTCAAAACATACACATTTTCATTGTATATACAAGAAATGTACATCAAAACATACACATTTTGAGTGTAAATTCAAGAAGTATACATCAAAACATACACATTTTCATTGTACATACCAGAAATGTACATCAAAACATACACATTTTCAGTGTACATTCAAGAAGTATACATCAAAACATACACATTTTCATTGTATATACCAGAAATCTACATCAAAACATACACATTTTCATTGTATATACCAGAAATGTACATCAAAACATACACATTTTGACTGTACATTCTAGAAATATACATCAAAACATACACATTTTCATTGTATATACCAGAAATGCACATCAAAACATACACATTTTCATTGTACATTCAAGAACTGTACATCAAAACATACACATTTTCAGTGTACATTCAAGAAATGTACATCAAAACATACACATTTTCAGTGTACATTCAAGAAATGTACATCAAAACATACGCATTTTCATTGTATATACAAGAAATGTATATCAAAACATACTCATTTTCAGTGTACATTCAAGAAATGTACTTCAAAACATACACATTTTCATTGTATATACAAGAAATGTACATGAAAACATACACATTTTCATTGTACATTCAAGAAATATATATCAAAACATACAGATTTTCAGTGTACATTAAAAAATGTGCATCAAAACATACACATTTTCATTGTATATACAAGAACTGTACATCAAAACATACACATCTTCATTGTTCACTAAAGAAATGTACATCAAAACATACACACTTTCAGTGTACATTCAAGAAATGTACAACAAAACATACAATTTTCATTGTACATTCAAGAAATGTTCATCAAAACATACACATTTTCATTGTACATTCAAGAAATGTACATCAAAACATACACATTTTCATTGTACACTCAAGAAATGTACATCAAAAGATACACATTTTCATTGTACACTCAAGAAATGTACACTAAACATACACATTTTCATTGTACATTCAAGAAATGTATATCAAAACATACACATTTTCATTGTACATTCAAGAAATGTACATCAAAACATACACATTTTCATTGTACATTCAAGAAATGTACATCAAAACATACACATTTTCATAGTACATTCAAGAAATGTACATCAAAAGATACACATTTTCATTGTGCACTCAAGAAATGTACATCAAAACATACACATTTTCATTGTATACTCAAGAAATATACATCAAAACATACACATTTTCAGTGTACATTCAAGAAATGTACATCAAAACATACACATTTTCATTGTATATAGCAGAAATGTACATCAAAACATACACATTTTCATTGTACATTCAAGAAATGTACATCAAAAAATACATATTTTCATTGTACATTCAAGAAATATACATCAAAACATACATATTTTCAGTGTACATTCAAGAAATGTACATCAAAACATACACATTTTCATTGTATATACCAAAAATGTACATAAAAACATACACATTTTCATTGTATATACAAGAAATGTACACCAAAACATACACATTTTCATTGCACATTCAAGAAATGTACATCAAAACATACACGTTGTCATTGTACATTCAAGAAGTATACATCAAAACATACACATTTTCATTGAACATTCAAGAAATGTACATCAAAACATGCACATTTTCATTAAACATTCAAGAAATTTACATCAAAACATACACATTTTCAGTGTACATTCAAGAAATGTACATCTAAAACATACACATTTTGAGTGTACATTTAAGAAATATACATCAAAACATACACATTTTCATTGTATATACCAGAAATGTACATCAAAACATACACATTTTCATTGTACATTCGAGAAATGTACATCAAAACATACACATTTTCAGTGTACATTCAAGAAATATACATCAAAACATACACATTTTCAGGATACATTCAAGAAATATACTTCAAAACATACACATTTTCATTGTATATGCAAGAAATGTACATCAAAACATACACATTTTCAGTGTAAATTCAAGAAATATACATCAAAACATACACATTTTCATTTTACATACCAGAAATGTACATCAAAACATACACATTTTCAGTGTACATTCAAGAAATATACATCAAAACATACACATTTTCATTGTATATACAAGAAATGTACATCAAAACATACACATTTTCATTGTACATTCAAGAAATGTACATCAAAACATACACATTTTCAGTGTACATTCAAGAAATATACATCAAAACATACACATTTTCAGGATACATTCAAGTAATATACATCAAAACATACACATTTTCATTGTACATTCAAGAAATGTACATCAAAACTTACACATTTTGTTTGTACACTCAAGAAATGTATATCAAAACATACACATTTATGTTTGTACACTCAAGAAATGTACATAAAAAACTTACACATTTTCATTGTATATACAAGAATTGTACATCAAAACATACACATTTTCATTGTATATACAAGAAATGTACATCAAAACATACACATTTTCATTGTACATTCAAGAAATGTACATCAAAACATACACATTTTCATTGTATATACCAGAAATGTACATCAAAACATACACATTTTCATTGTACATTCAAGAAATGTACATCAAAACATACACATTTTGAGTGTACATTCAAGAAGTATACATCAAAACATACACATTTTCATTGTATATACCAGAAATGTACATCAAAACATACACGTTTTCATTGTATATACCAGAAATGTACATCAAAACATACACATTTTCATTGTACATTCAAGAAATGTACATCAAAACATGCACATTTTCATTGCACATTACAGAAATATCCATCAAAACATGCACATTTTCAGTGTACATTCAAGAAATGTACATCAAAACATACACATTTTCATTGTATATACCAGAAATGTACATCAAAACATACACACTTTCATTGTATATACAAGAAATGTACACCAAAACATACACATTTTCATTGTATATACAAGAAATGTACACCAAAACATACACATTTTCATTGTACATTCAAGAAATGTATATCAAAACATACACACTTTCAGTGTACATTCAAGAAATGTACATCAAAACATACACATTTTCATTGTACATTCAAGAAATGTACATCAAAACATACTCATTTTCAGTGTACACTCAAGAAATGTACATCAAAATATACACATTTTCAGTGTACAATCAAGTAATGTACATCTAAGACATACACATTTTGAGTGTACATTCAAGATTTATACGTCAAAACATACACATTTTCATTGTATATACCAGAAATGTACATCAAAACATTCACATTTTCATTGTACATTTAAGAAACGTACATCAAAACATACACATTTTCAGTGTACCTTCAAGAAATATACATCAAAACATACACATTTTCAGGGTACATTCAAGAAATATACATCAAAACATACACATTTTCATTGTATATACAAGAAATGGACTTCAAAACATACACATTTGGAGTGTAAATTAAAGAAATATACTTCAAGATATACACATTTTCATTGTACATACCAGAAATGTACATCAAAACATACACATTTTCAGTGTACATTCAAGAAATATACATCAAAACATACACATTTTCATTGTATATACCAGAAATGTACATCAAAACATACACATTTTCATTGTATATACCAGAAATGTACATCAAAACATACACATTTTGACTGTACATTCAAGAAATATACATCAAAGCATACACATTTTCATTGTATATTCCAGAAATCTACATCAAAACATACACATTTTCATTGTATATACCAGAAATGTACATCAAAACATACACATTTTGACTGTACATTCTAGAAATATACATCAAAACATACACATTTTCATTGTATATACCAGAAATGCACATCAAAACATACACATTTTCATTGTATATAGCAGAAATGTACATCAAAACATACACATTTTCATTGTACATTCAAGAAATGTACATCAAAAAATACATATTTTCATTGTACATTCAAGAAATATACATCAAAACATACATATTTTCAGTGTACATTCAAGAAATGTACATCAAAACATACACATTTTCATTGTATATACCAAAAATGTACATCAAAACATACACATTTTCATTGTATATACAAGAAATGTACACCAAAACATACACATTTTCATTGCACATTCAAGCAATGTACATCAAAACATACACGTTCTCATTGTACATTCAAGAAGTATACGTCAAAACATACACATTTTCATTGTACATTCAAGAAATGTACATCAAAACATGCACATTTTCATTAAACATTCAAGAAATTTACATCAAAACATACACATTTTCAGTGTACATTCAAGAAATGTACATCTAAAACATACACATTTTGAGTGTACATTTAAGAAATATACATCAAAACATACACATTTTCTTTGTATATACCAGAAATGTACATCAAAACATACACATTTTCATTGTACATTCGAGAAATGTACATCAAAACATACACATTTTCAGTGTACATTCAAGAAATATACATCAAAACATACACATTTTCAGGATACATTCAAGAAATATACATCAAAACATACACATTTTCATTGTATATGCAAGAAATGTACATCAAAACATACACATTTTCAGTGTAAATTCAAGAAATATACATCAAAACATACACATTTTCATTTTACATACCAGAAATGTACATCAAAACATACACATTTTCAGTGTACATTCAAGAAATATACATCAAAACATACACATTTTCATTGTATATACCAGAAATGTACATCAAAACATACACATTTTCATTGTACATTCAAGAAATGTACATCAAAACATACACATTTTCAGTGTACATTCAAGAAATATACATCAAAACATACACATTTTCAGGATACATTCAAGAAATATACATCAAAACATACACATTTTCATTGTACATTCAAGAAATGTACATCAAAACTTACACATTTTGTTTGTACACTCAAGAAATGTATATCAAAACATACACATTTATGTTTGTACACTCAAGAAATATACATAAAAAACTTACACATTTTCATTGTATATACAAGAATTGTACATCAAAACATACACATTTTCATTGTATATACAAGAAATGTACATCAAAACATACACATTTTCATTGTACATTCAAGAAATGTACATCAAAACATACACATTTTCATTGTATATACCAGAAATGTACATCAAAACATACACATTTTCATTGTACATTCAAGAAATGTACATCAAAACATACACATTTTGAGTTACATTCAAGAAGTATACATCAAAACATACACATTTTCATTGTATATACCAGAAATGTACATCAAAACATACACGTTTTCATTGTATATACCAGAAATGTACATCAAAACATACACATTTTCATTGTACATTCAAGAAATGTACATCAAAACATGCACATTTTCATTGCACATTACAGAAATATACATCAAAACATACACATTTTCAGTGTACATTCAAGAAATGTACATCAAAACATACACATTTTCATTGTATATACCGGAAATGTACATCAAAACATACACATTTTCATTGTATATACAAGAAATGTACACCAAAACATACACATTTTCATTGTATATACAAGAAATGTACACCAAAACATACACATTTTCATTGTACATTCAAGAAATGTATATCAAAACATACACACTTTCGGTGTACATTCAAGAAATGTACATCAAAACATACACATTTTCATTGTACATTCAAGAAATGTACATCAAAACATACTCATTTTCAGTGTACATTCAAGAAATGTACATCAAAATATACACATTTTCAGTGTACAATCAAGTAATGTACATCTAAGACATACACATTTTGAGTGTAAATTCAAGATTTATACGTCAAAACATACACATTTTCATTGTATATACCAGAAATGTACATCAAAACATTCACATTTTCATTGTACATTTAAGAAACGTACATCAAAACATACACATTTTCAGTGTACCTTCAAGAAATATACATCAAAACATACACATTTTCAGGGTACATTCAAGAAATATACATCAAAACATAAACATTTTCATTGTATATACAAGAAATGGACTTCAAAACATACACATTTGGAGTGTAAATTAAAGATATATACTTCAAGATATACACATTTTCATTGTACATACCAGAAATGTTCATCAAAACATACACATTTTCAGTGTACATTCAAGAAATATACATCAAAACATACACATTTTCATTGTAAATACCAGAAATGTACATCAAAACATACACATTTTCATTGTATATACCAGAAATGTACATCAAAACATACACATTTTGACTGTACATTCAAGAAATATACATCAAAACATACACATTTTCATTGTATATACCAGAAATCTACATCAAAACATACACATCTTCATTGTATATACCAGAAATGTACATCAAAACATACACATTTTGACTGTACATTCTAGAAATATACATCAAAACATACACATTTTCATTGTATATACCAGAAATGCACATCAAAACATACACATTTTCATTGTACATTCAAGAACTGTACATCAAAACATACACATCTTCATTGTTCACTAAAGAAATGTACATCAAAACATACACACTTTCAGTGTACATTCAAGAAATGTACACTAAACATACACATTTTCATTGTACATTCAAGAAATGTATATCAAAACATACACATTTTCATTGTACATTCAAGAAATGTACATCAAAACATACACATTTTCATTGTACATTCAAGAAATGTACATCAAAACATACACATTTTCATTGTATATACAAGAACTGTACATCAAAACATACACATCTTCATTGTTCACTAAAGAAATGTACATCAAAACATACACACTTTCAGTGTACATTCAAGAAATGTACAACAAAACATACAATTTTCATTGTACATTCAAGAAATGTTCATCAAAACATACACATTTTCATTGTACATTCAAGAAATGTACATCAAAACATACACATTTTCATTGTACACTCAAGAAATGTACATCAAAAGATACACATTTTCATTGTACACTCAAGAAATGTACACTAAACATACACATTTTCATTGTACATTCAAGAAATGTATATCAAAACATACACATTTTCATTGTACATTCAAGAAATGTACATCAAAACATACACATTTTCATTGTACATTCAAGAAATGTACATCAAAACATACACATTTTGATTGTACATTCAAGAAATGTACATCAAAACATACACATTTCCATTGTAAACTCAAGAAATGTACATCAAAACTTACACATTTTGTTTGTACACTCAAGAAATGGATATCAAAACATACACATTTATGTTTGTACTCTCAAGAAATGTACATAAAAACTTACACATTTTCATTGTATATACAAGAATTGTACATCAAAACATACACATTTTCATTGTATATACAAGAAATATACATCAAAACATACACATTTTCAGGGTACATTCAAGAAATATACATCAAAACATACATATTTTCAGTGTACATTCAAGAAATGTACATCAAAACATACACATTTTCATTGTATATACCAAAAATGTACATCAAAACATACACATTTTCATTGTATATACAAGAAATGTACACCAAAACATACACATTTTCATTGCACATTCAAGAAATGTACATCAAAACATACACGTTCTCATTGTACATTCAAGAAATATACATCAAAACATACACATTTTCATTGTACATTCAAGAAATGTACATCAAAACATACACATTTCCATTGTAAACTCAAGAAATGTACATCAAAACTTACACATTTTGTTTGTACACTCAAGAAATGGATATCAAAACATACACATTTATGTTTGTACTCTCAAGAAATGTACATAAAAACTTACACATTTTCATTGTATATACAAGAATTGTACATCAAAACATACACATTTTCATTGTATATACAAGAAATGTACATCAAAACATACACATTTTCATTGTACATTCAAGAAATGTATATCAAAACATACACATTTTCATTGTATATAATAGAAATGTACATCAAAACATACACATTTTCATTGTACATTCAAGAAATGTACATCAAAACATACACATTTTGAGTGTACATTCAAGAGGTATACATCAAAACATACACATTTTCATTGTATATACCAGAAATGTACATCAAAACATACACATTTTCATTGTACATTCAAGAAATGTACATTAAAACATACACATTTTCATTGCACATTCCAGAAATATACATCAAAACATACACATTTTCAGTGTACATTCAAGACATGTACATCAAAACATACACGTTTTCATTGTATATACCAGAAATGTACATCAAAGCATACACATTTTCATTGTATATACAAGAAATGTACACCAAAACATTAACATTTTCATTGTATATACAAGAAATGTACACCAAAACATTTACATTTTCATTGTACATTCAAGAAATGTATATCAAAACATACACATTTTCAGTGTACATTCAAGAAATGTACATCAAATTATACACATTTTCAGTGTACAATCCAGAAATGTACATCTAAGACATACACATTTTGAGTGTACATTCAAGAAATCTACATCAAAACATACACATTTTCATTGTATATACCAGAAATGTACATCAAAACATACACATTTTCATTGTACATTCAAGAAACGTACATCAAAACATACACATTTTCAGTGTACCTTCAAGAAATATACATCAAAACATACACATTTTCAGGGTACATTCAAGAAATATACATCAAAACATACATATCTTCAGTGTACATTCAAGAAATGTACATCAAAACATACACATTTTCATTGTATATACCAAAAATGTACATCAAAACATACACATTTTCATTGTATATACAAGAAATGTACACCAAAACATACACATTTTCATTGCACATTCAAGAAATGTACATCAAAACATACACGTTCTCATTGTACATTCAAGAAATATACATCAAAACATACACATTTTCATTGTACATTCAAGAAATGTACATCAAAACATACACATTTCCATTGTAAACTCAAGAAATGTACATCAAAACTTACACATTTTGTCTGTACACTCAAGAAATGGATATCAAAACATACACATTTATGTTTGTACTCTCAAGAAATGTACATAAAAACTTACACATTTTCATTGTATATACAAGAATTGTACATCAAAACATACACATTTTCATTGTATATACAAGAAATGTACATCAAAACATACACATTTTCATTGTACATTCAAGAAATGTATATCAAAACATACACATTTTCATTGTATATAATAGAAATGTACATCAAAACATACACATTTTCATTGTACATTCAAGAAATGTACATCAAAACATACACATTTTGAGTGTACATTCAAGAAGTATACATCAAAACATACACATTTTCATTGTATATACCAGAAATGTACATCAAAACATACACATTTTCATTGTACATTCAAGAAATGTACATTAAAACATACACATTTTCATTGCACATTCCAGAAATATACATCAAAACATACACATTTTCAGTGTACATTCAAGACATGTACATCAAAACATACACGTTTTCATTGTATATACCAGAAATGTACATCAAAGCATACACATTTTCATTGTATATACAAGAAATGTACACCAAAACATTAACATTTTCATTGTATATACAAGAAATGTACACCAAAACATACACATTTTCATTGTACATTCAAGAAATGTATATCAAAACATACACATTTTCAGTGTACATTCAAGAAATGTACATCAAAATATACACATTTTCAGTGTACAATCCAGAAA
Source organism: Tenodera sinensis (assembly GCA_030765045.1). Lineage (NCBI taxonomy): Eukaryota > Metazoa > Arthropoda > Insecta > Mantodea > Mantidae > Tenodera > Tenodera sinensis. The sequence continues at coordinate 108,455,163 of CM060970.1, read as the reverse complement.
TGTACATCTAAGACATACACATTTTGAGTGTACATTCAAGAAATCTACATCAAAACATACACATTTTCATTGTATATACCAGAAATGTACATCAAAACATACACATTTTCATTGTACATTCAAGAAACGTACATCAAAACATACACATTTTCAGTGTACCTTCAAGAAATATACATCAAAACATACACATTTTCAGGGTACATTCAAGAAATATACATCAAAACATACATATTTTCAGTGTACATTCAAGAAATGTACATCAAAACATACACATTTTCATTGTATATACCAAAAATGTACATCAAAACATACACATTTTCATTGTATATACAAGAAATGTACACCAATACATACACATTTTCATTGCACATTCAAGAAATGTACATCAAAACATACACGTTCTCATTGTACATTCAAGAAATATACATCAAAACATACACATTTTCATTGTACATTCAAGAAATGTACATCAAAACATACACATTTCCATTGTAAACTCAAGAAATGTACATCAAAACTTACACATTTTGTTTGTACACTCAAGAAATGGATATCAAAACATACACATTTATGTTTGTACTCTCAAGAAATGTACATAAAAACTTACACATTTTCATTGTATATACAAGAATTGTACATCAAAACATACACATTTTCATTGTATATACAAGAAATGTACATCAAAACATACACATTTTCATTGTACATTCAAGAAATGTATATCAAAACATACACATTTTCATTGTATATAATAGAAATGTACATCAAAACATACACATTTTCATTGTACATTCAAGAAATGTACATCAAAACATACACATTTTGAGTGTACATTCAAGAGGTATACATCAAAACATACACATTTTCATTGTACATTCAAGAAATGTACATTAAAACATACACATTTTCATTGCACATTCCAGAAATATACATCAAAACATACACATTTTCAGTGTACATTCAAGACATGTACATCAAAACATACACGTTTTCATTGTATATACCAGAAATGTACATCAAAGCATACACATTTTCATTGTATATACAAGAAATGTACACCAAAACATTAACATTTTCATTGTATATACAAGAAATGTACACCAAAACATACACATTTTCATTGTACATTCAAGAAATGTATATCAAAACATACACATTTTCAGTGTACATTCAAGAAATGTACATCAAAATATACACATTTTCAGTGTACAATCCAGAAATGTACATCTAAGACATACACATTTTGAGTGTACATTCAAGAAATCTACATCAAAACATACACATTTTCATTGTATATACCAGAAATGTACATCAAAACATACACATTTTCATTGTACATTCAAGAATCGTACATCAAAACATACACATTTTCAGTGTACCTTCAAGAAATATACATCAAAACATACACATTTTCAGGGTACATTCAAGAAATATACATCAAAACATACATATTTTCAGTGTACATTCAAGAAATGTACATCAAAACATACACATTTTCATTGTATATACCAAAAATGTACATCAAAAGATACACATTTTCATTGTATATACAAGAAATGTACACCAAAACATACACATTTTCATTGCACATTCAAGAAATGTACATCAAAACATACACGTTCTCATTGTACATTCAAGAAATATACATCAAAACATACACATTTTCATTGTACATTCAAGAAATGTACATCAAAACCTACACATTTCCATTGTAAACTCAAGAAATGTACATCAAAACTTACACATTTTGTCTGTACACTCAAGAAATGGATATCAAAACATACACATTTATGTTTGTACTCTCAAGAAATGTACATAAAAACTTACACATTTTCATTGTATATACAAGAATTGTACATCAAAACATACACATTTTCATTGTATATACAAGAAATGTACATCAAAACATACACATTTTCATTGTACATTCAAGAAATGTATATCAAAACATACACATTTTCATTGTATATAATAGAAATGTACATCAAAACATACACATTTTCATTGTACATTCAAGAAATGTACATCAAAACATACACATTTTGAGTGTACATTCAAGAAGTATACATCAAAACATACACATTTTCATTGTATATACCAGAAATGTACATCAAAACATACACATTTTCATTGTACATTCAAGAAATGTACATTAAAACATACACATTTTCATTGCACATTCCAGAAATATACATCAAAACATACACATTTTCAGTGTACATTCAAGACATGTACATCAAAACATACACGTTTTCATTGTATATACCAGAAATGTACATCAAAGCATACACATTTTCATTGTATATACAAGAAATGTACACCAAAACATTAACATTTTCATTGTATATACAAGAAATGTACACCAAAACATACACATTTTCATTGTACATTCAAGAAATGTATATCAAAACATACACATTTTCAGTGTACATTCAAGAAATGTACATCAAAATATACACATTTTCAGTGTACAATCCAGAAATGTACATCTAAGACAAACACATTTTGAGTGTACATTCAAGAAATCTACATCAAAACATACACATTTTCATTGTATATACCAGAAATGTACATCAAAACATACACACTTTCATTGTACATTCAAGAAACGTACATCAAAACATACACATTTTCAGGGTACATTCAAGAAATATACATCAAAACATACATATTTTCAGTGTACATTCAAGAAATGTACATCAAAACATACACATTTTCATTGTATATACCAAAAATGTACATCAAAACATACACATTTTCATTGTATATACAAGAAATGTACACCAAAACATACACATTTTCATTGCACATTCAAGAAATGTACATCAAAACATACACGTTCTCATTGTACATTCAAGAAGTATACATCAAAACATACACATTTTCATTGTACATTCAAGAAATGTACATCAAAACATGCACATTTTCATTAAACGTTCAAGAAATTTACATCAAAACATACACATTTTCAGTGTACATTCAAGAAATGTACATCTAAAACATACACATTTTGAGTGTACATTTAAGAAATATACATCAAAACATACTCATTTTCATTGTATATACCAGAAATGTACATCAAAACATACACATTTTCATTGTACATTCGAGAAATGTACATCAAAACATACACATTTTCAGTGTACATTCAAGAAATATACATCAAAACATACACATTTTCAGGATACATTCAAGAAATATACATCAAAACATACACATTTTCATTGTATACGCAAGAAATGTACATCAAAACATACACATTTTCAGTGTAAATTCAAGAAATATACATCAAAACATACACATTTTCATTTTACATACCAGAAATGTACATCAAAACATACACATTTTCAGTGTACATTCAAGAAATATACATCAAAACATACACATTTTCATTGTATTTACAAGAAATGGACATCAAAACATACACATTTTCTTTGTACATTCAAGAAATGTACATCAAAACATACATATTTTCATTGTACATTCAAGAAATATACATCAAAACATACACATTTTCATTGTATATACCAGAAATGTACATCAAAACATACACATTTTGACTGTACATTCTAGAAATATACATCAAAACATACACATTTTCATTGTATATACCAGAAATGCGTATCAAAACATACACATTTTCATTGTACATTCAAGAACTGTACATGAAAACATACACATTTTCAGTGTACATTCAAGAAATGTACATCAAAACATACAAATTTTCAGTGTACATTCAAGGAATGTACATCAAAACATACACATTTTCATTGTACATACCAGAAATGTACATCAAAACATACACATTTTCAGTGTACATTCAAGAAATATACATCAAAACATACACATTTTCAGGATACATTCAAGAAATATACATCAAAACATACACATTTTCATTGTATATACCAGAAATGTACATCAAAACATACCCATTTTCATTGTACATTCGAGAAATGTACATCAAAACATACACATTTTCAGTGTACATTCAAGAAATATACATCAAAACATACACATTTTCAGGATACATTCAAGAAATATACATCAAAACATACACATTTTCATTGTATATACAAGAAATGTACATCAAAACATACACATTTTCATTGTACATTCAAGAAATGTACATCAAAACATACACATTTTCAGTGTACATTCAAGAAATATACATCAAAACATACACATTTTCAGGATACATTCAAGAAATATACTTCAAAACATACACATTTTCATTGTATATACAAGAAATGTACATCAAAACATACACATTTTGAGTGTAAATTCAAGAAGTATACATCAAAACATACACATTTTCATTGTACATACCAGAAATGTACATCAAAACATACACATTTTCAGTGTACATTCAAGAAATATACATCAAAACATACACATTTTCATTGTATATACCAGAAATCTACATCAAAACATAGACATTTTCATTGTACATTCAAGAAATGTATATCAAAACATACACATTTTCATTGTATATAATAGAAATGTACATCAAAACATACACATTTTCATTGTACATTCAAGAAATGTACATCAAAACATACACATTTTGAGTGTACATTCAAGAAGTATACATCAAAACATACACATTTTCATTGTATATACCAGAAATGTACATCAAAACATACACATTTTCATTGTACATTCAAGAAATGTACATTAAAACATACACATTTTCATTGCACATTCCAGAAATATACATCAAAACATACACATTTTCAGTGTACATTCGAGACATGTACATCAAAACATACACGTTTTCATTGTATATACCAGAAATGTACATCAAAGCATACACATTTTCATTGTATATACAAGAAATGTACACCAAAACATTAACATTTTCATTGTATATACAAGAAATGTACACCAAAACATACACATTTTCATTGTACATTCAAGAAATGTATATCAAAACATACACATTTTCAGTGTACATTCAAGAAATGTACATCAAAATATACACATTTTCAGTGTACAATCCAGAAATGTACATCTAAGACATACACATTTTGAGTGTACATTCAAGAAATCTACATCAAAACATACACATTTTCATTGTATATACCAGAAATGTACATCAAAACATACACACTTTCATTGTACATTCAAGAAACGTACATCAAAACATACACATTTTCAGTGTACCTTCAAGAAATATACATCAAAACATACACATTTTCAGGGTACATTCAAGAAATATACATCAAAACATACATATTTTCAGTGTACATTCAAGAAATGTACATCAAAACATACACATTTTCATTGTATATACCAAAAATGTACATCAAAACATACACATTTTCATTGTATATACAAGAAATGTACACCAAAACATACACATTTTCATTGCACATTCAAGAAATGTACATCAAAACATACACGTTCTCATTGTACATTCAAGAAGTATACATCAAAACATACACATTTTCATTGTACATTCAAGAAATGTACATCAAAACATGCACATTTTCATTAAACGTTCAAGAAATTTACATCAAAACATACACATTTTCAGTGTACATTCAAGAAATGTACATCTAAAACATACACATTTTGAGTGTACATTTAAGAAATATACATCAAAACATACACATTTTCATTGTATATACCAGAAATGTACATCAAAACATACACATTTTCATTGTACATTCGAGAAATGTACATCAAAACATACACATTTTCAGTGTACATTCAAGAAATATATATCAAAACATACACATTTTCAGGATACATTCAAGAAATATACATCAAAACATACACATTTTCATTGTATACGCAAGAAATGTACATCAAAACATACACATTTTCAGTGTAAATTCAAGAAATATACATCAAAACATACACATTTTCATTTTACATACCAGAAATGTACATCAAAACATACACATTTTCAGTGTACATTCAAGAAATATACATCAAAACATACACATTTTCATTGTATTTACAAGAAATGGACATCAAAACATACACATTTTCTTTGTACATTCAAGAAATGTACATCAAAACATACATATTTTCATTGTACATTCAAGAAATATACATCAAAACATACACATTTTCATTGTATATACCAGAAATGTACATCAAAACATACACATTTTGACTGTACATTCTAGAAATATACATCAAAACATACACATTTTCATTGTATATACCAGAAATGCATATCAAAACATACACATTTTCATTGTACATTCAAGAACTGTACATGAAAACATACACATTTTCAGTGTAACATCAAGAAATGTACATCAAAACATACAAATTTTCAGTGTACATTCAAGGAATGTACATCAAAACATACACATTTTCATTGTACATACCAGAAATGTACATCAAAACATACACATTTTCAGTGTACATTCAAGAAATATACATCAAAACATACACATTTTCAGGATACATTCAAGAAATATACATCAAAACATACACATTTTCATTGTATATACCAGAAATGTACATCAAAACATACCCATTTTCATTGTACATTCGAGAAATGTACATCAAAACATACACATTTTCAGTGTACATTCAAGAAATATACATCAAAACATACACATTTTCAGGATACATTCAAGAAATATACATCAAAACATACACATTTTCATTGTATATACAAGAAATGTACATCAAAACATACACATTTTCATTGTACATTCAAGAAATGTACATCAAAACATACACATTTTCAGTGTACATTCAAGAAATATACATCAAAACATACACATTTTCAGGATACATTCAAGAAATATACTTCAAAACATACACATTTTCATTGTATATACAAGAAATGTATATCAAAACATACACATTTTGAGTGTAAATTCAAGAAGTATACATCAAAACATACACATTTTCATTGTACATACCAGAAATGTACATCAAAACATACACATTTTCAGTGTACATTCAAGAAATATACATCAAAACATACACATTTTCATTGTATATACCAGAAATCTACATCAAAACATAGACATTTTCATTGTATATACCAGAAATGTACATCAAAACATACACATTTTGACTGTACATTCTAGAAATATACATCAAAACATACACATTTTCATTGTATATACCAGAAATGCACATCAAAACATACACATTTTCATTGTACATTCAAGAACTGTACATCAAAACATACACATTTTCAGTGTACATTCAAGAAATGTACATCAAAACATACACATTTTCAGTGTACATTCAAGAAATGTACATCAAAACATACACATTTTCATTGTATATACAAGAAATGTATATCAAAACATACTCATTTTCAGTGTACATTCAAGAAATGTACTTCAAAACATACACATTTTCATTGTATATACAAGAAATGTACATGAAAACATACACATTTTCATTGTACATTCAAGAAATATATATCAAAACATACAGATTTTCAGTGTACATTAAAAAATGTGCATCAAAACATACACATTTTCATTGTATATACAAGAACTGTACATCAAAACATACACATCTTCATTGTTCACTAAAGAAATGTACATCAAAACATACACACTTTCAGTTTACATTCAAGAAATGTACAACAAAACATACAATTTTCATTGTACATTCAAGAAATGTTCATCAAAACATACACATTTTCATTGTACATTCAAGAAATGTACATCAAAACATACACATTTTCATAGTACATTCAAGAAATGTACATCAAAAGATACACATTTTCATTGTGCACTCAAGAAATGTACATCAAAACATACACATTTTCATTGTATACTCAAGAAATATACATCAAAACATACACATTTTCAGTGTACATTCAAGAAATGTACATCAAAACATACACATTTTCATTGTATATAGCAGAAATGTACATCAAAACATACACATTTTCATTGTACATTCAAGAAATGTACATCAAAAAATACATATTTTCATTGTACATTCAAGAAATATACATCAAAACATACATATTTTCAGTGTACATTCAAGAAATGTACATCAAAACATACACATTTTCATTGTATATACCAAAAATGTACATCAAAACATACACATTTTCATTGTATATACAAGAAATGTACACCAAAACATACACATTTTCATTGCACATTCAAGAAATGTACATCAAAACATACACGTTCTCATTGTACATTCAAGAAGTATACATCAAAACATACACATTTTCATTGTACATTCAAGAAATGTACATCAAAACATGCACATTTTCATTAAACATTCAAGAAATTTACATCAAAACATACACATTTTCAGTGTACATTCAAGAAATGTACATCTAAAACATACACATTTTGAGTGTACATTTAAGAAATATACATCAAAACATACACATTTTCATTGTATATACCAGAAATGTACATCAAAACATACACATTTTCAATGTACATTCGAGAAATGTACATCAAAACATACACATTTTCAGTGTACATTCAAGAAATATACATCAAAACATACACATTTTCAGGATACATTCAAGAAATATACATCAAAACATACACATTTTCATTGTATATGCAAGAAATGTCAATCAAAACATACACATTTTCAGTGTAAATTCAAGAAATATACATCAAAACATACACATTTTCATTTTACATACCAGAAATGTACATCAAAACATACACATTTTCAGTGTACATTCAAGAAATATACATCAAAACATACACATTTTCATTGTATATACCAGAAATGTACATCAAAACATACACATTTTCATTGTACATTCAAGAAATGTACATCAAAACATACACATTTTCAGTGTACATTCAAGAAATATACATCAAAACATACACATTTTCAGGATACATTCAAGAAATATACATCAAAACATACACATTTTCATTGTACATTCAAGAAATGTACATCAAAACTTACACATTTTGTTTGTACACTCAAGAAATGTATATCAAAACATACACATTTATGTTTGTACACTCAAGAAATGTACATAAAAAACTTACACATTTTCATTGTATATACAAGAATTGTACATCAAAACATACACATTTTCATTGTATATACAAGAAATGTACATCAAAACATACACATTTTCATTGTACATTCAAGAAATGTACATCAAAACATACACATTTTCATTGTATATACCAGAAATGTACATCAAAACATACACATTTTCATTGTACATTCAAGAAATGTACATCAAAACATACACATTTTGAGTGTACATTCAAGAAGTATACATCAAAACATACACATTTTCATTGTATATACCAGAAATGTACATCAAAGCATACACGTTTTCATTGTATATACCAGAAATGTACATCAAAACATACACATTTTCATTGTACATTCAAGAAATGTACATCAAAACATGCACATTTTCATTGCACATTACAGAAATATACATCAAAACATACACATTTTCAGTGTACATTCAAGAAATGTACATCAAAACATACACATTTTCATTGTATATACCAGAAATGTACATCAAAACATACACATTTTCATTGTATATACAAGAAATGTACACCAAAACATACACATTTTCATTGTATATACAAGAAATGTACACCAAAACATACACATTTTCATTGTACATTCAAGAAATGTATATCAAAACATACACACTTTCAGTGTACATTCAAGAAATGTACATCAAAACATACACATTTTCATTGTACATTCAAGAAATGTACATCAAAACATACTCATTTTCAGTGTACATTCAAGAAATGTACATCAAAATATACACATTTTCAGTGTACAATCAAGTAATGTACATCTAAGACATACACATTTTGAGTGTACATTCAAGATTTATACGTCAAAACATACACATTTTCATTGTATATACCAGAAATGTACATCAAAACATTCACATTTTCATTGTACATTTAAGAAACGTACATCAAAACATACACATTTTCAGTGTACCTTCAAGAAATATACATCAAAACATACACATTTTCAGGGTACATTCAAGAAATATACATCAAAACATACACATTTTCATTGTATATACAAGAAATGGACTTCAAAACATACACATTTGGAGTGTAAATTAAAGATATATACTTCAAGATATACACATTTTCATTCTACATACCAGAAATGTACATCAAAACATACACATTTTCAGTGTACATTCAAGAAATATACATCAAAACATACACATTTTCATTGTATATACCAGAAATGTACATCAAAACATACACATTTTCATTGTATATACCAGAAATGTACATCAAAACATACACATTTTGACTGTACATTCAAGAAATATACATCAAAACATACACATTTTCATTGTATATACCAGAAATCTACATCAAAACACACATTTTCATTGTATATACCAGAAATGTACATCAAAACATACACATTTTGACTGTACATTCTAGAAATATACATCAAAACATACACATTTTCATTGTATATACCAGAAATGCACATCAAAACATACACATTTTCATTGTACATTCAAGAACTGTACATCAAAACATACACATTTTCAGTGTACATTCAAGAAATGTAAATCAAAACATACACATTTTCATTGTATATACAAGAAATGTATATCAAAACATACTCATTTTCAGTGTACATTCAAGAAATGTACATCAAAACATACACATTTTCATTGTATATACAAGAAATGTACATGAAAACATACACATTTTCATTGTACATTCAAGAAATATATATCAAAACATACAGATTTTCAGTGTACATTAAAAAATGTGCATCAAAACATACACATTTTCATTGTATATACAAGAACTGTACATCAAAACATACACATCTTCATTGTTCACAAAAGAAATGTACATCAAAACATACACACTTTCAGTGTACATTCAATAAATGTACAACAAAACATACAATTTTCATTGTACATTCAAGAAATGTTCATCAAAACATACACATTTTCATTGTACATTCAAGAAATGTACATCAAAACATACACATTTTCATTGTACACTCAAGAAATGTACATCAAAAGATACACATTTTCATTGTACACTCAAGAAATGTACACTAAACATACACATTTTCATTGTACATTCAAGAAATGTATATCAAAACATACACATTTTCATTGTACATTCAAGAAATGTACATCAAAACATACACATTTTCATTGTACATTCAAGAAATGTACATCAAAACATACACATTTTCATTGTACATTCAAGAAATGTACATCAAAACATACACATTTCCATTGTAAACTCAAGAAATGTACATCAAAACTTACACATTTTGTTTGTAGACTCAAGAAATGGATATCAAAACATACACATTTATGTTTGTACTCTCAAGAAATGTACATAAAAACTTACACATTTTCATTGTATATACAAGAATTGTACATCAAAACATACACATTTTCATTGTATATACAAGAAATGTACATCAAAACATACACATTTTCATTGTACATTCAAGAAGTGTATATCAAAACATACACATTTTCATTGTATATAATAGAAATGTACATCAAAACATACACATTTTCATTGTACATTCAAGAAATGTACATCAAAACATACACATTTTCAGTGTACCTTCAAGAAATATACATCAAAACATACACATTTTCAGGGTACATTCAAGAAATATACATCAAAACATACACATTTTCATTGTATATACAAGAAATGGACTTCAAAACATACACATTTGGAGTGTAAATTAAAGAAATATACTTCAAGATAAACACATTTTCATTGTACATACCAGAAATGTACATCAAAACATACACATTTTCAGTGTACATTCAAGAAATATACATCAAAACATACACATTTTCATTGTATATACCAGAAATGTACATCAAAACATACACATTTTCATTGTATATACCAGAAATGTACATCAAAACATACACATTTTGACTGTACATTCAAGAAATATACATCAAAGCATACACATTTTCATTGTATATACCAGAAATCTACATCAAAACATACACATTTTCATTGTATATACCAGAAATGTACATCAAAACATACACATTTTGACTGTACATTCTAGAAATATACATCAAAACATACACATTTTCATTGTATATACCAGAAATGCACATCAAAACATACACATTTTCATTGTATATAGCAGAAATGTACATCAAAACATACACATTTTCATTGTACATTCAAGAAATGTACATCAAAAAATACATATTTTCATTGTACATTCAAGAAATATACATCAAAACATACATATTTTCAGTGTACATTCAAGAAATGTACATCAAAACATACACATTTTCATTGTATATACCAAACATGTACATCAAAACATACACATTTTCATTGTATATACAAGAAATGTACACCAAAACATACACATTTTCATTGCACATTCAAGAAATGTACATCAAAACATACACGTTCTCATTGTACATTCAAGAAGTATACATCAAAACATACACATTTTCATTGTACATTCAAGAAATGTACATCAAAACATGCACATTTTCATTAAACATTCAAGAAATTTACATCAAAACATACACATTTTCAGTGTACATTCAAGAAATGTAAATCTAAAACATACACATTTTGAGTGTACATTTAAGAAATATACATCAAAACATACACATTTTCATTGTATATACCAGAAATGTACATCAAAACATACACATTTTCATTGTACATTCGAGAAATGTACATCAAAACATACACATTTTCAGTGTACATTCAAGAAATATACATCAAAACATACACATTTTCAGGATACATTCAAGAAATATACATCAAAACATACACATTTTCATTGTATATGCAAGAAATGTACATCAAAACATACACATTTTCAGTGTAAATTCAAGAAATATACATCAAAACATACACATTTTCATTTTGAATACCAGAAATGTACATCAAAACATACACATTTTCAGTGTACATTCAAGAAATATACATCAAAACATACACATTTCCATTGGATATACCAGAAATGTACATCAAAACATACACATTTTCATTGTACATTCAAGAAATGTACATCAAAACATACACATTTTCAGTGTACATTCAAGAAATATACATCAAAACATACACATTTTCAGGATACATTCAAGAAATATACATCAAAACATACACATTTTCATTGTACATTCAAGAAATGTACATCAAAACTTACACATTTTGTTTGTACACTCAAGAAATGTATATCAAAATATACACATTTATGTTTGTACACTCAAGAAATATACATAAAAAACTTACACATTTTCATTGTATATACAAGAATTGTACATCAAAACATACACATTTTCATTGTATATACAAGAATTGTACATCAAAACATACACATTTTCATTGTACATTCGAGAAATGTACATCAAAACATACACATTTTCATTGTATATACCAGAAATGTACATCAAAACATACACATTTTCATTGTACATTCAAGAAATGTACATCAAAACATACACATTTTGAGTGTACATTCAAGAAGTATACATCAAAACATACACATTTTCATTGTATATACCAGAAATGTACATCAAAACATACACGTTTTCATTGTATATACCAGAAATGTACATCAAAACATACACATTTTCATTGTACATTCAAGAAATGTACATCAAAACATGCACATTTTCATTGCACATTACAGAAATATACATCAAAACATACACATTTTCAGTGTACATTCAAGAAATGTACATCAAAACATACACATTTTCATTGTATATACCAGAAATGTACATCAAAACATACACATTTTCATTGTATATACAAGAAATGTACACCAAAACATACACATTTTCATTGTATATACAAGAAATGTACACCAAAACATACACATTTTCATTGTACATTCAAGAAATGTATATCAAAACATACACACTTTCAGTGTACATTCAAGAAATGTACATCAAAACATACACATTTTCATTGTACATTCAAGAAATGTACATCAAAACATACTCATTTTCAGTGTACATTCAAGAAATGTACATCAAAATATACACATTTTCAGTGTACAATCAAGTAATGTACATCTAAGACATACACATTTTGAGTGTACATTCAAGATTTATACGTCAAAACATACACATTTTCATTGTATATACCAGAAATGTACATCAAAACATTCACATTTTCATTGTACATTTAAGAAACGTACATCAAAACATACACATTTTCAGTGTACCTTCAAGAAATATACATCAAAACATACACATTTTCAGGGTACATTCAAGAAATATACATCAAAACATACACATTTTCATTGTATATACAAGAAATGGACTTCAAAACATACACATTTGGAGTGTAAATTAAAGATATATACTTCAAGATATACACATTTTCATTGTACATACCAGAAATGTACATCAAAACATACACATTTTCAGTGTACATTCAAGAAATATACATCAAAACATACACATTTTCATTGTATATACCAGAAATGTACATCAAAACATACACATTTTGACTGTACATTCAAGAAATATACATCAAAACATACACATTTTCATTGTATATACCAGAAATCTACATCAAAGCATACACATTTTCATTGTATATACCAGAAATGTACATCAAAACATACACATTTTGACTATACATTCTAGAAATATACATCAAAACATACACATTTTCATTGTATATACCAGAAATGCACATCAAAACATACACATTTTCATTGTACATTCAAGAACTGTACATCAAAACATACACATTTTCAGTGTACATTCAAGAAATGTAAATCAAAACATACACATTTTCATTGTATATACAAGAAATGTATATCAAAACATACTCATTTTCAGTGTACATTCAAGAAATGTACATCAAAACATACACATTTTCATTGTATATACAAGAAATGTACATGAAAACATACACATTTTCATTGTACATTCAAGAAATATATATCAAAACATACAGATTTTCAGTGTACATTAAAAAATGTGCATCAAAACATACACATTTTCATTGTATATACAAGAACTGTACATCAAAACATACACATCTTCATTGTTCACAAAAGAAATGTACATCAAAACATACACACTTTCAGTGTACATTCAAGAAATGTACAACAAAACATACAATTTTCATTGTACATTCAAGAAATGTTCATCAAAACATACACATTTTCATTGTACATTCAAGAAATGTACATCAAAACATACACATTTTCATTGTACATTCAAGAAATGTACATCAAAACATACTCATTTTCAGTGTACATTCAAGAAATGTACATCAAAATATACACATTTTCAGTGTACAATCAAGTAATGTACATCTAAGACATACACATTTTGAGTGTACATTCAAGATTTATACGTCAAAACATACACATTTTCATTGTATATACCAGAAATGTACATCAAAACATTCACATTTTCATTGTACATTTAAGAAACGTACATCAAAACATACACATTTTCAGTGTACCTTCAAGAAATATACATCAAAACATACACATTTTCAGGGTACATTCAAGAAATATACATCAAAACATACACATTTTCATTGTATATACAAGAAATGGACTTCAAAACATACACATTTGGAGTGTAAATTAAAGATATATACTTCAAGATATACACATTTTCATTGTACATACCAGAAATGTACATCAAAACATACACATTTTCAGTGTACATTCAAGAAATATACATCAAAACATACACATTTTCATTGTATATACCAGAAATGTACATCAAAACATACACATTTTCATTGTATATACCAGAAATGTACATCAAAACATACACATTTTGACTGTACATTCAAGAAATATACATCAAAACATACACATTTTCATTGTATATACCAGAAATCTACATCAAAGCATACACATTTTCATTGTATATACCAGAAATGTACATCAAAACATACACATTTTGACTATACATTCTAGAAATATACATCAAAACATACACATTTTCATTGTATATACCAGAAATGCACATCAAAACATACACATTTTCATTGTACATTCAAGAACTGTACATCAAAACATACACATTTTCAGTGTACATTCAAGAAATGTAAATCAAAACATACACATTTTCATTGTATATACAAGAAATGTATATCAAAACATACACACTTTCAGTGTACATTCAAGAAATGTACAACAAAACATACAATTTTCATTGTACATTCAAGAAATGTTCATCAAAACATACACATTTTCATTGTACATTCAAGAAATGTACATCAAAACATACACATTTTGACTGTACATTCTAGAAATATACATCAAAACATACACATTTTCATTGTATATACCAGAAATGCACATCAAAACATACACATTTTCATTGTATATAGCAGAAATGTACATCAAAACATACACATTTTCATTGTACATTCAAGAAATGTACATCAAAAAATACATATTTTCATTGTACATTCAAGAAATATACATCAAAACATACATATTTTCAGTGTACATTCAAGAAATGTACATCAAAACATACACATTTTCATTGTATATACCAAACATGTACATCAAAACATACACATTTTCATTGTATATACAAGAAATGTACACCAAAACATACACATTTTCATTGCACATTCAAGAAATGTACATCAAAACATACACGTTCTCATTGTACATTCAAGAAGTATACATCAAAACATACACATTTTCATTGTACATTCAAGAAATGTACATCAAAACATGCACATTTTCATTAAACATTCAAGAAATTTACATCAAAACATACACATTTTCAGTGTACATTCAAGAAATGTAAATCTAAAACATACACATTTTGAGTGTACATTTAAGAAATATACATCAAAACATACACATTTTCATTGTATATACCAGAAATGTACATCAAAACATACACATTTTCATTGTACATTCGAGAAATGTACATCAAAACATACACATTTTCAGTGTACATTCAAGAAATATACATCAAAACATACACATTTTCAGGATACATTCAAGAAATATACATCAAAACATACACATTTTCATTGTATATGCAAGAAATGTACATCAAAACATACACATTTTCAGTGTAAATTCAAGAAATATACATCAAAACATACACATTTTCATTTTGAATACCAGAAATGTACATCAAAACATACACATTTTCAGTGTACATTCAAGAAATATACATCAAAACATACACATTTCCATTGGATATACCAGAAATGTACATCAAAACATACACATTTTCATTGTACATTCAAGAAATGTACATCAAAACATACACATTTTCAGTGTACATTCAAGAAATATACATCAAAACATACACATTTTCAGGATACATTCAAGAAATATACATCAAAACATACACATTTTCATTGTACATTCAAGAAATGTACATCAAAACTTACACATTTTGTTTGTACACTCAAGAAATGTATATCAAAATATACACATTTATGTTTGTACACTCAAGAAATATACATAAAAAACTTACACATTTTCATTGTATATACAAGAATTGTACATCAAAACATACACATTTTCATTGTATATACAAGAATTGTACATCAAAACATACACATTTTCATTGTACATTCGAGAAATGTACATCAAAACATACACATTTTCATTGTATATACCAGAAATGTACATCAAAACATACACATTTTCATTGTACATTCAAGAAATGTACATCAAAACATACACATTTTGAGTGTACATTCAAGAAGTATACATCAAAACATACACATTTTCATTGTATATACCAGAAATGTACATCAAAACATACACGTTTTCATTGTATATACCAGAAATGTACATCAAAACATACACATTTTCATTGTACATTCAAGAAATGTACATCAAAACATGCACATTTTCATTGCACATTACAGAAATATACATCAAAACATACACATTTTCAGTGTACATTCAAGAAATGTACATCAAAACATACACATTTTCATTGTATATACCAGAAATGTACATCAAAACATACACATTTTCATTGTATATACAAGAAATGTACACCAAAACATACACATTTTCATTGTATATACAAGAAATGTACACCAAAACATACACATTTTCATTGTACATTCAAGAAATGTATATCAAAACATACACACTTTCAGTGTACATTCAAGAAATGTACATCAAAACATACACATTTTCATTGTACATTCAAGAAATGTACATCAAAACATACTCATTTTCAGTGTACATTCAAGAAATGTACATCAAAATATACACATTTTCAGTGTACAATCAAGTAATGTACATCTAAGACATACACATTTTGAGTGTACATTCAAGATTTATACGTCAAAACATACACATTTTCATTGTATATACCAGAAATGTACATCAAAACATTCACATTTTCATTGTACATTTAAGAAACGTACATCAAAACATACACATTTTCAGTGTACCTTCAAGAAATATACATCAAAACATACACATTTTCAGGGTACATTCAAGAAATATACATCAAAACATACACATTTTCATTGTATATACAAGAAATGGACTTCAAAACATACACATTTGGAGTGTAAATTAAAGATATATACTTCAAGATATACACATTTTCATTGTACATACCAGAAATGTACATCAAAACATACACATTTTCAGTGTACATTCAAGAAATATACATCAAAACATACACATTTTCATTGTATATACCAGAAATGTACATCAAAACATACACATTTTCATTGTATATACCAGAAATGTACATCAAAACATACACATTTTGACTGTACATTCAAGAAATATACATCAAAACATACACATTTTCATTGTATATACCAGAAATCTACATCAAAGCATACACATTTTCATTGTATATACCAGAAATGTACATCAAAACATACACATTTTGACTATACATTCTAGAAATATACATCAAAACATACACATTTTCATTGTATATACCAGAAATGCACATCAAAACATACACATTTTCATTGTACATTCAAGAACTGTACATCAAAACATACACATTTTCAGTGTACATTCAAGAAATGTAAATCAAAACATACACATTTTCATTGTATATACAAGAAATGTATATCAAAACATACTCATTTTCAGTGTACATTCAAGAAATGTACATCAAAACATACACATTTTCATTGTATATACAAGAAATGTACATGAAAACATACACATTTTCATTGTACATTCAAGAAATATATATCAAAACATACAGATTTTCAGTGTACATTAAAAAATGTGCATCAAAACATACACATTTTCATTGTATATACAAGAACTGTACATCAAAACATACACATCTTCATTGTTCACAAAAGAAATGTACATCAAAACATACACACTTTCAGTGTACATTCAAGAAATGTACAACAAAACATACAATTTTCATTGTACATTCAAGAAATGTTCATCAAAACATACACATTTTCATTGTACATTCAAGAAATGTACATCAAAACATACACATTTTCATTGTACATTCAAGAAATGTACATCAAAACATACTCATTTTCAGTGTACATTCAAGAAATGTACATCAAAATATACACATTTTCAGTGTACAATCAAGTAATGTACATCTAAGACATACACATTTTGAGTGTACATTCAAGATTTATACGTCAAAACATACACATTTTCATTGTATATACCAGAAATGTACATCAAAACATTCACATTTTCATTGTACATTTAAGAAACGTACATCAAAACATACACATTTTCAGTGTACCTTCAAGAAATATACATCAAAACATACACATTTTCAGGGTACATTCAAGAAATATACATCAAAACATACACATTTTCATTGTATATACAAGAAATGGACTTCAAAACATACACATTTGGAGTGTAAATTAAAGATATATACTTCAAGATATACACATTTTCATTGTACATACCAGAAATGTACATCAAAACATACACATTTTCAGTGTACATTCAAGAAATATACATCAAAACATACACATTTTCATTGTATATACCAGAAATGTACATCAAAACATACACATTTTCATTGTATATACCAGAAATGTACATCAAAACATACACATTTTGACTGTACATTCAAGAAATATACATCAAAACATACACATTTTCATTGTATATACCAGAAATCTACATCAAAGCATACACATTTTCATTGTATATACCAGAAATGTACATCAAAACATACACATTTTGACTATACATTCTAGAAATATACATCAAAACATACACATTTTCATTGTATATACCAGAAATGCACATCAAAACATACACATTTTCATTGTACATTCAAGAACTGTACATCAAAACATACACATTTTCAGTGTACATTCAAGAAATGTAAATCAAAACATACACATTTTCATTGTATATACAAGAAATGTATATCAAAACATACTCATTTTCAGTGTACATTCAAGAAATGTACATCAAAACATACACATTTTCATTGTATATACAAGAAATGTACATGAAAACATACACATTTTCATTGTACATTCAAGAAATATATATCAAAACATACAGATTTTCAGTGTACATTAAAAAATGTGCATCAAAACATACACATTTTCATTGTATATACAAGAACTGTACATCAAAACATACACATCTTCATTGTTCACAAAAGAAATGTACATCAAAACATACACACTTTCAGTGTACATTCAAGAAATGTACAACAAAACATACAATTTTCATTGTACATTCAAAAAATGTTCATCAAAACATACACATTTTCATTGTACATTCAAGAAATGTACATCAAAACATACACATTTTCATTGTACACTCAAGAAATGTACATCAAAAGATACACATTTTCATTGTACACTCAAGAAATGTACACTAAACATACACATTTTCATTGTACATTCAAGAAATGTATATCAAAACATACTCATTTTCAGTGTACATTCAAGAAATGTACATCAAAATATACACATTTTCAGTGTACAATCAAGTAATGTACATCTAAGACATACACATTTTGAGTGTACATTCAAGATTTATACGTCAAAACATACACATTTTCATTGTATATACCAGAAATGTACATCAAAACATTCACATTTTCATTGTACATTTAAGAAACGTACATCAAAACATACACATTTTCAGTGTACCTTCAAGAAATATACATCAAAACATACACATTTTCAGGGCACATTCAAGAAATATACATCAAAACATACACATTTTCATTGTATATACAAGAAATGGACTTCAAAACATACACATTTGGAGTGTAAATTAAAGAAATATACTTCAAGATATACACATTTTCATTGTACATACCAGAAATGTACATCAAAACATACACATTTTCAGTGTACATTCAAGAAATATACATCAAAACATACACATTTTCATTGTATATACCAGAAATGTACATCAAAACATACACATTTTCATTGTATATACCAGAAATGTACATCAAAACATACACATTTTGACTGTACATTCAAGAAATATACATCAAAACATACACATTTTCATTGGATATACCAGAAATCTACATCAAAACATACACATTTTCATTGTATATACAAGAAATGTACATCAAAACATACACATTTTGACTGTACATTCTAGAAATATACATCAAAACATACACATTTTCATTGTATATACCAGAAATGCACATCAAAACATAGACATTTTCATTGTACATTCAAGAACTGTACATCAAAGCATACACATTTTCAGTGTACATTCAAGAAATGTACATCAAAACATACACATTTTCAGTGTACATTCAAGAAATGTACATCAAAACATACACATTTTCATTGTATATACAAGAAATGTATATCAAAACATACTCATTTTCAGTGTACATTCAAGAAATGTAGATCAAAACATACACATTTTCATTGTATATACAAGAAATGTACATGAAAACATACACATTTTCATTGTACATTCAAGAAATATATATCAAAACATACAGATTTTCAGTGTACATTAAAAAATGTGCATCAAAACATACACATTTTCATTGTATATACAAGAACTGTACATCAAAACATACACATCTTCATTGTTCACTAAAGAAATGTACATCAAAACATACACACTTTCAGTGTACATTCAAGAAATGTACAACAAAACATACAATTTTCATTGTACATTCATGAAATGTTCATCAAAACATACACATTTTCATTGTACATTCAAGAAATGTACATCAAAACATACACATTTTCATTGTACACTCAAGAAATGTACATCAAAAGATACACATTTTCATTGTACACTCAAGAAATGTACACTAAACATACACATTTTCATTGTACATTCAAGAAATGTATATCAAAACATACACATTTTCATTGTACATTCAAGAAATGTACATCAAAACATACACATTTTCATTGTACATTCAAGAAATGTACATCAAAACATACACATTTCCATTGTAAACTCAAGAAATGTACATCAAAACTTACACATTTTGTTTGTAGACTCAAGAAATGGATATCAAAACATACACATTTATGTTTGTACTCTCAAGAAATGTACATAAAAACTTACACATTTTCATTGTATATACAAGAATTGTACATCAAAACATACACATTTTCATTGTATATACAAGAAATGTACATCAAAACATACACATTTTCATTGTACATTCAAGAAGTGTATATCAAAACATACACATTTTCATTGTATATAATAGAAATGTACATCAAAACATACACATTTTCATTGTACATTCAAGAAATGTACATCAAAACATACACATTTTGAGTGTACAATCAAGAAGTATACATCAAAACATACACATTTTCATTGTATATACCAGAAATGTACATCAAAACATACACATTTTCATTGTACATTCAAGAAATGTACATTAAAACATACACATTTTCATTGCACATTCCAGAAATATACATCAAAACATACACATTTTCAGTGTACATTCAAGACATGTACATCAAAACATACACGTTTTCATTGTATATACCAGAAATGTACATCAAAGCATACACATTTTCATTGTATATACAAGAAATGTACACCAAAACATTAACATTTTCATTGTATATACAAGAAATGTACACCAAAACATACACATTTTCATTGTACATTCAAGAAATGTATATCAAAACATACACATTTTCAGTGTACATTCAAGAAATGTACATCAAAATATACACATTTTCAGTGTACAATCCAGAAATGTACATCTAAGACATACACATTTTGAGTGTACATTCAAGAAATCTAACTCAAAACATACACATTTTCATTGTATATACCAGAAATGTACATCAAAACATACACATTTTCATTGTACATTCAAGAAACGTACATCAAAACATACACATTTTCAGTGTACCTTCAAGAAATATACATCAAAACATACACATTTTCAGGGTACATTCAAGAAATATACATCAAAACATACATATTTTCAGTGTACATTCAAGAAATGTACATCAAAACATACACATTTTCATTGTATATACCAGAAATGTACATCAAAACATACACATTTTCATTGTATATACAAGAAATGTACATCAAAACATTCACATTTTCATTGTACATTCAAGAAATGTATATCAAAACATACACACTTTCATTGTACATTCAAGAAATGTACATCAAAACATACACATTTTCATTGTACATTCAAGAAATGTACATCAAAACATACACATTTTCATTGTACATTCAAGAAATGTACATCAAAAGATACACATTTTCATTGTGCACTCAAGAAGTGTACATCAAAACATACACATTTTCATTGTATACTCAAGAAATATACATCAAAACATACACATTTTCAGTGTACATTCAAGAAATGTACATCAAAACATACACATTTTCATTATATATAGCAGAAATGTACATCAAAACATACACATTTTCATTGTACATTCAAGAAATGTACATCAAAAAATACATATTTTCATTGTACATTCAAGAAATATACATCAAAACATACATATTTTTAGTGTACATTCAAGAAATGTACATCAAAACATACACATTTTCATTGTATATACCAAAAATGTACAGCAAAACATACACATTTTCATTGTATATACAAGAAATGTACACCAAAACATACACATTTTCATTGCACATTCAAGAAATGTACATCAAAACATACACGTTCTCATTGTACATTCAAGAAGTATACATCAAAACATACACATTTTCATTGTACATTCAAGAAATGTACATCAAAACATGCACATTTTCAGTGTACATTCAAGAAATGTACATATAAAACATACACATTTTGAGTGTACATTTAAGAAATATACATCAAAACATACACATTTTCATTGTATATACCAGAAATGTACATCAAAACATACACATTTTCATTGTACATTCGAGAAATGTACATCAAAACATACACATTTTCAGTGTACATTCAAGAAAGATACATCAAAACATACACTTTTTCAGGATACATTCAAGAAATATACATCAAAACATACACATTTTCATTGTATATGCAAGAAATGTACATCAAAACATACACATTTTCAGTGTAAATTCAAGAAATATACATCAAAACATACACATTTTCATTTTACATACCAGAAATGTACATCAAAACATACACATTTTCAGTGTACATTCAAGAAATATACATCAAAACATACACATTTTCATTGTATATACCAGAAATGTACATCAAAACATACACATTTTCATTGTACATTCAAGAAATGTACATCAAAACATACACATTTTCAGTGTACATTCAAGAAATATACATCAAAACATACACATTTTCAGGATACATTCAAGAAATATACATCAAAACATGCACATTTTCATTGTACATTCAAGAAATGTACATCAAAACATACACATTTCCATTGTACAATCAAGAAATGTACATCAAAACTTACACATTTTGTTTGTACACTCAAGAAATGTATATCAAAACATACACATTTATGTTTCTACACTCAAGAAATGTACATAAAAAACTTACACATTTTCATTGTATATACAAGAATTGTACATCAAAACATACACATTTTCATTGTATATACAAGAAATGTACATGAAAACATACACATTTTCATTGTACATTCAAGAAATGTACATCAAAACATACACATTTTCATTGTATATACCAGAAATGTACATCAAAACATACACATTTTCATTGTACATTCAAGAAATGTACATCAAAACATACACATTTTGAGTGTACATTCAAGAAGTATACATCAAAACATACACATTTTCATTGTATATACCAGAAATGTACATCAAAACATACACGTTTTCATTGTATATACCGGAAATGTACATCAAAACATACACATTTTCATTGTACATTCAAGAAATGTACATCAAAACATGCACATTTTCATTGCACATTACAGAAATATACATCAAAACATACACATTTTCAGTGTACATTCAAGAAATGTACATCAAAACATACACATTTTCATTGTATATACCAGAAATGTACATCAAAACATACACATTTTCATTGTATATACAAGAAATGTACACCAAAACATACACATTTTAATTGTATATACAACAAATGTACACCAAAACATACACATTTTCATTGTACATTCAAGAAATTTATATCAAAACATACACATTTTCAGTGCACATTCAAGAAATGTACATCAAAACATACACATTTTCATTGTACATTCAAGAAATGTACATCAAAACATACTCATTTTCAGTGTACATTCAAGAAATGTACATCAAAATATACACATTTTCAGTGTACAATCAAGTAATGTACATCTAAGACATACACATTTTGAGTGTACATTCAAGATTTATACGTCAAAACATACACATTTTCATTGTATATACCAGAAACGTACATCAAAACATACACATTTTCAGTGTACCTTCAAGAAATATACATCAAAACATACACATTTTCAGGGTACATTCAAGAAATATACATCAAAACATACACATTTTCATTGTATGTACAAGAAATGGACTTCAAAACATACACATTTGGAGTGTAAATTAAAGAAATATACTTCAAGATATACACATTTTCATTGTACATACCAGAAATGTACATCAAAACATACACATTTTCAGTGTACATTCAAGAAATATACATCAAAACATACACATTTTCATTGTATATATCAGAAATGTACATCAAAACATACACATTTTGACTGTACATTCTAGAAATATAGATCAAAACATACACATTTTCATTGTATATACCAGAAATGCACATCAAAACATACACATTTTCATTGTACATTCAAGAACTGTACATCAAAACATACACATTTTCAGCGTACATTCAAGAAATGTACATCAAAACATACACATTTTCAGTGTACATTCAAGAAATGTACATCTAAAACATACACATTTTGAGTGTACATTTAAGAAATATACATCAAAACATACACATTTTCATTGTATATACCAGAAATGTACATCAAAACATACACATTTTCATTGTACATTCGAGAAATGTACATCAAAACATACACATTTTCAGTGTACATTAAAGAAATATACATCAAAACATACACATTTTCAGGATACATTCAAGAAATATACATCAAAACATACACATTTTCATTGTATATGCAAGAAATGTACATCAAAACATACACATTTTCAGTGTAAATTCAAGAAATATACATCAAAACATACACATTTTCATTTTACATACCAGAAATGTACATCAAAACATACACATTTTCAGTGTACATTCAAGAAATATACATCAAAACATACACATTTTCATTGTATATACCAGAAATGTACATCAAAACATACACATTTTCATTGTACATTCAAGAAATGTACATCAAAACATACACATTTTCAGTGTACATTCAAGAAATATACATCAAAACATACACATTTTCAGGATACATTCAAGAAATATACATCAAAACATACACATTTTCATTGTACATTCAAGAAATGTACATCAAAACATACACATTTCCATTGTACACTCAAGAAATGTACATCAAAACTTACACATTTTGTTTGTACACTCAAGAAATGTATATCAAAACATACACATTTATGTTTGTACACTCAAGAAATGTACATAAAAAACTTACACATTTTCATTGTATATACAAGAAATGTACATCAAAACATACACATTTTCATTGTACATTCAAGAAATGTACATCAAAACATACACATTTTCATTGTATATACCAGAAATGTACATCAAAACATACACATTTTCATTGTACATTCAAGAAATGTACATCAAAACATACACATTTTGAGTGTACATTCAAGAAGTATACATCAAAACATACACATTTTCATTGTATATACCAGAAATGTACATCAAAACATACACGTTTTCATTGTATATACCAGAAATGTACATCAAAACATACACATTTTCATTGTACATTCAAGAAATGTACATCAAAACATGCACATTTTCATTGCACATTACAGAAATATACATCAAAACATACACATTTTCAGTGTACATTCAAGAAATGTACATCAAAACATACACATTTTCATTGTATATACCAGAAATGTACATCAAAACATACACATTTTCATTGTATATACAAGAAATGTACACCAAAACATACACATTTTCATTGTATATACAAGAAATGTACACCAAAACATACACATTTTCATTGTACATTCAAGAAATGTATATCAAAACATACACATTTTCAGTGCACATTCAAGAAATGTACATCAAAACATACACATTTTCATTGTACATTCAAGAAATGTACATCAAAACATACTCATTTTCAGTGTACATTCAAGAAATGTACATCAAAATATACACATTTTCAGTGTACAATCAAGTAATGTACATCTAAGACATACACATTTTGAGTGTACATTCAAGATTTATACGTCAAAACATACACATTTTCATTGTATATACCAGAAACGTACATCAAAACATACACATTTTCAGTGTACCTTCAAGAAATATACATCAAAACATACACATTTTCAGGGTACATTCAAGAATTATACATCAAAACATACACATTTTCATTGTATGTACAAGAAATGGACTTCAAAACATACACATTTGGAGTGTAAATTAAAGAAATATACTTCAAGATATACACATTTTCATTGTACATACCAGAAATGTACATCAAAACATACACATTTTCAGTGTACATTCAAGAAATATACATCAAAACATACACATTTTCATTGTATATACCAGAAATGTACATCAAAACATACACATTTTCATTGTATATACCAGAAATGTACATCAAAACATACACATTTTGACTGTACATTCTAGAAATATAGATCAAAACATACACATTTTCATTGTATATACCAGAAATGCACATCAAAACATACACATTTTCATTGTACATTCAAGAACTGTACATCAAAACATACACATTTTCAGCGTACATTCAAGAAATGTACATCAAAACATACACATTTGCAGTGTACATTCAAGAAATGTACATCAAAACATACACATTTTCATTGTACATACCAGAAATGTACATCAATACATACACATTTTCAGTGTACATTCAAGAAATATACATCAAAACATACACATTTTCAATGTATATACCAGAAATGTACATCAAAACATACACATTTTCATTGTATATACCAGAAATGCACATCAAAACATACACCTTTTCATTGTACATTCAAGAACTGTACATGAAAACATACACATTTTCAGTGTACATTCAAGAAATGTACATCAAAACTGACACATTTTCAGTGTACATTCAAGAAATGTACATCAAAACATACACATTTTCATTGTACATACCAGAAATGTACATCAAAACATACACATTTTCAGTGTACATTCAAGAAATATACATCAAAACATACACATTTTCAGGATACATTCAAGAAATATACATCAAAACATACACATTTTCATTGTATATACAAGAAATGTACATCAAAACATACACATTTTGAGTGTAAATTCAAGAAATATACATACCAGAAATGTACATCAAAAGATACACATTTTCAGTGTACATTCAACAAATATACATCAAAAAATATACATTTTCATTGTATATACCAGAAATGTACATCAAAACATACACATTTTCATTGTACATTCAAGAAATGTACATCAAAACTTACAGATTTTCAGTGTACATTCAAGAAATATACATCAAAACATACACATTTTCAGGATACATTCAAGAAATATACATCAAAACATACACATTTTCATTGTACATTCAAGAAATGTACAAAAAACATACACATTTCCATTCTACACTCAAGAAATGTACATCAAAACTTACACATTTTATTTGTACACTCAAGAAATGTATATCAAAACATACACATTTATGTTTGTACACTCAAGAAATGTACATAAAAACTTACACATTTTCATTGTATATACAAGAATTGTACATCAAAACATACACATTTTCATGGTATATACAAGAAATGTACATCAAAACATACACATTTTCATTGTACATTCAAGAAATGTACATCAAAACATACACATTTTCATTGTATATACCAGAAATGTACATCAAAACATACACATTTTCATTGTACATTCAAGAAATTTACATCAAAACATACACATTTTGAGTGTACATTCAGGAAGTATACATCAAAACATACACATTTTCATTGTATATACCAGAATGTACATCAAAACATACACATTTTCATTGTATATACCAGAAATGTACATCAAAACATACACATTTTCATTGTACATTCAAGAAATGTACATCAAAACATACACATTTTCATTGCACACTCAAGAAATATACATCAAAACATACACATTTTCAGGGTACATTCAAAAAATATACATCAAAACATACACATTTTCATTGTATATACAAGAAATGGACATCAAAACATACACATTTTCATCGTACACTCAAGAAATGTACATAAAAACATACACATTTTCATTGTACATTCAAGAAATGTACATCAAAACATACACATTTTCAGTGTACATTCAAGAAATGTACATCTAAAACATACACATTTTGAGTGTCTATTCAAGAAATATACATCAAAACATACACATTTTCATTGTATATACCAGAAATGTACATCAAAACATACACATTTTTTTTGTACATTCAAGAAATGTACATCAAAACATACACATTTTCATTGTATATACCAGAAATGTACATCAAAACATACACATCTTCATTGTATATACAAGAAATGTACACCAAAACATACACATTTTCATTGTATATACAAGAAGTGTACACCAAAACATACACATTTTCAGTGTAAATTCAAGAAATATACATCAAAACATACACATTTTCATTTTACATACCAGAAATGTACATCAAAACATACACATTTTCAGTGTACATTCAAGAAATATACATCAAAACATACACATTTTCATTGTATATACCAGAAATGTACATCAAAACATACACATTTTCATTGTACATTCAAGAAATGTACATCAAAACATACACATTTTCAGTGTACATTCAAGAAATATACATCAAAACATACACATTTTCAGGATACATTCAAGAAATATACATCAAAACATACACATTTTCATTGTACATTCAAGAAATGTACATCAAAACATACACATTTCCATTGTACACTCAAGAAATGTACATCAAAACTTACACATTTTGTTTGTACACTCAAGAAATGTATATCAAAACATACACATTTATGTTTGTACACTCAAGAAATGTACATAAAAAACTTACACATTTTCATTGTATATACAAGAAATGTACATCAAAACATACACATTTTCATTGTACATTCAAGAAATGTACATCAAAACATACACATTTTCATTGTATATACCAGAAATGTACATCAAAACATACACATTTTCATTGTACATTCAAGAAATGTACATCAAAACATACACATTTTGAGTGTACATTCAAGAAGTATACATCAAAACATACACATTTTCATTGTATATACCAGAAATGTACATCAAAACATACACGTTTTCATTGTATGTACCAGAAATGTACATCAAAACATACACATTTTCATTGTACATTCAAGAAATATACATCAAAACATGCACATTTTCATTGCACATTACAGAAATATACATCAAAACATACACATTTTCAGTGTACATTCAAGAAATGTACATCAAAACATACACATTTTCATTGTATATACCAGAAATGTACATCAAAACATACACATTTTATTGTATATACAAGAAATGTACACCAAAACATACACATTTTCATTGTATATACAAGAAATGTACACCAAAACATACACATTTTCATTGTACATTCAAGAAATGTATATCAAAACATACACATTTTCAGTGCACATTCAAGAAATGTACATCAAAACATACACATTTTCATTGTACATTCAAGAAATGTACATCAAAACATACTCATTTTCAGTGTACATTCAAGAAATGTACATCAAAATATACACATTTTCAGTGTACAATCAAGTAATGTACATCTAAGACATACACATTTTGAGTGTACATTCAAGATTTATACGTCAAAACATACACATTTTCATTGTATATACCAGAAACGTACATCAAAACATACACATTTTCAGTGTACCTTCAAGAAATATACATCAAAACATACACATTTTCAGGGTACATTCAAGAAATATACATCAAAACATACACATTTTCATTGTATGTACAAGAAATGGACTTCAAAACATACACATTTGGAGTGTAAATTAAAGAAATATGCTTCAAGATATACACATTTTCATTGTACATACCAGAAATGTACATCAAAACATACACATTTTCAGTGTACATTCAAGAAATATACATCAAAACATACACATTTTCATTGTATATACCAGAAATGTACATCAAAACATACACATTTTCATTGTATATACCAGAAATGTACATCAAAACATACACATTTTGACTGTACATTCTAGAAATATAGATCAAAACATACACATTTTCATTGTATATACCAGAAATGCACATCAAAACATACACATTTTCATTGTACATTCAAGAACTGTACATCAAAACATACACATTTTCAGCGTACATTCAAGAAATGTACATCAAAACATACACATTTGCAGTGTACATTCAAGAAATGTACATCAAAACATACACATTTTCATTGTACATACCAGAAATGTACATCAATACATACACATTTTCAGTGTACATTCAAGAAATATACATCAAAACATACACATTTTCAATGTGTATACCAGAAATGTACATCAAAACATACACATTTTCATTGTATATACCAGAAATGTACATCAAAACATACACATTTTGACTGTACATTCTAGAAATATACATCAAAACATACACATTTTCATTGTATATACCAGAAATGCACATCAAAACATACACATTTTCATTGTACATTCAAGAACTGTACATGAAAACATACACATTTTCAGTGTACATTCAAGAAATGTACATCAAAACTGACACATTTTCAGTGTACATTCAAGAAATGTACATCAAAACATACACATTTTCATTGTCCATACCAGAAATGTACATCAAAACATACACATTTTCAGTGTACATTCAAGAAATATACATCAAAACATACACATTTTCAGGATACATTCAAGAAATATACATCAAAACATACACATTTTCATTGTATATACAAGAAATGTACATCAAAACATACACATTTTGAGTGTAAATTCAAGAAATATACATACCAGAAATGTACATCAAAAGATACACATTTTCAGTGTACATTCAAAAAATATACATCAAAAAATATACATTTTCATTGTATATACCAGAAATGTACATCAAAACATACACATTTTCATTGTACATTCAAGAAATGTACATCAAAACTTACAGATTTTCAGTGTACATTCAAGAAATATACATCAAAACATACACATTTTCAGGATACATTCAAGAAATAGACATCAAAACATACACATTTTCATTGTACATTCAAGAAATGTACAAAAAACATACACATTTCCATTCTACACTCAAGAAATGTACATCAAAACTTACACATTTTATTTGTACACTCAAGAAATGTATATCAAAACATACACATTTATGTTTGTACACTCAAGAAATGTACATAAAAACTTACACATTTTCATTGTATATACAAGAATTGTACATCAAAACATACACATTTTCATGGTATATACAAGAAATGTACATCAAAACATACACATTTTCATTGTACATTCAAGAAATGTACATCAAAACATACACATTTTCATTGTATATACCAGAAATGTACATCAAAACATACACATTTTCATTGTACATTCAAGAAATTTACATCAAAACATACACATTTTGAGTGTACATTCAAGAAGTATACATCAAAACATACACATTTTCATTGTATATACCAGAATGTACATCAAAACATACACATTTTCATTGTATATACCAGAAATGTACATCAAAACATACACATTTTCATTGTACATTCAAGAAATGTACATCAAAACATACACATTTTCATTGCACACTCAAGAAATATACATCAAAACATACACATTTTCAGGGTACATTCAAAAAATATACATCAAAACATACACATTTTCATTGTATATACAAGAAATGGACATCAAAACATACACATTTTCATCGTACACTCAAGAAATGTACATAAAAACATACACATTTTCATTGTACATTCAAGAAATGTACATCAAAACATACACATTTTCAGTGTACATTCAAGAAATGTACATCTAAAACATACACATTTTGAGTGTCTATTCAAGAAATATACATCAAAACATACACATTTTCATTGTATATACCAGAAATGTACATCAAAACATACACATTTTTTTTGTACATTCAAGAAATGTACATCAAAACATACACATTTTCATTGTATATACCAGAAATGTACATCAAAACATACACATCTTCATTGTATATACAAGAAATGTACACCAAAACATACACATTTTCATTGTATATACAAGAAGTGTACACCAAAACATACACATTTTCATTGTACATTCAAGAAATGTATATCAAAACATACACATTTTCATTGTACATACCAGAAATGTACATCAAAACATACACCTGTTCAGTGTAAATTCAAGAAATATACATCAAAACTTACACATTTTCATTGTATATACCAGAAATGTACATCAAAACATACACATTTTCATTGTATATACCAGAAATGTACATCAAAACATACACATTTTGAGTGTACATTCTAGAAATATACATCAAAACACACACATTTTCATTGTATGTACCAGAAATGCACATCAAAACATACACATTTTCATTGTACATTCAAGAACTGTACATCAAAACATACACATTTTCAGCGTACATTCAAGAAATGTACATCAAAACATACACATTTTCAGTGTACATTCAAGAAATGTACATCAAAACATACACATTTTCATTAACATACCAGAAATGTATATCAAAACCTACACATTTTCAGTGTACATTCAAGAAATATACATCAAAACATACACATTTTCAGGATACATTCAGGAAATATACATCAAAACATACACATTTTCATTGTATATACAAGAAATGTAGATCAAAACATACACATTTTGAGTGTAAATTCAAGAAATATACATCAAAACATACACACTTTCATTGTACATACCAGAAATGTACATCAAAACATACACATTTTCAGTGTACATTCAAGAAATATACATCAAAACATACACATTTTCATTGTATATACCAGAAATGTACATCAAAACATACACATTATCATTGTATATACCAGAAATGTACATCAAAACATACACATTTTGACTGTACATTCTAGAAATATACATCAAAACATACACATTTTCATTGTATATACCAGAAATGCACATCAAAACATACACATTTTCATTGTACATTCAAGAACTGTACATCAAAACATACACATTTTCGGTGTACATTCAAGAAATGTACATCAAAACTGACACATTTTCAGTGTACATTCAAGAAATGTACATCAAAACATACACATTTTCATTGTACATACCAGAAATTTACATCAAAACATACACATTTTCAGTGTACATTCAAGAAATATACATCAAGACATACACATTTTCAGGATACATTCAAGAAATATACTTCAAAACATAAACATTTTCATTGTATATACAAGAAATGTACATCAAAACATACACATTTTGAGTGTAAATTCAAGAAATATACATACCAGAAATGTACATCAAAACATACACATTTTCAGTGTATTTTCAACAAATATACATCAAAAAATATACATTTTCATTGTATATACCAGAAATGTACATCAAAACATACACACTTTCATTGTACATTCAAGAAATGTACATCAAAACTTACACATTTTCAGTGTACATTCAAGGAATATACATCAAAACATACACATTTTCAGGATACATTCAAGAAATATACATCAAAACATACACATTTTCATTGTACATTCAAGAAATGTACAAAAAACATACACATTTCCATTGTACACTCAAGAAATGTACATCAAAACTTACACATTTTATTTGTACACTCAAGATATGTATATCAAAACATACACATTTATGTTTGTACGCTCAAGAAATGTACATAAAAACTTACACATCTTCATTGTATATACAAGAATTGTACATCAAAACATACACATTTTCATGGTATATACAAGAAATGTACATCAAAACATACACATTTTCATTGTATATACTAGAAATGTACATCAAAACATACACATTTTCATTGTACATTCAAGAAATTTACATCAAAACATAGACATTTTGAGTGTACATTCAAGAAGTATACATCAAAACATACACATTTTCATTGTATATACCAGAATGTACATCAAAACATACACATTTTCATTGTATATACCAGAAATGTACATCAAAACATACACATTTTCATTGTACATTCAAGAAATATACATCAAAACATACACATTTTCAGTGTACATTCAAGAAATGTACATCAAAACATACTTATTTTCATTGTATATACAAGAAATGTACATCAAAACATACACATTTTCATTGTATATACAAGAAATGTACACCAAAACATACACATTTTCATTGTACATTCAAGAAATGTATATCAAAACATACACATTTTCAGTGTACATTCAAGAAATGTACATCAAAACATACACATTTTGAGTGTACAATCAAGAAATGTACATCTAAGACATACACATTTTGAGTGTACATTCAAGAAATATACATCAAAACATACACATTTTCATTGTATATACCAGAAATGTACATCAAAACATACACATTTTATTGTACATACAAGAAACGTACGTCAAAACATACACATTTTCAGTGTACCTTCAAGAAATATACATCAAACCAAACACATTTTCAGGGTACATTCAATAAATATACATCAAAACATACACATTTTCATTGTATATACAAGAAATGGACATCAAAACATACACATTTTCATTGTACATTCAAGAAATGTACATCAAAACATACACATTTTCATTGTACATTCAAGAAACGTACATCAAAACATACACATTTTCAGTGTACCTTCAAGAAATATACATCAAAACATACACATTTTCAGGGTACATTCAAGAAATATACATCAAAACATACACATTTTCATTGTATATACAAGAAATGGACATCAAAACATACACATTTTCAGTGTACATTCAAGAAATGTACATCTAAAACATACACATTTTGAGTGTCTATTCAAGAAATATACATCAAAACATCCACATTTTCATTGTATATACCAGAAATGTACATCAAAACATACACATTTTCATTGTACATTCAAGAAATGTACATCAAAACATACACATTTTCAGTGTACATTCAAGAAATATACATCAAAACATACTTTCAGGATACATTCAAGAAATATACATCAAAACATACATATTTTCATTGTATATACAAGAAATGTACATCAAAACATACACATTTTGAGTGTAAATTCAAGAAATATACATCAAAAAATACACATTTTCATTGTACATACCAGAAATGTACTTCAAAACATACACACTTTCAGTGCACATTCAAGAAATATACATCAAAACATACACATTTTCATTGTATATACCAGAAATGTAAATCAAAACATACACATTTTCATTGTATATACCAGAAGTGTACATCAAAACATACAAATTTTGATTGTACATTCTAGAAATATACATCAAAACATACACATTTTCATTGTATATACCAGAAATGCACTTCAAAACATACACATTTTCATTGTACATTCAAGAACTGCACATCAAAACATACACATTTTCAGTGTACATTCAAGAAATGTACATAAAATCATACACATTTTCATTGTATATACAAGAAATGTACATCAAAACATACACATTTTCATTGTATATACAAGAAATGTATATCAAAACATACACATTTTCAGTGTACATTCAAGAAATGTACATCAAAACATACACATTTTCAATGTATACTCAAGAAATGTACATCAAAACATACGCATTTTCAGTGTACATTCAAGAAATGTACATCAAAACATACACATTTTCATTGTATATACAAGAAATGTATATCAAAACATACTCATTTTCAGTGTACATTCAAGAAATGTACATCAAAACATACACATTTTCATTGTATATAAGAGAAATGTACATCAAAACATACACATTTTCAGTGTATATACAAGAAATGTATATCAAAACATACACATTTTCAGTGTACATTCAAGAAATGTACATCAAAACATACACATTTTCAACGTATATTCAAGAAATGTACATCAAAACATACCCATTTTCAGTGTACATTCAAGAAATGTACATCAAAACATGCACATTTTCATTGTATATACAAGAAATGTATATCAAAACATACTCATTTTCAGTGTACATTCAAGAAATGTACATCAAAACATACACATTTTCATTGTATATACAAGAAATGTACATCAAAACATACACATTTTCAGTGTACATTCAAGAAATGTACATCGAAACAAACACATTTTCATTGTACATTCAAGAAATATATATCAAAACATACACATTTTCAGTGTACATTCAAGAAATGTACATCAAAACATACATATCTTCATTGTACACTAAAGAATTGTACATCAAAACATACACAATTTCAGTGTACATTCAAGAAATGTACAACAAAACATACAAATTTTCATTGTACATTCAAGAAATGTACATCAAAACATACACATTTTCATTAAACACTCAAGAAGTGTACATCAAAAGATACACATTTTCATTGTACATTCAAGAAATGTATATCAAAACATACACATTTTCATTGTACATTCAAGAAATGTACATCAAAACATACACATTTTCATTGTACATTCAAGAAATGTACATCAAAACATACACATTTTCATTGTACATTCAAGAAATGTACATCAAAAGATACACATTTTCATTGTACACTCAAGAAATGTACATCAAAACATACACAATTTCATTGTATACTCAAGAAATGTACATCTAAACATACACATTTTCAGTGTACATTCAAGAAATGTACATCATAACATACACATTTTCATTGTATATACCAGAAATGTACATCTAAGCATACACATTTTCATTGTACATTCAAGAAATGTACATCAAAACATACACATTTTCAGTGTACATTCAAGAAATGTACATCAAAACATACACATTTTCATTGTATATACTAAAAATGTACATCAAAACATACACATTTTCATTGTATATACAAGAAATGTACACCAAAACAAACAATTTTTCATTGTATATACAAGAATTGTACATCAAAACATACACATTTTCATTGTATATACAAGAAGTGTACATCAAAACATACACATTTTCATTGTGCATTCTAGAAATGTACATCAAAACATACACATTTTCATTGTATATACAAGAAATGTACACCAAAACATACACATTTTCATTGTACATTCAAGAAATGTATATCAAAACATACACATTTTCAGTGTACATTCAAGAAATGTACATCAAAACATACACATTTTCATTGTACATTCAAGAAATGTACATCAACAGATACTCATTTTCAGTGTACATTCAAGAAATGTACATCAAAATATACACATTTTGAGTGTACAATCAAGAAATGTACATCTAAGACATACACATTTTGAGTGTACATTCAAGAAATATACATCAAAACATACACATTTTCATTGTATATACCAGAAATGTACATCAAAACATACACATTCTATTGTACATACAAGAAACGTACGTCAAAACATACACATTTTCAGTGTACCTTCAAGAAATATACATCAAAACAAACACATTTTCAGGGTACATTCAATAAATATACATCAAAACATACACATTTTCATTGTATATACAAGAAATGGACATCAAAACATACACATTTTCATTGTACATTCAAGAAATGTACATCAAAACATACACATTTTCATTGTACATTCAAGAAACGTACATCAAAACATACACATTTTCAGTGTACCTTCAAGAAATATACATCAAAACATACACATTTTCAGGGTACATTCAAGAAATATACATCAAAACATACACATTTTCATTGTATATACAAGAAATGGACATCAAAACATACACATTTTCATCGTACACTCAAGAAATGTACATAAAAACATACACATTTTCATTGTACATTCAAGAAATGTACATCAAAACATACACATTTTCAGTGTACATTCAAGAAATGTACATCTAAAACATACACATTTTGAGTGTCTATTCAAGAAATATACATCAAAACATCCACATTTTCATTGTATATACCAGAAATGTACATCAAAACATACACATTTTCATTGTACATTCAAGAAATGTACATCAAAACATACACATTTTCAGTGTACATTCAAGAAATATACATCAAAACATACACACTTTCAGGATACATTCAAGAAATATACATCAAAACATACATATTTTCATTGTATATACAAGAAATGTACATCAAAACATACACATTTTGAGTGTAAATTCAAGAAATATACATCAAAAAATACACATTTTCATTGTACATACCAGAAATGTACTTCAAAACATACACACTTTCAGTGCACATTCAAGAAATATACATCAAAACATACACATTTTCATTGTATATACCAGAAATGTAAATCAAAACATACACATTTTCATTGTATATACCAGAAGTGTACATCAAAACATACAAATTTTGATTGTACATTCTAGAAATATACATCAAAACATACACATTTTCATTGTATATACCAGAAATGCACTTCAAAACATACACATTTTCATTGTACATTCAAGAACTCCACATCAAAACATACACATTTTCAGTGTACATTCAAGAAATGTACATAAAATCATACACATTTTCATTGTATATACAAGAAATGTACATCAAAACATACACATTTTCATTGTATATACAAGAAATGTATATCAAAACATACACATTTTCAGTGTACATTCAAGAAATGTACATCAAAACATACACATTTTCAATGTATACTCAAGAAATGTACATCAAAACATACGCATTTTCAGTGTACATTCAAGAAATGTACATCAAAACATACACATTTTCATTGTATATACAAGAAATGTATATCAAAACATACTCATTTTCAGTGTACATTCAAGAAATGTACATCAAAACATACACATTTTCATTGTATATACAAGAAATGTACATCAAAACATACACATTTTCAGTGTATATACAAGAAATGTATATCAAAACATACACATTTTCAGTGTACATTCAAGAAATGTACATCAAAACATACACATTTTCAACGTATATTCAAGAAATGTACATCAAAACATACCCATTTTCAGTGTACATTCAAGAAATGTACATCAAAACA
This sequence comes from Tenodera sinensis, assembly GCA_030765045.1. Lineage (NCBI taxonomy): Eukaryota > Metazoa > Arthropoda > Insecta > Mantodea > Mantidae > Tenodera > Tenodera sinensis. Next base: position 108,414,434 of record CM060970.1, on the reverse strand, counting down.
TGCACATTTTCATTGTATATACAAGAAATGTATATCAAAACATACTCATTTTCAGTGTACATTCAAGAAATGTGCATCAAAACATACACATTTTCATTGTATATACAAGAAATGTACATCAAAACATACACATTTTCAGTGTACATTCAAGAAATGTACATCGAAACATACACATTTTCATTGTACATTCAAGAAATATATATCAAAACATACACATTTTCAGTGTACATTCAAGAAATGTACATCAAAACATACATATCTTCATTGTACACTAAAGAATTGTACATCAAAACATACACAATTTCAGTGTACATTCAAGAAATGTACAACAAAACATACAAATTTTCATTGTACATTCAAGAAATGTACATCAAAACATACACATTTTCATTAAACACTCAAGAAGTGTACATCAAAAGATACACATTTTCATTGTACATTCAAGAAATGTATATCAAAACATACACATTTTCATTGTACATTCAAGAAATGTACATCAAAACATACACATTTTCATTGTACATTCAAGAAATGTACATCAAAACATACACATTTTCATTGTACATTCAAGAAATGTACATCAAAAGATACACATTTTCATTGTACACTCAAGAAATGTACATCAAAACATACACATTTTCATTGTATACTCAAGAAATGTACATCTAAACATACACATTTTCAGTGTACATTCAAGAAATGTACATCATAACATACACATTTTCATTGTATATACCAGAAATGTACATCTAAGCATACACATTTTCATTGTACATTCAAGAAATGTACATCAAAACATACACATTTTCAGTGTACATTCAAGAAATGTACATCAAAACATACACATTTTCATTGTATATACTAAAAATGTACATCAAAACATACACATTTTCATTGTATATACAAGAAATGTACACCAAAACAAACAATTTTTCATTGTATATACAAGAATTGTACATCAAAACATACACATTTTCATTGTATATACAAGAAGTGTACATCAAAACATACACATTTTCATTGTGCATTCAAGAAATGTACATCAAAGCATACACATTTTCATTGTATATACAAGAAATGTACATCAAAACATACACATTTTCATTGTACATTCAAGAAATGTACATCAAAACATACACATTTTGAGTGTACATTCAAGAAGTATACATCAAAACATACACATTTTCATTGTATATACCAGAAATGTATATCAAAACATACACATTTTCATTGTATATACCAGAAATGTACATCAAAACATACACATTTACATTGTACATTCAAGAAATGTACATCAAAACATACACATTTTCATTGCACATTCAAGAAATATACATCAAAACATACACATTTTCAGTGTACATTCAAGAAATGTACATCAAAACGTACACATTTTCATTGTATATACCAGAAATGTACATCAAAACATACACATTTTCATTGTATATACAAGAAATGTACACCAAAACATACACATTTTCATTGTATATACAAGAAATGTACACCAAAACCTACACATTTTCATTGTACATTCAAGGAATGTGTATCAAAACATACACATTTTCAGTGTACATTCAGGAAATGTACATCAAAACATACACATTTTCATTGTACATTCAAGAAATGTACATCTAAGGCATACATATTTTGAGTGTACATTCAAGAAATATACATCAAAACATACACATTTTCATTGTATATACCAGAAATGTACATCAAAGCATACACATTTTCATTGTACATTCAGGAAACGTACATCAAAACATACACATTTTCAGTGTACCTTCAAGAAATATACATCAAAACATACACATTCTCAGGGTACATTCAAGAAATATACATCAAAACATACACAATTTTCATTCTATATACCAGAAATGTAGATCAGCAACATACACATTTTCATTGTACATTCAAGAAATGTACGTCAAAACATACACATTTTGAGTGTACATTCAAGAAATATACATTAAAGCATACACATTTTCATTGTATATACCAGAAATGTACATCATAACATACACATTTTCATTGTACATTCAAGAAATGTACATCAAAACATACACATTTTGAGTGTACATTCAAGAAATATAAATCAAAACATACACATTTTCATTGTATATACCAGAAATGTACATCAAAGCATACACACTTTCATTGTACATTCAAGAAATGTACATCAAAACATACACATTTTGAGTGTACATTCAAGAAATATACATCAAAAGATACACATTTTCATTGTATATACCAGAAATGTACATTAAAACATACACATTTTGACTTTACATTCTAGAAATATACATCAAAGCATACACATTTTCATTGTGTATACCAGAAATGCACATCAAAGCATACACATTTTCAGTGTACATTCAAGAAATGTATATCAAAGCATACACATTTTCATTGTATATACAAGAAATGTACATCAAAACATACACATTTTCATTGTATATGCAAGAAATGTATATCAAAACATACACATTTTCAGTGTACATTCAAGAAATGTACATCAAAACATACACATTTTCATTGTATACTCAAGAAATGTACATCAAAACATACACATTTTCAGTGTACGTTCAAGAAATGTACATCAAAACATACACATTTTCATTGTATATACAAGAAATGTATATCAAAACACACTCATTTTCAGTGTACATTCAAGAAATGTACATCAAAATATACACATTTTCATTGTATAATCAAGAAAAGTACACCAAAACATACACATTTTCATTCTACATTCAAGAAATGTATATCAAAACATACACATTTTCAGTGTACATTCAAGAAATGTACATCAAAACATACACATTTTCATTGTACATTCAAGAAATGCACATCAAAACATACTCATTTTCAGTGTACATTCAAGAAATGTACATCAAAATATACACATTTTCAGTGTACAATCAAGAAATGTAATTCTAAGATATACACATTTTGAGTGTACATTCAAGAAATATACATCAAAACATACACATTTTCATTGTATATACCAGAAATGTACATCAAAACATACACATTTTCATTGTACATTCAAGAAACGTACATCAAAACATACACATTTTCAGTGTACCTTCAAGAAGAATACATCCAAACATACACATTTTCAGGGTACATTCAAGAAATATACATCAAAACATACACATTTGCATTGTATATACAAGAAATGGACATCAAAACATACACATTTTCATCGTACACTCTAGAAATGTACATCAAAACATACACATTTTCATTGTACATTCAAGAAATGTACATCAAAACATACACATTTTCAGTGTACATTCAAGAAATGTACATCTAAAACATACACATTTTGAGTGTACATTCAAGAAATATACATCAAAACATACACATTTTCATTGTATATACCAGAAATGTACATCAAAACATACACATTTTCACTGTACATTCAAGAAATGTACATCATAACATACACATTTTCAGTGTACATTCAAGAAATATACATCAAAACATACACATTTTCAGGATACATTCAAGAAATATACATCAAAACATACACATTTTCATTGTATATACCAGAAATGTACATCAAAACATACACATTTTGACTGTACATTCTAGAAATATACATCAAAACATACACATTTTCACTGTATATACCAGAAATGCACATCAAAACATACACATTTTCATTGTACATTCAAGAACTGTACATCAAAACATACACATTTTCAGTGTACATTCAAGAAATGTACATCAAAACATACACATTTTCATTGTACATACCAGAAATGTACATCAAAACATACACATTTTCAGTGTACATTCAAGAAATGTACATCATAACATACACATTTTCAGTGTACATTCAAGAAATATACATCAAAACATACACATTTTCAGGATACATTCAAGAAATATACATCAAAACATACACATTTTCATTGTATATACCAGAAATGTACATCAAAACATACACATTTTGACTGTACATTCTAGAAATATACATCAAAACATACACATTTTCACTGTATATACCAGAAATGCACATCAAAACATACACATTTTCATTGTACATTCAAGAACTGTACATCAAAACATACACATTTTCAGTGTACATTCAAGAAATGTACATCAAAACATACACATTTTCAGTGTACATTCAAGAAATGTACATCAAAACATACACATTTTCATTGTACATACCAGAAATGTACATCAAAACATACACATTTTCAGTGTACATTCAAGAAATATACATCAAAACATACACATTTTCAGGGTACATTCAAGAAATATACATCAAAACATACACATTTTCACTGTATATACAAGAAGTGTACATCAAAACATACACATTTTGAGTGTAAATTCAAGAAATATACATCAAAACATACACATTTTCATTGTACATTCAAGAAATGTACATCAAAACATACACATTTTGAGTGTACATTCAAGAAGTATACATCAAAACATACACATTTTCATTGTATATACCAGAAATGTACATCAAAACATACACATTTTCATTGTATATACCAGAAATGTACATCAAAACATACACATTTTCATTGTACATTCAAGAAATGTACATCAAAACATACACATTTTCATTGCACATTCAAGATATATACATCAAAACATACACATTTTCAGTGTACATTCAAGAAATGTACATCAAAACGTACACATTTTCATTGTATATACCAGAAATGTACATCAAAACATACACATTTTCATTGTATATACAAGAAATGTACACCAAAACATACACATTTTCATTGTATATACAAGAAATGTACACCAAAACCTACACATTTTCACTGTACATTCAAGGAAAGTATATCAAAACATACACATTTTCAGTGTACATTCAGGAAATGTACATCAAAACATACACATTTTCATTGTACATGCAAGAAATGTACATCTAAGACATACATATTTTAAGTGTACATTCAAGAAATATACATCAAAACATACACATTTTCATTGTATATACCAGAAATGTACATCAAAACATACACATTTTCATTGTACATTCAAGAAACGTACATCAAAACATACACATTTTCAGTGTACCTTCAAGAAATATACATCAAAACATACACATTCTCAGGGTACATTCAAGAAATATACATCAAAACATACACAATTTTCATTCTATATACCAGAAATGTACATCAAAACATATACATTTTCATTGTACATTCAAGAAATGTACGTCAAAACATACACATTTTGAGTGTACATTCAAGAAATATACATTAAAGCATACACATTTTCATTGTATATACCAGAAATGTACACCATAACATACACATTTTCATTGTACATTCAAGAAATGTACATCAAAACATACACATTTTGAGTGTACATTCAAGAAATATACATCAAAACATACACATTTTCATTGTATATACCAGAAATGTACATCAAAGGATACACACTTTCATTGTACATTCAAGAAATGTACATCAAAACATACACATTTTGAGTGTACATTCAAGAAATATACATCAAAAGATACACATTTTCATTGTATATACCAGAAATGTACATCAAAACATACACATTTTGACTTTACATTCTAGAAATATTCATCAAAGCATACACATTTTCATTGTGTATACCAGAAATGCACATCAAAACATACACATTTTCAGTGTACATTCAAGAAATGTATATCAAAGCATACACATTTTCATTGTATATACAAGAAATGTACATCAAAACATACACATTTTCATTGTATATACAAGAAATGTATATCAAAACATACACATTTTCAGTGTACATTCAAGAAATGTACATCAAAACATACACATTTTCATTGTATACTCAAGAAATGTACATCAAAACATACACATTTTCAGTGTGCTTTCAAGAAATGTACATCAAAACATACACATTTTCATTGTATATACAAGAAATGTATATCAAACAAACTCATTTTCAGTGTACATTCAAGAAATGTACATCAAAATATACACATTTTCATTGTATAATCAAGAAAAGTACACCAAAACATACACATTTTCATTCTACATTCAAGAAATGTATATCAAAACATACACATTTTCAGTGTACATTCAAGAAATGTACATCAAAACATACTCATTTTCAGTGTACATTCAAGAAATGTACATCAAAATATACACATTTTCAGTGTACAATCAAGAAATGTACATCTAAGATATACACATTTTGAGTGTACATTCAAGAAATATACATCAAAACATACACATTTTCATTGTATATACCAGAAATGTACATCAAAACATACACATTTTCATTGTACATTCAAGAAACGTACATCAAAACATACACATTTTCAGTGTACCTTCAAGAAGTATACATCAAAACATACACATTTTGAGGGTACATTCAAGAAATATACATCAAAACATACACATTTGCATTGTATATACAAGAAATGGACTTCAAAACATACACATTTTGAGTGTAAATTCAAGAAATATACTTCAAAATATACACATTTTCATTGTACATACCAGAAATGTACATCAAAACATACACATTTTCAGTGTAAATTCAAGAAATATACATCAAAACATACACATTTTCATTGTATATACCAGAAATGTACATCAAAACATACACATTTTCATTGTATATACCAGAAATGTACATCAAAACATACACATTTTGACTGTACATTCTAGAAATATACATCAAAACATACACATTTTCATTGTATATACCAGAAATGCACATCAAAACATACACATTTTCATTGTACATTCAAGAACTGTACATCAAAACATACACATTTTCAGCGTACATTCAAGCAATGTACATCAAAACATACACATTTTCATTGAACATACCAGAAATGTATATCAAAACATACACATTTTCAGTGTACATTCAAGAAATATACATCAAAACATACACATTTTCAGGATACATTCAGGAAATATACATCAAAACATACACATTTTCATTGTATATACAAGAAATGTAGATCAAAACATACACATTTTGAGTGTAAATTCAAGAAATATACATCAAAACATACACATTTTCATTGTATATACTAAAAATGTACATCAAAACATACACATTTTCATTGTATATACAAGAAATGTACACCAAAACAAATAATTTTTCATTGTATATACAAGAATTGTACATCAAAACATACACATTTTCATTGTATATACAAGAAATGTACATCAAAACATACACATTTTCATTGTGCATTCAAGAAATGTACATCAAAACATACACATTTTCATTGTATATACAAGAAATGTACATCAAAACATACACATTTTCATTGTACATTCAAGAAATGTACATCAATACATACACATTTTGAGTGTACATTCAAGAAGTATACATCAAAACATACACATTTTCATTGTATATACCAGAAATGTACATCAAAACATACACATTTTCATTGTATATACCAGAAATGTACATCAAAACATACACATTTTCATTGTACATTCAAGAAATGTACATCAAAACATACACATTTTCATTGCACATTCAAGAAATATACATCAAAACATACACATTTTCAGTGTACATTCAAGAAATATACATCAAAACATACACATTTTCATTGTATATACCAGAAATGTACATCAAAACATACACATTTTCATTGTACATTCAAGAAACGTACATCAAAACATACACATTTTCAGTGTACCTTCAAGAAGAATACATCCAAACATACACATTTTCAGGGTACATTCAAGAAATATACATCAAAACATACACATTTGCATTGTATATACAAGAAATGGACATCAAAACATACACATTTTTATCGTACACTCTAGAAATGTACATCAAAACATACACATTTTCATTTTACATTCAAGAAATGTACATCAAAACATACACATTTTCAGTGTACATTCAAAAATGTACATCTAAAACATACACATTTTGAGTGTACATTCAAGAAATATACATCAAAACATACACATTTTCATTGTATATACCAGAAATTTACATCAAAACATACACATTTTCACTGTACATTCAAGAAATGTACATCATAACATACACATTTTCAGTGTACATTCAAGAAATATACATCAAAGCATACACATTTTCAGGATACATTCAAGAAATATACATCAAAACATACACATTTTCATTGTATATACCAGAAATGTACATCAAAACATACACATTTTGACTGTACATTCTAGAAATATACATCAAAACATACACATTTTCACTGTATATACCAGAAATGCACATCAAAACATACACATTTTCATTGTACATTCAAGAACTGTACATCAAAACATACACATTTTCAGTGTACATTCAAGAAATGTACATCAAAACATACACATTTTCAGTGTACATTCAAGAAATGTACATCAAAACATACACATTTTCATTGTACATACCAGAAATGTACATCAAAACATACACATTTTCAGTGTACATTCAAGAAATATACATCAAAACATACACATTTTCAGGATACATTCAAGAAATATACATCAAAACATACACATTTTCATTGTATATACAAGAAATGTACATTAAAACATACACATTTTGAGTGTAAATTCAAGAAATATACATCAAAACATACACATTTTCATTGTACATTCAAGAAATTTACATCAAAACATACACATTTTGAGTGTACATTCAAGAAGTATACATCAAAACATACACATTTTCATTGTATATACCAGAAATGTACATCAAAACATACACATTTTCATTGTATATACCAGAAATGTACATCAAAACATACACATTTTCATTGTACATTCAAGAAATGTACATCAAAACATACACATTTTCATTGCACATTCAAGAAATATACATCAAAACATACACATTTTCAGTATACATTCAAGAAATGTACATCAAAACGTACACATTTTCATTGTATATACCAGAAATGTACATCAAAACATACACATTTTCATTGTATATACAAGAAATGTACACCAAAACATACACATTTTCATTGTATATACAAGAAATGTACACCAAAACCTACACATTTTCATTGTACATTCAAGGAATGTATATCAAAACATACACATTTTCAGTGTACATTCAGGAAATGTACATCAAAACATAGACATTTTCATTGTACATTCAAGAAATGTACATCTAAGACATACATATTTTGAGTGTACATTCAAGAAATATACATCAAAACATACACATTTTCATTGTATATACCAGAAATGTACATCAAAACATACACATTTTCATTGTACATTCAAGAAACGTACATCAAAACATACACATTTTCAGTGTACCTTCCAGAAATATACATCAAAACATACACATTCTCAGGGTACATTCAAGAAATATACATCAAAACATACACAATTTTCATTCTATATACCAGAAATGTACATCAAAACATATACATTTTCATTGTACATTCAAGAAATGTACGTCAAAACATACACATTTTGAGTGTACATTCAAGAAATATACATTAAAGCATACACATTTTCATTGTATATACCAGAAATGTACATCATAACATACACATTTTCATTGTACATTCAAGAAATGTACATCAAAACATACACATTTTGAGTGTACATTCAAGAAATATACATCAAAACATACACATTTTCATTGTATATACCAGAAATGTACATCAAAGCATACACACTTTCATTGTACATTCAAGAAATGTACATCAAAACATACACATTTTGAGTGTACATTCAAGAAATATACATCAAAAGATACACATTTTCATTGTATATACCAGAAATGTACATCAAAACATACACATTTTGACTTTACATTCTAGAAATATACATCAAAGCATACACATTTTCATTGTGTATACCAGAAATGCACATCAAAACATACACATTTTCAGTGTACATTCAAGAAATGTATATCAAAGCATACACATTTTCATTGTATATACAAGAAATGTACATCAAAACATACACATTTTCATTGTATATACAAGAAATGTATATCAAAACATACACATTTTCAGTGTACATTCAAGAAATGTACATCAAAACATACACATTTTCATTGTATACTCAAGAAATGTACATCAAAACATACACATTTTCATTGTATATACAAGAAATGTATATCAAAACAAACTCATTTTCAGTGTACATTCAAGCAATGTACATCAAAATATACACATTTTCATTGTATAATCAAGAAAAGTACACCAAAACATACACATTTTCAGTGTACATTCAAGAAATGTACATCAAAACATACACATTTTCATTGTACATTCAAGAAATGTACATCAAAACATACTCATTTTCAGTGTACATTCAAGAAATGTACATCAAAATATACACATTTTCAGTGTACAATCAAGGAATGTACATCTTAGATATACACATTTTGAGTGTACATTCAAGAAATATACATCAAAACATACACATTTTCATTGTATATACCAGAAATGTACATCAAAACATACACATTTTCATTGTACATTCAAGAAACGTACATCAAAACATACACATTTTCAGTGTACCTTCAAGAAGAATACATCCAAACATACACATTTTCAGGGTACATTCAAGAAATATACATCAAAACATACACATTTGCATTGTATATACAAGAAATGGACATCAAAACATACACATTTTTATCGTACACTCTAGAAATGTACATCAAAACATACACATTTTCATTTTACATTCAAGAAATGTACATCAAAACATACACATTTTCAGTGTACATTCAAAAATGTACATCTAAAACATACACATTTTGAGTGTACATTCAAGAAATATACATCAAAACATACACATTTTCATTGTATATACCAGAAATTTACATCAAAACATACACATTTTCACTGTACATTCAAGAAATGTACATCATAACATACACATTTTCAGTGTACATTCAAGAAATATACATCAAAGCATACACATTTTCAGGATACATTCAAGAAATATACATCAAAACATACACATTTTCATTGTATATACCAGAAATGTACATCAAAACATACACATTTTGACTGTACATTCTAGAAATATACATCAAAACATACACATTTTCACTGTATATACCAGAAATGCACATCAAAACATACACATTTTCATTGTACATTCAAGAACTGTACATCAAAACATACACATTTTCAGTGTACATTCAAGAAATGTACATCAAAACATACACATTTTCAGTGTACATTCAAGAAATGTACATCAAAACATACACATTTTCATTGTACATACCAGAAATGTACATCAAAACATACACATTTTCAGTGTACATTCAAGAAATATACATCAAAACATACACATTTTCAGGATACATTCAAGAAATATACATCAAAACATACACATTTTCATTGTATATACAAGAAATGTACATTAAAACATACACATTTTGAGTGTAAATTCAAGAAATATACATCAAAACATACACATTTTCATTGTACATTCAAGAAATTTACATCAAAACATACACATTTTGAGTGTACATTCAAGAAGTATACATCAAAACATACACATTTTCATTGTATATACCAGAAATGTACATCAAAACATACACATTTTCATTGTATATACCAGAAATGTACATCAAAACATACACATTTTCATTGTACATTCAAGAAATGTACATCAAAACATACACATTTTCATTGCACATTCAAGAAATATACATCAAAACATACACATTTTCAGTATACATTCAAGAAATCTACATCAAAACGTACACATTTTCATTGTATATACCAGAAATGTACATCAAAACATACACATTTTCATTGTATATACAAGAAATGTACACCAAAACATACACATTTTCATTGTATATACAAGAAATGTACACCAAAACCTACACATTTTCATTGTACATTCAAGGAATGTATATCAAAACATACACATTTTCAGTGTACATTCAGGAAATGTACATCAAAACATAGACATTTTCATTGTACATTCAAGAAATGTACATCTAAGACATACATATTTTGAGTGTACATTCAAGAAATATACATCAAAACATACACATTTTCATTGTATATACCAGAAATGTACATCAAAACATACACATTTTCATTGTACATTCAAGAAACGTACATCAAAACATACACATTTTCAGTGTACCTTCCAGAAATATACATCAAAACATACACATTCTCAGGGTACATTCAAGAAATATACATCAAAACATACACAATTTTCATTCTATATACCAGAAATGTACATCAAAACATATACATTTTCATTGTACATTCAAGAAATGTACGTCAAAACATACACATTTTGAGTGTACATTCAAGAAATATACATTAAAGCATACACATTTTCATTGTATATACCAGAAATGTACATCATAACATACACATTTTCATTGTACATTCAAGAAATGTACATCAAAACATACACATTTTGAGTGTACATTCAAGAAATATACATCAAAACATACACATTTTCATTGTATATACCAGAAATGTACATCAAAGCATACACACTTTCATTGTACATTCAAGAAATGTACATCAAAACATACACATTTTGAGTGTACATTCAAGAAATATACATCAAAAGATACACATTTTCATTGTATATACCAGAAATGTACATCAAAACATACACATTTTGACTTTACATTCTAGAAATATACATCAAAGCATACACATTTTCATTGTGTATACCAGAAATGCACATCAAAACATACACATTTTCAGTGTACATTCAAGAAATGTATATCAAAGCATACACATTTTCATTGTATATACAAGAAATGTACATCAAAACATACACATTTTCATTGTATATACAAGAAATGTATATCAAAACATACACATTTTCAGTGTACATTCAAGAAATGTACATCAAAACATACACATTTTCATTGTATACTCAAGAAATGTACATCAAAACATACACATTTTCAGTGTACGTTAAGAAATGTACATCAAAACATACACATTTTCATTGTATATACAAGAAATGTATATCAAAACAAACTCATTTTCAGTGTACATTCAAGCAATGTACATCAAAATATACACATTTTCATTGTATAATCAAGAAAAGTACACCAAAACATACACATTTTCAGTGTACATTCTAGAAATGTACATCAAAACATACACATTTTCATTGTACATTCAAGAAATGTACATCAAAACATACTCATTTTCAGTGTACATTCAAGAAATGTACATCAAAATATACACATTTTCAGTGTACAATCAAGGAATGTACATCTAAGATATACACATTTTGAGTGTACATTCAAGAAATATACATCAAAACATACACATTTTCATTGTATATACCAGAAATGTACATCAAAACATACACATTTTCATTGTACATTCAAGAAACGTACATCAAAACATACACATTTTCAGTGTACCTTCAAGAAGTATACATCCAAGCATACACATTTTCAGGGTACATTCAAGAAATATACATCAAAACATACACATTTGCATTGTATATACAAGAAATGGACTTCAAAACATACACATTTTGAGTGTAAATTCAAGAAATATACTTCAAAATATACACATTTTCATTGTACATACCAGAAATGTACATCAAAACATACACATTTTCGGTGTAAATTCAAGAAATATACATCAAAACATACACATTTTCATTGTATATACCAGAAATGTACATCAAAACATACACATTTTCATTGTATATACCAGAAATGTACATCAAAACATACACATTTTGACTGTACATTCTAGAAATATACATCAAAACATACACATTTTCACTGTATATACCAGAAATGCACATCAAAACATACACATTTTCATTGTACATTCAAGAACTGTACATCAAAACATACACATTTTCAGTGTACATTCAAGAAATGTACATCAAAACATACACATTTTCAGTGTACATTCAAGAAATGTACATCAAAACATACACATTTTCATTGTACATACCAGAAATGTACATCAAAACATACACATTTTCAGTGTACATTCAAGAAATATACATCAAAACATACACATTTTCAGGATACATTCAAGAAATATACATCAAAACATACACATTTTCATTGTATATACAAGAAATGTACATTAAAACATACACATTTTGAGTGTAAATTCAAGAAATATACATCAAAACATACACATTTTCATTGTACATTCAAGAAATTTACATCAAAACATACACATTTTGAGTGTACATTCAAGAAGTATACATCAAAACATACACATTTTCATTGTATATACCAGAAATGTACATCAAAACATACACATTTTCATTGTATATACCAGAAATGTACATCAAAACATACACATTTTCATTGTACATTCAAGAAATGTACATCAAAACATACACATTTTCATTGCACATTCAAGAAATATACATCAAAACATACACATTTTCAGTATACATTCAAGAAATGTACATCAAAACGTACACATTTTCATTGTATATACCAGAAATGTACATCAAAACATACACATTTTCATTGTATATACAAGAAATGTACACCAAAACATACACATTTTCATTGTATATACAAGAAATGTACACCAAAACCTACACATTTTCATTGTACATTCAAGGAATGTATATCAAAACATACACATTTTCAGTGTACATTCAGGAAATGTACATCAAAACATAGACATTTTCATTGTACATTCAAGAAATGTACATCTAAGACATACATATTTTGAGTGTACATTCAAGAAATATACATCAAAACATACACATTTTCATTGTACATACCAGAAATGTACATCAAAACATACACATTTTCAGTGTACATTCAAGAAATATACATCAAAACATACACATTTTCATTGTATATACCAGAAATGTACATCAAAACATACACATTTTCATTGTATATACCAGAAATGCACATCAAAACATACACATTTTCATTGTACATTCAAGAACTGTACATCAAAACATACACATTTTCAGTGTACATTCAAGAAATGTACATCAAAACTGACACATTTTCAGTGTACATTCAAGAAATGTACATCAAAACATACACATTTTCATTGTACATACCAGAAATGTACATCAAAACATACACATTTTCAGTGTACATTCAAGAAATATACATCAAAACATACACATTTTCAGGATACATTCAAGAAATATACATCAAAACATAAACATTTTCATTGTATATACAAGAAATGTACATCAAAACATACACATTTTGAGTGTAAATTCAAGAAATATACATACCAGAAATGTACATCAAAACATACTCATTTTCAGTGTATTTTCAACAAATATACATCAAAAAATATACATTTTCATTGTATATACCAGAAATGTACATCAAAACATACACACTTTCATTGTACATTCAAGAAATGTACATCAAAACTTACACATTTTCAGTGTACATTCAACAAATATACATCAAAACATACACATTTTCAGGATACATTCAAGAAATATACATCAAAACATACACATTTTCATTGTACATTCAAGAAATGTACAAAAAACATACACATTTCCATTGTACACTCAAGAAATGTACATCAAAACTTACACATTTTATTTGTACACTCAAGAAATGTATATCAAAACATACACATTTATGTTTGTACGCTCAAGAAATGTACATAAAAACTTACACATTTTCATTGTATATACAAGAATTGTACATCAAAACATACACATTTTCATGGTATATACAAGAAATGTACATCAAAGCATACACATTTTCATTGTATATACCAGAAATGTACATCAAAACATACACATTTTCATTGTACATTCAAGAAATTTACATCAAAACATAGACATTTTGAGTGTACATTCAAGAAGTATACATCAAAACATACACATTTTCATTGTATATACCAGAATGTACAACAAAACATACACATTTTCATTGTATATACCAGAAATGTACATCAAAACATACACATTTTCATTGTACATTGAAGAAATGTACATCAAAACATACACATTTTCATTGCACACTCAAGAAATATACATCAAAACATACACATTTTCAGTGTACATTCAAGAATTGTACATCAAAACATACTTATTTTCATTGTATATACAAGAAATGTACATCAAAACATACACATTTTCATTGTATATACAAGAAATGTACACCAAAACATACACATTTTCATTGTACATTCAAGAAATGTATATCAAAACATACACATTTTCAGTGTACATTCAAGAAATGTACATCAAAACATACACATTTTCATTGTACATTCAAGAAATGTACATCAAAAGATACTCATTTTCAGTGTACATTCAAGAAATGTACATCAAAATATACACATTTTGAGTGTACAATCAAGAAATGTACATCTAAGACATACACATTTTGAGTGTACATTCAAGAAATATACATCAAAACATAGACATTTTCATTGTATATACCAGAAATGTACATCAAAACATACACATTTTCATTGTACATACAAGAAACGTACGTCAAAACATACACATTTTCAGTGTACCTTCAAGAAATATGCATCAAAACAAACACATTTTCAGGGTACATTCAATAAATATACATCAAAGATACACATTTTCATTGTATATACAAGAAATGGACATCAAAACATACACATTTTCATTGTACATTCAAGAAATGTACATCAAAACATACACATTTTCATTGTACATTCAAGAAACGTACATCAAAACATACACATTTGCAGTGTACCTTCAAGAAATATACATCAAAACATACACATTTTCAGGGTACATTCAAGAAATATACATCAAAACATACACATTTTCATTGTATATACAAGAAATGGACATCAAAACATACACATTTTCATCGTACACTCAAGAAATGTACATAAAAACATACACATTTTCATTGTACATTCAAGAAATGTACATCAAAACATACACATTTTGAGTGTACATTCAAGAAATGTACATCTAAAACATACACATTTTGAGTTTCTATTCAACAAATATACATCAAAACATCCACATTTTCATTGTATATACCAGAAATGTACATCAAAACATACACATTTTCATTGTCCATTCAAGAAATGTACATCAAAACATACACATTTTCAGTGTACATTCAAGAAATATACATCAAAACATACACACTTTCAGGATACATTCAAGAAATATACATCAAAACATACATATTTTCATTGTATATACAAGAAATGTACATCAAAACATACATTTTTTGAGTGTAAATTCAAGAAATATACATAAAAAAATACACATTTTCATTGTACATACCAGAAATGTACATCAAAACATACACATTTTCAGTGCACATTCAAGAAATATACATCAAAACATACACATTTTCATTGTATATACCAGAAATGTAAATCAAAACATACACATTTTCATTGTATATACTAGAAGTGTACATCAAAACATACAAATTTTGATTGTACATTCTAGAAATATACATCAAAACATACACATCTTCATTGTATATACCAGAAATGCACTTCAAAACATACACATTTTCATTGTACATTCAAGAACTGTACATCAAAACATACACATTTTCAGTGTACATTCAAGAAATGTACATAAAATCATACACATTTTCATTGTATATACAAGAAATGTACATCAAAACATACACATTTTCATTGTGCATTCAAGAAATGTACATCAAAACATACACATTTTCATTGTATATACAAGAAATGTACATCAAAACATACACATTTTCATTGTACATTCAAGAAATGTACATCAAAACATACACAATTTGAGTGTACATCTAAGAAGTATACATCAAAACATACACATTTTCATTGTATATACTAAAAATGTACATCAAAACATACACATTTTCATTGTATATACAAGAAATGTACACCAAAACAAACAATTTTTCATTGTATATACAAGAATTGTACATCAAAACATACACATTTTCATTGTATATACAAGAAATGTACATCAAAACATACACATTTTCATTGTGCATTCAAGAAATGTACATCAAAACATACACATTTTCATTGTATATACAAGAAATGTACATCAAAACATACACATTTTCATTGTACATTCAAGAAATGTACATCAAAACATACACAATTTGAGTGTACATCTAAGAAGTATACATCAAAACATACACATTTTCATTGTATATACCAGAAATGTACATCAAAACATACACATTTTCATTGTTAATACCAGAAATGTACATCAAAACATACACATTTTCATTGTACATTCAAGAAATGTACATCAAACCATACACATTTTCATTGCACATTCAAGAAATATACATCAAAACATACACATTTTCAGTGTACATTCAAGAAATGTACATCAAAACGTACACATTTTCATTGTATATACCAGAAATGTACATCAAAACATACACATTTTCATTGTATATACAAGAAATGTACACCAAAACATACACATTTTCATTGTATATACAAGAAATGTACACCAAAACCTACACATTTTCATTGTACATTCAAGGAATGTATATCAAAACATACACATTTTCAGTGTACATTCAGGAAATGTACATCAAAACATACACATTTTCATTGTACATTCAAGAAATGTACATCTAAGGCATACATATTTTGAGTGTACATTCAAGAAATATACATCAAAACATACAAATTTTCATTGTATATACCAGAAATGTACATCAAAACATACACATTTTCATTGTACATTCAAGAAACGTACATCAAAACATACACATTTTCAGTGTACCTTCAAGAAATATACATCAAAACATACACATTCTCAGGGTACATTCAAGAAATATACATCAAAACATACACAATTTTCATTCTATATACCAGAAATGTACATCAAAACATACACATTTTGACTGTACATTCTAGAAATTTACATCAAAACATACACATTTTCACTGTATATACCAGAAATGTACATCATAACATACACATTTTCATTGTACATTCAAGAAATGTACATCAAAACATACACATTTTGAGTGTACATTCAAGAAATATAAATCAAAACATACACATTTTCATTGTATATACCAGAAATGTACATCAAAGCATACACACTTTCATTGTACATTCAAGAAATGTACATCAAAACATACACATTTTAGGTGTACATTCAAGAAATATACATCAAAAGATACACATTTTCATTGTATATACCAGAAATGTACATCAAAACATACACATTTTGACTTTACATTCTAGAAATATACATCAAAGCATACACATTTTCATTGTGTATACCAGAAATGCACATCAAAACATACACATTTTCAGTGTACATTCAAGAAATGTATATCAAAGCATACACATTTTCATTGTATATACAAGAAATGTACATCAAAACATACACATTTTCATTGTATATGCAAGAAATGTATATCAAAACATACACATTTTCAGTGTACATTCAAGAAATGTACATCAAAACATACACATTTTCATTGTATACTCAAGAAATGTACATCAAAACATACACATTTTCAGTGTACGTTCAAGAAATGTACATCAAAACATACACATTTTCATTGTATATACAAGAAATGTATATCAAAACACACTCATTTTCAGTGTACATTCAAGAAATGTACATCAAAATATACACATTTTCATTGTATAATCAAGAAAAGTACACCAAAACATACACATTTTCATTCTACATTCAAGAAATGTATATCAAAACATACACATTTTCAGTGTACATTCAAGAAATGTACATCAAAACATACACATTTTCATTGTACATTCAAGAAATGTACATCAAAACATACTCATTTTCAGTGTACATTCAAGAAATGTACATCAAAATATACACATTTTCAGTGTACAATCAAGAAATGTACATCTAAGATATACACATTTTGAGTGTACATTCAAGAAATATACATCAAAACATACACATTTTCATTGTATATACCAGAAATGTACATCAAAACATACACATTTTCATTGTACATTCAAGAAACGTACATCAAAACATACACATTTTCAGTGTACCTTCAAGAAGAATACATCCAAACATACACATTTTCAGGGTACATTCAAGAAATATACATCAAAACATACACATTTGCATTGTATATACAAGAAATGGACATCAAAACATACACATTTTCATCGTACACTCTAGAAATGTACATCAAAACATACACATTTTCATTGTACATTCAAGAAATGTACATCAAAGCATACACATTTTCAGTGTACATTCAAGAAATGTACATCTAAAACATACACATTTTGAGTGTACATTCAAGAAATATACATCAAAACATACACATTTTCAGGATACATTCAAGAAATATACATCAAAACATACACATTTTCATTGTATATACCAGAAATGTACATCAAAACATACACATTTTGACTGTACATTCTAGAAATTTACATCAAAACATACACATTTTCACTGTATATACCAGAAATGTACATCAAAACATACACATTTTCACTGTACATTCATGAAATGTACATCATAACATACACATTTTCAGTGTACATTCAAGAAATATACATCAAAACATACACATTTTCAGGATACATTCAAGAAATATACATCAAAACATACACATTTTCATTGTATATACCAGAAATGTACATCAAAACATACACATTTTGACTGTACATTCTAGAAATTTACATCAAAACATACACATTTTCACTGTATATACCAGAAATGCACATCAAAACATACACATTTTCATTGTACATTCAAGAACTGTACATCAAAACATACACATTTTCAGTGTACATTCAAGAAATGTACATCAAAACATACACATTTTCAGTGTACATTCAAGAAATGTACATCAAAACATACACATTTTCATTGTACATACCAGAAATGTACATCAAAACATACACATTTTCAGTGTACATTCAAGAAATATACATCAAAACATACACATTTTCAGGATACATTCAAGAAATATACATCAAAACATACACATTTTCATTGTATATACAAGAAATGTACATCAAAACATACACATTTTGAGTGTAAATTCAAGAAATATACATCAAAACATACACATTTTCATTGTACATTCAAGAAATGTACAACAAAACATACACATTTTGAGTGTACATTCAAGAAGTATACATCAAAACATACACATTTTCATTGTATATACCAGAAATGTACATCAAAACATACACATTTTCATTGTATATACCAGAAATGTACATCAAAACATACACATTTTCATTGTACATTCAAGAAATGTACATCAAAACATACACATTTTCATTGCACATTCAAGAAATATACATCAAAACATACACATTTTCAGTGTACATTCAAGAAATGTACATCAAAACGTACACATTTTCATTGTATATACCAGAAATGTACATCAAAACATACACATTTTCATTGTATATACAAGAAATGTACACCAAAACCTACACATTTTCATTGTACATTCAAGGAATGTATATCAAAACATACACATTTTCAGTGTACATTCAGGAAATGTACATCAAAACATACACATTTTCATTGTACATTCTACAAATGTACATCTAAGACATACATATTTTGAGTGTACATTCAAGAAATATACATCAAAACATACACATTTTCATTGTATATACCAGAAATGTACATCAAAACATACACATTTTCATTGTACATTCAAGAAACGTACATCAAAACATACACATTCTCAGGGTACATTCAAGAAATATACATCAAAACATACACAATTTTCATTCTATATACCAGAAATGTACATCAAAACATATACATTTTCATTGTACATTCAAGAAATGTACGTCAAAACATACACATTTTGAGTGTACATTCAAGAAATATACATCAAAAGATACACATTTTCATTGTATATACCAGAAATGTACATCAAAACATACACATTTTGACTTTACATTCTAGAAATATACATCAAAGCATACACATTTTCATTGTGCATACCAGAAATGCACATCAAAACATACACATTTTCAGTGTACATTCAAGAAATGTATATCAAAGCATACACATTTTCATTGTATATACAAGAAATGTACATCAAAACATACACATTTTCATTGTATATACAAGAAATGTATATCAAAACATACACATTTTCAGTGTACATTCAAGAAATGTACATCAAAACATACACATTTTCATTGTATACTCAAGAAATGTACATCAAAACATACACATTTTCAGTGTACGTTCAAGAAATGTACATCAAAACATACACATTTTCATTGTATATACAAGAAATGTATATCAAAACAAACTCATTTTCAGTGTACATTCAAGAAATGTACATCAAAATATACACATTTTCATTGTATAATCAAGAAAAGTACACCAAAACATACACATTTTCATTCTACATTCAAGAAATGTATATCAAAACATACACATTTTCAGTGTACATTCAAGAAATGTACATCAAAACATACACATTTTCATTGTACATTCAAGAAATGTACATCAAAACATACTCATTTTCAGTGTACATTCAAGAAATGTACATCAAAATATACACATTTTCAATGTACAATCAAGAAATGTACATCTAAGATATACACATTTTGAGTGTACGTTCAAGAAATATACATCAAAACATACACATTTTCAGTGTACATTCAAGAAATGTACATCAAAACATACACATTTTCATTGTACATTCAAGAAATGTACATCAAAACATTCTCATTTTCAGTGTACATTCAAAAATGTACATCAAAATATACACATTTTCAATGTACAATCAAGAAATGTACATCTAAGATATACACATTTTGAGTGTACATTCAAGAAATATACATCAAAACATACACATTTTCATTGTATATACCAGAAATGTACATCAAAACATACACATTTTCATTGTACATTCAAGAAACGTACATCAAAACATACACATTTTCAGTGTACCTTCAAGAAGAATACATCCAAACATACACATTTACAGGGTACATTCAACAAATATACATCAAAACATACACATTTGCATTGTATATACAAGAAATGGACATCAAAACATACACATTTTCATCGTACACTCTAGAAATGTACATCAAAACATACACATTTTCATTGTACATTCAAGAAATGTACATCAAAACATACACATTTTCAGTGTACATTCAAGAAATGTACATCTAAAACATACACATTTTGAGTGTACATTCAAGAAATATACATCAAAACATACACATTTTCATTGTATATACCAGAAATGTACATCAAAACATACACATTTTCACTGTACATTCAAGAAATGTACATCATAACATACACATTTTCAGTGTACATTCAAGAAATATACATCAAAACATACACATTTTCAGGATAAATTCAAGAAATATACATCAAAACATACACATTTTCATTGTATATACCAGAAATGTACATCAAAACATACACATTTTGACTGTACATTCTAGAAATATACATCAAAACATACACATTTTCACTGTATATACCAGAAATGCACATCAAAACATACACATTTTCATTGTACATTCAAGAACTGTACATCAAAACATACACATTTTCAGTGTACATTCAAGAAATGTACATCAAAACGTACATATTTTCAGTGTACATTCAAGAAATGTACATCAAAACATACACATTTTCATTGTACATACCAGAAATGTACATCAAAACATACACATTTTCAGTGTACATTCAAGAAATATACATCAAAACATACACATTTTCAGGATACATTCAAGAAATATACATCAAAACATACACATTTTCATTGTATATACAAGAAATGTACATCAAAACATACACATTTTGAGTGTAAATTCAAGAAATATACATCAAAACATACACATTTTCATTGTACATACCAGAAATGTACATCAAAACATACACATTTTCAGTGTACATGTAAGAAATGTACATCAAAACATACACATTTTCATTGTATATACCAGAAATGTACATCAAAACATACACATTTTCATTGTACATTCAAGAAATGTACGTCAAAACATACACATTTTCATTGCACATTCAAGAAATATGAATCAAAACATACACATTTTCAGTGTACATTCAAGAAATGTACATCAAAACATACACATTTTCATTGTATATACGAGAAATGTACATCAAAACATACACATTTTCATTGTATATACAAGAAATGTACACCAAAACATACACATTTTCATTGTATATACAAGAAATGTACACCAAAACATACACATTTTCATTGTACATTCAAGAAATGTACATCAAAACATACACATTTTCATTGTACATTCAAGAAATGTACATCAAAACATACTCATTTTCAGTGTACATTCAAGAAATGTACATCAAAATATACACATTTTCAGTGTACAATCAAGAAATGTACATCTCAAACATACACATTTTGAGTGTACATTCAAGAAATATACATCAAAACATACACATTTTCATTGTATATACAAGAAATGTACATCAAAAGATACACATTTTCATTGTATATACAAGAAATGTATATCAAAACATACACATTTTCAGTGTACATTCAAGAAATGTACATCAAAACATACACATTTTCATTGTATATACAAGAAATGTACACCAAAACATACACATTTTCCATGTACATTCAAGAAATGTATATCAAAACATACACATTTTCAGTGTACATTCAAGAAATGTACATCAAAACATACACATTTTCATTGTACATTCAAGAAATGTACATCAAAACATACTCATTTTCAGTGTACATTCCAGAAATGTACATCAAAATATACACATTTTCAGTGTACAATCAAGAAATGTGCATCTAAAACATATACATTTTGAGTGTACATTCAAGAAATATACATCAAAACATACACATTTTCATTGTATATACCAGAAATGCACATCAAAACATACACATTTTCATTGTACATTCAAGAACTGTACATCAAAATATACACATTTTCAGTGTACATTCAAGAAATGTACATCAAAACATACACATTTTTAGTGTACCTTCAAGAAATATACATCACAACATACACATTCTCAGGGTACATTCAAGAAATATACATCAAAACATACACAATTTTCATTCTGTATACCAGAAATGTACATCAAAACATATACATTTTCATTGTACATTCAAGAAATGTACATCAAAACATACACATTTTCATTGTATATACAAGAAATGTATATCAAAACAAACTCATTTTCAGTGTACATTCAAGAAATGTACATCAAAATATACACATTTTCATTGTATAATCAAGAAAAGTACACCAAAACATACACATTTTCATTCTACATTCAAGAAAGGTATATCAAAACATACACATTTTCAGTGTACATTCAAGAAATGTATATCATAACATACACATTTTCAGTGTACATTCAAGAAATGTACATCAAAACATACACATTTTCATTGTACATTCAAGAAATGTACATCAAAACATACTCATTTTCAGTGTACATTCCAGAAATGTACATCAAAATATACACATTTTCAGTGTACAATCAAGAAACGTGCATCTAAAACATATACATTTTGAGTGTACATTCAAGAAATATACATCAAAACATACACATTTTCATTGTATATACCAGAAATGCACATCAAAACATACACATTTTCATTGTACATTCAAGAACTGTACATCAAAACATACACATTTTCAGTGTACATTCAAGAAATGTACATCAAAACATACACATTTTCAGCGTACATTCAAGAAATGTACATCAAAACATACACATTTTCATTGTATATACCAGAAATTTACATCAAAACATACACATTTTCATTGTATATACAAGAAATGTACATCAAAACATACACATTTTCATTGTATATACTAGAAATGTATATCAAAACATACACATTTACAGTGTACATTCAAGAAATGTACATCAAAACATACACATTTTCATTGTATATACCGAAATGTACATCAAAACATACACATTTTCAGTGTACATTCAAGAAATGTACATCAAAACATATACATTTTCATTGTATATACAAGAAATGTACATCAAAACATACACATTTTCTTTGTATATACAAGAAATGTACATCAAAACATACACATCTTCATTGTACACTAAAGAAATGTACATCAAAACATACACACTTTCAGTGTACATTCAAGAAATGTACATCAAAACATACACATTTTCATTGTACATTCAAGAAATGTACATCAAAACATAAGAATTTTCATTGTACATTCAAGAAATGTATATCAAAACATACAATTTTCATTGTACATTCAAGAAATGTACATCAAAACATACACACTTTCATTGTACATTCAAGAAATGTACATCAAAACATACACATTTTCATTGTACATTCAAGGAATGTACATCAAAACATACACATTTTCAATGTACATTCAAGAAATGTACATCAAAACACACACTTTCATTGTACACTCAAGAAATGTACATCAAAACATACACATTTTGAGTGTACATTCAAGAGATATACATCAAAACATGCACATTTTCATTGTATATACCAGAAATGTACATCAAAACATACACATTTTCATTGTATATACAAGAAATGTACATCAAAGCATACACATTTTCATTGTACATTCAAGAAATGTACATCAAAACAGACACATTTTCATTGCACATTCAAGAAATATACATCAAAACATACACATTTTAAGTGTACATTCAAGAAATGTACATCAAAACATACACATTTTGAGTGTACATTCAAGAAGTATACAACAAAACATACACATTTTCATTGTATATACCAGAAATGTACATCAAAGCATACACATTTTCATTGTATATACCAGAAATGTACATCAAAACATACACATTTTCATTGTACATTCAAGAAATGTACATCAAAACATACACATTTTCATTGCACATTCAAGAAATATGAATCAAAACATACACATTTTCAGTGTACATTCAAGAAATGTACATCAAAACATACACATTTTCATTGTATATACGAGAAATGTACATCAAAACATACACATTTTCATTGTATATACAAGAAATGTACACCAAAACATACACATTTTCATTGTATATACAAGAAATGTACACCAAAACATACACATTTTCATTGTACATTCAAGAAATGTACATCAAAACATACACATTTTCATTGTACATTCAAGAAATGTACATCAAAACATACTCATTTTCAGTGTACATTCAAGAAATGTACATCAAAATATACACATTTTCAGTGTACAATCAAGGAATGTACATCTAAAACATACACATTTTGAGTGTACATTCAAGAAATATACATCAAAACATACACATTTTCATTGTATATACCAGAAATGCACATCAAAACATACACATTTTCATTGTACATTCAAGAACTGTACATCAAAACATATACATTTTCATTGTATATACAAGAAATGTACATCAAAACATACACATTTTCATTGTATATACAAGAAATGTACATCAAAACATACACATCTTCATTGTATATACAAGAAATGTACATCAAAACATACACATTTTCATTGTACATTCAAGAAATGTACATCAAAACATAAGAATTTTCATTTACATTCAAGATATGTATATCAAAACATACAATTTTCATTGTACATTCAAGAAATGTACATCATAACATACACATTTTCAGTGTACATTCAAGAAATATACATCAAAACATACACATTTTCAGGATACATTCAAGAAATATACATCAAAACATACACATTTTCATTGTATATACCAGAAATGTACATCAAAACATACACATTTTGACTGTAGATTCTAGAAATATACATCAAAACATACACATTTTCACTGTATATACCAGAAATGCACATCAAAACATACACATTTTCATTGTACATTCAAGAACTGTACATCAAAACATACACATTTTCAGTGTACATTCAAGAAATGTACATCAAAACGTACACATTTTCAGTGTACATTCAAGAAATGTACATCAAAACATACACATTTTCATTGTACATACCAGAAATGTACATCAAAACATACACATTTTCAGTGTACATTCAAGAAATATACATCAAAACATACACATTTTCAGGATACATTCAAGAAATATACATCAAAACATACACATTTTCATTGTATATACAAGAAATGTACATCAAAACATACACATTTTGAGTGTAAATACAAGAAATATACATCAAAACATACACATTTTCATTGTACATTCAAGAAATGTACAAAAAAACATACACATTTTGAGTGTACATTCAAGAAGTATACATCAAAACATACACATTTTCATTGTATATACCAGAAATGTACATCAAAACATACACATTTTCATTGTATATACCAGAAATGTACATCAAAACATACACATTTTCATTGTACATTCAAGAAATGTACATCAAAACATACACATTTTCATTGCACATTCAAGAAATATACATCAAAACATACACATTTTCAGTGTACATTCAAGAAATGTACATCAAAACGTACACATTTTCATTGTATATACCAGAAATGTACATCAAAACATACACATTTTCATTGTATATGCAAGAAATGTACACCAAAACATACACATTTTCATTGTATATACAAGAAATGTACACCAAAACCTACACATTTTCATTGTACATTCAAGGAATGTATATCAAAACATACACATTTTCAGTGTACATTCAGGAAATGTACATCAAAACATACACATTTTCATTGTACATTCAAGAAATGTACATCTAAGACATACATATTTTGAGTGTACATTCAAGAAATATACATCAAAACATACACATTTTCATTGTATATACCAGAAATGTACATCAAAACATACACATTTTCATTGTACATTCAAGAAACGTAAGTCAAAACATACACATTTTTAGTGTACCTTCAAGAAATATACATCAAAACATACACATCCTCAGGGTACATTCAAGAAATATACATCAAAACATACACAATTTTCATTCTATATACCAGAAATGTACATCAAAACATATACATTTTCATTGTACATTCAAGAAATGTACGTCAAAACATACACATTTTGAGTGTACATTCAAGAAATATACATTAAAGCATACACATTTTCATTGTATATACCAGAAATGTACATCATAACATACACATTTTCATTGTACATTCAAGAAATGTACATCAAAACATACACATTTTGAGTGTACATTCAAGAAATATACATCAAAACATACACATTTTCATTGTATATACCAGAAATGTACATCAAAGCATACACACTTTCATTGTACATTCAAGAAATGTACATCAAAACATACACATTTTGAGTGTACATTCAAGAAATATACATCAAAAGATACACATTTTCATTGTATATACCAGAAATGTACATCAAAACATACACATTTGACTTTACATTCTAGAAATATACATCAAAGCATACACATTTTCATTGTGTATACCAGAAATGCACATCAAAACATACACATTTTCAGTGTACATTCAAGAAATGTATATCAAAGCATACACATTTTCATTGTATATACAAGAAATGTACATCAAAACATACACATTTTCATTGTATATACAAGAAATGTATATCAAAACATACACATTTTCAGTGTACATTCAAGAAATGTACATCAAAACATACACATTTTCATTGTATACTCAAGAAATGTACATCAAAACATACACATTTTCAGTGTACGTTCAAGAAATGTACATCAAAACATACACATTTTCATTGTATATACAAGAAATGTATATCAAAACAAACTCATTTTCAGTGTACATTCAAGAAATGTACATCAAAATATACACATTTTCATTGTATAATCAAGAAAAGTACACCAAAACATACACATTTTCATTCTACATTCAAGAAAGGTATATAAAAACATACACATTTTCAGTGTACATTCAAGAAATGTACATCAAAACATACACATTTTCATTGTACATTCAAGAAATGTACATCAAAACATACTCATTTTCAGTGTACATTCAAGAAATGTACATCAAAATATACACATTTTCAGTGTACAATCAAGAAATGTACATCTAAGATATACACATTTTGAGTGTACATTCAAGAAATATACATCAAAACATACACATTTTCATTGTATATACCAGAAATGTACATCAAAACATACACATTTTCATTGTACATTCAAGAAACGTACATCAAAACATACACATTTTCAGTGTACCTTCAAGAAGTATACATCCAAACATACACATTTTCAGGGTACATTCAAGAAATATACATCAAAACATACACAGTTGCATTGTATATACAAGAAATGGACATCAAAACATACACATTTTCATCGTACACTCTAGAAATGTACATCAAAACATACACATTTTCATTGTACATTCAAGAAATGTACATCAAAACATACACATTTTCAGTGTACATTCAAGAAATGTACATCTAAAACATACACATTTTGAGTGTACATTCAAGAAATATACATCAAAACATACACATTTTCATTGTATATACCAGAAATGTACATCAAAACATACACATTTTCACTGTACATTCAAGAAATGTACATCATAACATACACATTTTCAGTGTACATTCAAGAAATATACATCAAAACATACACATTTTCAGGATACATTCAAGAAATATACATCAAAACAAACACATTTTCATTGTATATACCAGAAATGTACATCAAAACATACACATTTTGACTGTACATTCTAGAAATATACATCAAAACATACACATTTTCACTGTATATACCAGAAATGCACATCAAAACATACACAATTTCATTGTACATTCAAGAACTGTACATCAAAACATACACATTTTCAGTGTACATTCAAGAAATGTACATCAAAACATACACATTTTCAGTGTACATTCAAGAAATGTACATCAAAACATACACATTTTCATTGTACATACCAGAAATGTACATCAAAACATACACATTTTCAGTGTACATTCAAGAAATATACATCAGAACATACACATTTTCAGGATACATTCAAGAAATATACATCAAAACATACACATTTTCATTGTATATACAAGAAATGTACATCAAAACATACACATTTTGAGTGTAAATTCAAGAAATATACATCAAAACATACACATTTTCATTGTACATACCAGAAATGTACATCAAAACATACACATTTTCAGTGTACATTTAAGAAATATACATCAAAACATACACATTTTCATTGTATATACCAGAAATGTACATCAAAACATACACATTTTCATTGTATATACCAGAAATGTACATCAAAACATACACATTTTTACTGTACATTCTAGAAATATACATCAAAACATACACATTTTCATTTTATATACCAGAAATGCACATCAAAACATACACATTTTCATTGAACATTCAAGAACTGTACATCAAAACTTACACATTTTCAGTGTACATTCAAGAAATGTACATCAAAACTAACACATTTTCAGTGTACATTCAAGAAATGTACATCAAAACATACACATTTTCATTGTACATACCAGAAATGTACATCAAAACATACACATTTTCAGTGTACATTCAAGAAATATACATCAAAACATACACATTTTCAGGATACATTCAAGAAATATACATCAAAACATACACATTTTCATTGTATATACAAGAAATGTACATCAAAAGATACACATTTTCATTGTATATACAAGAAATGTATATCAAAACATACACATTTTCAGTGTACATTCAAGAAATGTACATCAAAACATACACATTTTCATTGTATATACAAGAAATGTACACCAAAACATACACATTTTCCATGTACATTCAAGAAATGTATATCAAAACATACACATTTTCAGTGTACATTCAAGAAATGTACATCAAAAACACACATTTTCATTGTACATTCAAGAAATGTACATCAAAACATACTCATTTTCAGTGTACATTCCAGAAATGTACATCAA
This sequence comes from Tenodera sinensis, assembly GCA_030765045.1. Classification (NCBI taxonomy): domain Eukaryota; kingdom Metazoa; phylum Arthropoda; class Insecta; order Mantodea; family Mantidae; genus Tenodera; species Tenodera sinensis. Next base: position 108,382,649 of record CM060970.1, on the reverse strand, counting down.
AATATACACATTTTCAGTGTACAATCAAGAAATGTGCATCTAAAACATATACATTTTGAGTGTACATTCAAGAAATATACATCAAAACAAACACATTTTCATTGTATATACCAGAAATGCACATCAAAACATACACATTTTCATTGTACATTCAAGAACTGTACATCAAAACATACACATTTTCAGTGTACATTCAAGAAATGTACATCAAAACATACACATTTTCAGCGTACATTCAAGAAATGTACATCAAAACATACACATTTTCATTGTATATACCAGAAATTTACATCAAAACATACACATTTTCATTGTATATACAAGAAATGTACATCAAAACATACACATTTTCATTGTATATACTAGAAATGTATATCAAAACATACACATTTACAGTGTACATTCAAGAAATGTACATCAAAACATACACATTTTCATTGTATATACCGAAATGTACATCAAAACATACACATTTTCAGTGTACATTCAAGAAATGTACATCAAAACATACACATTTTCATTGTATATACAAGAAATGTACATCAAAACATACACATCTTCATTGTACACTAAAGAAATGTACATCAAAACATACACACTTTCAGTGTACATTCAAGAAATGTACATCAAAACATACACATTTTCATTGTACATTCAAGAAATGTACATCAAAACATAAGAATTTTCATTGCACATTCAAGAAATGTATATCAAAACATACAATTTTCATTGTACATTCAAGAAATGTACATCAAAACATACACATTTTCATTGTACATTCAAGAAACGTACATCAAAACATACACATTTTCATTGTACATTCGAGGAATGTACATCAAAACATACACATTTTCAATGTACATTCAAGAAATGTACATCAAAACACACATTTTCATTGTACACTCAAGAAATGTACATCAAAACATACACATTTTGAGTGTACATTCAAGAGATATACATCAAAACATGCACATTTTCATTGTATATACCAGAAATGTACATCAAAACATACACATTTTCATTGTATATACAAGAAATGTACATCAAAGCATACACATTTTCATTGTACATTCAAGAAATGTACATCAAAACAGACACATTTTCATTGCACATTCAAGAAATATACATCAAAACATACACATTTTAAGTGTACATTCAAGAAATGTACATCAAAACATACACATTTTGAGTGTACATTCAAGAAGTATACATCAAAACATACACATTTTCATTGTATATACCAGAAATGTACATCAAAGCATACACATTTTCATTGTATATACCAGAAATGTACATCAAAACATACACATTTTCATTGTACATTCAAGAAATGTACATCAAAACATACACATTTTCATTGCACATTCAAGAAATATGAATCAAAACATACACATTTTCAGTGTACATTCAAGAAATGTACATCAAAACATACACATTTTCATTGTATATACGAGAAATGTACATCAAAACATACACATTTTCATTGTATATACAAGAAATGTACACCAAAACATACACATTTTCATTGTATATACAAGAAATGTACACCAAAACATACACATTTTCATTGTACATTCAAGAAATGTACATCAAAACATACACATTTTCATTTTACATTCAAGAAATGTACATCAAAACATACTCATTTTCAGTGTACATTCAAGAAATGTACATCAAAATATACACATTTTCAGTGTACAATCAAGAAATGTACATCTAAAACATACACATTTTGAGTGTACATTCAAGAAATATACATCAAAACATACACATTTTCATTGTATATACCAGAAATGCACATCAAAACATACACATTTTCATTGTACATTCAAGAACTGTACATCAAAACATACACATTTTCAGTGTACATTCAAGAAATGTACATCAAAACATACACATTTTCAGTGTACATTCAAGAAATGTACATCAAAACATACACATTTACATTGTATATACCAGAAATGTACATCAAAACATACACATTTTCATTGTATATACAAGAAATGTACATCAAAACATACACATTTTCATTGTATATAAAAGAAATGTATATCAAAACATACACATTTACAGTGTACATTCAAGAAATGTACATCAAAACATACACATTTTCATTGTATATACAAGAAATGTACATCAAAACATACACATTTTCAGTGTACATTCAAGAAATGTACATCAAAACATATACATTTTCATTGTATATACAAGAAATGTACATCAAAACATACACATTTTCAGTGTAAATTCAAGAAATGTACATGAAAACATATACATTTTCATTGTACATTCAAGAAATGTATATCAAAACATACACATTTTCAGATTTAATTCAAGAAATGTACATCAAAAGATACACATTTTCATTGTATATACAAGAAATGTACATCAAAACATACACATCTTCATTGTACACTAAAGAAATGTACATCAAAACATACACACTTTCAGTGTACATTCAAGAAATGTACATCAAAACATACAGATTTTCAGTGTACATTCAGGAAATGTACATCAAAACATACACATTTTCATTGTATATACCAGAAATTTACATCAAAACATACACATTTTCATTGTATATACAAGAAATGTACATCAAAACATACACATTTTCATTGTATATACTAGAAATGTATATCAAAACATACACATTTACAGTGTACATTCAAGAAATGTACATCAAAACATACACATTTTCATTGTATATACCGAAATGTACATCAAAACATACACATTTTCAGTGTACATTCAAGAAATGTACATCAAAACATACACATTTTCATTGTATATACAAGAAATGTACATCAAAACATACACATCTTCATTGTACACTAAAGAAATGTACATCAAAACATACACACTTTCAGTGTACATTCAAGAAATGTACATCAAAACATACACATTTTCATTGTACATTCAAGAAATGTACATCAAAACATAAGAATTTTCATTGCACATTCAAGAAATGTATATCAAAACATACAATTTTCATTGTACATTCAAGAAATGTACATCAAAACATACACATTTTCATTGTACATTCAAGAAACGTACATCAAAACATACACATTTTCATTGTACATTCGAGGAATGTACATCAAAACATACACATTTTCAATGTACATTCAAGAAATGTACATCAAAACACACATTTTCATTGTACACTCAAGAAATGTACATCAAAACATACACATTTTGAGTGTACATTCAAGAGATATACATCAAAACATGCACATTTTCATTGTATATACCAGAAATGTACATCAAAACATACACATTTTCATTGTATATACAAGAAATGTACATCAAAGCATACACATTTTCATTGTACATTCAAGAAATGTACATCAAAACAGACACATTTTCATTGCACATTCAAGAAATATACATCAAAACATACACATTTTAAGTGTACATTCAAGAAATGTACATCAAAACATACACATTTTGAGTGTACATTCAAGAAGTATACATCAAAACATACACATTTTCATTGTATATACCAGAAATGTACATCAAAGCATACACATTTTCATTGTATATACCAGAAATGTACATCAAAACATACACATTTTCATTGTACATTCAAGAAATGTACATCAAAACATACACATTTTCATTGCACATTCAAGAAATATGAATCAAAACATACACATTTTCAGTGTACATTCAAGAAATGTACATCAAAACATACACATTTTCATTGTATATACGAGAAATGTACATCAAAACATACACATTTTCATTGTATATACAAGAAATGTACACCAAAACATACACATTTTCATTGTATATACAAGAAATGTACACCAAAACATACACATTTTCATTGTACATTCAAGAAATGTACATCAAAACATACACATTTTCATTTTACATTCAAGAAATGTACATCAAAACATACTCATTTTCAGTGTACATTCAAGAAATGTACATCAAAATATACACATTTTCAGTGTACAATCAAGAAATGTACATCTAAAACATACACATTTTGAGTGTACATTCAAGAAATATACATCAAAACATACACATTTTCATTGTATATACCAGAAATGCACATCAAAACATACACATTTTCATTGTACATTCAAGAACTGTACATCAAAACATACACATTTTCAGTGTACATTCAAGAAATGTACATCAAAACATACACATTTTCAGTGTACATTCAAGAAATGTACATCAAAACATACACATTTACATTGTATATACCAGAAATGTACATCAAAACATACACATTTTCATTGTATATACAAGAAATGTACATCAAAACATACACATTTTCATTGTATATAAAAGAAATGTATATCAAAACATACACATTTACAGTGTACATTCAAGAAATGTACATCAAAACATACACATTTTCATTGTATATACAAGAAATGTACATCAAAACATACACATTTTCAGTGTACATTCAAGAAATGTACATCAAAACATATACATTTTCATTGTATATACAAGAAATGTACATCAAAACATACACATTTTCAGTGTAAATTCAAGAAATGTACATGAAAACATATACATTTTCATTGTACATTCAAGAAATGTATATCAAAACATACACATTTTCAGATTTAATTCAAGAAATGTACATCAAAAGATACACATTTTCATTGTATATACAAGAAATGTACATCAAAACATACACATCTTCATTGTACACTAAAGAAATGTACATCAAAACATACACACTTTCAGTGTACATTCAAGAAATGTACATCAAAACATACAGATTTTCAGTGTACATTCAGGAAATGTACATCAAAACATACACATTTTCATTGTATATACCAGAAATTTACATCAAAACATACACATTTTCATTGTATATACAAGAAATGTACATCAAAACATACACATTTTCATTGTATATACTAGAAATGTATATCAAAACATACACATTTACAGTGTACATTCAAGAAATGTACATCAAAACATACACATTTTCATTGTATATACCGAAATGTACATCAAAACATACACATTTTCAGTGTACATTCAAGAAATGTACATCAAAACATACACATTTTCATTGTATATACAAGAAATGTACATCAAAACATACACATCTTCATTGTACACTAAAGAAATGTACATCAAAACATACACACTTTCAGTGTACATTCAAGAAATGTACATCAAAACATACACATTTTCATTGTACATTCAAGAAATGTACATCAAAACATAAGAATTTTCATTGCACATTCAAGAAATGTATATCAAAACATACAATTTTCATTGTACATTCAAGAAATGTACATCAAAACATACACATTTTCATTGTACATTCAAGAAACGTACATCAAAACATACACATTTTCATTGTACATTCGAGGAATGTACATCAAAACATACACATTTTCAATGTACATTCAAGAAATGTACATCAAAACACACATTTTCATTGTACACTCAAGAAATGTACATCAAAACATACACATTTTGAGTGTACATTCAAGAGATATATATCAAAACATGCACATTTTCATTGTATATACCAGAAATGTACATCAAAACATACACATTTTCATTGTATATACAAGAAATGTACATCAAAGCATACACATTTTCATTGTACATTCAAGAAATGTACATCAAAACAGACACATTTTCATTGCACATTCAAGAAATATACATCAAAACATACACATTTTAAGTGTACATTCAAGAAATGTACATCAAAACATACACATTTTGAGTGTACATTCAAGAAGTATACATCAAAACATACACATTTTCATTGTATATACCAGAAATGTACATCAAAGCATACACATTTTCATTGTATATACCAGAAATGTACATCAAAACATACACATTTTCATTGTACATTCAAGAAATGTACATCAAAACATACACATTTTCATTGCACATTCAAGAAATATGAATCAAAACATACACATTTTCAGTGTACATTCAAGAAATGTACATCAAAACATACACATTTTCATTGTATATACGAGAAATGTACATCAAAACATACACATTTTCATTGTATATACAAGAAATGTACACCAAAACATACACATTTTCATTGTATATACAAGAAATGTACACCAAAACATACACATTTTCATTGTACATTCAAGAAATGTACATCAAAACATACACATTTTCATTTTACATTCAAGAAATGTACATCAAAACATACTCATTTTCAGTGTACATTCAAGAAATGTACATCAAAATATACACATTTTCAGTGTACAATCAAGAAATGTACATCTAAAACATACACATTTTGAGTGTACATTCAAGAAATATACATCAAAACATACACATTTTCATTGTATATACCAGAAATGCACATCAAAACATACACATTTTCATTGTACATTCAAGAACTGTACATCAAAACATACACATTTTCAGTGTACATTCAAGAAATGTACATCAAAACATACACATTTTCAGTGTACATTCAAGAAATGTACATCAAAACATACACATTTACATTGTATATACCAGAAATGTACATCAAAACATACACATTTTCATTGTATATACAAGAAATGTACATCAAAACATACACATTTTCATTGTATATAAAAGAAATGTATATCAAAACATACACATTTACAGTGTACATTCAAGAAATGTACATCAAAACATACACATTTTCATTGTATATACAAGAAATGTACATCAAAACATACACATTTTCAGTGTACATTCAAGAAATGTACATCAAAACATATACATTTTCATTGTATATACAAGAAATGTACATCAAAACATACACATTTTCAGTGTAAATTCAAGAAATGTACATGAAAACATATACATTTTCATTGTACATTCAAGAAATGTATATCAAAACATACACATTTTCAGATTTAATTCAAGAAATGTACATCAAAAGATACACATTTTCATTGTATATACAAGAAATGTACATCAAAACATACACATCTTCATTGTACACTAAAGAAATGTACATCAAAACATACACACTTTCAGTGTACATTCAAGAAATGTACATCAAAACATACAGATTTTCAGTGTACATTCAGGAAATGTACATCAAAACATACACATTTTCATTGTACATTCAAGAAATGTACATCAAAACATACACATTTTCATTGTACATTCAAGAAATGTACATCAAAACATACACATTTTCATTGTACATTCAAGAAATGTACGTCAAAACACACACATTTTGACTGTACATTCAAGAAATATACCTCAAAACATACACATTTTCATTGTATATACCAATAATGTGCATCAAAACATATACATTTTCATTGTACATTCAAGAAATGTACATCAAAACATACACATTTTGAGTGTACATTCAATAGATATACATCAAAACATGCACATTTTCATTGTATATACCAGAAATGTACATAAAAACATACACATTTTCATTGTATATACAAGAAATGTGCATCAAAACATACACATTTTCATTGTATATACAAGAAATGTATATCAAAACATACACATTTTCAGTGTACATTTAAGAAATGTACATCAAAACATACCCATTTTCATTGTATATACCAGAAATGTACATCAAAACATACACATTCTCATTGTATATACCAGAAATGTACATCAAAACATACACATTTTCATTGTACATTCAAGAAATGTACATCAAAACATAAACATTTTCATTGTATATACCAGAAATGTATATCAAAACATACACATTTTCATTGTACATTCAAGAAATGTACATCAAAACATACCCATTTTCATTGTATATACCAGAAATGTACATCAAAACATACACATTTTCATTGTATATACCAGAAATGTACATCAAAACATACACATTTTCATTGTACATTCAAGAAATGTACATCAAAACATACACATTTTCATTGCACATTCAAGAAATATACATCAAAACATACACATTTTAAGTGTACATTCAAGAAATGTACAACAAAACATAAACATTTTGAGTGTACATTCAAGAAGTATACCTCAAAACATACACATTTTCATTGTATATACCAGAAATGTACATCAAAACATACACATTTTCATTGTATATACCAGAAATGTACATAAAAACATACACATTTTCATTGTACATTCAAGAAATGTACATCAAAACATACACATTTTCATTGCACATTCAAGAAATATGCATCAAAACATACACATTTTCAGTGTACATTCAAGAAATGTACATCAAAACATACACATTTTCATTGTATATACCAGAAATGTACATTAAAACATACACATTTTCATTGTATATATAAGAAATGTACACCAAAACATACACATTTTTATTCTATATACAAGAAATGTACACCAAAACATACACATTTTCATTGTACATTCAAGAAATGTATATCAAAACATACACATTTTCAGTGTACATTCAAGAAATGTACATCAAAACATACACATTTTCATTGTACATTCAAGAAATGTACATCAAAACATACTCATTTTTAGTGTACATTCAAGAAATGTACATCAAAATATACACATTTTCAGTGTACAATCAAGAAATGTGCATCTAAAACATACACATTTTGAGTGTACATTCAAGAAATATACATCAAAACATACACATTTTCATTGTATATACCAGAAGTGCACATCAAAACATACACATTTTCATTGTACATTCAAGAACTGTACATCAAAACATACACATTTTCAGTGTACATTCAAGAAATGTACATCAAAACATACACATTTTCAGCGTACATTCAAGAAATGTACATCAAAACATACACATTTTCATTGTATATACCAGAAATTTACATCAAAACATACACATTTTCATTGTATATACAAGAAATGTACATCAAAACATACACATTTTCATTGTATATACTAGAAATGTATATCAAAACATACACATTTACAGTGTAAATTCAAGAAATGTACATCAAAACATACACATTTTCATTGTATATACAAGAAATGTATATCAAAACATACACATTTACAGTGTACATTCAAGAAATGTACATCAAAACATACACATTTTCATTGTATATACAAGAAATGTACATCAAAACATACACATTTTCAGTGTACATTCAAGAAATGTACATCAAAACATATACATTTTCATTGTATATACAAGAAATGTACATCAAAACATACAGATTTTCAGTGTACATTCAAGAAATGTACATGAAAACATATACATTTTCAATGTACATTCAAGAAATGTATATCAAAACATACACATTTTCAGATTTAATTCAAGAAATGTACATCAAAACATACACATTTTCATTGTATATACAAGAAATGTACATCAAAACATACACATCTTCATTGTACACTAAAGAAATGTACATCAAAACATACACATTTTTACTGTACATTCTAGAAATATACATCAAAACATACACATTTTCATTGTATATACCAGAAATGCACATCAAAACATACACATTTTCATTGAACATTCAAGAACTGTACATCAAAACTTACACATTTTCAGTGTACATTCAAGAAATGTACATCAAAACTAACACATTTTCAGTGTACATTCAAGAAATGTACATCAAAACATACACATTTTCATTGTACATACCAGAAATGTACATCAAAACATACACACTTTCAGTGTACATTCAAGAAATATACATCAAAACATACACATTTTCAGGATACATTCAAGAAATATACATCAAAACATACACATTTTCATTGTATATACAAGAAATGTACATCAAAAGATACACATTTTCATTGTATATACAAGAAATGTATATCAAAACATACACATTTTCAGTGTACATTCAAGAAATGTACATCAAAACATACACATTTTCATTGTATATACAAGAAATGTACACCAAAACATACACATTTTCCATGTACATTCAAGAAATGTATATCAAAACATACACATTTTCAGTGTACATTCAAGAAATGTACATCAAAACATACACATTTTCATTGTACATTCAAGAAATGTACATCAAAACATACTCATTTTCAGTGTACATTCCAGAAGTGTACATCAAAATATACACATTTTCAGTGTACAATCAAGAAATGTGCATCTAAAACATATACATTTTGAGTGTACATTCAAGAAATATACATCAAAACATACACATTTTCATTGTATATACCAGAAATGCACATCAAAGCATACACATTTTCATTGTACATTCAAGAACTGTACATCAAAACATACACATTTTCAGTGTACATTCAAGAAATGTACATCAAAACATACACATTTTCAGCGTACATTCAAGAAATGTACATCAAAACATACACATTTTCATTGTATATACCAGAAATTTACATCAAAACATACACATTTTCATTGTATATACAAGAAATGTACATCAAAACATACACATTTTCATTGTATATACTAGAAATGTATATCAAAACATACACATTTACAGTGTAAATTCAAGAAATGTACATCAAAACATACACATTTTCGTTGTATATACCGAAATGTACATCAAAACATACACATTTTTAGTGTACATTCAAGAAATGTACATCAAAACATATACATTTTCATTGTATATACAAGAAATGTACATCAAAACATACACATTTTCATTGTATATACAAGAAATGTACATCAAAACATCCACATCTTCATTGTACACTAAAGAAATGTACATCAAAACATACACACTTTCATTGCACATTCAAGAAATGTACATCAAAACATAAGAATTTTCATTGTACATTCAAGAAATGTATATCAAAACATACAATTTTCATTGTACATTCAAGAAATGTACATCAAAACATACACATTTTCATTGTACATTCAAGAAATGTACATCAAAACATACACATTTTCATTGTACATTCAAGGAATGTACATCAAAACATACACATTTTCATTGTACATTCAAGGAATGTACATCAAAACACACATTTTCATTGTACACTCAAGAAATGTACATCAAAACATACACATTTTGAGTGTACATTCAAGAGATATACATCAAAACATGCACATTTTCATTGTATATACCAGAAATGTGCATCAAAACATACACATTTTCATTGTATATACAAGAAATGTACATCAAAGCATACACATTTTCATTGTACATTCAAGAAATGTACATCAAAACAGACACATTTTCATTGCACATTCAAGAAATATACATCAAAACATACACATTTTAAGTGTACATTCAAGAAATGTACATCAAAACATACACATTTTGAGTGTACATTCAAGAAGTATACATCAAAACATACACATTTTCATTGTATATACCAGAAATGTACATCAAAGCATACACATTTTCATTGTATATACGAGAAATGTACATCAAAACATACACATTTTCATTGTATATACAAGAAATGTTCACCAAAACATACACATTTTCATTGTACATTCAAGAAATGTATATCAAAACGTACACATTTTCAGTGTACATTCAAGAAATGTACATCAAAACATACACATTTTCATTGTACATTCAGGAAATGTACATCAAAACATACTCATTTTCAGTCTACATTCAAGAAATGTACATCAAAATATACACATTTTCAGTGTACAATCAAGAAATGTACATCTAAAACATACACATTTTGAGTGTACATTCAAGAAATATACATCAAAACATACACATTTTCATTGTATATACCAGAAATGCACATCAAAACATACACATTTTCATTGTACATTCAAGAACTGTACATCAAAACATACACACTTTCAGTGTACATTCAAGAAATATACATCAAAACATACACATTTTCAGTGTACATTCAAGAAATGTACATCAAAACATACACATTTACATTGTATATACCAGAAATGTACATCAAAACATACACATTTTCATTGTATATACAAGAAATGTACATCAAAACATACACATTTTCATTGTATATAAAAGAAGTGTATATCAAAACATACTCATTTACAGTGTACATTCAAGAAATGTACATCAAAACATACACATTTTCATTGTATATACAAGAAATGTACATCAAAACATACACATTTTCAGTGTACATTCAAGAAATGTACATCAAAACATATACATTTTCATTGTATATACAAGAAATGTACATCAAAACATACACATTTTCAGTGTACATTCAAGAAATGTACATGAAAACATATACATTTTCATTGTACATTCAAGAAATGTATATCAAAACATACACATTTTCAGATTTAATTCAAGAAATGTACATCAAAAGATACACATTTTCATTGTATATACAAGAAATGTACATCAAAACATACACATCTTCATTGTACACTAAAGAAATGTACATCAAAACATACACACTTTCAGTGTACATTCAAGAAATGTACATCAAAACATACACATTTTCATTGTACATTCAAGAAATGTACATCAAAACATACACATTTTCATTGTACACTCAAGAAATGTACATCAAAACATACAAATTTTCATTGTACATTCAAGAAATGTATATCAAAACATACACATTTTCATTGTACATTCAAGAAATGTACATCAAAACATACACATTTTCATTGTACATTCAAGAAATGTACATCAAAACATACACATTTTCATTGTACATTCAAGGAATGTACATCAAAGCATACACATTTTCATTGTACATTCAAGAAATGTACATCAAAACACACACATTTTCATTATACACTCAAGAAATGTACATCAAAACGGACACATTTTGAGTGTACATTCAAGAGATATACATCAAAACATGCACATTTTCATTGTATATACCAGAAATGTACATCAAAACATACACATTTTCATTGTATATACAAGAAATGTACATCAAAACATACACATTTTCATTGTATATACAAGAAATGTATATCAAAACATACACATTTTCAGTGTAGATTCAAGAAATGTACATCAAAAACTACACATTTTCATTGTATATTCAAGAAATGTACATAAAAAAATATACATTTTCATTGTATATACCAGAAATGTACATCAAAACATACACATTTTCATTGTATATTCATGAAATGTACATCAAAACATACACATTTTCATTGTATATACCAGAATGTACATCTAAACATACACAATTTCATTGTACATTCAAGAAATGTACATCAAAACATACACATTTTGACTGTACGTTTTAGAAATAAACATCAAAACATACACATTTTCATTGTATATACCAGACATGCACATCAAAACATACACATTTTCATTGTACATTCAAGAACTGTACATCAAAACATACACATATTCAGTGTACATTCAAGAAATGTACATCAAAACATACACATTTTCAGTGTACATTCAAGAAAAGTACATCAAAACATACACATTTTCATTGTATATACAAGAAATGTACATCAAAACATACACATTTTCATTGTATATACAAGAAATGTATATCAAAACATACACATTTTCAGTGTACATTCAAGAAATGTACATCAAAACATACACATTTTCATTGTATACTCAAGAAATGTACATCAAAACATACACATTTTCAGTGTACATTCAAGAAATGTACATCAAAACATACACATTTTCATTGTATACAAAAGAAATGCACATCAAAACATACACATTTTCATTGTACATTCAAGAAATGTACATCAAAACATACACATTTTCAGTGTACATTCAAGAAAAGTACATCTAAAACGTACACATTTTGAGTGTACATTCAAGAAATGTACATCAAAACATACACATTTTCATTGTACATTCAAGAAATGTACATCAAAATATACACATTTTCAGTGTACAATCAAGAAATGTACATCTAAAACATACACATTTTGAGTGTACATTCAAGAAATATACATCAAAACATACACATTTTCATTGTATATACCAGAAATGCACATCAAAACATACACATTTTCATTGTACATTCAAGAACTGTACATCAAAAGATACACATTTTCAGTGTACATTCAAGAAATGTACATCAAATCATACACATTTTCAGTGTACATTCAAGAAATGTACATCAAAACATACACATTTTCATTGTACATTCAAGAAATGTACATCAAAACATACACATTTTCATTGTACATTCAAGAAATGTACATCAAAACATACAAATTTTCATTGTACATTCAAGAAATGTATATCAAAACATACACATTTTCATTGTACATTCAAGAAATGTACATCAAAACATACACATTTTCATTGTACATTCAAGAAATGTACATCAAAACATACACATTTTCATTGTACATTAAAGGAATGTACATCAAAACATACACATTTTCATTGTACATTCAAGAAATGTACATCAAAACACACACATTTTCATTATACACTCAAGAAATGTACATCAAAACGGACACATTTTGAGTGTACATTCAAGAGATATACATCAAAACAAGCACATTTTCATTGTATATACCAGAAATGTACATCAAAACATACACATTTTCATTGTATATACAAGAAATGTACATCAAAACATACACATTTTCATTGTATATACAAGAAATGTATATCAAAACATACACATTTTCAGTGTACATTCAAGAAATGTACATCAAAAACTACACATTTTCATTGTATATTCAAGAAATGTACATAAAAAAATATACATTTTCATTGTATATACCAGAAATGTACATCAAAACATACACATTTTCATTGTATATACCAGAAATGTACATCAAAACATACACATTTTCATTGTATATTCATGAAATGTGCATCAAAACATACACATTTTCATTGTATATACCAGAAATGTACATCAAAACATACACATTTTCATTGTATATACAAGAAATGTACATCAAAGCATACACATTTTCATTGTACATTCAAGAAATGTACATCAAAACAGACACATTTTCATTGCACATTCAAGAAATATACATCAAAACATACACATTTTAAGTGTACATTCAAGAAATGTACATCAAAAAATACACATTTTGAGTGTACATTCAAGAAGTATACATCAAAACATACACATTTTCATTGTACATTCAAGGAATGTACATCAAAACATACACATTTTCATTGTACATTCAAGGAATGTACATCAAAACATACACATTTTCATTGTACATTCAAGGAATGTACATCAAAACACACATTTTCATTGTACACTCAAGAAATGTACATCAAAACATACACATTTTGAGTGTACATTCAAGAGATATACATCAAAACATGCAAATTTTCATTGTATATACCAGAAATGTACATCAAAACATACACATTTTCATTCTATATACAAGAAATGTACATCAAAGCATACACATTTTCATTGTACATTCAAGAAATGTACATCAAAACAGACACATTTTCATTGCACATTCAAGAAATATACATCAAAACATACACATTTTAAGTGTACATTCAAGAAATGTACATCAAAACATACACATTTTGAGTGTACATTCAAGAAGTATACATCAAAACATACACATTTTAAGTGTACATTCAAGAAATGTACAACAAAACATAAACATTTTGAGTGTACATTCAAGAAGTATACCTCAAAACATACACATTTTCATTGTATATACCAGAAATGTACATCAAAACATACACATTTTCATTGTATATACCAGAAATGTACATAAAAACATACACATTTTCATTGTACATGCAAGAAATGTACATCAAAACATACACATTTTCATTGCACATTCAAGAAATATGCATCAAAACATACACATTTTCAGTGTACATTCAAGAAATGTACATCAAAGCATACACATTTTCATTGTATATTCCAGAAATGTACATCAAAACATACACATTCTCATTGTATATACAAGAAATGTACACCAAAACATACACATTTTTATTCTATATACAAGAAATGTACACCAAAACATACACATTTTCATTGTACATTCAAGAAATGTATATCAAAACATACACATTTTCAGTGTACATTCAAGAAATGTACATCAAAACATACACATTTTCATTGTACATTCAAGAAATGTACATCAAAACATACTCATTTTTAGTGTACATTCAAGAAATGTACATCAAAATATACTCATTTTCAATGTACAATCAAGAAATGTGCATCTAAAACATACACATTTTGAGTGTACATTCAAGAAATATACATCAAAACATACACATTTTCATTGTATATATAAGAAGTGCACATCAAAACATACACATTTTCATTGTACATTCAAGAACTGTACATCAAAACATACACATTTTCAGTGTACATTCAAGAAATGTACATCAAAACATACACATTTTCAGCGTACATTCAAGAAATGTACATCAAAACATACAGATTTTCATTGTATATACCAGAAATTTACATCAAAGCATACACATTTTCATTGTATATACAAGAAACGTACATCAAAACATACACATTTTCATTGTATATACAAGAAATGTATATCAAAACATACACATTTACAGTGTACATTCAAGAAATGTACATCAAAACATACACATTTTCATTGTATATACAAGAAATGTACATCAAAACATACACATTTTCAGTGTACATTCAAGAAATGTACATCAAAACATATACATTTTCATTGTATATACAAGAAATGTACATCAAAACATACACATTTTCAGTGTACATTCAAGAAATGTACATGAAAACATATACATTTTCATTGTACATTCAAGAAATGTATATCAAAACATACACATTTTCAGATTTAATTCAAGAAATGTACATCAAAACATACACATTTTCATTGTATATACAAGAAATGTACATCAAAACATACACATCTTCATTGTACACTAAAGAAATGTACATCAAAACATACACATTTTTACTGTACATTCTAGAAATATACATCAAAACATACACATTTTCATTGTATATACCAGAAATGCACATCAAAACATACACATTTTCATTGAACATTCAAGAACTGTACATCAAAACTTACACATTTTCAGTGTACATTCAAGAAATGTACATCAAAACTAACACATTTTCAGTGTACATTCAAGAAATGTACATCAAAACATACACATTTTCATTGTACATAACAGAAATGTACATCAAAACATACACATTTTCAGTGTACATTCAAGAAATATACATCAAAACATACACATTTTCAGGATACATTCAAGAAATATACATCAAAACATACACATTTTCATTGTATATACAAGAAATGTACATCAAAAGATACACATTTTCATTGTATATACAAGAAATGTATATCAAAACATACACATTTCCAGTGTAAATTCAAGAAATGTACATCAAAACATACACATTTTCATTGTATATACAAGAAATGTACACCAAAACATACACATTTTCCATGTACATTCAAGAAATGTATATCAAAACATACACATTTTCAGTGTACATTCAAGAAATGTACATCAAAACATACACATTTTCATTGTACATTCAAGAAATGTACATCAAAACATACTCATTTTCAGTGTACATTCCAGAAATGTACATCAAAACATACACATTTTCATTGTATATACAAGAAATGTACATCAAAACATACACATCTTCACTGTACACTAAAGAAATGTACATCAAAACATACACACTTTCAGTGTACATTCAAGAAATGTACATCAAAACATACACATTTTCATTGCACATTCAAGAAATGTACATCAAAACATAAGAGTTTTCATTGTACATTCAAGAAATGTATATCAAAACATACAATTTTCATTGTACATTCAAGAAATGTACATCAAAACATACACATTTTCATTGTACATTCAAGAAATGTACACCAAAACATACACATTTTCATTGTACATTCAAGGAATGTACATCAAAACATACACATTTTCATTGTACATTCAAGGAATGTACATCAAAACACACATTTTCATTGTACACTCAAGAAATGTACATCAAAACATACACATTTTGAGTGTACATTCAAGAGATATACATCAAAACATGCACATTTTCATTGTATATACCAGAAATGTACATCAAAACATACACATTTTCATTGTATATACAAGAAATGTACATCAAAGCATACACATTTTCATTGTACATTCAAGAAATGTACATCAAAACAGACACATTTTCATTGCACATTCAAGAAATATACATCAAAACATACACATTTTAAGTGTACATTCAAGAAATGTACATCAAAACATACACATTTTGAGTGTACATTCAAGAAGTATACATCAAAACATACACATTTTCATTGTATATACCAGAAATGTACATCAAAGCATACACATTTTCATTGTATATACCAGAAATGTACATCAAAACATACACATTTTCATTGTACATTCAAGAAATGTACATCAAAACATACACATTTTCATTGCACATTCAAGAAATATGCATCAAAACATACACATTTTCAGTGTACATTCAAGAAATGTACATCAAAACATACACATTTTCATTGTATATACGAGAAATGTACATCAAAACATACACATTTTCATTGTATATACAAGAAATGTTCACCAAAACATCCACATTTTCATTGTACATTCAAGAAATGTATATCAAAACGTACACATTTTCAGTGTACATTCAAGAAATGTACATCAAAACATACACATTTTCATTGTACATTCAAGAAATGTACATCAAAACATACTCATTTTCAGTGTACATTCAAGAAATGTACATCAAAATATACACATTTTCAGTGTACAATCAAGAAATGTACATCTAAAACATACACATTTTGAGTGTACATTCAAGAAATATACATCAAAACATACACATTTTCATTGTATATACCAGAAATGCACATCAAAACATACACATTTTCATTGTACATTCAAGAACTGTACATCAAAAGATACACATTTTCAGTGTACATTCAAGAAATGTACATCAAAACATACACATTTTCAGTGTACATTCAAGAAATGTACATCAAAACATACACATTTTCATTGTACATTCAAGAAATGTACATCAAAACATACACATTTTCATTGTACATTCAAGAAATGTACATCAAAACATACAAATTTTCATTGTACATTCAAGAAATGTATATCAAAACATACACATTTTCATTGTACATTCAAGAAATGTACATCAAAACATACACATTTTCATTGTACATTAAAGGAATGTACATCAAAACATACACATTTTCATTGTACATTCAAGAAATGTACATCAAAACACACACATTTTCATTATACACTCAAGAAATGTACATCAAAACGGACACATTTTGAGTGTACATTCAAGAGATATACATCAAAACAAGCACATTTTCATTGTATATACCAGAAATGTACATCAAAACATACACATTTTCATTGTATATACAAGAAATGTACATCAAAACATACACATTTTCATTGTATATACAAGAAATGTATATCAAAACATACACATTTTCAGTGTACATTCAAGAAATGTACATCAAAAACTACACATTTTCATTGTATATTCAAGAAATGTACATAAAAAAATATACATTTTCATTGTATATACCAGAAATGTACATCAAAACATACACATTTTCATTGTACATTCAAGAAATGTACATCAAAACATACACATTTTCATTGTATATACCAGAAATGTACATCAAAACATACACATTTTCATTGTATATTCATGAAATGTGCATCAAAACATACACATTTTCATTGTATATACCAGAAATGTACATCAAAACATACACATTTTCATTGTATATACAAGAAATGTACATCAAAGCATACACATTTTCATTGTACATTCAAGAAATGTACATCAAAACAGACACATTTTCATTGCACATTCAAGAAATATACATCAAAACATACACATTTTAAGTGTACATTCAAGAAATGTACATCAAAAAATACTCATTTTGAGTGTACATTCAAGAAGTATACATCAAAACATACACATTTTCATTGTACATTCAAGGAATGTACATCAAAACATACACATTTTCATTGTACATTCAAGGAATGTACATCAAAACATACACATTTTCATTGTACATTCAAGGAATGTACATCAAAACACACATTTTCATTGTACACTCAAGAAATGTACATCAAAACATACACATTTTGAGTGTACATTCAAGAGATATATATCAAAACATGCACATTTTCATTGTATATACCAGAAATGTACATCAAAACATACACATTTTCATTGTATATACAAGAAATGTACATCAAAGCATACACATTTTCATTGTACATTCAAGAAATGTACATCAAAACAGACACATTTTCATTGCACATTCAAGAAATATACATCAAAACATACACACTTTAAGTGTACATTCAAGAAATGTACATCAAAACATACACATTTTGAGTGTACATTCAAGAAGTATACATCAAAACATACACATTTTAAGTGTACATTCAAGAAATGTACAACAAAACATAAACATTTTGAGTGTACATTCAAGAAGTATACCTCAAAACATACACATTTTCATTGTATATACCAGAAATGTACATCAAAACATACACATTTTCATTGTATATACCAGAAATGTACATAAAAACATACACATTTTCATTGTACATTCAAGAAATGTACATCAAAACATACACATTTTCATTGCACATTCAAGAAATATGCATCAAAACATACACATTTTCAGTGTACATTCAAGAAATGTACATCAAAGCATACACATTTTCATTGTATATACCAGAAATGTACATCAAAACATACACATTTTCATTGTATATACAAGAAATGTACACCAAAACATAGACATTTTTATTCTATATACAAGAAATGTACACCAAAACATACACATTTTCATTGTACATTCAAGAAATGTATATCAAAACATACTCAGTTTTAGTGTACATTCAAGAAATGTACATCAAAATATACACATTTTCAGTGTACAATCAAGAAATGTGCATCTAAAACATACACATTTTGAGTGTACATTCAAGAAATATACATCAAAACCTACACATTTTCATTGTACGTCCAAGAACTGTACATCAAAACATACACATTTTCAGTGTACATTCAAGAAATGTACATCAAAACATACACATTTTCAGCGTACATTCAAGAAATGTACATCAAAACATACAGATTTTCATTGTATATACCAGAAATTTACATCAAAGCATACACATTTTCATTGTATATACAAGAAACGTACATCAAAACATACACATTTTCATTGTATATACAAGAAATGTATATCAAAACATACACATTTACAGTGTACATTCAAGAAATGTACATCAAAACATACACATTTTCATTGTATATACAAGAAATGTACATCAAAACATACACATTTTCAGTGTACATTCAAGAAATGTACATCAAAACATATACATTTTCATTGTATATACAAGAAATGTACATCAAAACATACACATTTTCAGTGTACATTCAAGAAATGTACATGAAAACATTATACATTTTCATTGTACATTCAAGAAATGTATATCAAAACATACACATTTTCAGATTTAATTCAAGAAATGTACATCAAAACATACACATTTTCATTGTATATACAAGAAATGTACATCAAAACATACACATCTTCATTGTACACTAAAGAAATGTACATCAAAACATTCACATATTTACTGTACATTCTAGAAATATACATCAAAACATACACATTTTCATTGTATATACCAGAAATGCACATCAAAACATACACATTTTCATTGAACATTCAAGAACTGTACATCAAAACTTACACATTTTCAGTGTACATTCAAGAAATGTACATCAAAACTAACACATTTTCAGTGTACATTCAAGAAATGTACATCAAAACATACACATTTTCATTGTACATACCAGAAATGTACATCAAAACATACACATTTTCAGTGTACATTCAAGAAATATACATCAAAACATACACATTTTCAGGATACATTCAAGAAATATACATCAAAACATACACATTTTCATTGTATATACAAGAAATGTACATCAAAAGATACACAATTTCATTGTATATACAAGAAATGTATATCAAAACATACACATTTCCAGTGTAAATTCAAGAAATGTACATCAAAACATACACATTTTCATTGTATATACAAGAAATGTACACCAAAACATACACATTTTCCATGTACATTCAAGAAATGTATATCAAAACATACACATTTTCAGTGTACATTCAAGAAATGTACATCAAAACATACACATTTTCATTGTACATTCAAGAAATGTACATCAAAACATACTCATTTTCAGTGTACATTCCAGAAATGTACATCAAAATATACACATTTTCAGTGTACAATCAAGAAATGTGCATCTAAAACATATACATTTTGAGTGTACATTCAAGAAATATACATCAAAACATACACATTTTCATTGTATATACCAGAAATGCACATCAAAGCATACACATTTTCATTGTACATTCAAGAACTGTACATCAAAACATACACATTTTCAGTGTACATTCAAGAAATGTACATCAAAGCATACACATCTTCAGCGTACATTCAAGAAATGTACATCAAAACATACACATTTTCATTGTATATACCAGAAATTTACATCAAAACATACACATTTTCATTGTATATACAAGAAATGTACATCAAAACATACACATTTTCATTGTATATACTAGAAATGTATATCAAAACATACACATTTACAGTGTACATTCAAGAAATGTACATCAAAACATACACATTTTCATTGTAAATACCGAAATGTACATCAAAACATACACATTTTCAGTGTACATTCAAGAAATGTACATCAAAACATATACATTTTCATTGTATATACAAGAAATGTACATCAAAATATACACATTTTCATTGTATATACAAGAAATGTACATCAAAACATACACATCTTCATTGTACACTAAAGAAATGTACATCAAAACATACACACTTTCAGTGTACATTCAAGAAATGTACATCAAAACATAAGAATTTTCATTGTACATTCAAGAAATGTATATCAAAACATACAATTTTCATTGTACATTCAAGAAATGTACATCAAAACATACACATTTTCATTGTACATTCAAGAAATGTACATCAAAACATACACATTTTCATTGTACATCAAGGAATGTACATCAAAACATACACATTTTCATTGTACACTCAAGAAATGTACATCAAAACATACACATTTTGAGTGTACATTCAAGAGATATACATCAAAACATGCACATTTTCATTGTATATACCAGAAATGTACATCAAAACATACACATTTTCATTGTATATACCAGAAATGTACATCAAAGCATACACATTTTCATTGTATATACCAGAAATGTACATCAAAACATACACATTTTCATTGTACATTCAAGAAATGTACATCAAAACATACACATTTTCATTGCACATTCAAGAAATATGCATCAAAACATACACATTTTCAGTGTACATTCAAGAAATGTACATCAAAACATACACATTTTCATTGTACATTCAAGAAATGTACATCAAAACATACACATTTTCATTGTACATTCAAGGAATGTACATCAAAGCATACACATTTTCATTGTACATTCAAGAAATGTACATCAAAACACACACATTTTCATTATACACTCAAGAAATGTACATCAAAACGGACACATTTTGAGTGTACATTCAAGAGATATACATCAAAACATGCACATTTTCATTGTATATACCAGAAATGTACATCAAAACATACACATTTTCATTGTATATACAAGAAATGTACATCAAAACATACACATTTTCATTGTATATACAAGAAATGTATATCAAAACATACACATTTTCAGTGTAGATTCAAGAAATGTACATCAAAAACTACACATTTTCATTGTATATTCAAGAAATGTACATAAAAAAATATACATTTTCATTGTATATACCAGAAATGTACATCAAAACATACACATTTTCATTGTATATTCATGAAATGTACATCAAAACATACACATTTTCATTGTATATACCAGAATGTACATCTAAACATACACAATTTCATTGTACATTCAAGAAATGTACATCAAAACATACACATTTTGACTGTACGTTTTAGAAATATACATCAAAACATACACATTTTCATTGTATATACCAGACATGCACATCAAAACATACACATTTTCATTGTACATTCAAGAACTGTACATCAAAACATACACATATTCAGTGTACATTCAAGAAATGTACATCAAAACATACACATTTTCAGTGTACATTCAAGAAAAGTACATCAAAACATACACATTTTCATTGTATATACAAGAAATGTACATCAAAACATACACATTTTCATTGTATATACAAGAAATGTATATCAAAACATACACATTTTCAGTGTACATTCAAGAAATGTACATCAAAACATACACATTTTCATTGTATACTCAAGAAATGTACATCAAAACATACACATTTTCAGTGTACATTCAAGAAATGTACATCAAAACATACACATTTTCATTGTATACAAAAGAAATGCACATCAAAACATACACATTTTCATTGTACATTCAAGAAATGTACATCAAAACATACACATTTTCAGTGTACATTCAAGAAAAGTACATCTAAAACGTACACATTTTGAGTGTACATTCAAGAAATGTACATCAAAACATACACATTTTCATTGTACATTCAAGAAATGTACATCAAAATATACACATTTTCAGTGTACAATCAAGAAATGTACATCTAAAACATACACATTTTGAGTGTACATTCAAGAAATATACATCAAAACATACACATTTTCATTGTATATACCAGAAATGCACATCAAAACATACACATTTTCATTGTACATTCAAGAACTGTACATCAAAAGATACACATTTTCAGTGTACATTCAAGAAATGTACATCAAATCATACACATTTTCAGTGTACATTCAAGAAATGTACATCAAAACATACACATTTTCATTGTACATTCAAGAAATGTACATCAAAACATACACATTTTCATTGTACATTCAAGAAATGTACATCAAAACATACAAATTTTCATTGTACATTCAAGAAATGTATATCAAAACATACACATTTTCATTGTACATTCAAGAAATGTACATCAAAACATACACATTTTCATTGTACATTCAAGAAATGTACATCAAAACATACACATTTTCATTGTACATTAAAGGAATGTACATCAAAACATACACATTTTCATTGTACATTCAAGAAATGTACATCAAAACACACACATTTTCATTATACACTCAAGAAATGTACATCAAAACGGACACATTTTGAGTGTACATTCAAGAGATATACATCAAAACAAGCACATTTTCATTGTATATACCAGAAATGTACATCAAAACATACACATTTTCATTGTATATACAAGAAATGTACATCAAAACATACACATTTTCATTGTATATACAAGAAATGTATATCAAAACATACACATTTTCAGTGTACATTCAAGAAATGTACATCAAAAACTACACATTTTCATTGTATATTCAAGAAATGTACATAAAAGAATATACATTTTCATTGTATATACCAGAAATGTACATCAAAACATACACATTTTCATTGTATATACCAGAAATGTACATCAAAACATACACATTTTCATTGTATATTCATGAAATGTGCATCAAAACATACACATTTTCATTGTATATACCAGAAATGTACATCAAAACATACACATTTTCATTGTATATACAAGAAATGTACATCAAAGCATACACATTTTCATTGTACATTCAAGAAATGTACATCAAAACAGACACATTTTCATTGCACATTCAAGAAATATACATCAAAACATACACATTTTAAGTGTACATTCAAGAAATGTACATCAAAAAATACACATTTTGAGTGTACATTCAAGAAGTATACATCAAAACATACACATTTTCATTGTACATTCAAGGAATGTACATCAAAACATACACATTTTCATTGTACATTCAAGGAATGTACATCAAAACATACACATTTTCATTGTACATTCAAGGAATGTACATCAAAACACACATTTTCATTGTACACTCAAGAAATGTACATCAAAACATACACATTTTGAGTGTACATTCAAGAGATATACATCAAAACATGCAAATTTTCATTGTATATACCAGAAATGTACATCAAAACATACACATTTTCATTCTATATACAAGAAATGTACATCAAAGCATACACATTTTCATTGTACATTCAAGAAATGTACATCAAAACAGACACATTTTCATTGCACATTCAAGAAATATACATCAAAACATACACATTTTAAGTGTACATTCAAGAAATGTACATCAAAACATACACATTTTGAGTGTACATTCAAGAAGTATACATCAAAACATACACATTTTAAGTGTACATTCAAGAAATGTACAACAAAACATAAACATTTTGAGTGTACATTCAAGAAGTATACCTCAAAACATACACATTTTCATTGTATATACCAGAAATGTACATCAAAACATACACATTTTCATTGTATATACCAGAAATGTACATAAAAACATACACATTTTCATTGTACATGCAAGAAATGTACATCAAAACATACACATTTTCATTGCACATTCAAGAAATATGCATCAAAACATACACATTTTCAGTGTACATTCAAGAAATGTACATCAAAGCATACACATTTTCATTGTATATTCCAGAAATGTACATCAAAACATACACATTCTCATTGTATATACAAGAAATGTACACCAAAACATACACATTTTTATTCTATATACAAGAAATGTACACCAAAACATACACATTTTCATTGTACATTCAAGAAATGTATATCAAAACATACACATTTTCAGTGTACATTCAAGAAATGTACATCAAAACATACACATTTTCATTGTACATTCAAGAAATGTACATCAAAACATACTCATTTTTAGTGTACATTCAAGAAATGTACATCAAAATATACTCATTTTCAATGTACAATCAAGAAATGTGCATCTAAAACATACACATTTTGAGTGTACATTCAAGAAATATACATCAAAACATACACATTTTCATTGTATATATAAGAAGTGCACATCAAAACATACACATTTTCATTGTACATTCAAGAACTGTACATCAAAACATACACATTTTCAGTGTACATTCAAGAAATGTACATCAAAACATACACATTTTCAGCGTACATTCAAGAAATGTACATCAAAACATACAGATTTTCATTGTATATACCAGAAATTTACATCAAAGCATACACATTTTCATTGTATATACAAGAAACGTACATCAAAACATACACATTTTCATTGTATATACAAGAAATGTATATCAAAACATACACATTTACAGTGTACATTCAAGAAATGTACATCAAAACATACACATTTTCATTGTATATACAAGAAATGTACATCAAAACATACACATTTTCAGTGTACATTCAAGAAATGTACATCAAAACATATACATTTTCATTGTATATACAAGAAATGTACATCAAAACATACACATTTTCAGTGTACATTCAAGAAATGTACATGAAAACATATACATTTTCATTGTACATTCAAGAAATGTATATCAAAACATACACATTTTCAGATTTAATTCAAGAAATGTACATCAAAACATACACATTTTCATTGTATATACAAGAAATGTACATCAAAACATACACATCTTCATTGTACACTAAAGAAATGTACATCAAAACATACACATTTTTACTGTACATTCTAGAAATATACATCAAAACATACACATTTTCATTGTATATACCAGAAATGCACATCAAAACATACACATTTTCATTGAACATTCAAGAACTGTACATCAAAACTTACACATTTTCAGTGTACATTCAAGAAATGTACATCAAAACTAACACATTTTCAGTGTACATTCAAGAAATGTACATCAAAACATACACATTTTCATTGTACATAACAGAAATGTACATCAAAACATACACATTTTCAGTGTACATTCAAGAAATATACATCAAAACATACACATTTTCAGGATACATTCAAGAAATATACATCAAAACATACACATTTTCATTGTATATACAAGAAATGTACATCAAAAGATACACATTTTCATTGTATATACAAGAAATGTATATCAAAACATACACATTTCCAGTGTAAATTCAAGAAATGTACATCAAAACATACACATTTTCATTGTATATACAAGAAATGTACACCAAAACATACACATTTTCCATGTACATTCAAGAAATGTATATCAAAACATACACATTTTCAGTGTACATTCAAGAAATGTACATCAAAACATACACATTTTCATTGTACATTCAAGAAATGTACATCAAAACATACTCATTTTCAGTGTACATTCCAGAAATGTACATCAAAACATACACATTTTCATTGTATATACAAGAAATGTACATCAAAACATACACATCTTCACTGTACACTAAAGAAATGTACATCAAAACATACACACTTTCAGTGTACATTCAAGAAATGTACATCAAAACATACACATTTTCATTGCACATTCAAGAAATGTACATCAAAACATAAGAGTTTTCATTGTACATTCAAGAAATGTATATCAAAACATACAATTTTCATTGTACATTCAAGAAATGTACATCAAAACATACACATTTTCATTGTACATTCAAGAAATGTACACCAAAACATACACATTTTCATTGTACATTCAAGGAATGTACATCAAAACATACACATTTTCATTGTACATTCAAGGAATGTACATCAAAACACACATTTTCATTGTACACTCAAGAAATGTACATCAAAACATACACATTTTGAGTGTACATTCAAGAGATATACATCAAAACATGCACATTTTCATTGTATATACCAGAAATGTACATCAAAACATACACATTTTCATTGTATATACAAGAAATGTACATCAAAGCATACACATTTTCATTGTACATTCAAGAAATGTACATCAAAACAGACACATTTTCATTGCACATTCAAGAAATATACATCAAAACATACACATTTTAAGTGTACATTCAAGAAATGTACATCAAAACATACACATTTTGAGTGTACATTCAAGAAGTATACATCAAAACATACACATTTTCATTGTATATACCAGAAATGTACATCAAAGCATACACATTTTCATTGTATATACCAGAAATGTACATCAAAACATACACATTTTCATTGTACATTCAAGAAATGTACATCAAAACATACACATTTTCATTGCACATTCAAGAAATATGCATCAAAACATACACATTTTCAGTGTACATTCAAGAAATGTACATCAAAACATACACATTTTCATTGTATATACGAGAAATGTACATCAAAACATACACATTTTCATTGTATATACAAGAAATGTTCACCAAAACATCCACATTTTCATTGTACATTCAAGAAATGTATATCAAAACGTACACATTTTCAGTGTACATTCAAGAAATGTACATCAAAACATACACATTTTCATTGTACATTCAAGAAATGTACATCAAAACATACTCATTTTCAGTGTACATTCAAGAAATGTACATCAAAATATACACATTTTCAGTGTACAATCAAGAAATGTACATCTAAAACATACACATTTTGAGTGTACATTCAAGAAATATACATCAAAACATACACATTTTCATTGTATATACCAGAAATGCACATCAAAACATACACATTTTCATTGTACATTCAAGAACTGTACATCAAAAGATACACATTTTCAGTGTACATTCAAGAAATGTACATCAAAACATACACATTTTCAGTGTACATTCAAGAAATGTACATCAAAACATACACATTTTCATTGTACATTCAAGAAATGTACATCAAAACATACACATTTTCATTGTACATTCAAGAAATGTACATCAAAACATACAAATTTTCATTGTACATTCAAGAAATGTATATCAAAACATACACATTTTCATTGTACATTCAAGAAATGTACATCAAAACATACACATTTTCATTGTACATTAAAGGAATGTACATCAAAACATACACATTTTCATTGTACATTCAAGAAATGTGCATCAAAACACACACATTTTCATTATACACTCAAGAAATGTACATCAAAACGGACACATTTTGAGTGTACATTCAAGAGATATACATCAAAACAAGCACATTTTCATTGTATATACCAGAAATGTACATCAAAACATACACATTTTCATTGTATATACAAGAAATGTACATCAAAACATACACATTTTCATTGTATATACAAGAAATGTATATCAAAACATACACATTTTCAGTGTACATTCAAGAAATGTACATCAAAAACTACACATTTTCATTGTATATTCAAGAAATGTACATAAAAAAATATACATTTTCATTGTATATACCAGAAATGTACATCAAAACATACACATTTTCATTGTACATTCAAGAAATGTACATCAAAACATACACATTTTCATTGTATATACCAGAAATGTACATCAAAACATACACATTTTCATTGTATATTCATGAAATGTGCATCAAAACATACACATTTTCATTGTATATACC
The DNA here is from genome assembly GCA_030765045.1 of Tenodera sinensis. Lineage (NCBI taxonomy): Eukaryota > Metazoa > Arthropoda > Insecta > Mantodea > Mantidae > Tenodera > Tenodera sinensis. Next base: position 108,352,271 of record CM060970.1, on the reverse strand, counting down.
AGAAATGTACATCAAAACATACACATTTTCATTGTATATACAAGAAATGTACATCAAAGCATACACATTTTCATTGTACATTCAAGAAATGTACATCAAAACAGACACATTTTCATTGCACATTCAAGAAATATACATCAAAACATACACATTTTAAGTGTACATTCAAGAAATGTACATCAAAAAATACTCATTTTGAGTGTACATTCAAGAAGTATACATCAAAACATACACATTTTCATTGTACATTCAAGGAATGTACATCAAAACATACACATTTTCATTGTACATTCAAGGAATGTACATCAAAACATACACATTTTCATTGTACATTCAAGGAATGTACATCAAAACACACATTTTCATTGTACACTCAAGAAATGTACATCAAAACATACACATTTTGAGTGTACATTCAAGAGATATATATCAAAACATGCACATTTTCATTGTATATACCAGAAATGTACATCAAAACATACACATTTTCATTGTATATACAAGAAATGTACATCAAAGCATACACATTTTCATTGTACATTCAAGAAATGTACCTCAAAACAGACACATTTTCATTGCACATTCAAGAAATATACATCAAAACATACACACTTTAAGTGTACATTCAAGAAATGTACATCAAAACATACACATTTTGAGTGTACATTCAAGAAGTATACATCAAAACATACACATTTTAAGTGTACATTCAAGAAATGTACAACAAAACATAAACATTTTGAGTGTACATTCAAGAAGTATACCTCAAAACATACACATTTTCATTGTATATACCAGAAATGTACATCAAAACATACACATTTTCATTGTATATACCAGAAATGTACATAAAAACATACACATTTTCATTGTACATTCAAGAAATGTACATCAAAACATACACATTTTCATTGCACATTCAAGAAATATGCATCAAAACATACACATTTTCAGTGTACATTCAAGAAATGTACATCAAAGCATACACATTTTCATTGTATATACCAGAAATGTACATCAAAACATACACATTTTCATTGTATATACAAGAAATGTACACCAAAACATAGACATTTTTATTCTATATACAAGAAATGTACACCAAAACATACACATTTTCATTGTACATTCAAGAAATGTATATCAAAACATACTCAGTTTTAGTGTACATTCAAGAAATGTACATCAAAATATACACATTTTCAGTGTACAATCAAGAAATGTGCATCTAAAACATACACATTTTGAGTGTACATTCAAGAAATATACATCAAAACCTACACATTTTCATTGTACGTCCAAGAACTGTACATCAAAACATACACATTTTCAGTGTACATTCAAGAAATGTACATCAAAACATACACATTTTCAGCGTACATTCAAGAAATGTACATCAAAACATACAGATTTTCATTGTATATACCAGAAATTTACATCAAAGCATACACATTTTCATTGTATATACAAGAAACGTACATCAAAACATACACATTTTCATTGTATATACAAGAAATGTATATCAAAACATACACATTTACAGTGTACATTCAAGAAATGTACATCAAAACATACACATTTTCATTGTATATACAAGAAATGTACATCAAAACATACACATTTTCAGTGTACATTCAAGAAATGTACATCAAAACATATACATTTTCATTGTATATACAAGAAATGTACATCAAAACATACACATTTTCAGTGTACATTCAAGAAATGTACATGAAAACATTATACATTTTCATTGTACATTCAAGAAATGTATATCAAAACATACACATTTTCAGATTTAATTCAAGAAATGTACATCAAAACATACACATTTTCATTGTATATACAAGAAATGTACATCAAAACATACACATCTTCATTGTACACTAAAGAAATGTACATCAAAACATTCACATATTTACTGTACATTCTAGAAATATACATCAAAACATACACATTTTCATTGTATATACCAGAAATGCACATCAAAACATACACATTTTCATTGAACATTCAAGAACTGTACATCAAAACTTACACATTTTCAGTGTACATTCAAGAAATGTACATCAAAACTAACACATTTTCAGTGTACATTCAAGAAATGTACATCAAAACATACACATTTTCATTGTACATACCAGAAATGTACATCAAAACATACACATTTTCAGTGTACATTCAAGAAATATACATCAAAACATACACATTTTCAGGATACATTCAAGAAATATACATCAAAACATACACATTTTCATTGTATATACAAGAAATGTACATCAAAAGATACACAATTTCATTGTATATACAAGAAATGTATATCAAAACATACACATTTCCAGTGTAAATTCAAGAAATGTACATCAAAACATACACATTTTCATTGTATATACAAGAAATGTACACCAAAACATACACATTTTCCATGTACATTCAAGAAATGTATATCAAAACATACACATTTTCAGTGTACATTCAAGAAATGTACATCAAAACATACACATTTTCATTGTACATTCAAGAAATGTACATCAAAACATACTCATTTTCAGTGTACATTCCAGAAATGTACATCAAAATATACACATTTTCAGTGTACAATCAAGAAATGTGCATCTAAAACATATACATTTTGAGTGTACATTCAAGAAATATACATCAAAACATACACATTTTCATTGTATATACCAGAAATGCACATCAAAGCATACACATTTTCATTGTACATTCAAGAACTGTACATCAAAACATACACATTTTCAGTGTACATTCAAGAAATGTACATCAAAGCATACACATCTTCAGCGTACATTCAAGAAATGTACATCAAAACATACACATTTTCATTGTATATACCAGAAATTTACATCAAAACATACACATTTTCATTGTATATACAAGAAATGTACATCAAAACATACACATTTTCATTGTATATACTAGAAATGTATATCAAAACATACACATTTACAGTGTACATTCAAGAAATGTACATCAAAACATACACATTTTCATTGTAAATACCGAAATGTACATCAAAACATACACATTTTCAGTGTACATTCAAGAAATGTACATCAAAACATATACATTTTCATTGTATATACAAGAAATGTACATCAAAATATACACATTTTCATTGTATATACAAGAAATGTACATCAAAACATACACATCTTCATTGTACACTAAAGAAATGTACATCAAAACATACACACTTTCAGTGTACATTCAAGAAATGTACATCAAAACATAAGAATTTTCATTGTACATTCAAGAAATGTATATCAAAACATACAATTTTCATTGTACATTCAAGAAATGTACATCAAAACATACACATTTTCATTGTACATTCAAGAAATGTACATCAAAACATACACATTTTCATTGTACATCAAGGAATGTACATCAAAACATACACATTTTCATTGTACACTCAAGAAATGTACATCAAAACATACACATTTTGAGTGTACATTCAAGAGATATACATCAAAACATGCACATTTTCATTGTATATACCAGAAATGTACATCAAAACATACACATTTTCATTGTATATACCAGAAATGTACATCAAAGCATACACATTTTCATTGTATATACCAGAAATGTACATCAAAACATACACATTTTCATTGTACATTCAAGAAATGTACATCAAAACATACACATTTTCATTGCACATTCAAGAAATATGCATCAAAACATACACATTTTCAGTGTACATTCAAGAAATGTACATCAAAACATACACATTTTCATTGTATATACGAGAAATGTACATCAAAACATACACATTTTCATTGTATATACAAGAAATGTTCACCAAAACATACACATTTTCATTGTACATTCAAGAAATGTATATCAAAACGTACACATTTTCAGTGTACATTCAAGAAATGTACATCAAAACATACACATTTTCATTGTACATTCAAGAAATGTACATCAAAACATACTCATTTTCAGTGTACATTCAAGAAATGTACATCAAAATATACACATTTTCAGTGTACAATCAAGAAATGTACATCTAAAACATACACATTTTGAGTGTACATTCAAGAAATATACATCAAAACATACACATTTTCATTGTATATACCAGAAATGCACATCAAAACATACACATTTTCATTGTACATTCAAGAACTGTACATCAAAAGATACACATTTTCAGTGTACATTCAAGAAATGTACATCAAAACATACACATTTTCAGTGTACATTCAAGAAATGTACATCAAAACATACACATTTACATTGTATATACCAGAAATGTACATCAAAACATACACATTTTCATTGTATATACAAGAAATGTACATCAAAACATACACATTTTCATTGTATATAAAAGAAGTGTATATCAAAACATACACATTTACAGTGTACATTCAAGAAATGTACATCAAAACATACACATTTTCATTGTATATACAAGAAATGGACATCAAAACATACACATTTTCAGTGTACATTCAAGAAATGTACATCAAAACATATACATTTTCATTGTATATACAAGAAATGTACATCAAAACATACACATTTTCAGTGTACATTCAAGAAATGTACATGAAAACATATACATTTTCATTGTACATTCAAGAAATGTATATCAAAACATACACATTTTGAGATTTAATTCAAGAAATGTACATCAAAAGATACACATTTTCATTGTATATACAAGAAATGTACATCAAAACATACACATCTTCATTGTACACTAAAGAAATGTACATCAAAACATACACACTTTCAGTGTACATTCAAGAAATGTACATCAAAACATACACATTTTCATTGTACATTCAAGAAATGTACATCAAAACATACACATTTTCATTGTACATTCAAGAAATGTACATCAAAACATACAAATTTTCATTGTACATTCAAGAAATGTATATCAAAACATACACATTTTCATTGTACATTCAAGAAATGTACATCAAAACATACACATTTTCATTGTACATTCAAGAAATGTACATCAAAACATACACATTTTCATTGTACATTCAAGGAATGTACATCAAAACATACACATTTTCATTGTACATTCAAGAAATGTACATCAAAACACACACATTTTCATTATACACTCAAGAAATGTACATCAAAACGGACACATTTAGAGTGTACATTCAAGAGATATACATCAAAGCATGCACATTTTCATTGTATATACCAGAAATGTACATCAAAACATACACATTTTCATTGTACATTCAAGAAATATACATCAAAACATACACATTTTCATTGTATATACAAGAAATGTATATCAAAACATACACATTTTCAGTGTACATTCAAGAAATGTACATCAAAAACTACACATTTTCATTGTATATTCAAGAAATGTACATAAAAAAATATACATTTTCATTGTATATACCAGAAATGTACATCAAAACATACACATTTTCATTGTACATTCAAGAAATGTACATCAAAACATACACATTTTCATTGTATATACCAGAAATGTACATCAAAACATACACATTTTCATTGTATATTCATGAAATGTACATCAAAACATACACATTTTCATTGTATATACCAGAATGTACATCAAAACATACACATTTTCATTGTACATTCAAGAAATGTACATCAAAACATACACATTTTGACTGTACGTTTTAGAAATATGCATCAAAACATACACATTTTCATTGTACATTCAAGAAATGTACATCAAAACATACACATTTTCAGTGTACATTCAAGAAATGTACATCAAATCATACACATTTTCATTGTATATACAAGAAATGTACATCAAAACATACACATTTTCATTGTATATACAAGAAATGTATATCAAAACATACACATTTTCAGTGTACATTCAAGAAATGTACATCAAAACATACACATTTTCATTGTATACTCAAGAAATGTACATCAAAACATACACATTTTCAGTGTACATTCAAGAAATGTACATCAAAGCATACACATTTTCATTGTATACAAAAGAAATGTATATCAAAACATACTCATTTTCAGTGTACATTCAAGAAATGTACATCAAAACATACACATTTTCATTGTATATACAAGAAATGTACATCAAAACATACACATTTTCATTGTATATACAAGAAATGTATATGAAAACATACACATTTTCAGTGTACATTCAAGAACTGTACATCAAAACATACACATTTTAAGTGTACATTCAAGAAATGTACATCAAAACATATACATTTTCATTGTATATACAAGAAATGTATATCAAAACATACACATTTTAGGTGTACATTCAAGAAATGTACATCAAAACATACACATTTTCATTGTATATACAAGAAATGTACATCAAAACATACACATCTTCATTGTACACTAAAGAAATGTACATCAAAGCATACACACTTTCAGTGTACATTCAAGAAATGTACATCAAAACATACACATTTTCATTGTACATTCAAGAAATGTACATCAAAACATACACATTTTCATTGTACATTCAAGAAATATACATCAAAACATACACATTTTCATTGTACACTCAAGAAATGTACATCAAAACATACACAATTTCATTGTATATACCAGAAATGTACATCAAAACATATACATTTTCATTGTACATTCAAGAAATGTATATCAAAACATACACATTTTCATTGTACATTCAAGAAATGTACATCAAAACATACACAATTTCAGTGTACATTCAAGAAATGTACATCAAAACATACACATTTTCATTGTATATAACAGAAATGTACATCAAAACATACACATTTTCATTGTACATTCAAGAAATGTACATCAAAACATACACATTTTCATTGTACATTCAAGAAGTATACATCAAAACATACACATTTTCAGTGTACATTCAAGAAATGTACATCAAAACATACACATTTTCATTGTACATTCAAGAAATGTACATCAAAACATACACATTTTCATTGTACATTCAAGGAATGTACATCAAAACATACACATTTTCATTGTACATTCAAGAAATGTACATCAAAACACACACATTTTCATTATACACTCAAGAAATGTACATCAAAACGGACACATTTTGAGTGTACATTCAAGAGATATACATCAAAACATGCACATTTTCATTGTATATACCAGAAATGTACATCAAAACATACACATTTTCATTGTATATACCAAAAATGTACATCAAAACATACACATTTTCATTTTATATACAAGAAATGTACACCAAAACATACACATTTTCATTGTATATACAAGAAATGTACACCAAAACATACACATTTTCATTGCACATTCAAGAAATGTACATCAAAACATACACATTTTCATTGTACATTCAAGAAATATACATCAAAACATACACATTTTCATTGTACATTCAAGAAATATACATCAAAACATACACATTTTCATTGTACATTCAAGAAATGTACATCACAGCATACAAATTTTCATTGTACATTCAAGAAATGTACATCAAAACATACACATTTTCAGTGTACATACAAGAAAAGTTCATCTAAAACGTACGCATTTTGAGTGTACATTCAAGGAATATAGATCAAAACATACACATTTTCATTGTATATACCAGAAATGTACATCAAAACATACGCATTTTCATTGTACATTCAAGAAATGTACATCAAAACATACACATTTTCATTGTATATACAAGAAATGTACATCAAAACATACACATTTTGAGTGTAAATTCAAGAAATATACATCAATACATACACATTTTCATTGTATATACCAGAAATGTACATCAAAACATACACATTTTCATTGTACATTCAAGAAATGTACATCAAAACATACACACTTTCAGTGTACATTCAAGAAATGTACATCAAAACATACACATTTTCATTGTACATTCAAGAAATGTACATCAAAACATACAAATTTTCATTGTACATTCAAGAAATGTATATCAAAACATACACATTTTCATTGTACATTCAAGAAATGTACATCAAAACATACACATTTTCATTGTACATTCAAGAAATGTACATCAAAACATACACATTTTCATTGTACATTAAAGGAATGTACATCAAAACATACACATTTTCATTGTACATTCAAGAAATGTAAATCAAAACACACACATTTTCATTATACACTCAAGAAATGTACATCAAAACGGACACATTTTGAGTGTACATTCAAGAGATATACATCAAAACAAGCACATTTTCATTGTATATACCAGAAATGTACATCAAAACATACACATTTTCATTGTATATACAAGAAATGTACATCAAAACATACACATTTTCATTGTACATTCAAGAAATGTACATCAAAACATACACACTTTCAGTGTACATTCAAGAAATGTACATCAAAACATACACATTTTCATTGTACATTCAAGAAATGTACATCAAAACATACACATTTTCATTGTACATTCAAGAAATGTACATCAAAACATACAAATTTTCATTGTACATTCAAGAAATGTATATCAAAACATACACATTTTCATAGTACATTCAAGAAATGTACATCAAAACATACACATTTTCATTGTACATTCAAGAAATGTACATCAAAACATACACATTTTCATTGTACATTAAAGGAATGTACATCAAAACATACACATTTTCATTGTACATTCAAGAAATGTAAATCAAAACACACACATTTTCATTATACACTCAAGAAATGTACATCAAAACGGACACATTTTGAGTGTACATTCAAGAGATATACATCAAAACAAGCACATTTTCATTGTATATACCAGAAATGTACATCAAAACATACACATTTTCATTGTATATACAAGAAATGTATATCAAAACATACACATTTTCAGTGTACATTCAAGAAATGTACATCAAAAACTACACATTTTCATTGTATATTCAAGAAATGTACATAAAAAAATATACATTTTCATTGTATATACCAGAAATGTACATCAAAACATACACATTTTCATTGTACATTCAAGAAATGTACATCAAAACATACACATTTTCATTGTATATACCAGAAATGTACATCAAAACATACACATTTTCATTGTATATTCATGAAATGTACATCAAAACATACACATTTTCATTGTATATACCAGAAATGTACATCAAAACATACACATTTTCATTGTATATACAAGAAATGTACATCAAAGCATACACATTTTCATTGTACATTCAAGAAATGTACATCAAAACAGACACATTTTCATTGCACATTCAAGAAATATACATCAAAACAGACACATTTTCATTGCACATTCAAGAAATATACATCAAAACATACACATTTTCATTGTACATTCAAGGAATGTACATCAAAACATACACATTTTCATTGTATATTCAAGGAATGTACATCAAAACATACACATTTTCATTGTATATACCAGAAATGTACATCAAAACATACACATTTTCATTGTATATACAAGAAATGTACATCAAAGCATACACATTTTCATTGTACATTCAAGAAATGTACATCAAAACAGACACATTTTCATTGCACATTCAAGAAATATACATCAAAACATACACATTTTCAGTGTACATTCAAGAAGTATACATCAAAACATACACATTTTCATTGTATATACCAGAAATGTACATCAAAGCATACACATTTTCATTGTGTATACCAGAAATGTACATCAAAACATACACATTTTCATTGTACATTCAAGAAATGTACATCAAAACATACACATTTTCATTGCACATTCAAGAAATATGCATCAAAACATACACATTTTCAGTGTACATTCAAGAAATGTACATCAAAACATACACATTTTCATTGTATATACCAGAAATGCACATCAAAACATACACATTTTCATTGTACATTCAAGAACTGTACATCAAAACATACACATTTTCAGTGTACATTCAAGAAATGTATATCAAAACGTACACATTTTCAGTGTACATTCAAGAAATGTACATCAAAACATACACATTTTCATTGTACATTCAAGAAATGTACATCAAAACATACTCATTTTCAGTGTACATTCAAGAAATGTACATCAAAATATACACATTTTCAGTGTACAATCAAGAAATGTACATCTAAAACATACACATTTTGAGTGTACATTCAAGAAATATACATCAAAACATACACATTTTCATTGTATATACCAGAAATGCACATCAAAACATACACATTTTCATTGTACATTCAAGAACTGTACATCAAAACATACACATTTTCAGTGTACATTCAAGAAATGTACATCAAAACATACACATTTTCAGTGTACATTCAAGAAATGTACATCAAAACATACACATTTACATTGTATATACCAGAAATGTACATCAAAACATACACATTTTCATTGTATATACAAGAAATGTACATCAAAACATACACATTTTCATTTTATATAAAAGAAGTGTATATCAAAACATACACATTTACAGTGTACATTCAAGAAATGTACATCAAAACATACACATTTTCATTGTATATACAAGAAATGCACATCAAAACATACACATTTTCAGTGTACATTCAAGAAATGTACATCAAAACATATACATTTTCATTGTATATACAAGAAATGTACATCAAAACTTGCACATTTTCAGTGTACATTCAAGAAATGTACATGAAAACATATACATTTTCATTGTACATTCAAGAAATGTATATCAAAACATACACATTTTCAGATTTAATTCAAGAAATGTACATCAAAAGATACACATTTTCATTGTATATACAAGAAATGTACATCAAAACATACACATCTTCATTGTACACTAAAGAAATGTACATCAAAACATACACACTTTCAGTGTACATTCAAGAAATGTACATCAAAACATACACATTTTCATTGTACATTCAAGAAATGTACATCAAAACATACACATTTTCATTGTACATTCAAGAAATGTACATCAAAACATACAAATTTTCATTGTACATTCAAGAAATGTATATCAAAACATACACATTTTCATTGTACATTCAAGAAATGTACATCAAAACATACACATTTTCATTGTACATTCAAGAAATGTACATCAAAACATACACATTGTCATTGTACATTCAAGGAATGTACATCACAACATACACATTTTCATTGTACATTCAAGAAATGTGCATCAAAACACACACATTTTCATTATACACTCAAGAAATGTACATCAAAACGGACACATTTTGAGTGTACATTCAAGAGATATACATCAAAACATGCACATTTTCATTGTATATACCAGAAATGTACATCAAAACATACACATTTTCATTGTATATACAAGAAATGTACATCAAAACATACACATTTTCATTGTATATACAAGAAATGTATATCAAAACATACACATTTTCAGTGTACATTCAAGAAACGTACATCAAAAACTACACATTTTCATTGTATATTCAAGAAATGTACATAAAAAAATATACATTTTCATTGTATATACCAGAAATGTACATCAAAACATACACATTTTCATTGTACATTCAAGAAATGTACATCAAAACATACACATTTTCATTGTATATACCAGAAATGTACATCAAAACATACACATTTTCATTGTATATTCATGAAATGTACATCAAAACATACACATTTTCATTGTATATACCAGAATGTACATCAAAACATACACATTTTCATTGTACATTCAAGAAATGTACATCAAAACATACACATTTTGACTGTACGTTTTAGAAATATACATCAAAACATACACATTTTCATTGTATATACCAGACATGCACATCAAAACATACACATTTTCATTGTACATTCAAGAACTGTACATCAAAACATACACATATTCAGTGTACATTCAAGAAATGTACATCAAAACATACACATTTTCATTGTATATTCATGAAATGTACATCAAAACATACACATTTTCATTGTATATACCAGAAATGTACATCAAAACATACACATTTTCATTGTATATACAAGAAATGTACATCAAAGCATACACATTTTCATTGTACATTCAAGAAATGTACATCAAAACAGACACATTTTCATTGCACATTCAAGAAATATACATCAAAACATACACATTTTCATTGTACATTCAAGGAATGTACATCAAAACATACACATTTTCATTGTACATTCAAGGAATGTACATCAAAACATACACATTTTCATTGTATATATCAGAAATGTACATCAAAACATACACATTTTCATTGTATATACCAGACATGCACATCAAAACATACACATTTTCATTGTACATTCAAGAACTGTACATCAAAACATACACATATTCAGTGTACATTCAAGAAATGTACATCAAAACATACACATTTTCATTGTATATTCATGAAATGTACATCAAAACATACACATTTTCATTGTATATACCAGAAATGTACATCAAAACATACACATTTTCATTGTATATACAAGAAATGTACATCAAAGCATACACATTTTAAGTGTACATTCAAGAAATGTACATCAAAACATACACATTTTCATTGTATATACAAGAAATGTACATCAAAACATACACATTTTCATTGTACATTCAAGAAATATACATCAAAACATACACATTTTCATTGTACATTCAAGAAATATACATCAAAACATACACATTTTCATTGTACATTCAAGAAATGTACATCACAGCATACAAATTTTCATTGTACATTCAAGAAATGTACATCAAAACATACACATTTTCAGTGTACATACAAGAAAAGTTCATCTAAAACGTACGCATTTTGAGTGTACATTCAAGGAATATAGATCAAAACATACACATTTTCATTGTATATACCAGAAATGTACATCAAAACATACGCATTTTCATTGTACATTCAAGAAATGTACATCAAAACATACACATTTTCATTGTATATACAAGAAATGTACATCAAAACATACACATTTTGAGTGTAAATTCAAGAAATATACATCAATACATACACATTTTCATTGTATATACCAGAAATGTACATCAAAACATACACATTTTCATTGTACATTCAAGAAATGTACATCAAAACATACACACTTTCAGTGTACATTCAAGAAATGTACATCAAAACATACACATTTTCATTGTACATTCAAGAAATGTACATCAAAACATACAAATTTTCATTGTACATTCAAGAAATGTATATCAAAACATACACATTTTCATTGTACATTCAAGAAATGTACATCAAAACATACACATTTTCATTGTACATTCAAGAAATGTACATCAAAACATACACATTTTCATTGTACATTAAAGGAATGTACATCAAAACATACACATTTTCATTGTACATTCAAGAAATGTAAATCAAAACACACACATTTTCATTATACACTCAAGAAATGTACATCAAAACGGACACATTTTGAGTGTACATTCAAGAGATATACATCAAAACAAGCACATTTTCATTGTATATACCAGAAATGTACATCAAAACATACACATTTTCATTGTATATACAAGAAATGTACATCAAAACATACACATTTTCATTGTACATTCAAGAAATGTACATCAAAACATACACACTTTCAGTGTACATTCAAGAAATGTACATCAAAACATACACATTTTCATTGTACATTCAAGAAATGTACATCAAAACATACACATTTTCATTGTACATTCAAGAAATGTACATCAAAACATACAAATTTTCATTGTACATTCAAGAAATGTATATCAAAACATACACATTTTCATAGTACATTCAAGAAATGTACATCAAAACATACACATTTTCATTGTACATTCAAGAAATGTACATCAAAACATACACATTTTCATTGTACATTAAAGGAATGTACATCAAAACATACACATTTTCATTGTACATTCAAGAAATGTAAATCAAAACACACACATTTTCATTATACACTCAAGAAATGTACATCAAAACGGACACATTTTGAGTGTACATTCAAGAGATATACATCAAAACAAGCACATTTTCATTGTATATACCAGAAATGTACATCAAAACATACACATTTTCATTGTATATACAAGAAATGTATATCAAAACATACACATTTTCAGTGTACATTCAAGAAATGTACATCAAAAACTACACATTTTCATTGTATATTCAAGAAATGTACATAAAAAAATATACATTTTCATTGTATATACCAGAAATGTACATCAAAACATACACATTTTCATTGTACATTCAAGAAATGTACATCAAAACATACACATTTTCATTGTATATACCAGAAATGTACATCAAAACATACACATTTTCATTGTATATTCATGAAATGTACATCAAAACATACACATTTTCATTGTATATACCAGAAATGTACATCAAAACATACACATTTTCATTGTATATACAAGAAATGTACATCAAAGCATACACATTTTCATTGTACATTCAAGAAATGTACATCAAAACAGACACATTTTCATTGCACATTCAAGAAATATACATCAAAACAGACACATTTTCATTGCACATTCAAGAAATATACATCAAAACATACACATTTTCATTGTACATTCAAGGAATGTACATCAAAACATACACATTTTCATTGTATATTCAAGGAATGTACATCAAAACATACACATTTTCATTGTATATACCAGAAATGTACATCAAAACATACACATTTTCATTGTATATACAAGAAATGTACATCAAAGCATACACATTTTCATTGTACATTCAAGAAATGTACATCAAAACAGACACATTTTCATTGCACATTCAAGAAATATACATCAAAACATACACATTTTCAGTGTACATTCAAGAAGTATACATCAAAACATACACATTTTCATTGTATATACCAGAAATGTACATCAAAGCATACACATTTTCATTGTGTATACCAGAAATGTACATCAAAACATACACATTTTCATTGTACATTCAAGAAATGTACATCAAAACATACACATTTTCATTGCACATTCAAGAAATATGCATCAAAACATACACATTTTCAGTGTACATTCAAGAAATGTACATCAAAACATACACATTTTCATTGTATATACCAGAAATGCACATCAAAACATACACATTTTCATTGTACATTCAAGAACTGTACATCAAAACATACACATTTTCAGTGTACATTCAAGAAATGTATATCAAAACGTACACATTTTCAGTGTACATTCAAGAAATGTACATCAAAACATACACATTTTCATTGTACATTCAAGAAATGTACATCAAAACATACTCATTTTCAGTGTACATTCAAGAAATGTACATCAAAATATACACATTTTCAGTGTACAATCAAGAAATGTACATCTAAAACATACACATTTTGAGTGTACATTCAAGAAATATACATCAAAACATACACATTTTCATTGTATATACCAGAAATGCACATCAAAACATACACATTTTCATTGTACATTCAAGAACTGTACATCAAAACATACACATTTTCAGTGTACATTCAAGAAATGTACATCAAAACATACACATTTTCAGTGTACATTCAAGAAATGTACATCAAAACATACACATTTACATTGTATATACCAGAAATGTACATCAAAACATACACATTTTCATTGTATATACAAGAAATGTACATCAAAACATTTTTTGTACCATAGGGGCTTAGGTACAATCGTGAGAAAGGGGGGGGGGGAACTGAAAAGAAGAGACCACTAAAAATTCCGAGAACTACAGCCTTTATGGATCAATAATTTATACAGAAATGGAAGTCGAAACACAACAGAGATACAGGTAAAACAACCCAATTTGCATAACCCCCAGTCAATTCCCTCTCAAGCGAGGAGTCGGGCAGTCTTCAGCCTATCTGAAAGCCCAAATGTTTCGCGTGGACCCTGAGCCCTAGTTAAAGCCAAAACAACTTACCCCGCACGGCGCGAAAGGAGCACTCCGACTGCCGTCTCCTATCACTGTCAGACCGAGAGGCAACCCATAGGAAGACACTAGCGCAACCCAGCGGGGAAAGCAAGAGTTGCGAAACAAAGGAGGTGCCTCCATAAAACAAAATAAGTGCGATCAGCACAATACTCCCGCCCCCATCTGACAACACGCACTCGACATGGTTAATCAAAACAATAACCCAATGCTCAATTTAACTGCCCCACTCGACCATAAGACAACCACGCTCTGCTACCATTTTTTGTACCATAGGGGCTTAGGTACAATCGTGAGAAAGGGGGGGGGGGGAACTGAAAAGAAGAGACCACTAAAAATTCCGAGAATTTACCAAGATAGGTATTGTGCTGATCGCACTTATTTTGTTTTATGGAGGCACCTCCTTTGTTTCGCAACTCTCGCTTTCCCCGCTGGGTTGCGCTAGTGTCTTCCTATGGGTTGCCTCTCGGTGAAAGGAGACGAGAGTAGGAGTGCTCCTTTCGCGCCGTGCGGGGTAAGTTGTTTTGGCTTTAACTAGGGCTCAGGGTCCACGCGAAACATTTAGGCTTTCAGATAGGCTGAAGACTGCCTGACTCCTCGCTTGAGAGGGAATTGACTGGGGGTTATGCAAATTGGTTTGTTTTACCTGTATTTCTGTTGTGTTTCGACTTCCATTTCTGTATAAATTATTGATCCATAAAGGTTGTAGTTCTCGGAATTTTTAGTGCTCTCTTCTTTTCAGTTCCTCCCCCCCCCCCTTTCTCACGATTGTACCTAAGCCCCTATGGTTCAAAAATGGTAGCAGAGCGTGGTTATCTTATGGTCGAGTGGGGCAGTTAAATTGAGCATTGGGTTATTGTTTTGATTAACCATGTCGAGTGACTTTCAGCTGTTGCGTAAGAATGAAATACTATTTGAGTTGGGGATTCGTGGACGTGATGATTTGTCGTCGGCAGACGTTCCGGCCCTATTAGACGCACTTCGTGGCGTGAAGGATAACGATTATGTTGTGTTGCCGGACAAACATTTATTGGTAACTGAATCACCGTCATTATGTGAGGCCGCACGGCTGGAATTTGAAGAGTTGTTCTCCGAGTTGAGTAATATCTCGGGGTTTTCGAAAGCGCAGGTGAGGCGTTTGACAGCCAGGATCTTGCATTATGTGCAGCGGATTGAATATTTCCAAAAATATTGTCCTAAGGTTAAGTTCGGGGTTGACTTAGCCGAGCTGAAGGGGCAGTTTAGGAGATATTTAGAAGTGCTTGCTCAGAAAGGGGATCGGGCCGAGTCGACTACTGTCACACCAACTGTGACGTCTCAAATGTCGGCCTTTAAACCGCTAAAGTTACTTCATCCCTTACAACAGTTGGTTGAACCTTATCAAGTCTTTAAGGTTGTTGATGTTCTTACAGCTCTTGAATTTCTGAAGTTCCTGGTAAGAGCTAAGGATTGCGCTGAATTATGCGAAGTTCCCGGTTTGCAGCTGCTTGAAGTAGTGATGTCAAAAGGGGGTGACGCGGTGCGCAGTATAATTGGGCGTATTAAGGGATGTGTTGATCCAGTCTCTGAATTACATGACAGTGTATTGAAGTGTTTCATTCCTCGTCGGGAGCTACATACATTAATTCAAGGTCATTATTTGAAACCCCAGGGATCAGGAGAGCCTTTCTTCGAGTACATTAGCAGGGTTAAGTTGTTTGCGCGTATACTACGGTTGCCAGATAGCGAACGGCAGATCTGTGACGTCATTATTACGGGGTTGACCCCGGAGGTACGTTCTCTTTTGGTATTTAGCTCTTGTCCTGCTACGTTTAAAGATTTAGAGGGGCTATTGCCGATCTTGGCAGAGTATGAGGCGTCAAATGCGGCACGAAACCGCGAATCATTGCAAGTGCCTCTGCATGGTGTTCGATTTGAGCCGCGGCAGACTAACCGAGGAGATTTGGCTCGAGATAGTTTTCGCTCGCCAGGGTCTTGTTTTAGATGTGGTTCTCCTGAGCATTTGGTTAGACAATGCACGGTGGCCAGGAAGCGTGGTGGCGTTTTACTACCCGTGGGGGTAGATGGTCAAAGGCGCCAAGATTGACAACGAGCTCCTTGCGGAATTTCTGCCTGTTGTCGGATATTCCGTCGGATAATAGCCAAGCCCTTTAATTTGAAGCCGACAGTACAGGTGACTGTTGGGAAACGACAGTTAATCGCTCTCTTGGACTCGGGGAGTTCCTGCTCTTTGGTACACGAGGAGTTTTATTATACCTATCTTGGTAAATTCTCGGACAAACCGCGACAGTGTAGCGTTGGGTGCGTGTCTGTAAATGGTCATAAATTTCAGGTGAATGCCAAGGTTCTGTTGACCATACGTATTTCGCGTTTTACGTGGAAACACTATTTCTATCTTCTGCCGGACCTGCCATTTCAACTGATTTTAGGCTCGGACTTTATGACTAGAGTCGGCCTAAGGCTTGATTTTCGGGATGGGGAAATCACCTTTGCATTTGCCCCTTCCGAACGAGTTGCATTTCAGTGCGGTCAAGTCATCAACAAACCACCTTTGGAGGAGAGTGGCGGGCTACGTCACCATATATGCGACGTCAGCAATGCTTTCCCCCATTTGACAGAAGAGCAGGGCCGTTCGCTGGAACAACTCTGTGCGAACCATGGGTCATTGTTTGCTGACCGTTTAGGAGTAACAAATTTGGTGGAGTATGATATACAACTAACAGACGACACCCCTGTGAAGTTACCACCCTATCGTGTCACCCCACCTAAAATGGCTATTCTTCGTAAAAAGATCGACGAAATGTTACGAAAGGGAGTGATCAGGCCGTCCACGTCTACTTATAGTAGTCCAGTATTTCTGGTCCCTAAGGGCGAGGACGATTTCAGGGTAGTGGTGGACTACCGGCACTTGAACAAGAAGATAAAGATCGAGGCCCAACCAATGCCACATCTAAATTCGGCAGCGCATTATTTTGCGGGTGCCAAAGTATTTACTAGTTTGGATTTGAATAGCGCCTACTACCAAGTGCCCTTATCGGAGTCCTCTAAGCCACTAACGGCTTTTGCTGTCCCATGGAGGCTTTATGAATTTCAACGAGTACCCTTCGGACTTGCTACTGGAGCTCAGGTGTTGTCGCGGTTATTAGACGAAATATTTTCGGACATCAAGTTTAAATATGTGTATCACTATCTAGATGACGTGGTTGTCTACTCGCCCGACTTTGAAACCCATTGCCAACATTTAGCGGAGGTCTTTGACCGGCTCGAGCGCGCAGGCCTTACCTTGCGCAAAGAGAAGTGTAACTTTGCTGCGGGACAGATTTCTTTCTTAGGTCATATTGTATCTCCGGCTGGGATAACGATTGATCCGGAGCGGACCAAAGTTCTACGTAACTTTCCTCCCCCTAAAACCGTAAAGGCATTGGCCAGGTACGTGGGGATGGTGAACTTTTTCAGCAAGTTTATTCCGCATTTTGCAGCGCGGGCGGAACCACTGAACCGTCTTCGGCGGAAGGGAACGCCGTTTAAGTGGGGTGAGGAACAGCAGCAGGCCTTTGAAGACCTTAAACAGGCCATAATGAATCCCCCGGTGTTGGCTTTCCCTGATTTTTCACGTAGATTTATCCTTCAGACCGATGCAAGCAGGGGATCGGTGGCTGCTGTGTTACTTCAGGATTTTCCTATGGGGCGTAGGGTTATTGGGTATAGTTCACGTACCCTCACTCCAGCCGAGCGGAAGTATTCAGTTTACGAACTTGAAACTTTGGCTGTGGTATTTGGCTTAGAAAAATACCGCGAATATCTGGAGCATGTTGAGTTTACTCTTGAGTGCGATAACCAGGCGCTAACGTGGTCGTTGGCCTCACCGCGATCTACAGGCAGGTTAGCGCGTTGGGGCGTACGCATTTCAGCTTTTAAGTTTGTCCCGATACATATACGTAGTTCAGAAAATTGTGTGGCTGATGCCTTAACGAGAGTATTCGAAGAACCAAGAGAATGTAAATGCGGAAAGGAAAATGTTTTAGCCGTCTGTGAATTTCCGGAGTTGTTCGAGGGTTTGCACACACATCAGAGGAAAGATCCGGATCTGCAGGCCCTTATTGATCGGCTTGAGGCTGGCGAGGTTGTTACCCCTTATTGTTTGAAGGAGGGTGTTTTGATGACCCAGGCTACCTTCGACGGCAAGAACAAGGTTGTTTTGCCACGGGCCTTAATTTCCATGGTGTTTGAATATTTCCATTCATCTCCTGTAGGCGGGCATTTGGGAATAGCCAAGACCAAAGACAAGATTCGGGAATATTTTGTGTGGCCGGGCATGAATAAAGAAATTGCCTCCCGAGTTAGACAGTGTCAGCTTTGTGCAATGGCGAAACCCGCGCAATGTACAGTATGGAAAGGTTTAGCATCGGAGGTGGCAAGTAGACCCCTGGAAAAATTATTTGTGGACTTTGTCGGTCCTTTTCCTCGTTCAGTCCAGGGGAATACGTATGCATTAGTCATAGTAGATTCGTTTAGTAAGTTTGTATGGATGTCGGCCTTACCGAAAGCGAATACACGAGGGGTAGTCAAGGTTCTCTCTTCAGTATTTGCGGCTTTTGGAGCCCCTCGTTATTTGGTAACAGACAACGCCACTCAATTTACTTCTTTCGCCTTTAGAAATTTCTGTTTTAGTTGGGGCATTAAAACCATAACTACCACCCCTTATTACCCCCGTCCTTCCCATGCCGAAAGATTTAACAGGAACCTCAAATCAGCATTAATAGCCTTTCATCATGATAATCATACTAAGTGGGACACTAATTTGTCTCGGTTGCAGTTGGCGTTTAATTCGGCTCGACACGAATCACATGGCGTTACCCCTCATCAGCTTATGTTAGCCTATATACCTAACTCTCCGCTGTCTAACCTTTGGCGGTTGGACGATTTGCTTCCCCAGAATATTACTCGCGAGGAAATATGTAGAGTATGGAAGGCCGCTTTTCGGAATTTGAAGAAGTCACTTGCCCAGGTAAAGAAGCGGTATGATGAAAATAAACGGCCTTCACCTTATGCCGTTGGCCAGAAAGTACTATGTAAGCTGTACACTCAATCTTCTAAGCAAAATGCTTATGCAGCGAAGTTGGCTCCTAGATACGTAGGGCCGTACGAGATTATAAGTATCTTCAAAAATGTTTCTGTGCGCTTAAGGGACCTCCGCACGGGCCAAGAAAGGAGAGCTCACGTCTCACAATTGAAACCCTTCCAGTAGTTTGGTATCTGTTTTCCGTATGTGTATGGGTTTCCTTTGTTTACTCCTGTATGTTTATGTTGTGAATAAAGTGTTTTGTTTTGAATGTGGGTGTTTGTTTATGTTGGAGCGTGCCATGTGTGCGCCGGGCTGTATACCTCTACGGCGCCCCTGTAGTTAGTTTCTGCCGGGCGTGTGGAGTCGGCATGGTGTAGATTTGTTTTCGTGTGTCTTTGTATGGAAGCGGTGTGAGGTGTTTGGTGTGGTATGTTTGGGGAGTATTTGTGGGATGTTTGCTGCGTGCTTGCGGTGTGTGTCTTGTGTAGTAATTATGTGTATTTCGTGTTTGTACTCTTGTGTTGTCTGGCCAGTAGGGATTTTGTTTTATGCGCATTTATTTATACAAGGCCTTGTTTATTTTGTTTAACTTGTATATATATTGTTTATATATATATTGTTTATATATATATATATTGTTTAGCTTGTTTTAAATTGTCATTTGGAAGAAATTATATCAAGTTCGTTTAAATTGTTCTTATATTGTTATGTTCATTAAACAGTTTATGGTATGTTATCACGCTTGTTGATTATAAATTGATTCAATTTTTTTAATTTTCTGCTATTTATGTATTTGATGTCATCCACAGTTCTGTAAAAATACTGTCATTCATTCAGTTTGATCTACCTTGAGATGTTATTTTGGGGCAGCAGCCTATTTGAAGCCTGCGTTTTGTTCCCTTTCTGTTGGGTTTGTTCCGTGTTACAGCCTCGCCAGCTCCTGTTCGTAACCTGTCCAGAAAGCACCTAACCACCGCAGTTTGGCATTGTGTAATGTTAAGCCTGGCTGTTACCATCTATCTGGAGTGTTACGGCAGCAGTAAGGTCCGCAATGGAGATTTCTGGAGGCCAGGGAGGTGACGATGGAATATGAAGGGGCTTGTATGTGGCCCACGTTTTGGGTTTTGGACTTTCTCAACGCCTGATTGCAACGAGAGGACATCCACAGGCTCAAACCCAGAATTTGTTAATTTCTCTGGAACAACGAGGGATCGGTACGCCCAACGAGCTGTGCATCGTCTCTCCCGTCCTGGAAAAACAGAATTGTGCTCTCTGATGTGACAGTGGCCAGTGATTTGTAGTGACAGTGTTTGGTGCCAGTGCTTTCACAGTGACCTGTACAATGACCGGGCGGTGTAAGGTGTGTCCTTCCTAATATGATACTTCTCATACAATATCAGTCTGTTCCTTTCCAGAATGGCGAGTGCGTGTTGTCAGATGGGGGCGGGAGTATTGTGCTGATCGCACTTATTTTGTTTTATGGAGGCACCTCCTTTGTTTCGCAACTCTCGCTTTCCCCGCTGGGTTGCGCTAGTGTCTTCCTATGGGTTGCCTCTCGGTGAAAGGAGACGAGAGTAGGAGTGCTCCTTTCGCGCCGTGCGGGGTAAGTTGTTTTGGCTTTAACTAGGGCTCAGGGTCCACGCGAAACATTTAGGCTTTCAGATAGGCTGAAGACTGCCTGACTCCTCGCTTGAGAGGGAATTGACTGGGGGTTATGCAAATTGGTTTGTTTTACCTGTATTTCTGTTGTGTTTCGACTTCCATTTCTGTATAAATTATTGATCCATAAAGGTTGTAGTTCTCGGAATTTTTAGTGCTCTCTTCTTTTCAGTTCCTCCCCCCCCCCCCTTTCTCACGATTGTACCTAAGCCCCTATGGTTCAAAACATACACATTTTCATTTTATATAAAAGAAGTGTATATCAAAACATACACATTTACAGTGTACATTCAAGAAATGTACATCAAAACATACACATTTTCATTGTATATACAAGAAATGCACATCAAAACATACACATTTTCAGTGTACATTCAAGAAATGTACATCAAAACATATACATTTTCATTGTATATACAAGAAATGTACATCAAAACTTGCACATTTTCAGTGTACATTCAAGAAATGTACATGAAAACATATACATTTTCATTGTACATTCAAGAAATGTATATCAAAACATACACATTTTCAGATTTAATTCAAGAAATGTACATCAAAAGATACACATTTTCATTGTATATACAAGAAATGTACATCAAAACATACACATCTTCATTGTACACTAAAGAAATGTACATCAAAACATACACACTTTCAGTGTACATTCAAGAAATGTACATCAAAACATACACATTTTCATTGTACATTCAAGAAATGTACATCAAAACATACACATTTTCATTGTACATTCAAGAAATGTACATCAAAACATACAAATTTTCATTGTACATTCAAGAAATGTATATCAAAACATACACATTTTCATTGTACATTCAAGAAATGTACATCAAAACATACACATTTTCATTGTACATTCAAGAAATGTACATCAAAACATACACATTTTCATTGTACATTCAAGGAATGTACATCACAACATACACATTTTCATTGTACATTCAAGAAATGTGCATCAAAACACACACATTTTCATTATACACTCAAGAAATGTACATCAAAACGGACACATTTTGAGTGTACATTCAAGAGATATACATCAAAACATGCACATTTTCATTGTATATACCAGAAATGTACATCAAAACATACACATTTTCATTGTATATACAAGAAATGTACATCAAAACATACACATTTTCATTGTATATACAAGAAATGTATATCAAAACATACACATTTTCAGTGTACATTCAAGAAACGTACATCAAAAACTACACATTTTCATTGTATATTCAAGAAATGTACATAAAAAAATATACATTTTCATTGTATATACCAGAAATGTACATCAAAACATACACATTTTCATTGTACATTCAAGAAATGTACATCAAAACATACACATTTTCATTGTATATACCAGAAATGTACATCAAAACATACACATTTTCATTGTATATTCATGAAATGTACATCAAAACATACACATTTTCATTGTATATACCAGAATGTACATCAAAACATACACATTTTCATTGTACATTCAAGAAATGTACATCAAAACATACACATTTTGACTGTACGTTTTAGAAATATACATCAAAACATACACATTTTCATTGTATATACCAGACATGCACATCAAAACATACACATTTTCATTGTACATTCAAGAACTGTACATCAAAACATACACATATTCAGTGTACATTCAAGAAATGTACATCAAAACATACACATTTTCATTGTATATTCATGAAATGTACATCAAAACATACACATTTTCATTGTATATACCAGAAATGTACATCAAAACATACACATTTTCATTGTATATACAAGAAATGTACATCAAAGCATACACATTTTCATTGTACATTCAAGAAATGTACATCAAAACAGACACATTTTCATTGCACATTCAAGAAATATACATCAAAACATACACATTTTCATTGTACATTCAAGGAATGTACATCAAAACATACACATTTTCATTGTACATTCAAGGAATGTACATCAAAACATACACATTTTCATTGTATATATCAGAAATGTACATCAAAACATACACATTTTCATTGTATATACCAGACATGCACATCAAAACATACACATTTTCATTGTACATTCAAGAACTGTACATCAAAACATACACATATTCAGTGTACATTCAAGAAATGTACATCAAAACATACACATTTTCATTGTATATTCATGAAATGTACATCAAAACATACACATTTTCATTGTATATACCAGAAATGTACATCAAAACATACACATTTTCATTGTATATACAAGAAATGTACATCAAAGCATACACATTTTAAGTGTACATTCAAGAAATGTACATCAAAACATACACATTTTGAGTGTACATTCAAGAAGTATACATCAAAACATACACATTTTCATTGTACATTCAAGGAATGTACATCAAAACATACACATTTTCATTGTACATTCAAGGAATGTACATCAAAACATACACATTTTCATTGTATATATCAGAAATGTACATCAAAACATACACATTTTCATTGTATATACAAGAAATGTACATCAAAACAGACACATTTTCATTGCACATTCAAGAAATATACATCAAAACATACACATTTTCAGTGTACATTCAAGAAGTATACATCAAAACATACACATTTTCATTGTATATACCAGAAATGTACATCAAAGCATACACATTTTCATTGTGTATACCAGAAATGTACATCAAAACATACACATTTTCATTGTACATTCAAGAAATGTACATCAAAACATACACATTTTCATTGCACATTCAAGAAATATGCATCAAAACATACACATTTTCAGTGTACATTCAAGAAATGTACATCAAAAGATACACATTTTCATTGTATATACCAGAAATGCACATCAAAACATACACATTTTCATTGTACATTCAAGAACTGTACATCAAAACATACACATTTTCAGTGTACATTCAAGAAATGTACATCAAAACATACACATTTTCAGTGTACATTCAAGAAATGTACATCAAAACATACACATTTACATTGTATATACCAGAAATGTACATCAAAACATACACATTTTCATTGTATATACAAGAAATGTACATCAAAACATACACATTTTCATTTTATATAAAAGAAGTGTATATCAAAACATACACATTTACAGTGTACATTCAAGAAATGTACATCAAAACATATACATTTTCATTGTATATACAAGAAATGTACATCAAAACTTGCACATTTTCAGTGTACATTCAAGAAATGTACATGAAAACATATACATTTTCATTGTACATTCAAGAAATGTATATCAAAACATACACATTTTCAGATTTAATTCAAGAAATGTACATCAAAAGATACACATTTTCATTGTACATTCAAGAAATGTACATCAAAACATACACATTTTCATTGTACATTCAAGAAATGTACATCAAAACATACAAATTTTCATTGTACATTCAAGAAATGTATATCAAAACATACACATTTTCATTGTACATTCAAGAAATGTACATCAAAACATACACATTTTCATTGTACATTCAAGAAATGTACATCAAAACATACACATTTTCATTGTACATTCAAGGAATGTACATCACAACATACACATTTTCATTGTACATTCAAGAAATGTGCATCAAAACACACACATTTTCATTATACACTCAAGAAATGTACATCAAAACGGACACATTTTGAGTGTACATTCAAGAGATATACATCAAAACATGCACATTTTCATTGTATATACCAGAAATGTACATCAAAACATACACATTTTCATTGTATATACAAGAAATGTACATCAAAACATACACATTTTCATTGTATATACAAGAAATGTATATCAAAACATACACATTTTCAGTGTACATTCAAGAAACGTACATCAAAAACTACACATTTTCATTGTATATTCAAGAAATGTACATAAAAAAATATACATTTTCATTGTATATACCAGAAATGTACATCAAAACATACACATTTTCATTGTACATTCAAGAAATGTACATCAAAACATACACATTTTCATTGTATATACCAGAAATGTACATCAAAACATACACATTTTCATTGTATATTCATGAAATGTACATCAAAACATACACATTTTCATTGTATATACCAGAATGTACATCAAAACATACACATTTTCATTGTACATTCAAGAAATGTACATCAAAACATACACATTTTGACTGTACGTTTTAGAAATATACATCAAAACATACACATTTTCATTGTATATACCAGACATGCACATCAAAACATACACATTTTCATTGTACATTCAAGAACTGTACATCAAAACATACACATATTCAGTGTACATTCAAGAAATGTACATCAAAACATACACATTTTCATTGTATATTCATGAAATGTACATCAAAACATACACATTTTCATTGTATATACCAGAAATGTACATCAAAACATACACATTTTCATTGTATATACAAGAAATGTACATCAAAGCATACACATTTTCATTGTACATTCAAGAAATGTACATCAAAACAGACACATTTTCATTGCACATTCAAGAAATATACATCAAAACATACACATTTTCATTGTACATTCAAGGAATGTACATCAAAACATACACATTTTCATTGTACATTCAAGGAATGTACATCAAAACATACACATTTTCATTGTATATATCAGAAATGTACATCAAAACATACACATTTTCATTGTATATACCAGACATGCACATCAAAACATACACATTTTCATTGTACATTCAAGAACTGTACATCAAAACATACACATATTCAGTGTACATTCAAGAAATGTACATCAAAACATACACATTTTCATTGTATATTCATGAAATGTACATCAAAACATACACATTTTCATTGTATATACCAGAAATGTACATCAAAACATACACATTTTCATTGTATATACAAGAAATGTACATCAAAGCATACACATTTTAAGTGTACATTCAAGAAATGTACATCAAAACATACACATTTTGAGTGTACATTCAAGAAGTATACATCAAAACATACACATTTTCATTGTACATTCAAGGAATGTACATCAAAACATACACATTTTCATTGTACATTCAAGGAATGTACATCAAAACATACACATTTTCATTGTATATATCAGAAATGTACATCAAAACATACACATTTTCATTGTATATACAAGAAATGTACATCAAAACAGACACATTTTCATTGCACATTCAAGAAATATACATCAAAACATACACATTTTCAGTGTACATTCAAGAAGTATACATCAAAACATACACATTTTCATTGTATATACCAGAAATGTACATCAAAGCATACACATTTTCATTGTGTATACCAGAAATGTACATCAAAACATACACATTTTCATTGTACATTCAAGAAATGTACATCAAAACATACACATTTTCATTGCACATTCAAGAAATATGCATCAAAACATACACATTTTCAGTGTACATTCAAGAAATGTACATCAAAAGATACACATTTTCATTGTATATACCAGAAATGCACATCAAAACATACACATTTTCATTGTACATTCAAGAACTGTACATCAAAACATACACATTTTCAGTGTACATTCAAGAAATGTACATCAAAACATACACATTTTCAGTGTACATTCAAGAAATGTACATCAAAACATACACATTTACATTGTATATACCAGAAATGTACATCAAAACATACACATTTTCATTGTATATACAAGAAATGTACATCAAAACATACACATTTTCATTTTATATAAAAGAAGTGTATATCAAAACATACACATTTACAGTGTACATTCAAGAAATGTACATCAAAACATATACATTTTCATTGTATATACAAGAAATGTACATCAAAACTTGCACATTTTCAGTGTACATTCAAGAAATGTACATGAAAACATATACATTTTCATTGTACATTCAAGAAATGTATATCAAAACATACACATTTTCAGATTTAATTCAAGAAATGTACATCAAAAGATACACATTTTCATTGTATATACAAGAAATGTACATCAAAACATACACATCTTCATTGTACACTAAAGAAATGTACATCAAAACATACACACTTTCAGTGTACATTCAAGAAATGTACATCAAAACATACACATTTTCATTGTACATTCAAGAAATGTACATCACACCATACACATTTTCATTGTACATTCAAGAAATGTACATCAAAACATACAAATTTTCATTGTACATTCAAGAAATGTATATCAAAACATACACATTTTCATTGTACATTCAAGAAATGTACATCAAAACATACACATTTTCATTGTACATTCAAGAAATGTACATCAAAACATACACATTTTCATTGTACATTCAAGAAATGTACATCAAAACACACACATTTTCATTATACACTCAAGAAATGTACATCAAAACGGACACATTTTGAGTGTACATTCAAGAGATATACATCAAAAACTACACATTTTCATTGTATATTCAAGAAATGTACATAAAAAAATATGCATTTTCATTGTATATACCAGAAATGTACATCAAAACATACACATTTTCATTGTACATTCAAGAAATGTACATCAAAACATACACATTTTCATTGTATATACCAGAAATGTACATCAAAACATACACATTTTCATTGTATATTCATGAAATGTACATCAAAACATACACATTTTCATTGTATATACCAGAATGTACATCAAAACATACACATTCTCATTGTACATTCAAGAAATGTACATCAAAACATACACATTTTGACTGTACGTTTTAGAAATATACATCAAAACATACACATTTTCATTGTATATACCAGACATGCACATCAAAACATACACATTTTCATTGTACATTCAAGAACTGTACATCAAAACATACACATATTCAGTGTACATTCAAGAAATGTACATCAAAACATACACATTTTCAGTGTACATTCAAGAAATGTACATCAAAACATACACATTTTCATTGTATATACAAGAAATGTACATCAAAACATACACATTTTCATTGTATATACAAGAAATGTATATCAAAACATACACATTTTCAGTGTACATTCAAGAAATGTACATCAAAACATACACATTTTCATTGTATACTCAAGAAATGTACATCAAAACATACACATTTTCAGTGTACATTCAAGAAATGTACATCAAAACATACACATTTTCATTGTATACAAAAGAAATGTATATCAAAACATACTCATTTTCAGTGTATATTCACGAAATGTACATCAAAACATACACATTTTCATTGTATATACAAGAAATGTACATCAAAACATACACATTTTCATTGTATATACAAGAAATGTATATGAAAACATACACATTTTCAGTGTACATTCAAGAAATGTACATCAAAACATACTCATTTTTATTGTACATTCAAGAAATATATATCAAAACATACACATTTTAAGTGTACATTCAAGAAATGTACATCAAAACATATACATTTTCATTGTATATACAACAAATGTATATCAAAACATACACATTTTCAGTGTACATTGAAGAAATGTACATCAAAACATACACATTTTCATTGTATATACAAGAAATGTACATCAAAACATACACATCTTCATTGTACACTAAAGAAATGTACATCAAAGCATACACACTTTCAGTGTACATTCAAGAAATGTACATCAAAACATACACATTTTCATTGTACATTCAAGAAATGTACATCAAAACATACACATTTTCATTGTACATTCAAGAAATGAACATCAAAACATACACATTTTCATTGTACACTCAAGAAATGTACATCAAAACATACACATTTTCATTGTATATACCAGAAATGTACATCAAAACATACACATTTTCATTGTACATTCAAGAAATGTATATCAAAACATACACATTTTCATTGTACATTCAAGAAATGTACATCAAAACATACACAATTTCAGTGTACATTCAAGAAATGTACATCAAAACATACACATTTTCATTGTATATACCAGAAATGTACATCAAAACATACACATTTTCATTGTACATTCAAGAAATGTACATCAAAACATACACATTTTCATTGAACATTCAAGAACTGTACATCAAAACTTACACATTTTCAGTGTACATTCAAGAAATGTACATCAAAACTAACACATTTTCAGTGTACATTCAAGAAATGTACATCAAAACATACACATTTTCATTGTACATACCAGAAATGTACATCAAAACATACACATTTTCAGTGTACATTCAAGAAATATACATCAAAACATACACATTTTCAGGATACATTCAAGAAATATACATCAAAACATACACATTTTCATTGTATATACAAGAAATGTACATCAAAAGATACACATTTTCATTGTATATACAAGAAATGTATATCAAAACATACACATTTCCAGTGTAAATTCAAGAAATGTACATCAAAACATACACATTTTCATTGTATATACAAGAAATGTACACCAAAACATACACATTTTCCATGTACATTCAAGAAATGTATATCAAAACATACACATTTTCAGTGTACATTCAAGAAATGTACATCAAAACATACACATTTTCATTGTACATTCAAGAAATGTACATCAAAACATACTCATTTTCAGTGTACATTCCAGAAATGTACATCAAAACATACACATTTTCATTGTATATACAAGAAATGTACATCAAAACATACACATCTTCACTGTACACTAAAGAAATGTACATCAAAACATACACACTTTCAGTGTACATTCAAGAAATGTACATCAAAACATACACATTTTCATTGCACATTCAAGAAATGTACATCAAAACATAAGAGTTTTCATTGTACATTCAAGAAATGTATATCAAAACATAAAATTTTCATTGTACATTCAAGAAATGTACATCAAAACATACACATTTTCATTGTACATTCAAGAAATGTACACCAAAACATACACATTTTCATTGTACATTCAAGGAATGTACATCAAAACATACACATTTTCATTGTACATTCAAGGAATGTACATCAAAACACACATTTTCATTGTACACTCAAGAAATGTACATCAAAACATACACATTTTGAGTGTACATTCAAGAGATATACATCAAAACATGCACATTTTCATTGTATATACCAGAAATGTACATCAAAACATACACATTTTCATTGTATATACAAGAAATGTACATCAAAGCATACACATTTTCATTGTACATTCAAGAAATGTACATCAAAACAGACACATTTTCATTGCACATTCAAGAAATATACATCAAAACATACACATTTTAAGTGTACATTCAAGAAATGTACATCAAAACATACACATTTTGAGTGTACATTCAAGAAGTATACATCAAAACATACACATTTTCATTGTATATACCAGAAATGTACATCAAAGCATACACATTTTCATTGTATATACCAGAAATGTACATCAAAACATACACATTTTCATTGTACATTCAAGAAATGTACATCAAAACATACACATTTTCATTGCACATTCAAGAAATATGCATCAAAACATACACATTTTCAGTGTACATTCAAGAAATGTACATCAAAACATACACATTTTCATTGTATATACGAGAAATGTACATCAAAACATACACATTTTCATTGTATATACAAGAAATGTTCACCAAAACATCCACATTTTCATTGTACATTCAAGAAATGTATATCAAAACGTACACATTTTCAGTGTACATTCAAGAAATGTACATCAAAACATACACATTTTCATTGTACATTCAAGAAATGTACATCAAAACATACTCATTTTCAGTGTACATTCAAGAAATGTACATCAAAATATACACATTTTCAGTGTACAATCAAGAAATGTACATCTAAAACATACACATTTTGAGTGTACATTCAAGAAATATACATCAAAACATACACATTTTCATTGTACATTCAAGGAATGTACATCAAAACATACACATTTTCATTGTACATTCAAGGAATGTACATCAAAACACACATTTTCATTGTACACTCAAGAAATGTACATCAAAACATACACATTTTGAGTGTACATTCAAGAGATATACATCAAAACATGCACATTTTCATTGTATATACCAGAAATGTACATCAAAACATACACATTTTCATTGTATATACAAGAAATGTACATCAAAGCATACACATTTTCATTGTACATTCAAGAAATGTACATCAAAACAGACACATTTTCATTGCACATTCAAGAAATATACATCAAAACATACACATTTTAAGTGTACATTCAAGAAATGTACATCAAAACATACACATTTTGAGTGTACATTCAAGAAGTATACATCAAAACATACACATTTTCATTGTATATACCAGAAATGTACATCAAAGCATACACATTTTCATTGTATATACCAGAAATGTACATCAAAACATACACATTTTCATTGTACATTCAAGAAATGTACATCAAAACATACACATTTTCATTGTATACTCAAGAAATGTACATCAAAACATACACATTTTCAGTGTACATTCAAGAAATGTACATCAAAGCATACACATTTTCATTGTATACAAAAGAAATGTATATCAAAACATACTCATTTTCAGTGTACATTCAAGAAATGTACATCAAAACATACACATTTTCATTGTATATACAAGAAATGTACATCAAAACATACACATTTTCATTGTATATACAAGAAATGTATATGAAAACATACACATTTTCAGTGTACATTCAAGAACTGTACATCAAAACATACACATTTTAAGTGTACATTCAAGAAATGTACATCAAAACATATACATTTTCATTGTATATACAAGAAATGTATATCAAAACATACACATTTTAGGTGTACATTCAAGAAATGTACATCAAAACATACACATTTTCATTGTATATACAAGAAATGTACATCAAAACATACACATCTTCATTGTACACTAAAGAAATGTACATCAAAGCATACACACTTTCAGTGTACATTCAAGAAATGTACATCAAAACATACACATTTTCATTGTACATTCAAGAAATGTACATCAAAACATACACATTTTCATTGTACATTCAAGAAATATACATCAAAACATACACATTTTCATTGTACACTCAAGAAATGTACATCAAAACATACACAATTTCATTGTATATACCAGAAATGTACATCAAAGCATACCCATTTTCATTGTACATTCAAGAAATGTATATCAAAACATACACATTTTCATTGTACATTC
Source organism: Tenodera sinensis (assembly GCA_030765045.1). Lineage (NCBI taxonomy): Eukaryota > Metazoa > Arthropoda > Insecta > Mantodea > Mantidae > Tenodera > Tenodera sinensis. Next base: position 108,318,451 of record CM060970.1, on the reverse strand, counting down.
AAGAAATGTACATCAAAACATACACAATTTCAGTGTACATTCAAGAAATGTACATCAAAACATACACATTTTCATTGTATATAACAGAAATGTACATCAAAACATACACATTTTCATTGTACATTCAAGAAATGTACATCAAAACATACACATTTTCATTGTACATTCAAGAAGTATACATCAAAACATACACATTTTCAGTGTACATTCAAGAAATGTACATCAAAACATACACATTTTCATTGTACATTCAAGAAATGTACATCAAAACATACACATTTTCATTGTACATTCAAGGAATGTACATCAAAACATACACATTTTCATTGTACATTCAAGAAATGTACATCAAAACACACACATTTTCATTATACACTCAAGAAATGTACATCAAAACGGACACATTTTGAGTGTACATTCAAGAGATATACATCAAAACATGCACATTTTCATTGTATATACCAGAAATGTACATCAAAACATACACATTTTCATTGTATATACCAAAAATGTACATCAAAACATACACATTTTCATTTTATATACAAGAAATGTACACCAAAACATACACATTTTCATTGTATATACAAGAAATGTACACCAAAACATACACATTTTCATTGCACATTCAAGAAATGTACATCAAATCATACACATTTTCATTGTACATTCAAGAAATATACATCAAAACATACACATTTTCATTGTACATTCAAGAAATATACATCAAAACATACACATTTTCATTGTACATTCAAGAAATGTACATCAAAACATACAAATTTTCATTGTACATTCAAGAAATGTACATCAAAACATACACATTTTCAGTGTACATACAAGAAAAGTTCATCTAAAACGTACGCATTTTGAGTGTACATTCAAGGAATATAGATCAAAACATACACATTTTCATTGTATATACCAGAAATGTACATCAAAACATACGCATTTTCATTGTACATTCAAGAAATGTAGATCAAAACATACACATTTTCATTGTATATACAAGAAATGTACATCAAAACATACACATTTTGAGTGTAAATTCAAGAAATATACATCAATACATACACATTTTCATTGTATATACCAGAAATGTACATCAAAACATACACATTTTCATTGTACATTCAAGAAATGTACATCAAAACATACACACTTTCAGTGTACATTCAAGAAATGTACATCAAAACATACACATTTTCATTGTACATTCAAGAAATGTACATCAAAACATACAAATTTTCATTGTACATTCAAGAAATGTATATCAAAACATACACATTTTCATTGTACATTCAAGAAATGTACATCAAAACATACACATTTTCATTGTACATTCAAGAAATGTACATCAAAACATACACATTTTCATTGTACATTAAAGGAATGTACATCAAAACATACACATTTTCATTGTACATTCAAGAAATGTAAATCAAAACACACACATTTTCATTATACACTCAAGAAATGTACATCAAAACGGACACATTTTGAGTGTACATTCAAGAGATATACATCAAAACAAGCACATTTTCATTGTATATACCAGAAATGTACATCAAAACATACACATTTTCATTGTATATACAAGAAATGTACATCAAAACATACACATTTTCATTGTACATTCAAGAAATGTACATCAAAACATACACACTTTCAGTGTACATTCAAGAAATGTACATCAAAACATACACATTTTCATTGTACATTCAAGAAATGTACATCAAAACATACACATTTTCATTGTACATTCAAGAAATGTACATCAAAACATACAAATTTTCATTGTACATTCAAGAAATGTATATCAAAACATACACATTTTCATAGTACATTCAAGAAATGTACATCAAAACATACACATTTTCATTGTACATTCAAGAAATGTACATCAAAACATACACATTTTCATTGTACATTAAAGGAATGTACATCAAAACATACACATTTTCATTGTACATTCAAGAAATGTAAATCAAAACACACACATTTTCATTATACACTCAAGAAATGTACATCAAAACGGACACATTTTGAGTGTACATTCAAGAGATATACATCAAAACAAGCACATTTTCATTGTATATACCAGAAATGTACATCAAAACATACACATTTTCATTGTATATACAAGAAATGTATATCAAAACATACACATTTTCAGTGTACATTCAAGAAATGTACATCAAAAACTACACATTTTCATTGTATATTCAAGAAATGTACATAAAAAAATATACATTTTCATTGTATATACCAGAAATGTACATCAAAACATACACATTTTCATTGTACATTCAAGAAATGTACATCAAAACATACACATTTTCATTGTATATACCAGAAATGTACATCAAAACATACACATTTTCATTGTATATTCATGAAATGTACATCAAAACATACACATTTTCATTGTATATACCAGAAATGTACATCAAAACATACACATTTTCATTGTATATACAAGAAATGTACATCAAAGCATACACATTTTCATTGTACATTCAAGAAATGTACATCAAAACAGACACATTTTCATTGCACATTCAAGAAATATACATCAAAACAGACACATTTTCATTGCACATTCAAGAAATATACATCAAAACATACACATTTTCATTGTACATTCAAGGAATGTACATCAAAACATACACATTTTCATTGTATATTCAAGGAATGTACATCAAAACATACACATTTTCATTGTATATACCAGAAATGTACATCAAAACATACACATTTTCATTGTATATACAAGAAATGTACATCAAAGCATACACATTTTCATTGTACATTCAAGAAATGTACATCAAAACAGACACATTTTCATTGCACATTCAAGAAATATACATCAAAACATACACATTTTCAGTGTACATTCAAGAAGTATACATCAAAACATACACATTTTCATTGTATATACCAGAAATGTACATCAAAGCATACACATTTTCATTGTGTATACCAGAAATGTACATCAAAACATACACATTTTCATTGTACATTCAAGAAATGTACATCAAAACATACACATTTTCATTGCACATTCAAGAAATATGCATCAAAACATACACATTTTCAGTGTACATTCAAGAAATGTACATCAAAACATACACATTTTCATTGTATATACCAGAAATGCACATCAAAACATACACATTTTCATTGTACATTCAAGAACTGTACATCAAAACATACACATTTTCAGTGTACATTCAAGAAATGTATATCAAAACGTACACATTTTCAGTGTTCATTCAAGAAATGTACATCAAAACATACACATTTTCATTGTACATTCAAGAAATGTACATCAAAACATACTCATTTTCAGTGTACATTCAAGAAATGTACATCAAAATATACACATTTTCAGTGTACAATCAAGAAATGTACATCTAAAACATACACATTTTGAGTGTACATTCAAGAAATATACATCAAAACATACACATTTTCATTGTATATACCAGAAATGCACATCAAAACATACACATTTTCATTGTACATTCAAGAACTGTACATCAAAACATACACATTTTCAGTGTACATTCAAGAAATGTACATCAAAACATACACATTTTCAGTGTACATTCAAGAAATGTACATCAAAACATACACATTTACATTGTATATACCAGAAATGTACATCAAAACATACACATTTTCATTGTATATACAAGAAATGTACATCAAAACATACACATTTTCATTTTATATAAAAGAAGTGTATATCAAAACATACACATTTACAGTGTACATTCAAGAAATGTACATCAAAACATACACATTTTCATTGTATATACAAGAAATGCACATCAAAACATACACATTTTCAGTGTACATTCAAGAAATGTACATCAAAACATATACATTTTCATTGTATATACAAGAAATGTACATCAAAACTTGCACATTTTCAGTGTACATTCAAGAAATGTACATGAAAACATATACATTTTCATTGTACATTCAAGAAATGTATATCAAAACATACACATTTTCAGATTTAATTCAAGAAATGTACATCAAAAGATACACATTTTCATTGTATATACAAGAAATGTACATCAAAACATACACATCTTCATTGTACACTAAAGAAATGTACATCAAAACATACACACTTTCAGTGTACATTCAAGAAATGTACATCAAAACATACACATTTTCATTGTACATTCAAGAAATGTACATCAAAACATACACATTTTCATTGTACATTCAAGAAATGTACATCAAAACATACAAATTTTCATTGTACATTCAAGAAATGTATATCAAAACATACACATTTTCATTGTACATTCAAGAAATGTACATCAAAACATACACATTTTCATTGTACATTCAAGAAATGTACATCAAAACATACACATTTTCATTGTACATTCAAGGAATGTACATCACAACATACACATTTTCATTGTACATTCAAGAAATGTACATCAAAACACACACATTTTCATTATACACTCAAGAAATGTACATCAAAACGGACACATTTTGAGTGTACATTCAAGAGATATACATCAAAACATGCACATTTTCATTGTATATACCAGAAATGTACATCAAAACATACACATTTTCATTGTATATACAAGAAATGTACATCAAAACATACACATTTTCATTGTATATACAAGAAATGTATATCAAAACATACACATTTTCAGTGTACATTCAAGAAACGTACATCAAAAACTACACATTTTCATTGTATATTCAAGAAATGTACATAAAAAAATATACATTTTCATTGTATATACCAGAAATGTACATCAAAACATACACATTTTCATTGTACATTCAAGAAATGTACATCAAAACATACACATTTTCATTGTATATACCAGAAATGTACATCAAAACATACACATTTTCATTGTATATTCATGAAATGTACATCAAAACATACACATTTTCATTGTATATACCAGAATGTACATCAAAACATACACATTTTCATTGTACATTCAAGAAATGTACATCAAAACATACACATTTTGACTGTACGTTTTAGAAATATACATCAAAACATACACATTTTCATTGTATATACCAGACATGCACATCAAAACATACACATTTTCATTGTACATTCAAGAACTGTACATCAAAACATACACATATTCAGTGTACATTCAAGAAATGTACATCAAAACATACACATTTTCATTGTATATTCATGAAATGTACACCAAAACATACACATTTTCATTGTATATACCAGAAATGTACATCAAAACATACACATTTTCATTGTATATACAAGAAATGTACATCAAAGCATACACATTTTCATTGTACATTCAAGAAATGTACATCAAAACAGACACATTTTCATTGCACATTCAAGAAATATACATCAAAACATACACATTTTCATTGTACATTCAAGGAATGTACATCAAAACATACACATTTTCATTGTACATTCAAGGAATGTACATCAAAACATACACATTTTCATTGTATATATCAGAAATGTACATCAAAACATACACATTTTCATTGTATATACCAGACATGCACATCAAAACATACACATTTTCATTGTACATTCAAGAACTGTACATCAAAACATACACATATTCAGTGTACATTCAAGAAATGTACATCAAAACATACACAATTTCATTGTATACAAAAGAAATGTATATCAAAACATACTCATTTTCAGTGTATATTCACGAAATGTACATCAAAACATACACATTTTCATTGTATATACAAGAAATGTACATCAAAACATACACATTTTCATTGTATATACAAGAAATGTATATGAAAACATAAACATTTTCAGTGTACATTCAAGAAATGTACATCAAAACATACTCATTTTTATTGTACATTCAAGAAATATATATCAAAACATACACATTTTAAGTGTACATTCAAGAAATGTACATCAAAACATATACATTTTCATTGTATATACAACAAATGTATATCAAAACATACACATTTTCAGTGTACATTGAAGAAATGTACATCAAAACATACACATTTTCATTGTATATACAAGAAATGTACATCAAAACATACACATCTTCATTGTACACTAAAGAAATGTACATCAAAGCATACACACTTTCAGTGTACATTCAAGAAATGTACATCAAAACATACACATTTTCATTGTACATTCAAGAAATGTACATCAAAACATACACATTTTCATTGTACATTCAAGGAATGTACATCAAAACATACACATTTTCATTGTATATATCAGAAATGTACATCAAAACATACACATTTTCATTGTATATACAAGAAATGTACATCAAAGCATACACATTTTCATTGTACATTCAAGAAATGTACATCAAAACAGACACATTTTCATTGCACATTCAAGAAATATACATCAAAACATACACATTTTCAGTGTACATTCAAGAAGTATACATCAAAACATACACATTTTCATTGTATATACCAGAAATGTACATCAAAGCATACACATTTTCATTGTGTATACCAGAAATGTACATCAAAACATACACATTTTCATTGTACATTCAAGAAATGTACATCAAAACATACACATTTTCATTGCACATTCAAGAAATATGCATCAAAACATACACATTTTCAGTGTACATTCAAGAAATGTACATCAAAACATACACATTTTCATTGTATATACGAGAAATGTACATCAAAACATACACATTTTCATTGTATATACAAGAAATGTTCACCAAAACATACACATTTTCATTGTACATTCAAGAAATGTATATCAAAACGTACACATTTTCAGTGTACATTCAAGAAATGTACATCAAAACATACACATTTTCATTGTACATTCAAGAAATGTACATCAAAACATACTCATTTTCAGTGTACATTCAAGAAATGTACATCAAAATATACACATTTTCAGTGTACAATCAAGAAATGTACATCTAAAACATACACATTTTGAGTGTACATTCAACAAATATACATCAAAACATACACATTTTCATTGTATATACCAGAAATGCACATCAAAACATACACATTTTCATTGTACATTCAAGAACTGTACATCAAAACATACACATTTTCAGTGTACATTCAAGAAATGTACATCAAAACATACACATTTTCAGTGTACATTCAAGAAATGTACATCAAAACATACACATTTACATTGTATATACCAGAAATGTACATCAAAACATACACATTTTCATTGTATATACAAGAAATGTACATCAAAACATACACATTTTCATTTTATATAAAAGAAGTGTATATCAAAACATACACATTTACAGTGTACATTCAAGAAATGTACATCAAAACATACACATTTTCATTGTATATACAAGAAATGCACATCAAAACTTGCACATTTTCAGTGTACATTCAAGAAATGTACATGAAAACATATACATTTTCATTGTACATTCAAGAAATGTATATCAAAACATACACATTTTCAGATTTAATTCAAGAAATGTACATCAAAAGATACACATTTTCATTGTATATACAAGAAATGTACATCAAAACATACACATCTTCATTGTACACTAAAGAAATGTACATCAAAACATACACACTTTCAGTGTACATTCAAGAAATGTACATCAAAACATACACATTTTCATTGTACATTCAAGAAATGTACATCACACCATACACATTTTCATTGTACATTCAAGAAATGTACATCAAAACATACAAATTTTCATTGTACATTCAAGAAATGTATATCAAAACATACACATTTTCATTGTACATTCAAGAAATGTACATCAAAACATACACATTTTCATTGTACATTCAAGAAATGTACATCAAAACATACACATTTTCATTGTACATTCAAGGAATGTACATCAAAACATACACATTTTCATTGTACATTCAAGAAATGTACATCAAAACACACACATTTTCATTATACACTCAAGAAATGTACATCAAAACGGACACATTTTGAGTGTACATTCAAGAGATATACATCAAAACATGCACATTTTCATTGTATATACCAGAAATGTACATCAAAACATACACATTTTCATTGTATATACAAGAAATGTACATCAAAACATACACATTTTCATTGTATATACAAGAAATGTATATCAAAACATACACATTTTCAGTGTACATTCAAGAAACGTACATCAAAAACTACACATTTTCATTGTATATTCAAGAAATGTACATAAAAAAATATACATTTTCATTGTATATACCAGAAATGTACATCAAAACATACACATTTTCATTGTACATTCAAGAAATGTACATCAAAACATACACATTTTCATTGTATATACCAGAAATGTACATCAAAACATACACATTTTCATTGTATATTCATGAAATGTACATCAAAACATACACATTTTCATTGTATATACCAGAATGTACATCAAAACATACACATTTTCATTGTACATTCAAGAAATGTACATCAAAACATACACATTTTGACTGTACGTTTTAGAAATATACATCAAAACATACACATTTTCATTGTATATACCAGACATGCACATCAAAACATACACATTTTCATTGTACATTCAAGAACTGTACATCAAAACATACACATATTCAGTGTACATTCAAGAAATGTACATCAAAACATACACATTTTCAGTGTACATTCAAGAAATGTACATCAAAACATACACATTTTCATTGTATATACAAGAAATGTACATCAAAACATACACATTTTCATTGTATATACAAGAAATGTATATCAAAACATACACATTTTCAGTGTACATTGAAGAAATGTACATCAAAACATACACATTTTCATTGTATACTCAAGAAATGTACATCAAAACATACACATTTTCAGTGTACATTCAAGAAATGTACATCAAAACATACACAATTTCATTGTATACAAAAGAAATGTATATCAAAACATACTCATTTTCAGTGTATATTCACGAAATGTACATCAAAACATACACATTTTCATTGTATATACAAGAAATGTACATCAAAACATACACATTTTCATTGTATATACAAGAAATGTATATGAAAACATACACATTTTCAGTGTACATTCAAGAAATGTACATCAAAACATACTCATTTTTATTGTACATTCAAGAAATATATATCAAAACATACACATTTTAAGTGTACATTCAAGAAATGTACATCAAAACATATACATTTTCATTGTATATACAACAAATGTATATCAAAACATACACATTTTCAGTGTACATTGAAGAAATGTACATCAAAACATACACATTTTCATTGTATATACAAGAAATGTACATCAAAACATACACATCTTCATTGTACACTAAAGAAATGTACATCAAAGCATACACACTTTCAGTGTACATTCAAGAAATGTACATCAAAACATACACATTTTCATTGTACATTCAAGAAATGTACATCAAAACATACACATTTTCATTGTACATTCAAGAAATGAACATCAAAACATACACATTTTCATTGTACACTCAAGAAATGTACATCAAAACATACACATTTTCATTGTATATACCAGAAATGTACATCAAAACATACACATTTTCATTGTACATTCAAGAAATGTATATCAAAACATACACATTTTCATTGTACATTCAAGAAATGTACATCAAAACATACACAATTTCAGTGTACATTCAAGAAATGTACATCAAAACATACACATTTTCATTGTATATACCAGAAATGTACATCAAAACATACACATTTTCATTGTACATTCAAGAAATGTACATCAAAACATACATATTTTCATTGTACATTCAAGAAGTATACATCAAAACATACACATTTTCATTGTATATACCAGAAATGTACATCAAAACATACACATTTTCATTGTACATTCAAGAAATGTACATCAAAACATACACACTTTCAGTGTACATTCAAGAAATGTACATCAAAACATACACATTTTCATTGTACATTCAAGAAATGTACATCAAAACATACACATTTTCATTGTACATTCAAGAAATGTACATCAAAACATACACATTTTCATTGTATATACAAGAAATGTACATCAAAACATACACATTTTGAGTGTAAATTCAAGAAATATACATCAAAACATACACATTTTCATTGTATATACCAGAAATGTACATCAAAACATACACATTTTCATTGTACATTCAAGAAATGTACATCAAAACATACTCACTTTCAGTGTACATTCAAGAAATGTACATCAAAACATACACATTTTCATTGTACATTCACGAAATGTACATCAAAACATACACATTTTCATTGTACATTCAAGAAATGTACATCAAAACATACTCACTTTCAGTGTACATTCTAGAAATGTACATCAAAACATACACATTTTCATTGTACATTCACGAAATGTACATCAAAACATACACATTTTCATTGTACATTCAAGAAATGTACATCAAAACATACAAATTTTCATTGTACATTCAAGAAATGTATATCAAAACATACACATTTTCATTGTACATTCAAGAAATGTACATCAAAACATACACATTTTCATTGTACATTCAAGAAATGTACATCAAAACATACACATTTTCATTGTACATTAAAGGAATGTACATCAAAACATACACATTTTCATTGTACATTCAAGAAATGTACATCAAAACACACACATTTTCATTATACACTCAAGAAATGTACATCAAAACGGACACATTTTGAGTGTACATTCAAGAGATATACATCAAAACAAGCACATTTTCATTGTATATACCAGAAATGTACATCAAAACATACACATTTTCATTGTATATACAAGAAATGTACATCAAAACATACACATTTTCATTGTATATACAAGAAATGTATATCAAAACATACACATTTTCAGTGTACATTCAAGAAATGTACATCAAAAACTACACATTTTCATTGTATATTCAAGAAATGTACATAAAAAAATATACATTTTCATTGTATATACCATAAATGTACATCAAAACATACACATTTTCATTGTATATACCAGAATGTACATCAAAACATACACATTTTCATTGTACATTCAAGAAATGTACATCAAAACATACACATTTTGACTGTACGTTTTAGAAATATACATCAAAACATACACATTTTCATTGTATATACCAGACATGCACATCAAAACATACACATTTTCATTGTACATTCAAGAACTGTACATCAAAACATACACATATTCAGTGTACATTCAAGAAATGTACATCAAAACATACACATTTTCAGTGTACATTCAAGAAATGTACATCAAAACATACACATTTTCATTGTATATACAAGAAATGTACATCAAAACATACACATTTTCATTGTATATACAAGAAATGTATATCAAAACATACACATTTTCAGTGTACATTCAAGAAATGTACATCAAAACATACACATTTTCAATGTATACTCAAGAAATGTACATCAAAACATACACATTTTCAGTGTACATTCAAGAAATGTACATCAAAACATACACATTTTCATTGTATACAAAAGAAATGTATATCAAAACATACTCATTTTCAGTGTATATTCACGAAATGTACATCAAAACATACACATTTTCATTGTATATACAAGAAATGTACATCAAAACATACACATTTTCATTGTATATATAAGAAATGTATATGAAAACATACACATTTTCAGTGTACATTCAAGAAATGTACATCAAAACATACTCATTTTTATTGTACATTCAAGAAATATATATCAAAACATACACATTTTAAGTGTACATTCAAGAAATGTACATCAAAACATATACATTTTCATTGTATATACAACAAATGTATATCAAAACATACACATTTTCAGTGTACATTGAAGAAATGTACATCAAAACATACACATTTTCATTGTATATACAAGAAATGTACATCAAAACATACACATCTTCATTGTACACTAAAGAAATGTACATCAAAGCATACACACTTTCAGTGTACATTCAAGAAATGTACATCAAAACATACACATTTTCATTGTACATTCAAGAAATGTACATCAAAACATACACATTTTCATTGTACATTCAAGAAATGAACATCAAAGCATGCACATTTTCATTGTACACTCAAGAAATGTACATCAAAACATACACATTTTCATTGTATATACCAGAAATGTACATCAAAACATACACATTTTCATTGTACATTCAAGAAATGTATATCAAAACATACACATTTTCATTGTACATTCAAGAAATGTACATCAAAACATACACAATTTCAGTGTATATTGAAGAAATGTACATCAAAACATACACATTTTCATTGTATATACCAGAAATGTACATCAAAACATACACATTTTCATTGTACATTCAAGAAATGTACATCAAAACATACACATTTTCATTGTACATTCAAGAAGTATACATCAAAACATACACATTTTCATTGTATATACCAGAAATGTACATCAAAACATACACATTTTCATTGTACATTCAAGAAATGTACATCAAAACATACACACTTTCAGTGTACATTCAAGAAATGTACATCAAAACATACACATTTTCATTGTACATTTAAGAAATGTACATCAAAACATACACATTTTCATTGTACATTCAAGAAATGTACATCAAAACATACACATTTTCATTGTATATACAAGAAATGTATATCAAAACATACACATTTTGAGTGTAAATTCAAGAAATATACATCAAAACATACACATTTTCATTGTATATACCAGAAATGTACATCAAAACATACACATTTTCATTGTACATTCAAGAAATGTACATCAAAACATACTCACTTTCAGTGTACATTCAAGAAATGTACATAAAAACATACACATTTTCATTGTACATTCACGAAATGTACATCAAAACATACACATTTTCATTGTACATTCAAGAAATGTACATCAAAACATACACATTTTCATTGTATATACAAGAAATGTACATCAAAACATACACATTTTGAGTGTAAATTCAAGAAATATACATCAAAACATACACATTTTCATTGTATATACCAGAAATGTACATCAAAACATACACATTTTCATTGTACATTCAGGAAATGTACATCAAAACATACTCACTTTCAGTGTACATTCAAGAAATGTACATCAAAACATACACATTTTCATTGTACATTCACGAAATGTACATCAAAACATACACATTTTCATTGTACATTCAAGAAATGTACATCAAAACATACAAATTTTCATTGTACATTCAAGAAATGTATATCAAAACATACACATTTTCATTGTACATTCAAGAAATGTACATCAAAACATACACATTTTCATTGTACATTCAAGAAATGTACATCAAAACATACACATTTTCATTGTACATTAAAGGAATGTACATCAAAACATACACATTTTCATTGTACATTCAAGAAATGTACATCAAAACACACACATTTTCATTATACACTCAAGAAATGTACATCAAAACGGACACATTTTGAGTGTACATTCAAGAGATATACATCAAAACAAGCACATTTTCATTGTATATACCAGAAATGTACATCAAAACATACACATTTTCATTGTATATACAAGAAATGTACATCAAAACATACACATTTTCATTGTATATACAAGAAATGTATATCAAAACATACACATTTTCAGTGTACATTCAAGAAATGTACATCAAAAACTACACATTTTCATTGTATATTCAAGAAATGTACATAAAAAAATATACATTTTCATTGTATATACCATAAATGTACATCAAAACATACACATTTTCATTGTACATTCAAGAAATGTACCTCAAAACATACACATTTTCATTGTATATACCAGAAATGTACATCAAAACATACACATTTTCATTGTATATTCATGAAATGTACATCAAAACATACACATTTTCATTGTATATACCAGAAATGTACATCAAAACATACACATTTTCATTGTATATTCATGAAATGTACATCAAAACATACACATTTTCATTGTATATACCAGAATGTACATCAAAACATACACATTTTCATTGTACATTCAAGAAATGTACATCAAAACATACACATTTTGACTGTACGTTTTAGAAATATACATCAAAACATACACATTTTCATTGTATATACCAGACATGCACATCAAAACATACACATTTTCATTGTACATTCAAGAACTGTACATCAAAACATACACATTTTCAGTGTAAATTCAAGAAATGTACATCAAAACATACACATTTTCAGTGTACATTCAAGAAATGTACATCAAAACATACACATTTTCATTGTATATACAAGAAATGTACATCAAAACATACACATTTTCATTGTATATACAAGAAATGTATATCAAAACATACACATTTTCAGTGTACATTCAAGAAATGTACATCAAAACATACACATTTTCATTGTATACTCAAGAATTGTACATCAAAACATACACATTTTCAGTGTACATTCAAGAAATGTACAACAAAACATACACATTTTCATTGTATACACAAGAAATGTATATCAAAACATATTCATTTTCAGTGTACATTCAAGAAATGTACATCAAAACATACACATTTTCATTGTATATACAAGAAATGTACATCAAAACATAGGGTAAAGGCGGGGCAAACGGACAGGCTAAGCACATTTTTCATAATGAAGGTCATACTATTTACTGTAGAGTAAAAAATATTATTTTAACAGAAGCACTGAACCTTCATTTGACAAAACTGAAAATTATATATTCTGGAATAATATACATGAACAGAAAAATATTAATTAGTTTAAGGATGTTACAATGTCCGTTTGCCCCAACCACAGGGGCAAAAGGACACTCTGTAGGGGGCAAATGGACACCAACAATTTTAGTCACTGTCATCACTTATACAATTGTGGCACATGAAATATGGATCATTTCCAGCGTCTACACACTTAACGTGGTACCAGTTTGCACCAGTTGAGGCACTGAACCCAATTCTCACCTTCCTTGTAGCAATTTCGGCATCTCTTCCAGATATCTTCTGCTTCATAGACAAGATTCTTCTTAGCTCCAGTGTTCCGGGCTTTCGCTGCTACCGCCTTTTAGCGCAGACAGTCTTCCTCTTTTTCAGATAATTTATAAATTCTGGGCTTATAATAACTTCAGAATTTCTCGAGTTTCTTTTAGTTCCTGGTTTGCTTTTAATTTCCAGAGTAGTTATTGGATGAGGACTTATCGAGTCGAGCTTGTCGAGGGTGTAGAAACTTGAGTCAGGCCTGCTTGTGTTGGTGAACTGCGAACTTCGCAATTGTTCCCATTCTCTGGGATTGCATCTTGAAGAATGTCCAACGGTGCCTGATTCTTAGCTTCAAGGATGTCATTTTCAATATCAGGTTCTGCATTTTCATGTTGTTAATTCTGTAAATGAACTTGTCCTGAACAAAATACATGGTCTGTAAAACTGTTGGGATTGAAGGGATAAATTCTGCAGGTCCTGAATCCACTGACACAGTTCTACTAGGTATCACGGAAATAAAGTGGTAAAGAAATTGTGCAAATTGTTCCCACTTCATGTAGCCACTTTCTGATAGAACAATTTTAGATCCTGGAGGCATGCCAATCTCAAAATTCTCATTGTATCGCTGACCTTTCATTACTATAAAGGGGGGCACATATTGCCCCCTTGCTGTCACACATGCCATCACACTAATGGTTTCACCCTTTTCACAGCTTGCCTGGCTCACTACATCTTTCTTACTGCGCTGTGATATCACTTTTTTGTTTGTTTGTTGTTTGTTGTTGTTTTTGTTTTGTTTTAAATCAGCTGCAGCCCTGTTTCATCACAGTTAAAAATGTTACCAAGTTTATTCCACAAAGGCATTCCATTCTCTCTTACAGTTTTCACAGCACCTGACATGCATTTTTTGCTCCATGTACAGCGATTTAAAGTTCTTTGCCGGTTCCGAACAATAACTACAAATCATAAACAACCTATTTTAGTTACCGAATACTTTGGAAAACATTTTTATGTGGATCACAATTATATCTGTCTCTCAGAAAGCTTCGATAAGAGCGTGTCCGTTTGCCCCCTTCTACACGCCCTTAATATACAGCTTCCCTGAGAGAGAGCAGCAGCTCCTTGGTTCCAGTAAGCATAACAACATACCAAGGTACTCCCTATGATGACTGTAACACGTAGCAGAAGTTTCTAGAAGCCCTCATAATCCGCCTAATCCTTGCAAACTCAGCGCATTTTCTTACAGTTTCAGAAATTTATAGACGTATATTTTTACCTGCAGAGCTTTGAAGCTGGATTCCAACAATTCTGGAAGGTCTACACAGGAAATATTTATACAGCTGATCAACAGAAGCCAGATGAACACTCTGCATCACACCATATACTGTTACCAACCTCGGAAGTCAATATGTGCTAAAATTACTTAGATGCTGTCCGTTTGCCCCTCTGTCCATTTGCCCCGCCTTTACCCTACACATTTTCATTGTATATACAAGAAATGTATATGAAAACATACACATTTTCAGTGTACATTCAAGAAATGTACATCAAAACATACTCATTTTTATTGTACATTCAAGAAATTTATATCAAAACATACACATTTTAAGTCTACATTCAAGAAATGTACATCAAAACATATACATTTTCATTGTATATACAAGAAATGTATATCAAAACATACACATTTTCAGTGTACATTCAAGAAATGTACATCAAAACATACACATTTTCATTGTATATACCAGAAATGTACATCAAAACATACACATCTTCATTGTACACTAAAGAAACGTACATCAAAGCATACACACTTTCAGTGTACATTCAAGAAATGTACATCAAAACATACACATTTTCATTGTACATTCAAGAAATGTACATCAAAACATACACATTTTCATTGTACATTCAAGAAATGTACATCAAAACATACACATTTTCATTGTATATACAAGAAATGTATATCAAAACATACACATTTTCAGTGTACATTCAAGAAATGTACATCAAAACATACACATTTTCATTGTATACTCAAGAAATGTACATCAAAACATACACATTTTCAGTGTACATTCAAGAAATGAACAACAAAACATACACATTTTCATTGTATACACAAGAAATGTATATCAAAACATACTCATTTTCAGTGTACATTCAAGAAATGTACATCAAAACATACACATTTTCATTGTATATACAAGAAATGTACATCAGAACATACACATTTTCATTGTATATACAAGAAATGTATATGAAAACATACACATTTTCAGTGTACATTCAAGAAATGTACATCAAAACATACTCATTTTTATTGTACATTCAAGAAATATATATCAAAACATACACATTTTAAGTGTACATTCAAGAAATGTACATCAAAACATACACATTTTCATTGTACATTCAAGAAGTATACATCAAAACATACACATTTTCAGTGTACATTCAAGAAATGTACATCAAAACATACACATTTTCATTGTATATACCAAAAATGTACATCATTACATACACATTTTCATTTTATATACAAGAAATGTACACCAAAACATACACATTTTCATTGTATATACCAGAAATTTACATCAAAACATACACATTTTCATTGTACATTCAAGAAACGTACATCAAAACATACACATTTTCAGTGTACCTTCAAGAAATATACATCAAAACATACACATTTTCAGGGTACATTCAAGAAATATACATCAAGACATACACATTTTCATTGTATATACAAGAAATGGACATCAAAACATACACATTTTGAGTGTACATTCAAGAAATATACATCAAAACATACAAATTTTCATTCTATATACCAGAAATGTACATCAAAACATACCCATTTTCAATGTACATTCAAGAAATGTACATCAAAACATACACATTTTGAGTGTACATTCAAGATATATACATTAAAGCATACACATCTTCATTGTATATACCAGAAATGTACATCAAAACATACACATTTTGAGTGTACATTCAAGAAATATACATCAAAACATACACATTTTCATTGTATATACCAGAAATGTACATCAAAGCAGACACACTTTCATTGTACATTCAAGAAATGTACATCAAAAACGACACATTTTCATTGTATATTCAAGAAATGTACATCAAAAGCTACACATTTTCATTAAATATTCAAGAAATGTACATCAAAAAATACACATTTTCATTGTATATACTAGAAATGTACATCAAAACATACACATTTTCATTGTACATTCAAGAAATGTACATCAAAACATACACATTTTCATTGTATATACCAGAAATGTACATCAAAACATACACATTTTCATTGTACATTCAAGAAATGTACATCAAAACATACACATTTTGAGTGTACATTCAAGAAATATACAACAAAAGATACACATTTTCATTGTATATACCAGAAATGTACATCAAAGCATACACATTTTCATTGTATATACCAGAAATGTACATCAAAACATACACATTTTCATTGTACATTCCAGAAATGTACATCAAAACATACACATTTTGCGTGTACATTCAAGAAATATACCTCAAAACATAGACATTTTCATTGTACATTCAAGAAATGTACATCAAAACATAAACAATTTCATTGTATATACCCGAAATGTACATCAAAACATACACATTTTCATTGTACATTCAAGAAATGTACATCACAACATACCCATTTTCATTGTATATACCAGAAATGTACATCAAAACATACACATTTTCATTGTACATTCAAGAAATGTACATCAAAACATACACATTTTGAGTGTACATTCAAGAAATATACATCAAAACATACACATTTTCATTGTATATACCAGAAATGCACATCAAAACATACACATTTCCATTGTACATTCAAGAACAGTACAGCAAAACATACACATTTTCAGTGTACATTTAAGAAATGTACATCAAAACATACACATTTTCAGTGTACATTTAAGAAATGTACATCAAAACATACACATTTTGATTGTACATTCAAGAAATATACATCAAAAGATACACATTTTCATTGTATATACCAGAAATGTACATCAAAACATACACATTTTCATTGTACATTCAA
The DNA here is from genome assembly GCA_030765045.1 of Tenodera sinensis. Classification (NCBI taxonomy): domain Eukaryota; kingdom Metazoa; phylum Arthropoda; class Insecta; order Mantodea; family Mantidae; genus Tenodera; species Tenodera sinensis. Next base: position 108,299,372 of record CM060970.1, on the reverse strand, counting down.
GAAATGTACATCAAAACATACACATTTTGAGTGTACATTCACGAAATATACCTCAAAACAGACACATTTTCATTGTATATACCAGAAATGTACATCAAAACATATACATTTTCATTGTACATTCAAGAAATGTACATCAAAACATACACATTTTGAGTGTACATTCAAGAGATATACATCAAAACAGGCACATTTTCATTGTATATACCAGTAATGTACATCAAAACATACACATTTTCATTGTATATACAAGAAATGTGCATCAAAACATACACATTTTCATTGTATATAAAAGAAATGTATATCAAAACATACACATTTTCAGTGTACGTTCAAGAAATGTCCATCAAATCATACACATTTTCATTGTATATTCAAGAAATGTACATCAAAACATACACATTTTCATTGTATATACCAGAAATGTACATCAAAACATACACATTTTCATTGTACATTTAGAAATGTACATCAAAACATAAACATTTTCATTGTGTATACCAGAAATGTACATCAAAACATACACATTTTCATTTTACATTCAAGAAATGTACATCAAAACATACCCATTTTCATTGTATATACCAGAAATGTACATCAAAACATACACATTTTCATTGTACATTCAAGAAATGTACATCAAAACATACACATTTTGAGTGTACATTCCAGAAATATACATCAAAACATACACATTTTCATTGTATATACTAGAAATGCACATCAAAACATACACATTTTCATAGTACATTCAAGAACTGTACATCAAAACATACACATTTTCAGTGTACATTCAAGAAATGTACATCAAAACATACACATTTTCAGTGTACATTCAAGAAATGTACATCAAAACATACACATTTTCATTGTATATACCAGAAATGTACATCAAAACATACACATTTTCATTGTATATACAAGAAATATACATCAAATTATACACATTTTCATTGCATATACAAGAAATGTATATCAAAACATACACATTTACGGTGTACATTCAAGAAATGTACATCAAAACATACACATTTTCATTGTATATACAAGAAATGTACATCAAAACATACACATTTTCAGTGTACATTCAAGAAATGTACATTAAAGCATATACATTTTCATTGTATATACAAGAAATGTGCATCAAAACATACACATTTTCATTGTACATTCAAGAAATGTACATGAAAACATATACATTTTCATTGTACATTCAAGAAATGTATACCGAAACATACACATTTTCAGATTACATTCAAGAAATGTACATCAAAACATACACATCATTGCACATTCAAGAAATGTACATCAAAACATACACATTTTCATTGTACATTCAAGAAATGTACATCCAAACATACACATTTTCATTGTACATTCAAGAAATGTACATCAAAACATACACATTTTCATTGTACATTCAAGAAATGTACATCAAAACATACACATTTTCAGTGTACATTCAAGAAATGTACATCTAAAACATACACATTTTCATTGTATATACCAGAAATGCACATCAAAACATACACATTTTCATTGTATATACCAGAAATGTACATCAAATCATACACATTTTCATTGTACATTCAAGAAATGTACATCAAACCATACACATTTTCAGTGTACATTCAAGAAATATACATCAAAACATACACATTTTCAGGATACATTCAAGAAATATACTTCAAAACATACACATTTTCATTGTATATACAAGAAATGTACATCAAAACATACACATTTTGAGTGTAAATTCAAGAAATATACATCAAAACATACACATTTTCATTGTACATACCAGAAATGTACATCAAAAACATACACATTTTCACTGTACATTCAAGAAATATACATCAAAACATACACATTTTCATTGTATATTCCAGAAATGTACATCAAAACATACACATTTTCATTGTACATTCAAGAAATATACATCAAAACATACACATTTTCAGGATACATTCAAGAAATATACATCAAAGCATACACATTTTCATTGTATTTTCAAGAAATGTACATCAAAACATACACATTTCCATTGTACACTCAAGAAATGTACATCAAAACTTACACATTTTGTTTGTACACTCAAGAAATGTATATCAAAACATACACATTTATGTTTGTACACTCAAGAAATGTACATAAAAACTTACACATTTTCATTTTATATACAAGAATTGTACATCAAAACATACACATTTTCATTGTATATACAAGAAATGTACATCAAAACATACACATTTTCATTGTACATTCAAGAAATGTACATCAAAACATACACATTTTCATTGTATATACCAGAAATGTACATCAAAACATACACATTTTCATTGTACATTCAAGAAATGCACATCAAAACATACACATTTTGAGTGTAAATTCAAGAAGTATACATCAAAACATACACATTTTCATTGTATATACCAGAAATGTACATCAAAGCAGACACATTTTCATTGTACATTCAAGAAATGTACATCAAAAACGACACATTTTCATTGTATATTCAAGAAATGTACATAAAAAAATACACATTTTGATTGTATATACCAGAAATGTACATCAAAACATACACATTTTCATTGTACATTCAAGAAATGTACATCAAAAGCTACACATTTTCATTAAATATTCAAGAAATGTACATCAAAAAATACACATTTTCATTGTATATACCAGAAATGTACATCAAAACATACACATTTTCATTGTACATTCAAGGAATGTACATCAAAACATACACATTTTCATTGTATATACCAGAAATGTACATCAAAACATACACATTTTCATTGTAGATTCAAGAAATGTACATCAAAACATACACATTTTGAGTGTACATTCAAGAAATATACATCAAAAGATACACATTTTCATTGTATATACCAGAAATGTACATCAAAGCAAAGACATTTTCATTGTATATACAAGAAATGTACATCAAAACATACACATTTTCATTGTACATTCAAGAAATGTACATCAAAACATACACATTTTCATTGTACATTCCAGAAATGTACATCAAAACATACACATTTTGCGTGTACATTCAAGAAATATACCTCAAAACATACACATTTTCATTGTACATTCAAGAAATGTACATCAAAACATAAACAATTTCATTGTATACACCAGAAATGTACATGAAAACATACACATTTTCATTGTACATTCAAGAAATGTACATCACAACATACCCATTTTCATTGTATATACCAGAAATGTACATCAAAACATACACATTTTCATTGTACATTCAAGAAATGTACATCAAAACATACACATTTTGAGTGTACATTCAAGAAATATACATCAAAACATACACATGTTCATTGTATATACCAGAAATGCACATCAAAACATACACATTTTCATTGTACATTCAAGAACTGTACAGCAAAACATACATATTTTCAGTGTACATTGAAGAAATGTACATCAAAACATACACATTTTCAGTGTACATTTAAGAAATGTACATCAAAACATACACATTTTGAGTGTACATTCAAGAAATATACATCAAAAGATACACATTTTCATTGTATATACCAGAAATGTACATCAAAACATACACATTTTCATTGTATATACCAGAAATGTACATCAAAACATACACATTTTCATTGTACATTCAAGAAATGTACATCAAAACATACACATTTTGAGTGTACATTCAAGAGATATACATCAAAACAGGCACATTTTCATTGTATATACCAGTAATGTACATCAAAACATACACATTTTCATTGTATATAAAAGAAATGTGCATCAAAACATACACATTTTCATTGTATATAAAAGAAATGTATATCAAAACATACACATTTTCAGTGTACGTTCAAGAAATGTCCATCAAATCATACACATTTTCATTGTATATTCAAGAAATGTACATCAAAACATACACATTTTCATTGTATATACCAGAAATGAACATCAAAACATACACATTTTCATTGTACATTCAAGAAATGTACATCAAAACATAAACATTTTCATTGTGTATACCAGAAATGTACATCAAAACATACACATTTTCATTTTACATTCAAGAAATGTACATCAAAACATACCCATTTTCATTGTATATACCAGAAATGTACATCAAAACATACACATTTTCATTGTACATTCAAGAAATGTACATCAAAACATACACATTTTGAGTGTACATTCCAGAAATATACATCAAAACATACACATTTTCATTGTATATACTAGAAATGCACATCAAAACATACACATTTTCATAGTACATTCAAGAACTGTACATCAAAATATACACATTTTCAGTGTACATTCAAGAAATGTACATCAAAACATACACATTTTGAGTGTACATTCCAGAAATATACATCAAAACATACACATTTTCATTGTATATACTAGAAATGTACATCAAAACATACACATTTTCATTGTACATTCAAGAAATGTACATCAAAACATACACATTTTCATTGTATATACCAGAAATGTACATCAAAACATACACATTTTCATTGTACATTCAAGAAATGTACATCAAAACATACACATTTTGAGTGTACATTCAAGAAATATACAACAAAAGATACACATTTTCATTGTATATACCAGAAATGTACATCAAAGCATACACATTTTCATTGTATATACCAGAAATGTACATCAAAACATACACATTTTCATTGTACATTCAAGAAATGTACATCAAAACATACACATTTTCATTGTACATTCCAGAAATGTACATCAAAACATACACATTTTGCGTGTACATTAAAGAAATATACCTCAAAACATAGACATTTTCATTGTACATTCAAGAAATGTACATCAAAACATAAACAATTTCATTGTATATACCCGAAATGTACATCAAAACATACACATTTTCATTGTACATTCAAGAAATGTACATCACAACATACCCATTTTCATTGTACATTCAAGAAATGTACATCAAAACATACACATTTTGAGTGTACATTCAAGAAATATACATCAAAACATACACATTTTCATTGTATATACCAGAAATGCACATCAAAACATACACATTTTCATTGTACATTCAAGAACAGTACAGCAAAACATACACATTTTCAGTGTACATTTAAGAAATGTACATCAAAACATACACATTTTCAGTGTACATTTAAGAAATGTACATCAAAACATACACATTTTGATTGTACATTCAAGAAATATACATCAAAAGATACACATTTTCATTGTATATACCAGAAATGTACATCAAAACATACACATTTTCATTGTACATTCAAGAAATGTACATCAAAACATACACATTTTGAGTGTACATTCACGAAATATACCTCAAAACAGACACATTTTCATTGTATATACCAGAAATGTACATCAAAACATATACATTTTCATTGTACATTCAAGAAATGTACATCAAAACATACACATTTTGAGTGTACATTCAAGAGATATACATCAAAACAGGCACATTTTCATTGTATATACCAGTAATGTACATCAAAACATACACATTTTCATTGTATATACAAGAAATGTGCATCAAAACATACACATTTTCATTGTATATAAAAGAAATGTATATCAAAACATACACATTTTCAGTGTACGTTCAAGAAATGTCCATCAAATCATACACATTTTCATTGTATATTCAAGAAATGTACATCAAAACATACACATTTTCATTGTATATACCAGAAATGTACATCAAAACATACACATTTTCATTGTACATTTAGAAATGTACATCAAAACATAAACATTTTCATTGTGTATACCAGAAATGTACATCAAAACATACACATTTTCATTTTACATTCAAGAAATGTACATCAAAACATACCCATTTTCATTGTATATACCAGAAATGTACATCAAAACATACACATTTTCATTGTACATTCAAGAAATGTACATCAAAACATACACATTTTGAGTGTACATTCCAGAAATATACATCAAAACATACACATTTTCATTGTATATACTAGAAATGCACATCAAAACATACACATTTTCATAGTACATTCAAGAACTGTACATCAAAACATACACATTTTCAGTGTACATTCAAGAAATGTACATCAAAACATACACATTTTCAGTGTACATTCAAGAAATGTACATCAAAACATACACATTTTCATTGTATATACCAGAAATGTACATCAAAACATACACATTTTCATTGTATATACAAGAAATATACATCAAATTATACACATTTTCATTGCATATACAAGAAATGTATATCAAAACATACACATTTACGGTGTACATTCAAGAAATGTACATCAAAACATACACATTTTCATTGTATATACAAGAAATGTACATCAAAACATACACATTTTCAGTGTACATTCAAGAAATGTACATTAAAGCATATACATTTTCATTGTATATACAAGAAATGTGCATCAAAACATACACATTTTCATTGTACATTCAAGAAATGTACATGAAAACATATACATTTTCATTGTACATTCAAGAAATGTATACCGAAACATACACATTTTCAGATTACATTCAAGAAATGTACATCAAAACATACACATCATTGCACATTCAAGAAATGTACATCAAAACATACACATTTTCATTGTACATTCAAGAAATGTACATCCAAACATACACATTTTCATAGTACATTCAAGAAATGTACATCAAAACATACACATTTTCATTGTACATTCAAGAAATGTACATCAAAACATACACATTTTCAGTGTACATTCAAGAAATGTACATCTAAAACATACACATTTTGAGTGTACATTCAAGAAATATACATCAAAACATACACATTTTCATTGTATATACCAGAAATGTACATCAAATCATACACATTTTCATTGTACATTCAAGAAATGTACATCAAACCATACACATTTTCAGTGTACATTCAAGAAATATACATCAAAACATACACATTTTCAGGATACATTCAAGAAATATACTTCAAAACATACACATTTTCATTGTATATACAAGAAATGTACATCAAAACATACACATTTTGAGTGTAAATTCAAGAAATATACATCAAAACATACACATTTTCATTGTACATACCAGAAATGTACATCAAAAACATACACATTTTCACTGTACATTCAAGAAATATACATCAAAACATACACATTTTCATTGTATATACCAGAAATGTACATCAAAACATACACATTTTCATTGTACATTCAAGAAATATACATCAAAACATACACATTTTCAGGATACATTCAAGAAATATACATCAAAGCATACACATTTTCATTGTATTTTCAAGAAATGTACATCAAAACATACACATTTCCATTGTACACTCAAGAAATGTACATCAAAACTTACACATTTTGTTTGTACACTCAAGAAATGTATATCAAAACATACACATTTATGTTTGTACACTCAAGAAATGTACATAAAAACTTACACATTTTCATTTTATATACAAGAATTGTACATCAAAACATACACATTTTCATTGTATATACAAGAAATGTACATCAAAACATACACATTTTCATTGTACATTCAAGAAATGTACATCAAAACATACACATTTTCATTGTATATACCAGAAATGTACATCAAAACATACACATTTTCATTGTACATTCAAGAAATGTACATCAAAAGCTACACATTTTCATTAAATATTCAAGAAATGTACATCAAAAAATACACATTTTCATTGTATATACCAGAAATGTACATCAAAACATACACATTTTCATTGTACATTCAAGGAATGTACATCAAAACATACACATTTTCATTGTATATACCAGAAATGTACATCAAAACATACACATTTTCATTGTAGATTCAAGAAATGTACATCAAAACATACACATTTTGAGTGTACATTCAAGAAATATACATCAAAAGATACACATTTTCATTGTATATACCAGAAATGTACATCAAAGCAAACACATTTTCATTGTATATACCAGAAATGTACATCAAAACATACACATTTTCATTGTACATTCAAGAAATGTACATCAAAACATACACATTTTCATTGTACATTCCAGAAATGTACATCAAAACATACACATTTTGCGTGTACATTCAAGAAATATACCTCAAAACATACACATTTTCATTGTACATTCAAGAAATGTACATCAAAACATAAACAATTTCATTGTATATACCAGAAATGTACATGAAAACATACACATTTTCATTGTACATTCAAGAAATGTACATCACAACATACCCATTTTCATTGTATATACCAGAAATGTACATCAAAACATACACATTTTCATTGTACATTCAAGAAATGTACATCAAAACATACACATTTTGAGTGTACATTCAAGAAATATACATCAAAACATACACATGTTCATTGTATATACCAGAAATGCACATCAAAACATACACATTTTCATTGTACATTCAAGAACTGTACAGCAAAACATACACATTTTCAGTGTACATTGAAGAAATGTACATCAAAACATACACATTTTCAGTGTACATTTAAGAAATGTACATCAAAACATACACATTTTGAGTGTACATTCAAGAAATATACATCAAAAGATACACATTTTCATTGTATATACCAGAAATGTACATCAAAACATACACATTTTCATTGTATATACCAGAAATGTACATCAAAACATACACATTTTCATTGTACATTCAAGAAATGTACATCAAAACATACACATTTTGAGTGTACATTCAAGAGATATACATCAAAACAGGTACATTTTCATTGTATATACCAGTAATGTACATCAAAACATACACATTTTCATTGTATATAAAAGAAATGTGCATCAAAACATACACATTTTCATTGTATATAAAAGAAATGTATATCAAAACATACACATTTTCAGTGTACGTTCAAGAAATGTCCATCAAATCATACACATTTTCATTGTATATTCAAGAAATGTACATCAAAACATACACATTTTCATTGTATATACCAGAAATGTACATCAAAACATACACATTTTCATTGTACATTCAAGAAATGTACATCAAAACATAAACATTTTCATTGTGTATACCTGAAATGTACATCAAAACATACACATTTTCATTTTACATTCAAGAAATGTACATCAAAACATACCCATTTTCATTGTATATACCAGAAATGTACATCAAAACATACACATTTTCATTGTACATTCAAGAAATGTACATCAAAACATACACATTTTGAGTGTACATTCCAGAAATATACATCAAAACATACACATTTTCATTGTATATACTAGAAATGCACATCAAAACATACACATTTTCATAGTACATTCAAGAACTGTACTTCAAAATATACACATTTTCAGTGTACATTCAAGAAATGTACATCAAAACATACACATTTTGAGTGTACATTCCAGAAATATACATCAAAACATACACATTTTCATTGTATATACTAGAAATGTACATCAAAACATACACATTTTCATTGTACATTCAAGAAATGTACATCAAAACATACACATTTTCATTGTACATTCCAGAAATGTACGTCAAAACATACACATTTTGCGTGTACATTCAAGAAATATACCTCAAAACATAGACATTTTCATTGTACATTCAAGAAATGTACATCAAAACATAAACAATTTCATTGTATATACCCGAAATGTACATCAAAACATACACATTTTCATTGTACATTCAAGAAATGTACATCACAACATACCCATTTTCATTGTACATTCAAGAAATGTACATCAAAACATACACATTTTGAGTGTACATTCAAGAAATATACATCAAAACATACACATTTTCATTGTATATACCAGAAATGCACATCAAAACATACACATTTTCATTGTACATTCAAGAACAGTACAGCAAAACATACACATTTTCAGTGTACATTTAAGAAATGTACATCAAAACATACACATTTTCAGTGTACATTTAAGAAATGTACATCAAAACATACACATTTTGATTGTACATTCAAGAAATATACATCAAGAGATACACATTTTCATTGTATATACCAGAAATGTACATCAAAACATACACATTTTCATTGTACATTCAAGAAATGTACATCAAAACATACACATTTTGAGTGTACATTCACGAAATATACCTCAAAACAGACACATTTTCATTGTATATACCAGAAATGTACATCAAAACATATACATTTTCATTGTACATTCAAGAAATGTACATCAAAACATACACATTTTGAGTGTACATTCAAGAGATATACATCAAAACAGGCACATTTTCATTGTATATACCAGTAATGTACATCAAAACATACACATTTTCATTGTATATACAAGAAATGTGCATCAAAACATACACATTTTCATTGTATATAAAAGAAATGTATATCAAAACATACACATTTTCAGTGTACGTTCAAGAAATGTCCATCAAATCATACACATTTTCATTGTATATTCAAGAAATGTACATCAAAACATACACATTTTCATTGTATATACCAGAAATGTACATCAAAACATACACATTTTCATTGTACATTTAGAAATGTACATCAAAACATAAACATTTTCATTGTGTATACCAGAAATGTACATCAAAACATACACATTTTCATTTTACATTCAAGAAATGTACATCAAAACATACCCATTTTCATTGTATATACCAGAAATGTACATCAAAACATACACATTTTCATTGTACATTCAAGAAATGTACATCAAAACATACACATTTTGAGTGTACATTCCAGAAATATACATCAAAACATACACATTTTCATTGTATATACTAGAAATGCACATCAAAACATACACATTTTCATAGTACATTCAAGAACTGTACATCAAAACATACACATTTTCAGTGTACATTCAAGAAATGTACATCAAAACATACACATTTTCAGTGTACATTCAAGAAATGTACATCAAAACATACACATTTTCATTGTATATACCAGAAATGTACATCAAAACATACACATTTTCATTGTATATACAAGAAATATACATCAAATTATACACATTTTCATTGCATATACAAGAAATGTATATCAAAACATACACATTTACGGTGTACATTCAAGAAATGTACATCAAAACATACACATTTTCATTGTATATACAAGAAATGTACATCAAAACATACACATTTTCAGTGTACATTCAAGAAATGTACATTAAAGCATATACATTTTCATTGTATATACAAGAAATGTGCATCAAAACATACACATTTTCATTGTACATTCAAGAAATGTACATGAAAACATATACATTTTCATTGTACATTCAAGAAATGTATACCGAAACATACACATTTTCAGATTACATTCAAGAAATGTACATCAAAACATACACATCATTGCACATTCAAGAAATGTACATCAAAACATACACATTTTCATTGTACATTCAAGAAATGTACATCCAAACATACACATTTTCATTGTACATTCAAGAAATGTACATCAAAACATACACATTTTCATTGTACATTCAAGAAATGTACATCAAAACATACACATTTTCAGTGTACATTCAAGAAATGTACATCTAAAACATACACATTTTGAGTGTACATTCAAGAAATATACATCAAAACATACACATTTTCATTGTATATACCAGAAATGTACATCAAATCATACACATTTTCATTGTACATTCAAGAAATGTACATCAAACCATACACATTTTCAGTGTACATTCAAGAAATATACATCAAAACATACACATTTTCAGGATACATTCAAGAAATATACTTCAAAACATACACATTTTCATTGTATATACAAGAAATGTACATCAAAACATACACATTTTGAGTGTAAATTCAAGAAATATACATCAAAACATACACATTTTCATTGTACATACCAGAAATGTACATCAAAAACATACACATTTTCACTGTACATTCAAGAAATATACATCAAAACATACACATTTTCATTGTATATACCAGAAATGTACATCAAAACATACACATTTTCATTGTACATTCAAGAAATATACATCAAAACATACACATTTTCAGGATACATTCAAGAAATATACATCAAAGCATACACATTTTCATTGTATTTTCAAGAAATGTACATCAAAACATACACATTTCCATTGTACACTCAAGAAATGTATATCAAAACTTACACATTTTGTTTGTACACTCAAGAAATGTATATCAAAACATACACATTTATGTTTGTACACTCAAGAAATGTACATAAAAACTTACACATTTTCATTTTATATACAAGAATTGTACATCAAAACATACACATTTTCATTGTATATACAAGAAATGTACATCAAAACATACACATTTTCATTGTACATTCAAGAAATGTACATCAAAACATACACATTTTCATTGTATATACCAGAAATGTACATCAAAACATACACATTTTCATTGTACATTCAAGAAATGCACATCAAAACATACACATTTTGAGTGTAAATTCAAGAAGTATACATCAAAACATACACATTTTCATTGTATATACCAGAAATGTACATCAAAGCAGACACATTTTCATTGTACATTCAAGAAATGTACATCAAAAACGACACATTTTCATTGTATATTCAAGAAATGTACATAAAAAAATACACATTTTGATTGTATATACCAGAAATGTACATCAAAACATACACATTTTCATTGTACATTCAAGGAATGTACATCAAAACATACACATTTTCATTGTATATACCAGAAATGTACATCAAAACATACACATTTTCATTGTAGATTCAAGAAATGTACATCAAAACATACACATTTTGAGTGTACATTCAAGAAATATACATCAAAAGATACACATTTTCATTGTATATACCAGAAATGTACATCAAAGCAAACACATTTTCATTGTATATACCAGAAATGTACATCAAAACATACACATTTTCATTGTACATTCAAGAAATGTACATCAAAACATACACATTTTAATTGTACATTCCAGAAATGTACATCAAAACATACACATTTTGCGTGTACATTCAAGAAATATACCTCAAAACATACACATTTTCATTGTACATTCAAGAAATGTACATCAAAACATAAACAATTTCATTGTATATACCAGAAATGTACATGAAAACATACACATTTTCATTGTACATTCAAGAAATGTACATCACAACATACCCATTTTCATTGTATATACCAGAAATGTACATCAAAACATACACATTTTCATTGTACATTCAAGAAATGTACATCAAAACATACACATTTTGAGTGTACATTCAAGAAATATACATCAAAACATACACATGTTCATTGTATATACCAGAAATGCACATCAAAACATACACATTTTCATTGTACATTCAAGAACTGTACAGCAAAACATACACATTTTCAGTGTACATTGAAGAAATGTACATCAAAACATACACATTTTCAGTGTACATTTAAGAAATGTACATCAAAACATACACATTTTGAGTGTACATTCAAGAAATATACATCAAAAGATACACATTTTCATTGTATATACCAGAAATGTACATCAAAACATACACATTTTCATTGTATATACCAGAAATGTACATCAAAACATACACATTTTCATTGTACATTCAAGAAATGTACATCAAAACATACACATTTTGAGTGTACATTCAAGAGATATACATCAAAACAGGCACATTTTCATTGTATATACCAGTAATGTACATCAAAACATACACATTTTCATTGTATATAAAAGAAATGTGCATCAAAACATACACATTTTCATTGTATATAAAAGAAATGTATATCAAAACATACACATTTTCAGTGTACGTTCAAGAAATGTCCATCAAATCATACACATTTTCATTGTATATTCAAGAAATGTACATCAAAACATACACATTTTCATTGTATATACCAGAAATGTACATCAAAACATACACATTTTCATTGTACATTCAAGAAATGTACATCAAAACATAAACATTTTCATTGTGTATACCAGAAATGTACATCAAAACATACACATTTTCATTTTACATTCAAGAAATGTACATCAAAACATACCCATTTTCATTGTATATACCAGAAATGTACATCAAAACATACACATTTTCATTGTACATTCAAGAAATGTACATCAAAACATACACATTTTGAGTGTACATTCCAGAAATATACATCAAAACATACACATTTTCATTGTATATACTAGAAATGCACATCAAAACATACACATTTTCATAGTACATTCAAGAACTGTACATCAAAATATACACATTTTCAGTGTACATTCAAGAAATGTACATCAAAACATACACATTTTCAGTGTACATTCAAAAAATGTACATCAAAACATACACATTTTCATTGTATATACCAGAAATGTACATCAAAACATACACATTTTCATTGTATATACCAGAAATGTACATCAAAACATACACATTTTCATTGTATATACAAGAAATATACATCAAATTATACACATTTTCATTGCATATACAAGAAATGTATATCAAAACATACACATTTACGGTGTACATTCAAGAAATGTACATCAAAACATACACATTTTCAGTGTACATTCAAGAAATGTACATCAAAGCATATACATTTTCATTGTATATACAAGAAATGTACATCAAAACATACACATTTTCATTGTATATACCAGAAATGTACATCAAAACATACACATTTTCATTGTACATTCAAGAAATGTACATCAAAACATACACATTTTGAGTGTACATTCAAGAAATATACATCAAAACATACACATGTTCATTGTATATACCAGAAATGCACATCAAAACATACACATTTTCATTGTACATTCAAGAACTGTACAATAAAACATACACATTTTCAGTGTACATTTAAGAAATGTACATCAAAACATACACATTTTCAGTGTACATTTAAGAAATGTACATCAAAACATACACATTTTGAGTGTACATTCAAGAAATATACATCAAAAGATACACATTTTCATTGTATAGACCAGAAATGTACATCAAAACATACACATTTTCATTGTACATTCAAGAAATGTACATCAAAACATACACATTTTGAGTGTACATTCAAGAAATATACCTCAAAACAGACACATTTTCATTGTATATACCAGAAATGTACATCAAAACATATACATTTTCATTGTACATTCAAGAAATGTACATCAAAACATACACATTTTGAGTGTACATTCAAGAGATATACATCAAAACAGGCACATTTTCATTGTATATACCAGTAATGTACATCAAAACATACACATTTTCATTGTGAATACAAGAAATGTGCATCAAAACATACACATTTTCATTGTATATAAAAGAAATGTATATCAAAACATACACAATTTCAGTGTACGTTCAAGAAATGTACATCAAATCATACACATTTTCATTGTATATTCAAGAAATGTACATCAAAACATACACATTTTCATTGTATATACCAGAAATGTACATCAAAACATACACATTTTCATTGTACATTTAGAAATGTACATCAAAACATAAACATTTTCATTGTGTATACCAGAAATGTACATCAAAACATACACATTTTCATTTTACATTCAAGAAATGTACATCAAAACATACCCATTTTCATTGTATATACCAGAAATGTACATCAAAGCATACACATTTTCATTGTATATACCAGAAATGTACATCAAAACATACACATTTTCATTGTACATTCAAGAAATGTACATCAAAACATACACATTTTCATTGTACATTCAAGAAATGTACATCAAAACATACACATTTTGAGTGTACATTCAAGAGATATACATCAAAACAGGCACATTTTCATTGTATATACCAGAAATGTACATCAAAGCATACACATTTTCATTGTATATACCAGAAATGTACATCAAAACATACACATTTTCATTGTACATTCAAGAAATGTACATCAAAACATACACATTTTCATTGTACATTCCAGAAATGTACATCAAAACATACACATTTTGCGTGTACATTCAAGAAATATACCTCAAAACATAGACATTTTCATTGTACATTCAAGAAATGTACATCAAAACATAAACAATTTCATTGTATATACCCGAAATGTACATCAAAACATACACATTTTCATTGTACATTCAAGAAATGTACATCACAACATACCCATTTTCATTGTACATTCAAGAAATGTACATCAAAACATACACATTTTGAGTGTACATTCAAGAAATATACATCAAAACATACACATTTTCATTGTATATACCAGAAATGCACATCAAAACATACACATTTTCATTGTACATTCAAGAACAGTACAGCAAAACATACACATTTTCAGTGTACATTTAAGAAATGTACATCAAAACATACACATTTTCAGTGTACATTTAAGAAATGTACATCAAAACATACACATTTTGATTGTACATTCAAGAAATATACATCAAAAGATACACATTTTCATTGTATATACCAGAAATGTACATCAAAACATACACATTTTCATTGTACATTCAAGAAATGTACATCAAAACATACACATTTTGAGTGTACATTCACGAAATATACCTCAAAACAGACACATTTTCATTGTATATACCAGAAATGTACATCAAAACATATACATTTTCATTGTACATTCAAGAAATGTACATCAAAACATACACATTTTGAGTGTACATTCAAGAGATATACATCAAAACAGGCACATTTTCATTGTATATACCAGTAATGTACATCAAAACATACACATTTTCATTGTATATACAAGAAATGTGCATCAAAACATACACATTTTCATTGTATATTAAAGAAATGTATATCAAAACATACACATTTTCAGTGTACGTTCAAGAAATGTCCATCAAATCATACACATTTTCATTGTATATTCAAGAAATGTACATCAAAACATACACATTTTCATTGTATATACCAGAAATGTACATCAAAACATACACATTTTCATTGTACATTTAGAAATGTACATCAAAACATAAACATTTTCATTGTGTATACCAGAAATGTACATCAAAACATACACATTTTCATTTTACATTCAAGAAATGTACATCAAAACATACCCATTTTCATTGTATATACCAGAAATGTACATCAAAACATACACATTTTCATTGTACATTCAAGAAATGTACATCAAAACATACACATTTTGAGTGTACATTCCAGAAATATACATCAAAACATACACATTTTCATTGTATATACTAGAAATGCACATCAAAACATACACATTTTCATAGTACATTCAAGAACTGTACATCAAAACATACACATTTTCAGTGTACATTCAAGAAATGTACATCAAAACATACACATTTTCAGTGTACATTCAAGAAATGTACATCAAAACATACACATTTTCATTGTATATACCAGAAATGTACATCAAAACATACACATTTTCATTGTATATACAAGAAATATACATCAAATTATACACATTTTCATTGCATATACAAGAAATGTATATCAAAACATACACATTTACGGTGTACATTCAAGAAATGTACATCAAAACATACACATTTTCATTGTATATACAAGAAATGTACATCAAAACATACACATTTTCAGTGTACATTCAAGAAATGTACATTAAAGCATATACATTTTCATTGTATATACAAGAAATGTGCATCAAAACATACACATTTTCATTGTACATTCAAGAAATGTACATGAAAACATATACATTTTCATTGTACATTCAAGAAATGTATACCGAAACATACACATTTTCAGATTACATTCAAGAAATGTACATCAAAACATACACATCATTGCACATTCAAGAAATGTACATCAAAACATACACATTTTCATTGTACATTCAAGAAATGTACATCCAAACATACACATTTTCATTGTACATTCAAGAAATGTACATCAAAACATACACATTTTCATTGTACATTCAAGAAATGTACATCAAAACATACACATTTTCAGTGTACATTCAAGAAATGTACATCTAAAACATACACATTTTGAGTGTACATTCAAGAAATATACATCAAAACATACACATTTTCATTGTATATACCAGAAATGTACATCAAATCATACACATTTTCATTGTACATTCAAGAAATGTACATCAAACCATACACATTTTCAGTGTACATTCAAGAAATATACATCAAAACATACACATTTTCAGGATACATTCAAGAAATATACTTCAAAACATACACATTTTCATTGTATATACAAGAAATGTACATCAAAACATACACATTTTGAGTGTAAATTCAAGAAATATACATCAAAACATACACATTTTCATTGTACATACCAGAAATGTACATCAAAAACATACACATTTTCACTGTACATTCAAGAAATATACATCAAAACATACACATTTTCATTGTATATACCAGAAATGTACATCAAAACATACACATTTTCATTGTACATTCAAGAAATATACATCAAAACATACACATTTTCAGGATACATTCAAGAAATATACATCAAAGCATACACATTTTCATTGTATTTTCAAGAAATGTACATCAAAACATACACATTTCCATTGTACACTCAAGAAATGTACATCAAAACTTACACATTTTGTTTGTACACTCAAGAAATGTATATCAAAACATACACATTTATGTTTGTACACTCAAGAAATGTACATAAAAACTTACACATTTTCATTTTATATACAAGAATTGTACATCAAAACATACACATTTTCATTGTATATACAAGAAATGTACATCAAAACATACACATTTTCATTGTACATTCAAGAAATGTACATCAAAACATACACATTTTCATTGTATATACCAGAAATGTACATCAAAACATACACATTTTCATTGTACATTCAAGAAATGCACATCAAAACATACACATTTTGAGTGTAAATTCAAGAAGTATACATCAAAACATACACATTTTCATTGTATATACCAGAAATGTACATCAAAGCAGACACATTTTCATTGTACATTCAAGAAATGTACATCAAAAACGACACATTTTCATTGTATATTCAAGAAATGTACATAAAAAAATACACATTTTGATTGTATATACCAGAAATGTACATCAAAACATACACATTTTCATTGTACATTCAAGAAATGTACATCAAAAGCTACACATTTTCATTAAATATTCAAGAAATGTACATCAAAAAATACACATTTTCATTGTATATACCAGAAATGTACATCAAAACATACACATTTTCATTGTACATTCAAGGAATGTACATCAAAACATACACATTTTCATTGTATATACCAGAAATGTACATCAAAACATACACATTTTCATTGTAGATTCAAGAAATGTACATCAAAACATACACATTTTGAGTGTACATTCAAGAAATATACATCAAAAGATACACATTTTCATTGTATATACCAGAAATGTACATCAAAGCAAACACATTTTCATTGTATATACCAGAAATGTACATCAAAACATACACATTTTCATTGTACATTCAAGAAATGTACATCAAAACATACACATTTTCATTGTACATTCCAGAAATGTACATCAAAACATACACATTTTGCGTGTACATTCAAGAAATATACCTCAAAACATACACATTTTCATTGTACATTCAAGAAATGTACATCAAAACATAAACAATTTCATTGTATATACCAGAAATGTACATGAAAACATACACATTTTCATTGTACATTCAAGAAATGTACATCACAACATACCCATTTTCATTGTATATACCAGAAATGTACATCAAAACATACACATTTTCATTGTACATTCAAGAAATGTACATCAAAACATACACATTTTGAGTGTACATTCAAGAAATATACATCAAAACATACACATGTTCATTGTATTCACCAGAAATGCACATCAAAACATACACATTTTCATTGTACATTCAAGAACTGTACAGCAAAACATACACATTTTCAGTGTACATTGAAGAAATGTACATCAAAACATACACATTTTCAGTGTACATTTAAGAAATGTACATCAAAACATACACATTTTGAGTGTACATTCAAGAAATATACATCAAAAGATACACATTTTCATTGTATATACCAGAAATGTACATCAAAACATACACATTTTCATTGTATATACCAGAAATGTACATCAAAACATACACATTTTCATTGTACATTCAAGAAATGTACATCAAAACATACACATTTTGAGTGTACATTCAAGAGATATACATCAAAACAGGCACATTTTCATTGTATATACCAGTAATGTACATCAAAACATACACATTTTCATTGTATATAAAAGAAATGTGCATCAAAACATACACATTTTCATTGTATATAAAAGAAATGTATATCAAAACATACACATTTTCAGTGTACGTTCAAGAAATGTCCATCAAATCATACACATTTTCATTGTATATTCAAGAAATGTACATCAAAACATACACATTTTCATTGTATATACCAGAAATGTACATCAAAACATACACATTTTCATTGTACATTCAAGAAATGTACATCAAAACATAAACATTTTCATTGTGTATACCAGAAATGTACATCAAAACATACACATTTTCATTTTACATTCAAGAAATGTACATCAAAACATACCCATTTTCATTGTATATACCAGAAATGTACATCAAAACATACACATTTTCATTGTACATTCAAGAAATGTACATCAAAACATACACATTTTGAGTGTACATTCCTGAAATATACATCAAAACATACACATTTTCATTGTATATACTAGAAATGCACATCAAAACATACACATTTTCATAGTACATTCAAGAACTGTACATCAAAATATACACATTTTCAGTGTACATTCAAGAAATGTACATCAAAACATACACATTTTCAGTGTACATTCAAAAAATGTACATCAAAACATACACATTTTCATTGTATATACCAGAAATGTACATCAAAACATACACATTTTCATTGTATATACCAGAAATGTACATCAAAACATACACATTTTCATTGTATATACAAGAAATATACATCAAATTATACACATTTTGATTGCATATACAAGAAATGTATATCAAAACATACACATTTACGGTGTACATTCAAGAAATGTACATCAAAACATACACATTTTCAGTGTACATTCAAGAAATGTACATCAAAGCATATACATTTTCATTGTATATACAAGAAATGTACATCAAAACATACACATTTTCATTGTATATACCAGAAATGTACATCAAAACATACACATTTTCATTGTACATTCAAGAAATGTACATCAAAACATACACATTTTGAGTGTACATTCAAGAAATATACATCAAAACATACACATGTTCATTGTATATACCAGAAATGCACATCAAAACATACACATTTTCATTGTACATTCAAGAACTGTACAATAAAACATACACATTTTCAGTGTACATTTAAGAAATGTACATCAAAACATACACATTTTCAGTGTACATTTAAGAAATGTACATCAAAACATACACATTTTGAGTGTACATTCAAGAAATATACATCAAAAGATACACATTTTCATTGTATAGACCAGAAATGTACATCAAAACATACACATTTTCATTGTACATTCAAGAAATATACCTCAAAACAGACACATTTTCATTGTATATACCAGAAATGTACATCAAAACATATACATTTTCATTGTACATTCAAGAAATGTACATCAAAACATACACATTTTGAGTGTACATTCAAGAGATATACATCAAAACAGGCACATTTTCATTGTATATACCAGTAATGTACATCAAAACATACACATTTTCATTGTGAATACAAGAAATGTGCATCAAAACATACACATTTTCATTGTATATAAAAGAAATGTATATCAAAACATACACAATTTCAGTGTACGTTCAAGAAATGTACATCAAATCATACACATTTTCATTGTATATTCAAGAAATGTACATCAAAACATACACATTTTCATTGTATATACCAGATATGTACATCAAAACATACACATTTTCATTGTACATTCAAGAAATGTACATCAAAACATAAACATTTTCATTGTGTATACCAGAAATGTACATCAAAACATACACATTTTCATTTTACATTCAAGAAATGTACATCAAAACATACCCATTTTCATTGTATATACCAGAAATGTACATCAAAACATACACATTTTCATTGTACATTCAAGAAATGTACATCAAAACATACACATTTTGAGTGTACATTCCAGAAATATACATCAAAACATACACATTTTCATTGTATATACTAGAAATGCACATCAAAACATACACATTTTCATAGTACATTCAAGAACTGTACATCAAAACATACACATTTTCAGTGTACATTCAAGAAATGTACATCAAAACATACACATTTTCAGTGTACATTCAAGAAATGTACATCAAAACATACACATTTTCATTGTATATACCAGAAATGTACATCAAAACATACACATTTTCATTGTATATACAAGAAATATACATCAAATTATACACATTTTCATTGCATATACAAGAAATGTATATCAAAACATACACATTTACGGTGTACATTCAAGAAATGTACATCAAAACATACACATTTTCATTGTATATAAAAGAAATGTACATCAAAACATACACATTTTCAGTGTACATTCAAGAAATGTACATCAAAGCATATACATTTTCATTGTATATACAAGAAATGTACATCAAAACATACACATTTTCATTGTACATTCAAGAAATGTACATGAAAACATATACATTTTCATTGTACATTCAAGAAATGTATACCGAAACATACACATCTTCAGATTACATTCAAGAAATGTACATCAAAACATACACATCATTGCACATTCAAGAAATGTACATCAAAACATACACATTTTCATTGTACATTCAAGAAATGTACATCAAAACATACACATTTTCATTGTACATTCAAGGAATGTACATCAAAACATACACATTTTCATTGTACATTAAAGAAATGTACATCAAAACATACACATTTTTAGTGTACATTCAAGAAATGTACATCTAAAACATACACATTTTGAGTGTACATTCAAGAAATATACATCAAAACATACACATTTTCATTGTATATACCAGAAATGTACATCAAAACATACACATTTTCATTGTACATTCAAGAAATGTACATCAAAACATACACATTTTCAGTGTACATTCAAGAAATATACATCAAAACATACACACTTTCAGGATACATTCAAGAAATATACTTCAAAACATACACATTTTCATTGTATATACAAGAAATGTACATCAAAACATACACATTTTGAGTGTAAATTCAAGAAATATACATCAAAACATACACATTTTCATTGTACATACCAGAAATGTACATCAAAAACATACACATTTTCACTGTACATTCAAGAAATATACATCAAAACATACACATTTTCATTGTATATACCAGAAATGTACATCAAAACATACACATTTTCATTGTACATTCAAGAAATATACATCAAAACATACACATTTTCAGGATACATTCAAGAAATATACATCAAAGCATACACATTTTCATTGTACATTCAAGAAATGTACATCAAAACATACACATTTCCATTGTACACTCAAGAAATGTACATCAAAACTTACACATTTTGTTTGTACACTCATGAAATGTATATCAAAACATACACATTTATGTTTGTACACTCAAGAAATGTACATAAAAACTTACACATTTTCATTTTATATACAAGAATTGTACATCAAAACATACACATTTTCATTGTATATACAAGAAATGTACATCAAAACATACACATTTTCATTGTACATTCAAGAAATGTACATCAAAACATACACATTTTCATTGTATATACCAGAAATGTACATCAAAACATACACATTTTCATTGTACATTCAAGAAATGCACATCAAAACATACACATTTTGAGTGTATATTCAAGAAGTATACATCAAAACATACACATTTTCATTGTACATTCAAGAAATATACATCAAAACATACACATTTTCAGGATACATTCAAGAAATATACATCAAAGCATACACATTTTCATTGTATTTTCAAGAAATGTACATCAAAACATACACATTTCCATTGTACACTCAAGAAATGTACATCAAAACTTACACATTTTGTTTGTACACTCAAGAAATGTATATCAAAACATACACATTTATGTTTGTACACTCAAGAAATGTACATAAAAACTTACACATTTTCATTTTATATACAAGAATTGTACATCAAAACATACACATTTTCATTGTATATACAAGAAATGTACATCAAAACATACACATTTTCATTGTACATTCAAGAAATGTACATCAAAACATACACATTTTCATTGTATATACCAGAAATGTACATCAAAACATACACATTTTCATTGTACATTCAAGAAATGCACATCAAAACATACACATTTTGAGTGTAAATTCAAGAAGTATACATCAAAACATACACATTTTCATTGTATATACCAGAAATGTACATCAAAGCAGACACATTTTCATTGTACATTCAAGAAATGTACATCAAAAACGACACATTTTCATTGTATATTCAAGAAATGTACATAAAAAAATACACATTTTGATTGTATATACCAGAAATGTACATCAAAATATACACATTTTCATTGTACATTCAAGAAATGTACATCAAAAGCTACACATTTTCATTAAATATTCAAGAAATGTACATCAAAAAATACACATTTTCATTGTATATACCAGAAATGTACATCAAAACATACACATTTTCATTGTACATTCAAGGAATGTACATCAAAACATACACATTTTCATTGTATATACCAGAAATGTACATCAAAACATACACATTTTCATTGTAGATTCAAGAAATGTACATCAAAACATACACATTTTGAGTGTACATTCAAGAAATATACATCAAAAGATACACATTTTCATTGTATATACCAGAAATGTACATCAAAGCAAACACATTTTCATTGTATATACCAGAAATGTACATCAAAACATACACATTTTCATTGTACATTCAAGAAATGTACATCAAAACATACACATTTTCATTGTACATTCCAGAAATGTACATCAAAACATACACATTTTGCGTGTACATTCAAGAAATATACCTCAAAACATACACATTTTCATTGTACATTCAAGAAATGTACATCAAAACATAAACAATTTCATTGTATATACCAGAAATGTACATGAAAACATACACATTTTCATTGTACATTCAAGAAATGTACATCACAACATACCCATTTTCATTGTATATACCAGAAATGTACATCAAAACATACACATTTTCATTGTACATTCAAGAAATGTACATCAAAACATACACATTTTGAGTGTACATTCAAGAAATATACATCAAAACATACACATGTTCATTGTATTCACCAGAAATGCACATCAAAACATACACATTTTCATTGTACATTCAAGAACTGTACAGCAAAACATACACATTTTCAGTGTACATTGAAGAAATGTACATCAAAACATACACATTTTCAGTGTACATTTAAGAAATGTACATCAAAACATACACATTTTGAGTGTACATTCAAGAAATATACATCAAAAGATACACATTTTCATTGTATATACCAGAAATGTACATCAAAACATACACATTTTCATTGTATATACCAGAAATGTACATCAAAACATACACATTTTCATTGTACATTCAAGAAATGTACATCAAAACATACACATTTTGAGTGTACATTCAAGAGATATACATCAAAACAGGCACATTTTCATTGTATATACCAGTAATGTACATCAAAACATACACATTTTCATTGTATATAAAAGAAATGTGCATCAAAACATACACATTTTCATTGTATATAAAAGAAATGTATATCAAAACATACACATTTTCAGTGTACGTTCAAGAAATGTCCATCAAATCATACACATTTTCATTGTATATTCAAGAAATGTACATCAAAACATACACATTTTCATTGTATATACCAGAAATGTACATCAAAACATACACATTTTCATTGTACATTCAAGAAATGTACATCAAAACATAAACATTTTCATTGTGTATACCAGAAATGTACATCAAAACATACACATTTTCATTTTACATTCAAGAAATGTACATCAAAACATACCCATTTTCATTGTATATACCAGAAATGTACATCAAAACATACACATTTTCATTGTACATTCAAGAAATGTACATCAAAACATACACATTTTGAGTGTACATTCCTGAAATATACATCAAAACATACACATTTTCATTGTATATACTAGAAATGCACATCAAAACATACACATTTTCATAGTACATTCAAGAACTGTACATCAAAATATACACATTTTCAGTGTACATTCAAGAAATGTACATCAAAACATACACATTTTCAGTGTACATTCAAAAAATGTACATCAAAACATACACATTTTCATTGTATATACCAGAAATGTACATCAAAACATACACATTTTCATTGTATATACCAGAAATGTACATCAAAACATACACATTTTCATTGTATATACAAGAAATATACATCAAATTATACACATTTTCATTGCATATACAAGAAATGTATATCAAAACATACACATTTACGGTGTACATTCAAGAAATGTACATCAAAACATACACATTTTCAGTGTACATTCAAGAAATGTACATCAAAGCATATACATTTTCATTGTATATACAAGAAATGTACATCAAAACATACACATTTTCATTGTATATACCAGAAATGTACATCAAAACATACACATTTTCATTGTACATTCAAGAAATGTACATCAAAACATACACATTTTGAGTGTACATTCAAGAAATATACATCAAAACATACACATGTTCATTGTATATACCAGAAATGCACATCAAAACATACACATTTTCATTGTACATTCAAGAACTGTACAATAAAACATACACATTTTCAGTGTACATTTAAGAAATGTACATCAAAACATACACATTTTCAGTGTACATTTAAGAAATGTACATCAAAACATACACATTTTGAGTGTACATTCAAGAAATATACATCAAAAGATACACATTTTCATTGTATAGACCAGAAATGTACATCAAAACATACACATTTTCATTGTACATTCAAGAAATGTACATCAAAACATACACATTTTGAGTGTACATTCAAGAAATATACCTCAAAACAGACACATTTTCATTGTATATACCAGAAATGTACATCAAAACATATACATTTTCATTGTACATTCAAGAA
Source organism: Tenodera sinensis (assembly GCA_030765045.1). Classification (NCBI taxonomy): domain Eukaryota; kingdom Metazoa; phylum Arthropoda; class Insecta; order Mantodea; family Mantidae; genus Tenodera; species Tenodera sinensis. The sequence continues at coordinate 108,272,115 of CM060970.1, read as the reverse complement.
ATGTACATCAAAACATACACATTTTGAGTGTACATTCAAGAGATATACATCAAAACAGGCACATTTTCATTGTATATACCAGTAATGTACATCAAAACATACACATTTTCATTGTGAATACAAGAAATGTGCATCAAAACATACACATTTTCATTGTATATAAAAGAAATGTATATCAAAACATACACAATTTCAGTGTACGTTCAAGAAATGTACATCAAATCATACACATTTTCATTGTATATTCAAGAAATGTACATCAAAACATACACATTTTCATTGTATATACCAGATATGTACATCAAAACATACACATTTTCATTGTACATTCAAGAAATGTACATCAAAACATAAACATTTTCATTGTGTATACCAGAAATGTACATCAAAACATACACATTTTCATTTTACATTCAAGAAATGTACATCAAAACATACCCATTTTCATTGTATATACCAGAAATGTACATCAAAACATACACATTTTCATTGTACATTCAAGAAATGTACATCAAAACATACACATTTTGAGTGTACATTCCAGAAATATACATCAAAACATACACATTTTCATTGTATATACTAGAAATGCACATCAAAACATACACATTTTCATAGTACATTCAAGAACTGTACATCAAAACATACACATTTTCAGTGTACATTCAAGAAATGTACATCAAAACATACACATTTTCAGTGTACATTCAAGAAATGTACATCAAAACATACACATTTTCATTGTATATACCAGAAATGTACATCAAAACATACACATTTTCATTGTATATACAAGAAATATACATCAAATTATACACATTTTCATTGCATATACAAGAAATGTATATCAAAACATACACATTTACGGTGTACATTCAAGAAATGTACATCAAAACATACACATTTTCATTGTATATAAAAGAAATGTACATCAAAACATACACATTTTCAGTGTACATTCAAGAAATGTACATCAAAGCATATACATTTTCATTGTATATACAAGAAATGTACATCAAAACATACACATTTTCATTGTACATTCAAGAAATGTACATGAAAACATATACATTTTCATTGTACATTCAAGAAATGTATACCGAAACATACACATCTTCAGATTACATTCAAGAAATGTACATCAAAACATACACATCATTGCACATTCAAGAAATGTACATCAAAACATACACATTTTCATTGTACATTCAAGAAATGTACATCAAAACATACACATTTTCATTGTACATTCAAGGAATGTACATCAAAACATACACATTTTCATTGTACATTAAAGAAATGTACATCAAAACATACACATTTTTAGTGTACATTCAAGAAATGTACATCTAAAACATACACATTTTGAGTGTACATTCAAGAAATATACATCAAAACATACACATTTTCATTGTATATACCAGAAATGTACATCAAAACATACACATTTTCATTGTACATTCAAGAAATATACATCAAAACATACACACTTTCAGGATACATTCAAGAAATATACTTCAAAACATACACATTTTCATTGTATATACAAGAAATGTACATCAAAACATACACATTTTGAGTGTAAATTCAAGAAATATACATCAAAACATACACATTTTCATTGTACATACCAGAAATGTACATCAAAAACATACACATTTTCACTGTACATTCAAGAAATATACATCAAAACATACACATTTTCATTGTATATACCAGAAATGTACATCAAAACATACACATTTTCATTGTACATTCAAGAAATATACATCAAAACATACACATTTTCAGGATACATTCAAGAAATATACATCAAAGCATACACATTTTCATTGTACATTCAAGAAATGTACATCAAAACATACACATTTCCATTGTACACTCAAGAAATGTACATCAAAACTTACACATTTTGTTTGTACACTCAAGAAATGTATATCAAAACATACACATTTATGTTTGTACACTCAAGAAATGTACATAAAAACTTACACATTTTCATTTTATATACAAGAATTGTACATCAAAACATACACATTTTCATTGTATATACAAGAAATGTACATCAAAACATACACATTTTCATTGTACATTCAAGAAATGTACATCAAAACATACACATTTTCATTGTATATACCAGAAATGTACATCAAAACATACACATTTTCATTGTACATTCAAGAAATGCACATCAAAACATACACATTTTGAGTGTATATTCAAGAAGTATACATCAAAACATACACATTTTCATTGTATATACCAGAAATGTACATCAAAACATACACATTTTCATTGTATATACCAGAAATGTACATCAAAACATACACATTTTCATTGTACATTCAAGAAATGTACATCAAAACATACACATTTTCATTGCACATTCAAGAAATATACATCAAAACATACACATTTTCAGCGTACATTCAAGAAATGTACATCAATACATACACATTTTCATTGTATATACCAGAGATGTACATCAAAACATACACATTTTAATTGTATATACAAGAAATGTACACCAAAACATACACATTTTCATTGTATATACAAGAAATGTATATCAAAACATACACATCTTCAGTGTACATTCAAGAAATGTACATCAAAACATACACATTTTCATTGTATATACAAGAAATGTACATCAAAACATACACATATTCATTGTAAAATAAAGAAATGTACATCAAAACATACACACTTTCAGTGTACATTCAAGAAATGTACAACAAAACATACACATTTTCATTGTACATTTAAGAAATGTACATCAAAACATACACATTTTCATTGTACACCCAAGAAATGTACATCAAAAGATACACATTTTCATTGTACACTCAAGTAATGTACATCAAAACATACACATTTTCATTGTACATTCAAGAAATGGATATCAAAACATACACATTTTCATTGTACATTCAAGAAATGTACATCAAAGCATACACATTTTCATTGTACATTCAAGAAATGTACATCAAAACATACACATTTTCATTGTACATTCAAGAAATGTACATCAAAACATACACATTTTCATTGTATACTCAAGAAATGTACATCAAAACATACACATTTTCAGTGTACATTCAAGAAATGTGCATCAAAACATACACATTTTCATTGTATATACCAGAAATGTACATCAAGACATACACATTTTCATTGTACATTCAAGAAATGTACATCAAAACATACACATTTTCATTGTACATTCAACAAATATACATCAAAACATACACATTTTTAGTTTACATTCAAGAAATGTACATCAAAACATACACATTTTCATTGTATATACCAAAAATGTACATCAAAACCTACACATTTTCATTGTATATACAAGAAATGTACACCAAAACATACACATTTTCATTGTATATACAGGAATTGTACACCAAAACATACACATTTTCATTGCACATTCAAGAAATGTACATCAAAACATACACATTTTCATTGTCCATTCAAGAAACGTACATCAAAACATACACATTTTCAGTGTACATACAAGAAATGTACATCTAAAACATACACATTTTGAGTGTACATTCAAGAAATATACATCAAAACATACACATTTTCATTGTATATACCAGAAATGTACATCAAAACATACACATTTTCATTGTACATTCAAGAAATGTACATCAAAACATACACATTTTGAGTGTACATTTAAGAAATGTACATCAAAACATACACATTTTCAGTGTACATTTAAGAAATGTACATCAAAACATACACATTTTGAGTGTACATTCAAGAAATATACATCAAAAGATACACATTTTCATTGTATATACCAGAAATGTACATCAAAACATACACATTTTCATTGTATATACCAGAAATGTACATCAAAACATACACATTTTCATTGTACATTCAAGAAATGTACATCAAAACATACACATTTTCATTGTATATACCAGAAATGTACATCAAAACATATACATTTTCATTGTACATTCAAGAAATGTACATCAAAACATACACATTTTGAGTGTACATTCAAGAGATATACATCAAAACAGGCACATTTTCATTGTATATACCAGTAATGTACATCAAAACATACACATTTTCATTGTATATACAAGAAATGTGCATCAAAACATACACATTTTCATTGTATATAAAAGAAATGTATATCAAAACATACACATTTTCAGTGTACGTTCAAGAAATGTACATCAAAACATAAACATTTTCATTGTGTATACCAGAAATGTACATCAAAACATACACATTTTCATTTTACATTCAAGAAATGTACATCAAAACATACCCATTTTCATTGTATATACCAGAAATGTACATCAAAACATACACATTTTCATTGTAAATTCAAGAAATGTACATCAAAACATACACATTTTGAGTGTACATTCCAGAAATATACATCAAAACATACACATTTTCATTGTATATACTAGAAATGCACATCAAAACATACACATTTTCATAGTACATTCAAGAACTGTACATCAAAATATACACATTTTCAGTGTACATTCAAGTAATGTACATCAAAACATACACATTTTCAGTGTACATTCAAAAAATGTACATCAAAACATACACATTTTCATTGTATATACCAGAAATGTACATGAAAACATACACATTTTCATTGTATATACCAGAAATGTACATCAAAACATACACATTTTCATTGTATATACAAGAAATATACATCAAATTATACACATTTTCATTGCATATACAAGAAATGTATATCAAAACATACACATTTACGGTGTACATTCAAGAAATGTACATCAAAACATACACATTTTCAGTGTACATTCAAGAAATGTACATCAAAGCATATACATTTTCATTGTATATACAAGAAATGTACATCAAAACATACACATTTTCATTGTATATACCAGAAATGTACATCAAAACATACACATTTTCATTGTACATTCAAGAAATGTACATCAAAACATACACATTTTGAGTGTACATTCAAGAAATATACATCAAAACATACACATGTGCATTGTATATACCAGAAATGCACATCAAAACATACACATTTTCATTGTACATTCAAGAACTGTACTATAAAACATACACACTTTCAGTGTACATTTAAGAAATGTACATCAAAACATACACATTTTCAGTGTACATTTAAGAAATGTACATCAAAACATACACATTTTGAGTGTACATTCAAGAAATATACATCAAAAGATACACAATTTCATTGTATAGACCAGAAATGTACATCAAAACATACACATTTTCATTGTACATTCAAGAAATGTACATCAAAACATACACATTTTGAGTGTACATTCAAGAAATATACCTCAAAACAGACACATTTTCATTGTATATACCAGAAATGTACATCAAAACATATACATTTTCATTGTACATTCAAGAAATGTACATCCAAACATTTACATTTTGAGTGTACATTCAAGAGATATACATCAAAACAGGCACATTTTCATTGTATATACCAGTAATGTACATCAAAACATACACATTTTCATTGTATATACAAGAAATGTGCATCAAAACATACACATTTTCATTGTATATAAAAGAAATGTATACCAAAACATACACAATTTCAGTGTACGTTCAAGAAATGTACATCAAATCACACACATTTTCATTGTATATTCAAGAAATGTACATCAAAACATACACATTTTCATTGTATATACCAGATATGTACATCAAAACATACACATTTTCATTGTACATTCAAGAAACGTACATCAAAACATACACATTTTCAGTGTACATTCAAGAAATGTACATCAAAACATACACATTTTGAGTGTACATTCCAGAAATATACATCAAAACATACACATTTTCATTGTATATACAAGAAATGCACATCAAAACATACACATTTTCATAGTACATTCAAGAACTGTACATCAAAACATACACATTTTCAGTGTACATTCAAGAAATGTACATCAAAACATACACATTTTCAGTGTACATTCAAGAAATGTACATCAAAACATACACATTTTCATTGTATATACCAGAAATGTACATCAAAACATACACATTTTCATTGTATATACAAGAAATATACATCAAATTATACACATTTTCATTGCATATACAAGAAATGTATATCAAAACATACACATTTACGGTGTACATTCAAGAAATGTACATCAAAACATACACATTTTCATTGTATATACAAGAAATGTACATCAAAACATACACATTTTCAGTGTACATTCAAGAAATGTACATCAAAGCATATACATTTTCATTGTATATACAAGAAATGTACATCAAAACATACACATTTTCATTGTACATTCAAGAAATGTACATGAAAACATATACATTTTCATTGTACATTCAAGAAATGTATACCGAAACATACACATCTTCAGATTACATTCAAGAAATGTACATCAAAACATACACATCATTGCACATTCAAGAAATGTACATCAAAACATACACATTTTCATTGTACATTCAAGAAATGTACATCAAAACATACACATTTTCATTGTACATTCAAGAAATGTACATCAAAACGTACACATTTTCAGTGTACATTCAAGAAATGTACATCTAAAACATACACATTTTGAGTGTACATTCAAGAAATATACATCAAAACATACACATTTTCATTGTACAGTCAAGAAATGTACATCAAAACATACACATTTTCAGTGTACATTCAAGAAATATACATCAAAACATACACATTTTCAGGATACATTCAAGAAATATGCTTCAAAACATACACATTTTCATTGTATATACAAGAAATGTACATCAAAACATACACATTTTGAGTGTAAATTCAAGAAATATACATCAAAACATACACATTTTCATTGTACATACCAGAAATGTACATCAAAAACATACACATTTTCACTGTACATTCAAGAAATATACATCAAAACATACACATTTTCATTGTATATACCAGAAATGTACATCAAAACATACACATTTTCATTGTACATTCAAGAAATATACATCAAAACATACACACTTTCAGGATACATTCAAGAAATATACTTCAAAACATACACATTTTCATTGTATATACAAGAAATGTACATCAAAACATACACATTTTGAGTGTAAATTCAAGAAATATACATCAAAACATACACATTTCCATTGTACATACCAGAAATGTACATCAAAAACATACACATTTTCACTGTACATTCAAGAAATATACATCAAAACATACACATTTTCATTGTATATACCAGAAATGTACATCAAAACATACACATTTTCATTGTACATTCAAGAAATATACATCAAAACATACACATTTTCAGGATACATTCAAGAAATATACATCAAAGCATACACATTTTCATTGTACATTCAAGAAATGTACATCAAAACATACACATTTCCATTGTACACTCAAGAAATGTACATCAAAACTTACACATTTTGTTTGTACACTCAAGAAATGTATATCAAAACATACACATTTATGTTTGTACACTCAAGAAATGTACATAAAAACTTACACATTTTCATTTTATATACAAGAATTGTACATCAAAACGTACACATTTTCATTGTATATACAAGAAATGTACATCAAAACATACACATTTTCATTGTACATTCAAGAAATGTACATCAAAACATACACATTTTCATTGTATATACCAGAAATGTACATCAAAACATACACATTTTCATTGTACATTCAAGAAATGCACATCAAAACATACACATTTTGAGTGTATATTCAAGAAGTATACATCAAAACATACACATTTTCATTGTATATACCAGAAATGTACATCAAAACATACACATTTTCATTGTATATACCAGAAATGTACATCAAAACATACACATTTTCATTGTACATTCAAGAAATATACATCAAAACATACACACTTTCAGGATACATTCAAGAAATATACTTCAAAACATACACATTTTCATTGTATATACAAGAAATGTACATCAAAACATACACATTTTGAGTGTAAATTCAAGAAATATACATCAAAACATACACATTTTCATTGTACATACCAGAAATGTACATCAAAAACATACACATTTTCACTGTACATTCAAGAAATATACATCAAAACATACACATTTTCATTGTATATACCAGAAATGTACATCAAAACATACACATTTTCATTGTACATTCAAGAAATATACATCAAAACATACACATTTTCAGGATACATTCAAGAAATATACATCAAAGCATACACATTTTCATAGTACATTCAAGAAATGTACATCAAAACATACACATTTCCATTGTACACTCAAGAAATGTACATCAAAACTTACACATTTTGTTTGTACACTCAAGAAATGTATATCAAAACATACACATTTATGTTTGTACACTCAAGAAATGTACATAAAAACTTACACATTTTCATTTTATATACAAGAATTGTACATCAAAACATACACATTTTCATTGTACATTCAAGAAATGTACATCAATACATACACATTTTCATTGTATATACCAGAGATGTACATCAAAACATACACATTTTAATTGTATATACAAGAAATGTACACCAAAACATACACATTTTCATTGTATATACAAGAAATGTATATCAAAACATACACATCTTCAGTGTACATTCAAGAAATGTACATCAAAACATACACATTTTCATTGTATATACAAGAAATGTACATCAAAACATACACATATTCATTGTAAAATAAAGAAATGTACATCAAAACATACACACTTTCAGTGTACATTCAAGAAATGTACAACAAAACATACACATTTTCATTGTACATTCAAGAAATGTACATCAAAACATACACATTTTCATTGTACATTTAAGAAATGTACATCAAAACATACACATTTTCATTGTACACCCAAGAAATGTACATCAAAAGATACACATTTTCATTGTACACTCAAGTAATGTACATCAAAACATACACATTTTCATTGTACATTCAAGAAATGGATATCAAAACATACACATTTTCATTGTACATTCAAGAAATGTACATCAAAGCATACACATTTTCATTGTACATTCAAGAAATGTACATCAAAACATACACATTTTCATTGTACATTCAAGAAATGTACATCAAAACATACACATTTTCATTGTATACTCAAGAAATGTACATCAAAACATACACATTTTCAGTGTACATTCAAGAAATGTGCATCAAAACATACACATTTTCATTGTATATACCAGAAATGTACATCAAGACATACACATTTTCATTGTACATTCAAGAAATGTACATCAAAACATACACATTTTCATTGTACATTCAACAAATATACATCAAAACATACACATTTTTAGTGTACATTCAAGAAATGTACATCAAAACATACACATTTTCATTGTATATACCAAAAATGTACATCAAAACCTACACATTTTCATTGTATATACAAGAAATGTACACCAAAACATACACATTTTCATTGTATATACAGGAATTGTACACCAAAACATACACATTTTCATTGCACATTCAAGAAATGTACATCAAAACATACACATTTTCATTGTCCATTCAAGAAACGTACATCAAAACATACACATTTTCAGTGTACATACAAGAAATGTACATCTAAAACATACACATTTTGAGTGTACATTCAAGAAATATACATCAAAACATACACATTTTCATTGTATATACCAGAAATGTACATCAAAACATACACATTTTCATTGTACATTCAAGAAATGTACATCAAAACATACACATTTTGAGTGTACATTCAAGGAATATACATCAAAACATACACATTTTCATTGTATATACCAGAAATGCACATCAAAACATACACATTTTCATTGTACATTCAAGAACTGTACAGCAAAACATACACATTTTCAGTGTACATTTAAGAAATGTACATCAAAACATACACATTTTCAGTGTACATTTAAGAAATGTACATCAAAACATACACATTTTGAGTGTACATTCAAGAAATATACATCAAAAGATACACATTTTCATTGTATATACCAGAAATGTACATCAAAACATACACATTTTCATTGTATATACCAGAAATGTACATCAAAACATACACATTTTCATTGTACATTCAAGAAATGTACATCAAAACATACACATTTTGAGTGTACATTCAAGAAATATACCTCAAAACAGACACATTTTCATTGTATATACCAGAAATGTACATCAAAACATATACATTTTCATTGTACATTCAAGAAATGTACATCAAAACATACACATTTTGAGTGTACATTCAAGAGATATACATCAAAACAGGCACATTTTCATTGTATATACCAGTAATGTACATCAAAACATACACATTTTCATTGTATATACAAGAAATGTGCATCAAAACATACACATTTTCATTGTATATAAAAGAAATGTATATCAAAACATACACATTTTCAGTGTACGTTCAAGAAATGTACATCAAAACATAAACATTTTCATTGTGTATACCAGAAATGTACATCAAAACATACACATTTTCATTTTACATTCAAGAAATGTACATCAAAACATACCCATTTTCATTGTATATACCAGAAATGTACATCAAAACATACACATTTTCATTGTAAATTCAAGAAATGTACATCAAAACATACACATTTTGAGTGTACATTCCAGAAATATACATCAAAACATACACATTTTCATTGTATATACTAGAAATGCACATCAAAACATACACATTTTCATAGTACATTCAAGAACTGTACATCAAAATATACACATTTTCAGTGTACATTCAAGAAATGTACATCAAAACATACACATTTTCAGTGTACATTCAAAAAATGTACATCAAAACATACACATTTTCATTGTACATTCAAGAAATGTACATCAATACATACACATTTTCATTGTATATACCAGAGATGTACATCAAAACATACACATTTTAATTGTATATACAAGAAATGTACACCAAAACATACACATTTTCATTGTATATACAAGAAATGTATATCAAAACATACACATCTTCAGTGTACATTCAAGAAATGTACATCAAAACATACACATTTTCATTGTATATACAAGAAATGTACATCAAAACATACACATATTCATTGTAAAATAAAGAAATGTACATCAAAACATACACACTTTCAGTGTACATTCAAGAAATGTACAACAAAACATACACATTTTCATTGTAAATTCAAGAAATGTACATCAAAACATACACATTTTCATTGTACATTTAAGAAATGTACATCAAAACATACACATTTTCATTGTACACCCAAGAAATGTACATCAAAAGATACACATTTTCATTGTACACTCAAGTAATGTACATCAAAACATACACATTTTCATTGTACATTCAAGAAATGGATATCAAAACATACACATTTTCATTGTACATTCAAGAAATGTACATCAAAGCATACACATTTTCATTGTACATTCAAGAAATGTACATCAAAACATACACATTTTCATTGTACATTCAAGAAATGTACATCAAAACATACACATTTTCATTGTATACTCAAGAAATGTACATCAAAACATACACATTTTCAGTGTACATTCAAGAAATGTGCATCAAAACATACACATTTTCATTGTATATACCAGAAATGTACATCAAGACATACACATTTTCATTGTACATTCAAGAAATGTACATCAAAACATACACATTTTCATTGTACATTCAACAAATATACATCAAAACATACACATTTTTAGTGTACATTCAAGAAATGTACATCAAAACATACACATTTTCATTGTATATACCAAAAATGTACATCAAAACCTACACATTTTCATTGTATATACAAGAAATGTACACCAAAACATACACATTTTCATTGTATATACAGGAATTGTACACCAAAACATACACATTTTCATTGCACATTCAAGAAATGTACATCAAAACATACACATTTTCATTGTCCATTCAAGAAACGTACATCAAAACATACACATTTTCAGTGTACATACAAGAAATGTACATCTAAAACATACACATTTTGAGTGTACATTCAAGAAATATACATCAAAACATACACATTTTCATTGTATATACCAGAAATGTACATCAAAACATACACATTTTCATTGTACATTCAAGAAATGTACATCAAAACATACACATTTTGAGTGTACATTCAAGGAATATACATCAAAACATACACATTTTCATTGTATATACCAGAAATGCACATCAAAACATACACATTTTCATTGTACATTCAAGAACTGTACAGCAAAACATACACATTTTCAGTGTACATTTAAGAAATGTACATCAAAACATACACATTTTCAGTGTACATTTAAGAAATGTACATCAAAACATACACATTTTGAGTGTACATTCAAGAAATATACATCAAAAGATACACATTTTCATTGTATATACCAGAAATGTACATCAAAACATACACATTTTCATTGTATATACCAGAAATGTACATCAAAACATACACATTTTCATTGTACATTCAAGAAATGTACATCAAAACATACACATTTTGAGTGTACATTCAAGAAATATACCTCAAAACAGACACATTTTCATTGTATATACCAGAAATGTACATCAAAACATATACATTTTCATTGTACATTCAAGAAATGTACATCAAAACATACACATTTTGAGTGTACATTCAAGAGATATACATCAAAACAGGCACATTTTCATTGTATATACCAGTAATGTACATCAAAACATACACATTTTCATTGTATATACAAGAAATGTGCATCAAAACATACACATTTTCATTGTATATAAAAGAAATGTATATCAAAACATACACATTTTCAGTGTACGTTCAAGAAATGTACATCAAAACATAAACATTTTCATTGTGTATACCAGAAATGTACATCAAAACATACACATTTTCATTTTACATTCTAGAAATGTACATCAAAACATACCCATTTTCATTGTATATACCAGAAATGTACATCAAAACATACACATTTTCATTGTAAATTCAAGAAATGTACATCAAAACATACACATTTTGAGTGTACATTCCAGAAATATACATCAAAACATACACATTTTCATTGTATATACTAGAAATGCACATCAAAACATACACATTTTCATAGTACATTCAAGAACTGTACATCAAAATATACACATTTTCAGTGTACATTCAAGAAATGTACATCAAAACATACACATTTTCAGTGTACATTCAAAAAATGTACATCAAAACATACACATTTTCATTGTATATACCAGAAATGTACATCAAAACATACACATTTTCATTGTATATACCAGAAATGTACATTAAAACATACACATTTTCATTGTATATACAAGAAATATACATCAAATTATACACATTTTCATTGCATATACAAGAAATGTATATCAAAACATACACATTTACGGTGTACATTCAAGAAATGTACATCAAAACATACACATTTTCAGTGTACATTCAAGAAATGTACATCAAAGCATATACATTTTCATTGTATATACAAGAAATGTACATCAAAACATACACATTTTCATTGTATATACCAGAAATGTACATCAAAACATACACATTTTCATTGTACATTCAAGAAATGTACATCAAAACATACACATTTTGAGTGTACATTCAAGAAATATACATCAAAACATACACATGTTCATTGTATATACCAGAAATGCACATCAAAACATACACATTTTCATTGTACATTCAAGAACTGTACTATAAAACATACACACTTTCAGTGTACATTTAAGAAATGTACATCAAAACATACACATTTTCAGTGTACATTTAAGAAATGTACATCAAAACATACACATTTTGAGTGTACATTCAAGAAATATACATCAAAAGATACACATTTTCATTGTATAGACCAGAAATGTACATCAAAACATACACATTTTCATTGTACATTCAAGAAATGTACATCAAAACATACACATTTTCATTGTACATTCAAGAAATGTACATCAAAACATACACATTTTCATTGTATATACCAGAAATGTACATCAAAACATACACATTTTCATTGTACATTCAAGAAATGTACATCAATACATACACATTTTCATTGTATATACCAGAGATGTACATCAAAACATACACATTTTAATTGTATATACAAGAAATGTACACCAAAACATACACATTTTCATTGTATATACAAGAAATGTATATCAAAACATACACATCTTCAGTGTACATTCAAGAAATGTACATCAAAACATACACATTTTCATTGTATATACAAGAAATGTACATCAAAACATACACATATTCATTGTAAAATAAAGAAATGTACATCAAAACATACACACTTTCAGTGTACATTCAAGAAATGTACAACAAAACATACACATTTTCATTGTACATTCAAGAAATGTACATCAAAACATACACATTTTCATTGTACATTTAAGAAATGTACATCAAAACATACACATTTTCATTGTACACCCAAGAAATGTACATCAAAAGATACACATTTTCATTGTACACTCAAGTAATGTACATCAAAACATACACATTTTCATTGTACATTCAAGAAATGGATATCAAAACATACACATTTTCATTGTACATTCAAGAAATGTACATCAAAGCATACACATTTTCATTGTACATTCAAGAAATGTACATCAAAACATACACATTTTCATTGTACATTCAAGAAATGTACATCAAAACATACACATTTTCATTGTATACTCAAGAAATGTACATCAAAACATACACATTTTCAGTGTACATTCAAGAAATGTGCATCAAAACATACACATTTTCATTGTATATACCAGAAATGTACATCAAGACATACACATTTTCATTGTACATTCAAGAAATGTACATCAAAACATACACATTTTCATTGTACATTCAACAAATATACATCAAAACATACACATTTTTAGTGTACATTCAAGAAATGTACATCAAAACATACACATTTTCATTGTATATACCAAAAATGTACATCAAAACCTACACATTTTCATTGTATATACAAGAAATGTACACCAAAACATACACATTTTCATTGTATATACAGGAATTGTACACCAAAACATACACATTTTCATTGCACATTCAAGAAATGTACATCAAAACATACACATTTTCATTGTCCATTCAAGAAACGTACATCAAAACATACACATTTTCAGTGTACATACAAGAAATGTACATCTAAAACATACACATTTTGAGTGTACATTCAAGAAATATACATCAAAACATACACATTTTCATTGTATATACCAGAAATGTACATCAAAACATACACATTTTCATTGTACATTCAAGAAATGTACATCAAAACATACACATTTTGAGTGTACATTCAAGGAATATACATCAAAACATACACATTTTCATTGTATATACCAGAAATGCACATCAAAACATACACATTTTCATTGTACATTCAAGAACTGTACAGCAAAACATACACATTTTCAGTGTACATTTAAGAAATGTACATCAAAACATACACATTTTCAGTGTACATTTAAGAAATGTACATCAAAACATACACATTTTGAGTGTACATTCAAGAAATATACATCAAAAGATACACATTTTCATTGTATATACCAGAAATGTACATCAAAACATACACATTTTCATTGTATATACCAGAAATGTACATCAAAACATACACATTTTCATTGTACATTCAAGAAATGTACATCAAAACATACACATTTTGAGTGTACATTCAAGAAATATACCTCAAAACAGACACATTTTCATTGTATATACCAGAAATGTACATCAAAACATATACATTTTCATTGTACATTCAAGAAATGTACATCAAAACATACACATTTTGAGTGTACATTCAAGAGATATACATCAAAAGAGGCACATTTTCATTGTATATACCAGTAATGTACATCAAAACATACACATTTTCATTGTATATACAAGAAATGTGCATCAAAACATACACATTTTCATTGTATATAAAAGAAATGTATATCAAAACATACACATTTTCAGTGTACGTTCAAGAAATGTACATCAAAACATAAACATTTTCATTGTGTATACCAGAAATGTACATCAAAACATACACATTTTCATTTTACATTCAAGAAATGTACATCAAAACATACCCATTTTCATTGTATATACCAGAAATGTACATCAAAACATACACATTTTCATTGTAAATTCAAGAAATGTACATCAAAACATACACATTTTGAGTGTACATTCCAGAAATATACATCAAAACATACACATTTTCATTGTATATACTAGAAATGCACATCAAAACATACACATTTTCATAGTACATTCAAGAACTGTACATCAAAATATACACATTTTCAGTGTACATTCAAGAAATGTACATCAAAACATACACATTTTCAGTGTACTTTCAAAAAATGTACATCAAAACATACACATTTTCATTGTATATACCAGAAATGTACATCAAAACATACACATTTTCATTGTATATACCAGAAATGTACATTAAAACATACACATTTTCATTGTATATACAAGAAATATACATCAAATTATACACATTTTCATTGCATATACAAGAAATGTATATCAAAACATACACATTTACGGTGTACATTCAAGAAATGTACATCAAAACATACACATTTTCAGTGTACATTCAAGAAATGTACATCAAAGCATATACATTTTCATTGTATATACAAGAAATGTACATCAAAACATACACATTTTCATTGTATATACCAGAAATGTACATCAAAACATACACATTTTCATTGTACATTCAAGAAATGTACATCAAAACATACACATTTTGAGTGTACATTCAAGAAATATACATCAAAACATACACATGTTCATTGTATATACCAGAAATGCACATCAAAACATACACATTTTCATTGTACATTCAAGAACTGTACTATAAAACATACACACTTTCAGTGTACATTTAAGAAATGTACATCAAAACATACACATTTTCAGTGTACATTTAAGTAATGTACATCAAAACATACACATTTTGAGTGTACATTCAAGAAATATACATCAAAAGATACACATTTTCATTGTATAGACCAGAAATGTACATCAAAACATACACATTTTCATTGTACATTCAAGAAATGTACATCAAAACATACACATTTTGAGTGTACATTCAAGAAATATACCTCAAAACAGACACATTTTCATTGTATATACCAGAAATGTACATCAAAACATATACATTTTCATTGTACATTCAAGAAATGTACATCCAAACATTTACATTTTGAGTGTACATTCAAGAGATATACATCAAAACAGGCACATTTTCATTGTATATACCAGTAATGTACATCAAAACATACACATTTTCATTGTATATACAAGAAATGTGCATCAAAACATACACATTTTCATTGTATATAAAAGAAATGTATACCAAAACATACACAATTTCAGTGTACGTTCAAGAAATGTACATCAAATCATACACATTTTCATTGTATATTCAAGAAATGTACATCAAAACATACACATTTTCATTGTATATACCAGATATGTACATCAAAACATACACATTTTCATTGTACATTCAAGAAACGTACATCAAAACATACACATTTTCAGTGTACATTCAAGAAATGTACATCAAAACATACACATTTTGAGTGTACATTCCAGAAATATACATCAAAACATACACATTTTCATTGTATATACAAGAAATGCACATCAAAACATACACATTTTCATAGTACATTCAAGAACTGTACATCAAAACATACACATTTTCAGTGTACATTCAAGAAATGTACATCAAAACATACACATTTTCAGTGTACATTCAAGAAATGTACATCAAAACATACACATTTTCATTGTATATACCAGAAATGTACATCAAAACATACACATTTTCATTGTATATACAAGAAATATACATCAAATTATACACATTTTCATTGCATATACAAGAAATGTATATCAAAACATACACATTTACGGTGTACATTCAAGAAATGTACATCAAAACATACACATTTTCATTGTATATACAAGAAATGTACATCAAAACATACACATTTTCAGTGTACATTCAAGAAATGTACATCAAAGCATATACATTTTCATTGTATATACAAGAAATGTACATCAAAACATACACATTTTCATTGTACATTCAAGAAATGTACATGAAAACATATACATTTTCATTGTACATTCAAGAAATGTATACCGAAACATACACATCTTCAGATTACATTCAAGAAATGTACATCAAAACATACACATCATTGCACATTCAAGAAATGTACATCAAAACATACACATTTTCATTGTACATTCAAGAAATGTACATCAAAACATACACATTTTCATTGTACATTCAAGAAATGTACATCAAAACGTACACATTTTCAGTGTACATTCAAGAAATGTACATCTAAAACATACACATTTTGAGTGTACATTCAAGAAATATACATCAAAACATACACATTTTCATTGTACAGTCAAGAAATGTACATCAAAACATACACATTTTCAGTGTACATTCAAGAAATATACATCAAAACATACACATTTTCAGGATACATTCAAGAAATATGCTTCAAAACATACACATTTTCATTGTATATACAAGAAATGTACATCAAAACATACACATTTTGAGTGTAAATTCAAGAAATATACATCAAAACATACACATTTTCATTGTACATACCAGAAATGTACATCAAAAACATACACATTTTCACTGTACATTCAAGAAATATACATCAAAACATACACATTTTCATTGTATATACCAGAAATGTACATCAAAACATACACATTTTCATTGTACATTCAAGAAATATACATCAAAACATACACATTTTCGGGATACATTCAAGAAATATACATCAAAGCATACACATTTTCACTGTACATTCAAGAAATGTACATCAAAACATACACATTTCCATTGTACACTCAAGAAATGTACATCAAAACTTACACATTTTGTTTGTACACTCAAGAAATGTATATCAAAACATACACATTTATGTTTGTACACTCAAGAAATGTACATGAAAACTTACACATTTTCATTTTATATACAAGAATTGTACATCAAAACATACACACTTTAATTGTATATACAAGAAATGTACATCAAAACATACACATTTTCATTGTACATTCAAGAAATGTACATCAAAACATACACATTTTCATTGTAAATACCAGAAATGTACATCAAAACATACACATTTTCATTGTACATTCAAGAAATGCACATCAAAACGTACACATTTTGAGTGTATATTCAAGAATTATACATCAAAACATACACATTTTCAGTGTACATTCAAGAAATGTGCATCAAAACATACACATTTTCATTGTATATACCAGAAATGTACATCAAGACATACACATTTTCATTGTACATTCAAGAAATGTACATCAAAACATACACATTTTCATTGTACATTCAACAAATATACATCAAAACATACACATTTTTAGTGTACATTCAAGAAATGTACATCAAAACATACACATTTTCATTGTATATACCAAAAATGTACATCAAAACCTACACATTTTCATTGTATATACAAGAAATGTACACCAAAACATACACATTTTCATTGTATATACAGGAATTGTACACCAAAACATACACATTTTCATTGCACATTCAAGAAATGTACATCAAAACATACACATTTTCATTGTCCATTCAAGAAACGTACATCAAAACATACACATTTTCATTGTACATTCAAGAAATATACATCAAAACATACACATTTTCGGGATACATTCAAGAAATATACATCAAAGCATACACATTTTCACTGTACATTCAAGAAATGTACATCAAAACATACACATTTCCATTGTACACTCAAGAAATGTACATCAAAACTTACACATTTTGTTTGTACACACAAGAAATGTATATCAAAACATACACATTTATGTTTGTACACTCAAGAAATGTACATGAAAACTTACACATTTTCATTTTATATACAAGAATTGTACATCAAAACATACACACTTTAATTGTATATACAAGAAATGGATATCAAAACATACACATTTTCATTGTACATTCAAGAAATGTACATCAAAGCATACACATTTTCATTGTACATTCAAGAAATGTACATCAAAACATACACATTTTCATTGTACATTCAAGAAATGTACATCAAAACATACACATTTTCATTGTATACTCAAGAAATGTACATCAAAACATACACATTTTCAGTGTACATTCAAGAAATGTGCATCAAAACATACACATTTTCATTGTATATACCAGAAATGTACATCAAGACATACACATTTTCATTGTACATTCAAGAAATGTACATCAAAACATACACATTTTCATTGTACATTCAACAAATATACATCAAAACATACACATTTTTAGTGTACATTCAAGAAATGTACATCAAAACATACACATTTTCATTGTATATACCAAAAATGTACATCAAAACCTACACATTTTCATTGTATATACAAGAAATGTACACCAAAACATACACATTTTCATTGTATATACAGGAATTGTACACCAAAACATACACATTTTCATTGCACATTCAAGAAATGTACATCAAAACATACACATTTTCATTGTCCATTCAAGAAACGTACATCAAAACATACACATTTTCAGTGTACATACAAGAAATGTACATCTAAAACATACACATTTTGAGTGTACATTCAAGAAATATACATCAAAACATACACATTTTCATTGTATATACCAGAAATGTACATCAAAACATACACATTTTCATTGTACATTCAAGAAATGTACATCAAAACATACACATTTTGAGTGTACATTCAAGGAATATACATCAAAACATACACATTTTCATTGTATATACCAGAAATGCACATCAAAACATACACATTTTCATTGTACATTCAAGAACTGTACAGCAAAACATACACATTTTCAGTGTACATTTAAGAAATGTACATCAAAACATACACATTTTCAGTGTACATTTAAGAAATGTACATCAAAACATACACATTTTGAGTGTACATTCAAGAAATATACATCAAAAGATACACATTTTCATTGTATATACCAGAAATGTACATCAAAACATACACATTTTCATTGTATATACCAGAAATGTACATCAAAACATACACATTTTCATTGTACATTCAAGAAATGTACATCAAAACATACACATTTTGAGTGTACATTCAAGAAATATACCTCAAAACAGACACATTTTCATTGTATATACCAGAAATGTACATCAAAACATATACATTTTCATTGTACATTCAAGAAATGTACATCAAAACATACACATTTTGAGTGTACATTCAAGAGATATACATCAAAACAGGCACATTTTCATTGTATATACCAGTAATGTACATCAAAACATACACATTTTCATTGTATATACAAGAAATGTGCATCAAAACATACACATTTTCATTGTATATAAAAGAAATGTATATCAAAACATACACATTTTCAGTGTACGTTCAAGAAATGTACATCAAAACATAAACATTTTCATTGTGTATACCAGAAATGTACATCAAAACATACACATTTTCATTTTACATTCAAGAAATGTACATCAAAACATACCCATTTTCATTGTATATACCAGAAATGTACATCAAAACATACACATTTTCATTGTAAATTCAAGAAATGTACATCAAAACATACACATTTTGAGTGTACATTCCAGAAATATACATCAAAACATACACATTTTCATTGTATATACTAGAAATGCACATCAAAACATACACATTTTCATAGTACATTCAAGAACTGTACATCAAAATATACACATTTTCAGTGTACATTCAAGAAATGTACATCAAAACATACACATTTTCAGTGTACATTCAAAAAATGTACATCAAAACATACACATTTTCATTGTATATACCAGAAATGTACATCAAAACATACACATTTTCATTGTATATACCAGAAATGTACATTAAAACATACACATTTTCATTGTATATACAAGAAATATACATCAAATTATACACATTTTCATTGCATATACAAGAAATGTATATCAAAACATACACATTTACGGTGTACATTCAAGAAATGTACATCAAAACATACACATTTTCAGTGTACATTCAAGAAATGTACATCAAAGCATATACATTTTCATTGTATATACAAGAAATGTACATCAAAACATACACATTTTCATTGTATATACCAGAAATGTACATCAAAACATACACATTTTCATTGTACATTCAAGAAATGTACATCAAAACATACACATTTTGAGTGTACATTCAAGAAATATACATCAAAACATACACATGTTCATTGTATATACCAGAAATGCACATCAAAACATACACATTTTCATTGTACATTCAAGAACTGTACTATAAAACATACACACTTTCAGTGTACATTTAAGAAATGTACATCAAAACATACACATTTTCAGTGTACATTTAAGAAATGTACATCAAAACATACACATTTTGAGTGTACATTCAAGAAATATACATCAAAAGATACACATTTTCATTGTATAGACCAGAAATGTACATCAAAACATACACATTTTCATTGTACATTCAAGAAATGTACATCAAAACATACACATTTTCATTGTACATTCAAGAAATGTACATCAAAACATACACATTTTCATTGTATATACCAGAAATGTACATCAAAACATACACATTTTCATTGTACATTCAAGAAATGTACATCAATACATACACATTTTCATTGTATATACCAGAGATGTACATCAAAACATACACATTTTAATTGTATATACAAGAAATGTACACCAAAACATACACATTTTCATTGTATATACAAGAAATGTATATCAAAACATACACATCTTCAGTGTACATTCAAGAAATGTACATCAAAACATACACATTTTCATTGTATATACAAGAAATGTACATCAAAACATACACATATTCATTGTAAAATAAAGAAATGTACATCAAAACATACACACTTTCAGTGTACATTCAAGAAATGTACAACAAAACATACACATTTTCATTGTACATTCAAGAAATGTACATCAAAACATACACATTTTCATTGTACATTTAAGAAATGTACATCAAAACATACACATTTTCATTGTACACCCAAGAAATGTACATCAAAAGATACACATTTTCATTGTACACTCAAGTAATGTACATCAAAACATACACATTTTCATTGTACATTCAAGAAATGGATATCAAAACATACACATTTTCATTGTACATTCAAGAAATGTACATCAAAGCATACACATTTTCATTGTACATTCAAGAAATGTACATCAAAACATACACATTTTCATTGTACATTCAAGAAATGTACATCAAAACATACACATTTTCATTGTATACTCAAGAAATGTACATCAAAACATACACATTTTCAGTGTACATTCAAGAAATGTGCATCAAAACATACACATTTTCATTGTATATACCAGAAATGTACATCAAGACATACACATTTTCATTGTACATTCAAGAAATGTACATCAAAACATACACATTTTCATTGTACATTCAACAAATATACATCAAAACATACACATTTTTAGTGTACATTCAAGAAATGTACATCAAAACATACACATTTTCATTGTATATACCAAAAATGTACATCAAAACCTACACATTTTCATTGCATATACAAGAAATGTACACCAAAACATACACATTTTCATTGTATATACAGGAATTGTACACCAAAACATACACATTTTCATTGCACATTCAAGAAATGTACATCAAAACATACACATTTTCATTGTCCATTCAAGAAACGTACATCAAAACATACACATTTTCAGTGTACATACAAGAAATGTACATCTAAAACATACACATTTTGAGTGTACATTCAAGAAATATACATCAAAACATACACATTTTCATTGTATATACCAGAAATGTACATCAAAACATACACATTTTCATTGTACATTCAAGAAATGTACATCAAAACATACACATTTTGAGTGTACATTCAAGGAATATACATCAAAACATACACATTTTCATTGTATATACCAGAAATGCACATCAAAACATACACATTTTCATTGTACATTCAAGAACTGTACAGCAAAACATACACATTTTCAGTGTACATTTAAGAAATGTACATCAAAACATACACATTTTCAGTGTACATTTAAGAAATGTACATCAAAACATACACATTTTGAGTGTACATTCAAGAAATATACATCAAAAGATACACATTTTCATTGTATATACCAGAAATGTACATCAAAACATACACATTTTCATTGTATATACCAGAAATGTACATCAAAACATACACATTTTCATTGTACATTCAAGAAATGTACATCAAAACATACACATTTTGAGTGTACATTCAAGAAATATACCTCAAAACAGACACATTTTCATTGTATATACCAGAAATGTACATCAAAACATATACATTTTCATTGTACATTCAAGAAATGTACATCAAAACATACACATTTTGAGTGTACATTCAAGAGATATACATCAAAAGAGGCACATTTTCATTGTATATACCAGTAATGTACATCAAAACATACACATTTTCATTGTATATACAAGAAATGTGCATCAAAACATACACATTTTCATTGTATATAAAAGAAATGTATATCAAAACATACACATTTTCAGTGTACGTTCAAGAAATGTACATCAAAACATAAACATTTTCATTGTGTATACCAGAAATGTACATCAAAACATACACATTTTCATTTTACATTCAAGAAATGTACATCAAAACATACCCATTTTCATTGTATATACCAGAAATGTACATCAAAACATACACATTTTCATTGTAAATTCAAGAAATGTACATCAAAACATACACATTTTGAGTGTACATTCCAGAAATATACATCAAAACATACACATTTTCATTGTATATACTAGAAATGCACATCAAAACATACACATTTTCATAGTACATTCAAGAACTGTACATCAAAATATACACATTTTCAGTGTACATTCAAGAAATGTACATCAAAACATACACATTTTCAGTGTACTTTCAAAAAATGTACATCAAAACATACACATTTTCATTGTATATACCAGAAATGTACATCAAAACATACACATTTTCATTGTATATACCAGAAATGTACATTAAAACATACACATTTTCATTGTATATACAAGAAATATACATCAAATTATACACATTTTCATTGCATATACAAGAAATGTATATCAAAACATACACATTTACGGTGTACATTCAAGAAATGTACATCAAAACATACACATTTTCAGTGTACATTCAAGAAATGTACATCAAAGCATATACATTTTCATTGTATATACAAGAAATGTACATCAAAACATACACATTTTCATTGTATATACCAGAAATGTACATCAAAACATACACATTTTCATTGTACATTCAAGAAATGTACATCAAAACATACACATTTTGAGTGTACATTCAAGAAATATACATCAAAACATACACATGTTCATTGTATATACCAGAAATGCACATCAAAACATACACATTTTCATTGTACATTCAAGAACTGTACTATAAAACATACACACTTTCAGTGTACATTTAAGAAATGTACATCAAAACATACACATTTTCAGTGTACATTTAAGTAATGTACATCAAAACATACACATTTTGAGTGTACATTCAAGAAATATACATCAAAAGATACACATTTTCATTGTATAGACCAGAAATGTACATCAAAACATACACATTTTCATTGTACATTCAAGAAATGTACATCAAAACATACACATTTTGAGTGTACATTCAAGAAATATACCTCAAAACAGACACATTTTCATTGTATATACCAGAAATGTACATCAAAACATATACATTTTCATTGTACATTCAAGAAATGTACATCCAAACATTTACATTTTGAGTGTACATTCAAGAGATATACATCAAAACAGGCACATTTTCATTGTATATACCAGTAATGTACATCAAAACATACACATTTTCATTGTATATACAAGAAATGTGCATCAAAACATACACATTTTCATTGTATATAAAAGAAATGTATACCAAAACATACACAATTTCAGTGTACGTTCAAGAAATGTACATCAAATCATACACATTTTCATTGTATATTCAAGAAATGTACATCAAAACATACACATTTTCATTGTATATACCAGATATGTACATCAAAACATACACATTTTCATTGTACATTCAAGAAACGTACATCAAAACATACACATTTTCAGTGTACATTCAAGAAATGTACATCAAAACATACACATTTTGAGTGTACATTCCAGAAATATACATCAAAACATACACATTTTCATTGTATATACAAGAAATGCACATCAAAACATACACATTTTCATAGTACATTCAAGAACTGTACATCAAAACATACACATTTTCAGTGTACATTCAAGAAATGTACATCAAAACATACACATTTTCAGTGTACATTCAAGAAATGTACATCAAAACATACACATTTTCATTGTATATACCAGAAATGTACATCAAAACATACACATTTTCATTGTATATACAAGAAATATACATCAAATTATACACATTTTCATTGCATATACAAGAAATGTATATCAAAACATACACATTTACGGTGTACATTCAAGAAATGTACATCAAAACATACACATTTTCATTGTATATACAAGAAATGTACATCAAAACATACACATTTTCAGTGTACATTCAAGAAATGTACATCAAAGCATATACATTTTCATTGTATATACAAGAAATGTACATCAAAACATACACATTTTCATTGTACATTCAAGAAATGTACATGAAAACATATACATTTTCATTGTACATTCAAGAAATGTATACCGAAACATACACATCTTCAGATTACATTCAAGAAATGTACATCAAAACATACACATCATTGCACATTCAAGAAATGTACATCAAAACATACACATTTTCATTGTACATTCAAGAAATGTACATCAAAACATACACATTTTCATTGTACATTCAAGAAATGTACATCAAAACGTACACATTTTCAGTGTACATTCAAGAAATGTACATCTAAAACATACACATTTTGAGTGTACATTCAAGAAATATACATCAAAACATACACATTTTCATTGTACAGTCAAGAAATGTACATCAAAACATACACATTTTCAGTGTACATTCAAGAAATATACATCAAAACATACACATTTTCAGGATACATTCAAGAAATATGCTTCAAAACATACACATTTTCATTGTATATACAAGAAATGTACATCAAAACATACACATTTTGAGTGTAAATTCAAGAAATATACATCAAAACATACACATTTTCATTGTACATACCAGAAATGTACATCAAAAACATACACATTTTCACTGTACATTCAAGAAATATACATCAAAACATACACATTTTCATTGTATATACCAGAAATGTACATCAAAACATACACATTTTCATTGTACATTCAAGAAATATACATCAAAACATACACATTTTCGGGATACATTCAAGAAATATACATCAAAGCATACACATTTTCACTGTACATTCAAGAAATGTACATCAAAACATACACATTTCCATTGTACACTCAAGAAATGTACATCAAAACTTACACATTTTGTTTGTACACTCAAGAAATGTATATCAAAACATACACATTTATGTTTGTACACTCAAGAAATGTACATGAAAACTTACACATTTTCATTTTATATACAAGAATTGTACATCAAAACATACACACTTTAATTGTATATACAAGAAATGTACATCAAAACATACACATTTTCATTGTACATTCAAGAAATGTACATCAAAACATACACATTTTCATTGTAAATACCAGAAATGTACATCAAAACATACACATTTTCATTGTACATTCAAGAAATGCACATCAAAACGTACACATTTTGAGTGTATATTCAAGAATTATACATCAAAACATACACATTTTCATTGTATATACCAGAAATGTACATCAAAACATACACATTTTCATTGTATATACCAGAAATGTACATCAAAACATACACATTTTCATTGTACATTCAAGAAATGTACATCAAAACATACACATTTTCATTGCACATTCAAGAAATATACATCAAAACATACACATTTTCAGTGTACATTCAAGAAATGTACATCAAAACATACACATTTTCATTGTATATACCAGAAATGTACATCAAAACATACACATTTTAATTGTATATACAAGAAATGTACACCAAAACATACACATTTTCATTGTATATACAAGAAATGTATATCAAAACATACACATTTTCAGTGTACATTCAAGAAATGTACATCAAAACATACACATTTTCATTGTATATACAAGAAATGTACATCAAAACATACACATCTTCATTGTAAAATAAAGAAATGTACATCAAAACATACACACTTTCAGTGTACATTCAAGAAATGTACAACAAAACATACACATTTTCATTGTACATTCAAGAAATGTACATCAAAACATACACATTTTCATTGTACATTTAAGAAATGTACATCAAAACATACACATTTTCATTGTACACTCAAGAAATGTACATCAAAAGATACACATTTTCATTGTACAATCAAGAAATGTACATCAAAACATACACATTTTCATTGTACATTCAAGAAATGGATATCAAAACATACACATTGTCATTGTACATTCAAGAAATGTACATCAAAACATACACATTTTCATTGTACATTCAAGAAATGTACATCAAAACATACACATTTTCATTGTACATTCAAGAAATGTACATCAAAACATACACATTTTCATTGTATACTCAAGAAATGTACATCAAAACATACACATTTTCAGTGTACATTCAAGAAATGTGCATCAAAACATACACATTTTCATTGTATATACCAGAAATGTACATCAAGACATACACATTTTCATTGTACATTCAAGAAATGTACATCAAAACATACACATTTTCATTGTACATTCAACAAATATACATCAAAACATACACATTTTTAGTGTACATTCAAGAAATGTACATCAAAACATACACATTTTCATGGTATATACCAAAAATGTACATCAAAACATACACATTTTCATTGTATATACAAGAAATGTACACCAAAACATACACATTTTCATTGTATATACAGGAATTGTACACCAAAACATACACATTTTCATTGCACATTCAAGAAATGTATATCAAAACATACACATTTTCATTGTACATTCAAGAAATATACATCAAAACATACACATTTTCATTGTACATTCAACAAATGTACATCAAAACATACACATTTTCATTGTCCATTCAAGAAACGTACATCAAAACATACACATTTTCAGTGTACATACAAGAAATGTACATCTAAAACATACACATTTTGAGTGTACATTCAAGAAATATACATCAAAACATACACATTTTCATTGTATATACCAGAAATGTACATCAAAACATACACATTTTCATTGTACATTCAAGAAATGTACATCAAAACATACACATTTTGAGTGTACATTCAAGAAATATACATCAAAACATACACACTTTCATTGTATATACCAGAAATGCACATCAAAACATACACATTTTCATTGTACATTCAAGAACTGTACAGCAAAACATACACATTGTCAGTGTACATTTAAGAAATGTACATCAAAACATACACATTTTCAGTGTACATTTAAGAAATGTACATCAAAACATACACATTTTGAGTGTACATTCAAGAAATATACATCAAAAGATACACATTCTCATTGTATATACCAGAAGTGTACATCAAAACATACACATTTTCATTGTATATACCAGAAATGTACATCAAAACATACACATTTTCATTGTACATTCAAGAAATGTACATCAAAACATACACATTTTGAGTGCACATTCAAGAAATATACCTCAAAACAGACACATTTTCATTGTATATACCAGAAATGTACATCAAAACATATACATTTTCATTGTACATTCAAGAAATGTACTACAAAACATACACATTTTGAGTGTACATTCAAGAGATATACATCAAAACAGGCACATTTTCATTGTATATACCAGTAATGTACATCAAAACATACACATTTTCATTGTATATACAAGAAATGTGCATCAAAACATACACATTTTCATTGTATATAAAAGAAATGTATATCAAAACATACACATTTTCAGTGTACGTTCAAGAAATGTACATCAAATCATACACATTTTCATTGTATATTCAAGAAATGTACATCAAAACATACACATTTTCATTGTATATACCAGAAATGTACATCAAAACATACACATTTTCATTGTACATTCAAGAAATGTACATCAAAACATAAACATTTTCATTGTGTATACCAGAAATGTACATCAAAACATACACATTTTCATTTTACATTCAAGAAATGTACATCAAAACATACCCATTTTCATTGTATATACCATAAATGTACATCAAAACATACACATTTTCATTGTACATTCAAGAAATGTACATCAAAACATACACATTTTGAGTGTACATTCCAGAAATATACATCAAAACATACACATTTTCATTGTATATACTAGAAATGCACATCAAAACATACACATTTTCATAGTACATTCAAGAACTGTACATCAAAACATACACATTTTCAGTGTACATTCAAGAAATGTACATCAAAACATACACATTTTCAGTGTACATTCAAGAAATGTACATGAAAACATATACATTTTCATTGTACATTCAAGAAATGTATACCGAAACATACACATTTTCAGATTACATTCAAGAAATGTACATCAAAACATACACATTTTCATTGTATATACAAGAAATATACATCAAATTATACACATTTTCATTGCATATACAAGAAATGTATATCAAAACATACACATTTACGGTGTACATTCAAGAAATGTACATCAAAACATACACATTTTCATTGTATATACAAGAAATGTACATCAAAACATACACATTTTCAGTGTACATTCAAGAAATGTACATCAAAGCATATACATTTTCATTGTATATACAAGAAATGTGCATCAAAACATACACATTTTCATTGTACATTCAAGAAATGTACATGAAAACATATACATTTTCATTGTACATTCAAGAAATGTATACCAAAACATACACATTTTCAGATTACATTCAAGAAATGTACATCAAAACATACACATCATTGCACATTCAAGAAATGTACATCAAAACATACACATTTTCATTGTACATTCAAGAAATGTACATCAAAACATACACATCTTCATTGTACATTCAAGAAATGTACATCAAAACATACACATTTTCATTGTACATTCAAGAAATGTACATCAAAACATACACATTTTCAGTGTACATTCAAGAAATGTACATCTAAAACAAACACATTTTGAGTGTACATTCAAGAAATATACATCAAAACATACACATTTTCATTGTATATACCAGAAATGTACATCAAAACATACACATTTTCATTGTACATTCAAGAAATGTACATCAAAACATACACATTTTCAGTGTACATTATAGAAATATACATCAAAACATACACATTTTCAGGATACATTCAAGAAATATACTTCAAAACATACACATTTTCATTGTATATACAAGAAATGTACATCAAAACATACACATTTTGAGTGTAAATTCAAGAAATATACATCAAAACATACACATTTTCATTGTACATACCAGAAATGTACATCAAAAACATACACATTTTCACTCTACATTCAAGAAATATACATCAAAACATACACATTTTCATTGTATATCCCAGAAATGTACATCAAAACATACACATTTTCATTGTACATTCAAGAAATATACATCAAAACATACACATTTTCAGGATACATTCAAGAAATATACATCAAAGCATACACATTTTCATTGTACATTCAAGAAATGTACATCAAAACATACACATTTCCATTGTACACTCAAGAAATGTACATCAAAACTTACACATTTTGTTTGTACACTCAAGAAATGTATATCAAAACATACACATTTATGTTTGTACACTCAAGAAATGTACATAAAAAATCACACATTTTCATTTTATATACAAGAATTGTACATCAAAACATACACACTTTCATTGTATATACAAGAAATGTACATCAAAACATACACATTTTCATTGTACATTCAAGAAATGTACATCAAAACATACACATTTTCATTGTATATACCAGAAATGTACATCAAAACATACACATTTTCATTGTACATTCAAGAAATGCACATCAAAACATACACATTTTGAGTGTATATTCAAGAAGCATACATCAAAACATACACTTTTTCATTGTATATACCAGAAATGTACATCAAAACATACACATTTTCATTGTACATTCAAGAAATGTACATCAAAACATACACATTTTCATTGTATATACCAGAAATGTACATCAAAACATACACATTTTCATTGTACATACAAGAAATGTACATCAAAACATACACATTTTCAGTGTACATTCAAGAAATATACATCAAAAGATACACATTTTCATTGTATATACCAGAAATGTACATCAAAGCATACACATTTTCATTGTATATACCAGAAATGTACATCAAAACATACACATTTTCATTGTACATTCAAGAAATGTACATCAAAACATACACATTTTCATTGTACATTCCAGAAATGTACATCAAAACATACACATTTTGCGTGTACATTCAAGAAATATACCTCAAAACATACACATTTTCATTGTACATTCAAGAAATGTACATCAAAACATAAACAATTTCATTGTATATACCAGAAATGTACATCAAAACATACACATTTTCATTGTAAATTCTAGAAATGTACATCACAACATACCCATTTTCATTGTATATACCAGAAATGTACATCAAAACATACACATTTTCATTGTACATTCAAGAAATGTACATCAAAACATAAACATTTTCATTGTGTATACCAGAAATGTACATCAAAACATACACATTTTCATTTTACATTCAAGAAATGTACATCAAAACATACCCATTTTCATTGTATATACCATAAATGTACATCAAAACATACACATTTTCATTGTACATTCAAGAAATGTACATCAAAACATACACATTTTGAGTGTACATTCCAGAAATATACATCAAAACATACACATTTTCATTGTATATACTAGAAATGCACATCAAAGCATACACATTTTCATAGTACATTCAAGAACTGTACATCAAAACATACACATTTTCAGTGTACATTCAAGAAATGTACATCAAAACATACACATTTTCAGTGTACATTCAAGAAATGTACATGAAAACATATACATTTTCATTGTACATTCAAGAAATGTATACCGAAACATACACATTTTCAGATTACATTCAAGAAATGTACATCAAAACATACACATTTTCATTGTATATACAAGAAATATACATCAAATTATACACATTTTCATTGCATATACAAGAAATGTATATCAAAACATACACATTTACGGTGTACATTCAAGAAATGTACATCAAAACATACACATTTTCATTGTATATACAAGAAATGTACATCAAAACATACACATTTTCAGTGTACATTCAAGAAATGTACATCAAAGCATATACATTTTCATTGTATATACAAGAAATGTGCATCAAAACATACACATTTTCATTGTACATTCAAGAAATGTACATGAAAACATATACATTTTCATTGTACATTCAAGAAATGTATACCAAAACATACACATTTTCAGATTACATTCAAGAAATGTACATCAAAACATACACATCATTGCACATTCAAGAAATGTACATCAAAACATACACATTTTCATTGTACATTCAAGAAATGTACATCAAAACATACACATCTTCATTGTACATTCAAGAAATGTACATCAAAACATACACATTTTCATTGTACATTCAAGAAATGTACATCAAAACATACACATTTTCAGTGTACATTCAAGAAATGTACATCTAAAACAAACACATTTTGAGTGTACATTCAAGAAATATACATCAAAACATACACATTTTCATTGTATATACTTGAAATGTACATCAAAACATACACATTTTCATTGTACATTCAAGAAATGTACATCAAAACATACACATTTTCAGTGTACATTATAGAAATATACATCAAAACATACACATTTTCAGGATACATTCAAGAAATATACTTCAAAACATACACATTTTCATTGTATATACAAGAAATGTACATCAAAACATACACATTTTGAGTGTAAATTCAAGAAATATACATCAAAACATACACATTTTCATTGTACATACCAGAAATGTACATCAAAAACATACACATTTTCACTGTACATTCAAGAAATATACATCAAAACATACACATTTTCATTGTATATCCCAGAAATGTACATCAAAACATACACACTTTCATTGTACATTCAAGAAATATACATCAAAACATACACATTTTCAGGATACATTCAAGAAATATACATCAAAGCATACACATTTTCATTGTACATTCAAGAAATGTACATCAAAACATACACATTTCCATTGTACACTCAAGAAATGTACATCAAAACTTACACATTTTGTTTGTACACTCAAGAAATGTATATCAAAACATACACATTTATGTTTGTACACTCAAGAAATGTACATAAAAAATCACACATTTTCATTTTATATACAAGAATTGTACATCAAAACATACACACTTTCATTGTATATACAAGAAATGTACATCAAAACATACACATTTTCATTGTACATTCAAGAAATGTACATCAAAACATACACATTTTCATTGTATATACCAGAAATGTACATCAAAACATACACATTTTCATTGTACATTCAAGAAATGCACATCAAAACATACACATTTTGAGTGTATATTCAAGAAGCATACATCAAAACATACACTTTTTCATTGTATATACCAGAAATGTACATCAAAACATACACATTTTCATTGTACATTCAAGAAATGTACATCAAAACATACACATTTTCATTGTATATACCAGAAATGTACATCAAAACATACACATTTTCATTGTACATACAAGAAATGTACATCAAAACATACACATTTTCAGTGTACATTCAAGAAATATACATCAAAAGATACACATTTTCATTGTATATACCAGAAATGTACATCAAAGCATACACATTTTCATTGTATATACCAGAAATGTACATCAAAACATACACATTTTCATTGTACATTCAAGAAATGTACATCAAAACATACACATTTTCATTGTACATTCCAGAAATGTACACCAAAACATACACATTTTGCGTGTACATTCAAGAAATATACCTCAAAACATACACATTTTCATTGTACATTCAGGAAATGTACATCAAAACATAAACAATTTCATTGTATATACCAGAAATGTACATCAAAACATACACATTTTCATTGTACATTCTAGAAATGTACATCACAACATACCCATTTTCATTGTATATACCAGAAATGTACATCAAAACATACACATTTTCATTGTACATTCAAGAAATGTACATCAAAACATACACATTTTGAGTGTACATTCAAGAAATATACATCAAAACATACACATGTTCATTGTATATACCAGAAATGCACATCAAAACATACACATTTTCATTGTACATTCAAGAACTGTACAGCAAAACATACACATTTTCAGTGTACATTTAAGAAATGTACATCAAAACATACACATTTTCAGTGTACATTTAAGAAATGTACATCAAAACATACACATTTTGAGTGTACATTCAAGAAATATACATCAAAAGATACACATTTTCATTGTATATACCAGAAATGTACATCAAAACATACACATTTTCATTGTATATACCAGAAATGTACATCAAAACATACACATTTTCATTGTACATTCAAGAAATGTACATCAAAACATACACATTTTGAGTGTACATTCAAGAAATATACCTCAAAACAGACACATTTTCATTGTATATACCAGAAATGTACATCAAAACATATACATTTTCATTGTACATTCAAGAAATGTACATCAAAACATACACATTTTGAGTGTACATTCAAGAGATATACATCAAAACAGGCACATTTTCATTGTATATACCAGTAATGTACATCAAAACATACACATTTTCATTGTATATACAAGAAATGTGCATCAAAACATACACATTTTCATTGTATATAAAAGAAATGTATATCAAAACATACACATTTTCAGTGTACGTTCAAGAAATGTACATCAAATCATACACATTTTCATTGTATATTCAAGAAATGTACATCAAAACATACACATTTTCATTGTATATACCAGAAATGTACATCAAAACATACACATTTTCATTGTACATTCAAGAAATGTACATCAAAACATACACATTTTCATTGTATATACCAGAAATGTACATCAAAACATACACATTTTCATTGTACATACAAGAAATGTACATCAAAACATACACATTTTCAGTGTACATTCAAGAAATATACATCAAAAGATACACATTTTCATTGTATATACCAGAAATGTACATCAAAGCATACACATTTTCATTGTATATACCAGAAATGTACATCAAAACATACACATTTTCATTGTACATTCAAGAAATGTACATCAAAACATACACATTTTCATTGTACATTCCAGAAATGTACACCAAAACATACACATTTTGCGTGTACATTCAAGAAGTATACCTCAAAACATACACATTTTCATTGTACATTCAGGAAATGTACATCAAAACATAAACAATTTCATTGTATATACCAGAAATGTACATCAAAACATACACATTTTCATTGTACATTCTAGAAATGTACATCACAACATACCCATTTTCATTGTATATACCAGAAATGTACATCAAAACATACACATTTTCATTGTACATTCAAGAAATGTACATCAAAACATACACATTTTGAGTGTACATTCAAGAAATATACATCAAAACATACACATGTTCATTGTATATACCAGAAATGCACATCAAAACATACACATTTTCATTGTACATTCAAGAACTGTACAGCAAAACATACACATTTTCAGTGTACATTTAAGAAATGTACATCAAAACATACACATTTTCAGTGTACATTTAAGAAATGTACATCAAAACATACACATTTTGAGTGTACATTCAAGAAATATACATCAAAAGATACACATTTTCATTGTATATACCAGAAATGTACATCAAAACATACACATTTTCATTGTATATACCAGAAATGTACATCAAAACATACACATTTTCATTGTACATTCAAGAAATGTACATCAAAACATACACATTTTGAGTGTACATTCAAGAAATATACCTCAAAACAGACACATTTTCATTGTATATACCAGAAATGTACATCAAAACATATACATTTTCATTGTACATTCAAGAAATGTACATCAAAACATACACATTTTGAGTGTACATTCAAGAGATATACATCAAAACAGGCACATTTTCATTGTATATACCAGTAATGTACATCAAAACATACACATTTTCATTGTATATACAAGAAATGTGCATCAAAACATACACATTTTCATTGTATATAAAAGAAATGTATATCAAAACATACACATTTTCAGTGTACGTTCAAGAAATGTACATCAAATCATACACATTTTCATTGTATATTCAAGAAATGTACATCAAAACATACACATTTTCATTGTATATACCAGAAATGTACATCAAAACATACACATTTTCATTGTACATTCAAGAAATGTACATCAAAACATAAACATTTTCATTGTGTATACCAGAAATGTACATCAAAACATACACATTTTCGTTTTACATTCAAGAAATGTACATCAAAACATACCCATTTTCATTGTGTATACCAGAAATGTACATCAAAACATACACATTTTCATTGTACATTCATGAAATGTACATCAAAACATACACATTTTGAGTGTACATTCCAGAAATATACATCAAAACATACACATTTTCAGTGTACATTCAAGAAATGTACATCAAAACATACACATTTTCATTGTATATACCAGAAATGTACATCAAAACATACACATTTTCATTGTATATACAAGAAATATACATCAAATTATACACATTTTCATTGCATATACAAGAAATGTATATCAAAACATACACATTTACGGTGTACATTCAAGAAATGTACATCAAAACATACACATTTTCATTGTATATACAAGAAATGTACATCAAAACATACACATTTTCAGTGTACATTCAAGAAATGTACATCAAAGCATATACATTTTCATTGTATATACAAGAAATGTACATCAAAACATACACATTTTAATTGTACATTCAAGAAATGTACATGAAAACATATACATTTTCATTGTACATTCAAGAAATGTATACCGAAACATACACATTTTCAGATTACATTCAAGAAATGTACATCAAAACATACACATCATTGCACATTCAAGAAATGTACATCAAAACATACACATTTTCATTGTACATTCAAGAAATGTACATCAAAACATACACATTTTCATTGTACATTCAAGAAATGTACATCAAAACATACACATTTTCATTGTACATTCAAGAAATGTACATCAAAACATACACATTTTCAGTGTACATTCAAGAAATGTACATCTAAAACATACACATTTTGAGTGTACATTCAAGAAATATACATCAAAACATACACATTTACATTGTATATACCAGAAATGTACATCAAAACATACACATTTTCATTGTACATTCAAGAAATGTACATCAAAACATACACATTTTCAGTGTACATTCAAGAAATATACATCAAAACATACACATTTTCAGGATACATTCAAGAGATATACTTCAAAACATACACATTTTCATTGTATATACAAGAAATGTACATCAAAACATACACATTTTGAGTGTAAATTCAAGAAATATACATCAAAACATACACATTTTCATTGTACATACCAGAAATGTACATCAAAAACATACGCATTTTCACTGTACATTCAAGAAATATACATCAAAACATACACATTTTCATTGTATATACCAGAAATGTACATCAAAACATACACATTTTCATTGTACATTCAAGAAATATACATCAAAACATACACATTTTCAGGATACATTCAAGAAATATACATCAAAGCATACACATTTTCATTGTACATTCAAGAAATGCACATCAAAACATACACATTTCCATTGTACACTCAAGAAATGTACATCAAAACTTACACATTTTGTTTGTACACTCAAGAAATGTATATCAAAACATACACATTTATGTTTGTACACTCAAGAAATGTACATAAAAACTTACACATTTTCATTTTATATACAAGAATTGTACATCAAAACATACACATTTTCATTGTATATACAAGAAATGTACATCAAAACATACACATTTTCATTGTACATTCAAGAAATGTACATCAAAACATACACATTTTCATTGTATATACCAGAAATGTACATCAAAACACACACATTTTCATTGTACATTCAAGAAATGCACATCAAAACATACACATTTTGAGTGTATATTCAAGAAATATACATCAAAACATACACATTTTCATTGTATATACCAGAAATGTACATCAAAACATACACATTTTCATTGTATATACCAGAAATGTACATCAAAACATACACATTTTCATTGTACATTCAAGAAATGTACATCAAAACATACACATTTTCATTGCACATTCAAGAAATATACATCAAAACATACACATTTTCAGTGTACATTCAAGAAATGTACATCAAAACATACACATTTTCATTGTATATACCAGAAATGTACATCAAAACATACACATTTTAATTGTATATACAAGAAATGTACACCAAAACATACACATCTTCATTGTATATACAAGAAATGTATATCAAAACATACACATTTTCAGTGTACATTCAAGAAATGTACATCAAAACATACACATTTTCATTGTATATACAAGAAATGTACATCAAAACATACACATCTTCATTGTAAAATAAAGAAATGTACATCAAAACATACACACTTTCAGTGTACATTCAAGAAATGTACAACAAAACATACACATTTACATTGTACATTCAAGAAATGTACATCAAAACATACACATTTTCATTGTACATTTAAGAAATGTACATCAAAACATACACATTTTCATTGTACACTCAAGAAATGTACATCAAAAGATACACATTTTCATTGTACACTCAAGAAATGTACATCAAAACATACACATTTTCATTGTACATTCAAGAAATGTACATCAAAACATACACATTTTCATTGTACATTCAAGAAATGTACATCAAAACATACACATTTTCATTGTACATTCAAGAAATGTACATCAAAACATACACATTTTCATTGTATACTCAAGAAATGTACATCAAAACATACACATTTTCAGTGTACATTCAAGAAATGTGCATCAAAACATACACATTTTCATTGTATATACCAGAAATGTACATCAAGACATACACATTTTCATTGTACATTCAAGAAATGTACATCAAAACATACACATTTTCATTGTACATTCAACAAATATGCATCAAAACATACACATTTTCAGTGTACATTCAAGAAATGTACATCAAAACATACACATTTTCATTGTATATACCAAAAATGTACATCAAAACATACACATTTTCATTGTATATACAAGAAATGTACATCAAAACATAAACATTTTCATTGTGTATACCAGAAATGTAC
The DNA here is from genome assembly GCA_030765045.1 of Tenodera sinensis. Classification (NCBI taxonomy): domain Eukaryota; kingdom Metazoa; phylum Arthropoda; class Insecta; order Mantodea; family Mantidae; genus Tenodera; species Tenodera sinensis. Next base: position 108,231,274 of record CM060970.1, on the reverse strand, counting down.
ATCAAAACATACACATTTTCATTTTACATTCAAGAAATGTACATCAAAACATACCCATTTTCATTGTATATACCAGAAATGTACATCAAAACATACACATTTTCATTGTACATTCAAGAAATGTACATCAAAACATACACATTTTGAGTGTACATTCCAGAAATATACATCAAAACATACACATTTTCATTGTATATACTAGAAATGCACATCAAAACATACACATTTTCATAGTACATTCAAGAACTGTACATCAAAACATACACATTTTCAGTGTACATTCAAGAAATGTACATCAAAACATACACATTTTCAGTGTACATTCAAGAAATGTACATCAAAACATACACATATTCATTGTATATACCAGAAATGTACATCAAAACATACACATTTTCATTGTATATACAAGAAATATACATCAAATTATACACATTTTCATTGCATATACAAGAAATGTATATCAAAACATACACATTTACGGTGTACATTCAAGAAATGTACATCAAAACATACACATTTTCATTGTATATACAAGAAATGTGCATCAAAACATACACGTTTTCATTGTACATTCAAGAAATGGACATGAAAACATATACATTTTCATTGTACATTCAAGAAATGTATACCGAAACATACACATTTTCAGATTACATTCAAGAAATGTACATCAAAACATACACATCATTGCACATTCAAGAAATGTACATCAAAACATACACATTTTCATTGTACATTCAAGAAATGTACATCAAAACATACACATTTTCATTGTACATTCAAGAAATGTACATCAAAACATACACATTTTCATTGTACATTCAAGAAATGTACATCAAAACATACACATTTTCAGTGCACATTCAAGAAATGTACATCTAAAACATACACATTTTGAGTGTACATTCAAGAAATATACATCAAAACATACACATTTTCATTGTATATACCAGAAGTGTACATCAAAACATACACATTTTCATTGTACATTCAATAAATGTACATCAAAACATACACATTTTCAGTGTACATTCAAGAAATATACATCAAAACATACACATTTTCAGGATACATTCAAGAAATATACTTCAAAACATACACATTTTCATTGTATATACAAGAAATGTACATCAAAACATACACATTTTGAGTGTAATTTCTAGAAATATACATCAAAACATACAGATTTGCATTGTACATACCAGAAATGTACATCAAAAACATACACATTTTCACTGTACATTCAAGAAATATACATCAAAACATACACATTTTCATTGTATATACCAGAAATGTACATCAAAACATACACATTTTCATTGTACATTCAAAAATATACATCAAAACATACACATTTTCAGGATACATTCAAGAAATATACATCAAAGCATACACATTTTCATTGTACATTCAAGAAATGTACATCAAAACATACACATTTCCATTTTACACTCAAGAAATGTACATCAAAACTTACACATTTTGTTTGTACACTCAAGAAATGTATATCAAAACATACACATTTATGTTTGTACACTCAAGAAATGTACATAAAAACTTACACATTTTCATTTTATATACAAGAATTGTACATCAAAACATACACATTTTCATTGTATATACAAGAAATGTACATTAAAACATACACATTTTCATTGTACATTCAAGAAATGTACATCAAAACATACACATTTTCATTGTATATACCAGAAATGTACATCAAAACATACACATTTTCATTGTACATTCAAGAAATGCACATCAAAACATACACATTTTGAGTGTATATTCAAGAAGTATACATCAAAACATACACATTTTCATTGTATATACCAGAAATGTACATCAAAGCAGACACATTTTCATTGTACATTCAAGAAATGTACATCAAAAACGACACATTTTCATTGTATATTCAAGAAATGTACATAAAAAAATACACATTTTGATTGTATATACCAGAAATGTACATCAAAACATACACATTTTCATTGTACATTCAAGAAATGTACATCAAAAGCTACACATTTTCATTAAATATTCAAGAAATGTACATCAAAAAATACACATTTTCATTGTATATACCAGAAATGTACATCAAAACATACACATTTTCATTGTACATTCAAGAAATGTACATCAAAACATACACATTTTCATTGTATATACCAGAAATGTACATCAAAACATACACATTTTCATTGTACCTTCAAGAAATGTACATCAAAACATACACATTTTGAGTGTACATTCAAGAAATATACATCAAAAGATACACATTTTCATTGTATATACCAGAAATGTACATCAAAGCATACACATTTTCATTGTATATACCAGAAATGTACATCAAAACATACACATTTTCATTGTACATTCAAGAAATGTACATCAAAACATACACATTTTCATTGTATATTCCAGAAATGTACATCAAAACATACACATTTTGCGTGTACATTCAAGAAATATACCTCAAAACATACACATTTTCATTGTACATTCAAGAAATGTACATCAAAACATAAACAATTTCATTGTATATACCAGAAATGTACATCAAAACATACGCATTTTCATTGTACATTCAAGATATGTACATCACAACATACCCATTTTCATTGTATATACCAGAAATGTACATCAAAACATACACATTTTCATTGTACATTCAAGAAATGTACATCAAAACATACACATTTTGAGTGTACATTCAAGAAATATACATCAAAACATACACATGTTCATTGTATATACCAGAAATGCACATCAAAACATACACATTTTCATTGTACATTCAAGAACTGTACAGCAAAACATACACATTTTCAGTGTACATTTAAGAAATGTACATCAAAACATACACATTTTCAGTGTACATTTAAGAAATGTACATCAAAACATACACATTTTGAGTGTACATTCAAGAAATATACATCAAAAGATACACATTTTCATTGTATATACCAGAAATGTACATCAAAACATACACATTTTCATTGTATATACCAGAAATGTACATCAAAACATACACACTTTCATTGTACATTCAAGAAATATACATCAAAAAATACACATTTTGAGAGTACATTCAAGAAATATACCTCAAAACAGACACATTTTCATTGTATATACCAGAAATATACATCAAAACATATACATTTTCATTGTACATTCAAGAAATGTACATCAAAACATACACATTTTGAGTGTACATTCAAGAGATATACATCAAAACAGGCACATTTTCATTGTATATACCAGTAAAGTACATCAAAACATACACATTTTCATTGTATATACAAGAAATGTGCATCAAAACATACACATTTTCATTGTATATAAAAGAAATGTATATCAAAACATACACATTTTCAGTGTACGTTCAAGAAATGTACATCAAATCATACACATTTTCATTGTATATTCAAGAAATGTACATCAAAACATACACATTTTCATTGTATATACCAGAAATGTACATCAAAACATACACATTTTCATTGTACATTCAAGAAATGTACATCAAAACATAAACATTTTCATTGTGTATACCAGAAATGTACATCAAAACATACACGTTTTCATTTTACATTCAAGAAATGTACATCAAAACATACCCATTTTCATTGTATATACCAGAAATGTACATCAAAACATACACATTTTCATTGTACATTCAAGAAATGTACATCAAAACATACACATTTTGAGTGTACATTCCAGAAATATACATCAAAACATACACATTTTCATTGTATATGCTAGAAATGCACATCAAAACATACACATTTTCATAGTACATTCAAGAACTGTACATCAAAACATACACATTTTCAGTGTACATTCAAGAAATGTACATCAAAACATACACATTTTCAGTGTACATTCAAGAAATGTACATCAAAACATACACATATTCATTGTATATACCAGAAATGTACATCAAAACATACACATTTTCATTGTATATACAAGAAATATACATCAAATTATACACATTTTCATTGCATATACAAGAAATGTATATCAAAACATACACATTTACGGTGTACATTCAAGAAATGTACATCAAAACATACACATTTTCATTGTATATACAAGAAATGTACATCAAAACATACACATTTTCAGTGTACATTCAAGAAATGTACATCAAAGCATATACATTTTCATTGTATATACAAGAAATGTGCATCAAAACATACACGTTTTCATTGTACATTCAAGAAATGTACATGAAAACATATACATTTTCATTGTACATTCAAGAAATGTATACCGAAACATACACATTTTCAGATTACATTCAAGAAATGTACATCAAAACATACACATCATTGCACATTCAAGAAATGTACATCAAAACATACACATTTTCATTGTACATTCAAGAAATGTACATCAAAACATACACATTTTCATTGTACATTCAAGAAATGTACATCAAAACATACACATTTTCATTGTACATTCAAGAAATGTACATCAAAACATACACATTTTCAGTGTACATTCAAGAAATGTACATCTAAAACATACACATTTTGAGTGTACATACAAGAAATATACATCAAAACATACACATTTTCATTGTATATACCAGAAATGTACATCAAAACATACACATTTTCATTGTACATTCAATAAATGTACATCAAAACATACCCATTTTCAGTGTACATTCAAGAAATATACATCAAAACATACACATTTTCAGGATACATTCAAGAAATATACCTCAAAACATACACATTTTCATTGTATATACAAGAAATGTACATCAAAACATACACATTTTGAGTGTAATTTCTAGAAATATACATCAAAACATACAGATTTTCATTGTACATACCAGAAATGTACATCAAAAACATACACATTTTCACTGTACATTCAAGAAATATACATCAAAACATACACATTTTCATTGTATATACCAGAAATGTACATCAAAACATACACATTTTCATTGTACATTCAAGAAATATACATCAAAACATACACATTTTCAGGATACATTCAAGAAATATACATCAAAGCATACACATTTTCATTGTACATTCAAGAAATGTACATCAAAACATACACATTTCCATTGTACACTCAAGAAATGTACATCAAAACTTACACATTTTGTTTGTACACTCAAGAAATGTATATCAAAACATACACATTTATGTTTGTACACTCAAGAAATGTACATAAAAACTTACTTATTTTCATTTTATATACAAGAATTGTACATCAAAACATACACATTTTCATTGTATATACAAGAAATGTACATCAAAACATACACATTTTCATTGTACATTCAAGAAATGTACATCAAAACATACACATTTTCATTGTATATACCAGAAATGTACATCAAAACATACACATTTTCATTGTACATTCAAGAAATGCACATCAAAACATACACATTTTGAGTGTATATTCAAGAAGTATACATCAAAACATACACATTTTCATTGTATATACCAGAAATGTACATCAAAGCAGACACATTTTCATTGTACATTCAAGAAATGTACATAAAAAACGACACATTTTCATTGTATATTCAAGAAATGTACATAAAAAAATACACATTTTGATTGTATATACCAGAAATGTACATCAAAACATACACATTTTCATTGTACATTCAAGAAATGTACATCAAAAGCTACACATTTTCATTAAATATTCAAGAAATGTACATCAAAAAATACACATTTTCATTGTATATACCAGAAATGTACATCAAAACATACACATTTTCATTGTACATTCAAGAAATGTACATCAAAACATACACATTTTCATTGTATATACCAGAAATGTACATCAAAACATACACATTTTCATTGTACCTTCAAGAAATGTACATCAAAACATACACATTTTGAGTGTACATTCAAGAAATATACATCAAAACATACACATGTTCATTGTATATACCAGAAATGCACATCAAAACATACACATTTTCATTGTACATACAAGAACTGTACAGCAAAACATACACATTTTCAGTGTACATTTAAGAAATGTACATCAAAACATACACATTTTCAGTGTACATTTAAGAAATGTACATTAAAACATACACATTTTGAGTGTACATTCAAGAAATATACATCAAAAGATACACTTTTTCATTGTATATACCAGAAATGTACATCAAAACATACACATTTTCATTGTATATACCAGAAATGTACATCGAAACATACACACTTTCATTGTACATTCAAGAAATATACATCAAAACATACACATTTTGAGTGTACATTCAAGAAATATACCTCAAAACAGACACATTTTCATTGTATATACCAGAAATGTACATCAAAACATATACATTTTCATTGTACATTCAAGAAATGTACATCAAAACATACACATTTTGAGTGTACATTCAAGAGATATACATTAAAACAGGCACATTTTCATTGTATATACCAGTAATGTACATCAAAACATACACATTTTCATTGTATATACAAGAAATGTGCATCAAAACATACACATTTTCATTGTATATAAAAGAAAAGTATATCAAAACATACACATTTTCAGTGTACGTTCAAGAAATGTACATCAAATCATACACATTTTCATTGTATATTCAAGAAATGTACATCAAAACATACACATTTTCATTGTATATACCAGAAATGTACATCAAAACATACACATTTTCATTGTACATTCAAGAAATGTACATCAAAACATAAACATTTTCATTGTGTATACCAGAAATGTACATCAAAACATACACGTTTTCATTTTACATTCAAGAAATGTACATCAAAACATACCCATTTTCATTGTATATACCAGAAATGTACATCAAAACATACACATTTTCATTGTACATTCAAGAAATGTACATCAAAACATACACATTTTGAGTGTACATTCCAGAAATATACATCAAAACATACACATTTTCATTGTATATACTAGAAATGCACATCAAAACATACACATTTTCATAGTACATTCAAGAACTGTACATCAAAACATACACATTTTCAGTGTACATTCAAGAAATGTACATCAAAACATACACATTTTCAGTGTACACTAAAGAAATGTACATCAAAACATACACATTTTCATTGTATATACCAGAAATGTACATCAAAACATACACATTTTCATTGTATATACAAGAAATATACATCAAATTATACACATTTTCATTGCATATACAAGAAATGTATATCAAAACATACACATTTACGGTGTACATTCAAGAAATGTACATCAAAACATACACATTTTCATTGTATATACAAGAAATGTACATCAAAACATACACATTTTCAGTGTACATTCAAGAAATGTACATCAAAGCATATACATTTTCATTGTATATACAAGAAATGTACATCAAAACATACACATTTTCATTGTACATTCAAGAAATGTACATGAAAACATATACATTTTCATTGTACATTCAAGAAATGTATACCGAAACATACACATTTTCAGATTACATTCAAGAAATTTACATCAAAACATACACATCATTGCACATTCAAGAAATGTACATCAAAACATACACATTTTCATTGTACATTCAAGAAATGTACATCAAAACATACACATTTTCATTGTACATTCAAGAAATGTACATCAAAACACACATTTTCATTGTACATTCAAGAAATGTACATCAAAACATACACATTTTCAGTGTACATTCAAGAAATGTACATCTAAAACATACACATTTTGAGTGTACATTCAAGAAATATACATCAAAACATACACATTTTCATTGTATATACCAGAAATGTACATCAAAACATACACATTTTCATTGTACATTCAAGAAATGTACATCAAAACATACACATTTTCAGTGTACATTCAAGAAATATACATCAAAACATACACATTTTCAGGATACATTCAAGAAATATACTTCAAAACATACACATTTTCATTGTATATACAAGAAATGTACATCAAAACATACACATTTTGAGTGTAAATTCAAGAAATATACATCAAAACATACACATTTTCATTGTACATACCAGAAATGTACATCAAAAACATACACATTTTCACTGTACATTCAAGAAATATACATCAAATCATACACATTTTCATTGTATATACCAGAAATGTACATCAAAACATACACATTTTCATTGTACATTCAAGAAATATACATCAAAACATACACATTTTCAGGATACATTCAAGAAATATACATCAAAGCATAGACATTTTCATTGTACATTCAAGAAATGTACATCAAAACATACACATTTCCATTGTACACTCAAGAAATGTACATCAAAGCATACACATTTTCATTGTACATTCAAGAAATGTACATCAAAACATACACATTTCCATTGTACACTCAAGAAATGTACATCAAAAACATACACATTTTCACTGTACATTCAAGAAATATACATCAAATCATACACATTTTCATTGTATATACCAGAAATGTACATCAAAACATACACATTTTCATTGTACATTCAAAAAATATACATCACAACATACACATTTTCAGGATACATTCAAGAAATATACATCAAAGCATACACATTTTCATTGTACATTCAAGAAATGTACATCAAAACATACACATTTCCATTGTACACTCAAGAAATGTATATCAAAACTTACACATTTTTTTTGTACACTCAAGAAATGTACATCAAAACATACACATTTTCATTGTATATACAAGAAATATACATCAAATTATACACATTTTCATTGCATATACAAGAAATGTATATCAAAACATACACATTTACGGTGTACATTCAAGAAATGTACATAAAAACTTACACATTTTCATTTTATATACAAGAATTGTACATCAAAACATACACATTTTCATTGTATATACAAGAAATGTACATCAAAACATACACATTTTCATTGTACATTCAAGAAATGTACATCAAAACATACACATTTTCATTATATATACCAGAAATGTACATCAAAACATACACATTTTCATTGTACATTCAAGAAATGCACATCAAAACATACACATTTTGAGTGTATATTCAAGAAGTATACATCAAAACATACACATTTTCATTGTATATACCAGAAATGTACATCAAAACATACACATTTTCATTGTATATACCAGAAATGTACATCAAAACATACACATTTTCATTGTACATTCAAGAAATGTACATCAAAACATACACATTTTCATTGCACATTCAAGAAATATACATCAAAACATACACATTTTCAGTGTACATTCAAGAAATGTACATCAAAACATACACATTTTCATTGTATATACCAGAAATGTACATCAAAACATACACATTTTATTTGTATATACAAGAAATGTACACCAAAACATACACATTTTCATTGTATATACAAGAAATGTATATCAAAACATACACATTTTCAGTGTACATTCAAGAAATGTACATCAAAACATACACATTTTCATTGTATATACAAGAAATGTACATCAAAACATACACATCTTTATTGTAAAATAAAGAAATGTACATCAAAACATACACAATTTCAGTGTACATTCAAGAAATGTACAACAAAACATACACATTTTCATTGTACATTCAAGAAATGTACATCAAAACATACACATTTTCATTGTACATTTAAGAAATGTACATCAAAACATACACATTTTCATTGTACACTCAAGAAATGTACATCAAAAGATACACATTTTCATTGTACACTCAAGAAATGTACATCAAAACATACACATTTTCATTGTACATTCAAGAAATGGATATCAAAACATACACATTTTCATTGTACATTCAAGAAATGTACATCAAAACATACACATTTTCATTGTACATTCAAGAAATGTACATCAAAACATACACATTTTCATTGTACATTCAAGAAATGTACATCAAAACATACACATTTTCATTGTATACTCAAGAAATGTACATCAAAACATACACATTTTCAGTGTACATTCAAGAAATGTGCATCAAAACATACACATTTTCATTGTATATACCAGAAATGTACATCAAGACATACACATTTTCATTGTACATTCAAGAAATGTACATCAAAACATACACATTTTCATTGTACATTCAACAAATATGCATCAAAACATACACACTTTCAGTGTACATTCAAGAAATGTACATCAAAACATACACATTTTCATTGTATATACCAAAAATGTACATCAAAACATACAGATTTTCATTGTATATACAAGAAATGTACACCAAAACATACACATTTTCATTGTATATACAGGAATTGTACACCAAAGCATACACAATTTCATTGCACATTCAAGAAATGTACATCAAAACATACACATTTTCATTGTACATTCAAGAAAAATACATCAAAACATACACATTTTCATTGTACATTCAAGAAATGTACATCAAAACATACACATTTTCATTGTCCATTCAAGAAACGTACATCAAAACATACACATTTTCAGTGTACATACAAGAAATGTACATCTAAAACATACACATTTTGAGTGTACATTTAAGAAATATACATCAAAACATACACATTTTCATTGTATATACAAGAAATGTACATCAAAACATACACATTTTGAGTGTAAATTCAAGAAATATACATCAAAACATACACATCTTCATTGTCCATACCAGAAATGTACATCAAAACATACATATTTTCAGTGTACATTCAAGAAATATACATCAAAACATACACATTTTCATTGTATATACCAGAAATGTACATCAAAACATACACATTTTCATTGTACATTCAAGAAATGTACATCAAACATACACATTTTCAGGGTACATTCAAGAAATATACATCAAAACATACACATTTTCAGGATACATTCAAGAAATATACATCAAAACATACACATTTTCATTGTACATTCAAGAAATGTCCATCAAACCATACACATTTCCATTGTACACTCAAGAAATGTACATCAAAACTTACATATTTTGTTTGTACACTCAAGAAATGTATATCAAAACATACACATTTATGTTTGTACACTCAAGAAATGTACATAAAAACATACACATTTTCATTGTACCTTCAAGAAATGTACATCAAAACATACACATTTTGAGTGTACATTCAAGAAATATACATCAAAAGATACACATTTTCATTGTATATACCAGAAATGTACATCAAAGCATACACATTTTCATTGTATATACCAGAAATGTACATCAAAACATACACATTTTCATTGTACATTCAAGAAATGTACATCAAAACATACACATTTTCATTGTATATTCCAGAAATGTACATCAAAACATACACATTTTGCGTGTACATTCAAGAAATATACCTCAAAACATACACATTTTCATTGTACATTCAAGAAATGTACATCAAAACATAAACAATTTCATTGTATATACCAGAAATGTACATCAAAACATACACATTTTCATTGTACATTCAAGAAATGTACATCAAAACATACACATTTTGAGTGTACATTCAAGAAATATACATCAAAACATACACATGTTCATTGTATATACCAGAAATGCACATCAAAACATACACATTTTCATTGTACATTCAAGAACCGTACATCAAAATATACACATTTTCAGTGTACCTTCAAGAAATATACATCAAAACATACACATTTTCAGGGTACATTCAAGAAGTATACATCAAAACATACACATTTTCATTGTATATACAAGAAAGGGACATCAAAACATACACATTTTCATTGTACATTCAAGAAATGTACATCAAAACATACACATTTTGAGTGTACATTCAAGAAATATACATCTAAACATACACATTTTCATTGTATATACCAGAAATGTACATCAAAGCATACACAATTTCATTGTACATTCAAGAAATGTATATCAAAACATACACATTTTGAATGTACATTCAAGAAATATACATCAAAAGATACACATTTTCATTGTATATACCAGAAATGTACATCAAAACATACACATTTTGACTGTACATTCTAGAAATATACATCAAAACATACACATTTTCATTGTATATACCAGAAATGCGCATCAAAACAGACACATTTTCATTGTACATTCAAGAAATGCACATCAAAACATACACATTTTGAGTGTACATTCGAGAAGTATACATCAAAACATACACATTTTCATTGTATATACCAGAAATGTACATCAAAACATACACATTTTCATTGTATATACCAGGAATGTACATCAAAACATACACATTTTCATTGTACATTCAAGAAATGTACATCAAAACATACACATTTTCATTGCACATTCAAGAAGGGTACATCAAGACATACATATTTTCATTGTATATGCCAGAAATGTACATCAAAACATACACATTTTCATTGTATATACCAGAAATGTACATCAAAACATACACATTTTCAGTGTACATTCAAGAAATGTACATCAAAACATACACATTTTCATTGTATATACCAGAAATGTACATCAAAACATACACATTTTCATTGTATATACAAGAAATGTACACCAAAACATACACATTTTCATTGTACATTCGAGAAATGTATATCAAAACATACACATTTTCAGTGTACATTCAAGAAATGTACATCAAAACATACACATTTTCATTGTACATTCTAGAAACGTACATCAAAATATACACATTTTCAGTGTACCTTCAAGAAATATACATCAAAACATACACATTTTCAGGGTACATTCAAGAAGTATACATCAAAACATACACATTTTCATTGTATATACAAGAAAGGGACATCAAAACATACACATTTTCATTGTACATTCAAGAAATGTACATCAAAACATACACATTTTGAATGTACATTCAAGAAATATACATCAAAAGATACACATTTTCGTTGTATATACCAGAAATGTACATCAAAACACACACATTTTGACTGTACATTCTAGAAATATACATCAAAAGATACACATTTTCATTGTGTATACCAGAAATGCGCATCAAAACAGACACATTTTCATTGTAAATTCAAGAACTGTACATCAAAACATACACATTTTCAGTGTACATTCAAGAAATGTACATCAAAACATACACATTTTCAGTGTACATTCAAGAAATGTAAATCAAAACATACACATTTTCATTGTATATACAAGAAATGTACATCAAAACATACACATTTTCATTGTATATACAAGAAATGTATATCAAAACATACACATTTTCAGTGTACATTCAAGAAATGTACATCAAAACATACACATTTTCATTGTATACTCAAGAAATGTACATCAAAACGTACACATTTTCAGTATACATTCAAGAAATGTACATCAAAACATACACATTTTCATTGTATATACAAGAAATGTATATCAAAACATACACATTTTCAGTGTACATTCAAGAAATGTACATCAAAAGATACACATTTTCATTGTACACTCAAGAAATGTACATCAAAACATACACATTTTCATTGTACACTCAAGAAATGGATATGAAAACATACACATTTTCATTGTACATTCAAGAAATGTACATCAAAACATACATATTTTCATTGTACATTCAAGAAATGTTCATCAAAACATACACATTTTCATTGTACATTCAAGAAATTTACATCAAAACATACACATTTTCAGTGTACATTCGAGAAATGTACATCACAACATACACATTTTCATTGTATATACCAAAAATGTACATCAAAACATACACATTTTCATTGTATATACAAGAAATGTACACCAAAACATACACATTTTCATTGTATATACAAGAAATGTACACCAAAACATACACATTTTCATTGCACATTCAAGAAATGTACATCAAAACATACACATTTTCATTGTACATTCAAGAAATATACATCAAAACATACACATTTTCATTGTACATTCAAGAAATGTACATCAAAACATACACATTTTCATTGTACATTCAAGAAATGTACATCAAAACATACACATTTTCAGTGTACATTCAAGAAATGTACATCTAAAACATACACATTTTGGGTGTACATTCAAGAAATATACATCAAAACATACACATTTTCATTGTATATACCAGAAATGTACATCAAAACATACACATTTTCATTGTACATTCAAGAAATGTACATCAAAACATACACATTTTCAGTGTACATTCAAGAAATATACATCAAAACATACACATTTTCAGGATACATTCAAGAAATATACATTAAAAACATACACATTTACATTGTATATACAAGAAATGTACATCAAAACATACACATTTTGAGTGTAAATTGAAGAAATATACATCAAAACATACACATTTTCATTGTACATACCAGAAATGTACATCAAAAACATACACATTTTCAGTGTACATTCAAGAAAGATACATCAAAACATACACATTTTAATTGTATATACCAGAAATGTACATCAAAACATACACATTTTCATTGTACATTCAAGAAATGTACATCAAAACATACACATTTTCATTGTACATTCAAGAAATGTACATCAAAACATACACATTTTCATTGTATATACCAGAAATGTACATCAAAACATACACATTTTCATTCTACATTCAAGAAATGCACATCAAAACACACACATTTTGAGTGTACATTCAAGAAGTATACATCAAAACATACACATTTTCATTGTATATACCAGAAATGTACATCAAAACATACACATTTTCATTGTATATACCAGAAATGTACATCAAAACATACACATTTTCATTGTACATTCAAGAAATGTACATCAAAACATACACATTTTCATTGCACATTCAAGAAATATACATCAAAACATACACATTTTCAGTGTACATTAAAGAAATGTACATCAAAACATACACATTTTCATTGTATATACCAGAAATGTACATCAAAAGATACTCATTTTCATTGTATATGCAAGAAATGTACATCAAAACATACACATTTTCATTGTACATTCAAGAACCGTACATCAAAATATACACATTTTCAGTGTACCTTCAAGAAATATACATCAAAACATACACATTTTCAGGGTACATTCAAGAAGTATACATCAAAACATACACATTTTCATTGTATATACAAGAAAGGTACATCAAAATATACACATTTTCATTGTACATTCAAGAAATATACATCAAAACATACACATTTTGAGTGTACATTCAAGAAATATACACCAAAACATACACATTTTCATTGTATATACCAGAAATGTACATCAAAACATACACATTTTCATTGTACATTCAAGAACCGTACATCAAAATATACACATTTTCAGTGTACCTTCAAGAAATATACATCAAAACATACACATTTTCAGGGTACATTCAAGAAGTATACATCAAAACATACACATTTTCATTGTATATACAAGAAAGGGACATCAAAACATACACATTTTCATTGTACATTCAAGAAATGTACATCAAAACATACACATTTTGAGTGTACATTCAAGAAATATACATCAAAACATACACATTTTCATTGTATATACCAGAAATGTGCATCAAAGCATACACAATTTCATTGTACATTCAAGAAATGTACATCAAAACATACACATTTTGAATGTACATTCAAGAAATATACATCAAAAGATACACATTTTCATTGTATATACCAGAAATGTACATCAAAACATACACATTTTGACTGTACATTCTAGAAATATACATCAAAACATACACATTTTCATTGTATATACCAGAAATGCGCATCAAAACAGACACATTTTCATTGTACATTCAAGAACTGTAATTCAAAACATACACATTTTCAGTGTACATTAGAGAAATGTACATCAAAACATACACATTTTCAGTGTACATTCAAGAAATGTACATCAAAACATACACATTTTCATTCTATATACAAGAAATGTACATCAAAACATACCTATTTTCATTGTATTTACAAGAAATGTATATCAAAACATACACGTTTTCAGTATACATTCAAGAAATGTACATCAAAACATACACATTTTCATTGCACATTCAAGAAATGTACATCAAAACATACACATTTTCATTGTACATTCAAGAAATATACATCAAAACATACACATTTTCAGTGTACATTCAAGAAATGTACATCAAAACATACACATTTGCATTGTACATTCAAGAAATGTACATCTAAGACATACACATTTTGAGTGTACATTCAAGAAATATACATCAAAACATACACATTTTCATTGTATATACCAGAAATGTATATCAAAACATACACATTTTCATTGTACATTCAAGAACCGTACATCAAAATATACACATTTTCAGTGTACCTTCAAGAAATATACATCAAAACATACACATTTTCAGGGTACATTCAAGAAGTATACATCAAAACATACACATTTTCATTGTATATACAAGAAAGGGACATCAAAACATACACATTTTCATTGTACATTCAAGAAATGTACATCAAAACATACACATTTTGAGTGTACATTCAAGAAATATACATCTAAACATACACATTTTCATTGTATATACCAGAAATGTACATCAAAGCATACACAATTTCATTGTACATTCAAGAAATGTATATCAAAACATACACATTTTGAATGTACATTCAAGAAATATACATCAAAAGATACACATTTTCATTGTATATACCAGAAATGTACATCAAAACATACACATTTTGACTGTACATTCTAGAAATATACATCAAAACATACACATTTTCATTGTATATACCAGAAATGCGCATCAAAACAGACACATTTTCATTGTACATTCAAGAACTGTAATTCAAAACATACACATTTTCAGTGTACATTCAAGAAATGTACATCAAAACATACACATTTTCAGTGTACAATCAAGAAATGTACATCAAAACATACACATTTTCATTGTATATACAAGAAATGTACATCAAAACATACACATTTTCATTGTATTTACAAGAAATGTATATCAAAACATACACGTTTTCAGTATACATTCAAGAAATGTACATCAAAGCATACACATTTTCATTGTATATACAAGAAATGTATATCAAAACATACTCATTTTCAGTGTACATTCAAGAAATGTACATCAAAACATACACATTTTCATTGTATATACAAGAAATGTACATCAAAACATACACATTTTCAGTGAACATTCAGGAAATGTACATCGTAACATACACATTTTCATCGTACACTCAAGAAATGTACATCAAAACATACACATTTCCATTGTACATTCAAGATATGTACATCAAAACATACACATTCTCAGTGTACATTCAAGAAATATACATCAAAACATACACATTTTCATTGTATATACCAAAAATGTACATCAAAACATACACATTTTCATTGTATATACAAGAAATGTACACCAAAACATACACATTTTCATTGTATATACAAGAAATGTACACCAAAACATACACATTTTCATTGCACATTCAAGAAATGTACATAAAACATACACATTTTCATTGCACATTCAAGAAATATACATCAAAACATACACATTTTCAGTGTACATTCAAGAAATGTACATCAAAACATACACATTTGCATTGTACATTCAAGAAATGTACATCTAAGACATACACATTTTGAGTGTACATTCAAGAAATATACATCAAAACATACACATTTTCATTGTATATACCAGAAATGTATATCAAAACATACACATATTCATTGTACATTCAAGAACCGTACATCAAAATATACACATTTTCAGTGTACCTTCAAGAAATATACATCAAAACATACACATTTTCAGGGTACATTCAAGAAGTATACATCAAAACATACACATTTTCATTGTATATACAAGAAAGGGACATCAAAACATACACATTTTCATTGTACATTCAAGAAATGTACATCAAAACATACACATTTTGAGTGTACATTCAAGAAATATACATCAAAACATACACATTTTCATTGCACATTAAAGATATATACATCAAAACATACACATTTTCAGTGTACATTCAAGAAATGTACATCAAAACATACACATTTTCATTGTATATACCAGAAATGTATATCAAAACATACTCATTTTCATTGTATATACAAGAAATGTACACCAAAACATACACATTTTCATTGTATATAGAAGAAATGTACACCAAAACATACACATTTTCATTGTACATTGAAGAAATGTATATCAAAACATACACATTTTCAGTGTACATTCAAGAAATGTACATCAAAACATACACATTTGCATTGTACATTCAAGAAATGTACATCTAAGACATACACTTTTTGAGTGTACATTCAAGAAATATACATCAAAACATACACATTTTCATTGTATATACCAGAAATGTATATCAAAACATACACATTTTCATTGTACATTCAAGAACCGTACATCAAAATATACACATTTTCAGTGTACCTTCAAGAAATATACATCAAAACATACACATTTTCAGGGTACATTCAAGAAGTATACATCAAAACATACACATTTTCATTGTATATACAAGAAAGGGACATCAAAACATACACATTTTCATTGTACATTCAAGAAATGTACATCAAAACATACACATTTTGAGTGTACATTCAAGAAATATACATCAAAACATACACATTTTCATTGTATATACCAGAAATGTACATCAAAGCATACACAATTTCATTGTACATTCAAGAAATGTACATCAAAACATACACATTTTGAATGTACATTCAAGAAATATACATCAAAAGATACACATTTTCACTGTATATACCAGAAATGTACATCAAAACATACACATTTTGACTGTACATTCTAGAAATATAAATCAAAACATACACATTTTCATTGTATATACCAGAAATGCGCATCAAAACAGACACATTTTCATTGTACATTCAAGAACTGTAATTCAAAACATACACATTTTCAGTGTACATTCAAGAAATGTACATCAAAACATACACATTTTCAGTGTACATTCAAGAAATGTACATCAAAACATACACATTTTCATTCTATATACAAGAAATGTACATCAAAACGTACACATTTTCATTGTATTTACAAGAAATGTATATCAAAACATACACATTCTCAGTATACATTCAAGAAATGTACATCAAAACATACACATTTTCATTGTATACTCAAGAAATGTACATCAAAACATACACATTTTCAGTATACATTCAAGAAATGTACATCAAAACATACACATTTTCATTGTATATACAAGAAATGTATATCAAAACATACTCATTTTCAGTGTACATTCAAGAAATGTACATCAAAACATACACATTTTCATTGTATATACAAGAAATGTACATCAAAACATACACATTTTCAGTGAACATTCAAGAAATGTACATCGTAGCACACATTTTCGTCGTACACTCAAGAAATGTACATCCAAACATACACATTTTCATTGTACATTCAAGAAATGTACATCAAAACATACACATTTTCAGTGTACATTCAAGAAATGTACATCAAAACATACACATTTTCATTGTATATACAAGAAATGTACACCAAAACATACACATTTTCATTGCACATTCAAGAAATGTACATCAAAACATACACATTTTCATTGTACATTCAAGAAATATACATCAAAACATACACATTTTCATTGTACATTCAAGAAATGTACATCAAAGCATACACATTTTCATTGTACATTCAAGAAATGTACATCAAAACATACACATTTTCAGTGTACATTCAAGAAATCTACATCTAAAACATACACATTTTGAGTGTACATTCAAGAAATATACATCAAAACATACACATTTTCAGGATACATTCAAGAAATATACATCAAAACATACACATTTTCATTGTATATACAAGAAATGTACATCAAAACATACACATTTTGAGCGTAAATTCAAGAAATATACATCAAAACATTCACATTTTCATTGTACATACCAGAAATGTACATCAAAACATACACATTTTCAGTGTACATTCAAGAAATATACATCAAAACATACACATTTTCATTGTATATACCAGAAATTTACATCAAAACATACACATTTTCATTGTACATTCAAGAAATGTACATCAAAACATACACATTTTCAGGGTACATTCAAGAAATATACTTCAAAACATACACATTTTCAGGATACATTCAAGAAATATACATCAAAACATACACATTTTCATTGTACATTCAAGAAATGTACATCAAAACATACACATTTCCATTGTACACTCAAGAAATGTACATCAAAACTTACACATTTTGTTTGTACACACAAGAAATGTATATCAAAACATACACATTTATGTTTGTACACTCAAGAAATGTACATAAAAACTTACACATTTTCATTGTATATACAAGAATTGTACATCAAAACATACACATTTTCATTGTATATACAAGAAGTATACATCAAAACATACACATTTTCATTGTATATACCAGAAATGTACATCAAAAGAGACACATTTTCATTGTATATACCAGAAATGTACATCAAAACATACACATTTTCATTGTACATTCAAGAAATGTACATCAAAACATACACATTTTCATTGCACATTCAAGAAATATACATCAAAACATACACATTTTCAGTGTACATTCAAGAAATGTACACCAAAACATACACATTTTCATTGTATATACAAGAAATGTACACCAAAACATACACATTTTCATTGTACATTCAAGAAATGTATATCAAAACACACATTTTCAGTGTACATTCAAGAAATGTACATCAAAACATACTCATTTTCATTGTACATTCAAGAAATGTACATCAAAACATACTCATTTTCAGTGTACATTCAAGAAATGTACATCAAAATATACACATTTTCAGTGTACAATCAAGAAATGTACATCTAAGACATACACACTTTGAGTGTACATTCAAGAAATATACATCAAAACATACACATTTTCATTGTATATACCAGAAATGTACATCAAAGCATACAAAATTTCATTGTACATTCAAGAAATGTACATCAAAACATACACATTTTGAGTGTACATTCAAGAAATATACATCAAAAGATACACATTTTCATTGTTCATACCAGAAATGTACATCAAAACATACACATTTTCAGTGTACATTCAAGAAATATACATCAAAACATACACATTTTCATTGTATATACCAGAAATGTACATCAAAACATACACATTTTCATTGTACAATAAAGAAATGTACATCAAAACATACACATTTTCAGGGTACACTCAAGAAGTATACATCAAAACATACACATTTTCAGGATACATTCAAGAAATATACATCAAAACACACACACTTTCATTGTACATTCAAGAAATGTACATCAAAACATACACATTTCCATTGTACACTCAAGAAATGTACATCAAAACTTACACATTTTGTTTGTACACTCAAGAAATGTATATCAAAACATACACTTTTATGTTTGTACACTCAAGAAATGTACATAAAAACTTACACATTTTCATTGTATATACAAGAATTGTACATCAAAGCATACACATTTTCATTGTATATACAAGAAGTGTACATCAAAACATACACATTTTCATTGTACATTCAAGAAATGTACATCAAAACATACACATTTTCATTGTATATACCAGAAATGTACATCAAAACATACACATTTTCATTGTACATTCAAGAAATGCACATCAAAACATACACATTTTGAGTGTACATTCAAGAAGTATACATCTAAACATACACATTTTCATTGTATATACCAGAAATGTACATCAAAACATACACATTTTCATTGTATATACCAGAAATGTACATCAAAACATACACATTTTCATTGTACATTCAAGAAATGTACATCAAAACATACACATTTTCATTGTATATACAAGAAATGTACATCAAAACATACACATTTTCAGTGAACATTCAAGAAATGTACATCGTAGCACACATTTTCATCGTACACTCAAGAAATGTACATCAAAACATACACATTTTCATTGTACATTCAAGAAATGTACATCAAAACATACACATTTTCATTGTATATACCAAAAATGTACATCAAAACATACACATTTTCATTGTATATACAAGAAATGTACACCAAAACATACACATTTTCATTGCACATTCAAGAAATGTACATCCAAACATACACATTTTCATTGTACATTCAAGAAATATACATCAAAACATACACATTTTCATTGCACATTCAAGAAATGTACATCAAAACATACACATTTTCATTGTACATTCAAGAAATGTACATCAAAACATACACACTTTCAGTGTACATTCAAAAAATCTACATCTAAAACATACACATTTTGAGTGTACATTCAAGAAATATACATCAAAACATACACATTTTCATTGTATATACCAGAAATGTACATCAAAACATACACATTTTCATTGTACATTCAGGAAATGTACATCAAAACATACACATCTTCAGTGTACATTCAAGAAATATACATCAAAACATACACATTTTCAGGATACATTCAAGAAATATACATCAAAACATACACATTTTCATTGTATATACAAGAAATGTACATCAAAACATACACATTTTGAGCGTAAATTCAAGAAATATACATCAAAACATACACATTTTCATTGTACAAACCAGAAATGTACATCAAAACATACACATTTTCAGTGTACATTCAAGAAATATACATCAAAACATACACATTTTCATTGTATATACCAGAAATGTACATCAAAACATACACATTTTCATTGTACATTCAAGAAATGTACATCAAAACATACACATTTTCAGGGTACATTCAAGCAATATACTTCAAAACATACACATTTTCAGGATACATTCAAGAAATATACATCAAAACATACACATTTTCATTGTACATTCAAGAAATGTACATCAAAACATACACATTTCCATTGTACACTCAAGAAATGTACATCAAAAGTTACACATTTTGTTTGTACACTCAAGAAATGTATATCAAAACATACACATTTATGTTTGTACACTCAAGAAATGTACATAAAAACTTACACATTTTCATTATATATACAAGAATTGTACATCAAAACATACACATTTTCATTGTATATACAAGAATTGTACATCAAAACATACACATTTTCATTGTACATTCAAGAAATGTACATCAAATCATACACATTTTAATGGTATATACCAGAAATGTACATCAAAACATACACATTTTCATTGTACATTCAAGAAATGCACATCAAAACATACACATTTTGAGTGTACATTCAAGAAGTATACATCAAAACATACACATTTTCATTGGATATACCAGAAATGTACATCAAAAGAGAACCTTTTTCACTTTATATACCAGAAATGTACATCAAAACATACACATTTTCATTGTACATTCAAGAAATGTACATCAAAACATACACATTTTCATTGCACATTCAAGAAATATACATCAAAACATACACATTTTCAGTGTACATTCAAGAAATGTACACCAAAACATACACATTTTCATTGTATATACAAGAAATGTACACCAAAACATACACATTTTCATTGTACATTCAAGAAATGTATATCAAAACACACATTTTCAGTGTACATTCAAGAAATGTACATCAAAACATACACATTTTCATTGTATATACCAGAAATGTATATCAAAACATACTCATTTTCATTGTATATACAAGAAATGTACACCAAAACATACACATTTTCATTGTATATAGAAGAAATGTACACCAAAACATACACATTTTCATTGTACATTCAAGAAATGTATATCAAAACATACACATTTTCAGTGTACATTCAAGAAATGTACATCAAAACATACACATTTGCATTGTACATTCAAGAAATGTACATCTAAGACATACACTTTTTGAGTGTACATTCAAGAAATATACATCAAAACATACACATTTTCATTGTATATACCAGAAATGTATATCAAAACATACACATTTTCATTGTACATTCAAGAACCGTACATCAAAATATACACATTTTCAGTGTACCTTCAAGAAATATACATCAAAACATACACATTTTCAGGGTACATTCAAGAAGTATACATCAAAACATACACATTTTCATTGTATATACAAGAAAGGGACATCAAAACATACACATTTTCATTGTACATTCAAGAAATGTACATCAAAACATACACATTTTGAGTGTACATTCAAGAAATATACATCAAAACATACACATTTTCATTGTATACCAGAAATGTACATCAAAGCATACACAATTTCATTGTACATTCAAGAAATGTACATCAAAACATACACATTTTGAATGTACATTCAAGAAATATACATCAAAAGATACACATTTTCACTGTATATACCAGAAATGTACATCAAAACATACACATTTTGACTGTACATTCTAGAAATATAAATCAAAACATACACATTTTCATTGTATATACCAGAAATGCGCATCAAAACAGACACATTTTCATTGTACATTCAAGAACTGTAATTCAAAACATACACATTTTCAGTGTACATTCAAGAAATGTACATCAAAACATACACATTTTCAGTGTACATTCAAGAAATGTACATCAAAACATACACATTTTCATTCTATATACAAGAAATGTACATCAAAACGTACACATTTTCATTGTATTTACAAGAAATGTATATCAAAACATACACATTCTCAGTATACATTCAAGAAATGTACATCAAAACATACACATTTTCATTGTATACTCAAGAAATGTACATCAAAACATACACATTTTCAGTATACATTCAAGAAATGTACATCAAAACATACACATTTTCATTGTATATACAAGAAATGTATATCAAAACATACTCATTTTCAGTGTACATTCAAGAAATGTACATCAAAACATACACATTTTCATTGTATATACAAGAAGTGTACATCAAAACATACACATTTTCAGTGAACATTCAAGAAATGTACATCGTAGCACACATTTTCGTCGTACACTCAAGAAATGTACATCCAAACATACACATTTTCATTGTACATTCAAGAAATGTACATCAAAACATACACATTTTCAGTGTACATTCAAGAAATGTACATCAAAACATACACATTTTCATTGTATATACAAGAAATGTACACCAAAACATACACATTTTCATTGCACATTCAAGAAATGTACATCAAAACATACACATTTTCATTGTACATTCAAGAAATATACATCAAAACATACACATTTTCATTGTACATTCAAGAAATGTACATCAAAACATACACATTTTCATTGTACATTCAAGAAATCTACATCAAAACATACACATTTTCAGTGTACATTCAAGAAATCTACATCTAAAACATACACATTTTGAGTGTACATTCAAGAAATATACATCAAAACATACACATTTTCAGGATACATTCAAGAAATATACATCAAAACATACACATTTTCATTGTATATACAAGAAATGTACATCAAAACATACACATTTTGAGCGTAAATTCAAGAAATATACATCAAAACATTCACATTTTCATTGTACATACCAGAAATGTACATCAAAACATACACATTTTCAGTGTACATTCAAGAAATATACATCAAAACATACACATTTTCATTGTATATACCAGAAATTTACATCAAAACATACACATTTTCATTGTACATTCAAGAAATGTACATCAAAACATACACATTTTCAGGGTACATTCAAGAAATATACTTCAAAACATACACATTTTCAGGATACATTCAAGAAATATACATCAAAACATACACATTTTCATTGTACATTCAAGAAATGTACATCAAAACATACACATTTCCATTGTACACTCAAGAAATGTACATCAAAACTTACACATTTTGTTTGTACACACAAGAAATGTATATCAAAACATACACATTTATGTTTGTACACTCAAGAAATGTACATAAAAACTTACACATTTTCATTGTATATACAAGAATTGTACATCAAAACATACACATTTTCATTGTATATACAAGAAGTATACATCAAAACATACACATTTTCATTGTATATACCAGAAATGTACATCAAAAGAGACACATTTTCATTGTATATACCAGAAATGTACATCAAAACATACACATTTTCATTGTACATTCAAGAAATGTACATCAAAACATACACATTTTCATTGCACATTCAAGAAATATACATCAAAACATACACATTTTCAGTGTACATTCAAGAAATGTACACCAAAACATACACATTTTCATTGTATATACAAGAAATGTACACCAAAACATACACATTTTCATTGTACATTCAAGAAATGTATATCAAAACACACATTTTCAGTGTACATTCAAGAAATGTACATCAAAACATACTCATTTTCATTGTACATTCAAGAAATGTACATCAAAACATACTCATTTTCAGTGTACATTCAAGAAATGTACATCAAAATATACACATTTTCAGTGTACAATCAAGAAATGTACATCTAAGACATACACACTTTGAGTGTACATTCAAGAAATATACATCAAAACATAGACATTTTCATTGTATATACCAGAAATGTACTTCAAAGCATACAAAATTTCATTGTACATTCAAGAAATGTACATCAAAACATACACATTTTGAGTGTTCATTCAAGAAATATACATCAAAAGATACACATTTTCATTGTTCATACCAGAAATGTACATCAAAACATACACATTTTCAGTGTACATTCAAGAAATATACATCAAAACATACACATTTTCATTGTATATACCAGAAATGTACATCAAAACATACACATTTTCATTGTACATTCAAGAAATGTACATCAAAACATACACATTTTCAGGGTACACTCAAGAAGTATACATCAAAACATACACATTTTCAGGATACATTCAAGAAATATACATCAAAACACACACACTTTCATTGTACATTCAAGAAATGTACATCAAAACATACACATTTCCATTGTACACTCAAGAAATGTACATCAAAACTTACACATTTTGTTTGTACACTCAAGAAATGTATATCAAAACATACACTTTTATGTTTGTACACTCAAGAAATGTACATAAAAACTTACACATTTTCATTGTATATACAAGAAATGTATATCAAAACATACTCATTTTCAGTGTACATTCAAGAAATGTACATCAAAACATACACATTTTCATTGTATATACAAGAAGTGTACATCAAAACATACACATTTTCAGTGAACATTCAAGAAATGTACATCGTAGCACACATTTTCGTCGTACACTCAAGAAATGTACATCCAAACATACACATTTTCATTGTACATTCAAGAAATGTACATCAAAACATACACATTTTCAGTGTACATTCAAGAAATGTACATCAAAACATACACATTTTCATTGTATATACAAGAAATGTACACCAAAACATACACATTTTCATTGCACATTCAAGAAATGTACATCAAAACATACACATTTTCATTGTACATTCAAGAAATATACATCAAAACATACACATTTTCATTGTACATTCAAGAAATGTACATCAAAACATACACATTTTCATTGTACATTCAAGAAATCTACATCAAAACATACACATTTTCAGTGTACATTCAAGAAATCTACATCTAAAACATACACATTTTGAGTGTACATTCAAGAAATATACATCAAAACATACACATTTTCAGGATACATTCAAGAAATATACATCAAAACATACACATTTTCATTGTATATACAAGAAATGTACATCAAAACATACACATTTTGAGCGTAAATTCAAGAAATATACATCAAAACATTCACATTTTCATTGTACATACCAGAAATGTACATCAAAACATACACATTTTCAGTGTACATTCAAGAAATATACATCAAAACATACACATTTTCATTGTATATACCAGAAATTTACATCAAAACATACACATTTTCATTGTACATTCAAGAAATGTACATCAAAACATACACATTTTCAGGGTACATTCAAGAAATATACTTCAAAACATACACATTTTCAGGATACATTCAAGAAATATACATCAAAACATACACATTTTCATTGTACATTCAAGAAATGTACATCAAAACATACACATTTCCATTGTACACTCAAGAAATGTACATCAAAACTTACACATTTTGTTTGTACACACAATGTTGTTGTTGTTGTTGTAGTGTTTAACGCCCGCTTTTACTACTACGGCACCGCAGGCGGTGACACTGATGATACATGAAGATGGAGCACCGGTGGAATGAAATGGCGGGGGAAACCGGAGTACCCGGAGAAAACCCGCCCTGACGCCGCTTCGTCCACCACGAATACCACATGCGGGTTCCTGGGATCGAACCCGGGCCGCCTAGGTGGTAGGCGAGCGCGCTAACCGCTCGGCCACGGCGCCGCCTTGTACACACAAGAAATGTATATCAAAACATACACATTTATGTTTGTACACTCAAGAAATGTACATAAAAACTTACACATTTTCATTGTATATACAAGAATTGTACATCAAAACATACACATTTTCATTGTATATACAAGAAGTATACATCAAAACATACACATTTTCATTGTATATACCAGAAATGTACATCAAAAGAGACACATTTTCATTGTATATACCAGAAATGTACATCAAAACATACACATTTTCATTGTACATTCAAGAAATGTACATCAAAACATACACATTTTCATTGCACATTCAAGAAATATACATCAAAACATACACATTTTCAGTGTACATTCAAGAAATGTACACCAAAACATACACATTTTCATTGTATATACAAGAAATGTACACCAAAACATACACATTTTCATTGTACATTCAAGAAATGTATATCAAAACACACATTTTCAGTGTACATTCAAGAAATGTACATCAAAACATACTCATTTTCATTGTACATTCAAGAAATGTACATCAAAACATACTCATTTTCAGTGTACATTCAAGAAATGTACATCAAAATATACACATTTTCAGTGTACAATCAAGAAATGTACATCTAAGACATACACACTTTGAGTGTACATTCAAGAAATATACATCAAAACATAGACATTTTCATTGTATATACCAGAAATGTACTTCAAAGCATACAAAATTTCATTGTACATTCAAGAAATGTACATCAAAACATACACATTTTGAGTGTTCATTCAAGAAATATACATCAAAAGATACACATTTTCATTGTTCATACCAGAAATGTACATCAAAACATACACATTTTCAGTGTACATTCAAGAAATATACATCAAAACATACACATTTTCATTGTATATACCAGAAATGTACATCAAAACATACACATTTTCATTGTACATTCAAGAAATGTACATCAAAACATACACATTTTCAGGGTACACTCAAGAAGTATACATCAAAACATACACATTTTCAGGATACATTCAAGAAATATACATCAAAACACACACACTTTCATTGTACATTCAAGAAATGTACATCAAAACATACACATTTCCATTGTACACTCAAGAAATGTACATCAAAACTTACACATTTTGTTTGTACACTCAAGAAATGTATATCAAAACATACACTTTTATGTTTGTACACTCAAGAAATGTACATAAAAACTTACACATTTTCATTGTATATACAAGAATTGTACATCAAAGCATACACATTTTCATTGTATATACAAGAAGTGTACATCAAAACATACACATTTTCATTGTACATTCAAGAAATGTACATCAAAACATACACATTTTCATTGTATATACCAGAAATGTACATCAAAACATACACATTTTCATTGTACATTCAAGAAATGCACATCAAAACATACACATTTTGAGTGTACATTCAAGAAGTATACATCTAAACATACACATTTTCATTGTATATACCATAAATGTACATCAAAACATACACATTTTCATTGTATATACCAGAAATGTACATCAAAACATACACATTTTCATTGTACATTCAAGAAATGTACATCAAAACATACACATTTTCATTGTATATACAAGAAATGTACATCAAAACATACACATTTTCAGTGAACATTCAAGAAATGTACATCGTAGCACACATTTTCATCGTACGCTCAAGAAATGTACATCAAAACATACACATTTTCATTGTACATTCAAGAAATGTACATCAAAACATACACATTTTCATTGTATATACCAAAAATGTACATCAAAACATACACATTTTCATTGTATATACAAGAAATGTACACCAAAACATACACATTTTCATTGCACATTCAAGAAATGTACATCCAAACATACACATTTTCATTGTACATTCAAGAAATATACATCAAAACATACACATTTTCATTGTACATTCAAGAAATGTACATCAAAACATACACATTTTCATTGTACATTCAAGAAATGTACATCAAAACATACACACTTTCAGTGTACATTCAAAAAATCTACATCTAAAACATACACATTTTGAGTGTACATTCAAGAAATATACATCAAAACATACACATTTTCATTGTATATACCAGAAATGTACATCAAAACATACACATTTTCATTGTACATTCAAGAAATGTACATCAAAACATACACATCTTCAGTGTACATTCAAGAAATATACATCAAAACATACACATTTTCAGGATACATTCAAGGAATATACATCAAAACATACACATTTTCATTGTATATACAAGAAATGTACATCAAAACATACACATTTTGAGCGTAAATTCAAGAAATATACATCAAAACATACACATTTTCATTGTACAAACCAGAAATGTACATCATAACATACACATTTTCAGTGTACATTCAAGAAATATACATCAAAACATACACATTTTCATTGTATATACCAGAAATGTACATCAAAACATACACATTTTCATTGTACATTCAAGAAATGTACATCAAAACATACACATTTTCAGGGTACATTCAAGCAATATACTTCAAAACATACACATTTTCAGGATACATTCAAGAAATATACATCAAAACATACACATTTTCATTGTACATTCAAGAAATGTACATCAAAACATACACATTTCCATTGTACACTCAAGAAATGTACATCAAAAGTTACACATTTTGTTTGTACACTCAAGAAATGTATATCAAAACATACACATTTATGTTTGTACACTCAAGAAATGTACATAAAAACTTACACATTTTCATTATATATACAAGAATTGTACATCAAAACATACACATTTTCATTGTATATACAAGAATTGTACATCAAAACATACACATTTTCATTGTACATTCAAGAAATGTACATCAAATCATACACATTTTAATGGTATATACCAGAAATGTACATCAAAACATACACATTTTCATTGTACATTCAAGAAATGCACAACAAAACATACACATTTTGAGTGTACATTCAAGAAGTATTCATCAAAACATACACATTTTCATTGTATATACCAGAAATGTACATCAAAAGAGAACCTTTTTCACTTTATATACCAGAAATGTACATCAAAACATACACATTTTCATTGTACATTCAAGAAATGTACATCAAAACATACACATTTTCATTAAACATTCAAGAAATATACATCAAAACATACACATTTTCAGTGTACATTCAAGAAATGTACACCAAAACATACACATTTTCATTGTATATACAAGAAATGTACACCAAAACATACACATTTTCATTGTACATTCAAGAAATGTATATCAAAACACACATTTTCAGTGTACATTCAAGAAATGTACATCAAAACATACTCATTTTCATTGTACATTCAAGAAATGTACATCAAAACATACTCATTTTCAGTGTACATTCAAGAAATGTACATCAAAATATACACATTTTCAGTGTACAATCAAGAAATGTACATCTAAGACATACACACTTTGAGTGTACATTCAAGAAATATACATCAAAACATACACATTTTCATTGTATATACCAGAAATGTACATCAAAACATACACATTTTCATTGTACATTCAAGAAACGTACATCAAAACATACACATTTTCAGTGTACCTTCAAGAAATATACATCAAAACATACACATTTTCAGGGTACATTCAAGAAGTATACATCAAAACATACACATTCTCATTGTATATACAAGAAAGGGACATCAAAACATACACATTTTCATTGTACATTCAAGAAATGTACATCAAAACATACACATTTAGAGTGTACATTCAAGAAATATACATCAAAACATACACATTTTCATTGTATATACCAGAAATGTACATCAAAGCATACAAAATTTCATTGTACATTCAAGAAATGTACATCAAAACATACACATTTTGAGTGTACATTCAAGAAATATACATCAAAAGATACACATTTTCATTGTTCATACCAGAAATGTACATCAAAACATACACATTTTCAGTGTACATTCAAGAAATATACATCAAAACATACACATTTTCATTGTATATACCAGAAATGTACATCAAAACATACACATTTTCATTGTACATTCAAGAAATGTACATCAAAACATACACATTTTCAGGGTACACTCAAGAAGTATACATCAAAACATACACATTTTCAGGATACATTCAAGAAATATACATCAAAACACACACATTTTCATTGTACATTCAAGAAATGTACATCAAAACATACACATTTCCATTGTACACTCAAGAAATGTACATCAAAACTTACACATTTTGTTTGTACACTCAAGAAATGTATATCAAAACATACACATTTATGTTTGTACACTCAAGAAATGTACATAAAAACTTACACATTTTCATTGTATATACAAGAATTGTACATCAAAACATACACATTTTCATTGTATATACAAGAAGTGTACATCAAAACATACACATTTTCATTGTACATTCAAGAAATGTACATCAAAACATACACATTTTCATTGTATATACCAGAAATTTACATCAAAACATACACATTTTCATTGTACATTCAAGAAATGCACATCAAAACATACACATTTTGAGTGTACATTCAAGAAGTATACATCTAAACATACACATTTTCATTGTATATACCAGAAATGTACATCAAAACATACACATTTTCATTGTATATACCAGAAATGTACATCAAAACATACACATTTTCATTGTACATTCAAGAAATGTACATCAAAGCATACACATTTTCATTGTATATACAAGAAATGTACATCAAAACATACACATTTTCAGTGAACATTCAAGAAATGTACATCGTAGCACACATTTTCATCGTACACTCAAGAAATGTACATCAAAACATACACATTTTCATTGTACATTCAAGAAATGTACATCAAAACATACACATTTTCATTGTATATACCAAAAATGTACATCAAAACATACACATTTTCATTGTATATACAAGAAATGTACACCAAAACATACACATTTTCATTGCACATTCAAGAAATGTACATCAAAACATACACATTTTCATTGTACATTCAAGAAATATACATCAAAACATACACATTTTCATTGTACATTCAAGAAATGTACATCAAAACATACACATTTTCATTGTACATTCAAGAAATGTACATCAAAACATACACACTTTCAGTGTACATTCAAAAAATCTACATCTAAAACATACACATTTTGAGTGTACATTCAAGAAATATACATCAAAACATACACATTTTCATTGTATATACCAGAAATGTACATCAAAACATACACATTTTCATTGTACATTCAAGAAATGTACATCAAAACATACACATCTTCAGTGTACATTCAAGAAATATACATCAAAACATACACATTTTCAGGATACATTCAAGAAATATACATCAAAACATACACATTTTCATTGTATATACAAGAAATGTACATCAAAACATACACATTTTGAGCGTAAATTCAAGAAATATACATCAAAACATACACTTTTTCATTGTACAAACCAGAAATGTACATCAAAACATACACATTTTCAGTGTACATTCAAGAAATATACATCAAAACATACACATTTTCATTGTATATACCAGAAATGTACATCAAAACATACACATTTTCATTGTACATTCAAGAAATGTACATCAAAACATACACATTTTCAGGGTACATTCAAGCAATATACTTCAAAACATACACATTTTCAGGATACATTCAAGAAATATACATCAAAACATACACATTTTCATTGTACATTCAAGAAATGTACATCAAAACATACACATTTCCATTGTACACTCAAGAAATGTACATCAAAACTTACACATTTTGTTTGTACACTCAAGAAATGTATATCAAAACATACACATTTATGTTTGTACACTCAAGAAATGTACATAAAAACTTACACATTTTCATTGTATATACAAGAATTGTACATCAAAACATACACATTTTCATTGTATATACAAGAATTGTACATCACAACATACACATTTTCATTGTACATTCAAGAAATGTACATCAAAACATACACATTTTAATGGTATATACCAGAAATGTACATCAAAACATACACATTTTCATTGTACATTCAAGAAATGCACATCAAAACATACACATTTTGAGTGTACATTCAAGAAGTATACATCAAAACATACACATTTTCATTGTGTATACCAGAAATGTACATCAAAAGAGAACCTTTTTCACTTTATATACCAGAAATGTACATCAAAACATACACATTTTCATTGTACATTCAAGAAATGTACATCAAAACATACACATTTTCATTGCACATTCAAGAAATATACATCAAAACATACACATTTTCAGTGTACATTCAAGAAATGTACACCAAAACATACACATTTTCATTGTATATACAAGAAATGTACACCAAAACATACACATTTTCATTGTACATTCAAGAAATGTATATCAAAACACACATTTTCAGTCTACATTCAAGAAATGTACATCAAAACATACTCATTTTCATTGTACATTCAAGAAATGTACATCAAAACATACTCATTTTCAGTGTACATTCAAGAAATGTACATCAAAATATACAAATTTTCAGTGTACAATCAAGAAATGTACATCTAAGACATACACACTTTGAGTGTACATTCAAGAAATATACATCAAAACATACACATTTTCATTGTATATACCAGAAATGTACATCAAAACATACACATTTTCATTGTACATTCAAGAAACGTACATCAAAACATACACATTTTCAGTGTACCTTCAAGAAATATACATCAAAACATACACATTTTCAGGGTACATTCAAGAAGTATACATCAAAACATACACATTCTCATTGTATATACAAGAAAGGGACATCAAAACATACACATTTTCATTGTACATTCAAGAAATGTACATCAAAACTAACACATTTTGAGTGTACATTCAAGAAATATACATCAAAACATACACATTTTCATTGTATATACCAGAAATGTACATCAAAGCATACAAAATTTCATTGTACATTCAAGAAATGTACATCAAAACATACACATTTTGAGTGTACATTCAAGAAATATACATCAAAAGATACACATTTTCATTGTTCATACCAGAAATGTACATCAAAACATACACATTTTCAGTGTACATTCAAGAAATATACATCAAAACATACACATTTTCATTGTATATACCAGAAATGTACATCAAAACATACACATTTTCATTGTACATTCAAGAAATGTACATCAAAACATACACATTTTCAGGGTACACTCAAGAAGTATACATCAAAACATACACATTTTCAGGATACATTCAAGAAATATACATCAAAACACACACACTTTCATTGTACATTCAAGAAATGTACATCAAAACATACACATTTCCATTGTACACTCAAGAAATGTACATCAAAACTTACACATTTTGTTTGTACACTCAAGAAATGTATATCAAAACATACACTTTTATGTTTGTACACTCAAGAAATGTACATAAAAACTTACACATTTTCATTGTATATACAAGAATTGTACATCAAAGCATACACATTTTCATTGTATATACAAGAAGTGTACATCAAAACATACACATTTTCATTGTACATTCAAGAAATGTACATCAAAACATACACATTTTCATTGTATATACCAGAAATGTACATCAAAACATACACATTTTCATTGTACATTCAAGAAATGCACATCAAAACATACACATTTTGAGTGTACATTCAAGAAGTATACATCTAAACATACACATTTTCATTGTATATACCAGAAATGTACATCAAAACATACACATTTTCATTGTATATACCAGAAATGTACATCAAAACATACACATTTTCATTGTACATTCAAGAAATGTACATCAAAACATACACATTTTCATTGTATATACAAGAAATGTACATCAAAACATACACATTTTCAGTGAACATTCAAGAAATGTACATCGTAGCACACATTTTCATCGTACGCTCAAGAAATGTACATCAAAACATACACATTTTCATTGTACATTCAAGAAATGTACATCAAAACATACACATTTTCATTGTATATACCAAAAATGTACATCAAAACATACACATTTTCATTGTATATACAAGAAATGTACACCAAAACATACACATTTTCATTGCACATTCAAGAAATGTACATCCAAACATACACATTTTCATTGTACATTCAAGAAATATACATCAAAACATACACATTTTCATTGTACATTCAAGAAATGTACATCAAAACATACACATTTTCATTGTACATTCAAGAAATGTACATCAAAACATACACACTTTCAGTGTACATTCAAAAAATCTACATCTAAAACATACACATTTTGAGTGTACATTCAAGAAATATACATCAAAACATACACATTTTCATTGTATATACCAGAAATGTACATCAAAACATACACATTTTCATTGTACATTCAAGAAATGTACATCAAAACATACACATCTTCAGTGTACATTCAAGAAATATACATCAAAACATACACATTTTCAGGATACATTCAAGAAATATACATCAAAACATACACATTTTCATTGTATATACAAGAAATGTACATCAAAACATACACATTTTGAGCGTAAATTCAAGAAATATACATCAAAACATACACATTTTCATTGTACAAACCAGAAATGTACATCATAACATACACATTTTCAGTGTACATTCAAGAAATATACATCAAAACATACACATTTTCATTGTATATACCAGAAATGTACATCAAAACATACACATTTTCATTGTACATTCAAGAAATGTACATCAAAACATACACATTTTCAGGGTACATTCAAGCAATATACTTCAAAACATACACATTTTCAGGATACATTCAAGAAATATACATCAAAACATACACATTTTCATTGTACATTCAAGAAATGTACATCAAAACATACACATTTCCATTGTACACTCAAGAAATGTACATCAAAAGTTACACATTTTGTTTGTACACTCAAGAAATGTATATCAAAACATACACATTTATGTTTGTACACTCAAGAAATGTACATAAAAACTTACACATTTTCATTATATATACAAGAATTGTACATCAAAACATACACATTTTCATTGTATATACAAGAATTGTACATCAAAACATACACATTTTCATTGTACATTCAAGAAATGTACATCAAATCATACACATTTTAATGGTATATACCAGAAATGTACATCAAAACATACACATTTTCATTGTACATTCAAGAAATGCACAACAAAACATACACATTTTGAGTGTACATTCAAGAAGTATTCATCAAAACATACACATTTTCATTGTATATACCAGAAATGTACATCAAAAGAGAACCTTTTTCACTTTATATACCAGAAATGTACATCAAAACATACACATTTTCATTGTACATTCAAGAAATGTACATCAAAACATACACATTTTCATTAAACATTCAAGAAATATACATCAAAACATACACATTTTCAGTGTACATTCAAGAAATGTACACCAAAACATACACATTTTCATTGTATATACAAGAAATGTACACCAAAACATACACATTTTCATTGTACATTCAAGAAATGTATATCAAAACACACATTTTCAGTGTACATTCAAGAAATGTACATCAAAACATACTCATTTTCATTGTACATTCAAGAAATGTACATCAAAACATACTCATTTTCAGTGTACATTCAAGAAATGTACATCAAAATATACACATTTTCAGTGTACAATCAAGAAATGTACATCTAAGACATACACACTTTGAGTGTACATTCAAGAACTATACATCAAAACATACACATTTTCATTGTATATACCAGAAATGTACATCAAAACATACACATTTTCATTGTACATTCAAGAAACGTACATCAAAACATACACATTTTCAGTGTACCTTCAAGAAATATACATCAAAACATACACATTTTCAGGGTACATTCAAGAAGTATACATCAAAACATACACATTCTCATTGTATATACAAGAAAGGGACATCAAAACATACACATTTTCATTGTACATTCAAGAAATGTACATCAAAACATACACATTTAGAGTGTACATTCAAGAAATATACATCAAAACATACACATTTTCATTGTATATACCAGAAATGTACATCAAAGCATACAAAATTTCATTGTACATTCAAGAAATGTACATCAAAACATACACATTTTGAGTGTACATTCAAGAAATATACATCAAAAGATACACATTTTCATTGTTCATACCAGAAATGTACATCAAAACATACACATTTTCAGTGTACATTCAAGAAATATACATCAAAACATACACATTTTCATTGTATATACCAGAAATGTACATCAAAACATACACATTTTCATTGTACATTCAAGAAATGTACATCAAAACATACACATTTTCAGGGTACACTCAAGAAGTATACATCAAAACATACACATTTTCAGGATACATTCAAGAAATATACATCAAAACACACACACTTTCATTGTACATTCAAGAAATGTACATCAAAACATACACATTTCCATTGTACACTCAAGAAATGTACATCAAAACTTACACATTTTGTTTGTACACTCAAGAAATGTATATCAAAACATACACTTTTATGTTTGTACACTCAAGAAATGTACATAAAAACTTACACATTTTCATTGTATATACAAGAATTGTACATCAAAGCATACACATTTTCATTGTATATACAAGAAGTGTACATCAAAACATACACATTTTCATTGTACATTCAAGAAATGTACATCAAAACATACACATTTTCATTGTATATACCAGAAATGTACATCAAAACATACACATTTTCATTGTACATTCAAGAAATGCACATCAAAACATACACATTTTGAGTGTACATTCAAGAAGTATACATCTAAACATACACATTTTCATTGTATATACCAGAAATGTACATCAAAACATACACATTTTCATTGTATATACCAGAAATGTACATCAAAACATACACATTTTCATTGTACATTCAAGAAATGTACATCAAAACATACACATTTTCATTGTATATACAAGAAATGTACATCAAAACATACACATTTTCAGTGAACATTCAAGAAATGTACATCGTAGCACACATTTTCATCGTACGCTCAAGAAATGTACATCAAAACATACACATTTTCATTGTACATTCAAGAAATGTACATCAAAACATACACATTTTCATTGTATATACCAAAAATGTACATCAAAACATACACATTTTCATTGTATATACAAGAAATGTACACCAAAACATACACATTTTCATTGCACATTCAAGAAATGTACATCCAAACATACACATTTTCATTGTACATTCAAGAAATATACATCAAAACATACACATTTTCATTGTACATTCAAGAAATGTACATCAAAACATACACATTTTCATTGTACATTCAAGAAATGTACATCAAAACATACACACTTTCAGTGTACATTCAAAAAATCTACATCTAAAACATACACATTTTGAGTGTACATTCAAGAAATATACATCAAAACATACACATTTTCATTGTATATACCAGAAATGTACATCAAAACATACACATTTTCATTGTACATTCAAGAAATGTACATCAAAACATACACATCTTCAGTGTACATTCAAGAAATATACATCAAAACATACACATTTTCAGGATACATTCAAGAAATATACATCAAAACATACACATTTTCATTGTATATACAAGAAATGTACATCAAAACATACACATTTTGAGCGTAAATTCAAGAAATATACATCAAAACATACACATTTTCATTGTACAAACCAGAAATGTACATCATAACATACACATTTTCAGTGTACATTCAAGAAATATACATCAAAACATACACATTTTCATTGTATATACCAGAAATGTACATCAAAACATACACATTTTCATTGTACATTCAAGAAATGTACATCAAAACATACACATTTTCAGGGTACATTCAAGCAATATACTTCAAAACATACACATTTTCAGGATACATTCAAGAAATATACATCAAAACATACACATTTTCATTGTACATTCAAGAAATGTACATCAAAACATACACATTTCCATTGTACACTCAAGAAATGTACATCAAAAGTTACACATTTTGTTTGTACACTCAAGAAATGTATATCAAAACATACACATTTATGTTTGTACACTCAAGAAATGTACATAAAAACTTACACATTTTCATTATATATACAAGAATTGTACATCAAAACATACACATTTTCATTGTATATACAAGAATTGTACATCAAAACATACACATTTTCATTGTACATTCAAGAAATGTACATCAAATCATACACATTTTAATGGTATATACCAGAAATGTACATCAAAACATACACATTTTCATTGTACATTCAAGAAATGCACAACAAAACATACACATTTTGAGTGTACATTCAAGAAGTATTCATCAAAACATACACATTTTCATTGTATATACCAGAAATGTACATCAAAAGAGAACCTTTTTCACTTTATATACCAGAAATGTACATCAAAACATACACATTTTCATTGTACATTCAAGAAATGTACATCAAAACATACACATTTTCATTAAACATTCAAGAAATATACTTCAAAACATACACATTTTCAGTGTACATTCAAGAAATGTACACCAAAACATACACATTTTCATTGTATATACAAGAAATGTACACCAAAACATACACATTTTCATTGTACATTCAAGAAATGTATATCAAAACACACATTTTCAGTGTACATTCAAGAAATGTACATCAAAACATACTCATTTTCATTGTACATTCAAGAAATGTACATCAAAACATACTCATTTTCAGTGTACATTCAAGAAATGTACATCAAAATATACACATTTTCAGTGTACAATCAAGAAATGTACATCTAAGACA
The DNA here is from genome assembly GCA_030765045.1 of Tenodera sinensis. Lineage (NCBI taxonomy): Eukaryota > Metazoa > Arthropoda > Insecta > Mantodea > Mantidae > Tenodera > Tenodera sinensis. The sequence goes on along the minus strand of CM060970.1, from coordinate 108,190,015 downwards.
TACACACTTTGAGTGTACATTCAAGAACTATACATCAAAACATACACATTTTCATTGTATATACCAGAAATGTACATCAAAACATACACATTTTCATTGTACATTCAAGAAACGTACATCAAAACATACACATTTTCAGTGTACCTTCAAGAAATATACATCAAAACATACACATTTTCAGGGTACATTCAAGAAGTATACATCAAAACATACACATTCTCATTGTATATACAAGAAAGGGACATCAAAACATACACATTTTCATTGTACATTCAAGAAATGTACATCAAAACATACACATTTAGAGTGTACATTCAAGAAATATACATCAAAACATACACATTTTCATTGTATATACCAGAAATGTACATCAAAGCATACAAAATTTCATTGTACATTCAAGAAATGTACATCAAAACATACACATTTTGAGTGTACATTCAACAAATATACATCAAAAGATACACATTTTCATTGTTCATACCAGAAATGTACATCAAAACATACACATTTTCAGTGTACATTCAAGAAATATACATCAAAACATACACATTTTCATTGTATATACCAGAAATGTACATCAAAACATACACATTTTCATTGTACATTCAAGAAATGTACATCAAAACATACACATTTTCAGGGTACACTCAAGAAGTATACATCAAAACATACACATTTTCAGGATACATTCAAGAAATATACATCAAAACACACACATTTTCATTGTACATTCAAGAAATGTACATCAAAACATACACATTTCCATTGTACACTCAAGAAATGTACATCAAAACTTACACATTTTGTTTGTACACTCAAGAAATGTATATCAAAACATACACATTTATGTTTGTACACTCAAGAAATGTACATAAAAACTTACACATTTTCATTGTATATACAAGAATTGTACATCAAAACATACACATTTTCATTGTATATACAAGAAGTGTACATCAAAACATACACATTTTCATTGTACATTCAAGAAATGTACATCAAAACATACACATTTTCATTGTATATACCAGAAATTTACATCAAAACATACACATTTTCATTGTACATTCAAGAAATGCACATCAAAACATACACATTTTGAGTGTACATTCAAGAAGTATACATCTAAACATACACATTTTCATTGTATATACCAGAAATGTACATCAAAACATACACATTTTCATTGTATATACCAGAAATGTACATCAAAACATACACATTTTCATTGTACATTCAAGAAATGTACATCAAAGCATACACATTTTCATTGTATATACAAGAAATGTACATCAAAACATACACATTTTCAGTGAACATTCAAGAAATGTACATCGTAGCACACATTTTCATCGTACACTCAAGAAATGTACATCAAAACATACACATTTTCATTGTACATTCAAGAAATGTACATCAAAACATACACATTTTCATTGTATATACCAAAAATGTACATCAAAACATACACATTTTCATTGTATATACAAGAAATGTACACCAAAACATACACATTTTCATTGCACATTCAAGAAATGTACATCAAAACATACACATTTTCATTGTACATTCAAGAAATATACATCAAAACATACACATTTTCATTGTACATTCAAGAAATGTACATCAAAACATACACATTTTCATTGTACATTCAAGAAATGTACATCAAAACATACACACTTTCAGTGTACATTCAAAAAATCTACATCTAAAACATACACATTTTGAGTGTACATTCAAGAAATATACATCAAAACATACACATTTTCATTGTATATACCAGAAATGTACATCAAAACATACACATTTTCATTGTACATTCAAGAAATGTACATCAAAACATACACATCTTCAGTGTACATTCAAGAAATATACATCAAAACATACACATTTTCAGGATACATTCAAGAAATATACATCAAAACATACACATTTTCATTGTATATACAAGAAATGTACATCAAAACATACACATTTTGAGCGTAAATTCAAGAAATATACATCAAAACATACACTTTTTCATTGTACAAACCAGAAATGTACATCAAAACATACACATTTTCAGTGTACATTCAAGAAATATACATCAAAACATACACATTTTCATTGTATATACCAGAAATGTACATCAAAACATACACATTTTCATTGTACATTCAAGAAATGTACATCAAAACATACACATTTTCAGGGTACATTCAAGCAATATACTTCAAAACATACACATTTTCAGGATACATTCAAGAAATATACATCAAAACATACACATTTTCATTGTACATTCAAGAAATGTACATCAAAACATACACATTTCCATTGTACACTCAAGAAATGTACATCAAAACTTACACATTTTGTTTGTACACTCAAGAAATGTATATCAAAACATACACATTTATGTTTGTACACTCAAGAAATGTACATAAAAACTTACACATTTTCATTGTATATACAAGAATTGTACATCAAAACATACACATTTTCATTGTATATACAAGAATTGTACATCACAACATACACATTTTCATTGTACATTCAAGAAATGTACATCAAAACATACACATTTTAATGGTATATACCAGAAATGTACATCAAAACATACACATTTTCATTGTACATTCAAGAAATGCACATCAAAACATACACATTTTGAGTGTACATTCAAGAAGTATACATCAAAACATACACATTTTCATTGTATATACCAGAAATGTACATCAAAAGAGAACCTTTTTCACTTTATATACCAGAAATGTACATCAAAACATACACATTTTCATTGTACATTCAAGAAATGTACATCAAAACATACACATTTTCATTGCACATTCAAGAAATATACATCAAAACATACACATTTTCAGTGTACATTCAAGAAATGTACACCAAAACATACACATTTTCATTGTATATACAAGAAATGTACACCAAAACATACACATTTTCATTGTACATTCAAGAAATGTATATCAAAACACACATTTTCAGTCTACATTCAAGAAATGTACATCAAAACATACTCATTTTCATTGTACATTCAAGAAATGTACATCAAAACATACTCATTTTCAGTGTACATTCAAGAAATGTACATCAAAATATACAAATTTTCAGTGTACAATCAAGAAATGTACATCTAAGACATACACACTTTGAGTGTACATTCAAGAAATATACATCAAAACATACACATTTTCATTGTATATACCAGAAATGTACATCAAAACATACACATTTTCATTGTACATTCAAGAAACGTACATCAAAACATACACATTTTCAGTGTACCTTCAAGAAATATACATCAAAACATACACATTTTCAGGGTACATTCAAGAAGTATACATCAAAACATACACATTCTCATTGTATATACAAGAAAGGGACATCAAAACATACACATTTTCATTGTACATTCAAGAAATGTACATCAAAACATACACATTTTGAGTGTACATTCAAGAAATATACATCAAAACATACACATTTTCATTGTATATACCAGAAATGTACATCAAAGCATACAAAATTTCATTGTACATTCAAGAAATGTACATCAAAACATACACATTTTGAGTGTACATTCAAGAAATATACATCAAAAGATACACATTTTCATTGTTCATACCAGAAATGTACATCAAAACATACACATTTTCAGTGTACATTCAAGAAATATACATCAAAACATACACATTTTCATTGTATATACCAGAAATGTACATCAAAACATACACATTTTCATTGTACATTCAAGAAATGTACATCAAAACATACACATTTTCAGGGTACACTCAAGAAGTATACATCAACACATACACATTTTCAGGATACATTCAAGAAATATACATCAAAACACACACATTTTCATTGTACATTCAAGAAATGTACATCAAAACATACACATTTCCATTGTACACTCAAGAAATGTACATCAAAACTTACACATTTTGTTTGTACACTCAAGAAATGTATATCAAAACATACACATTTATGTTTGTACACTCAAGAAATGTACATAAAAACTTACACATTTTCATTGTATATACAAGAATTGTACATCAAAACATACACATTTTCATTGTATATACAAGAAGTGTACATCAAAACATACACATTTTCATTGTACATTCAAGAAATGTACATCAAAACATACACATTTTCATTGTATATACCAGAAATTTACATCAAAACATACACATTTTCATTGTACATTCAAGAAATGCACATCAAAACATACACATTTTGAGTGTACATTCAAGAAGTATACATCTAAACATACACATTTTCATTGTATATACCAGAAATGTACATCAAAACATACACATTTTCATTGTATATACCAGAAATGTACATCAAAACATACACATTTTCATTGTACATTCAAGAAATTTACATCAAAACATACACATTTTCATTGCACATTCAAGAAATATACATCAAAACATACACATTTTCAGTGTACATTCAAGAAATGTACATCAAAACATACACATTTTCATTGTATATACCAGAAATGTACATCAAAATATACACATTTTCATTGTATATAGAAGAAATGTACACCAAAACATACACATTTTCATTGTATATACAAGAAATGTACACCAAAACATACACATTTTCATTGTACATTCAAGAAATGTATATCAAAACATACACATTTTCAGTGTACATTCAAGAAAGGTACATCAAAACATACACATTTTCATTGTACATTCAAGAAATGTACATTAAACATACTCATTTTCAGTGTACATTCAAGAAATGTACATCAAAACATACTCATTTTCAGTGTACATTCAAGAAATGTACATCAAAATATATACATTTTCAGTGTACAATCAAGAAATGTACATCTAAGACATACACATTTTGAGTGTACATTCAAGAAATATACATCAAAAGATACACATTGTCATTGTATATACCAGAAATGTACATCAAAACATACACATTTTCATTGTACATTCAAGAAGCGTACATCAAAATATACACATTTTCAGTGTACCTTCAAGAAATATACACCAAAACATACACATTTTCAGGGTACATTCAAGAAGTATACATCAAAACATACTCATTTCCATTGTATATACAAGAAAGGGACATCAAAACATACACATTTTCAGTGTACATTCAAGAAATATACATCAAAACATACACATTTTCATTGTATATACCAGAAATGTACATCAAAACATACACATTTTCATTGTACATTCAAGTAATGTACATCAAAACATACACATTTTCAGGGTACATTCAAGAAATATACATCAAAACATACACATTTTCAGGATACATTCAAGAAATATACATCAAAACATACACATTTTCATTGTACATTCAAGAAATGTACATCAAAACATACACATTTCCATTGTACACTCAAGAAATGTACATCAAAACTTACACATTTTGTTTGTACACTCAAGAAATGTATATCAAAACATACACATTTATGTTTGTACACTCAAGAAATGTACATAAAAACTTACACATTTTCATTGTATATACAAGAATTGTACATCAAAACATACACATTTTCATTGTATATACAAGAAATGTACATCAAAACATACACATTTTCATTGTACATTCAAGAAATGTACATCAATACATACACATTTTCATTGTATATACCAGAAATGTACATCAAAACATACAAATTTTCATTGTACATTCAAGAAATGCACATCAAAACATACACATTTTGAGTGTACATTCAAGAAGTATACATCAAAACATACACATTTTCATTGTATATACCAGAAATGTACATCAAAAGAGACACATTTTCATTGTATATACCAGAAATGTACATCAAAACATACACATTTTCATTGTACATTCAAGAAATGTACATCAAAACATACACATCTTCATTGCACATTCAAGAAATATACATCAAAACATACACATTTTCAGTGTACATTCAAGAAATGTACACCAAAACATACACATTTTCATTGTATACACAAGAAATGTACACCAAAACATACACATTTTCATTGTACATTCAAGAAATGTATATCAAAACATACACATTTTGAATGTACATTCAAGAAATATACATCAAAAGATACACATTTTCATTGTACATTCAAGAAATGTATATCAAGACATACACATTTTGAATGTACATTCAAGAAGTATACATCAAAACATACACATTTTCATTGTATATACCAGAAATGTACATCAAAAGAGACACTTTTTCATTGTGTATACCAGAAATGTACATCAAAACATACACATTTTCATTGTACATTCAAGAAGCGTACATCAAAATATACACTTTTTCAGTGTACCTTCAAGAAATATACATCAAAACCTACACATTTTCAGGGTACATTCAAGAAGTATACATCAAAACATACACATTTTCATTGTATATACAAGAAATGTATATCAAAACATACTCATTTTCAGTGTACATTCAAGAAATGTACATCAAAACATACACACTTTCAGTGTACATCCAAGAAATGTACATCAAAACATACACATTTTCATTGTACATTCAAGAAATGTACATCAAAACATACACATTTTCATTGTACACTCAAGAAATGTACATCAAAACATACACATTTTCATCGTACACTCAAGAAATGTACATCAAAACATACACATTTTCATTGTACATTCAAGAAATGTACATCAAAACATACACATTTTCAGTGTACATTCAAGAAATGTACATCTAAAACATACACATTTTGAGTGTACATTCAAGAAATATACATCAAAACATACACATTTTCATTGTATATACCAGAAATGTACATCAAAACATACACATTTTCATTGTACATTCAAGAAATGTACATCAAAACATACACATTTTCAGTGTACATTCAAGAAATATACATCAAAACATACACATTTTCAGGATACATTCAAGGAATATACATCAAAACATACACATTTTCATTGTATATACAAGAAATGTACATCAAAACACACACATTTTGAGTGTAAATTCCAGAAATATACATCAAAACATACACATTTTCATTGTACATACCAGATATGTACATCAAAACATACACATTTTCAGTGTACATTCAAGAAATATACGTCAAAACATACACATTTTCATTGTATATACCAGAAATGTACATCAAAACATACACATTTTCATTGTATATACCAGAAATGTACATCAAAACATACACATTTTGACTGTACACTGTAAAAATATACATATAAACATACACATTTTCATTGTATATACCAGAAATGCACATCAAGACATACATATTTTCATTGTATATACAAGAAATGTACATCAATACATACATATTTTCAGTGTACATTCAAGAAATGTACATCAAAACATACACACTTTCAGTGTACATTCAAAAAATCTACATCTAAAACATACACATTTTGAGTGTACATTCAAGAAATATACATCAAAACATACACATTTTCATTGTATATACCAGAAATGTACATCAAAACATACACATTTTCATTGTACATTCAAGAAATGTACATCAAAACATACACATCTTCAGTGTACATTCAAGAAATATACATCAAAACATACACATTTTCAGGATACATTCAAGAAATATACATCAAAACATACACATTTTCATTGTATATACAAGAAATGTACATCAAAACATACACATTTTGAGCGTAAATTCAAGAAATATACATCAAAACATACACTTTTTCATTGTACAAACCAGAAATGTACATCAAAACATACACATTTTCAGTGTACATTCAAGAAATATACATCAAAACATACACATTTTCATTGTATATACCAGAAATGTACATCAAAACATACACATTTTCATTGTACATTCAAGAAATGTACATCAAAACATACACATTTTCAGGGTACATTCAAGCAATATACTTCAAAACATACACATTTTCAGGATACATTCAAGAAATATACATCAAAACATACACATTTTCATTGTACATTCAAGAAATGTACATCAAAACATACACATTTCCATTGTACACTCAAGAAATGTACATCAAAACTTACACATTTTGTTTGTACACTCAAGAAATGTATATCAAAACATACACATTTATGTTTGTACACTCAAGAAATGTACATAAAAACTTACACATTTTCATTGTATATACAAGAATTGTACATCAAAACATACACATTTTCATTGTATATACAAGAATTGTACATCAAAACATACACATTTTCATTGTACATTCAAGAAATGTACATCAAAACATACACATTTTAATGGTATATACCAGAAATGTACATCAAAACATACACATTTTCATTGTACATTCAAGAAATGCACATCAAAACATACACATTTTGAGTGTACATTCAAGAAGTATACATCAAAACATACACATTTTCATTGTATATACCAGAAATGTACATCAAAAGAGAACCTTTTTCACTTTATATACCAGAAATGTACATCAAAACATACACATTTTCATTGTACATTCAAGAAATGTACATCAAAACATACACATTTTCATTGCACATTCAAGAAATATACATCAAAACATACACATTTTCAGTGTACATTCAAGAAATGTACACCAAAACATACACATTTTCATTGTATATACAAGAAATGTACACCAAAACATACACATTTTCATTGTACATTCAAGAAATGTATATCAAAACACACATTTTCAGTGTACATTCAAGAAATGTACATCAAAACATACTCATTTTCATTGTACATTCAAGAAATGTACATCAAAACATACTCATTTTCAGTGTACATTCAAGAAATGTACATCAAAATATACAAATTTTCAGTGTACAATCAAGAAATGTACATCTAAGACATACACACTTTGAGTGTACATTCAAGAAATATACATCAAAACATACACATTTTCATTGTATATACCAGAAATGTACATCAAAACATACACATTTTCATTGTACATTCAAGAAACGTACATCAAAACATACACATTTTCAGTGTACCTTCAAGAAATATACATCAAAACATACACATTTTCAGGGTACATTCAAGAAGTATACATCAAAACATACACATTCTCATTGTATATACAAGAAAGGGACATCAAAACATACACATTTTCATTGTACATTCAAGAAATGTACATCAAAACATACACATTTTGAGTGTACATTCAAGAAATATACATCAAAACATACACATTTTCATTGTATATACCAGAAATGTACATCAAAGCATACAAAATTTCATTGTACATTCAAGAAATGTACATCAAAACATACACATTTTGAGTGTACATTCAAGAAATATACATCAAAAGATACACATTTTCATTGTTCATACCAGAAATGTACATCAAAACATACACATTTTCAGTGTACATTCAAGAAATATACATCAAAACATACACATTTTCATTGTATATACCAGAAATGTACATCAAAACATACACATTTTCATTGTACATTCAAGAAATGTACATCAAAACATACACATTTTCAGGGTACACTCAAGAAGTATACATCAAAACATACACATTTTCAGGATACATTCAAGAAATATACATCAAAACACACACATTTTCATTGTACATTCAAGAAATGTACATCAAAACATACACATTTCCATTGTACACTCAAGAAATGTACATCAAAACTTACACATTTGTTTGTACACTCAAGAAATGTATATCAAAACATACACATTTATGTTTGTACACTCAAGAAATGTACATAAAAACTTACACATTTTCATTGTATATACAAGAATTGTACATCAAAACATACACATTTTCATTGTATATACAAGAAGTGTACATCAAAACATACACATTTTCATTGTACATTCAAGAAATGTACATCAAAACATACACATTTTCATTGTATATACCAGAAATTTACATCAAAACATACACATTTTCATTGTACATTCAAGAAATGCACATCAAAACATACACATTTTGAGTGTACATTCAAGAAGTATACATCTAAACATACACATTTTCATTGTATATACCAGAAATGTACATCAAAACATACACATTTTCATTGTATATACCAGAAATGTACATCAAAACATACACATTTTCATTGTACATTCAAGAAATGTACATCAAAACATACACATTTTCATTGCACATTCAAGAAATATACATCAAAACATACACATTTTCAGTGTACATTCAAGAAATGTACATCAAAACATACACATTTTCATTGTATATACCAGAAATGTACATCAAAACATACACATTTTCATTGTATATAGAAGAAATGTACACCAAAACATACACATTTTCATTGTATATACAAGAAATGTACACCAAAACATACACATTTTCATTGTACATTCAAGAAATGTATATCAAAACATACACATTTTCAGTGTACATTCAAGAAAGGTACATCAAAACATACACATTTTCATTGTACATTCAAGAAATGTACATTAAACATACTCATTTTCAGTGTACATTCAAGAAATGTACATCAAAACATACTCATTTTCAGTGTACATTCAAGAAATGTACATCAAAATATACACATTTTCAGTGTACAATCAAGAAATGTACATCTAAGACATACACATTTTGAGTGTACATTCAAGAAATATACATCAAAAGATACACATTGTCATTGTATATACCAGAAATGTACATCAAAACATACACATTTTCATTGTACATTCAAGAAGCGTACATCAAAATATACACATTTTCAGTGTACCTTCAAGAAATATACATCAAAACATACACATTTTCAGGGTACATTCAAGAAATGCACATCAAAACATACACATTTTGAGTGTACATTCAAGAAGTATACATCTAAACATACACATTTTCATTGTATATACCAGAAATGTACATCAAAACATACACATTTTCATTGTATATACCAGAAATGTACATCAAAACATACACATTTTCATTGTACATTCAAGAAATGTACATCAAAACATACACATTTTCATTGTATATACAAGAAATGTACATCAAAACATACACATTTTCAGTGAACATTCAAGAAATGTACATCGTAGCACACATTTTCATCGTACGCTCAAGAAATGTACATCAAAACATACACATTTTCATTGTACATTCAAGAAATGTACATCAAAACATACACATTTTCATTGTATATACCAAAAATGTACATCAAAACATACACATTTTCATTGTATATACAAGAAATGTACACCAAAACATACACATTTTCATTGCACATTCAAGAAATGTACATCCAAACATACACATTTTCATTGTACATTCAAGAAATATACATCAAAACATACACATTTTCATTGTACATTCAAGAAATGTACATCAAAACATACACATTTTCATTGTACATTCAAGAAATGTACATCAAAACATACACACTTTCAGTGTACATTCAAAAAATCTACATCTAAAACATACACATTTTGAGTGTACATTCAAGAAATATACATCAAAACATACACATTTTCATTGTATATACCAGAAATGTACATCAAAACATACACATTTTCATTGTACATTCAAGAAATGTACATCAAAACATACACATCTTCAGTGTACATTCAAGAAATATACATCAAAACATACACATTTTCAGGATACATTCAAGAAATATACATCAAAACATACACATTTTCATTGTATATACAAGAAATGTACATCAAAACATACACATTTTGAGCGTAAATCAAGAAATATACATCAAAACATACACATTTTCATTGTACAAACCAGAAATGTACATCATAACATACACATTTTCAGTGTACATTCAAGAAATATACATCAAAAACATACACATTTTCATTGTATATACCAGAAATGTACATCAAAACATACACATTTTCATTGTACATTCAAGAAATGTACATCAAAACATACACATTTTCAGGGTACATTCAAGCAATTATACTTCAAAACATACACATTTTCAGGATACATTCAAGAAATATACATCAAAACATACACATTTTCATTGTACATTCAAGAAATGTACATCAAAACATACACATTTCCATTGTACACTCAAGAAATGTACATCAAAAGTTACACATTTTGTTTGTACACTCAAGAAATGTATATCAAAACATACACATTTATGTTTGTACACTCAAGAAATGTACATAAAAACTTACACATTTTCATTATATATACAAGAATTGTACATCAAAACATACACATTTTCATTGTATATACAAGAATTGTACATCAAAACATACACATTTTCATTGTACATTCAAGAAATGTACATCAAATCATACACATTTTAATGGTATATACCAGAAATGTACATCAAAACATACACATTTTCATTGTACATTCAAGAAATGCACAACAAAACATACACATTTTGAGTGTACATTCAAGAAGTATTCATCAAAACATACACATTTTCATTGTATATACCAGAAATGTACATCAAAAGAGAACCTTTTTCACTTTATATACCAGAAATGTACATCAAAACATACACATTTTCATTGTACATTCAAGAAATGTACATCAAAACATACACATTTTCATTAAACATTCAAGAAATATACATCAAAACATACACATTTTCAGTGTACATTCAAGAAATGTACACCAAAACATACACATTTTCATTGTATATACAAGAAATGTACACCAAAACATACACATTTTCATTGTACATTCAAGAAATGTATATCAAAACACACATTTTCAGTGTACATTCAAGAAATGTACATCAAAACATACTCATTTTCATTGTACATTCAAGAAATGTACATCAAAACATACTCATTTTCAGTGTACATTCAAGAAATGTACATCAAAATATACACATTTTCAGTGTACAATCAAGAAATGTACATCTAAGACATACACACTTTGAGTGTACATTCAAGAACTATACATCAAAACATACACATTTTCATTGTATATACCAGAAATGTACATCAAAACATACACATTTTCATTGTACATTCAAGAAACGTACATCAAAACATACACATTTTCAGTGTACCTTCAAGAAATATACATCAAAACATACACATTTTCAGGGTACATTCAAGAAGTATACATCAAAACATACACATTCTCATTGTATATACAAGAAAGGGACATCAAAACATACACATTTTCATTGTACATTCAAGAAATGTACATCAAAACATACACATTTAGAGTGTACATTCAAGAAATATACATCAAAACATACACATTTTCATTGTATATACCAGAAATGTACATCAAAGCATACAAAATTTCATTGTACATTCAAGAAATGTACATCAAAACATACACATTTTGAGTGTACATTCAAGAAATATACATCAAAAGATACACATTTTCATTGTTCATACCAGAAATGTACATCAAAACATACACATTTTCAGTGTACATTCAAGAAATATACATCAAAACATACACATTTTCATTGTATATACCAGAAATGTACATCAAAACATACACATTTTCATTGTACATTCAAGAAATGTACATCAAAACATACACATTTTCAGGGTACACTCAAGAAGTATACATCAAAACATACACATTTTCAGGATACATTCAAGAAATATACATCAAAACACACACATTTTCATTGTACATTCAAGAAATGTACATCAAAACATACACATTTCCATTGTACACTCAAGAAATGTACATCAAAACTTACACATTTTGTTTGTACACTCAAGAAATGTATATCAAAACATACACATTTATGTTTGTACACTCAAGAAATGTACATAAAAACTTACACATTTTCATTGTATATACAAGAATTGTACATCAAAACATACACATTTTCATTGTATATACAAGAAGTGTACATCAAAACATACACATTTTCATTGTACATTCAAGAAATGTACATCAAAACATACACATTTTCATTGTATATACCAGAAATTTACATCAAAACATACACATTTTCATTGTACATTCAAGAAATGCACATCAAAACATACACATTTTGAGTGTACATTCAAGAAGTATACATCTAAACATACACATTTTCATTGTATATACCAGAAATGTACATCAAAACATACACATTTTCATTGTATATACCAGAAATGTACATCAAAACATACACATTTTCATTGTACATTCAAGAAATGTACATCAAAGCATACACATTTTCATTGTATATACAAGAAATGTACATCAAAACATACACATTTTCAGTGAACATTCAAGAAATGTACATCGTAGCACACATTTTCATCGTACACTCAAGAAATGTACATCAAAACATACACATTTTCATTGTACATTCAAGAAATGTACATCAAAACATACACATTTTCATTGTATATACCAAAAATGTACATCAAAACATACACATTTTCATTGTATATACAAGAAATGTACACCAAAACATACACATTTTCATTGCACATTCAAGAAATGTACATCAAAACATACACATTTTCATTGTACATTCAAGAAATATACATCAAAACATACACATTTTCATTGTACATTCAAGAAATGTACATCAAAACATACACATTTTCATTGTACATTCAAGAAATGTACATCAAAACATACACACTTTCAGTGTACATTCAAAAAATCTACATCTAAAACATACACATTTTGAGTGTACATTCAAGAAATATACATCAAAACATACACATTTTCATTGTATATACCAGAAATGTACATCAAAACATACACATTTTCATTGTACATTCAAGAAATGTACATCAAAACATACACATCTTCAGTGTACATTCAAGAAATATACATCAAAACATACACATTTTCAGGATACATTCAAGAAATATACATCAAAACATACACATTTTCATTGTATATACAAGAAATGTACATCAAAACATACACATTTTGAGCGTAAATTCAAGAAATATACATCAAAACATACACTTTTTCATTGTACAAACCAGAAATGTACATCAAAACATACACATTTTCAGTGTACATTCAAGAAATATACATCAAAACATACACATTTTCATTGTATATACCAGAAATGTACATCAAAACATACACATTTTCATTGTACATTCAAGAAATGTACATCAAAACATACACATTTTCAGGGTACATTCAAGCAATATACTTCAAAACATACACATTTTCAGGATACATTCAAGAAATATACATCAAAACATACACATTTTCATTGTACATTCAAGAAATGTACATCAAAACATACACATTTCCATTGTACACTCAAGAAATGTACATCAAAACTTACACATTTTGTTTGTACACTCAAGAAATGTATATCAAAACATACACATTTATGTTTGTACACTCAAGAAATGTACATAAAAACTTACACATTTTCATTGTATATACAAGAATTGTACATCAAAACATACACATTTTCATTGTATATACAAGAATTGTACATCACAACATACACATTTTCATTGTACATTCAAGAAATGTACATCAAAACATACACATTTTAATGGTATATACCAGAAATGTACATCAAAACATACACATTTTCATTGTACATTCAAGAAATGCACATCAAAACATACACATTTTGAGTGTACATTCAAGAAGTATACATCAAAACATACACATTTTCATTGTATATACCAGAAATGTACATCAAAAGAGAACCTTTTTCACTTTATATACCAGAAATGTACATCAAAACATACACATTTTCATTGTACATTCAAGAAATGTACATCAAAACATACACATTTTCATTGCACATTCAAGAAATATACATCAAAACATACACATTTTCAGTGTACATTCAAGAAATGTACACCAAAACATACACATTTTCATTGTATATACAAGAAATGTACACCAAAACATACACATTTTCATTGTACATTCAAGAAATGTATATCAAAACACACATTTTCAGTCTACATTCAAGAAATGTACATCAAAACATACTCATTTTCATTGTACATTCAAGAAATGTACATCAAAACATACTCATTTTCAGTGTACATTCAAGAAATGTACATCAAAATATACAAATTTTCAGTGTACAATCAAGAAATGTACATCTAAGACATACACACTTTGAGTGTACATTCAAGAAATATACATCAAAACATACACATTTTCATTGTATATACCAGAAATGTACATCAAAACATACACATTTTCATTGTACATTCAAGAAACGTACATCAAAACATACACATTTTCAGTGTACCTTCAAGAAATATACATCAAAACATACACATTTTCAGGGTACATTCAAGAAGTATACATCAAAACATACACATTCTCATTGTATATACAAGAAAGGGACATCAAAACATACACATTTTCATTGTACATTCAAGAAATGTACATCAAAACATACACATTTTGAGTGTACATTCAAGAAATATACATCAAAACATACACATTTTCATTGTATATACCAGAAATGTACATCAAAGCATACAAAATTTCATTGTACATTCAAGAAATGTACATCAAAACATACACATTTTGAGTGTACATTCAAGAAATATACATCAAAAGATACACATTTTCATTGTTCATACCAGAAATGTACATCAAAACATACACATTTTCAATGTACATTCAAGAAATATACATCAAAACATACACATTTTCATTGTATATACCAAAAAAGTACATCAAAACATACACATTTTCATTGTACATTCAAGAAATGTACATCAAAACATACACATTTTCAGGGTACACTCAAGAAGTATACATCAACACATACACATTTTCAGGATACATTCAAGAAATATACATCAAAACACACACATTTTCATTGTACATTCAAGAAATGTACATCAAAACATACACATTTCCATTGTACACTCAAGAAATGTACATCAAAACTTACACATTTTGTTTGTACACTCAAGAAATGTATATCAAAACATACACATTTATGTTTGTACACTCAAGAAATGTACATAAAAACTTACACATTTTCATTGTATATACAAGAATTGTACATCAAAACATACACATTTTCATTGTATATACAAGAAGTGTACATCAAAACATACACATTTTCATTGTACATTCAAGAAATGTACATCAAAACATACACATTTTCATTGTATATACCAGAAATTTACATCAAAACATACACATTTTCATTGTACATTCAAGAAATGCACATCAAAACATACACATTTTGAGTGTACATTCAAGAAGTATACATCTAAACATACACATTTTCATTGTATATACCAGAAATGTACATCAAAACATACACATTTTCATTGTATATACCAGAAATGTACATCAAAACATACACATTTTCATTGTACATTCAAGAAATTTACATCAAAACATACACATTTTCATTGCACATTCAAGAAATATACATCAAAACATACACATTTTCAGTGTACATTCAAGAAATGTACATCAAAACATACACATTTTCATTGTATATACCAGAAATGTACATCAAAATATACACATTTTCATTGTATATAGAAGAAATGTACACCAAAACATACACATTTTCATTGTATATACAAGAAATGTACACCAAAACATACACATTTTCATTGTACATTCAAGAAATGTATATCAAAACATACACATTTTCAGTGTACATTCAAGAAAGGTACATCAAAACATACACATTTTCATTGTACATTCAAGAAATGTACATTAAACATACTCATTTTCAGTGTACATTCAAGAAATGTACATCAAAACATACTCATTTTCAGTGTACATTCAAGAAATGTACATCAAAATATATACATTTTCAGTGTACAATCAAGAAATGTACATCTAAGACATACACATTTTGAGTGTACATTCAAGAAATATACATCAAAAGATACACATTGTCATTGTATATACCAGAAATGTACATCAAAACATACACATTTTCATTGTACATTCAAGAAGCGTACATCAAAATATACACATTTTCAGTGTACCTTCAAGAAATATACATCAAAACATACACATTTTCAGGGTACATTCAAGAAGTATACATCAAAACATACTCATTTCCATTGTATATACAAGAAAGGGACATCAAAACATACACATTTTCAGTGTACATTCAAGAAATATACATCAAAACATACACATTTTCATTGTATATACCAGAAATGTACATCAAAACATACACATTTTCATTGTACATTCAAGTAATGTACATCAAAACATACACATTTTCAGGGTACATTCAAGAAATATACATCAAAACATACACATTTTCAGGATACATTCAAGAAATATACATCAAAACATACACATTTTCATTGTACATTCAAGAAATGTACATCAAAACATACACATTTCCATTGTACACTCAAGAAATGTACATCAAAACTTACACATTTTGTTTGTACACTCAAGAAATGTATATCAAAACATACACATTTATGTTTGTACACTCAAGAAATGTACATAAAAACTTACACATTTTCATTGTATATACAAGAATTGTACATCAAAACATACACATTTTCATTGTATATACAAGAAATGTACATCAAAACATACACATTTTCATTGTACATTCAAGAAATGTACATCAATACATACACATTTTCATTGTATATACCAGAAATGTACATCAAAACATACAAATTTTCATTGTACATTCAAGAAATGCACATCAAAACATACACATTTTGAGTGTACATTCAAGAAGTATACATCAAAACATACACATTTTCATTGTATATACCAGAAATGTACATCAAAAGAGACACATTTTCATTGTATATACCAGAAATGTACATCAAAACATACACATTTTCATTGTACATTCAAGAAATGTACATCAAAACATACACATCTTCATTGCACATTCAAGAAATATACATCAAAACATACACATTTTCAGTGTACATTCAAGAAATGTACACCAAAACATACACATTTTCATTGTATACACAAGAAATGTACACCAAAACATACACATTTTCATTGTACATTCAAGAAATGTATATCAAAACATACACATTTTGAATGTACATTCAAGAAATATACATCAAAAGATACACATTTTCATTGTACATTCAAGAAATGTATATCAAGACATACACATTTTGAATGTACATTCAAGAAGTATACATCAAAACATACACATTTTCATTGTATATACCAGAAATGTACATCAAAAGAGACACTTTTTCATTGTGTATACCAGAAATGTACATCAAAACATACACATTTTCATTGTACATTCAAGAAGCGTACATCAAAATATACACTTTTTCAGTGTACCTTCAAGAAATATACATCAAAACCTACACATTTTCAGGGTACATTCAAGAAGTATACATCAAAACATACACATTTTCATTGTATATACAAGAAATGTATATCAAAACATACTCATTTTCAGTGTACATTCAAGAAATGTACATCAAAACATACACACTTTCAGTGTACATCCAAGAAATGTACATCAAAACATACACATTTTCATTGTACATTCAAGAAATGTACATCAAAACATACACATTTTCATTGTACACTCAAGAAATGTACATCAAAACATACACATTTTCATCGTACACTCAAGAAATGTACATCAAAACATACACATTTTCATTGTACATTCAAGAAATGTACATCAAAACATACACATTTTCAGTGTACATTCAAGAAATGTACATCTAAAACATACACATTTTGAGTGTACATTCAAGAAATATACATCAAAACATACACATTTTCATTGTATATACCAGAAATGTACATCAAAACATACACATTTTCATTGTACATTCAAGAAATGTACATCAAAACATACACATTTTCAGTGTACATTCAAGAAATATACATCAAAACATACACATTTTCAGGATACATTCAAGGAATATACATCAAAACATACACATTTTCATTGTATATACAAGAAATGTACATCAAAACACACACATTTTGAGTGTAAATTTCAGAAATATACATCAAAACATACACATTTTCATTGTACATACCAGATATGTACATCAAAACATACACATTTTCAGTGTACATTCAAGAAATATACGTCAAAACATACACATTTTCATTGTATATACCAGAAATGTACATCAAAACATACACATTTTCATTGTATATACCAGAAATGTACATCAAAACATACACATTTTGACTGTACACTGTAAAAATATACATATAAACATACACATTTTCATTGTATATACCAGAAATGCACATCAAGACATACATATTTTCATTGTATATACAAGAAATGTACATCAATACATATATATTTTCAGTGTACATTCAAGAAATGTACATCAAAACATACACACTTTCAGTGTACATTCAAAAAATCTACATCTAAAACATACACATTTTGAGTGTACATTCAAGAAATATACATCAAAACATACACATTTTCATTGTATATACCAGAAATGTACATCAAAACATACACATTTTCATTGTACATTCAAGAAATGTACATCAAAACATACACATCTTCAGTGTACATTCAAGAAATATACATCAAAACATACACATTTTCAGGATACATTCAAGAAATATACATCAAAACATACACATTTTCATTGTATATACAAGAAATGTACATCAAAACATACACATTTTGAGCGTAAATTCAAGAAATATACATCAAAACATACACTTTTTCATTGTACAAACCAGAAATGTACATCAAAACATACACATTTTCAGTGTACATTCAAGAAATATACATCAAAACATACACATTTTCATTGTATATACCAGAAATGTACATCAAAACATACACATTTTCATTGTACATTCAAGAAATGTACATCAAAACATACACATTTTCAGGGTACATTCAAGCAATATACTTCAAAACATACACATTTTCAGGATACATTCAAGAAATATACATCAAAACATACACATTTTCATTGTACATTCAAGAAATGTACATCAAAACATACACATTTCCATTGTACACTCAAGAAATGTACATCAAAACTTACACATTTTGTTTGTACACTCAAGAAATGTATATCAAAACATACACATTTATGTTTGTACACTCAAGAAATGTACATAAAAACTTACACATTTTCATTGTATATACAAGAATTGTACATCAAAACATACACATTTTCATTGTATATACAAGAATTGTACATCAAAACATACACATTTTCATTGTACATTCAAGAAATGTACATCAAAACATACACATTTTAATGGTATATACCAGAAATGTACATCAAAACATACACATTTTCATTGTACATTCAAGAAATGCACATCAAAACATACACATTTTGAGTGTACATTCAAGAAGTATACATCAAAACATACACATTTTCATTGTATATACCAGAAATGTACATCAAAAGAGAACCTTTTTCACTTTATATACCAGAAATGTACATCAAAACATACACATTTTCATTGTACATTCAAGAAATGTACATCAAAACATACACATTTTCATTGCACATTCAAGAAATATACATCAAAACATACACATTTTCAGTGTACATTCAAGAAATGTACACCAAAACATACACATTTTCATTGTATATACAAGAAATGTACACCAAAACATACACATTTTCATTGTACATTCAAGAAATGTATATCAAAACACACATTTTCAGTGTACATTCAAGAAATGTACATCAAAACATACTCATTTTCATTGTACATTCAAGAAATGTACATCAAAACATACTCATTTTCAGTGTACATTCAAGAAATGTACATCAAAATATACAAATTTTCAGTGTACAATCAAGAAATGTACATCTAAGACATACACACTTTGAGTGTACATTCAAGAAATATACATCAAAACATACACATTTTCATTGTATATACCAGAAATGTACATCAAAACATACACATTTTCATTGTACATTCAAGAAACGTACATCAAAACATACACATTTTCAGTGTACCTTCAAGAAATATACATCAAAACATACACATTTTCAGGGTACATTCAAGAAGTATACATCAAAACATACACATTCTCATTGTATATACAAGAAAGGGACATCAAAACATACACATTTTCATTGTACATTCAAGAAATGTACATCAAAACATACACATTTTGAGTGTACATTCAAGAAATATACATCAAAACATACACATTTTCATTGTATATACCAGAAATGTACATCAAAGCATACAAAATTTCATTGTACATTCAAGAAATGTACATCAAAACATACACATTTTGAGTGTACATTCAAGAAATATACATCAAAAGATACACATTTTCATTGTTCATACCAGAAATGTACATCAAAACATACACATTTTCAGTGTACATTCAAGAAATATACATCAAAACATACACATTTTCATTGTATATACCAGAAATGTGCATCAAAACATACACATTTTCATTGTACATTCAAGAAATGTACATCAAAACATACACATTTTCAGGGTACACTCAAGAAGTATACATCAAAACATACACATTTTCAGGATACATTCAAGAAATATACATCAAAACACACACATTTTCATTGTACATTCAAGAAATGTACATCAAAACATACACATTTCCATTGTACACTCAAGAAATGTACATCAAAACTTACACATTTGTTTGTACACTCAAGAAATGTATATCAAAACATACACATTTATGTTTGTACACTCAAGAAATGTACATAAAAACTTACACATTTTCATTGTATATACAAGAATTGTACATCAAAACATACACATTTTCATTGTATATACAAGAAGTGTACATCAAAACATACACATTTTCATTGTACATTCAAGAAATGTACATCAAAACATACACATTTTCATTGTATATACCAGAAATTTACATCAAAACATACACATTTTCATTGTACATTCAAGAAATGCACATCAAAACATACACATTTTGAGTGTACATTCAAGAAGTATACATCTAAACATACACATTTTCATTGTATATACCAGAAATGTACATCAAAACATACACATTTTCATTGTATATACCAGAAATGTACATCAAAACATACACATTTTCATTGTACATTCAAGAAATGTACATCAAAACATACACATTTTCATTGCACATTCAAGAAATATACATCAAAACATACACATTTTCAGTGTACATTCAAGAAATGTACATCAAAACATACACATTTTCATTGTATATACCAGAAATGTACATCAAAACATACACATTTTCATTGTATATAGAAGAAATGTACACCAAAACATACACATTTTCATTGTATATACAAGAAATGTACACCAAAACATACACATTTTCATTGTACATTCAAGAAATGTATATCAAAACATACACATTTTCAGTGTACATTCAAGAAAGGTACATCAAAACATACACATTTTCATTGTACATTCAAGAAATGTACATTAAACATACTCATTTTCAGTGTACATTCAAGAAATGTACATCAAAACATACTCATTTTCAGTGTACATTCAAGAAATGTACATCAAAATATACACATTTTCAGTGTACAATCAAGAAATGTACATCTAAGACATACACATTTTGAGTGTACATTCAAGAAATATACATCAAAAGATACACATTGTCATTGTATATACCAGAAATGTACATCAAAACATACACATTTTCATTGTACATTCAAGAAGCGTACATCAAAATATACACATTTTCAGTGTACCTTCAAGAAATATACATCAAAACATACACATTTTCAGGGTACATTCAAGAAGTATACATCAAAACATACTCATTTCCATTGTATATACAAGAAAGGGACATCAAAACATACACATTTTCAGTGTACATTCAAGAAATATACATCAAAACATACACATTTTCATTGTATATACCAGAAATGTACATCAAAACATACACATTTTCATTGTACATTCAAGAAATGTACATCAAAACATACACATTTTCAGGGTACATTCAAGAAATATACATCAAAACATACACATTTTCAGGATACATTCAAGAAATATACATCAAAACATACACATTTTCATTGTACATTCAAGAAATGTACATCAAAACATACACATTTCCATTGTACACTCAAGAAATGTACATCAAAACTTACACATTTTGTTTGTACACTCAAGAAATGTATATCAAAACATACACATTTATGTTTGTACACTCAAGAAATGTACATAAAAACTTACACATTTTCATTGTATATACAAGAATTGTACATCAAAACATACACATTTTCATTGTATATACAAGAAATGTACATCAAAACATACACATTTTCATTGTACATTCAAGAAATGTACATCAATACATACACATTTTCATTGTATATACCAGAAATGTACATCAAAACATACAAATTTTCATTGTACATTCAAGAAATGCACATCAAAACATACACATTTTGAGTGTACATTCAAGAAGTATACATCAAAACATACACATTTTCATTGTATATACCAGAAATGTACATCAAAAGAGACACATTTTCATTGTATATACCAGAAATGTACATCAAAACATACACATTTTCATTGTACATTCAAGAAATGTACATCAAAACATACACATCTTCATTGCACATTCAAGAAATATACATCAAAACATACACATTTTCAGTGTACATTCAAGAAATGTACACCAAAACATACACATTTTCATTGTATACACAAGAAATGTACACCAAAACATACACATTTTCATTGTACATTCAAGAAATGTATATCAAAACATACACATTTTGAATGTACATTCAAGAAATATACATCAAAAGATACACATTTTCATTGTACATTCAAGAAATGTATATCAAGACATACACATTTTGAATGTACATTCAAGAAGTATACATCAAAACATACACATTTTCATTGTATATACCAGAAATGTACATCAAAAGAGACACATTTTCATTGTGTATACCAGAAATGTACATCAAAACATACACATTTTCATTGTACATTCAAGAAGCGTACATCAAAATATACACTTTTTCAGTGTACCTTCAAGAAATATACATCAAAACCTACACATTTTCAGGGTACATTCAAGAAGTATACATCAAAACATACACATTTTCATTGTATATACAAGAAATGTATATCAACACATACTCATTTTCAGTGTACATTCAAGAAATGTACATCAAAACATACACACTTTCAGTGTACATCCAAGAAATGTACATCAAAACATACACATTTTCATTGTACATTCAAGAAATGTACATCAAAACATACACATTTTCATTGTACACTCAAGAAATGTACATCAAAACATACACATTTTCATCGTACACTCAAGAAATGTACATCAAAACATACACATTTTCATTGTACATTCACGAATTGTACATCAAAACATACACATTTTCAGTGTACATTCAAGAAATGTACATCTAAAACATACACATTTTGAGTGTACATTCAAGAAATATACATCAAAACATACACATTTTCATTGTATATACCAGAAATGTACATCAAAACATACACATTTTCATTGTACATTCAAGAAATGTACATCAAAACATACACATTTTCAGTGTACATTCAAGAAATATACATCAAAACATACACATTTTCAGGATACATTCAAGGAATATACATCAAAACATACACATTTTCGTTGTATATACAAGAAATGTACATCAAAACATACACATTTTGAGTGTAAATTCCAGAAATATACATCAAAACATACACATTTTCATTGTACATACCAGATATGTACATCAAAACATACACATTTTCAGTGTACATTCAAGAAATATACGTCAAAACATACACATTTTCATTGTATATACCAGAAATGTACATCAAAACATACACATTTTCATTGTATATACCAGAAATGTACATCAAAACATACACATTTTGACTGTACACTGTAAAAATATACATATAAACATACACATTTTCATTGTATATACCAGAAATGCACATCAAGACATACATATTTTCATTGTATATACAAGAAATGTACATCAAAACATACATATTTTCAGTGTACATTCAAGAAATGTACATCAAAACATACACATTTTCAGTGTACATTCAAGAAATGTACATCAAAACATACACATTTTCATTGTACATTCAAGAAATGTACATCAAAACATATACAATTTGATTGAATATACAAGAAATGTATATCAAAACACACACATTTTCAGTGTACATTCAAGAAATGTACATCAAAACATACACATTTTCATTGTATATACAAGAAATGGACATCAAAACATACACATTTTGAGTGTACATTCAAGAAATATACATCAAAACATACACATTTTCATTCTATATACCAGAAATGTACATCAAAACACACACATTTTCATTGTACATTCAAGAAATGTACATCAAAACATACACGTTTTGAGTGTACATTCAAGAAATATACATTAAAGCATACACATCTTCATTGTATATACCAGAAATGTACATCAAAGCATACACATTTTCATTGTACATTCAAGAAATGTACATAAAAAACGAGACATTTTCATTGTATATTCAAGAAATGTACATCAAAAAATACACATTTTCATTGTATATACCAGAAATGTACATCAAAACATACACATTTTCATTGTACATTCAAGAAATGTACATCAAAACATACACATTTCCATTGTATACTCAAGAAATGTACATCAAAACATACACATTTTCATTGTATATACCAGAAATGTACATCAAAACATACACATTTTCAATGTACATTCAAGAAATGTACATCAAAACATACACATTTTCAGGGTACACTCAAGAAGTATACATCAAAACACACATTTTCAGGATACATTCAAGAAATATACATCAAAACATACACATTTTCATTGTACATTCAAGAAATGTACATCAAAACATACACATTTCCATTGTACACTCAAGAAATGTACATCAAAACTTACACATTTTGTTTGTACACTCAAGAAATGTATATCAAAACATACACATTTATGTTTGTACACTCAAGAAATGTACATAAAAACTTACACATTTTCATTGTATATACAAGAATTGTACATCAAAACATACACATTTTCATTGTATATACAAGAAGTGTACATCAAAACATACACATTTTCATTGTACATTCAAGAAATGTACATCAAAACATACACATTTTCATTGTATATACCAGAAATGTACATCAAAACATACACATTTTCATTGTACATTCAAGAAATGCACATCAAAACATACACATTTTGAGTGTACATTCAAGAAGTATACATCAAAACATACACATTTTCATTGTATATACCAGAAACGTACATCAAAACATACACATTTTCATTGTATATACCAGAAATGTACATCAAAACATACACATTTTCATTGTACATTCAAGAAATGTATATCAAAACATACACATTTTCATTGCACATTCAAGAAATATACATCAAAACATACACATTTTCAGTGTACATTCAAGAAATGTACATCAAAGCATACACATTTTCATTGTATATACCAGAAATGTACATCAAAACATACACATTTTCATTGTATATAGAAGAAATGTACACCAAAACATACACATTTTCATTGTATATACAAGAAATGTACACCAAAACATACACATTTTCATTGTACATTTAAGAAATGTATATCAAAACATACACATTTTCAGTGTACATTCAAGAAAGGTACATCAAAACATACACATTTTCATTGTACATTCAAGAAATGTACATCAAAACATACTCATTTTCAGTGTACATTCAAGAAATGTACATCAAAACATACTCATTTTCAGTGTACATTCAAGAAATGTACATCAAAATATACACATTTTCAGTGTACAATCAAGAAATGTACATCTAAGACATACACATTTTGAGTGTACATTCAAGAAATATACATCAAAAGATACACATTTTCATTGTATATACCAGAAATGTACATCAAAGCATACACATTTTCATTGTACATTCAAGAAGCGAACATCAAAATATACACATTTTCAGTGTACCTTCAAGAAATATACATCAAAACATACACATTTTCAGGGTACATTCAAGAATTATACATCAAAACATACACATTTTCATTGTATATACAAGAAAGGGACATCAAAACATACACATTTTCAGTGTACATTCAAGAAATATACATCAAAACATACACATTTTCATTGTATATACCAGAAATGTACATCAAAACATACACATTTTCATTGTACATTCAAGAAATGTACATCAAAACATACACATTTTCAGGGTACATTCAAGAAATATACATCAAAACATACACATTTTCAGGATACATTCAAGAAATATACATCAAAACATACACATTTTCATTGTACATTCAAGAAATGTACATCAAAACATACACATTTCCATTGTACACTCAAGAAATGTACATCAAAACTTACACATTTTGTTTGTACACTCAAGAAATGTATATCAAAACATACACATTTATGTTTGTACACTCAAGAAATGTACATAAAAACTTACACATTTTCATTGTATATACAAGAATTGTACATCAAAACATACACATTTTCATTGTATATACAAGAAATGTACATCAAAACATACACATTTTCATTGTACATTCAAGAAATGTACATCAAAACATACACATTTTCATTGTATATACCTGAAATGTACATCAAAACATACACATTTTCATTGTACATTCAAGAAATGCACATCAAAACATACACATTTTGAGTGTACATTCAAGAAGTATACATGAAAACATACACATTTTCATTGTATATACCAGAAATGTACATCAAAAGAGACACATTTTCATTGTATATACCAGAAATGTACATCAAAACATACACATTTTCATTGTACATTCAAGAAATGTACATCAAAACATACACATCTTCATTGCACATTCAAGAAATATACATCAAAACATACACATTTTCAGTGTACATTCAAGAAATGTACACCAAAACATACACATTTTCATTGTATACACCCCTCCGAAGGAGTGTCGCCTTGCCGTGGCGGAGGGGCTCAGTACCCGAACCAGACGGCCTGCTACGTGTGTCTTTGTGACCACTGGTAGGCAAGAGGTGAGGGGAAGCTAAGAACATTCCAAACGGGTAGATGAGGCTCGGTAGTCTTGGTCGACAACTCATCTAGGAGAAGAGGACTCCGAAATCAAACTCCCCCAGGGGAACCTACCACGGTAGGTCCGGGTTTGGCGCACCCGGGGCCCCCAGCTGCGCACAATCATTTCACCCCCTCCACCTTCATTAACTGTGCCACGTGCGACGTTTTGTGTTGCTTTTTATATCACCCTCTTCCTCTTCTAGGTTTATTCTGATTATTAGTTTGTAAGTTCCTAGATTTATAACTCCTGTCTCACCAGCAGGGATCTTTCCTATCTCCGTGGTCCTGTCCCACGGTTTTCGGCGCGGCCCCCGACTTGTGTGCTCTTCGGAGGTCTCAGGCGCGAAGGTTAGGCGGACCCTTCACACTGCCCCCATGTGTAGCCTTAGGTGCGGAGCCCGTCCACACGTCAAGTACACCCACGTAGCTCCTTGAGGGCACGGCCGGTGTTAATCTCCCGACGGCCGCGTGCCGTCGGGTTAGTATCACCGGCCGGACGTGTTACCGCTGACGGAACCCCGGTGTAATCAACCCGAAGTCCCCTGAATCCACGCTGACTCCGTTGAGGCAGCGTGAGCTAAAGCGGGGAGCCACAGGCGGTTATTCCTGTGGTGGGGGCATAAAACCGGGGTGTCACGTGGTGAACGGTTTACCCATGCGGACAAGCAGTGGAGATCGGAGGGTAGCCCCTCTGAAGTACGCTTTGAGGTCAGTCATGGAGGGGTCTCCATGGCGGCACAGACCGTGGAGATTTTGGTGTCTTTCTTTCTTTGACCCCCGGATGGCAGGCTGACGCCGACGGTTCCGGATGGGGGTCCAATTTCATTATGCAACCGCGCAAACCCTCCCTCTACGACAGTTTTCTTGTGATGACCTTAACATGTGAACGGAAGACGATGAAGGATAT
This sequence comes from Tenodera sinensis, assembly GCA_030765045.1. Classification (NCBI taxonomy): domain Eukaryota; kingdom Metazoa; phylum Arthropoda; class Insecta; order Mantodea; family Mantidae; genus Tenodera; species Tenodera sinensis. The sequence continues at coordinate 108,160,210 of CM060970.1, read as the reverse complement.
AAGTCCGTTTTATATTAAAAAAGAAATAGACCGAATTTGTGGGCCGGTAAAGAATGCGGCACGGTTAAGAGACGGTACGCTATTGATAGAGGTCCTTACGGCAGATCAATCACAGAAGTTGCTGAAGGCGACTTTGTTGGGCTCCTACCCCATTCGGGTAGCCCCACACAAATCGTTGAACACCTGCAGGGGAGTAGTAACGACCTCCAGCCTGGACGATCTGTCGAATGACGAAATAGTAACGTGCCTGTCAGATCAGCGCGTGTGTCAGGCGTACCGTCTGACGCGAAAACAGGATGGGAAGGAGTTGGCTTTACGCACGGTTTTCCTTACATTTAAGGGAACTAAACTGCCAGAATACATCTACTGCGGCTACGAGCGTGCCGCAGTACGGCAGTATGTGCCAAATCCTATGCGGTGCTTCCAGTGCCAGAAGTTCGGCCATACGAAGACATCGTGCACCCATCCTGCTGTCTGTGAGCGTTGTGGCTTGTCAGCACATGAGGGCACGGCGTGTACCCGTGATCCTCAATGTGTTAACTGTGGAGCGAGTCATCCATCTAGCTCGCGTCAGTGTGCGAAGTTTCTGGATGAAAAATGTATACAGGAGCTACGCGTGAAAGAACATCTTACGTTTCCAGAGGCGCGTCGTCGCTTTGAGCAGCTGCAACCTGCGACCACCACAGGCTATGCCTTGGCTGCCCGACGCGCTCCTGTCAACACCGTAGCGATTCAGCATGTCCCTGTATCAGATGCTTCCACACAGACAGACCTACCAGCGAGTATCGTTCCACTGTCTCGTACCACACCTGCACCAGCTACAACATCTACAGCCGTGCAGACACCAGCTCACAAGGCGTCCACAAGCCGTAGCCAACCTGTTGAAAGTCATTCTTCTAGGTCTACTATTCGCGCAAGCAGCCGCACATCCTCAATGAAGTCCCGCTCCCGCTCCCGTTCCGCGAGCCGCAGGGGATCTTCAGACTCACGAACATCCGAGGAGTCAGCAGAGGATGGCGAAATTAATCTCCCCCGTCCGAAGTCGGTTAAGGTAAAAATGAAGAAGAAAAAGATGAAGACCAATCACTAACCTCTTCTCTACCATGGAAATAATCCAGTGGAATGTTAATGGGTTCCGGGCACGTCTTCCGGACATACAACATCTCGTTTCGCAACGCTCTCCATCAATCGTCTGTCTACAAGAAACGCACCTGCACCCGAACCACGCATTACATCTTCGTGGTTTCTCGGCATTTAGACATGACTCTGTAGCTGATAGACGAGCAAGCGGTGGTGTTGCCATCCTGGTGGCGCATACTATCTCTGCCACCAGTTTGCCACTTAACACGCCGCTGCAAGCTGTAGCGATCCGTGTACAGCTGCAGAGCGTCTGTGTCTCTATTTGCAATGTCTATCTGCCACCGGTCAGTGTCGTACACAAGAACGATTTTCGGGCTCTCTTGGCACAGATTCCGTCACCACTCATCTTTCTCGGCGATCTGAATGCCAAACACACTCACTGGGGCTCCGACACTGACGATGCTCGAGGGTGCCTTGTAGCAGACGTTTGCGATATGTCCGGCTTAGTCTTATTAAACACTGGCGTGCCTACTTTCTTATCATCTGCCTATGGTACACACTCCGCGCTTGACGTTTCTTATAGTACTCCGTCACTGGTACCTCTAATCGATTGGTCGGTACTCTCCGACTTATTTGGCAGTGATCACTACCCCATTAACATTCACCTATCCGGCCACCATTCTGTGCCAACACGCTATCCTCACTGGATTATTTCCAAGGCTGACTGGGGGAAATTTCGTTCCCTCATTCACCTTACCGACAATGTTTTTACCACCATTGATGATATGGTAGGGTATTTTACCTGTTCTATCCTTCTCGCAGCGGATTCCAGCATTCCTCGAAGTTCATCTACACCACGTCACGTTCCTGTACCTTGGTGGTCTGAGGAATGCCGTTTGGCTATTAAAGCACGCAAACGTGCTCTGCGTGTCTTTACTTTACATCCTACAGAGGCTAACTTTGTAGCGTTTAAGCGTGCTCGTGCTAGGGCACGATTTGTAGTTAGAGATGCCAAACGCAAGTCATGGGAAAAATATGTCTGTTCCCTTTCCCGTCGAAGTTCGGCACAAAGGGTGTGGGCTGCTGTCCGGCGCATGTACGGCAAGTATCGCCGGACGTCTATCCCCGGTCTAGCCGTACAGGGCTCCCATTACACCAGCGAGCAGGACATCGCCGACGCCCTTGCCGACGCCTTCGCTGTTATTAGCCAAACGGATAGTTACGACAGAGCCTTTGTCCCTATTAAGGAATCTGCAGAGAGGATAGTTTTAGATTTTAAGAGCGACTGTACTGAACCGTACAACGCACCATTTACAGAAGCAGAGTTGGTACATTCTTTGTCCCTCGCGAAGGACTCTTCTCCTGGTCCTGATGACATCCACCGACAAATGCTGCTTCATCTCCCACCTACGGCTATCTCCTTCCTGCTGAGCATCTATAATCGCATCTGGCTTCAGCAGGTTTTCCCGTCTTCCTGGCGAGAGGGTATTGTCATCCCTATCCCTCGTCCTGGAAATGACCGGACATTTCCCTCTAGCTACCGCCCTATTTGCCTAACGAGTGTCGTTTGTAAGACCTTGGAACGCATGATTAACACTCGCTTAGTGTGGTGGCTAGAGACGAATAACCTGCTGAGCAATGTTCAGTGCGGTTTTCGTCGCAATCGCTCCAGTGTCGACAACCTGACGCGCATGGAAGCTTATATTCAAAACGCCTTTTTACTGAAGCAGCATGTCGTGGGTGTCTTCTTCGATCTGCAGAAGGCCTACGACACCACCTGGCGCTATGGGATACTCCGTACTCTGCATGAGTACGGTTTACGTGGTCATTTAGCGATTTTTGTTTTTAACTTTTTAAAATTACGCCGTTTTCGTGTCCGCATTGGGACCACAGTCTCGCAGGAGAGGATTCAGGAGAATGGTGTGCCCCGGGGGTCGATTCTGAGCGTCTCGCTTTTCGCCGTTGCCATTAACGGTATCACTAGTGTTGTTCGCAGCGGAATACCGATGTCGCTGTATGTTGACGATTTTGCTATATACTACCGCTCCTATAACCTTGAGCACATTGAACGTCAACTGCAGCTGACCTTAACATCCATCGCCGAGTGGGCGCTTCGCACCGGCTTTCAGTTCTCCCCTGCGAAAACACAGTGCATCCACTTTCATCGACTTCGTGGTGTACATCCTCCTCCTGATCTTTATTTGAGGGGCACTTGTCTACCGTTTGTACCGCATCTTAAGTTTTTGGGCGTTCACCTCGACAGCACACTCAAATGGGAGCACCATATTCGCTATCTTCGTGCTTCCTGCGATCGCGCGCTTCGGGTGCTCCGGGTATTAACTGGGGCATCTTGGGGTGGGGATCGCACGGTAATGTTGAGGCTGTATCGCTCATTGGTCCGGTCCAAGCTAGACTACGGCTGTTTTATTTATGGCGCGGCGACCGCCTCTAAACTCCGTCTTTTAAATACTGTTCATCATACTGGTATCCGCCTTGCCACTGGAGCTTTCCGAACTAGTCGAGTCGAGTGTCTTTATGTTGAGTCTGGTGAACCTCCGTTGTCTATCCGTCGCTCGTTGCTGCTCTGCTCTTATGTAGCCCGTTTGGCAGCTACCCTGGTCATCCGTCCTTTCAATGCGTATTGCATCCAGACCTTGCGCACCGTTACCTACGAAATACTACTATATCCCGCCCCTGTGGTATAAGGTTTCAAGAACTGCATTCCGCACAAGCCCTTCAACTGCCTGCTGTAGAACGTTCTTCTCTTGGCCGTTACCCTCCCTGGCAACTCCAACGTGCCAGTTTCGACCTGGAGCTTTCGGGCTGTGCTAAATCAACTACCCCTCATTCGGTTTTCCGCCAACTTTTTGCCGAAATCCTGGGCCGTTATCGAAGCTATACTCCGGTATTTACCGACGGCTCCCAGGTGGGGGTAGCTACAGGGTGCAGTTTCATATGTAACGGTGAGGCTCACCAGTATCGTCTTCCGGACTATAGTTCCGTTTTCACTGCCGAGCTGTTTGCCATCTTTTATTTTTTACTTTTTATTTCCAGCTCAAATCCGGGAAATTTTATTATCTGTTGTGACTGTTTGAGCGCTATTCAGGCGCTGCAACAGTTTGTTGGCAACTCGGCATTGATTCTGAAAATACAGACACTCGTATCTCAGTTGCTCTCTCGCGGATACCAGTTCGTTTTTACCTGGACCCCGGGCCATGTGGGTATTCCCGGCAACGAGGAGGCTGATGCAGCTGCTAAGTCTGCTTGTCGCTTGCCGGGATTATCAACGCGCACACTGCCTTTTACAGATGTGCGGCGATACTTTCGTCGACATTTATTAGATGTATGGCAGCATTCATGGGAAGCGCTGGCTGGCACTCAATTGCGGACAATTAAGGACGGTGTTCAACCCTGGCTGACCTCCTGCAGAGATTCCAGGCGGGCTGAAGTTATTCTAACCCGCCTGAGGATAGGGCACACACGAGCCACACATGGCTACCTTTTGCGTGGCGACCCGGCGCCTGTCTGTCCTACATGTGACATCGAACTGTCCGTCGCACATATATTACTGGACTGTCCGCAATACGCTCGTGAGCGCCAATCTATTGGTCTGGGGTCTACACTAGCCTCTATTCTAGGCGACGACCCGGAATCTGTAGCTAAGACTCTACAGTTCGTCGCCGATATTGGCTTCGATAGACAGGTCTGACATGTGATTTTAGCCCTTTAAGATTTCTTTTATATGTTTTAAAGTCTCGACTTTTTAAACCTCAGACTTGTTTTCCTTTTTAATTTATAATGGATTTTATATTTTTACAGTTTTATGATATTTTAGATCTTTTATACCTCACATTTTACCGCGTTAGTTTAGAATTTTACCCATCTCGTTTAATTTTCATTTTAACTATGTGAGTGTGTTTTAGATTGTTTAACTGTGGGCCCAAATGACCTCGTTGTCGTCGGGCCGTTAAACCCCAAACACTCACTCACTCACTCATTGTATACACAAGAAATGTACACCAAAACATACACATTTTCATTGTACATTCAAGAAATGTATATCAAAACATACACATTTTGAATGTACATTCAAGAAATATACATCAAAAGATACACATTTTCATTGTACATTCAAGAAATGTATATCAAAACATACACATTTTGAATGTACATTCAAGAAGTATACATCAAAACATACACATTTTCATTGTATATACCAGAAATGTACAGCAAAAGAGACACATTTTCATTGTGTATACCAGAAATGTACATCAAAACATACACATTTTCATTGTACATTCAAGAAGCGTACATCAAAATATACACATTTTCAGTGTACCTTCAAGAAATATACATCAAAACCTACACATTTTCAGGGTACATTCAAGAAGTATACATCAAAACATACACATTTTCATTGTATACTCAAGAAATGTACATCAACACATACACATTTTCAGTGTACATTCAAGAAATGTACATCAAAACATACACATTTTCATTGTATATACAAGAAATGTATATCAAAACATACTCATTTTCAGTGTACATTCAAGAAATGTACATCAAAACATACACACTTTCAGTGTACATCCAAGAAATGTACATCAAAACATACACATCTTCATTGTACATTCAAGAAATGTACATCAAAACATACACATTTTCATTGTACCCTCAAGAAATGTACATCAAAACATACACATTTTCATCGTACACTCAAGAAATGTACATCAAAACATACACATTTTCATTGTACATTCAAGTAATGTACATCAAAACATACACATTTTCAGTGTACATTCAAGAAATGTACATCTATAACATACACATTTTGAGTGTACATTCAAGAAATATACATCAAAACATACACATTTTCATTGTATATACCAGAAATGTACATCAAAACATACACATTTTCATTGTACATTCAAGAAATGTACATCAAAACATACACATTTTCAGAGTACATTCAAGAAATATACATCAAAACATACACATTTTCAGGATACATTCAAGGAATATACATCAAAACATACACATTTTCATTGTATATACAAGAAATGTACATCAAAACATACACATTTTGAGTGTAAATTCCAGAAATATACATCAAAACATACACATTTTCATTCTACATACCACATATGTACATCAAAACATACACATTTTCAGTGTACATTCAAGAAATATACGTCAAAACATACACATTTTCATTGCATATACCAGAAATGTACATCAAAACATGCACATTTTCATTGTATATACCAGAAATGTACATCAAAACATACACATTTTGACTGTACACTGTAGAAATATACATATAAACATACACATTTTCATTGTATATACCAGAAATGCACATCAAAACATACACATTTTCATTGTACATTCAAGAACTGTACATCATAACATACACATTTTCAGTGTACATTCAAGAAATGTACATCAAAACATACACATTTTCAGTGTACATTCAAGAAATGTACATCAAAACATACATATTTTCATTGTATATACAAGAAATGTACATCAAAACATACATATTTTCAGTGTACATTCAGGAAATGTACATCAAAACATACACATTTTCAGTGTACATTCAAGAAGTGTACATCAAAACATACACATTTTCATTGTACATTCAAGAAATGTACATCAAAACATATACAATTTGATTGAATATACAAGAAATGTATATCAAAACATACACATTTTCAGTGTACATTCAAGAAATGTACATCAAAACATACACATTTTCATTGTATATACAAGAAATGTACATCAAAACATACATATTTTCAGTGTACCTTCAAGAAATGTACATCAAAACCTACACATTTTCAGGGTACATTCAAGAAATATACATCAAAACATACACATTTTCATTGTATACTCAAGAAATGTACATCAACACATACACATTTTCAGTGTACATTCAAGAAATGTACATCAAAACATACACATTTTCATTGTATATACAAGAAATGTATATCAAAACATACTCATTTTCAGTGTACATTCAAGAAATGTACATCAAAACATACACACTTTCAGTGTACATCCAAGAAATGTACATCAAAACATACACATCTTCATTGTACATTCAAGAAATGTACATCAAAACATACACATTTTCATTGTACCCTCAAGAAATGTACATCAAAACATACACATTTTCATCGTACACTCAAGAAATGTACATCAAAACATACACATTTTCATTGTATATACAAGAAATGTATATCAAAACATACTCATTTTCAGTGTACATTCAAGAAATGTACATCACAACATACACACTTTCAGTGTACATCCAAGAAATGTACATCAAAACATACACATCTTCATTGTACATTCAAGAAATGTACATCAAAACATACACATTTTCATTGTACCCTCAAGAAATGTACATCAAAACATACACATTTTCATCGTACACTCAAGAAATGTACATCAAAACATACACATTTTCATTGTACATTCAAGTAATGTACATCAAAACATACACATTTTCAGTGTACATTCAAGAAATGTACATCTATAACATACACATTTTGAGTGTACATTCAAGAAATATACATCAAAACATACACATTTTCATTGTATATACCAGAAATGTACATCAAAACATACACATTTTCATTGTACATTCAAGAAATGTACATCAAAACATACACATTTTCAGAGTACATTCAAGAAATATACATCAAAACATACACATTTTCAGGATACATTCAAGGAATATACATCAAAACATACACATTTTCATTGTATATACAAGAAATGTACATCAAAACATACACATTTTGAGTGTAAATTCCAGAAATATACATCAAAACATACACATTTTCATTCTACATACCACATATGTACATCAAAACATACACATTTTCAGTGTACATTCAAGAAATATACGTCAAAACATACACATTTTCATTGCATATACCAGAAATGTACATCAAAACATACACATTTTCATTGTATATACCAGAAATGTACATCAAAACATACACATTTTGACTGTACACTGTAGAAATATACATATAAACATACACATTTTCATTGTATATACCAGAAATGCACATCAAAACATACACATTTTCATTGTACATTCAAGAACTGTACATCATAACATACACATTTTCAGTGTACATTCAAGAAATGTACATCAAAACATACACATTTTCAGTGTACATTCAAGAAATGTACATCAAAACATACATATTTTCATTGTATATACAAGAAATGTACATCAAAACATACATATTTTCAGTGTACATTCAGGAAATGTACATCAAAACATACACATTTTCAGTGTACATTCAAGAAGTGTACATCAAAACATACACATTTTCATTGTACATTCAAGAAATGTACATCAAAACATATACAATTTGATTGAATATACAAGAAATGTATATCAAAACATACACATTTTCAGTGTACATTCAAGAAATGTACATCAAAACATACACATTTTCATTGTATATACAAGAAATGGACATCAAAACATACACATTTTGAGTGTACATTCAAGAAATATACAATAAAGCATACACATCTTCATTGTATATACCAGAAATGTACATCAAAGCATACACATTTTCATTGTACATTCAAGAAATGTACATAAAAAACGAGACATTTTCATTGTATATTCAAGAAATGTACATCAAAAAATACACATTTTCATTGTATATACCAGAAATGTACATCAAAACATACACATTTTCATTGTACATTCAAGAAATGTACATCAAAACATACACATTTCCTTTGTATACTCAAGAAATGTACATCAAAACTTACACATTTTGTTTCTACACTCAAGAAATGTACATCAAAACATACACATTTATGTTTGTACACTCAAGAAATGTACATAAAACCTTACACATTTTCATTGTATATACAAGAATTGTACATCAAAACATACACATTTTCATTGTATATACAAGAAATGTACATCAAAAGCTACACATTTTCATTGTATATTCAAGAAATGTACATCAAAAAATACACATTTTCATTGTATATACCAGAAATGTACATCAAAACATACACATTTTCATTGTACATTCAAGAAATGTACATCAAAACATACACATTTTCAGTGTACATTCAAGAAATATACATCAAAACATACACATTTTCAGGATACATTCAAGAAATATACATCAAAACATACACATTTTCATTGTACATTCAAGAAATGTACATCAAAACATACACATTTCCATTGTATACTCAAGAAATGTACATCAAAACTTACACATTTTGTTTCTACACTCAAGAAATGTATATCAAAACATACACATTTATGTTTGTACACTCAAAAAATGTACATAAAAACTTACACATTTTCATTGTATATACAAGAATTGTACATCAAAACATACACATTTTCATTGTAGATACAAGAAATGTACATCAAAACATACACATTTTCATTGTACATTCAAGAAATGTGCATCAAAACATACACATTTTCGTTGTATATACCAGAAATGTACATCAAAACATACACATTTTCATTGTACATTCAAGAAATGTACATCAAAACATACACATTTTGAGTGTACATTCAAGAAGTATACATCAAAACATACACATTTCATTGTATATACCAGAAATGTACATCAAAACATACACATTTTCATTGTATATACCAGAAATGTACATCAAAACATACACATTTTCATTGTACATTCAAGAAATGTACATCAAAACATACACATTTTAATTGCACATTCAAGAAATGTACATCAAAACATACACATTTTCATTGTATATACAAGAAATGTACATCAAAACATACACATTTTCATTGTATATACAAGAAATGTATATCAAAACATACACATTTTCAGTGTACATTCAAGAAATGTACATCAAAACATAGACATTCTCATTGTATATAAGAGAAATGTACATCAAAACATACACATTTTCATTGTATATACAAGAAATGTATATCAAAACATACACATTTTCAGTGTACATTCAAGAAATGTACATCAAAACATACACATTTTCATTGTATACTCAAGAAATGTACATCAAAACATACACATTTTCAGTATACATTCAAGAAATGTACATCAAAACATACACATTTTCATTGTATATACAAGAAATGTATATCAAAACATACTCATTTTCAGTGTACATTCAAGAAATGTATATCAAAACATACACATTTTCATTGTATATACAAGAAATGTACATCAAAACATACACATTTTCAGTGTACATTCAAGAAATGTACATCATAACATACACATTTTCATCGTACACTCAAGAAATGTACATCAAAACATACACATTTTCATTGTACATTCAAGAAATGTACATCAAAACATACACATTTTCAGTGTACATTCAAGAAATGTACATCTATAACATACACATTTTGAGTGTACATTCAAGAAATATACATCAAAACATACACATTTTCATTGTATATACCAGAAATGTACATCAAAACATACACATTTTCATTGTACATTCAAGAAATGTACATCAAAACATACACATTTTCAGAGTACATTCAAGAAATATACATCAAAACATACACATTTTCAGGATACATTCAAGGAATATACATCAAAACATACACATTTTCATTGTATATACAAGAAATGTACATCAAAACATACACATTTTGAGTGTAAATTCCAGAAATATACATCAAAACATACACATTTTCATTCTACATACCACATATGTACATCAAAACATACACATTTTCAGTGTACATTCAAGAAATATACGTCAAAACATACACATTTTCATTGCATATACCAGAAATGTACATCAAAACATACACATTTTCATTGTATATACCAGAAATGTACATCAAAACATACACATTTTGACTGTACACTGTAGAAATATACATATAAACATACACATTTTCATTGTATATACCAGAAATGCACATCAAAACATACACATTTTCATTGTACATTCAAGAACTGTACATCATAACATACACATTTTCAGTGTACATTCAAGAAATGTACATCAAAACATACACATTTTCAGTGTACATTCAAGAAATGTACATCAAAACATACATATTTTCATTGTATATACAAGAAATGTACATCAAAACATACATATTTTCAGTGTACATTCAGGAAATGTACATCAAAACATACACATTTTCAGTGTACATTCAAGAAGTGTACATCAAAACATACACATTTTCATTGTACATTCAAGAAATGTACATCAAAACATATACAATTTGATTGAATATACAAGAAATGTATATCAAAACATACACATTTTCAGTGTACATTCAAGAAATGTACATCAAAACATACACATTTTCATTGTATATACAAGAAATGGACATCAAAACATACACATTTTGAGTGTACATTCAAGAAATATACAATAAAGCATACACATCTTCATTGTATATACCAGAAATGTACATCAAAGCATACACATTTTCATTGTACATTCAAGAAATGTACATAAAAAACGAGACATTTTCATTGTATATTCAAGAAATGTACATCAAAAAATACACATTTTCATTGTATATACCAGAAATGTACATCAAAACATACACATTTTCATTGTACATTCAAGAAATGTACATCAAAACATACACATTTCCTTTGTATACTCAAGAAATGTACATCAAAACTTACACATTTTGTTTCTACACTCAAGAAATGTACATCAAAACATACACATTTATGTTTGTACACTCAAGAAATGTACATAAAACCTTACACATTTTCATTGTATATACAAGAATTGTACATCAAAACATACACATTTTCATTGTATATACAAGAAATGTACATCAAAAGCTACACATTTTCATTGTATATTCAAGAAATGTACATCAAAAAATACACATTTTCATTGTATATACCAGAAATGTACATCAAAACATACACATTTTCATTGTACATTCAAGAAATGTACATCAAAACATACACATTTTCAGTGTACATTCAAGAAATATACATCAAAACATACACATTTTCAGGATACATTCAAGAAATATACATCAAAACATACACATTTTCATTGTACATTCAAGAAATGTACATCAAAACATACACATTTCCATTGTATACTCAAGAAATGTACATCAAAACTTACACATTTTGTTTCTACACTCAAGAAATGTATATCAAAACATACACATTTATGTTTGTACACTCAAAAAATGTACATAAAAACTTACACATTTTCATTGTATATACAAGAATTGTACATCAAAACATACACATTTTCATTGTAGATACAAGAAATGTACATCAAAACATACACATTTTCATTGTACATTCAAGAAATGTGCATCAAAACATACACATTTTCGTTGTATATACCAGAAATGTACATCAAAACATACACATTTTCATTGTACATTCAAGAAATGTACATCAAAACATACACATTTTGAGTGTACATTCAAGAAGTATACATCAAAACATACACATTTCATTGTATATACCAGAAATGTACATCAAAACATACACATTTTCATTGTATATACCAGAAATGTACATCAAAACATACACATTTTCATTGTACATTCAAGAAATGTACATCAAAACATACACATTTTAATTGCACATTCAAGAAATGTACATCAAAACATACACATTTTCATTGTATATACAAGAAATGTACATCAAAACATACACATTTTCATTGTATATACAAGAAATGTATATCAAAACATACACATTTTCAGTGTACATTCAAGAAATGTACATCAAAACATAGACATTCTCATTGTATATACAAGAAATGTACATCAAAACATACACATTTTCATTGTATATACAAGAAATGTATATCAAAACATACACATTTTCAGTGTACATTCAAGAAATGTACATCAAAACATACACATTTTCATTGTATACTCAAGAAATGTACATCAAAACATACACATTTTCAGTATACATTCAAGAAATGTACATCAAAACATACACATTTTCATTGTATATACAAGAAATGTATATCAAAACATACTCATTTTCAGTGTACATTCAAGAAATGTATATCAAAACATACACATTTTCATTGTATATACAAGAAATGTACATCAAAACATACACATTTTCAGTGTACATTCAAGAAATGTACATCATAACATACACATTTTCATCGTACACTCAAGAAATGTACATCAAAACATACACATTTTCATTGTACATTCAAGAAATGTACATCAAAACATACACATTTTCAGTGTACATTCAAGAAATGTACATCTAAAACATACACATTTTGAGTGTACATTCAAGAAACATACATCAAAACATACACATTTTCATTGTATATACCAGAAATGTACATCAAAACATACACATTTTCAGTGTACATTCAAGAAATATACATCAAAACATATACATTTTCAGGATACATTCAAGAAATATACATCAAAACATACACATTTTCATTGTATATACAAGAAATGTACATCAAAACATACACATTTTGAGTCTAAATTCAAGAAATATACATCAAAACATACACATTTTCATTGTACATACCAGAAATGCACATCAAAACATACACATTTTCATTGTACATTCAAGAACTGTACATCAAAACATACACATTTTCAGTGTACATTCAAGAAATGTACATCAAAACATACACATTTTCAGTGTACATTCAAGAAATGTACATCAAAACATACACATTTTCATTGTATATACAAGAAATGTACATCAAAACATACACATTTTCATTGTTTATACCAGAAATGTACATCAAAACATACACATTTTGACTGTACATTCTAGAAATATACATCAAAACATACACATTTTCATTGTATATACCAGAAATGTACATCAAAACATACACATTTTGAGTGTACATTCAAGAAATGTACATCAAAACATACACATTTTCAGTGTACATTCAAGAAATATACATCAAAATATACACATTTTCAGGATACATTCAAGAAATATACATCAAAACATACACATTTTCATTGTACATTCAAGAAATGTACATCAAAACATACACATTTCCATTGTATACTCAAGAAATGTACATCAAAACTTACACATTTTGTTTCTACACTCAAGAAATGTACATCAAAACATACACATTTATGTTTGTACACTCAAGAAATGTACATAAAAACTTACACATTTTCATTGTATATACAAGAATTGTACATCAAAACATACACATTTTCATTGTATATACAAGAAATGTACATCAAAAGCTACACATTTTCATTGTATATTCAAGAAATGTACATCAAAAAATACACATATTCATTGTATATACAAGAAATGTACATCAAAAGCTACACATTTTCATTGTATATTCAAGAAATGTACATCAAAACATACACATTTTCAGTGTACATTAAAGAAATATACATCAAAACATACACATTTTCAGGATACATTCAAGAAATATACATCAAAACATACACATTTTCTTTGTACATTCAAGAAATGTACATCAAAACATACACATTTCCATTGTATACTCTAGAAATGTACATCAAAACTTACACATTTTGTTTCTACACTCAAGAAATGTATATCAAAACATACACATTTATGTTTGTACACTCAAGAAATGTACATAAAAACTTACACATTTTCATTGTATATACAAGAATTGTACATCAAAACATACACATTTTCATTGTATATACAAGAAATGTACATCAAAACATACACATTTTCATTGTACATTCAAGAAATGTACATCAAAACATACACATTTTCATTGTATATACCAGAAATGTACATCAAAACATACACATTTTCATTGTACATTCAAGAAATGTACATCAAAACATACACATTTTGAGTGTACATTCAAGAAGTATACATCAAAACATACACATTTCATTGTATATACCAGAAATGTACATCAAAACATACACATTTTCATTGTATATACCAGAAATATATATCAAAACATACACATTTTCATTGTACATTCAAGAAATGTACATCAAAACATACACATTTTCATTGCACATTCAAGAAATGTACATCAAAACATACACATTTTCAGTGTACATTCAAGAAATGTACATCAAAACATACACATTTTCATTGTACATACCAGAAATGTACATCAAAACATACACATTTTCATGGTATATACAAGAAATGTACACCAAAACATACACATTTTCAGTGTACATCAAAACATACACATTTTCAGTGTACATTCAAGAAACGTACATCAAAACATACACATTTTCATTGTATATACAAGAAATGTACATCAAAACATACACATTTTCATTGTATATACAAGAAAAGTATATCAAAACATACACATTTTCAGTGTACATTCAAGAAATGTACATCAAAACATAGACATTCTCATTCTATATACAAGAAATGTACATCAAAACATACACATTTTCATTGTATATACAAGAAATGTATATCAAAACATACACATTTTCAGTGTACATTCAAGAAATGTACATCAAAACATACACATTTTCATTGTATACTCAAGAAATGTACATCAAAACATACACATTTTCAGTATACATTCAAGAAATGTACATCAAAACATACACATTTTCATTGTATATACAAGAAATGTATATCAAAACATACTCATTTTCAGTGTACATTCAAGACATGTATATCAAAACATACACATTTTCATTGTATATACAAGAAATGTACATCAAAACATACACATTTTCATTGTACATTCAAGAAATGTACATCAAAACATACACATTTTCAGTGTACATTCAAGAAATGTACATCATAACATACACACTTTCATAGTACACTCAAGAAATGTACATCAAAACATACACATTTTCATTGTACATTCAAGAAATGTACATCAAAACATACACATTTTCAGTGTACATTCAAGAAATGTACATCTAAAACATAAACATTTTGAGTGTACATTCAAGAAATATACATCAAAACATACACATTTTCATTGTATATACCAGAAATGTACATCAAAACATACACATTTTCATTGTACATTCAAGAAATGTATATCAAAACATACACATTTTGAATGTACATTCAAGAAATATACATCAAAAGATACACATTTTCATTGTACATTCAAGAAATGTATATCAAAACATACACATTTTGAATGTACATTCAAGAAGTATACATCAAAACATACACATTTTCATTGTATATACCAGAAATGTACATCAAAAGAGACACATTTTCATTGTGTATACCAGAAATGTCCATCAAAACATACACATTTTCAGTGTACATTCAAGAAATGTACATCTAAAACATAAACATTTTGAGTGTACATTCAAGAAATGTACATCAAAACATACACATTTTCATTGTATATACCAGAAATGTACATCAAAACATACACATTTTCATTGTACATTCAAGAAATGTACATCAAAACATACACATTTTCAGTGTACATTCAAGAAATATACATCAAAACATATACATTTTAGCAGGATACATTCAAGAAATATACATCAAAACATACACATTTTCATTGTATATACAAGAAATGTACATCAAAACATACACATTTTGAGTCTAAATTCAAGAAATATACATCAAAACATACACAGTTTCATTGTACATACCAGAAATGGACATCAAAACATACACATTTTCAGTGCACATTCAAGAAATATACATCAAAACATACACATTTTCATTGTATATACCAGAAATGTACATCAAAACATACACATTTTCATTGTATATACCAGAAATGTACATCAAAACATACACATTTTGACTGTACATTCTAGAAATATACATCAAAACATACACATTTTCATTGTATATACCAGAAATGCACATCAAAACATACACATTTTCATTGTCCATTCAAGAACTGTACATCAAAACATACACATTTTCAGTGAACATTCAAGAAATGTACATCAAAACATACACATTTTCAGTGTACATTCAAGAAATGTACATCAAAACATACACATTTTCATTGTATATACAAGAAATGTACATCAAAACATACACATTTTCATTGTATATACAAGAAATGTATATCAAAACATACACATTTTCAGTGTACATTCAAGAAATGTACATCAAAACATACACATTTTCATTGTATACTCAAGAAATGTACATCAAAACATACACATTTTCAGTGTACATTCAAGAAATGTACATCAAAACATACACATTTTCATTGTATATACAAGAAATGTATATCAAAACATACTCATTTTCAGTGTACATTCAAGAAATGTACATCAAAACATACACATTTTCAGTGTACATTCAAGAAATGTACATCAAAACATACACATTTTCATTGTACATTCAAGAAATGTACATCAAAACATACACATTTTCATTGTACACTCAAGAAATGTACATCAAAACATACACATTTTCATCGTACACTCAAGAAATGTACATCAAAACATACACATTTTCATTGTACATTCAAGGAATGTACATCAAAACATACACATTTTCAGTGTACATTCAAGAAATGTACATCTAAAACATACACATTTTGAGTGTACATTCAAGAAATATACATCAAAACATACACATTTTCATTGTATATACCAGAAATGTACATCAAAACATACACATTTTCATTGTACATTCAAGAAATGTACATCAAAACATACACATTTTCAGTGTACATTCAAGAAATATACATCAAATCATACACATTTTCAGGATACATTCAAGGAATATTAATCAAAACATACACAATTTCATTGTATATACAAGAAATGTACATCAAAACATACACTTTTTGAGTGTAAATTCCAGAAATATACATCAAAACATACACATTTTCATTGTACATACCAGAAATGTACATCAAAACATACACATTTTCAGTGTACATTCAAGAAATATACATCAAAACATACACATTCTCATTGTATATACCAGAAATGGACATCAAAACATACACATTTTCATTGTATATACCAGAAATGTACATCAAAACATACACATTTTGACTGTACATTGTAGAAATATACATATAAACATACACATTTTCATTGTATATACCAGAAATGCACTTCAAAACATACACATTTTCATTGTACATTCAAGAACTGTACATCATAACATACACATTTTCAGTCTACATTCAAGAAATGTACATCAAAAACATACACATTTTCAGTGTACATTCAAGAAATGTACATCAAAACATATACATTTTCATTGTATATACAAGAAATGTACATCAAAACATACACATTTTCAGTGTATATTCAAGAAATGTACATCAAAACATACACATTTTCAGTGTACATTCAAGAAATGTACATCAAAACATACACATTTTCATTGTACATTCAAGAAATATACATCAAAACATACACATTTTCATTCTATATACCAGAAATGTACATCAAAACATACACATTTTCATTGTAAATTCAAGAAATGTACATCAAAACATACACATTTTGAGTGTACATTCAAGAAATATACATTAAAGCATACACATCTTCATTGTATATACCAGAAATGTACATCAAAGCATACACATTTTATTGTACATTCAAGAAATGTACATAAAAAACGAGACATTTTCATTGTATATTCAAGAAATGTACATAAAAAAATACACATTTTCATTGTATATACATGAAATGTACATCAAAACATACAGATTTTCATTGTACATTCAAGAAATGTACATCAAAACATACACATTTTCAGTGTACATTCAAGAAATATACATCAAAATATACACATTTTCAGGATACATTCAAGAAGTATACATCAAAACATACACATTTTCATTGTACATTCAAGAAATGTACATCAAAACATACACATTTCCATTGTATACTCAAGAAATGTACATCAAAACTTACACATTTTGTTTCTACACTCAAGAAATGTACATCAAAACATACACATTTATTTTTGTACACTCAAGAAATGTACATAAAAACTTACACATTTTCATTGTATATACAAGAATTGTGCATCAAAACATACACATTTTCATTGTATATACAAGAAATGTACATCAAAAGCTACACATTTTCATTGTATATTCAAGCAATGTACATAAAAAAATACACATTTTCATTGTATATACCAGAAATGTACATCAAAACATACACATTTTCATTGTACATTCAAGAAATGTACATCAAAACATACACATTTTCAGTGTACATTCAAGAAATATACATCAAAACATACACATTTTCAGGATACATTCAAGAAATATACATCAAAACATACACATTTTCATTGTACATTCAAGAAATGTACATCAAAACATACACATTTCCATTGTATACTCAAGAAATGTACATCAAAACTTACACATTTTGTTTCTACACTCAAGAAATGTATATCAAAACATACACATTTATGTGTGTACACTCAAGAAATGTACATAAAAACTTACACGTTTTCATTGTATATACAAGAATTGTACATCAAAACATACACATTTTCATTGTACATTCAAGAAATGTACATCAAAACATACACATTTTCATTGTATATACCGGAAATGTACATCAAAACATACACATTTTCATTGTACATTCAAGAAATGTACATCAAAACATACACATTTTGAGTGTACATTCAAGAAGTATACATCAAAACATACACATTTCATTGTATATACCAGAAATGTACATCAAAACATACACATTTTCATTGTATATACCAGAAATGTACATCAAAACATACACATTTTCATTGTACATTCAAGAAATGTACATCAAAACATACACATTTTCATTGCACATTCAAGAAATGTACATCAAAACATACACATTTTCAGTGTACATTCAAGAAATGTACATCAAAACATACACATTTTCAATGTACATACCAGAAATGTACATCAAAACATACACATTTTCATTGTATATACAAGAAATGTACACCAAAACATACACATTTTCAGTGTACATCAAAACATGCACATTTTCAGTGTACATTCAAGAAATGTACATCAAAACATACACATTTTCATTGTATATACAAGAAATGTACATCAAAACATACACATTTTCATTGTATATACAAGAAATGTATATCAAAACATGCACATTTTCAGTGTACATTCAAGAAATGTACATCAAAACATAGACATTCTCATTGTATACTCAAGAAATGTACATCAAAACATACACATTTTCAGTGTACATTCAAGAAATGTACATCAAAACATACACATTTTCATTGTATATACAAGAAATGTATATCAAAACATACTCATTTTCAGTGTACATTCAAGAAATGTACATAAAAACATACACATTTTCATTGTATATACAAGAAATGTACATCAAAACATACACATTTTCATTGTACATTCAAGAAATTTACATCAAAAGATACACATTTTCATTGTACACTCAAGAAATGTACATCAAAACATACACATTTTCATTGTATACTCAAGAAATGTACATCAAAACATACACATTTTCAGTATACATTCAAGAAATGTACATCAAAACATACACATTTTCATTGTATATACAAGAAATGTACATCAAAACATACACATTTTCATTGTACATTCAAGAAATGTACATCAAAACATACACATTTTCAGTGTACATTCAAGAAATGTACATCTAAAACATACACATTTTCAGTGTACATTCAAGAAATATACATCAAAACATACACATTTTCATTGTATATACCAGAAATGTACATCAAAACATACACATTTTCATTGTACATTCAACAAATGTACATCAAAACATACACATTTTCTGTGTACATTCAAGAAATGTACATCAAAACATACACATTTTCATTGTACATTCAAGAAATGTACATCAAAACATACACATTTTCATTGTACATTCAAGAAATTTACATCAAAAGATACACATTTTCATTGTACACTCAAGAAATGTACATCAAAACATACACATTTTCATTGTATACTCAAGAAATGTACATCAAAACATACACATTTTCAGTATACATTCAAGAAATGTACATCAAAACATACACATTTTCATTGTATATACCAGAAGTGTACATCAAAACATACACATTTTCATTGTACATTCAAGAAATGTACATCAAAACATAGACAATTTCATTGTACATTCAAGAAATATACAACAAAACATACACATTTTGAGTTTACATTCAAGAAATGTACATCAAAACATACACATTTACATTGTATATACCAAAAATGTACATCAAAACATACACATTTTCATTGTATATACAAGAAATGTACACCAAAACATACACATTTTCATTTTATATGCAAGAAATGTACACCAAAACATACACATTTTCATTGCACATTCAAGAAATGTATATCAAAACATACACATTTTCATTGTAGATTCAAGAAATATACATCAAAACATACACATTTTCATTGTACATTCAAGAAATGTACATCAAAACATACACATTTTCAGTGTACATTCAAGAAATGTACATCTAAAACATACACATTTTGAGTGTACATTCAAGAAATATACATCAAAGCATACACATTTTCATTGTATATACCAGAAATGTACATCAAAACATACACATTTTCATTGTACATTCAAGAAATGTACATCAAAACATACACATTTTCAGTGTACATTCAAGAAATATACATCAAAACATACACATTTTCAGGATACATTCAAGAAATATACATCAAAACATACACATTTTCATTGTATATACAAGAAATGTACATCAAAACATACACATTTTCATTTCACATTCAAGAAATGTACATCAAAACATACACATTTTCAGTGTACATTCAAGAAATGTACATCAAAACATACACATTTTCAATGTACATACCAGAAATGTACATCAAAACATACACATTTTCATTGTATATACAAGAAATGTACACCAAAACATACACATTTTCAGTGTACATCAAAACATACACATTTTCAGTGTACATTCAAGAAATGTACGTCAAAACATACACATTTTCATTGTATATACAAGAAATGTACATCAAAACATACACATTTTCATTGTATATACAAGAAATGTATATCAAAACATACACATTTTCGGTGTACATACAAGAAATGTACATCAAAACATAGACATTCTCATTGTATACTCAAGAAGTGTACATCAAAACATACACATTTTCAGTGTACATTCAACAAATGTACATCAAAACATACACATTTTCATTGTATATGCAAGAAATGTACATCAAATCATACACATTTTTAGTGTACATTCAAGAAATGTACATCATAACATACACATTTTCATCGTACACTCAAGAAATGTACATCAAAACATACACATTTTCATTGTATATACAAGAAATGTATATCAAAACATACTCATTTTCAGTGTACATTCAACAAATGTACATCAAAACATACACATTTTCATTGTATATACAAGAAATGGACATCAAAACATACACATTTTGAGTGTACATTCAAGAAATATACATTAAAGCATACACATCTTCATTGTATATACCAGAAATGTACATCAAAGCATACACATTTTCATTGTACATTCAAGAAATGTACATAAAAAACGAGACATTTTCATTGTATATTCAAGAAATGTACATCAAAAAATACACATTTTCATTGTATATACCAGAAATGTACATCAAAACATACACATTTTCATTGTACATTCAAGAAATGTACATCAAAACATACACATTTCCATTGTATACTCAAGAAATGTACATAAAAAATTACACATTTTGTTTCTACACTCAAGAAATGTACATCAAAACATACACATTTATGTTTGTACACTCAAGAAATGTACATAAAAACTTACACATTTTCATTGTATATACAAGAATTGTACATCAAAACATACACATTTTCATTGTATATACAAGAAATGTACATCAAAAGCTACACATTTTCATTGTATATTCAAGAAATGTACATCAAAAAATACACATTTTCATTGTATATACCAGAAATGTACAATAAAACATACACATTTTCATTGTACATTCAAGAAATGTACATCAAAACATACACATTTTCAGTGTACATTCAAGAAATATACATCAAAACATACACATTTTCAGGATACATTCAAGAAATATACATCAAAACATACACATTTTCATTGTACATTCAAGAAATGTACATCAAAACATACACATTTCCATTGTACACTCAAGAAATGTACATCAAAACTTACACATTTTGTTTCTACACTCAAGAAATGTACATAAAAACTTACACATTTTCATTGTATATACAAGAATTGTACATCAATACATACACATTTTCATTGTATATACAAGAAATGTACATCAAAACATACACATTTTCATTGTACATTCAAGAAATGTACATCAAAACATACACATTTTCATTGTATATACCAGAAATGTACATCAAAACATACACATTTTCATTGTACATTCAAGAAATGTACATCAAAACATACACATTTTGAGTGTACATTCAAGAAGTATACATCAAAACATACACATTTCATTGTATATACCAGAAATGTATATCAAAACATACACATTTTCATTGTATATACCAGAAATGTATATCAAAACATACACATTTTCATTGTATATACCAGAAATGTACATCAAAACATACACATTTTCATTGCACATTCAAGAAATGTACATCAAAACATACACATTTTCAGTGTACATTCAAGAAATGTACATCAAAACATACACATTTTCAATGTACATACCGGAAATGTACATCAAAACATACACATTTTCATTGTATATACAAGAAATGTACACCAAAACATACACATTTTCAGTGTACATCAAAACATACACATTTTCAGTGTACATTCAAGAAATGTACATCAAAACATACACATTTTCATTGTATATACAAGAAATGTACATCAAAACATACACATTTTCATTGTATATACAAGAAATGTATATCAAAACATACACATTTTCAGTGTGCATTCAAGAAATGTACATCAAAACATAGACATTCTCATTGTATATACAAGAAATGTACATCAAAACATACACATTTTCATTGTATATACAAGAAATGTATATCAAAACATACACATTTTCAGTGTACATTCAAGAAATGTACATCAAAACATACACATTTTCATTGTATACTCAAGAAATGTACATCAAAACATACACATTTTCAGTATACATTCAAGAAATGTACATCAAAACATACACATTTTCAGTGTACATTCAAGAAATGTATATCAAAACATACACATTTTGATTGTATATACAAGAAATGTACATCAAAACATACACATTTTCAGTGTACATTCAAGAAATGTACATCATAACATACACATTTTCATCGTACACTCAAGAAATGTACATCAAAACATACACATTTTCATTGTACATTCAAGAAATGTACATCAAAACATACACGTCTTCAGTGTACATTCAAGAAATGTACATCTAAAACATACACATTTTGAGTGTACATTCAAGAAATATACACCAAAACATACACATTTTCATTGTATATACCAGAAATGTACATCAAAACATACACATTTTCATTGTACATTCAAGAAATGTACATCAAAACATACACATTTTCAGTGTACATTCAAGAAATATACATCAAAACATATACATTTTCAGGATACATTCAAGAAATATACATCAAAACATACACATTTTCATTGTATATACAAGAAATGTACATCAAAACATACACATTTTGAGTCTAAATTCAAGAAATATACATCAAAACATACACATTTTCATTGTACATACCAGAAATGGACATCAAAACATACACATTTTCAGTGCACATTCAAGAAATGTACATCAAAACATACACATTTTCATTGTATATACCAGAAATGTACATCAAAACATACACATTTTGACTGTACATTCTAGAAATATACATCAAAACATACACATTTTCATTGTATATACCAGAAATGCACATCAAAACATACACATTTTCATTGTACATTCAAGAACTGTACATCAAAACATACACATTTTCAGTGTACATTCAAGAAATGTACATCAAAACATACACATTTTCAGTGTACATTCAAGAAATGTACATCAAAACATACACATTTTCATTGTATATACAAGAAATGTACATCAAAACATACACATTTTCATTGTATATACCAGAAATGTACATCAAAACATACACATTTTGACTGTACATTCTAGAAATATACATCAAAACATACACATTTTCATTGTATATACCAGAAATGTACATCAAAACATACACATCTTCAGTGTACATTCAAGAAATGTACATCAAATCATACACATTTTCAGTGTACATTCAAGAAATATACATCAAAATATACACATTTTCAGGATACATTCAAGAAATATACATCAAAACATACACATTTTCATTGTACATTCAAGAAATGTACATCAAAACATACACATTTCCATTGTATACTCAAGAAATGTACATCAAAACTTACACATTTTGTTTCTACACTCAAGAAATGTACATCAAAACATACACATTTATGTTTGTACACTCAAGAAATGTACATAAAAACTTACACATTTTCATTGTATATACAAGAATTGTACATCAAAACATACACATTTTCATTGTATATACAAGAAATGTACATCAAAAGCTACACATTTTCATTGTATATTCAAGAAATGTACATCAAAAAATACACATTTTCATTGAATATACAAGAAATGTACAGCAAAAGCTACACATTTTCATTGTATATTCAAGAAATGTACATCAAAACATACACATTTTCAGTGTACATTCAAGAAATATACATCAAAACATACACATTTTCAGGATACATTCAAGAAATATACATCAAAACATACACATTTTCTTTGTACATTCAAGAAATGTACATCAAAACATACACATTTCCATTGTATACTCAAGAAATGTACATCAAAACTTACACATTTTGTTTCTACACTCAAGAAATGTATATCAAAACATACACATTTATGTTTGTACACTCAAGAAATGTACATAAAAACTTACACATTTTCATTGTATATGCAAGAATTGTACATCAAAACATACACATTTTCATTGTATATACAAGAAATGTACATCAAAACATACACATTTTCATTGTATATTCAAGAAATGTACATCAAAACATACACATTTTCATTGTATATACCAGAAATGTACATCAAAACATACATATTTTCATTGTACATTCAAGAAATGTACATCAAAACATACACATTTTGAGTGTACATTCAAGAAGTATACATCAAAACATACACATTTCATTGTATATACCAGAAATGTACATCAAAACATACACATTTTCATTGTATATACCAGAAATGTACATCAAAACATACACATTTTCATTGTACATTCAAGAAATGTACATCAAAACATACACATTTTCAGTGTACATTCAAGAAATATACATCAAAACATACACATTTTCAGGATACATTCAAGAAATATACATCAAAACATACACATTTTCATTGTACATTCAAGAAATGTACATCAAAACATACACATTTCCATTGTACACTCAAGAAATGTACATCAAAACTTACACATTTTGTTTCTACACTCAAGAAATGTACATAAAAACTTACACATTTTCATTGTATATACAAGAATTGTACATCAATACATACACATTTTCATTGTATATACAAGAAATGTACATCAAAACATACACATTTTCATTGTACATTCAAGAAATGTACATCAAAACATACACATTTTCATTGTATATACCAGAAATGTACATCAAAACATACACATTTTCATTGTACATTCAAGAAATGTACATCAAAACATACACATTTTGAGTGTACATTCAAGAAGTATACATCAAAACATACACATTTCATTGTATATACCAGAAATGTATATCAAAACATACACATTTTCATTGTATATACCAGAAATGTATATCTAAACATACACATTTTCATTGTATATACCAGAAATGTACATCAAAACATACACATTTTCATTGCACATTCAAGAAATGTACATCAAAACATACACATTTTCAGTGTACATTCAAGAAATGTACATCAAAACATACACATTTTCAATGTACATACCGGAAATGTACATCAAAACATACACATTTTCATTGTATATACAAGAAATGTACACCAAAACATACACATTTTCAGTGTACATCAAAACATACACATTTTCAGTGTACATTCAAGAAATGTACATCAAAACATACACATTTTCATTGTATATACAAGAAATGTACATCAAAACATACACATTTTCATTGTATATACAAGAAATGTATATCAAAACATACACATTTTCAGTGTGCATTCAAGAAATGTACATAAAACCTAGACATTCTCATTGTATATACAAGAAATGTACATCAAAACATACACATTTTCATTGTATATACAAGAAATGTATATCAAAACATACACATTTTCAGTGTACATTCAAGAAATGTACATCAAAACATACACATTTTCATTGTATACTCAAGAAATGTACATCAAAACATACACATTTTCAGTATACATTCAAGAAATGTACATCAAAACATACACATTTTCAGTGTACATTCAAGAAATGTATATCAAAACATACACATTTTGATTGTATATACAAGAAATGTACATCAAAACATACACATTTTCAGTGTACATTCAAGAAATGTACATCATAACATACACATTTTCATCGTACACTCAAGAAATGTACATCAAAACATACACATTTTCATTGTACATTCAAGAAATGTACATCAAAACATACACGTCTTCAGTGTACATTCAAGAAATGTACATCTAAAACATACACATTTTGAGTGTACATTCAAGAAATATACATCAAAACATACACATTTTCATTGTATATACCAGAAATGTACATCAAAACATACACATTTTCATTGTACATTCAAGAAATGTACATCAAAACATACACATTTTCAGTGTACATTCAAGAAATATACATCAAAACATATACATTTTCAGGATACATTCAAGAAATATACATCAAAACATACACATTTTCATTGTATATACAAGAAATGTACATCAAAACATACACATTTTGAGTCTAAATTCAAGAAATATACATCAAAACATACACATTTTCATTGTACATACCAGAAATGGACATCAAAACATACACATTTTCAGTGCACATTCAAGAAATGTACATCAAAACATACACATTTTCATTGTATATACCAGAAATGTACATCAAAACATACACATTTTGACTGTACATTCTAGAAATATACATCAAAACATACACATTTTCATTGTATATACCAGAAATGCACATCAAAACATACACATTTTCATTGTACATTCAAGAACTGTACATCAAAACATACACATTTTCAGTGTACATTCAAGAAATGTACATCAAAACATACACATTTTCAGTGTACATTAAAGAAATGTACATCAAAACATACACATTTTCATTGTATATACAAGAAATGTACATCAAAACATACACATTTTCATTGTATATACCAGAAATGTACATCAAAACATACACATTTTGACTGTACATTCTAGAAATATACATCAAAACATACACATTTTCATTGTATATACCAGAAATGTACATCAAAACATACACATCTTCAGTGTACATTCAAGAAATGTACATCAAATCATACACATTTTCAGTGTACATTCAAGAAATATACATCAAAATATACACATTTTCAGGATACATTCAAGAAATATACATCAAAACATACACATTTTCATTGTACATTCAAGAAATGTACATCAAAACATACACATTTCCATTGTATACTCAAGAAATGTACATCAAAACTTACACATTTTGTTTCTACACTCAAGAAATGTACATCAAAACATACACATTTATGTTTGTACACTCAAGAAATGTACATAAAAACTTACACATTTTCATTGTATATACAAGAATTGTACATCAAAACATACACATTTTCATTGTATATACAAGAAATGTACATCAAAAGCTACACATTTTCATTGTATATTCAAGAAATGTACATCAAAAAATACACATTTTCATTGTATATACAAGAAATGTACAGCAAAAGCTACACATTTTCATTGTATATTCAAGAAATGTACATCAAAACATACACATTTTCAGTGTACATTCAAGAAATATACATCAAAACATACACATTTTCAGGATACATTCAAGAAATATACATCAAAACATACACATTTTCTTTGTACATTCAAGAAATGTACATCAAAACATACACATTTCCATTGTATACTCAAGAAATGTACATCAAAACTTACACATTTTGTTTCTACACTCAAGAAATGTATATCAAAACATACACATTTATGTTTGTACACTCAAGAAATGTACATAAAAACTTACACATTTTCATTGTATATACAAGAATTGTACATCAAAACATACACATTTTCATTGTATATACAAGAAATGTACATCAAAACATACACATTTTCATTGTACATTCAAGAAATGTACATCAAAACATACACATTTTCATTGTATATACCAGAAATGTACATCAAAACATACATATTTTCATTGTACATTCAAGAAATGTACATCAAAACATACACATTTTGAGTGTACATTCAAGAAGTATACATCAAAACATACACATTTCATTGTATATACCAGAAATGTACATCAAAACATACACATTTTCATTGTATATACCAGAAATGTACATCAAAACATACACATTTTCATTGTACATTCAAGAAATGTACATCAAAACATACACATTTTCCTTGCACATTCAAGAAATGTACATCAAAATATACACATTTTCAGTGTACATTCAAGAAATGTACATCAAAACATACACATTTTCATTGTACATACCAGAAATGTACATCAAAACATACACATTTTCATTGTATATACAAGAAATGTACACCAAAATATACACATTTTCAGTGTACATCAAAACATACACATTTTCAGTGTACATTCAAGAAATGCACATCAAAACATACACATTTTCATTGTATATACAAGAAATGTACATCAAAACATACACATTTTCATTGTATATACAAGAAATGTATATCAAAACATACACATTTTCAGTGTACATTCAAGAAATGTACATCAAAACATAGACATTCTCATTGTATATACAAGAAATGTACATCAAAACATACACATTTTCATTGTATATACAAGAAATGTATATCAAAACATACACATTTTCAGTGTACATTCAAGAAATGTACATCAAAACATACACATTTTCATTGTATACTCAAGAAATGTACATCAAAACATACACATTTTCAGTATACATTCAAGAAATGTACATCAAAACATACACATTTTCATTGTATATACAAGAAATGTATATCAAAACATACTCATTTTCAGTGTACAATCAAGAAATGTATATCAAAACATACACATTTTCATTGTATATACAAGAAATGTACATCAAAACATACACATTTTCAGTGTACATTCAAGAAATATACATCAAAACATATACATTTTAGCAGGATACATTCAAGAAATATACATCAAAACATACACATTTTCATTGTATATACAAGAAATGTACATCAAAACATACACATTTTGAGTCTAAATTCAAGAAATATACATCAAAACATACACATTTTCATTGTACATACCAGAAATGGACATCAAAACATACACATTTTCAGTGCACATTCAAGAAATATACATCAAAACATACACATTTTCATTGTATATACCAGAAATGTACATCAAAACATACACATTTTCATTGTATATACCAGAAATGTACATCAAAACATACACATTTTGACTGTACATTCTAGAAATATACATCAAAACATACACATTTTCATTGTATATACCAGAAATGCACATCAAATATACACAATTTCATTGTACATTCAAGAACTGTACATCAAAACATACACATTTTCAGTGTACATTCAAGAAATGTACATCAAAACATACACATTTTCAGTGTACATTCAAGAAATGTACATCAAAACATACACATTTTCATTGTATATACAAGAAATGTACATCAAAACATACACATTTTCATTGTACATACAAGAAATGTATATCAAAACATACACATTTTCAGTGTACATTCAAGAAATGTACATCAAAACATACACATTTTCATTGTATACTCAAGAAATGTACATCAAAACATACACATTTTCAGTGTACATTCAAGAAATGTACATCAAAACATACACATTTTCATTGTATATACAAGAAATGTATATCAAAACATACTCATTTTCAGTGTACATTCAAGAAATGTACATCAAAACATACACATTTTCAGTGTACATTCAAGAAATGTACATCAAAACATACACATTTTCATTGTCCATTCAAGACATGTACATCAAAACATACACATTTTCATTGTACACTCAAGAAATGTACATCAAAACATACACATTTTCATCGTACACTCAAGAAATGTACATCAAAACATACACATTTTCATTGTACATTCAAGAAATGTACATCAAAACATACACATTTTCAGTGTACATTCAAGAAAGGTACATCTAAAACATACACATTTTGAGTGTACATTAAAGAAATATACATCAAAACATACACATTTTTATTGTATATACCAGAAATGTACATCAAAACATACACATTTTCATTGTACATTCAAGAAATGTACATCAAAACATACACATTTTCAGTGTACATTCAAGAAATATACATCAAAACATTCACATTTTCAGGATACATTCAAGGAATATACATCAAAACATACACATTTTCATTGTATATACAAGAAATGTACATCAAAACATACACATTTTGAGTGTAAATTCCAGAAATATACATCAGAACATACACATTTTCATTGTACATACCAGAAATGTACATCAAAACATACACATTTTCAGCGTACATTCAAGAAATATACATCAAAACATACACATTTTCATTGTATATACCAGAAATGTACATCAAAACATACACATTTTCATTGTATATACCAGAAATGTACATCAAAACATACACATTTTCACTGTATATTGTAGAAATATACATATAAACATACACATTTCATTGTATATACCAGAAATGCACTTCAAAACATACACATTTTCATTGTACATTCAAGAACTGTACATCATCACATACACATTTTCAGTGTACATTCAAGAAATGTACATCAAAACATACACATTTTCAGTGTACATTCAAGAAATGTACATAAAAACATACACATTTTCATTGTATATACAAGAAATGTACATCGAAACATACACATTTTCAGTGTACATTCAAGAAATGTACATCAAAACATACACATTTTCAGTGTACATTCAAGAAATGTACATCAAAACATACACATTTTCATTGTACATTCAAGAAATGTACATCAAAACATATACATTTTGATTGAATATACAAGAAATGTATATCAAAACATACACATTTTCAGTGTACATTCAAGAAATGTACATCAAAACATACACATTTTCATTGTATATACAAGAAATGGACAGCAAAACATACACATTTTGAGTGTACATTCAAGAAATATACATCAAAACATACACATTTTCATTCTATATACCAGAAATGTACATCAAAACATACACATTTTCATTGTAAATTCAAGAAATGTACATCAAAACATACACATTTTGAGTGTACATTCAAGAAATATACATTAAAGCATACACATCTTCATTGTATATACCAGAAATGTACATCAAAGCATACACATTTTATTGTACATTCAAGAAATGTACATAAAAAACGAGACATTTTCATTGTATATTCAAGAAATGTACATCAAAAAATACACATTTTCATTGTATATACATGAAATGTACATCAAAACATACACATTTTCATTGTACATTCAAGAAATGTACATCAAAACATACACATTTTCAGTGTACATTCAAGAAATATACATCAAAATATACACATTTTCAGGATACATTCAAGAAGTATACATCAAAACATACACATTTTCATTGTACATTCAAGAAATGTACATCAAAACATACACATTTCCATCGTATACTCAAGAAATGTACATCAAAACTTACACATTTTGTTTCTAAACTCAAGAAAAGTACATCAAAACATACACATTTATGTTTGTACACTCGAGAAATGTACATAAAAACTTACACATTTTCATTGTATATACAAGAATTGTACATCAAAACATACACATTTTCATTGTATATACAAGAAATGTACATCAAAAGCTACACATTTTCATTGTATATTCAAGAAATGTACATCAAAAAATACACATTTTCATTGTATATACCAGAAATGTACATCAAAACATACACATTTTCATTGTACATTCAAGAAATGTACATCAAAACATACACATTTTCAGTGTACATTCAAGAAATATACATCAAAACATACACATTTTCAGGATACATTCAAGAAATATACATCAAAACATACACATTTTCATTGTACATTCAAGAAATGTACATCAAAACATACACATTTCCATTGTATACTCAAGAAATGTACATCAAAACTTACACATTCTGTTTCTACACTCAAGAAATGTATATCAAAACATACACATTTATGTTTGTACACTCAAGAAATGTACATAAAGACTTACACATTTTCATTGTATATACAAGAATTGTACATCAAAGCATACACATTTTCATTGTATATACAAGAAATGTACATCAAAACATACACATTTTCATTGTACATTCAAGAAATGTACATCAAAACATACACATTTTCATTGTATATACCGGAAATGTACATCAAAACATACACATTTTCATTGTACATTCAAGAAATGTACATCAAAACATACACATTTTGAGTGTACATTCAAGAAGTATACATCAAAACATACACATTTCATTGTATATACCAGAAATGTACATCAAAACATACACATTTTCATTGTATATACCAGAAATGTACATCAAAACATACACATTTTCATTGTACATTCAAGAAATGTACATCAAAACATACACATTTTCTTTGCACATTCAAGAAATGTACATCAAAACATACACATTTTCAGTGTACATTCAAGAAATGTACATCAAAACATACACATTTTCAATGTACATACCAGAAATGTACATCAAAACATACACATTTTCATTGTATATACAAGAAATGTACACCAAAACATACACATTTTCAGTGTACATCAAAACATACACATTTTCAGTGTACATTCAAGAAATGTACATCAAAACATACACATTTTCATTGTATATACAAGAAATGTACATCAAAACATACACATTTTCATTGTATATACAAGAAATGTATATCAAAACATACACATTTTCAGTGTACATTCAAGAAATGTACATCAAAACATAGACATTTTCATTGTATACTCAAGAAATGTACATCAAAACATACACATTTTCAGTGTACATTCAAGAAATGTACATCAAAACATACACATTTTCATTGTATATACAAGAAATGTATATCAAAACATACTCATTTTCAGTGTACATTCAAGAAATGTACATCAAAACATACACATTTTCATTGTATATACAAGAAATGTACATCAAATCATACACATTTTTAGTGTACATACAAGAAATGTATATCATAACATACACATTTTCATCGTACACTCAAGAAATGTACATCAAAACATACACATTTTCATTGTACATTCAAGAAATGTACATCAAAACATACACATTTTCAGTGTACATTCAAGAAATGTACATCTAAAACATACACATTTTCAGTGTACATTCAAGAAATATACATCAAAACATACACATTTTCATTGTATATACCAGAAATGTACATCAAAACATACACATTTTCATTGTACATTCAACAAATGTACATCAAAACATACACATTTTCTGTGTACATTCAAGAAATGTACATCAAAACATACACATTTTCATTGCACATTCAAGAAATGTACATCAAAACATACACATTTTCATTGTACATTCAAGAAATTTACATCAAAATATACACATTTTCATTGTACACTCAAGAAATGTACATCAAAACATACACATTTTCATTGTATACTCAAGAAATGTACATCAAAACATACACATTTTCAGTATACATTCAAGAAATGTACATCAAAACATACACATTTTCATTGTATATACCAGAAGTGTACATCAAAACATACACATTTTCATTGTACATTCAAGAAATGTACATCAAAACATAGACATTTTCATTGTACATTCAAGAAATATACAACAAAACATGCACATTTTGAGTTTACATTCAAGAAATGTACATCAAAACATACACATTTACATTGTATATACCAAAAATGTACATCAAAACACACATTTTCATTGTATATACAAGAAATGTACACCAAAACATACACATTTTCATTGTATATACAAGAAATGTACACCAAAACATACACATTTTCATTGCACATTCAAGAAATGTATATCAAAACATACACATTTTCATTGTAGATTCAAGAAATATACATCAAAACATACACATTTTCATTGTACATTCAAGAAATGTACATCAAAACATACACATTTTCAGTGTACATTCAAGAAATGTACATCTAAAACATACACACTTTGAGTGTACATTCAAGAAAGATACATCAAAACATTCACATTTTCATTGTATATACCAGAAATGTACATCAAAAGATACACATTTTCATTGTACATTCAAGAAATGTACATCAAAACATACACATTTTCAGTGTACATTCAAGAAATATACATCAAAACATACACATTTTCAGGATACATTCAAGAAATATACATCAAAACATACACATTTTCATTGTATATACAAGAAATGTACATCAAAACATACACATTTTCATTGCACATTCAAGAAATGTACATCTAAACATACACATTTTCAGTGTACATTCAAGAAATGTACATCAAAACATACACATTTTCAATGTACATACCAGAAATGTACATCAAAACATACACATTTTCATTGTATATACAAGAAATGTACACCAAAACATACACATTTTCAGTGTACATCAAAACATACACATTTTCAGTGTACATTCAAGAAATGTACATCAAAACATACACATTTTCATTGTATATACAAGAAATGTACATCAAAACATACACATTTTCATTGTATATACAAGAAATGTATATCAAAACATACACATTTTCAGTGTACATACAAGAAATGTACATCAAAACATAGACATTCTCATTGTATACTCAAGAAGTGTACATCAAAACATACACATTTTCAGTGTACATTCAAGAAATGTACATCAAAACATACACATTTTCATTGTATATACAAGAAATGTATATCAAAACATACTCATTTTCAGTGTACATTCAACAAATGTACATCAAAACATACACATTTTCATTGTATATACAAGAAATGTACATCAAATCATACACATTTTTAGTGTACATTCAAGAAATGTACATCATAACATACACATTTTCATCGTACACTCAAGAAATGTACATCAAAACATACACATTTTCATTGTACATTCAAGAAATGTACATCAAAACATACACATTTTCAGTGTACATTCAAGAAATGTACATCTAAAACATACACATTTTCAGTGTACATTCAAGAAATATACATCAAAACATACACATTTTCATTGTATATACCAGAAATGTACATCAAAACATACACATTTTCATTGTACATTCAACAAATGTACATCAAAACATACACATTTTCTGTGTACATTCAAGAAATGTACATCAAAACATACACATTTTCATTGTACATTCAAGAAATGTACATCAAAACATACACATTTTCATTGTACATTCAAGAAATTTACATCAAAAGATACACATTTTCATTGTACACTCAAGAAATGTACATCAAAACATACACATTTTCATTGTATACTCAAGAAATGTACATCAAAACATACACATTTTCAGTATACATTCAAGAAATGTACATCAAAACATACACATTTTCATTGTATATACCAGAAGTGTACATCAAAACATACACATTTTCATTGTACATTCAAGAAATGTACATCAAAACATAGACATTTTCATTGTACATTCAAGAAATATACAACAAAACATACACATTTTGAGTTTACATTCAAGAAATGTACATCAAAACATACACATTTACATTGTATATACCAAAAATGTACATCAAAACATACTCATTTTCATTGCATATACAAGAAATGTACACCAAAACATACACATTTTCATTGTATATACAAGAAATGTACACCAAAACATACACATTTTCATTGCACATTCAAGAAATGTACATCAAAACATACACATTCTCATTGTAGATTCAAGAAATATACATCAAAGAATACACATTTTCATCGTACATTCAAGAAATGTACATCAAAGCATACACATTTTCAGTGTACATTCAAGAAATGTACATCTAAAACATACACATTTTGAGTGTACATTCAAGAAATATACATCAAAACATACACATTTTCATTGTATATACCAGAAATGTACATCAAAACATACACATTTTCATTGTACATTCAAGAAATGTACATCAAAACATACACATTTTCAGTGTACATTCAAGAAATATACATCAAAACATACACATTTTCAGGATACATTCAAGAAATATACATCAAAACATACACATTTTCATTGTATATACAAGAAATGTACATCAAAACATACACATTTTGAGTGTAAATTCAAGATATATACATCAAAACATACACAGTTTCATTGTACATACCAGAAATGTACATCAAAGCATACACATTTTCAGTGTACATTCAAGAAATATACATCGAAACATACACATTTTCATTGTATATACCAGAAATGTACATCAAAACATACACATTTTCATTGTACATTCAAGAAATGTACATTAAAACACACACATTTTCAGTGTACATTCAAGAAATATACATCAAAACATACACATCTTCAGGATACATTCAAGAAATATACATCAAAACATACACATTTTCATTGTACATTCAAGAAATGTACATCAAAACATACACATTTCCATTGTACACTCAAGAAATGTACATCAAAACTTACACATTTTGTTTGTACACTCAAGAACTGTATATCAAAACATACACATTTATGTTTGTACACTCAAGAAATGTACATAAAAACTTACACATTTTCATTGTATATACAAGAATTGTACATCAAAACATACACATTTTCATTGTATATACAAGAAATGTACATCAAAACATACACATTTACATTGTACATTCAAGAAATGTACATCAAAACATACACATTTGCATTGTATATACCAGAAATGTACATCAAAACATACACATTGTCATTGTACATTCAAGAAATGTACATCAAAACATACACATTTTGAGTGTACATTCAAGAAGTATACATCAAAACATACACATTTTCATTGTATATACCAGAAATGTACATCAAAACATACACATTTTCATTGTATATACCAGAAGTGTACATCAAAACATACACATTTTCATTGTACATTCAAGAAATTTACATCAAAACATACACATTTTCATTGCACATTCAAGAAATATACATCAAAACATACACATTTTCAGTGTACATTCAAGAAATGTACATCAAAACATACACATTTTCATTGTATATACCAGAAATGTACATCAAAACATACAAATCTTCATTGTATATACAAGAAATGTACACCAAAACATACACATTTTCATTGTATATACAAGAAATGTACACCAAAACATACACATTTTCATTGTACATTCAAGAAATGTATATCAAAACATACACATTTTCAGTGTACATTCAAGAAATGTACATGAAAACACACACATTTTCATTGTACATTCAAGAAATGTACATAAAAACATACTCATTTTCAGTGTACATTCAAGAAGTGTACATCAAAATATACACATTTTCAGTGTACAATCAAGAAATGTACATCTAAGACATACACATTTTGAGTGTACATTCAAGAAATATACATCAAAACATACACATTTTCATTGTATATAGCAGAAATGTACATCAAAACATACACATTTTCATTGTACATTCTAGAAACGTACATCAAAACATACACATTTTCAGTGTACCTTCAAGAAATATACATCAAAACATACACATTTTCAGGGTACATTCAAGAAATATACATCAAAACATACACATTTTCATTGTATATACAAGAAATGGACATCAAAACATACACATTTTCATTGTACATTCAAGAAATGTACATCAAAACATACACATTTTGAGTGTACATTCAAGAAATATACATCAAAACATGCACATTTTCATTGTATATACCAGAAATGTACATCAAAGCATACACATTTTCATTGTACATTCAAGAAATGTACATCAAAACATACACATTTTGAGTGTACCTTCAAGAAATATACATCAAAAGATACACATTTTCATTGTATATACCAGAAATGTACATCAAAACATACACATTTTGAGTGTACATTCTAGAAATATACATCAAAACATACACATTTTCATTGTATATACCAGAAATGCGCATCAAAACATACACATTTTCATTGTACATTCAAGAACTGTACATCAAAACATACACATTTTCAGTGTACATTCAAGAAATGTACATCAAAACATACACATTTTCAGTGTACATTCAAGAAATGTACATCAGAACATACACATTTTCATTGTATATACAAGAAATGTACATCAAAACATACACATTTACATTGTATATACCAAAAATCTACATCAAAACATACACATTTTGACTGTACATTCTAGAAATATACATCAAAACATACACATTTTCATTGTATATACCAGAAATGCGCATCAAAACATACACATTTTCATTGTACATTCAAGAAATGTACATCAAAACATAGACATTTTCAGTGTACATTCAAGAAATGTACATCAAAACATACACATTTTCATTGTACATTCAAGAAATGTATATCAAAACATACACATTTTCAGTGTACATTCCAGAAATGTACATCAAAACAAACACATTTTCATTGTATACTCAAGAAATGTACATCAAAACATACACATTTTCAGTGTACATTCAAGAAATGTACATCAAAACATACACATTTTCATTGTATATACAAGAAAAGTATATCAAAACATACTCACCTTCAGTGTACATTCAAGAAATGTACATCAAAACATACACATTTTCATTGTATATAAGAGAAATGTACATCAAAACATACACATTTTCAGTGTACATTCAAGAAATGTACATCATAACATACACATTTTCATCGTACACTCAAGAAATGTACATCAAAACATACACATTTTCATTGTACATTCAAGAAATGTACATCAAAACATACACATTTTCATTGTATATACAAGAAATGTACATCAAAACATACACATTTTCATTGTATATACAAGGAATGTACATCAAAACATACACATTTTGAGTGTAAATTCAAGAAATATACATCAAAACATACACATTTTCATTGTACATACCAGAAATCTACATCAAAACATACACATTTGCAATGTACATTAAAGAAATATACATCAAAACATGCACATTTTCATTGTATATACCAGAAATGTACATCAAAACATACACATTTTCATTGTATATACCAGAAATGTACATCAAAACATACACATTTTGACTGTACATTCTAGAAATATACATCAAAACATACACATTTTCATTGTATATACCAGAAATGCACATCAAAACATACACATTTTCATTGTACATTCAAGAACTGTACATCAAAACATACACATTTTCAGTGTACATTCAAGAAATGTACATCAAAACATACACATTTTCAGTGTACATTCAAGAAATGTACATCAAAACATACACATTTTCGTTGTATATACAAGAAATGTACATCAAAACATACACATTTTCATTGTATATACAAGAAATGTATATCAAAACATACACATTTTCAGTGTACATTCAAGAAATGTACATCAAAACATACACATTTTCATTGTATACTCAAGAAATGTACATCAAAACATACACATTTTCAGTGTACATTCAAGAAATGTACATCAAAACATACACATTTTCATTGTATATACAAGAAATGTATATAAAAACATACTCATTTTCAGTGTACATTCAAGAAATGTACATCAAAACATACACATTTTCATTGTATATACACGAAATGTACATCAAAACATACACATTTTCAGTGTACATTCAAGAAATGTACATCAAAACATACACATTTTCATTGTATATACAAGAAATGTACATCAAAACATACACATCTATATTGTACACTAAAGAAATGTACATCAAAACATACACACTTTCAGTGTACATTCAAGAAATGTACAACAAAACATACATATTTTCATTGTACATTCAAGAAATGTACATCAAAACATACACATTTTCATTGTACATTCAAGAAATGTACATCAAAACATACACATTTTCATTGTACACTCAAGAAATGTACATCAAAACATACACATTTTCATTGTACATTCAAGAAATGTATATCAAAACATACACATTTTCATTGTACATTCAAGAAATGTACATCAAAACATACACATTTTCATTGTACATTCAAGAAATGTACATCAAAACATACACATTATCATTGTACATTCAAGAAATGTACATCAAAACATACACATTTTCATTGTACACTCAAGAAATGTACATCAAAACATACACATTTTCATTGTATACTCAAGAAATGTACATCAAAACATACACATTTTCATTGTATATACCAGAAATGTACATCAAAACGTACACATTTTCATTGTACATTTAAGAAATGTACACCAAAACATACACATTTTCATTGTATATACAAGAAATGTACACCAGAACATACACATTTTCATTGCACATTCAAGAAATGTACATCAAAACATACTCATTTTCATTGTACATTCAAGAAATATACATCAAAACATACACATTTTCATTGTACATTCAAGAA
Source organism: Tenodera sinensis (assembly GCA_030765045.1). NCBI lineage: Eukaryota > Metazoa > Arthropoda > Insecta > Mantodea > Mantidae > Tenodera > Tenodera sinensis. The sequence continues at coordinate 108,118,298 of CM060970.1, read as the reverse complement.
ATGTACATCAAAACATACACATTTTCAGTGTACATTCAAGAAATGTACATCTAAAACATACACATTTTGAGTGTACATTAAAGAAATATACATCTAAACATACACATTTTCATTGTATATACCAGAAATGTACATCAAAACATACACATTTTCATTGTACGTTCAAGAAATGTACATCAAAACATACACATTTTCAGTGTACATTCAAGAAATATACATCAAAACATACACATTTTCAGGATACATTCAAGAAATATACATCAAAACATACACATTTTCATTGTATATACAAGAAATGTACATCAAAACATACACATTTTGAGTGAAAATTCAAGATATATACATCAAAACATACACATTTTCATTGTACATACCAGAAATGTACATCAAAATATACACATTTTCAGTGTACATTCAAGAAATATACATCGAAACATACACAATTTCATTGTATATACCAGAAATGTACATCAAAACATACACATTTTCAGTGTACATTCAAGAAATATACATCAAAACATACACATTTGCAGGATACATTCAAGAAATATACATCAAAACATACACATTTTCATTGTACATTCAAGAAATGTACATCAAAACATACACATTTCCATTGTAAACTCAAGAAATGTACATCAAAACTTACACATTTTGTTTGTACACTCAAGAAATGTATATCAAAACATACACATTTATGTTGGTACACTCAAGAAATGTACATAAAAACTTACACATTTTCATTGTATATACAAGAAATGTACATCAAAACATACACACTTTCATTGTACATTCAAGAAATGTACATCAAAACATACACATTTTCATTGTATATACCAGAAATGTACATCAAAACATACACATTTTCAATGTACATTAAAGAAATGTACATCAAAACATACACATTTTGAGTGTACATTCAAGAAGTATACATCAAAACATACACATTTTCATTGTATATACCAGAAATGTACATCAAAACATTCACATTTTCATTGTATATACCAGAAGAGTACATCAAAACATACACATTTTCATTGTACATTCAAGAAATGTACATCAAAACATACACATTTTCATTGCACATTCAAGAAATATACATCAAAACATACACATTTTCAGCGAACATTCAAGAAACGTACATCAAAACATACACATTTTCATTGTATATACCAGAAATGTACATCAAAACATACACATTTTCATTGTATATACAAGAAATGTACACCAAAACATACACATTTTCATTGTATATACAAGAAATGTACACCAAAACATACACATTTTCATTGTACATTCAAGAAATGTATATCAAAGCATACACATTTTGAGTGTACCTTCAAGAAATGTACATCAAAACATACACATTTTCAGTGTACATTCAAGAAATGTACATCTAAAACATACACATTTTGAGTGTACATTCAAGAAATATACATCAAAACCTACACATTTTCATTGTATATACCAGAAATGTACATCAAAACATACACATTTTCAGTGTACATTCAAGGAATATACATCAAGCATACACATTTTCATTGTATATACCAAAAATGTACATCAAAACATACACATTTTCATTGTACATTCAAGAAATGTACATCAAAACATACACATTTTCCGTGTACATTCAAGAAATATACATCAAAACATACACATTTTCAGGATACATTCAAGAAATATACATCAAGACATACACATTTTCATTGTACATTCAAGAAATGTACATCAAAACATACACATTTCCATTGTAAACTAAAGAAATGTACATCAAAACTTACACATTTTGTTTGTACACTCAAGAAATGTATATCAAAACATACACATTTATGTTTGTACACTCAAGAAATGTACATAAAAACTTACACATTTTCATTGTATATACAAGAATTGTACATCAAAACATACACATTTTCATTGTATATACAAGAAATGTACATCAAAACATACACATTTTCATTGTACATTCAAGAGATGTATATCAAAACATACACATTTTCATTGTATATAATAGAAATGTACATCAAAACATACACATTTTCATTGTACATTCAAGAAATGTACATCAAAACATACACATTTTGAGTGTAGATTCAAGAAGTATACATCAAAACATACACATTTTCATTGTATATACCAGAAATGTACATCAAAACATACACATTTTCATTGTACATTCAAGAAATGTACATCAAAACATACACATTTTCATTGCACATTCCAGAAATATACATCAAAACATACACATTTTCAGTGTACATTCAAGAAATGTACATCAAAACATACACGTTTTCATTGTATATACCAGAAATGACAATCAAAACATACACGTTTTCATTGTATATACCAGAAATGTACACCAAAACATACACATTTTCATTGTATATACAAGAAATGTACACCAAAACATACACATTTTCATTGTACATTCAAGAAATATACATCAAAACATACACATTTTCATTGTACATTCAAGAAATATACAGCAAAACATACACATTTTCAGGGTACATTCAAGAAATATACATCAAAACATACACATTTTCATTGTATATACAAGAAATGGACATCAAAACATACACATTTTCATTGTACATTCAAGAAATGTACATCAAAACATACACATTTTGAGTGTACATTCAAGAAACATACATCAAAACATGCACATTTTCATTGTATATACCAGAAATGTACATCAAACCATACACATTTTCATTGTACATTCAAGAAATGTACATCAAAACATACACATTTTGAGTGTACCTTCAAGAAATATACATCAAAAGATACACATTTTCATTGTATATACCAGAAATGTACATCAAAACATACACATTTTGAGTGTACATTCTAGAAATATACATCAAAACATACACATTTTCATTGTATATACCAGAAATGCGCATCAAAACATACACATTTTCATTGTACATTCAAGAACTGTACATCAAAACATACACATTTTCAGTGTACATTCAAGAAATGTACATCAAAACATACACATTTTCAGTGTACATTCAAGAAATGTACATCAGAACATACACATTTTCATTGTATATACAAGAAATGTACATCAAAACATACACATTTTCATTGTATATACAAGAAATGTACATCAAAACATACACATTTACATTGTATATACCAAAAATCTACATCAAAACATACACATTTTGACTGTACATTCTAGAAATATACATCAAAACATACACATTTTCTCTGTATATACCAGAAATGCGCATCAAAACATACACATTTTCATTGTACATTCAAGAAATGTACATCAAAACATACACATTTTCAGTGTACATTCAAGAAATGTACATCAAAACATACATATTTTCATTGTACATTCAAGAAATGTATATCAAAACATACACATTTTCAGTGTACATTCCAGAAATGTACATCAAAACAAACACATCTTCATTGTATACTCAAGAAATGTACATCAAAACATACACATTTTCAGTGTACATTCAAGAAATGTACATCAAAACATACACATTTTCATTATATATACAAGAAAAGTATATCAAAACATACTCACTTTCAGTGTACATTCAAGAAATGTACATCAAAACATACACATTTTCATTGTATATAAGAGAAATGTACATCAAAACATACACATTTTCAGTGTACATTCAAGAAATGTACATCATAACATACACATTTTCATCGTACACTCAAGAAATGTACATCAAAACATACACATTTTCATTGTACATTCAAGAAATGTACATCAAAACATACACATTTTCAGTGTACATTCAAGAAATGTACATCTAAAACTGACACATTTTGAGTGTACATTCAAGAAATATACATCAAAACATACACATTTTCATTGTACATACCAGAAATGTACATCAAAACATACACATTTTCATTGTACATTCAAGAAATGTACATCAAAACATACACATTTTCAGTGTACATTCAAGAAATATACATCAAAGCATACACATTTTCAGGACACATTCAAGAAACATACATCAAAACATACACATTTTCATTGTATATACAAGAAATGTACATCAAAACATACACATTTTGAGTGTAAATTCAAGAAATATACATCAAAACATACACATTTTCATTGTACATACCAGAAATCTACATCAAAACATACACATTTGCAATGTACATTCAAGAAATATACATCAAAACATGCACATTTTCATTGTATATACCAGAAATGTACATCAAAACATACACATTTTCATTGTATATACCAGAAATGTACATCAAAACATACACATTTTGACTGTACATTCTAGAAATATACATCAAAACATACACATTTTCATTGTATATACCAGAAATGCACATCAAAACATACACATTTTCATTGTACATTCAAGAACTGTACATCAAAACATACACATTTTCAGTGTACATTAAAGAAATGTACATCAAAACATACACATTTTCAGTGTACATTCAAGAAATGTACATCAAAACATACACATTTTCGTTGTATATACAAGAAATGTACATCAAAACATACACATTTTCATTGTATATACAAGAAATGTATATCAAAACATACACATTTTCAGTGTACATTCAAGAAATGTACATCAAAACATACACATTTTCATTGTATACTCAAGAAATGTACATCAAAACATACACATTTTCAGTGTACATTCAAGAAATGTACATCAAAACATACACATTTTCATTGTATATACAAGAAATGTATATCAAAACATACTCATTTTCAGTGTACATTCAAGAAATGTACATCAAAACATACACATTTTCATTGTATATACAAGGAATGTACATCAAAACATACACATTTTCAGTGTACATTCAAGAAATGTACATCAAAACATACACATTTTCATTGTACATTCAAGAAATGTACATCAAAACATACACATTTTCAGTGTACATTCAAGAAATGTACATCTAAAACATACACATTTTGAGTGTACATTAAAGAAATATACATCAAAACATACACATTTTCATTGTATATACCAGAAATGTACATCAAAACATACACATTTTCATTGTACGTTCAAGAAATGTACATCAAAACATACACATTTTCAGTGTACATTCAAGAAATATACATCAAAACATACACATTTTCAGGATACATTCAAGAAATATACATCAAAACATACACATTTTCATTGTATATACAAGAAATGTACATCAAAACATACACATTTTGAGTGAAAATTCAAGATATATACATCAAAACATACACATTTTCATTGTACATACCAGAAATGTACATCAAAACATACACATTTTCAGTGTACATTCAAGAAATATACATCGAAACATACACAATTTCATTGTATATACCAGAAATGTACATCAAAACATACACATTTTCAGTGTACATTCAAGAAATATACATCAAAACATACACATTTGCAGGATACATTCAAGAAATATACATCAAAACATACACATTTTCATTGTACATTCAAGAAATGTACATCAAAACATACACATTTCCATTGTAAACTCAAGAAATGTACATCAAAACTTACACATTTTGTTTGTACACTCAAGAAATGTATATCAAAACATACACATTTATGTTGGTACACTCAAGAAATGTACATAAAAACTTACACATTTTCATTGTATATACAAGAATTGTACATCAAAACATACACATTTTCATTGTATATACAAGAAATGTACATCAAAACATACACACTTTCATTGTACATTCAAGAAATGTACATCAAAACATACACATTTTCATTGTATATACCAGAAATGTACATCAAAACATACACATTTTCAATGTACATTCAAGAAATGTACATCAAAACATACACATTTTGAGTGTACATTCAAGAAGTATACATCAAAACATACACATTTTCATTGTATATACCAGAAATGTACATCAAAACATTCACATTTTCATTGTATATACCAGAAGAGTACATCAAAACATACACATTTTCATTGTACATTCAAGAAATGTACATCAAAACATACACATTTTAATTGCACATTCAAGAAATATACATCAAAACATACACATTTTCAGCGAACATTCAAGAAACGTACATCAAAACATACACATTTTCATTGTATATACCAGAAATGTACATCAAAACATACACATTTTCATTGTATATACAAGAAATGTACACCAAAACATACACATTTTCATTGTATATACAAGAAATGTACACCAAAACATACACATTTTCATTGTACATTCAAGAAATGTATATCAAAGCATACACATTTTGAGTGTACCTTCAAGAAATGTACATCAAAACATACACATTTTCAGTGTACATTCAAGAAATGTACATCTAAAACATACACATTTTGAGTGTACATTCAAGAAATATACATCAAAACATACACATTTTCATTGTATATACCAGAAATGTACATCAAAACATACACATTTTCAGTGTACATTCAAGGAATATACATCAAGCATACACATTTTCATTGTATATACCAAAAATGTACATCAAAACATACACATTTTCATTGTACATTCAAGAAATGTACATCAAAACATACACATTTTCCGTGTACATTCAAGAAATATACATCAAAACATACACATTTTCAGGATACATTCAAGAAATATACATCAAAACATACACATTTTCATTGTACATTCAAGAAATGTACATCAAAACATACACATTTCCATTGTAAACTAAAGAAATGTACATCAAAACTTACACATTTTGTTTGTACACTCAAGAAATGTATATCAAAACATACACATTTATGTTTGTACACTCAAGAAATGTACATAAAGACTTACACATTTTCATTGTATATACAAGAATTGTACATCAAAACATACACATTTTCATTGTATATACAAGAAATGTACATCAAAACATACACATTTTCATTGTACATTCAAGAGATGTATATCAAAACATACACATTTTCATTGTATATAATAGAAATGTACATCAAAACATACACATTTTCATTGTACATTCAAGAAATGTACATCAAAACATACACATTTTGAGTGTACATTCAAGAAGTATACATCAAAACATACACATTTTCATTGTATATACCAGAAATGTACATCAAAACATACACATTTTCATTGTACATTCAAGAAATGTACATCAAAACATACACATTTTCATTGCACATTCCAGAAATATACATCAAAACATACACATTTTCAGTGTACATTCAAGAAATGTACATCAAAACATACACGTTTTCATTGTATATACCAGAAATGACAATCAAAACATACACGTTTTCATTGTATATACCAGAAATGTACACCAAAACATACACATTTTCATTGTATATACAAGAAATGTACACCAAAACATACACATTTTCATTGTACATTCAAGAAATATACATCAAAACATACACATTTTCATTGTACATTCAAGAAATATACAGCAAAACATACACATTTTCAGGGTACATTCAAGAAATATACATCAAAACATACATATTTTCATTGTATATACAAGAAATGGACATCAAAACATACACATTTTCATTGTACATTCAAGAAATGTACATCAAAACATACACATTTTGAGTGTACATTCAAGAAACATACATCAAAACATGCACATTTTCATTGTATATACCAGAAATGTACATCAAACCATACACATTTTCATTGTACATTCAAGAAATGTACATCAAAACATACACATTTTGAGTGTACCTTCAAGAAATATACATCAAAAGATACACATTTTCATTGTATATACCAGAAATGTACATCAAAACATACACATTTTGAGTGTACATTCCAGAAATATACATCAAAACATACACATTTTCATTGTATATACCAGAAATGCGCATCAAAACATACACATTTTCATTGTACATTCAAGAACTGTACATCAAAACATACACATTTTCAGTGTACATTCAAGAAAAGTACATCAAAACATACACATTTTCAGTGTACATTCAAGAAATGTACATCAGAACATACACATTTTCATTGTATATACAAGAAATGTACATCAAAACATACACATTTTCATTGTATATACAAGAAATGTACATCAAAACATACACATTTACATTGTATATACCAAAAATCTACATCAAAACATACACATTTTGACTGTACATTCTAGAAATATACATCAAAACATACACATTTTCATTGTATATACCAGAAATGCGCATCAAAACATACACATTTTCAGTGTACATTCAAGAAATGTACATCAAAACATACATATTTTCATTGTACATTCAAGAAATGTATATCAAAACATACACATTTTCAGTGTACATTCCAGAAATGTACATCAAAACAAACACATCTTCATTGTATACTCAAGAAATGTACATCAAAACATACACATTTTCAGTGTACATTCAAGAAATGTACATCAAAACATACACATTTTCATTGTATATACAAGAAAAGTATATCAAAACATACTCACTTTCAGTGTACATTCAAGAAACGTACATCAAAACATACACATTTTCATTGTATATACCAGAAATGTACATCAAAACATACACATTTTCATTGTATATACAAGAAATGTACACCAAAACATACACATTTTCATTGTATATACAAGAAATGTACACCAAAACATACACATTTTCATTGTACATTCAAGAAATGTATATCAAAGCATACACATTTTGAGTGTACCTTCAAGAAATGTACATCAAAACATACACATTTTCAGTGTACATTCAAGAAATGTACATCTAAAACATACACATTTTGAGTGTACATTCAAGAAATATACATCAAAACCTACACATTTTCATTGTATATACCAGAAATGTACATCAAAACATACACATTTTCAGTGTACATTCAAGGAATATACATCAAGCATACACATTTTCATTGTATATACCAAAAATGTACATCAAAACATACACATTTTCATTGTACATTCAAGAAATGTACATCAAAACATACACATTTTCCGTGTACATTCAAGAAATATACATCAAAACATACACATTTTCAGGATACATTCAAGAAATATACATCAAGACATACACATTTTCATTGTACATTCAAGAAATGTACATCAAAACATACACATTTCCATTGTAAACTAAAGAAATGTACATCAAAACTTACACATTTTGTTTGTACACTCAAGAAATGTATATCAAAACATACACATTTATGTTTGTACACTCAAGAAATGTACATAAAAACTTACACATTTTCATTGTATATACAAGAATTGTACATCAAAACATACACATTTTCATTGTATATACAAGAAATGTACATCAAAACATACACATTTTCATTGTACATTCAAGAGATGTATATCAAAACATACACATTTTCATTGTATATAATAGAAATGTACATCAAAACATACACATTTTCATTGTACATTCAAGAAATGTACATCAAAACATACACATTTTGAGTGTAGATTCAAGAAGTATACATCAAAACATACACATTTTCATTGTATATACCAGAAATGTACATCAAAACATACACATTTTCATTGTACATTCAAGAAATGTACATCAAAACATACACATTTTCATTGCACATTCCAGAAATATACATCAAAACATACACATTTTCAGTGTACATTCAAGAAATGTACATCAAAACATACACGTTTTCATTGTATATACCAGAAATGACAATCAAAACATACACGTTTTCATTGTATATACCAGAAATGTACACCAAAACATACACATTTTCATTGTATATACAAGAAATGTACACCAAAACATACACATTTTCATTGTACATTCAAGAAATATACATCAAAACATACACATTTTCATTGTACATTCAAGAAATATACAGCAAAACATACACATTTTCAGGGTACATTCAAGAAATATACATCAAAACATACACATTTTCATTGTATATACAAGAAATGGACATCAAAACATACACATTTTCATTGTACATTCAAGAAATGTACATCAAAACATACACATTTTGAGTGTACATTCAAGAAACATACATCAAAACATGCACATTTTCATTGTATATACCAGAAATGTACATCAAACCATACACATTTTCATTGTACATTCAAGAAATGTACATCAAAACATACACATTTTGAGTGTACCTTCAAGAAATATACATCAAAAGATACACATTTTCATTGTATATACCAGAAATGTACATCAAAACATACACATTTTGAGTGTACATTCTAGAAATATACATCAAAACATACACATTTTCATTGTATATACCAGAAATGCGCATCAAAACATACACATTTTCATTGTACATTCAAGAACTGTACATCAAAACATACACATTTTCAGTGTACATTCAAGAAATGTACATCAAAACATACACATTTTCAGTGTACATTCAAGAAATGTACATCAGAACATACACATTTTCATTGTATATACAAGAAATGTACATCAAAACATACACATTTTCATTGTATATACAAGAAATGTACATCAAAACATACACATTTACATTGTATATACCAAAAATCTACATCAAAACATACACATTTTGACTGTACATTCTAGAAATATACATCAAAACATACACATTTTCTCTGTATATACCAGAAATGCGCATCAAAACATACACATTTTCATTGTACATTCAAGAAATGTACATCAAAACATACACATTTTCAGTGTACATTCAAGAAATGTACATCAAAACATACATATTTTCATTGTACATTCAAGAAATGTATATCAAAACATACACATTTTCAGTGTACATTCCAGAAATGTACATCAAAACAAACACATCTTCATTGTATACTCAAGAAATGTACATCAAAACATACACATTTTCAGTGTACATTCAAGAAATGTACATCAAAACATACACATTTTCATTATATATACAAGAAAAGTATATCAAAACATACTCACTTTCAGTGTACATTCAAGAAATGTACATCAAAACATACACATTTTCATTGTATATAAGAGAAATGTACATCAAAACATACACATTTTCAGTGTACATTCAAGAAATGTACATCATAACATACACATTTTCATCGTACACTCAAGAAATGTACATCAAAACATACACATTTTCATTGTACATTCAAGAAATGTACATCAAAACATACACATTTTCAGTGTACATTCAAGAAATGTACATCTAAAACTGACACATTTTGAGTGTACATTCAAGAAATATACATCAAAACATACACATTTTCATTGTACATACCAGAAATGTACATCAAAACATACACATTTTCATTGTACATTCAAGAAATGTACATCAAAACATACACATTTTCAGTGTACATTCAAGAAATATACATCAAAGCATACACATTTTCAGGACACATTCAAGAAACATACATCAAAACATACACATTTTCATTGTATATACAAGAAATGTACATCAAAACATACACATTTTGAGTGTAAATTCAAGAAATATACATCAAAACATACACATTTTCATTGTACATACCAGAAATCTACATCAAAACATACACATTTGCAATGTACATTCAAGAAATATACATCAAAACATGCACATTTTCATTGTATATACCAGAAATGTACATCAAAACATACACATTTTCATTGTATATACCAGAAATGTACATCAAAACATACACATTTTGACTGTACATTCTAGAAATATACATCAAAACATACACATTTTCATTGTATATACCAGAAATGCACATCAAAACATACACATTTTCATTGTACATTCAAGAACTGTACATCAAAACATACACATTTTCAGTGTACATTAAAGAAATGTACATCAAAACATACACATTTTCAGTGTACATTCAAGAAATGTACATCAAAACATACACATTTTCGTTGTATATACAAGAAATGTACATCAAAACATACACATTTTCATTGTATATACAAGAAATGTATATCAAAACATACACATTTTCAGTGTACATTCAAGAAATGTACATCAAAACATACACATTTTCATTGTATACTCAAGAAATGTACATCAAAACATACACATTTTCAGTGTACATTCAAGAAATGTACATCAAAACATACACATTTTCATTGTATATACAAGAAATGTATATCAAAACATACTCATTTTCAGTGTACATTCAAGAAATGTACATCAAAACATACACATTTTCATTGTATATACAAGGAATGTACATCAAAACATACACATTTTCAGTGTACATTCAAGAAATGTACATCAAAACATACACATTTTCATTGTACATTCAAGAAATGTACATCAAAACATACACATTTTCAGTGTACATTCAAGAAATGTACATCTAAAACATACACATTTTGAGTGTACATTAAAGAAATATACATCAAAACATACACATTTTCATTGTATATACCAGAAATGTACATCAAAACATACACATTTTCATTGTACGTTCAAGAAATGTACATCAAAACATACACATTTTCAGTGTACATTCAAGAAATATACATCAAAACATACACATTTTCAGGATACATTCAAGAAATATACATCAAAACATACACATTTTCATTGTATATACAAGAAATGTACATCAAAACATACACATTTTGAGTGAAAATTCAAGATATATACATCAAAACATACACATTTTCATTGTACATACCAGAAATGTACATCAAAACATACACATTTTCAGTGTACATTCAAGAAATATACATCGAAACATACACAATTTCATTGTATATACCAGAAATGTACATCAAAACATACACATTTTCAGTGTACATTCAAGAAATATACATCAAAACATACACATTTGCAGGATACATTCAAGAAATATACATCAAAACATACACATTTTCATTGTACATTCAAGAAATGTACATCAAAACATACACATTTCCATTGTAAACTCAAGAAATGTACATCAAAACTTACACATTTTGTTTGTACACTCAAGAAATGTATATCAAAACATACACATTTATGTTGGTACACTCAAGAAATGTACATAAAAACTTACACATTTTCATTGTATATACAAGAATTGTACATCAAAACATACACATTTTCATTGTATATACAAGAAATGTACATCAAAACATACACACTTTCATTGTACATTCAAGAAATGTACATCAAAACATACACATTTTCATTGTATATACCAGAAATGTACATCAAAACATACACATTTTCAATGTACATTCAAGAAATGTACATCAAAACATACACATTTTGAGTGTACATTCAAGAAGTATACATCAAAACATACACATTTTCATTGTATATACCAGAAATGTACATCAAAACATTCACATTTTCATTGTATATACCAGAAGAGTACATCAAAACATACACATTTTCATTGTACATTCAAGCAATGTACATCAAAACATACACATTTTAATTGCACATTCAAGAAATATACATCAAAACATACACATTTTCAGCGAACATTCAAGAAACGTACATCAAAACATACACATTTTCATTGTATATACCAGAAATGTACATCAAAACATACACATTTTCATTGTATATACAAGAAATGTACACCAAAACATACACATTTTCATTGTATATACAAGAAATGTACACCAAAACATACACATTTTCATTGTACATTCAAGAAATGTATATCAAAGCATACACATTTTGAGTGTACCTTCAAGAAATGTACATCAAAACATACACATTTTCAGTGTACATTCAAGAAATGTACATCTAAAACATACACATTTTGAGTGTACATTCAAGAAATATACATCAAAACATACACATTTTCATTGTATATACCAGAAATGTACATCAAAACATACACATTTTCAGTGTACATTCAAGGAATATACATCAAGCATACACATTTTCATTGTATATACCAAAAATGTACATCAAAACATACACATTTTCATTGTACATTCAAGAAATGTACATCAAAACATACACATTTTCCGTGTACATTCAAGAAATATACATCAAAACATACACATTTTCAGGATACATTCAAGAAATATACATCAAAACATACACATTTTCATTGTACATTCAAGAAATGTACATCAAAACATACACATTTCCATTGTAAACTAAAGAAATGTACATCAAAACTTACACATTTTGTTTGTACACTCAAGAAATGTATATCAAAACATACACATTTATGTTTGTACACTCAAGAAATGTACATAAAGACTTACACATTTTCATTGTATATACAAGAATTGTACATCAAAACATACACATTTTCATTGTATATACAAGAAATGTACATCAAAACATACACATTTTCATTGTACATTCAAGAGATGTATGTCAAAACATACACATTTTCATTGTATATAATAGAAATGTACATCAAAACATACACATTTTCATTGTACATTCAAGAAATGTACATCAAAACATACACATTTTGAGTGTACATTCAAGAAGTATACATCAAAACATACACATTTTCATTGTATATACCAGAAATGTACATCAAAACATACACATTTTCATTGTACATTCAAGAAATGTACATCAAAACATACACATTTTCATTGCACATTCCAGAAATATACATCAAAACATACACATTTTCAGTGTACATTCAAGAAATGTACATCAAAACATACACGTTTTCATTGTATATACCAGAAATGACAATCAAAACATACACGTTTTCATTGTATATACCAGAAATGTACACCAAAACATACACATTTTCATTGTATATACAAGAAATGTACACCAAAACATACACATTTTCATTGTACATTCAAGAAATATACATCAAAACATACACATTTTCATTGTACATTCAAGAAATATACAGCAAAACATACACATTTTCAGGGTACATTCAAGAAATATACATCAAAACATACATATTTTCATTGTATATACAAGAAATGGACATCAAAACATACACATTTTCATTGTACATTCAAGAAATGTACATCAAAACATACACATTTTGAGTGTACATTCAAGAAACATACATCAAAACATGCACATTTTCATTGTATATACCAGAAATGTACATCAAACCATACACATTTTCATTGTACATTCAAGAAATGTACATCAAAACATACACATTTTGAGTGTACCTTCAAGAAATATACATCAAAAGATACACATTTTCATTGTATATACCAGAAATGTACATCAAAACATACACATTTTGAGTGTACATTCCAGAAATATACATCAAAACATACACATTTTCATTGTATATACCAGAAATGCGCATCAAAACATACACATTTTCATTGTACATTCAAGAACTGTACATCAAAACATACACATTTTCAGTGTACATTCAAGAAAAGTACATCAAAACATACACATTTTCAGTGTACATTCAAGAAATGTACATCAGAACATACACATTTTCATTGTATATACAAGAAATGTACATCAAAACATACACATTTTCATTGTATATACAAGAAATGTACATCAAAACATACACATTTACATTGTATATACCAAAAATCTACATCAAAACATACACATTTTGACTGTACATTCTAGAAATATACATCAAAACATACACATTTTCATTGTATATACCAGAAATGCGCATCAAAACATACACATTTTCAGTGTACATTCAAGAAATGTACATCAAAACATACATATTTTCATTGTACATTCAAGAAATGTATATCAAAACATACACATTTTCAGTGTACATTCCAGAAATGTACATCAAAACAAACACATCTTCATTGTATACTCAAGAAATGTACATCAAAACATACACATTTTCAGTGTACATTCAAGAAATGTACATCAAAACATACACATTTTCATTGTATATACAAGAAAAGTATATCAAAACATACTCACTTTCAGTGTACATTCAAGAAATGTACATCAAAACATACACATTTTCATTGTATATAAGAGAAATGTACATCAAAACATACACATTTTCAGTGTACATTCAAGAAATGTACATCATAACATACACATTTTCATCGTACACTCAAGAAATGTACATCAAAACATACACATTTTCATTGTACATTCAAGAAATGTACATCAAAACATACACATTTTCAGTGTACATTCAAGAAATGTACATCTAAAACTGACACATTTTGAGTGTACATTCAAGAAATATACATCAAAACATACACATTTTCATTGTACATACCAGAAATGTACATCAAAACATACACATTTTCATTGTACATTCAAGAGATGTACATCAAAACATACACATTTTCAGTGTACATTCAAGAAATATACATCAAAGCATACACATTTTCAGGATACATTCAAGAAATATACATCAAAACATACACATTTTCATTGTATATACAAGAAATGTACATCAAAACATACACATTTTGAGTGTAAATTCAAGAAATATACATCAAAACATACACATTTTCATTGTACATACCAGAAATCTACATCAAAACATACACATTTGCAATGTACATTCAAGAAATATACATCAAAACATGCACATTTTCATTGTATATACCAGAAATGTACATCAAAACATACACATTTTCATTGTATATACCAGAAATGTACATCAAAACATACACATTTTGACTGTACATTCTAGAAATATACATCAAAACATACACATTTTCATTGTATATACCAGAAATGCACATCAAAACATACACATTTTCATTGTACATTCAAGAACTGTACATCAAAACATACACATTTTCAGTGTACATTAAAGAAATGTACATCAAAACATACACATTTTCAGTGTACATTCAAGAAATGTACATCAAAACATACACATTTTCGTTGTATATACAAGAAATGTACATCAAAACATACACATTTTCATTGTATATACAAGAAATGTATATCAAAACATACACATTTTCAGTGTACATTCAAGAAATGTACATCAAAACATACACATTTTCATTGTATACTCAAGAAATGTACATCAAAACATACACATTTTCAGTGTACATTCAAGAAATGTACATCAAAACATACACATTTTCATTGTATATACAAGAAATGTATATCAAAACATACTCATTTTCAGTGTACATTCAAGAAATGTACATCAAAACATACACATTTTCATTGTATATACAAGGAATGTACATCAAAACATACACATTTTCAGTGTACATTCAAGAAATGTACATCAAAACATACACATTTTCATTGTATATACAAGAAATGTACATCAAAACATACACATCTATATTGTACACTAAAGAAATGTACATCAAAACATACACACTTTCAGTGTACATTCAAGAAATGTGCAACAAAACATACATATTTTCATTGTACATTCAAGAAATGTACATCAAAACATACACATTTTCATTGTACATTCAAGAAATGTACATCAAAACATACACATTTTCATTGTACACTCAAGAAATGTACATCAAAAGATACACATTTTCATTGTACACTCAAGAAATGTACATCAAAACATACACATTTTCATTGTACATTCAAGAAATGTATATCAAAACATACACATTTTCATTGTACATTCAAGAAATGTACATCAAAACTTACACATTTTCATTGTACATTCAAGAAATGTACATCAAAACATACACATTTTCATTGTACATTCAAGAAATGTACACCAAAACATACACATTTTCATTGCACATTCAAGAAATGTACATCAAAACATACACATTTTCATTGTACATTCAAGAAATATACATCAAAACATACGCATTTTCATTGTACATTCAAGAAATGTACATCAAAACATACACATTTTCAGTGTACATTCAAGAAATGTACATCTAAAACATACACATTTTGAGTGTACATTCAAGAAATATACATCAAAACATACACATTTTCATTGTATATACCAGAAATGTACATCAAAACATACACAATTTCATTGTACATTCAAGAAATGTACATCAAAACATACACATTTTCAGTGTACATTCAAGAAATATACATCAAAACATACACATTTTCAGGATACATTCAAGAAATATACATCAAAACATACACATTTTCATTGTATATACAAGAAATGTACATCAAAACATACACATTTTGAGTGAAAATTCAAGATATATACATCAAAACATACACATTTTCATTGTACATACCAGAAATGTACATCAAAACATACACATTTTCAGTGTACATTCAAGAAATATACATCGAAACATACACAATTTCATTGTATATACCAGAAATGTACATCAAAACATACACATTTTCATTGTACATTCAAGAAATTCACATCAAAACATACACATTTTCAGTGTACATTCAAGAAATATACATCAAAACATACACATTTTCAGGATACATTCAAGAAATATACATCAAAACATACACATTTTCATTGTACATTCAAGAAATGTACATCAAAACATACACATTTCCATTGTAAACTCAAGAAATGTACATCAAAACTTACACATTTTGTTTGTACACTCAAGAAATGTATATCAAAACATACACATTTATGTTTGTACACTCAAGAAATGTACATAAAAACTTACACATTTTCATTGTATATACAAGAATTGTACATCAAAACATACACATTTTCATTGTATATACAAGAAATGTACATCAAAACATACACATTTTCATTGTACATTCAAGAAATGTACATCAAAACATACACATTTTCATTGTATATACCAGAAATGTACATCAAAACATACACATTTTCAATGTACATTCAAGAAATGTACATCAAAACGTACACATTTTGAGTGTAAATTCAAGAAGTATACATCAAAACATACACATTTTCATTGTATATACCAGAAATGTACATCAAAACATTCACATTTTCATTGTATATACCAGAAAAGTACATCAAAACATACACATTTTCATTGTACATTCAAGAAATGTACATCAAAACATACACATTTTCATTGCACATTCAAGAAATATACATCAAAACATACACATTTTCAGCGAACATTCAAGAAATGTACATCAAAACATACACATTTTCATTGTATATACCAGAAATGTACATCAAAACATACACATTTTCATTGTATATACAAGAAATGTACACCAAAACATACACATTTCATTGTATATACAAGAAATGTACACCAAAACATACACATTTTCATTGTACATTCAAGAAATGTATATCAAAGCATACACATTTTGAGTGTACCTTCAAGAAATGTACATCAAAACATACACATTTTCAGTGTACATTCAAGAAATGTACATCTAAAACATACACATTTTGAGTGTACATTCAAGAAATATACATCAAAACATACACATTTTCATTGTATATACCAGAAATGTACATCAAAACATACACATTTTCAGTGTACATTCAAGGAATATACATCAAGCATACACATTTTCATTGTATATACCAAAAATGTACATCAAAACATACACATTTTCATTGTACATTCAAGAAATGTACATCAAAACATACACATTTTCCGTGTACATTCAAGAAATATACATCAAAACATACACATTTTCAGGATACATTCAAGAAATATACATCAAAACATACACATTTTCATTGTACATTCAAGAAATGTACATCAAAACATACACATTTCCATTGTAAACTAAAGAAATGTACATCAAAACTTACACATTTTGTTTGTACACTCAAGAAATGTATATCAAAACATACACATTTATGTTTGTACACTCAAGAAATGTACATAACAACTTACACATTTTCATTGTATATACAAGAATTGTACATCAAAACATACACATTTTCATTGTATATACAAGAAATGTACATCAAAACATACACATTTTCATTGTACATTCAAGAGATGTATATCAAAACATACACATTTTCATTGTATATAATAGAAATGTACATCAAAACATACACATTTTCATTGTACATTCAAGAAATGTACATCAAAACATACACATTTTGAGTGTACATTCAAGAAGTATACATCAAAACATACACATTTTCATTGTATATACCAGAAATGTACATCAAAACATACACATTTTCATTGTACATTCAAGAAATGTACATCAAAACATACACATTTTCATTGCACATTCCAGAAATATACATCAAAACATACACATTTTCAGTGTACATTCAAGAAATGTACATCAAAACATACACGTTTTCATTGTATATACCAGAAATGACAATCAAAACATACACGTTTTCATTGTATATACCAGAAATGTACACCAAAACATACACATTTTCATTGTATATACAAGAAATGTACACCAAAACATACACATTTTCATTGTACATTCAAGAAATATACATCAAAACATACACATTTTCATTGTACATTCAAGAAATATACATCAAAACATACACATTTTCAGGGTACATTCAAGAAATATACATCAAAACATACACATTTTCATTGTATATACAAGAAATGGACATCAAAACATACACATTTTCATTGTACATTCAAGAAATGTACATCAAAACATACACATTTTGAGTGTACATTCAAGAAATATACATCAAAACATGCACATTTTCATTGTATATACCAGAAATGTACATCAAAGCATACACATTTTCATTGTACATTCAAGAAATGTACATCAAAACATACACATTTTGAGTGTACCTTCAAGAAATATACATCAAAAGATACACATTTTCATTGTATATACCAGAAATGTACATCAAAACATACACATTTTGAGTGTACATTCTAGAAATATACATCAAAACATACACACTTTCATTGTATATACCAGAAATGCGCATCAAAACATACACATTTTCATTGTACATTCAAGAACTGTACATCAAAACATACACATTTTCAGTGTACATTCAAGAAATGTACATCAAAACATACACATTTTCAGTGTACATTCAAGAAATGTACATCAGAACATACACATTTTCATTGTATATACAAGAAATGTACATCAAAACATACACATTTTCATTGTATATACAAGAAATGTACATCAAAACATACACATTTACATTGTATATACCAAAAATCTACATCAAAACATACACATTTTGACTGTACATTCTAGAAATATACATCAAAACATACACATTTTCATTGTATATACCAGAAATGCGCATCAAAACATACACATTTTCATTGTACATTCAAGAAATGTACATCAAAACATACACATTTTCAGTGTACATTCAAGAAATGTACATCAAAACATACATACTTTCATTGTACATTCAAGAAATGTATATCAAAACATACACATTTTCAGTGTACATTCCAGAAATGTACATCAAAACAAACACATCTTCATTGTATACTCAAGAAATGTACATCAAAACATACACATTTTCAGTGTACATTCAAGAAATGTACATCAAAACATACACATTTTCATTAATATACAAGAAAAGTATATCAAAACATACTCACTTTTAGTGTACATTCAAGAAATGTACATCAAAACATACACATTTTCATTGTATATAAGAGAAATGTACATCAAAACATACACATTTTCAGTGTACATTCAAGAAATGTACATCATAACATACACATTTTCATCGTACACTCAAGAAATGTACATCAAAACATACACATTTTCAGTGTACATTCAAGAAATGTACATCTAAAACTGACACATTTTGAGTGTACATTCAAGAAATATACATCAAAACATACACATTTTCATTGTACATACCAGAAATGTACATCAAAACATACACATTTTCATTGTACATTCAAGAAATGTACATCAAAACATACACATTTTCAGTGTACATTCAAGAAATATACATCAAAGCATACACATTTTCAGGATACATTCAAGAAATATACATCAAAACATACACATTTTCATTGTATATACAAGAAATGTACATCAAAACATACACATTTTGAGTGTAAATTCAAGAAATATACATCAAAACATACACATTTTCATTGTACATACCAGAAATCTACATCAAAACATACACATTTGCAATGTACATTCAAGAAATATACATCAAAGCATGCACATTTTCACTGTATATACCAGAAATGTACATCAAAACATACACATTTTCATTGTATATACCAGAAATGTACATCAAAACATACACATTTTGACTGTACATTCTAGAAATATACATCAAAACATACACATTTTCATTGTATATACCAGAAATGCACATCAAAACATACACATTTTCATTGTACATTCAAGAACTGTACATCAAAACATACACATTTTCAGTGTACATTAAAGAAATGTACATCAAAACATACACATTTTCAGTGTACATTCAAGAAATGTACATCAAAACATACACATTTTCGTTGTATATACAAGAAATGTACATCAAAACATACACATTTTCATTGTATATACAAGAAATGTATATCAAAACATACACATTTTCAGTGTACATTCAAGAAATGTACATCAAAACATACACATTTTCATTGTATACTCAAGAAATGTACATCAAAACATACACATTTTCAGTGTACATTCAAGAAATGTACATCAAAGCATACACATTTTCATTGTATATACAAGAAATGTATATCAAAACATACTCATTTTCAGTGTACATTCAAGAAATGTACATCAAAACATACACATTTTCATTGTATATACAAGGAATGTACATCAAAACATACACATTTTCAGTGTACATTCAAGAAATGTACATCAAAACATACACATTTTCATTGTATATACAAGAAATGTACATCTAAACATACACATCTATATTGTACACTAAAGAAATGTACATCAAAACATACACACTTTCAGTGTACATTCAAGAAATGTGCAACAAAACATACATATTTTCATTGTACATTCAAGAAATGTACATCAAAACATACACATTTTCATTGTACATTCAAGAAATGTACATCAAAACATACACATTTTCATTGTACACTCAAGAAATGTACATCAAAAGATACACATTTTCATTGTACACTCAAGAAATGTACATCAAAACATACACATTTTCATTGTACATTCAAGAAATGTATATCAAAACATACACATTTTCATTGTACATTCAAGAAATGTACATCAAAACATACACATTTTCATTGTACATTCAAGAAATGTACATCAAAACATACACATTTTCATTGTACATTCAAGAAATGTACATCAAAAGATACACATTTTCGTTGTACACTCAAGAAATGTACATCAAAACATACACATTTTCATTGTATACTCAAGAAATGTACATCAAAACATACACATTTTCATTGTATATACCAGAAATGTACATCAAAACATACACATTTTCATTGTACATTCAAGAAATGTACATCAAAACATACACATTTTCATTGTACATTCAAGAAATATACATCAAAACATACACATTTTCAGTGTACATTCAAGAAATGTACATCAAAACATACACATTTACATTGTATATACCAAAAATGTACATCAAAACATACACATTTTCATTGTATATACAAGAAATGTACACCAAAACATACACATTTTCTTTGTATATACAAGAAATGTACACCAAAACATACACATTTTCATTGCACATTCAAGAAATGTACATCAAAACATACACATTTTCATTGTACATTCAAGAAATATACATCAAAACATACGCATTTTCATTGTACATTCAAGAAATGTACATCAAAACATACACATTTTCAGTGTACATTCAAGAAATGTACATCTAAAACATACACATTTTGAGTGTACATTCAAGAAATATACATCAAAACATACACATTTTCATTGTATATACCAGAAATGTACATCAAAACATACACATTTTCATTCTACATTCAAGAAATGTACATCAAAACATACACATTTTCAGTGTACATTCAAGAAATATACATCAAAACATACACATTTTCAGGATACATTCAAGAAATATACATCAAAACATACACATTTTCATTGTATATACAAGAAATGTACATCAAAACATACACATTTTGAGTGCAAATTCAAGATATATACATCAAAACATACACATTTTCATTGTACATACCAGAAATGTACATCAAAACATACACATTTTCAGTGTACATTCAAGAAATATACATCGAAACATACACAATTTCATTGTATATACCAGAAATGTACATCAAAACATACACATTTTCTTTGTACATTCAAGAAATTCACATCAAAACATACACATTTTCAGTGTACATTCAAGAAATATACATCAAAACATACACATTTTCAGGATACATTCAAGAAATATACATCAAAACATACACATTTTCATTGTACATTCAAGAAATGTACATCAAAACATACACATTTCCATTGTAAACTCAAGAAATGTACATCAAAACTTACACATTTTGTTTGTACACTCAAGAAATGGCTATCAAAACATACACATTTATGTTTGTACACTCAAGAAATGTACATAAAAACTTACACATTTTCATTGTATATACAAGAATTGTACATCAAAACATACACATTTTCATTGTATATACAAGAAATGTACATCAAAACATACACATTTTCATTGTACATTCAAGAAATGTACATCAAAACATACACATTTTCATTGTATATACCAGAAATGTACATCAAAACATACACATTTTCAATGTACATTCAAGAAATGTACATCAAAACGTACACATTTTGAGTGTACATTCAAGAAGTATACATCAAAACATACACATTTTCATTGTATATACCAGAAATGTACATCAAAACATTCACATTTTCATTGTATATACCAGAAGAGTACATCAAAACATACACATTTTCATTGTACATTCAAGAAATGTACATCAAAACATACACATTTTCATTGCACATTCAAGAAATATACATCAAAACATACACATTTTCAGCGAACATTCAAGAAATGTACATCAAAACATACACATTTTCATTGTATATACCAGAAATGTACATCAAAACATACACATTTTCATTGTATATACAAGAAATGTACACCAAAACATACACATTTCATTGTATATACAAGAAATGTACACCAAAACATACACATTTTCATTGTACATTCAAGAAATGTATATCAAAGCATACACATTTTGAGTGTACCTTCAAGAAATGTACATCAAAACATACACATTTTCAGTGTACATTCAAGAAATGTACATCTAAAACATACACATTTTGAGTGTACATTCAAGAAATATACATCAAAACATACACATTTTCATTGTATATACCAGAAATGTACATCAAAACATACACATTTTCAGTGTACATTCAAGGAATATACATCAAGCATACACATTTTCATTGTATATACCAAAAATGTACATCAAAACATACACATTTTCATTGTACATTCAAGAAATGTACATCAAAACATACACATTTTCCGTGTACATTCAAGAAATATACATCAAAACATACACATTTTCAGGATACATTCAAGAAATATACATCAAAACAAACACATTTTCATTGTACATTCAAGAAATGTACATCAAAACATACACATTTCCATTGTAAACTAAAGAAATGTACATCAAAACTTACACATTTTGTTTGTACACTCAAGAAATGTATATCAAAACATACACATTTATGTTTGTACACTCAAGAAATGTACATAAAAACTTACACATTTTCATTGTATATACAAGAATTGTACATCAAAACATACACATTTTCATTGTATATACAAGAAATGTACATCAAAACATACACATTTTCATTGTACATTCAAGAGATGTATATCAAAACATACACATTTTCATTGTATATAATAGAAATGTACATCAAAACATACACATTTTCATTGTACATTCAAGAAATGTACATCAAAACATACACATTTTGAGTGTACATTCAAGAAGTATACATCAAAACATACACATTTTCATTGTATATACCAGAAATGTACATCAAAACATACACATTTTCATTGTACATTCAAGAAATGTACATCAAAACATACACATTTTCATTGCACATTCCAGAAATATACATCAAAACATACACATTTTCAGTGTACATTCAAGCAATGTACATCAAAACATACACGTTTTCATTGTATATACCAGAAATGACAATCAAAACATACACGTTTTCATTGTATATACCAGAAATGTACACCAAAACATACACATTTT
This sequence comes from Tenodera sinensis, assembly GCA_030765045.1. Classification (NCBI taxonomy): domain Eukaryota; kingdom Metazoa; phylum Arthropoda; class Insecta; order Mantodea; family Mantidae; genus Tenodera; species Tenodera sinensis. The sequence goes on along the minus strand of CM060970.1, from coordinate 108,092,384 downwards.
CATTGTATATACAAGAAATGTACACCAAAACATACACATTTTCATTGTACATTCAAGAAATATACATCAAAACATACACATTTTCATTGTACATTCAAGAAATATACATCAAAACATACACATTTTCAGGGTACATTCAAGAAATATACATCAAAACATACACATTTTCATTGTATATACAAGAAATGGACATCAAAACATACACATTTTCATTGTACATTCAAGAAATGTACATCAAAACATACACATTTTGAGTGTACATTCAAGAAATATACATCAAAACATGCACATTTTCATTGTATATACCAGAAATGTACATCAAAGCATACACATTTTCATTGTACATTCAAGAAATGTACATCAAAACATACACATTTTGAGTGTACCTTCAAGAAATATACATCAAAAGATACACATTTTCATTGTATATACCAGAAATGTACATCAAAACATACACATTTTGAGTGTACATTCTAGAAATATACATCAAAACATACACATTTTCATTGTATATACCAGAAATGCGCATCAAAACATACACATTTTCATTGTACATTCAAGAACTGTACATCAAAACATACACATTTTCAGTGTACATTCAAGAAATGTACATCAAAACATACACATTTTCAGTGTACATTCAAGAAATGTACATCAGAACATACACATTTTCATTGTATATACAAGAAATGTACATCAAAACATACACATTTTCATTGTATATACAAGAAATGTACATCAAAACATACACATTTACATTGTATATACCAAAAATCTACATCAAAACATACACATTTTGACTGTACATTCTAGAAATATACATCAAAACATACACATTTTCATTGTATATACCAGAAATGCGCATCAAAACATACACATTTTCATTGTACATTCAAGAAATGTACATCAAAACATACACATTTTCAGTGTACATTCAAGAAATGTACATCAAAGCATACATATTTTCATTGTACATTCAAGAAATGTATATCAAAACATACACATTTTCAGTGTACATTCCAGAAATGTACATCAAAACAAACACATCTTCATTGTATACTCAAGAAATGTACATCAAAACATACACATTTTCAGTGTACATTCAAGAAATGTACATCAAAACATACACATTTTCATTAATATACAAGAAAAGTATATCAAAACATACTCACTTTTAGTGTACATTCAAGAAATGTACATCAAAACATACACATTTTCATTGTATATAAGAGAAATGTACATCAAAACATACACATTTTCAGTGTACATTCAAGAAATGTACATCATAACATACACATTTTCATCGTACACTCAAGAAATGTACATCAAAACATACACATTTTCATTGTACATTCAAGAAATGTACATCAAAACATACACATTTTCAGTGTACATTCAAGAAATGTACATCTAAAACTGACACATTTTGAGTGTACATTCAAGAAATATACATCAAAACATACACATTTTCATTGTACATACCAGAAATGTACATCAAAACATACACATTTTCATTGTACATTCAAGAAATGTACATCAAAACATACACATTTTCAGTGTACATTCAAGAAATATACATCAAAGCATACACATTTTCAGGATACATTCAAGAAATATACATCAAAACATACACATTTTCATTGTATATACAAGAAATGTACATCAAAACATACACATTTTGAGTGTAAATTCAAGAAATATACATCAAAACATACACATTTTCATTGTACATACCAGAAATCTACATCAAAACATACACATTTGCAATGTACATTCAAGAAATATACATCAAAACATGCACATTTTCATTGTATATACCAGAAATGTACATCAAAACATACACATTTTCATTGTATATACCAGAAATGTACATCAAAACATACACATTTTGACTGTACATTCTAGAAATATACATCAAAACATACACATTTTCATTGTATATACCAGAAATGCACATCAAAACATACACATTTTCATTGTACATTCAAGAACTGTACATCAAAACATACACATTTTCAGTGTACATTAAAGAAATGTACATCAAAACATACACATTTTCAGTGTACATTCAAGAAATGTACATCAAAACATACACATTTTCGTTGTATATACAAGAAATGTACATCAAAACATACACATTTTCATTGTATATACAAGAAATGTATATCAAAACATACACATTTTCAGTGTACATTCAAGAAATGTACATCAAAACATACACATTTTCATTGTATACTCAAGAAATGTACATCAAAACATACACATTTTCAGTGTACATTCAAGAAATGTACATCAAAACATACACATTTTCATTGTATATACAAGAAATGTATATCAAAACATACTCATTTTCAGTGTACATTCAAGAAATGTACATCAAAACATACACATTTTCATTGTATATACAAGGAATGTACATCAAAACATACACATGTTCAGTGTACATTCAAGAAATGTACATCAAAACATACACATTTTCATTGTATATACAAGAAATGTACATCAAAACATACACATCTATATTGTACACTAAAGAAATGTACATCAAAACATACACATTTTCATTGTACATTCAAGAAATGTACATCAAAACATACACATTTTCATTGTACACTCAAGAAATGTACATCAAAAGATACACATTTTCATTGTACACTCAAGAAATGTACATCAAAACATACACATTTTCATTGTACATTCAAGAAATGTATATCAAAACATACACATTTTCATTGTACATTCAAGAAATGTACATCAAAACATACACATTTTCATTGTACATTCAAGAGATGTATATCAAAACATACACATTTTCATTGTATATACCAGAAATGTACATCAAAACATTCACATTTTCATTGTATATACCAGAAGAGTACATCAAAACATACACATTTTCATTGTACATTCAAGAAATGTACATCAAAACATACACATTTTCATTGCACATTCAAGAAATATACATCAAAACATACACATTTTCAGCGAACATTCAAGAAATGTACATCAAAACATACACATTTTCATTGTACATTCAAGAGATGTATATCAAAACATACACATTTTCATTGTATATAATAGAAATGTACATCAAAACATACACATTTTCATTGTACATTCAAGAAATGTACATCAAAACATACACATTTTGAGTGTACATTCAAGAAGTATACATTAAAACATACACATTTTCATTGTATATACCAGAAATGTACATCAAAACATACACATTTTCATTGTACATTCAAGAAATGTACATCAAAACATACACATTTTCATTGTACACTCAAGAAATGTACATCAAAAGATACACATTTTCATTGTACACTCAAGAAATGTACATCAAAACATACACATTTTCATTGTACATTCAAGAAATGTATATCAAAACATACACATTTTCATTGTACATTCAAGAAATGTACATCAAAACATACACATTTTGAGTGTACATTCAAGAAGTATACATCAAAACATACACATTTTCATTGTATATACCAGAAATGTACATCAAAACATTCACATTTTCATTGTATATACCAGAAGAGTACATCAAAACATACACATTTTCATTGTACATTCAAGAAATGTACATCAAAACATACACATTTTCATTGCACATTCAAGAAATATACATCAAAACATACACATTTTCAGCGAACATTCAAGAAATGTACATCAAAACATACACATTTTCATTGTACATTCAAGAGATGTATATCAAAACATACACATTTTCATTGTATATAATAGAAATGTACATCAAAACATACACATTTTCATTGTACATTCAAGAAATGTACATCAAAACATACACATTTTGAGTGTACATTCAAGAAGTATACATCAAAACGTACACATTTTCATTGTATATGCCAGAAATGTACATCAAAACATACACATTTTCATTGTACATTCAAGAAATGTACATCAAAACATACACATTTTCATTGCACATTCCAGAAATATACATCAAAACATACACATTTTCAGTGTACATTCAAGAAATGTACATCAAAACATACACGTTTTCATTGTATATACCAGAAATGACAATCAAAACATACACGTTTTCATTGTATATACCAGAAATGTACACCAAAACATACACATTTTCATTGTATATACAAGAAATGTACACCAAAACATACACATTTTCATTGTACATTCAAGAAATATACATCAAAACATACACATTTTCATTGTACATTCAAGAAATATACATCAAAACATACACATTTTCAGGGTACATTCAAGAAATATACATCAAAACATACACATTTTCATTGTATATACAAGAAATGGACATCAAAACATACACATTTTCATTGTACATTCAAGAAATGTACATCAAAACATACACATTTTGAGTGTACATTCAAGAAATATACATCAAAACATGCACATTTTCATTGTATATACCAGAAATGTACATCAAAGCATACACATTTTCATTGTACATTCAAGAAATGTACATCAAAACATACACATTTTGAGTGTACCTTCAAGAAATATACATCAAAAGATACACATTTTCATTGTATATACCAGAAATGTACATCAAAACATACACATTTTGAGTGTACATTCTAGAAATATACATCAAAACATACACATTTTCATTGTATATACCAGAAATGCGCATCAAAACATACACATTTTCATTGTACATTCAAGAACTGTACATCAAAACATACACATTTTCAGTGTACATTCAAGAAATGTACATCAAAACATACACATTTTCAGTGTACATTCAAGAAATGTACATCAGAACATACACATTTTCATTGTATATACAAGAAATGTACATCAAAACATACACATTTTCATTGTATATACAAGAAATGTACATCAAAACATACACATTTACATTGTATATACCAAAAATCTACATCAAAACATACACATTTTGACTGTACATTCTAGAAATATACATCAAAACATACACATTTTCATTGTATATACCAGAAATGCGCATCAAAACATACACATTTTCATTGTACATTCAAGAAATGTACATCAAAACATACACATTTTCAGTGTACATTCAAGAAATGTACATCAAAACATACATATTTTCATTGTACATTCAAGAAATGTATATCAAAACATACACATTTTCAGTGTACATTCCAGAAATGTACATCAAAACAAACACATCTTCATTGTATACTCAAGAAATGTACATCTAAACATACACATTTTCAGTGTACATTCAAGAAATGTACATCAAAACATACACATTTTCATTGTATATACAAGAAAAGTATATCAAAACATACTCACTTTCAGTGTACATTCAAGAAATGTACATCAAAACATACACATTTTCATTGTATATAAGAGAAATGTACATCAAAACATACACATTTTCAGTGTACATTCAAGAAATGTACATCATAACATACACATTTTCATCGTACACTCAAGAAATGTACATCAAAACATACACATTTTCATTGTACATTCAAGAAATGTACATCAAAACATACACATTTTCAGTGTACATTCAAGAAATGTACATCTAAAACTGACACATTTTGAGTGTACATTCAAGAAATATACATCAAAACATACACATTTTCATTGTACATACCAGAAATGTACATCAAAACATACACATTTTCATTGTACATTCAAGAAATGTACATCAAAACATACACATTTTCAGTGTACATTCAAGAAATATACATCAAAGCATACACATTTTCAGGATACATTCAAGAAATATACATCAAAACATACACATTTTCATTGTATATACAAGAAATGTACATCAAAACATACACATTTTGAGTGTAAATTCAAGAAATATACATCAAAACATACACATTTTCATTGTACATACCAGAAATCTACATCAAAACATACACATTTGCAATGTACATTCAAGAAATATACATCAAAACATGCACATTTTCATTGTATATACCAGAAATGTACATCAAAACATACACATTTTCATTGTTTATACCAGAAATGTACATCAAAACATACACATTTTGACTGTACATTCTAGAAATATACATCAAAACATACACATTTTCATTGTATATACCAGAAATGCACATCAAAACATACACATTTTCAGTGTACATTAAAGAAATGTACATCAAAACGTACACATTTTCAGTGTACATTCAAGAAATGTACATCAAAACATACACATTTTCGTTGTATATACAAGAAATGTACATCAAAACATACACATTTTCATTGTATATACAAGAAATGTATATCAAAACATACACATTTTCAGTGTACATTCAAGAAATGTACATCAAAACATACACATTTTCATTGTATACTCAAGAAATGTACATCAAAACATACACATTTTCAGTGTACATTCAAGAAATGTACATCAAAACATACACATTTTCATTGTATATACAAGAAATGTATATCAAAACATACTCATTTTCAGTGTACATTCAAGAAATGTACATCAAAACATACACATTTTCATTCTATATACAAGGAATGTACATCAAAACATACACATTTTCAGTGTACATTCAAGAAATGTACATCAAAACATACACATTTTCATTGTATATACAAGAAATGTACATCAAAACATACACATCTATATTGTACACTAAAGAAATGTACATCAAAACATACACACTTTCAGTGTACATTCAAGAAATGTGCAACAAAACATACATATTTTCATTGTACATTCAAGAAATGTACATCAAAACATACACATTTTCATTGTACATTCAAGAAATGTACATCAAAACATACACATTTTCATTGTACACTCAAGAAATGTACATCAAAAGATACACATTTTCATTGTACACTCAAGAAATGTACATCAAAACATACACATTTTCATTGTACATTCAAGAAATGTATATCAAAACATACACATTTTCATTGTACATTCAAGAAATGTACATCAAAACATACACATTTTCATTGTACATTCAAGAAATGTACATCAAAACATACACATTTTCATTGTACATTCAAGAAATGTACATCAAAACATACACATTTTCGTTGTACACTCAAGAAATGTACATCAAAACATACACATTTTCATTGTATACTCAAGAAATGTACATCAAAACATACACATTTTCATTGTATATACCAGAAATGTACATCAAAACATACACATTTTCATTGTACATTCAAGAAATGTACATCAAAACATACACATTTTCATTGTACATTCAAGAAATATACATCAAAACATACACATTTTCAGTGTACATTCAAGAAATGTACATCAAAACATACACATTTACATTGTATATACCAAAAATGTACATCAAAACATACACATTTTCATTGTATATACAAGAAATGTACACCAAAACATACACATTTTCTTTGTATATACAAGAAATGTACACCAAAACATACACATTTTCATTGCACATTCAAGAAATGTACATCAAAACATACACATTTTCATTGTACATTCAAGAAATTTACATCAAAACATACGCATTTTCATTGTACATTCAAGAAATGTACATCAAAACATACACATTTTCAGTGTACATTCAAGAAATGTACATCTAAAACATACACATTTTGAGGGTACATTCAAGAAATATACATCAAAACATACACATTTTCATTGTATATACCAGAAATGTACATCAAAACATACACATTTTCATTGTACATTCAAGAAATGTACATCAAAACATACACATTTTCAGTGTACATTCAAGAAATATACATCAAAACATACACATTTTCAGGATACATTCAAGAAATATACATCAAAACATACACATTTTCATTGTATATACAAGAAATGTACATCAAAACATACACATTTTGAGTGCCAATTCCAGAAATATACATCAAAACATACACATTTTCATTGTACATACCAGAAATGTACATCAAAACATACACATTTTCAGTGTACATTCAAGAAATATACATCGAAACATACACAATTTCATTGTATATACCAGAAATGTACATCAAAACATACACATTTTCATTGTACATTCAAGAAATTCACATCAAAACATACACATTTTCAGTGTACATTCAAGAAATATACATCAAAACATACACATTTTCAGGATACATTCAAGAAATATACATCAAAACATACACATTTTCATTGTACATTCAAGAAATGTACATCAAAACATACACATTTCCATTGTAAACTCAAGAAATGTACATCAAAACTTACACATTTTGTTTGTACACTCAAGAAATGTATATCAAAACATACACATTTATTTTTGTACACTCAAGAAATGTACATAAAAACTTACACATTTTCATTGTATATACAAGAATTGTACATCAAAACATACACATTTTCATTGTATATACAAGAAATGTACATCAAAACATACACATTTTCATTGTACATTCAAGAAATGTACATCAAAACATACACATTTTCATTGTATATACCAGAAATGTACATCAAAACATACACATTTTCAATGTACATTCAAGAAATGTACATCAAAACATACACATTTTGAGTGTACATTCAAGAAGTATACATCAAAACATACACATTTTCATTGTATATACCAGAAATGTACATCAAAACATTCACATTTTCATTGTATATACCAGAAGAGTACATCAAAACATACACATTTTCATTGTACATTCAAGAAATGTACATCAAAACATACACATTTTCATTGCACATTCAAGAAATATACATCAAAACATACACATTTTCAGCGAACATTCAAGAAATGTACATCAAAACATACACATTTTCATTGTATATACCAGAAATGTACATCAAAACATACACATTTTCATTGTATATACAAGAAATGTACACCAAAACATACACATTTCATTGTATATACAAGAAATGTACACCAAAACATACACATTTTCATTGTACATTCAAGAAATGTATATCAAAGCATACACATTTTGAGTGTACCTTCAAGAAATGTACATCAAAACATACACATTTTCAGTGTACATTCAAGAAATGTACATCTAAAACATACACATTTTGAGTGTACATTCAAGAAATATACATCAAAACATACACATTTTCATTGTATATACCAGAAATGTACATCAAAACATACACATTTTCAGTGTACATTCAAGGAATATACATCAAGCATACACATTTTCATTGTATATACCAGAAATGTACATCAAAACATACACATTTTCATTGTACATTCAAGAAATGTACATCAAAACATACACATTTTCCGTGTACATTCAAGAAATATACATCAAAACATACACATTTTCAGGATACATTCAAGAAATATACATCAAAACATACACATTTTCATTGTACATTCAAGAAATGTACATCAAAACATACACATTTCCATTGTAAACTCAAGAAATGTACATCAAAACTTACACATTTTGTTTGTACACTCAAGAAATGTATATCAAAACATACACATTTTCATTGCACATTCCAGAAATATACATCAAAACATACACATTTTCAGTGTACATTCAAGAAATGTACATCAAAACATACACGTTTTCATTGTATATACCAGAAATGACAATCAAAACATACACGTTTTCATTGTATATACCAGAAATGTACACCAAAACATACACATTTTCATTGTATATACAAGAAATGTACACCAAAACATACACATTTTCATTGTACATTCAAGAAATATACATCAAAACATACACATTTTCATTGTACATTCAAGAAATATACATCAAAACATACACATTTTCAGGGTACATTCAAGAAATATACATCAAAACATACACATTTTCATTGTATATACAAGAAATGGACATCAAAACATACACATTTTCATTGTACATTCAAGAAATGTACATCAAAACATACACATTTTGAGTGTACATTCAAGAAATATACATCAAAACATGCACATTTTCATTGTATATACCAGAAATGTACATCAAAACATACACATTTTCATTGTACATTCAAGAAATGTACATCAAAACATACACATTTTCATTGTACATTCAAGAAATGTACATCAAAACATACACATTTTCATTGTACATTCAAGAAATGTACATCAAAACATACACATTTTCGTTGTACACTCAAGAAATGTACATCAAAACATACACATTTTCATTGTATACTCAAGAAATGTACATCAAAACATACACATTTTCATTGTATATACCAGAAATGTACATCAAAACATACACATTTTCATTGTACATTCAAGAAATGTACATCAAAACATACACATTTTCATTGTATATACAAGAAATGTATATCAAAACATACTCATTTTCAGTGTACATTCAAGAAATGTACATCAAAACATACACATTTTCATTCTATATACAAGGAATGTACATCAAAACATACACATTTTCAGTGTACATTCAAGAAATGTACATCAAAACATACACATTTTCATTGTATATACAAGAAATGTACATCAAAACATACACATCTATATTGTACACTAAAGAAATGTACATCAAAACATACACACTTTCAGTGTACATTCAAGAAATGTGCAACAAAACATACATATTTTCATTGTACATTCAAGAAATGTACATCAAAACATACACATTTTCATTGTACATTCAAGAAATGTACATCAAAACATACACATTTTCATTGTACACTCAAGAAATGTACATCAAAAGATACACATTTTCATTGTACACTCAAGAAATGTACATCAAAACATACACATTTTCATTGTACATTCAAGAAATGTATATCAAAACATACACATTTTCATTGTACATTCAAGAAATGTACATCAAAACATACACATTTTCATTGTACATTCAAGAAATGTACATCAAAACATACACATTTTCATTGTACATTCAAGAAATGTACATCAAAACATACACATTTTCGTTGTACACTCAAGAAATGTACATCAAAACATACACATTTTCATTGTATACTCAAGAAATGTACATCAAAACATACACATTTTCATTGTATATACCAGAAATGTACATCAAAACATACACATTTTCATTGTACATTCAAGAAATGTACATCAAAACATACACATTTTCATTGTACATTCAAGAAATATACATCAAAACATACACATTTTCAGTGTACATTCAAGAAATGTACATCAAAACATACACATTTACATTGTATATACCAAAAATGTACATCAAAACATACACATTTTCATTGTATATACAAGAAATGTACACCAAAACATACACATTTTCTTTGTATATACAAGAAATGTACACCAAAACATACACATTTTCATTGCACATTCAAGAAATGTACATCAAAACATACACATTTTCATTGTACATTCAAGAAATTTACATCAAAACATACGCATTTTCATTGTACATTCAAGAAATGTACATCAAAACATACACATTTTCAGTGTACATTCAAGAAATGTACATCTAAAACATACACATTTTGAGGGTACATTCAAGAAATATACATCAAAACATACACATTTTCATTGTATATACCAGAAATGTACATCAAAACATACACATTTTCATTGTACATTCAAGAAATGTACATCAAAACATACACATTTTCAGTGTACATTCAAGAAATATACATCAAAACATACACATTTTCAGGATACATTCAAGAAATATACATCAAAACATACACATTTTCATTGTATATACAAGAAATGTACATCAAAACATACACATTTTGAGTGCCAATTCCAGAAATATACATCAAAACATACACATTTTCATTGTACATACCAGAAATGTACATCAAAACATACACATTTTCAGTGTACATTCAAGAAATATACATCGAAACATACACAATTTCATTGTATATACCAGAAATGTACATCAAAACATACACATTTTCATTGTACATTCAAGAAATTCACATCAAAACATACACATTTTCAGTGTACATTCAAGAAATATACATCAAAACATACACATTTTCAGGATACATTCAAGAAATATACATCAAAACATACACATTTTCATTGTACATTCAAGAAATGTACATCAAAACATACACATTTCCATTGTAAACTCAAGAAATGTACATCAAAACTTACACATTTTGTTTGTACACTCAAGAAATGTATATCAAAACATACACATTTATGTTTGTACACTCAAGAAATGTACATAAAAACTTACACATTTTCATTGTATATACAAGAATTGTACATCAAAACATACACATTTTCATTGTATATACAAGAAATGTACATCAAAACATACACATTTTCATTGTACATTCAAGAAATGTACATCAAAACATACACATTTTCATTGTATATACCAGAAATGTACATCAAAACATACACATTTTCAATGTACATTCAAGAAATGTACATCAAAACATACACATTTTGAGTGTACATTCAAGAAGTATACATCAAAACATACACATTTTCATTGTATATACCAGAAATGTACATCAAAACATTCACATTTTCATTGTATATACCAGAAGAGTACATCAAAACATACACATTTTCATTGTACATTCAAGAAATGTACATCAAAACATACACATTTTCATTGCACATTCAAGAAATATACATCAAAACATACACATTTTCAGCGAACATTCAAGAAATGTACATCAAAACATACACATTTTCATTGTATATACCAGAAATGTACATCAAAACATACACATTTTCATTGTATATACAAGAAATGTACACCAAAACATACACATTTCATTGTATATACAAGAAATGTACACCAAAACATACACATTTTCATTGTACATTCAAGAAATGTATATCAAAGCATACACATTTTGAGTGTACCTTCAAGAAATGTACATCAAAACATACACATTTTCAGTGTACATTCAAGAAATGTACATCTAAAACATACACATTTTGAGTGTACATTCAAGAAATATACATCAAAACATACACATTTTCATTGTATATACCAGAAATGTACATCAAAACATACACATTTTCAGTGTACATTCAAGGAATATACATCAAGCATACACATTTTCATTGTATATACCAGAAATGTACATCAAAACATACACATTTTCATTGTACATTCAAGAAATGTACATCAAAACATACACATTTTCCGTGTACATTCAAGAAATATACATCAAAACATACACATTTTCAGGATACATTCAAGAAATATACATCAAAACATACACATTTTCATTGTACATTCAAGAAATGTACATCAAAACATACACATTTCCATTGTAAACTCAAGAAATGTACATCAAAACTTACACATTTTGTTTGTACACTCAAGAAATGTATATCAAAACATACACATTTTCATTGCACATTCCAGAAATATACATCAAAACATACACATTTTCAGTGTACATTCAAGAAATGTACATCAAAACATACACGTTTTCATTGTATATACCAGAAATGACAATCAAAACATACACGTTTTCATTGTATATACCAGAAATGTACACCAAAACATACACATTTTCATTGTATATACAAGAAATGTACACCAAAACATACACATTTTCATTGTACATTCAAGAAATATACATCAAAACATACACATTTTCATTGTACATTCAAGAAATATACATCAAAACATACACATTTTCAGGGTACATTCAAGAAATATACATCAAAACATACACATTTTCATTGTATATACAAGAAATGGACATCAAAACATACACATTTTCATTGTACATTCAAGAAATGTACATCAAAACATACACATTTTGAGTGTACATTCAAGAAATATACATCAAAACATGCACATTTTCATTGTATATACCAGAAATGTACATCAAAACATACACATTTTCATTGTACATTCAAGAAATGTACATCAAAACATACACATTTTCATTGTACATTCAAGAAATGTACATCAAAACATACACATTTTCATTGTACATTCAAGAAATGTACATCAAAACATACACATTTTCGTTGTACACTCAAGAAATGTACATCAAAACATACACATTTTCATTGTATACTCAAGAAATGTACATCAAAACATACACATTTTCATTGTATATACCAGAAATGTACATCAAAACATACACATTTTCATTGTACATTCAAGAAATGTACATCAAAACATACACATTTTCATTGTACATTCAAGAAATATACATCAAAACATACACATTTTCAGTGTACATTCAAGAAATGTACATCAAAACATACACATTTACATTGTATATACCAAAAATGTACATCAAAACATACACATTTTCATTGTATATACAAGAAATGTACACCAAAACATACACATTTTCTTTGTATATACAAGAAATGTACACCAAAACATACACATTTTCATTGCACATTCAAGAAATGTACATCAAAACATACACATTTTCATTGTACATTCAAGAAATTTACATCAAAACATACGCATTTTCATTGTACATTCAAGAAATGTACATCAAAACATACACATTTTCAGTGTACATTCAAGAAATGTACATCTAAAACATACACATTTTGAGGGTACATTCAAGAAATATACATCAAAACATACACATTTTCATTGTATATACCAGAAATGTACATCAAAACATACACATTTTCATTGTACATTCAAGAAATGTACATCAAAACATACACATTTTCAGTGTACATTCAAGAAATATACATCAAAACATACACATTTTCAGGATACATTCAAGAAATATACATCAAAACATACACATTTTCATTGTATATACAAGAAATGTACATCAAAACATACACATTTTGAGTGCCAATTCCAGAAATATACATCAAAACATACACATTTTCATTGTACATACCAGAAATGTACATCAAAACATACACATTTTCAGTGTACATTCAAGAAATATACATCGAAACATACACAATTTCATTGTATATACCAGAAATGTACATCAAAACATACACATTTTCATTGTACATTCAAGAAATTCACATCAAAACATACACATTTTCAGTGTACATTCAAGAAATATACATCAAAACATACACATTTTCAGGATACATTCAAGAAATATACATCAAAACATACACATTTTCATTGTACATTCAAGAAATGTACATCAAAACATACACATTTCCATTGTAAACTCAAGAAATGTACATCAAAACTTACACATTTTGTTTGTACACTCAAGAAATGTATATCAAAACATACACATTTATGTTTGTACACTCAAGAAATGTACATAAAAACTTACACATTTTCATTGTATATACAAGAATTGTACATCAAAACATACACATTTTCATTGTATATACAAGAAATGTACATCAAAACATACACATTTTCATTGTACATTCAAGAAATGTACATCAAAACATACACATTTTCATTGTATATACCAGAAATGTACATCAAAACATACACATTTTCAATGTACATTCAAGAAATGTACATCAAAACATACACATTTTGAGTGTACATTCAAGAAGTATACATCAAAACATACACATTTTCATTGTATATACCAGAAATGTACATCAAAACATTCACATTTTCATTGTATATACCAGAAGAGTACATCAAAACATACACATTTTCATTGTACATTCAAGAAATGTACATCAAAACATACACATTTTCATTGCACATTCAAGAAATATACATCAAAACATACACATTTTCAGCGAACATTCAAGAAATGTACATCAAAACATACACATTTTCATTGTATATACCAGAAATGTACATCAAAACATACACATTTTCATTGTATATACAAGAAATGTACACCAAAACATACACATTTCATTGTATATACAAGAAATGTACACCAAAACATACACATTTTCATTGTACATTCAAGAAATGTATATCAAAGCATACACATTTTGAGTGTACCTTCAAGAAATGTACATCAAAACATACACATTTTCAGTGTACATTCAAGAAATGTACATCTAAAACATACACATTTTGAGTGTACATTCAAGAAATATACATCAAAACATACACATTTTCATTGTATATACCAGAAATGTACATCAAAACATACACATTTTCAGTGTACATTCAAGGAATATACATCAAGCATACACATTTTCATTGTATATACCAGAAATGTACATCAAAACATACACATTTTCATTGTACATTCAAGAAATGTACATCAAAACATACACATTTTCCGTGTACATTCAAGAAATATACATCAAAACATACACATTTTCAGGATACATTCAAGAAATATACATCAAAACATACACATTTTCATTGTACATTCAAGAAATGTACATCAAAACATACACATTTCCATTGTAAACTCAAGAAATGTACATCAAAACTTACACATTTTGTTTGTACACTCAAGAAATGTATATCAAAACATACACATTTTCATTGCACATTCCAGAAATATACATCAAAACATACACATTTTCAGTGTACATTCAAGAAATGTACATCAAAACATACACGTTTTCATTGTATATACCAGAAATGACAATCAAAACATACACGTTTTCATTGTATATACCAGAAATGTACACCAAAACATACACATTTTCATTGTATATACAAGAAATGTACACCAAAACATACACATTTTCATTGTACATTCAAGAAATATACATCAAAACATACACATTTTCATTGTACATTCAAGAAATATACATCAAAACATACACATTTTCAGGGTACATTCAAGAAATATACATCAAAACATACACATTTTCATTGTATATACAAGAAATGGACATCAAAACATACACATTTTCATTGTACATTCAAGAAATGTACATCAAAACATACACATTTTGAGTGTACATTCAAGAAATATACATCAAAACATGCACATTTTCATTGTATATACCAGAAATGTACATCAAAGCATACACATTTTCATTGTACATTCAAGAAATGTACATCAAAACATACACATTTTGAGTGTACCTTCAAGAAATATACATCAAAAGATACACATTTTCATTGTATATACCAGAAATGTACATCAAAACATACACATTTTGAGTGTACATTCTAGAAATATACATCAAAACATACACATTTTCATTGTATATACCAGAAATGCGCATCAAAACATACACATTTTCATTGTACATTCAAGAACTGTACATCAAAACATACACATTTTCAGTGTACATTCAAGAAATGTACATCAAAACATACACATTTTCAGTGTACATTCAAGAAATGTACATCAGAACATACACATTTTCATTGTATATACAAGAAATGTACATCAAAACATACACATTTTCATTGTATATACAAGAAATGTACATCAAAACATACACATTTACATTGTATATACCAAAAATCTACATCAAAACATACACATTTTGACTGTACATTCTAGAAATATACATCAAAACATACACATTTTCATTGTATATACCAGAAATGCGCATCAAAACATACACATTTTCATTGTACATTCAAGAAATGTACATCAAAACATACACATTTTCAGTGTACATTCAAGAAATGTACATCAAAACATACATATTTTCATTGTACATTCAAGAAATGTATATCAAAACATACACATTTTCAGTGTACATTCCAGAAATGTACATCAAAACAAACACATCTTCATTGTATACTCAAGAAATGTACATCTAAACATACACATTCTCAGTGTACATTCAAGAAATGTACATCAAAACATACACATTTTCATTGTATATACAAGAAAAGTATATCAAAACATACTCACTTTCAGTGTACATTCAAGAAATGTACATCAAAACATACACATTTTCATTGTATATAAGAGAAATGTACATCAAAACATACACATTTTCAGTGTACATTCAAGAAATGTACATCATAACATACACATTTTCATCGTACACTCAAGAAATGTACATCAAAACATACACATTTTCATTGTACATTCAAGAAATGTACATCAAAACATACACATTTTCAGTGTACATTCAAGAAATGTACATCTAAAACTGACACATTTTGAGTGTACATTCAAGAAATATACATCAAAACATACACATTTTCATTGTACATACCAGAAATGTACATCAAAACATACACATTTTCATTGTACATTCAAGAAATGTACATCAAAACATACACATTTTCAGTGTACATTCAAGAAATATACATCAAAGCATACACATTTTCAGGATACATTCAAGAAATATACATCAAAACATACACATTTTCATTGTATATACAAGAAATGTACATCAAAACATACACATTTTGAGTGTAAATTCAAGAAATATACATCAAAACATACACATTTTCATTGTACATACCAGAAATCTACATCAAAACATACACATTTGCAATGTACATTCAAGAAATATACATCAAAACATGCACATTTTCATTGTATATACCAGAAATGTACATCAAAACATACACATTTTCATTGTTTATACCAGAAATGTACATCAAAACATACACATTTTGACTGTACATTCTAGAAATATACATCAAAACATACACATTTTCATTGTATATACCAGAAATGCACATCAAAACATACACATTTTCAGTGTACATTAAAGAAATGTACATCAAAACGTACACATTTTCAGTGTACATTCAAGAAATGTACATCAAAACATACACATTTTCGTTGTATATACAAGAAATGTACATCAAAACATACACATTTTCATTGTATATACAAGAAATGTATATCAAAACATACACATTTTCAGTGTACATTCAAGAAATGTACATCAAAACATACACATTTTCATTGTATACTCAAGAAATGTACATCAAAACATACACATTTTCAGTGTACATTCAAGAAATGTACATCAAAACATACACATTTTCATTGTATATACAAGAAATGTATATCAAAACATACTCATTTTCAGTGTACATTCAAGAAATGTACATCAAAACATACACATTTTCATTCTATATACAAGGAATGTACATCAAAACATACACATTTTCAGTGTACATTCAAGAAATGTACATCAAAACATACACATTTTCATTGTATATACAAGAAATGTACATCAAAACATACACATCTATATTGTACACTAAAGAAATGTACATCAAAACATACACACTTTCAGTGTACATTCAAGAAATGTGCAACAAAACATACATATTTTCATTGTACATTCAAGAAATGTACATCAAAACATACACATTTTCATTGTACATTCAAGAAATGTACATCAAAACATACACATTTTCATTGTACACTCAAGAAATGTACATCAAAAGATACACATTTTCATTGTACACTCAAGAAATGTACATCAAAACATACACATTTTCATTGTACATTCAAGAAATGTATATCAAAACATACACATTTTCATTGTACATTCAAGAAATGTACATCAAAACATACACATTTTCATTGTACATTCAAGAAATGTACATCAAAACATACACATTTTCATTGTACATTCAAGAAATGTACATCAAAACATACACATTTTCGTTGTACACTCAAGAAATGTACATCAAAACATACACATTTTCATTGTATACTCAAGAAATGTACATCAAAACATACACATTTTCATTGTATATACCAGAAATGTACATCAAAACATACACATTTTCATTGTACATTCAAGAAATGTACATCAAAACATACACATTTTCATTGTACATTCAAGAAATATACATCAAAACATACACATTTTCAGTGTACATTCAAGAAATGTACATCAAAACATACACATTTACATTGTATATACCAAAAATGTACATCAAAACATACACATTTTCATTGTATATACAAGAAATGTACACCAAAACATACACATTTTCTTTGTATATACAAGAAATGTACACCAAAACATACACATTTTCATTGCACATTCAAGAAATGTACATCAAAACATACACATTTTCATTGTACATTCAAGAAATTTACATCAAAACATACGCATTTTCATTGTACATTCAAGAAATGTACATCAAAACATACACATTTTCAGTGTACATTCAAGAAATGTACATCTAAAACATACACATTTTGAGGGTACATTCAAGAAATATACATCAAAACATACACATTTTCATTGTATATACCAGAAATGTACATCAAAACATACACATTTTCATTGTACATTCAAGAAATGTACATCAAAACATACACATTTTCAGTGTACATTCAAGAAATATACATCAAAACATACACATTTTCAGGATACATTCAAGAAATATACATCAAAACATACACATTTTCATTGTATATACAAGAAATGTACATCAAAACATACACATTTTGAGTGCCAATTCCAGAAATATACATCAAAACATACACATTTTCATTGTACATACCAGAAATGTACATCAAAACATACACATTTTCAGTGTACATTCAAGAAATATACATCGAAACATACACAATTTCATTGTATATACCAGAAATGTACATCAAAACATACACATTTTCATTGTACATTCAAGAAATTCACATCAAAACATACACATTTTCAGTGTACATTCAAGAAATATACATCAAAACATACACATTTTCAGGATACATTCAAGAAATATACATCAAAACATACACATTTTCATTGTACATTCAAGAAATGTACATCAAAACATACACATTTCCATTGTAAACTCAAGAAATGTACATCAAAACTTACACATTTTGTTTGTACACTCAAGAAATGTATATCAAAACATACACATTTATGTTTGTACACTCAAGAAATGTACATAAAAACTTACACATTTTCATTGTATATACAAGAATTGTACATCAAAGCATACACATTTTCATTGTATATACAAGAAATGTACATCAAAACATACACATTTTCATTGTACATTCAAGAAATGTACATCAAAACATACACATTTTCATTGTATATACCAGAAATGTACATCAAAACATACACATTTTCAATGTACATTCAAGAAATGTACATCAAAACATACACATTTTGAGTGTACATTCAAGAAGTATACATCAAAACATACACATTTTCATTGTATATACCAGAAATGTACATCAAAACATTCACATTTTCATTGTATATACCAGAAGAGTACATCAAAACATACACATTTTCATTGTACATTCAAGAAATGTACATCAAAACATACACATTTTCATTGCACATTCAAGAAATATACATCAAAACATACACATTTTCAGCGAACATTCAAGAAATGTACATCAAAACATACACATTTTCATTGTATATACCAGAAATGTACATCAAAACATACACATTTTCATTGTATATACAAGAAATGTACACCAAAACATACACATTTCATTGTATATACAAGAAATGTACACCAAAACATACACATTTTCATTGTACATTCAAGAAATGTATATCAAAGCATACACATTTTGAGTGTACCTTCAAGAAATGTACATCAAAACATACACATTTTCAGTGTACATTCAAGAAATGTACATCTAAAACATACACATTTTGAGTGTACATTCAAGAAATATACATCAAAACATACACATTTTCATTGTATATACCAGAAATGTACATCAAAACATACACATTTTCAGTGTACATTCAAGGAATATACATCAAGCATACACATTTTCATTGTATATACCAGAAATGTACATCAAAACATACACATTTTCATTGTACATTCAAGAAATGTACATCAAAACATACACATTTTCCGTGTACATTCAAGAAATATACATCAAAACATACACATTTTCAGGATACATTCAAGAAATATACATCAAAACATACACATTTTCATTGTACATTCAAGAAATGTACATCAAAACATACACATTTCCATTGTAAACTCAAGAAATGTACATCAAAACTTACACATTTTGTTTGTACACTCAAGAAATGTATATCAAAACATACACATTTATGTTTGTACAGTCAAGAAATGTACATAAAAACTTACACATTTTCATTGTATATACAAGAATTGTACATCAAAACATACACATTTTCATTGTATATACAAGAAATGTACATCAAAACACACACATTTTCATTGTACATTCAAGAAATGTATATCAAAACATACACATTTTCATTGTATATAATAGAAATGTACATCAAAACATACACATTTTCATTGTACATTCAAGAAATGTACATCAAAACATACACATTTTGAGTGTACATTCAAGAAGTATACATCAAAACATACACATTTTCATTGTATATACCAGAAA
Organism: Tenodera sinensis; assembly: GCA_030765045.1. NCBI lineage: Eukaryota > Metazoa > Arthropoda > Insecta > Mantodea > Mantidae > Tenodera > Tenodera sinensis. Next base: position 108,070,351 of record CM060970.1, on the reverse strand, counting down.
TGTACATCAAAACATACACATTTTCATTGTACATTCAAGAAATGTACATCAAAACATACACATTTTCATTGCACATTCCAGAAATATACATCAAATCATACACATTTTCAGTGTACATTCAAGAAATGTACATCAAAACATACACGTTTTCATTGTATATACCAGAAATGACAATCAAAACATACACGTTTTCATTGTATATACCAGAAATGTACACCAAAACATACACATTTTCATTGTATATACAAGAAATGTACACCAAAACATACACATTTTCATTGTACATTCAAGAAATATACATCAAAACATACACATTTTCATTGTACATTCAAGAAATGTACATCAAAACATACACATTTTCATTGTACATTCAAGAAATGTACATCAAAACATACACATTTTCAGTGTACATTCAAGAAATGTACATCTAAAACATACACATTTTGAGTGTACATTCAAGAAATATACATCAAAACATACACATTTTCATTGTATATACCAGAAATGTACATCAAAACATACACATTTTCATTGACAATACCAGAAATGTACATCAAAACATACACATTTTCAGTGTACATTCAAGAAATATACATCAAAACATACACATTTTCATTGTATATACCAGAAATGTACATCAAAACATACACACTTTCATTGTACATTCAAGAAATGTACATCAAAACATACACATTTTCATCGTACACTCAAGAAATGTACATCAAAACATACACATTTTCATTGTACATTCAAGAAATGTACATCAAAACATACACATTTTCAGTGTACATTCAAGAAATGTACATCTAAAACATACACATTTTGAGTGTACATACAAGAAATATACATCAAAACATACACATTTTCATTGTATATACCAGAAATGTACATCAAAACATACACATTTTCATTGTACATTCAAGAAATGTACATCAAAACATACACATTTTCAGTGTACATTCAAAAAATATACATCAAAATATACACATTTTCAGGATACATTCAAGAAGTATACATCAAAACATACACATTTTCATTGTACATTCAAGAAATGTACATCAAAACATACACATTTCCATTGTATACTCAAGAAATGTACATCAAAACTTACACATTTTGTTTCTACACTCAAGAAATGTACATCAAAACATACACATTTATGTTTGTACACTCAAGAAATGTACATAAAAACTTACACATTTTTATTGTATATACAAGAATTGTACATCAAAACATACACATTTTCAATGTACATACAAGAAATGTACATCAAAAGCTACACATTTTCATTGTATATTCAAGAAATGTACATCAAAGAATACACATTTTCATTGTATATACCAGAAATGTACATCAAAACATACACATTTTCATTGTACATTCAAGAAATGTACATCAAAACATACACATTTTCAGTGTACATTCAAGAAATACACATCAAAACATACACATTTTCAGGATACATTCAAGAAATATACATCAAAACATACACATTTTCATTGTACATTCAAGAAATGTACATCAAAACATACACATTTCCATTGTATACTCAAGAAATGTACATCAAAACTTACACATTTTGTTTCTACACTCAAGAAATGTATATCAAAACATACACATTTATGTTTGTACACTCAAGAAATGTACATAAAAACTTACACATTTTCATTGTATATACAAGAATTGTACATCAAAACATACACATTTTCAGTGTATATACAAGAAATGTACATCAAAACATACACATTTTCATTGTACATTCAAGAAATGTACATCAAAACATACACATTTTCATTGTATATACCGGAAATGTACATCAAAACATACACATTTTCATTGTACATTCAAGATATGTACATCAAAACATACACATTTTGAGTGTACATTCAAGAAGTATACATCAAAACATACACATTTCATTGTATATACCAGAAATGTACATCAAAACATACACATTTTCATTGTATATACCAGAAATGTACATCAAAACATACACATTTTCATTGTACATTCAAGAAATGTACATCAAAACATACACATTTTCATTGCACATTCAAGAAATGTACATCAAAACATACACATTTTCAGTGTACATTCAAGAAATGTACATCAAAACATACACATTTTGAATGTACATACCAGAAATGTACAGCAAAACATACCCATTTTCATTGTATATACAAGAAATGTACACCAAAACATACACATTTTCAGTGTACATCAAAACACACATTTTCAGTGCACATTCAAGAAATGTACATCAAAACATACACATTTTCATTGTATATACAAGAAATGTACATAAAAACATACACATTTTCATTGTATATACAAGAAATGTATATCAAAACATACACATTTTCAGTGTACATTCAAGAAATGTACATCAAAACATAGACATTCTCATTGTATACTCAAGAAATGTACATCAAAACATACACATTTTCATTGTACATTCAAGAAATGTACATATAAACATACACATTTTCATTGTACATTCAAGAAATGTACATCAAAACATACACATTTTCATTGTACATTCAAGAAATGTACATCAAAAGATACACATTTTCATTGTACACTCAAGAAATGTATATCAAAACATACACATTTTCATTGTACATTCAAGAAATGTATATCAAAACATACACATTTTCATTGTACATTCAAGAAATGTACATCAAAACATACACATTTTCATTGTACATTCAAGAAATGTACATCAAAACATACACATTTTCATTGTACATTCAAGAAATGTACATCAAAAGATACACATTTTCATTGTACACTCAAGAAATGTACATCAAAACATACACATTTTCATTGTATACTCAAGAAATGTACATCAAAACATACACATTTTCATTGTATATACCAGAAATGTACATCAAAACATACACATTTTCATTGTACATTCAAGAAATGTACATCAAAACATACACATTTTCATTGTACATTCAAGAAATATACATCAAAACACACATTTTCAGTGTACATTCAAGAAATGTACATCAAAACATACACATTTACATTGTATATACCAAAAATGTACATCAAAACATACACATTTTCATTGTATATACAAGAAATGTACACCAAAACATACACATTTTCATTGTATATACAAGAAATGTACACCAAAACATACACATTTTCATTGCACATTCAAGAAATGTACATCAAAACATACACATTTTCATTGTACATTCAAGAAATTTACATCAAAACATACACATTTTCATTGTACATTCAAGAAATGTACATCAAAACATACACATTTTCAGTGTACATTCAAGAAATGTACATCTAAAACATACACATTTTGAGTGTACATTCAAGAAATATACATCAAAACATACACATTTTCATTGTATATACCAGAAATGTACATCAAAACATACACATTTTCATTGTACATTCAAGAAATGTACATCAAAACATACACATTTTGAGTGTACATTCAAGAAATATACATTAAAGCATACACATCTTCATTGTATATACCAGAAATGTACATCAAAGCATACACATTTTATTGTACATTCAAGAAATGTACATAAAAAACGAGACATTTTCATTGTATATTCAAGAAATGTACATCAAAAAATACACATTTTCATTGTATATACATGAAATGTACATAAAAACATACACATTTTCATTGTACATTCAAGAAATGTACATCAAAACATACACATTTTCAGTGTACATTCAAAAAATATACATCAAAATATACACATTTTCAGGATACATTCAAGAAGTATACATCAAAACATACACATTTCATTGTACATTCAAGAAATGTACATCAAAACATACACATTTCCATTGTATACTCAAGAAATGTACATCAAAACTTACACATTTTGTTTCTACACTCAAGAAATGTACATCAAAACATACACATTTATGTTTGTACACTCAAGAAATGTACATAAAAACTTACACATTTTCATTGTATATACAAGAATTGTACATCAAAACATACACATTTTCATTGTATATACAAGAAATGTACATCAAAAGCTACACATTTTCATTGTATATTCAAGAAATGTACATCAAAGAATACACATTTTCATTGTATATACCAGAAATGTACATCAAAACATACACATTTTCATTGTACATTCAAGAAATGTACATCAAAACATACACATTTTCAGTGTACATTCAAGAAATATACATCAAAACATACACATTTTCATGATACATTCAAGAAATATACATCAAAACATACACATTTTCATTGTACATTCAAGAAATGTACATCAAAACATACACATTTCCATTGTATACTCAAGAAATGTACATCAAAACTTACACATTTTGTTTCTACACTCAAGAAATGTATATCAAAACATACACATTTATGTTTGTACACTCAAGAAATGTACATAAAAACTTACACATTTTCATTGTATATACAAGAATTGTACATCAAAGCATACACATTTTCATTGTATATACAAGAAATGTACATCAAAACATACACATTTTCATTGTACATTCAAGAAATGTACATCAAAACATACACATTTTCATTGTATATACCGGAAATGTACATCAAAACATACACATTTTCATTGTACATTCAAGAAATGTACATCAAAACTTACACATTTTGAGTGTACATTCAAGAAGTATACATCAAAACATACACATTTCATTGTATATACCAGAAATGTACATCAAAACATACACATTTTCATTGTATATACCAGAAATGTACATCAAAACATACACATTTTCATTGTACATTCAAGAAATGTACATCAAAACATACACATTTTCAGTGTACATTCAAGAAATGTACATCAAAACATACACATTTTCAATGTACATACCAGAAATGTACATCAAAACATACACATTTTCATTGTATATACAAGAAATGTACACCAAAACATACACATTTTCAGTGTACATCAAAACATACACATTTTCAGTGCACATTCAAGAAATGTACATCAAAACATACACATTTTCATTGTATATACAAGAAATGTACATCAAAACATACACATTTTCATTGTATATACAAGAAATGTAATTCAAAACATACACATTTTCAGTGTACATTCAAGAAATGTACATCAAAACATAGACATTCTCATTGCATACTCAAGAAATGTACATCAAAACATACACATTTTCAGTGTATATTCACGAAATGTACATCAAAACATACACATTTTCATTGTACATTCAAGAAATGTACATCAAAACATACACATTTTCATTGTACATTCAAGAAATGTACATCAAAAGATACACATTTTCATTGTACACTCAAGAAATGTATATCAAAACATACACATTTTCATTGTACATTCAAGAAATGTATATCAAAACATACACATTTTCATTGTACATTCAAGAAATGTACATCAAAACATACACATTTTCATTGTACATTCAAGAAATGTACATCAAAACATACACATTTTCATTGTACATTCAAGAAATGTACATCAAAAGATACACATTTTCATTGTACACTCAAGAAATGTACATCAAAACATACACATTTTCATTGTATACTCAAGAAATGTACATCAAAACATACACATTTTCATTGTATATACAAGAAATGTAATTCAAAACATACACATTTTCAGTGTACATTCAAGAAATGTACATCAAAACATAGACATTCTCATTGCATACTCAAGAAATGTACATCAAAACATACACATTTTCAGTGTATATTCACGAAATGTACATCAAAACATACACATTTTCATTGTACATTCAAGAAATGTACATCAAAACATACACATTTTCAGTGTACATTCAAGAAATGTACATCAAAACATACACATTTTCATTGTATATACAAGAAATGTACACCAAAACATACACATTTTCAGTGTACATCAAAACATACACATTTTCAGTGCACATTCAAGAAATGTACATCAAAACATACACATTTTCATTGTATATACAAGAAATGTACATCAAAACATACACATTTTCATTGTATATACAAGAAATGTAATTCAAAACATACACATTTTCAGTGTACATTCAAGAAATGTACATCAAAACATAGACATTCTCATTGCATACTCAAGAAATGTACATCAAAACATACACATTTTCAGTGTATATTCACGAAATGTACATCAAAACATACACATTTTCATTGTACATTCAAGAAATGTACATCAAAACATACACATTTTCATTGTACATTCAAGAAATGTACATCAAAAGATACACATTTTCATTGTACACTCAAGAAATGTATATCAAAACATACACATTTTCATTGTACATTCAAGAAATGTATATCAAAACATACACATTTTCATTGTACATTCAAGAAATGTACATCAAAACATACACATTTTCATTGTACATTCAAGAAATGTACATCAAAACATACACATTTTCATTGTACATTCAAGAAATGTACATCAAAAGATACACATTTTCATTGTACACTCAAGAAATGTACATCAAAACATACACATTTTCATTGTATACTCAAGAAATGTACATCAAAACATACACATTTTCATTGTATATACCAGAAATGTACATCAAAACATACACATTTTCATTGTACATTCAAGAAATGTACATCAAAACATACACATTTTCATTGTACATTCAAGAAATATACATCAAAACACACATTTTCAGTGTACATTCCAGAAATGTACATCAAAACATACACATTTACATTGTATATACCAAAAATGTACATCAAAACATACACATTTTCATTGTATATACAAGAAATGTACACCAAAACATACACATTTTCATTGTATATACAAGAAATGTACACCAAAACATACACATTTTCATTGCACATTCAAGAAATGTACATCAAAACATTCACAATTTCATTCTACATTCAAGAAATATACATCAAAACATACACATTTTCATTGTACATTCAAGAAATGTACATCAAAACATACACATTTTCAGTGTACATTCAAGAAATGTACATCTAAAACATACACATTTTGAGTGTACATTCAAGAAATATACATAAAAACATACACATTTTCATTGTATATACCAGAAATGTACATCAAAACATACACATTTTCATTGTACATTCAAGAAATGTACATCAAAACATACACATTTTCAGTGTACATTCAAGAAATACACATCAAAACATACACATTTTCAGGATACATTCAAGAAATATACATCAAAACATACACATTTTCATTGTACATTCAAGAAATGTACATCAAAACATACACATTTCCATTGTATACTCAAGAAATGTACATCAAAACTTACACATTTTGTTTCTACACTCAAGAAATGTATATCAAAACATACACATTTATGTTTGTACACTCAAGAAATGTACATAAAAACTTACACATTTTCATTGTATATACAAGAATTGTACATCAAAACATACACATTTTCATTGTATATACATGAAATGTACATCAAAACACACACATTTTCATTGTACATTCAAGAAATGTATATCAAAACATACACATTTTCATTGTATATAATAGAAATGTACATCAAAACATACACATTTTCATTGTACATTCAAGAAATGTACATCAAAACATACACATTTTGAGTGTACATTCAAGAAGTATACATCAAAACATACACATTTTCATTGTATATACCAGAAATGTACATCAAAACATACACATTTTCATTGTACATTCAAGAAATGTACATCAAAACATACACATTTTCATTGCACATTCCAGAAATATACATCAAATCATACACATTTTCAGTGTACATTGAAGAAATGTACATCAAAACATACACGTTTTCATTGTATATACCAGAAATGACAATCAAAACATACACGTTTTCATTGTATATACCAGAAATGTACACCAAAACATACACATTTTCATTGTATATACAAGAAATGTACACCAAAACATACACATTTTCATTGTACATTCAAGAAATATACATCAAAACATACACATTTTCATTGTACATTCAAGAAATGTACATCAAAACATACACATTTTCATTGTACATTCAAGAAATGTACATCAAAACATACACATTTTCAGTGTACATTCAAGAAATGTACATCTAAAACATACACATTTTGAGTGTACATTCAAGAAATATACATCAAAACATACACATTTTCATTGTATATACCAGAAATGTACATCAAAACATACACATTTTCATTGACAATACCAGAAATGTACATCAAAGCATACACATTTTCAGTGTACATTCAAGAAATATACATCAAAACATACACATTTTCATTGTATATACCAGAAATGTACATCAAAACATACACACTTTCATTGTACATTCAAGAAATGTACATCAAAACATACACATTTTCATCGTACACTCAAGAAATGTACATCAAAACATACACATTTTCATTGTACATTCAAGAAATGTACATCAAAACATACACATTTTCAGTGTACATTCAAGAAATGTACATCTAAAACATACACATTTTGAGTGTACATACAAGAAATATACATCAAAACATACACATTTTCATTGTATATACCAGAAATGTACATCAAAACATACACATTTTCATTGTACATTCAAGAAATGTACATCAAAACATACACATTTTCAGTGTACATTCAAGAAATATACATCAAAACATACACATTTTCAGGATACATTCAAGGAATATACATCAAAACATACACATTTTCATTGTATATACAAGAAATATACATCAAAACATACACATTTTCAGGATACATTCAAGGAATATACATCAAAACATACACATTTTCATTGTATATACAAGAAATGTACATCAAAACATACACATTTTGAGTGCAAATTCCAGAAATATACATCAAAACATACACATTTTCATTGTACATACCAGAAATGTACATCAAAACATACACATTTTCAGTGTACATTCAAGAAATATACATCAAAACATACACATTTTCATTGTATATACCAGAAATGTACATCAAAACATACACATTTTCATTGTATATACCAGAAATGTACATCAAAACATACACATTTTGACTGTACATTGTAGAAATATACATATAAACATACACATTTTCATTGTATATACCAGAAATGCACTTCAAAACATACACATTTTCATTGTACATTCAAGAACTGTACATCATCACATACACATTTTCAGTGTACATTCAAGAAATGTACATCAAAACATACACATTTTCAGTGTACATTCAAGAAATGTACATCAAAACATACACATTTTCAGTGTACATTCAAGAAATGTACATCAAAACATACACATTTTCATTGTACATTCAAGAAATGTACATCAAAACATATACATTTTGATTGAATATACAAGAAATGTATATCAAAACATACACATTTTCAGTGTACATTCAAGAAATGTACATCAAAACATACAAATCTTCATTGTATATACAAGAAATGTACACCAAAACATACACATTTTCATTGTATATACAAGAAATGTACACCAAAACATACACATTTTCATTGTACATTCAAGAAATGTATATCAAAACATACACATTTTCAGTGTACATTCAAGAAATGTACATCAAAACACACACATTTTCATTGTACATTCAAGAAATGTACATAAAAACATACTCATTTTCAGTGTACATTCAAGAAGTGTACATCAAAATATACACATTTTCAGTGTACAATCAAGAAATGTACATCTAAGACATACACATTTTGAGTGTACATTCAAGAAATATACATCAAAACATACACATTTTCATTGTATATAGCAGAAATGTACATCAAGACATACACATTTTCATTGTACATTCTAGAAACGTACATCAAAACATACACATTTTCAGTGTACCTTCAAGAAATATACATCAAAACATACACATTTTCAGGGTACATTCAAGAAATATACATCAAAACATACACATTTTCATTGTATATACAAGAAATGGACATCAAAACATACACATTTCCATTGTATACTCAAGAAATGTACATCAAAACTTACACATTTTGTTTCTACACTCAAGAAATGTATATCAAAACATACACATTTATGTTTGTACACTCAAGAAATGTACATAAAAACTTACACATTTTCATTGTATATACAAGAATTGTACATCAAAACATACACATTTTCATTGTATATACAAGAAATGTACATCAAAACATACACATTTTCATTGTACATTCAAGAAATGTACATCAAAACATACACATTTTCATTGTATATACCGGAAATGTACATCAAAACATACACATTTTCATTGTACATTCAAGATATGTACATCAAAACATACACATTTTGAGTGTACATTCAAGAAGTATACATCAAAACATACACATTTCATTGTATATACCAGAAATGTACATCAAAACATACACATTTTCATTGTATATACCAGAAATGTACATCAAAACATACACATTTTCATTGTACATTCAAGAAATGTACATCAAAACATACACATTTTCATTGCACATTCAAGAAATGTACATCAAAACATACACATTTTCAGTGTACATTCAAGAAATGTACATCAAAACATACACATTTTGAATGTACATACCAGAAATGTACAGCAAAACATACCCATTTTCATTGTATATACAAGAAATGTACACCAAAACATACACATTTTCAGTGTACATCAAAACACACATTTTCAGTGCACATTCAAGAAATGTACATCAAAACATACACATTTATGTTCGTACACTCAAGAAATGTACATAAAAACTTACACATTTTCATTGTATATACAAGAATTGTACATCAAAGCATACACATTTTCATTGTATATACAAGAAATGTACATCAAAACATACACATTTTCATTGTACATTCAAGAAATGTACATCAAAACATACACATTTTCATTGTATATACCGGAAATGTACATCAAAACATACACATTTTCATTGTACATTCAAGAAATGTACATCAAAACTTACACATTTTGAGTGTACATTCAAGAAGTATACATCAAAACATACACATTTCATTGTATATACCAGAAATGTACATCAAAACATACACATTTTCATTGTATATACCAGAAATGTACATCAAAACATACACATTTTCATTGTACATTCAAGAAATGTACATCAAAACATACACATTTTCAGTGTACATTCAAGAAATGTACATCAAAACATACACATTTTCAATGTACATACCAGAAATGTACATCAAAACATACACATTTTCATTGTATATACAAGAAATGTACACCAAAACATACACATTTTCAGTGTACATCAAAACATACACATTTTCAGTGCACATTCAAGAAATGTACATCAAAACATACACATTTTCATTGTATATACAAGAAATGTACATCAAAACATACACATTTTCATTGTATATACAAGAAATGTAATTCAAAACATACACATTTTCAGTGTACATTCAAGAAATGTACATCAAAACATAGACATTCTCATTGCATACTCAAGAAATGTACATCAAAACATACACATTTTCAGTGTATATTCACGAAATGTACATCAAAACATACACATTTTCATTGTACATTCAAGAAATGTACATCAAAACATACACATTTTCATTGTACATTCAAGAAATGTACATCAAAAGATACACATTTTCATTGTACACTCAAGAAATGTATATCAAAACATACACATTTTCATTGTACATTCAAGAAATGTATATCAAAACATACACATTTTCATTGTACATTCAAGAAATGTACATCAAAACATACACATTTTCATTGTACATTCAAGAAATGTACATCAAAACATACACATTTTCATTGTACATTCAAGAAATGTACATCAAAAGATACACATTTTCATTGTACACTCAAGAAATGTACATCAAAACATACACATTTTCATTGTATACTCAAGAAATGTACATCAAAACATACACATTTTCATTGTATATACCAGAAATGTACATCAAAACATACACATTTTCATTGTACATTCAAGAAATGTACATCAAAACATACACATTTTCATTGTACATTCAAGAAATATACATCAAAACACACATTTTCAGTGTACATTCCAGAAATGTACATCAAAACATACACATTTACATTGTATATACCAAAAATGTACATCAAAACATACACATTTTCATTGTATATACAAGAAATGTACACCAAAACATACACATTTTCATTGTATATACAAGAAATGTACACCAAAACATACACATTTTCATTGCACATTCAAGAAATGTACATCAAAACATACACATTTTCATTCTACATTCAAGAAATATACATCAAAACATACACATTTTCATTGTACATTCAAGAAATGTACATCAAAACATACACATTTTCAGTGTACATTCAAGAAATGTACATCTAAAACATACACATTTTGAGTGTACATTCAAGAAATATACATAAAAACATACACATTTTCATTGTATATACCAGAAATGTACATCAAAACATACACATTTTCATTGTACATTCAAGAAATGTACATCAAAACATACACATTTTCAGTGTACATTCAAGAAATACACATCAAAACATACACATTTTCAGGATACATTCAAGAAATATACATCAAAACATACACATTTTCATTGTACATTCAAGAAATGTACATCAAAACATACACATTTCCATTGTATACTCAAGAAATGTACATCAAAACTTACACATTTTGTTTCTACACTCAAGAAATGTATATCAAAACATACACATTTATGTTTGTACACTCAAGAAATGTACATAAAAACTTACACATTTTCATTGTATATACAAGAATTGTACATCAAAACATACACATTTTCATTGTATATACATGAAATGTACATCAAAACACACACATTTTCATTGTACATTCAAGAAATGTATATCAAAACATACACATTTTCATTGTATATAATAGAAATGTACATCAAAACATACACATTTTCATTGTACATTCAAGAAATGTACATCAAAACATACACATTTTGAGTGTACATTCAAGAAGTATACATCAAAACATACACATTTTCATTGTATATACCAGAAATGTACATCAAAACATACACATTTTCATTGTACATTCAAGAAATGTACATCAAAACATACACATTTTCATTGCACATTCCAGAAATATACATCAAATCATACACATTTTCAGTGTACATTCAAGAAATGTACATCAAAACATACACGTTTTCATTGTATATACCAGAAATGACAATCAAAACATACACGTTTTCATTGTATATACCAGAAATGTACACCAAAACATACACATTTTCATTGTATATACAAGAAATGTACACCAAAACATACACATTTTCATTGTACATTCAAGAAATATACATCAAAACATACACATTTTCATTGTACATTCAAGAAATGTACATCAAAACATACACATTTTCATTGTACATTCAAGAAATGTACATCAAAACATACACATTTTCAGTGTACATTCAAGAAATGTACATCTAAAACATACACATTTTGAGTGTACATTCAAGAAATATACATCAAAACATACACATTTTCATTGTATATACCAGAAATGTACATCAAAACATACACATTTTCATTGACAATACCAGAAATGTACATCAAAGCATACACATTTTCAGTGTACATTCAAGAAATATACATCAAAACATACACATTTTCATTGTATATACCAGAAATGTACATCAAAACATACACACTTTCATTGTACATTCAAGAAATGTACATCAAAACATACACATTTTCATCGTACACTCAAGAAATGTACATCAAAACATACACATTTTCATTGTACATTCAAGAAATGTACATCAAAACATACACATTTTCAGTGTACATTCAAGAAATGTACATCTAAAACATACACATTTTGAGTGTACATACAAGAAATATACATCAAAACATACACATTTTCATTGTATATACCAGAAATGTACATCAAAACATACACATTTTCATTGTACATTCAAGAAATGTACATCAAAACATACACATTTTCAGTGTACATTCAAGAAATATACATCAAAACATACACATTTTCAGGATACATTCAAGGAATATACATCAAAACATACACATTTTCATTGTATATACAAGAAATATACATCAAAACATACACATTTTCAGGATACATTCAAGGAATATACATCAAAACATACACATTTTCATTGTATATACAAGAAATGTACATCAAAACATACACATTTTGAGTACAAATTCCAGAAATATACATCAAAACATACACATTTTCATTGTACATACCAGAAATGTACATCAAAACATACACATTTTCAGTGTACATTCAAGAAATATACATCAAAACATACACATTTTCATTGTATATACCAGAAATGTACATCAAAACATACACATTTTCATTGTATATACCAGAAATGTACATCAAAACATACACATTTTGACTGTACATTGTAGAAATATACATATAAACATACACATTTTCATTGTATATACCAGAAATGCACTTCAAAACATACACATTTTCATTGTACATTCAAGAACTGTACATCATCACATACACATTTTCAGTGTACATTCAAGAAATGTACATCAAAACATACACATTTTCAGTGTACATTCAAGAAATGTACATCAAAACATACACATTTTCAGTGTACATTCAAGAAATGTACATCAAAACATACACATTTTCATTGTACATTCAAGAAATGTACATCAAAACATATACATTTTGATTGAATATACAAGAAATGTATATCAAAACATACACATTTTCAGTGTACATTCAAGAAATGTACATCAAAACATACAAATCTTCATTGTATATACAAGAAATGTACACCAAAACATACACATTTTCATTGTATATACAAGAAATGTACACCAAAACATACACATTTTCATTGTACATTCAAGAAATGTATATCAAAACATACACATTTTCAGTGTACATTCAAGAAATGTACATCAAAACATACACATTTTCAGTGTACATTCAAGAAATGTACATCTAAAACATACACATTTTGAGTGTACATACAAGAAATATACATCAAAACATACACATTTTCATTGTATATACCAGAAATGTACATCAAAACATACACATTTTCATTGTACATTCAAGAAATGTACATCAAAACATACACATTTTCAGTGTACATTCAAGAAATATACATCAAAACATACACATTTTCAGGATACATTCAAGGAATATACATCAAAACATACACATTTTCATTGTATATACAAGAAATATACATCAAAACATACACATTTTCAGGATACATTCAAGGAATATACATCAAAACATACACATTTTCATTGTATATACAAGAAATGTACATCAAAACATACACATTTTGAGTGCAAATTCCAGAAATATACATCAAAACATACACATTTTCATTGTACATACCAGAAATGTACATCAAAACATACACATTTTCAGTGTACATTCAAGAAATATACATCAAAACATACACATTTTCATTGTATATACCAGAAATGTACATCAAAACATACACATTTTCATTGTATATACCAGAAATGTACATCAAAACATACACATTTTGACTGTACATTGTAGAAATATACATATAAACATACACATTTTCATTGTATATACCAGAAATGCACTTCAAAACATACACATTTTCATTGTACATTAAAGAACTGTACATCATCACATACACATTTTCAGTGTACATTCAAGAAATGTACATCAAAACATACACATTTTCAGTGTACATTCAAGAAATGTACATCAAAACATACACATTTTCAGTGTACATTCAAGAAATGTACATCAAAACATACACATTTTCATTGTACATTCAAGAAATGTACATCAAAACATATACATTTTGATTGAATATACAAGAAATGTATATCAAAACATACACATTTTCAGTGTACATTCAAGAAATGTACATCAAAACATACAAATCTTCATTGTATATACAAGAAATGTACACCAAAACATACACATTTTCATTGTATATACAAGAAATGTACACCAAAACATACACATTTTCATTGTACATTCAAGAAATGTATATCAAAACATACACATTTTCAGTGTACATTCAAGAAATGTACATCAAAACACACACATTTTCATTGTACATTCAAGAAATGTACATAAAAACATACTCATTTTCAGTGTACATTCAAGAAGTGTACATCAAAATATACACATTTTCAGTGTACAATCAAGAAATGTACATCTAAGACATACACATTTTGAGTGTACATTCAAGAAATATACATCAAAACATACACATTTTCATTGTATATAGCAGAAATGTACATCAAGACATACACATTTTCATTGTACATTCTAGAAACGTACATCAAAACATACACATTTTCAGTGTACCTTCAAGAAATATACATCAAAACATACACATTTTCAGGGTACATTCAAGAAATATACATCAAAACATACACATTTTCATTGTATATACAAGAAATGGACATCAAAACATACACATTTCCATTGTATACTCAAGAAATGTACATCAAAACTTACACATTTTGTTTCTACACTCAAGAAATGTATATCAAAACATACACATTTATGTTTGTACACTCAAGAAATGTACATAAAAACTTACACATTTTCATTGTATATACAAGAATTGTACATCAAAACATACACATTTTCATTGTATATACAAGAAATGTACATCAAAACATACACATTTTCATTGTACATTCAAGAAATGTACATCAAAACATACACATTTTCATTGTATATACCGGAAATGTACATCAAAACATACACATTTTCATTGTACATTCAAGATATGTACATCAAAACATACACATTTTAAGTGTACATTCAAGAAGTATACATCAAAACATACACATTTCATTGTATATACCAGAAATGTACATCAAAACATACACATTTTCATTGTATATACCAGAAATGTACATCAAAACATACACATTTTCATTGTACATTCAAGAAATGTACATCAAAACATACACATTTTCATTGCACATTCAAGAAATGTACATCAAAACATACACATTTTCAGTGTACATTCAAGAAATGTACATCAAAACATACACATTTTGAATGTACATACCAGAAATGTACAGCAAAACATACCCATTTTCATTGTATATACAAGAAATGTACACCAAAACATACACATTTTCAGTGTACATCAAAACACACATTTTCAGTGCACATTCAAGAAATGTACATCAAAACATACACATTTTCATTGTATATACAAGAAATGTACATAAAAACATACACATTTTCATTGTATATACAAGAAATGTATATCAAAACATACACATTTTCAGTGTACATTCAAGAAATGTACATCAAAACATAGACATTCTCATTGTATACTCAAGAAATGTACATCAAAACATACACATTTTCATTGTACATTCAAGAAATGTACATCAAAACATACACATTTTCATTGTACATTCAAGAAATGTACATCAAAACATACACATTTTCATTGTACATTCAAGAAATGTACATCAAAAGATACACATTTTCATTGTACACTCAAGAAATGTATATCAAAACATACACATTTTCATTGTACATTCAAGAAATGTATATCAAAACATACACATTTTCATTGTACATTCAAGAAATGTACATCAAAACATACACATTTTCATTGTACATTCAAGAAATGTACATCAAAACATACACATTTTCATTGTACATTCAAGAAATGTACATCAAAAGATACACATTTTCATTGTACACTCAAGAAATGTACATCAAAACATACACATTTTCATTGTATACTCAAGAAATGTACATCAAAACATACACATTTTCATTGTATATACCAGAAATGTACATCAAAACATACACATTTTCATTGTACATTCAAGAAATGTACATCAAAACATACACATTTTCATTGTACATTCAAGAAATATACATCAAAACACACATTTTCAGTGTACATTCAAGAAATGTACATCAAAACATACACATTTACATTGTATATACCAAAAATGTACATCAAAACATACACATTTTCATTGTATATACAAGAAATGTACACCAAAACATACACATTTTCATTGTATATACAAGAAATGTACACCAAAACATACACATTTTCATTGCACATTCAAGAAATGTACATCAAAACATACACATTTTCATTGTACATTCAAGAAATTTACATCAAAACATACACATTTTCATTGTACATTCAAGAAATGTACATCAAAACATACACATTTTCAGTGTACATTCAAGAAATGTACATCTAAAACATACACATTTTGAGTGTACATTCAAGAAATATACATCAAAACATACACATTTTCATTGTATATACCAGAAATGTACATCAAAACATACACATTTTCATTGTACATTCAAGAAATGTACATCAAAACATACACATTTTGAGTGTACATTCAAGAAATATACATTAAAGCATACACATCTTCATTGTATATACCAGAAATGTACATCAAAGCATACACATTTTATTGTACATTCAAGAAATGTACATAAAAAACGAGACATTTTCATTGTATATTCAAGAAATGTACATCAAAAAATACACATTTTCATTGTATATACATGAAATGTACATAAAAACATACACATTTTCATTGTACATTCAAGAAATGTACATCAAAACATACACATTTTCAGTGTACATTCAAAAAATATACATCAAAATATACACATTTTCAGGATACATTCAAGAAGTATACATCAAAACATACACATTTCATTGTACATTCAAGAAATGTACATCAAAACATACACATTTCCATTGTATACTCAAGAAATGTACATCAAAACTTACACATTTTGTTTCTACACTCAAGAAATGTACATCAAAACATACACATTTATGTTTGTACACTCAAGGAATGTACATAAAAACTTACACATTTTCATTGTATATACAAGAATTGTACATCAAAACATACACATTTTCATTGTATATACAAGAAATGTACATCAAAAGCTACACATTTTCATTGTATATTCAAGAAATGTACATCAAAGAATACACATTTTCATTGTATATACCAGAAATGTACATCAAAACATACACATTTTCATTGTACATTCAAGAAATGTACATCAAAACATACACATTTTCAGTGTACATTCAAGAAATATACATCAAAACATACACATTTTCATGATACATTCAAGAAATATACATCAAAACATACACATTTTCATTGTACATTCAAGAAATGTACATCAAAACATACACATTTCCATTGTATACTCAAGAAATGTACATCAAAACTTACACATTTTGTTTCTACACTCAAGAAATGTATATCAAAACATACACATTTATGTTTGTACACTCAAGAAATGTACATAAAAACTTACACATTTTCATTGTATATACAAGAATTGTACATCAAAACATACACATTTTCATTGTATATACAAGAAATGTACATCAAAACATACACATTTTCATTGTACATTCAAGAAATGTACATCAAAACATACACATTTTCATTGTATATACCGGAAATGTACATCAAAACATACACATTTTCATTGTACATTCAAGAAATGTACATCAAAACATACACATTTTGAGTGTACATTCAAGAAGTATACATCAAAACATACACATTTCATTGTATATACCAGAAATGTACATCAAAACATACACATTTTCATTGTATATACCAGAAATGTACATCAAAACATACACATTTTCATTGTACATTCAAGAAATGTACATCAAAACATACACATTTTCAGTGTACATTCAAGAAATGTACATCAAAACATACACATTTTCAATGTACATACCAGAAATGTACATCAAAACATACACATTTTCATTGTATATACAAGAAATGTACACCAAAACATACACATTTTCAGTGTACATCAAAACATACACATTTTCAGTGCACATTCAAGAAATGTACATCAAAACATACACATTTTCATTGTATATACAAGAAATGTACATCAAAACATACACATTTTCATTGTATATACAAGAAATGTAATTCAAAACATACACATTTTCAGTGTACATTCAAGAAATGTACATCAAAACATAGACATTCTCATTGCATACTCAAGAAATGTACATCAAAACATACACATTTTCAGTGTATATTCACGAAATGTACATCAAAACATACACATTTTCATTGTACATTCAAGAAATGTACATCAAAACATACACATTTTCATTGTACATTCAAGAAATGTACATCAAAAGATACACATTTTCATTGTACACTCAAGAAATGTATATCAAAACATACACATTTTCATTGTACATTCAAGAAATGTATATCAAAACATACACATTTTCATTGTACATTCAAGAAATGTACATCAAAACATACACATTTTCATTGTACATTCAAGAAATGTACATCAAAACATACACATTTTCATTGTACATTCAAGAAATGTACATCAAAAGATACACATTTTCATTGTACACTCAAGAAATGTACATCAAAACATACACATTTTCATTGTATACTCAAGAAATGTACATCAAAACATACACATTTTCATTGTATATACCAGAAATGTACATCAAAACATACACATTTTCATTGTACATTCAAGAAATGTACATCAAAACATACACATTTTCATTGTACATTCAAGAAATATACATCAAAACACACATTTTCAGTGTACATTCCAGAAATGTACATCAAAACATACACATTTACATTGTATATACCAAAAATGTACATCAAAACATACACATTTTCATTGTATATACAAGAAATGTACACCAAAACATACACATTTTCATTGTATATACAAGAAATGTACACCAAAACATACACATTTTCATTGCACATTCAAGAAATGTACATCAAAACATACACATTTTCATTCTACATTCAAGAAATATACATCAAAACATACACATTTTCATTGTACATTCAAGAAATGTACATCAAAACATACACATTTTCAGTGTACATTCAAGAAATGTACATCTAAAACATACACATTTTGAGTGTACATTCAAGAAATATACATAAAAACATACACATTTTCATTGTATATACCAGAAATGTACATCAAAACATACACATTTTCATTGTACATTCAAGAAATGTACATCAAAACATACACATTTTCAGTGTACATTCAAGAAATACACATCAAAACATACACATTTTCAGGATACATTCAAGAAATATACATCAAAACATACACATTTTCATTGTACATTCAAGAAATGTACATCAAAACATACACATTTCCATTGTATACTCAAGAAATGTACATCAAAACTTACACATTTTGTTTCTACACTCAAGAAATGTATATCAAAACATACACATTTATGTTTGTACACTCAAGAAATGTACATAAAAACTTACACATTTTCATTGTATATACAAGAATTGTACATCAAAACATACACATTTTCATTGTATATACATGAAATGTACATCAAAACACACACATTTTCATTGTACATTCAAGAAATGTATATCAAAACATACACATTTTCATTGTATATAATAGAAATGTACATCAAAACATACACATTTTCATTGTACATTCAAGAAATGTACATCAAAACATACACATTTTGAGTGTACATTCAAGAAGTATACATCAAAACATACACATTTTCATTGTATATACCAGAAATGTACATCAAAACATACACATTTTCATTGTACATTCAAGAAATGTACATCAAAACATACACATTTTCATTGCACATTCCAGAAATATACATCAAATCATACACATTTTCAGTGTACATTCAAGAAATGTACATCAAAACATACACGTTTTCATTGTATATACCAGAAATGACAATCAAAACATACACGTTTTCATTGTATATACCAGAAATGTACACCAAAACATACACATTTTCATTGTATATACAAGAAATGTACACCAAAACATACACATTTTCATTGTACATTCAAGAAATATACATCAAAACATACACATTTTCATTGTACATTCAAGAAATGTACATCAAAACATACACATTTTCATTGTACATTCAAGAAATGTACATCAAAACATACACATTTTCAGTGTACATTCAAGAAATGTACATCTAAAACATACACATTTTGAGTGTACATTCAAGAAATATACATCAAAACATACACATTTTCATTGTATATACCAGAAATGTACATCAAAACATACACATTTTCATTGACAATACCAGAAATGTACATCAAAACATACACATTTTCAGTGTACATTCAAGAAATATACATCAAAACATACACATTTTCATTGTATATACCAGAAATGTACATCAAAACATACACACTTTCATTGTACATTCAAGAAATGTACATCAAAACATACACATTTTCATCGTACACTCAAGAAATGTACATCAAAACATACACATTTTCATTGTACATTCAAGAAATGTACATCAAAACATACACATTTTCAGTGTACATTCAAGAAATGTACATCTAAAACATACACATTTTGAGTGTACATACAAGAAATATACATCAAAACATACACATTTTCATTGTATATACCAGAAATGTACATCAAAACATACACATTTTCATTGTACATTCAAGAAATGTACATCAAAACATACACATTTTCAGTGTACATTCAAGAAATATACATCAAAACATACACATTTTCAGGATACATTCAAGGAATATACATCAAAACATACACATTTTCATTGTATATACAAGAAATATACATCAAAACATACACATTTTCAGGATACATTCAAGGAATATACATCAAAACATACACATTTTCATTGTATATACAAGAAATGTACATCAAAACATACACATTTTGAGTGCAAATTCCAGAAATATACATCAAAACATACACATTTTCATTGTACATACCAGAAATGTACATCAAAACATACACATTTTGAGTGCAAATTCCAGAAATATACATCAAAACATACACATTTTCATTGTATATACCAGAAATGTACATCAAAACATACACATTTTCATTGTATATACCAGAAATGTACATCAAAACATACACATTTTGACTGTACATTGTAGAAATATACATATAAACATACACATTTTCATTGTATATACCAGAAATGCACTTCAAAACATACACATTTTCATTGTACATTCAAGAACTGTACATCATCACATACACATTTTCAGTGTACATTCAAGAAATGTACATCAAAACATACACATTTTCAGTGTACATTCAAGAAATGTACATCAAAACATACACATTTTCAGTGTACATTCAAGAAATGTACATCAAAACATACACATTTTCATTGTACATTCAAGAAATGTACATCAAAACATATACATTTTGATTGAATATACAAGAAATGTATATCAAAACATACACATTTTCAGTGTACATTCAAGAAATGTACATCAAAACATACAAATCTTCATTGTATATACAAGAAATGTACACCAAAACATACACATTTTCATTGTATATACAAGAAATGTACACCAAAACATACACATTTTCATTGTACATTCAAGAAATGTATATCAAAACATACACATTTTCAGTGTACATTCAAGAAATGTACATCAAAACACACACATTTTCATTGTACATTCAAGAAATGTACATAAAAACATACTCATTTTCAGTGTACATTCAAGAAGTGTACATCAAAATATACACATTTTCAGTGTACAATCAAGAAATGTACATCTAAGACATACACATTTTGAGTGTACATTCAAGAAATATACATCAAAACATACACATTTTCATTGTATATAGCAGAAATGTACATTAAGACATACACATTTTCATTGTACATTCTAGAAACGTACATCAAAACATACACATTTTCAGTGTACCTTCAAGAAATATACATCAAAACATACACATTTTCAGGGTACATTCAAGAAATATACATCAAAACATACACATTTTCATTGTATATACAAGAAATGGACATCAAAACATACACATTTTCATTGTAAATTCAAGATATGTACATCAAAACATACACATTTTTAGTGTATATTCAAGAAATATACATTAAAGCATACACATCTTCATTGTATATACCAGAAATGTACATCAAAGCATACACATTTTATTGTACATTCAAGAAATGTACATAAAAAACGAGACATTTTCATTGTATATTCAAGAAATGTACATCAAAAAATACACATTTTCATTGTATATACATGAAATGTACATAAAAACATACACATTTTCATTGTACATTCAAGAAATGTACATCAAAACATACACATTTTCAGTGTACATTCAAAAAATATACATCAAAATATACACATTTTCAGGATACATTCAAGAAGTATACATCAAAACATACACATTTTCATTGTACATTCAAGAAATGTACATCAAAACATACACATTTCCATTGTATACTCAAGAAATGTACATCAAAACTTACACATTTTGTTTCTACACTCAAGAAATGTACATCAAAACATACACATTTATGTTTGTACACTCAAGAAATGTACATAAAAACTTACACATTTTTATTGTATATACAAGAATTGTACATCAAAACATACACATTTTCAATGTACATACAAGAAATGTACATCAAAAGCTACACATTTTCATTGTATATTCAAGAAATGTACATCAAAGAATACACATTTTCATTGTATATACCAGAAATGTACATCAAAACATACACATTTTCATTGTACATTCAAGAAATGTACATCAAAACATACACATTTTCAGTGTACATTCAAGAAATACACATCAAAACATACACATTTTCAGGATACATTCAAGAAATATACATCAAAACATACACATTTTCATTGTACATTCAAGAAATGTACATCAAAACATACACATTTCCATTGTATACTCAAGAAATGTACATCAAAACTTACACATTTTGTTTCTACACTCAAGAAATGTATATCAAAACATACACATTTATGTTGTACACTCAAGAAATGTACATAAAAACTTACACATTTTCATTGTATATACAAGAATTGTACATCAAAACATACACATTTTCATTGTATATACAAGAAATGTACATCAAAACATACACATTTTCATTGTACATTCAAGAAATGTACATCAAAACATACACATTTTTATTGTATATACCGGAAATGTACATCAAAACATACACATTTTCATTGTACATTCAAGATATGTACATCAAAACATACACATTTTGAGTGTACATTCAAGAAGTATACATCAAAACATACACATTTCATTGTATATACCAGAAATGTACATCAAAACATACACATTTTCATTGTATATACCAGAAATGTACATCAAAACATACACATTTTCATTGTACATTCAAGAAATGTACATCAAAACATACACATTTTCATTGCACATTCAAGAAATGTACATCAAAACATACACATTTTCAGTGTACATTCAAGAAATGTACATCAAAACATACACATTTTGAATGTACATACCAGAAATGTACAGCAAAACATACCCATTTTCATTGTATATACAAGAAATGTACACCAAAACATACACATTTTCAGTGTACATCAAAACACACATTTTCAGTGCACATTCAAGAAATGTACATCAAAACATACACATTTTCATTGTATATACAAGAAATGTACATCAAAACATATACATTTTGATTGAATATACAAGAAATGTATATCAAAACATACACATTTTCAGTGTACATTCAAGAAATGTACATCAAAACATACAAATCTTCATTGTATATACAAGAAATGTACACCAAAACATACACATTTTCATTGTATATACAAGAAATGTACACCAAAACATACACATTTTCATTGTACATTCAAGAAATGTATATCAAAACATACACATTTTCAGTGTACATTCAAGAAATGTACATCAAAACACACACATTTTCATTGTACATTCAAGAAATGTACATAAAAACATACTCATTTTCAGTGTACATTCAAGAAGTGTACATCAAAATATACACATTTTCAGGGTACAATCAAGAAATGTACATCTAAGACATACACATTTTGAGTGTACATTCAAGAAATATACATCAAAACATACACATTTTCATTGTATATAGCAGAAATGTACATCAAGACATACACATTTTCATTGTACATTCTAGAAACGTACATCAAAACATACACATTTTCAGTGTACCTTCAAGAAATATACATCAAAACATACACATTTTCAGGGTACATTCAAGAAATATACATCAAAACATACACATTTTCATTGTATATACAAGAAATGGACATCAAAACATACACATTTTCATTGTAAATTCAAGATATGTACATCAAAACATACACATTTTGAGTGTATATTCAAGAAATATACATTAAAGCATACACATCTTCATTGTATATACCAGAAATGTACATCAAAGCATACACATTTTATTGTACATTCAAGAAATGTACATAAAAAACGAGACATTTTCATTGTATATTCAAGAAATGTACATCAAAAAATACACATTTTCATTGTATATACATGAAATGTACATAAAAACATACACATTTTCATTGTACATTCAAGAAATGTACATCAAAACATACACATTTTCAGTGTACATTCAAAAAATATACATCAAAATATACACATTTTCAGGATACATTCAAGAAGTATACATCAAAACATACACATTTTCATTGTACATTCAAGAAATGTACATCAAAACATACACATTTCCATTGTATACTCAAGAAATGTACATCAAAACTTACACATTTTGTTTCTACACTCAAGAAATGTACATCAAAACATACACATTTATGTTTGTACACTCAAGAAATGTACATAAAAACTTACACATTTTTATTGTATATACAAGAATTGTACATCAAAACATACACATTTTCAATGTACATACAAGAAATGTACATCAAAAGCTACACATTTTCATTGTATATTCAAGAAATGTACATCAAAGAATACACATTTTCATTGTATATACCAGAAATGTACATCAAAACATACACATTTTCATTGTACATTCAAGAAATGTACATCAAAACATACACATTTTCAGTGTACATTCAAGAAATACACATCAAAACATACACATTTTCAGGATACATTCAAGAAATATACATCAAAACATACACATTTTCATTGTACATTCAAGAAATGTACATCAAAACATACACATTTCCATTGTATACTCAAGAAATGTACATCAAAACTTACACATTTTGTTTCTACACTCAAGAAATGTATATCAAAACATACACATTTATGTTTGTACACTCAAGAAATGTACATAAAAACTTACACATTTTCATTGTATATACAAGAATTGTACATCAAAACATACACATTTTCATTGTATATACAAGAAATGTACATCAAAACATACACATTTTCATTGTACATTCAAGAAATGTACATCAAAACATACACATTTTTATTGTATATACCGGAAATGTACATCAAAACATACACATTTTCATTGTACATTCAAGATATGTACATCAAAACATACACATTTTGAGTGTACATTCAAGAAGTATACATCAAAACATACACATTTCATTGTATATACCAGAAATGTACATCAAAACATACACATTTTCATTGAATATACCAGAAATGTACATCAAAACATACACATTTTCATTGTACATTCAAGAAATGTACATCAAAACATACACATTTTCATTGCACATTCAAGAAATGTACATCAAAACATACACATTTTCAGTGTACATTCAAGAAATGTACATCAAAACATACACATTTTGAATGTACATACCAGAAATGTACAGCAAAACATACCCATTTTCATTGTATATACAAGAAATGTACACCAAAACATACACATTTTCAGTGTACATCAAAACACACATTTTCAGTGCACATTCAAGAAATGTACATCAAAACATACACATTTTCATTGTATATACAAGAAATGTACATAAAAACATACACATTTTCATTGTATATACAAGAAATGTATATCAAAACATACACATTTTCAGTGTACATTCAAGAAATGTACATCAAAACATAGACATTCTCATTGTATACTCAAGAAATGTACATTAAAACATACACATTTTCATTGTACATTCAAGAAATGTACATCAAAACATACACATTTTCATTGTACATTCAAGAAATGTACATCAAAACATACACATTTTCATTGTACATTCAAGAAATGTACATCAAAAGATACACATTTTCATTGTACACTCAAGAAATGTATATCAAAACATACACATTTACATTGTACATTCAAGAAATGTATATCAAAACATACACATTTTCATTGTACATTCAAGAAATGTACATCAAAACATACACATTTTCATTGTACATTCAAGAAATGTACATCAAAACATACACATTTTCATTGTACATTCAAGAAATGTACATCAAAAGATACACATTTTCATTGTACACTCAAGAAATGTACATCAAAACATACACATTTTCATTGTATACTCAAGAAATGTACATCAAAACATACACATTTTCATTGTATATACCAGAAATGTACATCAAAACATACACATTTTCATTGTACATTCAAGAAATGTACATCAAAACATACACATTTTCATTGTACATTCAAGAAATATACATCAAAACACACATTTTCAGTGTACATTCAAGAAATGTACATCAAAACATACACATTTACATTGTATATACCAAAAATGTACATCAAAACATACACATTTTCATTGTATATACAAGAAATGTACACCAAAACATACACATTTTCATTGTATATACAAGAAATGTACACCAAAACATACACATTTTCATTGCACATTCAAGAAATGTACATCAAAACATACACATTTTCATTGTACATTCAAGAAATTTACATCAAAACATACACATTTTCATTGTACATTCAAGAAATGTACATCAAAACATACACATTTTCAGTGTACATTCAAGAAATGTACATCTAAAACATACACATTTTGAGTGTACATTCAAGAAATATACATCAAAACATACACATTTTCATTGTATATACCAGAAATGTACATCAAAACATACACATTTTCATTGTACATTCAAGAAATGTACATCAAAACATACACATTTTGAGTGTACATTCAAGAAATATACATTAAAGCATACACATCTTCATTGTATATACCAGAAATGTACATCAAAGCATACACATTTTATTGTACATTCAAGAAATGTACATAAAAAACGAGACATTTTCATTGTATATTCAAGAAATGTACATCAAAAAATACACATTTTCATTGTATATACATGAAATGTACATCAAAACATACACATTTTCATTGTACATTCAAGAAATGTACATCAAAACATACACATTTCCATTGTATACTCAAGAAATGTACATCAAAACTTACACATTTTGTTTCTACACTCAAGAAATGTACATCAAAACATACACATTTATGTTTGTACACTCAAGAAATGTACATAAAAACTTACACATTTTTATTGTATATACAAGAATTGTACATCAAAACATACACATTTTCAATGTACATACAAGAAATGTACATCAAAAGCTACACATTTTCATTGTATATTCAAGAAATGTACATCAAAGAATACACATTTTCATTGTATATACCAGAAATGTACATCAAAACATACACATTTTCATTGTACATTCAAGAAATGTACATCAAAACATACACATTTTCAGTGTACATTCAAGAAATACACATCAAAACATACACATTTTCAGGATACATTCAAGAAATATACATCAAAACATACACATTTTCATTGTACATTCAAGAAATGTACATCAAAACATACACATTTCCATTGTATACTCAAGAAATGTACATCAAATCTTACACATTTTGTTTCTACACTCAAGAAATGTATATCAAAACATACACATTTATGTTTGTACACTCAAGAAATGTACATAAAAACTTACACATTTTCATTGTATATACAAGAATTGTACATCAAAACATACACATTTTCATTGTATATACAAGAAATGTACATCAAAACATACACATTTTCATTGTACATTCAAGAAATGTACATCAAAACATACACATTTTTATTGTATATACCGGAAATGTACATCAAAACATACACATTTTCATTGTACATTCAAGATATGTACATCAAAACATACACATTTTGAGTGTACATTCAAGAAGTATACATCAAAACATACACATTTCATTGTATATACCAGAAATGTACATCAAAACATACACATTTTCATTGAATATACCAGAAATGTACATCAAAACATACACATTTTCATTGTACATTCAAGAAATGTACATCAAAACATACACATTTTCATTGCACATTCAAGAAATGTACATCAAAACATACACATTTTCAGTGTACATTCAAGAAATGTACATCAAAACATACACATTTTGAATGTACATACCAGAAATGTACAGCAAAACATACCCATTTTCATTGTATATACAAGAAATGTACACCAAAACATACACATTTTCAGTGTACATCAAAACACACATTTTCAGTGCACATTCAAGAAATGTACATCAAAACATACACATTTTCATTGTATATACAAGAAATGTACATAAAAACATACACATTTTCATTGTATATACAAGAAATGTATATCAAAACATACACATTTTCAGTGTACATTCAAGAAATGTACATCAAAACATAGACATTCTCATTGTATACTCAAGAAATGTACATTAAAACATACACATTTTCATTGTACATTCAAGAAATGTACATCAAAACATACACATTTTCATTGTACATTCAAGAAATGTACATCAAAACATACACATTTTCATTGTACATTCAAGAAATGTACATCAAAAGATACACATTTTCATTGTACACTCAAGAAATGTATATCAAAACATACACATTTACATTGTACATTCAAGAAATGTATATCAAAACATACACATTTTCATTGTACATTCAAGAAATGTACATCAAAACATACACATTTTCATTGTACATTCAAGAAATGTACATCAAAACATACACATTTTCATTGTACATTCAAGAAATGTACATCAAAAGATACACATTTTCATTGTACACTCAAGAAATGTACATCAAAACATACACATTTTCATTGTATACTCAAGAAATGTACATCAAAACATACACATTTTCATTGTATATACCAGAAATGTACATCAAAACATACACATTTTCATTGTACATTCAAGAAATGTACATCAAAACATACACATTTTCATTGTACATTCAAGAAATATACATCAAAACACACATTTTCAGTGTACATTCAAGAAATGTACATCAAAACATACACATTTACATTGTATATACCAAAAATGTACATCAAAACATACACATTTTCATTGTATATACAAGAAATGTACACCAAAACATACACATTTTCATTGTATATACAAGAAATGTACACCAAAACATACACATTTTCATTGCACATTCAAGAAATGTACATCAAAACATACACATTTTCATTGTACATTCAAGAAATTTACATCAAAACATACACATTTTCATTGTACATTCAAGAAATGTACATCAAAACATACACATTTTCAGTGTACATTCAAGAAATGTACATCTAAAACATACACATTTTGAGTGTACATTCAAGAAATATACATCAAAACATACACATTTTCATTGTATATACCAGAAATGTACATCAAAACATACACATTTTCATTGTACATTCAAGAAATGTACATCAAAACATACACATTTTGAGTGTACATTCAAGAAATATACATTAAAGCATACACATCTTCATTGTATATACCAGAAATGTACATCAAAGCATACACATTTTATTGTACATTCAAGAAATGTACATAAAAAACGAGACATTTTCATTGTATATTCAAGAAATGTACATCAAAAAATACACATTTTCATTGTATATACATGAAATGTACATAAAAACATACACATTTTCATTGTACATTCAAGAAATGTACATCAAAACATACACATTTTCAGTGTACATTCAAAAAATATACATCAAAATATACACATTTTCAGGATACATTCAAGAAGTATACATCAAAACATACACATTTCATTGTACATTCAAGAAATGTACATCAAAACATACACATTTCCATTGTATACTCAAGAAATGAACATCAAAACTTACACATTTTGTTTCTACACTCAAGAAATGTACATCAAAACATACACATTTATGTTTGTACACTCAAGAAATGTACATAAAAACTTACACATTTTCATTGTATATACAAGAATTGTACATCAAAACATACACATTTTCATTGTATATACAAGAAATGTACATCAAAAGCTACACATTTTCATTGTATATTCAAGAAATGTACATCAAAGAATACACATTTTCATTGTATATACCAGAAATGTACATCAAAACATACACATTTTCATTGTACATTCAAGAAATGTACATCAAAACATACACATTTTCAGTGTACATTCAAGAAATATACATCAAAACATACACATTTTCATGATACATTCAAGAAATATACATCAAAACATACACATTTTCATTGTACATTCAAGAAATGTACATCAAAACATACACATTTCCATTGTATACTCAAGAAATGTACATCAAAACTTACACATTTTGTTTCTACACTCAAGAAATGTATATCAAAACATACACATTTATGTTTGTACACTCAAGAAATGTACATAAAAACTTACACATTTTCATTGTATATACAAGAATTGTACATCAAAACATACACATTTTCATTGTATATACAAGAAATGTACATCAAAACATACACATTTTCATTGTACATTCAAGAAATGTACATCAAAACATACACATTTTCATTGTATATACCGGAAATGTACATCAAAACATACACATTTTCATTGTACATTCAAGAAATGTACATCAAAACATACACATTTTGAGTGTACATTCAAGAAGTATACATCAAAACATACACATTTCATTGTATATACCAGAAATGTACATCAAAACATACACATTTTCATTGTATATACCAGAAATGTACATCAAAACATACACATTTTCATTGTACATTCAAGAAATGTACATCAAAACATACACATTTTCAGTGTACATTCAAGAAATGTACATCAAAACATACACATTTTCAATGTACGTACCAGAAATGTACATCAAAACATACACATTTTCATTGTATATACAAGAAATGTACACCAAAACATACACATTTTCAGTGTACATCAAAACATACACATTTTCAGTGCACATTCAAGAAATGTACATCAAAACATACACATTTTCATTGTATATACAAGAAATGTACATCAAAACATACACATTTTCATTGTATATACAAGAAATGTAATTTAAAACATACACATTTTCAGTGTACATTCAAGAAATGTACATCAAAACATAGACATTCTCATTGCATACTCAAGAAATGTACATCAAAACATACACATTTTCAGTGTATATTCACGAAATGTACATCAAAACATACACATTTTCATTGTACATTCAAGAAATGTACATCAAAACATACACATTTTCATTGTACATTCAAGAAATGTACATCAAAAGATACACATTTTCATTGTACACTCAAGAAATGTATATCAAAACATACACATTTTCATTGTACATTCAAGAAATGTATATCAAAACATACACATTTTCATTGTACATTCAAGAAATGTACATCAAAACATACACATTTTCATTGTACATTCAAGAAATGTACATCAAAACATACACATTTTCATTGTACATTCAAGAAATGTACATCAAAAGATACACATTTTCATTGTACACTCAAGAAATGTACATCAAAACATACACATTTTCATTGTATACTCAAGAAATGTACATCAAAACATACACATTTTCATTGTATATACCAGAAATGTACATCAAAACATACACATTTTCATTGTACATTCAAGAAATGTACATCAAAACATACACATTTTCATTGTACATTCAAGAAATATACATCAAAACACACATTTTCAGTGTACATTCCAGAAATGTACATCAAAACATACACATTTACATTGTATATACCAAAAATGTACATCAAAACATACACATTTTCATTGTATATACAAGAAATGTACACCAAAACATACACATTTTCATTGTATATACAAGAAATGTACACCAAAACATACACATTTTCATTGCACATTCAAGAAATGTACATTAAACATACACATTTTCATTCTACATTCAAGAAATATACATCAAAACATACACATTTTCATTGTACATTCAAGAAATGTACATCAAAACATACACATTTTCAGTGTACATTCAAGAAATGTACATCTAAAACATACACATTTTGAGTGTACATTCAAGAAATATACATAAAAACATACACATTTTCATTGTATATACCAGAAATGTACATCAAAACATACACATTTTCATTGTACATTCAAGAAATGTACATCAAAACATACACATTTTCAGTGTACATTCAAGAAATATACATCAAAACATACACATTTTCAGGATACATTCAAGAAATATACATCAAAACATACACATTTTCATTGTATATACAAGAAATGTACATCAAAACATACACATTTTGAGTGAAAATTCAAGATATATACATCAAAACATACACATTTTCATTGTACATACCAGAAATGTACATCAAAACATACACATTTTCAGTGTACATTCAAGAAGTATACATCGAAACATACACATTTTAATTGTATATACCAGAAATGTACATCAAGACATACACATTTTCATTGTACATTCAAGAAATTCACATCAAAACATACACATTTTCAGTGTACATTCAAGAAATATACATCAAAACATACACATTTTCAGGATACATTCAAGAAATATACATCAAAACATACACATTTTCATTGTACATTCAAGAAATGTACATCAAAACATACACATTTCCATTGTAAACTCAAGAAATGTACATCAAAACTTACACATTTTGTTTGTACACTCAAGAAATGTATATCAAAACATACACATTTATGTTTGTACACTCAAGAAATGTACATAAAAACTTACACATTTTCATTGTATATACAAGAATTGTACATCAAAACATACACATTTTCATTGTATATACAAGAAATGTACATCAAAACATACACATTTTCATTGTACATTCAAGAAATGTACATCAAAACATACACATTTTCAATGTACATTCAAGAAATGTACATCAAAACATACACATTTTGAGTGTACATTCAAGAAGTATACATCAAAACATACACATTTTCATTGTATATACCAGAAATGTACATCAAAACATACACATTTTCATTGTATATACCAGAAGAGTACATCAAAACATACACATTTTCATTGTACATTCAAGAAATGTACATCAAAACATACACATTTTCATTGTACATTCAAGAAATGTACATCAAAACATACACACTTTCATTGCACATTCAAGAAATGTACATCAAAACATACACATTTTCATTGTATATACCAGAAATGTACATCAAAACATACACATTTTCATTGTATATACAAGAAATGTACACCAAAACATACACATTTTCATTGTATATACAAGAAATGTACACCAAAACATACACATTTTCATTGTACATTCAAGAAATGTATATCAAAGCATACACATTTTGAGTGTACCTTCAAGAAATGTACATCAAAACATACACATTTTCAGTGTACATTCAAGAAATGTACATCTAAAACATACACATTTTGAGTGTACATTCAAGAAATATACATCAAAACATACACATTTTCATTGTATATACCAGAAATGTACATCAAAACATACACATTTTCAGTGTACATTCAAGGAATATACATCAAGCATACACATTCTCATTGTATATACCAGAAATGTACATCAAAACATACACATTTTCTAGATGCAATAATATTAACCGGGCTTGTGGGCCGTGGTCTATTGGGTTCCTTCTTCTTCCCAAACGTTTCGTCTGCGACTACGGCAGACATCATCAGTGGCGGCGAGGTCGAAGTTTCCTGGTGGAGATCTCAGCACCAACTGTGCTTGTCACCACCAGAGGTGCGGTATTTATGTCGGCGGCTGGAGGGGGGGGGGGGGGGGGAAATACCGCACCTCTGGTGGTGACAAGCACAGTTGGTGCTGAGATCTCCACCAGGAAACTTCGACCTCGCCGCCACTGATGATGTCTGCCGTAGTCGCAGACGAAACGTTTGGGAAGAAGAAGGAACCCAATAGACCACGGCCCACAAGCCCGGTTAATATTATTGCATCTAGTATTGACACCGGCCGTGAAAGCCTTAGAATTTTGATACACATTTTCATTGTACATTCAAGAAATGTACATCAAAACATACACATTTTCCGTGTACATTCAAGAAATATACATCAAAACATACACATTTTCAGGATACATTCAAGAAATATACATCAAAACATACACATTTTCATTGTACATTCAAGAAATGTACATCAAAACATACACATTTCCATTGTAAACTCAAGAAATGTACATCAAAACTTACACATTTTGTTTGTACACTCAAGAAATGTATATCAAAACATACACATTTATGTTTGTACACTCAAGAAATGTACTTAAAAACTTACACATTTTCATTGTATATACAAGAATTGTACATCAAAACATACACATTTTCATTGTATATACAAGAAATGTACATCAAAACATACACATTTTCATTGTACATTCAAGAAATGTATATCAAAACATACACATTTTCATTGTATATAATAGAAATGTACATCAAAACATACACATTTTCATTGTACATTCAAGAAATGTACATCAAAACATACACATTTTGAGTGTACATTCAAGAAGTATACATCAAAACATACACATTTTCATTGTATATACCAGAAATGTACATCAAAACATACACATTTTCATTGTACATTCAAGAAATGTACATCAAAACATACACATTTTCATTGCACATGCCAGAAATATACATCAAAACATCCACATTTTCAGTGTACATTCAAGAAATGTACATCAAAACATACACGTTTTCATTGTATATACCAGAAATGACAATCAAAACATACACGTTTTCATTGTATATACCAGAAATGTACACCAAAACATACACATTTTCATTGTATATACAAGAAATGTACACCAAAACATACACATTTTCATTGTACATTCAAGAAATATACATCAAAACATACACATTTTCATTGTACATTCAAGAAATATACATCACAACATACACATTTTCATTGTACATTCAAGAAATGTACATCAAAACCTACACATTTTCATTGTACATTCAAGAAATGTACATCAAAACATACACATTTTCAGTGTACATTCAAGAAATGTACATCTAAAACATACACATTTTGAGTGTACATTCAAGAAATATACATCAAAACATACACATTTTCATTGTATATACCAGAAATGTACATCAAAACATACACATTTTCATTGACAATACCAGAAATGTACATCAAAACATACACATTTTCAGTGTACATTCAAGAAATATACATCAAAACATACACATTTTCATTGTATATACCAGAAATGTACATCAAAACATACACACTTTCAATGTACATTCAAGAAATGTACATCAAAACATACACATTTTCATCGTACACTCAAGAAATGTACATCAAAACATACACATTTTCATTGCACATTCAAGAAATGTACATCAAAACATACACATTTTCAGTGTACATTCAAGAAATATACATCAAAACATACACATTTTCAGGATACATACAAGAAATATACATCAAAACATACACATTTTCATTGTATATACAAGAAATGTACATCAAAACATACACATTTTGAGTGAAAATTCAAGATATATACATCAAAACATACACATTTTCATTGTACATACCAGAAATGTACATCAAAACATACACATTTTCAGTGTACATTCAAGAAATATACATCGAAACATACACATTTTCATTGTATATACCAGAAATGTACATCAAAACATACACATTTTCATTGTACATTCAAGAAATTCACATCAAAACATACACATTTTCAGTGTACATTCAAGAAATATACATCAAAACATACACATTTTCAGGATACATTCAAGAAATATACATCAAAATATACACATTTTCATTGTACATTCAAGAAATGTACATCAAAGCATACACATTTCCATTGTAAACTCAAGAAATGTACATCAAAACTTACACATTTTGTTTGTACACTCAAGAAATGTATATCAAAACATACACATTTATGTCTGTACACTCAAGAAATGTACATAAAAACTTACACATTTTCATTGTATATACAAGAATTGTACATCAAAACATACACATTTTCATTGTATATACAAGAAATGTACATCAAAACATACACATTTTCATTGTACATTCAAGAAATGTACATCAAAACATACACATTTTCATTGTATATACCAGAAATGTACATCAAAACATACACATTTTCAATGTACATTCAAGAAATGTACATCAAAACATACACATTTTGAGTGTACATTCAAGAAGTATACATCAAAACATACACATTTTCATTGTATATACCAGAAATGTACATCAAAACATACACATTTTCATTGTATATACCAGAAGAGTACATCAAAACATACACATTTTCATTGTACATTCAAGAAATGTACATCAAAACATACACACTTTCATTGCACATTCAAGAAATGTACATCAAAACATACACATTTTCATTGTATATACCAGAAATGTACATCAAAACATACACATTTTCATTGTATATACAAGAAATGTACACCAAAACATGCACATTTTCATTGTATATACAAGAAATGTACACCAAAACATACACATTTTCATTGTACATTCAAGAAATGTATATCAAAGCATACACATTTTGAGTGTACCTTCAAGAAATGTACATCAAAACATACACATTTTCAGTGTACATTCAAGAAATGTACATCTAAAACATACACATTTTGAGTGTACATTCAAGAAATATACATCAAAACATACACATTTTCATTGTATATACCAGAAATGTACATCAAAACATACACATTTTCAGTGTACATTCAAAGAATATACATCAAGCATACACATTCTCATTGTATATACCAGAAATGTACATCAAAACATACACATTTTCATTGTACATTCAAGAAATGTACATCAAAACATACACATTTTCCGTGTACATTCAAGAAATATACATCAAAACATACACATTTTCAGGATACATTCAAGAAATATACATCAAAACATACACATTTTCATTGTACATTCAAGAAATGTACATCAAAACATACACATTTCCATTGTAAACTCAAGAAATGTACATCAAAACTTACACATTTTGTTTGTACACTCAAGAAATGTATATCAAAACATACACATTTATGTTTGTACACTCAAGAAATGTACTTAAAAACTTACACATTTTCATTGTATATACAAGAATTGTACATCAAAACATACACATTTTCATTGTATATACAAGAAATGTACATCAAAACATACACATTTTCATTGTACATTCAAGAAATGTATATCAAAACATACACATTTTCATTGTATATAATAGAAATGTACATCAAAACATACACATTTCCATTGTACATTCAAGATATGTACATCAAAACATACACATTTTGAGTGTACATTCAAGAAGTATACATCAAAACATACACATTTTCATTGTATATACCAGAAATGTACATCAAAACATACACATTTTCATTGTACATTCAAGAAATGTACATCAAAACATACACATTTTCATTGCACATGCCAGAAATATACATCAAAACATACACATTTTCAGTGTACATTCAAGAAATGTACATCAAAACATACACGTTTTCATTGTATATACCAGAAATGACAATCAAAACATACACGTTTTCATTGTATATACCAGAAATGTACACCAAAACATACACATTTTCATTGTATATACAAGAAATGTACACCAAAACATACACATTTTCATTGTACATTCAAGAAATATACATCAAAACATACACATTTGCATTGTACATTCAAGAAATATACATCACAACATACACATTTTCATTGTACATTCAAGAAATGTACATCAAAACATACACATTTTCATTGTACATTCAAGAAATGTACATCAAAACATACACATTTTCA
Source organism: Tenodera sinensis (assembly GCA_030765045.1). Taxonomy (NCBI): domain Eukaryota; kingdom Metazoa; phylum Arthropoda; class Insecta; order Mantodea; family Mantidae; genus Tenodera; species Tenodera sinensis. The sequence continues at coordinate 108,030,380 of CM060970.1, read as the reverse complement.
GTGTACATTCAAGAAATGTACATCTAAAACATACACATTTTGAGTGTACATTCAAGAAATATACATCAAAACATACACATTTTCATTGTATATACCAGAAATGTACATCAAAACATACACACTTTCATTGTACATTCAAGAAATGTACATCAAAACATACACATTTTCATCGTACACTCAAGAAATGTACATCAAAACATACACATTTTCATTGTACATTCAAGAAATGTACATCAAAACATACACATTTTCAGTGTACATTCAAGAAATGTACATCTAAAACATACACATTTTGAGTGTACATTCAAGAAATTTACATCAAAACATACACATTTTCATTGTATATACCAGAAATGTACATCAAAACATACACATTTTCATTGTACATTCAAGCAATGTACATCAAAACATACACATTTTCAGTGTACGTTCAAGAAATATACATCAAAACATACACATTTTCAGGATACATTCAAGGAATATACATCAAAACATACACATTTTCATTGTATATACAAGATATGTACATCAAAACATACACATTTTGAGTGTAAATTCCAGAAATATACTCAAAACATACACATTTTCATTGTACATACCAGAAATGTACATCAAAACATACACATTTTCAGTGTACATTCAAGAAATATACATCAAAACATACACATTTTCATTGTATATACCAGAAATGTACATCAAAACATAGACATTTTCATTGTATATACCAGAAATGTACATCAAAACATACACATTTTGACTGTACATTGTAGAAATATACATATAAACATACACATTTTCATTGTATATACCAGAAATGCACTTCAAAACATACACATTTTCATTCTACATTCAAGAACTGTACATCATCACATACACATTTTCAGTGTACATTCAAGAAATGTACATCAAAACATACACATTTTCAGTGTACATTCAAGAAATGTACATCAAAACATACACATTTTCATTGTATATACAAGAAATGTACATCAAAACATACACATTTTCAGTGTACATTCAAGAAATGTACATCAAAACATACACATTTTCAGTGTACATTCAAGAAATGTACATCAAAACATACACATATTCATTGTACATTCAAGAAATGTACATCAAAACATATACATTTTGATTGAATATACAAGAAATGTATATCAAAACATACACATTTTCAGTGTACATTCAAGAAATGTACATCAAAACATACACATTTTCATTGTATATACAAGAAATGGACAGCAAAACATACACATTTTTGAGTGTACATTCAAGAAATATACATCAAAACATACACATTTTCATTCTATATACCAGAAATGTACATCAAAACATACACATTTTCATTGTAAATTCAATAAATGTACATCAAAACATACACATTTTGAGTGTACATTCAAGAAATATACATTAAAGCATACACATCTTCATTGTATATACCAGAAATGTACATCAAAGCATACACATTTTATTGTACATTCAAGAAATGTACATAAAAAACGAGACATTTTCATTGTATATTCAAGAAATGTACATCAAAAAATACACATTTTCATTGTATATACATGAAATGTACATCAAAACATACACATTTTCATTGTACATTCAAGAAATTTACATCAAAACATACACATTTTCAGTGTACATTCAAGAAATATACATCAAAATATACACATTTTCAGGATACATTCAAGAAGTATACATCAAAACATACACATTTTCATTGTACATTCAAGAAATGTACATCAAAACATACACATTTCCATTGTATACTTAAGAAATGTACATCAAAACTTACACATTTTGTTTCTACACTCAAGAAATGTACATCAAAACATACACATTTATGTTTGTACACTCAAGAAATGTACATAAAAACTTACACATTTTCACTGTATATACAAGAATTGTACATCAAAACATACACATTTTCATTGTATATACAAGAAATGTACATCAAAAGCTACACATTTTCATTGTATATTCAAGAAATGTACATCAAAATATACACATTTTCATTGTATATACCAGAAATGTACATCAAAACATACACATTTTCATTGTACATTCAAGAAATGTACATCAAAACATACACATTTTCAGTGTACATTCAAGAAATATACATCAAAACATACACATTTTCAGGATACATTCAAGGAATATACATCAAAACATACACATTTTCATTGTACATTCAAGAAATGTACATCAAAACATACACATTTCCATTGTATACTCAAGAAATGTACTTCAAAACTTACACATTTTGTTTCTACACTCAAGAAATGTATATCAAAACATACACATTTATGTTTGTACACTCAAGAAATGTACATAAAAACTTACACATTTTCATTGTATATACAAGAATTGTACATCAAAACATACACATTTTCATTGTATATACAAGAAATGTACATCAAAACATACACATTTTCATTGTACATTCAAGAAATGTACATCAAAACATAGACATTTTCATTGTATATACCGGAAATGTACATCAAAACATACACATTTTCATTGTACATTCAAGAAATGTACATCAAAACATACACATTTTGAGTGTACATTCAAGAAGTATACATCAAAACATACACATTTCATTGTATATACCAGAAATGTACATCAAATCATACACATTTTCATTGTATATACCAGAAATGTACATCAAAACATACACATTTTCATTGTACATTCAAGAAATGTACATCAAAACATACACATTTTCATTGCACATTCAAGAAATGTACATCAAAACATACACATTTTCAGTGTACATTCAAGAAATGTACATCAAAACATACACATTTTCAATGTACATACCAGAAATGTACATCAAAACATACACATTTTCATTGTATATACAAGAAATGTACACCAAAACATACACATTTTCAGTGTACATCAAAACATACACATTTTCAGTGTACATTCAAGAAATGTACATCAAAACATACACATTTTCATTGTATATACAAGAAATGTACATCAAAACATACACATTTTCATTGTATATACAAGAAATGTATATCAAAACATACACATTTTCAGTGTACATTCAAGAAATGTACATCAAAACATAGACATTCTCATTGTATACTCAAGAAATGTACATCAAAACATACACATTTTCAGTGTACATTCAAGAAATGTACATCAAAACATACACATTTTCATTGTATATACAAGAAATGTATATCAAAACATACTCATTTTCAGTGTACATTCAAGAAATGTACATCAAAACATACACATTTTCATTGTATATACAAGAAATGTACATCAAATCATACACATTTTTAGTGTACATACAAGAAATGTACATCATAACATACACATTTTCATCGTACACTCAAGAAATGTACATCAAAACATACACATTTTCATTGTACATTCAAGAAATGTACATCAAAACATACACATTTTCATTGTATATACAAGAAATGTATATCAAAACATACTCATTTTCAGTGTACATTCAAGAAATGTACATCAAAACATACACATTTTCATTGTATATACAAGAAATGTACATCAAATCATACACATTTTTAGTGTACATACAAGAAATGTACATCATAACATACACATTTTCATCGTACACTCAAGAAATGTACATCAAAACATACACATTTTCAGTGTACATTCAAGAAATGTACATCTAAAACATACACATTTTCAGTCTACATTCAAGAAATATACATCAAAACATACACATTTTCATTGTATATACCAGAAATGTACATCAAAACAGACACATTTTCATTGTACATTCAACAAATGTACATCAAAACATACACATTTTCTGTGTACATTCAAGAAATCTACATCAAAACATACACATTTTCATTGTACATTCAAGAAATGTACATCAAAACATACACATTTTCATTGTACATTCAAGAAATTTACATCAAAAGATACACATTTTCATTGTACACTCAAGAAATGTACATCAAAACATACACATTTTCAATGTATACTCAAGAAATGTACATCAAAACATACACATTTTCAGTATACATTCAAGAAATGTACACCAAAACATACACATTTTCATTGTATATACCAGAAGTGTACATCAAAACATACACATTTTCATTGTACATTCAAGAAATGTACATCAAAACATAGACATTTTCATTGTGTATTCAAGCAATATACAACAAAACATGCACATTTTGAGTTTACATTCAAGAAATGTACATCAAAACATACACATTTACATTGTATATACCAAAAATGTTCATCACAACATACACATTTTCATTGTAGATACAAGAAATGTACACCAAAACATACACATTTTCATTGTATATACAAGAAATGTACACCAAAACATACACATTTTCATTGCACATTCAAGAAATGTATATCAAAACATACACATTTTCATTGTAGATTCAAGAAATATACATCAAAACATACACATTTTCATTGTACATTCAAGAAATGTACATCAAAACATACACATTTTCAGTGTACATTCAAGAAATGTACATCTAAAACATACACATTTTGAGTGTACATTCAACAAATATACATCAAAACATACACATTTTCATTGTATATACCAGAAATGTACATCAAAACATACACATTTTCATTGTACATTCAAGAAATGTACATCAAAACATACACATTTTCAGTGTACATTCAAGAAATATACATCAAAACATACACATTTTCAGGATACATTCAAGAAATATACATCAAAACATACACATTTTCATTGTATATACAAGAAATGTACATCAAAACATACACATTTTCATTGCACATTCAAGAAATGTACATCAAAACATACACATTTTCAGTGTACATTCAAGAAATGTACATCAAAACATACACATTTTCAATGTACATACCAGAAATGTACATCAAAACATACACATTTTCATTGTATATACAAGAAATGTACACCAAAACATACACATTTTCAGTGTACATCAAAACATACACATTTTCAGTGTACATTCAAGAAATGTACATCAAAACATACACATTTTCATTGTATATACAAGAAATGTACATCAAAACATACACATTTTCATTGTATATACAAGAAATGTATATCAAAACATACACATTTTCAGTGTACATACAAGAAATGTACATCAAAACATACACATTTACATTGTATATACCAAAAATGTACATCAAAACATACTCATTTTCATTGCATATACAAGAAATGTACACCAAAACATACACATTTTCATTGTATATACAAGAAATGTACACCAAAACATACACATTTTCATTGCACATTCAAGAAATGTACATCAAAACATACACATTTTCATTGTAGATTCAAGAAATATACATCAAAACATACACATTTTCATTGTACATTCAAGAAATGTACATCAAAGCATACACATTTTCAGTGTACATTCAAGAAATGTACATCTAAAACATACACATTTTGAGTGTACATTCAAGAAATATACATCAAAACATACACATTTTCATTGTATATACCAGAAATGTACATCAAAACATACACATTTTCATTGTACATTCAAGAAATGTACATCAAAACATACACATTTTCAGTGTACATTCAAGAAATATACATCAAAACATACACATTTTCAGGATACATTCAAGAAATATACATCAAAACATACACATTTTCATTGTATATACAAGAAATGTACATCAAAACATACACATTTTGAGTGTACATTCAAGAAATGTACATCAAAACATACACATTTTCAGTGTACATTCAAGAAATATACATCAAAACATACACATTTTCAGGATACATTCAAGAAATATACATCAAAACATACACATTTTCTTTGTACATTCAAGAAATGTACATCAAAACATACACATTTCCATTGTACACTCAAGAAATGTACATCAAAACTTACACATTTTGTTTGTACACTCAAGAAATGTATATCAAAACATACACATTTATGTTTGTACACTAAAGAAATGTACATAAAAACTTACACATTTTCATTGTATATACAAGAATTGTACATCAAAACATACACATTTTCATTGTATATACAAGAAATGTACATCAAAACATACACATTTACATTGTACATTCAAGAAATGTACATCAAAACATACACATTTTCATTGTATATACCAGAAATGTACATCAAAACATACACATTTTCATTGTACATTCAAGAAATGTACATCAAAACATACACATTTTGAGTGTACATTCAAGAAGTATACATCAAAACATACACATTTTCATTGTATATACCAGAAATGTACATCAAAACATACACATTTTCATTGCACATTCAAGAAATATACATCAAAACATACACATTTTCAGTGTACATTCAAGAAATGTACATCAAAACATACACATTTTCATTGTATATACCAGAAATGTACATCAAAACATACAAATTTTCATTGTATATACAAGAAATGTACACCAAAACATACACATTTTCATTGTATATACAAGAAATGTACACCAAAACATACACATTTTCATTGTACATTCAAGAAATGTATATCAAAACATACACATTTTCAGTGTACATTCAAGAAATGTACATCAAAACACACACATTTTCATTGTACATTCAAGAAATGTACATAAAAACATACTCATTTTCAGTGTACATTCAAGAAGTGTACATCAAAATATACACATTTTCAGTGTACAATCAAGAAATGTACATCTAAGACATACACATTTTGAGTGTACATTCAAGAAATATACATCAAAACATACACATTTTCATTGTATATAGCAGAAATGCACATCAAAACATACACATTTTCATTGTACATTCAAGAAACGTACATCAAAACATACACATTTTCAGTGTACCTTCAAGAAATATACATCAAAACATACACATTTTCAGGGTACATTCAAGAAATATACATCAAAACATACACATTTTCATTGTATATACAAGAAATGGACATCAAAACATACACATTTTCATTGTACATTCAAGAAATGTACATCAAAACATACACATTTTGAGTGTACATTCAAGAAATATACATCAAAACATGCACATTTTCATTGTATATACCAGAAATGTACATCAAAGCATACACATTTTCATTGTACATTCAAGAAATGTACATCAAAACATACACATTTTGAGTGTACCTTCAAGAAATATACATCAAAAGATACACATTTTCATTGTATATACCAGAAATGTACATCAAAACATACACATTTTGAGTGTACATTCTAGAAATATACATCAAAACATACACATTTTCAGTGTACATTCAAGAAATGTACATCAAAACATACACATTTTCAGTGTACATTCAAGAAATGTACATCAGAACATACACATTTTCATTGTATATACAAGAAATGTACTTCAAAACATACACATTTTCATTGTATATACAAGAAATGTACATCAAAACATACACATTTACATTGTATATAAAAAAAATCTACATCAAAACATACACATTTTGACTGTACATTCTAGAAATATACATCAAAACATACACATTTTCATTGTATATACCAGAAATGCGCATCAAAACATACACATTTTCATTGTACATTCAAGAAATGTACATCAAAACATACACATTTTCAGTGTACATCCAAGAAATGTACATCAAAACATACACATTTTCATTGTACATTCAAGAAATGTATATCAAAACATACACATTTTCAGTGTACATTCCAGAAATGTACATCAAAACAAACACATTATCATTATATACTCAAGAAATGTACATCAAAACATACACATTTTCAGTGTACATTCAAGAAATGTACATCAAAACATACACATTTTCATTGTATATACAAGAAAAGTATATCAAAACATACTCACTTTCAGTGTACATTCAAGAAATGTACATCAAAACATACACATTTTCATTGTATATAAGAGAAATGTACATCAAAACATACACATTTTCAGTGTACATTCAAGAAATGTACATCATAACATACACATTTTCATCGTACACTCAAGAAATGTACATCAAAACATACACATTTTCATTGTACATTCAAGAAATGTACATCAAAACATACACATTTTCAGTGTACATTCAAGAAATGTACATCTAAAACTGACACATTTTGAGTGTACATTCAAGAAATATACATCAAAACATACACATTTTCATTGTACATACCAGAAATGTACATCAAAACATACACATTTTCATTGTACATTTAGGAAATGTACATCAAAACATACACATTTTCAGTGTACATTCAAGAAATATACATCAAAGCATACACATTTTCAGGATACATTCAAGAAATATACATCAAAACATACACATTTTCATTGTATATACAAGAAATGTACATCAAAACATACACATTTTGAGTGTAAATTCAAGAAATATACATCAAAACATACACATTTTCATTGTACATACCAGAAATCTACATCAAAACATACACATTTGCAATGTACATTCAAGAAATATACATCAAAACATGCACATTTTCATTGTATATACCAGAAATGTACATCAAAACATACACATTTTCATTGTATATACCAGAAATGTACATCAAAACATACACATTTTGACTGTACATTCTAGAAATATACATCAAAACATACACATTTTCATTGTATATACCAGAAATGCACATCAAAACATACACATTTTCATTGTACATTCAAGAACTGTACATCAAAACATACACATTTTCAGTGTACATTCAAGAAATGTACATCAAAACATACATATTTTCAGTGTACATTCAAGAAATGTACATCAAAACATACACATTTTCGTTGTATATACAAGAAATGTACATCAAAACATACACATTTTCATTGTATATACAAGAAATGTATATCAAAACATACACATTTTCAGTGTACATTCAAGAAATGTACATCAAAACATACACATTTTCATTGTATACTCAAGAAATGTACATCAAAACATACACATTTTCAGTGTACATTCAAGAAATGTACATCAAAACATACACATTTTCATTGTATATACAAGAAATGTATATCAAAACATACTCATTTTCAGTGTACATTCAAGAAATGTACATCAAAACATACACATTTTCATTGTATATACAAGAAATGTACATCAAAACATACACATTTTCAGTGTACATTCAAGAAATGTACATCAAAACATACACATTTTCATTGTATATACAAGAAATGTACATCAAAACATACACATCTATATTGTACACTAAAGAAATGTACATCAAAACATACACACTTTCAGTGTACATTCAAGAAATGTACAACAAAACATACATATTTTCATTGTACATTCAAGAAATGTACATCAAAACATACACATTTTCATTGTACATTCAAGAAATGTACATCAAAACATACACATTTTCATTGTACACTCAAGAAATGTACATCAAAAGATACACATTTTCATTGTACACTCAAGAAATGTACATCAAAACATACACATTTTCATTGTACATTCAAGAAATGTATATCAAAACATACACATTTTCATTGTACATTCAAGAAATGTACATCAAAACATACACATTTTCATTGTACATTCAAGAAATGTACATCAAAACATACACATTTTCATTGTACATTCAAGAAATGTACATCAAAAGATACACATTTTCATTGTACACTCAAGAAAAGTACATCAAAACATACACATTTTCATTGTATACTCAAGAAATGTACATCAAAACATACACATTTTCATTGTATATACCAGAAATGTACATCAAAACATACACATTTTCATTGTACATTCAAGAAATGTACATCAAAACATACACATTTTCATTGTACATTCAAGAAATGTACATCAAAACATACACATTTACATTGTATATACCAAAAATGTACATCAAAACATACACATTTTCATTGTATATACAAGAAATGTACACCAAAACATACACATTTTCATTGTATATACAAGAAATGTACACCAAAACATACACATTTTCATTGCACATTCAAGAAATGTACATCAAAACATACACATTTTCATTGTACATTCAAGAAATATACATCAAAACATACACATTTTCATTGTACATTCAAGAAATGTACATCAAAACATACACATTTTCAGTGTACATTCAAGAAATGTACATCTAAAACATACACATTTTGAGTGTACATTCAAGAAATATACATCAAAACATACACATTTTCATTGTATATACCAGAAATGTACATCAAAGCATACACATTTTCATTGTACATTCAAGAAATGTACATCAAAACATACACATTTTCAGTGTACATTCAAGAAATATACATCAAAACATACACATTTTCAGGATACATTCAAGAAATATACATCAAAACATACACATTTTCATTGTATATACAAGAAATGTACATCAAAACATACACATTTTGAGTGAAAATTCAAGATATATACATCAAAACATACACATTTTCATTGTACATACCAGAATTTACATCAAAACATACACATTTTCAGTGTACATTCAAGAAATATACATCGAAACATACACAATTTCATTGTATATACCAGAAATGTACATCAAAACATACACATTTTCATTGCACATTCAAGAAATTCACATCAAAACATACACATTTTCGGTGTACATTGAAGAAATATACATCAAAACATACACATTTTCAGGATACATTCAAGAAATATACATAAAAACATACACATTTTCATTGTACATTCAAGAAATGTACATCAAAACATACACATTTCCATTGTAAACTCAAGAAATGTACATCAAAACTTACACATTTTGTTTGTACACTCAAGAAATGTATATCAAAACATACACATTTATGTTTGTACACTCAAGAAATGTACATAAAAACTTACACATTTTCATTGTATATACAAGAATTGTACATCAAAACATACACATTTTCATTGTATATACAAGAAATGTACATCAAAACATACACATTTTCATTGTACATTCAAGAAATGTACATCAAAACATACACATTTTGAGTGTACATTCAAGAGGTATACATCAAAACATACACATTTTCATTGTATATACCAGAAATGTACATCAAAACATACACATTTTCATTGTATATACCAGAAGAGTACATCAAAACATACACATTTTCATTGTGCATTCAAGAAATGTACATCAAAACATACACATTTTCATTGCACATTCAAGAAATATACATCAAAACATACACATTTTAAGCGAACATTCAAGAAATGTACATCAAAACATACACATTTTCATTGTATATACCAGAAATGTACATCAAAACATACACATTTTCATTGTATATAAAAGAAATGTACACCAAAACATACACATTTTCATTGTATATACAAGAAATGTACACCAAAACATACACATTTTCATTGTACATTCAAGAAATGTATATCAAAGCATACACATTTTGAGTGTACCTTCAAGAAATGTACATCAAAACATACACATTTTCAGTGTACATTCAAGAAATGTACATCTAAAACATACACATTTTGAGTGTACATTCAAGAAATATACATCAAAACATACACATTTTCATTGTATATACCAGAAATGTACATCAAAACATACACATTTTCAGTGTACATTCAAGGAATATACATCAAGCATACACATTTTCATTGTATATACCAGAAATGTACATCAAAACATACACATTTTCATTGTACATTCAAGAAATGTACATCAAAACATACACATTTTCCGTGTACATTCAAGAAATTTACATCAAAACATACACATTTTCAGGATACATTCAAGAAATATACATCAAAACATACACATTTTCATTGTACATTCAAGAAATGTACATCAAAACATACACATTTCCATTGTAAACTCAAGAAATGTACATCAAAACTTACACATTTTGTTTGTACACTCAAGAAATGTATATCAAAACATATACATTTATGTTTGTACACTCAAGAAATGTACATAAAAACTTACACATTTTCATTGTATATACAAGAATTTTACATCAAAACATACACATTTTCATTGTATATACAAGAAATGTACATCAAAAGATACACATTTTCATTGTACATTCAAGAAATGTATATCAAAACATACACATTTTCATTGTATATAATAGAAATGTACATCAAAACATACACATTTTCATTGTACATTCAAGAAATGTACATCAAAACATACACATTTTGAGTGTACATTCAAGAAGTATACATCAAAACATACACATTTTCATTGTATATACCAGAAATGTACATCAAAACATACACATTTTCATTGTACATTCAAGAAATGTACATCAAAACATACACATTTTCATTGCACATTCCAGAAATATACATCAAAACATACACATTTTCAGTGTACATTCAAGAAATGTACATCAAAACATACACGTTTTGATTGTATATACCAGAAATTACAATCAAAACATACACGTTTTCATTGTATATACCAGAAATGTACACCAAAACATACACATTTTCAAGGTATATACAAGAAATGTACACCAAAACATACACATCTTCATTGTACATTCAAGAAATATACATCAAAACATACACATTTTCATTGTACATTCAAGAAATGTACATCAAAACATACACATTTTCATTGTACATTCAAGAAATGTACATCAAAACATACACATTTTCAGTGTACATTCAAGAAATGTACATCTAAAACATAAACATTTTGAGTGTACATTCAAGAAATATACATCAAAACATACACATTTTCATTGTATATGCCAGAAATGTACATCAAAACATACACATTTTCATTGACAATACCAGAAGTGTACATCAAAACATACACATTTTCAGTATACATTCAAGAAATATACATCAAAACATACACATTTTCATTGTATATACCAGAAATGCACATCAAAACATACACATTTTCATTGTACATTCAAGAAACGTACATCAAAACATACACATTTTCAGTGTACCTTCAAGAAATATACATCAAAACATACACATTTTCAGGGTACATTCAAGAAATATACATCAAAGCATACACATTTTCATTGTATATACAAGAAATGGACATCAAAACATACACATTTTCATTGTACATTCAAGAAATGTACATCAAAACATACACATTTTGAGTGTACATTCAAGAAATATACATCAAAACATGCACATTTTCATTGTATATACCAGAAGTGTACATCAAAGCATACACATTTTCATTGTACATTCAAGAAATGTACATCAAAACATACACATTTTGAGTGTACCTTCAAGAAATATACATCAAAAGATACACATTTTCATTGTATATACCAGAAATGTACATCAAAACATACACATTTTGAGTGTACATTCTAGAAATATACATCAAAACATACACATTTTCATTGTATATACCAGAAATGCGCATCAAAACATACACATTTTCATTGTACATTCAAGAACTGTACATCAAAACATACACATTTTCAGTGTACATTCAAGAAATGTACATCAAAACATACACATTTTCAGTGTACATTCAAGAAATGTACATCAGAACATACACATTTTCATTGTATATACAAGAAATGTACATCAAAACATACACATTTTCATTGTATATACAAGAAATGTACATCAAAACATACACATTTACATTGTATATACCAAAAATCTACATCAAAACATACACATTTTGACTGTACATTCTAGAAATATACATCAAAACATACACATTTTCATTGTATATACCAGAAATGCGCATCAAAACATACACATTTTCATTGTACATTCAAGAAATGTACATCAAAACATACACATTTTCAGTGTACATTCAAGAAATGTACATCAAAACATACACATTTTCATTGTACATTCAAGAAATGTATATCAAAACATACACATTTTCAGTGTACATTCCAGAAATGTACATCAAAACAAACACATTATCATTGTATACTCAAGAAATGTACATCAAAACATACACATTTTCAGTGTACATTCAAGAAATGTACATCAAAACATACACATTTTCATTGTATATACAAGAAAAGTATATCAAAACATACTCACTTTCAGTGTACATTCAAGAAATGTACATCAAAACATACACATTTTCATTGTATATAAGAGAAATGTACATCAAAACATACACATTTTCAGTGTACATTCAAGAAATGTACATCATAACATACACATTTTCATCGTACACTCAAGAAATGTACATCAAAACATACACATTTTCATTGTACATTCAAGAAATGTACATCAAAACATACACATTTTCAGTGTACATTCAAGAAATGTACATCTAAAACTGACACATTTTGAGTGTACATTCAAGAAATATACATCAAAACATACACATTTTCATTGTACATACCAGAAATGTACATCAAAACATACACATTTTCATTGTACATTTAAGAAATGTACATCAAAACATACACATTTTCAGTGTACATTCAAGAAATATACATCAAAGCATACACATTTTCAGGATACATTCAAGAAATATACATCAAAACATACACATTTTCATTGTATATACAAGAAATGTACATCAAACAATACACATTTTGAGTGTAAATTCAAGAAATATACATCAAAACATACACATTTTCATTGTACATACCAGAAATCTACATCAAAACATACACATTTGCAATGTACATTCAAGAAATATACATCAAAACATGCACATTTTCATTGTATATACCAGAAATGTACATCAAAACATACACATTTTCATTGTATATACCAGAAATGTACATCAAAACATACACATTTTGACTGTACATTCTAGAAATATACATCAAAACATACACATTTTCATTGTATATACCAGAAATGCACATCAAAACATACACATTTTCATTGTACATTCAAGAACTGTACATCAAAACATACACACTTTCAGTGTACATTCAAGAAATGTACATCAAAACATACATATTTTCAGTGTACATTCAAGAAATGTACATCAAAACATACACATTTTCGTTGTATATACAAGAAATGTACATTAAAACATACACATTTTCATTGTATATACAAGAAATGTATATCAAAACATACACATTTTCAGTGTACATTCAAGAAATGTACATCAAAACATACACATTTTCATTGTATACTCAAGAAATGTACATCAAAACATACACATTTTCAGTGTACATTCAAGAAATGTACATCAAAACATACACATTTTCATTGTATATACAAGAAATGTATATCAAAACATACTCATTTTCAGTGTACATTCAAGAAATGTACATCAAAACATACACATTTTCATTGTATATACAAGAAATGTACATCAAAACATACACATTTTCAGTGTACATTCAAGAAATGTACATCAAAACATACACATTTTCATTGTATATACAAGAAATGTACATCAAAACATACACATCTATATTGTACACTAAAGAAATGTACATCAAAACATACACACTTTCAGTGTACATTCAAGAAATGTACAACAAAACATACATATTTTCATTGTACATTCAAGAAATGTACATCAAAACATACACATTTTCATTGTACATTCAAGAAATGTACATCAAAACATACACATTTTCATTGTACACTCAAGAAATGTACATCAAAAGATACACATTTTCATTGTACACTCAAGAAATGTACATCAAAACATACACATTTTCATTGTACATTCAAGAAATGTATATCAAAACATACACATTTTCATTGTACATTCAAGAAATGTACATCAAAACATACACATTTTCATTGTACATTCAAGAAATGTACATCAAAACATACACATTTTCATTGTACATTCAAGAAATGTACATCAAAAGATACACATTTTCATAGTACACTCAAGAAATGTACATCAAAACATACACATTTTCATTGTATACTCAAGAAATGTACATCAAAACATACACATTTTCATTGTATATACCAGAAATGTACATCAAAACATACACATTTTCATTGTACATTCAAGAAATGTACATCAAAACATACACATTTTCATTGTACATTCAAGAAATATACATCAAAACATACACATTTTCAGTGTACATTCAAGAAATGTACATCAAATCATACACATTTACATTGTATATACCAAAAATGTACATCAAAACATACACATTTTCATTGTATATACAAGAAATGTACACCAAAACATACACATTTTCATTGTATATACAAGAAATGTACACCAAAACATACACATTTTCATTGCACATTCAAGAAATGTACATCAAAACATACACATTTTCATTGTACATTCAAGAAATATACATCAAAACATACACATTTTCATTGTACATTCAAGAAATGTACATCAAAACATACACATTTTCAGTGTACATTCAAGAAATGTACATCTAAAACATACACATTTTGAGTGTACATTCAAGAAATATACATCAAAACATACACATTTTCATTGTATATACCAGAAATGTACATCAAAGCATACACATTTTCATTGTACATTCAAGAAATGTACATCAAAACATACACATTTTCAGTGTACATTCAAGAAATATACATCAAAACATACACATTTTCAGGATACATTCAAGAAATATACATCAAAACATACACATTTTCATTGTATATACAAGAAATGTACATCAAAACATACACATTTTGAGTGAAAATTCAAGATATATACATCAAAACATACACATTTTCATTGTACATACCAGAAATGTACATCAAAACATACACATTTTCAGTGTACATTCAAGAAATATACATCGAAACATACACAATTTCATTGTATATACCAGAAATGTACATCAAAACATACACATTTTCATTGTACATTCAAGAAATTCACATCAAAACATACACATTTTCGGTGTACATTGAAGAAATATACATCAAAACATACACATTTTCAGGATACATTCAAGAAATATACATAAAAACATACACATTTTCATTGTACATTCAAGAAATGTACATCAAAACATACACATTTCCATTGTAAACTCAAGAAATGTACATCAAAACTTACACATTTTGTTTGTACACTCAAGAAATGTATATCAAAACATACACATTTATGTTTGTACACTCAAGAAATGTACATAAAAACTTACACATTTTCATTGTATATACAAGAATTGTACATCAAAACATACACATTTTCATTGTATATACAAGAAATGTACATCAAAACATACACATTTTCATTGTACATTCAAGAAATGTACATCAAAACATACACATTTTGAGTGTACATTCAAGAGGTATACATCAAAACATACACATTTTCATTGTATATACCAGAAATGTACATCAAAACATACCCATTTTCATTGTATATACCAGAAGAGTACATCAAAACATACACATTTTCATTGTGCATTCAAGAAATGTACATCAAAACAGACACATTTTCATTGCACATTCAAGAAATATACATCAAAACATACACATTTTAAGCGAACATTCAAGAAATGTACATCAAAACATACACATTTTCATTGTATATACCAGAAATGTACATCAAAACATACACATTTTCATTGTATATAAAAGAAATGTACACCAAAACATACACATTTTCATTGTATATACAAGAAATGTACACCAAAACATACACATTTTCATTGTACATTCAAGAAATGTATATCAAAGCATACACATTTTGAGTGTACCTTCAAGAAATGTACATCAAAACATACACATTTTCAGTGTACATTCAAGAAATGTACATCTAAAACATACACATTTTGAGTGTACATTCAAGAAATATACATCAAAACATACACATTTTCATTGTATATACCAGAAATGTACATCAAAACATACACATTTTCAGTGTACATTCAAGGAATATACATCAAGCATACACATTTTCATTGTATATACCAGAAATGTACATCAAAACATACACATTTTCATTGTACATTCAAGAAATGTACATCAAAACATACACATTTTCCGTGTACATTCAAGAAATATACATCAAAACATACACATTTTCAGGATACATTCAAGAAATATACATCAAAACATACACATTTTCATTGTACATTCAAGAAATGTACATCAAAACATACACATTTCCATTGTAAACTCAAGAAATGTACATCAAAACTTACACATTTTGTTTGTACACTCAAGAAATGTATATCAAAACATACACATTTATGTTTGTACACTCAAGAAATGTACATAAAAACTTACACATTTTCATTGTATATACAAGAATTGTACATCAAAACATACACATTTTCATTGTATATACAAGAAATGTACATCAAAAGATACACATTTTCATTGTACATTCAAGAAATGTATATCAAAACATACACATTTTCATTGTATATAATAGAAATGTACATCAAAACATACACATTTTCATTGTACATTCAAGAAATGTACATCAAAACATACACATTTTGAGTGTACATTCAAGAAGTATACATCAAAACATACACATTTTCATTGTATATACCAGAAATGTACATCAAAACATACACATTTTCATTGTACATTCAAGAAATGTACATCAAAACATACACATTTTCATTGCACATTCCAGAAATATACATCAAAACATACACATTTTCAGTGTACATTCAAGAAATGTACATCAAAACATACACGTTTTGATTGTATATACCAGAAATTACAATCAAAACATACACGTTTTCATTGTATATACCAGAAATGTACACCAAAACATACACATTTTCAAGGTATATACAAGAAATGTACACCAAAACATACACATCTTCATTGTACATTCAAGAAATATACATCAAAACATACACATTTTCATTGTACATTCAAGAAATATACATCAAAACATACACATTTTCATTGTACATTCAAGAAATGTACATCAAAACATACACATTTTCATTGTACATTCAAGAAATGTACATCAAAACATACACATTTTCAGTGTACATTCAAGAAATGTACATCTAAAACATACAAATTTTGAGTGTACATTCAAGAAATATACATCAAAACATACACATTTTCATTGTATATGCCAGAAATGTACATCAAAACATACACATTTTCATTGACAATACCAGAAGTGTACATCAAAACATACACATTTTCAGTGTACATTCAAGAAATATACATCAAAACATACACATTTTCATTGTATATACCAGAAATGCACATCAAAACATACACATTTTCATTGTACATTCAAGAAACGTACATCAAAACATACACATTTTCAGTGTACCTTCAAGAAATATACATCAAAACATACACATTTTCAGGGTACATTCAAGAAATATACATCAAAACATACACATTTTCATTGTATATACAAGAAATGGACATCAAAACATACACATTTTCATTGTACATTCAAGAAATGTACATCAAAACATACACATTTTGAGTGTACATTCAAGAAATATACATCAAAACATGCACATTTTCATTGTATATACCAGAAATGTACATCAAAGCATACACATTTTCATTGTACATTCAAGAAATGTACATCAAAACATACACATTTTGAGTGTACCTTCAAGAAATATACATCAAAAGATACACATTTTCATTGTATATACCAGAAATGTACATCAAAACATACACATTTTGAGTGTACATTCTAGAAATATACATCAAAACATACACATTTTCATTGTATATACCAGAAATGCGCATCAAAACATACACATTTAATTGTACATTCAAGAACTGTACATCAAAACATACACATTTTCAGTGTACATTCAAGAAATGTACATCAAAACATACACATTTTCAGTGTACATTCAAGAAATGTACATCAGAACATACACATTTTCATTGTATATACAAGAAATGTACATCAAAACATACACATTTTCATTGTATATACAAGAAATGTACATCAAAACATACACATTTACATTGTATATACCAAAAATCTACATCAAAACATACACATTTTGACTGTACATTCTAGAAATATACATCAAAACATACACATTTTCATTGTATATACCAGAAATGCGCATCAAAACATACACATTTTCATTGTACATTCAAGAAATGTACATCAAAACATACACATTTTCAGTGTACATTCAAGAAATGTACATCAAAACATAAACATTTTCATTGTACATTCAAGAAATGTATATCAAAACATACACATTTTCAGTGTACATTCCAGAAATGTACATCAAAACAAACACATTATCATTGTATACTCAAGAAATGTACATCAAAACATACACATTTTCAGTGTACATTCAAGAAATGTACATCAAAACATACACATTTTCATTGTATATACAAGAAAAGTATATCAAAACATACTCACTTTCAGTGTACATTCAAGAAATGTACATCAAAACATACACATTTTCATTGTATATAAGAGAAATGTACATCAAAACATACACATTTTCAGTGTACATTCAAGAAATGTACATCATAACATACACATTTTCATCGTACACTCAAGAAATGTACATCTAAAACTGACACATTTTGAGTGTACATTCAAGAAATATACATCAAAACATACACATTTTCATTGTACATACCAGAAATGTACATCAAAACATACACATTTTCATTGTATATAAGAGAAATGTACATCAAAACATACACATTTTCATTGTACATTCAAGAAATGTACATCAAAACATACACATTTTCAGTGTACATTCAAGAAATGTACATCTAAAACTGACACATTTTGAGTGTACATTCAAGAAATATACATCAAAACATACACATTTTCATTGTACATACCAGAAATGTACATCAAAACATACACATTTTCATTGTACATTTAAGAAATGTACATCAAAACATACACATTTTCAGTGTACATTCAAGAAATATACATCAAAGCATACACATTTTCAGGATACATTCAAGAAATATACATCAAAACATACACATTTTCATTGTATATACAAGAAATGTACATCAAAACATACACATTTTGAGTGTAAATTCAAGAAATATACATCAAAACATACACATTTTCATTGTACATACCAGAAATCTACATCAAAACATACACATTTGCAATGTACATTCAAGAAATATACATCAAAACATGCACATTTTCATTGTATATACCAGAAATGTACATCAAAACATACACATTTTCATTGTATATACCAGAAATGTACATCAAAACATACACATTTTGACTGTACATTCTAGAAATATACATCAAAACATACACATTTTCATTGTATATACCAGAAATGCACATCAAAACATACACATTTTCATTGTACATTCAAGAACTGTACATCAAAACATACACATTTTCAGTGTACATTCAAGAAATGTACATCAAAACATACATATTTTCAGTGTACATTCAAGAAATGTACATCAAAACATACACATTTTCGTTGTATATACAAGAAATGTACATCAAAACATACACATTTTCATTGCATATACAAGAAATGTATATCAAAACATACACATTTTCAGTGTACATTCAAGAAATGTACATCAAAACATACACATTTTCATTGTATACTCAAGAAATGTACATCAAAACATACACATTTTCAGTGTACATTCAAGAAATGTACATCAAAACATACACATTTTCATTGTATATACAAGAAATGTATATCAAAACATACTCATTTTCAGTGTACATTCAAGAAATGTACATCAAAACATACACATTTTCATTGTATATACAAGAAATGTACATCAAAACATACACATTTTCAGTGTACATTCAAGAAATGTACATCAAAACATACACATTTTCATTGTATATACAAGAAATGTACATCAAAACATACACATCTATATTGTACACTAAAGAAATGTACATCAAAACTTACACACTTTCAGTGTACATTCAAGAAATGTACAACAAAACATACATATTTTCATTGTACATTCAAGAAATGTACATCTAAACATACACATTTTCATTGTACATTCAAGAAATGTACATCAAAACATACACATTTTCATTGTACACTCAAGAAATGTACATCAAAAGATACACATTTTCATTGCACACTCAAGAAATGTACATCAAAACATACACATTTTCATTGTACATTCAAGAAATGTATATCAAAACATACACATTTTCATTGTACATTCAAGAAATGTACATCAAAACATACACATTTTCATTGTACATTCAAGAAATGTACATCAAAACATACACATTTTCATTGTACATTCAAGAAATGTACATCAAAAGATACACATTTTCATTGTACACTCAAGAAATGTACATCAAAACATACACATTTTCATTGTATACTCAAGAAATGTACATCAAAACATACACATTTTCATTGTATATACCAGAAATGTACATCAAAACATACACATTTTCATTGTACATTCAAGAAATGTACATCAAAACATACACATTTTCATTGTACATTCAAGAAATATACATCAAAACATACACATTTTCAGTGTACATTCAAGAAATGTACATCAAATCATACACATTTACATTGTATATACCAAAAATGTACATCAAAACATACACATTTTCATTGTATATACAAGAAATGTACACCAAAACATACACATTTTCATTGTATATACAAGAAATGTACACCAAAAGATACACATTTTCATTGCACATTCAAGAAATGTACATCAAAACATACACATTTTCATTGTACATTCAAGAAATATACATCAAAACATACACATTTTCATTGTACATTCAAGAAATGTACATCAAAACATACACATTTTCAGTGTACATTCAAGAAATGTACATCTAAAACATACACATTTTGAGTGTACATTCAAGAAATATACATCAAAACATACACATTTTCATTGTATATACCAGAAATGTACATCAAAGCATACACATTTTCATTGTACATTCAAGAAATGTACATCAAAACATACACATTTTCAGTGTACATTCAAGAAATATACATCAAAACATACACATTTTCAGGATACATTCAAGAAATATACATCAAAACATACACATTTTCATTGTATATACAAGAAATGTACATCAAAACATACACATTTTGAGTGAAAATTCAAGATATATACATCAAAACATACACATTTTCATTGTACATACCAGAAATGTACATCAAAACATACACATTTTCAGTGTACATTCAAGAAATATACATCGAAACATACACAATTTCATTGTATATACCAGAAATGTACATCAAAACATACACATTTTCATTGTACATTCAAGAAATTCACATCAAAACATACACATTTTCGGTGTACATTGAAGAAATATACATCAAAACATACACATTTTCAGGATACATTCAAGAAATATACATAAAAACATACACATTTTCATTGTACATTCAAGAAATGTACATCAAAACTTACACATTTTGTTTGTACACTCAAGAAATGTATATCAAAACATACACATTTATGTTTGTACACTCAAGAAATGTACATAAAAACTTACACATTTTCATTGTATATACAAGAATTGTACATCAAAACATACACATTTTCATTGTATATACAAGAAATGTACATCAAAACATACACATTTTCATTGTACATTCAAGAAATGTACATCAAAACATACACATTTTGAGTGTACATTCAAGAGGTATACATCAAAACATACACATTTTCATTGTATATACCAGAAATGTACATCAAAACATACACATTTTCATTGTATATACCAGAGGAGTACATCAAAACATACACATTTTCATTGTGCATTCAAGAAATGTACATCAAAACATACACATTTTCATTGCACATTCAAGAAATATACACCAAAACATACACATTTTAAGCGAACATTCAAGAAATGTACATCAAAACATACACATTTTCATTGTATATACCAGAAATGTACATCAAAACATACACATTTTCATTGTATATAAAAGAAATGTACACCAAAACATACACATTTTCATTGTATATACAAGAAATGTACACCAAAACATACACATATTCATTGTACATTCAAGAAATGTATATCAAAGCATACACATTTTGAGTGTACCTTCAAGAAATGTACATCAAAACATACACATTTTCAGTGTACATTCAAGAAATGTACATCTAAAACATACACATTTTGAGTGTACATTCAAGAAATATACATCAAAACATACACATTTTCATTGTATATACCAGAAATGTACATCAAAACATACACATTTTCAGTGTACATTCAAGGAATATACATCAAGCATACACATTTTCATTGTATATACCAGAAATGTACATCAAAACATACACATTTTCATTGTACATTCAAGAAATGTACATCAAAACATACACATTTTCCGTGTACATTCAAGAAATATACATCAAAACATACACATTTTCAGGATACATTCAAGAAATATACATCAAAACATACACATTTTCATTGTACATTCAAGAAATGTACATCAAAACATACACATTTCCATTGTAAACTCAAGAAATGTACATCAAAACTTACACATTTTGTTTGTACACTCAAGAAATGTATATCAAAACATACACATTTATGTTTGTACACTCAAGAAATGTACATAAAAACTTACACATTTTCATTGTATATACAAGAATTGTACATCAAAACATACACATTTTCATTGTATATACAAGAAATGTACATCAAAAGATACACATTTTCATTGTACATTCAAGAAATGTATATCAAAACATACACATTTTCATTGTATATAATAGAAATGTACATCAAAACATACACATTTTCATTGTACATTCAAGAAATGTACATCAAAACATACACATTTTGAGTGTACATTCAAGAAGTATACATCAAAACATACACATTTTCATTGTATATACCAGAAATGTACATCAAAACATACACATTTTCATTGTACATTCAAGAAATGTACATCAAAACATACACATTTTCATTGCACATTCCAGAAATATACATCAAAACATACACATTTTCAGTGTACATTCAAGAAATGTACATCAAAACATACACGTTTTGATTGTATATACCAGAAATTACAATCAAAAGATACACGTTTTCATTGTATATACCAGAAATGTACACCAAAACATACACATTTTCAAGGTATATACAAGAAATGTACACCAAAACATACACATCTTCATTGTACATTCAAGAAATATACATCAAAACATACACATTTTCATTGTACATTCAAGAAATATACATCAAAACATACACATTTTCATTGTACATTCAAGAAATGTACATCAAAACATACACATTTTCATTGTACATTCAAGAAATGTACATCAAAACATACACATTTTCAGTGTACATTCAAGAAATTTACATCTAAAACATACACATTTTGAGTGTACATTCAAGAAATATACATCAAAACATACACATTTTCATTGTATATGCCAGAAATGTACATCAAAACATACACATTTTCATTGACAATACCAGAAGTGTACATCAAAACATACACATTTTCAGTGTACATTCAAGAAATATACATCAAAACATACACATTTTCATTGTATATACCAGAAATGTACATCAAAACATACACACTTTCATTGTACATTCAAGAAATGTACATCAAAACATACACATTTTCAGTGTACATTCAAGAAATATACATCAAAACATACAAATTTTCAGGATACATTCAAGAAATATACATCAAAACATACACATTTTCATTGTACATTCAAGAAATGTACATAAAAACATACACATTTCCATTGTACACTCAAGAAATGTACATCAAAACTTACACATTTTGTTTGTACACTCCAGAAATGTATATCAAAACATACACATTTATGTTTGTACACTCATAAATGTACATAAAAACTTACACATTTTCATTGTATATACAAGAATTGTACATCAAAACTGACACATTTTCATTGTATATACAAGAAATGTACATCAAAACATACACATTTTCATTGTACATTCAAGAAATGTACATCAAAACATACACATTTTCATTGTATATACCAGAAATGTACATTGAAACATACACATTTTGAGTGTACATTCAAGAAGTATACATCAAAACATACACATTTTCATTGTATATACCAGAAATGTACATCAAAACATACACATTTTCATTGTATATACCAGAAATGTACATCAAAACATACACATTTTCATTGTACATTCAAGAAATGTACATCAAAACATACACATTTTCATTGCACATTCAAGAAATATACATCAAAACATACACATTTTCAGTGTACATTCAAGAAATGTACATCAAAACATACACATTTTCATTGTACATTCAAGAAATGTACATCAAAACATACACATTTTCCGTGTACATTCAAGAAATATACATCAAAACATACACATTTTCAGGATACATTCAAGAAATATACATCAAAACATACACATTTTCATTGAACATTCAAGAAATGTACATCAAAACATACACATTTCCATTGTAAACTCAAGAAATGTACATCAAAACTTACACATTTTGTTTGTACACTCAAGAAATGTATATCAAAACATACACATTTATGTTTGTACACTCAAGTAATGTACATAAAAACTTACACATTTTCATTGTATATACAAGAATTGTACATCAAAACATACACATTTTCATTGTATATACAAGAAATGTACATCAAAACATACACATTTTCATTGTACATTCAAGAAATGTATATCAAAACATACACATTTTCATTGTATATATTATAAATGTACATCAAAACATACACATTTTCATTGTACATTCAAGAAATGTACTTCAAAACATACACATTTTGAGTGTACATTCAAGAAGTATACATCAAAACATACACATTTTCATTGTATATACCAGAAATGTACATCAAAACATACACATTTTCATTGTACATTCAAGAAATGTACATCAAAACATACACATTTTCATTGCACATTCCAGAAATATACTTCAAAACATACACATTTTCAGTGTACGTTCAAGAAATGTACATCAAAACATACACGTTTTGATTGTATATACCAGAAATGACAATCAAAACATACACGTTTTCATTGTATATACCAGAAATGTACACCAAAACATACACATTTTCAAGGTATATACAAGAAATGTACACCAAAACATACACATCTTCATTGTACATTTAAGAAATATACATCAAAACATACACATTTTCATTGTACATTCAAGAAATATACATCAAAACATACACATTTTCATTGTACATTCAAGAAATGTACATCAAAACATACACATTTTCATTGTACATTCAAGAAATGTACATCAAAACATACACATTTTCAGTGTACATTCAAGAAATGTACATCTAAAACATACACATTTTGAGTGTACATTCAAGAAATATACATCAAAACATACACATTTTCATTGTATATACCAGAAATGTACATCAAAACATACACATTTTCATTGACAATACCAGAAGTGTACATCAAAACATACACATTTTCAGTGTACATTCAAGAAATATACATCAAAACATACACATTTTCATTGTATATACCAGAAATGTACATCAAAACATACACACTTTCATTGTACATTCAAGAAATGTACATCAAAACATACACATTTGCAGTGTACATTCAAGAAATATACATCAAAACATACAAATTTTCAGGATACATTCAAGAAATATACATCAAAACATACACATTTTCATTGTACATTCAAGAAATGTACATAAAAACATACACATTTCCATTGTACACTCAAGAAATGTACATCAAAACTTACACATTTTGTTTGTACACTCCAGAAATGTATATCAAAACATACACATTTATGTTTGTACACTCATAAATGTACATAAAAACTTACACATTTTCATTGTATATACAAGAATTGTACATCAAAACTGACACATTTTCATTGTATATACAAGAAATGTACATCAAAACATACACATTTTCATTGTACATTCAAGAAATGTACATCAAAACATACACATTTTCATTGTATATACCAGAAATGTACATTGAAACATACACATTTTGAGTGTAAATTCAAGAAATATACATCAAAACATACACATTTTCATTGTACATACCAGAAATCTACATCAAAACATACACATTTGCAATGTACATTCAAGAAATATACATCAAAACATGCACATTTTCATTGTATATACCAGAAATGTACATCAAAACATACACATTTTCATTGTATATACCAGAAATGTACATCAAAACATACACATTTTGACTGTACATTCTAGAAATATACATCAAAACATACACATTTTCATTGTATATACCAGAAATGCACATCAAAACATACACATTTTCATTGTACATTCAAGAACTGTACATCAAAACATACACATTTTCAGTGTACATTCAAGAAATGTACATCAAAACATACATATTTTCAGTGTACATTCAAGAAATGTACATCAAAACATACACATTT
Organism: Tenodera sinensis; assembly: GCA_030765045.1. NCBI lineage: Eukaryota > Metazoa > Arthropoda > Insecta > Mantodea > Mantidae > Tenodera > Tenodera sinensis. Next base: position 108,002,166 of record CM060970.1, on the reverse strand, counting down.
TCGTTGTATATACAAGAAATGTACATCAAAACATACACATTTTCATTGCATATACAAGAAATGTATATCAAAACATACACATTTTCAGTGTACATTCAAGAAATGTACATCAAAACATACACATTTTCATTGTATACTCAAGAAATGTACATCAAAACATACACATTTTCAGTGTACATTCAAGAAATGTACATCAAAACATACACATTTTCATTGTATATACAAGAAATGTATATCAAAACATACTCATTTTCAGTGTACATTCAAGAAATGTACATCAAAACATACACATTTTCATTGTATATACAAGAAATGTACATCAAAACATACACATTTTCAGTGTACATTCAAGAAATGTACATCAAAACATACACATTTTCATTGTATATACAAGAAATGTACATCAAAACATACACATCTATATTGTACACTAAAGAAATGTACATCAAAACTTACACACTTTCAGTGTACATTCAAGAAATGTACAACAAAACATACATATTTTCATTGTACATTCAAGAAATGTACATCTAAACATACACATTTTCATTGTACATTCAAGAAATGTACATCAAAACATACACATTTTCATTGTACACTCAAGAAATGTACATCAAAAGATACACATTTTCATTGTACACTCAAGAAATGTACATCAAAACATACACATTTTCATTGTACATTCAAGAAATGTATATCAAAACATACACATTTTCATTGTACATTCAAGAAATGTACATCAAAACATACACATTTTCATTGTACATTCAAGAAATGTACATCAAAACATACACATTTTCATTGTACATTCAAGAAATGTACATCAAAAGATACACATTTTCATTGTACACTCAAGAAATGTACATCAAAACATACACATTTTCATTGTATACTCAAGAAATGTACATCAAAACATACACATTTTCATTGTATATACCAGAAATGTACATCAAAACATACACATTTTCATTGTACATTCAAGAAATGTACATCAAAACATACACATTTTCATTGTACATTCAAGAAATATACATCAAAACATACACATTTTCAGTGTACATTCAAGAAATGTACATCAAATCATACACATTTACATTGTATATACCAAAAATGTACATCAAAACATACACATTTTCATTGTATATACAAGAAATGTACACCAAAACATACACATTTTCATTGTATATACAAGAAATGTACACCAAAACATACACATTTTCATTGCACATTCAAGAAATGTACATCAAAACATACACATTTTCATTGTACATTCAAGAAATATACATCAAAACATACACATTTTCATTGTACATTCAAGAAATGTACATCAAAACATACACATTTTCAGTGTACATTCAAGAAATGTACATCTAAAACATACACATTTTGAGTGTACATTCAAGAAATATACATCAAAACATACACATTTTCATTGTATATACCAGAAATGTACATCAAAGCATACACATTTTCATTGTACATTCAAGAAATGTACATCAAAACATACACATTTTCAGTGTACATTCAAGAAATATACATCAAAACATACACATTTTCAGGATACATTCAAGAAATATACATCAAAACATACACATTTTCATTGTATATACAAGAAATGTACATCAAAACATACACATTTTGAGTGAAAATTCAAGATATATACATCAAAACATACACATTTTCATTGTACATACCAGAAATGTACATCAAAACATACACATTTTCAGTGTACATTCAAGAAATATACATCGAAACATACACAATTTCATTGTATATACCAGAAATGTACATCAAAACATACACATTTTCATTGTACATTCAAGAAATTCACATCAAAACATACACATTTTCGGTGTACATTGAAGAAATATACATCAAAACATACACATTTTCAGGATACATTCAAGAAATATACATAAAAACATACACATTTTCATTGTACATTCAAGAAATGTACATCAAAACTTACACATTTTGTTTGTACACTCAAGAAATGTATATCAAAACATACACATTTATGTTTGTACACTCAAGAAATGTACATAAAAACTTACACATTTTCATTGTATATACAAGAATTGTACATCAAAACATACACATTTTCATTGTATATACAAGAAATGTACATCAAAACATACACATTTTCATTGTACATTCAAGAAATGTACATCAAAACATACACATTTTGAGTGTACATTCAAGAGGTATACATCAAAACATACACATTTTCATTGTATATACCAGAAATGTACATCAAAACATACACATTTTCATTGTATATACCAGAGGAGTACATCAAAACATACACATTTTCATTGTGCATTCAAGAAATGTACATCAAAACATACACATTTTCATTGCACATTCAAGAAATATACACCAAAACATACACATTTTAAGCGAACATTCAAGAAATGTACATCAAAACATACACATTTTCATTGTATATACCAGAAATGTACATCAAAACATACACATTTTCATTGTATATAAAAGAAATGTACACCAAAACATACACATTTTCATTGTATATACAAGAAATGTACACCAAAACATACACATATTCATTGTACATTCAAGAAATGTATATCAAAGCATACACATTTTGAGTGTACCTTCAAGAAATGTACATCAAAACATACACATTTTCAGTGTACATTCAAGAAATGTACATCTAAAACATACACATTTTGAGTGTACATTCAAGAAATATACATCAAAACATACACATTTTCATTGTATATACCAGAAATGTACATCAAAACATACACATTTTCAGTGTACATTCAAGGAATATACATCAAGCATACACATTTTCATTGTATATACCAGAAATGTACATCAAAACATACACATTTTCATTGTACATTCAAGAAATGTACATCAAAACATACACATTTTCCGTGTACATTCAAGAAATATACATCAAAACATACACATTTTCAGGATACATTCAAGAAATATACATCAAAACATACACATTTTCATTGTACATTCAAGAAATGTACATCAAAACATACACATTTCCATTGTAAACTCAAGAAATGTACATCAAAACTTACACATTTTGTTTGTACACTCAAGAAATGTATATCAAAACATACACATTTATGTTTGTACACTCAAGAAATGTACATAAAAACTTACACATTTTCATTGTATATACAAGAATTGTACATCAAAACATACACATTTTCATTGTATATACAAGAAATGTACATCAAAAGATACACATTTTCATTGTACATTCAAGAAATGTATATCAAAACATACACATTTTCATTGTATATAATAGAAATGTACATCAAAACATACACATTTTCATTGTACATTCAAGAAATGTACATCAAAACATACACATTTTGAGTGTACATTCAAGAAGTATACATCAAAACATACACATTTTCATTGTATATACCAGAAATGTACATCAAAACATACACATTTTCATTGTACATTCAAGAAATGTACATCAAAACATACACATTTTCATTGCACATTCCAGAAATATACATCAAAACATACACATTTTCAGTGTACATTCAAGAAATGTACATCAAAACATACACGTTTTGATTGTATATACCAGAAATTACAATCAAAACATACACGTTTTCATTGTATATACCAGAAATGTACACCAAAACATACACATTTTCAAGGTATATACAAGAAATGTACACCAAAACATACACATCTTCATTGTACATTCAAGAAATATACATCAAAACATACACATTTTCATTGTACATTCAAGAAATATACATCAAAACATACACATTTTCATTGTACATTCAAGAAATGTACATCAAAACATACACATTTTCATTGTACATTCAAGAAATGTACATCAAAACATACACATTTTCAGTGTACATTCAAGAAATTTACATCTAAAACATACACATTTTGAGTGTACATTCAAGAAATATACGTCAAAACATACACATTTTCATTGTATATGCCAGAAATGTACATCAAAACATACACATTTTCATTGACAATACCAGAAGTGTACATCAAAACATACACATTTTCAGTGTACATTCAAGAAATATACATCAAAACATACACATTTTCATTGTATATACCAGAAATGTACATCAAAACATACACACTTTCATTGTACATTCAAGAAATGTACATCAAAACATACACATTTTCAGTGTACATTCAAGAAATATACATCAAAACATACAAATTTTCAGGATACATTCAAGAAATATACATCAAAACATACACATTTTCATTGTACATTCAAGAAATGTACATAAAAACATACACATTTCCATTGTACACTCAAGAAATGTACATCAAAACTTACACATTTTGTTTGTACACTCCAGAAATGTATATCAAAACATACACATTTATGTTTGTACACTCATAAATGTACATAAAAACTTACACATTTTCATTGTATATACAAGAATTGTACATCAAAACTGACACATTTTCATTGTATATACAAGAAATGTACATCAAAACATACACATTTTCATTGTACATTCAAGAAATGTACATCAAAACATACACATTTTCATTGTATATACCAGAAATGTACATTGAAACATACACATTTTGAGTGTACATTCAAGAAGTATACATCAAAACATACACATTTTCATTGTATATACCAGAAATGTACATCAAAACATACACATTTTCATTGTATATACCAGAAATGTACATCAAAACATACACATTTTCATTGTACATTCAAGAAATGTACATCAAAACATACACATTTTCATTGCACATTCAAGAAATATACATCAAAACATACACATTTTCAGTGTACATTCAAGAAATGTACATCAAAACATACACATTTTCATTGTACATTCAAGAAATGTACATCAAAACATACACATTTTCCGTGTACATTCAAGAAATATACATCAAAACATACACATTTTCAGGATACATTCAAGAAATATACATCAAAACATACACATTTTCATTGAACATTCAAGAAATGTACATCAAAACATACACATTTCCATTGTAAACTCAAGAAATGTACATCAAAACTTACACATTTTGTTTGTACACTCAAGAAATGTATATCAAAACATACACATTTATGTTTGTACACTCAAGTAATGTACATAAAAACTTACACATTTTCATTGTATATACAAGAATTGTACATCAAAACATACACATTTTCATTGTATATACAAGAAATGTACATCAAAACATACACATTTTCATTGTACATTCAAGAAATGTATATCAAAACATACACATTTTCATTGTATATATTATAAATGTACATCAAAACATACACATTTTCATTGTACATTCAAGAAATGTACTTCAAAACATACACATTTTGAGTGTACATTCAAGAAGTATACATCAAAACATACACATTTTCATTGTATATACCAGAAATGTACATCAAAACATACACATTTTCATTGTACATTCAAGAAATGTACATCAAAACATACACATTTTCATTGCACATTCCAGAAATATACTTCAAAACATACACATTTTCAGTGTACGTTCAAGAAATGTACATCAAAACATACACGTTTTGATTGTATATACCAGAAATGACAATCAAAACATACACGTTTTCATTGTATATAGCAGAAATGTACACCAAAACATACACATTTTCAAGGTATATACAAGAAATGTACACCAAAACATACACATCTTCATTGTACATTTAAGAAATATACATCAAAACATACACATTTTCATTGTACATTCAAGAAATATACATCAAAACATACACATTTTCATTGTACATTCAAGAAATGTACATCAAAACATACACATTTTCATTGTACATTCAAAAAATCTACATCAAAACATACACATTTTCAGTGTACATTCAAGAAATGTACATCTAAAACATACACATTTTGAGTGTACATTCAAGAAATATACATCAAAACATACACATTTTCATTGTATATACTAGAAATGTACATCAAAACATACACATTTTCATTGACAATACCAGAAGTGTACATCAAAACATACACATTTTCAGTGTACATTCAAGAAATATACATCAAAACATACACATTTTCATTGTATATACCAGAAATGTACATCAAAACATACACACTTTCATTGTACATTCAAGAAATGTACATCAAAACATACACATTTGCAGTGTACATTCAAGAAATATACATCAAAACATACAAATTTTCAGGATACATTCAAGAAATATACATCAAAACATACACATTTTCATTGTACATTCAAGAAATGTACATAAAAACATACACATTTCCATTGTACACTCAAGAAATGTACATCAAAACTTACACATTTTGTTTGTACACTCCAGAAATGTATATCAAAACATACACATTTATGTTTGTACACTCATAAATGTACATAAAAACTTACACATTTTCATTGTATATACAAGAATTGTACATCAAAACTGACACATTTTCATTGTATATACAAGAAATGTACATCAAAACATACACATTTTCATTGTACATTCAAGAAATGTACATCAAAACATACACATTTTCATTGTATATACCAGAAATGTACATTGAAACATACACATTTTGAGTGTACATTCAAGAAGTATACATCAAAACATACACATTTTCATTGTATATACCAGAAATGTACATCAAAACATACACATTTTCATTGTATATACCAGAAATATACATCAAAACATACACATTTTCATTGTACATTCAAGAAATGTACATCAAAACATACACATTTTCATTGCACATTCAAGAAATATACATCAAAACATACACATTTTCAGTGTACATTCAAGAAATGTACATCAAAACATACACATTTTCATTGTATATACCAGAAATGAACATCAAAACAGACACATTTTCATTGTATATACAAGAAATGTACACCAAAACATACACATTTTCATTGTATATACCAGAAATGTACATCAAAACAGACACATTTTCATTGTATATACAAGAAATGTACATCAAAACATACATATTTTCATTGTTTATACCAGAAATGTACACCAAAACATACACATTTTCATTGTATATACAAAAAATGTACACCAAAACATACACATTTTCATTGTACATTCAAGAAATGTATATCAAAACATACACATTTTCAGTGTACATTCAAGAAATGTACATCAAAACATACACATTTTCATTGTACATTCAAGAGATGTACATCAAAACATACTCATTTTCAGTGTACATTCAAGAAATGTACATCAAAATATACACATTTTCAGTGTACAATCAATAAATGTACATCTAAGACATACACATTTTGAGTGTACATTCAAGATATATACATCAAAACATACACATTTTCATTGTATATACCAGAAATGTACATCAAAACATACACACTTTCATTGTACATTCAAGAAACGTACATCTAAAACATACACATTTTGAGTGTACCTTCAAGAAATATACATCAAAACATACACATTTTCATTGTATACTCAGAAATGGACATCAAAACATACACATTTTCATTGTACATTCAAGAAATGTACTTCAAAACATACACATTTTGAGTGTACATTCAAGAAATATACATCAAAACATACACATTTTCATTGTATATACCAGAAATGTACATCAAAACATACACATTTTCATTGTACATTCAAGAAATGTACATCAAAACATACACATTTTCATTGCACATTCAAGAAATATACATCAAAGCATACACATTTTCATTGTACATTCAAGAAATGTACATCAAAACATACACATTTTGAGTGTACATTCAAGAAATATACATCAAAAGATACACATTTTCATTGTATATACCAGAAATGTACATCAGACCATACACATTTTCATTGTACATTCAAGAACTGTACATCAAAACATACACATTTTCAGTGTACATTCAAGAAATGTACATCAAAACATACACATTTTCAGTGTACATTCAAGAAATGTACATCAAAACATACACATTTTCATTGTATATACAAGAAATGTACATCAAAACATTCACATTTTCATTGTATATACAAGAAATGTATATCAAAACATACACATTTTCAGTGTACATTCAAGAAATGTACATCAAAACATACAGATTTTCATTGTATACTCAAGAAATGTACATCAAAACATACACATTTTCAGTGTACATTCAAGAAATGTACATCAAAACATACACATTTTCATTGTATATACAAGAAATGAATATCAAAACATACTCATTTTCAGTGTACATTCAAGAAATGTACATCACAACATACACATTTTCATTGCATATACAAGAAATGTACATCAAAACATACACATTTTCAGTGTACATTCAAGAAATGTACATCATAACATACACATTTTCATCGTACACTCAAGAAATGTACATCAAAACATACACATTTTCATTGTACATTCAAGAAATGTACATCAAAACATACACATTTTCAGTGTACATTCAAGAAATGTACATCTAAAACATACACATTTTGAGTGTACATTCAAGAAATATACATCAAAACATACACATTTTCATTGTATATACCAGAAATTTACATAAAGACATACACATTTTCATTGTACATTCAAGAAATGTACATCAAAACATACACATTTTTAGTGTACATTCCAGGAATATACATCAAAACATACACATTTTCAGGATACATTCAAGAAATATACATCAAAACATAGCTATTTTCATTGTATATACAAGAAATGTACATCAAAACATACACATTTTGAGTGTAAATTCAAGAAATATACATCAAAACATACACATTTTCATTGTACATACCAGAAATGTACATCAAGAGATACACATTGTCAGTGTACATTCAAGAAATATACATCAAAACATACACATTTTCATTGTATATACCAGAAATGTACATCAAAACATACACATTTTCATTGTATATACCAGAAATGTACATCAAAACATACACATTGTGACTGTACATTCTAGAAATATACATCAAAGCATACACATTTTCATTGTATATACCAGAAATGCACATCAAAACATACACATTTTCATTGTACATTCAAGAACTGTACATCAAAACATACACATTTTCAGTGTACATTCAAGAAATGTACATCAAAACATACAAATTTTCAGCGTACATTCAAAAAATGTACATCAAAACATACACATTTTCCTTGTACATACCAGAAATGTACATCAAAACATACACATTTTCAGTGTACATTCAAGAAATATACATCAAAACATACACATTTTCAGGATACATTCAAGAAATATACATCAAAACATACACATTTTCATTGTATATACAAGAAATGTACATCAAAACATACACATCTTGAGTGTAAATTCAAGAAATACACATCAAAACATACACATTTTCTTTGTACATACCAGAAATGTACATAAAAACATACATATTTTCAGTGTACATTCAAGAAATATACATCTAGTATACACATTTTCATTGTATATACCAGAAATATACATCAAAACATACACATTTTCATTGTACATTCAAGAAATGTACATCAAAACATACACATTTTCAGTGTACATTCAAGAAATATACATCAAAACATACACATTTTCAGGATACATTCAAGAAATATACATCAAAACATACACATTTTCATTGTACATTCAAGAAATGTACATCAAAACATACACATTTCCATTGTACACTCAAGATATGTACATCAAAACTTACACATTTTGTTTGTACACTCAAGAAATGTATATCAAAACATTCACATTTATGTTTGTACACTCAAGAAATGTACATAAAAACTTACACATTTTCGTTGTATATACAAGAATTGTACATCAAAACATACACACTTTCATTGTATATACAAGAAATGTACATCAAAACATACACATTTTCATTGTACATTCAAGAAATGTACATCAAAACATACACATTTTCATTGTATATACCAGAAATGTACATCAAAACATACACATTTTCATTGTACATTCAAAGTATGTACATCAAAACATACACATTTTGAGTGTACATTCAAGAAGTATACATCAAAACATACACATTTTCATTGTATATACCAGAAACGTACATCAAAACATACACATTTTCATTGTATATACCAGAAATGTACATCAAAACATACACATTTTCATTGTTCATTCAAGACATGTACATCAAAAAATACACATTTTCATTGCACATTCAAGAAATATACATCAAAACATACACATTTTCAGTGTACATTCAAGAAATGTACATCAAAACATACACATTTTCATTGTATATACCAGAAATGTACATCAAAACATACACATTTTCATTGTATATACAAGATATGTACACCAAAACATACACATTTTCATTGTATATACAAGAAATGTACACCAAAACATACACATTTTCATTGTACATTCAAGAAATGTATATCAAAACATACACATTTTCAGTGTACATTCAAGAAATGTACATCAAAACATACACAATTTCATTGTACATTCAAGATATGTACATCAAAACATACTCATTTTCAGTGTACATTCAAGAAATGTACATCAAAATATACACATTTTCAGTGTACAATCAAGAAATGTACATCTAAGACATACACATTTTGAGTGTACATTCAAGAAATCTACATCAAAACATACACATTTTCATTGTATATACCAGAAATGTACATCAAAACATACACATTTTCATTGTAGATTCAAGAAACGTACATCAAAACATACACATTTTCAGTGTACCTTCAAGAAATATACCTCAAAACATACACAATTTCAGGGTACATTCAAGAAATATACATAAAAAAATACACATTTTCATTGTATTTACAAGAAATGGACATCAAAACATACACATTTTCAGTGTACATTCAGGAAATGTACATCAAAACATACATATTTTCATTGTACATTCAAGAAACGTACATCAAAACATACACATTTTCAGTGTACCTTCAAGAAATGTACATCAAAACATACACCTTTTCAGTGTACATTCAAGAAATGTACATCTAAAACATACACATTTTCATTGTATATACCAGAAATGTACATCAAAACATACACATTTTGAGTGTACATTCAAGAAATATACATCAAAACATACACATTTTCATTGTATTTACCAGAAATTTACATCAAAACATACACATTTTCAGTGTACCTTCAAGAAATGTACATCAAAACATACACATTTTGAGTGTACATTCAAGAAATATACATCAAAACATACACATTTTCATTGTATATACCAGAAATGTACATCAAAACATACACATTTTCAGTGTACATTCAAGGAATATACATCAAGCATACACATTTTCATTGTATATACCAGAAATGTACATCAAAACATACACATTTTCATTGTACATTCAAGAAATGTACATCAAAACATACACATTTTCCGTGTACATTCAAGAAATATACATCAAAACATACACATTTTCAGGATACATTCAAGAAATATACATCAAAACATACACATTTTCATTGTACATTCAAGAAATGTACATCAAAACATACACATTTCCATTGTAAACTCAAGAAATGTACATCAAAACTTACACATTTTGTTTGTACACTCAAGAAATGTATATCAAAACATACACATTTATGTTTGTACACTCAAGAAATGTACATAAAAACTTACACATTTTCATTGTATACACAAGAATTGTACATCAAAACATACACATTTTCATTGTATATACAAGAAATGTACATCAAAACATACACATTTTCATTGTACATTCAAGAAGTGTATATCCAAACATACACATTTTCATTGTATATAATAGAAATGTACATCAAAACATACACATTTTCATTGTACATTCAAGAAATGTACATCAAAACATACACATTTTGAGTGTACATTCAAGAAGTATACATCAAAACATACACATTTTCATTGTATATACCAGAAATGTACATCAAAACATACACATTTTCATTGTACATTCAAGAAATGTACATCAAAACATACACATTTTCATTGCACATTCCAGAAATATACATCAAAACATACACATTTTCAGTGTACATTCAAGAAATGTACATCAAAACATACACGTTTTCATTGTATATACCAGAAATGTACATCAAAACATACACATTTTCATTGTATATACAAGAAATGTACACCAAAACATTAACATTTTCATTGTATATACAAGAAATGTACACCAAAACATACACATTTTCATTGTACATTCAAGAAATGTATATCAAAACATACACATTTTCAGTGTACATTCAAGAAATGTACATCAAAATATACACATTTTCAGTGTACAATCCAGAAATGTACATCTAAGACATACACATTTTGAGTGTACATTCAAGAAATCTACATCAAAACATACACATTTTCATTGTATATACCAGAAATGTACATCAAAACATACACATTTTCATTGTACATTCAAGAAACGTATATCAAAACATACACATTTTCAGTGTACCTTCAAGAAATACACATCAAAACATACACATTTTCAGGGTACATTCAAGAAATATACATCAAAACATACACATTTTCATTGTATTTACAAGAAATGGACATCAAAACATACACATTTTCATTGTACATTCAAGAAATGTACATCAAAACATACATATTTTCATTGTACATTCAAGAAATATACATCAAAACATACACATTTTCATTGTATATACCAGAAATGTATATCAAAACATTCACATTTTGACTGTACATTCTAGAAATATACATCAAAAGATACACATTTTCATTGTATATACCAGAAATGCACATCAAAACATACACATTTTCATTGTACATTCAAGAACTGTACATGAAAACATACACATTTTCAGTGTACATTCAAGAAATGTACATCAAAACATACAAATTTTCAGTGTACATTCAAGAAATGTACAACAAAACATACACATTTTCATTGTACATACCAGAAATGTACATCAAAACATACACATTTTCAGTGTACATTCAAGAAATATACATCAAAACATACACATTTTCAGGATACATTCAAGAAATATACATCAAAACATACACATTTTCATTGTATATACAAGAAATGTACATCAAGACATACACATTTTCATTGTACATTCAAGAAATGTACATCAAAACATACACATTTTCAGTGTACATTCAAGAAATATACATCAAAACATACACATTTTCAGGATACATTCAAGAAATGTACTTCAAAACATACACATTTTCATTGTATATACAAGAAATGTACATCAAAACATACACATTTTCAGTGTAAATTCAAGAAGTATACATCAAAACATACACATTTTCATTGTACATACAAGAAATGTACATCAAAACATACACATTTTCAGTGTACATTCAAGAAATATACATCAAAACATACACATTTTCATTGTATATACCAGAAATGTACATCAAAACATACACATTTTCATTGTATATACCAGAAATGTACATCAAAACATACACATTTTGACTGTACATTCTAGAAATATACATCAAAACATACACATTTTCATTGTATATACCAGAAATGCACATCAAAACATACACATTTTCATTGTACATTCAAGAACTGTACATCAAAACATACACATTTTCAGTGTACATTCAAGAAATGTACATCAAAACATACACATTTTCAGTGTACATTCAAGAAATGTACATCAAATCATACACATTTTCATTGTATATACAAGAAATGTATATCAAACCATACTCATTTTCAGTGTACATTCAAGAAATGTACATCAAAACATACACATTTTCATTGTATATACAAGAAATGTACATGAAAACATACACATTTTCATTGTACATTCAAGAAATATATATCAAAACATACAGATTTTCAGTGTACATTCAAGAAATGTACATCAAAACATACACATTTTCATTGTATATACAAGAAATGTACATCAAAACATACACATCTTCATTGTACACTAAAGAAATGTACATCAAAACATACACACTTTCAGTGTACATTCAAGAAATGTACAACAAAACATACAATTTTCATTGTACATTCAAGAAATGTTCATCAAAACATACACATTTTCATTGTACATTCAAGAAATGTACATCAAAACATACACATTTTCATTGTACACTCAAGAAATGTACATCAAAAGATACATATTTTCATTGTACACTCAAGAAATGTACACTAAACATACACATTTTCATTGTACATTCAAGAAATGTATATCAAAACATACACATTTTCATAGTACATTCAAGAAATGTACATCAAAACATACACATTTTCATTGTACATTCAAGAAATGTACATCAAAAGATACACATTTTCATTGTGCACTCAAGAAATGTACATCAAAACATACACATTTTCATTGTATACTCAAGAAATATTTATCAAAACATACACATTTTCAGTGTACATTCAAGAAATGTACATCAAAACATACATATTTTCATTGTATATACCAAAAATGTACATCAAAACATACACATTTTCATTGTATATACAAGAAATGTACACCAAAACATACACATTTTCATTGTATATACAAGAAATGTACACCAAAACATACACATTTTCATTGCACATTCAAGAAATATACATCAAAACATACACGTTCTCATTGTACATTCAAGAAGTATACATCAAAACATACACATTTTCATTGTACATTCAAGAAATGTACATCAAAACATACACATTTTCATTGTACATTCAAGAAATTTACATCAAAACATACACATTTTCAGTGTACATTCAAGAAATGTACATCTAAAACATACACATTTTGAGTGTACATTTAAGAAATATACATCAAAACATACACATTTTCATTGTATATACCAGAAATGTACATCAAAACATACACATTTTCATTGTACATTCGAGAAATGTACATCAAAACATACACATTTTCAGTGTACATTCAAGAAATATACATCAAAACATACACATATTCAGGATACATTCAAGAAATATACATCAAAACATACACATTTTCATTGTATATGCAAGAAATGTACATCAAAACATACACATTTTCAGTGTAAATTCAAGAAATATACATCAAAACATACACATTTTCATTTTACATACCAGAAATGTACATCAAAACATACACATTTTCAGTGTACATTCAAGAAATATACATCAAAACATACACATTTTCAGGATACATTCAAGAAATATACATCAAAACATACACATTTTCATTGTACATTCAAGAAATGTACATCAAAACATACACATTTCCATTCTACACTCAAGAAATGTACATCAAAACTTACACATTTTGTTTGTACACTCAAGAAATGTATATCAAAACATACACATTTATGTTTGTACACTCAAGAAAGGTACATAAAAAACTTACACATTTTCATTGTATATACAAGAATTGTACATCAAAACATACACATTTTCATTGTATATACAAGAAATGTACATCAAAAATACACATTTTCATTGTACATTCAAGAAATGTACATCAAAACATACACATTTTCATTGTATATACCAGAAATGTACATCAAAACATACACATTTTCATTGTACATTCAAGAAATGTACATCAAAACATACACATTTTGAGTGTACATTCAAGAAGTATACATCAAAACATACACATTTTCATTGTATATACCAGAAATGTACATCAAAACATACACGTTTTCATTGTATATACCAGAAATGTAAGTAGAGTAATTACGAGAGTTCTAGATACAGTGACGTCATGACCACGCCCCCCTCCTTATAAATACGAGAGTTCTAAATACAGTGACGTCATGACCACGCCCCCCTCCTTATAAGTATGAGAGTTCTAAATACAGTGACGTCACGGACACACCCCCAGTGACGTCATGTTCACATTCGTTTTCAACTTTTGTACACCCCTGACGTGGTCACGCCCACGTCAAGGGCCACATCCCACTTTTCGAGCCCCCCCCTCCCCTCCACCCTCCGACATCATGGTCAAAGCCTTTCTGACACTTCCCCCACCGCTGACGTCTTAGACACGTGCCGGTCGCAAGGGGTGTACGCGCTGCTTCAACCACGTCCCCTCCCCCTTTCAGCGTGAGAGTTCCAAATACAGTGTCATCAGGAACCCCGCCTAATTTTCACGTTTTGTACATCCCTAGGCACGCGACAACCATTGACGTCACAGTCGAGCCCCTTAAACATGACGTCACAACCAGGACAATATTTTAAAACCACTCAAGCCACGCCCACCTGGCACGCGACCATGAATGACGTCACATAATCGACCCTCTTAACGAAGACGTCACACCCAGGACAATATTTTAAACCCACTCAAAGGGATGCCGCCAATCAAGGCGCTAATTAGATATTAATTAGCGGCATTGTTATCCAATTATCACCCATTAATTAATTAAATAAACAAATAACGAAATATTGAAAAGCCTCAGGCGATTTGACAATCGAAACATTAGCAGGGAAAACCGACTGCTTGGATTTACCCTGTCCTCTCCACCTCTATGTGAAATCATTAACAACGCGACAGACAGTGACGTCACAGAGTTGGGACCCTTAAACATGACGTCACACCCAGCACAACATTTTAAAACCACTCAAAGGTGCCGCTATGTTCCTTTAAACCCACTCAAAGGGATGCCGCCAATCAATTAACAAAGGCGCTAATTAGATATTAATTAGCGTCATTGTTATCAAATTATCACCCATGAATTAATTAAATAAACAAATCAATAAATATTAGAAAGCCTCAGGCGATTTGACAATCGAAGCATTAGCAGCGAAAACCGATTGCTTGGATTTACCCTGTCCTCTCCACCACTATGAGACATCATTAACAAGTCTTGAATTGTAATCTCTGCCTCTACGCCGATATGTGACGTCATTATCAAGTCTTGACTTGAAATGCCTAAAGTACTATTCCTTCGATATTAAATAATGCATTTAATAAAAAAGGTCCTACGCCGAGGGTGATAGGCAACTTCTCCGACATGACTGTTTTGAGGGGGTGTATAATATATACGGGGTTATTCTAATGTAGACCGCAGAAAATTCGCTTATTATAATTTGAACTCGTCTCAACGCGTATAGATCTTTCACAAATGAAACATTAGCTATCTTTAGACAAGCTCTCCCAAAATCAATACAATGGTCCTCTGTCTTCGCCCGAAAAAAACAACCTTTCTTTCGGTAATGACAAGGTAATAAACTTTGCCAGGGAAGGAAGAAGCGATCTTGTTCAAATCCGATATCTTCAGGGTTTTTCAGAAACACGAAAGAACAAGTATTGTAATTTTTCCTGTTTAAACATGGAGATAGGGAAAAACCCTTTTTACCGGATCAATGCGTCCAGGTGCCTAGCTGAATACATTGTTAATAAGGGGCACTTGAAGGGGACAATGTGTTTACATCTCAGAGGATCTTTATCTATCTATATAACAAAAGTCCATTGTTTAAGTCATTTAAAAGACATATGTATTCAATCGAGTGAAGCCTTTGCTGCAGACCTTTTGAAGGTTAAGTATATTTTTGATGTAGCCTTTTCACTGTAAACTTATGTTTTGACGAGGAAAATACCACAAATAATAATTTTGCATGAACGAACAAGTTTCGTTCATAGCTTAAAGGCATATCCTCCCCCTCCGTACCGATATAAGAAAACAATATATCCTTTTCAGCTAAAAGCATCTTACTAATGGTGCAATCCGATAACATCTTTAGGGTCTTTCCGAAACACGAAAGAACAAGTATTGTAATTTTTCCTGTTTAAACGAGCCAGTTGCCAGAAATAGGGTTGTCCATGTCCTAGGGACATCTTACCGCCCCCTCCCCCTCAACATCTTAAGGTGGAGAGATATTTCCTCTAAACCAATGAAAAAAGATTATTTCACTAGCCGATCACAAAGATTTTGAAAAATTAAATAGCCAATCATATCAATAGAGACCTGCAATTATGCGCATGCGCGAAGTTCTGGATAATTATTGCGTTTATATACGCCTCCTCCAGAAGACGTATAAAAGGACCTGAAAAAGATCAAGAACTCCAATGTTTCGAAAGAAATTGACTTGTGTCTACAGCAACTGAAGCTAGTCGTAAAGTGGAAGATTTTCACAATTAGTCTTCGCTGCAAGTGAAATCATCATCTCATCGAAAATGTCTGTTAAGTTTTTAAAAGAATATGTAAACGTTTTATTTATTTGCTTATTTTTGTTCTATTAAGATAGTGCTTTATATAATTATTTTTTCAAATAACCCGAGCTTTTATTGCCTTTCACACGTTGAACACAGTGTGTGCTTTTTATTATGTTTTAACTTCTGTGAGTGATTACTTGTAATTGTTTGACACCTGAAATATAAGAATACTTAAATTGCAAGCTCGCACGCTATCTGCTTAAAAATATATTTGCTTTGAATAACCGGTGGTACTAATCAAAGTTTGTATCAGTTGAATGCCTTACCTTAACGATTTAACATTAATAATTATTTGATCTTAAAAGAAAACACTTATATACAGAAATACTTGGTGATAAAAGAAATTTTCAATGGAACATGGTATATATTTTTGGCTACCGTTAATTGTTAACTAAGTCATTAAGAATATTTACATCTACTTAAAAGATATTCCTTCTCTATGTATCTCAGTCGTTTTATATAAATATTTTTAAAAATTGTAGAATCTTTAAATCCTTTAACGCTTACATGTCAGATATTTCCGAGATCCTTAATCCTTTTGTGACTTATTAATTTTAATTATTCGGTGTACGTTACATGCATGTAGAGAAGGTTATTATGGTGTAATATGGAAGTATTTCACAGAAATTTCTCGATATTAACACAAAAGGTGCGTATATTCACCTTAAAATTTATGGAAGTTTAATATTGTAGAAATGTTATAGTTAAAGATATTTAAATTCATTTACCAAGTTCCTTAAAACATATTTCTTCCTCTCGTCTTTAGAATGGTTGCATAACTTTCATTTTTTTTGTGATATATAAGTCAAAAATATATTATTACTATTCATATTATTACTATTATTATTGTTATTATTATTACTAAACAAATGAACTTTCTTGTAGCATACTGGAGCTCTGAAATAAGAGAAGCATACAACCGTATGCAATTTGCGAGTTATTTGGCTTCGTTTAGAGCGATGTTTGAAAATGCTGATCATCCAATAAGCCAACTGCTGGAGAATGTGCCATCACCGTTAGAGCCTATATCGCTAGTCTGGACCCCTGCAATGGCGGATTACGTCCGAAACCTTGCCTTGGGCACGAGACAGGAACCTCAGTTGGACACGTGCACACTTGATGCTCAACGAGGTATAGCTGAATTATTCCTAATGCTTTAGACGCTTAAAAAATAAATTAACTTTTAATTTCATTTTTCTGAGAATAGCCATTAACATTATTTTTAGGCGAAGTTTTATTTACTTTAGAATTCCGATATTATTATTATTATTATTATTATTATTATTATTATTATTATTATTATTATTATTATTATTATTATTATTATTATTATTATTATTATTATTATTATTATTATTATTATTATTATTATTATTATTATTATTATTATTATTATTATTATTATTATTATTATTATTATTATTATTATTATTATTATTATTATTATTA
Organism: Tenodera sinensis; assembly: GCA_030765045.1. Classification (NCBI taxonomy): domain Eukaryota; kingdom Metazoa; phylum Arthropoda; class Insecta; order Mantodea; family Mantidae; genus Tenodera; species Tenodera sinensis. The sequence goes on along the minus strand of CM060970.1, from coordinate 107,982,612 downwards.
TTATTATTATTATTATTATTATTATTATTATTATTATTATTATTATTATTATTATTATTATTATTATTATTATTATTATTATTATTATTATTATTATTATTATTATTATTATTATTATTATTATTATTATTATTATTATTATTATTATTATTATTATTTATTATTATTATTATTATTATTATTATTATTATTATTATTATTATTATTATTATTATTATTATTATTATTATTATTATTATTATTATTATTATTATTATTATTATTATTATTATTATTATTATTATTTCAGGTATGCTTAGCGATGAATGGGAAGAAGCAATCTTAAGGTGTGGATCCATCGCGACGAGTGAAGATAGACCAGCCTCCTCCATTCTTCCGGCAATTCATTCAATGGAAAACTCCACAACATTGGCTAGAGGTAAGGATTTCTTTTAGAGTTTTTTGATTGTCATTATCCATCATTAAGAAATGTTTCTTTTATTATTACCACGTAGAATCTACTACATCATCCATATCTACCGCTTTATTTTCACAATATGATGTTCTTTTCCATTATTATTATTATTATTATTATTATTATTATTATTATTATTATTATTATTATTATTATTATTATTATTATTATTATTATTATTATTATTATTATTATTATTATTATTATTATTATCACTATTACTATTACTATTACTATTACTATTGTTATTATTATTATTATTATTATTATTATTATTATTATTATTATTATTATTATTATTATTATTATTATTATTATTATTATTATTATTATTATTATTATTATTATTATTATTATTATTATTATTATTATTATTATTATTATTATTATTATTATTATTATTATTATTATTATTATTATTATTATTATTCTGTTACCATTATTATTATTATTACTGTTACTATTATTATTACTGTTACTATTGTTGTTCTTATTATTAATATTATTATTTGCACTTCCCTCTCCGCCTCCTCCTCCTCCTACTACTACTACTCCTCCTCCTCCTCCTACTACTACTGCTGTTGCTACTTTTACAAGTAATACTTAAAGTTTTCTTCTTCTTTCTCATCATTCTATTACTACTAACTATATTATCGCTGTAGTGTCAAGATGAGTTATACAGTTACTGCCATTTCAGGGTTTGGCGTTCCGATGCAAGACAGACCGAGTGTCATCCATTTCGCTCCGAAGAGGGGTGAAGATTCCTCATGTAACACATCAGCACACGTGAGACCACAATCACTTGAAACAGACAATACTGCAGTCGCTTCAACATCCGACGGGGTGACTCATTCGCTCTCTGGTAAGAGGCGAGTGGGAGATGCAAATGATGGAATAACCCGCAAGAAAACCAAGGTTAGTGCTAACGATTGCCAGACGTTAGAGTGTAATATTATCGAATCAGCATTCAAGGGGCGTATTTTTAGCGGAAAAATTGCCAATTCACTAGAAATACTTGATCCCAGAGGTTTCATGGAGGAGTGTAAGGGACTTGTAATTAAACAAATGAAATCCATCATTAGTAACCATAGGTCGGGATTTAAAATGAATTGCTCCCTCGAGCTATCATATTTAATGCATAAACCCGAGGAGGAAAAGATGATTTCATCCTTCTTTAATTCAAGGACCAAACTCGTTCTTTCTTCAACCAAACTTGGCGTCAGTTTCAATGCAATGCTAGAAGATATTTTGGCCAATGTTTCAAAATTTGAAGGTCAAGCATCCTCGAAATCATTGTTTAGTGTTAACGCTCTGGTGATAAGTGCCGCACACTATGATCCCCTGCGAGGCTCATCATTCATTGAACTACCTCAGAAAATAAAGATCAAGAAGGCAGTTGTAAATATAAAGAATGAGGATAATTTTTGTTTTGCATGGAGCATGTTGGCGAGTAAATATCCTGCAAAGAGGAACGTAGCCCTAGTATCTTCATATGTCAAGGATCTGCTTTTCAAAGCCTTCAATTATCATGGAATTGTGTTTCCGGTCACTCTAGATCAGATTGAAGACTTTGAAAAGCAGAATGCAGGAGTTTCTATTGCGGTGTTTGGTATAGAGGGGGGTGATAAAATTATTCCTCTATACCAACCGCTCGAGACAAAGGAGAATCATGTAAATTTGTTGTACATTGAAGATGATGACAAGGCCCACTTTTGCTGGATTAAGAACATTTCAAGGCTAGTAAGCAGACAAGTAACGAACCGTAATGGATGCATTCATATGTGTGAGGCATGCTCAAAAAGATGTGCAAATGAGGAAAAACTGAAAGCGCATAAATTAAAATGTCACAAATGCCAGATTCTGAAAATGCCGCAAGAAAAGGAAATAATCGAATTTAAATCCTTCTCCAAATGCGCTCCGGTGCCTTTTGTGATATACGCTGATATTGAATCTGTTCTGGCCCCTGTTCACTCGTGCGAGCCTTCAGCGAATACGAGCTGGACACGGTCCATTCAAGAACACGAGGCAATGTCGATCGCTCTGAAGGTAGTGTGTCGACATGATGAGACCTTGTCAAAATTCTTCCTCTTCAGGGGACCGAAGGCCATCGATGACTTTGTCAGGCAATTAAGGTTAATTGCTGATGACGTCATTGACGTCTATTTCAGGATTGCACCTATGCAATTGACTCATGAAGAGGAGCAGAATTTTCGCGATGCTTCAGAGTGCCACATTTGCCTTAAGGAGTTTGCGATGGATGACATTAAGGTTCGCGACCACGATCATGTGACATCGACTTACCTGGGACCTGCTCATAATAAGTGTAACTTAAATAGAAAGGTCCCTAAGTTCATACCCATCTTTTTTCACGCGCTATCAAATTATGATAGTCATTTTCTGATCAAGCACTTGTCATATGACGATAAACCTATATCATGCATTGCTCAATCCTCCGAGCGATATATAGCTTTCAGTAAAAGGTACAGGAGCATTGAGTTTAGGTTTCTGGATAGTTTCAAGTTTTTGGATGATAAATTATCCAGTCTAGCTGATATGCTGGAGGAGGAGGACTTTAAATTGACAAAGGCCGAGTACCCTGATGAAGAGCGCTTTAAGCTGGCAACTTCCAAAGGCATATTCCCATATGATTATGTGACTTCAATAGAAAAACTGAATGAGACACAGCTTCCAAGCAAGGAAGACTTTCGAAGTAAACTGCTGGATGTTGACATATCAGATGAAGATTACAGGAATGCCTTGAAGGTATGGGAGACATTCAACATCTGCACACTCGGAGAATACAGCGATCTGTATCTTAAGACCGATACGTTACTTTTAGCAGACATTTTTGAGAAGTTTAGGAATCTCTTGCTGGGAATGTATAATCTTGACCCTGCATGGTATTATACATTACCGGGAGTGGCATTCGATGCAATGCTGCAGATAACTAAAGCTAAACTCTCATTAATCTCTGATAAGAGTATGCTGGAGTTCTTTGAGTCGGGGATCAGGGGTGGTTTATGTACTGTGGTAAAACGGTATTCGAAGGCTAACCACATGTACATGCATGATTATGATCAAAGTGCCCCTGTAAATTTTCTCTCTTACCACGATTTGAACAATTTATATGGGAAGAGTATGATAGCTCCCATGCCATATGGGGAGCTTAAATGGTTTTCTAAAGAGGAAATCAATGAAATTGACTTCCTTAATGTTCCAGAAAATGCAGAATACGGATATGTGCTAGAAGTCGATCTTGAATATCCTGCAGATATTCATGATGCACATAATGAGCTCCCATTTTGCCCTGAAAGTGCTGTACCACCAAATGGTACCTTCAAGAAACTTTTGGCAACACTGGAAAACAAAAGCAAATATGTAGTGCATTATAGAGTCTTACAGCAATGTGTTGAACAGGGGTTAGTTCTCAAGTGCATTCATAGGGTAGTTGCATACAGACAATCCCAATGGCTCAAAACGTATATTGATGTAAATACACAGAAAAGAGCACAAGAGAAAAGTCAGTTTGGTCAGTCACTCTGGAAGAAGATGAACAATGCGGTGTATGGGAAATTTATAGAAAATGTTCGTAAATATTGTGATTTTAAGATTGTTTCCAAATGGGAACAGGCCAGGAAATTAATTGCACGTCCCACATTCGTCAGAAATGTCGTCTTCGAGGAGAATCTTGTCGGGGTAGAACTTGCCAGAGAAGAGATCTTCATGAACAAGCCGATATACATAGGGCATGCTATTTTGGATATTTCAAAATTTATAATGTATGATTTTTTCTATAATGTTTTGAAGCCAAATTTGATTAATTTGAAATTGAATTATATGGATACAGACTCTTTCATATTCGAAACGAGTTCTGATATCTATAGATTCATTAGAGAGAACCCACAGTATTTTGACACTTCAAACTTCGAAAAAGACAATGCGTTTAGCATTAAGCAAGCCAATAAAAAGGTGATCGGATTGTTTAAGGATGAACTGGGTGGCAAGATAATGACAGAGTACATAGGTCTGAGATCTAAATTATATGCATACAAGTATCAGGGACAGACTGTGAAGAAATCTAAAGGTGTCACCGGAGCGGGGATGAGAAGCATTGATTTCAGGCATTACTTTGACTGTCTACATGACTTAAATTTAAAATACTACACACTTCAGAAAACATTTCGGTCTAACAAACACAAAATGTCAACGATTGAAAGCAATAAAGTAGCATTGCATGGAAAAGATGACAAGCGGAAGTTGATTGAAGGAACCCATGATACTCTCGCATGGGGTCATTACTCCCTGTCTGGCGATTGTTAACCCATGATAGTCTCGCATGGGGCCATTACTCCCTGTCTGGCGATTGTTAGCATGTTTCTTGACCTTCCCCCTCTGTATATATACATACATATTGTAAATACTACTGTACATGTTGATTTCCAATGAGTGTTTTTATATTTAATAATGCGTTTCCCTCTCAAATTGTACTTTGAATTATATATTATGTCATAAGGGTTTTATATTGTAAATACTACTGTACATGTTGATTTCCAATGAGTGTTTTTATATTTAATAATGCGTTTCCCTCTCAAATTGTACTTTGAATTATATATTATGTCATAAGGGTTTTATATTGTAAATACTACTGTACATGTTGATTTCCAATGAGTGTTTTTATATTTAATAACGTTTTTCCCTCTCAAATTGTACTTTGAACTATATATATTATGTCATGAGGGTTTTATATTGTAAATACTTCTCAGTTTTGTTCAATTATATTTTTCGAATAGGAATAATCTAATGAATAGGGTTTTATTCAAAATAAAACTCAGATAAAAACAGAAAATATTTTCTTTTTATTGATATTAGTTTCCTTACATTACATCAAATCCTCTTTATTTATCCATTGAGTATTTGGAAAACCATACCATTTTACAAGAACCCGATTTCCTTGTTTACGTATAACCTTTTCTATTAAATAAGTGTTAGGATAGTTAGTCCTTTTCAGTTCATGTCCGTAAAACACACCCTTTATCTCCTCTCCATCCTTGTCCTTCAGTAGATATGTAGTAGGATTGGTATTTTTCACGTGAGCAACTTGAAATATTTCAACACTCCAATTGGATTCAAAACCTTTTTCAAAGTGTCCTTTATGTTTAGATACTCTGACATAATCACCAACACTAAACTTCCTTGCACCTATCTTCTCTCTTCTGTCTTGATTATAATTATACACAGTCAAAAGAAGGTCATTGTTTTTTACTTCATTAGGTTTCATCTTTATAGTGGAATGAAATGTATTATTATATTTTACAATGATCCTAGGTAAAAGGTCTACCCACTTGTATGAACCTTGGACCAAAAACTCGCGATACATAATATTCTTCAAGGTTCGGATTAAGCGTTCAACAGCTGCAGCTTTCACAATGCTATAGGTGCTGTAGTGGTTAATATTATATTTTAACATTATTCCTTTAAAGAATTTGTTATAAAACTCTTTTCCGTTATCACTTTGAATATTCCTGGGAGGGGCTTCCAATTCTTGTAGTATATCTTCCATAGCCTTTGCAACATTAGCACCAGTTTTGTCCTTTAATGGTCTGGCGTACGCCATTTTAGAGTAGAAGTTGACAGCGATCAGAATATATTTGAAGTTTTTGTTAACTCTTGCATAAGGTATCATTTCAACCAAGTCAATTTGTAACAAATCATTGAGGCCTTTGCTGATAATTTTCCGTCGTAAGAAGTTCCTCCTCACTGGCCCATGAAGTTCTTTAGCGATACCTCTCTTGGCTGTCATGCTATAATTTTAGATACCTTCAACTCCCTAATTATTTCTGCAATTTCGTGGGTATGGCTGCTATTACCAGCGTCTCTCGATGCAATGAGAAGTCTTAGCCTATTCACCAATGTGTTGGGATTTCTCCAGAATATGTACTCAACCTTCTTTTCAGGATGATGCTCCTTCCATGTCAATCCTAGACCTGAATGTTTAGTGAGCAGGGGGCGTATTATATTCCTGTATTTGTATGATTTCCCTGATCTCAAACGACCATGACTTTTATAGCCACTCCTATGAAGAAGAGTGTCTTTCACGATCTTAGCGTAAGTATTTAAGTCTTCACTGGTGTATGCATCCATCTGTGGAATTCGCTTAAAGATGAGCTCATTCAATCCTGTAGTAGACTCATAAGTATTATCTCCAATCATAATTTGATTATTTATAAAATTAATATCTTTATTCCCTAGCATATAGGTACCATCCTGATATCTCACTCCGTATACTCTATCAACATGATCCTTATCCTTTGAGCGTACTAATTGTAAATAAGTAGAAATGCTGTTATCTTCATCTTCATCATTCCTTTCTTTCTTTTCTGGCACTGCTGCTTCCCCCTTTTTATCCAATATTTCCTGTAGAGGTTTGGTTACAGGCTTCAGAGCTTCCGACATTACATGTTGTGTTTCAAATGTGAGCCCTTTTAAAGCTCTTAGTTTTTCTTTAACAGCCTTCGTATGTCTAGCTACAGACTCTTTAAGTCTTATACTTTCACTATCCATCTCGGTAATGGTGTCAAATAAGGCATTACGTCTAATTTATAGCTTGCGCTCAAGTCGAATTTTCAGGGTATCAACAGCCTCAGCTAACATCTCAATTGCACTTTTCAGCTTTGCAATTTCTATCTTCTGCTCCTGAGTCTGCGCCTTGAACGCTGCAGCGAAGACTTCCGTATTGGTATATTGGCTTCTGTTTGATTCTTCTAATGCTGAAATTTGACTGCTCTGTTTCTTGTAACTTTCCAGCAATATGTTTAGAATCATCTCTGTTGAATTTCCATTTTCATTCCTTAAATTAGATTGGAAGGAATTGATAGCAGTTGACTTTAGCTGGTTGACTGTCGACCATAAAGTTGAAATACGATTCATTAGCATCGCTTCCATGCTATTAACTTTCTCATTACATATATTTTGGAAGTCTGTTCTCTCTCTGTCGAGAGCCTCTGTCATGTTCTTATTAAAATATTCGGTGATGTACTTCCTGTTCGCTATATCATGTTCGTGTATAGGTGCTAGTAATACTTTCAATCTAACTTTGTCTAAAATAATGTTATTCGCTTTATCTCTCTTGAAAATATATTTTGTAATCAGATCATTAATCATATTCTTAGCCATAACCTCAATTTCTTTAGCACTTTCCCGCGTGAAATCGTGTATCCTATTCTCAATTCTGTCCACATAACTCTTGTTGGAGGCATCATTATCTTCTTCTGGCTCGTGAACATTGCACAATCTCTTGCTCCTGAATTGATAGTTTCCTTTTGCATCTCTATTTATTATATAACGATCGAGGACTCTTCTAACTGGAGTACTTCTCTGGGAACCGAACCTATCGATACTCATGATTAACTATGAATGACCACCTTCTTTTTTACCTACTTTAATATATACATCGAATCCATTTCTATAACGACCTTCATCCATGTAAAACTCTGGAACGATCACAACAAAAGGTCTTCCTTCCGATGGGCTCTCCCAAACAGATTTACACAAATCTTTAAATTCATTGTAGGTCATATCAGTGTTTACATAATCCTCATAAATATGCTTCAGGTTTAAGTTGTCTTGCCTGAATAGTATGATCATATTTGTGTTATCGCGAATTAAATGCTTTGGCACTTTAGCATAGGACTGCGCAAGATATATAGAGTCCACATTCCGATGTCTGCCCATACTGTAAAATGTTGCAATTTTTTCTTGCTTTTCTGTAATGACATCATCAAATACAAACACAGAATTTTCTTTCACCTCAGAAGGGTGCATAACAGCTTCTCCATCACTGAAGGTATTCACTTCTATTCCGTGAATGTTTTCGAGTACCTTCAAGAGGTATTGATACTTTGGCTGGTAGAGAGACTTTGAATAAATATACAAGTTTTCAAATCGTACTCCATTCTCATGTAGTAACATATTGAGCAACACATTTGTTTTCCCAGCATTTGAGCTGCCTAAAATAAGAGCTCTGACGTTAGAAGGAAAGAGCTTTCCATGACGATTACATCTAAAGTCACTATCAAAGTCCAATACCTGGATAGGAAGAGAACACTCTTGCTTCTCAAGCTCCATCTTAACAACTATCTCTTAAAAGACATGCATCGCGATTATATACACACTGAAAGAAAATTAAGTAAAACTATACAATGCTAGATGTGAAAGGGAAGATATAAAAGGCACAATGCACATATGCACCCAATTAGTATATCATGAGAGCCCAAAGAGGGAGGACGACATCTTATAAGAGGGGCTCGGGAATTATTAATTCAATAATTAATTCACTACCCTTTGAAGCTCACTTACCTGGATATAGATATTGTGGTCCTGGAACAAAACTAGAAAAACGTCTGCAGAGAGGAGACCCAGGAGTGAATCAATTAGATGAAGCTTGTAAACTTCACGACCTAGCCTACGCTGAGCATAAAGACACCGCATCGAGACATTTAGCTGATAAGATTCTTATAGAGAAGGCCTGGAAACGTGTTCATTCATCTGACTCATCTTTCGGTGAGAGGTTAGCAGCCAGAATAGTTGCCGCAATCATGAAAGGCAAGGTTGCATTGGGTGCTGGAAAGAGGAAGAAGAAGAGAGGAGGGTTTTTACCATTAATACCGATCATTGCCGCTTTAGGCGCTGCGGCACAAATTGCTACAGCGGTCAATAAGAAGAAGGCCGCTGATAGACAACTTGCAGAATTGGCGAGACACAACAAGATGATGGAGGCTAAAGGAAAAGGTCTTCAAAAGGGAAAGAAGAGGTCTAAGAAGAAGAAAGGAGGATTTTTACCTGTGAAACCTCTAATGCCTTCTTTGGCTGCTCTTTCTAAAATTGTCAAGAATTTAGGAAAAAAGGGATCTAAAGGGAAGGGAATCAAGAAAAGATCAAAAAACTGTGGAAAAGGGCTGTACATTTACCGGAAGAAGCCCTGAGTAACATAGACATAGAAGTATATGCTAAACGTTTAAAAGTTCCTTATTTTAGAGGAGTATATATGATTGATAAACTACCTGCAAAACCGCATTTTAAAGAGAGGATTATTGTTAACCTCGACACCTCTGATAAGGAAGGAACACATTGGGTTGCTGTAAGGAAGGAAGGCGACGCGGCATACTATTTCGATAGCTTCGGTAACTTGAAACCTCCCCCCGAGATTGAAAGCTATCTACAAGGTGTTAAAATTCTGTATAATATGGAAAGATATCAAAACTTTGATTCAGTCATCTGCGGACACTTGTGCCTGCAATTTCTAGTGAGCTAAGAAGTGCTGCAGTGTCAAGATGAGTTATACAGTTACAGTGAGTGGGTCAGATGCTGTTATTTCAACATACCTAAATCCTCCTCTACATTTAGATCCTTCAGGTCATTATGAAGTTGCTCTACTGAATTTTGAAACATTCTACTCAATACCAAACATCGACGAAGGTAATAATCGATTTCATTATATACGTAATGGTAAACCCGAAACCATTGTCATACCGCCTGGAACCTATGAGATTGCCGATATCAACACATTTTTAAAGGATAAGCTAGGATTAAATGATGAAGTCTTTTTCTTAAGGCCTAATAATAATACAATGAAGGCTGAAGTTAAATGCCCTTATACAATAATTTTTTCTAAGGATGGATCCATAGGTTCTCTTCTAGGATTTGTTGACACAAAAATGATACCTGCTGGAGAAGTACATGAATCCGATGATCTTGTGAATATATTTAAAGTGAGTATCATCCGCGTGGAGTGCAGTATTGCAACAGGATCATTCATCGACGGTAAAAGCGGACACTCAATCTACGAGTTTTTCCCTTCTGTACCACCAGGATATCACATCTCGCAAGAACCGTCAAATCCTATATATCTACCAGTCATAGATACAGACTATATAGATCAAATCACCATTCGAGTGGTGGACCAACACGGAAAGTCAATCGACTTCAGAAACGAAGTTATAACTACAAGACTCCATATAAGACGCAATGGCAATAAATTTTAGAAGAAAACACAAATACTATAATAGACAACGCAAAACAGCATTGAGACGTACTATCTCTCCAACCGTCGAGGAGTTAACATATACTAATCGCAAGTTCCTTGAGAGCTTAGGCTACGAAGTGCTATAATGGATATCTTCAACGTAACCGAGATTCCGTCCTTTGATGACAAAATCACCAAGGAGGAAGAACATGTGTTTCTACCATACAGCACATCAGCTCTCAGTGAAAATGATGAAATTAGAATACCATGCCAAGCTGAAGATTTGTATACGCTCCCTAACAGAAGTTATCTTTACGTCGAGGGAGCTCTAACCAAACCCGATGGATCTCCTACTACAGCGAAGCTTACTAATAATGCCATAGCATTCATGTTTGACGAGATTCGTCTAGATATGAATGGTTCAACAATAGACAGAACAAGAAACCCTGGAATAACTACAACTATACGGAATTACGTGTCGCTCAACCCTATGGAATCTAATCGTTTGCTAAATGCTGGATGGAGCTATCCCGGTGAGGAGGTTGATATAGTGCATGCTGGGAATGGTGCTTTCAATGCTATAGTCCCCCTATCGATGCTCCTAGGATTTGCTGATGATCACAAGGAACTCATAGTCAATAGCAAGTTTGAATTAGTTCTCATAAGATCCAAGGATTCCAAAAATTGTGTACAGTCTTCAGATGGGCAGGCAGCTAATTTGAAGTTAAGTAGAATCGAGTGGAGGATTCCCGTAATTCGTCTTTCTGATGCTGAAAAGGTTCACATTCTAAAAATTGTAAAAGCTGATACACCTGTACATGTCGCATTCCGTTCAATGGACCTTCACACACAACCTGCGGTACCTCAGACTAGATCCTTCACCTGGAATGTGGCTACAACGTCTAAACTCGAGAAGCCACGCTTTGTGATAGTAGGAGCACAGACTGCTAGACTAGGTGATTATAAAAAAAATAGTTCTGAGTTTGATCACTGCAACATTATTAACCTCAGGCTATTCCTCAATAGTGAATGCTACCCCTATCATGACTTGAACTTGGACTTTAGGAATTCGAAGTTTGCTTCATTATATGAAATGTACTGCAAATTTCAAAGTTCATATTATGATAGAGATAATTATCCTCTCTTGAAGAGGAAAGATTTTCTTCAACGTGCGCCGTTATTTGTGATAGACTGTTCTCATCAACCCGAGGAGGCTATAAACGGAGCTGTAAACATCAGACTTGAGATTCAAGCGTCTGAAAATATTCCAGCACAAACGTCTCTATATTGTCTGATTCTTCATGATAAAGTGTTTACTTATAAACCGCTTTCACATGTTATGCAAACAATTATATAATTATATGTATAAGGATTGTAATGATAATATGTTTTGGGAATGAAATGTTCTAAAGGAATGTAATAGGGTAATTTGCTGAAATAATAAATTGAGTATATATGCTATAACACTGTTTTATTGACTTGATTATACATTTCAATCATTTTCCTTCTATTATTCCTACTACCTGAAAAGCTAGATACTCCTGACATGAAAAATTCATTCAAATGACTAAGATGTCTTTGAATATATGGTAGCATACGCCTTAGATTTTTTATAGAATCAGAGTTTAAAGATATTCCTTGATCATTTAAACAAGTATTTTTGAAATATATTGTTTTATCAAGATATACAATAACATTGTATGCATATATAACGTTATCACGATAACTGAAATATTCGGATTCCTCTTCTTGATATAGATAGTTCTCAATAGTTTGAAAGCTTTTAAATATTATGTCATAGTCTGTTTTTGTAATATACACAAATGACTTTTCACTTTCACTTTCACTCTTAATGAACAGCACTGGAATGTCATAGAATAGTCCGACATTCACACAATGTGTTGTAGATATGCTGATGTCTTCAAGCATGAGATTCTTCATTCTGGGAGGCTTGCCTGCTGCGATTCTTCTTCAACGAAAAAGAATATCACCGGTTTATCGATTGGTATCTTCTTCTTCCTACAGCTACGTTTCTGTATTTTCTGCGGTGTCTCGTTATGCCTCTTCTTTCGCTCTCTCCTTCTTGTAGCTCTGTAACATATTTCAGCGCAATCTTAGACGTGTGTGCGTTATATCATTTTCTTTCCTGAAAGGAAATATATTTAGTTAGAAATTTTCCTGTGTAATATTTAGAATGCTTTAAAAAAGATATGACATACTCACTTCATTGACGTCGACGGTTCAGGTTGTATCTCAGGAGAACAATCAGGCGTCTTTGGAACTAGAAACTGATCAATTTCCACATCATTCTCCGCTGCATCATAAACAATAGAAGATGAAGCACAACCCCCATGATCTGGTTGAGCATCCTGCTCTGCAATAGAAACAGCACAATCAGGTACTGTAGTGGCATTCTCGTCATCAATCGGTAGAGTATTTTGCTTTGCGATAGAAGCAAGCCAATCAGCTACTGAAGTGGCATTCTTATCATCTACTGATAGAGTATCTTGCTCAGAGATTGGTACATCTACTTCATCAACATCGATTCTCCCTGGGATCAAGTACTCGGATGGCACTGGAACAGCTGGAGTTCTCATGCGTTTTCTGAAAGATAAATGCTTGTTATTAGCTGGCAATATTATTTAGAAAATAAATAAGGTTAACTACTTTGATATTTTTAGAGTTATTACTTACTCAAGCATTCTCTTCCTTCGCTGATAGGTTTCACATCGTTCATTGCAGAAGAAGAATGAGGCCATGCGATCATGCATTACAGGGTTAATACATGAGACTGTATGCATGTATCCGTTACACGTTTCCGTATCGCACGCTGATACATGCTTTGACACATCGACTTCATCGATATCGCTAAGAGTTTCTTCATTTGCATAATTTTCTCTACAATAACAAAATATATCAAATTAGTTATTTAAACTAAACGTACTCATAATTACATTAATAAAATAAAATATTACTTACAGACGCTCTTTACGATAAACAGCACAGTTCTCTGTACATACATCAAACGTTGACATTCGCTCGTGGTACGATGGCTGATTACACAATATTGAATGCATTAAACCATTGCAGGTTTCAGTATGAAAGTACGCGTAATGATGCAAATCATCACCGCACTCGCTCCAGTAATCATTCTCATCTGATGCACGAGCAACGTTACCACTAGACATTTCGAATTTCACTGAATATCGCTTCAACAAGAAATGTCTACAGTGCCAAGAGCGCTGCTTATATACACAAGAACCAGTTTACAGGATCGAACAAGTTACTGACGTCATACAGTGATGGAGGGGGATAGATTTCAAGTCAAGACTTGTTGATGACGTCACGGAGTGATGAAGATGGTAGATTTCAAGTCAAGACTTGTTAATGCCGTCACGCCGTGGCGGAGAGGGTAGTTTCAAGTCAAGACTTGATAATGACGTCACATATCGGCGTAGAGGCAGAGATTACAATTCAAGACTTGTTAATGATGTCTCATAGTGGTGGAGAGGACAGGGTAAATCCAAGCAATCGGTTTTCGCTGCTAATGCTTCGATTGTCAAATCGCCTGAGGCTTTCTAATATTTATTGATTTGTTTATTTAATTAATTCATGGGTGATAATTTGATAACAATGACGCTAATTAATATCTAATTAGCGCCTTTGTTAATTGATTGGCGGCATCCCTTTGAGTGGGTTTAAAGGAACATAGCGGCACCTTTGAGTGGCTTTAAAATGTTGTGCTGGGTGTGACGTCATGTTTAAGGGTCCCAACTCTGTGACATCACTGTCTGTCGCGTTGTTAATGATTTCACATAGAGGTGGAGAGGACAGGGTAAATCCAAGCAGTCGGTTTTCCCTGCTAATGTTTCGATTGTCAAATCGCCTGAGGCTTTTCAATATTTAGTTATTTGTTTATTTAATTAATTAATGGGTGATAATTGGATAACAATGCCGCTAATTAATATCTAATTAGCATCTTGATTGGCGGCATCCCTTTGAATGGGTTTAAAATATTGTCCTGGGTGTGACGTCTTCGTTAAGAGGGTCGATTATGTGACGTCATTCATGGTCGCGTGCCAGGTGGGCGTGGCTTCAGTGGTTTTAAAATATTGTCCTGGTTGTGACGTCATGTTTAAGGGGCTCGACTGTGACGTCAATGGCTGTCGCGTGCCTAGGGATGTACAAAACGTGAAAATTAGGCGGGGTTCCTGATGACACTGTATTTGGAACTCTCACGCTGAAAGGGGGAGGGGACGTGGTTGAAGAAGCGCGTACACCCCTTGCGACCGGCACGTGTCTAAGACGTCAGCGGTGGGGGAAGTGTCAGAAAGGCTTTGACCATGATGTCGGAGGGTGGAGGGGAGGGGGGGGGCTCGAAAAGTTGGATGTGGCCCTTGACGTGGGCGTGACCACGTCAGGGGTGTACAAAAGTTGAAAACGAATGTGAACATGACGTCACTGGGAGTGTGTCCGTGACGTCACTGTATTTAGAACTCTCATACTTATAAGGAGGGGGGCGTGGTCATGACGTCACTGTATTTAGAACTCTCGTATTTATAAGGAGGGGGGCGTGGTCATGACGTCACTGTATATAGAACTCTCGTAATTACTCTACTAATGTACATCAAAACATACACATTTTCATTGTACATTCAAGAAATGTACATTAAAACATACACATTTTCATTGCACATTACAGAAATATACATCAAAACATACACATTTTCAGTGTACATTCAAGAAATGTACATCAAAACATACACATTTTCATTGTATATACCAGAAATGTACATCAAAACATACACATTTTCATTGTACATTCAAGAAATGTATATCAAAACATACACATTTTCAGTGTACATTCAAGAAATGTACATCAAAACATACACATTTTCATTGTACATTCAAGAAATGTACATCAAAACATACTCATTTTCAGTGTACATTCAAGAAATGTACATCAAAATATACACATTTTCAGTGTACAATCAAGAAATGTACATCTAAGACATACACATTTTGAGTGTACATTCAAGATTTATACGTCAAAACATACACATTTTCATTGTATATACCAGAAATGTACATCAAAACATACACATTTTCATTGTACATTTAAGAAACGTACATCAAAACATACACATTTTCAGTGTACCTTCAAGAAATATACATCAAAACATACACATTTTCAGGGTAAGTTCAAGAAATATACATCAAAACATACACATTTTCATTGTATATACAAGAAATGGACTTCAAAACATACACATTTTGAGTGTAAATTAAAGAAATATACTTCAAGATGTACACATTTTCATTGTACATACCAGAAATGTACATCAAAACATACACATTTTCAGTGTACATTCAAGAAATATACATCAAAACATACACAATTTCATTGTATATACCAGAAATGTACATCAAAACATACACATTTTCATTGTATATACCAGAAATGTACATCAAAACATACACATTTTGACTGTACATTCTAGAAATATACATCAAAACATACACATTTTCATTGTATATACCAGAAATGCACATCAAAACATACACATTTTCATTGTACATTCAAGAACTGTACATCAAAACATACACATTTTCAGCGTACATTCAAGAAATGTACATCAAAACATACACATTTTCAGTGTACATTCAAGAAATGTACATCAAAACATACACATTTTCATTGTACATACCAGAAATGTACATCAAAACATACACATTTTCAGTGTACATTCAAGAAATATACATCAAAACATACACATTTTCATTGTATATACCAGAAATGTACATCAAAACATACACATTTTCATGTATATACCAGAAATGTACATCAAAACATACACATTTTGACTGTACATTCTAGAAATATACATCAAAACATACACATTTTCATTGTATATACCAGAAATGCACATCAAAACATACACATTTTCATTGTACATTCAAGAACTGTACATCAAAACATACACATTTTCAGTGTACACTCAAGAAATGTACATCAAAACTGACACATTTTCAGTGTACATTCAAGAAATGTACATCAAAACATACACATTTTCATAGTACATACCAGAAATGTACACCAAAACATACACATTTTCAGTGTACATTCAAGAAATATACATCAAAGCATACACATTTTCAGGATACATTCAAGAAATATACATCAAAACATACACATTTTCATTGTATATACAAGAAATGTACATCAAAACATACACATTTTGAGTGTAAATTCAAGAAATATACATACCAGAAATGTACATCAAAACATACACATTTTCAGTGTACATTGAACAAATATACATCAAAAAATATACATTTTCATTGTATATACCAGAAATGTACATCAAAACATACACATTTTCATTGTACATTCAAGAAATGTACATCAAAACTTACACATTTTCAGTGTACATTCAAGAAATATACATCAAAACATACACATTTTCAGGATACATTCTACAAATATACATCAAAACATACACATTTTCATTGTACATTCAAGAAATGTACAAAAAACATACACATTTCCATTGTACACTCAAGAAATGTACATCAAAACTTACACATTTTATTTGTACACTCAAGAAATGTATATCAAAACATACACATTTATGTTTGTACACTCAAGAAATGTACATAAAAACTTACACATTTTCATTGTATATACAAGAATTGTACATCAAAACATACACATTTTCATGGTATATACAAGAAGTGTACAACAAAACATACACATTTTCATTGTACATTCAAGAAATGTACATCAAAACATACACATTTTCATTGTATATACCAGAAATGTACATCAAAACATACACATTTTCATTGTACATTCAAGAAATTTACATCAAAACATACACATTTTGAGTGTACACTCAAGAAATATACATCAAAACATAAACATTTTCAGTGTACATTCAAGAAATGTACATCAAAACATACTTATTTTCATTGTATATACCAGAAATGTACATCAAAACATACACATTTTCATTGTATATACAAGAAATGTACACCAAAACATACACATTTTCATTGTATATACAAGAAATGTACACCAAAACATACACATTTTCATTGTACATTCAAGAAATGCATATCAAAACATACACATTTTCAGTGTACATTCAAGAAATGTACATCAAAACATACACATTTCCATTGTACACTCAAGAAATGTACATCAAAACTTACACATTTTGTTTGTACACTCAAGAAATGTATATCAAAACATACACATTTATGTTTGTACACTCAAGAAATGTACATAAAAAACTTACACATTTTCATTGTATATACAAGAATTGTACATCAAAACATACACATTTTCATTGTATATACAAGAAATGTACATCAAAACATACACATTTTCATTGTACATTCAAGAAATGTACATCAAAACATACACATTTTCATTGTATATACCAGAAATGTACATCATAACATACACATTTTCATTGTACATTCAAGAAATGTACATCAAAACATACACACTTTGAGTGTACGTTCAAGAAGTATACATCAAAACATACACATTTTCATTGTATATACCAGAAATGTACATCAAAACATACACGTTTTCATTGTATATACCAGAAATGTACATCAAAACATACACATTTTCATTGTACATTCAAGAAATGTACATCAAAACATACACATTTTCATTGTATATACCAGAAATGTACATGAAAACATACACATTTTCATTGTATATACAAGAAATGTACACCAAAACATACACATTTTCATTGTATATACAAGAAATGTACACCAAAACATACACATTTTCATTGTACATTCAAGAAATGTATATCAAAACATAAACATTTTCAGCGTACATTCAAGAAATGTACATCAAAACATACACATTTTCATTGTACATTCAAGAAATGTACATCAAAACATACTCATTTTCAGTGTACATTCAAGAAATGTACATCAAAATATACACATTTTCAGTGTACAATCAAGAAATGTACATCTAAGACATACACATTTTGAGTGTACATTCAAGATTTATACGTCAAAACATACACATTTTCATTGTATATACCAGAAATGTACATCAAAACATACACATTTTCATTGTACATTTAAGAAACGTACATCAAAACATACACATTTTCAGTGTACCTTCAAGAAATATACATCAAAACATACACATTTTCAGGGTACATTCAAGAAATATACATCAAAACATACACATTTTCATTGTATATACAAGAAATGAACTTCAAAACATACACATTTTGAGTGTAAATTCAAGAAATATACTTCAAAATATACACATTTTCATTGTACATACCAGAAATGTACATCAAAACATACACATTTTCAGTGTACATTCAAGAAATATACATCAAAACATACACATTTTCATTGTATATACCAGAAATGTACATCAAAACATACACATTTTGACTGTACATTCTAGAAATATACATCAAAACATACACATTTTCATTGTATATACCAGAAATGCACATCAAAACATACACATTTTCATTGTACATTCAAGAACTGTACATCAAAACATACACATTTTCAGCGTACATTCAAGAAATGTAAATCAAAACATACACATTTTCAGTGTACATTCAAGAAATGTACATCAAAACATACACATTTTCATTGTACATACCAGAAATGTACATCAAAACATACACATTTTCAGTGTACATTCAAGAAATATAAATCAAAACATACACATTTTCATTGTATATACAAGAAATGTACATCAAAACATACACATTTTCATTGTATATACAAGAAATGTACATCAAAACATACACATTTTGAGTGTAAATTCAAGAAGTATACATCAAAACATACACATTTTCATTGTACATACCAGAAATGTACATCAAAACATACACATTTTCAGTGTACATTCAAGAAATATACATCAAAACATACACATTTTCATTGTATATACCAGAAATGTACATCAAAACATACACATTTTCATTGTATATACCAGAAATGTACATCAAAACATACACATTTTGACTGTACATTCTAGAAATATACATCAAAACATACACATTTTCATTGTATATACCAGAAATGCACATCAAAACATACACATTTTCATTGTACATTCAAGAACTGTACATCAAAACATACACATTTTCAGTGTACATTCAAGAAATGTACATCAAAACATACACATTTTCAGTGTACATTCAAGAAATATACATCAAAACATACACATTTTCATTGTATATACCAGAAATGTACATCAAAACATACACATTTTCATTGTATATACCAGAAATGTACATCAAAACATACACATTTTGACTGTACATTCTAGAAATATACATCAAAACATACACATTTTCATTGTATATACAAGAAATGTACATCAAAACATACACATTTTGAGTGTGAATTCAAGAAATATACATACCAGAAATGTACATCAAAAGATACACATTTTCAGTGTACATTCAACAAATATACATCAAAAAATATACATTTTCATTGTATATACCAGAAATGTACATCAAAACATACACATTTTCATTGTATATACAAGAAATGTACATCAAAACTTACACATTTTCAGTGTACATTCAAGAAATATACATCAAAACATACACATTTTCAGGATACATTCAAGAAATATACATCAAAACATACACATTTTCATTGTACATTCAAGAAATGTACAAAAAACATACACATTTCCATTGTACACTCAAGAAATGTACATCAAAACTTACACATTTTATTTGTACACTCAAGAAATGTATATCAAAACATACACATTTATGTTTGTACACTCAAGAAATGTACATAAAAACTTACACATTTTCATTGTATATACAAGAATTGTACATCAAAACATACACATTTTCATGGTATATACAAGAAATGTACATCAAAACATACACATTTTCATTGTACATTCAAGAAATGTACATCAAAACATACACATTTTCATTGTACACTCAAGAAATATACATCAAAACATACACATTTTCAGTGTACATTCAAGAAATGTACATCAAAACATACTTATTTTCATTGTATATACCAGAAATGTACATCAAAACATACACATTTTCATTGTATATACAAGAAATGTACACCAAAACATACACATTTTCATTGTATATACAAGAAATGTACACCAAAACATACACATTTTCATTGTACATTCAAGAAATGCATATCAAAACATACACATTTTCAGTGTACATTCAAGAAATGTACATCAAAACATACACATTTCCATTGTACACTCAAGAAATGTACATCAAAACTTACACATTTTGTTTGTACACTCAAGAAATGTATATCAAAACATACACATTTATGTTTGTACACTCAAGAAATGTACATAAAAACTTACACATTTTCATTGTATATACAAGAATTGTACATCAAAACATACACATTTTCATTGTATATACAAGAAATGTACATCAAAACATACACATTTTCATTGTACATTCAAGAAATGTACATCAAAACATACACATTTTCATTGTATATACCAGAAATGTACATCAAAACATACACATTTTCATTGTACATTCAAGAAATGTACATCAAAACATACACACTTTGAGTGTACGTTCAAGAAGTATACATCAAAACATACACATTTTCATTGTATATACCAGAAATGTACATCAAAACATACACGTTTTCATTGTATATACCAGAAATGTACATCAAAACATACACATTTTCATTGTACATTCAAGAAATGTACATCAAAACATACACATTTTCATTGCACATTACAGAAATATACATCAAAACATACACAGTTTCAGTGTACATTCAAGAAATGTACATCAAAACATACACATTTTCATTGTATATACCAGAAATGTACATGAAAAAATACACATTTTCATTGTATATACAAGAAATGTACACCAAAACATACACATTTTCATTGTATATACAAGAAATGTACACCAAAACATACACATTTTCATTGTACATTCAAGAAATGTATATCAAAACATAAACATTTTCAGCGTACATTCAAGAAATGTACATCAAAACATACTCATTTTCAGTGTACATTCAAGAAATGTACATCAAAATATACACATTTTCAGTGTACAATCAAGAAATGTACATCTAAGACATACACATTTTGAGTGTACATTCAAGATTTATACGTCAAAACATACACATTTTCATTGTATATACCAGAAATGTACATCAAAACATACACATTTTCATTGTACATTTAAGAAACGTACATCAAAACATACACATTTTCAGTGTACCTTCAAGAAATATACATCAAAACATACACATTTTCAGGGTACATTCAAGAAATATACATCAAAACATACACATTTTCATTGTATATACAAGAAATGGACTTCAAAACATACTTATTTTGAGTGTAAATTCAACAAATATACTTCAAAATATACACATTTTCATTGTACATACCAGAAATGTACATCAAAACATACACATTTTCAGTGTACATTCAAGAAATATACATCAAAACACACATTTTCATTGTATATACCAGAAATGTACATCAAAACATACACATTTTGACTGTACATTCTAGAAATATACATCAAAACATACACATTTTCATTGTATATACCAGAAATGCACATCAAAACATACACATTTTCATTGTACATTCAAGAACTGTACATCAAAACATACACATTTTCAGCGTACATTCAAGAAATGTACATCAAAACATACACATTTTCAGTGTACATTCAAGAAATGTACATCAAAACATACACATTTTCATTGTACATACCTGAAATGTACATCAAAACATACACATTTTCAGTGTACATTCAAGAAATATAAATCAAAACATACACATTTTCATTGTATATACAAGAAATGTACATCAAAACATACACATTTTCATTGTATATACAAGAAATGTACATCAAAACATACACATTTTGAGTGTAAATTCAAGAAGTATACATCAAAACATACACATTTTCATTGTACATACCAGAAATGTACATCAAAACATACACATTTTCAGTGTACATTCAAGAAATATACATCAAAACATACACATTTTCATTGTATATACCAGAAATGTACATCAAAACATACACATTTTCATTGTATATACCAGAAATGTACATCAAAACATACACATTTTGACTGTACATTCTAGAAATATACATCAAAACATACACATTTTCATTGTATATACCAGAAATGCACATCAAAACATACACATTTTCATTGTACATTCAAGAACTGTACATCAAAACATACACATTTTCAGTGTACATTCAAGAAATGTACATCAAAACTGACACATTTTCAGTGTACATTCAAGAAATATACATCAAAACATACACATTTTCAGGATACACTCAAGAAATATACATCAAAACATACACATTTTCATTGTATATACAAGAAATGTACATCAAAACATACACATTTTGAGTGTAAATTCAAGAAATATACATACCAGAAATGTACATCAAAAGATACACATTTTCAGTGTACATTCAACAAATATACATCAAAAAATATACATTTTCATTGTATATACCAGAAATGTACATCAAAACATACACATTTTCATTGTATATACAAGAAATGTACATCAAAACTTACACATTTTCAGTGTACATTCAAGAAATATACATCAAAACATACACATTTTCATTGTACATTCAAGAAATGTACAAAAAACATACACATTTCCATTGTACACTCAAGAAATGTACATCAAAACTTACACATTTTATTTGTACACTCAAGAAATGTATATCAAAACATACACATTTATGTTTGTACACTCAAGAAATGTACATAAAAACTTACACATTTTCATTGTATATACAAGAATTGTACATCAAAACATACACATTTTCATGGTATATACAAGAAATGTACATCAAAACATACACATTTTCATTGTACATTCAAGAAATGTACATCAAAACATACACATTTTCATTGTACACTCAAGAAATATACATCAAAACATACACATTTTCAGTGTACATTCAAGAAATGTACATCAAAACATACTTATTTTCATTGTATATACCAGAAATGTACATCAAAACATACACATTTTCATTGTATATACAAGAAATGTACACCAAAACATACACATTTTCATTGTATATACAAGAAATGTACACAAAAATATACACATTTTCATTGTACATTCAAGAAATGTATATCAAAACATACACATTTTCAGTGTACATTCAAGAAATGTACATCAAAACATACACATTTGCATTGTACATTCTAGAAATGTACATCAAAAGATACTCATTTTCAGTGTACATTCAAGAAATGTACATCAAAATATACACATTTTCAGTGTACAATCAAGAAATGTACATCTAAGACATACACATTTTGAGTGTACATTCAAGAAATATACATCAAAGCATACACATTTTCATTGTATATACCAGAAATGTACATCAAAACATACACATTTTCATTGTACATACAAGAAACGTACATCAAAACATACACATTTTCAGTGTACCTTCAAGAAATATACATCAAAACAAACACATTTTCAGGGTACATTCAATAAATATACATCAAAACATACACATTTTCATTGTATATACAAGAAATGGACATCAAACCATACACATTTTCATTGTACATTCAAGAAATGTACATCAAAACATACACATTTTCATTGTACATTCAAGAAACGTACATCAAAACATACACATTTTCAATGTACCTTCAAGAAATATACATCAAAACATACACATTTTCAGGCTACATTCAAGAAATATACATCAAAACATACACATTTTCATTGTATATACAAGAAATGGACATCAAAACATACACATTTTCATCGTACACTCAAGAAATGTACATCAAAACATACACATTTTCATTGTACATTCAAGAAATGTACATCAAAACATACACATTTTCAGTGTACATTCAAGAAATGTACATCTAAAACATACACATTTTGAGTGTCTATTCAAGAAATATACATCAAAACATACACATTTTCATTGTATATACCAGAAATGTACATCAAAACATACGCATTTTTATTGTACATTCAAGAAATGTACATCAAAACATACACATTTTCAGTGTACATTCAAGAAATATACATCAAAACATACACACTTTCAGGATACATTCAAGAAATATACATCAAAACATACATATTTTCATTGTATATACAAGAAATGTACATCAAAACATACACATTTTGAGTGTAAATTCAAGAAAAAAATCAGAGAATGTCATAAATTAGAGTGTAATTGCTTCAAACAAGCGAATTATCGCGAAACAACACCTGCTCGAATCCGACAAAAACTGTGCCCTGCCGACTCTATTTAGCGTTAGAGATGGTTTGAAACAATTTTTACCAAAATCAGAGAATGTCAAAAATTAGAGTGAGATTGCTTCCAATAAGCGAATTATCGCGAAACAACACCTGCTCGAATAGAACAAAAACTGTGCCTTGCCGTCTCTACTGAATCTCAGAGACGCTTTGAGACAAGTGTTACAAAAATCAGAGAATGTGAGAAATTAGAGTGAAATTGCTTCAAACAAGCGAATTATCGCGAAACAACACCTGCTTGAATCCAAGAAAAACTGTGCCCTGCCGTCTCTACTGAGCCTCAGAGACGCTCTGAGACAAGTGTTACAAAAATTAGAGAATGTCAAAAATTAGAGTGAAATTGCTTCAAACAAGCGAATTATCGCGAAACAACACCTGCTCGAATCCGACAAAAACTGTGCCCTGCCGACTCTATTTAGCGTTAGAGATGGTTTGAAACAAGTGTTATAAAATTCAGAGAATGTCAGATATTAGAGTGAAATTGCTTCAAACAAGCGAATTATCGCGAAACACCTGCTCGAATCCAACAAAAACTGTGCCCTGCCATCCCTACTGAGCTTCAGAGACGCTTTGAGACAAGTGTTACAAAAATAAGAGAATGTCAAAAATTAAGTGAAATTGCTTCAAACAAGCGAATTATTGCGAAACAACACCTGCTCGAATCCGACAAAAACTGTGCCGTGCCCACTCTATTTAGCGTTAGAGATGGTTTGAAACAAGTGTTACAAAAATCAGAGAATGTCAAAAATTAGAGTGAAATTGCTTTAAACAAGCGAATTATTGCGAAACAACACCTGCTCGAATCCAACAATAACTGTGCCCTACCGTCTCTACTGAGGCTCAGAGACGCTTTGAGACAAGTGTTACAAAAATCAGAGAATGTCATAAATTAGAGTGAAATTGCTTCAAACAAGCGAATTATCGCGAAACAACACCTGCTCGAATCCCACAATAACTGTGCCCTGCCGTCTCTACTGAGCCTCAGAGACGCTTTGAGACAAGTGTTACAAAAATCAGAGAATGTCATAAATTAGAGTGAAATGGCTTCAAACAAGCGAATTATCGCGAAACAACACCTGCTCGAATCCGACAAAAACTGTGCCCTGCCGACTCTATTTAGCGTTAGAGATGGTTTGAAACAATTGTTACCAAAATCAGAGAATCTCAAAAATTAGAGTGAGATTGCTTCAAATAAGCGAATTATCGCGAAACAACACCTGCTCGAATCCAACAATAACTGTGCCCTGCCGTCTCTACTGAGCCTCAGAGACGCTTTGAGACAAGTATTACAAAAATCAGAGAATGTCATAAATTAGAGTGAAATGGCTTCAAACAAGCGAATTATCGCGAAACAACACCTGCTCGAATCCGACAAAAACTATGTCCTGCCGACTCTATTTAGCGTTAGAGATGGTTTGAAACAAGTGTTACAAAAATCAGAGAATGTCAAAAATTAGAGTGAAATTGCTTCAAACAAGCGAATTATCGCGAAACAACACCTGCTCGAATCGAACAAAAACTGTGCCCTGCCGTCTCTACTGAGCCTCAGAGACGCTTTGAGACAAGTGTTACAAAAATCAGAGAATGTGAGAAATTAGAGTGAAATTGCTTCAAACAAGCGAATTATCGCGAAACAACACCTGCTCGAATCCAAGAAAAACTGTGCCCTGCCGTCTCTACTGAGCCTCAGAGACGCTCTGAGACAAGTGTTACAAAAATCAGAGAATGTCAAAAATTAGAGTGAAATTGCTTCAAACAAGCGAATTATTGCGAAACAACACCTGCTCGAATCCGACAAAAACTGTGCCGTGCCCACTCTATTTAGCGTTAGAGATGGTTTGAAACAAGTGTTACAAAAATCAGAGAATGTCAAAAATTAGAGTGAAATTGCTTCAAACAAGCGAATTATTGCGAAACAACACCTGCTCGAATCCAACAATAACTGTGCCCTACCGTCTCTACTGAGGCTCAGAGACGTTTTGAGACAAGTGTTACAAAAATCAGAGAACGTCATAAATTAGAGTGAAATTGCTTCAAACAAGCGAATTATCGCGAAACAACACCTGCTCGAATCCCACAATAACTGTGCCCTGCCGTCTCTACTGAGCCTCAGAGACGCTTTGAGACAAGTGTTACAAAAATCAGAGAATGTCATAAATTAGAGTGAAATGGCTTCAAACAAGCGAATTATCGCGAAACAACACCTGCTCGAATCCGACAAAAACTGTGCCCTGCCGACTCTATTTAGCGTTAGAGATGGTTTGAAACAATTGTTACCAAAATCAGAGAATCTCAAAAATTAGAGTGAGATTGCTTCAAATAAGCGAATTATCGCGAAACAACACCTGCTCGAATCCAACAATAACTGTGCCCTGCCGTCTCTACTGAGCCTCAGAGACGCTTTGAGACAAGTATTACAAAAATCAGAGAATGTCATAAATTAGAGTGAAATGGCTTCAAACAAGCGAATTATCGCGAAACAACACCTGCTCGAATCCGACAAAAACTATGTCCTGCCGACTCTATTTAGCGTTAGAGATGGTTTGAAACAAGTGTTACAAAAATCAGAGAATGTCAAAAATTAGAGTGAAATTGCTTCAAACAAGCGAATTATCGCGAAACAACACCTGCTCGAATCCAACAATAACTGTGCCCTGCCGTCTCTACTGAGCCTCAGAGACGCTTTGAGACAAGTGTTACAAAAATCAGAGAATGTCATAAATTAGAGTGAAATGGCTTCAAACAAGCGAATTATCGCGAAACAACACCTGCTCGAATCCAACAAAAACTGTGCCCTGCCGTCTCTACTGAGCCTCAGAGACGCTCTGAGACAAGTGTTACAAAAATCAGAGAATGTCAAAAATTAGAGTGAAATTGCTTCAAACAAGCGAATTATCGCGAAACAACACCTGCTCGAATCCCACAATAACTGTGCCCTGCCGTCTCTACTGAGCCTCAGAGACGCTTTGAGACAAGTGTTACAAAAATCAGAGAATGTCATAAATTAGAGTGAAATTGCTTCAAACAAGCGAATTATCGCTAAACAACACCTGCTCGAATCCAACAAAAACTGTGCCCTGCCGTCTCTACTGAGGCTCAGAGACGCTTTGAGACAAGTGTTACAAAAATCAGAGAATGTCATAAATTAGAGTGAAATTGCTTCAAACAAGCGAATTATCGCGAAACAACACCTGCTCGAATCCAACAATAACTGTGCCCTGCCGTCTCTACTGAGCCTCAGAGACGCTTTGAGACAAGTGTTACAAAAATCAGAGAATGTCATAAATTAGAGTGAAATGGCTTCAAACAAGCGAATTATCGCGAAACAACAACTGCTCGAATCCGACAAAAACTGTGCCCTGCCGACTCTATTTAGCGTTAGAGATGGTTTGAAACAATTTTTACCAAAATCAGAGAATGTCAAAAATTAGAGTGAGATTGCTTCCAATAAGCGAATTATCGCGAAACAACACCTGCTCGAATAGAACAAAAACTGTGCCCTGCCGTCTCTACTGAGCCTCAGAGACGCTTTGAGACAAGTGTTACAAAAATCAGAGAATGTGAGAAATTAGAGTGAAATTGCTTCAAACAAGCGAATTATCGCGAAACAACACCTGCTCGAATCCGACAAAAACTATGTCCTGCCGACTCTATTTAGCGTTAGAGATGGTTTGAAACAAGTGTTACAAAAATCAGAGAATGTCAAAAATTAGAGTGAAATTGCTTCAAACAAGCGAATTATCGCGAAACAACACTTGCTCGAATCCGACAAAAACTGTGCCCTGCCGACTTTATTTAGCGTTAGAGATGGTTTGAAACAAGTGTTACAAAAATCAGAGAATGTCAAAAATTAGAGTGAAATTGCTTCAAACAAGCGAATTATCGCGAAACAACACCTGCTCGAATCCAACAATAACTGTGCTCTACCGTCTCTACTGAGGCTCAGAGACGCTTTGAGACAAGTGTTACAAAAATCAGAGAATGTCGGATATTAGAGTGAAATAGCTTCAAACAAGCGAATTATCGCGAAACAACACCTGCTCGAATCCAACAATAACTGTGCTCTACCGTCTCTACTGAGGCTCAGAGACGCTTTGAAACAAGTGTTACAAAATTCAGAGAATGTCAGATATTAGAGTGAAATTGCTTCAAACAAGCGAATTATCGCGAAACACCTGCTCGAATCCAACAAAAACTGTGCCCTGCCGTCTCTACTGAGCTTCAGAGACGCTTTGAGACAAGTGTTACAAAAATCAGAGAATGTCAAAAATTAGAGTGAAATTGCTTCAAACAAGCGAATTATTGCGAAACAACACCTGCTCGAATCCGACAAAAACTGTGCCGTGCCCACTCTATTTAGCGTTAGAGATGGTTTGAAACAAGTGTTACAAAAATCAGAGAATGTCAAAAATTAGAGTGAAATTGCTTCAAACAAGCGAATTATTGCGAAACAACACCTGCTCGAATCCAACAATAACTGTGCCCTACCGTCTCTACTGAGGCTCAGAGACGCTTTGAGACAAGTGTTACAAAAATCAGAGAATGTCATAAATTAGAGTGAAATTGCTTCAAACAAGCGAATTATCGCGAAACAACACCTGCTCGAATCCCACAATAACTGTGCCCTGCCGTCTCTACTGCGCCTCAGAGACGCTTTGAGACAAGTGTTACAAAAATCAGAGAATGTCATAAATTAGAGTGAAATGGCTTCAAACAAGCGAATTATCGCGAAACAACACCTGCTCGAATCCGACAAAAACTGTGCCCTGCCGACTCTATTTAGCGTT
Organism: Tenodera sinensis; assembly: GCA_030765045.1. Classification (NCBI taxonomy): domain Eukaryota; kingdom Metazoa; phylum Arthropoda; class Insecta; order Mantodea; family Mantidae; genus Tenodera; species Tenodera sinensis. The sequence goes on along the minus strand of CM060970.1, from coordinate 107,952,988 downwards.
AGAGATGGTTTGAAACAATTGTTACCAAAATCAGAGAATGTCAAAAATTAGAGTGAGATTGCTTCCAATAAGCGAATTATCGCGAAACAACACCTGCTCGAATCCAACAAAAACTGTGCCCTGCCGTCTCTACTGAGCCTCAGAGACGCTTTGAGACAAGTGTTACAGAAATCATAGAATGTGAGAAATTAGAGTGAAATTGCTTCAAACAAGCGAATTATCGCGAAACAACACCTGCTCGAATCCAACAAAAACTGTGCCCTGCAGTCTCTACTGAGCCTCAGAGACGCTTTGAGACAAGTGTTACAAAAATCAGAGAATGTCAAAAATTAGAGTGAAATTGCTTCAAACAAGCGAATTATCGCGAAACAACACCTGCTCGAATCCGACAAAAACTATGTCCTCCCGACTCTATTTAGCGTTAGAGATGGTTTGAAACAAGTGTTACAAAAATCAGAGAATGTCATAAATTAGAGTGAAATGGCTTCAAACAAGCGAATTATCGCGAAACAACACCTGCTCGAATCCAACAAAAACTGTGCCCTGCCGTCTCTACTGAGGCTCAGAGACGCTTTGAGACAAGTGTTACAAAAATCAGAGAATGTCATAAATTAGAGTGAAATTGCTTCAAACAAGCGAATTATCGCGAAACAACACCTGCTCGAATCCAACAATAACTGTGCCCTGCTGTCTCTACTGAGCCTCAGAGACGCTTTGAGACAAGTGTTACAAAAATCAGAGAATGTCATAAATTAGAGTGAAATGGCTTCAAACAAGCGAATTATCGCGAAACAACAACTGCTCGAATCCGACAAAAACTGTGCCCTGCCGACTCTATTTAGCGTTAGAGATGGTTTGAAACAATTTTTACCAAAATCAGAGAATGTCAAAAATTAGAGTGAAATTGCTTCAAACAAGCGAATTATCGCGAAACAACACCTGCTCGAATCGAACAAAAACTGTGCCCTGCCGTCTCTACTGAGCCTCAGAGACGCTTTGAGACAAGTGTTACAAAAATCAGAGAATGTGAGAAATTAGAGTGAAATTGCTTCAAACAAGCGAATTATCGCGAAACAACACCTGCTCGAATCCAAGAAAAACTGTGCCCTGCCGTCTCTACTGAGCCTCAGAGACGCTCTGAGACAAGTGTTACAAAAATCAGAGAATGTCAAAAATTAGAGTGAAATTGCTTCAAACAAGCGAATTATCGCGAAACAACACCTGCTCGAATCCGACAAAAACTGTGCCCTGCCCACTCTATTTAGGGTTAGAGATGGTTTGAAACAAGTGTTACAAAAATCAGAGAATGTCAAAAATTAGAGTGAAATTGCTTCAAACAAGCGAATTATCGCGAAACAACACCTGCTCGAATCCAACAATAACTGTGCTCTACCGTCTCTACTGAGGCTCAGAGACGCTTTGAGACAAGTGTTACAAAAATCAGAGAATGTCAGATATTAGAGTGAAATAGCTTCAAACAAGCGAATTATCGCGAAACAACACCTGCTCGAATCCAACAATAACTGTGCTCTACCGTCTCTACTGAGGCTCAGAGACGCTTTGAAACAAGTGTTACAAAATTCAGAGAATGTCAGATATTAGAGTGAAATTGCTTCAAACAAGCGAATTATCGCGAAACACCTGCTCGAATCCAACAAAAACTGTGCCCTGCCGTCTCTACTGAGCTTCAGAGAGGCTTTGAGACAAGTGTTACAAAAATCAGAGAATGTCAAAAATTAGAGTGAAATTGCTTCAAACAAGCGAATTATTGCGAAACAACACCTGCTCGAATCCAACAATAACTGTGCCCTACCGTCTCTACTGAGGCTCAGAGACGCTTTGAGACAAGTGTTACAAAAATCAGAGAATGTCATAAATTAGAGTGAAATTGCTTCAAACAAGCGAATTATCGCGAAACAACACCTGCTCGAATCCCACAATAACTGTGCCCTGCCGTCTCTACTGAGCCTCAGAGACGCTTTGAGACAAGTGTTACAAAAATCAGAGAATGTAATAAATTAGAGTGAAATGGCTTCAAACAAGCGAATTATCGCGAAACAACACCTGCTCGAATCCGACAAAAACTGTGCCCTGCCGACTCTATTTAGCGTTAGAGATGGTTTGAAACAATTGTTACCAAAATCAGAGAATCTCAAAAATTAGAGTGAGATTGCTTCAAATAAGCGAATTATCGCGAAACAACACCTGCTCGAATCCAACAATAACTGTGCCCTGCCGTCTCTACTGAGCCTCAGAGACGCTTTGAGACAAGTATTACAAAAATCAGAGAATGTCATAAATTAGAGTGAAATGGCTTCAAACAAGCGAATTATCGCGAAACAACACCTGCTCGAATCCGACAAAAACTATGTCCTGCCGACTCTATTTAGCGTTAGAGATGGTTTGAAACAAGTGTTACAAAAATCAGAGAATGTCAAAAATTAGAGTGAAATTACTTCAAACAAGCGAATTATCGCGAAACAACACCTGCTCGAATCTAACAATAACTGTGCCCTGCCGTCTCTACTGAGCCTCAGAGACGCTTTGAGACAAGTGTTACAAAAATCAGAGAATGTCATAAATTAGAGTGAAATGGCTTCAAACAAGCGAATTATCGCGAAACAACACCTGCTCGAATCCAACAAAAACTGTGCCCTGCCGTCTCTACTGAGCCTCAGAGACGCTCTGAGACAAGTGTTACAAAAATCAGAGAATGTCAAAAATTAGAGTGAAATTGCTTCAAACAAGCGAATTATCGCGAAACAACACCTGCTCGAATCCGACAAAAACTATGTCCTGCCGACTCTATTTAGCGTTAGAGATGGTTTGAAACAAGTGTTACAAAAATCAGAGAATGTCAAAAATTAGAGTGAAATTGCTTCAAACAAGCGAATTATCGCGAAACAACACCTGCTCGAATCCAACAATAACTGTGCCGTCTCTACTGAGCCTCAGAGACGCTTTGAGACAAGTGTTACAAAAATCAGAGAATGTCATAAATTAGAGTGAAATGGCTTCAAACAAGCGAATTATCGCGAAACAACACCTGCTCGAATCCAACAAAAACTGTGCCCTGCCGTCTCTACTGAGGCTCAGAGACGCTTTGAGACAAGTGTTACAAAAATCAGAGAATGTCATAAATTAGAGTGAAATTGCTTCAAACAAGCGAATTATCGCGAAACAACACCTGCTCGAATCCAACAATAACTGTGCCCTGCCGTCTCTACTGAGCCTCAGAGACGCTTTGAGACAAGTGTTACAAAAATCAGAGAATGTCATAAATTAGAGTGAAATGGCTTCAAACAAGCGAATTATCTCGAAACAACAACTGCTCGAATCCGACAAAAACTGTGCCCTGCCGACTCTATTTAGCGTTAGAGATGGTTTCAAACAATTTTTACAGAAATCAGAGAATGTCAAAAATTAGAGTGAGATTGCTTCCAATAAGCGAATTATCGCGAAACAACACCTGCTCGAATCGAACAAAAACTGTGCCCTGCCGTCTCTACTGAGTCTCAGAGACGCTTTGAGACAAGTGTTACAAAAATCAGAGAATGTGAGAAATTAGAGTGAAATTGCTTCAAACAAGCGAATTATCGCGAAACAACACCTTCTCGAATCCAAGAAAAACTGTGCCCTGCCGTCTCTACTGAGCCTCAGAGACGCTCTGAGACAAGTGTTACAAAAATCAGAGAATGTCAAAATTTAGAGTGAAATTGCTTCAAACAAGCGAATTATCGCGAAACAACACCTGCTCGAATCCGACAAAAACTGTGCCCTGCCGACTCTATTTAGCGTTAGAGATGGTTTGAAACAAGTGTTACAAAAATCAGAGAATGTCAAAAATTAGAGTGAAATTGCTTCAAACAAGCGAATTATCGCGAAACAACACCTGCTCGAATCCAACAATAACTGTGCTCTACCGTCTCTACTGAGGCTCAGAGACGCTTTGAGACAAGTGTTACAAAAATCAGAGAATGTCAGATATTAGAGTGAAATAGCTTCAAACAAGCGAATTATCGCGAAACAACACCTGCTCGAATCCAACAATAACTGTGCTCTACCGTCTCTACTGAGGCTCAGAGACGCTTTGAAACAAGTGTTACAAAATTCAGAGAATTTCAGATATTAGAGTGAAATTGCTTCAAACAAGCGAATTATCGCGAAACACCTGCTCGAATCCAACAAAAACTGTGCCCTGCCGTCTCTACTGAGCTTCAGAGACGCTTTGAGACAAGTGTTACAAAAATCAGAGAATGTCAAAAATTAGAGTGAAATTGCTTCAAACAAGCGAATTATTGCGAAACAACACCTGCTCGAATCCGACAAAAACTGTGCCGTGCCCACTCTATTTAGCGTTAGAGATGGTTTGAAACAAGTGTTACAAAAATCAGAGAATGTCAAAAATTAGAGTGAAATTGCTTCAAACAAGCGAATTATTGCGAAACAACACCTGCTCGAATCCAACAATAACTGTGCCCTACCGTCTCTACTGAGGCTCAGAGACGCTTTGAGACAAGTGTTACAAAAATCAGAGAATGTCATAAATTAGAGTGAAATTGCTTCAAACAAGCGAATTATCGCGAAACAACACCTACTCGAATCCCACAATAACTGTGCCCTGCCGTCTCTACTGCGCCTCAGAGACGCTTTGAGACAAGTGTTACAAAAATCAGAGAATGTCATAAATTAGAGTGAAATGGCTTCAAACAAGCGAATTATCGCGAAACAACACCTGCTCGAATCCGACAAAAACTGTGCCCTGCCGTCTCTACTGAGCCTCAGAGACGCTCTGAGACAAGTGTTACAAAAATCAGAGAATGTCAAAAATTAGAGTGAAATTGCTTCAAACAAGCGAATTATCGCGAAACAACACCTGCTCGAATCCGACAAAAACTGTGCCCTGCCGACTCTATTTAGCGTTAGAGATGGTTTGAAACAAGTGTTACAAAAATCAGAGAATGTCAAAAATTAGAGTGAAATTGCTTCAAACAAGCGAATTATCGCGAAACAACACCTGCTCGAATCCAACAATAACTGTGCTCTACCGTTTCTACTGAGCCTCAGAGACGCTTTGAGACAAGTGTTACAAAAATCAGAGAATGTCAGATATTAGAGTGAAATTGCTTCAAACAAGCGAATTATCGCGAAACAACACCTGCTCGAATCCAACAATAACTGTGCTCTACCGTCTCTACTGAGGCTCAGAGACGCTTTGAGACAAGTGTTACAAAATTCAGAGAATGTCAGATATTAGAGTGAAATTGCTTCAAACAAGCGAATTATCGCGAAACACCTGCTCGAATCCAACAAAAACTGTGCCCTGCCGTCTCTACTGAGCTTCAGAGACGCTTTGAGACAAGTGTTACAAAAATCAGAGAATGTCAAAAATTAGAGTGAAATTGCTTCAAACAAGCGAATTATTGCGAAACAACACCTGCTCGAATCCGACAAAAACTGTGCCGTGCCCACTCTATTTAGCGTTAGAGATGGTTTGAAACAAGTGTTACCAAAATCAGAGAATGTCAAAAATTAGAGTGAAATTGCTTCAAACAAGCGAATTATTGCGAAACAGCACCTGCTCGAATCCAACAATAACTGTGCCCTACCGTCTCTACTGAGGCTCAGAGACGCTTTGACACAAGTGTTACAAAAATCAGAGAATGTCATAAATTAGAGTGAAATTGCTTCAAACAAGCGAATTATCGCGAAACAATACCTGCTCGAATCCCACAATAACTGTGCCCTGCCGTCTCTACTGAGCCTCAGAGACGCTTTGAGACAAGTGTTACAAAAATCAGAGAATGTCATAAATTAGAGTGAAATGGCTTCAAACAAGCGAATTATCGCGAAACAACACCTGCTCGAATCCGACAAAAACTGTGCCCTGCCGACTCTATTTAGCGTTAGAGATGGTTTGAAACAATTGTTACCAAAATCAGAGAATCTCAAAAATTAGAGTGAGATTGCTTCAAATAAGCGAATTATCGCGAAACAACACCTGCTCGAATCCAAGAAAAACTGTGCCCTGCCGTCTCTACTGAGCCTCAGAGACGCTCTGAGACAAGTGTTACAAAAATCAGAGAATGTCAAAAATTAGAGTGAAATTGCTTCAAACAAGCGAATTATCGCGAAACAACACCTGCTCAAATCCGACGAAAACTGTGCCCTGCCGACTCTATTTAGCGTTAGAGATGGTTTGAAACAAGTGTTACAAAAATCAGAGAATGTCAAAAATTAGAGTGAAATTGCTTCAAACAAGCGAATTATCGCGAAACAACACCTGCTCGAATCCAACAATAACTGTGCTCTACCGTCTCTACTGAGGCTCAGAGACGCTTTGAGACAAGTGTTACAAAAATCAGAGAATGTCAGATATTAGAGTGAAATTGCTTCAAACAAGCGAATTATCGCGAAACAACACCTGCTCGAATCCAACATTAACTGTGCTCTACCGTCTCTACTGAGGCTCAGAGACGCTTTGAGACAAGTGTTACAAAATTCAGAGAATGTCAGATATTAGAGTGAAATTGCTTCAAACAAGCGAATTATCGCGAAACACCTGCTCGAATCCAACAAAAACTGTGCCCTGCCGTCTCTACTGAGCTTCAGAGACGCTTTGAGACAAGTGTTACAAAAATCAGAGAATGTCAAAAATTAGAGTGAAATTGCTTCAAACAAGCGAATTATTGCGAAACAACACCTGCTCGAATCCGACAAAAACTGTGCCCTGCCGACTCTATTTAGCGTTAGAGATGGTTTGAAACAAGTGTTACAAAAATCAGAGAATGTCAAAAATTAGAGTGAAATTGCTTCAAACAAACGAATTATCGCGAAACAACACCTGCTCGAATCCAACAATAACTGTGCTCTACCGTCTCTACTGAGGCTCAGAGACGCTTTGAGACAAGTGTTACAAAAATCAGAGAATGTCAGATATTAGAGTGAAATTGCTTCAAACAAGCGAATTATCGCGAAACAACACCTGCTCGAATCCAACAATAACTGTGCTCTACCGTCTCTACTGAGGCTCAGAGACGCTTTGAGACAAGTGTTACAAAAATCAGAGAATGTCAAAAATTAGAGTGAAATTGCTTCAAACAAGCGAATTATTGCGAAACAACACCTGCTCGAATCCGACAAAAACTGTGCCGTGCCCACTCTATTTAGCGTTAGAGATGGTTTGAAACAAGTGTTACAAAAATCAGAGAATGTCAAAAATTAGAGTGAAATTGCTTCAAACAAGCGAATTATTGCGAAACAACACCTGCTCGAATCCAACACTAACTGTGCCCTACCGTCTCTACTGAGGCTCAGAGACGCTTTGAGACAAGTGTTACAAAAATCAGAGAATGTCATAAATTAGAGTGAAATTGCTTCAAACAAGCGAATTATCGCCAAACAACACCTGCTCGAATCCCACAATAACTGTGCCCTGCCGTCTCTACTGCGCCTCAGAGACGCTTTGAGACAAGTGTTACAAAAATCAGAGAATGTCATAAATTAGAGTGAAATGGCTTCAAACAAGCGAATTATCGCGAAACAACACCTGCTCGAATCCGACAAAAACTGTGCCCTGCCGACTCTATTTAGCATTAGAGATGGTTTGAAACAATTGTTACCAAATCAGAGAATCTCAAAAATTAGAGTGAGATTGCTTCAAATAAGCGAATTATCGCGAACCAACACCTGCTCGAATCCAACAATAACTGTGCCCTGCCGTCTCTACTGAGCCTCAGAGACGCTTTGAGACAAGTGTTACAAAAATCAGAGAATGTCATAAATTAGAGTGAAATGGCTTCAAACAAGCGAATTATCGCGAAACAACACCTGCTCGAATCCGAAAAAAACTGTACCCTGCCGACTCTATTTAGCGTTAGAGATGGTTTGAAACAATTGTTACCAAAATCAGAGAATGTCAAAAATTAGAGTGAGATTGCTTCCAATAAGCGAATTATCGCGAAACAACACCTGCTCGAATCCAACAAAAACTGTGCCCTGCCGTCTCTACTGAGCCTCAGAGACGCTTTGAGACAAGTGTTACAAAAATCATAGAATGTGAGAAATTAGAGTGAAATATGCTTCAAACAAGCGAATTATCGGGAAACAACATCTGCTCGAATCCAACAAAAACTGTGCCCTGCCGTCTCTACTGAACCTCAGAGACGCTCTGAGACAAGTGTTACAAAAATCAGAGAATGTCAAAAATTAGAGTGAAATTGCTTCAAACAAGCGAATTATCGCGAAACAACACCTGCTCGAATCCGACAAAAACTATGTCCTGCCGACTCTATTTAGCGTTAGAGATGGTTTGAAACAAGTGTTACAAAAATCAGAGAATGTCAAAAATTAGAGTGAAATTGCTTCAAACAAGCGAATTATCGCGAAACAACACCTGCTCGAATCCAACAATAACTGTGCCCTGCCGTCTCTACTGAGCCTCAGAGACGCTTTGAGACAAGTGTTACAAAAATCAGAGAATTTTATAAATTAGAGTGAAATGGCTTCAAACAAGCGAATTATCGCGAAACAACACCTGCTCGAATCCGACAATAACTGTGCCCTACCGTCTCTACTGAGGCTCAGAGACGCTTTGAGACAAGTGTTACACAAATCAGAGAATGTCATAAATTAGAGTGAAATTGCTTCAAACAAGCGAATTATCGCGAAACAACACCTGCTCGAATCCAACAAAAACTGTGTCCTGCCGTCTCTACTGAGGCTCAGAGACGCTTTGAGACAAGTGTTACAAAAATCAGAGAATGTCATAAATTAGAGTGAAATGGCTTCAAACAAGCGAATCATCGCAAAACAACACCTGCTCGAATCCAACAATAACTGTGACCTGCCGTCTCTACTGAGCCTCAGAGACGCTTTGAGACAAGTGTTACAAAAATCAGAGAATGTCATAAATTAGAGTGAAATGGCTTCAAACAAGCGAATTATCGCGAAACAACACCTGCTCGAATCCGACAAAAACTGTGCCCTGCCGACTCTATTTAGCGTTAGAGATAGTTTGAAACAATTGTTACCAAAATCAGAGAATGTCAAAAATTAGAGTGAGATTGCTTCCAATAAGCGAATTATCGCGAAACAACACCTGCTCGAATCCAACAAAAACTGTGCCCTGGCGTGTCTACTGAGCCTCAGAGACGCTTTGAGACAAGTGTTACAAAAATCAGAGAATGTGAGAAATTAGAGTGAAATTGCTTCAAACAAGCGAATTATCGCGAAACAGCACCTGCTCGAATCCAACAAAAACTGTGCCCTGCCGTCTCTACTCAGCCTCAGAGACGCTCTGAGACAAGTGTTACAAAAATCAGAGAATGTCAAAAATTAGAGAGAAATTGCTTCAAACAAGCGAATTATCGCGAAACAACACCTGCTCGAATCCGACAAAAACTGTGCCCTGCCGACTCTATTTAGCGTTAGAGATGGTTTGAAACAATTGTTACCAAAATCAGAGAATCTCAAAAATTAGAGTGAGATTGCTTCAAATAAGCGAATTATCGCGAAACAACACCTGCTCGAATCCAACAAAAACTGTGCCCTGCCGTCTCTACTGAGCCTCAGAGACGCTCTGAGACAAGTGTTACAAAAATCAGAGAATGTCAAAAATTAGTGTGAAATTGCTTCAAACAAGCGAATTATCGCGAAACAACACCTGCTCGAATCCGACAAAAACTGTGCCCTGCCGACTCTATTTAGCGTTGGAGATGGTTTGAAACAAGTGTTATAAAAATCAGAGAATGTCAAAAATTAGAGTGAAATTGCTTCAAACAAGCGAATTATCGCGAAACAACACCTGCTCGAATCCAACAATAACTGTGCTCTGCCGTCTCTACTGAGGCTCAGAGACGCTTTGAGACAAGTGTTACAAAAATCAGAGAATGTCAGATATTAGAGTGAAATTGTTTCAAACAAGCGAATTATCGCGAAACAACACCTGCTCGAATCCTACAATAACTGTGCTCTACCGTCTCTACTGAGGCTCAGAGACGCTTTGAGACAAGTGTTACAAAATTCAGAGAATGTCAAAAATTAGAGTGAAATTGCTTCAAACAAGCGAATTATCGCGAAACAACACCTGCTCGAATCCGACAAAAACTATGTCCTGCCGACCCTATTTAGCGTTAGAGATGGTTTGAAACAAGTGTTACAAAAATCAGAGAATGTCAAAAATTAGAGTGAAATTGCTTCAAACAAGCGAATTATCGCGAAACATCACCTGCTCGAATCCAACAATAACTGTGCCCTGCCGCCTCTACTGAGCCTCAGAGACGCTTTGAGACAAGTGTTACAAAAATCAGAGAATGTCATAAATTAGAGTGAAATGGCTTCAAACAAGCGAATTATCGCGAAACAACACCTGCTCGAATCCGACAAAAACTGTACCCTGCCGACTCTATTTAGCGTTAGAGATGGTTTGAAACAATTGTTACCAAAATCAGAGAATGTCAAAAATTAGAGTGAGATTGCTTCCAATAAGCGAATTATCGCGAAACAACACCTGCTCGATTCCAACAAAAGCTGTGCCCTGCCGTCTCTACTGAGCCTCAGAGACGCTTTGAGACAAGTGTTACAAAAATCATAGAATGTGAGAAATTAGAGTGAAATATGCTTCAAACAAGCGAATTATCGCGAAACAACACCTGCTCGAATCCAACAAAAACTGTGCCCTGCCGTCTCTAATGAGCCTCAGAGACGCTCTGAGACAAGTGTTACAAAAAACAGAGAATGTCAAAAATTAGAGTGAAATTGCTTCAAACAAGCGAATTATCGCGAAACAACACCTGCTCGAATCCGACAAAAACTATGTCCTGCCGACTCTATTTAGCGTTAGAGATGGTTTGAAACAAGTGTTACAAAAATCAGAGAATGTCAAAAATTAGAGTGAAATTGCTTCAAACAAGCGAATTATTGCGAAACAACACCTGCTCGAAACCAACAATAACTGTGCCCTGCCGTCTCTACTGAGCCTCAGAGACGCTTTGAGACAAGTGTTACAAAAGTCAGAGAATTTTATAAATTAGAGTGAAATGGCTTCAAACAAGCGAATTATCGCGAAACAACACCTGCTCGAATCCAACATAAACTGTGCCCTGCCGTCTCTACTGAGGCTCAGAGACGCTTTGAGACAAGTGTTACAAAAATCAGAGAATGTCATAAATTAGTGTGAAATTGCTTCAAACAAGCGAATTATCGCGAAACAACACCTGCTCGAATCCAACAATAACTGTGCCCTGCCGTCTCTACTGAGCCTCAGAGACGCTTTGAGACAAGTGTTACAAAAATCAGAGAATGTCATAAATTAGAGTGAAATGGCTTCAAACAAGCGAATTATCGCGAAACAACACCTGCTCGAATCCGACAAAAACTGTGCCCTGCCGACTCTATTTAGCGTTAGAGATGGTTTGAAACAATTGTTACCAAAATCAGAGAATGTCAAAAATTAGAGTGAGATTGCTTCCAATAAGCGAATTATCGCGAAACAACACCTGCTCGAATCCAACAAAAACTGTGCCCTGGCGTCTCTACTGAGCCTCAGAGACGCTTTGAGACAAGTGTTACAAGAATCAGAGAATGTGAGAAATTAGAGTGAAATTGCTTCAAACAAGCGAATTATCGCGAAACAGCACCTGCTCGAATCCAACAAAAACTGTGCCCTGCCGTCTCTACTCAGCCTCAGAGACGCTCTGAGACAAGTGTTACAAAAATCAGAGAATGTCAAAAATTAGAGAGAAATTGCTTCAAACAAGCGAATTATCGCGAAACAACACCTGCTCGAATCCGACAAAAACTGTGCCCTGCCAACTCTATTTAGCGTTAGAGATGGTTTGAAACAATTGTTACCAAAATCAGAGAATCTCAAAAATTAGAGTGAGATTGCTTCAAATAAGCGAATTATCGCGAAACAGCACCTGCTCGAATCCAACAAAAACTGTGCCCTGCCGTCTCTACTGAGCCTCAGAGACGCTCTGAGACAAGTGTTACAAAAATCAGAGAATGTCAAAAATTAGAGTGAAATTGCTTCAAACAAGCGAATTATCGCGAAACAACACCTGCTCGAATCCGACAAAAACTGTGCCCTGCCGACTCTATTTAGCGTTGGAGATGGTTTGAAACAAGTGTTATAAAAATCAGAGAATGCCAAAAATTAGAGTGAAATTGCTTCAAACAAGCGAATTATCGCGAAACAACACCTGCTCGAATCCAACAATAACTGTGCCCTGCCGTCTCTACTGAGCCTCAGAGACGCTTTGAGACAAGTGTTACAAAAATCAGAGAATGTCATAAATTAGAGTGAAATGGCTTCAAACAAGCGAATTATCGCGAAACAACACCTGCTCGAATCCGAAAAAAACTGTACCCTGCCGACTCTATTTAGCGTTAGAGATGGTTTGAAACAATTGTTACCAAAATCAGAGAATGTCAAAAATTAGAGTGAGATTGCTTCCAATAAGCGAATTATCGCGAAACAACACCTGCTCGAATCCAACAAAAACTGTGCCCTGCCGTCTCTACTGAGCCTCAGAGACGCTTTGAGACAAGTGTTACAAAAATCATAGAATGTGAGAAATTAGAGTGAAATATGCTTCAAACAAGCGAATTATCGGGAAACAACATCTGCTCGAATCCAACAAAAACTGTGCCCTGCCGTCTCTACTGAGCCTCAGAGACGCTCTGAGACAAGTGTTACAAAAATCAGAGAATGTCAAAAATTAGAGTGAAATTGCTTCAAACAAGCGAATTATCGCGAAACAACACCTGCTCGAATCCGACTAAAACTATGTCCTGCCGACTCTATTTAGCGTTAGAGATGGTTTGAAACAAGTGTTACAAAAATCAGAGAATGTCAAAAATTAGAGTGAAATTGCTTCAAACAAGCGAATTATCGCGAAACAACACCTGCTCGAATCCAACAATAACTGTGCCCTGCCGTCTCTACTGAGCCTCAGAGACGCTTTGAGACAAGTGTTAAAAAAATCAGAGAATTTTATAAATTAGAGTGAAATGGCTTCAAACAAGCGAATTATCGCGAAACAACACCTGCTCGAATCCGACAATAACTGTGCCCTACCGTCTCTACTGAGGCTCAGAGACGCTTTGAGACAAGTGTTACACAAATCAGAGAATGTCATAAATTAGAGTGAAATTGCTTCAAACAAGCGAATTATCGCGAAACAACACCTGCTCGAATCCAACAAAAACTGTGCCCTGCCGTCTCTACTGAGGCTCAGAGACGCTTTGAGACAAGTGTTACAAAAATCAGAGAATGTCATAAATTAGAGTGAAATTGCTTCAAACAAGCGAATTATCGCAAAACAACACCTGCTCGAATCCAACAATAACTGTGACCTGCCGTCTCTACTGAGCCTCAGAGACGCTTTGAGACAAGTGTTACAAAAATCAGAGAATGTCATAAATTAGAGTGAAATGGCTTCAAACAAGCGAATTATCGCGAAACAACACCTGCTCGAATCCGACAAAAACTGTGCCCTGCCGACTCTATTTAGCGTTAGAGATGGTTTGAAACAATTGTTACCAAAATCAGAGAATGTCAAAAATTAGAGTGAGATTGCTTCCAATAAGCGTATTATCGCGAAACAACACCTGCTCGAATCCAACAAAAACTGTGCCCTGGCGTGTCTACTGAGCCTCAGAGACGCTTTGAGACAAGTGTTAAAAAAATCAGAGAATGTGAGAAATTAGAGTGAAATTGCTTCAAACAAGCGAATTATCGCGAAACAGCACCTGCTCGAATCCAACAAAAACTGTGCCCTGCCGTCTCTACTCAGCCTCAGAGACGCTCTGAGACAAGTGTTACAAAAATCAGAGAATGTCAAAAATTAGAGAAATTGCTTCAAACAAGCGAATTATCGCGAAACAACACCTGCTCGAATCCGACAAAAACTGTGCCCTGCCGACTCTATTTAGCGTTAGAGATGGTTTGAAACAATTGTTACCAAAATCAGAGAATCTCAAAAATTAGAGTGAGATTGCTTCAAATAAGCGAATTATCGCGAAACAACACCTGCTCGAATCCAACAAAAACTGTGCCCTGCCGTCTCTACTGAGCCTCAGAGACGCTCTGAGACAAGTGTTACAAAAATCAGAGAATGTCAAAAATTAGAGTGAAATTGCTTCAAACAAGCGAATTATCGCGAAACAACACCTGCTCGAATCCGACAAAAACTGTGCCCTGCCGACTCTATTTAGCGTTGGAGATGGTTTGAAACAAGTGTTATAAAAATCAGAGAATGTCAAAAATTAGAGTGAAATTGCTTCAAACAAGCGAATTATCGCGAAACAACACCTGCTCGAATCCTACAATAACTGTGCTCTACCGTCTCTACTGAGGCTCAGAGACGCTTTGAGACAAGTGTTACAAAAATCAGAGAATGTCAGATATTAGAGTGAAATTGCTTCAAACAAGCGAATTATCGCGAAACAACACCTGCTCGAATCCTACAATAACTGTGCTCTACCGTCTCTACTGAGGCTCAGAGACGCTTTGAGACAAGTGTTACAAAATTCAGAGAATGTCAAAAATTAGAGTGAAATTGCTTCAAACAAGCGAATTATCGCGAAACAACACCTGCTCGAATCCGACAAAAACTATGTCCTGCCGACTCTATTTAGCGTTAGAGATGGTTTGAAACAAGTGTTACAAAAATCAGAGAATGTCAAAAATTAGAGTGAAATTGCTTCAAACAAGCGAATTATCGCGAAACAACACCTGCTCGAATCCAACAATAACTGTGCCCTGCCGCCTCTACTGAGCCTCAGAGACGCTTTGAGACAAGTGTTACAAAAATCAGAGAATGTCATAAATTAGAGTGAAATGGCTTCAAACAAGCGAATTATCGCGAAACAACACCTGCTCGAATCCGACAAAAACTGTACCCTGCCGACTCTATTTAGCGTTAGAGATGGTTTGAAACAATTGTTACCAAAATCAGAGAATGTCAAAAATTAGAGTGAGATTGCTTCCAATAAGCGAATTATCGCGAAACAACACCTGCTCGAATCCAACATAAACTGTGCCCTGCCGTCTCTACTGAGCCTCAGAGACGCTTTGAGACAAGTGTTACAAAAATCATAGAATGTGAGAGATTAGAGTGAAATATGCTTCAAACAAGCGAATTATCGCGAAACAACACCTGCTCGAATCCAACAAAAACTGTGCCCTGCCGTCTCTACTGAGGCTCAGAGACGCTTTGAGACAAGTGTTACAAAAATCAGAAAATGTCATAAATTAGAGTGAAATTGCTTCAAACAAGCGAATTATCGCGAAACAACACCTGCTCGAATCCAACAATAACTGTGCCCTGCCGTCTCTACTGAGCCTCAGAGACGCTTTGAGACAAGTGTTACAAAAGTCAGAGAATTTTATAAATTAGAGTGAAATGGCTTCAAACAAGCGAATTATCGCGAAACAACACCTGCTCGAATCCGACAATAACTGTGCCCTACCGTCTCTACTGAGGCTCAGAGACGCTTTGAGACAAGTGTTACAAAAATCAGAGAATGCCATAAATTAGAGTGAAATTGCTTCAAACAAGCGAATTATCGCGAAACAACACCTGCTCGAATCCAACAATAACTGTGCCCTGCCGTCTCTATTTAGCGTTAGAGATGGTTTGAGACAAGTGTTACACAAATCAGAGAATGTCATAAATTAGAGTGAAATTGCTTCAAACAAGCGAATTATCGCGAAACAACACCTGCTCGAATCCAACAAAAACTGTGCCCTGCCGTCTCTACTGAGGCTCAGAGACGCTTTGAGACAAGTGTTACAAAAATCAGAGAATGTCATAAATTAGAGTGAAATTGCTTCAAACAAGCGAATTATCGCGAACCAACACCTGCTCGAATCCAACAATAACTGTGCCCTGCCGTCTCTACTGAGCCTCAGAGACGCTTTGAGACAAGTGTTACAAAAATCAGACAATGTCATAAATTAGAGTGAAATGGCTTCAAACAAGCGAATTATCGCGAAACAACACCTGCTCGAATCCGACAAAAACTGTGCCCTGCCGACTCTATTTAGCGTTAGAGATGGTTTGAAACAATTGTTACCAAAATCAGAGAATCTCAAAAATTAGAGTGAGATTGCTTCAAATAAGCGAATTATCGCGAAACAACACCTGCTCGAATCCAACAAAAACTGTGCCCTGCCGACTCTATTTAGCGTTAGAGATGGTTTGAAACAATTGTTACCAAAATCAGAGAATCTCAAAAATTAGAGTGAGATTGCTTCAAATAAGCGAATTATCGCGAAACAACACCTGCTCGAATCCAACAAAAACTGTGCCCTGCCGTCTCTACTGAGCCTCAGAGACGCTCTGAGACAAGTGTTACAAAAATCAGAGAATGTCAAAAATTAGAGTGAAATTGCTTCAAACAAGCGAATTATCGCGAAACAACACCTGCTCGAATCCGACAAAAACTGTGCCCTGCCGACTCTATTTAGCGTTGGAGATGGTTTGAAACAAGTGTTATAAAATTCAGAGAATGTCAAAAATTTGAGTGAAATTGCTTCAAACAAGCGAATTATCGCGAAACAACACCTGCTCGAATCCAACAATAACTGTGCTCTACCGTCTCTACTGAGGCTCAGAGACGCTTTGAGACAAGTGTTACAAAATTCAGAGAATGTCAAAAATTAGAGTGAAATTGCTTCAAACAAGCGAATTATCGCGAAACAACACCTGCTCGAATCCAACAATAACTGTGCCCTGCCGTCTCTACTGAGCCTCAGAGACGCTTTGAGACAAGTGTTACAAAATTCAGAGAATGTCAAAAATTAGAGTGAAATGGCTTCAAACAAGCGAATTATCGCGAAACAACACCTGCTCGAATCCAACAATAACTGTGCCCTGCCGTCTCTACTGAGCCTCAGAGACGCTTTGAGACAAGTGTTACAAAAATCAGAGAATGTCAGAAATTAGAGTGAAATGGCTTCAAACAAGCGAATTATCGCGAAACAACACCTGCTCGAATCCGACAAAAACTGTGCCCTGCCGACTCTATTTAGCGTTAGAGATGGTTTGAAACAATTTTTACCAAAATCAGAGAATGTCAAAAATTAGAGTGAGATTGCTTCCAATAAGCGAATTATCGCGAAACAACACCTGCTCGAATCGAACAAAAACTGTGCCCTGCCGTCTCTACTGAGCCTCAGAGACGCTTTGAGACAAGTGTTACAAAAATCAGAGAATGTGAGAAATTAGAGTGAAATTGCTTCAAACAAGCGAATTATTGCGAAACAACACCTGCTCGAATCCAAGAAAAACTGTGCCCTGCCGTCTCTACTGAGCCTCAGAGACGCTCTGAGACAAGTGTTACAAATATCAGAGAATGTCAAAAATTAGAGTGAAATTGCTTCAAACAAGCGAATTATCGCGAAACAACACCTGCTCGAATCCGACAAAAACTGTGCCCTGCCGACTCTATTTAGCGTTAGAGATGGTTTGAAACAAGTGTTACACAAATCAGAGAATGTCAAAAATTAGAGTGAAATTGCTTCAAACAAGCGAATTATCGCGAAACAACACCTGCTCGAATCCAACAATAACTGTGCTCTACCGTCTCTACTGAGGCTCAGAGACGCTTTGAGACATGTGTTACAAAAATCAGAGAATGTCAGATATTAGAGTGAAATTGCTTCAAACAAGCGAATTATCGCGAAACAACACCTGCTCGAATCCAACAATAACTGTGCTCTACCGTCTCTACTGAGGCTCAGAGACGCTTTGAGACAAGTGTTACAAAATTCAGAGAATGTCAGATATTAGAGTGAAATTGCTTCAGACAAGCGAATTATCGCGAAACACCTGCTCGAATCCAACAAAAACTGTGCCCTGCCGTCTCTACTGAGCTTCAGAGACGCTTTGAGACAAGTGCTACAAAAATCAGAGAATGTCAAAAATTAGAGTCAAATTGCTTCAAACTAGCGAATTATTGCGAAACAACACCTGCTCGAATCCGACAAAAACTGTGCCGTGCCCACTCTATTTAGCGTTAGAGATGGTTTGAAACAAGTGTTACAAAAATCAGAGAATGTCAAAGATTAGAGTGAAATTGCTTCAAACAAGCGAATTATTGCGAAACAACACCTGCTCGAATCCAACAATAACTGTGCCCTACCGTCTCTACTGAGGCTCAGAGACGCTTTGAGACAAGTGTTACAAACATCAGAGAATGTCATAAATTAGAGTGAAATTGCTGCAAACAAGCGAATTATCGCGAAACAACACCTGCTCGAATCCCACAATAACTGTGCCCTGCCGTCTCTACTGAGCCTCAGAGACGCTTTGAGACAAGTGTTACAAAAATCAGAGAATGTCATAAATTAGAGTGAAATGGCTTCAAACAAGCGAATTATCGCGAAACAAAACCTGCTCGAATCCGACAAAAACTGTGCCCTGCCGACTCTATTTAGCGTTAGAGATGGTTTGAAACAATTGTTACCAAAATCAGAGAATCTCAAAAATTAGAGTGAGATTGCTTCACATAAGCGAATTATCGCGAAACAACACCTGCTCGAATCCAACAATAACTGTGCCCTTCCGTCTCTGCTGAGCCTCAGAGACGCTTTGAGACAAGTGTTACAAAAATCAGAGAATGTCATAAATTAGAGTGAAATGGCTTCAAACAAGCGAATTATCGCGAAACAACACCTGCTCGAATCCGACAAAAACTGTGCCCTGCCGACTCTATTTAGCGTTAGAGATGGTTTGAAACAATTGTTACCAAAATCAGAGAATTTCAAAAATTAGAGTGAGATTGCTTCCAATAAGCGAATTATCGCGAAACAACACCTGCTCGAATCCAACAAAAACTGTGCCCTGCCGTCTCTACTGAGCCTCAGAGACGCTTTGAGACAAGTGTTACAAAAATCATAGAATGTGAGAAATTAGAGTGAAATTGCTTCAAACAAGCGAATTATCGCGAAACAACACCTGCTCGAATCCAACAAAAACTGTGCCCTGCCGTCTCTACTGAGCCTCAGAGACGCTCTGAGACAAGTGTTACAAAAATCAGAGAATGTCAAAAATTAGAGTGAAATTGCTTCAAACAAGCGAATTATCGCGAAACAACACCTGCTCGAATCCGTCAAAAACTATGTCCTGCCGACTCTATTTAGCGTTAGAGATGGTTTGAAACAAGTGTTACAAAAATCAGAGAATGTCAAAAATTAGAGTGAAATTGCTTCAAACAAGCGAATTATCGCGAAACAACACCTGCTCGAATCCAACAATAACTGTGCCCTGCCGTCTCTACTGAGCCTCAGAGACGCTTTGAGACAAGTGTTACAAAAATCATAGAATGTGAGAAATTAGAGTGAAATATGCTTCAAACAAGCGAATTATCGCGAAACAACACCTGCTCGAATCCAACAAAAACTGTGCCCTGCCGTCTCTACTGAGCCTCAGAGACGCTCTGAGATAAGTGTTACAAAAATCAGAGAATGTCAAAAATTAGAGTGAAATTGCTTCAAACAAGCGAATTATCGCGAAACAACACCTGCTCGAATCCGACAAAAACTATGTCCTGCCGACTCTATTTAGCGTTAGAGATGGTTTGAAACAAGTGTTACAAAAATCAGAGAATGTCAAAAATTAGAGTGAAATTGCTTCAAACAAGCGAATTATCGCGAAACAACACCTGCTCGAATCCAACAATAACTGTGCCCTGCCGTCTCTACTGAGCCTCAGAGACGCTTTGAGACAAGTGTTACAAAAATCAGAGAATGTCATAAATTAGAGTGAAATGGCTTCAAACAAGCGAATTATCGCGAAACAACACCTGCTCGAATCCGACAAAAACTGTGCCCTGCCGACTCTATTTAGCGTTAGAGATGGTTTGAAACAATTGTTTCCAAAATCAGAGAATGTCAAAAATTAGAGTGAGATTGCTTCCAATAAGCGAATTATCGCCAAACAACACCTGCTCGAATCCAACAAAAACTGTGCCCTGGCGTGTCTACTGAGCCTCAGAGACGCTTTGAGACAAGTGTTACAAAAATCAGAGAATGTGAGAAATTAGAGTGAAATTGCTTCAAACAAGCGAATTATCGCGAAACAGCACCTGCTCGAATCCAACAAAAACTGTGCCCTGCCGTCTCTACTCAGCCTCAGAGACGCTCTGAGACAAGTGTTACAAAAATCAGAGAATGTCAAAAATTAGAGAGAAATTGCTTCAAACAAGCGAATTATCGCGAAACAACACCTGCTCGAATCCGACAAAAACTGTGCCCTGCCGACTCTATTTAGCGTTAGAGATGGTTTGAAACAATTGATACCAAAATCAGAGAATCTCAAAAATTAGAGTGAGATTGCTTCAAATAAGCGAATTATCGCGAAACAACACCTGCTCGAATCCAACAAAAACTGTGCCCTGCCGTCTCTACTGAGCCTCCGAGACGCTCTGAGACAAGTGTTACAAAAATCAGAGAATGTCAAAAATTAGAGTGAAATTGCTTCAAACAAGCGAATTATCGCGAAACAACACCTGCTCGAATCCGACAAAAACTGTGCCCTGCCGACTCTATTTAGCGTTGGAGATGGTTTGAAACAAGTGTTATAAAAATCAGAGAATGTCAAAAATTAGAGTGAAATTGCTTCAAACAAGCGAATTATCGCGAAACAACACCTGCTCGAATCCAACAATAACTGTGCTCTACCGTCTCTACTGAGGCTCAGAGACGCTTTGAGACAAGTGTTACAAAAATCAGAGAATGTCAGATATTAGAGTGAAATTGCTTCAAACAAGCGAATTATCGCGAAACAACACCTGCTCGAATCCAACAATAACTGTGCTCTACCGTCTCTACTGAGGCTCAGAGACGCTTTGAGACAAGTGTTACAAAATTCAGAGAATGTCAAAAATTAGAGTGAAATTGCTTCAAACAAGCGAATTATCGCGAAACAACACCTCCTCGAATCCAACAATAACTGTGCCCTGCCGTCTCTACTGAGCCTCAGAGACGCTTTGAGACAAGTGTTACAAAATTCAGAGAATGTCAAAAATTAGAGTGAAATGGCTTCAAACAAGCGAATTATCGCGAAACAACACCTGCTCGAATCCAACAATAACTGTGCCCTGCCGTCTCTACTGAGCCTCAGAGACGCTTTGAGACAAGTGTTACAAAAATCAGAGAATGTCAGAAATTAGAGTGAAATGGCTTCAAACAAGCGAATTATCGCGAAACAACACCTGCTCGAATCCGACAAAAACTGTGCCCTGCCGACTCTATTTAGCGTTAGAGATGGTTTGAAACAATTTTTACCAAAATCAGAGAATGTCAAAAATTAGAGTGAGATTGCTTCCAATAAGCGAATTATCGCGAAACAACACCTGCTCGAATCGAACAAAAACTGTGCCCTGCCGTCTCTACTGAGCCTCAGAGACGCTTTGAGACAAGTGTTACAAAAATCAGAGAATGTGAGAAATTAGAGTGAAATTGCTTCAAACAAGCGAATTATTGCGAAACAACACCTGCTCGAATCCAAGAAAAACTGTGCCCTGCCGTCTCTACTGAGCCTCAGAGACGCTCTGAGACAAGTGTTACAAATATCAGAGAATGTCAAAAATTAGAGTGAAATTGCTTCAAACAAGCGAATTATCGCGAAACAACACCTGCTCGAATCCGACAAAAACTGTGCCCTGCCGACTCTATTTAGCGTTAGAGATGGTTTGAAACAAGTGTTACAAAAATCAGAGAATGTCAAAAATTAGAGTGAAATTGCTTCAAACAAGCGAATTATCGCGAAACAACACCTGCTCGAATCCAACAATAACTGTGCTCTACCGTCTCTACTGAGGCTCAGAGACGCTTTGAGACAAGTGTTACAAAAATCAGAGAATGTCAGATATTAGAGTGAAATTGCTTCAAACAAGCGAATTATCGCGAAACAACACCTGCTCGAATCCAACAATAACTGTGCTCTACCGTCTCTACTGAGGCTCACAGACGCTTTGAGACAAGTGTTACAAAATCCAGAGAATGTCAGATATTAGAGTGAAATTGCTTCAGACAAGCGAATTATCGCGAAACACCTGCTCGAATCCAACAAAAACTGTGCCCTGCCGTCTCTACTGAGCTTCAGAGACGCTTTGAGACAAGTGTTACAAAAACCAGAGAATGTCAAAAATTAGAGTCAAATTGCTTCAAACAAGCGAATTATTGCGAAACAACACCTGCTCGAATCCGACAAAAACTGTGCCGTGCCCACTCTATTTAGCGTTAGAGATGGTTTGAAACAAGTGTTACAAAAATCAGAGAATGTCAAAAATTAGAGAGAAATTGCTTCAAACAAGCGAATTATCGCGAAACAACACCTGCTTGAATCCGACAAAAACTGTGCCCTGCCGACTCTATTTAGCGTTAGAGATGGTTTGAAACAATTGATACCAAAATCAGAGAATCTCAAAAATTAGAGTGAGATTGCTTCAAATAAGCGAATTATCGCGAAACAACACCTGCTCGAGTCCAACAAAAACTGTGCCCTGCCGTCTCTACTGAGCCTCAGAGACGCTCTGAGACAAGTGTTACAAAAATCAGAGAATGTCAAAAATTAGAGTGAAATTGCTTCAAACAAGCGAATTATCGCGAAACAACACCTGCTCGAATCCGACAAAAACTGTGCCCTGCCGACTCTATTTAGCGTTGGAGATGGTTTGAAACAAGTGTTATAAAAATCAGAGAATGTCAAAAATTAGAGTGAAATTGCTTCAAACAAGCGAATTATCGCGAAACAACACCTGCTCGAATCCAACAATAACTGTGCTCTACCGTCTCTACTGAGGCTCAGAGACGCTTTGAGACAAGTGTTACAAAAATCAGAGAATGTCAGATATTAGAGTGAAATTGCTTCAAACAAGCGAATTATCGCGAAACAACACCTGCTCGAATCCAACAATAACTGTGCTCTACCGTCTCTACTGAGGCTCACAGACGCTTTGAGACAAGTGTTACAAAATCCAGAGAATGTCAGATATTAGAGTGAAATTGCTTCAAACAAGCGAATTATTGCGAAACAACACCTGCTCGAATCCAACAATAACTGTGCCCTACCGTCTCTACTGAGGCTCAGAGACGCTTTGAGACAAGTGTTACAAACATCAGAGAATGTCATAAATTAGAGTGAAATTGCTTCAAACAAGCGAATTATCGCGAAACAACACCTGCTCGAAACCCACAATAACTGTGCCCTGCCGTCTCTACTGAGCCTCAGAGACGCTTTGAGACAAGTGTTACAAAAATCAGAGAATGTCATAAATTAGAGTGAAATGGCTTCAAACAAGCGAATTATCGCGAAACAACACCTGCTCGAATCCGACAAAAACTGTGCCCTGCCGACTCTATTTAGCGTTAGAGATGGTTTGAAACAATTGTTACCAAAATCAGAGAATCTCAAAAATTAGAGTGAGATTGCTTCAAATAAGCGAATTATCGCGAAACAACACCTGCTCGAATCCAACATAAACTGTGCCCTTCCGTCTCTACTGAGCCTCAGAGACGCTTTGAGACAAGTGTTACAAAAATCAGAGAATGTCATAAATTAGAGTGAAATGGCTTCAAACAAGCGAATTATCGCGAAACAACACCTGCTCGAATCCGACAAAAACTGTGCCCTGCCGACTCTATTTAGCGTTAGAGATGGTTTGAAACAATTGTTACCAAAATCAGAGAATGTCAAAAATTAGAGTGAGATTGCTTCCAATAAGCGAATTATCGCGAAACAACACCTGCTCTAATCCAACAAAAACTGTGCCCTGCCGTCTCCACTGAGCCTCAGAGACGCTTTGAGACAAGTGTTACAAAAATCATAGAATGTGAGAAATTAGAGTGAAATTGCTTCAAACAAGCGAATTATCGCGAAACAACACCTGCTCGAATCCAACAAAAACTGTGCCCTGCCGTCTCTACTGAGCCTCAGAGACGCTCTGAGACAAGTGTTACAAAAATCAGAGAATGTCAAAAATTAGAGTGAAATTGCTTCAAACAAGCGAATTATCGCGAAACAACACCTGCTCGAATCCGACAAAAACTATGTCCTGCCGACTCTATTTAGCGTTAGAGATGGTTTGAAACAAGTGTTACAAAAATCAGAGAATGTCAAAAATTAGAGTGAAATTGCTTCAAACAAGCGAATTATCGCGAAACAACACCTGCTCGAATCCAACAATAACTGTGCCCTGCTGTCTCTACTGAGCCTCAGAGACGCTTTGAGACACGTGTTACAAAAATCATAGAATGTGAGAAATTAGAGTGAAATATGCTTCAAACAAGCGAATTATCGCGAAACAACACCTGCTCGAATCCAACAAAAACTGTGCCCTGCCGTCTCTACTGAGCCTCAGAGACGCTCTGAGATAAGTGTTACAAAAATCAGAGAATGTCAAAAATTAGAGTGAAATTGCTTCAAACAAGCGAATTATCGCGAAACAACACCTGCTCGAATCCGACAAAAACTATGTCCTGCCGACTCTATTTAGCGTTAGAGATGGTTTGAAACAAGTGTTACAAAAATCAGAGAATGTCAAAAATTAGAGTGAAATTGCTTCAAACAAGCGAATTATCGCGAAACAACACCTGCTTGAATCCAACAATAACTGTGCCCTGCCGTCTCTACTGAGCCTCAGAGACGCTTTGAGACAAGTGTTACAAATATCAGAGAATGTCATAAATTAGAGTGAAATGGCTTCAAACAAGCGAATTATCGCGAAACAACACCTGCTCGAATCCGACAAAAACTGTGCCCTGCCGACTCTATTTAGCGTTAGAGATGGTTTGAAACAATTGTTACCAAAATCAGAGAATGTCAAAAATTAGAGTGAGATTGCTTCCAATAAGCGAATTATCGCCAAACAACACCTGCTCGAATCCAACAAAAACTGTGCCCTGGCGTGTCTACTGAGCCTCAGAGACGCTTTGAGACAAGTGTTACAAAAATCAGAGAATGTGAGAAATTAGAGTGAAATTGCTTCAAACAAGCGAATTATCGCGAAACAGCACCTGCTCGAATCCAACAAAAACTGTGCCCTGCCGTCTCTACTCAGCCTCAGAGACGCTCTGAGACAAGTGTTACAAATATCAGAGAATGTCAAAAATTAGAGTGAAATTGCTTCAAACAAGCGAATTATCGCGAAACAACACCTGCTCGAATCCGACAAAAACTGTGCCCTGCCGACTCTATTTAGCGTTAGAGATGGTTTGAAACAAGTGTTACAAAAATCAGAGAATGTCAAAAATTAGAGTGAAATTGCTTCAAACAAGCGAATTATCGCGAAACAACACCTGCTCGAATCCAACAATAACTGTGCTCTACCGTCTCTACTGAGGCTCAGAGACGCTTTGAGACAAGTGTTACAAAAATCAGAGAATGTCAGATATTAGAGTGAAATTGCTTCAAACAAGCGAATTATCGCGAAACAACACCTGCTCGAATCCAACAATAACTGTGCTCTACCGTCTCTACTGAGGCTCAGAGACGCTTTGAGACAAGTGTTACAAAATCCAGAGAATGTCAGATATTAGAGTGAAATTGCTTCAGACAAGCGAATTATCGCGAAACACCTGCTCGAATCCAACAAAAACTGTGCCCTGCCGTCTCTACTGAGCTTCAGAGACGCTTTGAGACAAGTGTTACAAAAACCAGAGAATGTCAAAAATTAGAGTCAAATTGCTTCAAACAAGCGAATTATTGCGAAACAACACCTGCTCGAATCCGACAAAAACTGTGCCGTGCCCACTCTATTTAGCGTTAGAGATGGTTTGAAACAAGTGTTACAAAAATCAGAGAATGTCAAAGATTAGAGTGAAATTGCTTCAAACAAGCGAATTATTGCGAAACAACACCTGCTCGAATCCAACAATAACTGTGCCCTACCGTCTCTACTGAGGCTCAGAGACGCTTTGAGACAAGTGTTACAAACATCAGAGAATGTCATAAATTAGAGTGAAATTGCTTCAAACAAGCGAATTATCGCGAAACAACACCTGCTCGAATCCCACAATAACTGTGCCCTGCCGTCTCTACTGAGCCTCAGAGACGCTTTGAGACAAGTGTTACAAAAATCAGAGAATGTCATAAATTAGAGTGAAATGGCTTCAAACAAGCGAATTATCGCGAAACAACACCTGCTCGAATCCGACAAAAACTGTGCCCTGCCGACTCTATTTAGCGTTAGAGATGGTTTGAAACAATTGTTACCAAAATCAGAGAATCTCAAAAATTAGAGTGAGATTGCTTCAAATAAGCGAATTGTCGCGAAACAACACCTGCTCGAATCCAACAATAACTGTGCCCTTCCGTCTCTACTGAGCCTCAGAGACGCTTTGAGACAAGTGTTACAAAAATCAGAGAATGTCATAAATTAGAGTGAAATGGCTTCAAACAAGCGAATTATCGCGAAACAACACCTGCTCGAATCCGACAAAAACTGTGCCCTGCCGACTCTATTTAGCGTTAGAGATGGTTTGAAACAATTGTTACCAAAATCAGAGAATGTCAAAAATTAGAGTGAGATTGCTTCCAATAAGCGAATTATCGCGAAACAACACCTGCTCTAATCCAACAAAAACTGTGCCCTGCCGTCTCTACTGAGCCTCAGAGACGCTTTGAGACAAGTGTTACAAAAATCATAGAATGTGAGAAATTAGAGTGAAATTGCTTCAAACAAGCGGATTATCGCGAAACAACACCTGCTCGAATCCAACAAAAACTGTGCCCTGCCGTCTCTACTGAGCCTCAGAGACGCTCTGAGACAAGTGTTACAAAAATCAGAGAATGTCAAAAATTAGAGTGAAATTGCTTCAAACAAGCGAATTATCGCGAAACAACACCTGCTCGAATCCGACAAAAACTATGTCCTGCCGACTCTATTTAGCGTTAGAGATGGTTTGAAACAAGTTTTACAAAAATCAGAGAATGTCAAAAATTAGAGTGAAATTGCTTCAAACAAGCGAATTATCGCGAAACAACACCTGCTCGAATCCAACAATAACTGTGCCCTGCCGTCTCTACTGAGCCTCAGAGACGCTTTGAGACAAGTGTTACAAAAATCATAGAATGTGAGAAATTAGAGTGAAATATGCTTCAAACAAGCGAATTATCGCGAAACAACACCTGCTCGAATCCAACAAAAACTGTGCCCTGCCGTCTCTACTGAGCCTCAGAGACGCTCTGAGATAAGTGTTACAAAAATCAGAGAATGTCAAAAATTAGAGTGAAATTGCTTCAAACAAGCGAATTATCGCGAAACAACACCTGCTCGAATCCGACAAAAACTATGTCCTGCCGACTCTATTTAGCGTTAGAGATGGTTTGAAACAAGTGTTACAAAAATCAGAGAATGTCAAAAATTAGAGTGAAATTGCTTCAAACAAGCGAATTATCGCGAAACAACACCTGCTTGAATCCAACAATAACTGTGCCCTGCCGTCTCTACTGAGCCTCAGAGACGCTTTGAGACAAGTGTTACAAAAATCAGAGAATGTCATAAATTAGAGTGAAATGGCTTCAAACAAGCGAATTATCGCGAAACAACACCTGCTCGAATCCGACAAAAACTGTGCCCTGCCGACTCTATTTAGCGTTAGAGATGGTTTGAAACAATTGTTACCAAAATCAGAGAATGTCAAAAATTAGAGTGAGATTGCTTCCAATAAGCGAATTATCGCCAAACGACACCTGCTCGAATCCAACAAAAACTGTGCCCTGGCGTGTCTACTGAGCCTCAGAGACGCTTTGAGACAAGTGTTACAAAAATCAGAGAATGTGAGAAATTAGAGTGAAATTGCTTCAAACAAGCGAATTATCGCGAAACAGCACCTGCTCGAATCCAACAAAAACTGTGCCCTGCCGTCTCTACTCAGCCTCAGAGACGCTCTGAGACAAGTGTTACAAAAATCAGAGAATGTCAAAAATTAGAGAGAAATTGCTTCAAACAAGCGAATTATCGCGAAACAACACCTGCTCGAATCCGACAAAAACTGTGCCCTGCCGACTCTATTTAGCGTTAGAGATGGTTTGAAACAATTGTTACCAAAATCAGAGAATCTCAAAAATTAGGGTGAGATTGCTTCAAATAAGCGAATTATCGCGAAACAACACCTGCTCGAATCCAACAAAAACTGTGCCCTGCCGTCTCTACTGAGCCTCAGAGACGCTCTGAGACAAGTGTTACAAAAATCAGAGAATGTCAAAAATTAGAGTGAAATTGCTTCAAACAAGCGAATTATCGCGAAACAACACCTGCTCGAATCCGACAAAAACTGTGCCCTGCCGACTCTAGTTAGCGTTGGAGATGGTTTGAAACAAGTGTTATAAAAATCAGAGAATGTCAAAAATTAGAGTGAAATTGCTTCAAACAAGCGAATTATCGCGAAACAACACCTGCTCGAATCCAACAATAACTGTGCTCTACCGTCTCTACTGAGGCTCAGAGACGCTTTGAGACAAGTGTTACAAAAATCAGAGAATGTCAGATATTAGAGTGAAATTGCTTCAAACAAGCGAATTATCGCGAAACAACACCTGCTCGAATCCAACAATAACTGTGCTCTACCGTCTCTACTGAGGCTCAGAGACGCTTTGAGACAAGTGTTACAAAATTCAGAGAATGTCAAAAATTAGAGTGAAATTGCTTCAAACAAGCGAATTATCGCGAAACAACACCTGCTCGAATCCAACAATAACTGTGCCCTGCCGCCTCTACTGAGCCTCAGAGACGCTTTGAGACAAGTGTTACAAAAATCAGAGAATGTCATAAATTAGAGTGAAATGGCTTCAAACAAGCGAATTATCGCGAAACAACACCTGCTCGAATCCGACAAAAACTATACCCTGCCGACTCTATTTAGCGTTAGAGATGGTTTGAAACAATTGTTACCAAAATCAGAGAATGTCAAAAATTAGAGTGAGATTGCTTCCAATAAGCGAATTATCGCGAAACAACACCTGCTCGAATCCAACAAAAACTGTGCCCTGCCGTCTCTACTGAGCCTCAGAGACGCTTTGAGACAAGTGTTACAAAAATCATAGAATGTGAGAAATTAGAGTGAAATATGCTTCAAACAAGCGAATTATCGCGAAACAACACCTGCTCGAATCCAACAAAAACTGTGCCCTGCCGTCTCTACTGAGCCTCAGAGACGCTCTGAGACAAGTGTTACAAAAATCAGAGAATGTCAAAAATTAGAGTGAAATTGCTTCAAACAAGCGAATTATCGCGAAACAACACCTGCTCGAATCCGACAAAAACTATGTCCTGCCGACTCTATTTAGCGTTAGAGATGGTTTGAAACAAGTGTTACAAAAATCAGAGAATGTCAAAAATTAGAGTGAAATTGCTTCAAACAAGCGAATTATCGCGAAACAACACCTGCTCGAATCCAACAATAACTGTGCCCTGCCATCTCTGCTGAGCCTCAGAGACGCTTTGAGACAAGTGTTACAAAAATCAGACAATTTTATAAATTAGACTGAAATGGCTTCAAACAAGCGAATTATCGCGAAACAACACCTGCTCGAATCCGACAATAACTGTGCCCTACCGTCTCTACTGAGGCTCAGAGACGCTTTGAGACAAGTGTTACAAAAATCAGAGAATGCCATAAATTAGAGTGAAATTGCTTCAAACAAGCGAATTATCGCGAAACAACACCTGCTCGAATCCAACAATAACTGTGCCCTGCCGTCTCTATTTAGCGTTAGAGATGGTTTGAGACAAGTGTTACACAAATCAGAGAATGTCATAAATTAGAGTGAAATTGCTTCAAACAAGCGAATTATGGCGAAACAACACCTGCTCGAATCCAACAAAAACTGTGCCCTGCCGTCTCTACTGAGGCTCAGAGACGCTTTGAGACAAGTGTTACAAAAATCAGAGAATGTCATAAATTAGAGTGAAATTGCTTCAAACAAGCGAATTATCGCGAAACAACACCTGCTCGAATCCAACAATAACTGTGCCCTGCCGTCTCTACTGAGCCTCAGAGACGCTTTGAGACAAGTGTTACAAAAATCAGATAATGTCATAAATTAGAGTGAAATGGCTTCAAACAAGCGAATTATCGCGAAACAACACCTGCTCGAATCCGACAAAAACTGTGCCCTGCCGACTCTATTTAGCGTTAGAGACGGTTTTAAACAATTGTTACCAAAATCAGAGAATGTCAAAAATTAGAGTGAGATTGCTACCAATAAGCGAATTATCGCGTAACAACACCTGCTCGAATCCAACAAAAACTGTGCCCTGGCGTCTCTACTGAGCCTCAGAGACGCTTTGAGACAAGTGTTACAAAAATCAGAGAATGTGAGAAATTAGAGTGAAATTGCTTCAAACAAGCGAATTATCGCGAAACAGCACCTGCTCGAATCCAACAAAAACTGTGCCCTGCCGTCTCTACTCAGCCTCAGAGACGCTCTGAGACAAGTGTTACAAAAATCAGAGAATGTCAAAAATTAGAGAGAAATTGCTTCAAACAAGCGAATTATCGCGAAACAACACCTGCTCGAATCCGACAAAAACTGTGCCCTGCCGACTCTATTTAGCGTTAGAGATGGTTTGAAACAATTGTTACCAAAATCAGAGAATCTCAAAAATTAGAGTGAGATTGCTTCAAATAAGCGAATTATCGCGAAACAACACCTGCTCGAATCCAACAAAAACTGTGCCCTGCCGTCTCTACTGAGCCTCAGAGACGCACTGAGACAAGTGTTACAAAAATCAGAGAATGTCAAAAATTAGAGTGAAATTGCTTCAAACAAGCGAATTATCGCGAAACAACACCTGCTCGAATCCGACAAAAACTGTGCCCTGCCGACTCTATTTAGCGTTGGAGATGGTTTGAAACAAGTGTTATAAAAATCAGAGAATGTCAAAAATTAGAGTGAAATTGCTTCAAACAAGCGAATTATCGCGAAACAACACCTGCTCGAATCCAACAATAACTGTGCTCTACCGTCTCTACTGAGGCTCAGAGACGCTTTGAGACAAGTGTTACAAAATTCAGAGAATGTCAAAAATTAGAGTGAAATTGCTTCAAACAAGCGAATTATTGCGAAACAACACCTGCTCGAATCCAACAATAACTGTGCCCTGCCGTCTCTACTGAGCCTCAGAGACGCTTTGAGACAAGTGTTACAAAAATCGGAGAATGTCATAAATTAGAGTGAAATGGCTTCAAACAAGCGAATTATCGCGAAACAACACCTGCTCGAATCCAACAAAAACTGTGCCCTGCCGTCTCTACTGAGGCTCAGAGACGCTTTGAGACAAGTGTTACAAAAATCAGAGAATGTCATAAATTAGAGTGAAATTGCTTCAAACAAGCGAATTATCGCGAAACAACACCTGCTCGAATCCAACAATAACTGTGCCCTGCCGTCTCTACTGAGCCTCAGAGACGCTTTGAGACAAGTGTTACAAAAATCAGAGAATGTCATAAATTAGAGTGAAATGGCTTCAAACAAGCGAATTATCGCGAAACAACACCTGCTCGAATCCGACAAAAACTGTGCCCTGCCGACTCTATTTAGCGTTAGAGATGGTTTGAAACAATTTTTACCAAAATCAGAGAATGTCAAAAATTAGAGTGAGATTGCTTCCAATAAGCGAATTATCGCGAAACAACACCTGCTCGAATCGAACAAAAACTGTGCCCTGCCGTCTCTACTGAGCCTCAGAGACGCTTTGAGACAAGTGTTACAAAAATCAGAGAATGTGAGAAATTAGAGTGAAATTGCTTCAAACAAGCGAATTATTGCGAAACAACACCTGCTCGAATCCGAGAAAAACTGTGCCCTGCCGTCTCTACTGAGCCTCAGAGACGCTCTGAGACAAGTGTTACAAAAATCAGAGAATGTCAAAAATTAGAGTGAAATTGCTTCAAACAAGCGAATTATCGCGAAACAACACCTGCTCGAATCCGACAAAAACTGTGCCCTGCCGACTCTATTTAGCGTTAGAGATGGTTTGAAACAAGTGTTACAAAAATCAGAGAATGTCAAAAATTAGAGTGAAATTGCTTCAAACAAGCGAATTATCGCGAAACAACACCTGCTCGAATCCAACAATAACTGTGCTCTACCGTCTCTACTGAGGCTCAGAGACGCTTTGAGACAAGTGTTACAAAAATCAGAGAATGTCAGATATTAGAGTGAAATTGCTTCAAACAAGCGAATTATCGCGAAACAACACCTGCTCGAATCCGACAAAAACTGTGCCCTGCCGACTCTATTTAGCGTTAGAGATGGTTTGAAACAATTGTTACCAAAATCAGAGAATCTCAAAAATTAGGGTGAGATTGCTTCAAATAAGCGAATTATCGCGAAACAACACCTGCTCGAATCCAACAAAAACTGTGCCCTGCCGTCTCTACTGAGCTTCAGAGACGCTTTGAGACAAGTGTTACAAAAATCAGAGAATGTCAAAAATTAGAGTGAAATTGCTTCAAACAAGCGAATTATTGCGAAACAACACCTGCTCGAATCCGACAAAAACTGTGCCGTGCCCACTCTATTTAGCGTTAGAGATGGTTTGAAACAAGTGTTACAAAAATCAGAGAATGTCAAAAATTAGAGTGAAATTGCTTCAAACAAGCGAATTATTGCGAAACAACACCTGCTCGAATCCAACAATAACTGTGCCCTACCGTCTCTACTGAGGCTCAGAGACGCTTTCAGACAAGTGTTACAAAAATCAGAGAATGTCATAAATTAGAGTGAAATTGCTTCAAACAAGCGAATTATCGCGAAGCAACACCTGCTCGAATCCCACAATAACTGTGCCCTGCCGTCTCTACTGAGCCTCAGAGACGCTTTGAGACAAGTGTTACAAAAATCAGAGAATGTCATAAATTAGAGTGAAATGGCTTCAAACAAGCGAATTATCGCGAAACAACACCTGCTCGAATCTGACAAAAACTGTGCCCTGCCGACTCTATTTAGCGTTAGAGATGGTTTGAAACAATTGTTACCAAAATCAGAGAATCTCAAAAATTAGAGTGAGATTGCTTCAAATAAGCGAATTATCGCGAAACAACACCTGCTCGAATCCAACAATAACTGTGCCCTTCCGTCTCTACTGAGCCTCAGAGACGCTTTGAGACAAGTGTTACAAAAATCAGAGAATGTCATAAATTAGAGTGAAATGGCTTCAAACAAGCGAATTATCGCGAAACAACACCTGCTCGAATCCGACAAAAATTGTGCCCTGCCGACTCTATTTTGCGTTAGAGATGGTTTGAAACAATTGTTACCAAAATCAGAGAATGTCAAAAATTAGAGTGAGATTGCTTCCAATAAGCGAATTATCGCGAAACAACACCTGCTCGAATCCAACAAAAACTGTGCCCTGCCGTCTCTACTGAGCCTCAGAGACGCTCTGAGACAAGTGTTACAAAAATCAGAGAATGTCAAAAATTAGAGTGAAATTGCTTCAAACAAGCGAATTATCGCGAAACAACACCTGCTCGAATCCGACAAAAACTATGTCCTGCCGACTCTATTTAGCGTTAGAGATGGTTTGAAACAAGTGTTACAAAAATCAGAGAATGTCAAAAATTAGAGTGAAATTGCTTCAAACAAGCGAATTATCGCGAAACAACACCTGCTTGAATCCAACAATAACTGTGCCATGCCGTCTCTACTGAGCCTCAGAGACGCTTTGAGACAAGTGTTACAAAAATCAGAGAATTTAGAAATTAGAGTGAAATGGCTTCAAACAAGCGAATTATAGCGAAACAACACCTGCTCGAATCCGACAATAACTGTGCCCTACCGTCTCTACTGAGGCTCAGAGACGCTTTGAGACAAGTGTTACAAAAATCAGAGAATGCCATAAATTAGAGTGAAATTGCTTCAAACAAGCGAATTATCGCGAAACAACACCTGCTCGAATCCAACAATAACTGTGCCCTGCCGTCTCTATTTAGCGTTAGAGATGGTTTGAGACAAGTGTTACACAAATCAGAGAATGTCATAAATTAGAGTGAAATTGCTTCAAACAAGCGAATTATCGCGAAACAACACCTGCTCGAATCCAGCAAAAACTGTGCCCTGCCGTCTCTACTGAGGCTCAGAGACGCTTTGAGACAAGTGTTACAAAAATCAGAGAGTGTCATAAATTAGAGTGAAATGGCTTCAAACAAGCGAATTATCGCGAAACAACACCTGCTCGAATCCAACAAAAACTGTGCCCTGCCGTCTCTACTGAGCCTCAGAGACGCTCTGAGACAAGTGTTACAAAAATCAGAGAATGTCAAAAATTAGAGTGAAATTGCTTCAAACAAGCGAATTATCGCGAAACAACACCTGCTCGAATCCGACAAAAACTATGTCCTGCCGACTCTATTTAGCGTTAGAGATGGTTTGAAACAAGTGTTACAAAAATCAGAGAATGTCAAAAATTAGAGTGAAATTGCTTCAAACAAGCGAATTATCGCGAAACAACACCTGCTTGAATCCAACAATAACTGTGCCATGCCGTCTCTACTGAGCCTCAGAGACGCTTTGAGACAAGTGTTACAAAAATCAGAGAATTTAGAAATTAGAGTGAAATGGCTTCAAACAAGCGAATTATAGCGAAACAACACCTGCTCGAATCCGACAATAACTGTGCCCTACCGTCTCTACTGAGGCTCAGAGACGCTTTGAGACAAGTGTTACAAAAATCAGAGAATGCCATAAATTAGAGTGAAATTGCTTCAAACAAGCGAATTATCGCGAAACAACACCTGCTCGAATCCAACAATAACTGTGCCCTGCCGTCTCTATTTAGCGTTAGAGATGGTTTGAGACAAGTGTTACACAAATCAGAGAATGTCATAAATTAGAGTGAAATTGCTTCAAACAAGCGAATTATCGCGAAACAACACCTGCTCGAATCCAGCAAAAACTGTGCCCTGCCGTCTCTACTGAGGCTCAGAGACGCTTTGAGACAAGTGTTACAAAAATCAGAGAGTGTCATAAATTAGAGTGAAATGGCTTCAAACAAGCGAATTATCGCGAAACAACACCTGCTCGAATCCGACAAAAACTGTGCCCTGCCGACTCTATTTAGCGTTAGAGATGGTTTGAAACAATTGTTACCAAAATCAGAGAATGTCAAAAATTAGAGTGAGATTGCTTCCAATAAGCGAATTATCGCGAAACAACACCTGCTCGAATCCAACAAAAACTGTGCCCTGGCGTCTCTACTGAGCCTCAGAGACGCTTTGGGACAAGTGTTACAAAAATCAGAGAATGTGAGAAATTAGAGTGAAATTGCTTCAAACAAGCGAATTATCGCGAAACAGCACCTGCTCAAATCCAACAAAAACTGTGCCCTGCCGTCTCTACTGAGCCTCAGAGACGCTCTGAGACAAGTGTTACAAAAATCAGAGAATGTCAAAAATTAGAGAGAAATTGCTTCAAACAAGCGAATTATCGCGAAACAACACCTGCTCGAATCCGACAAAAACTGTGCCCTGCCGACTCTACTGAGCCTCAGAGACGCTCTGAGACAAGTGTTACAAAAATCAGAGAATGTCAAAAATTAGAGTGAAATTGCTTCAAACAAGCGAATTATCGCGAAACAACACCTGCTCGAATCCGACAAAAACTGTGCCCTGCCGACTCTATTTAGCGTTAGAGATGGTTTGAAACAATTGTTACCAAAATCAGAGAATCTCAAAAATTAGAGTGAGATTGCTTCAAATAAGCGAATTATCGCGAAACAACACCTGCTCGAATCCAACAAAAACTGTGCCCTGCCGTCTCTACTGAGCCCCAGAGACGCTCTGAGACAAGTGTTACAAAAATCAGAGAATGTCAAAAATTAGAGTGAAATTGCTTCAAACAAGTGAATTATCGCGAAACAACACCTGCTCGAATCCGACAAAAACTGTGCCCTGCCGACTCTATTTAGCGTTAGAGATGGTTTGAAACAAGTGTTATAAAAATCAGAGAATGTCATAAATTAGAGTGAAATGGCTTCAAACAAGCGAATTATCGCGAAACAACACCTGCTCGAATCCGACAATAACTGTGCCCTACCGTCTCTACTGAGGCTCAGAGACGCTTTGAGACAAGTGTTACAAAAATCAGAGAATGTCAGATATTAGAGTGAAATTGCTTCAAACAAGCGAATTATCGCGAAACAACACCTGCTCGTATCCAACAATAACTGTGCTCTACCGTCTCTACTGAGGCTCAGAGACGCTTTGAGACAAGTGTTACAAAATTCAGAGAATGTCAGATATTAGAGTGAAATTGCTTCAAACAAGCGAATTATCGCGAAACAACACCTGCTCGAATCCAACAAAAACTGTGCCCTGCCGTCTCTACTGAGGCTCAGAGGCGCTTTGAGACAAGCGTTACAAAAACCAGAGAATGTCATAAATTAGAGTGAAATTGCTTCAAACAAGCGAATTATCGCGAAACAACACCTGCTCGAGTCCAACAATAACTGTGCCCTGCCGTCTCTACTGAGCCTCAGAGACGCTTTGAGACAAGTGTTACAAAAATCAGAGAATGTCATAAATTAGAGTGAAATGGCTTCAAACAAGCGAATTATCGCGAAACAACACCTGCTCGAATCCATCAATAACTGTGCCCTGCCGTCTCTACTGAGGCTCAGAGACGCTTAAAGACAAGTGTTACAAAAATCAGAGAATGTGAGAAATTAGAGTGTAATTGCTTCAAACAAGCGAATTATCGCGAAACAACACCAGCTCAAATCCAACAAAAACTGTGCCCTGCCGTCTCTACTGAGCCTCAGAGACGCTTTGAGACAAGTGTTACAAAAATCAGAGAATGTCAAAAATTAAAGTGAAATTGCTTCAAACAAGCGAATTATTGCGAAACAACACCTGCTCGAATCCAACAAAAACTGTACCCTGCCGTGTCTACTGAGCCTCAGAGACGCTTCGAGACAAGTGTTACAAAAATCAGAGAATGTCAAAAATTAGAGTGAAATTGCTTCAAACAAGCGAATTATTGCGAAACAACACCTGCTCGAATCCAACAAAAACTGTACCCTGCCGTGTCTACTGAGCCTCAGAGACGCTTTGAGACAAGTGTTACAAAAGTGAGAGAATGTCATAAATTAGAGTGAAATTGCTTCAAACAAGCGAATTATCGCGAAACAACACCTGCTCGAATCCGACAATAACTGTGCCCTACCGTCTCTACTGAGGCTCAGAGACGCTTTGAGACAAGTGTTACAAAAATCAGAGAATGCCATAAATTAGAGTGAAATTGCTTCAAACAAGCGAATTATCGCGAAACAACACCTGCTCGAATCCGACAAAAACTGTGCCCTGCCGACTCTATTTAGCGTTAGAGACGGTTTGAAACAATTGTTACCAAAATCAGAGAATGTCAAAAATTAGAGTGAGATTGCTTCCAATAAGCGAATTATCGCGAAACAACACCTGCTCGAATCCAACAAAAACTGTGCCCTGGCGTCTCTACTGAGCCTCAGAGACGCTTTGAGACAAGTGTTACAAAAATCAGAGAATGTGAGAAATTAGAGTGAAATTGCTTCAAACAAGCGAATTATCGCGAAACAGCACCTGCTCAAATCCAACAAAAACTGTGCCCTGCCGTCTCTACTCAGCCTCAGAGACGCTCTGAGACAAGTGTTACAAAAATCAGAGAATGTCAAAAATTAGAGAGAAATTGCTTCAAACAAGCGAATTATCGCGAAACAACACCTGCTCGAATCCGACAAAAACTGTGCCCTGCCGACTCTATTTAGCGTTAGAGATGGTTTGAAACAATTGTTACCAAAATCAGAGAATCTCAAAAATTAGAGTGAGATTGCTTCAAATAAGCGAATTATCGCGAAACAACACCTGCTCGAATCCAACAAAAACTGTGCCCTGCCGTCTCTACTGAGCCTCAGAGACGCACTGAGACAAGTGTTACAAAAATCAGAGAATGTCAAAAATTAGAGTGAAATTGCTTCAAACAAGCGAATTATCGCGAAACAACACCTGCTCGAATCCAACAATAACTGTGCCCTGCCGTCTCTACTGAGCCTCAGAGACGCTTTGAGACAAGTGTTACAAAAATCAGAGAATGTCAGATATTAGAGTGAAATTGCTTCAAACAAGCGAATTATCGCGAAACAACACCTGCTCGAATCCAACAATAACTGTGACTTACCGTCTCTACTGAGGCTCAGAGACGCTTTGAGACAAGTGTTACAAAATTCAGAGAATGTCAAAAATTAGAGTGAAATTGCTTCAAACAAGCGAATTATTGCGAAACAACACCTGCTCGAATCCAACAATAACTGTGCCCTGCCGTCTCTACTGAGCCTCAGAGACGCTTTGAGACAAGTGTTACAAAAATCAGAGAATGTCATAAATTAGAGTGAAATGGCTTCAAACAAGCGAATTATCGCGAAACAACACCTGCTCGAATCCAACAAAAACTGTGCCCTGCCGTCTCTACTGAGGCTCAGAGACGCTTTGAGACAAGTGTTACAAAAATCAGAGAATGTCATAAATTAGAGTGAAATTGCTTCAAACAAGCGAATTATCGCGAAACAACACCTGCTCGAATCCAACAATAACTGTGCCCTGCCGTCTCTACTGAGCCTCAGAGACGCTTTGAGACAAGTGTTACAAAAATCAGAGAATGTCATAAATTAGAGTGAAATGGCTTCAAACAAGCGAATTATCGCGAAACAACACCTGCTCGAATCCGACAAAAACTGTGCCCTGCCGACTCTATTTAGCGTTAGAGATGGTTTCAAACAATTTTTACCAAAATCAGAGAATGTCAAAAATTAGAGTGAGATTGCTTCCAATAAGCGAATTATCGCGAAACAACACCTGCTCGAATCCAACAAAAACTGTGCCCTGCCGTCTCTACTGAGCCTCAGAGACGCTTTGAGACAAGTGTTACAAAAATCAGAGAATGTGAGAAATTAGAGTGAAATTGCTTCAATCAAGCGAATTATTGCGAAACAACACCTGCTCGAATCCG
The DNA here is from genome assembly GCA_030765045.1 of Tenodera sinensis. Classification (NCBI taxonomy): domain Eukaryota; kingdom Metazoa; phylum Arthropoda; class Insecta; order Mantodea; family Mantidae; genus Tenodera; species Tenodera sinensis. The sequence goes on along the minus strand of CM060970.1, from coordinate 107,913,989 downwards.
AGAAAAACTGTGCCCTGCCGTCTCTACTGAGCCTCAGAGACGCTCTGAGACAAGTGTTACAAAAATCAGAGAATGTCAAAAATTAGAGTGAAATTGCTTCAAACAAGCGAATTATCGCGAAACAACACCTGCTCGAATCCGACAAAAACTGTGCCCTGCCGACTCTATTTAGCGTTAGAGATGGTTTGAAACAAGTGTTACAAAAATCAGAGAATGTCAAAAATTAGAGTGAAATTGCTTCAAAGAAGCGAATTATCGCGAAACAACACCTGCTCGAATCCAACAATAACTGTGCTCTACCGTCTCTACTGAGGCTCAGAGACGCTTTGAGACAAGTGTTACAAAAATCAGAGAATGTCAGATATTAGAGTGAAATTGCTTCAAACAAGCGAATTATCGCGGAAACAACACCTGCTCGAATCCAACAATAACTGTGCTCTACCGTCTCTACTGAGGCTCAGAGACGCTTTGAGACAAGTGTTACAAAATTCAGAGAATGTCAGATATTAGAGTGAAATTGCTTCAAACAAGCGAATTATCGCGAAACACCTGCTCGAATCCAACAAAAACTGTGCCCTGCCGTCTCTACTGAGCTTCAGAGACGCTTTGAGACAAGTGTTACAAAAATCAGAGAATGTCAAAAATTAGAGTGAAATTGCTTCAAACAAGCGAATTATTGCGAAACAACACCTGCTCGAATCCGACAAAAACTGTGCCGTGCCCACTCTATTTAGCGTTAGAGATGGTTTGAAACAAGTGTTACAAAAATCAGAGAATGTCAAAAATTAGAGTGAAATTGCTTCAAACAAGCGAATTATTGCGAAACAACACCTGCTCGAATCCAACAATAACTGTGCCCTACCGTCTCTACTGAGGCTCAGAGACGCTTTCAGACAAGTGTTACAAAAATCAGAGAATGTCATAAATTAGAGTGAAATTGCTTCAAACAAGCGAATTATCGCGAAGCAACACCTGCTCGAATCCCACAATAACTGTGCCCTGCCGTCTCTACTGAGCCTCAGAGACGCTTTGAGACAAGTGTTACAAAAATCAGAGAATGTCATAAATTAGAGTGAAATGGCTTCAAACATGCGAATTATCGCGAAACAACACCTGCTCGAATCTGACAAAAACTGTGCCCTGCCGACTCTATTTAGCGTTAGAGATGGTTTGAAACAATTGTTACCAAAATCAGAGAATCTCAAAAATTAGAGTGAGATTGCTTCAAATAAGCGAATTATCGCGAAACAACACCTGCTCGAATCCAACAATAACTGTGCCCTTCCGTCTCTACTGAGCCTCAGAGACGCTTTGAGACAAGTGTTACAAAAATCAGAGAATGTCATAAATTAGAGTGAAATGGCTTCAAACAAGCGAATTATCGCGAAACAACACCTGCTCGAATCCGACAAAAATTGTGCCCTGCCGACTCTATTTAGCGTTAGAGATGGTTTGAACCAATTGTTACCAAAATCAGAGAATGTCAAAAATTAGAGTGAGATTGCTTCCAATAAGCGAATTATCGCGAAACAACACCTGCTCGAATCCAACAAAAACTGTGCCCTGCCGTCTCTACTGAGCCTCAGAGACGCTTTGAGACAAGTGTTACAAAAATCATAGAATGTGAGAAATTAGAGTGAAATTGCTTCAAACAAGCGAATTATCGCGAAACAACACCCGCTCGAATCCAACAAAAACTGTGCCCTGCCGTCTCTACTGAGCCTCAGAGACGCTCTGAGACAAGTGTTACAAAAATCAGAGAATGTCAAAAATTAGAGTGAAATTGCTTCAAACAAGCGAATTATCGCGAAACAACACCTGCTCGAATCCGACAAAAACTATGTCCTGCCGACTCTATTTAGCGTTAGAGATGGTTTGAAACAAGTGTTACAAAAATCAGAGAATGTCAAAAATTAGAGTGAAATTGCTTCAAACAAGCGAATTATCGCGAAACAACACCTGCTCGAATCCAACAATAACTGTGCCCTGCCGTCTCTACTGAGGCTCAGAGACGCTTTGAGACAAGTGTTACAAAAATCAGAGAATGCCATAAATTAGAGTGAAATGGCTTCAAACAAGCGAATTATAGCTAAACAACACCTGCTCGAATCCGACAATAACTGTGCCCTGCCGTCTCTATTTAGCGTTAGAGATGGTTTGAGACAAGTGTTACACAAATCAGAGAATGTCATAAATTAGAGTGAAATTGCTTCAAACAAGCGAATTATCGCGAAACAACACCTGCTCGAATCCAGCAAAAACTGTGCCCTGCCGTCTCTACTGAGGCTCAGAGACGCTCTGAGACAAGTGTTACAAAAATCAGAGAGTGTCATAAATTAGAGTGAAATGGCTTCAAACAAGCGAATTATCGCGAAACAACACCTGCTCGAATCCGACAAAAACTGTGCCCTGCCGACTCTATTTAGCGTTAGAGATGGTTTGAAACAATTGTTACCAAAATCAGAGAATGTCAAAAATTAGAGTGAGATTGCTTCCAATAAGCGAATTATCGCGAAACAACACCTGCTCGAATCCAACAAAAACTGTGCCCTGGCGTCTCTACTGAGCCTCAGAGACGCTTTGAGACAAGTGTTACAAAAATCAGAGAATGTGAGAAATTAGAGTGAAATTGCTTCAAACAAGCGAATTATCGCGAAACAGCACCTGCTCAAATCCAACAAAAACTGTGCCCTGCCGTCTCTACTGAGCCTCAGAGACGCTCTGAGACAAGTGTTACAAAAATCAGAGAATGTCAAAAATTAGAGAGAAATTGCTTCAAACAAGCGAATTATCGCGAAACAACACCTGCTCGAATCCGACAAAAACTGTGCCCTGCCGACTCTACTGAGCCTCAGAGACGCTCTGAGACAAGTGTTACAAAAATCAGAGAATGTCAAAAATTAGAGTGAAATTGCTTCAAACAAGCGAATTATCGCGAAACAACACCTGCTCGAATCCGACAAAAACTGTGCCCTGCCGACTCTATTTAGCGTTAGAGATGGTTTGAAACAATTGTTACCAAAATCAGAGAATCTCAAAAATTAGAGTGAGATTGCTTCAAATAAGCGAATTATCGCGAAACAACACCTGCTCGAATCCAACAAAAACTGTGCCCTGCCGTCTCTACTGAGCCCCAGAGACGCTCTGAGACAAGTGTTACAAAAATCAGAGAATGTCAAAAATTAGAGTGAAATTGCTTCAAACAAGCGAATTATCGCGAAACAACACCTGCTCGAATCCGACAATAACTGTGCCCTACCGTCTCTACTGAGACTCAGAGACGCTTTGAGACAAGTGTTACAAAAATCAGAGAATGTCAGATATTAGAGTGAAATTGCTTCAAACAAGCGAATTATCGCGAAACAACACCTGCTCGTATCCAACAATAACTGTGCTCTACCGTCTCTACTGAGGCTCAGAGACGCTTTGAGACAAGTGTTACAAAATTCAGAGAATGTCAGATATTAGAGTGAAATTGCTTCAAACAAGCGAATTATCGCGAAACAACACCTGCTCGAGTCCAACAATAACTGTGCCCTGCCGTCTCTACTGAGCCTCAGAGACGCTTTGAGACAAGTGTTACAAAAATCAGAGAATGTCATAAATTAGAGTGAAATGGCTTCAAACAAGCGAATTATCGCGAAACAACACCTGCTCGAATCCATCAAAAACTGTGCCCTGCCGTCTCTACTGAGGCTCAGAGACGCTTAAAGACAAGTGTTACAAAAATCAGAGAATGTGAGAAATTAGAGTGTAATTGCTTCAAACAAGCGAATTATCGCGAAACAACACCAGCTCAAATCCAACAAAAACTGTGCCCTGCCGTCTCTACTGAGCCTCAGAGACGCTTTGAGACAAGTGTTACAAAAATCAGAGAATGTCAAAAATTAAAGTGAAATTGCTTCAAACAAGCGAATTATTGCGAAACAACACCTGCTCGAATCCAACAAAAACTGTACCCTGCCGTGTCTACTGAGCCTCAGAGACGCTTTGAGACAAGTGTTACAAAAATCAGAGAATGTCAAAAATTAGAGTGAAATTGCTTCAAACAAGCGAATTATTGCGAAACAACACCTGCTCGAATCCAACAAAAACTGTACCCTGCCGTGTCTACTGAGCCTCAGAGACGCTTTGAGACAAGTGTTACAAAAATGAGAGAATGTCATAAATTAGAGTGAAATTGCTTCAAACAAGCGAATTATCGCGAAACAACACCTGCTCGAATCCGACAATAACTGTGCCCTACCGTCTCTACTGAGGCTCAGAGACGCTTTGAGACAAGTGTTACAAAAATCAGAGAATGCCATAAATTAGAGTGAAATTGCTTCAAACAAGCGAATTATCGCGAAACAACACCTGCTCGAATCCAACAATAACTGTGCCCTGCCGTCTCTATATAGCGTTAGAGATGGTTTGAAACAAGTGTTACAAAATTCAGAGAATGTCAGCTATTAGAGTGAAATTGCTTCAAACAAGCGATTTATCGCGAAACAACACCTGCTCGAATCCAACAAAAACTGTGCCCTGCCGTCTCTACTGAGGCTCAGAGACGCTTTGAGACAAGCGTTACAAAAACCAGAGAATGTCATAAATTAGAGTGAAATTGCTTCAAACAGGCGAATTATCGCGAAACAACACCTGCTCGAGTCCAACAATAACTGTGCCCTGCCGTCTCTACTGAGCCTCAGAGACCCTTTGAGACAAGTGTTACAAAAATCAGAGAATGTCATAAATTAGAGTGAAATGGCTTCAAACAAGCGAATTATCGCGAAACAACACCTGCTCGAATCCCACAATAACTGTGCCCTGCCGTCTCTACTGAGCCTCAGAGACGCTTTGAGACAAGTGTTACAAAAATCAGAGAATGTCATAAATTAGAGTGAAATGGCTTCAAACAAGCGAATTATCGCGAAACAACACCTGCTCGAATCCGACAAAAACTGTGCCCTGCCGACTCTATTTAGCGTTAGAGATGGTTTGAAACAATTGTTACCAAAATCAGAGAATGTCAAAAATTAGAGTGAGATTGCTTCCAATAAGCGAATTATCGCGAAACAACACCTGCTCAAATCCAACAAAAACTGTGCCCTGCCGTCTCTACTGAGCCTCAGAGACGCTTTGAGACAAGTGTTACAAAAATCATAGAATGTGAGAAATTAGAGTGAAATTGCTTCAAACAAGCGAATTATCGCGAAACAACACCTGCTCGAATCCAACAATAACTGTGCCCTACCGTCTCTACTGAGGCTCAGAGACGCTTTCAGACAAGTGTTACAAAAATCAGAGAATGTCATAAATTAGAGTGAAATTGCTTCAAACAAGCGAATTATCGCGAAGCAACACCTGCTCGAATCCCACAATAACTGTGCCCTGCCGTCTCTACTGAGCCTCAGAGACGCTTTGAGACAAGTGTTACAAAAATCAGAGAATGTCATAAATTAGAGTGAAATGGCTTCAAACATGCGAATTATCGCGAAACAACACCTGCTCGAATCTGACAAAAACTGTGCCCTGCCGACTCTATTTAGCGTTAGAGATGGTTTGAAACAATTGTTACCAAAATCAGAGAATCTCAAAAATTAGAGTGAGATTGCTTCAAATAAGCGAATTATCGCGAAACAACACCTGCTCGAATCCAACAATAACTGTGCCCTTCCGTCTCTACTGAGCCTCAGAGACGCTTTGAGACAAGTGTTACAAAAATCAGAGAATGTCATAAATTAGAGTGAAATGGCTTCAAACAAGCGAATTATCGCGAAACAACACCTGCTCGAATCCGACAAAAATTGTGCCCTGCCGACTCTATTTAGCGTTAGAGATGGTTTGAAACAATTGTTACCAAAATCAGAGAATGTCAAAAATTAGAGTGAGATTGCTTCCAATAAGCGAATTATCGCGAAACAACACCTGCTCGAATCCAACAAAAACTGTGCCCTGCCGTCTCTACTGAGCCTCAGAGACGCTTTGAGACAAGTGTTACAAAAATCATAGAATGTGAGAAATTAGAGTGAAATTGCTTCAAACAAGCGAATTATCGCGAAACAACACCCGCTCGAATCCAACAAAAACTGTGCCCTGCCGTCTCTACTGAGCCTCAGAGACGCTCTGAGACAAGTGTTACAAAAATCAGAGAATGTCAAAAATTAGAGTGAAATTGCTTCAAACAAGCGAATTATCGCGAAACAACACCTGCTCGAATCCGACAAAAACTATGTCCTGCCGACTCTATTTAGCGTTAGAGATGGTTTGAAACAAGTGTTACAAAAATCAGAGAATGTCAAAAATTAGAGTGAAATTGCTTCAAACAAGCGAATTATCGCGAAACAACACCTGCTCGAATCCAACAATAACTGTGCCCTGCCGTCTCTACTGAGGCTCAGAGACGCTTTGAGACAAGTGTTACAAAAATCAGAGAATGCCATAAATTAGAGTGAAATGGCTTCAAACAAGCGAATTATAGCTAAACAACACCTGCTCGAATCCGACAATAACTGTGCCCTGCCGTCTCTATTTAGCGTTAGAGATGGTTTGAGACAAGTGTTACACAAATCAGAGAATGTCATAAATTAGAGTGAAATTGCTTCAAACAAGCGAATTATCGCGAAACAACACCTGCTCGAATCCAGCAAAAACTGTGCCCTGCCGTCTCTACTGAGGCTCAGAGACGCTTTGAGACAAGTGTTACAAAAATCAGAGAGTGTCATAAATTAGAGTGAAATGGCTTCAAACAAGCGAATTATCGCGAAACAACACCTGCTCGAATCCGACAAAAACTGTGCCCTGCCGACTCTATTAAGCGTTAGAGATGGTTTGAAACAATTGTTACCAAAATCAGAGAATGTGAGAAATTAGAGTGAAATTGCTTCAAACAAGCGAATTATCGCGAAACAGCACCTGCTCAAATCCAACAAAAACTGTGCCCTGCCGTCTCTACTGAGCCTCAGAGACGCTCTGAGACAAGTGTTACAAAAATCAGAGAATGTCAAAAATTAGAGAGAAATTGCTTCAAACAAGCGAATTATCGCGAAACAACACCTGCTCGAATCCGACAAAAACTGTGCCCTGCCGACTCTACTGAGCCTCAGAGACGCTCTGAGACAAGTGTTACAAAAATCAGAGAATGTCAAAAATTAGAGTGAATTTGCTTCAAACAAGCGAATTATCGCGAAACAACACCTGCTCGAATCCGACAAAAACTGTGCCCTGCCGACTCTATTTAGCGTTAGAGATGGTTTGAAACAATTGTTACCAAAATCAGAGAATCTCAAAAATTAGAGTGAGATTGCTTCAAATAAGCGAATTATCGCGAAACAACACCTGCTCGAATCCAACAAAAACTGTGCCCTGCCGTCTCTACTGAGCCCCAGAGACGCTCTGAGACAAGTGTTACAAAAATCAGAGAATGTCAAAAATTAGAGTGAAATTGCTTCAAACAAGCGAATTATCGCGAAACAACACCTGCTCGAATCCGACAATAACTGTGCCCTACCGTCTCTACTGAGGCTCAGAGACGCTTTGAGACAAGTGTTACAAAAATCAGAGAATGTCAGATATTAGAGTGAAATTGCTTCAAACAAGCGAATTATCGCGAAACAACACCTGCTCGTATCCAACAATAACTGTGCTCTACCGTCTCTACTGAGGCTCAGAGACGCTTTGAGACAAGTGTTACAAAATTCAGAGAATGTCAGATATTAGAGTGAAATTGCTTCAAACAAGCGAATTATCGCGAAACAACACCTGCTCGAGTCCAACAATAACTGTGCCCTGCCATCTCTACTGAGCCTCAGAGACGCTTTGAGACAAGTGTTACAAAAATCAGAGAATGTCATAAATTAGAGTGAAATGGCTTCAAACAAGCGAATTATCGCGAAACAACACCTGCTCGAATCCATCAAAAACTGTGTCCTGCCTTCTCTACTGAGGCTCAGAGACGCTTAAAGACAAGTGTTACAAAAATCAGAGAATGTGAGAAATTAGAGTGTAATTGCTTCAAACAAGCGAATTATCGCGAAACAACACAGGCTCAAATCCAACAAAAACTGTGCCCTGCCGTCTCTACTGAGCCTCAGAGACGCTTTGAGACAAGTGTTACAAAAATCAGAGAATGTCAAAAATTAAAGTGAAATTGCTTCAAACAAGCGAATTATTGCGAAACAACACCTGCTCGAATCCAACAAAAACTGTACCCTGCCGTGTCTACTGAGCCTCAGAGACGCTTTGAGACAAGTGTTACAAAAATCAGAGAATGTCAAAAATTAGAGTGAAATTGCTTCAAACAAGCGAATTATTGCGAAACAACACCTGCTCGAATCCAACAAAAACTGTACCCTGCCGTGTCTACTGAGCCTCAGAGACGCTTTGAGACAAGTGTTACAAAAATGAGAGAATGTCATAAATTAGAGTGAAATTGCTTCAAACAAGCGAATTATCGCATAACAACACCTGCTCGAATCCGACAATAACTGTGCCCTACCGTCTCTACTGAGGCTCAGAGACGCTTTGAGACAAGTGTTACAAAAATCAGAGAATGCCATAAATTAGAGTGAAATTGCTTCAAACAAGCGAATTATCGCGAAACAACACCTGCTCGAATCCAACAATAACTGTGCCCTGCCGTCTCTATATAGCGTTAGAGATGGTTTGAAACAAGTGTTACAAAATTCAGAGAATGTCAGCTATTAGAGTGAAATTGCTTCAAACAAGCGATTTATCGCGAAACAACACCTGCTCGAATCCAACAAAAACTGTGCCCTGCCGTCTCTACTGAGGCTCAGAGACGCTTTGAGACAAGCGTTACAAAAACCAGAGAATGTCATAAATTAGAGTGAAATTGCTTCAAACAGGCGAATTATCGCGAAACAACACCTGCTCGAGTCCAACAATAACTGTGCCCTGCCGTCTCTACTGAGCCTCAGAGACCCTTTGAGACAAGTGTTACAAAAATCAGAGAATGTCATAAATTAGAGTGAAATGGCTTCAAACAAGCGAATTATCGCGAAACAACACCTGCTCGAATCCCACAATAACTGTGCCCTGCCGTCTCTACTGAGCCTCAGAGACGCTTTGAGACAAGTGTTACAAAAATCAGAGAATGTCATAAATTAGAGTGAAATGGCTTCAAACAAGCGAATTATCGCGAAACAACACCTGCTCGAATCCGACAAAAACTGTGCCCTGCCGACTCCATTTAGCGTTAGAGATGGTTTGAAACAATTGTTACCAAAGTCAGAGAATCTCAAAAATTAGAGTGAGATTGCTTCAAATAAGCGAATTATCGCGAAACAACACCTGCTCGAATCCAACAATAACTGTGCCCTTCCGTCTCTACTGAGCCTCAGAGACGCTTTGAGACAAGTGTTACAAAAATCAGAGAATGTCATAAATTAGAGTGAAATGGCTTCAAACAAGCGAATTATCGCGAAACAACACCTGCTCGAATCCGACAAAAACTGTGCCCTGCCGACTCTATTTAGCGTTAGAGATGGTTTGAAACAATTGTTACCAAAATCAGAGAATGTCAAAAATTAGAGTGAGATTGCTTCCAATAAGCGAATTATCGCGAAACAACACCTGCTCAAATCCAACAAAAACTGTGCCCTGCCGTCTCTACTGAGCCTCAGAGACGCTTTGAGACAAGTGTTACAAAAATCATAGAATGTGAGAAATTAGAGTGAAATTGCTTCAAACAAGCGAATTATCGCGAAACAACACCTGCTCGAATCCAACAAAAACTGTGCCCTGCCGTCTCTACTGAGCCTCAGAGACGCTCTGAGACAAGTGTTACAAAAATCAGAGAATGTCAAAAATTAGAGTGAAATTGCTTCAAACAAGCGAATTATCGCGAAACAACACCTGCTCGAATCCGACAAAAACTATGTCCTGCCGACTCTATTTAGCGTTAGAGATGGTTTGAAACAAGTGTTACAAAAATCAGAGAATGTCAAAAATTAGAGTGAAATTGCTTCAAACAAGCGAATTATCGCGAAACAACACCTGCTCGAATCCAACAATAACTGTGCCCTGCCGTCTCTACTGAGCCTCAGAGACGCTTTGAGACAAGTGTTACAAAAATCAGAGAATTTTATAAATTAGAGTGAAATGGCTTCAAACAAGCGAATTATCGCGAAACAACACCTGCTCGAATCCGACAATAACTGTGCCCCACCGTCTCTACTGAGGCTCAGAGACGCTTTGAGACAAGTGTTACAAAAATCAGAGAATGCCATAAATTAGAGTGAAATTGCTTCAAACAAGCGAATTATCGCGAAACAACACCTGCTCGAATCCAACAAAAACTGTGCCCTGCCGTCTCTACTGAGGCTCAGAGACGCTTTGAGACAAGTGTTACAAAAATCAGAGAATGTCATAAATTAGAGTGAAATTGCTTCAAACAAGCGAATTATCGCGAAACAGCACCTGCTCAAATCCAACAAAAACTGTGCCCTGCCGTCTCTACTCAGCCTCAGAGACGCTCTGAGACAAGTGTTACAAAAATCAGAGAATGTCAAAAATTAGAGAGAACTTGCTTCAAACAAGCGAATTATCGCGAAACAACACCTGCTCGAATCCGACAGAAACTGTGCCCTGCCGACTCTATTTAGCGTTAGAGATGGTTTGAAACAATTGTTACCAAAATCAGAGAATCTCAAAAATTAGAGTGAGATTGCTTCAAATAAGCGAATTATCGCGAAACAACACCTGCTCGAATCCAACAAAAACTGTGCCCTGCCGTCTCTACTGAGCCTCAGAGACGCTCTGAGACAAGTGTTACAAAAATCAGAGAATGTCAAAAATTAGAGTGAAATTGCTTCAAACAAGCGAATTATCGCGAAACAACACCTGCTCGAATCCGACAAAAACTGTGCCCTGCCGACTCTATTTAGCGTTAGAGATGGTTTGAAACAAGTGTTATAAAAATCAGAGAATGTCAAAAATTAGAGTGAAATTGCTTCAAACAAGCGAATTATCGCGAAACAACACCTGCTCGAATCCAACAATAACTGTGCTCTACCGTCTCTACTGAGGCTCAGAGACGCTTTGAGACAAGTGTTACAAAAATCAGAGAATGTCAGATATTAGAGTGAAATTGCTTCAAACAAGCGAATTATCGCGAAACAAAACCTGCTCGTATCCAACAATAACTGTGCTCTACCGTCTCTACTGAGGCTCAGAGACGCTTTGAGACAAGTGTTACAAAATTCAGAGAATGTCAGATATTAGAGTGAAATTGCTTCAAACAAGCGAATTATCGCGAAACAACACCTGCTCGAATCCAACAAAAACTGTGCCCTGCCGTCTCAACTGAGCCTCAGAGACGCTTTGAGACAAGTGTTACAAAAATCAGAGAATGTCAAAAATTAGAGAGAAATTGCTTCAAACAAGCGAATTATCGCGAAACAACACCTGCTCGAATCCAACAATAACTGTGCCCTGCCGTCTCTATTTAGCTTTAGAGATGGTTTGAAATAAGTGTTACAAAAATCAGAGAATGTCAAAAATTAGAGTGAAATTGCTTCAAACAAGCGAATTATTGCGAAACAACACCTGCTCGAATCCAACAATAACTGTGCCCTACCGTCTCTACTGAGGCTCAGAGACGCTTTGAGACAAGGGTTACACAAATCAGAGAATGCCATAAATTAGAGTGAAATTGCTTCAAACAAGCGAATTATCGCGAAACAACACCTGCTCGAATCCAACAATAACTGTGCCCTGCCGTCTCTATTTAGCGTTAGAGATGGTTTGATACAATTGTTACCAAAATCAGAGAATGTCAAAAATTAGAGTGAAATTGCTTCAAACAAGCGAATTATCGCGAAACAACACCTGCTCGAATCCAACAAAAACTGTTCCCTGCCGTCTCTACTGAGCCTCAGAGACGCTTTGAGACAAGTGTTACAAAAATCAGAGAATGTGAGAAATTAGAGTGAAATTGCTTCAAACAAGCGTATTATCGCGAAACAACACCTGCTCGAATCCAACAAAAACTGTGCCCTGCCGTCTCTACTGAGCCTCAGAGACGCTTTGAGACATGTGTTACAAAAATCAGAGAATGTCAAAAATTAGAGTGAAATTGCTTCAAACAAGCGAATTATTGCGAAACAACACCTGCTCGAATCCAACAAAAACTGTACCCTGCCGTGTCTACTGAGCCTCAGAGACGCTTTGAGACAAGTGTTACAAAAATGAGAGAATGTCATAAATTAGAGTGAAATTGCTTCAAACAATCGAATTATCGCGAAACAACACCTGCTCGAATCCGACAATAGCTGTGCCCTACCGTCTCTACTGAGGCTCAGAGACGCTTTGAGACAAGTGTTACAAAAATCAGAGAATGCCATAAATTAGAGTGAAATTGCTTCAAACAAGCGAATTATCGCGAAACAACACCTGCTCGAATCCAACAATAACTGTGCCCTGCCGTCTCTATATAGCGTTAGAGATGGTTTGAAACAAGTGTTACAAAAATCAGAGAATGTCAAAAATTAGAGTGAAATTGCTTCAAACAAGCGAATTATTGCGAAACAACACCTGCTCGAATCCAACAATAACTGTGCCCTACCGTCTCTACTGAGGCTCAGAGACGCTTTGAATCAAGTGTTACAAAAATCAGAGAATGCCATAAATTAGAGTGAAATTGCTTCAAACAAGCGAATTATCGCGAAACAACACCTGCTCGAATCCAACAATAACTGTGCCCTGCCGTCTCTATTTAGCGTTAGAGATGGTTTGAAACAATTGTTACCAAAATCAGAGAATGTCAAAAATTAGAGTGAGATTGCTTCAAATAAGCGAATTATCGCGAAACAACACCTGCTCGAATCCAACAAAACTGTGCCCTGCCGTGTCTACTGAGCCTCAGAGACACTTTGAGACAGGTGTTACAAAATTCAGAGAATGTCAGCTATTAGAGTGAAATTGCTTCAAAGAAGCGAATAATCGCGAAACAGCACCTGCTCGAATCCAACAAAAACTGTGCCCTGCCGTCTCTACTGAGCCTCAGAGACGCTTTGAGACAAGTGTTACAAAAATCAGAGAATTTTATAAATTAGAGTGAAATGGCTTCAAACAAGCGAATTATCGCGAAACAACACCTGCTCGAATCCGACAATAACTGTGCCCCACCGTCTCTACTGAGGCTCAGAGACGCTTTGAGACAAGTGTTACAAAAATCAGAGAATGCCATAAATTAGAGCGAAATTGCTTCAAACAAGCGAATTATCGCGAAACAACACCTGCTCGAATCCAACAATAACTGTGCCCTGCCGTCTCTATTTAGCGTTAGAGATGGTTTGAGACAAGTGTTACACAAATCAGAGAATGTCATAAATTAGAGTGAAATTGCTTCAAACAAGCGAATTATCGCGAAACAACACCTGCTCGAATCCAACAAAAACTGTGCCCTGCCGTCTCTACTGAGGCTCAGAGACGCTTTGAGACAAGTGTTACAAAAATCAGAGAATGTCATAAATTAGAGTGAAATTGCTTCAAACAAGCGAATTATCGCGAAACAAAACCTGCTCGTATCCAACAATAACTGTGCTCTACCGTCTCTACTGAGGCTCAGAGACGCTTTGAGACAAGTGTTACAAAATTCAGAGAATGTCAGATATTAGAGTGAAATTGCTTCAAACAAGCGAATTATCGCGAAACAACACCTGCTCGAATCCAACAAAAACTGTGCCCTGCCGTCTCAACTGAGCCTCAGAGACGCTTTGAGACAAGTGTTACAAAAATCAGAGAATGTCAAAAATTAGAGAGAAATTGCTTCAAACAAGCGAATTATCGCGAAACAACACCTGCTCGAATCCAACAATAACTGTGCCCTGCCGTCTCTATTTAGCTTTAGAGATGGTTTGAAATAAGTGTTACAAAAATCAGAGAATGTCAAAAATTAGAGTGAAATTGCTTCAAACAAGCGAATTATTGCGAAACAACACCTGCTCGAATCCAACAATAACTGTGCCCTACCGTCTCTACTGAGGCTCAGAGACGCTTTGAGACAAGGGTTACACAAATCAGAGAATGCCATAAATTAGAGTGAAATTGCTTCAAACAAGCGAATTATCGCGAAACAACACCTGCTCGAATCCAACAATAACTGTGCCCTGCCGTCTCTATTTAGCGTTAGAGATGGTTTGATACAATTGTTACCAAAATCAGAGAATGTCAAAAATTAGAGTGAAATTGCTTCAAACAAGCGAATTATCGCGAAACAACACCTGCTCGAATCCAACAAAAACTGTTCCCTGCCGTCTCTACTGAGCCTCAGAGACGCTTTGAGACAAGTGTTACAAAAATCAGAGAATGTGAGAAATTAGAGTGAAATTGCTTCAAACAAGCGTATTATCGCGAAACAACACCTGCTCGAATCCAACAAAAACTGTGCCCTGCCGTCTCTACTGAGCCTCAGAGACGCTTTGAGACATGTGTTACAAAAATCAGAGAATGTCAAAAATTAGAGTGAAATTGCTTCAAACAAGCGAATTATTGCGAAACAACACCTGCTCGAATCCAACAAAAACTGTACCCTGCCGTGTCTACTGAGCCTCAGAGACGCTTTGAGACAAGTGTTACAAAAATGAGAGAATGTCATAAATTAGAGTGAAATTGCTTCAAACAATCGAATTATCGCGAAACAACACCTGCTCGAATCCGACAATAGCTGTGCCCTACCGTCTCTACTGAGGCTCAGAGACGCTTTGAGACAAGTGTTACAAAAATCAGAGAATGCCATAAATTAGAGTGAAATTGCTTCAAACAAGCGAATTATCGCGAAACAACACCTGCTCGAATCCAACAATAACTGTGCCCTGCCGTCTCTATATAGCGTTAGAGATGGTTTGAAACAAGTGTTACAAAAATCAGAGAATGTCAAAAATTAGAGTGAAATTGCTTCAAACAAGCGAATTATTGCGAAACAACACCTGCTCGAATCCAACAATAACTGTGCCCTACCGTCTCTACTGAGGCCCAGAGACGCTTTGAATCAAGTGTTACAAAAATCAGAGAATGCCATAAATTAGAGTGAAATTGCTTCAAACAAGCGAATTATCGCGAAACAACACCTGCTCGAATCCAACAATAACTGTGCCCTGCCGTCTCTATTTAGCGTTAGAGATGGTTTGAAACAATTGTTACCAAAATCAGAGAATGTCAAAAATTAGAGTGAGATTGCTTCAAATAAGCGAATTATCGCGAAACAACACCTGCTCGAATCCAACAAAACTGTGCCCTGCCGTGTCTACTGAGCCTCAGAGACACTTTGAGACAGGTGTTACAAAATTCAGAGAATGTCAGCTATTAGAGTGAAATTGCTTCAAAGAAGCGAATAATCGCGAAACAGCACCTGCTCGAATCCAACAAAAACTGTGCCCTGCCGTCTCTACTGAGCCTCAGAGACGCTTTGAGACAAGTGTTACAAAAATCAGAGAATTTTATAAATTAGAGTGAAATGGCTTCAAACAAGCGAATTATCGCGAAACAACACCTGCTCGAATCCGACAATAACTGTGCCCCACCGTCTCTACTGAGGCTCAGAGACGCTTTGAGACAAGTGTTACAAAAATCAGAGAATGCCATAAATTAGAGTGAAATTGCTTCAAACAAGCGAATTATCGCGAAACAACACCTGCTCGAATCCAACAATAACTGTGCCCTGCCGTCTCTATATAGCGTTAGAGATGGTTTGAAACAAGTGTTACAAAAATCAGAGAATGTCAAAAATTAGAGTGAAATTGCTTCAAACAAGCGAATTATTGCGAAACAACACCTGCTCGAATCCAACAATAACTGTGCCCTACCGTCTCTACTGAGGCCCAGAGACGCTTTGAATCAAGTGTTACAAAAATCAGAGAATGCCATAAATTAGAGTGAAATTGCTTCAAACAAGCGAATTATCGCGAAACAACACCTGCTCGAATCCAACAATAACTGTGCCCTGCCGTCTCTATTTAGCGTTAGAGATGGTTTGAAACAATTGTTACCAAAATCAGAGAATGTCAAAAATTAGAGTGAGATTGCTTCAAATAAGCGAATTATCGCGAAACAACACCTGCTCGAATCCAACAAAACTGTGCCCTGCCGTGTCTACTGAGCCTCAGAGACACTTTGAGACAGGTGTTACAAAATTCAGAGAATGTCAGCTATTAGAGTGAAATTGCTTCAAAGAAGCGAATAATCGCGAAACAGCACCTGCTCGAATCCAACAAAAACTGTGCCCTGCCGTCTCTACTGAGCCTCAGAGACGCTTTGAGACAAGTGTTACAAAAATCAGAGAATTTTATAAATTAGAGTGAAATGGCTTCAAACAAGCGAATTATCGCGAAACAACACCTGCTCGAATCCGACAATAACTGTGCCCCACCGTCTCTACTGAGGCTCAGAGACGCTTTGAGACAAGTGTTACAAAAATCAGAGAATGCCATAAATTAGAGCGAAATTGCTTCAAACAAGCGAATTATCGCGAAACAACACCTGCTCGAATCCAACAATAACTGTGCCCTGCCGTCTCTATTTAGCGTTAGAGATGGTTTGAGACAAGTGTTACACAAATCAGAGAATGTCATAAATTAGAGTGAAATTGCTTCAAACAAGCGAATTATCGCGAAACAACACCTGCTCGAATCCAACAAAAACTGTGCCCTGCCGTCTCTACTGAGGCTCAGAGACGCTTTGAGACAAGTGTTACAAAAATCAGAGAATGTCATAAATTAGAGTGAAATTGCTTCAAACAAGCGAATTATCGCGAAACAACACCTGCTCGAATCCAACAATAACTGTGCCCTGCCGTGTCTACTGAGCCTCAGAGACGCTTTGAGACAAGTGTTACAAAAATCAGAGAATGTCATAAATTAGAGTGAAATGGCTTCAAACAAGTGAATTATCGCGAAACAACACCTGCTCGAATCCGACAAAAACTGTGCCCTGCCGACTCTATTTAGCGTTAGAGATGGTTTGAAACAATTGTTACCAAAATCAGAGAATGTCAAAAATTAGAGTGAGATTGCTTCCAATAAGCGAATTATCGCGAAACAACACCTGCTCGAATCCAACAAAAACTGTGCCCTGCCGTCTCTACTGAGCCTCAGAGACGCTCTGAGACAAGTGTTACAAAAATCAGAGAATGTCAAAAATTAGAGTGAAATTGCTTCAAACAAGCGAATTATCGCGAAACAACACCTGCTCGAATCCGACAAAAACTGTGCCCTGCCGACTCTATTTAGCGTTAGAGATGGTTTGAAACAAGTGTTATAAAAATCAGAGAATGTCAAAAATTAGAGTGAAATTGCTTCAAACAAGCGAATTATCGCGAAACAACACCTGCTCGAATCCAACAATAACTGTGCTCTACCGTCTCTACTGAGGCTCAGAGACGCTTTGAGACAAGTGTTACAAAAATCAGAGAATGTCAGATATTAGAGTGAAATTGCTTCAAACAAGCGAATTATCGCGAAACAACACCTGCTCGTATCCAACAATAACTGTGCTCTACCGTCTCTACTGAGGCTCAGAGACGCTTTGAGACAAGTGTTACAAAATTCAGAGAATGTCAGATATTAGAGTGAAATTGCTTCAAACAAGCGAATTATCGCGAAACAACACCTGCTCGAATCCAACAAAAACTGTACCCTGCCGTGTCTACTGAGCCTCAGAGACGCTTTGAGACAAGTGTTACAAAAATGAGAGAATGTCATAAATTAGAGTGAAATTGCTTCAAACAAGCGAATTATCGCGAAACAACACCTGCTCGAATCCGACAATAGCTGTGCCCTACCGTCTCTACTGAGGCTCAGAGACGCTTTGAGACAAGTGTTACAAAAATCAGAGAATGCCATAAATTAGAGTGAAATTGCTTCAAACAAGCGAATTATCGCGAAACAACACCTGCTCGAATCCAACAATAACTGTGCCCTGCCGTCTCTATATAGCGTTAGAGATGGTTTGAAACAAGTGTTACAAAAATCAGAGAATGTCAAAAATTAGAGTGAAATTGCTTCAAACAAGCGAATTATTGCGAAACAACACCTGCTCGAATACAACAATAACTGTGCCCTACCGTCTCTACTGAGGCTCAGAGACGCTTTGAGACAAGTGTTACAAAAATCAGAGAATGCCATAAATTAGAGTGAAATTGCTTCAAACAAGCGAATTATCGCGAAACAACACCTGCTCGAATCCAACAATAACTGTGCCCTGCCGTCTCTATTTAGCGTTAGAGATGGTTTGAAACAATTGTTACCAAAATCAGAGAATGTCAAAAATTAGAGTGAGATTGCTTCAAATAAGCGAATTATCGCGAAAGAACACCTGCTCGAATCCAACAAAACTGTGCCCTGCCGTGTCTACTGAGCCTCAGAGACACTTTGAGACAGGTGTTACAAAATTCAGAGAATGTCAGCTATTAGAGTGAAATTGCTTAAAAGAAGCGAATAATCGCGAAACAGCACCTGCTCGAATCCAACAAAAACTGTGCCCTGCCGTCTCTACTGAGGCTCAGAGACGCTTTGAGACAAGCGTTACAAAAACCAGAGAATGTCATAAATTAGAGTGAAATTGCTTCAAACAAGCGAATTATCGCGAAACAACACCTGCTCGAGTCCAACAATAACTGTGCCCTGCCGTCTCTACTGAGCCTCAGAGACGCTTTGAGACAAGTGTTACAAAAATCAGAGAATGTCATAAATTAGAGTGAAATGGCTTCAAACAAGCGAATTATCGCGAAACAACACCTGCTCGAATCCATCAATAACTGTGCCCTGCCGTCTCTACTGAGCCTCACAGACGCTTTGAGACAAGTGTTACAAAAATCAGAGAATGTCATAAATTAGAGTGAAATGGCTTCAAACAAGCGAATTATCGCGAAACAACACCTGCTCGAATCCGACAAAAACTCTGCCCTGCTGACTCTGTTTAGCGTTAGAGATGGTTTGAAACAATTGTTACCAAAATCAGAGAATGTCAAAAATTAGAGTGAGATTGCTTCAAATAAGCGAATTATCGCGAAACTACACCTGCTCGAATCCAACAAAAACTGTGCCCTGCCGTCTCTACTGAGCCTCAGAGACGCTTTGAGACAAGTGTTACAAAAATCAGAGAATGTGAGAAATTAGAGTGAAATTGCTTCAAACAAGCGAATTATCGCGAAACAACACCAGCTCAAATCCCACAAAAACTGTGCCCTGCCGTCTCTACTGAGCCTCAGAGACGCTTTGAGACAAGTGTTACAAAAATCAGAGAATGTCAAAAATTAAAGTGAAATTGCTTCAAACAAGCGAATTATTGCGAAACAACACCTGCTCGAATCCAACAAAAACTGTACCCTGCCGTGTCTACTGAGCCTCAGAGACGCTTTGAGACAAGTGTTACAAAAATCAGAGAATGTCAAAAATTAGAGTGAAATTGCTTCAAACAAGCGAATTATTGCGAAACAACACCTGCTCGAATCCAACAAAAACTGTACCCTGCCGTGTCTACTGAGCCTCAGAGACGCTTTGAGACAAGTGTTACAAAAATGAGAGAATGTCATAAATTAGAGTGAAATTGCTTCAAACAAGCGAATTATCGCGAAACAACACCTGCTCGAATCCGACAATAACTGTGCCCTACCGTCTCAACTGAGGCTCAGAGACGCTTTGAGACTAGTGTTACAAAAATCAGAGAATGTCAAAAATTAGAGTGAAATTGCTTCAAACAAGCGAATTATCGCGAAACAACACCTGCTCGAATCCAACAATAACTGTGCCCTGCCGTCTCTATATAGCGTTAGAGATGGTTTGAAACAAGTGTTACAACAATCAGAGAATGTCAAAAATTAGAGTGAAATTGCTTCAAACAAGCGAATTATTGCGAAACAACACCTGCTCGAATCCAACAATAACTGTGCCCTACCGTCTCTACTGAGGCTCAGAGACGCTTTGAGACAAGTGTTACAAAAATCAGAGAATGCCATAAATTAGAGTGAAATTGCTTCAAACAAGCGAATTATCGCGAAACAACACCTGCTCGAATCCAACAATAACTGTGCCCATCCGTCTCTATTTAGCGTTAGAGATGGTTTGAAACAATTGTTACCAAAATCAGAGAATGTCAAAAATTAGAGTGAGATTGCTTCAAATAAGCGAATTATCGCGAAACAACACCTGCTCGAATCCAACAAAAACTGTGCCCTGCCGTGTCTACTGAGCCTCAGAGACGCTTTGAGACAGGTGTTACAAAAGTCAGAGAATGTCAGCTATTAGAGCGAAATTGCTTCAAACAAGCGAATTATCGCGAAACAACACCTGCTCGAATCCAACAAAAACGGTGCCCTGCCGTCTCTACTGAGGCTCAGAGACGCTTTGAGACAAGCGTTACAAAAACCAGAGAATGTCATAAATTACAGTGAAATTGCTTCAAACAAGCGAATTATCGCGAAACAACACCTGCTCGAGTCCAACAATAACCGTGCCCTGCCGTCTCTACAGAGCCTCAGAGACGCTTTGAGACAAGTGTTACAAAAATCAGAGAATGTCATAAATTAGAGTGAAATGGCTTCAAACAAGCGAATTATCGCGAAACAACAGCTGCTCGAATCCATCAATAACTGTGCCCTGCCGTCTCTACTGAGGCTCAGAGACGCTTAAAGACAAGTGTTACAAAAATCAGAGAATGTCATAAATTAGAGTGAAATTGCTTCAAACAAGCGAATTATCGCGA
The DNA here is from genome assembly GCA_030765045.1 of Tenodera sinensis. Taxonomy (NCBI): domain Eukaryota; kingdom Metazoa; phylum Arthropoda; class Insecta; order Mantodea; family Mantidae; genus Tenodera; species Tenodera sinensis. Next base: position 107,893,289 of record CM060970.1, on the reverse strand, counting down.
AACAACACCTGCTCGAATCCAACAATTACTGTGCCCTCCCGTCTCTACTGAGCCTCAGAGACGCTTTGAGACAAGTGTTACAAAAATCAGAGAATGTCATAAATTAGAGTGAAATGGCTTCAAACAAGTGAATTATCGCGAAACAACACCTGCTCGAATCCGACTAAAACTGTGCCCTGCTGACTCTATTTAGCGTTAGAGATGGTTTGAAACAATTGTTACCAAATCAGAGAATGTCAAAAATTAGAGTGAGATTGCTTCAAATAAGCGAATTATCGCGAAACAACACCTGCTCGAATCCAACAAAAATTGCGCCCTGCCGTCTCTACTGAGCCTCAGAGACGCTTTGAGACAAGTGTTACAAAAATCAGAGAATGTGAGAAATTAGAGTGAAATTGCTTCAAACAAGCGAATTATTGCGAAACAACACCTGCTCGAATCCAACAAAAACTGTGCCCTGCCGTCTCTACTGAGGCTCAGAGACGCTTTGAGACAAGTGTTACAAAAATCAGAGAATGTCATAAATTAGAGTGAAATTGCTTCAAACAAGCGATTTATCGCGAAACAACACCTGCTCGAATCCAACAATAACTGTGCCCTGCAGTCTCTACTGAGCCTCAGAGACGCTTTGAGACAAGTGTTACAAAAATCAGAGAATGTCATAAATTAGTGTGAAATGGCTTCAAACAAGCGAATTATCGCGAAACAACACCTGCTCGAATCCAACAAAAACTGTGCCCTGCCGTCTCTACTGAGCCTCAGAGACGCTCTGAGACAAGTGTTACAAAAATCAGAGAATGTCAAAAATTAGAGAGAAATTGCTTCATACAAGCGAATTATCGCGAAACAACACCTGCTCGAATCCGACAAAAACTGTGCCCTGCCGACTCTATTTAGCGTTAGAGATGGTTTGAAACAAGTGTTACAAAAATCAGAGAATGTCAAAAATTAGAGTGAAATTGCTTCAAACAAGCGAATTATCGCGAAACAACACCTGCTCGAATCCAACAAAAACTGTGCCCTGCCGTCTCTACTGAGCCTCAGAGACGCTTTGAGACAAGTGTTACAAAAATCAGAGAATGTGAGAAATTAGAGTGAAATTGCTTCAAACAAGCGGATTATCGCGAAACAACACCAGCGCGAATCCAACAAAAACTGTGCCCTGCCGTCTCTACTGAGCCTCAGAGACGCTTTGAGACAAGTGTTACAAAAATCAGAGAATGTCAAAAATTAAAGTGAAATTGCTTCAAACAAGCGAATTATTGCGAAACAACACCTGCTCGAATCCGACAAAAACTGTGCCCTGCCGACTCTATTTAGCGTTAGAGATGGTTTGAAACAATTGTTACCAAAATCAGAGAATGTCAAAAATTAGAGTGAGATTGCTTACAAAGAGCGAATTATCTCGAAACAACACCTGCTCGAATCCAACAAAAACTGTGCCCTGCCGTCTCTACTGAGCCTCATAGACGCTTTGAGACAAGTGTTACAAAAATCAGAGAATGTGAGAAATTAGAGTGAAATTGCTTCAAACAAGCGAATTATCGCGAAACAACACCTGCTCGAATCCATCAATAACTGTGCCCTGCCGTCTCTACTGAGCCTCAGAGACGCTTTGAGACAAGTGTTACAAAAATCAGAGAATGTCATAAATTAGAGTGAAATGGCTTCAAACAAGCGAATTATCGCGAAACAACACCTGCTCGAATCCGACAAAAACTGTGCCCTGCCGACTATTTAGCGTTAGAGATGGTTTGAAACAATTGTTACCAAAATCAGAGTATCTCAAAAATTAGAGTGAGATTGCTTCAAATAAGCGAATTATCGCGAAACAACACCTGCTCGAATCCAACAAAAACTGTGCCCTGCCGTCTCTACTGAGCCTCAGAAACGCTTTGAGACAAGTGTTACAAAAATCAGAGAATGTCAAAAATTAGAGTGAAATTGTTTCAAACAAGCGAATTATCGCGAAACAGCACCTGCTCGAATCCAATAATAACTGTGCCCTGCCGTCTCTACTGAGCCTCAGAGACGCTTTGAGACAAGTGTTACAAAAATCAGAGAATGTCATAAATTAGAGTGAAATGGCTTCGAACAAGCGAATTATCGCGAAACAACACCTGCTCGAATCCGACAAAAACTGTGCCCTGCCGACTCTATTTAGCGTTAGAGATGGTTTGAAACAATTGTTACCAAAATCAGAGAATGTCAAAAATTAGAGTGAAATTGCTTCAAACAAGCGAATTATCGCGAAACAACACCTGCTCGAATCCGACAAAAAGTGTGCCCTGCCGACTCTATTTAGCGTTAGAGATGGTTTGAAACAAGTGTTACAAAAATCAGAGAATGTCAAAAATTAGAGTGAAATTGCTTCAAACAAGCGAATTATCGCGAAACACCTGCTCGAATCCAACAATAACTGTGCTCTACCGTCTCTACTGAGGCTCAGAGACGCTTTGAGACAAGTGTTACAAAAATCAGAGAATGTCAGATATTAGAGTGAAATTGCTTCAAACAAGCGAATTATCGCGAAACAACACCTGCTCGAATCCTACAATAACTGTGCTCTACCGTCTCTACTGAGGCTCAGAGACGCTTTGAGACAAGTGTTACAAAATTCAGAGAATGTCAGATATTAGAGTGAAATTGCTTCAAACAAGCGAATTATCGCGAAACAACACCTGCTCGAATCCAACAAAAACTGTGCCCTGCCGTCTCTACTGAGCCTCAGAGACGCTTTGAGACAAGTGTTACTAAAATCAGAGAATGTCAAAAATTAGAGTGAAATTGCTTCAAACAAGCGAATTATCGCGAAACAACACCTGCTCGAATCCAACAATAACTGTGCCCTGCCGTCTCTACTGAGCCTCAGAGACGCTTTGAGACAAGTGTTACACAAATCAGAGAATGTCATAAATTAGAGTGAAATGGCTTCAAACAAGCGAATTATCGCGAAACAACACCTGCTCGAATCCGACAATAACTGTGCCCTACCGTCTCTACTGAGGCTCAGAGACGCTTTGAGACAAGTGTTACAAAAATCAGAGAATGCCATAAATTAGAGTGAAATTGCTTCAAACAAGCGAATTATCGCGAAACAACACCTGCTCGAATCCAACAATAACTGTGCCCTGCCGTCTCTACTGAGCCTCAGAGACGCTTTGAGACAAGTGTTACACAAATCAGAGAATGTCATAAATTAGAGTGAAATGGCTTCAAACAAGCGAATTATCGCGAAACAACACCTGCTCGAATCCAACAAAAACTGTGCCCTGCCGTGTCTACTGAGGCTCAGAGACGCTTTGAGACAAGTGTTACAAAAATCAGAGAATGTCATAAATTAGAGTGAAATTGCTTCAAACAAGCGAATTATTGCGAAACAACACCTGCTCGAATCCAACAATAACTGTGCCCTACCGTCTCTACTGAGGCTCAGAGACGCTTTGAGACAAGTGTTACAAAAATCAGAGAATGTCATAAATTAGAGTGAAATTGCATCAAAAAAGCGAATTATCGCGAAACAACACCTGCTCTAATCCAACAATAACTGTGCACTGCCGTCTCTACGGAGCCTCAGAGACGCTTTGAGACAAGTGTTACAAAAATCAGAGAATGTCATAAATTAGAGTGAAATGGCTTCAAACAAGCGAATTATCGCGAAACAACACCTGCTCGAATCCGACAAAAACTGTGCCCTGCCGACTCTATTTAGCGTTAGAGATGGTTTGAAACAATTGTTACCAAAATCAGAGAATGTCAAAAATTAGAGTGAGAATGCTTCAAACAAGCGAATTATTGCGAAACAACACCTGCTCGAATCCAACAATAACTGTGCCCTACCGTCTCTACTGAGGCTCAGAGACGCTTTCAGACAAGTGTTACAAAAATCAGAGAATGTCATAAATTAGAGTGAAATGGCTTCAAACAAGCGAATTATCTCGAAACAACACCTGCTCGAATCCGACAAAAACTGTGCCCTGCCGACTCTATTTAGCGTTAGAGATGGTTTGAAACAATTGTTACCAAAATCAGAGAATGTCAAAAATTAGGGTGAGATTGCTTCAAATAAGCGAATTATCGCGAAACAACACCTGCTCGAATCCAACAAAAACTGTGCCCTGCCGTCTCTACTGAGCCTCAGAGACGCTCTGAGACCAGTGTTACAAAAATTAGAGAATGTGAGAAATTAGAGTGACATTGCTTCAAACAAGCGAATTATCGCGAAACAACACATGCTCGAAACCGACAAAAACTGTGCCCTGCCGACTCTATTTAGTGTTAGAGATGGTTTGAAACAAGTGTTACAAAAATCAGAGAATGTCAAAAATTAGAGTGAAATTGCTTCAAACAAGCGAATTATCGCGAAACAACACCTGCTCGAATCCAACAATATCTGTGCCCTGCCGTCTCTACTGAGCCTCAGAGACGTATTGAGACAAGTGTTACACAAATCAGAGAATGTCATAAATTAGAGTGAAATGGCTACAAACAAGCGATTTATCGCGAAACAACACCTGCTCGAATCCGACAAAAACTGTGCCCTGCCGACTCTATTTAGCGTTAGAGATGGTTTGAAACAATTGTTACCAAAATCAGAGAATGTCAAAAATTAGAGTGACATTGCTTCAAATAAGCGAATTATCGCGAAACAACACCTGCTCGAATCCAACAAAAACTGTGCACTGCCGTCTCTACTGAGCCTCAGAGACGCTTAGAGACAAGTGTTACAAAAATCAGAGAATGGGAGAAATTAGAGTGAAATTGCTTCAAACAAGCGATTTATCGCGAAACAACACCTGCTCGAATCCGACAAAAACCGTGCCCTGCCGACTCTATTTAGCGTTACAGACGCTTTGAGACAAGTGTTACAAAAATCAGAGAATGTCAAAAATTAGAGTGAAATTGCTTCAAATAAGCGAATTATCGCGAAACAACACCTGCTCGAATCCAACAAAAACTGTGCCCTGCCGTGTCTACTGAGGCTCAGAGACGCTTTGAGACAAGTGTTACAAAAATCAGAGAATGTCATAAATTAGAGTGAAATTGCTTCAAACAAGCGAATTATTGCGAAACAACACCTGCTCGAATCCAACAATAACTGTGCCCTACCGTCTCTACTGAGGCTCAGAGACGCTTTGAGACAAGTGTTACAAAAATCAGAGAATGTCATAAATTAGAGTGAAATTGCATCAAAAAAGCGAATTATCGCGAAACAACACCTGCTCTAATCCAACAATAACTGTGCACTGCCGTCTCTACGGAGCCTCAGAGACGCTTTGAGACAAGTGTTACAAAAATCAGAGAATGTCATAAATTAGAGTGAAATGGCTTCAAACAAGCGAATTATCGCGAAATAACACCTGCTCGAATCCGACAAAAACTGTGCCCTGCCGACTCTATTTAGCGTTAGAGATGGTTTGAAACAATTGTTACCAAAATCAGAGAATGTCAAAAATTAGAGTGAGATTGCTTCAAACAAGCGAATTATTGCGAAACAACACCTGCTCGAATCCAACAATAACTGTGCCCTACCATCTCTACTGAGGCTCAGAGACGCTTTCAGACAAGTGTTACAAAAATCAGAGAATGTCATAAATTAGAGTGAAATGGCTTCAAACAAGCGAATTATCTCGAAACAACACCTGCTCGAATCCGACAAAAACTGTGCCCTGTCGACTCTATTTAGCGTTAGAGATGGTTTGAAACAATTGTTACCAAAATCAGAGAATGTCAAAAATTAGGGTGAGATTGCTTCAAATAAGCGAATTATCGCGAAACAACACCTGCTCGAATCCAACAAAAACTGTGCCCTGCCGTCTCTACTGAGCCTCAGAGACGCTTTGAGACCAGTGTTACAAAAATTAGAGAATGTGAGAAATTAGAGTGAAATTGCTTCAAACAAGCGAATTATCGCGAAACAACACCTGCTCGAATCCAACAAAAACTGTACCCAGCCGTCTCTACTGAGCCTCAGAGACGCTTTGAGACAAGTGTTACAAAAATCAGAGAATGTCATAAATTAGACTGAAATTGCTTCAAACAAGCGAATTATCGCGAAACAACACATGCTCGAATCCGACAAAAACTGTGCCCTGCCGACTCTATTTAGTGTTAGAGATGGTTTGAAACAAGTGTTACAAAAATCAGAGAATGTCAAAAATTAGAGTGAAATTGCTTCAAACAAGCGAATTATCGCGAAACAACACCTGCTCGAATCCAACAATATCTGTGCCCTGCCGTCTCTACTGAGCCTCAGAGACGTATTGAGACAAGTGTTACACAAATCACAGAATGTCATAAATTAGAGTGAAATGGCTACAAACAAGCGAATTATCGCGAAACAACACCTGCTCGAATCCGACAAAAACTGTGCCCTGCCGACTCTATTTAGCGTTAGAGATGATTTGAAACAATTGTTACCAAAATCAGAGAATGTCAAAAATTAGAGTGACATTGCTTCAAATAAGCGAATTATCGCGAAACAACACCTGCTCGAATCCAACAAAAACTGTGCACTGCCGTCTCTACTGAGCCTCAGAGACGCTTAGAGACAAGTGTTACAAAAATCAGAGAATGTGAGAAATTAGAGTGAAATTGCTTCAAACAAGCGATTTATCGCGAAACAACACCTGCTCGAATCCGACAAAAACCGTGCCCTGCCGACTCTATTTAGCGTTACAGACGCTTTGAGACAAGTGTTACAAAAATCAGAGAATGTAAAAAATTAGAGTGAAATTGCTTCAAATAAGCGAATTATCGCGAAACAACACCTGCTCGAATCCAACAAAAACTGTGCCCTGCCGTGTCTACTGAGGCTCAGAGACGCTTTGAGACAAGTGTTACAAAAATCAGAGAATGTCAAAAATTAGAGTGAAATTGCTTCAAATAAGCGAATTATCGCGAAACAACACCTGCTCGAATCCAACAAAAACTGTGCCCTGCCGTGTCTACTGAGGCTCAGAGACGCTTTGAGACAAGTGTTACACAAATCAGAGAATGTCATAAATTAGAGTGAAATGGCTTCAAACAAGCGAATTATCGCGAAACAACACCTGCTCGAATCCGACAAAAACTGTGCCCTGCCGACTCGATTTAGTGTTAGAGATGGTTTGAAACAAGTGTTACAAAAATCAGAGAATGTCAAAAATTAGAGTGAAATTGCTTCAAACAAGCGAATTATCGCGAAACAACACCTGCTCTAATCCAACAATAACTGTGCCCTACCGTCTCTACTCAGGCTCAGAGACGCTTTGAGACAAGTGTTACAAAAATCAGAGAATGTCATGAAATGGCTTCAAACAAGCGAATTATCGCGAAACAACACCTGCTCGAATCCGACAAAAACTGTGCCCTGCCGACTCTATTTAGCGTTAGAGATGGTTTGAAACAAGTGTTACAAAAATCAGAGAATGTCAAAAATTAGAGTGAAATTGCTTCAAATAAGCGAATTATCGCGAAACAACACCTGCTCGAATCCAACAAAAACTGTGCCCTGCCGTGTCTACTGAGGCTCAGAGACGCTTTGAGACAAGTGTTACAAAAATCAGAGAATGTCATAAATTAGAGTGAAATTGCTTCAAACAAGCGAATTATTGCGAAACAACACCTGCTCGAATCCAACAATAACTGTGCCCTACCGTCTCTACTGAGGCTCAGAGACGCTTTGAGACAAGTGTTACAAAAATCAGTGAATGTCATAAATTAGAGTGAAATTGCATCAAAAAAGCGAATTATCGCGAAACAACACCTGCTCTAATCCAACAATAACTGTGCACTGCCGTCTCTACGGAGCCTCAGAGACGCTTTGAGACAAGTGTTACAAAAATCAGAGAATGTCATAAATTAGAGTGAAATGGCTTCAAACAAGCGAATTATCGCGAAACAACACCTGCTCGAATCCGACAAAAACTGTGCCCTGCCGACTCTATTTAGCGTTAGAGATGGTTTGAAACAATTGTTACCAAAATCAGAGAATGTCAAAAATTAGAGTGAGATTGCTTCAAACAAGCGAATTATTGCGAAACAACACCTGCTCGAATCCAACAATAACTGTGCCCTACCGTCTCTACTGAGGCTCAGAGACGCTTTCAGACAAGTGTTACAAAAATCAGAGAATGTCATAAATTAGAGTGAAATGGCTTCAAACAAGCGAATTATCTCGAAACAACACCTGCTCGAATCCGACAAAAACTGTGCCCTGCCGACTCTATTTAGCGTTAGAGATGGTTTGAAACAATTGTTACCAAAATCAGAGAATGTCAAAAATTAGGGTGAGATTGCTTCAAATAAGCGAATTATCGCGAAACAACACCTGCTCGAATCCAACAAAAACTGTGCCCTGCCGTCTCTACTGAGCCTCAGAGACGCTTTGAGACCAGTGTTACAAAAATTAGAGAATGTGAGAAATTAGAGTGAAATTGCTTCAAACAAGCGAATTATCGCGAAACAACACCTGCTCGAATCCAACAAAAACTGTACCCAGCCGTCTCTACTGAGCCTCAGAGACGCTTTGAGACAAGTGTTACAAAAATCAGAGAATGTCATAAATTAGAGTGAAATTGCTTCAAACAAGCGAATTATCGCGAAACAACACATGCTCGAATCCGACAAAAACTGTGCCCTGCCGACTCTATTTAGTGTTAGAGATGGTTTGAAACAAGTGTTACAAAAATCAGAGAATGTCAAAAATTAGAGTGAAATTGCTTCAAACAAGCGAATTATCGCGAAACAACACCTGCTCGAATCCAACAATATCTGTGCCCTGCCGTCTCTACTGAGCCTCAGAGACGTATTGAGACAAGTGTTACACAAATCAGAGAATGTCATAAATTAGAGTGAAATGGCTACAAACAAGCGAATTATCGCGAAACAACACCTGCTCGAATCCGACAAAAACTGTGCCCTGCCGACTCTATTTAGCGTTAGAGATGGTTTGAAACAATTGTTACCAAAATCAGAGAATGTCAAAAATTAGAGTGACATTGCTTCAAATAAGCGAATTATCGCGAAACAACACCTGCTCGAATCCAACAAAAACTGTGCACTGCCGTCTCTACTGAGCCTCAGAGACGCTTAGAGACAAGTGTTACAAAAATCAGAGAATGTGAGAAATTAGAGTGAAATTGCTTCAAACAAGCGATTTATCGCGAAACAACACCTGCTCGAATCCGACAAAAACCGTGCCCTGCCGACTCTATTTAGCGTTACAGACGCTTTGAGACAAGTGTTACAAAAATCAGAGAATGTCAAAAATTAGAGTGAAATTGCTTCAAATAAGCGAATTATCGCGAAACAACACCTGCTCGAATCCAACAAAAACTGTGCCCTGCCGTGTCTACTGAGGCTCAGAGACGCTTTGAGACAAGTGTTACAAAAATCAGAGAATGTCAAAAATTAGAGTGAAATTGCTTCAAATAAGCGAATTATCGCGAAACAACACCTGCTCGAATCCAACAAAAACTGTACCCTGCCGACTCTATTTAGCGTTAGAGATGGTTTGAAACAAGTGTTACAAAAATCAGAGAATGTCAAAAATTAGAGTGAAATTGCTTCAAACAAGCGAATTATTGCGAAACAACACCTGCTCGAATCCAACAATAACTGTGCCCTACCGTCTCCACTGAGGCTCAGAGACGCTTTGAGACAAGTGTTACAAAAATCAGAGAATGTCATAAATTAGAGTGAAATTGCTTCAAACAAGCGAATTATCCTGAAACAACACCTGCTCGAATCCAACAATAACTGTGCCCTGCCGTCTCTACTGAGCCTCAGAGACGCTTTGAGACAAGTGTTACAATAATCAGAGAATGTCATAAATTAGAGTGAAATGGCTTCAAACAAGCGAATTATCGCGAAACAACACCTGCTCGAATCCGACAAAAACTGTGCCCTGCCGACTCTATTTAGCGTTGGAGATGGTTTGAAACAATTGTTACCAAAATCAGAGAATGTCAAAAATTAGAGTGAGATTGCTTCAAATAAGCGAATTATCGCGAAACAACACCTGCTCGAATCCAACAAAAACTGTGCCCTGCCGTCTCTACTGAGCCTCAGAGACGCTTTGAGACCAGTGTTACAAAAATCAGAGAATGTGAGAAATTAGAGTGAAATTGCTTCAAACAAGCGAATTATCGCGAAACAACACCTGCTCGAATCCAACAAAAACTGTACCCTGCCGTCTCTACTGAGCCTCAGTGACGCTTTCAGACAAGTGTTACAAAAATCAGAGAATGTCATAAATTAGAGTGAAATTGCTTCAAACAAGCGAATTATCGCGAAACAACACATGCTCGAATCCGAAAAAAACTGTGCCCTGCCGACTCTATTTAGCGTTAGAGATGGTTTGAAACAAGTGTTACAAATATCAGAGAATGTCAAAAATTAGAGTGAAATTGCTTCAAACAAGCGAATTATCGCGAAACAGCACCTGCTCGAATCCGACAAAAACTGTGCCCTGCCGACTCTATTTAGCGTTAGAGATGGTTTGAAACAAGTGTTACAAAAATCAGAGAATGTCAAAAATTAGAGTGAAATTGCTTCAAACAAGCGAATTATTGCGAAACAACACCTGCTCGAATCCAACAATAACTGTGCCCTACCGTCTCTACTGAGGCTCAGAGACGCTTTGAGACAAGTGTTACAAAAATCAGAGAATGTCATAAATTAGAGTGAAATTGCTTCAAACAAGCGAATTATTGCGAAACAACACCTGCTCGAATCCAACAATAACTGTGCCCTGCCGTCTCTACTGAGCCTCAGAGACGCTTTGAGACAAGTGTTACACAAATCACAGAATGTCATAAATTAGAGTGAAATGGCTTCAAACAAGCGAAATATCGCGAAACAACACCTGCTCGAATCCGACAAAAACTGTGCCCTGTCGACTCTATTTAGCGTTAGAGATGGTTTGAAACAATTGTTACCAAAATCAGAGAATGTCAAAAATTAGAGTGAGATTGCTTCAAATAAGCCAATTATCGCGAAACAACACCTGCTCGAATCCAACAAAAACTGTGCCCTTCCGTCTCTACTGAGCCTCAGAGACGCTTTGAGACAAGTGTTACAAAATTCAGAGAATGTCATAAATTAGAGTGAAATGGCTTCAAACAAGCGAATTATCGCGAAACAACACCTGCACGAATCCGACAAAAACTGTGCCCTGCCGACTCTATTAAGCGTTAGAGATGGTTTGAAACAATTGTTACCAAAATCAGAGAATGTCAAAAATTAGAGTGAGATTGCTTCAAATAAGCGAATTATCGCGAAACAACACCTGCTCGAATCCAACAAAAACTGTGCCCTGCCGTCTCTACTGAGCCTCAGAGACGCTCTGAGACAAGTGTTACAAAAATCAGAGAATGTCAAAAATTAGAGTGAAATTGCTTCAAACAAGCGAATTATCCTGAAACAACACCTGCTCGAATCCAACAATAACTGTGCCCTGCCGTCTCTACTGAGCCTCAGAGACGCTTTGAGACAAGTGTTACAAAAATCAGCGAATGTCATAAATTAGAGTGAAATGGCTTCAAACAAGCGAATTATCGCGAAACAACACCTGCTCGAATCCGACAAAAACTGTGCCCTGCCGACTCTATTTAGCGTTAGAGATGGTTTGAAACAATTGTTACCAAAATCAGAGAATGTCAAAAATTAGAGTGAGATTGCTTCAAACAAGCGAATTATTGCGAAACAACACCTGCTCGAATCCAACAATAACTGTGCCCTACCGTCTCTACTGAGGCTCAGAGACGCTTTGAAACAAGTGTTACAAAAATCAGAGAATGTCATAAATTAGAGTGAAATGGCTTCAAACAAGCGAATGATCTCGAAACAACAATTGCTCGAATCCGACAAAAACTGTGCCCTGCCGACTCTATTTATTGTTAGAGATGGTTTGAAACAATTGTTACCAAAATCAGAGAATGTCAAGAATTAGAGTGAGATTGCTTCAAATAAGCGAATTATCGCGAAACAACACCTGCTCGAATCCAACAAAAACTGTGCCCTGCCGTCTCTACTGAGCCTCAGAGACGCTTTGAGACCAGTGTTACAAAAATCAGAGAATGTGAGAAATTAGAGTGAAATTGCTTCAAACAAGCGAATTATCGCGAAACAACACCTGCTCGAATCCAACAAAAACTGTACCCTGCCGTCTCTACTGAGCCTCAGAGACGCTTTCAGACAAGTGTTACAAAAATCAGAGAATGTCATAAATTAGAGTGAAATTGCTTCAAACAAGCGAATTATCGCGAAACAACACCTGGACGAATCCGACAAAAACTGTGCTGTGCCGACTCTATTTAGCGTTAGAGATGGTTTGAAACAATTGTTACCAAAATCAGAGAATGTCAAAAATTAGAGTGAGATTGCTTCAAATAAGCGAATTATCGCGAAACAACACCTGCTCGAATCCAACAAAAACTGTGCCCTGCCGACTCTACTGAGCCTCAGAGACGCTCTGAGACAAGTGTTACAAAAATCAGAGAATGTCAAAAATTAGAGTGAAATGGCTTCAAACAAGCGAATTATCGCGAAACAACACCTGCTCGAATCCGACAAAAACTGTGCCCTGCCGACTCTATTTAGCGTTAGAGATGGTTTGAAACAATTGTTACCAAAATCAGAGAATGTCAAAAATTAGAGTGAGATTGCTTCAAATAAGCGAATTATCGCGAAACAACACCTGCTCGAATCCAACAATAACTGTGCCCTACCGTCTCTACTGAGGCTCAGAGACGCTTTGAGACAAGTGTTACAAAAATCAGAGAATGTCATAAATTAGAGTGAAATGGCTTCAAACAAGCGAATTATCTCGAAACAACACCTGCTCGAATCCGAGAAAAACTGTGCCCTGCCGACTCTATTTAGCGTTAGAGATGGTTTGAAACAATTGTTACGAAAATCAGAGAATGTCAAAAATTAGAGTGAGATTGCTTCAAATAAGCGAATTATCGCGAAACAACACCTGCTCGAATCCAACAAAAACTGTACCCTGCCGTCTCTACTGAGCCTCAGAGACGCTTTCAGACAAGTGTTACAAAAATCAGAGAATGTCATAAATTAGAGTGAAATTGCTTCAAACAAGCGAATTATCGCGAAACAACACATGCTCGAATCCGAAAAAAACTGTGCCCGGCCGACTCTATTTAGCGTTAGAGATGGTTTGAAACAAGTGTTACAAATATCAGAGAATGTCAAAAATTAGAGTGAAATTGCTTCAAACAAGCGAATTATCGCAAAACAGCACCTGCTCGAATCCGACAAAAACTGTGCCCTGTCGACTCTATTTAGCGTTAGAGATGGTTTGAAACAATTGTTACCAAAATCAGAGAATGTCAAAAATTAGAGTGAGATTGCTTCAAACAAGCGAATTATTGCGAAACAACACCTGCTCGAATCCAACAATAACTGTGCCCTACCGTCTCTACTGAGGCTCAGAGACGCTTTGAGACAAGTGTTACAAAAATCAGAGAATGTCATAAATTAGAGTGAAATGGCATCAAACAAGCGAATTATCTCGAAACAACACCTGCTCGAATCCGAGAAAAACTGTGCCCTGCCGACTCTATTTAGCGTTAGAGATGGTTTGAAACAATTGTTACGAAAATCAGAGAATGTCAAAAATTAGAGTGAGATTGCTTCAAATAAGCGAATTATCGCGAAACAACACCTGCTCGAATCCAACAAAAACTGTGCCCTGCCGTCTCTACTGAGCCTCAGAGACGCTTTGAGACCAGTGTTACAAAAATCAGAGAATGTGAGAAATTAGAGTGAAATTGCTTCAAACAAGCGAATTATCGCGAAACAACACCTGCTCGAATCCAACAAAAGCTGTACCCTGCCGTCTCTACTGAGCCTCAGAGACGCTTTCAGACAAGTGTTACACAAATCACAGAATGTCATAAATTAGAGTGAAATGGCTTCAAACAAGCGAAATATCGCGAAACAACACCTGCTCGAATCCGACAAAAACTGTGCCCTGTCGACTCTATTTAGCGTTAGAGATGGTTTGAAACAATTGTTACCAAAATCAGAGAATGTCAAAAATTAGAGTGAGATTGCTTCAAATAAGCCAATTATCGCGAAACAGCACCTGCTCGAATCCGACAAAAACTGTGCCCTGCCGACTCTATTTAGCGTTAGAGATGGTTTGAAACAAGTGTTACAAAAATCAGAGAATGTCAAAAATTAGAGTGAAATTGCTTCAAACAAGCGAATTATTGCGAAACAACACCTGCTCGAATCCAACAATAACTGTGCCCTACCGTCTCTACTGAGGCTCAGAGACGCTTTGAGACAAGTGTTACAAAAATCAGAGAGTGTCATAAATTAGAGTGAAATTGCTTCAAACAAGCGAATTATCGCGAAACAACAATTGCTCGAATCCGACAAAAACTGTGCCCTGCCGACTCTATTTATTGTTAGAGATGGTTTGAAACAATTGTTACCAAAATCAGAGAATGTCAAGAATTAGAGTGAGATTGCTTCAAATAAGCGAATTATCGCGAAACAACACCTGCTCGAATCCAACAAAAACTGTGCCCTGCCGTCTCTACTGAGCCTCAGAGACGCTTTGAGACCAGTGTTACAAAAATCAGAGAATGTGAGAAATTAGAGTGAAATTGCTTCAAACAAGCGAATTATCGCGAAACAACACCTGCTCGAATCCAACAAAAACTGTACCCTGCCGTCTCTACTGAGCCTCAGAGACGCTTTCAGACAAGTGTTACAAAAATCAGAGAATGTCATAAATTAGAGTGAAATTGCTTCAAACAAGCGAATTATCGCGAAACAACACATGCTCGAATCCGAAAAAAACTGTGCCCGGCCGACTCTATTTAGCGTTAGAGATGGTTTGAAACAAGTGTTACAAATATCAGAGAATGTCAAAAATTAGAGTGAAATTGCTTCAAACAAGCGAATTATCGCAAAACAGCACCTGCTCGAATCCGACAAAAACTGTGCCCTGCCGACTCTATTTAGCGTTAGAGATGGTTTGAAACAAGTGTTACAAAAATCAGAGAATGTCAAAAATTAGAGTGAAATTGCTTCAAACAAGCGAATTATTGCGAAACAACACCTGCTCGAATCCAACAATAACTGTGCCCTACCGTCTCTACTGAGGCTCAGAGACGCTTTGAGACAAGTGTTACAAAAATCAGAGAATGTCATAAATTAGAGTGAAATTGCTTCAAACAAGCGAATTATCGCGAAACAACACCTGCTCGAATCCAACAATAACTGTGCCCTGCCGTCTCTACTGAGCCTCAGAGACGCTTTGAGACAAGTGTTACAAAAATCAGAGAATGTCATAAATTAGAGTGAAATGGCTTCAAACAAGCGAATTTTCGCGAAACAACACCTGCTCGAATCCGACAAAAACTGTGCCCTGCCGACTCTACTTTGCGTTAGAGATGGTTTGAAACAATTGTTACCAAAATCAGAGAATGTCAAAAATTAGAGTGAGATTGCTTCAAACAAGCGAATTATTGCGAAACAACACCTGCTCGAATCCAACAATAACTGTGCCCTACCGTCTCTACTGAGGCTCAGAGACGCTTTGAGACAAGTGTTACAAAAATCAGAGAATGTCATAAATTAGAGTGAAATGGCTTCAAACAAGCGAATTATCTCGAAACAACACCTGCTCGAATCCGAGAAAAACTGTGCCCTGCCGACTCTATTTAGCGTTAGAGATGGTTTGAAACAATTGTTACGAAAATCAGAGAATGTCAAAAATTAGAGTGAGATTGCTTCAAATAAGCGAATTATCGCGAAACAACACCTGCTCGAATCCAACAAAAACTGTGCCCTGCCGTCTCTACTGAGCCTCAGAGACGCTTTGAGACCAGTGTTACAAAAATCAGAGAATGTGAGAAATTAGAGTGAAATTGCTTCAAACAAGCGAATTATCGCGAAACAACACCTGCTCGAATCCAACAAAAACTGTACCCTGCCGTCTCTACTGAGCCTCAGAGACGCTTTCAGACAAGTGTTACACAAATCACAGAATGTCATAAATTAGAGTGAAATGGCTTCAAACAAGCGAAATATCGCGAAACAACACCTGCTCGAATCCGACAAAAACTGTGCCCTGTCGACTCTATTTAGCGTTAGAGATGGTTTGAAACAATTGTTACCAAAATCAGAGAATGTCAAAAATTAGAGTGAGATTGCTTCAAATAAGCCAATTATCGCGAAACAGCACCTGCTCGAATCCGACAAAAACTGTGCCCTGCCGACTCTATTTAGCGTTAGAGATGGTTTGAAACAAGTGTTACAAAAATCAGAGAATGTCAAAAATTAGAGTGAAATGGCTTCAAACAAGCGAATTATCGCGAAACAACACCTGCTCGAATCCGACAAAAACTGTGCCCTGCCGACTCTATTTAGCGTTAGAGATGGTTTGAAACAATTGTTACCAAAATCAGAGAATGTCAAAAATTAGAGTGAGATTGCTTCAAATAAGCGAATTATCGCGAAACAACACCTGCTCGAATCCAACAATAACTGTGCCCTACCGTCTCTACTGAGGCTCAGAGACGCTTTGAGACAAGTGTTACAAAAATCAGAGAATGTCATAAATTAGAGTGAAATGGCCTCAAACAAGCGAATTATCTCGAAACAACACCTGCTCGAATCCGAGAAAAACTGTGCCCTGCCGACTCTATTTAGCGTTAGAGATGGTTTGAAACAATTGTTACGAAAATCAGAGAATGTCAAAAATTAGAGTGAGATTGCTTCAAATAAGCGAATTATCGCGAAACAACACCTGCTCGAATCCAACAAAAACTGTACCCTGCCGTCTCTACTGAGCCTCAGAGACGCTTTCAGACAAGTGTTACAAAAATCAGAGAATGTCATAAATTAGAGTGAAATTGCTTCAAACAAGCGAATTATCGCGAAACAACACATGCTCGAATCCGAAAAAAACTGTGCCCGGCCGACTCTATTTAGCGTTAGAGATGGTTTGAAACAAGTGTTACAAATATCAGAGAATGTCAAAAATTAGAGTGAAATTGCTTCAAACAAGCGAATTATCGCAAAACAGCACCTGCTCGAATCCGACAAAAACTGTGCCCTGCCGACTCTATTTAGCGTTAGAGATGGTTTGAAACAAGTGTTACAAAAATCAGAGAATGTCAAAAATTAGAGTGAAATTGCTTCAAACAAGCGAATTATTGCGAAACAACACCTGCTCGAATCCAACAATAACTGTGCCCTACCGTCTCTACTGAGGCTCAGAGACGCTCTGAGACAAGTGTTACAAAAATCAGAGAATGTCATAAATTAGAGTGAAATTGCTTCAAACAAGCGAATTATCGCGAAACAACACCTGCTCGAATCCAACAATAACTGTGCCCTGCCGTCTCTACTGAGCCTCAGAGACGCTTTGAGACAAGTGTTACAAAAATCAGAGAATGTCATAAATTAGAGTGAAATGGCTTCAAACAAGCGAATTTTCGCGAAACAACACCTGCTCGAATCCGACAAAAACTGTGCCCTGCCGACTCTACTTTGCGTTAGAGATGGTTTGAAACAATTGTTACCAAAATCAGAGAATGTCAAAAATTAGAGTGAGATTGCTTCAAACAAGCGAATTATTGCGAAACAACACCTGCTCGAACACAACAATAACTGTGCCCTACCGTCTCTACTGAGGCTCAGAGACGCTTTGAGACAAGTGTTACAAAAATCAGAGAATGTCATAAATTAGAGTGAAATGGCTTCAAACAAGCGAATTATCTCGAAACAACACCTGCTCGAATCCGAGAAAAACTGTGCCCTGCCGACTCTATTTAGCGTTAGAGATGGTTTGAAACAATTGTTACGAAAATCAGAGAATGTCAAAAATTAGAGTGAGATTGCTTCAAATAAGCGAATTATCGCGAAACAACACCTGCTCGAATCCAACAAAAACTGTGCCCTGCCGTCTCTACTGAGCCTCAGAGACGCTTTGAGACCAGTGTTACAAAAATCAGAGAATGTGAGAAATTAGAGTGAAATTGCTTCAAACAAGCGAATTATCGCGAAACAACACCTGCTCGAATCCAACAAAAACTGTACCCTGCCGTCTCTACTGAGCCTCAGAGACGCTTTCAGACAAGTGTTACAAAAATCAGAGAATGTCATAAATTAGAGTGAAATTGCTTCAAACAAGCGAATTATCGCGAAACAACACATGCTCGAATCCGAAAAAAACTGTGCCCTGCCGACTCTATTTAGCGTTAGAGATGGTTTGAAACAAGTGTTACAAATATCAGAGAATGTCAAAAATTAGAGTGAAATTGCTTCAAACAAGCGAATTATCGCGAAACAGCACCTGCTCGAATCCGACAAAAACTGTGCCCTGCCGACTCTATTTAGCGTTAGAGATGGTTTGAAACAAGTGTTACAAAAATCAGAGAATGTCAAAAATTAGAGTGAAATTGCTTCAAACAAGCGAATTATTGCGAAACAACACCTGCTCGAATCCAACAATAACTGTGCCCTACCGTCTCTACTGAGGCTCAGAGACGCTTTGAGACAAGTGTTACAAAAATCAGAGAATGTCATAAATTAGAGTGAAATTGCTTCAAACAAGCGAATTATCGCGAAACAACACCTGCTCGAATCCAAGAATAACTGTGCCCTGCCGTCTCTACTGAGCCTCAGAGACGCTTTGAGACAAGTGTTACAAAAATCAGAGAATGTCATAAATTAGAGTGAAATGGCTTCAAACAAGCGTATTATCGCTAAACAACACCTGCTCGAATCCGAAAAAAACTGCCCTGCCGACTCTATTCAGCGTTAGAGATGGTTTGAAACAAGTGTTACAAAAATCAGAGAATGTCAAAAATTAGAGTGAAATTGCTTCAAACAAGCGAATTATCGCGAAACAACACCTGCTCGAATCCAACAATAACTGTGCCCTGCCGTCTCTACTGAGCCTCAGAGACGCTTTGAGACAAGTGTTACACAAATCACAGAATGTCATAAATTAGAGTGAAATGGCTTCAAACAAGCGAATTATCGCGAAACAACACCTGCTCGAATCCGACAAAAACTGTGCCCTGTCGACTCTATTTAGCGTTAGAGATGGTTTGAAACAATTGTTACCAAAATCAGAGAATGTCAAAAATTAGAGTGAGATTGCTTTAAATAAGCCAATTATCGCGAAACAACACCTGCTCGAATCCAACAAAAACTGTGCCCTTCCGTCTCTACTGAGCCTCAGAGACGCTTTGAGACAAGTGTTACAAAATTCAGAGAATGTCATAAATTAGAGTGAAATGGCTTCAAACAAGCGAATTATCGCGAAACAACACCTGCACGAATCCGACAAAAACTGTGCCCTGCCGACTCTATTAAGCGTTAGAGATGGTTTGAAACAATTGTTACCAAAATCAGAGAATGTCAAAAATTAGAGTGAGATTGCTTCAAATAAGCGAATTATCGCGAAACAACACCTGCTCGAATCCAACAAAAACTGTGCCCTGCCGTCTCTACTGAGCCTCAGAGACGCTCTGAGACAAGTGTTACAAAAATCAGAGAATGTCATAAATTAGAGTGAAATTGCTTCAAACAAGCGAATTATCCTGAAACAACACCTGCTCGAATCCAACAATAACTGTGCCCTGCCGTCTCTACTGAGCCTCAGAGACGCTTTGAGACAAGTGTTACAAAAATCAGCGAATGTCATAAATTAGAGTGAAATGGCTTCAAACAAGCGAATTATCGCGAAACAACACCTGCTCGAATCCGACAAAAACTGTGCCCTGCCGACTCTATTTAGCGTTAGAGATGGTTTGAAACAATTGTTACCAAAATCAGAGAATGTCAAAAATTAGAGTGAGATTGCTTCAAACAAGCGAATTATTGCGAAACAACACCTGCTCGAATCCAACAATAACTGTGCCCTACCGTCTCTACTGAGGCTCAGAGACGCTTTGAAACAAGTGTTACAAAAATCAGAGAATGTCATAAATTAGAGCCAAATGGCTTCAAACAAGCGAATTATCTCGAAACAACAATTGCTCGAATCCGACAAAAACTGTGCCCTGCCGTCTCTACTGAGCCTCAGAGACGCTTTGAGACCAGTGTTACAAAAATCAGAGAATGTGAGAAATTAGAGTGAAATTGCTTCAAACAAGCGAATTATCGCGAAACAACACCTGCTCGAATCCAACAAAAACTGTACCCTGCCGTCTCTACTGAGCCTCAGAGAGGCTTTCAGACAAGTGTTACAAAAATCAGAGAATGTCATAAATTAGAGTGAAATTGCTTCAAACAAGCGAATTATCGCGAAACAACACATGCTCGAATCCGAAAAAAACTGTGCCCTGCCGACTCTATCTAGCGTTAGAGATGGTTTGAAACAAGTGTTACAAATATCAGAGAATGTCAAAAATTAGAGTGAAATTGCTTCAAACAAGCGAATTATCGCAAAACAGCACCTGCTCGAATCCGACAAAAACTGTGCCCTGCCGACTCTATTTAGCGTTAGAGATGGTTTGAAACAAGTGTTACAAAAATCAGAGAATGTCAAAAATTAGAGTGAAATTGCTTCAAACAAGCGAATTATTGCGAAACAACACCTGCTCGAATCCAACAATAACTGTGCCCTACCGTCTCTACTGAGGCTCAGAGACGCTTTGAGACAAGTGTTACAAAAATCAGAGAATGTCATAAATTAGAGTGAAATTGCTTCAAACAAGCGAATTATCGCGAAACAACACCTGCTCGAATCCAACAATAACTGTGCCCTGCCGTCTCTACTGAGCCTCAGAGACGCTTTGAGACAAGTGTTACAAAAATCAGAGAATGTCATAAATTAGAGTGAAATGGCTTCAAACAAGCGAATTATCGTGAAACAACACCTGCTCGAATCCGACAGAAACTGTGCCCTGCCGACTCTACTTAGCGTTAGAGATGGTTTGAAACAATTGTTACCAAAATCAGAGAATGTCAAAAATTAGAGTGAGATTGCTTCAAACAAGCGAATTATTGCGAAACAACACCTGCTCGAATCCAACAATAACTGTGCCCTACCGTCTCTACTGAGGCTCAGAGACGCTTTGAGACAAGTGTTACAAAAATCAGAGAATGTGAGAAATTAGAGTGAAATTGCTTCAAACAAGCGAATTATCGCGAAACAACACCTGCTCGAATCCAACAAAAACTGTACCCTGCCGTCTCTACTGAGCCTCAGAGACGCTTTGAGACAAGTGTTACAAAAATCAGAGAATGTCATAAATTAGAGTGAAATTGCTTCAAACAAGCGAATTATCGCGAAACAACACATGCTCGAATCCGAAAAAACTGTGCCCTGCCGACTCTATTTAGCGTTAGAGATGGTTTGAAACAAGTGTTACAAAAATCAGAGAATGTCAAAAATTAGAGTGAAATTGCTTCAAACAAGCGAATTATCGCGAAACAACACCTGCTCGAATCCAACAATAACTGTGCCCTGCCGTCTCTACTGAGCCTCAGAGACGCTTTGAGACAAGTGTTACACAAATCAGAGAAGGTCATAAATTAGAGTGAAATGGCTTCAAACAAGCGAATTATCGCGAAACAACACCTGCTCGAATCCAACAATAACTGTGCCCTGCCGACTCTATTTAGCGTTACAGATTGTTTGAAACAATTGTTACCAAAATCAGAGAATGTCAAAAATTAGAGTGAGATTGCTTCAAATAAGCGAATTATCGCGAAACAACACCTGCTGAAATCCAACGAAAACTGTGCCCTGCCGTCTCTACTGAGCCTCAGAGACGCTTTGACACAAGTGTGACAAAATTCAGAGAATGTCATAAATTAGAGTGAAATGGCTTCAAACAAGCGAATTATCGCGAAACAACACCTGCACGAATCCGACAAAAACTGTGCCCTGCCGACTCTATTTAGCGTTAGAGATGGTTTGAAACAATTGTTACCAAAATCAGAGAATGTCAAAAATTAGAGTGAGATTGCTTCAAATAAGCGAATTATCGCGAAACAACACCTGCTCGAATCCAACAAAAACTGTGCCCTGCCGTCTCTACTGAGCCTCAGAGACGCTTTGAGACCAGTCTTACAAAAATCAGAGAATGTGAGAAATTAGAGTGAAATTGCTTCAAACAAGCGAATTATCGCGAAACAACACCTGCTCGAATCCAACAAAAACTGTACCCTGCCGTCTCTACTGAGCCTCAGAGACGCTTTCAGACAAGTGTTACAAAAATCAGAGAATGTCATAAATTAGAGTGAAATTGCTTCAAACAAGCGAATTATCGCGAAACAACACATGCTCGAATCCGAAAAAAACCGTGCCCTGCCGACTCTATTTAACGTTAGAGATGGTTTGAAACAAGTGTTACAAATATCAGAGAATGTCAAAAATTAGAGTGAAATTGCTTCAAACAAGCGAATTATCGCGAAACAGCACCTGCTCGAATCCGACAAAAACTGTGCCCTGCCGACTCTATTTAGCGTTAGAGATGGTTTGAAACAAGTGTTACAAAAATCAGAGAATGTCAAAAATTAGAGTGAAATTGCTTCAAACAAGCGAATTATTGCGAAACAACACCTGCTCGAATCCAACAATAACTGTGCCCTACCGTCTCTACTGAGGCTCAGAGACGCTTTGAGACAAGTGTTACAAAAATCAGAGAATGTCATAAATTAGAGTGAAATTGCTTCAAACAAGCGAATTATCGCGAAACAACACCTGCTCGAATCCAACAATAACTGTGCCCTGCCGTCTCTACTGAGCCTCAGAGACGCTTTGAGACAAGTGTTACAAAAATCAGAGAATGTCATAAATTAGAGTGAAATGACTTCAAACAAGCGAATTATCGCGAAACAACACCTGCTCGAATCCGACAAAAACTGTGCCCTGCCGACTCTACTTAGCGTTAGAGATGGTTTGAAACAATTGTTACCAAAATCAGAGAATGTCAAAAATTAGATTGAGATTGCTTCAAACAAGCGAATTATTGCGAAACAACACCTGCTCTAATCCAACAATAACTGTGCCCTACCGTCTCTACTGAGGCTCAGAGACGCTTTGAGACAAGTGTTACAAAAATCAGAGAATGTCATAAATTAGAGTGAAATGGCTTCAAACAAGCGAATTATCTCGAAACAACACCTGCTCGAATCCGAGAAAAACTGTGCCCTGCCGACTCTATTTAGCGTTAGAGATGGTTTGAAACAATTGTTACCAAAATCAGAGAATGTCAAAAATTAGAGTGAGATTGCTTCAAATAAGCGAATTATCGCGAAACAACACCTGCTCGAATCCCACAAAAACTGTGCCCTGCCGTCTCTACTGAGCCTCAGAGACGCTTTGAGACCAGTGTTACAAAAATCAGAGAATGTGAGAAATTAGAGTGAAATTGCTTCAAACAAGCGAATTATCGCGAAACAACACCTGCTCGAATCCAACAAAAACTGTGCCCTACCGTCTCTACTGAGGCTCAGAGACGCTTTGAGACAAGTGTTACAAAAATCAGAGAATGTCATAAATTAGAGTGAAATGGCTTCAAACAAGCGAATTATCTCGAAACAACACCTGCTCGAATCCGAGAAAAACTGTGCCCTGCCGACTCTATTTAGCGTTAGAGATGGTTTGAAACAATTGTTACCAAAATCAGAGAATGTCAAAAATTAGAGTGAGATTGCTTCAAATAAGCGAATTATCGCGAAACAACACCTGTTCGAATCCCACAAAAACTGTGCCCTGCCGTCTCTACTGAGCCTCAGAGACGCTTTGAGACAAGTGTTACAAAAATCAGAGAATGTCATAAATTAGAGTGAAATTGCTTCAAACAAGCGAATTATCGCGAAACAACACATGCTCGAATCCGAAAAAAACTGTGCCCTGCCGACTCTATTTAGCGTTAGAGATGGTTTGAAACAAGTGTTACAAATATCAGAGAATGTCAAAAATTAGAGTGAAATTGCTTCAAACAAGCGAATTATCGCGAAACAACACCTGCTCGAATCCAACAATAACTGTGCCCTGCCGTCTCTACTGAGCCTCAGAGACGCTTTGAGACAAGTGTTACACAAATCAGAGAATGTCATAAATTAGAGTGAAATGGCTTCAAACAAGCGAATTATCGCGAAACAACACCTGCTCGAATCCGACAAAAACTGTGCTCTGCCGACTCTATTTAGCGTTAGAGATGGTTTGAAACAAGTGTTACAAAAATCAGTGAATGTCAAAAATTAGAGTGAAATTGCTTCAAACAAGCGAATTATCGCGAAACAACACCTGCTCGAATCCAACAATAACTGTGCCCTGCCGACTCTATTTAGCGTTAGAGATTGTTTGAAACAATTGTTACCAAAATCAGAGAATGTCAAAAATTAGAGTGAGATTGCTTCAAATAAGCGAATTATCGCGAAACAACACCTGCTCAAATCCAACAAAAACTGCCCTGCCGTCTCTACTGAACCTCAGAGACGCTTTGAGACCAGTGTTACAAAAATCAGAGAATGTGAGAAATTAGAGTGAAATTGCTTCAAACAAGCGAATTATCGCGAAACAACACCTGCTCGAATCCAACAAAAACTGTACCCTGCCGTCTCTACTGAGCCTCAGAGACGCTTTCAGACAAGTGTTACAAAAATCAGAGAATGTCATAAATTAGAGTGAAATTGCTTCAAACAAGCGAATTATCGCGAAACAACACATGCTCGAATCCGAAAAAAACTGTGCCCTGCCGACTCTATTTAGCGTTAGAGATGGTTTGAAACAAGTGTTACAAATATCAGAGAATGTCAAAAATTAGAGTGAAATTGCTTCAAACAAGCGAATTATCGCGAAACAGCACCTACTCGAATCCGACAAAAACTGTGCCCTGCCGACTCTATTTAGCGTTAGAGATGGTTTGAAACAAGTGTTACAAAAATCAGAGAATGTCAAAAATTAGAGAGAAATTGCTTCAAACAAGCGAATTATTGCGAAACAACACCTGCTTGAATCCAACAATAACTGTGCCCTACCGTCTCTACTGAGGCTCAGAGACGCTTTGAGACAAGTGTTACAAAAATCAGAGAATGTCATAAATTAGAGTGAAATTGCTTCAAACAAGCGAATTATCGCGAAACAACACCTGCTCGAATCCAACAATAACTGTGCCCTGCCGTCTCTACTGAGCCTCAGAGACGCTTTGAGACTAGTGTTACAAAAATCAGAGAATGTCATAAATTAGAGTGAAATGGCTTCAAACAAGTGAATTATCGCGAAACAACACCTGCTCGAATCCGACAAAAACTGTGCCCTGCCGACTCTACTTAGCGTTAGAGATGGTTTGAAACAATTGTTACCAAAATCAGAGAATGTCAAAAATTAGATTGAGATTGCTTCAAACAAGCGAATTATTGCGAAACAACACCTGCTCGAATCCAACAATAACTGTGCCCTACCGTCTCTACTGAGGCTCAGAGACGCTTTGAGACAAGTGTTACAAAAATCAGAGAATGTCATAAATTAGAGTGAAATGGCTTCAAACAAGCGAATTATCTCGAAACAACACCTGCTCGAATCCGAGAAAAACTGTGCCCTGCCGACTCTATTTAGCGTTAGAGATGGTTTGAAACAATTGTTACCAAAATCAGAGAATGTCAAAAATTAGAGTGAGATTGCTTCAAATAAGCGAATTATCGCGAAACAACACCTGCTCGAATCCAACAAAAACTGTGCCCTGCCGTCTCTACTGAGCCTCAGAGACGCTTTGAGACCAGTGTTACAAAAATCAGAGAATGTGAGAAATTAGTGAAATTGCTTCAAACAAGCGAATTATCGCGAAACAACACCTGCTCGAATCCAACAAAAACTGTACCCTGCCGTCTCTACTGAGCCTCAGAGACGCTTTGAGACAAGTGTTACAAAAATCAGAGAATGTCATAAATTAGAGTGAAATTGCTTCAAACAAGCGAATTATCGCGAAACAACACATGCTCGAATCCGAAAAAAACTGTGCCCTGCCGACTCTATTTAGCGTTAGAGATGGTTTGAAACAAGTGTTACAAAAATCAGAGAATGTCAAAAATTAGAGTGAAATTGCTTCAAACAAGCGAATTATCGCGAAACAACACCTGCTCGAATCCAACAATAACTGTGCCCTGCCGTCTCTACTGAGCCTCAGAGACGCTTTGAGACAAGTGTTACACAAATCAGAGAATGTCATAAATTAGAGTGAAATGGCTTCAAACAAGCGAATTATCGCGAAACAACACCTGCTCGAATCCGACAAAAACTGTGCTCTGCCAACTCTATTTAGCGTTAGAGATGGTTTGAAACAAGTGTTACAAAAATCAGTGAATGTCAAAAATTAGAGTGAAATTGCTTCAAACAAGCGAATTATCGCGAAACAACACCTGCTCGAATCCAACAATAACTGTGCCCTGCCGACTCTATTTAGCGTTAGAGATTGTTTGAAACAATTGTTACCAAAATCAGAGAATGTCAAAAATTAGAGTGAGATTGCTTCAAATAAGCGAATTATCGCGAAACAACACCTGCTCGAATCCAACAAAAACTGTGCCCTGTCGTCTCTACTGAGCCTCAGAGACGCTTTGAGACAAGTGTTACACAAATCAGAGAATGTCATAAATTAGAGTGAAATGGCTTCAAACAAGCGAATTATCGCGAAACAACACCTGCTCGAATCCGACAAAAACTGTGCCCTGACGACTCTATTTAGTGTTAGAGATGGTTTGAAACAAGTGTTACAAAAATCAGAGAATGTCAAAAATTAGAGTGAAATTGCTTCAAACAAGCGAATTATCGGGAAACAACACCTGCTCGAATCCATCAATAACTGTGCCCTGCCGTCTCTACTGAGGCTCAGAGACGCTTTGAGACAAGTGTTACAAAAATCAGAGAATGTCATAAATTAGAGTGAAATTGCTTCAAACAAGCGAATTATCGCGAAACAACACCTGCGCGAATCCAACAATAACTGTGCCCTGCCTTCTCTACTGAGGCTAAGAGAGGCTTTGAGATAAGTGTTACAAAAATCAGAGAATGTCATAAATTAGAGTAAAATTGCTTCAAACAAGCGAATTATCGCGAAACAACACCTGCTCGAATCCAACAATATCTGTGCCCTGCCGACTCTACTGAGCCTCAGAGACGCTTTGGGACAAGTGTTACACAAATCAGAGAATGTCATAAATTAGAGTGATATGGCTACAAACAAGCGAATTATCGCGAAACAACACCTGCTCGAATCCGACAAAAACTGTGCCCTGCCGACTCTATTTAGCGTCAGAGATGGTTTGAAACAATTGTTACCAAAATCAGAGAATGTCAAAAATTAGAGTGAGATTGCTTCAAATAAGCGAATTATCGCGAAACAACACCTGCTCGAATCCAACAAAAACTGTGCCCTGCCGTCTCTACTGAGCCTCAGAGACGCTTTGAGACAAGTGTTACAAAATTCAGAGAATGTCATAAATTAGAGTGAAATGGCTTCAAACAAGCGAATTATCACGAAACAACACCTGCACGAATCGGACAAAAACTGTGCCCTGCCGACTCTATTTAGCGTTAGAGATGGTTTGAAACAATTGTTACCAAAATCAGAGAATGTCAAAAATTAGAGTGAGATTGCTTCAAATAAGCGAATTATCGCGAAACAACACCTGCTCGAATCCAACAAAAACTGTGCCCTGCCCTCTCTACTGAGCCTCAGAGACGCTTTGAGACCAGTGTTACAAAAATCAGTGAATGTCAAAAATTAGAGTGAAATTGCTTCAAACAACCGAATTATCGCGAAACAACACCTGCTCGAATCCAACAATAACTGTGCCCTGCCGACTCTATTTAGCGTTAGAGATGGTTTGAAACAATTGTTACCAAAATCAGAGAATGTCAAAAATTAGAGTGAAATTGCTTCAAATAAGCGAATTATCGCGAAACAACACCTGCTCGAATCCAACAAAAACTGTGCCCTGCCGTCTCTACTGAGCCTCAGAGACGCTTTGAGACAAGTGTTACAAAATTCAGAGAATGTCATAAATTAGAGTGAAATGGCCTCAAACAAGCGAATTATCGCGAAACAACACCTGCACGAATCCGACAAAAACTGTGCCCTGCCGACTCTATTTAGCGTTAGAGATGGTTTGAAACAATTGTTACCTAAATCAGAGAATGTCAAAAATTAGAGTGAGATTGCTTCAAATAAGCGAATTATCGCGAAACAACACCTGCTCGAATCCAACAAAAACTGTGCCCTGCCCTCTCTACTGAGGCTAAGAGACGCTTTGAGACCAGTGTTACAAAAATCAGAGAATGTGAGAAATTAGAGTGAAATTGCTTCAAACAAGCGAATTATCGCGAAACAACACCTGCTCGAATCCAACAAAAACTGTACCCTGCCGTCTCTACTGAGCCTCAGAGACGCTTTCAGACAAGTGTTACAAAAATCAGAGAATGTCATAAATTAGAGTGAAATTGCTTCAAACAAGCGAATTATCGCGAAACAACACATGCTCGAATCCGAAAAAAAACTGTGCCCTGCCGACTCTATTTAGCGTTAGAGATGGTTTGAAACAATTGTTACCAAAATCAGAGAATGTCAAAAATTAGAGTGAGATTGCTTCAAATAAGCGAATTATCGCGAAACAACACCTGCTCGAATCCAACAAAAACTGTGCCCTGCCGTCTCTACTGAGCCTCAGAGACGCTTTGAGACCAGTGTTACAAAAATCAGAGAATGTGAGAAATTAGAGTGAAATTGCTTCAAACAAGCGAATTATCGCGAAACAACACCTGCTCGAATCCAACAAAAACTGTACCCTGCCGTCTCTACTGAGCCTCAGAGACGCTTTCAGACAAGTGTTACAAAAATCAGAGAATGTCATAAATTAGAGTGAAATTGCTTCAAACAAGCGAATTATCGCGAAACAACACATACTCGAATCCGAAAAAAACTGTGCCCTGCCGACTCTATTTAGCGTTAGAGATGGTTTTAAACAAGTGTTACAAATATCAGAGAATTTCAAAAATTAGAGTGAAATTGCCTCAAACAAGCGAATTATGGCGAAACAACACCTGCTCGAATCCGACAAAAACTGTGCCCTGCCGACTCTATTTAGCGTTAGAGATGGTTTGAAACAAGTGTTACAAAAACAAGAGAATGTCAAAATTTAGAGTGAAATTGCTTCAAACAAGCGAATTATCGCGAAACAACACCTGCTCGAATCCAACAATAACTGTGCCCTGCCGACTCTATTTAGCGTTAGAGATTGTTTGAAACAATTGTTACCAAAATCAGAGAATGTCAAAAATTAGAGTGAGATTGCTTCAAATAAGCGAATTATCGCGAAACAACACCTGCTCGAATCCAACAAAAACTGTGCCCTGCCGTCTCTACTGAGCTTCAGAGACGCTTTGAGACAAGTGTTACACAAATCAGAGAATGTCATAAATTAGAGTGAAATGGCTTCAAACAAGCGAATTATCGCGAAACAACACCTGCTCGAATCCGACAAAAACTGTGCCCTGACGACTCTATTTAGTGTTAGAGATGGTTTGAAACAAGTGTTACATAAATCAGAGAATGTCAAAAATTAGAGTGAAATTGCTTCAAACAAGCGAATTATCGCGAAACAACACCTGCTCGAATCCATCAATAACTGTGCCCTGCCGTCTCTACTGAGGCTCAGAGACGCTTTGAGACAAGTGTTACAAAAATCAGAGAATGTCATAAATTAGAGTGAAATTGCTTCAAACAAGCGAATTATCGCGAAACAACACCTGCGCGAATCCAACAATAACTGTGCCCTGCCGTCTCTACTGAGGCTAAGAGACGCTTTGAGACAAGTGTTACAAAAATCAGAGAATGTCATAAATTAGAGTAAAATTGCTTCAAACAAGCGAATTATCCCGAAACAACACCTGCTCGAATCCAACAATATCTGTGCCCTGCCGACTCTACTGAGCCTCAGAGACGCTTTGAGACAAGTGTTACACAAATCAGAGAATGTCATAAATTAGAGTGATATGGCTACAAACAAGCGAATTATCGCGAAACAACACCTGCTCGAATCCGACAAAAACTGTGCCCTGCCGACTCTATTTAGCGTCAGAGATGGTTTGAAACAATTGTTACCAAAATCAGAGAATGTCAAAAATTAGAGTGAGATTGCTTCAAATAAGCGAATTATCGCGAAACAACACCTGCTCGAATCCAACAAAAACTGTGCCCTGCCGTCTCTACTGAGCCTCAGAGACGCTTTGAGACAAGTGTTACAAAATTCAGAGAATGTCATAAATTAGAGTGAAATGGCCTCAAACAAGCGAATTATCGCGAAACAACACCTGCACGAATCCGACAAAAACTGTGCCCTGCCGACTCTATTTAGCGTTAGAGATGGTTTGAAACAATTGTTACCTAAATCAGAGAATGTCAAAAATTGGAGTGAGATTGCTTCAAATAAGCGAATTATCGCGAAACAACACCTGCTCGAATCCAACAAAAACTGTGCCCTGCCCTCTCTACTGAGGCTAAGAGACGCTTTGAGACCAGTGTTACAAAAATCAGAGAATGTGAGAAATTAGAGTGAAATTGCTTCAAACAAGCGAATTATCGCGAAACAACACCTGCTCGAATCCAACAAAAACTGTACCCTGCCGTCTCTACTGAGCCTCAGAGACGCTTTCAGACAAGTGTTACAAAAATCAGAGAATGTCATAAATTAGAGTGAAATTGCTTCAAACAAGCGAATTATCGCGAAACAACACATGCTCGAATCCGAAAAAAAACTGTGCCCTGCCGACTCTATTTAGCGTTAGAGATGGTTTGAAACAATTGTTACCAAAATCAGAGAATGTCAAAAATTAGAGTGAGATTGCTTCAAATAAGCGAATTATCGCGAAACAACACCTGCTCGAATCCAACAAAAACTGTGCCCTGCCGTCTCTACTGAGCCTCAGAGACGCTTTGAGACCAGTGTTACAAAAATCAGAGAATGTGAGAAATTAGAGTGAAATTGCTTCAAACAAGCGAATTATCGCGAAACAACACCTGCTCGAATCCAACAAAAACTGTACCCTGCCGTCTCTACTGAGGCTCAGAGACGCTTTGAGACAAGTGTTACAAAAATCAGAGAATGTCATAAATTAGAGTGAAATGGCTTCAAACAAGCGAATTATCTCGAAACAATACCTGCTCGAATCCGAGAAAAACTGTGCCCTGCCGACTCTATTTAGCGTTAGAGATGGTTTGAAACAATTGTTACCAAAATCAGAGAATGTCAAAAATTAGAGTGAGATTGCTTCAAATAAGCGAATTATCGCGAAACAACACCTGCTCGAATCCAACAAAAACTGTGCCCTGCCGTCTCTACTGAGCCTCAGAGACGCTTTGAGACCAGTGTTACAAAAATCAGAGAATGTGAGAAATTAGTGAAATTGCTTCAAACAAGCGAATTATCGCGAAACAACACCTGCTCGAATCCAACAAAAACTGTACCCTGCCGTCTCTACTGAGCCTCAGAGACGCTTTGAGACAAGTGTTACAAAAATCAGAGAATGTCATAAATTAGAGTGAAATTGCTTCAAACAAGCGAATTATCGCGAAACAACACATGCTCGAATCCGAAAAAAACTGTGCCCTGCCGACTCTATTTAGCGTTAGAGATGGTTTGAAACAAGTGTTACAAAAATCAGAGAA
Source organism: Tenodera sinensis (assembly GCA_030765045.1). Lineage (NCBI taxonomy): Eukaryota > Metazoa > Arthropoda > Insecta > Mantodea > Mantidae > Tenodera > Tenodera sinensis. The sequence continues at coordinate 107,861,634 of CM060970.1, read as the reverse complement.
TGTCAAAAATTAGAGTGAAATTGCTTCAAACAAGCGAATTATCGCGAAACAACACCTGCTCGAATCCAACAATAACTGTGCCCTGCCGTCTCTACTGAGCCTCAGAGACGCTTTGAGACAAGTGTTACACAAATCAGAGAATGTCATAAATTAGAGTGAAATGGCTTCAAACAAGCGAATTATCGCGAAACAACACCTGCTCGAATCCGACAAAAACTGTGCTCTGCCAACTCTATTTAGCGTTAGAGATGGTTTGAAACAAGTGTTACAAAAATCAGTGAATGTCAAAAATTAGAGTGAAATTGCTTCAAACAAGCGAATTATCGCGAAACAACACCTGCTCGAATCCAACAATAACTGTGCCCTGCCGACTCTATTTAGCGTTAGAGATTGTTTGAAACAATTGTTACCAAAATCAGAGAATGTCAAAAATTAGAGTGAGATTGCTTCAAATAAGCGAATTATCGCGAAACAACACCTGCTCGAATCCAACAAAAACTGTGCCCTGTCGTCTCTACTGAGCCTCAGAGACGCTTTGAGACAAGTGTTACACAAATCAGAGAATGTCATAAATTAGAGTGAAATGGCTTCAAACAAGCGAATTATCGCGAAACAACACCTGCTCGAATCCGACAAAAACTGTGCCCTGACGACTCTATTTAGTGTTAGAGATGGTTTGAAACAAGTGTTACAAAAATCAGAGAATGTCAAAAATTAGAGTGAAATTGCTTCAAACAAGCGAATTATCGGGAAACAACACCTGCTCGAATCCATCAATAACTGTGCCCTGCCGTCTCTACTGAGGCTCAGAGACGCTTTGAGACAAGTGTTACAAAAATCAGAGAATGTCATAAATTAGAGTGAAATTGCTTCAAACAAGCGAATTATCGCGAAACAACACCTGCGCGAATCCAACAATAACTGTGCCCTGCCTTCTCTACTGAGGCTAAGAGAGGCTTTGAGATAAGTGTTACAAAAATCAGAGAATGTCATAAATTAGAGTAAAATTGCTTCAAACAAGCGAATTATCGGGAAACAACACCTGCTCGAATCCAACAATATCTGTGCCCTGCCGACTCTACTGAGCCTCAGAGACGCTTTGGGACAAGTGTTACACAAATCAGAGAATGTCATAAATTAGAGTGATATGGCTACAAACAAGCGAATTATCGCGAAACAACACCTGCTCGAATCCAACAAAAACTGTACCCTGCCGTCTCTACTGAGCCTCAGAGACGCTTTCAGACAAGTGTTACAAAAATCAGAGAATGTCATAAATTAGAGTGAAATTGCTTCAAACAAGCGAATTATCGCGAAACAACACATGCTCGAATCCGAAAAAAAACTGTGCCCTGCCGACTCTATTTAGCGTTAGAGATGGTTTGAAACAATTGTTACCAAAATCAGAGAATGTCAAAAATTAGAGTGAGATTGCTTCAAATAAGCGAATTATCGCGAAACAACACCTGCTCGAATCCAACAAAAACTGTGCCCTGCCGTCTCTACTGAGCCTCAGAGACGCTTTGAGACCAGTGTTACAAAAATCAGAGAATGTGAGAAATTAGAGTGAAATTGCTTCAAACAAGCGAATTATCGCGAAACAACACCTGCTCGAATCCAACAAAAACTGTACCCTGCCGTCTCTACTGAGGCTCAGAGACGCTTTGAGACAAGTGTTACAAAAATCAGAGAATGTCATAAATTAGAGTGAAATGGCTTCAAACAAGCGAATTATCTCGAAACAATACCTGCTCGAATCCGAGAAAAACTGTGCCCTGCCGACTCTATTTAGCGTTAGAGATGGTTTGAAACAATTGTTACCAAAATCAGAGAATGTCAAAAATTAGAGTGAGATTGCTTCAAATAAGCGAATTATCGCGAAACAACACCTGCTCGAATCCAACAAAAACTGTGCCCTGCCGTCTCTACTCAGCCTCAGAGACGCTTTGAGACCAGTGTTACAAAAATCAGAGAATGTGAGAAATTAGTGAAATTGCTTCAAACAAGCGAATTATCGCGAAACAACACCTGCTCGAATCCAACAAAAACTGTACCCTGCCGTCTCTACTGAGCCTCAGAGACGCTTTGAGACAAGTGTTACAAAAATCAGAGAATGTCATAAATTAGAGTGAAATTGCTTCAAACAAGCGAATTATCGCGAAACAACACATGCTCGAATCCGAAAAAAACTGTGCCCTGCCGACTCTATTTAGCGTTAGAGATGGTTTGAAACAAGTGTTACAAAAATCAGAGAATGTCAAAAATTAGAGTGAAATTGCTTCAAACAAGCGAATTATCGCGAAACAACACCTGCTCGAATCCAACAATAACTGTGCCCTGCCGTCTCTACTGAGCCTCAGAGACGCTTTGAGACAAGTGTTACACAAATCAGAGAATGTCATAAATTAGAGTGAAATGGCTTCAAACAAGCGAATTATCGCGAAACAACACCTGCTCGAATCCGACAAAAACTGTGCTCTGCCAACTCTATTTAGCGTTAGAGATGGTTTGAAACAAGTGTTACAAAAATCAGTGAATGTCAAAAATTAGAGTGAAATTGCTTCAAACAAGCGAATTATCGCGAAACAACACCTGCTCGAATCCAACAATAACTGTGCCCTGCCGACTCTATTTAGCGTTAGAGATTGTTTGAAACAATTGTTACCAAAATCAGAGAATGTCAAAAATTAGAGTGAGATTGCTTCAAATAAGCGAATTATCGCGAAACAACACCTGCTCGAATCCAACAAAAACTGTGCCCTGTCGTCTCTACTGAGCCTCAGAGACGCTTTGAGACAAGTGTTACACAAATCAGAGAATGTCATAAATTAGAGTGAAATGGCTTCAAACAAGCGAATTATCGCGAAACAACACCTGCTCGAATCCGACAAAAACTGTGCCCTGACGACTCTATTTAGTGTTAGAGATGGTTTGAAACAAGTGTTACAAAAATCAGAGAATGTCAAAAATTAGAGTGAAATTGCTTCAAACAAGCGAATTATCGGGAAACAACACCTGCTCGAATCCATCAATAACTGTGCCCTGCCGTCTCTACTGAGGCTCAGAGACGCTTTGAGACAAGTGTTACAAAAATCAGAGAATGTCATAAATTAGAGTGAAATTGCTTCAAACAAGCGAATTATCGCGAAACAACACCTGCGCGAATCCAACAATAACTGTGCCCTGCCTTCTCTACTGAGGCTAAGAGAGGCTTTGAGATAAGTGTTACAAAAATCAGAGAATGTCATAAATTAGAGTAAAATTGCTTCAAACAAGCGAATTATCGCGAAACAACACCTGCTCGAATCCAACAATATCTGTGCCCTGCCGACTCTACTGAGCCTCAGAGACGCTTTGGGACAAGTGTTACACAAATCAGAGAATGTCATAAATTAGAGTGATATGGCTACAAACAAGCGAATTATCGCGAAACAACACCTGCTCGAATCCGACAAAAACTGTGCCCTGCCGACTCTATTTAGCGTCAGAGATGGTTTGAAACAATTGTTACCAAAATCAGAGAATGTCAAAAATTAGAGTGAGATTGCTTCAAATAAGCGAATTATCGCGAAACAACACCTGCTCGAATCCAACAAAAACTGTGCCCTGCCGTCTCTACTGAGCCTCAGAGACGCTTTGAGACAAGTGTTACAAAATTCAGAGAATGTCATAAATTAGAGTGAAATGGCTTCAAACAAGCGAATTATCACGAAACAACACCTGCACGAATCGGACAAAAACTGTGCCCTGCCGACTCTATTTAGCGTTAGAGATGGTTTGAAACAATTGTTACCAAAATCAGAGAATGTCAAAAATTAGAGTGAGATTGCTTCAAATAAGCGAATTATCGCGAAACAACACCTGCTCGAATCCAACAAAAACTGTGCCCTGCCCTCTCTACTGAGCCTCAGAGACGCTTTGAGACCAGTGTTACAAAAATCAGTGAATGTCAAAAATTAGAGTGAAATTGCTTCAAACAACCGAATTATCGCGAAACAACACCTGCTCGAATCCAACAATAACTGTGCCCTGCCGACTCTATTTAGCGTTAGAGATGGTTTGAAACAATTGTTACCAAAATCAGAGAATGTCAAAAATTAGAGTGAAATTGCTTCAAATAAGCGAATTATCGCGAAACAACACCTGCTCGAATCCAACAAAAACTGTGCCCTGCCGTCTCTACTGAGCCTCAGAGACGCTTTGAGACAAGTGTTACAAAATTCAGAGAATGTCATAAATTAGAGTGAAATGGCCTCAAACAAGCGAATTATCGCGAAACAACACCTGCACGAATCCGACAAAAACTGTGCCCTGCCGACTCTATTTAGCGTTAGAGATGGTTTGAAACAATTGTTACCTAAATCAGAGAATGTCAAAAATTAGAGTGAGATTGCTTCAAATAAGCGAATTATCGCGAAACAACACCTGCTCGAATCCAACAAAAACTGTGCCCTGCCCTCTCTACTGAGGCTAAGAGACGCTTTGAGACCAGTGTTACAAAAATCAGAGAATGTGAGAAATTAGAGTGAAATTGCTTCAAACAAGCGAATTATCGCGAAACAACACCTGCTCGAATCCAACAAAAACTGTACCCTGCCGTCTCTACTGAGCCTCAGAGACGCTTTCAGACAAGTGTTACAAAAATCAGAGAATGTCATAAATTAGAGTGAAATTGCTTCAAACAAGCGAATTATCGCGAAACAACACATGCTCGAATCCGAAAAAAAACTGTGCCCTGCCGACTCTATTTAGCGTTAGAGATGGTTTGAAACAATTGTTACCAAAATCAGAGAATGTCAAAAATTAGAGTGAGATTGCTTCAAATAAGCGAATTATCGCGAAACAACACCTGCTCGAATCCAACAAAAACTGTGCCCTGCCGTCTCTACTGAGCCTCAGAGACGCTTTGAGACCAGTGTTACAAAAATCAGAGAATGTGAGAAATTAGAGTGAAATTGCTTCAAACAAGCGAATTATCGCGAAACAACACCTGCTCGAATCCAACAAAAACTGTACCCTGCCGTCTCTACTGAGCCTCAGAGACGCTTTGAGACAAGTGTTACAAAATTCAGAGAATGTCATAAATTAGAGTGAAATGGCCTCAAACAAGCGAATTATCGCGAAACAACACCTGCACGAATCCGACAAAAACTGTGCCCTGCCGACTCTATTTAGCGTTAGAGATGGTTTGAAACAATTGTTACCTAAATCAGAGAATGTCAAAAATTAGAGTGAGATTGCTTCAAATAAGCGAATTATCGCGAAACAACACCTGCTCGAATCCAACAAAAACTGTGCCCTGCCCTCTCTACTGAGGCTAAGAGACGCTTTGAGACCAGTGTTACAAAAATCAGAGAATGTGAGAAATTAGAGTGAAATTGCTTCAAACAAGCGAATTATCGCGAAACAACACCTGCTCGAATCCAACAAAAACTGTACCCTGCCGTCTCTACTGAGCCTCAGAGACGCTTTCAGACAAGTGTTACAAAAATCAGAGAATGTCATAAATTAGAGTGAAATTGCTTCAAACAAGCGAATTATCGCGAAACAACACATGCTCGAATCCGAAAAAAAACTGTGCCCTGCCGACTCTATTTAGCGTTAGAGATGGTTTGAAACAATTGTTACCAAAATCAGAGAATGTCAAAAATTAGAGTGAGATTGCTTCAAATAAGCGAATTATCGCGAAACAACACCTGCTCGAATCCAACAAAAACTGTGCCCTGCCGTCTCTACTGAGCCTCAGAGACGCTTTGAGACCAGTGTTACAAAAATCAGAGAATGTGAGAAATTAGAGTGAAATTGCTTCAAACAAGCGAATTATCGCGAAACAACACCTGCTCGAATCCAACAAAAACTGTACCCTGCCGTCTCTACTGAGCCTCAGAGACGCTTTCAGACAAGTGTTACAAAAATCAGAGAATGTCATAAATTAGAGTGAAATTGCTTCAAACAAGCGAATTATCGCGAAACAACACATACTCGAATCCGAAAAAAACTGTGCCCTGCCGACTCTATTTAGCGTTAGAGATGGTTTTAAACAAGTGTTACAAATATCAGAGAATTTCAAAAATTAGAGTGAAATTGCCTCAAACAAGCGAATTATGGCGAAACAACACCTGCTCGAATCCGACAAAAACTGTGCCCTGCCGACTCTATTTAGCGTTAGAGATGGTTTGAAACAAGTGTTACAAAAACAAGAGAATGTCAAAATTTAGAGTGAAATTGCTTCAAACAAGCGAATTATCGCGAAACAACACCTGCTCGAATCCAACAATAACTGTGCCCTGCCGACTCTATTTAGCGTTAGAGATTGTTTGAAACAATTGTTACCAAAATCAGAGAATGTCAAAAATTAGAGTGAGATTGCTTCAAATAAGCGAATTATCGCGAAACAACACCTGCTCGAATCCAACAAAAACTGTGCCCTGCCGTCTCTACTGAGCTTCAGAGACGCTTTGAGACAAGTGTTACACAAATCAGAGAATGTCATAAATTAGAGTGAAATGGCTTCAAACAAGCGAATTATCGCGAAACAACACCTGCTCGAATCCGACAAAAACTGTGCCCTGACGACTCTATTTAGTGTTAGAGATGGTTTGAAACAAGTGTTACATAAATCAGAGAATGTCAAAAATTAGAGTGAAATTGCTTCAAACAAGCGAATTATCGCGAAACAACACCTGCTCGAATCCATCAATAACTGTGCCCTGCCGTCTCTACTGAGGCTCAGAGACGCTTTGAGACAAGTGTTACAAAAATCAGAGAATGTCATAAATTAGAGTGAAATTGCTTCAAACAAGCGAATTATCGCGAAACAACACCTGCGCGAATCCAACAATAACTGTGCCCTGCCGTCTCTACTGAGGCTAAGAGACGCTTTGAGACAAGTGTTACAAAAATCAGAGAATGTCATAAATTAGAGTAAAATTGCTTCAAACAAGCGAATTATCCCGAAACAACACCTGCTCGAATCCAACAATATCTGTGCCCTGCCGACTCTACTGAGCCTCAGAGACGCTTTGAGACAAGTGTTACACAAATCAGAGAATGTCATAAATTAGAGTGATATGGCTACAAACAAGCGAATTATCGCGAAACAACACCTGCTCGAATCCGACAAAAACTGTGCCCTGCCGACTCTATTTAGCGTCAGAGATGGTTTGAAACAATTGTTACCAAAATCAGAGAATGTCAAAAATTAGAGTGAGATTGCTTCAAATAAGCGAATTATCGCGAAACAACACCTGCTCGAATCCAACAAAAACTGTGCCCTGCCGTCTCTGCTGAGCCTCAGAGACGCTTTGAGACAAGTGTTACAAAATTCAGAGAATGTCATAAATTAGAGTGAAATGGCCTCAAACAAGCGAATTATCGCGAAACAACACCTGCACGAATCCGACAAAAACTGTGCCCTGCCGACTCTATTTAGCGTTAGAGATGGTTTGAAACAATTGTTACCTAAATCAGAGAATGTCAAAAATTAGAGTGAGATTGCTTCAAATAAGCGAATTATCGCGAAACAACACCTGCTCGAATCCAACAAAAACTGTGCCCTGCCCTCTCTACTGAGGCTAAGAGACGCTTTGAGACCAGTGTTACAAAAATCAGAGAATGTGAGAAATTAGAGTGAAATTGCTTCAAACAAGCGAATTATCGCGAAACAACACCTGCTCGAATCCAACAAAAACTGTACCCTGCCGTCTCTACTGAGCCTCAGAGACGCTTTCAGACAAGTGTTACAAAAATCAGAGAATGTCATAAATTAGAGTGAAATTGCTTCAAACAAGCGAATTATCGCGAAACAACACATGCTCGAATCCGAAAAAAAACTGTGCCCTGCCGACTCTATTTAGCGTTAGAGATGGTTTGAAACAATTGTTACCAAAATCAGAGAATGTCAAAAATTAGAGTGAGATTGCTTCAAATAAGCGAATTATCGCGAAACAACACCTGCTCGAATCCAACAAAAACTGTGCCCTGCCGTCTCTACTGAGCCTCAGAGACGCTTTGAGACCAGTGTTACAAAAATCAGAGAATGTGAGAAATTAGAGTGAAATTGCTTCAAACAAGCGAATTATCGCGAAACAACACCTGCTCGAATCCAACAAAAACTGTACCCTGCCGTCTCTACTGAGCCTCAGAGACGCTTTCAGACAAGTGTTACAAAAATCAGAGAATGTCATAAATTAGAGTGAAATTGCTTCAAACAAGCGAATTATCGCGAAACAACACATACTCGAATCCGAAAAAAACTGTGCCCTGCCGACTCTATTTAGCGTTAGAGATGGTTTTAAACAAGTGTTACAAATATCAGAGAATGTCAAAAATTAGAGTGAAATTGCCTCAAACAAGCGAATTATGGCGAAACAACACCTGCTCGAATCCGACAAAAACTGTGCCCTGCCGACTCTATTTAGCGTTAGAGATGGTTTGAAACAAGTGTTACAAAAACAAGAGAATGTCAAAAATTAGAGTGAAATTGCTTCAAACAAGCGAATTATCGCGAAACAACACCTGCTCGAATCCAACAATAACTGTGCCCTGCCGACTCTATTTAGCGTTAGAGATTGTTTGAAACAATTGTTACCAAAATCAGAGAATGTCAAAAATTAGAGTGAGATTGCTTCAAATAAGCGAATTATCGCGAAACAACACCTGCTCGAATCCAACAAAAACTGTGCCCTGCCGTCTCTACTGAGCCTCAGAGACGCTTTGAGACAAGTGTTACACAAATCAGAGAATGTCATAAATTAGAGTGAAATGGCTTCAAACAAGCGAATTATCGCGAAACAACACCTGCTCGAATCCGACAAAAACTGTGCCCTGACGACTCTATTTAGTGTTAGAGATGGTTTGAAACAAGTGTTACATAAATCAGAGAATGTCAAAAATTAGAGTGAAATTGCTTCAAACAAGCGAATTATCGCGAAACAACACCTGCTCGAATCCATCAATAACTGTGCCCTGCCGTCTCTACTGAGGCTCAGAGACGCTTTGAGACAAGTGTTACAAAAATCAGAGAATGTCATAAATTAGAGTGAAATTGCTTCAAACAAGCGAATTATCGCGAAACAACACCTGCGCGAATCCAACAATAACTGTGCCCTGCCGTCTCTACTGAGGCTAAGAGACGCTTTGAGACAAGTGTTACAAAAATCAGAGAATGTCATAAATTAGAGTAAAATTGCTTCAAACAAGCGAATTATCCCGAAACAACACCTGCTCGAATCCAACAATATCTGTGCCCTGCCGACTCTACTGAGCCTCAGAGACGCTTTGAGACAAGTGTTACACAAATCAGAGAATGTCATAAATTAGAGTGATATGGCTACAAACAAGCGAATTATCGCGAAACAACACCTGCTCGAATCCGACAAAAACTGTGCCCTGCCGACTCTATTTAGCGTCAGAGATGGTTTGAAACAATTGTTACCAAAATCAGAGAATGTCAAAAATTAGAGTGAGATTGCTTCAAATAAGCGAATTATCGCGAAACAACACCTGCTCGAATCCAACAAAAACTGTGCCCTGCCGTCTCTACTGAGCCTCAGAGACGCTTTGAGACAAGTGTTACAAAATTCAGAGAATGTCATAAATTAGAGTGAAATGGCTTCAAACAAGCGAATTATCGCGAAACAACACCTGCACGAATCGGACAAAAACTGTGCCCTGCCGACTCTATTTAGCGTTAGAGATGGTTTGAAACAATTGTTACCAAAATCAGAGAATGTCAAAAATTAGAGTGAGATTGCTTCAAATAAGCGAATTATCGCGAAACAACACCTGCTCGAATCCAACAAAAACTGTGCCCTGCCCTCTCTACTGAGGCTAAGAGACGCTTTGAGACCAGTGTTACAAAAATCAGAGAATGTGAGAAATTAGAGTTAAATTGCTTCAAACAAGCGAATTATCGCGAAACAACACCTGCTCGAATCCAACAAAAACTGTACCCTGCCGTCTCTACTGAGCCTCAGAGACGCTTTCAGACAAGTGTTACAAAAATCAGAGAATGTCAAAAATTAGAGTGAAATTGCTTCAAACAAGCGAATTATCGCGAAACAACACATGCTCGAATCCGAAAAAAAACTGTGCCCTGCCGACTCTATTTAGCGTTAGAGATGGTTTGAAACAAGTGTTACAAATATCAGAGAATGTCAAAAATTAGAGTGAAATTGCTTCAAACAAGCGAATTATCGCGAAACAGCGCCTGCTCGAATCCAACAATAACTGTGCCCTGCCGTCTCTACTGAGCTTCAGAGACGCTTTGAGACAAGTGTTACACAAATCAGAGAATGTCATAAATTAGAGTGAAATGGCTTCAAACAAGCGAATTATCGCGAAAAAACACCTGCTCGAATCCGAGAAAAACTGTGCCCTGCCGACTCTATTTAGCGTTAGAGATGGTTTGAAACAATTGTTACCAAAATCAGAGAATGTCAAAAATTAGAGTGAGATTGCTTCAAATAAGCGAATTATCGCGAAACAACACCTGCTCGAATCCAACAAAAACTGTGCCTTGCCGTCTCTACTGAGCCTCAGAGACGCTTTGAGACCAGTGTTACAAAAATCAGAGAATGTGAGAAATTAGAGTGAAATTGCTTCAAACAAGCGAATTATCGCGAAACAACACATGCTCGAATCCGAAAAAAACTGTGCCCTGCCGACTCTATTTAGCGTTAGAGATGGTTTGAAACAAGTGTTACAAATATCAGAGAATGTCAAAAATTAGAGTGAAATTGCCTCAAACAAGCGAATTATCGCGAAACAACACCTGCTCGAATCCGACAAAAACTGTGCCCTGCCGACTCTATTTAGCGTTAGAGATGGTTTGAAACAAGTGTTACAAAAATCAGAGAATGTCAAAAATTAGAGTGAAATTGCTTCAAACAAGCGAATTATTGCGAAACAACACCTGCTCGAATCCAACAATAACTGTGCCCTACCGTCTCTACTGAGGCTCAGAGACGCTTTGAGACAAGTGTTACAAAAATCAGAGAATGTCATAAATTAGAGTGAAATTGCTTCAAACAAGCGAATTATCGCGAAACAACACCTGCTCGAATCCAACAATAACTGTGCCCTGCCGTCTCTACTGAGCCTCAGAGACGCTTTGAGACAAGTGTTACAAAAATCAGAGAATGTCATAAATTAGAGTGAAATTGCTTCAAACAAGCGAATTATCGCGAAACAACACATGCTCGAATCCGAAAAAAACTGTGCCCTGCCGACTCTATTTAGCGTTAGAGATGGTTTGAAACAAGTGTTACAAAAATCAGAGAATGTCAAAAATTAGAGTGAAATTGCTTCAAACAAGCGAATTATCGCGAAACAACACCTGCTCGAATCCGACAAAAACTATGCCCTGCCGACTCTATTTAGTGTTAGAGATGGTTTGAAACAATTGTTACCAAAATCAGAGAATGTCAAAAATTAGAGTGAGATTGCTTCAAATAAGCGAATTATCGCGAAACAACACCTGCTCGAATCCAACAAAAACTGTGCCCTGCCCTCTCTACTGAGCCTCAGAGACGCTTTGAGACCAGTGTTACAAAAATCAGAGAATGTGAGAAATTAGAGTGAAATTGCTTCAAACAAGCGAATTATCGTGAAACAACACCTGCTCGAATCCAACAAAAACTGTACCCTGCCGTCTCTACTGAGCCTCAGAGACGCTTTCAGACAAGTGTTACAAAAATCAGAGAATGTCATAAATTAGAGTGAAATTGCTTCAAACAAGCGAATTATCGCGAAACAACACATGCTCGAATCCGAAAAAAAACTGTGCCCTGCCGACTCTATTTAGCGTTAGAGATGGTTTGAAACAAGTGTTACAAATATCAGAGAATGTCAAAAATTAGAGTGAAATTGCTTCAAACAAGCGAATTATCGCGAAACAACGCCTGCTCGAATCCAACAATAACTGTGCCCTGCCGTCTCTACTGAGCTTCAGAGACGCTTTGAGACAAGTGTTACACAAATCACAGAATGTCATAAATTAGAGTGAAATGGCTTCAAACAAGCGAATTATCGCGAAAAAACACCCGCTCGAATCCGAGAAAAACTGTGCCCTGCCGACTCTATTTAGCGTTAGAGATGGTTTGAAACAAGTGTTACAAAAATCAGTGAATGTCAAAAATTAGAGTGAAATTGCTTCAAACAAGCGAATTATCGCGAAACAACACCTGCTCGAATCCAACAATAACTGTGCCCTGCCGACTCTATTTAGCGTTAGAGATGGTTTGAAACAATTGTTACCAAAATCAGAGAATGTCAAAAATTAGAGTGAGATTGCTTCAAATAAGCCAATTATCGCGAAACAACACCTGCTCGAATCCAACAAAAACTGTGCCCTTCCGTCTCTACTGAGGCTCAGAGACGCTTTGAGACAAGTGTTACAAAAATCAGAGAATGTCATAAATTAGAGTGAAATGGCTTCAAACAAGCGAATTATCTCGAAACAACACCTGCTCGAATCCGACAAAAACTGTGCCCTGCCGACTCTATTTAGCGTTAGAGATGGTTTGAAACAATTGTTACCAAAATCAGAGAATGTCAAAAATTAGAGTGAGATTGCTTCAAATAAGCGAATTATCGCGAAACAACACCTGCTCGAATCCAACAAAAACTGTGCCCTGCATTCTCTACTGAGCCTCAGAGACGCTTTGAGACCAGTGTTACAAAAATCAGAGAATGTGAGAAATTAGAGTGAAATTGCTTCAAACAAGCGAATTATCGCGAAACAACACCTGCTCGAATCCAACAAAAACTGTACCCTGCCGTCTCTACTGAGCCTCAGAGACGCTTTCAGACAAGTGTTACAAAAATCAGAGAATGTCATAAATTAGAGTGAAATTGCTTCAAACAAGCGAATTATCGCGAAACAACACATGCTCGAATCCGAAAAAAACTGTGCCCTGCCGACTCTATTTGGCGTTAGAGATGGTTTGAAACAAGTGTTACAAATATCAGAGAATGTCAAAAATTAGAGTGAAATTGCTTCAAACAAGCGAATTATCGCGAAACAACACCTGCTCGAATCCAACAAAAACTGTGCCCTGCCGACTCTATTTAGCGTTAGAGATGGTTTGAAACAAGTGTTACAAAAATCAGAGATTGTCAAAAATTAGAGTGAAATTGCTTCAAACAAGCGAATTATTGCGAAACAACACCTGCTCGAATCCAACAATAACTGTGCCCTACCGTCTCTACTGAGGCTCAGAGACGCTTTGAGACAAGTGTTACAAAAATCAGAGAATGTCATAAATTAGAGTGAAATTGCTTCAAACAAGCGAATTATCGCGAAACAACACCTGCTCGAATCCAACAATAACTGTGCCCTGCCGTCTCTACTGAGCCTCAGAGACGCTTTGAGACAAGTGTTACAAAAATCAGAGAATGTCATAAATTAGAGTGAAATTGCTTCAAACAAGCGAATTATCGCGAAACAACACCTGCTCGAATCCAACAATAACTGTGACCTGCCGTCTCTACTGAGCCTCAGAGACGCTTTGAGACAAGTGTTACACAAATCAGAGAATGTCATAGATTAGAGTGAAATGGCTTCAAACAAGCGAATTATCGCGAAACAACACCTGCTCGAATCCGACAAAAACTATGCCCTGCCGACTCTATTTAGTGTTAGAGATGGTTTGAAACAATTGTTACCAAAATCAGAGAATGTCAAAAATTAGAGTGAGATTGCTTTAAACAAGCGAATTATTGCGAAACAACACCTGCTCGAATCCAACAAAAACTGTGCCCTGCCGTCTCTACTGAGCCTCAGAGACGCTTTGAGACCAGTGTTACAAAAATCAGTGAATGTCAAAAATTAGAGTGAAATTGCTTCAAACAACCGAATTATCGCGAAACAACACCTGCTCGAATCCAACAATAACTGTGCCCTGCCGACTCTATTTAGCGTTAGAGATGGTTTGAAACAATTGTTACCAAAATCAGAGAATGTCAAAAATTAGAGTGAGATTGCTTCAAATAAGCGAATTATCGCGAAACAACACCTGCTCGAATCCAACAAAAACTGTGCCCTGCCGGTTCTACTGAGCCTCAGAGACGCTTTGAGACAAGTGTTACAAAATTCAGAGAATGTCATAAATTAGAGTGAAATGGCTTCAAACAAGCGAATTATCGCGAAACAACACCTGCACGAATCCGACAAAAACTGTGACCTGCCGACTCTATTTAGCGTTAGAGATGGTTTGAAACAATTGTTACCAAAATCAGAGAATGTCAAAAATTAGAGTGAGATTGCTTCAAATAAGCGAATTATCGCGAAACAACACCTGCTCGAATCCAACAAAAACTGTGCCCTGCCCTCTCTACTGAGCCTCAGAGACGCTTTGAGACCAGTGTTACAAAAATCAGAGAATGTGAGAAATTAGAGTGAAATTGCTTCAAACAAGCGAATTATCGCGAAACAACGCCTGCTCGAATCCAACAATAACTGTGCCCTGCCGTCTCTACTGAGCTTCAGAGACGCTTTGAGACAAGTGTTACACAAATCAGAGAATGTCATAAATTAGAGTGAAATGGCTTCAAACAAGCGAATTATCGCGAAAAAACACCCGCTCGAATCCGAGAAAAACTGTGCCCTGCCGACTCTATTTAGCGTTAGAGATGGTTTGAAACAAGTGTTACAAATATCAGAGAATATCAAAAATTAGAGTGAAATTGCTTCAAACAAGCGAATTATCGCGAAACAATGCCTGCTCGAATCCAACAATAACTGTGCCCTGCCGTCTCTACTGAGCTTCAGAGACGCTTTGAGACAAGTGTTACACAAATCAGAGAATGTCATAAATTAGAGTGAAATGGCTTCAAACAAGCGAATTATCGCGAAAAAACACCCGCTCGAATCCGAGAAAAACTGTGCCCTGCCGACTCTATTTAGCGTTAGAGATGGTTTGAAACAAGTGTTACAAAAATCAGTGAATGTCAAAAATTAGAGTGAAGTGGCTTCAAACAAGCGAATTATCTCGAAACAACACCTGCTCGAATCCGACAAAAACTGTGCCCTGCCGACTCTATTTAGCGTTAGAGATGGTTTGAAACAATTGTTACCAAAATCAGAGAATGTCAAAAATTAGAGTGAGATTGCTTCAAATAAGCGAATTATCGCGAAACAACACCTGCTCGAATCCAACAAAAACTGTGCCCTGCATTCTCTACTGAGCCTCAGAGACGCTTTGAGACCAGTGTTACAAAAATCAGAGAATGTGAGAAATTAGAGTGAAATTGCTTCAAACAAGCGAATTATCGCGAAACAACACCTGCTCGAATCCAACAAAAACTGTACCCTGCCGTCTCTACTGAGCCTCAGAGACGCTTTCAGACAAGTGTTACAAAAATCAGAGAATGTCATAAATTAGAGTGAAATTGCTTCAAACAAGCGAATTATCGCGAAACAACACATGCTCGAATCCGAAAAAAACTGTGCCCGGCCGACTCTATTTAGCGTTAGAGATGGTTTGAAACAAGTGTTACAAATATCAGAGAATGTCAAAAATTAGAGTGAAATTGCTTCAAATAAGCGAATTATCGCGAAACAACACCTGCTCGAATCCGACAAAAACTGTGCCCTGCCGACTCTATTTAGCGTTAGAGATGGTTTGAAACAAGTGTTACAAAAATCAGTGAATGTCAAAAATTAGAGTGAAATTGCTTCAAACAAGCGAATTATCGCGAAACAACACCTGCTCGAATCCAACAATAACTGTGCCCTGCCGACTCTATTTAGCGTTAGAGATGGTTTGAAACAATTGTTACCAAAATCAGAGAATGTCAAAAATTAGAGTGAGATTGCTTCAAATAAGCCAATTATCGCGAAACAACACCTGCTCGAATCCAACAAAAACTGTGCCCTTCCGTCTCTACTGAGGCTCAGAGACGCTTTGAGACAAGTGTTACAAAAATCAGAGAATGTCATAAATTAGAGTGAAATGGCTTCAAACAAGCGAATTATCTCGAAACAACACCTGCTCGAATGCGACAAAAACTGTGCCCTGCCGACTCTATTTAGCGTTAGAGATGGTTTGAAACAATTGTTACCAAAATCAGAGAATGTCAAAAATTAGAGTGAGATTGCTTCAAATAAGCGAATTATCGCGAAACAACACCTGCTCGAATCCAACAAAAACTGTGCCCTGCCGTCTCTACTGAGCCTCAGAGACGCTTTGAGACCAGTGTTACAAAAATCAGAGAATGTGAGAAATTAGAGTGAAATTGCTTCAAACAAGCGAATTATCGCGAAACAACACCTGCTCGAATCCAACAAAAACTGTACCCTGCCGTCTCTACTGAGCCTCAGAGACGCTTTCAGACAAGTGTTACAAAAATCAGAGAATGTCATAAATTAGAGTGAAATTGCTTCAAACAAGCGAATTATCGCGAAACAACACATACTCGAATCCGAAAAAAACTGTGCCCTGCCGACTCTATTTAGCGTTAGAGATGGTTTTAAACAAGTGTTACAAATATCAGAGAATGTCAAAAATTAGAGTGAAATTGCCTCAAACAAGCGAATTATGGCGAAACAACACCTGCTCGAATCCGACAAAGACTGTGCCCTGCCGACTCTATTTAGCGTTAGAGATGGTTTGAAACAAGTGTTACAAAAACAAGAGAATGTCAAAAATTAGAGTGAGATTGCTTCAAATAAGCGAATTATCGCGAAACAACACCTGCTCGAATCCAACAAAAACTGTGCCCTGCCGTCTCTACTGAGCCTCAGAGACGCTTTGAGACAAGTGTTACACAAATCAGAGAATGTCATAAATTAGAGTGAAATGGCTTCAAACAAGCGAATTATCGCGAAACAACACCTGTTCGAATCCGACAAAAACTGTGCCCTGACGACTCTATTTAGTGTTAGAGATGGTTTGAAACAAGTGTTACAAAAATCAGAGAATGTCAAAAATTAGAGTGAAATTGCTTCAAACAAGCGAATTATCGCGAAACAACACCTGCTCGAATCCATCAATAACTGTGCCCTGCCGTCTCTACTGAGGCTCAGAGACGCTTTGAGACAAGTGTTACAAAAATCAGAGAATGTCATAAATTAGAGTGAAATTGCTTCAAACAAGCGAATTATCGCGAAACAACACCTGCGCGAATCCAACAATAACTGTGCCCTGCCGTCTCTACTGAGGCTAAGAGACGCTTTGAGACAAGTGTTACAAAAATCAGAGAATGTCATAAATTAGAGTAAAATTGCTTCAAACAAGCGAATTATCGCGAAACAACACCTGCTCGAATCCAACAATATCTGTGCCCTGCCGACTCCACTGAGCCTCAGAGACGCTTTGAGACAAGTGTTACACAAATCAGAGAATGTCATAAATTAGAGTGATATGGCTACAAACAAGCGAATTATCGCGAAACAACACCTGCTCGAATCCGACAAAAACTGTGCCCTGCCGACTCTATTTAGCGTCAGAGATGGTTTGAAACAATTGTTACCAAAATCAGAGAATGTCAAAAATTAGAGTGAGATTGCTTCAAATAAGCGAATTATCGCGAAACAACACCTGCTCGAATCCAACAAAAACTGTGCCCTGCCGTCTCTACTGAGCCTCAGAGACGCTTTGAGACAAGTGTTACAAAATTCAGAGAATGTCATAAATTAGAGTGAAATGGCTTCAAACAAGCGAATTATCGCGAAACAACACCTGCACGAATCGGACAAAAACTGTGCCCTGCCGACTCTATTTAGCGTTAGAGATGGTTTGAAACAATTGTTACCAAAATCAGACAATGTCAAAAATTAGAGTGAGATTGCTTCAAATAAGCGAATTATCGCGAAACAACACCTGCTCGAATCCAACAAAAACTGTGCCCTGCCCTCTCTACTGAGCCTCAGAGACGCTTTGAGACCAGTGTTACAAAAATCAGTGAATGTCAAAAATTAGAGTGAAATTGCTTCAAACAACCGAATTATCGCGAAACAACACCTGCTCGAATCCAACAATAACTGTGCCCTGGCGACTCTATTTAGCGTTAGAGATGGTTTGAAACAATTGTTACCAAAATCAGAGAATGTCAAAAATTAGAGTGAGATTGCTTCAAATAAGCGAATTATCGCGAAACAACACCTGCTCGAATCCAACAAAAACTGTGCCCTGCCGTCTCTACTGAGCCTCAGAGACGCTTTGAGACAAGTGTTACAAAATTCAGAGAATGTCATAAATTAGAGTGAAATGGCTTCAAACAAGCGAATTATCGCGAAACAACACCTGCACGAATCCGACAAAAACTGTGCCCTGCCGACTCTATTTAGCGTTAGAGATGGTTTGAAACAATTGTTACCAAAATCAGAGAATGTCAAAAATTAGAGTGAGATTGCTTCAAATAAGCGAATTATCGCGAAACAACACCTGCTCGAATCCAACAAAAACTGTGCCCTGCCCTCTCTACTGAGGCTAAGAGACGCTTTGAGACCAGTGTTACAAAAATCAGAGAATGTGAGAAATTAGAGTTAAATTGCTTCAAACAAGCGAATTATCGCGAAACAACACCTGCTCGAATCCAACAAAAACTGTACCCTGCCGTCTCTACTGAGCCTCAGAGACGCTTTCAGACAAGTGTTACAAAAATCAGAGAATGTCATAAATTAGAGTGAAATTGCTTCAAACAAGCGAATTATCGCGAAACAACACATGCTCGAATCCGAAAAAAAACTGTGCCCTGCCGACTCTATTTAGCGTTAGAGATGGTTTGAAACAAGTGTTACAAATATCAGAGAATGTCAAAAATTAGAGTGAAATTGCTTCAAACAAGCGAATTATCGCGAAACAGCGCCTGCTCGAATCCAACAATAACTGTGCCCTGCCGTCTCTACTGAGCTTCAGAGACGCTCTGAGACAAGTGTTACAAAAATCAGAGAATGTCAAAAATTAGAGTGAAATTGCTTCAAACAAGCGAATTATCGCGAAACAACACCTGCTCGAATCCGACAAAAACTATGTCCTGCCGACTCTATTTAGCGTTAGAGATGGTTTGAAACAAGTGTTACAAAAATCAGAGAATGTCAAAAATTAGAGTGAAATTGCTTCAAACAAGCGAATTATCGCGAAACAACACCTGCTTGAATCCAACAATAACTGTGCCATGCCGTCTCTACTGAGCCTCAGAGACGCTTTGAGACAAGTGTTACAAAAATCAGAGAATTTAGAAATTAGAGTGAAATGGCTTCAAACAAGCGAATTATAGCGAAACAACACCTGCTCGAATCCGACAATAACTGTGCCCTACCGTCTCTACTGAGGCTCAGAGACGCTTTGAGACAAGTGTTACAAAAATCAGAGAATGCCATAAATTAGAGTGAAATTGCTTCAAACAAGCGAATTATCGCGAAACAACACCTGCTCGAATCCAACAATAACTGTGCCCTGCCGTCTCTATTTAGCGTTAGAGATGGTTTGAGACAAGTGTTACACAAATCAGAGAATGTCATAAATTAGAGTGAAATTGCTTCAAACAAGCGAATTATCGCGAAACAACACCTGCTCGAATCCAGCAAAAACTGTGCCCTGCCGTCTCTACTGAGGCTCAGAGACGCTTTGAGACAAGTGTTACAAAAATCAGAGAGTGTCATAAATTAGAGTGAAATGGCTTCAAACAAGCGAATTATCGCGAAACAACACCTGCTCGAATCCGACAAAAACTGTGCCCTGCCGACTCTATTTAGCGTTAGAGATGGTTTGAAACAATTGTTACCAAAATCAGAGAATGTCAAAAATTAGAGTGAGATTGCTTCCAATAAGCGAATTATCGCGAAACAACACCTGCTCGAATCCAACAAAAACTGTGCCCTGGCGTCTCTACTGAGCCTCAGAGACGCTTTGAGACAAGTGTTACAAAAATCAGAGAATGTGAGAAATTAGAGTGAAATTGCTTCAAACAAGCGAATTATCGCGAAACAGCACCTGCTCAAATCCAACAAAAACTGTGCCCTGCCGTCTCTACCCAGCCTCAGAGACGCTCTGAGACAAGTGTTACAAAAATCAGAGAATGTCAAAAATTAGAGAGAAATTGCTTCAAACAAGCGAATTATCGCGAAACAACACCTGCTCGAATCCGACAAAAACTGTGCCCTGCCGACTCTACTGAGCCTCAGAGACGCTCTGAGACAAGTGTTACTAAATCAGAGAATGTCAAAAATTAGAGTGAAATTGCTTCAAACAAGCGAATTATCGCGAAACAACACCTGCTCGAATCCGACAAAAACTGTGCCCTGCCGACTCTATTTAGCGTTAGAGATGGTTTGAAACAATTGTTACCAAAATCAGAGAATCTCAAAAATTAGAGTGAGATTGCTTCAAATAAGCGAATTATCGCGAAACAACACCTGCTCGAATCCAACAAAAACTGTGCCCTGCCGTCTCTACTGAGCCCCAGAGACGCTCTGAGACAAGTGTTACAAAAATCAGAGAATGTCAAAAATTAGAGTGAAATTGCTTCAAACAAGCGAATTATCGCGAAACAACACCTGCTCGAATCCGACAAAAACTGTGCCCTGCCGACTCTATTTAGCGTTAGAGATGGTTTGAAACAAGTGTTATAAAAATCAGAGAATGTCATAAATTAGAGTGAAATGGCTTCAAACAAGCGAATTATCGCGAAACAACACCTGCTCGAATCCGACAATAACTGTGCCCTACCGTCTCTACTGAGGCTCAGAGACGCTTTGAGACAAGTGTTACAAAAATCAGAGAATGTCAGATATTAGAGTGAAATTGCTTCAAAAAAGCGAATTATCGCGAAACAACACCTGCTCGTATCCAACAATAACTGTGCTCTACCGTCTCTACTGAGGCTCAGAGACGCTTTGAGACAAGTGTTACAAAATTCAGAGAATGTCAGATATTAGAGTGAAATTGCTTCAAACAAGCGAATTATCGCGAAACAACACCTGCTCGAATCCAACAAAAACTGTGCCCTGCCGTCTCTACTGAGGCTCAGAGGCGCTTTGAGACAAGCGTTACAAAAACCAGAGAATGTCATAAATTAGAGTGAAATTGCTTCAAACAAGCGAATTATCGCGAAACAACACCTGCTCGAGTCCAACAATAACTGTGCCCTGCCGTCTCTACTGAGCCTCAGAGACGCTTTGAGACAAGTGTTACAAAAATCAGAGAATGTCATAAATTAGAGTGAAATGGCTTCAAACAAGCGAATTATCGCGAAACAACACCTGCTCGAATCCATCAATAACTGTGCCCTGCCGTCTCTACTGAGGCTCAGAGACGCTTAAAGACAAGTGTTACAAAAATCAGAGAATGTGAGAAATTAGAGTGTAATTGCTTCAAACAAGCGAATTATCGCGAAACAACACCAGCTCAAATCCAACAAAAACTGTGCCCTGCCGTCTCTACTGAGCCTCAGAGACGCTTTGAGACAAGTGTTACAAAAATCAGAGAATGTCAAAAATTAAAGTGAAATTGCTTCAAACAAGCGAATTATTGCGAAACAACACCTGCTCGAATCCAACAAAAACTGTACCCTGCCGTGTCTACTGAGCCTCAGAGACGCTTTGAGACAAGTGTTACAAAAATCAGAGAATGTCAAAAATTAGAGTGAAATTGCTTCAAACAAGCGAATTATTGCGAAACAACACCTGCTCGAATCCAACAAAAACTGTACCCTGCCGTGTCTACTGAGCCTCAGAGACGCTTTGAGACAAGTGTTACAAAAGTGAGAGAATGTCATAAATTAGAGTGAAATTGCTTCAAACAAGCGAATTATCGCGAAACAACACCTGCTCGAATCCGACAATAACTGTGCCCTACCGTCTCTACTGAGGCTCAGAGACGCTTTGAGACAAGTGTTACAAAAATCAGAGAATGCCATAAATTAGAGTGAAATTGCTTCAAACAAGCGAATTATCGCGAAACAACACCTGCTCGAATCCGACAAAAACTGTGCCCTGCCGACTCTATTTAGCGTTAGAGACGGTTTGAAACAATTGTTACCAAAATCAGAGAATGTCAAAAATTAGAGTGAGATTGCTTCCAATAAGCGAATTATCGCGAAACAACACCTGCTCGAATCCAACAAAAACTGTGCCCTGGCGTCTCTACTGAGCCTCAGAGACGCTTTGAGACAAGTGTTACAAAAATCAGAGAATGTGAGAAATTAGAGTGAAATTGCTTCAAACAAGCGAATTATCGCGAAACAGCACCTGCTCAAATCCAACAAAAACTGTGCCCTGGCGTCTCTACTGAGCCTCAGAGACGCTTTGAGACAAGTGTTACAAAAATCAGAGAATGTCAAAAATTAGAGAGAAATTGCTTCAAACAAGCGAATTATCGCGAAACAACACCTGCTCGAATCCGACAAAAACTGTGCCCTGCCGACTCTATTTAGCGTTAGAGATGGTTTGAAACAATTGTTACCAAAATCAGAGAATCTCAAAAATTAGAGTGAGATTGCTTCAAATAAGCGAATTATCGCGAAACAACACCTGCTCGAATCCAACAAAAACTGTGCCCTGCCGTCTCTACTGAGCCTCAGAGACGCACTGAGACAAGTGTTACAAAAATCAGAGAATGTCAAAAATTAGAGTGAAATTGCTTCAAACAAGCGAATTATCGCGAAACAACACCTGCTCGAATCCAACAATAACTGTGCCCTGCCGTCTCTACTGAGCCTCAGAGACGCTTTGAGACAAGTGTTACAAAAATCAGAGAATGTCAGATATTAGAGTGAAATTGCTTCAAACAAGCGAATTATCGCGAAACAACACCTGCTCGAATCCAACAATAACTGTGACTTACCGTCTCTACTGAGGCTCAGAGACGCTTTGAGACAAGTGTTACAAAATTCAGAGAATGTCAAAAATTAGAGTGAAATTGCTTCAAACAAGCGAATTATTGCGAAACAACACCTGCTCGAATCCAACAATAACTGTGCCCTGCCGTCTCTACTGAGCCTCAGAGACGCTTTGAGACAAGTGTTACAAAAATCAGAGAATGTCATAAATTAGAGTGAAATGGCTTCAAACAAGCGAATTATCGCGAAACAACACCTGCTCGAATCCAACAAAAACTGTGCCCTGCCGTCTCTACTGAGGCTCAGAGACGCTTTGAGACAAGTGTTACAAAAATCAGAGAATGTCATAAATTAGAGTGAAATTGCTTCAAACAAGCGAATTATCGCGAAACAACACCTGCTCGAATCCAACAATAACTGTGCCCTGCCGTGTCTACTGAGCCTCAGAGACGCTTTGAGACAAGTGTTACAAAAATCAGAGAATGTCATAAATTAGAGTGAAATGGCTTCAAACAAGCGAATTATCGCGAAACAACACCTGCTCGAATCCGACAAAAACTGTGCCCTGCCGACTCTATTTAGCGTTAGAGATGGTTTGAAACAATTTTTACCAAAATCAGAGAATGTCAAAAATTAGAGTGAGATTGCTTCCAATAAGCGAATTATCGCGAAACAACACCTGCTCGAATCGAACAAAAACTGTGCCCTGCCGTCTCTACTGAGCCTCAGAGACGCTTTGAGACAAGTGTTACAAAAATCAGAGAATGTGAGAAATTAGAGTGAAATTGCTTCAATCAAGCGAATTATTGCGAAACAACACCTGCTCGAATCCGAGAAAAACTGTGCCCTGCCGTCTCTACTGAGCCTCAGAGACGCTCTGAGACAAGTGTTACAAAAATCAGAGAATGTCAAAAATTAGAGTGAAATTGCTTCAAACAAGCGAATTATCGCGAAACAACACCTGCTCGAATCCGACAAAAACTGTGCCCTGCCGACTCTATTTAGCGTTAGAGATGGTTTGAAACAATTGTTACCAAAATCAGAGAATGTCAAAAATTAGAGTGAAATTGCTTCAAAGAAGCGAATTATCGCGAAACAACACCTGCTCGAATCCAACAATAACTGTGCTCTACCGTCTCTACTGAGGCTCAGAGACGCTTTGAGACAAGTGTTACAAAAATCAGAGAATGTCAGATATTAGAGTGAAATTGCTTCAAACAAGCGAATTATCGCGGAAACAACACCTGCTCGAATCCAACAATAACTGTGCTCTACCGTCTCTACTGAGGCTCAGGGACGCTTTGAGACAAGTGTTACAAAATTCAGAGAATGTCAGATATTAGAGTGAAATTGCTTCAAACAAGCGAATTATCGCGAAACACCTGCTCGAATCCAACAAAAACTGTGCCCTGCCGTCTCTACTGAGCTTCAGAGACGCTTTGAGACAAGTGTTACAAAAATCAGAGAATGTCAAAAATTAGAGTGAAATTGCTTCAAACAAGCGAATTATTGCGAAACAACACCTGCTCGAATCCGACAAAAACTGTGCCGTGCCCACTCTATTTAGCGTTAGAGATGGTTTGAAACAAGTGTTACAAAAATCAGAGAATGTCAAAAATTAGAGTGAAATTGCTTCAAACAAGCGAATTATTGCGAAACAACACCTGCTCGAATCCAACAATAACTGTGCCCTACCGTCTCTACTGAGGCTCAGAGACGCTTTCAGACAAGTGTTACAAAAATCAGAGAATGTCATAAATTAGAGTGAAATTGCTTCAAACAAGCGAATTATCGCGAAGCAACACCTGCTCGAATCCCACAATAACTGTGCCCTGCCGTCTCTACTGAGCCTCAGAGACGCTTTGAGACAAGTGTTACAAAAATCAGAGAATGTCATAAATTAGAGTGAAATGGCTTCAAACATGCGAATTATCGCGAAACAACACCTGCTCGAATCTGACAAAAATTGTGCCCTGCCGACTCTATTTAGCGTTAGAGATGGTTTGAAACAATTGTTACCAAAATCAGAGAATGTCAAAAATTAGAGTGAGATTGCTTCCAATAAGCGAATTATCGCGAAACAACACCTGCTCGAATCCAACAAAAACTGTGCCCTGCCGTCTCTACTGAGCCTCAGAGACGCTTTGAGACAAGTGTTACAAAAATCATAGAATGTGAGAAATTAGAGTGAAATTGCTTCAAACAAGCGAATTATCGCGAAACAACACCCGCTCGAATCCAACAAAAACTGTGCCCTGCCGTCTCTACTGAGCCTCAGAGACGCTCTGAGACAAGTGTTACAAAAATCAGAGAATGTCAAAAATTAGAGTGAAATTGCTTCAAACAAGCGAATTATCGCGAAACAACACCTGCTCGAATCCGACAAAAACTATGTCCTGCCGACTCTATTTAGCGTTAGAGATGGTTTGAAACAAGTGTTACAAAAATCAGAGAATGTCAAAAATTAGAGTGAAATTGCTTCAAACAAGCGAATTATCGCGAAACAACACCTGCTCGAATCCAACAATAACTGTGCTCTACCGTCTCTACTGAGGCTCAGAGACGCTTTGAGACAAGTGTTACAAAAATCAGAGAATGTCAGATATTAGAGTGAAATTGCTTCAAACAAGCGAATTATCGCGGAAACAACACCTGCTCGAATCCAACAATAACTGTGCTCTACCGTCTCTACTGAGGCTCAGGGACGCTTTGAGACAAGTGTTACAAAATTCAGAGAATGTCAGATATTAGAGTGAAATTGCTTCAAACAAGCGAATTATCGCGAAACACCTGCTCGAATCCAACAAAAACTGTGCCCTGCCGTCTCTACTGAGCTTCAGAGACGCTTTGAGACAAGTGTTACAAAAATCAGAGAATGTCAAAAATTAGAGTGAAATTGCTTCAAACAAGCGAATTATTGCGAAACAACACCTGCTCGAATCCGACAAAAACTGTGCCGTGCCCACTCTATTTAGCGTTAGAGATGGTTTGAAACAAGTGTTACAAAAATCAGAGAATGTCAAAAATTAGAGTGAAATTGCTTCAAACAAGCGAATTATTGCGAAACAACACCTGCTCGAATCCAACAATAACTGTGCCCTACCGTCTCTACTGAGGCTCAGAGACGCTTTCAGACAAGTGTTACAAAAATCAGAGAATGTCATAAATTAGAGTGAAATTGCTTCAAACAAGCGAATTATCGCGAAGCAACACCTGCTCGAATCCCACAATAACTGTGCCCTGCCGTCTCTACTGAGCCTCAGAGACGCTTTGAGACAAGTGTTACAAAAATCAGAGAATGTCATAAATTAGAGTGAAATGGCTTCAAACATGCGAATTATCGCGAAACAACACCTGCTCGAATCTGACAAAAATTGTGCCCTGCCGACTCTATTTAGCGTTAGAGATGGTTTGAAACAATTGTTACCAAAATCAGAGAATGTCAAAAATTAGAGTGAGATTGCTTCCAATAAGCGAATTATCGCGAAACAACACCTGCTCGAATCCAACAAAAACTGTGCCCTGCCGTCTCTACTGAGCCTCAGAGACGCTTTGAGACAAGTGTTACAAAAATCATAGAATGTGAGAAATTAGAGTGAAATTGCTTCAAACAAGCGAATTATCGCGAAACAACACCCGCTCGAATCCAACAAAAACTGTGCCCTGCCGTCTCTACTGAGCCTCAGAGACGCTCTGAGACAAGTGTTACAAAAATCAGAGAATGTCAAAAATTAGAGTGAAATTGCTTCAAACAAGCGAATTATCGCGAAACAACACCTGCTCGAATCCGACAAAAACTATGTCCTGCCGACTCTATTTAGCGTTAGAGATGGTTTGAAACAAGTGTTACAAAAATCAGAGAATGTCAAAAATTAGAGTGAAATTGCTTCAAACAAGCGAATTATCGCGAAACAACACCTGCTCGAATCCAACAATAACTGTGCCCTGCCGTCTCTACTGAGGCTCAGAGACGCTTTGAGACAAGTGTTACAAAAATCAGAGAATGCCATAAATTAGAGTGAAATGGCTTCAAACAAGCGAATTATAGCTAAACAACACCTGCTCGAATCCGACAATAACTGTGCCCTGCCGTCTCTATTTAGCGTTAGAGATGGTTTGAGACAAGTGTTACACAAATCAGAGAATGTCATAAATTAGAGTGAAATTGCTTCAAACAAGCGAATTATCGCGAAACAACACCTGCTCGAATCCAGCAAAAACTGTGCCCTGCCGTCTCTACTGAGGCTCAGAGACGCTTTGAGACAAGTGTTACAAAAATCAGAGAGTGTCATAAATTAGAGTGAAATGGCTTCAAACAAGCGAATTATCGCGAAACAACACCTGCTCGAATCCGACAAAAACTGTGCCCTGCCGACTCTATTTAGCGTTAGAGATGGTTTGAAACAATTGTTACCAAAATCAGAGAATGTCAAAAATTAGAGTGAGATTGCTTCCAATAAGCGAATTATCGCGAAACAACACCTGCTCGAATCCAACAAAAACTGTGCCCTGGCGTCTCTACTGAGCCTCAGAGACGCTTTGAGACAAGTGTTACAAAAATCAGAGAATGTGAGAAATTAGAGTGAAATTGCTTCAAACAAGCGAATTATCGCGAAACAGCACCTGCTCAAATCCAACAAAAACTGTGCCCTGCCGTCTCTACTGAGCCTCAGAGACGCTCTGAGACAAGTGTTACAAAAATCAGAGAATGTCAAAAATTAGAGAGAAATTGCTTCAAACAAGCGAATTATCGCGAAACAACACCTGCTCGAATCCGACAAAAACTGTGCCCTGCCGACTCTACTGAGCCTCAGAGACGCTCTGAGACAAGTGTTACAAAAATCAGAGAATGTCAAAAATTAGAGTGAAATTGCTTCAAACAAGCGAATTATCGCGAAACAACACCTGCTCGAATCCGACAAAAACTGTGCCCTGCCGACTCTATTTAGCGTTAGAGATGGTTTGAAACAATTGTTACCAAAATCAGAGAATCTCAAAAATTAGAGTGAGATTGCTTCAAATAAGCGAATTATCGCGAAACAGCACCTGCTCAAATCCAACAAAAACTGTGCCCTGCCGTCTCTACTGAGCCTCAGAGACGCTCTGAGACAAGTGTTACAAAAATCAGAGAATGTCAAAAATTAGAGTGAAATTGCTTCAAACAAGCGAATTATCGCGAAACAGCACCTGCTCAAATCCAACAAAAACTGTGCCCTGCCGTCTCTACTGAGCCTCAGAGACGCTCTGAGACAAGTGTTACAAAAATCAGAGAATGTCAAAAATTAGAGAGAAATTGCTTCAAACAAGCGAATTATCGCGAAACAACACCTGCTCGACTCCGACAATAACTGTGCCCTACCGTCTCTACTGAGACTCAGAGACGCTTTGAGACAAGTGTTACAAAAATCAGAGAATGTCAGATATTAGAGTGAAATTGCTTCAAACAAGCGAATTATCGCGAAAAAACACCTGCTCGTATCCAACAATAACTGTGCTCTACCGTCTCTACTGAGGCTCAGAGACGCTTTGAGACAAGTGTTACAAAATTCAGAGAATGTCAGATATTAGAGTGAAATTGCTTCAAACAAGCGAATTATCGCGAAACAACACCTGCTCGAGTCCAACAATAACTGTGCCCTGCCGTCTCTACTGAGCCTCAGAGACGCTTTGAGACAAGTGCTACAAAAATCAGAGAATGTCATAAATTAGAGTGAAATGGCTTCAAACAAGCGAATTATCGCGAAACAACACCTGCTCGAATCCATCAAAAACTGTGCCCTGCCGTCTCTACTGAGGCTCAGAGACGCTTAAAGACAAGTGTTACAAAAATCAGAGAATGTGAGAAATTAGAGTGTAATTGCTTCAAACAAGCGAATTATCGCGAAACAACACCAGCTCAAATCCAACAAAAACTGTGCCCTGCCGTCTCTACTGAGCCTCAGAGACGCTTTGAGACAAGTGTTACAAAAATCAGAGAATGTCAAAAATTAAAGTGAAATTGCTTCAAACAAGCGAATTATTGCGAAACAACACCTGCTCGAATCCAACAAAAACTGTACCCTGCCGTGTCTACTGAGCCTCAGAGACGCTTTGAGACAAGTGTTACAAAAATCAGAGAATGTCAAAAATTAGAGTGAAATTGCTTCAAACAAGCGAATTATTGCGAAACAACACCTGCTCGAATCCAACAAAAACTGTACCCTGCCGTGTCTACTGAGCCTCAGAGACGCTTTGAGACAAGTGTTACAAAAATGAGAGAATGTCATAAATTAGAGTGAAATTGCTTCAAACAAGCGAATTATCGCGAAACAACACCTGCTCGAATCCGACAATAACTGTGCCCTACCGTCTCTACTGAGGCTCAGAGACGCTTTGAGACAAGTGTTACAAAAATCAGAGAATGCCATAAATTAGAGTGAAATTGCTTCAAACAAGCGAATTATCGCGAAACAACACCTGCTCGAATCCAACAATAACTGTGCCCTGCCGTCTCTATATAGCGTTAGAGATGGTTTGAAACAAGTGTTACAAAATTCAGAGAATGTCAGCTATTAGAGTGAAATTGCTTCAAACAAGCGATTTATCGCGAAACAACACCTGCTCGAATCCAACAAAAACTGTGCCCTGCCGTCTCTACTGAGGCTCAGAGACGCTTTGAGACAAGCGTTACAAAAACCAGAGAATGTCATAAATTAGAGTGAAATTGCTTCAAACAGGCGAATTATCGCGAAACAACACCTGCTCGAGTCCAACAATAACTGTGCCCTGCCGTCTCTACTGAGCCTCAGAGACCCTTTGAGACAAGTGTTACAAAAATCAGAGAATGTCATAAATTAGAGTGAAATGGCTTCAAACAAGCGAATTATCGCGAAACAACACCTGCTCGAATCCCACAATAACTGTGCCCTGCCGTCTCTACTGAGCCTCAGAGACGCTTTGAGACAAGTGTTACAAAAATCAGAGAATGTCATAAATTAGAGTGAAATGGCTTCAAACAAGCGAATTATCGCGAAACAACACCTGCTCGAATCCGACAAAAACTGTGCCCTGCCGACTCTATTTAGCGTTAGAGATGGTTTGAAACAATTGTTACCAAAGTCAGAGAATCTCAAAAATTAGAGTGAGATTGCTTCAAATAAGCGAATTATCGCGAAACAACACCTGCTCGAATCCAACAATAACTGTGCCCTTCCGTCTCTACTGAGCCTCAGAGACGCTTTGAGACAAGTGTTACAAAAATCAGAGAATGTCATAAATTAGAGTGAAATGGCTTCAAACAAGCGAATTATCGCGAAACAACACCTGCTCGAATCCGACAAAAACTGTGCCCTGCCGACTCTATTTAGCGTTAGAGATGGTTTGAAACAATTGTTACCAAAATCAGAGAATGTCAAAAATTAGAGTGAGATTGCTTCCAATAAGCGAATTATCGCGAAACAACACCTGCTCAAATCCAACAAAAACTGTGCCCTGCCGTCTCTACTGAGCCTCAGAGACGCTTTGAGACAAGTGTTACAAAAATCATAGAATGTGAGAAATTAGAGTGAAATTGCTTCAAACAAGCGAATTATCGCGAAACAACACCTGCTCGAATCCAACAAAAACTGTGCCCTGCCGTCTCTACTGAGCCTCAGAGACGCTCTGAGACAAGTGTTACAAAAATCAGAGAATGTCAAAAATTAGAGTGAAATTGCTTCAAACAAGCGAATTATCGCGAAACAACACCTGCTCGAATCCGACAAAAACTATGTCCTGCCGACTCTATTTAGCGTTAGAGATGGTTTGAAACAAGTGTTACAAAAATCAGAGAATGTCAAAAATTAGAGTGAAATTGCTTCAAACAAGCGAATTATCGCGAAACAACACCTGCTCGAATCCAACAATAACTGTGCCCTACCGTCTCTACTGAGGCTCAGAGACGCTTTCAGACAAGTGTTACAAAAATCAGAGAATGTCATAAATTAGAGTGAAATTGCTTCAAACAAGCGAATTATCGCGAAGCAACACCTGCTCGAATCCCACAATAACTGTGCCCTGCCGTCTCTACTGAGCCTCAGAGACGCTTTGAGACAAGTGTTACAAATATCAGAGAATGTCATAAATTAGAGTGAAATGGCTTCAAACATGCGAATTATCGCGAAACAACACCTGCTCGAATCTGACAAAAACTGTGCCCTGCCGACTCTATTTAGCGTTAGAGATGGTTTGAAACAATTGTTACCAAAATCAGAGAATCTCAAAAATTAGAGTGAGATTGCTTCAAATAAGCGAATTATCGCGAAACAACACCTGCTCGAATCCAACAATAACTGTGCCCTTCCGTCTCTACTGAGCCTCAGAGACGCTTTGAGACAAGTGTTACAAAAATCAGAGAATGTCATAAATTAGAGTGAAATGGCTTCAAACAAGCGAATTATCGCGAAACAACACCTGCTCGAATCCGACAAAAATTGTGCCCTGCCGACTCTATTTAGCGTTAGAGATGGTTTGAAACAATTGTTACCAAAATCAGAGAATGTCAAAAATTAGAGTGAGATTGCTTCCAATAAGCGAATTATCGCGAAACAACACCTGCTCGAATCCAACAAAAACTGTGCCCTGCCGTCTCTACTGAGCCTCAGAGACGCTTTGAGACAAGTGTTACAAAAATCATAGAATGTGAGAAATTAGAGTGAAATTGCTTCAAACAAGCGAATTATCGCGAAACAACACCCGCTCGAATCCAACAAAAACTGTGCCCTGCCGTCTCTACTGAGCCTCAGAGACGCTCTGAGACAAGTGTTACAAAAATCAGA
Source organism: Tenodera sinensis (assembly GCA_030765045.1). Taxonomy (NCBI): domain Eukaryota; kingdom Metazoa; phylum Arthropoda; class Insecta; order Mantodea; family Mantidae; genus Tenodera; species Tenodera sinensis. Next base: position 107,830,054 of record CM060970.1, on the reverse strand, counting down.
GAATGTCAAAAATTAGAGTGAAATTGCTTCAAACAAGCGAATTATCGCGAAACAACACCTGCTCGAATCCGACAAAAACTATGTCCTGCCGACTCTATTTAGCGTTAGAGATGGTTTGAAACAAGTGTTACAAAAATCAGAGAATGTCAAAAATTAGAGTGAAATTGCTTCAAACAAGCGAATTATCGCGAAACAACACCTGCTCGAATCCAACAATAACTGTGCCCTGCCGTCTCTACTGAGGCTCAGAGACGCTTTGAGACAAGTGTTACAAAAATCAGAGAATGCCATAAATTAGAGTGAAATGGCTTCAAACAAGCGAATTATAGCTAAACAACACCTGCTCGAATCCGACAATAACTGTGCCCTGCCGTCTCTATTTAGCGTTAGAGATGGTTTGAGACAAGTGTTACACAAATCAGAGAATGTCATAAATTAGAGTGAAATTGCTTCAAACAAGCGAATTATCGCGAAACAACACCTGCTCGAATCCAGCAAAAACTGTGCCCTGCCGTCTCTACTGAGGCTCAGAGACGCTTTGAGACAAGTGTTACAAAAATCAGAGAGTGTCATAAATTAGAGTGAAATGGCTTCAAACAAGCGAATTATCGCGAAACAACACCTGCTCGAATCCGACAAAAACTGTGCCCTGCCGACTCTATTTAGCGTTAGAGATGGTTTGAAACAATTGTTACCAAAATCAGAGAATGTGAGAAATTAGAGTGAAATTGCTTCAAACAAGCGAATTATCGCGAAACAGCACCTGCTCAAATCCAACAAAAACTGTGCCCTGCCGTCTCTACTGAGCCTCAGAGACGCTCTGAGACAAGTGTTACAAAAATCAGAGAATGTCAAAAATTAGAGAGAAATTGCTTCAAACAAGCGAATTATCGCGAAACAACACCTGCTCGAATCCGACAAAAACTGTGCCCTGCCGACTCTACTGAGCCTCAGAGACGCTCTGAGACAAGTGTTACAAAAATCAGAGAATGTCAAAAATTAGAGTGAAATTGCTTCAAACAAGCGAATTATCGCGAAACAACACCTGCTCGAATCCGACAAAAACTGTGCCCTGCCGACTCTATTTAGAGTTAGAGATGGTTTGAAACAATTGTTACCAAAATCAGAGAATCTCAAAAATTAGAGTGAGATTGCTTCAAATAAGCGAATTATCGCGAAACAACACCTGCTCGGATCCAACAAAAACTGTGCCCTGCCGTCTCTACTGAGCCCCAGAGACGCTCTGAGACAAGTGTTACAAAAATCAGAGAATGTCAAAAATTAGAGTGAAATTGCTTCAAACAAGCGAATTATCGCGAAACAACACCTGCTCGAATCCGACAATAACTGTGCCCTACCGTCTCTACTGAGGCTCAGAGACGCTTTGAGACAAGTGTTACAAAAATCAGAGAATGTCAGATATTAGAGTGAAATTGCTTCAAACAAGCGAATTATCGCGAAACAACACCTGCTCGTATCCAACAATAACTGTGCTCTACCGTCTCTACTGAGGCTCAGAGACGCTTTGAGACAAGTGTTACAAAATTCAGAGAATGTCAGATATTAGAGTGAAATTGCTTCAAACAAGCGAATTATCGCGAAACAACACCTGCTCGAGTCCAACAATAACTGTGCCCTGCCGTCTCTACTGAGCCTCAGAGACGCTTTGAGACAAGTGTTCCAAAAAGCAGAGAATGTCATAAATTAGAGAAATGGCTTCAAACAAGCGAATTATCGCGAAACAACACCTGCTCGAATCCATCAAAAACTGTGCCCTGCCTTCTCTACTGAGGCTCAGAGACGCTTAAAGACAAGTGTTACAAAAATCAGAGAATGTGAGAAATTAGAGTGTAATTGCTTCAAACAAGCGAATTATCGCGAAACAACACCAGCTCAAATCCAACAAAAACTGTGCCCTGCCGTCTCTACTGAGCCTCAGAGACGCTTTGAGACAAGTGTTACAAAAATCAGAGAATGTCAAAAATTAAAGTGAAATTGCTTCAAACAAGCGAATTATTGCGAAACAACACCTGCTCGAATCCAACAAAAACTGTACCCTGCCGTGTCTACTGAGCCTCAGAGACGCTTTGAGACAAGTGTTACAAAAATCAGAGAATGTCAAAAATTAGAGTGAAATTGCTTCAAACAAGCGAATTATTGCGAAACAACACCTGCTCGAATCCAACAAAAACTGTACCCTGCCGTGTCTACTGAGCCTCAGAGACGCTTTGAGACAAGTGTTACAAAAATGAGAGAATGTCATAAATTAGAGTGAAATTGCTTCAAACAAGCGAATTATCGCATAACAACACCTGCTCGAATCCGACAATAACTGTGCCCTACCGTCTCTACTGAGGCTCAGAGACGCTTTGAGACAAGTGTTACAAAAATCAGAGAATGCCATAAATTAGAGTGAAATTGCTTCAAACAAGCGAATTATCGCGAAACAACACCTGCTCGAATCCAACAATAACTGTGCCCTGCCGTCTCTATATAGCGTTAGAGATGGTTTGAAACAAGTGTTACAAAATTCAGAGAATGTCAGCTATTAGAGTGAAATTGCTTCAAACAAGCGATTTATCGCGAAACAACACCTGCTCGAATCCAACAAAAACTGTGCCCTGCCGTCTCTACTGAGGCTCAGAGACGCTTTGAGACAAGCGTTACAAAAACCAGAGAATGTCATAAATTAGAGTGAAATTGCTTCAAACAGGCGAATTATCGCGAAACAACACCTGCTCGAGTCCAACAATAACTGTGCCCTGCCGTCTCTACTGAGCCTCAGAGACCCTTTGAGACAAGTGTTACAAAAATCAGAGAATGTCATAAATTAGAGTGAAATGGCTTCAAACAAGCGAATTATCGCGAAACAACACCTGCTCGAATCCCACAATAACTGTGCCCTGCCGTCTCTACTGAGCCTCAGAGACGCTTTGAGACAAGTGTTACAAAAATCAGAGAATGTCATAAATTAGAGTGAAATGGCTTCAAACAAGCGAATTATCGCGAAACAACACCTGCTCGAATCCGACAAAAACTGTGCCCTGCCGACTCCATTTAGCGTTAGAGATGGTTTGAAACAATTGTTACCAAAGTCAGAGAATCTCAAAAATTAGAGGGAGATTGCTTCAAATAAGCGAATTATCGCGAAACAACACCTGCTCGAATCCAACAATAACTGTGCCCTTCCGTCTCTACTGAGCCTCAGAGACGCTTTGAGACAAGTGTTACAAAAATCAGAGAATGTCATAAATTAGAGTGAAATGGCTTCAAACAAGCGAATTATCGCGAAACAACACCTGCTCGAATCCGACAAAAACTGTGCCCTGCCGACTCTATTTAGCGTTAGAGATGGTTTGAAACAATTGTTACCAAAATCAGAGAATGTCAAAAATTAGAGTGAGATTGCTTCCAATAAGCGAATTATCGCGAAACAACACCTGCTCAAATCCAACAAAAACTGTGCCCTGCCGTCTCTACTGAGCCTCAGAGACGCTTTGAGACAAGTGTTACAAAAATCATAGAATGTGAGAAATTAGAGTGAAATTGCTTCAAACAAGCGAATTATCGCGAAACAACACCTGCTCGAATCCAACAAAAACTGTGCCCTGCCGTCTCTACTGAGCCTCAGAGACGCTCTGAGACAAGTGTTACAAAAATCAGAGAATGTCAAAAATTAGAGTGAAATTGCTTCAAACAAGCGAATTATCGCGAAACAACACCTGCTCGAATCCGACAAAAACTATGTCCTGCCGACTCTATTTAGCGTTAGAGATGGTTTGAAACAAGTGTTACAAAAATCAGAGAATGTCAAAAATTAGAGTGAAATTGCTTCAAACAAGCGAATTATCGCGAAACAACACCTGCTCGAATCCAACAATAACTGTGCCCTGCCGTCTCTACTGAGCCTCAGAGACGCTTTGAGACAAGTGTTACAAAAATCAGAGAATTTTATAAATTAGAGTGAAATGGCTTCAAACAAGCGAATTATCGCGAAACAACACCTGCTCGAATCCGACAATAACTGTGCCCCACCGTCTCTACTGAGGCTCAGAGACGCTTTGAGACAAGTGTTACAAAAATCAGAGAATGCCATAAATTAGAGTGAAATTGCTTCAAACAAGCGAATTATCGCGAAACAACACCTGCTCGAATCCAACAAAAACTGTGCCCTGCCGTCTCTACTGAGGCTCAGAGACGCTTTGAGACAAGTGTTACAAAAATCAGAGAATGTCATAAATTAGAGTGAAATTGCTTCAAACAAGCGAATTATCGCGAAACAGCACCTGCTCAAATCCAACAAAAACTGTGCCCTGCCGTCTCTACTCAGCCTCAGAGACGCTCTGAGACAAGTGTTACAAAAATCAGAGAATGTCAAAAATTAGAGAGAACTTGCTTCAAACAAGCGAATTATCGCGAAACAACACCTGCTCGAATCCGACAGAAACTGTGCCCTGCCGACTCTATTTAGCGTTAGAGATGGTTTGAAACAATTGTTACCAAAATCAGAGAATCTCAAAAATTAGAGTGAGATTGCTTCAAATAAGCGAATTATCGCGAAACAACACCTGCTCGAATCCAACAAAAACTGTGCCCTGCCGTCTCTACTGAGCCTCAGAGACGCTCTGAGACAAGTGTTACAAAAATCAGAGAATGTCAAAAATTAGAGTGAAATTGCTTCAAACAAGCGAATTATCGCGAAACAACACCTGCTCGAATCCGACAAAAACTGTGCCCTGCCGACTCTATTTAGCGTTAGAGATGGTTTGAAACAAGTGTTATAAAAATCAGAGAATGTCAAAAATTAGAGTGAAATTGCTTCAAACAAGCGAATTATCGCGAAACAACCCCTGCTCGAATCCAACAATAACTGTGCTCTACCGTCTCTACTGAGGCTCAGAGACGCTTTGAGACAAGTGTTACAAAAATCAGAGAATGTCAGATATTAGAGTGAAATTGCTTCAAACAAGCGAATTATCGCGAAACAAAACCTGCTCGTATCCAACAATAACTGTGCTCTACCGTCTCTACTGAGGCTCAGAGACGCTTTGAGACAAGTGTTACAAAATTCAGAGAATGTCAGATATTAGAGTGAAATTGCTTCAAACAAGCGAATTATCGCGAAACAACACCTGCTCGAATCCAACAAAAACTGTGCCCTGCCGTCTCAACTGAGCCTCAGAGACGCTTTGAGACAAGTGTTACAAAAATCAGAGAATGTCAAAAATTAGAGAGAAATTGCTTCAAACAAGCGAATTATCGCGAAACAACACCTGCTCGAATCCAACAATAACTGTGCCCTGCCGTCTCTATTTAGCTTTAGAGATGGTTTGAAATAAGTGTTACAAAAATCAGAGAATGTCAAAAATTAGAGTGAAATTGCTTCAAACAAGCGAATTATTGCGAAACAACACCTGCTCGAATCCAACAATAACTGTGCCCTACCGTCTCTACTGAGGCTCAGAGACGCTTTGAGACAAGGGTTACACAAATCAGAGAATGCCATAAATTAGAGTGAAATTGCTTCAAACAAGCGAATTATCGCGAAACAACACCTGCTCGAATCCAACAATAACTGTGCCCTGCCGTCTCTATTTAGCGTTAGAGATGGTTTGAAACAATTGTTACCAAAATCAGAGAATGTCAAAAATTAGAGTGAAATTGCTTCAAACAAGCGAATTATCGCGAAACAACACCTGCTCGAATCCAACAAAAACTGTTCCCTGCCGTCTCTACTGAGCCTCAGAGACGCTTTGAGACAAGTGTTACAAAAATCAGAGAATGTGAGAAATTAGAGTGAAATTGCTTCAAACAAGCGTATTATCGCGAAACAACACCTGCTCGAATCCAACAAAAACTGTGCCCTGCCGTCTCTACTGAGCCTCAGAGACGCTTTGAGACATGTGTTACAAAAATCAGAGAATGTCAAAAATTAGAGTGAAATTGCTTCAAACAAGCGAATTATTGCGAAACAACACCTGCTCGAATCCAACAAAAACTGTACCCTGCCGTGTCTACTGAGCCTCAGAGACGCTTTGAGACAAGTGTTACAAAAATGAGAGAATGTCATAAATTAGAGTGAAATTGCTTCAAACAATCGAATTATCGCGAAACAACACCTGCTCGAATCCGACAATAGCTGTGCCCTACCGTCTCTACTGAGGCTCAGAGACGCTTTGAGACAAGTGTTACAAAAATCAGAGAATGCCATAAATTAGAGTGAAATTGCTTCAAACAAGCGAATTATCGCGAAACAACACCTGCTCGAATCCAACAATAACTGTGCCCTGCCGTCTCTATATAGCGTTAGAGATGGTTTGAAACAAGTGTTACAAAAATCAGAGAATGTCAAAAATTAGAGTGAAATTGCTTCAAACAAGCGAATTATTGCGAAACAACACCTGCTCGAATCCAACAATAACTGTGCCCTACCGTCTCTACTGAGGCTCAGAGACGCTTTGAATCAAGTGTTACAAAAATCAGAGAATGCCATAAATTAGAGTGAAATTGCTTCAAACAAGCGAATTATCGCGAAACAACACCTGCTCGAATCCAACAATAACTGTGCCCTGCCGTCTCTATTTAGCGTTAGAGAAGGTTTGAAACAATTGTTACCAAAATCAGAGAATGTCAAAAATTAGAGTGAGATTGCTTCAAATAAGCGAATTATCGCGAAACAACACCTGCTCGAATCCAACAAAACTGTGCCCTGCCGTGTCTACTGAGCCTCAGAGACACTTTGAGACAGGTGTTACAAAATTCAGAGAATGTCAGCTATTAGAGTGAAATTGCTTCAAAGAAGCGAATAATCGCGAAACAGCACCTGCTCGAATCCAACAAAAACTGTGCCCTGCCGTCTCTACTGAGCCTCAGAGACGCTTTGAGACAAGTGTTACAAAATCAGAGAATTTTATAAATTAGAGTGAAATGGCTTCAAACAAGCGAATTATCGCGAAACAACACCTGCTCGAATCCGACAATAACTGTGCCCCACCGTCTCTACTGAGGCTCAGAGACGCTTTGAGACAAGTGTTACAAAAATCAGAGAATGCCATAAATTAGAGCGAAATTGTTTCAAACAAGCGAATTATCGCGAAACAACACCTGCTCGAATCCAACAATAACTGTGCCCTGCCGTCTCTATTTAGCGTTAGAGATGGTTTGAGACAAGTGTTACACAAATCAGAGAATGTCATAAATTAGAGTGAAATTGCTTCAAACAAGCGAATTATCGCGAAACAACACCTGCTCGAATCCAACAAAAACTGTGCCCTGCCGTCTCTACTGAGGCTCAGAGACGCTTTGAGACAAGTGTTACAAAAATCAGAGAATGTCATAAATTAGAGTGAAATTGCTTCAAACAAGCGAATTATCGCGAAACAACACCTGCTCGAATCCAACAATAACTGTGCCCTGCCGTGTCTACTGAGCCTCAGAGACGCTTTGAGACAAGTGTTACAAAAATCAGAGAATGTCATAAATTAGAGTGAAATGGCTTCAAACAAGTGAATTATCGCGAAACAACACCTGCTCGAATCCGACAAAAACTGTGCCCTGCCGACTCTATTTAGCGTTAGAGATGGTTTGAAACAATTGTTACCAAAATCAGAGAATGTCAAAAATTAGAGTGAGATTGCTTCCAATAAGCGAATTATCGCGAAACAACACCTGCTCGAATCCAACAAAAACTGTGCCCTGCCGTCTCTACTGAGCCTCAGAGACGCTCTGAGACAAGTGTTACAAAAATCAGAGAATGTCAAAAATTAGAGTGAAATTGCTTCAAACAAGCGAATTATCGCGAAACAACACCTGCTCGAATCCGACAAAAACTGTGCCCTGCCGACTCTATTTAGCGTTAGAGATGGTTTGAAACAAGTGTTATAAAAATCAGAGAATGTCAAAAATTAGAGTGAAATTGCTTCAAACAAGCGAATTATCGCGAAACAACACCTGCTCGAATCCAACAATAACTGTGCTCTACCGTCTCTACTGAGGCTCAGAGACGCTTTGAGACAAGTGTTACAAAAATCAGAGAATGTCAGATATTAGAGTGAAATTGCTTCAAACAAGCGAATTATCGCGAAACAACACCTGCTCGTATCCAACAATAACTGTGCTCTACCGTCTCTACTGAGGCTCAGAGACGCTTTGAGACAAGTGTTACAAAATTCAGAGAATGTCAGATATTAGAGTGAAATTGCTTCAAACAAGCGAATTATCGCGAAACAACACCTGCTCGAATCCAACAAAAACTGTGCCCTGCCGTCTCTACTGAGCCTCAGAGACGCTTTGAGACAAGTGTTACAAAAATCAGAGAATGTCAAAAATTAGAGTGAAATTGCTTCAAACAAGCGAATTATCGCGAAACAACACCTGCTCGAATCCAACAATAACTGTGACCTGCCGTCTCTACTGAGCCTCAGAGACGCTTTGAGACAAGTGTTACACAAATCAGAGAATGTCATAAATTAGAGTGAAATGGCTTCAAACAAGCGAATTATCGCGAAACAACACCTGCTCGAATCCGACAATAACTGTGCCCTACCGTCTCTACTGAGGCTCAGAGACGCTTTGAGACAAGTGTTACAAAAATCAGAGAATGCCATAAATTAGAGTGAAATTGCTTCAAACAAGCGAATTATCCCGAAACACCACCTGCTCGAATCCAACAATAACTGTGCCCTGCCGTCTCTATTTAGCGTTAGAGATGGTTTGAAACAAGTGTTACAAAAATCAGAGAATGTCAAAAATTAGAGTGAAATTGCTTCAAACAAGCGAATTATTGCGAAACAACACCTGCTCGAATCCAACAATAACTGTGCCCTACCGTCTCTACTGAGGCTCAGAGACGCTTTGAGACAAGGGTTACAAAAATCAGAGAATGCCATAAATTAGAGTGAAATTGCTTCAAACAAGCAAATTATCGCGAAACAACACCTGCTCGAATCCAACAATAACTGTGCCCTGCCGTCTCTATTTAGCGTTAGAGATGGTTTGAAACAATTGTTACCAAAATCAGAGAATGTCAAAAATTAGAGTGAAATTGCTTCAAACAAGCGAATTATCGCGAAACAACACCTGCTCGAATCCAACAAAAACTGTTCCCTGCCGTCTCTACTGAGCCTCAGAGACGCTTTGAGACAAGTGTTACAAAAATCAGAGAATGTCAAAAATTAGAGTGAAATTGCTTCAAACAAGCGAATTATTGCTAAACAACACCTGCTCGAATCCAACAAAAACTGTACCCTGCCGTGTCTACTGAGCCTCAGAGACGCTTTGAGACAAGTGTTACAAAAATGAGAGAATGTCATAAATTAGAGTGAAATTGCTTCAAACAAGCGAATTATCGCGAAACAACACCTGCTCGAATCCGACAATTGCTGTGCCCTACCGTCTCTACTGAGGCTCAGAGACGCTTTGAGACAAGTGTTACAAAAATCAGAGAATGCCATAAATTAGAGTGAAATTGCTTCAAACAAGCGAATTATCGCGAAACAACACCTGCTCGAATCCAACAATAACTGTGCCCTGCCGTCTCTATTTAGCGTTAGAGATGGTTTGAAACAAGTGTTACAAAAATCAGAGAATGTCAAAAATTAGAGTGAAATTGCTTCAAACAAGCGAATTATTGCGAAACAACACCTGCTCGAATACAACAATAACTGTGCCCTACCGTCTCTACTGAGGCTCAGAGACGCTTTGAGACAAGTGTTACAAAAATCAGAGAATGCCATAAATTAGAGTGAAATTGCTTCAAACAAGCGAATTATCGCGAAACAACACCTGCTCGAATCCAACAATAACTGTGCCCTGCCGTCTCTATTTAGCGTTAGAGATGGTTTGAAACAATTGTTACCAAAATCAGAGAATGTCAAAAATTAGAGTGAGATTGCTTCAAATAAGCGAATTATCGCGAAAGAACACCTGCTCGAATCCAACAAAACTGTGCCCTGCCGTGTCTACTGAGCCTCAGAGACACTTTGAGACAGGTGTTACAAAATTCAGAGAATGTCAGCTATTAGAGTGAAATTGCTTAAAAGAAGCGAATAATCGCGAAACAGCACCTGCTCGAATCCAACAAAAACTGTGCCCTGCCGTCTCTACTGAGGCTCAGAGACGCTTTGAGACAAGCGTTACAAAAACCAGAGAATGTCATAAATTAGAGTGAAATTGCTTCAAACAAGCGAATTATCGCGAAACAACACCTGCTCGAGTCCAACAATAACTGTGCCCTGCCGTCTCTACTGAGCCTCAGAGACGCTTTGAGACAAGTGTTACAAAAATCAGAGAATGTCATAAATTAGAGTGAAATGGCTTCAAACAAGCGAATTATCGCGAAACAACACCTGCTCGAATCCATCAATAACTGTGCCCTGCCGTCTCTACTGAGCCTCACAGACGCTTTGAGACAAGTGTTACAAAAATCAGAGAATGTCATAAATTAGAGTGAAATGGCTTCAAACAAGCGAATTATCGCGAAACAACACCTGCTCGAATCCGACAAAAACTCTGCCCTGCTGACTCTGTTTAGCGTTAGAGATGGTTTGAAACAATTGTTACCAAAATCAGAGAATGTCAAAAATTAGAGTGAGATTGCTTCAAATAAGCGAATTATCGCGAAACTACACCTGCTCGAATCCAACAAAAACTGTGCCCTGCCGTCTCTACTGAGCCTCAGAGACGCTTTGAGACAAGTGTTACAAAAATCAGAGAATGTGAGAAATTAGAGTGAAATTGCTTCAAACAAGCGAATTATCGCGAAACAACACCAGCTCAAATCCCACAAAAACTGTGCCCTGCCGTCTCTACTGAGCCTCAGAGACGCTTTGAGACAAGTGTTACAAAAATCAGAGAATGTCAAAAATTAAAGTGAAATTGCTTCAAACAAGCGAATTATTGCGAAACAACACCTGCTCGAATCCAACAAAAACTGTACCCTGCCGTGTCTACTGAGCCTCAGAGACGCTTTGAGACAAGTGTTACAAAAATCAGAGAATGTCAAAAATTAGAGTGAAATTGCTTCAAACAAGCGAATTATTGCGAAACAACACCTGCTCGAATCCAACAAAAACTGTACCCTGCCGTGTCTACTGAGCCTCAGAGACGCTTTGAGACAAGTGTTACAAAAATGAGAGAATGTCATAAATTAGAGTGAAATTGCTTCAAACAAGCGAATTATCGCGAAACAACACCTGCTCGAATCCGACAATAACTGTGCCCTACCGTCTCAACTGAGGCTCAGAGACGCTTTGAGACTAGTGTTACAAAAATCAGAGAATGTCAAAAATTAGAGTGAAATTGCTTCAAACAAGCGAATTATCGCGAAACAACACCTGCTCGAATCCAACAATAACTGTGCCCTGCCGTCTCTATATAGCGTTAGAGATGGTTTGAAACAAGTGTTACAACAATCAGAGAATGTCAAAAATTAGAGTGAAATTGCTTCAAACAAGCGAATTATTGCGAAACAACACCTGCTCGAATCCAACAATAACTGTGCCCTACCGTCTCTACTGAGGCTCAGAGACGCTTTGAGACAAGTGTTACAAAAATCAGAGAATGCCATAAATTAGAGTGAAATTGCTTCAAACAAGCGAATTATCGCGAAACAACACCTGCTCGAATCCAACAATAACTGTGCCCATCCGTCTCTATTTAGCGTTAGAGATGGTTTGAAACAATTGTTACCAAAATCAGAGAATGTCAAAAATTAGAGTGAGATTGCTTCAAATAAGCGAATTATCGCGAAACAACACCTGCTCGAATCCAACAAAAACTGTGCCCTGCCGTGTCTACTGAGCCTCAGAGACGCTTTGAGACAGGTGTTACAAAATTCAGAGAATGTCAGCTATTAGAGCGAAATTGCTTCAAACAAGCGAATTATCGCGAAACAACACCTGCTCGAATCCAACAAAAACGGTGCCCTGCCGTCTCTACTGAGGCTCAGAGACGCTTTGAGACAAGCGTTACAAAAACCAGAGAATGTCATAAATTACAGTGAAATTGCTTCAAACAAGCGAATTATCGCGAAACAACACCTGCTCGAGTCCAACAATAACTGTGCCCTGCCGTCTCTACAGAGCCTCAGAGACGCTTTGAGACAAGTGTTACAAAAATCAGAGAATGTCATAAATTAGAGTGAAATGGCTTCAAACAAGCGAATTATCGCGAAACAACAGCTGCTCGAATCCATCAATAACTGTGCCCTGCCGTCTCTACTGAGGCTCAGAGACGCTTAAAGACAAGTGTTACAAAAATCAGAGAATGTCATAAATTAGAGTGAAATTGCTTCAAACAAGCGAATTATCGCGAAACAACACCTGCTCGAATCCAACAATTACTGTGCCCTCCCGTCTCTACTGAGCCTCAGAGACGCTTTGAGACAAGTGTTACAAAAATCAGAGAATGTCATAAATTAGAGTGAAATGGCTTCAAACAAGTGAATTATCGCGAAACAACACCTGCTCGAATCCGACTAAAACTGTGCCCTGCTGACTCTATTTAGCGTTAGAGATGGTTTGAAACAATTGTTACCAAATCAGAGAATGTCAAAAATTAGAGTGAGATTGCTTCAAATAAGCGAATTATCGCGAAACAACACCTGCTCGAATCCAACAAAAATTGCGCCCTGCCGTCTCTACTGAGCCTCAGAGACGCTTTGAGACAAGTGTTACAAAAATCAGAGAATGTGAGAAATTAGAGTGAAATTGCTTCAAACAAGCGAATTATTGCGAAACAACACCTGCTCGAATCCAACAAAAACTGTGCCCTGCCGTCTCTACTGAGGCTCAGAGACGCTTTGAGACAAGTGTTACAAAAATCAGAGAATGTCATAAATTAGAGTGAAATTGCTTCAAACAAGCGATTTATCGCGAAACAACACCTGCTCGAATCCAACAATAACTGTGCCCTGCAGTCTCTACTGAGCCTCAGAGACGCTTTGAGACAAGTGTTACAAAAATCAGAGAATGTCATAAATTAGTGTGAAATGGCTTCAAACAAGCGAATTATCGCGAAACAACACCTGCTCGAATCCAACAAAAACTGTGCCCTGCCGTCTCTACTGAGCCTCAGAGACGCTCTGAGACAAGTGTTACAAAAATCAGAGAATGTCAAAAATTAGAGAGAAATTGCTTCATACAAGCGAATTATCGCGAAACAACACCTGCTCGAATCCGACAAAAACTGTGCCCTGCCGACTCTATTTAGCGTTAGAGATGGTTTGAAACAAGTGTTACAAAAATCAGAGAATGTCAAAAATTAGAGTGAAATTGCTTCAAACAAGCGAATTATCGCGAAACAACACCTGCTCGAATCCAACAAAAACTGTGCCCTGCCGTCTCTACTGAGCCTCAGAGACGCTTTGAGACAAGTGTTACAAAAATCAGAGAATGTGAGAAATTAGAGTGAAATTGCTTCAAACAAGCGGATTATCGCGAAACAACACCAGCGCGAATCCAACAAAAACTGTGCCCTGCCGTCTCTACTGAGCCTCAGAGACGCTTTGAGACAAGTGTTACAAAAATCAGAGAATGTCAAAAATTAAAGTGAAATTGCTTCAAACAAGCGAATTATTGCGAAACAACACCTGCTCGAATCCGACAAAAACTGTGCCCTGCCGACTCTATTTAGCGTTAGAGATGGTTTGAAACAATTGTTACAAAAATCAGAGAATGTCAAAAATTAGAGTGAAATTGCTTCAAACAAGCGAATTATCGCGAAACAACACCTGCTCGAATCCAACAATAACTGTGCTCTACCGTCTCTACAGAGGCTCAGAGACGCTTTGAGACAAGTGTTACAAAAATCAGAGAATGTCAAAAATTAGAGTGAAATTGCTTCAAACAAGCGAATTTTTGCGAAACAACACCTGCTCGAATCCGACAAAAACTGTGCCCAGCCGACTCTATTTAGTGTTAGAGATGGTTTGAAACAAGTGGTACAAAAATCAGAGAATGTCAAAAATTAGAGTGAAATTGCTTCAAACAAACGAATTATTGCGAAACAACACCTGCTCGAATCCAACAAAAACTGTGCTCTGCCGTGTCTACTGAGCCTCAGAGACGCTTTGAGACAAGTGTTACAAAAATCAGAGAATGCCATAAATTAGAGTGAAATTGCTTCAAACAAGCGAATTATCGCGAAACAACACCTGCTCGAATCCAATCAATAACTGTGCCCTGCCGTCTCTACTGAGCCTCAGAGACGCTTTGAGACAAGTGTTACAAAAATCAGAGAATGTCATAAATTAGAGTGAAATGGCTTCGAACAAGCGAATTATCGCGAAACAACACCTGCTCGAATCCGACAAAAACTGTGCCCTGCCGACTCTATTTAGCGTTAGAGATGGTTTGAAACAATTGTTACCAAAATCAGAGAATGTCAAAAATTAGAGTGAAATTGCTTCAAACAAGCGAATTATCGCGAAACAACACCTGCTCGAATCCGACAAAAAGTGTGCCCTGCCGACTCTATTTAGCGTTAGAGATGGTTTGAAACAAGTGTTACAAAAATCAGAGAATGTCAAAAATTAGAGTGAAATTGCTTCAAACAAGCGAATTATCGCGAAACACCTGCTCGAATCCAACAATAACTGTGCTCTACCGTCTCTACTGAGGCTCAGAGACGCTTTGAGACAAGTGTTACAAAAATCAGAGAATGTCAGATATTAGAGTGAAATTGCTTCAAACAAGCGAATTATCGCGAAACAACACCTGCTCGAATCCTACAATAACTGTGCTCTACCGTCTCTACTGAGGCTCAGAGACGCTTTGAGACAAGTGTTACAAAATTCAGAGAATGTCAGATATTAGAGTGAAATTGCTTCAAACAAGCGAATTATCGCGAAACAACACCTGCTCGAATCCAACAAAAACTGTGCCCTGCCGTCTCTACTGAGCCTCAGAGACGCTTTGAGACAAGTGTTACAAAAATCAGAGAATGTCAAAAATTAGAGTGAAATTGCTTCAAACAAGCGAATTATCGCGAAACAACACCTGCTCGAATCCAACAATAACTGTGCCCTGCCGTCTCTACTGAGCCTCAGAGACGCTTTGAGACAAGTGTTACACAAATCAGAGAATGTCATAAATTAGAGTGAAATGGCTTCAAACAAGCGAATTATCGCGAAACAACACCTGCTCGAATCCGACAATAACTGTGCCCTACCGTCTCTACTGAGGCTCAGAGACGCTTTGAGACAAGTGTTACAAAAATCAGAGAATGCCATAAATTAGAGTGAAATTGCTTCAAACAAGCGAATTATCGCGAAACAACACCTGCTCGAATCCAACAATAACTGTGCCCTGCCGTCTCTACTGAGCCTCAGAGACGCTTTGAGACAAGTGTTACACAAATCAGAGAATGTCATAAATTAGAGTGAAATGGCTTCAAACAAGCGAATTATCGCGAAACAACACCTGCTCGAATCCAACAAAAACTGTGCCCTGCCGTGTCTACTGAGGCTCAGAGACGCTTTGAGACAAGTGTTACAAAAATCAGAGAATGTCATAAATTAGAGTGAAATTGCTTCAAACAAGCGAATTATTGCGAGACAACACCTGCTCGAATCCAACAATAACTGTGCCCTACCGTCTCTACTGAGGCTCAGAGACGCTTTGAGACAAGTGTTACAAAAATCAGAGAATGTCATAAATTAGAGTGAAATTGCATCAAAAAAGCGAATTATCGCGAAACAACACCTGCTCTAATCCAACAATAACTGTGCACTGCCGTCTCTACGGAGCCTCAGAGACGCTTTGAGACAAGTGTTACAAAAATCAGAGAATGTCATAAATTAGAGTGAAATGGCTTCAAACAAGCGAATTATCGCGAAACAACACCTGCTCGAATCCGACAAAAACTGTGCCCTGCCGACTCTATTTAGCGTTAGAGATGGTTTGAAACAATTGTTACCAAAATCAGAGAATGTCAAAAATTAGAGTGAGAATGCTTCAAACAAGCGAATTATTGCGAAACAACACCTGCTCGAATCCAACAATAACTGTGCCCTACCGTCTCTACTGAGGCTCAGAGACGCTTTCAGACAAGTGTTACAAAAATCAGAGAATGTCATAAATTAGAGTGAAATGGCTTCAAACAAGCGAATTATCTCGAAACAACACCTGCTCGAATCCGACAAAAACTGTGCCCTGCCGACTCTATTTAGCGTTAGAGATGGTTTGAAACAATTGTTACCAAAATCAGAGAATGTCAAAAATTAGGGTGAGATTGCTTCAAATAAGCGAATTATCGCGAAACAACACCTGCTCGAATCCAACAAAAACTGTGCCCTGCCGTCTCTACTGAGCCTCAGAGACGCTCTGAGACCAGTGTTACAAAAATTAGAGAATGTGAGAAATTAGAGTGACATTGCTTCAAACAAGCGAATTATCGCGAAACAACACATGCTCGAAACCGACAAAAACTGTGCCCTGCCGACTCTATTTAGTGTTAGAGATGGTTTGAAACAAGTGTTACAAAAATCAGAGAATGTCAAAAATTAGAGTGAAATTGCTTCAAACAAGCGAATTATCGCGAAACAACACCTGCTCGAATCCAACAATATCTGTGCCCTGCCGTCTCTACTGAGCCTCAGAGACGTATTGAGACAAGTGTTACACAAATCAGAGAATGTCATAAATTAGAGTGAAATGGCTACAAACAAGCGATTTATCGCGAAACAACACCTGCTCGAATCCGACAAAAACTGTGCCCTGCCGACTCTATTTAGCGTTAGAGATGGTTTGAAACAATTGTTACCAAAATCAGAGAATGTCAAAAATTAGAGTGACATTGCTTCAAATAAGCGAATTATCGCGAAACAACACCTGCTCGAATCCAACAAAAACTGTGCACTGCCGTCTCTACTGAGCCTCAGAGACGCTTAGAGACAAGTGTTACAAAAATCAGAGAATGGGAGAAATTAGAGTGAAATTGCTTCAAACAAGCGATTTATCGCGAAACAACACCTGCTCGAATCCGACAAAAACCGTGCCCTGCCGACTCTATTTAGCGTTACAGACGCTTTGAGACAAGTGTTACAAAAATCAGAGAATGTCAAAAATTAGAGTGAAATTGCTTCAAATAAGCGAATTATCGCGAAACAACACCTGCTCGAATCCAACAAAAACTGTGCCCTGCCGTGTCTACTGAGGCTCAGAGACGCTTTGAGACAAGTGTTACAAAAATCAGAGAATGTCATAAATTAGAGTGAAATTGCTTCAAACAAGCGAATTATTGCGAAACAACACCTGCTCGAATCCAACAATAACTGTGCCCTACCGTCTCTACTGAGGCTCAGAGACGCTTTGAGACAAGTGTTACAAAAATCAGAGAATGTCATAAATTAGAGTGAAATTGCATCAAAAAAGCGAATTATCGCGAAACAACACCTGCTCTAATCCAACAATAACTGTGCACTGCCGTCTCTACGGAGCCTCAGAGACGCTTTGAGACAAGTGTTACAAAAATCAGAGAATGTCATAAATTAGAGTGAAATGGCTTCAAACAAGCGAATTATCGCGAAACAACACCTGCTCGAATCCGACAAAAACTGTGCCCTGCCGACTCTATTTAGCGTTAGAGATGGTTTGAAACAATTGTTACCAAAATCAGAGAATGTCAAAAATTAGAGTGAGATTGCTTCAAACAAGCGAATTATTGCGAAACAACACCTGCTCGAATCCAACAATAACTGTGCCCTACCATCTCTACTGAGGCTCAGAGACGCTTTCAGACAAGTGTTACAAAAATCAGAGAATGTCATAAATTAGAGTGAAATGGCTTCAAACAAGCGAATTATCTCGAAACAACACCTGCTCGAATCCGACAAAAACTGTGCCCTGTCGACTCTATTTAGCGTTAGAGATGGTTTGAAACAATTGTTACCAAAATCAGAGAATGTCAAAAATTAGGGTGAGATTGCTTCAAATAAGCGAATTATCGCGAAACAACACCTGCTCGAATCCAACAAAAACTGTGCCCTGCCGTCTCTACTGAGCCTCAGAGACGCTTTGAGACCAGTGTTACAAAAATTAGAGAATGTGAGAAATTAGAGTGAAATTGCTTCAAACAAGCGAATTATCGCGAAACAACACCTGCTCGAATCCAACAAAAACTGTACCCAGCCGTCTCTACTGAGCCTCAGAGACGCTTTGAGACAAGTGTTACAAAAATCAGAGAATGTCATAAATTAGACTGAAATTGCTTCAAACAAGCGAATTATCGCGAAACAACACATGCTCGAATCCGACAAAAACTGTGCCCTGCCGACTCTATTTAGTGTTAGAGATGGTTTGAAACAAGTGTTACAAAAATCAGAGAATGTCAAAAATTAGAGTGAAATTGCTTCAAACAAGCGAATTATCGCGAAACAACACCTGCTCGAATCCAACAATATCTGTGCCCTGCCGTCTCTACTGAGCCTCAGAGACGTATTGAGACAAGTGTTACACAAATCACAGAATGTCATAAATTAGAGTGAAATGGCTACAAACAAGCGAATTATCGCGAAACAACACCTGCTCGAATCCGACAAAAACTGTGCCCTGCCGACTCTATTTAGCGTTAGAGATGATTTGAAACAATTGTTACCAAAATCAGAGAATGTCAAAAATTAGAGTGACATTGCTTCAAATAAGCGAATTATCGCGAAACAACACCTGCTCGAATCCAACAAAAACTGTGCACTGCCGTCTCTACTGAGCCTCAGAGACGCTTAGAGACAAGTGTTACAAAAATCAGAGAATGTGAGAAATTAGAGTGAAATTGCTTCAAACAAGCGATTTATCGCGAAACAACACCTGCTCGAATCCGACAAAAACCGTGCCCTGCCGACTCTATTTAGCGTTACAGACGCTTTGAGACAAGTGTTACAAAAATCAGAGAATGTAAAAAATTAGAGTGAAATTGCTTCAAATAAGCGAATTATCGCGAAACAACACCTGCTCGAATCCAACAAAAACTGTGCCCTGCCGTGTCTACTGAGGCTCAGAGACGCTTTGAGACAAGTGTTACAAAAATCAGAGAATGTCAAAAATTAGAGTGAAATTGCTTCAAATAAGCGAATTATCGCGAAACAACACCTGCTCGAATCCAACAAAAACTGTGCCCTGCCGTGTCTACTGAGGCTCAGAGACGCTTTGAGACAAGTGTTACACAAATCAGAGAATGTCATAAATTAGAGTGAAATGGCTTCAAACAAGCGAATTATCGCGAAACAACACCTGCTCGAATCCGACAAAAACTGTGCCCTGCCGACTCGATTTAGTGTTAGAGATGGTTTGAAACAAGTGTTACAAAAATCAGAGAATGTCAAAAATTAGAGTGAAATTGCTTCAAACAAGCGAATTATCGCGAAACAACACCTGCTCTAATCCAACAATAACTGTGCCCTACCGTCTCTACTCAGGCTCAGAGACGCTTTGAGACAAGTGTTACAAAAATCAGAGAATGTCATGAAATGGCTTCAAACAAGCGAATTATCGCGAAACAACACCTGCTCGAATCCGACAAAAACTGTGCCCTGCCGACTCTATTTAGCGTTAGAGATGGTTTGAAACAAGTGTTACAAAAATCAGAGAATGTCAAAAATTAGAGTGAAATTGCTTCAAATAAGCGAATTATCGCGAAACAACACCTGCTCGAATCCAACAAAAACTGTGCCCTGCCGTGTCTACTGAGGCTCAGAGACGCTTTGAGACAAGTGTTACAAAAATCAGAGAATGTCATAAATTAGAGTGAAATTGCTTCAAACAAGCGAATTATTGCGAAACAACACCTGCTCGAATCCAACAATAACTGTGCCCTACCGTCTCTACTGAGGCTCAGAGACGCTTTGAGACAAGTGTTACAAAAATCAGTGAATGTCATAAATTAGAGTGAAATTGCATCAAAAAAGCGAATTATCGCGAAACAACACCTGCTCTAATCCAACAATAACTGTGCACTGCCGTCTCTACGGAGCCTCAGAGACGCTTTGAGACAAGTGTTACAAAAATCAGAGAATGTCATAAATTAGAGTGAAATGGCTTCAAACAAGCGAATTATCGCGAAACAACACCTGCTCGAATCCGACAAAAACTGTGCCCTGCCGACTCTATTTAGCGTTAGAGATGGTTTGAAACAATTGTTACCAAAATCAGAGAATGTCAAAAATTAGAGTGAGATTGCTTCAAACAAGCGAATTATTGCGAAACAACACCTGCTCGAATCCAACAATAACTGTGCCCTACCGTCTCTACTGAGGCTCAGAGACGCTTTCAGACAAGTGTTACAAAAATCAGAGAATGTCATAAATTAGAGTGAAATGGCTTCAAACAAGCGAATTATCTCGAAACAACACCTGCTCGAATCCGACAAAAACTGTGCCCTGCCGACTCTATTTAGCGTTAGAGATGGTTTGAAACAATTGTTACCAAAATCAGAGAATGTCAAAAATTAGGGTGAGATTGCTTCAAATAAGCGAATTATCGCGAAACAACACCTGCTCGAATCCAACAAAAACTGTGCCCTGCCGTCTCTACTGAGCCTCAGAGACGCTTTGAGACCAGTGTTACAAAAATTAGAGAATGTGAGAAATTAGAGTGAAATTGCTTCAAACAAGCGAATTATCGCGAAACAACACCTGCTCGAATCCAACAAAAACTGTACCCAGCCGTCTCTACTGAGCCTCAGAGACGCTTTGAGACAAGTGTTACAAAAATCAGAGAATGTCATAAATTAGAGTGAAATTGCTTCAAACAAGCGAATTATCGCGAAACAACACATGCTCGAATCCGACAAAAACTGTGCCCTGCCGACTCTATTTAGTGTTAGAGATGGTTTGAAACAAGTGTTACAAAAATCAGAGAATGTCAAAAATTAGAGTGAAATTGCTTCAAACAAGCGAATTATCGCGAAACAACACCTGCTCGAATCCAACAATATCTGTGCCCTGCCGTCTCTACTGAGCCTCAGAGACGTATTGAGACAAGTGTTACACAAATCAGAGAATGTCATAAATTAGAGTGAAATGGCTACAAACAAGCGAATTATCGCGAAACAACACCTGCTCGAATCCGACAAAAACTGTGCCCTGCCGACTCTATTTAGCGTTAGAGATGGTTTGAAACAATTGTTACCAAAATCAGAGAATGTCAAAAATTAGAGTGACATTGCTTCAAATAAGCGAATTATCGCGAAACAACACCTGCTCGAATCCAACAAAAACTGTGCACTGCCGTCTCTACTGAGCCTCAGAGACGCTTAGAGACAAGTGTTACAAAAATCAGAGAATGTGAGAAATTAGAGTGAAATTGCTTCAAACAAGCGATTTATCGCGAAACAACACCTGCTCGAATCCGACAAAAACCGTGCCCTGCCGACTCTATTTAGCGTTACAGACGCTTTGAGACAAGTGTTACAAAAATCAGAGAATGTCAAAAATTAGAGTGAAATTGCTTCAAATAAGCGAATTATCGCGAAACAACACCTGCTCGAATCCAACAAAAACTGTGCCCTGCCGTGTCTACTGAGGCTCAGAGACGCTTTGAGACAAGTGTTACAAAAATCAGAGAATGTCAAAAATTAGAGTGAAATTGCTTCAAATAAGCGAATTATCGCGAAACAACACCTGCTCGAATCCAACAAAAACTGTACCCTGCCGACTCTATTTAGCGTTAGAGATGGTTTGAAACAAGTGTTACAAAAATCAGAGAATGTCAAAAATTAGAGTGAAATTGCTTCAAACAAGCCAATTATTGCGAAACAACACCTGCTCGAATCCAACAATAACTGTGCCCTACCGTCTCCACTGAGGCTCAGAGACGCTTTGAGACAAGTGTTACAAAAATCAGAGAATGTCATAAATTAGAGTGAAATTGCTTCAAACAAGCGAATTATCCTGAAACAACACCTGCTCGAATCCAACAATAACTGTGCCCTGCCGTCTCTACTGAGCCTCAGAGACGCTTTGAGACAAGTGTTACAATAATCAGAGAATGTCATAAATTAGAGTGAAATGGCTTCAAACAAGCGAATTATCGCGAAACAACACCTGCTCGAATCCGACAAAAACTGTGCCCTGCCGACTCTATTTAGCGTTGGAGATGGTTTGAAACAATTGTTACCAAAATCAGAGAATGTCAAAAATTAGAGTGAGATTGCTTCAAATAAGCGAATTATCGCGAAACAACACCTGCTCGAATCCAACAAAAACTGTGCCCTGCCGTCTCTACTGAGCCTCAGAGACGCTTTGAGACCAGTGTTACAAAAATCAGAGAATGTGAGAAATTAGAGTGAAATTGCTTCAAACAAGCGAATTATCGCGAAACAACACCTGCTCGAATCCAACAAAAACTGTACCCTGCCGTCTCTACTGAGCCTCAGTGACGCTTTCAGACAAGTGTTACAAAAATCAGAGAATGTCATAAATTAGAGTGAAATTGCTTCAAACAAGCGAATTATCGCGAAACAACACATGCTCGAATCCGAAAAAAACTGTGCCCTGCCGACTCTATTTAGCGTTAGAGATGGTTTGAAACAAGTGTTACAAATATCAGAGAATGTCAAAAATTAGAGTGAAATTGCTTCAAACAAGCGAATTATCGCGAAACAGCACCTGCTCGAATCCGACAAAAACTGTGCCCTGCCGACTCTATTTAGCGTTAGAGATGGTTTGAAACAAGTGTTACAAAAATCAGAGAATGTCAAAAATTAGAGTGAAATTGCTTCAAACAAGCGAATTATTGCGAAACAACACCTGCTCGAATCCAACAATAACTGTGCCCTACCGTCTCTACTGAGGCTCAGAGACGCTTTGAGACAAGTGTTACAAAAATCAGAGAATGTCATAAATTAGAGTGAAATTGCTTCAAACAAGCGAATTATTGCGAAACAACACCTGCTCGAATCCAACAATAACTGTGCCCTGCCGTCTCTACTGAGCCTCAGAGACGCTTTGAGACAAGTGTTACACAAATCACAGAATGTCATAAATTAGAGTGAAATGGCTTCAAACAAGCGAAATATCGCGAAACAACACCTGCTCGAATCCGACAAAAACTGTGCCCTGTCGACTCTATTTAGCGTTAGAGATGGTTTGAAACAATTGTTACCAAAATCAGAGAATGTCAAAAATTAGAGTGAGATTGCTTCAAATAAGCCAATTATCGCGAAACAACACCTGCTCGAATCCAACAAAAACTGTGCCCTTCCGTCTCTACTGAGCCTCAGAGACGCTTTGAGACAAGTGTTACAAAATTCAGAGAATGTCATAAATTAGAGTGAAATGGCTTCAAACAAGCGAATTATCGCGAAACAACACCTGCACGAATCCGACAAAAACTGTGCCCTGCCGACTCTATTAAGCGTTAGAGATGGTTTGAAACAACTGTTACCAAAATCAGAGAATGTCAAAAATTAGAGTGAAATTGCTTCAAACAAGCGAATTATCCTGAAACAACACCTGCTCGAATCCAACAATAACTGTGCCCTGCCGTCTCTACTGAGCCTCAGAGACGCTTTGAGACCAGTGTTACAAAAATCAGAGAATGTGAGAAATTAGAGTGAAATTGCTTCAAACAAGCGAATTATCGCGAAACAACACCTGCTCGAATCCAACAAAAACTGTACCCTGCCGTCTCTACTGAGCCTCAGAGACGCTTTCAGACAAGTGTTACAAAAATCAGAGAATGTCATAAATTAGAGTGAAATTGCTTCAAACAAGCGAATTATCGCGAAACAACACCTGGACGAATCCGACAAAAACTGTGCTGTGCCGACCCTATTTAGCGTTAGAGATGGTTTGAAACAATTGTTACCAAAATCAGAGAATGTCAAAAATTAGAGTGAGATTGCTTCAAATAAGCGAATTATCGCGAAACAACACCTGCTCGAATCCAACAAAAACTGTGCCCTGCCGACTCTACTGAGCCTCAGAGACGCTCTGAGACAAGTGTTACAAAAATCAGAGAATGTCAAAAATTAGAGTGAAATGGCTTCAAACAAGCGAATTATCGCGAAACAACACCTGCTCGAATCCGACAAAAACTGTGCCCTGCCGACTCTATTTAGCGTTAGAGATGGTTTGAAACAATTGTTACCAAAATCAGAGAATGTCAAAAATTAGAGTGAGATTGCTTCAAATAAGCGAATTATCGCGAAACAACACCTGCTCGAATCCAACAATAACTGTGCCCTACCGTCTCTACTGAGGCTCAGAGACGCTTTGAGACAAGTGTTACAAAAATCAGAGAATGTCATAAATTAGAGTGAAATGGCTTCAAACAAGCGAATTATCTCGAAACAACACCTGCTCGAATCCGAGAAAAACTGTGCCCTGCCGACTCTATTTAGCGTTAGAGATGGTTTGAAACAATTGTTACGAAAATCAGAGAATGTCAAAAATTAGAGTGAGATTGCTTCAAATAAGCGAATTATCGCGAAACAACACCTGCTCGAATCCAACAAAAACTGTACCCTGCCGTCTCTACTGAGCCTCAGAGACGCTTTCAGACAAGTGTTACAAAAATCAGAGAATGTCATAAATTAGAGTGAAATTGCTTCAAACAAGCGAATTATCGCGAAACAACACATGCTCGAATCCGAAAAAAACTGTGCCCGGCCGACTCTATTTAGCGTTAGAGATGGTTTGAAACAAGTGTTACAAATATCAGAGAATGTCAAAAATTAGAGTGAAATTGCTTCAAACAAGCGAATTATCGCAAAACAGCACCTGCTCGAATCCGACAAAAACTGTGCCCTGCCGACTCTATTTAGCGTTAGAGATGGTTTGAAACAAGTGTTACAAAAATCAGAGAATGTCAAAAATTAGAGTGAAATTGCTTCAAACAAGCGAATTATTGCGAAACAACACCTGCTCGAATCCAACAATAACTGTGCCCTACCGTCTCTACTGAGGCTCAGAGACGCTTTGAGACAAGTGTTACAAAAATCAGAGAATGTCATAAATTAGAGTGAAATTGCTTCAAACAAGCGAATTATCGCGAAACAACACCTGCTCGAATCCAACAATAACTGTGCCCTGCCGTCTCTACTGAGCCTCAGAGACGCTTTGAGACAAGTGTTACAAAAATCAGAGAATGTCATAAATTAGAGTGAAATGGCTTCAAACAAGCGAATTTTCGCGAAACAACACCTGCTCGAATCCGACAAAAACAGTGCCCTGCCGACTCTACTTTGCGTTAGAGATGGTTTGAAACAATTGTTACCAAAATCAGAGAATGTCAAAAATTAGAGTGAGATTGCTTCAAACAAGCGAATTATTGCGAAACAACACCTGCTCGAATCCAACAATAACTGTGCCCTACCGTCTCTACTGAGGCTCAGAGACGCTTTGAGACAAGTGTTACAAAAATCAGAGAATGTCATAAATTAGAGTGAAATGGCTTCAAACAAGCGAATTATCTCGAAACAACACCTGCTCGAATCCGAGAAAAACTGTGCCCTGCCGACTCTATTTAGCGTTAGAGATGGTTTGAAACAATTGTTACGAAAATCAGAGAATGTCAAAAATTAGAGTGAGATTGCTTCAAATAAGCGAATTATCGCGAAACAACACCTGCTCGAATCCAACAAAAACTGTGCCCTGCCGTCTCTACTGAGCCTCAGAGACGCTTTGAGACCAGTGTTACAAAAATCAGAGAATGTGAGAAATTAGAGTGAAATTGCTTCAAACAAGCGAATTATCGCGAAACAACACCTGCTCGAATCCAACAAAAACTGTACCCTGCCGTCTCTACTGAGCCTCAGAGACGCTTTCAGACAAGTGTTACACAAATCACAGAATGTCATAAATTAGAGTGAAATGGCTTCAAACAAGCGAAATATCGCGAAACAACACCTGCTCGAATCCGACAAAAACTGTGCCCTGTCGACTCTATTTAGCGTTAGAGATGGTTTGAAACAATTGTTACCAAAATCAGAGAATGTCAAAAATTAGAGTGAGATTGCTTCAAATAAGCCAATTATCGCGAAACAGCACCTGCTCGAATCCGACAAAAACTGTGCCCTGCCGACTCTATTTAGCGTTAGAGATGGTTTGAAACAAGTGTTACAAAAATCAGAGAATGTCAAAAATTAGAGTGAAATTGCTTCAAACAAGCGAATTATTGCGAAACAACACCTGCTCGAATCCAACAATAACTGTGCCCTACCGTCTCTACTGAGGCTCAGAGACGCTTTGAGACAAGTGTTACAAAAATCAGAGAATGTCATAAATTAGAGTGAAATTGCTTCAAACAAGCGAATTATCGCGAAACAACAATTGCTCGAATCCGACAAAAACTGTGCCCTGCCGACTCTATTTATTGTTAGAGATGGTTTGAAACAATTGTTACCAAAATCAGAGAATGTCAAGAATTAGAGTGACATTGCTTCAAATAAGCGAATTATCGCGAAACAACACCTGCTCGAATCCAACAAAAACTGTGCCCTGCCGTCTCTACTGAGCCTCAGAGACGCTTTGAGACCAGTGTTACAAAAATCAGAGAATGTGAGAAATTAGAGTGAAATTGCTTCAAACAAGCGAATTATCGCGAAACAACACCTGCTCGAATCCAACAAAAACTGTACCCTGCCGTCTCTACTGAGCCTCAGAGACGCTTTCAGACAAGTGTTACAAAAATCAGAGAATGTCATAAATTAGAGTGAAATTGCTTCAAACAAGCGAATTATCGCGAAATAACACCTGGACGAATCCGACAAAAACTGTGCTGTGCCGACTCTATTTAGCGTTAGAGATGGTTTGAAACAATTGTTACCAAAATCAGAGAATGTCAAAAATTAGAGTGAGATTGCTTCAAATAAGCGAATTATCGCGAAACAACACCTGCTCGAATCCAACAAAAACTGTGCCCTGCCGACTCTACTGAGCCTCAGAGACGCTCTGAGACAAGTGTTACAGAAATCAGAGAATGTCAAAAATTAGAGTGAAATGGCTTCAAACAAGCGAATTATCGCGAAACAACACCTGCTCGAATCCGACAAAAACTGTGCCCTGCCGACTCTATTTAGCGTTAGAGATGGTTTGAAACAATTGTTACCAAAATCAGAGAATGTCAAAAATTAGAGTGAGATTGCTTCAAATAAGCGAATTATCGCGAAACAACACCTGCTCGAATCCAACAAAAACTGTACCCTGCCGTCTCTACTGAGCCTCAGAGACGCTTTCAGACAAGTGTTACAAAAATCAGAGAATGTCATAAATTAGAGTGAAATTGCTTCAAACAAGCGAATTATCGCGAAACAACACATGCTCGAATCCGAAAAAAACTGTGCCCGGCCGACTCTATTTAGCGTTAGAGATGGTTTGAAACAAGTGTTACAAATATCAGAGAATGTCAAAAATTAGAGTGAAATTGCTTCAAACAAGCGAATTATCGCAAAACAGCACCTGCTCGAATCCGACAAAAACTGTGCCCTGCCGACTCTATTTAGCGTTAGAGATGGTTTGAAACAAGTGTTACAAAAATCAGAGAATGTCAAAAATTAGAGTGAAATTGCTTCAAACAAGCGAATTATTGCGAAACAACACCTGCTCGAATCCAACAATAACTGTGCCCTACCGTCTCTACTGAGGCTCAGAGACGCTCTGAGACAAGTGTTACAAAAATCAGAGAATGTCATAAATTAGAGTGAAATTGCTTCAAACAAGCGAATTATCGCGAAACAACACCTGCTCGAATCCAACAATAACTGTGCCCTGCCGTCTCTACTGAGCCTCAGAGACGCTTTGAGACAAGTGTTACAAAAATCAGAGAATGTCATAAATTAGAGTGAAATGGCTTCAAACAAGCGAATTTTCGCGAAACAACACCTGCTCGAATCCGACAAAAACTGTGCCCTGCCGACTCTACTTTGCGTTAGAGATGGTTTGAAACAATTGTTACCAAAATCAGAGAATGTCAAAAATTAGAGTGAGATTGCTTCAAACAAGCGAATTATTGCGAAACAACACCTGCTCGAATCCAACAATAACTGTGCCCTACCGTCTCTACTGAGGCTCAGAGACGCTTTGAGACAAGTGTTACAAAAATCAGAGAATGTCATAAATTAGAGTGAAATGGCTTCAAACAAGCGAATTATCTCGAAACAACACCTGCTCGAATCCGAGAAAAACTGTGCCCTGCCGACTCTATTTAGCGTTAGAGATGGTTTGAAACAATTGTTACCAAAATCAGAGAATGTCAAAAATTAGAGTGAGATTGCTTCAAACAAGCGAATTATTGCGAAACAACACCTGCTCGAATCCAACAAAAACTGTGCCCTGCCGTCTCTACTGAGCCTCAGAGACGCTTTGAGACCAGTGTTACAAAAATCAGAGAATGTGAGAAATTAGAGTGAAATTGCTTCAAACAAGCGAATTATCGCGAAACAACACCTGCTCGAATCCAACAAAAACTGTACCCTGCCGTCTCTACTGAGCCTCAGAGACGCTTTCAGACAAGTGTTACAAAAATCAGAGAATGTCATAAATTAGAGTGAAATTGCTTCAAACAAGCGAATTATCGCGAAACAACACATGCTCGAATCCGAAAAAAACTGTGCCCTGCCGACTCTATTTAGCGTTAGAGATGGTTTGAAACAAGTGTTACAAATATCAGAGAATGTCAAAAATTAGAGTGAAATTGCTTCAAACAAGCGAATTATCGCGAAACAGCACCTGCTCGAATCCGACAAAAACTGTGCCCTGCCGACTCTATTTAGCGTTAGAGATGGTTTGAAACAAGTGTTACAAAAATCAGAGAATGTCAAAAATTAGAGTGAAATTGCTTCAAACAAGCGAATTATTGCGAAACAACACCTGCTCGAATCCAACAATAACTGTGCCCTACCGTCTCTACTGAGGCTCAGAGACGCTTTGAGACAAGTGTTACAAAAATCAGAGAATGTCATAAATTAGAGTGAAATTGCTTCAAACAAGCGAATTATCGCGAAACAACACCTGCTCGAATCCAAGAATAACTGTGCCCTGCCGTCTCTACTGAGCCTCAGAGACGCTTTGAGACAAGTGTTACAAAAATCAGAGAATGTCATAAATTAGAGTGAAATGGCTTCAAACAAGCGTATTATCGCTAAACAACACCTGCTCGAATCCGAAAAAAACTGCCCTGCCGACTCTATTCAGCGTTAGAGATGGTTTGAAACAAGTGTTACAAAAATCAGAGAATGTCAAAAATTAGAGTGAAATTGCTTCAAACAAGCGAATTATCGCGAAACAACACCTGCTCGAATCCAACAATAACTGTGCCCTGCCGTCTCTACTGAGCCTCAGAGACGCTTTGAGACAAGTGTTACACAAATCACAGAATGTCATAAATTAGAGTGAAATGGCTTCAAACAAGCGAATTATCGCGAAACAACACCTGCTCGAATCCGACAAAAACTGTGCCCTGTCGACTCTATTTAGCGTTAGAGATGGTTTGAAACAATTGTTACCAAAATCAGAGAATGTCAAAAATTAGAGTGAGATTGCTTCAAATAAGCCAATTATCGCGAAACAACACCTGCTCGAATCCAACAAAAACTGTGCCCTTCCGTCTCTACTGAGCCTCAGAGACGCTTTGAGACAAGTGTTACAAAATTCAGAGAATGTCATAAATTAGAGTGAAATGGCTTCAAACAAGCGAATTATCGCGAAACAACACCTGCACGAATCCGACAAAAACTGTGCCCTGCCGACTCTATTAAGCGTTAGAGATGGTTTGAAACAATTGTTACCAAAATCAGAGAATGTCAAAAATTAGAGTGAGATTGCTTCAAATAAGCGAATTATCGCGAAACAACACCTGCTCGAATCCAACAAAAACTGTGCCCTGCCGTCTCTACTGAGCCTCAGAGACGCTCTGAGACAAGTGTTACAAAAATCAGAGAATGTCATAAATTAGAGTGAAATTGCTTCAAACAAGCGAATTATCTCGAAACAACAATTGCTCGAATCCGACAAAAACTGTGCCCTGCCGTCTCTACTGAGCCTCAGAGACGCTTTGAGACCAGTGTTACAAAAATCAGAGAATGTGAGAAATTAGAGTGAAATTGCTTCAAACAAGCGAATTATCGCGAAACAACACCTGCTCGAATCCAACAAAAACTGTACCCTGCCGTCTCTACTGAGCCTCAGAGAGGCTTTCAGACAAGTGTTACAAAAATCAGAGAATGTCATAAATTAGAGTGAAATTGCTTCAAACAAGCGAATTATCGCGAAACAACACATGCTCGAATCCGAAAAAAACTGTGCCCTGCCGACTCTATCTAGCGTTAGAGATGGTTTGAAACAAGTGTTACAAATATCAGAGAATGTCAAAAATTAGAGTGAAATTGCTTCAAACAAGCGAATTATCGCAAAACAGCACCTGCTCGAATCCGACAAAAACTGTGCCCTGCCGACTCTATTTAGCGTTAGAGATGGTTTGAAACAAGTGTTACAAAAATCAGAGAATGTCAAAAATTAGAGTGAAATTGCTTCAAACAAGCGAATTATTGCGAAACAACACCTGCTCGAATCCAACAATAACTGTGCCCTACCGTCTCTACTGAGGCTCAGAGACGCTTTGAGACAAGTGTTACAAAAATCAGAGAATGTCATAAATTAGAGTGAAATTGCTTCAAACAAGCGAATTATCGCGAAACAACACCTGCTCGAATCCAACAATAACTGTGCCCTGCCGTCTCTACTGAGCCCCAGAGACGCTTTGAGACAAGTGTTACAAAAATCAGAGAATGTCATAAATTAGAGTGAAATGGCTTCAAACAAGCGAATTATCGTGAAACAACACCTGCTCGAATCCGACAAAAACTGTGCCCTGCCGACTCTACTTAGCGTTAGAGATGGTTTGAAACAATTGTTACCAAAATCAGAGAATGTCAAAAATTAGAGTGAGATTGCTTCAAACAAGCGAATTATTGCGAAACAACACCTGCTCGAATCCAACAATAACTGTGCCCTACCGTCTCTACTGAGGCTCAGAGACGCTTTGAGACAAGTGTTACAAAAATCAGAGAATGTGAGAAATTAGAGTGAAATTGCTTCAAACAAGCGAATTATCGCGAAACAACACCTGCTCGAATCCAACAAAAACTGTACCCTGCCGTCTCTACTGAGCCTCAGAGACGCTTTGAGACAAGTGTTACAAAAATCAGAGAATGTCATAAATTAGAGTGAAATTGCTTCAAACAAGCGAATTATCGCGAAACAACACATGCTCGAATCCGAAAAAACTGTGCCCTGCCGACTCTATTTAGCGTTAGAGATGGTTTGAAACAAGTGTTACAAAAATCAGAGAATGTCAAAAATTAGAGTGAAATTGCTTCAAACAAGCGAATTATCGCGAAACAACACCTGCTCGAATCCAACAATAACTGTGCCCTGCCGTCTCTACTGAGCCTCAGAGACGCTTTGAGACAAGTGTTACACAAATCAGAGAATGTCATAAATTAGAGTGAAATGGCTTCAAACAAGCGAATTATCGCGAAACAACACCTGCTCGAATCCAACAATAACTGTGCCCTGCCGACTCTATTTAGCGTTAGAGATTGTTTGAAACAATTGTTACCAAAATCAGAGAATGTCAAAAATTAGAGTGAGATTGCTTCAAATAAGCGAATTATCGCGAAACAACACCTGCTCGAATCCAACGAAAACTGTGCCCTGCCGTCTCTACTGAGCCTCAGAGACGCTTTGACACAAGTGTTACAAAATTCAGAGAATGTCATAAATTAGAGTGAAATGGCTTCAAACAAGCGAATTATCGCGAAACAACACCTGCACGAATCCGACAAAAACTGTGCCCTGCCGACTCTATTTAGCGTTAGAGATGGTTTGAAACAATTGTTACCAAAATCAGAGAATGTCAAAAATTAGAGTGAGATTGCTTCAAATAAGCGAATTATCGCGAAACAGCACCTGCTCGAATCCAACAAAAACTGTGCCCTGCCGTCTCTACTGAGCCTCAGAGACGCTTTGAGACCAGTCTTACAAAAATCAGAGAATGTGAGAAATTAGAGTGAAATTGCTTCAAACAAGCGAATTATCGCGAAACAACACCTGCTCGAATCCAACAAAAACTGTACCCTGCCGTCTCTACTGAGCCTCAGAGACGCTTTCAGACAAGTGTTACAAAAATCAGAGAATGTCATAAATTAGAGTGAAATTGCTTCAAACAAGCGAATTATCGCGAAACAACACATGCTCGAATCCGAAAAAAACCGTGCCCTGCCGACTCTATTTAACGTTAGAGATGGTTTGAAACAAGTGTTACAAATATCAGAGAATGTCAAAAATTAGAGTGAAATTGCTTCAAACAAGCGAATTATCGCGAAACAGCACCTGCTCGAATCCGACAAAAACTGTGCCCTGCCGACTCTATTTAGCGTTAGAGATGGTTTGAAACAAGTGTTACAAAAATCAGAGAATGTCAAAAATTAGAGTGAAATTGCTTCAAACAAGCGAATTATTGCGAAACAACACCTGCTCGAATCCAACAATAACTGTGCCCTACCGTCTCTACTGAGGCTCAGAGACGCTTTGAGACAAGTGTTACAAAAATCAGAGAATGTCATAAATTAGAGTGAAATTGCTTCAAACAAGCGAATTATCGCGAAACAACACCTGCTCGAATCCAACAATAACTGTGCCCTGCCGTCTCTACTGAGCCTCAGAGACGCTTTGAGACAAGTGTTACAAAAATCAGAGAATGTCATAAATTAGAGTGAAATGGCTTCAAACAAGCGAATTATCGCGAAACAACACCTGCTCGAATCCGACAAAAACTGTGCCCTGCCGACTCTACTTAGCGTTAGAGATGGTTTGAAACAATTGTTACCAAAATCAGAGAATGTCAAAAATTAGATTGAGATTGCTTCAAACAAGCGAATTATTGCGAAACAACACCTGCTCTAATCCAACAATAACTGTGCCCTACCGTCTCTACTGAGGCTCAGAGACGCTTTGAGACAAGTGTTACAAAAATCAGAGAATGTCATAAATTAGAGTGAAATGGCTTCAAACAAGCGAATTATCTCGAAACAACACCTGCTCGAATCCGAGAAAAACTGTGCCCTGCCGACTCTATTTAGCGTTAGAGATGGTTTGAAACAATTGTTACCAAAATCAGAGAATGTCAAAAATTAGAGTGAGATTGCTTCAAATAAGCGAATTATCGCGAAACAACACCTGCTCGAATCCCACAAAAACTGTGCCCTGCCGTCTCTACTGAGCCTCAGAGACGCTTTGAGACCAGTGTTACAAAAATCAGAGAATGTGAGAAATTAGAGTGAAATTGCTTCAAACAAGCGAATTATCGCGAAACAACACCTGCTCGAATCCAACAAAAACTGTGCCCTACCGTCTCTACTGAGGCTCAGAGACGCTTTGAGACAAGTGTTACAAAAATCAGAGAATGTCATAAATTAGAGTGAAATGGCTTCAAACAAGCGAATTATCTCGAAACAACACCTGCTCGAATCCGAGAAAAACTGTGCCCTGCCGACTCTATTTAGCGTTAGAGATGGTTTGAAACAATTGTTACCAAAATCAGAGAATGTCAAAAATTAGAGTGAGATTGCTTCAAATAAGCGAATTATCGCGAAACAACACCTGTTCGAATCCCACAAAAACTGTGCCCTGCCGTCTCTACTGAGCCTCAGAGACGCTTTGAGACAAGTGTTACAAAAATCAGAGAATGTCATAAATTAGAGTGAAATTGCTTCAAACAAGCGAATTATCGCGAAACAACACATGCTCGAATCCGAAAAAAACTGTGCCCTGCCGACTCTATTTAGCGTTAGAGATGGTTTGAAACAAGTGTTACAAATATCAGAGAATGTCAAAAATTAGAGTGAAATTGCTTCAAACAAGCGAATTATCGCGAAACAACACCTGCTCGAATCCAACAATAACTGTGCCCTGCCGTCTCTACTGAGCCTCAGAGACGCTTTGAGACAAGTGTTACACAAATCAGAGAATGTCATAAATTAGAGTGAAATGGCTTCAAACAAGCGAATTATCGCGAAACAACACCTGCTCGAATCCGACAAAAACTGTGCTCTGCCGACTCTATTTAGCGTTAGAGATGGTTTGAAACAAGTGTTACAAAAATCAGTGAATGTCAAAAATTAGAGTGAAATTGCTTCAAACAAGCGAATTATCGCGAAACAACACCTGCTCGAATCCAACAATAACTGTGCCCTGCCGACTCTATTTAGCGTTAGAGATTGTTTGAAACAATTGTTACCAAAATCAGAGAATGTCAAAAATTAGAGTGAGATTGCTTCAAATAAGCGATTTATCGCGAAACAACACCTGCTCAAATCCAACAAAAACTGCCCTGCCGTCTCTACTGAGCCTCAGAGTCGCTTTGAGACCAGTGTTACAAAAATCAGAGAATGTGAGAAATTAGAGTGAAATTGCTTCAAACAAGCGAATTATCGCGAAACAACACCTGCTCGAATCCAACAAAAACTGTACCCTGCCGTCTCTACTGAGCCTCAGAGACGCTTTCAGACAAGTGTTACAAAAATCAGAGAATGTCATAAATTAGAGTGAAATTGCTTCAAACAAGCGAATTATCGCGAAACAACACATGCTCGAATCCGAAAAAAACTGTGCCCTGCCGACTCTATTTAGCGTTAGAGATGGTTTGAAACAAGTGTTACAAATATCAGAGAATGTCAAAAATTAGAGTGAAATTGCTTCAAACAAGCGAATTAT
This sequence comes from Tenodera sinensis, assembly GCA_030765045.1. Lineage (NCBI taxonomy): Eukaryota > Metazoa > Arthropoda > Insecta > Mantodea > Mantidae > Tenodera > Tenodera sinensis. The sequence goes on along the minus strand of CM060970.1, from coordinate 107,795,346 downwards.
CGCGAAACAGCACCTACTCGAATCCGACAAAAACTGTGCCCTGCCGACTCTATTTAGCGTTAGAGATGGTTTGAAACAAGTGTTACAAAAATCAGAGAATGTCAAAAATTAGAGAGAAATTGCTTCAAACAAGCGAATTATTGCGAAACAACACCTGCTTGAATCCAACAATAACTGTGCCCTACCGTCTCTACTGAGGCTCAGAGACGCTTTGAGACAAGTGTTACAAAAATCAGAGAATGTCATAAATTAGAGTGAAATTGCTTCAAACAAGCGAATTATCGCGAAACAACACCTGCTCGAATCCAACAATAACTGTGCCCTGCCGTCTCTACTGAGCCTCAGAGACGCTTTGAGACTAGTGTTACAAAAATCAGAGAATGTCATAAATTAGAGTGAAATGGCTTCAAACAAGTGAATTATCGCGAAACAACACCTGCTCGAATCCGACAAAAACTGTGCCCTGCCGACTCTACTTAGCGTTAGAGATGGTTTGAAACAATTGTTACCAAAATCAGAGAATGTCAAAAATTAGATTGAGATTGCTTCAAACAAGCGAATTATTGCGAAACAACACCTGCTCGAATCCAACAATAACTGTGCCCTACCGTCTCTACTGAGGCTCAGAGACGCTTTGAGACAAGTGTTACAAAAATCAGAGAATGTCATAAATTAGAGTGAAATGGCTTCAAACAAGCGAATTATCTCGAAACAACACCTGCTCGAATCCGAGAAAAACTGTGCCCTGCCGACTCTATTTAGCGTTAGAGATGGTTTGAAACAATTGTTACCAAAATCAGAGAATGTCAAAAATTAGAGTGAGATTGCTTCAAATATGCGAATTATCGCGAAACAACACCTGCTCGAATCCAACAAAAACTGTGCCCTGCCGTCTCTACTGAGCCTCAGAGACGCTTTGAGACCAGTGTTACAAAAATCAGAGAATGTGAGAAATTAGTGAAATTGCTTCAAACAAGCGAATTATCGCGAAACAACACCTGCTCGAATCCAACAAAAACTGTACCCTGCCGTCTCTACTGAGCCTCAGAGACGCTTTGAGACAAGTGTTACAAAAATCAGAGAATGTCATAAATTAGAGTGAAATTGCTTCAAACAAGCGAATTATCGCGAAACAACACATGCTCGAATCCGAAAAAAACTGTGCCCTGCCGACTCTATTTAGCGTTAGAGATGGTTTGAAACAAGTGTTACAAAAATCAGAGAATGTCAAAAATTAGAGTGAAATTGCTTCAAACAAGCGAATTATCGCGAAACAACACCTGCTCGAATCCAACAATAACTGTGCCCTGCCGTCTCTACTGAGCCTCAGAGACGCTTTGAGACAAGTGTTACACAAATCAGAGAATGTCATAAATTAGAGTGAAATGGCTTCAAACAAGCGAATTATCGCGAAACAACACCTGCTCGAATCCGACAAAAACTGTGCTCTGCCAACTCTATTTAGCGTTAGAGATGGTTTGAAACAAGTGTTACAAAAATCAGTGAATGTCAAAAATTAGAGTGAAATTGCTTCAAACAAGCGAATTATCGCGAAACAACACCTGCTCGAATCCAACAATAACTGTGCCCTGCCGACTCTATTTAGCGTTAGAGATTGTTTGAAACAATTGTTACCAAAATCAGAGAATGTCAAAAATTAGAGTGAGATTGCTTCAAATAAGCGAATTATCGCGAAACAACACCTGCTCGAATCCAACAAAAACTGTGCCCTGTCGTCTCTACTGAGCCTCAGAGACGCTTTGAGACAAGTGTTACACAAATCAGAGAATGTCATAAATTAGAGTGAAATGGCTTCAAACAAGCGAATTATCGCGAAACAACACCTGCTCGAATCCGACAAAAACTGTGCCCTGACGACTCTATTTAGTGTTAGAGATGGTTTGAAACAAGTGTTACAAAAATCAGAGAATGTCAAAAATTAGAGTGAAATTGCTTCAAACAAGCGAATTATCGGGAAACAACACCTGCTCGAATCCATCAATAACTGTGCCCTGCCGTCTCTACTGAGGCTCAGAGACGCTTTGAGACAAGTGTTACAAAAATCAGAGAATGTCATAAATTAGAGTGAAATTGCTTCAAACAAGCGAATTATCGCGAAACAACACCTGCGCGAATCCAACAATAACTGTGCCCTGCCTTCTCTACTGAGGCTAAGAGAGGCTTTGAGATAAGTGTTACAAAAATCAGAGAATGTCATAAATTAGAGTAAAATTGCTTCAAACAAGCGAATTATCGCGAAACAACACCTGCTCGAATCCAGCAATATCTGTGCCCTGCCGACTCTACTGAGCCTCAGAGACGCTTTGGGACAAGTGTTACACAAATCAGAGAATGTCATAAATTAGAGTGATATGGCTACAAACAAGCGAATTATCGCGAAACAACACCTGCTCGAATCCGACAAAAACTGTGCCCTGCCGTCTCTACTGAGCCTCAGAGACGCTTTGAGACAAGTGTTACAAAATTCAGAGAATGTCATAAATTAGAGTGAAATGGCTTCAAACAAGCGAATTATCACGAAACAACACCTGCACGAATCGGACAAAAACTGTGCCCTGCCGACTCTATTTAGCGTTAGAGATGGTTTGAAACAATTGTTACCAAAATCAGAGAATGTCAAAAATTAGAGTGAGATTGCTTCAAATAAGCGAATTATCGCGAAACAACACCTGCTCGAATCCAACAAAAACTGTGCCCTGCCGTCTCTACTGAGCCTCAGAGACGCTTTGAGACAAGTGTTACAAAATTCAGAGAATGTCATAAATTAGAGTGAAATGGCTTCAAACAAGCGAATTATCACGAAACAACACCTGCACGAATCGGACAAAAACTGTGCCCTGCCGACTCTATTTAGCGTTAGAGATGGTTTGAAACAATTGTTACCAAAATCAGAGAATGTCAAAAATTAGAGTGAGATTGCTTCAAATAAGCGAATTATCGCGAAACAACACCTGCTCGAATCCAACAAAAACTGTGCCCTGCCCTCTCTACTGAGCCTCAGAGACGCTTTGAGACCAGTGTTACAAAAATCAGTGAATGTCAAAAATTAGAGTGAAATTGCTTCAAACAACCGAATTATCGCGAAACAACACCTGCTCGAATCCAACAATAACTGTGCCCTGCCGACTCTATTTAGCGTTAGAGATGGTTTGAAACAATTGTTACCAAAATCAGAGAATGTCAAAAATTAGAGTGAAATTGCTTCAAATAAGCGAATTATCGCGAAACAACACCTGCTCGAATCCAACAAAAACTGTGCCCTGCCGTCTCTACTGAGCCTCAGAGACGCTTTGAGACAAGTGTTACAAAATTCAGAGAATGTCATAAATTAGAGTGAAATGGCCTCAAACAAGCGAATTATCGCGAAACAACACCTGCACGAATCCGACAAAAACTGTGCCCTGCCGACTCTATTTAGCGTTAGAGATGGTTTGAAACAATTGTTACCTAAATCAGAGAATGTCAAAAATTAGAGTGAGATTGCTTCAAATAAGCGAATTATCGCGAAACAACACCTGCTCGAATCCAACAAAAACTGTGCCCTGCCCTCTCTACTGAGGCTAAGAGACGCTTTGAGACCAGTGTTACAAAAATCAGAGAATGTGAGAAATTAGAGTGAAATTGCTTCAAACAAGCGAATTATCGCGAAACAACACCTGCTCGAATCCAACAAAAACTGTACCCTGCCGTCTCTACTGAGCCTCAGAGACGCTTTCAGACAAGTGTTACAAAAATCAGAGAATGTCATAAATTAGAGTGAAATTGCTTCAAACAAGCGAATTATCGCGAAACAACACATGCTCGAATCCGAAAAAAAACTGTGCCCTGCCGACTCTATTTAGCGTTAGAGATGGTTTGAAACAATTGTTACCAAAATCAGAGAATGTCAAAAATTAGAGTGAGATTGCTTCAAATAAGCGAATTATCGCGAAACAACACCTGCTCGAATCCAACAAAAACTGTGCCCTGCCGTCTCTACTGAGCCTCAGAGACGCTTTGAGACCAGTGTTACAAAAATCAGAGAATGTGAGAAATTAGAGTGAAATTGCTTCAAACAAGCGAATTATCGCGAAACAACACCTGCTCGAATCCAACAAAAACTGTACCCTGCCGTCTCTACTGAGCCTCAGAGACGCTTTCAGACAAGTGTTACAAAAATCAGAGAATGTCATAAATTAGAGTGAAATTGCTTCAAACAAGCGAATTATCGCGAAACAACACATACTCGAATCCGAAAAAAACTGTGCCCTGCCGACTCTATTTAGCGTTAGAGATGGTTTTAAACAAGTGTTACAAATATCAGAGAATTTCAAAAATTAGAGTGAAATTGCCTCAAACAAGCGAATTATGGCGAAACAACACCTGCTCGAATCCGACAAAAACTGTGCCCTGCCGACTCTATTTAGCGTTAGAGATGGTTTGAAACAAGTGTTACAAAAACAAGAGAATGTCAAAAATTAGAGTGAAATTGCTTCAAACAAGCGAATTATCGCGAAACAACACCTGCTCGAATCCAACAATAACTGTGCCCTGCCGACTCTATTTAGCGTTAGAGATTGTTTGAAACAATTGTTACCAAAATCAGAGAATGTCAAAAATTAGAGTGAGATTGCTTCAAATAAGCGAATTATCGCGAAACAACACCTGCTCGAATCCAACAAAAACTGTGCCCTGCCGTCTCTACTGAGCTTCAGAGACGCTTTGAGACAAGTGTTCCACAAATCAGAGAATGTCATAAATTAGAGTGAAATGGCTTCAAACAAGCGAATTATCGCGAAACAACACCTGCTCGAATCCGACAAAAACTGTGCCCTGACGACTCTATTTAGTGTTAGAGATGGTTTGAAACAAGTGTTACATAAATCAGAGAATGTCAAAAATTAGAGTGAAATTGCTTCAAACAAGCGAATTATCGCGAAACAACACCTGCTCGAATCCATCAATAACTGTGCCCTGCCGTCTCTACTGAGGCTCAGAGACGCTTTGAGACAAGTGTTACAAAAATCAGAGAATGTCATAAATTAGAGTGAAATTGCTTCAAACAAGCGAATTATCGCGAAACAACACCTGCGCGAATCCAACAATAACTGTGCCCTGCCGTCTCTACTGAGGCTAAGAGACGCTTTGAGACAAGTGTTACAAAAATCAGAGAATGTCATAAATTAGAGTAAAATTGCTTCAAACAAGCGAATTATCCCGAAACAACACCTGCTCGAATCCAACAATATCTGTGCCCTGCCGACTCTACTGAGCCTCAGAGACGCTTTGAGACAAGTGTTACACAAATCAGAGAATGTCATAAATTAGAGTGATATGGCTACAAACAAGCGAATTATCGCGAAACAACACCTGCTCGAATCCGACAAAAACTGTGCCCTGCCGACTCTATTTAGCGTCAGAGATGGTTTGAAACAATTGTTACCAAAATCAGAGAATGTCAAAAATTAGAGCGAGATTGCTTCAAATAAGCGAATTATCGCGAAACAACACCTGCTCGAATCCAACAAAAACTGTGCCCTGCCGTCTCTACTGAGCCTCAGAGACGCTTTGAGACAAGTGTTACAAAATTCAGAGAATGTCATAAATTAGAGTGAAATGGCCTCAAACAAGCGAATTATCGCGAAACAACACCTGCACGAATCCGACAAAAACTGTGCCCTGCCGACTCTATTTAGCGTTAGAGATGGTTTGAAACAATTGTTACCTAAATCAGAGAATGTCAAAAATTAGAGTGAGATTGCTTCAAATAAGCGAATTATCGCGAAACAACACCTGCTCGAATCCAACAAAAACTGTGCCCTGCCCTCTCTACTGAGGCTAAGAGACGCTTTGAGACCAGTGTTACAAAAATCAGAGAATGTGAGAAATTAGAGTGAAATTGCTTCAAACAAGCGAATTATCGCGAAACAACACCTGCTCGAATCCAACAAAAACTGTACCCTGCCGTCTCTACTGAGCCTCAGAGACGCTTTCAGACAAGTGTTACAAAAATCAGAGAATGTCATAAATTAGAGTGAAATTGCTTCAAACAAGCGAATTATCGCGAAACAACACATGCTCGAATCCGAAAAAAAACTGTGCCCTGCCGACTCTATTTAGCGTTAGAGATGGTTTGAAACAATTGTTACCAAAATCAGAGAATGTCAAAAATTAGAGTGAGATTGCTTCAAATAAGCGAATTATCGCGAAACAACACCTGCTCGAATCCAACAAAAACTGTGCCCTGCCGTCTCTACTGAGCCTCAGAGACGCTTTGAGACCAGTGTTACAAAAATCAGAGAATGTGAGAAATTAGAGTGAAATTGCTTCAAACAAGCGAATTATCGCGAAACAACACCTGCTCGAATCCAACAAAAACTGTACCCTGCCGTCTCTACTGAGCCTCAGAGACGCTTTCAGACAAGTGTTACAAAAATCAGAGAATGTCATAAATTAGAGTGAAATTGCTTCAAACAAGCGAATTATCGCGAAACAACACATACTCGAATCCGAAAAAAACTGTGCCCTGCCGACTCTATTTAGCGTTAGAGATGGTTTTAAACAAGTGTTACAAATATCAGAGAATGTCAAAAATTAGAGTGAAATTGCCTCAAACAAGCGAATTATGGCGAAACAACACCTGCTCGAATCCGACAAAAACTGTGCCCTGCCGACTCTATTTAGCGTTAGAGATGGTTTGAAACAAGTGTTACAAAAACAAGAGAATGTCAAAAATTAGAGTGAAATTGCTTCAAACAAGCGAATTATCGCGAAACAACACCTGCTCGAATCCAACAATAACTGTGCCCTGCCGACTCTATTTAGCGTTAGAGATTGTTTGAAACAATTGTTACCAAAATCAGAGAATGTCAAAAATTAGAGTGAGATTGCTTCAAATAAGCGAATTATCGCGAAACAACACCTGCTCGAATCCAACAAAAACTGTGCCCTGCCGTCTCTACTGAGCCTCAGAGACGCTTTGAGACAAGTGTTACACAAATCAGAGAATGTCATAAATTAGAGTGAAATGGCTTCAAACAAGCGAATTATCGCGAAACAACACCTGCTCGAATCCGACAAAAACTGTGCCCTGACGACTCTATTTAGTGTTAGAGATGGTTTGAAACAAGTGTTACATAAATCAGAGAATGTCAAAAATTAGAGTGAAATTGCTTCAAACAAGCGAATTATCGCGAAACAACACCTGCTCGAATCCATCAATAACTGTGCCCTGCCGTCTCTACTGAGGCTCAGAGACGCTTTGAGACAAGTGTTACAAAAATCAGAGAATGTCATAAATTAGAGTGAAATTGCTTCAAACAAGCGAATTATCGCGAAACAACACCTGCGCGAATCCAACAATAACTGTGCCCTGCCGTCTCTACTGAGGCTAAGAGACGCTTTGAGACAAGTGTTACAAAAATCAGAGAATGTCATAAATTAGAGTAAAATTGCTTCAAACAAGCGAATTATCCCGAAACAACACCTGCTCGAATCCAACAATATCTGTGCCCTGCCGACTCTACTGAGCCTCAGAGACGCTTTGAGACAAGTGTTACACAAATCAGAGAATGTCATAAATTAGAGTGATATGGCTACAAACAAGCGAATTATCGCGAAACAACACCTGCTCGAATCCGACAAAAACTGTGCCCTGCCGACTCTATTTAGCGTCAGAGATGGTTTGAAACAATTGTTACCAAAATCAGAGAATGTCAAAAATTAGAGTGAGATTGCTTCAAATAAGCGAATTATCGCGAAACAACACCTGCTCGAATCCAACAAAAACTGTGCCCTGCCGTCTCTACTGAGCCTCAGAGACGCTTTGAGACAAGTGTTACAAAATTCAGAGAATGTCATAAATTAGAGTGAAATGGCTTCAAACAAGCGAATTATCGCGAAACAACACCTGCACGAATCGGACAAAAACTGTGCCCTTCCGACTCTATTTAGCGTTAGAGATGGTTTGAAACAATTGTTACCAAAATCAGAGAATGTCAAAAATTAGAGTGAGATTGCTTCAAATAAGCGAATTATCGCGAAACAACACCTGCTCGAATCCAACAAAAACTGTGCCCTGCCCTCTCTACTGAGGCTAAGAGACGCTTTGAGACCAGTGTTACAAAAATCAGAGAATGTGAGAAATTAGAGTTAAATTGCTTCAAACAAGCGAATTATCGCGAAACAACACCTGCTCGAATCCAACAAAAACTGTACCCTGCCGTCTCTACTGAGCCTCAGAGACGCTTTCAGACAAGTGTTACAAAAATCAGAGAATGTCAAAAATTAGAGTGAAATTGCTTCAAACAAGCGAATTATCGCGAAACAACACATGCTCGAATCCGAAAAAAAACTGTGCCCTGCCGACTCTATTTAGCGTTAGAGATGGTTTGAAACAAGTGTTACAAATATCAGAGAATGTCAAAAATTAGAGTGAAATTGCTTCAAACAAGCGAATTATCGCGAAACAGCGCCTGCTCGAATCCAACAATAACTGTGCCCTGCCGTCTCTACTGAGCTTCAGAGACGCTTTGAGACAAGTGTTACACAAATCAGAGAATGTCATAAATTAGAGTGAAATGGCTTCAAACAAGCGAATTATCGCGAAAAAACACCTGCTCGAATCCGAGAAAAACTGTGCCCTGCCGACTCTATTTAGCGTTAGAGATGGTTTGAAACAAGTGTTACAAAAATCAGTGAATGTCAAAAATTAGAGTGAAATTGCTTCAAACAAGCGAATCCAACAATAACTGTGCCCTGCCGACTCTATTTAGCGTTAGAGATGGTTTGAAACAATTGTTACCAAAATCAGAGAATGTCAAAAATTAGAGTGAGATTGCTTCAAATAAGCCAATTATCGCGAAACAACACCTGCTCGAATCCAACAAAAACTGTGCCCTTCCGTCTCTACTGAGGCTCAGAGACGCTTTGAGACAAGTGTTACAAAAATCAGAGAATGTCATAAATTAGAGTGAAATGGCTTCAAACAAGCGAATTATCTCGAAACAACACCTGCTCGAATGCGACAAAAACTGTGCCCTGCCGACTCTATTTAGCGTTAGAGATGGTTTGAAACAATTGTTACCAAAATCAGAGAATGTCAAAAATTAGAGTGAGATTGCTTCAAATAAGCGAATTATCGCGAAACAACACCTGCTCGAATCCAACAAAAACTGTGCCTTGCCGTCTCTACTGAGCCTCAGAGACGCTTTGAGACCAGTGTTACAAAAATCAGAGAATGTGAGAAATTAGAGTGAAATTGCTTCAAACAAGCGAATTATCGCGAAACAACACATGCTCGAATCCGAAAAAAACTGTGCCCTGCCGACTCTATTTAGCGTTAGAGATGGTTTGAAACAAGTGTTACAAATATCAGAGAATGTCAAAAATTAGAGTGAAATTGCCTCAAACAAGCGAATTATCGCGAAACAACACCTGCTCGAATCCGACAAAAACTGTGCCCTGCCGACTCTATTTAGCGTTAGAGATGGTTTGAAACAAGTGTTACAAAAATCAGAGAATGTCAAAAATTAGAGTGAAATTGCTTCAAACAAGCGAATTATTGCGAAACAACACCTGCTCGAATCCAACAATAACTGTGCCCTACCGTCTCTACTGAGGCTCAGAGACGCTTTGAGACAAGTGTTACAAAAATCAGAGAATGTCATAAATTAGAGTGAAATTGCTTCAAACAAGCGAATTATCGCGAAACAACACCTGCTCGAATCCAACAATAACTGTGCCCTGCCGTCTCTACTGAGCCTCAGAGACGCTTTGAGACAAGTGTTACAAAAATCAGAGAATGTCATAAATTAGAGTGAAATTGCTTCAAACAAGCGAATTATCGCGAAACAACACATGCTCGAATCCGAAAAAAAACTGTGCCCTGCCGACTCTATTTAGCGTTAGAGATGGTTTGAAACAAGTGTTACAAAAATCAGTGAATGTCAAAAATTAGAGTGAAATTGCTTCAAACAAGCGAATTATCGCGAAACAACACCTGCTCGAATCCAACAATAACTGTGCCCTGCCGACTCTATTTAGCGTTAGAGATGGTTTGAAACAATTGTTACCAAAATCAGAGAATGTCAAAAATTAGAGTGAGATTGCTTCAAATAAGCCAATTATCGCGAAACAACACCTGCTCGAATCCAACAAAAACTGTGCCCTTCCGTCTCTACTGAGGCTCAGAGACGCTTTGAGACAAGTGTTACAAAAATCAGAGAATGTCATAAATTAGAGTGAAATGGCTTCAAACAAGCGAATTATCTCGAAACAACACCTGCTCGAATCCGACAAAAACTGTGCCCTGCCGACTCTATTTAGCGTTAGAGATGGTTTGAAACAATTGTTACCAAAATCAGAGAATGTCAAAAATTAGAGTGAGATTGCTTCAAATAAGCGAATTATCGCGAAACAACACCTGCTCGAATCCAACAAAAACTGTGCCCTGCATTCTCTACTGAGCCTCAGAGACGCTTTGAGACCAGTGTTACAAAAATCAGAGAATGTGAGAAATTAGAGTGAAATTGCTTCAAACAAGCGAATTATCGCGAAACAACACCTGCTCGAATCCAACAAAAACTGTACCCTGCCGTCTCTACTGAGCCTCAGAGACGCTTTCAGACAAGTGTTACAAAAATCAGAGAATGTCATAAATTAGAGTGAAATTGCTTCAAACAAGCGAATTATCGCGAAACAACACATGCTCGAATCCGAAAAAAACTGTGCCCTGCCGACTCTATTTAGCGTTAGAGATGGTTTGAAACAAGTGTTACAAATATCAGAGAATGTCAAAAATTAGAGTGAAATTGCTTCAAACAAGCGAATTATCGCGAAACAACACCTGCTCGAATCCAACAAAAACTGTGCCCTGCCGACTCTATTTAGCGTTAGAGATGGTTTGAAACAAGTGTTACAAAAATCAGAGATTGTCAAAAATTAGAGTGAAATTGCTTCAAACAAGCGAATTATTGCGAAACAACACCTGCTCGAATCCAACAATAACTGTGCCCTACCGTCTCTACTGAGGCTCAGAGACGCTTTGAGACAAGTGTTACACAAATCAGAGAATGTCATAAATTAGAGTGAAATGGCTTCAAACAAGCGAATTATCGCGAAACAACACCTGCTCGAATCCGACAAAAACTGTGCTCTGCCAACTCTATTTAGCGTTAGAGATGGTTTGAAACAAGTGTTACAAAAATCAGTGAATGTCAAAAATTAGAGTGAAATTGCTTCAAACAAGCGAATTATCGCGAAACAACACCTGCTCGAATCCAACAATAACTGTGCCCTGCCGACTCTATTTAGCGTTAGAGATTGTTTGAAACAATTGTTACCAAAATCAGAGAATGTCAAAAATTAGAGTGAGATTGCTTCAAATAAGCGAATTATCGCGAAACAACACCTGCTCGAATCCAACAAAAACTGTGCCCTGTCGTCTCTACTGAGCCTCAGAGACGCTTTGAGACAAGTGTTACACAAATCAGAGAATGTCATAAATTAGAGTGAAATGGCTTCAAACAAGCGAATTATCGCGAAACAACACCTGCTCGAATCCGACAAAAACTGTGCCCTGACGACTCTATTTAGTGTTAGAGATGGTTTGAAACAAGTGTTACAAAAATCAGAGAATGTCAAAAATTAGAGTGAAATTGCTTCAAACAAGCGAATTATCGGGAAACAACACCTGCTCGAATCCATCAATAACTGTGCCCTGCCGTCTCTACTGAGGCTCAGAGACGCTTTGAGACAAGTGTTACAAAAATCAGAGAATGTCATAAATTAGAGTGAAATTGCTTCAAACAAGCGAATTATCGCGAAACAACACCTGCGCGAATCCAACAATAACTGTGCCCTGCCTTCTCTACTGAGGCTAAGAGAGGCTTTGAGATAAGTGTTACAAAAATCAGAGAATGTCATAAATTAGAGTAAAATTGCTTCAAACAAGCGAATTATCGCGAAACAACACCTGCTCGAATCCAGCAATATCTGTGCCCTGCCGACTCTACTGAGCCTCAGAGACGCTTTGGGACAAGTGTTACACAAATCAGAGAATGTCATAAATTAGAGTGATATGGCTACAAACAAGCGAATTATCGCGAAACAACACCTGCTCGAATCCGACAAAAACTGTGCCCTGCCGACTCTATTTAGCGTCAGAGATGGTTTGAAACAATTGTTACCAAAATCAGAGAATGTCAAAAATTAGAGTGAGATTGCTTCAAATAAGCGAATTATCGCGAAACAACACCTGCTCGAATCCAACAAAAACTGTGCCCTGCCGTCTCTACTGAGCCTCAGAGACGCTTTGAGACAAGTGTTACAAAATTCAGAGAATGTCATAAATTAGAGTGAAATGGCTTCAAACAAGCGAATTATCACGAAACAACACCTGCACGAATCGGACAAAAACTGTGCCCTGCCGACTCTATTTAGCGTTAGAGATGGTTTGAAACAATTGTTACCAAAATCAGAGAATGTCAAAAATTAGAGTGAGATTGCTTCAAATAAGCGAATTATCGCGAAACAACACCTGCTCGAATCCAACAAAAACTGTGCCCTGCCCTCTCTACTGAGCCTCAGAGACGCTTTGAGACCAGTGTTACAAAAATCAGTGAATGTCAAAAATTAGAGTGAAATTGCTTCAAACAACCGAATTATCGCGAAACAACACCTGCTCGAATCCAACAATAACTGTGCCCTGCCGACTCTATTTAGCGTTAGAGATGGTTTGAAACAATTGTTACCAAAATCAGAGAATGTCAAAAATTAGAGTGAAATTGCTTCAAATAAGCGAATTATCGCGAAACAACACCTGCTCGAATCCAACAAAAACTGTGCCCTGCCGTCTCTACTGAGCCTCAGAGACGCTTTGAGACAAGTGTTACAAAATTCAGAGAATGTCATAAATTAGAGTGAAATGGCCTCAAACAAGCGAATTATCGCGAAACAACACCTGCACGAATCCGACAAAAACTGTGCCCTGCCGACTCTATTTAGCGTTAGAGATGGTTTGAAACAATTGTTACCTAAATCAGAGAATGTCAAAAATTAGAGTGAGATTGCTTCAAATAAGCGAATTATCGCGAAACAACACCTGCTCGAATCCAACAAAAACTGTGCCCTGCCCTCTCTACTGAGGCTAAGAGACGCTTTGAGACCAGTGTTACAAAAATCAGAGAATGTGAGAAATTAGAGTGAAATTGCTTCAAACAAGCGAATTATCGCGAAACAACACCTGCTCGAATCCAACAAAAACTGTACCCTGCCGTCTCTACTGAGCCTCAGAGACGCTTTCAGACAAGTGTTACAAAAATCAGAGAATGTCATAAATTAGAGTGAAATTGCTTCAAACAAGCGAATTATCGCGAAACAACACATGCTCGAATCCGAAAAAAAACTGTGCCCTGCCGACTCTATTTAGCGTTAGAGATGGTTTGAAACAATTGTTACCAAAATCAGAGAATGTCAAAAATTAGAGTGAGATTGCTTCAAATAAGCGAATTATCGCGAAACAACACCTGCTCGAATCCAACAAAAACTGTGCCCTGCCGTCTCTACTGAGCCTCAGAGACGCTTTGAGACCAGTGTTACAAAAATCAGAGAATGTGAGAAATTAGAGTGAAATTGCTTCAAACAAGCGAATTATCGCGAAACAACACCTGCTCGAATCCAACAAAAACTGTACCCTGCCGTCTCTACTGAGCCTCAGAGACGCTTTCAGACAAGTGTTACAAAAATCAGAGAATGTCATAAATTAGAGTGAAATTGCTTCAAACAAGCGAATTATCGCGAAACAACACATACTCGAATCCGAAAAAAACTGTGCCCTGCCGACTCTATTTAGCGTTAGAGATGGTTTTAAACAAGTGTTACAAATATCAGAGAATTTCAAAAATTAGAGTGAAATTGCCTCAAACAAGCGAATTATGGCGAAACAACACCTGCTCGAATCCGACAAAAACTGTGCCCTGCCGACTCTATTTAGCGTTAGAGATGGTTTGAAACAAGTGTTACAAAAACAAGAGAATGTCAAAAATTAGAGTGAAATTGCTTCAAACAAGCGAATTATCGCGAAACAACACCTGCTCGAATCCAACAATAACTGTGCCCTGCCGACTCTATTTAGCGTTAGAGATTGTTTGAAACAATTGTTACCAAAATCAGAGAATGTCAAAAATTAGAGTGAGATTGCTTCAAATAAGCGAATTATCGCGAAACAACACCTGCTCGAATCCAACAAAAACTGTGCCCTGCCGTCTCTACTGAGCTTCAGAGACGCTTTGAGACAAGTGTTCCACAAATCAGAGAATGTCATAAATTAGAGTGAAATGGCTTCAAACAAGCGAATTATCGCGAAACAACACCTGCTCGAATCCGACAAAAACTGTGCCCTGACGACTCTATTTAGTGTTAGAGATGGTTTGAAACAAGTGTTACATAAATCAGAGAATGTCAAAAATTAGAGTGAAATTGCTTCAAACAAGCGAATTATCGCGAAACAACACCTGCTCGAATCCATCAATAACTGTGCCCTGCCGTCTCTACTGAGGCTCAGAGACGCTTTGAGACAAGTGTTACAAAAATCAGAGAATGTCATAAATTAGAGTGAAATTGCTTCAAACAAGCGAATTATCGCGAAACAACACCTGCGCGAATCCAACAATAACTGTGCCCTGCCGTCTCTACTGAGGCTAAGAGACGCTTTGAGACAAGTGTTACAAAAATCAGAGAATGTCATAAATTAGAGTAAAATTGCTTCAAACAAGCGAATTATCCCGAAACAACACCTGCTCGAATCCAACAATATCTGTGCCCTGCCGACTCTACTGAGCCTCAGAGACGCTTTGAGACAAGTGTTACACAAATCAGAGAATGTCATAAATTAGAGTGATATGGCTACAAACAAGCGAATTATCGCGAAACAACACCTGCTCGAATCCGACAAAAACTGTGCCCTGCCGACTCTATTTAGCGTCAGAGATGGTTTGAAACAATTGTTACCAAAATCAGAGAATGTCAAAAATTAGAGCGAGATTGCTTCAAATAAGCGAATTATCGCGAAACAACACCTGCTCGAATCCAACAAAAACTGTGCCCTGCCGTCTCTACTGAGCCTCAGAGACGCTTTGAGACAAGTGTTACAAAATTCAGAGAATGTCATAAATTAGAGTGAAATGGCCTCAAACAAGCGAATTATCGCGAAACAACACCTGCACGAATCCGACAAAAACTGTGCCCTGCCG
This sequence comes from Tenodera sinensis, assembly GCA_030765045.1. Classification (NCBI taxonomy): domain Eukaryota; kingdom Metazoa; phylum Arthropoda; class Insecta; order Mantodea; family Mantidae; genus Tenodera; species Tenodera sinensis. The sequence goes on along the minus strand of CM060970.1, from coordinate 107,780,095 downwards.
ACTCTATTTAGCGTTAGAGATGGTTTGAAACAATTGTTACCTAAATCAGAGAATGTCAAAAATTAGAGTGAGATTGCTTCAAATAAGCGAATTATCGCGAAACAACACCTGCTCGAATCCAACAAAAACTGTGCCCTGCCCTCTCTACTGAGGCTAAGAGACGCTTTGAGACCAGTGTTACAAAAATCAGAGAATGTGAGAAATTAGAGTGAAATTGCTTCAAACAAGCGAATTATCGCGAAACAACACCTGCTCGAATCCAACAAAAACTGTACCCTGCCGTCTCTACTGAGCCTCAGAGACGCTTTCAGACAAGTGTTACAAAAATCAGAGAATGTCATAAATTAGAGTGAAATTGCTTCAAACAAGCGAATTATCGCGAAACAACACATGCTCGAATCCGAAAAAAAACTGTGCCCTGCCGACTCTATTTAGCGTTAGAGATGGTTTGAAACAATTGTTACCAAAATCAGAGAATGTCAAAAATTAGAGTGAGATTGCTTCAAATAAGCGAATTATCGCGAAACAACACCTGCTCGAATCCAACAAAAACTGTGCCCTGCCGTCTCTACTGAGCCTCAGAGACGCTTTGAGACCAGTGTTACAAAAATCAGAGAATGTGAGAAATTAGAGTGAAATTGCTTCAAACAAGCGAATTATCGCGAAACAACACCTGCTCGAATCCAACAAAAACTGTACCCTGCCGTCTCTACTGAGCCTCAGAGACGCTTTCAGACAAGTGTTACAAAAATCAGAGAATGTCATAAATTAGAGTGAAATTGCTTCAAACAAGCGAATTATCGCGAAACAACACATACTCGAATCCGAAAAAAACTGTGCCCTGCCGACTCTATTTAGCGTTAGAGATGGTTTTAAACAAGTGTTACAAATATCAGAGAATGTCAAAAATTAGAGTGAAATTGCCTCAAACAAGCGAATTATGGCGAAACAACACCTGCTCGAATCCGACAAAAACTGTGCCCTGCCGACTCTATTTAGCGTTAGAGATGGTTTGAAACAAGTGTTACAAAAACAAGAGAATGTCAAAAATTAGAGTGAAATTGCTTCAAACAAGCGAATTATCGCGAAACAACACCTGCTCGAATCCAACAATAACTGTGCCCTGCCGACTCTATTTAGCGTTAGAGATTGTTTGAAACAATTGTTACCAAAATCAGAGAATGTCAAAAATTAGAGTGAGATTGCTTCAAATAAGCGAATTATCGCGAAACAACACCTGCTCGAATCCAACAAAAACTGTGCCCTGCCGTCTCTACTGAGCCTCAGAGACGCTTTGAGACAAGTGTTACACAAATCAGAGAATGTCATAAATTAGAGTGAAATGGCTTCAAACAAGCGAATTATCGCGAAACAACACCTGCTCGAATCCGACAAAAACTGTGCCCTGACGACTCTATTTAGTGTTAGAGATGGTTTGAAACAAGTGTTACATAAATCAGAGAATGTCAAAAATTAGAGTGAAATTGCTTCAAACAAGCGAATTATCGCGAAACAACACCTGCTCGAATCCATCAATAACTGTGCCCTGCCGTCTCTACTGAGGCTCAGAGACGCTTTGAGACAAGTGTTACAAAAATCAGAGAATGTCATAAATTAGAGTGAAATTGCTTCAAACAAGCGAATTATCGCGAAACAACACCTGCGCGAATCCAACAATAACTGTGCCCTGCCGTCTCTACTGAGGCTAAGAGACGCTTTGAGACAAGTGTTACAAAAATCAGAGAATGTCATAAATTAGAGTAAAATTGCTTCAAACAAGCGAATTATCCCGAAACAACACCTGCTCGAATCCAACAATATCTGTGCCCTGCCGACTCTACTGAGCCTCAGAGACGCTTTGAGACAAGTGTTACACAAATCAGAGAATGTCATAAATTAGAGTGATATGGCTACAAACAAGCGAATTATCGCGAAACAACACCTGCTCGAATCCGACAAAAACTGTGCCCTGCCGACTCTATTTAGCGTCAGAGATGGTTTGAAACAATTGTTACCAAAATCAGAGAATGTCAAAAATTAGAGTGAGATTGCTTCAAATAAGCGAATTATCGCGAAACAACACCTGCTCGAATCCAACAAAAACTGTGCCCTGCCGTCTCTACTGAGCCTCAGAGACGCTTTGAGACAAGTGTTACAAAATTCAGAGAATGTCATAAATTAGAGTGAAATGGCTTCAAACAAGCGAATTATCGCGAAACAACACCTGCACGAATCGGACAAAAACTGTGCCCTTCCGACTCTATTTAGCGTTAGAGATGGTTTGAAACAATTGTTACCAAAATCAGAGAATGTCAAAAATTAGAGTGAGATTGCTTCAAATAAGCGAATTATCGCGAAACAACACCTGCTCGAATCCAACAAAAACTGTGCCCTGCCCTCTCTACTGAGGCTAAGAGACGCTTTGAGACCAGTGTTACAAAAATCAGAGAATGTGAGAAATTAGAGTTAAATTGCTTCAAACAAGCGAATTATCGCGAAACAACACCTGCTCGAATCCAACAAAAACTGTACCCTGCCGTCTCTACTGAGCCTCAGAGACGCTTTCAGACAAGTGTTACAAAAATCAGAGAATGTCAAAAATTAGAGTGAAATTGCTTCAAACAAGCGAATTATCGCGAAACAACACATGCTCGAATCCGAAAAAAAACTGTGCCCTGCCGACTCTATTTAGCGTTAGAGATGGTTTGAAACAAGTGTTACAAATATCAGAGAATGTCAAAAATTAGGGTGAAATTGCTTCAAACAAGCGAATTATCGCGAAACAGCGCCTGCTCGAATCCAACAATAACTGTGCCCTGCCGTCTCTACTGAGCTTCAGAGACGCTTTGAGACAAGTGTTACACAAATCAGAGAATGTCATAAATTAGAGTGAAATGGCTTCAAACAAGCGAATTATCGCGAAAAAACACCTGCTCGAATCCGAGAAAAACTGTGCCCTGCCGACTCTATTTAGCGTTAGAGATGGTTTGAAACAAGTGTTACAAAAATCAGTGAATGTCAAAAATTAGAGTGAAATTGCTTCAAACAAGCGAATCCAACAATAACTGTGCCCTGCCGACTCTATTTAGCGTTAGAGATGGTTTGAAACAATTGTTACCAAAATCAGAGAATGTCAAAAATTAGAGTGAGATTGCTTCAAATAAGCCAATTATCGCGAAACAACACCTGCTCGAATCCAACAAAAACTGTGCCCTTCCGTCTCTACTGAGGCTCAGAGACGCTTTGAGACAAGTGTTACAAAAATCAGAGAATGTCATAAATTAGAGTGAAATGGCTTCAAACAAGCGAATTATCTCGAAACAACACCTGCTCGAATGCGACAAAAACTGTGCCCTGCCGACTCTATTTAGCGTTAGAGATGGTTTGAAACAATTGTTACCAAAATCAGAGAATGTCAAAAATTAGAGTGAGATTGCTTCAAATAAGCGAATTATCGCGAAACAACACCTGCTCGAATCCAACAAAAACTGTGCCTTGCCGTCTCTACTGAGCCTCAGAGACGCTTTGAGACCAGTGTTACAAAAATCAGAGAATGTGAGAAATTAGAGTGAAATTGCTTCAAACAAGCGAATTATCGCGAAACAACACATGCTCGAATCCGAAAAAAACTGTGCCCTGCCGACTCTATTTAGCGTTAGAGATGGTTTGAAACAAGTGTTACAAATATCAGAGAATGTCAAAAATTAGAGTGAAATTGCCTCAAACAAGCGAATTATCGCGAAACAACACCTGCTCGAATCCGACAAAAACTGTGCCCTGCCGACTCTATTTAGCGTTAGAGATGGTTTGAAACAAGTGTTACAAAAATCAGAGAATGTCAAAAATTAGAGTGAAATTGCTTCAAACAAGCGAATTATTGCGAAACAACACCTGCTCGAATCCAACAATAACTGTGCCCTACCGTCTCTACTGAGGCTCAGAGACGCTTTGAGACAAGTGTTACAAAAATCAGAGAATGTCATAAATTAGAGTGAAATTGCTTCAAACAAGCGAATTATCGCGAAACAACACCTGCTCGAATCCAACAATAACTGTGCCCTGCCGTCTCTACTGAGCCTCAGAGACGCTTTGAGACAAGTGTTACAAAAATCAGAGAATGTCATAAATTAGAGTGAAATTGCTTCAAACAAGCGAATTATCGCGAAACAACACATGCTCGAATCCGAAAAAAAACTGTGCCCTGCCGACTCTATTTAGCGTTAGAGATGGTTTGAAACAAGTGTTACAAAAATCAGTGAATGTCAAAAATTAGAGTGAAATTGCTTCAAACAAGCGAATTATCGCGAAACAACACCTGCTCGAATCCAACAATAACTGTGCCCTGCCGACTCTATTTAGCGTTAGAGATGGTTTGAAACAATTGTTACCAAAATCAGAGAATGTCAAAAATTAGAGTGAGATTGCTTCAAATAAGCCAATTATCGCGAAACAACACCTGCTCGAATCCAACAAAAACTGTGCCCTTCCGTCTCTACTGAGGCTCAGAGACGCTTTGAGACAAGTGTTACAAAAATCAGAGAATGTCATAAATTAGAGTGAAATGGCTTCAAACAAGCGAATTATCTCGAAACAACACCTGCTCGAATCCGACAAAAACTGTGCCCTGCCGACTCTATTTAGCGTTAGAGATGGTTTGAAACAATTGTTACCAAAATCAGAGAATGTCAAAAATTAGAGTGAGATTGCTTCAAATAAGCGAATTATCGCGAAACAACACCTGCTCGAATCCAACAAAAACTGTGCCCTGCATTCTCTACTGAGCCTCAGAGACGCTTTGAGACCAGTGTTACAAAAATCAGAGAATGTGAGAAATTAGAGTGAAATTGCTTCAAACAAGCGAATTATCGCGAAACAACACCTGCTCGAATCCAACAAAAACTGTACCCTGCCGTCTCTACTGAGCCTCAGAGACGCTTTCAGACAAGTGTTACAAAAATCAGAGAATGTCATAAATTAGAGTGAAATTGCTTCAAACAAGCGAATTATCGCGAAACAACACCTGCTCGAATCCAACAATAACTGTGCCCTGCCGTCTCTACTGAGCCTCAGAGACGCTTTGAGACAAGTGTTACAAAAATCAGAGAATGTCATAAATTAGAGTGAAATTGCTTCAAACAAGCGAATTATCGCGAAACAACACCTGCTCGAATCCAACAATAACTGTGACCTGCCGTCTCTACTGAGCCTCAGAGACGCTTTGAGACAAGTGTTACACAAATCAGAGAATGTCATAGATTAGAGTGAAATGGCTTCAAACAAGCGAATTATCGCGAAACAACACCTGCTCGAATCCGACAAAAACTATGCCCTGCCGACTCTATTTAGTGTTAGAGATGGTTTGAAACAATTGTTACCAAAATCAGAGAATGTCAAAAATTAGAGTGAGATTGCTTTAAACAAGCGAATTATTGCGAAACAACACCTGCTCGAATCCAACAAAAACTGTGCCCTGCCGTCTCTACTGAGCCTCAGAGACGCTTTGAGACCAGTGTTACAAAAATCAGTGAATGTCAAAAATTAGAGTGAAATTGCTTCAAACAACCGAATTATCGCGAAACAACACCTGCTCGAATCCAACAATAACTGTGCCCTGCCGACTCTATTTAGCGTTAGAGATGGTTTGAAACAATTGTTACCAAAATCAGAGAATGTCAAAAATTAGAGTGAGATTGCTTCAAATAAGCGAATTATCGCGAAACAACACCTGCTCGAATCCAACAAAAACTGTGCCCTGCCGGTTCTACTGAGCCTCAGAGACGCTTTGAGACAAGTGTTACAAAATTCAGAGAATGTCATAAATTAGAGTGAAATGGCTTCAAACAAGCGAATTATCGCGAAACAACACCTGCACGAATCCGACAAAAACTGTGACCTGCCGACTCTATTTAGCGTTAGAGATGGTTTGAAACAATTGTTACCAAAATCAGAGAATGTCAAAAATTAGAGTGAGATTGCTTCAAATAAGCGAATTATCGCGAAACAACACCTGCTCGAATCCAACAAAAACTGTGCCCTGCCCTCTCTACTGAGCCTCAGAGACGCTTTGAGACCAGTGTTACAAAAATCAGAGAATGTGAGAAATTAGAGTGAAATTGCTTCAAACAAGCGAATTATCGCGAAACAACGCCTGCTCGAATCCAACAATAACTGTGCCCTGCCGTCTCTACTGAGCTTCAGAGACGCTTTGAGACAAGTGTTACACAAATCAGAGAATGTCATAAATTAGAGTGAAATGGCTTCAAACAAGCGAATTATCGCGAAAAAACACCCGCTCGAATCCGAGAAAAACTGTGCCCTGCCGACTCTATTTAGCGTTAGAGATGGTTTGAAACAAGTGTTACAAATATCAGAGAATGTCAAAAATTAGAGTGAAATTGCTTCAAACAAGCGAATTATCGCGAAACAATGCCTGCTCGAATCCAACAATAACTGTGCCCTGCCGTCTCTACTGAGCTTCAGAGACGCTTTGAGACAAGTGTTACACAAATCAGAGAATGTCATAAATTAGAGTGAAATGGCTTCAAACAAGCGAATTATCGCGAAAAAACACCCGCTCGAATCCGAGAAAAACTGTGCCCTGCCGACTCTATTTAGCGTTAGAGATGGTTTGAAACAAGTGTTACAAAAATCAGTGAATGTCAAAAATTAGAGTGAAGTGGCTTCAAACAAGCGAATTATCTCGAAACAACACCTGCTCGAATCCGACAAAAACTGTGCCCTGCCGACTCTATTTAGCGTTAGAGATGGTTTGAAACAATTGTTACCAAAATCAGAGAATGTCAAAAATTAGAGTGAGATTGCTTCAAATAAGCGAATTATCGCGAAACAACACCTGCTCGAATCCAACAAAAACTGTGCCCTGCATTCTCTACTGAGCCTCAGAGACGCTTTGAGACCAGTGTTACAAAAATCAGAGAATGTGAGAAATTAGAGTGAAATTGCTTCAAACAAGCGAATTATCGCGAAACAACACCTGCTCGAATCCAACAAAAACTGTACCCTGCCGTCTCTACTGAGCCTCAGAGACGCTTTCAGACAAGTGTTACAAAAATCAGAGAATGTCATAAATTAGAGTGAAATTGCTTCAAACAAGCGAATTATCGCGAAACAACACATGCTCGAATCCGAAAAAAACTGTGCCCTGCCGACTCTATTTAGCGTTAGAGATGGTTTGAAACAAGTGTTACAAATATCAGAGAATGTCAAAAATTAGAGTGAAATTGCTTCAAATAAGCGAATTATCGCGAAACAACACCTGCTCGAATCCGACAAAAACTGTGCCCTGCCGACTCTATTTAGCGTTAGAGATGGTTTGAAACAAGTGTTACAAAAATCAGTGAATGTCAAAAATTAGAGTGAAATTGCTTCAAACAAGCGAATTATCGCGAAACAACACCTGCTCGAATCCAACAATAACTGTGCCCTGCCGACTCTATTTAGCGTTAGAGATGGTTTGAAACAATTGTTACCAAAATCAGAGAATGTCAAAAATTAGAGTGAGATTGCTTCAAATAAGCCAATTATCGCGAAACAACACCTGCTCGAATCCAACAAAAACTGTGCCCTTCCGTCTCTACTGAGGCTCAGAGACGCTTTGAGACAAGTGTTACAAAAATCAGAGAATGTCATAAATTAGAGTGAAATGGCTTCAAACAAGCGAATTATCTCGAAACAACACCTGCTCGAATGCGACAAAAACTGTGCCCTGCCGACTCTATTTAGCGTTAGAGATGGTTTGAAACAATTGTTACCAAAATCAGAGAATGTCAAAAATTAGAGTGAGATTGCTTCAAATAAGCGAATTATCGCGAAACAACACCTGCTCGAATCCATCAATAACTGTGCCCTGCCGTCTCTACTGAGGCTCAGAGACGCTTTGAGACAAGTGTTACAAAAATCAGAGAATGTCATAAATTAGAGTGAAATTGCTTCAAACAAGCGAATTATCGCGAAACAACACCTGCGCGAATCCAACAATAACTGTGCCCTGCCGTCTCTACTGAGGCTAAGAGACGCTTAGAGACAAGTGTTACAAAAATCAGAGAATGTCATAAATTAGAGTAAAATTGCTTCAAACAAGCGAATTATCGCGAAACAACACCTGCTCGAATCCAACAATATCTGTGCCCTGCCGACTCTACTGAGCCTCAGAGACGCTTTGAGACAAGTGTTACACAAATCAGAGAATGTCATAAATTAGAGTGATATGGCTACAAACAAGCGAATTATCGCGAAACAACACCTGCTCGAATCCGACAAAAACTGTGCCCTGCCGACTCTATTTAGCGTCAGAGATGGTTTGAAACAATTGTTACCAAAATCAGAGAATGTCAAAAATTAGAGTGAGATTGCTTCAAATAAGCGAATTATCGCGAAACAACACCTGCTCGAATCCAACAAAAACTGTGCCCTGCCGTCTCTACTGAGCCTCAGAGACGCTTTGAGACAAGTGTTACAAAATTCAGAGAATGTCATAAATTAGAGTGAAATGGCTTCAAACAAGCGAATTATCGCGAAACAACACCTGCACGAATCGGACAAAAACTGTGCCCTGCCGACTCTATTTAGCGTTAGAGATGGTTTGAAACAATTGTTACCAAAATCAGAGAATGTCAAAAATTAGAGTGAGATTGCTTCAAATAAGCGAATTATCGCGAAACAACACCTGCTCGAATCCAACAAAAACTGTGCCCTGCCCTCTCTACTGAGCCTCAGAGACGCTTTGAGACCAGTGTTACAAAAATCAGTGAATGTCAAAAATTAGAGTGAAATTGCTTCAAACAACCGAATTATCGCGAAACAACACCTGCTCGAATCCAACAATAACTGTGCCCTGGCGACTCTATTTAGCGTTAGAGATGGTTTGAAACAATTGTTACCAAAATCAGAGAATGTCAAAAATTAGAGTGAGATTGCTTCAAATAAGCGAATTATCGCGAAACAACACCTGCTCGAATCCAACAAAAACTGTGCCCTGCCGTCTCTACTGAGCCTCAGAGACGCTTTGAGACAAGTGTTACAAAATTCAGAGAATGTCATAAATTAGAGTGAAATGGCTTCAAACAAGCGAATTATCGCGAAACAACACCTGCACGAATCCGACAAAAACTGTGACCTGCCGACTCTATTTAGCGTTAGAGATGGTTTGAAACAATTGTTACCAAAATCAGAGAATGTCAAAAATTAGAGTGAGATTGCTTCAAATAAGCGAATTATCGCGAAACAACACCTGCTCGAATCCAACAAAAACTGTGCCCTGCCCTCTCTACTGAGCCTCAGAGACGCTTTGAGACCAGTGTTACAAAAATCAGAGAATGTGAGAAATTAGAGTGAAATTGCTTCAAACAAGCGAATTATCGCGAAACAACGCCTGCTCGAATCCAACAATAACTGTGCCCTGCCGTCTCTACTGAGCTTCAGAGACGCTTTGAGACAAGTGTTACACAAATCAGAGAATGTCATAAATTAGAGTGAAATGGCTTCAAACAAGCGAATTATCGCGAAAAAACACCCGCTCGAATCCGAGAAAAACTGTGCCCTGCCGACTCTATTTAGCGTTAGAGATGGTTTGAAACAAGTGTTACAAATATCAGAGAATGTCAAAAATTAGAGTGAAATTGCTTCAAACAAGCGAATTATCGCGAAACAATGCCTGCTCGAATCCAACAATAACTGTGCCCTGCCGTCTCTACTGAGCTTCAGAGACGCTTTGAGACAAGTGTTACACAAATCAGAGAATGTCATAAATTAGAGTGAAATGGCTTCAAACAAGCGAATTATCGCGAAAAAACACCCGCTCGAATCCGAGAAAAACTGTGCCCTGCCGACTCTATTTAGCGTTAGAGATGGTTTGAAACAAGTGTTACAAAAATCAGTGAATGTCAAAAATTAGAGTGAAGTGGCTTCAAACAAGCGAATTATCTCGAAACAACACCTGCTCGAATCCGACAAAAACTGTGCCCTGCCGACTCTATTTAGCGTTAGAGATGGTTTGAAACAATTGTTACCAAAATCAGAGAATGTCAAAAATTAGAGTGAGATTGCTTCAAATAAGCGAATTATCGCGAAACAACACCTGCTCGAATCCAACAAAAACTGTGCCCTGCATTCTCTACTGAGCCTCAGAGACGCTTTGAGACCAGTGTTACAAAAATCAGAGAATGTGAGAAATTAGAGTGAAATTGCTTCAAACAAGCGAATTATCGCGAAACAACACCTGCTCGAATCCAACAAAAACTGTACCCTGCCGTCTCTACTGAGCCTCAGAGACGCTTTCAGACAAGTGTTACAAAAATCAGAGAATGTCATAAATTAGAGTGAAATTGCTTCAAACAAGCGAATTATCGCGAAACAACACATGCTCGAATCCGAAAAAAACTGTGCCCTGCCGACTCTATTTAGCGTTAGAGATGGTTTGAAACAAGTGTTACAAATATCAGAGAATGTCAAAAATTAGAGTGAAATTGCTTCAAATAAGCGAATTATCGCGAAACAACACCTGCTCGAATCCGACAAAAACTGTGCCCTGCCGACTCTATTTAGCGTTAGAGATGGTTTGAAACAAGTGTTACAAAAATCAGTGAATGTCAAAAATTAGAGTGAAATTGCTTCAAACAAGCGAATTATCGCGAAACAACACCTGCTCGAATCCAACAATAACTGTGCCCTGCCGACTCTATTTAGCGTTAGAGATGGTTTGAAACAATTGTTACCAAAATCAGAGAATGTCAAAAATTAGAGTGAGATTGCTTCAAATAAGCCAATTATCGCGAAACAACACCTGCTCGAATCCAACAAAAACTGTGCCCTTCCGTCTCTACTGAGGCTCAGAGACGCTTTGAGACAAGTGTTACAAAAATCAGAGAATGTCATAAATTAGAGTGAAATGGCTTCAAACAAGCGAATTATCTCGAAACAACACCTGCTCGAATGCGACAAAAACTGTGCCCTGCCGACTCTATTTAGCGTTAGAGATGGTTTGAAACAATTGTTACCAAAATCAGAGAATGTCAAAAATTAGAGTGAGATTGCTTCAAATAAGCGAATTATCGCGAAACAACACCTGCTCGAATCCATCAATAACTGTGCCCTGCCGTCTCTACTGAGGCTCAGAGACGCTTTGAGACAAGTGTTACAAAAATCAGAGAATGTCATAAATTAGAGTGAAATTGCTTCAAACAAGCGAATTATCGCGAAACAACACCTGCGCGAATCCAACAATAACTGTGCCCTGCCGTCTCTACTGAGGCTAAGAGACGCTTAGAGACAAGTGTTACAAAAATCAGAGAATGTCATAAATTAGAGTAAAATTGCTTCAAACAAGCGAATTATCGCGAAACAACACCTGCTCGAATCCAACAATATCTGTGCCCTGCCGACTCTACTGAGCCTCAGAGACGCTTTGAGACAAGTGTTACACAAATCAGAGAATGTCATAAATTAGAGTGATATGGCTACAAACAAGCGAATTATCGCGAAACAACACCTGCTCGAATCCGACAAAAACTGTGCCCTGCCGACTCTATTTAGCGTCAGAGATGGTTTGAAACAATTGTTACCAAAATCAGAGAATGTCAAAAATTAGAGTGAGATTGCTTCAAATAAGCGAATTATCGCGAAACAACACCTGCTCGAATCCAACAAAAACTGTGCCCTGCCGTCTCTACTGAGCCTCAGAGACGCTTTGAGACAAGTGTTACAAAATTCAGAGAATGTCATAAATTAGAGTGAAATGGCTTCAAACAAGCGAATTATCGCGAAACAACACCTGCACGAATCGGACAAAAACTGTGCCCTGCCGACTCTATTTAGCGTTAGAGATGGTTTGAAACAATTGTTACCAAAATCAGAGAATGTCAAAAATTAGAGTGAGATTGCTTCAAATAAGCGAATTATCGCGAAACAACACCTGCTCGAATCCAACAAAAACTGTGCCCTGCCCTCTCTACTGAGCCTCAGAGACGCTTTGAGACCAGTGTTACAAAAATCAGTGAATGTCAAAAATTAGAGTGAAATTGCTTCAAACAACCGAATTATCGCGAAACAACACCTGCTCGAATCCAACAATAACTGTGCCCTGGCGACTCTATTTAGCGTTAGAGATGGTTTGAAACAATTGTTACCAAAATCAGAGAATGTCAAAAATTAGAGTGAGATTGCTTCAAATAAGCGAATTATCGCGAAACAACACCTGCTCGAATCCAACAAAAACTGTGCCCTGCCGTCTCTACTGAGCCTCAGAGACGCTTTGAGACAAGTGTTACAAAATTCAGAGAATGTCATAAATTAGAGTGAAATGGCTTCAAACAAGCGAATTATCGCGAAACAACACCTGCACGAATCCGACAAAAACTGTGCCCTGCCGACTCTATTTAGCCTTAGAGATGGTTTGAAACAATTGTTACCAAAATCAGAGAATGTCAAAAATTAGAGTGAGATTGCTTCAAATAAGCGAATTATCGCGAAACAACACCTGCTCGAATCCAACAAAAACTGTGCCCTGCCCTCTCTACTGAGGCTAAGAGGCGCTTTGAGACCAGTGTTACAAAAATCAGAGAATGTGAGAAATTAGAGTGAAATTGCTTCAAACAAGCGAATTATCGCGAAACAACACCTGCTCGAATCCAACAAAAACTGTACCCTGCCGTCTCTACTGAGCCTCAGAGACGCTTTCAGACAAGTGTTACAAAAATCAGAGAATGTCATAAATTAGAGTGAAATTGCTTCAAACAAGCGAATTATCGCGAAACAACACATGCTCGAATCCGAAAAAAAACTGTGCCCTGCCGACTCTATTTAGCGTTAGAGATGGTTTGAAACAAGTGTTACAAATATCAGAGAATGTCAAAAATTAGAGTGAAATTGCTTCAAACAAGCGAATTATCGCGAAACAGCGCCTGCTCGAATCCAACAATAACTGTGCCCTGCCGTCTCTACTGAGCTTCAGAGACGCTTTGAGACAAGTGTTACACAAATCAGAGAATGTCAAAAATTAGAGTGAGATTGCTTCAAATAAGCCAATTATCGCGAAACAACACCTGCTCGAATCCAACAAAAACTGTGCCCTTCCGTCTCTACTGAGGCTCAGAGACGCTTTGAGACAAGTGTTACAAAAATCAGAGAATGTCATAAATTAGAGTGAAATGGCTTCAAACAAGCGAATTATCTCGAAACAACACCTGCTCGAATGCGACAAAAACTGTGCCCTGCCGACTCTATTTAGCGTTAGAGATGGTTTGAAACAATTGTTACCAAATTCAGAGAATGTCAAAAATTAGAGTGAGATTGCTTCAAATAAGCGAATTATCGCGAAACAACACCTGCTCGAATCCAACAAAAACTGTGCCCTGCCGTCTCTACTGAGCCTCAGAGACGCTTTGAGACCAGTGTTACAAAAATCAGAGAATGTGAGAAATTAGAGTGAAATTGCTTCAAACAAGCGAATTATCGCGAAACAACACCTGCTCGAATCCAACAAAAACTGTACCCTGCCGTCTCTACTGAGCCTCAGAGACGCTTTCAGACAAGTGTTACAAAAATCAGAGAATGTCATAAATTAGAGTGAAATTGCTTCAAACAAGCGAATTATCGCGAAACAACACATGCTCGAATCCGAAAAAAACTGTGCCCTGCCGACTCTATTTAGCGTTAGAGATGGTTTGAAACAAGTGTTACAAATATCAGAGAATGTCAAAAATTAGAGTGAAATTGCCTCAAACAAGCGAATTATCGCGAAACAACACCTGCTCGAATCCGACAAAAACTGTGCCCTGCCGACTCTATTTAGCGTTAGAGATGGTTTGAAACAAGTGTTACAAAAATCAGAGAATTTCAAAAATTAGAGTGAAATTGCTTCAAACAAGCGAATTATTGCGAAACAACACCTGCTCGAATCCAACAATAACTGTGCCCTACCGTCTCTACTGAGGCTCAGAGACGCTTTGAGACAAGTGTTACAAAAATCAGAGAATGTCATAAATTAGAGTGAAATTGCTTCAAACAAGCGAATTATCGCGAAACAACACCTGCTCGAATCCAACAATAACTGTGCCCTGCCGTCTCTACTGAGCCTCAGAGACGCTTTGAGACAAGTGTTACAAAAATCAGAGAATGTCATAAATTAGAGTGAAATTGCTTCAAACAAGCGAATTATCGCGAAACAACACATGCTCGAATCCGAAAAAAACTGTGCCCTGCCGACTCTATTTAGCGTTAGAGATGGTTTGAAACAAGTGTTACAAAAATCAGAGAATGTCAAAAATTAGAGTGGAATTGCTTCAAACAAGCGAATTATCGCGAAACAACACCTGCTCGAATCCGACAAAAACTATGCCCTGCCGACTCTATTTAGTGTTAGAGATGGTTTGAAACAATTGTTACCAAAATCAGAGAATGTCAAAAATTAGAGTGAGATTGCTTCAAACAAGCGAATTATTGCGAAACAACACCTGCTCGAATCCAACAATAACTGTGCCCTACCGTCTCTACTGAGGCCCAGAGACGCTTTGAGACAAGTGTTACAAAATTCAGAGAATGTCATAAATTAGAGTGAAATGGCTTCAAACAAGCGAATTATCGCGAAACAACACCTGCACGAATCCGACAAAAACTGTGCCCTGCCGACTCTATTTAGCGTTAGAGATGGTTTGAAACAATTGTTACCAAAATCAGAGAATGTCAAAAATTAGAGTGAGATTGCTTCAAATAAGCGAATTATCGCGAAACAACACCTGCTCGAATCCAACAAAAACTGTGCCCTGCCCTCTCTACTGAGCCTCAGAGACGCTTTGAGACCAGTGTTACAAAAATCAGAGAATGTGAGAAATTAGAGTGAAATTGCTTCAAACAAGCGAATTATCGCGAAACAACACATGCTCGAATCCGAAAAAAAACTGTGCCCTGCCGACTCTATTTAGCGTTAGAGATGGTTTGAAACAAGTGTTACAAATATCAGAGAATGTCAAAAATTAGAGTGAAATTGCTTCAAACAAGCGAATTATCGCGAAACAACGCCTGCTCGAATCCAACAATTACTGTGCCCTGCCGTCTCTACTGAGCTTCAGAGACGCTTTGAGACAAGTGTTACACAAATCAGAGAATGTCATAAATTAGAGTGAAATGGCTTCAAACAAGCGAATTATCGCGAAAAAACACCCGCTCGAATCCGAGAAAAACTGTGCCCTGCCGACTCTATTTAGCGTTAGAGATGGTTTGAAACAAGTGTTACAAAAATCAGTGAATGTCAAAAATTAGAGTGAAATTGCTTCAAACAAGCGAATTATCGCGAAACAACACCTGCTCGAATCCAACAATAACTGTGCCCTGCCGACTCTATTTAGCGTTAGAGATGGTTTGAAACAATTGTTACCAAAATCAGAGAATGTCAAAAATTAGAGTGAGATTGCTTCAAATAAGCCAATTATCGCGAAACAACACCTGCTCGAATCCAACAAAAACTGTGCCCTTCCGTCTCTACTGAGGCTCAGAGACGCTTTGAGACAAGTGTTACAAAAATCAGAGAATGTCATAAATTAGAGTGAAATGGCTTCAAACAAGCGAATTATCTCGAAACAACACCTGCTCGAATCCGACAAAAACTGTGCCCTGCCGACTCTATTTAGCGTTAGAGATGGTTTGAAACAATTGTTACCAAAATCAGAGAATGTCAAAAATTAGAGTGAGATTGCTTCAAATAAGCGAATTATCGCGAAACAACACCTGCTCGAATCCAACAAAAACTGTGCCCTGCATTCTCTACTGAGCCTCAGAGACGCTTTGAGACCAGTGTTACAAAAATCAGAGAATGTGAGAAATTAGAGTGAAATTGCTTCAAACAAGCGAATTATCGCGAAACAACACCTGCTCGAATCCAACAAAAACTGTACCCTGCCGTCTCTACTGAGCCTCAGAGACGCTTTCAGACAAGTGTTACAAAAATCAGAGAATGTCATAAATTAGAGTGAAATTGCTTCAAACAAGCGAATTATCGCGAAACAACACCTGCTCGAATCCAACAATAACTGTGCCCTGCCGTCTCTACTGAGCCTCAGAGACGCTTTGAGACAAGTGTTACAAAAATCAGAGAATGTCATAAATTAGAGTGAAATTGCTTCAAACAAGCGAATTATCGCGAAACAACACCTGCTCGAATCCAACAATAACTGTGCCCTGCCGTCTCTACTGAGCCTCAGAGACGCTTTGAGACAAGTGTTACACAAATCAGAGAATGTCATAGATTAGAGTGAAATGGCTTCAAACAAGCGAATTATCGCGAAACAACACCTGCTCGAATCCGACAAAAACTATGCCCTGCCGACTCTATTTAGTGTTAGAGATGGTTTGAAACAATTGTTACCAAAATCAGAGAATGTCAAAAATTAGAGTGAGATTGCTTTAAACAAGCGAATTATTGCGAAACAACACCTGCTCGAATCCAACAATAACTGTGCCCTACCGTCTCTACTGAGGCTCAGAGACGCTTTGAGACAAGTGTTACTAAAATCAGAGAATGTCATAAATTAGAGTGAAATTGCTTCAAACAAGCGAATTATCTCGAAACAACACCTGCTCGAATCCGAGAAAAACTGTGCCCTGCCTACTCTATTTAGCGTTAGATATGGTTTGAAACAATTGTTACCAAAATCAGAGAATGTCAAAAATTAGAGTGAGATTGCTTCAAATAAGCGAATTATCGCGAAACAACACCTGCTCGAATCCAACAAAAACTGTGCCCTGCCGTCTCTACTGAGCCTCAGAGACGCTTTGAGACCAGTGTTACAAAAATCAGTGAATGTCAAAAATTAGAGTGAAATTGCTTCAAACAACCGAATTATCGCGAAACAACACCTGCTCGAATCCAACAATAACTGTGCCCTGCCGACTCTATTTAGCGTTAGAGATGGTTTGAAACAATTGTTACCAAAATCAGAGAATGTCAAAAATTAGAGTGAGATTGCTTCAAATAAGCGAATTATCGCGAAACAACACCTGCTCGAATCCAACAAAAACTGTGCCCTGCCGGTTCTACTGAGCCTCAGAGACGCTTTGAGACAAGTGTTACAAAATTCAGAGAATGTCATAAATTAGAGTGAAATGGCTTCAAACAAGCGAATTATCGCGAAACAACACCTTACGAATCCGACAAAAACTGTGCCCTGCCGACTCTATTTAGCGTTAGAGATGGTTTGAAACAATTGTTACCAAAATCAGAGAATGTCAAAAATTAGAGTGAGATTGCTTCAAATAAGCGAATTATCGCGAAACAACACCTGCTCGAATCCAACAAAAACTGTGCCCTGCCCTCTCTACTGAGCCTCAGAGACGCTTTGAGACCAGTGTTACAAAAATCAGAGAATGTGAGAAATTAGAGTGAAATTGCTTCAAACAAGCGAATTATCGCGAAACAACGCCTGCTCGAATCCAACAATAACTGTGCCCTGCCGTCTCTACTGAGCTTCAGAGACGCTTTGAGACAAGTGTTACACAAATCAGAGAATGTCATAAATTAGAGTGAAATGGCTTCAAACAAGCGAATTATCGCGAAAAAACACCCGCTCGAATCCGACAAAAACTGTGCCCTGCCGACTCTATTTAGCGTTAGAGATGGTTTGAAACAAGTGTTACAAATATCAGAGAATGTCAAAAATTAGAGTGAAATTGCTTCAAACAAGCGAATTATCGCGAAACAATGCCTGCTCGAATCCAACAATAACTGTGCCCTGCCGTCTCTACTGAGCTTCAGAGACGCTTTGAGACAAGTGTTACACAAATCAGAGAATGTCATAAATTAGAGTGAAATGGCTTCAAACAAGCGAATTATCGCGAAAAAACACCCGCTCGAATCCGAGAAAAACTGTGCCCTGCCGACTCTATTTAGCGTTAGAGATGGTTTGAAACAAGTGTTACAAAAATCAGTGAATGTCAAAAATTAGAGTGAAATGGCTTCAAACAAGCGAATTATCTCGAAACAACACCTGCTCGAATCCGACAAAAACTGTGCCCTGCCGACTCTATTTAGCGTTAGAGATGGTTTGAAACAATTGTTACCAAAATCAGAGAATGTCAAAAATTAGAGTGAGATTGCTTCAAATAAGCGAATTATCGCGAAACAACACCTGCTCGAATCCAACAAAAACTGTGCCCTGCATTCTCTACTGAGCCTCAGAGACGCTTTGAGACCAGTGTTACAAAAATCAGAGAATGTGAGAAATTAGAGTGAAATTGCTTCAAACAAGCGAATTATCGCGAAACAACACCTGCTCGAATCCAACAAAAACTGTACCCTGCCGTCTCTACTGAGCCTCAGAGACGCTTTCAGACAAGTGTTACAAAAATCAGAGAATGTCATAAATTAGAGTGAAATTGCTTCAAACAAGCGAATTATCGCGAAACAACACATGCTCGAATCCGAAAAAAACTGTGCCCTGCCGACTCTATTTAGCGTTAGAGATGGTTTGAAACAAGTGTTACAAATATCAGAGAATGTCAAAAATTAGAGTGAAATTGCTTCAAATAAGCGAATTATCGCGAAACAACACCTGCTCGAATCCGACAAAAACTGTGCCCTGCCGACTCTATTTAGCGTTAGAGATGGTTTGAAACAAGTGTTACAAAAATCAGTGAATGTCAAAAATTAGAGTGAAATTGCTTCAAACAAGCGAATTATCGCGAAACAACACCTGCTCGAATCCAACAATAACTGTGCCCTGCCGACTCTATTTAGCGTTAGAGATGGTTTGAAACAATTGTTACCAAAATCAGAGAATGTCAAAAATTAGAGTGAGATTGCTTCAAATAAGCCAATTATCGCGAAACAACACCTGCTCGAATCCAACAAAAACTGTGCCCTTCCGTCTCTACTGAGGCTCAGAGACGCTTTGAGACAAGTGTTACAAAAATCAGAGAATGTCATAAATTAGAGTGAAATGGCTTCAAACAAGCGAATTATCTCGAAACAACACCTGCTCGAATGCGACAAAAACTGTGCCCTGCCGACTCTATTTAGCGTTAGAGATGGTTTGAAACAATTGTTACCAAAATCAGAGAATGTCAAAAATTAGAGTGAGATTGCTTCAAATAAGCGAATTATCGCGAAACAACACCTGCTCGAATCCAACAATATCTGTGCCCTGCCGTCTCTACTGAGCCTCAGAGACGCTTTGAGACCAGTGTTACAAAAATCAGAGAATGTGAGAAATTAGAGTGAAATTGCTTCAAACAAACGAATTATCGCGAAACAACACCTGCTCGAATCCAACAAAAACTGTACCCTGCCGTCTCTACTGAGCCTCAGAGACGCTTTCAGACAAGTGTTACAAAAATCAGAGAATGTCATAAATTAGAGTGAAATTGCTTCAAACAAGCGAATTATCGCGAAACAACACATACTCGAATCCGAAAAAAACTGTGCCCTGCCGACTCTATTTAGCGTTAGAGATGGTTTTAAACAATTGTTACCAAAATCAGAGAATGTCAAAAATTAGAGTGAGATTGCTTCAAATAAGCCAATTATCGCGAAACAACACCTGCTCGAATCCAACAAAAACTGTGCCCTTCCGTCTCTACTGAGGCTCAGAGACGCTTTGAGACAAGTGTTACAAAATTCAGAGAATGTCATAAATTAGAGTGAAATGGCTTCAAACAAGCGAATTATCGCGAAACAACACCTGCACGAATCCGACAAAAACTGTGCCCTGCCGACTCTATTTAGCGTTAGAGATGGTTTGAAACAATTGTTACCAAAATCAGAGAATGTCAAAAATTAGAGTGAGATTGCTTCAAATAAGCGAATTATCGCGAAACAACACCTGCTCGAATCCAACAAAAACTGTGCCCTGCCCTCTCTACTGAGCCTCAGAGACGCTTTGAGACCAGTGTTACAAAAATCAGAGAATGTGAGAAATTAGAGTGAAATTGCTTCAAACAAGCGAATTATCGCGAAACAACACATGCTCGAATCCGAAAAAAAACTGTGCCCTGCCGACTCTATTTAGCGTTAGAGATGGTTTGAAACAAGTGTTACAAATATCAGAGAATGTCAAAAATTAGAGTGAAATTGCTTCAAACAAGCGAATTATCGCGAAACAACGCCTGCTCGAATCCAACAATTACTGTGCCCTGCCGTCTCTACTGAGCTTCAGAGACGCTTTGAGACAAGTGTTACACAAATCAGAGAATGTCATAAATTAGAGTGAAATGGCTTCAAACAAGCGAATTATCGCGAAAAAACACCCGCTCGAATCCGAGAAAAACTGTGCCCTGCCGACTCTATTTAGCGTTAGAGATGGTTTGAAACAAGTGTTACAAAAATCAGTGAATGTCAAAAATTAGAGTGAAATTGCTTCAAACAAGCGAATTATCGCGAAACAACACCTGCTCGAATCCAACAATAACTGTGCCCTGCCGACTCTATTTAGCGTTAGAGATGGTTTGAAACAATTGTTACCAAAATCAGAGAATGTCAAAAATTAGAGTGAGATTGCTTCAAATAAGCCAATTATCGCGAAACAACACCTGCTCGAATCCAACAAAAACTGTGCCCTTCCGTCTCTACTGAGGCTCAGAGACGCTTTGAGACAAGTGTTACAAAAATCAGAGAATGTCATAAATTAGAGTGAAATGGCTTCAAACAAGCGAATTATCTCGAAACAACACCTGCTCGAATCCGACAAAAACTGTGCCCTGCCGACTCTATTTAGCGTTAGAGATGGTTTGAAACAATTGTTACCAAAATCAGAGAATGTCAAAAATTAGAGTGAGATTGCTTCAAATAAGCGAATTATCGCGAAACAACACCTGCTCGAATCCAACAAAAACTGTGCCCTGCATTCTCTACTGAGCCTCAGAGACGCTTTGAGACCAGTGTTACAAAAATCAGAGAATGTGAGAAATTAGAGTGAAATTGCTTCAAACAAGCGAATTATCGCGAAACAACACCTGCTCGAATCCAACAAAAACTGTACCCTGCCGTCTCTACTGAGCCTCAGAGACGCTTTCAGACAAGTGTTACAAAAATCAGAGAATGTCATAAATTAGAGTGAAATTGCTTCAAACAAGCGAATTATCGCGAAACAACACCTGCTCGAATCCAACAATAACTGTGCCCTGCCGTCTCTACTGAGCCTCAGAGACGCTTTGAGACAAGTGTTACAAAAATCAGAGAATGTCATAAATTAGAGTGAAATTGCTTCAAACAAGCGAATTATCGCGAAACAACACCTGCTCGAATCCAACAATAACTGTGCCCTGCCGTCTCTACTGAGCCTCAGAGACGCTTTGAGACAAGTGTTACACAAATCAGAGAATGTCATAGATTAGAGTGAAATGGCTTCAAACAAGCGAATTATCGCGAAACAACACCTGCTCGAATCCGACAAAAACTATGCCCTGCCGACTCTATTTAGTGTTAGAGATGGTTTGAAACAATTGTTACCAAAATCAGAGAATGTCAAAAATTAGAGTGAGATTGCTTTAAACAAGCGAATTATTGCGAAACAACACCTGCTCGAATCCAACAATAACTGTGCCCTACCGTCTCTACTGAGGCTCAGAGACGCTTTGAGACAAGTGTTACTAAAATCAGAGAATGTCATAAATTAGAGTGAAATTGCTTCAAACAAGCGAATTATCTCGAAACAACACCTGCTCGAATCCGAGAAAAACTGTGCCCTGCCTACTCTATTTAGCGTTAGATATGGTTTGAAACAATTGTTACCAAAATCAGAGAATGTCAAAAATTAGAGTGAGATTGCTTCAAATAAGCGAATTATCGCGAAACAACACCTGCTCGAATCCAACAAAAACTGTGCCCTGCCGTCTCTACTGAGCCTCAGAGACGCTTTGAGACCAGTGTTACAAAAATCAGTGAATGTCAAAAATTAGAGTGAAATTGCTTCAAACAACCGAATTATCGCGAAACAACACCTGCTCGAATCCAACAATAACTGTGCCCTGCCGACTCTATTTAGCGTTAGAGATGGTTTGAAACAATTGTTACCAAAATCAGAGAATGTCAAAAATTAGAGTGAGATTGCTTCAAATAAGCGAATTATCGCGAAACAACACCTGCTCGAATCCAACAAAAACTGTGCCCTGCCGGTTCTACTGAGCCTCAGAGACGCTTTGAGACAAGTGTTACAAAATTCAGAGAATGTCATAAATTAGAGTGAAATGGCTTCAAACAAGCGAATTATCGCGAAACAACACCTTACGAATCCGACAAAAACTGTGCCCTGCCGACTCTATTTAGCGTTAGAGATGGTTTGAAACAATTGTTACCAAAATCAGAGAATGTCAAAAATTAGAGTGAGATTGCTTCAAATAAGCGAATTATCGCGAAACAACACCTGCTCGAATCCAACAAAAACTGTGCCCTGCCCTCTCTACTGAGCCTCAGAGACGCTTTGAGACCAGTGTTACAAAAATCAGAGAATGTGAGAAATTAGAGTGAAATTGCTTCAAACAAGCGAATTATCGCGAAACAACGCCTGCTCGAATCCAACAATAACTGTGCCCTGCCGTCTCTACTGAGCTTCAGAGACGCTTTGAGACAAGTGTTACACAAATCAGAGAATGTCATAAATTAGAGTGAAATGGCTTCAAACAAGCGAATTATCGCGAAAAAACACCCGCTCGAATCCGACAAAAACTGTGCCCTGCCGACTCTATTTAGCGTTAGAGATGGTTTGAAACAAGTGTTACAAATATCAGAGAATGTCAAAAATTAGAGTGAAATTGCTTCAAACAAGCGAATTATCGCGAAACAATGCCTGCTCGAATCCAACAATAACTGTGCCCTGCCGTCTCTACTGAGCTTCAGAGACGCTTTGAGACAAGTGTTACACAAATCAGAGAATGTCATAAATTAGAGTGAAATGGCTTCAAACAAGCGAATTATCGCGAAAAAACACCCGCTCGAATCCGAGAAAAACTGTGCCCTGCCGACTCTATTTAGCGTTAGAGATGGTTTGAAACAAGTGTTACAAAAATCAGTGAATGTCAAAAATTAGAGTGAAATGGCTTCAAACAAGCGAATTATCTCGAAACAACACCTGCTCGAATCCGACAAAAACTGTGCCCTGCCGACTCTATTTAGCGTTAGAGATGGTTTGAAACAATTGTTACCAAAATCAGAGAATGTCAAAAATTAGAGTGAGATTGCTTCAAATAAGCGAATTATCGCGAAACAACACCTGCTCGAATCCAACAAAAACTGTGCCCTGCATTCTCTACTGAGCCTCAGAGACGCTTTGAGACCAGTGTTACAAAAATCAGAGAATGTGAGAAATTAGAGTGAAATTGCTTCAAACAAGCGAATTATCGCGAAACAACACCTGCTCGAATCCAACAAAAACTGTACCCTGCCGTCTCTACTGAGCCTCAGAGACGCTTTCAGACAAGTGTTACAAAAATCAGAGAATGTCATAAATTAGAGTGAAATTGCTTCAAACAAGCGAATTATCGCGAAACAACACATGCTCGAATCCGAAAAAAACTGTGCCCTGCCGACTCTATTTAGCGTTAGAGATGGTTTGAAACAAGTGTTACAAATATCAGAGAATGTCAAAAATTAGAGTGAAATTGCTTCAAATAAGCGAATTATCGCGAAACAACACCTGCTCGAATCCGACAAAAACTGTGCCCTGCCGACTCTATTTAGCGTTAGAGATGGTTTGAAACAAGTGTTACAAAAATCAGTGAATGTCAAAAATTAGAGTGAAATTGCTTCAAACAAGCGAATTATCGCGAAACAACACCTGCTCGAATCCAACAATAACTGTGCCCTGCCGACTCTATTTAGCGTTAGAGATGGTTTGAAACAATTGTTACCAAAATCAGAGAATGTCAAAAATTAGAGTGAGATTGCTTCAAATAAGCCAATTATCGCGAAACAACACCTGCTCGAATCCAACAAAAACTGTGCCCTTCCGTCTCTACTGAGGCTCAGAGACGCTTTGAGACAAGTGTTACAAAAATCAGAGAATGTCATAAATTAGAGTGAAATGGCTTCAAACAAGCGAATTATCTCGAAACAACACCTGCTCGAATGCGACAAAAACTGTGCCCTGCCGACTCTATTTAGCGTTAGAGATGGTTTGAAACAATTGTTACCAAAATCAGAGAATGTCAAAAATTAGAGTGAGATTGCTTCAAATAAGCGAATTATCGCGAAACAACACCTGCTCGAATCCAACAATATCTGTGCCCTGCCGTCTCTACTGAGCCTCAGAGACGCTTTGAGACCAGTGTTACAAAAATCAGAGAATGTGAGAAATTAGAGTGAAATTGCTTCAAACAAACGAATTATCGCGAAACAACACCTGCTCGAATCCAACAAAAACTGTACCCTGCCGTCTCTACTGAGCCTCAGAGACGCTTTCAGACAAGTGTTACAAAAATCAGAGAATGTCATAAATTAGAGTGAAATTGCTTCAAACAAGCGAATTATCGCGAAACAACACATACTCGAATCCGAAAAAAACTGTGCCCTGCCGACTCTATTTAGCGTTAGAGATGGTTTTAAACAAGTGTTACAAATATCAGAGAATGTCAAAAATTAGAGTGAAATTGCCTCAAACAAGCGAATTATGGCGAAACAACACCTGCTCGAATCCGACAAAAACTGTGCCCTGCCGACTCTATTTAGCGTTAGAGATGGTTTGAAACAAGTGTTACAAAAACAAGAGAATGTCAAAAATTAGAGTGAAATTGCTTCAAACAAGCGAATTATCGCGAAACAACACCTGCTCGAATCCAACAATAACTGTGCCCTGCCGACTCTATTTAGCGTTAGAGATTGTTTGAAACAATTGTTACCAAAATCAGAGAATGTCAAAAATTAGAGTGAGATTGCTTCAAATAAGCGAATTATCGCGAAACAACACCTGCTCGAATCCAACAAAAACTGTGCCCTGCCGTCTCTACTGAGCCTCAGAGACGCTTTGAGACAAGTGTTACACAAATCAGAGAATGTCATAAATTAGAGTGAAATGGCTTCAAACAAGCGAATTATCGCGAAACAACACCTGTTCGAATCCGACAAAAACTGTGCCCTGACGACTCTATTTAGTGTTAGAGATGGTTTGAAACAAGTGTTACAAAAATCAGAGAATGTCAAAAATTAGAGTGAAATTGCTTCAAACAAGCGAATTATCGCGAAACAACACCTGCTCGAATCCATCAATAACTGTGCCCTGCCGTCTCTACTGAGGCTCAGAGACGCTTTGAGACAAGTGTTACAAAAATCAGAGAATGTCATAAATTAGAGTGAAATTGCTTCAAACAAGCGAATTATCGCGAAACAACACCTGCGCGACTCCAACAATAACTGTGCCCTGCCGTCTCTACTGAGGCTAAGAGACGCTTTGAGACAAGTGTTACAAAAATCAGAGAATGTCATAAATTAGAGTAAAATTGCTTCAAACAAGCGAATTATCGCGAAACAACACCTGCTCGAATCCAACAATATCTGTGCCCTGCCGACTCTACTGAGCCTCAGAGACGCTTTGAGACAAGTGTTACACAAATCAGAGAATGTCATAAATTAGAGTGATATGGCTACAAACAAGCGAATTATCGCGAAACAACACCTGCTCGAATCCGACAAAAACTGTGCCCTGCCGACTCTATTTAGCGTCAGAGATGGTTTGAAACAATTGTTACCAAAATCAGAGAATGTCAAAAATTAGAGTGAGATTGCTTCAAATAAGCGAATTATCGCGAAACAACACCTGCTCGAATCCAACAAAAACTGTGCCCTGCCGTCTCTACTGAGCCTCAGAGACGCTTTGAGACAAGTGTTACAAAATTCAGAGAATGTCATAAATTAGAGTGAAATGGCTTCAAACAAGCGAATTATCGCGAAACAACACCTGCACGAATCGGACAAAAACTGTGCCCTGCCGACTCTATTTAGCGTTAGAGATGGTTTGAAACAATTGTTACCAAAATCAGAGAATGTCAAAAATTAGAGTGAGATTGCTTCAAATAAGCGAATTATCGCGAAACAACACCTGCTCGAATCCAACAAAAACTGTGCCCTGCCCTCTCTACTGAGCCTCAGAGACGCTTTGAGACCAGTGTTACAAAAATCAGTGAATGTCAAAAATTAGAGTGAAATTGCTTCAAACAACCGAATTATCGCGAAACAACACCTGCTCGAATCCAACAATAACTGTGCCCTGGCGACTCTATTTAGCGTTAGAGATGGTTTGAAACAATTGTTACCAAAATCAGAGAACGTCAAAAATTAGAGTGAGATTGCTTCAAATAAGCGAATTATCGCGAAACAACACCTGCTCGAATCCAACAAAAACTGTGCCCTGCCGTCTCTACTGAGCCTCAGAGACGCTTTGAGACAAGTGTTACAAAATTCAGAGAATGTCATAAATTAGAGTGAAATGGCTTCAAACAAGCGAATTATCGCGAAACAACACCTGCACGAATCCGACAAAAACTGTGCCCTGCCGACTCTATTTAGCCCTAGAGATGGTTTGAAACAATTGTTACCAAAATCAGAGAATGTCAAAAATTAGAGTGAGATTGCTTCAAATAAGCGAATTATCGCGAAACAACACCTGCTCGAATCCAACAAAAACTGTGCCCTGCCCTCTCTACTGAGGCTAAGAGGCGCTTTGAGACCAGTGTTACAAAAATCAGAGAATGTGAGAAATTAGAGTTAAATTGCTTCAAACAAGCGAATTATCGCGAAACAACACCTGCTCGAATCCAACAAAAACTGTACCCTGCCGTCTCTACTGAGCCTCAGAGACGCTTTCAGACAAGTGTTACAAAAATCAGAGAATGTCATAAATTAGAGTGAAATTGCTTCAAACAAGCGAATTATCGCGAAACAACACATGCTCGAATCCGAAAAAAAACTGTGCCCTGCCGACTCTATTTAGCGTTAGAGATGGTTTGAAACAAGTGTTACAAATATCAGAGAATGTCAAAAATTAGAGTGAAATTGCTTCAAACAAGCGAATTATCGCGAAACAGCGCCTGCTCGAATCCAACAATAACTGTGCCCTGCCGTCTCTACTGAGCTTCAGAGACGCTTTGAGACAAGTGTTACACAAATCAGAGAATGTCAAAAATTAGAGTGAGATTGCTTCAAATAAGCCAATTATCGCGAAACAACACCTGCTCGAATCCAACAAAAACTGTGCCCTTCCGTCTCTACTGAGGCTCAGAGACGCTTTGAGACAAGTGTTACAAAAATCAGAGAATGTCATAAATTAGAGTGAAATGGCTTCAAACAAGCGAATTATCTCGAAACAACACCTGCTCGAATGCGACAAAAACTGTGCCCTGCCGACTCTATTTAGCGTTAGAGATGGTTTGAAACAATTGTTACCAAATTCAGAGAATGTCAAAAATTAGAGTGAGATTGCTTCAAATAAGCGAATTATCGCGAAACAACACCTGCTCGAATCCAACAAAAACTGTGCCCTGCCGTCTCTACTGAGCCTCAGAGACGCTTTGAGACCAGTGTTACAAAAATCAGAGAATGTGAGAAATTAGAGTGAAATTGCTTCAAACAAGCGAATTATCGCGAAACAACACCTGCTCGAATCCAACAAAAACTGTACCCTGCCGTCTCTACTGAGCCTCAGAGACGCTTTCAGACAAGTGTTACAAAAATCAGAGAATGTCATAAATTAGAGTGAAATTGCTTCAAACAAGCGAATTATCGCGAAACAACACATGCTCGAATCCGAAAAAAACTGTGCCCTGCCGACTCTATTTAGCGTTAGAGATGGTTTGAAACAAGTGTTACAAATATCAGAGAATGTCAAAAATTAGAGTGAAATTGCCTCAAACAAGCGAATTATCGCGAAACAACACCTGCTCGAATCCGACAAAAACTGTGCCCTGCCGACTCTATTTAGCGTTAGAGATGGTTTGAAACAAGTGTTACAAAAATCAGAGAATTTCAAAAATTAGAGTGAAATTGCTTCAAACAAGCGAATTATTGCGAAACAACACCTGCTCGAATCCAACAATAACTGTGCCCTACCGTCTCTACTGAGGCTCAGAGACGCTTTGAGACAAGTGTTACAAAAATCAGAGAATGTCATAAATTAGAGTGAAATTGCTTCAAACAAGCGAATTATCGCGAAACAACACCTGCTCGAATCCAACAATAACTGTGCCCTGCCGTCTCTACTGAGCCTCAGAGACGCTTTGAGACAAGTGTTACAAAAATCAGAGAATGTCATAAATTAGAGTGAAATTGCTTCAAACAAGCGAATTATCGCGAAACAACACATGCTCGAATCCGAAAAAAACTGTGCCCTGCCGACTCTATTTAGCGTTAGAGATGGTTTGAAACAAGTGTTACAAAAATCAGAGAATGTCAAAAATTAGAGTGGAATTGCTTCAAACAAGCGAATTATCGCGAAACAACACCTGCTCGAATCCGACAAAAACTATGCCCTGCCGACTCTATTTAGTGTTAGAGATGGTTTGAAACAATTGTTACCAAAATCAGAGAATGTCAAAAATTAGAGTGAGATTGCTTCAAACAAGCGAATTATTGCGAAACAACACCTGCTCGAATCCAACAATAACTGTGCCCTACCGTCTCTACTGAGGCCCAGAGACGCTTTGAGACAAGTGTTACAAAATTCAGAGAATGTCATAAATTAGAGTGAAATGGCTTCAAACAAGCGAATTATCGCGAAACAACACCTGCACGAATCCGACAAAAACTGTGCCCTGCCGACTCTATTTAGCGTTAGAGATGGTTTGAAACAATTGTTACCAAAATCAGAGAATGTCAAAAATTAGAGTGAGATTGCTTCAAATAAGCGAATTATCGCGAAACAACACCTGCTCGAATCCAACAAAAACTGTGCCCTGCCCTCTCTACTGAGCCTCAGAGACGCTTTGAGACCAGTGTTACAAAAATCAGAGAATGTGAGAAATTAGAGTGAAATTGCTTCAAACAAGCGAATTATCGCGAAACAACACCTGCTCGAATCCAACAAAAACTGTACCCTGCCGTCTCTACTGAGCCTCAGAGACGCTTTCAGACAAGTGTTACAAAAATCAGAGAATGTCATAAATTAGAGTGAAATTGCTTCAAACAAGCGAATTATCGCGAAACAACACATGCTCGAATCCGAAAAAAAACTGTGCCCTGCCGACTCTATTTAGCGTTAGAGATGGTTTGAAACAAGTGTTACAAATATCAGAGAATGTCAAAAATTAGAGTGAAATTGCTTCAAACAAGCGAATTATCGCGAAACAACGCCTGCTCGAATCCAACAATAACTGTGCCCTGCCGTCTCTACTGAGCTTCAGAGACGCTTTGAGACAAGTGTTACACAAATCAGAGAATGTCATAAATTAGAGTGAAATGGCTTCAAACAAGCGAATTATCGCGAAAAAACACCCGCTCGAATCCGAGAAAAACTGTGCCCTGCCGACTCTATTTAGCGTTAGAGATGGTTTGAAACAAGTGTTACAAAAATCAGTGAATGTCAAAAATTAGAGTGAAATTGCTTCAAACAAGCGAATTATCGCGAAACAACACCTGCTCGAATCCAACAATAACTGTGCCCTGCCGACTCTATTTAGCGTTAGAGATGGTTTGAAACAATTGTTACCAAAATCAGAGAATGTCAAAAATTAGAGTGAGATTGCTTCAAATAAGCCAATTATCGCGAAACAACACCTGCTCGAATCCAACAAAAACTGTGCCCTTCCGTCTCTACTGAGGCTCAGAGACGCTTTGAGACAAGTGTTACAAAAATCAGAGAATGTCATAAATTAGAGTGAAATGGCTTCAAACAAGCGAATTATCTCGAAACAACACCTGCTCGAATCCGACAAAAACTGTGCCCTGCCGACTCTATTTAGCGTTAGAGATGGTTTGAAACAATTGTTACCAAAATCAGAGAATGTCAAAAATTAGAGTGAGATTGCTTCAAATAAGCGAATTATCGCGAAACAACACCTGCTCGAATCCAACAAAAACTGTGCCCTGCATTCTCTACTGAGCCTCAGAGACGCTTTGAGACCAGTGTTACAAAAATCAGAGAATGTGAGAAATTAGAGTGAAATTGCTTCAAACAAGCGAATTATCGCGAAACAACACCTGCTCGAATCCAACAAAAACTGTACCCTGCCGTCTCTACTGAGCCTCAGAGACGCTTTCAGACAAGTGTTACAAAAATCAGAGAATGTCATAAATTAGAGTGAAATTGCTTCAAACAAGCGAATTATCGCGAAACAACACCTGCTCGAATCCAACAATAACTGTGCCCTGCCGTCTCTACTGAGCCTCAGAGACGCTTTGAGACAAGTGTTACAAAAATCAGAGAATGTCATAAATTAGAGTGAAATTGCTTCAAACAAGCGAATTATCGCGAAACAACACCTGCTCGAATCCAACAATAACTGTGCCCTGCCGTCTCTACTGAGCCTCAGAGACGCTTTGAGACAAGTGTTACACAAATCAGAGAATGTCATAGATTAGAGTGAAATGGCTTCAAACAAGCGAATTATCGCGAAACAACACCTGCTCGAATCCGACAAAAACTATGCCCTGCCGACTCTATTTAGTGTTAGAGATGGTTTGAAACAATTGTTACCAAAATCAGAGAATGTCAAAAATTAGAGTGAGATTGCTTTAAACAAGCGAATTATTGCGAAACAACACCTGCTCGAATCCAACAATAACTGTGCCCTACCGTCTCTACTGAGGCTCAGAGACTCTTTGAGACAAGTGTTACTAAAATCAGAGAATGTCATAAATTAGAGTGAAATTGCTTCAAACAAGCGAATTATCTCGAAACAACACCTGCTCGAATCCGAGAAAAACTGTGCCCTGCCTACTCTATTTAGCGTTAGATATGGTTTGAAACAATTGTTACCAAAATCAGAGAATGTCAAAAATTAGAGTGAGATTGCTTCAAATAAGCGAATTATCGCGAAACAACACCTGCTCGAATCCAACAAAAACTGTGCCCTGCCGTCTCTACTGAGCCTCAGAGACGCTTTGAGACCAGTGTTACAAAAATCAGTGAATGTCAAAAATTAGAGTGAAATTGCTTCAAACAACCGAATTATCGCGAAACAACACCTGCTCGAATCCAACAATAACTGTGCCCTGCCGACTCTATTTAGCGTTAGAGATGGTTTGAAACAATTGTTACCAAAATCAGAGAATGTCAAAAATTAGAGTGAGATTGCTTCAAATAAGCGAATTATCGCGAAACAACACCTGCTCGAATCCAACAAAAACTGTGCCCTGCCGGTTCTACTGAGCCTCAGAGACGCTTTGAGACAAGTGTTACAAAATTCAGAGAATGTCATAAATTAGAGTGAAATGGCTTCAAACAAGCGAATTATCGCGAAACAACACCTGCACGAATCCGACAAAAACTGTGCCCTGCCGACTCTATTTAGCGTTAGAGATGGTTTGAAACAATTGTTACCAAAATCAGAGAATGTCAAAAATTAGAGTGAGATTGCTTCAAATAAGCGAATTATCGCGAAACAACACCTGCTCGAATCCAACAAAAACTGTGCCCTGCCCTCTCTACTGAGCCTCAGAGACGCTTTGAGACCAGTGTTACAAAAATCAGAGAATGTGAGAAATTAGAGTGAAATTGCTTCAAACAAGCGAATTATCGCGAAACAACGCCTGCTCGAATCCAACAATAACTGTGCCCTGCCGTCTCTACTGAGCTTCAGAGACGCTTTGAGACAAGTGTTACACAAATCAGAGAATGTCATAAATTAGAGTGAAATGGCTTCAAACAAGCGAATTATCGCGAAAAAACACCCGCTCGAATCCGACAAAAACTGTGCCCTGCCGACTCTATTTAGCGTTAGAGATGGTTTGAAACAAGTGTTACAAATATCAGAGAATGTCAAAAATTAGAGTGAAATTGCTTCAAACAAGCGAATTATCGCGAAACAATGCCTGCTCGAATCCAACAATAACTGTGCCCTGCCGTCTCTACTGAGCTTCAGAGACGCTTTGAGACAAGTGTTACACAAATCAGAGAATGTCATAAATTAGAGTGAAATGGCTTCAAACAAGCGAATTATCGCGAAAAAACACCCGCTCGAATCCGAGAAAAACTGTGCCCTGCCGACTCTATTTAGCGTTAGAGATGGTTTGAAACAAGTGTTACAAAAATCAGTGAATGTCAAAAATTAGAGTGAAATGGCTTCAAACAAGCGAATTATCTCGAAACAACACCTGCTCGAATCCGACAAAAACTGTGCCCTGCCCACTCTATTTAGCGTTAGAGATGGTTTGAAACAATTGTTACCAAAATCAGAGAATGTCAAAAATTAGAGTGAGATTGCTTCAAATAAGCGAATTATCGCGAAACAACACCTGCTCGAATCCAACAAAAACTGTGCCCTGCATTCTCTACTGAGCCTCAGAGACGCTTTGAGACCAGTGTTACAAAAATCAGAGAATGTGAGAAATTAGAGTGAAATTGCTTCAAACAAGCGAATTATCGCGAAACAACACCTGCTCGAATCCAACAAAAACTGTACCCTACCGTCTCTACTGAGCCTCAGAGACGCTTTCAGACAAGTGTTACAAAAATCAGAGAATGTCATAAATTAGAGTGAAATTGCTTCAAACAAGCGAATTATCGCGAAACAACACATGCTCGAATCCGAAAAAAACTGTGCCCTGCCGACTCTATTTAGCGTTAGAGATGGTTTGAAACAAGTGTTACAAATATCAGAGAATGTCAAAAATTAGAGTGAAATTGCTTCAAATAAGCGAATTATCGCGAAACAACACCTGCTCGAATCCGACAAAAACTGTGCCCTGCCGACTCTATTTAGCGTTAGAGATGGTTTGAAACAAGTGTTACAAAAATCAGAGAATGTCAAAAATTAGAGTTAAATTGCTTCAAACAAGCGAATTATTGCGAAACAACACCTGCTCGAATCCAACAATAACTGTGCCCTACCGACTCTACTGAGCCTCAGAGACGCCTTGAGACCAGTGTTACAAAAATCAGAGAATGTGAGAAATTAGAGTGAAATTGCTTCAAACAAGCGAATTATCGCGAAACAACACCTGCTCGAATCCAACAATAACTGTGCCCTGCCGTCTCTACTGAGCCTCAGAGACGCTTTGAGACAAGTGTTACAAAAATCAGAGAATGTCATAAATTAGAGTGAAATTGCTTCAAACAAGCGAATTATCGCGAAACAACACATGCTCGAATCCGAAAAAAACTGTGCCCTGCCGACTCTATTTAGCGTTAGAGATGGTTTGAAACAAGTGTTACAAAAATCAGAGAATGTCAAAAATTAGAGTGAAATTGCTTCAAACAAGCGAATTATCGCGAAACAACACCTGCTCGAATCCATCAATAACTGTGCCCTGCCGTCTCTACTGAGGCTCAGAGACGCTTTGAGACAAGTGTTACAAAAATCAGAGAATGTCATAAATTAGAGTGAAATTGCTTCAAACAAGCGAATTATCGCGAAACAACACCTGCTCGAATCCAACAATAACTGTGCCCTGCCGTCTCTACTGAGGCTAAGAGACGCTTTGAGACAAGTGTTACAAAAATCAGAGAATGTCATAAATTAGAGTAAAATTGCTTCAAACAAGCGAATTATCGCGAAACAACACCTGCTCGAATCCAACAATATCTGTGCCCTGCCGTCTCTACTGAGCCTCAGAGACGCTTTGAGACAAGTGTTACACAAATCAGAGAATGTCATAAATTAGAGTGATATGGCTACAAACAAGCGAATTATCGCGAAACAACACCTGCTCGAATCCGACAAAAACTGTGCCCTGCCGACTCTATTTAGCGTTAGAGATGGTTTGAAACAATTGTTACCAAAATCAGAGAATGTCAAAAATTAGAGTGGGATTGCTTCAAATAAGCGAATTATCGCGAAACAACACCTGCTCGAATCCAACAAAAACTGTGCCCTGCCGACTCTATTTAGCGTTAGAGATGGTTTGAAACAAGTGTTACAAAAATCAGTGAATGTCAAAAATTAGAGTGAAATTGCTTCAAACAAGCGAATTATCGCGAAACAACACCTGCTCGAATCCAACAATAACTGTGCCCAGCCGACTCTATTTAGCGTTAGAGATGGTTTGAAACAATTGTTACCAAAATCAGAGAATGTCAAAAATTAGAGTGAGATTGCTTCAAATAAGCGAATTATCGCGAAACAACACCTGCTCGAATCCAACAAAAACTGTGCCCTGCCGTCTCTACTGAGCCTCAGAGACGCTTTGAGACAAGTGTTACAAAATTCAGAGAATGTCATAAATTAGAGTGAAATGGCTTCAAACAAGCGAATTATCGCGAAACAACACCTGCACGAATCGGACAAAAACTGTGCCCTGCCGACTCTATTTAGCGTTAGAGATGGTTTGAAACAATTGTTACCAAAATCAGAGAATGTCAAAAATTAGAGTGAGATTGCTCCAAATAAGCGAATTATCGCGAAACAACACCTGCTCGAATCCAACAAAAACTGTGCCCTGCCGTCTCTACTGAGCCTCAGAGACGCTTTGAGACCAGTGTTACAAAAATCAGAGAATGTGAGAAATTAGAGTGAAATTGCTTCAAACAAGCGAACTATCGCGAAACAACACATGCTCGAATCCGACAAAAACTGTGCCCTGCCGACTCTATTTAGTGTTAGAGATGGTTTGAAACAAGTGTTACAAAAATCAGAGAATGTCAAAAATTAGAGTGAAATTGCTTCAAACAAGCGAATTATCGCGAAACAACACCTGCTCGAATCCATCAATAACTGTGCCCTGCCGTCTCTACTGAGGCTCAGAGACGCTTTGAGACAAGTGTTACGGAAATCAGAGAATGTCATAAATTAGAGTGAAATTGCTTCAAACAAGCGAATTATCGCGAAACAACACCTGCTCGAATCCAACAATAACTGTGCCCTGCCGACTCTACTGAGCCTCAGAGACGCTTTGAGACCAGTGTTACAAAAATCAGAGAATGTGAGAAATTAGAGTGAAATTGCTTCAAACAAGCGAATTATCGCGAAACAACACCTGCTCGAATCCAACAATAACTGTGCCCTGCCGTCTCTACTGAGCCTCAGAGACGCTTTGAGACAAGTGTTACACAAATCAGAGAATGTCATAAATTAGAGTGAAATGGCTTCAAACAAGCGAATTATCGCGAAACAACACCTGCTCGAATCCGACAAAAACTGTGCCCTGCCGACTCTACTGAGCCTCAGAGACGCTTTGAGACCAGTGTTACAAAAATCAGAGAATGTGAGAAATTAGAGTGAAATTGCTTCAAACAAGCGAATTATCGCGAAACAACACCTGCTCGAATCCAACAATAACTGTGCCCTGCCGTCTCTACTGAGCCTCAGAGACGCTTTGAGACAAGTGTTACAAAAATCAGAGAATGTCATAAATTAGAGTGAAATTGCTTCAAACAAGCGAATTATCGCGAAACAACACATGCTCGAATCCGAAAAAAACTGTGCCCTGCCGACTCTATTTAGCGTTAGAGATGATTTGAAACAAGTGTTACAAAAATCAGAGAATGTCAAAAATTAGAGTGAAATTGCTTCAAACAAGCGAATTATCGCGAAACAACACCTGCTCGAATCCATCAATAACTGTGCCCTGCCGTCTCTACTGAGGCTCAGAGACGCTTTGAGACAAGTGTTACAAAAATCAGAGAATGTCATAAATTAGAGTGAAATTGCTTCAAACAAGCGAATTATCGCGAAACAACACCTGCTCGAATCCAACAATAACTGTGCCCTGCCGTCTCTACTGAGGCTAAGAGACGCTTTGAGACAAGTGTTACAAAAATCAGAGAATGTCATAAATTAGAGTAAAATTGCTTCAAACAAGCGAATTATCGCGATACAACACCTGCTCGAATCCAACAATATCTGTGCCCTGCCGTCTCTACTGAGCCTCAGAGACGCTTTGAGACAAGTGTTACACAAATCAGAGAATGTGAGAAATTAGAGTGATATGGCTACAAACAAGCGAATTATCGCGAAACAACACCTGCTCGAATCCGACAAAAACTGTGCCCTGCCGACTCTATTTAGCGTTACAGATGGTTTGAAACAATTGTTACCAAAATCAGAGAATGTCAAAAATTAGAGTGGGATTGCTTCAAATAAGCGAATTATCGCGAAACAACACCTGCTCGAATCCAACAAAAACTGTGCACTGCCGTCTCTACTGAGCCTCAGAGACGCTTTGAGACAAGTGTTACAAAAATCAGAGAATGTGAGAAATTAGAGTGAAATTGCTTCAAACAAGCGATTTAACGCGCAACAACACCTGCTCGAATCCGACAAAAACTGTGCTCTGCCGACTCTATTTAGCGTTAGAGATGGTTTGAAACAAGTGTTACAAAAATCAGTGAATGTCAAAAATTAGAGTGAAATTGCTTCAAACAAGCGAATTATCGCGAAACAACACCTGCTCGAATCCAACAATAACTGTGCCCTGCCGACTCTATTTAGCGTTAGAGATGGTTTGAAACAATTGTTACCAAAATCAGAGAATGTCAAAAATTAGAGTGAGATTGCTTCAAATAAGCGAATTATCGCGAAACAACACCTGCTCGAATCCAACAAAAACTGTGCCCTGCCGTCTCTACTGAGCCTCAGAGACGCTTTGAGACAAGTGTTACAAAATACAGAGAATGTCATAAATTAGAGTGAAATGGCTTCAAACAAGCGAATTATCGCGAAACAACACCTGCACGAATCGGACAAAAACTGTGCCCTGCCGACTCTATTTAGCGTTAGAGATGGTTTGAAACAATTGTTACCAAAATCAGAGAATGTCAAAAATTAGAGTGAGATTGCTTCAAATAAGCGAATTATCGCGAAACAACACCTGCTCGAATCCAACAAAAACTGTGCCCTGCCGTCTCTACTGAGCCTCAGAAACGCTTTGAGACCAGTGTTACAAAAATCAGAGAATGTGAGAAATTAGAGTGAAATTGCTTCAGACAAGCGAATTATCGCGAAACAACACATGCTCGAATCCGAAAAAAAACTGTGCCCTGCCGACTCTATTTAGCGTTAGAGATGGTTTGAAACAAGTGTTACAAAAATCAGAGAATGTCAAAAATTAGAGTGAAATTGCTTCAAACAAGCGAATTATCGCGAAACAACACCTGCTCGAATCCAACAATAACTGTGCCCTGCCGTCCCTACTGAGCCTCAGAGACGCTTTGAGACAAGTGTTACACAAATCAGAGAATGTCATAAATTAGAGTGAAATGGCTTCAAACAAGCGAATTATCGCGAAACAACACCTGCTCGAATCCGACAAAAACTGTGCCCTGCCGACTCTATTTAGTGTTAGAGATGGTTTGAAACAAGTGTTACAAAAATCAGAGAATGTCAAAAATTAGAGAGAAATTGCTTCAAACAAGCGAATTATCGCGAAACAACACCTGCTCGAATCCATCAATAACTGTGCCCTGCCGTCTCTACTGAGGCTCAGAGACGCTTTGAGACAAGTGTTACAAAAATCAGAGAATGTCATAAATTAGAGTGAAATTGCTTCAAACAAGCGAATTATCGCGAAACAACACCTGCTCGAATCCAACAATAACTGTGCCCTGCCGTCTCTACTGAGGCTAAGAGACGCTTTGAGACAAGTGTTACAAAAATCAGAGAATGTCATAAATTAGAGTAAAATTGCTTCAAACAAGCGAATTATCGCGAAACAACACCTGCTCGAATCCAACAATATCTGTGCCCTGCCGTCTCTACTGAGCCTCAGAGACGCTTTGAGACAAGTGTTACACATATCAGAGAATGTCATAAATTAGAGTGATATGGCTACAAACAAGCGAATTATCGCGAAACAACACCTGCTCGAATCCGACAAAAACTGTGCCCTGCCGACTCTATTTAGCGTTAGAGATGGTTTGAAACAATTGTTACCAAAATAAGAGAATGTCAAAAATAAGAGTGAGATTGCCTCAAATAAGCGAATTATCGCGAAACAACACCTGCTCGAATCCAACAAAAACTGTGCCCTGCCGTCTCTACTGAGCCTCAGAGACGCTTTGAGACAAGTGTTACAAAATTCAGAGAATGTCATAAATTAGAGTGAAATGGCTTCAAACAAGCGAATTATCGCGAAACAACACCCGCACGAATCGGACAAAAACTGTGCCCTGCCGACTCTATTTAGCGTTAGAGATGGTTTGAAACAACTGTTACCAAAATAAGAGAATGTCAAAAATTAGAGTGAGATTGCTTCAAATAAGCGAATTATCGCGAAACAACACCTGCCCGAATCCAACAAAAACTGTGCCCTGCCCTCTCTACTGAGCCTCAGAGACGCTTTAAGACCAGTGTTACAAAAATCAGTGAATGTCAAAAATTAGAGTGAAATTGCTTCAAACAACCGAATTATCGCGAAACAACACCTGCTCGAATCCAACAATAACTGAGCCCTGCCGACTCTATTTAGCGTTAGAGATGCTTTGAAACAATTGTTACCAAAATAAGAGAATGTCAAAAATAAGAGTGAGATTGCCTCAAATAAGCGAATTATCGCGAAACAACACCTGCTCGAATCCAACAAAAACTGTGCCCTGCCGTCTCTACTGAGCCTCAGAGACGCTTTGAGACAAGTGTTACAAAATTCAGAGAATGTCATAAATTAGAGTGAAATGGCTTCAAACAAGCGAATTATCGCGAAACAACACCCGCACGAATCGGACAAAAACTGTGCCCTGCCGACTCTATTTAGCGTTAGAGATGGTTTGAAACAATTGTTACCAAAATAAGAGAATGTCAAAAATTA
Organism: Tenodera sinensis; assembly: GCA_030765045.1. Taxonomy (NCBI): domain Eukaryota; kingdom Metazoa; phylum Arthropoda; class Insecta; order Mantodea; family Mantidae; genus Tenodera; species Tenodera sinensis. Next base: position 107,741,274 of record CM060970.1, on the reverse strand, counting down.
GAGTGAGATTGCTTCAAATAAGCGAATTATCGCGAAACAACACCTGCTCGAATCCAACAAAAACTGTGCCCTGCCCTCTCTACTGAGCCTCAGAGACGCTTTGAGACCAGTGTTACAAAAATCAGTAAATGTCAAAAATTAGAGTGAGATTGCTTCAAATAAGCGAATTATCGCGAAACAACACCTGCTCGAATCCAACAAAAACTGTGCCCTGCCGTCTCTACTGAGCCTCAGAGACGCTTTGAGACAAGTGTTACAAAATTCAGAGAATGTCATAAATTAGAGTGAAATGGCTTCAAACAAGCGAATTATCGCGAAACAACACCTGCACGAATCGGACAAAAACTGTGCCCTGCCGACTCTATTTAGCGTTAGAGATGGTTTGAAACAATTGTTACCAAAATCAGAGAATGTCAAAAATTAGAGTGAGATTGCTTCAAATAAGCGAATTATCGCGAAACAACACCTGCTCGAATCCAACAAAAACTGTGCCCTGCGGTCTCTACTGAGCCTCAGAGACGCTTTGAGACCAGTGTTACAAAAATCAGAGAATGTGAGAAATTAGAGTGAAATTGCTTCAAACAAGCGAATTATCGCGAAACAACACATGCTCGAATCCGACAAAAACTGTGCCCTGCCGACTCTATTTAGTGTTAGAGATGGTTTGAAACAAGTGTTACAAAAATCAGAGAATGTCAAAAATTAGAGTGAAATTGCTTCAAACAAGCGAATTATCGCGAAACAACACCTGCTCGAATCCATCAATAACTGTGCCCTGCCGTCTCTACTGAGGCTCAGAGACGCTTTGAGACAAGTGTTACGGAAATCAGAGAATGTCATAAATTAGAGTGAAATTGCTTCAAACAAGCGAATTATCGCGAAACAACACCTGCTCGAATCCAACAATAACTGTGCCCTGCCGTCTCTACTGAGCCTCAGAGACGCTTTGAGACAAGTGTTACACAAATCAGAGAATGTCATAAATTAGAGTGAAATGGCTTCAAACAAGCGAATTATCGCGAAACAACACCTGCTCGAATCCGACAAAAACTGTGCCCTGCCGACTCTACTGAGCCTCAGAGACGCTTTGAGACCAGTGTTACAAAAATCAGAGAATGTGAGAAATTAGAGTGAAATTGCTTCAAACAAGCGAATTATCGCGAAACAACACCTGCTCGAATCCAACAATAACTGTGCCCTGCCGTCTCTACTGAGCCTCAGAGACGCTTTGAGACAAGTGTTACACAAATCAGAGAATGTCATAAATTAGAGTGAAATGGCTTCAAACAAGCGAATTATCGCGAAACAACACCTGCTCGAATCCGACAAAAACTGTGCCCTGCCGACTCTACTGAGCCTCAGAGACGCTTTGAGACCAGTGTTACAAAAATCAGAGAATGTGAGAAATTAGAGTGAAATTGCTTCAAACAAGCGAATTATCGCGAAACAACACCTGCTCGAATCCAACAATAACTGTGCCCTGCCGTCTCTACTGAGCCTCAGAGACGCTTTGAGACAAGTGTTACAAAAATCAGAGAATGTCATAAATTAGAGTGAAATTGCTTCAAACAAGCGAATTATCGCGAAACAACACATGCTCGAATCCGAAAAAAACTGTGCCCTGCCGACTCTATTTAGCGTTAGAGATGATTTGAAACAAGTGTTACAAAAATCAGAGAATGTCAAAAATTAGAGTGAAATTGCTTCAAACAAGCGAATTATCGCGAAACAACACCTGCTCGAATCCATCAATAACTGTGCCCTGCCGTCTCTACTGAGGCTCAGAGACGCTTTGAGACAAGTGTTACAAAAATCAGAGAATGTCATAAATTAGAGTGAAATTGCTTCAAACAAGCGAATTATCGCGAAACAACACCTGCTCGAATCCAACAATAACTGTGCCCTGCCGTCTCTACTGAGGCTAAGAGACGCTTTGAGACAAGTGTTACAAAAATCAGAGAATGTCATAAATTAGAGTAAAATTGCTTCAAACAAGCGAATTATCGCGAAACAACACCTGCTCGAATCCAACAATATCTGTGCCCTGCCGTCTCTACTGAGCCTCAGAGACGCTTTGAGACAAGTGTTACACAAATCAGAGAATGTGATAAATTAGAGTGATATGGCTACAAACAAGCGAATTATCGCGAAACAACACCTGCTCGAATCCGACAAAAACTGTGCCCTGCCGACTCTATTTAGCGTTACAGATGGTTTGAAACAATTGTTACCAAAATCAGAGAATGTCAAAAATTAGAGTGGGATTGCTTCAAATAAGCGAATTATCGCGAAACAACACCTGCTCGAATCCAACAAAAACTGTGCACTGCCGTCTCTACTGAGCCTCAGAGACGCTTTGAGACAAGTGTTACAAAAATCAGAGAATGTGAGAAATTAGAGTGAAATTGCTTCAAACAAGCGATTTAACGCGAAACAACACCTGCTCGAATCCGACAAAAACTGTGCCCTGCCGACTCTATTTAGCGTTAGAGATGGTTTGAAACAAGTGTTACAAAAATCAGTGAATGTCAAAAATTAGAGTGAAATTGCTTCAAACAAGCGAATTATCGCGAAACAACACCTGCTCGAATCCAACAATAACTGTGCCCTGCCGACTCTATTTAGCGTTAGAGATGGTTTGAAACAATTGTTACCAAAATCAGAGAATGTCAAAAATTAGAGTGAGATTGCTTCAAATAAGCGAATTATCGCGAAACAACACCTGCTCGAATCCAACAAAAACTGTGCCCTGCCGTCTCTACTGAGCCTCAGAGACGCTTTGAGACAAGTGTTACAAAATACAGAGAATGTCATAAATTAGAGTGAAATGGCTTCAAACAAGCGAATTATCGCGAAACAACACCTGCACGAATCGGACAAAAACTGTGCCCTGCCGACTCTATTTAGCGTTAGAGATGGTTTGAAACAATTGTTACCAAAATCAGAGAATGTCAAAAATTAGAGTGAGATTGCTTCAAATAAGCGAATTATCGCGAAACAACACCTGCTCGAATCCAACAAAAACTGTGCCCTGCCGTCTCTACTGAGCCTCAGAAACGCTTTGAGACCAGTGTTACAAAAATCAGAGAATGTGAGAAATTAGAGTGAAATTGCTTCAGACAAGCGAATTATCGCGAAACAACACATGCTCGAATCCGAAAAAAAACTGTGCCCTGCCGACTCTATTTAGCGTTAGAGATGGTTTGAAACAAGTGTTACAAAAATCAGAGAATGTCAAAAATTAGAGTGAAATTGCTTCAAACAAGCGAATTATCGCGAAACAACACCTGCTCGAATCCAACAATAACTGTGCCCTGCCGTCCCTACTGAGCCTCAGAGACGCTTTGAGACAAGTGTTACACAAATCAGAGAATGTCATAAATTAGAGTGAAATGGCTTCAAACAAGCGAATTATCGCGAAACCACACCTGCTCGAATCCGACAAAAACTGTGCCCTGCCGACTCTATTTAGTGTTAGAGATGGTTTGAAACAAGTGTTACAAAAATCAGAGAATGTCAAAAATTAGAGAGAAATTGCTTCAAACAAGCGAATTATCGCGAAACAACACCTGCTCGAATCCATCAATAACTGTGCCCTGCCGTCTCTACTGAGGCTCAGAGACGCTATGAGACAAGTGTTACAAAAATCAGAGAATGTCATAAATTAGAGTGAAATTGCTTCAAACAAGCGAATTATCGCGAAACAACACCTGCTCGAATCCAACAATAACTGTGCCCTGCCGTCTCTACTGAGGCTAAGAGACGCTTTGAGACAAGTGTTACAAAAATCAGAGAATGTCATAAATTAGAGTAAAATTGCTTCAAACAAGCGAATTATCGCGAAACAACACCTGCTCGAATCCAACAATATCTGTGCCCTGCCGTCTCTACTGAGCCTCAGAGACGCTTTGAGACAAGTGTTACACAAATCAGAGAATGTCATAAATTAGAGCGATATGGCTACAAACAAGCGAATTATCGCGAAACAACACCTGCTCGAATCCGACAAAAACTGTGCCCTGCCGACTCTATTTAGCGTTAGAGATGGTTTGAAACAATTGTTACCAAAATAAGAGAATGTCAAAAATAAGAGTGAGATTGCCTCAAATAAGCGAATTATCGCGAAACAACACCTGCTCGAATCCAACAAAAACTGTGCCCTGCCGTCTCTACTGAGCCTCAGAGACGCTTTGAGACAAGTGTTACAAAATTCAGAGAATGTCATAAATTAGAGTGAAATGGCTTCAAACAAGCGAATTATCGCAAAACAACACCCGCACGAATCGGACAAAAACTGTGCCCTGCCGACTCTATTTAGCGTTAGAGATGGTTTGAAACAATTGTTACCAAAATCAGAGAATGTCAAAAATTAGAGTGAGATTGCTTCAAATAAGCGAATTATCGCGAAACAACACCTGCTCGAATCCAACAAAAACTGTGCCCTGCTCTCTCTACTGAGCCTCAGAGACGCTTTAAGACCAGTGTTACAAAAATCAGTGCATGTCAAAAATTAGAGTGAAATTGCTTCAAACAACCGAATTATCGCGAAACAACACCTGCTCGAATCCAACAATAACTGAGCCCTGCCGACTCTATTTAGCGTTAGAGATGGTTTGAAACAATTGTTACCAAAATCAGAGAATGTCAAAAATTAGAGTGAGATTGCTTCAAATAAGCGAATTATCGCGAAACAACACCTGCTCGAATCCAACAAAAACTGTGCCCTGCCCTCTCTACTGAGCCTCAGAGACGCTTTGAGACCAGTGTTACAAAAATCAGTGAATGTCAAAAATTAGAGTGAGATTGCTTCAAATAAGCGAATTATCGCGAAACAACACCTGCTCGAATCCAACAAAAACTGTGCCCTGCCGTCTCTACTGAGCCTCAGAGACGCTTTGAGACAAGTGTTACAAAATTCAGAGAATGTCATAAATTAGAGTGAAATGGCTTCAAACAAGCGAATTATCGCGAAACAACACCTGCACGAATCCGACAAAAACTGTGCCCTGCCGACTCTATTTAGCGTTAGAGATGGTTTGAAACAAGTGTTACAAATATCAGAGAATGTCAAAAATTAGAGTGAAATTGCTTCAAACAAGCGAATTATCGCGAAACAACGCCTGCTCGAATCCAACAATAACTGTGCCCTGCCGTCTCTACTGAGCTTCAGAGACGCTTTGAGACAAGTGTTACCAAAATCAGAGAATGTCAAAAATTAGAGTGAGATTGCTTCAAATAAGCGAATTATCGCGAAACAACACCTGCTCGAATCCAACAAAAACTGTGCCCTGCCCTCTCTACTGAGCCTCAGAGACGCTTTGAGACCAGTGTTACAAAAATCAGAGAATGTGAGAAATTAGAGTGAAATTGCTTCAAACAAGCGAATTATCGCGAAACAACACCTGCTCGAATCCAACAAAAACTGTACCCTGCCGTCTCTACTGAGCCTCAGAGCCGCTTTCAGACAAGTGTTACAAAAATCAGAGAATGTCATAAATTAGAGTGAAATTGCTTCAAACAAGCGAATTATCGCGAAACAACACATGCTCGAATCCGAAAAAAAAACTGTGCCCTGCCGACTCTATTTAGCGTTAGAGATGGTTTGAAACATGTGTTACAAATATCAGAGAATGTCAAAAATTAGAGTGAAATTGCTTCAAACAAGCGAATTATCGCGAAACAACGCCTGCTCGAATCCAACAATAACTGTGCCCTGCCGTCTCTACTGAGCTTCAGAGACGCTTTGAGACAAGTGTTACACAAATCAGAGAATGTCATAAATTAGAGTGAAATGGCTTCAAACAAGCGAATTATCGCGAAAAAACACCTGCTCCAATCCGAGAAAAACTGTGCCCTGCCGGCTCTATTTAGCGTTAGAGATGGTTTGAAACAAGTGTTACAAAAATCAGTGAATGTCAAAAATTAGAGTGAAATTGCTTCAAACAAGCGAAATATCGCGAAACAACACCTGCTCGAATCCAACAATAACTGTGCCCTGCCGACTCTATTTAGCGTTAGAGATGGTTTGAAACAATTGTTACCAAAATCAGAGAATGTCAAAAATTAGAGTGAGATTGCTTCAAATAAGCGAATTATCGCGAAACAACACCTGCTCGAATCCAACAAAAACGGTGCCCTTCCGTCTCTACTGAGGCTCAGAGACGCTTTGAGACAAGTGTTACAAAAATCAGAGAATGTCATAAATTAGAGTGAAATGGCTTCAAACAAGCGAATTATCTCGAAACAACACCTGCTCGAATCCGACAAAAACTGTGCCCTGCCGACTCTATTTAGCGTTAGAGATGGTTTGAAACAATTGTTACCAAAATCAGAGAATGTCAAAAATTAGAGTGAGATTGCTTCAAATAAGCGAATTATCGCGAAACAACACCTGCTCGAATCCAACAAAAACTGTGCCCTGCCGTCTCTACTGAGCCTCAGAGACGCTTTGAGACCAGTGTTACAAAAATCAGAGAATGTGAGAAATTAGAGTGAAATTGCTTCAAACAAGCGAATTATCGCGAAACAACACCTGCTCGAATCCAACAAAAACTGTACCCTGCCGTCTCTACTGAGCCTCAGAGACGCTTTCAGACAAGTGTTACAAAAATCAGAGAATGTCATAAATTAGAGTGAAATTGCTTCAAACAAGCGAATTATCGCGAAACAACACATGCTCGAATCCGAAAAAAACTGTGCCCTGCCGACTCTATTTAGCGTTAGTCTGTCTGGGTGGCTCAGTTGGTTAGACGCTGGCCTACGGATCCCAAGGTTGCGGGTTCAAACCCGGCCCAGGTCGATGGTTTTTAAGTGTGCTTAAAAACGACAGCTCCATGTCAGTAGATTTACTGGCATGTAAAAGAACTCCTGCGGGACAAATTTCCGGCACACCGGCGACGCTGATGTGATCCTGGCAATTGACAGCGTCGTTAAAGAACAAAATAATTTATTTTTAATTTCTATTTAGCGTTAGAGATACTTTGAAACAAGTGTTACAAATATCAGAGAATGTCAAGAATTAGAGTGAAATTGCTTCAAACAAGCGAATTATCGCGAAACAACACCTGCTCGAATCCGACAAAAACTGTGCCCTGCCGACTCTATTTAGCGTTAGAGATGGTTTGAAACAAGTGTTACAAAAATCAGAGAATGTCAAAAATTAGAGTGAAATTGCTTCAAACAACCGAATTATTGCGAAACAACACCTGCTCGAATCCAACAATAACTGTGCCCTACCGTCTCTACTGAGGCTCAGAGACGCTTTGAGACAAGTGTTACAAAAATCAGAGAATGTCATAAATTAGAGTGAAATTGCTTCAAACAAGCGAATTATCGCGAAACAACACCTGCTCGAATCCAACAATAACTGTGCCCTGCCGTCTCTACTGAGCCTCAGAGACCCTTTGAGACAAGTGTTACAAAAATCAGAGAATGTCATAAATTAGAGTGAAATTGCTTCAAACAAGCGAATTATCGCGAAACAACACATGCTCGAATCCGAAAAAAACTGTGCCCTGCCGACTCTATTTAGCGTTAGAGATGGTTTGAAACAAGTGTTACAAAAATCAGAGAATGTCAAAAATTAGAGTGAAATTGCTTCAAACAAGCGAATTATCGCGAAACAACACCTGCTCGAATCCAACAATAACTGTGCCCTGCCGTCTCTACTGAGCCTCAGAGACGCTTTGAGACAAGTGTTACACAAATCAGAGAATGTCATAGATTAGAGTGAAATGGCTTCAAACAAGCGAATTATCGCGAAACAACACCTGCTCGAATCCGAGAAAAACTGTGCCCTGCCGACTCTATTTAGCGTTAGATATGGTTTGAAACAATTGTTACCAAAATCAGAGAATGTCAAAAATTAGAGTGAGATTGCTTCAAATAAGCGAATTATCGCGAAACAACACCTGCTCGAATCCAACAAAAACTGTGCCCTGCCGTCTCTACTGAGCCTCAGAGACGCTTTGAGACCAGTGTTACAAAAATCAGTGAATGTCAAAAATTAGAGTGAAATTGCTTCAAACAACCGAATTATCGCGAAACAACACCTGCTCGAATCCAACAAAAACTGTACCCTGCCGTCTCTACTGAGCCTCAGAGACGCTTTCAGACAAGTGTTACAAAAATCAGAGAATGTCATAAATTAGAGTGAAATTGCTTCAAACAAGCGAATTATCGCGAAACAACACATGCTCGAATCCGAAAAAAAACTGTGCCCTGCCGACTCTATTTAGCGTTAGAGATGGTTTGAAACAAGTGTTACAAATATCAGAGAATGTCAAAAATTAGAGTGAAATTGCTTCAAACAAGCGAATTATCGCGAAACAACGCCTGCTCGAATCCAACAATAACTGTGCCCTGCCGTCTCTACTGAGCTTCAGAGACGCTTTGAAACAAGTGTTACACAAATCAGAGAATGTCATAAATTAGAGTGAAATGGCTTCAAACAAGCGAATTATCGCGAAAAAACACCTGCTCGAATCCGAGAAAAACTGTGCCCTGCCGACTCTATTTAGCGTTAGAGATGGTTTGAAACAAGTGTTACAAAAATCAGTGAATGTCAAAAATTAGAGTGAAATTGCTTCAAACAAGCGAATTATCGCGAAACAACACCTGCTCGAATCCAACAATAACTGTGCCCTGCCGACTCTATTTAGCGTTAGAGATGGTTTGAAACAATTGTTACCAAAATCAGAGAATGTCAAAAATTAGAGTGAGATTGCTTCAAATAAGCCAATTATCGCGAAACAACACCTGCTCGAATCCAACAAAAACTGTGCCCTTCCGTCTCTACTGAGGCTCAGAGACGCTTTGAGACAAGTGTTACAAAAATCAGAGAATGTCATAAATTAGAGTGAAATGGCTTCAAACAAGCGAATTATCTCGAAACAACACCTGCTCGAATCCGACAAAAACTGTGCCCTGCCGACTCTATTTAGCGTTAGAGATGGTTTGAAACAATTGTTACCAAAATCAGAGAATGTCAAAAATTAGAGTGAGATTGCTTCAAATAAGCGAATTATCGCGAAACAACACCTGCTCGAATCCAACAAAAACTGTGCCCTGCCGTCTCTACTGAGCCTCAGAGACGCTTTGAGACAAGTGTTACAAAATTCAGAGAATGTCATAAATTAGAGTGAAATGGCTTCAAACAAGCGAATTATCGCGAAACAACACCTGCACGAATCCGACAAAAACTGTGCCCTGCCGACTCTATTTAGCGTTAGAGATGGTTTGAAACAATTGTTACCAAAATCAGAGAATGTCAAAAATTAGAGTGAGATTGCTTCAAATAAGCGAATTATCGCGAAACAACACCTGCTCGAATCCAACAAAAACTGTGCCCTGCCGTCTCTACTGAGCCTCAGAGACGCTTTGAGACCAGTGTTACAAAAATCAGAGAATGTGAAAAATTAGAGTGAAATTGCTTCAAACAAGCGAATTATCGCGAAACAACACCTGCTCGAATCCAACAAAAACTGTGCCCTGCATTCTCTACTGAGCCTCAGAGACGCTTTGAGACCAGTGTTACAAAAATCAGAGAATGTGAGAAATTAGAGTGAAATTGCTTCAAACAAGCGAATTATCGCGAAACAACACCTGCTCGAATCCAACAAAAACTCTACCCTGCCGTCTCTACTGAGCCTCAGAGACGCTTTCAGACAAGTGTTACAAAAATCAGAGAATGTGATAAATTAGAGTGTAATTGCTTCAAACAAGCGAATTATCGCGAAACAACACATGCTCGAATCCGAAAAAAACTGTGCCCTGCCGACTCTATTTAGCGTTAGAGATGGTTTGAAACAAGTGTTACAAAAATCAGAGAATGACAAAAATTAGAGTGAAATTGCTTCAAACAAGCGAATTATTGCGAAACAACACCTGCTCGAATCCAACAATAACTGTGCCCTACCGTCTCTACTGAGGCTCAGAGACGCTTTGAGACAAGTGTTACAAAAATCAGAGAATGTCATAAATTAGAGTGAAATTGCTTCAAACAAGCGAATTATCGCGAAACAACACCTGCTCGAATCCAACAATAACTGTGCCCTGCCGTCTCTACTGAGCCTCAGAGACGCTTTGAGACAAGTGTTACAAAAATCAGAGAATGTCATAAATTAGAGTGAAATTGCTTCAAACAAGCGAATTATCGCGAAACAACACATGCTCGAATCCGAAAAAAACTGCCCTGCCGACTCTATTTAGCGTTAGAGATGGTTTGAAACAAGTGTTACAAAAATCAGAGAATGTCAAAAATTAGAGTGAAATTGCTTCAAACAAGCGAATTATCGCGAAACAACACCTGCTCGAATCCAACAATAACTGTGCCCTGCCGTCTCTACTGAGCCTCAGAGACGCTTTGAGACAAGTGTTACACAAATCAGAGAATGTCATAGATTAGAGTGAAATGGCTTCAAACAAGCGAATTATCGCGAAACAACACCTGCTAGAATCCGACAAAAACTATGCCCTGCCGACTCTATTTAGTGTTAGAGATGGTTTGAAACAATTGTTACCAAAATCAGAGAATGTCAAAAATTAGAGTGAGATTGCTTCAAACAAGCGAATTATTGCGAAACAACACCTGCTCGAATCCAACAATAACTGTGCCCTACCGTCTCTACTGAGGCTCAGAAACGCTTTAAGACAAGTGTTACAAAAATCAGAGAATGTCATAAATTAGAGTGAAATGGCTTCAAACAAGCGAATTATCTCGAAACAACACCTGCTCGAATCCGAGAAAAACTGTGCCCTGCCGACTCTATTTAGCGTTAGAGATGGTTTGAAACAATTGTTACCAAAATCAGAGAATGTCAAAAATTAGAGTGAGATTGCTTCAAATAAGCGAATTATCGCGAAACAACACCTGCTCGAATCCAACAAAAACTGTGCCCTGCCGTCTCTACTGAGCCTCAGAGACGCTTTGAGACCAGTGTTACAAAAATCAGAGAATGTGAGAAATTAGAGTGAAATTGCTTCAAACAAGCGAATTATCGCGCAACAACACCTGCTCGAATCCAACAAAAACTGTACCCTGGCGTCTCTACTGAGCCTCAGAGACGCTTTGAGACAAGTGTTACAAAAATCAGAGAATGTCATAAATTAGAGTGAAATTGCTTCAAACAAGCGAATTATCGCGAAACAACACATGCTCGAATCCGAAAAAAACTGTGCCCTGCCGACTCTATTTAGCGTTAGAGATGGTTTGAAACAAGTGTTACAAAAATCAGAGAATGTCAAAAATTAGAGTGAAATTGCTTCAACCAAGCGAATTATCGCGAAACAACACCTGCTCGAATCCAACAATAACTGTGCCCTGCCGTCTCTACTGAGCCTCAGAGACGCTTTGAGACAAGTGTTAGACAAATCAGAGAATGTCATAAATTAGAGTGAAATGGCTTCAAACAAGCGAATTATCGCGAAACAACACCTGCTCGAATCCGACAAAAACTGTGCCCTGCCGACTCTATTTAGTGTTAGAGATGGTTTGAAACAAGTGTTAAAAAAATCAGAGAATGTCAAAAATTAGAGTGAAATTGCTTCAAACAAGCGAATTATCGCGAAACAACACCTGCTCGAATCCATCAATAACTGTGCCCTGCCGTCTCTACTGAGGCTCAGAGACGCTTTGAGACAAGTGTTACAAAAATCAGAGAATGTCATAAATTAGAGTGAAATTGCTTCAAACAAGCGAATTATCGCGAAAGAACACCTGCTCGAATCCAACAATAACTGTGCCCTGCCGTCTCTACTGAGGCTAAGAGACGCTTTGAGACAAGTGTTACAAAAATCAGAGAATGTCATAAATTAGAGTAAAATTGCTTCAAACAAGCGAATTATCGCGAAACAACACCTGCTCGAATCCAACAATATCTGTGCCCTGCCGTCTCTACTGAGCCTCAGAGACGCTTTGAGACAAGTGTTACACAAATCAGAGAATGTCATAAATTAGAGTGATATGGCTACAAACAAGCGCATTATCGCGAAACAACACCTGCTCGAATCCGACAAAAACTGTGCCCTGCCGACTCTATTTAGCGTTAGAGATGGTTTGAAACAATTGTTACCAAAATCAGAGAATGTCAAAAATTAGAGTGGGATTGCTTCAAATAAGCGAATTATCGCGAAACAACACCTGCTCGAATCCAACAAAAACTGTGCACTGCCGTCTCTACTGAGCCTCAGAGACGCTTTGAGACAAGTGTTACAAAAATCAGAGAATGTGAGAAATTAGGGTGAAATTGCTTCAAACAAGCGATTTAACGCGAAACAACACCTGCTCGAATCCGACAAAAACTGTGCCCTGCCGACTCTATTTAGCGTTAGAGATGGTTTGAAACAAGTGTTACAAAAATCAGTGAATGTCAAAAATTAGAGTGAAATTGCTTCAAACAAGCGAATTATCGCGAAACAACACCTGCTCGAATCCAACAATAACTGTGCCCTGCCGACTCTATTTAGCGTTAGAGATGGTTTGAAACAATTGTTACCAAAATCAGAGAATGTCAAAAATTAGAGTGAGATTGCTTCAAATAAGCGAATTATCGCGAAACAACACCTGCTCGAATCCAACAAAAACTGTGCCCTGCCGTCTCTACTGAGCCTCAGAGACGCTTTCAGACAAGTGTTACAAAATTCAGAGAATGTCATAAATTAGAGTGAAATGGCTTCAAACAAGCGAATTATCGCGAAACAACACGTGCACGAATCCGACAAAAACTGTGCCCTGCCAACTCTATTTAGCGTTAGAGATGGTTTGAAACAATTGTTACCAAAATCAGAGAATGTCAAAAATTAGAGTGAGCTTGCTTCAAATAAGCGAATTATCGCGAAACAACACCTGCTCGAATCCAACAAAAACTGTGCCCTGCCGTCTCTACTGAGCCTCAGAGACGCTTTGAGACCAGTCTTACAAAAATCAGAGAATGTGAGAAATTAGAGTGAAATTGCTTCAAACAAGCGAATTATCGCGAAACAACACCTGCTCGAATCCAACAATAACTGTACCCTGCCGACTCTATTTAGCCTTAGAGATGGTTTGAAACAATTGTTACCAAAATCAGAGTGAGATTGCTTCAAATAAGCCAATTATCGCGAAACAACACCTGCTCGAATCCAACAAAAACTGTGCCCTTCCGTCTCTACTGAGGCTCAGAGACGCTTTGAGACAAGTGTTACAAAAATCAGAGAATGTCATAAATTAGAGTGAAATGGCTTCAAACAAGCGAATTATCTCGAAACAACACCTGCTCGAATCCGACAAAAACTGTGCCCTGCCGACTCTATTTAGCGTTAGAGATGGTTTGAAACAATTGTTACCAAAATCAGAGAATGTCAAAAATTAGAGTGAGATTGCTTCAAATAAGCGAATTATCGCGAAACAACACCTGCTCGAATCCAACAAAAACTGTGCCCTGCCGTCTCTACTGAGCCTCAGAGACGCTTTGAGACAAGTGTTACAAAATTCAGAGAATGTCATAAATTAGAGTGAAATGGCTTCAAACAAGCGAATTATCGCGAAACAACACCTGCACGAATCCGACAAAAACTGTGCCCTGCCGACTCTATTTAGCGTTAGAGATGGTTTGAAACAATTGTTACCAAAATCAGAGAATGTCAAAAATTAGAGTGAGATTGCTTCAAATAAGCGAATTATCGCGAAACAACACCTGCTCGAATCCAACAAAAACTGTGCCCTGCCGTCTCTACTGAGCCTCAGAGACGCTTTGAGACCAGTGTTACAAAAATCAGAGAATGTGAAAAATTAGAGTGAAATTGCTTCAAACAAGCGAATTATCGCGAAACAACACCTGCTCGAATCCAACAAAAACTGTGCCCTGCATTCTCTACTGAGCCTCAGAGACGCTTTGAGACCAGTGTTACAAAAATCAGAGAATGTGAGAAATTAGAGTGAAATTGCTTCAAACAAGCGAATTATCGCGAAACAACACCTGCTCGAATCCAACAAAAACTCTACCCTGCCGTCTCTACTGAGCCTCAGAGACGCTTTCAGACAAGTGTTACAAAAATCAGAGAATGTGATAAATTAGAGTGTAATTGCTTCAAACAAGCGAATTATCGCGAAACAACACATGCTCGAATCCGAAAAAAACTGTGCCCTGCCGACTCTATTTAGCGTTAGAGATGGTTTGAAACAAGTGTTACAAAAATCAGAGAATGACAAAAATTAGAGTGAAATTGCTTCAAACAAGCGAATTATTGCGAAACAACACCTGCTCGAATCCAACAATAACTGTGCCCTACCGTCTCTACTGAGGCTCAGAGACGCTTTGAGACAAGTGTTACAAAAATCAGAGAATGTCATAAATTAGAGTGAAATTGCTTCAAACAAGCGAATTATCGCGAAACAACACCTGCTCGAATCCAACAATAACTGTGCCCTGCCGTCTCTACTGAGCCTCAGAGACGCTTTGAGACAAGTGTTACAAAAATCAGAGAATGTCATAAATTAGAGTGAAATTGCTTCAAACAAGCGAATTATCGCGAAACAACACATGCTCGAATCCGAAAAAAACTGCCCTGCCGACTCTATTTAGCGTTAGAGATGGTTTGAAACAAGTGTTACAAAAATCAGAGAATGTCAAAAATTAGAGTGAAATTGCTTCAAACAAGCGAATTATCGCGAAACAACACCTGCTCGAATCCAACAATAACTGTGCCCTGCCGTCTCTACTGAGCCTCAGAGACGCTTTGAGACAAGTGTTACACAAATCAGAGAATGTCATAGATTAGAGTGAAATGGCTTCAAACAAGCGAATTATCGCGAAACAACACCTGCTAGAATCCGACAAAAACTATGCCCTGCCGACTCTATTTAGTGTTAGAGATGGTTTGAAACAATTGTTACCAAAATCAGAGAATGTCAAAAATTAGAGTGAGATTGCTTCAAACAAGCGAATTATTGCGAAACAACACCTGCTCGAATCCAACAATAACTGTGCCCTACCGTCTCTACTGAGGCTCAGAAACGCTTTAAGACAAGTGTTACAAAAATCAGAGAATGTCATAAATTAGAGTGAAATGGCTTCAAACAAGCGAATTATCTCGAAACAACACCTGCTCGAATCCGAGAAAAACTGTGCCCTGCCGACTCTATTTAGCGTTAGAGATGGTTTGAAACAATTGTTACCAAAATCAGAGAATGTCAAAAATTAGAGTGAGATTGCTTCAAATAAGCGAATTATCGCGAAACAACACCTGCTCGAATCCAACAAAAACTGTGCCCTGCCGTCTCTACTGAGCCTCAGAGACGCTTTGAGACCAGTGTTACAAAAATCAGAGAATGTGAGAAATTAGAGTGAAATTGCTTCAAACAAGCGAATTATCGCGCAACAACACCTGCTCGAATCCAACAAAAACTGTACCCTGGCGTCTCTACTGAGCCTCAGAGACGCTTTGAGACAAGTGTTACAAAAATCAGAGAATGTCATAAATTAGAGTGAAATTGCTTCAAACAAGCGAATTATCGCGAAACAACACATGCTCGAATCCGAAAAAAACTGTGCCCTGCCGACTCTATTTAGCGTTAGAGATGGTTTGAAACAAGTGTTACAAAAATCAGAGAATGTCAAAAATTAGAGTGAAATTGCTTCAACCAAGCGAATTATCGCGAAACAACACCTGCTCGAATCCAACAATAACTGTGCCCTGCCGTCTCTACTGAGCCTCAGAGACGCTTTGAGACAAGTGTTAGACAAATCAGAGAATGTCATAAATTAGAGTGAAATGGCTTCAAACAAGCGAATTATCGCGAAACAACACCTGCTCGAATCCGACAAAAACTGTGCCCTGCCGACTCTATTTAGTGTTAGAGATGGTTTGAAACAAGTGTTAAAAAAATCAGAGAATGTCAAAAATTAGAGTGAAATTGCTTCAAACAAGCGAATTATCGCGAAACAACACCTGCTCGAAACCATCAATAACTGTGCCCTGCCGTCTCTACTGAGGCTCAGAGACGCTTTGAGACAAGTGTTACAAAAATCAGAGAATGTCATAAATTAGAGTGAAATTGCTTCAAACAAGCGAATTATCGCGAAACAACACCTGCTCGAATCCAACAATAACTGTGCCCTGCCGTCTCTACTGAGGCTAAGAGACGCTTTGAGACAAGTGTTACAAAAATCAGAGAATGTCATAAATTAGAGTAAAATTGCTTCAAACAAGCGAATTATCGCGAAACAACACCTGCTCGAATCCAACAATATCTGTGCCCTGCCGTCTCTACTGAGCCTCAGAGACGCTTTGAGACAAGTGTTACACAAATCAGAGAATGTCATAAATTAGAGTGATATGGCTACAAACAAGCGCATTATCGCGAAACAACACCTGCTCGAATCCGACAAAAACTGTGCCCTGCCGACTCTATTTAGCGTTAGAGATGGTTTGAAACAATTGTTACCAAAATCAGAGAATGTCAAAAATTAGAGTGGGATTGCTTCAAATAAGCGAATTATCGCGAAACAACACCTGCTCGAATCCAACAAAAACTGTGCACTGCCGTCTCTACTGAGCCTCAGAGACGCTTTGAGACAAGTGTTACAAAAATCAGAGAATGTGAGAAATTAGGGTGAAATTGCTTCAAACAAGCGATTTAACGCGAAACAACACCTGCTCGAATCCGACAAAAACTGTGCCCTGCCGACTCTATTTAGCGTTAGAGATGGTTTGAAACAAGTGTTACAAAAATCAGAGAATGTCATAAATTAGAGTGAAATGGCTTCAAACAAGCGAATTATCTCGAAACAACACCTGCTCGAATCCGACAAAAACTGTGCCCTGCCGACTCTATTTAGCGTTAGAGATGGTTTGAAACAATTGTTACCAAAATCAGAGAATGTCAAAAATTAGAGTGAGATTGCTTCAAATAAGCGAATTATCGCGAAACAACACCTGCTCGAATCCAACAAAAACTGTGCCCTGCCGTCTCTACTGAGCCTCAGAGACGCTTTGAGACAAGTGTTACAAAATTCAGAGAATGTCATAAATTAGAGTGAAATGGCTTCAAACAAGCGAATTATCGCGAAACAACACCTGCACGAATCCGACAAAAACTGTGCCCTGCCGACTCTATTTAGCGTTAGAGATGGTTTGAAACAATTGTTACCAAAATCAGAGAATGTCAAAAATTAGAGTGAGATTGCTTCAAATAAGCGAATTATCGCGAAACAACACCTGCTCGAATCCAACAAAAACTGTGCCCTGCCGTCTCTACTGAGCCTCAGAGACGCTTTGAGACCAGTGTTACAAAAATCAGAGAATGTGAGAAATTAGAGTGAAATTGCTTCAAACAAGCGAATTATCGCGAAACAACACCTGCTCGAATCCAACAAAAACTCTACCCTGCCGTCTCTACTGAGCCTCAGAGACGCTTTCAGACAAGTGTTACAAAAATCAGAGAATGTGATAAATTAGAGTGTAATTGCTTCAAACAAGCGAATTATCGCGAAACAACACATGCTCGAATCCGAAAAAAACTGTGCCCTGCCGACTCTATTTAGCGTTAGAGATGGTTTGAAACAAGTGTTACAAAAATCAGAGAATGACAAAAATTAGAGTGGAATTGCTTCAAACAAGCGAATTATTGCGAAACAACACCTGCTCGAATCCAACAATAACTGTGCCCTACCGTCTCTACTGAGGCTCAGAGACGCTTTGAGACAAGTGTTACAAAAATCAGAGAATGTCATAAATTAGAGTGAAATTGCTTCAAACAAGCGAATTATCGCGAAACAACACCTGCTCGAATCCAACAATAACTGTGCCCTGCCGTCTCTACTGAGCCTCAGAGACGCTTTGAGACAAGTGTTACAAAAATCAGAGAATGTCATAAATTAGAGTGAAATTGCTTCAAACAAGCGAATTATCGCGAAACAACACATGCTCGAATCCGAAAAAAACTGCCCTGCCGACTCTATTTAGCGTTAGAGATGGTTTGAAACAAGTGTTACAAAAATCAGAGAATGTCAAAAATTAGAGTGAAATTGCTTCAAACAAGCGAATTATCGCGAAACAACACCTGCTCGAATCCAACAATAACTGTGCCCTGCCGTCTCTACTGAGCCTCAGAGACGCTTTGAGACAAGTGTTACACAAATCAGAGAATGTCATAGATTAGAGTGAAATGGCTTCAAACAAGCGAATTATCGCGAAACAACACCTGCTAGAATCCGACAAAAACTATGCCCTGCCGACTCTATTTAGTGTTAGAGATGGTTTGAAACAATTGTTACCAAAATCAGAGAATGTCAAAAATTAGAGTGAGATTGCTTCAAACAAGCGAATTATTGCGAAACAACACCTGCTCGAATCCAACAATAACTGTGCCCTACCGTCTCTACTGAGGCTCAGAAACGCTTTAAGACAAGTGTTACAAAAATCAGAGAATGTCATAAATTAGAGTGAAATGGCTTCAAACAAGCGAATTATCTCGAAACAACACCTGCTCGAATCCGAGAAAAACTGTGCCCTGCCGACTCTATTTAGCGTTAGAGATGGTTTGAAACAATTGTTACCAAAATCAGAGAATGTCAAAAATTAGAGTGAGATTGCTTCAAATAAGCGAATTATCGCGAAACAACACCTGCTCGAATCCAACAAAAACTGTGCCCTGCCGTCTCTACTGAGCCTCAGAGACGCTTTGAGACCAGTGTTACAAAAATCAGAGAATGTGAGAAATTAGAGTGAAATTGCTTCAAACAAGCGAATTATCGCGCAACAACACCTGCTCGAATCCAACAAAAACTGTACCCTGGCGTCTCTACTGAGCCTCAGAGACGCTTTGAG
This sequence comes from Tenodera sinensis, assembly GCA_030765045.1. NCBI lineage: Eukaryota > Metazoa > Arthropoda > Insecta > Mantodea > Mantidae > Tenodera > Tenodera sinensis. The sequence continues at coordinate 107,722,467 of CM060970.1, read as the reverse complement.
ACAAGTGTTACAAAAATCAGAGAATGTCATAAATTAGAGTGAAATTGCTTCAAACAAGCGAATTATCGCGAAACAACACATGCTCGAATCCGAAAAAAACTGTGCCCTGCCGACTCTATTTAGCGTTAGAGATGGTTTGAAACAAGTGTTACAAAAATCAGAGAATGTCAAAAATTAGAGTGAAATTGCTTCAACCAAGCGAATTATCGCGAAACAACACCTGCTCGAATCCAACAATAACTGTGCCCTGCCGTCTCTACTGAGCCTCAGAGACGCTTTGAGACAAGTGTTAGACAAATCAGAGAATGTCATAAATTAGAGTGAAATGGCTTCAAACAAGCGAATTATCGCGAAACAACACCTGCTCGAATCCGACAAAAACTGTGCCCTGCCGACTCTATTTAGTGTTAGAGATGGTTTGAAACAAGTGTTAAAAAAATCAGAGAATGTCAAAAATTAGAGTGAAATTGCTTCAAACAAGCGAATTATCGCGAAACAACACCTGCTCGAATCCATCAATAACTGTGCCCTGCCGTCTCTACTGAGGCTCAGAGACGCTTTGAGACAAGTGTTACAAAAATCAGAGAATGTCATAAATTAGAGTGAAATTGCTTCAAACAAGCGAATTATCGCGAAACAACACCTGCTCGAATCCAACAATAACTGTGCCCTGCCGTCTCTACTGAGGCTAAGAGACGCTTTGAGACAAGTGTTACAAAAATCAGAGAATGTCATAAATTAGAGTAAAATTGCTTCAAACAAGCGAATTATCGCGAAACAACACCTGCTCGAATCCAACAATATCTGTGCCCTGCCGTCTCTACTGAGCCTCAGAGACGCTTTGAGACAAGTGTTACACAAATCAGAGAATGTCATAAATTAGAGTGATATGGCTACAAACAAGCGCATTATCGCGAAACAACACCTGCTCGAATCCGACAAAAACTGTGCCCTGCCGACTCTATTTAGCGTTAGAGATGGTTTGAAACAATTGTTACCAAAATCAGAGAATGTCAAAAATTAGAGTGGGATTGCTTCAAATAAGCGAATTATCGCGAAACAACACCTGCTCGAATCCAACAAAAACTGTGCACTGCCGTCTCTACTGAGCCTCAGAGACGCTTTGAGACAAGTGTTACAAAAATCAGAGAATGTGAGAAATTAGGGTGAAATTGCTTCAAACAAGCGATTTAACGCGAAACAACACCTGCTCGAATCCGACAAAAACTGTGCCCTGCCGACTCTATTTAGCGTTAGAGATGGTTTGAAACAAGTGTTACAAAAATCAGTGAATGTCAAAAATTAGAGTGAAATTGCTTCAAACAAGCGAATTATCGCGAAACAACACCTGCTCGAATCCAACAATAACTGTGCCCTGCCGACTCTATTTAGCGTTAGAGATGGTTTGAAACAATTGTTACCAAAATCAGAGAATGTCAAAAATTAGAGTGAGATTGCTTCAAATAAGCGAATTATCGCGAAACAACACCTGCTCGAATCCAACAAAAACTGTGCCCTGCCGTCTCTACTGAGCCTCAGAGACGCTTTCAGACAAGTGTTACAAAATTCAGAGAATGTCATAAATTAGAGTGAAATGGCTTCAAACAAGCGAATTATCGCGAAACAACACGTGCACGAATCCGACAAAAACTGTGCCCTGCCAACTCTATTTAGCGTTAGAGATGGTTTGAAACAATTGTTACCAAAATCAGAGAATGTCAAAAATTAGAGTGAGCTTGCTTCAAATAAGCGAATTATCGCGAAACAACACCTGCTCGAATCCAACAAAAACTGTGCCCTGCCGTCTCTACTGAGCCTCAGAGACGCTTTGAGACCAGTCTTACAAAAATCAGAGAATGTGAGAAATTAGAGTGAAATTGCTTCAAACAAGCGAATTATCGCGAAACAACACATGCTCGAATCCGAAAAAAACTGTGCCCTGCCGACTCTATTTAGCGTTAGAGATGGTTTGAAACAAGTGTTACAAAAATCAGAGAATGTCAAAAATTAGAGTGAAATTGCTTCAAACAAGCGAATTATCGCGAAACAACACCTGCTCGAATCCAACAATAACTGTGCCCTGCCGTCTCTACTGAGCCTCAGAGACGCTTTGAGACACGTGTTACACAAATCAGAGAATGTCATAAATTAGAGTGAAATGGCTTCAAACAAGCGAATTATCGCGAAACAACACCTGCTCGAATCCGACAAAAACTGTGCCCTGCCGACTCTATTTAGTGTTAGAGATGGTTTGAAACAAGTGTTACAAAAATCAGAGAATGTCAAAAATTAGAGTGAAATTGCTTCAAACAAGCGAATTATCGCGAAACAACACCTGCTCGAATCCATCAATAACTGTGCCCTGCCATCTCTACTGAGGCTCAGAGACGCTTTGAGACAAGTGTTACAAAAATCAGAGAATGTCATAAATTAGAGTGAAATTGCTTCAAACAAGCGAATTATCGCGAAACAACACCTGCTCGAATCCAACAATATCTGTGCCCTGCCGTCTCTACTGAGCCTCAGAGACGCTTTGAGACAAGTGTTACACAAATCAGAGAATGTCATAAATTAGAGTGATATGGCTACAAACAAGCGAATTATCGCGAAACAACACCTGCTCGAATCCGACAAAAACTGTGCCCTGCCGACTCTATTTAGCGTTAGAGATGGTTTGAAACAATTGTTACCAAAATAAGAGAATGTCAAAAATAAGAGTGAGATTGCTTCAAATAAGCGAATTACCGCGAAACAACACCTGCTCGAATCCAACAAAAACTGTGCCCTGCCGTCTCTACTGAGCCTCAGAGACGCTTTGAGACAAGTGTTACAAAATTCAGAGAATGTCATAAATTAGAGTGAAATGGCTTCAAACAAGCGAATTATCGCGAAACAACACCTGCTCGAATCCGACAAAAACTGTGCCCTGCCGACTCTATTTAGCGTTAGAGATGGTTTGAAACAATTGTTACCAAAATCAGAGAATGTCAAAAATTAGAGTGAGATTGCTTCAAATAAGCGAATTATCGCGAAACAACACCTGCTCGAATCCAACAAAAACTGTGCCCTGCCGTCTCTACTGAGCCTCAGAGACGCTTTGAGACCAGTGTTACAAAAATCAGAGAATGTGAGAAATTAGAGTGAAATTGCTTCAAACAAGCGAATTATCGCGCAACAACACCTGCTCGAATCCAACAAAAACTGTACCCTGGCGTCTCTACTGAGCCTCAGAGACGCTTTGAGACAAGTGTTACAAAAATCAGAGAATGTCATAAATTAGAGTGAAATTGCTTCAAACAAGCGAATTATCGCGAAACAACACATGCTCGAATCCGAAAAAAACTGTGCCCTGCCGACTCTATTTAGCGTTAGAGATGGTTTGAAACAAGTATTACAAAAATCAGAGAATGTCAAAAATTAGAGTGAAATTGCTTCAACCAAGCGAATTATCGCGAAACAACACCTGCTCGAATCCAACAATAACTGTGCCCTGCCGTCTCTACTGAGCCTCAGAGACGCTTTGAGACAAGTGTTAGACAAATCAGAGAATGTCATAAATTAGAGTGAAATGGCTTCAAACAAGCGAATTATCGCGAAACAACACCTGCTCGAATCCGACAAAAACTGTGCCCTGCCGACTCTATTTAGTGTTAGAGATGGTTTGAAACAAGTGTTACAAAAATCAGAGAATGTCAAAAATTAGAGTGAAATTGCTTCAAACAAGCGAATTATCGCGAAACAACACCTGCTCGAATCCATCAATAACTGTGCCCTGCCGTCTCTACTGAGGCTCAGAGACGCTTTGAGACAAGTGTTACAAAAATCAGAGAATGTCATAAATTAGAGTGAAATTGCTTCAAACAAGCGAATTATCGCGAAACAACACCTGCTCGAATCCAACAATAACTGTGCCCTGCCGTCTCTACTGAGGCTAAGAGACGCTTTGAGACAAGTGTTACAAAAATCAGAGAATGTCATAAATTAGAGTAAAATTGCTTCAAACAAGCGAATTATCGCGAAACAACACCTGCTCGAATCCAACAATATCTGTGCCCTGCCGTCTCTACTGAGCCTCAGAGACGCTTTGAGACAAGTGTTACACAAATCAGAGAATGTCATAAATTAGAGTGATATGGCTACAAACAAGCGCATTATCGCGAAACAACACCTGCTCGAATCCGACAAAAACTGTGCCCTGCCGACTCTATTTAGCGTTAGAGATGGTTTGAAACAATTGTTACCAAAATCAGAGAATGTCAAAAATTAGAGTGGGATTGCTTCAAATAAGCGAATTATCGCGAAACAACACCTGCTCGAATCCAACAAAAACTGTGCACTGCCGTCTCTACTGAGCCTCAGAGACGCTTTGAGATAAGTGTTACAAAAATCAGAGAATGTGAGAAATTAGGGTGAAATTGCTTCAAACAAGCGATTTAACGCGAAACAACACCTGCTCGAATCCGACAAAAACTGTGCCCTGCCGACTCTATTTAGCGTTAGAGATGGTTTGAAACAAGTGTTACAAAAATCAGTGAATGTCAAAAATTAGAGTGAAATTGCTTCAAACAAGCGAATTATCGCGAAACAACACCTGCTCGAATCCAACAATAACTGTGCCCTGCCGACTCTATTTAGCGTTAGAGATGGTTTGAAACAATTGTTACCAAAATCAGAGAATGTCAAAAATTAGAGTGAGATTGCTTCAAATAAGCGAATTATCGCGAAACAACACCTGCTCGAATCCAACAAAAACTGTGCCCTGCCGTCTCTACTGAGCCTCAGAGACGCTTTCAGACAAGTGTTACAAAATTCAGAGAATGTCATAAATTAGAGTGAAATGGCTTCAAACAAGCGAATTATCGCGAAACAACACGTGCACGAATCCGACAAAAACTGTGCCCTGCCAACTCTATTTAGCGTTAGAGATGGTTTGAAACAATTGTTACCAAAGTCAGAGAATGTCAAAAATTAGAGTGAGCTTGCTTCAAATAAGCGAATTATCGCGAAACAACACCTGCTCGAATCCAACAAAAACTGTGCCCTGCCGTCTCTACTGAGCCTCAGAGACGCTTTGAGACCAGTGTTACAAAAATCAGAGAATGTCATAAATTAGAGTGAAATGGCTTCAAACAAGCGAATTATCGCGAAACAACACCTGCTCGAATCCGACAAAAACTGTGCCCTGCCGACTCTATTTAGTGTTAGAGATGGTTTGAAACAAGTGTTACAAAAATCAGAGAATGTCAAAAATTAGAGTGAAATTGCTTCAAACAAGCGAATTATTCGCGAAACAACACCTGCTCGAATCCATCAATAACTGTGCCCTGCCATCTCTACTGAGGCTCAGAGACGCTTTGAGACAAGTGTTACAAAAATCAGAGAATGTCATAAATTAGAGTGAAATTGCTTCAAACAAGCGAATTATCGCGAAACAACACCTGCTCGAATCCAACAATATCTGTGCCCTGCCGTCTCTACTGAGCCTCAGAGACGCTTTGAGACAAGTGTTACACAAATCAGAGAATGTCATAAATTAGAGTGATATGGCTACAAACAAGCGAATTATCGCGAAACAACACCTGCTCGAATCCGACAAAAACTGTGCCCTGCCGACTCTATTTAGCGTTAGAGATGGTTTGAAACAATTGTTACCAAAGTAAGAGAATGTCAAAAATAAGAGTGAGATTGCTTCAAATAAGCGAATTACCGCGAAACAACACCTGCTCGAATCCAACAAAAACTGTGCCCTGCCGTCTCTACTGAGCCTCAGAGACGCTTTGAGACAAGTGTTACAAAATTCAGAGAATGTCATAAATTAGAGTGAAATGGCTTCAAACAAACGAATTATCGCGAAACAACACCTGCTCGAATCCGACAAAAACTGTGCCCTGCCGACTCTATTTAGCGTTAGAGATGGTTTGAAACAATTGTTACCAAAATCAGAGAATGTCAAAAATTAGAGTGGGATTGCTTCAAATAAGCGAATTATCGCGAAACAACACCTGCTCGAATCCAACAAAAACTGTGCACTGCCGTCTCTACTGAGCCTCAGAGACGCTTTGAGACAAGTGTTACAAAAATCAGAGAATGTGAGAAATTAGAGTGAAATTGCTCAAACAAGCGATTTAACGCGAAACAACACCTGCTCGAATCCGACAAAAACTGTGCCCTGCCGACTCTATTTAGCGTTAGAAATGGTTAGAAACAAGTGTTACCAAAATCAGAGAATGTCAAAAATTAGAGTGAGATTGCTTCAAATAAGCGAATTATCGCGAAACAACACCTGCTCGAATCCAACAAAAACTGTGCCCTGCCGTCTCTATTTAGCGTTAGAGATGGTTTGAAACAATTGTTACCAAAATCAGAGAATGTCAAAAATTAGAGTGAGATTGCTTCAAATAAGCGAATTATCGCGAAACAACACCTGCTCGAATCCAACAAAAACTGTGCCCTGCCGTCTCTACTGAGCCTCAGAGACGCTTTGAGACAAGTGTTACAAAATTCAGAGAATGTCATAAATTAGAGTGAAATGGCTTCAAACAAGCGAATTATCGCGAAACAACACGTGCACGAATCCGAAAAAAACTGTGCCCTGCCGACTCTATTTAGCGTTAGAGATGGTTTGAAACAATTGTACCAAAATCAGAGAATGTCAAAAATTAGAGTGAGATTGCTTCAAATAAGCGAATTATCGCGAAACAACACCTGCTCGAATCCAACAAAAACTGTGCCCTGCCGTCTCTACTGAGCCTCAGAGACGCTTTGAGACCAGTGTTACAAAAATCAGAGAATGTGAGAAATTAGAGTGAAATTGCTTCAAACAAGCGAATTATCGCGAAACAACACCTGCTCGAATCCAACAAAAACTGTACCCTGCCGACTCTATTTAGCGTTAGAGATGGTTTCAAACAATTGTTACCAAAATCAGAGAATGTCAAAAATTAGAGTGAGATTGCTTCAAATAAGCGAATTATCGCGAAACAACACCTGCTCGAATCCAAAAAAACTGTACCCTGCCGACTCTATTTAGCGTTAGAGATGGTTTGAAACAAGTGTTACAAATATCAGAGAATGTCAAAAATTAGAGTGAAATTGCTTCAAACAAGCGAATTATCGCGAAACAACGCCTGCTCGAATCCAACAATAACTGTGCCCTGCCGTCTCTACTGAGCTTCAGAGACGCTTTGAGACAAGTGTTACACAAATCAGAGAATGTCATAAATTAGAGTGAAATGGCTTCAAACAAGCGAATTATCGCGAAAAAACACCTGCTCGAATCCGAGAAAAACTGTACCCTGCCGACTCTATTTAGCGTTAGAGATGGTTTGAAACAAGTGTTACAAATATCAGAGAATGTCAAAAATTAGAGTGAAATTGCTTCAAACAAGCGAATTATCGCGAAACAACGCCTGCTCGAATCCAACAATAACTGTGCCCTGCCGTCTCTACTGAGCTTCAGAGACGCTTTGAGACAAGTGTTACACAAATCAGAGAATGTCATAAATTAGAGTGAAATGGCTTCAAACAAGCGAATTATCGCGAAAAAACACCTGCTCGAATCCGAGAAAAACTGTGCCCTGCCGACTCTATTTAGCGTTAGAGATGGTTTGAAACAATTGTTACCAAAATCAGAGAATGTCAAAAATTAGAGTGAGATTGCTTCAAATAAGCGAATTATCGCGAAACAACACCTGCTCGAATCCAACAAAAACTGTGCCCTGCCGTCTCTACTGAGCCTCAGAGACGCTTTGAGACCAGTGTTACAAAAATCAGAGAATGTGAGAAATTAGAGTGAAATTGCTTCAAACAAGCGAATTATCGCGAAACAACACCTGCTCGAATCCAACAAAAACTGTACCCTGCCGTCTCTACTGAGCCTCAGAGACGCTTTGAGACAAGTGTTACAAAAATCAGAGAATGTCATAAATTAGAGTGAAATTGCTTCAAACAAGCGAATTATCGCGAAACAACACCTGCTCGAATCCAACAAAAACTGTGCCCTGCCCTCTCTACTGAGCCTCAGAGACGCTTTGAGACCAGTGTTACAAAAATCAGAGAATGTGAGAAATTAGAGTGAAATTGCTTCAAACAAGCGAATTATCGCGAAACAACACCTGCTCGAATCCAACAAAAACTGTACCCTGCCGACTCTATTTAGCGTTAGAGATGGTTTGAAACAAGTGTTACAAATATCAGAGAATGTCAAAAATTAGAGTGAAATTGCTTCAAACAAGCGAATTATCGCGAAACAACGCCTGCTCGAATCCAACAATAACTGTGCCCTGCCGTCTCTACTGAGCTTCAGAGACGCTTTGAGACAAGTGTTACACAAATCAGAGAATGTCATAAATTAGAGTGAAATGGCTTCAAACAAGCGAATTATCGCGAAAAAACACCCGCTCGAATCCGAGAAAAACTGTGCCCTGCCGACTCTATTTAGCGTTAGAGATGGTTTGAAACAAGTGTTACAAAAATCAGTGAATGTCAAAAATTAGAGTGAAATTGCTTCAAACAAGCGAATTATCGCGAAACAACACCTGCTCGAATCCAACAATAAATGTGCCCTGCCGACTCTATTTAGCGTTAGAGATGGTTTGAAACAATTGTTACCAAAATCAGAGAATGTCAAAAATTAGAGTGAGATTGCTTCAAATAAGCCAATTATCGCGAAACAACACCTGCTCGAATCCAACAAAAACTGTGCCCTTCCGTCTCTACTGAGGCTCAGAGACGCTTTGAGACAAGTGTTACAAAAATCAGAGAATGTCATAAATTAGAGTGAAATGGCTTCAAACAAGCGAATTATCTCGAAACAACACCTGCTCGAATCCGACAAAAACTGTGCCCTGCCGACTCTATTTAGCGTTAGAGATGGTTTAAAACAATTGTTACCAAAATCAGAGAATGTCAAAAATTAGAGTGAGATTGCTTCAAATAAGCGAATTATCGCGAAACAACACCTGCTCGAATCCAACAAAAACTGTGCCCTGCATTCTCTACTGAGCCTCAGAGACGCTTTGAGACCAGTGTTACAAAAATCAGAGAATGTGAGAAATTAGAGTGAAATTGCTTCAAACAAGCGAATTATCGCGAAACAACACCTGCTCGAATCCAACAAAAACTGTACCCTGCCGTCTCTACTGAGCCTCAGAGACGCTTTCAGACAAGTGTTACAAAAATCAGAGAATGTCATAAATTAGAGTGAAATTGCTTCAAACAAGCGAATTATCGCGAAACAACACATGCTCGAATCCGAAAAAAACTGTGCCCTGCCGACTCTATTTAGCGTTAGAGATGGTTTGAAACAAGTGTTACAAATATCAGAGAATGTCAAAAATTAGAGTGAAATTGCTTCAAACAAGCGAATTATCGCGAAACAACACCTGCTCGAATCCAACAAAAACTGTGCCCTGCCGACTCTATTTAGCGTTAGAGATGGTTTGAAACAAGTGTTACAAAAATCAGAGATTGTCAAAAATTAGAGTGAAATTGCTTCAAACAAGCGAATTATTGCGAAACAACACCTGCTCGAATCCAACAATAACTGTGCCCTACCGTCTCTACTGAGGCTCAGAGACGCTTTGAGACAAGTGTTACAAAAATCAGAGAATGTCATAAATTAGAGTAAAATTGCTTCAAACAAGCGAATTATCGCGAAACAACACCTGCTCGAATCCAACAATAACTGTGCCCTGCCGTCTCTACTGAGCCTCAGAGACGCTTTGAGACAAGTGTTACAAAAATCAGAGAATGTCATAAATTAGAGTGAAATTGCTTCAAACAAGCGAATTATCGCGAAACAACACCTGCTCGAATCCAACAATAACTGTGCCCTGCCGTCTCTACTGAGCCTCAGAGACGCTTTGAGACCAGTGTTACAAAAATCAGTGAATGTCAAAAATTAGAGTGAAATTGCTTCAAACAACCGAATTATCGCGAAACAACACCTGCTCGAATCCAACAATAACTGTGCCCTGCCGACTCTATTTAGCGTTAGAGATGGTTTGAAACAATTGTTACCAAAATCAGAGAATGTCAAAAATTAGAGTGAGATTGCTTCAAATAAGCGAATTATCGCGAAACAACACCTGCTCGAATCCAACAAAAACTGTGCCCTGCCGTCTCTACTGAGCCTCAGACGCTTTGAAACAAGTGTTACAAAATTCAGAGAATGTCATAAATTAGAGTGAAATGGCTTCAAACAAGCGAATTATCGCGAAACAACACCTGCACGAATCCGACAAAAACTGTGCCCTGCCGACTCTATTTAGCGTTAGAGATGGTTTGAAACAATTGTTACCAAAATCAGAGAATGTCAAAAATTAGAGTGAGATTGCTTCAAATAAGCGAATTATCGCGAAACAACACCTGCTCGAATCCAACAAAAACTGTGCCCTGCCCTCTCTACTGAGCCTCAGAGACGCTTTGAGACCAGTGTTACAAAAATCAGAGAATGTGAGAAATTAGAGTGAAATTGCTTCAAACAAGCGAATTATCGCGAAACAACGCCTGCTCGAATCCAACAATAACTGTGCCCTGCCGTCTCTACTGAGCTTCAGAGACGCTTTGAGACAAGTGTTACACAAATCAGAGAATGTCATAAATTAGAGTGAAATGGCTTCAAACAAGCGAATTATCGCGAAAAAACACCCGCTCGAATCCGAGAAAAACTGTGCCCTGCCGACTCTATTTAGCGTTAGAGATGGTTTGAAACAAGTGTTACAAAAATCAGTGAATGTCAAAAATTAGAGTGAAATGGCTTCAAACAAGCGAATTATCTCGAAACAACACCTGCTCGAATCCGACAAAAACTGTGCCCTGCCGACTCTATTTAGCGTTAGAGATGGTTTGAAACAATTGTTACCAAAATCAGAGAATGTCAAAAATTAGAGTGAGATTGCTTCAAATAAGCGAATTATCGCGAAACAACACCTGCTCGAATCCAACAAAAACTGTACCCTGCCGTCTCTACTGAGCCTCAGAGACGCTTTGAGACAAGTGTTACAAAAATCAGAGAATGTCATAAATTAGAGTGAAATTGCTTCAAACAAGCGAATTATCGCGAAACAACACCTGCTCGAATCCAACAAAAACTGTGCCCTGCCCTCTCTACTGAGCCTCAGAGACGCTTTGAGACCAGTGTTACAAAAATCAGAGAATGTGAGAAATTAGAGTGAAATTGCTTCAAACAAGCGAATTATCGCGAAACAACACCTGCTCGAATCCAACAAAAACTGTACCCTGCCGACTCTATTTAGCGTTAGAGATGGTTTGAAACAAGTGTTACAAATATCAGAGAATGTCAAAAATTAGAGTGAAATTGCTTCAAACAAGCGAATTATCGCGAAACAACGCCTGCTCGAATCCAACAATAACTGTGCCCTGCCGTCTCTACTGAGCTTCAGAGACGCTTTGAGACAAGTGTTACACAAATCAGAGAATGTCATAAATTAGAGTGAAATGGCTTCAAACAAGCGAATTATCGCGAAAAAACACCCGCTCGAATCCGAGAAAAACTGTGCCCTGCCGACTCTATTTAGCGTTAGAGATGGTTTGAAACAAGTGTTACAAAAATCAGTGAATGTCAAAAATTAGAGTGAAATTGCTTCAAACAAGCGAATTATCGCGAAACAACACCTGCTCGAATCCAACAATAACTGTGCCCTGCCGACTCTATTTAGCGTTAGAGATGGTTTGAAACAATTGTTACCAAAATCAGAGAATGTCAAAAATTAGAGTGAGATTGCTTCAAATAAGCCAATTATCGCGAAACAACACCTGCTCGAATCCAACAAAAACTGTGCCCTTCCGTCTCTACTGAGGCTCAGAGACGCTTTGAGACAAGTGTTACAAAAATCAGAGAATGTCATAAATTAGAGTGAAATGGCTTCAAACAAGCGAATTATCTCGAAACAACACCTGCTCGAATCCGACAAAAACTGTGCCCTGCCGACTCTATTTAGCGTTAGAGATGGTTTGAAACAATTGTTACCAAAATCAGAGAATGTCAAAAATTAGAGTGAGATTGCTTCAAATAAGCGAATTATCGCGAAACAACACCTGCTCGAATCCAACAAAAACTGTGCCCTGCATTCTCTACTGAGCCTCAGAGACGCTTTGAGACCAGTGTTACAAAAATCAGAGAATGTGAGAAATTAGAGTGAAATTGCTTCAAACAAGCGAATTATCGCGAAACAACACCTGCTCGAATCCAACAAAAACTGTACCCTGCCGTCTCTACTGAGCCTCAGAGACGCTTTCAGACAAGTGTTACAAAAATCAGAGAATGTCATAAATTAGAGTGAAATTGCTTCAAACAAGCGAATTATCGCGAAACAACACATGCTCGAATCCGAAAAAAACTGTGCCCTGCCGACTCTATTTAGCGTTAGAGATGGTTTGAAACAAGTGTTACAAATATCAGAGAATGTCAAAAATTAGAGTGAAATTGCTTCAAACAAGCGAATTATCGCGAAACAACACCTGCTCGAATCCAACAAAAACTGTGCCCTGCCGACTCTATTTAGCGTTAGAGATGGTTTGAAACAAGTGTTACAAAAATCAGAGATTGTCAAAAATTAGAGTGAAATTGCTTCAAACAAGCGAATTATTGCGAAACAACACCTGCTCGAATCCAACAATAACTGTGCCCTACCGTCTCTACTGAGGCTCAGAGACGCTTTGAGACAAGTGTTACAAAAATCAGAGAATGTCATAAATTAGAGTAAAATTGCTTCAAACAAGCGAATTATCGCGAAACAACACCTGCTCGAATCCAACAATAACTGTGCCCTGCCGTCTCTACTGAGCCTCAGAGACGCTTTGAGACAAGTGTTACAAAAATCAGAGAATGTCATAAATTAGAGTGAAATTGCTTCAAACAAGCGAATTATCGCGAAACAACACCTGCTCGAATCCAACAATAACTGTGCCCTGCCGTCTCTACTGAGCCTCAGAGACGCTTTGAGACCAGTGTTACAAAAATCAGTGAATGTCAAAAATTAGAGTGAAATTGCTTCAAACAACCGAATTATCGCGAAACAACACCTGCTCGAATCCAACAATAACTGTGCCCTGCCGACTCTATTTAGCGTTAGAGATGGTTTGAAACAATTGTTACCAAAATCAGAGAATGTCAAAAATTAGAGTGAGATTGCTTCAAATAAGCGAATTATCGCGAAACAACACCTGCTCGAATCCAACAAAAACTGTGCCCTGCCGTCTCTACTGAGCCTCAGACGCTTTGAAACAAGTGTTACAAAATTCAGAGAATGTCATAAATTAGAGTGAAATGGCTTCAAACAAGCGAATTATCGCGAAACAACACCTGCACGAATCCGACAAAAACTGTGCCCTGCCGACTCTATTTAGCGTTAGAGATGGTTTGAAACAATTGTTACCAAAATCAGAGAATGTCAAAAATTAGAGTGAGATTGCTTCAAATAAGCGAATTATCGCGAAACAACACCTGCTCGAATCCAACAAAAACTGTGCCCTGCCCTCTCTACTGAGCCTCAGAGACGCTTTGAGACCAGTGTTACAAAAATCAGAGAATGTGAGAAATTAGAGTGAAATTGCTTCAAACAAGCGAATTATCGCGAAACAACGCCTGCTCGAATCCAACAATAACTGTGCCCTGCCGTCTCTACTGAGCTTCAGAGACGCTTTGAGACAAGTGTTACACAAATCAGAGAATGTCATAAATTAGAGTGAAATGGCTTCAAACAAGCGAATTATCGCGAAAAAACACCCGCTCGAATCCGAGAAAAACTGTGCCCTGCCGACTCTATTTAGCGTTAGAGATGGTTTGAAACAAGTGTTACAAAAATCAGTGAATGTCAAAAATTAGAGTGAAATGGCTTCAAACAAGCGAATTATCTCGAAACAACACCTGCTCGAATCCGACAAAAACTGTGCCCTGCCGACTCTATTTAGCGTTAGAGATGGTTTGAAACAATTGTTACCAAAATCAGAGAATGTCAAAAATTAGAGTGAGATTGCTTCAAATAAGCGAATTATCGCGAAACAACACCTGCTCGAATCCAACAAAAACTGTGCCCTGCATTCTCTACTGAGCCTCAGAGACGCTTTGAGACCAGTGTTACAAAAATCAGAGAATGTGAGAAATTAGAGTGAAATTGCTTCAAACAAGCGAATTATCGCGAAACAACACCTGCTCGAATCCAACAAAAACTGTACCCTGCCGTCTCTACTGAGCCTCAGAGACGCTTTCAGACAAGTGTTACAAAAATCAGAGAATGTCATAAATTAGAGTGAAATTGCTTCAAACAAGCGAATTATCGCGAAACAACACATGCTCGAATCCGAAAAAAACTGTGCCCTGCCGACTCTATTTAGCGTTAGAGATGGTTTGAAACAAGTGTTACAAATATCAGAGAATGTCAAAAATTAGAGTGAAATTGCTTCAAATAAGCGAATTATCGCGAAACAACACCTGCTCGAATCCGACAAAAACTGTGCCCTGCCGACTCTATTTAGCGTAGGAGATGGTTTGAAACAAGTGTTACAAAAATCAGAGAATGTCAAAAATTAGAGTTAAATTGCTTCAAACAAGCGAATTATTGCGAAACAACACCTGCTCGAATCCAACAATAACTGTGCCCTACCGTCTCTACTGAGGCTCAGAGACGCTTTGAGACAAGTGTTACAAAAATCAGAGAATGTCATAAATTAGAGTGAAATTGCTTCAAACAAGCGAATTATCGCGAAACAACACCTGCTCGAATCCGACAAAAACTGTGCCCTGCCGACTCTACTGAGCCTCAGAGACGCTTTGAGACCAGTGTTACAAAAATCAGAGAATGTGAGAAATTAGAGTGAAATTGCTTCAAACAAGCGAATTATCGCGAAACAACACCTGCTCGAATCCAACAATAACTGTGCCCTGCCGTCTCTACTGAGCCTCAGAGACGCTTTGAGACAAGTGTTACAAAAATCAGAGAATGTCATAAATTAGAGTGAAATTGCTTCAAACAAGCGAATTATCGCGAAACAACACATGCTCGAATCCCAAAAAAACTGTGCCCTGCCGACTCTATTTAGCGTTAGAGATGGTTTGAAACAAGTGTTACAAAAATCAGAGAATGTCAAAAATTAGAGTGAAATTGCTTCAAACAAGCGAATTATCGCGAAACAACACCTGCTCGAATCCATCAATAACTGTGCCCTGCCGTCTCTACTGAGGCTCAGAGACGCTTTGAGACAAGTGTTACAAAAATCAGAGAATGTCATAAATTAGAGTGAAATTGCTTCAAACAAGCGAATTATCGCGAAACAACACCTGCTCGAATCCAACAATAACTGTGCCCTGCCGTCTCTACTGAGGCTAAGAGACGCTTTGAGACAAGTGTTACAAAAATCAGAGAATGTCATAAATTAGAGTAAAATTGCTTCAAACAAGCGAATTATCGCGAAACAACACCTGCTCGAATCCAACAATATCTGTGCCCTGCCGTCTCTACTGAGCCTCAGAGACGCTTTGAGACAAGTGTTACACAAATCAGAGAATGTCATAAATTAGAGTGATATGGCTACAAACAAGCGAATTATCGCGAAACAACACCTGCTCGAATCCGACAAAAACTGTGCCCTGCCGACTCTATTTAGCGTTAGAGATGGTTTGAAACAATTGTTACCAAAATCAGAGAATGTCAAAAATTAGAGTGGGATTGCTTCAAATAAGCGAATTATCGCGAAACAACACCTGCTCGAATCCAACAAAAACTGTGCACTGCCGTCTCTACTGAGCCTCAGAGACGCTTTGAGACAAGTGTTACAAAAATCAGAGAATGTGAGAAATTAGAGTGAAATTGCTTCAAACAAGCGATTTAACGCGAAACAACACCTGCTCGAATCCGACAAAAACTGTGCCCTGCCGACTCTATTTAGCGTTAGAGATGGTTTGAAACAAGTGTTACAAAAATCAGTGAATGTCAAAAATTAGAGTGAAATTGCTTCAAACAAGCGAATTATCGCGAAACAACACCTGCTCGAATCCAACAATAACTGTGCCCTGCCGACTCTATTTAGCGTTAGAGATGGTTTGAAACAATTGTTACCAAAATCAGAGAATGTCAAAAATTAGAGTGAGATTGCTTCAAATAAGCGAATTATCGCGAAACAACACCTGCTCGAATCCAACAAAAACTGTGCCCTGCCGTCTCTACTGAGCCTCAGAGACGCTTTGAGACAAGTGTTACAAAATTCAGAGAATGTCATAAATTAGAGTGAAATGGCTTCAAACAAGCGAATTATCGCGAAACAAACACCTGCACGAATCGGACAAAAACTGTGCCCTGCCGACTCTATTTAGCGTTAGAGATGGTTTGAAACAATTGTTACCAAAATCAGAGAATGTCAAAAATTAGAGTGAGATTGCTTCAAATAAGCGAATTATCGCGAAACAACACCTGCTCGAATCCAACAAAAACTGTGCCCTGCCGTCTCTACTGAGCCTCAGAGACGCTTTGAGACCAGTGTTACAAAAATCAGAGAATGTGAGAAATTAGAGTGAAATTGCTTCAAACAAGCGAATTATCGCGAAACAACACATGCTCGAATCCGACAAAAACTGTGCCCTGCCGACTCTATTTAGTGTTAGAGATGGTTTGAAACAAGTGTTACAAAAATCAGAGAATGTCAAAAATTAGAGTGAAATTGCTTCAAACAAGCGAATTATCGCGAAACAACACCTGCTCGAATCCATCAATAACTGTGCCCTGCCGTCTCTACTGAGGCTCAGAGACGCTTTGAGACAAGTGTTACGAAAATCAGAGAATGTCATAAATTAGAGTGACATTGCTTCAAACAAGCGAATTATCGCGAAACAACACCTGCTCGAATCCAACAATAACTGTGCCCTGCCGTCTCTACTGAGCCTCAGAGACGCTTTGAGACAAGTGTTACACAAATCAGAGAATGTCATAAATTAGAGTGAAGTGGCTTCAAACAAGCGAATTATCGCGAAACAACACCTGCTCGAATCCAACAATAACTGTGCCCTGCCGTCTCTACTGAGCCTCAGAGACGCTTTGAGACAAGTGTTACAAAAATCAGAGAATGTCATAAATTAGAGTGAAATTGCTTCAAACAAGCGAATTATCGCGAAACAACACATGCTCGAATCCGAAAAAAACTGTGCCCTGCCGACTCTATTTAGCGTTAGAGATGGTTTGAAACAAGTGTTACAAAAATCAGAGAATGTCAAAAATTAGAGTGAAATTGCTTCAAACAAGCGAATTATCGCGAAACAACACCTGCTCGAATCCATCAATAACTGTGCCCTGCCGTCTCTACTGAGGCTCAGAGACGCTTTGAGACAAGTGTTACAAAAATCAGAGAATGTCATAAATTAGAGTGAAATTGCTTCAAACAAGCGAATTATCGCGAAACAACACCTGCTCGAATCCAACAATAACTGTGCCCTGCCGTCTCTACTGAGGCTAAGAGACGCTTTGAGACAAGTGTTACAAAAATCAGAGAATGTCATAAATTAGAGTAAAATTGCTTCAAACAAGCGAATTATCGCGAAACAACACCTGCTCGAATCCAACAATATCTGTGCCCTGCCGTCTCTACTGAGCCTCAGAGACGCTTTGAGACAAGTGTTACACAAATCAGAGAATGTCATAAATTAGAGTGATATGGCTACAAACAAGCGAATTATCGCGAAACAACACCTGCTCGAATCCGACAAAAACTGTGCCCTGCCGACTCTATTTAGCGTTAGAGATGGTTTGAAACAATTGTTACCAAAATCAGAGAATGTCAAAAATTAGAGTGGGATTGCTTCAAATAAGCGAATTATCGCGAAACAACACCTGCTCGAATCCAACAATAACTGTGCCCTGCCGTCTCTACTGAGCCTCAGAGACGCTTTGAGACAAGTGTTACAAAAATCAGAGAATGTCATAAATTAGAGTGAAATTGCTTCAAACAAGCGAATTATCGCGAAACAACACATGCTCGAATCCGAAAAAAACTGTGCCCTGCCGACTCTATTTAGCGTTAGAGATGGTTTGAAACAAGTGTTACAAAAATCAGAGAATGTCAAAAATTAGAGTGAAATTGCTTCAAACAAGCGAATTATCGCGAAACAACACCTGCTCGAATCCATCAATAACTGTGCCCTGCCGTCTCTACTGAGGCTCAGAGACGCTTTGAGACAAGTGTTACAAAAATCAGAGAATGTCATAAATTAGAGTGAAATTGCTTCAAACAAGCGAATTATCGCGAAACAACACCTGCTCGAATCCAACAATAACTGTGCCCTGCCGTCTCTACTGAGGCTAAGAGACGCTTTGAGACAAGTGTTACAAAAATCAGAGAATGTCATAAATTAGAGTAAAATTGCTTCAAACAAGCGAATTATCGCGAAACAACACCTGCTCGAATCCAACAATATCTGTGCCCTGCCGTCTCTACTGAGCCTCAGAGACGCTTTGAGACAAGTGTTACACAAATCAGAGAATGTCATAAATTAGAGTGATATGGCTACAAACAAGCGAATTATCGCGAAACAACACCTGCTCGAATCCGACAAAAACTGTGCCCTGCCGACTCTATTTAGCGTTAGAGATGGTTTGAAACAATTGTTACCAAAATCAGAGAATGTCAAAAATTAGAGTGGGATTGCTTCAAATAAGCGAATTATCGCGAAACAACACCTGCTCGAATCCAACAAAAACTGTGCACTGCCGTCTCTACTGAGCCTCAGAGACGCTTTGAGACAAGTGTTACAAAAATCAGAGAATGTGAGAAATTAGAGTGAAATTGCTTCAAACAAGCGATTTAACGCGAAACAACACCTGCTCGAATCCGACAAAAACTGTGCCCTGCCGACTCTATTTAGCGTTAGAGATGGTTTGAAACAAGTGTTACAAAAATCAGTGAATGTCAAAAATTAGAGTGAAATTGCTTCAAACAAGCGAATTATCGCGAAACAACACCTGCTCGAATCCAACAATAACTGTGCCCTGCCGACTCTATTTAGCGTTAGAGATGGTTTGAAACAATTGTTACCAAAATCAGAGAATGTCAAAAATTAGAGTGAGATTGCTTCAAATAAGCGAATTATCGCGAAACAACACCTGCTCGAATCCAACAAAAACTGTGCCCTGCCGTCTCTACTGAGCCTCAGAGACGCTTTGAGACCAGTGTTACAAAAATCAGAGAATGTGAGAAATTAGAGTGAAATTGCTTCAAACAAGCGAATTATCGCGAAACAACACATGCTCGAATCCGACAAAAACTGTGCCCTGCCGACTCTATTTAGTGTTAGAGATGGTTTGAAACAAGTGTTACAAAAATCAGAGAATGTCAAAAATTAGAGTGAAATTGCTTCAAACAAGCGAATTATCGCGAAACAACACCTGCTCGAATCCATCAATAACTGTGCCCTGCCGTCTCTACTGAGGCTCAGAGACGCTTTGAGACAAGTGTTACGAAAATCAGAGAATGTCATAAATTAGAGTGAAATTGCTTCAAACAAGCGAATTATCGCGAAACAACACCTGCTCGAATCCAACAATAACTGTGCCCTGCCGTCTCTACTGAGCCTCAGAGACGCTTTGAGACAAGTGTTACACAAATCAGAGAATGTCATAAATTAGAGTGAAGTGGCTTCAAACAAGCGAATTATCGCGAAACAACACCTGCTCGAATCCGACAAAAACTGTGCCCTGCCGACTCTACTGAGCCTCAGAGACGCTTTGAGACCAGTGTTACAAAAATCAGAGAATGTGAGAAATTAGAGTGAAATTGCTTCAAACAAGCGAATTATCGCGAAACAACACCTGCTCGAATCCGAGAAAAACTGTGCCCTGCCGACTCTATTTAGCGTTAGAGATGGTTTGAAACAATTGTTACCAAAATCAGAGAATGTCAAAAATTAGAGTGAGATTGCTTCAAATAAGCGAATTATCGCGAAACAACACCTGCTCGAATCCAACAAAAACTGTGCCCTGCCGTCTCTACTGAGCCTCAGAGACGCTTTGAGACAAGTGTTACAAAAATCAGAGAATGTCATAAATTAGAGTGAAATTGCTTCAAACAAGCGAATTATCGCGAAACAACACCTGCTCGAATCCAACAATAACTGTGCCCTGCCGTCTCTACTGAGCCTCAGAGACGCTTTGAGACAAGTGTTACAAAAATCAGAGAATGTCATAAATTAGAGTGAAATTGCTTCAAACAAGCGAATTATCGCGAAACAACACATGCTCGAATCCGAAAAAAACTGTGCCCTGCCGACTCTATTTAGCGTTAGAGATGATTTGAAACAAGTGTTACAAAAATCAGAGAATGTCAAAAATTAGAGTGAAATTGCTTCAAACAAGCGAATTATCGCGAAACAACACCTGCTCGAATCCATCAATAACTGTGCCCTGCCGTCTCTACTGAGGCTCAGAGACGCTTTGAGACAAGTGTTACAAAAATCAGAGAATGTCATAAATTAGAGTGAAATTGCTTCAAACAAGCGAATTATCGCGAAACAACACCTGCTCGAATCCAACAATAACTGTGCCCTGCCGTCTCTACTGAGGCTAAGAGACGCTTTGAGACAAGTGTTACAAAAATCAGAGAATGTCATAAATTAGAGTAAAATTGCTTCAAACAAGCGAATTATCGCGAAACAACACCTGCTCGAATCCAACAATATCTGTGCCCTGCCGTCTCTACTGAGCCTCAGAGACGCTTTGAGACAAGTGTTACACAAATCAGAGAATGTCATAAATTTAGAGTGATATGGCTACAAACAAGCGAATTATCGCGAAACGACACCTGCTCGAATCCGACAAAAACTGTGCCCTGCCGACTCTATTTAGCGTTAGAGATGGTTTGAAACAATTGTTACCAAAATAAGAGAATGTCAAAAATAAGAGTGAGATTGCCTCAAATAAGCGAATTATCGCGAAACAACACCTGCTCGAATCCAACAAAAACTGTGCCCTGCCGTCTCTACTGAGCCTCAGAGACGCTTTGAGACAAGTGTTACAAAATTCAGAGAATGTCATAAATTAGAGTGAAATGGCTTCAAACAAGCGAATTATCGCGAAACAACACCCGCACGAATCGGACAAAAACTGTGCCCTGCCGACTCTATTTAGCGTTAGAGATGGTTTGAAACAATTGTTACCAAAATCAGAGAATGTCAAAAATTAGAGTGAGATTGCTTCAAATAAGCGAATTATCGCGAAACAACACCTGCTCGAATCCAACAAAAACTGTGCCCTGCCCTCTCTACTGAGCCTCAGAGACGCTTTAAGACCAGTGTTACAAAAATCAGTGAATGTCAAAAATTAGAGTGAAATTGCTTCAAACAACCGAATTATCGCGAAACAACACCTGCTCGAATCCAACAATAACTGAGCCCTGCCGACTCTATTTAGCGTTAGAGATGGTTTGAAACAATTGTTACCAAAATCAGAGAATGTCAAAAATTAGAGTGAGATTGCTTCAAATAAGCGAATTATCGCGAAACAACACCTGCTCGAATCCAACAAAAACTGTGCCCTGCCCTCTCTACTGAGCCTCAGAGACGCTTTGAGACCAGTGTTACAAAAATCAGTGAATGTCAAAAATTAGAGTGAGATTGCTTCAAATAAGCGAATTATCGCGAAACAACACCTGCTCGAATCCAACAAAAACTGTGCCCTGCCGTCTCTACTGAGCCTCAGAGACGCTTTGAGACAAGTGTTACAAAATTCAGAGAATGTCATAAATTTGAGTGAAATGGCTTCAAACAAGCGAATTATCGCGAAACAACACCTGCACGAATCCGACAAAAACTGTGCCCTGCCGACTCTATTTAGCGTTAGAGATGGTTTGAAACATGTGTTACAAATATCAGAGAATGTCAAAAATTAGAGTGAAATTGCTTCAAACAAGCGAATTATCGCGAAACAACGCCTGCTCGAATCCAACAATAACTGTGCCCTGCCGTCTCTACTGAGCTTCAGAGACGCTTTGAGACAAGTGTTACACAAATCAGAGAATGTCATAAATTAGAGTGAAATGGCTTCAAACAAGCGAATTATCGCGAAAAAACACCTGCTCCAATCCGAGAAAAACTGTGCCCTGCCGGCTCTATTTAGCGTTAGAGATGGTTTGAAACAAGTGTTACAAAAATCAGTGAATGTCAAAAATTAGAGTGAAATTGCTTCAAACAAGCGAAATATCGCGAAACAACACCTGCTCGAATCCAACAATAACTGTGCCCTGCCGACTCTATTTAGCGTTAGAGATGGTTTGAAACAATTGTTACCAAAATCAGAGAATGCCAAAAATTAGAGTGAGATTGCTTCAAATAAGCCAATTATCGCGAAACAACACCTGCTCGAATCCAACAAAAACTGTGCCCTTCCGTCTCTACTGAGGCTCAGAGACGCTTTGAGACAAGTGTTACAAAAATCAGAGAATGTCATAAATTAGAGTGAAATGGCTTCCAACAAGCGAATTATCTCGAAACAACACCTGCTCGAATCCGACAAAAACTGTGCCCTGCCGACTCTATTTAGCGTTAGAGATGGTTTGAAACAATTGTTACCAAAATCAGAGAATGTCAAAAATTAGAGTGAGATTGCTTCAAATAAGCGAATTATCGCGAAACAACACCTGCTCGAATCCAACAAAAACTGTGCCCTGCCGTCTCTACTGAGCCTCAGAGACGCTTTGAGACCAGTGTTACAAAAATCAGAGAATGTGAGAAATTAGAGTGAAATTGCTTCAAACAAGCGAATTATCGCGAAACAACACCTGCTCGAATCCAACAAAAACTGTACCCTGCCGTCTCTACTGAGCCTCAGAGACGCTTTCAGACAAGTGTTACAAAAATCAGAGAATGTCATAAATTAGAGTGAAATTGCTTCAAACAAGCGAATTATCGCGAAACAACACATGCTCGAATCCGAAAAAAACTGTGCCCTGCCGACTCTATTTAGCGTTAGTCGGTCTGGGTGGCTCAGTTGGTTAGACGCTGGCCTACGGATCCCAAGGTCGCGGGTTCAAACCCCGCCCAGGTCGATGGTTTTTAAGTGTGCTTAAAAACGACAGCTCCATGTCAGTAGATTTACTGGCATGTAAAAGAACTCCTGCGGGACAAAATTCCGGCACACCGGCGACGCTGATGTGATCCTGGCAATTGACAGCGTCGTTAAAGAACAAAATAATTTATTTTTAATTTCTATTTAGCGTTAGAGATGGTTTGAAACAAGTGTTACAAATATCAGAGAATGTCAAGAATTAGAGTGAAATTGCTTCAAACAAGCGAATTATCGCGAAACAACACCTGCTCGAATCCGACAAAAACTGTGCCCTGCCGACTCTATTTAGCGTTAGAGATGGTTTGAAACAAGTGTTACAAAAATCAGAGAATGTCAAAAATTAGAGTGAAATTGCTTCAAACAACCGAATTATTGCGAAACAACACCTGCTCGAATCCAACAAAAACTGTGCCCTGCCGTCTCTACTGAGCCTCAGAGACCCTTTGAGACCAGTGTTACAAAAATCAGAGAATGTGAGAAATTAGAGTGAAATTGCTTCAAACAAGCGAATTATCGCGAAACAACACCTGCTCGAATCCAACAAAAACTGTACCCTGCCGTCTCTACTGAGCCTCAGAGACGCTTTCAGACAAGTGTTACAAAAATCAGAGAATGTCATAAATTAGAGTGAAATTGCTTCAAACAAGCGAATTATCGCGAAACAACACATGCTCGAATCCGAAAAAAACTG
Source organism: Tenodera sinensis (assembly GCA_030765045.1). Lineage (NCBI taxonomy): Eukaryota > Metazoa > Arthropoda > Insecta > Mantodea > Mantidae > Tenodera > Tenodera sinensis. The sequence continues at coordinate 107,698,713 of CM060970.1, read as the reverse complement.
TGCCCTGCCGACTCTATTTAGCGTTAGTCGGTCTGGTTGGCTCAGTTGGTTAGACGCTGGCCTACGGATCCCAAGGTCGCGGGTTCAAACCCGGCCCAGGTCGATGGTTTTTAAGTGTGCTTAAAAACGACAGCTCCATGTCAGTAGATTTACTGGCATGTAAAAGAACTCCTGCGGGACAAAATTCCGGCACACCGGCGACGCTGATGTGATCCTGGCAATTGACAGCGTCGTTAAAGAACAAAATAATTTATTTTTAATTTCTATTTAGCGTTAGAGATGGTTTGAAACAAGTGTTACAAATATCAGAGAATGTCAAGAATTAGAGTGAAATTGCTTCAAACAAGCGAATTATCGCGAAACAACACCTGCTCGAATCCGACAAAAACTGTGCCCTGCCGACTCTATTTAGCGTTAGAGATGGTTTGAAACAAGTGTTACAAAAATCAGAGAATGTCAAAAATTAGAGTGAAATTGCTTCAAACAACCGAATTATTGCGAAACAACACCTGCTCGAATCCAACAATAACTGTGCCCTACCGTCTCTACTGAGGCTCAGAGACGCTTTGAGACAAGTGTTACAAAAATCAGAGAATGTCATAAATTAGAGTGAAATTGCTTCAAACAAGCGAATTATCGCGAAACAACACCTGCTCGAATCCAACAATAACTGTGCCCTGCCGTCTCTACTGAGCCTCAGAGACCCTTTGAGACAAGTGTTACAAAAATCAGAGAATGTCATAAATTAGAGTGAAATTGCTTCAAACAAGCGAATTATCGCGAAACAACACATGCTCGAATCCGAAAAAAACTGTGCCCTGCCGACTCTATTTAGCGTTAGAGATGGTTTGAAACAAGTGTTACAAAAATCAGAGAATGTCAAAAATTAGAGTGAAATTGCTTCAAACAAGCGAATTATCGCGAAACAACACCTGCTCGAATCCAACAATAACTGTGCCCTGCCGTCTCTACTGAGCCTCAGAGACGCTTTGAGACAAGTGTTACACAAATCAGAGAATGTCATAGATTAGAGTGAAATGGCTTCAAACAAGCGAATTATCGCGAAACAACACCTGCTCGAATCCGAGAAAAACTGTGCCCTGCCGACTCTATTTAGCGTTAGATATGGTTTGAAACAATTGTTACCAAAATCAGAGAATGTCAAAAATTAGAGTGAGATTGCTTCAAATAAGCGAATTATCGCGAAACAACACCTGCTCGAATCCAACAAAAACTGTGCCCTGCCGTCTCTACTGAGCCTCAGAGACGCTTTGAGACCAGTGTTACAAAAATCAGTGAATGTCAAAAATTAGAGTGAAATTGCTTCAAACAACCGAATTATCGCGAAACAACACCTGCTCGAATCCAACAAAAACTGTACCCTGCCGTCTCTACTGAGCCTCAGAGACGCTTTCAGACAAGTGTTACAAAAATCAGAGAATGTCATAAATTAGAGTGAAATTGCTTCAAACAAGCGAATTATCGCGAAACAACACATGCTCGAATCCGAAAAAAAAACTGTGCCCTGCCGACTCTATTTCGCGTTAGAGATGGTTTGAAACAAGTGTTACAAATATCAGAGAATGTCAAAAATTAGAGTGAAATTGCTTCAAACAAGCGAATTATCGCGAAACAACGCCTGCTCGAATCCAACAATAACTGTGCCCTGCCGTCTCTACTGAGCTTCAGAGACGCTTTGAGACAAGTGTTACACAAATCAGAGAATGTCATAAATTAGAGTGAAATGGCTTCAAACAAGCGAATTATCGCGAAAAAACACCTGCTCGAATCCGAGAAAAACTGTGCCCTGCCGACTCTATTTAGCGTTAGAGATGGTTTGAAACAAGTGTTACAAAAATCAGTGAATGTCAAAAATTAGAGTGAAATTGCTTCAAACAAGCGAATTATCGCGAAACAACACCTGCTCGAATCCAACAATAACTGTGCCCTGCCGACTCTATCTAGCGTTAGAGATGGTTTGAAACAATTGTTACCAAAATCAGAGAATGTCAAAAATTAGAGTGAGATTGCTTCAAATAAGCCAATTATCGCGAAACAACACCTGCTCGAATCCAACAAAAACTGTGCCCTTCCGTCTCTACTGAGGCTCAGAGACGCTTTGAGACAAGTGTTACAAAAATCAGAGAATGTCATAAATTAGAGTGAAATGGCTTCAAACAAGCGAATTATCTCGAAACAACACCTGCTCGAATCCGACAAAAACTGTGCCCTGCCGACTCTATTTAGCGTTAGAGATGGTTTGAAACAATTGTTACCAAAATCAGAGAATGTCAAAAATTAGAGTGAGATTGCTTCAAATAAGCGAATTATCGCGAAACAACACCTGCTCGAATCCAACAAAAACTGTGCCCTGCATTCTCTACTGAGCCTCAGAGACGCTTTGAGACCAGTGTTACAAAAATCAGAGAATGTGAGAAATTAGAGTGAAATTGCTTCAAACAAGCGAATTATCGCGAAACAACACCTGCTCGAATCCAACAAAAACTCTACCCTGCCGTCTCTACTGAGCCTCAGAGACGCTTTCAGACAAGTGTTACAAAAATCAGAGAATGTCATAAATTAGAGTGAAATTGCTTCAAACAAGCGAATTATCGCGAAACAACACATGCTCGAATCCGAAAAAAACTGTCCCCTGCCGACTCTATTTAGCGTTAGAGATGGTTTGAAACAAGTGTTACAAAAATCAGAGAATGACAAAAATTAGAGTGAAATTGCTTCAAACAAGCGAATTATTGCGAAACAACACCTGCTCGAATCCAACAATAACTGTGCCCTACCGTCTCTACTGAGGCTCAGAGACGCTTTGAGACAAGTGTTACAAAAATCAGAGAATGTCATAAATTAGAGTGAAATTGCTTCAAACAAGCGAATTATCGCGAAACAACACCTGCTCGAATCCAACAATAACTGTGCCCTGCCGTCTCTACTGAGCCTCAGAGACGCTTTGAGACAAGTGTTACAAAAATCAGAGAATGTCATAAATTAGAGTGAAATTGCTTCAAACAAGCGAATTATCGCGAAACAACACATGCTCGAATCCGAAAAAAACTGCCCTGCCGACTCTATTTAGCGTTAGAGATGGTTTGAAACAAGTGTTACAAAAATCAGAGAATGTCAAAAATTAGAGTGAAATTGCTTCAAACAAGCGAATTATCGCGAAACAACACCTGCTCGAATCCAACAATAACTGTGCCCTGCCGTCTCTACTGAGCCTCAGAGACGCTTTGAGACAAGTGTTACACAAATCAGAGAATGTCATAGATTAGAGTGAAATGGCTTCAAACAAGCGAATTATCGCGAAACAACACCTGCTCGAATCCGACAAAAACTATGCCCTGCCGACTCTATTTAGTGTTAGAGATGGTTTGAAACAATTGTTACCAAAATCAGAGAATGTCAAAAATTAGAGTGAGATTGCTTCAAACAAGCGAATTATTGCGAAACAACACCTGCTCGAATCCAACAATAACTGTGCCCTACCGTCTCTACTGAGGCTCAGAAACGCTTTAAGACAAGTGTTACAAAAATCAGAGAATGTCATAAATTAGAGTGAAATGGCTTCAAACAAGCGAATTATCTCGAAACAACACCTGCTCGAATCCGAGAAAAACTGTGCCCTGCCGACTCTATTTAGCGTTAGAGATGGTTTGAAACAATTGTTACCAAAATCAGAGAATGTCAAAAATTAGAGTGAGATTGCTTCAAATAAGCGAATTATCGCGAAACAACACCTGCTCGAATCCAACAAAAACTGTGCCCTGCCGTCTCTACTGAGCCTCAGAGACGCTTTGAGACCAGTGTTACAAAAATCAGAGAATGTGAGAAATTAGAGTGAAATTGCTTCAAACAAGCGAATTATCGCGAAACAACACCTGCTCGAATCCAACAAAAACTGTACCCTGGCGTCTCTACTGAGCCTCAGGGACGCTTTGAGACAAGTGTTACAAAAATCAGAGAATGTCATAAATTAGAGTGAAATTGCTTCAAACAAGCGAATTATCGCGAAACAACACATGCTCGAATCCGAAAAAAAACTGTGCCCTGCCGACTCTATTTAGCGTTAGAGATGGTTTGAAACAAGTGTTACAAAAATCAGAGAATGTCAAAAATTAGAGTGAAATTGCTTCAAACAAGCGAATTATCGCGAAACAACACCTGCTCGAATCCAACAATAACTGTGCCCTGCCGTCTCTACTGAGCCTCAGAGACGCTTTGAGACACGTGTTACACAAATCAGAGAATGTCATAAATTAGAGTGAAATGGCTTCAAACAAGCGAATTATCGCGAAAAAACACCTGCTCGAATCCGAGAAAAACTGTGCCCTGCCGACTCTATTTAGCGTTAGAGATGGTTTGAAACAAGTGTTACAAATATCAGAGAATGTCAAAAATTAGAGTGAAATTGCTTCAAACAAGCGAATTATCGCGAAACAACGCCTGCTCGAATCCAACAATAACTGTGCCCTGCCGTCTCTACTGAGCTTCAGAGACGCTTTGAGACAAGTGTTACACAAACCAGAGAATGTCATAAATTAGAGTGAAATGGCTTCAAACAAGCGAATTATCGCGAAAAAACACCTGCTCGAATCCGAGAAAAACTGTGCCCTGCCGACTCTATTTAGCGTTAGAGATGGTTTGAAACAATTGTTACCAAAATCAGAGAATGTCAAAAATTAGAGTGAGATTGCTTCAAATAAGCGAATTATCGCGAAACAACACCTGCTCGAATCCAACAAAAACTGTGCCCTGCCGTCTCTACTGAGCCTCAGAGACGCTTTGAGACCAGTGTTACAAAAATCAGAGAATGTGAGAAATTATAGTGAAATTGCTTCAAACAAGCGAATTATCGCGAAACAACACCTGCTCGAATCCAACAAAAACTGTACCCTGCCGTCTCTACTGAGCCTCAGAGACGCTTTGAGACAAGTGTTACAAAAATCAGAGAATGTCATAAGTTAGAGTGAAATTGCTTCAAACAAGCGAATTATCGCGAAACAACACATGCTCGAATCCGAAAAAAACTGTGCCCTGCCGACTCTATTTAGCGTTAGAGATGGTTTGAAACAAGTGTTACAAAAATCAGAGAATGTCAAAAATTAGAGTGAAATTGCTTCAAACAAGCGAATTATCGCGAAACAACACCTGCTCGAATCCAACAATAACTGTGCCCTGCCGTCTCTACTGAGCCTCAGAGACGCTTTGAGACACGTGTTACACAAATCAGAGAATGTCATAAATTAGAGTGAAATGGCTTCAAACAAGCGAATTATCGCGAAACAACACCTGCTCGAATCCGACAAAAACTGTGCCCTGCCGACTCTATTTAGTGTTAGAGATGGTTTGAAACAAGTGTTACAAAAATCAGAGAATGTCAAAAATTAGAGTGAAATTGCTTCAAACAAGCGAATTATCGCGAAACAACACCTGCTCGAATCCATCAATAACTGTGCCCTGCCATCTCTACTGAGGCTCAGAGACGCTTTGAGACAAGTGTTACAAAAATCAGAGAATGTCATAAATTAGAGTGAAATTGCTTCAAACAAGCGAATTATCGCGAAACAACACCTGCTCGAATCCAACAATATCTGTGCCCTGCCGTCTCTACTGAGCCTCAGAGACGCTTTGAGACAAGTGTTACACAAATCAGAGAATGTCATAAATTAGAGTGATATGGCTACAAACAAGCGAATTATCGCGAAACAACACCTGCTCGAATCCGACAAAAACTGTGCCCTGCCGACTCTATTTAGCGTTAGAGATGGTTTGAAACAATTGTTACCAAAATAAGAGAATGTCAAAAATAAGAGTGAGATTGCTTCAAATAAGCGAATTACCGCGAAACAACACCTGCTCGAATCCAACAAAAACTGTGCCCTGCCGTCTCTACTGAGCCGCAGAGACGCTTTGAGACAAGTGTTACAAAATTCAGAGAATGTCATAAATTAGAGTGAAATGGCTTCAAACAAGCGAATTATCGCGAAACAACACCTGCTCGAATCCGACAAAAACTGTGCCCTGCCGACTCTATTTAGCGTTAGAGATGGTTTGAAACAATTGTTACCAAAATCAGAGAATGTCAAAAATTAGAGTGGGATTGCTTCAAATAAGCGAATTATCGCGAAACAACACCTGCTCGAATCCAACAAAAACTGTGCACTGCCGTCTCTACTGAGCCTCAGAGACGCTTTGAGACAAGTGTTACAAAAATCAGAGAATGTGAGAAATTAGAGTGAAATTGCTTCAAACAAGCGATTTAACGCGAAACAACACCTGCTCGAATCCGACAAAAACTGTGCCCTGCCGACTCTATTTAGCGTTAGAGATGGTTTGAAACAAGTGTTACCAAAATCAGAGAATGTCAAAAATTAGAGTGAGATTGCTTCAAATAAGCGAATTATCGCGAAACAACACCTGCTCGAATCCAACAAAAACTGTGCCCTGCCGTCTCTATTTAGCGTTAGAGATGGTTTGAAACAATTGTTACCAAAATCAGAGAATGTCAAAAATTAGAGTGAGATTGCTTCAAATAAGCGAATTATCGCGAAACAACACCTGCTCGAATCCAACAAAAACTGTGCCCTGCCGTCTCTACTGAGCCTCAGAGACGCTTTGAGACAAGTGTTACAAAATTCAGAGAATGTCATAAATTAGAGTGAAATGGCTTCAAACAAGCGAATTATCGCGAAACAACACGTGCACGAATCCGACAAAAACTGTGCCCTGCCGACTCTATTTAGCGTTAGAGATGGTTTGAAACAATTGTTACCAAAATCAGAGAATGTCAAAAATTAGAGTGAGATTGCTTCAAATAAGCGAATTATCGCGAAACAACACCTGCTCGAATCCAACAAAAACTGTGCCCTGCCGTCTCTACTGAGCCTCAGAGACGCTTTGAGACCAGTGTTACAAAAATCAGAGAATGTGAGAAATTAGAGTGAAATTGCTTCAAACAAGCGAATTATCGCGAAACAACACCTGCTCGAATCCAACAAAAACTGTACCCTGCCGACTCTATTTAGCGTTAGAGATGGTTTCAAACAATTGTTACCAAAATCAGAGAATGTCAAAAATTAGAGTGAGATTGCTTCAAATAAGCGAATTATCGCGAAACAACACCTGCTCGAATCCAAAAAAACTGTACCCTGCCGTCTCTACTGAGCCTCAGAGACGCTTTCAGACAAGTGTTACACAAATCAGAGAATGTCATAAATTAGAGTGATATGGCTACAAACAAGCGAATTATCGCGAAACAACACCTGCTCGAATCCGACAAAAACTGTGCCCTGCCGACTCTATTTAGCATTAGAGATGGTTTGAAACAATTGTTACCAAAATCAGAGAATGTCAAAAATTAGAGTGGGATTGCTTCAAATAAGCGAATTATCGCGAAACAACACCTGCTCGAATCCAACAATAACTGTGCCCTGCCGTCTCTACTGAGCCTCAGAGACGCTTTGAGACAAGTGTTACAAAAATCAGAGAATGTCATAAATTAGAGTGAAATGGCTTCAAACAAGCTAATTATCGCGAAACAACACCTGCTCGAATCCGACAAAAACTGTGCCCTGCCGACTCTATTTAGCGTTAGACATGGTTTGAAACAATTGTTACCAAAATCAGAGAATGTCAAAAATTAGAGTGAGATTGCTTCAAACAAGCGAATTATTGCGAAACAACACCTGCTCGAATCCAACAATAACTGTGCCCTACCGTCTCTACTGAGGCTCAGAGACGCTTTGAGACAAGTGTTACAAAAATCAGAGAATGTCATAAATTAGAGTGAAATGCCTTCAAACAAGCGAATTATCTCGAAACAACACCTGCTCGAATCCGAGAAAAACTGTGCCCTGCCGACTCTATTTAGCGTTAGAGATGGTTTGAAACAATTGTTACCAAAATCAGAGAATGTCAAAAATTAGAGTGAGATTGCTTCAAATAAGCGAATTATCGCGATACAACACCTGCTCGAATCAAACAAAAACTGTGCCCTGCCGTCTCTACTGAGCCTCAGAGACGCTTTGAGTCCAGTGTTACAAAAATCAGAGAATGTGAGAAATTAGAGTGAAATTGCTTCAAACAAGCGAATTATCGCGAAACAACACCTGCTCGAGTCCAACAAAAACTGTACCCTGCCGTCTCTACTGAGCCTCAGAGACGCTTTGAGACAAGTGTTACAAAAATCAGAGAATGTCATAAATTAGAGTGAAATTGCTTCAAACAAGCGAATTATCGCGAAACAACACCTGCTCGAATCCAACAATAACTGTGCCCTGCCGTCTCTACTCAGCCTCAGAGACGCTTTGAGACAAGTGTTACACAAATCAGAGAATGGCATAAATTAGAGTGAAATGGCTTCAAACAAGCGAAGTATCGCGAAACAACACCTGCTCGAATCCGACAAAAACTGTGCCCTGCCGACTCTATTTAGTGTTAGAGATGGTTTGAAACAAGTGTTACAAAAATCAGAGAATGTCAAAAATTTGAGTGAAATTGCTTCAAACAAGCGAATTATCGCGAAACAACACCTGCTCGAATCCAACAATAACTGTGCCCTGCCGTCTCTACTGAGGCTCAGAGACGCTTTGAGACAAGTGTTAAAAAAATCAGAGAATGTCATAAATTAGAGTGAAATTGCTTCAAACAAGCGAATTATCGCGAAACAACACCTGTATGAATCCAACAAAAACTGTGCACTGCCGTCTCTACTGAGCCTCAGAGACGCTTTGAGACAAGTGTTACAAAAATCAGAGAATGTGAGAATTTAGAGTGAAATAGCTTCAAACAAGCGATTTAACGCGAAACAACACCTGCTCGAATCCGACAAAAACTGTGCCCTGCCGACTCTATTTAGCGTTAGAGATGGTTTGAAACAAGTGTTACAAAAATCAGTGAATGTCAAAAATTAGAGTGAAATTGCTTCAAACAAGCGAATTATCGCGAAACAACACCTGCTCGAATCCAACAATAACTGTGCCCTGCCGACTCTATTTAGCGTTAGAGATGGTTTGAAACAATTGTTACCAAAATCAGAGAATGTCAAAAATTAGAGTGAGATTGCTTCAAATAAGCCAATTATCGCGAAACAACACCTGCTCGAATCCAACAAAAACTGTGCCCTGCCGTCTCTACTGAGCCTCAGAGACGCTTTGAGACAAGTGTTACAAAATTCAGAGAATGTCATAAATTAGAGTGAAATGGCTTCAAACAAGCGAATTATCGCGAAACAACACCTGCACGAATCCGACAAAAACTGTGCCCTGCCGACTCTATTTAGCGTTAGAGATGGTTTGAAACAATTGTTACCAAAATCAGAGAATGTCAAAAATTAGAGTGAGATTGCTTCAAATAAGCGAATTATCGCGAAACAACACCTGCTCGAATCCAACAAAAACCGTGCCCTGCCATCTCTACTGAGCCTCAGACACGCTTTGAGACCAGTGTTACAAAAATCAGAGAATGTGAGAAATTAGAGTGAAATTGCTTCAAACAAGAGAATTATCGCGAAACAACACATGCTCGAATCCAACAAAAACTGTACCCTGCCGTCTCTACTGAGCCTCAGAGACGCTTTGAGACAAGTGTTACAAAAAACAGAGAATGTCATAAATTAGAGTGAAATTGCTTCAAACAAGCGAATTATCGCGAAACAACACATGCTCGAATCCGAAAAAAACTGTGCCCTGCCGACTCTATTTAGCGTTAGAGATGGTTTGAAACAAGTGTTACAAAAATAAGAGAATGTCAAAAATTAGAGTGAAATTGCTTCAAACAAGCGAATTATCGGGAAACAACACCTGCTCGAATCCAACAATAACTGTGCCCTGCCGTCTCTACTGAGCCTCAGAGACGCTTTGAGACAAGTGTTACAAAAATCAGAGAATGTCATAAATTAGAGTGAAATTGCTTCAAACAAGCGAATTATCGCGAAACAACACCTGCTCGAATCCAACAATAACTGTGCCCTGCCGTCTCTACTGAGGCTAAGAGACGCTTTGAGACAAGTGTTACAAAAATCAGAGAATGTCATAAATTAGAGTGATATGGCTACAAACAAGCGAATTATCGCGAAACAACACCTGCTCGAATCCGACAAAAACTGTGCCCTGCCGACTCTATTTAGCGTTAGAGATGGTTTGAAACAATTGTTACCAAAATCAGAGAATGTCAAAAATTAGAGTGGGATTGCTTCAAATAAGCGAATTATCGCGAAACAACACCTGCTCGAATCCAACAAAAACTGTGCACTGCCGTCTCTACTGAGCCTCAGAGACGCTTTGAGACAAGTGTTACAAAAATCAGAGAATGTGAGAAATTAGAGTGAAATTGCTTCAAACAAGCGATTTAACGCGAAACAACACCTTCTCGAATCCGACAAAAACTGTGCCCTGCCGACTCTATTTAGCGTTAGAGATGGTTTGAAACAACTGTTACAAAAATCAGTGAATGTCAAAAATTAGAGTGAAATTGCTTCAAACAAGCGAATTATCGCGAAAAAACACATGCTCGAATCAAACAATAACTGTGCCCTGCCGACTCTATTTAGCGTTAGAGATGGTTTGAAACAATTGTTACCAAAATCAGAGAATGTCAAAAATTAGAGTGAGATTGCTTCAAATAAGCGAATTATCGCGAAACAACACCTGCTCGAAACCAACAAAAACTGTGCCCTGCCGTCTCTACTGAGCCTCAGAGACGCTTTGAGACAAGTGTTACAAAATTCAGAGAATGTCATAAATTAGAGTGAAATGGCTTCAAACAAGCGAATTATCGCGAAACAACACCTGCACGAATCCGACAAAAACTGTGCCCTGCCGACTCTATTTAGCGTTAGAGATGGTTTGAAACAATTGTTACCAAAATCAGAGAATGTCAAAAATTAGAGTGAGATTGCTTCAAATAAGCAAATTATCGCGAAACAACACCTGCTCGAATCCAACAAAAACTGTGCCCTGCCGTCTCTACTGAGCCTCAGAGACGCTTTGAGACCAGTGTTACAAAAATCAGAGAATGTGAAAAATTAGAGTGAAATTGCTTCAAACAAGCGAATTATCGCGAAACAACACCTGCTCGAATCCAACAAAAACTGTACCCTGCCGTCTCTACTGAGCCTCAGAGACGCTTTCAGACAAGTGTTACAAAAATCAGAGAATGTCATAAATTAGAGTGAAATTGCTTCAAACAAGCGAATTATAGCGAAACAACACATGCTCGAATCCGAAAAAAAACTGTGCCCTGCCGACTCTATTTAGCGTTAGAGATGGTTTGAAACAAGTGTTACAAATATCAGAGAATGTCAAAAATTAGAGTGAAATTGCTTCAAACAAGCGAATTATCGCGAAACAACGCCTGCTCGAATCCAACAATAACTGTGCCCTGCCGTCTCTACTGAGCTTCAGAGACGCTTTGAGACAAGTGTTACACAAATCAGAGAATGTCATAAATTAGAGTGAAATGGCTTCAAACAAGCGAATTATCGCGAAAAAGCACCTGCTCGAATCCGAGAAAAACTGTGCCCTGCCGACTCTATTTAGCGTTAGAGATGGTTTGAAACAAGTCTTACAAAAATAAGAGAATGTCAAAAATTAGAGTGAAATTGCTTCAAACAAGCGAATTATCGGGAAACAACACCTGCTCGAATCCAACAATAACTGTGCCCTGCCGTCTCTACTGAGCCTCAGAGACGCTTTGAGACAAGTGTTACAAAAATCAGAGAATGTCATAAATTAGAGTGAAATTGCTTCAAACAAGCGAATTATCGCGAAACAACACCTGCTCGAATCCAACAATAACTGTGCCCTGCCGTCTCTACTGAGGCTAAGAGACGCTTTGAGACAAGTGTTACAAAAATCAGAGAATGTCATAAATTAGAGTAAAATTGCTTCAAACAAGCGAATTATCGCGAAACAACACCTGCTCGAATCCAACAATATGTGTGCCCTGCCGTCTCTACTGAGCCTCAGAGACGCTTTGAGACAAGTGTTACACAAATCAGAGAATGTCATAAATTAGAGTGATATGGCTACAAACAAGCGAATTATCGCGAAACAACACCTGCTCGAATCCGACAAAAACTGTGCCCTGCCGACTCTATTTAGCGTTAGAGATGGTTTGAAACAATTGTTACCAAAATCAGAGAATGTCAAAAATTAGAGTGGGATTGCTTCAAATAAGCGAATTATCGCGAAACAACACCTGCTCGAATCCAACAAAAACTGTGCACTGCCGTCTCTACTGAGCCTCAGAGACGCTTTGAGACAAGTGTTACACAAATCAGAGAATGTCATAAATTAGAGTGATATGGCTACAAACAAGCGAATTATCGCGAAACAACACCTGCTCGAATCCGACAAAAACTGTGCCCTGCCGACTCTATTTAGCGTTAGAGATGGTTTGAAACAATTGTTACCAAAATCAGAGAATGTCAAAAATTAGAGTGAGATTGCTTCAAATAAGCGAATTATCGCGAAACAACACCTGCTCGAAACCAACAAAAACTGTGCCCTGCCGTCTCTACTGAGCCTCAGAGACGCTTTGAGACAAGTGTTACAAAATTCAGAGAATGTCATAAATTAGAGTGAAATGGCTTCAAACAAGCGAATTATCGCGAAACAACACCTGCACGAATCCGACAAAAACTGTGCCCTGCCGACTCTATTTAGCGTTAGAGATGGTTTGAAACAATTGTTACCAAAATCAGAGAATGTCAAAAATTAGAGTGAGATTGCTTCAAATAAGCAAATTATCGCGAAACAACACCTGCTCGAATCCAACAAAAACTGTGCCCTGCCGTCTCTACTGAGCCTCAGAGACGCTTTGAGACCAGTGTTACAAAAATCAGAGAATGTGAAAAATTAGAGTGAAATTGCTTCAAACAAGCGAATTATCGCGAAACAACACCTGCTCGAATCCAACAAAAACTGTACCCTGCCGTCTCTACTGAGCCTCAGAGACGCTTTCAGACAAGTGTTACAAAAATCAGAGAATGTCATAAATTAGAGTGAAATTGCTTCAAACAAGCGAATTATAGCGAAACAACACATGCTCGAATCCGAAAAAAAACTGTGCCCTGCCGACTCTATTTAGCGTTAGAGATGGTTTGAAACAAGTGTTACAAATATCAGAGAATGTCAAAAATTAGAGTGAAATTGCTTCAAACAAGCGAATTATCGCGAAACAACGCCTGCTCGAATCCAACAATAACTGTGCCCTGCCGTCTCTACTGAGCTTCAGAGACGCTTTGAGACAAGTGTTACACAAATCAGAGAATGTCATAAATTAGAGTGAAATGGCTTCAAACAAGCGAATTATCGCGAAAAAGCACCTGCTCGAATCCGAGAAAAACTGTGCCCTGCCGACTCTATTTAGCGTTAGAGATGGTTTGAAACAAGTCTTACAAAAATCAGTGAATGTCAAAAATTAGAGTGAAATTGCTTCAAACAAGCGAATTATCGCGAAACAACACCTGCTCGAATCCAACAATAACTGTGCCCTGCCGACTCTATTTAGCGTTAGAGATGGTTTGAAACAATTGTTACCAAAATCAGAGAATGTCAAAAATTAGAGTGAGATTGCTTCAAATAAGCCAATTATCGCGAAACAACACCTGCTCGAATCCAACAAAAACTGTGCCCTGCCGTCTCTACTGAGCCTCAGAGACGCTTTGAGACAAGTGTTACAAAATTCAGAGAATGTCATAAATTAGAGTGAAATGGCTTCAAACAAGCGAATTATCGCGAAACAACACCTGCACGAATCCGACAAAAACTGTGCCCTGCCGACTCTATTTAGCGTTAGAGATGGTTTGAAACAATTGTTACCAAAATCAGAGAATGTCAAAAATTAGAGTGAGATTGCTTCAAATAAGCGAATTATCGCGAAACAACACCTGCTCGAATCCAACAAAAACTGTGCACTGCCGTCTCTACTGAGCCTCAGAGACGCTTTGAGACAAGTGTTACAAAAATCAGAGAATGTGAGAAATTAGAGTGAAATTGCTTCAAACAAGCGATTTAACGCGAAACAACACCTTCTCGAATCCGACAAAAACTGTGCCCTGCCGACTCTATTTAGCGTTAGAGATGGTTTGAAACAACTGTTACAAAAATCAGTGAATGTCAAAAATTAGAGTGAAATTGCTTCAAACAAGCGAATTATCGCGAAAAAACACATGCTCGAATCAAACAATAACTGTGCCCTGCCGACTCTATTTAGCGTTAGAGATGGTTTGAAACAATTGTTACCAAAATCAGAGAATGTCAAAAATTAGAGTGAGATTGCTTCAAATAAGCGAATTATCGCGAAACAACACCTGCTCGAAACCAACAAAAACTGTGCCCTGCCGTCTCTACTGAGCCTCAGAGACGCTTTGAGACAAGTGTTACAAAATTCAGAGAATGTCATAAATTAGAGTGAAATGGCTTCAAACAAGCGAATTATCGCGAAACAACACCTGCACGAATCCGACAAAAACTGTGCCCTGCCGACTCTATTTAGCGTTAGAGATGGTTTGAAACAATTGTTACCAAAATCAGAGAATGTCAAAAATTAGAGTGAGATTGCTTCAAATAAGCAAATTATCGCGAAACAACACCTGCTCGAATCCAACAAAAACTGTGCCCTGCCGTCTCTACTGAGCCTCAGAGACGCTTTGAGACCAGTGTTACAAAAATCAGAGAATGTGAAAAATTAGAGTGAAATTGCTTCAAACAAGCGAATTATCGCGAAACAACACCTGCTCGAATCCAACAAAAACTGTACCCTGCCGTCTCTACTGAGCCTCAGAGACGCTTTCAGACAAGTGTTACAAAAATCAGAGAATGTCATAAATTAGAGTGAAATTGCTTCAAACAAGCGAATTATAGCGAAACAACACATGCTCGAATCCGAAAAAAAACTGTGCCCTGCCGACTCTATTTAGCGTTAGAGATGGTTTGAAACAAGTGTTACAAATATCAGAGAATGTCAAAAATTAGAGTGAAATTGCTTCAAACAAGCGAATTATCGCGAAACAACGCCTGCTCGAATCCAACAATAACTGTGCCCTGCCGTCTCTACTGAGCTTCAGAGACGCTTTGAGACAAGTGTTACACAAATCAGAGAATGTCATAAATTAGAGTGAAATGGCTTCAAACAAGCGAATTATCGCGAAAAAACACATGCTCGAATTAAACAATAACTGTGCCCTGCCGACTCTATTTAGCGTTAGAGATGGTTTGAAACAATTGTTACCAAAATCAGAGAATGTCAAAAATTAGAGTGAGATTGCTTCAAATAAGCGAATTATCGCGAAACAACACCTGCTCGAAACCAACAAAAACTGTGCCCTGCCGTCTCTACTGAGCCTCAGAGACGCTTTGAGACAAGTGTTACAAAATTCAGAGAATGTCATAAATTAGAGTGAAATGGCTTCAAACAAGCGAATTATCGCGAAACAACACCTGCACGAATCCGACAAAAACTGTGCCCTGCCGACTCTATTTAGCGTTAGAGATGGTTTGAAACAATTGTTACCAAAATCAGAGAATGTCAAAAATTAGAGTGAGATTGCTTCAAATAAGCAAATTATCGCGAAACAACACCTGCTCGAATCCAACAAAAACTGTGCCCTGCCGTCTCTACTGAGCCTCAGAGACGCTTTGAGACCAGTGTTACAAAAATCAGAGAATGTGAAAAATTAGAGTGAAATTGCTTCAAACAAGCGAATTATCGCGAAACAACACCTGCTCGAATCCAACAAAAACTGTACCCTGCCGTCTCTACTGAGCCTCAGAGACGCTTTCAGACAAGTGTTACAAAAATCAGAGAATGTCATAAATTAGAGTGAAATTGCTTCAAACAAGCGAATTATAGCGAAACAACACATGCTCGAATCCGAAAAAAAACTGTGCCCTGCCGACTCTATTTAGCGTTAGAGATGGTTTGAAACAAGTGTTACAAATATCAGAGAATGTCAAAAATTAGAGTGAAATTGCTTCAAACAAGCGAATTATCGCGAAACAACGCCTGCTCGAATCCAACAATAACTGTGCCCTGCCGTCTCTACTGAGCTTCAGAGACGCTTTGAGACAAGTGTTACACAAATCAGAGAATGTCATAAATTAGAGTGAAATGGCTTCAAACAAGCGAATTATCGCGAAAAAGCACCTGCTCGAATCCGAGAAAAACTGTGCCCTGCCGACTCTATTTAGCGTTAGAGATGGTTTGAAACAAGTCTTACAAAAATCAGTGAATGTCAAAAATTAGAGTGAAATTGCTTCAAACAAGCGAATTATCGCGAAACAACACCTGCTCGAATCCAACAATAACTGTGCCCTGCCGACTCTATTTAGCGTTAGAGATGGTTTGAAACAATTGTTACCAAAATCAGAGAATGTCAAAAATTAGAGTGAGATTGCTTCAAATAAGCCAATTATCGCGAAACAACACCTGCTCGAATCCAACAAAAACTGTGCCCTGCCGTCTCTACTGAGCCTCAGAGACGCTTTGAGACAAGTGTTACAAAATTCAGAGAATGTCATAAATTAGAGTGAAATGGCTTCAAACAAGCGAATTATCGCGAAACAACACCTGCACGAATCCGACAAAAACTGTGCCCTGCCGACTCTATTTAGCGTTAGAGATGGTTTGAAACAATTGTTACCAAAATCAGAGAATGTCAAAAATTAGAGTGAGATTGCTTCAAATAAGCGAATTATCGCGAAACAACACCTGCTCGAATCCAACAAAAACTGTGCACTGCCGTCTCTACTGAGCCTCAGAGACGCTTTGAGACAAGTGTTACAAAAATCAGAGAATGTGAGAAATTAGAGTGAAATTGCTTCAAACAAGCGATTTAACGCGAAACAACACCTTCTCGAATCCGACAAAAACTGTGCCCTGCCGACTCTATTTAGCGTTAGAGATGGTTTGAAACAACTGTTACAAAAATCAGTGAATGTCAAAAATTAGAGTGAAATTGCTTCAAACAAGCGAATTATCGCGAAAAAACACATGCTCGAATCAAACAATAACTGTGCCCTGCCGACTCTATTTAGCGTTAGAGATGGTTTGAAACAATTGTTACCAAAATCAGAGAATGTCAAAAATTAGAGTGAGATTGCTTCAAATAAGCGAATTATCGCGAAACAACACCTGCTCGAAACCAACAAAAACTGTGCCCTGCCGTCTCTACTGAGCCTCAGAGACGCTTTGAGACAAGTGTTACAAAATTCAGAGAATGTCATAAATTAGAGTGAAATGGCTTCAAACAAGCGAATTATCGCGAAACAACACCTGCACGAATCCGACAAAAACTGTGCCCTGCCGACTCTATTTAGCGTTAGAGATGGTTTGAAACAATTGTTACCAAAATCAGAGAATGTCAAAAATTAGAGTGAGATTGCTTCAAATAAGCAAATTATCGCGAAACAACACCTGCTCGAATCCAACAAAAACTGTGCCCTGCCGTCTCTACTGAGCCTCAGAGACGCTTTGAGACCAGTGTTACAAAAATCAGAGAATGTGAAAAATTAGAGTGAAATTGCTTCAAACAAGCGAATTATCGCGAAACAACACCTGCTCGAATCCAACAAAAACTGTACCCTGCCGTCTCTACTGAGCCTCAGAGACGCTTTCAGACAAGTGATACAAAAATCAGAGAATGTCATAAATTAGAGTGAAATTGCTTCAAACAAGCGAATTATAGCGAAACAACACATGCTCGAATCCGAAAAAAAACTGTGCCCTGCCGACTCTATTTAGCGTTAGAGATGGTTTGAAACAAGTGTTACAAATATCAGAGAATGTCAAAAATTAGAGTGAAATTGCTTCAAACAAGCGAATTATCGCGAAACAACGCCTGCTCGAATCCAACAATAACTGTGCCCTGCCGTCTCTACTGAGCTTCAGAGACGCTTTGAGACAAGTGTTACACAAATCAGAGAATGTCATAAATTAGAGTGAAATGGCTTCAAACAAGCGAATTATCGCGAAAAAGCACCTGCTCGAATCCGAGAAAAACTGTGCCCTGCCGACTCTATTTAGCGTTAGAGATGGTTTGAAACAAGTCTTACAAAAATAAGAGAATGTCAAAAATTAGAGTGAAATTGCTTCAAACAAGCGAATTATCGGGAAACAACACCTGCTCGAATCCAACAATAACTGTGCCCTGCCGTCTCTACTGAGCCTCAGAGACGCTTTGAGACAAGTGTTACAAAAATCAGAGAATGTCATAAATTAGAGTGAAATTGCTTCAAACAAGCGAATTATCGCGAAACAACACCTGCTCGAATCCAACAATAACTGTGCCCTGCCGTCTCTACTGAGGCTAAGAGACGCTTTGAGACAAGTGTTACAAAAATCAGAGAATGTCATAAATTAGAGTAAAATTGCTTCAAACAAGCGAATTATCGCGAAACAACACCTGCTCGAATCCAACAATATGTGTGCCCTGCCGTCTCTACTGAGCCTCAGAGACGCTTTGAGACAAGTGTTACACAAATCAGAGAATGTCATAAATTAGAGTGATATGGCTACAAACAAGCGAATTATCGCGAAACAACACCTGCTCGAATCCGACAAAAACTGTGCCCTGCCGACTCTATTTAGCGTTAGAGATGGTTTGAAACAATTGTTACCAAAATCAGAGAATGTCAAAAATTAGAGTGGGATTGCTTCAAATAAGCGAATTATCGCGAAACAACACCTGCTCGAATCCAACAAAAACTGTGCACTGCCGTCTCTACTGAGCCTCAGAGACGCTTTGAGACAAGTGTTACAAAAATCAGAGAATGTGAGAAATTAGAGTGAAATTGCTTCAAACAAGCGATTTAACGCGAAACAACACCTTCTCGAATCCGACAAAAACTGTGCCCTGCCGACTCTATTTAGCGTTAGAGATGGTTTGAAACAACTGTTACAAAAATCAGTGAGTGTCAAAAATTAGAGTGAAATTGCTTCAAACAAGCGAATTATCGCGAAAAAACACATGCTCGAATCAAACAATAACTGTGCCCTGCCGACTCTATTTAGCGTTAGAGATGGTTTGAAACAATTGTTACCAAAATCAGAGAATGTCAAAAATTAGAGTGAGATTGCTTCAAATAAGCGAATTATCGCGAAACAACACCTGCTCGAAACCAACAAAAACTGTGCCCTGCCGTCTCTACTGAGCCTCAGAGACGCTTTGAGACAAGTGTTACAAAATTCAGAGAATGTCATAAATTAGAGTGAAATGGCTTCAAACAAGCGAATTATCGCGAAACAACACCTGCACGAATCCGACAAAAACTGTGCCCTGCCGACTCTATTTAGCGTTAGAGATGGTTTGAAACAATTGTTACCAAAATCAGAGAATGTCAAAAATTAGAGTGAGATTGCTTCAAATAAGCAAATTATCGCGAAACAACACCTGCTCGAATCCAACAAAAACTGTGCCCTGCCGTCTCTACTGAGCCTCAGAGACGCTTTGAGACCAGTGTTACAAAAATCAGAGAATGTGAAAAATTAGAGTGAAATTGCTTCAAACAAGCGAATTATCGCGAAACAACACCTGCTCGAATCCAACAAAAACTGTACCCTGCCGTCTCTACTGAGCCTCAGAGACGCTTTCAGACAAGTGTTACAAAAATCAGAGAATGTCATAAATTAGAGTGAAATTGCTTCAAACAAGCGAATTATAGCGAAACAACACATGCTCGAATCCGAAAAAAAACTGTGCCCTGCCGACTCTATTTAGCGTTAGAGATGGTTTGAAACAAGTGTTACAAATATCAGAGAATGTCAAAAATTAGAGTGAAATTGCTTCAAACAAGCGAATTATCGCGAAACAACGCCTGCTCGAATCCAACAATAACTGTGCCCTGCCGTCTCTACTGAGCTTCAGAGACGCTTTGAGACAAGTGTTACACAAATCAGAGAATGTCATAAATTAGAGTGAAATGGCTTCAAACAAGCGAATTATCGCGAAAAAGCACCTGCTCGAATCCGAGAAAAACTGTGCCCTGCCGACTCTATTTAGCGTTAGAGATGGTTTGAAACAAGTCTTACAAAAATCAGTGAATGTCAAAAATTAGAGTGAAATTGCTTCAAACAAGCGAATTATCGCGAAACAACACCTGCTCGAATCCAACAATAACTGTGCCCTGCCGACTCTATTTAGCGTTAGAGATGGTTTGAAACAATTGTTACCAAAATCAGAGAATGTCAAAAATTAGAGTGAGATTGCTTCAAATAAGCCAATTATCGCGAAACAACACCTGCTCGAATCCAACAAAAACTGTGCCCTGCCGTCTCTACTGAGCCTCAGAGACGCTTTGAGACAAGTGTTACAAAATTCAGAGAATGTCATAAATTAGAGTGAAATGGCTTCAAACAAGCGAATTATCGCGAAACAACACCTGCACGAATCCGACAAAAACTGTGCCCTGCCGACTCTATTTAGCGTTAGAGATGGTTTGAAACAATTGTTACCAAAATCAGAGAATGTCAAAAATTAGAGTGAGATTGCTTCAAATAAGCGAATTATCGCGAAACAACACCTGCTCGAATCCAACAAAAACTGTGCCCTGCCGTCTCTACTGAGCCTCAGAGACGCTCTGAGACAAGTGTTACAAAAATCAGAGAATGTCAAAAATTAGAGTGAAATTGCTTCAAAGAAGCGAATTACCCTGAAACAACACCTGCTCGAATCCAACAATAACTGTGCCCTGCCGTCTCTACTGAGCCTCAGAGACGCTTTGAGACAAGTGTTACAAAAATCAGAGAATGTCATAAATTAGAGTGAAATGGCTTCAAACAAGCGAATTATCGCGAAACAACACCTGCTCGAATCCGACAAAAACTGTGCCCTGCCGACTCTATTTAGCGTTAGAGATGGTTTGAAACAATTGTTACAAAAATCAGAGAGTGTCAAAAATTAGAGTGAAATTGCTTCAAACAAGCGAATTATCGCGAAACAACACCTGCTCGAATCCAACAATAACTGTGCCCTGCCGTCTCTACTGAGCCTCAGAGACGCTTTGAGACAAGTGTTACACAAATGAGAGAATGTCATAAATTAGAGTGAAATGGCTTCAAACAAGCGAATTATCGTGAAACAACACCTGCTCGAATCCGACAAAAACTGTGCCCTGCCGACTCTATTTAGTGTTAGAGATGGTTTGAAGCAAGTGTTACAAAAATCAGAGAATGTCAAAAATTAGAGTGAAATTGCTTCAAACAAGCGAATTATCGCGAAACAACACCTGATCGAATCCATCAATAACTGTGCCCTGCCGTCTCTACTGAGGCTCAGAGACGCTTTGAGACAAGTGTTACAAAAATCAGAGAATGTCATAAATTAGAGCAAAATTGCTTCAAACAAGCGAATTATCGCGAAACAACACCTGCTCGAATCCAACAATATCTGTGCCCTGCCGTCTCTACTGAGCCTCAGAAACGCCTTGAGACAAGTGTTACACAAATCAGAGAATGTCATAAATTAGAGTGATATGGCTACAAACAAGCGAATTATCGCGAAACAACACCTGCTCGAATCCGACAAAAACTGTGCCCTGCCGACTCTATTTAGCGTTAGAGATGGTTTGAAACAATTGTTACCAAAATCAGAGAATGTCAAAAATTAGAGTGGGATTGCTTCAAATAAGCGAATTATCACGAAACAACACCTGCTCGAATCCAACAAAAATTGTGCACTGCCGTCTCTACTGAGCCTCAGAGACGCTTTGAGACAAGTGTTACAAAAATCAGAGAATGTGAGAAATTAGAGTGAAATTGCTTCAAACAAGCGATTTAACGCGAAACAACACCTGCTCGAATCCGACAAAAACTGTGCCCTGCCGACTCTATTTAGCGTTAGAGATGGTTTGAAACAAGTGTTACAAAAATCAGTGAATGTCAAAAATTAGAGTGAAATTGCTTCAAACAAGCGAATTATCGCGAAACAACACCTGCTCGAATCCAACAATAACTGTGCCCTGCCGTCTCTACTGAGCCTCAGAGACGCTTTGAGACAAGTGTTACAAAAATCAGAGAATGTCATAAATTAGAGTGAAATGGCTTCAAACAAGCTAATTATCGCGAAACAACACCTGCTCGAATCCAACAAAAACTGTGCACTGCCGTCTCTACTGAGCCTCAGAGACGCTTTGAGACAAGTGTTACAAAAATCAGAGAATGTGAGAAATTAGAGTGAAATTGCTTCAAACAAGCGATTTAACGCGAAACAACACCTGCTCGAATCCGACAAAAACTGTGCCCTGCCGACTCCATTTAGCGTTAGAGATGGTTTGAAACAAGTGTTACAAAAATCAGTGAATGTCAAAAATTAGAGTGAAATTGCTTCAAACAAGCGAACTATCGCGATACAACACATGCTCGAATCCAACAATAACTGTGCCCTGCCGACTCTATTTAGCGTTAGAGATGGTTTGAAACAATTGTTACCAAAATCAGAGAATGTCAAAAATTAGAGTGAGATTGCTTCAAATAAGCGAATTATCGCGAAACAACACCTGCTCGAATCCGACAAAAACTGTGCACTGCCGTCTCTACTGAGCCTCAGAGACGCTTTGAGACAAGTGTTACAAAAAACAGAGAATGTCATAAATTAGAGTGAAATTGCTTCAAACAAGCGAATTATCGCGAAACAACACATGCTCGAATCCGAAAAAAACTGTGCCCTGCCGACTCTATTTAGCGTTAGAGATGGTTTGAAACAAGTGTTACAAAAATAAGAGAATGTCAAAAATTAGAGTGAAATTGCTTCAAACAAGCGAATTATCGGGAAACAACACCTGCTCGAATCCAACAATAACTGTGCCCTGCCGTCTCTACTGAGCCTCAGAGACGCTTTGAGACAAGTGTTACAAAAATCAGAGAATGTCATAAATTAGAGTGAAATTGCTTCAAACAAGCGAATTATCGCGAAACAACACCTGCTCGAATCCAACAATAACTGTGCCCTGCCGTCTCTACTGAGGCTAAGAGACGCTTTGAGACAAGTGTTACAAAAATCAGAGAATGTCATAAATTAGAGTGATATGGCTACAAACAAGCGAATTATCGCGAAACAACACCTGCTCGAATCCGACAAAAACTGTGCCCTGCCGACTCTATTTAGCGTTAGAGATGGTTTGAAACAATTGTTACCAAAATCAGAGAATGTCAAAAATTAGAGTGGGATTGCTTCAAATAAGCGAATTATCGCGAAACAACACCTGCTCGAATCCAACAAAAACTGTGCACTGCCGTCTCTACTGAGCCTCAGAGACGCTTTGAGACAAGTGTTACAAAAATCAGAGAATGTGAGAAATTAGAGTGAAATTGCTTCAAACAAGCGATTTAACGCGAAACAACACCTTCTCGAATCCGACAAAAACTGTGCCCTGCCGACTCTATTTAGCGTTAGAGATGGTTTGAAACAACTGTTACAAAAATCAGTGAATGTCAAAAATTAGAGTGAAATTGCTTCAAACAAGCGAATTATCGCGAAAAAACACATGCTCGAATCAAACAATAACTGTGCCCTGCCGACTCTATTTAGCGTTAGAGATGGTTTGAAACAATTGTTACCAAAATCAGAGAATGTCAAAAATTAGAGTGAGATTGCTTCAAATAAGCGAATTATCGCGAAACAACACCTGCTCGAAACCAACAAAAACTGTGCCCTGCCGTCTCTACTGAGCCTCAGAGACGCTTTGAGACAAGTGTTACAAAATTCAGAGAATGTCATAAATTAGAGTGAAATGGCTTCAAACAAGCGAATTATCGCGAAACAACACCTGCACGAATCCGACAAAAACTGTGCCCTGCCGACTCTATTTAGCGTTAGAGATTGTTTGAAACAATTGTTACCAAAATCAGAGAATGTCAAAAATTAGAGTGAGATTGCTTCAAATAAGCAAATTATCGCGAAACAACACCTGCTCGAATCCAACAAAAACTGTGCCCTGCCGTCTCTACTGAGCCTCAGAGACGCTTTGAGACCAGTGTTACAAAAATCAGAGAATGTGAAAAATTAGAGTGAAATTGCTTCAAACAAGCGAATTATCGCGAAACAACACCTGCTCGAATCCAACAAAAACTGTACCCTGCCGTCTCTACTGAGCCTCAGAGACGCTTTCAGACAAGTGTTACAAAAATCAGAGAATGTCATAAATTAGAGTGAAATTGCTTCAAACAAGCGAATTATAGCGAAACAACACATGCTCGAATCCGAAAAAAAACTGTGCCCTGCCGACTCTATTTAGCGTTAGAGATGGTTTGAAACAAGTGTTACAAATATCAGAGAATGTCAAAAATTAGAGTGAAATTGCTTCAAACAAGCGAATTATCGCGAAACAACGCCTGCTCGAATCCAACAATAACTGTGCCCTGCCGTCTCTACTGAGCTTCAGAGACGCTTTGAGACAAGTGTTACACAAATCAGAGAATGTCATAAATTAGAGTGAAATGGCTTCAAACAAGCGAATTATCGCGAAAAAGCACCTGCTCGAATCCGAGAAAAACTGTGCCCTGCCGACTCTATTTAGCGTTAGAGATGGTTTGAAACAAGTCTTACAAAAATAAGAGAATGTCAAAAATTAGAGTGAAATTGCTTCAAACAAGCGAATTATCGGGAAACAACACCTGCTCGAATCCAACAATAACTGTGCCCTGCCGTCTCTACTGAGCCTCAGAGACGCTTTGAGACAAGTGTTACAAAAATCAGAGAATGTCATAAATTAGAGTGAAATTGCTTCAAACAAGCGAATTATCGCGAAACAACACCTGCTCGAATCCAACAATAACTGTGCCCTGCCGTCTCTACTGAGGCTAAGAGACGCTTTGAGACAAGTGTTACAAAAATCAGAGAATGTCATAAATTAGAGTAAAATTGCTTCAAACAAGCGAATTATCGCGAAACAACACCTGCTCGAATCCAACAATATGTGTGCCCTGCCGTCTCTACTGAGCCTCAGAGACGCTTTGAGACAAGTGTTACACAAATCAGAGAATGTCATAAATTAGAGTGATATGGCTACAAACAAGCGAATTATCGCGAAACAACACCTGCTCGAATCCGACAAAAACTGTGCCCTGCCGACTCTATTTAGCGTTAGAGATGGTTTGAAACAATTGTTACCAAAATCAGAGAATGTCAAAAATTAGAGTGGGATTGCTTCAAATAAGCGAATTATCGCGAAACAACACCTGCTCGAATCCAACAAAAACTGTGCACTGCCGTCTCTACTGAGCCTCAGAGACGCTTTGAGACAAGTGTTACAAAAATCAGAGAATGTGAGAAATTAGAGTGAAATTGCTTCAAACAAGCGATTTAACGCGAAACAACACCTTCTCGAATCCGACAAAAACTGTGCCCTGCCGACTCTATTTAGCGTTAGAGATGGTTTGAAACAACTGTTACAAAAATCAGTGAATGTCAAAAATTAGAGTGAAATTGCTTCAAACAAGCGAATTATCGCGAAAAAACACATGCTCGAATCAAACAATAACTGTGCCCTGCCGACTCTATTTAGCGTTAGAGATGGTTTGAAACAATTGTTACCAAAATCAGAGAATGTCAAAAATTAGAGTGAGATTGCTTCAAATAAGCGAATTATCGCGAAACAACACCTGCTCGAAACCAACAAAAACTGTGCCCTGCCGTCTCTACTGAGCCTCAGAGACGCTTTGAGACAAGTGTTACAAAATTCAGAGAATGTCATAAATTAGAGTGAAATGGCTTCAAACAAGCGAATTATCGCGAAACAACACCTGCACGAATCCGACAAAAACTGTGCCCTGCCGACTCTATTTAGCGTTAGAGATGGTTTGAAACAATTGTTACCAAAATCAGAGAATGTCAAAAATTAGAGTGAGATTGCTTCAAATAAGCAAATTATCGCGAAACAACACCTGCTCGAATCCAACAAAAACTGTGCCCTGCCGTCTCTACTGAGCCTCAGAGACGCTTTGAGACCAGTGTTACAAAAATCAGAGAATGTGAAAAATTAGAGTGAAATTGCTTCAAACAAGCGAATTATCGCGAAACAACACCTGCTCGAATCCAACAAAAACTGTACCCTGCCGTCTCTACTGAGCCTCAGAGACGCTTTCAGACAAGTGTTACAAAAATCAGAGAATGTCATAAATTAGAGTGAAATTGCTTCAAACAAGCGAATTATAGCGAAACAACACATGCTCGAATCCGAAAAAAAACTGTGCCCTGCCGACTCTATTTAGCGTTAGAGATGGTTTGAAACAAGTGTTACAAATATCAGAGAATGTCAAAAATTAGAGTGAAATTGCTTCAAACAAGCGAATTATCGCGAAACAACGCCTGCTCGAATCCAACAATAACTGTGCCCTGCCGTCTCTACTGAGCTTCAGAGACGCTTTGAGACAAGTGTTACACAAATCAGAGAATGTCATAAATTAGAGTGAAATGGCTTCAAACAAGCGAATTATCGCGAAAAAGCACCTGCTCGAATCCGAGAAAAACTGTGCCCTGCCGACTCTATTTAGCGTTAGAGATGGTTTGAAACAAGTCTTACAAAAATCAGTGAATGTCAAAAATTAGAGTGAAATTGCTTCAAACAAGCGAATTATCGCGAAACAACACCTGCTCGAATCCAACAATAACTGTGCCCTGCCGACTCTATTTAGCGTTAGAGATGGTTTGAAACAATTGTTACCAAAATCAGAGAATGTCAAAAATTAGAGTGAGATTGCTTCAAATAAGCCAATTATCGCGAAACAACACCTGCTCGAATCCAACAAAAACTGTGCCCTGCCGTCTCTACTGAGCCTCAGAGACGCTTTGAGACAAGTGTTACAAAATTCAGAGAATGTCATAAATTAGAGTGAAATGGCTTCAAACAAGCGAATTATCGCGAAACAACACCTGCACGAATCCGACAAAAACTGTGCCCTGCCGACTCTATTTAGCGTTAGAGATGGTTTGAAACAATTGTTACCAAAATCAGAGAATGTCAAAAATTAGAGTGAGATTGCTTCAAATAAGCGAATTATCGCGAAACAACACCTGCTCGAATCCAACAAAAACTGTGCCCTGCCGTCTCTACTGAGCCTCAGAGACGCTCTGAGACAAGTGTTACAAAAATCAGAGAATGTCAAAAATTAGAGTGAAATTGCTTCAAAGAAGCGAATTACCCTGAAACAACACCTGCTCGAATCCAACAATAACTGTGCCCTGCCGTCTCTACTGAGCCTCAGAGACGCTTTGAGACAAGTGTTACAAAAATCAGAGAATGTCATAAATTAGAGTGAAATGGCTTCAAACAAGCGAATTATCGCGAAACAACACCTGCTCGAATCCGACAAAAACTGTGCCCTGCCGACTCTATTTAGCGTTAGAGATGGTTTGAAACAATTGTTACAAAAATCAGAGAGTGTCAAAAATTAGAGTGAAATTGCTTCAAACAAGCGAATTATCGCGAAACAACACCTGCTCGAATCCAACAATAACTGTGCCCTGCCGTCTCTACTGAGCCTCAGAGACGCTTTGAGACAAGTGTTACACAAATGAGAGAATGTCATAAATTAGAGTGAAATGGCTTCAAACAAGCGAATTATCGTGAAACAACACCTGCTCGAATCCGACAAAAACTGTGCCCTGCCGACTCTATTTAGTGTTAGAGATGGTTTGAAGCAAGTGTTACAAAAATCAGAGAATGTCAAAAATTAGAGTGAAATTGCTTCAAACAAGCGAATTATCGCGAAACAACACCTGATCGAATCCATCAATAACTGTGCCCTGCCGTCTCTACTGAGGCTCAGAGACGCTTTGAGACAAGTGTTACAAAAATCAGAGAATGTCATAAATTAGAGCAAAATTGCTTCAAACAAGCGAATTATCGCGAAACAACACCTGCTCGAATCCAACAATATCTGTGCCCTGCCGTCTCTACTGAGCCTCAGAAACGCCTTGAGACAAGTGTTACACAAATCAGAGAATGTCATAAATTAGAGTGATATGGCTACAAACAAGCGAATTATCGCGAAACAACACCTGCTCGAATCCGACAAAAACTGTGCCCTGCCGACTCTATTTAGCGTTAGAGATGGTTTGAAACAATTGTTACCAAAATCAGAGAATGTCAAAAATTAGAGTGGGATTGCTTCAAATAAGCGAATTATCACGAAACAACACCTGCTCGAATCCAACAAAAATTGTGCACTGCCGTCTCTACTGAGCCTCAGAGACGCTTTGAGACAAATGTTACAAAAATCAGAGAATGTGAGAAATTAGAGTGAAATTGCTGCAAACAAGCGATTTAACGCGAAACAACACCTGCTCGAATCCGACAAAAACTGTGCCCTGCCGACTCTATTTAGCGTTAGAGATGGTTTGAAACAAGTGTTACAAAAATCAGTGAATGTCAAAAATTAGAGTGAAATTGCTTCAAACAAGCGAATTATCGCGAAACAACACCTGCTCGAATCCAACAATAACTGTGCCCTGCCGTCTCTACTGAGCCTCAGAGACGCTTTGAGACAAGTGTTACAAAAATCAGAGAATGTCATAAATTAGAGTGAAATGGCTTCAAACAAGCTAATTATCGCGAAACAACACCTGCTCGAATCCAACAAAAACTGTGCACTGCCGTCTCTACTGAGCCTCAGAGACGCTTTGAGACAAGTGTTACAAAAATCAGAGAATGTGAGAAATTAGAGTGAAATTGCTTCAAACAAGCGATTTAACGCGAAACAACACCTGCTCGAATCCGACAAAAACTGTGCCCTGCCGACTCCATTTAGCGTTAGAGATGGTTTGAAACAAGTGTTACAAAAATCAGTGAATGTCAAAAATTAGAGTGAAATTGCTTCAAACAAGCGAATTATCGCGAAACAACACATGCTCGAATCCAACAATAACTGTGCCCTGCCGACTCTATTTAGCGTTAGAGATGGTTTGAAACAATTGTTACCAAAATCAGAGAATGTCAAAAATTAGAGTGAGATTGCTTCAAATAAGCGAATTATCGCGAAACAACACCTGCTCGAATCCGACAAAAACTGTGCACTGCCGTCTCTACTGAGCCTCAGAGACGCTTTGAGACAAGTGTTACAAAAATCAGAGAATGTGAGAAATTAGAGTGAAATTGCTTCAAACAAGCGATTTAACGCGAAACAACACCTGCTCGAATCCGACAAAAACTGTGCCCTGCCGACTCTATTTAGCGTTAGAGATGGTTTGAAACAAGTGTTACAAAAATCAGTGAATGTCAAAAATTGGAGTGAAATTGCTTCAAACAAGCGAATTATCGCGAAACAACACATGCTCGAATCCAACAATAACTGTGCCCTGCCGACTCTATTTAGCGTTAGAGATGGTTTGAAACAATTGTTACCAAAATCAGAGAATGTCAAAAATTAGAGTGAGATTGCTTCAAATAAGCGAATTATCGCGAAACAACACCTGCTCGAATCCAACAAAAACTGTGCCCTGCCGTCTCTACTGAGCCTCAGAGACGCTTTGAGACAAGTGTTACACAATTCAGAGAATGTCATAAATTAGAGTGAAATGGCTTCAAACAAGCGAATTATCGCGAAACAACACCTGCACGAATCCGACAAAAACTGTGCCCTGCCGACTCTATTTAGCGTTAGAGATGGTTTGAAACAATTGTTACCAAAATCAGAGAATGTCAAAAATTAGAGTGAGATTGCTTCAAATAAGCGAATTATCGCGAAACAACACCTGCTCGAATCCAACAAAAACTGTGCCCTGCCGTCTCTACTGAGCCTCAGAGACGCTTCGAGACCAGTGTTACAAAAATCAGAGAATGTGAGAAATTAGAGTGAAATTGCTTCAAACAAGCGAATTATCGCGAAACAACACCTGCTCGAATCCGAAAAAAAACTGTGCCCTGCCGACTCTATTTAGCGTTAGAGATGGTTTGAAACAAGTGTTACAAAAATCAGTGAATGTCAAAAATTAGAGTGAAATTGCTTCAAACAAGCGAATTATCGCGAAACAACACCTGCTCGAATCCAACAATAACTGTGCCCTGCCGTCTCTATTGAGCCTCAGAGACGCTTTGAGACAAGTGTTACAAAAATCAGAGAATGTCATAAATTAGTGTGAGATTGCTTCAAACAAGCTAATTATCGCGAAACAACACCTGCTCGAATCCGACAAAAACTGTGCCCTGCCGACTCTATTTAGCGTTAGAGATGGTTTGAAACAATTGTTACCAAAATCAGAGAATGTCAAAAATTAGAGTGAGATTGCTTCAAACAAGCGAATTATTGCGAAACAACACCTGCTCGAATCCAACAATAACTGTGCCCTACCGTCTCTACTGAGGCTCAGAGACGCTTTGAGACAAGTGTTACAAAAATCAGAGAATGTCATAAATTAGAGTGAAATGGCTTCAAACAAGCGAATTATCTCGAAACAACACCTGCTCGAATCCGAGAAAAACTGTACCCTGCCGTCTCTACTGAGGCACAGAGACGCTTTGAGACAAGTGTTACAAAAATCAGAGAATGTCATAAATTAGAGCAAAATTGCTTCAAACAAGCGAATTATCGCGAAACAACACCTGCTCGAATCCAACAATATCTGTGCCCTGCAGTCTCTACTGAGCCTCAGAAACGCTTTGAGACAAGTGTTACACAAATCAGAGAATGTCATAAATTAGAGTGATATGGCTACAAACAAGCGAATTATCGCGAAACAACACCTGCTCGAATCCGACAAAAACTGTGCCCTGCCGACTCTATTTAGCGTTAGAGATGGTTTGAAACAATTGTTACCAAAATCAGAGAATGTCAAAAATTAGAGTGGGATTGCTTCAAATAAGCGAATTATCACGAAACAACACCTGCTCGAATCCAACAAAAATTGTGCACTGCCGTCTCTACTGAGCCTCAGAGACGCTTTGAGACAAGTGTTACAAAAATCAGAGAATGTGAGAAATTAGAGTGAAATTGCTTCAAACAAGCGATTTAACGCGAAACAACACCTGCTCGAATCCGACAAAAACTGTGCCCTGCCGACTCTATTTAGCGTTAGAGATGGTTTGAAACAAGTGTTACAAAAATCAGTGAATGTCAAAAATTAGAGTGAAATTGCTTCAAACAAGCGAATTATCGCGAAACAACACCTGCTCGAATCCAACAATAACTGTGCCCTGCCGTCTCTACTGAGCCTCAGAGACGCTTTGAGACAAGTGTTACAAAAATCATAGAATGTCATAAATTAGAGTGAAATGGCTTCAAACAAGCTAATTATCGCGAAACAACACCTGCTCGAATCCGACAAAAACTGTGCACTGCCGTCTCTACTGAGCCTCAGAGACGCTTTGAGACAAGTGTTACAAAAATCAGAGAATGTGAGAAATTAGAGTGAAATTGCTTCAAACAAGCGATTTAACGCGAAACAACACCTGCTCGAATCCGACAAAAACTGTGCCCTGCCGACTCCATTTAGCGTTAGAGATGGTTTGAAACAAGTGTTACAAAAATCAGTGAATGTCAAAAATTAGAGTGAAATTGCTTCAAACAAGCGAATTATCGCGAAACAACACATGCTCGAATCCAACAATAACTGTGCCCTGCCGACTCTATTTAGCGTTAGAGATGGTTTGAAACAATTGTTACCAAAATCAGAGAATGTCAAAAATTAGAGTGAGATTGCTTCAAATAAGCGAATTATCGCGAAACAACACCTGCTCGAATCCGACAAAAACTGTGCACTGCCGTCTCTACTGAGCCTCAGAGACGCTTTGAGACAAGTGTTACAAAAATCAGAGAATGTGAGAAATTAGAGTGAAATTGCTTCAAACAAGCGATTTAACGCGAAACAACACCTGCTCGAATCCGACAAAAACTGTGCCCTGCCGACTCTATTTAGCGTTAGAGATGGTTTGAAACAAGTGTTACAAAAATCAGTGAATGTCAAAAATTAGAGTGAAATTGCTTCAAACAAGCGAATTATCGCGAAACAACACATGCTCGAATCCAACAATAACTGTGCCCTGCCGACTCTATTTAGCGTTAGAGATGGTTTGAAACAATTGTTACCAAAATCAGAGAATGTCAAAAATTAGAGTGAGATTGCTTCAAATAAGCGAATTATCGCGAAACAACACCTGCTCGAATCCAACAAAAACTGTGCCCTGCCGTCTCTACTGAGCCTCAGAGACGCTTTGAGGCAAGTGTTACAAAATTCAGAGAATGTCATAAATTAGAGTGAAATGGCTTCAAACAAGCGAATTATCGCGAAACAACACGTGCACGAATCCGACAAAAACTGTGCCCTGCCGACTCTATTTAGCGTTAGAGATGGTTTGAAACAATTGTTACCAAAATCAGAGAATGTCAAAAATTAGAGTGAGATTGCTTCAAATAAGCGAATTATCGCGAAACACCTGCTCGAATCCAACAAAAACTGTGCCCTGCCGTCTCTACTGAGCCTCAGAGACGCTTCGAGACCAGTGTTACAATAATCAGAGAATGTGAGAAATTAGAGTGAAATTGCTTCAAACAAGCGAATTATCGCGAAACAACACCTGCTCGAATCCGAAAAAGCTGTGCCCTGCCGACTCTATTTAGCGTTAGAGATGGTTTGAAACAAGTGTTACAAAAATCAGTGAATGTCAAAAATTAGAGTGAAATTGCTTCAAACAAGCGAATTATCGCGAAACAACACCTGCTCGAATCCAACAATAACTGTGCCCTGCCGTCTCTACTGAGCCTCAGAGACGCTTTGAGACAAGTGTTACAAAAATCACAGAATGTCGTAAATTAGTGTGAGATTGCTTCAAACAAGCTAATTATCGCGAAACAACACCTGCTCGAATCCGACAAAAACTGTGCCCTGCCGACTCTATTTAGCGTTAGAGATGGTTTGAAACAATTGTTACCAAAATCAGAGAATGTCAAAAATTAGAGTGAGATTGCTTCAAACAAGCGAATTATTGCGAAACAACACCTGCTCGAATCCAACAATAACTGTGCCCTGCCGTCTCTACTGAGCCTCAGAGACGCTTTGAGACAAGTGTTACAAAAATCAGAGAATGTCATAAATTCGAGTGAGATTGCTTCAAACAAGCGAATTATCGCGAAACAACACCTGCTCGAATCCAACAATAACTGTGCCCTGCCGACTCTATTTAGCGTTAGAGATGGTTTGAAACAATTGTTACCAAAATCAGTGAATGTCAAAAATTAGAGTGAAATTGCTTCAAACAAGCGAATTATCGCGAAACAACACCTGCTCGAATCCAACAATAACTGTGCCCTGCCGTCTCTACTGAGCCTCAGAGACGCTTTGAGACAAGTGTTACAAAAATCAGAGAATGTCATAAATTCGAGTGAGATTGCTTCAAACAAGCGAATTATCGCGAAACAACACCTGCTCGAATCAAACAAAAACTGTGCCCTGCCGTCTCTACTGAGCCTCAGAGACGCTTTGAGTCCAGTGTTACAAAAATCAGAGAATGTGAGAAATTAGAGTGAAATTGCTTCAAACAAGCGAATTATCGCGAAACAACACCTGCTCGAGTCCAACAAAAACTGTACCCTGCCGTCTCTACTGAGCCTCAGAGACGCTTTGAGACAAGTGTTACAAAAATCAGAGAATGTCATAAATTCGAGTGAAATTGCTTCAAACAAGCGAATTATCGCGAAACAACACCTGCTCGAATCCAACAATAACTGTGCCCTGCCGTCTCTACTGAGCCTCAGAGACGCTTTGAGACAAGTGTTACACAAATCAGAGAATGGCATAAATTAGAGTGAAATGGCTTCAAACAAGCGAATTATCGCGAAACAACACCTGGTCGAATCCGACAAAAACTGTGCCCTGCCGACTCTATTTAGTGTTAGAGATGGTTTGAAAATAGTGTTACAAAAATCAGAGAATGTCAAAAATTAGAGTGAAATTGCTTCAAACAAGCGAATTATCGCGAAACAACACCTGCTCGAATCCAACAATAACTGTGCCCTGCCGTCTCTACTGAGGCTCAGAGACGCTTTGAGACAAGTGTTAAAAAAATCAGAGAATGTCATAAATTAGAGTGAAATTGCTTCAAACAAGCGAATTATCGCGAAACAACACCTGCTCGAATCCGACAAAAACTGTGCCCTGCCGACTCTATTTAGCGTTAGAGATGGTTTGAAACAAGTGTTACAAAAATCAGTGAATGTCAAAAATTAGAGTGAAATTGCTTCAAACAAGCGAATTATCGCGAAACAACACATGCTCGAATCCAACAATAACTGTGCCCTGCCGACTCTATTTAGCGTTAGAGATGGTTTGAAACAATTGTTACCAAAATCAGAGAATGTCAAAAATTAGAGTGAGATTGCTTCAAATAAGCCAATTATCGCGAAACAACACCTGCTCGAATCCAACAAAAACTGTGCCCTTCCGTCTCTACTGAGCCTCAGAGACGCTTTGAGACAAGTGTTACAAAATTCAGAGAAAGTCATAAATTAGAGTGAAATGGCTTCAAACAAGCGAATTATCGGGAAACAACACCTGCACGAATCCGACAAAAACTATGCCCTGCCGACTCTATTTAGCGTTAGAGATGGTTTGAAACAATTGTTACCAAAATCAGAGAATGTCAAAAATTAGAGTGAGATTGCTTCAAATAAGCGAATTATCGCGAAACAACACCTGCTCGAATCCAACAAAAACTGTGCCCTGCCGTCTCTACTGAGCCTCAGAGACGCTCTGAGACAAGTGTTACAAAAATAAGAGAATGTCAAAAATTAGAGTGAAATTGCTTCAAACAAGCGAATTATCCTGAAACAACACCTGCTCGAATCCAACAATAACTGTGCCCTGCCGTCTCTACTGAGCCTCAGAGACGCTTTGAGACAAGTGTTACAAAAATCAGAGAATGTCATAAATTAGAGTGAAATGGCTTCAAACAAGCGAATTATCGCGAAACAACACCTGCTCGAATGCGACAAAAACTGTGC
Organism: Tenodera sinensis; assembly: GCA_030765045.1. Classification (NCBI taxonomy): domain Eukaryota; kingdom Metazoa; phylum Arthropoda; class Insecta; order Mantodea; family Mantidae; genus Tenodera; species Tenodera sinensis. The sequence continues at coordinate 107,663,769 of CM060970.1, read as the reverse complement.
CCTGCCGACTCTATTTAGTGTTAGAGATGGTTTGAAACAAGTGATACAAAAATCAGAGAATGTCAAAAATTAGAGTGAAATTGCTTCAAACAAGCGAATTATCGCGAAACAACACCTGCTCGAATCCATCAATAACTGTGCCCTGCCGTCTCTACTGAGGCTCAGAGACGCTTTGAGACAAGTGTTACAAAAATCAGAGAATGTCATAAATTAGAGTGAAATTGCTTCAAACAAGCGAATTATCGCGAAACAACACCTGCTCGAATCCAAAAATAACTGTGCCCTGCCGTCTCTACTGAGGCTCAGAGACGCTTTGAGACAAGTGTTACACAAATCAGAGAATGTCATAAATTAGAGTGATATGGCTACAAACAAGCGAATTATCGCGAAACAACACCTGCTCGAATCCGACAAAAACTGTGCCCTGCCGACTCTATTTAGCATTAGAGATGGTTTGAAACAATTGTTACCAAAATCAGAGAATGTCAAAAATTAGAGTGGGATTGCTTCAAATAAGCGAATTATTGCGAAACAACACCTGCTCGAATCCAACAAAAATTGTGCACTGCCGTCTCTACTGAGCCTCAGAGACGCTTTGAGACAAGTGTTACAAAAATCAGAGAATGTGAGAAATTAGAGTGAAATTGCTTCAAACAAGCGATTTAACGCGAAACAACACCTGCTCGAATCCGACAAAAACTGTGCCCTGCCGACTCTATTTAGCGTTAGAGATGGTTTGAAACAAGTGTTACAAAAATCAGTGAATGTCAAAAATTAGAGTGAAATTGCTTCAAACAAGCGAATTATCGCGAAACAACACCTGCTCGAATCCAACAATAACTGTGCCCTGCCGACTCTATTTAGCGTTAGAGATGGTTTGAAACAATTGTTACCAAAATCAGAGAATGTCAAAAATTAGAGTGAGATTGCTTCAAATAAGCGAATTATCGCGAAACAACACCTGCTCGAATCCAACAAAAATGTGCCCTGCCGTCTCTACTGAGCCTCAGAGACGCTTCGAGACCAGTGTTACAAAAATCAGAGAATGTGAGAAATTAGAGTGAAATTGCTTCAAACAAGCGAATTATCGCGAAACAACACCTGCTCGAATCCGAAAAAAAACTGTGCCCTGCCGACTCTATTTAGCGTTAGAGATGGTTTGAAACAAGTGTTACAAAAATCAGTGAATGTCAAAAATTAGAGTGAAATTGCTTCAAACAAGCGAATTATCGCGCAACAACACCTGCTCGAATCCAACAATAACTGTGCCCTGCCGTCTCTACTGAGCCTCAGAGACGCTTTGAGACAAGTGTTACAAAAATCACAGAATGTCGTAAATTAGTGTGAGATTGCTTCAAACAAGCTAATTATCGCGAAACAACACCTGCTCGAATCCGACAAAAACTGTGCCCTGCCGACTCTATTTAGCGTTAGAGATGGTTTGAAACAATTGTTACCAAAATCAGAGAATGTCAAAAATTAGAGTGAGATTGCTTCAAACAAGCGAATTATTGCGAAACAACACCTGCTCGAATCCAACAATAACTGTGCCCTGCCGTCTCTACTGAGCCACAGAGACGCTTTGAGACAAGTGTTACAAAAATCAGAGAATGTCATAAATTCGAGTGAGATTGCTTCAAACAAGCGAATTATCGCGAAACAACACCTGCTCGAATCCAACAATAACTGTGCCCTGCCGACTCTATTTAGCGTTAGAGATGGTTTGAAACAATTGTTACCAAAATCAGTGAATGTCAAAAATTAGAGTGAAATTGCTTCAAACAAGCGAATTATCGCGAAACAACACCTGCTCGAATCCAACAATAACTGTGCCCTGCCGTCTCTACTGAGCCTCAGAGACTCTTTGAGACAAGTGTTACAAAAATCAGAGAATGTCATAAATTCGAGTGAGATTGCTTCAAACAAGCGAATTATCGCGAAACAACACCTGCTCGAATCAAACAAAAACTGTGCCCTGCCGTCTCTACTGAGCCTCAGAGACGCTTTGAGTCCAGTGTTACAAAAATCAGAGAATGTGAGAAATTAGAGTGAAATTGCTTCAAACAAGCGAATTATCGCGAAACAACACCTGCTCGAGTCCAACAAAAACTGTACCCTGCCGTCTCTACTGAGCCTCAGAGACGCTTTGAGACAAGTGTTACAAAAATCAGAGAATGTCATAAATTCGAGTGAAATTGCTTCAAACAAGCGAATTATCGCGAAACAACACCTGCTCGAATCCAACAATAACTGTGCCCTGCCGTCTCTACTGAGCCTCAGAGACGCTTTGAGACAAGTGTTACACAAATCAGAGAATGGCATACATTAGAGTGAAATGGCTTCAAACAGGCGAATTATCGCGAAACAACACCTGGTCGAATCCGACAAAAACTGTGCCCTGCCGACTCTATTTAGTGTTAGAGATGGTTTGAAAATAGTGTTACAAAAATCAGAGAATGTCAAAAATTAGAGTGAAATTGCTTCAAACAAGCGAATTATCGCGAAACAACACCTGCTCGAATCCAACAATAACTGTGCCCTGCCGTCTCTACTGAGGCTCAGAGACGCTTTGAGACAAGTGTTAAAAAAATCAGAGAATGTCATAAATTAGAGTGAAATTGCTTCAAACAAGCGAATTATCGCGAAACAACACGTGCTCGAATCCGACAAAAACTGTGCCCTGCCGACTCTATTTAGCGTTAGAGATGGTTTGAAACAAGTGTTACAAAAATCAGTGAATGTCAAAAATTAGAGTGAAATTGCTTCAAACAAGCGAATTATCGCGAAACAACACATGCTCGAATCCAACAATAACTGTGCCCTGCCGACTCTATTTAGCGTTAGAGATGGTTTGAAACAATTGTTACCAAAATCAGAGAATGTCAAAAATTAGAGTGAGATTGCTTCAAATAAGCCAATTATCGCGAAACAACACCTGCTCGAATCCAACAAAAACTGTGCCCTTCCGTCTCTACTGAGCCTCAGAGACGCTTTGAGACAAGTGTTACAAAATTCAGAGAAAGTCATAAATTAGAGTGAAATGGCTTCAAACAAGCGAATTATCGGGAAACAACACCTGCACGAATCCGACAAAAACTATGCCCTGCCGACTCTATTTAGCGTTAGAGATGGTTTGAAACAATTGTTACCAAAATCAGAGAATGTCAAAAATTAGAGTGAGATTGCTTCAAATAAGCGAATTATCGCGAAACAACACCTGCTCGAATCCAACAAAAACTGTGCCCTGCCGTCTCTACTGAGCCTCAGAGACGCTCTGAGACAAGTGTTACAAAAATAAGAGAATGTCAAAAATTAGAGTGAAATTGCTTCAAACAAGCGAATTATCCTGAAACAACACCTGCTCGAATCCAACAATAACTGTGCCCTGCCGTCTCTACTGAGCCTCAGAGACGCTTTGAGACAAGTGTTACAAAAATCAGAGAATGTCATAAATTAGAGTGAAATGGCTTCAAACAAGCGTATTATCGCGAAACAACACCTGCTCGAATGCGACAAAAACTGTGCCCTGCCGACTCTATTTAGTGTTAGAGATGGTTTGAAACAAGTGATACAAAAATCAGAGAATGTCAAAAATTAGAGTGAAATTGCTTCAAACAAGCGAATTATCGCGAAACAACACCTGCTCGAATCCATCAATAACTGTGCCCTGCCGTCTCTACTGAGGCTCAGAGACGCTTTGAGACAAGTGTTACAAAAATCAGAGAATGTCATAAATTAGAGTGAAATTGCTTCAAACAAGCGAATTATCGCGAAACAACACCTGCTCGAATCCAAAAATAACTGTGCCCTGCCGTCTCTACTGAGGCTCAGAGACGCTTTGAGACAAGTGTTACACAAATCAGAGAATGTCATAAATTAGAGTGATATGGCTACAAACAAGCGAATTATCGCGAAACAACACCTGCTCGAATCCGACAAAAACTGTGCCCTGCCGACTCTATTTAGCATTAGAGATGGTTTGAAACAATTGTTACCAAAATCAGAGAATGTCAAAAATTAGAGTGGGATTGCTTCAAATAAGCGAATTATTGCGAAACAACACCTGCTCGAATCCAACAAAAATTGTGCACTGCCGTCTCTACTGAGCCTCAGAGACGCTTTGAGACAAGTGTTACAAAAATCAGAGAATGTGAGAAATTAGAGTGAAATTGCTTCAAACAAGCGATTTAACGCGAAACAACACCTGCTCGAATCCGACAAAAACTGTGCCCTGCCGACTCTATTTAGCGTTAGAGATGGTTTGAAACAAGTGTTACAAAAATCAGTGAATGTCAAAAATTAGAGTGAAATTGCTTCAAACAAGCGAATTATCGCGAAACAACACCTGCTCGAATCCAACAATAACTGTGCCCTGCCGACTCTATTTAGCGTTAGAGATGGTTTGAAACAATTGTTACCAAAATCAGAGAATGTCAAAAATTAGAGTGAGATTGCTTCAAATAAGCGAATTATCGCGAAACAACACCTGCTCGAATCCAACAAAAACTGTGCCCTGCCGTCTCTACTGAGCCTCAGAGACGCTTTGACACAAGTCTTACAAAATTCAGAGAATGTCATAAATTAGAGTGAAATGGCTTCAAACAAGCGAATTATCGCGAAACAACACCTGCACGAATCCGACAAAAACTGTGCCCTGGCGACTCTATTTAGCGTTAGAGATGGTTTGAAACAATTGTTACAAAAATCAGTGAATGTGAGAAATTAGAGTGAAATTGCTTCAAACAAGCGAATTATCGCGAAACAACACCTGCTCGAATCCAACAAAAACTGTGCCCTGCCGACTCTATTTAGCGTTAGAGATGGTTTGAAACAATTGTTACCAAAATCAGAGAATGTCAAAAATTAGAGTGAGATTGCTTCAAATAAGCGAATTATCGCGAAACAACACCTGCTCGAATCCAACAAAAACTGTGCCCTGCCGTCTCTACTGAGCCTCAGAGACGCTTTGAGACAAGTGTTACAAAATTCAGAGAATGTCATAAATTAGAGTGAAATTGCTTCAAACAAGCGAATTATCGCGAAACAACACATGCTCGAATCCGAAAAAAACTGTGCCCTGCCGACTCAATTTAGCGTTAGAGATGGTTTGCAACAAGTGTTACAAAAATCAGAGAATGTCAAAAATTAGAGTGAAATTGCTTCAAACAAGCGAATTATCGCGAAACAACACCTGCTCGAATCCAACAATAACTGTGCCCTGCCGTCTCTACTGAGCCTCAGAGACGCTTTGAGACAAGTGTTACAAAAATCATAGAATGTCATAAATTAGAGTGAAATGGCTTCAAACAAGCTAATTATCGCGAAACAACACCTGCTCGAATCCGACAAAAACTGTGCACTGCCGTCTCTACTGAGCCTCAGAGACGCTTTGAGACAAGTGTTACAAAAATCAGAGAATGTGAGAAATTAGAGTGAAATTGCTTCAAACAAGCGATTTAACGCGAAACAACACCTGCTCGAATCCGACAAAAACTGTGCCCTGCCGACTCCATTTAGCGTTAGAGATGGTTTGAAACAAGTGTTACAAAAATCAGTGAATGTCAAAAATTAGAGTGAAATTGCTTCAAACAAGCGAATTATCGCGAAACAACACATGCTCGAATCCAACAATAACTGTGCCCTGCCGACTCTATTTAGCGTTAGAGATGGTTTGAAACAATTGTTACCAAAATCAGAGAATGTCAAAAATTAGAGTGAGATTGCTTCAAATAAGCGAATTATCGCGAAACAACACCTGCTCGAATCCGACAAAAACTGTGCACTGCCGTCTCTACTGAGCCTCAGAGACGCTTTGAGACAAGTGTTACAAAAATCAGAGAATGTGAGAAATTAGAGTGAAATTGCTTCAAACAAGCGATTTAACGCGAAACAACACCTGCTCGAATCCGACAAAAACTGTGCCCTGCCGACTCTATTTAGCGTTAGAGATGGTTTGAAACAAGTGTTACAAAAATCAGTGAATGTCAAAAATTAGAGTGAAATTGCTTCAAACAAGCGAATTATCGCGAAACAACACATGCTCGAATCCAACAATAACTGTGCCCTGCCGACTCTATTTAGCGTTAGAGATGGTTTGAAACAATTGTTACCAAAATCAGAGAATGTCAAAAATTAGAGTGAGATTGCTTCAAATAAGCGAATTATCGCGAAACAACACCTGCTCGAATCCAACAAAAACTGTGCCCTGCCGTCTCTACTGAGCCTCAGAGACGCTTTGAGACAAGTGTTACAAAATTCAGAGAATGTCATAAATTAGAGTGAAATGGCTTCAAACAAGCGAATTATCGCGAAACAACACGTGCACGAATCCGACAAAAACTGTGCCCTGCCGACTCTATTTAGCGTTAGAGATGGTTTGAAACAATTGTTACCAAAATCAGAGAATGTCAAAAATTAGAGTGAGATTGCTTCAAATAAGCGAATTATCGCGAAACAACACCTGCTCGAATCCAACAAAAACTGTGCCCTGCCGTCTCTACTGAGCCTCAGAGACGCTTCGAGACCAGTGTTACAATAATCAGAGAATGTGAGAAATTAGAGTGAAATTGCTTCAAACAAGCGAATTATCGCGAAACAACACCTGCTCGAATCCGAAAAAAAACTGTGCCCTGCCGACTCTATTTAGCGTTAGAGATGGTTTGAAACAAGTGTTACAAAAATCAGTGAATGTCAAAAATTAGAGTGAAATTGCTTCAAACAAGCGAATTATCGCGAAACAACACCTGCTCGAATCCAACAATAACTGTGCCCTGCCGTCTCTACTGAGCCTCAGAGACGCTTTGAGACAAGTGTTACAAAAATCACAGAATGTCGTAAATTAGTGTGAGATTGCTTCAAACAAGCTAATTATCGCGAAACAACACCTGCTCGAATCCGACAAAAACTGTGCCCTGCCGACTCTATTTAGCGTTAGAGATGGTTTGAAACAATTGTTACCAAAATCAGAGAATGTCAAAAATTAGAGTGAGGTTGCTTCAAACAAGCGAATTATTGCGAAACAACACCTGCTCGAATCCAACAATAACTGTGCCCTGCCGTCTCTACTGAGCCTCAGAGACGCTTTGAGACAAGTGTTACAAAAATCAGAGAATGTCATAAATTCGAGTGAGATTGCTTCAAACAAGCGAATTATCGCGAAACAACACCTGCTCGAATCCAACAATAACTGTGCCCTGCCGACTCTATTTAGCGTTAGAGATGGTTTGAAACAATTGTTACCAAAATCAGTGAATGTCAAAAATTAGAGTGAAATTGCTTCAAACAAGCGAATTATCGCGAAACAACACCTGCTCGAATCCAACAATAACTGTGCCCTGCCGTCTCTACTGAGCCTCAGAGACGCTTTGAGACAAGTGTTACAAAAATCAGAGAATGTCATAAATTCGAGTGAGATTGCTTCAAACAAGCGAATTATCGCGAAACAACACCTGCTCGAATCAAACAAAAACTGTGCCCTGCCGTCTCTACTGAGCCTCAGAGACGCTTTGAGTCCAGTGTTACAAAAATCAGAGAATGTGAGAAATTAGAGTGAAATTGCTTCAAACAAGCGAATTATCGCGAAACAACACCTGCTCGAGTCCAACAAAAACTGTACCCTGCCGTCTCTACTGAGCCTCAGAGACGCTTTGAGACAAGTGTTACAAAAATCAGAGAATGTCATAAATTCGAGTGAAATTGCTTCAAACAAGCGAATTATCGCGAAACAACACCTGCTCGAATGCGACAAAAACTGTGCCCTGCCGACTCTATTTAGTGTTAGAGATGGTTTGAAACAAGTGATACAAAAATCAGAGAATGTCAAAAATTAGAGTGAAATTGCTTCAAACAAGCGAATTATCGCGAAACAACACCTGCTCGAATCCATCAATAACTGTGCCCTGCCGTCTCTACTGAGGCTCAGAGACGCTTTGAGACAAGTGTTACAAAAATCAGAGAATGTCATAAATTAGAGTGAAATTGCTTCAAACAAGCGAATTATCGCGAAACAACACCTGCTCGAATCCAAAAATAACTGTGCCCTGCCGTCTCTACTGAGGCTCAGAGACGCTTTGAGACAAGTGTTACACAAATCAGAGAATGTCATAAATTAGAGTGATATGGCTACAAACAAGCGAATTATCGCGAAACAACACCTGCTCGAATCCGACAAAAACTGTGCCCTGCCGACTCTATTTAGCATTAGAGATGGTTTGAAACAATTGTTACCAAAATCAGAGAATGTCAAAAATTAGAGTGGGATTGCTTCAAATAAGCGAATTATTGCGAAACAACACCTGCTCGAATCCAACAAAAATTGTGCACTGCCGTCTCTACTGAGCCTCAGAGACGCTTTGAGACAAGTGTTACAAAAATCAGAGAATGTGAGAAATTAGAGTGAAATTGCTTCAAACAAGCGATTTAACGCGAAACAACACCTGCTCGAATCCGACAAAAACTGTGCCCTGCCGACTCTATTTAGCGTTAGAGATGGTTTGAAACAAGTGTTACAAAAATCAGTGAATGTCAAAAATTAGAGTGAAATTGCTTCAAACAAGCGAATTATCGCGAAACAACACCTGCTCGAATCCAACAATAACTGTGCCCTGCCGACTCTATTTAGCGTTAGAGATGGTTTGAAACAATTGTTACCAAAATCAGAGAATGTCAAAAATTAGAGTGAGATTGCTTCAAATAAGCGAATTATCGCGAAACAACACCTGCTCGAATCCAACAAAAACTGTGCCCTGCCGTCTCTACTGAGCCTCAGAGACGCTTCGAGACCAGTGTTACAAAAATCAGAGAATGTGAGAAATTAGAGTGAAATTGCTTCAAACAAGCGAATTATCGCGAAACAACACCTGCTCGAATCCGAAAAAAAACTGTGCCCTGCCGACTCTATTTAGCGTTAGAGATGGTTTGAAACAAGTGTTACAAAAATCAGTGAATGTCAAAAATTAGAGTGAAATGGCTTCAAACAAGCGAATTATCGCGAAACAACACCTGCTCGAATCCAACAATAACTGTGCCCTGCCGTCTCTACTGAGCCTCAGAGACGCTTTGAGACAAGTGTTACAAAAATCACAGAATGTCGTAAATTAGTGTGAGATTGCTTCAAACAAGCTAATTATCGCGAAACAACACCTGCTCGAATCCGACAAAAACTGTGCCCTTCCGACTCTATTTAGCGTTAGAGATGGTTTGAAACAATTGTTACCAAAATCAGAGAATGTCAAAAATTAGAGTGAGATTGCTTCAAACAAGCGAATTATTGCGAAACAACACCTGCTCGAATCCAACAATAACTGTGCCCTGCCGTCTCTACTGAGCCACAGAGACGCTTTGAGACAAGTGTTACAAAAATCAGAGAATGTCATAAATTCGAGTGAGATTGCTTCAAACAAGCGAATTATCGCGAAACAACACCTGCTCGAATCCAACAATAACTGTGCCCTGCCGACTCTATTTAGCGTTAGAGATGGTTTGAAACAATTGTTACCAAAATCAGTGAATGTCAAAAATTAGAGTGAAATTGCTTCAAACAAGCGAATTATCGCGAAACAACACCTGCTCGAATCCAACAATAACTGTGCCCTGCCGTCTCTACTGAGCCTCAGAGACTCTTTGAGACAAGTGTTACAAAAATCAGAGAATGTCATAAATTCGAGTGAGATTGCTTCAAACAAGCGAATTATCGCGAAACAACACCTGCTCGAATCAAACAAAAACTGTGCCCTGCCGTCTCTACTGAGCCTCAGAGACGCTTTGAGTCCAGTGTTACAAAAATCAGAGAATGTGAGAAATTAGAGTGAAATTGCTTCAAACAAGCGAATTATCGCGAAACAACACCTGCTCGAGTCCAACAAAAACTGTACCCTGCCGTCTCTACTGAGCCTCAGAGACGCTTTGAGACAAGTGTTACAAAAATCAGAGAATGTCATAAATTCGAGTGAAATTGCTTCAAACAAGCGAATTATCGCGAAACAACACCTGCTCGAATCCAACAATAACTGTGCCCTGCCGTCTCTACTGAGCCTCAGAGACGCTTTGAGACAAGTGTTACACAAGTCAGAGAATGGCATACATTAGAGTGAAATGGCTTCAAACAGGCGAATTATCGCGAAACAACACCTGGTCGAATCCGACAAAAACTGTGCCCTGCCGACTCTATTTAGTGTTAGAGATGGTTTGAAAATAGTGTTACAAAAATCAGAGAATGTCAAAAATTAGAGTGAAATTGCTTCAAACAAGCGAATTATCGCGAAACAACACCTGCTCGAATCCAACAATAACTGTGCCCTGCCGTCTCTACTGAGGCTCAGAGACGCTTTGAGACAAGTGTTAAAAAAATCAGAGAATGTCATAAATTAGAGTGAAATTGCTTCAAACAAGCGAATTATCGCGAAACAACACGTGCTCGAATCCGACAAAAACTGTGCCCTGCCGACTCTATTTAGCGTTAGAGATGGTTTGAAACAAGTGTTACAAAAATCAGTGAATGTCAAAAATTAGAGTGAAATTGCTTCAAACAAGCGAATTATCGCGAAACAACACATGCTCGAATCCAACAATAACTGTGCCCTGCCGACTCTATTTAGCGTTAGAGATGGTTTGAAACAATTGTTACCAAAATCAGAGAATGTCAAAAATTAGAGTGAGATTGCTTCAAATAAGCCAATTATCGCGAAACAACACCTGCTCGAATCCAACAAAAACTGTGCCCTTCCGTCTCTACTGAGCCTCAGAGACGCTTTGAGACAAGTGTTACAAAATTCAGAGAAAGTCATAAATTAGAGTGAAATGGCTTCAAACAAGCGAATTATCGGGAAACAACACCTGCACGAATCCGACAAAAACTATGCCCTGCCGACTCTATTTAGCGTTAGAGATGGTTTGAAACAATTGTTACCAAAATCAGAGAATGTCAAAAATTAGAGTGAGATTGCTTCAAATAAGCGAATTATCGCGAAACAACACCTGCTCGAATCCAACAAAAACTGTGCCCTGCCGTCTCTACTGAGCCTCAGAGACGCTCTGAGACAAGTGTTACAAAAATAAGAGAATGTCAAAAATTAGAGTGAAATTGCTTCAAACAAGCGAATTATCCTGAAACAACACCTGCTCGAATCCAACAATAACTGTGCCCTGCCGTCTCTACTGAGCCTCAGAGACGCTTTGAGACAAGTGTTACAAAAATCAGAGAATGTCATAAATCAGAGTGAAATGGCTTCAAACAAGCGTATTATCGCGAAACAACACCTGCTCGAATGCGACAAAAACTGTGCCCTGCCGACTCTATTTAGTGTTAGAGATGGTTTGAAACAAGTGATACAAAAATCAGAGAATGTCAAAAATTAGAGTGAAATTGCTTCAAACAAGCGAATTATCGCGAAACAACACCTGCTCGAATCCATCAATAACTGTGCCCTGCCGTCTCTACTGAGGCTCAGAGACGCTTTGAGACAAGTGTTACAAAAATCAGAGAATGTCATAAATTAGAGTGAAATTGCTTCAAACAAGCGAATTATCGCGAAACAACACCTGCTCGAATCCAAAAATAACTGTGCCCTGCCGTCTCTACTGAGGCTCAGAGACGCTTTGAGACAAGTGTTACACAAATCAGAGAATGTCATAAATTAGAGTGATATGGCTACAAACAAGCGAATTATCGCGAAACACCTGCTCGAATCCGACAAAAACTGTGCCCTGCCGACTCTATTTAGCATTAGAGATGGTTTGAAACAATTGTTACCAAAATCAGAGAATGTCAAAAATTAGAGTGGGATTGCTTCAAATAAGCGAATTATTGCGAAACAACACCTGCTCGAATCCAACAAAAATTGTGCACTGCCGTCTCTACTGAGCCTCAGAGACGCTTTGAGACAAGTGTTACAAAAATCAGAGAATGTGAGAAATTAGAGTGAAATTGCTTCAAACAAGCGATTTAACGCGAAACAACACCTGCTCGAATCCGACAAAAACTGTGCCCTGCCGACTCTATTTAGCGTTAGAGATGGTTTGAAACAAGTGTTACAAAAATCAGTGAATGTCAAAAATTAGAGTGAAATTGCTTCAAACAAGCGAATTATCGCGAAACAACACCTGCTCGAATCCAACAATAACTGTGCCCTGCCGACTCTATTTAGCGTTAGAGATGGTTTGAAACAATTGTTACCAAAATCAGAGAATGTCAAAAATTAGAGTGAGATTGCTTCAAATAAGCGAATTATCGCGAAACAACACCTGCTCGAATCCAACAAAAACTGTGCCCTGCCGTCTCTACTGAGCCTCAGAGACGCTTTGACACAAGTCTTACAAAATTCAGAGAATGTCATAAATTAGAGTGAAATGGCTTCAAACAAGCGAATTATCGCGAAACAACACCTGCACGAATCCGACAAAAACTGTGCCCTGGCGACTCTATTTAGCGTTAGAGATGGTTTGAAACAATTGTTACAAAAATCAGTGAATGTGAGAAATTAGAGTGAAATTGCTTCAAACAAGCGAATTATCGCGAAACAACACCTGCTCGAATCCAACAAAAACTGTGCCCTGCCGACTCTATTTAGCGTTAGAGATGGTTTGAAACAATTGTTACCAAAATCAGAGAATGTCAAAAATTAGAGTGAGATTGCTTCAAATAAGCGAATTATCGCGAAACAACACCTGCTCGAATCCAACAAAAACTGTGCCCTGCCGTCTCTACTGAGCCTCAGAGACGCTTTGAGACAAGTGTTACAAAATTCAGAGAATGTCATAAATTAGAGTGAAATTGCTTCAAACAAGCGAATTATCGCGAAACAACACATGCTCGAATCCGAAAAAAACTGTGCCCTGCCGACTCAATTTAGCGTTAGAGATGGTTTGCAACAAGTGTTACAAAAATCAGAGAATGTCAAAAATTAGAGTGAAATTGCTTCAAACAAGCGAATTATCGCGAAACAACACCTGCTCGAATCCAACAATAACTGTGCCCTGCCGTCTCTACTGAGCCTCAGAGACGCTTTGAGACAAGTGTTACAAAAATCATAGAATGTCATAAATTAGAGTGAAATGGCTTCAAACAAGCTAATTATCGCGAAACAACACCTGCTCGAATCCGACAAAAACTGTGCACTGCCGTCTCTACTGAGCCTCAGAGACGCTTTGAGACAAGTGTTACAAAAATCAGAGAATGTGAGAAATTAGAGTGAAATTGCTTCAAACAAGCGATTTAACGCGAAACAACACCTGCTCGAATCCGACAAAAACTGTGCCCTGCCGACTCCATTTAGCGTTAGAGATGGTTTGAAACAAGTGTTACAAAAATCAGTGAATGTCAAAAATTAGAGTGAAATTGCTTCAAACAAGCGAATTATCGCGAAACAACACATGCTCGAATCCAACAATAACTGTGCCCTGCCGACTCTATTTAGCGTTAGAGATGGTTTGAAACAATTGTTACCAAAATCAGAGAATGTCAAAAATTAGAGTGAGATTGCTTCAAATAAGCGAATTATCGCGAAACAACACCTGCTCGAATCCAACAAAAACTGTGCCCTGCCGTCTCTACTGAGCCTCAGAGACGCTTTGAGACAAGTGTTACAAAATTCAGAGAATGTCATAAATTAGAGTGAAATGGCTTCAAACAAGCGAATTATCGCGAAACAACACGTGCACGAATCCGACAAAAACTGTGCCCTGCCGACTCTATTTAGCGTTAGAGATGGTTTGAAACAATTGTTACCAAAATCAGAGAATGTCAAAAATTAGAGTGAGATTGCTTCAAATAAGCGAATTATCGCGAAACAACACCTGCTCGAATCCAACAAAAACTGTGCCCTGCCGTCTCTACTGAGCCTCAGAGACGCTTCGAGACCAGTGTTACAATAATCAGAGAATGTGAGAAATTAGAGTGAAATTGCTTCAAACAAGCGAATTATCGCGAAACAACACCTGCTCGAATCCGAAAAAAAACTGTGCCCTGCCGACTCTATTTAGCGTTAGAGATGGTTTGAAACAAGTGTTACAAAAATCAGTGAATGTCAAAAATTAGAGTGAAATTGCTTCAAACAAGCGAATTATCGCGAAACAACACCTGCTCGAATCCAACAATAACTGTGCCCTGCCGTCTCTACTGAGCCTCAGAGACGCTTTGAGACAAGTGTTACAAAAATCACAGAATGTCGTAAATTAGTGTGAGATTGCTTCAAACAAGCTAATTATCGCGAAACAACACCTGCTCGAATCCGACAAAAACTGTGCCCTGCCGACTCTATTTAGCGTTAGAGATGGTTTGAAACAATTGTTACCAAAATCAGAGAATGTCAAAAATTAGAGTGAGATTGCTTCAAACAAGCGAATTATTGCGAAACAACACCTGCTCGAATCCAACAATAACTGTGCCCTGCCGTCTCTACTGAGCCTCAGAGACGCTTTGAGACAAGTGTTACAAAAATCAGAGAATGTCATAAATTCGAGTGAGATTGCTTCAAACAAGCGAATTATCGCGAAACAACACCTGCTCGAATCCAACAATAACTGTGCCCTGCCGACTCTATTTAGCGTTAGAGATGGTTTGAAACAATTGTTACCAAAATCAGTGAATGTCAAAAATTAGAGTGAAATTGCTTCAAACAAGCGAATTATCGCGAAACAACACCTGCTCGAATCCAACAATAACTGTGCCCTGCCGTCTCTACTGAGCCTCAGAGACGCTTTGAGACAAGTGTTACAAAAATCAGAGAATGTCATAAATTCGAGTGAGATTGCTTCAAACAAGCGAATTATCGCGAAACAACACCTGCTCGAATCAAACAAAAACTGTGCCCTGCCGTCTCTACTGAGCCTCAGAGACGCTTTGAGTCCAGTGTTACAAAAATCAGAGAATGTGAGAAATTAGAGTGAAATTGCTTCAAACAAGCGAATTATCGCGAAACAACACCTGCTCGAGTCCAACAAAAACTGTACCCTGCCGTCTCTACTGAGCCTCAGAGACGCTTTGAGACAAGTGTTACAAAAATCAGAGAATGTCATAAATTCGAGTGAAATTGCTTCAAACAAGCGAATTATCGCGAAACAACACCTGCTCGAATCCAAATAATAACTGTGCCCTGCCGTCTCTACTGAGCCTCAGAGACGCTTTGAGACAAGTGTTACACAAATCAGAGAATGGCATAAATTAGAGTGAAATGGCTTCAAACAAGCGAATTATCGCGAAACAACACCTGGTCGAATCCGACAAAAACTGTGCCCTGCCGACTCTATTTAGTGTTAGAGATGGTTTGAAAATAGTGTTACAAAAATCAGAGAATGTCAAAAATTAGAGTGAAATTGCTTCAAACAAGCGAATTATCGCGAAACAACACCTGCTCGAATCCAACAATAACTGTGCCCTGCCGTCTCTACTGAGGCTCAGAGACGCTTTGAGACAAGTGTTAAAAAAATCAGAGAATGTCATAAATTAGAGTGAAATTGCTTCAAACAAGCGAATTATCGCGAAACAACACCTGCTCGAATCCGACAAAAACTGTGCCCTGCCGACTCTATTTAGCGTTAGAGATGGTTTGAAACAAGTGTTACAAAAATCAGTGAATGTCAAAAATTAGAGTGAAATTGCTTCAAACAAGCGAATTATCGCGAAACAACACATGCTCGAATCCAACAATAACTGTGCCCTGCCGACTCTATTTAGCGTTAGAGATGGTTTGAAACAATTGTTACCAAAATCAGAGAATGTCAAAAATTAGAGTGAGATTGCTTCAAATAAGCCAATTATCGCGAAACAACACCTGCTCGAATCCAACAAAAACTGTGCCCTTCCGTCTCTACTGAGCCTCAGAGACGCTTTGAGACAAGTGTTACAAAATTCAGAGAAAGTCATAAATTAGAGTGAAATGGCTTCAAACAAGCGAATTATCGGGAAACAACACCTGCACGAATCCGACAAAAACTATGCCCTGCCGACTCTATTTAGCGTTAGAGATGGTTTGAAACAATTGTTACCAAAATCAGAGAATGTCAAAAATTAGAGTGAGATTGCTTCAAATAAGCGAATTATCGCGAAACAACACCTGCTCGAATCCAACAATAACTGTGCCCTGCCGTCTCTACTGAGCCTCAGAGACGCTTTGAGACAAGTGTTACAAAAATCAGAGAATGTCATAAATTAGAGTGAAATGGCTTCAAACAAGCGAATTATCGCGAAACAACACCTGCTCGAATGCGACAAAAACTGTGCCCTGCCGACTCTATTTAGTGTTAGAGATGGTTTGAAACAAGTGATACAAAAATCAGAGAATGTCAAAAATTAGAGTGAAATTGCTTCAAACAAGCGAATTATCGCGAAACAACACCTGCTCGAATCCATCAATAACTGTGCCCTGCCGTCTCTACTGAGGCTCAGAGACGCTTTGAGACAAGTGTTACAAAAATCAGAGAATGTCATAAATTAGAGTGAAATTGCTTCAAACAAGCGAATTATCGCGAAACAACACCTGCTCGAATCCAAAAATAACTGTGCCCTGCCGTCTCTACTGAGGCTCAGAGACGCTTTGAGACAAGTGTTACACAAATCAGAGAATGTCATAAATTAGAGTGATATGGCTACAAACAAGCGAATTATCGCGAAACAACACCTGCTCGAATCCGACAAAAACTGTGCCCTGCCGACTCTATTTAGCATTAGAGATGGTTTGAAACAATTGTTACCAAAATCAGAGAATGTCAAAAATTAGAGTGGGACTGCTTCAAATAAGCGAATTATTGCGAAACAACACCTGCTCGAATCCAACAAAAATTGTGCACTGCCGTCTCTACTGAGCCTCAGAGACGCTTTGAGACAAGTGTTACAAAAATCAGAGAATGTGAGAAATTAGAGTGAAATTGCTTCAAACAAGCGATTTAACGCGAAACAACACCTGCTCGAATCCGACAAAAACTGTGCCCTGCCGACTCTATTTAGCGTTAGAGATGGTTTGAAACAAGTGTTACAAAAATCAGTGAATGTCAAAAATTAGAGTGAAATTGCTTCAAACAAGCGAATTATCGCGAAACAACACCTGCTCGAATCCAACAATAACTGTGCCCTGCCGACTCTATTTAGCGTTAGAGATGGTTTGAAACAATTGTTACCAAAATCAGAGAATGTCAAAAATTAGAGTGAGATTGCTTCAAATAAGCGAATTATCGCGAAACAACACCTGCTCGAATCCAACAAAAACTGTGCCCTGCCGTCTCTACTGAGCCTCAGAGACGCTTCGAGACCAGTGTTACAAAAATCAGAGAATGTGAGAAATTAGAGTGAAATTGCTTCAAACAAGCGAATTATCGCGAAACAACACCTGCTCGAATCCGAAAAAAAACTGTGCCCTGCCGACTCTATTTAGCGTTAGAGATGGTTTGAAACAAGTGTTACAAAAATCAGTGAATGTCAAAAATTAGAGTGAAATTGCTTCAAACAAGCGAATTATCGCGAAACAACACCTGCTCGAATCCAACAATAACTGTGCCCTGCCGTCTCTACTGAGCCTCAGAGACGCTTTGAGACAAGTGTTACAAAAATCAGAGAATGTCGTAAATTAGTGTGAGATTGCTTCAAACAAGCTAATTATCGCGAAACAACACCTGCTCGAATCCGACAAAAACTGTGCCCTGCCGACTCTATTTAGCGTTAGAGATGGTTTGAAACAATTGTTACCAAAATCAGAGAATGTCAAAAATTAGAGTGAGATTGCTTCAAACAAGCGAATTATTGCGAAACAACACCTGCTCGAATCCAACAATAACTGTGCCCTGCCGTCTCTACTGAGCCTCAGAGACGCTTTGAGACAAGTGTTACAAAAATCAGAGAATGTCATAAATTCGAGTGAGATTGCTTCAAACAAGCGAATTATCGCGAAACAAAACCTGCTCGAATCCAACAATAACTGTGCCCTGCCGACTCTATTTAGCGTTAGAGATGGTTTGAAACAATTGTTACCAAAATCAGTGAATGTCAAAAATTAGAGTGAAATTGCTTCAAACAAGCGAATTATCGCGAAACAACACCTGCTCGAATCCAACAATAACTGTGCCCTGCCGTCTCTACTGAGCCTCAGAGACTCTTTGAGACAAGTGTTACAAAAATCAGAGAATGTCATAAATTCGAGTGAGATTGCTTCAAACAAGCGAATTATCGCGAAACAACACCTGCTCGAATCAAACAAAAACTGTGCCCTGCCGTCTCTACTGAGCCTCAGAGACGCTTTGAGTCCAGTGTTACAAAAATCAGAGAATGTGAGAAATTAGAGTGAAATTGCTTCAAACAAGCGAATTATCGCGAAACAACACCTGCTCGAGTCCAACAAAAACTGTACCCTGCCGTCTCTACTGAGCCTCAGAGACGCTTTGAGACAAGTGTTACAAAAATCAGAGAATGTCATAAATTCGAGTGAAATTGCTTCAAACAAGCGAATTATCGCGAAACAACACCTGCTCGAATCCAACAATAACTGTGCCCTGCCGTCTCTACTGAGCCTCAGAGACGCTTTGAGACAAGTGTTACACAAATCAGAGAATGGCATAAATTAGAGTGAAATGGCTTCAAACAGGCGAATTATCGCGAAACAACACCTGGTCGAATCCGACAAAAACTGTGCCCTGCCGACTCTATTTAGTGTTAGAGATGGTTTGAAAATAGTGTTACAAAAATCAGAGAATGTCAAAAATTAGAGTGAAATTGCTTCAAACAAGCGAATTATCGCGAAACAACACCTGCTCGAATCCAACAATAACTGTGCCCTGCCGTCTCTACTGAGGCTCAGAGACGCTTTGAGACAAGTGTTAAAAAAATCAGAGAATGTCATAAATTAGAGTGAAATTGCTTCAAACAAGCGAATTATCGCGAAACAACACCTGCTCGAATCCGACAAAAACTGTGCCCTGCCGACTCTATTTAGCGTTAGAGATGGTTTGAAACAAGTGTTACAAAAATCAGTGAATGTCAAAAATTAGAGTGAAATTGCTTCAAACAAGCGAATTATCGCGAAACAACACATGCTCGAATCCAACAATAACTGTGCCCTGCCGACTCTATTTAGCGTTAGAGATGGTTTGAAACAATTGTTACCAAAATCAGAGAATGTCAAAAATTAGAGTGAGATTGCTTCAAATAAGCCAATTATCGCGAAACAACACCTGCTCGAATCCAACAAAAACTGTGCCCTTCCGTCTCTACTGAGCCTCAGAGACGCTTTGAGACAAGTGTTACAAAATTCAGAGAAAGTCATAAATTAGAGTGAAATGGCTTCAAACAAGCGAATTATCGGGAAACAACACCTGCACGAATCCGACAAAAACTATGCCCTGCCGACTCTATTTAGCGTTAGAGATGGTTTGAAACAATTGTTACCAAAATCAGAGAATGTCAAAAATTAGAGTGAGATTGCTTCAAATAAGCGAATTATCGCGAAACAACACCTGCTCGAATCCAACAAAAACTGTGCCCTGCCGTCTCTACTGAGCCTCAGAGACGCTCTGAGACAAGTGTTACAAAAATAAGAGAATGTCAAAAATTAGAGTGAAATTGCTTCAAACAAGCGAATTATCCTGAAACAACACCTGCTCGAATCCAACAATAACTGTGCCCTGCCGTCTCTACTGAGCCTCAGAGACGCTTTGAGACAAGTGTTACAAAAATCAGAGAATGTCATAAATTAGAGTGAAATGGCTTCAAACAAGCGTATTATCGCGAAACAACACCTGCTCGAATGCGACAAAAACTGTGCCCTGCCGACTCTATTTAGTGTTAGAGATGGTTTGAAACAAGTGATACAAAAATCAGAGAATGTCAAAAATTAGAGTGAAATTGCTTCAAACAAGCGAATTATCGCGAAACAACACCTGCTCGAATCCATCAATAACTGTGCCCTGCCGTCTCTACTGAGGCTCAGAGACGCTTTGAGACAAGTGTTACAAAAATCAGAGAATGTCATAAATTAGAGTGAAATTGCTTCAAACAAGCGAATTATCGCGAAACAACACCTGCTCGAATCCAAAAATAACTGTGCCCTGCCGTCTCTACTGAGGCTCAGAGACGCTTTGAGACAAGTGTTACACAAATCAGAGAATGTCATAAATTAGAGTGATATGGCTACAAACAAGCGAATTATCGCGAAACAACACCTGCTCGAATCCGACAAAAACTGTGCCCTGCCGACTCTATTTAGCATTAGAGATGGTTTGAAACAATTGTTACCAAAATCAGAGAATGTCAAAAATTAGAGTGGGATTGCTTCAAATAAGCGAATTATTGCGAAACAACACCTGCTCGAATCCAACAAAAATTGTGCACTGCCGTCTCTACTGAGCCTCAGAGACGCTTTGAGACAAGTGTTACAAAAATCAGAGAATGTGAGAAATTAGAGTGAAATTGCTTCAAACAAGCGATTTAACGCGAAACAACACCTGCTCGAATCCGACAAAAACTGTGCCCTGCCGACTCTATTTAGCGTTAGAGATGGTTTGAAACAAGTGTTACAAAAATCAGTGAATGTCAAAAATTAGAGTGAAATTGCTTCAAACAAGCGAATTATCGCGAAACAACACCTGCTCGAATCCAACAATAACTGTGCCCTGCCGACTCTATTTAGCGTTAGAGATGGTTTGAAACAATTGTTACCAAAATCAGAGAATGTCAAAAATTAGAGTGAGATTGCTTCAAATAAGCGAATTATCGCGAAACAACACCTGCTCGAATCCAACAAAAACTGTGCCCTGCCGTCTCTACTGAGCCTCAGAGACGCTTTGACACAAGTCTTACAAAATTCAGAGAATGTCATAAATTAGAGTGAAATGGCTTCAAACAAGCGAATTATCGCGAAACAACACCTGCACGAATCCGACAAAAACTGTGCCCTGGCGACTCTATTTAGCGTTAGAGATGGTTTGAAACAATTGTTACAAAAATCAGTGAATGTGAGAAATTAGAGTGAAATTGCTTCAAACAAGCGAATTATCGCGAAACAACACCTGCTCGAATCCAACAAAAACTGTACCCTGCCGTCTCTACTGAGCCTCAGAGACGCTTTGAGACAAGTGTTACAAAAAACAGAGAATGTCATAAATTAGAGTGAAATTGCTTCAAACAAGCGAATTATCGCGAAACAACACATGCTCGAATCCGAAAAAAACTGTGCCCTGCCGACTCAATTTAGCGTTAGAGATGGTTTGCAACAAGTGTTACAAAAATCAGAGAATGTCAAAAATTAGAGTGAAATTGCTTCAAACAAGCGAATTATCGGGAAACAACACCTGCTCGAATCCAACAATAACTGTGCCCTGCCGTCTCTACTGAGCCTCAGAGACGCTTTGAGACAAGTGTCACAAAAATCAGAGAATGTCATAAATTAGAGTGAAATTGCTTCAAACAAGCGAATTATCGCGAAACAACACCTGCTCGAATCCAACAATAACTGTGCCCTGCTGTCTCTACTGAGGCTAAGAGACGCTTTGAGACAAGTGTTACAAAAATCAGAGAATGTCATAAATTAGAGTAAAATTGCTTCAAACAAGCGAATTATCGCGAAACAACACCTGCTCGAATCCAACAATATCTGTGCCCCGCCGTCTCTACTGAGCCTCAGAGACGCTTTGAGACAAGTGTTACACAAATCAGAGAATGTCATAAATTAGAGTGATATGGCTACAAACAAGCGAATTATCGCGAAACAACACCTGCTCGAATCCGACAAAAACTGTGCCCTGCCGACTCTATTTAGCGTTAGAGATGGTTTGAAACAATTGTTACCAAAATCAGAGAATGTCAAAAATTAGAGTGAGATTGCTTCAAATAAGCGAATTATCGCGAAACAACACCTGCTCGAATCCAACAAAAACTGTGCCCTGCCGTCTCTACTGAGCCTCAGAGACGCTCTGAGACAAGTGTTACAAAAATCAGAGAATGTCAAAAATTAGAGTGAAATTGCTTCAAACAAGCGAATTATCCTGAAACAACACCTGCTCGAATCCAACAATAACTGTGCCCTGCCGTCTCTACTGAGCCTCAGAGACGCTTTGAGACAAGTGTTACAAAAATCAGAGAATGTCATAAATTAGAGTGAAATGGCTTCAAACAAGCGAATTATCGCGAAACAACACCTGCTCGAATCCGACAAAAACTGTGCCCTGCCGACTCTATTTAGCGTTAGAGATGGTTTGAAACAATTGTTACCAAAATCAGAGAATGTCATAAATTAGAGTGAGATTGCTTCAAACAAGCGAATTATTGCGAAACAACACCTGCTCGAATCCAACAATAACTGTGGCCTACCGTCTCTACTGAGGCTCAGAGACGCTTTGAGACAAGTGTTACAAAAATCAGAGAATGTCATAAATTAGAGTGAAATGGCTTCAAACAAGCGAATTATCTCGAAACAACACCTGCTCGAATCCGACAAAAACTGTGCCCTGCCGACTCTATTTAGCGTTAGAGATGGTTTGAAACAATTGTTACAAAAATCAGAGAATGTCAAAAATTAGAGTGAGATTGCTTCAAATAAGCGAATTATCGCGAAACAACACCTGCTCGAATCCAACAATAACTGTGCCCTGCCGTATCTACTGAGGCTCAGAGACGCTTTGAGACAAGTGTTAAAAAAATCAGAGAATGTCATAAATTAGAGTGAAATTGCTTCAAACAAGCGAATTATCGCGAAACAACACCTGCTCCAATCCAACAATAACTGTGCCCTGCCGTCTCTACTGAGGCTAAGAGACGCTTTGAGACAAGTGTTACAAAAATCAGAGAATGTCATAAATTAGAGTGAAATTGCTTCAAACAAGCGAATTATCGCGAAACAACACCTGCTCGAATCCAACAATAACTGTGCCCTGCCGTCTCTACTGAGCCTCAGAGACGCTTTGAGACAAGTGTTACAAAAATCAGAGAATGTCATAAATTAGAGTGAAATGGCTTCAAACAAGCGAATTATCTCGAAACAACACCTGCTCGAATCCGACAAAAACTGTGCCCTGCCGACTCTATTTAGCGTTAGAGATGGTTTGAAACAATTGTTACCAAAATCAGAGAATGTCAAAAATTAGAGTGAGATTGCTTCAAATAAGCGAATTATCGCGAAACAACACCTGCTCGAATCCAACAAAAACTGTGCCCTGCCGTCTCTACTGAGCTTCAGAGACGCTTTCAGACAAGTGTTACAAAAATTAGAGAATGTCATAAATTAGAGTGAAATTGCTTCAAACAAGCGAATTATCGCGAAACAACACATGCTCGAATCCGAAAAAAACTGTGCCCTGCCGACTCTATTTAGCGTTAGAGATGGTTTGAAACAAGTGTTACAAATATCAGAGAATGTCAAAAATTAGAGTGAAATTGATTCAAACAAGCGAATTATCGCGAAACAACACCTGCTCGAATCCGACAAAAACTGTGCCCTGCCGACTCTATTTAGCGTTAGAGATGGTTTGAAACAAGTGTTACAAAAATCAGAGAATGTCAAAAATTAGAGTGAAATTGCTTCAAACAAGCGAATTATTGCGAAACAACACCTACTCGAATCCAACAATAACTGTGCCCTACCGTCTCTACTGAGGCTCAGAGACGCTTTGAGACAAGTGTTACAAAAATCAGAGAATGTCATAAATTAGAGTGAAATTGCTTCAAATAAGCGAATTATCGCGAAACAACACCTGCTCGAATCCAACAATAACTGTGCCCTGCCGTCTCTACTGAGCCTCAGAGACGCTTTGAGACAAGTGTTACAAAAATCAGAGAATGTCATAAATTAGAGTGAAATTGCTTCAAACAAGCGAATTATCGCGAAACAACACATGCTCGAATCCGAAAAAAACTGTGCCCTGCCGACTCTATTTAGCGTTAGAGATGGTTTGAAACAAGTGTTACAAAAATCAGAGAATGTCAAAAATTAGAGTGAAATTGCTTCAAACAAGCGAATTATCGCGAAACAACACCTGCTCGAATCCAACAATAACTGTGCCCTACCGTCTCTACTGAGGCTCAGAGACGCTTTGAGACAAGTGTTACAAAAATCAGAGAATGTCATAAATTCGAGTGAAATTGCTTCAAACAAGCGAATTATCGCGAAACAACACCTGCTCGAATCCAACAATAACTGTGCCCTGCCGTCTCTACTGAGCCTCAGAGACGCTTTGAGACAAGTGTTACACAAATCAGAGAATGGCATAAATTAGAGTGAAATGGCTTCAAACAAGCGAATTATCGCGAAATAACACCTGCTCGAATCCGACAAAAACTGTGCCCTGCCGACTCTATTTAGTGTTAGAGATGGTTTGAAACAAGTGTTACAAAAATCAGAGAATGTCAAAAATTAGAGTGAAATTGCTTCAAACAAGCGAATTATCGCGAAACAACACCTGCTCGAATCCAACAATAACTGTGCCCTGCCGTATCTACTGAGGCTCAGAGACGCTTTGAGACAAGTGTTAAAAAAATCAGAGAATGTCATAAATTAGAGTGAAATTGCTTCAAACAAGCGAATTATCGCGAAACAACACCTGCTCGAATCCAACAATAACTGTGCCCTGCCGTCTCTACTGAGGCTAAGAGACGCTTTGAGACAAGTGTTACAAAAATCAGAGAATGTCATAAATTAGAGTGAAATTGCTTCAAACAAGCGAATTATCGCGAAACAACACCTGCTCGAATCCAACAAAAACTGTGCACTGCCGTCTCTACTGAGCCTCAGAGACGCTTTGAGACAAGTGTTACAAAAATCAGAGAATGTGAGAAATTAGAGTGAAATTGCTTCAAACAAGCGATTTAACGCGAAACAACACCTGCTCGAATCCGACAAAAACTGTGCCCTGCCGACTCTATTTAGCGTTAGAGATGGTTTGAAACAAGTGTTACAAAAAACAGAGAATGTCATAAATTAGAGTGAAATTGCTTCAAACAAGCGAATTATCGCGAAACAACACATGCTCGAATCCGAAAAAAACTGTGCCCTGCCGACTCAATTTAGCGTTAGAGATGGTTTGCAACAAGTGTTACAAAAATCAGAGAATGTCAAAAATTAGAGTGAAATTGCTTCAAACAAGCGAATTAGCGGGAAACAACACCTGCTCGAATCCAACAATAACTGTGCCCTGCCGTCTCTACTGAGCCTCAGAGACGCTTTGAGACAAGTGTTACAAAAATCAGAGAATGTCATAAATTAGAGTGAAATTGCTTCAAACAAGCGAATTATCGCGAAACAACACCTGCTCGAATCCATCAATAACTGTGCCCTGCCGTCTCTACTGAGGCTCAGAGACGCTTTGAGACAAGTGTTACAAAAATCAGAGAATGTCATAAATTAGAGTGAAATTGCTTCAAACAAGCGAATTATCGCGAAACAACACCTGCTCGAATCCAAAAATAACTGTGCCCTGCCGTCTCTACTGAGGCTCAGAGACGCTTTGAGACAAGTGTTACACAAATCAGAGAATGTCATAAATTAGAGTGATATGGCTACAAACAAGCGAATTATCGCGAAACAACACCTGCTCGAATCCGACAAAAACTGTGCCCTGCCGACTCTATTTAGCATTAGAGATGGTTTGAAACAATTGTTACCAAAATCAGAGAATGTCAAAAATTAGAGTGGGATTGCTTCAAATAAGCGAATTATTGCGAAACAACACCTGCTCGAATCCAACAAAAATTGTGCACTGCCGTCTCTACTGAGCCTCAGAGACGCTTTGAGACAAGTGTTACAAAAATCAGAGAATGTGAGAAATTAGAGTGAAATTGCTTCAAACAAGCGATTTAACGCGAAACAACACCTGCTCGAATCCGACAAAAACTGTGCCCTGCCGACTCTATTTGGCGTTAGAGATGGTTTGAAACAAGTGTTACAAAAATCAGTGAATGTCAAAAATTAGAGTGAAATTGCTTCAAACAAGCGAATTATCGCGAAACAACACCTGCTCGAATCCAACAATAACTGTGCCCTGCCGACTCTATTTAGCGTTAGAGATGGTTTGAAACAATTGTTACCAAAATCAGAGAATGTCAAAAATTAGAGTGAGATTGCTTCAAATAAGCGAATTATCGCGAAACAACACCTGCTCGAATCCAACAAAAACTGTGCCCTGCCGTCTCTACTGAGCCTCAGAGACGCTTTGACACAAGTCTTACAAAATTCAGAGAATGTCATAAATTAGAGTGAAATGGCTTCAAACAAGCGAATTATCGCGAAACAACACCTGCACGAATCCGACAAAAACTGTGCCCTGGCGACTCTATTTAGCGTTAGAGATGGTTTGAAACAATTGTTACAAAAATCAGTGAATGTGAGAAATTAGAGTGAAATTGCTTCAAACAAACGAATTATCGCGAAACAACACCTGCTCGAATCCAACAAAAACTGTACCCTGCCGTCTCTACTGAGCCTCAGAGACGCTTTGAGACAAGTGTTACAAAAAACAGAGAATGTCATAAATTAGAGTGAAATTGCTTCAAACAAGCGAATTATCGCGAAACAACACATGCTCGAATCCGAAAAAAACTGTGCCCTGCCGACTCAATTTAGCGTTAGAGATGGTTTGCAACAAGTGTTACAAAAATCAGAGAATGTCAAAAATTAGAGTGAAATTGCTTCAAACAAGCGAATTATCGGGAAACAACACCTGCTCGAATCCAACAATAACTGTGCCCTGCCGTCTCTACTGAGCCTCAGAGACGCTTTGAGACAAGTGTCACAAAAATCAGAGAATGTCATAAATTAGAGTGAAATTGCTTCAAACAAGCGAATTATCGCGAAACAACACCTGCTCGAATCCAACAATAACTGTGCCCTGCTGTCTCTACTGAGGCTAAGAGACGCTTTGAGACAAGTGTTACAAAAATCAGAGAATGTCATAAATTAGAGTAAAATTGCTTCAAACAAGCGAATTATCGCGAAACAACACCTGCCCGAATCCAACAATATCTGTGCCCTGCCGTCTCTACTGAGCCTCAGAGACGCTTTGAGACAAGTGTTACACAAATCAGAGAATGTCATAAATTAGAGTGATATGGCTACAAACAAGCGAATTATCGCGAAACAACACCTGCTCGAATCCGACAAAAACTGTGCCCTGCCGACTCTATTTAGCGTTAGAGATGGTTTGAAACAATTGTTACCAAAATCAGAGAATGTCAAAAATTAGAGTGAGATTGCTTCAAATAAGCGAATTATCGCGAAACAACACCTGCTCGAATCCAACAAAAACTGTGCCCTGCCGTCTCTACTGAGCCTCAGAGACGCTCTGAGACAAGTGTTACAAAAATCAGAGAATGTCAAAAATTAGAGTGAAATTGCTTCAAACAAGCGAATTATCCTGAAACAACACCTGCTCGAATCCAACAATAACTGTGCCCTGCCGTCTCTACTGAGCCTCAGAGACGCTTTGAGACAAGTGTTACAAAAATCAGAGAATGTCATAAATTAGAGTGAAATGGCTTCAAACAAGCGAATTATCGCGAAACAACACCTGCTCGAATCCGACAAAAACTGTGCCCTGCCGACTCTATTTAGCGTTAGAGATGGTTTGAAACAATTGTTACCAAAATCAGAGAATGTCATAAATTAGAGTGAGATTGCTTCAAACAAGCGAATTATTGCGAAACAACACCTGCTCGAATCCAACAATAACTGTGGCCTACCGTCTCTACTGAGGCTCAGAGACGCTTTGAGACAAGTGTTACAAAAATCAGAGAATGTCATAAATTAGAGTGAAATGGCTTCAAACAAGCGAATTATCTCGAAACAACACCTGCTCGAATCCGACAAAAACTGTGCCCTGCCGACTCTATTTAGCGTTAGAGATGGTTTGAAACAATTGTTACAAAAATCAGAGAATGTCAAAAATTAGAGTGAGATTGCTTCAAATAAGCGAATTATCGCGAAACAACACATGCTCGAATCCAACAATAACTGTGCCCTGCCGTATCTACTGAGGCTCAGAGACGCTTTGAGACAAGCGTTAAAAAAATCAGAGAATGTCATAAATTAGAGTGAAATTGCTTCAAACAAGCGAATTATCGCGAAACAACACCTGCTCGAATCCAACAATAACTGTGCCCTGCCGTCTCTACTGAGGCTAAGAGACGCTTTGAGACAAGTGTTACAAAAATCAGAGAATGTCATAAATTAGAGTGAAATTGCTTCAAACAAGCGAATTATCGCGAAACAACACCTGCTCGAATCCAACAATAACTGTGCCCTGCCGTCTCTACTGAGCCTCAGAGACGCTTTGAGACAAGTGTTACAAAAATCAGAGAATGTCATAAATTAGAGTGAAATGGCTTCAAACAAGCGAATTATCTCGAAACAACACCTGCTCGAATCCGACAAAAACTGTGCCCTGCCGACTCTATTTAGCGTTAGAGATGGTTTGAAACAATTGTTACCAAAATCAGAGAATGTCAAAAATTAGAGTGAGATTGCTTCAAATAAGCGAATTATCGCGAAACAACACCTGCTCGAATCCAACAAAAACTGTGCCCTGCCGTCTCTACTGAGCTTCAGAGACGCTTTCAGACAAGTGTTACAAAAATTAGAGAATGTCATAAATTAGAGTGAAATTGCTTCAAACAAGCGAATTATCGCGAAACAACACATGCTCGAATCCGAAAAAAACTGTGCCCTGCCGACTCTATTTAGCGTTAGAGATGGTTTGAAACAAGTGTTACAAATATCAGAGAATGTCAAAAATTAGAGTGAAATTGATTCAAACAAGCGAATTATCGCGAAACAACACCTGCTCGAATCCGACAAAAACTGTGCCCTGCCGACTCTATTTAGCGTTAGAGATGGTTTGAAACAAGTGTTACAAAAATCAGAGAATGTCAAAAATTAGAGTGAAATTGCTTCAAACAAGCGAATTATTGCGAAACAACACCTACTCGAATCCAACAATAACTGTGCCCTACCGTCTCTACTGAGGCTCAGAGACGCTTTGAGACAAGTGTTACAAAAATCAGAGAATGTCATAAATTAGAGTGAAATTGCTTCAAATAAGCGAATTATCGCGAAACAACACCTGCTCGAATCCAACAATAACTGTGCCCTGCCGTCTCTACTGAGCCTCAGAGACGCTTTGAGACAAGTGTTACAAAAATCAGAGAATGTCATAAATTAGAGTGAAATTGCTTCAAACAAGCGAATTATCGCGAAACAACACATGCTCGAATCCGAAAAAAACTGTGCCCTGCCGACTCTATTTAGCGTTAGAGATGGTTTGAAACAAGTGTTACAAAAATCAGAGAATGTCAAAAATTAGAGTGAAATTGCTTCAAACAAGCGAATTATCGCGAAACAACACCTGCTCGAATCCAACAATAACTGTGCCCTACCGTCTCTACTGAGGCTCAGAGACGCTTTGAGACAAGTGTTACAAAAATCAGAGAATGTCATAAATTCGAGTGAAATTGCTTCAAACAAGCGAATTATCGCGAAACAACACCTGCTCGAATCCAACAATAACTGTGCCCTGCCGTCTCTACTGAGCCTCAGAGACGCTTTGAGACAAGTGTTACACAAATCAGAGAATGGCATAAATTAGAGTGAAATGGCTTCAAACAAGCGAATTATCGCGAAATAACACCAGCTCGAATCCGACAAAAACTGTGCCCTGCCGACTCTATTTAGTGTTAGAGATGGTTTGAAACAAGTGTTACAAAAATCAGAGAATGTCAAAAATTAGAGTGAAATTGCTTCAAACAAGCGAATTATCGCGAAACAACACCTGCTCGAATCCAACAATAACTGTGCCCTGCCGTATCTACTGAGGCTCAGAGACGCTTTGAGACAAGTGTTAAAAAAATCAGAGAATGTCATAAATTAGAGTGAAATTGCTTCAAACAAGCGAATTATCGCGAAACAACACCTGCTCGAATCCAACAATAACTGTGCCCTGCCGTCTCTACTGAGGCTAAGAGACGCTTTGAGACAAGTGTTACAAAAATCAGAGAATGTCATAAATTAGAGTGAAATTGCTTCAAACAAGCGAATTATCGCGAAACAACACCTGCTCGAATCCAACAAAAACTGTGCACTGCCGTCTCTACTGAGCCTCAGAGACGCTTTGAGACAAGTGTTACAAAAATCAGAGAATGTGAGAAATTAGTGAAATTGCTTCAAACAAGCGATTTAACGCGAAACAACACCTGCTCGAATCCGACAAAAACTGTGCCCTGCCGACTCTATTTAGCGTTAGAGATGGTTTGAAACAAGTGTTACAAAAAACAGAGAATGTCATAAATTAGAGTGAAATTGCTTCAAACAAGCGAATTATCGCGAAACAACACATGCTCGAATCCGAAAAAAACTGTGCCCTGCCGACTCAATTTAGCGTTAGAGATGGTTTGCAACAAGTGTTACAAAAATCAGAGAATGTCAAAAATTAGAGTGAAATTGCTTCAAACAAGCGAATTATCGGGAAACAACACCTGCTCGAATCCAACAATAACTGTGCCCTGCCGTCTCTACTGAGCCTCAGAGACGCTTTGAGACAAGTGTTACAAAAATCAGAGAATGTCATAAATTAGAGTGAAATTGCTTCAAACAAGCGAATTATCGCGAAACAACAC
Source organism: Tenodera sinensis (assembly GCA_030765045.1). Lineage (NCBI taxonomy): Eukaryota > Metazoa > Arthropoda > Insecta > Mantodea > Mantidae > Tenodera > Tenodera sinensis. Next base: position 107,633,198 of record CM060970.1, on the reverse strand, counting down.
CTGCTCGAATCCAACAATAACTGTGCCCTGCTGTCTCTACTGAGGCTAAGAGACGCTTTGAGACAAGTGTTACAAAAATCAGAGAATGTCATAAATTAGAGTAAAATTGCTTCAAACAAGCGAATTATCGCGAAACAACACCTGCTCGAATCCAACAATATCTGTGCCCTGCCGTCTCTACTGAGCCTCAGAGACGCTTTGAGACAAGTGTTACACAAATCAGAGAATGTCATAAATTAGAGTGATATTTCTACAAACAAGCGAATTATCGCGAAACAACACCTGCTCGAATCCGACAAAAACTGTGCCCTGCCGACTCTATTTAGCGTTAGAGATGGTTTGAAACAATTGTTACCAAAATCAGAGAATGTCATAAATTAGAGTGAGATTGCTTCAAACAAGCGAATTATTGCGAAACAACACCTGCTCGAATCCAACAACAACTGTGGCCTACCGTCTCTACTGAGGCTCAGAGACGCTTTGAGACAAGTGTTACAAAAATCAGAGAATGTCATAAATTAGAGTGAAATGGCTTCAAACAAGCGAATTATCTCGAAACAACACCTGCTCGAATCCGACAAAAACTGTGCCCTGCCGACTCTATTTAGCGTTAGAGATGGTTTGAAACAATTGTTACAAAAATCAGAGAATGTCAAAAATTAGAGTGAGATTGCTTCAAATAAGCGAATTATCGCGAAACAACACCTGCTCGAATCCAACAATAACTGTGCCCTGCCGTATCTACTGAGGCTCAGAGACGCTTTGAGACAAGTGTTAAAAAAATCAGAGAATGTCATAAATTAGAGTGAAATTGCTTCAAACAAGCGAATTATCGCGAAACAACACCTGCTCCAATCCAACAATAACTGTGCCCTGCCGTCTCTACTGAGGCTAAGAGACGCTTTGAGACAAGTGTTACAAAAATCAGAGAATGTCATAAATTAGAGTGAAATTGCTTCAAACAAGCGAATTATCGCGAAACAACACCTGCTCGAATCCAACAATAACTGTGCCCTGCCGTCTCTACTGAGCCTCAGAGACGCTTTGAGACAAGTGTTACAAAAATCAGAGAATGTCATAAATTAGAGTGAAATGGCTTCAAACAAGCGAATTATCTCGAAACAACACCTGCTCGAATCCGACAAAAACTGTGCCCTGCCGACTCTATTTAGCGTTAGAGATGGTTTGAAACAATTGTTACCAAAATCAGAGAATGTCAAAAATTAGAGTGAGATTGCTTCAAATAAGCGAATTATCGCGAAACAACACCTGCTCGAATCCAACAAAAACTGTGCCCTGCCGTCTCTACTGAGCCTCAGACACGCTTTGAGACCAGTGTTACAAAAATCAGAGAATGTGAGAAATTAGAGTGAAATTGCTTCAAACAAGCGAATTATCGCGAAACAACACCTGCTCGAATCCAACAAAAACTGTACCCTGCCGTCTCTACTGAGCCTCAGAGACGCTTTCAGACAAGTGTTACAAAAATCAGAGAATGTCATAAATTAGAGTGAAATTGCTTCAAACAAGCGAATTATAGCGAAACAACACATGCTCGAATCCGAAAAAAACTGTGCCCTGCCGACTCTATTTAGCGTTAGAGATGGTTTGAAACAAGTGTTACAAATATCAGAGAATGTCAAAAATTAGAGTGAAATTGCTTCAAACAAGCGAATTATCGCGAAACAACACCTGCTCGAATCCGACAAAAACTGTGCCCTGCCGACTCTATTTAGCGTTAGAGATGGTTTGAAACAAGTGTTACAAAAATCAGAGAATGTCAAAAATTAGAGTGAAATTGCTTCAAACAAGCGAATTATTGCGAAACAACACCTGCTCGAATCCAACAATAACTGTGCCCTACCGTCTCTACTGAGGCTCAGAGACGCTTTGAGACAAGTGTTACAAAAATCAGAGAATGTCATAAATTAGAGTGAAATTGCTTCAAATAAGCGGATTATCGCGAAACAACACCTGCTCGAATCCAACAATAACTGTGCCCTGCCGTCTCTACTGAGCCTCAGAGACGCTTTGAGACAAGTGTTACAAAAATCAGAGAATGTCATAAATTAGAGTGAAATTGCTTCAAACAAGCGAATTATCGCGAAACAACACATGCTCGAATCCGAAAAAAACTGTGCCCTGCCGACTCTATTTAGCGTTAGAGATGGTTTGAAACAAGTGTTACAAAAATCAGAGAATGTCAAAAATTAGAGTGAAATTGCTTCAAACAAGCGAATTATCGCGAAACAACACCTGCTCGAATCCAACAATAACTGTGCCCTACCGTCTCTACTGAGGCTCAGAGACGCTTTGAGACAAGTGTTACAAAAATCAGAGAATGTCATAATTTCGAGTGAAATTGCTTCAAACAAGCGAATTATCGCGAAACAACACCTGCTCGAATCCAACAATAACTGTGCCCTGCCGTCTCTACTGAGCCTCAGAGACGCTTTGAGACAAGTGTTACACAAATCAGAGAATGGCATAAATTAGAGTGAAATGGCTTCAAACAAGCGAATTATCGCGAAATAACACCAGCTCGAATCCGACAAAAACTGTGCCCTGCCGACTCTATTTAGTGTTAGAGATGGTTTGAAACAAGTGTTACAAAAATCAGAGAATGTCAAAAATTAGAGTGAAATTGCTTCAAACAAGCGAATTATCGCGAAACAACACCTGCTCGAATCCAACAATAACTGTGCCCTGCCGTATCTACTGAGGCTCAGAGACGCTTTGAGACAAGTGTTAAAAAAATCAGAGAATGTCATAAATTAGAGTGAAATTGCTTCAAACAAGCGAATTATCGCGAAACAACACCTGCTCGAATCCAACAATAACTGTGCCCTGCCGTCTCTACTGAGGCTAAGAGACGCTTTGAGACAAGTGTTACAAAAATCAGAGAATGTCATAAATTAGAGTGAAATTGCTTCAAACAAGCGAATTATCGCGAAACAACACCTGCTCGAATCCAACAAAAACTGTGCACTGCCGTCTCTACTGAGCCTCAGAGACGCTTTGAGACAAGTGTTACAAAAATCAGAGAATGTGAGAAATTAGAGTGAAATTGCTTCAAACAAGCGATTTAACGCGAAACAACACCTGCTCGAATCCGACAAAAACTGTGCCCTGCCGACTCTATTTAGCGTTAGAGATGGTTTGAAACAAGTGTTACAAAAATCAGTGAATGTCAAAAATTAGAGTGAAATTGCTTCAAACAAGCGAATTATCGCGAAACAACACCTGCTCGAATCCAACAATAACTGTGCCCTGCCGACTCTATTTAGCGTTAGAGATGGTTTGAAACAATTGTTACCAAAATCAGAGAATGTCAAAAATTAGAGTGAGATTGCTTCAAATAAGCGAATTATCGCGAAACAACACCTGCTCGAATCCAACACAAAACTGTGCCCTGCCGTCTCTACTGAGCCTCAGAGACGCTTTGAGACAAGTCTTACAAAATTCAGAGAATGTCATAAATTAGAGTGAAATGGCTTCAAACAAGCGAATTATCGCGAAACAACACCTGCACGAATCCGACAAAAACTGTGCCCTGCCGACTCTATTTAGCGTTAGAGATGGTTTGAAACAATTGTTACCAAAATCAGAGAATGTAAAAAATTAGAGTGAGATTGCTTCAAATAAGCGAATTATCGCGAAACAACACCTGCTCGAATCCAACAAAAACTGTGCCCTGCCATCTCTACTGAGCCTCAGAGACGCTTTGAGACCAGTGTTACAAAAATCAGAGAATGTGAGAAATTAGAGTGAAATTGCTTCAAACAAGCGAATTATCGCGAAACAACACCTGCTCGAATCCAACAAAAACTGTACCCTGCCGTCTCTACTGAGCCTCAGAGACGCTTTGAGACAAGTGTTACAAAAAACAGAGAATGTCATAAATTAGAGTGAAATTGCTTCAAACAAGCGAATTATCGCGAAACAACACATGCTCGAATCCGCAAAAAACTGTGCCCTGCCGACTCTATTTAGCGTTAGAGATGGTTTGAAACAAGTGTTACAAAAATCAGAGAATGTCAAAAATTAGAGTGAAATTGCTTCAAACAAGCGAATTATCGGGAAACAACACCTGCTCGAATCCAACAATAACTGTGCCCTGCCGTCTCTACTGAGGCTAAGAGACGCTTTGAGACAAGTGTTACAAAAATCAGAGAATGTCATAAATTAGAGTAAAATTGCTTCAAACAAGCGAATTATCGCGAAACAACACCTGCTCGAATCCAACAATATCTGTGCCCTGCCGTCTCTACTGAGCCTCAGAGACGCTTTGAGACAAGTGTTACACAAATCAGAGAATGTCATAAATTAGAGTGATATGGCTACAAACAAGCGAATTATCGCGAAACAACAAATGCTCGAATCCGACAAAAACTGTGCCCTGCCGACTCTATTTAGCGTTAGAGATGGTTTGAAACAATTGTTACCAAAATCAGAGAATGTCAAAAATTAGAGTGAGATTGCTTCAAATAAGCGAATTATCGCGAAACAACACCTGCTCGAATCCAACAAAAACTGTGCCCTGCCGTCTCTACTGAGCCTCAGAGACGCTCTGAGACAAGTGTTACAAAAATCAGAGAATGTCAAAAATTAGAGTGAAATTGCTTCAAACAAGCGAATTATCCTGAAACAACACCTGCTCGAATCCAACAATAACTGTGCCCTGCCGTCTCTACTGAGCCTCAGAGACGCTTTGAGACAAGTGTTACAAAAATCAGAGAATGTCATAAATTAGAGTGAAATGGCTTCAAACAAGCGAATTATCGCGAAACAACACCTGCTCGAATCCGACAAAAACTGTGCCCTGCCGACTCTATTTAGCGTTAGAGATGGTTTGAAACAATTGTTACCAAAATCAGAGAATGTCAAAAATTAGTGAGATTGCTTCAAACAAGCGAATTATTGCGAAACAACACCTGCTCGAATCAAACAATAACTGTGGCCTACCGTCTCTACTGAGGCTCAGAGACGCTTTGAGACAAGTGTTACAAAAATCAGAGAATGTCATAAATTAGAGTGAAATGGCTTCAAACAAGCGAATTATCTCGAAACAACACCTGCTCGAATCCGACAAAAACTGTGCCATGCCGACTCTATTTAGCGTTAGAGATGGTTTGAAACAATTGTTACCAAAATCAGAGAATGTCAAAAATTAGAGTGAGATTGCTTCAAATAAGCGAATTATCGCGAAACAACACCTGCTCGAATCCAACAAAAACTGTGCCCTGGCGTCTCTACTGAGCCTCAGACACGCTTTGAGACCAGTGTTACAAAAATCAGAGAATGTGAGAAATTAGAGTGAAATTGCTTCAAACAAGCGAATTATCGCGAAACAGCACCTGCTCGAATCCAACAAAAACTGTACCCTGCCGTCTCTACTGAGCCTCAGAGACGCTTTCAGACAAGTGTTACAAAAATCAGAGAATGTCATAAATTAGAGTGAAATTGCTTCAAACAAGCGAATTATCGCGAAACAACACATGCTCGAATCCGAAAAAAACTGTGCCCTGCCGACTCTATTTAGCGTTAGAGATGGTTTGAAACAAGTGTTACAAATATCAGAGAATGTCAAAAATTAGAGTGAAATTGCTTCAAACAAGCGAATTATCGCGAAACAACACCTGCTCGAATCCGACAAAAACTGTGCCCTGCCGACTCTAGCGTTAGAGATGGTTTGAAACAAGTGTTACAAAAATCAGAGAATGTCAAAAATTAGAGTGAAATTGCTTCAAACAAGCGAATTATTGCGAAACAGCACCTGCTCGAATCCAACAATAACTGTGCCCTACCGTCTCTACTGAGGCTCAGAGACGCTTTGAGACAAGTGTTACAAAAATCAGAGAATGTCATAAATTAGAGTGAAATTGCTTCAAATAAGCGAATTATCGCGAAACAACACCTGCTCGAATCCAACAATAACTGTGCCCTGCCGTCTCTACTGAGCCTCAGAGACGCTTTGAGACAAGTGTTACAAAAATCAGAGAATGTCATAAATTAGAGTGAAATTGCTTCAAACAAGCGAATTATCGCGAAACAACACATGCTCGAATCCGAAAAAAACTGTGCCCTGCCGACTCTATTTAGCGTTAGAGATGGTTTGAAACAAGTGTTACAAAAATCAGAGAATGTCAAAAATTAGAGTGAAATTGCTTCAAACAAGCGAATTATCGCGAAACAACACCTGCTCGAATCCAACAATAACTGTGCCCTACCGTCTCTACTGAGGCTCAGAGACGCTTTGAGACAAGTGTTGCAAAAATCAGAGAATGTCATAAATTAGAGTGAAATTGCTTCAAATAAGCGAATTATCGCGAAACAACACCTGCTCGAATCCAACAATAACTGTGCCCTGCCGTCTCTACTGAGCCTCAGAGACGCTTTGAGACAAGTGTTACAAAAATCAGAGAATGTCATAAATTAGAGTGAAGTTGCTTCAAACAAGCGAACTATCGCGAAACAACACCTGCTCGAATCCAACAATATCTGTGCCCTGCCGCCTCTACTGAGCCTCTGAGACGCTTTGAGACAAGTGTTACACAAATCAGAGAATGTCATAAATTAGAGTGATATGGCTACAAACAAGCGAATTATCGCGAAACAACACCTGCTCGAATCCGAGAAAAACTGTGCCCTGCCGACTCTATTTAGCGTTAGAGATGGTTTGAAACAATTGTTACCAAAATCAGAGAATGTCAAAAATTAGAGTGGGATTGCTTCAAATAAGCGAATTATCGCGAAACAACACCTGCTCAAATCCAACAAAAACTGTGCACTGCCGTCTCTACTGAGCCTCAGACACGCTTTGAGACAAGTGTTACAAAAATCAGAGAATGTGAGAAATTAGAGTGAAATTGCTTCAAACAAGCGATTTAACGCGAAACAACACCTGCTCGAATCCGACAAAAACTGTGCCCTGCCGACTCTATTTAGCGTTAGAGATGGTTTGAAACAAGTGTTACCAAAATCAGAGTATCTCAAAAATTAGAGTGGGATTGCTTCAAATAAGCGAATTATCGCGAAACAACACCTGCTCGAATCCAACAAAAACTGTGCACTGCCGTCTCTACTGAGCCTCAGAGACGCTTTGAGACAAGTGTTACAAAATACAGAGAATGTCATAAATTAGAGTGAAATTGCTTCAAACAAGCGAATTATCGCGAAACAACACATGCTCGAATCCGAAAAAAACTGTGCCCTGCCGACTCTATTTAGCGTTAGAGATGGTTTGAAACAAGTGTTATAAAAATCAGAGAATGTCAAAAATTAGAGTGGGATTGCTTCAAATAAGCGAATTATCACGAAACAACACCTGCTCGAATCCAACAAAAATTGTGCACTGCCGTCTCTACTGAGCCTCAGAGACGCTTTGAGACAAGTGTTACAAAAATCAGAGAATGTGAGAAATTAGAGTGAAATTGCTTCAAACAAGCGATTTAACGCGAAACAACACCTGCTCGAATCCGACAAAAACTGTGCCCTGCCGACTCTATTTAGCGTTAGAGATGGTTTGAAACAAGTGTTACAAAAATCAGTGAATGTCAAAAATTAGAGTGAAATTGCTTCAAACAAGCGAATTATCGCGAAACAACACCTGCTCGAATCCAGCAGTAACTTGCCCTGCCGTCTCTACTGAGCCTCAGAGACGCTTTGAGACAAGTGTTACAAAAATCAGAGAATGTCATAAATTAGAGTGAAATGGCTTCAAACAAGCGAATTATCGCGAAACAACACCTGCTCGAATCCAACAATAACTGTGCCCTGCCGTCTCTACTGAGGCTCAGAGACGCTTTGAGACAAGTGTTAAAAAAATCAGAGAATGTCATAAATTAGAGTGAAATTGCTTCAGACAAGCGAATTATCGCGAAACAACACCTGCTCGAATCCGACAAAAACTGTGCCCTGCCGACTCTATTTAGCGTTAGAGATGGTTTGAAACAAGTGTTACAAAAATCAGTGAATGTCAAAAATTAGAGTGAAATTGCTTCAAACAAGCGAATTATCGCGAAACAACACCTGCTCGAATCCAACAATAACTGTGCCCTGCCGTCTCTACTGAGCCTCAGAGACGCTTTGAGACAAGTGTTACAAAAATCAGAGAATGTCATAAATTAGAGTGAAATTGCTTCAAACAAGCGAATTATCGCGAAACAACACCAGCTCGAATCCAACAATAACTGTGCCCTGCCGTCTCTACTGAGGCTAAGAGACGCTTTGAGACAAGTGTTACAAAAATCAGAGAATGTCATAAATTAGAGTAAAATTGCTTCAAACAAGCGAATTATCGCGAAACAACACCTGCTCGAATCCAACAATATCTGTGCCCTGCCGACTCTATTTAGCGTTAGAGATGGTTTGAAACAATTGTTACAAAAATCAGAGAATGTCAAAAATTAGAGTGGGATTGCTTCAAATAAGCGAATTATCACGAAACAACACCTGCTCGAATCCAACAAAAATTGTGCACTGCCGTCTCTACTGAGCCTCAGAGACGCTTTGAGACAAGTGTTACAAAAATCAGAGAATGTGAGTAATTAGAGTGAAATTGCTTCAAACAAGCGATTTAACGCGAAACAACACCTGCTCGAATCCGACAAAAACTGTGCCCTGCCGACTCTATTTAGCGTTAGAGATGGTTTGAAACAAGTGTTACAAAAATCAGTGAATGTCAAAAATTAGAGTGAAATTGCTTCAAACAAGCGAATTGTCGCGAAACAACACCTGCTCGAATCCAACAATAACTGTGCCCTGCCGTCTCTACTGAGCCTCAGAGACGCTTTGAGACAAGTGTTACAAAAATCAGAGAATGTCATAAATTAGAGTGAAATGGCTTCAAACAAGCTAATTATCGCGAAACACCTGCTCGAATCCGACAAAAACTGTGCACTGCCGTCTCTACTGAGCCTCAGAGACGCTTTGAGACAAGTGTTACAAAAATCAGAGAATGTGAGAAATTAGAGTGAAATTGCTTCAAACAAGCGATTTAACGTGAAACAACACCTGCTCGAATCCGACAAAAACTGTGCCCTGCCGACTCTATTTAGCGTTAGAGATGGTTTGAAACAAGTGTTACAAAAATCAGTGAATGTCAAAAATTAGAGTGAAATTGCTTCAAACAAGCGAATTATCGCGAAACAACACATGCTCGAATCCAACAATAACTGTGCCCTGCCGACTCTATTTAGCGTTAGAGATGGTTTGAAACAATTGTTACCAAAATCAGAGAATGTCAAAAATTAGAGTGAGATTGCTTCAAATAAGCGAATTATCGCGAAACAACACCTGCTCGAATCCAACAATAACTGTGCCCTGCCGTCTCTACTGAGGCTCAGAGACGCTTTGAGACAAGTGTTAAAAAAATCAGAGAATGTCATAAATTAGAGTGAAATTGCTTCAAACAAGCGAATTATCGCGAAACAACACCTGCTCGAATCCGACAAAAACTGTGCCCTGCCGACTCTATTTAGCGTTAGAGATGGTTTGAAACAAGTGTTACAAAAATCAGTGAATGTCAAAAATTAGAGTGAAATTGCTTCAAACAAGCGAATTATCGCGAAACAACACATGCTCGAATCCAACAATAACTGTGCCCTGCCGACTCTATTTAGCGTTAGAGATGGTTTGAAACAATTGTTACCAAAATCAGAGAATGTCAAAAATTAGAGTGAGATTGCTTCAAATAAGCCAATTATCGCGAAACAGCACCTGCTCGAATCCAACAAAAACTGTGCCCTTCCGTCTCTACTGAGCCTCAGAGACGCTTTGAGACAAGTGTTACAAAATTCAGAGAATGTCATAAATTAGAGTGAAATGGCTTCAAACAAGCGAATTATCGCGAAACAACACCTGCACGAATCCGACAAAAACTGTGCCCTGCCGACTCTATTTAGCGTTAGAGATGGTTTGAAACAATTGTTACCAAAATCAGAGAATGTCAAAAATTAGAGTGAGATTGCTTCAAATAAGCGAATTATCGCGAAACAACACCTGCTCGAATCCAACAAAAACTGTGCCCTGCCGTCTCTACTGAGCCTCAGAGACGCTCTGAGACAAGTGTTACAAAAATAAGAGAATGTCAAAAATTAGAGTGAAATTGCTTCAAACAAGCGAATTATCCTGAAACAACACCTGCTCGAATCCAACAATAACTGTGCCCTGCCGTCTCTACTGAGCCTCAGAGACGCTTTGAGACAAGTGTTACAAAAATCAGAGAATGTCATAAATTAGAGTGAAATGGCTTCAAACAAGCGAATTATCGCGAAACAACACCTGCTCGAATCCGACAAAAACTGTGCCCTGCCGACTCTGTTTAGTGTTAGAGATGGTTTGAAACAAGTGATACAAAAATCAGAGAATGTCAAAAATTAGAGTGAAATTGCTTCAAACAAGCGAATTATCGCGAAACAACACCTGCTCGAATCCATCAATAACTGTGCCCTGCCGTCTCTACTGAGGCTCAGAGACGCTTTGAGACAAGTGTTACAAAAATCAGAGAATGTCATAAATTAGAGTGAAATTGCTTCAAACAAGCGAATTATCGCGAAACAACACCTGCTCGAATCCAAAAATAACTGTGCCCTGCCGTCTCTACTGAGGCTCAGAGACGCTTTGAGACAAGTGTTACAAAAATCAGAGAATGTCATAAATTAGAGCAAAATTGCTTCAAACAAGCGAATTATCGCGAAACAACACCTGCTCGAATCCAACAATATCTGTGCCCTGCCGTCTCTACTGAGCCTCAGAGACGCTTTGAGACAAGTGTTACACAAATCAGAGAATGTCATAAATTAGAGTGATATGGCTACAAACAAGCGAATTATCGCGAAACAACACCCGCTCGAATCCGACAAAAACTGTGCCCTGCCGACTCTATTTAGCATTAGAGATGGTTTGAAACAATTGTTACCAAAATCAGAGAATGTCAAAAATTAGAGTGGGATTGCTTCAAATAAGCGAATTATCGCGAAACAACACCTGCTCGAATCCAACAAAAATTGTGCACTGCCGTCTCTACTGAGCCTCAGAGACGCTTTGAGACAAGTGTTACAAAAATCAGAGAATGTGAGAAATTAGAGTGAAATTGCTTCAAACAAGCGATTTAACGCGAAACAACACCTGCTCGAATCCGACAAAAACTGTGCCCTGCCGACTCTATTTAGCGTTAGAGATGGTTTGAAACAAGTGTTACAAAAATCAGTGAATGTCAAAAATTAGAGTGCAATTGATTCAAACAAGCGAATTATCGCGAAACAACACCTGCTCGAATCCAACAATAACTGTGCCCTGCCGTCTCTACTGAGCCTCAGCGACGCTTTGAGACAAGTGTTACAAAAATCAGAGAATGTCATAAATTAGAGTGAAATGGCTTCAAACAAGCTAATTATCGCGAAACAACACCTGCTCGAATCCGACAAAAACTGTGCCCTGCCGACTCTATTTAGCGTTAGAGATGGTTTGAAACAATTGTTACCAAAATCAGAGAATGTCAAAAATTAGAGTGAGATTGCTTCAAACAAGCGAATTATTGCGAAACAACACCTGCTCGAATCCAACAATAACTGTGCCCTGCCGTCTCTACTGAGGCTCAGAGACGCTTTGAGACAAGTGTTACACAAATCAGAGAATGGCATAAATTAGAGTGAAATGGCTTCAAACAAGCGAATTATCGCGAAACAACACCTGTTCGAATCCGACAAAAACTGTGCCCTGCCGACTCTATTTAGTGTTAGAGATGGTTTGAAACAAGTGTTACAAAAATCAGAGAATGTCAAAAATTAGAGTGAAATTGCTTCAAACAAGCGAATTATCGCGAAACAACACCTGCTCGAATCCAACAATAACTGTGCCCTGCCGTATCTACTGAGGCTCAGAGACGCTTTGAGACAAGTGTTAAAAAAATCAGAGAATGTCATAAATTAGAGTGAAATTGCTTCAAACAAGCGAATTATCGCGAAACAACACCTGCTCGAATCCAACAATAACTGTGCCCTGCCGTCTCTACTGAGGCTAAGAGACGCTTTGAGACAAGTGTTACAAAAATCAGAGAATGTCATAAATTAGAGTGAAATTGCTTCAAACAAGCGAATTATCGCGAAACAACACCTGCTCGAATCCAACAAAAACTGTGCACTGCCGTCTCTACTGAGCCTCAGAGACGCTTTGAGACAAGTGTTACAAAAATCAGAGAATGTGAGAAATTAGAGTGAAATTGCTTCAAACAAGCGATTTAACACGAAACAACACCTGCTCGAATCCGACAAAAACTGTGCCCTGCCGACTCTATTTAGCGTTAGAGATGGTTTGAAACAAGTGTTACAAAAATCAGTGAATGTCAAAAATTAGAGTGAAATTGCTTCAAACAAGCGAATTATCGCGAAACAACACCTGCTCGAATCCAACAATAACTGTGCCCTGCCGACTCTATTTAGCGTTAGAGATGGTTTGAAACAATTGTTACCAAAATCAGAGAATGTCAAAAATTAGAGTGAGATTGCTTCAAATAAGCGAATTATCGCGAAACAACACCTGCTCGAATCCAACAAAAACTGTGCCCTGCCGTCTCTACTGAGCCTCAGAGACGCTTTGAGACAAGTGTTACAAAATTCAGAGAATGTCATAAATTAGAGTGAAATGGCTTCAAACAAGCGAATTATCGCGAAACAACACCTGCACGAATCCGACAAAAACTGTGCCCTGCCGACTCTATTTAGCGTTAGAGATGGTTTGAAACAATTGTTACCAAAATCAGAGAATGTAAAAAATTAGAGTGAGATTGCTTCAAATAAGCGAATTATCACGAAACAACACCTGCTCGAATCCAACAAAAATTGTGCACTGCCGTCTCTACTGAGCCTCAGAGACGCTTTGAGACAAGTGTTACAAAAATCAGAGAATGTGAGAAATTAGAGTGAAATTGCTTCAAACAAGCGATTTAACGCGAAACAACACCTGCTCGAATCCGACAAAAACTGTGCCCTGCCGACTCTATTTAGCGTTAGAGATGGTTTGAAACAAGTGTTACAAAAATCAGTGAATGTCAAAAATTAGAGTGAAATTGCTTCAAACAAGCGAATTGTCGCGAAACAACACCTGCTCGAATCCATCAATAACTGTGCCCTGCCGTCTCTACTGAGCCTCAGAGACGCTTTGAGACAAGTGTTACAAAAATCAGAGAATGTCATAAATTAGAGTGAAATGGCTTCAAACAAGCTAATTATCGCGAAACACCTGCTCGAATCCGACAAAAACTGTGCACTGCCGTCTCTACTGAGCCTCAGAGACGCTTTGAGACAAGTGTTACAAAAATCAGAGAATGTGAGAAATTAGAGTGAAATTGCTTCAAACAAGCGATTTAACGTGAAACAACACCTGCTCGAATCCGACAAAAACTGTGCCCTGCCGACTCTATTTAGCGTTAGAGATGGTTTGAAACAAGTGTTACAAAAATCAGTGAATGTCAAAAATTAGAGTGAAATTGCTTCAAACAAGCGAATTATCGCGAAACAACACATGCTCGAATCCAACAATAACTGTGCCCTGCCGACTCTATTTAGCGTTAGAGATGGTTTGAAACAATTGTTACCAAAATCAGAGAATGTCAAAAATTAGAGTGAGATTGCTTCAAATAAGCGAATTATCGCGAAACAACACCTGCTCGAATCCAACAATAACTGTGCCCTGCCGTCTCTACTGAGGCTCAGAGACGCTTTGAGACAAGTGTTAAAAAAATCAGAGAATGTCATAAATTAGAGTGAAATTGCTTCAAACAAGCGAATTATCGCGAAACAACACCTGCTCGAATCCGACAAAAACTGTGCCCTGCCGACTCTATTTAGCGTTAGAGATGGTTTGAAACAAGTGTTACAAAAATCAGTGAATGTCAAAAATTAGAGTGAAATTGCTTCAAACAAGCGAATTATCGCGAAACAACACATGCTCGAATCCAACAATAACTGTGCCCTGCCGACTCTATTTAGCGTTAGAGATGGTTTCAAACAATTGTTACCAAAATCAGAGAATGTCAAAAATTAGAGTGAGATTGCTTCAAATAAGCCAATTATCGCGAAACAGCACCTGCTCGAATCCAACAAAAACTGTGCCCTTCCGTCTCTACTGAGCCTCAGAGACGCTTTGAGACAAGTGTTACAAAAATCAGTGAATGTCAAAAATTAGAGTGAAATGGCTTCAAACAAGCGAATTATCGCGAAACAACACCTGCACGAATCCGACAAAAACTGTGCCCTGCCGACTCTATTTAGCGTTAGAGATGGTTTGAAACAATTGTTACCAAAATCAGAGAATGTCAAAAATTAGAGTGAGATTGCTTCAAATAAGCGAATTATCGCGAAACAACACCTGCTCGAATCCAACAAAAACTGTGCCCTGCCGTCTCTACTGAGCCTCAGAGACGCTCTGAGACAAGTGTTACAAAAATAAGAGAATGTCAAAAATTAGAGTGAAATTGCTTCAAACAAGCGAATTATCCTGAAACAACACCTGCTCGAATCCAACAATAACTGTGCCCTGCCGTCTCTACTGAGCCTCAGAGACGCTTTGAGACAAGTGTTACAAAAATCAGAGAATGTCATAAATTAGAGTGAAATGGCTTCAAACAAGCGAATTATCGCGAAACAACACCTGCTCGAATCCGACAAAAACTGTGCCCTGCCGACTCTGTTTAGTGTTAGAGATGGTTTGAAACAAGTGATACAAAAATCAGAGAATGTCAAAAATTAGAGTGAAATTGCTTCAAACAAGCGAATTATCGCGAAACAACACCTGCTCGAATCCATCAATAACTGTGCCCTGCCGTCTCTACTGAGGCTCAGAGACGCTTTGAGACAAGTGTTACAAAAATCAGAGAATGTCATAAATTAGAGTGAAATTGCTTCAAACAAGCGAATTATCGCGAAACAACACCTGCTCGAATCCAAAAATAACTGTGCCCTGCCGTCTCTACTGAGGCTCAGAGACGCTTTGAGACAAGTGTTACAAAAATCAGAGAATGTCATAAATTAGAGCAAAATTGCTTCAAACAAGCGAATTATCGCGAAACAACACCTGCTCGAATCCAACAATATCTGTGCCCTGCCGTCTCTACTGAGCCTCAGAGACGCTTTGAGACAAGTGTTACACAAATCAGAGAATGTCATAAATTAGAGTGATATGGCTACAAACAAGCGAATTATCGCGAAACAACACCCGCTCGAATCCGACAAAAACTGTGCCCTGCCGACTCTATTTAGCATTAGAGATGGTTTGAAACAATTGTTACCAAAATCAGAGAATGTCAAAAATTAGAGTGGGATTGCTTCAAATAAGCGAATTAACGCGAAACAACACCTGCTCGAATCCAACAAAAATTGTGCACTGCCGTCTCTACTGAGCCTCAGAGACGCTTTGAGACAAGTGTTACAAAAATCAGAGAATGTGAGAAATTAGAGTGAAATTGCTTCAAACAAGCGATTTAACGCGAAACAACACCTGCTCGAATCCGACAAAAACTGTGCCCTGCCGACTCTATTTAGCGTTAGAGATGGTTTGAAACAAGTGTTACAAAAATCAGTGAATGTCAAAAATTAGAGTGAAATTGCTTCAAACAAGCGAATTATCGCGAAACAACACCTGCTCGAATCCAACAATAACTGTGCCCTGCCGTCTCTACTGAGCCTCAGCGACGCTTTGAGACAAGTGTTACAAAAATCAGAGAATGTCATAAATTAGAGTGAAATGGCTTCAAACAAGCTAATTATCGCGAAACAACACCTGCTCGAATCCGACAAAAACTGTGCCCTGCCGACTCTATTTAGCGTTAGAGATGGTTTGAAACAATTGTTACCAAAATCAGAGAATGTCAAAAATTAGAGTGAGATTGCTTCAAACAAGCGAATTATTGCGAAACAACACCTGCTCGAATCCAACAATAACTGTGCCCTACCGTCTCTACTGAGGCTCAGAGACGCTTTGAGACAAGTGTTACACAAATCAGAGAATGGCATAAATTAGAGTGAAATGGCTTCAAACAAGCGAATTATCGCGAAACAACACCTGTTCGAATCCGACAAAAACTGTGCCCTGCCGACTCTATTTAGTGTTAGAGATGGTTTGAAACAAGTGTTACAAAAATCAGAGAATGTCAAAAATTAGAGTGAAATTGCTTCAAACAAGCGAATTATCGCGAAACAACACCTGCTCGAATCCAACAATAACTGTGCCCTGCCGTATCTACTGAGGCTCAGAGACGCTTTGAGACAAGTGTTAAAAAAATCAGAGAATGTCATAAATTAGAGTGAAATTGCTTCAAACAAGCGAATTATCGCGAAACAACACCTGCTCGAATCCAACAATAACTGTGCCCTGCCGTCTCTACTGAGGCTAAGAGACGCTTTGAGACAAGTGTTACAAAAATCAGAGAATGTCATAAATTAGAGTGAAATTGCTTCAAACAAGCGAATTATCGCGAAACAACACCTGCTCGAATCCAACAAAAACTGTGCACTGCCGTCTCTACTGAGCCTCAGAGACGCTTTGAGACAAGTGTTACAAAAATCAGAGAATGTGAGAAATTAGAGTGAAATTGCTTCAAACAAGCGATTTAACACGAAACAACACCTGCTCGAATCCGACAAAAACTGTGCCCTGCCGACTCTATTTAGCGTTAGAGATGGTTTGAAACAAGTGTTACAAAAATCAGTGAATGTCAAAAATTAGAGTGAAATTGCTTCAAACAAGCGAATTATCGCGAAACAACACCTGCTCGAATCCAACAATAACTGTGCCCTGCCGACTCTATTTAGCGTTAGAGATGGTTTGAAACAATTGTTACCAAAATCAGAGAATGTCAAAAATTAGAGTGAGATTGCTTCAAATAAGCGAATTATCGCGAAACAACACCTGCTCGAATCCAACAAAAACTGTGCCCTGCCGTCTCTACTGAGCCTCAGAGACGCTTTGAGACAAGTGTTACAAAATTCAGAGAATGTCATAAATTAGAGTGAAATGGCTTCAAACAAGCGAATTATCGCGAAACTACACCTGCACGAATCCGACAAAAACTGTGCCCTGCCGACTCTATTTAGCGTTAGAGATGGTTTGAAACAATTGTTACCAAAATCAGAGAATGTAAAAAATTAGAGTGAGATTGCTTCAAATAAGCGAATTATCGCGAAACAACACCTGCTCGAATCCAACAAAAACTGTGCCCTGCCATCTCTACTGAGCCTCAGAGACGCTTTGAGACCAGTGTTACAAAAATCAGAGAATGTGAGAAATTAGAGTGAAATTGCTTCAAACAAGCGAATTATCGCGAAACAACACCTGCTCGAATCCAACAAAAACTGTACCCTGCCGTCTCTACTGAGCCTCAGAGACGCTTTGAGACAAGTGTTACAAAAAACAGAGAATGTCATAAATTAGAGTGAAATTGCTTCAAACAAGCGAATTATCGCGAAACAACACATGCTCGAATCCGAAAAAAACTGTAACCCTGCCGACTCTATTTAGCGTTAGGGATGGTTTGAAACAAGGGTTACAAAAATCAGAGAATGTCAAAAATTAGAGTGAAATTGCTTCAAACAAGCGAATTATCGGGAAACAACACCTGCTCGAATCCAACAATAACTGTGCCCTGCCGTCTCTACTGAGCCTCAGAGACGCTTTGAGACAAGTGTTACAAAAATCAGAGAATGTCATAAATTAGAGTGAAATTGCTTCAAACAAGCGAATTATCGCGAAACAACACCTGCTCGAATCCAACAATAACTGTGCCCTGCCGTCTCTACTGAGGCTAAGAGACGCTTTGAGACAAGTGTTACAAAAATCAGAGAATGTCATAAATTAGAGTAAAATTGCTTCAAACAAGCGAATTATCGCGAAACAACACCTGCTCGAATCCAACAAAAACTGTGCCCTGCCGTCTCTACTGAGCCTCAGAGACTCTCTGAGACAAGTGTTACAAAAATCAGAGAATGTCAAAAATTAGAGTGAAATTGCTTCAAACAAGCGAATTATCCTGAAACAACACCTGCTCGAATCCAACAATAACTGTGCCCTGCCGTCTCTACTGAGCCTCAGAGACGCTTTGAGACAAGTGTTACAAAAATCAGAGAATGTCATAAATTAGAGTGAAATGGCTTCAAACAAGCGAATTATCGCGAAACAACACCTGCTCGAATCCGACAAAAACTGTGCCCTGCCGACTCTATTTAGCGTTAGAGATGGTTTGAAAGAATTGTTACCAAAATCAGAGAATGTCAAAAATTAGAGTGAGATTGCTTCAAACAAGCGCATTATTGCGAAACAACACCTGCTCGAATCCAACAATAACTGTGGCCTACCGTCTCTACTGAGGCTCAGAGACGCTTTGAGACAAGTGTTACAAAAATCAGAGAATGTCATAAATTAGAGTGAAATAGCTTCAAACAAGCGAATTATCTCGAAACAACACCTGCTCGAATCCGACAAAAACTGTGCCCTGCCGACTCTATTTAGCGTTTGAGATGGTTTGAAACAATTGTTACCAAAATCAGAGAATGTCAAAAATTAGAGTGAGATTGCTTCAAATAAGCGAATTATCGCTAAACAACACCTGCTCGAATCCAACAATAACTGTGCCCTGCCGTCTCTACTGAGCCTCAGAGACGCTTTGAGACAAGTGTTACAAAAATCAGAGAATGTCATAAATTAGAGTGAAATTGCTTCAAATAAGCGAATTATCGCGAAACAACACCTGCTCGAATCCAACAATAACTGTGCCCTGGCGTCTCTACTGAGCCTCAGAGACGCTTTGAGACAAGTGTTACAAAAATCAGAGAATGTCATAAATTAGAGTGAAATTGCTTCAAACAAGCGAATTATCGCGAAACAACACATGCTCGAATCCGAAAAAAACTGTGCCCTGCCGACTCTATTTAGCGTTAGAGATGGTTTGAAACAAGTGTTACAAAAATCAGAGAATGTCAAAAATTAGAGTGAAATTGTTTCAAACAAGCGAATTATCGCGAAACAACACCTGCTCGAATCCAACAAAAACTGTGCACTGCCGTCTCTACTGAGCCTCAGAGACGCTTTGAGACAAGTGTTACAAAAATCAGAGAATGTCAAAAATTAGAGTGAAATTGCTTCAAACAAGCGAATTATCGGGAAACAACACCTGCTCGAATCCAACAATAACTGTGCCCTGCCGTCTCTACTGAGCCTCAGAGACGCTTTGAGACAAGTGTTACAAAAATCAGAGAATGTCATAAATTAGAGTAAAATTGCTTCAAACAAGCGAATTATCGCGAAACAACACCTGCTCGAATCCAACAATATCTGTGCCCTGCCGACTCTATTTAGCGTTAGAGATGGTTTGAAACAATTGTTACCAAAATCAGAGAATGTCAAAAATTAGAGTGGGAATGCTTCAAATAAGCGAATTATCACGAAACAACACCTGCTCGAATCCAACAAAAATTGTGCACTGCCGTCTCTACTGAGCCTCAGAGACGCTTTGAGACAAGTGTTACAAAAATCAGAGAATGTGAGAAATTAGAGTGAAATTGCGTCAAACAAGCGATTTAACGCGAAACAACACCTGCTCGAATCCGACAAAAACTGTGCCCTGCCGACTCTATTTAGCGTTAGAGATGGTTTGAAACAAGTGGTACAAAAATCAGTGAATGTCAAAAATTAGAGTGAAATTGCTTCAAACAAGCGAATTATCGCGAAACAACACCTGCTCGAATCTAACAATAACTGTGCCCTGCCGTCTCTACTGAGCCTCAGAGACGCTTTGAGACAAGTGTTACAAAAATCAGAGAATGTCATAAATTAGAGTGAAATGGCTTCAAACAAGCTAATTATCGCGAAACAACACCTGCTCGAATCCGACAAAAACTGTGCACTGCCGTCTCTACTGAGCCTCAGAGACGCTTTGAGACAAGTGTTACAAAAATCAGAGAATGTGAGAAATTAGAGTGAAATTGCTTCAAACAAGCGATTTAACGCGAAACAACACCTGCTCGAATCCGACAAAAACTGTGCCCTGCCGACTCTATTTAGCGTTAGAGATGGTTTGAAACAAGTGTTACAAAAATCAGTGAATGTCAAAAATTAGAGTGAAATTGCTTCAAACAAGCGAATTATCGCGAAACAACACATGCTCGAATCCAACAATAACTGTGCCCTGCCGACTCTATTTAGCGTTAGAGATGGTTTGAAACAATTGTTACCAAAATCAGAGAATGTCAAAAATTAGAGTGAGATTGCTTCAAATAAGCGAATTATCGCGAAACAACACCTGCTCGAATCCAACAATAACTGTGCCCTGCCGACTCTATTTAGCGTTAGAGATGGTTTGAAACAATTGTTACCAAAATCAGAGAATGTCAAAAATTAGAGTGAGATTGCTTCAAATAAGCGAATTATCGCGAAACAACACCTGCTCGAATCCAACAAAAACTGTGCCCTGCCGTCTCTACTGAGCCTCAGAGACGCTTTGAGACAAGTGTTACAAAATTCAGAGAATGTCATAAATTAGAGTGAAATGGCTTCAAACAAGCGAATTATCGCGAAACTACACCTGCACGAATCCGACAAAAACTGTGCCCTGCCGACTCTATTTAGCGTTAGAGATGGTTTGAAACAATTGTTACCAAAATCAGAGAATGTAAAAAATTAGAGTGAGATTGCTTCAAATAAGCGAATTATCGCGAAACAACACCTGCTCGAATCCAACAAAAACTGTGCCCTGCCATCTTTACTGAGCCTCAGAGACGCTTTGAGACCAGTGTTACAAAAATCAGAGAATGTGAGAAATTAGAGTGAAATTGCTTCAAACAAGCGAATTATCGCGAAACAACACCTGCTCGAATCCAACAAAAACTGTACCCTGCCGTCTCTACTGAGCCTCAGAGACGCTTTGAGACAAGTGTTACAAAAAACAGAGAATGTCATAAATTAGAGTGAAATTGCTTCAAACAAGCGAATTATCGCGAAACAACACATGCTCGAATCCGAAAAAAACTGTAACCCTGCCGACTCTATTTAGCGTTAGGGATGGTTTGAAACAAGGGTTACAAAAATCAGAGAATGTCAAAAATTAGAGTGAAATTGCTTCAAACAAGCGAATTATCGGGAAACAACACCTGCTCGAATCCAACAATAACTGTGCCCTGCCGTCTCTACTGAGCCTCAGAGACGCTTTGAGACAAGTGTTACAAAAATCAGAGAATGTCATAAATTAGAGTGAAATTGCTTCAAACAAGCGAATTATCGCGAAACAACACCTGCTCGAATCCAACAATAACTGTGCCCTGCCGTCTCTACTGAGGCTAAGAGACGCTTTGAGACAAGTGTTACAAAAATCAGAGAATGTCATAAATTAGAGTAAAATTGCTTCAAACAAGCGAATTATCGCGAAACAACACCTGCTCGAATCCAACAAAAACTGTGCCCTGCCGTCTCTACTGAGCCTCAGAGACTCTCTGAGACAAGTGTTACAAAAATCAGAGAATGTCAAAAATTAGAGTGAAATTGCTTCAAACAAGCGAATTATCCTGAAACAACACCTGCTCGAATCCAACAATAACTGTGCCCTGCCGTCTCTACTGAGCCTCAGAGACGCTTTGAGACAAGTGTTACAAAAATCAGAGAATGTCATAAATTAGAGTGAAATGGCTTCAAACAAGCGAATTATCGCGAAACAACACCTGCTCGAATCCGACAAAAACTGTGCCCTGCCGACTCTATTTAGCGTTAGAGATGGTTTGAAAGAATTGTTACCAAAATCAGAGAATGTCAAAAATTAGAGTGAGATTGCTTCAAACAAGCGCATTATTGCGAAACAACACCTGCTCGAATCCAACAATAACTGTGGCCTACCGTCTCTACTGAGGCTCAGAGACGCTTTGAGACAAGTGTTACAAAAATCAGAGAATGTCATAAATTAGAGTGAAATAGCTTCAAACAAGCGAATTATCTCGAAACAACACCTGCTCGAATCCGACAAAAACTGTGCCCTGCCGACTCTATTTAGCGTTTGAGATGGTTTGAAACAATTGTTACCAAAATCAGAGAATGTCAAAAATTAGAGTGAGATTGCTTCAAATAAGCGAATTATCGCTAAACAACACCTGCTCGAATCCAACAATAACTGTGCCCTGCCGTCTCTACTGAGCCTCAGAGACGCTTTGAGACAAGTGTTACAAAAATCAGAGAATGTCATAAATTAGAGTGAAATTGCTTCAAATAAGCGAATTATCGCGAAACAACACCTGCTCGAATCCAACAATAACTGTGCCCTGGCGTCTCTACTGAGCCTCAGAGACGCTTTGAGACAAGTGTTACAAAAATCAGAGAATGTCATAAATTAGAGTGAAATTGCTTCAAACAAGCGAATTATCGCGAAACAACACATGCTCGAATCCGAAAAAAACTGTGCCCTGCCGACTCTATTTAGCGTTAGAGATGGTTTGAAACAAGTGTTACAAAAATCAGAGAATGTCAAAAATTAGAGTGAAATTGTTTCAAACAAGCGAATTATCGCGAAACAACACCTGCTCGAATCCAACAAAAACTGTGCACTGCCGTCTCTACTGAGCCTCAGAGACGCTTTGAGACAAGTGTTACAAAAATCAGAGAATGTCAAAAATTAGAGTGAAATTGCTTCAAACAAGCGAATTATCGGGAAACAACACCTGCTCGAATCCAACAATAACTGTGCCCTGCCGTCTCTACTGAGCCTCAGAGACGCTTTGAGACAAGTGTTACAAAAATCAGAGAATGTCATAAATTAGAGTAAAATTGCTTCAAACAAGCGAATTATCGCGAAACAACACCTGCTCGAATCCAACAATATCTGTGCCCTGCCGACTCTATTTAGCGTTAGAGATGGTTTGAAACAATTGTTACCAAAATCAGAGAATGTCAAAAATTAGAGTGGGAATGCTTCAAATAAGCGAATTATCACGAAACAACACCTGCTCGAATCCAACAAAAATTGTGCACTGCCGTCTCTACTGAGCCTCAGAGACGCTTTGAGACAAGTGTTACAAAAATCAGAGAATGTGAGAAATTAGAGTGAAATTGCGTCAAACAAGCGATTTAACGCGAAACAACACCTGCTCGAATCCGACAAAAACTGTGCCCTGCCGACTCTATTTAGCGTTAGAGATGGTTTGAAACAAGTGGTACAAAAATCAGTGAATGTCAAAAATTAGAGTGAAATTGCTTCAAACAAGCGAATTATCGCGAAACAACACCTGCTCGAATCTAACAATAACTGTGCCCTGCCGTCTCTACTGAGCCTCAGAGACGCTTTGAGACAAGTGTTACAAAAATCAGAGAATGTCATAAATTAGAGTGAAATGGCTTCAAACAAGCTAATTATCGCGAAACAACACCTGCTCGAATCCGACAAAAACTGTGCACTGCCGTCTCTACTGAGCCTCAGAGACGCTTTGAGACAAGTGTTACAAAAATCAGAGAATGTGAGAAATTAGAGTGAAATTGCTTCAAACAAGCGATTTAACGCGAAACAACACCTGCTCGAATCCGACAAAAACTGTGCCCTGCCGACTCTATTTAGCGTTAGAGATGGTTTGAAACAAGTGTTACAAAAATCAGTGAATGTCAAAAATTAGAGTGAAATTGCTTCAAACAAGCGAATTATCGCGAAACAACACATGCTCGAATCCAACAATAACTGTGCCCTGCCGACTCTATTTAGCGTTAGAGATGGTTTGAAACAATTGTTACCAAAATCAGAGAATGTCAAAAATTAGAGTGAGATTGCTTCAAATAAGCGAATTATCGCGAAACAACACCTGCTCGAATCCGACAAAAACTGTGCACTGCCGTCTCTACTGAGCCTCAGAGACGCTTTGAGACAAGTGTTACAAAAATCAGAGAATGTGAGAAATTAGAGTGAAATTGCTTCAAACAAGCGAATTATCGCGGAACAACACCTGCTCGAATCCATCAATAACTGTGCCCTGCCGTCTCTACTGAGGCTCAGAGACGCTTTGAGACAAGTGTTACAAAAATCAGAGAATGTCATAAATTAGAGTGAAGTTGCTTCAAACAAGCGAATTATCGCGAAACAACACCTGCTCGCATCCAACAATAACTGTGCCCTGCCGTCTCTACTGAGGCTCAGAGACGCTTTGAGACAAGTGTTACAAAAATCAGAGAATGTCATAAATTAGAGCAAAATTGCTTCAAACAAGCGAACTATCGCGAAACAACACATGCTCGAATCCAACAATAACTGTGCCCTGCCGACTCTATTTAGCGTTAGAGATGGTTTGAAACAATTGTTACCAAAATCAGAGAATGTCAAAAATTAGAGTGAGATTGCTTCAAATAAGCGAATTATCGCGAAACAACACCTGCTCGAATCCGACAAAAACTGTGCACTGCCGTCTCTACTGAGCCTCAGAGACGCTTTGAGACAAGTGTTACAAAAATCAGAGAATGTGAGAAATTAGAGTGAAATTGCTTCAAACAAGCGAATTATCGCGGAACAACACCTGCTCGAATCCATCAATAACTGTGCCCTGCCGTCTCTACTGAGGCTCAGAGACGCTTTGAGACAAGTGTTACAAAAATCAGAGAATGTCATAAATTAGAGCAAAATTGCTTCAAACAAGCGAACTATCGCGAAACAACACCTGCTCGAATCCAACAATATCTGTGCCCTGCCGTCTCTACTGAGCCTCAAAGACGCTTTGAGACAAGTGTTACAAAAATCAGAGAATGTGAGAAATTAGAGTGAAATTGCTTCAAACAAGCGATTTAACGCGAAACAACACCTGCTCGAATCCGACAAAAACTGTGCCCTGCCGACTCTATTTAGCGTTAGAGATGGTTTGAAACAAGTGTTACCAAAATCAGAGAATGTCAAAAATTAGAGTGGGATTGCTTCAAATAAGCGAATTATCGCGAAACAACACCTGCTCGAATCCAACAAAAACTGTGCACTGCCGTCTCTACTGAGCCTCAGAGACGCTTTGAGACAAGTGTTACAAAAATCAGAGAATGTCAAAAATTAGAGTGAAATTGCTTCAAACAAGCGAATTATCGGGAAACAACACCTGCTCGAATCCAACAATAACTGTGCCCTGCCGTCTCTACTGAGCCTCAGAGACGCTTTGAGACAAGTGTTACAAAAATCAGAGAATGTCATAAATTAGAGTAAAATTGCTTCAAACAAGCGAATTATCGCGAAACAACACCTGCTCGAATCCAACAATATCTGTGCCCTGCCGACTCTATTTAGTGTTAGAGATGGTTTGAAACAATTGTTACCAAAATCAGAGAATGTCAAAAATTAGAGTGGGAATGCTTCAAATAAGCGAATTATCACGAAACAACACCTGCTCGAATCCAACAAAAATTGTGCACTGCCGTCTCTACTGAGCCTCAGAGACGCTTTGAGACAAGTGTTACAAAAATCAGAGAATGTGAGAAATTAGAGTGAAATTGCGTCAAACAAGCGATTTAACGCGAAACAACACCTGCTCGAATCCGACAAAAACTGTGCCCTGCCGACTCTATTTAGCGTTAGAGATGGTTTGAAACAAGTGTTACAAAAATCAGTGAATGTCAAAAATTAGAGTGAAATTGCTTCAAACAAGCGAATTATCGCGAAACAACACCTGCTCGAATCTAACAATAACTGTGCCCTGCCGTCTCTACTGAGCCTCAGAGACGCTTTGAGACAAGTGTTACAAAAATCAGAGAATGTCATAAATTAGAGTGAAATGGCTTCAAACAAGCTAATTATCGCGAAACAACACCTGCTCGAATCCGACAAAAACTGTGCACTGCCGTCTCTACTGAGCCTCAGAGACGCTTTGAGACAAGTGTTACAAAAATCAGAGAATGTGAGAAATTAGAGTGAAATTGCTTCAAACAAGCGATTTAACGCGAAACAACACCTGCTCGAATCCGACAAAAACTGTGCCCTGCCGACTCTATTTAGCGTTAGAGATGGTTTGAAACAAGTGTTACAAAAATCAGTGAATGTCAAAAATTAGAGTGAAATTGCTTCAAACAAGCGAATTATCGCGAAACAACACATGCTCGAATCCAACAATAACTGTGCCCTGCCGACTCTATTTAGCGTTAGAGATGCTTTGAAACAATTGTTACCAAAATCAGAGAATGTCAAAAATTAGAGTGAGATTGCTTCAAATAAGCGAATTATCGCGAAACAACACCTGCTCGAATCCGACAAAAACTGTGCACTGCCGTCTCTACTGAGCCTCAGAGACGCTTTGAGACAAGTGTTACAAAAATCAGAGAATGTGAGAAATTAGAGTGAAATTGCTTCAAACAAGCGATTTAACGCGAAACAACACCTGCTCGAATCCGACAAAAACTGTGCCCTGCCGACTCTATTTAGCGTTAGAGATGGTTTGAAACAAGTGTTACAAAAATCAGTGAATGTCAAAAATTAGAGTGAAATTGCTTCAAACAAGCGAATTATCGCGAAACAACACATGCTCGAATCCAACAATAACTGTGCCCTGCCGACTCTATTTAGCGTTAGAGATGGTTTGAAACAATTGTTACCAAAATCAGAGAATGTCAAAAATTAGAGTGAGATTGCTTCAAATAAGCGAATTATCGCGAAACAACACCTGCTCGAATCCAACAAAAACTGTGCCCTGCCGTCTCTACTGAGCCTCAGAGACGCTTTGAGACAAGTGTTACAAAATTCAGAGAATGTCATAAATTAGAGTGAAATGGCTTCAAACAAGCGAATTATCGCGAAACAACACCTGCACGAATCCGACAAAAACCGTGCCCTGCCGACTCTATTTAGCGTTAGAGATGGTTTGAAACAATTGTTACCAAAATCAGAGAATGTCAAAAATAAGAGTGAGATTGCTTCAAATAAGCGAATTATCGCGAAACAACACCTGCTCGAATCCGACAAAAACTGTGCCCTGCCGACTCTATTTAGCGTTAGAGATGGTTTGAAACAAGTGTTACAAAAATCAGTGAATGTCAAAAATTAGAGTGAAATTGCTTCAAACAAGCGAATTATCGCGAAACAACACATGCTCGAATCCAACAATAACTGTGCCCTGCCGACTCTATTTAGCGTTAGAGATGGTTTGAAACAATTGTTACCAAAATCAGAGAATGTCAAAAATTAGAGTGAGATTGCTTCAAATAAGCGAATTATCGCGAAACAACACCTGCTCGAATCCGACAAAAACTGTGCACTGCCGTCTCTACTGAGCCTCAGAGACGCTTTGAGACAAGTGTTACAAAAATCAGAGAATGTGAGAAATTAGAGTGAAATTGCTTCAAACAAGCGAATTATCGCGGAACAACACCTGCTCGAATCCATCAATAACTGTGCCCTGCCGTCTCTACTGAGGCTCAGAGACGCTTTGAGACAAGTGTTACAAAAATCAGAGAATGTCATAAATTAGAGTGAAGTTGCTTCAAACAAGCGAATTATCGCGAAACAACACCTGCTCGCATCCAACAATAACTGTGCCCTGCCGTCTCTACTGAGGCTCAGAGACGCTTTGAGACAAGTGTTACAAAAATCAGAGAATGTCATAAATTAGAGCAAAATTGCTTCAAACAAGCGAACTATCGCGAAACAACACCTGCTCGAATCCAACAATATCTGTGCCCTGCCGTCTCTACTGAGCCTCAAAGACGCTTTGAGACAAGTGTTACAAAAATCAGAGAATGTGAGAAATTAGAGTGAAATTGCTTCAAACAAGCGATTTAACGCGAAACAACACCTGCTCGAATCCGACAAAAACTGTGCCCTGCCGACTCTATTTAGCGTTAGAGATGGTTTGAAACAAGTGTTACCAAAATCAGAGAATGTCAAAAATTAGAGTGGGATTGCTTCAAATAAGCGAATTATCGCGAAACAACACCTGCTCGAATCCAACAAAACTGTGCACTGCCGTCTCTACTGAGCCTCAGAGACGCTTTGAGACAAGTGTTACAAAAATCAGAGAATGTCAAAAATTAGAGTGAAATTGCTTCAAACAAGCGAATTATCGGGAAACAACACCTGCTCGAATCCAACAATAACTGTGCCCTGTCGTCTCTACTGAGCCTCAGAGACGCTTTGAGACAAGTGTTACAAAAATCAGAGAATGTCATAAATTAGAGTAAAATTGCTTCAAACAAGCGAATTATCGCGAAACAACACCTGCTCGAATCCAACAATATCTGTGCCCTGCCGACTCTATTTAGTGTTAGAGATGGTTTGAAACAATTGTTACCAAAATCAGAGAATGTCAAAAATTAGAGTGGGAATGCTTCAAATAAGCGAATTATCACGAAACAACACCTGCTCGAATCCAACAAAAATTGTGCACTGCCGTCTCTACTGAGCCTCAGAGACGCTTTGAGACAAGTGTTACAAAAATCAGAGAATGTGAGAAATTAGAGTGAAATTGCGTCAAACAAGCGATTTAACGCGAAACAACACCTGCTCGAATCCGACAAAAACTGTGCCCTGCCGACTCTATTTAGCGTTAGAGATGGTTTGAAACAAGTGTTACAAAAATCAGTGAATGTCAAAAATTAGAGTGAAATTGCTTCAAACAAGCGAATTATCGCGAAACAACACCTGCTCGAATCTAACAATAACTGTGCCCTGCCGTCTCTACTGAGCCTCAGAGACGCTTTGAGACAAGTGTTACAAAAATCAGAGAATGTCATAAATTAGAGTGAAATGGCTTCAAACAAGCTAATTATCGCGAAACAACACCTGCTCGAATCCGACAAAAACTGTGCACTGCCGTCTCTACTGAGCCTCAGAGACGCTTTGAGACAAGTGTTACAAAAATCAGAGAATGTGAGAAATTAGAGTGAAATTGCTTCAAACAAGCGATTTAACGCGAAACAACACCTGCTCGAATCCGACAAAAACTGTGCCCTGCCGACTCTATTTAGCGTTAGAGATGGTTTGAAACAAGTGTTACAAAAATCAGTGAATGTCAAAAATTAGAGTGAAATTGCTTCAAACAAGCGAATTATCGCGAAACAACACATGCTCGAATCCAACAATAACTGTGCCCTGCCGACTCTATTTAGCGTTAGAGATGCTTTGAAACAATTGTTACCAAAATCAGAGAATGTCAAAAATTAGAGTGAGATTGCTTCAAATAAGCGAATTATCGCGAAACAACACCTGCTCGAATCTGACAAAAACTGTGCACTGCCGTCTCTACGGAGCCTCAGAGACGCTTTGAGACAAGTGTTACAAAAATCAGAGAATGTGAGAAATTAGAGTGAAATTGCTTCAAACAAGCGATTTAACGCGAAACACCTGCTCGAATCCGACAAAAACTGTGCCCTGCCGACTCTATTTAGCGTTAGAGATGGTTTGAAACAAGTGTTACAAAAATCAGTGAATGTCAAAAATTAGAGTGAAATTGCTTCAAACAAGCGAATTATCGCGAAACAACACATGCTCGAATCCAACAATAACTGTGCCCTGCCGACTCTATTTAGCGTTAGAGATGGTTTGAAACAATTGTTACCAAAATCAGAGAATGTCAAAAATTAGAGTGAGATTGCTTCAAATAAGCGAATTATCGCGAAACAACACCTGCTCGAAACCAACAAAAACTGTGCCCTGCCGTCTCTACTGAGCCTCAGAGACGCTTTGAGACAAGTGTTACAAAATTCAGAGAATGTCATAAATTAGAGTGAAATGGCTTCAAACAAGCGACTTATCGCGAAACAACACCTGCACGAATCCGACAAAAACTGTGCCCTGCCGACTCTATTTAGCGTTAGAGATGGTTTGAAACAATTGTTACCAAAATCAGAGAATGTCAAAAATTAGAGTGAGATTGCTTCAAATAAGCGAATTATCGCGAAACAACACCTGCTCGAATCCAACAAAAACTGTGCCCTGCCGTCTCTACTGAGCCTCAGAGACGCTTCGAGACCAGTGTTACAAAAATCAGAGAATGTGAGAAATTAGAGTGAAATTGCTTCAAACAAGCGAATTATCGCGAAACAACACCTGCTCGAATCCGAAAAAAAACTGTGCCCTGCCGACTCTATTTAGCGTTAGAGATGGTTTGAAACAAGTGTTACAAAAATCAGAGAATGTCATAAATTAGAGTGAGATTGCTTCAAACAAGCTAATTATCGCGAAACAACACCTGCTCGGGTCCAACAAAAACTGTACCCTGCCGTCTCTACTGAGCCTCAGAGACGCTTTGAGACAAGTGTTACAAAAATCAGAGAATGTCATAAATTCGAGTGAAATTGCTTCAAACAAGCGAATTATCGCGAAACAACACCTGCTCGAATCCAACAATAACTGTGCCCTGCCGTCTCTACTGAGCCTCAGAGACGCTTTGAGACAAGTGTTACAAAAATCAGAGAATGTCATATATTAGAGTAAAATTGCTTCAAACAAGCGAATTATCGCGAAACAACACCTGCTCGAATCCGACAAAAACTGTGCCCTGCCGACTCTATTTAGTGTTAGAGATGGTTTGAAACAAGTGTTACAAAAATCAGAGAATGTCAAAAATTAGAGTGAAATTGCTTCAAACAAGCGAATTATCGCGAAACAACACCTGCTCGAATCCGACAAAAACTGTGCCCTGCCGACTCTATTTAGCGTTAGAGATGGTTTGAAACAAGTGTTACAAAAATCAGTGAATGTCAAAAATTAGAGTGAAATTGCTTCAAACAAGCGAATTATCGCGAAACAACACATGCTCGAATCCAACAATAACTGTGCCCTGCCGACTCTATTTAGCGTTAGAGATGGTTTGAAACAATTGTTACCAAAATCAGAGAATGTCAAAAATTAGAGTGAGATTGCTTCAAATAAGCCAATTATCGAGAAACAACACCTGCTCGAATCCAACAAAAACTGTGCCCTTCCGTCTCTACTGAACCTCAGAGACGCTTTGAGACAAGTGTTACAAAATTCAGAGAATGTCATAAATTAGAGTGAAATGGCTTCAAACAAGCGAATTATCGCGAAACAACACCTGCACGAATCCGACAAAAACTGTGCCCTGCAGACTCTATTTAGCGTTAGAGATGGTTTGAAACAATTGTTACCAAAATCAGAGAATGTCAAAAATTAGAGTGAGATTGCTTCAAATAAGCGAATTATCGCGAAACAACACCTGCTCGAATCCAACAAAAACTGTGCCCTGCCGTCTCTACTGAGCCTCAGAGACGCTCTGAGACAAGTGTTACAAAAATAAGAGAATGTCAAAAATTAGAGTGAAATTGCTTCAAACAAGCGAATTATCCTGAAACAACACCTGCTCGAATCCAACAATAACTGTGCCCTGCCGTCTCTACTGAGCCTCAGAGACGCTTTGAGACAAGTGTTACAAAAATCAGAGAATGTCATAAATTAGAGTGAAATGGCTTCAAACAAGCGAATTATTGCGAAACAACACCTGCTCGAATCCGACAAAAACTGTGCCCTGCCGACTCTATTTAGTGTTAGAGATGGTTTGAAACAAGTGATACAAAAATCAGAGAATGTCAAAAATTAGAGTGAAATTGCTTCAAACAAGCGAATTATCGCGAAACAACACCTGCTCGAATCCATCAATAACTGTGCCCGGCCGTGTCTACTGAGGCTCAGAGACGCTTTGAGACAAGTGTTACAAAAATCAGAGAATGTCATAAATTAGAGTGAAATTGCTTCAAACAAGCGAATTATCGCGAAACAAAACCTGCTCGAATCCAAAAATAACTGTGCCCTGCCGTCTCTACTGAGGCTCAGAGACGCTTTGAGACAAGTGTTACAAAAATCAGAGAATGTCATAAATTAGAGCAAAATTGCTTCAAACAAGCGAATTATCGCGAAACAACACCTGCTCGAATCCAACAATATCTGTGCCCTGCCGTCTCTACTGAGGCTCAGAGACGCTTTGAGACAAGTGTTACACAAATCAGAGAATGTCATAAATTAGAGTGATATGGCTACAAACAAGCGAATTATCGCGAAACAACACCTGCTCGAATCCAACAATATCTGTGCCCTGCCGTCTCTACTGAGCCTCAAAGACGCTTTGAGACAAGTGTTACAAAAATCAGAGAATGTGAGAAATTAGAGTGAAATTGCTTCAAACAAGCGATTTAACGCGAAACAACACCTGCTCGAATCCGACAAAAACTGTGCCCTGCCGACTCTATTTAGCGTTAGAGATGGTTTGAAACAAGTGTTACCAAAATCAGAGAATGTCAAAAATTAGAGTGGGATTGCTTCAAATAAGCGAATTATCGCGAAACAACACCTGCTCGAATCCAACAAAACTGTGCACTGCCGTCTCTACTGAGCCTCAGAGACGCTTTGAGACAAGTGTTACAAAAATCAGAGAATGTCAAAAATTAGAGTGAAATTGCTTCAAACAAGCGAATTATCGGGAAACAACACCTGCTCGAATCCAACAATAACTGTGCCCTGTCGTCTCTACTGAGCCTCAGAGACGCTTTGAGACAAGTGTTACAAAAATCAGAGAATGTCATAAATTAGAGTAAAATTGCTTCAAACAAGCGAATTATCGCGAAACAACACCTGCTCGAATCCAACAATATCTGTGCCCTGCCGACTCTATTTAGTGTTAGAGATGGTTTGAAACAATTGTTACCAAAATCAGAGAATGTCAAAAATTAGAGTGGGAATGCTTCAAATAAGCGAATTATCACGAAACAACACCTGCTCGAATCCAACAAAAATTGTGCACTGCCGTCTCTACTGAGCCTCAGAGACGCTTTGAGACAAGTGTTACAAAAATCAGAGAATGTGAGAAATTAGAGTGAAATTGCGTCAAACAAGCGATTTAACGCGAAACAACACCTGCTCGAATCCGACAAAAACTGTGCCCTGCCGACTCTATTTAGCGTTAGAGATGGTTTGAAACAAGTGTTACAAAAATCAGTGAATGTCAAAAATTAGAGTGAAATTGCTTCAAACAAGCGAATTATCGCGAAACAACACCTGCTCGAATCTAACAATAACTGTGCCCTGCCGTCTCTACTGAGCCTCAGAGACGCTTTGAGACAAGTGTTACAAAAATCAGAGAATGTCATAAATTAGAGTGAAATGGCTTCAAACAAGCTAATTATCGCGAAACAACACCTGCTCGAATCCGACAAAAACTGTGCACTGCCGTCTCTACTGAGCCTCAGAGACGCTTTGAGACAAGTGTTACAAAAATCAGAGAATGTGAGAAATTAGAGTGAAATTGCTTCAAACAAGCGATTTAACGCGAAACAACACCTGCTCGAATCCGACAAAAACTGTGCCCTGCCGACTCTATTTAGCGTTAGAGATGGTTTGAAACAAGTGTTACAAAAATCAGTGAATGTCAAAAATTAGAGTGAAATTGCTTCAAACAAGCGAATTATCGCGAAACAACACATGCTCGAATCCAACAATAACTGTGCCCTGCCGACTCTATTTAGCGTTAGAGATGCTTTGAAACAATTGTTACCAAAATCAGAGAATGTCAAAAATTAGAGTGAGATTGCTTCAAATAAGCGAATTATCGCGAAACAACACCTGCTCGAATCCGACAAAAACTGTGCACTGCCGTCTCTACTGAGCCTCAGAGACGCTTTGAGACAAGTGTTACAAAAATCAGAGAATGTGAGAAATTAGAGTGAAATTGCTTCAAACAAGCGATTTAACGCGAAACAACACCTGCTCGAATCCGACAAAAACTGTGCCCTGCCGACTCTATTTAGCGTTAGAGATGGTTTGAAACAAGTGTTACAGAAATCAGTGAATGTCAAAAATTAGAGTGAAATTGCTTCAAACAAGCGAATTATCGCGAAACAACACATGCTCGAATCCAACAATAACTGTGCCCTGCCGACTCTATTTAGCGTTAGAGATGGTTTGAAACAATTGTTACCAAAATCAGAGAATGTCAAAAATTAGAGTGAGATTGCTTCAAATAAGCGAATTATCGCGAAACAACACCTGCTCGAATCCAACAAAAACTGTGCCCTGCCGTCTCTACTGAGCCTCAGAGACGCTTTGAGACAAGTGTTACAAAATTCAGAGAATGTCATAAATTAGAGTGAAATGGCTTCAAACAAGCGAATTATCGCGAAACAACACCTGCACGAATCCGACAAAAACTGTGCCCTGCCGACTCTATTTAGCGTTAGAGATGGTTTGAAACAATTGTTACCAAAATCAGAGAATGTCAAAAATTAGAGTGAGATTGCTTCAAATAAGCGAATTATCGCGAAACAACACCTGCTCGAATCCAACAAAAACTGTGCCCTGCCATCTCTACTGAGCCTCAGAGACGCTTTGAGACCAGTGTTACAAAAATCAGAGAATGTGAGAAATTAGAGTGAAATTGCTTCAAACAAGCGAATTATCGCGAAACAACACCTGCTCGAATCCAACAAAAACTGTACCCTGCCGTCTCTACTGAGCCTCAGAGACGCTTTGAGACAAGTGTTACAAAAAACAGAGAATGTCATAAATTAGAGTGAAATTGCTTCAAACAAGCGAATTATCGCGAAACAACACATGCTCGAATCCGAAAAAAACTGTGCCCTGCCGACTCTATTTAGCGTTAGAGATGGTTTGAAACAAGTGTTACAAAAATCAGAGAATGTCAAAAATTAGAGTGAAATTGCTTCAAACAAGCGAATTATCGGGAAACAACACCTGCTCGAATCCAACAATAACTGTGCCCTGCCGTCTCTACTGAGCCTCAGAGACGCTTTGAGACAAGTGTTACAAAAATCAGAGAATGTCATAAATTAGAGTGAAATTGCTTCAAACAAGCGAATTATCGCGAAACAACACCTGCTCGAATCCAACAATAACTGTGCCCTGCCGTCTCTACTGAGGCTAAGAGACGCTTTGAGACAAGTGTTACAAAAATCAGAGAATGTCATAAATTAGAGTAAAATTGCTTCAAACAAGCGAATTATCGCGAAACAACATCTGCTCGAATCAAACAATATCTGTGCCCTGCCGTCTCTACTGAGCCTCAGAGACGCTTTGAGACAAGTGTTACACAAATCAGAGAATGTCATAAATTAGAGTGATATGGCTACAAACAAGCGAATTATCGCGAAACAACACCTGCTAAAATCCGACAAAAACTGTGCCCTGCCGACTCTATTTAGCGTTAGAGATGGTTTCAAACAATTGTTACCAAAATCAGAGAATGTCAAAAATTAGAGTGAAATTGCTTCAAACAAGCGAATTATCCTGAAACAACACCTGCTCGAATCCAACAATAACTGTGCCCTGCCGTCTCTACTGAGCCTCAGAGACGCTTTGAGACAAGTGTTACAAAAATCAGAGAATGTCATAAATTAGAGTGAAATGGCTTCAAACAAGCGAATTATCGCGAAACAACACCTGCTCGAATCCGACAAAAACTGTGCCCTGCCGACTCTATTTAGTGTTAGAGATGGTTTGAAACAAGTGATACAAAAATCAGAGAATGTCAAAAATTAGAGTGAAATTGCTTCAAACAAGCGAATTATCGCGAAACAACACCTGCTCGAATCCATCAATAACTGTGCCCTGCCGTGTCTACTGAGGCTCAGAGACGCTTTGAGACAAGTGTTACAAAAATCAGAGAATGTCATAAATTAGAGTGAAATTGCTTCAAACAAGCGAATTATCGCGAAACAAAACCTGCTCGAATCCAAAAATAACTGTGCCCTGCCGTCTCTACTGAGGCTCAGAGACGCTTTGAGACAAGTGTTACAAAAATCAGAGAATGTCATAAATTAGAGCAAAATTGCTTCAAACAAGCGAATTATCGCGAAACAACACCTGCTCGAATCCAACAATATCTGTGCCCTGCCGTCTCTACTGAGCCTCAGAGACGCTTTGAGACAAGTGTTACACAAATCAGAGAATGTCATAAATTAGAGTGATATGGCTACAAACAAGCGAATTATCGCGAAACAACACCTGCTCGAATCCGACAAAAACTGTGCCCTGCCGACTCTATTTAGCATTAGAGATGGTTTGAAACAATTGTTACCAAAATCAGAGAATGTCAAAAATTAGAGTGGGATTGCTTCAAATAAGCGAATTATCGCGAAACAACACCTGCTCGAATCCAACAAAAATTGTGCACTGCCGTCTCTACTGAGCCTCAGAGACGCTTTGAGACAAGTGTTACAAAAATCAGAGAATGTGAGAAATTAGAGTGAAATTGCTTCAAACAAGCGATTTAACGCGAAACAACACCTGCTCGAATCCGACAAAAACTGTGCCCTGCCGACCCTATTTAGCGTTAGAGATGGTTTGAAACAAGTGTTAATAAAATCAGTGAATGTCAAAAATTAGAGTGAAATTGCTTCAAACAAGCGAATTATCGCGAAACAACACCTGCTCGAATCCAACAATAACTGTGCCCTGCCGTCTCTACTGAGCCTCAGAGACGCTTTGAGACAAGTGTTACAAAAATCAGAGAATGTCATAAATTAGAGTGAAATGGCTTCAAACAAGCTAATTATCGCGAAACAACACCTGCTCGAATCCGACAAAAACTGTGCCCTGCCGACTCTATTTAGCGTTAGAGATGGTTTGAAACAATTGTTACCAAAATCAGAGAATGTCAAAAACTAGAGTGAGATTGTTTCAAACAAGCGAATTATTGCGAAACAACACCTGCTCGAATCCAACAATAACTGTGCCCTACCTTCTCTACTGAGGCTCAGAGACGCTTTGAGACAAGTGTTACAAAAATCAGAGAATGTCATAAATTAGAGTGAAATGGCTTCAAACAAGCGAATTATGTCGAAACAACACCTGCTCGAATCCGAGAAAAACTGTGCCCTGCCGACTCTATTTAGCATTAGAGATGGTTTGAAACAATTGTTACCAAAATCAGAGAATGTCAAAAATTAGAGTGAGATTGCTTCAAATAAGCGAATTATCGCGAAACAACACCTGCTCGAATCAAACAAAAACTGTGCCCTGCCGTCTCTACTGAGCCTCAGAGACGCTTTGAGACCAGTGTTACAAAAATCAGAGAATGTGAGAAATTAGAGTGAAATTGCTTCAAACAAGCGAATTATCGCGAAACAACACCTGCTCGAGTCCAACAAAAACTGTACCCTGCCGTCTCTACTGAGCCTCAGAGACGCTTTGAGACAAGTGTTACAAAAATCAGAGAATGTCATAAATTCGAGTAAAATTGCTTCAAACAAGCGAATTATCGCGAAACAACACCTGCTCGAATCCAACAATAACTGTGCCCTGCCGTCTCTACTGAGCCTCAGAGACGCTTTGAGACAAGTGTTACACAAATCAGAGAATGGCATAAATTAGAGTGAAATGGCTTCAAACAAGCGAATTATCGCGAAACAACACCTGCTCGAATCCGACAAAAACTGTGCCCTGCCGACTCTATTTAGTGTTAGAGATGGTTTGAAACAAGTGTTACAAAAATCAGAGAATGTCAAAAATTAGAGTGAAATTGCTTCAAACAAGCGAATTATCGCGAAACAACACCTGCTCGAATCCAACAATAACTGTGCCCTGCCGTATCTACTGAGGCTCAGAGACGCTTTGAGACAAGTATTAAAAAAATCAGAGAATGTCATAAATTAGAGTGAAATTGCTTCAAACAAGCGAATTATCGCGAAACAACACCTGCTCGAATCCAACAATAACTGTGCCCTGCCGTCTCTACTGAGGCTAAGAGACGCTTTGAGACAAGTGTTACAAAAATCAGAGAATGTCATAAATTAGAGTGAAATTGCTTCAAACAAGCGAATTATCGCGAAACAACACCTGCTCGAATCCAACAAAAACTGTGCACTGCCGTCTCTACTGAGCCTCAGAGACGCTTTGAGACAAGTGTTACAAAAATCAGAGAATGTGAGAAATTAGAGTGAAATTGCTTCAAACAAGCGATTTAACGCGAAACAACACCTGCTCGAATCCGACAAAAACTGTGCCCTGCCGACTCTATTTAGCGTTAGAGATGGTTTGAAATAAGTGTTACAAAAATCAGTGAATGTCAAAAATTAGAGTGAAATTGCTTCAAACAAGCGAATTATCGCGAAACAACACCTGCTCGAATCCAACAATAACTGTGCCCTGCCGACTCTATTTAGCGTTAGAGATGGTTTGAAACAATTGTTACCAAAATCAGAGAATGTCAAAAATTAGAGTGAGATTGCTTCAAATAAGCGAATTATCGCGAAACAACACCTGCTCGAATCCAACAAAAACTGTGCCCTGCCGTCTCTACTGAGCCTCAGAGACGCTTTGAGACAAGTGTTACAAAATTCAGAGAATGTCATAAATTAGAGTGAAATGGCTTCAAACAAGCGAATTATCGCGAAACAACACCTGCACGAATCCGACAAAAACTGTGCCCTGCCGACTCTATTTAGCGTTAGAGATGGTTTGAAACAATTGTTACAAAAATCAGAGAATGTCATAAATTAGAGTGAAATTGCTTCAAACAAGCGAATTATCGCGAAACAACACCTGCTCGAATCCAACAATAACTGTGCCCTGCCGTCTCTACTGAGGCTAAGAGACGCTTTGAGACAAGTGTTACAAAAATCAGAGAATGTCATAAATTAGAGTAAAATTGCTTCAAACAAGCGAATTATCGCGAAACAACATCTGCTCGAATCAAACAATATCTGTGCCCTGCCGTCTCTACTGAGCCTCAGAGACGCTTTGAGACAAGTGTTACACAAATCAGAGAATGTCATAAATTAGAGTGATATGGCTACAAACAAGCGAATTATCGCGAAACAACACCTGCTCGAATCCGACAAAAACTGTGCCCTGCCGACTCTATTTAGCGTTAGAGATGGTTTGAAACAATTGTTACCAAAATCAGAGAATGTCAAAAATTAGAGTGAGATTGCTTCAAATAAGCGAATTATCGCGAAACAACACCTGCTCGAATCCAACAAAAACTGTGCCCTGCCGTCTCTACTGAGCCTCAGAGACGCTCTGAGACAAGTGTTACAAAAATCAGAGAATGTCAAAAATTAGAGTGAAATTGCTTCAAACAAGCGAATTATCCTGAAACAACACCTGCTCGAATCCAACAATAACTGTGCCCTGCCGTCTCTACTGAGCCTCAGAGACGCTTTGAGACAAGTGTTACAAAAATCAGAGAATGTCATAAATTAGAGTGAAATGGATTCAAACAAGCGAATTATCGCGAAACAACACCTGCTCGAATCCGACAAAAACTGTGCCCTGCCGACTCTATTTAGCGTTAGAGATGGTTTGAAACAATTGTTACCAAAATCAGAGAATGTCAAAAATTAGAGTGAGATTGCTTCAAACAAGCGAATTATTGCGAAACAACACCTGCTCGAATCCAACAATAACTGTGGCCTACCGTCTCTACTGAGGCTCAGAGACGCTTTGAGACAAGTGTTACAAAAATCAGAGAATGTCATAAATTAGAGTGAAATGGCTTCAAACAAGCGAATTATCTCGAAACAACACCTGCTCGAATCCGACAAAAACTGTGCCCTGCCGACTCTATTTAGCGTTAGAGATGGTTTGAAACAATTGTTACCAAAATCAGAGAATGTCAAAAATTAGAGTGAGATTGCTTCAAATAAGCGAATTATCGCGAAACAACACCTGCTCGAATCCAACAAAAACTGTGCCCTGCCGTCTCTACTGAGCCTCAGAGACGCTTTGAGACCAGTGTTACAAAAATCAGAGAATGTGAGAAATTAGAGTGAAATTGCTTCAAACAAGCGAATTATCGCGAAACAACACCTGCTCGAATCCAACAAAAACTGTACCCTGCCGTCTCTACTGAGCCTCAGAGACGCTTTCAGAGAAGTGTTAAAAAATCAGAGAATGTCATAAATTAGAGTGAAATTGCTTCAAACAAGCGAATTATCGCGAAACAACACATGCTCGAATCCGAAAAAAACTGTGCCCTGCCGACTCTATTTAGCGTTAGAGATGGTTTGAAACAAGTGTTACAAATATCAGAGAATGTCAAAAATTAGAGTGAAATTGCTTCAAACAAGCGAATTATCGCGAAACAACACCTGCTCGAATCCGACAAAAACTGTGCCCTGCCGACTCTATTTAGCGTTAGAGATGGTTTGAAACAAGTGTTACAAAAATCAGAGAATGTCAAAAATTAGAGTGAAATTGCTTCAAACAAGCGAATTATTGCGAAACAACACCTGCTCGAATCCAACAATAACTGTGCCCTACCGTCTCTACTGAGGCTCAGAGACGCTTTGAGACAAGTGTTACAAAAATCAGAGAATGTCATAAATTAGAGTGAAATTGCTTCAAATAAGCGAATTATCGCGAAACAACACCTGCTCGAATCCAACAATAACTGTGCCCTGCCGTCTCTACTGAGCCTCAGAGACGCTTTGAGACAAGTGTTACAAAAATCAGAGAATGTCATAAATTAGAGTGAAATTGCTTCAAACAAGCGAATTATCGCGAAACAACACATGCTCGAATCCGAAAAAAACTGTGCCCTGCCGACTCTATTTAGCGTTAGAGATGGTTTGAAACAAGTGTTACAAAAATCAGAGAATGTCAAAAATTAGAGTGAAATTGCTTCAAACAAGCGAATTATCGCGAAACAACACCTGCTCGAATCCAACAATAACTGTGCCCTACCGTCTCTACTGAGGCTCAGAGACGCTTTGAGACAAGTGTTGCAAAAATCAGAGAATGTCATAAATTAGAGTGAAATTGCTTCAAATAAGCGAATTATCGCGAAACAACACCTGCTCGAATCCAACAATAACTGTGCCCTGCCGTCTCTACTGAGCCTCAGAGACGCTTTGAGACAAGTGTTACAAAAATCAGAGAATGTCATAAATTAGAGTGAAATTGCTTCAAACAAGCGAATTATCGCGAAACAACACCTGCTCGAATCCGAGAAAAACTGTGCCCTGCCGACTCTATTTAGCATTAGAGATGGTTTGAAACAATTGTTACCAAAATCAGAGAATGTCAAAAATTAGAGTGAGATTGCTTCAAATAAGCGAATTATCGCGAAACAACACCTGCTCGAATCCGACAAAAACTGTGCCCTGCCGACTCTATTTAGTGTTAGAGATGGTTTGAAACAAGTGTTACAAAAATCAGAGAATGTCAAAAATTAGAGTGAAATTGCTTCAAACAAGCGAATTATCGCGAAACAACACCTGCTCGAATCCAACAATAACTGTGCCCTGCCGTATCTACTGAGGCTCAGAGACGCTTTGAGACAAGTATTAAAAAAATCAGAGAATGTCATAAATTAGAGTGAAATTGCTTCAAACAAGCGAATTATCGCGAAACAACACCTGCTCGAATCCAACAATAACTGTGCCCTGCCGTCTCTACTGAGGCTAAGAGACGCTTTGAGACAAGTGTTACAAAAATCAGAGAATGTCATAAATTAGAGTGAAATTGCTTCAAACAAGCGAATTATCGCGAAACAACACCTGCTCGAATCCAACAAAAACTGTGCACTGCCGTCTCTACTGAGCCTCAGAGACGCTTTGAGACAAGTGTTACAAAAATCAGAGAATGTGAGAAATTAGAGTGAAATTGCTTCAAACAAGCGATTTAACGCGAAACAACACCTGCTCGAATCCGACAAAAACTGTGCCCTGCCGACTCTATTTAGCGTTAGAGATGGTTTGAAACAAGTGTTACAAAAATCAGTGAATGTCAAAAATTAGAGTGAAATTGCTTCAAACAAGCGAATTATCGCGAAACAACACCTGCTCGAATCCAACAATAACTGTGCCCTGCCGACTCTATTTAGCGTTAGAGATGGTTTGAAACAATTGTTACCAAAATCAGAGAATGTCAAAAATTAGAGTGAGATTGCTTCAAATAAGCGAATTATCGCGAAACAACACCTGCTCGAATCCAACAAAAACTGTGCCCTGCCGTCTCTACTGAGCCTCAGAGACGCTTTGAGACAAGTGTTACAAAATTCAGAGAATGTCATAAATTAGAGTGAAATGGCTTCAAACAAGCGAATTATCGCGAAACAACACCTGCACGAATCCGACAAAAACTGTGCCCTGCCGACTCTATTTAGCGTTAGAGATGGTTTGAAACAATTGTTACAAAATCAGAGAATGTCATAAATTAGAGTGAAATTGCTTCAAACAAGCGAATTATCGCGAAACAACACCTGCTCGAATCCAACAATAACTGTGCCCTGCCGTCTCTACTGAGGCTAAGAGACGCTTTGAGACAAGTGTTACAAAAATCAGAGAATGTCATAAATTAGAGTAAAATTGCTTCAAACAAG
This sequence comes from Tenodera sinensis, assembly GCA_030765045.1. NCBI lineage: Eukaryota > Metazoa > Arthropoda > Insecta > Mantodea > Mantidae > Tenodera > Tenodera sinensis. The sequence goes on along the minus strand of CM060970.1, from coordinate 107,590,935 downwards.
CGAATTATCGCGAAACAACATCTGCTCGAATCAAACAATATCTGTGCCCTGCCGTCTCTACTGAGCCTCAGAGACGCTTTGAGACAAGTGTTACACAAATCAGAGAATGTCATAAATTAGAGTGATATGGCTACAAACAAGCGAATTATCGCGAAACAACACCTGCTCGAATCCGACAAAAACTGTGCCCTGCCGACTCTATTTAGCGTTAGAGATGGTTTGAAACAATTGTTACCAAAATCAGAGAATGTCAAAAATTAGAGTGAGATTGCTTCAAATAAGCGAATTATCGCGAAACAACACCTGCTCGAATCCAACAAAAACTGTGCCCTGCCGTCTCTACTGAGCCTCAGAGACGCTCTGAGACAAGTGTTACAAAAATCAGAGAATGTCAAAAATTAGAGTGAAATTGCTTCAAACAAGCGAATTATCCTGAAACAACACCTGCTCGAATCCAACAATAACTGTGCCCTGCCGTCTCTACTGAGCCTCAGAGACGCTTTGAGACAAGTGTTACAAAAATCAGAGAATGTCATAAATTAGAGTGAAATGGATTCAAACAAGCGAATTATCGCGAAACAACACCTGCTCGAATCCGACAAAAACTGTGCCCTGCCGACTCTATTTAGCGTTAGAGATGGTTTGAAACAATTGTTACCAAAATCAGAGAATGTCAAAAATTAGAGTGAGATTGCTTCAAACAAGCGAATTATTGCGAAACAACACCTGCTCGAATCCAACAATAACTGTGGCCTACCGTCTCTACTGAGGCTCAGAGACGCTTTGAGACAAGTGTTACAAAAATCAGAGAATGTCATAAATTAGAGTGAAATGGCTTCAAACAAGCGAATTATCTCGAAACAACACCTGCTCGAATCCGACAAAAACTGTGCCCTGCCGACTCTATTTAGCGTTAGAGATGCTTTGAAACAATTGTTACCAAAATCAGAGAATGTCAAAAATTAGAGTGAGATTGCTTCAAATAAGCGAATTATCGCGAAACAACACCTGCTCGAATCCAACAAAAACTGTGCCCTGCCGTCTCTACTGAGCCTCAGAGACGCTTTGAGACCAGTGTTACAAAAATCAGAGAATGTGAGAAATTAGAGTGAAATTGCTTCAAACAAGCGAATTATCGCGAAACAACACCTGCTCGAATCCAACAAAAACTGTACCCTGCCGTCTCTACTGAGCCTCAGAGACGCTTTCAGAGAAGTGTTAAAAAATCAGAGAATGTCATAAATTAGAGTGAAATTGCTTCAAACAAGCGAATTATCGCGAAACAACACATGCTCGAATCCGAAAAAAACTGTGCCCTGCCGACTCTATTTAGCGTTAGAGATGGTTTGAAACAAGTGTTACAAATATCAGAGAATGTCAAAAATTAGAGTGAAATTGCTTCAAACAAGCGAATTATCGCGAAACAACACCTGCTCGAATCCGACAAAAACTGTGCCCTGCCGACTCTATTTAGCGTTAGAGATGGTTTGAAACAAGTGTTACAAAAATCAGAGAATGTCAAAAATTAGAGTGAAATTGCTTCAAACAAGCGAATTATTGCGAAACAACACCTGCTCGAATCCAACAATAACTGTGCCCTACCGTCTCTACTGAGGCTCAGAGACGCTTTGAGACAAGTGTTACAAAAATCAGAGAAGGTCATAAATTAGAGTGAAATTGCTTCAAATAAGCGAATTATCGCGAAACAACACCTGCTCGAATCCAACAATAACTGTGCCCTGCCGTCTCTACTGAGCCTCAGAGACGCTTTGAGACAAGTGTTACAAAAATCAGAGAATGTCATAAATTAGAGTGAAATTGCTTCAAACAAGCGAATTATCGCGAAACAACACATGCTCGAATCCGAAAAAAACTGTGCCCTGCCGACTCTATTTAGCGTTAGAGATGGTTTGAAACAAGTGTTACAAAAATCAGAGAATGTCAAAAATTAGAGTGAAATTGCTTCAAACAAGCGAATTATCGCGAAACAACACCTGCTCGAATCCAACAATAACTGTGCCCTACCGTCTCTACTGAGGCTCAGAGACGCTTTGAGACAAGTGTTGCAAAAATCAGAGAATGTCATAAATTAGAGTGAAATTGCTTCAAATAAGCGAATTATCGCGAAACAACACCTGCTCGAATCCAACAATAACTGTGCCCTGCCGTCTCTACTGAGCCTCAGAGACGCTTTGAGACAAGTGTTACAAAAATCAGAGAATGTCATAAATTAGAGTGAAATTGCTTCAAACAAGCGAATTATCGCGAAACAACACATGCTCGAATCCGAAAAAAACTGTGCCCTGCCGACTCTATTTAGCGTTAGAGATGGTTTGAAACAATTGTTACCAAAATCAGAGAATGTCAAAAATTAGAGTGAGATTGCTTCAAACAAGCGAAGTATTGCGAAACAACACCTGCTCGAATCCAACAATAACTGTGGCCTACCGTCTCTACTGAGGCTCAGAGACGCTTTGAGACAAGTGTTACAAAAATCAGAGAATGTCATAAATTAGAGTGAAATGGCTTCAAACAAGCGAATTATCTCGAAACAACACCTGCTCGAATCCGACAAAAACTGTGCCCTGCCGACTCTATTTAGCGTTAGAGATGGTTTGAAACAATTGTTACCAAAATCAGAGAATGTCAAAAATTAGAGTGAGATTGCTTCAAATAAGCGAATTATCGCGAAACAACACCTGCTCGAATCCAACAAAAACTGTGCCCTGCCGTCTCTACTGAGCCTCAGAGACGCTTTGAGACCAGTGTTACAAAAATCAGAGAATGTGAGAAATTAGAGTGAAATTGCTTCAAACAAGCGAATTATCGCGAAACAACACCTGCTCGAATCCAACAAAAACTGTACCCTGCCGTCTCTACTGAGCCTCAGAGACGCTTTCAGACAAGTGTTACAAAAATCAGAGAATGTCATAAATTAGAGTGAAATTGCTTCAAACAAGCGAATTATCGCGAAACAACACATGCTCGAATCCGAAAAAAACTGTGCCCTGCCGACTCTATTTAGCGTTAGAGATGGTTTGAAACAAGTGTTACAAATATCAGAGAATGTCGAAAATTAGAGTGAAATTGCTTCAAACAAGCGAATTATCGCGAAACAACACCTGCTCGAATCCGACAAAAACTGTGCCCTGCCGACTCTATTTAGCGTTAGAGATGGTTTGAAACAAGTGTTACAAAAATCAGAGAATGTCAAAAATTAGAGTGAAATTGCTTCAAACAAGCGAATTATTGCGAAACAACACCTGCTCGAATCCAACAATAACTGTGCCCTACCGTCTCTACTGAGGCTCAGAGACGCTTTGAGACAAGTGTTACAAAAATCAGAGAATGTCATAAATTAGAGTGAAATTGCTTCAAACAAGCGAATTATCGCGAAACAACACATGCTCGAATCCGAAAAAAACTGTGCCCTGCCGACTCTATTTAGCGTTAGAGATGGTTTGAAACAAGTGTTACAAAAATCAGAGAATATCAAAAATTAGAGTGAAATTGCTTCAAACAAGCGAATTATCGCGAAACAACACCTGCTCGAATCCAACAATAACTGTGCCCTACCGTCTCTACTGAGGCTCAGAGACGCTTTGAGACAAGTGTTGCAAAAATCAGAGAATGTCATAAATTAGAGTGAAATTGCTTCAAATAAGCGAATTATCGCGAAACAACACCTGCTCGAATCCAACAATAACTGTGCCCTCCCGTCTCTACTGAGCCTCAGAGACGCTTTGAGACAAGTGTTACAAAAATCAGAGAATGTCATAAATTAGAGTGAAATTGCTTCAAACAAGCGAGTTATCGCGAAACAACACATGCTCGAATCCGAAAAAAACTGTGCCCTGCCGACTCTATTTAGCGTTAGAGATGGTTTGAAACAAGTGTTACAAAAATCAGAGAATGTCAAAAATTAGAGTGAAATTGCTTCAAACAAGCGAATTATCGCGAAACAACACCTGCTCGAATCCAACAATAACTGTGCCCTGCCGTCTCTACTGAGCCTCAGAGACGCTTTGAGACAAGTGTTACACAAATCAAAGAATGTCATAGAGTAGAGTGAAATGGCTTCAAACAAGCGAATTATCGCGAAACAACACCTGCTCGAATCCGACAAAAACTATGCCCTGCCGACTCTATTTAGTGTTAGAGATGGTTTGAAACAAGTGTTACAAAAATCAGAGAATGTCAAAAATTAGAGTGAAATTGCTTCAAACAAGCGAATTATCGCGGAACAACACCTGCTCGAATCCATCAATAACTGTGCCCTGCCGTCTCTACTGAGGCTCAGAGACGCTTTGAGACAAGTGTTACAAAAATCAGAGAATGTCATAAATTAGAGTGAAGTTGCTTCAAACAAGCGAATTATCGCGAAACAACACCTGCTCGCATCCAACAATAACTGTGCCCTGCCGTCTCTACTGAGGCTCAGAGACGCTTTGAGACAAGTGTTACAAAAATCAGAGAATTTCATAAATTAGAGCAAAATTGCTTCAAACAAGCGAACTATCGCGAAACAACACCTGCTCGAATCCAACAATATCTGTGCCCTGTCGTCTCTACTGAGCCTCAGAGACGCTTTGAGACAAGTGTTACACAAATCAGAGAATGTCATAAATTAGAGTGATATGGCTACAAACAAGCGAATTATCGCGAAACAACACCTGCTCGAATCCGAGAAAAACTGTGCCCTGCCGACTCTATTTAGCGTTAGAGATGGTTTGAAACAATTGTTACCAAAATCAGAGAATGTCAAAAATTAGAGTGGGATTGCTTCAAATAAGCGAATTATCGCGAAACAACACCTGCTCGAATCACACAAAAACTGTGCACTGCCGTCTCTACTGAGCCTCAGAGACGCTTTGAGACAAGTGTTACAAAAATCAGAGAATGTGAGAAATTAGAGTGAAATTGCTTCAAACAAGCGATTTAACGCGAAACAACACCTGCTCGAATCCGACAAAAACTGTGCCCTGCCGACTCTATTTAGCGTTAGAGATGGTTTGAAACAAGTGTTACCAAAATCAGAGAATGTCAATAATTAGAGTGGGATTGCTTCAAATAAGCGAATTATCGCGAAACAACACCTGCTCGAATCCAACAAAAACTGTGCACTGCCGTCTCTACTAAGCCTCAGAGACGCTTTGAGACAAGTGTTACAAAAAACAGAGAATGTCATAAATTAGAGTGAAATTGCTTCAAACAAGCGAATTATCGCGAAACAACACATGCTCGAATCCGAAAAAAACTGTGCCCTGCCGACTCTATTTAGCGTTAGAGATGGTTTGAAACAAGTGTTACAAAAATCAGAGAATGTCAAAAATTAGAGTGAAATTGCTTCAAACAAGCGAATTATCGGGAAACAACACCTGCTCGAATCCAACAATAACTGTGACCTGCCGTCTCTACTGAGCCTCAGAGACGCTTTGAGACAAGTGTTACAAAAATCAGAGAATGTCATAAATTAGAGTGAAATTGCTTCAAACAAGCGAATTATCGCGAAACAACACCTGCTCGAATCCAACAATAACTGTGCCCTGCCGTCTCTACTGAGGCTAAGAGACGCTTTGAGACAAGTGTTACAGAAATCAGAGAATGTCATAAATTAGAGTAAAATTGCTTCAAACAAGCGAATTATCGCGAAACAACACCTGCTCGAATCCAACAATATCTGTGCCCTGTCGTCTCTACTGAGCCTCAGAGACGCTTTGAGACAAGTGTTACACAAATCAGAGAATGTCATAAATTAGAGTGATATGGCTACAAACAAGCGAATTATCGCGAAACAACACCTGCTCGAATCCGAGAAAAACTGTGCCCTGCCGACTCTATTTAGCGTTAGAGATGGTTTGAAACAATTGTTACCAAAATCAGAGAATGTCAAAAATGAGAGTGGGATTGCTTCAAATAAGCGAATTATCGCGAAACAACACCTGCTCGAATCACACAAAAACTGTGCACTGCCGTCTCTACTGAGCCTCAGAGACGCTTTGAGACAAGTGTTACAAAAATCAGAGAATGTGAGAAATTAGAGTGAAATTGCTTCAAACAAGCGATTTAACGCGAAACAACACCTGCTCGAATCCGACAAAAACTGTGCCCTGCCGACTCTATTTAGCGTTAGAGATGGTTTGAAACAAGTGTTACCAAAATCAGAGAATGTCAAAAATTAGAGTGGGATTGCTTCAAATAAGCGAATTATCGCGAAACAACACCTGCTCGAATCCAACAAAAACTGTGCACTGCCGTCTCTACTGAGCCTCAGAGACGCTTTGAGACAAGTGTTACAAAAAACAGAGAATGTCATAAATTAGAGTGAAATTGCTTCAAACAAGCGAATTATCGCGAAACAACACATGCTCGAATCCGAAAAAAACTGTGCCCTGCCGACTCTATTTAGCGTTAGAGATGGTTTGAAACAAGTGTTACAAAAATCAGAGAATGTCAAAAATTAGAGTGAAATTGCTTCAAACAAGCGAATTATCGCGAAACAACACCTGCTCGAATCCAACAATAACTGTGCCCTACCGTCTCTACTGAGGCTCAGAGACGCTTTGAGACAAGTGTTGCAAAAATCAGAGAATGTCATAAATTAGAGTGAAATTGCTTCAAATAAGCGAATTATCGCGAAACAACACCTGCTCGAATCCAACAATAACTGTGCCCTCCCGTCTCTACTGAGCCTCAGAGACGCTTTGAGACAAGTGTTACAAAAATCAGAGAATGTCATAAATTAGAGTGAAATTGCTTCAAACAAGCGAGTTATCGCGAAACAACACATGCTCGAATCCGAAAAAAACTGTGCCCTGCCGACTCTATTTAGCGTTAGAGATGGTTTGAAACAAGTGTTACAAAAATCAGAGAATGTCAAAAATTAGAGTGAAATTGCTTCAAACAAGCGAATTATCGCGAAACAACACCTGCTCGAATCCAACAATAACTGTGCCCTGCCGTCTCTACTGAGCCTCAGAGACGCTTTGAGACAAGTGTTACACAAATCAAAGAATGTCATAGAGTAGAGTGAAATGGCTTCAAACAAGCGAATTATCGCGAAACAACACCTGCTCGAATCCGACAAAAACTATGCCCTGCCGACTCTATTTAGTGTTAGAGATGGTTTGAAACAAGTGTTACAAAAATCAGAGAATGTCAAAAATTAGAGTGAAATTGCTTCAAACAAGCGAATTATCGCGGAACAACACCTGCTCGAATCCATCAATAACTGTGCCCTGCCGTCTCTACTGAGGCTCAGAGACGCTTTGAGACAAGTGTTACAAAAATCAGAGAATGTCATAAATTAGAGTGAAGTTGCTTCAAACAAGCGAATTATCGCGAAACAACACCTGCTCGCATCCAACAATAACTGTGCCCTGCCGTCTCTACTGAGGCTCAGAGACGCTTTGAGACAAGTGTTACAAAAATCAGAGAATTTCATAAATTAGAGCAAAATTGCTTCAAACAAGCGAACTATCGCGAAACAACACCTGCTCGAATCCAACAATATCTGTGCCCTGTCGTCTCTACTGAGCCTCAGAGACGCTTTGAGACAAGTGTTACACAAATCAGAGAATGTCATAAATTAGAGTGATATGGCTACAAACAAGCGAATTATCGCGAAACAACACCTGCTCGAATCCGAGAAAAACTGTGCCCTGCCGACTCTATTTAGCGTTAGAGATGGTTTGAAACAATTGTTACCAAAATCAGAGAATGTCAAAAATTAGAGTGGGATTGCTTCAAATAAGCGAATTATCGCGAAACAACACCTGCTCGAATCACACAAAAACTGTGCACTGCCGTCTCTACTGAGCCTCAGAGACGCTTTGAGACAAGTGTTACAAAAATCAGAGAATGTGAGAAATTAGAGTGAAATTGCTTCAAACAAGCGATTTAACGCGAAACAACACCTGCTCGAATCCGACAAAAACTGTGCCCTGCCGACTCTATTTAGCGTTAGAGATGGTTTGAAACAAGTGTTACCAAAATCAGAGAATGTCAATAATTAGAGTGGGATTGCTTCAAATAAGCGAATTATCGCGAAACAACACCTGCTCGAATCCAACAAAAACTGTGCACTGCCGTCTCTACTAAGCCTCAGAGACGCTTTGAGACAAGTGTTACAAAAAACAGAGAATGTCATAAATTAGAGTGAAATTGCTTCAAACAAGCGAATTATCGCGAAACAACACATGCTCGAATCCGAAAAAAACTGTGCCCTGCCGACCCTATTTAGCGTTAGAGATGGTTTGAAACAAGTGTTACAAAAATCAGAGAATGTCAAAAATTAGAGTGAAATTGCTTCAAACAAGCGAATTATCGGGAAACAACACCTGCTCGAATCCAACAATAACTGTGACCTGCCGTCTCTACTGAGCCTCAGAGACGCTTTGAGACAAGTGTTACAAAAATCAGAGAATGTCATAAATTAGAGTGAAATTGCTTCAAACAAGCGAATTATCGCGAAACAACACCTGCTCGAATCCAACAATAACTGTGCCCTGCCGTCTCTACTGAGGCTAAGAGACGCTTTGAGACAAGTGTTACAGAAATCAGAGAATGTCATAAATTAGAGTAAAATTGCTTCAAACAAGCGAATTATCGCGAAACAACACCTGCTCGAATCCAACAATATCTGTGCCCTGTCGTCTCTACTGAGCCTCAGAGACGCTTTGAGACAAGTGTTACACAAATCAGAGAATGTCATAAATTAGAGTGATATGGCTACAAACAAGCGAATTATCGCGAAACAACACCTGCTCGAATCCGAGAAAAACTGTGCCCTGCCGACTCTATTTAGCGTTAGAGATGGTTTGAAACAATTGTTACCAAAATCAGAGAATGTCAAAAATGAGAGTGGGATTGCTTCAAATAAGCGAATTATCGCGAAACAACACCTGCTCGAATCACACAAAAACTGTGCACTGCCGTCTCTACTGAGCCTCAGAGACGCTTTGAGACAAGTGTTACAAAATTCAGAGAATGTGAGAAATTAGAGTGAAATTGCTTCAAACAAGCGATTTAACGCGAAACAACACCTGCTCGAATCCGACAAAAACTGTGCCCTGCCGACTCTATTTAGCGTTAGAGATGGTTTGAAACAAGTGTTACCAAAATCAGAGAATGTCAAAAATTAGAGTGGGATTGCTTCAAATAAGCGAATTATCGCGAAACAACACCTGCTCGAATCCAACAAAAACTGTGCACTGCCGTCTCTACTGAGCCTCAGAGACGCTTTGAGACAAGTGTTACAAAAAACAGAGAATGTCATAAATTAGAGTGAAATTGCTTCAAACAAGCGAATTATCGCGAAACAACACATGCTCGAATCCGAAAAAAACTGTGCCCTGCCGACTCTATTTAGCGTTAGAGATGGTTTGAAACAAGTGTTACAAAAATCAGAGAATGTCAAAAATTAGAGTGAAATTGCTTCAAACAAGCGAATTATCGGGAAACAACACCTGCTCGAATCCAACAATAACTGTGACCTGCCGTCTCTACTGAGCCTCAGAGACGCTTTGAGACAAGTGTTACAAAAATCAGAGAATGTCATAAATTAGAGTGAAATTGCTTCAAACAAGCGAATTATCGCGAAACAACACCTGCTCGAATCCAACAATAACTGTGCCCTGCCGTCTCTACTGAGGCTAAGAGACGCTTTGAGACAAGTGTTACAGAAATCAGAGAATGTCATATATTAGAGTAAAATTGCTTCAAACAAGCGAATTATCGCGAAACAACACCTGCTCGAATCCAACAATATCTGTGCCCTGCCGTCTCTACTGAGCCTCAGAGACGCTTTGAGACAAGTGTTACACAAATCAGAGAATGTCATAAATTAGAGTGATATGGCTACAAACAAGCGAATTATCGCGAAACAACACCTGCCCGAATCCGACAAAAACTGTGCCCTGCCGACTCTATTTAGCGTTAGAGATGGTTTGAAACAATTGTTACCAAAATCAGAGAATGTCAAAAATTAGAGTGGGATTGCTTCAAATAAGCGAATTATCGCGAAACAACACCTGCTCGAATCCAACAAAAACTGTGCACTGCCGTCTCTACTGAGCCTCAGAGACGCTTTGAGACAAGTGTTACAAAAATCAGAGAATGTGAGAAATTAGAGTGAAATTGCTTCAAACAAGCGATTTAACGCGAAACAACACCTGCTCGAATCCGACAAAAACTGTGCCCTGCCGACTCTATTTAGCGTTAGAGATGGTTTGAAACAATTGTTACCAAAATCAGAGAATGTCAAAAATTAGAGTGAGATTGCTTCAAATAAGCGAATTATCGCGAAACAACACCTGCTCGAATCCAACAATATCTGTGCCCTGCCGTCTCTACTGAGCCTCAGAGACGCTTTGAGACAAGTGTTACACAAATCAGAGAATGTCATAAATTAGAGTGATATGGCTACAAACAAGCGAATTATCGCGAAACAACACCTGCTCGAATCCGACAAAAACTGTGCCCTGCCGACTCTATTTAGCGTTAGAGATGGTTTGAAACAATTGTTACAAAAATCAGAGAAAGTCATAAATTAGAGTGAAATGGCTTCAAACAAGCGAATTATCGCGAAACAACACATGCTCGAATCCGAAAAAAACTGTGCCCTGCCGACTCTATTTAGCGTTAGAGATGGTTTGAAACAAGTGTTACAAAAATCAGAGAATGTCAAAAATTAGAGTGAAATTGCTTCAAACAAGCGAATTATCGGGAAACAACACCTGCTCGAATCCAACAATAACTGTGCCCTGCCGTCTCTACTGAGCCTCAGAGACGCTTTGAGACAAGTGTTACAAAAATCAGAGAATGTCATAAATTAGAGTGAAATTGCTTCAAACAAGCGAATTATCGCGAAACAACACCTGCTCGAATCCAACAATAACTGTGCCCTGCCGTCTCTACTGAGGCTAAGAGACGCTTTGAGACAAGTGTTACAAAAATCAGAGAATGTCATAAATTAGAGTAAAATTGCTTCAAACAAGCGAATTATTCCGAAACAACATCTGCTCGAATCAAACAATATCTGTGCCCTGCCGTCTCTACTAAGCCTCAGAGACGCTTTGAGACAAGTGTTACACAAATCAGAGAATGTCATAAATTAGAGTGATATGGCTACAAACAAGCGAATTATCGCGAAACAACACCTGCTCGAATCCGACAAAAACTGTGCCCTGCCGACTCTATTTAGCGTTAGAGATGGTTTGAAACAATTGTTACCAAAATCAGAGAATGTCAAAAATTAGAGTGAGATTGCTTCAAATAAGCGAATTATCGCGAAACAACACCTGCTCGAATCCAACAAAAACTGTGCCCTGCCGTCTCTACTGAGCCTCAGAGACGCTCTGAGACAAGTGTTACAAAAATCAGAGAATGTCAAAAATTAGAGTGAAATTGCTTCAAACAAGCGAATTATCCTGAAACAACACCTGCTCGAATCCAACAATAACTGTGCCCTGCCGTCTCTACTGAGCCTCAGAGACGCTTTGAGACAAGTGTTACAAAAATCAGAGAATGTCATAAATTAGAGTGAAATGGCTTCAAACAAGCGAATTATCGCCAAACAACACCTGCTCGAATCCGACAAAAACTGTGCCCTGCCGACTCTATTTAGCGTTAGAGATGGTTTGAAACAATTGTTACCAAAATCAGAGAATGTCAAAAATTAGAGTGAGATTGCTTCAAACAAGCGAATTATTGCGAAACAACACCTGCTCGAATCCAACAATAACTGTGGCCTACCGTCTCTGCTGAGGCTCAGAGACGCTTTGAGACAAGTGTTACAAACATCAGAGAATGTCATAAATTACAGTGAAATGGCTTCAAACAAGCGAATTATCTCGATACAACACCTGCTCGAATCCGACAAAAACTGTGCCCTGCCGACTCTATTTAGCGTTAGAGATGGTTTGAAACAATTGTTACCAAAATCAGAGAATGTCAAAAATTAGAGTGAGATTGCTTCAAATAAGCGAATTATCGCGAAACAACACCTGCTCGAATCCAACAAAAACTGTGCCCTGCCGTCTCTACTGAGCCTCAGAGACGCTTTGAGACCAGTGTTACAAAAATCAGAGAATGTGAGAAATTAGAGTGAAATTGCTTCAAACAAGCGAATTATCGCGAAACAACACCTGCTCGAATGCAACAAAAACTGTACCCTGCCGTCTCTACTGAGCCTCAGAGACGCTTTCAGAGAAGTGTTACAAAAATCAGAGAATGTCACAAATTAGAGTGAAATTGCTTCAAACAAGCGAATTATCGCGAAACAACACATGCTCGAATCCGAAAAAAACTGTGCCCTGCCGACTCTATTTAGCGTTAGAGATGGTTTGAAACAAGTGTTACAAATATCAGAGAATGTCAAAAACTAGAGTGAAATTGCTTCAAACAAGCGAATTATCGCGAAACAACACCTGCTTAATCCGACAAAAACTGTGCCCTGCCGACTCTATTTAGCGTTAGAGATGGTTTGAAACAAGTGTTACAAAAATCAGAGAATGTCAAAAATTAGAGTGAAATTGCTTCAAACAAGCGAATTATTGCGAAACAACACCTGCTCGAATCCAACAATAACTGTGCCCTACCGTCTCTACTGAGGCTCAGAAACGCTTTGAGACAAGTGCTACAAAAATCAGAGAATGTCATAAATTAGAGTGAAATTGCTTCAAATAAGCGAATTATCGCGAAACAACACCTGCTCGAATCCAACAATAACTGTGCCCTGCCGTCTCTACTGAGCCTCAGAGACGCTTTGAGACAAGTGTTACAAAAATCAGAGAATGTCATAAATTAGAGTGAAATTGCTTCAAACAAGCGAATTATCGCGAAACAACACATGCTCGAATACGAAAAAAACTGTGCCCTGCCGACTCAATTTAGCGTTAGAGATGGTTTGAAACAAGTGTTACAAAAATCAGAGAATGTCAAAAATTAGAGTGAAATTGCTTCAAACAAGCGAATTATCGCGAAACAACACCTGCTCGAATCCAACAATAACTGTGCCCTGCCGTCTCTACTGAGCCTCAGAGACGCTTTGAGACAAGTGTTACAAAAATCAGAGAATGTCATAAATTAGAGTGAAATGGCTTCAAACAAGCGAATTATCGCGAAACAACACCTGCTCGAATCCGACAAAAACGGTGCCCTGCCGACTCTATTTAGCGTTAGAGATGGTTTGAAACAATTGTTACCAAAATCAGAGAATGTCAAAAATTAGAGTGAGATTGCTTCAAACAAGCGAATTATTGCGAAACAACACCTGCTCGAATCCAACAATAACTGTGGCCTACCGTCTCTACTGAGGCTCAGAGACGCTTTGAGACAAGTGTTACAAAAATCAGAGAATGTCATAAATTAGAGTGAAATTGCTTCAAACAAGCGAATTATCGCGAAACAACACATGCTCTAATCCGAAAAAAACTGTGCCCTGCCGACTCTATTTAGCGTTAGAGATGGTTTGAAACAAGTGTTACAAAAATCAGAGAATGTCAAAAATTAGAGTGAAATTGCTTCAAACAAGCGAATTATCGCGAAACAACACCTGCTCGAATCCAACAATAACTGTGCCCTACCGTCTCTACTGAGGCTCAGAGACGCTTTGAGACAAGTGTTGCAAAAATCAGAGAATGTCATAAATTAGAGTGAAATTGCTTCAAATAAGCGAATTATCGCGAAACAACACCTGCTCGAATCCAACAATAACTGTGCCCTGCCGTCTCTACTGAGCCTCAGAGACGCTTTGAGACAAGTGTTACAAAAATCAGAGAATGTCATAAATTAGAGTGAAATTGCTTCAAACAAGCGAATTATCGCGAAACAACACATGCTCGAATCCGAAAAAAACTGTGCCCTGCCGACTCTATTTAGCGTTAGAGATGGTTTGAAACAAGTGTTACAAAAATCAGAGAATGTCAAAAATTAGAGTGAAATTGCTTCAAACAAGCGAATTATCGCGAAACAACACCTGCTCGAATCCAACAATAACTGTGCCCTGCCGTCTCTACTGAGCCTCAGAGACGCTTTGAGACAAGTGTTACAAAAATCAGAGAATGTCATAAATTAGAGTGAAATGGCTTCAAACAAGCGAATTATCTCGAAACAACACCTGCTCGAATCCGACAAAAACTGTGCCCTGCCGACCCTATTTAGCGTTAGAGATGGTTTGAAACAATTGTTACCAAAATCAGAGAATGTCAAAAATTAGAGTGAGATTGCTTCAAATAAGCGAATTATCGCGAAACAACACCTGCTCGAATCCAACAAAAACTGTGCCCTGCCGTCTCTACTGAGCCTCAGAGACGCTTTGAGACCAGTGTTACAAAAATCAGAGAATGTGAGAAATTAGAGTGAAATTGCTTCAAACAAGCGAATTATCGCGAAACAACACCTGCTCGAATCCAACAAAAACTGTACCCTGCCGTCTCTACTGAGCCTCAGAGACGCTTTCAGACAAGTGTTACAAAAATCTGAGAATGTCATAAATTAGAGTGAAATTGCTTCAAACAAGCGAATTATCGCGAAACAACACATGCTCGAATCCGAAAAAAACTGTGCCCTGCCGACTCTATTTAGCGTTAGAGATGGTTTGAAACAAGTGTTACAAATATCAGAGAATGTCAAAAATTAGAGTGAAATTGCTTCAAACAAGCGAATTATCGCGAAACAACACCTGCTCGAATCCGACAAAAACTGTGCCCTGCCGACTCTATTTAGCGTTAGAGATGGTTTGAAACAAGTGTTACAAAAATCAGAGAATGTCAAAAATTAGAGTGAAATTGCTTCAAACAAGCGAATTATTGCGAAACAACACCTGCTCGAATCCAATCAATAACTGTGCCCTACCGTCTCTACTGAGGCTCAGAGACGCTTTGAGACAAGTGTTACAAAAATCAGAGAATGTCATAAATTAGAGTGAAATTGCTTCAAATAAGCGAATTATCGCGAAACAACACCTGCTCGAATCCAACAATAACTGTGCCCTGCCGTCTCTACTGAGCCTCAGAGACGCTTTGAGACAAGTGTTACAAAAATCAGAGAATGTCATAAATTAGAGTGAAATTGCTTCAAACAAGCGAATTATCGCGAAACAACACATGCTCGAATCCGAAAAAAACTGTGCCCTGCCGACTCTATTTAGCGTTAGAGATGGTTTGAAACAAGTGTTACAAAAATCAGAGAATGTCAAAAATTAGAGTGAAATTGCTTCAAACAAGCGAATTATCGCGAAACAACACCTGCTCGAATCCAACAATAACTGTGCCCTACCGTCTCTACTGAGGCTCAGAGACGCTTTGAGACAAGTGTTGCAAAAATCAGAGAATGTCATAAATTAGAGTGAAATTGCTTCAAATAAGCGAATTATCGCGAAACAACACCTGCTCGAATCCAACAATAACTGTGCCCTGCCGTCTCTACTGAGCCTCAGAGACGCTTTGAGACAAGTGTTACAAAAATCAGAGAATGTCATAAATTAGAGTGAAATTGCTTCAAACAAGCGAATTATCGCGAAACAACACATGCTCGAATCCGAAAAAAACTGTGCCCTGCCGACTCTATTTAGCGTTAGAGATGGTTTGAAACAAGTGTTACAAAAATCAGAGAATGTCAAAAATTAGAGTGAAATTGCTTCAAACAAGCGAATTATCGCGAAACAACACCTGCTCGAATCCAACAATAACTGTGCCCTGCCGTCTCTACTGAGCCTCAGAGACGCTTTGAGACAAGTGTTACACAAATCAAAGAATGTCATAGATTAGAGTGAAATGGCTTCAAACAAGCGAATTATCGCGAAACAACACCTGCTCGAATCCGACAAAAACTATGCCCTGCCGACTCTATTTAGTGTTAGAGATGGTTTGAAACAAGTGTTACAAAAATCAGAGAATGTCAAAAATTAGAGTGAAATTGCTTCAAACAAGCGAATTATCGCGGAACAACACCTGCTCGAATCCATCAATAACTGTGCCCTGCCGTCTCTACTGAGCCTCAGAGACGCTTTGAGACAAGTGTTACAAAAATCAGAGAATGTCATAAATTAGAGTGAAATTGCTTCAAACAAGCGAATTATCGCGAAACAACACATCCTCGAATCCAACAATAACTGTGCCCTGCCGTCTCTACTGAGGCTAAGAGACGCTTTGAGACAAGTGTTACAGAAATCAGAGAATGTCATAAATTAGAGTAAAATTGCTTCAAACAAGCGAATTATCGCGAAACAACACCTGCTCGAATCCAACAATATCTGTGCCCTGTCGTCTCTACTGAGCCTCAGAGACGCTTTGAGACAAGTGTTACACAAATCAGAGAATGTCATAAATTAGAGTGATATGGCTACAAACAAGCGAATTATCGCGAAACAACACCTGCTCGAATCCGAGAAAAACTGTGCCCTGCCGACTCTATTTAGCGTTAGAGATGGTTTGAAACAATTGTTACCAAAATCAGAGAATGTCAAAAATTAGAGTGGGATTGCTTCAAATAAGCGAATTATCGCGAAACAACACCTGCTCGAATCACACAAAAACTGTGCACTGCCGTCTCTACTGAGCCTCAGAGACGCTTTGAGACAAGTGTTACAAAAATCAGAGAATGTGAGAAATTAGAGTGAAATTGCTTCAAACAAGCGATTTAACGCGAAACAACACCTGCTCGAATCCGACAAAAACTGTGCCCTGCCGACTCTATTTAGCGTTAGAGATGGTTTGAAACAAGTGTTACCAAAATCAGAGAATGTCAAAAATTAGAGTGGGATTGCTTCAAATAAGCGAATTATCGCGAAACAACACCTGCTCGAATCCAACAAAAACTGTGCACTGCCGTCTCTACTGAGCCTCAGAGACGCTTTGAGACAAGTGTTACAAAAAACAGAGAATGTCATAAATTAGAGTGAAATTGCTTCAAACAAGCGAATTATCGCGAAACAACACATGCTCGAATCCGAAAAAAACTGTGCCCTGCCGACTCTATTTAGCGTTAGAGATGGTTTGAAACAAGTGTTACAAAAATCAGAGAATGTCAAAAATTAGAGTGAAATTGCTTCAAACAAGCGAATTATCGGGAAACAACACCTGCTCGAATCCAACAATAACTGTGACCTGCCGTCTCTACTGAGCCTCAGAGACGCTTTGAGACAAGTGTTACAAAAATCAGAGAATGTCATAAATTAGAGTGAAATTGCTTCAAACAAGCGAATTATCGCGAAACAACACCTGCTCGAATCCAACAATAACTGTGCCCTGCCGTCTCTACTGAGGCTAAGAGACGCTTTGAGACAAGTGTTACAGAAATCAGAGAATGTCATAAATTAGAGTAAAATTGCTTCAAACAAGCGAATTATCGCGAAACAACACCTGCTCGAATCCAACAATATCTGTGCCCTGCCGTCTCTACTGAGCCTCAGAGACGCTTTGAGACAAGTGTTACACAAATCAGAGAATGTCATAAATTAGAGTGATATGGCTGCAAACAAGCGAATTATCGCGAAACAACACCTGCTCGAATCCGACAAAAACTGTGCCCTGCCGACTCTATTTAGCGTTAGAGATGGTTTGAAACAATTGTTACCAAAATCAGAGAATGTCAAAAATTAGAGTGGGATTGCTTCAAATAAGCGAATTATCACGAAACAACACCTGCTCGAATCCAACAATAACTGTGCACTGCCGTCTCTACTGAGCCTCAGAGACGCTTTGAGACAAGTGTTACAAAAATCAGAGAATGTGAGAAATTAGAGTGAAATTGCTTCAAACAAGCGATTTAACGCGAAACAACACCTGCTCGAATCCGACAAAAACTGTGCCCTGCCGACTCTATTTAGCGTTAGAGATGGTTTGAAACAATTGTTACCAAAATCAGAGAATGTCAAAAATTAGAGTGAGATTGCTTCAAATAAGCGAATTATCGCGAAACAACACCTGCTCGAATCCAACAAAAACTGTGCCCTGCCGTCTCTACTGAGCCTCAGAGACGCTCTGAGACAAGTGTTACAAAAATCAGAGAATGTCAAAAATTAGAGTGAAATTGCTTCAAACAAGCGAATTATCCTGAAACAACACCTGCTCGAATCCAACAATAACTGTGCCCTGCCGTCTCTACTGAGCCTCAGAGACGCTTTGAGACAAGTGTTACAAAAATCAGAGAAAGTCATAAATTAGAGTGAAATGGCTTCAAACAAGCGAATTATCGCGAAACAACACATGCTCGAATCCGAAAAAAACTGTGCCCTGCCGACTCTATTTAGCGTTAGAGATGGTTTGAAACAAGTGTTGAAAAATCAGAGAATGTCAAAAATTAGAGTGAAATTGCTTCAAACAAGCGAATTATCGGGAAACAACACCTGCTCGAATCCAACAATAACTGTGCCCTGCCGTCTCTACTGAGCCTCAGAGACGCTTTGAGACAAGTGTTACAAAAATCAGACAATGTCATAAATTAGAGTGAAATTGCTTCAAACAAGCGAATTATCGCGAAACAACACCTGCTTGAATCCAACAATAACTGTGCCCTGCCGTCTCTACTGAGGCTAAGAGACGCTTTGAGACAAGTGTTACAAAAATCAGAGAATGTCATAAATTAGAGTAAAATTGCTTCAAACAAGCGAATTATTCCGAAACAACATCTGCTCGAATCAAACAATATCTGTGCCCTGCCGTCTCTACTGAGCCTCAGAGACGCTTTGAGACAAGTGTTACACAAATCAGAGAATGTCATAAATTAGAGTGATATGGCTACAAACAAGCGAATTATCGCGAAACAACACCTGCTCGAATCCGACAAAAACTGTGCCCTGCCGACTCTATTTAGCGTTAGAGATGGTTTGAAACAATTGTTACAAAAATCAGAGAATGTCAAAAATTAGAGTGAGATTGCTTCAAATAAGCGAATTATCGCGAAACAACACCTGCTCGAATCCAACAAAAACTGTGCCCTGCCGTCTCTACTGAGGCTCAGAGACGCTCTGAGACAAGTGTTACAAAAATCAGAGAATGTCAAAAATTAGAGTGAAATTGCTTCAAACAAGCGAATTATCCTGAAACAACACCTGCTCGAATCCAACAATAACTGTGCCCTGCCGTCTCTACTGAGCCTCAGAGACGCTTTGAGACAAGTGTTACAAAAATCAGAGAATGTCATAAATTAGAGTGAAATGGCTTCAAACAAGCGAATTATCGCCAAACAACACCTGCTCGAATCCGACAAAAACTGTGCCCTGCCGACTCTATTTAGCGTTAGAGATGGTTTGAAACAATTGTTACCAAAATCAGAGAATGTCAAAAATTAGAGTGAGATTGCTTCAAACAAGCGAATTATTGCGAAACAACACCTGCTCGAATCCAACAATAACTGTGGCCTACCGTCTCTGCTGAGGCTCAGAGACGCTTTGAGACAAGTGTTACAAACATCAGAGAATGTCATAAATTACAGTGAAATGGCTTCAAACAAGCGAATTATCTCGATACAACACCTGCTCGAATCCGACAAAAACTGTGCCCTGCCGACTCTATTTAGCGTTAGAGATGGTTTGAAACAATTGTTACCAAAATCAGAGAATGTCAAAAATTAGAGTGAGATTGCTTCAAATAAGCGAATTATCGCGAAACAACACCTGCTCGAATCCAACAAAAACTGTGCCCTGCCGTCTCTACTGAGCCTCAGAGACGCTTTGAGACCAGTGTTACAAAAATCAGAGAATGTGAGAAATTAGAGTGAAATTGCTTCAAACAAGCGAATTATCGCGAAACAACACCTGCTCGAATGCAACAAAAACTGTACCCTGCCGTCTCTACTGAGCCTCAGAGACGCTTTCAGAGAAGTGTTACAAAAATCAGAGAATGTCATAAATTAGAGTGAAATTGCTTCAAACAAGCGAATTATCGCGAAACAACACATGCTCGAATCCGAAAAAAACTGTGCCCTGCCGACTCTATTTAGCGTTAGAGATGGTTTGAAACAAGTGTTACAAATATCAGAGAATGTCAAAAACTAGAGTGAAATTGCTTCAAACAAGCGAATTATCGCGAAACAACACCTGCTCGAATCCGACAAAAACTGTGCCCTGCCGACTCTATTTAGCGTTAGAGATGGTTTGAAACAAGTGTTACAAAAATCAGAGAATGTCAAAAATTAGAGTGAAATTGCTTCAAACAAGCGAATTATTGCGAAACAACACCTGCTCGAATCCAACAATAACTGTGCCCTACCGTCTCTAATGAGGCTCAGAAACGCTTTGAGACAAGTGCTACAAAAATCAGAGAATGTCATAAATTAGAGTGAAATTGCTTCAAATAAGCGAATTATCGCGAAACAACACCTGCTCGAATCCAACAATAACTGTGCCCTGCCGTCTCTACTGAGCCTCAGAGACGCTTTGAGACAAGTGTTACAAAAATCAGAGAATGTCATAAATTAGAGTGAAATTGCTTCAAACAAGCGAATTATCGCGAAACAACACATGCTCGAATACGAAAAAAACTGTGCCCTGCCGACTCTATTTAGCGTTAGAGATGGTTTGAAACAAGTGTTACAAAAATCAGAGAATGTCAAAAATTAGAGTGAAATTGCTTCAAACAAGCGAATTATCGCGAAACAACACCTGCTCGAATCCAACAATAACTGTGCCCTGCCGTCTCTACTGAGCCTCAGAGACGCTTTGAGACAAGTGTTACAAAAATCAGAGAATGTCATAAATTAGAGTGAAATGGCTTCAAACAAGCGAATTATCGCGAAACAACACCTGCTCGAATCCGACAAAAACGGTGCCCTGCCGACTCTATTTAGCGTTAGAGATGGTTTGAAACAATTGTTACCAAAATCAGAGAATGTCAAAAATTAGAGTGAGAATGCTTCAAACAAGCGAATTATCGCGAAACAACACCTGCTCGAATCCAACAATAACTGTGGCCTACCGTCTCTACTGAGGCTCAGAGACGCTTTGAGACAAGTGTTACAAAAATCAGAGAATGTCATAAATTAGAGTGAAATTGCTTCAAACAAGCGAATTATCGCGAAACAACACATGCTCGAATCCGAAAAAAACTGTGCCCTGCCGACTCTATTTAGCGTTAGAGATGGTTTGAAACAAGTGTTACAAAAATCAGAGAATGTCAAAAATTAGAGTGAAATTGCTTCAAACAAGCGAATTATCGCGAAACAACACCTGCTCGAATCCAACAATAACTGTGCCCTACCGTCTCTACTGAGGCTCAGAGACGCTTTGAGACAAGTGTTGCAAAAATCAGAGAATGTCATAAATTAGAGTGAAATTGCTTCAAATAAGCGAATTATCGCGAAACAACACCTGCTCGAATCCAACAATAACTGTGCCCTGCCGTCTCTACTGAGCCTCAGAGACGCTTTGAGACAAGTGTTACAAAAATCAGAGAATGTCATAAATTAGAGTGAAATTGCTTCAAACAAGCGAATTATCGCGAAACAACACATGCTCGAATCCGAAAAAAACTGTCCCCTGCCGACTCTATTTAGCGTTAGAGATGGTTTGAAACAAGTGTTACAAAAATCAGAGAATGTCAAAAATTAGAGTGAAATTGCTTCAAACAAGCGAATTATCGCGAAACAACACCTGCTCGAATCCAACAATAACTGTGCCCTGCCGTCTCTACTGAGCCTCAGAGACGCTTTGAGACAAGTGTTACAAAAATCAGAGAATGTCATAAATTAGAGTGAAATGGCTTCAAACAAGCGAATTATCGCGAAACAACACCTGCTCGAATCCGACAAAAACTGTGCCCTGCCGACTCTATTTAGCGTTAGAGATGGTTTGAAACAATTGTTACCAAAATCAGAGAATGTCAAAAATTAGAGTGAGATTGCTTCAAACAAGCGAATTATTGCGAAACAACACCTGCTCGAATCCAACAATAACTGTGGCCTACCGTCTCTACTGAGGCTCAGAGACGCTTTGAGACAAGTGTTACAAAAATCAGAGAATGTCATAAATTAGAGTGAAATGGCTTCAAACAAGCGAATTATCTCGAAACAACACCTGCTCGAATCCGACAAAAACTGTGCCCTGCCGACTCTATTTAGCGTTAGAGATGGTTTGAAACAATTGTTACCAAAATCAGAGAATGTCAAAAATTAGAGTGAGATTGCTTCAAATAAGCGAATTATCGCGAAACAACACCTGCTCGAATCCAACAAAAACTGTGCCCTGCCGTCTCTACTGAGCCTCAGAGACGCTCTGAGACAAGTGTTACAAAAATCAGAGAATGTCAAAAATTAGAGTGAAATTGCTTCAAACAAGCGAATTATCCTGAAACAACACCTGCTCGAATCCAACAATAACTGTGCCCTGCCGTCTCTACTGAGCCTCAGAGACGCTTTGAGACAAGTGTTACAAAAATCAGAGAAAGTCATAAATTAGAGTGAAATGGCTTCAAACAAGCGAATTATCGCGAAACAACACATGCTCGAATCCGAAAAAAACTGTGCCCTGCCGACTCTATTTAGCGTTAGAGATGGTTTGAAACAAGTGTTACAAAAATCAGAGAATGTCAAAAATTAGAGTGAAATTGCTTCAAACAAGCGAATTATCGGGAAACAACACCTGCTCGAATCCAACAATAACTGTGCCCTGCCGTCTCTACTGAGCCTCAGAGACGCTTTGAGACAAGTGTTACAAAAATCAGAGAATGTCATAAATTAGAGTGAAATTGCTTCAAACAAGCGAATTATCGCGAAACAACACCTGCTCGAATCCAACAATAACTGTGCCCTGCCGTCTCTACTGAGGCTAAGAGACGCTTTGAGACAAGTGTTACAAAAATCAGAGAATGTCATAAATTAGAGTAAAATTGCTTCAAACAAGCGAATTATTCCGAAACAACATCTGCTCGAATCAAACAATATCTGTGCCCTGCCGTCTCTACTGAGCCTCAGAGACGCTTTGAGACAAGTGTTACACAAATCAGAGAATGTCATAAATTAGAGTGATATGGCTACAAACAAGCGAATTATCGCGAAACAACACCTGCTCGAATCCGACAAAAACTGTGCCCTGCCGACTCTATTTAGCGTTAGAGATGGTTTGAAACAATTGTTACAAAAATCAGAGAATGTCAAAAATTAGAGTGAGATTGCTTCAAATAAGCGAATTATCGCGAAACAACACCTGCTCGAATCCAACAAAAACTGTGCCCTGCCGTCTCTACTGAGGCTCAGAGACGCTCTGAGACAAGTGTTACAAAAATCAGAGAATGTCAAAAATTAGAGTGAAATTGCTTCAAACAAGCGAATTATCCTGAAACAACACCTGCTCGAATCCAACAATAACTGTGCCCTGCCGTCTCTACTGAGCCTCAGAGACGCTTTGAGACAAGTGTTACAAAAATCAGAGAATGTCATAAATTAGAGTGAAATGGCTTCAAACAAGCGAATTATCGCCAAACAACACCTGCTCGAATCCGACAAAAACTGTGCCCTGCCGACTCTATTTAGCGTTAGAGATGGTTTGAAACAATTGTTACCAAAATCAGAGAATGTCAAAAATTAGAGTGAGATTGCTTCAAACAAGCGAATTATTGCGAAACAACACCTGCTCGAATCCAACAATAACTGTGGCCTACCGTCTCTGCTGAGGCTCAGAGACGCTTTGAGACAAGTGTTACAAACATCAGAGAATGTCATAAATTACAGTGAAATGGCTTCAAACAAGCGAATTATCTCGATACAACACCTGCTCGAATCCGACAAAAACTGTGCCCTGCCGACTCTATTTAGCGTTAGAGATGGTTTGAAACAATTGTTACCAAAATCAGAGAATGTCAAAAATTAGAGTGAGATTGCTTCAAATAAGCGAATTATCGCGAAACAACACCTGCTCGAATCCAACAAAAACTGTGCCCTGCCGTCTCTACTGAGCCTCAGAGACGCTTTGAGACCAGTGTTACAAAAATCAGAGAATGTGAGAAATTAGAGTGAAATTGCTTCAAACAAGCGAATTATCGCGAAACAACACCTGCTCGAATGCAACAAAAACTGTACCCTGCCGTCTCTACTGAGCCTCAGAGACGCTTTCAGAGAAGTGTTACAAAAATCAGAGAATGTCATAAATTAGAGTGAAATTGCTTCAAACAAGCGAATTATCGCGAAACAACACATGCTCGAATCCGAAAAAAACTGTGCCCTGCCGACTCTATTTAGCGTTAGAGATGGTTTGAAACAAGTGTTACAAATATCAGAGAATGTCAAAAACTAGAGTGAAATTGCTTCAAACAAGCGAATTATCGCGAAACAACACCTGCTCGAATCCGACAAAAACTGTGCCCTGCCGACTCTATTTAGCGTTAGAGATGGTTAGAAACAAGTGTTACAAAAATCAGAGAATGTCAAAAATTAGAGTGAAATTGCTTCAAACAAGCGAATTATTGCGAAACAACACCTGCTCGAATCCAACAATAACTGTGCCCTACCGTCTCTAATGAGGCTCAGAAACGCTTTGAGACAAGTGCTACAAAAATCAGAGAATGTCATAAATTAGAGTGAAATTGCTTCAAATAAGCGAATTATCGCGAAACAACACCTGCTCGAATCCAACAATAACTGTGCCCTGCCGTCTCTACTGAGCCTCAGAGACGCTTTGAGACAAGTGTTACAAAAATCAGAGAATGTCATGAATTAGAGTGAAATTGCTTCAAACAAGCGAATTATCGCGAAACAACACATGCTCGAATACGAAAAAAACTGTGCCCTGCCGACTCTATTTAGCGTTAGAGATGGTTTGAAACAAGTGTTACAAAAATCAGAGAATGTCAAAAATTAGAGTGAAATTGCTTCAAACAAGCGAATTATCGCGAAACAACACCTGCTCGAATCCAACAATAACTGTGCCCTGCCGTCTCTACTGAGCCTCAGAGACGCTTTGAGACAAGTGTTACAAAAATCAGAGAATGTCATAAATTAGAGTGAAATGGCTTCAAACAAGCGAATTATCGCGAAACAACACCTGCTCGAATCCGACAAAAACGGTGCCCTGCCGACTCTATTTAGCGTTAGAGATGGTTTGAAACAATTGTTACCAAAATCAGAGAATGTCAAAAATTAGAGTGAGATTGCTTCAAACAAGCGAATTATCGCGAAACAACACCTGCTCGAATCCAACAATAACTGTGGCCTACCGTCTCTACTGAGGCTCAGAGACGCTTTGAGACAAGTGTTACAAAAATCAGAGAATGTCATAAATTAGAGTGAAATTGCTTCAAACAAGCGAATTATCGCGAAACAACACATGCTCGAATCCGAAAAAAACTGTGCCCTGCCGACTCTATTTAGCGTTAGAGATGGTTTGAAACAAGTGTTACAAAAATCAGAGAATGTCAAAAATTAGAGTGAAATTGCTTCAAACAAGCGAATTATCGCGAAACAACACCTGCTCGAATCCAACAATAACTGTGCCCTACCGTCTCTACTGAGGCTCAGAGACGCTTTGAGACAAGTGTTGCAAAAATCAGAGAATGTCATAAATTAGAGTGAAATTGCTTCAAATAAGCGAATTATCGCGAAACAACACCTGCTCGAATCCAACAATAACTGTGCCCTGCCGTCTCTACTGAGCCTCAGAGACGCTTTGAGACAAGTGTTACAAAAATCAGAGAATGTCATAAATTAGAGTGAAATTGCTTCAAACAAGCGAATTATCGCGAAACAACACATGCTCGAATCCGAAAAAAACTGTCCCCAGCCGACTCTATTTAGCGTTAGAGATGGTTTGAAACAAGTGTTACAAAAATCAGAGAATGTCAAAAATTAGAGTGAAATTGCTTCAAACAAGCGAATTATCGCGAAACAACACCTGCTCGAATCCAACAATAACTGTGCCCTGCCGTCTCTACTGAGCCTCAGAGACGCTTTGAGACAAGTGTTACAAAAATCAGAGAATGTCATAAATTAGAGTGAAATGGCTTCAAACAAGCGAATTATCGCGAAACAACACCTGCTCGAATCCGACAAAAACTGTGCCCTGCCGACTCTATTTAGCGTTAGAGATGGTTTGAAACAATTGTTACCAAAATCAGAGAATGTAAAAATTAGAGTGAGATTGCTTCAAACAAGCGAATTATTGCGAAACAACACCTGCTCGAATCCAACAATAACTGTGGCCTACCGTCTCTACTGAGGCTCAGAGACGCTTTGAGACAAGTGTTACAAAAATCAGAGAATGTCATAAATTAGAGTGAAATGGCTTCAAACAAGCGAATTATCTCGAAACAACACCTGCTCGAATCCGACAAAAACTGTGCCCTGCCGACTCTATTTAGCGTTAGAGATGGTTTGAAACAATTGTTACCAAAATCAGAGAATGTCAAAAATTAGAGTGAGATTGCTTCAAATAAGCGAATTATCGCGAAACAACACCTGCTCGAATCCAACAAAAACTGTGCCCTGCCGTCTCTACTGAGCCTCAGAGACGCTTTGAGACCAGTGTTACAAAAATCAGAGAATGTGAGAAATTAGAGTGAAATTGCTTCAAACAAGCGAATTATCGCGAAACAACACCTGCTCGAATCCAACAAAAACTGTACCCTGCCGTCTCTACTGAGCCTCAGAGACGCTTTCAGACAAGTGTTACAAAAATCTGAGAATGTCATAAATTAGAGTGAAATTGCTTCAAACAAGCGAATTATCGCGAAACAACACATGCTCGAATCCGAAAAAAACTGTGCCCTGCCGACTCTATTTAGCGTTAGAGATGGTTTGAAACAAGTGTTACAAATATCAGAGAATGTCAAAAATTAGAGTGAAATTGCTTCAAACAAGCGAATTATCGCGAAACAACACCTGCTCGAATCCGACAAAAACTGTGCCCTGCCGACTCTATTTAGCGTTAGAGATGGTTTGAAACAAGTGTTACAAAAATCAGAGAATGTCAAAAATTAGAGTGAAATTGCTTCAAACAAGCGAATTATTGCGAAACAACACCTGCTCGAATCCAACAATAACTGTGCCCTACCGTCTCTACTGAGGCTCAGAGACGCTTTGAGACAAGTGTTACAAAAATCAGAGAATGTCATAAATTAGAGTGAAATTGCTTCAAATAAGCGAATTATCGCGAAACAACACCTGCTCGAATCCAACAATAACTGTGCCCTGCCGTCTCTACTGAGCCTCAGAGACGCTTTGAGACAAGTGTTACAAAAATCAGAGAATGTCATAAATTAGAGTGAAATTGCTTCAAACAAGCGAATTATCGCGAAACAACACATGCTCGAATCCGAAAAAAACTGTGCCCTGCCGACTCTATTTAGCGTTAGAGATGGTTTGAAACAAGTGTTACAAAAATCAGAGAATGTCAAAAATTAGAGTGAAATTGCTTCAAACAAGCGAATTATCGCGAAACAACACCTGCTCGAATCCAACAATAACTGTGCCCTACCGTCTCTACTGAGGCTCAGGGACGCTTTGAGACAAGTGTTGCAAAAATCAGAGAATGTCATAAATTAGAGTGAAATTGCTTCAAATAAGCGAATTATCGCGAAACAACACCTGCTCGAATCCAACAATAACTGTGCCCTGCCGTCTCTACTGAGCCTCAGAGACGCTTTGAGACAAGTGTTACAAAAATCAGAGAATGTCATAAATTAGAGTGAAATTGCTTCAAACAAGCGAATTATCGCGAAACAACACATGCTCGAATCCGAAAAAAACTGTGCCCTGCCGACTCTATTTAGCGTTAGAGATGGTTTGAAACAAGTGTTACAAAAATCAGAGAATGTCAAAAATTAGAGTGAAATTGCTTCAAACAAGCGAATTATCGCGAAACAACACCTGCTCGAATCCAACAATAACTGTGCCCTGCCGTCTCTACTGAGCCTCAGAGACGCTTTGAGACAAGTGTTACACAAATCAAAGAATGTCATAGATTAGAGTGAAATGGCTTCAAACAAGCGAATTATCGCGAAACAACACCTGCTCGAATCCGACAAAAACTATGCCCTGCCGACTCTATTTAGTGTTAGAGATGGTTTGAAACAAGTGTTACAAAAATCAGAGAATGTCAAAAATTAGAGTGAAATTGCTTCAAACAAGCGAATTATCGCGGAACAACACCTGCTCGAATCCATCAATAACTGTGCCCTGCCGTCTCTACTGAGGCTCAGAGACGCTTTGAGACAAGTGTTACAAAAATCAGAGAATGTCATAAATTAGAGTGAAGTTGCTTCAAACAAGCGAATTATCGCGAAACAACACCTGCTCGCATCCAACAATAACTGTGCCCTGCCGTCTCTACTGAGCCTCAGAGACGCTCTGAGACAAGTGTTACAAAAATCAGAGAATGTCAAAAATTAGAGTGAAATTGCTTCAAACAAGCGAATTATCCTGAAACAACACCTGCTCGAATCCAACAATAACTGTGCCCTGCCGTCTCTACTGAGCCTCAGAGACGCTTTGAGACAAGTGTTGCAAAAATCAGAGAATGTCATAAATTAGAGTGAAATGGCTTCAAACAAGCGAATTATCGCGAAACAACACCTGCTCGAATCCGACAAAAACTGTGCCCTGCCGACTCTATTTAGCGTTAGAGATGGTTTGAAACAATTGTTACCAAAATCAGAGAATGTCAAAAATTAGAGTGAGATTGCTTCAAACAAGCGAATTATTGCGAAACAACACCTGCTCGAATCCAAAAATAACTGTGGCCTACCGTTTCTACTGAGCCTCAGAGACGCTCTGAGACAAGTGTTATAAAAATCAGAGAATGTCAAAAATTAGAGTGAAATTGCTTCAAACAAGCGAATTATCCTGAAACAACACCTGCTCGAATCCAACAATAACTGTGCCCTGCCGTCTCTACTGAGCCTCAGAGACGCTTTGAGACAAGTGTTACA
This sequence comes from Tenodera sinensis, assembly GCA_030765045.1. Taxonomy (NCBI): domain Eukaryota; kingdom Metazoa; phylum Arthropoda; class Insecta; order Mantodea; family Mantidae; genus Tenodera; species Tenodera sinensis. The sequence continues at coordinate 107,562,079 of CM060970.1, read as the reverse complement.
AAAATCAGAGAATGTCATAAATTAGAGTGAAATGGCTTCAAACAAGCGAATTATCGCGAAACAACACCTGCTCGAATCCGACAAAAACTGTGCCCTGCCGACTCTATTTAGCGTTAGAGATGGTTTGAAACAATTGTTACCAAAATCAGAGAATGTCAAAAATTAGAGTGAGATTGCTTCAAACAAGCGAATTATTGCGAAACAACACCTGCTCGAATCCAACAATAACTGTGGCCTACCGTCTCTACTGAGGCTCAGAGACGCTTTGAGACAAGTGTTACAAAAATCAGAGAATGTCATAAATTAGAGTGAAATGGCTTCAAACAAGCGAATTATCTCGAAACAACACCTGCTCGAATCCGACAAAAACTGTGCCCTGCCGACTCTATTTAGCGTTAGAGATGGTTTGAAACAATTGTTACCAAAATCAGAGAATGTCAAAAATTAGAGTGAGATTGCTTCAAATAAGCGAATTATCGCGAAACAACACCTCCTCGAATCCAACAAAAACTGTGCCCTGCCGTCTCTACTGAGCCTCAGAGACGCTTTGAGACCAGTGTTACAAAAATCAGAGAATGTGAGAAATTAGAGTGAAATTGCTTCAAACAAGCGAATTATCGCGAAACAACACCTGCTCGAATCCAACAAAAACTGTACCCTGCCGTCTCTACTGAGCCTCAGAGACGCTTTCAGAGAAGTGTTACAAAAATCAGAGAATGTCATAAATTAGAGTGAAATTGCTTCAAACAAGCGAATTATCGCGAAACAACACATGCTCGAATCCGAAAAAAACTGTGCCCTGCCGACTCTATTTAGCGTTAGAGATGGTTTGAAACAGGTGTTACAAATATCAGAGAATGTCAAAAATTAGAGTGAAATTGCTTCAAACAAGCGAATTATCGCGAAACAACACCTGCTCGAATCCGACAAAAACTGTGCCCTGCCGACTCTATTTAGCGTTAGAGATGGTTTGAAACAAGTGTTACAAAAATCAGAGAATGTCAAAAATTAGAGTGAAATTGCTTCAAACAAGCGAATTATTGCGAAACAACACCTGCTCGAATCCAACAATAACTGTGCCCTACCGTCTCTACTGAGGCTCAGAGACGCTTTGAGACAAGTGTTACAAAAATCAGAGAATGTCAAAAATTAGAGTGAGATTGCTTCAAACAAGCGAATTATTGCGAAACAACACCTGCTCGAATCCAACAATAACTGTGGCCTACCGTCTCTACTGAGGCTCAGAGACGCTTTGAGACAAGTGTTACAAAAATCAGAGAATGTCATAAATTAGAGTGAAATGGCTTCAAACAAGCGAATTATCTCGAAACAACACCTGCTCGAATCCGACAAAAACTGTGCCCTGCCGACTCTATTTAGCGTTAGAGATGGTTTGAAACAATTGTTACCAAAATCAGAGAATGTCAAAAATTAGAGTGAGATTGCTTCAAATAAGCGAATTATCGCGAAACAACACCTGCTCGAATCCAACAAAAACTGTGCCCTGCCGTCTCTACTGAGCCTCAGAGACGCTTTGAGACCAGTGTTACAAAAATCAAAGAATGTGAGAAATTAGAGTGAAATTGCTTCAAACAAGCGAATTATCGCGAAACAACACCTGCTCGAATCCAACAAAAACTGTACCCTGCCGTCTCTACTGAGCCTCAGAGACGCTTTCAGACAAGTGTTACAAAAATCAGAGAATGTCATAAATTAGAGTGAAATTGCTTCAAACAAGCGAATTATCGCGAAACAACACATGCTCGAATCCGAAAAAAACTGTGCCCTGCCGACTCTATTTAGCGTTAGAGATGGTTTGAAACAAGTGTTACAAATATCAGAGAATGTCAAAAATTAGAGTGAAATTGCTTCAAACAAGCGAATTATCGCGAAACAACACCTGCTCGCATCCAACAATAACTGTGCCCTGCCGTCTCTACTGAGGCTCAGAGACGCTTTGAGACAAGTGTTACAAAAATCAGAGAATTTCATAAATTAGAGCAAAATTGCTTCAAACAAGCGAACTATCGCGAAACAACACCTGCTCGAATCCAACAATATCTGTGCCCTGCCGTCTCTACTGAGCCTCAGAGACGCTTTGAGACAAGTGTTACACAAATCAGAGAATGTCATAAATTAGAGTGATATGGCTACAAACAAGCGAATAATCGCGAAACAACACCTGCTCGAATCCGAGAAAAACTGTGCCCTGCCGACTCTATTTAGCGTTAGAGATGGTTTGAAACAATTGTTACCAAAATCAGAGAATGTCAAAAATTAGAGTGGGATTGCTTCAAATAAGCGAATTATCGCGAAACAACACCTGCTCGAATCACACAAAAATTGTGCACTGCCGTCTCTACTGAGCCTCAGAGACGCTTTGAGACAAGTGTTACAAAAATCAGAGAATGTGAGAAATTAGAGTGAAATTGCTTCAAACAAGCGATTTAACGCGAAACAACACCTGCTCGAATCCGACAAAAACTGTGCCCTGCCGACTCTATTTAGCGTTAGAGATGGTTTGAAGCAAGTGTTACCAAAATCAGAGAATGTCAAAAATTAGAGTGGGATTGCTTCAAATAAGCGAATTATCGCGAAACAACACCTGCTCGAATCCAACAAAAACTGTGCACTGCTGTCTCTACTGAGCCTCAGAGACGCTTTGAGACAAGTGTTACAAAAAACAGAGAATGTCATAAATTAGAGTGAAATTGCTTCAAACAAGCGAATTATCGCGAAACAACACATGCTCGAATCCGAAAAAAACTGTGCCCTGCCGACTCTATTTAGCGTTAGAGATGGTTTGAAACAAGTGTTACAAAAATCAGAGAATGTCAAAAATTAGAGTGAAATTGCTTCAAACAAGCGAATTATCGGGAAACAACACCTGCTCGAATCCAACAATAACTGTGACCTGCCGTCTCTACTGAGCCTCAGAGACGCTTTGAGACAAGTGTTACAAAAATCAGAGAATGTCATAAATTAGAGTGAAATGGCTTCAAACAAGCGAATTATCGCGAAACAACACCTGCTCGAATCCGACAAAAACTGTGCCCTGCCGTCTCTACTGAGCCTCAGAGACGCTTTGAGACCAGTGTTACAAAAATCAGAGAATGTGAGAAATTAGAGTGAAATTGCTTCAAACAAGCGAATTATCGCGAAACAACACCTGCTCGAATCCAACAAAAACTGTACCCTGCCGTCTCTATTTAGCGTTAGAGATGGTTTGAAACAAGTGTTACAAATATCAGAGAATGTCAAAAATTAGAGTGAAATTGCTTCAAACAAGCGAATTATCGCGAAACAACACCTGCTCGAATCCGACAAAAACTGTGCCCTGCCGACTCTATTTAGCGTTAGAGATGGTTTGAAACAAGTGTTACAAAAATCAGAGAATGTCAAAAATTAGAGTGAAATTGCTTCAAACAAGCGAATTATTGCGAAACAACACCTGCTCGAATCCAACAATAACTGTGCCCTACCGTCTCTACTGAGGCTCAGAGACGCTTTGAGACAAGTGTTACAAAAATCAGAGAATGTCATAAATTAGAGTGAAATTGCTTCAAATAAGCGAATTATCGCGAAACAACACCTGCTCGAATCCAACAATAACTGTGCCCTGCCGTCTCTACTGAGCCTCAGAGACGCTTTGAGACAAGTGTTACAAAAATCAGAGAATGTCATAAATTAGAGTGAAATTGCTTGAAACAAGCGAATTATCGCGAAACAACACATGCTCGAATCCGAAAAAAACTGTGCCCTGCCGACTCTATTTAGCGTTAGAGATGGTTTGAAACAAGTGTTACAAAAATCAGAGAATGTCAAAAATTAGAGTGAAATTGCTTCAAACAAGCGAATTATCGCGAAACAGCACCTGCTCGAATCCAACAATAACTGTGCCCTACCGTCTCTACTGAGGCTCAGAGACGCTTTGAGACAAGTGTTGCAAAAATCAGAGAATGTCATAAATTAGAGTGAAATTGCTTCAAATAAGCGAATTATCGCGAAACAACACCTGCTCGAATCCAACAATAACTGTGCCCTGCCGTCTCTACTGAGCCTCAGAGACGCTTTGAGACAAGTGTTACAAAAATCAGAGAATGTCATAAATTAGAGTGAAATTGCTTCAAACAAGCGAATTATCGCGAAACAACACATGCTCGAATCCGAAAAAAACTGTGCCCTGCCGACTCTATTTAGCGTTAGAGATGGTTTGAAACAAGTGTTACAAAAATCAGAGAATGTCAAAAATTAGAGTGAAATTGCTTCAAACAAGCGAATTATCGCGAAACAACACCTGCTCGAATCCAACAATAACTGTGCCCTGCCGTCTCTACTGAGCCTCAGAGACGCTTTGAGACAAGTGTTACACAAATCAAAGAATGTCATAGATTAGAGTGAAATGGCTTCAAACAAGCGAATTATCGCGAAACAACACCTGCTCGAATCCGACAAAAACTATGCCCTGCCGACTCTATTTAGTGTTAGAGATGGTTTGAAACAAGTGTTACAAAAATCAGAGAATGTCAAAAATTAGAGTGAAATTGCTTCAAACAAGCGAATTATCGCGGAACAACACCTGCTCGAATCCATCAATAACTGTGCCCTGCCGTCTCTACTGAGGCTCAGAGACGCTTTGAGACAAGTGTTACAAAAATCAGAGAATGTCATAAATTAGAGTGAAGTTGCTTCAAACAAGCGAATTATCGCGAAACAACACCTGCTCGCATCCAACAATAACTGTGCCCTGCCGTCTCTACTGAGGCTCAGAGACGCTTTGAGACAAGTGTTACAAAAATCAGAGAATTTCATAAATTAGAGCAAAATTGCTTCAAACAAGCGAACTATCGCGAAACAACACCTGCTCGAATCCAACAATATCTGTGCCCTGCCGTCTCTACTGAGCCTCAGAGACGCTTTGAGACAAGTGTTACACAAATCAGAGAATGTCATAAATTAGAGTGATATGGCTACAAACAAGCGAATTATCGCGAAACAACACCTGCTCGAATCCGAGAAAAACTGTGCCCTGCCGACTCTATTTAGCGTTAGAGATGGTTTGAAACAATTGTTACCAAAATCAGAGAATGTCAAAAATTAGAGTGGGATTGCTTCAAATAAGCGAATTATCGCGAAACAACACCTGCTCGAATCACACAAAAATTGTGCACTGCCGTCTCTACTGAGCCTCAGAGACGCTTTGAGACAAGTGTTACAAAAATCAGAGAATGTGAGAAATTAGAGTGAAATTGCTTGAAACAAGCGAATTATCGCGAAACAACACATGCTCGAATCCGAAAAAAACTGTGCCCTGCCGACTCTATTTAGCGTTAGAGATGGTTTGAAACAAGTGTTACAAAAATCAGAGAATGTCAAAAATTAGAGTGAAATTGCTTCAAACAAGCGAATTATCGCGAAACAGCACCTGCTCGAATCCAACAATAACTGTGCCCTACCGTCTCTACTGAGGCTCAGAGACGCTTTGAGACAAGTGTTGCAAAAATCAGAGAATGTCATAAATTAGAGTGAAATTGCTTCAAATAAGCGAATTATCGCGAAACAACACCTGCTCGAATCCAACAATAACTGTGCCCTGCCGTCTCTACTGAGCCTCAGAGACGCTTTGAGACAAGTGTTACAAAAATCAGAGAATGTCATAAATTAGAGTGAAATTGCTTCAAACAAGCGAATTATCGCGAAACAACACATGCTCGAATCCGAAAAAAACTGTGCCCTGCCGACTCTATTTAGCGTTAGAGATGGTTTGAAACAAGTGTTACAAAAATCAGAGAATGTCAAAAATTAGAGTGAAATTGCTTCAAACAAGCGAATTATCGCGAAACAACACCTGCTCGAATCGAACAATAACTGTGCCCTGCCGTCTCTACTGAGCCTCAGAGACGCTTTGAGACAAGTGTTACACAAATCAAAGAATGTCATAGATTAGAGTGAAATGGCTTCAAACAAGCGAATTATCGCGAAACAACACCTGCTCGAATCCGACAAAAACTATGCCCTGCCGACTCTATTTAGTGTTAGAGATGGTTTGAAACAAGTGTTACAAAAATCAGAGAATGTCAAAAATTAGAGTGAAATTGGTTCAAACAAGCGAATTATCGCGGAACAACACCTGCTCGAATCCATCAATAACTGTGCCCTGCCGTCTCTACTGAGGCTCAGAGACGCTTTGAGACAAGTGTTACAAAAATCAGAGAATGTCATAAATTAGAGTGAAGTTGCTTCAAACAAGCGAATTATCGCGAAACAACACCTGCTCGCATCCAACAATAACTGTGCCCTGCCGTCTCTACTGAGGCTCAGAGACGCTTTGAGACAAGTGTTACAAAAATCAGAGAATTTCATAAATTAGAGCAAAATTGCTTCAAACAAGCGAACTATCGCGAAACAACACCTGCTCGAATCCAACAATATCTGTGCCCTGCCGTCTCTACTGAGCCTCAGAGACGCTTTGAGACAAGTGTTACACAAATCAGAGAATGTCATAAATTAGAGTGATATGGCTACAAACAAGCGAATTATCGCGAAACAACACCTGCTCGAATCCGAGAAAAACTGTGCCCTGCCGACTCTATTTAGCGTTAGAGATGGTTTGAAACAATTGTTACCAAAATCAGAGAATGTCAAAAATTAGAGTGGGATTGCTTCAAATAAGCGAATTATCGCGAAACAACACCTGCTCGAATCACACAAAAATTGTGAACTGCCGTCTCTACTGAGCCTCAGAGACGCTTTGAGACAAGTGTTACAAAAATCAGAGAATGTGAGAAATTAGAGTGAAATTGCTTCAAACAAGCGATTTAACGCGAAACAACACCTGCTCGAATCCGACAAAAACTGTGCCCTGCCGACTCTATTTAGCGTTAGAGATGGTTTGAAACAAGTGTTAACAAAATCAGAGAATGTCAAAAATTAGAGTGGGATTGCTTCAAATAAGCGAATTATCGCGAAACAACACCTGCTCGAATCCAACAAAAACTGTGCACTGCCGTCTCTACTGAGCCTCAGAGACGCTTTGAGACAAGTGTTACAAAAAACAGAGAATGTCATAAATTAGAGTGAAATTGCTTCAAACAAGCGAATTATCGCGAAACAACACATGCTCGAATCCGAAAAAAACTGTGCCCTGTCGACTCTATTTAGCGTTAGAGATGGTTTGAAACAAGTGTTACAAAAATCAGAGAATGTCAAAAATTAGAGTGAAATTGCTTCAAACAAGCGAATTATCGGGAAACAACACCTGCTCGAATCCAACAATAACTGTGACCTGCCGTCTCTACTGAGCCTCAGAGACGCTTTGAGACAAGTGTTACAAAAATCAGAGAATGTCATAAATTAGAGTGAAATTGCTTCAAACAAGCGAATTATCGCGAAACAACACCTGCTCGAATCCAACAATAACTGTGCCCTGCCGTCTCTACTGAGGCTAAGAGACGCTTTGAGACAAGTGTTACAGAAATCAGAGAATGTCATAAATTAGAGTAAAATTGCTTCAAACAAGCGAATTATCGCGAAACAACACCTGCTCGAATCCAACAATATCTGTGCCCTGCCGTCTCTACTGAGCCTCAGAGACGCTTTGAGACAAGTGTTACACAAATCAGAGAATGTCATAAATTAGAGTGATATGGCTACAAACAAGCGAATTATCGCGAAACAACACCTGCTCGAATCCGACAAAAACTGTGCCCTGCCGACTCTATTTAGCGTTAGAGATGGTTTGAAACAATTGTTACCAAAATCAGAGAATGTCAAAAATTAGAGTGGGATTGCTTCAAATAAGCGAATTATCGCGAAACAACACCTGCTCGAATCCAACAAAAACTGTGCACTGCCGTCTCTACTGAGCCTCAGAGACGCTTTGAGACAAGTGTTACAAAAATCAGAGAATGTGAGAAATTAGAGTGAAATTGCTTCAAACAAGCGATTTAACGCGAAACAACACCTGCTCGAATCCGACAAAAACTGTGCCCTGCCGACTCTATTTAGCGTTAGAGATGGTTTGAAACAATTGTTACCAAAATCAGAGAATGTCAAAAATTAGAGTGAGATTGCTTCAAATAAGCGAATTATCGCGAAACAACACCTGCTCGAATCCAACAAAAACTGTGCCCTGCCGTCTCTACTGAGCCTCAGAGACGCTCTGAGACAAGTGTTACAAAAATCAGAGAGTGTCAAAAATTAGAGTGAAATTGCTTCAAACAAGCGAATTATCCTGAAACAACACCTGCTCGAATCCAACAATAACTGTGCCCTGCCGTCTCTACTGAGCCTCAGAGACGCTTTGAGACAAGTGTTACAAAAATCAGAGAATGTCATAAATTAGAGTGAAATGGCTTCAAACAAGCGAATTATCGCGAAACAACACATGCTCGAATCCGAAAAAAACTGTGCCCTGCAGACTCTATTTAGCGTTAGAGATGGTTTGAAACAAGTGTTACAAAAATCAGAGAATGTCAAAAATTAGAGTGAAATTGCTTCAAACAAGCGAATTATCGGGAAACAACACCTGCTCGAATCCAACAATAACTGTGCCCTGCCGTCTCTACTGAGCCTCAGAGACGCTTTGAGACAAGTGTTACAAAAATCAGAGAATGTCATAAATTAGAGTGAAATTGCTTCAAACAAGCGAATTATCGCGAAACAACACCTGCTCGAATCAAACAATATCTGTGCCCTGCCGTCTCTACTGAGGCTAAGAGACGCTTTGAGACAAGTGTTACAAAAATCAGAGAATGTCATAAATTAGAGTAAAATTGCTTCAAACAAGCGAATTATCGCGAAACAACATCTCGAATCAAACAATATCTGTGCCCTGCCGTCTCTACTGAGCCTCAGAGACGCTTTGAGACAAGCGTTACACAAATCAGAGAATGTCATAAATTAGAGTGATATGGCTACAAACAAGCGAATTATCTCGAAACAACACCTGCTCGAATCCGACAAAAACTGTGCCCTGCCGACTCTATTTAGCGTTAGAGATGGTTTGAAACAATTGTTACCAAAATCAGAGAATGTCAAAAATTAGAGTGAGATTGCTTCAAATAAGCGAATTATCGCGAAACAACACCTGCTCGAATCCAACAAAAACTGTGCCCTGCCGTCTCTACTTAGCCTCAGAGACGCTCTGAGACAAGTGTTACAAAAATCAGAGAATGTCAAAAATTAGAGTGAAATTGCTTCAAACAAGCGAATTATCGCGAAACAACACCTGCTCGAATCCGACAAAAACTGTGCCCTGCCGACTCTATTTAGCGTTAGAGATGGTTTGAAACAATTGTTACCAAAATCAGAGAATGTCAAAAATTAGAGTGAGATTGCATCAAACAAGCGAATTATTGCGAAACAACACCTGCTCGAATCCAACAATAACTGTGGCCTACCGTCTCTACTGAGGCTCAGAGACGCTTTGAGACAAGTGTTACAAAAATCAGAGAATGTCATAAATTAGAGTGAAATGGCTTCAAACAAGCGAATTATCTCGATACAACACCTGCTCGAATCCGACAAAAACTGTGCCCTGCCGACTCTATTATCGTTAGAGATGGTTTGAAACAATTGTTACCAAAATCAGAGAATGTCAAAAATTAGAGTGAGATTGCTTCAAATAAGCGAATTATCGCGAAACAACACCTGCTCGAATCCAACAAAAACTGTGCCCTGCCGTCTCTACTGAGCCTCAGAGACGCTTTGAGACCAGTGTTACAAAAATCAGAGAATGTGAGAAATTAGAGTGAAATTGCTTCAAACAAGCGAATTATCGCGAAACAACACCTGCTCGAATCCAACAAAAACTGTACCCTGCCGTCTCTACTGAGCCTCAGAGACGCTTTCAGAGAAGTGTTACAAAAATCAGAGAATGTCATAAATTAGAGTGAAATTGCTTCAAACAAGCGAATTATCGCGAAACAACACATGCTCGAATCCGAAAAAAACTGTGCCCTGCCGACTCTATTTAGCGTTAGAGATGGTTTGAAACAAGTGTTACAAATATCAGAGAATGTCAAAAATTAGAGTGAAATTGCTTCAAACAAGCGAATTATCGCGAAACAATACCTGCTCGAATCCGACAAAAACTGTGCCCTGCCGACTCTATTTAGCGTTAGAGATGGTTTGAAACAAGTGTTACAAAAATCAGAGAATGTCAAAAATTAGAGTGAAATTGCTTCAAACAAGCGAATTATTGCGAAACAACACCTGCTCGAATCCAACAATAACTGTGCCCTACCGTCTCTACTGAGGCTCAGAGACGCTTTGAGACAAGTGTTACAAAAATCAGAGAATGTCATAAATTAGAGTGAAATTGCTTCAAATAAGCGAATTATCGCGAAACAACACCTGCTCGAATCCAACAATAACTGTGCCCTGCCGTCTCTACTGAGCCTCAGAGACGCTTTGAGACAAGTGTTACAAAAATCAGAGAATGTCATAAATTAGAGTGAAATTGCTTCAAACAAGCGAATTATCGCGAAACAACACATGCTCGAATCCGAAAAAAACTGTGCCCTGCCGACTCTATTTAGCGTTAGAGATGGTTTGAAACAAGTGTTACAAAAATCAGAGAATGTCAAAAATTAGAGTGAAATTGCTTCAAACAAGCGAATTATCGCGAAACAACACCTGCTCGAATCCAACAATAACTGTGCCCTACCGTCTCTACTGAGGCTCAGAGACGCTTTGAGACAAGTGTTGCAAAAATCAGAGAATGTTATAAATTAGAGTGAAATTGCTTCAAGTAAGCGAATTATCGCGAAACAACACCTGCTCGAATCCAACAATAACTGTGCCCTGCCGTCTCTACTGAGCCTCAGAGACGCTTTGAGACAAGTGTTACAAAAATCAGAGAATGTCATAAATTAGAGTGAAATTGCTTCAAACAAGCGAATTATCGCGAAACAACACATGCTCGAATCCGAAAAAAACTGTGCCCTGCCGACTCTATTTAGCGTTAGAGATGGTTTGAAACAAGTGTTACAAAAATCAGAGAATGTCAAAAATTAGAGTGAAATGGCTTCAAACAAGCGAATTATCGCGAAACAACACCTGCTCGAATCCGACAAAAACTGTGCCCTGCTGACTCTATTTAGCGTTAGAGATGGTTTGAAACAATTGTTACCAAAATCAGAGAATGTCAAAAATTAGAGTGAGATTGCTTCAAACAAGCGAATTATTGCGAAACAACACCTGCTCGAATCCAACAATAACTGTGGCCTACCGTCTCTACTGAGGCTCAGAGACGCTTTGAGACAAGTGTTACAAAAATCAGAGAATGTCATAAATTAGAGTGAAATTGCTTCAAACAAGCGAATTATCGCGAAACACATGCTCGAATCCGAAAAAAACTGTGCCCTGCCGACTCTATTTAGCGTTAGAGATGGTTTGAAACAAGTGTTACAAAAATCAGAGAATGTCAAAAATTAGAGTGAAATTGCTTCAAACAAGCGAATTATCGCGAAACAACACCTGCTCGAATCCAACAATAACTGTGCCCTACCGTCTCTACTGAGGCTCAGAGACGCTTTGAGACAAGTGTTGCAAAAATCAGAGAATGTCATAAATTAGAGTGAAATTGCTTCAAATAAGCGAATTATCGCGAAACAACACCTGCTCGAATCCAACAATAACTGTGCCCTGCCGTCTCTACTGAGCCTCAGAGACGCTTTGAGACAAGTGTTACAAAAATCAGAGAATGTCATAAAATAGAGTGAAATTGCTTCAAACAAGCGAATTATCGCGAAACAACACATGCTCGAATCCGAAAAAAACTGTGCCCTGCCGACTCTATTTAGCGTTAGAGATGGTTTGAAACAAGTGTTACAAAAATCAGAGAATGTCAAAAATTAGAGTGATATGGCTACAAACAAGCGAATTATCGCGAAACAACACCTGCTCGAATCCGACAAAAACTGTGCCCTGCCGACTCTATTTAGCGTTAGAGATGGTTTGAAACAATTGTTACCAAAATCAGAGAATGTCAAAAATTAGAGTGAGATTGCTTCAAATAAGCGAATTATCGCGAAACAACACCTGCTCGAATCCAACAAAAACTGTGCCCTGCCGTCTCTACTTAGCCTCAGAGACGCTCTGAGACAAGTGTTACAAAAATCAGAGAATGTCAAAAATTAGAGTGAAATTGCTTCAAACAAGCGAATTATCGCGAAACAACACCTGCTCGAATCCGACAAAAACTGTGCCCTGCCGACTCTATTTAGCGTTAGAGATGGTTTGAAACAATTGTTACCAAAATCAGAGAATGTCAAAAATTAGAGTGAGATTGCTTCAAACAAGCGAATTATTGCGAAACAACACCTGCTCGAATCCAACAATAACTGTGGCCTACCGTCTCTACTGAGGCTCAGAGACGCTTTGAGACAAGTGTTACAAAAATCAGAGAATGTCATAAATTAGAGTGAAATGGCTTCAAACAAGCGAATTATCTCGATACAACACCTGCTCGAATCCGACAAAAACTGTGCCCTGCCGACTCTATTTAGCGTTAGAGATGGTTTGAAACAATTGTTACCAAAATCAGAGAATGTCAAAAATTAGAGTGAGATTGCTTCAAACAAGCGAATTATTGCGAAACAACACCTGCTCGAATCCAACAATAACTGTGCCCTACCGTCTCTACTGAGCCTCAGAGACGCTTTGAGACCAGTGTTACAAAAATCAGAGAATGTGAGAAATTAGAGTGAAATTGCTTCAAACAAGCGAATTATCGCGAAACAACACCTGCTCGAATCCAACAAAAACTGTACCCTGCCGTCTCTACTGAGCCTCAGAGACGCTTTCAGAGAAGTGTTACAAAAATCAGAGAATGTCATAAATTAGAGTGAAATTGCTTCAAACAAGCGAATTATCGCGAAACAACACATGCTCGAATCCGAAAAAAACTGTGCCCTGCCGACTCTATTTAGCGTTAGAGATGGTTTGAAACAAGTGTTAAAAATATCAGAGAATGTCAAAAATTAGAGTGAAATTGCTTCAAACAAGCGAATTATCGCGAAACAACACCTGCTCGAATCCGACAAAAACTGTGCCCTGCCGACTCTATTTAGCGTTAGAGATGGTTTGAAACAAGTGTTACAAAAATCAGAGAATGTCAAAAATTAGAGTGAAATTGCTTCAAACAAGCGAATTATTGCGAAACAACACCTGCTCGAATCCAACAATAACTGTGCCCTACCGTCTCTACTGAGGCTCAGAGACGCTTTGAGACAAGTGTTACAAAAATCAGAGAATGTCATAAATTAGAGTGAAATTGCTTCAAATAAGCGAATTATCGCGAAACAACACCTGCTCGAATCCAACAATAACTGTGCCCTGCCGTCTCTACTGAGCCTCAGAGACGCTTTGAGACAAGTGTTACAAAAATCAGAGAATGTCATAAATTAGAGTGAAATTGCTTCAAACAAGCGAATTATCGCGAAACAACACATGCTCGAATCCGAAAAAAACTGTGCCCTGCCGACTCTATTTAGCGTTAGAGATGGTTTGAAACAAGTGTTACAAAAATCAGAGAATGTCAAAAATTAGAGTGAAATTGCTTCAAACAAGCGAATTATCGCGAAACAACACCTGCTCGAATCCAACAATAACTGTGCCCTACCGTCTCTACTGAGGCTCAGAGACGCTTTGAGACAAGTGTTGCAAAAATCAGAGAATGTTATAAATTAGAGTGAAATTGCTTCAAGTAAGCGAATTATCGCGAAACAACACCTGCTCGAATCCAACAATAACTGTGCCCTGCCGTCTCTACTGAGCCTCAGAGACGCTTTGAGACAAGTGTTACAAAAATCAGAGAATGTCATAAATTAGAGTGAAATTGCTTCAAACAAGCGAATTATCGCGAAACAACACATGCTCGAATCCGAAAAAAACTGTGCCCTGCCGACTCTATTTAGCGTTAGAGATGGTTTGAAACAAGTGTTACAAAAATCAGAGAATGTCAAAAATTAGAGTGAAATTGCTTCAAACAAGCGAATTATCGCGAAACAACACCTGCTCGAATCCAACAATAACTGTGCCCTGCCGTCTCTACTGAGCCTCAGAGACGCTTTGAGACAAGTGTTACAAAAATCAGAGAATGTCATAAATTAGAGTGAAATGGCTTCAAACAAGCGAATTATCGCGAAACAACACCTGCTCGAATCCGACAAAAACTGTGCCCTGCCGACTCTATTTAGCGTTAGAGATGGTTTGAAACAATTGTTACCAAAATCAGAGAATGTCAAAAATTAGAGTGAGATTGCTTCAAACAAGCGAATTATTGCGAAACAACACCTGCTCGAATCCAACAATAACTGTGGCCTACCGTCTCTACTGAGGCTCAGAGACGCTTTGAGACAAGTGTTACAAAAATCAGAGAATGTCATAAATTAGAGTGAAATTGCTTCAAACAAGCGAATTATCGCGAAACAACACATGCTCGAATCCGAAAAAAACTGTGCCCTGCCGACTCTATTTAGCGTTAGAGATGGTTTGAAACAAGTGTTACAAAAATCAGAGAATGTCAAAAATTAGAGTGAAATTGCTTCAAACAAGCGAATTATCGCGAAACAACACCTGCTCGAATCCAACAATAACTGTGCCCTACCGTCTCTACTGAGGCTCAGAGACGCTTTGAGACAAGTGTTGCAAAAATCAGAGAATGTCATAAATTAGAGTGAAATTGCTTCAAATAAGCGAATTATCGCGAAACAACACCTGCTCGAATCCAACAATAACTGTGCCCTGCCGTCTCTACTGAGCCTCAGAGACGCTTTGAGACAAGTGTTACAAAAATCAGAGAATGTCATAAATTAGAGTGAAATTGCTTCAAACAAGCGAATTATCGCGAAACAACACATGCTCGAATCCGAAAAAAACTGTGCCCTGCCGACTCTATTTAGCGTTAGAGATGGTTTGAAACAAGTGTTACAAAAATCAGAGAATGTCAAAAATTAGAGTGAAATTGCTTCAAACAAGCGAATTATCGCGAAACAACACCTGCTCGAATCCAACAATAACTGTGCCCTACCGTCTCTACTGAGGCTCAGAGACGCTTTGAGACAAGTGTTGCAAAAATCAGAGAATGTTATAAATTAGAGTGAAATTGCTTCAAGTAAGCGAATTATCGCGAAACAACACCTGCTCGAATCCAACAATAACTGTGCCCTGCCGTCTCTACTGAGCCTCAGAGACGCTTTGAGACAAGTGTTACAAAAATCAGAGAATGTCATAAATTAGAGTGAAATTGCTTCAAACAAGCGAATTATCGCGAAACAACACATGCTCGAATCCGAAAAAAACTGTGCCCTGCCGACTCTATTTAGCGTTAGAGATGGTTTGAAACAAGTGTTACAAAAATCAGAGAATGTCAAAAATTAGAGTGAAATGGCTTCAAACAAGCGAATTATCGCGAAACAACACCTGCTCGAATCCGACAAAAACTGTGCCCTGCTGACTCTATTTAGCGTTAGAGATGGTTTGAAACAATTGTTACCAAAATCAGAGAATGTCAAAAATTAGAGTGAGATTGCTTCAAACAAGCGAATTATTGCGAAACAACACCTGCTCGAATCCAACAATAACTGTGGCCTACCGTCTCTACTGAGGCTCAGAGACGCTTTGAGACAAGTGTTACAAAAATCAGAGAATGTCATAAATTAGAGTGAAATTGCTTCAAACAAGCGAATTATCGCGAAACAACACATGCTCGAATCCGAAAAAAACTGTGCCCTGCCGACTCTATTTAGCGTTAGAGATGGTTTGAAACAAGTGTTACAAAAATCAGAGAATGTCAAAAATTAGAGTGAAATTGCTTCAAACAAGCGAATTATCGCGAAACAACACCTGCTCGAATCCAACAATAACTGTGCCCTACCGTCTCTACTGAGGCTCAGAGACGCTTTGAGACAAGTGTTGCAAAAATCAGAGAATGTCATAAATTAGAGTGAAATTGCTTCAAATAAGCGAATTATCGCGAAACAACACCTGCTCGAATCCAACAATAACTGTGCCCTGCCGTCTCTACTGAGCCTCAGAGACGCTTTGAGACAAGTGTTACAGAAATCAGAGAATGTCATAAATTAGAGTGAAATTGCTTCAAACAAGCGAATTATCGCGAAACAACACATGCTCGAATCCGAAAAAAACTGTGCCCTGCCGACTCTATTTAGCGTTAGAGATGGTTTGAAACAAGTGTTACAAAAATCAGAGAATGTCAAAAATTAGAGTGATATGGCTACAAACAAGCGAATTATCGCGAAACAACACCTGCTCGAATCCGACAAAAACTGTGCCCTGCCGACTCTATTTAGCGTTAGAGATGGTTTGAAACAATTGTTACCAAAATCAGAGAATGTCAAAAATTAGAGTGAGATTGCTTCAAATAAGCGAATTATCGCGAAACAACACCTGCTCGAATCCAACAAAAACTGTGCCCTGCCGTCTCTACTTAGCCTCAGAGACGCTCTGAGACAAGTGTTACAAAAATCAGAGAATGTCAAAAATTAGAGTGAAATTGCTTCAAACAAGCGAATTATCGCGAAACAACACCTGCTCGAATCCGACAAAAACTGTGCCCTGCCGACTCTATTTAGCGTTAGAGATGGTTTGAAACAATTGTTACCAAAATCAGAGAATGTCAAAAATTAGAGTGAGATTGCTTCAAACAAGCGAATTATTGCGAAACAACACCTGCTCGAATCCAACAATAACTGTGGCCTACCGTCTCTACTGAGGCTCAGAGACGCTTTGAGACAAGTGTTACAAAAATCAGAGAATGTCATAAATTAGAGTGAAATGGCTTCAAACAAGCGAATTATCTCGATACAACACCTGCTCGAATCCGACAAAAACTGTGCCCTGCCGACTCTATTTAGCGTTAGAGATGGTTTGAAACAATTGTTACCAAAATCAGAGAATGTCAAAAATTAGAGTGAGATTGCTTCAAACAAGCGAATTATTGCGAAACAACACCTGCTCGAATCCAACAATAACTGTGCCCTACCGTCTCTACTGAGCCTCAGAGACGCTTTGAGACCAGTGTTACAAAAATCAGAGAATGTGAGAAATTAGAGTGAAATTGCTTCAAACAAGCGAATTATCGCGAAACAACACCTGCTCGAATCCAACAAAAACTGTACCCTGCCGTCTCTACTGAGCCTCAGAGACGCTTTCAGAGAAGTGTTACAAAAATCAGAGAATGTCATAAATTAGAGTGAAATTGCTTCAAACAAGCGAATTATCGCGAAACAACACATGCTCCAATCCGAAAAAAACTGTGCCCTGCCGACTCTATTTAGCGTTAGAGATGGTTTGAAACAAGTGTTAAAAATATCAGAGAATGTCAAAAATTAGAGTGAAATTGCTTCAAACAAGCGAATTATCGCGAAACAACACCTGCTCGAATCCGACAAAAACTGTGCCCTGCCGACTCTATTTAGCGTTAGAGATGGTTTGAAACAAGTGTTACAAAAATCAGAGAATGTCAAAAATTAGAGTGAAATTGCTTCAAACAAGCGAATTATTGCGAAACAACACCTGCTCGAATCCAACAATAACTGTGCCCTACCGTCTCTACTGAGGCTCAGAGACGCTTTGAGACAAGTGTTACAAAAATCAGAGAATGTCATAAATTAGAGTGAAATTGCTTCAAATAAGCGAATTATCGCGAAACAACACCTGCTCGAATCCAACAATAACTGTGCCCTGCCGTCTCTACTGAGCCTCAGAGACGCTTTGAGACAAGTGTTACAAAAATCAGAGAATGTCATAAATTAGAGTGAAATTGCTTCAAACAAGCGAATTATCGCGAAACAACACATGCTCGAATCCGAAAAAAACTGTGCCCTGCCGACTCTATTTAGCGTTAGAGATGGTTTGAAACAAGTGTTACAAAAATCAGAGAATGTCAAAAATTAGAGTGAAATTGCTTCAAACAAGCGAATTATCGCGAAACAACACCTGCTCGAATCCAACAATAACTGTGCCCTACCGTCTCTACTGAGGCTCAGAGACGCTTTGAGACAAGTGTTGCAAAAATCAGAGAATGTTATAAATTAGAGTGAAATTGCTTCAAGTAAGCGAATTATCGCGAAACAACACCTGCTCGAATCCAACAATAACTGTGCCCTGCCGTCTCTACTGAGCCTCAGAGACGCTTTGAGACAAGTGTTACAAAAATCAGAGAATGTCATAAATTAGAGTGAAATTGCTTCAAACAAGCGAATTATCGCGAAACAACACATGCTCGAATCCGAAAAAAACTGTGCCCTGCCGACTCTATTTAGCGTTAGAGATGGTTTGAAACAAGTGTTACAAAAATCAGAGAATGTCAAAAATTAGAGTGAAATTGCTTCAAACAAGCGAATTATCGCGAAACAACACCTGCTCGAATCCAACAATAACTGTGCCCTGCCGTCTCTACTGAGCCTCAGAGACGCTTTGAGACAAGTGTTACAAAAATCAGAGAATGTCATAAATTAGAGTGAAATGGCTTCAAACAAGCGAATTATCGCGAAACAACACCTGCTCGAATCCGACAAAAACTGTGCCCTGCCGACTCTATTTAGCGTTAGAGATGGTTTGAAACAATTGTTACCAAAATCAGAGAATGTCAAAAATTAGAGTGAGATTGCTTCAAACAAGCGAATTATTGCGAAACAACACCTGCTCGAATCCAACAATAACTGTGGCCTACCGTCTCTACTGAGGCTCAGAGACGCTTTGAGACAAGTGTTACAAAAATCAGAGAATGTCATAAATTAGAGTGAAATTGCTTCAAACAAGCGAATTATCGCGAAACAACACATGCTCGAATCCGAAAAAAACTGTGCCCTGCCGACTCTATTTAGCGTTAGAGATGGTTTGAAACAAGTGTTACAAAAATCAGAGAATGTCAAAAATTAGAGTGAAATTGCTTCAAACAAGCGAATTATCGCGAAACAACACCTGCTCGAATCCAACAATAACTGTGCCCTACCGTCTCTACTGAGGCTCAGAGACGCTTTGAGACAAGTGTTGCAAAAATCAGAGAATGTCATAAATTAGAGTGAAATTGCTTCAAATAAGCGAATTATCGCGAAACAACACCTGCTCGAATCCAACAATAACTGTGCCCTGCCGTCTCTACTGAGCCTCAGAGACGCTTTGAGACAAGTGTTACAAAAATCAGAGAATGTCATAAATTAGAGTGAAATTGCTTCAAACAAGCGAATTATCGCGAAACAACACATGCTCGAATCCGAAAAAAACTGTGCCCTGCCGACTCTATTTAGCGTTAGAGATGGTTTGAAACAAGTGTTACAAAAATCAGAGAATGTCAAAAATTAGAGTGAAATTGCTTCAAACAAGCGAATTATCGCGAAACAACACCTGCTCGAATCCAACAATAACTGTGCCCTGCCGTCTCTACTGAGCCTCAGAGACGCTTTGAGACAAGTGTTACAAAAATCAGAGAATGTCATAAATTAGAGTGAAATGGCTTCAAACAAGCGAATTATCGCGAAACAACACCTGCTCGAATCCGACAAAAACTGTGCCCTGCCGACTCTATTTAGCGTTAGAGATGGTTTGAAACAATTGTTACCAAAATCAGAGAATGTCAAAAATTAGAGTGAGATTGCTTCAAACAAGCGAATTATTGCGAAACAACACCTGCTCGAATCCAACAATAACTGTGGCCTACCGTCTCTACTGAGGCTCAGAGACGCTTTGAGACAAGTGTTACAAAAATCAGAGAATGTCATAAATTAGAGTGAAATGGCTTCAAACAAGCGAATTATCTCGAAACAACACCTGCTCGAATCCGACAAAAACTGTGCCCTGCCGACTCTATTTAGCGTTAGAGATGGTTTGAAACAATTGTTACCAAAATCAGAGAATGTCAAAAATTAGAGTGAGATTGCTTCAAATAAGCGAATTATCGCGAAACAACACCTGCTCGAATCCAACAAAAACTGTGCCCTGCCGTCTCTACTGAGCCTCAGAGACGCTTTGAGACCAGTGTTACAAAAATCAGAGAATGTGAGAAATTAGAGTGAAATTGCTTCAAACAAGCGAATTATCGCGAAACAACACCTGCTCGAATCCAACAAAAACTGTACCCTGCCGTCTCTACTGAGCCTCAGAGACGCTTTCAGACAAGTGTTACAAAAATCAGAGAATGTCATAAATTAGAGTGAAATTGCTTCAAACAAGCGAATTATCGCGAAACAACACATGCTCGAATCCGAAAAAAACTGTGCCCTGCCGACTCTATTTAGCGTTAGAGATGGTTTGAAACAAGTGTTACAAATATCAGAGAATGTCAAAAATTAGAGTGAAATTGCTTCAAACAAGCGAATTATCGCGAAACAACACCTGCTCGAATCCGACAAAAACTGTGCCCTGCCGACTCTATTTAGCGTTAGAGATGGTTTGAAACAATTGTTACCAAAATCAGAGAATGTCAAAAATTAGAGTGAGATTGCTTCAAACAAGCGAATTATTGCGAAACAACACCTGCTCGAATCCAACAATAACTGTGGCCTACCGTCTCTACTGAGGCTCAGAGACGCTTTGAGACAAGTGTTACAAAAATCAGAGAATGTCATAAATTAGAGTGAAATGGCTTCAAACAAGCGAATTATCTCGATACAACACCTGCTCGAATCCGACAAAAACTGTGCCCTGCCGACTCTATTTAGCGTTAGAGATGGTTTGAAACAATTGTTACCAAAATCAGAGAATGTCAAAAATTAGAGTGAGATTGCTTCAAATAAGCGAATTATCGCGAAACAACACCTGCTCGAATCCAACAAAAACTGTGCCCTGCCGTCTCTACTGAGCCTCAGAGACGCTTTGAGACCAGTGTTACAAAAATCAGAGAATGTGAGAAATTAGAGTGAAATTGCTTCAAACAAGCGAATTATCGCGAAACAACACCTGCTCGAATCCAACAAAAACTGTACCCTGCCGTCTCTACTGAGCCTCAGAGACGCTTTCAGAGAAGTGTTACAAAAATCAGAGAATGTCATAAATTAGAGTGAAATTGCTTCAAACAAGCGAATTATCGCGAAACAACACATGCTCGAATCCGAAAAAAACTGTGCCCTGCCGACTCTATTTAGCGTTAGAGATGGTTTGAAACAAGTGTTACAAATATCAGAGAATGTCAAAAATTAGAGTGAAATTGCTTCAAACAAGCGAATTATCGCGAAACAACACCTGCTCGAATCCGACAAAAACTGTGCCCTGCCGACTCTATTTAGCGTTAGAGATGGTTTGAAACAAGTGTTACAAAAATCAGAGAATGTCAAAAATTAGAGTGAAATTGCTTCAAACAAGCGAATTATTGCGAAACAACACCTGCTCGAATCCAACAATAACTGTGCCCTACCGTCTCTACTGAGGCTCAGAGACGCTTTGAGACAAGTGTTACAAAAATCAGAGAATGTCATAAATTAGAGTGAAATTGCTTCAAATAAGCGAATTATCGCGAAACAACACCTGCTCGAATCCAACAATAACTGTGCCCTGCCGTCTCTACTGAGCCTCAGAGACGCTTTGAGACAAGTGTTACAAAAATCAGAGAATGTCATAAATTAGAGTGAAATTGCTTCAAACAAGCGAATTATCGCGAAACAACACATGCTCGAATCCGAAAAAAACTGTGCCCTGCCGACTCTATTTAGCGTTAGAGATGGTTTGAAACAAGTGTTACAAAAATCAGAGAATGTCAAAAATTAGAGTGAAATTGCTTCAAACAAGCGAATTATCGCGAAACAACACCTGCTCGAATCCAACAATAACTGTGCCCTACCGTCTCTACTGAGGCTCAGAGACGCTTTGAGACAAGTGTTGCAAAAATCAGAGAATGTCATAAATTAGAGTGAAATTGCTTCAAATAAGCGAATTATCGCGAAACAACACCTGCTCGAATCCAACAATAACTGTGCCCTGCCGTCTCTACTGAGCCTCAGAGACGCTTTGAGACAAGTGTTACAAAAATCAGAGAATGTCATAAATTAGAGTGAAATTGCTTCAAACAAGCGAATTATCGCGAAACAACACATGCTCGAATCCGAAGAAAACTGTGCCCTTCCGACTCTATTTAGCGTTAGAGATGGTTTGAAACAAGTGTTACAAAAATCAGAGAATGTCAAAAATTAGAGTGAAATTGCTTCAAACAAGCGAATTATCGCGAAACAACACCTGCTCGAATCCAACAATAACTGTGCCCTGCCGTCTCTACTGAGCCTCAGAGACGCTTTGAGACAAGTGTTACAAAAATCAGAGAATGTCATAAATTAGAGTGAAATGGCTTCAAACAAGCGAATTATCGCGAAACAACACCTGCTCGAATCCGACAAAAACTGTGCCCTGCCGACTCTATTTAGCGTTAGAGATGGTTTGAAACAATTGTTACCAAAATCAGAGAATGTCAAAAATTAGAGTGAGATTGCTTCAAACAAGCGAATTATTGCGAAACAACACCTGCTCGAATCCAACAATAACTGTGGCCTACCGTCTCTACTGAGGCTCAGAGACGCTTTGAGACAAGTGTTACAAAAATCAGAGAATGTCATAAATTAGAGTGAAATTGCTTCAAACAAGCGAATTATCGCGAAACAACACATGCTCGAATCCGAAAAAAACTGTGCCCTGCCGACTCTATTTAGCGTTAGAGATGGTTTGAAACAAGTGTTACAAAAATCAGAGAATGTCAAAAATTAGAGTGAAATTGCTTCAAACAAGCGAATTATCGCGAAACAACACCTGCTCGAATCCAACAATAACTGTGCCCTACCGTCTCTACTGAGGCTCAGAGACGCTTTGAGACAAGTGTTGCAAAAATCAGAGAATGTCATAAATTGGAGTGAAATTGCTTCAAATAAGCGAATTATCGCGAAACAACACCTGCTCGAATCCAACAATAACTGTGCCCTGCCGTCTCTACTGAGCCTCAGAGACGCTTTGAGACAAGTGTTACAAAAGTCAGAGAATGTCATAAATTAGAGTGAAATTGCTTCAAACAAGCGAATTATCGCGAAACAACACATGCTCGAATCCGAAAAAAACTGTGCCCTGCCGACTCTATTTAGCGTTAGAGATGGTTATAAACAAGTGTTACAAAAATCAGAGAATGTCAAAAATTAGAGTGAAATTGCTTCAAACAAGCGAATTATCGCGAAACAACACCTGCTCGAATCCAACAATAACTGCGCCCTGCCGTCTCTACTGAGCCTCAGAGACGCTTTGAGACAAGTGTTACAAAAATCAGAGAAAGTCATAAATTAGAGTGAAATGGCTTCAAACAAGCGAATTATCGCGAAACAACACCTGCTCGAATCCGACAAAAACTGTGCCCTGCCGACTCTATTTAGCGTTAGAGATGGTTTGAAACAATTGTTACCAAAATCAGAGAATGTCAAAAATTAGAGTGAGATTGCTTCAAACAAGCGAATTATTGCGAAACAACACCTGCTCGAATCCAACAATAACTGTGGCCTACCGTCTCTACTGAGGCTCAGAGACGCTTTGAGACAAGTGTTACAAAAATCAGAGAATGTCATAAATTAGAGTGAAATGGCTTCAAACAAGCGAATTATCTCGAAACAACACCTGCTCGAATCCGACAAAAACTGTGCCCTGCCGACTCTATTTAGCGTTAGAGATGGTTTGAAACAAGTGTTACAAAAATCAGAGAATGTCAAAAATTAGAGTGAAATTGCTTCAAACAAGCGAATTATCGCGAAACAACACCTGCTCGAATCCAACAATAACTGTGCCCTACCGTCTCTACTGAGGCTCAGAGACGCTTTGAGACAAGTGTTGCAAAAATCAGAGAATGTCATAAATTAGAGTGAAATTGCTTCAAATAAGCGAATTATCGCGAAACAACACCTGCTCGAATCCAACAATAACTGTGCCCTGCCGTCTCTACTGAGCCTCAGAGACGCTTTGAGACAAGTGTTACAAAAATCAGAGAATGTCATAAATTAGAGTGAAATTGCTTCAAACAAGCGAATTATCGCGAAACAACACATGCTCGAATCCGAAAAAAACTGTGCCCTGCCGACTCTATTTAGCGTTAGAGATGGTTTGAAACAAGTGTTACAAAAATCAGAGAATGTCAAAAATTAGAGTGAGATTGCTTCAAACAAGCGAATTATTGCGAAACAACACCTACTCGAATCCAACAATAACTGTGGCCTACCGTCTCTACTGAGGCTCAGAGACGCTTTGAGACAAGTGTTACAAAAATCAGAGAATGTCATAAATTAGAGTGAAATGGCTTCAAACAAGCGAATTATCTCGAAACAACACCTGCTCGAATCCGACAAAAACTGTGCCCTGCCGACTCTATTTAGCGTTAGAGATGGTTTGAAACAATTGTTACCAAAATCAGAGAATGTCAAAAATTAGAGTGAGATTGCTTCAAATAAGCGAATTATCGCGAAACAACACCTGCCGAATCCAACAAAAACTGTGCCCTGCCGTCTCTACTGAGCCTCAGAGACGCTTTGAGACCAGTGTTACAAAAATCAGAGAATGTGAGAAATTAGAGTGAAATTGCTTCAAACAAGCGAATTATCGCGAAACAACACCTGCTCGAATCCAACAAAAACTGTACCCTGCCGTCTCTACTGAGCCTCAGAGACGCTTTCAGACAAGTGTTACAAAAATCAGAGAATGTCATAAATTAGAGTGAAATTGCTTCAAACAAGCGAATTATCGCGAAACAACACATGCTCGAATCCGAAAAAAACTGTGCCCTGCCGACTCTATTTAGCGTTAGAGATGGTTTGAAACAAGTGTTACAAATATCAGAGAATGTCAAAAATTAGAGTGAAATTGCTTCAAACAAGCGAATTATCGCGAAACAACACATGCTCGAATCCGAAAAAAACTGTGCCCTGCCGACTCTATTTAGCGTTAGAGATGGTTTGAAACAAGTGTTACAAAAATCAGAGAATGTGAGAAATTAGAGTGAAATTGCTTCATACAAGCGATTTAACGCGAAACAACACCTGCTCGAATCCGACAAAAACTGTGCCCTGCCGACTCTATTTAGCGTTAGAGATGGTTTGAAACAAGTGTTACCAAAATCAGAGAATGTCAAAAATTAGAGTGGAATTGCTTCAAATAAGCGAATTATCGCGAAACAACACCTGCTCGAATCCAACAAAAACTGTGCACTGCCGTCTCTACTGAGCCTCAGAGACGCTTTGAGACAAGTGTTACAAAAAACAGAGAATGTGATAAATTAGAGTGAAATTGCTTCAAACAAGCGAATTATCGCGAAACAACACATGCTCGAATCCGAAAAAAACTGTGCCCTGCCGACTCTATTTAGCGTTAGAGATGGTTTGAAACAAGTGTTACAAAAATCAGAGAATGTCAAAAATTAGAGTGAAATTGCTTCAAACAAGCGAATTATCGGGAAACAACACCTGCTCGAATCCAACAATAACTGTGACCTGCCGTCTCTACTGAGCCTCAGAGACGCTTTGAGACAAGTGTTACAAAAATCAGAGAATGTCATAAATTAGAGTGAAATTGCTTCAAACAAGCGAATTATCGCGAAACAACACCTGCTCGAATCCAACAATAACTGTGCCCTGCCGTCTCTACTGAGGCTAAGAGACGCTTTGAGACAAGTGTTACAAAAATCAGAGAATGTCATAAATTAGAGTAAAATTGCTTCAAACAAGCGAATTATCGCGAAACAACACCTGCTCGAATCCAACAATATCTGTGCCCTGCCGTCTCTACTGAACCTCAGAGACCCTTTGAGACAAGTGTTACACAAATCAGAGAATGTCATAAATTAGAGTGATATGGCTACAAACAAGCGAATTATCGCGAAACAACACCTGCTCGTATCCGACAAAAACTGTGCCCTGCCGACTCTATTTAGCGTTAGAGATGGTTTGAAACAATTGTTACCAAAATCAGAGAATGTCAAAAATTAGAGTGGGATTGCTTCAAATAAGCGAATTATCGCGAAACAACACCTGCTCGAATCCAACAAAAACTGTGCACTGCCGTCTCTACTGAGCCTCAGATACGCTTTGAGACAAGTGTTACAAAAATCAGAGAATGTGAGAAATTAGAGTGAAATTGCTTCAAACAAGCGATTTAACGCGAAACAACACCTGCTCGAATCCGACAAAAACTGTGCCCTGCCGACTCTATTTAGCGTTAGAGATGGTTTGAAACAATTGTTACCAAAATCAGAGAATGTCAAAAATTAGAGTGAGATTGCTTCAAATAAGCGAATTATCGCGAAACAACACCTGCTCGAATCCAACAAAAACTGTGCCCTGCCGTCTCTACTGAGCCTCAGAGACGCTCTGAGACAAGTGTTACAAAAATCAGAGAATGTCAAAAATTAGAGTGAAATTGCTTCAAACAAGCGAATTATCCTGAAACAACACCTGCTCGAATCCAACAATAACTGTGCCCTGCCGTCTCTACTGAGCCTCAGAGACGCTTTGAGACAAGTGTTACAAAAATCAGAGAATGTCATAAATTAGAGTGAAATGGCTTCAAACAAGCGAATTATCGCGAAACAACACCTGCTCGAATCCGACAAAAACTGTGCCCTGCCGACTCTATTTAGCGTTAGAGATGGTTTGAAACAATTGTTTCCAAAATCAGAGAATGTCAAAAATTAGAGTGAGATTGCTTCAAACAAGCGAATTATTGCGAAACAACACCTGCTCGAATCCAAAAATAACTGTGGCCTACTGTCTCTACTGAGCCTCAGAGACGCTCTGAGACAAGTGTTACAAAAATCAGAGAATGTCAAAAATTAGAGTGAAATTGCTTCAAACAAGCGAATTATCCTGAAACAACACCTGCTCGAATCCAACAATAACTGTGCCCTGCCGTCTCTACTGTTCCTCAGAGACGCTTTGAGACAAGTGTTACAAAAATCAGAGAATGTCATAAATTAGAGTGAAATGGCTTCAAACAAGCGAATTATCTCGAAACAACACCTGCTCGAATCCGACAAAAACTGTGCCCTGCCGACTCTATTTAGCGTTAGAGATGGTTTGAAACAATTGTTACCAAAATCAGAGAATGTCAAAAATTAGAGTGAGATTGCTTCAAATAAGCGAATTATCGCGAAACAACACCTGCTCGAATCCAACAAAAACTGTGCCCTGCCGTCTCTACTGAGCCTCAGAGACGCTTTGAGACCAGTGTTACAAAAATCAGAGAATGTGAGAAATTAGAGTGAAATTGCTTCAAACAAGCGAATTATCGCGAAACAACACCTGCTCGAATCCGACAAAAACTATGCCCTGCCGACTCTATTTAGTGTTAGAGATGGTTTGAAACAAGTGTTACAAAAATCAGAGAATGTCAAAAATTAGAGTGAAATTGCTTCAAACAAGCGAATTATCGCGGAACAACACCTGCTCGAATCCATCAATAACTGTGCCCTGCCGTCTCTACTGAGGCTCAGAGACGCTTTGAGACAAGTGTTACAAAAATCAGAGAATGTCATAAATTAGAGTGAAGTTGCTTCAAACAAGCGAATTATCGCGAAACAACACCTGCTCGCATCCAACAATAACTGTGCCCTGCCGTCTCTACTGAGGCTCAGAGACGCTTTGAGACAAGTGTTACAAAAATCAGAGAATTTCATAAATTAGAGCAAAATTGCTTCAAACAAGCGAACTATCGCGAAACAACACCTGCTCGAATCCAACAATATCTGTGCCCTGCCGTCTCTACTGAGCCTCAGAGACGCTTTGAGACAAGTGTTACACAAATCAGAGAATGTCATAAATTAGAGTGATATGGCTACAAACAAGCGAATTATCGCGAAACAACACCTGCTCGAATCCGAGAAAAACTGTGCCCTGCCGACTCTATTTAGCGTTAGAGATGGTTTGAAACAATTGTTACCAAAATCAGAGAATGTAAAAAATTAGAGTGGGATTGCTTCAAATAAGCGAATTATCGCGAAACAACACCTGCTCGAATCACACAAAAACTGTGCACTGCCGTCTCTACTGAGCCTCAGAGACGCTTTGAGACAAGTGTTACAAAAATCAGAGAATGTGAGAAATTAGAGTGAAATTGCTTCAAACAAGCGATTTAACGCGAAACAACACCTGCTCGAATCCGACAAAAACTGTGCCCTGCCGACTCTATTTAGCGTTAGAGATGGTTTGAAACAAGTGTTACCAAAATCAGAGAATGTCAAAAATTAGAGTGGGATTGCTTCAAATAAGCGAATTATCGCGAAACAACACCTGCTCGAATCCAACAAAAACTGTGCACTGCCGTCTCTACTGAGCCTCAGAGACGCTTTGAGACAAGTGTTACAAAAAACAGAGAATGTCATAAATTAGAGTGAAATTGCTTCAAACAAGCGAATTATCGCGAAACAACACATGCTCGAATCCGAAAAAAACTGTGCCCTGCCGACTCTATTTAGCGTTAGAGATGGTTTGAAACAAGTGTTACAAAAATCAGAGAATGTCAAAAGTTAGAGTGAAATTGCTTCAAACAAGCGAATTATCGGGAAACAACACCTGCTCGAATCCAACAATAACTGTGACCTGCCGTCTCTACTGAGCCTCAGAGACGCTTTGAGACAAGTGTTACAAAAATCAGAGAATGTCATAAATTAGAGTGAAATTGCTTCAAACAAGCGAATTATCGCGAAACAACACCTGCTCGAATCCAACAATAACTGTGCCCTGCCGTCTCTACTGAGGCTAAGAGACGCTTTGAGACAAGTGTTACAAAAATCAGAGAATGTCATAAATTAGAGTGAAATTGCTTCAAACAAGCGAATTATCGCGAAACAACACCTGCTCGAATCCAACAATATCTGTGCCCTGCCGTCTCTACTGAGCCTCAGAGACGCTTTGAGACAAGTGTTACACAAATCAGAGAATGTCATAAATTAGAGTGATATGGCTACAAACAAGCGAATTATCGCGAAACAACACCTGCTCGAATCCGACAAAAACTGTGCCCTGCCGACTCTATTTAGCGTTAGAGATGGTTTGAAACAATTGTTACCAAAATCAGAGAATGTCAAAAATTAGAGTGGGATTGCTTCAAATAAGCGAATTATCGCGAAACAACACCTGCTCGAATCCAACAAAAACTGTGCACTGCCGTCTCTACTGAGCCTCAGAGACGCTTTGAGACAAGTGTTACAAAAATCAGAGAATGTGAGAAATTAGAGTGAAATTGCTTCAAACAAGCCATTTAACGCGAAACAACACCTGCTCGAATCCGACAAAAACTGTGCCCTGACGACTCTATTTAGCGTTAGAGATGGTTTGAAACAATTGTTACCAAAATCAGAGAATGTCAAAAATTAGAGTGAGATTGCTTCAAATAAGCGAATTATCGCGAAACAACACCTGCTCGAATCCAACAAAAACTGTGCCCTGCCGTCTCTACTGAGCCTCAGAGACGCTCTGAGACAAGTGTTACAAAAATCAGAGAATGTCAAAAATTAGAGTGAAATTGCTTCAAACAAGCGAATGATCCTGAAACAACACCTGCTCGAATCCAACAATAACTGTGCCCTGCCGTCTCTACTGAGCCTCAGAGACGCTTTGAGACAAGTGTTACAAAAATTAGAGAATGTCATAAATTAGAGTGAAATGGCTTCAAACAAGCGAATTATCGCGAAACAACACCTGCTCGAATCCGACAAAAACTGTGCCCTGCCGACTCTATTTAGCGTTAGAGATGGTTTGAAACAATTGTTACCAAAATCAGAGAATGTCAAAAATTAGAGTGAGATTGCTTCAAACAAGCGAATTATTGCGAAACAACACCTGCTCGAATCCAAAAATAACTGTGGCCTACCGTCTCTACTGAGCCTCAGAGACGCTCTGAGACAAGTGTTACAAAAATCAGAGAATGTCAAAAATTAGAGTGAAATTGCTTCAAACAAGCGAATTATCCTGAAACAACACCTGCTCGAATCCAACAATAACTGTGCCCTGCCGTCTCTACTGAGCCTCAGAGACGCTTTGAGACAAGTGTTACAAAAATCAGAGAATGTCATAAATTAGAGTGAAATGGCTTCAAACAAGCGAATTATGGCGAAACAACACCTGCTCGAATCCGACAAAAACTGTGCCCTGCCGACTCTATTTAGCGTTAGAGATGGTTTGAAACAATTGTTATCAAAATCAGAGAATGTCAAAAATTAGAGTGAGATTGCTTCAAACAAGCGAATTATTGCGAAACAACACCTGCTCGAATCCAACAATAACTGTGGCCTACCGTCTCTACTGAGGCTCAGAGACGCTTTGAGACAAGTGTTACAAAAATCAGAGAATGTCATAAATTAGAGTGAAATGGCTTCAAACAAGCGAATTATCTCGAAACAACACCTGCTCGAATCCGACAAAAACTGTGCCCTGCCGACTCTATTTAGCGTTAGAGATGGTTTGAAACAATTGTTACCAAAATCAGAGAATGTCAAAAATTAGAGTGAGATTGCTTCAAATAAGCGAATTATCGCGAAACAACACCTGCTCGAATCCAACAAAAACTGTGCCCTGCCGTCTCTACTGAGCCTCAGAGACGCTTTGAGACCAGTGTTACAAAAATCAGAGAATGTGAGAAATTAGAGTGAAATTGCTTCAAACAAGCGAATTATCGCGAAACAACACCTGCTCGAATCCAACAAAAACTGTACCCTGCCGTCTCTACTGAGCCTCAGAGACGCTTTCAGAGAAGTGTTACAAAAATCAGAGAATGTCATAAATTAGAGTGAAATTGCTTCAAACAAGCGAATTATCGCGAAACAACACATGATCGAATCCGATAAAAACTGTGCCCTGCCGACTCTATTTAGCGTTAGACATGGTTTGAAACAAGTGTTACAAATATCAGAGAATGTCAAAAATTAGAGTGAAATTGCTTCAAAAGAGCGAATTATCGCGAAACAACACCTGCTCGAATCCGAAAAAAACTGTGCCCTGCCGACTCTATTTAGCGTTAGAGATGGTTTGAAACATGTGTTACAAATATCAGAGAACGTCAAAAATTAGACTGAAATTGCTTCAAACAAGCGAATTATCGCGGAACAACACCTGCTCGAATCCAACAATAACTGTGCCCTGCCGTCTCTACTGAGCCTCAGAGACGCTTTGAGACAAGTGTTACACATATCAGAGAATGTCATAAATTAGAGTGAAATGGCTTCAAACAAGCGAATTATCGCGAAAAAACACCTGCTCGAATCCGAGAAAAACTGTGCCCTGCCGACTGTATTTAGCGTTAGAGATGGTTTGAAACAAGTGTTACAAAAATCAGTGAATGTCAAAAATTAGAGTGAAATTGCTTCAAACAAGCGAATTATCGCGAAACAACACCTGCTCGAATCCAACAATAACTGTGCCCTGCCGACTCTATTTAGCGTTAGAGATGGTTTGAAACAATTGTTACCAAAATCAGAGAATGTCAAAAATTAGAGTGAGATTGCTTCAAATAAGCGAATTATCGCGAAACAACACCTGCTCGAATCCAACAAAAACTGTGCCCTGCCGTCTCTACTGAGCCTCAGAGACGCTTTGAAACAAGTGTTACAAAATTCAGAGAATGTCATAAATTAGAGTGAAATGGCTTCAAACAAGCGAATTATCGCGAAACAACACCTGCACGAATCCGACAGAAACTGTGCCCTGCCGACTCTATTTAGCGTTAGAGATGGTTTGAAACAATTGTTACCAAAATCAGAGAATGTCAAAAATTAGAGTGAGATTGCTTCAAATAAGCGAATTATCGCGAAACAACACCTGCTCGAATCCAACAAAAACTGTGCCCTGCCATCTCTACTGAGCCTCAGAGACGCTTTGAGACCAGTGTTACAAAAATCAGAGAATGTGAGAAATTAGAGTGAAATTGCTTCAAACAAGCGAATTATCGCGAAACAACACCTGCTCGAATCCAACAAAAACTGTACCCTGCCGTCTCTACTGAGCCTCAGAGACGCTTTGAGACTAGTGTTACAAAAAACAGAGAATGTCATAAATTAGAGTGAAATTGCTTCAAACAAGCGAATTATCGCGAAACAACACATGCTCGTATCCGAAAAAAACTGTGCCCTGCCGACTCTATTTAGCGTTAGAGATGGTTTGAAACAAGTGTTACAAATATCAGAGAATGTCAAAAATTAGAGTGAAATTGCTTCAAAAGAGCGAATTATCGCGAAACAACACCTGCTCGAATCCGAAAAAAACTGTGCCCTGCCGACTCTATTTAGCGTTAGAGATGGTTTGAAACATGTGTTACAAATATCAGAGAACGTCAAAAATTAGACTGAAATTGCTTCAAACAAGCGATTTAACGCGAAACAACACCTGCTCGAATCCGACAAAAACTGTGCCCTGCCGACTCTATTTAGCGTTAGAGATGGTTTGAAACAAGTGTTACCAAAATCAGAGAATGTCAAAAATTAGAGTGGGATTGCTTCAAATAAGCGAATTATCGCGAAACAACACCTGCTCGAATCCAACAAAAACTGTGCACTGCCGTCTCTACTGAGCCTCAGAGACGCTTTGAGACAAGTGTTACAAAAAACAGAGAATGTCATAAATTAGAGTGAAATTGCTTCAAACAAGCGAATTATCGCGAAACAACACATGCTCGAATCCGAAAAAAACTGTGCCCTGCCGACTCTATTTAGCGTTAGAGATGGTTTGAAACAAGTGTTACAAAAATCAGAGAATGTCAAAAGTTAGAGTGAAATTGCTTCAAACAAGCGAATTATCGGGAAACAACACCTGCTCGAATCCAACAATAACTGTGACCTGCCGTCTCTACTGAGCCTCAGAGACGCTTTGAGACAAGTGTTACAAAAATCAGAGAATGTCATAAATTAGAGTGAAATTGCTTCAAACAAGCGAATTATCGCGAAACAACACCTGCTCGAATCCAACAATAACTGTGCCCTGCCGTCTCTACTGAGGCTAAGAGACGCTTTGAGACAAGTGTTACAAAAATCAGAGAATGTCATAAATTAGAGTGAAATTGCTTCAAACAAGCGAATTATCGCGAAACAACACCTGCTCGAATCCAACAATATCTGTGCCCTGCCGTCTCTACTGAGCCTCAGAGACGCTTTGAGACAAGTGTTACACAAATCAGAGAATGTCATAAATTAGAGTGATATGGCTACAAACAAGCGAATTATCGCGAAACAACACCTGCTCGAATCCGACAAAAACTGTGCCCTGCCGACTCTATTTAGCGTTAGAGATGGTTTGAAACAATTGTTACCAAAATCAGAGAATGTCAAAAATTAGAGTGGGATTGCTTCAAATAAGCGAATTATCGCGAAACAACACCTGCTCGAATCCAACAAAAACTGTGCACTGCCGTCTCTACTGAGCCTCAGAGACGCTTTGAGACAAGTGTTACAAAAATCAGAGAATGTGAGAAATTAGAGTGAAATTGCTTCAAACAAGCCATTTAACGCGAAACAACACCTGCTCGAATCCGACAAAAACTGTGCCCTGACGACTCTATTTAGCGTTAGAGATGGTTTGAAACAATTGTTACCAAAATCAGAGAATGTCAAAAATTAGAGTGAGATTGCTTCAAATAAGCGAATTATCGCGAAACAACACCTGCTCGAATCCAACAAAAACTGTGCCCTGCCGTCTCTACTGAGCCTCAGAGACGCTCTGAGACAAGTGTTACAAAAATCAGAGAATGTCAAAAATTAGAGTGAAATTGCTTCAAACAAGCGAATGATCCTGAAACAACACCTGCTCGAATCCAACAATAACTGTGCCCTGCCGTCTCTACTGAGCCTCAGAGACGCTTTGAGACAAGTGTTACAAAAATTAGAGAATGTCATAAATTAGAGTGAAATGGCTTCAAACAAGCGAATTATCGCGAAACAACACCTGCTCGAATCCGACAAAAACTGTGCCCTGCCGACTCTATTTAGCGTTAGAGATGGTTTGAAACAATTGTTACCAAAATCAGAGAATGTCAAAAATTAGAGTGAGATTGCTTCAAACAAGCGAATTATTGCGAAACAACACCTGCTCGAATCCAAAAATAACTGTGGCCTACCGTCTCTACTGAGCCTCAGAGACGCTCTGAGACAAGTGTTACAAAAATCAGAGAATGTCAAAAATTAGAGTGAAATTGCTTCAAACAAGCGAATTATCCTGAAACAACACCTGCTCGAATCCAACAATAACTGTGCCCTGCCGTCTCTACTGAGCCTCAGAGACGCTTTGAGACAAGTGTTACAAAAATCAGAGAATGTCATAAATTAGAGTGAAATGGCTTCAAACAAGCGAATTATGGCGAAACAACACCTGCTCGAATCCGACAAAAACTGTGCCCTGCCGACTCTATTTAGCGTTAGAGATGGTTTGAAACAATTGTTATCAAAATCAGAGAATGTCAAAAATTAGAGTGAGATTGCTTCAAATAAGCGAATTATCGCGAAACAACACCTGCTCGAATCCAACAAAAACTGTGCCCTGCCGTCTCTACTGAGCCTCAGAGACGCTTTGAAACAAGTGTTACAAAATTCAGAGAATGTCATAAATTAGAGTGAAATGGCTTCAAACAAGCGAATTATCGCGAAACAACACCTGCACGAATCCGACAAAAACTGTGCCCTGCCGACTCTATTTAGCGTTAGAGATGGTTTGAAACAATTGTTACCAAAATCAGAGAATGTCAAAAATTAGAGTGAGATTGCTTCAAATAAGCGAATTATCGCGAAACAACACCTGCTCGAATCCAACAAAAACTGTGCCCTGCCATCTCTACTGAGCCTCAGAGACGCTTTGAGACCAGTGTTACAAAAATCAGAGAATGTGAGAAATTAGAGTGAAATTGCTTCAAACAAGCGAATTATCGCGAAACAACACCTGCTCGAATCCAACAAAAACTGTACCCTGCCGTCTCTACTGAGCCTCAGAGACGCTTTGAGACTAGTGTTACAAAAAACAGAGAATGTCATAAATTAGAGTGAAATTGCTTCAAACAAGCGAATTATCGCGAAACAACACATGCTCGTATCCGAAAAAAACTGTGCCCTGCCGACTCTATTTAGCGTTAGAGATGGTTTGAAACAAGTGTTACAAAAATCAGAGAATGTCAAAAATTAGAGTGAAATTGCTTCAAACAAGCGAATTATCGGGAAACAACACCTGCTCGAATCCAACAATAACTGTGCCCTGCCGTCTCTACTGAGCCTCAGAGACGCTTTGAGACAAGTGTTACAAAAATCAGAGAATGTCATAAATTAGAGTGAAATTGCTTCAAACATGCGAATTATCGCGAAACAACACCTGCTCGAATCCAACAATAACTGTGCCCTGCCGTCTCTACTGAGGCTAAGAGACGCTTTGAGACAAGTGTTACAAAAATCAGAGAATGTCATAAATTAGAGTAAAATTGCTTCAGACAAGCGAATTATCGCGAAACAACACCTGCTCGAATCCAACAATATCTGTGCCCTGCCGTCTCTACTGAGCCACAGAGACGCTTTGAGACAAGTGTTACACAGATCAGAGAATGTCATAAATTAGAGTGATATGGATACAAACAAGCGAATTATCGCGAAACAACACCTGCTCGAATCCGACAAAAACTGTGCCCTGCCGACTCTATTTAGCGTTAGAGATGGTTTGAAACAATTGTTACCAAAATCAGAGAAGGTCAAAAATTAGAGTGGGATTGGTTCAAATAAGCGAATTATCGCGAAACAACACCTGCTCGAATCCAACAAAAACTGTGCACTGCCGTCTCTACTGAGCCTCAGAGACGCTTTGAGACAAGTGTTACAAAAATCAGAGAATGTGAGAAATTAGAGTGAAATTGCTTCAAACAAGCGATTTAACGCGAAACAACACCTGCTCGAATCCGACAAAAACTGTGCCCTGCCGACTCTATTTAGCGTTAGAGATGGTTTGAAACAAGTGTTACAAAAATCAGTGAATGTCAAAAATTAGAGTGAAATTGCTTCAAACAAGCGAATTATCGCGAAACAGCACATGCTCGAATCCAACAATAACTGTGCCCTGCCGACTCTATTTAGCGTTAGAGATGGTTTGAAACAATTGTTACCAAAATCAGAGAATGTCAAAAATTAGAGTGAGATTGTTTCAAATAAGCGAATTATCGCGAAACAACACCTGCTCGAATCCAACAAAAACTGTGCCCTGCCGTCTCTACTGAGCCTCAGAGACGCTTTGAGACAAGTGTTACAAAATTCAGAGAATGTCATAAATTAGAGTGAAATGGCTTCAAACAAGCGATTTATCGCGAAACAACACCTGCACGAATCCGACAAAAACTGTGCCCTGCCGACTCTATTTAGCGTTAGAGATGGTTTGAAACAATTGTTACCAAAATCAGAGAATGTCAAAAATTAGAGTGAGATTGCTTCAAATAAGCGAATTATCGCGAAACAACACCTGCTCGAATCCAACAAAAACTGTACCCTGACGTCTCTACTGAGCCTCAGAGACGCTTTCAGACAAGTGTTACAAAAATCAGAGAATGTCATAAATTAGAGTGAAATTGCTTCAAACAAGCGAATTATCGCGAAACAACACATGCTCGAATCCGAAAAAAACTGTGCCCTGCCGACTCTATTTAGCGTTAGAGATGGTTTGAAACAAGTGTTACAAATATCAGAGAACGTCAAAAATTAGACTGAAATTGCTTCAAACAAGCGAATTATCGCGGAACAACACCTGCTCGAATCCAACAATAACTGTGCCCTGCCGTCTCTACTGAGCCTCAGAGACGCTTTGAGACAAGTGTTACACATATCAGAGAATGTCATAAATTAGAGTGAAATGGCTTCAAACAAGCGAATTATCGCGAAAAAACACCTGCTCGAATCCGAGAAAAACTGTGCCCTGCCGACTCTATTTAGCGTTAGAGATGGTTTGAAACAATTGTTACCAAAATCAGAGAATGTCAAAAATTAGAGTGGGATTGCTTCAAATAAGCGAATTATCGCGAAACAACACCTGCTCGAATCCAACAAAAACTGTGCACTGCCGTCTCTACTGAGCCTCAGAGACGCTTTGAGACAAGTGTTACAAAAATCAGAGAATGTCAAAAATTAGAGTGAAATTGCTTCAAACAAGCGAATTATCGCGAAACAACACCTGCTCGAATCCAACAATAACTGTGCCCTGCCGACTCTATTTAGCGTTAGAGATGGTTTGAAACAAGTGTTACAAAAATCAGTGAATGTCAAAAATTAGAGTGAAATTGCTTCAAACAAGCGAATTATCGCGAAACAACACCTGCTCGAATCCAACAATAACTGTGCCCTGCCGACTCTATTTAGCGTTAGAGATGGTTTGAAACAATTGTTACCAAAATCAGAGAATGTCAAAAATTAGAGTGAGATTGCTTCAAATAAGCGAATTATCGCGAAACAACACCTGCTCGAATCCAACAAAAACTGTGCCCTGCCGTCTCTACTGAGCCTCAGAGACGCTTTGAAACAAGTGTTACAAAATTCAGAGAATGTCATAAATTAGAATGAAATGGCTTCAAACAAGCGAATTATCGCGAAACAACACCTGCACGAATCCGACAAAAACTGTGCCCTGCCGACTCTATTTAGCGTTAGAGATGGTTTGAAACAATTGTTACCAAAATCAGAGAATGTCAAAAATTAGAGTGAGATTGCTTCAAATAAGCGAATTATCGCGAAACAACACCTGCTCGAATCCAACAAAAACTGTGCCCTGCCATCTCTACTGAGCCTCAGAGACGCTTTGAGACCAGTGTTACAAAAATCAGAGAATGTGAGAAATTAGAGTGAAATTGCTTCAAACAAGCGAATTATCGCGAAAAAACACCTGCTCGAATCCAACAAAAACTGTACCCTGCCGTCTCTACTGAGCCTCAGAGACGCTTTGAGACTAGTGTTACAAAAAACAGAGAATGTCATAAATTAGAGTGAAATTGCTTCAAACAAGCGAATTATCGCGAAACAACACATGCTCGAATCCGAAAAAAACTGTGCCCTGCCGACTCTATTTAGCGTTAGAGATGGTTTGAAACAAGTGTTACAAATATCATAGAATGTCAAAAATTAGAGTGAAATTGCTTCAAACAAGCGAATTATCGCGAAAAAACACCTGCTCGAATCCGAGAAAAACTGTGCCCTACCGACTCTATTTAGCGTTAGAGATGGTTTGAAAAAAGTGTTACAAAAATCAGTGAATGTCAAAAATTAGAGTGAAATTGCTTCAAACAAGCGAATTATCGCGAAACAACACCTGCTCGAATCCAACAATAACTGTGCCCTGCCGACTCTATTTAGCGTTAGAGATGGTTTGAAACAATTGTTACCAAAATCAGAGAATGTCAAAAATTAGAGTGAGATTGCTTCAAATAAGCCAATTATCGCGAAACAACACCTGCTCGAATCCAACAAAAAGTGTGCCCTTCCGTCTCTACTGAGCCTCAGAGACGCTTTGAGACAAGTGTTACAAAATTCAGAGAATGTCATAAATTAGAGTGAAATGGCTTCAAACAAGCGAATTATCGCGAAACAACACCTGCACGAATCCGACAAAAACTGTGCCCTGCCGACTCTATTTAGCGTTAGAGATGGTTTGAAACAATTGTTACCAAAATCAGAGAATGTCAAAAATTAGTGAGATTGCTTCAAATAAGCGAATTATCGCGAAACAACACCTGCTCGAATCCAACAAAAACTGTGCCCTGCCGTCTCTACTGAGCCTCAGAGACGCTCTGAGACAAGTGTTACAAAAATCAGAGAATGTCAAAAATTAGAGTGAAATTGCTTCAAACAAGCGAATTATCCTGAAACAACACCTGCTCGAATCCAACAATAACTGTGCCCTGCCGTCTCTACTGAGCCTCAGAGACGCTTTGAGACAAGTGTTACAAAAATCAGAGAATGTCATAAATTAGAGTGAAATGGCTTCAAACAAGCGAATTATCGCGAAACAACACCTGCTCGAATCCGACAAAAACTGTGCCCTGCCGACTCTATTTAGCGTTAGAGATGGTTTGAAACAATTGTTACCAAAATCAGAGAATGTCAAAAATTAGAGTGAGATTGCTTCAAACAAGCGAATTATTGCGAAACAACACCTGCTCGAATCCAACAAAAACTGTGCACTGCCGTCTCTACTGAGCCTCAGAGACGCTTTGAGACAAGTGTTACAAAAATCAGAGAATGTGAGAAATTAGAGTGAAATTGCTTCAAACAAGCGATTTAACGCGAAACAACACCTGCTCGAATCCGACAAAAACTGTGCCCTGCCGACTCTATTTAGCGTTAGAGATGGTTTGAAACAAGTGTTACAAAAATCAGTGAATGTCAAAAATTAGAGTGAAATTGCTTCAAACAAGCGAATTATCGCGAAACAGCACATGCTCGAATCCAACAATAACTGTGCCCTGCCGACTCTATTTAGCGTTAGAGATGGTTTGAAACAATTGTTACCAAAATCAGAGAATGTCAAAAATTAGAGTGAGATTGTTTCAAATAAGCGAATTATCGCGAAACAACACCTGCTCGAATCCAACAAAAACTGTGCCCTGCCGTCTCTACTGAGCCTCAGAGACGCTTTGAGACAAGTGTTACAAAATTCAGAGAATGTCATAAATTAGAGTGAAATGGCTTCAAACAAGCGATTTATCGCGAAACAACACCTGCACGAATCCGACAAAAACTGTGCCCTGCCGACTCTATTTAGCGTTAGAGATGGTTTGAAACAATTGTTACCAAAATCAGAGAATGTCAAAAATTAGAGTGAGATTGCTTCAAATAAGCGAATTATCGCGAAACAACACCTGCTCGAATCCAACAAAAACTGTACCCTGACGTCTCTACTGAGCCTCAGAGACGCTTTCAGACAAGTGTTACAAAAATCAGAGAATGTCATAAATTAGAGTGAAATTGCTTCAAACAAGCGAATTATCGCGAAACAACACATGCTCGAATCCGAAAAAAACTGTGCCCTGCCGACTCTATTTAGCGTTAGAGATGGTTTGAAACAAGTGTTACAAATATCAGAGAACGTCAAAAATTAGACTGAAATTGCTTCAAACAAGCGAATTATCGCGGAACAACACCTGCTCGAATCCAACAATAACTGTGCCCTGCCGTCTCTACTGAGCCTCAGAGACGCTTTGAGACAAGTGTTACACATATCAGAGAATGTCATAAATTAGAGTGAAATGGCTTCAAACAAGCGAATTATCGCGAAAAAACACCTGCTCGAATCCGAGAAAAACTGTGCCCTGCCGACTCTATTTAGCGTTAGAGATGGTTTGAAACAATTGTTACCAAAATCAGAGAATGTCAAAAATTAGAGTGGGATTGCTTCAAATAAGCGAATTATCGCGAAACAACACCTGCTCGAATCCAACAAAAACTGTGCACTGCCGTCTCTACTGAGCCTCAGAGACGCTTTGAGACAAGTGTTACAAAAATCAGAGAATGTCAAAAATTAGAGTGAAATTGCTTCAAACAAGCGAATTATCGCGAAACAACACCTGCTCGAATCCAACAATAACTGTGCCCTGCCGACTCTATTTAGCGTTAGAGATGGTTTGAAACAAGTGTTACAAAAATCAGTGAATGTCAAAAATTAGAGTGAAATTGCTTCAAACAAGCGAATTATCGCGAAACAACACCTGCTCGAATCCAACAATAACTGTGCCCTGCCGACTCTATTTAGCGTTAGAGATGGTTTGAAACAATTGTTACCAAAATCAGAGAATGTCAAAAATTAGAGTGAGATTGCTTCAAATAAGCGAATTATCGCGAAACAACACCTGCTCGAATCCAACAAAAACTGTGCCCTGCCGTCTCTACTGAGCCTCAGAGACGCTTTGAAACAAGTGTTACAAAATTCAGAGAATGTCATAAATTAGAATGAAATGGCTTCAAACAAGCGAATTATCGCGAAACAACACCTGCACGAATCCGACAAAAACTGTGCCCTGCCGACTCTATTTAGCGTTAGAGATGGTTTGAAACAATTGTTACCAAAATCAGAGAATGTCAAAAATTAGAGTGAGATTGCTTCAAATAAGCGAATTATCGCGAAACAACACCTGCTCGAATCCAACAAAAACTGTGCCCTGCCATCTCTACTGAGCCTCAGAGACGCTTTGAGACCAGTGTTACAAAAATCAGAGAATGTGAGAAATTAGAGTGAAATTGCTTCAAACAAGCGAATTATCGCGAAAAAACACCTGCTCGAATCCAACAAAAACTGTACCCTGCCGTCTCTACTGAGCCTCAGAGACGCTTTGAGACTAGTGTTACAAAAAACAGAGAATGTCATAAATTAGAGTGAAATTGCTTCAAACAAGCGAATTATCGCGAAACAACACATGCTCGAATCCGAAAAAAACTGTGCCCTGCCGACTCTATTTAGCGTTAGAGATGGTTTGAAACAAGTGTTACAAATATCATAGAATGTCAAAAATTAGAGTGAAATTGCTTCAAACAAGCGAATTATCGCGAAAAAACACCTGCTCGAATCCGAGAAAAACTGTGCCCTACCGACTCTATTTAGCGTTAGAGATGGTTTGAAAAAAGTGTTACAAAAATCAGTGAATGTCAAAAATTAGAGTGAAATTGCTTCAAACAAGCGAATTATCGCGAAACAACACCTGCTCGAATCCAACAATAACTGTGCCCTGCCGACTCTATTTAGCGTTAGAGATGGTTTGAAACAATTGTTACCAAAATCAGAGAATGTCAAAAATTAGAGTGAGATTGCTTCAAATAAGCCAATTATCGCGAAACAACACCTGCTCGAATCCAACAAAAAGTGTGCCCTTCCGTCTCTACTGAGCCTCAGAGACGCTTTGAGACAAGTGTTACAAAATTCAGAGAATGTCATAAATTAGAGTGAAATGGCTTCAAACAAGCGAATTATCGCGAAACAACACCTGCACGAATCCGACAAAAACTGTGCCCTGCCGACTCTATTTAGCGTTAGAGATGGTTTGAAACAATTGTTACCAAAATCAGAGAATGTCAAAAATTAGTGAGATTGCTTCAAATAAGCGAATTATCGCGAAACAACACCTGCTCGAATCCAACAAAAACTGTGCCCTGCCGTCTCTACTGAGCCTCAGAGACGCTCTGAGACAAGTGTTACAAAAATCAGAGAATGTCAAAAATTAGAGTGAAATTGCTTCAAACAAGCGAATTATCCTGAAACAACACCTGCTCGAATCCAACAATAACTGTGCCCTGCCGTCTCTACTGAGCCTCAGAGACGCTTTGAGACAAGTGTTACAAAAATCAGAGAATGTCATAAATTAGAGTGAAATGGCTT
Source organism: Tenodera sinensis (assembly GCA_030765045.1). Lineage (NCBI taxonomy): Eukaryota > Metazoa > Arthropoda > Insecta > Mantodea > Mantidae > Tenodera > Tenodera sinensis. Next base: position 107,519,753 of record CM060970.1, on the reverse strand, counting down.
CAAACAAGCGAATTATCGCGAAACAACACCTGCTCGAATCCGACAAAAACTGTGCCCTGCCGACTCTATTTAGCGTTAGAGATGGTTTGAAACAATTGTTACCAAAATCAGAGAATGTCAAAAATTAGAGTGAGATTGCTTCAAACAAGCGAATTATTGCGAAACAACACCTGCTCGAATCCAACAATAACTGGGGCCTACCGTCTCTACTGAGGCTCAGAGACGCTTTGAGACAAGTGTAACAAAAATCAGAGAATGTCATAAATTAGAAAGAAATGGCTTCAAACAAGCGAATTATCTCGAAACAACACCTGCTCGAATCCGACAAAAACTGTGCCCTGCCGACTCTATTTAGCGTTAGAGATGGTTTGAAACAATTGTTACCAAAATCAGAGAATGTCAAAAATTAGAGTGAGATTGCTTCAAATAAGCGAATTATCGCGAAACAACACCTGCTCGAATCCAACAAAAACTGTGCCCTGCCGTCTCTACTGAGCCTCAGAGACGCTTTGAGACCAGTGTTACAAAAATCAGAGAATGTGAGAAATTAGAGTGAAATTGCTTCAAACAAGCGAATTATCGCGAAACAACACCTGCTCGAATCCAACAAAAACTGTACCCTGCCGTCTCTAGTGAGCCTCAGAGACGCTTCAGACAAGTGTTACAAAAATCAGAGAATGTCATAAATTAGAGTGAAATTGCTTCAACAAGCGAATTATCGCGAAACAACACATGCTCGAATCCGAAAAAAACTGTGCCCTGCCGACTCTATTTAGCGTTAGAGATGGTTTGAAACAAGTGTTACAAATATCAGAGAATGTCAAAAATTAGAGTGAAATTGCTTCAAACAAGCGAATTATCGCGAAACAACACCTGCTCGAATCCAACAATAACTGTGCCCTACCGTCTCTACTGAGGCTCAGAGACGCTTTGAGACAAGTGTTACAAAAATCAGAGAATGTCATAAATTAGAGTGAAATTGCTTCAAATAAGCGAATTATCGCGAAACAACACCTGCTCGAATCCAACAATAACTGTGCCCTGCCGTCTCTACTGAGCCTCAGAGACGCTTTGAGACAAGTGTTACAAAAATCAGAGAATGTCATAAATTAGAGTGAAATTGCTTCAAACAAGCGAATTATCGCGAAACAACAAATGCTCGAATCCGAAAAAAACTGTGCCCTGCCGACTCTATTTAGCGTTAGAGATGGTTTGAAACAAGTGTTACAAAAATCAGAGAATGTCAAAAATTAGAGTGAAATTGCTTCAAACAAGCGAATTATCGCGAAAGAACACCTGCTCGAATCCAACAATAACTGTGCCCTACCGTCTCTACTGAGGCTCAGAGACGCTTTGAGACAAGTGTTGCAAAAATCAGAGAATGTCATAAATTAGAGTGAAATTGCTTCAAATAAGCGAATTATCGCGAAACAACACCTGCTCGAATCCAACAATAACTGTGCCCTGCCGTCTCTACTGAGCCTCAGAGACGCTTTGAGACAAGTGTTACAAAAATCAGAGAATGTCATAAATTAGAGTGAAATTGCTTCAAACAAGCGAATTATCGCGAAACAACACATGCTCGAATCCGAAAAAAACTGTGCCCTGCCGACTCTATTTAGCGTTAGAGATGGTTTGAAACAAGTGTTACAAAAATCAGAGAATGTCAAAAATTAGAGTGAAATTGCTTCAAACAAGCGAATTATCGCGAAACAACACCTGCTCGAATCCAACAATAACTGTGCCCTGCCGTCTCTACTGAGCCTCAGAGACGCTTTGAGACAAGTGTTACACAAATCAAAGAATGTCATAGATTAGAGTGAAATGGCTTCAAACAAGCGAATTATCGCGAAACAACACCTGCTCGAATCCGACAAAAACTATGCCCTGCCGACTCTATTTAGTGTTAGAGATGGTTTGAAACAAGTGTTACAAAAATCAGAGAATGTCAAAAATTAGAGTGAAATTGCTTCAAACAAGCGAATTATCGCGGAACAACACTTGCTCGAATCCATCAATAACTGTGCCCTGCCGTCTCTACTGAGGCTCAGAGACGCTTTGAGACAAGTGTTACAAAAATCAGAGAATGTCATAAATTAGAGTGAAATTGCTTCAAACAAGCGAATTATCGCGAAACAACACCTGCTCGAATCCAACAAAAACTGTACCCTGCCGTCTCTAGTGAGCCTCAGAGACGCTTCAGACAAGTGTTACAAAAATCAGAGAATGTCATAAATTAGAGTGAAATTGCTTCAACAAGCGAATTATCGCGAAACAACACATGCTCGAATCCGAAAAAAACTGTGCCCTGCCGACTCTATTTAGCGTTAGAGATGGTTTGAAACAAGTGTTACAAATATCAGAGAATGTCAAAAATTAGAGTGAAATTGCTTCAAACAAGCGAATTATCGCGAAACAACACCTGCTCGAATCCAACAATAACTGTGCCCTACCGTCTCTACTGAGGCTCAGAGACGCTTTGAGACAAGTGTTACAAAAATCAGAGAATGTCATAAATTAGAGTGAAATTGCTTCAAATAAGCGAATTATCGCGAAACAACACCTGCTCGAATCCAACAATAACTGTGCCCTGCCGTCTCTACTGAGCCTCAGAGACGCTTTGAGACAAGTGTTACAAAAATCAGAGAATGTCATAAATTAGAGTGAAATTGCTTCAAACAAGCGAATTATCGCGAAACAACAAATGCTCGAATCCGAAAAAAACTGTGCCCTGCCGACTCTATTTAGCGTTAGAGATGGTTTGAAACAAGTGTTACAAAAATCAGAGAATGTCAAAAATTAGAGTGAAATTGCTTCAAACAAGCGAATTATCGCGAAAGAACACCTGCTCGAATCCAACAATAACTGTGCCCTACCGTCTCTACTGAGGCTCAGAGACGCTTTGAGACAAGTGTTGCAAAAATCAGAGAATGTCATAAATTAGAGTGAAATTGCTTCAAATAAGCGAATTATCGCGAAACAACACCTGCTCGAATCCAACAATAACTGTGCCCTGCCGTCTCTACTGAGCCTCAGAGACCCTTTGAGACAAGTGTTACAAAAATCAGAGAATGTCATAAATTAGAGTGAAATTGCTTCAAACAAGCGAATTATCGCGAAACAACACATGCTCGAATCCGAAAAAAACTGTGCCCTGCCGACTCTATTTAGCGTTAGAGATGGTTTGAAACAAGTGTTACAAAAATCAGAGAATGTCAAAAATTAGAGTGAAATTGCTTCAAACAAGCGAATTATCGCGAAACAACACCTGCTCGAATCCAACAATAACTGTGCCCTGCCGTCTCTACTGAGCCTCAGAGACGCTTTGAGACAAGTGTTACACAAATCAAAGAATGTCATAGATTAGAGTGAAATGGCTTCAAACAAGCGAATTATCGCGAAACAACACCTGCTCGAATCCGACAAAAACTATGCCCTGCCGACTCTATTTAGTGTTAGAGATGGTTTGAAACAAGTGTTACAAAAATCAGAGAATGTCAAAAATTAGAGTGAAATTGCTTCAAACAAGCGAATTATCGCGGAACAACACTTGCTCGAATCCATCAATAACTGTGCCCTGCCGTCTCTACTGAGGCTCAGAGACGCTTTGAGACAAGTGTTACAAAAATCAGAGAATGTCATAAATTAGAGTGAAATTGCTTCAAACAAGCGAACTATCGCGAAACAACACCTGCTCGAATCCAACAATATCTGTGCCCTGCCGTCTCTACTGAGCCTCAGAGACGCTTTGAGACAAGTGTTACACAAATCAGAGAATGTCATAAATTAGAGTGATATGGCTACAAACAAGCGAATTATCGCGAAACAACACCTGCTCGAATCCGACAAAAAGTGTGCCCTGCCGACTCTATTTAGCGTTAGAGATGGTTTGAAACAAGTGTTACCAAAATCAGAGAAAGTCAAAAATTAGAGTGGGATTGCTTCAAATAAGCGAATTATCGCGAAACAACACCTGCTCGAATCCAACAAAAACTGTGCACTGCCGTCTCTACTGAGCCTCAGAGACGCTTTGAGACAAGTGTTACAAAAATCAGAGAATGTGAGAAATTAGAGTGAAATTGCTTCAAACAAGCGATTTAACGCGAAACAACACCTGCTCGAATCCGAAAAAAACTGTGCCCTGCCGACTCTATTTAGCGTTAGAGATGGTTTGAAACAAGTGTTAAAAAAGTCAGTGAATGTCAAAAATTAGAGTGAAATTGCTTCAAACAAGCGAATTATCGCGAAACAACACCTGCTCGAATCCAACAATAACTGTGCCCTGCCGACTCTATTTAGCGTTAGAGATGGTTTGAAACAATTGTTACCAAAATCAGAGAATGTCAAAAATTAGAGTGAGATTGCTTCAAATAAGCGAATTATCGCGAAACAACACCTGCTCGAATCCAACAAAAACTGTGCCCTGCCGTCTCTACTGAGCCTCAGAGACGCTTTGAGACCAGTGTTACAAAAATCAGAGAATGTGAGAAATTAGAGTGAAATTGCCTCAAACAAGCGAATTATCGCGAAACAACACCTGCTCGAATCCAACAAAAACTATACCCTGACGTCTCTGATGAGCCTCAGAGACGCTTTCAGACAAGTGTTACAAAAATCAGCGAATGTCATAAATTAGAGTGAAATTGCTTCAAACAAGCGAATTATCGCGGAACAACACATGCTCGAATCCGAAAAAAACTGTGCCCTGCCGACTCTATTTAGCGTTAGAGATGGTTTGAAACAAGTGTTACAAATATCAGAGAATGTCAAAAATTAGAGTGAAATTGCTTCAAACAAGCGAATTATCGCGAAACAACACCTGCTCGAATCCAACAATAACTGTGCCCTGCCGACCCTATTTAGCGTTAGAGATGGTTTGAAACAATTGTTACCAAAATCAGAGAATGTCAAAAATTAGAGTGAGATTTCTTCAAATAAGCCAATTATCGCGAAACAACACCTGCTCGAATCCAACAAAAACTGTGCCCTTCCGTCTCTACTGAGCCTCAGAGACGCTTTGAGACAAGTGTTACAAAATTCAGAGAATGTCATAAATTAGAGTGAAATGGCCTCAAACAAGCGAATTATCGCGAAACAACACCTGCACGAATCCGACAAAAACTGTGCCCTGCCGACTCTATTTAGCGTTAGAGATGGTTTGAAACAATTGTTACCAAAATCAGAGAATGTCAAAAATTAGAGTGAGATTGCTTCAAATAAGCGAATTATCGCGAAACAACACCTGCTCGAATCCAACAAAAACTGTGCCCTGCCGTCTCTACTGAGCCTCAGAGACGCTCTGAGACAAGTGTTACAAAAATCAGAGAATGTCAAAAATTAGAGTGAAATTGCTTCAAACAAGCGAATTATCCTGAAACAACACCTGCTCGAATCCAACAATCACTGTGCCCTGCCGACTCTATTTAGCGTTAGAGATGGTTTGAAACAATTGTTACCAAAATCAGAGAATGTCAAAAATTAGATTGAGATTGCTTCAAATAAGCGAATTATCGCGAAACAACACCTGCTCGAATCCAACAATAACTGTGCCCTGCCGTCTCTACTGAGCCTCAGAGACGCTTTGAGACAAGTGTTACAAAAATCAGAGAATGTCATAAATTAGAGTGAAATTGCTTCAAACAAGCGAATTATCGCGAAACAACACATGCTCGAATCCGAAAAAAACTGTGCCCTGCCGACTCTATTTAGCGTTAGAGATGGTTTGAAACAAGTGTTACAAAAATCAGAGAATGTCAAAAATTAGAGTGAAATTGCTTCAAACAAGCGAATTATCGCGAAACAACACCTGCTCGAATCCAACAATAACTGTGCCCTGCCGTCTCTACTGAGCCTCAGAGACGCTTTGAGACAAGTGTTACACAAATCAAAGAATGTCATAGATTAGAGTGAAATGGCTTCAAACAAGCGAATTATCGCGAAACAACACCTGCTCGAATCCGACAAAAACTATGCCCTGCCGACTCTATTTAGTGTTAGAGATGGTTTGAAACTAGTGTTACAAAAATCAGGGAATGTCAAAAATTAGAGTGAAATTGCTTCAAACAAGCGAATTATCGCGGAACAACACTTGCTCGAATCCATCAATAACTGTGCCCTGCCGTCTCTGCTGAGGCTCAGAGACGCTTTGAGACAAGTGTTACAAAAATCAGAGAATGTCATAAATTAGAGTGAAATTGCTTCAAACAAGCGAATTATCGCGAAACAACACCTGCTCGAATCCAACAATAACTGTGCCCTGCCGTCTCTACTGAGGCTCAGAGACGCTTTGAGACAAGTGTTACAAAAATCAGAGAATGTCATAAATTAGAGCAAAATTGCTTCAAACAAGCGAACTATCGCGAAACAACACCTGCTCGAATCCAACAATATCTGTGCCCTGCCGTCTCTACTGAGCCTCAGAGACGCTTTGAGACAAGTGTTACACAAATCAGAGAATGTCATAAATTAGAGTGATATGGCTACAAACAAGCGAATTATCGCGAAACAACACCTGCTCGAATCCGACAAAAAGTGTGCCCTGCCGACTCTATTTAGCGTTAGAGATGGTTTGAAACAAGTGTTACCAAAATCAGAGAATGTCAAAAATTAGAGTGGGATTGCTTCAAATAAGCGAATTATCGCGAAACAACACCTGCTCGAATTCAACAAAAACTGTGCACTGCCGTCTCTACTGAGCCTCAGAGACGCTTTGAGACAAGTGTTACAAAAATCAGAGAATGTGAGAAATTAGAGTGAAATTGCTTCAAACAAGCGATTTAACGCGAAACAACACCTGCTCGAATCCGACAAAAACTGTGCCCTGCCGACTCTATTTAGCGTTAGAGATGGTTTGAAACAAGTGTTAAAAAGAACAGTGAATGTCAAAAATTAGAGTGAAATTGCTTCAAACAAGAGAATTATCGCGAAACAACACCTGCTCGAATCCAACAATAACTGTGCCCTGCCGACTCTATTTAGCGTTAGAGATGGTTTGAAACAATTGTTACCAAAATCAGAGAATGTCAAAAATTAGAGTGAGATTGCTTCAAATAAGCCAATTATCGCGAAACAACACCTGCTCGAATCCAACAAAAACTGTGCCTTGCCGTCTCTACTGAGCCTCAGAGACGCTTTGAGACAAGTGCTACAAAATTCAGAGAATGTCATAAATTAGAGTGAAATGGCTTCAAACAAGCGAATTATCGCGAAACAACACCTGCACGAATCCGTCAAAAACTGTGCCCTGCCGACTCTATTTAGCGTTAGAGATGGTTTGAAACAATTGTTACCAAAATCAGAGAATGTCAAAAATTAGAGTGAGATTGCTTCAAATAAGCCAATTATCGCGAAACAACACCTGCTCGAATCCAACAAAAACTGTGCCCTGCCGACTCTATTTAGCGTTAGAGATGGTTTGAAACAATTGTTACCAAAATCAGAGAATGTCAAAAATTAGAGAGAAATTGCTTCAAACAAGCGAATTATCGCGAAACAACACCTGCTCGAATCCAACAATAACTGTGCCCTGCCGACTCTATTTAGCGTTAGAGATGGTTTGAAACAATTGTTACCAAAATCAGAGAATGTCAAAAATTAGAGTGAGATTGCTTCAAATAAGCGAATTATCGCGAAACAACACCTGCTCGAATCCAACAAAAACTGTGCCCTGCCGTCTCTACTGAGCCTCAGAGACGCTTTGAGACCAGTGTTACAAAAATCAGAGAATGTGAGAAATTAGAGTGAAATTGCCTCAAACAAGCGAATTATCGCGAAACAACACCTGCTCGAATCCAACAAAAACTATACCCTGACGTCTCTACTGAGCCTCAGAGACGCTTTCAGACAAGTGTTACAAAAATCAGCGAATGTCATAAATTAGAGTGAAATTGCTTCAATCAAGCGAATTATCGCGGAACAACACATGCTCGAATCCGAAAAAAACTGTGCCCTGCCGACTCTATTTAGCGTTAGAGATGGTTTGAAACAAGTGTTACAAATATCAGAGAATGTCAAAAATTAGAGTGAAATTGCTTCAAACAAGCGAATTATCGCGAAACAACACCTGCTCGAATCCAACAATAACTGTGCCCTGCCGACCCTATTTAGCGTTAGAGATGGTTTGAAACAATTGTTACCAAAATCAGAGAATGCCAAAAATTAGAGTGAGATTGCTTCAAATAAGCGAATTATCGCGAAACAACACCTGCTCGAATCCAACAAAAACTGTGCCCTGCCGTCTCTACTGAGCCTCAGAGACGCTCTGAGACAAGTGTTACAAAAATCAGAGAATGTCAAAAATTAGAGTGAAATTGCTTCAAACAAGCGAATTATCCTGAAACAACACCTGCTCGAATCCAACAATCACTGTGCCCTGCCGTCTCTACTGAGCCTCAGAGACGCTTTGATACAAGTGTTACAAAAATCAGAGAATATCATAAATTAGAGTGAAATGGCTTCAAACAAGCGAATTATCGCGAAACAACACCTGCTCGAATCCGACAAAAACTGTGCCCTGCCGACTCTATTTAGCGTTAGAGATGGTTTGAAACAATTGTTACCAAAATCAGAGAATGTCAAAAATTAGATTGAGATTGCTTCAAATAAGCGAATTATCGCGAAACAACACCTGCTCGAATCCAACAATAACTGTGCCCTGCCGTCTCTACTGAGCCTCAGAGAGGCTTTGAGACAAGTGTTACAAAAATCAGAGAATGTCATAAATTAGAGTGAAATTGCTTCAAACAAGCGAATTATCGCGAAACAACACATGCTCGAATCCGAAAAAAACTGCCCTGCCGACTCTATTTAGCGTTAGAGAAGGTTTGAAACAAGTGTTACAAAAATCAGAGAATGTCAAAAATTAGAGTGAAATTGCTTCAAACAAGCGAATTATCGCGAAACAACACCTGCTCGAATCCAACAATAACTGTGCCCTGCCGTCTCTACTGAGCCTCAGAGACGCTTTGAGACAAGTGTTACACAAATCAAAGAATGTCATAGATTAGAGTGAAATGGCTTCAAACAAGCGAATTATCGCGAAACACCTGCTCGAATCTGACAAAAACTATGCCCTGCCGACTCTATTTAGTGTTAGAGATGGTTTGAAACTAGTGTTACAAAAATCAGAGAATGTCAAAAATTAGAGTGAAATTGCTTCAAACAAGCGAATTATCGCGGAACAACACTTGCTCGAATCCATCAATAACTGTGCCCTGCCGTCTCTACTGAGGCTCAGAGACGCTTTGAGACAAGTGTTACAAAAATCAGAGAATGTCATAAATTAGAGTGAAATTGCTTCAAACAAGCGAATTATCGCGAAACAACACCTGCTCGAATCCAACAATAACTGTGCCCTGCCGTCTCTACTGAGGCTCAGAGACGCTTTGAGACAAGTGTTACAAAAATCAGAGAATGTCATAAATTAGAGCAAAATTGCTTCAAACAAGCGAACTATCGCGAAACAACACCTGCTCGAATCCAACAATATCTGTGCCCTGCCGTCTCTACTGAGCCTCAGAGACGCTTTGAGACAAGTGTTACACAAATCAGAGAATGTCATAAATTAGAGTGATATGGCTACAAACAAGCGAATTATCGCGAAACAACACCTGCTCGAATCCGACAAAAAGTGTGCCCTGCCGACTCTATTTAGCGTTAGAGATGGTTTGAAACAAGTGTTACCAAAATCAGAGAATGTCAAAAATTAGAGTGGGATTGCTTCAAATAAGCGAATTATCGCGAAACAACACCTGCTCGAATCCAACAAAAACTGTGCACTGCCGTCTCTACTGAGCCTCAGAGACGCTTTGAGACAAGTGTTACAAAAATCAGAGAATGTGAGAAATTAGAGTGAAATTGCTTCAAACAAGCGATTTAACGCGAAACAACACCTGCTCGAATCCGACAAAAACTGTGCCCTGCCGACTCTATTTAGCGTTAGAGATGGTTTGAAACAAGTGTTAAAAAGATCAGTGAATGTCAAAAATTAGAGTGAAATTGCTTCAAACAAGCGAATTATCGCGAAACAACACCTGCTCGAATCCAACAATAACTGTGCCCTGCCGACTCTATTTAGCGTTAGAGATGGTTTGAAACAATTGTTACCAAAATCAGAGAATGTCAAAAATTAGAGTGAGATTGCTTCAAATAAGCCAATTATCGCGAAACAACACCTGCTCGAATCCAACAAAAACTGTGCCTTGCCGTCTCTACTGAGCCTCAGAGACGCTTTGAGACAAGTGTTACAAAATTCAGAGAATGTCATAAATTAGAGTGAAATGGCTTCAAACAAGCGAATTATCGCGAAACAACACCTGCACGAATCCGTCAAAAACTGTGCCCTGCCGACTCTATTTAGCGTTAGAGATGGTTTGAAACAATTGTTACCAAAATCAGAGAATGTCAAAAATTAGAGTGAGATTGCTTCAAATAAGCCAATTATCGCGAAACAACACCTGCTCGAATCCAACAAAAACTGTGCCCTGCCGACTCTATTTAGCGTTAGAGATGGTTTGAAACAATTGTTACCAAAATCAGAGAATGTCAAAAATTAGAGTGAAATTGCTTCAAATAAGCGAATTATCGCGAAACAACACCTGCTCGAATCCAACAAAAACTGTGCCCTGCCGTCTCTACTGAGCCTCAGAGACGCTTTGAGACCAGTGTTACAAAAATCAGAGAATGTGAGAAATTAGAGTGAAATTGCCTCAAACAAGCGAATTATCGCGAAACAACACCTGCTCGAATCCAACAAAAACTATACCCTGACGTCTCTACTGAGCCTCAGAGACGCTTTCAGACAAGTGTTACAAAAATCAGAGAATGTCATAAATTAGAGTGAAATTGCTTCAAACAAGCGAATTATCGCGAAACAACACCTGCTCGAATCCAACAATAACTGTGCCCTGCCGTCTCTACTGAGCCTCAGAGACGCTTTGAGACAAGTGTTGCACAAATCAGAGAATGTCAAAAATTAGAGTGAGATTTCTTCAAATAAGCCAATTATCGCGAAACAACACCTGCTCGAATCCAACAAAAACTGTGCCCTTCCGTCTCTACTGAGCCTCAGAGACGCTTTGAGACAAGTGTTACAAAATTCAGAGAATGTCATAAATTAGAGTGAGATTTCTTCAAATAAGCCAATTATCGCGAAACAACACCTGCTCGAATCCAACAAAAACTGTGCCCTTCCGTCTCTACTGAGCCTCAGAGACGCTTTGATACAAGTGTTACAAAATTCAGAGAATGTCATAAATTAGAGTGAAATGGCCTCAAACAAGCGAATTATCCTGAAACAACACCTGCTCGAATCCAACAATCACTGTGCCCTGTCGTCTCTACTGAGCCTCAGAGACGCTTTGATACAAGTGTTACAAAAATCAGAGAATATCATAAATTAGAGTGAAATGGCTTCAAACAAGCGAATTATCGCGAAACAACACCTGCTCGAATCCGACAAAAACTGTGCCCTGCCGACTCTATTTAGCGTTAGAGATGGTTTGAAACAATTGTTACCAAAATCAGAGAATGTCAAAAATTAGAGTGAAATTGCTTCAAATAAGCGAATTATCGCGAAACAACACCTGCTCGAATCCAACAAAAACTGTGCCCTGCCGTCTCTACTGAGCCTCAGAGACGCTCTGAGACAAGTGTTACAAAAATCAGAGAATGTCAAAAATTAGAGTGAAATTGCTTCAAACAAGCGAATTATCCTGAAACAACACCTGCTCGAATCCAACAATCACTGTGCCCTGTCGTCTCTACTGAGCCTCAGAGACGCTTTGATACAAGTGTTACAAAAATCAGAGAATATCATAAATTAGAGTGAAATGGCTTCAAACAAGCGAATTATCGCGAAACAACACCTGCTCGAATCCGACAAAAACTGTGCCCTGCCGACTCTATTTAGCGTTAGAGATGGTTTGAAACAATTGTTACCAAAATCAGAGAATGTCAAAAATTAGATTGAGATTGCTTCAAACAAGCGAATTATTGCGAAACAACACCTGCTCGAATCCAACAATCACTGTGCCCTGCCGTCTCTACTGAGCCTCAGAGACGCTTTGATACAAGTGTTACAAAAATCAGAGAATATCATAAATTAGAGTGAAATGGCTTCAAACAAGCGAATTATCGCGAAACAACACCTGCTCGAATCCGACAAAAACTGTGCCCTGCCGACTCTATTTAGCGTTAGAGATGGTTTGAAACAATTGTTACCAAAATCAGAGAATGTCAAAAATTAGAGTGAAATTGCTTCAAACAAGCGAATTATCGCGAAACAACACCTGCTCGAATCCAACAAAAACTGTGCCCTGCCGTCTCTACTGAGCCTCAGAGACGCTCTGAGACAAGTGTTACAAAAATCAGAGAATGTCAAAAATTAGAGTGAAATTGCTTCAAACAAGCGAATTATCCTGAAACAACACCTGCTCGAATCCAACAATCACTGTGCCCTGCCGTCTCTACTGAGCCTCAGAGACGCTTTTTGACAAGTGTTACAAAAATCAGAGAATATCATAAATTAGAGTGAAATGGCTTCAAACAAGCGAATTATCGCGAAACAACACCTGCTCGATTCCGACAAAAACTGTGCCCTGCCGACTCTATTTAGCGTTAGAGATGGTTTGAAACAATTGTTACCAAAATCAGAGAATGTCAAAAATTAGAGTGAGATTGCTTCAAACAAGCGAATTATTGCGAAACAACACCTGCTCGAATCCAACAATAACTGTGCCCTACCGTCTCTACTGAGGCTCAGAGACGCTTTGAGACAAGTGTTACAAAAATCAGAGAATGTCATAAATTAGAGTGAAATGGCTTCAAACAAGCGAATTATCTCGAAACAACACCTGCTCGAATCCGACAAAAACTGTGCCCTGCCGACTCTATTTAGCGTTAGAGATGGTTTGAAACAATTGTTACCAAAATCAGAGAATGTCAAAAATTAGAGTGAGATTGCTTCAAATAAGCGAATTATCGCGAAATAACACCTGCTCGAATCCAACAAAAACTGTGCCCTGCCGTCTCTACTGAGCCTCAGAGACGCTTTGGGACCAGTGTTACAAAAATCAGAGAATGTCATAAATTAGAGTGAAATTGCTTCAAACAAGCGAATTATCGCCAAACAACACATGCTCGAATCCGAAAAAAACTGTGCCCTGCCGACTCTATTTAGCGTTAGAGATGGTTTGAAACAAGTGTTACAAATATCAGAGAATATCAAAAATTAGAGTGAAATTGCTTCAAACAAGCGAATTATCGCGAAACAACACCTGCTCGAATCCGACAAAAACTGTGCCCTGCCGACTCTATTTAGCGTTAGAGATGGTTTGAAACAAGTGCTACAAAAATCAGAGAATGTCAAAAATTAGAGTGAAATTGCTTCAAACAAGCGAATTATTGCGAAACAACACCTGCTCGGATCCAACAATAACTGTGCCCTACCGTCTCTACTGAGGCTCAGAGACGCTTTGAGACAAGTGTTACAAAAATCAGAGAATGTCATAAATTAGAGTGAAATTGCTTCAAACAAGCGAATTATCGCGAAACAACACCTGCTCGAATCCAACAATAACTGTGCCCTGCCGTCTCTACTGAGCCTCAGAGACGCTTTGAGACAAGTGTTACAAAAATCAGAGAATGTCATAAATTAGAGTGAAATTGCTTCAAACAAGCGAATTATCGCGAAACAACACATGCTCGAATCCAAAAAAACTGTGCCCTGCCGACTCTATTTAGCGTTAGAGATGGTTTGAAACAAGTGTTACAAAAATCAGAGAATGTGAGAAATTAGAGTGAAATTGCTTCAAACAAGCGAATTATCGCGAAACAACACCTGCTCGAATCCAACAATAACTGTGCCCTGCCGTCTCTACTGAGCCTCAGAGACGCTTTGAGACAAGTGTTACAAAAATCAGAGAATGTCAAAAATGAGAGTGAAATTGCTTCAAACAAGCGAATTATCGCGAAACAACACATGCTCGAATCCGAAAAAAACTGTGCCCTGCCGACTCTATTTAGCGTTAGAGATGGTTTGAAACAAGTGTTACAAAAATCAGAGAATGTCAAAAATTAGAGTGAAATTGCTTCAAACAAGCGAATTATCGCGAAACAACACCTGCTCGAATCCAACAATAACTGTGCCCTGCCGTCTCTACTGAGGCTCAGAGACGCTTTGAGACAAGTGTTACAAAAATCAGAGAATGTCATAAATTAGAGTGAAATGGCTTCAAACAAGCGAATTATCGCGAAACAACACCTGCTCGAATCCGACAAAAACTGTGCCCTGCCGACTCTATTTAGTGTTAGAGATGGTTTGAAACAAGTGTTACAAAAATCAGAGAATGTCAAAAATTAGAGTGAAATTGCTTCAAACAAGCGAATTATCGCGAAACAACACCTGCTCGGATCCATCAATTACTGTGCCCTGCCGTCTCTACTGAGGCTCAGAGACGCTTTGAGACAAGTGTTACTAAAATCAGAGAATGTCATAAATTAGAGTGAAATTGCTTCAGACAAGCGAATTATCGCGAAACAACACCTGCTCGAATCCAACAATAACTGTGCCCTGCCCTCTCTACTGAGGCTCAGAGACGCTTTGAGACAAGTGTTACAAAAATCAGAGAATGTCAAAAATTAGAGTGAAATTGCTTCAAACAAGCGAATTATCGCGAAACAACACCTGCTCGAATCCAACAAAAACTGTGCCCTGCCGTCTCCCCTGAGCCTCAGAGACGCTTTGAGACAAGTGTTACACAAATCAGAGAATGTCATAAATTAGAGTGAAATGGCTTCAAACAAGCGAATTATCGCGAAACAACACCTGCTCGAATCCGACTCTATTTAGTGTTAGAGATGGTTTGAAACAAGTGTTACAAAAATCAGAGAATGTCAAAAATTAGAGTGAAATTGCTTCAAACAAGCGAATTATCGCGAAACAACACCTGCTCGAATCCATCAATAACTGTGCCCTGCCGTCTCTACTGAGGCTCAGAGACGCTTTGAGACAAGTGTTACAAAAATCAGAGAATGTCATAAATTAGAGTGAAATTGCTTCAAACAAGCGAATTATCGCGAAACAACACCTGCTCGAATCCAACAATAACTGTGCCCTGCCGTCTCTACTGAGGCTCAGAGACGCTTTGAGACAAGTGTTACAAAAATCAGAGAATGTGAGAAATTAGAGTCATATGGCTACAAACAAGCGAATTATCGCGAAACAACACCTGCTCGAAACCGACAAAAACTGTGCCCTGCCGACTCTATTTAGCGTTAGAGATGGTTTGAAACAATTGTTACCAAAATCAGAGAATGTCAAAAATTAGAGTGGGATTGCTTCAAATAAGCGAATTATCGCGAAACAACACCTGCTCGAATCCAACAAAAATTGTGCACTGCCGTCTCTACTGAGCCTCAGAGACGCCTTGAGACAAGTGTTACAAAAATCAGAGAATGTGAGAAATTAGAGTGAAATTGCTTCAAACAAGCGATTTAACGCGAAACAACACCTGCTCGAATCCGACAAAAACTGTGCCCTGCCGACTCTATTTAGCGTTAGAGATGGTTTGAAACAATTGTTACCAAAATCAGAGAATGTCAAAAATTAGAGTGAGATTGCTTCAAATAAGCGAATTATCGCGAAACAACACCTGCTCGAATCCAACAAAAACTGTGCCCTGCCGTCTCTACTGAGCCTCAGAGACGCTTTGAGACAAGTGTTACAAAAATCAGAGAATGTGAGAAATTAGAGTGAAATTGCTTCAAACAAGCGATTTAACGCGAAACAACACCTGCTCGAATCCGACAAAAACTGTGCCCTGCCGACTCTATTTAGCGTTAGAGATGGTTTGATACAATTGTTACAAAAATCAGTGAATGTCAAAAATTAGAGTGAAATTGCTTCAAACAAGCGAATTATCGCGAAACAACACCTGCTCGAATCCAACAATAACTGTGCCCTGCCGACTCTATTTAGCGTTAGAGATGGTTTGAAACAATTGTTACCAAAATCAGAGAATGTCAAAAATTAGAGTGAGATTGCTTCAAATAAGCGAATTATCGCGAAACAACACCTGCTCGAATCCAACAAAAACTGTGCCCTGCCGTCTCTACTGAGCCTCAGAGACGCTTTGAGACAAGTGTTACAAAATTCAGAGAATGTCATAAATTAGAGTGAAATGGCATCAAACAAGCGAATTATCGCGAAACAACACCTGCACGAATCCGACAAAAACTGTGCCCTGCCGACTCTATTTAGCGTTAGAGATGGTTTGAAACAATTGTTACAAAAATCAGAGAATGTCAAAAATTAGAGTGAAATTGCTTCAAACAAGCGAATTATCGCGAAAAAACACCTGCTCGAATCCAACAATAACTGTGCCCTGCCGTCTCTACTGAGGCTCAGAGACGCTTTGAGACAAGTGTTACAAAAATCAGAGAATGTCATAAATTAGAGTGAAATTGTTTCAAACAAGCGAATTATCGCGAAACAACACATGCTCGAATCCGAAAAAAACTGTGCCCTGCCGACTCTATTTAGCGTTAGAGATGGTTTGAAACAAGTGTTACAAAAATCAGAGAATGTCAAAAATTAGAGTGAAATTGCTTCAAACAAGCGAATTATCGCGAAACAACACCTGCTCGAATCCAACAAAAACTATGCCCTGCCGTCTCCACTGAGCCTCAGAGACGCTTTGAGACAAGTGTTACACAAATCAGAGAATGTCATAAATTAGAGTGAAATGGCTTCAAACAAGCGAATTATCGCGAAACAACACCTGCTCGAATCCGACAAAAACTGTGCCCTGCCGACTCTATTTAGTATTAGAGATGGTTTGAAACAAGTGTTACAAAAATCAGAGAATGTCAAAATTTAGAGTGAAATTGCTTCAAACAAGCGAATTATCGCGAAACAACACCTGCTCGAATCCATCAATAACTGTGCCCTGCCGTCTCTACTGAGCCTCAGAGACGCTTTCAGACAAGTGTTACAAAAATCAGAGAATGTCATAAATTAGAGTGAAATTGCTTCAAACAAGCGAATTATCGCGAAACAACACCTGCTCGAATCCAACAATAACTGTGCCCTGCCGTCTCTACTGAGGCTCAGAGACGCTTTGAGACAAGTGTTACAAAAATCAGAGAATGTGAGAAATTAGAGTCATATGGCTACAAACAAGCGAATTATCGCGAAACAACACCTGCTCGAAACCGACAAAAACTGTGCCCTGCCGACTCTATTTAGCGTTAGAGATGGTTTGAAACAATTGTTACCAAAATCAGAGAATGTCAAAAATTAGAGTGGGATTGCTTCAAATAAGCGAATTATCGCGAAACAACACCTGCTCGAATCCAACAAAAATTGTGCACTGCCGTCTCTACTGAGCCTCAGAGACGCCTTGAGACAAGTGTTACAAAATCAGAGAATGTGAGAAATTAGAGTGAAATTGCTTCAAACAAGCGATTTAACGCGAAACAACACCTGCTCGAATCCGACAAAAACTGTGCCCTGCCGACTCTATTTAGCGTTAGAGATGGTTTGAAACAATTGTTACCAAAATCAGAGAATGTCAAAAATTAGAGTGAGATTGCTTCAAATAAGCGAATTATCGCGAAACAACACCTGCTCGAATCCAACAAAAACTGTGCCCTGCCGTCTCTACTGAGCCTCAGAGACGCTTTGAGACAAGTGTTACAAAAATCAGAGAATGTGAGAAATTAGAGTGAAATTGCTTCAAACAAGCGATTTAACGCGAAACAACACCTGCTCGAATCCGACAAATACTGTGCCCTGCCGACTCTATTTAGCGTTAGAGATGGTTTGATACAATTGTTACAAAAATCAGTGAATGTCAAAAATTAGAGTGAAATTGCTTCAAACAAGCGAATTATCGCGAAACAACACCTGCTCGAATCCAACAATAACTGTGCCCTGCCGACTCTATTTAGCGTTAGAGATGGTTTGAAACAAATGTTACCAAAATCAGAGAATGTCAAAAATTAGAGTGAGATTGCTTCAAATAAGCGAATTATCGCGAAACAACACCTGCTCGAATCCAACAAAAACTGTGCCCTGCCGTCTCTACTGAGCCTCAGAGACGCTTTGAGACAAGTGTTACAAAATTCAGAGAATGTCATAAATTAGAGTGAAATGGCATCAAACAAGCGAATTATCGCGAAACAACACCTGCACGAATCCGACAAAAACTGTGCCCTGCCGACTCTATTTAGCGTTAGAGATGGTTTGAAACAATTGTTACAAAAATCAGAGAATGTCAAAAATTAGAGTGAAATTGCTTCAAACAAGCGAATTATCGCGAAACAACACCTGCTCGAATCCAACAATAACTGTGCCCTGCCGTCTCTACTGAGGCTCAGAGACGCTTTGAGACAAGTGTTACAAAAATCAGAGAATGTCATAAATTAGAGTGAAATTGTTTCAAACAAGCGAATTATCGCGAAACAACACATGCTCGAATCCGAAAAAAACTGTTCCCTGCCGACTCTATTTAGCGTTAGAGATGGTTTGAAACAAGTGTTACAAAAATCAGAGAATGTCAAAAATTAGAGTGAAATTGCTTCAAACAAGCGAATTATCGCGAAACAACACCTGCTCGAATCCAACAAAAACTATGCCCTGCCGTCTCCACTGAGCCTCAGAGACGCTTTGAGACAAGTGTTACACAAATCAGAGAATGTCATAAATTAGAGTGAAATGGCTTCAAACAAGCGAATTATCGCGAAACAACACCTGCTCGAATCCGACAAAAACTGTGCCCTGCCGACTCTATTTAGTATTAGAGATGGTTTGAAACAAGTGTTACAAAAATCAGAGAATGTCAAAATTTAGAGTGAAATTGCTTCAAACAAGCGAATTATCGCGAAACAACACCTGCTCGAATCCATCAATAACTGTGCCCTGCCGTCTCTACTGAGCCTCAGAGACGCTTTCAGACAAGTGTTACAAAAATCAGAGAATGTCATAAATTAGAGTGAAATTGCTTCAAACAAGCGAATTATCGCGAAACAACACATGCTCGAATCCGAAAAAAACTGTGCCCTGCCGACTCTATTTAGCGTTAGAGATGGTTTGAAACAAGTGTTACAAATATCAGAGAATGTCAAAAATTAGAGTGAAATTGCTTCAAACAAGCGAATTATCGCGAAACAACACCTGCTCGAATCCGACAAAAACTGTGCCCTGCCGACTCTATTTAGCGTTAGAGATGGTTTGAAACAAGTGTTACAAAAATCAGAGAATGTCAAAAATTAGAGTGAAATTGCTTCAAACAAGCGAATTATTGCGAAACAACACCTGCTCGGATCCAACAATAACTGTGCCCTACCGTCTCTACTGAGGCTCAGAGACGCTTTGAGACAAGTGTTACAAAAATCAGAGAATGTCATAAATTAGAGTGAAATTGCTTCAAACAAGCGAATTATCGCGAAAAAACACCTGCTCGAATCCAACAATAACTGTGCCCTGCCGTCTCCCCTGAGCCTCAGAGACGCTTTGAGACAAGTGTTACACAAATCAGAGAATGTCATAAATTAGAGTGAAATGGCTTCAAACAAGCGAATTATCGCGAAACAACACCTGCTCGAATCCGACAAAAACTGTGCCCTGCCGACTCTATTTAGTATTAGAGATGGTTTGAAACAAGTGTTACAAAAATCAGAGAATGTCAAAAATTAGAGTGAAATTGCTTCAAACAAGCGAATTATCGCGAAACAACACCTGCTCGAATCCAACAAAAACTATGCCCTGCCGTCTCCACTGAGCCTCAGAGACGCTTTGAGACAAGTGTTACACAAATCAGAGAATGTCATAAATTAGAGTGAAATGGCTTCAAACAAGCGAATTATCGCGAAACAACACCTGCTCGAATCCGACAAAAACTGTGCCCTGCCGACTCTATTTAGTATTAGAGATGGTTTGAAACAAGTGTTACAAAAATCAGAGAATGTCAAAATTTAGAGTGAAATTGCTTCAAACAAGCGAATTATCGCGAAACAACACCTGCTCGAATCCATCAATAACTGTGCCCTGCCGTCTCTACTGAGCCTCAGAGACGCTTTCAGACAAGTGTTACAAAAATCAGAGAATGTCATAAATTAGAGTGAAATTGCTTCAAACAAGCGAATTATCGCGAAACAACACATGCTCGAATCCGAAAAAAACTGTGCCCTGCCGACTCTATTTAGCGTTAGAGATGGTTTGAAACAAGTGTTACAAATATCAGAGAATGTCAAAAATTAGAGTGAAATTGCTTCAAACAAGCGAATTATCGCGAAACAACACCTGCTCGAATCCGACAAAAACTGTGCCCTGCCGACTCTATTTAGCGTTAGAGATGGTTTGAAACAAGTGTTACAAAAATCAGAGAATGTCAAAAATTAGAGTGAAATTGCTTCAAACAAGCGAATTATTGCGAAACAACACCTGCTCGGATCCAACAATAACTGTGCCCTACCGTCTCTACTGAGGCTCAGAGACGCTTTGAGACAAGTGTTACAAAAATCAGAGAATGTCATAAATTAGAGTGAAATTGCTTCAAACAAGCGAATTATCGCGAAAAAACACCTGCTCGAATCCAACAATAACTGTGCCCTGCCGTCTCCCCTGAGCCTCAGAGACGCTTTGAGACAAGTGTTACACAAATCAGAGAATGTCATAAATTAGAGTGAAATGGCTTCAAACAAGCGAATTATCGCGAAACAACACCTGCTCGAATCCGACTCTATTTAGTGTTAGAGATGGTTTGAAACAAGTGTTACAAAAATCAGAGAATGTCAAAAATTAGAGTGAAATTGCTTCAAACAAGCGAATTATCGCGAAACAACACCTGCTCGAATCCATCAATAACTGTGCCCTGCCGTCTCTACTGAGGCTCAGAGACGCTTTGAGACAAGTGTTACAAAAATCAGAGAATGTCATAAATTAGAGTGAAATTGCTTCAAACAAGCGAATTATCGCGAAACAACACCTGCTCGAATCCAACAATAACTGTGCCCTGCCGTCTCTACTGAGGCTCAGAGACGCTTTGAGACAAGTGTTACAAAAATCAGAGAATGTGAGAAATTAGAGTGGGATTGCTTCAAATAAGCGAATTATCGCGAAACAACACCTGCTCGAATCCGACAAAAACTGTGCCCTGCCGACTCTATTTAGCGTTAGAGATGGTTTGAAACAATTGTTACCAAAATCAGAGAATGTCAAAAATTAGAGTGGGATTGCTTCAAATAAGCGAATTATCGCGAAACAACACCTGCTCGAATCCAACAAAAATTGTGCACTGCCGTCTCTACTGAGCCTCAGAGACGCTTTGAGACAAGTGTTACACAAATCAGAGAATGTCATAAATTAGAGTGAAATGGCTTCAAACAAGCGAATTATCGCGAAACAACACCTGCTCGAATCCGACTCTATTTAGTGTTAGAGATGGTTAGAAACAAGTGTTACAAAAATCAGAGAATGTGAGAAATTAGAGTGAAATTGCTTCAAACAAGCGATTTAACGCGAAACAACACCTGCTCGAATCCGACAAAAACTGTGCCCTGCCGACTCTCTTTAGCGTTAGAGATGGTTTGAAACAATTGTTACCAAAATCAGAGAATGTCAAAAATTAGATTGAGATTGCTTCAAATAAGCGAATTATCGCGAAACAACACCTGCTCGAATCCAACAAAAACTGTGCCCTGCCGACTCTATTTAGCGTTAGAGATGGTTTGAAACAATTGTTACCAAAATCAGAGAATGTCAAAAATTAGAGTGAGATTGCTTCAAATAAGCGAATTATCGCGAAACAACACCTGCTCGAGTCCAACAAAAACTGTGCCCTGCCGTCTCTACTGAGCCTCAGAGACGCTTTCAGACAAGTGTTACAAAAATCAGAGAATGTCATAAATTAGAGTGAAATTGCTTCAAACAAGCGAATTATCGCGAAACAACACATGCTCGAATCCGAAAAAAACTGTGCCCTGCCGACTCTATTTAGCGTTAGAGATGGTTTGAAACAAGTGTTACAAAAATCAGAGAATGTCAAAAATTAGAGTGAAATTGCTTCAAACAAGCGAATTATTGCGAAACAACACCTGCTCGGATCCAACAATAACTGTGCCCTACCGTCTCTACTGAGGCTCAGAGACGCTTTGAGACAAGTGTTACAAAAATCAGAGAATGTCATAAATTAGAGTGAAATTGCTTCAAACAAGCGAATTATCGCGAAACAACACCTGCTCGAATCCAACAATAACTGTGCCCTGCCGTCTCCCCTGAGCCTCAGAGACGCTTTGAGACAAGTGTTACACAAATCAGAGAATGTCATAAATTAGAGTGAAATGGCTTCAAACAAGCGAATTATCGCGAAACAACACCTGCTCGAATCCGACTCTATTTAGTGTTAGAGATGGTTTGAAACAAGTGTTACAAAAATCAGAGAATGTCAAAAATTAGAGTGAAATTGCTTCAAACAAGCGAATTATCGCGAAACAACACCTGCTCGAATCCATCAATAACTGTGCCCTGCCGTCTCTACTGAGGCTCAGAGACGCTTTGAGACAAGTGTTACAAAAATCAGAGAATGTCATAAATTAGAGTGAAATTGCTTCAAACAAGCGAATTATCGCGAAACAACACCTGCTCGAATCCAACAATAACTGTGCCCTGCCGTCTCTACTGAGGCTCAGAGACGCTTTGAGACAAGTGTTACAAAAATCAGAGAATGTGAGAAATTAGAGTGGGATTGCTTCAAATAAGCGAATTATCGCGAAACAACACCTGCTCGAATCCGACAAAAACTGTGCCCTGCCGACTCTATTTAGCGTTAGAGATGGTTTGAAACAATTGTTACCAAAATCAGAGAATGTCAAAAATTAGAGTGGGATTGCTTCAAATAAGCGAATTATCGCGAAACAACACCTGCTCGAATCCAACAAAAATTGTGCACTGCCGTCTCTACTGAGCCTCAGAGACGCTTTGAGACAAGTGTTACACAAATCAGAGAATGTCATAAATTAGAGTGAAATGGCTTCAAACAAGCGAATTATCGCGAAACAACACCTGCTCGAATCCGACTCTATTTAGTGTTAGAGATGGTTAGAAACAAGTGTTACAAAAATCAGAGAATGTGAGAAATTAGAGTGAAATTGCTTCAAACAAGCGATTTAACGCGAAACAACACCTGCTCGAATCCGACAAAAACTGTGCCCTGCCGACTCTCTTTAGCGTTAGAGATGGTTTGAAACAATTGTTACCAAAATCAGAGAATGTCAAAAATTAGATTGAGATTGCTTCAAATAAGCGAATTATCGCGAAACAACACCTGCTCGAATCCAACAAAAACTGTGCCCTGCCGACTCTATTTAGCGTTAGAGATGGTTTGAAACAATTGTTACCAAAATCAGAGAATGTCAAAAATTAGAGTGAGATTGCTTCAAATAAGCGAATTATCGCGAAACAACACCTGCTCGAGTCCAACAAAAACTGTGCCCTGCCGTCTCTACTGAGCCTCAGAGACGCTTTCAGACAAGTGTTACAAAAATCAGAGAATGTCATAAATTAGAGTGAAATTGCTTCAAACAAGCGAATTATCGCGAAACAACACATGCTCGAATCCGAAAAAAACTGTGCCCTGCCGACTCTATTTAGCGTTAGAGATGGTTTGAAACAAGTGTTACAAATATCAGAGAATGTCAAAAATTAGAGTGAAATTGCTTCAAACAAGCGAATTATCGCGAAACAACACCTGCTCGAATCCGACAAAAACTGTGCCCTGCCGACTCTATTTAGCGTTAGAGATGGTTTGAAACAAGTGTTACAAAAATCAGAGAATGTCAAAAATTAGAGTGAAATTGCTTCAAACAAGCGAATTATTGCGAAACAACACCTGCTCGGATCCAACAATAACTGTGCCCTACCGTCTCTACTGAGGCTCAGAGACGCTTTGAGACAAGTGTTACAAAAATCAGAGAATGTCATAAATTAGAGTGAAATTGCTTCAAACAAGCGAATTATCGCGAAACAACACCTGCTCGAATCCAACAATAACTGTGCCCTGCCGTCTCTACTGAGCCTCAGAGACGCTTTGAGACAAGTGTTACAAAAATCAGAGGTTGTCATAAATGAGAGTGAAATTGCTTCAAACAAGCGAATTAT
Organism: Tenodera sinensis; assembly: GCA_030765045.1. Lineage (NCBI taxonomy): Eukaryota > Metazoa > Arthropoda > Insecta > Mantodea > Mantidae > Tenodera > Tenodera sinensis. The sequence continues at coordinate 107,495,596 of CM060970.1, read as the reverse complement.
CGCGAAACAACACATGCTCGAATCCGAAAAAAACTGTGCCCTGCCGACTCTATATAGCGTTAGAGATGGTTTGAAACAAGTGTTACAAAAATAAGAGAATGTGAGAAATTAGAGTGAAATTGCTTCAAACAAGCGAATTATCGCGAAACAACACCTGCTCGAATCCAACAATAACTGTGCCCTGCCGTCTCTACTGAGGCTCAGAGACGCTTTGAGACAAGTGTTACAAAAATCAGAGAATGTCATAAATTAGAGTGAAATTGCTTCAAACAAGCGAATTATCGCGAAACAACACATGCTCGAATCCGAAAAAAACTGTGCCCTGCCGACTCTATTTAGCGTTAGAGATGGTTTGAAACAAGTGTTACAAAAATCAGAGAATGTCAAAAGTTAGAGTGAAATTGCTTCAAACAAGCGAATTATCGCGAAACAACACCTGCTCGAATCCAACAAAAACTGTGCCCTGCCGTCTCCCCTGAGCCTCAGAGACGCTTTGAGACAAGTGTTACACAAATCAGAGAATGTCATAAATTAGAGTGAAATGGCTTCAAACAAGCGAATTATCGCGAAACAACACCTGCTCGAATCCGACTCTATTTAGTGTTAGAGATGGTTAGAAACAAGTGTTACAAAAATCAGAGAATGTGAGAAATTAGAGTGAAATTGCTTCAAACAAGCGATTTAACGCGAAACAACACCTGCTCGAATCCGACAAAAACTGTGCCCTGCCGACTCTATTTAGCGTTAGAGATGGTTTGAAACAATTGTTACCAAAATCAGAGAATGTCAAAAATTAGATTGAGATTGCTTCAAATAAGCGAATTATCGCGAAACAACACCTGCTCGAATCCAACAAAAACTGTGCCCTGCCGACTCTATTTAGCGTTAGAGATGGTTTGAAACAATTGTTACCAAAATCAGAGAATGTCAAAAATTAGAGTGAGATTGATTCAAATAAGCGAATTATCGCGAAACAACACCTGCTCGAGTCCAACAAAAACTGTGCCCTGCCGTCTCTACTGAGCCTCAGAGACGCTTTGAGACCAGTGTTACAAAAATCAGAGAATGTGATAAATTAGAGTGAAATTGCTTCAAACAAGCGAATTATCGCGAAACAACACCTGCTCGAATCCAACAAAAACTGTACCCTGCCGTCTCTACTGAGCCTCAGAGACGCTTTCAGACAAGTGTTACAAAAATCAGAGAATGTCATAAATTAGAGTGAAATTGCTTCAAACAAGCGAATTATCGCGAAACAACACATGCTCGAATCCGAAAAAAACTGTGCCCTGCCGACTCTATTTAGCGTTAGAGATGGTTTGAAACAAGTGTTACAAATATCAGAGAATGTCAAAAATTAGAGTGAAATTGCTTCAAACAAGCGAATTATCGCGAAACAACACCTGCTCGAATCCGACAAAAACTGTGCCCTGCCGACTCTATTTAGCGTTAGAGATGGTTTGAAACAAGTGTTACAAAAATCAGAGAATGTCAAAAATTAGAGTGAAATTGCTTCAAACAAGCGAATTATTGCGAAACAACACCTGCTCGGATCCAACAATAACTGTGCCCTACCGTCTCTACTGAGGCTCAGAGACGCTTTGAGACAAGTGTTACAAAAATCAGAGAATGTCATAAATTAGAGTGAAATTGCTTCAAACAAGCGAATTATCGCGAAACAACACCTGCTCGAATCCAACAATAACTGTGCCCTGCCGTCTCCCCTGAGCCTCAGAGACGCTTTGAGACAAGTGTTACACAAATCAGAGAATGTCATAAATTAGAGTGAAATGGCTTCAAACAAGCGAATTATCGCGAAACAACACCTGCTCGAATCCGACTCTATTTAGTGTTAGAGATGGTTTGAAACAAGTGTTACAAAAATCAGAGAATGTCAAAAATTAGAGTGAAATTGCTTCAAACAAGCGAATTATCGCGAAACAACACCTGCTCGAATCCATCAATAACTGTGCCCTGCCGTCTCTACTGAGGCTCAGAGACGCTTTGAGACAAGTGTTACAAAAATCAGAGAATGTCATAAATTAGAGTGAAATTGCTTCAAACAAGCGAATTATCGCGAAACAACACCTGCTCGAATCCAACAATAACTGTGCCCTGCCGTCTCTACTGAGGCTCAGAGACGCTTTGAGACAAGTGTTACAAAAATCAGAGAATGTGAGAAATTAGAGTGGGATTGCTTCAAATAAGCGAATTATCGCGAAACAACACCTGCTCGAATCCGACAAAAACTGTGCCCTGCCGACTCTATTTAGCGTTAGAGATGGTTTGAAACAATTGTTACCAAAATCAGAGAATGTCAAAAATTAGAGTGGGATTGCTTCAAATAAGCGAATTATCGCGAAACACCTGCTCGAATCCAACAAAAATTGTGCACTGCCGTCTCTACTGAGCCTCAGAGACGCTTTGAGACAAGTGTTACACAAATCAGAGAATGTCATAAATTAGAGTGAAATGGCTTCAAACAAGCGAATTATCGCGAAACAACACCTGCTCGAATCCGACTCTATTTAGTGTTAGAGATGGTTAGAAACAAGTGTTACAAAAATCAGAGAATGTGAGAAATTAGAGTGAAATTGCTTCAAACAAGCGATTTAACGCGAAACAACACCTGCTCGAATCCGACAAAAACTGTGCCCTGCCGACTCTCTTTAGCGTTAGAGATGGTTTGAAACAATTGTTACCAAAATCAGAGAATGTCAAAAATTAGATTGAGATTGCTTCAAATAAGCGAATTATCGCGAAACAACACCTGCTCGAATCCAACAAAAACTGTGCCCTGCCGACTCTATTTAGCGTTAGAGATGGTTTGAAACAATTGTTACCAAAATCAGAGAATGTCAAAAATTAGAGTGAGATTGCTTCAAATAAGCGAATTATCGCGAAACAACACCTGCTCGAGTCCAACAAAAACTGTGCCCTGCCGTCTCTACTGAGCCTCAGAGACGCTTTCAGACAAGTGTTACAAAAATCAGAGAATGTCATAAATTAGAGTGAAATTGCTTCAAACAAGCGAATTATCGCGAAACAACACATGCTCGAATCCGAAAAAAACTGTGCCCTGCCGACTCTATTTAGCGTTAGAGATGGTTTGAAACAAGTGTTACAAAAATCAGAGAATGTCAAAATTTAGAGTGAAATTGCTTCAAACAAGCGAATTATCGCGAAACAACACCTGCTCGAATCCATCAATAACTGTGCCCTGCCGTCTCTACTGAGCCTCAGAGACGCTTTCAGACAAGTGTTACAAAAATCAGAGAATGTCATAAATTAGAGTGAAATTGCTTCAAACAAGCGAATTATCGCGAAACAACACCTGCTCGAATCCGACAAAAACTGTGCCCTGCCGACTCTATTTAGCGTTAGAGATGGTTTGAAACAAGTGTTACAAAAATCAGAGAATGTCAAAAATTAGAGTGAAATTGCTTCAAACAAGCGAATTATTGCGAAACAACACCTGCTCGGATCCAACAATAACTGTGCCCTACCGTCTCTACTGAGGCTCAGAGACGCTTTGAGACAAGTGTTACAAAAATCAGAGAATGTCATAAATTAGAGTGAAATTGCTTCAAACAAGCGAATTATCGCGAAACAACACCTGCTCGAATCCAACAATAACTGTGCCCTGCCGTCTCCCCTGAGCCTCAGAGACGCTTTGAGACAAGTGTTACACAAATCAGAGAATGTCATAAATTAGAGTGAAATGGCTTCAAACAAGCGAATTATCGCGAAACAACACCTGCTCGAATCCGACTCTATTTAGTGTTAGAGATGGTTTGAAACAAGTGTTACAAAAATCAGAGAATGTCAAAAATTAGAGTGAAATTGCTTCAAACAAGCGAATTATCGCGAAACAACACCTGCTCGAATCCATCAATAACTGTGCCCTGCCGTCTCTACTGAGGCTCAGAGACGCTTTGAGACAAGTGTTACAAAAATCAGAGAATGTCATAAATTAGAGTGAAATTGCTTCAAACAAGCGAATTATCGCGAAACAACACCTGCTCGAATCCAACAATAACTGTGCCCTGCCGTCTCTACTGAGGCTCAGAGACGCTTTGAGACAAGTGTTACAAAAATCAGAGAATGTGAGAAATTAGAGTGGGATTGCTTCAAATAAGCGAATTATCGCGAAACAACACCTGCTCGAATCCGACAAAAACTGTGCCCTGCCGACTCTATTTAGCGTTAGAGATGGTTTGAAACAATTGTTACCAAAATCAGAGAATGTCAAAAATTAGAGTGGGATTGCTTCAAATAAGCGAATTATCGCGAAACAACACCTGCTCGAATCCAACAAAAATTGTGCACTGCCGTCTCTACTGAGCCTCAGAGACGCTTTGAGACAAGTGTTACACAAATCAGAGAATGTCATAAATTAGAGTGAAATGGCTTCAAACAAGCGAATTATCGCGAAACAACACCTGCTCGAATCCGACTCTATTTAGTGTTAGAGATGGTTAGAAACAAGTGTTACAAAAATCAGAGAATGTGAGAAATTAGAGTGAAATTGCTTCAAACAAGCGATTTAACGCGAAACAACACCTGCTCGAATCCGACAAAAACTGTGCCCTGCCGACTCTCTTTAGCGTTAGAGATGGTTTGAAACAATTGTTACCAAAATCAGAGAATGTCAAAAATTAGATTGAGATTGCTTCAAATAAGCGAATTATCGCGAAACAACACCTGCTCGAATCCAACAAAAACTGTGCCCTGCCGACTCTATTTAGCGTTAGAGATGGTTTGAAACAATTGTTACCAAAATCAGAGAATGTCAAAAATTAGAGTGAGATTGCTTCAAATAAGCGAATTATCGCGAAACAACACCTGCTCGAGTCCAACAAAAACTGTGCCCTGCCGTCTCTACTGAGCCTCAGAGACGCTTTCAGACAAGTGTTACAAAAATCAGAGAATGTCATAAATTAGAGTGAAATTGCTTCAAACAAGCGAATTATCGCGAAACAACACATGCTCGAATCCGAAAAAAACTGTGCCCTGCCGACTCTATTTAGCGTTAGAGATGGTTTGAAACAAGTGTTACAAAAATCAGAGAATGTCAAAAATTAGAGTGAAATTGCTTCAAACAAGCGAATTATTGCGAAACAACACCTGCTCGGATCCAACAATAACTGTGCCCTACCGTCTCTACTGAGGCTCAGAGACGCTTTGAGACAAGTGTTACAAAAATCAGAGAATGTCATAAATTAGAGTGAAATTGCTTCAAACAAGCGAATTATCGCGAAACAACACCTGCTCGAATCCAACAATAACTGTGCCCTGCCGTCTCCCCTGAGCCTCAGAGACGCTTTGAGACAAGTGTTACACAAATCAGAGAATGTCATAAATTAGAGTGAAATGGCTTCAAACAAGCGAATTATCGCGAAACAACACCTGCTCGAATCCGACTCTATTTAGTGTTAGAGATGGTTTGAAACAAGTGTTACAAAAATCAGAGAATGTCAAAAATTAGAGTGAAATTGCTTCAAACAAGCGAATTATCGCGAAACAACACCTGCTCGAATCCATCAATAACTGTGCCCTGCCGTCTCTACTGAGGCTCAGAGACGCTTTGAGACAAGTGTTACAAAAATCAGAGAATGTGAGAAATTAGAGTGGGATTGCTTCAAATAAGCGAATTATCGCGAAACAACACCTGCTCGAATCCGACAAAAACTGTGCCCTGCCGTCTCTACTGAGGCTCAGAGACGCTTTGAGACAAGTGTTACAAAAATCAGAGAATGTCATAAATTAGAGTGAAATTGCTTCAAACAAGCGAATTATCGCGAAACAACACCTGCTCGAATCCAACAATAACTGTGCCCTGCCGTCTCTACTGAGCCTCAGAGACGCTTTCAGACAAGTGTTACAAAAATCAGAGGTTGTCATAAATGAGAGTGAAATTGCTTCAAACAAGCGAATTATCGCGAAACAACACATGCTCGAATCCGAAAAAAACTGTGCCCTGCCGACTCTATATAGCGTTAGAGATGGTTTGAAACAATTGTTACCAAAATCAGAGAATGTCAAAAATTAGAGTGGGATTGCTTCAAATAAGCGAATTATCGCGAAACAACACCTGCTCGAATCCAACAAAAATTGTGCACTGCCGTCTCTACTGAGCCTCAGAGACGCTTTGAGACAAGTGTTACACAAATCAGAGAATGTCATAAATTAGAGTGAAATGGCTTCAAACAAGCGAATTATCGCGAAACAACACCTGCTCGAATCCGACTCTATTTAGTGTTAGAGATGGTTAGAAACAAGTGTTACAAAAATCAGAGAATGTGAGAAATTAGAGTGAAATTGCTTCAAACAAGCGATTTAACGCGAAACAACACCTGCTCGAATCCGACAAAAACTGTGCCCTGCCGACTCTCTTTAGCGTTAGAGATGGTTTGAAACAATTGTTACCAAAATCAGAGAATGTCAAAAATTAGATTGAGATTGCTTCAAATAAGCGAATTATCGCGAAACAACACCTGCTCGAATCCAACAAAAACTGTGCCCTGCCGACTCTATTTAGCGTTAGAGATGGTTTGAAACAATTGTTACCAAAATCAGAGAATGTCAAAAATTAGAGTGAGATTGCTTCAAATAAGCGAATTATCGCGAAACAACACCTGCTCGAGTCCAACAAAAACTGTGCCCTGCCGTCTCTACTGAGCCTCAGAGACGCTTTCAGACAAGTGTTACAAAAATCAGAGAATGTCATAAATTAGAGTGAAATTGCTTCAAACAAGCGAATTATCGCGAAACAACACATGCTCGAATCCGAAAAAAACTGTGCCCTGCCGACTCTATTTAGCGTTAGAGATGGTTTGAAACAAGTGTTACAAATATCAGAGAATGTCAAAAATTAGAGTGAAATTGCTTCAAACAAGCGAATTATCGCGAAACAACACCTGCTCGAATCCGACAAAAACTGTGCCCTGCCGACTCTATTTAGCGTTAGAGATGGTTTGAAACAAGTGTTACAAAAATCAGAGAATGTCAAAAATTAGAGTGAAATTGCTTCAAACAAGCGAATTATTGCGAAACAACACCTGCTCGGATCCAACAATAACTGTGCCCTACCGTCTCTACTGAGGCTCAGAGACGCTTTGAGACAAGTGTTACAAAAATCAGAGAATGTCATAAATTAGAGTGAAATTGCTTCAAACAAGCGAATTATCGCGAAACAACACCTGCTCGAATCCAACAATAACTGTGCCCTGCCGTCTCTACTGAGCCTCAGAGACGCTTTCAGACAAGTGTTACAAAAATCAGAGGTTGTCATAAATGAGAGTGAAATTGCTTCAAACAAGCGAATTATCGCGAAACAACACATGCTCGGATCCGAAAAAAACTGTGCCCTGCCGACTCTATATAGCGTTAGAGATGGTTTGAAACAAGTGTTACAAAAATAAGAGAATGTGAGAAATTAGAGTGAAATTGCTTCAAACAAGCGAATTATCGCGAAACAACACCTGCTCGAATCCAACAATAACTGTGCCCTGCCGTCTCTACTGAGGCTCAGAGACGCTTTGAGACAAGTGTTACAAAAATCAGAGAATGTCATAAATTAGAGTGAAATTGCTTCAAACAAGCGAATTATCGCGAAACAACACATGCTCGAATCCGAAAAAAACTGTGCCCTGCCGACTCTATTTAGCGTTAGAGATGGTTTGAAACAAGTGTTACAAAAATCAGAGAATGTCAAAAGTTAGAGTGAAATTGCTTCAAACAAGCGAATTATCGCGAAACAACACCTGCTCGAATCCAACAAAAACTGTGCCCTGCCGTCTCCCCTGAGCCTCAGAGACGCTTTGAGACAAGTGTTACACAAATCAGAGAATGTCATAAATTAGAGTGAAATGGCTTCAAACAAGCGAATTATCGCGAAACAACACCTGCTCGAATCCGACTCTATTTAGTGTTAGAGATGGTTAGAAACAAGTGTTACAAAAATCAGAGAATGTGAGAAATTAGAGTGAAATTGCTTCAAACAAGCGATTTAACGCGAAACAACACCTGCTCGAATCCGACAAAAACTGTGCCCTGCCGACTCTATTTAGCGTTAGAGATGGTTTGAAACAATTGTTACCAAAATCAGAGAATGTCAAAAATTAGATTGAGATTGCTTCAAATAAGCGAATTATCGCGAAACAACACCTGCTCGAATCCAACAAAAACTGTGCCCTGCCGACTCTATTTAGCGTTAGAGATGGTTTGAAACAATCGTTACCAAAATCAGAGAATGTCAAAAATTAGAGTGAGATTGATTCAAATAAGCGAATTATCGCGAAACAACACCTGCTCGAGTCCAACAAAAACTGTGCCCTGCCGTCTCTACTGAGCCTCAGAGACGCTTTGAGACCAGTGTTACAAAAATCAGAGAATGTGATAAATTAGAGTGAAATTGCTTCAAACAAGCGAATTATCGCGAAACAACACCTGCTCGAATCCAACAAAACTGTACCCTGCCGTCTCTACTGAGCCTCAGAGACGCTTTCAGACAAGTGTTACAAAAATCAGAGAATGTCATAAATTAGAGTGAAATTGCTTCAAACAAGCGAATTATCGCGAAACAACACATGCTCGAATCCGAAAAAAACTGTGCCCTGCCGACTCTATTTAGCGTTAGAGATGGTTTGAAACAAGTGTTACAAATATCAGAGAATGTCAAAAATTAGAGTGAAATTGCTTCAAACAAGCGAATTATCGCGAAACAACACCTGCTCGAATCCGACAAAAACTGTGCCCTGCCGACTCTATTTAGCGTTAGAGATGGTTTGAAACAAGTGTTACAAAAATCAGAGAATGTCAAAAATTAGAGTGAAATTGCTTCAAACAAGCGAATTATTGCGAAACAACACCTGCTCGGATCCAACAATAACTGGGCCCTACCGTCTCTACTGAGAATCAGAGACGGTTTGAGACAAGTGTTACAAAAATCAGAGAATGTCATAAATTAGAGTGAAATTGCTTCAAACAAGCGAATTATCGCGAAACAACACCTGCTCGAATCCAACAATAACTGTGCCCTGCCGTCTCTACTGAGCCTCAGAGACGCTTTGAGACAAGTGTTACAAAAATCAGAGGATGTCATAAATGAGAGTGAAATTGCTTCAAACAAGCGAATTATCGCGAAAAAACACATGCTCGAATCCGAAAGAAACTGTGCCCTGCCGACTCTATATAGCGTTAGAGATGGTTTGAAACAAGTGTTACAAAAATAAGAGAATGTGAGAAATTAGAGTGAAATTGCTTCAAACAAGCGAATTATCGCGAAACAACACCTGCTCGAATCCAACAATAACTGTGCCCTGCCGTCCTACTGAGGCTAAGAGACGCTTTGAGACAAGTGTTACAAAAATCAGAGAATGTCATAAATTAGAGTGAAATTGCTTCAAACAAGCGAATTATCGCGAAACAACACATGCTCGAATCCGAAAAAAACTGTGCCCTGCCGACTCTATTTAGCGTTAGAGATGGTTTGAAACAAGTGTTACAAAAATCAGAGAATGTCAAAAGTTAGAGTGAAATTGCTTCAAACAAGCGAATTTTCGCGAAACAACACCTGCTCGAATCCAACAAAAACTGTGCCCTGCCGTCTCCCCTGAGCCTCAGAGACGCTTTGAGACAAGTGTTACACAAATCAGAGAATGTCATAAATTAGAGTGAAATGGCTTCAAACAAGCGAATTATCGCGAAACAACACCTGCTCGAATCCATCAATAACTGTGCCCTGCCGTCTCTACTGAGGCTCAGAGACGCTTTGAGACAAGTGTTACAAAAATCAGAGAATGTCATAAATTAGAGTGAAATTGCTTCAAACAAGCGAATTATCGCGAAACAACACCTGCTCGAATCCAACAATAACTGTGCCCTGCCGTCTCTACTGAGGCTCAGAGACGCTTTGAGACAAGTGTTACAAAAATCAGAGAATGTGAGAAATTAGAGTGATATGGCTACAAACAAGCGAATTATCGCGAAACAACACCTGCTCGAATCCGACAAAAACTGTGCCCTGCCGACTCTATTTAGCGTTAGAGATGGTTTGAAACAATTGTTACCAAAATCAGAGAATGTCAAAAATTAGAGTGGGATTGCTTCAAATAAGCGAATTATCGCGAAACAACACCTGCTCGAATCCAACAAAAATTGTGCACTGCCGTCTCTACTGAGCCTCAGAGACGCTTTGAGACAAGTGTTACACAAATCAGAGAATGTCATAAATTAGAGTGAAATGGCTTCAAACAAGCGAATTATCGCGAAACAACACCTGCTCGAATCCGACTCTATTTAGTGTTAGAGATGGTTAGAAACAAGTGTTACAAAAATCAGAGAATGTGAGAAATTAGAGTGAAATTGCTTCAAACAAGCGATTTAACGCGAAACAACACCTGCTCGAATCCGACAAAAACTGTGCCCTGCCCACTCTATTTAGCGTTAGAGATGGTTTGAAACAATTGTTACCAAAATCAGAGAATGTCATAAATTAGAGTGAAATTGCTTCAAACAAGCGAATTATCGCGAAACAACACATGCTCGAATCCGAAAAAAACTGTGCCCTGCCGACTCTATTTAGCGTTAGAGATGGTTTGAAACAAGTGTTACAAATATCAGAGAATGTCAAAAATTAGAGTGAAATTGCTTCAAACAAGCGAATTATCGCGAAACAACACCTGCTCGAATCCGACAAAAACTGTGCCCTGCCGACTCTATTTAGCGTTAGAGATGGTTTGAAACAAGTGTTACAAAAATCAGAGAATGTCAAAAATTAGAGTGAAATTGCTTCAAACAAGCGAATTATTGCGAAACAACACCTGCTCGGATCCAACAATAACTGTGCCCTACCGTCTCTACTGAGGCTCAGAGACGCTTTGAGACAAGTGTTACAAAAATCAGAGAATGTCATAAATTAGAGTGAAATTGCTTCAAACAAGCGAATTATCGCGAAACAACACCTGCTCGAATCCAACAATAACTGTGCCCTGCCGTCTCTACTGAGCCTCAGAGACGCTTTGAGACAAGTGTTACAAAAATCAGAGGTTGTCATAAATGAGAGTGAAATTGCTTCAAACAAGCGAATTATCGCGAAACAACACATGCTCGAATCCGAAAAAAACTGTGCCCTGCCGACTCTATATAGCGTTAGAGATGGTTTGAAACAAGTGTTACAAAAATAAGAGAATGTGAGAAATTAGAGTGAAATTGCTTCAAACAAGCGAATTATCGCGAAACAACACCTGCTCGAATCCAACAATAACTGTGCCCTGCCGTCTCTACTGAGGCTCAGAGACGCTTTGAGACAAGTGTTACAAAAATCAGAGAATGTCATAAATTAGAGTGAAATTGCTTCAAACAAGCGAATTATCGCGAAACAACACATGCTCGAATCCGAAAAAAACTGTGCCCTGCCGACTCTATTTAGCGTTAGAGATGGTTTGAAACAAGTGTTACAAAAATCAGAGAATGTCAAAAGTTAGAGTGAAATTGCTTCAAACAAGCGAATTATCGCGAAACAACACCTGCTCGAATCCAACAAAAACTGTGCCCTGCCGTCTCCCCTGAGCCTCAGAGACGCTTTGAGACAAGTGTTACACAAATCAGAGAATGTCATAAATTAGAGTGAAATGGCTTCAAACAAGCGAATTATCGCGAAACAACACCTGCTCGAATCCGACTCTATTTAGTGTTAGAGATGGTTAGAAACAAGTGTTACAAAAATCAGAGAATGTGAGAAATTAGAGTGAAATTGCTTCAAACAAGCGATTTAACGCGAAACAACACCTGCTCGAATCCGACAAAAACTGTGCCCTGCCGACTCTATTTAGCGTTAGAGATGGTTTGAAACAATTGTTACAAAAATCAGAGAATGTCAAAAATTAGATTGAGATTGCTTCAAATAAGCGAATTATCGCGAAACAACACCTGCTCGAATCCAACAAAAACTGTGCCCTGCCGACTCTATTTAGCGTTAGAGATGGTTTGAAACAATTGTTACCAAAATCAGAGAATGTCAAAAATTAGAGTGAGATTGATTCAAATAAGCGAATTATCGCGAAACAACACCTGCTCGAGTCCAACAAAAACTGTGCCCTGCCGTCTCTACTGAGCCTCAGAGACGCTTTGAGACCAGTGTTACAAAAATCAGAGAATGTGATAAATTAGAGTGAAATTGCTTCAAACAAGCGAATTATCGCGAAACAACACCTGCTCGAATCCAACAAAAACTGTACCCTGCCGTCTCTACTGAGCCTCAGAGACGCTTTCAGACAAGTGTTACAAAAATCAGAGAATGTCATAAATTAGAGTGAAATTGCTTCAAACAAGCGAATTATCGCGAAACAACACATGCTCGAATCCGAAAAAAACTGTGCCCTGCCGACTCTATTTAGCGTTAGAGATGGTTTGAAACAAGTGTTACAAATATCAGAGAATGTCAAAAATTAGAGTGAAATTGCTTCAAACAAGCGAATTATCGCGAAACAACACCTGCTCGAATCCGACAAAAACTGTGCCCTGCCGACTCTATTTAGCGTTAGAGATGGTTTGAAACAAGTGTTACAAAAATCAGAGAATGTCAAAAATTAGAGTGAAATTGCTTCAAACAAGCGAATTATTGCGAAACAACACCTGCTCGGATCCAACAATAACTGGGCCCTACCGTCTCTACTGAGAATCAGAGACGGTTTGAGACAAGTGTTACAAAAATCAGAGAATGTCATAAATTAGAGTGAAATTGCTTCAAACAAGCGAATTATCGCGAAACAACACCTGCTCGAATCCAACAATAACTGTGCCCTGCCGTCTCTACTGAGCCTCAGAGACGCTTTGAGACAAGTGTTACAAAAATCAGAGGATGTCATAAATGAGAGTGAAATTGCTTCAAACAAGCGAATTATCGCGAAAAAACACATGCTCGAATCCGAAAAAAACTGTGCCCTGCCGACTCTATATAGCGTTAGAGATGGTTTGAAACAAGTGTTACAAAAATAAGAGAATGTGAGAAATTAGAGTGAAATTGCTTCAAACAAGCGAATTATCGCGAAACAACACCTGCTCGAGTCCAACAAAAACTGTGCCCTGCCGTCTCTACTGAGCCTCAGAGACGCTTTGAGACCAGTGTTACAAAAATCAGAGAATGTGATAAATTAGAGTGAAATTGCTTCAAACAAGCGAATTATCGCGAAACAACACCTGCTCGAATCCAACAAAAACTGTACCCTGCCGTCTCTACTGAGCCTCAGAGACGCTTTCAGACAAGTGTTACAAAAATCAGAGAATGTCATAAATTAGAGTGAAATTGCTTCAAACAAGCGAATTATCGCGAAACAACACATGCTCGAATCCGAAAAAAACTGTGCCCTGCCGACTCTATTTAGCGTTAGAGATGGTTTGAAACAAGTGTTACAAATATCAGAGAATGTCAAAAATTAGAGTGAAATTGCTTCAAACAAGCGAATTATCGCGAAACAACACCTGCTCGAATCCGACAAAAACTGTGCCCTGCCGACTCTATTTAGCGTTAGAGATGGTTTGAAACAAGTGTTACAAAAATCAGAGAATGTCAAAAATTAGAGTGAAATTGCTTCAAACAAGCGAATTATTGCGAAACAACACCTGCTCGGATCCAACAATAACTGGGCCCTACCGTCTCTACTGAGAATCAGAGACGGTTTGAGACAAGTGTTACAAAAATCAGAGAATGTCATAAATTAGAGTGAAATTGCTTCAAACAAGCGAATTATCGCGAAACAACACCTGCTCGAATCCAACAATAACTGTGCCCTGCCGTCTCTACTGAGCCTCAGAGACGCTTTGAGACAAGTGTTACAAAAATCAGAGGATGTCATAAATGAGAGTGAAATTGCTTCAAACAAGCGAATTATCGCGAAAAAACACATGCTCGAATCCGAAAAAAACTGTGCCCTGCCGACTCTATATAGCGTTAGAGATGGTTTGAAACAAGTGTTACAAAAATAAGAGAATGTGAGAAATTAGAGTGAAATTGCTTCAAACAAGCGAATTATCGCGAAACAACACCTGCTCGAATCCAACAATAACTGTGCCCTGCCGTCCTACTGAGGCTAAGAGACGCTTTGAGACAAGTGTTACAAAAATCAGAGAATGTCATAAATTAGAGTGAAATTGCTTCAAACAAGCGAATTATCGCGAAACAACACATGCTCGAATCCGAAAAAAACTGTGCCCTGCCGACTCTATTTAGCGTTAGAGATGGTTTGAAACAAGTGTTACAAAAATCAGAGAATGTCAAAAGTTAGAGTGAAATTGCTTCAAACAAGCGAATTTTCGCGAAACAACACCTGCTCGAATCCAACAAAAACTGTGCCCTGCCGTCTCCCCTGAGCCTCAGAGACGCTTTGAGACAAGTGTTACACAAATCAGAGAATGTCATAAATTAGAGTGAAATGGCTTCAAACAAGCGAATTATCGCGAAACAACACCTGCTCGAATCCATCAATAACTGTGCCCTGCCGTCTCTACTGAGGCTCAGAGACGCTTTGAGACAAGTGTTACAAAAATCAGAGAATGTCATAAATTAGAGTGAAATTGCTTCAAACAAGCGAATTATCGCGAAACAACACCTGCTCGAATCCAACAATAACTGTGCCCTGCCGTCTCTACTGAGGCTCAGAGACGCTTTGAGACAAGTGTTACAAAAATCAGAGAATGTGAGAAATTAGAGTGATATGGCTACAAACAAGCGAATTATCGCGAAACAACACCTGCTCGAATCCGACAAAAACTGTGCCCTGCCGACTCTATTTAGCGTTAGAGATGGTTTGAAACAATTGTTACCAAAATCAGAGAATGTCAAAAATTAGAGTGGGATTGCTTCAAATAAGCGAATTATCGCGAAACAACACCTGCTCGAATCCAACAAAAATTGTGCACTGCCGTCTCTACTGAGCCTCAGAGACGCTTTGAGACAAGTGTTACACAAATCAGAGAATGTCATAAATTAGAGTGAAATGGCTTCAAACAAGCGAATTATCGCGAAACAACACCTGCTCGAATCCGACTCTATTTAGTGTTAGAGATGGTTAGAAACAAGTGTTACAAAAATCAGAGAATGTGAGAAATTAGAGTGAAATTGCTTCAAACAAGCGATTTAACGCGAAACAACACCTGCTCGAATCCGACAAAAACTGTGCCCTGCCCACTCTATTTAGCGTTAGAGATGGTTTGAAACAATTGTTACCAAAATCAGAGAATGTCAAAAATTAGATTGAGATTGCTTCAAATAAGCGAATTATCGCGAAACAACACCTGCTCGAATCCAACAAAAACTGTGC
The DNA here is from genome assembly GCA_030765045.1 of Tenodera sinensis. Taxonomy (NCBI): domain Eukaryota; kingdom Metazoa; phylum Arthropoda; class Insecta; order Mantodea; family Mantidae; genus Tenodera; species Tenodera sinensis. Next base: position 107,480,273 of record CM060970.1, on the reverse strand, counting down.
CCTGCCGACTCTATTTAGCGTTAGAGATGGTTTGAAACAATTGTTACCAAAATCAGAGAATGTCAAAAATTAGAGTGAGATTGCTTCAAATAAGCGAATTATCGCGAAACAACACCTGCTCGAGTCCAACAAAAACTGTGCCCTGCCGTCTCTACTGAGCCTCAGAGACGCTTTGAGACCAGTGTTACAAAAATCAGAGAATGTGATAAATTAGAGTGAAATTGCTTCAAACAAGCGAATTATCGCGAAACAACACCTGCTCGAATCCAACAAAAACTGTACCCTGCCGTCTCTACTGAGCCTCAGAGACGCTTTCAGACAAGTGTTACAAAAATCAGAGAATGTCATAAATTAGAGTGAAATTGCTTCAAACAAGCGAATTATCGCGAAACAACACATGCTCGAATCCGAAAAAAACTGTGCCCTGCCGACTCTATTTAGCGTTAGAGATGGTTTGAAACAAGTGTTACAAATATCAGAGAATGTCAAAAATTAGAGTGAAATTGCTTCAAACAAGCGAATTATCGCGAAACAACACCTGCTCGAATCCGACAAAAACTGTGCCCTGCCGACTCTATTTAGCGTTAGAGATGGTTTGAAACAAGTGTTACAAAAATCAGAGAATGTCAAAAATTAGAGTGAAATTGCTTCAAACAAGCGAATTATTGCGAAACAACACCTGCTCGGATCCAACAATAACTGGGCCCTACCGTCTCTACTGAGAATCAGAGACGGTTTGAGACAAGTGTTACAAAAATCAGAGAATGTCATAAATTAGAGTGAAATTGCTTCAAACAAGCGAATTATCGCGAAACAACACCTGCTCGAATCCAACAATAACTGTGCCCTGCCGTCTCTACTGAGCCTCAGAGACGCTTTGAGACAAGTGTTACAAAAATCAGAGGATGTCATAAATGAGAGTGAAATTGCTTCAAACAAGCGAATTATCGCGAAAAAACACATGCTCGAATCCGAAAAAAACTGTGCCCTGCCGACTCTATATAGCGTTAGAGATGGTTTGAAACAAGTGTTACAAAAATAAGAGAATGTGAGAAATTAGAGTGAAATTGCTTCAAACAAGCGAATTATCGCGAAACAACACCTGCTCGAATCCAACAATAACTGTGCCCTGCCGTCCTACTGAGGCTAAGAGACGCTTTGAGACAAGTGTTACAAAAATCAGAGAATGTCATAAATTAGAGTGAAATTGCTTCAAACAAGCGAATTATCGCGAAACAACACATGCTCGAATCCGAAAAAAACTGTGCCCTGCCGAATCTATTTAGCGTTAGAGATGGTTTGAAACAAGTGTTACAAAAATCAGAGAATGTCAAAAGTTAGAGTGAAATTGCTTCAAACAAGCGAATTTTCGCGAAACAACACCTGCTCGAATCCAACAAAAACTGTGCCCTGCCGTCTCCCCTGAGCCTCAGAGACGCTTTGAGACAAGTGTTACACAAATCAGAGAATGTCATAAATTAGAGTGAAATGGCTTCAAACAAGCGAATTATCGCGAAACAACACCTGCTCGAATCCATCAATAACTGTGCCCTGCCGTCTCTACTGAGGCTCAGAGACGCTTTGAGACAAGTGTTACAAAAATCAGAGAATGTCATAAATTAGAGTGAAATTGCTTCAAACAAGCGAATTATCGCGAAACAACACCTGCTCGAATCCAACAATAACTGTGCCCTGCCGTCTCTACTGAGGCTCAGAGACGCTTTGAGACAAGTGTTACAAAAATCAGAGAATGTGAGAAATTAGAGTGATATGGCTACAAACAAGCGAATTATCGCGAAACAACACCTGCTCGAATCCGACAAAAACTGTGCCCTGCCGACTCTATTTAGCGTTAGAGATGGTTTGAAACAATTGTTACCAAAATCAGAGAATGTCAAAAATTAGAGTGGGATTGCTTCAAATAAGCGAATTATCGCGAAACAACACCTGCTCGAATCCAACAAAAATTGTGCACTGCCGTCTCTACTGAGCCTCAGAGACGCTTTGAGACAAGTGTTACACAAATCAGAGAATGTCATAAATTAGAGTGAAATGGCTTCAAACAAGCGAATTATCGCGAAACAACACCTGCTCGAATCCGACTCTATTTAGTGTTAGAGATGGTTAGAAACAAGTGTTACAAAAATCAGAGAATGTGAGAAATTAGAGTGAAATTGCTTCAAACAAGCGATTTAACGCGAAACAACACCTGCTCGAATCCGACAAAAACTGTGCCCTGCCCACTCTATTTAGCGTTAGAGATGGTTTGAAACAATTGTTACCAAAATCAGAGAATGTCAAAAATTAGATTGAGATTGCTTCAAATAAGCGAATTATCGCGAAACAACACCTGCTCGAATCCAACAAAAACTGTGCCCTGCCGACTCTATTTAGCGTTAGAGATGGTTTGAAACAATTGTTACCAAAATCAGAGAATGTCAAAAATTAGAGTGAGATTGCTTCAAATAAGCGAATTATCGCGAAACAACACCTGCTCGAGTCCAACAAAAACTGTGCCCTGCCGTCTCTACTGAGCCTCAGAGACGCTTTGAGACCAGTGTTACAAAAATCAGAGAATGTGATAAATTAGAGTGAAATTGCTTCAAACAAGCGAATTATCGCGAAACAACACCTGCTCGAATCCAACAAAAGCTGTACCCTGCCGTCTCTACTGAGCCTCAGAGACGCTTTCAGACAAGTGTTACAAAAATCAGAGAATGTCATAAATTAGAGTGAAATTGCTTCAAACAAGCGAATTATCGCGAAACAACACATGCTCGAATCCGAAAAAAACTGTGCCCTGCCGACTCTATTTCGCGTTAGAGATGGTTTGAAACAAGTGTTACAAATATCAGAGAATGTCAAAAATTAGAGTGAAATTGCTTCAAACAAGCGAATTATCGCGAAACAACACCTGCTCGAATCCGACAAAAACTGTGCCCCTCCGACTCTATTTAGCGTTAGAGATGGTTTGAAACAAGTGTTACAAAAATCAGAGAATGTCAAAAATTAGAGTGAAATTGCTTCAAACAAGCGAATTATTGCGAAACAACACCTGCTCGGATCCAACAATAACTGTGCCCTACCGTCTCTACTGAGGCTCAGAGACGCTTTGAGATAAGTGTTACAAAAATCAGAGAATGTCATAAATTAGAGTGAAATTGCTTCAAACAAGCGAATTATCGCGAAACAACACCTGCTCGAATCCAACAATAACTGTGCCCTGCCGTCTCTACTGAGCCTCAGAGACGCTTTGAGACAAGTGTTACAAAAATCAGAGAATGTCATAAATTAGAGTGAAATTGCTTCAAACAAGCGAATTATCGCGAAACAACACATGCTCGAATCCGAAAAAAACTGTGCCCTGCCGACTCTATTTAGCGTTAGAGATGGTTTGAAACAAGTGTTACAAAAATCAGAGAATGTCAAAAGTTAGAGTGAAATTGCTTCAAACAAGCGAATTATCGCGAAACAACACCTGCTCGAATCCAACAAAAACTGTGCCCTGCCGTCTCCCCTGAGCCTCAGAGACGCTTTGAGACAAGTGTTACACAAATCAGAGAATGTCATAAATTAGAGTGAAATGGCTTCAAACAAGCGAATTATCACGAAACAACACCTGCTCGAATCCGACAAAAACTGTGCCCTGCCGACTCTATTTAGTGTTAGAGATGGTTTGAAACAAGTGTTACAAAAATCAGAGAATGTCAAAAATTAGAGTGGGATTGCTTCAAATAAGCGAATTATCGCGAAACAACACCTGCTCGAATCCAACAAAAATTGTGCACTGCCGTCTCTACTGAGCCTCAGAGACGCTTTGAGACAAGTGTTACACAAATCAGAGAATGTCATAAATTAGAGTGAAATGGCTTCAAACAAGCGAATTATCGCGAAACAACACCTGCTCGAATCCGACTCTATTTAGTGTTAGAGATGGTTAGAAACAAGTGTTACAAAAATCAGAGAATGTGAGAAATTAGAGTGAAATTGCTTCAAACAAGCGATTTAACGCGAAACAACACCTGCTCGAATCCGACAAAAACTGTGCCCTGCCGACTCTATTTAGCGTTAGAGATGGTTTGAAGCAATTGTTACCAAAATCAGAGAATGTCAAAAATTAGATTGAGATTGCTTCAAATAAGCGAATTATCGCGAAACAACACCTGCTCGAAACCAACAAAAACTGTGCCCTGCCGACTCTATTTAGCGTTAGAGATGGTTTGAAACAATTGTTACCAAAATCAGAGAATGTCAAAAATTAGAGTGAGATTGCTTCAAATAAGCGAATTATCGCGAAACAACACCTGCTCGAGTCCAACAAAAACTGTGCCCTGCCGTCTCTACTGAGCCTCAGAGACGCTTTGAGACCAGTGTTACAAAAATCAGAGAATGTGATAAATTAGAGTGAAATTGCTTCAAACAAGCGAATTATCGCGAAACAACACCTGCTCGAATCCAACAAAAACTGTACCCTGCCGTCTCTACTGAGCCTCAGAGACGCTTTGAGACAAGTGTTACAAAAATCAGAGAATGTCATAAATTAGAGTGAAATTGCTTCAAACAAGCGAATTATCGCGAAACAACACATGCTCAAATCCGAAAAAAACTGTGCCCTGCCGACTCTATTTAGCGTTAGAGATGGTTTGAAACAAGTGTTACAAATATCAGAGAATGTCAAAAATTAGAGTGAAATTGCTTCAAACAAGCGAATTATCGCGAAACAACACCTGCTCGAATCCGACAAAAACTGTGCCCTGCCGAATCTATTTAGCGTTAGAGATGGTTTGAAACAAGTGTTACAAAAATCAGAGAATGTCAAAAATTAGAGTGAAATTGCTTCAAACAAGCGAATTATTGCGAAACAACACCTGCTCGGATCCAACAATAACTGTGCCCTACCGTCTCTACTGAGGCTCAGAGACGCTTTGAGACAAGTGTTACAAAAATCAGAGAATGTCATAAATTAGAGTGAAATTGCTTCAAACAAGCGAATTATCGCGAAACAACACCTGCTCGAATCCAACAATAACTGTGCCCTGCCGTCTCTAATGAGGCTCAGAGACGCTTTGAGACAAGTGTTACAAAAATCAGAGAATGTCATAAATTAGAGTGAAATTGCTTCAAACAAGCGAATTATCGCGAAACAACACATGCTCGAATCCGAAAAAAACTGTGCCCTGCCGACTCTATTTAGCGTTAGAGATGGTTTGAAACAAGTGTTACAAAAATCAGAGAATGTCAAAAGTTAGAGTGAAATTGCTTCAAACAAGCGAATTATCGCGAAACAACACCTGCTCGAATCCAACAAAAACTGTGCCCTGCCGTCTCCCCTGAGCCTCAGAGACGCTTTGAGACAAGTGTTACACAAATCAGAGAATGTCATAAATTAGAGTGAAATGGCTTCAAACAAGCGAATTATCGCGAAACAACACCTGCTCGAATCCGACAAAAACTGTGCCCTGCCGACTCTATTTAGTGTTAGAGATGGTTTGAAACAAGTATTACAAAAATCAGAGAATGTCAAAAATTAGAGTGAAATTGCTTCAAACAAGCGAATTATCGCGAAACAACACCTGCTCGAATCCATCAATAACTGTGCCCTGCCGTCTCTACTGAGGCTCAGAGACGATTTGAGACAAGTGTTACAAAAATCAGAGAATGTCATAAATTAGAGTGAAATTGCTTCAAACAAGCGAATTATCGCGAAACAACACCTGCTCGAATCCAACAATAACTGTGCCCTGCCGTCTCTACTGAGGCTCAGAGACGCTTTGAGACAAGTGTTACAAAAATCAGAGAATGTCATAAATTAGAGCAAAATTGCTTCAAACAAGCGAATTATCGCGAAACAACACCTGCTCGAATCCAACAATATCTGTGCCCTGCCGTCTCTACTGAGCCTCAGAGACGCTTTGAGACAAGTGTTACACAAATCAGAGAATGTCATAAATTAGAGTGATATGGCTCCAAACAAGCGAATTATCGCGAAACAACACCTGCTCGAATCCGACAAAAACTGTGCCCTGCCGACTCTATTTAGCGTTAGAGATGGTTTGAAACAATTGTTACCAAAATCAGAGAATGTCAAAAATTAGAGTGGGATTGCTTCAAATAAGCGAATTATCGCGAAACAACACCTGCTCGAATCCAACAATAACTGTGCCCTGCCGTCTCTAATGAGGCTCAGAGACGCTTTGAGACAAGTGTTACAAAAATCAGAGAATGTCATAAATTAGAGTGAAATTGCTTCAAACAAGCGAATTATCGCGAAACAACACCTGCTCGAATCCAACAATAACTGTGCCCTGCCGTCTCTAATGAGGCTCAGAGACGCTTTGAGACAAGTGTTACAAAAATCAGAGAATGTCATAAATTAGAGTGAAATTGCTTCAAACAAGCGAATTATCGCGAAACAACACATGCTCGAATCCGAAAAAAACTGTGCCCTGCCGACTCTATTAAGCGTTAGAGATGGTTTGAAACAAGTGTTACAAAAATCAGAGAATGTCAAAAGTTAGAGTGAAATTGCTTCAAACAAGCGAATTATCGCGAAACAACACCTGCTCGAATCCGACAAAAACTGTGCCCCTCCGACTCTATTTAGCGTTAGAGATGGTTTGAAACAAGTGTTACAAAAATCAGAGAATGTCAAAAATTAGAGTGAAATTGCTTCAAACAAGCGAATTATTGCGAAACAACACCTGCTCGGATCCAACAATAACTGTGCCCTACCGTCTCTACTGAGGCTCAGAGACGCTTTGAGACAAGTGTTACAAAAATCAGAGAATGTCATAAATTAGAGTGAAATTGCTTCAAACAAGCGAATTATCGCGAAACAACACCTGCTCGAATCCAACAATAACTGTGCCCTGCCGTCTCTACTGAGCCTCAGAGACGCTTTGAGACAAGTGTTACAAAAATCAGAGGATGTCATAAATGAGAGTGAAATTGCTTCAAACAAGCGAATTATCGCGAAACAACACATGCTCGAATCCGAAAAAAACTGTGCCCTGCCGACTCTATATAGCGTTAGAGATGGTTTGAAACAAGTGTTACAAAAATAAGAGAATGTGAGAAATTAGAGTGAAATTGCTTCAAACAAGCGAATTATCGCGAAACAACACCTGCTCGAATCCAACAATAACTGTGCCCTGCCGTCTCTACTGAGGCTCAGAGACGCTTTGAGACAAGTGTTACAAAAATCAGAGAATGTCATAAATTAGAGTGAAATTGCTTCAAACAAGCGAATTATCGCGAAACAACACATGCTCGAATCCGAAAAAAACTGTGCCCTGCCGACTCTATTTAGCGTTAGAGACGCTTTGAGACAAGTGTTACACAAATCAGAGAATGTCATAAATTAGAGTGAAATGGCTTCAAACAAGCGAATTATCACGAAACAACACCTGCTCGAATCCGACAAAAACTGTGCCCTGCCGACTCTATTTAGTGTTAGAGATGGTTTGAAACAAGTGTTACAAAAATCAGAGAATGTCAAAAATTAGAGTGGGATTGCTTCAAATAAGCGAATTATCGCGAAACAACACCTGCTCGAATCCAACAAAAATTGTGCACTGCCGTCTCTACTGAGCCTCAGAGACGCTTTGAGACAAGTGTTACACAAATCAGAGAATGTCATAAATTAGAGTGAAATGGCTTCAAACAAGCGAATTATCGCGAAACAACACCTGCTCGAATCCGACTCTATTTAGTGTTAGAGATGGTTAGAAACAAGTGTTACAAAAATCAGAGAATGTGAGAAATTAGAGTGAAATTGCTTCAAACAAGCGATTTAACGCGAAACAACACCTGCTCGAATCCGACAAAAACTGTGCCCTGCCGACTCTATTTAGCGTTAGAGATGGTTTGAAGCAATTGTTACCAAAATCAGAGAATGTCAAAAATTAGATTGAGATTGCTTCAAATAAGCGAATTATCGCGAAACAACACCTGCTCGAAACCAACAAAAACTGTGCCCTGCCGACTCTATTTAGCGTTAGAGATGGTTTGAAACAATTGTTACCAAAATCAGAGAATGTCAAAAATTAGAGTGAGATTGCTTCAAATAAGCGAATTATCGCGAAACAACACCTGCTCGAGTCCAACAAAAACTGTGCCCTGCCGTCTCTACTGAGCCTCAGAGACGCTTTGAGACCAGTGTTACAAAAATCAGAGAATGTGATAAATTAGAGTGAAATTGCTTCAAACAAGCGAATTATCGCGAAACAACACCTGCTCGAATCCAACAAAAACTGTACCCTGCCGTCTCTACTGAGCCTCAGAGACGCTTTGAGACAAGTGTTACAAAAATCAGAGAATGTCATAAATTAGAGTGAAATTGCTTCAAACAAGCGAATTATCGCGAAACAACACATGCTCAAATCCGAAAAAAACTGTGCCCTGCCGACTCTATTTAGCGTTAGAGATGGTTTGAAACAAGTGTTACAAATATCAGAGAATGTCAAAAATTAGAGTGAAATTGCTTCAAACAAGCGAATTATCGCGAAACAACACCTGCTCGAATCCGACAAAAACTGTGCCCTGCCGAATCTATTTAGCGTTAGAGATGGTTTGAAACAAGTGTTACAAAAATCAGAGAATGTCAAAAATTAGAGTGAAATTGCTTCAAACAAGCGAATTATTGCGAAACAACACCTGCTCGGATCCAACAATAACTGTGCCCTACCGTCTCTACTGAGGCTCAGAGACGCTTTGAGACAAGTGTTACAAAAATCAGAGAATGTCATAAATTAGAGTGAAATTGCTTCAAACAAGCGAATTATCGCGAAAGAACACCTGCTCGAATCCAACAATAACTGTGCCCTGCCGTCTCTAATGAGGCTCAGAGACGCTTTGAGACAAGTGTTACAAAAATCAGAGAATGTCATAAATTAGAGTGAAATTGCTTCAAACAAGCGAATTATCGCGAAACAACACATGCTCGAATCCGAAAAAAACTGTGCCCTGCCGACTCTATTTAGCGTTAGAGATGGTTTGAAACAAGTGTTACAAATATCAGAGAATGTCAAAAATTAGAGTGAAATTGCTTCAAACAAGCGAATTATCGAGAAACAACACCTGCTCGAATCCGACAAAAACTGTGCCCTGCCGACTCTATTTAGCGTTAGAGATGGTTTGAAACAAGTGTTACAAAAATCAGAGAATGTCAAAAATTAGAGTGAAATTGGTTCAAACAAGCGAATTATTGCGAAGCAACACCTGCTCGGATCCAACAATAACTGTGCCCTGCCGTCTCTACTGAGCCTCAGAGACGCTTTGAGACAAGTGTTACAAAAATCAGAGAATGTCATAAATGAGAGTGAAATTGCTTCAAACAAGCGAATTATCGCGAAACAACACATGCTCGAATCCGAAAAAAACTGTGCCCTGCCGACTCTATATAGCGTTACAGATGGTTTGAAACAAGTGTTACAAAAATCAGAGAATGTCAAAAATTAGAGTGAAATTGCTTCAAACAAGCGAATTATCGCGAAACAACACCTGCTCGAATCCAACAATAACTGTGCCCTGCCGTCTCTACTGAGGCTCAGAGACGCTTTGAGACAAGTGTTACAAAAATCAGAGAATGTCATAAATTAGAGTGAAATTGCTTCAAACAAGCGAATTATCGCGAAACAACCCATGCTCGAATCCGAAAAAAACTGTGCCCTGCCGACTCTATTTAGCTTTAGAGATGGTTTGAAACAAGTGTTACAAAAATCAGAGAATGTCATAAATTAGAGTGAAATGGCTTCAAACAAGCGAATTATCGCGAAACAACACCTGCTCGAATCCGACAAAAACTGTGCCCTGCCGACTCTATTTAGTGTTAGAGATGGTTTGAAACAAGTGTTACAAAAATCACAGAATGTCAAAAATTAGAGTGAAATTGCTTCAAACAAGCGAATTATCGCGAAACAACACCTGCTCGAATCCATCAATAACTGTGCCCTGCCGTCTCTACTGAGGCTCAGAGACGCTTTGAGACAAGTGTTACAAAAATCAGAGAATGTCATAAATTAGAGTGAAATTGCTTCAAACAAGCGAATTATCGCGAAACAACACCTGCTCGAATCCAACAATAACTGTGCCCTGCCGTCTCTACTGAGGCTCAGAGACGCTTTGAGACAAGTGTTACAAAAATCAGAGAATGTCATAAATTAGAGCAAAATTGCTTCAAACAAGCGAATTATCGCGAAACAACACCTGCTCGAATCCAACAATATCTGTGCCCTGCCGTCTCTACTGAGCCTCAGAGACGCTTTGAGACAAGTGTTACACAAATCAGAGAATGTCATAAATTAGAGTGATATGGCTCCAAACAAGCGAATTATCGCGAAACAACACCTGCTCGAATCCAACAAAAACTGTGCCCTGCCGACTCTATTTAGCGTTAGAGATGGTTTGAAACAATTGTTACCAAAATCAGAGAATGTCAAAAATTAGAGTGGGATTGCTTCAAATACGCGAATTATCGCGAAACAACACCTGCTCGAATCCTACAAAAATTGTGCACTGCCGTCTCTACTGAGCCTCAGAGACGCTTTGAGACAAGTGATACAAAAATCAGAGAATGTGAGAAATTAGAGTGAAATTGCTTCAAACAAGCGATTTAACGCGAAACAACACCTGCTCGAATCCGACAAAAACTGTGCCCTGCCGACTCTATTTAGCGTTAGAGATGGTTTGAAACAATTGTTACCAAAATCAGAGAATGTCAAAAATTAGAGTGAGATTGCTTCAAATAAGTGAATTATCGCGAAACAACACCTGCACGAATCCAACAAAAACTGTGCCCTGCTGTCTCTACTGAGCCTCAGAGACGCTTTGAGACAAGTGTTACAAAAATCAGAGAATGTGAGAAATTAGAGTGAAATTGCTTCAAATAAGCGAATTATCGCGAAACACCTGCTCGAATCCAACAAAAACTGTGCCCTGCCGTCTCTACTGAGCCTCAGAGACGCTTTGAGACAAGTGTTACAAAATTCAGAGAATGTCATAAATTAGAGTGAAATGGCTTCAAACAAGCGAATTATCGCGAAACAACACCTGCACGAATCCGACAAAAACTGTGCCCGCGCCGACTCTATTTAGCGTTAGAGATGGTTTGAAACAATTGTTACAAAAATCAGAGAATGTCAAAAATTAGAGTGAAATTGCTTCAAACAAGCGAATTATCGCGAAACAACACATGCTCGAATCCAACAATAACTGTGCCCTGCCGACTCTATTTAGCGTTAGAGATGGTTTGAAACAATTGTTACCAAAATCAGAGAATGTCAAAAATTAGAGTGAGATTGCTTCAAATAAGCGAATTATCGCGAAACAACACCTGCTCGAATCCAACAAAAACTGTGCCCTGCCGTCTCTACTGAGCCTCAGAGACGCTTTGAGACAAGTGTTACAAAAATCAGAGAATGTGAGAAATTAGAGTGAAATTGCTTCAAATAAGCGAATTATCGCGAAACACCTGCTCGAATCCAACAAAAACTGTGCCCTGCCGTCTCTACTGAGCCTCAGAGACGCTTTGAGACAAGTGTTACAAAATTCAGAGAATGTCATAAATTAGAGTGAAATGGCTTCAAACAAGCGAATTATCGCGAAACAACACCTGCACGAATCCGACAAAAACTGTGCCCTGCCGACTCTATTTAGCGTTAGAGATGGTTTGAAACAATTGTTACAAAAATCAGAGAATGTCAAAAATTAGAGTGAAATTGCTTCAAACAAGCGAATTATCGCGAAACAACACCTGCTCGAATCCAACAATAACTGTGCCCTGCCGTCTCTACTGAGGCTCAGAGACGCTTTGAGACAAGTGTTACAAAAATCAGAGAATGTCATAAATTAGAGTGAAATTGCTTCAAAAAAGCGAATTATCGCGAAACAACACATGCTCGAATCCGAAAAAAACTGTGCCCTGCCGACTCTATTTAGCGTTAGAGATGGTTTGAAACAAGTGTTACAAAAATCAGAGAATGTCAAAAATTAGAGTGAAATTGCTTCAAACAAGCGAATTATCGCGAAACAACACCTGCTCGAATCCAACAAAAAACTGTGCCCTGCCGTCTCCACTGAGCCTCAGAGACGCTTTGAGACAAGTGTTACACAAATCAGAGAATGTCATAAATTAGAGTGAAATGGCTTCAAACAAGCGAATTATCGCGAAACAACACCTGCTCGAATCCAACAATATCTGTGCCCTGCCGTCTCTACTGAGCCTCAGAGACGCTTTGAGACAAGTGTTACACAAATCAGAGAATGTCATAAATTAGAGTGATATGGCTCCAAACAAGCGAATTATCGCGAAACAACACCTGCTCGAATCCGACAAAAACTGTGCCCTGCCGACTCTATTTAGCGTTAGAGATGGTTTGAAACAATTGTTACCAAAATCAGAGAATGTCAAAAATTAGAGTGGGATTGCTTCATACAAGCGGATTATCGCGAAACAACACCTGCTCGAATCCGACAAAAACTGTGCCCTGCCGACTCTATTTAGCGTTAGAGATGGTTTGAAACAAATGTTACCAAAATCAGAGAATGTCAAAAATTAGAGTGAGATTGCTTCAAATAAGCGAATTATCGCGAAACAACACCTGCTCGAATCCAACAAAAACTGTGCCCTGCCGTCTCTACTGAGCCTCAGAGACGCTTTGAGACCAGTGTTACAAAAATCAGAGAATGTGATAAATTAGAGTGAAATTGCTTCAAACAAGCGAATTATCGCGAAACAACACCTGCTCGAATCCAACAAAAACTGTACCCTGCCGTCTCTACTGAGCCTCAGAGACGCTTTCAGACAAGTGTTACAAGAATCAGAGAATGTCATAAATTAGAGTGAAATTGCTTCAAACAAGCGAATTATCGCGAAACAACACATGCTCGAATCCGAAAAAAACTGTGCCCTGCCGACTCTATTTAGCGTTAGAGATGGTTTGAAACAAGTGTTACAAATATCAGAGAATGTCAAAAATTAGAGTGAAATTGCTTCAAACAAGCGAATTATCGAGAAACAACACCTGCTCGAATCCGACAAAAACTGTGCCCTGCCGACTCTATTTAGCGTTAGAGATGGTTTGAAACAAGTGTTACAAAAATCAGAGAATGTCAAAAATTAGAGTGAAATTGGTTCAAACAAGCGAATTATTGCGAAACAACACCTGCTCGGATCCAACAATAACTGTGCCCTGCCGTCTCTACTGAGCCTCAGAGACGCTTTGAGACAAGTGTTACAAAAATCAGAGAATGTCATAAATGAGAGTGAAATTGCTTCAAACAAGCGAATTATCGCGAAACAACACATGCTCGAATCGGAAAAAAACTGTGCCCTGCCGACTCTATATAGCGTTACAGATGGTTTGAAACAAGTGTTACAAAAATCAGAGAATGTCAAAAATTAGAGTGAAATTGCTTCAAACAAGCGAATTATCGCGAAACAACACCTGCTCGAATCCAACAATAACTGTGCCCTGCCGTCTCTACTGAGGCTCAGAGACGCTTTGAGACAAGTGTTACAAAAATCAGAGAATGTCATAAATTAGAGTGAAATTGCTTCAAACAAGCGAATTATCGCGAAACAACACATGCTCGAATCCGAAAAAAACTGTGCCCTGCCGACTCTATTTAGCGTTAGAGATGGTTTGAAACAAGTGTTACAAAAATCAGAGAATGTCATAAATTAGAGTGAAATGGCTTCAAACAAGCGAATTATCGCGAAACAACACCTGCTCGAATCCGACAAAAACTGTGCCATGCCGACTCTATTTAGTGTTAGAGATGGTTTGAAACAAGTGTTACAAAAATCACAGAATGTCAAAAATTAGAGTGAAATTGCTTCAAACAAGCGAATTATCGCGAAACAACACCTGCTCGAATCCATCAATAACTGTGCCCTGCCGTCTCTACTGAGGCTCAGAGACGCTTTGAGACAAGTGTTACAAAAATCAGAGAATGTCATAAATTAGAGTGAAATTGCTTCAAACAAGCGAATTATCGCGAAACAACACCTGCTCGAATCCAACAATAACTGTGCCCTGCCGTCTCTACTGAGGCTCAGAGACGCTTTGAGACAAGTGTTACAAAAATCAGAGAATGTCATAAATTAGAGCAAAATTGCTTCAAACAAGCGAATTATCGCGAAACAACACCTGCTCGAATCCAACAATATCTGTGCCCTGCCGTCTCTACTGAGCCTCGGAGACGCTTTGAGACAAGTGTTACACAAATCAGAGAATGTCATAAATTAGAGTGATATGGCTCCAAACAAGCGAATTATCGCGAAACAACACCTGCTCGAATCCGACAAAAACTGTGCCCTGCCGACTCTATTTAGCGTTAGAGATGGTTTGAAACAATTGTTACCAAAATCAGAGAATGTCAAAAATTAGAGTGGGATTGCTTCAAATACGCGAATTATCGCGAAACAACACCTGCTCGAATCCAACAAAAATTGTGCACTGCCGTCTCTACTGAGCCTCAGAGACGCTTTGAGACAAGTGATACAAAAATCAGAGAATGTGAGAAATTAGAGTGAAATTGCTTCAAACAAGCGATTTAACGCGAAACAACACCTGCTCGAATCCGACAAAAACTGTGCCCTGCCGACTCTATTTAGCGTTAGAGATGGTTTGAAACAATTGTTACCAAAATCAGAGAATGTCAAAAATTAGAGTGAGATTGCTTCAAATAAGTGAATTATCGCGAAACAACACCTGCACGAATCCAACAAAAACTGTGCCCTGCTGTCTCTACTGAGCCTCAGAGACGCTTTGAGACAAGTGTTACAAAAATCAGAGAATGTGAGAAATTAGAGTGAAATTGCTTCAAATAAGCGAATTATCGCGAAACAACACCTGCTCGAATCCAACAAAAACTGTGCCCTGCCGTCTCTACTGAGCCTCAGAGACGCTTTGAGACAAGTGTTACAAAATTCAGAGAATGTCATAAATTAGAGTGAAATGGCTTCAAACAAGCGAATTATCGCGAAACAACACCTGCACGAATCCGACAAAAACTGTGCCCGCGCCGACTCTATTTAGCGTTAGAGATGGTTTGAAACAATTGTTACAAAAATCAGAGAATGTCAAAAATTAGAGTGAAATTGCTTCAAACAAGCGAATTATCGCGAAACAACACCTGCTCGAATCCAACAATAACTGTGCCCTGCCGACTCTATTTAGCGTTAGAGATGGTTTGAAACAATTGTTACCAAAATCAGAGAATGTCAAAAATTAGAGTGAGATTGCTTCAAATAAGCGAATTATCGCGAAACAACACCTGCTCGAATCCAACAAAAACTGTGCCCTGCCGTCTCTACTGAGCCTCAGAGACGCTTTGAGACAAGTGTTACAAAATTCAGAGAATGTCATAAATTAGAGTGAAATGGCTTCAAACAAGCGAATTATCGCGAAACAACACCTGCACGAATCCGACAAAAACTGTGCCCGCGCCGACTCTATTTAGCGTTAGAGATGGTTTGAAACAATTGTTACAAAAATCAGAGAATATCAAAAATTAGAGTGAAATTGCTTCAAACAAGCGAATTATCGCGAAACAACACCTGCTCGAATCCAACAATAACTGTGCCCTGCCGTCTCTACTGAGGCTCAGAGACGCTTTGAGACAAGTGTTACACAAATCAGAGAATGTCATAAATTAGAGTGAAATGGCTTCAAACAAGCGAATTATCGCGAAACAACACCTCCTCGAATCCGACAAAAACTGTGCCCTGCCGACTCTATTTAGTGTTAGAGATGGTTTGAAACAAGTGTTACAAAAATCAGAGAATGTCAAAAATTAGAGTGAAATTGCTTCAAACAAGCGAATTATCGCGAAACAACACCTGCTCGAATCCATCAATAACTGTGCCCTGCCGTCTCTACTGAGGCTCAGAGACGCTTTGAGACAAGTGTTACAAAAATCAGAGAATGTCATAAATTAGAGTGAAATTGCTTCAAACAAGCGAATTATCGCGAAACAACACCAGCTCGAATCCAACAATAACTGTGCCCTGCCGTCTCTACTGAGGCTCAGAGACGCTTTGAGACAAGTGTTACAAAAATCAGAGAATGTCATAAATTAGAGCAAAATTGCTTCAAACAAGCGAATTATCGCGAAACAACACCTGCTCGAATCCAACAATATCTGTGCCCTGCCATCTCTACTGAGCCTCAGAGACGCTTTGAGACAAGTGTTACACAAATCAGAGAATGTCATAAATTAGAGTGATATGGCTACAAACAAGCGAATTATCGCGAAACAACACCTGCTCGAATCCGACAAAAACGGTGCCCTGCCGACTCTATTTAGCATTAGAGATGGTTTGAAAGAATTGTTACCAAAATCAGAGAATGTCAAAAATTAGAGTGTGATTGCTTCAAATAAGCGAATTATCGCGAAACAACACCTGCTCGAATCCAACAAAAATTGTGCACTGCCGTCTCTACTGAGCCTCAGAGACGCTTTGAGACAAGTGTTACAAAAATCAGAGAATGTGAGAAATTAGAGTGAAATTGCTTCAAACAATCGATTTAACGCGAAACAACACCTGCTCGAATCCGACAAAAACTGTGCCCTGCCGACTCTATTTAGCGTTAGAGATGGTTTGAAATAATTGTTACCAAAATCAGAGAATGTCAAAAATTAGAGTGAGATTGCTTCAAATAAGCGAATTATCGCGAAACAACACCTGCTCGAATCCAACAAAAACTGTGCCCTGCTGTCTCTACTGAGCCTCAGAGACGCTTTGAGACAAGTGTTACAAAAATCAGAGAATGTGAGAAATTAGAGTGAAATTGCTTCAAACAAGCGATTTAACGCGAAACAACACCTGCTCGAATCCGACAAAAACTGTGCCCTGCCGACTCTATTTAGCGTTAGAGATGGTTTGATACAATTGTTACAAAAATCAGTGAATGTCAAAAATTAGAGTGAAATTGCTTCAAACAAGCGAATTATCGCGAAACAACACCTGCTCGAATCCAACAATAACTGTGCCCTGCCGACTCTATTTAGCGTTAGAGATGGTTTGAAACAATTGTTACCAAAATCAGAGAATGTCAAAAATTAGAGTGAGATAGCTTCAAATAAGCGAATTATCGCGAAACAACACTTGCTCGAATCCAACAAAAACTCTGCCCTGCCGTCTCTACTGAGCCTCAGAGACGCTTTGAGACAAGTGTTACAAAATTCAGAAAATGTCATAAATTAGAGTGAAATGGCTTCAAACAAGCGAATTATCGCGAAACAACACCTGCACGAATCCGACAAAAACTGTGCCCTGCCGACTCTATTTAGCGTTAGAGATGGTTTGAAACAATTGTTACCAAAATCAGAGAATTTCAAAAATTAGAGTGAGATTGCTTCAAATAAGCGAATTATCGCGAAACAAGACCTGCTCGAATCCAACAAAAACTGTGCCCTGCCGTCTCTACTGAGCCTCAGAGACGCTTTGAGACAAGTGTTACAAAAATCAGAGAATGTCAAAAATGAGAGTGAAATGGCTTCAAACAAGCGAATTACCGCGAAACAACACCTGCACGAATCCGACAAAAACTGTGCCCTGCCGACTTTATTTAGCGTTAGAGATGGTTTGATACAATTGTTAGAAAAATCAGTGAATGTCAAAAATTAGTGTGAAATTGCTTCAAACAAGCGAATTATCGCGAAACAACACCTGCTCGAATCCAACAATAACTGTGCCCTGCCGACTCTATTTAGCGTTAGAGATGGTTTGAAACAGTTGTTACCAAAATCAGAGAATGTCAAAAATTATAGTGAGATTGCTTCAAATAAGCGAATTATCGCGAAACAACACCTGCTCGAATCCAACAAAAACTGTGCCCTGCCGTCTCTACTGAGCCTCAGAGACGATTTGAGACAAGTGTTACAAAATTCAGAGAATGTCATAAATTAGAGTGAAATGGCTTCAAACAAGCGAATTATCGCGAAACAACACCTGCACGCATCCGACAAAAACTGTGCCCTGCCGACTCTATTTAGCGTTAGAGATGGTTTGAAACAATTGTTACCAAAATTAGAGAATGTCAAAAATTAGAGTGAGATTGCTTCAAATAAGCGAATTATCGCGAAACAACACCTGCTCGAATCCAAAAAGAACTGTGCCCTGCCGTCTCTACGGAGCCTCAGAGACGCTTTGAGACAAGTGTTACAAAAATCAGAGAATGTCAAAAATTAGAGTGAAATTGCTTCAAACATGCCTATTATTGCGAAACAACACCTGCTCGAATCCAACAAAAACTGTTCCCTGCCGTGTCTACTGAGCCTCAGAGACGCTTTGAGACAAGTGTTACAAAAATCAGAGAATGTCATAAATTAGAGTGAAATTGCTTCAAACAAGCGAATTATCTCGAAACAACAGCTGCTCGAATCCGAGAAAAACTGTGCCCTGCCGACTCTATTTAGCGTTAGAGATGGTTTGAAACAATTATTACCAAAATCAGAGAATGTCAAAAATTAGAGTGAGATTGCTTCAAAAAAGGAATTATCGCGAAACAACACCTGCTCGAATCCAACAAAAACTGTGCCCTGCCGTCTCTACTGAGCCTCAGAGACGCTTTGAGACCAGTGTTACAAAAATCAGAGAATGTGAGAAATTAGAGTGAAATTGCTTCAAACGAGCGAATTATCGCGAAACAACACCTCCTCGTATCCAACAAAAACTGCACCCTGCCGTCTCTACTGAGCCTCAGAGACGCTTTGAGACAAGTGTTACAAAAATCAGAGAATGTCATAAATTAGAGTCTTCAAACAAGCTTCAAACAAGGCTTCAAACAAGCGAATTATCGCGAAACAACACCTGCTCGAATCCGACAAAAACTGTGCCCTGCCGACTCTATTTAGTGTTAGAGATGGTTTGAAACAAGTGTTACAAAAATCAGAGAATGTCAAAAATTTGAGTGAAATTGCTTCAAACAAGCGAATTATCGCGAAACAACACCTGCTCGAATCCAACAATAACTGTGCCCTGCCGTCTCTACTGAGGCTCAGAGACGCTTTGAGACAAGTGTTACAAAAATCAGAGAATGTGAGAAATTAGAGTGAAATTGCTTCAAACAAGCGATTTAACGCGAAACAACACCTGCTCGAATCCGACAAAAACTGTGCCCTGCCGACTCTATTTAGCGTTAGAGATGGTTTGATACAATTGTTACAAAAATCAGTGAATGTCAAAAATTAGAGTGAAATTGCTTCAAACAAGCGAATTATCGCGAAACAACACCTGCTCGAATCCAACAATAACTGTGCCCTGCCGACTCTATTTAGCGTTAGAGATGGTTTGAAACAATTGTTACCAAAATCAGAGAATGTCAAAAATTAGAGTGAGATTGCTTCAAATAAGCGAATTATCGCGAAACAACACTTGCTCGAATCCAACAAAAACTCTGCCCTGCCGTCTCTACTGAGCCTCAGAGACACTTTGAGACAAGTGTTACAAAATTCAGAAAATGTCATAAATTAGAGTGAAATGGCTTCAAACAAGTGAATTATCGCGAAACAACACCTGCACGAATCCGACAAAAAGTGTGCCCTGCCGACTCTATTTAGCGTTAGAGATGGTTTGAAACAATTGTTACCAAAATCAGAGAATTTCAAAAATTAGAGTGAGATTGCTTCAAATAAGCGAATTATCGCGAAACAACACCTGCTCGAATCCAACAAAAACTGTGCCCTGCCGTCTCTACTGAGCCTCAGAGACGATTTGAGACAAGTGTTACAAAAATCAGAGAATGTCAAAAATTAGAGTGAAATGGCTTCAAACAAGCGAATTACCGCGAAACAACACCTGCTCGAATCCGACAAAAACTGTGCCCTGCCGACTCTATTTAGCGTTTGAGATGGTTTGATACAATTGTTACAAAAATCAGTGAATGTCAAAAATTAGAGTGAAATTGCTTCAAACAAGCGAATTATCGCGAAACAACACCTGCTCGAATCCAACAATAACTGTGCCCTGCCGACTCTATTTAGCGTTAGAGATGGTTTGAAACAATTGTTACCAAAATCAGAGAATGTCAAAAATTAGAGTGAGATTGCTTCAAATAAGCGAATTATCGCGAAACAAGACCTGCTCGAATCCAACAAAAACTGTGCCCTGCCGTCTCTACTGAGCCTCAGAGACGCTTTGAGACAAGTGTTACAAAAATCAGAGAATGTCAAAAATTAGAGTGAAATGGCTTCAAACAAGCGAATTACCGCGAAACAACACCTGCACGAATCCGACAAAAACTGTGCCCTGCCGACTTTATTTAGCGTTAGAGATGGTTTGATACAATTGTTAGAAAAATCAGTGAATGTCAAAAATTAGAGTGAAATTGCTTCAAACAAGCGAATTATCGCGAAACAACACCTGCTCGAATCCAACAATAACTGTGCCCTGCCGACTCTATTTAGCGTTAGAGATGGTTTGAAACAATTGTTACCAAAATCAGAGAATGTCAAAAATTATAGTGAGATTGCTTCAAATAAGCGAATTATCGCGAAACAACACCTGCTCGAATCCAACAAAAACTGTGCCCTGCCGTCTCTACTGAGCCTCAGAGACGATTTGAGACAAGTGTTACAAAATTCAGAGAATGTCATAAATTAGAGTGAAATGGCTTCAAACAAGCGAATTATCGCGAAACAACACCTGCACGCATCCGACAAAAACTGTGCCCTGCCGACTCTATTTAGCGTTAGAGACGCTTTGAGACAAGTGTTACAAAAATCAGAGAATGTCAAAAATTAGAGTGAAATTGCTTCAAACATGCCTATTATTGCGAAACAACACCTGCTCGAATCCAACAAAAACTGTTCCCTGCCGTGTCTACTGAGCCTCAGAGACGCTTTGAGACAAGTGTTACAAAAATCAGAGAATGTCATAAATTAGAGTGAAATTGCTTCAAACAAGCGAATTATCTCGAAACAACACCTGCTCGAATCCGAGAAAAACTGTGCCCTGCCGACTCTATTTAGCGTTAGAGATGGTTTGAAACAATTATTACCAAAATCAGAGAATGTCAAAAATTAGAGTGAGATTGCTTCAAATAAGCGAATTATCGCGAAACAACACCTGCTCGAATCCAACAATAACTGTGCCCTGCCGTCTCTACTGAGCCTCAGAGACGCTTTGAGACCAGTGTTACAAAAATCAGAGAATGTGAGAAATTAGAGTGAAATTGCTTCAAACAAGCGAATTATCGCGAAACAACACCTCCTCGTATCCAACAAAAACTGCACCGTGCCGTCTCTACTGAGCCTCAGAGACGCTTTGAGACAAGTGTTACAAAAATCAGAGAATGTCATAAATTAGAGTGAAATGGCTTCAAACAAGCGAATTATCGCGAAACAACACCTGCTCGAATCCGACAAAAACTGTGCCCTGCCGACTCTATTTAGTGTTAGAGATGGTTTGAAACAAGTGTTACAAAAATCAGAGAATGTCAAAAATTAGAGTGAAATTGCTTCAAACAAGCGAATTATCGCGAAACAACACCTGCTCGAATCCATCAATATCTGTGCCCTGCCGTCTCTACTAAGGCTCAGAGACGCTTTGAGACAACTGTTACAAAAATCAGAGAATGTCATAAATTAGAGTGAAATTGCTTCAAGCAAGCGAATTATCGCGAAACAACACCTGCTCGAATCCAACAATAACTGTGCCCTGCCGTCTCTACTGAGGCTCAGAGACGCTTTGAGACAAGTGTTACAAAAATCAGAGAATGTCATAAATTAGAGTAAAATTGCTTCAAACAAGCGAATTATCGCGAAACAACACCTGCTCGAATCCAACAATATCTGTGCCCTGCCGTCTCTACTGAGCCTCAGAGACGCTTTGAGACAAGTGTTACAAAATCAGAGAATGTCATAAATTACAGTGATATGGCTACAAACAAGCGAATTATCGCGAAACAACACCTGCTCGAATCCGACAAAAACTGTGCCCTGCCGACTCTATTTAGCGTTAGAGATGGTTTGAAACAATTGTTACCAAAATCAGAGAATGTCAAAAATTAGAGTGGGATTGCTTCAAATAAGCGAATTATCGCGAAACAACACCTGCTCGAATCCAACAAAAACTGTGCACTGCCGTCTCTACTGACCCTCAGAGACGCTTTGAGACAAGTGTTACAAAAATCAGAGAATGTGAGAAATTAGAGTGAAATTGCTTCAAACAAGCGATTTAACGCGAAACAACCCCTGCTCGAATCCGACAGAAACTGTGCCCTGCCGACTCTATTTAGCGTTAGAGATGGTTTGAAACAAGTGTTACAAAAATCAGTGAATGTCAAAAATTAGAGTGAAATTGCTTCAAACAAGCGAATTATCGCGAAACAACACCTGCTCGAATCCAACAATAACTGTGCCCTGCCGACTCTATTTAGCGTTAGAGATGGTTTGAAACAATTGTTACCAAAATCAGAGAATGTCAAAAATTAGAGTGAGATTGCTTCAAATAAGCGAATTATCGCGAAACAACACCTGCTCGAATCCAACAAAAACTGTGCCCTGCCGTCTCTACTGAGCCTCAGAGACGATTTGAGACAAGTGTTACAAAATTCAGAGAATGTCATAAATTAGAGTGAAATGGCTTCAAACAAGCGAATTATCGCGAAACAACACCTGCACGCATCCGACAAAAACTGTGCCCTGCCGACTCTATTTAGCGTTAGAGACGCTTTGAGACAAGTGTTACAAAAATCAGAGAATGTCAAAAATTAGAGTGAAATTGCTTCAAACATGCCTATTATTGCGAAACAACACCTGCTCGAATCCAACAAAAACTGTTCCCTGCCGTGTCTACTGAGCCTCAGAGACGCTTTGAGACAAGTGTTACAAAAATCAGAGAATGTCATAAATTAGAGTGAAATTGCTTCAAACAAGCGAATTATCTCGAAACAACACCTGCTCGAATCCGAGAAAAACTGTGCCCTGCCGACTCTATTTAGCGTTAGAGATGGTTTGAAACAATTATTACCAAAATCAGAGAATGTCAAAAATTAGAGTGAGATTGCTTCAAATAAGCGAATTATCGCGAAACAACACCTGCTCGAATCCAACAAAAACTGTGCCCTGCCGTCTCTACTGAGCCTCAGAGACGCTTTGAGACCAGTGTTACAAAAATCAGAGAATGTGAGAAATTAGAGTGAAATTGCTTCAAACAAGCGAATTATCGCGAAACAACACCTCCTCGTATCCAACAAAAACTGCACCGTGCCGTCTCTACTGAGCCTCAGAGACGCTTTGAGACAAGTGTTACAAAAATCAGAGAATGTCATAAATTAGAGTGAAATGGCTTCAAACAAGCGAATTATCGCGAAACAACACCTGCTCGAATCCGACAAAAACTGTGCCCTGCCGACTCTATTTAGTGTTAGAGATGGTTTGAAACAAGTGTTACAAAAATCAGAGAATGTCAAAAATTAGAGTGAAATTGCTTCAAACAAGCGAATTATCGCGAAACAACACCTGCTCGAATCCATCAATATCTGTGCCCTGCCGTCTCTACTAAGGCTCAGAGACGCTTTGAGACAACTGTTACAAAAATCAGAGAATGTCATAAATTAGAGTGAAATTGCTTCAAGCAAGCGAATTATCGCGAAACAACACCTGCTCGAATCCAACAATAACTGTGCCCTGCCGTCTCTACTGAGGCTCAGAGACGCTTTGAGACAAGTGTTACAAAAATCAGAGAATGTCATAAATTAGAGTAAAATTGCTTCAAACAAGCGAATTATCGCGAAACAACACCTGCTCGAATCCAACAATATCTGTGCCCTGCCGTCTCTACTGAGCCTCAGAGACGCTTTGAGACAAGTGTTACACAAATCAGAGAATGTCATAAATTAGAGTGATATGGCTACAAACAAGCGAATTATCGCGAAACAACACCTGCTCGAATCCGACAAAAACTGTGCCCTGCCGACTCTATTTAGCGTTAGAGATGGTTTGAAACAATTGTTACCAAAATCAGAGAATGTCAAAAATTAGAGTGGGATTGCTTCAAATAAGCGAATTATCGCGAAACAACACCTGCTCGAATCCAACAAAAACTGTGCACTGCCGTCTCTACTGACCCTCAGAGACGCTTTGAGACAAGTGTTACAAAAATCAGAGAATGTGAGAAATTAGAGTGAAATTGCTTCAAACAAGCGATTTAACGCGAAACAACCCCTGCTCGAATCCGACAGAAACTGTGCCCTGCCGACTCTATTTAGCGTTAGAGATGGTTTGAAACAAGTGTTACAAAAATCAGTGAATGTCAAAAATTAGAGTGAAATTGCTTCAAGCAAGCGAATTATCGCGAAACAACACCTGCTCGAATCCAACAATAACTGTGCCCTGCCGACTCTATTTAGCGTTAGAGATGGTTTGAAACAATTGTTACCAAAATCAGAGAATGTCAAAAATTAGAGTGAGATTGCATCAAATAAGCGAATTATCGCGAAACAACACCTGCTCGAATCCAACAAAAACTGTGCCCTGCCGTCTCTACTGAGCCTCAGAGACGCTTTGAGACCAGTGTTACAAAAATCAGAGAATGTGAGAAATTAGAGTGAAATTGCTTCAAACAAGCGAATTATCGCGAAACAACACCTGCTCGAATCCAACAATAACTGTGCCCTGCCGTCTCTACTGAGGCTCAGAGACGCTTTGAGACAAGTGTTACAAAAATCAGAGAATGTCATAAATTAGAGCAAAATTGCTTCAAACAAGCGAATTATCGCGAAACAACACCTGCTCGAATCCAACAATATCTGTGCCCTGCCATCTCTACTGAGCCTCAGAGACGCTTTGAGACAAGTGTTACACAAATCAGAGAATGTCATAAATTAGAGTGATATGGCTACAAACAAGCGAATTATCGCGAAACAACACCTGCTCGAATCCGACAAAAACGGTGCCCTGCCGACTCTATTTAGCATTAGAGATGGTTTGAAAGAATTGTTACCAAAATCAGAGAATGTCAAAAATTAGAGTGTGATTGCTTCAAATAAGCGAATTATCGCGAAACAACACCTGCTCGAATCCAACAAAAATTGTGCACTGCCGTCTCTACTGAGCCTCAGAGACGCTTTGAGACAAGTGTTACAAAAATCAGAGAATGTGAGAAATTAGAGTGAAATTGCTTCAAACAATCGATTTAACGCGAAACAACACCTGCTCGAATCCGACAAAAACTGTGCCCTGCCGACTCTATTTAGCGTTAGAGATGGTTTGAAATAATTGTTACCAAAATCAGAGAATGTCAAAAATTAGAGTGAGATTGCTTCAAATAAGCGAATTATCGCGAAACAACACCTGCTCGAATCCAACAAAAACTGTGCCCTGCTGTCTCTACTGAGCCTCAGAGACGCTTTGAGACAAGTGTTACAAAAATCAGAGAATGTGAGAAATTAGAGTGAAATTGCTTCAAACAAGCGATTTAACGCGAAACAACACCTGCTCGAATCCGACAAAAACTGTGACCTGCCGACTCTATTTAGCGTTAGAGATGGTTTGATACAATTGTTACAAAAATCAGTGAATGTCAAAAATTAGAGTGAAATTGCTTCAAACAAGCGAATTATCGCGAAACAACACCTGCTCGAATCCAACAATAACTGTGCCCTGCCGACTCTATTTAGCGTTAGAGATGGTTTGAAACAATTGTTACCAAAATCAGAGAATGTCAAAAATTAGAGTGAGATAGCTTCAAATAAGCGAATTATCGCGAAACAACACTTGCTCGAATCCAACAAAAACTCTGCCCTGCCGTCTCTACTGAGCCTCAGAGACGCTTTGAGACAAGTGTTACAAAATTCAGAAAATGTCATAAATTAGAGTGAAATGGCTTCAAACAAGCGAATTATCGCGAAACAACACCTGCACGAATCCGACAAAAACTGTGCCCTGCCGACTCTATTTAGCGTTAGAGATGGTTTGAAACAATTGTTACCAAAATCAGAGAATTTCAAAAATTAGAGTGAGATTGCTTCAAATAAGCGAATTATCGCGAAACAAGACCTGCTCGAATCCAACAAAAACTGTGCCCTGCCGTCTCTACTGAGCCTCAGAGACGCTTTGAGACAAGTGTTACAAAAATCAGAGAATGTCAAAAATTAGAGTGAAATGGCTTCAAACAAGCGAATTATCGCGAAACAACACCTGCACGAATCCGACAAAAACTGTGCCCTGCCGACTCTATTTAGCGTTAGAGATGGTTTGAAACAATTGTTACCAAAATCAGAGAATTTCAAAAATTAGA
Source organism: Tenodera sinensis (assembly GCA_030765045.1). NCBI lineage: Eukaryota > Metazoa > Arthropoda > Insecta > Mantodea > Mantidae > Tenodera > Tenodera sinensis. Next base: position 107,454,022 of record CM060970.1, on the reverse strand, counting down.
GTGAGATTGCTTCAAATAAGCGAATTATCGCGAAACAAGACCTGCTCGAATCCAACAATAACTGTGCCCTGCCGTCTCTACTGAGCTTCAGAGACGCTTTGAGACAAGTGTTACACAAATCAGAGAATGTCATAAATTAGAGTGATATGGCTACAAACAAGCGAATTATCGCGAAACAACACCTGCTCGAATCCGACAAAAACTGTGCCCTGCCGACTCTATTTAGCGTTAGAGATGGTTTGAAACAATTGTTACCAAAATCAGAGAATGTCAAAAATTAGAGTGGGATTGCTTCAAATAAGCGAATTATCGCGAAACAACACCTGCTCGAATCTAACAAAAACTGTGCACTGCCGTCTCTACTGACCCTCAGAGACGCTTTGAGACAAGTGTTACAAAAATCAGAGAATGTGAGAAATTAGAGTGAAATTGCTTCAAACAAGCGATTTAACGCGAAACAACACCTAATCGAATCCGACAGAAACTGTGCCCTGCCGACTCTATTTAGCGTTAGAGATGGTTTGAAACAAGTGTTACAAAAATCAGTGAATGTCAAAAATTAGAGTGAAATTGCTTCAAACAAGCGAATTATCGCGAAACAACACCTGCTCGAATCCAACAATAACTGTGCCCTGCCGACTCTATTTAGCGTTAGAGATGGTTTGAAACAATTGTTACCAAAATCAGAGAATGTCAAAAATTATAGTGAGATTGCTTCAAATAAGCGAATTATCGCGAAACAACACCTGCTCGAATCCAACAAAAACTGTGCCCTGCCGTCTCTACTGAGCCTCAGAGACGCTTTGAGACAAGTGTTACAAAATTCAGAGAATGTCATAAATTAGAGTGAAATTGCTTCAAACAAGCGATTTAACGCGAAACAACACCTGCTCGAATCCGACAAAAACTGTGCCCTGCCGACTCTATTTAGCGTTAGAGATGGTTTGATACAATTGTTACAAAAATCAGTGAATGTCAAAAATTAGAGTGAAATTGCTTCAAACAAGCGAATTATTGCGAAACAACACCTGCTCGAATCCAACAATAACTGTGCCCTGCCGAACCTATTTAGCGTTAGAGATGGTTTGAAACAATTGTTACCAAAATCAGAGAATGTCAAAAATTAGAGTGAGATAGCTTCAAATAAGCGAATTATCGCGAAACAACACTTGCTCGAATCCAACAAAAACTCTGCCCTGCCGTCTCTACTGAGCCTCAGAGACGCTTTGAGACAAGTGTTACAAAATTCAGAAAATGTCATAAATTAGAGTGAAATGGCTTCAAACAAGCGAATTATCGCGAAACAACACCTTCACGAATCCGACAAAAACTGTGCCCTGCCGACTCTATTTAGCGTTAGAGATGGTTTGAAACAATTGTTACCAAAATCAGAGAATTTCAAAAATTAGAGTGAGATTGCTTCAAATAAGCGAATTATCGCGAAACAAGACCTGCTCGAATCCAACAAAAACTGTGCCCTGCCGTCTCTACTGAGCCTCAGAGACGCTTTGAGACAAGTGTTACAAAAATCAGAGAATGTCAAAAATTAGAGTGAAATGGCTTCAAACAAGCGAATTATCGCGAAACAACACCTGCACGAATCCGACAAAAACTGTGCCCTGCCGACTCTATTTAGCGTTAGAGATGGTTTGAAACAATTGTTACCAAAATCAGAGAATTTCAAAAATTAGAGTGAGATTGCTTCAAATAAGCGAATTATCGCGAAACAAGACCTGCTCGAATCCAACAATAACTGTGCCCTGCCGTCTCTACTGAGCTTCAGAGACGCTTTGAGACAAGTGTTACACAAATCAGAGAATGTCATAAATTAGAGTGATATGGCTACAAACAAGCGAATTATCGCGAAACAACACCTGCTCGAATCCGACAAAAACTGTGCCCTGCCGACTCTATTTAGCGTTAGAGATGGTTTGAAACAATTGTTACCAAAATCAGAGAATGTCAAAAATTAGAGTGGGATTGCTTCAAATAAGCGAATTATCGCGAAACAACACCTGCTCGAATCTAACAAAAACTGTGCACTGCCGTCTCTACTGACCCTCAGAGACGCTTTGAGACAAGTGTTACAAAAATCAGAGAATGTGAGAAATTAGAGTGAAATTGCTTCAAACAAGCGATTTAACGCGAAACAACACCTAATCGAATGCGACAGAAACTGTGCCCTGCCGACTCTATTTAGCGTTAGAGATGGTTTGAAACAAGTGTTACAAAAATCAGTGAATGTCAAAAATTAGAGTGAAATTGCTTCAAACAAGCGAATTATCGCGAAACAACACCTGCTCGAATCCAACAATAACTGTGCCCTGCCGACTCTATTTAGCGTTAGAGATGGTTTGAAACAATTGTTACCAAAATCAGAGAATGTCAAAAATTATAGTGAGATTGCTTCAAATAAGCGAATTATCGCGAAACAACACCTGCTCGAATCCAACAAAAACTGTGCCCTGCCGTCTCTACTGAGCCTCAGAGACGCTTTGAGACAAGTGTTACAAAATTCAGAGAATGTCATAAATTAGAGTGAAATGGCTTCAAACAAGCGAATTATCGCGAAACAACACCTGCACGAATCCGACAAAAACTGTGCCCTGCCGACTCTCTTTAGCGTTAGAGATGGTCTGAAACAATTGTTACCAAAATCAGAGAATGTCAAAAATTAGAGTGAGAAATCTTCAAATAAGCGAATTATCGCGAAACAACACCTGCTCGAATCCAACAAAAACTGTGCCCTGCCGTCTCTACTGAGCCTCGTAGACGCTTTGAGACAAGTGTTACAAAAATCAGAGAATGTCAAAAATTAGAGTGAAATTGCTTCAAACATGCCTATTATTGCGAAACAACACCTGCTCGTATCCAACAAAAACTGTTCCCTGCCGTGTCTACTGAGCCTCAGAGACGCTTTGAGACAAGTGTTACAAAAATCAGAGAATGTCATAAATTAGAGTGAAATGGCTTCAAACAAGCGAATTATCGCGAAACAACACCTTCACGAATCCGACAAAAACTGTGCCCTGCCGACTCTATTTAGCGTTAGAGATGGTTTGAAACAATTGTTACCAAAATCAGAGAATTTCAAAAATTAGAGTGAGATTGCTTCAAATAAGCGAATTATCGCGAAACAAGACCTGCTCGAATCCAACAAAAACTGTGCCCTGCCGTCTCTACTGAGCCTCAGAGACGCTTTGAGACAAGTGTTACAAAAATCAGAGAATGTCAAAAATTAGAGTGAAATGGCTTCAAACAAGCGAATTATCGCGAAACAACACCTGCACGAATCCGACAAAAACTGTGCCCTGCCGACTCTATTTAGCGTTAGAGATGGTTTGAAACAATTGTTACCAAAATCAGAGAATTTCAAAAATTAGAGTGAGATTGCTTCAAATAAGCGAATTATCGCGAAACAAGACCTGCTCGAATCCAACAATAACTGTGCCCTGCCGTCTCTACTGAGCTTCAGAGACGCTTTGAGACAAGTGTTACACAAATCAGAGAATGTCATAAATTAGAGTGATATGGCTACAAACAAGCGAATTATCGCGAAACAACACCTGCTCGAATCCGACAAAAACTGTGCCCTGCCGACTCTATTTAGCGTTAGAGATGGTTTGAAACAATTGTTACCAAAATCAGAGAATGTCAAAAATTAGAGTGGGATTGCTTCAAATAAGCGAATTATCGCGAAACAACACCTGCTCGAATCTAACAAAAACTGTGCACTGCCGTCTCTACTGACCCTCAGAGACGCTTTGAGACAAGTGTTACAAAAATCAGAGAATGTGAGAAATTAGAGTGAAATTGCTTCAAACAAGCGATTTAACGCGAAACAACACCTAATCGAATCCGACAGAAACTGTGCCCTGCCGACTCTATTTAGCGTTAGAGATGGTTTGAAACAAGTGTTACAAAAATCAGTGAATGTCAAAAATTAGAGTGAAATTGCTTCAAACAAGCGAATTATCGCGAAACAACACCTGCTCGAATCCAACAATAACTGTGCCCTGCCGACTCTATTTAGCGTTAGAGATGGTTTGAAACAATTGTTACCAAAATCAGAGAATGTCAAAAATTATAGTGAGATTGCTTCAAATAAGCGAATTATCGCGAAACAACACCTGCTCGTATCCAACAAAAACTGTGCCCTGCCGTCTCTACTGAGCCTCAGAGACGCTTTGAGACAAGTGTTACAAAATTCAGAGAATGTCATAAATTAGAGTGAAATGGCTTCAAACAAGCGAATTATCGCGAAACAACACCTGCACGAATCCGACAAAAACTGTGCCCTGCCGACTCTCTTTAGCGTTAGAGATGGTCTGAAACAATTGTTACCAAAATCAGAGAATGTCAAAAATTAGAGTGAGATTGCTTCAAATAAGCGAATTATCGCGAAACAACACCTGCTCGAATCCAACAAAAACTGTGCCCTGCCGTCTCTACTGAGCCTCATAGACGCTTTGAGACAAGTGTTACAAAAATCAGTGAATGTCAAAAATTAGAGTGAAATTGCTTCAAACAAGCGAATTATCGCGAAACAACACCTGCTCGAATCCAACAATAACTGTGCCCTGCCGACTCTATTTAGCGTTAGAGATGGTTTGAAACAATTGTTACCAAAATCAGAGAATGTCAAAAATTATAGTGAGATTGCTTCAAATAAGCGAATTATCGCGAAACAACACCTGCTCGAATCCAACAAAAACTGTGCCCTGCCGTCTCTACTGAGCCTCAGAGACGATTTGAGACAAGTGTTACAAAATTCAGAGAATGTCATAAATTAGAGTGAAATGGCTTCAAACAAGCGAATTATCGCGAAACAACACCTGCACGCATCCGACAAAAACTGTGCCCTGCCGACTCTATTTAGCGTTAGAGACGCTTTGAGACAAGTGTTACAAAAATCAGAGAATGTCAAAAATTAGAGTGAAATTGCTTCAAACATGCCTATTATTGCGAAACAACACCTGCTCGAATCCAACAAAAACTGTTCCCTGCCGTGTCTACTGAGCCTCAGAGACGCTTTGAGACAAGTGTTACAAAAATCAGAGAATGTCATAAATTAGAGTGAAATTGCTTCAAACAAGCGAATTATCTCGAAACAACACCTGCTCGAATCCGAGAAAAACTGTGCCCTGCCGACTCTATTTAGCGTTAGAGATGGTTTGAAACAATTATTACCAAAATCAGAGAATGTCAAAAATTAGAGTGAGATTGCTTCAAATAAGCGAATTATCGCGAAACAACACCTCCTCGTATCCAACAAAAACTGCACCGTGCCGTCTCTACTGAGCCTCAGAGACGCTTTGAGACAAGTGTTACAAAAATCAGAGAATGTCATAAATTAGAGTGAAATGGCTTCAAACAAGCGAATTATCGCGAAACAACACCTGCTCGAATCCGACAAAAACTGTGCCCTGCCGACTCTATTTAGTGTTAGAGATGGTTTGAAACAAGTGTTACAAAAATCAGAGAATGTCAAAAATTAGAGTGAAATTGCTTCAAACAAGCGAATTATCGCGAAACAACACCTGCTCGAATCCATCAATATCTGTGCCCTGCCGTCTCTACTAAGGCTCAGAGACGCTTTGAGACAACTGTTACAAAAATCAGAGAATGTCATAAATTAGAGTGAAATTGCTTCAAGCAAGCGAATTATCGCGAAACAACACCTGCTCGAATCCAACAATAACTGTGCCCTGCCGTCTCTACTGAGGCTCAGAGACGCTTTGAGACAAGTGTTACAAAAATCAGAGAATGTCATAAATTAGAGTAAAATTGCTTCAAACAAGCGAATTATCGCGAAACAACACCTGCTCGAATCCAACAATATCTGTACCCTGCCGTCTCTACTGAGCCTCAGAGACGCTTTGAGACAAGTGTTACAAAATCAGAGAATGTCATAAATTACAGTGATATGGCTACAAACAAGCGAATTATCGCGAAACAACACCTGCTCGAATCCGACAAAAACTGTGCCCTGCCGACTCTATTTAGCGTTAGAGATGGTTTGAAACAATTGTTACCAAAATCAGAGAATGTCAAAAATTAGAGTGGGATTGCTTCAAATAAGCGAATTATCGCGAAACAACACCTGCTCGAATCCAACAAAAACTGTGCACTGCCGTCTCTACTGACCCTCAGAGACGCTTTGAGACAAGTGTTACAAAAATCAGAGAATGTGAGAAATTAGAGTGAAATTGCTTCAAACAAGCGATTTAACGCGAAACAACCCCTGCTCGAATCCGACAGAAACTGTGCCCTGCCGACTCTATTTAGCGTTAGAGATGGTTTGAAACAAGTGTTACAAAAATCAGTGAATGTCAAAAATTAGAGTGAAATTGCTTCAAACAAGCGAATTATCGCGAAACAACACCTGCTCGAATCCAACAATAACTGTGCCCTGCCGACTCTATTTAGCGTTAGAGATGGTTTGAAACAATTGTTACCAAAATCAGAGAATGTCAAAAATTAGAGTGAGATTGCTTCAAATAAGCGAATTATCGCGAAACAACACCTGCTCGAATCCAACAAAAACTGTGCCCTGCCGTCTCTACTGAGCCTCAGAGACGATTTGAGACAAGTGTTACAAAATTCAGAGAATGTCATAAATTAGAGTGAAATGGCTTCAAACAAGCGAATTATCGCGAAACAACACCTGCACGCATCCGACAAAAACTGTGCCCTGCCGACTCTATTTAGCGTTAGAGACGCTTTGAGACAAGTGTTACAAAAATCAGAGAATGTCAAAAATTAGAGTGAAATTGCTTCAAACATGCCTATTATTGCGAAACAACACCTGCTCGAATCCAACAAAAACTGTTCCCTGCCGTGTCTACTGAGCCTCAGAGACGCTTTGAGACAAGTGTTACAAAAATCAGAGAATGTCATAAATTAGAGTGAAATTGCTTCAAACAAGCGAATTATCTCGAAAGAACACCTGCTCGAACCCGAGAAAAACTGTGCCCTGCCGACTCTATTTAGCGTTAGAGATGGTTTGAAACAATTATTACCAAAATCAGAGAATGTCAAAAATTAGAGTGAGATTGCTTCAAATAAGCGAATTATCGCGAAACAACACCTGCTCGAATCCAACAAAAACTGTGCCCTGCCGTCTCTACTGAGCCTCAGAGACGCTTTGAGACCAGTGTTACAAAAATCAGAGAATGTGAGAAATTAGAGTGAAATTGCTTCAAACAAGCGAATTATCGCGAAACAACACCTCCTCGTATCCAACAAAAACTGCACCGTGCCGTCTCTACTGAGCCTCAGAGACGCTTTGAGACAAGTGTTACAAAAATCAGAGAATGTCATAAATTAGAGTGAAATGGCTTCAAACAAGCGAATTATCGCGAAACAACACCTGCTCGAATCCGACAAAAACTGTGCCCTGCCGACTCTATTTAGTGTTAGAGATGGTTTGAAACAAGTGTTACAAAAATCAGAGAATGTCAAAAATTAGAGTGAAATTGCTTCAAACAAGCGAATTATCGCGAAACAACACCTGCTCGAATCCATCAATATCTGTGCCCTGCCGTCTCTACTAAGGCTCAGAGACGCTTTGAGACAACTGTTACAAAAATCAGAGAATGTCATAAATTAGAGTGAAATTGCTTCAAGCAAGCGAATTATCGCGAAACAACACCTGCTCGAATCCAACAATAACTGTGCCCTGCCGTCTCTACTGAGGCTCAGAGACGCTTTGAGACAAGTGTTACAAAAATCAGAGAATGTCATAAATTAGAGTAAAATTGCTTCAAACAAGCGAATTATCGCGAAACAACACCTGCTCGAATCCAACAATATCTGTGCCCTGCCGTCTCTACTGAGCCTCAGAGACGCTTTGAGACAAGTGTTACACAAATCAGAGAATGTCATAAATTAGAGTGATATGGCTACAAACAAGCGAATTATCGCGAAACAACACCTGCTCGAATCCGACAAAAACTGTGCCCTGCCGACTCTATTTAGCGTTAGAGATGGTTTGAAACAATTGTTACCAAAATCAGAGAATGTCAAAAATTAGAGTGGGATTGCTTCAAATAAGCGAATTATCGCGAAACAACACCTGCTCGAATCCAACAAAAACTGTGCACTGCCGTCTCTACTGACCCTCAGAGACGCTTTGAGACAAGTGTTACAAAAATCAGAGAATGTGAGAAATTAGAGTGAAATTGCTTCAAACAAGCGATTTAACGCGAAACAACCCCTGCTCGAATCCGACAGAAACTGTGCCCTGCCGACTCTATTTAGCGTTAGAGATGGTTTGAAACAAGTGTTACAAAAATCAGTGAATGTCAAAAATTAGAGTGAAATTGCTTCAAGCAAGCGAATTATCGCGAAACAACACCTGCTCGAATCCAACAATAACTGTGCCCTGCCGACTCTATTTAGCGTTAGAGATGGTTTGAAACAATTGTTACCAAAATCAGAGAATGTCAAAAATTAGAGTGAGATTGCTTCAAATAAGCGAATTATCGCGAAACAACACCTGCTCGAATCCAACAAAAACTGTGCCCTGCCGTCTCTACTGAGCCTCAGAGACGCTTTGAGACCAGTGTTACAAAAATCAGAGAATGTGAGAAATTAGAGTGAAATTGCTTCAAACAAGCGAATTATCGCGAAACAACACCTGCTCGAATCCAACAATAACTGTGCCCTGCCGTCTCTACTGAGGCTCAGAGACGCTTTGAGACAAGTGTTACAAAAATCAGAGAATGTCATAAATTAGAGCAAAATTGCTTCAAACAAGCGAATTATCGCGAAACAACACCTGCTCGAATCCAACAATATCTGTGCCCTGCCATCTCTACTGAGCCTCAGAGACGCTTTGAGACAAGTGTTACACAAATCAGAGAATGTCATAAATTAGAGTGATATGGCTACAAACAAGCGAATTATCGCGAAACAACACCTGCTCGAATCCGACAAAAACGGTGCCCTGCCGACTCTATTTAGCATTAGAGATGGTTTGAAAGAATTGTTACCAAAATCAGAGAATGTCAAAAATTAGAGTGTGATTGCTTCAAATAAGCGAATTATCGCGAAACAACACCTGCTCGAATCCAACAAAAATTGTGCACTGCCGTCTCTACTGAGCCTCAGAGACGCTTTGAGACAAGTGTTACAAAAATCAGAGAATGTGAGAAATTAGAGTGAAATTGCTTCAAACAATCGATTTAACGCGAAACAACACCTGCTCGAATCCGACAAAAACTGTGCCCTGCCGACTCTATTTAGCGTTAGAGATGGTTTGAAATAATTGTTACCAAAATCAGAGAATGTCAAAAATTAGAGTGAGATTGCTTCAAATAAGCGAATTATCGCGAAACAACACCTGCTCGAATCCAACAAAAACTGTGCCCTGCTGTCTCTACTGAGCCTCAGAGACGCTTTGAGACAAGTGTTACAAAAATCAGAGAATGTGAGAAATTAGAGTGAAATTGCTTCAAACAAGCGATTTAACGCGAAACAACACCTGCTCGAATCCGACAAAAACTGTGACCTGCCGACTCTATTTAGCGTTAGAGATGGTTTGATACAATTGTTACAAAAATCAGTGAATGTCAAAAATTAGAGTGAAATTGCTTCAAACAAGCGAATTATCGCGAAACAACACCTGCTCGAATCCAACAATAACTGTGCCCTGCCGACTCTATTTAGCGTTAGAGATGGTTTGAAACAATTGTTACCAAAATCAGAGAATGTCAAAAATTAGAGTGAGATAGCTTCAAATAAGCGAATTATCGCGAAACAACACTTGCTCGAATCCAACAAAAACTCTGCCCTGCCGTCTCTACTGAGCCTCAGAGACGCTTTGAGACAAGTGTTACAAAATTCAGAAAATGTCATAAATTAGAGTGAAATGGCTTCAAACAAGCGAATTATCGCGAAACAACACCTGCACGAATCCGACAAAAACTGTGCCCTGCCGACTCTATTTAGCGTTAGAGATGGTTTGAAACAATTGTTACCAAAATCAGAGAATTTCAAAAATTAGAGTGAGATTGCTTCAAATAAGCGAATTATCGCGAAACAAGACCTGCTCGAATCCAACAAAAACTGTGCCCTGCCGTCTCTACTGAGCCTCAGAGACGCTTTGAGACAAGTGTTACAAAAATCAGAGAATGTCAAAAATTAGAGTGAAATGGCTTCAAACAAGCGAATTATCGCGAAACAACACCTGCACGAATCCGACAAAAACTGTGCCCTGCCGACTCTATTTAGCGTTAGAGATGGTTTGAAACAATTGTTACCAAAATCAGAGAATTTCAAAAATTAGAGTGAGATTGCTTCAAATAAGCGAATTATCGCGAAACAAGACCTGCTCGAATCCAACAATAACTGTGCCCTGCCGTCTCTACTGAGCTTCAGAGACGCTTTGAGACAAGTGTTACACAAATCAGAGAATGTCATAAATTAGAGTGATATGGCTACAAACAAGCGAATTATCGCGAAACAACACCTGCTCGAATCCGACAAAAACTGTGCCCTGCCGACTCTATTTAGCGTTAGAGATGGTTTGAAACAATTGTTACCAAAATCAGAGAATGTCAAAAATTAGAGTGGGATTGCTTCAAATAAGCGAATTATCGCGAAACAACACCTGCTCGAATCTAACAAAAACTGTGCACTGCCGTCTCTACTGACCCTCAGAGACGCTTTGAGACAAGTGTTACAAAAATCAGAGAATGTGAGAAATTAGAGTGAAATTGCTTCAAACAAGCGATTTAACGCGAAACAACACCTAATCGAATCCGACAGAAACTGTGCCCTGCCGACTCTATTTAGCGTTAGAGATGGTTTGAAACAAGTGTTACAAAAATCAGTGAATGTCAAAAATTAGAGTGAAATTGCTTCAAACAAGCGAATTATCGCGAAACAACACCTGCTCGAATCCAACAATAACTGTGCCCTGCCGACTCTATTTAGCGTTAGAGATGGTTTGAAACAATTGTTACCAAAATCAGAGAATGTCAAAAATTATAGTGAGATTGCTTCAAATAAGCGAATTATCGCGAAACAACACCTGCTCGAATCCAACAAAAACTGTGCCCTGCCGTCTCTACTGAGCCTCAGAGACGCTTTGAGACAAGTGTTACAAAATTCAGAGAATGTCATAAATTAGAGTGAAATTGCTTCAAACAAGCGATTTAACGCGAAACAACACCTGCTCGAATCCGACAAAAACTGTGCCCTGCCGACTCTATTTAGCGTTAGAGATGGTTTGATACAATTGTTACAAAAATCAGTGAATGTCAAAAATTAGAGTGAAATTGCTTCAAACAAGCGAATTATTGCGAAACAACACCTGCTCGAATCCAACAATAACTGTGCCCTGCCGAACCTATTTAGCGTTAGAGATGGTTTGAAACAATTGTTACCAAAATCAGAGAATGTCAAAAATTAGAGTGAGATAGCTTCAAATAAGCGAATTATCGCGAAACAACACTTGCTCGAATCCAACAAAAACTCTGCCCTGCCGTCTCTACTGAGCCTCAGAGACGCTTTGAGACAAGTGTTACAAAATTCAGAAAATGTCATAAATTAGAGTGAAATGGCTTCAAACAAGCGAATTATCGCGAAACAACACCTTCACGAATCCGACAAAAACTGTGCCCTGCCGACTCTATTTAGCGTTAGAGATGGTTTGAAACAATTGTTACCAAAATCAGAGAATTTCAAAAATTAGAGTGAGATTGCTTCAAATAAGCGAATTATCGCGAAACAAGACCTGCTCGAATCCAACAAAAACTGTGCCCTGCCGTCTCTACTGAGCCTCAGAGACGCTTTGAGACAAGTGTTACAAAAATCAGAGAATGTCAAAAATTAGAGTGAAATGGCTTCAAACAAGCGAATTATCGCGAAACAACACCTGCACGAATCCGACAAAAACTGTGCCCTGCCGACTCTATTTAGCGTTAGAGATGGTTTGAAACAATTGTTACCAAAATCAGAGAATTTCAAAAATTAGAGTGAGATTGCTTCAAATAAGCGAATTATCGCGAAACAAGACCTGCTCGAATCCAACAATAACTGTGCCCTGCCGTCTCTACTGAGCTTCAGAGACGCTTTGAGACAAGTGTTACACAAATCAGAGAATGTCATAAATTAGAGTGATATGGCTACAAACAAGCGAATTATCGCGAAACAACACCTGCTCGAATCCGACAAAAACTGTGCCCTGCCGACTCTATTTAGCGTTAGAGATGGTTTGAAACAATTGTTACCAAAATCAGAGAATGTCAAAAATTAGAGTGGGATTGCTTCAAATAAGCGAATTATCGCGAAACAACACCTGCTCGAATCTAACAAAAACTGTGCACTGCCGTCTCTACTGACCCTCAGAGACGCTTTGAGACAAGTGTTACAAAAATCAGAGAATGTGAGAAATTAGAGTGAAATTGCTTCAAACAAGCGATTTAACGCGAAACAACACCTAATCGAATGCGACAGAAACTGTGCCCTGCCGACTCTATTTAGCGTTAGAGATGGTTTGAAACAAGTGTTACAAAAATCAGTGAATGTCAAAAATTAGAGTGAAATTGCTTCAAACAAGCGAATTATCGCGAAACAACACCTGCTCGAATCCAACAATAACTGTGCCCTGCCGACTCTATTTAGCGTTAGAGATGGTTTGAAACAATTGTTACCAAAATCAGAGAATGTCAAAAATTATAGTGAGATTGCTTCAAATAAGCGAATTATCGCGAAACAACACCTGCTCGAATCCAACAAAAACTGTGCCCTGCCGTCTCTACTGAGCCTCAGAGACGCTTTGAGACAAGTGTTACAAAATTCAGAGAATGTCATAAATTAGAGTGAAATGGCTTCAAACAAGCGAATTATCGCGAAACAACACCTGCACGAATCCGACAAAAACTGTGCCCTGCCGACTCTCTTTAGCGTTAGAGATGGTCTGAAACAATTGTTACCAAAATCAGAGAATGTCAAAAATTAGAGTGAGATTGCTTCAAATAAGCGAATTATCGCGAAACAACACCTGCTCGAATCCAACAAAAACTGTGCCCTGCCGTCTCTACTGAGCCTCATAGACGCTTTGAGACAAGTGTTACAAAAATCAGAGAATGTCAAAAATTAGAGTGAAATTGCTTCAAACATGCCTATTATTGCGAAACAACACCTGCTCGTATCCAACAAAAACTGTTCCCTGCCGTGTCTACTGAGCCTCAGAGACGCTTTGAGACAAGTGTTACAAAAATCAGAGAATGTCATAAATTAGAGTGAAATGGCTTCAAACAAGCGAATTATCGCGAAACAACACCTTCACGAATCCGACAAAAACTGTGCCCTGCCGACTCTATTTAGCGTTAGAGATGGTTTGAAACAATTGTTACCAAAATCAGAGAATTTCAAAAATTAGAGTGAGATTGCTTCAAATAAGCGAATTATCGCGAAACAAGACCTGCTCGAATCCAACAAAAACTGTGCCCTGCCGTCTCTACTGAGCCTCAGAGACGCTTTGAGACAAGTGTTACAAAAATCAGAGAATGTCAAAAATTAGAGTGAAATGGCTTCAAACAAGCGAATTATCGCGAAACAACACCTGCACGAATCCGACAAAAACTGTGCCCTGCCGACTCTATTTAGCGTTAGAGATGGTTTGAAACAATTGTTACCAAAATCAGAGAATTTCAAAAATTAGAGTGAGATTGCTTCAAATAAGCGAATTATCGCGAAACAAGACCTGCTCGAATCCAACAATAACTGTGCCCTGCCGTCTCTACTGAGCTTCAGAGACGCTTTGAGACAAGTGTTACACAAATCAGAGAATGTCATAAATTAGAGTGATATGGCTACAAACAAGCGAATTATCGCGAAACAACACCTGCTCGAATCCGACAAAAACTGTGCCCTGCCGACTCTATTTAGCGTTAGAGATGGTTTGAAACAATTGTTACCAAAATCAGAGAATGTCAAAAATTAGAGTGGGATTGCTTCAAATAAGCGAATTATCGCGAAACAACACCTGCTCGAATCTAACAAAAACTGTGCACTGCCGTCTCTACTGACCCTCAGAGACGCTTTGAGACAAGTGTTACAAAAATCAGAGAATGTGAGAAATTAGAGTGAAATTGCTTCAAACAAGCGATTTAACGCGAAACAACACCTAATCGAATCCGACAGAAACTGTGCCCTGCCGACTCTATTTAGCGTTAGAGATGGTTTGAAACAAGTGTTACAAAAATCAATGAATGTCAAAAATTAGAGTGAAATTGCTTCAAACAAGCGAATTATCGCGAAACAACACCTGCTCGAATCCAACAATAACTGTGCCCTGCCGACTCTATTTAGCGTTAGAGATGGTTTGAAACAATTGTTACCAAAATCAGAGAATGTCAAAAATTATAGTGAGATTGCTTCAAATAAGCGAATTATCGCGAAACAACACCTGCTCGTATCCAACAAAAACTGTGCCCTGCCGTCTCTACTGAGCCTCAGAGACGCTTTGAGACAAGTGTTACAAAATTAAGAGAATGTCATAAATTAGAGTGAAATGGCTTCAAACAAGCGAATTATCGCGAAACAACACCTGCACGAATCCGACAAAAACTGTGCCCTGCCGACTCTCTTTAGCGTTAGAGATGGTCTGAAACAATTGTTACCAAAATCAGAGAATGTCAAAAATTAGAGTGAGATTGCTTCAAATAAGCGAATTATCGCGAAACAACACCTGCTCGAATCCAACAAAAACTGTGCCCTGCCGTCTCTACTGAGCCTCATAGACGCTTTGAGACAAGTGTTACAAAAATCAGAGAATGTCAAAAATTAGAGTGAAATTGCTTCAAACATGCCTATTATTGCGAAACAACACCTGCTCGTATCCAACAAAAACTGTTCCCTGCCGTGTCTACTGAGCCTCAGAGACGCTTTGAGACAAGTGTTACAAAAATCAGAGAATGTCATAAATTAGAGTGAAATTGCTTCAAACAAGCGAATTATCTCGAAACAACACCTCCTCGAATCCGAGAAAAACTGTGCCCTGCCGACTCTATTTAGCGTTAGAGATGGTTTGAAACAATTATTACCAAAATCAGAGAATGTCAAAAATTAGAGTGAGATTGCTTCAAATAAGCGAATTATCGCGAAACAACACCTGCTCGAATCCAACAAAAACTGTGCCCTGCCGTCTCTACTGAGCCTCAGAGACGCTTTGAGACCAGTGTTACAAAAATCAGAGAATGTGAGAAATTAGAGTGAAATTGCTTCGAACAAGCGAATTATCGCGAAACAACACCTGCTCGAATCCAACAAAAACTGTACCCTGCCGTCTCTACTGAGCCTCAGAGACGCTTTGAGACAAGTGTTACAAAAATCAGAGAATGTCATAAATTAGAGTGAAATGGCTTCAAACAAGCGAATTATCGCGAAACAACACCTGCTCGAATCCGACAAAAACTGTGCCCTGCCGACTCTATTTAGTGTTAGAGATGGTTTGAAACTAGTGTTACAAAAATCAGAGAATGTCAAAAATTAGAGTGAAATTGCTTCAAACAAGCGAATTATCGCGAAACAACACCTGCTCGAATCCATCAATATCTGTGCCCTGCCGTCTCTACTGAGGCTCAGAGACGCTTTGAGACAAGTGTTACAAAAATCAGAGAAATTCATAAATTAGAGTGAAATTGCTTCAAACAAGCGAATTATCGCGAAACAACACCTGCTCGAATCCAAAAATAACTGTGCCCTGCCGTCTCTACTGAGGATCAGAGACGCTTTGAGACAAGTGTTACAAAAATCAGAGAATGTCATAAATTAGAGTAAAATTGCTTCAAACAAGCGAATTATCGCGAAACAACACCTGCTCGAATCCAACAATATCTGTGCCCTGCCGTCTCTACTGAGCCTCAGAGACGCTTTGAGACAAGTGTTACACAAATCAGAGAATGTCATAAATTAGAGTGATATGGCTACACACAAGCGAATTATCGCGAAACAACACCTGCTCGAATCCGACAAAAACTGTGCCCTGCCGACTCTATTAAGCGTTAGAGATGGTTTGAAACAATTGTTACCAAAATCAGAGAATGTCATAAATTAGAGTGGGATTGCTTCAAATAAGCGAATTATCGCGAAACAACACATGCTCGAATCCAACAAAAACTGTGCACTGCCGTCTCTACTGACCCTCAGAGACGCTTTGAGACAAGTGTTACAAAAATCAGAGAATGTGAGAAATTAGAGTGAAATTGCTTCAAACAAGCGAATTATCGCGAAACAACACCTGCACGAATCCGACAGAAACTGTGCCCTGCCGACTCTATTTAGCGTTAGAGATGGTTTGAAACAAGTGTTACAAAAATCAGTGAATGTCAAAAATTAGAGTGAAATTGCTTCAAACAAGCGAATTATCGCGAAACAACACCTGCTCGAATCCAACAATAACTGTGCCCTGCCGACTCTATTTAGCGTTAGAGATGGTTTGAAACAATTGTTACCAAAATCAGAGAATGTCAAAAATTAGAGTGAGATTGCTTCAAATAAGCGAATTATCGCGAAACAACACCTGCTCGAATCCAACAAAAACTGTGCCCTGCCGTCTCTACTGAGCCTCAGAGACGCTTTGAGACAAGTGTTACAAAATTCAGAGAATGTCATAAATTAGAGTGAAATGGCTTCAAACAAGCGAATTATCGCGAAACAACACCTGCACGAATCCGACAAAAACTGTGCCCTGCCGACTCTATTTAGCGTTAGAGATGGTTTGAAACAATTGTTACCAAAATCAGAGAATGTCAAAAATTAGAGTGAGATTGCTTCAAATAAGCGAATTATCGCGAAACAACACCTGCTCGAATCCAACAAAAACTGTGCCCTGCCGTCTCTACTGAGCCTCAGAGACGCTTTGAGACCAGTGTTACAAAAATCAGAGAATGTGAGAAATTAGAGTGAAATTGCTTCAAACAAGCGAATTATTGCGAAACAACACCTGCTCGAATCCAACAAAAACTGTACCCTGCCGTCTCTACTGAGGCTCAGAGACGCTTTCAGACAAGTGTTACAAAAATCAGAGAAATTCATAAATTAGAGTGAAATTGCTTCAAACAAGCGAATTATCGCGAAACAACACCTGCTCGAATCCAACAATAACTGTGCCCTGCCGTCTCTACTGAGCCTCAGAGACGCTTTCAGACAAGTGTTACAAAAATCAGAGAATGTCATAAATTAGAGTGAAATTGCTTCAAACAAGCGAATTATCGCGAAACACATGCTCGAATCCGAAAAAAAACTGTGCCCTGCCGACTCTATTTAGCGTTAGAGATGGTTTGAAACAGTTGTTTCCAAAATCAGAGAATGTCAAAAATTAGAGTGAGATTGCTTCAAATAAGCGAATTATCGCGAAACAACACCTGCACGAATCCAACAAAAACTGTGCCCTGCCGTCTCTACTGAGCCTCAGAGACGCTCTGAGACAAGTGTTACAAAAATCAGAGAATGTCAAAAATTAGAGTGAAATTGCTTCAAACAAGCGAATTATCCTGAAACAACACCTGCTCGAATCCAACAATAACTGTGCCCTGCCGTCTCTACTGAGCCTCAGAGACGCTTTGAGACAAGTGTTACAAAAATCAGAGAATGTGAGAAATTAGAGTGAAATTGCTTCAAACAAGCGATTTAACGCGAAACAACACCTGCTCGAATCCGACAAAATCCGTGCCCTGCCGTCTCTACTGAGCCTCAGAGACGCTTTGAGACCAGTGTTACAAAAATCAGAGAATGTGAGAA
Organism: Tenodera sinensis; assembly: GCA_030765045.1. Lineage (NCBI taxonomy): Eukaryota > Metazoa > Arthropoda > Insecta > Mantodea > Mantidae > Tenodera > Tenodera sinensis. The sequence continues at coordinate 107,436,265 of CM060970.1, read as the reverse complement.
ATTAGAGTGAAATTGCTTCAAACAAGCGAATTATTGCGAAACAACACCTGCTCGAATCCAACAAAAACTGTACCCTGCCGTCTCTACTGAGGCTCAGAGACGCTTTCAGACAAGTGTTACAAAAATCAGAGAAATTCATAAATTAGAGTGAAATTGCTTCAAACAAGCGAATTATCGCGAAACAACACCTGCTCGAATCCAACAATAACTGTGCCCTGCCGTCTCTACTGAGCCTCAGAGACGCTTTGAGACAAGTGTTACACAAATCAGAGAATGTCATAAATTAGAGTGATATGGCTACAAACAAGCGAATTATCGCGAAACAACACCTGCTCGAATCCGACAAAAACTGTGCCCTGCCGACTCTATTTAGCGTTAGAGATGGTTTGAAACAATTGTTACCAAAATCAGAGAATGTCAAAAATTAGAGTGGGATTGCTTCAAATAAGCGAATTATCGCGAAACAACACCTGCTCAAATCCAACAAAAACTGTGCACTGCCGTCTCTACTGACCCTCAGAGACGCTTTGAGACAAGTGTTACAAAATTCAGAGAATGTCATAAATTAGAGTGAAATGGCTTCAAACAAGCGAATTATCGCGAAACAACACCTGCACGAATCCGACAAAAACTGTGCCCTGCCGACTCTATTTAGCGTTAGAGATGGTTTGAAACAATTGTTACCAAAATCAGAGAATGTCAAAAATTAGAGTGAGATTGCTTCAAATAAGCGAATTATCGCGAAACAACACCTGCTCGAATCCAACAAAAACTGTGCCCTGCCGTCTCTACTGAGCCTCAGAGACGCTTTGAGACCAGTGTTACAAAAATCAGAGAATGTGAGAAATTAGAGTGAAATTGCTTCAAACAAGCGAATTATCGCGAAACAACACCTGCTCGAATCCAACAAAAACTGTACCCTGCCGTCTCTACTGAGCCTCAGAGACGCTTTCAGACAAGTGTTACAAAAATCAGAGAATGTCATAAATTAGAGTGAAATTGCTTCAAACAAGCGAATTATCGCGAAACAACACATGCTCGAATCCGATCAAAACTGTGCCCTGCCGACTCTATTTAGCGTTAGAGATGGTTTGAAACAGTTGTTACCAAAATCAGAGAATGTCAAAAATTAGAGTGAGATTGCTTCAAATAAGCGAATTATCGCGAAACAACACCTGCACGAATCCAACAAAAACTGTGCCCTGCCGTCTCTACTGAGCCTCAGAGACGCTCTGAGACAAGTGTTACAAAAATCAGAGAATGTCAAAAATTAGAGTGAAATTGCTTCAAACAAGCGAATTATCCTGAAACAACACCTGCTCGAATCCAACAATAACTGTGCCCTGCCGTCTCTACTGAGCCTCAGAGACGCTTTGAGACAAGTGTTACAAAAATCAGAGAATGTGAGAAATTAGAGTGAAATTGCTTCAAACAAGCGATTTAACGCGAAACAACACCTGCTCGAATCCGACAAAAACCGTGCTCTGCCGACTCTATTTAGCGTTAGAGATGGTTTGAAACAAGTGTTACAAAAATCAGTGAATGTCAAAAATTAGAGTGAAATTGCTTCAAACATGCCTATTATTGCGAAACAACACCTGCTCGTATCCAACAAAAACTGTTCCCTGCCGTGTCTACTGAGCCTCAGAGACGCTTTGAGACAAGTGTTACAAAAATCAGAGAATGTCATAAATTAGAGTGAAATTGCTTCAAACAAGCGAATTATCTCGAAACAACACCTCCTCGAATCCGAGAAAAACTGTGCCCTGCCGACTCTATTTAGCGTTAGAGATGGTTTGAAACAATTATTACCAAAATCAGAGAATGTCAAAAATTAGAGTGAGATTGCTTCAAATAAGCGAATTATCGCGAAACAACACCTGCTCGAATCCAACAAAAACTGTGCCCTGCCGTCTCTACTGAGCCTCAGAGACGCTTTGAGACAAGTGTTACAAAAATCAGAGAATGTCATAAATTAGAGTGAAATGGCTTCAAACAAGCGAATTATCGCGAAACAACACCTGCTCGAATCCGACAAAAACTGTGCCCTGCCGACTCTATTTAGTGTTAGAGATGGTTTGAAACTAGTGTTACAAAAATCAGAGAATGTCAAAAATTAGAGTGAAATTGCTTCAGACAAGCGAATTATCGCGAAACAACACCTGCTCGAATCCATCAATATCTGTGCCCTGCCGTCTCTACTGAGGCTCAGAGACGCTTTGAGACAAGTGTTACAAAAATCAGAGAAATTCATAAATTAAAGTGAAATTGCTTCAAACAAGCGAATTATCGCGAAACAACACCTGCTCGAATCCAACAATAACTGTGCCCTGCCGTCTCTACTGAGCCTCAGAGACGCTTTGAGACAAGTGTTACAAAAATCAGAGAATGTCATAAATTAGAGTAAAATTGCTTCAAACAAGCGAATTATCGCGAAACAACACCTGCTCGAATCCAACAATATCTGTGCCCTGCCGTCTCTACTGAGCCTCAGAGACGCTTTGAGACAAGTGTTACACAAATCAGAGAATGTCATAAATTAGAGTGATATGGCTACAAACAAGCGAATTATCGCGAAACAACACCTGCTCGAATCCGACAAAAACTGTGCCCTGCCGACTCTATTTAGCGTTAGAGATGGTTTGAAACAATTGTTACCAAAATCAGAGAATGTCAAAAATTAGAGTGGGATTGCTTCAAATAAGCGAATTATCGCGAAACAACACATGCTCGAATCCAACAAAAACTGTGCACTGCCGTCTCTACTGACCCTCAGAGACGCTTTGAGACAAGTGTTACAAAAATCAGAGAATGTGAGAAATTAGAGTGAAATTGCTTCAAACAAGCGAATTATCGCGAAACAACACCTGCACGAATCCGACAGAAACTGTGCCCTGCCGACTCTATTTAGCGTTAGAGATGGTTTGAAACAAGTGTTACAAAAATCAGTGAATGTCAAAAATTAGAGTGAAATTGCTTCAAACAAGCGAATTATCGCGAAACAACACCTGCTCGAATCCAACAAAAACTGTGCCCTGCCGTCTCTACTGAGCCTCAGAGACGCTTTGAGACAAGTGTTACAAAATTCAGAGAATGTCATAAATTAGAGTGAAATGGCTTCAAACAAGCGAATTATCGCGAAACAACACCTGCACGAATCCGACAAAAACTGTGCCCTGCCGACTCTATTTAGCGTTAGAGATGGTTTGAAACAATTGTTACCAAAATCAGAGAATGTCAAAAATTAGAGTGAGATTGCTTCAAATAAGCGAATTATCGCGAAACAACACCTGCTCGAATCCAACAAAAACTGTGCCCTGCCGTCTCTACTGAGCCTCAGAGACGCTTTGAGACCAGTGTTACAAAAATCAGAGAATGTGAGAAATTAGAGTGAAATTGCTTCAAACAAGCGAATTATCGCGAAACAACACCTGCTCGAATCCAACAAAAACTGTACCCTGCCGTCTCTACTGAGCCTCAGAGACGCTTTCAGACAAGTGTTACAAAAATCAGAGAATGTCATAAATTAGAGTGAAATTGCTTCAAACAAGCGAATTATCGCGAAACAACACATGCTCGAATCCGAAAAAAAACTGTGCCCTGCCGACTCTATTTAGCGTTAGAGATGGTTTGAAACAAGTGTTAATATTATCAGAGAATGTCAAAAATTAGAGTGAAATTGCTTCAAACAAGCGAATTATCGCGAAACAACGCCTCCTCGAATCCAACAATAACTGTGCCCTGCCGTCTCTACTGAGCTTCAGAGACGCTTTCAGACAAGTGTTACACAAATAAGAGAATGTCATAAATTAGAGTGAAATGGCTTCAAACAAGCGAATTATCGCGAAAAAACACCTGTTCGAATCCGAGAAAAACTGTGCCCTGCCGACTCTATTTAGCGTTAGAGATGGTTTGAAACAAGTGTTACAAAAATCAGTGAATGTCAAAAATTAGAGTGAAATTGCTTCAAACAAGCGAATTATCGCGAAACAACACCTGCTCGAATCCAACAAAAACTGTGGCCTGCCGTCTCTACTGAGCCTCAGAGACGCTTTGAGACCAGTGTTACAAAAATCAGAGAATGTGAGAAATTAGAGTGAAATTGCTTCAAACAAGCGAATTATCGCGAAACAACACCTGCTCGAATCCAACAAAAACTGTACCCTGCCGTCTCTACTGAGCCTCAGAGACGCTTTGAGACAAGTGTTACAAAAATCAGAGAATGTCATAAATTAGAGTGAAATGGCTTCAAACAAGCGAATTATCGCGAAACAACACCTGCTCGAATCCGACAAAAACTGTGCCCTGCCGACTCTATTTAGTGTTAGAGATGGTTTGAAACTAGTGTTACAAAAATCAGAGAATGTCAAAAATTAGAGTGAAATTGCTTCAAACAAGCGAATTATCGCGAAACAACACCTGCTCGAATCCATCAATATCTGTGCCCTGCCGTCTCTACTGAGGCTCAGAGACGCTTTGAGACAAGTGTTACAAAAATCAGAGAAATTCATAAATTAGAGTGAAATTGCTTCAAACAAGCGAATTATCGCGAAACAACACCTGCTCGAATCCAACAATAACTGTGCCCTGCCGTCTCTACTGAGCCTCAGAGACGCTTTGAGACAAGTGTTACACAAATCAGAGAATGTCATAAATTAGAGTGATATGGCTACAAACAAGCGAATTATCGCGAAACAACACCTGCTCGAATCCGACAAAAACTGTGCCCTGCCGACTCTATTTAGCGTTAGAGATGGTTTGAAACAATTGTTACCAAAATCAGAGAATGTCAAAAATTAGAGTGGGATTGCTTCAAATAAGCGAATTATCGCGAAACAACACCTGCTCAAATCCAACAAAAACTGTGCACTGCCGTCTCTACTGACCCTCAGAGACGCTTTGAGACAAGTGTTACAAAAATCAGAGAATGTGAGAAATTAGAGTGAAATTGCTTCAAACAAGCGATTTAACGCGAAACAACACCTGCTCGAATCCGACAGAAACTGTGCCCTGCCGACTCTATTTAGCGTTAGAGATGGTTTGAAACAAGTGTTACAAAAATCAGTGAATGTCAAAAATTAGAGTGAAATTGCTTCAAACAAGCGAATTATCGCGAAACAACACCTGCTCGAATCCAACAATAACTGTGCCCTGCCGACTCTATTTAGCGTTAGAGATGGTTTGAAACAATTGTTACCAAAATCAGAGAATGTCAAAAATTAGAGTGAGATTGCTTCAAATAAGCGAATTATCGCGAAACAACACCTGCTCGAATCCAACAAAAACTGTGCCCTGCCGTCTCTACTGAGCCTCAGAGACGCTTTGAGACAAGTATTACAAAATTCAGAGAATGTCATAAATTAGAGTGAAATGGCTTCAAACAAGCGAATTATCGCGAAACAACACCTGCACGAATCCGACAAAAACTGTGCCCTGCCGACTCTATTTAGCGTTAGAGATGGTTTGAAACAATTGTTACCAAAATCAGAGAATGTCAAAAATTAGAGTGAGATTGCTTCAAATAAGCGAATTATCGCGAAACAACACCTGCTCGAATCCAACAAAAACTGTGCCCTGCCGTCTCTACTGAGCCTCAGAGACGCTTTGAGACCAGTGTTACAAAAATCAGAGAATGTGAGAAATTAGAGTGAAATTGCTTCAAACAAGCGAATTATCGCGAAACAACACCTGCTCGAATCCAACAAAAACTGTACCCTGCCGTCTCTGCTGAGCCTCAGAGACGCTTTCAGACAAGTGTTACAAAAATCAGAGAATGTCATAAATTAGAGTGAAATTGCTTCAAACAAGCGAATTATCGCGAAACAACACATGCTCGAATCCGAAAAACAACTGTGCCCTGCCGACTCTATTTAGCGTTAGAGATGGTTTGAAACAGTTGTTACCAAAATCAGAGAATGTCAAAAATTAGAGTGAGATTGCTTCAAATAAGCGAATTATCGCGAAACAACACCTGCACGAATCCAACAAAAACTGTGCCCTGCCGTCTCTACTGAGCCTCAGAGACGCTCTGAGACAAGTGTTACAAAAATCAGAGAATGTCAAAAATTAGAGTGAAATTGCTTCAAACAAGCGAATTATCCTGAAACAACACCTGCTCGAATCCAACAATAACTGTGCCCTGCCGTCTCTACTGAGCCTCAGAGACGCTTTGAGACAAGTGTTACAAAAATCAGAGAATGTGAGAAATTAGAGTGAAATTGCTTCAAACAAGCGATTTAACGCGAAACAACACCTGCTCGAATCCGACAAAAACCGTGCCCTGCCGACTCTATTTAGCGTTAGAGATGGTTTGAAACAAGTGTTACAAAAATCAGTGAATGTCAAAAATTAGAGTGAAATTGCTTCAAACAAGCGAATTATCGCGAAACAACACCTGCTCAAATCCAACAATAACTGTGCCCTGCCGACTCTATTTAGCGTTAGAGATGGTTTGAAACAATTGTTACCAAAATCAGAGAATGTCAAAAATTAGAGTGAGATTGCTTCAAACAAGCGAATTATTGCGAAACAACATCTGCTCGAATCCAACAATAACTGTGCCCTACCGTCTCTACTGAGGCTCAGAGACGCTTTGAGACAAGTGTTACAAAAATCAGAGAATGTGAGAAATTAGAGTGAAATTGCTTCAAACAAGCGAATTATCGCGAAACAACACCTGCTCGAATCCAACAAAAACTGTACCCTGCCGTCTCTACTGAGCCTCAGAGACGCTTTCAGACAAGTGTTACAAAAATCATCGAATGTCATAAATTAGAGTGAAATTGCTTCAAACAAGCGAATTATCGCGAAACAACACATGCTCGAATCCGAAAAAAACTGTGCCCTGCCGACTCTATTTAGCGTTAGAGATGGTTTGAAACAAGTGTTACAATAATCAGAGAATGTCAAAAATTAGAGTGAAATTGCTTCAAACAAGCGAATTATCGCGAAACAACACCTGCTCGAATCCAACAATAACTGTGCCCTGCCGTCTCTACTGAGCCTCAGAGACGCTTTGAGACAAGTGTTACACAAATCAGATAATGTCATAGATTAGAGTGAAATGGCTTCAAACAAGCGAATTATCGCGAAACAACACCTGCTCGAATGCGACAAAAACTATGTCCTGCCGACTCTATTTAATGTTAGAGATGGTTTGAAACAAGTGTTACAAAAATCAGAGAATGTCAAAAATTAGAGTGAAATTGCTTCAAACAAGCGAATTATCGCGAAACAACACCTGCTCAAATCCAACAATAACTGTGCCCTGCCGACTCTATTTAGCGTTAGACATGGTTTGAAACAATTGTTACCAAAATCAGAGAATGTCAAAAATTAGAGTGAGATTGCTTCAAACAAGCGAATTATTGCGAAACAACACCTGCTCGAATCCAACAATAACTGTGCCCTACCGTCTCTACTGAGGCTCAGAGACGCTTTGAGACAAGTGTTACAAAAATCAGAGAATGTGAGAAATTAGAGTGAAATTGCTTCAAACAAGCGAATTATCGCGAAACAACACCTGCTCGAATCCAACAAAAACTGTACCCTGCCGTCTCTACTGAGCCTCAGAGACGCTTTCAGACAAGTGTTACAAAAATCAGAGAATGTCATAAATTAGAGTGAAATTGCTTCAAACAAGCGAATTATCGCGAAACAACACATGCTCGAATCCGAAAAAAACTGTGCCCTGCCGACTCTATTTAGCGTTAGAGATGGTTTGAAACAAGTTTTACAAAAATCAGAGAATGTCAAAAATTAGAGTGAAATTGCTTCAAACAAGCGAATTATCGCGAAACAACACCTGCTCGAATCCAACAATAACTGTGCCCTGCCGTCTCTACTGAGGCTCAGAGACGCTTTGAGACAAGTGTTACACAAATCAGATAATGTCATAGATTAGAGTGAAATGGCTTCAAACAAGCGAATTATCGCGAAACAACACCTGCTCGAATCCGACAAAAACTATGTCCTGCCGACTCTATTTAGTGTTAGAGATGGTTTGAAACAAGTGTTACAAAAATCAGAGAATGTCAAAAATTAGAGTGAAATTGCTTCAAACAAGCGAATTATCGCGGAACAACACCTGCTCGAATCCATCAATAACTGTGCCGTGCCGTCTCTACTGAGGCTCAGAGACGCTTTGAGACAAGTGTTACAAAAATCAGAGAATGTCATAAATTAGAGTGAAATTGCTTCAAACAAGCGAATTATCGCGAAACAACACCTGCTCGAATCCAACAATAACTGTGCCCTGCCGTCTCTACTGATGCTCAGAGACGCTTTGAGACAAGTGTTACAAAAATCAGAGAATGTCATAAATTAGAGCAAAATTGCTTCTAACAAGCGAACTATCGCGAAACAACACCTGCTCGAATCCAACTATATCTGTGCCCTGCCGTCTCTACTGAGCCTCAGAGACGCTTTGAGACAAGTGTTACACAAATCAGAGAATGTCATAAATTAGAGTGATATTGCTACAAACAAGCGAATTATCGCGAAACAACACCTGCTCGAATCCGAGAAAAACTGTGCCCTGCCGACTCTATTTAGCGTTAGAGATGGTGTGAAACAATTGTTACCAAAATCAGAGAATGTCAAAAATTAGAGTGGGATTGCTTCAAATAAGCGAATTATCGCGAAACAACACCTGCTCGAATCCAACAAAAACTGTGCACTGCCGTCTCTACTGAGCCTCAGAGACGCTTTGAGACAAGTGTTACAAAAATCAGAGAATGTCATAAATTAGAGTGAAATGGCTTCAAACAAGCGATTTAACGCGAAACAACACCTGCTCGAATCCGACAAAAACTGTGCCCTGCCGACTCTATTTAGCGTTAGAGATGGTTTGAAACAAGTGTTACAAAAATCAGTGAATGTCAAAAATTAGAGTGAAATTGCTTCAAACAAGCGAATTATCGCGAAACAACACATGCTCGAATCCGAAAAAAACTGTGCCCTGCCGACTCTATTTAGCGTTAGAGATGGTTTGAAACAAGTGTTACAAAAATCAGAGAATGTCAAAAATTAGAGTGAAATTGCTTCAAACAAGCGAATTATCGCGAAACAACACCTGCTCGAATCCAACAATAACTGTGCCCTGCCGTCTCTACTGAGCCTCAGAGACGCTTTGAGACAAGTGTTACACAAATCAGATAATGTCATATATTAGAGTGAAATGGCTTCAAACAAGCGAATTATCGCGAAACAACACCTGCTCGAATCCGACAAAAACTATGTCCTGCCGACTCTATTTAGTGTTAGAGATGGTTTGAAACAAGTGTTACAAAAATCAGAGAATGTCAAAAATTAGAGTGAAATTGCTTCAAACAAGCGAATTATCGCGAAACAAGACCTGCTCAAATCCAACAATAACTGTGCCCTGCCGACTCTATTTAGCGTTAGAGATGGTTTGAAACAATTGTTACCAAAATCAGAGAATGTCAAAAATTAGAGTGAGATTGCTTCAAACAAGCGAATTATTGCGAAACAACACCTGCTCGAATCCAACAATAACTGTGCCCTACCGTCTCTACTGAGGCTCAGAGACGCTTTGAGACAAGTGTTACAAAAATCAGAGAATGTGAGAAATTAGAGTGAAATTGCTTCAAACAAGCGAATTATCGCGAAACAACACCTGCTCGAATCCAACAAAAACTGTACCCTGCCGTCTCTACTGAGCCTCAGAGACGCTTTCAGACAAGTGTTACAAAAATCAGAGAATGTCATAAATTAGAGTGAAATTGCTTCAAACAAGCGAATTATCGCGAAACAACACATGCTCGAATCCGAAAAAAACTGTGCCCTGCCGACTCTATTTAGCGTTAGAGATGGTTTGAAACAAGTGTTACAAAAATCAGAGAATGTCAAAAATTAGAGTGAAATTGCTTCAAACAAGCGAATTATCGCGAAACAACACATGCTCGAATCCGAAAAAAACTGTGCCCTGCCGACTCTATTTAGCGTTAGAGATGGTTTGAAACAAGTGTTACAAAAATCAGAGAATGTCAAAAATTAGAGTGAAATTGCTTCAAACAAGCGAATTATCGCGAAACAACACCTGCTCGAATCCAACAATAACTGTGCCCTGCCGTCTCTACTGAGGCTCAGAGACGCTTTGAGACAAGTGTTACACAAATCAGATAATGTCATAGATTAGAGTGAAATGGCTTCAAACAAGCGAATTATCGCGAAACAACACCTGCTCGAATCCGACAAAAACTATGTCCTGCCGACTCTATTTAGTGTTAGAGATGGTTTGAAACAAGTGTTACAAAAATCAGAGAATGTCAAAAATTAGAGTGAAATTGCTTCAAACAAGCGAATTATCGCGGAACAACACCTGCTCGAATCCATCAATAACTGTGCCCTGCCGTCTCTACTGAGGCTCAGAGACGCTTTGAGACAAGTGTTACAAAAATCAGAGAATGTCATAAATTAGAGTGAAATTGCTTCAAACAAGCGAATTATCGCGAAACAACACCTGCTCGAATACAACAATAACTGTGCCCTGCCGTCTCTACTGATGCTCAGAGACGCTTTGAGACAAGTGTTACAAAAATCAGAGAATGTCATAAATTAGAGCAAAATTGCTTCTAACAAGCGAACTATCGCGAAACAACACCTGCTCGAATCCAACTATATCTGTGCCCTGCCGTCTCTACTGAGCCTCAGAGACGCTTTGAGACAAGTGTTACACAAATCAGAGAATGTCATAAATTAGAGTGATATTGCTACAAACAAGCGAATTATCGCGAAACAACACCTGCTCGAATCCGAGAAAAACTGTGCCCTGCCGACTCTATTTAGCGTTAGAGATGGTTTGAAACAATTGTTACCAAAATCAGAGAATGTCAAAAATTAGAGTGGGATTGCTTCAAATAAGCGAATTATCGCGAAACAACACCTGCTCGAATCCAACAAAAACTGTGCACTGCCGTCTCTACTGAGCCTCAGAGACGCTTTGAGACAAGTGTTACAAAAATCAGAGAATGTCATAAATTAGAGTGAAATGGCTTCAAACAAGCGATTTAACGCGAAACAACACCTGCTCGAATCCGACAAAAACTGTGCCCTGCCGACTCTATTTAGCGTTAGAGATGGTTTGAAACAAGTGTTACAAAAATCAGTGAATGTCAAAAATTAGAGTGAAATTGCTTCAAACAAGCGAATTATCGCGAAACAACACATGCTCGAATCCGAAAAAAACTGTGCCCTGCCGACTATTTAGCGTTAGAGATGGTTTGAAACAAGTGTTACAAAAATCAGAGAATGTCAAAAATTAGAGTGAAATTGCTTCAAACAAGCGAATTATCGCGAAACAACACCTGCTCGAATCCAACAATAACTGTGCCCTGCCGTCTCTACTGAGCCTCAGAGACGCTTTGAGACAACTGTTACACAAATCAGATAATGTCATAGATTAGAGTGAAATGGCTTCAAACAAGCGAATTATCGCGAAACAACACCTGCTCGAATCCGACAAAAACTATGTCCTGCCGACTCTATTTAGTGTTAGAGATGGTTTGAAACAAGTGTTACAAAAATCAGAGAATGTCAAAAATTAGAGTGAAATTGCTTCAAACAAGCGAATTATCGCGAAACAACACCTGCTCAAATCCAACAATAACTGTGCCCTGCCGACTCTATTTAGCGTTAGAGATGGTTTGAAACAATTGTTACCAAAATCAGAGAATGTCAAAAATTAGAGTGAGATTGCTTCAAACAAGCGAATTATTGCGAAACAACACCTGCTCGAATCCAACAATAACTGTGCCCTACCGTCTCTACTGAGGCTCAGAGAGGCTTTGAGACAAGTGTTACAAAAATCAGAGAATGTGAGAAATTAGAGTGAAATTGCTTCAAACAAGCGAATTATCGCGAAACAACACCTGCTCGAATCCAACAAAAACTGTACCCTGCCGTCTCTACTGAGCCTCAGAGACGCTTTCAGACAAGTGTTACAAAAATCAGAGAATGTCATAAATTAGAGTGAAATTGCTTCAAACAAGCGAATTATCGCGAAACAACACATGCTCGAATCCGAAAAAAACTGTGCCCTGCCGACTCTATTTAGCGTTAGAGATGGTTTGAAACAAGTGTTACAAAAATCACAGAATGTCAAAAATTAGAGTGAAATTGCTTCAAACAAGCGAATTATCGCGAAACAACACCTGCTCGAATCCAACAATAACTGTGCCCTGCCGTCTCTACTGAGGCTCAGAGACGCTTTGAGACAAGTGTTACACAAATCAGATAATGTCATAGATTAGAGTGAAATGGCTTCAAACAAGCGAATTATCGCGAAACAACACCTGCTCGAATCCGACAAAAACTATGTCCTGCCGACTCTATTTAGTGTTAGAGATGGTTTGAAACAAGTGTTACAAAAATCAGAGAATGTCAAAAATTAGAGTGAAATTGCTTCAAACAAGCGAATTATCGCGGAACAACACCTGCTCGAATCCATCAATAACTGTGCCCTGCCGTCTCTACTGAGGCTCAGAGACGCTTTGAGACAAGTGTTACAAAAATCAGAGAATGTCATAAATTAGAGTGAAATTGCTTCAAACAAGCGAATTATCGCGAAACAACACCTGCTCGAATCCAACAATAACTGTGCCCTGCCGTCTCTACTGATGCTCAGAGACGCTTTGAGACAAGTGTTACAAAAATCAGAGAATGTCATAAATTAGAGCAAAATTGCTTCTAACAAGCGAACTATCGCGAAACAACACCTGCTCGAATCCAACTATATCTGTGCCCTGCCGTCTCTACTGAGCCTCAGAGACGCTTTGAGACAAGTGTTACACAAATCAGAGAATGTCATAAATTAGAGTGATATTGCTACAAACAAGCGAATTATCGCGAAACAACACCTGCTCGAATCCGAGAAAAACTGTGCCCTGCCGACTCTATTTAGCGTTAGAGATGGTTTGAAACAATTGTTACCAAAATCAGAGAATGTCAAAAATTAGAGTGGGATTGCTTCAAATAAGCGAATTATCGCGAAACAACACCTGCTCGAATCCAACAAAAACTGTGCACTGCCGTCTCTACTGAGCCTCAGAGACGCTTTGAGACAAGTGTTACAAAAATCAGAGAATGTCATAAATTAGAGTGAAATGGCTTCAAACAAGCGATTTAACGCGAAACAACACCTGCTCGAATCCGACAAAAACTGTGCCCTGCCGACTCTATTTAGCGTTAGAGATGGTTTGAAACAAGTGTTACAAAAATCAGTGAATGTCAAAAATTAGAGTGAAATTGCTTCAAACAAGCGAATTATCGCGAAACAACACATGCTCGAATCCGAAAAAAACTGTGCCCTGCCGACTCTATTTAGCGTTAGAGATGGTTTGAAACAAGTGTTACAAAAATCAGAGAATGTCAAAAATTAGAGTGAAATTGCTTCAAACAAGCGAATTATCGCGAAACAACACCTGCTCGAATCCAACAATAACTGTGCCCTGCCGTCTCTACTGAGCCTCAGAGACGCTTTGAGACAAGTGTTACACAAATCAGATAATGTCATAGATTAGAGTGAAATGGCTTCAAACAAGCGAATTATCGCGAAACAACACCTGCTCGAATCCGACAAAAACTATGTCCTGCCGACTCTATTTAGTGTTAGAGATGGTTTGAAACAAGTGTTACAAAAATCAGAGAATGTCAAAAATTAGAGTGAAATTGCTTCAAACAAGCGAATAATCGCGAAACAACACCTGCTCAAATCCAACAATAACTGTGCCCTGCCGACTCTATTTAGCGTTAGAGATGGTTTGAAACAATTGTTACCAAAATCAGAGAATGTCAAAAATTAGAGTGAGATTGCTTCAAACAAGCGAATTATTGCGAAACAACACCTGCTCGAATCCAACAATAACTGTGCCCTACCGTCTCTACTGAGGCTCAGAGACGCTTTGAGACAAGTGTTACAAAAATCAGAGAATGTGAGAAATTAGAGTGAAATTGCTTCAAACAAGCGAATTATCGCGAAACAACACCTGCTCGAATCCAACAAAAACTGTACCCTGCCGTCTCTACTGAGCCTCAGAGACGCTTTCAGACAAGTGTTACAAAAATCAGAGAATGTCATAAATTAGAGTGAAATTGCTTCAAACAAGCGAATTATCGCGAAACAACACATGCTCGAATCCGAAAAAAACTGTGCCCTGCCGACTCTATTTAGCGTTAGAGATGGTTTGAAACAAGTGTTACAAAAATCAGAGAATGTCAAAAATTAGAGTGAAATTGCTTCAAACAAGCGAATTATCGCGGAACAACACCTGCTCGAATCCATCAATAACTGTGCCCTGCCGTCTCTACTGAGGCTCAGAGACGCTTTGAGACAAGTGTTACAAAAATCAGAGAATGTCATAAATTAGAGTGAAATTGCTTCAAACAAGCGAATTATCGCGAAACAACACCTGCTCGAATCCAACAATAACTGTGCCCTGCCGTCTCTACTGATGCTCAGAGACGCTTTGAGACAAGTGTTACAAAAATCAGAGAATGTCATAAATTAGAGCAAAATTGCTTCTAACAAGCGAACTATCGCGAAACAACACCTGCTCGAATCCAACTATATCTGTGCCCTGCCGTCTCTACTGAGCCTCAGAGACGCTTTGAGACAAGTGTTACACAAATCAGAGAATGTCATAAATTAGAGTGATATTGCTACAAACAAGCGAATTATCGCGAAACAACACCTGCTCGAATCCGAGAAAAACTGTGCCCTGCCGACTCTATTTAGCGTTAGAGATGGTTTGAAACAATTGTTACCAAAATCAGAGAATGTCAAAAATTAGAGTGGGATTGCTTCAAATAAGCGAATTATCGCGAAACAACACCTGCTCGAATCCAACAAAAACTGTGCACTGCCGTCTCTACTGAGCCTCAGAGACGCTTTGAGACAAGTGTTACAAAAATCAGAGAATGTCATAAATTAGAGTGAAATGGCTTCAAACAAGCGATTTAACGCGAAACAACACCTGCTCGAATCCG
Source organism: Tenodera sinensis (assembly GCA_030765045.1). Taxonomy (NCBI): domain Eukaryota; kingdom Metazoa; phylum Arthropoda; class Insecta; order Mantodea; family Mantidae; genus Tenodera; species Tenodera sinensis. The sequence goes on along the minus strand of CM060970.1, from coordinate 107,421,259 downwards.
ACAAAAACTGTGCCCTGCCGACTCTATTTAGCGTTAGAGATGGTTTGAAACAAGTGTTACAAAAATCAGTGAATGTCAAAAATTAGAGTGAAATTGCTTCAAACAAGCGAATTATCGCGAAACAACACATGCTCGAATCCGAAAAAAACTGTGCCCTGCCGACTATTTAGCGTTAGAGATGGTTTGAAACAAGTGTTACAAAAATCAGAGAATGTCAAAAATTAGAGTGAAATTGCTTCAAACAAGCGAATTATCGCGAAACAACACCTGCTCGAATCCAACAATAACTGTGCCCTGCCGTCTCTACTGAGCCTCAGAGACGCTTTGAGACAACTGTTACACAAATCAGATAATGTCATAGATTAGAGTGAAATGGCTTCAAACAAGCGAATTATCGCGAAACAACACCTGCTCGAATCCGACAAAAACTATGTCCTGCCGACTCTATTTAGTGTTAGAGATGGTTTGAAACAAGTGTTACAAAAATCAGAGAATGTCAAAAATTAGAGTGAAATTGCTTCAAACAAGCGAATTATCGCGAAACAACACCTGCTCAAATCCAACAATAACTGTGCCCTGCCGACTCTATTTAGCGTTAGAGATGGTTTGAAACAATTGTTACCAAAATCAGAGAATGTCAAAAATTAGAGTGAGATTGCTTCAAACAAGCGAATTATTGCGAAACAACACCTGCTCGAATCCAACAATAACTGTGCCCTACCGTCTCTACTGAGGCTCAGAGAGGCTTTGAGACAAGTGTTACAAAAATCAGAGAATGTGAGAAATTAGAGTGAAATTGCTTCAAACAAGCGAATTATCGCGAAACAACACCTGCTCGAATCCAACAAAAACTGTACCCTGCCGTCTCTACTGAGCCTCAGAGACGCTTTCAGACAAGTGTTACAAAAATCAGAGAATGTCATAAATTAGAGTGAAATTGCTTCAAACAAGCGAATTATCGCGAAACAACACATGCTCGAATCCGAAAAAAACTGTGCCCTGCCGACTCTATTTAGCGTTAGAGATGGTTTGAAACAAGTGTTACAAAAATCACAGAATGTCAAAAATTAGAGTGAAATTGCTTCAAACAAGCGAATTATCGCGAAACAACACCTGCTCGAATCCAACAATAACTGTGCCCTGCCGTCTCTACTGAGGCTCAGAGACGCTTTGAGACAAGTGTTACACAAATCAGATAATGTCATAGATTAGAGTGAAATGGCTTCAAACAAGCGAATTATCGCGAAACAACACCTGCTCGAATCCGACAAAAACTATGTCCTGCCGACTCTATTTAGTGTTAGAGATGGTTTGAAACAAGTGTTACAAAAATCAGAGAATGTCAAAAATTAGAGTGAAATTGCTTCAAACAAGCGAATTATCGCGGAACAACACCTGCTCGAATCCATCAATAACTGTGCCCTGCCGTCTCTACTGAGGCTCAGAGACGCTTTGAGACAAGTGTTACAAAAATCAGAGAATGTCATAAATTAGAGTGAAATTGCTTCAAACAAGCGAATTATCGCGAAACAACACCTGCTCGAATCCAACAATAACTGTGCCCTGCCGTCTCTACTGATGCTCAGAGACGCTTTGAGACAAGTGTTACAAAAATCAGAGAATGTCATAAATTAGAGCAAAATTGCTTCTAACAAGCGAACTATCGCGAAACAACACCTGCTCGAATCCAACTATATCTGTGCCCTGCCGTCTCTACTGAGCCTCAGAGACGCTTTGAGACAAGTGTTACACAAATCAGAGAATGTCATAAATTAGAGTGATATTGCTACAAACAAGCGAATTATCGCGAAACAACACCTGCTCGAATCCGAGAAAAACTGTGCCCTGCCGACTCTATTTAGCGTTAGAGATGGTTTGAAACAATTGTTACCAAAATCAGAGAATGTCAAAAATTAGAGTGGGATTGCTTCAAATAAGCGAATTATCGCGAAACAACACCTGCTCGAATCCAACAAAAACTGTGCACTGCCGTCTCTACTGAGCCTCAGAGACGCTTTGAGACAAGTGTTACAAAAATCAGAGAATGTCATAAATTAGAGTGAAATGGCTTCAAACAAGCGATTTAACGCGAAACAACACCTGCTCGAATCCGACAAAAACTGTGCCCTGCCGACTCTATTTAGCGTTAGAGATGGTTTGAAACAAGTGTTACAAAAATCAGTGAATGTCAAAAATTAGAGTGAAATTGCTTCAAACAAGCGAATTATCGCGAAACAACACATGCTCGAATCCGAAAAAAACTGTGCCCTGCCGACTCTATTTAGCGTTAGAGATGGTTTGAAACAAGTGTTACAAAAATCAGAGAATGTCAAAAATTAGAGTGAAATTGCTTCAAACAAGCGAATTATCGCGAAACAACACCTGCTCGAATCCAACAATAACTGTGCCCTGCCGTCTCTACTGAGCCTCAGAGACGCTTTGAGACAAGTGTTACACAAATCAGATAATGTCATAGATTAGAGTGAAATGGCTTCAAACAAGCGAATTATCGCGAAACAACACCTGCTCGAATCCGACAAAAACTATGTCCTGCCGACTCTATTTAGTGTTAGAGATGGTTTGAAACAAGTGTTACAAAAATCAGAGAATGTCAAAAATTAGAGTGAAATTGCTTCAAACAAGCGAATAATCGCGAAACAACACCTGCTCAAATCCAACAATAACTGTGCCCTGCCGACTCTATTTAGCGTTAGAGATGGTTTGAAACAATTGTTACCAAAATCAGAGAATGTCAAAAATTAGAGTGAGATTGCTTCAAACAAGCGAATTATTGCGAAACAACACCTGCTCGAATCCAACAATAACTGTGCCCTACCGTCTCTACTGAGGCTCAGAGACGCTTTGAGACAAGTGTTACAAAAATCAGAGAATGTGAGAAATTAGAGTGAAATTGCTTCAAACAAGCGAATTATCGCGAAACAACACCTGCTCGAATCCAACAAAAACTGTACCCTGCCGTCTCTACTGAGCCTCAGAGACGCTTTCAGACAAGTGTTACAAAAATCAGAGAATGTCATAAATTAGAGTGAAATTGCTTCAAACAAGCGAATTATCGCGAAACAACACATGCTCGAATCCGAAAAAAACTGTGCCCTGCCGACTCTATTTAGCGTTAGAGATGGTTTGAAACAAGTGTTACAAAAATCAGAGAATGTCAAAAATTAGAGTGAAATTGCTTCAAACAAGCGAATTATCGCGGAACAACACCTGCTCGAATCCATCAATAACTGTGCCCTGCCGTCTCTACTGAGGCTCAGAGACGCTTTGAGACAAGTGTTACAAAAATCAGAGAATGTCATAAATTAGAGTGAAATTGCTTCAAACAAGCGAATTATCGCGAAACAACACCTGCTCGAATCCAACAATAACTGTGCCCTGCCGTCTCTACTGATGCTCAGAGACGCTTTGAGACAAGTGTTACAAAAATCAGAGAATGTCATAAATTAGAGCAAAATTGCTTCTAACAAGCGAACTATCGCGAAACAACACCTGCTCGAATCCAACTATATCTGTGCCCTGCCGTCTCTACTGAGCCTCAGAGACGCTTTGAGACAAGTGTTACACAAATCAGAGAATGTCATAAATTAGAGTGATATTGCTACAAACAAGCGAATTATCGCGAAACAACACCTGCTCGAATCCGAGAAAAACTGTGCCCTGCCGACTCTATTTAGCGTTAGAGATGGTTTGAAACAATTGTTACCAAAATCAGAGAATGTCAAAAATTAGAGTGGGATTGCTTCAAATAAGCGAATTATCGCGAAACAACACCTGCTCGAATCCAACAAAAACTGTGCACTGCCGTCTCTACTGAGCCTCAGAGACGCTTTGAGACAAGTGTTACAAAAATCAGAGAATGTCATAAATTAGAGTGAAATGGCTTCAAACAAGCGATTTAACGCGAAACAACACCTGCTCGAATCCGACAAAAACTGTGCCCTGCCGACTCTATTTAGCGTTAGAGATGGTTTGAAACAAGTGTTACAAAAATCAGTGAATGTCAAAAATTAGAGTGAAATTGCTTCAAACAAGCGAATTATCGCGAAACAACACATGCTCGAATCCGAAAAAAACTGTGCCCTGCCGACTATTTAGCGTTAGAGATGGTTTGAAACAAGTGTTACAAAAATCAGAGAATGTCAAAAATTAGAGTGAAATTGCTTCAAACAAGCGAATTATCGCGAAACAACACCTGCTCGAATCCAACAATAACTGTGCCCTGCCGTCTCTACTGAGCCTCAGAGACGCTTTGAGACAAGTGTTACACAAATCAGATAATGTCATAGATTAGAGTGAAATGGCTTCAAACAAGCGAATTATCGCGAAACAACACCTGCTCGAATCCGACAAAAACTATGTCCTGCCGACTCTATTTAGTGTTAGAGATGGTTTGAAACAAGTGTTACAAAAATCAGAGAATGTCAAAAATTAGAGTGAAATTGCTTCAAACAAGCGAATTATCGCGAAACAACACCTGCTCAAATCCAACAATAACTGTGCCCTGCCGACTCTATTTAGCGTTAGAGATGGTTTGAAACAATTGTTACCAAAATCAGAGAATGTCAAAAATTAGAGTGAGATTGCTTCAAACAAGCGAATTATTGCGAAACAACACCTGCTCGAATCCAACAATAACTGTGCCCTACCGTCTCTACTGAGGCTCAGAGACGCTTTGAGACAAGTGTTACAAAAATCAGAGAATGTGAGAAATTAGAGTGAAATTGCTTCAAACAAGCGAATTATCGCGAAACAACACCTGCTCGAATCCAACAAAAACTGTACCCTGCCGTCTCTACTGAGCCTCAGAGACGCTTTCAGACAAGTGTTACAAAAATCAGAGAATGTCATAAATTAGAGTGAAATTGCTTCAAACAAGCGAATTATCGCGAAACAACACATGCTCGAATCCGAAAAAAACTGTGCCCTGCCGACTCTATTTAGCGTTAGAGATGGTTTGAAACAAGTGTTACAAAAATCAGAGAATGTCAAAAATTAGAGTGAAATTGCTTCAAACAAGCGAATTATCGCGAAACAACACCTGCTCGAATCCAACAATAACTGTGCCCTGCCGTCTCTACTGAGGCTCAGAGACGCTTTGAGACAAGTGTTACACAAATCAGATAATGTCATAGATTAGAGTGAAATGGCTTCAAACAAGCGAATTATCGCGAAACAACACCTGCTCGAATCCGACAAAAACTATGTCCTGCCGACTCTATTTAGTGTTAGAGATGGTTTGAAACAAGTGTTACAAAAATCAGAGAATGTCAAAAATTAGAGTGAAATTGCTTCAAACAAGCGAATTATCGCGGAACAACACCTGCTCGAATCCATCAATAACTGTGCCCTGCCGTCTCTACTGAGGCTCAGAGACGCTTTGAGACAAGTGTTACAAAAATCAGAGAATGTCATAAATTAGAGTGAAATTGCTTCAAACAAGCGAATTATCGCGAAACAACACCTGCTCGAATCCAACAATAACTGTGCCCTGCCGTCTCTACTGATGCTCAGAGACGCTTTGAGACAAGTGTTACAAAAATCAGAGAATGTCATAAATTAGAGCAAAATTGCTTCTAACAAGCGAACTATCGCGAAACAACACCTGCTCGAATCCAACTATATCTGTGCCCTGCCGTCTCTACTGAGCCTCAGAGACGCTTTGAGACAAGTGTTACACAAATCAGAGAATGTCATAAATTAGAGTGATATTGCTACAAACAAGCGAATTATCGCGAAACAACACCTGCTCGAATCCGAGAAAAACTGTGCCCTGCCGACTCTATTTAGCGTTAGAGATGGTTTGAAACAATTGTTACCAAAATCAGAGAATGTCAAAAATTAGAGTGGGATTGCTTCAAATAAGCGAATTATCGCGAAACAACACCTGCTCGAATCCAACAAAAACTGTGCACTGCCGTCTCTACTGAGCCTCAGAGACGCTTTGAGACAAGTGTTACAAAATCAAACAAGCGATTTAACGCGAAACAACACCTGCTCGAATCCGACAAAAACTGTGCCCTGCCGACTCTATTTAGCGTTAGAGATGGTTTGAAACAAGTGTTACAAAAATCAGTGAATGTCAAAAATTAGAGTGAAATTGCTTCAAACAAGCGAATTATCGCGAAACAACACATGCTCGAATCCGAAAAAAACTGTGCCCTGCCGACTATTTAGCGTTAGAGATGGTTTGAAACAAGTGTTACAAAAATCAGAGAATGTCAAAAATTAGAGTGAAATTGCTTCAAACAAGCGAATTATCGCGAAACAACACCTGCTCGAATCCAACAATAACTGTGCCCTGCCGTCTCTACTGAGCCTCAGAGACGCTTTGAGACAAGTGTTACACAAATCAGATAATGTCATAGATTAGAGTGAAATGGCTTCAAACAAGCGAATTATCGCGAAACAACACCTGCTCGAATCCGACAAAAACTATGTCCTGCCGACTCTATTTAGTGTTAGAGATGGTTTGAAACAAGTGTTACAAAAATCAGAGAATGTCAAAAATTAGAGTGAAATTGCTTCAAACAAGCGAATTATCGCGAAACAACACCTGCTCAAATCCAACAATAACTGTGCCCTGCCGACTCTATTTAGCGTTAGAGATGGTTTGAAACAATTGTTACCAAAATCAGAGAATGTCAAAAATTAGAGTGAGATTGCTTCAAACAAGCGAATTATTGCGAAACAACACCTGCTCGAATCCAACAATAACTGTGCCCTACCGTCTCTACTGAGGCTCAGAGACGCTTTGAGACAAGTGTTACAAAAATCAGAGAATGTCATAAATTAGAGTGAAATTGCTTCAAACAAGCGAATTATCGCGAAACAACACCTGCTCGAATCCAACAATAACTGTGCCCTGCCGTCTCTACTGATGCTCAGAGACGCTTTGAGACAAGTGTTACAAAAATCAGAGAATGTCATAAATTAGAGCAAAATTGCTTCTAACAAGCGAACTATCGCGAAACAACACCTGCTCGAATCCAACTATATCTGTGCCCTGCCGTCTCTACTGAGCCTCAGAGACGCTTTGAGACAAGTGTTACACAAATCAGAGAATGTCATAAATTAGAGTGATATTGCTACAAACAAGCGAATTATCGCGAAACAACACCTGCTCGAATCCGAGAAAAACTGTGCCCTGCCGACTCTATTTAGCGTTAGAGATGGTTTGAAACAATTGTTACCAAAATCAGAGAATGTCAAAAATTAGAGTGGGATTGCTTCAAATAAGCGAATTATCGCGAAACAACACCTGCTCGAATCCAACAAAAACTGTGCACTGCCGTCTCTACTGAGCCTCAGAGACGCTTTGAGACAAGTGTTACAAAAATCAGAGAATGTCATAAATTAGAGTGAAATGGCTTCAAACAAGCGATTTAACGCGAAACAACACCTGCTCGAATCCGACAAAAACTGTGCCCTGCCGACTCTATTTAGCGTTAGAGATGGTTTGAAACAAGTGTTACAAAAATCAGTGAATGTCAAAAATTAGAGTGAAATTGCTTCAAACAAGCGAATTATCGCGAAACAACACATGCTCGAATCCGAAAAAAACTGTGCCCTGCCGACTATTTAGCGTTAGAGATGGTTTGAAACAAGTGTTACAAAAATCAGAGAATGTCAAAAATTAGAGTGAAATTGCTTCAAACAAGCGAATTATCGCGAAACAACACCTGCTCGAATCCAACAATAACTGTGCCCTGCCGTCTCTACTGAGCCTCAGAGACGCTTTGAGACAAGTGTTACACAAATCAGATAATGTCATAGATTAGAGTGAAATGGCTTCAAACAAGCGAATTATCGCGAAACAACACCTGCTCGAATCCGACAAAAACTATGTCCTGCCGACTCTATTTAGTGTTAGAGATGGTTTGAAACAAGTGTTACAAAAATCAGAGAATGTCAAAAATTAGAGTGAAATTGCTTCAAACAAGCGAATTATCGCGAAACAACACCTGCTCAAATCCAACAATAACTGTGCCCTGCCGACTCTATTTAGCGTTAGAGATGGTTTGAAACAATTGTTACCAAAATCAGAGAATGTCAAAAATTAGAGTGAGATTGCTTCAAACAAGCGAATTATTGCGAAACAACACCTGCTCGAATCCAACAATAACTGTGCCCTACCGTCTCTACTGAGGCTCAGAGACGCTTTGAGACAAGTGTTACAAAAATCAGAGAATGTGAGAAATTAGAGTGAAATTGCTTCAAACAAGCGAATTATCGCGAAACAACACCTGCTCGAATCCAACAAAAACTGTACCCTGCCGTCTCTACTGAGCCTCAGAGACGCTTTCAGACAAGTGTTACAAAAATCAGAGAATGTCATAAATTAGAGTGAAATTGCTTCAAACAAGCGAATTATCGCGAAACAACACATGCTCGAATCCGAAAAAAACTGTGCCCTGCCGACTCTATTTAGCGTTAGAGATGGTTTGAAACAAGTGTTACAAAAATCAGAGAATGTCAAAAATTAGAGTGAAATTGCTTCAAACAAGCGAATTATCGCGAAACAACACCTGCTCGAATCCAACAATAACTGTGCCCTGCCGTCTCTACTGAGGCTCAGAGACGCTTTGAGACAAGTGTTACACAAATCAGATAATGTCAAAGATTAGAGTGAAATGGCTTCAAACAAGCGAATTATCGCGAAACAACACCTGCTCGAATCCGACAAAAACTATGTCCTGCCGACTCTATTTAGTGTTAGAGATGGTTTGAAACAAGTGTTACAAAAATCAGAGAATGTCAAAAATTAGAGTGAAATTGCTTCAAACAAGCGAATTATCGCGGAACAACACCTGCTCGAATCCATCAATAACTGTGCCCTGCCGTCTCTACTGAGGCTCAGAGACGCTTTGAGACAAGTGTTACAAAAATCAGAGAATGTCATAAATTAGAGTGAAATTGCTTCAAACAAGCGAATTATCGCGAAACAACACCTGCTCGAATCCAACAATAACTGTGCCCTGCCGTCTCTACTGATGCTCAGAGACGCTTTGAGACAAGTGTTACAAAAATCAGAGAATGTCATAAATTAGAGCAAAATTGCTTCTAACAAGCGAACTATCGCGAAACAACACCTGCTCGAATCCAACTATATCTGTGCCCTGCCGTCTCTACTGAGCCTCAGAGACGCTTTGAGACAAGTGTTACACAAATCAGAGAATGTCATAAATTAGAGTGATATTGCTACAAACAAGCGAATTATCGCGAAACAACACCTGCTCGAATCCGAGAAAAACTGTGCCCTGCCGACTCTATTTAGCGTTAGAGATGGTTTGAAACAATTGTTACCAAAATCAGAGAATGTCAAAAATTAGAGTGGGATTGCTTCAAATAAGCGAATTATCGCGAAACAACACCTGCTCGAATCCAACAAAAACTGTGCACTGCCGTCTCTACTGAGCCTCAGAGACGCTTTGAGACAAGTGTTACAAAAATCAGAGAATGTCATAAATTAGAGTGAAATGGCTTCAAACAAGCGATTTAACGCGAAACAACACCTGCTCGAATCCGACAAAAACTGTGCCCTGCCGACTCTATTTAGCGTTAGAGATGGTTTGAAACAAGTGTTACAAAAATCAGTGAATGTCAAAAATTAGAGTGAAATTGCTTCAAACAAGCGAATTATCGCGAAACAACACATGCTCGAATCCGAAAAAAACTGTGCCCTGCCGACTATTTAGCGTTAGAGATGGTTTGAAACAAGTGTTACAAAAATCAGAGAATGTCAAAAATTAGAGTGAAATTGCTTCAAACAAGCGAATTATCGCGAAACAACACCTGCTCGAATCCAACAATAACTGTGCCCTGCCGTCTCTACTGAGCCTCAGAGACGCTTTGAGACAAGTGTTACACAAATCAGATAATGTCATAGATTAGAGTGAAATGGCTTCAAACAAGCGAATTATCGCGAAACAACACCTGCTCGAATCCGACAAAAACTATGTCCTGCCGACTCTATTTAGTGTTAGAGATGGTTTGAAACAAGTGTTACAAAAATCAGAGAATGTCAAAAATTAGAGTGAAATTGCTTCAAACAAGCGAATTATCGCGAAACAACACCTGCTCAAATCCAACAATAACTGTGCCCTGCCGACTCTATTTAGCGTTAGAGATGGTTTGAAACAATTGTTACTAAAATCAGAGAATGTCAAAAATTAGAGTGAGATTGCTTCAAACAAGCGAATTATTGCGAAACAACACCTGCTCGAATCCAACAATAACTGTGCCCTACCGTCTCTACTGAGGCTCAGAGACGCTTTGAGACAAGTGTTACAAAAATCAGAGAATGTGAGAAATTAGAGTGAAATTGCTTCAAACAAGCGAATTATCGCGAAACAACACCTGCTCGAATCCAACAAAAACTGTACCCTGCCGTCTCTACTGAGCCTCAGAGACGCTTTCAGACAAGTGTTACAAAAATCAGAGAATGTCATAAATTAGAGTGAAATTGCTTCAAACAAGCGAATTATCGCGAAACAACACATGCTCGAATCCGAAAAAAACTGTGTCCTGCCGACTCTATTTAGCGTTAGAGATGGTTTGAAACAAGTGTTACAAAAATCAGAGAATGTCAAAAATTAGAGTGAAATTGCTTCAAACAAGCGAATTATCGCGAAACAACACCTGCTCGAATCCAACAATAACTGTGCCCTGCCGTCTCTACTGAGGCTCAGAGACGCTTTGAGACAAGTGTTACACAAATCAGATAATGTCATAGATTAGAGTGAAATGGCTTCAAACAAGCGAATTATCGCGAAACAACACCTGCTCGAATCCGACAAAAACTATGTCCTGCCGACTCTATTTAGTGTTAGAGATGGTTTGAAACAAGTGTTACAAAAATCAGAGAATGTCAAAAATTAGAGTGAAATTGCTTCAAACAAGCGAATTATCGCGGAACAACACCTGCTCGAATCCATCAATAACTGTGCCCTGCCGTCTCTACTGAGGCTCAGAGACGCTTTGAGACAAGTGTTACAAAAATCAGAGAATGTCATAAATTAGAGTGAAATTGCTTCAAACAAGCGAATTATCGCGAAACAACACCTGCTCGAATCCAACAATAACTGTGCCCTGCCGTCTCTACTGATGCTCAGAGACGCTTTGAGACAAGTGTTACAAAAATCAGAGAATGTCATAAATTAGAGCAAAATTGCTTCTAACAAGCGAACTATCGCGAAACAACACCTGCTCGAATCCAACTATATCTGTGCCCTGCCGTCTGTACTGAGCCTCAGAGACGCTTTGAGACAAGTGTTACACAAATCAGAGAATGTCATAAATTAGAGTGATATTGCTACAAACAAGCGAATTATCGCGAAACAACACCTGCTCGAATCCGAGAAAAACTGTGCCCTGCCGACTCTATTTAGCGTTAGAGATGGTTTGAAACAATTGTTACCAAAATCAGAGAATGTCAAAAATTAGAGTGGGATTGCTTCAAACAAGCGAATTATCGCGAAACAACACCTGTTCGAATCCAACAATAACTGTGCCCTGCCGTCCCTACTGAGCCTCAGAGACGCTTTGAGACAAGTGTTACACAAATCAGAGAATGTCATAAATTAGAGTGAAATGGCTTCAAACAAGCGATTTAACGCGAAACAACACCTGCTCGAATCCGACAAAAACTGTGCCCTGCCGACTCTATTTAGCGTTAGAGATGGTTTGAAACAAGTGTTACAAAAATCAGTGAATGTCAAAAATTAGAGTGAAATTGCTTCAAACAAGCGAATTATCGCGAAACAACACCTGTTCGAATCCAACAATAACTGTGCCCTGCCGTCCCTACTGAGCCTCAGAGACGCTTTGAGACAAGTGTTACACAAATCAGAGAATGTCATAAATTAGAGTGATATTGCTACAAACAAGCGAATTATCGCGAAACAACACCTGCTCGAATCCGAGAAAAACTGTGCCCTGCCGACTCTATTTAGCGTTAGAGATGGTTTGAAACAATTGTTACCAAAATCAGAGAATGTCAAAAATTAGAGTGAGATTGCTTCAAATAAGCGAATTATCGCGAAACAACACCTGCTTGAATCCAACAAAAACCGTGCCCTGCCGTCTCTACTGAGCCTCAGAGACGCTTTGAGATAAGTGTTACAAAATTCAGAGAATGTCATCAATTAGAGTGAAATGGCTTCAAACAAGCGAATTATCGCGAAACAACACCTGCACGTATCCTACAAAAACTGTGCCCTGCCGACTCTATTTAGCGTTAGAGATGGTTTGAAACAATTGTTACCAAAATCAGAGAATGTCAAAAATTAGAGTGAGATTGCTTCAAACAAGCGAATTATCGCGAAACAACACCTGCTCGAATCCAACAAAAACTGTACACTGACGTCTCTACTGAGCCTCAGAGACGCTTTGAGACAAGTGTTACACAAATCAGATAATGTCATAGATTAGAGTGAAATGGCTTCAAACAAGCGAATTATCGCGAAAAAACACCTGCTCGAATCCGACAAAAACTATGTCCTGCCGACTCTATTTAGTGTTAGAGATGGTTTGAAACAAGTGTTACAAAAATCAGAGAATGTCAAAAATTAGAGTGAAATTGCTTCAAACAAGCGAATTATCGCGGAACAACACCTGCTCGAATCCATCAATAACTGTGCCCTGCCGTCTCTACTGAGGCTCAGAGACGCTTTGAGACAAGTGTTACAAAAATCAGAGAATGTCATAAATTAGAGTGAAATTGCTTCAAACAAGCGAATTATCGCGAAACAACACCTGCTCGAATCCAACAATAACTGTGCCCTGCCGTCTCTACTGATGCTCAGAGACGCTTTGAGACAAGTGTTACAAAAATCAGAGAATGTCATAAATTAGAGCAAAATTGCTTCTAACAAGCGAACTATCGCGAAACAACACCTGCTCGAATGCAACTATATCTGTGCCCTGCCGTCTCTACTGAGCCTCAGAGACGCTTTGAGACAAGTGTTACACAAATCAGAGAATGTCATAAATTAGAGTGATATTGCTACAAACAAGCGAATTATCGCGAAACAACACCTGCTCGAATCCGAGAAAAACTGTGCCCTGCCGACTCTATTTAGCGTTAGAGATGGTTTGAAACAATTGTTACCAAAATCAGAGAATGTCAAAAATTAGAGTGGGATTGCTTCAAATAAGCGAATTATCGCGAAACAACACCTGCTCGAATCCAACAAAAACTGTGCACTGCCGTCTCTACTGAGCCTCAGAGACGCTTTGAGACAAGTGTTACAAAAATCAGAGAATGTCATAAATTAGAGTGAAATGGCTTCAAACAAGCGATTTAACGCGAAACAACACCTGCTCGAATCCGACAAAAACTGTGCCCTGCCGACTCTATTTAGCGTTAGAGATGGTTTGAAACAAGTGTTACAAAAATCAGTGAATGTCAAAAATTAGAGTGAAATTGCTTCAAACAAGCGAATTATCGCGAAACAACACATGCTCGAATCCGAAAAAAACTGTGCCCTGCCGACTCTATTTAGCGTTAGAGATGGTTTGAAACAAGTGTTACAAAAATCAGAGAATGTCAAAAATTAGAGTGAAATTGCTTCAAACAAGCGAATTATCGCGAAACAACACCTGCTCGAATCCAACAATAACTGTGCCCTGCCGTCTCTACTGAGCCTCAGAGACGCTTTGAGACAAGTGTTACACAAATCAGATAATGTCATAGATTAGAGTGAAATGGCTTCAAACAAGCGAATTATCGCGAAACAACACCTGCTCGAATCCGACAAAAACTATGTCCTGCCGACTCTATTTAGTGTTAGAGATGGTTTGAAACAAGTGTTACAAAAATCAGAGAATGTCAAACATTAGAGTGAAATTGCATCAAACAAGCGAATTATCGCGAAACAACACCTGCTCAAATCCAACAATAACTGTGCCCTGCCGACTCTATTTAGCGTTAGAGATGGTTTCAAACAATTGTTACCAAAATCAGAGAATGTCAAAAATTAGAGTGAGATTGCTTCAAACAAGCGAATTATTGCGAAACAACACCTGCTCGAATCCAACAATAACTGTGCCCTACCGTCTCTACTGAGGCTCAGAGACGCTTTGAGACAAGTGTTACAAAAATCAGAGAATGTGAGAAATTAGAGTGAAATTGCTTCAAACAAGCGAATTATCGCGAAACAACACCTGCTCGAATCCAACAAAAACTGTACCCTGCCGTCTCTACTGAGCCTCAGAGACGCTTTCAGACAAGTGTTACAAAAATCAGAGAATGTCATAAATTAGAGTGAAATTGCTTCAAACAAGCGAATTATCGCGAAACAACACATGCTCGAATCCGAAAAAAACTGTGCCCTGCCGACTCTATTTAGCGTTAGAGATGGTTTGAAACAAGTGTTACAAAAATCAGAGAATGTCAAAAATTAGAGTGAAATTGCTTCAAACAAGCGAATTATCGCGAAACAACACCTGCTCGAATCCAACAATAACTGTGCCCTGCCGTCTCTACTGAGGCTCAGAGACGCTTTGAGACAAGTGTTACACAAATCAGATAATGTCATAGATTAGAGTGAAATGGCTTCAAACAAGCGAATTATCGCGAAACAACACCTGCTCGAATCCGACAAAAACTATGTCCTGCCGACTCTATTTAGTGTTAGAGATGGTTTGAAACAAGTGTTACAAAAATCAGAGAATGTCAAAAATTAGAGTGAAATTGCTTCAAACAAGCGAATTATCGCGGAACAACACCTGCTCGAATCCATCAATAACTGTGCCCTGCCGTCTCTACTGAGGCTCAGAGACGCTTTGAGACAAGTGTTACAAAAATCAGAGAATGTCATAAATTAGAGTGAAATTGCTTCAAACAAGCGAATTATCGCGAAACAACACCTGCTCGAATCCAACAATAACTGTGCCCTGCCGTCTCTACTGATGCTCAGAGACGCTTTGAGACAAGTGTTACAAAAATCAGAGAATGTCATAAATTAGAGCAAAATTGCTTCTAACAAGCGAACTATCGCGAAACAACACCTGCTCGAATCCAACTATATCTGTGCCCTGCCGTCTCTACTGAGCCTCAGAGACGCTTTGAGACAAGTGTTACACAAATCAGAGAATGTCATAAATTAGAGTGATATTGCTACAAACAAGCGAATTATCGCGAAACAACACCTGCTCGAATCCGAGAAAAACTGTGCCCTGCCGACTCTATTTAGCGTTAGAGATGGTTTGAAACAATTGTTACCAAAATCAGAGAATGTCAAAAATTAGAGTGGGATTGCTTCAAACAAGCGAATTATCGCGAAACAACACCTGTTCGAATCCAACAATAACTGTGCCCTGCCGTCCCTACTGAGCCTCAGAGACGCTTTGAGACAAGTGTTACACAAATCAGAGAATGTCATAAATTAGAGTGAAATGGCTTCAAACAAGCGATTTAACGCGAAACAACACCTGCTCGAATCCGACAAAAACTGTGCCCTGCCGACTCTATTTAGCGTTAGAGATGGTTTGAAACAAGTGTTACAAAAATCAGTGAATGTCAAAAATTAGAGTGAAATTGCTTCAAACAAGCGAATTATCGCGAAACAACACCTGTTCGAATCCAACAATAACTGTGCCCTGCCGTCCCTACTGAGCCTCAGAGACGCTTTGAGACAAGTGTTACACAAATCAGAGAATGTCAAAAATTAGAGTGAAATTGCTTCAAACAAGCGAATTATCGCGAAACAACACCTGCTCGAATCCAACAATAACTGTGCCCTGCCGTCTCTACTGAGCCTCAGAGACGCTTTGAGACAAGTGTTACACAAATCAGATAATGTCATAGATTAGAGTGAAATGGCTTCAAACAAGCGAATTATCGCGAAACAACACCTGCTCGAATCCGACAAAAACTATGTCCTGCCGACTCTATTTAGTGTTAGAGATGGTTTGAAACAAGTGTTACAAAAATCAGAGAATGTCAAAAATTAGAGTGAAATTGCTTCAAACAAGCGAATTATCGCGAAACAACACCTGCTCAAATCCAACAATAACTGTGCCCTGCCGACTCTATTTAGCGTTAGAGATGGTTTGAAACAATTGTTACCAAAATCAGAGAATGTCAAAAATTAGAGTGAGATTGCTTCAAACAAGCGAATTATTGCGAAACAACACCTGCTCGAATCCAACAATAACTGTGCCCTACCGTCTCTACTGAGGCTCAGAGACGCTTTGAGACAAGTGTTACAAAAATCAGAGAATGTGAGAAATTAGAGTGAAATTGCTTCAAACAAGCGAATTATCGCGAAACAACACCTGCTCGAATCCAACAAAAACTGTACCCTGCCGTCTCTACTGAGCCTCAGAGACGCTTTCAGACAAGTGTTACAAAAATCAGAGAATGTCATAAATTAGAGTGAAATTGCTTCAAACAAGCGAATTATCGCGAAACAACACATGCTCGAATCCGAAAAAAACTGTGCCCTGCCGACTCTATTTAGCGTTAGAGATGGTTTGAAACAAGTGTTACAAAAATCAGAGAATGTCAAAAATTAGAGTGAAATTGCTTCAAACAAGCGAATTATCGCGAAACAACACCTGCTCGAATCCAACAATAACTGTGCCCTGCCGTCTCTACTGAGGCTCAGAGACGCTTTGAGACAAGTGTTACACAAATCAGATAATGTCATAGATTAGAGTGAAATGGCTTCAAACAAGCGAATTATCGCGAAACAACACCTGCTCGAATCCGACAAAAACTATGTCCTGCCGACTCTATTTAGTGTTAGAGATGGTTTGAAACAAGTGTTACAAAAATCAGAGAATGTCAAAAATTAGAGTGAAATTGCTTCAAACAAGCGAATTATCGCGGAACAACACCTGCTCGAATCCAACAATAACTGTGCCCTGCCGTCTCTACTGATGCTCAGAGACGCTTTGAGACAAGTGTTACAAAAATCAGAGAATGTCATAAATTAGAGCAAAATTGCTTCTAACAAGCGAACTATCGCGAAACAACACCTGCTCGAATCCAACTATATCTGTGCCCTGCCGTCTCTACTGAGCCTCAGAGACGCTTTGAGACAAGTGTTACACAAATCAGAGAATGTCATAAATTAGAGTGATATTGCTACAAACAAGCGAATTATCGCGAAACAACACCTGCTCGAATCCGAGAAAAACTGTGCCCTGCCGACTCTATTTAGCGTTAGAGATGGTTTGAAACAATTGTTACCAAAATCAGAGAATGTCAAAAATTAGAGTGGGATTGCTTCAAACAAGCGAATTATCGCGAAACAACACCTGTTCGAATCCAACAATAACTGTGCCCTGCCGTCCCTACTGAGCCTCAGAGACGCTTTGAGACAAGTGTTACACAAATCAGAGAATGTCATAAATTAGAGTGAAATGGCTTCAAACAAGCGATTTAACGCGAAACAACACCTGCTCGAATCCGACAAAAACTGTGCCCTGCCGACTCTATTTAGCGTTAGAGATGGTTTGAAACAAGTGTTACAAAAATCAGTGAATGTCAAAAATTAGAGTGAAATTGCTTCAAACAAGCGAATTATCGCGAAACAACACCTGTTCGAATCCAACAATAACTGTGCCCTGCCGTCCCTACTGAGCCTCAGAGACGCTTTGAGACAAGTGTTACACAAATCAGAGAATGTCATAAATTAGAGTGATATTGCTACAAACAAGCGAATTATCGCGAAACAACACCTGCTCGAATCCGAGAAAAACTGTGCCCTGCCGACTCTATTTAGCGTTAGAGATGGTTTGAAACAATTGTTACCAAAATCAGAGAATGTCAAAAATTAGAGTGAGATTGCTTCAAATAAGCGAATTATCGCGAAACAACACCTGCTCGAATCCAACAAAAACCGTGCCCTGCCGTCTCTACTGAGCCTCAGAGACGCTTTGAGATAAGTGTTACAAAATTCAGAGAATGTCATCAAT
This sequence comes from Tenodera sinensis, assembly GCA_030765045.1. Classification (NCBI taxonomy): domain Eukaryota; kingdom Metazoa; phylum Arthropoda; class Insecta; order Mantodea; family Mantidae; genus Tenodera; species Tenodera sinensis. The sequence continues at coordinate 107,403,313 of CM060970.1, read as the reverse complement.
TAGAGTGAAATGGCTTCAAACAAGCGAATTATCGCGAAACAACACCTGCACGTATCCTACAAAAACTGTGCCCTGCCGACTCTATTTAGCGTTAGAGATGGTTTGAAACAATTGTTACCAAAATCAGAGAATGTCAAAAATTAGAGTGAGATTGCTTCAAATTAGCGAATTATCGCGAAGCAACACCTGCTCGAATCCAACAAAAACTGTACACTGACGTCTCTACTGAGCCTCAGAGACGCTTTCAGACAAGTGTTACAAAAATCAGAGAATGTCATAAATTAGAGTGAAATTGCTTCAAACAAGCGAATTATCGCGAAACAACACATGCTCGAATCCGAAAAAAACTGTGCCCTGCCGACTCTATTTAGCGTTAGAGATGGTTTGAAACAAGTGTTACAAATATCAAGGAATGTCAAAAATTAGAGTGAAATTGCTTCAAACAAGCGAATTATCGCGAAACAACACCTGCTCGAATCCAACAATAACTGTGCCCTGCCGTCTCTACTGAGCCTCAGAGACGCTTTGAGACAAGTGTTACACAAATCAGAGAATGTCATAAATTAGAGTGAAATGGCTTCAAACAAGCGAATTATCGCGAAAAAACACCTGCTCGAATCCGAGAAAAACTGTGCCCTGCCGACTCTATTTAGCGTTAGAGATGGTTTGAAACAAGTGTTACAAAAATCAGTGAATGTCAAAAATTAGAGTGAAATTGCTTCAAACAAGCGAATTATCGCGAAACAACACCTGTTCGAATCCAACAATAACTGTGCCCTGCCGTCTCTACTGAGGCTCAGAGACGCTTTGAGACAAGTGTTACAAAAATCAGAGAATGTCATAAATTAGAGTGAAATTGCTTCAAACAAGCGAATTATCGCGAAACATCACCTGCTCGAATCCAACAATAACTGTGCCCTGCAGTCTCTACTGAGGCTCAGAGACGCTTTGAGACAAGTGTTACAAAAATCAGAGAATGTCATAAATTAGAGCAAAATTGCTTCTAACAAGCGAACTATCGCGAAACAACAGCTGCTCGAATCCAACAATATCTGTGCCCTGCCGTCTCTACTGAGCCTCAGAGACGCTTTGAGACAAGTGTTACACAAATCAGAGAATGTCATAAATTAGAGTGATATTGCTACAAACAAGCGAATTATCGCGAAACAACACCTGCTCGAATCCGAGAAAAACTGTGCCCTGCCGACTCTATTTAGCGTTAGAGATGGTTTGAAACAATTGTTACCAAAATCAGAGAATGTCAAAAATTAGAGTGGGATTGCTTCAAATAAGCGAATTATCGCGAAACAACACCTGCTCGAATCCAACAAAAACTGTGCACTGGGGTCTCTACTGAGCCTCAGAGACGCTTTGAGACAAGTGTTACAAAAATCAGAGAATGTGAGAAATTAGAGTGAAATTGCTTCAAACAAGCGAATTATCGCGAAACAACACCTGCTCGAATCCAACAAAAACTGTACCCTGCCGTCTCTACTGAGCCTCAGAGACGCTTTCAGACAAGTGTTACAAAAATCAGAGAATGTCATAAATTAGAGTGAAATTGCTTCAAACAAGCGAATTATCGCGAAACAACACATGCTCGAATCCGAAAAAAACTGTGCCCTGCCGACTCTATTTAGCGTTAGAGATGGTTTGAAACAAGTGTTTCAAAAATCAGAGAATGTCAAAAATTAGAGTGAAATTGCTTCAAACAAGCGAATTATCGCGAAACAACACCTGCTCGAATCCAACAATAACTGTGCCCTGCCGTCTCTACTGAGCCTCAGAGACGCTTTGAGACAAGTGTTACACAAATCAGATAATGTCATAGATTAGAGTGAAATGGCTTCAAACAAGCGAATTATCGCGAAACAACACCTGCTCGAATCCGAGCAAAACTGTGCCCTGCCGACTCTATTTAGCGTTAGAGATGGTTTGAAACAATTGTTACCAAAATCAGAGAATGTCAAAAATTAGAGTGAGATTGCTTCAAATAAGCGAATTATCGCGAAACAACACCTGCTCGAATCCAACAAAAACCGTGCCCTGCCGTCTCTACTGAGCCTCAGAGACGCTTTGAGACAAGTGTTACAAAATTCAGAGAATGTCATCAATTAGAGTGAAATGGCTTCAAACAAGCGAATTATCGCGAAACAACACCTGCACGAATCCTACAAAAACTGTGCCCTGCCGACTCTATTTAGCGTTAGAGATGGTTTGAAACAATTGTTACCAAAATCAGAGAATGTCAAAAATTAGAGTGAGATTGCTTCAAATTAGCGAATTATCGCGAAGCAACACCTGCTCGAATCCAACAAAAACTGTACACTGACGTCTCTACTGAGCCTCAGAGACGCTTTCAGACAAGTGTTACAAAAATCAGAGAATGTCATAAATTAGAGTGAAATTGCTTCAAACAAGCGAATTATCGCGAAACAACACATGCTCGAATCCGAAAAAAACTGTGCCCTGCCGACTCTATTTAGCGTTAGAGATGGTTTGAAACAAGTGTTACAAATATCAAGGAATGTCAAAAATTAGAGTGAAATTGCTTCAAACAAGCGAATTATCGCGAAACAACACCTGTTCGTATCCAACAATAACTGTGCCCAGCCGTCTCTACTGAGGCTCAGAGACGCTTTGAGACAAGTGTTACAAAAATCAGAGAATGTCATAAATTAGAGTGAAATTGCTTCAAACAAGCGAATAATCGCGAAACAACACCTGCTCGAATCCAACAATAACTGTGCCCTGCAGTCTCTACTGAGGCTCAGAGACGCTTTGAGACAAGTGTTACAAAAATCAGAGAATGTCTTAAATTAGAGCAAAATTGCTTCTAACAAGCGAACTATCGCGAAACAACAGCTACTCGAATCCAACAATATCTGTGCCCTGCCGTCTCTACTGAGCCTCAGAGACGCTTTGAGACAAGTGTTACACAAATCAGAGAATGTCATAAATTAGAGTGATATTGCTACAAACAAGCGAATTATCGCGAAACAACACCTGCTCGAATCCGAGAAAAACTGTGCCCTGCCGACTCTATTTAGCGTTAGAGATGGTTTGAAACAATTGTTACCAAAATCAGAGAATGTCAAAAATTAGAGTGGGATTGCTTCAAATAAGCGAATTATCGCGAAACAACACCTGCTCGAATCCAACAAAAACTGTGCACTGCCGTCTCTATTTAGCGTTAGAGATGGTTTGAAACAATTGTTACCAAAATCAGAAAATGTCAAAAATTAGAGTGAGATTGCTTCAAATAAGCGAATTATCGCGAAACAACACCTGCTCGAATCCAACAAAAACTGTGCCCTGCCGTCTCTACTGCGCCTCAGAGACGCTTTGAGACCAGTGTTACAAAAATCAGAGAATGTGAGAAATTAGAGTGAAATTGCTTCAAACAAGCGAATTATCGCGAAACAACACCTGCTCGAATCCAACAAAAACTGTACCCTGCCGTCTCTACTGAGCCTCAGAGACGCTTTCAGACAAGTGTTACAAAAATCAGAGAATGTCATAAATTAGAGTGAAATTGCTTCAAACAAGCGAATTATCGCGAAACAACACATGCTCGAATCCGAAAAAAACTGTGCCCTGCCGACTATTTAGCGTTAGAGATGGTTTGAAACAAGTGTTACAAATATCAAGGAATGTCAAAAATTAGAGTGAAATTGCTTCAAACAAGCGAATTATCGCGAAACAACACCTGCTCGAATCCAACAATAACTGTGCCCTGCCGTCTCTACTGAGCCTCAGAGACGCTTTGAGACAAGTGTTACACAAATCAGAGAATGTCATAAATTAGAGTGAAATGGCTTCAAACAAGCGAATTATCGCGAAAAAACACCTGCTCGAATCCGAGAAAAACTGTGCCCTGCCGACTCTATTTAGCGTTAGAGATGGTTTGAAACAAGTGTTACAAAAATCAGTGAATGTCAAAAATTATAGTGAAATTGCTTCAAACAAGCGAATTATCGCGAAACAACACCTGTTCGAATCCAACAATAACTGTGCCCTGCCGTCCCTACTCAGCCTCAGAGACGCTTTGAGACAAGTGTTACACAAATCAGAGAATGTCATAAATTAGAGTGATATTGCTACAAACAAGCGAATTATCGCGAAACAACACCTGCTCGAATCCGAGAAAAACTGTGCCCTGCCGACTCTATTTAGCGTTAGAGATGGTTTGAAACAATTGTTACCAAAATCAGAGAATGTCAAAAATTAGAGTGAGATTGCTTCAAATAAGCGAATTATCGCGAAACAGCACCTGCTCGAATCCAACAATATCTGTGCCCTGCCGTCTCTACTGAGCCTCAGAGACGCTTTGAGGCAAGTGTTACACAAATCAGAGAATGTCAAAAATTAGAGTGAGATTGCTTCAAATAAGCGAATTATCGCGAAACAACACCTGCTCGAATCCAACAAAAACTGTACACTGACGTCTCTACTGAGCCTCAGAGACGCTTTCAGACAAGTGTTACAAAAATAAAGAGAATGTCATAAATTAGAGTGAAATTGCTTCAAACAAGCGAATTATCGCGAAACAACACATGCTCGAATCCGAAAAAAACTGTGCCCTGCCGACTCTATTTAGCGTTAGAGATGGTTTGAAACAAGTGTTACAAATATCAGAGAATGTCAAAAATTAGAGTGAAATTGCTTCAAACAAGCGAATTGTCGCGAAACAACACCTGCTCGAATCCAACAATAACTGTGCCCTGCCGTCTCTACTGAGCCTCAGAGACGCTTTGAGACAAGTGTTACACAAATCAGAGAATGTCATAAATTAGAGTGAAATTGCTTCAAATAAGCGAATTATCGCGAAACAACACCTGCTCGAATCCAACAATAACTGTGCCCTGCCGTCTCTACTGAGCCTCAGAGACGCTTTGAGACAAGTGTTACAAAAATCAGAGAATGTCATAAATTAGAGTGAAATTGCTTCAAACAAGCGAATTATCGCGAAACAACACCTGCTCGAATCCAACAAAAACTGTGCCCTGCCGACTCTATTTAGCGTTAGAGATGGTTTGAAACAAGTGTTACAAAAATCAGTGAATGTCAAAAATTAGAGTGAAATTGCTTCAAACAAGCGAATTATCGCGAAACAACACCTGCTCGAATCCAACAATAACTGTGCTCTACCGTCTCTACTGAGGCTCAGAGACGCTTTGAGACAAGTGTTACAAAAATCAGAGAATGTCAGATATTAGAGTGAAATTGCTTCAAACAAGCGAATTATCGCGAAACAACACCTTTCGAATCCAACAATAACTTTGCCCTGCCGTCTCTACTGAGCCTCAGAGACGCTTTGAGACAAGTGTTACAAAAATCAGAGAATGTCAAAAATTAGAGTGAAATTGCTTCAAACATGCTAATTATTGCGAAACAACACCTGCTCGAATCCAACAAAAACTGTGCCCTGCCGTGTCTACTAAGCCTCAGAGACGCTTTGAGACAAGTGTTACAAAAATCAGAGAATGTCATAAATTAGAGTGAAATTGCTTCAAACAAGCGAATTATCGCGAAACAACACCTGCTCGAATCCGACAAAAACTGTGCCCTGCCCACTCTATTTAGCGTTAGAAGATGGTTTGAAACAATTGTTACCAAAATCAGAGAATGTCAAAAATTAGAGTGAGATTGCTTCAAATAAGCGAATTATCGCGAAACAACACCTGCTCGACTCCAACAAAAACTGTGCCCTGCCGTCTCTACAGAGCCTCAGAGACGCTTTGAGACAAGTGTTACAAAAATCAGAGAATGTGAGAAATTAGAGTGAAATTGCTTCAAACAAGCGAATTATCGCGAAACAACACATGCTCGAATCCGAAAAAAACTGTGCCCTGCCGACTCTAATTAGCGTTAGAGATGGTTTGAAACAGATGTTACAAAAATCAGAGAATGTCAAAAATTAGAGTGAAATTGCTTCAAACAAGCGAATTATAGCGAAACAACACCTGCTCTAATCCAACAATAACTGTGCCCTACAGTCTCTACTGAGGCTCTGAGACGCTTTGAGACAAGTGTTACAAAAAATCAGAGAATGTCATGAAATGGCTTCAAACAAGCGAATTATCGCGAAACAACACCTGCTCGAATCCGACAAAAACTGTGCCCTGCCGACTCTATTTAGCGTTAGAGATGGTTTGAAACAATTGTTACCAAAATCAGAGAATGTCAAAAATTAGAGTGAGATTGCTTCAAACAAGCGAATTATTGCGAAACAACACCTGCTTGAATCCAACAATAACTGTGCCCTACCGTCTCTTCTGAGGCTCAGAGACGCTTTGAGACAAGTGTTACAAAAATCAGAGAATGTCATAAATTAGAGTGAAATGGCTTCAAACAAGCGAATTATCTCGAAACAACACCTGCTCGAATCCGACAAAAACTGTGCCCTGCCGACTCTATTTAGCGTTAGAGATGGTTTGAAACAATTGTTACCAAAATCAGAGAATGTCAAAAATTAGAGTGAGATTGCTTCAAATAAGGGAATTATCGCGAAACAACACCTGCTCGAATCCAACAATAACTGTGCTCTACCGTCTCTACTGAGTCCCAGAGACGCTCTGAGACAAGTGTTACAAAAATCAGAGAATGTGAGAAATTAGAGTGAAATTGCTTCAAACAAGCGAATTATCGCGAAACAACACCTGCTCGAATCCAACAAAAACTGTACCCTGCCGTCTCTACTGAGCCTCAGAGACGCTTTGAGCCAAGTGGTACAAAAATCAGAGAATGTCATAAATTAGAGTGACATTGCTTCAAATAAGCGAATTATCGCGAAACAACACATGCTCGAATCCGAAAAAAACTGTGCCCTGCCGACTGTATTTAGCGTTAGAGATGGTTTGAAACAAGTGTTACAAAAATCAGAGAATGTCAAAAATTAGAGTGAAATTGCTTCAAACAAGCGAATTATCGCGAAACAACACCTGCTCTAATCCAACAATAACTGTGCCCTACCGTCTCTACTGAGGCTCAGAGACGCTTTGAGACAAGCGTTACAAAAATCAGAGAATGTCATGAAATGGCTTCAAACAAGCGAATTATCGCGAAACAACACCTGCTCGAATCCGACAAAAACTCTGCCCTGCCGACTCTATTTATCGTTAGAGATGGTTTGAAACAATTGTTACCAAAATCAGAGAATGTCAAAAATTAGAGTGAGATTGCTTCAAATAAGCGAATTTTCGCGAAACATCACCTGCTCGAATCCAACAGAAACTGTGCCCTGCCGTATCTACTGATGCTCAGAGACGCTTTGAGACAAGTGTTACAAAAATCAGAGAATGTCATAAATTAGAGTGAAATTGCTTCAAACAAGCGAATTATCGCGAAACAACACCTGCTCGAATCCAACAATAACTGTGCCCTGCCGTCTCTACTGAGCCTCAGAGACGCTTTGAGACAAGTGTTACAAAAATCAGAGAATGTCATATATTAGAGTGAAATTGCTTCAAACAGGCGAATTATCGCGAAACAACACCTGCTCGAATCCAATTAAAACTGTGCCCTGCCGTCTCTACTGAGCCTCAGAGACGCTTTGAGACAAGTGTTACAAAAATCAGAGAATGTGAGAAATTAGAGTGAAATTGCTTCAAACAAGCGAATTATCGCGAAACAACACCTGCTCGAATCCAACAATAACTGTGCCCTGCCGTCTCTACTGAGCCTCAGAGACGCTTTGAAACAAGTCTTACAAAAATCAGAGAATGTCAAAAATTAGAGTGAAATTGCTTCAAATAAGCGAATTATCGCGAAACAACACCTGCTCGAATCCAACATAAACTGTGCCCTGCCGTATCTACTGATGCTCAGAGACGCTTTGAGACAAGTGTTACAAAAATCAGAGAATGTCATAAATTAGAGTGAAATTGCTTCAAACAAGCGAATTATCGCGAAACAACACCTGCTCGAATCCAACAATAACTGTGCCCTGCCGTCTCTACTGAGCCTCAGAGACGCTTTGAGACAAGTGTTACAAAAATCAGAGAATGTCATATATTAGAGTGAAATTGCTTCAAACAGGCGAATTATCGCGAAACAACACCTGCTCGAATCCAACAAAAACTGTGCCCTGCCGTCTCTACTGAGCCTCAGAGACGCTTTGAGACAAGTGTTACAAAAATCAGAGAATGTCATAAATTAGAGTGAAATGGCTTCAAACAAGCGAATTATCTCGAAACAACACCTGCTCGAATCCGACAAAAACTGTGCCCTGCCGACTCTATTTAGCGTTAGAGATGGTTTGAAACAATTGTTACCAAAATCAGAGAATGTTAAAAATTAGAGTGAGATTGCTTCAAATAAGCGAATTATCGCGAAACAACACCTGCTCGAATCCAACAATAACTGTGCTCTACCGTCTCTACTGAGGCTCAGAGACGCTTTGAGACAAGTGTTACAAAAATCAGAGAATGTGAGAAATTAGAGTGAAATTGCTTCAAACAAGCGAATTATCGCGAAACAACACCTGCTCGAATCCAACAAAAACTTTACCCTGCCGTCTCTACTGAGCCTCAGAGACGCTTTGAGCCAAGTGTTACAAAAATCAGAGAATGTCATAAATTAGAGTGAAATTGCTTCAAACAAGCGAATTATCGCGAAACAACACATGCTCGAATCCGAAAAAAACTGTGCCCTGCCGACTCTATTTAGCATTAGAGATGGTTTGAAACAAGTGTTACAAAAATCAGACAATGTCAAAAATTAGAGTGAAATTGTTTCAAACAAGCGAATTATCGCGAAACAACGCCTGCTCGAATCCAACAATAACTGTGCCCTGCCGTCTCTACTGAGCCTCAGAGACGCTTTGAGACAAGTGTTACACAAATCAGAGAATGTCATAAATTAGAGTGAAATGGCTTCAAACAAGCGAATTATCGCGAAACAACACCTGCTCGAATCCGACAAAAACTGTGCCCTGCCGAATCTATTTAGTGTTAGAGATGGTTTGAAACAAGTGTTACCAAAATCAGAGAATGTCAAAAATTAGAGTGAAATTGCTTCAAACAAGCGAATTATCGCGAAACAACACCTGCTCTAATCCAACAATAACTGTGCCCTACCGTCTCTACTGAGGCTCAGAGACGCTTTGAGACAAGTGTTACAAAATTCAGAGAATGTCATGAAATGGCTTCAAACAAGCGAATTATCGCGAAACAACACCTGCTCGAATCCAACAGAAACTGTGCCCTGCCGTCTCTACTGAGCCTCAGAGACGCTTTGAGACAAGTGTTTAAAAAATCAGAGAATGTGAGAAATTAGAGTGAAATTGCTTCAAACAAGCGAATTATCGCGAAACAACACCTGCTCGAATCCAACAAAAACTGTGCCCTGCCGTCTCTACTGAGCCTCAGAGACACTCTGAGACAAGTAATATAAAATCAGAGAATGTCAATAATTAGAGTGAAATTGCTTCAAACAAGCGAATAATCGCGAAACAACACCTGCTCGAATCCGAGAAAAACTGTGCCCTGCCGACTCTATTTAGCGTTAGAGATGGTTTGAAAAGATTGTTACCAAAATCAGAGAATGTCAAAAATTAGAGTGAGATTGCTTCAAACAAGCGAATTATTGCGAAACAACACCTGCTTGAATCCAACAATAACTGTGCCCTACCGTCTCTTCTGAGGCTCAGAGACGCTTTGAGACAAGTGTTACAAAAATCAGAGAATGTCATAAATTAGAGTGAAATGGCTTCTTACAAGCGAATTATCTCGAAACAACACCTGCTCGAATCCGACAAAAACTGTGCCCTGCCGACTCTATTTAGCGTTAGAGATGGTTTGAAACAATTGTTACCAAAATCAGAGAATGTCAAAAATTAGAGTGAGATTGCTTCAAATAAGGGAATTATCGCGAAACAACACCTGCTCGAATCCAACAATAACTGTGCTCTACCGTCTCTACTGAGGCCCATAGACGCTTTGAGACAAGTGTTACAAAAATCAGAGAATGTGAGAAATTAGAGTGAAATTGCTTCAAACAAGCGAATTATCGCGAAACAACACCTGCTCGAATCCAACAAAAACTGTACCCTGCCGTCTCTACTGAGGCCCAGAGACGCTTTGAGACAAGTGTTACACAAATCAGAGAATGTCAATAATTAGAGTGAAATGGCTTCAAACAAGCGAATTATCGCGAAACAACACCTGCTCGAATCCGACAAAAACTGTGCCCTGCCGACTGTATTTAGTGTTAGAGAGGGTTTGAAACAAGTGTAACAAAAATCAGAGAATGTCAAAAATTAGAGTGAAATTGCTTCAAACAAGCGAATTATCGCGAAACAACACCTGCTCGAATCCAACAATAACTGTGCCCTGCCGTCTCTACTGAGCCTCAGAGACGCTTTGAGACAAGTGTTTCACAAATCAGAGAATGTCATAAATTAGAGTGAAATTGCTTCAAACAAGCGAATTATCGCGAAACAACACCTGCTCGAATCCAACAAAAACTGTGCCCTGCCGTCTCTACTGAGCCTCAGAGACGCTTTCAGACAAGTGTTACAAAAATCAGAGAATGTGAGAAATTAGAGTGAAATTGCTTCAAACAAGCGAATTATCGCGAAACAACACCTGCTCGAATCCAACAAAAACTGTACCCTGCCGTCTCTACTGAGCCTCAGAGACGCTTTGAGCCAAGTGTTACAAAAATCAGAGAATGTCATAAATTAGAGTGAAATTGCTTCAAATAAGCGAATTATCGCGAAACAACACATGCTCGAATCCGAAAAAAACTGTGCCCTGCCGACTCTATTTAGCGTTAGAGATGGTTTGAAACAATTGTTACCAAAATCAGAGAATGTCAAAAATTAGAGTGAGATTGCTTCAAATAAGCGAATTATCGCGAAACAACACCTGCTCGAATCCAACAAAAACTGTGCCCTGCCGTCTCTACTGAGCCTCAGAGACGCTTTCAGACAAGTGTTACAAAAATCAGAGAATGTGAGAAATTAGAGTGAAATTGCTTCAAACAAGCGAATTATCGCGAAACAACACCTGCTCGAATCCAACAAAAACTGTACCCTGCCGTCTCTACTGAGCCTCAGAGACGCTTTGAGCCAAGTGTTACAAAAATCAGAGAATGTCATAAATTAGAGTGAAATTGCTTCAAATAAGCGAATTATCGCGAAACAACACATGCTCGAATCCGAAAAAAACTGTGCCCTGCCGACTCTATTTAGCGTTAGAGATGGTTTGAAACAAGTGTTACAAAAATCAGAGAATGTCAAAAATTAGAGTGAAATTGCTTCAAACAAGCGAATTATCGCGAAACAACACCTGCTCTAATCCAACAATAACTGTGCCCTACCGTCTCTACTGAGGCTCAGAGACGCTTTGAGACAAGCGTTACAAAAATCAGAGAATGTCATGAAATGGCTTCAAACAAGCGAATTATCGCGAAACAACACCTGCTCGAATCCGACAAAAACTCTGCCCTGCCGACTCTATTTATCGTTAGAGATGGTTTGAAACAATTGTTACCAAAATCAGAGAATGTCAAAAATTAGAGTGAGATTGCTTCAAATAAGCGAATTTTCGCGAAACAACACCTGCTCGAATCCAACAGAAACTGTGCCCTGCCGTCTCTACTGAGCCTCAGAGACGCTTTGAGACAAGTGTTACAAAAATCAGAGAATGTCATAAATTAGAGTGAAATTGCTTCAAACAAGCGAATTATCGCGAAACAACACCTGCTCTAATCCAACAATAACTGTGCCCTACCGTCTCTACTGAGGCTCAGAGACGCTTTGAGACAAGTGTTACAAAATTCAGAGAATGTCATGAAATGGCTTCAAACAAGCGAATTATCGCGAAACAACACCTGCTCGAATCCAACAGAAACTGTGCCCTGCCGTCTCTACTGAGCCTCAGAGACGCTTTGAGACAAGTGTTACAAAAATCAGAGAATGTGAGAAATTAGAGTGAAATTGCTTCAAACAAGCGAATTATCGCGAAACAACACCTGCTCGAATCCAACAAAAACTGTGCCCTGGCGTCTCTACTGAGCTTCAGAGACACTCTGAGACAAGTAATACAAAAATCAGAGAATGTCAATAATTAGAGTGAAATTGCTTCAAACAAGCGAATAATCGCGAAACACCTGCCCGAATCCGACAAAAACTGTGCCCTGCCGACTCTATTTAGCGTTAGAGATGGTTTGAAACAATTGTTACCAAAATCAGAGAATGTCAAAAATTAGAGTGAGATTGCTTCAAACAAGCGAATTATTGCGAAACAACACCTGCTTGAATCCAACAATAACTGTGCCCTACCGTCTCTACTGAGGCTCAGAGACGCTTTGAGACAAGCGTTACAAAAATCAGAGAATGTCATGAAATGGCTTCAAACAAGCGAATTATCGCGAAACAACACCTGCTCGAATCCAACAAAAACTGTGCCCTGGCGTCTCTACTGAGCCTCAGAGACACTCTGAGACAAGTAATACAAAAATCAGAGAATGTCAATAATTAGAGTGAAATTGCTTCAAACAAGCGAATAATCGCGAAACAACACCTGCTCGAATCCGACAAAAACTGTGCCCTGCCGACTCTATTTAGCGTTAGAGATGGTTTGAAACAATTGTTACCAAAATCAGAGAATGTCAAAAATTAGAGTGAGATTGCTTCAAACAAGCGAATTATCGCGAAACAACACCTGCTCGAATCCAACAAAAACTGTGCCCTGCCGTCTCTACTGAGCCTCAGAGACGCTTTCAGACAAGTGTTACAAAAATCAGAGAATGTGAGAAATTAGAGTGAAATTGCTTCAAACAAGCGAATTATCGCGAAACAATACCTGCTCGAATCCAACAAAAACTGTACCCTGCCGTCTCTACTGAGCCTCAGAGACGCTTTGAGCCAAGTGTTACAAAAATCAGAGAATGTCATAAATTAGAGTGAAATTGCTTCAAATAAGCGAATTATCGCGAAACAACACATGCTCGAATCCGAAAAAAACTGTGCCCTGCCGACTCTATTTAGCGTTAGAGATGGTTTGAAACAAGTGTTACAAAAATCAGAGAATGTCAAAAATTAGAGTGAAATTGCTTCAAACAAGCGAATTATCGCGAAACAACACCTGCTCTAATCCAACAATAACTGTGCCCTACCGTCTCTACTGAGGCTCAGAGACGCTTTGAGACAAGCGTTACAAAAATCAGAGAATGTCATGAAATGGCTTCAAACAAGCGAATTATCGCGAAACAACACCTGCTCGAATCCGACAAAAACTCTGCCCTGCCGACTCTATTTATCGTTAGAGATGGTTTGAAACAATTGTTACCAAAATCAGAGAATGTCAAAAATTAGAGTGAGATTGCTTCAAATAAGCGAATTTTCGCGAAACAACACCTGCTCGAATCCAACAGAAACTGTGCCCTGCCGTCTCTACTGACCCTCAGAGACGCTTTGAGACAAGTGTTACAAAAATCAGAGAATGTCATAAATTAGAGTGAAATGGCTTCAAACAAGCGAATTATCTCGAAACAACACCTGCTCGAATCCGACAAAAACTGTGCCCTGCCGACTCTATTTAGCGTTAGAGATGGTTTGAAACAATTGTTACCAAAATCAGAGAATGTCAAAAATTAGAGTGAGATTGCTTCAAATAAGCGAATTATCGCGAAACAACACCTGCTCGAATCCAACAATAACTGTGCTCTACCGTCTCTACTGAGGCTCAGAGACGCTTTGAGACAAGTGTTACAAAAATCAGAGAATGTGAGAAATTAGAGTGAAATTGCTTCAAACAAGCGAATTATCGCGAAACAACACCTGCTCTAATCCAACAATAACTGTGCCCTACCGTCTCTACTGAGGCTCAGAGACGCTTTGAGACAAGTGTTACAAAATTCAGAGAATGTCATGAAATGGCTTCAAACAAGCGAATTATCGCGAAACAACACCTGCTCGAATCCAACAGAAACTGTGCCCTGCCGTCTCTACTGAGCCTCAGAGACGCTTTGAGACAAGTGTTACAAAAATCAGAGAATGTGAGAAATTAGAGTGAAATTGCTTCAAACAAGCGAATTATCGCGAAACAACACCTGCTCGAATCCAACAAAAACTGTGCCCTGGCGTCTCTACTGAGCCTCAGAGACACTCTGAGACAAGTAATACAAAAATCAGAGAATGTCAATAATTAGAGTGAAATTGCTTCAAACAAGCGAATAATCGCGAAACAACACCTGCTCGAATCCGACAAAAACTGTGCCCTGCCGACTCTATTTAGCGTTAGAGATGGTTTGAAACAATTGTTACCAAAATCAGAGAATGTCAAAAATTAGAGTGAGATTGCTTCAAATAAGGGAATTATCGCGAAACAACACCTGCTCGAATCCAACAATAACTGTTCTCTACCGTCTCTACTGTGGTCCAGAGACGCTTTGAGACAAGCGTTACAAAAATCAGAGAATGTGAGAAATTAGAGTGAAATTGCTTCAAACAAGCGAATTATCGCGAAACAACACCTGCTCTAATCCAACAATAACTGTGCCCTACCGTCTCTACTGAGGCTCAGAGACGCTTTGAGACAAGCGTTACAAAAATCAGAGAATGTCATGAAATGGCTTCAAACAAGCGAATTATCGCGAAACAACACCTGCTCGAATCCGACAAAAACTCTGCCCTGCCGACTCTATTTATCGTTAGAGATGGTTTGAAACAATTGTTACCAAAATCAGAGAATGTCAAAAATTAGAGTGAGATTGCTTCAAATAAGCGAATTTTCGCGAAACAACACCTGCTCGAATCCAACAGAAACTGTGCCCTGCCGTCTCTACTGAGCCTCAGAGACGCTTTGAGACAAGTGTTACAAAAATCAGAGAATGTCATAAATTAGAGTGAAATGGCTTCAAACAAGCGAATTATCTCGAAACAACACCTGCTCGAATCCGACAAAAACTGTGCCCTGCCGACTCTATTTAGCGTTAGAGATGGTTTGAAACAATTGTTACCAAAATCAGAGAATGTCAAAAATTAGAGTGAGATTGCTTCAAATAAGCGAATTATCGCGAAACAACACCTGCTCGAATCCAACAATAACTGTGCTCTACCGTCTCTACTGACGCTCAGAGACGCTTTGAGATAAGTGTTACAAAAATCAGAGAATGTGAGAAATTAGAGTGAAATTGCTTCAAACAAGCGAATTATCGCGAAACAACACCTGCTCGAATCCGACAAAAACCTGTGCCCTGCCGACTCTAATTAGTGTTAGAGATGGTTTGAAACAAGTGTTACAAAAATCAGAGAATGTCATAAATTAGAGTGAAATTGCTTCCAACAGGCGAATTATCGCGAAACAACACCTGCTCGAATCCAACAATAACTGTGCCCTGCCGTCTCTACTGAGCCTCAGGGACGCTTTGAGACAAGTGTTACACAAATCAGAGAATGTCATAAATTAGAGTTAAATGGCTTCAAACAAGCGAATTATCGCGAAACAATACCTGCTCGAATCCGACAAAAACTGTGCCCTGCCGACTCTAGTGTTAGAGATGGTTTGCAACAAGTGTTACAAAAATCAGAGAATGTCAAAAATTAGAGTGAAATTGCTTCAAACAAGCGAATTATCGCGAAACAACACCTGCTCGAATCCATCAATAACTGTGCCCTGCCGTCTCTACTGAGGCTCAGAGACGCTTTGAGACAAGTGTTACAAAAATCAGAGAATGTCATAAATTAGAGTGAAATTGCTTCAAACAAGCGAATTATCTCGAAACAACACCTGCTCGAATCCAACAATAACTGTGCCCTGCCGTCTCTACTGAGCCTCAGAGACGCTTTGAGACAAGTGTTACACAAATCAGAGAATGTCATAAATTAGAGTGAAATGGCTTCAAACAAGCGAATTATCGCGAAACAACACCTGCTCGAATCCGACAAAAACTGTGCCCTGCCGAATCTATTTAGTGTTAGAGATGGTTTGAAACAAGTGTTACCAAAATCAGAGAACGTCAAAAATTAGAGTGAAATTGCTTCAAACAAGCGAATTATCGCGAAACAACACCTGCTCTAATCCAACAATAACTGTGCCCTGCCGTCTCTACTGAGGCTCAGAGACGCTTTGAGACAAGTGTTACAAAATTCAGAGAATGTCATGAAATGGCTTCAAACAAGCGAATTATCGCGAAACAACACCTGCTCGAATCCAACAGAAACTGTGCCCTGCCGTCTCTACTGAGCCTCAGAGACGCTTTGAGACAAGTGTTACAAAAATCAGAGAATGTG
This sequence comes from Tenodera sinensis, assembly GCA_030765045.1. Classification (NCBI taxonomy): domain Eukaryota; kingdom Metazoa; phylum Arthropoda; class Insecta; order Mantodea; family Mantidae; genus Tenodera; species Tenodera sinensis. Next base: position 107,387,070 of record CM060970.1, on the reverse strand, counting down.
AGAAATTAGAGTGAAATTGCTTCAAACAAGCGAATTATCGCGAAACAACACCTGCTCGAATCCAACAAAATCTGTGCCCTGCCGTCTCTACTGAGCCTCAGAGACGCTCTGAGACAAGTGTTACAAAAATCAGAGAATGTCAATAATTAGAGTGAAATTGCTTTAAACAAGCGAATTATCGCGAAACAACACCTGCTCGAATCCGACAAAAACTGTGCCCTGCCGACTCTATTTAGCGTTAGAGATGGTTTGAAACAATTGCTACCAAAATCAGAGAATGTCAAAAATTAGAGTGAGATTGCTTCAAACAAGCGAATTATTGCGAAACAACACCTGCTTGAATCCAACAATAACTGTGCCCTACCGTCTCTTCTGAGGCTCAGAGACGCTTTGAGACAAGTGTTAGAGAAATCAGAGAATGTCATAAATTAGAGTGAAATGGCTTCAAACAAGCGAATTATCTCGAAACAGCACCTGCTCGAATCCAACAGAAACTGTGCCCTGCCGTCTCTACTGAGCCTCAGAGACGCTTTGAGACAAGTGTTACAAAAATCAGATAATGTGAGAAATTAGAGTGAAATTGCTTCAAACAAGCGAATTATCGCGAAACAACAACTTCTCGATCCAACAAAAACTGTGCCCTGCCGTCTCTACTGAGCCTCAGAGACGCTTTCAGACAAGTGTTACAAAAATCAGAGAATGTCATAAATTAGAGTGAAATTGCTTCAAACAAGCGAATTATCCCGAAACAACACCTGCTCGAATCCGAAAAAAACTGTGCCCTGCCGACTCTATTTAGCGTTAGAGATGGTTTGAAACAAGTGTTACAAAAATCAGAGAATGTCAAAAATTAGAGTGAAATTGCTTCAAACAAGCGAATTATCGCGAAACAAGACCTGCTCGAATCCAACAAAAACTGTGCCCTGCCGTCTCTACTGAGCCTCAGAGACGATTTGAGACAAGTGTTACAAAAATCAGAGAATGTCAAAAATTAGAGTGAAATTGCTTCAAACATGCTAATTATTGCGAAACAACACCTGCTCGAATCCAACAAAAACTGTGCCCTGCCGTGTCTACTGAGCCTCAGAGACGCTTTGAGACAAGTGTTACAAAAATCAGAGAATGTCATAAATTAGAGTGAAATTGCTTCAAACAAGCGAATTATCGCGAAACAACACCTGCTCGAATCCATCAATAACTGTGCCCTGCCGTCTCTACTGAGGCTGAGAGACGCTTTGAGACAAGTGTTACAAAAATCAGAGAATGTCATAAATTCGAGTGAAATTGCTTCAAACAAGCGAATTATCGCGAAACAACACCTGCTCGAATCCAACAATAACTGTGCCCTGCCGTCTCTACTGAGCCTCAGAGACGCTTTGAGACAAGTGTTACAAAAATCAGAGAATGTCATAAATTAGAGTGAGATGGCTTCAAACAAGCGAATTATCGCGAAACAACACCTGCTCTAATCCAACAATAACTGTGCCCTACCGTCTCTACTGAGGCTCAGAGACGCTTTGAGACAAGCGTTACAAAAATCAGAGAATGTCATGAAATGGCTTCAAACAAGCGAATTATCGCGAAACAACACCTGCTCGAATCCGACAAAAACTCTGCCCTGCCGACTCTATTTATCGTTAGAGATGGTTTGAAACAATTGTTACATAAATCAGAGAATGTCAAAAATTAGAGTGAAATTGCTTCAAATAAGCGAATTTTCGCGAAACAACACCTGCTCGAATCCAACAGAAACTGTGCCCTGCCGTCTCTACTGAGCCTCAGAGACGCTTTGAGACAAGTGTTACAAAAATCAGAGAATGTGAGAAATTAGAGTGAAATTGCTTCAAACAAGCGAATTATCGCGAAACAACACCTGCTCGAGTCCGAAAAAAGCTGTGCCCTGCCGAGACACTTTTAGCGTTAGAGATGGTTTGAAACAAGTCTTACAAAAATCAGAGAATGTCAAAAATTAGAGTGAAATTGCCTCAAATAAGCGAATTATCGCGAAACAACACCTGCTCGAATCCAACATAAACTGTGCCCTGCCGTATCTACTGATGCTCAGAGACGCTTTGAGACAAGTGTTACAAAAATCAGAGAATGTCATAAATTAGAGTGAAATTGCTTCAAACAAGCGAATTATCGCGAAACAACACCTGCTCGAATCCAACAATAACTGTGCCCTGCCGTCTCTACTGAGCCTCAGAGACGCTTTGAGAACAGTGTTACAAAAATCAGAGAATGTCATAAATTAGAGTGAAATGGCTTCAAACAAGCGAATTATCTCGAAACAACACCTGCTCGAATCCGACAAAAACTGTGCCCTGCCGACTCTATTTAGCGTTAGAGATGGTTTGAAACAATTGTTACCAAAATCAGAGAATGTCAAAAATTAGAGTGAGATTGCTTCAAATAAGGGAATTATCGCGAAACAACACCTGCTCGAATCCAACAATAACTGTTCTCTACCGTCTCTACTGTGGTCCAGAGACGCTTTGAGACAAGCGTTACAAAAATCAGAGAATGTGAGAAATTAGAGTGAAATTGCTTCAAACAAGCGAATTATCGCGAAACAACACCTGCTCTAATCCAACAATAACTGTGCCCTACCGTCTCTACTGAGGCTCAGAGACGCTTTGAGACAAGCGTTACAAAAATCAGAGAATGTCATGAAATGGCTTCAAACAAGCGAATTATCGCGAAACAACACCTGCTCGAATCCGACAAAAACTCTGCCCTGCCGACTCTATTTATCGTTAGAGATGGTTTGAAGCAATTGTTACCAAAATCAGAGAATGTCAAAAATTAGAGTGAGATTGCTTCAAATAAGCGAATTTTCGCGAAACAACACCTGCTCGAATCCAACAGAAACTGTGCCCTGCCGTCTCTACTGAGCCTCAGAGACGCTTTGAGACAAGTGTTACAAAAATCAGAGAATGTCATAAATTAGAGTGAAATGGCTTCAAACAAGCGAATTATCTCGAAACAACACCTGCTCGAATCCGACAAAAACTATGCCCTGCCGACTCTATTTGGCGTTAGAGATGGTTTGAAACAATTGTTACCAAAATCAGAGAATGTCAAAAATTAGAGTGAGATTGCTTCAAATAAGCGAATTATCGCGAAACAACACCTGCTCGAATCCAACAATAACTGTGCTCTACCGTCTCTACTGACGCTCAGAGACGCTTTGAGATAAGTGTTACAAAAATCAGAGAATGTGAGAAATTAGAGTGAAATTGCTTCAAACAAGCGAATTATCGCGAAACAACACCTGCTCGAATCCGACAAAAACCTGTGCCCTGCCGACTCTAATTAGTGTTAGAGATGGTTTGAAACAAGTGTTACAAAAATCAGAGAATGTCATAAATTAGAGTGAAATTGCTTCCAACAGGCGAATTATCGCGAAACAACACCTGCTCGAATCCAACAATAACTGTGCCCTGCCGTCTCTACTGAGCCTCAGGGACGCTTTGAGACAAGTGTTACACAAATCAGAGAATGTCATAAATTAGAGTTAAATGGCTTCAAACAAGCGAATTATCGCGAAACAATACCTGCTCGAATCCGACAAAAACTGTGCCCTGCCGACTCTAGTGTTAGAGATGGTTTGCAACAAGTGTTACAAAAATCAGAGAATGTCAAAAATTAGAGTGAAATTGCTTCAAACAAGCGAATTATCGCGAAACAACACCTGCTCGAATCCATCAATAACTGTGCCCTGCCGTCTCTACTGAGGCTCAGAGACGCTTTGAGACAAGTGTTACAAAAATCAGAGAATGTCATAAATTAGAGTGAAATTGCTTCAAACAAGCGAATTATCTCGAAACAACACCTGCTCGAATCCAACAATAACTGTGCCCTGCCGTCTCTACTGAGCCTCAGAGACGCTTTGAGACAAGTGTTACAAAAATCAGAGAATGTCATAAATTAGAGTGAAATTGCTTCAAACAAGCGAATTATCGCGAAACAACACCTGCTCGAATCCAACAATAACTGTGCCCTGCCGTCTCTACTAAGCCTCAGAGACGCTTTGAGACAAGTGTTACAAAAATCAGAGAATGTCATATATTAGAGTGAAATTGCTTCAAACAGGCGAATTATCGCGAAACAACACCTGCCCTGCCGTCTCTACTGAGCCTCAGAGACGCTTTGAGAACAGTGTTACAAAAATCAGAGAATGTCATAAATTAGAGTGAAATGGCTTCAAACAAGCGAATTATCTCGAAACAACACCTGCTCGAATCCGACAAAAACTGTGCCCTGCCGACTCTATTTAGCGTTAGAGATGGTTTGAAACAATTGTTACCAAAATCAGAGAATGTCAAAAATTAGAGTGAGATTGCTTCAAATAAGCGAATTATCGCGAAACAACACCTGCTCGAATCCAACAATAACTGTGCTCTACCGTCTCTACTGAGGCTCAGAGACGCTTTGAGACAAGTGTTACAAAAAATCAGAGAATGTGAGAAATTAGAGTGAAATTGCTTCAAACAAGCGAATTATCGCGAAACAACACCTGCTCTAATCCAACAATAACTGTGCCCTACCGTCTCTACTGAGGCTCAGAGACGCTTTGAGACAAGTGTTACAAAATTCAGAGAATGTCATGAAATGGCTTCAAACAAGCGAATTATCGCGAAACAACACCTGCTCGAATCCAACAGAAACTGTGCCCTGCCGTCTCTACTGAGCCTCAGAGACGCTTTGAGACAAGTGTTACAAAAATCAGAGAATGTGAGAAATTAGAGTGAAATTGCTTCAAACAAGCGAATTATCGCGAAACAACACCTGCTCGAATCCAACAAAAACTGTGCCCTGGCGTCTCTACTGAGCCTCAGAGACACTCTGAGACAAGTAATACAAATATCAGAGAATGTCAATAATTAGAGTGAAATTGCTTCAAACAAGCGAATAATCGCGAAACAACACCTGCTCGAATCCGACAAAAACTGTGCCCTGCCGACTCTATTTAGCGTTAGAGATGGTTTGAAACAATTGTTACCAAAATCAGAGAATGTCAAAAATTAGAGTGAGATTGCTTCAAACAAGCGAATTATTGCGAAACAACACCTGCTTGAATCCAACAATAACTGTGCCCTACCGTCTCTTCTGAGGCTCAGAGACGCTTTGAGACAAGTGTTACAAAAATCAGAGAATGTCATAAATTAGAGTGAAATGGCTTCAAACAAGCGAATTATCTCGAAACAACACCTGCTCGAATCCGACAAAAACTGTGCCCTGCCGACTCTATTTAGCATTAGAGATGGATTGAAACAATTGATACCAAAATCAGAGAATGTCAAAAATTAGAGTGAGATTGCTTCAAATAAGGGAATTATCGCGAAACAACACCTGCTCGAATCCAACAATAACTGTTCTCTACCGTCTCTACTGTGGTCCAGAGACGCTTTGAGACAAGCGTTACAAAAATCAGAGAATGTGAGAAATTAGAGTGAAATTGCTTCAAACAAGCGAATTATCGCGAAACAACACCTGCTCGAATCCAACAAAAACTGTACCCTGCCGTCTCTACTGAGCCTCAGAGACGCTTTGAGCCAAGTGTTACAAAAATCAGAGAATGTCATAAATTAGAGTGAAATTGCTTCAAATAAGCGAATTATCGCGAAACAACACATGCTCGAATCCGAAAAAAACTGTGCCCTGCCGACTCTATTTAGCGTTAGAGATGGTTTGAAACAAGTGTTACAAAAATCAGAGAATGTCAAAAATTAGAGTGAAATTGCTTCAAACAAGCGAATTATCGCGAAACAACACCTGCTCGAATCCGACAAGAACTGTGCCCTGCCGACTCTAATTAGTGTTAGAGATGGTTTGAAACAAGTGTTACAAAAATCAGAGAATGTCATAAATTAGAGTGAAATTGCTTCAAACAGGCGAATTATCGCGAAACAACACCTGCTCGAATCCAACAATAACTGTTCTCTACCGTCTCTACTGTGGTCCAGAGACGCTTTGAGACAAGCGTTACAAAAATCAGAGAATGTGAGAAATTAGAGTGAAATTGCTTCAAACAAGCGAATTATCGCGATACAACACCTGCTCTAATCCAACAATAACTGTGCCCTACCTTCTCTACTGAGGCTCAGAAACGCTTTGAGACAAGTGTTACAAAATTCAGAGAATGTCATGAAATGGCTTCAAACAAGCGAATTATCGCGAAACAACACCTGCTCGAATCCGACAAAAACTGTGCCCTGCCGACTCTAGTGTTAGAGATGGTTTGCAACAAGTGTTACAAAAATCAGAGAATGTCAAAAATTAGAGTGAAATTGCCTCAAACAAGCGAATTATCGCGAAACAACACCTGCTCGAATCCATCAATAACTGTGCCCTGCCGTCTCTACTGAGGCTCAGAGACGCTTTGAGACAAGTGTTACAAAAATCAGAGAATGTCATAAATTCGAGTGAAATTGCTTCAAACAAGCGAATTATCGCGAAACAACACCTGCTCGAATCCAACAATAACTGTGCCCTGCCGTCTCTACTGAGCCTCAGAGACGCTTTGAGACAAGTGTTACAAAAATCAGGGAATGTCAAAAATTAGAGTGAGATTGCTTCAAATAAGCGAATTATCGCGAAACAACACCTGCTCGAATCCAACAAAAACTGTGCCCTGCCGTCTCTACTGAGCCTCAGAGACGCTTTCAGACAAGTGTTCCAAAAATCAGAGAATGTGAGAAATTAGAGTGAAATTGCTTCAAACAAGCGAATTATCGCGAAACAACACCTGCTCGAATCCGACAAAAACTGTGCCCTGCCGACTCTATTTAGCGTTAGAGATGGTTTGAAACAATTGTTACCAAAATCAGAGAATGTCAAAAATTAGAGTGAAATTGCTTCAAACAAGCGAATTATCGCGAAACAACACCTGCTCGAATCCAACAAAAACTGTACCCTGCCGTCTCTACTGAGCCTCAGAGACGCTTTGAGCCAAGTGTTACAAAAATCAGAGAATGTCATAAATTAGAGTGAAATTGCTTCAAATAAGCGAATTATCGCGAAACAACACATGCTCGAATCCGAAAAAAACTGTGCCCTGCCGACTCTATTTAGCGTTAGAGATGGTTTGAAACAAGTGTTACAAAAATCAGAGAATGTCAAAAATTAGAGTGAAATTGCTTCAAACAAGCGAATTATCGCCAAACAACACCTGCTCTAATCCAACAATAACTGTGCCCTACCGTCTCTACTGAGGCTCAGAGACGCTTTGAGACAAGCGTTACAAAAATCAGAGAATGTCATGAAATGGCTTCAAACAAGCGAATTATCGCGAAACAACACCTGCTCGAATCCGACAAAAACTCTGCCCTGCCGACTCTATTTATCGTTAGAGATGGTTTGAAACAATTGTTACCAAAATCAGAGAATGTCAAAAATTAGAGTGAGATTGCTTCAAATAAGCGAATTTTCGCGAAACAACACCTGCTCGAATCCAACAATAACTGTGTTCTACCGTCTCTACTGAGGCTCAGAGACGCTTTGAGACAAGTGTTACAAAAATCAGAGAATGTGAGAAATTAGAGTGAAATTGCTTCAAACAAGCGAATTATCGCGAAACAACACCTGCTCGAATCCGACAAAAACTGTGCCCTGCCGACTCTAATTAGTGTTAGAGATGGTTTGAAACAAGTGTTACAAAAATCAGAGAATGTCATAAATTAGAGTGAAATTGCTTCAAACAGGCGAATTATCGCGAAAGAACACCTGCTCGAATCCCACAATAACTGTGCCCTGCCGTCTCTACTGAGCCTCAGGGACGCTTTGAGACAAGTGTTACACAAATCAGAGAATGTCATAAATTAGAGTTAAATGGCTTCAAACAAGCGAATTATCGCGAAACAATACCTGCTCGAATCCGACAAAAACTGTGCCCTGCCGAATCTATTTAGTGTTAGAGATGGTTTGAAACAAGTGTTACCAAAATCAGAGAATGTCAAAAATTAGAGTGAAATTGCTTCAAACAAGCGAATTATCGCGAAACAACACCTGCTCTAATCCAACAATAACTGTGCCCTACCTTCTCTACTGAGGCTCAGAAACGCTTTGAGACAAGTGTTACAAAATTCAGAGAATGTCATGAAATGGCTTCAAACAAGCGAATTATCGCGAAACAACACCTGCTCGAATCCGACAAAAACTGTGCCCTGCCGACTCTAGTGTTAGAGATGGTTTGCAACAAGTGTTACAAAAATCAGAGAATGTCAAAAATTAGAGTGAAATTGCTTCAAACAAGCGAATTATCGCGAAACAACACCTGCTCGAATCCATCAATAACTGTGCCCTGCCGTCTCTACTGAGGCTCAGAGACGCTTTGAGACAAGTGTTACAAAAATCAGAGAATGTCATAAATTAGAGTGAAATTGCTTCAAACAAGCGAATTATCGCGAAACAACACCTGCTCGAATCCAACAATAACTGTGCCCTGCCGTCTCTACTGAGCCTCAGAGACGCTTTGAGACAAGTGTTACACAAATCAGAGAATGTCATAAATTAGAGTGAAATGGCTTCAAACAAGCGAATTATCGCGAAACAACACCTGCTCGAATCCGACAAAAACTGTGCCCTGCCGAATCTATTTAGTGTTAGAGATGGTTTGAAACAAGTGTTACCAAAATCAGAGAACGTCAAAAATTAGAGTGAAATTGCTTCAAACAAGCGAATTATCGCGAAACAACACCTGCTCTAATCCAACAATAACTGTGCCCTACCGTCTCTACTGAGGCTCAGAGACGCTTTGAGACAAGTGTTACAAAATTCAGAGAATGTCATGAAATGGCTTCAAACAAGCGAATTATCGCGAAACAACACCTGCTCGAATCCAACAGAAACTGTGCCCTGCCGTCTCTACTGAGCCTCAGAGACGCTTTGAGACAAGTGTTACAAAAATCAGAGAATGTGAGAAATTAGAGTGAAATTGCTTCAAACAAGCGAATTATCGCGAAACAACACCTGCTCGAATCCAACAAAATCTGTGCCCTGCCGTCTCTACTGAGCCTCAGAGACGCTCTGAGACAAGTGTTACAAAAATCAGAGAATGTCAATAATTAGAGTGAAATTGCTTTAAACAAGCGAATTATCGCGAAACAACACCTGCTCGAATCCGACAAAAACTGTGCCCTGCCGACTCTATTTAGCGTTAGAGATGGTTTGAAACAATTGTTACCAAAATCAGAGAATGTCAAAAATTAGAGTGAGATTGCTTCAAACAAGCGAATTATTGCGAAACAACACCTGCTTGAATCCAACAATAACTGTGCCCTACCGTCTCTTCTGAGGCTCAGAGACGCTTTGAGACAAGTGTTAGAGAAATCAGAGAATGTCATAAATTAGAGTGAAATGGCTTCAAACAAGCGAATTATCTCGAAAGAGCACCTGCTCGAATCCAACAGAAACTGTGCCCTGCCGTCTCTACTGAGCCTCAGAGATGCTTTGAGACAAGTGTTACAAAAATCAGAGAATGTGAGAAATTAGAGTGAAATTGCTTCAAACAAGCGAATTATCGCGAAACAACAACTTCTCGAATCCAACAAAAACTGTGCCCTGCCGTCTCTACTGAGGCCCAGAGACGCCTTGAGACAAGTGTTACAAAAATCAGAGAATGTGAGAAATTAGAGTGAAATGGCTTCAAACAAGCGAATTATCGCGAAACAACACCTGCTCGAATCCGACAAAAACTGTGCCCTGCCGACTGTATTTAGTGTTAGAGAGGGTTTGAAACAAGTGTTACAAAAATCAGAGAATGTCAAAAATTAGAGTGAAATTGCTTCAAACAAGCGAATTATCGCGAAACAACACCTGCTCGAATCCATAAATAACTGTGCCCTGCCGTCTCTACTGAGGCTCAGATACGCTTTGAGACAAGTGTTACAAAAATCAGAGAATGTCATAAATTAGAGTGAAATTGCTTCAAACAAGCGAATTATCGCGAAACAACACCTGCTCGAATCCAACAAAAACTGTACCCTGCCGTCTCTACTGAGCCTCAGAGACGCTTTGAGCCAAGTGGTACAAAAATCAGAGAATGTCATAATTTAGAGTGAAATTGCTTCAAATAAGCAAATTATCGCGAAACAACACATGCTCGAATCCGAAAAAAACTGTGCCCTGCCGACTCTATTTAGCGTTAGAGATGGTTTGAAACAATTGTTACCAAAATCAGAGAATGTCAAAAATTAGAGTGAGATTGCTTCAAATAAGCGAATAATCGCGAAACAACACCTGCTCGAATCCAACAAAAACTGTGCCCTGCCGTCTCTACTAAGCCTCAGAGACGCTTTCAGACAAGTGAGTGAAATTGCTTCAAACAAGCGAATTATCGCGAAACAACACCTGCTCGAATCCAACAAAAACTGTGCCCTGCCGTCTCTACTGAGCCTCAGAGACGCTTTGAGAACAGTGTTACAAAAATCAGAGAATGTCATAAATTAGAGTGAAATGGCTTCAAACAAGCGAATTATCTCGAAACAACACCTGCTCGAATCCGACAAAAACTCTGCCCTGCCGACTCTATTTATCGTTAGAGATGGTTTGAAACAAGTCTTACAAAAATCAGAGAATGTCAAAAATTAGAGTGAAATTGCCTCAAATAAGCGAATTATCGCGAAACAACACCTGCTCGAATCCAACATAAACTGTGCCCTGCCGTATCTACTGATGCTCAGAGACGCTTTGAGACAAGTGTTACAAAAATCAGAGAATGTCATAAATTAGAGTGAAATTGCTTCAAACAAGCGAATTATCGCGAAACAACACCTGCTCGAATCCAACAATAACTGTGCCCTGCCGTCTCTACTGATGCTCAGAGACGCTTTGAGACAAGTGTTACAAAAATCAGAGAATGTCATAAATTAGAGTGAAATTGCTTCAAACAAGCGAATTATCGCGAAACAACACCTGCTCGAATCCAACAATAACTGTGCCCTGCCGTCTCTACTGAGCCTCAGAGACGCTTTGAGACAAGTGTTACAAAAATCAGAGAATGTCATATATTAGAGTGAAATTGCTTCAAACAGGCGAATTATCGCGAAACCACACCTGCTCGAATCCAACAAAAACTGTGCCCTGCCGTCTCTACTGAGCCTCAGAGACGCTTTGAGAACAGTGTTACAAAAATCAGAGAATGTCATAAATTAGAGTGAAATGGCTTCAAACAAGCGAATTATCTCGAAACAACACCTGCTCGAATCCGACAAAAACTGTGCCCTGCCGACTCTATTTAGCGTTAGAGATGGTTTGAAACAATTGTTACCAAAATCAGAGAATGTCAAAAATTAGAGTGAGATTGGTTCAAATAAGCGAATTATCGCGAAACAACACCTGCTCGAATCCAACAATAACTGTGCTCTACCGTCTCTACTGAGGCTCAGAGACGCTTTGAGACAAGTGTTACAAAAGTCAGAGAATGTGAGAAATTAGAGTGAAATTGCTTCAAACAAGCGAATTATCGCGAAACAACACCTGCTCGAATCCAACAAAAACTGTACCCTGCCGTCTCTACTGAGCCTCAGAGACGCTTTGAGACAAGTGTTACACAAATCAGAGAATGTCATAAATTAGAGTGAAATGGCTTCAAACAAGCGAATTATCGCGAAACAACACCTGCTCGAATCCGACAAAAACTGTGCCCTGCCGAATCTATTTAGTGTTAGAGATGGTTTGAAACAAGTGTTACCAAAATCAGAGAATGTCAAAAATTAGAGTGAAATTGCTTCAAACAAGCGAATTATCGCGAAACAACACCTGCTCTAATCCAACAATAACTGTCCCCTACCGTCTCTACTGAGGCTCAGAGACGCTTTGAGACAAGTGTTACAAAATTCAGAGAATGTCATGAAATGGCTTCAAACAAGCGAATTATCGCGAAACAACACCTGCTCGAATCCAACAGAAACTGTGCCCTGCCGTCTCTACTGAGCCTCAGAGACGCTTTGAGACAAGTGTTACAAAAATCAGAGAATGTGAGAAATTAGAGTGAAATTGCTTCAAACAAGCGAATTATCGCGAAACAACACCTGCTCGAATCCAACAAAAACTGTGCCCTGGCGTCTCTACTGAGCCTCAGAGACACTCTAAGACAAGTAATACAAAAATCAGAGAATGTCAATAATTAGAGTGAAATTGCTTCAAACAAGCGAATTATCGCGAAACAACACCTGCTCGAATCCAACAATAACTGTGCTCTACCGTCTCTACTGTGGCTCAGAGACGCTTTGAGACAAGTGTTACAAAAATCAGAGAATGTGAGAAATTAGAGTGAAATTGCTTCAAACAAGCGAATTATCGCGAAACAACACCTGCTCGAATCCAACAAAAACTGTACCCTGCCGTCTCTACTGAGCCTCAGAGACGCTTTGAGCCAAGTGTTACAAAAATCAGAGAATGTCATAAATTAGAGTGAAATTGCTTCAAACAAGCGAATTATCGCGAAACAACACATGCTCGAATCCGAAAAAAACTGTGCCCTGCCGACTCTATTTAGCGTTAGAGATGGTTTGAAACAAGTGTTACAAAAATCAGACAATGTCAAAAATTAGAGTGAAATTGTTTCAAACAAGCGAATTATCGCGAAACAACGCCTGCTCGAATCCAACAATAACTGTGCCCTGCCGTCTCTACTGAGCCTCAGAGACGCTTTGAGACAAGTGTTACACAAATCAGAGAATGTCATAAATTAGAGTGAAATGGCTTCAAACAAGCGAATTATCGCGAAACAACACCTGCTCGAATCCGACAAAAACTGTCCGCTGCCGAATCTATTTAGTGTTAGAGATGGTTTGAAACAAGTGTTACCAAAATCAGAGAATGTCAAAAATTAGAGTGAAATTGCTTCAAACAAGCGAATTATCGCGAAACAACACCTGCTCTAATCCAACAATAACTGTGCCCTACCGTCTCTACTGAGGCTCAGAGACGCTTTGAGACAAGTGTTACAAAATTCAGAGAATGTCATGAAATGGCTTCAAACAAGCGAATAATCGCGAAACAACACCTGCTCGAATCCAACAGAAACTGTGCCCTGCCGTCTCTACTGAGCCTCAGAGACGCTTTGAGACAAGTGTTACAAAAATCAGAGAATGTGAGAAATTAGAGTGAAATTGCTTTAAACAAGCGAATTATCGCGAAACAACACCTGCTCGAATCCAACAAAAACTGTGCCCTGGCGTCTCTACTGAGCCTCAGAGACACTCTGAGACAAGTAATACAAAAATCAGAGAATGTCAATAATTAGAGTGAAATTGCTTCAAACAAGCGAATAATCGCGAAACAACACCTGCTCGAATCCGACAAAAACTGTGCCCTGCCGACTCTATTTAGCGTTAGAGATGGTTTGAAACAATTGTTACCAAAATCAGAGAATGTCAAAAATTAGAGTGAGATTGCTTCAAACAAGCGAATTATTGCGAAACAACACCTGCTTGAATCCAACAATAACTGTGCCCTACCGTCTCTTCTGAGGCTCAGAGACGCTTTGAGACAAGTGTTAGAGAAATCAGAGAATGTCATAAATTAGAGTGAAATGGCTTCAAACAAGCGAATTATCTCGAAAGAGCACCTGCTCGAATCCAACAGAAACTGTGCCCTGCCGTCTCTACTGAGCCTCAGAGATGCTTTGAGACAAGTGTTACAAAAATCAGAGAATGTGAGAAATTAGAGTGAAATTGCTTCAAACAAGCGAATTATCGCGAAACAACAACTTCTCGAATCCAACAAAAACTGTGCCCTGCCGTCTCTACTGAGGCCCAGAGACGCCTTGAGACAAGTGTTACAAAAATCAGAGAATGTGAGAAATTAGAGTGAAATGGCTTCAAACAAGCGAATTATCGCGAAACAACACCTGCTCGAATCCGACAAAAACTGTGCCCTGCCGACTGTATTTAGTGTTAGAGAGGGTTTGAAACAAGTGTTACAAAAATCAGAGAATGTCAAAAATTAGAGTGAAATTGCTTCAAACAAGCGAATTATCGCGAAACAACACCTGCTCGAATCCATAAATAACTGTGCCCTGCCGTCTCTACTGAGGCTCAGATACGCTTTGAGACAAGTGTTACAAAAATCAGAGAATGTCATAAATTAGAGTGAAATTGCTTCAAACAAGCGAATTATCGCGAAACAACACCTGCTCGAATCCAACAAAAACTGTACCCTGCCGTCTCTACTGAGCCTCAGAGACGCTTTGAGCCAAGTGGTACAAAAATCAGAGAATGTCATAATTTAGAGTGAAATTGCTTCAAATAAGCAAATTATCGCGAAACAACACATGCTCGAATCCGAAAAAAACTGTGCCCTGCCGACTCTATTTAGCGTTAGAGATGGTTTGAAACAATTGTTACCAAAATCAGAGAATGTCAAAAATTAGAGTGAGATTGCTTCAAATAAGCGAATAATCGCGAAACAACACCTGCTCGAATCCAACAAAAACTGTGCCCTGCCGTCTCTACTAAGCCTCAGAGACGCTTTCAGACAAGTGAGTGAAATTGCTTCAAACAAGCGAATTATCGCGAAACAACACCTGCTCGAATCCAACAAAAACTGTGCCCTGCCGTCTCTACTGAGCCTCAGAGACGCTTTGAGAACAGTGTTACAAAAATCAGAGAATGTCATAAATTAGAGTGAAATGGCTTCAAACAAGCGAATTATCTCGAAACAACACCTGCTCGAATCCGACAAAAACTCTGCCCTGCCGACTCTATTTATCGTTAGAGATGGTTTGAAACAAGTCTTACAAAAATCAGAGAATGTCAAAAATTAGAGTGAAATTGCCTCAAATAAGCGAATTATCGCGAAACAACACCTGCTCGAATCCAACATAAACTGTGCCCTGCCGTATCTACTGATGCTCAGAGACGCTTTGAGACAAGTGTTACAAAAATCAGAGAATGTCATAAATTAGAGTGAAATTGCTACAAACAAGCGAATTATCGCGAAACAACACCTGCTCGAATCCAACAATAACTGTGCCCTGCCGTCTCTACTGATGCTCAGAGACGCTTTGAGACAAGTGTTACAAAAATCAGAGAATGTCATAAATTAGAGTGAAATTGCTTCAAACAAGCGAATTATCGCGAAACAACACCTGCTCGAATCCAACAATAACTGTGCCCTGCCGTCTCTACTGAGCCTCAGAGACGCTTTGAGACAAGTGTTACAAAAATCAGAGAATGTCATATATTAGAGTGAAATTGCTTCAAACAGGCGAATTATCGCGAAACCACACCTGCTCGAATCCAACAAAAACTGTGCCCTGCCGTCTCTACTGAGCCTCAGAGACGCTTTGAGAACAGTGTTACAAAAATCAGAGAATGTCATAAATTAGAGTGAAATGGCTTCAAACAAGCGAATTATCTCGAAACAACACCTGCTCGAATCCGACAAAAACTGTGCCCTGCCGACTCTATTTAGCGTTAGAGATGGTTTGAAACAATTGTTACCAAAATCAGAGAATGTCAAAAATTAGAGTGAGATTGGTTCAAATAAGCGAATTATCGCGAAACAACACCTGCTCGAATCCAACAATAACTGTGCTCTACCGTCTCTACTGAGGCTCAGAGACGCTTTGAGACAAGTGTTACAAAAGTCAGAGAATGTGAGAAATTAGAGTGAAATTGCTTCAAACAAGCGAATTATCGCGAAACAACACCTGCTCGAATCCAACAAAAACTGTACCCTGCCGTCTCTACTGAGCCTCAGAGACGCTTTGAGACAAGTGTTACACAAATCAGAGAATGTAATAAATTAGAGTGAAATGGCTTCAAACAAGCGAATTATCGCGAAACAACACCTGCTCGAATCCGACAAAAACTGTGCCCTGCCGAATCTATTTAGTGTTAGAGATGGTTTGAAACAAGTGTTACCAAAATCAGAGAATGTCAAAAATTAGAGTGAAATTGCTTCAAACAAGCGAATTATCGCGAAACAACACCTGCTCTAATCCAACAATAACTGTCCCCTACCGTCTCTACTGAGGCTCAGAGACGCTTTGAGACAAGTGTTACAAAATTCAGAGAATGTCATGAAATGGCTTCAAACAAGCGAATTATCGCGAAACAACACCTGCTCGAATCCAACAGAAACTGTGCCCTGCCGTCTCTACTGAGCCTCAGAGACGCTTTGAGACAAGTGTTACAAAAATCAGAGAATGTGAGAAATTAGAGTGAAATTGCTTCAAACAAGCGAATTATCGCGAAACAACACCTGCTCGAATCCAACAAAAACTGTGCCCTGGCGTCTCTACTGAGCCTCAGAGACACTCTAAGACAAGTAATACAAAAATCAGAGAATGTCAATAATTAGAGTGAAATTGCTTCAAACAAGCGAATTATCGCGAAACAACACCTGCTCGAATCCAACAATAACTGTGCTCTACCGTCTCTACTGTGGCTCAGAGACGCTTTGAGACAAGTGTTACAAAAATCAGAGAATGTGAGAAATTAGAGTGAAATTGCTTCAAACAAGCGAATTATCGCGAAACAACACCTGCTCGAATCCAACAAAAACTGTACCCTGCCGTCTCTACTGAGCCTCAGAGACGCTTTGAGCCAAGTGTTACAAAAATCAGAGAATGTCATAAATTAGAGTGAAATTGCTTCAAACAAGCGAATTATCGCGAAACAACACATGCTCGAATCCGAAAAAAACTGTGCCCTGCCGACTCTATTTAGCGTTAGAGATGGTTTGAAACAAGTGTTACAAAAATCAGACAATGTCAAAAATTAGAGTGAAATTGTTTCAAACAAGCGAATTATCGCGAAACAACGCCTGCTCGAATCCAACAATAACTGTGCCCTGCCGTCTCTACTGAGCCTCAGAGACGCTTTGAGACAAGTGTTACACAAATCAGAGAATGTCATAAATTAGAGTGAAATGGCTTCAAACAAGCGAATTATCGCGAAACAACACCTGCTCGAATCCGACAAAAACTGTCCGCTGCCGAATCTATTTAGTGTTAGAGATGGTTTGAAACAAGTGTGACCAAAATCAGAGAATGTCAAAAATTAGAGTGAAATTGCTTCAAACAAGCGAATTATCGCGAAACAACACCTGCTCTAATCCAACAATAACTGTGCCCTACCGTCTCTACTGAGGCTCAGAGACGCTTTGAGACAAGTGTTACAAAATTCAGAGAATGTCATGAAATGGCTTCAAACAAGCGAATAATCGCGAAACAACACCTGCTCGAATCCAACAGAAACTGTGCCCTGCCGTCTCTACTGAGCCTCAGAGACGCTTTGAGACAAGTGTTACAAAAATCAGAGAATGTGAGAAATTAGAGTGAAATTGCTTTAAACAAGCGAATTATCGCGAAACAACACCTGCTCGAATCCAACAAAAACTGTGCCCTGGCGTCTCTACTGAGCCTCAGAGACACTCTGAGACAAGTAATACAAAAATCAGAGAATGTCAATAATTAGAGTGAAATTGCTTCAAACAAGCGAATAATCGCGAAACAACACCTGCTCGAATCCGACAAAAACTGTGCCCTGCCGACTCTATTTAGCGTTAGAGATGGTTTGAAACAATTGTTACCAAAATCAGAGAATGTCAAAAATTAGAGTGAGATTGCTTCAAACAAGCGAATTATTGCGAAACAACACCTGCTTGAATCCAACAATAACTGTGCCCTACCGTCTCTTCTGAGGCTCAGAGACGCTTTGAGACAAGTGTTACAAAAATCAGAGAATGTCATAAATTAGAGTGAAATGGCTTCAAACAAGCGAATTATCTCGAAACAACATCTGCTCGAATCCGACAAAAACTGTGCCCTGCCGACTCTATTTAGCGTTAGAGATGGTTTGAAACAATTGTTACCAAAATCAGAGAATGTCAAAAATTAGAGTGAGATTGCTTCAAATAAGGGAATTATCGCGAAACAACACCTGCTCGAATCCAACAATAACTGTGCTCTACCGTCTCTTCTGTTGTCCAGAGACGCTTTGAGACAAGTGTTACAAAAATCAGAGAATGTGAGAAATTAGAGTGAAATTGCTTCAAACAAGCGAATTATCGCGAAACAACACCTGCTCGAATCCAACAAAAACTGTACCCTGCCGTCTCTACTGAGGCCCAGAGACGCCTTGAGACAAGTGTTACAAAAATCAGAGAATGTGAGAAATTAGAGTGAAATGGCTTCAAACAAGCGAATTATCGCGAAACAACACCTGCTCGAATCCGACAAAAACTGTGCCCTGCCGACTGTATTTAGTGTTAGAGAGGGTTTGAAACAAGTGTTACAAAAATCAGAGAATGTCAAAAATTAGAGTGAAATTGCTTCAAACAAGCGAATTATCGCGAAACAACACCTGCTCGAATCCATAAATAACTGTGCCCTGCCGTCTCTACTGAGGCTCAGATACGCTTTGAGACAAGTGTTACAAAAATCAGAGAATGTCATAAATTAGAGTGAAATTGCTTCAAACAAGCGAATTATCGCGAAACAACACCTGCTCGAATCCAACAAAAACTGTACCCTGCCGTCTCTACTGAGCCTCAGAGACGCTTTGAGCCAAGTGGTACAAAAATCAGAGAATGTCATAATTTAGAGTGAAATTGCTTCAAATAAGCAAATTATCGCGAAACAACACATGCTCGAATCCGAAAAAAACTGTGCCCTGCCGACTCTATTTAGCGTTAGAGATGGTTTGAAACAATTGTTACCAAAATCAGAGAATGTCAAAAATTAGAGTGAGATTGCTTCAAATAAGCGAATAATCGCGAAACAACACCTGCTCGAATCCAACAAAAACTGTGCCCTGCCGTCTCTACTAAGCCTCAGAGACGCTTTCAGACAAGTGAGTGAAATTGCTTCAAACAAGCGAATTATCGCGAAACAACACCTGCTCGAATCCAACAAAAACTGTGCCCTGCCGTCTCTACTGAGCCTCAGAGACGCTTTGAGAACAGTGTTACAAAAATCAGAGAATGTCATAAATTAGAGTGAAATGGCTTCAAACAAGCGAATTATCTCGAAACAACACCTGCTCGAATCCGACAAAAACTCTGCCCTGCCGACTCTATTTATCGTTAGAGATGGTTTGAAACAAGTCTTACAAAAATCAGAGAATGTCAAAAATTAGAGTGAAATTGCCTCAAATAAGCGAATTATCGCGAAACAACACCTGCTCGAATCCAACATAAACTGTGCCCTGCCGTATCTACTGATGCTCAGAGACGCTTTGAGACAAGTGTTACAAAAATCAGAGAATGTCATAAATTAGAGTGAAATTGCTTCAAACAAGCGAATTATCGCGAAACAACACCTGCTCGAATCCAACAATAACTGTGCCCTGCCGTCTCTACTGATGCTCAGAGACGCTTTGAGACAAGTGTTACAAAAATCAGAGAATGTCATAAATTAGAGTGAAATTGCTTCAAACAAGCGAATTATCGCGAAACAACACCTGCTCGAATCCAACAATAACTGTGCCCTGCCGTCTCTACTGAGCCTCAGAGACGCTTTGAGACAAGTGTTACAAAAATCAGAGAATGTCATATATTAGAGTGAAATTGCTTCAAACAGGCGAATTATCGCGAAACCACACCTGCTCGAATCCAACAAAAACTGTGCCCTGCCGTCTCTACTGAGCCTCAGAGACGCTTTGAGAACAGTGTTACAAAAATCAGAGAATGTCATAAATTAGAGTGAAATGGCTTCAAACAAGCGAATTATCTCGAAACAACACCTGCTCGAATCCGACAAAAACTGTGCCCTGCCGACTCTATTTAGCGTTAGAGATGGTTTGAAACAATTGTTACCAAAATCAGAGAATGTCAAAAATTAGAGTGAGATTGCTTCAAATAAGCGAATTATCGCGAAACAACACCTGCTCGAATCCAACAATAACTGTGCTCTACCGTCTCTACTGAGGCTCAGAGACGCTTTGAGACAAGTGTTACAAAAGTCAGAGAATGTGAGAAATTAGAGTGAAATTGCTTCAAACAAGCGAATTATCGCGAAACAACACCTGCTCGAATCCAACAAAAACTGTACCCCGCCGTCTCTACTGAGCCTCAGAGACGCTTTGAGACAAGTGTTACACAAATCAGAGAATGTCATAAATTAGAGTGAAATGGCTTCAAACAAGCGAATTATCGCGAAACAACACCTGCTCGAATCCGACAAAAACTGTGCCCTGCCGAATCTATTTAGTGTTAGAGATGGTTTGAAACAAGTGTTACCAAAATCAGAGAATGTCAAAAATTAGAGTGAAATTGCTTCAAACAAGCGAATTATCGCGAAACAACACCTGCTCTAATCCAACAATAACTGTCCCCTACCGTCTCTACTGAGGCTCAGAGACGCTTTGAGACAAGTGTTACAAAATTCAGAGAATGTCATGAAATGGCTTCAAACAAGCGAATTATCGCGAAACAACACCTGCTCGAATCCAACAGAAACTGTGCCCTGCCGTCTCTACTGAGCCTCAGAGACGCTTTGAGACAAGTGTTACAAAAATCAGAGAATGTGAGAAATTAGAGTGAAATTGCTTCAAACAAGCGAATTATCGCGAAACAACACCTGCTCGAATCCAACAAAAACTGTGCCCTGGCGTCTCTACTGAGCCTCAGAGACACTCTAAGACAAGTAATACAAAAATCAGAGAATGTCAATAATTAGAGTGAAATTGCTTCAAACAAGCGAATAATCGCGAAACAACACCTGCTCGAATCCGATAAAAACTGTGCCCTGCCGACTCTATTTAGCGTTAGAGATGGTTTGAAACAATTGTTACCAAAATCAGAGAATGTCAAAAATTAGAGTGAGATTGCTTCAAACAAGCGAATTATTGCGAAACAACACCTACTTGAATCCAACAATAACTGTGCCCTACCGTCTCTTCTGAGGCTCAGAGACGCTTTGAGACAAGTGTTACAAAAATCAGAGAATGTCATAAATTAGAGTGAAATTGCTTCAAACAAGCGAATTATCTCGAAACAACACCTGCTCGAATCCGACAAAAACTGTGCCCTGCCGACTCTATTTAGCGTTAGAGATGGTTTGAAACAATTGTTACCAAAATCAGAGAATGTCAAAAATTAGAGTGAGATTGCTTCAAATAAGGGAATTATCGCGAAACAACACCTGCTCGAATCCAACAATAACTGTGCTCTACCGTCTCTACTGTGGTCCAGAGACGCTTTGAGACAAGTGTTACAAAAATCAGAGAATGTGAGAAATTAGAGTGAAATTGCTTCAAACAAGCGAATTATCGCGAAACAACACCTGCTCGAAACCCTGCCGTCTCTACTGAGGCCCAGAGACGCTTTGAGACAAGTGTTACAAAAATCAGAGAATGTGAGAAATTAGAGTGAAATGGCTTCAAACAAGCGAATTATCGCGAAACAACATCTGCTCGAATCCGACAAAAACTGTGCCCTGCCGACTGTATTTAGTGTTAGAGAGGGTTTGAAACAAGTGTTACAAAAATCAGAGAATGTCAAAAATTAGAGTGAAATTGCTTCAAACAAGCGAATTATCGCGAAACAACACCTGCTCGAATCCAACAGAAACTGTGCCCTGCCGTCTCTACTGAGCCTCAGAGACGCTTTGAGACAAGTGTTACAAAAATCAGAGAATGTGAGAAATTAGAGTGAAATTGCTTCAAACAAGCGAATTATCGCGAAACAACACCTGCTCGAATCCAACAAAAACTGTGCCCTGGCGTCTCTACTGAGCCTCAGAGACACTCTAAGACAAGTAATACAAAAATCAGAGAATGTCAATAATTAGAGTGAAATTGCTTCAAACAAGCGAATAATCGCGAAACAACACCTGCTCGAATCCGATAAAAACTGTGCCCTGCCGACTCTATTTAGCGTTAGAGATGGTTTGAAACAATTGTTACCAAAATCAGAGAATGTCAAAAATTAGAGTGAGATTGCTTCAAACAAGCGAATTATTGCGAAACAACACCTGCTTGAATCCAACAATAACTGTGCCCTACCGTCTCTTCTGAGGCTCAGAGACGCTTTGAGACAAGTGTTACAAAAATCAGAGAATGTCATAAATTAGAGTGAAATTGCTTCAAACAAGCGAATTATCGCGAAACAACACCTGCTCGAATCCAACAATAACTGTGCCCTGCCGTCTCTACTGAGCCTCAGAGACGCTTTGAGACAAGTGTTACAAAAATCAGAGAATGTCATATATTAGAGTGAAATTGCTTCAAACAGGCGAATTATCGCGAAACAACACCTGCTCGAATCCAACAAAAACTGTGCCCTGCCGTCTCTACTGAGCCTCAGAGACGCTTTGAGAACAGTGTTACAAAAATCAGAGAATGTCATAAGTTAGAGTGAAATGGCTTCAAACAAGCGAATTATCTCGAAACAACACCTGCTCGAATCCGACAAAAACTGTGCCCTGCCGACTCTATTTAGCGTTAGAGATGGTTTGAAACAATTGTTACCAAAATCAGAGAATGTCAAAAATTAGAGTGAGATTGCTTCAAATAAGCGAATTATCGCGAAACAACACCTGCTCGAATCCAACAATAACTGTGCTCTACCGTCTCTACTGAGGCTCAGAGACGCTTTGAGACAAGTGTTACAAAAATCAGAGAATGTGAGAAATTAGAGTGAAATTGCTTCAAACAAGCGAATTATCGCGAAACAACACCTGCTCGAATCCAACAAAAACTGTACCCTGCCGTCTCTACTGAGCCTCAGAGACGCTTTGAGACAAGTGTTACACAAATCAGAGAATGTCATAAATTAGAGTGAAATGGCTTCAAACAAGCGAATTATCGCGAAACAACACCTGCTCGAATCCGACAAAAACTGTGCCCTGCCGAATCTATTTAGTGTTAGAGATGGTTTGAAACAAGTGTTACCAAAATCAGAGAATGTCAAAAATTAGAGTGAAATTGCTTCAAACAAGCGAATTATCGCGAAGCAACACCTGCTCTAATCCAACAATAACTGTGCCCTACCGTCTCTACTGAGGCTCAGAGACGCTTTGAGACAAGTGTTACAAAATTCAGAGAATGTCATGAAATGGCTTCAAACAAGCGAATTATCGCGAAACAACACCTGCTCGAATCCAACAGAAACTGTGCCCTGCCGTCTCTACTGAGCCTCAGAGACGCTTTGAGACAAGTGTTACAAAAATCAGAGAATGTGAGAAATTAGAGTGAAATTGCTTCAAACAAGCGAATTATCGCGAAACAACACCTGCTCGAATCCAACAAAAACTGTGCCCTGGCGTCTCTACTGAGCCTCAGAGACACTCTAAGACAAGTAATACAAAAATCAGAGAATGTCAATAATTAGAGTGAAATTGCTTCAAACAAGCGAATAATCGCGAAACAACACCTGCTCGAATCCGATAAAAACTGTGCCCTGCCGACTCTATTTAGCGTTAGAGATGGTTTGAAACAATTGTTACCAAAATCAGAGAATGTCAAAAATTAGAGTGAGATTGCTTCAAACAAGCGAATTATTGCGAAACAACACCTGCTTGAATCCAACAATAACTGTGCCCTACCGTCTCTTCTGAGGCTCAGAGACGCTTTGAGACAAGTGTTACAAAAATCAGAGAATGTCATAAATTAGAGTGAAATTGCTTCAAACAAGCGAATTATCTCGAAACAACACCTGCTCGAATCCGACAAAAACTGTGCCCTGCCGACTCTATTTAGCGTTAGAGATGGTTTGAAACAATTGTTACCAAAATCAGAGAATGTCAAAAATTAGAGTGAGATTGCTTCAAATAAGGGAATTATCGCGAAACAACACCTGCTCGAATCCAACAATAACTGTGCTCTACCGTCTCTACTGTGGTCCAGAGACGCTTTGAGACAAGTGTTACAAAAATCAGAGAATGTGAGAAATTAGAGTGAAATTGCTTCAAACAAGCGAATTATCGCGAAACAACACCTGCTCGAAACCCTGCCGTCTCTACTGAGGCCCAGAGACGCTTTGAGACAAGTGTTACAAAAATCAGAGAATGTGAGAAATTAGAGTGAAATGGCTTCAAACAAGCGAATTATCGCGAAACAACACCTGCTCGAATCCGACAAAAACTGTGCCCTGCCGACTGTATTTAGTGTTAGAGAGGGTTTGAAACAAGTGTTACAAAAATCAGAGAATGTCAAAAATTAGAGTGAAATTGCTTCAAACAAGCGAATTATCGCGAAACAACACCTGCTCGAATCCATAAATAACTGTGCCCTGCCATCTCTACTGAGGCTCAGAGACGCTTTGAGACAAGTGTTACAAAAATCAGAGAATGTGAGAAATTAGAGTGAAATTGCTTCAAACAAGCGAATTATCGCGAAACAACACCTGCTCGAGTCCGAAAAAAGCTGTGCCCTGCCGACTCACTTTTAGCGTTAGAGATGGTTTGAAACAAGTCTTACAAAAATCAGAGAATGTCAAAAATTAGAGTGAAATTGCCTCAAATAAGCGAATTATCGCGAAACAACACCTGCTCCAATCCAACATAAACTGTGCCCTGCCGTATCTACTGATGCTCAGAGACGCTTTGAGACGAGTGTTACAAAAATCAGAGAATGTCAAAAATTAGAGTGAAATTGCTTCAAACAAGCGAATTATCGCGAAACAATACCTGCTCGAATCCAACAATAACTGTGCCCTGCCGTCTCTACTGAGCCTCAGAGACGCTTTGAGACAAGTGTTACAAAAATCAGAGAATGTCATATATTAGGGTGAAATTGCTTCAAACAGGCGAATTATCGCGAAACAACACCTGCTCGAATCCAACAAAAACTGTGCCCTGCCGTCTCTACTGAGCCTCAGAGACGCTTTGAGAACAGTGTTACAAAAATCAGAGAATGTCATAAATTAGAGTGAAATGGCTTCAAACAAGCGAATTATCTCGAAACAACACCTGCTCGAATCCGACAAAAACTGTGCCCTGCCGACTCTATTTAGCGTTAGAGATGGTTTGAAACAATTGTTACCAAAATCAGAGAATGTCAAAAATTAGAGTGAGATTGCTTCAAATAAGCGAATTATCGCGAAACAACACCTGCTCGAATCCAACAATAACTGTGCTCTACCGTCTCTACTGAGGCTCAGAGACGCTTTGAGACAAGTGTTACAAAAATCAGAGAATGTGAGAAATTAGAGTGAAATTGCTTCAAACAAGCGAATTATCGCGAAACAACACCTGCTCGAATCCAACAAAAACTGTACCCTGCCGTCTCTACTGAGCCTCAGAGACGCTTTGAGCCAAGTGTTACAAAAATCAGAGAATGTCATAAATTAGAGTGAAATTGCTTCAAACAAGCGAATTATCGCGAAACAACACATGCTCGAATCCGAAAAAAACTGTGCCCTGCCGACTCTATTTAGCGTTAGAGATGGTTTGAAACAAGTGTTACAAAAATCAGACAATGTCAAAAATTAGAGTGGAATTGTTTCAAACAAGCGAATTATCGCGAAACAACGCCTGCTCGAATCCAACAATAACTGTGCCCTGCCGTCTCAACTGAGCCTCAGAGACGCTTTGAGACAAGTGTTACACAAATCAGAGAATGTCATAAATTAGAGTGAAATGGCTTCAAACAAGCGAATTATCGCGAAACAACACCTGCTCGAATCCGACAAAAACTGTGCCCTGCCAAGTCTATTTAGTGTTAGAGATGGTTTGAAACAAGTGTTACCAAAATCAGAGAATGTCAAAAATTAGAGTGAGATTGCTTCAAATAAGCGAATAATCGCGAAACAACACCTGCTCGAATCCAACAAAAACTGTGCCCTGCCGTCTCTACTAAGCCTCAGAGACGCTTTCAGACAAGTGTTACAAAAATCAGAGAATGTGAGAAATTAGAGTGAAATTGCTTCAAACAAGCGAATTATCGCGAAACAACACCTGCTCGAATCCAACAAAAACTGTACCCTGCCGTCTCTACTGAGCCTCAGAGACGCTTTGAGACAAGTGTCACAAAAATCAGAGAATGTCATAAATTAGAGTGAAATTGCTTCAAATAAGCGAATTATCGCGAAACAACACATGCTCGAATCCGAAAAAAACTGTGCCCTGCCGACTCTATTTAGCGTTAGAGATGGTTTGAAACAAGTGTTACAAAAATCAGAGAATGTCAAAAATTAGAGTGAAATTGCTTCAAACAAGCGAATTATCGCGAAACAACACCTGCTCTAATCCAACAATAACTGTGCCCTACCGTCTCTACTGAGGCTCAGAGACGCTTTGAGACAAGCGTTACAAAAATCAGAGAATGTCATGAAATGGCTTCAAACAAGCGAATTATCGCGAAACAACACCTGCTCGAATCCGACAAAAACTCTGCCCTGCCGACTCTATTTATCGTTAGAGATGGTTTGAAACAATTGTTACCAAAATCAGAGAATGTCAAAAATTAGAGTGAAATTGCTTCAAATAAGCGAATTTTCGCGAAACAACACCTGCTCGAATCCAACAGAAACTGTGCCCTGCCGTCTCTACTGAGCCTCAGAGACGCTTTGAGACAAGTGTTACAAAAATCAGAGAATGTGAGAAATTGCTTCAAACAAGCGAATTATCGCGAAACAACACCTGCTCGAATCCAACAAAAACTGTACCCTGCCGTCTCTACTGAGGCCCAGAGACGCTTTGAGACAAGTGTTACAAAAATCAGAGAATGTGAGAAATTAGAGTGAAATGGCTTCAAACAAGCGAATTATCGCGAAACAACACCTGCTCGAATCCGACAAAAACTGTGCCCTGCCGACTGTATTTAGTGTTAGAGAGGGTTTGAAACAAGTGTTACAAAAATCAGAGAATGTCAAAAATTAGAGTGAAATTGCTTCAAACAAGCGAATTATCGCGAAACAACACCTGCTCGAATCCATAAATAACTGTGCCCTGCCGTCTCTACTGAGGCTCAGAGACGCTTTGAGACAAGTGTTACAAAAATCAGAGAATGTCATAAATTAGAGTGAAATTGCTTCAAACAAGCGAATTATCGCGAAACAACACCTGCTCGAATCCAACAAAAACTGTACCCTGCCGTCTCTACTGAGCCTCAGAGACGCTTTGAGCCAAGTGGTACAAAAATCAGAGAATGTCATAATTTAGAGTGAAATTGCTTCAAATAAGCAAATTATCGCGAAACAACACATGCTCGAATCCGAAAAAAACTGTGCCCTGCCGACTCTATTTAGCGTTAGAGATGGTTTGAAACAATTGTTACCAAAATCAGAGAATGTCAAAAATTAGAGTGAGATTGCTTCAAATAAGCGAATAATCGCGAAACAACACCTGCTCGAATCCAACAAAAACTGTGCCCTGCCGTCTCTACTAAGCCTCAGAGACGCTTTCAGACAAGTGTTACAAAAATCAGAGAATGTGAGAAATTAGAGTGAAATTGCTTCAAACAAGCGAATTATCGCGAAACAACACCTGCTCGAATCCAACAAAAACTGTACCCTGCCGTCTCTACTGAGCCTCAGAGACGCTTTGAGCCAAGTGGTACAAAAATCAGAGAATGTCATAAATTAGAGTGAAATTGCTTCAAATAAGCGAATTATCGCGAAACAACACATGCTCGAATCCGAAAAAAACTGTGCCCTGCCGACTCTATTTAGCGTTAGAGATGGTTTGAAACAAGTGTTACAAAAATCAGAGAATGTCAAAAATTAGAGTGAAATTGCTTCAAACAAGCGAATTATCGCGAAACAACACCTGCTCTAATCCAACAATAACTGTGCCCTACCGTCTCTACTGAGGCTCAGAGACGCTTTGAGATAAGCGTTACAAAAATCAGAGAATGTCATGAAATGGCTTCAAACAAGCGAATTATCGCGAAACAACACCTGCTCGAATCCGACAAAAACTCTGCCCTGCCGACTCTATTTATCGTTAGAGATGGTTTGAAACAATTGTTACCAAAATCAGAGAATGTCAAAAATTAGAGTGAAATTGCTTCAAATAAGCGAATTTTCGCGAAACAACACCTGCTCGAATCCAACAGAAACTGTGCCCTGCCGTCTCTACTGAGCCTCAGAGACGCTTTGAGACAAGTGTTACAAAAATCAGAGAATGTGAGAAATTAGAGTGAAATTGCTTCAAACAAGCGAATTATCGCGAAACAACACCAGCTCGAATCCAACAATAACTGTGCCCTGCCGTCTCTACTGAGCCTCAGAGACGCTTTGAGACAAGTGTTACAAAAATCAGAGAATGTCATATATTAGAGTGAAATTGCTTCAAACAGGCGAATTATCGCGAAACAACACCTGCTCGAATCCAACAAAAACTGTGCCCTGCCGTCTCTACTGAGCCTCAGAGACGCTTTGAGAACAGTGTTACAAAAATCAGAGAATGTCATAAATTAGAGTGAAATGGCTTCAAACAAGCGAATTATCTCGAAACAACACCTGCTCGAATCCGACAAAAACTCTGCCCTGCCGACTCTATCGTTAGACATGGTTTGAAACAAGTCTTACAAAAATCAGAGAATGTCAAAAATTAGAGTGAAATTGCCTCAAATAAGCGAATTATCGCGAAACAACACCTGCTCGAATCCAACATAAACTGTGCCCTGCCGTATCTACTGATGCTCAGAGACGCTTTGAGACAAGTGTTACAAAAATCAGAGAATGTCATAAATTAGAGTGAAATTGCTTCAAACAAGCGTATTATCGCGAAACAACACCTGCTCGAATCCAACAATAACTGTGCCCTGCCGTCTCTACTGAGCCTCAGAGACGCTTTGAGACAAGTGTTACAAAAATCAGAGAATGTCATATATTAGAGTGAAATTGCTTCAAACAGGCGAATTATCGCGAAACCACACCTGCTCGAATCCAACAAAAACTGTGCCCTGCCGTCTCTACTGAGCCTCAGAGACGCTTTGAGAACAGTGTTACAAAAATCAGAGAATGTCATAAATTAGAGTGAAATGGCTTCAAACAAGCGAATTATCTCGAAACAACACCTGCTCGAATCCGACAAAAACTGTGCCCTGCCGACTCTATTTAGCGTTAGAGATGGTTTGAAACAATTGTTACCAAAATCAGAGAATGTCAAAAATAAGAGTGAGATTGCTTCAAATAAGCGAATTATCGCGAAACAACACCTGCTCGAATCCAACAATAACTGTGCTCTACCGTCTCTACTGAGGCTCAGAGACGCTTTGAGACAAGTGTTACAAAAATCAGAGAATGTGAGAAATTAGAGTGAAATTGCTTCAAACAAGCGAATTATCGCGAAACAACACCTGCTCGAATCCAACAAAAACTGTACCCTGCCGTCTCTACTGAGCCTCAGAGACGCTTTGAGACAAGTGTTACACAAATCAGAGAATGTCATAAATTAGAGTGAAATGGCTTCAAACAAGCGAATTATCGCGAAACAACACCTGCTCGAATCCGACAAAAACTGTGCCCTGCCGAATCTATTTAGTGTTAGAGATGGTTTGAAACAAGTGTTACCAAAATCAGAGAATGTCAAAAATTAGAGTGAAATTGCTTCAAACAAGCGAATTATCGCGAAACAACACCTGCTCTAATCCAACAATAACTGTCCCCTACCGTCTCTACTGAGGCTCAGAGACGCTTTGAGACAAGTGTTACAAAATTCAGAGAATGTCATGAAATGGCTTCAAACAAGCGAATTATCGCGAAACAACACCTGCTCAAATCCAACAGAAACTGTGCCCTGCCGTCTCTACTGAGCCTCAGAGACGCTTTGAGACAAGTGTTACAAAAATCAGAGAATGTGAGAAATTAGAGTGAAATTGCTTCAAACAAGCGAATTATCGCGAAACAACACCTGCTCGAATCCAACAAAAACTGTGCCCTGGCGTCTCTACTGAGCCTCAGACACTCTGAGACAAGTAATACAAAAATCAGAGAATGTCAATAATTAGAGTGAAATTGCTTCAAACAAGCGAATAATCGCGAAACAACACCTGCTCGAATCCGACAAAAACTGTGCCCTGCCGACTCTATTTAGCGTTAGAGATGGTTTGAAACAATTGTTACCAAAATCAGAGAATGTCAAAAATTAGAGTGAGATTGCTTCAAACAAGGGAATTATTGCGAAACAACACCTGCTTGAATCCAACAATAACTGTGCCCTACCGTCTCTTCTGAGGCTCAGAGACGCTTTGAGACAAGTGTTACAAAAATCAGAGAATGTCATAAATTAGAGTGAAATGGCTTCAAACAAGCGAATTATCTCGAAACAACACCTGCTCGAATCCGACAAAAACTGTGCCCTGCCGACTCTATTTAGCGTTAGAGATGGTTTGAAACAATTGTTACCAAAATCAGAGAATGTCAAAAATTAGAGTGAGATTGCTTCAAATAAGGGAATTATCGCGAAACAACACCTGCTCGAATCCAACAATAACTGTGCTCTACCGTCTCTACTGTGGTCCAGAGACGCTTTGAGACAAGTGTTACAAAAATCAGAGAATGTGAGAAATTAGAGTGAAATTGCTTCAAACAAGCGAATTATCGCGAAACAACACCTGCTCGAATCCAACAAAAACTGTACCCTGCCGTCTCTACTGAGGCCCAGAGACGCTTTGAGACAAGTGTTACAAAAATCAGAGAATGTGAGAAATTAGAGTGAAATGGCTTCAAACAAGCGAATTATCGCGAAACAACACCTGCTCGAATCCGACAAAAACTGTGCCCTGCCGACTGTATTTAGTGTTAGAGAGGGTTTGAAACAAGTGTTACAAAAATCAGAGAATGTCAAAAATTAGAGTGAAATTGCTTCAAACAAGCGAATTATCGCGAAACAACACCTGCTCGAATCCATAAATAACTGTGCCCTGCCGTCTCTACTGAGGCTCAGAGACGCTTTGAGACAAGTGTTACAAAAATCAGAGAATGTCATAAATTAGAGTGAAATTGCTTCAAACAAGGGAATTATCGCGAAACAACACCTGCTCGAATCCAACAAAAACTGTACCCTGCCGTCTCTACTGAGCCTCAGAGACGCTTTGAGCCAAGTGGTACAAAAATCACAGAATGTCATAATTTAGAGTGAAATTGCTTCAAATAAGCAAATTATCGCGAAACAACACATGCTCGAATCCGAAAAAAACTGTGCCCTGCCGACTCTATTTAGCGTTAGAGATGGTTTGAAACAATTGTTACCAAAATCAGAGAATGTCAAAAATTAGAGTGAGATTGCTTCAAATAAGCGAATAATCGCGAAACAACACCTGCTCGAATCCAACAAAAACTGTGCCCTGCCGTCTCTACTAAGCCTCAGAGACGCTTTCAGACAAGTGTTACAAAAATCAGAGAATGTGAGAAATTAGAGTGAAATTGCTTCAAACAAGCGAATTATCGCGAAACAACACCTGCTCGAATCCAACAAAAACTGTACCCTGCCGTCTCTACTGAGCCTCAGAGACGCTTTGAGCCAAGTGGTACAAAAATCAGAGAATGTCATAAATTAGAGTGAAATTGCTTCAAATAAGCGAATTATCGCGAAACAACACATGCTCGAATCCGAAAAAAACTGTGCCCTGCCGACTCTATTTAGCGTTAGAGATGGTTTGAAACAAGTGTTACAAAAATCAGAGAATGTCAAAAATTAGAGTGAAATTGCTTCAAACAAGCGAATTTTCGCGAAACAACACCTGCTCGAATCCAACAGAAACTGTGCCCTGCCGTCTCTACTGAGCCTCAGAGACGCTTTGAGACAAGTGTTACAAAAATCAGAGAATGTGAGAAATTAGAGTGAAATTGCTTCAAACAAGCGAATTATCGCGAAACAACACCTGCTCGAATCCAACAATAACTGTGCCCTGCCGTCTCTACTGAGCCTCAGAGACGCTTTGAGACAAGTGTTACAAAAGTCAGAGAATGTCATATATTAGAGTGAAATTGCTTCAAACAGGCGAATTATCGCGAAACAACACCTGCTCGAATCCAACAAAAACTGTGCCCTGCCGTCTCTACTGAGCCTCAGAGACGCTTTGAGAACAGTGTTACAAAAATCAGAGAATGTCATAAATTAGAGTGAAATGGCTTCAAACAAGCGAATTATCTCGAAACAACACCTGCTCTAATCCGACAAAAACTCTGCCCTGCCGACTCTATTTATCGTTAGAGATGGTTTGAAACAAGTCTTACAAAAATCAGAGAATGTCAAAAATTAGAGTGAAATTGCCTCAAATAAGCGAATTATCGCGAAACAACACCTGCTCGAATCCAACATAAACTGTGCCCTGCCGTATCTACTGATGCTCAGAGACGCTTTGAGACAAGTGTTACAAAAAACAGAGAATGTCATAAATTAGAGTGAAATTGCTTCAAACAAGCGAATTATCGCGAAACAACACCTGCTCGAATCCAACAATAACTGTGCCCTGCCGTCTCTACTGAGCCTCAGAGACGCTTTGAGAACAGTGTTACAAAAATCAGAGAATGTCATAAATTAGAGTGAAATGGCTTCAAACAAGCGAATTATCTCGAAACAACACCTGCTCGAATCCGACAAAAACTGTGCCCTGCCGACTCTATTTAGCGTTAGAGATGGTTTGAAACAATTGTTACCAAAATCAGAGAATGTCAAAAATTAGAGTGAGATTGCTTCAAATAAGCGAATTATCGCGAAACAACACCTGCTCGAATCCAACAATAACTGTGCTCTACCGTCTCTACTGAGGCTCAGAGACGCTTTGAGACAAGTGTTACAAAAATCAGAGAATGTGAGAAATTAGAGTGAAATTGCTTCAAACAAGCGAATTATCGCGAAACAACACCTGCTCGAATCCAACAAAAACTGTACCCTGCCGTCTCTACTGAGCCTCAGAGACGCTTTGAGACAAGTGTTACACAAATCAGAGAATGTCATAAATTAGAGTGAAATGGCTTCAAACAAGCGAATTATCGCGAAACAACACCTGCTCGAATCCGACAAAAACTGTGCCCTGCCGAATCTATTTAGTGTTAGAGATGGTTTGAAACAAGTGTTACCAAAATCAGAGAATGTCAAAAATTAGAGTGAAATTGCTTCAAACAAGCGAATTATCGCGAAACAACACCTGCTCTAATCCAACAATAACTGTCCCCTACCGTCTCTACTGAGGCTCAGAGACGCTTTGAGACAAGTGTTACAAAATTCAGAGAATGTCATGAAATGGCTTCAAACAAGCGAATTATCGCGAAACAACACCTGCTCGAATCCAACAGAAACTGTGCCCTGCCGTCTCTACTGAGCCTCAGAGACGCTTTGAGACAAGTGTTACAAAAATCAGAGAATGTGAGAAATTAGAGTGAAATTGCTTCAAACAAGCGAATTATCGCGAAACAACACCTGCTCGAATCCAACAAAAACTGTGCCCTGGCGTCTCTACTGAGCCTCAGAGACACTCTGAGACAAGTAATACAAAAATCAGAGAATGTCAATAATTAGAGTGAAATTGCTTCAAACAAGCGAATAATCGCGAAACAACACCTGCTCGAATCCGACAAAAACTGTGCCCTGCCGACTCTATTTAGCGTTAGAGATGGTTTGAAACAATTGTTACCAAAATCAGAGAATGTCAAAAATTAGAGTGAGATTGCTTCAAACAAGCGAATTATTGCGAAACAACACCTGCTTGAATCCAACAATAACTGTGCCCTACCGTCTCTTCTGAGGCTCAGAGACGCTTTGAGACAAGTGTTACAAAAATCAGAGAATGTCATAAATTAGAGTGAAATGGCTTCAAACAAGCGAATTATCTCGAAACAACACCTGCTCGAATCCGACAAAAACTGTGCCCTGCCGACTCTATTTAGCGTTAGAGATGGTTTGAAACAATTGTTACCAAAATCAGAGAATGTCAAAAATTAGAGTGAGATTGCTTCAAATAAGGGAATTATCGCGAAACAACACCTGCTCGAATCCAACAATAACTGTGCTCTACCGTCTCTACTGTGGTCCAGAGACGCTTTGAGACAAGTGTTACAAAAATCAGAGAATGTGAGAAATTAGAGTGAAATTGCTTCAAACAAGCGAATTATCGCGAAACAACACCTGCTCGAATCCAACAAAAACTGTACCCTGCCGTCTCTACTGAGGCCCAGAGACGCTTTGAGACAAGTGTTACAAAAATCAGAGAATGTGAGAAATTAGAGTGAAATGGCTTCAAACAAGCGAATTATCGCGAAACAACACCTGCTCGAATCCGACAAAAACTGTGCCCTGCCGACTGTATTTAGTGTTAGAGAGGGTTTGAAACAAGTGTTACAAAAATCAGAGAATGTCAAAAATTAGAGTGAAATTGCTTCAAACAAGCGAATTATCGCGAAACAACACCTGCTCGAATCCATAAATAACTGTGCCCTGCCGTCTCTACTGAGGCTCAGAGACGCTTTGAGACAAGTGTTACAAAAATCAGAGAATGTCATAAATTAGAGTGAAATTGCTTCAAACAAGCGAATTATCGCGAAACAACACCTGCTCGAATCCAACAAAAACTGTACCCTGCCGTCTCTACTGAGCCTCAGAGACGCTTTGAGCCAAGTGGTACAAAAATCAGAGAATGTCATAATTTAGAGTGAAATTGCTTCAAACAAGCGAATTATCTCGAAACAACACCTGCTCGAATCCGACAAAAACTGTGCCCTGCCGACTCTATTTAGCGTTAGAGATGGTTTGAAACAATTGTTACCAAAATCAGAGAATGTCAAAAATTAGAGTGAGATTGCTTCAAACAAGCGAATTATCGCGAAACAACACCTGCTCGAATCCAACAAAAACTGTACCCTGCCGTCTCTACTGAGGCCCAGAGACGCTTTGAGACAAGTGTTACAAAAATCAGAGAATGTGAGAAATTAGAGTGAAATGGCTTCAAACAAGCGAATTATCGCGAAACAACACCTGCTCGAATCCGACAAAAACTGTGCCCTGCCGACTGTATTTAGTGTTAGAGAGGGTTTGAAACAAGTGTTACAAAAATCAGAGAATGTCAAAAATTAGAGTGAAATTGCTTCAAACAAGCGAATTATCGCGAAACAACACCTGCTCGAATCCATAAATAACTGTGCCCTGCCATCTCTACTGA
Source organism: Tenodera sinensis (assembly GCA_030765045.1). NCBI lineage: Eukaryota > Metazoa > Arthropoda > Insecta > Mantodea > Mantidae > Tenodera > Tenodera sinensis. The sequence goes on along the minus strand of CM060970.1, from coordinate 107,352,064 downwards.
GGCTCAGAGACGCTTTGAGACAAGTGTTACAAAAATCAGAGAATGTGAGAAATTAGAGTGAAATTGCTTCAAACAAGCGAATTATCGCGAAACAACACCTGCTCGAGTCCGAAAAAAGCTGTGCCCTGCCGACTCACTTTTAGCGTTAGAGATGGTTTGAAACAAGTCTTACAAAAATCAGAGAATGTCAAAAATTAGAGTGAAATTGCCTCAAATAAGCGAATTATCGCGAAACAACACCTGCTCGAATCCAACATAAACTGTGCCCTGCCGTATCTACTGATGCTCAGAGACGCTTTGAGACGAGTGTTACAAAAATCAGAGAATGTCAAAAATTAGAGTGAAATTGCTTCAAACAAGCGAATTATCGCGAAACAACACCTGCTCGAATCCAACAATAACTGTGCCCTGCCGTCTCTACTGAGCCTCAGAGACGCTTTGAGAACAGTGTTACAAAAATCAGAGAATGTCATAAATTAGAGTGAAATTGCTTCAAACAAGCGAATTATCGCGAAACAACACATGCTCGAATCCGAAAAAAACTGTGCCCTGCCGACTCTATTTAGCGTTAGAGATGGTTTGAAACAAGTGTTACAAAAATCAGACAATGTCAAAAATTAGAGTGGAATTGTTTCAAACAAGCGAATTATCGCGAAACAACGCCTGCTCGAATCCAACAATAACTGTGCCCTGCCGTCTCTACTGAGCCTCAGAGACGCTTTGAGACAAGTGTTACACAAATCAGAGAATGTCATAAATTAGAGTGAAATGGCTTCAAACAAGCGAATTATCGCGAAACAACACCTGCTCGAATCCGACAAAAACTGTGCCCTGCCAAGTCTATTTAGTGTTAGAGATGGTTTGAAACAAGTGTTACCAAAATCAGAGAATGTCAAAAATTAGAGTGAGATTGCTTCAAATAAGCGAATAATCGCGAAACAACACCTGCTCGAATCCAACAAAAACTGTGCCCTGCCGTCTCTACTAAGCCTCAGAGACGCTTTCAGACAAGTGTTACAAAAATCAGAGAATGTGAGAAATTAGAGTGAAATTGCTTCAAACAAGCGAATTATCGCGAAACAACACCTGCTCGAATCCAACAAAAACTGTACCCTGCCGTCTCTACTGAGCCTCAGAGACGCTTTGAGCCAAGTGGTACAAAAATCAGAGAATGTCATAAATTAGAGTGAAATTGCTTCAAATAAGCGAATTATCGCGAAACAACACATGCTCGAATCCGAAAAAAACTGTGCCCTGCCGACTCTATTTAGCGTTAGAGATGGTTTGAAACAAGTGTTACAAAAATCAGAGAATGTCAAAAATTAGAGTGAAATTGCTTCAAACAAGCGAATTATCGCGAAACAACACCTGCTCTAATCCAACAATTACTGTGCCCTACCGTCTCTACTGAGGCTCAGAGACGCTTTGAGACAAGCGTTACAAAAATCAGAGAATGTCATGAAATGGCTTCAAACAAGCGAATTATCGCGAAACAACACCTGCTCGAATCCGACAAAAACTCTGCCCTGCCGACTCTATTTATCGTTAGAGATGGTTTGAAACAATTGTTACCAAAATCAGAGAATGTCAAAAATTAGAGTGAAATTGCTTCAAATAAGCGAATTATCGCGAAACAACACCTGCTCGAATCCAAGAGAAACTGTGCCCTGCCGTCTCTACTGAGCCTCAGAGACGCTTTGAGACAAGTGTTACAAAAATCAGAGAATGTGAGAAATTAGAGTGAAATTGCTTCAAACAAGCGAATTATCGCGAAACAACACCTGCTCGAATCCAACAATAACTGTGCCCTGCCGTCTCTACTGAGCCTCAGAGACGCTTTGAGACAAGTGTTACAAAAATCAGAGAATGTCATATATTAGAGTGAAATTGCTTCAAACAGGCGAATTATCGCGAAACAACACCTGCTCGAATCCAACAAAAACTGTGCCCTGCCGTCTCTACTGAGCCTCAGAGACGCTTTGAGAACAGTGTTACAAAAATCAGAGAATGTCATAAATTAGAGTGAAATGGCTTCAAACAAGCGAATTATCTCGAAACAACACCTGCTCGAATCCGACAAAAACTCTGCCCTGCCGACTCTATTTATCGTTAGAGATGGTTTGAAACAAGTCTTACAAAAATCAGAGAATGTCAAAAATTAGAGTGAAATTGCCTCAAATAAGCGAATTATCGCGAAACAACACCTGCTCGAATCCAACATAAACTGTGCCCTGCCGTATCTACTGATGCTCAGAGACGCTTTGAGACAAGTGTTACAAAAATCAGAGAATGTCATAAATTAGAGTGAAATTGCTTCAAACAAGCGAATTATCGCGAAACAACACCTGCTCGAATCCAACAATAACTGTGCCCTGCCGTCTCTACTGAGCCTCAGAGACGCTTTGAGACAAGTGTTACAAAAATCAGAGAATGTCATATATTAGAGTGAAATTGCTTCAAACAGGCGAATTATCGCGAAACAACACCTGCTCGAATCCAACAAAAACTGTGCCCTGCCGTCTCTACTGAGCCTCAGAGACGCTTTGAGACAAGTGTTACAAAAATCAGAGAATGTGAGAAATTAGAGTGAAATTGCTTCAAACAAGCGAATTATCGCGAAACACCTGCTCGAATCCAACAAAAACTGTGCCCTGGCGTCTCTACTGAGCCTCAGAGACACTCTAAGACAAGTAATACAAAAATCAGAGAATGTCAATAATTAGAGTGAAATTGCTTCAAACAAGCGAATAATCGCGAAACAACACCTGCTCGAATCCGATAAAAACTGTGCCCTGCCGACTCTATTTAGCGTTAGAGATGGTTTGAAACAATTGTTACCAAAATCAGAGAATGTCAAAAATTAGAGTGAGATTGCTTCAAACAAGCGAATTATTGCGAAACAACACCTGCTTGAATCCAACAATAACTGTGCCCTACCGTCTCTTCTGAGGCTCAGAGACGCTTTGAGACAAGTGTTACAAAAATCAGAGAATGTCATAAATTAGAGTGAAATTGCTTCAAACAAGCGAATTATCTCGAAACAACACCTGCTCGAATCCGAAAAAACTGTGCCCTGCCGACTCTATTTAGCGTTAGAGATGGTTTGAAACAATTGTTACCAAAATCAGAGAATGTCAAAAATTAGAGTGAGATTGCTTCAAATAAGCGAATTATCGCGAAACAACACCTGCTCGAATCCAACAATAACTGTGCTCTACCGTCTCTACTGAGGCTCAGAGACGCTTTGAGACAAGTGTTACAAAAATCAGAGAATGTGAGAAATTAGAGTGAAATTGCTTCAAACAAGCGAATTATCGCGAAACAACACCTGCTCGAATCCAACAAAAACTGTACCCTGCCGTCTCTACTGAGGCCCAGAGACGCTTTGAGACAAGTGTTACAAAAATCAGAGAATGTGAGAAATTAGAGTGAAATGGCTTCAAACAAGCGAATTATCGCGAAACAACACCTGCTCGAATCCGACAAAAACTGTGCCCTGCCGACTGTATTTAGTGTTAGAGAGGGTTTGAAACAAGTGTTACAAAAATCAGAGAATGTCAAAAATTAGAGTGAAATTGCTTCAAACAAGCGAATTATCGCGAAACAACACCTGCTCGAATCCATAAATAACTGTGCCCTGCCATCTCTACTGAGGCTCAGAGACGCTTTGAGCCAAGTGTTACAAAAATCAGAGAATGTGAGAAATTAGAGTGAAATTGCTTCAAACAAGCGAATTATCGCGAAACAACACCTGCTCGAGTCCGAAAAAAGCTGTGCCCTGCCGACTCACTTTTAGCGTTAGAGATGGTTTGAAACAAGTCTTACAAAAATCAGAGAATGTCAAAAATTAGAGTGAAATTGCCTCAAATAAGCGAATTATCGCGAAACAACACCTGCTCGAATCCAACATAAACTGTGCCCTGCCGTATCTACTGATGCTCAGAGACGCTTTGAGACGAGTGTTACAAAAATCAGAGAATGTCATAAATTAGAGTGAAATTGCTTCAAACGAGCGAATTATCGCGAAACAACACCTGCTCGAGTCCGAAAAAAGCTGTGCCCTGCCGACTCACTTTTAGCGTTAGAGATGGTTTGAAACAAGTCTTACAAAAATCAGAGAATGTCAAAAATTAGAGTGAAATTGCCTCAAATAAGCGAATTATCGCGAAACAACACCTGCTCGAATCCAACAATAACTGTGCCCTGCCGTCTCTACTGAGCCTCAGAGACGCTTTGAGACAAGTGTTACAAAAATCAGAGAATGTCATATATTAGGGTGAAATTGCTTCAAACAGGCGAATTATCGCGAAACAACACCTGCTCGAATCCAACAAAAACTGTGCCCTGCCGTCTCTACTGAGCCTCAGACACGCTTTGAGAACAGTGTTACAAAAATCAGAGAATGTCATAAATTAGAGTGAAATGGCTTCAAACAAGCGAATTATCTCGAAACAACACCTGCTCGAATCCGACAAAAACTGTGCCCTGCCGACTCTATTTAGCGTTAGAGATGGTTTGAAACAATTGTTACCAAAATCAGAGAATGTCAAAAATTAGAGTGAGATTGCTTCAAATAAGCGAATTATCGCGAAACAACACCTGCTCGAATCCAACAATAACTGTGCTCTACCGTCTCTACTGAGGCTCAGAGACGCTTTGAGACAAGTGTTACAAAAATCAGAGAATGTGAGAAATTAGAGTGAAATTGCTTCAAACAAGCGAATTATCGCGAAACAACACCTGCTCGAATCCAACAAAAACTGTACCCTGCCGTCTCTACTGAGCCTCAGAGACGCTTTGAGCCAAGTGTTACAAAAATCAGAGAATGTCATAAATTAGAGTGAAATTGCTTCAAACAAGCGAATTATCGCGAAACAACACATGCTCGAATCCGAAAAAAACTGTGCCCTGCCGACTCTATTTAGCGTTAGAGATGGTTTGAAACAAGTGTTACAAAAATCAGACAATGTCAAAAATTAGAGTGGAATTGTTTCAAACAAGCGAATTATCGCGAAACAACGCCTGCTCGAATCCAACAATAACTGTGCCCTGCCGTCTCTACTGAGCCTCAGAGACGCTTTGAGAAAAGTGTTACACAAATCAGAGAATGTCATAAATTAGAGTGAAATGGCTTCAAACAAGCGAATTATCGCGAAACAACACCTGCTCGAATCCGACAAAAACTGTGCCCTGCCAAGTCTATTTAGTGTTAGAGATGGTTTGAAACAAGTGTTACCAAAATCAGAGAATGTCAAAAATTAGTGAAATTGCTTCAAACAAGCGAATTATCGCGAAACAACACCTGCTCTAATCCAACAATAACTGTGCCCTACCGTCTCTACTGAGGCTCAGAGACGCTTTGAGACAAGTGTTACAAAATTCAGAGAATGTCATGAAATGGCTTCAAACAAGCGAATTATCGCGAAACAACACCTGCTCGAATCCAACAATAACTGTGCCCTGCCGTCTCTACTGAGCCTCAGAGACGCTTTGAGACAAGTGTTACAAAAATCAGAGAATGTCATATATTAGAGTGAAATTGCTTCAAACAGGCAAATTATCGCGAAACAACACCTGCTCGAATCCAACAAAAACTGTGCCCTGCCGTCTCTACTGAGCCTCAGAGACGCTTTGAGAACAGTGTTACAAAAATCAGAGAATGTCATAAATTAGAGTGAAATGGCTTCAAACAAGCGAATTATCTCGAAACAACACCTGCTCGAATCCGACAAAAACTGTGCCCTGCCGACTCTATTTAGCGTTAGAGATGGTTTGAAACAATTGTTACCAAAATCAGAGAATGTCAAAAATTAGAGTGAGATTGCTTCAAATAAGCGAATTATAGCGAAACAACACCTGCTCGAATCCAACAAAAACTGTGCCCTGCCGTCTCTACTGAGCCTCAGAGACGCTTTGAGACCAGTGTTACAAAAATCAGAGAATGTGAGAAATTAGAGTGAAATTGCTTCAAACAAGCGAATTATCGCGAAACAACACCTGCTCGAATCCAACAAAAACTGTACCCTGCCGTCTCTACTGAGCCTGAGAGACGCTTTCAGACAAGTGTTACAAAAATCAGAGAATGTCATAAATTAGAGTGAAATTGCTTCAAACAAGCGAATTATCGCGAAACAACACATGCTCGAATCCGAAAAAAACTGTGCCCTGCCGACTCTATTTAGCGTTAGAGATGGTTTGAAACAAGTGTTACAAATATCAGAGAATGTCGAAAATTAGAGTGAAATTGCTTCAAACAAGCGAATTATCGCGAAACAACACCTGCTCGAATCCGACAAAAACTGTGCCCTGCCGACTCTATTTAGCGTTAGAGATGGTTTGAAACAAGTGTTACCAAAATCAGAGAATGTCAAAAATTAGAGTGAAATTGCTTCAAACAAGCGAATTATCGCGAAACAACACCTGCTCTAATCCAACAATAACTGTGCCCTACCGTCTCTACTGAGGCTCAGAGACGCTTTGAGACAAGTGTTACAAAATTCAGAGAATGTCATGAAATGGCTTCAAACAAGCGAATTATCGCGAAACAACACCTGCTCGAATCCAACAGAAACTGTGCCCTGCCGTCTCTACTGAGCCTCAGAGACGCTTTGATACAAGTGTTACAAAAATCAGAGAATGTGAGAAATTAGAGTGAAATTGCTTCAAACAAGCGAATTATCGCGAAACAACACCTGCTCGAATCCAACAAAAACTGTGCCCTGGCGTCTCTACTGAGCCTCAGAGACACTCTAAGACAAGTAATACAAAAATCAGAGAATGTCAATAATTAGAGTGAAATTGCTTCAAACAAGCGAATAATCGCGAAACAACACCTGCTCGAATCCGATAAAAACTGTGCCCTGCCGACTCTATTTAGCGTTAGAGATGGTTTGAAACAATTGTTACCAAAATCAGAGAATGTCAAAAATTAGAGTGAGATTGCTTCAAACAAGCGAATTATTGCGAAACAACACCTGCTTGAATCCAACAATAACTGTGCCCTACCGTCTCTTCTGAGGCTCAGAGACGGTTTGAGACAAGTGTTACAAAAATCAGAGAATGTCATAAATTAGAGTGAAATGGCTTCAAACAAGCGAATTATCTCGAAACAACACCCGCTCGAATCCGACAAAAACTGTGCCCTGCCGACTCTATTTAGCGTTAGAGATGGTTTGAAACAATTGTTACCAAAATCAGAGAATGTCAAAAATTAGAGTGAGATTGCTTCAAATAAGGGAATTATCGCGAAACAACACCTGCTCGAATCCAACAATAACTGTGCTCTACCGTCTCTACTGTGGTCCAGAGACGCTTTGAGACAAGTGTTACAAAAATCAGAGAATGTGAGAAATTAGAGTGAAATTGCTTCAAACAAGCGAATTATCGCGAAACAACACCTGCTCGAATCCAACAAAAACTGTACCCCGCCGTCTCTACTCAGGCCCAGAGACGCTTTGAGACAAGTGTTACAAAAATCAGAGAATGTGAGAAATTAGAGTGAAATGGCTTCAAACAAGCGAATTATCGCGAAACAACACCTGCTCGAATCCGACAAAAACTGTGCCCTGCCGACTGTATTTAGTGTTAGAGAGGGTTTGAAACAAGTGTTACAAAAATCAGAGAATGTCAAAAATTAGAGTGAAATTGCTTCAAACAAGCGAATTATCGCGAAACAACACCTGCTCGAATCCATAAATAACTGTGCCCTGCCATCTCTACTGAGGCTCAGAGACGCTTTGAGACAAGTGTTACAAAAATCAGAGAATGTCATAAATTAGAGTGAAATTGCTTCAAACAAGCGAATTATCGCGAAACAACACCTGCTCGAATCCAACAAAAACTGTACCCTGCCGTCTCTACTGAGCCTCAGAGACGCTTTGAGCCAAGTGGTACAAAAATCAGAGAATGTCATAATTTAGAGTGAAATTGCTTCAAATAAGCAAATTATCGCGAAACAACACATGCTCGAATCCGAAAAAACTGTGCCCTGCCGACTCTATTTAGCGTTAGAGATGGTTTGAAACAATTGTTACCAAAATCAGAGAATGTCAAAAATTAGAGTGAGATTGCTTCAAATAAGCGAATAATCGCGAAACAACACCTGCTCGAATCCAACAAAAACTGTGCCCTGCCGTCTCTACTAAGCCTCAGAGACGCTTTCAGACAAGCGTTACAAAAATCAGAGAATGTGAGAAATTAGAGTGAAATTGCTTCAAACAAGCGAATTATCGCGAAACAACACCTGCTCGAATCCAACAAAAACTGTACCCTGCCGTCTCTACTGAGCCTCAGAGACGCTTTGAGCCAAGTGGTACAAAAATCAGAGAATGTCATAAATTAGAGTGAAATTGCTTCAAATAAGCGAATTATCGCAAAACAACACATGCTCGAATCCGAAAAAAACTGTGCCCTGCCGACTCTATTTAGCGTTAGAGATGGTTTGAAACAAGTGACAAAAATCAGAGAATGTCAAAAATTAGAGTGAAATTGCTTCAAACAAGCGAATTATCGCGAAACAACACCTGCTCTAATCCAACAATAACTGTGCCCTACCGTCTCTACTGAGGCTCAGAGACGCTTTGAGACAAGCGTTACAAAAATCAGAGAATGTCATGAAATGGCTTCAAACAAGCGAATTATCGCGAAACAACACCTGCTCGAATCCGACAAAAACTCTGCCCTTCCGACTCTATTTATCGTTAGAGATGGTTTGAAACAATTGTTACCAAAATCAGAGAATGTCAAAAATTAGAGTGAAATTGCTTCAAATAAGCGAATTTTCGCGAAACAACACCTGCTCGAATCCAACAGAAACTGTGCCCTGCCGTCTCTACTGAGCCTCAGAGACGCTTTGAGACAAGTGTTACAAAAATCAGAGAATGTGAGAAATTAGAGTGAAATTGCTTCAAACAAGCGAATTATCGCGAAACAACACCTGCTCGATTCCGAAAAAAGCTGTGCCCTGCCGACTCACTTTTAGCGTTAGAGATGGTTTGAAACAATTGTTACCAAAATCAGAGAATGTCATAAATTAGAGTGAAATTGCTTCAAACAAGCGAATTATCGCGAAACAACACCTGCTCGAATCCAACAATAACTGTGCCCTGCCGTCTCTACTGAGCCTCAGAGACGCTTTGAGACAAGTGTTACAAAAATCAGAGAATGTCATATATTAGGGTGAAATTGCTTCAAACAGGCGAATTATCGCGAAACAACACCTGCTCGAATCCAACAAAAACTGTGCCCTGCCGTCTCTACTGAGCCTCAGAGACGCTTTGAGAACAGTGTTACAAAAATCAGAGAATGTCATAAATTAGAGTGAAATGGCTTCAAACAAGCGAATTATCTCGAAACAACACCTGCTCGAATCCGACAAAAACTGTGCCCTGCCGACTCTATTTAGCGTTAGAGATGGTTTGAAACAATTGTTACCAAAATCAGAGAATGTCAAAAATTAGAGTGAGATTGCTTCAAATAAGCGAATTATCGCGAAACAACACCTGCTCGAATCCAACAATAACTGTGCTCTACCGTCTCCCCTGAGGCTCAGAGACGCTTTGAGACAAGTGTTACAAAAATCAGAGAATGGGAGAAATTAGAGTGAAATTGCTTCAAACAAGCGAATTATCGCGAAACAACACCTGCTCGAATCCAACAAAAAGTGTACCCTGCCGTCTCTACTGAGCCTCAGAGACGCTTTGAGACAAGTGTTACACAAATCAGAGAATGTCATAAATTAGAGTGAAATGGCTTCAAACAAGCGAATTATCGCGAAACAACACCTGCTCGAATCCGACAAAAACTGTGCCCTGCCGAATCTATTTAGTGTTAGAGATGGTTTGAAACAAGTGTTACCAAAATCAGAGAATGTCAAAAATTAGAGTGAAATTGCTTCAAACAAGCGAATTATCGCGAAACAACACCTGCTCTAATCCAACAATAACTGTGCCCTACCGTCTCTACTGAGCCTCAGAGACGCTTTGAGACAAGCGTTACAAAAATCAGAGAATGTCATGAAATGGCTTCAAACAAGCGAATTATCGCGAAACAACACCTGCTCGAATCCGACAAAAACTCTGCCCTGCCGACTCTATTTATCGTTAGAGATGGTTTGAAACAATTGTTACCAAAATCAGAGAATGTCAAAAATTAGAGTGAAATTGCTTCAAATAAGCGAATTTTCGCGAAACAACACCTGCTCGAATCCAACAGAAACTGTGCCCTGCCGTCTCTACTGAGCCTCAGAGACGCTTTGAGACAAGTGTTACAAAAATCAGAGAATGTGAGAAATTAGAGTGAAATTGCTTCAAACAAGCGAATTATCGCGAAACAACACCTGCTCGATTCCGAAAAAAGCTGTGCCCTGCCGACTCACTTTTAGCGTTAGAGATGGTTTGAAACAAGTCTTACAAAAATCAGAGAATGTCAAAAATTAGAGTGAAATTGCCTCAAATAAGCGAATTATCGCGAAACAACACCTGCTCGAATCCAACATAAACTGTGCCCTGCCGTATCTACTGATGCTCAGAGACGCTTTGAGACAAGTGTTACAAAAATCAGAGAATGTCATAAATTAGAGTGAAATTGCTTCAAACAAGCGAATTATCGCGAAACAACACCTGCTCGAATCCAACAATAACTGTGCCCTGCCGTCTCTACTGAGCCTCAGAGACGCTTTGAGACAAGTGTTACACAAATCAGAGAATGTCATATATTAGGGTGAAATTGCTTCAAACAGGCGAATTATCGCGAAACAACACCTGCTCGAATCCAACAAAAACTGTGCCCTGCCGTCTCTACTGAGCCTCAGAGACGCTTTGAGAACAGTGTTACAAAAATCAGAGAATGTCATAAATTAGAGTGAAATGGCTTCAAACAAGCGAATTATCTCGAAACAACACCTGCTCGAATCCGACAAAAACTGTGCCCTGCCGACTCTATTTAGCGTTAGAGATGGTTTGAAACAATTGTTACCAAAATCAGAGAATGTCAAAAATTAGAGTGAGATTGCTTCAAATAAGCGAATTATCGCGAAACAACACCTGCTCGAATCCAACAATAACTGTGCTCTACCGTCTCTACTGAGGCTCAGAGACGCTTTGAGACAAGTGTTACAAAAATCAGAGAATGGGAGAAATTAGAGTGAAATTGCTTCAAACAAGCGAATTATCGCGAAACAACACCTGCTCGAATCCAACAAAAACTGTACCCTGCCGTCTCTACTGAGCCTCAGAGACGCTTTGAGACAAGTGTTACACAAATCAGAGAATGTCATTAATTAGGGTGAAATGGCTTCAAACAAGCGAATTATCGCGAAACAACACCTGCTCGAATCCGACGAAAACTGTGCCCTGCCGAATCTATTTAGTGTTAGAGATGGTTTGAAACAAGTGTTACCAAAATCAGAGAATGCAAAAATTAGAGTGAAATTGCTTCAAACAAGCGAATTATCGCGAAACAACACCTGCTCTAATCCAACAATAACTGTGCCCTACCGTCTCTACTGAGGCTCAGAGACGCTTTGAGACAAGTGTTACAAAATTCAGAGAATGTCATGAAATGGCTTCAAACAAGCGAATTATCGCGAAACAACACCTGCTCGAATCCAACAGAAACTGTGCCCTGCCGTCTCTACTGAGCCTCAGAGACGCTTTGAGACAAGTGTTACAAAAATCAGAGAATGTGAGAAATTAGAGTGAAATTGCTTCAAACAAGCGAATTATCGCGAAACAACACCTGCTCGAATCCAACAAAAACTGTGCCCTGGCGTCTCTACTGAGCCTCAGAGACACTCTAAGACAAGTAATACAAAAATCAGAGAATGTCAATAATTAGAGTGAAATTGCTTCAAACAAGCGAATAATCGCGAAACAACACCTGCTCGAATCCGATAAAAACTGTGCCCTGCCGACTCTATTTAGCGTTAGAGATGGTTTGAAACAATTGTTACCAAAATCAGAGAATGTCAAAAATTAGAGTGAGATTGCTTCAAACAAGCGAATTATTGCGAAACAACACCTGCTTGAATCCAACAATAACTGTGCCCTACCGTCTCTTCTGAGGCTCAGAGACGCTTTGAGACAACTGTTACAAAAATCAGAGAATGTCATAAATTAGAGTGAAATGGCTTCAAACAAGCGAATTATCTCGAAACAACACCTGCTCGAATCCGACAAAAACTGTGCCCTGCCGACTCTATTTAGCGTTAGAGATGGTTTGAAACAATTGTTACCAAAATCAGAGAATGTCAAAAATTAGAGTGAGATTGCTTCAAATAAGGGAATTATCGCGAAACAACACCTGCTCGAATCCAACAATAACTGTGCTCTACCGTCTCTACTGTGGTCCAGAGACGCTTTGAGACAAGTGTTACAAAAATCAGAGAATGTGAGAAATTAGAGTGAAATTGCTTCAAACAAGCGAATTATCGCGAAACAACACCTGCTCGAATCCAACAAAAACTGTACCCTGCCGTCTCTACTGAGGCCCAGAGACGCTTTGAGACAAGTGTTACAAAAATCAGAGAATGTGAGAAATTAGAGTGAAATGGCTTCAAACAAGCGAATTATCGCGAAACAACACCTGCTCGAATCCGACAAAAACTGTGCCCTGCCGACTGTATTTAGTGTTAGAGAGGGTTTGAAACAAGTGTTACAAAAATCAGAGAATGTCAAAAATTAGAGTGAAATTGCTTCAAACAAGCGAATTATCGCGAAACAACACCTGCTCGAATCCATAAATAACTGTGCCCTGCCATCTCTACTGAGGCTCAGAGACGCTTTGAGACAAGTGTTACAAAAATCAGAGAATGTGAGAAATTAGAGTGAAATTGCTTCAAACAAGCGAATTATCGCGAAACAACACCTGCTCGAGTCCGAAAAAAGCTGTGCCCTGCCGACTCACTTTTAGCGTTAGAGATGGTTTGAAACAAGTCTTACAAAAATCAGAGAATGTCAAAAATTAGAGTGAAATTGCCTCAAATAAGCGAATTATCGCGAAACAACACCTGCTCGAATCCAACATAAACTGTGCCCTGCCGTATCTACTGATGCTCAGAGACGCTTTGAGACGAGTGTTACAAAAATCAGAGAATGTCATAAATTAGAGTGAAATTGCTTCAAACGAGCGAATTATCGCGAAACAACACCTGCTCGAATCCAACAATAACTGTGCCCTGCCGTCTCTACTGAGCCTCAGAGACGCTTTGAGACAAGTGTTACAAAAATCAGAGAATGTCATATATTAGGGTGAAATTGCTTCAAACAGGCGAATTATCGCGAAACAACACCTGCTCGAATCCAACAAAAACTGTGCCCTGCCGTCTCTACTGAGCCTCAGAGACGCTTTGAGAACAGTGTTACAAAAATCAGAGAATGTCATAAATTAGAGTGAAATGGCTTCAAACAAGCGAATTATCTCGAAACAACACCTGCTCGAATCCGACAAAAACTGTGCCCTGCCGACTCTATTTAGCGTTAGAGATGGTTTGAAACAATTGTTACCAAAATCAGAGAATGTCAAAAATTAGAGTGAGATTGCTTCATATAAGCGAATTATCGCGAAACAACACCTGCTCGAATCCAACAAAAACTGTACCCTGCCGTCTCTACTGAGGCCCAGAGACGCTTTGAGACAAGTGTTACAAAAATCAGAGAATGTGAGAAATTAGAGTGAAATGGCTTCAAACAAGCGAATTATCGCGAAACAACACCTGCTCGAATCCGACAAAAACTGTGCCCTGCCGACTGTATTTAGTGTTAGAGAGGGTTTGAAACAAGTGTTACAAAAATCAGAGAATGTCAAAAATTAGAGTGAAATTGCTTCAAACAAGCGAATTATCGCGAAAAAACACCTGCTCGAATCCATAAATAACTGTGCCCTGCCATCTCTACTGAGGCTCAGAGACGCTTTGAGACAAGTGTTACAAAAATCAGAGAATGTGAGAAATTAGAGTGAAATTGCTTCAAACAAGCGAATTATCGCGAAACAACACCTGCTCGAGTCCGAAAAAAGCTGTGCCCTGCCGACTCACTTTTAGCGTTAGAGATGGTTTGAAACAAGTCTTACAAAAATCCGAGAATGTCAAAAATTAGAGTGAAATTGCCTCAAATAAGCGAATTATCGCGAAACAACACCTGCTCGAATCCAACATAAACTGTGCCCTGCCGTATCTACTGATGCTCAGAGACGCTTTGAGACGAGTGTTACAAAAATCAGAGAATGTCATAAATTAGAGTGAAATTGCTTCAAACGAGCGAATTATCGCGAAACAACACCTGCTCGAATCCAACAATAACTGTGCCCTGCCGTCTCTACTGAGCCTCAGAGACGCTTTGAGACAAGTGTTACAAAAATCAGAGAATGTCATATATTAGGGTGAAATTGCTTCAAACAGGCGAATTATCGCGAAACAACACCTGCTCGAATCCAACAAAAACTGTGCCCTGCCGTCTCTACTGAGCCTCAGAGACGCTTTGAGAACAGTGTTACAAAAATCAGAGAATGTCATAAATTAGAGTGAAATGGCTTCAAACAAGCGAATTATCTCGAAACAACATCTGCTCGAATCCGACAAAAACTGTGCCCTGCCGACTCTAGCGTTAGAGATGGTTTGAAACAATTGTTGCCAAAATCAGAGAATGTCAAAAATTAGAGTGAGATTGCTTCATATAAGCGAATTATCGCGAAACAACACCTGCTCGAATCCAACAATAACTGTGCTCTACCGTCTCTACTGAGGCTCAGAGACGCTTTGAGACAAGTGTTACAAAAATCAGAGAATGTGAGAAATTAGAGTGAAATTGCTTCAAACAAGCGAATTATCGCGAAACAACACCTGCTCGAATCCAACAAAAACTGTACCCTGCCGTCTCTACTGAGCCTCAGAGACGCTTTGAGCCAAGTGTTACAAAAATCAGAGAATGTCATAAATTAGAGTGAAATTGCTTCAAACAAGCGAATTATCGCGAAACAACACATGCTCGAATCCGAAAAAAACTGTGCCCTGCCGACTCTATTTAGCGTTAGAGATGGTTTGAAACAAGTGTTACAAAAATCAGACAATGTCAAAAATTAGAGTGGAATTGTTTCAAACAAGCGAATTATCGCGAAACAACGCCTGCTCGAATCCAACAATAACTGTGCCCTGCCGTCTCTACTGAGCCTCAGAGACGCTTTGAGACAAGTGTTACACAAATCAGAGAATGTCATAAATTAGAGTGAAATGGCTTCAAACAAGCGAATTATCGCGAAACAACACCTGCTCGAATCCGACAAAAACTGTGCCCTGCCAAGTCTATTTAGTGTTAGAGATGGTTTGAAACAAGTGTTACCAAAATCAGAGAATGTCAAAAATTAGAGTGAAATTGCTTCAAACAAGCGAATTATCGCGAAACAACACCTGCTCTAATCCAACAATAACTGTGCCCTACCGTCTCTACTGAGGCTCAGAGACGCTTTGAGACAAGTGTTACAAAATTCAGAGAATGTCATGAAATGGCTTCAAACAAGCGAATTATCGCGAAACAACACCTGCTCGAATCCAACAATAACTGTGCCCTGCCGTCTCTACTGAGCCTCAGAGACGCTTTGAGAACAGTGTTACAAAAATCAGAGAATGTCATAAATTAGAGTGAAATGGCTTCAAACAAGCGAATTATCTCGAAACAACACCTGCTCGAATCCGACAAAAACTGTGCCCTGCCGACTCTATTTAGCGTTAGAGATGGTTTGAAACAATTGTTACCAAAATCAGAGAATGTCAAAAATTAGAGTGAGATTGCTTCAAATAAGCGAATTATCGCGAAACAACACCTGCTCGAATCCAACAATAACTGTGCTCTACCGTCTCTACTGAGGCTCACAGACGCTTTGAGACAAGTGTTACAAAAATCAGAGAATGTGAGAAATTAGAGTGAAATTGCTTCAAACAAGCGAATTATCGCGAAACAACACCTGCTCGAATCCAACAAAAACTGTACCCTGCCGTCTCTACTGAGCCTCAGAGACGCATTGAGACAAGTGTTACACAAATCAGAGAATGTCATAAATTAGAGTGAAATGGCTTCAAACAAGCGAATTATCGCGAAACAACACCTGCTCGAATCCGACAAAAACTGTGCCCTGCCGAATCTATTTAGTGTTAGAGATGGTTTGAAACAAGTGTTACCAAAATCAGAGAATGTCAAAAATTAGAGTGAAATTGCTTCAAACAAGCGAATTATCGCGAAACAACACCTGCTCTAATCCAACAATAACTGTGCCCTACCGTCTCAACTGAGGCTCAGAGACGCTTTGAGACAAGTGTTACAAAATTCAGAGAATGTCATGAAATGGCTTCAAACAAGCGAATTATCGCGAAACAACACCTGCTCGAATCCAACAGAAACTGTGCCCTGCCGTCTCTACTGAGCCTCAGAGACGCTTTGAGACAAGTGTTACAAAAATCAGAGAATGTGAGAAATTAGAGTGAAATTGTTTCAAACAAGCGAATTATCGCGAAACAACACCTGCTCGAATCCAACAAAAACTGTGCCCTGGCGTCTCTACTGAGCCTCAGAGACACTCTAAGACAAGTAATACAAAAATCAGAGAATGTCATAAATTAGAGTGAAATGGCTTCAAACAAGCGAATTATCTCGAAACAACACCTGCTCGAATCCGACAAAAACTGTGCCCTGCCGACTCTATTTAGCGTTAGAGATGGTTTGAAACAATTGTTACCAAAATCAGAGAATGTCAAAAATTAGAGTGAGATTGCTTCAAATAAGGGAATTATCGCGAAACAACACCTGCTCGAATCCAACAATAACTGTGCTCTACCGTCTCTACTGTGGTCCAGAGACGCTTTGAGACAAGTGTTACAAAAATCAGAGAATGTGAGAAATTAGAGTGAAATTGCTTCAAACAAGCGAATTATCGCGAAACAACACCTGCTCGAATCCAACAAAAACTGTACCCTGCCGTCTCTACTGAGGCCCAGAGACGCTTTGAGACAAGTGTTACAAAAATCAGAGAATGTGAGAAATTAGAGTGAAATGGCTTCAAACAAGCGAATTATCGCGAAACAACACCTGCTCGAATCCGACAAAAACTGTGCCCTGCCGACTGTATTTAGTGTTAGAGAGGGTTTGAAACAAGTGTTACAAAAATCAGAGAATGTCAAAAATTAGAGTGAAATTGCTTCAAACAAGCGAATTATCGCGAAACAACACCTGCTCGAATCCATAAATAACTGTGCCCTGCCATCTCTACTGAGGCTCAGAGACGCTTTGAGACAAGTGTTACAAAAATCAGAGAATGTGAGAAATTAGTGAAATTGCTTCAAACAAGCGAATTATCGCGAAACAACACCTGCTCGAATCCAACAAAAACTGTACCCTGCCGTCTCTACTGAGGCCCAGAGACGCTTTGAGACAAGTGTTACAAAAATCAGAGAATGTGAGAAATTAGAGTGAAATGGCTTCAAACAAGCGAATTATCGCGAAACAACACATGCTCGAATCCGAAAAAAACTGTGCCCTGCCGACTCTATTTAGCGTTAGAGATGGTTTGAAACAAGTGTTACAAAAATCAGAGAATGTCAAAAATTAGAGTGAAATTGCTTCAAACAAGCGAATTATGGCGAAACAACACCTGCTCTAATCCAACAATAACTGTGCCCTACCGTCTCTACTGAGGCTCAGAGACGCTTTGAGACAAGCGTTACAAAAATCAGAGAATGTCATGAAATGGCTTCAAACAAGCGAATTATCGCGAAACACCTGCTCGAATCCGACAAAAACTCTGCCCTGCCGACTCTATTTATCGTTAGAGATGGTTTGAAACAATTGTTACCAAAATCAGAGAATGTCAAAAATTAGAGTGAAATTGCTTCAAATAAGCGAATTTTCGCGAAACAACACCTGCTCGAATCCAACAGAAACTGTGCCCTGCCGTCTCTACTGAGCCTCAGAGACGCTTTGAGACAAGTGTTACAAAAATCAGAGAATGTGAGAAATTAGAGTGAAATTGCTTCAAACAAGCGAATTATCGCGAAACAACACCTGCTCGAGTCCGAATAAAGCTGTGCCCTGCCGACTCACTTTTAGCGTTAGAGATGGTTTGAAACAAGTCTTACAAAAATCAGAGAATGTCAAAAATTAGAGTGAAATTGCCTCAAATAAGCGAATTATCGCGAAACAACACCTGCTCGAATCCAACATAAACTGTGCCCTGCCGTATCTACTGATGCTCAGAGACGCTTTGAGACAAGTGTTACAAAAATCAGAGAATGTCATAAATTAGAGTGAAATGGCTTCAAACAAGCGAATTATCTCGAAACAACACCTGCTCGAATCCGACAAAAACTGTGCCCTGCCGAATCTATTTAGCGTTAGAGATGGTTTGAAACAATTGTTACCAAAATCAGAGAATGTCAAAAATTAGAGTGAGATTGCTTCAAATAAGCGAATTATCGCGAAACAACACCTGCTCGAATCCAACAATAACTGTGCTCTACCGTCTCTACTGAGCCTCAGAGACGCTTTGAGACAAGTGTTACAAAAATCAGAGAATGTGAGAAATTAGAGTGAAATTGCTTCAAACAAGCGAATTATCGCGAAACAACACCTGCTCGAATCCAACAAAAACTGTACCCTGCCGTCTCTACTGAGCCTCAGAGACGCTTTGAGCCAAGTGTTACAAAAATCAGAGAATGTCATAAATTAGAGTGAAATTGCTTCAAACAAGCGAATTATCGCGAAACAACACATGCTCGAATCCGAAAAAAACTGTGCCCTGCCGACTCTATTTAGCGTTAGAGATGGTTTGAAACAAGTGTTACAAAAATCAGACAATGTCAAAAATTAGAGTGGAATTGTTTCAAACAAGCGAATTATCGCGAAACAACGCCTGCTCGAATCCAACAATAACTGTGCCCTGCCGTCTCTACTGAGCCTCAGAGACGCTTTGAGACAAGTGTTACACAAATCAGAGAATGTCATAAATTAGAGTGAAATGGCTTCAAACAAGCGAATTATCGCGAAACAACACCTGCTCGAATCCGACAAAAACTGTGCCCTGCCAAGTCTATTTAGTGTTAGAGATGGTTTGAAACAAGTGTTACCAAAATCAGAGAATGTCAAAAATTAGAGTGAAATTGCTTCAAACAAGCGAATTATCGCGAAACAACACCTGCTCTAATCCAACAATAACTGTGCCCTACCGTCTCTACTGAGGCTCAGAGACGCTTTGAGACAAGTGTTACAAAATTCAGAGAATGTCATGAAATGGCTTCAAACAAGCGAATTATCGCGAAACAACACCTGCTCGAATCCAACAATAACTGTGCCCTGCCGTCTCTACTGAGCCTCAGAGACGCTTTGAGACAAGTGTTACAAAAATCAGAGAATGTCATATATTAGAGTGAAATTGCTTCAAACAGGCGAATTATCGCGAAACAACACCTGCTCGAATCCAACAAAAACTGTGCCCTGCCGTCTCTACTGAGCCTCAGAGACGCTTTGAGAACAGTGTTACAAAAATCAGAGAATGTCATAAATTAGAGTGAAATGGCTTCAAACAAGCGAATTATCTCGAAACAACACCTGCTCGAATCCGACAAAAACTGTGCCCTGCCGACTCTATTTAGCGTTAGAGATGGTTTGAAACAATTGTTACCAAAATCAGAGAATGTCAAAAATTAGAGTGAGATTGCTTCAAATAAGCGAATTATCGCGAAACAACACCTGCTCGAATCCAACAATAACTGTGCTCTACCGTCTCTACTGAGGCTCAGAGACGCTTTGAGACAAGTGTTACAAAAATCAGAGAATGTGAGAAATTAGAGTGAAATTGCTTCAAACAAGCGAATTATCGCGAAACAACACCTGCTCGAATCCAACAAGAACTGTACCCTGCCGTCTCTACTGAGCCTCAGAGACGCTTTGAGACAAGTGTTACACAAATCAGAGAATGTCATAAATTAGAGTGAAATGGCTTCAAACAAGCGAATTATCGCGAAACAACACCTGCTCGAATCCGACAAAAACTGTGCCCTGCCGAATCTATTTAGTGTTAGAGATGGTTTGAAACAAGTGTTACCAAAATCAGAGAATGTCAAAAATTAGAGTGAAATTGCTTCAAACAAGCGAATTATCGCGAAACAACACCTGCTCTAATCCAACAATAACTGTGCCCTACCGTCTCTACTGAGGCTCAGAGACGCTTTGAGACAAGTGTTAAAAAATTCAGAGAATGTCATGAAATGGCTTCAAACAAGCGAATTATCGCGAAACAACACCTGCTCGAATCCAACAGAAACTGTGCCCTGGCGTCTCTACTGAGCCTCAGAGACACTCTAAGACAAGTAATACAAAAATCAGAGAATGTCAATAATTAGAGTGAAATTGCTTCAAACAAGCGAATAATCGCGAAACAGCACCTGCTCGAATCCGATAAAAACTGTGCCCTGCCGACTCTATTTAGCGTTAGAGATGGTTTGAAACAATTGTTACCAAAATCAGAGAATGTCAAAAATTAGAGTGAGATTGCTTCAAACAAGCGAATTATTGCGAAACAACACCTGCTTGAATCCAACAATAACTGTGCCCTACCGTCTCTTCTGAGGCTCAGAGACGCTTTGAGACAAGTGTTACAAAAATCAGAGAATGTCATAAATTAGAGTGAAATGGCTTCAAACAAGCGAATTATCTCGAAACAACACCTGCTCGAATCCGACGAAAACTGTGCCCTGCCGACTCTATTTAGCGTTAGAGATGGTTTGAAACAATTGTTACCAAAATCAGAGAATGTCAAAAATTAGAGTGAGATTGCTTCAAATAAGGGAATTATCGCGAAACAACACCTGCTCGAATCCAACAATAACTGTGCTCTACCGTCTCTACTGTGGTCCAGAGACGCTTTGAGACAAGTGTTACAAAAATCAGAGAATGTGAGAAATTAGAGTGAAATTGCTTCAAACAAGCGAATTATCGCGAAACAACACCTGCTCGAATCCAACAAAAACTGTACCCTGCCGTCTCTACTGAGGCCCAGAGACGCTTTGAGACAAGTGTTACAAAAATCAGAGAATGTGAGAAATTAGAGTGAAATGGCTTCAAACAAGCGAATTATCGCGAAACAACACATGCTCGAATCCGAAAAAAACTGTGCCCTGCCGACTCTATTTAGCGTTAGAGATGGTTTGAAACAATTGTTACCAAAATCAGAGAATGTCAAAAATTAGAGTGAGATTGCTTCAAATAAGCGAATAATCGCGAAACAACACCTGCTCGAATCCAACAAAAACTGTGCCCTGCCGTCTCTAGTAAGCCTCAGAGACGCTTTCAGACAAGCGTTACAAAAATCAGAGAATGTGAGAAATTAGAGTGAAATTGCTTCAAACAAGCAAATTATCGCGAAACAACACCTGCTCGAATCCAACAAAAACTGTACCCTGCCGTCTCTACTGAGCCTCAGAGACGCTTTGAGCCAAGTGGTACAACAATCAGAGAATGTCATAAATTAGAGTGAAATTGCTTCAAATAAGCGAATTATCGCGAAACAACACATGCTCGAATCCGAAAAAAACTGTGCCCTGCCGACTCTATTTAGCGTTAGAGATGGTTTGAAACAAGTGTTACAAAAATCAGAGAATGTCAAAAATTAGAGTGAAATTGCTTCAAACAAGCGAATTATGGCGAAACAACACCTGCTCTAATCCAACAATAACTGTGCCCTACCGTCTCTACTGAGGCTCAGAGACGCTTTGAGACAAGCGTTACAAAAATCAGAGAATGTCATGAAATGGCTTCAAACAAGCGAATTATCGCGAAACACCTGCTCGAATCCGACAAAAACTCTGCCCTGCCGACTCTATTTATCGTTAGAGATGGTTTGAAACAATTGTTACCAAAATCAGAGAATGTCAAAAATTAGAGTGAAATTGCTTCAAATAAGCGAATTTTCGCGAAACAACACCTGCTCGAATCCAACAGAAACTGTGCCCTGCCGTCTCTACTGAGCCTCAGAGACGCTTTGAGACAAGTGTTACAAAAATCAGAGAATGTGAGAAATTAGAGTGAAATTGCTTCAAACAAGCGAATTATCGCGAAACAACACCTGCTCGAGTCCGAAAAAAGCTGTGCCCTGCCGACTCACTTTTAGCGTTAGAGATGGTTTGAAACAAGTCTTACAAAAATCAGAGAATGTCAAAAATTAGAGTGAAATTGCCTCAAATAAGCGAATTATCGCGAAACAACACCTGCTCGAATCCAACATAAACTGTGCCCTGCCGTATCTACTGATGCTCAGAGACGCTTTGAGACAAGTGTTACAAAAATCAGAGAATGTCATAAATTAGAGTGAAATGGCTTCAAACAAGCGAATTATCTCGAAACAACACCTGCTCGAATCCGACAAAAACTGTGCCCTGCCGAATCTATTTAGCGTTAGAGATGGTTTGAAACAATTGTTACCAAAATCAGAGAATGTCAAAAATTAGAGTGAGATTGCTTCAAATAAGCGAATTATCGCGAAACAACACCTGCTCGAATCCAACAATAACTGTGCTCTACCGTCTCTACTGAGCCTCAGAGACGCTTTGAGACAAGTGTTACAAAAATCAGAGAATGTGAGAAATTAGAGTGAAATTGCTTCAAACAAGCGAATTATCGCGAAACAACACCTGCTCGAATCCAACAAAAACTGTACCCTGCCGTCTCTACTGAGCCTCAGAGACGCTTTGAGCCAAGTGTTACAAAAATCAGAGAATGTCATAAATTAGAGTGAAATTGCTTCAAACAAGCGAATTATCGCGAAACAACACATGCTCGAATCCGAAAAAAACTGTGCCCTGCCGACTCTATTTAGCGTTAGAGATGGTTTGAAACAAGTGTTACAAAAATCAGACAATGTCAAAAATTAGAGTGGAATTGTTTCAAACAAGCGAATTATCGCGAAACAACGCCTGCTCGAATCCAACAATAACTGTGCCCTGCCGTCTCTACTGAGCCTCAGAGACGCTTTGAGACAAGTGTTACACAAATCAGAGAATGTCATAAATTAGAGTGAAATGGCTTCAAACAAGCGAATTATCGCGAAACAACACCTGCTCGAATCCGACAAAAACTGTGCCCTGCCAAGTCTATTTAGTGTTAGAGATGGTTTGAAACAAGTGTTACCAAAATCAGAGAATGTCAAAAATTAGAGTGAAATTGCTTCAAACAAGCGAATTATCGCGAAACAACACCTGCTCTAATCCAACAATAACTGTGCCCTACCGTCTCTACTGAGGCTCAGAGACGCTTTGAGACAAGTGTTACAAAATTCAGAGAATGTCATGAAATGGCTTCAAACAAGCGAATTATCGCGAAACAACACCTGCTCGAATCCAACAATAACTGTGCCCTGCCGTCTCTACTGAGCCTCAGAGACGCTTTGAGACAAGTGTTACAAAAATCAGAGAATGTCATATATTAGAGTGAAATTGCTTCAAACAGGCGAATTATCGCGAAACAACACCTGCTCGAATCCAACAAAAACTGTGCCCTGCCGTCTCTACTGAGCCTCAGAGACGCTTTGAGAACAGTGTTACAAAAATCAGAGAATGTCATAAATTAGAGTGAAATGGCTTCAAACAAGCGAATTATCTCGAAACAACACCTGCTCGAATCCGACAAAAACTGTGCCCTGCCGACTCTATTTAGCGTTAGAGATGGTTTGAAACAATTGTTACCAAAATCAGAGAATGTCAAAAATTAGAGTGAGATTGCATCAAATAAGCGAATTATCGCGAAACAACACCTGCTCGAATCCAACAATAACTGTGCTCTACCGTCTCTACTGAGGCTCAGAGACGCTTTGAGACAAGTGTTACAAAAATCAGAGAATGTGAGAAATTAGAGTGAAATTGCTTCAAACAAGCGAATTATCGCGAAACAACACCTGCTCGAATCCAACAAAAACTGTACCCTGCCGTCTCTACTGAGCCTCAGAGACGCTTTGAGACAAGTGTTACACAAATCAGAGAATGTCATAAATTAGAGTGAAATGGCTTCAAACAAGCGAATTATCGCGAAACAACACCTGCTCGAATCCGACAAAAACTGTGCCCTGCCGAATCTATTTAGTGTTAGAGATGGTTTGAAACAAGTGTTACCAAAATCAGAGAATGTTAAAAAATTAGAGTGAAATTGCTTCAAACAAGCGAATTATCGCGAAACAACACCTGCTCTAATCCAACAATAACTGTGCCCTACCGTCTCTACTGAGGCTCAGAGACGCTTTGAGACAAGTGTTACAAAATTCAGAGAATGTCATGAAATGGCTTTAAACAAGCGAATTATCGCGAAACAACACCTGCTCGAATCCAACAGAAACTGTGCCCTGCCGTCTCTACTGAGCCTCAGAGACGCTTTGAGACAAGTGTTACATAAATCAGAGAATGTGAGAAATTAGAGTGAAATTGCTTCAAACAAGCGAATTATCGCGAAACAACACCTGCTCGAATCCAACAAAAACTGTGCCCTGGCGTCTCTACTGAGCCTCAGAGACACTCTAAGACAAGTAATACAAAAATCAGAGAATGTCAATAATTAGAGTGAAATTGCTTCAAACAAGCGAATAATCGCGAAACAACACCTGCTCGAATCCGATAAAAACTGTGCCCTGCCGACTCTATTTAGCGTTAGAGATGGTTTGAAACAATTGTTACCAAAATCAGAGAATGTCAAAAATTAGAGTGAGATTGCTTCAAACAAGCGAATTATTGCGAAACAACACCTGCTTGAATCCAACAATAACTGTGCCCTACCGTCTCTTCTGAGGCTCAGAGACGCTTTGAGACAAGTGTTACAAAAATCAGAGAATGTCATAAATTAGAGTGAAATGGCTTCAAACAAGCGAATTATCTCGAAACAACACCTGCTCGAATCCGACGAAAACTGTGCCCTGCCGACTCTATTTAGCGTTAGAGATGGTTTGAAACAATTGTTACCAAAATCAGAGAATGTCAAAAATTAGAGTGAGATTGCTTCAAATAAGGGAATTATCGCGAAACAACACCTGCTCGAATCCAACAATAACTGTGCTCTACCGTCTCTACTGTGGTCCAGAGACGCTTTGAGACAAGTGTTACAAAAATCAGAGAATGTGAGAAATTAGAGTGAAATTGCTTCAAACAAGCGAATTATCGCGAAACAACACCTGCTCGAATCCAACAAAAACTGTACCCTGCCGTCTCTACTGAGGCCCAGAGACGCTTTGAGACAAGTGTTACAAAAATCAGAGAATGTGAGAAATTAGAGTGAAATGGCTTCAAACAAGCGAATTATCGCGAAACAACACATGCTCGAATCCGAAAAAAACTGTGCCCTGCCGACTCTATTTAGTGTTAGAGATGGTTTGAAACAATTGTTACCAAAATCAGAGAATGTCAAAAATTAGAGTGAGATTGCTTCAAATAAGCGAATAATCGCGAAACAACACCTGCTCGAATCCAACAAAAACTGTGCCCTGCCGTCTCTAGTAAGCCTCAGAGACGCTTTCAGACAAGCGTTACAAAAATCAGAGAATGTGAGAAATTAGAGTGAAATTGCTTCAAACAAGCAAATTATCGCGAAACAACACCTGCTCGAATCCAACAAAAACTGTACCCTGCCGTCTCTACTGAGCCTCAGAGACGCTTTGAGCCAAGTGGTACAACAATCAGAGAATGTCATAAATTAGAGTGAAATTGCTTCAAATAAGCGAATTATCGCGAAACAACACATGCTCGAATCCGAAAAAAACTGTGCCCTGCCGACTCTATTTAGCGTTAGAGATGGTTTGAAACAAGTGTTACAAAAATCAGAGAATGTCAAAAATTAGAGTGAAATTGCTTCAAACAAGCGAATTATGGCGAAACAACACCTGCTCTAATCCAACAATAACTGTGCCCTACCGTCTCTACTGAGGCTCAGAGACGCTTTGAGACAAGCGTTACAAAAATCAGAGAATGTCATGAAATGGCTTCAAACAAGCGAATTATCGCGAAACACCTGCTCGAATCCGACAAAAACTCTGCCCTGCCGACTCTATTTATCGTTAGAGATGGTTTGAAACAATTGTTACCAAAATCAGAGAATGTCAAAAATTAGAGTGAAATTGCTTCAAATAAGCGAATTTTCGCGAAACAACACCTGCTCGAATCCAACAGAAACTGTGCCCTGCCGTCTCTACTGAGCCTCAGAGACGCTTTGAGACAAGTGTTACAAAAATCAGAGAATGTGAGAAATTAGAGTGAAATTGCTTCAAACAAGCGAATTATCGCGAAACAACACCTGCTCGAGTCCGAAAAAAGCTGTGCCCTGCCGACTCACTTTTAGCGTTAGAGATGGTTTGAAACAAGTCTTACAAAAATCAGAGAATGTCAAAAATTAGAGTGAAATTGCCTCAAATAAGCGAATTATCGCGAAACAACACCTGCTCGAATCCAACATAAACTGTGCCCTGCCGTATCTACTGATGCTCAGAGACGCTTTGAGACAAGTGTTACAAAAATCAGAGAATGTCATAAATTAGAGTGAAATTGCTTCAAACAAGCGAATTATCGCGAAACAACACCTGCTCTATCCAACAATAACTGTGCCCTGCCGTCTCTACTGAGCCTCAGAGACGCTTTGAGACAAGTGTTACAAAAATCAGAGAATGTCATATATTAGGGTGAAATTGCTTCAAACAGGCGAATTATCGCGAAACAACACCTGCTCGAATCCAACAAAAACTGTGCCCTGCCGTCTCTACTGAGCCTCAGAGACGCTTTGAGAACAGTGTTACAAAAATCAGAGAATGTCATAAATTAGAGTGAAATGGCTTCAAACAAGCGAATTATCTCGAAACAACACCTGCTCGAATCCGACAAAAACTGTGCCCTGCCGACTCTATTTAGCGTTAGAGATGGTTTGAAACAATTGTTACCAAAATCAGAGAATGTCAAAAATTAGAGTGAGATTGCTTCAAATAAGCGAATTATCGCGAAACAACACCTGCTCGAATCCAACAATAACTGTGCTCTACCGTGTCTACTGAGCCTCAGAGACGCTTTGAGACAAGTGTTACAAAAATCAGAGAATGTGAGAAATTAGAGTGAAATTGCTTCAAACAAGCGAATTATCGCGAAACAACACCTGCTCGAATCCAACAAAAACTGTACCCTGCCGTCTCTACTGAGCCTCAGAGACGCTTTGAGCCAAGTGTTACAAAAATCAGAGAATGTCATAAATTAGAGTGAAATTGCTTCAAACAAGCGAATTATCGCGAAACAACACATGCTCGAATCCGAAAAAAACTGTGCCCTGCCGACTCTATTTAGCGTTAGAGATGGTTTGAAACAAGTGTTACAAAAATCAGACAATGTCAAAAATTAGAGTGGAATTGTTTCAAACAAGCGAATTATCGCGAAACAACGCCTGCTCGAATCCAACAATAACTGTGCCCTGCCGTCTCTACTGAGCCTCAGAGACGCTTTGAGACAAGTGTTACACAAATCAGAGAATGTCATAAATTAGAGTGAAATGGCTTCAAACAAGCGAATTATCGCGAAACAACACCTGCTCGAATCCGACAAAAACTGTGCCCTGCCAAGTCTATTTAGTGTTAGAGATGGTTTGAAACAAGTGTTACCAAAATCAGAGAATGTCAAAGATTAGAGTGAAATTGCTTCAAACAAGCGAATTATCGCGAAACAACACCTGCTCTAATCCAACAATAACTGTGCCCTACCGTCTCTACTGAGGCTCAGAGACGCTTTGAGACAAGTGTTACAAAATTCAGAGAATGTCATGAAATGGCTTCAAACAAGCGAATTATCGCGAAACAACACCTGCTCGAATCCAACAATAACTGTGCCCTGCCGTCTCTACTGAGCCTCAGAGACGCTTTGAGACAAGTGTTACAAAAATCAGAGAATGTCATATATTAGAGTGAAATTGCTTCAAACAGGCGAATTATCGCGAAACAACACCTGCTCGAATCCAACAAAAACTGTGCCCTGCCGTCTCTACTGAGCCTCAGAGACGCTTTGAGAACAGTGTTACAAAAATCAGAGAATGTCATAAATTAGAGTGAAATGGCTTCAAACAAGCGAATTATCTCGAAACAACACCTGCTCGAATCCGACAAAAACTGTGCCCTGCCGACTCTATTTAGCGTTAGAGATGGTTTGAAACAATTGTTACCAAAATCAGAGAATGTCAAAAATTAGAGTGAGATTGCTTCAAATAAGCGAATTATCGCGAAACAACACCTGCTCGAATCCAACAATAACTGTGCTCTACCGTCTCTACTGAGGCTCAGAGACGCTTTGAGACAAGTGTTACAAAAATCAGAGAATGTGAGAAATTAGAGTGAAATTGCTTCAAACAAGCGAATTATCGCGAAACAACACCTGCTCGAATCCAACAAAAACTGTACCCTGCCGTCTCTACTGAGCCTCAGAGACGCTTTGAGACAAGTGTTACACAAATCAGAGAATGTCATAAATTAGAGTGAAATGGCTTCAAACAAGCGAATTATCGCGAAACAACACCTGCTCGAATCCGACAAAAACTGTGCCCTGCCGAATCTATTTAGTGTTAGAGATGGTTTGAAACAAGTGTTACCAAAATCAGAGAATGTCAAAAATTAGAGTGAAATTGCTTCAAACAAGCGAATTATCGCGAAACAACACCTGCTCTAATCCAACAATAACTGTGCCCTACCGTCTCTACTGAGGCTCAGAGACGCTTTGAGACAAGTGTTACAAAATTCAGAGAATGTCATGAAATGGCTTCAAACAAGCGAATTATCGCGAAACAACACCTGCTCGAATCCAACAGAAACTGTGCCCTGCCGTCTCTACTGAGCCTCAGAGACGCTTTGAGACAAGTGTTACAAAAATCAGAGAATGTGAGAAATTAGAGTGAAATTGCTTCAAACAAGCGAATTATCGCGAAACAACACCTGCTCGAATCCAACAAAAACTGTGCCCTGGCGTCTCTACTGAGCCTCAGAGACACTCTAAGACAAGTAATACAAAAATCAGAGAATGTCAATAATTAGAGTGAAATTGCTTCAAACAAGCGAATAATCGCGAAACAACACCTGCTCGAATCCGATAAAAACTGTGCCCTGCCGACTCTATTTAGCGTTAGAGATGGTTTGAAACAATTGTTACCAAAATCAGAGAATGTCAAAAATTAGAGTGAGATTGCTTCAAACAAGCGAATTATTGCGAAACAACACCTGCTTGAATCCAACAATAACTGTGCCCTACCGTCTCTTCTGAGGCTCAGAGACGCTTTGAGACAAGTGTTACAAAAATCAGAGAATGTCATAAATTAGAGTGAAATGGCTTCAAACAAGCGAATTATCTCGAAACAACACCTGCTCGAATCCGACAAAAACTGTGCCCTGCCGACTCTATTTAGCGTTAGAGATGGTTTGAAACAATTGTTACCAAAATCAGAGAATGTCAAAAATTAGAGTGAGATTGCTTCAAATAAGGGAATTATCGCGAAACAACACCTGCTCGAATCCAACAATAACTGTGCTCTACCGTCTCTACTGTGGTCCAGAGACGCTTTGAGACAAGTGTTACAAAAATCAGAGAATGTGAGAAATTAGAGTGAAATTGCTTCAAACAAGCGAATTATCGCGAAACAACACCTGCTCGAATCCAACAAAAACTGTACCCTGCCGTCTCTACTGAGGCCCAGAGACGCTTTGAGACAAGTGTTACAAAAATCAGAGAATGTGAGAAATTAGAGTGAAATGGCTTCAAACAAGCGAATTATCGCGAAACAACACCTGCTCGAATCCGACAAAAACTGTGCCCTGCCGACTGTATTTAGTGTTAGAGAGGGTTTGAAACAAGTGTTACAAAAATCAGAGAATGTCAAAAATTAGAGTGAAATTGCTTCAAACAAGCGAATTATCGCGAAACAACACCTGCTCGAATCCATAAATAACTGTGCCCTGCCATCTCTACTGAGGCTCAGAGACGCTTTGAGACAAGTGTTACAAAAATCAGAGAATGTCATAAATTAGAGTGAAATTGCTTCAAACAAGCGAATTATCGCGAAACAACACCTGCTCGAATCCATTAAAAACTGTACCCTGCCGTCTCTACTGAGCCTCAGAGACGCTTTGAGCCAAGTGGTACAAAAATCAGAGAATGTCATAATTTAGAGTGAAATTGCTTCAAATAAGCAAATTATCGCGAAACAACACATGCTCGAATCCGAAAAAAACTGTGCCCTGCCGACTCTATTTAGCGTTAGAGATGGTTTCAAACAATTGTTACCAAAATCAGAGAATGTCAAAAATTAGAGTGAGATTGCTTCAAATAAGCGAATAATCGCGAAACAACACCTGCTCGAATCCAACAAAAACTGTGCCCTGCCGTCTCTACTAAGCCTCAGAGACGCTTTCAGACAAGCGTTACAAAAATCAGAGAATGTGAGAAATTAGAGTGAAATTGCTTCAAACAAGCGAATTATCGCGAAACAACACCTGCTCTAATCCAACAATAACTGTGCCCTACCGTCTCTACTGAGGCTCAGAGACGCTTTGAGACAAGCGTTACAAAAATCAGAGAATGTCATGAAATGGCTTCAAACAAGCGAATTATCGCGAAACAACACCTGCTCGAATCCGACAAAAACTCTGCCCTGCCGACTCTATTTATCGTTAGAGATGGTTTGAAACAATTGTTACCAAAATCAGAGAATGTCAAAAATTAGAGTGAAATTGCTTCAAATAAGCGAATTTTCGCGAAACAACACCTGCTCGAATCCAACAGAAACTGTGCCCTGCCGTCTCTACTGAGCCTCAGAGACGCTTTGAGACAAGTGTTACAAAAATCAGAGAATGTGAGAAATTAGAGTGAAATTGCTTCAAACAAGCGAATTATCGCGAAACAACACCTGCTCGAGTCCGAAAAAAGCTGTGCCCTGCCGACTCACTTTTAGCGTTAGAGATGGTTTGAAACAAGTCTTACAAAAATCAGAGAATGTCAAAAATTAGAGTGAAATTGCCTCAAATAAGCGAATTATCGCGAAACAACACCTGCTCGAATCCAACATAAACTGTGCCCTGCCGTATCTACTGATGCTCAGAGACGCTTTGAGACAAGTGTTACAAAAATCAGAGAATGTCATAAATTAGAGTGAAATTGCTTCAAACAAGCGAATTATCGCGAAACAACACCTGCTCGAATCCAACAATAACTGTGCCCTGCCGTCTCTACTGAGCCTCAGAGACGCTTTGAGACAAGTGTTACAAAAATCAGAGAATGTCATATATTAGGGTGAAATTGCTTCAAACAGGCGAATTATCGCGAAACAACACCTGCTCGAATCCAACAAAAACTGTGCCCTGCCGTCTCTACTGAGCCTCAGAGACGCTTTGAGAACAGTGTTACAAAAATCAGAGAATGTCATAAATTAGAGTGAAATGGCTTCAAACAAGCGAATTATCTCGAAACAACACCTGCTCGAATCCGACAAAAACTGTGCCCTGCCGACTCTATTTAGCGTTAGAGATGGTTTGAAACAATTGTTACCAAAATCAGAGAATGTCAAAAATTAGAGTGAGATTGCTTCAAATAAGCGAATTATCGCGAAACAACACCTGCTCGAATCCAACAATAACTGTGCTCTACCGTCTCTACTGAGGCTCAGAGACGCTTTGAGACAAGTGTTACAAAAATCAGAGAATGTGAGAAATTAGAGTGAAATTGCTTCAAACAAGCGAATTATCGCGAAACAACACCTGCTCGAATCCAACAAAAACTGTACCCTGCCGTCTCTACTGAGCCTCAGAGACGCTTTGAGCCAAGTGTTACAAAAATCAGAGAATGTCATAAATTAGAGTGAAATTGCTTCAAACAAGCGAATTATCGCGAAACAACACATGCTCGAATCCGAAAAAAACTGTGCCCTGCCGACTCTATTTAGCGTTAGAGATGGTTTGAAACAAGTGTTACAAAAATCAGACAATGTCAAAAATTAGAGTGGAATTGTTTCAAACAAGCGAATTATCGCGAAACAACACCTGCTCTAATCCAACAATAACTGTGCCCTACCGTCTCTACTGAGGCTCAGAGACGCTTTGAGACAAGTGTTACAAAATTCAGAGAATGTCATGAAATGGCTTCAAACAAGCGAATTATCGCGAAACAACACCTGCTCGAATCCAACAGAAACTGTGCCCTGCCGTCTCTACTGAGCCTCAGAGACGCTTTGAGACAAGTGTTACAAAAATCAGAGAATGTGAGAAATTAGAGTGAAATTGCTTCAAACAAGCGAATTATCGCGAAACAACACCTGCTCGAATCCGACAAAAACTGTGCCCTGCCGACTGTATTTAGTGTTAGAGAGGGTTTGAAACAAGTGTTACAAAAATCAGAGAATGTCAAAAATTAGAGTGAAATTGCTTCAAACAAGCGAATTATCGCGAAACAACACCTGCTCGAATCCATAAATAACTGTGCCCTGCCATCTCTACTGAGGCTCAGAGACGCTTTGAGACAAGTGTTACAAAAATCAGAGAATGTCATAAATTAGAGTGAAATTGCTTCAAACAAGCGAATTATCGCGAAACAACACCTGCTCGAATCCAACAAAAACTGTACCCTGCCGTCTCTACTGAGCCTCAGAGACGCTTTGAGCCAAGTGGTACAAAAATCAGAGAATGTCATAATTTAGAGTGAAATTGCTTCAAATAAGCAAATTATCGCGAAACAACACATGCTCGAATCCGAAAAAAACTGTGCCCTGCCGACTCTATTTAGCGTTAGAGATGGTTTGAAACAATTGTTACCAAAATCAGAGAATGTCAAAAATTAGAGTGAGATTGCTTCAAATAAGCGAATAATCGCGAAACAACACCTGCTCGAATCCAACAAAAACTGTGCCCTGCCGTCTCTACTAAGCCTCAGAGACGCTTTCAGACAAGCGTTACAAAAATCAGAGAATGTGAGAAATTAGAGTGAAATTGCTTCAAACAAGCGAATTATCGCGAAACAACACCTGCTCGAATCCAACAAAAACTGTACCCTGCCGTCTCTACTTAGCCTCAGAGACGCTTTGAGCCAAGTGGTACAAAAATCAGAGAATGTCATAAATTAGAGTGAAATTGCTTCAAATAAGCGAATTATCGCGAAAGAACACATGCTCGAATCCGAAAAAAACTGTGCCCTGCCGACTCTATTTAGCGTTAGAGATGGTTTGAAACAAGTGTTACAAAAATCAGAGAATGTCAAAAATTAGAGTGAAATTGCTTCAAACAAGCGAATTATCGCGAAACAACACCTGCTCTAATCCAACAATAACTGTGCCCTACCGTCTCTACTGAGGCTCAGAGACGCTTTGAGACAAGCGTTACAAAAATCAGAGAATGTCATGAAATGGCTTCAAACAAGCGAATTATCGCGAAACAACACCTGCTCGAATCCGACAAAAACTCTGCCCTGCCGACTCTATTTATCGTTAGAGATGGTTTGAAACAATTGTTACAAAAATCAGACAATGTCAAAAATTAGAGTGGAATTGTTTCAAACAAGCGAATTATCGCGAAACAACACCTGCTCGAGTCCGAAAAAGCTGTGCCCTGCCGACTCACTTTTAGCGTTAGAGATGGTTTGAAACAATTGTTACCAAAATCAGAGAATGTCAAAAATTAGAGTGAGATTGCTTCAAATAAGCGAATTATCGCGAAACAACACCTGCTCGAATCCGACAATAACTGAGCTCTACCGTCTCTACTGAGGCTCAGAGACGCTTTGAGACAAGTGTTACAAAAATCAGAGAATGTGAGAAATTAGTGAAATTGCTTCAAACAAGCGAATTATCGCGAAACAACACCTGCTCGAATCCAACAAAAACTGTACCCTGCCGTCTCTACTGAGCCTCAGAGACGCTTTGAGCCAAGTGTTACAAAAATCAGAGAATGTCATAAATTAGAGTGAAATTGCTTCAAACAAGCGAATTATCGCGAAACAACACATGCTCGAATCCGAAAAAAACTGTGCCCTGCCAAGTCTATTTAGTGTTAGAGATGGTTTGAAACAAGTGTTACCAAAATCAGAGAATGTCAAAAATTAGAGTGAAATTGCTTCAAACAAGCGAATTATCGCGAAACAACACCTGCTCTAATCCAACAATAACTGTGCCCTACCGTCTCTACTGAGGCTCAGAGACGCTTTGAGACAAGTGTTACAAAATTCAGAGAATGTCATGAAATGGCTTCAAACAAGCGAATTATCGCGAAACAACACCTGCTCGAATCCAACAGAAACTGTGCCCTGCCGTCTCTACTGAGCCTCAGAGACGCTTTGAGACAAGTGTTACAAAAATCAGAGAATGTGAGAAATTAGAGTGAAATTGCTTCAAACAAGCGAATTATCGCGAAACAACACCTGCTCGAATCCAACAAAAACTGTGCCCTGGCGTCTCTACTGAGCCTCAGAGACACTCTGAGACAACTAATACAAAAATCAGAGAATGTCAATAATTAGAGTGAAATTGCTTCAAACAAGCGAATAATCGCGAAACAACACCTGCTCGAATCCGACAAAAACTGTGCCCTGCCGACTCTATTTAGCGTTAGAGATGGTTTGAAACAATAAAATTGTTACCAAAATCAGAGAATGTCAAAAATTAGTGTGAGATTGCTTCAAACAAGCGAATTATTGCGAAACAACACCTGCTTGAATCCAACAATAACTGTGCCCTACCGTCTCTTCTGAGGCTCAGAGACGCTTTGAGACAAGTGTTACAAAAATCAGAGAACGTCATAAATTAGAGTGAAATGGCTTCAAACAAGCGAATTATCTCGAAACAACACCTGCTCGAATCCGACAAAAACTGTGCCCTGCCGACTCTATTTAGCGTTAGAGATGGTTCGAAACAATTGTTACCAAAATCAGAGAATGTCAAAAATTAGAGTGAGATTGCTTCAAATAAGGGAATTATCGCGAAACAACACCTGCTCGAATCCAACAATAACTGTGCTCTACCGTCTCTACTGTGGTCCAGAGACGCTTTGAGACAAGTGTTACAAAAATCAGAGAATGTGAGAAATTAGAGTGAAATTGCTTCAAACAAGCGAATTATCGCGAAACAACACCTGCTCGAATCCAACAAAAACTGTACCCTGCCGTCTCTACTGAGGCCCAGAGACGCTTTGAGACAAGTGTTACAAAAATCAGAGAATGTGAGAAATTAGAGTGAAATGGCTTCAAACAAGCGAATTATCGCGAAACAACACCTGCTCGAATCCGACAAAAACTGTGCCCTGCCAACTGTATTTAGTGTTAGAGAGGGTTTGAAACAAGTGTTACAAAAATCAGAGAATGTCAAAAATTAGAGTGAAATTGCTTCAAACAAGCGAATTATCGCGAAACAACACCTGCTCGAATCCATAAATAACTGTGCCCTGCCGTCTCTACTGAGGCTCAGAGACGCTTTGAGACAAGT
Organism: Tenodera sinensis; assembly: GCA_030765045.1. NCBI lineage: Eukaryota > Metazoa > Arthropoda > Insecta > Mantodea > Mantidae > Tenodera > Tenodera sinensis. The sequence goes on along the minus strand of CM060970.1, from coordinate 107,316,587 downwards.
GTTACAAAAATCAGAGAATGTCATAAATTAGAGTGAAATTGCTTCAAACAAGCGAATTATCGCCAAACAACACCTGCTCGAATCCAACAAAAACTGTACCCTGCCGTCTCTACTGAGCCTCAGAGACGCTTTGAGCCAAGTGGTACAAAAATCAGAGAATGTCATAAATTAGAGTGAAATTGCTTCAAATAAGCGAATTATCGCGAAACAACACCTGCTCGAATCCAACAATAACTGTGCTCTACCGTCTCTACTGAGGCCCAGAGACGATTTGAGACAAGTGTTACAAAAATCAGAGAATGTGAGAAATTAGAGTGAAATTGCTTCAAACAAGCGAATTATCGCGAAACAACACCTGCTCGAATCCAACAAAAACTGTACCCTGCCGTCGCTACTGAGGCCCATAGACGCTTTGAGATAAGTGTTACAAAAATCAGAGAATGTGAGAAATTAGAGTGAAATGGCTTCAAACAAGCGAATTATCGCGAAACAACACCTGCTCGAATCCGACAAAAACTGTGCCCAGCCGACTGTATTTAGTGTTAGAGAGGGTTTGAAACAAGTGTTACAAAAATCAGAGAATGTCAAAAATTAGAGTGAAATTGCTTCAAACAAGCGAATTATCCCGAAACAACACCTGCTCGAATCCATAAATAACTGTGCCCTGCCGTCTCTACTGAGGCTCAGAGACGCTTTGAGACAAGTGTTACAAAAATCAGAGAATGCCATAAATTAGAGTGAAATTGCTTCAAACAAGCGAATTATCGCGAAACAACACCTGCTCGAATCCAACAAAAACTGTACCCTGCCGTCTCTACTGAGCCTCAGAGACGCTTTGAGCCAAGTGGTACAAAAATCAGAGAATGTCATAAATTAGAGTGAAATTGCTTCAAATAAGCGAATTATCGCGAAACAACACATGCTCGAATCCGAAAAAAACTGTGCCCTGCCGACTCTATTTAGCGTTAGAGATGGTTTGAAACAAGTGTTACAAAAATCAGAGAATGTCAAAAATTAGAGTGAAATTGCTTCAAACAAGCGAATTATCGCGAAACACCTGCTCTAATCCAACAATAACTGTGCCCTACCGTCTCTACTGAGGCTCAGAGACGCTTTAGGACAAGCGTTACAAAAATCAGAGAATGTCATGAAATGGCTTCAAACAAGCGAATTATCGCGAAACAACACCTGCTCGAATCCGACAAAAACTCTGCCCTGCCGACTCTATTTATCGTTAGAGATGGTTTGAAACAATTGTTACCAAAATCAGAGAATGTCAAAAATTAGAGTGAGATTGCTTCAAATAAGCGAATTATCGCGAAACAACACCTGCTCGAATCCAACAAAAACTGTACCCTGCCGTCTCTACTGAGCCTCAGAGACGCTTTGAGCCAAGTGTTACAAAAATCAGAGAATGTCATAAATTAGAGTGAAATTGCTTCAAACAAGCGAATTATCGCGAAACAACACCTGCTCGAATCCAACAAAAACTGTACCCTGCCGTCTCTACTGAGCCTCAGAGACGCTTTGAGCCAAGTGGTACAAAAATCAGAGAATGTCATAAATTAGAGTGAAATTGCTTCAAATAAGCGAATTATCGCGAAACAACACATGCTCGAATCCGAAAAAAACTGTGCCCTGCCGACTCTATTTAGCGTTAGAGATGGTTTGAAACAATTGTTACAAAAATCAGAGAATGTCAAAAATTAGAGTGAAATTGCTTCAAACAAGCGAATTATCGCGAAACAACACCTGCTCTAATCCAACAATAACTGTGCCCTACCGTCTCTACTGAGGCTCAGAGACGCTTTGAGACAAGCGTTACAAAAATCAGAGAATGTCATGAAATGGCTTCAAACAAGCGAATTATCTCGAAACAACGCCTCCTCGAATCCGACAAAAACTGTGCCCTGCCGACTCTATTTAGCGTTAGAGATGGTTTGAAACAATTGTTACCAAAATCAGAGAATGCCAAAAATTAGAGTGAGATTGCTTGAAATAAGCGAATTATCGCGAAACAACACCTGCTCGAATCCAACAATAACTGTGCTCTACCGTCTCTACTGAGGCTCAGAGACGCTTTGAGACAAGTGTTACAAAAATCAGAGAATGTGAGAAATTAGAGTGAAATTGCTTCAAACAAGCGAATTATCGCGAAACAACACCTGCTCGAATCCAACAGAAACTGTGCCCTGCCGTCTCTACTGAGCCTCAGAGACGCTTTGAGACAAGTGTTACAAAAATCAGAGAATGTGAGAAATTAGAGTGAAATTGCTTCAAACAAGCGAATTATCGCGAAACAACATCTGCTCGAGTCCGAAAAAGCTGTGCCCTGCCGACTCACTTTTAGCGTTAGAGATGGTTTGAAACAAGTCTTACAAAAATCAGAGAATGTCAAAAATTAGGGTGAAATTGCTTCAAATAAGCGAATTATCGCGAAACAACACCTGCTCGAATCCAACATAAACTGTGCCCTGCCGTATCTACTGATGCTCAGAGAAGCTTTGAGACAAGTGTTACAAAAATCAGAGAATGTCATAAATTAGAGTGAAATTGCTTCAAACAAGCGAATTATCGCGAAACAACACCTGCTCGAATCCGACAAAAACTGTGCCCTTCCGACTCTACTGAGCCTCAGAGACGCTTTGAGAACAGTGTTACAAAAATCAGAGAATGTCATAAATTAGAGTGAAATGGCTTCAAACAAGCGAATTATCTCGAAACAACACCTGCTCGAATCCGACAAAAACTGTGCCCTTCCGACTCTACTGAGCCTCAGAGACGCTTTGAGACAAGTGTTACAAAAATCAGAGAATGTGAGAAATTAGAGTGAAATTGCTTCAAACAAGCGAATTATCGCGAAACAACACCTGCTCGAATCCAACAAAAACTGTACCCTGCCGTCTCTACTGAGCCTCAGAGACGCTTTGAGCCAAGTGTTACAAAAATCAGAGAATGTCATAAATTAGAGTGAAATTGCTTCAAACAAGCGAATTATCGCGAAACAACACATGCTGGAATCCGAAAAAAACTGTGCCCTGCCGACTCTATTTAGCGTTAGAGATGGTTTGAAACAAGTGTTACAAAAATCAGACAATGTCAAAAATTAGAGTGAAATTGTTTCAAACAAACGAATTATCGCGAAACAACGCCTGCTCGAATCCAACAATAACTGTGCCCTGCCGTCTCTACTGAGCCTCAGAGACGCTTTGAGACAAGTGTTACAAAAATCAGAGAATGTCATAAATTAGAGTGAAATGGCTTCAAACAAGCGAATTATCGCGAAACAACACCTGCTCGAATCCGACAAAAACTGTGCCCTGCCGAATCTATTTAGTGTTAGAGATGGTTTGAAACAAGTGTTACCAAAATCAGAGAATGTCAAAAATTAGAGTGAAATTGCTTCAAACAAGCGAATTATCGCGAAACAACACCTGCTCTAATCCAACAATAACTGTGCCCTACCGTCCCTACTGAGGCTCAGAGACGCTTTGAGACAAGTGTTACAAAATTCAGAGAATGTCATGAAATGGCTTCAAACAAGCGAATTATCGCGAAACAACACCTGCTCGAATCCAACAGAAACTGTGCCCTGCCGTCTCTACTGAGCCTCAGAGACGCTTTGAGACAAGTGTTACAAAAATCAGAGAATGTGAGAAATTAGAGTGAAATTGCTTCAAACAAGCGAATTATCGCGAAACAACACCTGCTCGAATCCAACAAAAACTGTGCCCTGGCGTCTCTACTGAGCCTCAGAGACACTCTGAGACAAGTAATACAAAAATCAGAGAATGTCAATAATTAGAGTGAAATTGCTTCAAACAAGCGAATAATCGCGAAACAACACCTGCTCGAATCCGACAAAAACTGTGCCCTGCCGACTCTATTTAGCGTTAGAGATGGTTTGAAACAATTGTTACCAAAATCAGAGAATGTCAAAAATTAGTGTGAGATTGCTTCAAACAAGCGAATTATTGCGAAACAACACCTGCTTGAATCCAACAATAACTGTGCCCTACCGTCTCTTCTGAGGCTCAGAGACGCTTTGAGACAAGTGTTACAAAAATCAGAGAATGTCATAAATTAGAGTGAAATGGCTTCAAACAAGCGAATTATCTCGAAACAACACCTGCTCGAATCCGACAAAAACTGTGCCCTGCCGACTCTATTTAGCGTTAGAGATGGTTTGAAACAATTGTTACCAAAATCAGAGAATGTCAAAAATTAGAGTGAGATTGCTTCAAATAAGGGAATTATCGCGAAACAACACCTGCTCGAATCCAACAATAACTGTGCTCTACCGTCTCTACTGTGGTCCAGAGACGCTTTGAGACAAGTGTTACAAAAATCAGAGAATGTGAGAAATTAGAGTGAAATTGCTTCAAACAAGCGAATTATCGCGAAACAACACCTGCTCGAATCCAACAAAAACTGTACCCTGCCGTCTCTACTGAGGCCCAGAGACGCTTTGAGACAAGTGTTACAAAAATCAGAGAATGTGAGAAATTAGAGTGAAATGGCTTCAAACAAGCGAATTATCGCGAAACAACACCTGCTCGAATCCGACAAAAACTGTGCCCTGCCGACTGTATTTAGTGTTAGAGACGCTTTGAGACAAGCGTTACAAAAATCAGAGAGTGTCATGAAATGGCTTCAAACAAGCGAATTATCGCGAAACAACACCTGCTCGAATCCGACAAAAACTAGGCCCTGCCGACTCTATTTATCGTTAGAGATGGTTTGAAACAATTGTTACCAAAATCAGAGAATGTCAAAAATTAGAGTGAGATTGCTTCAAATAAGCGAATTTTCGCGAAACAACACCTGCTCGAATCCAACAGAAACTGTGCCCTGCCGTCTCTACTGAGCCTCAGAGACGCTTTGAGACAAGTGTTACAAAAATCAGAGAATGTGAGAAATTAGAGTGAAATTGCTTCAAACAAGCGAATTATCGCGAAACAACATCTGCTCGAGTCCGAAAAAGCTGTGCCCTGCCGACTCACTTTTAGCGTTAGAGATGGTTTGAAACAAGTCTTACAAAAATCAGAGAATGTCAAAAATTAGGGTGAAATTGCTTCAAATAAGCGAATTATCGCGAAACAACACCTGCTCGAATCCAACATAAACTGTGCCCTGCCGTATCTACTGATGCTCAGAGACGCTTTGAGACAAGTGTTAAAAAATCAGAGAATGTCATAAATTAGAGTGAAATTGCTTCAAACAAGCGAATTATCGCGAAACAACACCTGCTCGAATCCAACAATAACTGTGCCCTTCCGTCTCTACTGAGCCTCAGAGACGCTTTGCGACAAGTGTTACAAAAATCAGAGAATGTCATATATTAGAGTGAAATTGCTTAAAACAGGCGAATTATCGCGAAACAACACCTGCTCGAATCCAACAAAAACTGTGCCCTGCCGTCTCTACTGAGCCTCAGAGACGCTTTGAGAACAGTGTTACAAAAATCAGAGAATGTCATAAATTAGAGTGAAATGGCTTCAAACAAGCGAATTATCTCGAAACAACACCTGCTCGAATCCAACAAAAACTGTGCCCTTCCGACTCTATTTAGCGTTAGAGATGGTTTGAAACAATTGTTACCAAAATCAGAGAATGTCAAAAATTAGAGTGAGATTGCTTCAAATAAGCGAATTATCGCGAAACAACACCTGCTCGAATCCAACAATAACTGTGCTCTACCGTCTCTACTGAGGCTCAGAGACGCTTTGAGACAAGTGTTACAAAAATCAGAGAATGTGAGAAATTAGTGAAATTGCTTCAAACAAGCGAATTATCGCGAAACAACACCTGCTCGAATCCAACAAAAACTTTACCCTGCCGTCTCTACTGAGCCTCAGAGACGCTTTGAGCCAAGTGTTACAAAAATCAGAGAATGTCATAAATTAGAGTGAAATTGCTTCAAACAAGCGAATTATCGCGAAACAACACATGCTCGAATCCGAAAAAAACTGTGCCCTGCCGACTCTATTTAGCGTTAGAGATGGTTTGAAACAAGTGTTACAAAAATTAGACAATGTCAAAAATTAGAGTGATATTGTTTCAAACAAGCGAATTACCGCGAAACAACGCCTGCTCGAATCCAACAATAAGTGTGCCCTGCCGTCTCTACTGAGCCTCAGAGACGCTTTGAGACAAGTGTTACACAAATCAGAGAATGTCATAAATTAGAGTGAAATGGCTTCAAACAAGCGAATTATCGCGAAACAACACCTGCTCTAATCCAACAATAACTGTGCCCTACCGTCTCTACTGAGGCTCAGAGACGCTTTGAGACAAGTGTTACAAAATTCAGAGAATGTCATGAAATGGCTTCAAACAAGCGAATTATCGCGAAACAACACCTGCTCGAATCCGACAAAAACTGTGCCCTGCCGAATCTATTTAGTGTTAGAGATGGTTTGAAACAAGTGTTACCAAAATCAGAGAATGTCAAAAATTAGGGTGAAATTGCTTCAAACAAGCGAATTATCGCGAAACAACACCTGCTCTAATCCAACAATAACTGTGCCCTACCGTCTCTACTGAGGCTCAGAGACGCTTTGAGACAAGCGTTACAAAATTCAGAGAATGTCATGAAATGGCTTCAAACAAGCGAATTATCGCGAAACAACACCTGCTCGAATCCAACAGAAACTGTGCCCTGCCGTCTCTACTGAGCCTCAGGGACGCTTTGAGACAAGTGTTACAAAAATCAGAGAATGTGAGAAATTAGTGTGAAATTGCTTCAAACAAGCGAATTATCGCGAAACAACACCTGCTCGAATCCAACAAAAACTGTGCCCTGCCGTCTCTACTGAGCCTCAGAGACACTCTGAGACAAGTAATACAAAAATCAGAGAATGTCAATAATTAGAGTGAAATTGCTTCAAACAAGCGAATAATCGCGAAACAACACCTGCTCGAATCCGACAAAAACTGTGCCCTGCCGACTCTATTTAGCGTTAGAGATGGTTTGAAACAATTGTTACCAAAATCAGAGAATGTCAAAAATTAGAGTGAGATTGCTTCAAACAAGCGAATTATTGCGAAACAACACCTGCTTGAATCCAACAATAACTGTGCCCTACCGTCTCTTCTGAGGCTCAGAGACGCTTTGAGACAAGTGTTACAAAAATCAGAGAATGTCATAAATTAGAGTGAAATGGCTTCAAACAAGCGAATTATCTCGAAACAACACCTGCTCGAATCCGACAAAAACTGTGCCCTGCCGACTCTATTTAGCGTTAGAGATGGTTTGAAACAATTGTTACCAAAATCAGAGAATGTCAAAAATTAGAGTGAGATTGCTTCAAATAAGGGAATTATCGCGAAACAACACCTGCTCGAATCCAACAATAACTGTGCTCTACCGTCTCTACTGAGGCCCAGAGACGATATGAGACAAGTGTTACAAAAATCAGAGAATGTGAGAAATTAGAGTGAAATTGCTTCAAACAAGCGAATTATCGCGAAACAACACCTGCTCGAATCCAACAAAAACTGTACCCTGCCGTCGCTACTGAGGCCCATAGACGCTTTGAGATAAGTGTTACAAAAATCAGAGAATGTGAGAAATTAGAGTGAAATGGCTTCAAACAAGCGAATTATCGCGAAACAACACCTGCTCGAATCCAACAAAAACTGTACCCTGCCGTCGCTACTGAGGCCCATAGACGCTTTGAGATAAGTGTTACAAAAATCAGAGAATGTGAGAAATTAGAGTGAAATGGCTTCAAACAAGCGAATTATCGCGAAACAACACCTGCTCGAATCCGACAAAAACTGTGCCCAGCGGACTGTATTTAGTGTTAGAGAGGGTTTGAAACAAGTGTTACAAAAATCAGAGAATGTCAAAAATTAGGGTGAAATTGCTTCAAACAAGCGAATTATCGCGAAACAACACCTGCTCGAATCCATAAATAACTGTGCCCTGCCGTCTCTACTGAGGCTCAGAGACGCTTTGAGACAAGTGTTACAAAAATCAGAGAATGCCATAAATTAGAGTGAAATTGCTTCAAACAAGCGAATTATCGCGAAACAACACCTGCTCGAATCCAACAAAAACTGTACCCTGCCGTCTCTACTGAGCCTCAGAGACGCTTTGAGCCAAGTGGTACAAAAATCAGAGAATGTCATAAATTAGAGTGAAATTGCTTCAAATAAGCGAATTATCGCGAAACAACACATGCTCGAATCCGAAAAAAACTGTGCCCTGCCGACTCTATTTAGCGTTAGAGATGGTTTGAAACAAGTGTTACAAAAATTAGAGAATGTCAAAAATTAGAGTGAAATTGCTTCAAACAAGCGAATTATCGCGAAACACCTGCTCTAATCCAACAATAACTGTGCCCTACCGTCTCTACTGAGGCTCAGAGACGCTTTGAGACAAGCGTTACAAAAATCAGAGAATGTCATGAAATGGCTTCAAACAAGCGAATTATCGCGAAACAACACCTGCTCGAATCCGACAAAAACTCTGCCCTGCCGACTCTATTTATCGTTAGAGATGGTTTGAAACAATTGTTACCAAAATCAGAGAATGTCAAAAATTAGAGTGAGATTGCTTCAAATAAGCGAATTATCGCGAAACAACACCTGCTCGAATCCAACAAAAACTGTACCCTGCCGTCTCTACTGAGCCTCAGAGACGCTTTGAGCCAAGTGTTACAAAAATCAGAGAATGTCATAAATTAGAGTGAAATTGCTTCAAACAAGCGAATTATCGCGAGACAACACATGCTCGAATCCAACAAAAACTGTACCCTGCCGTCTCTACTGAGCCTCAGAGACGCTTTGAGCCAAGTGTTACAAAAATCAGAGAATGTCATAAATTAGAGTGAAATTGCTTCAAACAAGCGAATTATCGCGAAACAACACATGCTCGAATCCGAAAAAAACTGTGCCCTGCCGACTCTATTTAGCGTTAGAGATGGTTTGAAACAAGTGTTACAAAAATCAGACAATGTCAAAAATTAGAGTGAAATTGTTTCAAACAAGCGAATTATCGCGAAACAATGCCTGCTCGAATCCAACAATAACTGTGCCCTGCCGTCTCTACTGAGCCTCAGAGACCCTTTGAGACAAGTGTTACACAAATCAGAGAATGTCATAAATTAGAGTGAAATTGCTTCAAACAAGCGAATTATCGCGAAACAACACATGCTCGAATCCGAAAAAAACTGTGCCCTGCCGACTCTATTTAGCGTTAGAGATGGTTTGAAACAAGTGTTACAAAAATCAGACAATGTCAAAAATTAGAGTGAAATTGTTTCAAACAAGCGAATTATCGCGAAACAACGCCTGCTCGAATCCAACAATAACTGTGCCCTGCCGTCTCTACTGAGCCTCAGAGACGCTTTGAGACAAGTGTTACACAAATCAGAGAATGTCATAAATTAGAGTGAAATGGCTTCAAACAAGCGAATTATCGCGAAACAACACCTGCTCGAATCCGACAAAAACTGTGCCCTGCCGAATCTATTTAGTGTTAGAGATGGTTTGAAACAAGTGTTACCAAAATCAGAGAATGTCAAAAATTAGAGTGAAATGGCTTCAAACAAGCGAATTATCGCGAAACAACACCTGCTCGAATCCAACAGAAACTGTGCCCTGCCGTCTCTACTGAGCCTCAGAGACGCTTTGAGACAAGTGTTACGAAAATCAGAGAATGTGAGAAATTAGAGTGAAATTGCTTCAAACAAGCGAATTATCGCGAAACAACACCTGCTCGAATCCAACAAAAACTGTGCCCTGGCGTTTCTAATGAGCCTCACAGACACTCTGAGACAAGTAATACAAAAATCAGAGAATGTCAATAATTAGAGTGAAATTGCTTCAAACAAGCGAATTATCGCGAAACAACACCTGCTCGAATCCGACAAAAACTGTGCCCTGCCGACTCTATTTAGCGTTAGAGATGGTTTGAAACAATTGTTACCAAAATCAGAGAATGTCAAAAATTAGTGTGAGATTGCTTCAAACAAGCGAATTATTGCGAAACAACACCTGCTTGAATCCAACAATAACTGTGCCCTACCGTCTCTTCTGAGGCTCAGAGACGCTTTGAGACAAGTGTTACAAAAATCAGAGAATGTCATAAATTAGAGTGAAATGGCTTCAAACAAGCGAATTATCTCGAAACAACACCTGCTCGAATCCGACAAAAACTGTGCCCTGCCGACTCTATTTAGCGTTAGAGATGGTTTGAAACAATTGTTACCAAAATCAGAGAATGTCAAAAATTAGAGTGAGATTGCTTCAAATAAGGGAATTATCGCGAAACAACACCTGCTCGAATCCAACAATAACTGTGCTCTACCGTCTCTACTGTGGTCCAGAGACGCTTTGAGACAAGTGTTACAAAAATCAGAGAATGTGAGAAATTAGAGTGAAATTGCTTCAAACAAGCGAATTATCGCGAAACAACACCTGCTCGAATCCAACAAAAACTGTACCCTGCCGTCTCTACTGAGGCCCAGAGACGCTTTGAGACAAGTGTTACAAAAATCAGAGAATGTGAGAAATTAGAGTGAAATGGCTTCAAACAAGCGAATTATCGCGAAACAACACCTGCTCGAATCCGACAAAAACTGTGCCCTGCCGACTGTATTTAGTGTTAGAGAGGGTTTGAAACAAGTGTTACAAAAATCAGAGAATGTCAAAAATTAGAGTGAAATTGCTTCAAACAAGCGAATTATCGCGAAACAACACCTGCTCGAATCCATAAATAACTGTGCCCTGCCGTCTCTACTGAGGCTCAGAGACGCTTTGAGACAAGTGTTACAAAAATCAGAGAATGTCATAAATTAGAGTGAAATTGCTTCAAAAAAGCGAATTATCGCGAAACAACACCTGCTCGAATCCAACAAAAACTGTACCCTGCCGTCTCTACTGAGCCTCAGAGACGCTTTGAGCCAAGTGGTACAAAAATCAGAGAATGTCATAAATTAGAGTGAAATTGCTTCAAATAAGCGAATTATCGCGAAACAACACATGCTCGAATCCGAAAAAAACTGTGCCCTGCCGACTCTATTTAGCGTTAGAGATGGTTTGAAACAAGTGTTACAAAAATCAGAGAATGTCAAAAATTAGAGTGAAATTGCTTCAAACAAGCGAATTATCGCGAAACAACACCTGCTCTAATCCAACAATAACTGTGCCCTACCGTCTCTACTGAGGCTCAGAGACGCTTTGAGACAAGCGTTACAAAAATCAGAGAGTGTCATGAAATGGCTTCAAACAAGCGAATTATCGCGAAACAACACCTGCTCGAATCCGACAAAAACTCTGCCCTGCCGACTCTATTTATCGTTAGAGATGGTTTGAAACAATTGTTACCAAAATCAGAGAATGTCAAAAATTAGAGTGAGATTGCTTCAAATAAGCGAATTTTCGCGAAACAACACCTGCTCGAATCCAACAGAAACTGTGCCCTGCCGTCACTACTGAGCCTCAGAGACGCTTTGAGACAAGTGTTACAAAAATCAGAGAATGTGAGAAATTAGAGTGAAATTGCTTCAAACAAGCGAATTATCGCGAAACAACATCTGCTCGAGTCCGAAAAAGCTGTGCCCTGCCGACTCACTTTTAGCGTTAGAGATGGTTTGAAACAAGTCTTACAAAAATCAGAGAATGTGAAAAATTAGGGTGAAATTGCTTCAAATAAGCGAATTATCGCGAAACAACACCTGCTCGAATCCAACATAAACTGTGCCCTGCCGTATCTACTGATGCTCAGAGACGCTTTGAGACAAGTGTTACAAAAATCAGAGAATGTCATAAATTAGAGTGAAATTGCTTCAAACAAGCGAATTATCGCGAAACAACACCTGCTCGAATCCAACAATAACTGTGCCCTGCCGTCTCTACTGAGCCTCAGAGACGCTTTGAGACAAGTGTTACAAAAATCAGAGAATGTCATATATTAGAGTGAAATTGCTTAAAACAGGCGAATTATCGCGAAACAACACCTGCTCGAATCCAACAAAAACTGTGCCCTGCCGTCTCTACTGAGCCTCAGAGACGCTTTGAGAACAGTGTTACAAAAATCAGAGAATGTCATAAATTAGAGTGAAATGGCTTCAAACAAGCGAATTATCTCGAAACAACACCTGCTCGAATCCGACAAAAACTGTGCCCTTCCGACTCTATTTAGCGTTAGAGATGGTTTGAAACAATTGTTACCAAAATCAGAGAATGTCAAAAATTAGAGTGAGATTGCTTCAAATAAGCGAATTATCGCGAAACAACACCTGCTCGAATCCAACAATAACTGTGCTCTACCGTCTCTACTGAGGCTCAGAGACGCTTTGAGACAAGTGTTACAAAAATCAGAGAATGTGAGAAATTAGTGAAATTGCTTCAAACAAGCGAATTATCGCGAAACAACACCTGCTCGAATCCAACAAAAACTGTACCCTGCCGTCTCTACTGAGCCTCAGAGACGCTTTGAGCCAAGTGTTACAAAAATCAGAGAATGTCATAAATTAGAGTGAAATTGCTTCAAACAAGCGAATTATCGCGAAACAACACATGCTCGAATCCGAAAAAAACTGTGCCCTGCCGACTCTATTTAGCGTTAGAGATGGTTTGAAACAAGTGTTACAAAAATCAGACTGTCAAAAATTAGAGTGATATTGTTTCAAACAAGCGAATTATCGCGAAACAACGCCTGCTCGAATCCAACAATAAGTGTGCCCTGCCGTCTCTACTGAGCCTCAGAGACGCTTTGAGACAAGTGTTACACAAATCAGAGAATGTCATAAATTAGAGTGAAATGGCTTCAAACAAGCGAATTATCGCGAAACAACACCTGCTCGAATCCGACAAAAACTGTGCCCTGCCGAATCTATTTAGTGTTAGAGATGGTTTGAAACAAGTGTTACCAAAATCAGAGAATGTCAAAAATTAGGGTGAAATTGCTTCAAACAAGCGAATTATCGCGAAACAACACCTGCTCTAATCCAACAATAACTGTGCCCTACCGTCTCTACTGAGCCTCAGAGACGCTTTGAGACAAGTGTTACAAAAATCAGAGAATGTGAGAAATTAGGGTGAAATTGCTTCAAACAAGCGAATTATCGCGAAACAACACCTGCTCGAATCCAACAAAAACTGTGCCCTGCCGTCTCTACTGAGCCTCAGAGACACTCTGAGACAAGTAATACAAAAATCAGAGAATGTCAATAATTAGAGTGAAATTGCTTCAAACAAGCGAATAATCGCGAAACAACACCTGCTCGAATCCGACAAAAACTGTGCCCTGCCGACTCTATTTAGCGTTAGAGATGGTTTGAAACAATTGTTACCAAAATCAGAGAATGTCAAAAATTAGAGTGAGATTGCTTCAAACAAGCGAATTATTGCGAAACAACACCTGCTTGAATCCAACAATAACTGTGCCTTACCGTCTCTTCTGAGGCTCAGAGACGCTTTGAGACAAGTGTTACAAAAATCAGAGAATGTCATAAATTAGAGTGAAATGGCTTCAAACAAGCGAATTATCTCGAAACAACACCTGCTCGAATCCGACAAAAACTGTGCCCTGCCGACTCTATTTAGCGTTAGAGATGGTTTGAAACAATTGTTACCAAAATCAGAGAATGTCAAAAATTAGAGTGAGATTGCTTCAAATAAGGGAATTATCGCGAAACAACACCTGCTCGAATCCAACAATAACTGTGCTCTACCGTCTCTACTGAGGCCCAGAGACGCTTTGAGACAAGTGTTACAAAAATCAGAGAATGTGAGAAATTAGAGTGAAATTGCTTCAAACAAGCGAATTATCGCGAAACAACACCTGCTCGAATCCAACAAAAACTGTACCCTGCCGTCGCTACTGAGGCCCAGAGACGCTTTGAGATAAGTGTTACAAAAATCAGAGAATGTGAGAAATTAGAGTGAAATGGCTTCAAACAAGCGAATTATCGTGAAACAACACCTGCTCGAATCCGACAAAAACTGTGCCCAGCCGACTGTATTTAGTGTTAGAGAGGGTTTGAAACAAGTGTTACAAAAATCAGAGAATGTCAAAAATTAGAGTGAAATTGCTTCAAACAAGCGAATTATCGCGAAACAACACCTGCTCGAATCCATAAATAACTGTGCCCTGCCGTCTCTACTGAGGCTCAGAGACGCTTTGAGACAAGTGTCACAAAAATCAGAGAATGTCATAAATTAGAGTGAAATTGCTTCAAATAAGCGAATTATCGCGAAACAACACATGCTCGAATCCGAAAAAAACTGTGCCCTGCCGACTCTATTTAGCGTTAGAGATGGTTTGAAACAAGTGTTACAAAAATCAGAGAATGTCAAAAATTAGAGTGAAATTGCTTCAAACAAGCGAATTATCGCGAAACAACACCTGCTCTAATCCAACAATAACTGTGCCCTACCGTCTCTACTGAGGCTCAGAGACGCTTTGAGACAAGCGTTACAAAAATCAGAGAATGTCATGAAATGGCTTCAAACAAGCGAATTATCGCGAAACAACACCTGCTCGAATCCGACAAAAACTCTGCCCTGCCGACTCTATTTATCGTTAGAGATGGTTTGAAACAATTGTTACCAAAATCAGAGAATGACAAAAATTAGAGTGAGATTGCTTCAAATAAGCGAATTATCGCGAAACAACACCTGCTCGAATCCAACAAAAACTGTACCCTGCCGTCTCTACTGAGCCTCAGAGACGCTTTGAGCCAAGTGTTACAAAAATCAGAGAATGTCATAAATTAGAGTGAAATTGCTTCAAACAAGCGAATTATCGCGAAACAACACATGCTCGAATCCGAAAAAAACTGTGCCCTGCCGACTCTATTTAGCGTTGGAGATGGTTTGAAACAAGTGTTACAAAAATCAGACAATGTCAAAAATTAGAGTGAAATTGTTTCAAACAAGCGAATTATCGCGAAACAACGCCTTCTCGAATCCAACAATAACTGTGCCCTGCCGAATCTATTTAGTGTTAGAGATGGTTTGAAACAAGTGTTACCAAAATCAGAGAATGTCAAAAATTAGAGTGAAATTGCTTCAAACAAGCGAATTATCGCGAAACAACATCTGCTCTAATCCAACAATAACTGTGCCCTACCGTCTCTACTGAGGCTCAGAGACGCTTTGAGACAAGTGTTACAAAATTCAGAGAATGTCATGAAATGGCTTCAAACAAGCGAATTATCGCGAAACAACACCTGCTCGAATCCAACAGAAACTGTGCCCTGCCGTCTCTACTGAGCCTCAGAGACGCTTTGAGACAAGTGTTACAAAAATCAGAGATTGTGAGAAATTAGAGTGAAATTGCTTCAAACAAGCGAATTATCGCGAAACAACACCTGCTCGAATCCAACAAAAACTGTGCCCTGCCGTCTCTACTGAGCCTCAGAGACACTCTGAGACAAGTAATACAAAAATCAGAGAATGTCAATAATTAGAGTGAAATTGCTTCAAACAAGCGAATAATCGCGAAACAACACCTGCTCGAATCCGACAAAAACTGTGCCCTGCCGACTCTATTTAGCGTTAGAGATGGTTTGAAACAATTGTTAACAAAATCAGAGAATGTCAAAAATTAGAGTGAGATTGCTTCAAATAAGGGAATTATCACGAAACAACACCTGCTCGAATCCAACAATAACTGTGCTCTACCGTCTCTACTGAGGCCCAGAGACGCTTTGAGACAAGTGTTACAAAAATCAGAGAATGTGAGAAATTAGAGTGAAATTACTTCAAACAAGCGAATTATCGCGAAACAACACCTGCTCGAATCCAACAAAAACTGTACCCTGCCGTCTCTACTGAGGCCCAGAGACGCTTTGAGACAAGTGTTACAAAAATCAGAGAATGTGAGAAATTAGAGTGAAATGGCTTCAAACAAGCGAATTATCGCGAAACAACACCTGCTCGAATCCGACAAAAACTGTGCCCTGCCGACTGTATTTAGTGTTAGAGAGGGTTTGAAACAAGTGTTAGAAAAATCAGAGAATGTCAAAAATTAGAGTGAAATTGCTTCAAACAAGCGAATTATCGCGAAACAACACCTGCTCGAATCCATAAATAACTGTGCCCTGCCGTCTCTACTGAGGCTCAGAGACGCTTTGAGACAAGTGTTACAAAAATCAGAGAATGTCATAAATTAGAGTGAAATTGCTTCAAACAAGCGAATTATCGCGAAACAACACCTGCTCGAATCCAACAATAACTGTGCCCTGCCGTCTCTACTGAGCCTCAGAGACGCTTTGAGACAAGTGTTACACAAATCAGAGAATGTCATAAATTAGAGTGAAATGGCTTCAAACAAGCGAATTATCGCGAAACAACACATGCTCGAATCCGACAAAAACTGTGCCCTGCGGACTCTATTTAGCGTTAGAGATGGTTTGAAACAAGTGTTACAAAAATCAGAGAATGTCAAAAATTAGAGTGAAACTGCTTCAATCAAGCGAATTATCGCGAAACAACACCTGCTCGAATCCAACAATAACTGTGCCCTGCCGTCTCTACTGAGCCTCAGAGACGCTTTGAGACAAGTGTTACACAAATCAGAGAATGTCATAAATTAGAGTGAAATGGCTTCAAACAAGCGAATTATCGCGAAACAACACCTGCTCGAATCCGAAAAAAACTGTGCCCTGCCGACTGTATTTAGTGTTAGAGAGGGTTTGAAACAAGTGTTACAAAAATCAGAGAATGTCAAAAATTAGAGTGAAATTGCTTCAAACAAGCAAATTATCGCGAAACAACACCTGCTCGAATCCATAAATAACTGTGCCCTGCCGTCTCTACTGAGGCTCAGAGACGCTTTTAGAAAAGTGTTACAAAAATCAGAGAATGTCGTAAATTAGAGTGAAATTGCTTCAAACAAGCGAATTATCGCGAAACAACACCTGCTCGAATCCAACAATAACTGTGCCCTGAAGTCTCTACTGAGCCTCAGAGACGCTCTGAGACAAGTGTTACACAAATCAGAGAATGTCATAGATTAGAGTGAAATGGCTTCAAACAAGCGAATTATCGCGAAACAACACCTGCTCGAATCCGACAAAAACTGTGCCCTGCCGAATCTATTTATGTTAGAGATGGTTTGAAACAAGTGTTACCAAAATCAGAGAATGTCAAAAATTAGAGTGAAATTGCTTCAAACAAGCGAATTATCGCGAAACAACACCTGCTCTAATCCAACAATAACTGTGCCCTACCGTCTCTACTGTGGCTCAGAGACGCTTTGAGACAAGTGTTACAAAATTCAGAGAATGTCATGAAATGGCTTCAAACAAGCGAATTATCGCGAAACAACACATGCTCGAATCCGAAAAAAACTGTGCCCTGCCGACTCTATTTAGCGTTGGAGATGGTTTGAAACAAGTGTTACAAAAATCAGACAATGTCAAAAATTAGAGTGAAATTGTTTCAAACAAGCGAATTATCGCGAAACAACACCTGCTCGAATCCAACAGAAACTGTGCCCTGCCGTCTCTACTGAGCCTCAGAGACGCTTTGAGACAAGTGTTACAAAAATCAGAGAATGTGAGAAATTAGAGTGAAATTGCTTCAAACATGCTAATTATTGCGAAACAACACCTGCTCGAATCCAACAAAAACTGTGCCCTGCCGTGTCTACTGAGCCTCAGAGACGCTTTGAGACAAGTGTTACAAAAATCAGAGAATGTCATAAATTAGAGTGAAATTGCTTCAAACAAGCGAATTATCCCGAAACAACACCTCCTCGAATCCATCAATAACTGTGCCCTGCCGTCTCTACTGAGGCTCAGAGACGCTTTGAGACAAGTGTTACAAAAATCAGAGAATGTCATAAATTCGAGTGAAATTGCTTCAAACAAGCGAATTATCGCGAAACAACACCTTCTCGAATCCAACAAAAACTGTGCCCTGCCGACTCTATTTAGCGTTAGAGATGGTTTGAAACAAGTGTTACAAAAATCAGTGAATGTCAAAAATTAGAGTGAAATTGCTTCAAACAAGCGAATTATCGCGAAACAACACCTGCTCGAATCCGATAAAAACTGTGCCCTACCGACTCTATTTAGCGTTAGAGATGGTTTGAAACAAGTGTTACAAAAATCAGAGAATGTCAAAAATTAGAGTGAAATTGTTTCAAACAAGCGAATTATCGCGAAACAACGCCTTCTCGAATCCAACAATAACTGTGCCCTGCCGAATCTATTTAGTGTTAGAGATGGTTTGAAACAAGTGTTACCAAAATCAGAGAATGTCAAAAATTAGAGTGAAATTGCTTCAAACAAGCGAATTATCGCGAAACAACATCTGCTCTAATCCAACAATAACTGTGCCCTACCGTCTCTACTGAGGCTCAGAGACGCTTTGAGACAAGTGTTACAAAATTCAGAGAATGTCATGAAATGGCTTCAAACAAGCGAATTATCGCGAAACAACACCTGCTCGAATCCAACAGAAACTGTGCCCTGCCGTCTCTACTGAGCCTCAGAGACGCTTTGAGACAAGTGTTACAAAAATCAGAGATTGTGAGAAATTAGAGTGAAATTGCTTCAAACAAGCGAATTATCGCGAAACAACACCTGCTCGAATCCAACAAAAACTGTGCCCTGCCGTCTCTACTGAGCCTCAGAGACACTCTGAGACAAGTAATACAAAAATCAGAGAATGTCAATAATTAGAGTGAAATTGCTTCAAACAAGCGAATAATCGCGAAACAACACCTGCTCGAATCCGACAAAAACTGTGCCCTGCCGACTCTATTTAGCGTTAGAGATGGTTTGAAACAATTGTTAACAAAATCAGAGAATGTCAAAAATTAGAGTGAGATTGCTTCAAATAAGGGAATTATCACGAAACAACACCTGCTCGAATCCAACAATAACTGTGCTCTACCGTCTCTACTGAGGCCCAGAGACGCTTTGAGACAAGTGTTACAAAAATCAGAGAATGTGAGAAATTAGAGTGAAATTACTTCAAACAAGCGAATTATCGCGAAACAACACCTGCTCGAATCCAACAAAAACTGTACCCTGCCGTCTCTACTGAGGCCCAGAGACGCTTTGAGACAAGTGTTACAAAAATCAGAGAATGTGAGAAATTAGAGTGAAATGGCTTCAAACAAGCGAATTATCGCGAAACAACACCTGCTCGAATCCGACAAAAACTGTGCCCTGCCGACTGTATTTAGTGTTAGAGAGGGTTTGAAACAAGTGTTAGAAAAATCAGAGAATGTCAAAAATTAGAGTGAAATTGCTTCAAACAAGCGAATTATCGCGAAACAACACCTGCTCGAATCCATAAATAACTGTGCCCTGCCGTCTCTACTGAGGCTCAGAGACGCTTTGAGACAAGTGTTACAAAAATCAGAGAATGTCATAAATTAGAGTGAAATTGCTTCAAACAAGCGAATTATCGCGAAACAACACCTGCTCGAATCCAACAATAACTGTGCCCTGCCGTCTCTACTGAGCCTCAGAGACGCTTTGAGACAAGTGTTACACAAATCAGAGAATGTCATAAATTAGAGTGAAATGGCTTCAAACAAGCGAATTATCGCGAAACAACACATGCTCGAATCCGACAAAAACTGTGCCCTGCGGACTCTATTTAGCGTTAGAGATGGTTTGAAACAAGTGTTACAAAAATCAGAGAATGTCAAAAATTAGAGTGAAACTGCTTCAATCAAGCGAATTATCGCGAAACAACACCTGCTCGAATCCAACAATAACTGTGCCCTGCCGTCTCTACTGAGCCTCAGAGACGCTTTGAGACAAGTGTTACACAAATCAGAGAATGTCATAAATTAGAGTGAAATGGCTTCAAACAAGCGAATTATCGCGAAACAACACCTGCTCGAATCCGAAAAAAACTGTGCCCTGCCGACTGTATTTAGTGTTAGAGAGGGTTTGAAACAAGTGTTACAAAAATCAGAGAATGTCAAAAATTAGAGTGAAATTGCTTCAAACAAGCAAATTATCGCGAAACAACACCTGCTCGAATCCATAAATAACTGTGCCCTGCCGTCTCTACTGAGGCTCAGAGACGCTTTTAGACAAGTGTTACAAAAATCAGAGAATGTCGTAAATTAGAGTGAAATTGCTTCAAACAAGCGAATTATCGCGAAACAACACCTGCTCGAATCCAACAATAACTGTGCCCTGAAGTCTCTACTGAGCCTCAGAGACGCTCTGAGACAAGTGTTACACAAATCAGAGAATGTCATAGATTAGAGTGAAATGGCTTCAAACAAGCGAATTATCGCGAAACAACACCTGCTCGAATCCGACAAAAACTGTGCCCTGCCGAATCTATTTATGTTAGAGATGGTTTGAAACAAGTGTTACCAAAATCAGAGAATGTCAAAAATTAGAGTGAAATTGCTTCAAACAAGCGAATTATCGCGAAACAACACCTGCTCTAATCCAACAATAACTGTGCCCTACCGTCTCTACTGTGGCTCAGAGACGCTTTGAGACAAGTGTTACAAAATTCAGAGAATGTCATGAAATGGCTTCAAACAAGCGAATTATCGCGAAACAACACATGCTCGAATCCGAAAAAAACTGTGCCCTGCCGACTCTATTTAGCGTTGGAGATGGTTTGAAACAAGTGTTACAAAAATCAGACAATGTCAAAAATTAGAGTGAAATTGTTTCAAACAAGCGAATTATCGCGAAACAACACCTGCTCGAATCCAACAGAAACTGTGCCCTGCCGTCTCTACTGAGCCTCAGAGACGCTTTGAGACAAGTGTTACAAAAATCAGAGAATGTGAGAAATTAGAGTGAAATTGCTTCAAACATGCTAATTATTGCGAAACAACACCTGCTCGAATCCAACAAAAACTGTGCCCTGCCGTGTCTACTGAGCCTCAGAGACGCTTTGAGACAAGTGTTACAAAAATCAGAGAATGTCATAAATTAGAGTGAAATTGCTTCAAACAAGCGAATTATCCCGAAACAACACCTCCTCGAATCCATCAATAACTGTGCCCTGCCGTCTCTACTGAGGCTCAGAGACGCTTTGAGACAAGTGTTACAAAAATCAGAGAATGTCATAAATTCGAGTGAAATTGCTTCAAACAAGCGAATTATCGCGAAACAACACCTTCTCGAATCCAACAAAAACTGTGCCCTGCCGACTCTATTTAGCGTTAGAGATGGTTTGAAACAAGTGTTACAAAAATCAGTGAATGTCAAAAATTAGAGTGAAATTGCTTCAAACAAGCGAATTATCGCGAAACAACACCTGCTCGAATCCGATAAAAACTGTGCCCTACCGACTCTATTTAGCGTTAGAGATGGTTTGAAACAAGTGTTACAAAAATCAGAGAATGTCAAAAATTAGAGTGAAATTGTTTCAAACAAGCGAATTATCGCGAAACAACGCCTTCTCGAATCCAACAATAACTGTGCCCTGCCGAATCTATTTAGTGTTAGAGATGGTTTGAAACAAGTGTTACCAAAATCAGAGAATGTCAAAAATTAGAGTGAAATTGCTTCAAACAAGCGAATTATCGCGAAACAACATCTGCTCTAATCCAACAATAACTGTGCCCTACCGTCTCTACTGAGGCTCAGAGACGCTTTGAGACAAGTGTTACAAAATTCAGAGAATGTCATGAAATGGCTTCAAACAAGCGAATTATCGCGAAACAACACCTGCTCGAATCCAACAGAAACTGTGCCCTGCCGTCTCTACTGAGCCTCAGAGACGCTTTGAGACAAGTGTTACAAAAATCAGAGATTGTGAGAAATTAGAGTGAAATTGCTTCAAACAAGCGAATTATCGCGAAACAACACCTGCTCGAATCCAACAAAAACTGTGCCCTGCCGTCTCTACTGAGCCTCAGAGACACTCTGAGACAAGTAATACAAAAATCAGAGAATGTCAATAATTAGAGTGAAATTGCTTCAAACAAGCGAATAATCGCGAAACAACACCTGCTCGAATCCGACAAAAACTGTGCCCTGCCGACTCTATTTAGCGTTAGAGATGGTTTGAAACAATTGTTAACAAAATCAGAGAATGTCAAAAATTAGAGTGAGATTGCTTCAAATAAGGGAATTATCACGAAACAACACCTGCTCGAATCCAACAATAACTGTGCTCTACCGTCTCTACTGAGGCCCAGAGACGCTTTGAGACAAGTGTTACAAAAATCAGAGAATGTGAGAAATTAGAGTGAAATTACTTCAAACAAGCGAATTATCGCGAAACAACACCTGCTCGAATCCAACAAAAACTGTACCCTGCCGTCTCTACTGAGGCCCAGAGACGCTTTGAGACAAGTGTTACAAAAATCAGAGAATGTGAGAAATTAGAGTGAAATGGCTTCAAACAAGCGAATTATCGCGAAACAACACCTGCTCGAATCCGACAAAAACTGTGCCCTGCCGACTGTATTTAGTGTTAGAGAGGGTTTGAAACAAGTGTTAGAAAAATCAGAGAATGTCAAAAATTAGAGTGAAATTGCTTCAAACAAGCGAATTATCGCGAAACAACACCTGCTCGAATCCATAAATAACTGTGCCCTGCCGTCTCTACTGAGGCTCAGAGACGCTTTGAGACAAGTGTTACAAAAATCAGAGAATGTCATAAATTAGAGTGAAATTGCTTCAAACAAGCGAATTATCGCGAAACAACACCTGCTCGAATCCAACAATAACTGTGCCCTGCCGTCTCTACTGAGCCTCAGAGACGCTTTGAGACAAGTGTTACACAAATCAGAGAATGTCATAAATTAGAGTGAAATGGCTTCAAACAAGCGAATTATCGCGAAACAACACATGCTCGAATCCGACAAAAACTGTGCCCTGCGGACTCTATTTAGCGTTAGAGATGGTTTGAAACAAGTGTTACAAAAATCAGAGAATGTCAAAAATTAGAGTGAAACTGCTTCAATCAAGCGAATTATCGCGAAACAACACCTGCTCGAATCCAACAATAACTGTGCCCTGCCGTCTCTACTGAGCCTCAGAGACGCTTTGAGACAAGTGTTACACAAATCAGAGAATGTCATAAATTAGAGTGAAATGGCTTCAAACAAGCGAATTATCGCGAAACAACACCTGCTCGAATCCGAAAAAAACTGTGCCCTGCCGACTGTATTTAGTGTTAGAGAGGGTTTGAAACAAGTGTTACAAAAATCAGAGAATGTCAAAAATTAGAGTGAAATTGCTTCAAACAAGCAAATTATCGCGAAACAACACCTGCTCGAATCCATAAATAACTGTGCCCTGCCGTCTCTACTGAGGCTCAGAGACGCTTTTAGACAAGTGTTACAAAAATCAGAGAATGTCGTAAATTAGAGTGAAATTGCTTCAAACAAGCGAATTATCGCGAAACAACACCTGCTCGAATCCAACAATAACTGTGCCCTGAAGTCTCTACTGAGCCTCAGAGACGCTCTGAGACAAGTGTTACACAAATCAGAGAATGTCATAGATTAGAGTGAAATGGCTTCAAACAAGCGAATTATCGCGAAACAACACCTGCTCGAATCCGACAAAAACTGTGCCCTGCCGAATCTATTTATGTTAGAGATGGTTTGAAACAAGTGTTACCAAAATCAGAGAATGTCAAAAATTAGAGTGAAATTGCTTCAAACAAGCGAATTATCGCGAAACAACACCTGCTCTAATCCAACAATAACTGTGCCCTACCGTCTCTACTGTGGCTCAGAGACGCTTTGAGACAAGTGTTACAAAATTCAGAGAATGTCATGAAATGGCTTCAAACAAGCGAATTATCGCGAAACAACACATGCTCGAATCCGAAAAAAACTGTGCCCTGCCGACTATTTAGCGTTGGAGATGGTTTGAAACAAGTGTTACAAAAATCAGACAATGTCAAAAATTAGAGTGAAATTGTTTCAAACAAGCGAATTATCGCGAAACAACACCTGCTCGAATCCAACAGAAACTGTGCCCTGCCGTCTCTACTGAGCCTCAGAGACGCTTTGAGACAAGTGTTACAAAAATCAGAGAATGTGAGAAATTAGAGTGAAATTGCTTCAAACATGCTAATTATTGCGAAACAACACCTGCTCGAATCCAACAAAAACTGTGCCCTGCCGTGTCTACTGAGCCTCAGAGACGCTTTGAGACAAGTGTTACAAAAATCAGAGAATGTCATAAATTAGAGTGAAATTGCTTCAAACAAGCGAATTATCCCGAAACAACACCTCCTCGAATCCATCAATAACTGTGCCCTGCCGTCTCTACTGAGGCTCAGAGACGCTTTGAGACAAGTGTTACAAAAATCAGAGAATGTCATAAATTCGAGTGAAATTGCTTCAAACAAGCGAATTATCGCGAAACAACACCTTCTCGAATCCAACAAAAACTGTGCCCTGCCGACTCTATTTAGCGTTAGAGATGGTTTGAAACAAGTGTTACAAAAATCAGTGAATGTCAAAAATTAGAGTGAAATTGCTTCAAACAAGCGAATTATCGCGAAACAACACCTGCTCGAATCCGATAAAAACTGTGCCCTACCGACTCTATTTAGCGTTAGAGATGGTTTGAAACAAGTGTTACAAAAATCAGAGAATGTCAAAAATTAGAGTGAAATTGGCTCAAACAAGCGAATTATCGCGAAACAAGACCTGCTCGAATCCAACACTAACTGTGCCCTGCCGTCTCTACTGAGCCTCAGAGACGCTTTGAGACAAGTGTTACAAAAATCAGAGAATGTCAGATATTAGAGTGAAATTGCTTCAAACAAGCGAATTATCGCGAAACAACACCTGCTCGAATCGAACAATAACTGTGCTCTACCGTCTCTACTGAGGCTCAGAGACGCTTTGAGACAAGTGTTACAAAATTCAGAGAATGTCATAAATTAGAGTGAAATGGCTTCAAACATGCGAATTATCGCGAAACAACACCTGCTCGAATCCGACAAAAACTGTGCCCTGCCGAATCTATTTAGTGTTAGAGATGGTTTGAAACAAGTGTTACCAAAATCAGAGAATGTCAAAAATTAGTGTGAAATTGCTTCAAACAAGCGAATTATCGCGAAACAACACCTGCTCTAATCCTACAATAACTGTGCCCTACCGTCTCTACTGAGGCTCAGAGACGCTTTGAGACAAGTGTTACAAAATTCAGAGAATGTCATGAAATGGCTTCAAACAAGCGAATTATCGCGAAACAACACCTGCTCGAATCCAACAGAAACTGTGGCCTGCCGTCTCTACTGAGCCTCAGAGACGCTTTGAGACAAGTGTTACAAAAATCAGAGAATGTGAGAAATTAGAGTGAAATTGCTTCAAACAAGCGAAATATCGCGAAACAACACCTGCTCGAATCCAACAAAAACTGTGCCCTGCCGTCTCTACTGAGCCACAGAGACGCTCTGAGACAAGTGTTACAAAAATCAGAGAATGTCATTAATTAGAGTGAAATTGCTTCAAACAAGCGAATTATCGCGAAACAACACCTGCTCGAATCCGACAAAAACGGTGCCCTGCCGACTCTATTTAGCGTTAGAGATGGTTTGAAACAATTGTTACCAAAATCAGAGAATGTCAAAAATTAGAGTGAGATTGCTTCAAACAAGCGAATTATTGCGAAACAACACCTGCTTGAATCCAACAATAACTGTGCCCTACCGTCTC
Source organism: Tenodera sinensis (assembly GCA_030765045.1). NCBI lineage: Eukaryota > Metazoa > Arthropoda > Insecta > Mantodea > Mantidae > Tenodera > Tenodera sinensis. Next base: position 107,290,993 of record CM060970.1, on the reverse strand, counting down.
TTCTGAGGCTCAGAGACGCTTTGAGACAAGTGTTACAAAAGTCAGAGAATGTCATAAATTAGAGTGAAATGGCTTCAAACAAGCGAATTATCTCGAAACAACACCTGCTCGAATCCGACAAAAACTGTGCCCTGCCGACTCTATTTAGCGTTAGAGATGGTTTGAAACAATTGTTACCAAAATCAGAGAATGTCAAAAATTAGAGTGAGATTGCTTCAAATAAGCGAATTATCGCGAAACAACACCTGCGCGAATCCAACAATAACTGTGCTCTACCGTCTCTACTGAGGCTCAGAGACGCTTTGAGACAAGTGTTACAAAAATCAGAGAATGTGAGAAATTAGAGTGAAATTGCTTCAAACAAGCGAATTATCGCGAAACAACACCTGCTCGAATCCAACAAAAACTGTACCCTGCCGTCTCTACTGAGCCTCAGAGACGCTTTGAGACAAGTGTTACTAAAATCAGAGAATGTCATAAATTAGAGTGAAATTGCTTCAAACAAGCGAATTATCGCGAAACAAAACTGCTCGAATCCAACAATAACTGTGCTCTACCGTCTCTACTGAAGCTCAGAGACGCTTTGAGACAAGTGTTACAAAAATCAGAGAATATCAGATATTAGAGTGAAATTGCTTCAAACAAGCGAATTATCGCGAAACAACACCTGCTCGAATCCAACAATAACTGTGCTCTACCGTCTCTACTGAGGCTCAGAGACGCTTTGAGACAAGTGTTACAAAATTCAGAGAATGTCATAAATTAGAGTGAAATGGCTTCAAACAAGCGATTTATCGCGAAACAACACCTGCTCGAATCCGACAAAAACTGTGCCCTGCCGAATCTATTTAGTGTTAGAGATGGTTTGAAACAAGTGTTACCAAAATCAGAGAATGTCAAAAATTAGTGTGAAATTGCTTCAAACAAGCGAATTATCGCGAAACAACACCTGCTCTAATCCAACAATAACTGTGCCCTACCGTCTCTACTGAGGCTCAGAGACGCTTTGAGACAAGTGTTACAAAATTCAGAGAATGTCATGAAATGGCTTCAAACAAGCGAATTATCGCGAAACAACACCTGCTCGAATCCAACAGAAACTGTGGCCTGCCGTCTCTACTGAGCCTCAGAGACGCTTTGAGACAAGTGTTACAAAAATCAGAGAATGTGAGAAATTAGAGTGAAATTGCTTCAAACAAGCGAAATGTCGCGAAACAACACCTGCTCGAATCCAACAAAAACTGTGCCCTGCCGTCTCTACTGAACCTCAGAGACGCTTTGAGACAAGTGTTACACAAATCAGAGAATGTCATAAATTAGAGTGAAATGGCTTCAAACAAGCGAATTATCGCGAAACAACAACTGCTCGAATCCAACAATAACTGTGCCCTGCCGTCTCTACTGAGCCTCAGAGACGCTTTGAGACAAGTGTTACAAAAATCAGAGAATGTCAGATATTAGAGTGAAATTGCTTCAAACAAGCGAATTATCGCGAAACAACACCTGCTCGAATCCAACAAAAACTGTGCCCTGCCGTCTCTACTGAGCCTCAGAGACGCTTTGAGACAAGTGTTACAAAAATCAGAGAATGTCAGATATTAGAGTGAAATTGCTTCAAACAAGCGAAATATCGCGAAACAACACCTGCTCGAATCCAACAGAAACTGTGCCCTGCCGTGTCTACTGAGCCTCAGAGACGCTTTGAGACAAGTGTTACAAAAATCAGAGAATGTCATAAATTAGAGTGAAATTGCTTCAAACAAGCGAATTATCCCGAAACAACACCTGCTCGAATCCGAAAAAAACTGTGCCCTGCCGACTCTATTTAGCGTTAGAGATGGTTTAAAACAAGTGTTACAAAAATCAGAGAATGTCAAAAATTAGAGTGAAATTGCTTCAAACAAGCGAATTATCGCGAAACAAGACCTGCTCGAATCCAACAATAACTGTGCCCTGCCGTCTCTACTGAGCCTCAGAGACGCTTTGAGACAAGTGTTACAAAAATCAGAGAATGTCGTAAATTAGAGTGAAATTGCTTCAAACAAGCGAATTATCCCGAAACAACACCTGCTCGAATCCGAAAAAAACTGTGCCCTGGCGACTCTATTTAGCATTAGAGATGGTTTGAAACAAGTGTTACAAAAATCAGAGAATGTCAAAAATTAGAGTGAAATTGCTTCAAACAAGCGAATTATCGCGAAACAAGACCTGCTCGAATCCAACAATAACTGTGCCCTGCCGTCTCTACTGAGCCTCAGAGACGCTTTGAGACAAGTGTTACAAAAATCAGAGAATGTCAAAAATTAGTGAAATTGCTTCAAACATGCTAATTATTGCGAAACAACACCTGCTCGAATCCAACAAAAACTGTGCCCTGCCGTGTCTACTGAGCCTCAGAGACGCTTTGAGACAAGTGTTACAAAAATCAGAGAATGTCATAAATTAGAGTGAAATTGCTTCAAACAAGCGAATTATCCCGAAACAACACCTCCTCGAATCCATCAATAACTGTGCCCTGCCGTCTCTACTGAGGCTCAGAGACGCTTTGAGACAAGTGTTACAAAAATCAGAGAATGTCATAAATTCGAGTGAAATTGCTTCAAACAAGCGAATTATCGCGAAACAACACCTTCTCGAATCCAACAAAAAGTGTGCCCTGCCGACTCTATTTAGCGTTAGAGATGGTTTGAAACAAGTGTTACAAAAATCAGTGAATGTCAAAAATTAGAGTGAAATTGCTTCAAACAAGCGAATTATCGCGAAACAACACCTGCTCGAATCCGATAAAAACTGTGCCCTGCCGACTCTATTTAGCGTTAGAGATGGTTTGAAACAAGTGTTACAAAAATCAGAGAATGTCAAAAATTAGAGTGAAATTGCCTCAAACAAGCGAATTATCGCGAAACAAGACCTGCTCGAATCCAACACTAACTGTGCCCTGCCGTCTCTACTGAGCCTCAGAGACGCTTTGAGACAAGTGTTACAAAAATCAGAGAATGTCAGATATTAGAGTGAAATTGCTTCAAACAAGCGAATTATCGCGAAACAACACCTGCTCGAATCCAACAATAACTGTGCCCTGCCGTCTCTACTGAGCCTCAGAGACGCTTTGAGACAAGTGTTACAAAAATCAGAGAATGTCAGATATTAGAGTGAAATTGCTTCAAACAAGCGAATTATCGCGAAACAACACCTGCTCGAATCCAACAAAAACTGTGCCCTGCCGTCGCTACTGAGCCTCAGAGACGCTTTGAGACAAGTGTTACAAAAATCAGAGAATGTAAGATATTAGAGTGAAATTGCTTCAAACAAGCGAATTATCGCGAAACAACACCTGCTAGAATCCAACAATAACTGTGCTCTACCGTCTCTACTGAGGCTCAGAGACGCTTTGAGACAAGTGTTACAAAATTCAGAGAATGTCATAAATTAGAGTGAAATGGCTTCAAACAAGCGAATTATCGCGAAACAACACCTGCTCGAATCCGACAAAAACTGTGCCCTGCCGAATCTATTTAGTGTTAGAGATGGTTTGAAACAAGTGTTACCAAAATCAGAGAATGTCAAAAATTAGTGTGAAATTGCTTCAAACAAGCGAATTATCGCGAAACAACACCTGCTCTAATCCAACAATAACTGTGCCCTACCGTCTCTACTGAGGCTCAGAGACGCTTTGAGACAAGTGTTACAAAATTCAGAGAATGTCATGAAATGGCTTCAAACAAGCGAATTATCGCGAAACAACACCTGCTCGAATCCAACAGAAACTGTGGCCTGCCGTCTCTACTGAGCCTCAGAAACGCTTTGAGACAAGTGTTACAAAAATCAGAGAATGTGAGAAATTAGAGTGAAATTGCTTCAAACAAGCGAAATATCGCGAAACAACACCTGCTCGAATCCAACAAAAACTGTGCCCTGCCGTCTCTACTGAGCCTCAGAGACGCTCTGAGACAAGTGTTACAAAAATCAGAGAATGTCAATAATTAGAGTGAAATTGCTTCAAACAAGCGAATTATCGCGAAACAACACCTGCTCGAATCCGACAAAAACGGTGCCCTGCTGACTCTATTTAGCGTTAGAGATGGTTTGAAACAATTGTTACCAAAATCAGAGAATGTCAAAAATTAGAGTGAGATTGCTTCAAACAAGCGAATTATTGCGAAACAACACCTGCTTGAATCCAACAATAACTGTGCCCTACCGTCTCTTCTGAGGCTCAGAGACGCTTTGAGACAAGTGTTACAAAAGTCAGAGAATGTCATAAATTAGAGTGAAATGGCTTCAAACAAGCGAATTATCTCGAAACAACACCTGCTCGAATCCGACAAAAACTGTGCCCTGCCGACTCTATTTAGCGTTAGAGATGGTTTGAAACAATTGTTACCAAAATCAGAGAAAGTCAAAAATTAGAGTGAGATTGCTTCAAATAAGCGAATTATCGCGAAACAACACCTGCGCGAATCCAACAATAACTGTGCTCTACCGTCTCTACTGAGGCTCAGAGACGCTTTGAGACAAGTGTTACTAAAATCAGAGAATGTCATAAATTAGAGTGAAATTGCTTCAAACAAGCGAATTATCGCGAAACAACACCTGCTCGAATCCAACAAAAACTGTACCCTGCCGTCTCTACTGAGCCACAGAGACGCTTTGAGACAAGTGTTACTAAAATCAGAGAATGTCATAAATTAGAGTGAAATTGCTTCAAACAAGCGAATTATCGCGAAACAAAACTGCTCGAATCCAACAATAACTGTGCTCTACCGTCTCTACTGAAGCTCAGAGACGCTTTGAGACAAGTGTTACAAAAATCAGAGAATATCAGATATTAGAGTGAAATTGCTTCAAACAAGCGAATTATCGCGAAACAACACCTGCTCGAATCCAACAATAACTGTGCTCTACCGTCTCTACTGAGGCTCAGAGACGCTTTGAGACAAGTGTTACAAAATTCAGAGAATGTCATAAATTAGAGTGAAATGGCTTCAAACAAGCGAATTATCGCGAAACAACACCTGCTCGAATCCGACAAAAACTGTGCCCTGCCGAATCTATTTAGTGTTAGAGATGGTTTGAAACAAGTGTTACCAAAATCAGAGAATGTCAAAAATTAGTGTGAAATTGCTTCAAACAAGCGAATTATCGCGAAACAACACCTGCTCTAATCCAACAATAACTGTGCCCTACCGTCTCTACTGAGGCTCAGAGACGCTTTGAGACAAGTGTTACAAAATTCAGAGAATGTCATGAAATGGCTTCAAACAAGCGAATTATCGCGAAACAACACCTGCTCGAATCCAACAGAAACTGTGGCCTGCCGTCTCTACTGAGCCTCAGAGACGCTTTGAGACAAGTGTTACAAAAATCAGAGAATGTGAGAAATTAGAGTGAAATTGCTTCAAACAAGCGAAATATCGCGAAACAACACCTGCTCGAATCCAACAAAAACTGTGCCCTGCCGTCTCTACTGAGCCTCAGAGACGCTCTGAGACAAGTGTTACAAAAATCAGAGAATGTCAATAATTAGAGTGAAATGGCTTCAAACAAGCGAATTATCTCGAAACAACACCTGCTCGAATCCGACAAAAACTGTGCCCTGCCGACTCTATTTAGCGTTAGAGATGGTTTGAAACAATTGTTACCAAAATCAGAGAATGTCAAAAATTAGAGTGAGATTGCTTCAAATAAGCGAATTATCGCGAAACAACACCTGCGCGAATCCAACAATAACTGTGCTCTACCGTCTCTACTGAGGCTCAGAGACGCTTTGAGACAAGTGTTACAAAAATCAGAGAATTTGAGAAATTAGAGTGAAATTGCTTCAAACAAGCGAATTATCGCGAAACAACACCTGATCGAATCCAACAAAAACTGTACCCTGCCGTCTCTACTGAGCCTCAGAGACGCTTTGAGACAAGTGTTACTAAAATCAGAGAATGTCATAAATTAGAGTGAAATTGCTTCAAACAAGCGAATTATCGCGAAACAACACATGCTCGAATCCGAAAAAAGCTGTGCCCTGCCGACTCTATTTAGCGTTGGAGATGGTTTGAAACAGGTGTTACAAAAATCAGAGAATGTCAAAAATTAGAGTGAAATTGCTTCAAACAAGCGAATTATCGCGAAACAACACCTGCTCGAATCCAGCAATAACTGTGCCCTGCCGTCTCTACTGAACCTCAGAGACGCTTTGAGACAAGTGTTACACAAATCAGAGAATGTCATAAATTAGAGTGAAATGGCTTCAAACAAGCGAATTATCGCGAAACAACACCTGCTCGAATCCGACAAAAACTGTGCCCTGCCGACTCTATTTAGTGTTAGAGATGGTTTGAAACAAGTGTTACAAAAATCAGAGAATGTCAAAAATTAGATTGAAATTGCTTCAAACAAGCGAATTATCGCGAAACAACACCTGTTCGAATCCATCAATAACTGTGCCCTGCCGTCTCTACTGAGGCTCAGAGACGCTTTGAGACAAGTGTTACAAAAATCAGAGAATGTCATAAATTAGAGTGAAATTGCTTCAAACAAGCGAATTATCGCGAAACAACACCTGCTCGAATCCATCAATAACTGTGCCCTGCCGTCTCTACTGAGGCTCAGAGACGCTTTGAGACAAGTGTTACAAAAATCAGAGAATGTCATAAATTAGAGTGAAATTGCTTCAAACAAGCGAATTATCGCGAAACAACACCTGCTCGAATCCAACAAAAACTGTGCCCTGCCGACTCTATTTAGCGTTAGAGATGGTTTGAAACAAGTGTTACAAAAATCAGTGAATGTCAAAAATTAGAGTGAAATTGCTTCAAACAAGCGAATTATCGCGAAACAACACCTGCTCGAATCCAACAATAACTGTGCTCTACCGTCTCTACTGAGGCTCAGAGACGCTTTGAGACAAGTGTTACAAAAATCAGAGAATGTCAGATATTAGAGTGAAATTGCTTCAAACAAGCGAATTATCGCGAAACAACACCTGCTCGAATCCAACAATAACTGTGCCCTGCCGTCTCTACTGAGCCTCAGAGACGCTTTGAGACAAGTGTTACAAAAATCAGAGAATGTCAGATATTAGAGTGAAATTGCTTCAAACAAGCGAATTATCGCGAAACAACACCTGCTCGAATCCAACAAAAACTGTGCCCTGCCGTCTCTACTGAGCCTCAGAGACGCTTTGAGACAAGTGTTACAAAAATCAGAGAATGTCAAAAATTAGTGAAATTGCTTCAAACATGCTAATTATTGCGAAACAACACCTGCTCGAATCCAACAAAAACTGTGCCCTGCCGTGTATACTGAGCCTCAGAGACGCTTTGAGACAAGTGTTACAAAAATCAGAGAATGTCATAAATTAGAGTGAAATTGCTTCAAACAAGCGAATTTTCCCGAAACAACACCTGCTCGAATCCATCAATAACTGTGCCCTGCCGTCTCTACTGACGCTCAGAGACGCTTTGAGACAAGTGTTACAAAAATCAGAGAATGTCATAAATTCGAGTGAAATTGCTTCAAACAAGCGAATTATCGCGAAACAACACCTGCTCGAATCCAAAAAAAACTGTGCCCTTCCGACTCTATTTAGCGTTAGAGATGGTTTGTAACAAGTGTTACAAAAATCAGTGAATGTCAAAAATTAGAGTGAAATGGCTTCAAACAAGCGAATTATCTCGAAACAACACCTGCTCGAATCCGACAAAAACTGTGCCCTGCCGACTCTATTTAGCGTTAGAGATGGTTTGAAACAAGTGTTACAAAAATCAGAGAATGTCAAAAATTAGAGTGAAATTGCTTCAAACAAGCGAATTATCGCGAAACAAGACCTGCTCGAATCCAACAATAACTGTGCCCTGCCGTCTCTACTGAGCCTAAGAGACGCTTTGAGACAAGTGTTACAAAAATCAGAGAATGTCATAAATTAGAGTGAAATTGCTTCAAACAAGCGAATTATCCCGAAACAACACCTGCTCGAATCCGAAAAAAACTGTGCCCTGCCGACTCTATTTAGCGTTAGAGATGGTTTGAAACAAGTGTTACAAAAATCAGAGAATGTCAAAAATTAGAGTGAAATTGCTTCAAACAAGCGAATTATCGCGAAACAAGACCTGCTCGAATCCAACAATAACTGTGCCCTGCCGTCTCTACTGAGCCTCAGAGACGATTTGAGACAAGTGTTACAAAAATCAGAGAATGTCAAAAATTAGTGAAATTGCTTCAAACATGCTAATTATTGCGAAACAACACCTGCTCGAATCCAACAAAAACTGTGCCCTGCCGTGTCTACTGAGCCTCAGAGACGCTTTGAGACAAGTGTTACAAAAATCAGAGAATGTCATAAATTAGAGTGAAATTGCTTCAAACAAGCGAATTTTCCCGAAACAACACCTGCTCGAATCCATCAATAACTGTGCCCTGCCGTCTCTACTGACGCTCAGAGACGCTTTGAGACAAGTGTTACAAAAATCAGAGAATGTCATAAATTCGAGTGAAATTGCTTCAAACAAGCGAATTATCGCGAAACAACACCTGCTCGATTCCAAAAAAAACTGTGCCCTTCCGACTCTATTTAGCGTTAGAGATGGTTTGAAACAAGTGTTACAAAAATCAGTGAATGTCAAAAATTAGAGTGAAATTGCTTCAAACAAGCGAATTATCGCGAAACAACACCTGCTCGAATCCGATAAAAACTGTGCCCTGCCGACTCTATTTAGCGTTAGAGATGGTTTGAAACAAGTGTTACAAAAATCAGTGAATGTCAAAAATTAGAGTGAAATTGCTTCAAACAAGCGAATTATCGCGAAACAACACCTGCTCGAATCCAACAATAACTGTGTTCTACCGTCTCTATTGAGGCTCAGAGACGCTTTGAGACAAGTGTTACAAAAATCAGAGAATGTCAGATATTAGAGTGAAATTGCTTCAAACAAGCGAATTATCGCGAAACAACACCTGCTGGAATCCAACAATAACTGTGCTCTACCGTCTCTACTGAGGCTCAGAGACGCTTTGAGACAAGTGTTACAAAATTTAGAGAATGTCATAAATTAGAGTGAAATGGCTTCAAACAAGCGAATTATCGCGAAAAAACAGCTGCTCGAATCCGACAAAAACTGTGCCCTGCCGACTCTATTTAGCGTTAGAGATGGTTTGAAACAAGTGTTAAAAAAATCAGAGAATGTCAAAAATTAGTGAAATTGCTTCAAACATGCTAATTATTGCGAAGCAACACCTGCTCGAATCCAACAAAAACTGTGCCCTGCCGTGTCTACTGAGCCTCAGAGACGCTTTGAGACAAGTGTTACAAAAATCAGAGAATGTCATAAATTAGAGTGAAATTGCATCAAACAAGCGAATTATCGCGAAACAACACCTGCTCGAATCCATCAATAACTGTGCCCTGCCGTCTCTACTGAGGCTCAGAGACGCTTTGAGACAAGTGTTACAAAAATCAGAGAATGTCATAAATTAGAGTGAAATTGCTTCAAACAAGCGAATTATCGCGAAACAACACCTGCTCGAATCCAACAAAAACTGTGCCCTGCCGACTCTATTTAGCGTTAGAGATGGTTTGAAACAAGTGTTACAAAAATCAGTGAATGTCAAAAATTAGAGTGAAATTGCTTCAAACAAGCGAATTATCGCGAAACAACACCTGCTCGAATCCAACAATAACTGTGCTCTACCGTCTCTACTGAGGCTCAGAGACGCTTTGAGACAAGTGTTACAAAAATCAGAGAATGTCAGATATTAGAGTGAAATTGCTTCAAACAAGCGAATTATCGCGAAACAACACCTGCTCGAATCCAACAATAACTGTGCCCTGCCGTCTCTACTGAGCCTCAGAGACGCTTTGAGACAAGTGTTACAAAAATCAGAGAATGTCAGATATTAGAGTGAAATTGCTTCAAACAAGCGAATTATCGCGAAACAACACCTGCTCGAATCCAACAAAAACTGTGCCCTGCCGTCTCTACTGAGCCTCAGAGACGCTTTGAGACAAGTGTTACAAAAATCAGAGAATGTCAAAAATTAGTGAAATTGCTTCAAACATGCTAATTATTGCGAAACAACACCTGCTCGAATCCAACAAAAACTGTGCCCTGCCGTGTCTACTGAGCCTCAGAGACGCTTTGAGACAAGTGTTACAAAAATCAGAGAATGTCATAAATTAGAGTGAAATTGCTTCAAACAAGCGAATTTTCCCGAAACAACACCTGCTCGAATCCATCAATAACTGTGCCCTGCCGTCTCTACTGACGCTCAGAGACGCTTTGAGACAAGTGTTACAAAAATCAGAGAATGTCATAAATTCGAGTGAAATTGCTTCAAACAAGCGAATTATCGCGAAACAACACCTGCTCGAATCCAAAAAAAACTGTGCCCTTCCGACTCTATTTAGCGTTAGAGATGGTTTGAAACAAGTGTTACAAAAATCAGTGAATGTCAAAAATTAGAGTGAAATTGCTTCAAACAAGCGAATTATCGCGAAACAACACCTGCTCGAATCCGATAAAAACTGTGCCCTGCCGACTCTATTTAGCGTTAGAGATGGTTTGAAACAAGTGTTACAAAAATCAGTGAATGTCAAAAATTAGAGTGAAATGGCTTCAAACAAGCGAATTATCTCGAAACAACACCTGCTCGAATCCGACAAAAACTGTGCCCTGCCGACTCTATTTAGCGTTAGAGATGGTTTGAAACAATTGTTACCAAAATCAGAGAATGTGAAAAATTAGAGTGAGATTGCTTCAAATAAGCGAATTATCGCGAAACAACACCTGCTCGAATCCAACAAAAACTGTGCCCTGCCGTCTCTACAGAGCCTCAGAGACGCTTTGAGACAAGTGTTACAAAAATCAGAGAATGTGAGAAATTAGAGTGAAATTGCTTCAAACAAGCGAATTATCGCGAAACAACACATGCTCGAATCCGAAAAAAACTGTGTCCTGCCGACTCTAATTAGCGTTAGAGATGGTTTGAAACAAATGTTACAAAAATCAGAGAATGTCAAAAATTAGAGTGAAATTGCTTCAAACAAGCGAATTATAGCGAAACAACACCTGCTCTAATCCAACAATAACTGTGCCCTACAGTCTCTACTGAGGCTCTGAGACGCTTTGAGACAAGTGTTACAAAAATCAGAGAATGTCATGAAATGGCTTCAAACAAGCGAATTATCGCGAAACAACACCTGCTCGAATCCGACAAAAACTGTGCCCTGCCGACTCTATTTAGCGTTAGAGATGGTTTGAAACAATTGTTACCAAAATCAGAGAATGTCAAAAATTAGAGTGAGATTGCTTCAAATAAGGGAATTATCGCGAAACAACACCTGCTCGAATCCAACAATAACTGTGCTCTACCGTCTCTGCTGAGGCCCAGAGACGCTTTGAGACAAGTGTTACAAAAATCAGAGAATGTGAGAAATTAGAGTGAAATTGCTTCAAACAAGCGAATTATCGCGAAACAACACCTGCTCGAATCCAACAAAAACTGTACCCTGCCGTCTCTACTGAGCCTCAGAGACGCTTTGAGCCAAGTGGTACAAAAATCAGAGAATGTCATAAATTAGAGTGAAATTGCTTCAAATAAGCGAATTATCGCGAAACAACACATGCTCGAATCCGAAAAAAACTGTGCCCTGCCGACTCTATTTAGCGTTAGAGATGGTTTGAAACAAGTGTTACAAAAATCAGAGAATGTCAAAAATTAGAGTGAAATTGCTTCAAACAAGCGAATTATCGCGAAACAACACCTGCTCGAATCCGACAAAAACTCTGCCCTGCCGACTCTATTTATCGTTAGAGATGGTTTGAAACAATTGTTACCAAAATCAGAGAATGTCAAAAATTAGAGTGAGATTGCTTCAAATAAGCGAATTTTCGCGAAACAACACCTGCTCGAATCCAACAGAAACTGTGCCCTGCCGTATCTACTGATGCTCAGAGACGCTTTGAGACAAGTGTTACAAAAATCAGAGAATGTCAAAAATTAGTGAAATTGCTTCAAACATGCTAATTATTGCGAAACAACACCTGCTCGAATCCAACAAAAACTGTGCCCTGCCGTGTCTACTGAGCCTCAGAGACGCTTTGAGACAAGTGTTACAAAAATCAGAGAATGTCATAAATTAGAGTGAAATTGCTTCAAACAAGCGAATTTTCCCGAAACAACACCTGCTCGAATCCATCAATAACTGTGCCCTGCCGTCTCTACTGACGCTCAGAGACGCTTTGAGACAAGTGTTACAAAAATCAGAGAATGTCATAAATTCGAGTGAAATTGCTTCAAACAAGCGAATTATCGCGAAACAACACCTGCTCGAATCCAAAAAAAACTGTGCCCTTCCGACTCTATTTAGCGTTAGAGATGGTTTGAAACAAGTGTTACAAAAATCAGTGAATGTCAAAAATTAGAGTGAAATTGCTTCAAACAAGCGAATTATCGCGAAACAACACCTGCTCGAATCCGATAAAAACTGTGCCCTGCCGACTCTATTTAGCGTTAGAGATGGTTTGAAACAAGTGTTACAAAAATCAGTGAATGTCAAAAATTAGAGTGAAATTGCTTCAAACAAGCGAATTATCGCGAAACAACACCTGCTCGAATCCAACAATAACTGTGTTCTACCGTCTCTATTGAGGCTCAGAGACGCTTTGAGACAAGTGTTACAAAAATCAGAGAATGTCAGATATTAGAGTGAAATTGCTTCAAACAAGCGAATTATCGCGAAACAACACCTGCTGGAATCCAACAATAACTGTGCTCTACCGTCTCTACTGAGGCTCAGAGACGCTTTGAGACAAGTGTTACAAAATTTAGAGAATGTCATAAATTAGAGTGAAATGGCTTCAAACAAGCGAATTATCGCGAAAAAACAGCTGCTCGAATCCGACAAAAACTGTGCCCTGCCGACTCTATTTAGCGTTAGAGATGGTTTGAAACAAGTGTTAAAAAAATCAGAGAATGTCAAAAATTAGTGAAATTGCTTCAAACATGCTAATTATTGCGAAGCAACACCTGCTCGAATCCAACAAAAACTGTGCCCTGCCGTGTCTACTGAGCCTCAGAGACGCTTTGAGACAAGTGTTACAAAAATCAGAGAATGTCATAAATTAGAGTGAAATTGCATCAAACAAGCGAATTATCGCGAAACAACACCTGCTCGAATCCATCAATAACTGTGCCCTGCCGTCTCTACTGAGGCTCAGAGACGCTTTGAGACAAGTGTTACAAAAATCAGAGAATGTCATAAATTAGAGTGAAATTGCTTCAAACAAGCGAATTATCGCGAAACAACACCTGCTCGAATCCAACAAAAACTGTGCCCTGCCGACTCTATTTAGCGTTAGAGATGGTTTGAAACAAGTGTTACAAAAATCAGTGAATGTCAAAAATTAGAGTGAAATTGCTTCAAACAAGCGAATTATCGCGAAACAACACCTGCTCGAATCCAACAATAACTGTGCTCTACCGTCTCTACTGAGGCTCAGAGACGCTTTGAGACAAGTGTTACAAAAATCAGAGAATGTCAGATATTAGAGTGAAATTGCTTCAAACAAGCGAATTATCGCGAAACAACACCTGCTCGAATCCAACAATAACTGTGCCCTGCCGTCTCTACTGAGCCTCAGAGACGCTTTGAGACAAGTGTTACAAAAATCAGAGAATGTCAGATATTAGAGTGAAATTGCTTCAAACAAGCGAATTATCGCGAAACAACACCTGCTCGAATCCAACAAAAACTGTGCCCTGCCGTCTCTACTGAGCCTCAGAGACGCTTTGAGACAAGTGTTACAAAAATCAGAGAATGTCAAAAATTAGTGAAATTGCTTCAAACATGCTAATTATTGCGAAACAACACCTGCTCGAATCCAACAAAAACTGTGCCCTGCCGTGTCTACTGAGCCTCAGAGACGCTTTGAGACAAGTGTTACAAAAATCAGAGAATGTCATAAATTAGAGTGAAATTGCTTCAAACAAGCGAATTTTCCCGAAACAACACCTGCTCGAATCCATCAATAACTGTGCCCTGCCGTCTCTACTGAGGCTGAGAGACGCTTTGAGACAAGTGTTACAAAAATCAGAGAATGTCATAAATTCGAGTGAAATTGCTTCAAACAAGCGAATTATCGCGAAACAACACCTGCTCGAATCCAAAAAAAACTGTGCCCTTCCGACTCTATTTAGCGTTAGAGATGGTTTGAAACAAGTGTTACAAAAATCAGTGAATGTCAAAAATTAGAGTGAAATTGCTTCAAACAAGCGAATTATCGCGAAACAACACCTGCTCGAATCCGATAAAAACTGTGCCCTGCCGACTCTATTTAGCGTTAGAGATGGTTTGTAACAAGTGTTACAAAAATCAGAGAATGTCAAAAATTAGAGTGAAATGGCTTCAAACAAGCGAATTATCTCGAAACAACACCTGCTCGAATCCGACAAAAACTGTGCCCTGCCGACTCTATTTAGCGTTAGAGATGGTTTGAAACAATTGTTACCAAAATCAGAGAATGTGAAAAATTAGAGTGAGATTGCTTCAAATAAGCGAATTATCGCGAAACAACACCTGCTCGAATCCAACAAAAACTGTGCCCTGCCGTCTCTACAGAGCCTCAGAGACGCTTTGAGACAAGTGTTACAAAAATCAGAGAATGTGAGAAATTAGAGTGAAATTGCTTCAAACAAGCGAATTATCGCGAAACAACACATGCTCGAATCCGAAAAAAACTGTGTCCTGCCGACTCTAATTAGCGTTAGAGATGGTTTGAAACAAATGTTACAAAAATCAGAGAATGTCAAAAATTAGAGTGAAATTGCTTCAAACAAGCGAATTATAGCGAAACAACACCTGCTCTAATCCAACAATAACTGTGCCCTACAGTCTCTACTGAGGCTCTGAGACGCTTTGAGACAAGTGTTACAAAAATCAGAGAATGTCATGAAATGGCTTCAAACAAGCGAATTATCGCGAAACAACACCTGCTCGAATCCGACAAAAACTGTGCCCTGCCGACTCTATTTAGCGTTAGAGATGGTTTGAAACAATTGTTACCAAAATCAGAGAATGTCAAAAATTAGAGTGAGATTGCTTCAAACAAGAGAATTATTGCGAAACAACACCTGCTTGAATCCAACAATAACTGTGCCCTACCGTCTCTTCTGAGGCTCAGAGACGCTTTGAGACAAGTGTTACAAAAATCAGAGAATGTCATAAATTAGAGTGAAATGGCTTCAAACAAGCGAATTATCTCGAAACAAAACCTGCTCGAATCCGACAAAAACTGTGCCCTGCCGACTCTATTTAGCGTTAGAGATGGTTTGAAAGAATTGTTACCAAAATCAGAGAATGTCAAAAATTAGAATGAGATTGCTTCAAATAAGGGAATTATCGCGAAACAACACCTGCTCGAATCCAACAATAACTGTGCTCTACCGTCTCTACTGAGGCCCAGAGACGCTTTGAGACAAGTGTTACAAAAATCAGAGAATGTGAGAAATTAGAGTGAAATTGCTTCAAACAAGCGAATTATCGCGAAACAACACCTGCTCGAATCCAACAAAAACTGTACCCTGCCGTCTCTACTGAGCCTCAGAGACGCTTTGAGCCAAGTGGTACAAAAATCAGAGAATGTCATAAATTAGAGTGAAATTGCTTCAAATAAGCGAATTATCGCGAAACAACACATGCTCGAATCCGAAAAAAACTGTGCCCTGCCGACTCTATTTAGCGTTAGAGATGGTTTGAAACAAGTGTTACAAAAATCAGAGAATGTCAAAAATTAGAGTGAAATTGCTTCAAACAAGCGAATTATCGCGAAACAACACCTGCTCGAATCCGACAAAAACTCTGCCCTGCCGACTCTATTTATCGTTAGAGATGGTTTGAAACAATTGTTACCAAAATCAGAGAATGTCAAAAATTAGAGTGAGATTGCTTCAAATAAGCGAATTTTCGCGAAACAACACCTGCTCGAATCCAACAGAAACTGTGCCCTGCCGTATCTACTGATGCTCAGAGACGCTTTGAGACAAGTGTTACAAAAATCAGAGAATGTCATAAATTAGAGTGAAATTGCTTCAAACAAGCGAATTATCGCGAAACAACACCTGCTCGAATCCAACAATAACTGTGCCCTGCCGTCTCTACTGAGCCTCAGAGACGCTTTGAGACAAGTGTTACAAAAATCAGAGAATGTCATATATTAGAGTGAAATTGCTTCAAACAGGCGAATTATCGCGAAACAACACCTGCTCGAATCCAACAAAAACTGTGCCCTGCCGTCTCTACTGAGCCTCAGAGACGCTTTGAGACAAGTGTTACAAAAATCAGAGAATGTGAGAAATTAGAGTGAAATTGCTTCAAACAAGCGAATTATCGCGAAACAACACCTGCTCGAATCCGAAAAAAGCTGTGCCCTGCCGACTCACTTTTAGCGTTAGAGATGGTTTGAAACAAGTCTTACAAAAATCAGAGAATGTCAAAAATTAGAGTGAAATTGCTTCAAATAAGCGAATTATCGCGAAACAACACCTGCTCGAATCCAACATAAACTGTGCCCTGCCGTATCTACTGATGCTCAGAGACGCTTTGAGACAAGTGTTACAAAAATCAGAGAATGTCATAAATTAGAGTGAAATTGCTTCAAACAAGCGAATTATCGCGAAACAACACCTGCTCGAATCCAACAAAAACTGTGCCCTGCCGTCTCTACTGAGCCTCAGAGACGCTTTGAGACAAGTGTTACAAAAATCAGAGAATGTCATAAATTAGAGTGAAATGGCTTCAAACAAGCGAATTATCTCGAAACAACACCTGCTCGAATCCGACAAAAACTGTGCCCTGCCGACTCTATTTAGCGTTAGAGATGGTTTGAAACAATTTTTACCAAAATCAGAGAATGTCAAAAATTAGAGTGAGATTGCTTCAAATAAGCGAATTATCGCGAAACAACACCTGCTCGAATCCAACAATAACTGTGCTCTACCGTCTCTACTGAGGCTCAGAGACGCTTTGAGACAAGTGTTACAAAAATCAGAGAATGTCATAAATTAGAGTGAAATTGCTTCAAACAAGCGAATTATCGCGAAACAACACATGCTCGAATCCGAAAAAAACTGTGCCCTGCCGACTCTATTTAGCGTTAGAGATGGTTTGAAACAAGTGTTACAAAAATCAGACAATGTCAAAAATTAGAGTGAAATTGTTTCAAACAAGCGAATTATCGCGAAACACCGCCTGCTCGAATCCAACAATAACTGTGCCCTGCCGTCTCTACTGAGCCTCAGAGACGCTTTGAGACAAGTGTTACACAAATCAGAGAATGTCATAAATTAGAGTGAAATTGCTTCAAACAAGCGAATTATCGCGAAACAACACCTGCTCGAATCCAACAATAACTGTGTTCTACCGTCTCTATTGAGGCTCAGAGACGCTTAGAGACAAGTGTTACAAAAATCAGAGAATGTCAGATATTAGAGTGAAATTGCTTCAAACAAGCGAATTATCGCGAAACAACACCTGCTGGAATCCAACAATATCTGTGCTCTACCGCCTCTACTGACGCTCAGAGACGCTTTGAGACAAGTGTTACAAAATTCAGAGAATGTCATAAATTAGAGTGAAATGGCTTCAAACAAGCGAATTATCGCGAAAAAACAGCTGCTCGAATCCGACAAAAACTGTGCCCTGCCGACTCTATTTAGCGTTAGAGATGGTTTGAAACAAGTGTTACAAAAATCAGTGAATGTCAAAAATTAGAGTGAAATTGCTTCAAACAAGCGAATTATCGCGAAACAACACCTGCTCGAATCCAACAATAACTGTGCTCTACCGTCTCTACTGAGGCTCAGAGACGCTTTGAGACAAGTGTTACAAAAATCAGAGAATGTCAGATATTAGAGTGAAATTGCTTCAAACAAGCGAATTATCGCGAAACAACACCTGCTCGAATCCAACAATAACTGTGCCCTGCCGTCTCTACTGAGCCTCAGAGACGCTTTGAGACAAGTGTTACAAAAATCAGAGAATGTCAGATATTAGAGTGAAATTGCTTCAAACAAGCGAATTATCGCGAAACAACACCTGCTCGAATCCAACAAAAACTGTGCCCTGCCGTCTCTACTGAGCCTCAGAGACGCTTTGAGACAAGTGTTACAAAAATCAGAGAATGTCAAAAATTCGAGTGAAATTGCTTCAAACATGCTAATTATTGCGAAACAACACCTGCTCGAATCCAACAAAAACTGTGCCCTGCCGTGTCTACTAAGCCTCAGAGACGCTTTGAGACAAGTGTTACAAAAATCAGAGAATGTCAAATTAGAGTGAAATTGCTTCAAACAAGCGAATTATCGCGAAACAACACCTGCTCGAATCCATTAATAACTGTGCCCTGCCGTCTCTACTGAGGCTGAGAGACGCTTTGAAACAATTGTTACCAAAATCAGAGAATGTCAAAAATTAGAGTGAGATTGCTTCAAATAAGCGAATTATCGCGAAACAACACCTGCTCGAATCCAACAAAAACTGTGCCCTGCCGTCTCTACAGAGCCTCAGAGTCGCTTTGAGACAAGTGTTACAAAAATCAGAGAATGTGAGAAATTAGAGTGAAATTGCTTCAAACAAGCGAATTATCGCGAAACAACACATGCTCGAATCCGAAAAAAACTGTGCCCTGCCGACTCTAATTAGCGTTAGAGATGGTTTGAAACAAATGTTACAAAAATCAGAGAATGTCAAAAATTAGAGTGAAATTGCTTCAAACAAGCGAATTATAGCGAAACAACACCTGCTCTAATCCAACAATAACTGTGCCCTACAGTCTCTACTGAGGCTCTGAGACGCTTTGAGACAAGTGTTACAAAAATCAGAGAATGTCATGAAATGGCTTCAAACAAGCGAATTATCGCGAAACAACACCTGCTCGAATCCAACAATAACTGTGCTCTACCGTCTCTACTGAGGCCCAGAGACGCTTTGAGACAAGTGTTACAAAAATCAGAGAATGTGAGAAATTAGAGTGAAATTGCTTCAAACAAGCGAATTATCGCGAAACAACACCTGCTCGAATCCAACAAAAACTGTACCCTGCCGTCTCTACTGAGCCTCAGAGACGCTTTGAGCCAAGTGGTACAAAAATCAGAGAATGTCATAAATTAGAGTGAAATTGCTTCAAATAAGCGAATTATCGCGAAACAACACATGCTCGAATCCGAAAAAAACTGTGCCCTGCCGACTCTATTTAGCGTTAAAGATGGTTTGAAACAAGTGTTACAAAAATCGAGAATGTCAAAAATTAGAGTGAAATTGCTTCAAACAAGCGAATTATCGCGAAACAACACCTGCTCTAATCCAACAATAACTGTGCCCTACCGTCTCTACTGAGGCTCAGAGACGCTTTGAGACAAGCGTTACAAAAATCAGAGAATGTCATGAAATGGCTTCAAACAAGCGAATTATCGCGAAACAACACCTGCTCGAATCCGACAAAAACTCTGCCCTGCCGACTCTATTTATCGTTAGAGATGGTTTGAAACAATTGTTACCAAAATCAGAGAATGTCAAAAATTAGAGTGAGATTGCTTCAAATAAGCGAATTTTCGCGAAACAACACCTGCTCGAATCCAACAGAAACTGTGCCCTGCCGTATCTACTGATGCTCAGAGACGCTTTGAGACAAGTGTTACAAAAATCAGAGAATGTCATAAATTAGAGTGAAATTGCTTCAAACAAGCGAATTATCGCGAAACAACACCTGCTCGAATCCAACAATAACTGTGCCCTGCCGTCTCTACTGAGCCTCAGAGACGCTTTGAGACAAGTGTTACAAAAATCAGAGAATGTCATATATTAGAGTGAAATTGCTTCAAACAGGCGAATTATCGCGAAACAACACCTGCTCGAATCCAACAAAAACTGTGCCCTGCCGTCTCTACTGAGCCTCAGAGACGCTTTGAGACAAGTGTTACAAAAATCAGAGAATGTGAGAAATTAGAGTGAAATTGCTTCAAACAAGCGAATTATCGCGAAACAACACCTGCTCGAATCCGAAAAAAGCTGTGCCCTGCCGACTCACTTTTAGCGTTAGAGATGGTTTGAAACAAGTCTTACAAAAATCAGAGAATGTCAAAAATTAGAGTGAAATTGCTTCAAATAAGCGAATTATCGCGAAACAACACCTGCTCGAATCCAACATAAACTGTGCCCTGCCGTATCTACTGATGCTCAGAGACGCTTTGAGACAAGTGTTACAAAAATCAGAGAATGTCATAAATTAGAGTGAAATTGCTTCAAACAAGCGAATTATCGCGTAACAACACCTGCTCGAATCCAACAAAAACTGTGCCCTGCCGTCTCTACTGAGCCTCAGAGACGCTTTGAGACAAGTGTTACAAAATTCAGAGAATGTCATAAATTAGAGTGAAATGGCTTCAAACAAGCGAATTATCTCGAAACAACACCTGCTCGAATCCGACAAAAACTGTGCCCTGCCGACTCTATTTAGCGTTAGAGATGGTTTGAAACAATTTTTACCAAAATCAGAGAATGTCAAAAATTAGAGTGAGATTGCTTCAAATAAGCGAATTATCGCGAAACAACACCTGCTCGAATCCAACAATAACTGTGCTCTACCGTCTCTACTGAGGCTCAGAGACGCTTTGAGACAAGTGTTACAAAAATCAGAGAATGTCATAAATTAGAGTGAAATTGCTTCAAACAAGCGAATTATCGCGAAACAACACATGCTCGAATCCGAAAAAAACTGTGCCCTGCCGACTCTATTTAGCGTTAGAGATGGTTTGAAACAAGTGTTACAAAAATCAGAGAATGTCATAAATTAGAGTGAAATGGCTTCAAACAAGCGAATTATCTCGAAACAACACCTGCTCGAATCCGACAAAAACTGTGCCCTGCCGACTCTATTTAGCGTTAGAGATGGTTTGAAAGAATTGTTACCAAAATCAGAGAATGTCAAAAATTAGAGTGAGATTGCTTCAAATAAGGGAATTATCGCGAAACAACACCTGCTCGAATCCAACAATAACTGTGCTCTACCGTCTCTACTGAGCCTCAGAGACGCTTTGAGCCAAGTGGTACAAAAATCAGAGAATGTCATAAATTAGAGTGAAATTGCTTCAAATAAGCGAATTATCGCGAAACAACACATGCTCGAATCCGTAAAAACTGTGCCCTGCCGACTCTATTTAGCGTTAGAGATGGTTTGAAACAAGTGTTACAAAAATCAGAGAATGTCAAAAATTAGAGTGAAATTGCTTCAAACAAGCGAATTATCGCGAAACAACACCTGCTCTAATCCAACAATAACTGTGCCCTACCGTCTCTACTGAGGCTCAGAGACGCTTTGAGACAAGCGTTACAAAAATCAGAGAATGTCATCAAATGGCTTCAAACAAGCGAATTATCGCGAAACAACACCTGCTCGAATCCGACAAAAACTCTGCCCTGCCGACTCTATTTATCGTTAGAGATGGTTTGAAACAATTGTTACCAAAATCAGAGAATGTCAAAAATTAGAGTGAGATTGCTTCAAATAAGCGAATTTTCGCGAAACAACACCTGCTCGAATCCAACAGAAACTGTGCCCTGCCGTATCTACTGATGCTCAGAGACGCTTTGAGACAAGTGTTAAAAAAATCAGAGAATGTCATAAATTAGAGTGAAATTGCTTCAAACAAGCGAATTATCGCGAAACAACACCTGCTCGAATCCAACAATAACTGTGCCCTGCCGTCTCTACTGAGCCTCAGAGACGCTTTGAGACAAGTGTTACAAAAATCAGAGAATGTCATATATTAGAGTGAAATTGGTTCAAACAGGCGAATTATCGCGAAACAACACCTGCTCGAATCCAACAAAAACTGTGCCCTGCCATCTCTACTGAGCCTCAGAGACGCTTTGAAACAAGTGTTACAAAAATCAGACAATGTCAAAAATTAGAGTGAAATTGTTTCAAACAAGCGAATTATCGCGAAACAACGCCTGCTCGAATCCAACAATAACTGTGCCCTGCCGTCTCTACTGAGCCTCAGAGACGCTTTGAGACAAGTGTTACAAAAATCAGAGAATGTCATAAATTAGAGTGAAATGGCTTCAAACAAGCGAATTATCGCGAAACAACACCTGCTCGAATCCGACAAAAACTGTGCCCTGCCGAATCTATTTAGTGTTAGAGATGGTTTGAAACAAGTGTTACCAAAATCAGAGAATGTCAAAAATTAGAGTGAAATTGCTTCAAACAAGCGAATTATCGCGAAACAACACCTGCTCTAATCCAACAATAACTGTGCCCTACCGTCTCTACTGAGGCTCAGAGACGCTTTGAGACAAGTGTTACAAAATTAAGAGAATGTCATGAAATGGCTTCAAACAAGCGAATTATCGCGAAACAACACCTGCTCGAATCCAACAGGAACTGTGCCCTGCCGTCTCTACTGAGCCTCAGAGACGCTTTGAGACAAGTGTTACAAAAATCAGAGAATGTGAGAAATTAGAGTGAAATTGCTTCAAACAAGCGAATTATCGCGAAACAACACCTGCTCGAATCCAACAATAACTGTGCCCTACCGTCTCTTCTGAGGCTCAGAGACGCTTTGAGACAAGTGTTACAAAAATCAGAGAATGTCATAAATTAGAGTGAAATGGCTTCTTACAAGCGAATTATCTCGAAACAACACCTGCTCGAATCCGACAAAAACTGTGCCCTGCCGACTCTATTTAGCGTTAGAGATTGTTTGAAACAATTGTTACCAAAATCAGAGAATGTCAAAAATTAGAGTGAGATTGCTTCAAATAAGGGAATTATCGCGAAACAACACCTGCTCGAATCCAACAATAACTGTGCCCTGCCGTCTCTACTGAGCCTCAGAGACGCTTTGAGACAAGTGTTACACAACTCAGAGAATGTCATAAATTAGAGTGAAATGGCTTCAAACAAGCGAATTATCGCGAAACAACACCTGCTCGAATCCGACAAAAACTGTGCCCTGCCGACTGTATTTAGTGTTAGAGAGGGTTTGAAACAAGTGTTACAAAAATCAGAGAATGTCAAAAATTAGAGTGAAATTGCTTCAAACAAGCGAATTATCGCGAAACAACACCTGCTCGAATCCATAAATAACTGTGCCCTGCCGTCTCTACTGAGGCTCAGAGACGCTTATAGACAAGTGTTACAAAAATCAGAGAATGTCATAAATTAGAGTGAAATTGCTTCAAACAAGCGAATTATCGCGAAACAACACCTGCTCGAATCCAACAAAAACTGTGCCCTGCCGAATCTATTTAGTGTTAGAGATGGTTTGAAACAAGTGTTACCAAAATCAGAGAATGTCAAAAATTAGAGTGAAATTGCTTCAAACAAGCGAATTATCGCGAAACAACACCTGCTCTAATCCAACAATAACTGTGCCCTACCGTCTCTACTGAGGCTCAGAGACGCTTTGAGACAAGTGTTACAAAATTAAGAGAATGTCATGAAATGGCTTCAAACAAGCGAATTATCGCGAAACAACACCTGCTCGAATCCAACAGGAACTGTGCCCTGCCGTCTCTACTGAGCCTCAGAGACGCTTTGAGACAAGTGTTACAAAAATCAGAGAATGTGAGAAATTAGAGTGAAATTGCTTCAAACAAGCGAATTATCGCGAAACAACACGTGCTCGAATCCAACAAAAACTGTACCCTGCCGTCTCTACTGAGGCCCAGAGACGCTTTGAGACAAGTGTTACAAAAATCAGAGAATGTGAGAAATTAGAGTGAAATTGCTTCAAACAAGCGAATTATCGCGAAACAACACATGCTCGAATCCGAAAAAAACTGTGCCCTGCCGACTCTATTTAGCGTTAGAGATTGTTTGAAACAAGTGTTACAAAAATCAGAGAATGTCAAAAATTAGAGTGAAATTGCTTCAATCAAGCGAATTATCGCGAAACAACACCTGCTCGAATCCAACAATAACTGTGCCCTGCCGTCTCTACTGAGCCTCAGAGACGCTTTGAGACAAGTGTTACACAAATCAGAGAATGTCATAAATTAGAGTGAAATGGCTTCAAACAAGCGAATTATCGCGAAACAACACCTGCTCGAATCCGACAAAAACTGTGCCCTGCCGACTGTATTTAGTGTTAGAGAGGGTTTGAAACAAGTGTTACAAAAATCAGAGAATGTCAAAAATTAGAGTGAAATTGCTTCAAACAAGCGAATTATCGCGAAACAACACCTGCTCGAATCCATAAATAACTGTGCCCTGCCGTCTCTACTGAGGCTCAGAGACGCTTATAGACAAGTGTTACAAAAATCAGAGAATGTCATAAATTAGAGTGAAATTGCTTCAAACAAGCGAATTATCGCGAAACAACACCTGCTCGAATCCAACAAAAACTGTGCCCTGCCGACTCTATTTAGCGTTAGAGATGGTTTGAAACAAGTGTTACAAAAATCAGTGAATGTCAAAAATTAGAGTGAAATTGCTTCAAACAAGCGAATTATCGCGAAACAACACCTGCTCGAATCCAACAATAACTGTGCTCTACCGTCTCTACTGAGGCTCAGAGACGCTTTGAGACAAGTGTTACAAAAATCAGAGAATGTCAGATATTAGAGTGAAATTGCTTCAAACAAGCGAATTATCGCGAAACAACACCTGCTCGAATCCAACAATAACTGTGCCCTGCCGTCTCTACTGAGCCTCAGAGACGCTTTGAGACAAGTGTTACAAAAATCAGAGAATATCAGATATTAGAGTCAAATTGCTTCAAACAAGGGAATTATCGCGAAACAACACCTGCTCGAATCCAACAAAAACTGTGCCCTGCCGTCTCTACTGAGCCTCAGAGACGCTTTGAGACAAGTGTTACAAAAATCAGAGAATGTCAAAAATTAGAGTGAAATTGCTTCAAACATGCTAATTATTGCGAAACAACACCTGCTCGAATCCAACAAAAACTGTGCCCTGCCGTGTCTACTAAGCCTCAGAGACGCTTTGAGACAAGTGTTACAAAAATCAGAGAATGTCAAATTAGAGTGAAATTGCTTCAAACAAGCGAATTATCGCGAAACAACACCTGCTCGAATCCATTAATAACTGTGCCCTGCCGTCTCTACTGAGGCTGAGAGACGCTTTGAGACAAGTGTTACAAAAATCAGAGAATGTCATAAATTAGAGTGAAATGGCTTCAAACAAGCGAATTATCTCGAAACAACACCTGCTCGAATCCGACAAAAACTGTGCCCTGCCGACTCTATTTAGCGTTAGAGATGGTTTGAAACAATTGTTACCAAAATCAGAGAATGTCAAAAATTAGAGTGAGATTGCTTCAAATAAGCGAATTATCGCGAAACAACACCTGCTCGAATCCAACAAAAACTGTGCCCTGCCGTCCTTACAGAGCCTCAGAGACGCTTTGAGACAAGTGTTACAAAAATCAGAGAATGTGAGAAATTAGAGTGAAATTGCTTCAAACAAGCGAATTATCGCGAAACAACACATGCTCGAATCCGAAAAAAAACTGTGCCCTGCCGACTCTAATTAGCGTTAGAGATGGTTTGAAACAAATGTTACAAAAATCAGAGAATGTCAAAAATTATAGTGAAATTGCTTCAAACAAGCGAATTATAGCGAAACAACACGTGCTCTAATCCAACAATAACTGTGCCCTACAGTCTCTACTGAGGCTCTGAGACGCTTTGAGACAAGTGTTACAAAAATCAGAGAATGTCATGAAATGGCTTCAAACAAGCGAATTATCGCGAAACAACACCTGCTCGAATCCGACAAAAACTGTGCCCTGCCGACTCTATTTAGCGTTAGAGATGGTTTGAAACAATTGTTACCAAAATCAGAGAATGTCAAAAATTAGAGTGAGATTGCTTCAAACAAGCGAATTATTGCGAAACAACACCTGCTTGAATCCAACAATAACTGTATCCTACCGTCTCTTCTGAGGCTCAGAGACGCTTTGAGACAAGTGTTACAAAAATCAGAGAATGTCATAAATTAGAGTGAAATGGCTTCAAACAAGCGAATTATCTCGAAACAACACCTGCTCGAATCCGACAAAAACTGTGCCCTACCGACTCTATTTAGCGTTAGAGATGGTTTGAAAGAATTGTTACCAAAATCAGAGAATGTCAAAAATTAGAGTGAGATTGCTTCAAATAAGGGAATTATCGCGAAACAACACCTGCTCGAATCCAACAATAACTGTGCTCTACCGTCTCTACTGAGGCCCAGAGACGCTTTGAGACAAGTGTTACAAAAATCAGAGAATGTGAGAAATTAGAGTGAAATTGCTTCAAACAAGCGAATTATCGCGAAACAACACCTGCTCGAATCCAACAAAAACTGTACCCTGCCGTCTCTACTGAGCCTCAGAGCCGCTTTGAGCCAAGTGGTACAAAAATCAGAGAATGTCATAAATTAGTGAAATTGCTTCAAACATGCTAATTATTGCGAAACACCTGCTCGAATCCAACAAAAACTGTGCCCTGCCGTGTCTACTGAGCCTCAGAGACGCTTTGAGACAAGTGTTACAAAAATCAGAGAATGTCATAAATTTGAGTGAAATTGCTTCAAACAAGCGAATTTTCCCGAAACAACACCTGCTCGAATCCATCAATAACTGTGCCCTGCCGTCTCTACTGAGCCTCAGAGACGCTTTGAGACAAGTGTTACAAAAATCAGAGAATGTCAAAAATTAGTGAAATTGCTTCAAACATGCTAATTATTGCGAAACAACACCTGCTCGAATCCAACAAAAACTGTGCCCTGCCGTGTCTACTGAGCCTCAGAGACGCTTTGAGACAAGTGTTACAAAAATCAGAGAATGTCATAAATTTGAGTGAAATTGCTTCAAACAAGCGAATTTTCCCGAAACAACACCTGCTCGAATCCATCAATAACTGTGCCCTGCCGTCTCTACTGAGGCTCAGAGACGCTTTGAGACAAGTGTTACAAAAATCAGAGAATGTCATAAATTCGAGTGAAATTGCTTCAAACAAGCGAATTATAGCGAAACAACACCTGCTCTAATCCAACAATAACTGTGCCCTACAGTCTCTACTGAGGCTCTGAGACGCTTTGAGACAAGTGTTACAAAAATCAGAGAATGTCATGAAATGGCTTCAAACAAGCGAATTATCGCGAAACAACACCTGCTCGAATCCAACAGAAACTGTGCCCTGCCGTCTCTACTGAGCCTCAGAGACGCTTTGAGACAAGTGTTACAAAAATCAGAGAATGTCATAAATTAGAGTGAAATTGCTTCAAACAAGCGAATTATCCCGAAACAACACCTGCTCGAATCCGAAAAAAACTGTGCCCTGCCGACTCTATTTAGCGTTAGAGATGGTTTGAAACAAGTGTTACAAAAATCAGAGAATGTCAAAAATTAGAGTGAAATTGCTTCAAACAAGCGAATTATCGCGAAACAAGACCTGCTCGAATCCAACAATAACTGTGCCCTGCCGTCTCTACTGAGCCAAAGAGACGCTTTGAGACAAGTGTTACAAAAATCAGAGAATGTCATAAATTAGAGTGAAATTGCTTCAAACAAGCGAATTATCCCGAAACAACACCTGCTCGAATCCGAAAAAAACTGTGCCCTGCCGACTCTATTTAGCGTTAGAGATGGTTTGAAACAAGTGTTACAAAAATCAGAGAATGTCAAAAATTAGAGTGAAATTGCTTCAAACAAGCGAATTATCGCGAAACAAGACCTGCTCGAATCCAACAATAACTGTGCTCTGCCGTCTCTACTGAGCCTCAGAGACGCTTTGAGACAAGTGTTACAAAAATCAGAGAATGTCAAAAATTAGTGAAATTGCTTCAAACATGCTAATTATTGCGAAACAGCACCTGCTCGAATCCAACAAAAACTGTGCCCTGCCGTGTCTACTGAGCCTCAGAGACGCTTTGAGACAAGTGTTACAAAAATCAGAGAATGTCATAAATTTGAGTGAAATTGCTTCAAACAAGCGAATTTTCCCGAAACAACACCTGCTCGAATCCATCAATAACTGTGCCCTGCCGTCTCTACTGAGGCTCAGAGACGCTTTGAGACAAGTGTTACAAAAATCAGAGAATGTCATAAATTCGAGTGAAATTGCTTCAAACAAGCGAATTATAGCGAAACAACACCTGCTCTAATCCAACAATAACTGTGCCCTACAGTCTCTACTGAGGCTCTGAGACGCTTTGAGACAAGTGTTACAAAAATCAGAGAATGTCATGAAATGGCTTCAAACAAGCGAATTATCGCGAAACAACACCTGCTCGAATCCAACAAAAACTGTGCCCTGCCGACTCTAGCGTTAGAGATGGTTTGAAACAAGTGTTACAAAAATCAGTGAATGTCAAAAATTAGAGTGAAATTGCTTCAAACAAGCGAATTATCGCGAAACAACACCTGCTCGAATCCGATAAAAACTGTGCCCTGCCGACTCTATTTAGCGTTAGAGATGGTTTGAAACAAGTGTTACAAAAATCAGTGAATGTCAAAAATTAGAGTGAAATTGCTTCAAACAAGCGAATTATCGCGAAACAACACCTGCTCGAATCCAACAATAACTGTGTTCTACCGTCTCTATTGAGGCTCAGAGACGCTTTGAGACAAGTGTTACAAAAATCAGAGAATGTCAGATATTAGAGTGAAATTGCTTCAAACAAGCGAATTATCGCGAAACAACACCTGCTGGAATCCAACAATAACTGTGCTCTACCGTCTCTACTGAGGCTCAGAGACGCTTTGAGACAAGTGTTACAAAATTCAGAGAATGTCATAAATTAGAGTGAAATGGCTTCAAACAAGCGAATTATCGCGAAAAAACAGCTGCTCGAATCCGACAAAAACTGTGCCCTGCCGACTCTATTTAGCGTTAGAGATGGTTTGAAACAAGTGTTACAAAAATCAGAGAATGTCAAAAATTAGTGAAATTGCTTCAAACAAGCGAATTATCGCGAAACAAGACCTGCTCGAATCCAACAATAACTGTGCTCTGCCGTCTCTACTGAGCCTCAGAGACGCTTTGAGACAAGTGTTACAAAAATCAGAGAATGTCAAAAATTAGTGAAATTGCTTCAAACATGCTAATTATTGCGAAACAGCACCTGCTCGAATCCAACAAAAACTGTGCCCTGCCGTGTCTACTGAGCCTCAGAGACGCTTTGAGACAAGTGTTACAAAAATCAGAGAATGTCATAAATTTGAGTGAAATTGCTTCAAACAAGCGAATTTTCCCGAAACAACACCTGCTCGAATCCATCAATAACTGTGCCCTGCCGTCTCTACTGAGGCTCAGAGACGCTTTGAGACAAGTGTTACAAAAATCAGAGAATGTCATAAATTCGAGTGAAATTGCTTCAAACAAGCGAATTATAGCGAAACAACACCTGCTCTAATCCAACAATAACTGTGCCCTACAGTCTCTACTGAGGCTCTGAGACGCTTTGAGACAAGTGTTACAAAAATCAGAGAATGTCATGAAATGGCTTCAAACAAGCGAATTATCGCGAAACAACACCTGCTCGAATCCAACAAAAACTGTGCCCTGCCGACTCTAGCGTTAGAGATGGTTTGAAACAAGTGTTACAAAAATCAGTGAATGTCAAAAATTAGAGTGAAATTGCTTCAAACAAGCGAATTATCGCGAAACAACACCTGCTCGAATCCGATAAAAACTGTGCCCTGCCGACTCTATTTAGCGTTAGAGATGGTTTGAAACAAGTGTTACAAAAATCAGTGAATGTCAAAAATTAGAGTGAAATTGCTTCAAACAAGCGAATTATCGCGAAACAACACCTGCTCGAATCCAACAATAACTGTGTTCTACCGTCTCTATTGAGGCTCAGAGACGCTTTGAGACAAGTGTTACAAAAATCAGAGAATGTCAGATATTAGAGTGAAATTGCTTCAAACAAGCGAATTATCGCGAAACAACACCTGCTGGAATCCAACAATAACTGTGCTCTACCGTCTCTACTGAGGCTCAGAGACGCTTTGAGACAAGTGTTACAAAATTCAGAGAATGTCATAAATTAGAGTGAAATGGCTTCAAACAAGCGAATTATCGCGAAAAAACAGCTGCTCGAATCCGACAAAAACTGTGCCCTGCCGACTCTATTTAGCGTTAGAGATGGTTTGAAACAAGTGTTACAAAAATCAGAGAATGTCAAAAATTAGTGAAATTGCTTCAAACATGCTAATTATTGCGAAGCAACACCTGCTCGAATCCAACAAAAACTGTGCCCTGCCGTGTCTACTGAGCCTCAGAGACGCTTTGAAACAAGTGTTACAAAAATCAGAGAATGTCATAAATTAGAATGAAATTGCTTCAAACAAGCGAATTATCGCGAAACAACACCTGCTCGAATCCATCAATAACTGTGCCCTGCCGTCTCTACTGAGGCTCAGAGACGCTTTGAGACAAGTGTTACAAAAATCAGAGAATGTCATAAATTAGAGTGAAATTGCTTCAAACAAGCGAATTATCGCGAAACAACACCTGCTCGAATCCAACAAAAACTGTGCCCTGCCGACTCTATTTAGCGTTAGAGATGGTTTGAAACAAGTGTTACAAAAATCAGTGAATGTCAAAAATTAGAGTGAAATTGCTTCAAACAAGCGAATTATCGCGAAACAACACCTGCTCGAATCCAACAATAACTGTGCTCCACCGTCTCTACTGAGGCTCAGAGACGCTTTGAGACAAGTGTTACAAAAATCAGAGAATGTCAGATATTAGAGTGAAATTGCTTCAAACAAGCGAATTATCGCGAAACAACACCTGCTCGAATCCAACAATAACTGTGCCCTGCCGTCTCTACTGAGCCTCAGAGACGCTTTGAGACAAGTGTTACAAAAATCAGAGAATGTCAGATATTAGAGTGAAATTGCTTCAAACAAGCGAATTATCGCGAAACAACACCTGCTCGAATCCAACAAAAACTGTGCCCTGCCGTCTCTACTGAGCCTCAGAGACGCTTTGAGACAAGTGTTACAAAAATCAGAGAATGTCAAAAATTCGAGTGAAATTGCTTCAAACATGCTAATTATTGCGAAACAACACCTGCTCGAATCCAACAAAAACTGTGCCCTGCCGTGTCTACTAAGCCTCAGAGACGCTTTGAGACAAGTGTTACAAAAATCAGAGAATGTCAAATTAGAGTGAAATTGCTTCAAACAAGCGAATTATCGCGAAACAACACCTGCTCGAATCCATTAATAACTGTGCCCTGCCGTCTCTACTGAGGCTGAGAGACGCTTTGAAACAATTGTTACCAAAATCAGAGAATGTCAAAAATTAGAGTGAGATTGCTTCAAATAAGCGAATTATCGCGAAACAACACCTGCTCGAATCCAACAAAAACTGTGCCCTGCCGTCTCTACAGAGCCTCAGAGACGCTTTGAGACAAGTGTTACAAAAATCAGAGAATGTGAGAAATTAGAGTGAAATTGCTTCAAACAAGCGAATTATCGCGAAACAACACATGCTCGAATCCGAAAAAAACTGTGCCCTGCCGACTCTAATTAGCGTTAGAGATGGTTTGAAACAAATGTTACAAAAATCAGAGAATGTCAAAAATTAGAGTGAAATTGCTTCAAACAAGCGAATTATAGCGAAACAACACCTGCTCTAATCCAACAATAACTGTGCCCTACAGTCTCTACTGAGGCTCTGAGACGCTTTGAGACAAGTGTTACAAAAATCAGAGAATGTCATGAAATGGCTTCAAACAAGCGAATTATCGCGAAACAACACCTGCTCGAATCCAACAATAACTGTGCTCTACCGTCTCTACGGAGGCCCAGAGACGCTTTGAGACAAGTGTTACAAAAATCAGAGAATGTGAGAAATTAGAGTGAAATTGCTTCAAACAAGCGAATTATCGCGAAACAACACCTGCTCGAATCCAACAAAAACTGTACCCTGCCGTCTCTACTGAGCCTCAGAGACGCTTTGAGCCAAGTGGTACAAAAATCAGAGAATGTCATAAATTAGAGTGAAATTGCTTCAAATAAGCGAATTATCGCGAAACAACACATGCTCGAATCCGAAAAAAACTGTGCCCTGCCGACTCTATTTAGCGTTAAAGATGGTTTGAAACAAGTGTTACAAAAATCGAGAATGTCAAAAATTAGAGTGAAATTGCTTCAAACAAGCGAATTATCGCGAAACAACACCTGCTCTAATCCAACAATAACTGTGCCCTACCGTCTCTACTGAGGCTCAGAGACGCTTTGAGACAAGCGTTACAAAAATCAGAGAATGTCATGAAATGGCTTCAAACAAGCGAATTATCGCGAAACAACACCTGCTCGAATCCGACAAAAACTCTGCCCTGCCGACTCTATTTATCGTTAGAGATGGTTTGAAACAATTGTTACCAAAATCAGAGAATGTCAAAAATTAGAGTGAGATTGCTTCAAATAAGCGAATTTTCGCGAAACAACACCTGCTCGAATCCAACAGAAACTGTGCCCTGCCGTATCTACTGATGCTCAGAGACGCTTTGAGACAAGTGTTACAAAAATCAGAGAATGTCATAAATTAGAGTGAAATTGCTTCAAACAAGCGAATTATCGCGAAACAACACCTGCTCGAATCCAACAATAACTGTGCCCTGCCGTCTCTACTGAGCCTCAGAGACGCTTTGAGACAAGTGTTACAAAAATCAGAGAATGTCATATATTAGAGTGAAATTGCTTCAAACAGGCGAATTATCGCGAAACAACACCTGCTCGAATCCAACAAAAACTGTGCCCTGCCGTCTCTACTGAGCCTCAGAGACGCTTTGAGACAAGTGTTACAAAAATCAGAGAATGTGAGAAATTAGAGTGAAATTGCTTCAAACAAGCGAATTATCGCGAAACAACACCTGCTCGAATCCGAAAAAAGCTGTGCCCTGCCGACTCACTTTTAGCGTTAGAGATGGTTTGAAACAAGTCTTACAAAAATCAGAGAATGTCAAAAATTAGAGTGAAATTGCTTCAAATAAGCGAATTATCGCGAAACAACACCTGCTCGAATCCAACATAAACTGTGCCCTGCCGTATCTACTGATGCTCAGAGACGCTTTGAGACAAGTGTTACAAAAATCAGAGAATGTCATAAATTAGAGTGAAATTGCTTCAAACAAGCGAATTATCGCGAAACAACACCTGCTCGAATCCAACAAAAACTGTGCCCTGCCGTCTCTACTGAGCCTCAGAGACGCTTTGAGACAAGTGTTACAAAATTCAGAGAATGTCATAAATTAGAGTGAAATGGCTTCAAACAAGCGAATTATCTCGAAACAACACCTGCTCGAATCCGACAAAAACTGTGCCCTGCCGACTCTATTTAGCGTTAGAGATGGTTTGAAACAATTTTTACCAAAATCAGAGAATGTCAAAAATTAGAGTGAGATTGCTTCAAATAAGCGAATTATCGCGAAACAACACCTGCTCGAATCCAACAATAACTGTGCTCTACCGTCTCTACTGAGGCTCAGAGACGCTTTGAGACAAGTGTTACAAAAATCAGAGAATGTCATAAATTAGAGTGAAATTGCTTCAAACAAGCGAATTATCGCGAAACAACACATGCTCGAATCCGAAAAAAACTGTGCCCTGCCGACTCTATTTAGCGTTAGAGATGGTTTGAAACAAGTGTTACAAAAATCAGAGAATGTCATAAATTAGAGTGAAATGGCTTCAAACAAGCGAATTATCTCGAAACAACACCTGCTCGAATCCGACAAAAACTGTGCCCTGCCGACTCTATTTAGCGTTAGAGATGGTTTGAAAGAATTGTTACCAAAATCAGAGAATGTCAAAAATTAGAGTGAGATTGCTTCAAATAAGGGAATTATCGCGAAACAACACCTGCTCGAATCCAACAATAACTGTGCTCTACCGTCTCTACTGAGCCTCAGAGACGCTTTGAGCCAAGTGGTACAAAAATCAGAGAATGTCATAAATTAGAGTGAAATTGCTTCAAATAAGCGAATTATCGCGAAACAACACATGCTCGAATCCGTAAAAACTGTGCCCTGCCGACTCTATTTAGCGTTAGAGATGGTTTGAAACAAGTGTTACAAAAATCAGAGAATGTCAAAAATTAGAGTGAAATTGCTTCAAACAAGCGAATTATCGCGAAACAACACCTGCTCTAATCCAACAATAACTGTGCCCTACCGTCTCTACTGAGGCTCAGAGACGCTTTGAGACAAGCGTTACAAAAATCAGAGAATGTCATCAAATGGCTTCAAACAAGCGAATTATCGCGAAACAACACCTGCTCGAATCCGACAAAAACTCTGCCCTGCCGACTCTATTTATCGTTAGAGATGGTTTGAAACAATTGTTACCAAAATCAGAGAATGTCAAAAATTAGAGTGAGATTGCTTCAAATAAGCGAATTTTCGCGAAACAACACCTGCTCGAATCCAACAGAAACTGTGCCCTGCCGTATCTACTGATGCTCAGAGACGCTTTGAGACAAGTGTTAAAAAAATCAGAGAATGTCATAAATTAGAGTGAAATTGCTTCAAACAAGCGAATTATCGCGAAACAACACCTGCTCGAATCCAACAATAACTGTGCCCTGCCGTCTCTACTGAGCCTCAGAGACGCTTTGAGACAAGTGTTACAAAAATCAGAGAATGTCATATATTAGAGTGAAATTGGTTCAAACAGGCGAATTATCGCGAAACAACACCTGCTCGAATCCAACAAAAACTGTGCCCTGCCATCTCTACTGAGCCTCAGAGACGCTTTGAAACAAGTGTTACAAAAATCAGACAATGTCAAAAATTAGAGTGAAATTGTTTCAAACAAGCGAATTATCGCGAAACAACGCCTGCTCGAATCCAACAATAACTGTGCCCTGCCGTCTCTACTGAGCCTCAGAGACGCTTTGAGACAAGTGTTACAAAAATCAGAGAATGTCATAAATTAGAGTGAAATGGCTTCAAACAAGCGAATTATCGCGAAACAACACCTGCTCGAATCCGACAAAAACTGTGCCCTGCCGAATCTATTTAGTGTTAGAGATGGTTTGAAACAAGTGTTACCAAAATCAGAGAATGTCAAAAATTAGAGTGAAATTGCTTCAAACAAGCGAATTATCGCGAAACAACACCTGCTCTAATCCAACAATAACTGTGCCCTACCGTCTCTACTGAGGCTCAGAGACGCTTTGAGACAAGTGTTACAAAATTAAGAGAATGTCATGAAATGGCTTCAAACAAGCGAATTATCGCGAAACAACACCTGCTCGAATCCAACAGGAACTGTGCCCTGCCGTCTCTACTGAGCCTCAGAGACGCTTTGAGACAAGTGTTACAAAAATCAGAGAATGTGAGAAATTAGAGTGAAATTGCTTCAAACAAGCGAATTATCGCGAAACAACACCTGCTCGAATCCAACAATAACTGTGCCCTACCGTCTCTTCTGAGGCTCAGAGACGCTTTGAGACAAGTGTTACAAAAATCAGAGAATGTCATAAATTAGAGTGAAATGGCTTCTTACAAGCGAATTATCTCGAAACAACACCTGCTCGAATCCGACAAAAACTGTGCCCTGCCGACTCTATTTAGCGTTAGAGATTGTTTGAAACAATTGTTACCAAAATCAGAGAATGTCAAAAATTAGAGTGAGATTGCTTCAAATAAGGGAATTATCGCGAAACAACACCTGCTCGAATCCAACAATAACTGTGCCCTGCCGTCTCTACTGAGCCTCAGAGACGCTTTGAGACAAGTGTTACACAAATCAGAGAATGTCATAAATTAGAGTGAAATGGCTTCAAACAAGCGAATTATCGCGAAACAACACCTGCTCGAATCCGACAAAAACTGTGCCCTGCCGACTGTATTTAGTGTTAGAGAGGGTTTGAAACAAGTGTTACAAAAATCAGAGAATGTCAAAAATTAGAGTGAAATTGCTTCAAACAAGCGAATTATCGCGAAACAACACCTGCTCGAATCCATAAATAACTGTGCCCTGCCGTCTCTACTGAGGCTCAGAGACGCTTATAGACAAGTGTTACAAAAATCAGAGAATGTCATAAATTAGAGTGAAATTGCTTCAAACAAGCGAATTATCGCGAAACAACACCTGCTCGAATCCAACAAAAACTGTGCCCTGCCGAATCTATTTAGTGTTAGAGATGGTTTGAAACAAGTGTTACCAAAATCAGAGAATGTCAAAAATTAGAGTGAAATTGCTTCAAACAAGCGAATTATCGCGAAACAACACCTGCTCTAATCCAACAATAACTGTGCCCTACCGTCTCTACTGAGGCTCAGAGACGCTTTGAGACAAGTGTTACAAAATTAAGAGAATGTCATGAAATGGCTTCAAACAAGCGAATTATCGCGAAACAACACCTGCTCGAATCCAACAGGAACTGTGCCCTGCCGTCTCTACTGAGCCTCAGAGACGCTTTGAGACAAGTGTTACAAAAATCAGAGAATGTGAGAAATTAGAGTGAAATTGCTTCAAACAAGCGAATTATCGCGAAACAACACGTGCTCGAATCCAACAAAAACTGTACCCTGCCGTCTCTACTGAGGCCCAGAGACGCTTTGAGACAAGTGTTACAAAAATCAGAGAATGTGAGAAATTAGAGTGAAATTGCTTCAAACAAGCGAATTATCGCGAAACAACACATGCTCGAATCCGAAAAAAACTGTGCCCTGCCGACTCTATTTAGCGTTAGAGATTGTTTGAAACAAGTGTTACAAAAATCAGAGAATGTCAAAAATTAGAGTGAAATTGCTTCAATCAAGCGAATTATCGCGAAACAACACCTGCTCGAATCCAACAATAACTGTGCCCTGCCGTCTCTACTGAGCCTCAGAGACGCTTTGAGACAAGTGTTACACAAATCAGAGAATGTCATAAATTAGAGTGAAATGGCTTCAAACAAGCGAATTATCGCGAAACAACACCTGCTCGAATCCGACAAAAACTGTGCCCTGCCGACTGTATTTAGTGTTAGAGAGGGTTTGAAACAAGTGTTACAAAAATCAGAGAATGTCAAAAATTAGAGTGAAATTGCTTCAAACAAGCGAATTATCGCGAAACAACACCTGCTCGAATCCATAAATAACTGTGCCCTGCCGTCTCTACTGAGGCTCAGAGACGCTTATAGACAAGTGTTACAAAAATCAGAGAATGTCATAAATTAGAGTGAAATTGCTTCAAACAAGCGAATTATCGCGAAACAACACCTGCTCGAATCCAACAAAAACTGTGCCCTGCCGACTCTATTTAGCG
Source organism: Tenodera sinensis (assembly GCA_030765045.1). NCBI lineage: Eukaryota > Metazoa > Arthropoda > Insecta > Mantodea > Mantidae > Tenodera > Tenodera sinensis. The sequence goes on along the minus strand of CM060970.1, from coordinate 107,253,715 downwards.
TTAGAGATGGTTTGAAACAAGTGTTACAAAAATCAGTGAATGTCAAAAATTAGAGTGAAATTGCTTCAAACAAGCGAATTATCGCGAAACAACACCTGCTCGAATCCAACAATAACTGTGCTCTACCGTCTCTACTGAGGCTCAGAGACGCTTTGAGACAAGTGTTACAAAAATCAGAGAATGTCAGATATTAGAGTGAAATTGCTTCAAACAAGCGAATTATCGCGAAACAACACCTGCTCGAATCCAACAATAACTGTGCCCTGCCGTCTCTACTGAGCCTCAGAGACGCTTTGAGACAAGTGTTACAAAAATCAGAGAATATCAGATATTAGAGTCAAATTGCTTCAAACAAGGGAATTATCGCGAAACAACACCTGCTCGAATCCAACAAAAACTGTGCCCTGCCGTCTCTACTGAGCCTCAGAGACGCTTTGAGACAAGTGTTACAAAAATCAGAGAATGTCAAAAATTAGAGTGAAATTGCTTCAAACATGCTAATTATTGCGAAACAACACCTGCTCGAATCCAACAAAAACTGTGCCCTGCCGTGTGTACTAAGCCTCAGAGACGCTTTGAGACAAGTGTTACAAAAATCAGAGAATGTCAAATTAGAGTGAAATTGCTTCAAACAAGCGAATTATCGCGAAACAACACCTGCTCGAATCCATTAATAACTGTGCCCTGCCGTCTCTACTGAGGCTGAGAGACGCTTTGAGACAAGTGTTACAAAAATCAGAGAATGTCATAAATTAGAGTGAAATGGCTTCAAACAAGCGAATTATCTCGAAACAACACCTGCTCGAATCCGACAAAAACTGTGCCCTGCCGACTCTATTTAGCGTTAGAGATGGTTTGAAACAATTGTTACCAAAATCAGAGAATGTCAAAAATTAGAGTGAGATTGCTTCAAATAAGCGAATTATCGCGAAACAACACCTGCTCGAATCCAACAAAAACTGTGCCCTGCCGTCCTTACAGAGCCTCAGAGACGCTTTGAGACAAGTGTTACAAAAATCAGAGAATGTGAGAAATTAGAGTGAAATTGCTTCAAACAAGCGAATTATCGCGAAACAACACATGCTCGAATCCGAAAAAAAACTGTGCCCTGCCGACTCTAATTAGCGTTAGAGATGGTTTGAAACAAATGTTACAAAAATCAGAGAATGTCAAAAATTATAGTGAAATTGCTTCAAACAAGCGAATTATAGCGAAACAACACGTGCTCTAATCCAACAATAACTGTGCCCTACAGTCTCTACTGAGGCTCTGAGACGCTTTGAGACAAGTGTTACAAAAATCAGAGAATGTCATGAAATGGCTTCAAACAAGCGAATTATCGCGAAACAACACCTGCTCGAATCCGACAAAAACTGTGCCCTGCCGACTCTATTTAGCGTTAGAGATGGTTTGAAACAATTGTTACCAAAATCAGAGAATGTCAAAAATTAGAGTGAGATTGCTTCAAACAAGCGAATTATTGCGAAACAACACCTGCTTGAATCCAACAATAACTGTATCCTACCGTCTCTTCTGAGGCTCAGAGACGCTTTGAGACAAGTGTTACAAAAATCAGAGAATGTCATAAATTAGAGTGAAATGGCTTCAAACAAGCGAATTATCTCGAAACAACACCTGCTCGAATCCGACAAAAACTGTGCCCTACCGACTCTATTTAGCGTTAGAGATGGTTTGAAAGAATTGTTACCAAAATCAGAGAATGTCAAAAATTAGAGTGAGATTGCTTCAAATAAGGGAATTATCGCGAAACAACACCTGCTCGAATCCAACAATAACTGTGCTCTACCGTCTCTACTGAGGCCCAGAGACGCTTTGAGACAAGTGTTACAAAAATCAGAGAATGTGAGAAATTAGAGTGAAATTGCTTCAAACAAGCGAATTATCGCGAAACAACACCTGCTCGAATCCAACAAAAACTGTACCCTGCCGTCTCTACTGAGCCTCAGAGACGCTTTGAGCCAAGTGGTACAAAAATCAGAGAATGTCATAAATTAGTGAAATTGCTTCAAACATGCTAATTATTGCGAAACACCTGCTCGAATCCAACAAAAACTGTGCCCTGCCGTGTCTACTGAGCCTCAGAGACGCTTTGAGACAAGTGTTACAAAAATCAGAGAATGTCATAAATTTGAGTGAAATTGCTTCAAACAAGCGAATTTTCCCGAAACAACACCTGCTCGAATCCATCAATAACTGTGCCCTGCCGTCTCTACTGAGCCTCAGAGACGCTTTGAGACAAGTGTTACAAAAATCAGAGAATGTCAAAAATTAGTGAAATTGCTTCAAACATGCTAATTATTGCGAAACAACACCTGCTCGAATCCAACAAAAACTGTGCCCTGCCGTGTCTACTGAGCCTCAGAGACGCTTTGAGACAAGTGTTACAAAAATCAGAGAATGTCATAAATTTGAGTGAAATTGCTTCAAACAAGCGAATTTTCCCGAAACAACACCTGCTCGAATCCATCAATAACTGTGCCCTGCCGTCTCTACTGAGGCTCAGAGACGCTTTGAGACAAGTGTTACAAAAATCAGAGAATGTCATAAATTCGAGTGAAATTGCTTCAAACAAGCGAATTATAGCGAAACAACACCTGCTCTAATCCAACAATAACTGTGCCCTACAGTCTCTACTGAGGCTCTGAGACGCTTTGAGACAAGTGTTACAAAAATCAGAGAATGTCATGAAATGGCTTCAAACAAGCGAATTATCGTGAAACAACACCTGCTCGAATCCAACAGAAACTGTGCCCTGCCGTCTCTACTGAGCCTCAGAGACGCTTTGAGACAAGTGTTACAAAAATCAGAGAATGTCATAAATTAGAGTGAAATTGCTTCAAACAAGCGAATTATTCCGAAACAACACCTGCTCGAATCCGAAAAAAACTGTGCCCTGCCGACTCTATTTAGCGTTAGAGATGGTTTGAAACAAGTGTTACAAAAATCAGAGAATGTCAAAAATTAGAGTGAAATTGCTTCAAACAAGCGAATTATCGCGAAACAAGACCTGCTCGAATCCAACAATAACTGTGCCCTGCCGTCTCTACTGAGCCAAAGAGACGCTTTGAGACAAGTGTTACAAAAATCAGAGAATGTCATAAATTAGAGTGAAATTGCTTCAAACAAGCGAATTATCCCGAAACAACACCTGCTCGAATCCGAAAAAAACTGTGCCCTGCCGACTCTATTTAGCGTTAGAGATGGTTTGAAACAAGTGTTACAAAAATCAGAGAATGTCAAAAATTAGAGTGAAATTGCTTCAAACAAGCGAATTATCGCGAAACAAGACCTGCTCGAATCCAACAATAACTGTGCTCTGCCGTCTCTACTGAGCCTCAGAGACGCTTTGAGACAAGTGTTACAAAAATCAGAGAATGTCAAAAATTAGTGAAATTGCTTCAAACATGCTAATTATTGCGAAACAGCACCTGCTCGAATCCAACAAAAACTGTGCCCTGCCGTGTCTACTGAGCCTCAGAGACGCTTTGAGACAAGTGTTACAAAAATCAGAGAATGTCATAAATTTGAGTGAAATTGCTTCAAACAAGCGAATTTTCCCGAAACAACACCTGCTCGAATCCATCAATAACTGTGCCCTGCCGTCTCTACTGAGGCTCAGAGACGCTTTGAGACAAGTGTTACAAAAATCAGAGAATGTCATAAATTCGAGTGAAATTGCTTCAAACAAGCGAATTATAGCGAAACAACACCTGCTCTAATCCAACAATAACTGTGCCCTACAGTCTCTACTGAGGCTCTGAGACGCTTTGAGACAAGTGTTACAAAAATCAGAGAATGTCATGAAATGGCTTCAAACAAGCGAATTATCGCGAAACAACACCTGCTCGAATCCAACAAAAACTGTGCCCTGCCGACTCTAGCGTTAGAGATGGTTTGAAACAAGTGTTACAAAAATCAGTGAATGTCAAAAATTAGAGTGAAATTGCTTCAAACAAGCGAATTATCGCGAAACAACACCTGCTCGAATCCGATAAAAACTGTGCCCTGCCGACTCTATTTAGCGTTAGAGATGGTTTGAAACAAGTGTTACAAAAATCAGTGAATGTCAAAAATTAGAGTGAAATTGCTTCAAACAAGCGAATTATCGCGAAACAACACCTGCTCGAATCCAACAATAACTGTGTTCTACCGTCTCTATTGAGGCTCAGAGACGCTTTGAGACAAGTGTTACAAAAATCAGAGAATGTCAGATATTAGAGTGAAATTGCTTCAAACAAGCGAATTATCGCGAAACAACACCTGCTGGAATCCAACAATAACTGTGCTCTACCGTCTCTACTGAGGCTCAGAGACGCTTTGAGACAAGTGTTACAAAATTCAGAGAATGTCATAAATTAGAGTGAAATGGCTTCAAACAAGCGAATTATCGCGAAAAAACAGCTGCTCGAATCCGACAAAAACTGTGCCCTGCCGACTCTATTTAGCGTTAGAGATGGTTTGAAACAAGTGTTACAAAAATCAGAGAATGTCAAAAATTAGTGAAATTGCTTCAAACATGCTAATTATTGCGAAGCAACACCTGCTCGAATCCAACAAAAACTGTGCCCTGCCGTGTCTACTGAGCCTCAGAGACGCTTTGAAACAAGTGTTACAAAAATCAGAGAATGTCATAAATTAGAATGAAATTGCTTCAAACAAGCGAATTATCGCGAAACAACACCTGCTCGAATCCATCAATAACTGTGCCCTGCCGTCTCTACTGAGGCTCAGAGACGCTTTGAGACAAGTGTTACAAAAATCAGAGAATGTCATAAATTAGAGTGAAATTGCTTCAAACAAGCGAATTATCGCGAAACAACACCTGCTCGAATCCAACAAAAACTGTGCCCTGCCGACTCTATTTAGCGTTAGAGATGGTTTGAAACAAGTGTTACAAAAATCAGTGAATGTCAAAAATTAGAGTGAAATTGCTTCAAACAAGCGAATTATCGCGAAACACCTGCTCGAATCCAACAATAACTGTGCTCCACCGTCTCTACTGAGGCTCAGAGACGCTTTGAGACAAGTGTTACAAAAATCAGAGAATGTCAGATATTAGAGTGAAATTGCTTCAAACAAGCGAATTATCGCGAAACAACACCTGCTCGAATCCAACAATAACTGTGCCCTGCCGTCTCTACTGAGCCTCAGAGACGCTTTGAGACAAGTGTTACAAAAATCAGAGAATGTCAGATATTAGAGTGAAATTGCTTCAAACAAGCGAATTATCGCGAAACAACACCTGCTCGAATCCAACAAAAACTGTGCCCTGCCGTCTCTACTGAGCCTCAGAGACGCTTTGAGACAAGTGTTACAAAAATCAGAGAATGTCAAAAATTAGAGTGAAATTGCTTCAAACATGCTAATTATTGCGAAACAACACCTGCTCGAATCCAACAAAAACTGTGCCCTGCCGTGTCTACTAAGCCTCAGAGACGCTTTGAGACAAGTGTTACAAAAATCAGAGAATGTCAAAAATTAGAGTGAAATTGCTTCAAACAAGCGAATTATCGCGAAACAACACCTGCTCGAATCCAACAAAAACTGTGCCCTGCCGTGTCTACTAAGCCTCAGAGACGCTTTGAGACAAGTGTTACAAAAATCAGAGAATGTCATAAATTAGAGTGAAATGGCTTCAAACAAGCGAATTATCTCGAAACAACACCTGCTCGAATCCGACAAAAACTGTGCCCTGCCGACTCTATTTAGCGTTAGAGATGGTTTGAAACAATTGTTACCAAAATCAGAGTATGTCAAAAATTAGAGTGAGATTGCTTCAAATAAGCGAATTATCGCGAAACAACACCTGCTCGAATCCAACAAAAACTGTGCCCTGCCGTCTCTACAGAGCCTCAGAGACGCTTTGAGACAAGTGTTACAAAAATCAGAGAATGTGAGAAATTAGAGTGAAATTGCTTCAAACAAGCGAATTATCGCGAAACAACACATGCTCGAATCCGAAAAAAACTGTGCCCTGCCGACTCTAATTAGCGTTAGAGATGGTTTGAAACAAATGTTACAAAAATCAGAGAATGTCAAAAATTAGAGTGAAATTGCTTCAAACAAGCGAATTATAGCGAAACAACACCTGCTCTAATCCAACAATAACTGTGCCCTACAGTCTCTACTGAGGCTCTGAGACGCTTTGAGACAAGTGTTACAAAGTCAGAGAATGTCATGAAATGGCTTCAAACAAGCGAATTATCGCGAAACAACACCTGCTCGAATCCAACAAAAACTGTGCCCTGCCGACTCTAGCGTTAGAGATGGTTTGAAACAAGTGTTACAAAAATCAGTGAATGTCAAAAATTAGAGTGAAATTGCTTCAAACAAGCAAATTATCGCGAAACAACACCTGCTCGAATCCGATTAAAACTGTGCCCTGCCGACTCTATTTAGCGTTAGAGATGGTTTGAAACAAGTGTTACAAAAATCAGTGAATGTCAAAAATTAGAGTGAAATTGCTTCAAACAAGCGAATTATCGCGAAACAACACCTGCTCGAGTCCAACAATAACTGTGTTCTACCGTCTCTATTGAGGCTCAGAGACGCTTTGAGACAAGTGTTACAAAAATCAGAGAATGTCAGATATTAGAGTGAAATTGCTTCAAACAAGCGAATTATCGCGAAACAACACCTGCTGGAATCCAACAATAACTGTGCTCTACCGTCTCTACTGAGGCTCAGAGACGCTTTGAGACAAGTGTTACAAAATTCAGAGAATGTCATAAATTAGAGTGAAATGGCTTCAAACAAGCGAATTATCGCGAAAAAACAGCTGGTCGAATCCGACAAAAACTGTGCCCTGCCGACTCTATTTAGCGTTAGAGATGGTTTGAAACAAGTGTTAAAAAAATCAGAGAATGTCAAAAATTAGTGAAATTGCTTCAAACATGCTAATTATTGCGAAGCAACACCTGCTCGAATCCAACAAAAACTGTGCCCTGCCGTGTCTACTGAGCCTCAGAGACGCTTTGAGACAAGTGTTACAAAAATCAGAGAATGTCATAAATTAGAGTGAAATTGCATCAAACAAGCGAATTATCGCGAAACAACACCTGCTCGAATCCATCAATAACTGTGCCCTGCCGTCTCTACTGAGGCTCAGAGACGCTTTGAGACAAGTGTTACAAAAATCAGAGAATGTCATAAATTAGAGTGAAATTGCTTCAAACAAGCGAATTATCGCGAAACAACACCTGCTCGAATCCAACAAAAACTGTGCCCTGCCGAATCTATTTAGCGTTAGAGATGGTTTGAAACAAGTGTTACAAAAATCAGTGAATGTCAAAAATTAGAGTGAAATTGCTTCAAACAAGCGAATTATCGCGAAACAACACCTGCTCGAATCCAACAATAACTGTGCTCTACCGTCTCTACTGAGGCTCAGAGACGCTTTGAGACAAGTGTTACAAAAATCAGAGAATGTCAGATATTAGAGTGAAATTGCTTCAAACAAGCGAATTATCGCGAAACAACACCTGCTCGAATCCAACAATAACTGTGCCCTGCCGTCTCTACTGAGCCTCAGAGACGCTTTGAGACAAGTGTTACAAAAATCAGAGAATGTCAGATATTAGAGTGAAATTGCTTCAAACAAGCGAATTATCGCGAAACAACACCTGCTCGAATCCAACAAAAACTGTGCCCTGCCGTCTCTACAGAGCCTCAGAGACGCTTTGAGACAAGTGTTACAAAAATCAGAGAATGTGAGAAATTAGAGTGAAATTGCTTCAAACAAGCGAATTATCGCGAAACAACACATGCTCGAATCCGAAAAAAACTGTGCCCTGCCGACTCTAATTAGCGTTAGAGATGGTTTGAAACAAATGTTACAAAAATCAGAGAATGTCAAAAATTAGAGTGAAATTGCTTCAAACAAGCGAATTATAGCGAAACAACACCTGCTCTAATCCAACAATAACTGTGCCCTACAGTCTCTACTGAGGCTCTGAGACGCTTTGAGACAAGTGTTACAAAAATCAGAGAATGTCATGAAATGGCTTCAAACAAGCGAATTATCGCGAAACAACACCTGCTCGAATCCAACAGAAACTGTGCCCTGCCGTCTCTACTGAGCCTCAGAGACGCTTTGAGACAAGTGTTACAAAAATCAGAGAATGTCATAAATTAGAGTGAAATTGCTTCAAACAAGCGAATTATCCCGAAACAACACCTGCTCGAATCCGAAAAAAACTGTGCCCTGCCGACTCTATTTAGCGTTAGAGATGGTTTGAAACAAGTGTTACAAAAATCAGAGAATGTCAAAAATTAGAGTGAAATTGCTTCAAACAAGCGAATTATCGCGAAACAAGACCTGCTCGAATCCAACAATAACTGTGCCCTGCCGTCTCTACTGAGCCTAAGAGACGCTTTGAGACAAGTGTTACAAAAATCAGAGAATGTCATAAATTAGAGTGAAATTGCTTCAAACAAGCTAATTATCGCAAAACAACACCTGCTCGAATCCGAAAAAAACTGTGCCCTGCCGACTCTATTTAGCGTTAGAGATGGTTTGAAACAAGTGTTACAAAAATCAGAGAATGTCAAAAATTAGAGTGAAATTGCTTCAAACAAGCGAATTATCGCGAAACAAGACCTGCTCGAATCCAACAATAACTGTGCCCTGCCGTCTCTACTGAGCCTCAGAGACGCTTTGAGACAAGTGTTACAAAAATCAGAGAATGTCAAAAATTAGTGAAATTGCTTCAAACATGCTAATTATTGCGAAACAACACCTGCTCGAATCCAACAAAAACTGTGCCCTGCCGTGTCTACTGAGCCTCAGAGACGCTTTGAGACAAGTGTTACAAAAATCAGAGAATGTCATAAATTAGAGTGAAATTGCTTCAAACAAGCGAATTTTCCCGAAACAACACCTGCTCGAATCCATCAATAACTGTGCCCTGCCGTCTCTACTGACGCTCAGAGACGCTTTGAGACAAGTGTTACAAAAATCAGAGAATGTCATAAATTCGAGTGAAATTGCTTCAAACAAGCGAATTATCGCGAAACAACACCTGCTCGAATCCAAAAAAAACTGTGCCCTTCCGACTCTATTTAGCGTTAGAGATGGTTTGAAACAAGTGTTACAAAAATCAGTGAATGTCAAAAATTAGAGTGAAATTGCTTCAAACAAGCGAATTATCGCGAAACAACACCTGCTCGAATCCGATAAAAACTGTGCCCTGCCGACTCTATTTAGCGTTAGAGATGGTTTGAAACAAGTGTTACAAAAATCAGTGAATGTCAAAAATTAGAGTGAAATTGCTTCAAACAAGCGAATTATCGCGAAACAACACCTGCTCGAATCCAACAATAACTGTGTTCTACCGTCTCTATTGAGGCTCAGAGACGCTTTGAGACAAGTGTTACAAAAATCAGAGAATGTCAGATATTAGAGTGAAATTGCTTCAAACAAGCGAATTATCGCGAAACAACACCTGCTGGAATCCAACAATAACTGTGCTCTACCGTCTCTACTGAGGCTCAGAGACGCTTTGAGACAAGTGTTACAAAATTTAGAGAATGTCATAAATTAGAGTGAAATGGCTTCAAACAAGCGAATTATCGCGAAAAAACAGCTGCTCGAATCCGACAAAAACTGTGCCCTGCCGACTCTATTTAGCGTTAGAGATGGTTTGAAACAAGTGTTAAAAAAATCAGAGAATGTCAAAAATTAGTGAAATTGCTTCAAACATGCTAATTATTGCGAAGCAACACCTGCTCGAATCCAACAAAAACTGTGCCCTGCCGTGTCTACTGAGCCTCAGAGACGCTTTGAGACAAGTGTTACAAAAATCAGAGAATGTCATAAATTAGAGTGAAATTGCATCAAACAAGCGAATTATCGCGAAACAACACCTGCTCGAATCCATCAATAACTGTGCCCTGCCGTCTCTACTGAGGCTCAGAGACGCTTTGAGACAAGTGTTACAAAAATCAGAGAATGTCATAAATTAGAGTGAAATTGCTTCAAACAAGCGAATTATCGCGAAACAACACCTGCTCGAATCCAACAAAAACTGTGCCCTGCCGACTCTATTTAGCGTTAGAGATGGTTTGAAACAAGTGTTACAAAAATCAGTGAATGTCAAAAATTAGAGTGAAATTGCTTCAAACAAGCGAATTATCGCGAAACAACACCTGCTCGAATCCAACAATAACTGTGCTCTACCGTCTCTACTGAGGCTCAGAGACGCTTTGAGACAAGTGTTACAAAAATCAGAGAATGTCAGATATTAGAGTGAAATTGCTTCAAACAAGCGAATTATCGCGAAACAACACCTGCTCGAATCCAACAATAACTGTGCCCTGCCGTCTCTACTGAGCCTCAGAGACGCTTTGAGACAAGTGTTACAAAAATCAGAGAATGTCAGATATTAGAGTGAAATTGCTTCAAACAAGCGAATTATCGCGAAACAACACCTGCTCGAATCCAACAATAACTGTGCCCTGCCGTCTCTACTGAGCCTCAGAGACGCTTTGAGACAAGTGTTACAAAAATCAGAGAATGTCAGATATTAGAGTGAAATTGCTTCAAACAAGCGAATTATCGCGAAACAACACCTGCTCGAATCCAACAAAAACTGTGCCCTGCCGTCTCTACAGAGCCTCAGAGACGCTTTGAGACAAGTGTTACAAAAATCAGAGAATGTGAGAAATTAGAGTGAAATTGCTTCAAACAAGCGAATTATCGCGAAACAACACATGCTCGAATCCGAAAAAAACTGTGCCCTGCCGACTCTAATTAGCGTTAGAGATGGTTTGAAACAAATGTTACAAAAATCAGAGAATGTCAAAAATTAGAGTGAAATTGCTTCAAACAAGCGAATTATAGCGAAACAACACCTGCTCTAATCCAACAATAACTGTGCCCTACAGTCTCTACTGAGGCTCTGAGACGCTTTGAGACAAGTGTTACAAAAATCAGAGAATGTCATGAAATGGCTTCAAACAAGCGAATTATCGCGAAACAACACCTGCTCGAATCCAACAGAAACTGTGCCCTGCCGTCTCTACTGAGCCTCAGAGACGCTTTGAGACAAGTGTTACAAAAATCAGAGAATGTCATAAATTAGAGTGAAATTGCTTCAAACAAGCGAATTATCCCGAAACAACACCTGCTCGAATCCGAAAAAAACTGTGCCCTGCCGACTCTATTTAGCGTTAGAGATGGTTTGAAACAAGTGTTACAAAAATCAGAGAATGTCAAAAATTAGAGTGAAATTGCTTCAAACAAGCGAATTATCGCGAAACAAGACCTGCTCGAATCCAACAATAACTGTGCCCTGCCGTCTCTACTGAGCCTAAGAGACGCTTTGAGACAAGTGTTACAAAAATCAGAGAATGTCATAAATTAGAGTGAAATTGCTTCAAACAAGCGAATTATCCCGAAACAACACCTGCTCGAATCCGAAAAAAACTGTGCCCTGCCGACTCTATTTAGCGTTAGAGATGGTTTGAAACAAGTGTTACAAAAATCAGAGAATGTCAAAAATTAGAGTGAAATTGCTTCAAACAAGCGAATTATCGCGAAACAAGACCTGCTCGAATCCAACAATAACTGTGCCCTGCCGTCTCTACTGAGCCTCAGAGACGCTTTGAGACAAGTGTTACAAAAATCAGAGAATGTCAAAAATTAGTGAAATTGCTTCAAACATGCTAATTATTGCGAAACAACACCTGCTCGAATCCAACAAAAACTGTGCCCTGCCGTGTCTACTGAGCCTCAGAGACGCTTTGAGACAAGTGTTACAAAAATCAGAGAATGTCATAAATTAGAGTGAAATTGCTTCAAACAAGCGAATTTTCCCGAAACAACACCTGCTCGAATCCATCAATAACTGTGCCCTGCCGTCTCTACTGACGCTCAGAGACGCTTTGAGACAAGTGTTACAAAAATCAGAGAATGTCATAAATTCGAGTGAAATTGCTTCAAACAAGCGAATTATCGCGAAACAACACCTGCTCGAATCCAAAAAAAACTGTGCCCTTCCGACTCTATTTAGCGTTAGAGATGGTTTGAAACAAGTGTTACAAAAATCAGTGAATGTCAAAAATTAGAGTGAAATTGCTTCAAACAAGCGAATTATCGCGAAACAACACCTGCTCGAATCCGATAAAAACTGTGCCCTGCCGACTCTATTTAGCGTTAGAGATGGTTTGAAACAAGTGTTACAAAAATCAGTGAATGTCAAAAATTAGAGTGAAATTGCTTCAAACAAGCGAATTATCGCGAAACAACACCTGCTCGAATCCAACAATAACTGTGTTCTACCGTCTCTATTGAGGCTCAGAGACGCTTTGAGACAAGTGTTACAAAAATCAGAGAATGTCAGATATTAGAGTGAAATTGCTTCAAACAAGCGAATTATCGCGAAACAACACCTGCTGGAATCCAACAATAACTGTGCTCTACCGTCTCTACTGAGGCTCAGAGACGCTTTGAGACAAGTGTTACAAAATTTAGAGAATGTCATAAATTAGAGTGAAATGGCTTCAAACAAGCGAATTATCGCGAAAAAACAGCTGCTCGAATCCGACAAAAACTGTGCCCTGCCGACTCTATTTAGCGTTAGAGATGGTTTGAAACAAGTGTTAAAAAAATCAGAGAATGTCAAAAATTAGTGAAATTGCTTCAAACATGCTAATTATTGCGAAGCAACACCTGCTCGAATCCAACAAAAACTGTGCCCTGCCGTGTCTACTGAGCCTCAGAGACGCTTTGAGACAAGTGTTACAAAAATCAGAGAATGTCATAAATTAGAGTGAAATTGCATCAAACAAGCGAATTATCGCGAAACAACACCTGCTCGAATCCATCAATAACTGTGCCCTGCCGTCTCTACTGAGGCTCAGAGACGCTTTGAGACAAGTGTTACAAAAATCAGAGAATGTCATAAATTAGAGTGAAATTGCTTCAAACAAGCGAATTATCGCGAAACAACACCTGCTCGAATCCAACAAAAACTGTGCCCTGCCGACTCTATTTAGCGTTAGAGATGGTTTGAAACAAGTGTTACAAAAATCAGTGAATGTCAAAAATTAGAGTGAAATTGCTTCAAACAAGCGAATTATCGCGAAACAACACCTGCTCGAATCCAACAATAACTGTGCTCTACCGTCTCTACTGAGGCTCAGAGACGCTTTGAGACAAGTGTTACAAAAATCAGAGAATGTCAGATATTAGAGTGAAATTGCTTCAAACAAGCGAATTATCGCGAAACAACACCTGCTCGAATCCAACAATAACTGTGCCCTGCCGTCTCTACTGAGCCTCAGAGACGCTTTGAGACAAGTGTTACAAAAATCAGAGAATGTCAGATATTAGAGTGAAATTGCTTCAAACAAGCGAATTATCGCGAAACAACACCTGCTCGAATCCAACAAAAACTGTGCCCTGCCGTCTCTACTGAGCCTCAGAGACGCTTTGAGACAAGTGTTACAAAAATCAGAGAATGTCAAAAATTAGTGAAATTGCTTCAAACATGCTAATTATTGCGAAACAACACCTGCTCGAATCCAACAAAAACTGTGCCCTGCCGTGTCTACTGAGCCTCAGAGACGCTTTGAGACAAGTGTTACAAAAATCAGAGAATGTCATAAATTAGAGTGAAATTGCTTCAAACAAGCGAATTTTCCCGAAACAACACCTGCTCGAATCCATCAATAACTGTGCCCTGCCGTCTCTACTGACGCTCAGAGACGCTTTGAGACAAGTGTTACAAAAATCAGAGAATGTCATAAATTCGAGTGAAATTGCTTCAAACAAGCGAATTATCGCGAAACAACACCTGCTCGAATCCAAAAAAAACTGTGCCCTTCCGACTCTATTTAGCGTTAGAGATGGTTTGAAACAAGTGTTACAAAAATCAGTGAATGTCAAAAATTAGAGTGAAATTGCTTCAAACAAGCGAATTATCGCGAAACAACACCTGCTCGAATCCGATAAAAACTGTGCCCTGCCGACTCTATTTAGCGTTAGAGATGGTTTGAAACAAGTGTTACAAAAATCAGTGAATGTCAAAAATTAGAGTGAAATGGCTTCAAACAAGCGAATTATCTCGAAACAACACCTGCTCGAATCCGACAAAAACTGTGCCCTGCCGACTCTATTTAGCGTTAGAGATGGTTTGAAACAATTGTTACCAAAATCAGAGAATGTGAAAAATTAGAGTGAGATTGCTTCAAATAAGCGAATTATCGCGAAACAACACCTGCTCGAATCCAACAAAAACTGTGCCCTGCCGTCTCTACAGAGCCTCAGAGACGCTTTGAGACAAGTGTTACAAAAATCAGAGAATGTGAGAAATTAGAGTGAAATTGCTTCAAACAAGCGAATTATCGCGAAACAACACATGCTCGAATCCGAAAAAAACTGTGTCCTGCCGACTCTAATTAGCGTTAGAGATGGTTTGAAACAAATGTTACAAAAATCAGAGAATGTCAAAAATTAGAGTGAAATTGCTTCAAACAAGCGAATTATAGCGAAACAACACCTGCTCTAATCCAACAATAACTGTGCCCTACAGTCTCTACTGAGGCTCTGAGACGCTTTGAGACAAGTGTTACAAAAATCAGAGAATGTCATGAAATGGCTTCAAACAAGCGAATTATCGCGAAACAACACCTGCTCGAATCCGACAAAAACTGTGCCCTGCCGACTCTATTTAGCGTTAGAGATGGTTTGAAACAATTGTTACCAAAATCAGAGAATGTCAAAAATTAGAGTGAGATTGCTTCAAACAAGCGAATTATTGCGAAACAACACCTGCTTGAATCCAACAATAACTGTGCCCTACCGTCTCTTCTGAGGCTCAGAGACGCTTTGAGACAAGTGTTACAAAAATCAGAGAATGTCATAAATTAGAGTGAAATGGCTTCAAACAAGCGAATTATCTCGAAACAACACCTGCTCGAATCCGACAAAAACTGTGCCCTGCCGACTCTATTTAGCGTTAGAGATGGTTTGAAAGAATTGTTACCAAAATCAGAGAATGTCAAAAATTAGAGTGAGATTGCTTCAAATAAGGGAATTATCGCGAAACAACACCTGCTCGAATCCAACAATAACTGTGCTCTACCGTCTCTACTGAGGCCCAGAGACGCTTTGAGACAAGTGTTACAAAAATCAGAGAATGTGAGAAATTAGAGTGAAATTGCTTCAAACAAGCGAATTATCGCGAAACAACACCTGCTCGAATCCAACAAAAACTGTACCCTGCCGTCTCTACTGAGCCTCAGAGACGCTTTGAGCCAAGTGGTACAAAAATCAGAGAATGTCATAAATTAGAGTGAAATTGCTTCAAATAAGCGAATTATCGCGAAACAACACATGCTCGAATCCGAAAAAAACTGTGCCCTGCCGACTCTATTTAGCGTTAGAGATGGTTTGAAACAAGTGTTACAAAAATCAGAGAATGTCAAAAATTAGAGTGAAATTGCTTCAAACAAGCGAATTATCGCGAAACAACACCTGCTCGAATCCGACAAAAACTCTGCCCTGCCGACTCTATTTATCGTTAGAGATGGTTTGAAACAATTGTTACCAAAATCAGAGAATGTCAAAAATTAGAGTGAGATTGCTTCAAATAAGCGAATTTTCGCGAAACAACACCTGCTCGAATCCAACAGAAACTGTGCCCTGCCGTATCTACTGAGCCTCAGAGACGCTTTGAGACAAGTGTTACAAAAATCAGAGAATGTCATAAATTAGAGTGAAATTGCTTCAAACAAGCGAATTTTCCCGAAACAACACCTGCTCGAATCCATCAATAACTGTGCCCTGCCGTCTCTACTGACGCTCAGAGACGCTTTGAGACAAGTGTTACAAAAATCAGAGAATGTCATAAATTCGAGTGAAATTGCTTCAAACAAGCGAATTATCGCGAAACAACACCTGCTCGAATCCAAAAAAAACTGTGCCCTTCCGACTCTATTTAGCGTTAGAGATGGTTTGAAACAAGTGTTACAAAAATCAGTGAATGTCAAAAATTAGAGTGAAATTGCTTCAAACAAGCGAATTATCGCGAAACAACACCTGCTCGAATCCGATAAAAACTGTGCCCTGCCGACTCTATTTAGCGTTAGAGATGGTTTGAAACAAGTGTTACAAAAATCAGTGAATGTCAAAAATTAGAGTGAAATTGCTTCAAACAAGCGAATTATCGCGAAACAACACCTGCTCGAATCCAACAATAACTGTGTTCTACCGTCTCTATTGAGGCTCAGAGACGCTTTGAGACAAGTGTTACAAAAATCAGAGAATGTCAGATATTAGAGTGAAATTGCTTCAAACAAGCGAATTATCGCGAAACAACACCTGCTGGAATCCAACAATAACTGTGCTCTACCGTCTCTACTGAGGCTCAGAGACGCTTTGAGACAAGTGTTACAAAATTTAGAGAATGTCATAAATTAGAGTGAAATGGCTTCAAACAAGCGAATTATCGCGATAAAACAGCTGCTCGAATCCGACAAAAACTGTGCCCTGCCGACTCTATTTAGCGTTAGAGATGGTTTGAAACAAGTGTTAAAAAAATCAGAGAATGTCAAAAATTAGTGAAATTGCTTCAAACATGCTAATTATTGCGAAGCAACACCTGCTCGAATCCAACAAAAACTGTGCCCTGCCGTGTCTACTGAGCCTCAGAGACGCTTTGAGACAAGTGTTACAAAAATCAGAGAATGTCATAAATTAGAGTGAAATTGCATCAAACAAGCGAATTATCGCGAAACAACACCTGCTCGAATCCATCAATAACTGTGCCCTGCCGTCTCTACTGAGGCTCAGAGACGCTTTGAGACAAGTGTTACAAAAATCAGAGAATGTCATAAATTAGAGTGAAATTGCTTCAAACAAGCGAATTATCGCGAAACAACACCTGCTCGAATCCAACAAAAACTGTGCCCTGCCGACTCTATTTAGCGTTAGAGATGGTTTGAAACAAGTGTTACAAAAATCAGTGAATGTCAAAAATTAGAGTGAAATTGCTTCAAACAAGCGAATTATCGCGAAACAACACCTGCTCGAATCCAACAATAACTGTGCTCTACCGTCTCTACTGAGGCTCAGAGACGCTTTGAGACAAGTGTTACAAAAATCAGAGAATGTCAGATATTAGAGTGAAATTGCTTCAAACAAGCGAATTATCGCGAAACAACACCTGCTCGAATCCAACAATAACTGTGCCCTGCCGTCTCTACTGAGGCTCAGAGACGCTTTGAGACAAGTGTTACAAAAATCAGAGAATGTCAGATATTAGAGTGAAATTGCTTCAAACAAGCGAATTATCGCGAAACAACACCTGCTCGAATCCAACAAAAACTGTGCCCTGCCGTCTCTACTGAGCCTCAGAGACGCTTTGAGACAAGTGTTACAAAAATCAGAGAATGTCAAAAATTAGTGAAATTGCTTCAAACATGCTAATTATTGCGAAACAACACCTGCTCGAATCCAACAAAAACTGTGCCCTGCCGTGTCTACTGAGCCTCAGAGACGCTTTGAGACAAGTGTTACAAAAATCAGAGAATGTCATAAATTAGAGTGAAATTGCTTCAAACAAGCGAATTTTCCCGAAACAACACCTGCTCAAATCCATCAATAACTGTGCCCTGCCGTCTCTACTGACGCTCAGAGACGCTTTGAGACAAGTGTTACAAAAATCAGAGAATGTCATAAATTCGAGTGAAATTGCTTCAAACAAGCGAATTATCGCGAAACAACACCTGCTCGAATCCAAAAAAAACTGTGCCCTTCCGACTCTATTTAGCGTTAGAGATGGTTTGAAACAAGTGTTACAAAAATCAGTGAATGTCAAAAATTAGAGTGAAATTGCTTCAAACAAGCGAATTATCGCGAAACAACACCTGCTCGAATCCGATAAAAACTGTGCCCTGCCGACTCTATTTAGCGTTAGAGATGGTTTGTAACAAGTGTTACAAAAATCAGTGAATGTCAAAAATTAGAGTGAAATGGCTTCAAACAAGCGAATTATCTCGAAACAACACCTGCTCGAATCCGACAAAAACTGTGCCCTGCCGACTCTATTTAGCGTTAGAGATGGTTTGAAACAATTGTTACCAAAATCAGAGAATGTGAAAAATTAGAGTGAGATTGCTTCAAATAAGCGAATTATCGCGAAACAACACCTGCTCGAATCCAACAAAAACTGTGCCCTGCCGTCTCTACAGAGCCTCAGAGACGCTTTGAGACAAGTGTTACAAAAATCAGAGAATGTGAGAAATTAGAGTGAAATTGCTTCAAACAAGCGAATTATCGCGAAACAACACATGCTCGAATCCGAAAAAAACTGTGTCCTGCCGACTCTAATTAGCGTTAGAGATGGTTTGAAACAAATGTTACAAAAATCAGAGAATGTCAAAAATTAGAGTGAAATTGCTTCAAACAAGCGAATTATAGCGAAACAACACCTGCTCTAATCCAACAATAACTGTGCCCTACAGTCTCTACTGAGGCTCTGAGACGCTTTGAGACAAGTGTTACAAAAATCAGAGAATGTCATGAAATGGCTTCAAACAAGCGAATTATCGCGAAACAACACCTGCTCGAATCCGACAAAAACTGTGCCCTGCCGACTCTATTTAGCGTTAGAGATGGTTTGAAACAATTGTTACCAAAATCAGAGAATGTCAAAAATTAGAGTGAGATTGCTTCAAACAAGCGAATTATTGCGAAACAACACCTGCTTGAATCCAACAATAACTGTGCCCTACCGTCTCTTCTGAGGCTCAGAGACGCTTTGAGACAAGTGTTACAAAAATCAGAGAATGTCATAAATTAGAGTGAAATGGCTTCAAACAAGCGAATTATCTCGAAACAACACCTGCTCGAATCCGACAAAAACTGTGCCCTGCCGACTCTATTTAGCGTTAGAGATGGTTTGAAAGAATTGTTACCAAAATCAGAGAATGTCAAAAATTAGAGTGAGATTGCTTCAAATAAGGGAATTATCGCGAAACAACACCTGCTCGAATCCAACAGAAACTGTGCCCTGCCGTATCTACTGATGCTCAGAGACGCTTTGAGACAAGTGTTACAAAAATCAGAGAATGTCATAAATTAGAGTGAAATTGCTTCAAACAAGCGAATTATCGCGAAACAACACCTGCTCGAATCCAACAATAACTGTGCTCTACCGTCTCTACTGAGGCCCAGAGACGCTTTGAGACAAGTGTTACAAAAATCAGAGAATGTGAGAAATTAGAGTGAAATTGCTTCAAACAAGCGAATTATCGCGAAACAACACCTGCTCGAATCCAACAAAAACTGTACCCTGCCGTCTCTACTGAGCCTCAGAGACGCTTTGAGCCAAGTGGTACAAAAATCAGAGAATGTCATAAATTAGAGTGAAATTGCTTCAAATAAGCGAATTATCGCGAAACAACACATGCTCGAATCCGAAAAAAACTGTGCCCTGCCGACTCTATTTAGCGTTAGAGATGGTTTGAAACAAGTGTTACAAAAATCAGAGAATGTCAAAAATTAGAGTGAAATTGCTTCAAACAAGCGAATTATCGCGAAACAACACCTGCTCGAATCCGACAAAAACTCTGCCCTGCCGACTCTATTTATCGTTAGAGATGGTTTGAAACAATTGTTACCAAAATCAGAGAATGTCAAAAATTAGAGTGAGATTGCTTCAAATAAGCGAATTTTCGCGAAACAACACCTGCTCGAATCCAACAGAAACTGTGCCCTGCCGTATCTACTGATGCTCAGAGACGCTTTGAGACAAGTGTTACAAAAATCAGAGAATGTCATAAATTAGAGTGAAATTGCTTCAAACAAGCGAATTATCGCGAAACAACACCTGCTCGAATCCAACAATAACTGTGCCCTGCCGTCTCTACTGAGCCTCAGAGACGCTTTGAGACAAGTGTTACAAAAATCAGAGAATGTCATATATTAGAGTGAAATTGCTTCAAACAGGCGAATTATCGCGAAACAACACCTGCTCGAATCCAACAAAAACTGTGCCCTGCCGTCTCTACTGAGCCTCAGAGACGCTTTGAGACAAGTGTTACAAAAATCAGAGAATGTGAGAAATTAGAGTGAAATTGCTTCAAACAAGCGAATTATCGCGAAACAACACCTGCTCGAATCCGAAAAAAGCTGTGCCCTGCCGACTCACTTTTAGCGTTAGAGATGGTTTGAAACAAGTCTTACAAAAATCAGAGAATGTCAAAAATTAGAGTGAAATTGCTTCAAATAAGCGAATTATCGCGAAACAACACCTGCTCGAATCCAACATAAACTGTGCCCTGCCGTATCTACTGATGCTCAGAGACGCTTTGAGACAAGTGTTACAAAAATCAGAGAATGTCATAAATTAGAGTGAAATTGCTTCAAACAAGCGAATTATCGCGAAACAACACCTGCTCGAATCCAACAAAAACTGTGCCCTGCCGTCTCTACTGAGCCTCAGAGACGCTTTGAGACAAGTGTTACAAAAATCAGAGAATGTCATAAATTAGAGTGAAATGGCTTCAAACAAGCGAATTATCTCGAAACAACACCTGCTCGAATCCGACAAAAACTGTGCCCTGCCGACTCTATTTAGCGTTAGAGATGGTTTGAAACAATTTTTACCAAAATCAGAGAATGTCAAAAATTAGAGTGAGATTGCTTCAAATAAGCGAATTATCGCGAAACAACACCTGCTCGAATCCAACAATAACTGTGCTCTACCGTCTCTACTGAGGCTCAGAGAAGCTTTGAGACAAGTGTTACAAAAATCAGAGAATGTCATAAATTAGAGTGAAATTGCTTCAAACAAGCGAATTATCGCGAAACAACACATGCTCGAATCCGAAAAAAACTGTGCCCTGCCGACTCTATTTAGCGTTAGAGATGGTTTGAAACAAGTGTTACAAAAATCAGACAATGTCAAAAATTAGAGTGAAATTGTTTCAAACAAGCGAATTATCGCGAAACACCGCCTGCTCGAATCCAACAATAACTGTGCCCTGCCGTCTCTACTGAGCCTCAGAGACGCTTTGAGACAAGTGTTACACAAATCAGAGAATGTCATAAATTAGAGTGAAATTGCTTCAAACAAGCGAATTATCGCGAAACAACACCTGCTCGAATCCAACAATAACTGTGTTCTACCGTCTCTATTGAGGCTCAGAGACGCTTAGAGACAAGTGTTACAAAAATCAGAGAATGTCAGATATTAGAGTGAAATTGCTTCAAACAAGCGAATTATCGCGAAACAACACCTGCTGGAATCCAACAATATCTGTGCTCTACCGCCTCTACTGAGGCTCAGAGACGCTTTGAGACAAGTGTTACAAAATTCAGAGAATGTCATAAATTAGAGTGAAATGGCTTCAAACAAGCGAATTATCGCGAAAAAACAGCTGCTCGAATCCGACAAAAACTGTGCCCTGCCGACTCTATTTAGCGTTAGAGATGGTTTGAAACAAGTGTTAAAAAAATCAGAGAATGTCAAAAATTAGTGAAATTGCTTCAAACATGCTAATTATTGCGAAGCAACACCTGCTCGAATCCAATAAAAACTGTGCCCTGCCGTGTCTACTGAGCCTCAGAGACGCTTTGAGACAAGTGTTACAAAAATCAGAGAATGTCATAAATTAGAGTGAAATTGCATCAAACAAGCGAATTATCGCGAAACAACACCTGCTCGAATCCATCAATAACTGTGCCCTGCCGTCTCTACTGAGGCTCAGAGACGCTTTGAGACAAGTGTTACAAAAATCAGAGAATGTCATAAATTAGAGTGAAATTGCTTCAAACAAGCGAATTATCGCGAAACAACACCTGCTCGAATCCAACAAAAACTGTGCCCTGCCGACTCTATTTAGCGTTAGAGATGGTTTGAAACAAGTGTTACAAAAATCAGTGAATGTCAAAAATTAGAGTGAAATTGCTTCAAACAAGCGAATTATCGCGAAACAACACCTGCTCGAATCCAACAATAACTGTGCTCTACCGTCTCTACTGAGGCTCAGAGACGCTTTGAGACAAGTGTTACAAAAATCAGAGAATGTCAGATATTAGAGTGAAATTGCTTCAAACAAGCGAATTATCGCGAAACAACACCTGCTCGAATCCAACAAAAACTGTGCCCTGCCGTCTCTACTGAGCCTCAGAGACGCTTTGAGACAAGTGTTACAAAAATCAGAGAATGTCAAAAATTAGAGTGAAATTGCTTCAAACATGCTAATTATTGCGAAACAACACCTGCTCGAATCCAACAAAAACTGTGCCCTGCCGTGTCTACTAAGCCTCAGAGACGCTTTGAGACAAGTGTTACAAAAATCAGAGAATGTCAAATTAGAGTGAAATTGCTTCAAACAAGCGAATTATCGCGAAACAACACCTGCTCGAATCCATTAATAACTGTGCCCTGCCGTCTCTACTGAGGCTGAGAGACGCTTTGAAACAATTGTTACCAAAATCAGAGAATGTCAAAAATTAGAGTGAGATTGCTTCAAATAAGCGAATTATCGCGAAACAACACCTGCTCGAATCCAAAAAAAACTGTGCCCTTCCGACTCTATTTAGCGTTAGAGATGGTTTGAAACAAGTGTTACAAAAATCAGAGAATGTCAAAAATTAGAGTGAAATTGCTTCAAACAAGCGAATAATCGCGAAACAACACCTGCTCGAATCCAACAAAAACTGTGCCCTGCCGTCTCTACAGAGCCTCAGAGACGCTTTGAGACAAGTGTTACAAAAATCAGAGAATGTGAGAAATTAGAGTGAAATTGCTTCAAACAAGCGAATTATCGCGAAACAACACATGCTCGAATCCGAAAAAAACTGTGCCCTGCCGACTCTAATTAGCGTTAGAGATGGTTTGAAACAAATGTTACAAAAATCAGAGAATGTCAAAAATTAGAGTGAAATTGCTTCAAACAAGCGAATTATAGCGAAACAACACCTGCTCTAATCCAACAATAACTGTGCCCTACAGTCTCTACTGAGGCTCTGAGACGCTTTGAGACAAGTGTTACAAAAATCAGAGAATGTCATGAAATGGCTTCAAACAAGCGAATTATCGCGAAACAACACCTGCTCGAATCCAACAATAACTGTGCTCTACCGTCTCTACTGAGGCCCAGAGACGCTTTGAGACAAGTGTTACAAAAATCAGAGAATGTGAGAAATTAGAGTGAAATTGCTTCAAACAAGCGAATTATCGCGAAACAACACCTGCTCGAATCCAACAAAAACTGTACCCTGCCGTCTCTACTGAGCCTCAGAGACGCTTTGAGCCAAGTGGTACAAAAATCAGAGAATGTCATAAATTAGAGTGAAATTGCTTCAAATAAGCGAATTATCGCGAAACAACACATGCTCGAATCCGAAAAAAACTGTGCCCTGCCGACTCTATTTAGCGTTAAAGATGGTTTGAAACAAGTGTTACAAAAATCGAGAATGTCAAAAATTAGAGTGAAATTGCTTCAAACAAGCGAATTATCGCGAAACAACACCTGCTCTAATCCAACAATAACTGTGCCCTACCGTCTCTACTGAGGCTCAGAGACGCTTTGAGACAAGCGTTACAAAAATCAGAGAATGTCATGAAATGGCTTCAAACAAGCGAATTATCGCGAAACAACACCTGCTCGAATCCGACAAAAACTCTGCCCTGCCGACTCTATTTATCGTTAGAGATGGTTTGAAACAATTGTTACCAAAATCAGAGAATGTCAAAAATTAGAGTGAGATTGCTTCAAATAAGCGAATTTTCGCGAAACAACACCTGCTCGAATCCAACAGAAACTGTGCCCTGCCGTATCTACTGATGCTCAGAGACGCTTTGAGACAAGTGTTACAAAAATCAGAGAATGTCATAAATTAGAGTGAAATTGCTTCAAACAAGCGAATTATCGCGAAACAACACCTGCTCGAATCCAACAATAACTGTGCCCTGCCGTCTCTACTGAGCCTCAGAGACGCTTTGAGACAAGTGTTACAAAAATCAGAGAATGTCATATATTAGAGTGAAATTGCTTCAAACAGGCGAATTATCGCGAAACAACACCTGCTCGAATCCAACAAAAACTGTGCCCTGCCGTCTCTACTGAGCCTCAGAGACGCTTTGAGACAAGTGTTACAAAAATCAGAGAATGTGAGAAATTAGAGTGAAATTGCTTCAAACAAGCGAATTATCGCGAAACAACACCTGCTCGAATCCGAAAAAAGCTGTGCCCTGCCGACTCACTTTTAGCGTTAGAGATGGTTTGAAACAAGTCTTACAAAAATCAGAGAATGTCAAAAATTAGAGTGAAATTGCTTCAAATAAGCGAATTATCGCGAAACACCTGCTCGAATCCAACATAAACTGTGCCCTGCCGTATCTACTGATGCTCAGAGACGCTTTGAGAAAAGTGTTACAAAAATCAGAGAATGTCATAAATTAGAGTGAAATTGCTTCAAACAAGCGAATTATCGCGAAACAACACCTGCTCGAATCCAACAAAAACTGTGCCCTGCCGTCTCTACTGAGCCTCAGAGACGCTTTGAGACAAGTGTTACAAAAATCAGAGAATGTCATAAATTAGAGTGAAATGGCTTCAAACAAGCGAATTATCTCGAAACAACACCTGCTCGAATCCGACAAAAACTGTGCCCTGCCGACTCTATTTAGCGTTAGAGATGGTTTGAAACAATTTTTACCAAAATCAGAGAATGTCAAAAATTAGAGTGAGATTGCTTCAAATAAGCGAATTATCGCGAAACAACACCTGCTCGAATCCAACAATAACTGTGCTCTACCGTCTCTACTGAGGCTCAGAGACGCTTTGAGACAAGTGTTACAAAAATCAGAGAATGTCATAAATTAGAGTGAAATTGCTTCAAACAAGCGAATTATCGCGAAACAACACATGCTCGAATCCGAAAAAAACTGTGCCCTGCCGACTCTATTTAGCGTTAGAGATGGTTTGAAACAAGTGTTACAAAAATCAGAGAATGTCATAAATTAGAGTGAAATGGCTTCAAACAAGCGAATTATCTCGAAACAACACCTGCTCGAATCCGACAAAAACTGTGCCCTGCCGACTCTATTTAGCGTTAGAGATGGTTTGAAAGAATTGTTACCAAAATCAGAGAATGTCAAAAATTAGAGTGAGATTGCTTCAAATAAGGGAATTATCGCGAAACAACACCTGCTCGAATCCAACAATAACTGTGCTCTACCGTCTCTACTGAGGCCCAGAGACGCTTTGAGACAAGTGTTACAAAAATCAGAGAATGTGAGAAATTAGAGTGAAATTGCTTCAAACAAGCGAATTATCGCGAAACAACACCTGCTCGAATCCAACAAAAACTGTACCCTGCCGTCTCTACTGAGCCTCAGAGACGCTTTGAGCCAAGTGGTACAAAAATCAGAGAATGTCATAAATTAGAGTGAAATTGCTTCAAATAAGCGAATTATCGCGAAACAACACATGCTCGAATCCGTAAAAACTGTGCCCTGCCGACTCTATTTAGCGTTAGAGATGGTTTGAAACAAGTGTTACAAAAATCAGAGAATGTCAAAAATTAGAGTGAAATTGCTTCAAACAAGCGAATTATCGCGAAACAACACCTGCTCTAATCCAACAATAACTGTGCCCTACCGTCTCTACTGAGGCTCAGAGACGCTTTGAGACAAGCGTTACAAAAATCAGAGAATGTCATGAAATGGCTTCAAACAAGCGAATTATCGCGAAACAACACCTGCTCGAATCCGACAAAAACTCTGCCCTGCCGACTCTATTTATCGTTAGAGATGGTTTGAAACAATTGTTACCAAAATCAGAGAATGTCAAAAATTAGAGTGAGATTGCTTCAAATAAGCGAATTTTCGCGAAACAACACCTGCTCGAATCCAACAGAAACTGTGCCCTGCCGTATCTACTGATGCTCAGAGACGCTTTGAGACAAGTGTTAAAAAAATCAGAGAATGTCATAAATTAGAGTGAAATTGCTTCAAACAAGCGAATTATCGCGAAACAACACCTGCTCGAATCCAACAATAACTGTGCCCTGCCGTCTCTACTGAGCCTCAGAGACGCTTTGAGACAAGTGTTACAAAAATCAGAGAATGTCATATATTAGAGTGAAATTGCTTCAAACAGGCGAATTATCGCGAAACAACACCTGCTCGAATCCAACAAAAACTGTGCCCTGCCATCTCTACTGAGCCTCAGAGACGCTTTGAAACAAGTGTTACAAAAATCAGACAATGTCAAAAATTAGAGTGAAATTGTTTCAAACAAGCGAATTATCGCGAAACAACGCCTGCTCGAATCCAACAATAACTGTGCCCTGCCGTCTCTACTGAGCCTCAGAGACGCTTTGAGACAAGTGTTACAAAAATCAGAGAATGTCATAAATTAGAGTGAAATGGCTTCAAACAAGCGAATTATCGCGAAACAACACCTGCTCGAATCCGACAAAAACTGTGCCCTGCCGAATCTATTTAGTGTTAGAGATGGTTTGAAACAAGTGTTACCAATATCAGAGAATGTCAAAAATTAGAGTGAAATTGCTTCAAACAAGCGAATTATCGCGAAACAACACCTGCTCTAATCCAACAATAACTGTGCCCTACCGTCTCTACTGAGGCTCAGAGACGCTTTGAGACAAGTGTTACAAAATTAAGAGAATGTCATGAAATGGCTTCAAACAAGCGAATTATCGCGAAACAACACCTGCTCGAATCCAACAGGAACTGTGCCCTGCCGTCTCTACTGAGCCTCAGAGACGCTTTGAGACAAGTGTTACAAAAATCAGAGAATGTGAGAAATTAGAGTGAAATTGCTTCAAACAAGCGAATTATCGCGAAACAACACCTGCTCGAATCCAACAATAACTGTGCCCTACCGTCTCTTCTGAGGCTCAGAGACGCTTTGAGACAAGTGTTACAAAAATCAGAGAATGTCATAAATTAGAGTGAAATGGCTTCTTACAAGCGAATTATCTCGAAACAACACCTGCTCGAATCCGACAAAAACTGTGCCCTGCCGACTCTATTTAGCGTTAGAGATTGTTTGAAACAATTGTTACCAAAATCAGAGAATGTCAAAAATTAGAGTGAGATTGCTTCAAATAAGGGAATTATCGCGAAACAACACCTGCTCGAATCCAACAATAACTGTGCTCTACCGTCTCTACTGAGGCCCAGAGACGCTTTGAGACAAGTGTTACAAAAATCAGAGAATGTGAGAAATTAGAGTGAAATTGCTTCAAACAAGCGAATTAT
Source organism: Tenodera sinensis (assembly GCA_030765045.1). Taxonomy (NCBI): domain Eukaryota; kingdom Metazoa; phylum Arthropoda; class Insecta; order Mantodea; family Mantidae; genus Tenodera; species Tenodera sinensis. The sequence goes on along the minus strand of CM060970.1, from coordinate 107,226,446 downwards.
CGCGAAACAACACGTGCTCGAATCCAACAAAAACTGTACCCTGCCGTCTCTACTGAGGCCCAGAGACGCTTTGAGACAAGTGTTACAAAAATCAGAGAATGTGAGAAATTAGAGTGAAATTGCTTCAAACAAGCGAATTATCGCGAAACAACACATGCTCGAATCCGAAAAAAACTGTGCCCTGCCGACTCTATTTAGCGTTAGAGATTGTTTGAAACAAGTGTTACAAAAATCAGAGAATGTCAAAAATTAGAGTGAAATTGCTTCAATCAAGCGAATTATCGCGAAACAACACCTGCTCGAATCCAACAATAACTGTGCCCTGCCGTCTCTACTGAGCCTCAGAGACGCTTTGAGACAAGTGTTACACAAATCAGAGAATGTCATAAATTAGAGTGAAATTGCTTCAAACAAGCGAATTATCGCGAAACAACACCTGCTCGAATCCAACAAAAACTGTGCCCTGCCGACTCTATTTAGCGTTAGAGATGGTTTGAAACAAGTGTTACAAAAATCAGTGAATGTCAAAAATTAGAGTGAAATTGCTTCAAACAAGCGAATTATCGCGAAACAACACCTGCTCGAATCCAACAATAACTGTGCTCTACCGTCTCTACTGAGGCTCAGAGACGCTTTGAGACAAGTGTTACAAAAATCAGAGAATGTCAGATATTAGAGTGAAATTGCTTCAAACAAGCGAATTATCGCGAAACAACACCTGCTCGAATCCAACAATAACTGTGCCCTGCCGTCTCTACTGAGCCTCAGAGACGCTTTGAGACAAGTGTTACAAAAATCAGAGAATATCAGATATTAGAGTCAAATTGCTTCAAACAAGGCAATTATCGCGAAACAACACCTGCTCGAATCCAACAAAAACTGTGCCCTGCCGTCTCTACTGAGCCTCAGAGACGCTTTGAGACAAGTGTTACAAAAATCAGAGAATGTCAAAAATTAGAGTGAAATTGCTTCAAACATGCTAATTATTGCGAAACAACACCTGCTCGAATCCAACAAAAACTGTGCCCTGCCGTGTCTACTAAGCCTCAGAGACGCTTTGAGACAAGTGTTACAAAAATCAGAGAATGTCAAATTAGAGTGAAATTGCTTCAAACAAGCGAATTATCGCGAAACAACACGTGCTCGAATCCATTAATAACTGTGCCCTGCCGTCTCTACTGAGGCTGAGAGACGCTTTGAGACAAGTGTTACAAAAATCAGAGAATGTCATAATATAGAGTGAAATGGCTTCAAACAAGCGAATTATCTCGAAACAACACCTGCTCGAATCCGACAAAAACTGTGCCCTGCCGACTCTATTTAGCGTTAGAGATGGTTTGAAACAATTGTTACCAAAATCAGAGAATGTCAAAAATTAGAGTGAGATTGCTTCAAATAAGCGAATTATCGCGAAACAACACCTGCTCGAATCCAACAAAAACTGTGCCCTGCCGTACTTACAGAGCCTCAGAGACGCTTTGAGACAAGTGTTACAAAAATCAGAGAATGTGAGAAATTAGAGTGAAATTGCTTCAAACAAGCGAATTATCGCGAAACAACACATGCTCGAATCCGAAAAAAAACTGTGCCCTGCCGACTCTAATTAGCGTTAGAGATGGTTTGAAACAAATGTTACAAAAATCAGAGAATGTCAAAAATTATAGTGAAATTGCTTCAAACAAGCGAATTATAGCGAAACAACACCTGCTCTAATCCAACAATAACTGTGCCCTACAGTCTCTACTGAGGCTCTGAGACGCTTTGAGACAAGTGTTACAAAAATCAGAGAATGTCATGAAATGGCTTCAAACAAGCGAATTATCGCGAAACAACACCTGCTCTAATCCAACAATAACTGTGCCCTACAGTCTCTACTGAGGCTCTGAGACGCTTTGAGACAAGTGTTACAAAAATCAGAGAATGTCATGAAATGGCTTCAAACAAGCGAATTATCGCGAAACAACACCTGCTCGAATCCGACAAAAACTGTGCCCTGCCGACTCTATTTAGCGTTAGAGATGGTTTGAAACAATTGTTACCAAAATCAGAGAATGTCAAAAATTAGAGTGAGATTGCTTCAAACAAGCGAATTATTGCGAAACAACACCTGCTTGAATCCAACAATAACTGTATCCTACCGTCTCTTCTGAGGCTCAGAGACGCTTTGAGACAAGTGTTACAAAAATCAGAGAATGTCATAAATTAGAGTGAAATGGCTTCAAACAAGCGAATTATCTCGAAACAACACCTGCTCGAATCCGACAAAAACTGTGCCCTACCGACTCTATTTAGCGTTAGAGATGGTTTGAAAGAATTGTTACCAAAATCAGAGAATGTCAAAAATTAGAGTGAGATTGCTTCAAATAAGGGAATTATCGCGAAACAACACCTGCTCGAATCCAACAATAACTGTGCTCTACCGTCTCTACTGAGGCCCAGAGACGCTTTGAGACAAGTGTTACAAAAATCAGAGAAAGTGAGAAATTAGAGTGAAATTGCTTCAAACAAGCGAATTATCGCGAAACAACACCTGCTCGAATCCAACAAAAACTGTACCCTGCCGTCTCTACTGAGCCTCAGAGACGCTTTGAGCCAAGTGGTACAAAAATCAGAGAATGTCATAAATTAGAGTGAAATTGCTTCAAATAAGCGAATTATCGCGAAACAACACATGCTCGAATCCGAAAAAAACTGTGCCCTGCCGACTCTATTTAGCGTTAGAGATGGTTTGAAACAAGTGTTACAAAAATCAGAGAATGTCAAAAATTAGAGTGAAATTGCTTCAAACAAGCGAATTATCGCGAAACAACACCTGCTCTAATCCAACAATAACTGTGCCCTACCGTCTCTACTGAGGCTCAGAGACGCTTTGAGACAAGCGTTACAAAAATCAGAGAATGTCATGAAATGGCTTCAAACAAGCGAATTATCGCGAAACAACACCTGCTCGAATCCGACAAAAACTCTGCCCTGCCGACTCTATTTATCGTTAGAGATGGTTTGAAACAATTGTTACCAAAATCAGAGAATGTCAAAAATTAGAGTGAGATTGCTTCAAATAAGCGAATTTTCGCGAAACAACACCTGCTCGAATCCAACAGAAACTGTGCCCTGCCGTATCTACTGATGCTCAGAGACGCTTTGAGACAAGTGTTACAAAAATCAGAGAATGTCATAAATTAGAGTGAAATTGCTTCAAACAAGCGAATTTTCGCGAAACAACACCTGCTCGAATCCAACAATAACTGTGCCCTGCCGTCTCTACTGAGCCTCAGAGACGCTTTGAGACAAGTGTTACAAAAATCAGAGAATGTCATATATTAGAGTGAAATTGCTTCAAACAGGCGAATTATCGCGAAACAACACCTGCTCGAATCCAACAAAAACTGTGCCCTGCCGTCTCTACTGAGCCTCAGAGACGCTTTGAGACAAGTGTTACAAAAATCAGAGAATGTGAGAAATTAGAGTGAAATTGCTTCAAACAAGCGAATTATCGCGAAACAACACCTGCTCGAATCCGAAAAAAGCTGTGCCCTGCCGACTCACTTTTAGCGTTAGAGATGGTTTGAAACAAGTCTTACAAAAATCAGAGAATGTCAAAAATTAGAGTGAAATTGCTTCAAATAAGCGAATTATCGCGAAACAACACCTGCTCGAATCCAACATAAACTGTGCCCTGCCGTATCTACTGATGCTCAGAGACGCTTTGAGACAAGTGTTACAAAAATCAGAGAATGTCATAAATTAGAGTGAAATTGCTTCAAACAAGCGAATTATCGCGAAACAACACCTGCTCGAATCCAACAATAACTGTGCCCTGCCGTCTCTACTGAGCTTCAGAGACGCTTTGAGACAAGTGTTACAAAAATCAGAGAATGTCATATATTAGAGTGAAATTGCTTCAAACAGGCGAATTATCGCGAAACAACACCTGCTCGAATCCAACAAAAACTGTGCCCTGCCGTCTCTACTGAGCCTCAGAGACGCTTTGAGACAAGTGTTACAAAAATCAGAGAATGTCATAAATTAGAGTGAAATGGCTTCAAACAAGAGAATTATCTCGAAACAACACCTGCTCGAATACGACAAAAACTGTGCCCTGCCGACTCTATTTAGCGTTAGAGATGGTTTGAAACAATTGTTACCAAAATCAGAGAATGTCAAAAATTAGAGTGAGATTGCTTCAAATAAGCGAATTATCGCGAAACAACACCTGCTCGAATCCAACAATAACTGTGCTCTACCGTCTCTAGTGAGGCTCAGAGACGCTTTGAGACAAGTGTTACAAAAATCAGAGAATGTCATAAATTAGAGTGAAATTGCTTCAAACAAGCGAATTATCGCGAAACAACACATGCTCGAATCCGAAAAAAACTGTGCCCTGCCGACTCTATTTAGCGTTAGAGATGGTTTGAAACAAGTGTTACAAAAATCAGACAATGTCAAAAATTAGAGTGAAATTGTTTCAAACAAGCGAATTATCGCGAAACAACGCCTGCTCGAATCCAACAATAACTGTGCCCTGCCGTCTCTACTGAGCCTCAGAGACGCTTTGAGACAAGTGTTACACAAATCAGAGAATGTCATAAATTAGAGTGAAATGGCTTCAAACAAGCGAATTATCGCGAAACAACACCTGCTCGAATCCGACAAAAACTGTGCCCTGCCGAATCTATTTAGTGTTAGAGATGGTTTGAAACAAGTGTTACCAAAATCAGAGAATGTCAAAAATTAGAGTGAAATTGCTTCAAACAAGCGAATTATCGCGAAACAACACCTGCTCTAATCCAACAATAACTGTGCCCTACCGTCTCTACTGAGGCTCAGAGACGCTTTGAGACAAGTGTTACAAAATTAAGAGAATGTCATGAAATGGCTTCAAACAAGCGAATTATCGCGAAACAACACCTGCTCGAATCCAACAGGAACTGTGCCCTGCCGTCTCTACTGAGCCTCAGAGACGCTTTGAGACAAGTGTTACAAAAATCAGAGAATGTGAGAAATTAGAGTGAAATTGCTTCAAACAAGCGAATTATCGCGAAACAACACCTGCTCGAATCCAACAATAACTGTGCCCTACCGTCTCTTCTGAGGCTCAGAGACGCTTTGAGACAAGTGTTACAAAAATCAGAGAATGTCATAAATTAGAGTGAAATGGCTTCTTACAAGCGAATTATCTCGAAACAACACCTGCTCGAATCCGACAAAAACTGTGCCCTGCCGACTCTATTTAGCGTTAGAGATTGTTTGAAACAATTGTTACCAAAATCAGAGAATGTCAAAAATTAGAGTGAGATTGCTTCAAATAAGGGAATTATCGCGAAACAACACCTGCTCGAATCCAACAATAACTGTGCTCTACCGTCTCTACTGAGGCCCACAGACGCTTTGAGACAAGTGTTACAAAAATCAGAGAATGTGAGAAATTAGAGTGAAATTGCTTCAAACAAGGGAATTATCGCGAAACAACACGTGCTCGAATCCAACAAAAACTGTACCCTGCCGTCTCTACTGAGGCCCAGAGACGCTTTGAGACAAGTGTTACAAAAATCAGAGAATGTGAGAAATTAGAGTGAAATTGCTTCAAACAAGCGAATTATCGCGAAACAACACATGCTCGAATCCGAAAAAAACTGTGCCCTGCCGACTCTATTTAGCGTTAGAGATTGTTTGAAACAAGTGTTACAAAAATCAGAGAATGTCAAAAATTAGAGTGAAATTGCTTCAATCAAGCGAATTATCGCGAAACAACACCTGCTCGAATCCAACAATAACTGTGCCCTGCCGTCTCTACTGAGCCTCAGAGACGCTTTGAGACAAGTGTTACACAAATCAGAGAATGTCATAAATTAGAGTGAAATGGCTTCAAACAAGCGAATTATCGCGAAACAACACCTGCTCGAATCCGACAAAAATTGTGCCCTGCCGAATCTATTTAGTGTTAGAGATGGTTTGAAACAAGTGATACCAAAATCAGAGAATGTCAAAAATTAGAGTGAATTTGCTTCAAACAAGCGAATTATCGCGAAACAACACCTGCTCGAATCCAACAAAAACTGTGCTCTACCGTCTCTACTGAGCCTCAGAGACGCTTTGAGACAAGTGTTACAAAAATCAGAGAATGTCATAAATTAGAGTGAAATTGCTTCAAACAAGCGAATTATCCCGAAACAACACCTGCTCGAATCCGAAAAAAACTGTGCCCTGCCGACTCTATTTAGCGTTAGAGATGGTTTGAAACAAGTGTTACAAAAATCAGAGAATGTCAAAAATTAGAGTGAAATTGCCTCAAACAAGCGAATTATCGCGAAACAAGACCTGCTCGAATCCAACAATAACTGTGCCCTGCCGTCTCTACTGTGGCTCAGAGACGCTTTGAGACAAGTGTTACAAAATTCAGAGAATGTCATAAAATGGCTTCAAACAAGCGAATTATCGCGAAACAACACCTGCTCGAATCCAACAGAAACTGTGCCCTGCCGTCTCTACTGAGCCTCAGAGACGCTTTGAGACAAGTGTTACAAAAATCAGAGAATGTCATAAATTAGAGTGAAATTGCTTCAAACAAGCGAATTATCCCGAAACAACACCTGCTCGAATCCGAAAAAAACTGTGCCCTGCCGACTCTATTTAGCGTTAGAGATGGTTTGAAACAAGTGTTACAAAAATCAGAGAATGTCAAAAATTAGAGTGAAATTGCTTCAAACAAGCGAATTATCGCGAAACAAGACCTGCTCGAATCCAACAATAACTGTGCCCTGCCGTCTCTACTGAGCCTCAGAGACGCTTTGAGACAAGTGTTACAAAAATCAGAGAATGTCGTAAATTAGAGTGAAATTGCTTCAAACAAGCGAATTATCCCGAAACAACACCTGCTCGAATCCGAAAAAAAGCTGTGCCCTGCCGACTCTATTTAGCGTTAGAGATGGTTTGAAACAAGTGTTACAAAAATAAGAGAATGTCAAAAATTAGAGTGAAATTGCTTCAAACAAGCGAATTATCGCGAAACAAGACCTGCTCGAATCCAACAATAACTGTGCCCTGCCGTCTCTACTGAGCCTCAGAGACGCTTTGAGACAAGTGTTACAAAAATCAGAGAATGTCAAAAATTAGTGAAATTGCTTCAAACATGCTAATTATTGCGAAACAACACCTGCTCGAATCCAAGAAAAACTGTGCCCTGCCGTGTCTACTGAGCCTCAGAGACGCTTTGAGACAAGTGTTACAAAAATCAGAGAATGTCATAAATTAGAGTGAAATTGCTTCAAACAAGCGAATTATCCCGAAACAACACCTCCTCGAATCCATCAATAACTGTGCCGTGCCGTCTCTACTGAGGCTCAGAGACGCTTTGAGACAAGTGTTACAAAAATCAGAGAATGTCATAAATTCGAGTGAAATTGCTTCAAACAAGCGAATTATCGCGAAACAACACCTGCTCGAATGCAACAAAAACTGTGCCCTGCCGACTCTATTTAGCGTTAGAGATGGTTTGAAACAAGTGTTACAAAAATCAGTGAATGTCAAAAATTAGAGTGATATTGCTTCAAACAAGCGAATTATCGCGAAACAACACCTGCTCGAATCCGATAAAAACTGTGCCCTGCCGACTCTATTTAGCGTTAGAGATGGTTTGAAACAAGTGTTACAAAAATCAGAGAATGTCAAAAATTAGAGTGAAATTGCCTCAAACAAGCGAATTATCGCGAAACAAGACCTGCTCGAATCCAACAATAACTGTGCCCTGCCGTCTCTACTGAGCCTCAGAGACGCTTTGAGACAAGTGTTACAAAAATCAGAGAATGTCATAAATTAGAGTGAAATTGCTTCAAACAAGCGAATTATCGCGAAACAAAACTGCTCGAATCCAACAATAACTGTGCTCTACCGTCTCTACTGAGGCTCAGAGACGCTTTGAGACAAGTGTTACAAAAATGAGAGAATGTCAGATATTAGAGTGAAATGGCTTCAAACAAGCGAATTATCCCGAAACAACACCTGCTCGAATCCAACAATAACTGTGCTCTACCGTCTCTACTGAGGCTCAGAGACGCTTTGAGACAAGTGTTACAAAATTCAGAGAATGTCATAAATTAGAGTGAAATGGCTTCAAACAAGCGAATTATCGCGAAACAACACCTGCTCGAATCCGACAAAAACTGTGCCCTGCCGAATCTATTTAGTGTTAGAGATGGTTTGAAACAAGTGTTACCAAATCAGAGAATGTCAAAAATTAGTGTGAAATTGCTTCAAACAAGCGAATTATCGCGAAACAACACCTGCTCTAATCCAACAATAACTGTGCCCTACCGTCTCTACTGAGGCTCAGAGACGCTTTGAGACAAGTGTTACAAAATTCAGAGAATGTCATGAAATGGCTTCAAACAAGCGAATTATCGCGAAACAACACCTGCTCGAATCCAACAGAAACTGTGCCCTACTGAGCCTCAGAGACGCTTTGAGACAAGTGTTACAAAAATCAGAGAATGTGAGAAATTAGAGTGAAATTGCTTCAAACAAGCGAAATATCGCGAAACAACACCTGCTCGAATCCAACAAAAACTGTGCCCTGCCGTCTCTACTGAGCCTCAGAGACGCTTTGAGACAAGTGTTACAAAAATCAGAGAATGTGAGAAATTAGAGTGAAATTGCTTCAAACAAGCGAAATATCGCGAAACAACACCTGCTTGAATCCAACAATAACTGTGCCCTACCGTCTCTTCTGAGGCTCAGAGACGCTTTGAGACAAGTGTTACAAAAATCAGAGAATGTCATAAATTAGAGTGAAATTGCTTCAAACAAGCGAATTATCCCGAAACAACACCTGCTCGAATCCGAAAAAAACTGTGCCCTGCCGACTCTATTTAGCGTTAGAGATGGTTTGAAACAAGTGTTAAAAAATCAGAGAATGTCAAAAATTAGAGTTAAATTGCCTCAAACAAGCGAATTATCGCGAAACAAGACCTGCTCGAATCCAACAATAACTGTGCCCTGCCGTCTCTACTGAGCCTCAGAGACGCTTTGCGACAAGTGTTACAAAAATCAGAGAATGTCGTAAATTAGAGTGAAATTGCTACAAACAAGCGAATTATCCCAAAACAACACCTGCTCGAATCCGAAAAAAACTGTGCCCTGCCGACTCTATTTAGCGTTAGAGATGGTTTGAAACAAGTGTTACAAAAATCAGAGAATGTCAAAAATTAGAGTGAAATTGCTTCAAACAAGCGAATTATCGCGAAACAAGACCTGCTCGAATCCAACAATAACTGTGCCCTGCCGTCTCTACTGAGCCTCAGAGACGCTTTGAGACAAGTGTTACAAAAATCAGAGAATGTCAAAAATTAGTGAAATTGCTTCAAACATGCTAATTATTGCGAAACAACACCTGCTCGAATCCAAGAAAAACTGTGCCCTGCCGTGTCTACTGAGCCTCAGAAACGCTTTGAGACAAGTGTTACAAAAATCAGAGAATGTCATAAATTAGAGTGAAATTGCTTCAAACAAGCGAATTATCCCGAAACAACACCTCCTCGAATCCATCAATAACTGTGCCCTGCCGTCTCTACTGAGGCTCAGAGACGCTTTGAGACAAGTGTTACAAAAATCAGAGAATGTCATAAATTCGAGTGAAATTGCTTCAAACAAGCGAATTATCGCGAAACAACACCTGCTCGAATGCAACAAAAACTGTGCCCTGCCGACTCTATTTAGCGTTAGAGATGGTTTGAAACAAGTGTTACAAAAATCAGTGAATGTCAAAAATTAGAGTGATATTGCTTCAAACAAGCGAATTATCGCGAAACAACACCTGCTCGAATGCGATAAAAACTGTGCCCTGCCGACTCTATTTAGCGTTAGAGATGGTTTGAAACAAGTGTTACAAAAATCAGAGAATGTGAAAAATTAGAGTGAAATTGCCTCAAACAAGCGAATTATCGCGAAACAAGACCTGCTCGAATCCAACAATAACTGTGCCCTGCCGTCTCTACTGAGCCTCAGAGACGCTTTGAGACAAGTGTTACAAAAATCAGAGAATGTCAAAAATTAGTGAAATTGCTTCAAACATGCTAATTATTGCGAAACAACACCTGCTCGAATCCAAGAAAAACTGCCCTGCCGTGTCTACTGAGCCTCAGAGACGCTTTGAGACAAGTGTTACAAAAATCAGAGAATGTCAAAAATTAGAGTGAAATTGCTTCAAACAGGCGAATTATCGCGAAACAACACCTGCTCGAATCCAACAAAAACTGTGCCCTGCCGTCTCTACTGAGCCTCAGAGACGCTTTGAGACAAGTGTTACAAAAATCAGAGAATGTGAGAAATTAGAGTGAAATTGCTTCAAACAAGCGAATTATCGCGAAACAACACCTGCTCGAATCCGAAAAAAGCTGTGCCCTGCCGACTCACTTTTAGCGTTAGAGATGGTTTGAAACAAGTCTTACAAAAATCAGAGAATGTCAAAAATTAGAGTGAAATTGCTTCAAATAAGCGAATTATCGCGAAACAACACCTGCTCGAATCCAACATAAACTGTGCCCTGCCGTATCTACTGATGCTCAGAGACGCTTTGAGACAAGTGTTACAAAAATCAGAGAATGTCATAAATTAGAGTGAAATTGCTTCAAACAAGCGAATTATCGCGAAACAACACCTGCTCGAATCCAACAATAACTGTGCCCTGCCGTCTCTACTGAGCCTCAGAGACGCTTTGAGACAAGTGTTACAAAAATCAGAGAATGTCATATATTAGAGTGAAATTGCTTCAAACAGGCGAATTATCGCGAAACAACACCTGCTCGAATCCAACAAAAACTGTGCCCTGCCGTCTCTACTGAGCCTCAGAGACGCTTTGAGACAAGTGTTACAAAAATCAGAGAATGTCATAAGAGTGAAATGGCTTCAACCAAGCGAATTATCTCGAAACAACACCTGCTCGAATCCGACAAAAACTGTACCCTGCCGACTCTATTTAGCGTTAGAGATGGTTTTAAACAATTGTTACCAAAATCAGAGAATGTCAAAAATTAGAGTGAGATTGCTTCAAATAAGCGAATTATCGCGAAACAACACCTGCTCGAATCCAACAATAACTGTGCTCTACCGTCTCTACTGAGGCTCAGAGACGCTTTGAGACAAGTGTTACAAAAATCAGAGAATGTCATAAATTAGAGTGAAATTGCTTCAAACAAGCGAATTATCGCGAAACAACACATGCTCGAATCCAAAAAAAACTGTGCCCTGCCGACTCTATTTAGCGTTAGAGATGGTTTGAAACAAGTGTTACAAAAATCAGACAATGTCAAAAATTAGAGTGAAATTGTTTCAAACAAGCGAATTATCGCGAAACAACGCCTGCTCGAATCCAACAATAACTGTGCCCTGCCGTCTCTACTGAGCCTCAGAGACGCTTTGAGACAAGTGTTACACAAATCAGAGAATGTCATAAATTAGAGTGAAATGGCTTCAAACAAGCGAATTATCGCGAAACAACACCTGCTCGAATCCGACAAAAACTGTGCCCTGCCGAATCTATTTAGTGTTACAGATGGTTTGAAACAAGTGTTACCAAAATCAGAGAATGTCAAAAATTAGAGTGAAATTGCTTCAAACAAGCGAATTATCGCGAAACAACACCTGCTCTAATCCAACAATAACTGTGCCCTACCGTCTCTACTGAGGCTCAGAGACGCTTTGAGACAAGTGTTACAAAATTAAGAGAATGTCATGAAATGGCTTCAAACAAGCGAATTATCGCGAAACAACACCTGCTCGAATCCAACAGGAACTGTGCCCTGCCGTCTCTACTGAGCCTCAGAGACGCTTTGAGACAAGTGTTACAAAAATCAGAGAATGTGAGAAATTAGAGTGAAATTGCTTCAAACAAGCGAATTATCGCGAAACAGCACCTTATCGAATCCAACAATAACTGTGCCCTACCGTCTCTTCTGAGGCTCAGAGACGCTTTGAGACAAGTGTTACAAAAATCAGAGAATGTCATAAATTAGAGTGAAATGGCTTCTTACAAGCGAATTATCTCGAAACAACACCTGCTCGAATCCGACAAAAACTGTGCCCTGCCGACTCTATTTAGCGTTAGAGATTGTTTGAAACAATTGTTACCAAAATCAGAGAATGTCAAAAATTAGAGTGAGATTGCTTCAAATAAGGGAATTATCGCGAAACAACACCTGCTCGATTCCAACAATAACTGTGCTCTACCGTCTCTACTGAGGCCCAGAGACGCTTTGAGACAAGTGTTACAAAAATCAGAGAATGTGAGAAATTAGAGTGAAATTGCTTCAAACAAGCGAATTATCGCGAAACAACACCTGCTCGAATGCAACAAAAACTGTACCCTGCCGTCTCTACTGAGGCCCAGAGACGCTTTGAGACAAGTGTTACAAAAATCAGAGAATGTGAGAAATTAGAGTGAAATTGCTTCAAACAAAAGAATTATCGCGAAACAACACATGCTCGAATCCGAAAAAAACTGTGCCCTGCCGACTCTATTTAGCGTTAGAGATGGTTTGAAACAAGTGTTACAAAAATCAGAGAATGTCAAAAATTAGAGTGAAATTGCTTCAATCAAGCGAATTATTGCGAAACAGCACCTGCTCGAATCCAACAATAACTGTGCCCTGCCGTCTCTACTGAGCCTCAGAGACGCTTTGAGACAAGTGTTACACAAATCAGAGAATGTCATAAATTAGAGTGAAATGGCTTCAAACAAGCGAATTATTGCGAAACAACACCTGCTCGAATCCGACAAAAACTGTGCCCTGCCGACTGTATTTACTGTTAGAGAGGGTTTGAAACAAGTGTTACAAAAATCAGAGAATGTCAAAAATTAGAGTGAAATTGCTTCAAACAAGCGAATTATCGCGAAACAACACCTGCTCGAATCCAACAAAAACTGTGCTCTACCGTCTCTACTGAGCCTCAGAGACGCTTTGAGACAAGTGTTACAAAAATCAGAGAATGTCATAAATTAGAGTGAAATTGCTTCAAACAAGCGAATTATCCCGAAACAACACCTGCTCGAATCCGAAAAAAACTGTGCCCTGCCGACTCTATTTAGCGTTAGAGATGGTTTGAAACAAGTGTTACAAAAATCAGAGAATGTCAAAAATTAGAGTGAAATTGCCTCAAACAAGCGAATTATCGCGAAACAAGACCTGCTCGAATCCAACAATAACTGTGCCCTGCCGTCTCTACTGTGGCTCAGAGACGCTTTGAGACAAGTGTTACAAAATTCAGAGAATGTCATGAAATGGCTTCAAACAAGCGAATTATCGCGAAACAACACCTGCTCGAATCCAACAGAAACTGTGCCCTGCCGTCTCTACTGAGCCTCAGAGACGCTTTGAGACAAGTGTTACAAAAATCAGAGAATGTCATAAATTAGAGTGAAATTGCTTCAAACAAGCGAATTATCCCGAAACAACACCTGCTCGAATCCGAAAAAAACTGTGCCCTGCCGACTCTATTTAGCGTTAGAGATGGTTTGAAACAAGTGTTACAAAAATCAGAGAATGTCAAAAATTAGAGTGAAATTGCTTCAAACAAGCGAATTATCGCGAAACAAGACCTGCTCGAATCCAACAATAACTGTGCCCTGCCGTCTCTACTGAGCCTCAGAGACGCTTTGAGACAAGTGTTACAAAAATCAGAGAATGTCGTAAATTAGAGTGAAATTGCTTCAAACAAGCGAATTATCCCGAAACAACACCTGCTCGAATCCGAAAAAAAGCTGTGCCCTGCCGACTCTATTTAGCGTTAGAGATGGTTTGAAACAAGTGTTACAAAAATCAGAGAATGTCAAAAATTAGAGTGAAATTGCTTCAAACAAGCGAATTATCGCGAAACAAGACCTGCTCGAATCCAACAATAACTGTGCCCTGCCGTCTCTACTGAGCCTCAGAGACGCTTTGAGACAAGTGTTACAAAAATCAGAGAATGTCAAAAATTAGTGAAATTGCTTCAAACATGCTAATTATTGCGAAACAACACCTGCTCGAATCCAAGAAGAACTGTGCCCTGCCGTGTCTACTGAGCCTCAGAGACGCTTTGAGACAAGTGTTACAAAAATCAGAGAATGTCATAAATTAGAGTGAAATTGCTTCAAACAAGCGAATTATCGCGAAACAACACCTGCTCGAATGCAACAAAAACTGTGCCCTGCCGACTCTATTTAGCGTTAGAGATGGTTTGAAACAAGTGTTACAAAATCAGTGAATGTCAAAAATTAGAGTGATATTGCTTCAAACAAGCGAATTATCGCGAAACAACACCTGCTCGAATCCGATAAAAACTGTGCCCTGCCGACTCTATTTAGCGTTAGAGATGGTTTGAAACAAGTGTTACAAAAATCAGAGAATGTCAAAAATTAGAGTGAAATTGCCTCAAACAAGCGAATTATCGCGAAACAAGACCTGCTCGAATCCAACAATAACTGTGCCCTGCCGTCTCTACTGAGCCTCAGAGACGCTTTGAGACAAGTGTTACAAAAATCAGAGAATGTCATAAATTAGAGTGAAATTGCTTCAAACAAGCGAATTATCGCGAAACAAAACTGCTCGAATCCAACAATAACTGTGCTCTACCGTCTCTACTGAGGCTCAGAGACGCTTTGAGACAAGTGTTACAAAAATGAGAGAATGTCAGATATTAGAGTGAAATTGCTTCAAACAAGCGAATTATCGCGAAACAACACCTGCTCGAATCCAACAATAACTGTGCCCTGCCGTCTCTACTGTGGCTCAGAGACGCTTTGAGACAAGTGTTACAAAATTCAGAGAATGTCATGAAATGGCTTCAAACAAGCGAATTATCGCGAAACAACACCTGCTCGAATCCAACAGAAACTGTGCCCTGCCGTCTCTACTGCGCCTCAGAGACGCTTTGAGACAAGTGTTACAAAAATCAGAGAATGTCATAAATTAGAGTGAAATTGCTTCAAACAAGCGAATTATCCCGAAACAACACCTGCTCGAATCCGAAAAAAACTGTGCCCTGCCGACTCTATTTAGCGTTAGAGATGGTTTGAAACAAGTGTTACAAAAATCAGAGAATGTCAAAAATTAGAGTGAAATTGCTTCAAACAAGCGAATTATCGCGAAACAAGACCTGCTCGAATCCAACAATAACTGTGCCCTGCCGTCTCTACTGCGCCTCAGAAACGCTTTGAGACAAGTGTTACAAAAATCAGAGAATGTCGTAAATTAGAGTGAAATTGCTTCAAACAAGCGAATTATCCCGAAACAACACCTGCTCGAATCCGAAAAAAAGCTGTGCCCTGCCGACTCTATTTAGCGTTAGAGATGGTTTGAAACAAGTGTTACAAAAATCAGAGAATGTCAAAAATTAGAGTGAAATTGCTTTAAACAAGCGAATTATCGCGAAACAAGACCTGCTCGAATCCAACAATAACTGTGCCCTGCCGTCTCTACTGAGCCTCAGAGACGCTTTGAGACAAGTGTTACAAAAATCAGAGAATGTCAAAAATTAGTGAAATTGCTTCAAACATGCTAATTATTGCGAAACAACACCTGCTCGAATCCAAGAAAAACTGTGCCCTGCCGTGTCTACTGAGCCTCAGAGACGCTTTGAGACAAGTGTTACAAAAATCAGAGAATGTCATAAATTAGAGTGAAATTGCTTCAAACAAGCGAATTATCCCGAAACAACACCTCCTCGAATCCATCAATAACTGTGCCCTGCCGTCTCTACTGAGGCTCAGAGACGCTTTGAGACAAGTGTTACAAAAATCAGAGAATGTCATAAATTCGAGTGAAATTGCTTCAAACAAGCGAATTATCGCGAAACAACACCTGCTCGAATGCAACAATAACTGTGCCCTGCCGACTCTATTTAGCGTTAGAGATGGTTTGAAACAAGTGTTACAAAAATCAGTGAATGTCAAAAATTAGAGTGATATTGCTTCAAACTAGCGAATTATCGCGAAACAACACCTGCTCGAATCCGATAAAAACTGTGCCCTGCCGACTCTATTTAGCGTTAGAGATGGTTTGAAACAAGTGTTACAAAAATCAGAGAATGTCAAAAATTAGAGTGAAATTGCCTCAAACAAGCGAATTATCGCGAAACAAGACCTGCTCGAATCCAACAATAACTGTGCCCTGCCGTCTCTACTGAGCCTCAGAGACGCTTTGAGACAAGTGTTACAAAAATCAGAGAATGTCATAAATTAGAGTGAAATTGCTTCAAACAAGCGAATTATCGCGAAACAAAACTGCTCGAATCCAACAATAACTGTGCTCTACCGTCTCTACTGAGGCTCAGAGACGCTTTGAGACAAGTGTTACAAAAATGAGAGAATGTCAGATATTAGAGTGAAATTGCTTCAAACAAGCGAATTATCGCGAAACAACACCTGCTCGAATCCAACAATAACTGTGCTCTACCGTCTCTACTGAGGCTCAGAGACGCTTTGAGACAAGTGTTACAAAATTCAGAGAATGTCATAAATTAGAGTGAAATGGCTTCAAACAAGCGAATTATCGCGAAACAACACCTGCTCGAATCCGACAAAAACTGTGCCCTGCCGAATCTATTTAGTGTTAGAGATGGTTTGAAACAAGTGTTACCAAATCAGAGAATGTCAAAAATTAGTGTGAAATTGCTTCAAACAAGCGAATTATCGCGAAACAACACCTGCTCTAATCCAACAATAACTGTACCCTACCGTCTCTACTGAGGCTCAGAGACGCTTTGAGACAAGTGTTACAAAATTCAGAGAATGTCATGAAATGGCTTCAAACAAGCGAATTATCGCGAAACAACACCTGCTCGAATCCAACAGAAACTGTGCCCTGCCGTCTCTACTGAGCCTCAGAGACGCTTTGAGACAAGTGTTACAAAAATCAGAGAATGTGAGAAATTAGAGTGAAATTGCTTCAAACAAGCGAAATATCGCGAAACAACACCTGCTCGAATGCGATAAAAACTGTGCCCTGCCGACTCTATTTAGCGTTAGAGATGGTTTGAAACAAGTGTTACAAAAATCAGAGAATGTCAAAAATTAGAGTGAAATTGCCTCAAACAAGCGAATTATCGCGAAACAAGACCTGCTCGAATCCAACAATAACTGTGCCCTGCCGTCTCTACTGAGCCTCAGAGACGCTTTGAGACAAGTGTTACAAAAATCAGAGAATGTCAAAAATTAGTGAAATTGCTTCAAACATGCTAATTATTGCGAAACAACACCTGCTCGAATCCAAGAAAAACTGCCCTGCCGTGTCTACTGAGCCTCAGAGACGCTTTGAGACAAGTGTTACAAAAATCAGAGAATGTCAAAAATTAGAGTGAAATTGCTTCAAACAGGCGAATTATCGCGAAACAACACCTGCTCGAATCCAACAAAAACTGTGCCCTGCCGTCTCTACTGAGCCTCAGAGACGCTTTGAGACAAGTGTTACAAAAATCAGAGAATGTGAGAAATTAGAGTGAAATTGCTTCAAACAAGCGAATTATCGCGAAACAACACCTGCTCGAATCCGAAAAAAGCTGTGCCCTGCCGACTCACTTTTAGCGTTAGAGATGGTTTGAAACAAGTCTTACAAAAATCAGAGAATGTCAAAAATTAGAGTGAAATTGCTTCAAATAAGCGAATTATCGCGAAACAACACCTGCTCGAATCCAACATAAACTGTGCCCTGCCGTATCTACTGATGCTCAGAGACGCTTTGAGACAAGTGTTACAAAAATCAGAGAATGTCATAAATTAGAGTGAAATTGCTTCAAACAAGCGAATTATCGCGAAACAACACCTGCTCGAATCCAACAATAACTGTGCCCTGCCGTCTCTACTGAGCCTCAGAGACGCTTTGAGACAAGTGTTACAAAAATCAGAGAATGTCATATATTAGAGTGAAATTGCTTCAAACAGGCGAATTATCGCGAAACAACACCTGCTCGAATCCAACAAAAACTGTGCCCTGCCGTCTCTATTTAGCGTTAGAGATGGTTTGAAACAATTGTTACCAAAATCAGAGAATGTCAAAAATTAGAGTGGGATTGCTTCAAATAAGCGAATTATCGCGAAACAACACCTGCTCGAATCCAACAATAACTGTGCTCTACCGTCTCTACTGAGGCTCAGAGACGCTTTGAGACAAGTGTTACAAAAATCAGAGAATGTCATAAATTAGAGTGAAATTGCTTCAAACAAGCGAATTATCGCGAAACAACACGTGCTCGAATCCGACAAAAACTGTGCCCTGCCGAATCTATTTAGTGTTAGAGATGGTTTGAAACAAGTGTTACCAAAATCAGAGAATGTCAAAAATTAGAGTGAAATTGCTTCAAACAAGCGAATTATCGCGAAACAACACCTGCTCTAATCCAACAATAACTGTGCCCTACCGTCTCTACTGAGGCTCAGAGACGCTTTGAGACAAGTGTTACAAAATTAAGAGAATGTCATGAAATGGCTTCAAACAAGCGAATTATCGCGAAACAACACCTGCTCGAATCCAACAGGAACTGTGCCCTGCCGTCTCTACTGAGCCTCAGAGACGCTTTGAGACAAGTGTTACAAAAATCAGAGAATGTGAGAAATTAGAGTGAAATTGCTTCAAACAAGCGAATTATCGCGAAACAACACCTTATCGAATCCAACAATAACTGTGCCCTACCGTCTCTTCTGAGGCTCAGAGACGCTTTGAGACAAGTGTTACAAAAATCAGAGAATGTCATAAATTAGAGTGAAATGGCTTCTTACAAGCGAATTATCTCGAAACAACACCTGCTCGAATCCGACAAAAACTGTGCCCTGCCGACTCTATTTAGCGTTAGAGATTGTTTGAAACAATTGTTACCAAAATCAGAGAATGTCAAAAATTAGAGTGAGATTGCTTCAAATAAGGGAATTATCGCGAAACAACACCTGCTCGAATGCAACAATAACTGTGCTCTACCGTCTCTACTGAGGCCCAGAGACGCTTTGAGACAAGTGTTACAAAAATCAGAGAATGTGAGAAATTAGAGTGAAATTGCTTCAAACAAGCGAATTATCGCGAAACAACACCTGCTCGAATCCAACAAAAACTGTACCCTGCCGTCTCTACTGAGGCCCAGAGACGCTTTGAGACAAGTGTTACAAAAATCAGAGAATGTGAGAAATTAGAGTGAAATTGCTTCAAACAAGCGAATTATCGCGAAACAACACATGCTCGAATCCGAAAAAAACTGTGCCCTGCCGACTCTATTTAGCGTTAGAGATGGTTTGAAACAAGTGTTACAAAAATCAGAGAATGTCAAAAATTAGAGTGAAATTGCTTCAATCAAGCGAATTATCGCGAAACAGCACCTGCTCGAATCCAACAATAACTGTGCCCTGCCGTCTCTACTGAGCCTCAGAGACGCTTTGAGACAAGTGTTACACAAATCAGAGAATGTCATAAATTAGAGTGAAATGGCTTCAAACAAGCGAATTATCGCGAAACAACACCTGCTCGAATCCGACAAAAACTGTGCCCTGCCGACTGTATTTAGTGTTAGAGAGGGTTTGAAACAAGTGTTACAAAAATCAGAGAATGTCAAAAATTAGAGTGACATTGCTTCAAACAAGCGAATTATCGCGAAACAACACCTGCTCGAATCCATAAATAACTGTGCCATGCCGTCTCTACTGAGGCTCAGAGACGCTTATAGACAAGTGTTACAAAAATCAGAGAATGTCATAAATTAGAGTGAAATTGCTTCAAACAAGCGAATTATCGCGAAACAACACCTGCTCGAATCCGACAAAAACTGTGCCCTGCCGAATCTATTTAGTGTTAGAGATGGTTTGAAACAAGTGTTACAAAAATCAGAGAATTTCAAAAATTAGAGTGAAATTGCCTCAAACAAGCGAATTATCGCGAAACAAGACCTGCTCGAATCCAACAATAACTGTGCCCTGCCGTCTCTACTGTGGCTCAGAGACGCTTTGAGACAAGTGTTACAAAATTCAGAGAATGTCATGAAATGGCTTCAAACAAGCGAATTATCGCGAAACAACACCTGCTCGAATCCAACAGAAACTGTGCCCTGCCGTCTCTACTGCGCCTCAGAGACGCTTTGAGACAAGTGTTACAAAAATCAGAGAATGTCATAAATTAGAGTAAAATTGCTTCAAACAAGCGAATTATCCCGAAACAACACCTGCTCGAATCCGAAAAAAACTGTGCCCTGCCGACTCTATTTAGCGTTAGAGATGGTTTGAAACAAGTGTTACAAAAATCAGAGAATGTCAAAAATTAGAGTGAAATTGCTTCAAACAAGCGAATTATCGCGAAACAAGACCTGCTCGAATCCAACAATAACTGTGCCCTGCCGTCTCTACTGTGGCTCAGAGACGCTTTGAGACAAGTGTTACAAAATTCAGAGAATGTCATGAAATGGCTTCAAACAAGCGAATTATCGCGAAACAACACCTGCTCGAATCCAACAGAAACTGTGCCCTGCCGTCTCTACTGCGCCTCAGAGACGCTTTGAGACAAGTGTTACAAAAATCAGAGAATGTCATAAATTAGAGTGAAATTGCTTCAAACAAGCGAATTATCCCGAAACAACACCTGCTCGAATCCGAAAAAAACTGTGCCCTGCCGACTCTATTTAGCGTTAGAGATGGTTTGAAACAAGTGTTACAAAAATCAGAGAATGTCAAAAATTAGAGTGAAATTGCTTCAAACAAGCGAATTATCGCGAAACAAGACCTGCTCGAATCCAACAATAACTGTGCCCTGCCGTCTCTACTGTGCCTCAGAAACGCTTTGAGACAAGTGTTACAAAAATCAGAGAATGTCGTAAATTAGAGTGAAATTGCTTCAAACAAGCGAATTATCCCGAAACAACACCTGCTCGAATCCGAAAAAAAGCTGTGCCCTGCCGACTCTATTTAGCGTTAGAGATGGTTTGAAACAAGTGTTACAAAAATCAGAGAATGTCAAAAATTAGAGTGAAATTGCTTTAAACAAGCGAATTATCGCGAAACAAGACCTGCTCGAATCCAACAATAACTGTGCCCTGCCGTCTCTACTGAGCCTCAGAGACGCTTTGAGACAAGTGTTACAAAAATCAGAGAATGTCAAAAATTAGTGAAATTGCTTCAAACATGCTAATTATTGCGAAACAACACCTGCTCGAATCCAAGAAAAACTGTGCCCTGCCGTGTCTACTGAGCCTCAGAGACGCTTTGAGACAAGTGTTACAAAAATCAGAGAATGTCATAAATTAGAGTGAAATTGCTTCAAACAAGCGAATTATCCCGAAACAACACCTCCTCGAATCCATCAATAACTGTGCCCTGCCGTCTCTACTGAGGCTCAGAGACGCTTTGAGACAAGTGTTACAAAAATCAGAGAATGTCATAAATTCGAGTGAAATTGCTTCAAACAAGCGAATTATCGCGAAACAACACCTGCTCGAATGCAACAAAAACTGTGCCCTGCCGACTCTATTTAGCGTTAGAGATGGTTTGAAACAAGTGTTACAAAAATCAGTGAATGTCAAAAATTAGAGTGATATTGCTTCAAACTAGCGAATTATCGCGAAACAACACCTGCTCGAATCCGATAAAAACTGTGCCCTGCCGACTCTATTTAGCGTTAGAGATGGTTTGAAACAAGTGTTACAAAAATCAGAGAATGTCAAAAATTAGAGTGAAATTGCCTCAAACAAGCGAATTATCGCGAAACAAGACCTGCTCGAATCCAACAATAACTGTGCCCTGCCGTCTCTACTGAGCCTCAGAGACGCTTTGAGACAAGTGTTACAAAAATCAGAGAATGTCATAAATTAGAGTGAAATTGCTTCAAACAAGCGAATTATCGCGAAACAAAACTGCTCGAATCCAACAATAACTGTGCTCTACCGTCTCTACTGAGGCTCAGAGACGCTTTGAGACAAGTGTTACAAAAATGAGAGAATGTCAGATATTAGAGTGAAATTGCTTCAAACAAGCGAATTATCGCGAAACAACACCTGCTCGAATCCAACAATAACTGTGCTCTACCGTCTCTACTGAGGCTCAGAGACGCTTTGAGACAAGTGTTACAAAATTCAGAGAATGTCATAAATTAGAGTGAAATGGCTTCAAACAAGCGAATTATCGCGAAACAACACCTGCTCGAATCCGACAAAAACTGTGCCCTGCCGAATCTATTTAGTGTTAGAGATGGTTTGAAACAAGTGTTACCAAATCAGAGAATGTCAAAAATTAGTGTGAAATTGCTTCAAACAAGCGAATTATCGCGAAACAACACCTGCTCTAATCCAACAATAACTGTACCCTACCGTCTCTACTGAGGCTCAGAGACGCTTTGAGACAAGTGTTACAAAATTCAGAGAATGTCATGAAATGGCTTCAAACAAGCGAATTATCGCGAAACAACACCTGCTCGAATCCAACAGAAACTGTGCCCTGCCGTCTCTACTGAGCCTCAGAGACGCTTTGAGACAAGTGTTACAAAAATCAGAGAATGTGAGAAATTAGAGTGAAATTGCTTCAAACAAGCGAAATATCGCGAAACAACACCTGCTCGAATGCGATAAAAACTGTGCCCTGCCGACTCTATTTAGCGTTAGAGATGGTTTGAAACAAGTGTTACAAAAATCAGAGAATGTCAAAAATTAGAGTGAAATTGCCTCAAACAAGCGAATTATCGCGAAACAAGACCTGCTCGAATCCAACAATAACTGTGCCCTGCCGTCTCTACTGAGCCTCAGAGACGCTTTGAGACAAGTGTTACAAAAATCAGAGAATGTCAAAAATTAGTGAAATTGCTTCAAACATGCTAATTATTGCGAAACAACACGTGCTCGAATCCAAGAAAAACTGCCCTGCCGTGTCTACTGAGCCTCAGAGACGCTTTGAGACAAGTGTTACAAAAATCAGAGAATGTCAAAAATTAGAGTGAAATTGCTTCAAACAGGCGAATTATCGCGAAACAACACCTGCTCGAATCCAACAAAAACTGTGCCCTGCCGTCTCTACTGAGCCTCAGAGACGCTTTGAGACAAGTGTTACAAAAATCAGAGAATGTGAGAAATTAGAGTGAAATTGCTTCAAACAAGCGAATTATCGCGAAACAACACCTGCTCGAATCCGAAAAAAGCTGTGCCCTGCCGA
Organism: Tenodera sinensis; assembly: GCA_030765045.1. Classification (NCBI taxonomy): domain Eukaryota; kingdom Metazoa; phylum Arthropoda; class Insecta; order Mantodea; family Mantidae; genus Tenodera; species Tenodera sinensis. The sequence goes on along the minus strand of CM060970.1, from coordinate 107,203,312 downwards.
CTCACTTTTAGCGTTAGAGATGGTTTGAAACAAGTCTTACAAAAATCAGAGAATGTCAAAAATTAGAGTGAAATTGCTTCAAATAAGCGAATTATCGCGAAACAACACCTGCTCGAATCCAACATAAACTGTGCCCTGCCGTATCTACTGATGCTCAGAGACGCTTTGAGACAAGTGTTACAAAAATCAGAGAATGTCATAAATTAGAGTGAAATTGCTTCAAACAAGCGAATTATCGCGAAACAAAACTGCTCGAATCCAACAATAACTGTGCTCTACCGTCTCTACTGAGGCTCAGAGACGCTTTGAGACAAGTGTTACAAAAATGAGAGAATGTCAGATATTAGAGTGAAATTGCTTCAAACAAGCGAATTATCGCGAAACAACACCTGCTCGAATCCAACAATAACTGTGCCCTGCCGTCTCTACTGTGGCTCAGAGACGCTTTGAGACAAGTGTTACAAAATTCAGAGAATGTCATGAAATGGCTTCAAACAAGCGAATTATCGCGAAACAACACCTGCTCGAATCCAACAGAAACTGTGCCCTGCCGTCTCTACTGCGCCTCAGAGACGCTTTGAGACAAGTGTTACAAAAATCAGAGAATGTCATAAATTAGAGTGAAATTGCTTCAAACAAGCGAATTATCCCGAAACAACACCTGCTCGAATCCGAAAAAAACTGTGCCCTGCCGACTCTATTTAGCGTTAGAGATGGTTTGAAACAAGTGTTACAAAAATCAGAGAATGTCAAAAATTAGAGTGAAATTGCTTCAAACAAGCGAATTATCGCGAAACAAGACCTGCTCGAATCCAACAATAACTGTGCCCTGCCGTCTCTACTGTGCCTCAGAAACGCTTTGAGACAAGTGTTACAAAAATCAGAGAATGTCGTAAATTAGAGTGAAATTGCTTCAAACAAGCGAATTATCCCGAAACAACACCTGCTCGAATCCGAAAAAAAGCTGTGCCCTGCCGACTCTATTTAGCGTTAGAGATGGTTTGAAACAAGTGTTACAAAAATCAGAGAATGTCAAAAATTAGAGTGAAATTGCTTTAAACAAGCGAATTATCGCGAAACAAGACCTGCTCGAATCCAACAATAACTGTGCCCTGCCGTCTCTACTGAGCCTCAGAGACGCTTTGAGACAAGTGTTACAAAAATCAGAGAATGTCAAAAATTAGTGAAATTGCTTCAAACATGCTAATTATTGCGAAACAACACCTGCTCGAATCCAAGAAAAACTGTGCCCTGCCGTGTCTACTGAGCCTCAGAGACGCTTTGAGACAAGTGTTACAAAAATCAGAGAATGTCATAAATTAGAGTGAAATTGCTTCAAACAAGCGAATTATCCCGAAACAACACCTCCTCGAATCCATCAATAACTGTGCCCTGCCGTCTCTACTGAGGCTCAGAGACGCTTTGAGACAAGTGTTACAAAAATCAGAGAATGTCATAAATTCGAGTGAAATTGCTTCAAACAAGCGAATTATCGCGAAACAACACCTGCTCGAATGCAACAAAAACTGTGCCCTGCCGACTCTATTTAGCGTTAGAGATGGTTTGAAACAAGTGTTACAAAAATCAGTGAATGTCAAAAATTAGAGTGATATTGCTTCAAACTAGCGAATTATCGCGAAACAACACCTGCTCGAATCCGATAAAAACTGTGCCCTGCCGACTCTATTTAGCGTTAGAGATGGTTTGAAACAAGTGTTACAAAAATCAGAGAATGTCAAAAATTAGAGTGAAATTGCCTCAAACAAGCGAATTATCGCGAAACAAGACCTGCTCGAATCCAACAATAACTGTGCCCTGCCGTCTCTACTGAGCCTCAGAGACGCTTTGAGACAAGTGTTACAAAAATCAGAGAATGTCATAAATTAGAGTGAAATTGCTTCAAACAAGCGAATTATCGCGAAACAAAACTGCTCGAATCCAACAATAACTGTGCTCTACCGTCTCTACTGAGGCTCAGAGACGCTTTGAGACAAGTGTTACAAAAATGAGAGAATGTCAGATATTAGAGTGAAATTGCTTCAAACAAGCGAATTATCGCGAAACAACACCTGCTCGAATCCAACAATAACTGTGCTCTACCGTCTCTACTGAGGCTCAGAGACGCTTTGAGACAAGTGTTACAAAATTCAGAGAATGTCATAAATTAGAGTGAAATGGCTTCAAACAAGCGAATTATCGCGAAACAACACCTGCTCGAATCCGACAAAAACTGTGCCCTGCCGAATCTATTTAGTGTTAGAGATGGTTTGAAACAAGTGTTACCAAATCAGAGAATGTCAAAAATTAGTGTGAAATTGCTTCAAACAAGCGAATTATCGCGAAACAACACCTGCTCTAATCCAACAATAACTGTACCCTACCGTCTCTACTGAGGCTCAGAGACGCTTTGAGACAAGTGTTACAAAATTCAGAGAATGTCATGAAATGGCTTCAAACAAGCGAATTATCGCGAAACAACACCTGCTCGAATCCAACAGAAACTGTGCCCTGCCGTCTCTACTGAGCCTCAGAGACGCTTTGAGACAAGTGTTACAAAAATCAGAGAATGTGAGAAATTAGAGTGAAATTGCTTCAAACAAGCGAAATATCGCGAAACAACACCTGCTCGAATGCGATAAAAACTGTGCCCTGCCGACTCTATTTAGCGTTAGAGATGGTTTGAAACAAGTGTTACAAAAATCAGAGAATGTCAAAAATTAGAGTGAAATTGCCTCAAACAAGCGAATTATCGCGAAACAAGACCTGCTCGAATCCAACAATAACTGTGCCCTGCCGTCTCTACTGAGCCTCAGAGACGCTTTGAGACAAGTGTTACAAAAATCAGAGAATGTCAAAAATTAGTGAAATTGCTTCAAACATGCTAATTATTCCGAAACAACACCTGCTCGAATCCAAGAAAAACTGCCCTGCCGTGTCTACTGAGCCTCAGAGACGCTTTGAGACAAGTGTTACAAAAATCAGAGAATGTCAAAAATTAGAGTGAAATTGCTTCAAACAGGCGAATTATCGCGAAACAACACCTGCTCGAATCCAACAAAAACTGTGCCCTGCCGTCTCTACTGAGCCTCAGAGACGCTTTGAGACAAGTGTTACAAAAATCAGAGAATGTGAGAAATTAGAGTGAAATTGCTTCAAACAAGCGAATTATCGCGAAACAACACCTGCTCGAATCCGAAAAAAGCTGTGCCCTGCCGACTCACTTTTAGCGTTAGAGATGGTTTGAAACAAGTCTTACAAAAATCAGAGAATGTCAAAAATTAGAGTGAAATTGCTTCAAATAAGCGAATTATCGCGAAACAACACCTGCTCGAATCCAACATAAACTGTGCCCTGCCGTATCTACTGATGCTCAGAGACGCTTTGAGACAAGTGTTACAAAAATCAGAGAATGTCATAAATTAGAGTGAAATTGCTTCAAACAAGCGAATTATCGCGAAACAACACCTGCTCGAATCCAACAATAACTGTGCCCTGCCGTCTCTACTGAGCCTCAGAGACGCTTTGAGACAAGTGTTACAAAAATCAGAGAATGTCATATATTAGAGTGAAATTGCTTCAAACAGGCGAATTATCGCGAAACAACACCTGCTCGAATCCAACAAAAACTGTGCCCTGCCGTCTCTATTTAGCGTTAGAGATGGTTTGAAACAATTGTTACCAAAATCAGAGAATGTCAAAAATTAGAGTGGGATTGCTTCAAATAAGCGAATTATCGCGAAACAACACCTGCTCGAATCCAACAATAACTGTGCTCTACCGTCTCTACTGAGGCTCAGAGACGCTTTGAGACAAGTGTTACAAAAATCAGAGAATGTCATAAATTAGAGTGAAATTGCTTCAAACAAGCGAATTATCGCGAAACAACACGTGCTCGAATCCGACAAAAACTGTGCCCTGCCGAATCTATTTAGTGTTAGAGATGGTTTGAAACAAGTGTTACCAAAATCAGAGAATGTCAAAAATTAGAGTGAAATTGCTTCAAACAAGCGAATTATCGCGAAACAACACCTGCTCTAATCCAACAATAACTGTGCCCTACCGTCTCTACTGAGGCTCAGAGACGCTTTGAGACAAGTGTTACAAAATTAAGAGAATGTCATGAAATGGCTTCAAACAAGCGAATTATCGCGAAACAACACCTGCTCGAATCCAACAGGAACTGTGCCCTGCCGTCTCTACTGAGCCTCAGAGACGCTTTGAGACAAGTGTTACAAAAATCAGAGAATGTGAGAAATTAGAGTGAAATTGCTTCAAACAAGCGAATTATCGCGAAACAACACCTTATCGAATCCAACAATAACTGTGCCCTACCGTCTCTTCTGAGGCTCAGAGACGCTTTGAGACAAGTGTTACAAAAATCAGAGAATGTCATAAATTAGAGTGAAATGGCTTCTTACAAGCGAATTATCTCGAAACAACACCTGCTCGAATCCGACAAAAACTGTGCCCTGCCGACTCTATTTAGCGTTAGAGATTGTTTGAAACAATTGTTACCAAAATCAGAGAATGTCAAAAATTAGAGTGAGATTGCTTCAAATAAGGGAATTATCGCGAAACAACACCTGCTCGAATGCAACAATAACTGTGCTCTACCGTCTCTACTGAGGCCCAGAGACGCTTTGAGACAAGTGTTACAAAAATCAGAGAATGTGAGAAATTAGAGTGAAATTGCTTCAAACAAGCGAATTATCGCGAAACAACACCTGCTCGAATCCAACAAAAACTGTACCCTGCCGTCTCTACTGAGGCCCAGAGACGCTTTGAGACAAGTGTTACAAAAATCAGAGAATGTGAGAAATTAGAGTGAAATTGCTTCAAACAAGCGAATTATCGCGAAACAACACATGCTCGAATCCGAAAAAAACTGTGCCCTGCCGACTCTATTTAGCGTTAGAGATGGTTTGAAACAAGTGTTACAAAAATCAGAGAATGTCAAAAATTAGAGTGAAATTGCTTCAATCAAGCGAATTATCGCGAAACAGCACCTGCTCGAATCCAACAATAACTGTGCCCTGCCGTCTCTACTGAGCCTCAGAGACGCTTTGAGACAAGTGTTACACAAATCAGAGAATGTCATAAATTAGAGTGAAATGGCTTCAAACAAGCGAATTATCGCGAAACAACACCTGCTCGAATCCGACAAAAACTGTGCCCTGCCGACTGTATTTAGTGTTAGAGAGGGTTTGAAACAAGTGTTACAAAAATCAGAGAATGTCAAAAATTAGAGTGACATTGCTTCAAACAAGCGAATTATCGCGAAACAACACCTGCTCGAATCCATAAATAACTGTGCCATGCCGTCTCTACTGAGGCTCAGAGACGCTTATAGACAAGTGTTACAAAAATCAGAGAATGTCATAAATTAGAGTGAAATTGCTTCAAACAAGCGAATTATCGCGAAACAACACCTGCTCGAATCCGACAAAAACTGTGCCCTGCCGAATCTATTTAGTGTTAGAGATGGTTTGAAACAAGTGTTACAAAAATCAGAGAATTTCAAAAATTAGAGTGAAATTGCCTCAAACAAGCGAATTATCGCGAAACAAGACCTGCTCGAATCCAACAATAACTGTGCCCTGCCGTCTCTACTGTGGCTCAGAGACGCTTTGAGACAAGTGTTACAAAATTCAGAGAATGTCATGAAATGGCTTCAAACAAGCGAATTATCGCGAAACAACACCTGCTCGAATCCAACAGAAACTGTGCCCTGCCGTCTCTACTGCGCCTCAGAGACGCTTTGAGACAAGTGTTACAAAAATCAGAGAATGTCATAAATTAGAGTAAAATTGCTTCAAACAAGGGAATTATCCCGAAACAACACCTGCTCGAATCCGAAAAAAACTGTGCCCTGCCGACTCTATTTAGCGTTAGAGATGGTTTGAAACAAGTGTTACAAAAATCAGAGAATGTCAAAAATTAGAGTGAAATTGCTTCAAACAAGCGAATTATCGCGAAACAAGACCTGCTCGAATCCAACAATAACTGTGCCCTGCCGTCTCTACTGAGCCTCAGAGACGCTTTGAGACAAGTGTTACAAAAATCAGAGAATGTCGTAAATTAGAGTGAAATTGCTTCAAACAAGCGAATTATCCCGAAACAACACCTGCTCGAATCCGAAAAAAAGCTGTGCCCTGCCGACTCTATTTAGCCTTAGAGATGGTTTGAAACAAGTGTTACAAAAATCAGAGAATGTCAAAAATTAGAGTGAAATTGCTTCAAACAAGCGAATTATCGCGAAACAAGACCTGCTCGAATCCAACAATAACTGTGCCCTGCCGTCTCTACTGAGCCTCAGAGACGCTTTGAGACAAGTGTTACAAAAATCAGAGAATGTCAAAAATTAGTGAAATTGCTTCAAACATGCTAATTATTGCGAAACAACACCTGCTCGAATCCAAGAAAAACTGTGCCCTGCCGTGTCTACTGAGCCTCAGAGACGCTTTGAGACAAGTGTTACAAAAATCAGAGAATGTCATAAATTAGAGTGAAATTGCTTCAAACAAGCGAATTATCCCGAAACAACACCTCCTCGAATCCATCAATAACTGTGCCCTGCCGTCTCTACTGAGGCTCAGAAACGCTTTGAGACAAGTGTTACAAAAATCAGAGAATGTCATAAATTCGAGTGAAATTGCTTCAAACAAGCGAATTATCGCGAAACAACACCTGCTCGAATGCAACAAAAACTGTGCCCTGCCGACTCTATTTAGCGTTAGAGATGGTTTGAAACAAGTGTTACAAAAATCAGTGAATGTCAAAAATTAGAGTGATATTGCTTCAAACAAGCGAATTATCGCGAAACAACACCTGCTCGAATCCGATAAAAACTGTGCCCTGCCGACTCTACTGAGCCTCAGAGACGCTTTGAGACAAGTGTTACAAAAATCAGAGAATGTCAAAAATTAGAGTGAAATTGCCTCAAACAAGCGAATTATCGCGAAACAAGACCTGCTCGAATCCAACAATAACTGTGCCCTGCCGTCTCTACTGAGCCTCAGAGACGCTTTGAGACAAGTGTTACAAAAATCAGAGAATGTCATAAATTAGAGTGAAATTGCTTTAAACAAGCGAATTATCGCGAAACAAAACTGCTCGAATCCAACAATAACTGTGCTCTACCGTCTCTACTGAGGCTCAGAGACGGTTTGAGACAAGTGTTACAAAAATCAGAGAATGTCAGATATTAGAGTGAAATTGCTTCAAACAAGCGAATTATCGCGAAACAACACCTGCTCGAATCCAACAATAACTGTGCTCTACCGTCTCTACTGAGGCTCAGAGACGCTTTGAGACAAGTGTTACAAAATTCATAGAATGTCATAAATTAGAGTGAAATGGCTTCAAACAAGCGAATTATCGCGAAACAACACCTGCTCGAATCCGACAAAAACTGTGCCCTGCCGAATCTATTTAGTGTTAGAGATGGTTTGAAACAAGTGTTACCAAATCAGAGAATGTCAAAAATTAGTGTGAAATTGCTTCAAACAAGCGAATTATCGCGAAACAACACCTGCTCTAATCCAAAAATAACTGTGCCCTGCCGTCTCTACTGAGGCTCAGAGACGCTTATAGACAAGTGTTACAAAAATCAGAGAATGTCATAAATTAGAGTGAAATTGCTTCAAACAAGCGAATTATCGCGAAACAACACCTGCTCGAATCCGACAAAAACTGTGCCCTGCCGAATCTATTTAGTGTTAGAGATGGTTTGAAACAAGTGTTACAAAAATCAGAGAATGTCAAAAATTAGAGTGAAATTGCCTCAAACAAGCGAATTATCGCGAAACAAGACCTGCTCGAATCCAACAATAACTGTGCCCTGCCGTCTCTACTGTGGCTCAGAGACGCTTTGAGACAAGTGTTACAAAATTCAGAGAATGTCATGAAATGGCTTCAAACAAGCGAATTATCGCGAAACAACACCTGCTCGAATCCAACAGAAACTGTGCCCTGCCGTCTCTACTGAGCCTCAGAGACGCTTTGAGACAAGTGTTACAAAAATCAGAGAATGTCATAAATTAGAGTAAAATTGCTTCAAACAAGCGAATTATCCCGAAACAACACCTGCTCGAATCCGAAAAAAACTGTGCCCTGCCGACTCTATTTAGCGTTAGAGATGGTTTGAAACAAGTGTTACAAAAATCAGAGAATGTCAAAAATTAGAGTGAAATTGCTTCAAACAAGCGAATTATCGCGAAACAAGACCTGCTCGAATCCAACAATAACTGTGCCCTGCCGTCTCTACTGAGCCTCAGAGACGCTTTGAGACAAGTGTTACAAAAATCAGAGAATGTCGTAAATTAGAGTGAAATTGCTTCAAACAAGCGAATTATCCCGAAACAACACCTGCTCGAATCCGAAAAAAAGCTGTGCCCTGCCGACTCTATTTAGCCTTAGAGATGGTTTGAAACAAGTGTTACAAAAATCAGAGAATGTCAAAAATTAGAGTGAAATTGCTTCAAACAAGCGAATTATCGCGAAACAGGACCTGCTCGAATCCAACAATAACTGTGCCCTGCCGTCTCTACTGAGCCTCAGAGACGCTTTGAGACAAGTGTTACTAAAATCAGAGAATGTCATAAATTAGAGTGAAATTGCTTCAAACAAGCGAATTATCGCGAAACAACACATGCTCGAATCCGAAAAAAACTGTGCCCTGCCGACTCTATTTAGCGTTAGAGATGGTTTGAAACAAGTGTTACAAAAATCAGAGAATGTCAAAAATTAGAGTGAAATTGCTTCAAACAAGCGAATTATCGCGAATCAACACCTGCTCGAATCCAACAATAACTGTGCCCTGCCGTCTCTACTGAGGCTCAGAGACGCTTTGAGACAAGTGTTACACAAATCAGAGAATGTCATAAATTAGAGTGAAATGGCTTCAAACAAGCGAATTATCGCGAAACAACACCTGCTCGAATCCGACAAAAACTGTGCCCTGCCGACTCTATTTAGTGTTAGAGATGGTTTGAAACAAGTGTTACAAAAATCAGAGAATGTCATAAATTTGAGTGAAATTGCTTCAAACAAGCGAATTATCGCGAAACAACACTTGCTCGAATCCAACAATAACTGTGACCTGCCGTCTCTACTGAGCCTCAGAGACGCTTTGAGACAAGTGTTACACAAATCAGAGAATGTCATAAATTAGAGTGAAATGGCTTCAAACAAGCGAATTATCGCGAAACAACACCTGCTCGAATCCAACAAAAACTGTGCCCTGCCGAATCTATTTAGTGTTAGAGATGGTTTGAAACAAGTGTTACCAAAATCAGAGAATGTCAAAAATTAGAGTGAAATTGCTTCAAACAAGCGAATTATCGCGAAACAACACCTGCTCGAATCCAACAAAAACTGTGCCCTGCCGTGTCTACTGAGCCTCAGAGACGCTTTGAGACAAGTGTTACACAAATCAGAGAATGTCATAAATTAGAGTGAAATGGCTTCAAACAAGCGAATTATCGCGAAACAACACCTGCTCGAATCCGACAAAAACTGTGCCCTGCCGACTGTATTTAGTGTTAGAGAGGGTTTGAAACAAGTGTTACAAAAATCAGAGAATGTCAAAAATTAGAGTGAAATTGCTTCAAACAAGCGAATTATCGCGAAACAACACCTGCTCGAATCCAACAATAACTGTGCCCTGCCGTCTCTACTGTGGCTCAGAGACGCTTTGAGACAAGTGTTACAAAATTCAGAGAATGTCATGAAATGGCTTCAAACAAGCGAATTATCGCGAAACAACACCTGCTCGAATCCAACAGAAACTGTGCCCTGCCGTCTCTACTGAGCCTCAGAGACGCTTTGAGACAAGTGTTACAAAAATCAGAGAATGTCATAAATTAGAGTGAAATTGCTTCAAAGAAGCGAATTATCCCGAAACAATACCTGCTCGAATCCGAAAAAAACTGTGCCCTGCCGACTCTATTTAGCGTTAGAGATGGTTTGAAACAAGTGTTACAAAAATCAGAGAATGTCAAAAATTAGAGTGAAATTGCTTCAAACAAGCGAATTATCGCGAAACAAGACCTGCTCGAATCCAACAATAACTGTGCCCTGCCGTCTCTACTGAGCCTCAGAGACGCTTTGAGACAAGTGTTACAAAAATCAGAGAATGTCAAAAATTAGTGAAATTAATTCAAACATGCTACTTATTGCGAAACAACACCTGCTCGAATCCAACAAAAACTGTGCCCTGCCGTGTCTACTGAGCCTCAGAGACGCTTTGAGACAAGTGTTACACAAATCAGAGAATGTCATAAATTAGAGTGAAATGGCTTCAAACAAGCGAATTATCGCGAAACAACACCTGCTCGAATCCGACAAAAACTGTGCCCTGCCGACTGTATTTAGTGTTAGAGAGGGTTTGAAACAAATGTTACAAAAATCAGAGAATGTCAAAAATTAGAGTGAAATTGCTTCAAACAAGCGAATTATCGCGAAACAACACCTGCTCGAATCCAACAGAAACTGTGCCCTGCCGTCTCTACTGAGCCTCAGAGACGCTTTGAGACAAGTGTTACAAAAATCAGAGAATGTCATAAATTAGAGTAAAATTGCTTCAAACAAGCGAATTATCCCGAAACAACACCTGCTCGAATCCGAAAAAAACTGTGCCCTGCCGACTCTATTTAGCGTTAGAGATGGTTTGAAACAAGTGTTACAAAAATCAGAGAATGTCAAAAATTAGAGTGAAATTGCTTCAAACAAGCGAATTATCGCGAAACAAGACCTGCTCGAATCCAACAATAACTGTGCCCTGCCGTCTCTACTGAGCCTCAGAGACGCTTTGAGACAAGTGTTACAAAAATCAGAGAATGTCGTAAATTAGAGTGAAATTGCTTCAAACAAGCGAATTATCCCGAAACAACACCTGCTCGAATCCGAAAAAAAGCTGTGCCCTGCCGACTCTATTTAGCCTTAGAGATGGTTTGAAACAAGTGTTACAAAAATCAGAGAATGTCAAAAATTAGAGTGAAATTGCTTCAAACAAGCGAATTATCGCGAAACAGGACCTGCTCGAATCCAACAATAACTGTGCCCTGCCGTCTCTACTGAGCCTCAGTGACGCTTTGAGACAAGTGTTACTAAAATCAGAGAATGTCATAAATTAGAGTGAAATTGCTTCAAACAAGCGAATTATCGCGAAACAACACATGCTCGAATCCGAAAAAAACTGTGCCCCGCCGACTCTATTTAGCGTTAGAGATGGTTTGAAACAAGTGTTACAAAAATCAGAGAATGTCAAAAATTAGAGTGAAATTGCTTCAAACAAGCGAATTATCGCGAAACAAGACCTGCTCGAATCCAACAATAACTGTGCCCTGCCGTCTCTACTGAGCCTCAGAGACGCTTTGAGACAAGTGTTACAAAAATCAGAGAATGTCAAAAATTAGTGAAATTGCTTCAAACATGCTACTTATTGCGAAACAACACCTGCTCGAATCCAACAAAAACTGTGCCTCAGAGACGCTTTGAGACAAGTGTTACAAAAATCAGAGAATGTCATAAATTTGAGTGAAATTGCTTCAAACAAGCGAATTATCGCGAAACAACACTTGCTCGAATCCAACAATAACTGTGACCTGCCGTCTCTACTGAGCCTCAGAGACGCTTTGAGACAAGTGTTACACAAATCAGAGAATGTCATAAATTAGAGTGAAATGGCTTCAAACAAGCGAATTATCGCGAAACAACACCTGCTCGAATCCAACAAAAACTGTGCCCTGCCGAATCTATTTAGTGTTAGAGATGGTTTGAAACAAGTGTTACCAAAATCAGAGAATGTCAAAAATTAGAGTGAAATTGCTTCAAACAAGCGAATTATCGCGAAACAAGACCTGCTCGAATCCAACAATAACTGTGCCCTGCCGTCTCTACTGAGCCTCAGAGACGCTTTGAGACAAGTGTTACAAAAATCAGAGAATGTCAAAAATTAGTGAAATTGCTTCAAACATGCTACTTATTGCGAAACAACACCTGCTCGAATCCAACAAAAACTGTGCCCTGCCGTGTCTACTGAGCCTCAGAGACGCTTTGAGACAAGTGTTACACAAATCAGAGAATGTCATAAATTAGAGTGAAATGGCTTCAAACAAGCGAATTATCGCGAAACAACACCTGCTCGAATCCGACAAAAACTGTGCCCTGCCGACTGTATTTAGTGTTAGAGAGGGTTTGAAACAAGTGTTACAAAAATCAGAGAATGTCAAAAATTAGAGTGAAATTGCTTCAAACAAGCGAATTATCGCGAAACAACACCTGCTCGAATCCAACAAAAACTGTGCTCTACCGTCTCTACTGAGCCTCAGAGACGCTTTGAGACAAGTGTTACAAAAATCAGAGAACGTCATAAATTAGAGTGAAATTGCTTCAAACAAGCGAATTATCCCGAAACAACACCTGCTCGAATCCGAAAAAAACTGTGCCCTGCCGACTCTATTTAGCGTTAGAGATGGTTTGAAACAAGTGTTACAAAAATCAGAGAATGTCAAAAATTAGAGTGAAATTGCCTCAAACAAGCGAATTATCGCGAAACAAGACCTGCTCGAATCCAACAATACCTGTGCCCTGCCGTCTCTACTGTGGCTCAGAGACGCTTTGAGACAAGTGTTACAAAATTCAGAGAATGTCATGAAATGGCTTCAAACAAGCGAATTATCGCGAAACAACACCTGCTCGAATCCAACAGAAACTGTGCCCTGCCGTCTCTACTGAGGCTCAGAGACGCTTTGAGACAAGTGTTACAAAAATCAGAGAATGTCATAAATTAGAGTGAAATGGCTTCAAACAAGCGAATTATCGCGAAACAACACCTGCTCGAATCCGACAAAAACTGTGCCCTGCCGACTGTATTTAGTGTTAGAGAGGGTTTGAAACAAGTGTTACAAAAATCAGAGAATGTCAAAAATTAGAGTGAAATTGCTTCAAACAAGCGAATTATCGCGAAACAACACCTGCTCGAATCCAACAGAAATTGTGCCCTGCCGTCTCTACTGAGCCTCAGAGACGCTTTGAGACAAGTGTTACAAAAATCAGAGAATGTCATAAATTAGAGTAAAATTGCTTCAAACAAGCGAATTATCCCGAAACAACACCTGCTCGAATCCGAAAAAAACTGTGCCCTGCCGACTCTATTTAGCGTTAGAGATGGTTTGAAACAAGTGTTACAAAAATCAGAGAATGTCAAAAATTAGAGTGAAATTGCTTCAAACAAGCGAATTATCGCGAAACAAGACCTGCTCGAATCCAACAATAACTGTGCCCTGCCGTCTCTACTGAGCCTCAGAGACGCTTTGAGACAAGTGTTACAAAAATCAGAGAATGTCGTAAATTAGAGTGAAATTGCTTCAAACAAGCGAATTATCCCGAAACAACACCTGCTCGAATCCGAAAAAAAGCTGTGCCCTGCCGACTCTATATAGCCTTAGAGATGGTTTGAAACAAGTGTTACAAAAATCAGAGAATGTCAAAAATTAGAGTGAAATTGCTTCAAACAAGCGAATTATCGCGAAACAGGACCTGCTCGAATCCAACAATACCTGTGCCCTGCCGTCTCTACTGTGGCTCAGAGACGCTTTGAGACAAGTGTTACAAAATTCAGAGAATGTCATGAAATGGCTTCAAACAAGCGAATTATCGCGAAACAACACCTGCTCGAATCCAACAGAAACTGTGCCCTGCCGTCTCTACTGAGCCTCAGAGACGCTTTGAGACAAGTGTTACAAAAATCAGAGAATGTCATAAATTAGAGTGAAATTGCTTCAAACAAGCGAATTATCCCGAAACAACACCTGCTCGAATCCGAAAAAAACTGTGCCCTGCCGACTCTATTTAGCGTTAGAGATGGTTTGAAACAAGTGTTACAAAAATCAGAGAATGTCAAAAATTAGAGTGAAATTGCTTCAAACAAGCGAATTATCGCGAAACAAGACCTGCTCGAATCCAACAATAACTGTGCCCTGCCGTCTCTACTGAGCCTCAGAGACGCTTTGAGACAAGTGTTACAAAAATCAGAGAATGTCGTAAATTAGAGTGAAATTGCTTCAAACAAGCGAATTATCCCGAAACAACACCTGCTCGAATCCGAAAAAAAGCTGTGCCCTGCCGACTATATTTAGCGTTAGAGATGGTTTGAAACAAGTGTTACAAAAATCAGAGAATGTCAAAAATTAGAGTGAAATTGCTTCAAACAAGCGAATTATCGCGAAACAAGACCTGCTCGAATCCAACAATAACTGTGCCCTGCCGTCTCTACTGAGCCTCAGAGACGCTTTGAGACAAGTGTTACAAAAATCAGAGAATGTCAAAAATTAGTGAAATTACTTCAAACATGCTAATTATTGCGAAACAACACCTGCTCGAATCCAAGAAAAACTGTGCCCTGCCGTGTCTACTGAGCCTCAGAGACGCTTTGAGACAAGTGTTACAAAAATCAGAGAATGTCATAAATTAGAGTGAAATTGCTTCAAACAAGCGAATTATCCCGAAACAACACCTCCTCGAATCCATCAATAACTGTGCCCTGCCGTCTCTACTGAGGCTCAGAGACGCTTTGAGACAAGTGTTACAAAAATCAGAGAATGTCATAAATTAGAGTGAAATGGCTTCAAACAAGCGAATTATCGCGAAACAACACCTGCTCGAATCCGACAAAAACTGTGCCCTGCCGACTGTATTTAGTGTTAGAGAGGGTTTGAAACAAGTGTTACAAAAATCAGAGAATGTCAAAAATTAGAGTGAAATTGCTTCAAACAAGCGAATTATCGCGAAACAACACCTGCTCGAATCCAACAGAAACTGTGCCCTGCCGTCTCTACTGAGCCTCAGAGACGCTTTGAGACAAGTGTTACAAAAATCAGAGAATGTCATAAATTAGAGTAAAATTGCTTCAAACAAGCGAATTATCCCGAAACAACACCTGCTCGAATCCGAAAAAAACTGTGCCCTGCCGACTCTATTTAGCGTTAGAGATGGTTTGAAACAAGTGTTACAAAAATCAGAGAATGTCAAAAATTAGAGTGAAATTGCTTCAAACAAGCGAATTATCGCGAAACAAGACCTGCTCGAATCCAACAATAACTGTGCCCTGCCGTCTCTACTGAGCCTCAGAGACGCTTTGAGACAAGTGTTACAAAAATCAGAGAATGTCGTAAATTAGAGTGAAATTGCTTCAAACAAGCGAATTATCCCGAAACAACACCTGCTCGAATCCGAAAAAAAGCTGTGCCCTGCCGACTCTATATAGCCTTAGAGATGGTTTGAAACAAGTGTTACAAAAATCAGAGAATGTCAAAAATTAGAGTGAAATTGCTTCAAACAAGCGAATTATCGCGAAACAGGACCTGCTCGAATCCAACAATAACTGTGCCCTGCCGTCTCTACTGAGCCTCAGTGACGCTTTGAGACAAGTGTTACTAAAATCAGAGAATGTCATAAATTAGAGTGAAATTGCTTCAAACAAGCGAATTATCGCGAAACAACACATGCTCGAATCCGAAAAAAACTGTGCCCCGCCGACTCTATTTAGCGTTAGAGATGGTTTGAAACAAGTGTTACAAAAATCAGAGAATGTCAAAAATTAGAGTGAAATTGCTTCAAACAAGCGAATTATCGCGAAACAAGACCTGCTCGAATCCAACAATAACTGTGCCCTGCCGTCTCTACTGAGCCTCAGAGACGCTTTGAGACAAGTGTTACAAAAATCAGAGAATGTCAAAAATTAGTGAAATTGCTTCAAACATGCTACTTATTGCGAAACAACACCTGCTCGAATCCAACAAAAACTGTGCCCTGCCGTGTCTACTGAGCCTCAGAGACGCTTTGAGACAAGTGTTACAAAAATCAGAGAATCTCATAAATTTGAGTGAAATTGCTTCAAACAAGCGAATTATCGCGAAACAACACTTGCTTGAATCCAACAATAACTGTGACCTGCCGTCTCTACTGAGCCTCAGAGACGCTTTGAGACAAGTGTTACACAAATCAGAGAATGTCATAAATTAGAGTGAAATGGCTTCAAACAAGCGAATTATCGCGAAACAACACCTGCTCGAATCCAACAAAAACTGTGCCCTGCCGAATCTATTTAGTGTTAGAGATGGTTTGAAACAAGTGTTACCAAAATCAGAGAATGTCAAAAATTAGAGTGAAATTGCTTCAAACAAGCGAATTATCGCGAAACAAGACCTGCTCGAATCCAACAATAACTGTGCCCTGCCGTCTCTACTGAGCCTCAGAGACGCTTTGAGACAAGTGTTACAAAAATCAGAGAATGTCAAAAATTAGAGAGAAATTGCTTCAAACAAGCGAATTATACTGAAACAACCCCTGCTCGAATCCGAAAAAACTGTGCCTGGCCGACTCTATTTAGCGTTAGAGATGGTTTGAAACAAGTGTTACAAAAATCAGAGAATGTCAAAAATTAGAGTGAAATTGCTTCAAACAAGCGAATTATCGCGAAACAAGACCTGCTCGAATCCAACAATAACTGTGCCCTGCCGTCTCTACTGAGCCTCAGAGACGCTTTGAGACAAGTGTTACAAAAATCAGAGAATGTCAAAAATTAGTGAAATTGCTTCAAACATGCTACTTATTGCGAAACAACACCTGCTCGAATCCAACAAAAACTGTGCCCTGCCGTGTCTACTGAGCCTCAGAGACGCTTTGAGACAAGTGTTACACAAATCAGAGAATGTCATAAATTAGAGTGAAATGGCTTCAAACAAGCGAATTATCGCGAAACAACACCTGCTCGAATCCGACAAAAACTGTGCCCTGCCGACTGTATTTAGTGTTAGAGAGGGTTTGAAACAAGTGTTACAAAAATCAGAGAATGTCAAAAATTAGAGTGAAATTGCTTCAAACAAGCGAATTATCGCGAAACAACACCTGCTCGAATCCAACAAAAACTGTGCTCTACCGTCTCTACTGAGCCTCAGAGACGCTTTGAGACAAGTGTTACAAAAATCAGAGAACGTCATAAATTAGAGTGAAATTGCTTCAAACAAGCGAATTATCCCGAAACAACACCTGCTCGAATCCGAAAAAATCTGTGCCCTGCCGACTCTATTTAGCGTTAGAGATGGTTTGAAACAAGTGTTACAAAAATCAGAGAATGTCAAAAATTAGAGTGAAATTGCCTCAAACAAGCGAATTATCGCGAAACAAGACCTGCTCGAATCCAACAATAACTGTGCCCTGCCGTCTCTACTGTGGCTCAGAGACGCTTTGAGACAAGTGTTACAAAATTCAGAGAATGTCATGAAATGGCTTCAAACAAGCGAATTATCGCGAAACAACACCTGCTCGAATCCAACAGAAACTGTGCCCTGCCGTCTCTACTGAGCCTCAGAGACGCTTTGAGACAAGTGTTACAAAAATCAGAGAATGTCATAAATTAGAGTGAAATTGCTTCAAACAAGCGAATTATCCCGAAACAACACCTGCTCGAATCCGAAAAAAACTGTGCCCTGCCGCCTCTATTTAGCGTTAGAGATGGTTTGAAACAAGTGTTACAAAAATCAGAGAATGTCAAAAATTAGAGTGAAATTGCTTCAAACAAGCGAATTATCGCGAAACAAGACCTGCTCGAATCCAACAATAACTGTGGCCTGCCGTCTCTACTGAGCCTCAGAGACGCTTTGAGACAAGTGTTACAAAAATCAGAGAATGTCGTAAATTAGAGTGAAATTGCTTCAAACAAGCGAATTATCCCGAAACAACACCTGCTCGAATCCGAAAAAAAGCTGTGCCCTGCCGACTCTATTTAGCGTTAGAGATGGTTTGAAACAAGTGTTACAAAAATCAGAGAATGTCAAAAATTAGAGTGAAATTGCTTCAAACAAGCGAATTATCGCGAAACAAGACCTGCTCGAATCCAACAATAACTGTGCCCTGCCGTCTCTACTGAGCCTCAGAGACGCTTTGAGACAAGTGTTACAAAAATCAGAGAATGTCAAAAATTAGTGAAATTGCTTCAAACATGCTAATTATTGCGAAACAACACCTGCTCGAATCCAAGAAAAACTGTGCCCTGCCGTGTCTACTGAGCCTCAGAGACGCTTTGAGACAAGTGTTACAAAAATCAGAGAATGTCATAAATTAGAGTGAAATTGCTTCAAACAAGCGAATTATCCCGAAACAACACCTCCTCGAATCCATCAATAACTGTGCCCTGCCGTCTCTACTGAGGCTCAGAGACGCTTTGAGACAAGTGTTACAAAAATCAGAGAATGTCATAAATTCGAGTGAAATTGCTTCAAACAAGCGAATTATCGCGAAACAACACCTGCTCGAATGCAACAAAAACTGTGCCCTGCCGACTCTATTTAGCGTTAGAGATGGTTTGAAACAAGTGTTACAAAAATCAGTGAATGTCAAAAATTAGAGTGATATTGCTTCAAACAAGCGAATTATCGCGAAACAACACCTGCTCGAATCCGATAAAAACTGTGCCCTGCCGACTCTATTTAGCGTTAGAGATGGTTTGAAACAAGTGTTACAAAAATCAGAGAATGTCAAAAATTAGAGTGAAATTGCCTCAAACAAGCGAATTATCGCGAAACAAGACCTGCTCGAATCCAACAATAACTGTGCCCTGCCGTCTCTACTGAGCCTCAGAGACGCTTTGAGACAAGTGTTACAAAAATCAGAGAATGTCATAAATTAGAGTGAAATTGCTTCAAACAAGCGAATTATCGCGAAACAAGACTGCTCGAATCCAACAATAACTGTGCTCTACCGTCTCTACTGAGGCTCAGAGACGCTTTGAGACAAGTGTTACAAAAATGAGAGAATGTCAGATATTAGAGTGAAATTGCTTCAAACAAGCGAATTATCGCGAAACAACACCTGCTCGAATCCAACAATAACTGTGCTCTACCGTCTCTACTGAGGCTCAGAGACGCTTTGAGACAAGTGTTACAAAATTCAGAGAATGTCATAAATTAGAGTGAAATGGCTTCAAACAAGCGAATTATCGCGAAACAACACCTGCTCGAATCCGACAAAAACTGTGCCCTGCCGAATCTATTTAGTGTTAGAGATGGTTTGAAACAAGTGTTACCAAATCAGAGAATGTCAAAAATTAGTGTGAAATTGCTTCAAACAAGCGAATTATCGCGAAACAACACCTGCTCTAATCCAACAATAACTGTGCCCTACCGTCTCTACTGAGGCTCAGAGACGCTTTGAGACAAGTGTTACAAAATTCAGAGAATGTCATGAAATGGCTTCAAACAAGCGAATTATCGCGAAACAACACCTGCTCGAATCCAACAGAAACTGTGCCCTGCCGTCTCTACTGAGCCTCAGAGACGCTTTGAGACAAGTGTTACAAAAATCAGAGAATGTGAGAAATTAGAGTGAAATTGCTTCAAACAAGCGAAATATCGCGAAACAACACCTGCTCGAATCCAACAAAAACTGTGCCCTGCCGTCTCTACTGAGCCTCAGAGACGCTTTGAGACAAGTGTTACAAAAATCAGAGAATGTGAGAAATTAGAGTGAAATTGCTTCAAACAAGCGAAATATCGCGAAACAACACCTGCTTGAATCCAACAATAACTGTGCCCTACCGTCTCTTCTGAGGCTCAGAGACGCTTTGAGACAAGTGTTACAAAAATCAGAGAATGTCATAAATTAGAGTGAAATTGCTTCAAACAAGCGAATTATCTCGAAACAACACCTGCTCGAATCCGAAAAAAACTGTGCCCTGCCGACTCTATTTAGCGTTAGAGATGGTTTGAAACAAGTGTTAAAAAATCAGAGAATGTCAAAAATTAGAGTTAAATTGCCTCAAACAAGCGAATTATCGCGAAACAAGACCTGCTCGAATCCAACAATAACTGTGCCCTGCCGTCTCTACTGAGCCTCAGAGACGCTTTGCGACAAGTGGTACAAAAATCAGAGAATGTCGTAAATTAGAGTGAAATTGCTTCAAACAAGCGAATTATCCCGAAACAACACCTGCTCGAATCCGAAAAAAACTGTGCCCTGCCGACTCTATTTAGCGTTAGAGATGGTTTGAAACAAGTGTTACAAAAATCAGAGAATGTCAAAAATTAGAGTGAAATTGCTTCAAACAAGCGAATTATCGCGAAACAAGACCTGCTCGAATCCAACAATAACTGTGCCCTGCCGTCTCTACTGAGCCTCAGAGACGCTTTGAGACAAGTGTTACAAAAATCAGAGAATGTCAAAAATTAGTGAAATTGCTTCAAACATGCTAATTATTGCGAAACAACACCTGCTCGAATCCAAGAAAAACTGTGCCCTGCCGTGTCTACTGAGCCTCAGAGACGCTTTGAGACAAGTGTTACAAAAATCAGAGAATGTCATAAATTAGAGTGAAATTGCTTCAAACAAGCGAATTATCCCGAAACAACACCTCCTCGAATCCATCAATAACTGTGCCCTGCCGTCTCTACTGAGGCTCAGAGACGCTTTGAGACAAGTGTTACAAAAATCAGAGAATGTCATAAATTCGAGTGAAATTGCTTCAAACAAGCGAATTATCGCGAAACAACACCTGCTCGAATGCAACAAAAACTGTGCCCTGCCGACTCTATTTAGCGTTAGAGATGGTTTGAAACAAGTGTTACAAAAATCAGTGAATGTCAAAAATTAGAGTGATATTGCTTCAAACAAGCGAATTATCGCGAAACAACACCTGCTCGAATGCGATAAAAACTGTGCCATGCCGACTCTATTTAGCGTTAGAGATGGTTTGAAACAAGTGTTACAAAAATCAGAGAATGTCAAAAATTAGAGTGAAATTGCCTCAAACAAGCGAATTATCGCGAAACAAGACCTGCTCGAATCCAACAATAACTGTGCCCTGCCGTCTCTACTGAGCCTCAGAGACGCTTTGAGACAAGTGTTACAAAAATCAGAGAATGTCAAAAATTAGTGAAATTGCTTCAAACATGCTAATTATTGCGAAACAACACCTGCTCGAATCCAAGAAAAACTGCCCTGCCGTGTCTACTGAGCCTCAGAGACGCTTTGAGACAAGTGTTACAAAAATCAGAGAATGTCAAAAATTAGAGTGAAATTGCTTCAAACAGGCGAATTATCGCGAAACAACACCTGCTCGAATCCAACAAAAACTGTGCCCTGCCGTCTCTACTGAGCCTCAGAGACGCTTTGAGACAAGTGTTACAAAAATCAGAGAATGTGAGAAATTAGAGTGAAATTGCTTCAAACAAGCGAATTATCGCGAAACAACACCTGCTCGAATCCGAAAAAAGCTGTGCCCTGCCGACTCACTTTTAGCGTTAGAGATGGTTTGAAACAAGTCTTACAAAAATCAGAGAATGCCAAAAATTAGAGTGAAATTGCTTCAAATAAGCGAATTATCGCGAAACAACACCTGCTCGAATCCAACATAAACTGTGCCCTGCCGTATCTACTGATGCTCAGAGACGCTTTGAGACAAGTGTTACAAAAATCAGAGAATGTGATAAATTAGAGTGAAATTGCTTCAAACAAGCGAATTATCGCGAAACAACACCTGCTCGAATCCAACAATAACTGTGCCCTGCCGTCTCTACTGAGCCTCAGAGACGCTTTGAGACAAGTGTTACAAAAATCAGAGAATGTCATATATTAGAGTGAAATTGCTTCAAACAGGCGAATTATCGCGAAACAACACCTGCTCGAATCCAACAAAAACTGCGCCCTGCCGTCTCTACTGAGCCTCAGAGACGCTTTGAGACAAGTGTTACAAAAATCAGAGAATGTCATAAGAGTGAAATGGCTTCAAACAAGCGAATTATCTCGAAACAACACCTGCTCGAATCCGACAAAAACTGTACCCTGCCGACTCTATTTAGCGTTAGAGATGGTTTGAAACAATTGTTACCAAAATCAGAGAATGTCAAAAATTAGAGTGAGATTGCTTCAAATAAGCGAATTATCGCGAAACAACACCTGCTCGAATCCAACAATAACTGTGCTCTACCGTCTCTACTGAGGCTCAGAGACGCTTTGAGACAAGTGTTACAAAAATCAGAGAATGTCATAAATTAGAGTGAAATTGCTTCAAACAAGCGAATTATCGCGAAACAACACATGCTCGAATCCGAAAAAAACTGTGCCCTGCCGACTCTATTTAGCGTTAGAGATGGTTTGAAACAAGTGTTACAAAAATCAGACAATGTCAAAAATTAGAGTGAAATTGTTTCAAACAAGCGAATTATCGCGAAACAACGCCTGCTCGAATCCAACAATAACTGTGCCCTGCCGTCTCTACTGAGCCTCAGAGACGCTTTGAGACAAGTGTTACACAAATCAGAGAATGTCATAAATTAGAGTGAAATGGCTTCAAACAAGCGAATTATCCCGAAACAACACCTGCTCGAATCCGACAAAAACTGTGCCCTGCCGAATCTATTTAGTGTTAGAGATGGTTTGAAACAAGTGTTACCAAAATCAGAGAATGTCAAAAATTAGAGTGACATTGCTTCAAACAAGCGAATTATCGCGAAACAACACCTGCTCTAATCCAACAATAACTGTGCCCTACCGTCTCTACTGAGGCTCAGAGACGCTTTGAGACAAGTGTTACAAAATTAAGAGAATGTCATTAAATGGCTTCAAACAAGCGAATTATCGCGAAACAACACCTGCTCGAATCCAACAGGAACTGTGCCCTGCCGTCTCTACTGAGCCTCAGAGACGCTTTGAGACAAGTGTTACAAAAATCAGAGAATGTGAGAAATTAGAGTGAAATTGCTTCAAACAAGCGAATTATCGCGAAACAACACCTTATCGAATCCAACAATAAGTGTGCCCTACCGTCTCTTCTGAGGCTCAGAGACGCTTTGAGACAAGTGTTACAAAAATCAGAGAATGTCATAAATTAGAGTGAAATGGCTTCTTACAAGCGAATTATCTCGAAACAACACCTGCTCGAATCCGACAAAAACTGTGCCCTGCCGACTCTATTTAGCGTTAGAGATTGTTTGAAACAATTGTTACCAAAATCAGAGAATGTCAAAAATTAGAGTGAGATTGCTTCAAATAAGGGAATTATCGCGAAACAACACCTGCTCGAATCCAACAATAACTGTGCTCTACCGTCTCTACTGAGGCCCAGAGACGCTTTGCGACAAGTGTTACAAAAATCAGAGAATGTGAGAAATTAGAGTGAAATTGCTTCAAACAAGCGAACTATCGCGAAACAACACCTGCTCGAATCCAACAAAAACTGTACCCTGCCGTCTCTACTGAGGCCCAGAGACGCTTAGAGACAAGTGTTACAAAAATCAGAGAATGTGAGAAATTAGAGTGAAATTGCTTCAAACAAGCGAATTATCGCGAAACAACACATGCTCGAATCCGAAAAAAACTGTGCCCTGCCGAATCTATTTAGCGTTAGAGATGGTTTGAAACAAGTGTTACAAAAATCAGAGAATGTCGAAAATTAGAGTGAAATTGCTTCAATCAAGCGAATTATCGCGAAACAGCACCTGCTCGAATCCAACAATAACTGTGCCCTGCCGTCTCTACTGAGCCTCAGAGACGCTTTGAGACAAGTGTTACACAAATCAGAGAATGTCATAAATTAGAGTGAAATGGCTTCAAACAAGCGAATTATCGCGAAACAACACCTGCTCGAATCCGACAAAAACTGTGCCCTGCCGACTGTATTTAGTGTTAGAGAGGGTTTGAAACAAGTGTTACAAAAATCAGAGAATGTCAAAAATTAGAGTGAAATTGCTTCAAACAAGCGAATTATCGCGAAACAACACCTGCTCGAATCCATAAATAACTGTGCCCTGCCGTCTCTACTGAGGCTCAGAGACGCTTATAGACAAGTGTTACAAAAATCAGAGAATGTCATAAATTAGAGTGAAATTGCTTCAAACAAGCGAATTATCGCGAAACAACACCTGCTCGAATCCGACGAAAACTGTGCCCTGCCGAATCTATTTAGTGTTAGAGATGGTTTGAAACAAGTGTTACAAAAATCAGAGAATGTCAAAAATTAGAGTGAAATTGCCTCAAACAAGCGAATTATCGCGAAACAAGACCTGCTCGAATCCAACAATAACTGTGCCCTGCCGTCTCTACTGTGGCTCAGAGACGCTTTGTGACAAGTGTTACAAAATTCAGAGAATGTCATGAAATGGCTTCAAACAAGCGAATTATCGCGAAACAACACCTGCTCGAATCCAACAGTAACTGTGCCCTGCCGTCTCTACTGCGCCTCAGAGACGCTTTGAGACAAGTGTTACAAAAATCAGAGAATGTCATAAATTAGAGTAAAATTGCTTCAAACAAGCGAATTATCCCGAAACAACTCCTGCTCGAATCCGAAAAAAACTGTGCCCTGCCGACTCTATTTAGCGTTAGAGATGGTTTGAAACAAGTGTTACAAAAATCAGAGAATGTCAAAAATTAGAGTGAAATTGCTTCAAACAAGCGAATTATCGCGAAACAAGACCTGCTCGAATCCAACAATAACTGTGCCCTGCCGTCTCTACTGAGCCTCAGAGACGCTTTGAGACAAGTGTTACAAAAATCAGAGAATGTCGTAAATTAGAGTGAAATTGCTTCAAACAAGCGAATTATCCCGAAACAACACCTGCTCGAATCCGAAAAAAAGATGTGCCCTGCCGACTCTATTTAGCCTTAGAGATGGTTTGAAACAAGTGTTACAAAAATCAGAGAATGTCAAAAATTAGAGTGAAATTGCTTCAAACAAGCGAATTATCGCGAAACAAGACCTGCTCGAATCCAACAATAACTGTGCCCTGCCGTCTCTACTGAGCCTCAGAGACGCTTTGAGACAAGTGTTACAAAAATCAGAGAATGTCAAAAATTAGTGAAATTGCTTCAAACATGCTAATTATTGCGAAACAACACCTGCTCGAATCCAAGAAAAACTGTGCCCTGCCGTGTCTACTGAGCCTCAGAGACGCTTTGAGACAAGTGTTACAAAAATCAGAGAATGTCATAAATTAGAGTGAAATTGCTTCAAACAAGCGAATTATCCCGAAACAACACCTCCTCGAATCCATCAATAACTGTGCCCTGCCGTCTCTACTGAGGCTCAGAAACGCTTTGAGACAAGTGTTACAAAAATCAGAGAATGTCATAAATTCGAGTGAAATTGCTTCAAACAAGCGAATTATCGCGAAACAACACCTGCTCGAATGCAACAAAAACTGTGCCCTGCCGACTCTATTTAGCGTTAGAGATGGTTTGAAAAAAGTGTTACAAAAATCAGTGAATGTCAAAAATTAGAGTGATATTGCTTCAAACAAGCGAATTATCGCGAAACAACACCTGCTCGAATCCGATAAAAACTGTGCCCTGCCGACTCTATTTAGCGTTAGAGATGGTTTGAAACAAGTGTTACAAAAATCAGTGAATGTCAAAAATTAGAGTGAAATTGCTTCAAACAAGCGAATTATCGCGAAACAACACCTGCTCGAATCCAACAATAACTGTGCTCTACCGTCTCTACTGAGGCTCAGAGACGCTTTGAGACAAGTGTTACAAAATTCATAGAATGTCATAAATTAGAGTGAAATGGCTTCAAACAAGCGAATTATCGCGAAACAACACCTGCTCGAATCCGACAAAAACTGTGCCCTGCCGAATCTATTTAGTGTTAGAGATGGTTTGAAACAAGTGTTACCAAATCAGAGAATGTCAAAAATTAGTGTGAAATTGCTTCAAACAAGCGAATTATCGCGAAACAACACCTGCTCTAATCCAACAATAACTGTGCCCTGCCGTCTCTACTGAGCCTCAGAGACGCTTTGAGACAAGTGTTACAAAAATCAGAGAATGTCGTAAATTAGAGTGAAATTGCTTCAAACAAGCGAATTATCCCGAAACAACACCTGCTCGAATCCGAAAAAAAGCTGTGCCCTGCCGACTCTATTTAGCCTTAGAGATGGTTTGAAACAAGTGTTACAAAAATCAGAGAATGTCAAAAATTAGAGTGAAATTGCTTCAAACAAGCGAATTATCGCGAAACAAGACCTGCTCGAATCCAACAATAACTGTGCCCTGCCGTCTCTACTGAGCCTCAGAGACGCTTTGAGACAAGTGTTACTAAAATCAGAGAATGTCATAAATTAGAGTGAAATTGCTTCAAACAAGCGAATTATCGCGAAACAACACATGCTCGAATCCGAAAAAAACTGTGCCCTGCCGACTCTATTTAGCGTTAGAGATGGTTTGAAACAAGTGTTACAAAAATCAGAGAATGTCAAAAATTAGAGTGAAATTGCTTCAAACAAGCGAATTATCGCGAATCAACACCTGCTCGAATCCAACAATAACTATGCCCTGCCGTCTCTACTGAGCCTCAGAGACGCTTTGAGACAAGTGTTACACAAATCAGAGAATGTCATAAATTAGAGTGAAATGACTTCAAACAAGCGAATTATCGCGAAACAACACCTGCTCGAATCCGACAAAAACTGTGCCCTGCCGACTCTATTTCGTGTTAGAGATGGTTTGAAACAAGTGTTACAAAAATCAGAGAATGTCATAAATTTGAGTGAAATTGCTTCAATCAAGCGAATTATCGCGAAACAACACTTGCTCGAATCCAACAATAACTGTGACCTGCCGTCTCTACTGAGCCTCAGAGACGCTTTGAGACAAGTGTTACACAAATCAGAGAATGTCATAAATTAGAGTGAAATGGCTTCAAACAAGCGAATTATCGCGAAACAACACCTGCTCGAATCCAACAAAAACTGTGCCCTGCCGAATCTATTTAGTGTTAGAGATGGTTTGAAACAAGTGTTACCAAAATCAGAGAATGTCAAAAATTAGAGTGAAATTGCTTCAAACAAGCGAATTATCGCGAAACAAGACCTGCTCGAATCCAACAATAACTGTGCCCTGCCGTCTCTACTGAGCCTCAGAGACGCTTTGAGACAAGTGTTACAAAAATCAGAGAATGTCAAAAATTGGTGAAATTGCTTCAAACATGCTAATTATTGCGAAACAAAACCTGCTCGAATCCAACAAAAACTGTGCCCTACCGTCTCTTCTGAGGCTCAGAGACGCTTTGAGACAAGTGTTACAAAAATCAGAGAATGTCATAAATTAGAGTGAAATTGCTTCAAACAAGCGAATTATCCCGAAACAACACCTGCTCGAATCCAAAAAAACTGTGCCCTGCCTACTCTATTTAGCGTTAGAGATGGTTTGAAACAAGTGTTACAAAAATCAGAGAATGTCAAAAATTAGAGTGAAATTGCCTCAAACAAGCGAATTATCGCGAAACAAGACCTGCTCGAATCCAACAATAACTGTGCCCTGCCGTCTCTACTGTGGCTCAGAGACGCTTTGAGACAAGTGTTACAAAATTCAGAGAATGTCATGAAATGGCTTCAAACAAGCGAATTATCGCGAAACAACACCTGCTCGAATCCAACAGAAACTGTGCCCTGCCGTCTCTACTGAGCCTCAGAGACGCTTTGAGACAAGTGTTACAAAAATCAGAGAATGTCATAAATTAGAGTGAAATTGCTTCAAACAAGCGAATTATCCCGAAACAACACCTGCTCGAATCCGAAAAAAACTGTGCCCTGCCGACTCTATTTAGCGTTAGAGATGGTTTGAAACAAGTGTTACAAAAATCAGAGAATGTCAAAAATTAGAGTGAAATTGCTTCAAACAAGCGAATTATCGCGAAACAAGACCTGCTCGAATCCAACAATAACTGTGCCCTGCCGTCTCTACTGAGCCTCAGAGACGCTTTGAGACAAGTGTTACTAAAATCAGAGAATGTCATAAATTAGAGTGAAATTGCTTCAAACAAGCGAATTATAGCGAAACAACACATGCTCGAATCCGAAAAAAACTGTGCCCTGCCGACTCTATTTAGCGTTAGAGATGGTTTGAAACAAGTGTTACAAAAATCAGAGAATGTCAAAAATTAGAGTGAAATTGCTTCAAACAAGCGAATTATCGCGAATCAACACCTGCTCGAATCCAACAATAACTGTGCCCTGCCGTCTCTACTGAGCCTCAGAGACGCTTTGAGACAAGTGTTACACAAATCAGAGAATGTCATAAATTAGAGTGAAATGGCTTCAACCTGCTCGAATCCGACAAAAACTGTGCCCTGCCGACTCTATTTAGTGTTAGAGATGGTTTGAAACAAGTGTTACAAAAATCAGAGAATGTCAAAAATTAGAGTGAAATTGCTTCAAACAAGCGAATTATCGCGAAACAACACCTGCTCGAATCCATCAATAACTGTGCCCTGCCGTCTCTACTGAGGCTCAGAGACGCTTTGAGACAAGTGTTACAAAAATCAGAGAATGTCATAAATTTGAGTGAAATTGCTTCAAACAAGCGAATTATCGCGAAACAAGACCTGCTCGAATCCAACAATAACTGTGACCTGCCGTCTCTACTGAGCCTCAGAGACGCTTTGAGACAAGTGTTACACAAATCAGAGAATGTCATAAATTAGAGTGAAATGGCTTCAAACAAGCGAATTATCGCGAAACAACACCTGCTCGAATCCAACAATAACTGTGACCTGCCGTCTCTACTGAGCCTCAGAGACGCTTTGAGACAAGTGTTACACAAATCAGAGAATGTCATAAATTAGAGTGAAATGGCTTCAAACAAGCGAATTATCGCGAAACAACACCTGCTCGAATCCAACAAAAACTGTGCCCTGCCGAATCTATTTAGTGTTAGAGATGGTTTGAAACAAGTGTTACCAAAATCAGAGAATGTCAAAAATTAGAGTGAAATTGCTTCAAACAAGCGAATTATCGCGAAACAACACCTGCTCTAATCCAAAAATAACTGTGGCCTACCGTCTCTACTGAGGCTCAGAGACGCTTTGAGACAAGTGTTACAAAATTCAGAGAATGTCATGAAATGGCTTCAAACAAGCGAATTATCGCGAAACAACACCTGCTCGAATCCAACAGAAACTGTGCCCTGCCGTCTCTACTGAGCCTCAGAGACGCTTTGAGACAAGTGTTACAAAAATCAGAGAATGTCATAAATTAGAGTGAAATTGCTTCAAACAAGCGAATTATCCCGAAACAACACCTGCTCGAATCCATCAATAACTGTGCCCTGCCGTCTCTACTGAGGCTCAGAGACGCTTTGAGACAAGTGTTACAAAAATCAGAGAATGTCATAAATTTGAGTGAAATTGCTTCAAACAAGCGAATTCTCGCGAAACAAGACCTGCTCGAATCCAACAATAACTGTGACCTGCCGTCTCAACTGAGCCTCAGAGACGCTTTGAGACAAGTGTTACACAAATCAGAGAATGTCATAAATTAGAGTGAAATGGCTTCAAACAAGCGAATTATCGCGAAACAACACCTGCTCGAATCCAACAAAAACTGTGCCCTGCCGAATCTATTTAGTGTTAGAGATGGTTTGAAACAAGTGTTACCAAAATCAGAGAATGTCAAAAATTAGAGTGAAATTGCTTCAAACAAGCGAATTATCGCGAAACAACACCTGCTCTAATCCAAAAATAACTGTGGCCTACCGTCTCTACTGAGGCTCAGAGACGCTTTGAGACAAGTGTTACAAAATTCAGAGAATGTCATGAAATGGCTTCAAACAAGCGAATTATCGCGAAACAACACCTGCTCGAATCCAACAGAAACTGTGCCCTGCCGTCTCTACTGAGCCTCAGAGACGCTTTGAGACAAGTGTTACAAAAATCAGAGAATGTCATAAATTAGAGTGAAATTGCTTCAAACAAGCGCATTATCCCGAAACAACACCTGCTCGAATGCGAAAAAAACTGTGCCCTGCCGACTCTGTTTAGCGTTAGAGATGGTTTGAAACAAGTGTTACAAAAATCAGAGAATGTCAAAAATTAGAGTGAAATGGCTTCAAACAAGCGAATTATCGCGAAACAACACCTGCTCGAATCCAACAAAAACTGTGCCCTGCCGAATCTATTTAGTGTTAGAGATGGTTTGAAACAAGTGTTACCAAAATCAGAGAATGTCAAAAATTAGAGTGAAATTGCTTCAAACAAGCGAATTATCGCGAAACAACACCTGCTCTAATCCAAAAATAACTGTGGCCTACCGTCTCTACTGAGGCTCAGAGACGCTTTGAGACAAGTGTTACAAAATTCAGAGAATGTCATGAAATGGCTTCAAACAAGCGAATTATCGCGAAACAACACCTGCTCGAATCCAACAGAAACTGTGCCCTGCCGTCTCTACTGAGCCTCAGAGACGCTTTGAGACAAGTGTTACAAAAATCAGAGAATGTCATAAATTAGAGTGAAATTGCTTCAAACAAGCGCATTATCCCGAAACAACACCTGCTCGAATGCGAAAAAAACTGTGCCCTGCCGACTCTGTTTAGCGTTAGAGATGGTTTGAAACAAGTGTTACAAAAATCAGAGAATGTCAAAAATTAGAGTGAAATTGCTTCAAACAAGCGAATTATCGCGAAACAACACCTGCTCGAATCCGAAAAAAACTGTGCCCTGCCGACTCTATTTAGCGTTAGAGATGGTTTGAAACAAGTGTTACAAAAATCAGAGAATGTCAAAAATTAGAGTGAAATTGCTTCAAACAAGCGAATTATCGCGAATCAACACCTGCTCGAATCCAACAATAACTATGCCCTGCCGTCTCTACTGAGCCTCAGAGACGCTTTGAGACAAGTGTTACACAAATCAGAGAATGTCATAAATTAGAGTGAAATGACTTCAAACAAGCGAATTATCGCGAAACAACACCTGCTCGAATCCGACAAAAACTGTGCCCTGCCGACTCTATTTCGTGTTAGAGATGGTTTGAAACAAGTGTTACAAAAATCAGAGAATGTCATAAATTTGAGTGAAATTGCTTCAAACAAGCGAATTATCGCGAAACAACACTTGCTCGAATCCAACAATAACTGTGACCTGCCGTCTCTACTGAGCCTCAGAGACGCTTTGAGACAAGTGTTACACAAATCAGAGAATGTCATAAATTAGAGTGAAATGGCTTCAAACAAGCGAATTATCGCGAAACAACACCTGCTCGAATCCAACAAAAACTGTGCCCTGCCGAATCTATTTAGTGTTAGAGATGGTTTGAAACAAGTGTTACCAAAATCAGAGAATGTCAAAAATTAGAGTGAAATTGCTTCAAACAAGCGAATTATCGCGAAACAAGACCTGCTCGAATCCAACAATAACTGTGCCCTGCCGTCTCTACTGAGCCTCAGAGACGCTTTGAGACAAGTGTTACAAAAATCAGAGAATGTCAAAAATTAGAGAGAAATTGCTTCAAACAAGCGAATTATCCCGAAACAACACCTGCTCGAATCCGAAAAAAACTGTGCCCTGCCGACTCTATTTAGCGTTAGAGATGGTTTGAAACAAGTGTTACAAAAATCAGAGAATGTCAAAAATTAGAGTGAAATTGCTTCAAACAAGCGAATTATCGCGAAACAAGACCTGCTCGAATCCAACAATAACTGTGCCCTGCCGTCTCTACTGAGCCTCAGAGACGCTTTGAGACAAGTGTTACACAAATCAGAGAATGTCATAAATTAGAGTGAAATGGCTTCAAACAAGCGAATTATCGCGAAACAACACCTGCTCGAATCCAACAAAAACTGTGCCCTGCCGAATCTATTTAGTGTTAGAGATGGTTTGAAACAAGTGTTACCAAAATCAGAGAATGTCAAAAATTAGAGTGAAATTGCTTCAAACAAGCGAATTATCGCGAAACAACACTTGCTCGAATCCAACAATAACTGTGACCTGCCGTCTCTACTGAGCCTCAGAGACGCTTTGAGACAAGTGTTACACAAATCAGAGAATGTCATAAATTAGAGTGAAATGGCTTCAAACAAGCGAATTATCGCGAAACAACACCTGCTCGAATCCAACAAAAACTGTGCCCTGCCGAATCTATTTAGTGTTAGAGATGGTTTGAAACAAGTGTTACCAAAATCAGAGAATGTCAAAAATTAGAGTGAAATTGCTTCAAACAAGCGAATTATCGCGAAACAAGACCTGCTCGAATCCAACAATAACTGTGCCCTGCCGTCTCTACTGAGCCTCAGAGACGCTTTGAGACAAGTGTTACAAAAATCAGAGAATGTCAAAAATTGGTGAAATTGCTTCAAACATGCTAATTATTGCGAAACAAAACCTGCTCGAATCCAACAAAAACTGTGCCCTACCGTCTCTTCTGAGGCTCAGAGACGCTTTGAGACAAGTGTTACAAAAATCAGAGAATGTCATAAATTAGAGTGAAATTGCTTCAAACAAGCGAATTATCCCGAAACAACACCTGCTCGAATCCGAAAAAAACTGTGCCCTGCCTACTCTATTTAGCGTTAGAGATGGTTTGAAACAAGTGTTACAAAAATCAGAGAATGTCAAAAATTAGAGTGAAATTGCCTCAAACAAGCGAATTATCGCGAAACAAGACCTGCTCGAATCCAACAATAACTGTGCCCTGCCGTCTCTACTGTGGCTCAGAGACGCTTTGAGACAAGTGTTACAAAATTCAGAGAATGTCATGAAATGGCTTCAAACAAGCGAATTATCGCGAAACAACACCTGCTCGAATCCAACAGAAACTGTGCCCTGCCGTCTCTACTGAGCCTCAGAGACGCTTTGAGACAAGTGTTACAAAAATCAGAGAATGTCATAAATTAGAGTGAAATTGCTTCAAACAAGCGAATTATCCCGAAACAACACCTGCTCGAATCCGAAAAAAACTGTGCCCTGCCGACTCTATTTAGCGTTAGAGATGGTTTGAAACAAGTGTTACAAAAATCAGAGAATGTCAAAAATTAGAGTGAAATTGCTTCAAACAAGCGAATTATCGCGAAACAAGACCTGCTCGAATCCAACAATAACTGTGCCCTGCCGTCTCTACTGAGCCTCAGAGACGCTTTGAGACAAGTGTTACTAAAATCAGAGAATGTCATAAATTAGAGTGAAATTGCTTCAAACAAGCGAATTATAGCGAAACAACACATGCTCGAATCCGAAAAAAACTGTGCCCTGCCGACTCTATTTAGCGTTAGAGATGGTTTGAAACAAGTGTTACAAAAATCAGAGAATGTCAAAAATTAGAGTGAAATTGCTTCAAACAAGCGAATTATCGCGAATCAACACCTGCTCGAATCCAACAATAACTGTGCCCTGCCGTCTCTACTGAGCCTCAGAGACGCTTTGAGACAAGTGTTACACAAATCAGAGAATGTCATAAATTAGAGTGAAATGGCTTCAAACAAGCGAATTATCATGAAACAACACCTGCTCGAATCCGACAAAAACTGTGCCCTGCCGACTCTATTTAGTGTTAGAGATGGTTTGAAACAAGTGTTACAAAAATCAGAGAATGTCAAAAATTAGAGTGAAATTGCTTCAAACAAGCGAATTATCGCGAAACAACACCTGCTCGAATCCATCAATAACTGTGCCCTGCCGTCTCTACTGAGGCTCAGAGACGCTTTGAGACAAGTGTTACAAAAATCAGAGAATGTCATAAATTTGAGTGAAATTGCTTCAAACAAGCGAATTATCGCGAAACAAGACCTGCTCGAATCCAACAATAACTGTGACCTGCCGTCTCTACTGAGCCTCAGAGACGCTTTGAGACAAGTGTTACACAAATCAGAGAATGTCATAAATTAGAGTGAAATGGCTTCAAACAAGCGAATTATCGCGAAACAACACCTGCTCGAATCCAACAAAAACTGTGCCCTGCCGAATCTATTTAGTGTTAGAGATGGTTTGAAACAAGTGTTACCAAAATCAGAGAATGTCAAAAATTAGAGTGAAATTGCTTCAAACAAGCGAATTATCGCGAAACAACACCTGCTCTAATCCAAAAATAACTGTGGCCTACGGTCTCTACTGAGGCTCAGAGACGCTTTGAGACAAGTGTTACAAAATTCAGAGAATGTCATGAAATGGCTTCAAACAAGCGAATTATCGCGAAACAACACCTGCTCGAATCCAACAGAAACTGTGCCCTGCCGTCTCTACTGAGCCTCAGAGACGCTTTGAGACAAGTGTTACAAAAATCAGAGAATGTCATAAATTAGAGTGAAATTGCTTCAAACAAGCGAATTATCCCGAAACAACACCTGCTCGAATCCATCAATAACTGTGCCCTGCCGTCTCTACTGAGGCTCAGAGACGCTTTGAGACAAGTGTTACAAAAATCAGAGAATGTCATAAATTTGAGTGAAATTGCTTCAAACAAGCGAATTCTCGCGAAACAAGACCTGCTCGAATCCAACAATAACTGTGACCTGCCGTCTCAACTGAGCCTCAGAGACGCTTTGAGACAAGTGTTACACAAATCAGAGAATGTCATAAATTAGAGTGAAATGGCTTCAAACAAGCGAATTATCGCGAAACAACACCTGCTCGAATCCAACAAAAACTGTGCCCTGCCGAATCTATTTAGTGTTAGAGATGGTTTGAAACAAGTGTTACCAAAATCAGAGAATGTCAAAAATTAGAGTGAAATTGCTTCAAACAAGCGAATTATCGCGAAACAACACCTGCTCTAATCCAAAAATAACTGTGGCCTACCGTCTCTACTGAGGCTCAGAGACGCTTTGAGACAAGTGTTACAAAATTCAGAGAATGTCATGAAATGGCTTCAAACAAGCGAATTATCGCGAAACAACACCTGCTCGAATCCAACAGAAACCGTGCCCTGCCGTCTCTACTGAGCCTCAGAGACGCTTTGAGACAAGTGTTACAAAAATCAGAGAATGTCATAAATTAGAGTGAAATTGCTTCAAACAAGCGCATTATCCCGAAACAACACCTGCTCGAATGCGAAAAAAACTGTGCCCTGCCGACTCTGTTTAGCGTTAGAGATGGTTTGAAACAAGTGTTACAAAAATCAGAGAATGTCAAAAATTAGAGTGAAATTGCTTCAAACAAGCGAATTATCGCGAAACAACACCTGCTCGAATCCAACAAAAACTGTGCCCTGCCGACTCTATTTAGCGTTAGAGATGGTTTGAAACAAGTGTTACAAAAATCAGTGAATGTCAAAAATTAGAGTGAAATTGCTTCAAACAAGCGAATTATCCCGAAACAACACCTGCTCGAATCCATCAATAACTGTGCCCTGCCGTCTCTACTGAGGCTCAGAGACGCTTTGAGACATGTTTTACAAAAATCAGAGAATGTCATAAATTCGAGTGAAATTGCTTCAAACAAGCGAATTATCGCGAAACAACACCTGCTCGAATCCATCAAAAACTGTGCCCTGCCGACTCTATTTAGCGTTAGAGATGGTTTGAAACAAGTGTTACAAAAATCACTGAATGTCAAAAATTAGAGTGAAATTGCTTCAAACAAGCGAATTATCGCGAAACAACACCTGCTCGAATCCGATAAAAACTGTGCCCTGCCGAATCTATTTAGCGTTAGAGATGGTTTGAAACAAGTGTTACAAAAATCAGTGAATGTCAAAAATTAGAGTGAAATTGCTTCAAACAAGGGAATTATCGCGAAACAACACCTGCTCGAATCCAACAATAACTGTTCTACCGTCTCTACTGAGGCTCAGAGACGCTTTGAGACAAGTGTTACAAAAATCAGAGAATGTCAGATATTAGAGTGAAATTGCTTCAAACAAGCGAATTATCGCGAAACAACACCTGCTCGAATCCAACAATAACTGTGCCCTGCCGTCTCTACTGAGCCTCAGAGACGCTTTGAGACAAGTGTTACAAAAATCAGAGAATGTCAGATATTAGAGTGAAATTGCTTCAAACAAGCGAATTATCGCGAAACAACACCTGCTCGAATCCAACAAAAACTGTGCCCTGCCGTCTCTACTGAGCCTCAGAGACGCTTTGAGACAAGTGTTACAAAAATCAGAGAATGTCATAAATTAGAGTGAAATTGCTTCAAACAAGCGAATTATCCCGAAACAACACCTGCTCGAATCCATCAATAACTGTGCCCTGCCGACTCTATTTAGCGTTAGAGATGGTTTGAAACAAGTGTTACAAAAATCAGAGAATGTCAAAAATTAGAGTGAAATTGCTTCAAACAAGCGAATTATCGCGAAACAAGACCTGCTCGAATCCAACAATAACTGTGCCCTGCCGTCTCTACTGAGCCTCAGAGACGCTTTGAGACAAGTGTTACAAAAATCAGAGAATGTCAAAAATTGGTGAAATTGCTTCAAACATGCTAATTATTGCGAAACAACACCTGCTCGAATCCAACAAAAACTGTGCCCTACCGTCTCTTCTAAGGCTCAGAGACGCTTTGAGACAAGTGTTACAAAAATCAGAGAATGTCATAAATTAGAGTGAAATTGCTTCAAACAAGCGAATTATCCCGAAACAACACCTGCTCGAATCCGAAAAAAACTGTGCCCTGCCGACTCTATTTAGCGTTAGAGATGGTTTGAAACAAGTGTTACAAAAATCAGAGAATGTCAAAAATTAGAGTGAAATTGCCTCAAACAAGCGAATTATCGCGAAACAAGACCTGCTCGAATCCAACAATAACTGTGCCCTGCCGTCTCTACTGTGGCTCAGAGACGCTTTGAGACAAGTGTTACAAAATTCAGAGAATGTCATGAAATGGCTTCAAACAAGCGAATTATCGCGAAACAACACCTGCTCGAATCCAACAGAAACTGTGCCCTGCCGTCTATACTGAGCCTCAGAGACGCTTTGAGACAAGTGTTACAAAAATCAGAGAATGTCAAAAATTAGAGTGAAATTGCTTCAAACAAGCGAATTATCGCGAAAGAAGACCTGCTCGAATCCAACAATAACTGTGCCCTGCCGTCTCTACTGAGCCTCAGAGACGCTTTGAGACAAGTGTTACAAAAATCAGAGAATGTCGTAAATTAGAGTGAAATTGCTTCAAACAAGCGAATTATCCCGAAACAACACCTGCTCGAATCCGAAAAAAACTGTGCCCTGCCGACTCTATTTAGCGTTAGAGATGGTTTGAAACAAGTGTTACAAAAATCAGAGAATGTCAAAAATTAGAGTGAAATTGCTTCAAACAAGCGAATTATCGCGAAACAAGACCTGCTCGAATCCAACAATAACTGTGCCCTGCCGTCTCTACTGAGCCTCAGAGACGCTTTGAGACAAGTGTTACAAAAATCAGAGAATGTCAAAAATTAGTGAAATTGCTTCAAACATGCTAATTATTGCGAAACAACACCTGCTCGAAACCAAGAAAAACTGTGCCCTGCCGTGTCTACTGAGCCTCAGAGACGCTTTGAGACAAGTGTTACAAAAATCAGAGAATGTCATAAATTAGAGTGAAATTGCTTCAAACAAGCGAATTATCCCGAAACAACACCTCCTCGAATCCATCAATAACTGTGCCCTGCCGTCTCTACTGAGGCTCAGAGACGCTTTGAGACAAGTGTTACAAAAATCAGAGAATGTCATAAATTCGAGTGAAATTGCTTCAAACAAGCGAATTATCGCGAAACAACACCTGCTCGAATGCAACAAAAACTGTGCCCTGCCGACTCTATTTAGCGTTAGAGATGGTTTGAAACAAGTGTTACAAAAATCAGTGAATGTCAAAAATTAGAGTGATATTGCTTCAAACAAGCGAATTATCGCGAAACAACACCTGCTCGAATGCGATAAAAACTGTGCCCTGCCGACTCTATTTAGCGTTAGAGATGGTTTGAAACAAGTGTTACAAAAATCAGAGAATGTCAAAAATTAGAGTGAAATTGCCTCAAACAAGCGAATTATCGCGAAACAAGACCTGCTCGAATCCAACAATAACTGTGCCCTGCCGTCTCTACTGAGCCTCAGAGACGCTTTGAGACAAGTGTTACAAAAATCAGAGAATGTCAAAAATTAGTGAAATTGCTTCAAACATGCTAATTATTGCGAAACAACACCTGCTCGAATCCAAGAAAAACTGTGCCCTGCCGTGTCTACTGAGCCTCAGACACGCTTTGAGACAAGTGTTACAAAAATCAGAGAATGTCATAAATTAGAGTGAAATTGCTTCAAACAAGCGAATTATCGCGAAACAAAACTGCTCGAATCCAACAATAACTGTGCTCTACCGTCTCTACTGAGGCTCAGAGACGCTTTGAGACAAGTGTTACAAAAATCAGAGA
Source organism: Tenodera sinensis (assembly GCA_030765045.1). Taxonomy (NCBI): domain Eukaryota; kingdom Metazoa; phylum Arthropoda; class Insecta; order Mantodea; family Mantidae; genus Tenodera; species Tenodera sinensis. The sequence continues at coordinate 107,165,198 of CM060970.1, read as the reverse complement.
ATGTCAGATATTAGAGTGAAATTGCTTCAAACAAGCGAATTATCGCGAAACAACACCTGCTCGAATCCAACAATAACTGTGCTCTACCGTCTCTACTGAGGCTCAGAGACGCTTTGAGACAAGTGTTACAAAATTCAGAGAATGTCATAAATTAGAGTGAAATGGCTTCAAACAAGCGAATTATCGCGAAACAACACCTGCTCGAATCCGACAAAAACTGTGCGCTGCCGAATCTATTTAGTGTTAGAGATGGTTTGAAACAAGTGTTACCAAAATCAGAGAATGTCAAAAATTAGTGTGAAATTGCTTCAAACAAGCGAATTATCGCGAAACAACACCTGCTCTAATCCAACAATAACTGTGCCCTACCGTCTCTACTGAGGCTCAGAGACGCTTTGAGACAAGTGTTACAAAATTCAGAGAATGTCATGAAATGGCTTCAAAGAAGCGAATTATCGCGAAACAACACCTGCTCGAATCCAACAGAAACTGTGCCCTGCCGTCTCTACTGAGCCTCAGAGACGCTTTGAGACAAGTGTTACAAAAATCAGAGAATGTGAGAAATTAGAGTGAAATTGCTTCAAACAAGCGAAATATCGCGAAACAACACCTGCTCGAATCCAACAAAAACTGTGCCCTGCCGTCTCTACTGAGCCTCAGAGACGCTCTGAGACAAGTGTTACAAAAATCAGAGAATGTCAATAATTAGAGTGAAATTGCTTCAAACAAGCGAATTATCGCGAAACAACACCTGCTCGAATCCGACAAAAACTGTGCCCTGCCGACTCTATTTAGCGTTAGAGATGGTTTGAAACAATTGTTACCAAAATCAGAGAATGTCAAAAATTAGAGTGAGATTGCTTCAAACAAGCGAATTATTGCGAAACAACACCTGCTTGAATCCAACAATAACTGTGCCCTACCGTCTCTGCTGAGTCTCAGAGACGCTTTGAGACAAGTGTTACAAAAATCAGAGAATGTCATAAATTAGAGTGAAATGGCTTCAAACAAGCGAATTATCTCGAAACAACACCTGCTCGAATCCGACAAAAACTGTGCCCTGCCGACTCTATTTAGCGTTAGAGATGGTTTGAAACAATTGTTACCAAAATCAGAGAATGTCAAAAATTAGAGTGAGATTGCTTCAAATAAGCGAATTATCGCGAAACAACACCTGCGCGAATCCAACAATAACTGTGCTCTACCGTCTCTACTGAGGCTCAGAGACGCTTTGAGACAAGTGTTACAAAAATCAGAGAATGTGAGAAATTAGAGTGAAATTGCTTCAAACAAGCGAATTATCGCGAAACAACACCTGCTCGAATCCAACAAAAACTGTACCCTGCCGTCTCTACTGAGCCTCAGAGACGCTTTGAGACAAGTGTTACTAAAATCAGAGAATGTCATAAATTAGAGTGAAATTGCTTCAAACAAGCGAATTATCGCGAAACAACACATGCTCGAATCCGAAAAAAACTGTGCCCTGCCGACTCTATTTAGCGTTAGAGATGGTTTGAAACAAGTGTTACAAAAATCAGAGAATGTAAAAAATTATAGTGAAATTGCTTCAAACAAGCGAATTATCGCGAATCAACACCTGCTTGAATCCAACAATAACTGTGCCCTGCCGTCTCTACTGAGCCTCAGAGACGCTTTGAGACAAGTGTTACACAAATCAGAGAATGTCATAAATTAGAGTGAAATGGCTTCAAACAAGCGAATTATCATGAAACAACACCTGCTCGAATCCGACAAAAACTGTGCCCTGCCGACTCTATTTAGTGTTAGAGATGGTTTGAAACAAGTGTTACAAAAATCAGCGAATGGCAAAAATTAGAGTGAAATTGCTTCAAACAAGCGAATTATCGCGAAACAACACCTGCTCGAATCCATCAATAACTGTGCCCTGCCGTCTCTACTGAGGCTCAGAGACGCTTTGAGACAAGTGTTACAAAAATCAGAGAATGTCATAAATTTGAGTGAAATTGCTTCAAACAAGCGAATTATCGCGAAACAAGACCTGCTCGAATCCAACAATAACTGTGACCTGCCGTCTCTACTGAGCCTCAGAGACGCTTTGAGACAAGTGTTACACAAATCAGAGAATGTCATAAATTAGAGTGAAATGGCTTCAAACAAGCGAATTATCGCGAAACAACACCTGCTCGAATCCAACAAAAACTGTGCCCTGCCGAATCTATTTAGTGTTAGAGATGGTTTGAAACAAGTGTTACCAAAATCAGAGAATGTCAAAAATTAGAGTGAAATTGCTTCAAACAAGCGAATTATCGCGAAACAACACCTGCTCTAATCCAAAAATAACTGTGGCCTACCGTCTCTACTGAGGCTCAGAGACGCTTTGAGACAAGTGTTACAAAATTCAGAGAATGTCATGAAATGGCTTCAAACAACCGAATTATCGCGAAACAACACCTGCTCGAATCCAACAGAAACTGTGCCCTGCCGTCTCTACTGAGCCTCAGAGACGCTTTGAGACAAGTGTTACAAAAATCAGAGAATGTCATAAATTTGAGTGAAATTGCTTCAAACAAGCGAATTATCCCGAAACAACACCTGCTCGAATCCATCAATAACTGTGCCCTGCCGTCTCTACTGAGGCTCAGAGACGCTTTGAGACAAGTGTTACAAAAATCAGAGAATGTCATAAATTTGAGTGAAATTGCTTCAAACAAGCGAATTCTCGCGAAACAAGACCTGCTCGAATCCAACAATAACTGTGCCCTGCCGTCTCTACTGAGCCTCAGAGACGCTTTGAGACAAGTGTTACAAAAATCAGAGAATGTCAAAAATTAGAGTGAAATTTCTTCAAACATGCGAATTATTGCGAAACAACACCTGCTCGAATCCAACAAAAACTGTGCCCTGCCGTGTCTACTGAGCCTCAGAGACGCTTTGAGACAAGTGTTACAAAAATCAGAGAATGTCATAAATTAGAGTGAAATTGCTTCAAACAAGCGAATTATCGCGAAACAACACCTGCTCGAATCCAACAATAACTGTGCCCTGCCGTCTCTACTGAGCCTCAGAGACGCTTTGAGACAAGTGTTACAAAAATCAGAGAATGTGAGAAATTAGAGTGAAATTGCTTCAAACTAGCGAATTATCGCGAAACAACACCTGCTCGAACCCAACAAATACTGTGCCCTGCCGTCTCTACTGAGCCTCAGAGACGCTTTGAGACAAGTGTTACAAAAATCAGAGAATGTCAAAAATTAGAGTGAAATTGCTTCAAACAAGGGAATTATCGCGAAACAACACCTGCTCGAAGCCGACAAAAACTGTGCCCTGCCGACTCTATTTAGCGTTAGAGATGGTTTGAAACAAGTGTTACAAAAATCAGAGAATGTCAAAAATTAGAGTGAAATTGCTTCAAACAAGCGAATTATCGCGAAACAACACCTGCTCGAATCCAACAAAAACTGTGCCCTGCCGTCTCTACTGAGCCTCAGAGACGCTTTGAGACAAGTGTTACAAAAATCACAGAATGTGAGAAATTAGAGTGAAATTGCTTCAAACAAGCGAATTATCGCGGAACAACAACACCTGCTCTAACACATTTTCATTGTACACTCAAGAAATGTACATCAAAACATACACATTTTTATTGTACATTCAAGAAATGTATATCAAAACACACACATTTTCATTGTACATTGAAGAAATGTACATCAAAACATACACATTTTGATTGTACATTAAAGAAATGTACATCAAAACACGCACATTTTCATTGTACATTCAAGGAACGTACATCAAAACATACACATTTTCATTGTACATTCAAGAAATGTACATCAAAACATACACATTTTCATTGTACAGTCAAGAAATGTACATCAAAACATACACATTTTCATTGTACACTCAAGAAATCTACATCAAAACATACACATTTTCATTGTATACTCAAGAAATGTACATCAAAACATACACATTTTCATTGTACATTCAAGAAATATACATCAAAACATACACATTTTCATTGTACATTGAAGAAATGTACATCAAAACATACACATTTTCATTGTATATACCAGAAATGTACATCAAAACATACACATTTTCATTGTACATTGAAGAAATGTATATCAAAACATACACATTTTCAGTGTACATTCAAGAAATGTACATCAAAACATACACAGCTTCAGTGTACATTCAAGAAATGTACATCAAAACATACACATTTTCATTGTATATACAAGAAATGTATATCAAAACATACATATTTTCAGTGTACATTCCAGAAATGTACATCAAAACATACACATTTTCATTGTATATACAAGAAATGTACATCAAAACATACACATTTTCAGTGTACATTCAAGAAATGTACATCAAGACATACACATTTTCATTGTACATTCAAGAAATGTATATAAAAACATACACATTTTCAGTGTACATTCAAGAAATGTACATCAAAACATACACATTTTCATTGTATATACAAGAAATGTACATCAAAACATACACATTTTCAGTATACATTCAAGAAATGTACATGAAAAGATATACATTTTCATTGTACATTCAAGAAATGTATATCAAAACATACACATTTTCAGTGTACATTCAAGAAATGTACATCAAAACTTACACATTTTCATTGTATATACAAGAAATATACATCAAAACATACACATTTTCAGTATACATTCAAGAAATGTACATGAAAACATATACATTTTCATTGTACATTCAAGAAATGTATATCAAAGCATACACATTTTCAGTGTACATTCAAGAAATGTACATCAAGACATACACATTTTCATTGTATGTACAAGAAATGTACATCAAAACATACACATTTTCATTGTGCACTAAAGAAATGTTCATCAAAACATACACATTTTCATTGTACACTCAAGAAATGTACATCAAAACATACACATTTTCATTGTACACTCAAGAAATGTACATCAAAACATACACATTTTCAGGGTACATTCAAGAAATGTATATCAAAAAATACACATTTTCAGTGTACATTCAAGAAATGTACATCAAAACAAACACAATTTCATTGTACACTAAAGAAATGTACATCAAAACATACACATTTTCATTGTACATTCAAGAAATGCACATCAAAACATACAAATTTTCATTGTACACTCAAGAAATGTACATCAAAACATACACATTTTCATTGTACACTCAAGAAATGTACATCAAAACATACACATTTTCATTGTACATTCAAGAAATGTATATCAAAACATACACATTTTCATTGTACATTCAAGAAATGCACATCAAAACATACACATTTTCATTGTACATTCAAGAAATGTACACCGAAACATACACATTTTCATTGTACATTCAAGGAATGTACATCAAAACATACACATTTTGATTGTACATTCAAGAAATGTAAATCAAGAAATGTACATAAAAACACACACATTATCATTTTACACTCAAGAAATGTACATAAAAACATACACATTTTGAGTGTACATTCAAGAGATATACATCAAAACATGCACATTTTCATTGTACATACCAGAAATGTACATAAAAAGATAGACATTTTCATATTATATACAGGAAATGTACATCAAAACATACACATTTTCATTGTATATACAAGAAATGTATATCAAAACATTAACATTTTCAGTGTACATTCAAGAAATGTACATCAAAAACTACACCTCTACATTGTATATTCAAGAAATGTACATCAAAACACACATTTTCATTGTATATACCAGAAATGTACATCAAAACATACACATTTTCATTGTACATTCAAGAAATGTACATAAAAACATACACATTTTCATTGTATATACCAGAAATGTACATCAAAACATACACATTTTCATTGTACATTCAAGAAATGTACATCAAAACATACACATTTTCATTGTATATACCAGAAATGCACATCAAAACATACACATTTTCATTGTACATTGAAGAAATGTACATCAAAACATACACATTTTCAGTGTACATTCAAGAAATGTACATCAAAACATACACAGCTTCAGCGTACATTCAAGAAATGTACATCAAAACATACACATTTTCATTGTATATACAAGAAATGTACATCAAAACATACACATTTTCATTGTATATACAAGAAATGTATATCAAAACATACATATTTTCAGTGTACATTCAAGAAATGTACATCAAAACATACACATTTTCATTGTATATACAAGAAATGTACATCAAAACATACACATTTTCAGTGTACATTCAAGAAATGTACATCAAGACATACACATTTTCATTGTACATTCAAGAAATGTATATCAAAACATACACATTTTCAGTGTACATTCAAGAAATGTACATGAAAACATGTACATTTTCGTTGTACATTCAAGAAGTGTATATCAAAACATACACATTTTCAGTGTACATTCAAGGAATGTACATCAAAACATACACATTTTCATTGTATATACAAGAAATGTACATCAAAACATACACATTTTCATTCTACACTAAAGAAATGTACATCAAAACATACACATTTTCAGTGTACAATCAAGAAATGTACGTCAAAACATACACATTTTCATTGTACATTCAAGAAATGTACATCAAAACATACACATTTTCATTGTACATTCAAGAAATGTACATCAAAACATACACATTTTCAGGGTTCATTCAAGAAATGTATATCAAAAAATACACATTTTCAGTGTACATTCAAGAAATGTACATCAAAACAAAAACAATTTCATTGTACACTAAACAAATGTACATCAAAACATACACATTTTCATTGTACATTCAAGAAATGCACATCAAAACATACACATTTTCATTGTACATTCAAGAAATATACATCAAAACATACACATTTTCATTGTACATTCAAGAAATGTATATCAAAACATACACATTTTCATTGTACATTCAAGAAATGTACATCAAAACATACACATTTTCATTGTACATTCAAATAATATACATCAAAACATACACATTTTCATTGTACATTCAAGAAATGTACATCAAAACATACACATTTTCATTGTACACTCAAGAAATGTACATCAAAACATACAAGTTTCAGTGTACATTCAAGAAATGTACATCAAAACATGCACATTTTCATTGTACATTCAAGAAATGTACATCAAAGCATACACATTTTCATTGTACATTCTAGAAATATACATAATAAAATACGCATTTTCATTGTATATACAAGAAATGTACATCAAAACATACACATTTTCATTGTACACTCAAGAAATGTACATCAAAACATACACATTTTCAGTGTACATTCAAGAAATGTGTATCAAAACGTACACATTTTCATTGTACATTCCAGAAATGTACATCAAAACATACACATTTTCAGTGTACATTCAAGAAATGTATATCAAAAAATACACATTTTCAGTGTACATTCAAGAAATGTACATCAAAGCAAACACATTTTCATTGTACATTCAAGAAATATACATCAAAACATACACATTTTCATTGTACATTCAAGAAATGCACATCAAAACATACAAATTTTCATTGTACACTCAAGAAATGTACATCAAAACATACACATTTTCATTGTACACTCAAGAAATGTACATCAAAACATACACATTTTCATTGTACATTCAAGAAATGTATATCAAAACATACACATTTTCATTGTACATTCAAGAAATGCACATCAAAACATACACATTTTCATTGTACATTCAAGAAATGTACACCGAAACATACACATTTTCATTGTACATTCAAGGAATGTACATCAAAACATACACATTTTGATTGTACATTCAAGAAATGTACATCAAGAAATGTACATCAAAACACACACATTATCATTTTACACTCAAGAATTGTACATAAAAACATACACATTTTGAGTGTACATTCAAGAGATATACATCAAAACATGCACATTTTCATTGTATATACCAGAAATGTACATCAAAACATACACATTTTCATTGTATATACAGGAAATGTACATCAAAACATACACATTTTCATTGTATATACAAGAAATGTATATCAAAACATTAACATTTTCAGTGTACATTCAAGAAATGTACATCAAAAACTACACCTCTTCATTGTATATTCAAGAAATGTACATCAAAACACACATTTTCATTGTATATACCAGAAATGTACATCAAAACATACACATTTTCATTGTACATTCAAGAAATGTACATAAAAACATACACATTTTCATTGTATATACCAGAAATGTACATCAAAACATACACATTTTCATTGTACATTCAAGAAATGTACATCAAAACATACACATTTTCATTGTATATACCAGAAATGTACATCAAAACATACACATTTTCATTGTACATTGAAGAAATGTACATCAAAACATACACATTTTCAGTGTACATTCAAGAAATGTACATCAAAACATACACAGCTTCAGCGTACATTCAAGAAATGTACATCAAAACATACACATTTTCATTGTATATACAAGAAATGTACATCAAAACATACACATTTTCATTGTATATACAAGAAATGTATATCAAAACATACATATTTTCAGTGTACATTCAAGAAATGTACATCAAAACATACACATTTTCATTGTATATACAAGAAATGTACATCAAAACATACACATTTTCAGTGTACATTCAAGAAATGTACATCAAGACATACACATTTTCATTGTACATTCAAGAAATGTATATCAAAACATACACATTTTCAGTGTACATTCAAGAAATGTACATGAAAACATGTACATTTTCGTTGTACATTCAAGAAGTGTATATCAAAACATACACATTTTCAGTGTACATTCAAGGAATGTACATCAAAACACACACATTTTCATTGTATATACAAGAAATGTACATCAAAACATACACATTTTCATTGTACACTAAAGAAATGTACATCAAAACATACACATTTTCAGTGTACAATCAAGAAATGTACATCAAAACATACACATTTTCATTGTACATTCAAGAAATGTACATCAAAACATACACATTTTCATTGTACATTCAAGAAATGTACATCAAAACATACACATTTTCAGGGTTCATTCAAGAAATGTATATCAAAAAATACACATTTTCAGTGTACATTCAAGAAATGTACATCAAAACAAAAACAATTTCATTGTACACTAAACAAATGTACATCAAAACATACACATTTTCATTGTACATTCAAGAAATGCACATCAAAACATACACATTTTCATTGTACATTCAAGAAATATACATCAAAACATACACATTTTCATTGTACATTCAAGAAATGTATATCAAAACATACACATTTTCATTGTACACTCAAGAAATGTACATCAAAACATACAAGTTTCAGTGTACATTCAAGAAATGTACATCAAAACATGCACATTTTCATTGTACATTCAAGAAATGTACATCAAAGCATACACATTTTCATTGTACATTCTAGAAATATACATAATAAAATACGCATTTTCATTGTATATACAAGAAATGTACATCAAAACATACACATTTTCATTGTACACTCAAGAAATGTACATCAAAACATACACATTTTCAGTGTACATTCAAGAAATGTGTATCAAAACGTACACATTTTCATTGTACATTCCAGAAATGTACATCAAAACATACACATTTTCAGTGTACATTCAAGAAATGTATATCAAAAAATACACATTTTCAGTGTACATTCAAGAAATGTACATCAAAGCAAACACATTTTCATTGTACATTCAAGAAATATACATCAAAACATACACATTTTCATTGTACATTCAAGAAATGCACATCAAAACATACAAATTTTCATTGTACACTCAAGAAATGTACATCAAAACATACACATTTTCATTGTACACTCAAGAAATGTACATCAAAACATACACATTTTCATTGTACATTCAAGAAATGTATATCAAAACATACACATTTTCATTGTACATTCAAGAAATGCACATCAAAACATACACATTTTCATTGTACATTCAAGAAATGTACACCGAAACATACACATTTTCATTGTACATTCAAGGAATGTACATCAAAACATACACATTTTGATTGTACATTCAAGAAATGTACATCAAGAAATGTACATCAAAACACACACATTATCATTTTACACTCAAGAATTGTACATAAAAACATACACATTTTGAGTGTACATTCAAGAGATATACATCAAATCATGCACATTTTCATTGTATATACCAGAAATGTACATCAAAACATACACATTTTCATTGTATATACAGGAAATGTACATCAAAACATACACATTTTCATTGTATATACAAGAAATGTATATCAAAACATTAACATTTTCAGTGTACATTCAAGAAATGTACATCAAAAACTACACCTCTTCATTGTATATTCAAGAAATGTACATCAAAACACACATTTTCATTGTATATACCAGAAATGTACATCAAAACATACACATTTTCATTGTACATTCAAGAAATGTACATAAAAACATACACATTTTCATTGTATATACCAGAAATGTACATCAAAACATACACATTTTCATTGTACATTCAAGAAATGTACATCAAAACATACACATTTTCATTGTATATACCAGAAATGTACATCAAAACATACACATTTTCATTGTACATTGAAGAAATGTACATCAAAAAATACACATTTTCAGTGTACATTCAAGAAATGTACATCAAAACAAAAACAATTTCATTGTACACTAAACAAATGTACATCAAAACATACACATTTTCATTGTACATTCAAGAAATGCACATCAAAACATACACATTTTCATTGTACATTCAAGAAATATACATCAAAACATACACATTTTCATTGTACATTCAAGAAATGTATATCAAAACATACACATTTTCATTGTACATTCAAGAAATGTACATCAAAACATACACATTTTCATTGTACATTCAAATAATATACATCAAAACATACACATTTTCATTGTACATTCAAGAAATGTACATCAAAACATACACATTTTCATTGTACACTCAAGAAATGTACATCAAAACATACAAGTTTCAGTGTACATTCAAGAAATGTACATCAAAACATGAACATTTTCATTGTACATTCAAGAAATGTACATCAAAGCATACACATTTTCATTGTACATTCTAGAAATATACATAATAAAATACGCATTTTCATTGTATATACAAGAAATGTACATCAAAACATACACATTTTCATTGTACACTCAAGAAATGTACATCAAAACATACACATTTTCAGTGTACGTTCAAGAAATGTATATCAAAACGTACACATTTTCATTGTACATTCCAGAAATGTACATCAAAACATACACATTTTCAGTGTACATTCAAGAAATGTATATCAAAAAATACACATTTTCAGTGTACATTCAAGAAATGTACATCAAAGCAAACACATTTTCATTGTACATTCAAGAAATATACATCAAAACATACACATTTTCATTGTACATTCAAGAAATGTACATCAAAACATACACATTTTCATTGTATATACAAGAAATGTACATCAAAACATACACATTTTCATTGTACACTAAAGAAGTGTTCATCAAAAGATACACATTTTCAGTGTACATTCAAGAAATGTACATCAAAACATACACATTTTCATTGTACGTTCAAGAAATGCACATCAACACATACACATTTTCAGTGTACATTCAAGAAATGTGCATCAAAACATACAAATTTTCAGTGTACATTCAAGAAATGTACATCAAAACATACAAATTTTCAGTGTACATTCAAGAAATGTACATCAAAACATACACATTTTCATTGTACATTCAAGAAATGTACATCAAAACATACACATTTTCAGTGTGCATTCAAGAAATGTACATCAAAACATACACATTTTCATTGTACATTCAAGAAATGTACATCAAAACATACACATTTTCATTGTACACTCAAGAAATGTACATCAAAACATACACATTTTCATTGTACATTCAAGAAATGTATATCAAAACATACACATTTTCATTGTACATTCAAGAAATGTACAACAAAACATACACATTTTCATTGTACATTCTAGGAATGTCCATCAAAACATACACATTTTGATTGTACATTCAAGAAATGTACATCAAAACACACATATTATCATTTTACACTCAAGAAATGTACATCAAAACATACACATTTTGAGTGTACATTCAGGAGATATACATCAAAACATGCACATTTTCATTGTATATACCAGAAATGTACATCAAAACATACACATCTTCATTGTATATACAGGAAATGTACATCAAAACATACACATTTTCATTGTATATACAAGACATGTATATCAAAACATACACATTTTCATTGTATATACCAGAAATGTACATCAAAACATACACATTTTCATTGTACATTCAAGAAATGTACATCAAAACATACACATTTTCATTGTATATACCAGAAATGTACATCAAAACATACACATTTTCATTGTACATTCAAGAAATGTACATCAAAACATACACATTTTCATTGTATATACCAGAAATGTACATCAAAACATACACATTTTCATTGTACATTGAAGAAATGTATATCAAAACATACACATTTTCAGTGTACATTCAAGAAATGTACATCAAAACATACACAGCTTCAGTGTACATTCAAGAAATGTACATCAAAACATACACATTTTCATTGTATATACAAGAAATGTATATCAAAACATACATATTTTCAGTGTACATTCCAGAAATGTACATCAAAACATACACATTTTCATTGTATATACAAGAAATGTACATCAAAACATACACATTTTCAGTGTACATTCAAGAAATGTACATCAAGACATACACATTTTCATTGTACATTCAAGAAATGTATATAAAAACATACACATTTTCAGTGTACATTCAAGAAATGTACATCAAAACATACACATTTTCATTGTATATACAAGAAATGTACATCAAAACATACACATTTTCAGTATACATTCAAGAAATGTACATGAAAAGATATACATTTTCATTGTACATTCAAGAAATGTATATCAAAACATACACAATTTCAGTGTACATTCAAGAAATGTACATCAAAACTTACACATTTTCATTGTATATACAAGAAATATACATCAAAACATACACATTTTCAGTATACATTCAAGAAATGTACATGAAAACATATACATTTTCATTGTACATTCAAGAAATGTATATCAAAACATACACATTTTCAGTGTACATTCAAGAAATGTACATCAAGACATACACATTTTCATTGTATGTACAAGAAATGTACATCAAAACATACACATTTTCATTGTGCACTAAAGAAATGTTCATCAAAACATACACATTTTCATTGTACACTCAAGAAATGTACATCAAAACATACACATTTTCATTGTACACTCAAGAAATGTACATCAAAACATACACATTTTCAGGGTACATTCAAGAAATGTATATCAAAAAATACACATTTTCAGTGTACATTCAAGAAATGTACATCAAAACAAACACAATTTCATTGTACACTAAAGAAATGTACATCAAAACATACACATTTTCATTGTACATTCAAGAAATGCACATCAAAACATACAAATTTTCATTGTACACTCAAGAAATGTACATCAAAACATACACATTTTCATTGTACACTCAAGAAATGTACATCAAAACATACACATTTTCATTGTACATTCAAGAAATGTATATCAAAACATACACATTTTCATTGTACATTCAAGAAATGCACATCAAAACATACACATTTTCATTGTACATTCAAGAAATGTACACCGAAACATACACATTTTCATTGTACATTCAAGGAATGTACATCAAAACATACACATTTTGATTGTACATTCAAGAAATGTAAATCAAGAAATGTACATAAAAACACACACATTATCATTTTACACTCAAGAAATGTACATAAAAACATACACATTTTGAGTGTACATTCAAGAGATATACATCAAAACATGCACATTTTCATTGTATATACCAGAAATGTACATAAAAAGATAGACATTTTCATATTATATACAGGAAATGTACATCAAAACATACACATTTTCATTGTATATACAAGAAATGTATATCAAAACATTAACATTTTCAGTGTACATTCAAGAAATGTACATCAAAAACTACACCTCTACATTGTATATTCAAGAAATGTACATCAAAACACACATTTTCATTGTATATACCAGAAATGTACATCAAAACATACACATTTTCATTGTACATTCAAGAAATGTACATAAAAACATACACATTTTCATTGTATATACCAGAAATGTACATCAAAACATACACATTTTCATTGTACATTCAAGAAATGTACATCAAAACATACACATTTTCATTGTATATACCAGAAATGCACATCAAAACATACACATTTTCATTGTACATTGAAGAAATGTACATCAAAACATACACATTTTCAGTGTACATTCAAGAAATGTACATCAAAACATACACATTTTCATTGTATATACAAGAAATGTACATCAAAACATACACATTTTCATTGTATATACAAGAAATGTATATCAAAACATACATATTTTCAGTGTACATTCAAGAAATGTACATCAAAACATACACATTTTCATTGTATATACAAGAAATGTACATCAAAACATACACATTTTCAGTGTACATTCAAGAAATGTACATCAAGACATACACATTTTCATTGTACATTCAAGAAATGTATATCAAAACATACACATTTTCAGTGTACATTCAAGAAATGTACATGAAAACATGTACATTTTCGTTGTACATTCAAGAAGTGTATATCAAAACATACACATTTTCAGTGTACATTCAAGGAATGTACATCAAAACATACACATTTTCATTGTATATACAAGAAATGTACATCAAAACATACACATTTTCATTCTACACTAAAGAAATGTACATCAAAACATACACATTTTCAGTGTACAATCAAGAAATGTACGTCAAAACATACACATTTTCATTGTACATTCAAGAAATGTACATCAAAACATACACATTTTCATTGTACATTCAAGAAATGTACATCAAAACATACACATTTTCAGGGTTCATTCAAGAAATGTATATCAAAAAATACACATTTTCAGTGTACATTCAAGAAATGTACATCAAAACAAAAACAATTTCATTGTACACTAAACAAATGTACATCAAAACATACACATTTTCATTGTACATTCAAGAAATGCACATCAAAACATACACATTTTCATTGTACATTCAAGAAATATACATCAAAACATACACATTTTCATTGTACATTCAAGAAATGTATATCAAAACATACACATTTTCATTGTACATTCAAGAAATGTACATCAAAACATACACATTTTCATTGTACATTCAAATAATATACATCAAAACATACACATTTTCATTGTACATTCAAGAAATGTACATCAAAACATACACATTTTCATTGTACACTCAAGAAATGTACATCAAAACATACAAGTTTCAGTGTACATTCAAGAAATGTACATCAAAACATGCACATTTTCATTGTACATTCAAGAAATGTACATCAAAGCATACACATTTTCATTGTACATTCTAGAAATATACATAATAAAATACGCATTTTCATTGTATATACAAGAAATGTACATCAAAACATACACATTTTCATTGTACACTCAAGAAATGTACATCAAAACATACACATTTTCAGTGTACATTCAAGAAATGTGTATCAAAACGTACACATTTTCATTGTACATTCCAGAAATGTACATCAAAACATACACATTTTCAGTGTACATTCAAGAAATGTATATCAAAAAATACACATTTTCAGTGTACATTCAAGAAATGTACATCAAAGCAAACACATTTTCATTGTACATTCAAGAAATATACATCAAAACATACACATTTTCATTGTACATTCAAGAAATGCACATCAAAACATACAAATTTTCATTGTACACTCAAGAAATGTACATCAAAACATACACATTTTCATTGTACACTCAAGAAATGTACATCAAAACATACACATTTTCATTGTACATTCAAGAAATGTATATCAAAACATACACATTTTCATTGTACATTCAAGAAATGCACATCAAAACATACACATTTTCATTGTACATTCAAGAAATGTACACCGAAACATACACATTTTCATTGTACATTCAAGGAATGTACATCAAAACATACACATTTTGATTGTACATTCAAGAAATGTACATCAAGAAATGTACATCAAAACACACACATTATCATTTTACACTCAAGAATTGTACATAAAAACATACACATTTTGAGTGTACATTCAAGAGATATACATCAAAACATGCACATTTTCATTGTATATACCAGAAATGTACATCAAAACATACACATTTTCATTGTATATACAGGAAATGTACATCAAAACATACACATTTTCATTGTATATACAAGAAATGTATATCAAAACATTAACATTTTCAGTGTACATTCAAGAAATGTACATCAAAAACTACACCTCTTCATTGTATATTCAAGAAATGTACATCAAAACACACATTTTCATTGTATATACCAGAAATGTACATCAAAACATACACATTTTCATTGTACATTCAAGAAATGTACATAAAAACATACACATTTTCATTGTATATACCAGAAATGTACATCAAAACATACACATTTTCATTGTACATTCAAGAAATGTACATCAAAACATACACATTTTCATTGTATATACCAGAAATGTACATCAAAACATACACATTTTCATTGTACATTGAAGAAATGTACATCAAAACATACACATTTTCAGTGTACATTCAAGAAATGTACATCAAAACATACACAGCTTCAGCGTACATTCAAGAAATGTACATCAAAACATACACATTTTCATTGTATATACAATTGGATTGGATTTGGTTTAAGGGCGCTCAACTTCTAGGTCATCAGCGCCCTATTGTATATACAAGAAATGTACATCAAAACATACACATTTTCATTGTATATACAAGAAATGTATATCAAAACATACATATTTTCAGTGTACATTCAAGAAATGTACATCAAAACATACACATTTTCATTGTATATACAAGAAATGTACATCAAAACATACACATTTTCAGTGTACATTCAAGAAATGTACATCAAGACATACACATTTTCATTGTACATTCAAGAAATGTATATCAAAACATACACATTTTCAGTGTACATTCAAGAAATGTACATGAAAACATGTACATTTTCGTTGTACATTCAAGAAGTGTATATCAAAACATACACATTTTCAGTGTACATTCAAGGAATGTACATCAAAACACACACATTTTCATTGTATATACAAGAAATGTACATCAAAACATACACATTTTCATTGTACACTAAAGAAATGTACATCAAAACATACACATTTTCAGTGTACAATCAAGAAATGTACATCAAAACATACACATTTTCATTGTACATTCAAGAAATGTACATCAAAACATACACATTTTCATTGTACATTCAAGAAATGTACATCAAAACATACACATTTTCAGGGTTCATTCAAGAAATGTATATCAAAAAATACACATTTTCAGTGTACATTCAAGAAATGTACATCAAAACAAAAACAATTTCATTGTACACTAAACAAATGTACATCAAAACATACACATTTTCATTGTACATTCAAGAAATGCACATCAAAACATACACATTTTCATTGTACATTCAAGAAATATACATCAAAACATACACATTTTCATTGTACATTCAAGAAATGTATATCAAAACATACACATTTTCATTGTACATTCAAGAAATGTACATCAAAACATACACATTTTCATTGTACATTCAAATAATATACATCAAAACATACACATTTTCATTGTACATTCAAGAAATGTACATCAAAACATACACATTTTCATTGTACACTCAAGAAATGTACATCAAAACATACAAGTTTCAGTGTACATTCAAGAAATGTACATCAAAACATGAACATTTTCATTGTACATTCAAGAAATGTACATCAAAACATACACATTTTCATTGTACATTCAAGAAATGTACATCAAAACATACACATTTTCAGGGTTCATTCAAGAAATGTATATCAAAAAATACACATTTTCAGTGTACATTCAAGAAATGTACATCAAAACAAAAACAATTTCATTGTACACTAAACAAATGTACATCAAAACATACACATTTTCATTGTACATTCAAGAAATGTACATAAAAACATACACATTTTCATTGTATATACCAGAAATGTACATCAAAACATACACATTTTCATTGTACATTCAAGAAATGTACATCAAAACATACACATTTTCATTGTATATACCAGAAATGCACATCAAAACATACACATTTTCATTGTACATTGAAGAAATGTACATCAAAACATACACATTTTCAGTGTACATTCAAGAAATGTACATCAAAACATACACAGCTTCAGCGTACATTCAAGAAATGTACATCAAAACATACACATTTTCATTGTATATACAAGAAATGTACATCAAAACATACACATTTTCATTGTATATACAAGAAATGTATATCAAAACATACATATTTTCAGTGTACATTCAAGAAATGTACATCAAAACATACACATTTTCATTGTATATACAAGAAATGTACATCAAAACATACACATTTTCAGTGTACATTCAAGAAATGTACATCAAGACATACACATTTTCATTGTACATTCAAGAAATGTATATCAAAACATACACATTTTCAGTGTACATTCAAGAAATGTACATGAAAACATGTACATTTTCGTTGTACATTCAAGAAGTGTATATCAAAACATACACATTTTCAGTGTACATTCAAGGAATGTACATCAAAACATACACATTTTCATTGTATATACAAGAAATGTACATCAAAACATACACATTTTCATTCTACACTAAAGAAATGTACATCAAAACATACACATTTTCAGTGTACAATCAAGAAATGTACGTCAAAACATACACATTTTCATTGTACATTCAAGAAATGTACATCAAAACATACACATTTTCATTGTACATTCAAGAAATGTACATCAAAACATACACATTTTCAGGGTTCATTCAAGAAATGTATATCAAAAAATACACATTTTCAGTGTACATTCAAGAAATGTACATCAAAACAAAAACAATTTCATTGTACACTAAACAAATGTACATCAAAACATACACATTTTCATTGTACATTCAAGAAATGCACATCAAAACATACACATTTTCATTGTACATTCAAGAAATATACATCAAAACATACACATTTTCATTGTACATTCAAGAAATGTATATCAAAACATACACATTTTCATTGTACATTCAAGAAATGTACATCAAAACATACACATTTTCATTGTACATTCAAATAATATACATCAAAACATACACATTTTCATTGTACATTCAAGAAATGTACATCAAAACATACACATTTTCATTGTACACTCAAGAAATGTACATCAAAACATACAAGTTTCAGTGTACATTCAAGAAATGTACATCAAAACATGCACATTTTCATTGTACATTCAAGAAATGTACATCAAAGCATACACATTTTCATTGTACATTCTAGAAATATACATAATAAAATACGCATTTTCATTGTATATACAAGAAATGTACATCAAAACATACACATTTTCATTGTACACTCAAGAAATGTACATCAAAACATACACATTTTCAGTGTACATTCAAGAAATGTGTATCAAAACGTACACATTTTCATTGTACATTCCAGAAATGTACATCAAAACATACACATTTTCAGTGTACATTCAAGAAATGTATATCAAAAAATACACATTTTCAGTGTACATTCAAGAAATGTACATCAAAGCAAACACATTTTCATTGTACATTCAAGAAATATACATCAAAACATACACATTTTCATTGTACATTCAAGAAATGCACATCAAAACATACAAATTTTCATTGTACACTCAAGAAATGTACATCAAAACATACACATTTTCATTGTACACTCAAGAAATGTACATCAAAACATACACATTTTCATTGTACATTCAAGAAATGTATATCAAAACATACACATTTTCATTGTACATTCAAGAAATGCACATCAAAACATACACATTTTCATTGTACATTCAAGAAATGTACACCGAAACATACACATTTTCATTGTACATTCAAGGAATGTACATCAAAACATACACATTTTGATTGTACATTCAAGAAATGTACATCAAGAAATGTACATCAAAACACACACATTATCATTTTACACTCAAGAATTGTACATAAAAACATACACATTTTGAGTGTACATTCAAGAGATATACATCAAAACATGCACATTTTCATTGTATATACCAGAAATGTACATCAAAACATACACATTTTCATTGTATATACAGGAAATGTACATCAAAACATACACATTTTCATTGTATATACAAGAAATGTATATCAAAACATTAACATTTTCAGTGTACATTCAAGAAATGTACATCAAAAACTACACCTCTTCATTGTATATTCAAGAAATGTACATCAAAACACACATTTTCATTGTATATACCAGAAATGTACATCAAAACATACACATTTTCATTGTACATTCAAGAAATGTACATAAAAACATACACATTTTCATTGTATATACCAGAAATGTACATCAAAACATACACATTTTCATTGTACATTCAAGAAATGTACATCAAAACATACACATTTTCATTGTATATACCAGAAATGTACATCAAAACATACACATTTTCATTGTACATTGAAGAAATGTACATCAAAACATACACATTTTCAGTGTACATTCAAGAAATGTACATCAAAACATACACAGCTTCAGCGTACATTCAAGAAATGTACATCAAAACATACACATTTTCATTGTATATACAAGAAATGTACATCAAAACATACACATTTTCATTGTATATACAGGAAATGTATATCAAAACATACATATTTTCAGTGTACATTCAAGAAATGTACATCAAAACATACACATTTTCATTGTATATACAAGAAATGTACATCAAAACATACACATTTTCAGTGTACATTCAAGAAATGTACATCAAGACATACACATTTTCATTGTACATTCAAGAAATGTATATCAAAACATACACATTTTCAGTGTACATTCAAGAAATGTACATGAAAACATGTACATTTTCGTTGTACATTCAAGAAGTGTATATCAAAACATACACATTTTCAGCGTACATTCAAGGAATGTACATCAAAACACACACATTTTCATTGTATATACAAGAAATGTACATCAAAACATACACATTTTCATTGTACACTAAAGAAATGTACATCAAAACATACACATTTTCAGTGTACAATCAAGAAATGTACATCAAAACATACACATTTTCATTGTACATTCAAGAAATGTACATCAAAACATACACATTTTCATTGTACATTCAAGAAATGTACATCAAAACATACACATTTTCAGGGTTCATTCAAGAAATGTATATCAAAAAATACACATTTTCAGTGTACATTCAAGAAATGTACATCAAAACAAAAACAATTTCATTGTACACTAAACAAATGTACATCAAAACATACACATTTTCATTGTACATTCAAGAAATGCACATCAAAACATACACATTTTCATTGTACATTCAAGAAATATACATCAAAACATACACATTTTCATTGTACATTCAAGAAATGTATATCAAAACATACACATTTTCATTGTACATTCAAGAAATGTACATCAAAACATACACATTTTCATTGTACATTCAAATAATATACATCAAAACATACACATTTTCATTGTACATTCAAGAAATGTACATCAAAACATACACATTTTCATTGTACACTCAAGAAATGTACATCAAAACATACAAGTTTCAGTGTACATTCAAGAAATGTACATCAAAACATGAACATTTTCATTGTACATTCAAGAAATGTACATCAAAGCATACACATTTTCATTGTACATTCTAGAAATATACATAATAAAATACGCATTTTCATTGTATATACAAGAAATGTACATCAAAACATACACATTTTCATTGTACACTCAAGAAATGTACATCAACACATACACATTTTCAGTGTACGTTCAAGAAATGTATATCAAAACGTACACATTTTCATTGTACATTCCAGAAATGTACATCAAAACATACACATTTTCAGTGTACATTCAAGAAATGTATATCAAAAAATACACATTTTCAGTGTACATTCAAGAAATGTACATCAAAGCAAACACATTTTCATTGTACATTCAAGAAATATACATCAAAACATACACATTTTCATTGTACATTCAAGAAATGTACATCAAAACATACACATTTTCATTGTATATACAAGAAATGTACATCAAAACATACACATTTTCATTGTACACTAAAGAAGTGTTCATCAAAAGATACACATTTTCAGTGTACATTCAAGAAATGTACATCAAAACATACACATTTTCATTGTACGTTCCAGAAATGCACATCAACACATACACATTTTCAGTGTACATTCAAGAAATGTGCATCAAAACATACAAATTTTCAGTGTACATTCAAGAAATGTACATCAAAACATACAAATTTTCAGTGTACATTCAAGAAATGTACATCAAAACATACACATTTTCATTGTACATTCAAGAAATGTACATCAAAACATACACATTTTCAGTGTACATTCAAGAAATGTACATCAAAACATACACATTTTCATTGTACATTCAAGAAATGTACATCAAAACATACACATTTTCATTGTACAC
The DNA here is from genome assembly GCA_030765045.1 of Tenodera sinensis. Classification (NCBI taxonomy): domain Eukaryota; kingdom Metazoa; phylum Arthropoda; class Insecta; order Mantodea; family Mantidae; genus Tenodera; species Tenodera sinensis. Next base: position 107,142,368 of record CM060970.1, on the reverse strand, counting down.
TCAAGAAATGTACATCAAAACATACACATTTTCATTGTACACTCAAGAGACGTACATCAAAACATACACATTTTCAGTGTACATTCAAGAAATGTATATCAAAACATACACATTTTCATTGTACATTCAAGAAATGTACATCAAAACATACACATTTTCATTGTACATTCAAATAATATACATCAAAACATACACACTTTCATTGTACATTCAAGAAATGTACATCAAAACATACACATTTTCATTGTACATTCAAGAAATGTACATCAAAACATACACATTTTCATTGTACGCTCAAGAAATGTACATCAAAACACACACATTTTCAGTGTACATTCAAGAAATGTACATCAAAACATACACATTTTCATTGTACATTCAAGAAATGTACATCAAAACATACACATTTTCATTGTACATTCTAGAAATATACATCAAAACATACGCATTTTCATTGTATATACAAGAAATGTACATCAAAATATACACATTTTCATTGTACACTAAAGAAATGTACATCAAAACATACACATTTTCATTGTACATTCAAGAAATGTACATCAAAACATACACATTTTCATTATACATTCTGGAAATATACATCAAAACATACGCATTTTCATTGTATATACAAGAAATGTACATCAAAATATATCATTTTCATTGTACACTAAAGAAGTGTACATCAAAACATACACATTTTCATTGTACATTCAAGAAATGCACATCAAAGCATACACATTTTCATTGTACATTCAAGAAATGTACATCAAAACATACACATTTTCATTGTACAGTCAAGAAATGTACATCAAAACATACACATTTTCAGTGTACATTCAAGAAATGTACATCAAGACATACACATTTTCATTGTACATTCAAGAAATGTATATCAAAACATACATATTTTCAGTGTACATTCAAGAAATGTACATCAATACATACACATTTTCATTGTATATACAAGAAATGTACATCAAAACATACACATTTTCAGTATACATTCAAGAAATGTACATGAAAACATATACATTTTCATTGTACATTCAAGAAATGTATATCAAAACATACACATTTTCAGTGTACATTCAAGAAATGTACATCAAGACATACACATTTTCATTGTATGTACAAGAAATGTACATCAAAACATACACATTTTCATTGTGCACTAAAGAAATGTTCATCAAAACATACACATTTTCATTGTACACTCAAGAAATGTACATCAAAACATACACATTTTCATTGTACACTCAAGAAATGTATATCAAAACATACACATTTTCATTGTACATTCAAGAAATGCACATCAAAACATACACATTTTCATTGTACATTCAAGAAATGTACATCAAAACATACACATTTTCATTGTACATTCAAGGAATGTACATCAAAACATACACATTTTGATTGTACATTCAAGAAATGTACATCAAGAAATGTACATCAAATTACACACATTATCATTTTACACTCAAGAAATGTACATAAAAACATACACATTTTGAGTGTACATTCAAGAAATGTACATCAAAACAAACACAATTTCATTGTACACTAAAGAAATGTACATCAAAACATACACATTTTCATTGTACATTCAAGAAATGCACATCAAAACATACAAATTTTCATTGTACACTCAAGAAATGTACATCAAAACATACACATTTTCATTGTACACTCAAGAAATGTACATCTAGACATACACATTTTCATTGTACATTCAAGAAATGTATATCAAAACATACACATTTTCATTGTACATTCAAGAAATGCACATCAAAACATACACATTTTCATTGTACATTCAAGAAATGTACATCAAAACATACACATTTTCATTGTACATTCAAGGAATGTACATCAAAACATACACATTTTGATTGTACATTCAAGAAATGTACATCAAGAAATGTACATCAAAACACACACATTATCATTTTACACTCAAGAAATGTACATAAAAACATACACATTTTGAGTGTACATTCATGAGATATACATCAAAACATGCACATCTTCATTGTATATACCAGCAATGTACATCAAAAGATACACATTTTCATTGTATCTACAGGAAATGTACATCAAAACATACACATTTACATTGTATATACAAGAAATGTATATCAAAACATACACATTTTCAGTGTACATTCAAGAAATGTACATCAAAAACTACACCTCTTCATTGTATATTCAAGAAATGTACATCAAAACACACACATTTTCATTGTATATACCAGAAATGTACATCAAAACATACACATTTTCATTGTACATTTAAGAAATGTACATAAAAACATACACATTTTCATTGTATATACCAGAAATGTACATCAAAACATACACATTTTCATTGTACATTCAAGAAATGTACATCAAAACATACACATTTTCATTGTATATACCAGAAATGTACATCAAAACATACACATTTTCATTGTACATTCAAGAAATGTACATCAAAACATACACAGCTTCAGCGTACATTCAAGAAATGTACATCAAAACATACACATTTTCATTGTATATACAAGAAATGTACATCAAAACATACATATTTTCAGTGTACATTCAAGAAATGTACATCAAAACATACACATTTTCATTGTATAAACAAGAAATGTACATCAAAACATACACATTTTCAGTGTACATTCAAGAAATGTACATCAAGACATACACATTTTCATTGTACATTCAAGAAATGTATATCAAAACATACACATTTTCAGTGTACATTCAAGAAATGTACATGAAAACATATACATTTTCGTTGTACATTTAAGAAATGTATATCAAAACATACACATTTTCAGTGTACATTCAAGAAATGTACATCAAAACATACACATTTTCATTGTATATATAAGAAATGTACATCAAAACATACACATTTTCATTGTACACTAAAGAAATGTACATCAAAACATACACATTTTCAGTGTACATTCAAGAAATGTACATCAAAACATACACATTTTCATTGTACATTCAAGAAATGTACATCAAAACATACACATTTTCATTGTACATTCAAGAAATGTACATCAAAACATACACATTTTCAGGGTTCATTCAAGAAATGTATATCAAAAAATACACATTTTCAGTGTACATTCAAGAAATGTACATCAAAACAAACACAATTTCATTGTACACTAAACAAATGTACATCAAAACATACACATTTTCATTGTACATTCAAGAAATGCACATCAAAACATACACATTTTCATTGTACATTCAAGAAATATACATCAAAACATACACATTTTCATTGTACATTCAAGAAATGTAAATCAAAACATACACATTTTCATTGTACATTCAAGAAATGTACATCAAAACATACACATTTTCATTGTACATTCAAATAATATACATCAAAACATACACATTTTCATTGTACATTCAAGAAATGTACATCAAAACATACACATTTTCATTGTACACTCAAGAAATGTATATCAAAACATACACATTCTCAGTTTACATTCAAGAAATGTACATCAAAACATACACATTTTCAGTGTACTTTCAAGAAATGTATATCAAAAAATACACATTTTCAGTGTACATTCAAGAAATGTACATCAAAGCAAACACATTTTCATTGTACATTCAAGAAATATACATCAAAACATACACATTTTCATTGTACATTCAAGAAATGTACATCAAAACATACACATTTTCATTATACACTCGAGAAATGTACATCAAAACATACACATTTTCATTGTACATTCAAGAAATGTATATCAAAACATACACATTTTCATTGTACATTCAAGAAATGTACATCAAAGCATACACATTTTCATTGTACATTCTAGGAATGTACATCAAAACATACACATTTTGATTGTACATTCAAGAAATGTACATCAAAACACACACATTATCATTTTACACTCAAGAAATGTACATCAAAACATACACATTTTGAGTGTACATTCAAGAGATATACATCAAAACATGCACATTTTCATTGTATATACCAGAAATGTACATCAAAACATACACATTTTCATTGTATATACAGGAAATGTACATCAAAACATACACATTTTCATTGTATATACAAGAAATGTATATAAAAACATACACATTTTCAGTATTCATTCAAGTAATGTACATCAAAAACTACACATCTTCATTGTATATTCAAGAAATGTACATCAAAACACACACATTTTCATTGTATATACCAGAAATGTACATCAAAACATACACATTTTCATTGTACATTCAAGAAATGTACATCAAAACATACACATTTTCATTGTATATACAAGAAATGTACATCAAAACATACACATTTTCATTGTACACTAAAGAAGTGTTCATCAAAAGATACACATTTTCAGTGTACATTCAAGAAATGTACATCAAAACATACACATTTTCATTGTACATTCAAGAAATGCACATCAACACATACACATTTTCAGTGTACATTCAAGAAATGTGCATCAAAACATACAAATTTTCAGTGTACATTCAAGAAATGTACATCAAAACATACAAATTTTCAGTGTACATTCAAGAAATGTACATGAAAACATGTACATTTTCGTTGTACATTCAAGAAGTGTATATCAAAACATACACATTTTCAGTGTACATTCAAGGAATGTACATCAAAACACACACATTTTCATTGTATATACAAGAAATGTACATCAAAACATACACATTTTCATTGTACACTAAAGAAATGTACATCAAAACATACACATTTTCAGTGTACAATCAAGAAATGTACATCAAAACATACACATTTTCATTGTACATTCAAGAAATGTACATCAAAACATACACATTTTCATTGTACATTCAAGAAATGTACATCAAAACATACACATTTTCAGGGTTCATTCAAGAAATGTATATCAAAAAATACACATTTTCAGTGTACATTCAAGAAATGTACATCAAAACAAAAACAATTTCATTGTACACTAAACAAATGTACATCAAAACATACACATTTTCATTGTACATTCAAGAAATGCACATCAAAACATACACATTTTCATTGTACATTCAAGAAATATACATCAAAACATACACATTTTCATTGTACATTCAAGAAATGTATATCAAAACATACACATTTTCATTGTACATTCAAGAAATGTACATCAAAACATACACATTTTCATTGTACATTCAAATAATATACATCAAAACATACACATTTTCATTGTACATTCAAGAAATGTACATCAAAACATACACATTTTCATTGTACACTCAAGAAATGTACATCAAAACATACAAGTTTCAGTGTACATTCAAGAAATGTACATCAAAACATGAACATTTTCATTGTACATTCAAGAAATGTACATCAAAGCATACACATTTTCATTGTACATTCTAAAAATATACATAATAAAATACGCATTTTCATTGTATATACAAGAAATGTACATCAAAACATACACATTTTCATTGTACACTCAAGAAATGTACATCAAAACATACACATTTTCATTGTACACTCAAGAAATGTACATCAAAACATACACATTTTCAGTGTACATTCAAGAAATGTATATCAAAACGTACACATTTTCATTGTACATTCCAGAAATGTACATCAAAACATACACATTTTCAGTGTACATTCAAGAAATGTATATCAAAAAATACACATTTTCAGTGTACATTCAAGGAATGTACATCAAAGCAAACACATTTTCATTGTACATTCAAGAAATATACATCAAAACATACACATTTTCATTGTACATTCAAGAAATGTACATCAAAACATACACATTTTCATTGTATATACAAGAAATGTACATCAAAACATACACATTTTCATTGTACACTAAAGAAGTGTTCATCAAAAGATACACATTTTCAGTGTACATTCAAGAAATGTACATCAAAACATGCACATTTTCATTGTACATTCAAGAAATGCACATCAACACATACACATTTTCAGTGTACATTCAAGAAATGTGCATCAAAACATACAAATTTTCAGTGTACATTCAAGAAATGTACATCAAAACATACAAACTTTCAGTGTACATTCAAGAAATGTACATCAAAACATACACATTTTCATTGTACATTCAAGAAATGTACATCAAAACATACACATTTTCAGTGTACATTCAAGAAATGTACATCAAAACATACACATTTTCATTGTACATTCAAGAAATGTACATCAAAACATACACATTTTCATTGTACACTCAAGAAATGTACATCAAAACATACACATTTTCATTGTACACTCAAGAGACGTACATCAAAACATACACATTTTCAGTGTACATTCAAGAAATGTATATCAAAACATACACATTTTCATTGTACATTCAAGAAATGTACATCAAAACATACACATTTTCATTGTACATTCAAATAATATACATCAAAACATACACATTTTCATTGTACATTCAAGAAATGTACATCAAAACATACACATTTTCATTGTACATTCAAGAAATGTACATCAAAACATACAAATTTTCATTGTACACTCAAGAAATGTACATCAAAACATACACATTTTCATTGTACACTCAAGAAATGTACATCAAAACATACACATTTTCATTGTACATTCAAGAAATGTATATCAAAACATACACATTTTCATTGTACATTCAAGAAATGCACATCAAAACATACACATTTTCATTGTACATTCAAGAAATGTACACCGAAACATACACATTTTCATTGTACATTCAAGGAATGTACATCAAAACATACACATTTTGATTGTACATTCAAGAAATGTACATCAAGAAATGTACATCAAAACACACACATTATCATTTTACACTCAAGAAATGTACATAAAAACATACACATTTTGAGTGTACATTCAAGAGATATACATCAAAACATGCACATTTTCATTGTATATACCAGAAATGTACATCAAAACATACACATTTTCATTGTATATACAGGAAATGTACATCAAAACATACACATTTTCATTGTATATACAAGAAATGTATATCAAAACATTAACATTTTCAGTGTACATTCAAGAAATGTACATCAAAAACTACACCTCTTCATTGTATATTCAAGAAATGTACATCAAAACACACATTTTCATTGTATATACCAGAAATGTACATCAAAACATACACATTTTCATTGTACATTCAAGAAATGTACATAAAAACATACACATTTTCATTGTATATACCAGAAATGTACATCAAAACATACACATTTTCATTGTACATTCAAGAAATGTACATCAAAACATACACATTTTCATTGTACACTCAAGAAATGTACATCAAAACATACACATTTTCATTGTATATACAAGAAATGTACATCAAAACATACACATTTTCATTGTACACTAAAGAAGTGTTCATCAAAAGATACACATTTTCAGTGTACATTCAAGAAATGTACATCAAAACATACACATTTTCATTGTACGTTCAAGAAATGCACATCAACACATACACATTTTCAGTGTACATTCAAGAAATGTGCATCAAAACATACAAATTTTCAGTGTACATTCAAGAAATGTACATCAAAACATACAAATTTTCAGTGTACATTCAAGAAATGTACATCAAAACATACACATTTTCATTGTACATTCAAGAAATGTACATCAAAACATACACATTTTCAGTGTACATTCAAGAAATGTACATCAAAACATACACATTTTCATTGTACATTCAAGAAATGTACATCAAAACATACACATTTTCATTGTACACTCAAGAAATGTACATCAAAACATACACATTTTCATTGTACACTCAAGAGACGTACTTCAAAACATACACATTTTCAGTGTACATTCAAGAAATGTATATCAAAACATACACATTTTCATTGTACATTCAAGAAATGTACATCAAAACATACACATTTTCATTGTACATTCAAATAATATACATCAAAACATACACATTTTCATTGTACATTCAAGAAATGTACATCAAAACATACACATTTTCATTGTACATTCAAGAAATGTACATCAAAACATACACATTTTCATTGTACGCTCAAGAAATGTACATCAAAACACACACATTTTCAGTGTACATTCAAGAAATGTACATCAAAACATACACATTTTCATTGTACATTCAAGAAATGTACATCAAAACATACACATTTTCATTGTACATTCTAGAAATATACATCAAAACATACGCATTTTCATTGTATATACAAGAAATGTACATCAAAATAGACACATTTTCATTGTACACTAAAGAAATGTACATCAAAACATACACATTTTCATTGTACATTCAAGAAATGTACATCAAAACATACACATTTTCATTATACATTCTGGAAATATACATCAAAACATACGCATTTTCATTGTATATACAAGAAATGTACATCAAAATATATCATTTTCATTGTACACTAAAGAAGTGTACATCAAAACATACACATTTTCATTGTACATTCAAGAAATGCACATCAAAGCATACACATTTTCATTGTACATTCAAGAAATGTACATCAAAACATACACATTTTCATTGTACAGTCAAGAAATGTACATCAAAACATACACATTTTCAGTGTACATTCAAGAAATGTACATCAAGACATACACATTTTCATTGTACATTCAAGAAATGTATATCAAAACATACACATTTTCAGTGTACATTCAAGAAATGTACATCAATACATACACATTTTCATTGTATATACAAGAAATGTACATCAAAACATACACATTTTCAGTATACATTCAAGAAATGTACATGAAAACATATACATTTTCATTGTACATTCAAGAAATGTATATCAAAACATACACATTTTCAGTGTACATTCAAGAAATGTACATCAAGACATACACATTTTCATTGTATGTACAAGAAATGTACATCAAAACATACACATTTTCATTGTGCACTAAAGAAATGTTCATCAAAACATACACATTTTCATTGTACACTCAAGAAATGTACATCAAAACATACACATTTTCATTGTACACTCAAGAAATGTATATCAAAACATACACATTTTCATTGTACATTCAAGAAATGCACATCAAAACATACACATTTTCATTGTACATTCAAGAAATGTACATCAAAACATACACATTTTCATTGTACATTCAAGGAATGTACATCAAAACATACACATTTTGATTGTACATTCAAGAAATGTACATCAAGAAATGTACATCAAATCACACACATTATCATTTTACACTCAAGAAATGTACATAAAAACATACACATTTTGAGTGTACATTCAAGAAATGTACATCAAAACAAACACAATTTCATTGTACACTAAAGAAATGTACATCAAAACATACACATTTTCATTGTACATTCAAGAAATGCACATCAAAACATACAAATTTTCATTGTACACTCAAGAAATGTACATCAAAACATACACATTTTCATTGTACACTCAAGAAATGTACATCTAGACATACACATTTTCATTGTACATTCAAGAAATGTATATCAAAACATACACATTTTCATTGTACATTCAAGAAATGCACATCAAAACATACACATTTTCATTGTACATTCAAGAAATGTACATCAAAACATACACATTTTCATTGTACATTCAAGGAATGTACATCAAAACATACACATTTTGATTGTACATTCAAGAAATGCACATCAAAACATACACATTTTCATTGTACATTCAAGAAATGTACATCAAAACATACACATTTTCATTGTACATTCAAGAAATGTACATCAAAACATACACATTTTCAGGGTTCATTCAAGAAATGTATATCAAAAAATACACATTTTCAGTGTACATTCAAGAAATGTACATCAAAACAAACACAATTTCATTGTACACTAAACAAATGTACATCAAAACATACACATGTTCATTGTACATTCAAGAAATGCACATCAAAACATACACATTTTCATTGTACATTCAAGAAATATACATCAAAACATACACATTTTCATTGTACATTCAAGAAATGTAAATCAAAACATACACATTTTCATTGTGCATTCAAGAAATGTACATCAAAACATACACATTTTCATTGTACATTCAAATAATATACATCAAAACATACACATTTTCATTGTACATTCAAGAAATGTACATCAAAACATACACATTTTCATTGTACACTCAAGAAATGTATATCAAAACATACACATTCTCAGTTTACATTCAAGAAATGTACATCAAAACATACACATTTTCAGTGTACTTTCAAGAAATGTATATCAAAAAATACACATTTTCAGTGTACATTCAAGAAATGTACATCAAAGCAAACACATTTTCATTGTACATTCAAGAAATATACATCAAAACATACACATTTTCATTGTACATTCAGGAAATGTACATCAAAACATACACATTTTCATTATACACTCGAGAAATGTACATCAAAACATACACATTTTCATTGTACATTCAAGAAATGTATATCAAAACATACACATTTTCATTGTACATTCAAGAAATGTACATCAAAGCATACACATTTTCATTGTACATTCTAGGAATGTACATCAAAACATACACATTTTGATTGTACATTCAAGAAATGTACATCAAAACACACACATTATCATTTTACACTCAAGAAATGTACATCAAAACATACACATTTTGAGTGTACATTCAAGAGATATACATCAAAACATGCACATTTTCATTGTATATACCAGAAATGTACATCAAAACATACACATTTTCATTGTATATACAGGAAATGTACATCAAAACATACACATTTTCATTGTATATACAAGAAATGTATATCAAAACATACACATTTTCAGTATTCATTCAAGTAATGTACATCAAAAACTACACATCTTCATTGTATATTCAAGAAATGTACATCAAAACACACACATTTTCATTGTATATACCAGAAATGTACATCAAAACATACACATTATCATTGTACATTCAAGAAATGTACATCAAAACATACACATTTTCATTGTATATACAAGAAATGATCATCAAAACATACACATTTTCATTGTACACTAAAGAAGTGTTCATCAAAAGATACACATTTTCAGTGTACATTCAAGAAATGTACATCAAAACATACACATTTTCATTGTACATTCAAGAAATGCACATCAACACATACACATTTTCAGTGTACATTCAAGAAATGTGCATCAAAACATACAAATTTTCAGTGTACATTCAAGAAATGTACATCAAAACATACAAATTTTCAGTGTACATTCAAGAAATGTACATGAAAACATGTACATTTTCGTTGTACATTCAAGAAGTGTATATCAAAACATACACATTTTCAGTGTACATTCAAGGAATGTACATCAAAACACACACATTTTCATTGTATATACAAGAAATGTACATCAAAACATACACATTTTCATTGTACACTAAAGAAATGTACATCAAAACATACACATTTTCAGTGTACAATCAAGAAATGTACATCAAAACATACACATTTTCATTGTACATTCAAGAAATGTACATCAAAACATACACATTTTCAGGGTTCATTCAAGAAATGTATATCAAAAAATACACATTTTCAGTGTACATTCAAGAAATGTACATCAAAACAAAAACAATTTCATTGTACACTAAACAAATGTACATCAAAACATACACATTTTCATTGTACATTCAAGAAATGCACATCAAAACATACACATTTTCATTGTACATTCAAGAAATATACATCAAAACATACACATTTTCATTGTACATTCAAGAAATGTATATCAAAACATACACATTTTCATTGTACATTCAAGAAATGTACATCAAAACATACACATTTTCATTGTACATTCAAGAAATGTACATCAAAACATACAAATTTTCATTGTACACTCAAGAAATGTACATCAAAACATACACATTTTCATTGTACACTCAAGAAATGTACATCAAAACATACACATTTTCATTGTACATTCAAGAAATGTATATCAAAACATACACATTTTCATTGTACATTCAAGAAATGCACATCAAAACATACACATTTTCATTGTACATTCAAGAAATGTACACCGAAACATACACATTTTCATTGTACATTCAAGGAATGTACATCAAAACATACACATTTTGATTGTACATTCAAGAAATGTACATCAAGAAATGTACATCAAAACACACACATTATCATTTTACACTCAAGAAATGTACATAAAAACATACACATTTTGAGTGTACATTCAAGAGATATACATCAAAACATGCACATTTTCATTGTATATACCAGAAATGTACATCAAAACATACACATTTTCATTGTATATACAGGAAATGTACATCAAAACATACACATTTTCATTGTATATACAAGAAATGTATATCAAAACATTAACATTTTCAGTGTACATTCAAGAAATGTACATCAAAAACTACACCTCTTCATTGTATATTCAAGAAATGTACATCAAAACACACATTTTCATTGTATATACCAGAAATGTACATCAAAACATACACATTTTCATTGTACATTCAAGAAATGTACATAAAAACATACACATTTTCATTGTATATACCAGAAATGTACATCAAAACATACACATTTTCATTGTACATTCAAGAAATGTACATCAAAACATACACATTTTCATTGTACACTCAAGAAATGTACATCAAAACATACACATTTTCATTGTATATACAAGAAATGTACATCAAAACATACACATTTTCATTGTACACTAAAGAAGTGTTCATCAAAAGATACACATTTTCAGTGTACATTCAAGAAATGTACATCAAAACATACACATTTTCATTGTACGTTCAAGAAATGCACATCAACACATACACATTTTCAGTGTACATTCAAGAAATGTGCATCAAAACATACAAATTTTCAGTGTACATTCAAGAAATGTACATCAAAACATACAAATTTTCAGTGTACATTCAAGAAATGTACATCAAAACATACACATTTTCATTGTACATTCAAGAAATGTACATCAAAACATACACATTTTCAGTGTACATTCAAGAAATGTACATCAAAACATACACATTTTCATTGTACATTCAAGAAATGTACATCAAAACATACACATTTTCATTGTACACTCAAGAAATGTACATCAAAACATACACATTTTCATTGTACACTCAAGAGACGTACTTCAAAACATACACATTTTCAGTGTACATTCAAGAAATGTATATCAAAACATACACATTTTCATTGTACATTCAAGAAATGTACATCAAAACATACACATTTTCATTGTACATTCAAATAATATACATCAAAACATACACATTTTCATTGTACATTCAAGAAATGTACATCAAAACATACACATTTTCATTGTACATTCAAGAAATGTACATCAAAACATACACATTTTCATTGTACGCTCAAGAAATGTACATCAAAACACACACATTTTCAGTGTACATTCAAGAAATGTACATCAAAACATACACATTTTCATTGTACATTCAAGAAATGTACATCAAAACATACACATTTTCATTGTACATTCTAGAAATATACATCAAAACATACGCATTTTCATTGTATATACAAGAAATGTACATCAAAATATACACATTTTCATTGTACACTAAAGAAATGTACATCAAAACATACACATTTTCATTGTACATTCAAGAAATGTACATCAAAACATACACATTTTCATTATACATTCTGGAAATATACATCAAAACATACGCATTTTCATTGTATATACAAGAAATGTACATCAAAATATATCATTTTCATTGTACACTAAAGAAGTGTACATCAAAACATACACATTTTCATTGTACACTCAAGAAATGTACATCAAAACATACACATTTCCATTGTACATTCAAGAAATGTATATCAAAACATACACATTTTCATTGTACATTCAAGAAATGCACATCAAAACATACACATTTTCATTGTACATTCAAGAAATGTACACCGAAACATACACATTTTCATTGTACATTCAAGGAATGTACATCAAAACATACACATTTTGATTGTACATTCAAGAAATGTACATCAAGAAATGTACATCAAAACACACACATTATCATTTTACACTCAAGAAATGTACATAAAAACATACACATTTTGAGTGTACATTCAAGAGATATACATCAAAACATGCACATTTTCATTGTATATACAAGAAATGTACATCAAAACATACACATTTTCATTGTACACTAAAGAAGTGTTCATCAAAAGATACACATTTTCAGTGTACATTCAAGAAATGTACATCAAAACATGCACATTTTCATTGTACATTCAAGAAATGCACATCAACACATACACATTTTCAGTGTACATTCAAGAAATGTGCATCAAAACATACAAATTTTCAGTGTACATTCAAGAAATGTACATCAAAACATACAAACTTTCAGTGTACATTCAAGAAATGTACATCAAAACATACACATTTTCATTGTACATTCAAGAAATGTACATCAAAACATACACATTTTCAGTGTACATTCAAGAAATGTACATCAAAACATACACATTTTCATTGTACATTCAAGAAATGTACATCAAAACATACACATTTTCATTGTACACTCAAGAAATGTACATCAAAACATACACATTTTCATTGTACACTCAAGAGACGTACATCAAAACATACACATTTTCAGTGTACATTCAAGAAATGTATATCAAAACATACACATTTTCATTGTACATTCAAGAAATGTACATCAAAACATACACATTTTCATTGTACATTCAAATAATATACATCAAAACATACACATTTTCATTGTACATTCAAGAAATGTACATCAAAACATACACATTTTCATTGTACATTCAAGAAATGTACATCAAAACATACAAATTTTCATTGTACACTCAAGAAATGTACATCAAAACATACACATTTTCATTGTACACTCAAGAAATGTACATCAAAACATACACATTTTCATTGTACATTCAAGAAATGTATATCAAAACATACACATTTTCATTGTACATTCAAGAAATGCACATCAAAACATACACATTTTCATTGTACATTCAAGAAATGTACACCGAAACATACACATTTTCATTGTACATTCAAGGAATGTACATCAAAACATACACATTTTGATTGTACATTCAAGAAATGTACATCAAGAAATGTACATCAAAACACACACATTATCATTTTACACTCAAGAAATGTACATAAAAACATACACATTTTGAGTGTACATTCAAGAGATATACATCAAAACATGCACATTTTCATTGTATATACCAGAAATGTACATCAAAACATACACATTTTCATTGTATATACAGGAAATGTACATCAAAACATACACATCTTCATTGTATATACAAGAAATGTATATCAAAACATTAACATTTTCAGTGTACATTCAAGAAATGTACATCAAAAACTACACCTCTTCATTGTATATTCAAGAAATGTACATCAAAACACACATTTTCATTGTATATACCAGAAATGTACATCAAAACATACACATTTTCATTGTACATTCAAGAAATGTACATAAAAACATACACATTTTCATTGTATATACCAGAAATGTACATCAAAACATACACATTTTCATTGTACATTCAAGAAATGTACATCAAAACATACACATTTTCATTGTACACTCAAGAAATGTACATCAAAACATACACATTTTCATTGTATATACAAGAAATGTACATCAAAACATACACTTTTTCATTGTACACCAAAGAAGTGTTCATCAAAAGATACACATTTTCAGTGTACATTCAAGAAATGTACATCAAAACATACACATTTTCATTGTACGTTCAAGAAATGCACATCAACACATACACATTTTCAGTGTACATTCAAGAATTGTGCATCAAAACATACAAATTTTCAGTGTACATTCAAGAAATGTACATCAAAACATACAAATTTTCAGTGTACATTCAAGAAATGTACATCAAAACATACACATTTTCATTGTACATTCAAGAAATGTACATCAAAACATACACATTTTCAGTGTACATTCAAGAAATGTACATCAAAACATACACATTTTCATTGTACATTCAAGAAATGTACATCAAAACATACACATTTTCATTGTACACTCAAGAAATGTACATCAAAACATACACATTTTCATTGTACACTCAAGAGACGTACATCAAAACATACACATTTTCAGTGTACATTCAAGAAATGTATATCAAAACATACACATTTTCATTGTACATTCAAGAAATGTACATCAAAACATACACATTTTCATTGTACATTCAAATAATATACATCAAAACATACACATTTTCATTGTACATTCAAGAAATGTACATCAAAACATACACATTTTCATTGTACATTCAAGAAATGTACATCAAAACATACACATTTTCATTGTACGCTCAAGAAATGTACATCAAAACACACACATTTTCAGTGTACATTCAAGAAATGTACATCAAAACATACACATTTTCATTGTACATTCAAGAAATGTACATCAAAACATACACATTTTCATTGTACATTCTAGAAATATACATCAAAACATACGCATTTTCATTGTATATACAAGAAATGTACATCAAAATATACACATTTTCATTGTACACTAAAGAAATGTACATCAAAACATACACATTTTCATTGTACATTCAAGAAATGTACATCAAAACATACACATTTTCATTATACATTCTGGAAATATACATCAAAACATACGCATTTTCATTGTATATACAAGAAATGTACATCAAAATATATCATTTTCATTGTACACTAAAGAAGTGTACATCAAAACATACACATTTTCATTGTACATTCAAGAAATGCACATCAAAGCATACACATTTTCATTGTACATTCAAGAAATGTACATCAAAACATACACATTTTCATTGTACAGTCAAGAAATGTACATCAAAACATACACATTTTCAGTGTACATTCAAGAAATGTACATCAAGACATACACATTTTCATTGTACATTCAAGAAATGTATATCAAAACATACACATTTTCAGTGTACATTCAAGAAATGTACATCAATACATACACATTTTCATTGTATATACAAGAAATGTACATCAAAACATACACATTTTCAGTATACATTCACGAAATGTACATGAAAACATATACATTTTCATTGTACATTCAAGAAATGTATATCAAAACATACACATTTTCAGTGTACATTCAAGAAATGTACATCAAGACATACACATTTTCATTGTATGTACAAGAAATGTACATCAAAACATACACATTTTCATTGTGCACTAAAGAAATGTTCATCAAAACATACACATTTTCATTGTACACTCAAGAAATGTACATCAAAACATACACATTTTCATTGTACACTCAAGAAATGTATATCAAAACATACACATTTCCATTGTACATTCAAGAAATGTATATCAAAACATACACATTTTCATTGTACATTCAAGAAATGCACATCAAAACATACACATTTTCATTGTACATTCAAGAAATGTACACCGAAACATACACATTTTCATTGTACATTCAAGGAATGTACATCAAAACATACACATTTTGATTGTACATTCAAGAAATGTACATCAAGAAATGTACATCAAAACACACACATTATCATTTTACACTCAAGAAATGTACATAAAAACATACACATTTTGAGTGTACATTCAAGAGATATACATCAAAACATGCACATTTTCATTGTATATACAAGAAATGTACATCAAAACATACACATTTTCATTGTACACTAAAGAAGTGTTCATCAAAAGATACACATTTTCAGTGTACATTCAAGAAATGTACATCAAAACATGCACATTTTCATTGTACATTCAAGAAATGCACATCAACACATACACATTTTCAGTGTACATTCAAGAAATGTGCATCAAAACATACAAATTTTCAGTGTACATTCAAGAAATGTACATCAAAACATACAAACTTTCAGTGTACATTCAAGAAATGTACATCAAAACATACACATTTTCATTGTACATTCAAGAAATGTACATCAAAACATACACATTTTCAGTGTACATTCAAGAAATGTACATCAAAACATACACATTTTCATTGTACATTCAAGAAATGTACATCAAAACATACACATTTTCATTGTACACTCAAGAAATGTACATCAAAACATACACATTTTCATTGTACACTCAAGAGACGTACATCAAAACATACACATTTTCAGTGTACATTCAAGAAATGTATATCAAAACATACACATTTTCATTGTACATTCAAGAAATGTACATCAAAACATACACATTTTCATTGTACATTCAAATAATATACATCAAAACATACACATTTTCATTGTACATTCAAGAAATGTACATCAAAACATACACATTTTCATTGTACATTCAAGAAATGTACATCAAAACATACAAATTTTCATTGTACACTCAAGAAATGTACATCAAAACATACACATTTTCATTGTACACTCAAGAAATGTACATCAAAACATACACATTTTCATTGTACATTCAAGAAATGTATATCAAAACATACACATTTTCATTGTACATTCAAGAAATGCACATCAAAACATACACATTTTCATTGTACATTCAAGAAATGTACACCGAAACATACACATTTTCATTGTACATTCAAGGAATGTACATCAAAACATACACATTTTGATTGTACATTCAAGAAATGTACATCAAGAAATGTACATCAAAACACACACATTATCATTTTACACTCAAGAAATGTACATAAAAACATACACATTTTGAGTGTACATTCAAGAGATATACATCAAAACATGCACATTTTCATTGTATATACCAGAAATGTACATCAAAACATACACATTTTCATTGTATATACAGGAAATGTACATCAAAACATACACATCTTCATTGTATATACAAGAAATGTATATCAAAACATTAACATTTTCAGTGTACATTCAAGAAATGTACATCAAAAACTACACCTCTTCATTGTATATTCAAGAAATGTACATCAAAACACACATTTTCATTGTATATACCAGAAATGTACATCAAAACATACACATTTTCATTGTACATTCAAGAAATGTACATAAAAACATACACATTTTCATTGTATATACCAGAAATGTACATCAAAACATACACATTTTCATTGTACATTCAAGAAATGTACATCAAAACATACACATTTTCATTGTACACTCAAGAAATGTACATCAAAACATACACATTTTCATTGTATATACAAGAAATGTACATCAAAACATACACTTTTTCATTGTACACCAAAGAAGTGTTCATCAAAAGATACACATTTTCAGTGTACATTCAAGAAATGTACATCAAAACATACACATTTTCATTGTACGTTCAAGAAATGCACATCAACACATACACATTTTCAGTGTACATTCAAGAATTGTGCATCAAAACATACAAATTTTCAGTGTACATTCAAGAAATGTACATCAAAACATACAAATTTTCAGTGTACATTCAAGAAATGTACATCAAAACATACACATTTTCATTGTACATTCAAGAAATGTACATCAAAACATACACATTTTCAGTGTACATTCAAGAAATGTACATCAAAACATACACATTTTCATTGTACATTCAAGAAATGTACATCAAAACATACACATTTTCATTGTACACTCAAGAAATGTACATCAAAACATACACATTTTCATTGTACACTCAAGAGACGTACATCAAAACATACACATTTTCAGTGTACATTCAAGAAATGTATATCAAAACATACACATTTTCATTGTACATTCAAGAAATGTACATCAAAACATACACATTTTCATTGTACATTCAAATAATATACATCAAAACATACACATTTTCATTGTACATTCAAGAAATGTACATCAAAACATACACATTTTCATTGTACATTCAAGAAATGTACATCAAAACATACACATTTTCATTGTACGCTCAAGAAATGTACATCAAAACACACACATTTTCAGTGTACATTCAAGAAATGTACATCAAAACATACACATTTTCATTGTACATTCAAGAAATGTACATCAAAACATACACATTTTCATTGTACATTCTAGAAATATACATCAAAACATACGCATTTTCATTGTATATACAAGAAATGTACATCAAAATATACACATTTTCATTGTACACTAAAGAAATGTACATCAAAACATACACATTTTCATTGTACATTCAAGAAATGTACATCAAAACATACACATTTTCATTATACATTCTGGAAATATACATCAAAACATACGCATTTTCATTGTATATACAAGAAATGTACATCAAAATATATCATTTTCATTGTACACTAAAGAAGTGTACATCAAAACATACACATTTTCATTGTACATTCAAGAAATGCACATCAAAGCATACACATTTTCATTGTACATTCAAGAAATGTACATCAAAACATACACATTTTCATTGTACAGTCAAGAAATGTACATCAAAACATACACATTTTCAGTGTACATTCAAGAAATGTACATCAAGACATACACATTTTCATTGTACATTCAAGAAATGTATATCAAAACATACACATTTTCAGTGTACATTCAAGAAATGTACATCAATACATACACATTTTCATTGTATATACAAGAAATGTACATCAAAACATACACATTTTCAGTATACATTCACGAAATGTACATGAAAACATATACATTTTCATTGTACATTCAAGAAATGTATATCAAAACATACACATTTTCAGTGTACATTCAAGAAATGTACATCAAGACATACACATTTTCATTGTATGTACAAGAAATGTACATCAAAACATACACATTTTCATTGTGCACTAAAGAAATGTTCATCAAAACATACACATTTTCATTGTACACTCAAGAAATGTACATCAAAACATACACATTTTCATTGTACACTCAAGAAATGTATATCAAAACATACACATTTTCATTGTACATTCAAGAAATGCACATCAAAACATACACATTTTCATTGTACATTCAAGAAATGTACATCAAAACATACACATTTTCATTGTACATTCAAGGAATGTACATCAAAACATACACATTTTGATTGTACATTCAAGAAATGTACATCAAGAAATGTACATCAAATCACACACATTATCATTTTACACTCAAGAAATGTACATAAAAACATACACATTTTGAGTGTACATTCAAGAAATGTACATCAAAACAAACACAATTTCATTGTACACTAAAGAAATGTACATCAAAACATACACATTTTCATTGTACATTCAAGAAATGCACATCAAAACATACAAATTTTCATTGTACACTCAAGAAATGTACATCAAAACATACACATTTTCATTGTACACTCAAGAAATGTACATCTAGACATACACATTTTCATTGTACATTCAAGAAATGTATATCAAAACATACACATTTTCATTGTACATTCAAGAAATGCACATCAAAACATACACATTTTCATTGTACATTCAAGAAATGTACATCAAAACATACACATTTTCATTGTACATTCAAGGAATGTACATCAAAACATACACATTTTGATTGTACATTCAAGAAATGTACATCAAGAAATGTACATCAAAACACACACATTATCATTTTACACTCAAGAAATGTACATAAAAACATACACATTTTGAGTGTACATTCAAGAGATATACATCAAAACATGCACATCTTCATTGTATATACCAGCAATGTACATCAAAAGATACACATTTTCATTGTATCTACAGGAAATGTACATCAAAACATACACATTTACATTGTATATACAAGAAATGTATATCAAAACATACACATTTTCAGTGTACATTCAAGAAATGTACATCAAAAACTACACCTCTTCATTGTATATTCAAGAAATGTACATCAAAACACACACATTTTCATTGTATATACCAGAAATGTACATCAAAACATACACATTTTCATTGTACATTTAAGAAATGTACATAAAAACATACACATTTTCATTGTATATACCAGAAATGTACATCAAAACATACACATTTTCATTGTACATTCAAGAAATGTACATCAAAACATACACATTTTCATTGTATATACCAGAAATGTACATCAAAACATACACATTTTCATTGTACATTCAAGAAATGTACATCAAAACATACACAGCTTCAGCGTACATTCAAGAAATGTACATCAAAACATACACATTTTCATTGTATATACAAGAAATGTACATCAAAACATACATATTTTCAGTGTACATTCAAGAAATGTACATCAAAACATACACATTTTCATTGTATAAACAAGAAATGTACATCAAAACATACACATTTTCAGTGTACATTCAAGAAATGTACATCAAGACATACACATTTTCATTGTACATTCAAGAAATGTATATCAAAACATACACATTTTCAGTGTACATTCAAGAAATGTACATGAAAACATATACATTTTCGTTGTACATTCAAGAAATGTATATCAAAACATACACATTTTCAGTGTACATTCAAGAAATGTACATCAAAACATACACATTTTCATTGTATATACAAGAAATGTACATCAAAACATACACATTTTCATTGTACACTAAAGAAATGTACATCAAAACATACACATTTTCAGTGTACAT
This sequence comes from Tenodera sinensis, assembly GCA_030765045.1. Lineage (NCBI taxonomy): Eukaryota > Metazoa > Arthropoda > Insecta > Mantodea > Mantidae > Tenodera > Tenodera sinensis. Next base: position 107,119,716 of record CM060970.1, on the reverse strand, counting down.
TCAAGAAATGTACATCAAAACATACACATTTTCATTGTACATTCAAGAAATGTACATCAAAACATACACATTTTCATTGTACATTCAAGAAATGTACATCAAAACATACACATTTTCAGGGTTCATTCAAGAAATGTATATCAAAAAATACACATTTTCAGTGTACATTCAAGAAATGTACATCAAAACAAACACAATTTCATTGTACACTAAACAAATGTACATCAAAACATACACATGTTCATTGTACATTCAAGAAATGCACATCAAAACATACACATTTTCATTGTACATTCAAGAAATATACATCAAAACATACACATTTTCATTGTACATTCAAGAAATGTAAATCAAAACATACACATTTTCATTGTACATTCAAGAAATGTACATCAAAACATACACATTTTCATTGTACATTCAAATCATATACATCAAAACATACACATTTTCATTGTACATTCAAGAAATGTACATCAAAACATACACATTTTCATTGTACACTCAAGAAATGTATATCAAAACATACACATTCTCAGTTTACATTCAAGAAATGTACATCAAAACATACACATTTTCAGTGTACTTTCAAGAAATGTATATCAAAAAATACACATTTTCAGTGTACATTCAAGAAATGTACATCAAAGCAAACACATTTTCATTGTACATTCAAGAAATATACATCAAAACATACACATTTTCATTGTACATTCAAGAAATGTACATCAAAACATACACATTTTCATTATACACTCGAGAAATGTACATCAAAACATACACATTTTCATTGTACATTCAAGAAATGTATATCAAAACATACACATTTTCATTGTACATTCAAGAAATGTACATCAAAGCATACACATTTTCATTGTACATTCTAGGAATGTACATCAAAACATACACATTTTGATTGTACATTCAAGAAATGTACATCAAAACACACACATTATCATTTTACACTCAAGAAATGTACATCAAAACATACACATTTTGAGTGTACATTCAAGAGATATACATCAAAACATGCACATTTTCATTGTATATACCAGAAATGTACATCAAAACATACACATTTTCATTGTATATACAGGAAATGTACATCAAAACATACACATTTTCATTGTATATACAAGAAATGTATATCAAAACATACACATTTTCAGTATTCATTCAAGTAATGTACATCAAAAACTACACATCTTCATTGTATATTCAAGAAATGTACATCAAAACACACACATTTTCATTGTATATACCAGAAATGTACATCAAAACATACACATTTTCATTGTACATTCAAGAAATGTACATCAAAACATACACATTTTCATTGTATATACAAGAAATGTACATCAAAACATACACATTTTCATTGTACACTAAAGAAGTGTTCATCAAAAGATACACATTTTCAGTGTACATTCAAGAAATGTACATCAAAACATACACATTTTCATTGTACATTCAAGAAATGCACATCAACACATACACATTTTCAGTGTACATTCAAGAAATGTGCATCAAAACATACAAATTTTCAGTGTACATTCAAGAAATGTACATCAAAACATACAAATTTTCAGTGTACATTCAAGAAATGTACATGAAAACATGTACATTTTCGTTGTACATTCAAGAAGTGTATATCAAAACATACACATTTTCAGTGTACATTCAAGGAATGTACATCAAAACACACACATTTTCATTGTATATACAAGAAATGTACATCAAAACATACACATTTTCATTGTACACTAAAGAAATGTACATCAAAACATACACATTTTCAGTGTACAATCAAGAAATGTACATCAAAACATACACATTTTCATTGTACATTCAAGAAATGTACATCAAAACATACACATTTTCAGGGTTCATTCAAGAAATGTATATCAAAAAATACACATTTTCAGTGTACATTCAAGAAATGTACATCAAAACAAAAACAATTTCATTGTACACTAAACAAATGTACATCAAAACATACACATTTTCATTGTACATTCAAGAAATGCACATCAAAACATACACATTTTCATTGTACATTCAAGAAATATACATCAAAACATACACACTTTCATTGTACATTCAAGAAATGTATATCAAAACATACACATTTTCATTGTACATTCAAGAAATGTACATCAAAACATACACATTTTCATTGTACATTCAAATAATATACATCAAAACATACACATTTTCATTGTACATTCAAGAAATGTACATCAAAACATACACATTTTCATTGTACACTCAAGAAATGTACATCAAAACATACAAGTTTCAGTGTACATTCAAGAAATGTACATCAAAACATGAACATTTTCATTGTACATTCAAGAAATGTACATCAAAGCATACACATTTTCATTGTACATTCTAAAAATATACATAACAAAATACGCATTTTCATTGTATATACAAGAAATGTACATCAAAACATACACATTTTCATTGTACACTCAAGAAATGTACATCAAAACATACACATTTTCATTGTACACTCAAGAAATGTACATCAAAACATACACATTTTCAGTGTACATTCAAGAAATGTATATCAAAACGTACACATTTTCATTGTACATTCCAGAAATGTACATCAAAACATACACATTTTCAGTGTACATTCAAGAAATGTATATCAAAAAATACACATTTTCAGTGTACATTCAAGAAATGTACATCAAAGCAAACACATTTTCATTGTACATTCAAGAAATATACATCAAAACATACACATTTTCATTGTACATTCAAGAAATGTACATCAAAACATACACATTTTCATTGTATATACAAGAAATGTACATCAAAACATACACATTTTCATTGTACACTAAAGAAGTGTTCATCAAAAGATACACATTTTCAGTGTACATTCAAGAAATGTACATCAAAACATGCACATTTTCATTGTACATTCAAGAAATGCACATCAACACATACACATTTTCAGTGTACATTCAAGAAATGTGCATCAAAACATACAAATTTTCAGTGTACATTCAAGAAATGTACATCAAAACATACAAACTTTCAGTGTACATTCAAGAAATGTACATCAAAACATACACATTTTCATTGTACATTCAAGAAATGTACATCAAAACATACACATTTTCAGTGTACATTCAAGAAATGTACATCAAAACATACACATTTTCATTGTACATTCAAGAAATGTACATCAAAACATACACATTTTCATTGTACACTCAAGAAATGTACATCAAAACATACACATTTTCATTGTACACTCAAGAGACGTACATCAAAACATACACATTTTCAGTGTACATTCAAGAAATGTATATCAAAACATACACATTTTCATTGTACATTCAAGAAATGTACATCAAAACATACACATTTTCATTGTACATTCAAATAATATACATCAAAACATACACATTTTCATTGTACATTCAAGAAATGTACATCAAAACATACACATTTTCATTGTACATTCAAGAAATGTACATCAAAACATACAAATTTTCATTGTACACTCAAGAAATGTACATCAAAACATACACATTTTCATTGTACACTCAAGAAATGTACATCAAAACATACACATTTTCATTGTACATTCAAGAAATGTATATCAAAACATACACATTTTCATTGTACATTCAAGAAATGCACATCAAAACATACACATTTTCATTGTACATTCAAGAAATGTACACCGAAACATACACATTTTCATTGTACATTCAAGGAATGTACATCAAAACATACACATTTTGATTGTACATTCAAGAAATGTACATCAAAACACACACATTATCATTTTACACTCAAGAAATGTACATAAAAACATACACATTTTGAGTGTACATTCAAGAGATATACATCAAAACATGCACATTTTCATTGTATATACCAGAAATGTACATCAAAACATACACATTTTCATTGTATATACAGGAAATGTACATCAAAACATACACATTTTCATTGTATATACAAGAAATGTATATCAAAACATTAACATTTTCAGTGTACATTCAAGAAATGTACATCAAAAACTACACCTCTTCATTGTATATTCAAGAAATGTACATCAAAACACACATTTTCATTGTATATACCAGAAATGTACATCAAAACATACACATTTTCATTGTACATTCAAGAAATGTACATAAAAACATACACATTTTCATTGTATATACCAGAAATGTACATCAAAACATACACATTTTCATTGTACATTCAAGAAATGTACATCAAAACATACACATTTTCATTGTATATACCAGAAATGTACATCAAAACATACACATTTTCATTGTACATTGAAGAAATGTACATCAAAACATACACATTTTCAGTGTACATTCAAGAAATGTACATCAAAACATACACAGCTTCAGCGTACATTCAAGAAATGTACATCAAAACATACACATTTTCATTGTATATACAAGAAATGTACATCAAAACATACACATTTTCATTGTATATACAAGAAGTGTATATCAAAACATACATATTTTCAGTGTACATTCAAGAAATGTACATCAAAACATACACATTTTCATTGTATATACAAGAAATGTACATCAAAACATACACATTTTCAGTGTACATTCAAGAAATGTACATCAAGACATACACATTTTCATTGTACATTCAAGAAGTGTATATCAAAACATACACATTTTCAGTGTACATTCAAGAAATGTACATGAAAACATGTACATTTTCGTTGTACATTCAAGAAGTGTATATCAAAACATACACATTTTCAGTGTACATTCAAGGAATGTACATCAAAACACACACATTTTCATTGTATATACAAGAAATGTACATCAAAACATACACATTTTCATTGTACACTAAAGAAATGTACATCAAAACATACACATTTTCAGTGTACAATCAAGAAATGTACATCAAAACATACACATTTTCATTGTACATTCAAGAAATGTACATCAAAACATACACATTTTCATTGTACATTCAAGAAATGTACATCAAAACATACACATTTTCAGGGTTCATTCAAGAAATGTATATCAAAAAATACACATTTTCAGTGTACATTCAAGAAATGTACATCAAAACAAAAACAATTTCATTGTACACTAAACAAATGTACATCAAAACATACACATTTTCATTGTACATTCAAGAAATGCACATCAAAACATACACATTTTCATTGTACATTCAAGAAATATACATCAAAACATACACATTTTCATTGTACATTCAAGAAATGTATATCAAAACATACACATTTTCATTGTACATTCAAGAAATGTACATCAAAACATACACATTTTCATTGTACATTCAAATAATATACATCAAAACATACACATTTTCATTGTACATTCAAGAAATGTACATCAAAACATACACATTTTCATTGTACACTCAAGAAATGTACATCAAAACATACAAGTTTCAGTGTACATTCAAGAAATGTACATCAAAACATGAACATTTTCATTGTACATTCAAGAAATGTACATCAAAGCATACACATTTTCATTGTACATTCTAGAAATATACATAATAAAATACGCATTTTCATTGTATATACAAGAAATGTACATCAAAACATACACATTTTCATTGTACACTCAAGAAATGTACATCAAAACATACACATTTTCAGTGTACATTCAAGAAATGTATATCAAAACGTACACATTTTCATTGTACATTCCAGAAATGTACATCAAAACATACACATTTTCAGTGTACATTCAAGAAATGTATATCAAAAAATACACATTTTCAGTGTACATTCAAGAAATGTACATCAAAGCAAACACATTTTCATTGTACATTCAAGAAATATACATCAAAACATACACATTTTCATTGTACATTCAAGAAATGTACATCAAAACATACACATTTTCATTGTATATACAAGAAATGTACATCAAAACATACACATTTTCATTGTACACTAAAGAAGTGTTCATCAAAAGATACACATTTTCAGTGTACATTCAAGAAATGTACATCAAAACATACTCATTTTCATTGTACATTCAAGAAATGCACATCAACACATACACATTTTCAGTGTACATTCAAGAAATGTGCATCAAAACATACAAATTTTCAGTGTACATTCAAGAAATGTACATCAAAACATACAAATTTTCAGTGTACATTCAAGAAATGTACATCAAAACATACACATTTTCATTGTACATTCAAGAAATGTACATCAAAACATACACATTTTCAGTGTACATTCAAGAAATGTACATCAAAACATACACATTTTCATTGTACATTCAAGAAATGTACATCAAAACATACACATTTTCATTGTACACTCAAGAAATGTACATCAAAACATACACATTTTCATTGTACACTCAAGAGACGTACATCAAAACATACACATTTTCAGTGTGCATTCAAGAAATGTATATCAAAACATACACATTTTCATTGTACATTCAAGAAATGTACATCAAAACATACACATTTTCATTGTACATTCAAATAATATACATCAAAACATACACATTTTCATTGTACATTCAAGAAATGTACATCAAAACATACACATTTTCATTGTACATTCAAGAAATGTACATCAAAACATACACATTTTCATTGTACGCTCAAGAAATGTACATCAAAACACACACATTTTCAGTGTACATTCAAGAAATGTACATCAAAACATACACATTTTCATTGTACATTCAAGAAATGTACATCAAAACATACACATTTTCATTGTACATTCTAGAAATATACATCAAAACATACGCATTTTCATTGTATATACAAGAAATGTACATCAAAATATACACATTTTCATTGTACACTAAAGAAATGTACATCAAAACATACACATTTTCATTGTACATTCAAGAAATGTACATCAAAACATACACATTTTCATTATACATTCTGGAAATATACATCAAAACATACGCATTTTCATTGTATATACAAGAAATGTACATCAAAATATATCATTTTCATTGTACACTAAAGAAGTGTACATCAAAACATACACATTTTCATTGTACATTCAAGAAATGCACATCAAAGCATACACATTTTCATTGTACATTCAAGAAATGTACATCAAAACATACACATTTTCATTGTACAGTCAAGAAATGTACATCAAAACATACACATTTTCAGTGTACATTCAAGAAATGTACATCAAGACATACACATTTTCATTGTACATTCAAGAAATGTATATCAAAACATACACATTTTCAGTGTACATTCAAGAAATGTACATCAATACATACACATTTTCATTGTATATACAAGAAATGTACATCAAAACATACACATTTTCAGTATACATTCAAGAAATGTACATGAAAACATATACATTTTCATTGTACATTCAAGAAATGTATATCAAAACATACACATTTTCAGTGTACATTCAAGAAATGTACATCAAGACATACACATTTTCATTGTATGTACAAGAAATGTACATCAAAACATACACATTTTCATTGTGCACTAAAGAAATGTTCATCAAAACATACACATTTTCATTGTACATTCAAGAAATGCACATCAAAACATACACATTTTCATTGTACATTCAAGAAATGTACATCAAAACATACACATTTTCATTGTACATTCAAGGAATGTACATCAAAACATACACATTTTGATTGTACATTCAAGAAATGTACATCAAGAAATGTACATCAAATCACACACATTATCATTTTACACTCAAGAAATGTACATAAAAACATACACATTTTGAGTGTACATTCAAGAAATGTACATCAAAACAAACACAATTTCATTGTACACTAAAGAAATGTACATCAAAACATACACATTTTCATTGTACATTCAAGAAATGCACATCAAAACATACAAATTTTCATTGTACACTCAAGAAATGTACATCAAAACATACACATTTTCATTGTACACTCAAGAAATGTACATCTAGACATACACATTTTCATTGTACATTCAAGAAATGTATATCAAAACATACACATTTTCATTGTACATTCAAGAAATGCACATCAAAACATACACATTTTCATTGTACATTCAAGAAATGTACATCAAAACATACACATTTTCATTGTACATTCAAGGAATGTACATCAAAACATACACATTTTGATTGTACATTCAAGAAATGTACATCAAGAAATGTACATCAAAACACACACATTATCATTTTACACTCAAGAAATGTACATAAAAACATACACATTTTGAGTGTACATTCAAGAGATATACATCAAAACATGCACATCTTCATTGTATATACCAGCAATGTACATCAAAAGATACACATTTTCATTGTATCTACAGGAAATGTACATCAAAACATACACATTTACATTGTATATACAAGAAATGTATATCAAAACATACACATTTTCAGTGTACATTCAAGAAATGTACATCAAAAACTACACCTCTTCATTGTATATTCAAGAAATGTACATCAAAACACACACATTTTCATTGTATATACCAGAAATGTACATCAAAACATACACATTTTCATTGTACATTTAAGAAATGTACATAAAAACATACACATTTTCATTGTATATACCAGAAATGTACATCAAAACATACACATTTTCATTGTACATTCAAGAAATGTACATCAAAACATACACATTTTCATTGTATATACCAGAAATGTACATCAAAACATACACATTTTCATTGTACATTCAAGAAATGTACATCAAAACATACACAGCTTCAGCGTACATTCAAGAAATGTACATCAAAACATACACATTTTCATTGTATATACAAGAAATGTACATCAAAACATACATATTTTCAGTGTACATTCAAGAAATGTACATCAAAACATACACATTTTCATTGTATAAACAAGAAATGTACATCAAAACATACACATTTTCAGTGTACATTCAGGAAATGTACATCAAGACATACACATTTTCATTGTACATTCAAGAAATGTATATCAAAACATACACATTTTCAGTGTACATTCAAGAAATGTACATGAAAACATATACATTTTCGTTGTACATTCAAGAAATGTATATCAAAACATACACATTTTCAGTGTACATTCAAGAAATGTACATCAAAACATACACATTTTCATTGTATATACAAGAAATGTACATCAAAACATACACATTTTCATTGTACACTAAAGAAATGTACATCAAAACATACACATTTTCAGTGTACATTCAAGAAATGTACATCAAAACATACACATTTTCATTGTACATTCAAGAAATGTACATCAAAACATACACATTTTCATTGTACATTCAAGAAATGTACATCAAAACATACACATTTTCAGGGTTCATTCAAGAAATGTATATCAAAAAATACACATTTTCAGTGTACATTCAAGAAATGTACATCAAAACAAACACAATTTCATTGTACACTAAACAAATGTACATCAAAACATACACATTTTCATTGTACATTCAAGAAATGCACATCAAAACATACACATTTTCATTGTACATTCAAGAAATATACATCAAAACATACACATTTTCATTGTACATTCAAAAAATGTAAATCAAAACATACACATTTTCATTGTACATTCAAGAAATGTACATCAAAACATACACATTTTCATTGTACATTCAAATAATATACATCAAAACATACACATTTTCATTGTACATTCAAGAAATGTACATCAAAACATACACATTTTCATTGTACACTCAAGAAATGTATATCAAAACATACACATTCTCAGTTTACATTCAAGAAATGTACATCAAAACATACACATTTTCAGTGTACTTTCAAGAAATGTATATCAAAAAATACACATTTTTAGTGTACATTCAAGAAATGTACATCAAAGCAAACACATTTTCATTGTACATTCAAGAAATATACATCAAAACATACACATTTTCATTGTACTTTCAAGAAATGTACATCAAAACATACACATTTTCATTATACACTCGAGAAATGTACATCAAAACATACACATTTTCATTGTACATTCAAGAAATGTATATCAAAACATACACATTTTCATTGTACATTCAAGAAATGTACATCAAAGCATACACATTTTCATTGTACATTCTAGGAATGTACATCAGAACATACACATTTTGATTGTACATTCAAGAAATGTACATCAAAACACACACATTATCATTTTACACTCAAGAAATGTACATCAAAACATACACATTTTGAGTGTACATTCAAGAGATATACATCAAAACGTGCACATTTTCATTGTATATACCAGAAATGTACATCAAAACATACACATTTTCATTGTATATACAGGAAATGTACATCAAAACATACACATTTTCATTGTATATACAAGAAATGTATATCAAAACATACACATTTTCAGTATTCATTCAAGTAATGTACATCAAAAACTACACATCTTCATTGTATATTCAAGAAATGTACATCAAAACACACACACTTTCATTGTATATACCAGAAATGTAAATCAAAACATACACATTTTCATTGTACATTCAAGAAATGTACATCAAAACATACACATTTTCATTGTATATACAAGAAATGTACATCAAAACATACACATTTTCATTGTACACTAAAGAAGTGTTCATCAAAAGATACACATTTTCAGAGTACATTCAAGAAATGTACATCAAAACATACACATTTTCATTGTACATTCAAGAAATGCACATCAACACATACACATTTTCAGTGTACATTCAGGAAATGTGCATCAAAACATACAAATTTTCAGTGTACATTCAAGAAATGTACATCAAAACATACAAATTTTCAGTGTACATTCAAGAAATGTACATGAAAACATGTACATTTTCGTTGTACATTCAAGAAGTGTATATCAAAACATACACATTTTCAGTGTACATTCAAGGAATGTACATCAAAACACACACATTTTCATTGTATATACAAGAAATGTACATCAAAACATACACATTTTCATTGTACACTAAAGAAATGTACATCAAAACATACACATTTTCAGTGTCCAATCAAGAAATGTACATCAAAACATACACATTTTCATTGTACATTCAAGAAATGTACATCAAAACATACACATTTTCATTGTACATTCAAGAAATGTACATCAAAACATACACATTTTCAGGGTTCATTCAAGAAATGTATATCAAAAAATAGACATTTTCAGTGTACATTCAAGAAATGTACATCAAAACAAAAACAATTTCATTGTACACTAAACAAATGTACATCAAAACATACACATTTTCATTGTACATTCAAGAAATGCACATCAAAACATACACATTTTCATTGTACATTCAAGAAATATACATCAAAACATACACATTTTCATTGTACATTCAAGAAATGTATATCAAAACATACACATTTTCATTGTACATTCAAGAAATGTACATCAAAACATACACATTTTCATTGTACATTCAAATAATATACATCAAAACATACACATTTTCATTGTACATTCAAGAAATGTACATCAAAACATACACATTTTCATTGTACACTCAAGAAATGTACATCAAAACATACAAGTTTCAGTGTACATTCAAGAAATGTACATCAAAACATGAACATTTTCATTGTACATTCAAGAAATGTACATCAAAGCATACACATTTTCATTGTACATTCTAAAAATATACATAATAAAATACGCATTTTCATTGTATATACAAGAAATGTACATCAAAACATACACATTTTCATTGTACACTCAAGAAATGTACATCAAAACATACACATTTTCAGTGTACATTCAAGAAATGTATATCAAAACGTACACATTTTCATTGTACATTCCAGAAATGTACATCAAAACATACACATTTTCAGTGTACATTCAACAAATGTATATCAAAAAATACACATTTTCAGTGTACATTCAAGAAATGTACATCAAAGCAAACACATTTTCATTGTACATTCAAGAAATATACATCAAAACATACACATTTTCATTGTACATTCAAGAAATGTACATCATAACATACACATTTTCATTGTATATACAAGAAATGTACATCAAAACATACACATTTTCATTGTACACTAAAGAAGTGTTCATCAAAAGATACACATTTTCAGTGTACATTCAAGAAATGTACATCAAAACATACACATTTTCATTGTACATTCAAGAAATGCACATCAACACATACACATTTTCAGTGTACATTCAAGAAATGTGCATCAAAACATACAAATTTTCAGTGTACATTCAAGAAATGTACATCAAAACATACAAATTTTCAGTGTACATTCAAGAAATGTACATCAAAACATACACATTTTCATTGTACATTCAAGAAATGTACATCAAAAAATACACATTTTCAGTGTACATTCAAGAAATGTACATCAAAACATACACATTTTCATTGTACATTCAAGAAATGTACATCAAAACATACACAATTTCATTGTACACTCAAGAAATGTACATCAAAACATACACATTTTCATTGTACACTCAAGAGACGTACATCAAAACATACACATTTTCAGTGTACATTCAAGAAATGTATATCAAAACATACACATTTTCATTGTACATTCAAGAAATGTACATCAAAACATACACATTTTCATTGTACATTCAAATAATATACATCAAAACATACACATTTTCATTGTACATTCAAGAAATGTACATCAAAACATACACATTTTCATTGTACATTCAAGAAATGTACATCAAAACATACACATTTTCATTGTACGCTCAAGAAATGTACATCAAAACACACACATTTTCAGTGTACATTCAAGAAATGTACATCAAAACATACACATTTTCATTGTACATTCAAGAAATGTACATCAAAACATACACATTTTCATTGTACATTCTAGAAATATACATCAAAACATACGCATTTTCATTGTATATACAAGAAATGTACATCAAAATACACACATTTTCATTGTACACTAAAGAAATGTACATCAAAACATACACATTTTCATTGTACATTCAAGAAATGTACATCAAAACATACACATTTTCATTATACATTCTGGAAATATACATCAAAACATACGCATTTTCATTGTATATACAAGAAATGTACATCAAAATATATCATTTTCATTGTACACTAAAGAAGTGTACATCAAAACATACACATTTTCATTGTACATTCAAGAAATGCACATCAAAGCATACACATTTTCATTGTACATTCAAGAAATGTACATCAAAACATACAAATTTTCAGTGTACATTCAAGAAATGTACATGAAAACATGTACATTTTCGTTGTACATTCAAGAAGTGTATATCAAAACATACACATTTTCAGTGTACATTCAAGGAATGTACATCAAAACACACACATTTTCATTGTATATACAAGAAATGTACATCAAAACATACACATTTTCATTGTACACTAAAGAAATGTACATCAAAACATACACATTTTCAGTGTCCAATCAAGAAATGTACATCAAAACATACACATTTTCATTGTACATTCAAGAAATGTACATCAAAACATACACATTTTCATTGTACATTCAAGAAATGTACATCAAAACATACACATTTTCAGGGTTCATTCAAGAAATGTATATCAAAAAATAGACATTTTCAGTGTACATTCAAGAAATGTACATCAAAACAAAAACAATTTCATTGTACACTAAACAAATGTACATCAAAACATACACATTTTCATTGTACATTCAAGAAATGCACATCAAAACATACACATTTTCATTGTACATTCAAGAAATATACATCAAAACATACACATTTTCATTGTACATTCAAGAAATGTATATCAAAACATACACATTTTCATTGTACATTCAAGAAATGTACATCAAAACATACACATTTTCATTGTACATTCAAATAATATACATCAAAACATACACATTTTCATTGTACATTCAAGAAATGTACATCAAAACATACACATTTTCATTGTACACTCAAGAAATGTACATCAAAACATACAAGTTTCAGTGTACATTCAAGAAATGTACATCAAAACATGAACATTTTCATTGTACATTCAAGAAATGTACATCAAAGCATACACATTTTCATTGTACATTCTAAAAATATACATAATAAAATACGCATTTTCATTGTATATACAAGAAATGTACATCAAAACATACACATTTTCATTGTACACTCAAGAAATGTACATCAAAACATACACATTTTCAGTGTACATTCAAGAAATGTATATCAAAACGTACACATTTTCATTGTACATTCCAGAAATGTACATCAAAACATACACATTTTCAGTGTACATTCAACAAATGTATATCAAAAAATACACATTTTCAGTGTACATTCAAGAAATGTACATCAAAGCAAACACATTTTCATTGTACATTCAAGAAATATACATCAAAACATACACATTTTCATTGTACATTCAAGAAATGTACATCATAACATACACATTTTCATTGTATATACAAGAAATGTACATCAAAACATACACATTTTCATTGTACACTAAAGAAGTGTTCATCAAAAGATACACATTTTCAGTGTACATTCAAGAAATGTACATCAAAACATACACATTTTCATTGTACATTCAAGAAATGCACATCAACACATACACATTTTCAGTGTACATTCAAGAAATGTGCATCAAAACATACAAATTTTCAGTGTACATTCAAGAAATGTACATCAAAACATACAAATTTTCAGTGTACATTCAAGAAATGTACATCAAAACATACACATTTTCATTGTACATTCAAGAAATGTACATCAAAAAATACACATTTTCAGTGTACATTCAAGAAATGTACATCAAAACATACACATTTTCATTGTACATTCAAGAAATGTACATCAAAACATACACAATTTCATTGTACACTCAAGAAATGTACATCAAAACATACACATTTTCATTGTACACTCAAGAGACGTACATCAAAACATACACATTTTCAGTGTACATTCAAGAAATGTATATCAAAACATACACATTTTCATTGTACATTCAAGAAATGTACATCAAAACATACACATTTTCATTGTACATTCAAATAATATACATCAAAACATACACATTTTCATTGTACATTCAAGAAATGTACATCAAAACATACACATTTTCATTGTACATTCAAGAAATGTACATCAAAACATACACATTTTCATTGTACGCTCAAGAAATGTACATCAAAACACACACATTTTCAGTGTACATTCAAGAAATGTACATCAAAACATACACATTTTCATTGTACATTCAAGAAATGTACATCAAAACATACACATTTTCATTGTACATTCTAGAAATATACATCAAAACATACGCATTTTCATTGTATATACAAGAAATGTACATCAAAATACACACATTTTCATTGTACACTAAAGAAATGTACATCAAAACATACACATTTTCATTGTACATTCAAGAAATGTACATCAAAACATACACATTTTCATTATACATTCTGGAAATATACATCAAAACATACGCATTTTCATTGTATATACAAGAAATGTACATCAAAATATATCATTTTCATTGTACACTAAAGAAGTGTACATCAAAACATACACATTTTCATTGTACATTCAAGAAATGCACATCAAAGCATACACATTTTCATTGTACATTCAAGAAATGTACATCAAAACATACACATTTTCATTGTACAGTCAAGAAATGTACATCAAAACATACACATTTTCAGTGTACATTCAAGAAATGTACATCAAGACATACACATTTTCATTGTACATTCAAGAAATGTATATCAAAACATACACATTTTCAGTGTACATTCAAGAAATGTACATCAATACATACACATTTTCATTGTATATACAAGAAATGTACATCAAAACATACACATTTTCAGTATACATTCACGAAATGTACATGAAAACATATACATTTTCATTGTACATTCAAGAAATGTATATCAAAACATACACATTTTCAGTGTACATTCAAGAAATGTACATCAAGACATACACATTTTCATTGTATGTACAAGAAATGTACATCAAAACATACACATTTTCATTGTGCACTAAAGAAATGTTCATCAAAACATACACATTTTCATTGTACACTCAAGAAATGTACATCAAAACATACACATTTTCATTGTACACTCAAGAAATGTATATCAAAACATACACATTTTCATTGTACATTCAAGAAATGCACATCAAAACATACACATTTTCATTGTACATTCAAGAAATGTACATCAAAACATACACATTTTCATTGTACATTCAAGGAATGTACATCAAAACATACACATTTTGATTGTACATTCAAGAAATGTACATCAAGAAATGTACATCAAATCACACACATTATCATTTTACACTCAAGAAATGTACATAAAAACATACACATTTTGAGTGTACATTCAAGAAATGTACATCAAAACAAACACAATTTCATTGTACACTAAAGAAATGTACATCAAAACATACACATTTTCATTGTACATTCAAGAAATGCACATCAAAACATACAAATTTTCATTGTACACTCAAGAAATGTACATCAAAACATACACATTTTCATTGTACACTCAAGAAATGTACATCTAGACATACACATTTTCATTGTACATTCAAGAAATGTATATCAAAACATACACATTTTCATTGTACATTCAAGAAATGCACATCAAAACATACACATTTTCATTGTACATTCAAGAAATGTACATCAAAACATACACATTTTCATTGTACATTCAAGGAATGTACATCAAAACATACACATTTTGATTGTACATTCAAGAAATGTACATCAAGAAATGTACATCAAAACACACACATTATCATTTTACACTCAAGAAATGTACATAAAAACATACACATTTTGAGTGTACATTCAAGAGATATACATCAAAACATGCACATTTTCATTGTATATACCAGCAATGTACATCAAAAGATACACATTGTCATTGTATCTACAGGAAATGTACATCAAAACATACACATTTACATTGTATATACAAGAAATGTATATCAAAACATAAACATTTTCAGTGTACATTCAAGAAATGTACATCAAAAACTACACCTCTTCATTGTATATTCAAGAAATGTACATCAAAACACACACATTTTCATTGTATATACCAGAAATGTACATCAAAACATACACATTTTCATTGTACATTCAAGAAATGTACATAAAAACATACACATTTTCATTGTATATACCAGAAATGTACATCAAAACATACACATTTTCATTGTACATTCAAGAAATGTACATCAAAACATACACATTTTCATTGTATATTCCAGAAATGTACATCAAAACATACACATTTTCATTGTACATTCAAGAAATGTACATCAAAACATACACAGCTTCAGCGTACATTCAAGAAATGTACATCAAAACATACACATTTTCATTGTATATACAAGAAATGTACATCAAAACATACATATTTTCAGTGTACATTCAAGAAATGTACATCAAAACATACACATTTTCATTGTATAAACAAGAAATGTACATCAAAACATACACATTTTCAGTGTACATTCAAGAAATGTACATCAAGACATACACATCTTCATTGTACATTCAAGAAATGTATATCAAAACATACACATTTTCAGTATACATTCAAGAAATGTACATGAAAACATATACATTTTCGTTGTACATTCAAGAAATGTATATCAAAACATACACATTTTCAGTGTACATTCAAGAAATGTACATCAAAACATACACATTTTCATTGTACATTCAAGAAATGTACATCAAAACATACACATTTTCATTGTACATTCAAGAAATGTACATCAAAACATACACATTTTCAGGGTTCATTCAAGAAATGTATATCAAAAAATACACATTTTCAGTGTACATTCAAGAAATGTACATCAAAACAAACACAATTTCATTGTACACTAAACAAATGTACATCAAAACATACACATTTTCATTGTACATTCAAGAAATGCACATCAAAACATACACATTTTCATTGTACATTCAAGAAATATACATCAAAACATACACATTTTCATTGTACATTCAAGAAATGTAAATCAAAACATACACATTTTCATTGTACATTCAAGAAATGTACATCAAAACATACACATTTTCATTGTACATTCAAGAAATGTACATCAAAACATACACATTTTCATTGTACACTCAAGAAATGTATATCAAAACATACACATTCTCAGTTTACATTCAAGAAATGTACATCAAAACATACACATTTTCAGTGTACTTTCAAGAAATGTATATAAAAAAATACACATTTTCAGTGTACATTCAAGAAATGTACATCAAAGCAAACACATTTTCATTGTACATTCAAGAAATATACATCAAAACATACACATTTTCATTGTACATTCAAGAAATGTACATCAAAACATACACATTTTCATTATACACTCGAGAAATGTACATCAAAACATACACATTTTCATTGTACATTCAAGAAATGTATATCAAAACATACACATTGTCATTGTACATTCAAGAAATGTACATCAAAGCATACACATTTTCATTGTACATTCTAGGAATGTACATCAAAACATACACATTTTGATTGTACATTCAAGAAATGTACATCAAAACACACACATTATCATTTTACACTCAAGAAATGTACATCAAAACATACACATTTTGAGTGTACATTCAAGAGATATACATCAAAACATGCACATTTTCATTGTATATACCAGAATTGTACATCAAAACATACACATTTTCATTGTATATACAGGAAATGTACATCAAAACATACACATTTTCATTGTATATACAAGAAATGTATATCAAAACATACACATTTTCAGTATTCATTCAAGTAATGTACATCAAAAACTACACATCTTCATTGTATATTCAAGAAATGTACATCAAAACACACACATTTTCATTGTATATACCAGAAATGTACATCAAAACATACACATTTTCATTGTACATTCAAGAAATGTACATCAAAACATACACATTTTCATTGTATATACAAGAAATGTACATCAAAACATACACATTTTCATTGTACACTAAAGAAGTGTTCATCAAAAGATACACATTTTCAGTGTACATTCAAGAAATGTACATCAAAACATACACATTTTCATTGTACATTCAAGAAATGCACATCAACACATACACATTTTCAGTGTACATTCAAGAAATGTGCATCAAAACATACAAATTTTCAGTGTACATTCAAGAAATGTACATCAAAACATACAAATTTTCAGTGTACATTCAAGAAATGTACATCAAAACATACACATTTTCATTGTACATTCAAGAAATGTACATCAAAACATACACATTTTCAGTGTACATTCAAGAAATGTACATCAAAACATACACATTTTCATTGTACATTCAAAAAATGTACATCAAAACATACACTTTCTCATTGTTCATTCAAGAAATGTACATCAAAACATACACATTTTCATTGTACACTCAAGAAATGTACATCAAAACATACACATTTTCATTGTACACTCAAGAGACGTACATCAAAACATACACATTTTCAGTGTACATTCAAGAAATGTATATCAAAACATACACATTTTCATTGTACATTCAAGAAATGTACATCAAAACATACACATTTTCATTGTACATTCAAATAATATACATCAAAACATACACATTTTCATTGTACATTCAAGAAATGTACGTCAAAACACACACATTTTCAGTGTACATTCAAGAAATGTACATCAAAACATACACATTTTCATTGTACATTCAAGAAATGTACATCAAAACATACACATTTTCATTGTACATTCTTGAAATATACATCAAAACATACGCATTTTCATTGTATATACAAGAAATGTACATCAAAATATACACATTTTCATTGTACACTAAAGAAATGTACATCAAAACATACACATTTTCATTGTACATTCAAGAAATGTACATCAAAACATACACATTTTCATTATACATTCTGGAAATATACATCAAAACATACGCATTTTCATTGTATATACAAGAAATGTACATCAAAATATATCATTTTCATTGTACTCTAAAGAAGTGTACATCAAAACATACACATTTTCATTGTACATTCAAATAATATACATCAAAACATACACATTTTCATTGTACATTCAAGAAATGTACATCAAAACATACACATTTTCATTGTACATTCAAGAAATGTACATCAAAACATACACATTTTCATTGTACGCTCAAGAAATGTACATCAAAACACACACATTTTCAGTGTACATTCAAGAAATGTACATCAAAACATACACATTTTCATTGTACATTCAAGAAATGTACATCAAAACATACACATTTTCATTGTACATTCTAGAAATATACATCAAAACATACGCATTTTCATTGTATATACAAGAAATGTACATCAAAATATACACATTTTCATTGTACATTCAAGAAATGCACATCAAAGCATACACATTTTCATTGTACATTCAAGAAATGTACATCAAAACATACACATTTTCATTGTACAGTCAAGAAATGTACATCAAAACATACACATTTTCAGTGTACGTTCAAGAAATGTACATCAAGACATACACATTTTCATTGTACATTCAAGAAATGTATATCAAAACATACACATTTTCAGTGTACATTCAAGAAATGTACATCAATACATACACATTTTCATTGTATATACAAGAAATGTACATCAAAACATACACATTTTCAGTATACATTCAAGAAATGTACATGAAAACATATACATTTTCATTGTACATTCAAGAAATGTATATCAAAACATACACATTTTCAGTGTACATTCAAGAAATGTACATCAAGACATACACATTTTCATTGTATGTACAAGAAATGTACATCAAAACATACACATTTTCATTGTGCACTAAAGAAATGTTCATCAAAACATACACATTTTCATTGTACACTCAAGAAATGTACATCAAAACATACACATTTTCATTGTACACTCAAGAAATGTATATCAAAACATACACATTTTCATTGTACATTCAAGAAATGCACATCAAAACATACACATTTTCATTGTACATTCAAGAAATGTACATCAAAACATACACATTTTCATTGTACATTCAAGGAATGTACATCAAAACATACACATTTTGATTGTACATTCAAGAAATGTACATCAAGAAATGTACATCAAATCACACACATTATCATTTTACACTCAAGAAATGTACATAAAAACATACACATTTTGAGTGTACATTCAAGAAATGTACATCAAAACAAACACAATTTCATTGTACACTAAAGAAATGTACATCAAAACATACACATTTTCATTGTACATTCAAGAAATGCACATCAAAACATACAAATTTTCATTGTACACTCAAGAAATGTACATCAAAACATACACATTTTCATTGTACACTCAAGAAATGTACATCTAGACATACACATTTTCATTGTACATTCAAGAAATGTATATCAAAACATACACATTTTCATTGTACATTCAAGAAATGCACATCAAAACATACACATTTTCATTGTACATTCAAGAAATGTACATCAAAACATACACATTTTCATTGTACATTCAAGGAATGTACATCAAAACATACACATTTTGATTGTACATTCAAGAAATGTACATCAAGAAATGTACATCAAAACACACACATTATCATTTTACACTCAAGAAATGTACATAAAAACATACACATTTTGAGTGTACATTCAAGAGATATACATCAAAACATGCACATTTTCATTGTATATACCAGCAATGTACATCAAAAAATACACATTTTCATTGTATCTACAGGAAATGTACATCAAAACATACACATTTACATTGTATATACAAGAAATGTATATCAAAACATACACATTTTCAGTGTACATTCAAGAAATGTACATCAAAAACTACACCTCTTCATTGTATATTCAAGAAATGTACATCAAAACACACACATTTTCATTGTATATACCAGAAATGTACATCAAAACATACACATTTTCATTGTACATTGAAGAAATGTACATAAAAACATACACATTTTCATTGTATATACCAGAAATGTACATCAAAACATACACATTTTCATTGTACATTCAAGAAATGTACATCAAAACATACACATTTTCATTGTATATACCAGAAATGTACATCAAAACATACACATTTTCATTGTACATTGAAGAAATGTACATCAAAACATACACATTTTCAGTGTACATTCAAGAAATGTACATCAAAACATACACAGCTTCAGCGTACATTCAAGAAATGTACATCAAAACATACACATTTTCATTGTATATACAAGAAATGTACATCAAAACATACATATTTTCAGTGTACATTTAAGAAATGTACATCAAAACATACACATTTTCATTGTATAAACAAGAAGTGTACATCAAAACATACACATTTTCAGTGTACATTCAAGAAATGTACATCAAGACATACACATTTTCATTGTACATTCAAGAAATGTATATCAAAACATACACATTTTCAGTGTACATTCAAGAAATGTACATGAAAACATATACATTTTCGTTGTACATTCAAGAAATGTATATCAAAACATACACATTTTCAGTGTACATTCAAGAAATGTACATCAAAACATACACATTTTCATTGTATATACAAGAAATGTACATCAAAACATACACATTTTTATTGTACACTAAAGAAATGTACATCAAAACATACACATTTTCAGTGTACATTCAAGAAATGTACATCAAAACATACACATTTTCATTGTACATTCAAGAAATGTACATCAAAACATACACATTTTCATTGTACATTCAAGAAATGTACATCAAAACATACACATTTTCAGGGTTCATTCAAGAAATGTATATAAAAAAATACACATTTTCAGTGTACATTCAAGAAATGTACATCAAAACAAACACAATTTCATTGTACACTAAACAAATGTACATCAAAACATACACATTTTCATTGTACATTCAAGAAATGCACATCAAAACATACACATTTTCATTGTACATTCAAGAAATATACATCAAAACATACACATTTTCATTGTACATTCAAGAAATGTATATCAAAACATACACATTTTCATTGTACATTCAAGAAATGTACATCAAAACATACACATTTTCATTGTACATTCAAATAATATACATCAAAACATACACATTTTCATTGTACATTCAAGAAATGTACATCAAAACATACACATTTTCATTGTACACTCAAGAAATGTATATCAAAACATACACATTTTCAGTTTACATTCAAGAAATGTACATCAAAACATACACATTTTCAGTGTACTTTCAAGAAATGTAAATGAAAAAATACACATTTTCAGTGTACATTCAAGAAATGTACATCAAAGCAAACACATTTTCATTGTACATTCAAGAAATATACATGAAAACATACACATTTTCATTGTACATTCAAGAAATGTACATCAAAACATACACATTTTCATTATACACTCGAGAAATGTACATCAAAACATACACATTTTCATTGTACATTCAAGAAATGTATATCAAAACATACACATTTTCATTGTACATTCAAGAAATGTACATCAAAACATACACATTTTCATTGTACATTCTAGGAATGTACATCAAAACATACACATTTTGATTGTACATTCAAGAAATGTACATCAAAACACACACATTATCATTTTACACTCAAGAAATGTACATCAAAACATACACATTTTGAGTGTACATTCAAGAGATATACATCAAAACATGCACATTTTCATTGTATATACCAGAAATGTACATCAAAACATACACATTTTCATTGTATATACAGGAAATGTACATCAAAACATACACATTTTCATTGTATATACAAGAAATGTATATCAAAACATACACATTTTCAGTATTCATTCAAGAAATGTACATCAAAAACTACACATCTTCATTGTATATTCAAGAAATGTACATCAAAACACACACATTTTCATTGTATATACCAGAAATGTACATCAAAACATACACATTTTCATTGTACATTCAAGAAAGGTACATCAAAACATACACATTTTCATTGTATATACCAGAAATGTACATCAAAACATACACATTTTCATTGTACATTCAAGAAATGTACATCAAAACGTACACATTTTCATTGTATATACCAGAAATGTACATCAAAACATACACATTTTCATTGTACATTGAAGAAATGTACATCAAAACATACACATTTTCAGTGTACATTCAAGAAATGTACATCAAAACCTACACAGCTTCAGTGTACATTCAAGAAATGTACATCAAAACATACACATTTTCATTGTATATACAACAAATGTACGTCAAAACATACACATTTTCATTGTATATACAAGAAAAGTATACCAAAACATACATATTTTCGGTGTACATTCAAGAAATGTACATCAAAACATACACATTTTCATTGTATATACAAGAAATGTACATCAAAACATACACATTTTCAGAGTACATTCAAGAAATGTACATCAAGACATACACATTTTCATTGTACATTCAAGAAATGTATATCAAAACATACACATTTTCAGTGTACATTCAAGAAATGTACATCAAAACATACACATTTTCATTGTATATACAAGAAATGTACATCAAAACATACACATTTTCAGTATACATTCAAGAAATGTACATGAAAACATATACATTTTCACTGTACATTCAAGAAATGTATATCAAAACATACACATTTTCAGTGTACATTCAAGAAATGTACATCAAAACATACACATTTTCATTGTATATACAAGAAATGTACACCAAACATACACATTTTCATTGTACACTAAAGAAATGTTCATCAAAACATACACATTTTCAGTGTACATTCAAGAAATGTACATCAAAACATACACATTTTCATTGTACATTCAAGAAATGTACATCAAAACATACACATTTTCAGCGTACATTCAAGAAATGTGCATCAAAACATACAAATTTTCAGTGTACATTCAAGAAATGTACATCAAAACATACACATTTTCAGTGTACATTCAAGAAATGTACATCAAAACATACACATTTTCATTGTACATTCAAGAAATGTACATCAAAACATACACATTTTCAGTGTACATTCAAGAAATGTACATCAAAACATACACATTTTCAATGTACATTCAAAAAATGTACATCAAAACATACACTTTTTCATTGTTCATTCAAGAAATGTACATCAAAACATACACATTTTCATTGTACGCTCAAGAAATGTACATCAAAACACACACATTTTCAGTGTACATTCAAGAAATGTACATCAAAACATACACATTTTCATTGTACATTCAAGAAATGTACATCAAAACATAAACATTTTCATTGTACATTCTAGAAATATACATCAAAACATACGCATTTTCATTGTATATACAAGAAATGTACATCAAAATATACACATTTTCATTGTACACTAAAGAAATGTACATCAAAACATTCACATTTTCATTGTACATTCAAGAAATGTACATCAAAACATACACATTTTCATTGTACATTCTAGAAATATACATATAAACATACGCATTTTCATTGTATATACAAGAAATGTACATCAAAACATACACATTTTCATTGTACGTTCAAGAAATGCACATCAAAGCATACACATTTTCATTGTACATTCAAGAAATGTACATCAAAACATACACATTTTCATTGTACATTCTAGATATATACATCAAAACATACGCATTTTCATTGTATATACAAGAAATGTACATCAAAATATACACATTTTCATTGTACACTAAAGAAATGTACATCAAAGCATACACATTTTCATTGTACATTCAAGAAATGCACATCAAAGCATACACATTTTCATTGTACATTCAAGAAATATACATCAAAACATACACTTTTTCATTGTACATTCAAGAAATGTACATCAAAACATACACATTTTCATTGTACACTCAAGAAATGTACATCAAAACATACACATTTTCATTGTACATTCAAGAAATGTATATCAAAACATACACATTTTCATTGTACATTCAAGAAATGTACATCAAAACATACACATTTTCATTGTACATTCAAAAAAAGTACATCAAAACATACACTTTCTCATTGTTCATTCAAGAAATGTACATCAAAACATACACATTTTCATTGTACACTCAAGAAATGTACATCAAAACATACACATTTTCATTGTACACTCAAGAGACGTACATCAAAACATACACATTTTCAGTGTACATTCAAGAAATGTATATCAAAACATACACATTTTCATTGTACATTCAAGAAATGTACATCAAAACATACACATTTTCATTGTACATTCAAATAATATACATCAAAACATACACATTTTCATTGTACATTCAAGAAATGTACATCAAAACATACACATTTTCATTGTACATTCAAGAAATGTACATCAAAACATACACATTTTCATTGTACGCTCAAGAAATGTACATCAAAACACACACATTTTCAGTGTACATTCAAGAAATGTACATCAAAACATACACATTTTCATTGTACATTCAAGAAATGTACATCAAAACATACACATTTTCATTGTACATTCTAGAAATATACATCAAAACATACGCATTTTCATTGTATATACAAGAAATGTACATCAAAATATACACATTTTTATTGTACACTAAGGAAATGTACATCAAAACATACACATTTTCATTGTACATTCAAGAAATGTACATCAAAACATACACATTTTCATTATACATTCTGGAAATATACATCAAAACATACGCATTTTCATTGTATATACAAGAAATGTACATCAAAATATATCATTTTCATTGTACACTAAAGAAGTGTACATCAAAACATACACATTTTCATTGTACATTCAAATAATATACATCAAAACATACACATTTTCATTGTACATTCAAGAAATGTACATCAAAACATACACATTTTCATTGTACATTCAAGAAATGTACATCAAAACATACACATTTTCATTGTACGCTCAAGAAATGTACATCAAAACACACACAATTTCATTGTACACTAAACAAATGTACATCAAAACATACACATTTTCATTGTACATTCAAGAAATGCACATCAAAACATACACATTTTCATTGTACATTCAAGAAATATACATCAAAACATACACATTTTCATTGTACATTCAAGAAATGTATATCAAAACATACACATTTTCATTGTACATTCAAGAAATGTACATCAAAACATACACATTTTCATTGTACATTCAAATAATATACATCAAAACATACACATTTTCATTGTACATTCAAGAAATGTACATCAAAACATACACATTTTCATTGTACACTCAAGAAATGTATATCAAAACATACACATTTTCAGTTTACATTCAAGAAATGTACATCAAAACATACACATTTTCAGTGTACTTTCAAGAAATGTATATCAAAAAATACACATTTTCAGTGTACATTCAAGAAATGTACATCAAAGCAAACACATTTTCATTGTACATTCAAGAAATATACATGAAAACATACACATTTTCATTGTACATTCAAGAAATGTACATCAAAACATACACATTTTCATTATACACTCGAGAAATGTACATCAAAACATACACATTTTCATTGTACATTCAAGAAATGTATATCAAAACATACACATTTTCATTGTACATTCAAGAAATGTACATCAAAACATACACATTTTCATTGTACATTCTAGGAATGTACATCAAAACATACACATTTTGATTGTACATTCAAGAAATGTACATCAAAACACACACATTATCATTTTACACTCAAGAAATGTACATCAAAACATACACATTTTGAGTGTACATTCAAGAGATATACATCAAAACATGCACATTTTCATTGTATATACCAGAAATGTACATCAAAACATACACATTTTCATTGTATATACAGGAAGTGTACATCAAAACATACACATTTTCATTGTATATACAAGAAATGTATATCAAAACATACACATTTTCAGTATTCATTCAAGAAATGTACATCAAAAACTACACATCTTCATTGTATATTCAAGAAATGTACATCAAAACACACACATTTTCATTGTATATACCAGAAATGTACATCAAAACATACACATTTTCATTGTACATTCAAGAAAGGTACATCAAAACATACACATTTTCATTGTATATACCAGAAATGTACATCAAAACATACACATTTTCATTGTACATTCAAGAAATGTACATCAAAACGTACACATTTTCATTGTATATACCAGAAATGTACATCAAAACATACACATTTTCATTGTACATTGAAGAAATGTACATCAAAACATACAAATTTTCAGTGTACATTCAAGAAATGTACATCAAAACATACACAGCTTCAGTGTACATTCAAGAAATGTACATCAAAACATACACATTTTCATTGTATATACAAGAAATGTACGTCAAAACATACACATTTTCATTGTATGTACAAGAAAAGTATACCAAAACATACATATTTTCGGTGTACATTCAAGAAATGTACATCAAAACATACACATTTTCATTGTATATACAAGAAATGTACATCAAAACATACACATTTTCAGAGTACATTCAAGAAATGTACATCAAGACATACACATTTTCATTGTACATTCAAGAAATGTATATCAAAACATACACATTTTCAGTGTACATTCAAGAAATGTACATCAAAACATACACATTTTCATTGTATATACAAGAAATGTACATCAAAACATACACATTTTCAGTATACATTCAAGAAATGTACATGAAAACATACATTTTCATTGTACATTCAAGAAATGTATATCAAAACATACACATTTTCAGTGTACATTCAAGAAATGTACATCAAAACATACACATTTTCATTGTATATACAAGAAATGTACATCAAAACATACACATTTTCATTGTACACTAAAGAAATGTTCATCAAAACATACACATTTTCAGTGTACATTCAAGAAATGTACATCAAAACATACACATTTTCATTGTACATTCAAGAAATGTACATCAAAACATACACATTTTCAGTGTACATTCAAGAAATGTGCATCAAAACATACAAATTTTCAGTGTACATTCAAGAAATGTACATCAAAACATACACATTTTCAGTGTACATTCAAGAAATGTACATCAAAACATACACATTCTCATTGTACATTCAAGAAATGTACATCAAAACATACACATTTTCAGTGTACATTCAAGAAATGTACATCAAAACATACACATTTTCATTGTACATTCAAAAAATGTACATCAAAACATACACTTTTTCATTGTTCATTCAAGAAATGTACATCAAAACATACACATTTTCATTGTACGCTCAAGAAATGTACATCAAAACACACACATTTTCAGTGTACATTCAAGAAATGTACATCAAAACATACACATTTTCATTGTACATTCAAGAAATGTACATCAAAACATACACATTTTCATTGTACATTCTAGAAATATACATCAAAACATACGCATTTTCATTGTATATACAAGAAATGTACATCAAAATATACACATTTTCATTGTACACTAAAGAAATGTACATCAAAACATTCACATTTTCATTGTACATTCAAGAAATGTACATCAAAACATACACATTTTCATTGTACATTCTAGAAATATACATATAAACATACGCATTTTCATTGTATATACAAGAAATGTACATCAAAACATACACATTTTCATTGTACGTTCAAGAAATGCACATCAAAGCATACACATTTTCATTGTACATTCAAGAAATGTACATCAAAACATACACATTTTCATTGTACATTCTAGATATATACATCAAAACATACGCATTTTCATTGTATATACAAGAAATGTACATCAAAATATACACATTTTCATTGTACACTAAAGAAATGTACATCAAAACATACACATTTTCATTGTACATTCAAGAAATGCACATCAAAGCATACACATTTTCATTGTACATTCAAGAAATATACATCAAAACATACACTTTTTCATTGTACATTCAAGAAATGTACATCAAAACATACACATTTTCATTGTACACTCAAGAAATGTACATCAAAACATACACATTTTCATTGTACATTCAAGAAATGTATATCAAAACATACACATTTTCATTGAACATTCAAGAAATGTACATCAAAACATACACATTTTCATTGTACATTCAAAAAATGTACATCAAAACATACACTATCTCATTGTTCATTCAAGAAATGTACATCAAAACATACACATTTTCATTGTACACTCAAGAAATGTACATCAAAACATACACATTTTCATTGTACACTCAAGAGACGTACATCAAAACATACACATTTTCAGTGTACATTCAAGAAATGTATATCAAAACATACACATTTTCATTGTACATTCAAGAAATGTACATCAAAACATACACATTTTCATTGTACATTCAAATAATATACATCAAAACATACACATTTTCATTGTACATTCAAGAAATGTACATCAAAACATACACATTTTCATTGTACATTCAAGAAATGTACATCAAAACATACACATTTTCATTGTACGCTCAAGAAATGTACATCAAAACACACACATTTTCAGTGTACATTCAAGAAATGTACATCAAAACATACACATTTTCATTGTACATTCAAGAAATGTACATCAAAACATACACATTTTCATTGTACATTCTAGAAATATACATCAAAACATACGCATTTTCATTGTATATACAAGAAATGTACATCAAAATATACACATTTTCATTGTACACAAAGAAATGTACATCAAAACATACACATTTTCATTGTACATTCAAGAAATGTACATCAAAACATACACATTTTCATTATACATTCTGGAAATATACATCAAAACATACGCATTTTCATTGTATATACAAGAAATGTACATCAAAATATATCATTTTCATTGTACAGTAAAGAAGTGTACATATAAACATACACATTTTCATTGTACATTCAAGAAATGTACATCAAAACATACACATTTTCATTGTACATTCAAGAAATGTACATCAAAACATACACATTTTCATTGTACGCTCAAGAAATGTACATCAAAACACACACATTTTCAGTGTACATTCAAGAAATGTACATCAAAACATACACATTTTCAGTGTACATTCAAGAAATGTACATCAAAACATACACAGCTTCAGTGTACATTCAAGAAATGTACATCAAAACATACACATTTTCATTGTATATACAAGAAATGTACGTCAAAACATACACATTTTCATTGTATATACAAGAAAAGTATACCAAAACATACATATTTTCGGTGTACATTCAAGAAATGTACATCAAAACATACACATTTTCATTGTATATACAAGAAATGTACATCAAAACATACACATTTTCAGAGTACATTCAAGAAATGTACATCAAGACATACACATTTTCATTGTACATTCAAGAAATGTATATCAAAACATACACATTTTCAGTGTACATTCAAGAAATGTACATCAAAACATACACATTTTCATTGTATATACAAGAAATGTACATCAAAACATACACATTTTCAGTATACATTCAAGAAATGTACATGAAAACATATACATTTTCATTGTACATTCAAGAAATGTATATCAAAACATACACATTTTCAGTGTACATTCAAGAAATGTACATCAAAACATACACATTTTCATTGTATATACAAGAAATGTACATCAAAACATACACAATTTCATTGTACACTAAAGAAATGTTCATCAAAACATACACATTTTCAGTGTACATTCAAGAAATGTACATCAAAACATACACATTTTCATTGTACATTCAAGAAATGTACATCAAAACATACACATTTTCAGTGTACATTCAAGAAATGTGCATCAAAACATACAAATTTTCAGTGTACATTCAAGAAATGTACATCAAAACATACACATTTTCAGTGTACATTCAAGAAATGTACATCAAAACATACACATTTTCATTGTACATTCAAGAAATGTACATCAAAACATACACATTTTCAGTGTACATTCAAGAAATGTACATCAAAACATACACATTTTCATTGTACATTCAAAAAATGTACATCAAAACATACACTTTTTCATTGTTCATTCAAGAAATGTACATCAAAACATACACATTTTCATTGTACGCTCAAGAAATGTACATCAAAACACACACATTTTCAGAGTACATTCATGAAATGTACATCAAAACATACACATTTTCATTGTACATTCAAGAAATGTACATCAAAACATACACATTTTCATTGTACATTCTAGAAATATACATCAAAACATACGCATTTTCATTGTATATACAAGAAATGTACATCAAAATATACACATTTTCATTGTACACTAAAGAAATGTACATCAAAACATTCACATTTTCATTGTACATTCAAGAAATGTACATCAAAACATACACATTTTCATTGTACATTCTAGAAATATACATATAAACATACGCATTTTCATTGTATATACAAGAAATGTACATCAAAACATACACATTTTCATTGTACGTTCAAGAAAAGCACATCAAAGCATACACATTTTCATTGTACATTCAAGAAATGTACATCAAAACATACACATTTTCATTGTACATTCTAGATATATACATCAAAACATACGCATTTTCATTGTATATACAAGAAATGTACATCAAAATATACACATTTTCATTGTACACTAAAGAAATGTACATCAAAACATACACATTTTCATTGTACATTCAAGAAATGCACATCAAAGCATACACATTTTCATTGTACATTCAAGAAATATACATCAAAACATACACTTTTTCATTGTACATTCAAGAAATGTACATCAAAACATACACATTTTCATTGTACACTCAAGAAATGTACATCAAAACATACACATTTTCATTGTACATTCAAGAAATGTATATCAAAACATACACATTTTCATTGTACATTCAAGAAATGTACATCAAAACATACACATTTTCATTGTACATTCAAAAAATGTACATCAAAACATACACTTTCTCATTGTTCATTCAAGAAATGTACATCAAAACATACACATTTTCATTGTACACTCAAGAAATGTACATCAAAACATACACATTTTCATTGTACACTCAAGAGACGTACATCAAAACATACACATTTTCAGTGTACATTCAAGAAATGTATATCAAAACATACACATTTTCATTGTACATTCAAGAAATGTACATCAAAGCATACACATTTTCATTGTACATTCAAATAATATACATCAAAACATACACATTTTCATTGTACATTCAAGAAATGTACATCAAAACATACACATTTTCATTGTACATTCAAGAAATGTACATCAAAACATACACATTTTCATTGTACGCTCAAGAAATGTACATCAAAACACACACATTTTCAGTGTACATTCAAGAAATGTACATCAAAACATACACATTTTCATTGTACATTCAAGAAATGTACATCAAAACATACACATTTTCATTGCACATTCTAGAAATATACATCAAAACATACGCATTTTCATTGTATATACAAGAAATGTACATCAAAATATACACATTTTCATTGTACACTAAAGAAAGGTACATCAAAACATACACATTTTCATTGTACATTCAAGAAATGTACATCAAAACATACACATTTTCATTATACATTCTGGAAATATACATCAAAACATACGCATTTTCATTGTATATACAAGAAATGTACATCAAAATATATCATTTTCATTGTACACTAAAGAAGTGTACATCAAAACATACACATTTTCATTGTACATTCAAATAATATACATCAAAACATACACATTTTCATTGTACATTCAAGAAATGTACATCAAAACATACACATTTTCATTGTACATTCAAGAAATGTACATCAAAACATACACATTTTCATTGTACGCTCAAGAAATGTACATCAAAACACACACATTTTCAGTGTACATTCAAGAAATGTACATCAAAACGTACACATTTTCATTGTACATTCAAGAAATGTACATCAAAACATACACATTTTCATTCTACATTCTAGAAATATACATCAAAACATACGCATTTTCATTGTATATACAAGAAATGTACATCAAAATATACACATTTTCATTGTACATTCAAGAAATGCACATCAAAGCATACACATTTTCATTGTACATTCAAGAAATGTACATCAAAACATACACATTTTCATTGTACAGTCAAGAAATGTACATCAAAACATACACATTTTCAGTGTACATTCAAGAAATGTACATCAAGACATACACATTTTCATTGTACATTCAAGAAATGTATATCAAAACATACACATTTTCAGTGTACATTCAAGAAATGTACATCAATACATACACATTTTCATTGTATATACAAGAAATGTACATCAAAACATACACATTTTCAGTATACATTCAAGAAATGTACATGAAAACATATACATTTTCATTGTACATTCAAGAAATGTATATCAAAACATACACATTTTCAGTGTACATTCAAGAAATGTACATCAAGACATACACATTTTCATTGTATGTACAAGAAATGTACATCAAAACATACACATTTTCATTGTGCACTAAAGAAATGTTCATCAAAACATACACATTTTCATTGTACACTCAAGAAATGTACATCAAAACATACACATTTTCATTGTACACTCAAGAAATGTATATCAAAACATACACATTTTCATTGTACATTCAAGAAATGCACATCAAAACATACACATTTTCATTGTACATTCAAGAAATGTATATCAAAACATACACATTTTCATTGTACATTGAAGAAATGTACATCAAAACATACACATTTTCATTGTACATTCTAGGAATGTACATCAAAACATACACATTTTGATTGTACATTCAAGAAATGTACATCAAAACACACACATTGTCATTTTACACTCAAGAAATGTACATCAAAACATACACATTTTGAATGTACATTCAAGAGATATACATCAAAACATGCACATTTTCATTGTATATACCAGAAATGTACATCAAAACATACACATTTTCATTGTATATACAGGAAATGTACATCAAAACATACACATTTTCATTGTATACACAAGAAATGTATATCAAAACATACACATTTTCAGTATTCATTCAAGAAATGTACATCAAAAACTACACATCTTCATTGTATATTCAAGAAATGTACATCAAAACACACATCTTTCATTGTCTATACCAGAAATGTACATCAAAACATACACATTTTCATTGTACATTCAAGAAAGGTACATCAAAACATACACATTTTCATTGTATATACCAGAAATGTACATCAAAACATACACATTTTCATTGTACATTCAAGAAATGTACATCAAAACGTACACATTTTCATTGTATATACCAGAAATGTACATCAAAACATACACATTTTCATTGTACATTGAAGAAATGTACATCAAAACATACACATTTTCAGTGTACATTCAAGAAATGTACATCAAAACATACACAGCTTCAGTGTACATTCAAGAAATGTACATCAAAACATACACATTTTCATTGTATATACAAGAAATGTACGTCAAAACATACACATTTTCATTGTATATACAAGAAAAGTATACCAAAACATACATATTTTCGGTGTACATTCAAGAAATGTACATCAAAACATACACATTTTCAGTATACATTAAAGAAATGTACATGAAAACATATACATTTTCATTGTACATTCAAGAAATGTATATCAAAACATACACATTTTCATTGTACATTCTAGAAATATACATATAAACATACGCATTTTCATTGTATATACAAGAAATGTACATCAAAACATACACATTTTCATTGTATATACAAGAAATGTACATCAAAACATACACATTTTCATTGTACACTAAAGAAATGTTCATCAAAACATACACATTTTCAGTGTACATTCAAGAAATGTACATCAAAACATACACATTTTCATTGTACATTCAAGAAATGTACATCAAAACATACACATTTTCAGTGTACATTCAAGAAATGTGCATCAAAACATACAAATTTTCAGTGTACATTCAAGAAATGTACATCAAAACATACACATTTTCAGTGTACATTCAAGAAATGTACATCAAAACATACACATTTTCATTGTACATTCAAGAAATGTACATCAAGACATACACATTTTCAGTGTACATTCAAGAAATGTACATCAAAACATACACATTTTCATTGTATATTCAAAAAATGTACATCAAAACATACACTTTTTCATTGTTCATTCAAGAAATGTACATCAAAACATACACATTTTCATTGTACGCTCAAGAAATGTACATCAAAACACACACATTTTCAGTGTACATTCAAGAAATGTACATCAAAACATACACATTTTCATTGTACATTCAAGAAATGTACATCAAAACATA
This sequence comes from Tenodera sinensis, assembly GCA_030765045.1. Lineage (NCBI taxonomy): Eukaryota > Metazoa > Arthropoda > Insecta > Mantodea > Mantidae > Tenodera > Tenodera sinensis. The sequence goes on along the minus strand of CM060970.1, from coordinate 107,083,254 downwards.
CACATTTTCATTGTACATTCTAGAAATATACATCAAAACATACGCATTTTCATTGTATATACAAGAAATGTACATCAAAATATACACATTTTCATTGTACACTAAAGAAATGTACATCAAAACATTCACATTTTCATTGATCATTCAAGAAATGTACATCAAAACATACACATTTTCATTGTACATTCTAGAAATATACATATAAACATACGCATTTTCATTGTATATACAAGAAATGTACATCAAAACATACACATTTTCATTGTACGTTCAAGAAATGCACATCAAAGCATACACATTTTCATTGTACATTCAAGAAATGTACATCAAAACATACACATTTTCATTGTACATTCTAGAAATATACATCAAAACATACGCATTTTCATTGTATATACAAGAAATGTACATCAAAATATACACATTTTCATTGTACACTAAAGAAATGTACATCAAAACATACACATTTTCATTGTACATTCAAGAAATGCACATCAAAGCATACACATTTTCATTGTACATTCAAGAAATATACATCAAAACATACACTTTTTCATTGTACATTCAAGAAATGTACATCAAAACATACACATTTTCATTGTACACTCAAGAAATGTACATCAAAACATACACATTTTCATTGTACATTCAAGAAATGTATATCAAAACATACACATTTTCATTGTACATTCAAGAAATGTACATCAAAACATACACTTTTCATTGTACATTCAAAAAATGTACATCAAAACATACACTTTCTCATTGTTCATTCAAGAAATGTACATCAAAACATACACATTTTCATTGTACACTCAAGAAATGTACATCAAAACATACACATTTTCATTGTACACTCAAGAGACGTACATCAAAACATACACATTTTCAGTGTACATTCAAGAAATGTATATCAAAACATTCACATTTTCATTGTACATTCAAGAAATGTACATCAAAACATACACATTTTCATTGTACATTCTAGAAATATACATATAAACATACGCATTTTCATTGTATATACAAGAAATGTACATCAAAACATACACATTTTCATTGTACGTTCAAGAAATGCACATCAAGGCATACACATTTTCATTGTACATTCAAGAAATGTACATCAAAACATACACATTTTCATTGTACATTCTAGAAATATATATCAAAACATACGCATTTTCATTGTATATACAAGAAATGTACATCAAAATATACACATTTTCATTGTACACTAAAGAAATGTACATCAAAACATACACATTTTCATAGTACATTCAAGAAATGCACATCAAAGCATACACATTTTCATTGTACATTCAAGAAATATACATCAAAACATACACTTTTTCATTGTACATTCAAGAAATGTACATCAAAACATACACATTTTCATTGTACCCTCAAGAAATGTACATCAAAACATACACATTTTCATTGTACATTCAAGAAATGTATATCAAAACATACACATTTTCATTGTACATTCAAGAAATGTACATCAAAACATACACATTTTCATTGTACATTCAAGAAATGTACATCAAAACATACACATTTTCATTGTACATTCTAGGAATGTACATCAAAACATACACATTTTGATTGTACATTCAAGAAATGTACATCAAAACACACACATTATCATTTTACACTCAAGAAATGTACATCAAAACATACACATTTTGAGTGTACATTCAAGAGATATACATCAAAACATGCACATTTTCATAGTATATACCAGAAATGTACATCAAAACATACACATTTTCATTGTATATACAGGAAATGTACATCAAAACATACACATTTTCATTGTATATACAAGAAATGTATATCAAAACATACACATTTTCAGTGTTCATTCAAGAAATGTACATCAAAACATACACATTTTCATTGTACATTCAAGAAATGTACATCAAAACATACACATTTTCATTGTACATTCTAGAAATATACATCAAAACATATGCATTTTCATTGTATATACAAGAAATGTACATCAAAACATACACATTTTCATTGTACATTCAAGAAATGTACATCAAAACATACACATTTTCATTGTATATACCAGAAATGTACATCAAAACATACACATTTTCATTGTACGTTCAAGAAATGTACATCAAAACATACACATTTTCATTGTATATACCAGAAGTGTACATCAAAACATACACATTTTCATTGTACATTCAAGAAATGTACATCAAAACATACACATTTTCATTGTATATACCAGAAATGTACATCAAAACATACACATTTTCATTGTACTATGAAGAAATGTACATCAAAACATACACATTTTCAGTGTACATTCAAGAAATGTACATCAAAACATACACAGCTTCAGTGTACATTCAAATAATATACATCAAAACATACACATTTTCATTGTACATTCAAGAAATGTACATCAAAACATACACATTTTCATTGTACGCTCAAGAAACGTACATCAAAACATACACATTTTCAGTGTACATTCAAGAAATGTACATCAAAACATACACATTTTCATTGTACATTCAAGAAATGTACATCAAAACATACACATTTTCATTGTACATTCAAGAAATGTACATCAAAACATACACATTTTCATTGTAAATTCTAGAAATATACATCAAAACATAAGCATTTTCATTGTATATACAAGAAATGTACATCAAAACATACACATTTTCATTGTACATTCAAGAAATGTAAATCAAAACATACACATTTTCATTGTATATACCAGAAATGTACATCAAAACATACACATTTTCATTGTACATTCAAGAAATGTACATCAAAACATACACATTTTCATTGTATATACCAGAAATGTACATCACAACATACACATTTTCATTGTACATTGAAGAAATGTACATCAAAACATACACATTTTCAGTGTACATTCAAGAAATGTACATCAAAACATACACTTTTTCATTGTTCATTCAAGAAATGTACATCAAAACATACACATTTTCATTGTACACTCAAGAAATGCACATCAAAACATACACATTTTCATTGTACACTCAAGAAATGTACATCAAAACATACACATTTTCATTGTACATTCAAGAAATGTATATCAAAACATACACATTTTCATTGTACATTGAAGAAATGTACATCAAAACATACACATTTTCATTGTACATTCCAGAAATGTACATCAAAACATGCACATTTTCATTGTACATTCAAGGAATGTACATCAAAACATACACATTTTCATTGTACATTCGAGAAATGTACATCAAAACATACACACCTTCATTGTATATTCAAGAAATGTACATCAAAACACACACATTTTCATTGTATATACCAGAAATGTACATCAAAACATACACATTTTCATTGTACATTCAAGAAATGTACATCAAAACATACACATTTTCATTGTACATTGAAGAAATGTACATCAAAACATACACATTTTCAGTGTACATTCAAGAAATGTACATCAAAACATACACTGCTTCAGTGTACATTCAAATAATATACATCAAAACATACACATTTTCATTGTACACTCAAGAAATGTACATCAAAACATACACATTTTCATTGTACGCTCAAGAAACGTACATCAAAACATACACATTTTCTGTGTACATTCAAGAAATGTACATCAAAACATACACATTTTCATTGTACATTCAAGAAATGTACATCAAAACATACACATTTTCATTGTACATCCTAGAAATATACATCAAAACATACGCATTTTCATTGATATACAAGAAATGTACATCAAAACATACACATTTTCATTGTACATTCAAGAAATGTACATCAAAACATACACATTTTCATTGTATATACCAGAAATGTACATCAAAACATACACATTTTCATTGTACATTCAAGAAATGTACATCAAAACATACACATTTTCATTGTATATACCAGAAATGTACATCACAACATACACATTTTCATTGTACATTGAAGAAATGTACATCAAAACATACACATTTTCAGTGTACATTCAAGAAATGTACATCAAAACATACACAGCTTCAGCGTACATTCAAGAAATGTACATCAAAACACACATTTTCATTGTATATACAAGAAATGTACATCAAAACATACACATTTTCATTGTATATACAAGAAATGTATATCAAAACATACATATTTTCAGTGTACATTCAAGAAATGTACATCAAAACATACACATTTTCATTGTATATACAAGAAATGTACATAAAAACATACACATTATCAGTGTACATTCAAGAAATGTACATCAAGACATACACATTTTCATTGTACATTCAAGAAATGTATATCAAAACATGCACATTTTCAGTGTACATTCAAGAAATGTACATGAAAACATATACATTTTCATTGTACATTCAAGAAATGTATATCAAAACATACACATTTTCATTGTACACTAAAGAAATGTACATCAAAACATACACATTTTCATTGTACATCCAAGAAATGTACATCAAAACATACACATTTTCATTGTACATTCAAGAAATGTACATCAAAACATACACATTTTCATTGTACACTCAAGAAATGTACATCAAAACATACACATTTTCATTGGACACTCAAGAAATGTACATCAAAACATACACTTTTTCATTGTTCATTCAAGAAATGTATATAAAAACATACACATTTTCATTGTACATTCAAGAAATGTACATCAAAACATACACATTTTCAGGGTTCATTCAAGAAATGTATATCAAAAAATACACATTTTCAGTGTACATTCAAGAAATGTACATCAAAGCAAACACAATTTCATTGTACACTAAACAAATGTACATCAAAACATACACATTTTCATTGTACATTCAAGAAATGCACATCAAAACATACACATTTTCATTGTACATTCAAGAAATATACATCAAAACATACACATTTTCATTGTACATTGAGGAAATGTACATCAAAACATACACATTTTCATTGTACACTCACGAGACGTACATCAAAACATACACATTTTCAGTGGACATTCAAGAAATGTATATCAAAACATACACATTTTCATTGTACATTCAAGAAATGTACATCAAAACATACACATTTTCATTGTACATTCACGAAATATACATCAAAACATACACATTTTCATTGTACATTGAAGAAATGTACATCAAAACATACACATTTTCATTGTATATACCAGAAATGTACATCAAAACATACACATTTTCATTGTACATTCAAGAAATGTACATCAAAACATACACATTTTCATTGTATATACCAGAAATGTACATCAAAACATACACTTTTTCATTGTACATTGAAGAAATGTACATCAAAACATACACATTTTCAGTGTACATTCAAGAAATGTACATCAAAACATACACAGCTTCAGTGTACATTCAAATAATATACATCAAAACATACACATTTTCATTGTACATTCAAGAAATGTACATCAAAACATACACATTTTCATTGTACGCTCAAGAAACGTACATCAAAACATACACATTTACAGTGTACATTCAAGAAATGTACATCAAAACATACACATTTTCATTGTACATTCAAGAAATGTACATCAAAACATATACATTTTCATTGTACATTCTAGAAATATACATCAAAACATACGCATTTTCATTGTATATACAAGAAATGTAAATCAAAACATACACATTTTCATTGTACATTCAAGAAATGTACATCAAAACATACACATTTTCATTGTATATACCAGAAATGTACATCAAAACATACACATTTTCATTGTACATTCAAGAAATGTACATCAAAACATACACATTTTCATTGTACATTCAAGAAATGTACATCAAAACATACACATTTTCATTGTACATTCAAGAAATGTACAAAAAACACACATTTTCATTGTACATTCAAAAAATGTACATCAAAACATACACTTTTTCATTGTTCATTCAAGAAATGTACATCAAAACATACACATTTTCATTGTACACTCAAGAAATGTACATCAAAACATACACATTTTCATTGTACACTAAAGAAATGTACATCAAAACATACACATTTTCATTGTACATTCACGAAATGTATATCAAAACATACACATTTTCATTGTACATTGAAGAAATGTACATCAAAACATACACATTTTCATTGTACATTCCAGAAATGTACATCAAAACATGCACATTTTCATTGTACATTCAAGGAATGTACATCAAAACATACACATTTTCATTGTACATTCGAGAAATGTACATCAAAACATACACACCTTCATTGTATATTCAAGAAATGTACATCAAAACACACACATTTTCATTGTATATACCAGAAATGTACATCAAAACATACACATTTTCATTGTACATTCAAGAAATGTACATCAAAACATACACATTTTCATTGTATATACCAGAAATGTACATCAAAACATACACATTTTCATTGTACATTCAAGAAATGTACATCAAAACATACACATTTTCATTGTATATACCAGAAATGTACATCAAAACATACACATTTTCATTGTACATTGAAGAAATGTACATCAAAACATACACATTTTCAGTGTACATTCAAGAAATGTACTTCAAAACATACACAGCTTCAGTGTACATTCAAATAATATACATCAAAACATACACATTTTCATTGTACATTCAAGAAATGTACATCAAAACATACACATTTTCATTGTACGCTCAAGAAACGTACATCAAAACATACACATTTTCTGTGTACATTCAAGAAATGTACATCAAAACATACACATTTTCATTGTACATTCAAGAAATGTACATCAAAACATACACATTTTCATTGTACATTCTAGAAATATACATCAAAACATACGCATTTTCATTGTATATACAAGAAATGTACATCAAAACATACACATTTTCATTGTACACTCAAGAGACGTACATCAAAACATACACATTTTCAGTGTACATTCAAGAAATGTATATCAAAACATTCACATTTTCATTGTACATTCAAGAAATGTACATCAAAACATACACATTTTCATTGTACATTCTAGAAATATACATATAAACATACGCATTTTCATTGTATATACAAGAAATGTACATCAAAACATACACATTTTCATTGTACGTTCAAGAAATGCACATCAAGGCATACACATTTTCATTGTACATTCAAGAAATGTACATCAAAACATACACATTTTCATTGTACATTCTAGAAATATATATCAAAACATACGCATTTTCATTGTATATACAAGAAATGTACATCAAAATATACACATTTTCATTGTACACTAAAGAAATGTACATCAAAACATACACATTTTCATAGTACATTCAAGAAATGCACATCAAAGCATACACATTTTCATTGTACATTCAAGAAATATACATCAAAACATACACTTTTTCATTGTACATTCAAGAAATGTACATCAAAACATACACATTTTCATTGTACCCTCAAGAAATGTACATCAAAACATACACATTTTCATTGTACATTCAAGAAATGTATATCAAAACATACACATTTTCATTGTACATTCAAGAAATGTACATCAAAACATACACATTTTCATTGTACATTCAAGAAATGTACATCAAAACATACACATTTTCATTGTACATTCTAGGAATGTACATCAAAACATACACATTTTGATTGTACATTCAAGAAATGTACATCAAAACACACACATTATCATTTTACACTCAAGAAATGTACATCAAAACATACACATTTTGAGTGTACATTCAAGAGATATACATCAAAACATGCACATTTTCATAGTATATACCAGAAATGTACATCAAAACATACACATTTTCATTGTATATACAGGAAATGTACATCAAAACATACACATTTTCATTGTATATACAAGAAATGTATATCAAAACATACACATTTTCAGTGTTCATTCAAGAAATGTACATCAAAACATACACATTTTCATTGTACATTCAAGAAATGTACATCAAAACATACACATTTTCATTGTACATTCTAGAAATATACATCAAAACATATGCATTTTCATTGTATATACAAGAAATGTACATCAAAACATACACATTTTCATTGTACATTCAAGAAATGTACATCAAAACATACACATTTTCATTGTATATACCAGAAATGTACATCAAAACATACACATTTTCATTGTACGTTCAAGAAATGTACATCAAAACATACACATTTTCATTGTATATACCAGAAGTGTACATCAAAACATACACATTTTCATTGTACATTCAAGAAATGTACATCAAAACATACACATTTTCATTGTATATACCAGAAATGTACATCAAAACATACACATTTTCATTGTACATTGAAGAAATGTACATCAAAACATACACATTTTCAGTGTACATTCAAGAAATGTACATCAAAACATACACAGCTTCAGTGTACATTCAAATAATATACATCAAAACATACACATTTTCATTGTACATTCAAGAAATGTACATCAAAACATACACATTTTCATTGTACGCTCAAGAAACGTACATCAAAACATACACATTTTCAGTGTACATTCAAGAAATGTACATCAAAACATACACATTTTCATTGTACATTCAAGAAATGTACATCAAAACATACACATTTTCATTGTACATTCAAGAAATGTACATCAAAACATACACATTTTCATTGTAAATTCTAGAAATATACATCAAAACATAAGCATTTTCATTGTATATACAAGAAATGTACATCAAAACATACACATTTTCATTGTACATTCAAGAAATGTAAATCAAAACATACACATTTTCATTGTATATACCAGAAATGTACATCAAAACATACACATTTTCATTGTACATTCAAGAAATGTACATCAAAACATACACATTTTCATTGTATATACCAGAAATGTACATCACAACATACACATTTTCATTGTACATTGAAGAAATGTACATCAAAACATACACATTTTCAGTGTACATTCAAGAAATGTACATCAAAACATACACTTTTTCATTGTTCATTCAAGAAATGTACATCAAAACATACACATTTTCATTGTACACTCAAGAAATGCACATCAAAACATACACATTTTCATTGTACACTCAAGAAATGTACATCAAAACATACACATTTTCATTGTACATTCAAGAAATGTATATCAAAACATACACATTTTCATTGTACATTGAAGAAATGTACATCAAAACATACACATTTTCATTGTACATTCCAGAAATGTACATCAAAACATGCACATTTTCATTGTACATTCAAGGAATGTACATCAAAACATACACATTTTCATTGTACATTCGAGAAATGTACATCAAAACATACACACCTTCATTGTATATTCAAGAAATGTACATCAAAACACACACATTTTCATTGTATATACCAGAAATGTACATCAAAACATACACATTTTCATTGTACATTCAAGAAATGTACATCAAAACATACACATTTTCATTGTACATTGAAGAAATGTACATCAAAACATACACATTTTCAGTGTACATTCAAGAAATGTACATCAAAACATACACTGCTTCAGTGTACATTCAAATAATATACATCAAAACATACACATTTTCATTGTACACTCAAGAAATGTACATCAAAACATACACATTTTCATTGTACGCTCAAGAAACGTACATCAAAACATACACATTTTCTGTGTACATTCAAGAAATGTACATCAAAACATACACATTTTCATTGTACATTCAAGAAATGTACATCAAAACATACACATTTTCATTGTACATCCTAGAAATATACATCAAAACATACGCATTTTCATTGATATACAAGAAATGTACATCAAAACATACACATTTTCATTGTACATTCAAGAAATGTACATCAAAACATACACATTTTCATTGTATATACCAGAAATGTACATCAAAACATACACATTTTCATTGTACATTCAAGAAATGTACATCAAAACATACACATTTTCATTGTATATACCAGAAATGTACATCACAACATACACATTTTCATTGTACATTGAAGAAATGTACATCAAAACATACACATTTTCAGTGTACATTCAAGAAATGTACATCAAAACATACACAGCTTCAGCGTACATTCAAGAAATGTACATCAAAACACACATTTTCATTGTATATACAAGAAATGTACATCAAAACATACACATTTTCATTGTATATACAAGAAATGTATATCAAAACATACATATTTTCAGTGTACATTCAAGAAATGTACATCAAAACATACACATTTTCATTGTATATACAAGAAATGTACATAAAAACATACACATTATCAGTGTACATTCAAGAAATGTACATCAAGACATACACATTTTCATTGTACATTCAAGAAATGTATATCAAAACATGCACATTTTCAGTGTACATTCAAGAAATGTACATGAAAACATATACATTTTCATTGTACATTCAAGAAATGTATATCAAAACATACACATTTTCATTGTACACTAAAGAAATGTACATCAAAACATACACATTTTCATTGTACATCCAAGAAATGTACATCAAAACATACACATTTTCATTGTACATTCAAGAAATGTACATCAAAACATACACATTTTCATTGTACACTCAAGAAATGTACATCAAAACATACACATTTTCATTGGACACTCAAGAAATGTACATCAAAACATACACTTTTTCATTGTTCATTCAAGAAATGTATATAAAAACATACACATTTTCATTGTACATTCAAGAAATGTACATCAAAACATACACATTTTCAGGGTTCATTCAAGAAATGTATATCAAAAAATACACATTTTCAGTGTACATTCAAGAAATGTACATCAAAGCAAACACAATTTCATTGTACACTAAACAAATGTACATCAAAACATACACATTTTCATTGTACATTCAAGAAATGCACATCAAAACATACACATTTTCATTGTACATTCAAGAAATATACATCAAAACATACACATTTTCATTGTACATTCACGAAATATACATCAAAACATACACATTTTCATTGTACATTGAAGAAATGTACATCAAAACATACACATTTTCATTGTATATACCAGAAATGTACATCAAAACATACACATTTTCATTGTACATTCAAGAAATGTACATCAAAACATACACATTTTCATTGTATATACCAGAAATGTACATCAAAACATACACTTTTTCATTGTACATTGAAGAAATGTACATCAAAACATACACATTTTCAGTGTACATTCAAGAAATGTACATCAAAACATACACAGCTTCAGTGTACATTCAAATAATATACATCAAAACATACACATTTTCATTGTACATTCAAGAAATGTACATCAAAACATACACATTTTCATTGTACGCTCAAGAAACGTACATCAAAACATACACATTTACAGTGTACATTCAAGAAATGTACATCAAAACATACACATTTTCATTGTACATTCAAGAAATGTACATCAAAACATATACATTTTCATTGTACATTCTAGAAATATACATCAAAACATACGCATTTTCATTGTATATACAAGAAATGTAAATCAAAACATACACATTTTCATTGTACATTCAAGAAATGTACATCAAAACATACACATTTTCATTGTATATACCAGAAATGTACATCAAAACATACACATTTTCATTGTACATTCAAGAAATGTACATCAAAACATACACATTTTCATTGTACATTCAAGAAATGTACATCAAAACATACACATTTTCATTGTACATTCAAGAAATGTACAAAAAACACACATTTTCATTGTACATTCAAAAAATGTACATCAAAACATACACTTTTTCATTGTTCATTCAAGAAATGTACATCAAAACATACACATTTTCATTGTACACTCAAGAAATGTACATCAAAACATACACATTTTCATTGTACACTAAAGAAATGTACATCAAAACATACACATTTTCATTGTACATTCACGAAATGTATATCAAAACATACACATTTTCATTGTACATTGAAGAAATGTACATCAAAACATACACATTTTCATTGTACATTCCAGAAATGTACATCAAAACATGCACATTTTCATTGTACATTCAAGGAATGTACATCAAAACATACACATTTTCATTGTACATTCGAGAAATGTACATCAAAACATACACACCTTCATTGTATATTCAAGAAATGTACATCAAAACACACACATTTTCATTGTATATACCAGAAATGTACATCAAAACATACACATTTTCATTGTACATTCAAGAAATGTACATCAAAACATACACATTTTCATTGTATATACCAGAAATGTACATCAAAACATACACATTTTCATTGTACATTCAAGAAATGTACATCAAAACATACACATTTTCATTGTATATACCAGAAATGTACATCAAAACATACACATTTTCATTGTACATTGAAGAAATGTACATCAAAACATACACATTTTCAGTGTACATTCAAGAAATGTACTTCAAAACATACACAGCTTCAGTGTACATTCAAATAATATACATCAAAACATACACATTTTCATTGTACATTCAAGAAATGTACATCAAAACATACACATTTTCATTGTACGCTCAAGAAACGTACATCAAAACATACACATTTTCTGTGTACATTCAAGAAATGTACATCAAAACATACACATTTTCATTGTACATTCAAGAAATGTACATCAAAACATACACATTTTCATTGTACATTCTAGAAATATACATCAAAACATACGCATTTTCATTGTACATACAAGAAATGTACATCAAAACATACACATTTTCATTGTACATTCAAGAAATGTACATCAAAACATACACGTTTTCATTGTATATACCAGAAATGTACATCAAAACATACACATTTTCATTGTACATTGAAGAAATGTATATCAAAACATACACATTTTCAGTGTACATTCAAGAAATGTAAATCAAAACATACACAGCTTCAGCGTACATTCAAGAAATGTACATCAAAACATACACATTTTCATTGTATATACCAGAAATGTACATCAAAACATACACATTTTCATTGTACATTCAAGAAATGTACATCAAAACATACACATTTTCATTGTATATACCAGAAATGTACATCAAAACATACACTTTTTCATTGTACATTGAAGAAATGTACATCAAAACATACACATTTTCAGTGTACATTCAAGAAATGTAGATCAAAACATACACAGCTTCAGTGTACATTCAAATAATATACATCAAAACATACACATTTTCACTGTACATTCAAGAAATGTACATCAAAACATACACATTTTCATTGTACGCTCAAGAAACGTACATCAAAACATACACATTTACAGTGTACATTCAAGAAATGTACATCAAAACATACACATTTTCATTGTATACACAAGAAATGTACATCAAAACATACAAATTCATTGTACACTAAAGAAATGTACATCAAAACATACACATTTTCAGGGTTCATTCAAGAAATGTATATCAAAAATTCACATTTTCAGTGTACATTTAAGAAATGTACATCAAAGCAAACACAATTTCATTGTACACTAAACAAATTTACATCAAAACATACACATTTTCATTGTACATTCAAGAAATGCACATCAAAACATACACATTTTCATTGTACATTCAAGAAATATACATCAAAACATACACATTTTCATTGTACATTGAAGAAATGTACATCAAAACATACACATTTTCATTGTACATTCAAAGAATATACATCAAAACATACACATTTTCAGTGTACATTCAAGAAATGTGCATCAAAACATACAAATTTTCAGTGTACATTCAAGAAATGTACATCAAAACATACAAATTTTCAGTGTACATTCAAGAAATGTACATCAAAACATACACATTTTCATTGTACATTCAAGAAATGTACATCAAAACATACACATTTTCAGTGTACATTCAAGAAATGTACATCAAAACATACACATTTTCATTGTACATTCTAGGAATGTACATCAAAACATACACATTTTGATTGTACATTCAAGAAATGTACATCAAAACACACACATTATCATTTTACACTCAAGAAATGTACATCAAAACATACACATTTTGAGTGTACATTCAAGAGATATACATCAAAACATGCACATTTTCATTGTATATACCAGAAATGTACATCAAAACATACACATTTTCATTGTATATACAGGAAATGTACATCAAAACATACACATTTTCATTGTATATACAAGAAATGTACATCAAAACATACACATTTTCAGTGTTCATTCAAGAAATGTACATCAAAAACTACACATCTTCATTGTACATTCAAGAAATGTACATCAAAACACACATTTTCATTGTATATACCAGAAATGTACATCAAAACATACACATTTTCATTGTACATTCAAGAAATGTACATCAAAACATACACATTTTCATTGTATATACCAGAAATGTACATCAAAACATACACAATTTCATTGTACATTCAAGAAATGTACATCAAAACATACACATTTTCATTGTATATACCAGAAATGTACATCAAAACATACACATTTTCATTGTGCATTGAAGAAATGTACATCAAAACATATACATTTTCAGTGTACATTCAAGAAATGTACATCAAAACATACACAGCTTCAGTGTACATTCAAGAAATGTACATCAAAACATACACATTTTCATTGTATATACAAGAAATGTACATCAAAACATACACATTTTCATTGTATATACAAGAAATGTATATCAAAACATACATATTTTCAGTGTACATTCAAGAAATGTACATCAAAACATACACATTTTCATTGTATATACAAGAAATGTACATCAAAACATACACATTTTCATTGTACATTCAAGAAATGTACATCAAGACATACTCATTTTCATTGTACATTCAAGAAATGTATATCAAAACATACACATTTTCAGTGTACATTCAAGAAATGTACATGAAAACATATACATTTTCATTGTCCATTCAAGAAATGTATATCAAAACCTACACATTTTCAGTGTACATTCAAGAAATGTACATCAAAACATACCCATTTTCATTGTATACACAAGAAATGTACATCAAAACATACACATTTTCATTGTACACTAAAGAAATGTACATCAAAACATACACATTTTCATTGTACATTCAAGAAATGTACATCAAAACATACACATTTTCATTGTACATTCAAGGAATGTACATCAAAACATACACATTTTCATTGTACACTCAAGAAATGTACATCAAAACATACACATTTTCATTGGACACTCAAGAAATGTACATCAAAACTTACACTTTTTCATTTTACATTCAAGAAATGTATATAAAAACATACACATTTTCATTGTACATTCAAGAAATGTACATCAAAACATACACATTTTCAGGGTTCATTCAAGAAATGTATATCAAAAAATACACATTTTCAGTGTACATTCAAGAAATGTACATCAAAGCAAACACAATTTCATTGTACACTAAACAAAATGTACATCAAAACATACACATTTTCATTGTACATTCAAGAAATGCACATCAAAACATACACATTTTCATTGTACATTCAAGAAATATACATCAAAACATACACATTTCCTTGTACATTGAAGAAATGTACATCAAAACTTACACATTTTCATTGTACACTCAAGAGACGTACATCAAAACATACACATTTTCAGTGGACATTCAAGAAATGTATATCTAAACATACACATTTTCATTGTACATTCAAGAAATGTACATCAAAACATACACATTTTCATTGTACATTCAAATAATATACATCAAAACATACACATTTTCAGTGTACATTCAAGAAATGTGCATCAAAACATACAAATTTTCAGTGTACATTCAAGAAATGTACATCAAAACATACAAATGTTCAGTGTACATTCAAGAAATGTACATCAAAACATACACATTTTCATTGTACATTCAAGAAGTGTACATCAAAACATACACACTTTCATTGTATATACCAGAAATGTAGATCAAAACATACACATTTTCATTGCACATTCAAGAAATGTACATCAAAACATACACATTTTCATTGTATACACCAGAAATGTACATCAAAACATACACATTTTCCTTGTACATTGAAGAAATGTACATCAAAACATACACATTTTCAGTGTACATTCAAGAAATGTACATCAAAACATACACAGCTTCAGTGTACATTCAAGAAATGTACATCAAAACATACACATTTTCATTGTATATACAAGAAATGTACAAGAAAACATACACATTTTCATTGTATATACAAGAAATGTATATCGAAACATACATATTTTCAGTGTACATTCAAGAAATGTACATCAAAACATACACATTTTCAGTGTACATTCAAGAAATGTACATCAAAACATACACAGCTTCAGTGTACATTCAAATAATATACATCAAAACATACACATTTTCATTGTACATTCAAGAAATGTACATCAAAACATACACATTTTCATTGTACGCTCAAGAAACGTACATCAAAACATACACATTTACAGTGTACATTCAAGAAATGTACATCAAAACATACACATTTTCATTGTACATTCAAGAAATGTACATCAAAACATATACATTTTCATTGTACATTCTAGAAATATACATCAAAACATACGCATTTTCATTGTATATACAAGAAATGTAAATCAAAACATACACATTTTCATTGTACATTCAAGAAATGTACATCAAAACATACACATTTTCATTGTATATACCAGAAATGTACATCAAAACATACACATTTTCATTGTACATTCAAGAAATGTACATCAAAACATACACATTTTCATTGTACATTCAAGAAATGTACATCAAAACATACACATTTTCATTGTACATTCAAGAAATGTAGAAAAAACACACATTTTCATTGTACATTCAAAAAATGTACATCAAAACATACACTTTTTCATTGTTCATTCAAGAAATGTACATCAAAACATACACATTTTCATTGTACACTCAAGAAATGTACATCAAAACATACACATTTTCATTGTACACTCAAGAAATGTACATCAAAACATACACATTTTCATTGTACATTCACGAAATGTATATCAAAACATACACATTTTCATTGTACATTGAAGAAATGTACATCAAAACATACACATTTTCATTGTACATTCCAGAAATGTACATCAAAACATGCACATTTTCATTGTACATTCAAGGAATGTACATCAAAACATACACATTTTCATTGTACATTCGAGAAATGTACATCAAAACATACACACCTTCATTGTATATTCAAGAAATGTACATCAAAACACACACATTTTCATTGTATATACCAGAAATGTACATCAAAACATACACATTTTCATTGTACATTCAAGAAATGTACATCAAAACATACACATTTTCAGTGTACATTCAAGAAATGTACATGAAAACATATACATTTTCATTGTCCATTCAAGAAATGTATATCAAAACCTACACATTTTCAGTGTACATTCAAGAAATGTACATCAAAACATACACATTTTCATTGTATACACAAGAAATGTACATCAAAACATACACATTTTCATTGTACACTAAAGAAATGTACATCAAAACATACACATTTTCATTGTACATTCAAGAAATGTACATCAAAACATACGCATTTTCATTGTACATTCAAGGAATGTACATCAAAACATACACATTTTCATTGTACACTCAAGAAATGTACATCAAAACATACACATTTTCATTGGACACTCAAGAAATGTACATCAAAACTTACACTTTTTCATTTTACATTCAAGAAATGTATATAAAAACATACACATTTTCATTGTACATTCAAGAAATGTACATCAAAACATACACATTTTCAGGGTTCATTCAAGAAATGTATATCAAAAAATACACATTTTCAGTGTACATTCAAGAAATGTACATCAAAGCAAACACAATTTCATTGTACACTAAACAAAATGTACATCAAAACATACACATTTTCATTGTACATTCAAGAAATGCACATCAAAACATACACATTTTCATTGTACATTCAAGAAATATACATCAAAACATACACATTTCCTTGTACATTGAAGAAATGTACATCAAAACTTACACATTTTCATTGTACACTCAAGAGACGTACATCAAAACATACACATTTTCAGTGGACATTCAAGAAATGTATATCTAAACATACACATTTTCATTGTACATTCAAGAAATGTACATCAAAACATACACATTTTCATTGTACATTCAAATAATATACATCAAAACATACACATTTTCAGTGTACATTCAAGAAATGTGCATCAAAACATACAAATTTTCAGTGTACATTCAAGAAATGTACATCAAAACATACAAATGTTCAGTGTACATTCAAGAAATGTACATCAAAACATACACATTTTCATTGTACATTCAAGAAATGTACATCAAAACATACACACTTTCATTGTATATACCAGAAATGTAGATCAAAACATACACATTTTCATTGCACATTCAAGAAATGTACATCAAAACATACACATTTTCATTGTATACACCAGAAATGTACATCAAAACATACACATTTTCATTGTACATTGAAGAAATGTACATCAAAACATACACATTTTCAGTGTACATTCAAGAAATGTACATCAAAACATACACAGCTTCAGTGTACATTCAAGAAATGTACATCAAAACATACACATTTTCATTGTATATACAAGAAATGTACATGAAAACATACACATTTTCATTGTATATACAAGAAATGTATATCGAAACATACATATTTTCAGTGTACATTCAAGAAATGTACATCAAAACATACACATTTTCAGTGTACATTCAAGAAATGTACATCAAAACATACACAGCTTCAGTGTACATTCAAATAATATACATCAAAACATACACATTTTCATTGTACATTCAAGAAATGTACATCAAAACATACACATTTTCATTGTACGCTCAAGAAACGTACATCAAAACATACACATTTACAGTGTACATTCAAGAAATGTACATCAAAACATACACATTTTCATTGTACATTCAAGAAATGTAAATCAAAACATATACATTTTCATTGTACATTCTAGAAATATACATCAAAACATACGCATTTTCATTGTATATACAAGAAATGTAAATCAAAACATACACATTTTCATTGTACATTCAAGAAATGTACATCAAAACATACACATTTTCATTGTATATACCAGAAATGTACATCAAAACATACACATTTTCATTGTACATTCAAGAAATGTACATCAAAACATACACATTTTCATTGTACATTCAAGAAATGTACATCAAAACATACACATTTTCATTGTACATTCAAGAAATGTACAAAAAACACACATTTTCATTGTACATTCAAAAAATGTACATCAAAACATACACTTTTTCATTGTTCATTCAAGAAATGTACATCAAAACATACACATTTTCATTGTACACTCAAGAAATGTACATCAAAACATACACATTTTCATTGTACACTCAAGAAATGTACATCAAAACATACACATTTTCATTGTACATTCACGAAATGTATATCAAAACATACACATTTTCATTGTACATTGAAGAAATGTACATCAAAACATACACATTTTCATTGTACATTCCAGAAATGTACATCAAAACATGCACATTTTCATTGTACATTCAAGGAATGTACATCAAAACATACACATTTTCATTGTACATTCGAGAAATGTACATCAAAACATACACACCTTCATTGTATATTCAAGAAATGTACATCAAAACACACACATTTTCATTGTATATACCAGAAATGTACATCAAAACATACACATTTTCATTGTACATTCAAGAAATGTACATCAAAACATACACATTTTCATTGTATATAGCAGAAATCTACATCAAAACATACACATTTTCATTGTACATTCAAGAAATGTACATCAAAACATACACATTTTCATTGTATATACCAGAAATGTACATCAAAACATACACATTTTCATTGTACATTGAAGAAATGTACATCAAAACATACACACTTTCTGTGTACATTCAAGAAATGTACATCAAAACATACACATTTTCATTGTACATTCAAGAAATGTACATCAAAACATACACATTTTCATTGTACATTCTAGAAATATACATCAAAACATACGCATTTTCATTGTACATACAAGAAATGTACATCAAAACATACACATTTTCATTGTACATTCAAGAAATGTACATCAAAACATACACATTTTCATTGTATATACCAGAAATGTACATCAAAACATACACATTTTCATTGTACATTCAAGAAATGTACATCAAAACATACACGTTTTCATTGTATATACCAGAAATGTACATCAAAACATACACATTTTCATTGTACATTGAAGAAATGTATATCAAAACATACACATTTTCAGTGTACATTCAAGAAATGTCAATCAAAACATACACAGCTTCAGCGTACATTCAAGAAATGTACATCAAAACATACACATTTTCATTGTATATGCAAGAAATGTACATCATAACATACACATTTTCATTGTATATCCAAGAAATGTATATCAAAACATACATATTTTCAGTGTACATTCAAGAAATGTACATCAAAACCTACACATTTTCATTGTATATACAAGAAATGTACATCAAAACATACACATTATCAGTGTACATTCAAGAAATGTACATCAAGACACATTTTCATTGTACATTCAAGAAATGTATATCAAAACATACACATTTTCAGTGTACATTCAAGAAATGTACATGAAAACATATACATTTTCATTATACATTCAAGAAATGTATATCAAAACCTACACATTTTCAGTGTACATTCAAGAAATGTACACCAAAACATACACATTTTCATTGTATACACAAGAAATGTACATCAAAACATACAAATTCATTGTACACTAAAGAAATGTACATCAAAACATACACATTTTCAGGGTTCATTCAAGAAATGTATATCAAAAATTCACATTTTCAGTGTACATTTAAGAAATGTACATCAAAGCAAACACAATTTCATTGTACACTAAACAAATTTACATCAAAACATACACATTTTCATTGTACATTCAAGAAATGCACATCAAAACATACACATTTTCATTGTACATTCAAGAAATATACATCAAAACATACACATTTTCATTGTACATTGAAGAAATGTACATCAAAACATACACATTTTCATTGTACACTCAAGAGACGTACATCAAAACATACACATTTTCAGTGGACATTCAAGAAATGTATATCAAAACATACACATTTTCATTGTACATTGAAGAAATGTACATCAAAACATACACATTTTCATTGTACATTCAAAGAATATACATCAAAACATACACATTTTCAGTGTACATTCAAGAAATGTGCATCAAAACATACAAATTTTCAGTGTACATTCAAGAAATGTACATCAAAACATACAAATTTTCAGTGTACATTCAAGAAATGTACATCAAAACATACACATTTTCATTGTACATTCAAGAAATGTACATCAAAACATACACATTTTCAGTGTACATTCAAGAAATGTACATCAAAACATACACATTTTCATTGTACATTCTAGGAATGTACATCAAAACATACACATTTTGATTGTACATTCAAGAAATGTACATCAAAACACACACATTATCATTTTACACTCAAGAAATGTACATCAAAACATACACATTTTGAGTGTACATTCAAGAGATATACATCAAAACATGCACATTTTCATTGTATATACCAGAAATGTACATCAAAACATACACATTTTCATTGTATATACAGGAAATGTACATCAAAACATACACATTTTCATTGTATATACAAGAAATGTACATCAAAACATACACATTTTCAGTGTTCATTCAAGAAATTTACATCAAAAACTACACATCTTCATTGTACATTCAAGAAATGTACATCAAAACACACACATTTTCATTGTATATACCAGAAATGTACATCAAAACATACACATTTTCATTGTACATTCAAGAAATGTACATCAAAACATACACATTTTCATTGTATATACCAGAAATGTACATCAAAACATACACAATTTCATTGTACATTCAAGAAATGTACATCAAAACATACACATTTTCATTGTATATACCAGAAATGTACATCAAAACATACACATTTTCATTGTGCATTGAAGAAATGTACATCAAAACATATACATTTTCAGTGTACATTCAAGAAATGTACATCAAAACATACACAGCTTCAGTGTACATTCAAGAAATGTACATCAAAACATACACATTTTCATTGTATATACAAGAAATGTACATCAAAACATACACATTTTCATTGTATATACAAGAAATGTATATCAAAACATACATATTTTCAGTGTACATTCAAGAAATGTACATCAAAACATACACATTTTCATTGTATATACAAGAAATGTACATTAAAACATACACATTTTCATTGTACATTCAAGAAATGTACATCAAGACATACTCATTTTCATTGTACATTCAAGAAATGTATATCAAAACATACACATTTTCAGTGTACATTCAAGAAATGTACATGAAAACATATACATTTTCATTGTCCATTCAAGAAATGTATATCAAAACCTACACATTTTCAGTGTACATTCAAGAAATGTACATCAAAACATACACATTTTCATTGTATACACAAGAAATGTACATCAAAACATACACATTTTCATTGTACACTAAAGAAATGTACATCAAAACATACACATTTTCATTGTACATTCAAGAAATGTACATCAAAACATACACATTTTCATTGTACATTCAAGAAATGTACATCAAAACATACACATTTTCATTGTACACTCAAGAAATGTACATCAAAACATACACATTTTCATTGGACACTCAAGAAATGTACATCAAAACATACACTTTTTCATTTTACATTCAAGAAATGTATATAAAAACATACACATTTTCATTGTACATTCAAGAAATGTACATCAAAACATACACATTTTCAGGGTTCATTCAAGAAATGTATATCAAAAAATACACATTTTCAGTGTACATTCAAGAAATGTACATCAAAGCAAACACAATTTCATTGTACACTAAACAAAATGTACATCAAAACATACACATTTTCATTGTACATTCAAGAAATGCACATCAAAACATACACATTTTCATTGTACATTCAAGAAATATACATCAAAACATACACATTTTCATTGTACATTGAAGAAATGTACATCAAAACTTACACATTTTCATTGTACACTCAAGAGACGTACATCAAAACATACACATTTTCAGTGGACATTCAAGAAATGTATATCAAAACATACACATTTTCATTGTACATTCAAGAAATGTAAATCAAAACATACACATTTTCATTGTACATTCAAATAATATACATCAAAACATACACATTTTCAGTGTACATTCAAGAAATGTGCATCAAAACATACAAATTTTCAGTGTACATTCAAGAAATGTACATCAAAACATACAAATGTTCAGTGTACATTCAAGAAATGTACATCAAAACATACACATTTTCATTGTACATTCAAGAAATGTACATCAAAACATACAAATGTTCAGTGTACATTCAAGAAATGTACATCAAAACATACACATTTTCATTGTATATTCAAGAAATGTAGATCAAAACACACACATTTTCATTGTATATACCAGAAATGTACATCAAAACATACACATTTTCATTGTACATTCAAGAAATGTACATCAAAACATACACACTTTCATTGTATATACCAGAAATGTAGATCAAAACATACACATTTTCATTGCACATTCAAGAAATGTACATCAAAACATACACATTTTCATTGTATACACCAGAAATGTACATCAGAACATACACATTTTCATTGTACATTGAAGAAATGTACATCAAAACATACACATTTTCAGTGTACATTCAAGAAATGTACATCAAAACATACACAGCTTCAGTGTAAATTCAAGAAATGTACATCAAAACATACACATTTTCATTGTATATACAAGAAATGTACATGAAAACATACACATTTTCATTGTATATACAAGAAATGTATATCGAAACATACATATTTTCAGTGTACATTCAAGAAATGTACATCAAAACATACACATTTTCATTGTATATACAAGAAATGTACATCAAAACATACACATTTTCAGTGTACATTCAAGAAATGTACATCAAGACATACACATTTTCATTGTACATTCAAGAAATGTATATCAAAACATACACATTTTCAGTGTACATTCAAGAAATGTACATCAAAACATACACATTTTCATTGTATATACAAGAAATGTACATCAAAACATACACATTTTCAGTATACATTCAAGAAATGTACATGAAAACATATACATTTTCATTGTACATTCAAGAAATGTATATCGAAACATACACATTTTCAGTGTACATTCAAGAAATGTACATCAAAACATACACATTTTCATTGTATATACAAGAAATGTACATCAAAACACACATTTTCATTGTACACTAAAGAAATGTTCATCAAAACATACACATTTTCAGTGTGCATTCAAGAAATGTACATCAAAACATACACATTTTCATTGTATATTCAAAAATGTACATCAAAACATACACATTTTCATTGTACATTCAAGAAATGTACATCAAAACATACACATTTTCATTGTATACTCAAGAAATGTACATCAAAATATACACATTTTCATTGTACACTCAAGAAATGTACCTCAAAACATACACTTTTTCATTGTACATTCAAGAAATGTATATAAAAACATACACATTTTCATTGTACATTCAAGAAATGTACATCAAAACATAGACATTTTCAGGGTACATTCAAGAAATGTATATCAAAAAATACACATTTTCAGTGTACATTCAAGAAATGTACATCAAAACAAACACAATTTCATTGTACACTAAAGAAATGTACATCAAAACATACACATTTTCATTGTACATTCAAGAAATGCACATCAAAACATACAAATTTTCATTGTACACTCAAGAAATGTACATCAAAACATACACATTTTCATTGTACACTCAAGAAATGTACATCAAAACATACACATTTTCATTGTACATTCAAGAAATGTATATCAAAACATACACATTTTCATTGTACATTCAAGAAATGTACATCAAAACATACACATTTTGAGTGTACATTCAAGAGATATACATCAAAACATGCACATTTTCATTGTATATACCAGAAATGTACATCAAAACATACACATTTTCATTGTATATACAGGAAATGTACATCAAAACATACACATTTTCATTGTATATACAAGAAATGTACATCAAAACATACACATTTTCAGTGTTCATTCAAGAAATGTACATCAAAAACTACACATCTCCATTGTACATTCAAGAAATGTACATCAAAACACACACATTTTCATAGTATATACCAGAAATGTACATCAAAACATACACATTTTCATTGTACATTCAAGAAATGTACATCAAAACATACACATTTTCATTGTATATACCAGAAATGTACATCAACACATACACAATTTCATTGTACATTCAAGAAATGTACATCAAAACATACACATTTTCATTGTATATACCAGAAATGTACATCAAAACATACACATTTTCATTGTGCATTGAAGAAATGTACATCAAAACATATACATTTTCAGTGTACATTCAAGAAATGTACATCAAAACATACACAGCTTCAGTGTACATTCAAGAAATGTACATCAAAACATACACATTTTCATTGTATATACAAGAAATGTACATCAAAACATACACATTTTCATTGTATATACAAGAAATGTATATCAAAACATACATATTTTCAGTGTACATTCAAGAAATGTACATCAAAACATACACATTTTCATTGTATATACAAGAAATGTACATCAAAACATACACATTTTCATTGTACATTCAAGAAATGTACATCAAGACATACTCATTTTCATTGTACATTCAAGAAATGTATATCAAAACATACACATCTTCAGTGTACATTCAAGAAATGTACATCAAAACATACACATCTTCATTGTATATACAAGAAATGTACATCAAAACATACACATTTTCAGTATACATTCAAGAAATGTACATGAAAACATATACATTTTCATTGTACATTCAAGAAATGTATATCAAAACATACACATTTTCAGTGTACATTCAAGAAATGTACATCAAAACATACACATTTTCATTGTATATACAAGAAATGTACATCAAAACATACACATCTTCATTGTACACTAAAGAAATGTTCATCAAAACATACACATTTTCAGTGTACATTCAAGAAATGTACATCAAAACATACACATTTTCATTGTACACTCAAGAAATGTACATCAAAACATACACATTTTCATTGTACACTCAAGAAATGTACCTCAAAACATACACATTTTCATTGTACATTCAAGAAATGTATATAAAAACATACACATTTTCATTGTACATTCAAGAAATGTACATCAAAACATACACATTTTCAGGGTACATTCAAGAAATGTATATCAAAAAATACACATTTTCAGTGTACATTCTAGGAATGTACATAAAAACATACACATTTTGATTGTACATTCAAGAAATGTACATCAAAACACACACATTATCATTTTACACTCAAGAAATGTACATCAAAACATACACATTTTGAGTGTACATTCAAGAGATATACATCAAAACAAGCACATTTTCATTGTATATACCAGAAATGTACATCAAAACATACACATTTTCATTGTATATACAGGAAATGTACATCAAAACATACACATTTTCATTGTATATACAAGAAATGTATATCAAAACATACACATTTTCAGTGTTCATTCGAGAAATGTACATCAAAAACTACACATCTTCATCATATATTCAAGAAATGTAGATCAAAACACACACATTTTCATTGTATATACCAGAAATGTACATCAAAACATACACATTTTCATTGTACATTCAAGAAATGTACATCAAAACATACACACTTTCATTGTATATACCAGAAATGTACATCAAAACATACACATTTTCATTGCACATTCAAGAAATGTACATCAAAACATACACATTTTCATTGTATATATCAGAAATGTACATCAAAACATACACATTTTCATTGTACATTGAAGAAATGTACATCAAAACATACACATTTTCAGTGTACATTCAAGAAATGTACATCAAAACATACACAGCTTCAGTGTACATTCAAGAAATGTACATCAAAACATACACATTTTCATTGTATATACAAGAAATGTACATGAAAACATACACATTTTCATTGTATATACAAGAAATGTATATCGAAACATACATATTTTCAGTGTACATTCAAGAAATGTACATCAAAACATACACATTTTCATTGTATATACAAGAAATGTACATCAAAACATACACATTTTCAGTGTACATTCAAGAAATGTACATCAATACATACACATTTTCATTGTACATTCAAGAAATGTATATCAAAACATACACATTTTCAGTGTACATTCAAGAAATGTACATCAAAACATACACATTTTCATTGTATATACAAGAAATGTACATCAAAACATACACATTTTCAGTATACATTCAAGAAATGTACATGAAAACATATACATTTTCATTGTACATTCAAGAAATGTATATCTAAACATACACATTTTCAGTGTACATTCAAGAAATGTACATCAAAACATACACATTTTCATTGTATATACAAGAAATGTACATCAAAACACACATTTTCATTGCACACTAAAGAAATGTTCATCAAAACATACACATTCTCAGTGTGCATTCAAGAAATGTACATCAAAACATACACATTTTCATTGTACATTCAAGAAATGTACATCAAAACATACACATTTTCATTGTACATTCAAGAAATGTACATCAAAACATACACATTTTCATTGTATACTCAAGAAATGTACATCAAAATATACACATATTCATTGTACACTCAAGAAATGTACCTCAAAACATACACTTTTTCATTGTACATTCAAGAAATGTATATAAAAACATACACATTTTCATTGTACATTCAAGAAATGTACATCAAAACATACACATTTTCAGGGTACATTCAAGAAATGTATATCAAAAAATACACATTTTCATTGTACATTCAAGGAATGTACATCAAAACATACACATTTTCAGTGTACATTCAAGAAATGTACATCAGAGCAAACACATTTCCATTGTACATTCAAGAAATGTACATCAAAACATACAAATTTTCAGTGTACATTCAAGAAATGTACATCCAAACATACACATTTTCATTGTACATTCAAGAAATGTACATCAAAACATACACATTTTCATTGTACATTCAAGAAATGTACATCAAAACATACACATTTTCATTGTACATTGAAAAAATGTACATCAAAACATACACTTTTTCATTGTTCATTCAAGAAATGTACATCAAAACATACACATTTTCATTGTACACTCAAGAAATGTACATCAAAACATACACATTTTCATTGTACATTCAAGAAATGTACATCAAAATATACACATTTTCATTGTATATACCAGAAATGTACATCAAAACATACACATTTTCATTGTACATTCAAGAAATGTACATCAAAACATACACATTTTCATTGTACATTCCAGAAATGTACATCAAAACATGCACATTTTCATTGTACATTCAAGGAATGTACATCAAAACATACACATTTTCATTGTACATTCAAGAAATGTACATCAAAACATACACACCTTCATTGTATATTCAAGAAATGTACATCAAAACACACATTTTCATTGTATATACCAGAAATGTACATCAAAACATACACATTTTCATTGTACATTCAAGAAATGTACATCAAAACATACACATTTTCATTGTATATACCAGAAATGTACATCAAAACATACACATTTTCATTGTACATTCAAGAAATGTACATCAAAACATACACATTTTCATTGTACATTGAAGAAATGTACATCAAAACATACACATTTTCAGTGTACATTCAAGAAATGTACATCAAAACATACACAGCTTCAGTGTACATTCAAATAATATACATCAAAACATACACATTTTCATTGTACATTCAAGAAATGTACATCAAAACATACACATTTTCATTGTACGCTCAAGAAACGTACATCAAAACATACACATTTTCAGTGTACATTCAAGAAATGTACATCAAAACATACACATTTTCATTGTACATTCAAGAAATGTACATCAAAACATACACATTTTCATTGTACATTCTAGAAATATACATCAAAACATACGCATTTTCATTGTATATACAAGAAATGTACATCAAAACATACACATTTTCAGTGTACATTCAAGAAATGTACATCAAAACATACACATTTTCATTGTATATACCAGAAATGTAGATCAAAACATACACATTTTCATTGTACATTCAAGAAATGTACATCAAAACATACACATTTTCATTGTACATTCAAGAAATGTACAACAAAACATACACATTTTCATTGTACATTCAAAAATTGTACATCAAAACATACACTTTTTCATTGTTCATTCAAGAAATGTACATCAAAACATACACATTTTCATTGTACACTCAAGAAATGTACATCAAAACATACACATTTTCATTGTACACTCAAGAAATGTACATCAAAACATACACATTTTCATTGTGCATTGAAGAAATGTACATCAAAACATATACATTTTTAGTGTACATTCAAGAAATGTACATCAAAACATACACAGCTTCAGTGTACATACAAGAAATGTACATCAAAACATACACATTTTCATTGTATATACAAGAAATGTATATCAAAACATACATATTTTCAGTGTACATTCAAGAAATGTACATCAAAACATACACATTTTCATTGTATATACAAGAAATGTACATCAAAACATACACATTTTCATTGTACATTCAAGAAATGTACATCAAGACATACTCATTTTCATTGTACATTCAAGAAATGTATATCAAAACATACACATCTTCAGTGTACATTCAAGAAATGTACATCAAAACATACACATCTTCATTGTATATACAAGAAATGTACATCAAAACATACACATTTTCTTTATACATTCAAGAAATGTACATGAAAACATATACATTTTCATTGTACATTCAAGAAATGTATATCAAAACATACACATTTTCAGTGTACATTCAAGAAATGTACATCAAAACATACACATTTTCATTGTATATACAAGAAATGTACATCAAAACATACACATCTTCATTGTACACTAAAGAAATGTTCATCAAAACATACACATTTTCAGTGTACATTCAAGAAATGTACATCAAAACATACACATTTTCATTGTACACTCAAGAAATGTACATCAAAACATACACATTTTCATTGTACACTCAAGAAATGTACCTCAAAACATACACATTTTCATTGTACATTCAAGAAATGTATATAAAAACATACACATTTTCATTGTACATTCAAGTAATGTACATCAAAACATACACATTTTCAGGGTACATTCAAGAAATGTATATCAAAAAATACACATTTTCAGTGTACATTCTAGGAATGTACATCAAAACATACACATTTTGATTGTACATTCAAGAAATGTACATCAAAACACACACATTATCATTTTACACTCAAGAAATGTACATCAAAACATACACATTTTGAGTGTACATTCAAGAGATATACATCAAAACAAGCACATTTTCATTGTATATACCAGAAATGTACATCAAAACATACACATTTTCATTGCATATACAGGAAATGTACATCAAAACATACACATTTTCATTGTATATACAAGAAATGTATATCAAAACATACACATTTTCAGTGTTCATTCAAGAAATGTACATCAAAAACTACACATCTTCATCATATATTCAAGAAATGTAGATCAAAACAAACACATTTTCATTGTATATACCAGAAATGTACATCAAAACATACACATTTTCATTGTACATTCAAGAAATGTACATCAAAGCATACACACTTTCATTGTATATACCAGAAATGTACATCAAAACATACACATTTTCATTGCACATTCAAGAAATGTACATCAAAACATACACATTTTCATTGTATATATCAGAAATGTACATAAAAACATACACATTTTCATTGTACATTGAAGAAATGTACATCAAAACATACACATTTTCAGTGTACATTCAAGAAATGTACATCAAAACATACACAGCTTCAGTGTACATTCAAGAAATGTACATCAAAACATACACATTTTCATTGTATATACAAGAAATGTACATGAAAACATACACATTTTCATTGTATATACAAGAAATGTATATCGAAACATACATATTTTCAGTGTACATTCAAGAAATGTACATCAAAACATACACATTTTCATTGTATATACAAGAAATGTACATCAAAACATACACATTTTCAGTGTACATTCAAGAAATGTACATCAAGACATACACATTTTCATTGTACATTCAAGAAATGTATATCAAAACATACACATTTTCAGTGTACATTCAAGAAATGTACATCAAAACATACACATTTTCATTGTATATACAAGAAATGTACATCAAAACATACACATTTTCAGTATACATTCAAGAAATGTACATGAAAACATATACATTTTCATTGTACATTCAAGAAATGTATATCAAAACATACACATTTTCAGTGTACATTCAAGAAATGTACATCAAAACATACACATTTTCATTGTATATACAAGAAATGTACATCAAAACACACATTTTCATTGCACACTAAAGAAATGTTCATCAAAACATACACATTCTCAGTGTGCATTCAAGAAATGTACATCAAAACATACACATTTTCATTGTACATTCAAGAAATGTACATCAAAACATACACATTTTCATTGTACATTCAAGAAATGTACATCAAAACATACACATTTTCATTGTATACTCAAGAAATGTACATCAAAATATACACATATTCATTGTACACTCAAGAAATGTACCTCAAAACATACACTTTTTCATTGTACATTCAAGAAATGTACATCAGAGCAAACACATTTCCATTGTACATTCAAGAAATGTACATCAAAACATACAAATTTTCAGTGTACATTCAAGAAATGTACATCCAAACATACACATTTTCATTGTACATTCAAGAAATGTACATCAAAACATACACATTTTCATTGTACATTCAAGAAATGTACATCAAAACATACACATTTTCATTGTACATTGAAAAAATGTACATCAAAACATACACTTTTTCATTGTTCATTCAAGAAATGTACATCAAAACATACACATTTTCATTGTACACTCAAGAAATGTACATCAAAACATACACATTTTCATTGTACATTCAAGAAATGTACATCAAAACATACACATTTTCATTGTATATACCAGAAATGTACATCAAAACATACACATTTTCATTGTACATTCAAGAAATGTACATCAAAACATACACATTTTCATTGTACATTCCAGAAATGTACATCAAAACATGCACATTTTCATTGTACATTCAAGGAATGTACATCAAAACATACACATTTTCATTGTACATTCAAGAAATGTACATCAAAACATACACACCTTCATTGTATATTCAAGAAATGTACATCAAAACACACATTTTCATTGTATATACCAGAAATGTACATCAAAACATACACATTTTCATTGTACATTCAAGAAATGTACATCAAAACATACACATTTTCATTGTATATACCAGAAATGTACATCAAAACATACACATTTTCATTGTACATTCAAGAAATGTACATCAAAACATACACATTTTCATTGTACATTGAAGAAATGTACATCAAAACATACACATTTTCAGTGTACATTCAAGAAATGTACATCAAAACATACACAGCTTCAGTGTACATTCAAATAATATACATCAAAACATACACATTTTCATTGTACATTCAAGAAATGTACATCAAAACATACACATTTTCATTGTACGCTCAAGAAACGTACATCAAAACATACACATTTTCAGTGTACATTCAAGAAATGTACATCAAAACATACACATTTTCATTGTACATTCAAGAAATGTACATCAAAACATACACATTTTCATTGTACATTCTAGAAATATACATCAAAACATACGCATTTTCATTGTATATACAAGAAATGTACATCAAAACATACACATTTTCAGTGTACATTCAAGAAATGTACATCAAAACATACACATTTTCATTGTATATACCAGAAATGTAGATCAAAACATACACATTTTCATTGTACATTCAAGAAATGTACATCAAAACATACACATTTTCATTGTACATTCAAGAAATGTACAACAAAACATACACATTTTCATTGTACATTCAAAAATTGTACATCAAAACATACACTTTTTCATTGTTCATTCAAGAAATGTACATCAAAACATACACATTTTCATTGTACACTCAAGAAATGTACATCAAAACATACACATTTTCATTGTACACTCAAGAAATGTACATCAAAACATACACATTTTCATTGTGCATTGAAGAAATGTACATCAAAACATATACATTTTTAGTGTACATTCAAGAAATGTACATCAAAACATACACAGCTTCAGTGTACATTCAAGAAATGTACATCAAAACATACACATTTTCATTGTATATACAAGAAATGTACATCAAAACATACACATTTTCATTGTATATACAAGAAATGTACATCAAAACATACACATTTTCATTGTACATTCAGGAAATGTACATCAAGACATACTCATTTTCATTGTACATTCAAGAAATGTATATCAAAACATACACATTTTCAGTGTACATTCAAGAAATGTACATCAAAACATACACATCTTCATTGTATATACAAGAAATGTACATCAAAACATACACATTTTCATTGTACATTCAAGAAATGTACATCAAAGCATACACACTTTCATTGTATATACCAGAAATGTACATCAAAACATACACATTTTCATTGCACATTCAAGAAATGTACATCAAAACATACACATTTTCATTGTATATATCAGAAATGTACATAAAAACATACACATTTTCATTGTACATTGAAGAAATGTACATCAAAACATACACATTTTCAGTGTACATTCAAGAAATGTACATCAAAACATACACAGCTTCAGTGTACATTCAAGAAATGTACATCAAAACATACACATTTTCATTGTATATACAAGAAATGTACATGAAAACATACACATTTTCATTGTATATACAAGAAATGTATATCGAAACATACATATTTTCAGTGTACATTCAAGAAATGTACATCAAAACATACACATTTTCATTGTATATACAAGAAATGTACATCAAAACATACACATTTTCAGTGTACATTCAAGAAATGTACATCAAGACATACACATTTTCATTGTACATTCAAGAAATGTATATCAAAACATACACATTTTCAGTGTACATTCAAGAAATGTACATCAAAACATACACATTTTCATTGTATATACAAGAAATGTACATCAAAACATACACATTTTCAGTATACATTCAAGAAATGTACATGAAAACATATACATTTTCATTGTACATTCAAGAAATGTATATCAAAACATACACATTTTCAGTGTACATTCAAGAAATGTACATCAAAACATACACATTTTCATTGTATATACAAGAAATGTACATCAAAACACACATTTTCATTGCACACTAAAGAAATGTTCATCAAAACATACACATTCTCAGTGTGCATTCAAGAAATGTACATCAAAACATACACATTTTCATTGTACATTCAAGAAATGTACATCAAAACATACACATTTTCATTGTACATTCAAGAAATGTACATCAAAACATACACATTTTCATTGTATACTCAAGAAATGTACATCAAAATATACACATATTCATTGTACACTCAAGAAATGTACCTCAAAACATACACTTTTTCATTGTACATTCAAGAAATGTACATCAGAGCAAACACATTTCCATTGTACATTCAAGAAATGTACATCAAAACATACAAATTTTCAGTGTACATTCAAGAAATGTACATCCAAACATACACATTTTCATTGTACATTCAAGAAATGTACATCAAAACATACACATTTTCATTGTACATTCAAGAAATGTACATCAAAACATACACATTTTCATTGTACATTGAAAAAATGTACATCAAAACATACACTTTTTCATTGTTCATTCAAGAAATGTACATCAAAACATACACATTTTCATTGTACACTCAAGAAATGTACATCAAAACATACACATTTTCATTGTACATTCAAGAAATGTACATCAAAACATACACATTTTCATTGTATATACCAGAAATGTACATCAAAACATACACATTTTCATTGTACATTCAAGAAATGTACATCAAAACATACACATTTTCATTGTACATTCCAGAAATGTACATCAAAACATGCACATTTTCATTGTACATTCAAGGAATGTACATCAAAACATACACATTTTCATTGTACATTCAAGAAATGTACATCAAAACATACACACCTTCATTGTATATTCAAGAAATGTACATCAAAACACACATTTTCATTGTATATACCAGAAATGTACATCAAAACATACACATTTTCATTGTACATTCAAGAAATGTACATCAAAACATACACATTTTCATTGTATATACCAGAAATGTACATCAAAACATACACATTTTCATTGTACATTCAAGAAATGTACATCAAAACATACACATTTTCATTGTACATTGAAGAAATGTACATCAAAACATACACATTTTCAGTGTACATTCAAGAAATGTACATCAAAACATACACAGCTTCAGTGTACATTCAAATAATATACATCAAAACATACACATTTTCATTGTACATTCAAGAAATGTACATCAAAACATACACATTTTCATTGTACGCTCAAGAAACGTACATCAAAACATACACATTTTCAGTGTACATTCAAGAAATGTACATCAAAACATACACATTTTCATTGTACATTCAAGAAATGTACATCAAAACATACACATTTTCATTGTACATTCTAGAAATATACATCAAAACATACGCATTTTCATTGTATATACAAGAAATGTACATCAAAACATACACATTTTCAGTGTACATTCAAGAAATGTACATCAAAACATACACATTTTCATTGTATATACCAGAAATGTAGATCAAAACATACACATTTTCATTGTACATTCAAGAAATGTACATCAAAACATACACATTTTCATTGTACATTCAAGAAATGTACAACAAAACATACACATTTTCATTGTACATTCAAAAATTGTACATCAAAACATACACTTTTTCATTGTTCATTCAAGAAATGTACATCAAAACATACACATTTTCATTGTACACTCAAGAAATGTACATCAAAACATACACATTTTCATTGTACACTCAAGAAATGTACATCAAAACATACACATTTTCATTGTGCATTGAAGAAATGTACATCAAAACATATACATTTTTAGTGTACATTCAAGAAATGTACATCAAAACATACACAGCTTCAGTGTACATTCAAGAAATGTACATCAAAACATACACATTTTCATTGTATATACAAGAAATGTACATCAAAACATACACATTTTCATTGTATATACAAGAAATGTACATCAAAACATACACATTTTCATTGTACATTCAGGAAATGTACATCAAGACATACTCATTTTCATTGTACATTCAAGAAATGTATATCAAAACATACACATTTTCAGTGTACATTCAAGAAATGTACATCAAAACATACACATCTTCATTGTATATACAAGAAATGTACATCAAAACATACACATTTTCAGTATACATTCAAGAAATGTACATGAAAACATATACATTTTCATTGTGCATTCAAGAAATGTATATCAAAACATACACATTTTCAGTGTACATTCAAGAAATGTACATCAAAACATACACATTTTCATTGTATATACAAGAAATGTACATCAAAACATACACATCTTCATTGTACACTAAAGAAATGTTCATCAAAACATACACATTTTCAGTGTACATTCAAGAAATGTACATCAAAACATACACATTTTCATTGTACATTCAAGAAATGTACATCAAAACATACACATTTTCATTGTACACTCAAGAAATGTACATCAAAACATACACATTTTCATTGTACACTCAAGAAATGTACCTCAAAACATACACTTTTTCATTGTACATTCAAGAAATGTATATAAAAACATACACATTTTCATTGTACATTCAAGAAATGTACATCAAAACATACACATTTTCAGGGTACATTCAAGAAATGTATATCAAAAAATACACATTTTCAGTGTACATTCTAGGAATGTACATCAAAACATACACATTTTGATTGTACATTCAAGAAATGTACATCAAAACACACACATTATCATTTTACACTCAAGAAATGTACATCAAAACATACACATTTTGAGTGTACATTCAAGAAATGTACATCAAAACATAAACATTTTCATTGTATATACCAGAAATGTACATCAAAACATACACATTTTCATTGCACATTCAAGAAATGTACATCAAAACATACACATTTTCATTGTATATACCAGAAATGTACATCAAAACATACACATTTTCATTGTACATTGCAGAAATGTACATCAAAACATACACATTTTCAGTGTACATTCAAGAAATGTACATCAAAACATACACAGCTTCAGTGTACATTCAAGAAATGTACATCAAAACATACACATTTTCATTGTATATACAAGAAATGTACATCAAAACATACACATTTTCATTGTATATACAAGAAATGTATATCAAAACATACATATTTTCAGTGTACATTCAAGAAATGTACATCAAAACATACACATTTTCATTGTATATACAAGAAATGTACATCAAAACATACACATTTTCAGTGTACATTCAAGAAATGTACATCAAGACATACACATTTTCATTGTACATTCAAGAAATGTACATCAAAACATACACAGCTTCAGTGTACATTCAAGAAATGTACATCAAAACATACACATTTTCATTGTATATACAAGAAATGTACATCAAAACATACACATTTTCATTGTATATACAAGAAATGTATATCAAAACATACACATTTTCAGTGTACATTCAAGAAATGTACATCAAAACATACACATTTTCATTGTATATACAAGAAATGTACATCAAAACATACACATTTTCAGTATACATTCAAGAAATGTACATGAAAACATATACATTTTCATTGTACATTCAAGAAATGTATATCAAAACATACACATTTTCAGTGTACATTCAAGAAATGTACATCAAAACATACACATTTTCATTGTATATACAAGAAATGTACATCAAAACATACACATTTTCATTGTACACTAAAGAAATGTTCATCAAAACATACACATTTTCAGTGTGCATTCAAGAAATGTACATCAAAACATACACACTTTCATTGTACATTCAAGAAATGTACATCAAAACATACACATTTTCATTGTACATTCAAGAAATGTACATCAAAACATACACATTTTCATTGTATACTCAAGAAATGTACATCAAAACATACACATTTTCATTGTACACTCAAGAAATGTACCTCAAAACATACACTTTTTCATTGTACATTCAAGAAATGTATATAAAAACATACACATTTTCATTGTACATTCAAGAAATGTACATCAAAACATACACATTTTCGGGGTACATTCAAGAAATGTATATCAAAAAATACACATTTTCAGTGTACATTCAAGAAATGTACATCAAAACAAACACAATTTCATTGTACACTAAAGAAATGTACATCAAAACATACACATTTTCATTGTACATTCAAGAAATGCACATCAAAACATACAAATTTTCATTGCACACTCAAGAAATGTACATCAAAACATACACATTTTCATTGTACACTCAAGAAATGTACATGAAAACATACACATTTTCTTTGTACATTCAAGAAATGTATATCAAAACATACACATTTTCATTGTACATTCAAGATGTGTACATCAGAGCAAACACATTTTCATTGTACATTCAAGAAATGTACATCAAAACATACAAATTTTCAGTGTACATTCAAGAAATGTACATCCAAACATACACATTTTCATTGTACATTCAAGAAATGTACATCAAAACATATACATTTTCATTGTACATTCAAGAAATGTACATCAAAACATACACATTTTCATTGTACATTCAAAAAATGTACATCAAAGAATACACTTT
This sequence comes from Tenodera sinensis, assembly GCA_030765045.1. NCBI lineage: Eukaryota > Metazoa > Arthropoda > Insecta > Mantodea > Mantidae > Tenodera > Tenodera sinensis. The sequence continues at coordinate 107,043,939 of CM060970.1, read as the reverse complement.
TTCATTGTTTATTCAAGAAATGTACATCAAAACATACACATTTTCATTGTACACTCAAGAAATGTACATCAAAACATACACATTTTCATTGTACATTCAAGAAAAGTACATCAAAACATACACATTTTCATTGTATATACCAGAAATGTACATCAAAACATACACATTTTCATTGTACATTGAAGAAATGTACATCAAAACATACACATTTTCATTGTACATTCCAGAGATGTACATCAAAACATGCACATTTTCATTGTACATTCAAGGAATGTACATCAAAACATACACATTTTCATTGTACATTCAAGAAATGTACTTCAAAACATACACACCTTCATTGTATATTCAAGAAATGTACATCAAAACATACACATTTTCATTGTATATACCAGAAATGTACATCAAAACATACACATTTTCATTGTACATTCAAGAAATGTACATCAAAACATAAACATTTTCATTGTACATTCAAGAAATGTACATCAAAACATACACATTTTCATTGTACATTCAAGAAATGTACAACAAAACATACACATTTTCATTGTACATTCAAAAATTGTACATCAAAACATACACTTTTTCATTGTTCATTCAAGAAATGTACATCAAAACATACACATTTTCATTGTACACTCAAGAAATGTACATCAAAACATACACATTTTCATTGTACACTCAAGAAATGTACATCAAAACATACACATTTTCATTGTGCATTGAAGAAATGTACATCAAAACATATACATTTTTAGTGTACATTCAAGAAATGTACATCAAAACATACACAGCTTCAGTGTACATTCAAGAAATGTACATCAAAACATACACATTTTCATTGTATATACAAGAAATGTACATCAAAACATACACATTTTCATTGTATATACAAGAAATGTACATCAAAACATACACATTTTCATTGTACATTCAGGAAATGTACATCAAGACATACTCATTTTCATTGTACATTCAAGAAATGTATATCAAAACATACACATTTTCAGTGTACATTCAAGAAATGTACATCAAAACATACACATCTTCATTGTATATACAAGAAATGTACATCAAAACATACACATTTTCAGTATACATTCAAGAAATGTACATGAAAACATATACATTTTCATTGTGCATTCAAGAAATGTATATCAAAACATACACATTTTCAGTGTACATTCAAGAAATGTACATCAAAACATACACATTTTCATTGTATATACAAGAAATGTACATCAAAACATACACATCTTCATTGTACACTAAAGAAATGTTCATCAAAACATACACATTTTCAGTGTACATTCAAGAAATGTACATCAAAACATACACATTTTCATTGTACATTCAAGAAATGTACATCAAAACATACACATTTTCATTGTACACTCAAGAAATGTACATCAAAACATACACATTTTCATTGTACACTCAAGAAATGTACCTCAAAACATACACTTTTTCATTGTACATTCAAGAAATGTATATAAAAACATACACATTTTCATTGTACATTCAAGAAATGTACATCAAAACATACACATTTTCAGGGTACATTCAAGAAATGTATATCAAAAAATACACATTTTCAGTGTACATTCTAGGAATGTACATCAAAACATACACATTTTGATTGTACATTCAAGAAATGTACATCATAACACACACATTATCATTTTACACTCAAGAAATGTACATCAAAACATACACATTTTGAGTGTACATTCAAGAAATGTACATCAAAACATAAACATTTTCATTGTATATACCAGAAATGTACATCAAAACATACACATTTTCATTGCACATTCAAGAAATGTACATCAAAACATACACATTTTCATTGTATATACCAGAAATGTACATCAAAACATACACATTTTCATTGTACATTGCAGAAATGTACATCAAAACATACACATTTTCAGTGTACATTCAAGAAATGTACATCAAAACATACACAGCTTCAGTGTACATTCAAGAAATGTACATCAAAACATACACATTTTCATTGTATATACAAGAAATGTACATCAAAACATACACATTTTCATTGTATATACAAGAAATGTATATCAAAACATACATATTTTCAGTGTACATTCAAGAAATGTACATCAAAACATACACATTTTCATTGTATATACAAGAAATGTACATCAAAACATACACATTTTCAGTGTACATTCAAGAAATGTACATCAAGACATACACATTTTCATTGTACATTCAAGAAATGTACATCAAAACATACACAGCTTCAGTGTACATTCAAGAAATGTACATCAAAACATACACATTTTCATTGTATATACAAGAAATGTACATCAAAACATACACATTTTCATTGTATATACAAGAAATGTATATCAAAACATACACATTTTCAGTGTACATTCAAGAAATGTACATCAAAACATACACATTTTCATTGTATATACAAGAAATGTACATCAAAACATACACATTTTCAGTATACATTCAAGAAATGTACATGAAAACATATACATTTTCATTGTACATTCAAGAAATGTATATCAAAACATACACATTTTCAGTGTACATTCAAGAAATGTACATCAAAACATACACATTTTCATTGTATATACAAGAAATGTACATCAAAACATACACATTTTCATTGTACACTAAAGAAATGTTCATCAAAACATACACATTTTCAGTGTGCATTCAAGAAATGTACATCAAAACATACACACTTTCATTGTACATTCAAGAAATGTACATCAAAACATACACATTTTCATTGTACATTCAAGAAATGTACATCAAAACATACACATTTTCATTGTATACTCAAGAAATGTACATCAAAACATACACATTTTCATTGTACACTCAAGAAATGTACCTCAAAACATACACTTTTTCATTGTACATTCAAGAAATGTATATAAAAACATACACATTTTCATTGTACATTCAAGAAATGTACATCAAAACATACACATTTTCGGGGTACATTCAAGAAATGTATATCAAAAAATACACATTTTCAGTGTACATTCAAGAAATGTACATCAAAACAAACACAATTTCATTGTACACTAAAGAAATGTACATCAAAACATACACATTTTCATTGTACATTCAAGAAATGCACATCAAAACATACAAATTTTCATTGCACACTCAAGAAATGTACATCAAAACATACACATTTTCATTGTACACTCAAGAAATGTACATGAAAACATACACATTTTCTTTGTACATTCAAGAAATGTATATCAAAACATACACATTTTCATTGTACATTCAAGATGTGTACATCAGAGCAAACACATTTTCATTGTACATTCAAGAAATGTACATCAAAACATACAAATTTTCAGTGTACATTCAAGAAATGTACATCCAAACATACACATTTTCATTGTACATTCAAGAAATGTACATCAAAACATATACATTTTCATTGTACATTCAAGAAATGTACATCAAAACATACACATTTTCATTGTACATTCAAAAAATGTACATCAAAGAATACACTTTTTCATTGTTTATTCAAGAAATGTACATCAAAACATACACATTTTCATTGTACACTCAAGAAATGTACATCAAAACATACACATTTTCATTGTACATTCAAGAAAAGTACATCAAAACATACACATTTTCATTGTATATACCAGAAATGTACATCAAAACATACACATTTTCATTGTACATTGAAGAAATGTACATCAAAACATACACATTTTCATTGTACATTCCAGAGATGTACATCAAAACATGCACATTTTCATTGTACATTCAAGGAATGTACATCAAAACATACACATTTTCATTGTACATTCAAGAAATGTACTTCAAAACATACACACCTTCATTGTATATTCAAGAAATGTACATCAAAACACACACATTTTCATTGTATATACCAGAAATGTACATCAAAACATACACATTTTCATTGTACATTCAAGTAATGTACATCAAAACATACACATTTTCATTGTATATACCAGAAATGTACATCAAAACATACACATTTTCATTGTACATTCAAGAAATGTACATCAAAACATACACATTTTCATTGTATATACCAGAAATGTACATCAAAACATACACATTTTCAGTGTACATTGAAGAAATGTACATCAAAACATACACATTTTCAGTGTACATTCAAGAAATGTACATCAAAACATACACAGCTTCAGTGTACATTCAAATAATATACATCAAAACATACACATTTTCATTGTACATTCAAGAAATGTACATCAAAACATACACATTTTCATTGTACGCTCAAGAAACGTACATCAAAACATACACATTTTCAGTGTACATTCAAGAAATGTACATCAAAACATACACATTTTCATTGTACATTCAAGAAATGTACATCAAAACATACACATTTTCATTGTACATTCTAGAAATATACATCAAAACATACGCATTTTCATTGTATATACAAGAAATGTACATCAAAACATACACATTTTCATTGTACATTCAAGAAATGTACATCAAAACATACACATTTTCATTGTATATACCAGAAATGTACATCAAAACATACACATTTTCATTGTACATTCAAGAAATGTACATCAAAACATAAACATTTTCATTGTACATTCAAGAAATGTACATCAAAACATACACATTTTCATTGTACATTCAAGAAATGTACAACAAAACATACACATTTTCATTGTACATTCAAAAATGTACATCAAAACATACACATTTTCAATGTACACTCAAGAAATGTACATCAAAACATACACATTTTCATTGTACATTCAAGAAATGTATATCAAAACATACACATTTTCATTGTACATTGAAGAAATGTACATCAAAACATACACATTTTCATTGTGCATTCCAGAAATGTACATCAAAACATGCACATTTTCATTGTACATTCAAGGAATGTACATCAAAACATACACATTTTCATTGTACATTCGAGAAATGTACATCAAAGCATACACACCTTCATTGTATATTCAAGAAATGTACATCAAAACACACACATTTTCATTGTATATACCAGAAATGTACATCAAAACATACACATTTTCATTGTACATTCAAGAAATGTCATCAAAACATACACATTTTCATTGTATATACCAGAAATGTACATCAAAACATACACATTTTCATTGTACATTCAAGAAATGTACATCAAAACATACACATTTTCATTGTATATACCAGAAATGTACATCAAAACAAACACATTTCCATTGTACATTGAAGAAATGTACATCAAAACATACACATTTTCAGTGTACATTCAAGAAATGTACATCAAAACATACACAGCTTCAGTGTACATTCAAATAATATACATCAAAACATACACATTTTCATTGTACATTCAAGAAATGTACATCAAAGCATACACATTTTCATTGTACGCTCAAGAAACGTACATCAAAACATACACATTTTCTGTGTACATTCAAGAAATGTACATCAAAACATACACATTTTCATTGTACATTCAAGAAATGTACATCAAAACATACACATTTTCATTGTACATTCTAGAAATATACATCAAAACATACGCATTTTCATTGTATATACAAGAAATGTACATCAAAACATACACATTTTCATTGTACATTCAAGAAATGTACATCAAAACATACACATTTTTATTGTATATACCAGAAATGTACATCAAAACATACACATTTTCATTGTACATTCAAGAAATGTACATCAAAACATACACATTTTCATTGTATATACCAGAAATGTACATCAAAACATACACATTTTCATTGTACATTGAAGAAATGTACATCAAAACATACACATTTTCAGTGTACATTCAAGAAATGTACATCAAAACATACACAGCTTCAGCGTACATTCAAGAAATGTACATCAAAACATACACATTTTCATTGTATATACAAGAAATGTACATCAAAACATACACATTTTCATTGTATATACAAGAAATGTATATCAAAACATACATATTTTCAGTGTACATTCAAGAAATGTACATCAAAACATACACATTTTCATTGTATATACAAGAAATGTACATCAAAACATACACATTATCAGTGTACAAACAAGAAATGTACATCAAGGCATACACATTTTCATTGTACATTCAAGAAATGTATATCAAAACATACACATTTTCAGTGTACATTCAAGAAATGTACATGAAAACATATACATTTTCATTGTACATTCAAGAAATGTATATCAAAACCTACACATTTTCAGTGTACATTCAAGAAATGTACATCAAAACATACACATTTTCATTGTATATACAAGAAATGTACATCTAAACATACACATTTTCATTGTACACTAAAGAAATGTACATCAAAACATACACATTTTCAGTGTACATTCAAGAAATGTACATCAAAACATACACATTTTCATTGTATATACAAGAAATGTACATCTAAACATACACATTTTCATTGTACACTAAAGAAATGTACATCAAAACATACACATTTTCATTGTACATTCAAGAAATGTACATCAAAACATACACATTTTCATTGTACATTCAAGAAATGTACATCAAAACATACACATTTTCATTGGACACTCAAGAAATGTACATCAAAACATACACATTTTCATTGGACACTCAAGAAATGTACATCAAAACATACACTTTTTCATTGTACATTCAAGAAATGTATATAAAAACATACACATTTTCATTGTACATTCAAGAAATGTACATCAAAACATACACATTTTCGGGGTTCATTCAAGAAATGTATATCAAAAAATACACATTTTCAGTGTACATTCAAGAAATGTACATCAAAGCAAACACAATTTCATTGTACACTAAGATTAGATTAGATTAGATTAGATTGCGTTCTGTAGGTTCAGTGATGGTCAGTCAGACCTTCAACATAGAACATGTCAAAAGCATTTACAATTAAATGCATAAAAAACATGCAAAACATGTATAGGTTTCATGTTTTGCTGTTAAGTACGAGATGAAGATAATACTTCTAGTGCATTGACACTTACATAGTTATTATACATGTACAAAATCATGTTACTTGGCTTTTACAGACTGTGTCTTTGCTTCAATGTTTACATTTTTGCTTGTATGAAAAAGCAGTCCAAATTTATAGCTAAGTAATACATTCTAACACGTTACACATGTACATTTAGCTTATTAGTAAGCAGTATTCTTACTCATGTGTTAAGTGTGTCAAATTTAAGATAAGCGACCTCAAAATATTAACTGTGCACATTAATCATAGCATACCTATTTTAATTCTTACATAGTATGTAATGTACAGAGTAGACAACATTTCAATTATGTTCATATATACAGAATATCTATTTACATCCTTACTTTTACATAAAGCGTGTCCAACATGATTGTTCAAATATACATTTTCAAAATATCAACAAACATATTAACACTGTTACTTAATATTGGCACTTAAATTGTAATCAATTAGTTGGCTTTTTGTAGCCTGCACGTCATTATTGTATTTTCAGCTACCCTTGTTATACTAAATTCCCTAATTGGTAACTATCGAACAATACAACTGATCTGACATTAGGCTGATTATTGATTTAAATATTCCTCTACAATATTCCTAAACAAATGTACATCAAAACATACACATTTTCATTGTACATTCAAGAAATGCACATCAAAACATACACATTTTCATTGTACATTCAAGAAATATACATCAAAACATACACATTTTCATTGTACATTGAAGAAATGTACATCAAAACATACACACTTTCATTGTACACTCAAGAGACGTACATCAAAACATACACATTTTCAGTGGACATTCAAGAAAAGTATATCAAAACATACACATTTTCATTGTACATTCAAGAAATGTACATCAAAACATACACATTTTCATTGTACATTCAAATAATATACATCAAAACATACACATTTTCAGTGTACATTCAAGAAATGTGCATCAAAACATACAAATTTTCAGTGTACATTCAAGAAATGTACATCAAAACATACAAATTTTCAGTGTACATTCAAGAAATGTACATCAAAACATACACATTTTCATTGTACATTCAAGAAATGTACATCAAAACATACACATTTTCAGTGTACATTCAAGAAATGTACATCAAAACATACACATTTTCATTGTACATTCTAGGAATGTACATCAAAACATACACATTTTGATTGTACATTCAAGAAATGTACATCAAAACACACACATTATCATTTTACACTCAAGAAATGTACATCAAAACATACACATTTTGAGTGTACATTCAAGAGATATACATCAAAACATGCACATTTTCATTGTATATAGCAGAAATGTACATCAAAACATACACATTTTCATTGTATATACAGGAAATGTACATCAAAACACACACATTTTCATTGTATATACCAGAAATGTACATCAAAACATACACATTTTCATTGTACATTCAAGAAATGTACATCAAAACATACACATTTTCATTGTATATACCAGAAATGTACATCAAAACATACACAATTTCATTGTACATTCAAGAAATGTACATCAAAACATATACATTTTCAGTGTACATTCAAGAAATGTACATCAAAACATACAAAGCTTCAGTGTACATTCAAGAAATGTACATCAAAACATACACATTTTCATTGTATATACAAGAAATGTACATCAAAATATACACATTTTCATTGTACATTCAAGAAATGTACATCAAGACATACTCACTTTCATTGTACATTCAAGAAATGTATATAAAAACATACACATTTTCAGTGTACATTCAAGAAATGTACATCAAAACATACACATCTTCATTGTATATACAAGAAATGAACATCAAAACATACACATTTTCTGTATACATTTAAGAAATGTACATGAAAACATATACATTTTCATTGTACATTCAAGAAATGTATATCAAAACATACACATTTTCAGTGTACATTCAAGAAATGTACATCAAAACATACACATTTTCATTGTATATACAAGAAATGTACATCAAAACATACACATCTTCATTGTACACTAAAGAAATGTTCATCAAAACATACACATTTTCAGTGTACATTCAAGAAATGTACAGCAAAACATACACATTTTCATTGTACATTCAAGAAATGTACATCAAAACATACACATTGTCATTGTACACTCAAGAAATGTACATCAAAACATACACATTTTCATTGTACACTCAAGAAATGTAGCTCAAAACATACACTTTTTCATTGTACATTAAAGAAATGTATATAAAAACATACACATTTTCATTGTACATTCAAGAAATGTACATCAAAACAGACACATTTTCAGGGTGCATTCAAGAAATGTATATCAAAAAATACACATTTTCAGTGTACATTCTAGGAATGTACATCAAAACATACACATTTTGATTGTACATTCAAGAAATGTACATCAAAACACACACATTATCATTTTACACTCAAGAAATGTACATCAAAACATACACACTTTGAGTGTACATTCAAGAGATATACATCAAAACAAGCACGTTTTCATTGTATATACCAGAAATGTACATCAAAACATACACATTTTCATTGTAAATACAGGAAATGTACATCAAAACATACACATTTTCATTGTATATACAAGAAATGTATATCAAAACATACACATTTTCAGTGTTCACTCAAGAAATGTACATCAAAAACTACACATCTTCATTGTATATTTAAGAAATGTACATCAAAACACACATATTTTCATTGTATATACCAGAAATGTACATCAAATCATACACATTTTCATTGTACATTCAAGAAATGTACATCAAAGCATACACATTTTCATTGTATATACCAGAAATGTACATCAAAACGTACACATTTTCATTGCACATTCAAGAAATGTACATCAAAACATACACATTTTCATTGTATATACCAGAAATGTACATCAAACCATACACATTTTCATTGTACATTGAAGAAATATACATCAAAACATACACATTTTCAGTGTACATTCAAGAAATGTACATCAAAACATACACAGCTTCAGTGTACATTCAAGAAATGTACATCAAAACATACACATTTTCATTGTATATACAAGAAATGTACATCAAAACATACACATTTTCATTGTATATACAAGAAATGTATATCAAAACATACATATTTTCAGTGTACATTCAAGAAATGTACATCAAAACATACACATTTTCATTGTATATACAAGAAATGTACATCAAAACATACACATTTTCAGTGTACATTCAAGAAATGTACATCAAGACATACACATTTTCATTGTACATTCAAGAAATGTATATCAAAGCATACACATTTTCAGTGTACATTCAAGAAATGTACATCAAAACATACACATTTTCATTGTATATTAAAGAAATGTACATCAAAACATACACATTTTCATTGTACACTAAAGAAATGTTCATCAAAACATACACATTTTCAGTGTGCAATCAAGAAATGTACATCAAAACATACACATTTTCATTGTACATTCAAGAAATGTACATCAAAACATACAAATTTTCATTGTACATTCAAGAAATGTAAATCAAAACATACACATTTTCATTGTATACTCAAGAAATGTACATCAAAACATACACATTTTCATTGTACACTCAAGAAATGTACCTCAAAACATACACTTTTTCATTGTACATTCAAGAAATGTATATAAAAACATACACATTTTCATTGTACATTCAAGAAATGTACATCAAAACATACACATTTTCAGGGTACATTCAAGAAATGTATATCAAAAAATACACATTTTCAGTGTACATTCAAGAAATGTACATCAAAACAAACACAATTTCATTGTACACTAAAGAAATGTACATCAAAACATACACATTTTCATTGTACATTCAAGAAATGCACATCAAAACATACAAATTTTCATTGTACACTCAAGAAATGTACATCAAAACATACACATTTTCATTGTACACTCAAGAAATGTACATCAAAACATACACATTTTCATTGTACATTCAAGAAATGTATATCAAAACATACACATTTTCATTGTACATTCAAGAAATGTACATCAAAACATACACATTTTCATTGTACATTCAAGAAATGTACATCAAAACATACACATTTTCATTGTACATTCAAGGAATGTACAACAAAACATACACATTTTGATTGTACATTCAAGAAACGTACATCAAGAAATGTACATCAAAACACACACATTATCATTTTACACTCAAGAAATGTACATAAAAACATACACATTTTGAGTGTACATTCAAGAGATATACATCAAAACATGCACATTTTCATTGTATATACCAGAAATGTACATCAAAACATACACATTTTCATTGTATATACAGTAAATGTACATAAAAACATAAACATTTTCATTGTATATACAGTAAATGTACATAAAAACATAAACATTTTCATTGTATATACAAGAAATGTATATCAAAACATACACATTTTCAGTGTACATTCAAGAAATGTACATCAAAAACTACACATCTTCATTGTATATTCAAGAAATGTACATCAAAAAACACACATTTTCATTGTATATACCAGAAATGTACATCAAAACATACACACTTTCATTGTACATTCAAGAAATGTACATCAAAACATACACATTTTCATTGTATATACCAGAAATGTACATCAAAACACACATTTTCATTGTACGTTCAAGAAATGTACATCAAAACATACACATTTTCATTGTATATACCAGAAATGTACATCAAAACATACACATTTTCATTGTACATTGAAGAAATGTACATCAAAACATACACATTTTCAGTGTACATTCAAGAAATGTACATCAAAACATACACAGCTTCAGCGTACATTCAAGAAATGTACATCAAAACATACACATTTTCATTGTATATACAAGAAATGTACATCAAAACATTCACATTTTCATTGTGTATACAAGAAATGTATATCAAAACATACATATCTTCAGTGTACATTCAAGAAATGTACATCAAAACATACACATTTTCATTGTAAATACAAGAAATGTACATCAAAACATACACATTTTCAGTGTACATTCAAGAAATGTACATCAAAACCTACACAGCTTCAGCGTACATTCAGGAAATGTACATCAAAACATACACATTTTCATTTAATATACAAGAAATGTACATCAAAACATACACATTTTCATTGTATATACAAGAAATGTATATCAAAATATACATATCTTCAGTGTACATTCAAGGAATGTACATCAAAACATACACATTTTCATTGTAAATACAAGAAATGTACATCAAAACATACACATTTTCAGTGTACATTCAAGAAATGTACATCAAGACATACACATTTTCATTGTACATTCAAGAAATGTATATCAAAACATACACATTTTCAGTGTACATTCAAGAAATGTACATGAAAACATATACATTTTCATTGTACATTCAACAAATGTATCTCAAAACATACACATTTTCTGTGTACATTCAAGAAATGTACATCAAAACATACACATTTTCATTGTATATACAAGAAATGTACATCAAAACATACACTTCTTCATTGTACATTCAAGAAATGTATATAAAAACATACACATTTTCATTGTACATTCAAGAAATGTACATCAAAACATACACATTTTCAGGGTTCATTCAAGAAATGTATATCAAAAAATACACATTTTCAGTGTACATTCAAGAAATGTACATCAAAACAAACACAATTTCATTGTACACTAAACAAATGTACATCAAAACATACACATTTTCATTGTACATTCAAGAAATGCACATCAAGACATACACATTTTCATTGTACATTCACGAAATATACATCAAAACATACACATTTTCATTGTACATTGAAGAAATGTACATCAAAACATAAACATTTTCATTGTACACTCAAGAGACGTACATCAAAACATACACATTTTCAGTGTACATTCAAGAAATGTACATCAAAATTGACACATTTTCATTGTATATACAAGAAACGTACATCAAAACATACACATTTTCAGTGTACATTCAAGAAATGTACATCAAGACATACACATTTTCATTGTACATTCAAGAAATGTATATCAAAACATACACATTTTCAGTGTACATTCAAGAAATGTACATCAAAACATACACATTTTCAATGTATATACAAGAAATGTACATCAAAACATACACATTTTCAGTATACATTCAGGAAATGTACATGAAAACATATACATTTTCAATGTACATTCAAGGAATGTATATCAAAACATACACATTTTCAGTGTACATTCAAGAAATGTAAATCAAAACATACACATTTTCATTGTATATACAAGAAATGTACATCAAAACATACACATTTTCATTGTACACTAAAGAAATGTTCATCAAAACATACACATTTTCAGTGTACATTCAAGAAATGTACATCAAAACATACACTATTTCAGTGTACATTCAAGAAATGTACATTAAAACATACACATTTTCAGTGTACATTCAAGAAATGTGCATCAAAACATACAAATTTTCAGTGTACATTCAAGAAATGTACATCAAAACATACAAATTTTCAGTGTACATTCAAGAAATGTACATCAAAACATACACATTTTCATTGTAAATTCAAGAAATGTACATCAAAACATACACATATTCAGTGTACATTCAAGAAATGTACATCAAAACATACACATTTTAATTGTACATTCAAAAAATGTACATCAATACATACACTTTTTCATTGTTCATTCAAGAAATGTACATCAAAACATACACATTTTCATTGTACACTCAAGAAATGTACATCAAAACATACGCATTTTAATTGTACACTCAAGAAATGTACATCAAAACATACACATTTTCATTGTACATTCAAGAAATGTATATCAAAACATACACATTTTCATTGTACATTGAAGAAATGTACATCAAAACATACACATTTTCATTGTACATTGAAGAAATGTACATCAAAACATACACATTTTCATTGTACATTCAAGAAATGTATATCAAAACATACACATTTTCATTGTACATTCAAGAAATGTACATCAAAACATACACATTTTCATTGTACATTCAAATAATATACATCAAAACATACACATTTTCATTGTACATTCAAGAAATGTACATCAAAACATACACATTTTCATTGTACGCTCAAGAAACGTACATCAAAACATACACATTTTCAGTGTACATTCAAGAAATGTACATCAAAACATACACATTTTCATTTTAGATTCAACAAATGTACATCAAAACATACACATTTTCATTGTACATTCTAGAAATATACATCAAAATATACGCATTTTCAGTGTATATACAAGAAATGTACATCAAAACATACACATTTTCATTGTACACTCAAGAAATGTACATCAAAACATACACATTTTCAGTGTACATTCAAGAAATGTATATCAAAACGTACCCATTTTTATTGAGCATTCGAGAAATGTACATAAAAACATACACATTTTCAGTGTACATTCAAGAAATGTATATAAAAAAATACACATTTTCAGTGTACATTCAAGAAATGTACATCAAAGCAAACACATTTTCATTGTACACTAAAGAAATGTACATCAAAACATACACATTTTCATTGTACATTCAAGAAATGCACATCAAAACATACACATTTTCATTGTACATTCAAGAAATATACATCAAAACATACACATTTTCATTGTACATTCAAGAAATGTACATCAAAACATACACATTTTCAGTGTACATTCAAGAAATGTACATCAAAACATACACATTTTCATTGTACATTCAAGAAATGTACATCAAAACATACACATTTTCATTTAAATTTCTAGAAATATACATCAAAACATACGCATTTTCATTGTATATACAAGAATTGTACATCAAAACATACACATTTTCATTGAACACTCAAGAAATGTACATCAAAACATACACATTTTCAGTGTACATTCAAGAAATGTATATCAAAACGTACACATTTTCATTGAACATTCCAGAAATGTACATCAAAATATACACATTTTCAGTGTACATTCAAGAAATGTATATAAAAAAATACACATTTTCAGTGTACATTCAAGAAATGTACATCAAAGCAAACACATTTTCATTGTACACTAAAGAAATGTACATCAAAACATACACATTTTCATTGTACATTCAAGAAATGCACATCAAAACATACACATTTTCATTGTACATTCAAGAAATATACATCAAAACATACACATTTTGATTGTACATTCAAGAAATGTACATCAAAACATACACATTTTCATTGTACATTCAAGAAATCTACATCAAAACATACACATTTTCATTGTACACTCAAGAAATGTACAACAAAACATACACATTTTCATTGTACATTCAAGAAATGTATACCAAACATACACATTTTCATTGTACATTCAAGAAATGTACATCAAAACATACACATTTTCATTGTACATTCAAGAAATGTACACAAAACATACACATTTTCATTGTACATTCAAGAAATGTACATCAAAACAAACACAATTTCATTGTACACTAAAGAAATGTACATCAACACATACACATTTTCATTGTACATTCAAGAAATGTACATCAAAACATACACATTTTCATTGTACATTCAAGGAATGTACATCAAAACATACTCATTATATTGTACATTCAAGAAATGTACATCAAGAAATGTACATCAAAACACACACATTATCATTTTATACTCAAGAAATGTACATAAAAACATACACATTTTGAGTGTACATTCAAGAGATATACATCAAAACATGCACATTTTCATTGTATATACCAGAAATGTACATCAAAACATACATATTTTCATTGTATATACAAGAAATGTATATCAAAACATACACAGCTTCAGCGTACATTCAAGAAACGTACATCAAAACATACACATTTTCATTGTATATACAAGAAATGTACATCAAAACATACACATTTTCATTGTATATACAAGAAATGTATATCAAAACATACATATTTTCAGTGTACATTCAAGAAATGTACATCAAAACATACACATTTTCATTGTACATTCAAGAAACGTACATCAAAGCATACACATTTTCAGTGTACCTTCAAGAAATATACATCAAAACATACACATTCTCAGGGTACATTCAAGAAATATACATCAAAACATATACATTTTCATTCTATATACCAGAAATGTACATCAAAACATACACATTTTCATTGTACATTCAAGAAATGTACATCAAAATAACACATTTTCAGTGTACATTCAAGAAATGTACATCTAAAACATACACATTTTGAGTGTACATTCAAGAAATGTACATCAAAACATACACATTTTCTTGTATATACCAGAAATGTACATCAAAACATACACATTTTCATTGTAAATTCAAGAAATGTACATCAAAACATACACATTTTCAGTGAACATTCAAGAAATTACATCAAAACATACACATTTTCAGGATACATTCAAGAAATATACATCAAAACATACACATTTTCATTGTATATACAAGAATTGTACATCAAAACATACACATTTTCATTGTATATACCAGAAATGTACATCAAAACATACACATTTTCATTGTATATACAAGAAATGTACATCAAAACATACACATTTTCAGTGTACATTCAAGAAATGTACATCAAAACCTGCACATTTTCAGTGTACATTCAAGAAATGTACATCAAAACATACACATTTTCAGTGTACATTCAAGAAATGTACATTAAAACATATACATTTTCATTGTACATTCAAGAAATGTATATCAAAACATACACATTTTCAGTGTACATTCAAGAAATGTACCACAAAACATACACATTTTCATTGTATATACAAGAAATGTACATCAAAACATACACATTTTCATTGTACACTAAAGAAATGTACATCAAAACATACACATTTTCAGTGTACATTCAAGAAATGTACATCAAAACATACACATTTTCGTTGTACATTCAAAAAATGTACATCAAAACATACACATTTTCATTGTACATTCAAGAAATGTACATCAAAACATACACATTTTCACTGTACGCTCAAGAAACGTACATCAAAACATACACATTTTCAGTGTACATTCAAGAAATGTACATCAAAACATACACATTTTCATTGTACATTCAAGAAATGTACATCAAAACATACACATTTTCATTGTACATTCTAGAAATATACATCAAAACATACGCATTTTCATTGTATATACAAGAAATGTACATCAAAACATACACATTTTCATTGTACACTCAAGAAATGTACATCAAAACATACACATTTTCAGTGTACATTCAAGAAATGTATATCAAACCGTACACATTTTTATTGAACATTCCAGAAATGTACATAAAAACATACACATTTTCAGTGTACATTCTAGAAATGTATATAAAAAAATACACATTTTCAGTGTACATTCAAGAAATGTACATCAAAGCAAACACATTTTCATTGTACACTAAAGAAATGTACATCAAAACATACACATTTTCATTGTACATTCAAGAAATGCACATTATACATACACATTTTCATTGTACATTCAAGAAATATACATCAAAACATACACATTTTCATTGTACATTCAAGAAATGTACATCAAAACATACACATTTTCAGTGTACATTCAAGAAATGTACATCAAAACATACACATTTTCATTGTACATTCAAGAAATGTACATCAAAACATACACATTTTCATTGTACATTCTAGAAATATACATCAAAACATACGCATTTTCATTGTATATCAAGAAATGTACATCAAAACATACACATTTTCATTGTACACTCAAGAAATGTACATCAAAACATACACATTTTCAGTGTACATTCAAGAAATGAATATCAAAACGTACACATTTTCATTGAACATTCCAGAAATGTACATCAAAACATACACATTTTCAGTGTACATTCAAGAAATGTACATCAAAGCAAACACATTTTCATTGTACACTAAAGAAATGTACATCAAAACATACACATTTTCATTGTACATTCAAGAAATGTGTATCAAAACATACACATTTTCATTGTACATTGAAGAAATGTACATCAAAACATACACATTTTCATTGTACATTCCAGAAATGTACATCAAAACATGCACATTTTCATTGTACATTCAAGGAATGTACATCAAAACATACACATTTTCATTGTACATTCAAGAAATGTACATCAAAACATACACATTTTCATTGTACACTCAAGAAATGTACATCAAAACATACACATTTTCATTGTACACTCAAGAAATGTACATCAAAACATACACATTTTCATTGTATACTCAAGAAATGTACATCAAAACATACACATTTTCATTGTACACTCAAGAAATATACATCAAAACATACACATTTTCATTGTACATTTAAGAAATGTACATCAAAACATACATATTTTCAGTGTACATTCAAGAAATGTATATCAAAACATACACATTTTCATTGTACATTCAAGAAATGTACATCAAAACATACACATTTTCATTGTACATTCAAATAATATACATCAAAACATACACATTTTCATTGTACATTCAAGAAATGTACATCAAAACATACACATTTTCATTGTACGCTCAAGAAACGTACATCAAAACATACACATTTTCAGTGTACATTCAAGAAAAGTACATCAAAACATACACATTTTCATTGTACATTCAAGAAATGTACATCAAAACATACACATTTTCATTGTACATTCTAGAAATATACATCAAAATATACGCATTTTCAGTGTATATACAAGAAATGTACATCAAAACATACACATTTTCAGTGTACATTCAAGAAATGTATATCAAAACGTACACATTTTTATTGAACATTCCAGAAATGTACATAAAAACATACACATTTTCAGTGTACATTCAAGAAATGTATATCAAAAAATACACATCTTCAGTGTACATTCAAGAAATGTACATCAAAGCAAACACATTTTCATTGTACACTAAAGAAATTTACATCAAAACATACACATTTTCATTGTACATTCAAGAAATGCACATCAAAACATACACATTTTCATTGTACATTCAAGAAATATACATCAAAACATACACATTTTCATTGTACATTCAAGAAATGTACATCAAAACATACACATTTTCAGTGTACATTCAAGAAATGTACATCAAAGCATACACATTTTCATTGTACATTCAAGAAATGTACATCAAAACATACACATTTTCATTTAACATTCTAGAAATATACATCAAAACATACGCATTTTCATTGCATATACAAGAATTGTACATCAAAACATACAAATTTTCATTGAACACTCAAGAAATGTACATCAAAACATACACATTTTCAGTGTACATTCAAGAAATGTATATCAAAACGTACACATTTTCATTGAACATTCCAGAAATGTACATCAAAACATACACATTTTCAGTGTACATTCAAGAAATGTATATCAAAAAATACACATTTTCAGTGTACATTCAAGAAATGTACATCAAAGCAAACACATTTCCATTGTACACTAAAGAAATGTACATCAAAACATACACATTTTCATTGTACATTCAAGAAATGCACATCAAAACATACACATTTTCATTGTACATTCAAGAAATATACATCAAAACATACACATTTTCATTGTACATTCAAGAAATGTACATCAAAACATACACATTTTCATTGTACACTCAAGAAATGTACATCAAAACATACACATTTTCATTGTACACTCAAGAAATGTACATCAAAACATACACATTTTCATTGTACATTCAAGAAATGTGTATCAAAACATACACATTTTCATTGTACATTCAAGAAATGTACATCAAAACATACACATTTTCATTGTACATTCAAGAAATGTACACAAAACATACACATTTTCATTGTACATTCAAGAAATGTACATCAAAACAAACACAATTTCATTGTACACTAAAGAAATGTACATCAACACATACACATTTTCATTGTACATTCAAGAAATGTACATCAAAACATACACATTTTCAGTGTACATTCAAGAAATGTATATCAAAACGTACACATTTTCATTGAACATTCCAGAAATGTACATCAAAACTTACACATTTTCAGTGTACATTCAAGAAATGTATATCAAAAAATACACATTTTCAGTGTACATTCAAGAAATGTACATCAAAGCAAACACATTTTCATTG
This sequence comes from Tenodera sinensis, assembly GCA_030765045.1. Taxonomy (NCBI): domain Eukaryota; kingdom Metazoa; phylum Arthropoda; class Insecta; order Mantodea; family Mantidae; genus Tenodera; species Tenodera sinensis. The sequence goes on along the minus strand of CM060970.1, from coordinate 107,023,697 downwards.
TACACTAAAGAAATGTACATCAAAACATACACATTTTCATTGTACATTCAAGAAATGTATATCAAAACATACACATTTTCATTGTACATTGAAGAAATGTACATCAAAACATACACATTTTCATTGTACATTCCAGAAATGTACATCAAAACATGCACATTTTCATTGTACATTCAAGGAATGTACATCAAAACATACACATTTTCATTGTACATTCAAGAAATGTACATCAAAACATACACATTTTCATTGTACACTCAAGAAATGTACATCAAAACATACACATCTTCATTGTACACTCAAGAATTGTACATCAAAACATACACATTTTCATTGTATACTCAAGAAATGTACATCAAAACATACACATTTTCATTGTACACTCAAGAAATATACATCAAAACATACACATTTTCATTGTACATTTAAGAAATGTACATCAAAACATACACATTTTCAGTGTACATTCAAGAAATGTATATCAAAACATACACATTTTCATTGTACATTCAAGAAATGTACATCAAAACATACACATTTTCATTGTACATTCAAATAATATACATCAAAACATACACATTTTCATTGTACATTCAAGAAATGTACATCAAAACATACACATTTTCATTGTACGCTCAAGAAACGTACATCAAAACATACACATTTTCAGTGTACATTCAAGAAATGTACATCAAAACATACACATTTTCATTGTACATTCAAGAAATGCACATCAAGACATACACATTTTCATTGTACATTCTAGAAATATACATCAAAATATACGTATTTCAGTGTATATACAAGAAATGTACATCAAAACATACACATTTTCATTGTACACTCAAGAAATGTACATCAAAACATACACATTTTCAGTGTACATTCAAGAAATGTATATCAAAACGTACACATTTTTATTGAACATTCCAGAAATGTACATAAAAACATACACATTTTCAGTGTACATTCAAGAAATGTATATCAAAAAATACACATTTTCATTGTACATTCAAGAAATGTACATCAAAGCAAACACATTTTCATTGTACACTAAAGAAATGTACATCAAAACATACACATTTTCATTGTACATTCAAGAAATGCACATCAAAACATACACATTTTCATTGTACATTCAAGAAATATACATCAAAACATACACATTTTCATTGTACATTCAAGAAATGTACATCAAAACATACACATTTTCAGTGTACATTCAAGAAATGTACATCAAAACATACACATTTTCATTGTACATTCAAGAAATGTACATCAAAACATACACATTTTCATTTAACATTCTAGAAATATACATCAAAACATACGCATTTTCATTGTATATACACGAATTGTACATCAAAACATACACATTTTCATTGAACACTCAAGAAATGTACATCAAAACATACACATTTTCAGTGTACATTCAAGAAATGTATATCAAAACGTACACATTTTCATTGAACATTCCAGAAATGTACATCAAAACATACACATTTTCAGTGTACATTCAAGAAATGTATATCAAAAAATACACATTTTCAGTGTACATTCAAGAAATGTACATCAAAGCAAACACATTTTCATTGTACACTAAAGAAATGTACATCAAAACATACACATTTTCATTGTACATTCAAGAAATGCACATCAAAACATACACATTTTCATTGTACATTCAAGAAATATACATCAAAACATACACATTTTCATTGTACATTCAAGAAATGTATATCAAAACATACACATTTTCATTGTACATTCAAGAAATGTACATCAAAACATACACATTTTCATTGTACATTCAAGAAATGTACACAAAACATACACATTTTCATTGTACATTCAAGAAATGTACATCAAAACAAACACAATTTCATTGTACACTAAAGAAATGTACATCAACACATACACATTTTCATTGTACATTCAAGAAATGTACATCAAAACATACACATTTTCAGTGTACATTCAAGAAATGTATATCAAAACGTACACATTTTCATTGAACATTCCAGAAATGTACATCAAAACATACACATTTTCAGTGTACATTCAAGAAATGTATATCAAAAAATACACATTTTCAGTGTACATTCAAGAAATGTACATCAAAGCAAACACATTTTCATTGTACACTAAAGAAATGTACATCAAAACATACACATTTTCATTGTACATTCAAGAAATGTGTATCAAAACATACACATTTTCATTGTACATTGAAGAAATGTACATCAAAACATACACATTTTCATTGTACATTCCAGAAATGTACATCAAAGCATGCACATTTTCATTGTACATTCAAGGAATGGACATCAAAACATACACATTTTCATTGTACATTCAAGAAATGTACATCAAAACATACACATTTTCATTGTACACTCAAGAAATGTACATCAAAACATACACATTTTCATTGTACACTCAAGAAATGTACATCAAAACATACACATTTTCATTGTATACTCAAGAAATGTACATCAAAACATACACATTTTCATTGTACACTCAAGAAATATACATCAAAACATACACATTTTCATTGTACATTTAAGAAATGTACATCAAAACATACACATTTTCAGTGTACATTCAAGAAATGTATATCAAAACATACACATTTTCATTGTACATTCAAGAAATGTACATCAAAACATACACATTTTCATTGTACATTCAAATAATATACATCAAAACATACACATTTTCATTGTACATTCAAGAAATGTACATCAAAACATACACATTTTCATTGTACGCTCAAGAAACGTACATCAAAACATACACATTTTCAGTGTACATTCAAGAAATGTACATCAAAACATACACATTTTCATTGTACATTCAAGAAATGTACATCAAAACATACACATTTTCATTGTACATTCTAGAAATATACATCAAAATATACGTATTTCAGTGTATATACAAGAAATGTACATCAAAACATACACATTTTCATTGTACACTCAAGAAATGTACATCAAAACATACACATTTTCAGTGTACATTCAAGAAATGTATATCAAAACGTACACATTTTTATTGAACATTCCAGAAATGTACATAAAAACATACACATTTTCAGTGTACATTCAAGAAATGTATATCAAAAAATACACATTTTCATTGTACACTCAAGAAATATACATCAAAACATACACATTTTCATTGTACATTTAAGAAATGTACATCAAAACATACACATTTTCAGTGTACATTCAAGAAATGTATATCAAAACATACACATTTTCATTGTACATTCAAGAAATGTACATCAAAACATACACATTTTCATTGTACATTCAAATAATATACATCAAAACATACACATTTTCATTGTACATTCAAGAAATGTACATCAAAACATACACATTTTCATTGTACGCTCAAGAAACGTACATCAAAACATACACATTTTCAGTGTACATTCAAGAAATGTACATCAAAACATACACATTTTCATTGTACATTCAAGAAATGCACATCAAAACATACACATTTTCATTGTACATTCTAGAAATATACATCAAAATATACGTATTTCAGTGTATATACAAGAAATGTACATCAAAACATACACATTTTCATTGTACACTCAAGAAATGTACATCAAAACATACACATTTTCAGTGTACATTCAAGAAATGTATATCAAAACGTACACATTTTTATTGAACATTCCCGAAATGTACATAAAAACACACATTTTCAGTGTACATTCAAGAAATGTATATCAAAAAATACACATTTTCATTGTACATTCAAGAAATGTACATCAAAGCAAACACATTTTCATTGTACACTAAAGAAATGTACATCAAAACATACACATTTTCATTGTACATTCAAGAAATGCACATCAAAACATACACATTTTCATTGTACATTCAAGAAATATACATCAAAACATACACATTTTCATTGTACATTCAAGAAATGTACATCAAAACATACACATTTTCAGTGTACATTCAAGAAATGTACATCAAAACATACACATTTTCATTGTACATTCAAGAAATGTACATCAAAACATACACATTTTCATTTAACATTCTAGAAATATGCATCAAAACATACGCATTTTCATTGTATATACAAGAATTGTACATCAAAACATACACATTTTCATTGAACACTCAAGAAATGTACATCAAAACATACACATTTTCAGTGTACATTCAAGAAATGTATATCAAAACGTACACATTTTCATTGAACATTCCAGAAATGTACATCAAAACATACACATTTTCAGTGTACATTCAAGAAATGTATATCAAAAAATACACATTTTCAGTGTACATTCAAGAAATGTACATCAAAGCAAACACATTTTCATTGTACACTAAAGAAATGTACATCAAAACATACACATTTTCATTGTACATTCAAGAAATGCACATCAAAACATACACATTTTCATTGTACATTCAAGAAATATACATCAAAACATACACATTTTCATTGTACATTCAAGAAATGTATATCAAAACATACACATTTTCATTGTACATTCAAGAAATGTACATCAAAACATACACATTTTCATTGTACATTCAAGAAATGTACACAAAACATACACATTTTCATTGTACATTCAAGAAATGTACATCAAAACAAACACAATTTCATTGTACACTAAAGAAATGTACATCAACACATACACATTTTCATTGTACATTCAAGAAATGTACATCAAAACATACACATTTTCAGTGTACATTCCAGAAATGTATATCAAAACGTACACATTTTCATTGAACATTCCAGAAATGTACATCAAAACATACACATTTTCAGTGTACATTCAAGAAATGTATATCAAAAAATACACATTTTCAGTGTACATTCAAGAAATGTACATCAAAGCAAACACATTTTCATTGTACACTAAAGAAATGTACATCAAAACATACACATTTTCATTGTACATTCAAGAAATGTGTATCAAAACATACACATCTTCATTGTACATTGAAGAAATGTACATCAAAACATACACATTTTCATTGTACATTCCAGAAATGTACATCAAAACATGCACATTTTCATTGTACATTCAAGGAATGTACATCAAAACATACACATTTTCATTGTACATTCAAGAAATGTACATCAAAACATACACATTTTCATTGTACACTCAAGAAATGTACATCAAAACATACACATTTTCATTGTACACTCAAGAAATGTACATCAAAACATACACATTTTCATTGTATACTCAAGAAATGTACATCAAAACATACACATTTTCATTGTACATTCAAGAAATGTACATCAAAACATACACATTTTCAGTGTACATTCAAGAAATGTACATCTAAAACATACACATTTTGAGTGTACATTCAAGAAATGTACATCAAAACATACACATTTTCATTGTATATACCAGAAATGTACATCAAAACATACACATTTTCATTGTAAATTCAAGAAATGTACATCAAAACATACACATTTTCAGTGAACATTCAAGAAATATACATCAAAACATACACATTTTCAGGATACATTCAAGAAATATACATCAAAACATACACATTTTCATTGTATATACAAGAATTGTACATCAAAACATACACATTTTCATTGTATATACCAGAAATGTACATCAAAACATACACATTTTCATTGTATATACAAGAAATGTACATCAAAACATACACATTTTCAGTGTACATTCAAGAAATGTACATCAAAACCTACACATTGTCAGTGTACATTCAAGAAATGTACATCAAAACATACACATTTTCAGTGTACATTCAAGAAATGTACATGAAAACATATACATTTTCATTGGACATTCAAGAAATGTATATCAAAACATACACATTTTCAGTGTACATTCAAGAAATGTACATCAAAACATACACATTTTCATTGTATATACAAGAAATGTACATCAAAACATACACATTTTCATTGTACACTAAAGAAATGTTCATCAAAACATACACATCTTCAGTGTACATTCCAGAAATGTACATCAAAACATACACATTTTCATTGTACATTCAAAAAATGTACATCAAAACATACACGTTTTCATTGTACATTCAAGAAATGTACATCAAAACATACACATTTTCATTGTACACTCAAGAAATGTACATCAAAACATACACATTTTCATTGTACACTCAAGAAATGTACATCAAAACATACACTTTTTCATTGTACATTCAAGAAATGTATATAAAAACATACACATCTTCATTGTACATTCAAGAAATGTACATCAAAACATACACACTTTCAGGGTTCATTCAAGAAATGTATATCAAAAAATACACATTTTCAGTGTACATTCAAGAAATGTACATCAAAACAAACACAATTTCATTGTACACTAAACAAATGTACATCAAAACATACACATTTTCATTGTACATTCAAGAAATGCACATCAAAACATACACATTTTCATTGTACATTCAAGAAATATACATCAAAACATACACATTTTCATTGTACATTGAAGAAATGTACATCAAAACATACACATTTTCATTGTACACTCAAGAGACGTACATCAAAACATACACATTTTCAGTGTACATTCAAGAAATGTATATCAAAACATACACATTTTTATTGTACATTCAAGAAATGTACATCAAAACATACACATTTTCATTGTACATTCAAATAATATACATCAAAACATACACATTTTCATTGTACATTCAAGAAATGTACATAAAAACATACACATTTTCATTGTACACTCAAGAAATGTACATCAAAACATACACATTTTCAGTGTACATTCAAGAAATGTACATCAAAACATACACATTTTCATTGTACATTCGAGAAATGTACATCAAAACATACACATTTTCATTGTACATTCTAGAAATATACATCAAAAAATACGCATTTTCATTGTATATACAAGTAATGTACATCAAAACATACACATTTTCATTGTACACTCAAGAAAAGTACATCAACACATAGCAATTTTCAGTGTACATTCAAGAAATGTATATCAAAACGTACACATTTTCATTGTACATCAAAGCAAACACATTTTCATTGTACATTCAAGAAATGTACATCAAAACATACACATTTTCATTGTACATTCAAGAAATGCACATCAAAACATACACATTTTCATTGTACATTCATGAAATGTATATCAAAACATACACATTTTCAGATTACATTCATGAAATGTACATTAAAGCATACCAATTTTCATTGTATATACAAGAAATGTACATCAAAACATACACATCTTCATTGTACACTAAAGAAATGTACATCAAAACATACACACTTTCAGTGTACATTCAAGAAATGTACATCAAAACATACACATTTTCATTGTACATTCAAGAAATGTACACCAAAACATACACAATTTCATTTTACATTCAAGAAATGTACATCAAAACCTACACATTTTCAGTGTACATTCAAGAAATGTACATCAAAACATACACATTTTCATTGTATATACAAGAAATGTACATCAAAACATACACATTTTCAGTGTACATTCAAGAAATGTACATCAAAACATACACATTTTCATTCTACATTCAAGAAATGTATATCAAAACATACACATTTTTAGTGTACATTCAAGAAACGTACATCAAAACATACACATTTTCATTGTATATACAAGAAATGTACATCAAAACATACACATTTTCAATGTACACTAAAGAAAAGTACATCATAACATACACATTTTCATTGTACACTCAAGAAATTTACATCAAAACATACACATTTTCAGTGTACATTCAAGAAATGTACATCAAAACATACAAATTTTCAGTGTACATTCAAGAAATGTACATCAAAACATACACATTTTCATTGTACATTCAAGAAATGTACATCAAAGCATACACATTTTCATTGTACACTAAAGAAATGTACATAAAAAAAGACACATTTTCAGTGTACATTCAAGAAATGTACATCAAAACATACACATTTTCATTGTACATTCAAGAAATGTACATCAAAACATACACATTTTCATTGTACATTAAAGAAATGTACATCAAAACATACACATTTTCGTTGTAAACTCAAGAAATGTACATCAAAACATACACATTTTCATTGCACACTCAAGAAATTTACATCAAAACATACACTTTTTCATTGTACATTCAAGAAATGTATATCAAAACATACACATTTTCATTGTACATTCAAGAAATCTACATCAAAACATACACATTTTCAGGGTACATTCAAGAAATGTATATCAAAAAATACACATTTTCAGTGTACATTCAAGAAATGTACATCAAAACAAACACAATTTCATTGTACACTAAAGAAATGTACATCAAAACATACACATTTTCATCGTACACTAAAGAAATGTACATCATAACATACACATTTTCATTGTACACTCAAGAAATGTACATCAAAACATACAAATTTTCATTGTACACTCAAGAAATGTACATCAAAACATACACATTTTCATTGTACATTCAAGAAATGTACATCAAAACATACACATTTTCATTGTACATTCAAGAAATGTACATCAAAACATATACATTTTCTTTGTACACTCAAGAAATGTGCATCAAAACATACAAATTTTCAGTGTACATTCAAGAAATGTACACCACAACATACACATTTTCAGTGTACATTCAAGAAATGTACATCAAAACATACACATTTTCATTGTACATTCAAGAAATGTACATCAGAACATACACATTTTCAGTGTACATTCAAGAAATGTACATCAAAACATACACATTTTCAGTGTACATTCAAGAAATGTACATCAAAACATACAAATTTTCATTGTACATTCAAGAAATGTACATCAGAACATACACATTTTCAGGGTACATTCAAGAAATGTACATCAAAACATACACATTTTCAGTGTACATTCAAGAAATGTACATCAAAACATACACATTTTCAGTGTACATTAAAGAAATGTACATCAAAACATACACATTTTCATTGTATATTCAAGAAATGTACATCAGAACATACACATTTTCAGTGTACATTCAAGAAATGTACATCAAAACATACACATTTTAATTGTACATTCAAGAAATGTACATCAAAACATACACATTTTCATTGTACATTCAAGAACTGTACATCAAAACTTACACATTTTCAGTGTACATTCAAGAAATGTACATCAAAACATACTCATCTTCATTGTACACTCAAGAAATGTACATCAACACATACACATTTTCATTGTACATTCTAGAAATGTACATCAAAACATACACATTTTCATTGTACACTCAAGACATGTACATCATAACATACACATTTTGAGTGTACATTCAAAGTGTACATTAAAACATACACATTTTCATTGCACATTCAAGAAATGTACATCAAAACATACACATTTTCATTGTACATTCAAGAAATGTACATCAAAACATACACATTTTCATTGTACATTCAAGAAATGTACATCAAAACATACACATTTTCAGTGTACACTCAAGAAATGTACATCAAAACATACACATTTTCATTGTACACTCAAGAAATGTACATCATAAAATACACATTTTCATTGTACACTCAAGAAATGTAGATCAAAACTTACACATTTTCATTGTACACTCAAGAAATGTACATCAAAAGATACACATTTTCATTGTATATACAAGAAATGTAGATCAAAGCTTACACATTTTCATTGTATATACAAGAAATGTACATCATAACATACAGATTTTCATTGTATATACAAGAAATATACATCAAAACTTACACATTTTCATTGTATACTCAAGAAATGTACATCAAAACATACACATTTTCATTGTACACTCAAGAAATGTACATCAAAACATACACATTTTCAGTGTACACTCATGAAGTGTAGATCAAAACATACACATTTTCATTGTATATACAAGAAATGTATATCAAAACATACTCATTTTCAGTGTACATTCAAGAAATGTATATCAAAACATACACATTTTCGTTGTAAACTCAAGAAATGTACATCAAAACATACACATTTTCATTGCACACTCAAGAAATGTACATAAAAACATACACTTTTTCATTGTACATTCAAGAAATGTATATCAAAACATACACATTTTCATTGTACATTCAAGAAATCTACATCAAAACATACACATTTTCAGGGTACATTCAAGAAATGTATATCAAAAAATACACATTTTCAGTGTACATTCAAGAAATGTACATCAAAACAAACACAATTTCATTGTACACTAAAGAAATGTACATCAAAACATACACATTTTCATCGTACACTAAAGAAATGTACATCATAACATACACATTTTCATTGTACACTACAGAAATGTACATCAAAACATACAAATTTTCATTGTACACTCAAGAAATGTACATCAAAACATACACATTTTCATTGTACATTCAAGAAATGTACATCAAAACATACACATTTTCATTGTACATTCAAGAAATGTACATCAAAACATATACATTTTCATTGTACACTCAAGAAATGTGCATCAAAACATACAAATTTTCAGTGTACATTCAAGAAATGTACATCAGAACATACACATTTTCAGTGTACATTCAAGAAATGTACATCAAAACATACACATTTTCATTGTACATTCAAGAAATGTACATCAAAACATACACATTTTCATTGTATATTCAAGAAATGTACATTAGAACATACACATTTTCAGTGTACATTCAAGAAATGTACATCAAAACATACACATTTTCAGTGTACATTCAAGAAATGTACATCAAAACATACACATTTTCATTGTATATTCAAGAAATGTACATCAGAACATACACATTTTCAGGGTACATTCAAGAAATGTACATCAAAACATACACATTTTCAGTGTACATTAAAGAAATGTACATCAAAACATACACATTTTCATTGTATATTCAAGAAATGTACATCAGAACATACACATTTTCAGTGTACATTCAAGAAATGTACATCAAAACATACACATCTTCATTGTACATTCAAGAAATGTACATCAAAACATACACATTTTCATTGTACATTCAAGAACTGTACATCAAAACTTACACATTTTCATTGTACACTCAAGACATGTACATCATAACATACACATTTTGAGTGTACATTCAAAGTGTACATCAAAACATACACATTTTCATTGCACATTCAAGAAATGTACATCAAAACATACACATTTTCATTGTACATTCAAGAAATGTACATCAAAACATACACATTTTCATTGTACATTCAAGAAATGTACATCAAAACATACACATTTTTAGTGTACACTCAAGAAATGTACATCAAAACATACACATTTTCATTGTACACTCAAGAAATGTACATCATAACATACACATTTTCATTGTACACTCAAGAAATGTAGATCAAAACTTACACATTTTCATTGTACACTCAAGAAATGTACCTCAAAACATACACATTTTCATTGTATATACAAGAAATGTAGATCAAAGCTTACACATTTTCATTGTATATACAAGAAATGTACATCATAACATACAGATTTTCATTGTATATACAAGAAATATACATCAAAACTTACACATTTTCATTGTACACTCAAGAAATGCACATCACAACATACACATTTTCATTGTATATACAAGTAATGTACATCAAAACTTACAAACTTTCATTGTATACTCAAGAAATGTACATCAAAACATACACATTTTCATTGTACACTCAAGAAATGTACATCAAAACATACACATTTTCAGTGTACACTCATGAAGTGTAGATCAAAACATACACATTTTCATTGTATAAACAAGAAATGTATATCAAAACATACTCATTTTCAGTGTACATTCAAGAAATGTACATCAAAACATACACATTTTCATTGTATATACAAGAAATGTACATCAAAACATACACATTTTCATTGTATATACAAGAAATGTACATCAAGACATACACATTTTCATTGTACATTAAAGAAATATATATCAAAACATACACATTTTCAGTGTACATTCAAGAAATGTACATCAAAACATATACATTTTCATTGTATATACAAGAAATGTATATCAAAACATACACATTTTCAGTGTACATTCAAGAAATGTACATCAAAACATACACATTTTCATTGTATATAAAAGAAATGTACATCAAAACATACACATCTTCATTGTACACTAAAGAAATGTACATCAAAACATACACACTTTCAGTGTACATTCAAGATATGTACATCAAAACATACACATTTTCATTGTACATTCAAAAAATGTACATCAAAACATACACTTTTTCATTGTTCATTCAAGAAATGTACATCAAAACACACACATTTTCATTGTACACTCAAGAAATGTACATCAAAACATACACATTTTCATTGTACACTCAAGAAATGTACATCAAAACATACACATTTTCATTGTACATTCAAGAAATGTATATCAAAACATACACATTTTCATTGTACATTGAAGAAATGTACATCAAAACATACACATTTTCATTGTACATTCCAGAAATGTACATCAAAACATGCACATTTTCATTGTACATTCAAGGAATGTACATCAAAACATACACATTTTCATTGTACATTCAAGAAATGTACATCAAAACATACACATTTTCATTGTACACTCAAGAAATGTACATCAAAACATACACATTTTCATTGTACACTCAAGAAATGTACATCAAAACATACACATTTTCATTGTATACTCAAGAAATGTACATCAAAACATACACATTTTCATTGTACATTCAAGAAATATACATCAAAACATACACATTTTCATTGTACATTGAAGAAATGTACAACAAAACACACACATTTTCATTGTACACTCAAGAAATGTACATCAAAACATACACACTTTCAGTGTACATTCAAGAAATGTATATCAAAACATACACATTTTCATTGTACATTCAAGAAATGTAAATCAAAACACACACATTTTCATTGTACATTCAAATAATATACATCAAAACATACACATTTTCATTGTACATTCAAGAAATGTACATCAAAGCATACACATTTTCATTGTACGCTCAAGAAATGTACATCAAAACATACACTTTTTCAGTGTACATTCAAGAAATGTACATCAAAACATACACATTTTCATTGTACATTCAAGAAATGTACATAAAAACATACACATTTTCATTGTACATTCTAGAAATATACATCAAAACATACGCATTTTCATTGTATATACAAGAAATGTACATCAAAACATACACATTTTCATTGTACACTCAAGAAATGTACATCAAAACATACACATTTTCAGTGTAAATTCAAGAAATGTATATCAAAACGTACACATTTTCATTGTACATTCCAGAAATGTACATCAAAACATACACATTTTCAGTGTACATTCAAGAAATGTATATCAAAAAATACACATTTTCAGTGTACATTCAAGAAATGTACATCATAACATACACATTTTCATTGTACACTCAAGAAATGTACATCAAAACATACACATTTTCAGTGTACATTCAAGAAATGTACATCAAAACATACAAATTTTCAGTGTACATTCAAGAAATGTACATCAAAACATACACATTTTCATTGTACGTTCAAGAAATGTACATCAAAACATACACATTTTCATTGTACATTCAAGAACTGTACATCAAAACTTACACATTTTCAGTGTACATTCAAGAAATGTACATCAAAACATACTCATTGTCATTGTACACTCAAGAAATGTACATCAACACTTACACATTTTCATTGTACATTCAAGAAATGCACAGCAAAACATACACATTTTCATTGTACAGTAAAGAAATGTACATAAAAAAAGACACATTTTCAGTGTACATTCAAGAAATGTACATCAAAGCATACACATTTTCATTGTACATTCAAGAAATGTACATCAAAACATACACATTTTCATTGTACATTAAAGAAATGTACATCAAAACATACACATTTTCATTGTAAACTCAAGAAATGTACATCAAAACATACACATTTTCATTGTACACTCAAGAAATGTACATCAAAACATACACTTTTTCATTGTACATTCAAGAAATGTATAACAAAACATACACATTTTCATTGTACATTCAAGAAATCTACATCAAAACATACACATTTTCAGGGTACATTCAAGAAATGTATATCAGAAAATACACATTTTCAGTGTACATTCAAGAAATGTACATCAAAACAAACACAATTTCATTGTACACTAAAGAAATGTACATCAAAACATACACATTTTCATCGTACACTAAAGAAATGTACGTCATAACATACACATTTTCATTGTACACTCAAGAAATGTACATCAAAACATACAAATTTTCATTGTACACTCAAGAAATGTACATCAAAACATACACATTTTCATTGTACATTCAAGAAATGTACATCAAAACATACACATTTTCATTGTACATTCAAGAAATGTACATCAAAACATATACATTTTCATTGTACACTCAAGAAATGTGCATCAAAACATACAAATTTTCAGTGTACATTCAAGAAATGTACATCGGAACATACACATTTTCAGTGTACATTCAAGAAATGTACATCAAAACATACACATTTTCATTGTACATTCAAGAAATGTACATCAAAACATACACATTTTCATTGTATATTCAAGAAATGTACATCAGAACATACACATTTTCAGTGTACATTCAAGAAATGTACATCAAAACATACACATTTTCAGTGTACATTCAAGAAATGTACATCAAAACATACACATTTTCATTGTATATTCAAGAAATGTACATCAGAACATACACATTTTCAGGGTACATTCAAGAAATGTTCATCAAAACATACACATTTTCAGTGTACATTAAAGAAATGTACATCAAAACATACACATTTTCATTGTATATTCAAGAAATGTACATCAGAACATACACATTTTCAGTGTACATTCAAGAAATGTACATCAAAACATACACATTTTCATTGTACATTCAAGAAATGTACATCAAAACATACACATTTTCATTGTACATTCCAGAACTGTACATCAAAACTTACACATTTTCAGTGTACATTCAAGAAATGTACATCAAAACATACTCATCTTCATTGTACACTCAAGAAATGTACATCAACACATACACATTTTCACTGTACATTCTAGAAATGTACATCAAAACATACACATTTTCATTGTACACTCAAGACATGTACATCATAACATACACATTTTGAGTGTACATTCAAAGTGTACATCAAAACATACACATTTTCATTGCACATTCAAGAAATGTACATCAAAACATACACATTTTCATTGTACATTCAAGAAATGTACATCAAAACATACACATTTTCATTGTACATTCAAGAAATGTAAATCAAAACATACACATTTTCAGTGTACACTCAAGAAATGTACATCAAAACATACACATTTACATTGTACACTCAAGAAATGTACATCATAACATACACATTTTCATTGTACACTCAAGAAATGTAGATCAAAACTTACACATTTTCATTGTACACTCAAGAAATGTACATCAAAACATACACATTTTCATTGTATATACAAGAAATGTAGATCAAAGCTTACACATTTTCATTGTATATACAAGAAATGTACATCATAACATACAGATTTTCATTGTATATACAAGAAATATACATCAAAACTTACACATTTTCATTGTACACTCAAGAAATGCACATCACAACATACACATTTTCATTGTATATACAAGTAATGTACATCAAAACTTACAAATTTTCATTGTATACTCAAGAAATGTACATCAAAACATACACATTTTCATTGTACACTCAAGAAATGTACATCAAAACATACACATTTTCAGTGTACACTCATGAAGTGTAGATCAAAACATACACATTTTCATTGTATATACAAGAAATGTATATCAAAACATACTCACTTTCAGTGTACATTCAAGAAATGTACATCAAAACATACACATTTTCATTGTATATACAAGAAATGTACATCAAGACATACACATTTTCATTGTACATTAAAGAAATATATATCAAAACATACACATTTTCAGTGTACATTCAAGAAATGTACATCAAAACATATACATTTTCATTGTATATACAAGAAATGTATATCAAAACATACACATTTTCAGTGTACATTCAAGAAATGTACATCAAAACATACACATTTTCATTGTATATACAAGAAATGTACATCAAAACATACACATCTTCATTGTACACTAAAGAAATGTACATCAAAACATACACACTTTCAGTGTACATTCAAGATATGTACATCAAAACATACACATTTTCATTGTACATTCAAAAAACGTACATCAAAATATACACTTTTTCATTGTTCATTCAACAAATGTACATCAAAACATACACATTTTCATTGTACACTCAAGAAATGTACATCAAAACATACACATTTTCATTGTACACTCAAGAAATGTACATCAAAACATACACATTTTCATTGTACATTCAAGAAATGTATATCAAAACATACACATTTTCATTGTACATTGAAGAAATGTACATCAAAACATACACATTTTCATTGTACATTCCAGAAATGTACATCAAAACATGCACATTTTCATTGTACATTCAAGGAATGTACATCAAAACATACACATTTTCATTGTACATTCAAGAAATGTACATCAAAACATACACATTTTCATTGTACACTCAAGAATTGTACATCAAAACATACACATTTTCATTGTACATTCAAGAAATGTACATCAAAACATACATATTTTCATTGTATACTCAAGAAATGTACATCAAAACATACACATTTTCATTGTACATTCAAGAAATATACATCAAAACATACACATTTTCATTGTACATTGAAGAAATGTACAACAAAACACACACATTTTCATTGTACACTCAAGAAATGTACATCAAAACATACACACTTTCAGTGTACATTCAAGAAATGTATATCAAAATATACACATTTTCATTGTACATTCAAGAAATGTAAATCAAAACATACACATTTTCATTGTACATTCAAATAATATACATCAAAACATACACACTTTCATTGTACATTCAAGAAATGTACATCAAAACATACACATTTTCATTGTACGCTCAAGAAATGTACATCAAAACATACACTTTTTCAGTGTACATTCAAGAAATGTACATCAAAACATACACATTTTCATTGTACATTCAAGAAATGTACATCAAAACATACACATTTTCATTGTACATTCTAGAAATATACATCAAAACATACGCATTTTCATTGTATATACAAGAAATGTACATCAAAACATACACATTTTCATTGTACACTCAAGAAATGTACATCAAAACATACACATTTTCAGTGTAAATTCAAGAAATGTATATCAAAACGTACACATTTTCATTGTACATTCCAGAAATGTACATCAAAACATACACATTTTCAGTGTACATTCAAGAAATGTATATCAAAAAATACACATTTTCAGTGTACATTCAAGAAATGTACATCAAAGCAAACACATTTTCATTGTACACTAAAGAAATGTACATCAAAACATACACATTTTCATTGTACATTCAAGAAATGCACATCAAAACATACACATTTTCATTGTACATTCAAGAAATATACATCAAAACATACACATTTTCATTGTACATTCAAGAAATGTACATCAAAACATACACATTCTCATTGTACACTCAAGTAACGTACATCAAAACATACACATTTTCAGTGTACATTCAAGAAATGTATATCAAATATACACATTTTCAGTGTACATTCAAGAAATGTACATCAAAACATACAAATTTTCATTGTATATACTAGAAATGTACATCAAAACATACACATTTTCATTGTACATTAAAGAAATGTACATCAAAACCTACACATTTTCAGTGTACATTCAAGAAATGTACATCAAAACATACACATTTTCATTGTATATACAAGAAATGTACATCAAAACATACACATTTTCAGTGTACATTCAAGAAATGTGCATCAAAACATACACATTTTCATTCTACATTCAAGAAATGTATATCAAAACATACACATTTTTAGTGTACATGCAAGAAATGTACATCAAAACATACACATTTTCATTGTATATACAAGAAATGTACATCAAAACATACACGTTTTCATTGTACACTAAAGAAATGTACATCATAACATACACATTTTCATTGTACACTCAAGAAATGTACATCAAAACATACACATTTTCAGTGTACATTCAAGAAATGTACATCAAAACATACAAATTTTCAGCGTACATTCAAGAAATGTACATATAAACATACACATTATCATTGTATATACAAGAAGTGTACATCAAAACATACACATTTTCATTGTACATTCAAGAACTGTACATCAAAACTTACACATTTTCAGTGTACATTCAAGAAAGGTACATCAAAACATACTCACTGTCATTGTATATACAAGAAATGTACATCAAAACATACACACTTTCAGTGTACATTCAAGAAATGTACATCAAAACATACACATTTTCATTGTATATACAAGAAATGTACATCAAAACATACACACTTTCAGTGTACATTCAAGAAATGTACATCAAAACATACACATTTTCATGTACATTCAAATAATATACATCAAAACATACACATTTTCATTGTACATTCAAGAAATGTACATCAAAACATACACATTTTCATTGTACACTCAAGAAATGTACATCAACACTTACACATTTTCATTGTACATTCAAGAAATGTACATCAAAACATACACATTTTCGGTGTACATTCAAGAAATGTACATCAAGACATACACATTTTCATTGTACACTAAAGAAATGTACATCATAACATACACATTTTCATTGTACACTCAAGAAATGTACATCAAAACATACACATTTCCATTGTACACTCCAGAAATGTACATCAAAACATACACATTTTCATTGTACATTCAAGAAATGTACATCAAAACATACACATTTTCATTGTACATTCAAGAAATGTACATCAAAACATACACATTTTCATTGTACACTCAAGAAATGTGCATCAAAACATACTAATTTTCAGTGTACATTCAAGAAATGTACATGAAAACATACAAATTTTCAGTGTACATTCAAGAAATGTACATCAAAACATACACATTTTCATTGTACATTCAAAAAATGTACATCAAAACATACATATTTTCACTGTACATTCAAGAAATGTACATCAAAACATACACATTTTCATTGTACATTCAAGTAATGTACATCAAAACATACACATTTTCATTGTACATTCAAGAACTGTACATCAAAACTTACACATTTTCAGTGTACATTCAAGAAATGTACATCAAAACATACTCATTTTCATTGTACACTCAAGAAATGTACATCAACACATACACATTTTCATTGTACATTCAAGAAATGTACATCAAGACATACACATTTTCATTGTACATTCAAGAAATGTATATCAAAACATACACATTTTCAGTGTACATTCAAGAAATGCACATCAAAACATACACATTTTCATTGTATATACAAGAAATGTACATCAAAACATACACATTTTCAGTATACATTCAAGAAATGTACATGAAAACATATACATTTTCATTGTACATTCAAGAAATGTATATCAAAACATACACATTTTCAGTGTACATTCAAGAAATGTACATCAAAACATACACATTTGCATTGTATATACAAGAAATGTACATCAAAACATACACATCTTCATTGGACACTAAAGAAATGTACATCAAAACATACACACTTTCAGTGTACATTCAAAATATGTACATCAAAACATACACATTTTCATTGTACATTCAAAAAATGTACATCAAAACATACACTTTTTCATTGTTCATTCAAGAAATGTACATCAAAACATACACATTTTCATTGTACACTCAAGAAATGTACATCAAAACATACACATTTTCATTGTACACTCAAGAAATGTACATCAAAACATACACATTTTCATTGTATTTTCAAGAAATGTATATCAAAACATACACATTTTCATTGTACATTGAAGAAATGTACATCAAAACATACACATTTTCATTGTACACTCAAGAAATGTACATCAAAACCTACACATTTTCATTGTACATTCAAGAAATGTACATCAAAACATACACATTTTCAGGGTACATTCAAGAAATGTATATAAAAAATACACATTTTCAGTGTACATTCAAGAAATGTACATCAAAACAAACACAATTTCATTGTACACTAAAGAAATGTACATCAAAACATACACATTTTCATTGTACACTAAAGAAATGTTTATCATAACATACACATTTTCATTGTACACTCAAGAAATGTACATCAAAACATACACATTTTCATTGTACACTCAAGAAATGTACATCAGAACATACACACTTTCATTGTACATTCAAGAAATGTACATCAAAACATACACATTTTCATTGTACATTCAAGAAATGTACATCAAAACATACACATTTTCATTGTACACTCAAGAAATGTGCATCAAAACATACAAATTTTCAGTGTACATTCAAGAAATGTACATCAAAACATACAAATTTTCAGTGTACATTCAAGAAATGTACATTAAAACATACACATTTTCATTGTACATTCAAGAAATGTACATCAAAACATACACATTTTCAGTGTACATTCAAGGAATGTACATCAAAACATACACATTTTCATTGTACATTCAAGAAATGTACATCAAAACATACACATTTTCAGTGTACATTCAAGGAATGTACATCAAAACTTACACATTTTCAGTGTACATTCAAGGAATGTACATCAAAACATACACATTTTCATAGTACATTCAAGAAATGTACATCAAAACATACACATTTTCATTGTACATTCAAGAACTGTACATCAAAACTTACACATTTTCATTGTACATTGAAGAAATGTACATGGAAACATACACATTTTCATTGTACACTCAAGAAATGTACATCAAAACCTACACATTTTCAGTGTACATTCAAGAAATGTACATCAAAACATACTCATTTTCATTGTATATACAAGAAATGTACATCAAAACATACACATTTTCATTGTACATTAATGAAATGTACATCAAAACCTACACTATTTCAGTGTACATTCAAGAAATGTACATCAAAACATACACATTTTCATTGTATATACAAGAAATGTACATCAAAACATACACATTTTCAGTGTACATTCAAGAAATGTACATCACAACATACACATTTTCATTCTACATTCAAGAAATGTATATCAAAACATACACATTTTCATTGTACACTAAAGAAATGTACATCATAACATACACATTTTCATTGTACACTCAATAAATGTACATCAAAACATACAGATTTTCAGTGTACATTCAAGAAATGTACATCAAAACATACAAATTTTCAGTGTACCTTCAAGAAATGTATATCAAAACATACACATTTTCAATGTATATACAAGAAATGTACATCAAAACATACACACTTTCAGTGTACATTCAAGAAATATACATCAAAACATACACATTTTCAGTGTACATTCAAGAAATGTACATCAAAACATACACATTTTCATTGTACATTCAAGAAATGTACATCAAAACATACACATTTTCATTGTACATTCAAGAACTGTACATCAAAACTTACACATTTTCAGTGTTCATTCAAGAAAGGTACATCAAAACATACTCATTGTCATTGTACACTCAAGAAATGTACATCAACACTTACACATTTTCATTGTACATTCAAGAAAAGTACATCAAAACATACACATTTTCAGTGTACATTCAAGTAATGTACATCAAGACATACACATTTTCATTGTACATTCAAGAAATGTATATCAAAACATACACATTTTCAGTGTGCCTTCAAGAAATGTACATCAAAACATACACATTTTCATTGTATATACAAGAAATGTACATCGAAACATACACATTTTCAGTATACATTCAAGAAATGTACATGAAAACATATACATTTTCATTGTACATTCAAGAAATGAATATCAAAACATACACATTTTCAGTGTAAATTCAAGAAATGTGCATCAAAACATACACATTTTCATTGCATATACAAGAAATGTACATCAAAACATACACATTTTCATTGTACACTAAAGAAATGTACATCAAAAAAGACAGATTTTCAGTGCACATTCAAGAAATGTACATCAAAACATACACATTTTCATTGTACATTAAAGAAATGTACATCAAAACATACACATTTTCATTGTACACTCAAGAAATGTACATCAACACATACACATTTTCATTGTACACTCAAGAAATGTACATCAAAACATACACTTTTTCATTGTACATTCAAGAAATGTATATCAAAACATACACATTTTCATTGTACATTCAAGAAATGTACATCAAAACATACACATTTTCAGGGTACATTCAAGAAATGTATATAAAAAATACACATTTTCAGTGTACATTCAAGAAATGTACATCAAAACAAACACAATTTCATTGTACACTAAAGAAATGTACATCAAAACATACACATTTTCATTGTACACTAAAGAAATGTACATCATAACATACACATTTTCATTGTACACTCAAGAAATGTACATCAAAACATACACATTTTCATTGTACACTCAAGAAATGTACATCAAAACATACACATTTTCACTGTACATTCAAGAAATGTACATCAAAACATACACATTTTCAGTGTACATTCAAGAAATGTACATCAAAACATACACATTTTCATTGTATATACAAGAAATGTACATCAAAACATACACATCTTCATTGTACACTAAAGAAATGTACATCAAAACATACACACTTTCAGTGTACATTCAAAATATGTACATCAAAACATACACATTTTCATTGTACATTCAAAAAATGTACATCAAAACATACACTTTTTCATTGTTCATTCAAGAAATGTACATCAAAACATACACATTTTCATTGTACACTCAAGAAATGTACATCAAAACATACACATTTTCATTGTACACTCAAGAAATGTACATCAAAACATACACATTTTCATTGTACATTCAAGAAATGTATATCAAAACATACACATTTTCATTGTACATTGAAGAAATGTACATCAAAACATACACATTTTCATTGTACATTCCAGAAATGTACATCAAAACATACACATTTTCATTGTACACTCAAGAAATGTACATCAAAACATACACATTTTCATTGTATACTCAAGAAATGTACATCAAAGCATACACATTTTCATTGTACATTCAAGAAATATACATCAAAACATACACATTTTCATTGTACATTGAAGAAATGTACATCAAAACATATACATTTTCATTGTACACTCAAGAAATGTACATCAAAACATACACATTTTCAGTGTACATTCAAGAAATGTACATCAAAACATACACATTTTCA
This sequence comes from Tenodera sinensis, assembly GCA_030765045.1. Classification (NCBI taxonomy): domain Eukaryota; kingdom Metazoa; phylum Arthropoda; class Insecta; order Mantodea; family Mantidae; genus Tenodera; species Tenodera sinensis. The sequence continues at coordinate 107,000,211 of CM060970.1, read as the reverse complement.
TTGTATATACAAGAAATGTACATCAAAACATACACATTTTCATTGTACATTAATGAAATGTACATCAAAACCTACACTATTTCAGTGTACATTCAAGAAATGTACATCAAAACATACACATTTTCATTGTATATACAAGAAATGTACATCAAAACATACACATTTTCAGTGTACATTCAAGAAATGTACATCAAAACATACACATTTTCATTCTACATTCAAGAAATGTATATCAAAACATACACATTTTCATTGTACACTAAAGAAATGTACATCATAACATACACATTTTCATTGTACACTCAATAAATGTACATCAAAACATACACATTTTCAGTGTACATTCAAGAAATGTACATCAAAACATACAAATTTTCAGTGTACATTCAAGAAATGTACATCAAAACATACACATTTTCATTGTATATACAAGAAATGTACATCAAAACATACACACTTTCAGTGTACATTCAAGAAATGTACATCAAAACATACACATTTTCAGTGTACATTCAAGAAATGTACATCAGAAGATACACATTTTCATTGTACATTCACGAAATGTACATCAAAACATACACATTTTCATTGTACATTCAAGAACTGTACATCAAAACTTACACATTTTCAGTGTACATTCAAGAAAGGTACATCAAAACATACTCATTGTCATTGTACACTCAAGAAATGTACATCAACACTTACACATTTTCATTGTACATTCAAGAAATGTACATCAAAACATACACATTTTCAGTGTACATTCAAGAAATGTACATCAAGACATACACATTTTCATTGTACATTCAAGGAATGTATATCAAAACATACAAATTTTCAGTGTACATTCAAGAAATGTACATCAAAACATACACATTTTCATTGTATATACAAGAAATGTACATCGAAACATACACATTTTCAGTATACATTCAAGAAATGTACATGAAAACATATACATTTTCATTGTACATTCAAGAAATGTATATCAAAACATACACATTTTCAGTGTAAATTCAAGAAATGTGCATCAAAACATACACATTTTCATTGCATATACAAGAAATGTACATCAAAACATACACATTTTCATTGTACACTAAAGAAATGTACATCAAAAAAGACAGATTTTCAGTGTACATTCAAGAAATGTACATCAAAACATACACATTTTCATTGTACATTCAAGAAATGTACATCAAAACATACACATTTTCATTGTACATTAAAGAAATGTACATCAAAACATACACATTTTCATTGTACACTCAAGAAATGTACATCAAAACATACACATTTTCATTGTACACTCAAGAAATGTACATAAAAACATACACTTTTTCATTGTACATTCAAGAAATGTATATCAAAACATACACATTTTCATTGTACATTCAAGAAATGTACATCAAAACATACACATTTTCAGGGTACATTCAAGAAACGTACATAAAAAATACACATTTTCAGTGTACATTCAAGAAATGTACATCAAAACAAACACAATTTCATTGTACACTAAAGAAATGTACATCAAAACATACACATTTTCATTGTACACTAAAGAAATGTACATCATAACATACACATTTTCATTGTACACTCAAGAAATGTACATCAAAACATACACATTTTCATATTACACTCAAGAAATGTACATCAAAACATACAAACTTTCATTGTACATTCAAGAAATGTACATCAAAACATACACATTTTCATTGTACATTCAAGAAATGTGCATCAAAACATACAAATTTTCAGTGTACATTCAAGAAATGTACATCAAAACATACAAATTTTCAGTGTACATTCAAGAAATGTACATTAAAACATACACATTTTCATTGTACATTCAAGAAATGTACATCAAAACAAACACAATTTCATGGTACACTAAAGAAATGTACATCAAAACATACACATTTTCATTGTACACTAAAGAAATGTACATCATAACATACACATTTTCATTGTACACTCAAGAAATGTACATCAAAACATACACATTTTCATTGTACACTCAAGAAATGTACATCAAAACATACACATTTTCACTGTACATTCAAGAAATGTACATCAAAACATACACATTTTCAGTGTACATTCAAGAATTGTACATCAAAACATACACATTTTCATTGTATATACAAGAAATGTACATCAAAACATACACATCTTCATTGTACACTAAAGAAATGTACATCAAAACATACACACTTTCAGTGTACATTCAAAATATGTACATCAAAACATACACATTTTCATTGTACATTCAAAAAATGTACATCAAAACATACACTTTTTCATTGTTCATTCAAGAAATGTACATCAAAACATACACATTTTCATTGTACACTCAAGAAATGTACATCAAAACATACACATTTTCATTGTACACTCAAGAAATGTACATCAAAACATACACATTTTCATTGTACATTCAAGAAATGTATATCAAAACATACACATTTTCATTGTACATTGAAGAAATGTACATCAAAACATACACATTTTCATTGTACATTCCAGAAATGTACATCAAAAGATACACATTTTCATTGTACACTCAAGAAATGTACATCAAAACATACACATTTTCATTGTATACTCAAGAAATGTACATCAAAACATACACATTTTCATTGTACATTCAAGAAATATACATCAAAACATACACATTTTCATTGTACATTGAAGAAATGTACATCAAATCATACACATTTTCATTGTACACTCAAGAAATGTACATCAAAACATACACATTTTCAGTGTACATTCAAGAAATGTACATCAAAACATACACATTTTCATTGTATATACAAGAAATGTACATCAAAACATACAAATTTTCATTGTACATTAATGAAATGTACATCAAAACCTACACTATTTCAGTGTACATTCAAGAAATGTACATCAAAACATACACATTTTCATTGTATATACAAGAAATGTACATCAAAACATACACATTTTCAGTGTACATTCAAGAAATGTACATCAAAAAATACACATTTTCATTCTACATTCAAGAAATGTATATCAAAACATACACATTTTCATTGTACACTAAAGAAATGTACATCATAACATACACATTTTCATTGTACACTCAATAAATGTACATCAAAACATACACATTTTCAGTGTACATTCAAGAAATGTACATCAAAACATACAAATTTTCAGTGTACATTCAAGAAATGTACATCAAAACATACACATTTTCATTGTATATACAAGAAATGTACATCAAAACATACACACTTTCAGTGTACATTCAAGAAATGTACATCAAAACATACACATTTTCAGTGTACATTCAAGAAATGTACATCAAAACATACACATTTTCATTGTACATTCACGAAATGTACATCAAAACATACACATTTTCATTGTACATTCAAGAACTGTACATCAAAACTTACACATTTTCAGTGTACATTCAAGAAAGGTACATCAAAACATACTCAAGGTCATTGTACACTCAAGAAATGTACATCAACACTTACACATTTTCATTGTACATTCAAGAAATGTACATCAAAACATACACATTTTCAGTGTACATTCAAGAAATGTACATCAAGACATACACATTTTCATTGTACATTCAAGGAATGTATATCAAAACATACACATTTTCAGTGTACATTCAAGAAATGTACATCAAAACATACACATTTTCATTGTATATACAAGAAATGTACATCGAAACATACACATTTTCAGTATACATTCAAGAAATGTACATGAAAACATATACATTTTCATTGTACATTCAAGAAATGTATATCAAAACATACACATTTTCAGTGTAAATTCAAGAAAGGTGCATCAAAACATACACACTTTCATTGCATATACAAGAAATGTACATCAAAACATACACATTTTCATTGTACACTAAAGAAATGTACATCAAAAAAGACAGATTTTCAGTGTACATTCAAGAAATGTACATCAAAACATACACATTTTCATTGTACATTCAAGAAATGTACATCAAAACATACACATTTTCATTGTACATTAAAGAAATGTACATCAAAACATACACATTTTCATTGTACACTCAAGAAATGTACATCAAAACATACACATTTTCATTGTACACTCAAGAAATGTACATCAAAACATACACTTTTTCATTGTACATTCAAGAAATGTATATCAAAACATACACATTTTCATTGTACATTCAAGAAATGTACATCAAAACATACACATTTTCAGGGTACATTCAAGAAATGTATATAAAAAATACACATTTTCAGTGTACATTCAAGAAATGTACATCAAAACAAACATAATTTCATTGTACACTAAAGAAATGTACATCAAAACATACACATTTTCATTGTACACTAAAGAAATGTACATCATAACATACACATTTTCATTGTACACTCAAGAAATGTACATCAAAAGATACACATTTTCATATTACACTCAAGAAATGTACATCAAAACATACACACTTTCATTGTACATTCAAGAAATGTACATCAAAACATACACATTTTCATTGTACATTCAAGAAATGTGCATCAAAACATACAAAGTTTCAGTGTACATTCAAGAAATGTACATCAAAACATACACATTTTCATTGTACATTCAAGAAATGTACATCAAAACATACACATTTTCATTGGACATTCAAGAACTGTACATCAAAACTTACACATTTTCAGTGTACATTCAAGAAATGTACATCAAAACATACACATTTTCATTGTACATTCAAGAAATGTACATCAAAACATACACATTTTCATTGTACATTCAAGAAATGTACATCAAAACATACACATTTTCATTGTACACTCAAAAAATGTACATCAAAACATACACATTTTCAGTATACATTCAAGAAATGTACATCAAAACATACACATTTTCATTGTACATTCTAGAAATATACATCAAAACATACACATTTTCAGTGTACATTCAAGAAATGTATATCAAAACATACCCATTTTAATTGTACATTCCAGAAATGTACATCAAAACATACACATTTTCAGTGTACATTCAAGAAATGTATATCAAAACATACACATTTTCACTGTACATTCAAGAAATGTACATCAAAGCAAACACATTTACATTGTACACTAAAGAAATGTACATCAAAACATACTCATTTTCATTGTACATTCAAGAAATATACATCAAAACATACACATTTTCATTGTACATTCAAGAAATGTACATCAAAACATACACATTCTCATTGTACACTCAAGTAACGTACATTAAAACATACACATTTTCAGTGTACATTCAAGAAATGTATATCAAAACATACACATTTTCAGTGTACATTTAAGAAATGTACATCAAACCATACAAATTTTCATTGTATATACAAGAAATGTACATCAAAACATACACATTTTCATTGTACATTAAAGAAATGTACATCAAAACCTACACATTTTCAGTGTACATTCAAGAAATGTACATCAAAACATACACATTTTCATTGTATATACAAGAAATGTACATCAAAACATACACATTTTCAGTATACATTCAAGAAATGTACATGAAAACATATACATTTTCATTGTACATTCAAGAAATGTATATCAAAACATACACATTTTCAGTGTACATTCAAGAAATGTACATCAAAACATACACATTTTCATTGCATATACAAGAAATGTACATCAAAAGATACACATTTTCATTGTACACTAAAGAAATGTACATCAAAAAAGACACATTTTCAGTGTACATTCAAGAAATGTACATCAAAACATACACATTTTCATTGTACATTCAAGAAATGTAACTCAAAACATACACATTTTCATTATACATTAAAGAAATGTACATCAAAACATACACATTTTCATTGTACACTCAAGAAATGTACATCAAAACATACACTTTTTCATTGTACATTCAAGAAATGTATATCAAAACATACACATTTTCATTGTACATTCAAGAAATGTACATCAAAACATACACATTTTCAGGGTACATTCAAGAAATGTATATAAAAAAATACACATTTTCAGTGTACATTCAACAAATGTACATCAAAACATACACATTTTCATTGTATATACAAGAAATGTACATCAAAACATACACATTTTCAGTGTACATTCAAGAAATGTATATCAAAACATACACATTTTCATTGTACATTCAAGAAATGTACATCAAAACATACACATGTTCATTCTACATTCAAGAAATGTATATCAAAACATACACATTTTTAGAGTACATTCAAGAAATGTACATCTAAACATACACATTTTCATTGTATATACAAGAAATGTACATCAAAACATACACATTTTCATTGTACACTAAAGAAATGTACATAAAAAAAGACACATTTTCAGGGTACATTCAAGAAATGTATATAAAAAAATACACATTCTCAGTGTACATTCAAGAAATGTACATCAAAACAAACACAATTTCATTGTACACTAAATAAATGTACATCAAAACATACACATTTTCATTGTACACTAAAGGAATGTACATCATAACATACACATTTTCATTGTACACTCAAGAAATGTACATCAAAACATACACATTTCCATTGTACACTCAAGAAATGTACATCAAAACATACACATTTTCATTGTACATTCAAGAAATGTACATCAAAACATACACATTTTCATTGTACATTCAAGAACTGTACATCAAAACTTACACATTTTCAGTGTACATTCAAGAAAGGTACATCAAAACATACTCATTGTCATTGTACACTCAAGAAATGTACATCAACACTGACACATTTTCATTGTACATTCAAGAAATGTACATCAAAACATACTCATTTTCAGTGTACATTCAAGTAATGTACATCAAGACATACACATTTTCATTGTATATTCAAGAAATGTATATAAAAACATTCACATTTTCAGTGTACATTCAAGAAATGTACATCAAAACATACACATTTTCATTGTATATACAAGAAATGTACATCAAAACATACACATTTTCAGTATACATTCAAGAAATGTACATGAAAACATATACATTTTCATTGTACATTCAAGAAATGTATATCAAAACATACACATTTTCATTGCATATACAAGAAATGTAAATCAAAACATACACATTTTCATTGCATATACAAGAAATGTACATCAAAACATACACATTTTCATTGTACACTAAAGATATGTACATCAAAAAAGACACATTTTCAGGGTACATTCAAGAAATGTATATAAAAAAATACACATTTTCAGTGTACATTCAAGAAATGTACATCAAAACAAACACAATTTCATTGTACACTAAAGAAATGTACATCAAAACATACACATTTTCATTGTACACTAAAGAAATGTACATCATAACATACACATTTTCATTGTACACTCAAGAAATGTACATCAAAACATACACATTTTCATTGTACACTCAAGAAATGTACATCAAAACATACACATTTTCATTGTACATTCAAGAAATGTACATCAAAACATACACATTTTCATTGTACATTCAAGAAATGTACATCAAGGCATACACATTTTCATTGTACACTCAAGAAATGTGCATCAAAACATACAAATTTTCAGTGTACATTCAAGAAATGTACATCAAAACATACAAATTTTCAGTGTACATTCAAGAAATGTACATCAAAACGTACACATTTTCATTGTACATTCAAGAAATGTACATCAAAACATACACATTTTCACTGTACATTCAAGAAATGTACATCAAAACATACACATTTTCATTGTACATTCAAGTAATGTACATCAAAACATACACATTTTCATTGTACATTCAAGAACTGTACATCAAAACATACACATTTTCAGTATACATTCAAGAAATGTACATGAAAACATATACATTTTCATTGTACATTCAAGAAATGTATATCAAAACATATACATTTTCAGTGTACATTCAAGAAATGTACATTAAAACATACAAATTTTCATTGCATACACAAAAATGTACATCAAAACATACACATTTTCATTGTACACTAAAGAAATGTACATAAAAAAAGACACATTTTCAGGGTACATTCAAGAAATGTATATAAAAAAATACATATTCTCAGTGTACATTCAAGAAATGTACATCAAAACAAACACAATTTCATTGTACACTAAATAAATGTACATCAAAACATACACATTTTCATTGTACACTAAAGAAATGTACATCATAACATACACATTTTCATTGTACACTCAAGAAATGTACATCAGAACATACACATTTCCATTGTACACTCAAGAAATGTACATCAAAACATACACATTTTCATTGTACATTCAAGAAATGTACATCAAAACATACACATCTTCATTGTACATTCAAGAAATGTACATCAAAACATACACATTTTCATTGTACACTCAAGAAATGTGCATCAAAACATACAAATTTTCAGTGTACATTCAAGAAATGTACATCAAAACATACACATTTTCATTGTACATTCAAGAAATGTACATCAAAACATACACATTTTCACTGTACATTCAAGAAATGTACATCAAATCATACACATTTTCATTGTACATTGAAGTAATGTACATCAAAACATACACATTTTCATTGTACATTCAAGAACTGTACATCAAAACTTACACATTTTCAGTGTACATTCAAGAAATGTACATCAAAACATACTCATTTTCATTGTACACTCTAGAAATGTACATCAACACATACACATTTTCATTGTACATTCAAGAAATGTACATCAAAACATACACATTTTCATTGTACATTCTAGAAATATACATCAAAACATACACATTTTCATTGTACATTCAAATAATATACATCAAAACATACACATTTTCATTGTACATTCAAGAAATGTACATCAAAACACACATTTTCATTGTACACTCAAAATATGTACATCAAAACATACACATTTTCAGTGTACATTCATGAAATGTACATCAAAACATACACATTTTCATTGTACATTCAAGAAATGTACATCAAAACATACACATTTTCAGTGTACATTCAAGAAATGTATATCAAAACATACACATTTTCATTGTACATTCTAGAAATATACATCAAAACATACGCATTTTAATTGTATATACAAGAAATGTACATCAAAGCATACACATTTTCATTGTACACTCAAGAAATGTACATGAAAACGTACACATTTTCAGTGTACATTCAAGAAATGTATATCAAAACATACACATTTTCATTGTACATTCCAGAAATGTACATCAAAACATACACATTTTCAGTGTACATTCAAGAAATGTATATCAAAAGATACACATTTTCAGTGTACATTCAAGAAATGTACATCAAAGCAAACACATTTTCATTGTACACTAAAGAAATGTACATCAAAACATACTCATTTTCATTGTACATTCAAGAAATGCACATCAAAACATACACATTTTCATTGTACATTCAAGAAATATACATCAAAACATACACATTTTCATTGTACATTCAAGAAATGTACATCAAAACATACACATTCTCATTGTACACTCAAGTAACGTACATCAAAACATACACATTTTCAGTGTACATTCAAGAAATGCATATCAAAACATACACATTTTCAGTGTACATTCAAGAAATGTACATCAAACCATACAAATTTTCATTGTATATACAAGAAATGTACATCAAAACATACACATTTTCAATATACATTCCAGAATTGTACATGAAAACATATACATTTTCATTGTACATTCAAGAAATGTATATCAAAACATATACATTTTCAGTGTACATTCAAGAAATGTACATCAAAACATACACATTTTCATTGCATATACAAGAAATGTACATCAAAACATACACATTTTCATTGTACACTAAAGAAATGTACATCAAAAAGGACACATTTTCAGGGTACATTCAAGAAATGTATATAAAAAAATACACATTCTCAGTGTACATTCAAGAAATGTACATCAAAACAAACACAATTTCATTGTACACTAAAGAAATGTACATCAAAACATACACATTTTCATTGTACACTAAAGAAATGTACATCATAACATACACATTTTCATTGTACACTCAAGAAATGTACATCAAAACATACACATTTCCATTGTACACTCCAGAAATGTACATCAAAACATACACATTTTCATTGTACATTCAAGAAATGTACATCAAAACATACACATTTTCATTGTACATTCAAGAAATGTACATCAAAACATACACATTTTCATTGTACACTCAAGAAATGTGCATCAAAACATACAAATTTTCAGTGTACATTCAAGAAATGTATATCAAAACATACAAATTTTCAGTGTACATTCAAGAAATGTACATCAAAACATACACATTTTCATTGTACATTCAAAAAATGTACATCAAAACATACACATTTTCACTGTACATTCAAGAAATGTACATCAAAACATACACATTTTCATTGTACATTCAAGTAATGTACATCAAAACATACACATTTTCATTGTACATTCAAGAACTGTACATCAAAACTTACACATCTTCAGTGTACATTCAAGAAATGTACATCAAAACATACTCATTTTCATTGTACACTCAAGAAATGTACATCAACACATACACATTTTCATTGTACATTCAAGAAATGTACATCAAAACATACACATTTTCATTGTACATTCTAGAAATATACATCAAAACGTACACATTTTCATTGTACATTCAAATTATATATACATCAAAACATACACATTTTCAGTGTACATTCATGAAATGTACATCAAAACATACACATTTTCATTGTACATTCAAGAAATGTACATCAAAACATACACATTTTCAGTGTACATTCAAGAAATGTATATCAAAACATACACATTTTCATTGTACATTCTAGAAATATACATAAAAACATACGCATTTTAATTGTATATACAAGAAATGTACATCAAAGCATACACATTTTCATTGTACACTCAAGAAATGTACATCAAAACAAACACAATTTCATTGTACACTAAAGAAATGTACATCAAAGCAAACACATTTTCATTGTACACTAAAGAAATGTACATCAAAACATACTCATTTTCATTGTACATTCAAGAAATGCACATCAAAACATACACATTTTCATTGTACATTCAAGAAATATACATCAAAACATACACATTTTCATTGCACATTCAAGAAATGTACATCAAAACATACACAATCTCATTGTACACTCAAGTAACGTACATCAAAACATACACATTTTCAGTGTACATTCAAGAAATGTATATCAAAACATACACATTTTCAGTGTACATTCAAGAAATGTACATCAAACCATACAAATTTTCATTGTATATACAAGAAATGTACATCAAAACATACACATTTTCAGTATACATTCCAGAAATTTACATGAAAACATATACATTTTCATTGTACATTCAAGAAATGTATATCAAAGCATACACATTTTCAGTGTACATTCAAGAAATGTACATCAAAACATACACATTTTCATTGCATATACAAGAAATGTACATCAAAACATACACACTTTCAGTATACATTCAAGAAATGTACATGAAAACATATACATTTTCATTGTACATTCAAGAAATGTATATCAAAACATACACATTTTCAGTGTACATTCAAGAAATGTACATCAAAACATACACATTTTCATTGCATATACAAGAAATGTACTTAAAAACATACACATTTTCATTGTACACTAAAGAAATGTACATCAAAAAAGACACATTTTCAGTGTACATTCAAGAAATGTACATCAAAACATACACATTTTCATTGTACATTCAAGAAATGTACATCAAAGCATACACATTTTCATTGTACATTAAAGAAATGTACATCAAAACATACACATTTTCATTGTACACTCAAGAAATGTACATCAAAACATACACATTTTCATTGTACACTCAAGAAATGTACATCAAAACATACACTTTTTCATTGTACATTCAAGAAATGTATATCAAAACATACACATTTTCATTGTACATTCAAGAAAAGTACATCAAAACATACACATTTTCAGGGTACATTCAAGAAATGTATATAAAAAAATACACATTTTCAGTGTACATTCAAGAAATGTACATCAAAACAAACACAATTTCATTGTACACTAAACAAATGTACATCAAAACATACACATTTTCATTGTACACTAAAGAAATGTACATCATAACATACACATTTTCATTTTACACTCAAGAAATGTAAATCAAAACATACACATTTTCATTGTACACTCAAGAAATGTACATCAAAACATACACATTTTCATTGTACATTCAAGAAATGTACATCAAAACATACACATTTTCATTGTACATTCAAGAAATGTACATCAAAACATACACATTTTCATTGTACACTCAACAAATGTGCATCAAAACATACAAATTTTCAGTGTGCATTCAAGAAATGTACATCAAAACATACAAATTTTCAGTGTACATTCAAGAAATTTACATCAAAACATACACATTTTCATTGTACATTCAAGAAATGTACATCAAAACATACACATTTTCAGTGTACATTCAAGAAATGTACATCAAAACATACACATTTTCATTGTACATTCAAGAACTGTATATCAAAACTTACACATTCTCATTGTACACTCAAGTAACGTACATCAAAACATACACATTTTCAGTGTACATTCAAGAAATGTATATCAAAACATACACATTTTCAGTGTACATTCAGGAAATGTACATCAAACCATACAAATTTTCATTGTATATACAAGAAATGTACATCAAAACATACACGTTTTCATTGTACATTAAAGAAATGTACATCAAAACCTACACATTTTCAGTGTACATACAAGAAATGTACATCAAAACATACACATTTTCATTGTATATACAAGAAATGTACATCAAAACATACACATTTTCAGTGTACATTCAAGAAATGTACACCAAAACATACACATTTTCATTGTACATTCAAGAAATGTATATCAAAACATACACATTTTCAGTGTACATTCAAGAAATGTACATCAAAACATACACATTTTCATTGTATATACAAGAAATGTACATCAAAACATACCCATTATCATTGTACACTAAAGAAATGTACATCATAACATACACATTTTCATTGTACACTCAAGAAATGTACATCAAAACATACACATTTTCATTGTACACTCAAGAAATGTACATCAAAACATACACATTTTCATTGTACATTCAAGAAATGTACATCAAAACATACACATTTTCATTGTACATTCAAGAAATGTAAATCAAAACATACACATTTTCATTGTACACTCAAGAAATGTGCATCAAAACATACACATCTTCATTGTACACTAAAGAAATGTACATCAAAACATACACACTTTCAGTGTACATTCAAGATATGTACATCAAAACGTACAAATTTTCATTGTACATTCAAAAAATGTACATCAAAACATACACTTTTACATTGTACATTCAAGAAATGTACATCAAAACATACTCATTTTCATTGTACACTCAAGAAATGTACATCAACACATACACATTTTCACTGTACATTCAAGAAATGTACATCAAAACATACACATTTTCATTGTACATTCAAATAATATACATCAAAACATACACATTTTCATTGTACATTCAAGAAATGTACATCAAAGCATACACATTTGCATTGTACACTCAAAAAATGTACATCAAAACATACACATTTTCATTGTACATTCAAGAAATGTACATCAAAACATACACATTTTCATTGTACATTCTAGAAATATACATCAAAACATACACATTTTCAGTGTACATTCAAGAAATGTACATCAAAACATACACATTTTCATTGTACATTCAAGAAATGTACATCAAAACATACACATTTTCATTGTACATTCTAGAAATATACATCAGAACATACGCATTTTCATTGTATATACAAGAAATGTACATCAAAACATACACATTTTCATTGTACACTCAAGAAATGTACATCAAAACTTACACATTTTCATTGTACACTCAAGAAATGCACATCAAAACATACACATTTTCATTGTACACTCAAAAAATGTACATCAAAACATACACATTTTCATTGTACATTCAAGAAATGTACATCAAAACATACACATTTTCAGTGTTTATTCAAGAAATGTATATCAAAAGATACACATTTTCAGTGTACATTCAAGAAATGTACATCAAAACATACACATTTTCATTGTACACTCAAAAAATGTACATCAAAACTTACACATTTTCATTGTACATTCAAGAAATGTACATCAAAACATACACATTTTCAGTGTACATTCAAGAAATGTACATCAAAGCAAACACATTTTCATTGTACACTAAAGAAATGTACATCAAAACATACTCATTTTCATTGTACATTCAAGAAATGCACATCAAAACATACACATTTTCATTGTACATTCAAGAAATATACATCAAAACATACACATTTTCATTGTACATTCAAGAAATGTACATCAAAACATACACATTCTCATTGTACACTCAAGTAACGTACATCAAAACATACACATTTTCAGTGTACATTCAAGAAATGCATATCAAAACATACACATTTTCAGTGTACATTCAAGAAATGTACATCAAACCATACAAATTTTCATTGTATATACAAGAAATGTACATCAAAACATACACATTTTCAATATACATTCCAGAATTGTACATGAAAACATATACATTTTCATTGTACATTCAAGAAATGTATATCAAAACATATACATTTTCAGTGTACATTCAAGAAATGTACATCAAAACATACACATTTTCATTGCATATACAAGAAATGTACATCAAAACATACACATTTTCATTGTACACTAAAGAAATGTACATCAAAAAGGACACATTTTCAGGGTACATTCAAGAAATGTATATAAAAAAATACACATTCTCAGTGTACATTCAAGAAATGTACATCAAAACAAACACAATTTCATTGTACACTAAAGAAATGTACATCAAAACATACACATTTTCATTGTACATTCAAGTAATGTACATCAAAACATACACATTTTCATTGTACATTCAAGAACTGTACATCAAAACTTACACATCTTCAGTGTACATTCAAGAAATGTACATCAAAACATACTCATTTTCATTGTACACTCAAGAAATGTACATCAACACATACACATTTTCATTGTACATTCAAGAAATGTACATCAAAACATACACATTTTCATTGTACATTCTAGAAATATACATCAAAACGTACACATTTTCATTGTACATTCAAATTATATATACATCAAAACATACACATTTTCAGTGTACATTCATGAAATGTACATCAAAACATACACATTTTCATTGTACATTCAAGAAATGTACATCAAAACATACACATTTTCAGTGTACATTCAAGAAATGTATATCAAAACATACACATTTTCATTGTACATTCTAGAAATATACATAAAAACATACGCATTTTAATTGTATATACAAGAAATGTACATCAAAGCATACACATTTTCATTGTACACTCAAGAAATGTACATCAAAACAAACACAATTTCATTGTACACTAAAGAAATGTACATCAAAGCAAACACATTTTCATTGTACACTAAAGAAATGTACATCAAAACATACTCATTTTCATTGTACATTCAAGAAATGCACATCAAAACATACACATTTTCATTGTACATTCAAGAAATATACATCAAAACATACACATTTTCATTGCACATTCAAGAAATGTACATCAAAACATACACAATCTCATTGTACACTCAAGTAACGTACATCAAAACATACACATTTTCAGTGTACATTCAAGAAATGTATATCAAAACATACACATTTTCAGTGTACATTCAAGAAATGTACATCAAACCATACAAATTTTCATTGTATATACAAGAAATGTACATCAAAACATACACATTTTCAGTATACATTCCAGAAATTTACATGAAAACATATACATTTTCATTGTACATTCAAGAAATGTATATCAAAGCATACACATTTTCAGTGTACATTCAAGAAATGTACATCAAAACATACACATTTTCATTGCATATACAAGAAATGTACATCAAAACATACACACTTTCAGTATACATTCAAGAAATGTACATGAAAACATATACATTTTCATTGTACATTCAAGAAATGTATATCAAAACATACACATTTTCAGTGTACATTCAAGAAATGTACATCAAAACATACACATTTTCATTGCATATACAAGAAATGTACTTAAAAACATACACATTTTCATTGTACACTAAAGAAATGTACATCAAAAAAGACACATTTTCAGTGTACATTCAAGAAATGTACATCAAAACATACACATTTTCATTGTACATTCAAGAAATGTACATCAAAGCATACACATTTTCATTGTACATTAAAGAAATGTACATCAAAACATACACATTTTCATTGTACACTCAAGAAATGTACATCAAAACATACACATTTTCATTGTACACTCAAGAAATGTACATCAAAACATACACTTTTTCATTGTACATTCAAGAAATGTATATCAAAACATACACATTTTCATTGTACATTCAAGAAAAGTACATCAAAACATACACATTTTCAGGGTACATTCAAGAAATGTATATAAAAAAATACACATTTTCAGTGTACCTTCAAGAAATGTACATCAAAACAAACACAATTTCATTGTACACTAAACAAATGTACATCAAAACATACACATTTTCATTGTACACTAAAGAAATGTACATCATAACATACACATTTTCATTTTACACTCAAGAAATGTAAATCAAAACATACACATTTTCATTGTACACTCAAGAAATGTACATCAAAACATACACATTTTCATTGTACATTCAAGAAATGTACATCAAAACATACACATTTTCATTGTACATTCAAGAAATGTACATCAAAACATACACATTTTCATTGTACACTCAAGAAATGTGCATCAAAACATACAAATTTTCAGTGTGCATTCAAGAAATGTACATCAAAACATACAAATTTTCAGTGTACATTCAAGAAATTTACATCAAAACATACACATTTTCATTGTACATTCAAGAAATGTACATCAAAACATACACATTTTCAGTGTACATTCAAGAAATGTACATCAAAACATACACATTTTCATTGTACATTCAAGAACTGTATATCAAAACTTACACATTCTCATTGTACACTCAAGTAACGTACATCAAAACATACACATTTTCAGTGTACATTCAAGAAATGTATATCAAAACATACACATTTTCAGTGTACATTCAGGAAATGTACATCAAACCATACAAATTTTCATTGTATATACAAGAAATGTACATCAAAACATACACGTTTTCATTGTACATTAAAGAAATGTACATCAAAACCTACACATTTTCAGTGTACATACAAGAAATGTACATCAAAACATACACATTTTCATTGTATATACAAGAAATGTACATCAAAACATACACATTTTCAGTGTACATTCAAGAAATGTACACCAAAACATACACATTTTCATTGTACATTCAAGAAATGTATATCAAAACATACACATTTTCAGTGTACATTCAAGAAATGTACATCAAAACATACACATTTTCATTGTATATACAAGAAATGTACATCAAAACATACCCATTATCATTGTACACTAAAGAAATGTACATCAAAACATACACATTTTCATTGTACATTCAAGAAATGTAAATCAAAACATACACATTTTCATTGTACACTCAAGAAATGTGCATCAAAACATACACATCTTCATTGTACACTAAAGAAATGTACATCAAAACATACACACTTTCAGTGTACATTCAAGATATGTACATCAAAACGTACAAATTTTCATTGTACATTCAAAAAATGTACATCAAAACATACACTTTTACATTGTACATTCAAGAAATGTACATCAAAACATACTCATTTTCATTGTACACTCAAGAAATGTACATCAACACATACACATTTTCACTGTACATTCAAGAAATGTACATCAAAACATACACATTTTCATTGTACATTCAAATAATATACATCAAAACATACACATTTTCATTGTACATTCAAGAAATGTACATCAAAGCATACACATTTTCATTGTACACTCAAAAAATGTACATCAAAACATACACATTTTCATTGTACATTCAAGAAATGTACATCAAAACATACACATTTTCATTGTACATTCTAGAAATATACATCAAAACATACACATTTTCAGTGTACATTCAAGAAATGTACATCAAAACATACACATTTTCATTGTACATTCAAGAAATGTACATCAAAACATACACATTTTCATTGTACATTCTAGAAATATACATCAAAACATACGCATTTTCATTGTATATACAAGAAATGTACATCAAAACATACACATTTTCATTGTACACTCAAGAAATGTACATCAAAACTTACACATTTTCATTGTACACTCAAGAAATGCACATCAAAACATACACATTTTCATTGTACACTCAAAAAATGTACATCAAAACATACACATTTTCATTGTACATTCAAGAAATGTACATCAAAACATACACATTTTCAGTGTACATTCAAGAAATGTATATCAAAAGATACACATTTTCAGTGTACATTCAAGAAATGTACATCAAAACATACACATTTTCATTGTACACTCAAAAAATGTACATCAAAACTTACACATTTTCATTGTACATTCAAGAAATGTACATCAAAACATACACATTTTCAGTGTACATTCAAGAAATGTACATCAAAACATACACATTTTCAGTGTACATTCAAGAAATGCACATCAAAACATACACATTTTCATTGTACACTCAAAACATGTACATCAAAACATACACATTTTCACTGTACATTCGAGAAATGTACATCACAACATACACATTTTCAGTGTACATTCAAGAAATGTATATCAAAAGATACACATTTTCAGTGTACATTCAAGAAATGTACATCAAAACATAAACATTTTCATTGTACACTCAAAAAATGTACATCAAAACATACACATCTTCATTGTACATTCAAGAAATGTACATCAAAACATACACATTTTCATTGTATATACAAGAAATGTACATCAAAACATACACATTTTCAGTGTACATTCAAGAAATGTACACCAAAACATACACATTTTCATTGTACATTCAAGAAATGTATATCAAAACATACACATTTTCATTGTACACTCAAGAAATGTACATCAAAGCAAACACATTTTCATTGTACACTAAAGAAATATACATCAAAACATACACATTTTCATTGTACATTCAAGAAATGTACATCAAAACCTACACATTTTCAGTGTACATTCAAGAAATGTACATCAAAACATACATATTTTCATTGTATATACAAGAAATGTACATCAAAACATACACATTTTCAGTGTACATTCAAGAAATGTACACCAAAACATACACATTTTCATTGTACATTCAAGAAATGTATATCAAAACATACACATTTTCATTGTACACTCAAGAAATGTACATCAAAACATACACATTTTCATTGTACATTCAAGAAATGTACATTAAAACATACACATTTTCATTGTACATTCAAGAAATGTAAATCAAAACATACACATTTTCATTGTACACTCAAGAAATGTGCACCAAAACATACACATTTGCAGTGTACATTCAAGAAATGTATATCAAAACATACACATTTTCATTGTACATTCCAGAAATGTACATCAAAACATACACATTTTCAGTGTACACTCAAGAAATTTATATCAAAAGATACACATTTTCAGTGTACATTCAAGAAATGTACATCAAAGCAAACACATTTTCATTGTACACTAAAGAAATGTACATCAAAACATACACATTTTCAGTGTACTTTCAAGAAATGTACATAAAAGCAAACACATTTTCATTGTACATTCCAGAAATGTACATCAAAACATACACATTTTCAGTGTACATTCAAGAAATGTATAACAAAAGATACACATTTTCAGTGTACATTCAAGAAATGTACATAAAAGCAAACACATTTTCATTGTACACTAAAGAAATGTACATCAAAACATACTCATTTTCATTGTACATTCAAGAAATGCACATCAAAACATACACATTGTCATTGTACATTCAAGAAATATACATCAAAACATACACATTTTCATTGTACATTCAAGAAATGTACATCAAAACATACACATTCTCATTGTACACTCAAGTAACGTACATCAAAACATACACATTTTCAGTGTACATTCAAGAAATGTATATCAAAACATACACATTTTCAGTGTACCTTCAAGAAATGTACATCAAACCATACAAATTTTCATTGTATATACAAGAAATGTACATCAAAACATACACATTTTCATTCTACATTCAAGAAATGTACATCAAAACATACACATTTTCATTGTACATTCTAGAAATATACATCAAAACATACACATTTTCATTGTACATTCAAATAATATACATCAAAACATACACATTTTCATTGTACATTCAAGAAATGTACATCAAAACATACACATTTTCATTGTACACTCAAAATATGTACATCAAAACATACACATTTTCAGTGTACATTCATGAAATGTACATCAAAACATACACATTTTCATTGTACATTCAAGAAATGTACATCAAAACATACACATTTTCAGTGTACATTCAAGAAATGTATATCAAAACATACACATTTTCATTGTACATTCTAGAAATATACATCAAAACATACGCATTTTAATTGTATATACAAGAAATGTACATCAAAGCATACACATTTTCATTGTACATTCCAGAAATGTACATCAAAACATACACATTTTCAGTGTACACTCAAGAAATTTATATCAAAAGATACACATTTTCAGTGTACATTCAAGAAATATACATCAAAACATACACATTTTCATTGTACATTCAAGTAATGTACATCAAAACATACACATTCTCATTGTACACTCAAGTAACGTACATCAAAACATACACATTTTCAGTGTACATTCAAGAAATGCATATCAAAACATACACATTTTCAGTGTACATTCAAGAAATGTACATCAAACCATACAAATTTTCATTGTATATACAAGAAATGTACATCAAAACATACACATTTTCAATATACATTCCAGAATTGTACATGAAAACATATACATTTTCATTGTACATTCAAGAAATGTATATCAAAACATATACATTTTCAGTGTACATTCAAGAAATGTACATCAAAACATACACATTTTCATTGCATATACAAGAAATGTACATCAAAACATACACATTTTCATTGTACACTAAAAAATGTACATCAAAAAGGACACATTTTCAGGGTACATTCAAGAAATGTATATAAAAAAATACACATTCTCAGTGTACATTCAAGAAATGTACATCAAAACAAACACAATTTCATTGTACACTAAAGAAATGTACATCAAAACATACACATTTTCATTGTACACTAAAGAAATGTACATCATAACATACACATTTTCATTGTACACTCAAGAAATGTACATCAAAACATACACATTTCCATTGTACACTCCAGAAATGTACATCAAAACATACACATTTTCATTGTACATTCAAGAAATGTACATCACAACTTACACATTTTCATTGTACATTCAAGAAATGTACATCAAAACATACACATTTTCATTGTACACTCAAGAAATGTGCATCAAAACATACAAATTTTCAGTGTACATTCAAGAAATGTACATCAAAACATACACATTTTCATTGTACATTCAAAAAATGTACATCAAAACATACACATTTTCACTGTACATTCAAGAAATGTACATCAAAACATACACATTTTCATTGTACATTCAAGTAATGTACATCAAAACATACACATTTTCATTGTACATTCAAGAACTGTACATCAAAACTTACACATTTTCAGTGTACATTCAAGAAATGTACATCAAAACATACTCATTTTCATTGTACACTCAAGAAATGTACATCAACACATACACATTTTCATTGTACATTCAAGAAATGTACATCAAAACATACACATTTTCATTGTACATTCTAGAAATATACATCAAAACATACACATTTTCATTGTACATTCAAATCATATATACATCAAAACATACACATTTTCAGTGTACATTCATGAAATGTACATCAAAACATACACATTTTCATTGTACATTCAAGAAATGTACATCAAAACATACACATTTTCAGTGTACATTCAAGAAATGTATATCAAAACATACACATTTTCATTGTACATTCTAGGAATATACATAAAAACATACGCATTTTAATTGTATATACAAGAAATGTACATCAAAGCATACACATTTTCATTGTACACTCAAGAAATGTACATCAAAACAAACACAATTTCATTGTACACTAAAGAAATGTACATCAAAGCAAACACATTTTCATTGTACACTAAAGAAATGTACATCAAAACATACTCATTTTCATTGTACATTTAAGAAATGCACATCAAAACATACACATTTTCATTGTACATTCAAGAAATATACATCAAAACATACACATTTTCATTGCACATTCAAGAAATGTACATCAAAACATACACAATCTCATTGTACACTCAAGTAACGTACATCAAAACATACACATTTTCAGTGTACATTCAAGAATTGTATATCAAAACATACACATTTTCAGTGTACATTCAAGAAATGTACATCAAACCATACAAATTTTCATTGTATATACAAGAAATGTACATCAAAACATACACATTTTCAGTATACATTCCAGAAATTTACATGAAAACATATACATTTTCATTGTACATTCAAGAAATGTATATCAAAGCATACACATTTTCAGTGTACATTCAAGAAATGTACATCAAAACATACACATTTTCATTGTATATACAAGAAATGTACATCAAAACATACACATTTTCAGTGTACATTCAAGAAATGTACACCAAAACATACACACACTCATTGTACATTCAAGAAATGTATATCAAAACATACACATTTTCAGTGTACATTCAAGAAATTTACATCAAAACATAATCATTTTCATTGTATATACAAGAAATGTACATCAAAACATACACATTATCATTGTACACTAAAGAAATGTACATCATAACATACACATTTTCATTGTACACTCAAGAAATGTACATCAAAACATACACATTTTCATTGTACACTCAAGAAATGTACATCAAAACATACACATTTTCATTGTACATTCAAGAAATGTACATCAAAACATACACATTTTCATTGTACATTCAAGAAATGTAAATCAAAACATACACATTTTCATTGTACAATCAAGAAATGTGCATCAAAACATACACATCTTCATTGTACACTAAAGAAATGTACATCAAAACATACACACTTTCAGTGTACATTCAAGATATGTACATCAAAACATACAAATTTTCATTGTACATTCAAAAAATGTACATCAAAACATACACTTTTTCATTGTACATTCAAGAAATGTACATCAAAACATACTCATTTTCATTGTACACTCAAGAAATGTACATCAACACATACACATTTTCATTGTACATTCAAGAAATGTACATCAAAACATACACATTTTCATTGTACATTCAAATAATATACATCAAAGAATACACATTTTCATTGTACATTCAAGAAATGTACATCAAAACATACACATTTTCATTGTACACTCAAAAAATGTACATCAAAACATACACATTTTCATTGTACATTCAAGAAATGTACATCAAAACATACACATTTTCATTGTACATTCTAGAAATATACATCAAAACATACACATTTTCAGTGTACCTTCAAGAAATGTACATCAAAACATACACATTTTCATTGTACATTCAAGAAATGTACATCAAAACATACACATTTTCATTGTACATTCTAGAAATATACATCAAAACATACGCATTTTCATTGTATATACAAGAAATGTACATCAAAACATACACATTTTCATTGTACACTCAAGAAATGTACATCAAAACTTACACATTTTGAGTGTACATTCAAGAAATGTACATCAAAACATACACATTTTCAGTGTACATTCAAGAAATGCACATCAAAACATACACATTTTCATTGTACACTCAAGAAATGCACATCAAAACATGCACATTTTCATTGTACACTCAAAAAATGTACATCAAAACATACACATTTTCATTGTACATTCAAGAAATGTACATCAAAACATACACATTTTCAGTGTACATTCAAGAAATGTATATCAAAACATACACATTTTCAGTGTACATTCAAGAAATGTACATCAAACCATACAAATTTCATTGTATATACAAGAAATGTACATCAAAACATACACATTTTCAGTATACATTCCAGAAATTTACATGAAAACATATACATTTTCATTGTACACTCAAGAAATGTACATCAAAACTTACACATTTTGAGTGTACATTCAAGAAATGTACATCAAAACATACACATTTTCAGTGTACATTCAAGAAATGCACATCAAAACATACACATTTTCATTGTACACTCAAGAAATGCACATCAAAACATGCACATTTTCATTGTACACTCAAAAAATGTACATCAAAACATACACATTTTCATTGTACATTCAAGAAATGTACATCAAAACATACACATTATCAGTGTACATTCAAGAAATGTACATCAAAACATACACATTTTCAGTGTACATTCAAGAAATGCACATCAAAACATACACATTTTCATTGTACACTCAAAAAATGTACATCAAAACATACACATTTTCATTGTACATTCAAGAAATGTACATCAAAACATACACATTTTCAGTGTAAATTCAAGAAATGTATATCAAAAGATACACATTTTCAGTGTACATTCAAGAAATGTACATCAAAACATACACATTTTCATTGTACACTCCAAAAATGTACATCAAAACATACACATCTTCATTGTACATTCAAGAAATGTACATCAAAACATACACATTTTCAGTGTACATTCAAGAAATGTATATCAAAAGATACACATTTTCATTGTACATTCAAGAAAGGTACATCAAAACATACACATTTTCAGTGTAAATTCAAGAAATGTATATCAAAAGATACACATTTTCAGTGTACATTCAAGAAATGTACATCAAAGCAAACACATTTTCATTGTACACTAAAGAAATATACATCAAAACATACACATTTTCATTGTACATTCAAGAAATGTACATCAAAACCTACACATTTTCAGTGTACATTCAAGAAATGTACATCAAAACATACATATTTTCATTGTATATACAAGAAATGTACATCAAAACATACACATTTACAGTGTACATTCAAGAAATGTACACCAAAACATACACATTTTCATTGTACATTCAAGAAATGTATATCAAAACATACACATTTTCAGTGTACATTCAAGAAATGTACATCAAAACATACACATTTTCATTGTATATACAAGAACTGTACATCAAAACATACACATTATCATTGTACACTAAAGAAATGTACATCATAACATACACATTTTCATTGTACACTCAAGAAATGTACATCAAAACATACACATTTTCATTGTACACTCAAGAAATGTACATCAAAACATACACATTTTCATTGTACATTCAAGAAATGTACATCAAAACATACACATTTTCATTGTACATTCAAGAAATGTAAATCAAAACATACACATTTTCATTGTACACTCAAGAAATGTGCACCAAAACATACACATTTGCAGTGTACATTCAAGAAATGTATATCAAAACATACACATTTTCATTGTACATTCCAGAAATGTACATCAAAACATACACATTTTCAGTGTACACTCAAGAAATTTATATCAAAAGATACACATTTTCAGTGTACATTCAAGAAATGTACATCAAAGCAAACACATTTTCATTGTACACTAAAGAAATGTACATCAAAACATACACATTTTCAGTGTACATTCAAGAAATGTACATAAAAGCAAACACATTTTCATTGTACATTCCAGAAATGTACATCAAAACATACACATTTTCAGTGTACATTCAAGAAATGTATATCAAAAGATACACATTTTCAGTGTACATTCAAGAAATGTACATAAAAGCAAACAAATTTTCATTGTACACTAAAGAAATCTACATCAAAACATACTCATTTTCATTGCACATTCAAGAAATGCACATCAAAACATACACATTGTCATTGTACATTCAAGAAATATACATCAAAACATACACATTTTCATTGTACATTCAAGAAATGTACATCAAAACATACACATTCTCATTGTACACTCAAGTAACGTACATCAAAACATACACATTTTCAGTGTACATTCAAGAAATGTATATCAAAACATACACATTTTCAGTGTACCTTCAAGAAATGTACATCAAACCATACAAATTTTCATTGTATATGCAAGAAATGTACATCAAAACATACACATTTTCATTCTACATTCAAGAAATGTACATCAAAACATACACATTTTCATTGTACATTCTAGAAATATACATCAAAACATACACATTTTCATTGTACATTCAAATAATATACATCAAAACATACACATTTTCATTGTATATTCAAGAAATGTACATCAAAACATACACATTTTCATTGTACACTCAAAATATGTACATCAAAACATACACATTTTCAGTGTACATTCATGAAATGTACATCAAAACATACACATTTTCATTGTACATTCAAGAAATGTACATCAAAACATACACATTTTCAGTGTACATTCAAGAAATGTATATCAAAACATACACATTTTCATTGTACATTCTAGAAATATACATCAAAACATACGCATTTTAATTGTATATACAAGAAATGTACATCAAAGCATACACATTTTCATTGTACACTCAAGAAATGTACATCAAAACATACTCATTTTCATTGTACATTCAAGAAATGCACATGAAAACATACACATTTTCATTGTACATTCAAGAAATATACATCAAAACATACACATTTTCATTGTACATTCAAGTAATGTACATCAAAACATACACATTCTCATTGTACACTCAAGTAACGTACATCAAAACATACACATTTTCAGTGTACATTCAAGAAATGCATATCAAAACATACACATTTTCAGTGTACATTCAAGAAATGTACATCAAACCATACAAATTTTCATTGTATATACAAGAAATGTACATCAAAACATACACATTTTCAATATACATTCCAGAATTGTACATGAAAACATATACATTTTCATTGTACATTCAAGAAATGTATATCAAAACATATACATTTTCAGTGTACATTCAAGAAATGTACATCAAAACATACACATTTTCATTGCATATACAAGAAATGTACATCAAAACATACACATTTTCATTGTACACTAAAGAAATGTACATCAAAAAGGACACATTTTCAGGGTACATTCAAGAAATGTATATAAAAAAATACACATTCTCAGTGTACATTCAAGAAATGTACATCAAAACAAACACAATTTCATTGTACACTAAAGAAATGTACATCAAAACATACACATTTTCATTGTACACTAAAGAAATGTACATCATAACATACACATTTTCATTGTACACTCAAGAAATGTACATCAAAACATACACATTTCCATTGTACACTCCAGAAATGTACATCAAAACATACACATTTTCATTGTACATTCAAGAAATGTACATCAAAACATACACATTTTCATTGTACATTCAAGAAATGTACATCAAAACATACACATTTTCATTGTACACTCAAGAAATGTGCATCAAAACATACTAATTTTCAGTGTACATTCAAGAAATGTACATCAAAACATACAAATTTTCAGTGTACATTCAAGAAATGTACATCAAAACATACACATTTTCATTGTACATTCAAAAAATGTACATCAAAACATACACATTTTCACTGTACATTCAAGAAATGTACATCAAAACATACACATTTTCATTGTACATTCAAGTAATGTACATCAAAACATACACATTTTCATTGTACATTCAAGAACTGTACATCAAAACTTACACATTTTCAGTGTACATTCAAGAAATGTACATCAAAACATACTCATTTTCATTGTACACTCAAGAAATGTACATCAACACATACACATTTTCATTGTACATTCAAGAAATGTACATCAAAACATACACATTTTCATTGTACATTCTAGAAATATACATCAAAACATACACATTTTCATTGTACATTCAAATCATATATACATCAAAACATACACATTTTCAGTGTACATTCATGAAATGTACATCAAAACATACACATTTTCATTGTACATTCAAGAAATGTACATCAAAACATACACATTTTCAGTGTACATTCAAGAAATGTATATCAAAACATACACATTTTCATTGTACATTCTAGAAATATACATAAAAACATACGCATTTTAATTGTATATACAAGAAATGTACATCAAAGCATACACATTTTCATTGTACACTCAAGAAATGTACATCAAAACAAACACAATTTCATTGTACACTAAAGAAATGTACATCAAAGCAAACACATTTTCATTGTACACTAAAGAAATGTACATCAAAACATACTCATTTTCATTGTACATTTAAGAAATGCACATCAAAACATACACATTTTCATTGTACATTCAAGAAATATACATCAAAACATACACATTTTCATTGTACATTCAAGAAATGTATATCAAAACATACACATTTTCAGTGTACATTCAAGAAATGTACATCAAAACATACACATTTTCATTGTATATACAAGAAATGTACATCAAAACATACACATTATCATTGTACACTAAAGAAATGTACATCATAACATACACATTTTCATTGTACACTCAAGAAATGTACATCAAAACATACACATTTTCATTGTACACTCAAGAAATGTACATCAAAACATACACATTTTCATTGTACATTCAAGAAATGTACATCAAAACATACACATTTTCATTGTACATTCAAGAAATGTAAATCAAAACATACACATTTTCATTGTACACTCAAGAAATGTGCACCAAAACATACACATTTGCAGTGTACATTCAAGAAATGTATATCAAAACATACACATTTTCATTGTACATTCCAGAAATGTACATCAAAACATACACATTTTCAGTGTACACTCAAGAAATTTATATCAAAAGATACACATTTTCAGTGTACATTCAAGAAATGTACATCAAAGCAAACACATTTTCATTGTACACTAAAGAAATGTACATCAAAACATACACATTTTCAGTGTACATTCAAGAAATGTACATAAAAGCAAACACATTTTCATTGTACATTCCAGAAATGTACATCAAAACATACACATTTTCAGTGTACATTCAAGAAATGTATATCAAAAGATACACATTTTCAGTGTACATTCAAGAAATGTACATAAAAGCAAACACATTTTCATTGTACACTAAAGAAATGTACATCAAAACATACTCATTTTCATTGTACATTCAAGAAATGCACATCAAAACATACACATTGTCATTGTACATTCAAGAAATATACATCAAAACATACACATTTTCATTGTACATTCAAGAAATGTACATCAAAACATACACATTCTCATTGTACACTCAAGTAACGTACATCAAAACATACACATTTTCAGTGTACATTCAAGAAATGTATATCAAAACATACACATTTTCAGTGTACCTTCAAGAAATGTACATCAAACCATACAAATTTTCATTGTATATACAAGAAATGTACATCAAAACATACACATTTTCATTCTACATTCAAGAAATGTACATCAAAACATACACATTTTCATTGTACATTCTAGAAATATACATCAAAACATACACATTTTCATTGTACATTCAAATAATATACATCAAAACATACACATTTTCATTGTACATTCAAGAAATGTACATCAAAACATACACATTTTCATTGTACACTCAAAATATGTACATCAAAACATACACATTTTCAGTGTACATTCATGAAATGTACATCAAAACATACACATTTTCATTGTACATTCAAGAAATGTACATCAAAACATACACATTTTCAGTGTACATTCAAGAAATGTATATCAAAACATACACATTTTCATTGTACATTCTAGAAATATACATCAAAACATACGCATTTTAATTGTATATACAAGAAATGTACATCAAAGCATACACATTTTCATTGTACACTCAAGAAATGTACATCAAAACATACTCATTTTCATTGTACATTCAAGAAATGCACATCAAAACATACACATTTTCATTGTACATTCAAGAAATATACATCAAAACATACACATTTTCATTGTACATTCAAGTAATGTACATCAAAACATACACATTCTCATTGTACACTCAAGTAACGTACATCAAAACATACACATTTTCAGTGTATATTCAAGAAATTCATATCAAAACATACACATTTTCAGTGTACATTCAAGAAATGTACATCAAACCATACAAATTTTCATTGTATATACAAGAAATGTACATCAAAACATACACATTTTCAATATACATTCCAGAATTGTACTTGAAAACATATGCATTTTCATTGTACATTCAAGAAATGTATATCAAAACATATACATTTTCAATGTACATTCAAATAATATACATCAAAACATACACATTTTCATTGTACATTCAAGAAATGTACATCAAAACATACACATTTTCATTGTACACTCAAAATATGTACATCAAAACATACACATTTTCAGTGTACATTCATGAAATGTACATCAAAACATACACATTTTCAGTGTACATTCAAGAAATGTATATCAAAACATACACATTTTCATTGTACATTCTAGAAATATACATCAAAACATACGCATTTTAATTGTATATACAAGAAATGTACATCAAAGCATACACATTTTCATTGTACACTCAAGAAATGTACATCAAAACAAACACAATTTCATTGTACACTAAAGAAATGTACATCAAAGCAAACACATTTTCATTGTACACTAAAGAAATGTACATCAAAACATACTCATTTTCATTGTACATTTAAGAAATGCACATCAAAACATACACAATTTCATTGTACATTCAAGAAATATACATCAAAACATACACATTTTCATTGTACATTCAAGAAATGTATATCAAAACATACACATTTTCAGTGTACATTCAAGAAATGTACATCAAACCATACAAATTTTCATTGTATATACAAGAAATGTACATCAAAACATACACATTTTCAATATACATTCCAGAATTGTACTTGAAAACATATACATTTTCATTGTACATTCAAGAAATGTATATCAAAACATACACATTTTCATTGTACATTCAAATAATATACATCAAAACATACACATTTTCATTGTACATTCAAGATTTGTACACCAAACATACACATTTTCATTGTACACTCAAAATATGTACATCAAAACATACACATTTTCAGTGTACATTCATGAAATGTACATCAAAACATACACATTTTCATTGTACATTCAAGAAATGTACATCAAAACATACTCATTTTCATTGTACATTCAAGAAATGCACATCAAAACATACACATTTTCATTGTACATTCAAGAAATATACATCAAAACATACACATTTTCATTGTACATTCAAGTAATGTACATCAAAACATACACATTCTCATTGTACACTCAAGTAACGTACATCAAAACATACACATTTTCAGTGTACATTCAAGAAATGCATATCAAAACATACACATTTTCAGTGTACATTCAAGAAATGTACATCAAAACATACTCATTTTCATTGTACATTCAAGAAATGCACATCAAAACATACACATTTTCATTGTACATTCTAGAAATATACATCAAAACATACGCATTTTAATTGTATATACAAGAAATGTACATCAAAGCATACACATTTTCATTGTACACTCAAGAAATGTACATCAAAACATACTCATTTTCATTGTACATTCAAGAAATGCACATCAAAACATACACATTTTCATTGTACATTCAAGAAATATACATCAAAACATACACATTTTCATTGTACATTCAAGTAATGTACATCAAAACATACACATTCTCATTGTACACTCAAGTAACGTACATCAAAACATACACATTTTCAGTGTACATTCAAGAAATGCATATCAAAACATACACATTTTCAGTGTACATTCAAGAAATGTACATCAAACCATACAAATTTTCATTGTATATACAAGAAATGTACATCAAAACATACACATTTTCAATATACATTCCAGAATTGTGCATGAAAACATATACATTTTCATTGTACATTCAAGAAATGTATATCAAAACATATACATTTTCAGTGTACATTCAAGAAATGTACATCAAAACATACACATTTTCATTGCATATACAAGAAATGTACATCAAAACATACACATTTTCATTGTACACTAAAGAAATGTACATCAAAAAGGACACATTTTCAGGGTACATTCAAGAAATGTATATAAAAAAAATACACATTCTCAGTGTACATTCAAGAAATGTACATCAAAACAAACACAATTTCATTGTACACTAAAGAAATGTACATCAAAACATACACATTTTCATTGTACACTAAAGAAATGTACATCATAACATACACATTTTCATTGTACACTCAAGAAATGTACATCAAAACATACACATTTCCATTGTACACTCCAGAAATGTACATCAAAACATACACATTTTCATTGTACATTCAAGAAATGTACATCAAAACATACACATTTTCATTGTACATTCAAGAAATGTACATCAAAACATACACATTTTCATTGTACACTCAAGAAATGTGCATCAAAACATACTAATTTTCAGTGTACATTCAAGAAATGTACATGAAAACATACAAATTTTCAGTGTACATTCAAGAAATGTACATCAAAACATACACATTTTCATTGTACATTCAAAAAATGTACATCAAAACATACATATTTTCACTGTACATTCAAGAAATGTACATCAAAACATACACATTTTCATTGTACATTCAAGTAATGTACATCAAAACATACACATTTTCATTGTACATTCAAGAACTGTACATCAAAACTTACACATTTTCAGTGTACATTCAAGAAATGTACATCAAAACATACTCATTTTCATTGTACACTCAAGAAATGTACATCAACACATACACATTTTCATTGTACATTCAAGAAATGTACATCAAAACATACACATTTTCATTGTACATTCTAGAAATATACATCAAAACATACACATTTTCATTGTACATTCAAATCATATATACATCAAAACATACACATTTTCAGTGTACATTCATGAAATGTACATCAAAACATACACATTTTCATTGTACATTCAAGAAATGTACATCAAAACATACACATTTTCAGTGTACATTCAAGAAATGTATATCAAAACATACACATTTTCATTGTACATTCTAGAAATATACATAAAAACATACGCATTTTAATTGTATATACAAGAAATGTACATCAAAGCATACACATTTTCATTGTACACTCAAGAAATGTACATCAAAACAAACACAATTTCATTGTACACTAAAGAAATGTACATCAAAGCAAACACATTTTCATTGTACACTAAAGAAATGTACATCAAAACATACTCATTTTCATTGTACATTTAAGAAATGCACATCAAAACATACACATTTTCATTGTACATTCAAGAAATATACATCAAAACATACACATTTTCATTGTACATTCAAGAAATGTATATCAAAACATACACATTTTCAGTGTACATTCAAGAAATGTACATCAAAACATACACATTTTCATTGTATATACAAGAAATGTACATCAAAACATACACATTATCATTGTACACTAAAGAAATGTACATCATAACATACACATTTTCATTGTACACTCAAGAAATGTACATCAAAACATACACATTTTCATTGTACACTCAAGAAATGTACATCAAAACATACACATTTTCATTGTACATTCAAGAAATGTACATCAAAACATACACATTTTCATTGTACATTCAAGAAATGTAAATCAAAACATACACATTTTCATTGTACACTCAAGAAATGTGCACCAAAACATACACATTTGCAGTGTACATTCAAGAAATGTATATCAAAACATACACATTTTCATTGTACATTCCAGAAATGTACATCAAAACATACACATTTTCAGTGTACACTCAAGAAATTTATATCAAAAGATACACATTTTCAGTGTACATTCAAGAAATGTACATCAAAGCAAACACATTTTCATTGTACACTAAAGAAATGTACATCAAAACATACACATTTTCAGTGTACATTCAAGAAATGTACATAAAAGCAAACACATTTTCATTGTACATTCCAGAAATGTACATCAAAACATACACATTTTCAGTGTACATTCAAGAAATGTATATCAAAAGATACACATTTTCAGTGTACATTCAAGAAATGTACATAAAAGCAAACACATTTTCATTGTACACTAAGGAAATGTACATCAAAACATACTCATTTTCATTGTACATTCAAGAAATGCACATCAAAACATACACATTGTCATTGTACATTCAAGAAATATACATCAAAACATACACATTTTCATTGTACATTCAAGAAATGTACATCAAAACATACACATTCTCATTGTACACTCAAGTAACGTACATCAAAACATACACATTTTCAGTGTACATTCAAGAAATGTATATCAAAACATACACATTTTCAGTGTACATTCTAGAAATATACATCAAAACATACGCATTTTAATTGTATATACAAGAAATGTACATCAAAGCATACACATTTTCATTGTACACTCAAGAAATGTACATCAAAACATACTCATTTTCATTGTACATTCAAGAAATGCACATCAAAACATACACATTTTCATTGTACATTCAAGAAATATACATCAAAACATACACATTTTCATTGTACATTCAAGTAATGTACATCAAAACATACACATTCTCATTGTACACTCAAGTAACGTACATCAAAACATACACATTTTCAGTGTACATTCAAGAAATTCATATCAAAACATACACATTTTCAGTGTACATTCAAGAAATGTACATCAAACCATACAAATTTTCATTGTATATACAAGAAATGTACATCAAAACATACACATTTTCAATATACATTCCAGAATTGTACTTGAAAACATATACATTTTCATTGTACATTCAAGAAATGTATATCAAAACATATACATTTTCAATGTACATTCAAATAATATACATCAAAACATACACATTTTCATTGTACATTCAAGAAATGTACATCAAAACATACACATTTTCATTGTACACTCAAAATATGTACATCAAAACATACACATTTTCAGTGTACATTCATGAAATGTACATCAAAACATACACATTTTCAGTGTACATTCAAGAAATGTATATCAAAACATACACATTTTCATTGTACATTCTAGAAATATACATCAAAACATACGCATTTTAATTGTATATACAAGAAATGTACATCAAAGCATACACATTTTCATTGTACACTCAAGAAATGTACATCAAAACAAACACAATTTCATTGTACACTAAAGAAATGTACATCAAAGCAAACACATTTTCATTGTACACTAAAGAAATGTACATCAAAACATACTCATTTTCATTGTACATTTAAGAAATGCACATCAAAACATACACATTTTCATTGTACATTCAAGAAATATACATCAAAACATACACGTTTTCATTGTACATTCAAGAAATGTATATCAAAACATACACATTTTCAGTGTACATTCAAGAAATGTACATCAAACCATACAAATTTTCATTGTATATACAAGAAATGTACATCAAAACATACACATTTTCAATATACATTCCAGAATTGTACTTGAAAACATATACATTTTCATTGTACATTCAAGAAATGTATATCAAAACATACACATTTTCATTGTACATTCAAATAATATACATCAAAACATACACATTTTCATTGTACATTCAAGAAATGTACATCAAAACATACACATTTTCATTGTACACTCAAAATATGTACATCAAAACATACACATTTTCAGTGTACATTCATGAAATGTACATCAAAACATACACATTTTCATTGTACATTCAAGAAATGTACATCAAAACATACACATTTTCAGTGTACATTCAAGAAATGTATATCAAAACATACACATTTTCATTGTACATTCTAGAAATATACATCAAAACATACGCATTTTAATTGTATATACAAGAAATGTACATCAAAGCATACACATTTTCATTGTACACTCAAGAAATGTACATCAAAACATACTCATTTTCATTGTACATTCAAGAAATGCACATCAAAACATACACATTTTCCTTGTACATTCAAGAAATATACATCAAAACATACACATTTTCATTGTACATTCAAGTAATGTACATCAAAACATACACATTCTCATTGTACACTCAAGTAACGTACATCAAAACATACACATTTTCAGTGT
This sequence comes from Tenodera sinensis, assembly GCA_030765045.1. NCBI lineage: Eukaryota > Metazoa > Arthropoda > Insecta > Mantodea > Mantidae > Tenodera > Tenodera sinensis. The sequence continues at coordinate 106,963,664 of CM060970.1, read as the reverse complement.
ACATTCAAGAAATGCATATCAAAACATACACATTTTCAGTGTACATTCAAGAAATGTACATCAAACCATACAAATTTTCATTGTATATACAAGAAATGTACATCAAAACATACACATTTTCAATATACATTCCAGAATTGTACATGAAAACATATACATTTTCATTGTACATTCAAGAAATGTATATCAAAACATATACATTTTCAGTGTACATTCAAGAAATGTACATCAAAACATACACATTTTCATTGCATATACAAGAAATGTACATCAAAACATACACATTTTCATTGTACACTAAAGAAATGTACATCAAAAAGGACACATTTTCAGGGTACATTCAAGAAATGTATATAAAAAAATACACATTCTCAGTGTACATTCAAGAAATGTACATCAAAACAAACACAATTTCATTGTACACTAAAGAAATGTACATCAAAACATACACATTTTCATTGTACACTAAAGAAATGTACATCATAACATACACATTTTCATTGTACACTCAAGAAATGTACATCAAAACATACACATTTCCATTGTACACTCCAGAAATGTACATCAAAACATACACATTTTCATTGTACATTCAAGAAATGTACATCAAAACATACACATTTTCATTGTACATTCAAGAAATGTACATCAAAACATACACATTTTCATTGTACACTCAAGAAATGTGCATCAAAACATACTAATTTTCAGTGTACATTCAAGAAATGTACATCAAAACATACAAATTTTCAGTGTACATTCAAGAAATGTACATCAAAACATACACATTTTCATTGTACATTCAAAAAATGTACATCAAAACATACACATTTTCACTGTACATTCAAGAAATGTACATCAAAACATACACATTTTCATTGTACATTCAAGTAATGTACATCAAAACATACACATTTTCATTGTACATTCAAGAACTGTACATCAAAACTTACACATTTTCAGTGTACATTCAAGAAATGTACATCAAAACATACTCATTTTCATTGTACACTCAAGAAATGTACATCAACACATACACATTTTCATTGTACATTCAAGAAATGTACATCAAAACATACACATTTTCATTGTACATTCTAGAAATATACATCAAAACATACACATTTTCATTGTACATTCAAATCATATATACATCAAAACATACACATTTTCAGTGTACATTCATGAAATGTACATCAAAACATACACATTTTCATTGTACATTCAAGAAATGTACATCAAAACATACACATTTTCAGTGTACATTCAAGAAATGTATATCAAAACATACACATCTTCATTGTACATTCTAGAAATATACATAAAAACATACGCATTTTAATTGTATATACAAGAAATGTACATCAAAGCATACACATTTTCATTGTACACTCAAGAAATGTACATCAAAACAAACACAATTTCATTGTACACTAAAGAAATGTACATCAAAGCAAACACATTTTAATTGTACACTAAAGAAATGTACATCAAAACATACTCATTTTCATTGTACATTTAAGAAATGCACATCAAAACATACACATTTTCATTGTACATTCAAGAAATATACATCAAAACATACACATTTTCATTGTACATTCAAGAAATGTATATCAAAACATACACATTTTCAGTGTACATTCAAGAAATGTACATCAAAACATACACATTTTCATTGTATATACAAGAAATGTACATCAAAACATACATATTATCATTGTACACTAAAGAAATGTACATCATAACATACACATTTTCATTGTACACTCAAGAAATGTACATCAAAACATACACATTTTCATTGTACACTCAAGAAATGTACATCAAAACATACACATTTTCATTGTACATTCAAGAAATGTACATCAAAACATACACATTTTCATTGTACATTCAAGAAATGTAAATCAAAACATACACATTTTCATTGTACACTCAAGAAATGTGCACCAAAACATACACATTTGCAGTGTAGATTCAAGAAATGTATATCAAAACATACACATTTTCATTGTACATTCCAGAAATGTACATCAAAACATACACATTTTCAGTGTACACTCAAGAAATTTATATCAAAAGATACACATTTTCAGTGTACATTCAAGAAATGTACATCAAAGCAAACACATTTTCATTGTACACTAAAGAAATGTACATCAAAACATACTCATTTTCATTGTACATTCAAGAAATGCACATCAAAACATACACATTGTCATTGTACATTCAAGAAATATACATCAAAACATACACATTTTCATTGTATATTCAAGAAATGTACATCAAAACATACACATTCTCATTGTACACTCAAGTAACGTACATCAAAACATACACATTTTCAGTGTACATTCAAGAAATGTATATCAAAACATACACATTTTCAGTGTACCTTCAAGAAATGTACATCAAACCATACAAATTTTCATTGTATATACAAGAAATGTACATCAAAACATACACATTTTCATTCTACATTCAAGAAATGTACATCAAAACATACACATTTTCATTGTACATTCTAGAAATATACATCAAAACATACACATTTTCATTGTACATTCAAATAATATACATCAAAACATACACATTTTCATTGTACATTCAAGAAATGTACATCAAAACATACACATTTTCATTGTACACTCAAAATATGTACATCAAAACATACACATTTTCAGTGTACATTCATGAAATGTACATCAAAACATACACATTTTCATTGTACATTCAAGAAATGTACATCAAAACATACACATTTTCAGTGTACATTCAAGAAATGTATATCAAAACATACACATTTTCATTGTACATTCTAGAAATACACATCAAAACATACGCATTTTAATTGTATATACAAGAAATGTACATCAAAGCATACACATTTTCATTGTACACTCAAGAAATGTACATCAAAACATACTCATTTTCATTGTACATTCAAGAAATGCACATCAAAACATACACATTTTCATTGTACATTCAAGTAATGTACATCAAAACATACACATTCTCATTGTACACTCAAGTAACGTACATCAAAACATACACATTTTCAGTGTACATTCAAGAAATTCATATCAAAACATACACATTTTCAGTGTACATTCAAGAAATGTACATCAAACCATACAAATTTTCATTGTATATACAAGAAATGTACATCAAAACATACACATTTTCAATATACATTCCAGAATTGTACTTGAAAACATATACATTTTCATTGTACATTCAAGAAATGTATATCAAAACATATACATTTTCAATGTACATTCAAGAAATGTACATCAAAACATACACATTTTCATTGCATATACAAGAAATGTACATCAAAACATACACATTTTCATTGTACACTAAAGAAATGTACATCAAAAAGGACACATTCTCAGGGTACATTCAAGAAATGTATATAAAAAAATACACATTCTCAGTGTACATTCAAGAAATGTACATCAAAACAAACACAATTTCATTGTACACTAAAGAAATGTACATCAAAACATACACATTTTCATTGTACACTAAAGAAATGTACATCATAACATACACATTTTCATTGTACACTCAAGAAATGTACATCAAAACATACACATTTCCATTGTACACTCCAGAAATGTACATCAAAACATACACATTTTCATTGTACATTCAAGAAATGTACATCAAAACATACACATTTTCATTGTACATTCAAGAAATGTACATCAAAACATACACATTTTCATTGTACACTCAAGAAATGTGCATTAAAACATACAAATTTTCAGTGTACATTCAAGAAATGTACATCAAAACATACAAATTTTCAGTGTACATTCAAGAAATGTACATCAAAACATACACATTTTCATTGTACATTAAAAAAATGTACATCAAAACATACACATTTTCACTGTACATTCAAGAAATGTACATCAAAACATACACATTTTCATTGTACATTCAAGTAATGTACATCAAAACATACACATTTTCATTGTACATTCAAGAACTGTACATCAAAACTTACACATTTTCAGTGTACATTCAAGAAATGTACATCAAAACATACTCATTTTCATTGTACACTCAAGAAATGTACATCAACACATACACATTTTCATTGTACATTCAAGAAATGTACATCAAAACATACACATTTTCATTGTACATTCTAGAAATATACATCAAAACATACACATTTTCATTGTACATTCAAATCATATATACATCAAAACATACACATTTTCAGTGTACATTCATGAAATGTACATCAAAACATACACATTTTCATTGTACATTCAAGAAATGTACATCAAAACATACACATTTTCAGTGTACATTCAAGAAATGTATATCAAAACATACGCATTTTCATTGTACATTCTAGAAATATACATAAAAACATACGCATTTTAATTGTATATACAAGAAATGTACATCAAAGCATACACATTTTCATTGTACACTCAAGAAATGTACATCAAAACAAACACAATTTCATTGTACACTAAAAAAAATGTACATCAAAGCAAACACATTTTCATTGTACACTAAAGAAATGTACATCAAAACATACTCATTTTCATTGTACATTTAAGAAATGCACATCAAAACATACACATTTTCATTGTACATTCAAGAAATATACATCAAAACATACACATTTTCATTGCACATTCAAGAAATGTACATCAAAACATACACAATCTCATTGTACACTCAAGTAACGTACATCAAAACATACACATTTTCAGTGTACATTCAAGAAATGTATATCAAAACATACACATTTTCAGTGTACATTCAAGAAATGTACATCAAACCATACAAATTTTCATTGTATATACAAGAAATGTACATCAAAACATACACATTTTCAGTATACATTCCAGAAATTTACATGAAAACATATACATTTTCATTGTACCTTCAAGAAATGTATATCAAAGCATACACATTTTCAGTGTACATTCAAGAAATGTACATCAAAACATACACATTTTCATTGTATATACAAGAAATGTACATCAAAACATACACATTTTCAGTGTACATTCAAGAAATGTACACCAAAACATACACATTTTCATTGTACATTCAAGAAATGTATATCAAAACATACACATTTTCAGTGTACATTCAAGAAATTTACATCAAAACATAATCATTTTCATTGTATATACAAGAAATGTACATCAAAACATACACATTATCATTGTACACTAAAGAAATGTACATCATAACATACACATTTTCATTGTACACTCAAGAAATGTACATCAAAACATACACATTTTCATTGTACACTCAAGAAATGTACATCAAAACATACACATTTTCATTGTACATTCAAGAAATGTACATCAAAACATACACATTTTCATTGTACATTCAAGAAATGTAAATCAAAACATACACATTTTCATTGTACAATCAAGAAATGTGCATCAAAACATACACATCTTCATTGTACACTAAAGAAATGTACATCAAAACATACACACTTTCAGTGTACATTCAAGATATGTACATCAAAACATACAAATTTTCATTGTACATTCAAAAAATGTACATCAAAACATACACTTTTTCATTGTACATTCAAGAAATGTACATCAAAGCATACTCATTTTCATTGTACACTCAAGAAATGTACATCAACACATACACATTTTCATTGTACATTCAAGAAATGTACATCAAAACATACACATTTTCATTGTACATTCAAATAATATACATCAAAACATACACATTTTCATTGTACATTCAAGAAATGTACATCAAAACATACACATTTTCATTGTACACTCAAAAAATGTACATCAAAACATACAGATTTTCATTGTACATTCAAGAAATGTACATCAAAACATACACATTTTCATTGTACATTCTAGAAATATACATCAAAACATACACATTTTCAGTGTACATTCTAGAAATATACATCAAAACATACGCATTTTCATTGTATATACAAGAAATGTACATCAAAACATACACATTTTCATTGTACACTCAAGAAATGTACATCAAAACTTACACATTTTGAGTGTACATTCAAGAAATGTACATCAAAACATACACATTTTCAGTGTACATTCAAGAAATGCACATCAAAACATACACATTTTCATTGTACACTCAAGAAATGCACATCAAAACATGCACATTTTCATTGTACACTCAAAAAATGTACATCAAAACATACACATTTTCATTGTACATTCAAGAAATGTACATGAAAACATACACATTTTCAGTGTACATTCAAGAAATGTATATCAAAAGATACACATTTTCAGTGTACATTCAAGAAATGTACATCAAAACATACACATTTTCATTGTACACTCAAAAAATGTACATCAAAACATACACATTTTCATTGCACATTCAAGAAATGTACATCAAAACATACACATTTTCAGTGTACATTCAAGAAATGTACATCAAAACATACACATTTTCAGTGTACATTCAAGAAATGCACATCAAAACATAGACATTTTCATTGTACACTCAAAAAATGTACATCAAAACATACACATTTTCATTGTACATTCAAGAAATGTACATCAAAACATACACATTTTCAGTGTAAATTCAAGAAATGTATATCAAAAGATACACATTTTCAGTGTACATTCAAGAAATGTACATCAAAACATACACATTTTCATTGTACACTCAAAAAATGTACATCAAAACATACACATCTTCATTGTACATTCAAGAAATGTACATCAAAACATACACATTTTCAGTGTACATTCAAGAAATGTATATCAAAAGATACACATTTTCATTGTACATTCAAGAAAGGTACATCAAAACATACACATTTTCAGTGTAAATTCAAGAAATGTATATCAAAAGATACACATTTTCAGTGTACATTCAAGAAATGTACATCAAAGCAAACACATTTTCATTGTACATTCAAGAAATGCACATCAAAACATACACATTGTCATTGTACATTCAAGAAATATACATCAAAACATACACATTTTCATTGTACATTCAAGAAATGTACATCAAAACATACACATTCTCATTGTACACTCAAGTAACGTACCTCAAAACATACACATTTTCAGTGTACATTCAAGAAATGTATATCAAAACATACACATTTTCAGTGTACATTCAAGAAATGTACATCAAACCATACAAATTTTCATTGTATATACAAGAAATGTACATCAAAACATACACATTTTCATTGTACATTAAAGAAATGTACATCAAAACCTACAGATTTTCAGTGTACATTCAAGAAATGTACATCAAAACATACACATTTTCATTGTATATACAAGAAATGTACATCAAAACATACACATTTTCAGTGTACATTCAAGAAATGTACACCAAAACATACACATTTTCATTGTACCTTCAAGAAATGTATATCAAAACATACACATTTTCAGTGTACATTCAAGAAATGTACATCAAAACATACACATTTTCATTGTATATACAAGAAATGTACATCAAAACATACACATTATCATTGTACACTAAAGAAATGTACATCATAACATACACATTTTCATTGTACACTCAAGAAATGTACATCAAAACATACACATTTTCATTGTACACTCAAGAAATGTACATCAAAACATACACATTTTCATTGTACATTCAAGAAATGTACATCAAAACATACACATTTTCATTGTACATTCAAGAAATGTAAATCAAAACATACACATTTTCATTGTACACTCAAGAAATGTGCACCAAAACATACACATTTGCAGTGTACATTCAAGAAATGTATATCAAAACATACACATTTTCATTGTACATTCCAGAAATGTACATCAAAACATACACATTTGCAGTGTACACTCAAGAAATTTATATCAAAAGATACACATTTTCAGTGGACATTCAAGAAATGTACATCAAAGCAAACACATTTTCATTGTACACTAAAGAAATGTACATCAAAACATACACATTTTCAGTGTACATTCAAGAAATGTACATAAAAGCAAACACATTTTCATTGTACATTCCAGAAATGTACATCAAAACATACACATTTTCAGTGTACATTCAAGAAATGTATATCAAAAGATACACATTTTCAGTGTACATTCAAGAAATGTACATAAAAGCAAACACATTTTCATTGTACACTAAAGAAATGTACATCAAAACATATTCATTTTCATTGTACATTCAAGAAATGCACATCAAAACATACACATTGTCATTGTACATTCAAGAAATATACATCAAAACATACACATTTTCATTGTACATTCAAGAAATGTACATCAAAACATACACATTCTCATTGTACACTCAAGTAACGTACATCAAAACATACACATTTTCAGTGTACATTCAAGAAATGTATATCAAAACATACACATTTTCAGTGTACATTCAAGAAATGTACATCAAACCATTCAAATTTTCATTGTATATACAAGAAATGTACATCAAAACATACACATTTTCATTGTACATTCAAGAAATGTACATCAAAACATACACATTTTCAGTGTACATTCAAGAAATGTACATCAAAACATACACATTTTCATTGTATATACAAGAAATGTACATCAAAACATACACATTTTCATTGTACATTAAAGAAATGTACATCAAAACCTACACATTTTCAGTGTACATTCAAGAAATGTACATCAAAACATACACATTTTCATTGTATATACAAGAAATGTACATCAAAACATACACATTTTCAGTGTACATTCAAGAAATGTACACCAAAACATACACATTTTCATTGTACATTCAAGAAATGTATATCAAAACATACAAATTTTCAGTGTACATTCAAGAAGTGTGCATCAAAACATACACATTTTCATTGTATATACAAGAAACGTACATCAAAACATACACATTTTCAGTGTACATTCAAGAAATGTACATCAAAACATACACATTTTCAGTGTACATTCAAGAAATGTACATCAAAACATACACATTTTCATTGTACATTCAAGAAATGTACATCAAAACATACACATTTTCATTGTACATTCAAGAACTGTACATCAAAACTTACACATTTTCAGTGTACATTCAAGAAATGTACATCAAAACATACACATTTTCATTTTACACTCAAGAAATGTACATCATAACATACATATTTTGAGTGTACATTCAAAAAATGTACATCAAAACATACACATTTTCATTGCACATTCAAGAAATGTACATCAAAAAATACACATTTTCATTGTACATTCATGAAATGTACATCAAAACATACACATTTTCATTGTACATTCAAGAAATGTACATCAAAACATACACATTTTCATTGTACACTCAAGAAATGTATATCAAAACATACACATTTTGAGTGTACATTCAAGAAATGTACATCAAAACATACACATTTTCAGTGTACACTCAAGAAATGTACATCAAAACATACACATTTTCATTGTACACTCAAGAAATGTACATCATAGCATACACACTTTCATTGTACATTCAAGAAATGTACATCAAAACATACACATTTTCATTGTACATTCAAGAAATGTACATCAAAACATACACATTTTCATTGTACATTCAAGAAATGTAAATCAAAACATACACATTTTCATTGTACACTCAAGAAATGTGCACCAAAACATACACATTTGCAGTGTACATTCAAGAAATGTATATCAAAACATACACATTTTCATTGTACATTCCAGAAATGTTTATCAAAACATACACATTTTCAGTGTACACTCAAGAAATTTATATCAAAAGATACACATTTTCAGTGTACATTCAAGAAATGTACATCAAAGCAAACACATTTTCATTGTACACTAAAGAAATGTACATCAAAACATACACATTTTCAGTGTATATTCAAGAAATGTACATAAAAGCAAACACATTTTCATTGTACATTCCAGAAATGTACACCAAACATACACATTTTCAGTGTACATTCAAGAAATGTATATCAAAAGATACACATTTTCAGTGTACATTCAAGAAATGTACATAAAAGCAAACACATTTTCATTGTACACTAAAGAAATGTACATCAAAACATACTCATTTTCATTGTACATTCAAGAAATGCACATCAAAACATACACATTGTCATTGTACATTCAAGAAATGTACATCAAAACATACACATTTTCATTGTACATTCAAGAAATGTGCATCAAAACATACACATTCTCATTGTACACTCAAGTAACGTACATCAAAACATACACATTTTCAGTGTACATTCAAGAAATGTATATCAAAACATACACATTTTCAGTGTACATTCAAGAAATGTACATCAAACCATTCAAATTTTCATTGTATATACAAGAAATGTACATCAAAACATACACATTTTCATTGTACATTGAAGAAATGTACATCAAAACATTCACATTTTCAGTGTACATTCAAGAAATGTACATCAAAACATACACATTTTCATTGTATATACAAGAAATGTACATCAAAACATACACATTTTCATTGTACATTAAAGAAATGTACATCAAAACCTACACATTTTCAGTGTACATTCAAGAAATGTACATCAAAACATACACATTTTCATTGTATATACAAGAAATGTACATCAAAACATACACATTTTCAGTGTACATTCAAGAAATGTACACCAAAACATACACATTTTCATTGTACATTCAAGAAATGTATATCAAAACATACAAATTTTCAGTGTACATTCAAGAAGTGTACATCAAAACATACACATTTTCATTGTATATACAAGAAACGTACATCAAAACATACACATTTTCAGTGTACATTCAAGAAATGTACATCAAAACATACACATTTTCAGTGTACATTCAAGAAATGTACATCAAAACATACACATTTTCATTGTACATTCAAGAAATGTACATCAAAACATACATATTTTGAGTGTACATTCAAAAAATGTACATCAAAACATACACATTTTCATTGCACATTCAAGAAATGTACATCAAAAAATACACATTTTCATTGTACATTCAAGAAATGTACATCAAAACATACACATTTTCATTGTACATTCAAGAAATGTACATCAAAACATACACATTTTCATTGTACACTCAAGAAATGTATATCAAAACATACACATTTTGAGTGTACATTCAAGAAATGTACATCAAAACATACACATTTTCAGTGTACACTCAAGAAATGTACATCAAAACATACACATTTTCATTGTACACTCAAGAAATGTACATCATAGCATACACATTTTCACTGTACACTCAAGAAATGTAGATCAAAACTTACACATTTTCATTGTACACTCAAGAAATGTACATCAAAACATACACATTTTCATTGTATATACAAGAAATGTAGATCAAAGCTTACACATTTTCAGTGTACATTCAAGAAATGTATATCAAAAGATACACATTTTCAGTGTACATTCAAGAAATGTACATCAAAGCAAACACATTTTCATTGTACACTAAAGAAATATACATCAAAACATACACATTTTCATTGTACATTCAAGAAATGCACATCAAAACATACACATTGTCATTGTACATTCAAGAAATATACATCAAAACATACACATTTTCAGTGTACATTCAAGAAATGTATATCAAAACATACACATTTTCAGTGTACATTCAAGAAATGTACATCAAAACATACACATTTTCATTGTACATTAAAGAAATGTACATCAAAACCTACACATTTTCAGTGTACATTCAAGAAATGTACATCAAAACATACACATTCTCATTGTACACTCAAGTAACGTACATCAAAACATACACATTTTCAGTGTACATTCAAGAAATGTATATCAAAACATACACATTTTCAGTGTACATTCAAGAAATGTACATCAAACCATACAAATTTTCATTGTATATACAAGAAATGTACATCAAAACATACACATCTTCATTGTACATTAAAGAAATGTACATCAAAACCTACACATTTTCAGTGTACATTCGAGAAATGTACATCAAAACATACACATTTTCATTGTATATACAAGAAATGTACATCAAAACATACACATTTTCAGTGTACATTCAAGAAATGTACACCAAAACATACACATCTTCATTGTACATTCAAGAAATGTATATCAAAACATACACATTTTCAGTGTACATTCAAGAAATGTACATCAAAACATACACATTTTCATTGTATATACAAGAAATGTACATTTAGTTTAAGGGCGCTCAACTTCTAGGTCATCAGCGAAGAAATGTACATCAAAACATACACATTATCATTGTACACTAAAGAAATGTACATCATAACATACACATTTTCATTGTATATACAAGAAATGTACATCAAAACATACACATTTTCATTGTACACTCAAGAAATGTACATCAAAACATACACATTTTCATTGTACACTCAAGAAATGTACATCAAAACATACACATTTTCATTGTACATTCAAGAAATGTACATCAAAACATACACATTTTCATTGCACATTCAAGAAATGTAAACCAAAACATACACATTATCATTGTACACTCAAGAAATGTGCACCAAAACATACACATTTGCAGTGTACATTCAAGAAATGTATATCAAAACATACACATTTTCATTGTACATTCCAGAAATGTACATCAAAACATACACATTTTCAGTGTACACTCAAGAAATTTATATCAAAAGATACACATTTTCAGTGTACATTCAAGAAATGTACATCAAAGCAAACACATTTTCATTGTACACTAAAGAAGTGTACATCAAAACATACACATTTTCAGTGTACATTCAAGAAATGTACATAAAAGCAAACACATTTTCATTGTACATTCCAGAAATGTACATCAAAACATACACATTTTCAGTGTACATTCAAGAAATGTATATCAAAAGATACACATTTTCAGTGTACATTCAAGAAATGTACATAAAAGCAAACACATTTTCATTGTACACTAAAGAAATGTACATCAAAACATACTCATTTTCATTGTACATTCAAGAAATGCACATCAAAACATACACATTGTCATTGTACATTCAAGAAATATACATCAAAACATACACATTTTCATTGTACATTCAAGAAATGTACATCAAAACATACACATTCTCATTGTACACTCAAGTAACGTACATCAAAACATACACATTTTCAGTGTACATTCAAGAAATGTATATCAAAACATACACATTTTCAGTGTACATTCAAGAAATGTACATCAAACCATACAAATTTTCATTGTATATACAAGAAATGTACATCAAAACATACACATTTTCATTGTACATTAAAGAAATGTACATCAAAACCTACACATTTTCAGTGTACATTCAAGAAATGTACATCAAAACATACACATTTTCATTGTATATACAAGAAATGTACATCAGAACATACACATTTTCAGTGTACATTCAGGAAATGTACACCAAAACATACACATTTTCATTGTACATTCAAGAAATGTATATCAAAACATACACATTTTCAGTGTACATTTAAGAAATTTACATCAAAACATACACATTTTCATTGTATATACAAGAAATGTACGTCAAAACATACACATTATCATTGTACACTAAAGAAATGTACATCATAACATACACATTTTCATTGTACACTCAAGAAATGTACATCAAAACATACACATTTTCATTGTACATTCAAGAAATGAACATCAAAACATACACATATTCATTGTACATTCAAGAAATGTAAATCAAAACATACACATTTTCATTGTACACTCAAGAAATGGGCACCAAAACATACACATTTGCAGTGTACATTCAAGAAATGTATATCAAAACATACCCATTTTCATTGTACATTCCAGAAATGTACATCAAAACATACACATTTTCAGTGTACACTCAAGAAATTTCAATCAAAAGATACACATTTTCAGTGTACATTCAAGAAATGTACATCAAAGCAAACACATTTTCATTGTACACTAAAGAAATGTACATCAAAACATACACATTTTCAGTGTACATTCAAGAAATGTACATAAAAGCAAACACATTTTCATTGTACATTCCAGAAATGTACATCAAAACATACACATTTTCAGTGTACATTCAAGAAATGTATATCAAAAGATACACATTTTCAGTGTACATTCAAGAAATGTACATAAAAGCAAACACATTTTCATTGTACACTAAAGAAATGTACATCAAAACATACTCATTTTCATTGTACATTCAAGAAATGCACATCAAAACATACACATTGTCATTGTACATTCAAGAAATATACATCAAAACATACACATTTTCATTGTACATTCAAGAAATGTACATCAAAACATACACATTCTCATTGTACACTCAAGTAACGTACATCAAAACATACACATTTTCAGTGTACATTCAAGAAATGTATATCAAAACATACACATTTTCAGTGTACATTCAAGAAATGTACATCAAACCATACAAATTTTCATTGTATATACAAGAAATGTACATCAAAACATACACATTTTCATTGTACATTCAAGAAATGTACATCAAAACATACACATTTTCAGTGTACATTCAAGAAATGTACACCAAAACATACAGATTTTCATTGTACATTCAAGAAATGTATATCAAAACATACAAATTTTCAGTGTACATTCAAGAAGTGTACATCAAAACATACACATTTTCATTGTATATACAGGAAACGTACATCAAAACATACACATTTTCAGTGTACATTCAAGAAATGTACATCAAAACATACACATTTTCAGTGTACATTCAAGAAATGTACATCAAAACATACACATTTTCATTGTACATTCAAGAAATGTACATCAAAACATACACATTTTCATTGTACATTCAAGAACTGTACATCAAAACTTACACATTTTCAGTGTACATTCAAGAAATGTACATCAAAACATACACATTTTCATTTTACACTCAAGAAATGTACATCATAACATACATATTTTGAGTGTACATTCAAAAAATGCACATCAAAACATACACATTTTCATTGCACATTCAAGAAATGTACATCAAAAAATACACTTTTCATTGTACATTCAAGAAATGTACATCAAAACATACACATTTTCATTGTACATTCAAGAAATGTACATCAAAACATACACATTTTCATTGTACACTCAAGAAATGTACATCAAAACATACACATTTTGAGTGTACATTCAAGAAATGTACATCAAAACATACACATTTTCAGTGTACACTCAAGAAATGTACATCAAAACATACACATTTTCATTGTACACTCAAGCAATGTACATCATAACATACACATTTTCATTGTACACTCAAGAAATGTAGTTCAAAACTTACACATTTTCATTGTACACTCAAGAAATGTACATCAAAACATACACATTTTCATTGTATATACAAGAAATGTAGATAAAAGCTTACACATTTTCAGTGTACATTCAAGAAATGTATATCAAAGGATACACATTTTCTGTGTACATTAAAGAAATGTACATCAAAGCAAACACATTTTCATTGTACACTAAAGAAATATACATCAAAACATACACATTTTCATTGTACATTCAAGAAATAACATCAAAACATACACATTGTCATTGTACATTCAAGAAATAAACATCAAAGCATACACATTTTCATTGTACATTCAAGAAATGTACATCAAAACATACACATTCTCATTGTACACTCAAGTAACCTACATCAAAACATACACATTTTCAGTGTACATTCAAGAAATGTATATCAAAACATACACATTTTCAGTGTACATTCAAGAAATGTACATCAAACCATACAAATTTTCATTGTATATACAAGAAATGTACATCAAAACATACACATTTTCATTGTACATTAAAGAAATGTACATCAAAACCTACACATTTTCAGTGTACATTCAAGAAATGTACATCAAAACATACACATTTTCATTGTATATACAAGAAATGTACATCAAAACATACACATTTTCAGTGTACATTCAAGAAATGTACACCAAAACATACACATTTTCATTGTACATTCAAGAAATGTATATCAAAACATACACATTTTCAGTGTACATTGAAGAAATGTACATCAAAACATACACATTTTCATTGTATATACAAGAAATGTACATCAAAACATACACATTATCATTGTACACTAAAGAAATGTACATCATAACATACACATTTTCATTGTATATACAACAAATGTACATCAAAACATACACATTTTCATTGTACACTCAAGAAATGTACATCAAAACATACACATTTTCATTGTACACTCAAGAAATGTACATCAAAACATACACATTTTCATTGTACATTCAAGAAATGTACATCAAAACATACACATTTTCATTGTACATTCAAGAAATGTAAACCAAAACATACACATTTTCATTGTACACTCAAGAAATGTGCACCAAAACATACACATTTGCAGTGTACATTCAAGAAATGTATATCAAAACATACACATTTTCATTGTACATTCCAGAAATGTACATAAAAACATACACATTTTCAGTGTACACTCAAGAAATTTATATCAAAAGATACACATTTTCAGTGTACATTCAAGAAATGTACATCAAAGCAAACACATTTTCATTGTACACTAAAGAAATGTACATCAAAACATACACATTTTCAGTGTACATTCAAGAAATGTACATAAAAGCAAACACATTTTCATTGTACATTCCAGAAATGTACATCAAAACATACACATTTTCAGTGTACATTCAAGAAATGTATATCAAAAGATACACATTTTCAGTGTACATTCAAGAAATGTACATAAAAGCAAACACATTTTCATTGTACACTAAAGAAATGTACATCAAAACATACTCATTCTCATTGTACATTCAAGAAATGCACATCAAAACATACACATTGTCATTGTACATTCAAGAAATATACATCAAAACATACACATTTTCATTGTACATTCAAGAAATGTACATCAAAACATACACATTCTCATTGTACACTCAAGTAACGTACATCAAAACATATACATTTTCAGTGTACATTCAAGAAATGTATATCAAAACATACACATTTTCAGTGTACATTCAAGAAATGTACATCAAACCATACAAATTTTCATTGTATATACAAGAAATGTACATCAAAACATACACATTTTCATTGTACATTCAAGAAATGTACATCAAAACATACACATTTTCAGTGTACATTCAAGAAATGTACATCAAAACATAGACATTTTCATTGTATATACAAGAAATGTACATCAAAACATACACATTTTCATTGTACATTAAAGAAATGTACATCAAAACCTACACATTTTCAGTGTACATTCAAGAAATGTACATCAAAACATACACATTTTCATTGTATATACAAGAAATGTACATCAAAACATACACATTTTCAGTGTACATTCAAGAAATGTACACCAAAACATACACATTTTCATTGTACATTCAAGAAATGTATATCAAAACATACAAATTTTCAGTGTACATTCAAGAAGTGTACATCAAAACATACCCATTTTCATTGTATATACAAGAATAGTACATCAAAACATACACATTTTCAGTGTACATTCAAGAAATGTACATCAAAACATACACATTTTCAGTGTACATTCAAGAAATGTACATCAAAACATACACATTTTCATTGTACATTCAAGAAATGTACATCAAAACATACACATTTTCATTGTACATTCAAGAACTGTACATCAAAACTTACACATTTTCAGTGTACATTCAAGAAATGTACATCAAAACATACACATTTTCATTTTACACTCAAGAAATGTACATCATAACATACATATTTTGAGTGTACATTCAAAAAATGTACATCAAAACATACACATTTTCATTGCACATTCAAGAAATGTACATCAAAACAAACACATTTTCATTGTACATTCAAGAAATGTACATCAAAACATACACATTTTCATTGTACATTCAAGAAATGTACATCAAAACATACACATTTTCATTGTACACTCAAGAAATGTACATCAAAACATACACATTTTGAGTGTACATTCAAGAAATGTACATCAAAACATACACATTTTCAGTGTACACTCAAGAAATGTACATCAAAACATACACATTTTCATTGTACACTCAAGCAATGTACATCATAACATACACATTTTCATTGTACACTCAAGAAATGTAGATCAAAACTTACACATTTTCATTGTACACTCAAGAAATGTACATCAAAACATACACATTTTCATTGTATATACAAGAAATGTAGATCAAAGCTTACACATTTTCATTGTATATACAAGAAATGTACATCATAACATACACATTTTCATTGTATATACAAGAAATGTACATCAAAACTTACACATTTTCATTGTACACTCAAGAAATGCACATCATAACATACACATTTTCATTGTATATACAAGAAATGTACATCAAAACTTACAAATTTTCATTGTACACTCAAGAAATGTACATCAAAACATACACATTTTCAGTGTACACTCAAGAAATGTACATCAAAACATACACATTTTCATTGTATATACAAGAAATGTATATCAAAACATACTCATTTTCAGTGTACATTCAAGAAATGTACATATAAACATACACATTTTCATTGTATATACAAGAAATGTACATCAAAACATACACATTTTCATTGTATATACAAGAAATATACATCAAGACATACACATTGTCAATGCACATTAAAGAAATATATATGTGAACATACACATTTTCAGTGTACATCCAAGGAATGTACATCAAAACATATACATTTTCATTGTATATACAAGAAATGTATATCAAAACATACACATTTTCAGTGTACATTCAAGAAATGTACATCAAAACATACACATTTTCATTGTATATACAAGAAATGTACATCAAAACATACACATCTTCATTGTACACTAAAGAAATGTACATCAAAACATACACACTTTCAGTGTACATTCAAGATATGTACATCAAAACATACACATTTTCATTGTACATTCAAAAAATGTACATCAAAACATACACTTTTTCATTGTACATTCAAGAAATGTACATCAAAACATACACATTTTCATTGTACACTCAAGAAATGTACATCAAAACATACACATTTTCATTGTACACTCAAGAAATGTACATCAAAACATACACATTTTCATTGTATATACTAAAAATGTACATCAAAACATACACATTTTCATTGTATATACAAGAAATGTACACCAAAACATACACATTTTCATTGTATATACAAGAAATGTACACCAAAACATACACATTTTCATTGCACATTCATGAAATGTATATCAAAACATACACATTTTCATTGTACATTCAAGAAATGTACATCAAAACATACACATTTTCATTGTACATTCAAGAAATGTACATCAAAACATACACATTTTCAGTGTACATTCAAGAAATGTACATCTAAAGCATACACATTTTGAGTGTACATTCAAGAAATATACATCAAAACATACACATTTTCATTGTATATACCAGAAATGTACATCAAAACATACAAATTTTCATTGTACATTCAAGAAATGTGTATCAAAACATACACATTTTCATTGTACAGTCAAGAAATATACATCAAAACATACACATTCTCAGTGTACATTCAAGAAATGTACATAAAAACATACACATTTTCATTGTATATACAAGAAATGTACATCAAAACATACACATTTTCATTGTATATACAAGAAATGTACACTAAAACTTACACATTTTCATTGTATATACAAGAAATGTACACCAAAACATACACATTTTCATTGTATATACAAGAAATGTACATCAAGACATACACATTGTTATTGCACATTAAAGAAATATATATCTGAACATACACATTTTCAGTGTACATCCAAGAAATGTACATCAAAGCATATACATTTTCATTGCATATACAAGAAATGTATATCAAAACATACACATTTTCAGTGTACATTCAAGAAATGTACATCAAAACATACACATTTTTATTGTATATACAAGAAATGTACATCAAAACATACACATCTTCATTGTACACTAAAGAAATGTACATCAAAACATACACACTTTCAGTGTACATTCAAGATATGTACATCAAAACATACACATTGTCATTGTACATTCAAAAAATGTGCATCAAAACATACACTTTTTCATTGTACATTCAAGAAATGTACATCAAAACATACACATTTTCATTGTATACTCAAGAAATGTACATCAAAACATACACATTTTCATTGTACACTCAAGAAATGTACATCAAAACATACACATTTTCATTGTATATACTAAAAATGTACATCAAAACATACACATTTTCATTGTATATACAAGAAATGTACACCAAAACATACACATTTTCATTGTATATACAAGAAATGTACACCAAAACATACACATTTTCATTGTACACTCAAGAAACGTACATCAAAACATACACATTTTCATTGTATATACTAAAAATGTACATCAAAACATACACATTTTCATTGTATATACAAGAAATGTACACCAAAACATACACATTTTCATTGTATATACAAGAAATGTACACCAAACATACACATTTTCATTGCACATTCATGAAATGTATATCAAAACATACACATTTTCATTGTACATTCAAGAAATGTACATCAAAACATACACATTTTCATTGTACATTCAAGAAATGTGTATCAAAACATACACATTTTCATTGTACAGTCAAGAAATATACATCAAAACATACACACTTTCAGTGTACATTCAAGAAATGTACATCAAAACATACACATTTTCATTGTACATTCAAGAAATGTACATCAAAACATACACATTTTCATTGTACATTCAAGAACTGTACATCAAAACTTACACATTTTCAGTGTACATTCAAGAAATGTACATCAAAACATACACATTTTCATTTTACACTCAAGAAATGTACATCATAACATACATATTTTGAGTGTACATTCAAAAAATGTACATCAAAACCTACACATTTTCATTGTACACTCAAGAAATGTAGATCAAAACTTACACATTTTCATTGTACACTCAAGAAATGTACATCAAAACATACACATTTTCATTGTATATACAAGAAATGTAGATCAAAGCTAACACATTTTCATTGTATATACAAGAAATGTACATCATAACATACACATTTTCATTGCACATTCAAGAAATGTACATCAAAACATACACATTTTCATTGTACATTCAAGAAATGTACATCAAAACATACACATTTTCATTGTACATTCAAGAAATGTGCATCAAAACATACACATTTTCATTGTACACTCAAGACATGTACATCAAAACATACACATTTTGAGTGTACATTCAAGAAATGTACATCAAAACATACACATTTTCAGTGTACACTCAAGAAATGTACATCAATACATACACATTTTCATTGTACACTCAAGCAATGTACATCATAACATACACATTTTCATTGTACACTCAAGAAATGTAGATCAAAACTTACACATTTTCATTGTACACTCAAGAAATGTACATCAAAACACACACATTTTCATTGTATATACAAGAAATGTAGATCAAAGCTAACACATTTTCATTGTATATACAAGAAATGTACATCATAACATACACATTTTCATTGTATATACAAGAAATGTACATCAAAACTTACACATTTTCATTGTACACTCAAGAAATGCACATGATAACATACACATTTTCATTGTATATACAAGAAATGTACATCAAAACATACTCATTTTCAGTGTACATTCAAGAAATGTACATCAAAACATACACATTTTCATTGTACATTCAAGAAATGCACATCAAAACATACACATTGTCATTGTACATTCAAGAAATATACATCAAAACATACACATTTTCATTGTACATTCAAGAAATGTACATCAAAACATACACATTCTCATTGTACACTCAAGTAACGTACATCAAAACATACACATTTTCAGTGTACATTCAAGAAATGTATATCAAAACATACACATTTTCAGTGTACATTCAAGAAATGTACATCAAACCATACAAATTTTCATTGTATATACAAGAAATGTACATCAAAACATACACATTTTCATTGTACATTCAAGAAATGTACATCAAAACATACACATTTTCAGTGTACATTCAAGAAATGTACACCAAAACATACAGATTTTCATTGTACATTCAAGAAATGTATATCAAAACATACAAATTTTCAGTGTACATTCAAGAAGTGTACATCAAAACATACACATTTTCATTGTATATACAGGAAACGTACATCAAAACATACACATTTTCAGTGTACATTCAAGAAATGTACATCAAAACATACACATTTTCAGTGTACATTCAAGAAATGTACATCAAAACATACACATTTTCATTGTACATTCAAGAAATGTACATCAAAACATACACATTTTCATTGTACATTCAAGAACTGTACATCAAAACTTACACATTTTCAGTGTACATTCAAGAAATGTACATCAAAACATACACATTTTCATTTTACACTCAAGAAATGTACATCATAACATACATATTTTGAGTGTACATTCAAAAAATGCACATCAAAACATACACATTTTCATTGCACATTCAAGAAATGTACATCAAAAAATACACTTTTCATTGTACATTCAAGAAATGTACATCAAAACATACACATTTTCATTGTACATTCAAGAAATGTACATCAAAACATACACATTTTCATTGTACACTCAAGAAATGTACATCAAAACATACACATTTTGAGTGTACATTCAAGAAATGTACATCAAAACATACACATTTTCAGTGTACACTCAAGAAATGTACATCAAAACATACACATTTTCATTGTACACTCAAGCAATGTACATCATAACATACACATTTTCATTGTACACTCAAGAAATGTAGTTCAAAACTTACACATTTTCATTGTACACTCAAGAAATGTACATCAAAACATACACATTTTCATTGTATATACAAGAAATGTAGATAAAAGCTTACACATTTTCAGTGTACATTCAAGAAATGTATATCAAAGGATACACATTTTCTGTGTACATTAAAGAAATGTACATCAAAGCAAACACATTTTCATTGTACACTAAAGAAATATACATCAAAACATACACATTTTCATTGTACATTCAAGAAATAACATCAAAACATACACATTGTCATTGTACATTCAAGAAATAAACATCAAAGCATACACATTTTCATTGTACATTCAAGAAATGTACATCAAAACATACACATTCTCATTGTACACTCAAGTAACCTACATCAAAACATACACATTTTCAGTGTACATTCAAGAAATGTATATCAAAACATACACATTTTCAGTGTACATTCAAGAAATGTACATCAAACCATACAAATTTTCATTGTATATACAAGAAATGTACATCAAAACATACACATTTTCATTGTACATTAAAGAAATGTACATCAAAACCTACACATTTTCAGTGTACATTCAAGAAATGTACATCAAAACATACACATTTTCATTGTATATACAAGAAATGTACATCAAAACATACACATTTTCAGTGTACATTCAAGAAATGTACACCAAAACATACACATTTTCATTGTACATTCAAGAAATGTATATCAAAACATACACATTTTCAGTGTACATTGAAGAAATGTACATCAAAACATACACATTTTCATTGTATATACAAGAAATGTACATCAAAACATACACATTATCATTGTACACTAAAGAAATGTACATCATAACATACACATTTTCATTGTATATACAACAAATGTACATCAAAACATACACATTTTCATTGTACACTCAAGAAATGTACATCAAAACATACACATTTTCATTGTACACTCAAGAAATGTACATCAAAACATACACATTTTCATTGTACATTCAAGAAATGTACATCAAAACATACACATTTTCATTGTACATTCAAGAAATGTAAACCAAAACATACACATTTTCATTGTACACTCAAGAAATGTGCACCAAAACATACACATTTGCAGTGTACATTCAAGAAATGTATATCAAAACATACACATTTTCATTGTACATTCCAGAAATGTACATAAAAACATACACATTTTCAGTGTACACTCAAGAAATTTATATCAAAAGATACACATTTTCAGTGTACATTCAAGAAATGTACATCAAAGCAAACACATTTTCATTGTACACTAAAGAAATGTACATCAAAACATACACATTTTCAGTGTACATTCAAGAAATGTACATAAAAGCAAACACATTTTCATTGTACATTCCAGAAATGTACATCAAAACATACACATTTTCAGTGTACATTCAAGAAATGTATATCAAAAGATACACATTTTCAGTGTACATTCAAGAAATGTACATAAAAGCAAACACATTTTCATTGTACACTAAAGAAATGTACATCAAAACATACTCATTCTCATTGTACATTCAAGAAATGCACATCAAAACATACACATTGTCATTGTACATTCAAGAAATATACATCAAAACATACACATTTTCATTGTACATTCAAGAAATGTACATCAAAACATACACATTCTCATTGTACACTCAAGTAACGTACATCAAAACATATACATTTTCAGTGTACATTCAAGAAATGTATATCAAAACATACACATTTTCAGTGTACATTCAAGAAATGTACATCAAACCATACAAATTTTCATTGTATATACAAGAAATGTACATCAAAACATACACATTTTCATTGTACATTCAAGAAATGTACATCAAAACATACACATTTTCAGTGTACATTCAAGAAATGTACATCAAAACATAGACATTTTCATTGTATATACAAGAAATGTACATCAAAACATACACATTTTCATTGTACATTAAAGAAATGTACATCAAAACCTACACATTTTCAGTGTACATTCAAGAAATGTACATCAAAACATACACATTTTCATTGTATATACAAGAAATGTACATCAAAACATACACATTTTCAGTGTACATTCAAGAAATGTACACCAAAACATACACATTTTCATTGTACATTCAAGAAATGTATATCAAAACATACAAATTTTCAGTGTACATTCAAGAAGTGTACATCAAAACATACCCATTTTCATTGTATATACAAGAATAGTACATCAAAACATACACATTTTCAGTGTACATTCAAGAAATGTACATCAAAACATACACATTTTCAGTGTACATTCAAGAAATGTACATCAAAACATACACATTTTCATTGTACATTCAAGAAATGTACATCAAAACATACACATTTTCATTGTACATTCAAGAACTGTACATCAAAACTTACACATTTTCAGTGTACATTCAAGAAATGTACATCAAAACATACACATTTTCATTTTACACTCAAGAAATGTACATCATAACATACATATTTTGAGTGTACATTCAAAAAATGTACATCAAAACATACACATTTTCATTGCACATTCAAGAAATGTACATCAAAACAAACACATTTTCATTGTACATTCAAGAAATGTACATCAAAACATACACATTTTCATTGTACATTCAAGAAATGTACATCAAAACATACACATTTTCATTGTACACTCAAGAAATGTACATCAAAACATACACATTTTGAGTGTACATTCAAGAAATGTACATCAAAACATACACATTTTCAGTGTACACTCAAGAAATGTACATCAAAACATACACATTTTCATTGTACACTCAAGCAATGTACATCATAACATACACATTTTCATTGTACACTCAAGAAATGTAGATCAAAACTTACACATTTTCATTGTACACTCAAGAAATGTACATCAAAACATACACATTTTCATTGTATATACAAGAAATGTAGATCAAAGCTTACACATTTTCATTGTATATACAAGAAATGTACATCATAACATACACATTTTCATTGTATATACAAGAAATGTACATCAAAACTTACACATTTTCATTGTACACTCAAGAAATGCACATCATAACATACACATTTTCATTGTATATACAAGAAATGTACATCAAAACTTACAAATTTTCATTGTACACTCAAGAAATGTACATCAAAACATACACATTTTCAGTGTACACTCAAGAAATGTACATCAAAACATACACATTTTCATTGTATATACAAGAAATGTATATCAAAACATACTCATCTTCATTGTACACTAAAGAAATGTACATCAAAACATACACACTTTCAGTGTACATTCAAGATATGTACATCAAAACATACACATTTTCATTGCACATTCAAGAAATGTACATCAAAACAAACACATTTTCATTGTACATTCAAGAAATGTACATCAAAACATACACATTTTCATTGTACATTCAAGAAATGTACATCAAAACATACACATTTTCATTGTACACTCAAGAAATGTACATCAAAACATACACATTTTGAGTGTACATTCAAGAAATGTACATCAAAACATACACATTTTCAGTGTACACTCAAGAAATGTACATCAAAACATACACATTTTCATTGTACACTCAAGCAATGTACATCATAACATACACATTTTCATTGTACACTCAAGAAATGTAGATCAAAACTTACACATTTTCATTGTACACTCAAGAAATGTACATCAAAACATACACATTTTCATTGTATATACAAGAAATGTAGATCAAAGCTTACACATTTTCATTGTATATACAAGAAATGTACATCATAACATACACATTTTCATTGTATATACAAGAAATGTACATCAAAACTTACACATTTTCATTGTACACTCAAGAAATGCACATCATAACATACACATTTTCAGTGTACACTCAAGAAATGTACATCAAAACATACACATTTTCATTGTATATACAAGAAATGTATATCAAAACATACACATTTTCAGTGTACATTCAAGAAATGTACATCAAAACATACACATTTTCATTGTATATACAAGAAATGTACATCAAAACATACACATCTTCATTGTACACTAAAGAAATGTACATCAAAACATACACACTTTCAGTGTACATTCAAGATATGTACATCAAAACATACACATTTTCATTGTACATTCAAAAAATGTACATCAAAACATACACTTTTTCATTGTACATTCAAGAAATGTACATCAAAACATACACATTTTCATTGTACACTCAAGAAATGTACATCAAAACATACACATTTTCATTGTACACTCAAGAAATGTACATCAAAACATACACATTTTCATTGTATATACTAAAAATGTACATCAAAACATACACATTTTCATTGTATATACAAGAAATGTACACCAAAACATACACATTTTCATTGTATATACAAGAAATGTACACCAAAACATACACATTTTCATTGCACATTCATGAAATGTATATCAAAACATACACATTTTCATTGTACATTCAAGAAATGTACATCAAAACATACACATTTTCATTGTACATTCAAGAAATGTACATCAAAACATACACATTTTCAGTGTACATTCAAGAAATGTACATCTAAAGCATACACATTTTGAGTGTACATTCAAGAAATATACATCAAAACATACACATTTTCATTGTATATACCAGAAATGTACATCAAAACATACAAATTTTCATTGTACATTCAAGAAATGTGTATCAAAACATACACATTTTCATTGTACAGTCAAGAAATATACATCAAAACATACACATTCTCAGTGTACATTCAAGAAATGTACATAAAAACATACACATTTTCATTGTATATACAAGAAATGTACATCAAAACATACACATTTTCATTGTATATACAAGAAATGTACACTAAAACTTACACATTTTCATTGTATATACAAGAAATGTACACCAAAACATACACATTTTCATTGTATATACAAGAAATGTACATCAAGACATACACATTGTTATTGCACATTAAAGAAATATATATCTGAACATACACATTTTCAGTGTACATCCAAGAAATGTACATCAAAGCATATACATTTTCATTGCATATACAAGAAATGTATATCAAAACATACACATTTTCAGTGTACATTCAAGAAATGTACATCAAAACATACACATTTTTATTGTATATACAAGAAATGTACATCAAAACATACACATCTTCATTGTACACTAAAGAAATGTACATCAAAACATACACACTTTCAGTGTACATTCAAGATATGTACATCAAAACATACACATTGTCATTGTACATTCAAAAAATGTGCATCAAAACATACACTTTTTCATTGTACATTCAAGAAATGTACATCAAAACATACACATTTTCATTGTATACTCAAGAAATGTACATCAAAACATACACATTTTCATTGTACACTCAAGAAATGTACATCAAAACATACACATTTTCATTGTATATACTAAAAATGTACATCAAAACATACACATTTTCATTGTATATACAAGAAATGTACACCAAAACATACACATTTTCATTGTATATACAAGAAATGTACACCAAAACATACACATTTTCATTGTACACTCAAGAAACGTACATCAAAACATACACATTTTCATTGTATATACTAAAAATGTACATCAAAACATACACATTTTCATTGTATATACAAGAAATGTACACCAAAACATACACATTTTCATTGTATATACAAGAAATGTACACCAAACATACACATTTTC
This sequence comes from Tenodera sinensis, assembly GCA_030765045.1. Taxonomy (NCBI): domain Eukaryota; kingdom Metazoa; phylum Arthropoda; class Insecta; order Mantodea; family Mantidae; genus Tenodera; species Tenodera sinensis. The sequence goes on along the minus strand of CM060970.1, from coordinate 106,935,018 downwards.
ATTGCACATTCATGAAATGTATATCAAAACATACACATTTTCATTGTACATTCAAGAAATGTACATCAAAACATACACATTTTCATTGTACATTCAAGAAATGTGTATCAAAACATACACATTTTCATTGTACAGTCAAGAAATATACATCAAAACATACACACTTTCAGTGTACATTCAAGAAATGTACATCAAAACATACACATTTTCATTGTACATTCAAGAAATGTACATCAAAACATACACATTTTCATTGTACATTCAAGAACTGTACATCAAAACTTACACATTTTCAGTGTACATTCAAGAAATGTACATCAAAACATACACATTTTCATTTTACACTCAAGAAATGTACATCATAACATACATATTTTGAGTGTACATTCAAAAAATGTACATCAAAACCTACACATTTTCATTGTACACTCAAGAAATGTAGATCAAAACTTACACATTTTCATTGTACACTCAAGAAATGTACATCAAAACATACACATTTTCATTGTATATACAAGAAATGTAGATCAAAGCTAACACATTTTCATTGTATATACAAGAAATGTACATCATAACATACACATTTTCATTGCACATTCAAGAAATGTACATCAAAACATACACATTTTCATTGTACATTCAAGAAATGTACATCAAAACATACACATTTTCATTGTACATTCAAGAAATGTGCATCAAAACATACACATTTTCATTGTACACTCAAGACATGTACATCAAAACATACACATTTTGAGTGTACATTCAAGAAATGTACATCAAAACATACACATTTTCAGTGTACACTCAAGAAATGTACATCAATACATACACATTTTCATTGTACACTCAAGCAATGTACATCATAACATACACATTTTCATTGTACACTCAAGAAATGTAGATCAAAACTTACACATTTTCATTGTACACTCAAGAAATGTACATCAAAACACACACATTTTCATTGTATATACAAGAAATGTAGATCAAAGCTAACACATTTTCATTGTATATACAAGAAATGTACATCATAACATACACATTTTCATTGTATATACAAGAAATGTACATCAAAACTTACACATTTTCATTGTACACTCAAGAAATGCACATGATAACATACACATTTTCATTGTATATACAAGAAATGTACATCAAAACATACTCATTTTCAGTGTACATTCAAGAAATGTACATCAAAACATACACATTTTCATTGTATATACAAGAAATGTACATCAAAACATACACATTTTCATTGTATATACAAGAAATATACATCAAGACATACACATTGTCAATGCACATTAAAGGAATATATATCTGAACATACACATTTTCAGTGTACATCCAAGGAATGTACATCAAAACATATACATTTTCATTGTATATACAAGAAATGTATACCAAAACATACACACTTTCAGTGTACATTCAAGAAATGTACATCAAAACATACACATTTTCATTGTATATACAAGAAATGTACATCAAAACATACACATCTTCATTGTACACTAAAGAAATGTACATCACAACATACACACTTTCAGTGTACATTCAAGATATGTACATCAAAACATACACATTTTCATTGTACATTCAAAAAATGTACATGAAAACATACACTTTTTCATTGTACATTTAAGAAATGTACATCAAAACATACACATTTTCATTGTACACTCAAGAAATGTACATCAAAACATACACATTTTCATTGTACACTCAAGAAATGTACATCAAAACATACACATTTTCATTGTATATACTAAAAATGTACATCAAAACATACACATTTTCATTGTATATACAAGAAATGTACACCAAAACATACACATTTTCATTGTATATACAAGAAATGTACACCAAAACATACACATTTTCATTGCACATTCATGAAATGTATATCAAAACATACACATTTTCATTGTACATTCAAGAAATGTACATCAAAACATACACATTTTCATTGTACATTCAAGAAATGTACATCAAAACATACACATTTTCAGTGTACATTCAAGAAATGTACATCTAAAACATACACATTTTGAGTGTACATTCAAGAAATATACATCAAAACATACACATTTTCATTGTATATACCAGAAATGTACATCAAAACATACAAATTTTCATTGTACATTCAAGAAATGTGTATCAAAACATACACATTTTCATTGTACAGTCAAGAAATATACATCAAAACATACACATTTTCAGTGTACATTCAAGAAATGTACATAAAAACATACACATTTTCATTGTATATACAAGAAATGTACATCAAAACATACACATTTTCATTGTATATACTAGAAATGTACACTAAAACATACACATTTTCAGTGTACATCCAAGAAATGTACATCAAAGCATATACATTTTCATTGCATATACAAGAAATGTATATCAAAACATACACATTTTCTGTGTACATTCAAGAAATGTACATCAAAACATACACATTTTCATTGTATATACAAGAAATGTACATCAAAACATACACATCTTCATTGTACACTAAAGAAATGTACATCAAAACATACACACTTTCAGTGTACATTCAAGATATGTACATCAAAACATACACATTTTCATTGTACATTCAAAAAATGTACATCAAAACATACACTTTTTCATTGTACATTCAGGAAATGTACATCAAAACATACGCATTTTCATTGTACACTCAAGAAATGTACATCAAAACATACACATTTTCATTGTACACTCAAGAAATGTACATCAAAACATACACATTTTCATTGTATATACTAAAAATGTACATCAAAACATACACATTTTCATTGTATATACAAGAAATGTACACCAAAACATACACATTTTCATTGTATATACAAGAAATGTACACCAAAACATACACATTTTCATTGTACACTCAAGAAACGTACATCAAAACATACACATTTTCATTGTATATACTAAAAATGTACATCAAAACATACACATTTTCATTGTATATACAAGAAATGTTCACCAAAACATACACATTTTCATTGTATATACAAGAAATGTACACCAAAACATACACATTTTCATTGCACATTCATGAAATGTATATCAAAACATACACATTTTCATTGTACATTCAAGAACTGTACATCAAAACATACACATTTTCATTGTACATTCAAGAAATGTACATCAAAACATACACATTTTGAGTGTAAATTCAAGAAATATACATCAAAACATACACATTTTCATTGTATATACCAGAAATGTACATCAAAACATACACATTTTCATTGTACATTCAAGAAATGTGTATCAAAACCTACACATTTTCATTGTACAGTCAAGAAATATACATCAAAACATACACATTTTCAGTAAACATTCAAGAAATGTACATAAAAACATACACATTTTCATTGTATATACAAGAAATGTACACTAAAACATACACATTTTCATTGTATATACAAGAAATGTACACCAAAACATACACATTTTCATTGTATATACATAAAATGTACATCAAGACATACACATTGTCATTGCACATTAAAGAAATATATATCTGAACATACACATTTTCAGTGTACATCCAAGAAATGTACATCAAAGCATATACATTTTCATTGTATATACAAGTAATGTATATCAAAACATACACATTTTCAGTGTACATTCAAGAAATGTACATCAAAACATACACATTTTCATTGTATATACAAGAAATGTACATCAAAACATACACATCTTCATTGTACACTAAAGAAATGTACATCAAAACATACACACTTTCAGTGTACATTCAAGATATGTACATCAAAACATACACATTTTCATTGTACATTCAAAAAATGTACATCAAAACATACACTTTTTCATTGTACATTCAAGAAATGTACATCAAAGCATACACATTTTCATTGTACACTCAAGAAATGTACATCAAAACATACACATTTTCATTGTACATTCAAGAAATGTACATCAAAACATACACATTTTCATTGTATATACTAAAAATGTACATCAAAACATACACATTTTCATTGTATATACAAGAAATGTACACCAAAACATACACATTTTCATTGTATATACAAGAAATGTACACCAAAACATACACATTTTCATTGCACATTCATGAAATGTATATCAAAACATACACATTTTCATTGTACATTCAAGAAATGTACATCAAAACATACACATTTTCATTGTACATTCAAGGAATGTACATCAAAACATACACATTTTCAGTGTACATTCAAGAAATGTACATCTAAAACATACACATTTTGAGTGTACATTCAAGAAATATACATCAAAACATACACATTTTCATTGTATATACCAGAAATGTACATCAAAACATACACATTTTCATTGTACATTCAAGAAATGTGTAACAAAACATACACATTTTCATTGTACAGTCAAGAAATATACATCAAAACATACACATTTTCAGTGTACATTCAAGAAATGTACATAAAAACATACACATTTTCATTGTATATAGAAGAAATGTACATCAAAACATTCACATTTTGATTGTATATACAAGAAATGTACACTAAAACATACACATTTTCATTGTATATACAAGAAATGTACACCAAAACATTCACATTTTCATTGCACATTCATGAAATGTGTATCAAAACATACACATTTTCATTGTATATACCAGAAATGTACATCAAAACATACACATTTTCATTGTACATTCAAGAAATGTACATCAAAACATACACATTTTGAGTGTACATTCAAGAAATGTACATCAAAACATACACATTTTCAGTGTACACTCAAGAAATGTACATCAAAACATACACATTTTCATTGTACACTCAAGAAATGTACATCATAACATACTCACTTTCATTGTACACTCAAGAAATGTACATTAAAACATACACATTTTCATTGTATATACAAGAAATGTAGATCAAAACTTAAACATTTTCATTGTATATACAAGAAATGTACATCATAACATACACATTTTCATTGTATATACAAGAAATGTACATCAAAACTTACACATTTTCATTGTACACTCAAGAAATGCACATCATAACATACACATTTTCATTGTATATACAAGAAATGTACATCAAAACTTACAAATTTTCATTGTACACTCAAGTTATGTACATCAAAACATACACATTTTCATTGTACACTCAAGAAATGTACATCAAAACATATACATTTTCAGTGTACACTCTAGAAGTGTACATCAAAACATACACACTTTCATTGTACACTCAAGAAATGTACATCAAAACATACACATTTTGAGTGTACATTCAAGAAATGTACATGAAAACATACACATTTTCAGTGTACACTCAAGAAATGTACATTAAAACATACACATTTTCATTGTACACTCCAGCAATGTACATCATAACATACACATTTTCATTGTACACTCAAGAAATGTACATCAAAACTTACAAATTTTCATTGTACACTCAAGAAATGTACATCAAAACATATACATTTTCATTGTACACTCAAGAAATGTACATCAAAACATACACATTTTCAGTGTACACTCAAGAAATGTACATCAAAACATACACATTTTCATTGTATATACAAGAAATGTACATCAAAACATACACATTTTCATTGTATATACAAGAAATATACATCAAGACATACACATTGTCATTGTACATTAAAGAAATATATATCAGAACATACACATTTTCTGTTTACATTCAAGAAATGTACATCAAAACATATACATTTTCATTTTATATACAAGAAATGTATATCAAAACATACACATTTTCAGTGTACATTCAAGAAATGTACATCAAAACATACACATTTTCATTGTATATACAAGAAATGTACATCCAAACATACACACCTTCATTGTACACTAAAGAAATGTACATCAAAACATACACACTTTCAGTGTACATTCAAGATATGTACATAAAAACATACACATTTTCATTGTACATTCAAAAAATGTACATCAAAGCATACACTTTTTCATTGTACATTCAAGAAATGTACATCAAAACATACACATTTTCATTGTACACTCAAGAAATGTGCATCAAAACATACACATTTTCATTGTACATTCAAGAAATGTACATCAAAACATACACATTTTCAGTGTACATTCAAGAAATGTACATCTAAAACATACACATTTTGAGTGTACATTCAAGAAATATACATCAAAACATACACATTTTCATTGTATATACCAGAAATGTACATCAAAACATACACATTTTCATTGTACATTCAAGAAATGTGTATCCAAACATACACATTTTCATTGTACATTCAAGATATGTACATCAAAACATACACATTTTCATTGAACACTCAAGAAATGTACATCATAACATACACATTTTGAGTGTACATTCCAAAAATGTACATCAAAACATACACATTTTCATTGCACATTCAAGAAATGTACATCAAAACATACACATTTTCATTGTACATTCAAGAAATGTACATCAAAACATACACATTTTCATTGTACATTCAAGAAATGTGCATCAAAACATACACATTTTCATTGTACACTCAAGAAATGTAGATCAAAACATACATATTTTGAGTGTACTTTGAAGAAATGTACATCAAAACATACACATTTTCAGTGTACACTCAAGAAATGTACATCAAAACATACACATTTTCATTGTACACTCAAGCAATGTACATCATAACATACACATTTTCATTGTACACTCAAGAAATGTAGATCAAAACTTACACATTTTCATTGTACACTCAAGAAATGTACTTCAAAACATACACATTTTCATTGTATATACAAGAAATGTAGATCAAAGCTTACACATTTTCATTGTATATACAAGAAATGTACATCATAACATACACATTTTCATTGTATATACAAGAAATGTACATCAAAACTTACACATTTTCACTGTACGCTCAAGAAATGCACATCATAACATACACATTTTCATTGTATATACAAGAAATGTACATCAAAACTTACAAATTTTCATTGTACACTCAAGAAATGTACATCAAAACATACACATTTTCAGTGTACACTCAAGAAATGTACATCAAAACATACACATTTTCATTGTATATACAAGAAATGTATATCAAAACATACTCATTTTCAGTGTACATTCAAGAAATGTACATCAAAACATACACATTTTCATTGTATATACAAGAAATGTACATCAAAACATACACATTTTCATTGTATATACAAGAAATGTACATCAAGACATACACATTGTCATTGTACATTAAAGAAATATATATCTGAACATACACATTTTCAGTGTACATTCAAGAAATGTACATCAAAACATATACATTTTCATTGTATATACAAGAAATGTATATCAAAACATACACATTTTCAGTGTACATTCAAGAAATGTACATCAAAACATACACATTTTCATTGTATATACAAGAAATGTGCATCAAAACATACACATCTTCATTGTACACTAAAGAAATGTACATCAAAACATACACACTTTCAGTGTACATTCAAGATATGTACATCAAAACATACACATTTTCATTGTACATTCAAAAAATGTACATCAAAACATACACTTTTTCATTGTACACTCAAGCAATGTACATCATAATATACACATTTTCATTGTACACTCAAGAAATGTAGACCAAACTTACACATTTTCATTGTACACTCAAGAAATGTACATCAAAACATACACATTTTCATTGTATATACTAAAAATGTACATCAAAACATACACATTTTCATTGTATATACAAGAAATGTACACCAAAACATACACATTTTCATTGTATATACAAGAAATGTACACCAAAACATACACATTTTCATTGCACATTCATGAAATGTATATCAAAACATACACATTTTCATTGTACATTCAAGAAATGTACATCAAAACATACACATTTTCATTGTACATTCAAGAAATGTACATCAAAACATACACATTTTCAGTGTACATTCAAGAAATGTACAACTAAAACATATACATTTTGAGTGTACATTCAAGAAATATACATCAAAACATACACATTTTCATTGTATATACCAGAAATGTACATCAAAACATACACATTTTCATTGTACATTCAAGAAATGTGTATCAAAACATACACATTTTCATTGTACAGTCAAGAAATATACATCAAAACATACACATTTTCAGTGTACATTCAACAAATGTACATAAAAACATACACATTTTCATTGCATATACAAGAAATGTACATCAAAACATACACATTTTCATTGTATATACAAGAAATGTACACTAAAACATACACATTTTCATTGTATATACAAGAAATGTACACCAAAACATACACATTTTCATTCCACATTCATGAAATGTGTATCAAAACACACATTTTCATTGTACACTCAAGAAATGTACATCAAAACATACACATTTTGAGTGTACATTCAAGAAATGTACATCAAAACATACACATTTTCAGTGTACACTCAAGAAATGTACATCAAAACATACACATTTTCATTGTACACTCAAGAAATGTACATCATAACATACACATTATCATTGTACACTCAAGAAATGTACATTAAAACATACACATTTTCATTGTATATACAAGAAATGTAGATCAAAACTTACACATTTTCATTGTATATACAAGAAATGTACATCATAACATACACATTTTCACTGTATATACAAGAAATGTACATCAAAACTTACACATTTTCATTGTACACTCAAGAAATGCACATCATAACATACACATTTTCATTGTACACTCAAGAAATGTACATCAAAACATACACATTTTCATTGTACACTCTAGAAATGTACATCAAAACATACACATTTTCATTGTACACTCAAGAAATGTACATAAAAACATACACATTTTGAGTGTACATTCAAGAAATGTACATCAAAACATACACATTTTCAGTGTACACTCAAGAAATGTACATCAAAACATACACATTTTCATTGTACACTCAAGCAATGTACATCATAACATACACATTTTCATTGTACACTCAAGAAATGTACATCAAAACTTTCAAATTTTCATTGTACACTCAAGAAATGTACATCAAAACATACACATTTTCATTGTACACTCAAGAAATGTACATCAAAATATACACATTTTCAGTGTACACTCAAGAAATGTACATCAAAACATACACATTTTCATTGTATATACAAGAAATGTATATCAAAACATACTCATTTTCAGTGTACATTCAAGAAATGTACATCAAAACATACACATTTTCATTGTATATACAAGAAATGTACATCAAAACATACACATTTTCATTGTATATACAAGAAATATACATCAAGACATACACATTGTCATTGTACATTAAAGAAATATATATCAGAACATACACATTTTCAGTGTACATTCAAGAAATGTACATCAAAACATATACATTTTCATTGTATATACAAGAAATGTATATCAAAACATACACATTTTCAGTGTACATTCATGAAATGTACATCAAAACATACACATTTTCATTGTATATACAAGAAATGTACATCAAAACATACACATCTTCATTGTACACTAAAGAAATGTACATCAAAACATACACACTTTCAGTGTACATTCAAGATATGTACATCAAAACATACACATTTTCATTGTACATTCAAAAAATGTACATCAAAACATACACTTTTTCATTGTACATTCAAGAAATGTACCTCAAAACATACACATTTTCATTGTACATTCAAGAAATGTACATCAAAACATACACATTTTCAGTGTACATTCAAGAAATGTACATCTAAAATATACACATTTTGAGTGTACATTCAAGAAATATACATCAAAACATACACATTTTCATTGTATATACCAGAAATGTACATCAAAACATACACATTTTCATTGTACATTCAAGAAATGTACATCAAAACGTACTCATTTTCATTGTACATTCAAGAAATGTACATCAAAACATACACATTTTCATTGAACACTCAAGAAATGTACATCATAACATACACATTTTCATTGAACACTCAAGAAATGTACTTCATAACATACACATTTTGAGTGTACATTCCAAAAATGTACATCAAAACATACACATTTTCATTGCACATTCAAGAAATGTACATCAAAACATACACATTTTCATTGTACATTCAAGAAATGTACATCAAAACATACACATTTTCATTGTACATTCAAGAAATGTACATCAAAACATACACATTTTCATTGTACACTCAAGAAATGTACATCATAACATACACATTTTCATTGTACACTCAAGAAATGTAGATCAAAACTTACACATTTTCATTGTACACTCAAGAAATGTACATCAAAACATACACATTTTCATTGTATATACATGAAATGTACATCAAAACTTTTACATTTTCATTGTACACTCAAGAAATGCACATCATAACATACACATTTTGAGTGTACATTCCAAAAATGTACATCAAAACATACACATTTTCATTGCACATTCAAGAAATGTACATCAAAACATACACATTTTCATTGTACATTCAAGAAATGTACATCAAAACATACACATTTTCATTGTACATTCAAGAAATGTACATCAAAACATACACATTTTCATTGTACACTCAAGAAGTGTACATCAAAACATACACATTTTCATTGTATATACAAGAAATGTACATCAAAGCTTACACATCTTCATTGTATATACAAGAAATGTACATCATAACATACACATTTTCATTGTATATAGAAGAAATGTACATCAAAACTTACACATTTTCATTGTTCACTCAAGAAATGCACATCATAACATACACCTTTTCATTGTATATACAAGAAATGTACATCAAAACTTACAAATTTTCATTGTACACTCAAGAAATGTACATCAAAACATACACATTCTCATTGTACACTCAAGAAATGTACATCAAAACATACACATTTTCAGTGTACACTCAAGAAATGTACATCAAAACATACACATTTTCATTGTATATACCAGAAATGTACATCAAGGCATACACATTGTCATTGTACATTAAAGAAATATATATCAGAACATACATATTTTCAGTGTACATTCAAGATATGTACATCAAAACATATACATTTCCATTCTATATACAAGAAATGTATATCAAAACATACAAATTTTCAGTGTACATTCAAGAAATGTACATCAAAACATACACATTTTCATTGTATATACAAGAAATGTACATCAAAACATACACATCTTTATTGTACACTAAAGAAATGTACATCAAAACATACACACTTTCAGTGTACATTCAAGATATGTACATCAAAACATACAAATTTTCATTGTAAATTCATAAAATGTACATCAAAACATACACTTTTTCATTGTACATTCAAGAAATGTACATCAAAACATACACATTTTCATTGTACACTCAAGAAATGTACATCAAAACATACACATTTTCATTGTATATACAAGAAATGTACACTAAAACATACACATTTTCATTGTATATACAAGTAATGTACACCAAAGCATACACATTTTCATTGCACATTCATGAAATGTGTATCAAAACATACACATTTTCATTGTATATACAAGAAATGTACATCAAGACATACACATTGTCATTGTACATTAAAGAAATATATATCAGAACATACACATTTTCAGTGTACATTCAAGAAATGTACATCAAAACATATACATTTTCATTCTATATACAAGAAATGTATATCAAAACATACAAATTTTCAGTGTACATTCAAAAAATGTACATCAAAACATACACATTTTCATTGTATATACAAGAAATGTACATCAAAACATACACATCTTCATTGTACACTAAAGAAATGTACATCAAAACATACACACTTTCAGTGTACATACAAGATATGTACATCAAAACATACACATTTTCATTGTACATTCAAAAAATGTACATCAAAACATACACTTTTTCATTGTACATTCGAGAAATGTACATCAAAACATACACATTTTCATTGTACACTCAAGAAATGTACATCAAAACGTACACATTTTCATTGTATATACCAAAAATGTACATCAAAACATACACATTTTCAGTGTATATACAAGAAATGTACACCAAAACATACACATTTTCATTGTATATACAAGAAATGTACACCAAAACATACACATTTTCATTGTACATTCAAGAAATGTACATCAAAACATACACATTTTCAGTGTACATTCAAGAAATGTACATCTAAAACATACACATTTTGAGTGTACATTCAAGAAATGTACATAAAAACATACACATTTTCATTGTATATACAAGAAATGTACATCAAAACATACACATATTCATTGTATATACAAGAAATGTACACTAAAACATACACATTTTCATTGTATATACAAGAAATGTACACCAAAGCATACACATTTTCATTGCACATTCATGAAATGTGTATCAAAACATACACATTTTCATTGTACACTCAAGAAATGTACATCAAAACATACACATTTTGAGTGTACATTCAAGAAATGTACATCAAAACATACACATTTTCAGTGTACACTCAAGAAATGTACATCAAAACATACACATTTTCATTGTACACTCAAGAAATGTACATCATAACATACACATTTTCATTGTACACTCAAGAAATGTACATCAAAACATACACATTTTCATTGTATATACAAGAAATGTAGATCAAAACTTACACATCTTCATTGTATATACAAGAAATGTACATCATAACATACACATTTTCATTGTATATATAAGAAATGTACATCAAAACTTACACATTTTCATTGTACACTCAAGAAATGCACATCATAACATACACATTTTCATTGTATATACAAGAAATGTACATCAAAACTTACAAATTTTCATTGTACACTCAAGAAATGTACATCAAAACATACACATTTTCATTGTACACTCAAGAAATGTACATCAAAACATACACATTTTCAGTGTACACTCTAGAAATGTACATCAAAACATACACATTTTCATTGTATATACAAGAAATGTACATCAAGACATACACATTGTCATTGTACATTAAAGAAATATATATCAGGACATACACATTTTCAGTGTACATTCAAGAAATGTTCATCAAAACATATACATTTTCATTGTATATACAAGAAATGTATATCAAAACATACACATTTTCAGTGTACATTCAAGAAATGTACATCAAAACATACACATTTTCATTGTATATACAAGAAATGTACATCAAAACATACACATCTTCATTGTACGCTAAAGAAATGTACATCAAAACATACACACTTTCAGTGTACATTCAAGATATGTACATCAAAACATACACATTTTCATTGTACATTCAAGAAATGTACATCAAAACATACACTTTTCATTGTACATTCAAGAAATGTACATCAAAGCATACACATTTTCATTGTACAGTCAAGAAATGTACATCAAAACGTACACATTTTCATTGTACGCTCAAGAAATGTACATCAAAACATACACATTTTCATTGTATATACAAGAAATGTACACTAAAACATACACATTTTCATTGTATATACAAGTAATGTACACCAAAGCATACACATTTTCATTGCACATTCATGAAATGTGTATCAAAACATACACATTTTCATTGTATATACAAGAAATGTACATCAAGACATACACATTGTCATTGTACATTAAAGAAATATATATCAGAACATACACATTTTCAGTGTACATTCAAGAAATGTACATCAAAACATATACATTTTCATTCTATATACAAGAAATGTATATCAAAACATACAAATTTTCAGTGTATATTCAAAAAATGTACATCAAAACATACACATTTTCATTGTATATACAAGAAATGTACATCAAAACATACACATCTTCATTGTACACTAAAGAAATGTACATCAAAACATACACACTTTCAGTGTACATACAAGATATGTACATCAAAACATACACATTTTCATTGTACATTCAAAAAATGTACATCAAAACATACACTTTTTCATTGTACATTCAAGAAATGTACATCAAAACATACACATTTTCATTGTACACTCAAGAAATGTACATCAAAACATACACATTTTCATTGTATATACCAAAAATGTACATCAAAACATACACATTTTCAGTGTATATACAAGAAATGTACACCAAAACATACACATTTTCATTGTATATACAAGAAATGTACACCAAAACATACACATTTTCATTGTACATTCAAGAAATGTACATCAAAACATACACATTTTCAGTGTACATTCAAGAAATGTACATCTAAAACATACACATTTTGAGTGTACATTCAAGAAATGTACATAAAAACATACACATTTTCATTGTATATACAAGAAATGTACATCAAAACATACACATATTCATTGTATATACAAGAAATGTACACTAAAACATACACATTTTCATTGTATATACAAGAAATGTACACCAAAGCATACACATTTTCATTGCACATTCATGAAATGTGTATCAAAACATACACATTTTCATTGTACACTCAAGAAATGTACATCAAAACATACACATTTTGAGTGTACATTCAAGAAATGTACATCAAAACATACACATTTTCAGTGTACACTCAAGAAATGTACATCAAAACATACACATTTTCATTGTACACTCAAGAAATGTACATCATAACATACACATTTTCATTGTACACTCAAGAAATGTACATCAAAACATACACATTTTCATTGTATATACAAGAAATGTAGATCAAAACTTACACATCTTCATTGTATATACAAGAAATGTACATCATAACATACACATTTTCATTGTATATATAAGAAATGTACATCAAAACTTACACATTTTCATTGTACACTCAAGAAATGCACATCATAACATACACATTTTCATTGTATATACAAGAAATGTACATCAAAACTTACAAATTTTCATTGTACACTCAAGAAATGTACATCAAAACATACACATTTTCATTGTACACTCAAGAAATGTACATCAAAACATACACATTTTCAGTGTACACTCTAGAAATGTACATCAAAACATACACATTTTCATTGTATATACAAGAAATGTACATCAAGACATACACATTGTCATTGTACATTAAAGAAATATATATCAGGACATACACATTTTCAGTGTACATTCAAGAAATGTTCATCAAAACATATACATTTTCATTGTATTTACAAGAAATGTATATCAAAACATACACATTTTCAGTGTACATTCAAGAAATGTACATCAAAACATACACATTTTCATTGTATATACAAGAAATGTACATCAAAACATACACATCTTCATTGTACGCTAAAGAAATGTACATCAAAACATACACACTTTCAGTGTACATTCAAGATATGTACATCAAAACATACACATTTTCATTGTACATTCAAGAAATGTACATCAAAACATACACTTTTTCATTGTACATTCAAGAAATGTACATCAAAGCATACACATTTTCATTGTACAGTCAAGAAATGTACATCAAAACATACACATTTTCATTGTACACTCAAGAAATGTACATCAAAACATACACATTTTCATTGTATATACCAAAAATGTACATCAAAACATACACATTTTCATTGTATATACAAGAAATGTACATCAAAACATACACATCTTCATTGTACACTAAAGAAATGTACATCAAAACATACACACTTTCAGTGATCATTCAAGATATGTACATCAAAACATACACATTTTCATTGTACATTCAAAAAATGTACATCAAAACATACACTTTTTCATTGTACATTCAAGAAATGTACATCAAAACATACACATTTTCATTGTACACTCAAGAAATGTACATAAAAACATACACATTTTCATTGTATATTCAAGAAATGTACATAAAAACATACACATTTTCAGTGTACATTCAAGAAATGTACATCTAAAACATACACATTTTGAGTGTACATTCAAGAAATATACATGAAAACATACACATTTTCATTGTATATACCAGAAATGTACATCAAAACATACACATTTTCATTGTACATTCAAGAAATGTGTATCACAACATACACATTTTCATTGTACATTCAAGAAATGTACATCAAAACATACACATTTTCATTGAACACTCAAGAAATGTACATCATAACATACACATTTTGAGTGTACATTCAAAAAATGTACATCAAGACATACACATTTTCATTGCACATTCAAGAAATGTACATCAAAACATACACATTTTCATTGTACATTCAAGAAATGTACATCAAAACATACACATTTTCATTGTACATTCAAGAAATGAACATCAAAACATACACATTTTCATTGTACACTCAAGAAGTGTACATCAAAACATACACATTTTGAGTGTACATTCAAGAAATGTACATCAAAACATACACATTTTCAGTGTACACTCAAGAAATGTACATCAAAACATACACATTTTCATTGTACACTCAAGAAATGTACATCATAACATACACATTTTCATTGTACACTCAAGAAGTGTAGATCAAAACTTACACATTTTCATTGTACACTCAAGAAATGTACATCAAAACATACACATTTTCATTGTATATACAAGAAATGTACATCAAAGCTTACACATCTTCATTGTATATACAAGAAATGTACATCAAAACTTACACATTTTCATTGTACACTCAAGAAATGCACATCATAACATACACCTTTTCATTGTATATACAAGAAATGTACATCAAAACTTACAAATTTTCATTGTACACTCAAGAAATGTACATCAAAACATACACATTCTCATTGTACACTCAAGGAATGTACATCAAAACATACACATTTTCAGTGTACACTCAAGAAATGTACATCAAAACATACACATTTTCATTGTATATACCAGAAATGTACATCAAGGCATACACATTGTCATTGTACATTAAAGAAATATATATCAGAACATACATATTTTCAGTGTACATTCAAGAAATGTACATCAAAACATATACATTTCCATTCTATATACAAGAAATGTATATCAAAACATACAAATTTTCAGTGTACATTCAAGAAATGTACATCAAAACATACACATTTTCATTGTATATACAAGAAATGTACATCAAAACATACACATCTTCATTGTACACTAAAGAAATGTACATCAAAACATACACACTTTCAGTGTACATTCAAGATATGTACATCAAAACATACAAATTTTCATTGTACATTCAAAAAATGTACATCAAAACATACACTTTTTCATTGTACATTCAAGAAATGTACATCAAAACATACACATTTTCATTGTACACTCAAGAATTGTACATCAAAACATACACATTTTCATTGTATATACAAGAAATGTACACTAAAACATACACATTTTCATTGTATATACAAGTAATGTACACCAAAGCATACACATTTTCATTGCACATTCATGAAATGTGTATCAAAACATACACATTTTCATTGTACACTCAAGAAATGTACATCAAAACATACACATTTTGAGTGTACATTCAAGAAATGTACATCAAAACATACACATTTTCATTGTACACTCAAGAAATGTACATCATAACATACACATTTTCATCATACACTCAAGAAATGTACATCAAAACATACACATTTTCATTGTATATACAAGAAATGTAGATCAAAACTTACACATTTTCATTGTATATACAAGAAATGTACATCATAACATACACATTTTCATTGTATATACAAGAAATGTACATCAAAACTTACACATTTTCATTGTACACTCAAGAAATGCACATCATAACATACACATTTTCATTGTATATACAAGAAATGTACATCAAAACTTAAAAATTTTCATTGCACACTCAAGAAATGTACATCAAAACATACACATTTTCAGTGTACACTCTAGAAATGTACATCAAAACATACACACTTTCATTGTATATACAAGAAATGTACATCAAGACATACACATTGTCATTGTACATTAAAGAAATGTACATCAAAACATACACATTTTCATTGTACATTGAAAAAATGTACATCAAAACATACACTTTTTCATTGTACATTCAAGAAATGTACATCAAAACATACACATTTTCATTGTACACTCAGGAAATGTACATCAAAACATACACATTTTCATTGTATATACAAGAAATGTACATCAAAACATACACATCTTCATGGTACACTAAAGAAATGTACATCAAAACATACACACTTTCAGTGTACATTCAAGATATGTACATCAAAACATACACATTTTCGTTGTACACTCAAGAAATGTACATCAAAACACACATTTTCATTGTATATACCAAAAATGTACATCAAAACATACACACTTTCATTGTATATACAAGAAATGTACACCAAAACATACACATTTTCATTGTATATACAAGAAATGTACACCAAAACATACACATTTTCAGTGTACATTCAAGAAATGTACATCAAAACATATACATTTTCATTGTATATACAAGAAATGTATATCAAAACATACACATTTTCAGTGTACATTCAAGAAATGTACATCAAAACATACACATTTTCATTGTATATACAAGAAATGTACATCAAAACATACACATCTTCATTGTACACTAAAGAAATGTACATCAAAACATACACACTTTCAGTGTACATTCAAGAAATGTACATCAAAACATACACATTTTCATTGTACATTGAAAAAATGTACATCAAAACATACACTTTTTCATTGTACATTCAAGAAATGTACATCAAAACATACACATTTTCATTGTACACTCAGGAAATGTACATCAAAACATACACATTTTCATTGTACATTCAAGAAATGTACATCAAAACATACACATTTTCATTGTACATTCAAGAAATGTATATCAAACCATACACATTTTCATTGTACATTGAAGAAATGTACATCAAAACATACACATTTTCATTGTACATTCCAGAAATGTACATCAAAACATACACATTTTCATTGTACATTCAAGGAATGTACATCAAAACATACACACTTTCATTGTGCATTCAAGAAATGTACATCAAAACATACACATTTTCATTGTACACTCAAGAAATGTACATCAAAACATACACATTTTCATTGTACACTCAAGAAATGTACATCAAAACATACACATTTTCATTGTATATACCAAAAATGTACATCAAAACATACACATTTTCATTGTATATACAAGAAATGTACACCAAAACATACACATTTTCATTGTATATACAAGAAATGTACACCAAAACATACACATTTTCAGTGTACACTCTAGAAATGTACATCAAAACATACACATTTTCATTGTATATACAAGAAATGAACATCAAGACATACACATTGTCATTGTACATTAAAGAAATATATATCAGGACATACACATTTTCAGTGTACATTCAAGAAATGTACATCAAAACATATACATTTTCATTGTATATACAAGAAATGTATATCAAAACATACACATTTTCAGTGTACATTCAAGAAATGTACATCAAAACCTACACATTTTCATTGTATATACAAGAAATGTACATCAAAACATACACATCTTCATTGTACGCTAAAGAAATGTAGATCAAAACATACACACTTTCAGTGTACATTCAAGATATGTACATCAAAACATACACATTTTCATTGTACATTCAAGAAATGTACATCAAAACATACACTTTTTCATTGTACATTCAAGAAATGTACATCAAAGCATACACATTTTCATTGTACAGTCAAGAAATGTACATCAAAACATACACATTTTCATTGTACACTCAAGAAATGTACATCAAAACATACACATTTTCATTGTATATACCAAAAATGTACATCAAAACATACACATTTTCATTGTATATACAAGAAATGTACATCAAAACATACACATCTTCATTGTACACTAAAGAAATGTACATCAAAACATACACACTTTCAGTGATCATTCAAGATATGTAAATCAAAACATACATATTTTCATTGTACATTCAAAAAATGTACATCAAAACATACACTTTTTCATTGTACATTCAAGAAATGTACATCAAAACATACACATTTTCATTGTACACTCAAGAAATGTACATAAAAACATACACATTTTCATTGTACATTCAAGAAATGTACATAAAAACATACACATTTTCAGTGTACATTCAAGAAATGTACATCTAAAACATACACATTTTGAGTGTACATTCAAGAAATATACATGAAAACATACACATTTTCATTGTATATACCAGAAATGTACATCAAAACATACACATTTTCATTGTACATTCAAGAGATGTGTATCAAAACATACACATTTTCATTGTACATTCAAGAAATGTACATCAAAACATACACATTTTCATTGAACACTCAAGAAATGTACATCATAACATACACATTTTGAGTGTACATTCAAAAAATGTACATCAAGACATACACATTTTCATTGTACATTCAAGAAATGTACATCAAAACATACACTTTTTCACTGTACATTCAAGAAATGTACATCAAAACATACACACTTTCATTGAACACTCAAGAAATGTACATCAAAACATACACATTTTCATTGTGCATTCAAGAAATGTACATCAAAACATACACATTTTCAGTGTACATTCAAGAAATGTACATCTAGAACATACACATTTTGAGTGTACATTCAAGAAATATACATCAAAACATACACATTTTCATTGTATATACCAGAAATGTACATCAAAACATACACATTTTCATTGTACATTCAAGAAATGTGTATCAAAACATACACATTTTCATTGTACATTCAAGAAATGTACATCAAAACATACACATTTTCATTGTACATTCAAGAAAAGTACATCAAAACATACACATTTTCATTGAACACTCAAGAAATGTACATCATAACATACACATTTTGGGTGTACATTCAAAAAATGTACATCAAAACATACACATTTTCATTGCACATTCAAGAAATGTACATCAAAACATACACATTTTCATTGTACACTCAAGAAATGTAAATCAAAACATACACATTTTCATTGTACATTCAAGAAATGTACAGCAAAACATACACTTTTTCACTGTACATTCAAGAAATGTACATCAAAACATACACACTTTCATTGAACACTCAAGAAATGTACATCAAAACATACACATTTTCATTGTGCATTCAAGAAATGTACATCAAAACATACACATTTTCAGTGTACATTCAAGAAATGTACATCTAGAACATACACATTTTGAGTGTACATTAAAGAAATGTACATCAAAACATACACATTTTCAGTGTACATTCAAGAAATGTACATCTAGAACATACACATTTTGAGTGTACATTCAAGAAATATACATGAAAACATACACATTTTCATTGTATATACCAGAAATGTACATCAAAACATACACATTTTCATTGTACATTCAAGAAATGTGTATCAAAACATACACATTTTCATTGTACATTCAAGAAATGTACATCAAAACATACACATTTTCATTGAACACTCAAGAAATGTACATCATAACATACACATTTTGGGTGTACATTCAAAAAATGTACATCAAAACATACACATTTTCATTGCACATTCAAGAAATGTACATCAAAACATACACATTTTCATTGTACACTCAAGAAATGTACATCATAACATACACATTTTCATTGTACACTCAAGAAATGTAGATCAAAACTTACACATTTTCATTGTACACTCAAGAAATGTACATCAAAACATACACATTTTCATTGTATATACAAGAAATGTAGATCAAAGCTTACACATTTTCATTGTATGTACCAAAAATGTACATCAAAGCATACACATTTTCATTGTATATACAAGAAATGTACACCAAAACATACACATTTTCATTGTATATACAAGAAATGTACCCCAAAACATACACATTTTCATTGTACACTCAAGAAATGCACATCATAACATACACCTTTTCATTGTATATACAAGAAATGTACATCAAAACTTACAAATTTTCATTGTACACTCAAGAAATGTACAATAAAACATACACATTTTCATTGTACACTCAAGAAATGTACATCAAAACATACACATTTTCATTGTACACTCAAGAAATGTACATCAAAACATACACATTTTCATTGTATATAAAAGAAATGTACATCAAGACATACACATTGTCATTGTACATTAAAGAAATATATATCAGAACATACATATTTTCAGTGTACATTCAAGAAATGTACATCAAAACATATACATTTCCATTCTATATACAAGAAATGTATATCAAAACATACAAATTTTCAGTGTACATTCAAAAAATGTACATCAAAACATACACTTTTTCATTGTACATTCAAGAAATGTACATCAAAACATACACATTTTCATTGTACACTCAAGAAATGTACATCAAAACATACACATTTTCATTGTATATACAAGAAATGTACACTAAAACATACACAATTTCATTGTATATACAAGTAATGTACACCAAAGCATACACATTTTCATTGAACATTCATGAAATGTGTATCAAAACATACACATTTTCATTGTACACTCAAGAAATGTACATCAAAACATACACATTTTGAGTGTACATTCAAGAAATGTACATCAAAACATACACATTTTCAGTGTACACTCAAGAAATGTACATCAAAACATACACATTTTCATTGTACACTCAAGAAATGTACATCATAACATACACATTTTCATTGTACACTCAAGAAATGTACATCAAAACATACACATTTTCATTGTATATACAAGAAATGTAGATCAAAACTTACACATTTTCATTGTATATACAAGAAATGTACATCATAACATACACATTTTCATTGTATATGCAAGAAATGTACATCAAAACTTACACATTTTCATTGTACACTCAAGAAATGCACATCATAACATACACATTTTCATTGTATATACAAGAAATATACATCAAAACTTAAAAATTTTCATTGTACACTCAACAAATGTACATCAAAACATACACATTTTCATTGTACACTCAAGAAATGTACATCAAAACATACACATTTTCAGTGTACACTCTAGAAATGTACATCAAAACATACACATTTTCATTGTATATACAAGAAATGTACATCAAGACATACACATTGTCATTGTACATTAAAGAAATATATATCAGGACATACACATTTTCAGTGTACATTCAAGAAATGTACATCAAAACATATACTTTTTCATTGTATATACAAGAAATGTATATCAAAACATACACATTTTCAGTGTACATTCAAGAAATGTACATCAAAACATACACATTTTCATTGTATATACAAGAAATGTACATCAAAACATACACATCTTCATTGTACACTAAAGAAATGTACATCAAAACATACACACTTTCAGTGTACATTCAAGATATGTATATCAAAACATACACATTTTCATTGTACATTCAAAAATGTACATCAAAACATACACTTCTTCATTGTACATTCAAGAAATGTACATCAAAACATACACATTTTCATTGTACACTCAAGAAATGTACATCAAAACATACACATTTTCATTGTACACTCAAGAAATGTACATCAAAACATACACATTTTCATTGTATATACCAAAAATGTACATCAAAACATACACATTTTCATTGTATATACAAGAAATGTACACCAAAACATACACATTTGCAGTGTACATTCAAGAAATGTACATCAAAACATATACATTTTCATTGTATATACAAGAAATGTATATCAAAACATACACATTTTCAGTGTACATTCAAGAAATGTACATCAAAACATACACACTTTCAGTGTACATTCAAGAAAGGTACATCAAAACATACACATTTTCATTATACATTGAAAAAGTGTACATCAAAACATACACTTTTTCATTGTACATTCAAGAAATGTACATCAAAACATACACATTTTCATTGTACACTCAGGAAATGTACATCAAAACATACACATTTTCATTGTACATTCAAGAAATGTACATAGAAACATACACATTTTCATTGTATATACAAGTAATGTACATCAAAACATACACATCTTCATTGTACACTAAAGAAATGTACATCAAAACATACACACTTTCAGTGTACATTCAAGATATGTACATCAAAACATACTCATTTTCATTGTACATTCAAAAAATGTACATCAAAACATACACTTTTTCATTGTACATTCAAGAAATGTACATTAAAACATACACATTTTCATTGTACATTCAAGAAATGTACATCAAAACATACCCATTTTCATTGTACACTCAAGAAATGTACATCAATACATACACATTTTCATTGTATATACCAAAAATGTACAACAAAACATACACATTTTCATTGTATATACAAGAAATATACACCAAAACATACACATCTTCATTGTACATTAAAGAAATATATATCAAAACATACACATTTTCAGTGTACATTCAAGAAATGTACATCAAAACATATACATTTTCATTGTATATACAAGAAATGTATATCAAAACATACACATTTTCAGTGTACATTCAAGAAATGTACATCAAAACATACACATTTTCATTGTATATACAAGAAATGTACATCAAAACATACACATCTTCATTGTACACTAAAGAAATGTACATCAAAGCATACACACTTTCAGTGTACATTCAAGAAATGTACATCAAAACATACACATTTTCATTGTACATTGAAAAAATGTACATCAAAACATACACTTTTTCATTGTACATTCAAGAAATGTACATCAAAACATACACATTTTCATTGTACACTCAGGAAATGTACATCAAAACATACACATTTTCATTGTACATTCAAGAAATGTATATCAAAACATACACATTTTCATTGTACATTGAAGAAATGTACATCAAAACATACACATTTTCATTGTACATTCCAGAAATGTACATCAAAACATACACATTTTCATTGTACATTCAAGGAATGTACATCAAAACATACACATTTTCATTGTACATTCAAGAAATGTACATCAAAACATACACATTTTCCTTGTACACTCAAGAAATGTACATCAAAACATACACATTTTCATTGTACACTCAAGAAATGTACATCAAAACATACACATTTTCATTGTATATACCAAAAATGTACATCAAAACATACACATATTCATTGTATATACAAGAAATGTACACCAAAACTACACATTTTCATTGTATATACAAGAAATGTACACCAAAACATACACATTTTCAGTGTACATTCAAGAAATGTACATCAAAACATATACATTTTCATTGTGTATACAAGAAATGTATATCAAAACATACACATTTTCAGTGTACATTCAAGAAATGTACATCAAAACATACACATTTTCATTGTATATACAAGAAATGTACATCAAAACATACACATCTTCATTGTACACTAAAGTAATGTACATCAAAACATACACACTTTCAGTGTACATTCAAGAAATGTACATCAAAACATACACATTTTCATTGTATATACAAGAAATGTAGAGCAAAACTTACACATTTTCACTGTATATACAAGAAATGTACATCATAACATACACATTTTCATTGTATATACAAGAAATGTACATCAAAACTTACACATTTTCATTGTACACTCAAGAAATGCACATCATAACATACACATTTTCATTGTATATACAAGAAATGTACATCAAAACTTAAAAATTTTCATTGTACACTCAAGAAATGTACATCAAAACATACACATTTTCAGTGTACGCTCTAGAAATGTACATCAAAACATACACACTTTCATTGTATATACAAGAAATGTACATCAAGACATACACATTGTCATTGTACATTAAAGAAATATATATCAGGACATACACATTTTCAGTATACATTCAAGAAATGTACATCAAAACATATACATTTTCATTGTATATACAAGAAATGTATATCAAAACATACACATTTTCATTGTACATTCAAGAAATGTACATCAAAACATACACATTTTCATTGTATATACAAGAAATGTACATCAAAACATACACATCTTCATTGTACACTAAAGAAATGTACATCAAAACATACACACTTTCAGTGTACATTCAAGATATGTACATCAAAACATACACATTTTCGTTGTACACCCAAGAAATGTACATCAAAACATACACATTTTCATTGTACACTCAAGAAATGTACATCAAAACATACACATTTTCATTGTATATACCAAAAATGTACATCAAAACATACACATTTTCATTGTATATACAAGAAATGTACATCAAAACATACACATCTTCATTGTACACTAAAGAAATGTACATCAAAACATACACACTTTCAGTGTACATTCAAGAAATGTACATCAAAACATACACATTTTCATTGTACATTGAAAAAATGTACATCAAAACATACACATTTTCATTGTACATTCAAGAAATGTACATCAAAACATACACATTTTCATTGTACATTCAAGAAATGTATATCAAAACATACACATTTTCATTGTACATTCAAGAAATGTACATCAAAACATACACATTTTCATTGAACACTCAAGAAATGTACATCATAACATACACATTTTGAGTGTACATTCAAAAAATGTACATCAAGACATACACATTTTCATTGTACATTCAAGAAATGTACATCAAAACATACACTTTTTCACTGTACATTCAAGAAATGTACATCAAAACATACACACTTTCATTGAACACTCAAGAAATGTACATCAAAACATACACATTTTCATTGTGCATTCAAGAAATGTACATCAAAACATACACATTTTCAGTGTACATTCAAGAAATGTACATCTAGAACATACACATTTTGAGTGTACATTCAAGAAATATACATCAAAACATACACATTTTCATTGTATATACCAGAAATGTACATCAAAACATACACATTTTCATTGTACATTCAAGAAATGTGTATCAAAACATACACATTTTCATTGTACATTCAAGAAATGTACATCAAAACATACACATTTTCATTGTACATTCAAGAAATGTACATCAAAACATACACATTTTCATTGAACACTCAAGAAATGTACATCATAACATACACATTTTGGGTGTACATTCAAAAAATGTACATCAAAACATACACATTTTCATTGCACATTCAAGAAATGTACATCAAAACATACACATTTTCATTGTACACTCAAGAAATGTACATCAAAACATACACATTTTCATTGTACATTCAAGAAATGTACAGCAAAACATACACTTTTTCACTGTACATTCAAGAAATGTACATCAAAACATACACACTTTCATTGAACACTCAAGAAATGTACATCAAAACATACACATTTTCATTGTGCATTCAAGAAATGTACATCAAAACATACACATTTTCAGTGTACATTCAAGAAATGTACATCTAGAACATACACATTTTGAGTGTACATTCAAGAAATGTACATCAAAACATACACATTTTCAGTGTACATTCAAGAAATGTACATCTAGAACATACACATTTTGAGTGTACATTCAAGAAATATACATCAAAACATACACATTTTCATTGTATATACCAGAAATGTACATCAAAACATACACATTTTCATTGTACATTCAAGAAATGTGTATCAAAACATACACATTTTCATTGTACATTCAAGAAATGTACATCAAAACATACACATTTTCATTGAACACTCAAGAAATGTACATCATAACATACACATTATGGGTGTACATTCAAAAAATGTACATCAAAACATACACATTTTCATTGCACATTCAAGAAATGTACATCAAAACATACACATTTTCATTGTACACTCAAGAAATGTACATCATAACATACACATTTTCATTGTACACTCAAGAAATGTAGATCAAAACTTACACATTTTCATTGTACACTCAAGAAATGTACATCAAAACATACACATTTTCATCGTATATACAAGAAATGTAGATCAAAGCTTACACATTTTCATTGTATGTACCAAAAATGTACATCAAAGCATACACATTTTCATTGTATATACAAGAAATGTACACCAAAACATACACATTTTCATTGTATATACAAGAAATGTACCCCAAAACATACACATTGTCATTGTACACTCAAGAAATGCACATCATAACATACACCTTTTCATTGTATATACAAGAAATGTACATCAAAACTTACAAATTTTCATTGTACACTCAAGAAATGTACAATAAAACATACACATTTTCATTGTACACTCAAGAAATGTACATCAAAACATACACATTTTCATTGTACACTCAAGAAATGTACATCAAAACATACACATTTTCATTGTATATAAAAGAAATGTACATCAAGACATACACATTGTCATTGTACATTAAAGAAATATATATCAGAACATACATATTTTCAGTGTACATTCAAGAAATGTACATCAAAACATATACATTTCCATTCTATATACAAGAAATGTATATCAAAACATACAAATTTTCAGTGTACATTCAAAAAATGTACATCAAAACATACACTTTTTCATTGTACATTCAAGAAATGTACATCAAAACATACACATTTTCATTGTACACTCAAGAAATGTACATCAGAACATACACATTTTCATTGTATATACAAGAAATGTACACTAAAACAAACACAATTTCATTGTATATACAAGTAATGTACACCAAAGCATACACATTTTCATTGAACATTCATGAAATGTGTATCAAAACATACACATTTTCATTGTACACTCAAGAAATGTACATCAAAACATACACATTTTGAGTGTACATTCAAGAAATGTACATCAAAACATACACATTTTCAGTGTACACTCAAGAAATGTACATCAAAACATACACATTTTCATTGTACACTCAAGAAATGTACATCATAACATACACATTTTCATTGTACACTCAAGAAATGTACATCAAAACATACACATTTTCATTGTATATACAAGAAATGTAGATCAAAACTTACACATTTTCATTGTATATACAAGAAATGTACATCATAACATACACATTTTCATTGTATATGCAAGAAATGTACATCAAAACTTACACATTTTCATTGTACACTCAAGAAATGCACATCATAACATACACATTTTCATTGTATATAGAAGAAATATACATCAAAACTTAAAAATTTTCATTGTACACTCAAGAAATGTACATCAAAACATACACATTTTCATTGTACACTCAAGAAATGTACATCAAAACATACACATTTTCAGTGTACACTCTAGAAATGTACATCAAAACATACACATTTTCATTGTATATACAAGAAATGTACATCAAGACATACACATTGTCATTGTACATTAAAGAAATATATATCAGGACATACACATTTTCAGTGTACATTCAAGAAATGTACATCAAAACATATACTTTTTCATTGTATATACAAGAAATGTATATCAAAACATACACATTTTCAGTGTACATTCAAGAAATGTACATCAAAACATACACATTTTCATTGTATATACAAGAAATGTACATCAAAACATACACATCTTCATTGTACACTAAAGAAATGTACATCAAAACATACACACTTTCAGTGTACATTCAAGATATGTATATCAAAACATACACATTTTCATTGTACATTCAAAAATGTACATCAAAACATACACTTCTTCATTGTACATTCAAGAAATGTACATCAAAATATTCACATTTTCATTGTACACTCAAGAAATGTACATCAAAACATACACATTTTCATTGTACACTCAAGAAATGTACATCAAAACATACACATTTTCATTGTATATACCAAAAATGTACATCAAAACATACACATTTTCATTGTATATACAAGAAATGTACACCAAAACATACACATTTGCAGTGTACATTTAAGAAATGTACATCAAAACATATACATTTTCATTGTATATACAAGAAATGTATATCAAAACATACACATTTTCAGTGTACATTCAAGAAATGTACATCAAAACATACACACTTTCAGTGTACATTCAAGAAAGGTACATCAAAACATACACATTTTCATTATACATTGAAAAAGTGTACATCAAAACATACACTTTTTCATTGTACATTCAAGAAATGTACATCAAAACATACACATTTTCATTGTACACTCAGGAAATGTACATCAAAACATACACATTTTCATTGTACATTCAAGAAATGTACATCAAAACATACACATTTTCATTGTATATACAAGTAATGTACATCAAAACATACACATCTTCATTGTACACTAAAGAAATGTACATCAAAACATACACACTTTCAGTGTACATTCAAGATATGTACATCAAAACATACACATTTTCATTGTACATTCAAAAAATGTACATCAAAACATACACTTTTTCATTGTACATTCAAGAAATGTACATCAAAACATACACATTTTCATTGTACACTCAAGAAATGTACATCAAAACATACCTATTTTCATTGTACACTCAAGAAATGTACATCAAAACATACACATTTTCATTGTATATACCAAAAATGTACATCAAAACATACACATTTTCATTGTATATACAAGAAATGTACACCAAAACATACACATCTTCATTGTACATTAAAGAAATATATATCAAAACATACACATTTTCAGTGTACATTCAAGAAATGTACATCAAAACATATACATTTTCATTGTATATACAAGAAATGTATATCAAAACATACACATTTTCAGTGTACATTCAAGAAATGTACATCAAAACATACACATTTTCATTGTATATACAAGAAATGTACATCAAAACATACACATCTTCATTGTACACTAAAGAAATGTACATCAAAGCATACACACTTTCAGTGTACATTCAAGAAATGTACATCAAAACATACACATTTTCATTGTACATTGAAAAAATGTACATCAAAACATACACTTTTTCATTGTACATTCAAGAAATGTACATCAAAACATACACATTTTCATTGTACACTCAGGAAATGTACATCAAAACATACACATTTTCATTGTACATTCAAGAAATGTATATCAAAACATACACATTTTCATTGTACATTGAAGAAATGTACATCAAAACATACACATTTTCATTGTACATTCCAGAAATGTACATCAAAACATAC
Source organism: Tenodera sinensis (assembly GCA_030765045.1). Classification (NCBI taxonomy): domain Eukaryota; kingdom Metazoa; phylum Arthropoda; class Insecta; order Mantodea; family Mantidae; genus Tenodera; species Tenodera sinensis. The sequence goes on along the minus strand of CM060970.1, from coordinate 106,903,898 downwards.
ACATTTTCATTGTACATTCAAGGAATGTACATCAAAACATACACATTTTCATTGTACATTCAAGAAATGTACATCAAAACATACACATTTTCCTTGTACACTCAAGAAATGTACATCAAAACATACACATTTTCATTGTACACTCAAGAAATGTACATCAAAACATACACATTTTCATTGTATATACCAAAAATGTACATCAAAACATACACATTTTCATTGTATATACAAGAAATGTACACCAAAACTACACATTTTCATTGTATATACAAGAAATGTACACCAAAACATACACATTTTCAGTGTACATTCAAGAAACGTACATCAAAACATATACATTTTCATTGTATATACAAGAAATGTATATCAAAACATACACATTTTCAGTGTACATTCAAGAAATGTACATCAAAACATACACATTTTCATTGTATATACAAGAAATGTACATCAATACATACACATCTTCATTGTACACTAAAGAAATGTACATCAAAACATACACACTTTCAGTGTACATTCAAGAAATGTACATCAAAACATACACATTTTCATTGTATATACAAGAAATGTAGATCAAAACTTACACATTTTCACTGTATAGACAAGAAATGTACATCATAACATACACATTTTCATTGTATATACAAGAAATGTACATCAAAACTTACACATTTTCATTGTACACTCAAGAAATGCACATCATAACATACACATTTTCATTGTATATACAAGAAATGTACATCAAAACTTAAAAATTTTCATTGTACACTCAAGAAATGTACCTCAAAACATACACATTTTCAGTGTACACTCTAGAAATGTACATCAAAACATACACACTTTCATTGTATATACAAGAAATGTACATCAAGACATACACATTGTCATTGTACATTAAAGAAATATATATCAGGACATACACATTTTCAGTATACATTCAAGAAATGTACATCAAAACATATACATTTTCATTGTATATACAAGAAATGTATATCAAAACATACACATTTTCAGTGTACATTCAAGAAATGTACATCAAAACATACACATTTTCATTGTATATACAAGAAATGTACATCAAAACATACACATCTTCATTGTACACTAAAGAAATGTACATCAAAACATACACACTTTCAGTGTACATTCAAGATATGTACATCAAAACATACACATTTTCGTTGTACGCCCAAGAAATGTACATCAAAACATACACATTTTCATTGTACACTCAAGAAATGTACATCAAAACATACACATTTTCATTGTATATACCAAAAATGTACATCAAAACATACACATTTTCATTGTATATACAAGAAATGTACATCAAAACATACACATCTTCATTGTACACTAAAGAAATGTACATCAAAACATACACACTTTCAGTGTACATTCAAGAAATGTACATCAAAACATACACATTTTCATTGTACATTGAAAAAATGTACATCAAAACATACACTTTTCATTGTACATTCAAGAAATGTACATCAAAACATACACATTTTCATTGTACACTCAGGAAATGTACATCAAAACATACACATTTTCATTGTACATTCAAGAAATGTACATCAAAACATACACAGTTTCATTGTACATTCAAGAAATGTATATCAAAACATACACATTTTCATTGTACATTCAAGAAATGTACATCAAAACATACACATTTTCATTGAACACTCAAGAAATGTACATCATAACATACACATTTTGAGTGTACATTCAAAAAATGTACATCAAGACATACACATTTTCATTGTACATTCAAGAAATGTACATCAAAACATACACTTTTTCACTGTACATTCAAGAAATGTACATCAAAACATACACACTTTCATTGAACACTCAAGAAATGTACATCAAAACATACACATTTTCATTGTGCATTCAAGAAATGTACATCAAAACATACACATTTTCAGTGTACATTCAAGAAATGTACATCTAGAACATACACATTTTGAGTGTACATTCAAGAAATATACATCAAAACATACACACTTTTCATTGTATATACCAGAAATGTACATCAAAACATACACATTTTCATTGTACATTCAAGAAATGTGTATCAAAACATACACATTTTCATTGTACATTCAAGAAATGTACATCAAAACATACACATTTTCATTGTACATTCAAGAAATGTACATCAAAACATACACATTTTCATTGAACACTCAAGAAATGTACATCATAACATACACATTTTGGGTGTACATTCAAAAAATGTACATCAAAACATACACATTTTCATTGCACATTCAAGAAATGTACATCAAAACATACACATTTTCATTGTACACTCAAGAAATGTACATCAAAACATACACATTTTCATTGTACATTCAAGAAATGTACAGCAAAACATACACTTTTTCACTGTACATTCAAGAAATGTACATCAAAACATACACACTTTCATTGAACACTCAAGAAATGTACATCAAAACATACACATTTTCATTGTGCATTCAAGAAATGTACATCAAAACATACACATTTTCAGTGTACATTCAAGAAATGTACATCTAGAACATACACATTTTGAGTGTACATTCAAGAAATGTACATCAAAACATACACATTTTCATTGTATATACCAGAAATGTACATCAAAACATACACATTTTCATTGTACATTCAAGAAATGTGTATCAAAACATACACATTTTCATTGTACATTCAAGAAATGTACATCAAAACATACACATTTTCATTGAACACTCAAGAAATGTACATCATAACATACACATTTTGGGTGTACATTCAAAAAATGTACATCAAAACATACACATTTTCATTGCACATTCAAGAAATGTACATCAAAACATACACATTTTCATTGTACACTCAAGAAATGTACATCATAACATACACATTTTCATTGTACACTCAAGAAATGTAGATCAAAACTTACACATTTTCATTGTACACTCAAGAAATGTACATCAAAACATACACATTTTCATTGTATATACAAGAAATGTAGATCAAAGCTTACACATTTTCATTGTATGTACCAAAAATGTACATCAAAGCATACACATTTTCATTGTATATACAAGAAATGTACACCAAAACATACACATTTTCATTGTATATACAAGAAATGTACCCCAAAACATACACATTTTCATTGTACACTCAAGAAATGCACATCATAACATACACCTTTTCATTGTATATACAAGAAATGTACATCAAAACTTACAAATTTTCATTGTACACTCAAGAAATGTACAATAAAACATACACATTTTAATTGTACACTCAAGAAATGTACATCAAAACATACACATTTTCATTGTACACTCAAGAAATGTACATCAAAACATACACATTTTCATTGTATATAAAAGAAATGTACATCAAGACATACACATTGTCATTGTACATTAAAGAAATATATATCAGAACATACATATTTTCAGTGTACATTCAAGAAATGTACATCAAAACATATACATTTCCATTCTATATACAAGAAATGTATATCAAAACATACAAATTTTCAGTGTACATTCAAAAAATGTACATCAAAACATACACTTTTTCATTGTACATTCAAGAAATGTACATCAAAACATACACATTTTCATTGTACACTCAAGAAATGTACATCAAAACATACACATTTTCATTGTATATACAAGAAATGTACACTAAAACATACACAATTTCATTGTATATACAAGTAATGTACACCAAAGCATACACATTTTCATTGAACATTCATGAAATGTGTATCAAAACATACACATTTTCATTGTACACTCAAGAAATGTACATCAAAACATACACATTTTGAGTGTACATTCAAGAAATGTACATCAAAACATACACATTTTCAGTGTACACTCAAGAAATGTACATCAAAACATACACATTTTCATTGTACAGTCAAGAAATGTACATCATAACATACACATTTTCATTGTACACTCAAGAAATGTACATCAAAACATACACATTTTCATTGTATATACAAGAAATGTAGATCAAAACTTACACATTTTCATTGTATATACAAGAAATGTTCATCATAACATACACATTTTCATTGTATATGCAAGAAATGTACATCAAAACTTACACATTTTCATTGTACACTCAAGAAATGCACATCATAACATACACATTTTCATTGTATATACAAGAAATATACATCAAAACTTAAAAATTTTCATTGTACACTCAAGAAATGTACATCAAAACATACACATTTTCATTGTACACTCAAGAAATGTACATCAAAACATACACATTTTCAGTGTACACTCTAGAAATGTACATCAAAACATACACATTTTCATTGTATATACAAGAAATGTACATCAAGACATACACATTGTCATTGTACATTAAAGAAATATATATCAGGACATACACATTTTCAGTGTACATTCAAGAAATGTACATCAAAACATATACTTTTTCATTGTATATACAAGAAATGTATATCAAAACATACACATTTTCAGTGTACATTCAAGAAATGTACATCAAAACATACACATTTTCATTGTATATACAAGAAATGTACATCAAAACATACACATCTTCATTGTACACTAAAGAAATGTACATCAAAACATACACACTTTCAGTGTACATTCAAGATATGTATATCAAAACATACACATTTTCATTGTACATTCAAAAATGTACATCAAAACATACACTTTTTCATTGTACATTCAAGAAATGTACATCAAAACATACACATTTTCATTGTACACTCAAGAAATGTACATCAAAACATACACATTTTCATTGTACACTCAAGAAATGTACATCAAAACATACACATTTTCATTGTATATACCAAAAATGTACATCAAAACATACACATTTTCATTGTATATATAAGAAATGTACACCAAAACATACACATTTTCATTGGATATACAAGAAATGTACACCAAAACATACACATTTGCAGTGTACATTCAAGAAATGTACATCAAAACATATACATTTTCATTGTATATACAAGAAATGTATATCAAAACATACACATTTTCAGTGTACATTCAAGAAATGTACATCAAAACATACACACTTTCAGTGTACATTCAAGAAAGGTACATCAAAACATACACATTTTCATTATACATTGAAAAAGTGTACATCAAAACATACACTTTTTCATTGTACATTCAAGAAATGTACATCAAAACATACACATTTTCATTGTACACTCAGGAAATGTACATCAAAACATACACATTTTCATTGTACATTCAAGAAATGTACATCAAAACATACACATTTTCATTGTATATACAAGTAATGTACATCAAAACATACACATCTTCATTGTACACTAAAGAAATGTACATCAAAACATACACACTTTCAGTGTACATTCAAGATATGTACATCAAAACATACACATTTTCATTGTACATTCAAAAAATGTACATCAAAACATACACTTTTTCATTGTACATTCAAGAAATGTACATCAAAACATACACATTTTCATTGTACACTCAAGAAATGCACATCAAAACATACCCATTTTCATTGTACACTCAAGAAATGTACATCAAAACATACACATTTTCATTGTATATACCAAAAATGTACATCAAAACATACACATTTTCATTGTATATACAAGAAATGTACACCAAAACATAGACATCTTCATTGTACATTAAAGAAATATATATCAAAACATACACATTTTCAGTGTACATTCAAGAAATGTACATCAAAACATATACATTTTCATTGTATATACAAGAAATGTATATCAAAACATACACATTTTCAGTGTACATTCAAGAAATGTACATCAAAACATACACATTTTCATTGTATTTACAAGAAATGTACATCAAAACATACACATCTTCATTGTACACTAAAGAAATGTACATCAAAGCATACACACTTTCAGTGTACATTCAAGAAATGTACATCAAAACATACACATTTTCATTGTACATTAAAAAAATGTACATCAAAACATACACTTTTTCATTGTACATTCAAGAAATGTACATCAAAACATACACATTTTCATTGTACATTCAAGAAATGTATATCAAATCATACACATTTTCATTGTACATTGAAGAAATGTACATCAAAACATACACATTTTCATTGTACATTCCAGAAATGTACATCAAAACATACACATTTTCATTGTACATTCAAGGAATGTACATCAAAACATACACATTTTCATTGTACATTCAAGAAATGTACATCAAAACATACACATTTTCCTTGTACACTCAAGAAATGTACATCAAAACATACACATTTTCATTGTACACTCAAGAAATGTACATCAAAACATACACATTTTCATTGTATATACCAAAAATGTACATCAAAACATACACATTTTCATTGTATATACAAGAAATGTACACCAAAACATACACATTTTCATTGTATATACAAGAAATGTACACCAAAACATACACATTTTCAGTGTACATTCAAGAAATGTACATCAAAACATATACATTTTCATTGTATATACAAGAAATGTATATCAAAACATACACATTTTCAGTGTACATTCAAGAAATGTACATCAAAACATACACATTTTCATTGTATATACAAGAAATGTACATCAAAACATACACATCTTCATTGTACACTAAAGAAATGTACATCAAAACATACACACTTTCAGTGTACATTCAAGAAATGTACATCAAAACATACACATTTTCATTGTATATACAAGAAATGTAGATCAAAACTTACACATTTTCACTGTATATACAAGAAATGTACATCATAACATACACATTTTCATTGTATATACAAGAAATGTACATCAAAACTTACACATTTTCATTGTACACTCAAGAAATGCACATCATAACATACACATTTTCATTGTATATACAAGAAATGTACATCAAAACTTAAAAATTTTCATTGTACACTCAAGAAATGTACATCAAAACATACACATTTTCAGTGTACACTCTAGAAATGTACATCAAAACATACACACTTTCATTGTATATACAAGAAATGTACATCAAGACATACACATTGTCATTGTACATTAAAGAAATATATATCAGGACATACACATTTTCAGTATACATTCAAGAAATGTACATCAAAACATATACATTTTCATTGTATATACAAGAAATGTATATCAAAACATACACATTTTCAGTGTACATTCAAGAAATGTACATCAAAACATACACATTTTCATTGTATATACAAGAAATGTACATCAAAACATACACATCTTCATTGTACACTAAAGAAATGTACATCAAAACATACACACTTTCAGTGTACATTCAAGATATGTACATCAAAACATACACATTTTCGTTGTACACCCAAGAAATGTACATCAAAACATACACATTTTCATTGTACACTCAAGAAATGTACATCAAAACATACACATTTTCATTGTATATACCAAAAATGTACATCAAAACATACACATTTTCATTGTATATACAAGAAATGTACATCAAAACATACACATCTTCATTGTACACTAAAGAAATGTACATCAAAACATACACACTTTCAGTGTACATTCAAGAAATGTACATCAAAACATACACATTTTCATTGTACATTGAAGAAATGTACATCAAAACATACACATTTTCATTGTACATTCCAGAAATGTACATCAAAACATACACATTTTCATTGTACATTCAAGAAATGTACATCAAAACATACACATTTTCATTGTACACTCAAGAAGTGTACATCAAAACATACACATTTTCATTGTACACTCAAGAAATGTACATCAAAACATACACATTTTCATTGTATATACCAAAAATGTACATCAAAACATACATATTTTTATTGTATATACAAGAAATGTACACCAAAACATACACATTTTCATTGTATATACAAGAAATGTACACCAAAACATACACATTTTCAGTGTACTTTCTAGAAATGTACATCAAAACATACACATTTTCATTGTATATACAAGAAATGTACATCAAGACGTACACATTGTCATTGTACATTAAAGAAATATATATCAGGACATAGACATTTGCAGTGTACATTCAAGAAATGTACATCAAAACATATACATTTTCATTGTATATACAAGAAATGTATATCAAAACATACACATTTTCAGTGTACATTCAAGAAATGTACATCAAAACATACACATTTTCATTGTATATACAAGAAATGTACATAAAAACATACACATCTTCATTGTACGCTAAAGAAATGTACATCAAAACATACACACTTTCAGTGTACATTCAAGATATGTACATCAAAACATACACATTTTCATTGTACATTCAAGAAATGTACATCAAAACATACACTTTTTCATTGTACATTCAAGAAATGTACATCAAAACATACACATTTTCATTGTACACTCAAGAAATGTACATCAAAACATACACATTTTCATTGTACACTCAAGAAATGTACATCAAAGCATACACATTTTCATTGTATATACCAAAAATGTACATCAAAACATACACATTTTCATTGTATATACAAGAAATGTACATCAAAACATTACACATCTTCATTGTACACTAAAGAAATGTACATCAAAACACACACACTTTAAGTGTACATTCAAGATATGTACATCAAAACATACACATTTTCATTGTACATTCAAAAAATGTACATCAAAACATACACTTTTTCATTGTACATTCAAGAAATGTACATCAAAACATACACATTTTCATTGAACACTCAAGAAATGTACATCAAAACATACACATTTTCATTGTACATTCAAGAAATGTACATCAAAACATACACATCTTCAGTGTACATTCAAGAAATGTACATCTAGAACATACACATTTTGAGTGTACATTCAAGAAATATACATCAAAACATACACATTTTCATTGTATATACCAGAAATGTACATCAAAACATACACATTTTCATTGTACAGTCAAGAAATGTGTATCAAAACATACACATTTTCATTGTACATTCAAGAAATGTACATCAAAACATACACATTTTCATTGAACACTCAAGAAATGTACATCATAACATACACATTTTGGGTGTACATTCAAAAAATGCACATCAAAACATACACATTTTGATTGCACATTCAAGAAATGTACATCAAAACATACACATTTTCGTTGTACACTCAAGAAATGTACATCATAACATACACATTTTCATTGTACACTCAAGAAATGTAGATCAAAACTTACACATTTTCATTGTACACTCAAGAAATGTACATCAAAACATACACATTTTCATTGTATATACAAGAAATGTAGATCAAAGCGTACACATTTTCATTGTATATACCAAAAATGTACATCAAAACATACACATTTTCATTATATATACAAGAAATGTACACCAAAACATACACATTTTCATTGTATATACAAGAAATGTACACCAAAACATATACATTTTCATTGTACACTCAAGACATGCACATCATAACATACACCTTTTCATTGTATATACAAGAAATGTACATCAAAACTTACAAATTTTCATTGTACACTCAAGAAATGTACAATAAAACATACACATTTTCATTGTACACTCAAGAAATGTACATCAAAACATACACATTTTCATTGTACACTCAAGAAATGTACATCAAAACATACACATTTTCATTGTATATACAAGAAATGTACATCAAGACATACACATTGTCATTGTACATTAAAGAAATATATATCAGAACATACATATTTTCAGTGTACATTCAAGAAATGTACATCAAAACATATACATTTCCATTCTATATACAAGAAATGTATATCAAAACATACAAATTTTCAGTGTACATTCAAGAAATGTACATCAAAACATTCACATTTTCATTGTATATACAAGGAATGTACATCAAAACATACACATCTTCATTGTACACTAAAGAAATGTACATCAAAACATACACACTTTTTCAGTGTACATTCAAGATATGTGCATCAAAACATACAAATTTTCATTGTACATTCAAAAAATGTACATCAAAACATACACTTTTTCATTGTACATTCAAGAAATGTACATCAAAACATACACATTTTCATTGTACACTCAAGAAATGTACATCAAAACATACACATTCTCATTGTATATACAAGAAATGTACACTAAAACATACACAATTTCATTGTATATACAAGTAATGTACACCAAAGCATACACATTTTCATTGCACATTCATGAAATGTGTATCAAAACATACACATTTTCATTGTACACTCAAGAAATGTATATCAAAACATACACATTTTGAGTGTACATTCAAGAAATGTACATCAAAACATACACAATTTCAGTGTACACTCAAGAAATGTACATCAAAACATACACATTTTCATTGTACACTCAAGAAATGTACATCATAACATACACATTTTCATTGTACACTCAAGAAATGTACATCAAAACATACACATTTTCATTGTATATACAAGAAATGTAGATCAAAACTTACACATTTTCATTGTATATACAAGAAATGTACATCATAACATACACATTTTCATTGTATATACAAGAAATGTACATCAAAACTTACACATTTTCATTGTACACTCAAGAAATGCACATCATAACATACACATTTTCATTGTATATACAAGAAATATACATCAAAACTTAAAAATTTTTATTGTACACTCAAGAAATGTACATCAAAACATACACATTTTCATTGTACACTCAAGAAATGTACATCAAAACATACACATTTTCAGTGTACACTCTAGAAATGTACATCAAAACATACACATTTTCATTGTACACTCAAGAAATGTACATCAAAACATACACATTTTCATTGTATATACCAAAAATGTACATCAAAACATACACACTTTCATTGTATATACAAGAAATGTACACCAAAACATACACATTTTCATTGTATATACAAGTTGTTGTAGTGTTTAACGCCCGCTTTTACTACTACGGCACCGCAGGCAGTGACACTGATGATACATGAAGATGGAGCACCGGTGGAATGAAATGGCGGGGGAAACCGGAGTACCCGGAGAAAACCCGCCCTGACGCCGCTTCGTCCACCACGAATACCACATGCGGGTCCCTGGGATCGAACCCGGGCCGCCTAGGTGGTAGGCGAGCGCGCTAACCGCTCGGCCACGGCGCCGCCATTGTATATACAAGAAATGTACACCAAAACATACACATTTTCAGTGTACATTCAAGAAATGTACATCAAAACATATACATTTTCATTGTATATACAAGAAATGTATATCAAAACATACACATTTTCAGTGTACATTCAAGAAATGTACATCAAAACATACACATTTTCATTGTATATACAAGAAATGTACATCAAAACATACACATCTTCATTGTACACTAAAGAAATGTACATCAAAACATACACACTTTCAGTGTACATTCAAGAAATGTACATCAAAACATACACATTTTCATTGTACATTGAAAAAATGTACATCAAAACATACACTTTTTCATTGTACATTCAAGAAATGTACATCAAAACATACACATTTTCATTGTACATTCAAGAAATGTACATCAAAACATACACATTTTCATTGTATATACCAAAAATGTACATCAAAACATACACATTTTCATTGTATATACAAGAAATGTACACCAAAACATACACATCTTCATTGTACATTAAAGAAATATATATCAAAACATACACATTTTCAGTGTACATTCAAGAAATGTACATCAAAACATATACATTTTCATTGTATATACAAGAAATGTATATCAAAACATACACATTTTCAGTGTACATTCAAGAAATGTACATCAAAACATACACATTTTCATTGTATATACAAGAAATGTACATCAAAACATACACATCTTCATTGTACACTAAAGAAATGTACATCAAAGCATACACATTTTCATTGTACATTCAAGGAATGTACATCAAAACATACACATTTTCATTGTACATTCAAGAAATGTACATCAAAACATACACATTTTCATTGTACACTCAAGAAATGTACATCAAAACATACACATTTTCATTGTACACTCAAGAAATGTATATCAAAACATACACATTTTCATTGTATATACCAAAAATGTACATCAAAACATACACATTTTCATTGTATATACAAGAAATGTACACCAAAACATACACATTTTCATTGTATATACAAGAAATGTACACCAAAACATACACATTTTCAGTGTACATTCAAGAAATGTACATCAAAACATATACATTTTCATTGTATATACAAGGAATGTATATCAAAACATACACATTTTCAGTGTACATTCAAGAAATGTACATCAAAACATACACATTTTCATTGTATATACAGGAAATGTACATCAAAACATACACATCTTCATTGTACACTAACGAAATGTACATCAAAACATACACACTTTCAGTGTACATTCAAGAAATGTACATCAAAACATACACATTTTCATTGTATATACAAGAAATGTAGATCAAAACTTACACATTTTCACTGTATATACAAGAAATGTACATCATAACATACACATTTTCATTGTATATACAAGAAATGTACATCAAAACTTACACATTTTCATTGTACACTCAAGAAATGCACATCATAACATACACATTTTCATTGTATATACAAGAAATGTACATCAAAACTTAAAAATTTTCATTGTACACTCAAGAAATGTACATCAAAACATACACATTTTCAGTGTACACTCTAGAAATGTACATCAAAACATACACACTTTCATTGTATATACAAGAAATGTACATCAAGACATACACATTGTCATTGTACATTAAAGAAATATATATCAGGACTTACACATTTTCAGTATACATTCAAGAAATGTACATCAAAACATATACATTTTCATTGTATATACAAGAAATGTATATCAAAACATACACATTTTCAGAGTACATTCAAGAAATGTACATCAAAACATACACATTTTCATTGTATATACAAGAAATGTACATCAAAACATACACATCCTCATTGTACACTAAAGAAATGTACATCAAAACATACACACTTTCAGTGTACATTCAAGATATGTACATCAAAACATACACATTTTCGTTGTACACCCAAGAAATGTACATCAAAACATACACATTTTCATTGTACACTCAAGAAATGTACATCAAAACATACACATTTTCATTGCATATACCAAAAATGTACATCAAAACATACACATTTTCATTGTATATACAAGAAATGTACATCAAAACATACACATCTTCATTGTACACTAAAGAAATGTACAACAAAACATACACACTTTCAGTGTACATTCAAAAAATGTACATCAAAACATACACATTTTCATTGTACATTGAAAAAATGTACATCAAAACATACACTTTTTCATTGTACATTCAAGAAATGTACATCAAAACATACACATTTTCATTGTACACTCAGGAAATGTACATCAAAACATACACATTTTCATTGTACATTCAAGAAATGTACATCAAAACATACACATTTTCATTGTACATTCAAGAAATGTATATCAAAACATACACATTTTCATTGTACATTGAAGAAATGTACATCAAAACATACACATTTTCATTGTACATTCCAGAAATGTACATCAAAACATACACATTTTCATTGTACATTCAAGAAATGTACATCAAAACATACACATTTTCATTGTACACTCAAGAAGTGTACATCAAAACATACACATTTTCATTGTACACTCAAGAAATGTACATCAAAACATACACATTTTCATTGTATATACCAAAAATGTACATCAAAACATACACATTTTTATTGTATATACAAGAAATGTACACCAAAACATACACATTTTCATTGTATATACAAGAAATGTACACCAAAACATACACATTTTCAGTGTACTTTCTAGAAATGTACATCAAAACATACACATTTTCATTGTATATACCAGAAATGTACATCAAAACATACACATTTTCATTGTACATTCAAGAAATGTGTATCAAAACATACACATTTTCATTGTACATTAAAGAAATGTACATCAAAACATACACATTTTCATTGAACACTCAAGAAATGTACATCATAACATACACATTTTGGGTGTACATTCAAAAAATGCACATCAAAACATACACATTTTCATTGCACATTCAAGAAATGTACATCAAAACATACACATTTTCATTGTACACTCAAGAAATGTACATCATAACATACACATTTTCATTGTACACTCAAGAAATGTAGATCAAAACTTACACATTTTCATTGTACACTCCAGAAATGTACATCAAAACATACACATTTTCATTGTATATACAAGAAATGTAGATCAAAGCTTACACATTTTCATTGTATATACCAAAAATGTACATCAAAACATACACATTTTCATTATATATACAAGAAATGTACACCAAAACATACACATTTTCATTGTATATACAAGAAATGTACACCAAAACATACACATTTTCATTGTACCATCAAGACATGCACATCATAACATACACCTTTTCATTGTATATACAAGAAATGTACATCAAAACTTACAAATTTTCATTGTACACTCAAGAAATGTACAATAAAACATACACATTTTCATTGTACACTCAAGAAATGTACATCAAAACATACACATTTTCATTGTACACTCAAGAAATGTACATCAAAACATACACATTTTCATTGTATATACAAGAAATGTACATCAAGACATACACATTGTCATTGTACATTAAAGAAATATATATCAGAACATACATATTTTCAGTGTACATTCAAGAAATGTACATCAAAACATATACATTTCCATTCTATATACAAGAAATGTATATCAAAACATACAAATTTTCAGTGTACATTCAAGAAATGTACATCAAAACATTCACATTTTCATTGTATATACAAGAAATGTACATCAAAACATACACATCTTCATTGTACACTAAAGAAATGTACATCAAAACATACACACTTTCAGTGTACATTCAAGATATGTGCATCAAAACATACAAATTTTCATTGTACATTCAAAAAATGTACATCAAAACATACACTTTTTCATTGTACATTCAAGAAATGTACATCAAAACATACACATTTTCATTGTACACTCAAGAAATGTACATCAAAACATACACATTTTCATTGTATATACAAGAAATGTACACTAAAACATACACAATTTCATTGTATATACAAGTAATGTACACCAAAGCATACACATTTTCATTGCACATTCATGAAATGTGTATCAAAACATACACATTTTCATTGTACACTCAAGAAATGTACATCAAAACATACACATTTTGAGTGTACATTCAAGAAATGTACATCAAAACATACACATTTTCAGTGTACACTCAAGAAATGTACATCAAAACATACACATTTTCATTGTACACTCAAGAAATGTACATCATAACATACACATTTTCATTGTACACTCAAGAAATGTACATCAAAACATACACATTTTCATTGTATATACAAGAAATGTAGATCAAAACTTACACATTTTCATTGTATATACAAGAAATGTACATCATAACATACACATTTTCATTGTATATACAAGAAATGTACATCAAAACTTACACATTTTCATTGTACACTCAAGAAATGCACATCATAACATACACATTTTCATTGTATATACAAGAAATATACATCAAAACTTAAAAATTTTCATTGTACACTCAAGAAATGTACATCAAAACATACACATTTTCATTGTACACTCAAGAAATGTACATCAAAACATACACATTTTCAGTGTACACTCTAGAAATGTACATCAAAACATACACATTTTCATTGTACACTCAAGAAATGTACATCAAAACATACACATTTTCATTGTATATACCAAAAATGTACATCAAAACATACACACTTTCATTGTATATACAAGAAATGTACACCAAAACATACACATTTTCATTGTATATACAAGAAATGTACACCAAAACATACACATTTTCAGTGTACATTCAAGAAATGTACATCAAAACATATACATTTTCATTGTATATACAAGAAATGTATATCAAAACATACACATTTTCAGTGTACATTCAAGAAATGTACATCAAAACATACACATTTTCATTGTATATACAAGAAATGTACATCAAAACATACACATCTTCATTGTACACTAAAGAAATGTACATCAAAACATACACACTTTCAGTGTACATTCAAGAAATGTACATCAAAACATACACATTTTCATTGTACATTGAAAAAATGTACATCAAAACATACACTTTTTCATTGTACATTCAAGAAATGTACATCAAAACATACACATTTTCATTGTACACCCAAGAAATGTACATCAAAACATACCCATTTTCATTGTACATTCAAGAAATGTACATCAAAACATACACATTTTCATTGTATATACCAAAAATGTACATCAAAACATACACATTTTCATTGTATATACAAGAAATGTACACCAAAACATACACATCTTCATTGTACATTAAAGAAATATATATCAAAACATACACATTTTCAGTGTACATTCAAGAAATGTACATCAAAACATATACATTTTCATTGTATATACAAGAAATGTATATCAAAACATACACATTTTCAGTGTACATTCAAGAAATGTACATCAAAACATACACATTTTCATTGTATATACAAGAAATGTACATCAAAACATACACATCTTCATTGTACACTAAAGAAATGTACATCAAAGCATACACACTTTCAGTGTACATTCAAGAAATGTACATCAAAACATACACATTTTCATTGTACATTGAAAAAATGTACATCAAAACATACACATTTTCATTGTACATTCAAGAAATGTACATCAAAACATACACATTTTCATTGTACACTCAGGAAATGTACATCAAAACATACACATTTTCATTGTACATTCTAGAAATGTACATCAAAACATACACATTTTCATTGTACATTCAAGAAATGTATATCAAAACATACACATTTTCATTGTACATTGAAGAAATGTACATCAAAACATACACATTTTCATTGTACATTCCAGAAATGTACATCAAAACATACACATTTTCATTGTACATTCAAGGAATGTACATCAAAACATACACATTTTCATTGTACATTCAAGAAATGTACATCAAAACATACACATTTTCATTGTACACTCAAGAAATGTACATCAAAACATACACATTTTCATTGTACACTCAATAAATGTACATCATAACATACACATTTTCATTGTATATACCAAAAATGTACATCAAAACATACACATTTTCATTGTATATACAAGAAATGTACACCAAAACATACACATTTTCATTGTATATACAAGAAATGTACACCAAAACATACACATTTTCAGTGTACATTCAAGAAATGTACATCAAAACATATACATTTTCATTGTATATACAAGAAATGTATATCAAAACATACACATTTTCAGTGTACATTCAAGAAATGTACATCAAAACATACACATTTTCATTGTATATACAAGAAATGTACATCAAAACATACACATCTTCATTGTACACTAAAGCAATGTACATCAAAACATACACACTTTCAGTGTACATTCAAGAAATGTACATCAAAACATACACATTTTCATTGTATATACAAGAAATGTAGATCAAAACTTACACATTTTCACTGTATATACAAGAAATGTACATCATAACATACACATTTTCATTGTATATATAAGAAATGTACATCAAAACTTACACATTTTCATTGTACACTCAAGAAATGCACATCATAACATACACATTTTCATTGTATATACAAGAAATGTACATCAAAACTTAAAAATTTTCATTGTACACTCAAGAAATGTACATCAAAACATACACATTTTCAGTGTACACTCTAGAAATGTACATCAAAACATACACACTTTCATTGTATATACAAGAAATGTACATCAAGACATACACATTGTCATTGTACATTAAAGAAATATATATCAGGACATACACATTTTCAGTATACATTCAAGAAATGTACATCAAAACATATACATTTTCATTGTATATACAAGAAATGTATATCAAAACATACACATTTTCAGAGTACATTCAAGAAATGTACATCAAAACATACAAATTTTCATTGTATATACAAGAAATGTACATCAAAACATACACATCTTCATTGTACACTAAAGAAATGTACATCAAAACATACACACTTTCAGTGTACATTCAAGATATGTACATCAAAACATACACATTTTCGTTGTACACCCAAGAAATGTACATCAAAACATACACATTTTCATTGTACACTCAAGAAATGTACATCAAAACATACACATTTTCATTGTATATACCAAAAATGTACATCAAAACATACACATTTTCATTGTATATACAAGAAATGTACATCAAAACATACACATCTTCATTGTACACTAAAGAAATGTACATCAAAACATACACACTTTCAGTGTACATTCAAGAAATGTACATCAAAACATACACATTTTCATTGTACATTGAAAAAATGTACATCAAAACATACACTTTTTCATTGTACATTCAAGAAATGTACATCAAAACATACACATTTTCATTGTACACTCAGGAAATGTACATCAAAACATACACATTTTCATTGTACATTCAAGAAATGTACATCAAAACATACACATTTTCATTGTACATTCAAGAAATGTATATCAAAACATACACATTTTCATTGTACATTGAAGAAATGTACATCAAAACATACACATTTTCATTGTACATTCCAGAAATGTACATCAAAACATACACATTTTCATTGTATATTCAAGAAATGTACATCAAAACATACACATTTTCATTGTACGCTCAAGAAGTGTACATCAAAACATACACATTTTCATTGTATATACCAAAAATGTACATCAAAACATACACATTTTTATTGTATATACAAGAAATGTACACCAAAACATACACATTTTCATTGTATATACAAGAAATGTACACCAAAACATACACATTTTCAGTGTACTTTCTAGAAATGTACATCAAAACATACACATTTTCATTGTATATACAAGAAATGTACATCAAGACGTACACATTGTCATTGTACATTAAAGAAATATATATCAGGACATAGACATTTGCAGTGTACATTCAAGAAATGTACATCAAAACATATACATTTTCATTGTATATACAAGAAACGTATATCAAAACATACACATGTTCAGTGTACATTCAAGAAATGTACATCAAAACATACACATTTTAATTGTATATACAAGAAATGTACATCAAAACATACACATCTTCATTGTACGCTAAAGAAATGTACATCAAAACATACACACTTTCAGTGTACATTCAAGATATGTACATCAAAACATACACATTTTCATTGTACATTCAAGAAATGTACATCAAAACATACACTTTTTCATTGTACATTCAAGAAATGTACATCAAAACATACACATTTTCATTGTACACTCAAGAAATGTACATCAAAACATACACATTTTCATTGTACACTCAAGAAATGTACATCAAAACATACACATTTTCATTGTATATACCAAAAATGTACATCAAAACATACACATTTTCATTGTATATACAAGAAATGTACTTCAAAACATTACACATCTTCATTGTACACTAAAGAAATGTACATCAAAACATACACACTTTAAGTGTACATTCAAAAAATGTACATCAAAACATACACTTTTTCATTGTACATTCAAGAAATGTACATCAAGACATACACATTTTCGTTGAACAGTCAAGAAATGTACATCAAAACATACACATTTTCATTGTACATTCAAGAAATGTACATCTAGAACATACACATTTTGAGTGTACATTCAAGAAATATACATCAAAACATACACATTTTCATTGTATATACCAGAAATGTACATCAAAACATACACATTTTCATTGTACATTCAAGAAATGTGTATCAAAACATACACATTTTCATTGTACATTCAAGAAATGTACATCAAAACATACACATTTTCATTGAACACTCAAGAAATGTACATCATAACATACACATTTTGGGTGTACATTCAAAAAATGCACATCAAAACATACACATTTTCATTGCACATTCAAGAAATGTACATCAAAACATACACATTTTCATTGTACACTCAAGAAATGTACATCATAACATACACATTTTCATTGTACACTCAAGAAATGTAGATCAAAACTTACACATTTTCATTGTACACTCAAGAAATGTACATCAAAACATACACATTTTCATTGTATATACAAGAAATGTAGATCAAAGCTTACACATTTTCATTGTATATACCAAAAATGTACATCAAAACATACACATTTTCATTATATATACAAGAAATGTACACCAAAACATACACATTTTCATTGTATATACAAGAAATAAACACCAAAACATACACATTTTCATTGTACACTCAAGAAATGCACATCATAACATACACCTTTTCATTGTATATACAAGAAATGTACATCAAAACTTACAAATTTTCATTGTACACTCAAGAAATGTAGAATAAAACATACACATTTTCATTGTACACTCAAGAAGTGTACATCAAAACATACACATTTTCATTGTACACGCAAGAAATGTACATCAAAACATACACATTTTCATTGTATATACAAGAAATGTACATCAAGACATACACATTGTCATTGTACATTAAAGAAATATATATCAGAACATACATATTTTCAGTGTACATTCAAGAAATGTACATCAAAACATATACATTTCCATTCTATATACAAGAAATGTATATCAAAACATACAAATTTTCAGTGTACATTCAAGAAATGTACATCAAAACATTCACATTTTCATTGTATATACAAGAAATGTACATCAAAACATACACATCTTCATTGTACACTAAAGAAATGTACATCAAAACATACACACTTTCAGTGTACATTCAAGATATGTGCATCAAAACATACAAATTTTCATTGTACATTCAAAAAATGTACATCAAAACATACACTTTTTCATTGTACATTCAAGAAATGTACATCAAAACATACACATTTTCATTGTACACTCAAGAAATGTACATCAAAACATACACATTTTCATTGTATATACAAGAAATGTACACTAAAACATACACAATTTCATTGTATATACAAGTAATGTACACCAAAGCATACACATTTTCATTGCACATTCATGAAATGTGTATCAAAACATACACATTTTCATTGTACACTCAAGAAATGTACATCAAAACATACACATTTTGAGTGTACATTCAAGAAATGTACATCAAAACATACACATTTTCAGTGTTCACTCAAGAAATGTACATCAAAACATACACATTTTCATTGTACACTCAAGAAATGTACATCATAACATACACATTTTCATTGTACACTCAAGAAATGTACATCAAAACATACACATTTTCATTGTATATACAAGAAATGTAGATCAAAACTTACACATTTTCATTGTATATAAAAGAAATGTACATCATAACATACACATTTTCATTGTATATACAAGAAATGTACATCAAAACTTACACATTTTCATTGTACACTCAAGAAATGCACATCATAACATACACATTTTCATTGTATATACAAGAAATATACATCAAAACTTAAAAATTTTCATTGTACACTCAAGAAATGTACATCAAAACATACACATTTTCATTGTACACTCAAGAAATGTACATCAAAACATACACATTTTCAGTGTACACTCTAGAAATGTACATCAAAACATACACATTTTCATTGTACACTCAAGAAATGTACATCAAAACATACACATTTTCATTGTATATACCAAAAATGTACATCAAAACATACACACTTTCATTGTATATACAAGAAATGTACACCAAAACATACACATTTTCATTGTATATACAAGAAATGTAAACCAAAACATACACATTTTCAGCGTACATTCAAGAAATGTACATCAAAACATATACATTTTCATTGTATATACAAGAAATGTATATCAAAACATACACTTTTTCAGTGTACATTCAAGAAATGTACATCAAAACATACACATTTTCATTGTATATACAAGAAATGTACATCAAAACATACACATCTTCATTGTACACTAAAGAAATGTACATCAAAACATACACACTTTCAGTGTACATTCAAGAAATGTACATCAAAACATACACATTTTCATTGTACATTGAAAAAATGTACATCAAAACATACACTTTTTCATTGTACATTCAAGAAATGTACATCAAAACATACACATTTTCATTGTACACTCAGGAAATGTACATCAAAACATACACATTTTCATTGTACATTCAAGAAATGTACATCAAAACATACACATTTTCATTGTACATTCAAGAAATGTATATCAAAACATATACATTATCATTGTACATTGAAGAAATGTACATCAAAACATACACATTTTCATTGTACATTCAAGAAATGTACATCAAAACATACACATTTTCATTGTACACTCAAGAAGTGTACATCAAAACATACACATTTTCATTGTACACTCAAGAAATGTACATCAAAACATACACATTTTCATTGTATATACCAAAAATGTACATCAAAACATACACATTTTTATTGTATATACAAGAAATGTACACCAAAACATACACATTTTCATTGTATATACAAGAAATGTACACCAAAACATACACATTTTCAGTGTACTTTCTAGAAATGTACATCAAAACATACACATTTTCATTGTATATACAAGAAATGTACATCAAGACGTACACATTGTCATTGTACATTAAAGAAATATATATCAGGACATAGACATTTGCAGTGTACATTCAAGAAATGCACATCAAAACATATACATTTTCATTGTATATACAAGAAATGTATATCAAAACATACACATTTTCAGTGTACATTCAAGAAATGTACATCAAAACATACACATTTTCATTGTATATAAAAGAAATGTACATCAAAACATACACATCTTCATTGTACGCTAAAGAAATGTACATCAAAACATACACACTTTCAGTGTACATTCAAGATATGTACATCAAAACATACACATTTTCATTGTACATTCAAGAAATGTACATCAAAACATACACTTTTTCATTGTACATTCAAGAAATGTACATCAAAACATACACATTTTCATTGTACACTCAAGAAATGTACATCAAAACATACACATTTTCATTGTACACTCAAGAAATGTACATCAAAACATACATATTTTCATTGTATATACCAAAAATGTACACCAAAACATACACATTTTCATTGTATATACAAGAAATGTACATCAAAACATTACACATCTTCATTGTACACTAAAGAAATGTACATCAAAACATACACACTTTAAGTGTACATTCAAGATATGTACATCAAAACATACACATTTTCATTGTACATTCAAAAAATGTACATCAAAACATACACTTTTTCATTGTACATTCAAGAAATGTACATCAAAACATACACATTTTCATTGAACACTCAAGAAATGTACATCAAAACATACACATTTTCATTGTGCATTCAAGAAATGTACATCAAAACATACACATCTTCAGTGTACATTCAAGAAATGTACATCTAGAACATACACATTTGGAGTGTACATTCAAGAAATATACAACAAAACATACACATTTTCATTGTATATACCAGAAATGTACATCAAAACATACATATTTTCATTGTACATTCAAGAAATGTGTATCAAAACATACACATTTTCATTGTACATTCAAGAAATGTACATCAAAACATACACATTTTCATTGAACACTCAAGAAATGTACATCATAACATACACATTTTGGGTGTACATTCAAAAAATGCACATCAAAACATACACATTTTCATTGCACATTCAAGAAATGTACATCAAAACATACACATTTTCATTGTACACTCAAGAAATGTACATCATAACATACACATTTTCATTGTACACTCAAGAAATGTAGATCAAAACTTACACATTTTCATTGTACACTCAAGAAATGTACATCAAAACATACACATTTTCATTGTATATACAAGAAATGTAGATCAAAGCTTACACATTTTCATTGTATATACCAAAAATGTACATCAAAACATACACATTTTCATTATATATACAAGAAATGTACACCAAAACATACACATTTTCATTGTATATACAAGAAATGTACACCAAAACATACACATTTTCATTGTACACTCAAGAAATGCACATCATAACATACACCTTTTCATTGTATATACAAGAAATGTACATCAAAACTTACAAATTTTCATTGTACACTCAAGAAATGTACAATAAAACATACACATTTTCATTGTACACTCAAGAAATGTACATCAAAACATACACATTTTCATTGTACACTCAAGAAATGTACATCAAAACATACACATTTTCATTGTATATACAAGAAATGTACATCAAGACATACACATTGTCATTGTACATTAAAGAAATATATATCAGAACATACATATTTTCAGTGTACATTCAAGAAATGTACATCAAAACATATACATTTCCATTCTATATATAAGAAATGTATATCAAAACATACAAATTTTCAGTGTACATTCAAGAAATGTACATCAAAACATTCACATTTTCATTGTATATACAAGAAATGTACATCAAAACATACTCATCTTCATTGTACACTAAAGAAATGTACATCAAAACATACACACTTTCAGTGTACATTGAAGATATGTGCATCAAAACATACAAATTTTCATTGTACATTCAAAAAATGTACATCAAAACATACACTTTTTCATTGTACATTCAAGAAATGTACATCAAAACATACACATTTTCATTGTACACTCAAGAAATGTACATCAAAACATACACATTTTCATTGTATATACAAGAAATGTACACTAAAACATACACAATTTCATTGTATATACAAGTAATGTACACCAAAGCATACACATTTTCATTGCACATTCATGAAATGTGTATCAAAACATACACATTTTCATTGTACACTCAAGAAATGTACATCAAAACATACACATTTTGAGTGTACATTCAAGAAATGTACATCAAAACATACACATTTTCAGTGTACACTCAAGAAATGTACATCAAAACATACACATTTTCATTGTACACTCAAGAAATGTACATCATAACATACACATTTTCATTGTACACTCAAGAAATGTACATCAAAACATACACATTTACATTGTATATACAAGAAATGTAGATCAAAACTTACACATTTTCATTGTATATACAAGAAATGTACATCATAACATACACATTTTCATTGTATATACAAGAAATGTACATCAAAACTTACACATTTTCATTGTACACTCAAGAAATGCACATCATAACATACACATTTTCATAGTATATACAAGAAATATACATCAAAACTTAAAAATTTTCATTGTACACTCAAGAAATGTACATCAAAACATACACATTTTCATTGTACACTCAAGAAATGTACATCAAAACATACACATTTTCAGTGTACACTCTAGAAATGTACATCAAAACATACACATTTTCATTGTACACTCAAGAAATGTACATCAAAACATACACATTTTCATTGTATATACCAAAAATGTACATCAAAACATACACACTTTCATTGTATATACAAAAAATGTACACCAAAACATACACATTTTCATTGTATATACAAGAAATGTAAACCAAAACATACACATTTTCAGCGTACATTCAAGAAATGTACATCAAAACATATACATTTTCATTGTATATACAAGAAATGTATATCAAAACATACACATTTTCAGTGTACATTCAAGAAATGTATATCAAAACATACACAGTTTCGTTGTATATACAAGAAATGTACATCAAAACATACACATCTTCATTGTACACTAAAGAAATGTACATCAAAACATACACACTTTCAGTGTACATTCAAGAAATGTACATCAAAACATACACATTTTCATTGTACATTGAAAAAATGTACATCAAAACATACACTTTTTCATTGTACATTCAAGAAATGTACATCAAAACATACACATTTTCATTGTACACTCAGGAAATGTACATCAAAACATACACATTTTCATTGTACATTCAAGAAATGTACATCAAAACATACACATTTTCATTGTACATTCAAGAAATGTATATCAAAACATATACATTATCATTGTACATTGAAGAAATGTACATCAAAACATACACATTTTCATTGTACATTCAAGAAATGTACATCAAAACATACACATTTTCATTGTACACTCAAGAAATGTACATCAAAACATACACATTTTCATTGTACACTCAAGAAATGTACATCAAAACATACACATTTTCATTGTATATACCAAAAATGTACATCAAAACATACACATTTTTATTGTATATACAAGAAATGTACACCAAAACATACACATTTTCATTGTATATACAAGAAATGTACACCAAAACATACACATTTTCAGTGTACTTTCTAGAAATGTACATCAAAACATACACATTTTCATTGTATATACAAGAAATGTACATCAAGACGTACACATTGTCATTGTACATTAAAGAAATATATATCAGGACATAGACATTTGCAGTGTACATTCAAGAAATGTACATCAAAACATATACATTTTCATTGTATATACAAGAAATGTATATCAAAACATACACATTTTCAGTGTACATTCAAGAAATGTACATCAAAACATACACATTTTCATTGTATATACAAGAAATGTACATCAAAACATACACATCTTCATTGTACGCTAAAGAAATGTACATCAAAACATACACACTTTCAGTGTACATTCAAGATATGTACATCAAAACATACACATTTTCATTGTACATTCGAGAAATGTACATCAAAACATACACTTTTTCATTGTACATTCAAGAAATGTACATCAAAACATACACATTTTCATTGTACACTCAAGAAATGTACATCAAAACATACACATTTTCATTGTACACTCAAGAAATGTACATCAAAACATACATATTTTCATTGTATATACCAAAAATGTACATCAAAACATACACATTTTCATTGTATATACAAGAAATGTACATCAAAACATTACACATCTTCATTGTACACTAAAGAAATGTACATCAAAACATACACACTTTAAGTGTACATTCAAGATATGTACATCAAAACATACACATCTTCATTGTACATTCAAAAAATGTACATCAAAACATAGACTTTTTCATTGTACATTCAAGAAATGTACATCAAAACATACACATTGTCATTGAACACTCAAGAAATGTACATCAAAACATACACATTTTCATTGTACATTCAAGAAATGTACATCAAAACATACACATCTTCAGTGTACATTCAAGAAATGTACATCTAGAACATACACATTTGGAGTGTACATTCAAGAAATATACATCAAAACATACACATTTTCATTGTATATACCAGAAATGTACATCAAAACATACATATTTTGATTGTACATTCAAGAAATGTGTATCAAAACATACACATTTTCATTGTACATTCAAGAAATGTACATCAAAACATACACATTTTCATTGTACACTCAAGAAATGTACATCAAAACATACACATTTTCATTGTACACTCAAGAAATGTACATCAAAACATACACATTTTCATTGTATATACCAAAAATGTACATCAAAACATACACATTTTCATTGTATATACAAGAAATGTACACCAAAACATACACATTTTCATTGTATATACAAGAAATGTACACCAAAACTTACACATTTTCATTGTACACTCAAGAAATGCACATCATAACATACACCTTTTCATTGTATATACAAGAAATGTACATCAAAACTTACAAATTTTCATTGTACACTCAAGAAATGTACATCAAAACATACACATTTTCATTGTACACTCAAGAAATGTACATCAAAACATACACATTTTCATTGTATATACAAGAAATGTACATCAAGACATACACATTGTCATTGTACATTAAAGAAATATATATCAGAACATACATATTTTCAGTGTACATTCAAGAAATGTACATCAAAACATATACATTTCCATTCTATATACAAGAAATGTATATCAAAACATACAAATTTTCAGTGTACATTCAAGAAATGTACATCAAAACATTCACATTTTCATTGTATATACAAGAAATGTACATCAAAACATACACATCTTCATTGTACACTAAAGAAATGTACATCAAAACATACACACTTTCAGTGTACATTCAAGATATGTGCATCAAAACATACAAATTTTCATTGTACATTCAAAAAATGTACATCAAAACATACACTTTTTCATTGTACATTCAAGAAATGTACATCAAAACATACACATTTTCATTGTACACTCAAGAAATGTACATCAAAACATACACATTTTCATTGTATATACAAGAAATGTACACTAAAACATACACAATTTCATTGTATATACAAGTAATGTACACCAAAGCATACACATTTTCATTGCACATTCATGAAATGTGTATCAAAACATACACATTTTCATTGTACACTCAAGAAATGTACATCAAAACATACACATTTTGAGTGTACATTCAAGAAATGTACATCAAAACATACACATTTTCAGTGTACACTCAAGAAACGTACATCAAAACATACACATTTTCATTGTACACTCAAGAAATGTACATCATAACATACACATTTTCATTGTACACTCAAGAAATGTACATCAAAACATACACATTTTCATTGTATATACAAGAAATGTAGATCAAAACTTACACATTTTCATTGTATATACAAGAAATGTACATCATAACATACACATTTTCATTGTATATACAAGAAATGTACATCAAAACTTACACATTTTCATTGTACACTCAAGAAATGCACATCATAACATACACATTTTCATTGTATATACAAGAAATATACATCAAAACTTAATAATTTTCATTGTACACTCAAGAAATGTACATCAAATCATACACATTTTCAGTGTACACTCTAGAAATGTACATCAAAACATACACATTTTCATTGTACACTCAAGAAATGTACATCAAAACATACACATTTTCATTGTATATACCAAAAATGTACATCAAAACATACACACTTTCATTGTATATAAAGAAATGTACACCAAAACATACACATTTTCATTGTATATACAAGAAATGTACACCAAAACATACACATTTTCAGTGTACATTCAAGAAATGTACATCAAAACATATACATTTTCATTGTATATACAAGAAATGTATATCAAAACATACACATTTTCAGTGCACATTCAAGAAATGTACATCAAAACATACACATTTTCATTGTATATACAAGAAATGTACATCAAAACATACACATCTTCATTGTACACTAAAGAAATGTACATCAAAATATACACACTTTCAGTGTACATTCAAGAAATGTACATCAAAACATACACATTTTCATTGTACACTCAAGAAATGTACATCATAACATACACATTTTCATTGTACACTCAAGAAATGTAGATCAAAACTTACACATTTTCATTGTACACTCAAGAAATGTACATCAAAACATACACATTTTCATTGTATATACAAGAAATGTAGATCAAAACTTACACATTTTCATTGTATATACAAGAAATGTACATCATAACATACACATTTTCATTGTATATACAAGAAATGTACATCAAAACTTACACATTTTCATTGTACACTAAAGAAGTGTACATCAAAACATACACATTTTCATTGTACACTCAAGAAATGTACATCAAAACATACACATTTTCATTGTATATACCAAAAATGTACATCAAAACATACACATTTTCAGTGTACACTCTAGAAATGTACATCAAAACATACACATTTTCATTGTACACTCAAGAAATGTACATCAAAACATACACATTTTCATTGTATATACCAAAAATGTACATCAAAACATACACACTTTCATTGTATATACAAGAAATGTACACCAAAACATACACATTTTCATTGTATATACAAGAAATGTACACCAAAACATACACATTTTCAGTGTACATTCAAGAAATGTACATCAAAACATATACATTTTCATTGTATATACAAGAAATGTATATCAAAACATACACATTTTCAGTGTACATTCAAGAAATGTACATCAAAACATACACATTTTCATTGTATATACAAGAAATGTACATCAAAACATACACATCTTCATTGTACACTAAAGAAATGTACATCAAAACATACACACTTTCAGTGTACATTCAAGAAATGTACATCAAAACATACACATTTTCATTGTACATTGAAAAAATGTACATCAAAACATACACTTTTTCATTGTACATTCAAGAAATGTACATCAAAACATACACATTTTCATTGTACACCCAAGAAATGTACATCAAAACATACCCATTTTCATTGTACATTCAAGAAATGTACATCAAAACATACACATTTTCATTGTATATACCAAAAATGTACATCAAAACATACACATTTTCATTGTATATACAAGAAATGTACACCAAAACATACACATCTTCATTGTACATTAAAGAAATATATATCAAAACATACACATTTTCAGTGTACATTCAAGAAATGTACATCAAAACATATACATTTTCATTGTATATACAAGAAATGTATATCAAAACATACACATTTTCAGTGTACATTCAAGAAATGTACATCAAAACATACACATTTTCATTGTATATACAAGAAATGTACATCAAAACATACACATCTTCATTGTACACTAAAGAAATGTACATCAAAGCATACACACTTTCAGTGTACATTCAAGAAATGTACATCAAAACATACACATTTTCATTGTACATTGAAAAAATGTACATCAAAACATACACATTTTCATTGTACATTCAAGAAATGTACATCAAAACATACACATTTTCATTGTACACTCAGGAAATGTACATCAAAACATACACATTTTCATTGTACATTCTAGAAATGTACATCAAAACATACACATTTTCATTGTACATTCAAGAAATGTATATCAAAACATACACATTTTCATTGTACATTGAAGAAATGTACATCAAAACATACACATTTTCATTGTACATTCCAGAAATGTACATCAAAACATACACATTTTCATTGTACATTCAAGGAATGTACATCAAAACATACACATTTTCATTGTACATTCAAGAAATGTACATCAAAACATACACATTTTCATTGTACACTCAAGAAATGTACATCAAAACATACACATTTTCATTGTACACTCAATAAATGTACATCATAACATACACATTTTCATTGTATATACCAAAAATGTACATCAAAACATACACATTTTCATTGTATATACAAGAAATGTACACCAAAACATACACATTTTCATTGTATATACAAGAAATGTACACCAAAACATACACATTTTCAGTGTACATTCAAGAAATGTACATCAAAACATATACATTTTCATTGTATATACAAGAAATGTATATCAAAACATACACATTTTCAGTGTACATTCAAGAAATGTACATCAAAACATACACATTTTCATTGTATATACAAGAAATGTACATCAAAACATACACATCTTCATTGTACACTAAAGCAATGTACATCAAAACATACACACTTTCAGTGTACATTCAAGAAATGTACATCAAAACATACACATTTTCATTGTATATACAAGAAATGTAGATCAAAACTTACACATTTTCACTGTATATACAAGAAATGTACATCATAACATACACATTTTCATTGTATATATAAGAAATGTACATCAAAACTTACACATTTTCATTGTACACTCAAGAAATGCACATCATAACATACACATTTTCATTGTATATACAAGAAATGTACATCAAAACTTAAAAATTTTCATTGTACACTCAAGAAATGTACATCAAAACATACACATTTTCAGTGTACACTCTAGAAATGTACATCAAAACATACACACTTTCATTGTATATATAAGAAATGTACATCAAGACATACACATTGTCATTGTACATTAAAGAAATATATATCAGGACATACACATTTTCAGTATACATTCAAGAAATGTACATCAAAACATATACATTTTCATTGTATATACAAGAAATGTATATCAAAACATACACATTTTCAGAGTACATTCAAGAAATGTACATCAAAACATACACATTTTCATTGTATATACAAGAAATGTACATCAAAACATACACATCTTCATTGTACACTAAAGAAATGTACATCAAAACATACACACTTTCAGTGTACATTCAAGATATGTACATCAAAACATACACATTTTCGTTGTACACCCAAGAAATGTACATCAAAACATACACATTTTCATTGTACACTCAAGAAATGTACATCAAAACATACACATTTTCATTGTATATACCAAAAATGTACATCAAAACATACACATTTTCATTGTATATACAAGAAATGTACATCAAAACATACACATCTTCATTGTACACTAAAGAAATGTACATCAAAACATACACACTTTCAGTGTACATTCAAGAAATGTACATCAAAACATACACATTTTCATTGTACATTGAAAAAATGTACATCAAAACATACACTTTTTCATTGTACATTCAAGAAATGTACATCAAAACATACACATTTTCATTGTACACTCAGGAAATGTACATCAAAACATACACATTTTCATTGTACATTCAAGAAATGTACATCAAAACATACACATTTTCATTGTACATTCAAGAAATGTATATCAAAACATACACATTTTCATTGTACATTGAAGAAATGTACATCAAAACATACACATTTTCATTGTACATTCCAGAAATGTACATCAAAACATACACATTTTCATTGTATATTCAAGAAATGTACATCAAAACATACACATTTTCATTGTACGCTCAAGAAGTGTACATCAAAACATACACATTTTCATTGTACACTCAAGAAATGTACATCAAAACATACACATTTTCATTGTATATACCAAAAATGTACATCAAAACATACACATTTTTATTGTATATACAAGAAATGTACACCAAAACATACACATTTTCATTGTATATACAAGAAATGTACACCAAAACATACACATTTTCAGTGTACTTTCTAGAAATGTACATCAAAACATACACATTTTCATTGTATATACAAGAAATGTACATCAAGACGTACACATTGTCATTGTACATTAAAGAAATATATATCAGGACATAGACATTTGCAGTGTACATTCAAGAAATGTACATCAAAACATATACATTTTCATTGTATATACAAGAAACGTATATCAAAACATACACATGTTCAGTGTACATTCAAGAAATGTACATCAAAACATACACATTTTAATTGTATATACAAGAAATGTACATCAAAACATACACATCTTCATTGTACGCTAAAGAAATGTACATCAAAACATACACACTTTCAGTGTACATTCAAGATATGTACATCAAAACATACACATTTTCATTGTACATTCAAGAAATGTACATCAAAACATACACTTTTTCATTGTACATTCAAGAAATGTACATCAAAACATACACATTTTCATTGTACACTCAAGAAATGTACATCAAAACATACACATTTTCATTGTACACTCAAGAAATGTACATCAAAACATACACATTTTCATTGTATATACCAAAAATGTACATCAAAACATACACATTTTCATTGTATATACAAGAAATGTACTTCAAAACATTACACATCTTCATTGTACACTAAAGAAATGTACATCAAAACATACACACTTTAAGTGTACATTCAAGATATGTACATCAAAACATACACATTTTCATTGTACATTCAAAAAATGTACATCAAAACATACACTTTTTCATTGTACATTCAAGAAATGTACATCAAAACATACACATTTTCATTGAACACTCAAGAAATGTACATCAAAACATACACATTTTCATTGTACATTCAAGAAATGTACATCTAGAACATACACATTTTGAGTGTACATTCAAGAAATATACATCAAAACATACACATTTTCATTGTATATACCAGAAATGTACATCAAAACATACACATTTTCATTGTACATTCAAGAAATGTGTATCAAAACATACACATTTTCATTGTACATTCAAGAAATGTACATCAAAACATACACATTTTCATTGAACACTCAAGAAATGTACATCATAACATACACATTTTGGGTGTACATTCAAAAAATGCACATCAAAACATACACATTTTCATTGCACATTCAAGAAATGTACATCAAAACATACACATTTTCATTGTACACTCAAGAAATGTACATCATAACATACACATTTTCATTGTACACTCAAGAAATGTAGATCAAAACTTACACATTTTCATTGTACACTCAAGAAATGTACATCAAAACATACACATTTTCATTGTATATACAAGAAATGTAGATCAAAGCTTACACATTTTCATTGTATATACCAAAAATGTACATCAAAACATACACATTTTCATTATATATACAAGAAATGTACACCAAAACATACACATTTTCATTGTATATACAAGAAATAAACACCAAAACATACACATTTTCATTGTACACTCAAGAAATGCACATCATAACATACACCTTTTCATTGTATATACAAGAAATGTACATCAAAACTTACAAATTTTCATTGTACACTCAAGAAATGTAGAATAAAACATACACATTTTCATTGTACACTCAAGAAGTGTACATCAAAACATACACATTTTCATTGTGCACGCAAGAAATGTACATCAAAACATACACATTTTCATTGTATATACAAGAAATGTACATCAAGACATACACATTGTCATTGTACATTAAAGAAATATATATCAGAACATACATATTTTCAGTGTACATTCAAGAAATGTACATCAAAACATATACATTTCCATTCTATATACAAGAAATGTATATCAAAACATACAAATTTTCAGTGTACATTCAAGAAATGTACATCAAAACATTCACATTTTCATTGTATATACAAGAAATGTACATCAAAACATACACATCTTCATTGTACACTAAAGAAATGTACATCAAAACATACACACTTTCAGTGTACATTCAAGATATGTGCATCAAAACATACAAATTTTCATTGTACATTCAAAAAATGTACATCAAAACATACACTTTTTCATTGTACATTCAAGAAATGTACATCAAAACATACACATTTTCATTGTACACTCAAGAAATGTACATCAAAACATACACATTTTCATTGTATATACAAGAAATGTACACTAAAACATACACAATTTCATTGTATATACAAGTAATGTACACCAAAGCATACACATTTTCATTGCACATTCATGAAATGTGTATCAAAACATACACATTTTCATTGTACACTCAAGAAATGTACATCAAAACATACACATTTTGAGTGTACATTCAAGAAATGTACATCAAAACATACACATTTTCAGTGTTCACTCAAGAAATGTACATCAAAACATACACATTTTCATTGTACACTCAAGAAATGTACATCATAACATACACATTTTCATTGTACACTTAAGAAATGTACATCAAAACATACACATTTTCATTGTATATACAAGAAATGTAGATCAAAACTTACACATTTTCATTGTATATACAAGAAATGTACATCATAACATACACATTTTCATTGTATATACAAGAAATGTACATCAAAACTTACACATTTTCATTGTACACTCAAGAAATGCACATCATAACATACACATTTTCATTGTATATACAAGAAATATACATCAAAACTTAAAAATTTTCATTGTACACTCAAGAAATGTACATCAAAACATACACATTTTCATTGTACACTCAAGAAATGTACATCAAAACATACACATTTTCAGTGTACACTCTAGAAATGTACATCAAAACATACACATTTTCATTGTACACTCAAGAAATGTACATCAAAACATACACATTTTCATTGTATATACCAAAAATGTACATCAAAACATACACACTTTCATTGTATATACAAGAAATGTACACCAAAACATACACATTTTCATTGTATATACAAGAAATGTAAACCAAAACATACACATTTTCAGCGTACATTCAAGAAATGTACATCAAAACATATACATTTTCATTGTATATACAAGAAATGTATATCAAAACATACACTTTTTCAGTGTACATTCAAGAAATGTACATCAAAACATACACATTTTCATTGTATATACAAGAAATGTACATCAAAACATACACATCTTCATTGTACACTAAAGAAATGTACATCAAAACATACACACTTTCAGTGTACATTCAAGAAATGTACATCAAAACATACACATTTTCATTGTACATTGAAAAAATGTACATCAAAACATACACTTTTTCATTGTACATTCAAGAAATGTACATCAAAACATACACATTTTCATTGTACACTCAGGAAATGTACATCAAAACATACACATTTTCATTGTACATTCAAGAAATGTACATCAAAACATACACATTTTCATTGTACATTCAAGAAATGTATATCAAAACATATACATTATCATTGTACATTGAAGAAATGTACATCAAAACATACACATTTTCATTGTACATTCAAGAAATGTACATCAAAACATACACATTTTCATTGTACACTCAAGAAGTGTACATCAAAACATACACATTTTCATTGTACACTCAAGAAATGTACATCAAAACATACACATTTTCATTGTATATACCAAAAATGTACATCAAAACATACACATTTTTATTGTATATACAAGAAATGTACACCAAAACATACACATTTTCATTGTATATACAAGAAATGTACACCAAAACATACACATTTTCAGTGTACTTTCTAGAAATGTACATCAAAACATACACATTTTCATTGTATATACAAGAAATGTACATCAAGACGTACACATTGTCATTGTACATTAAAGAAATATATATCAGGACATAGACATTTGCAGTGTACATTCAAGAAATGCACATCAAAACATATACATTTTCATTGTATATACAAGAAATGTATATCAAAACATACACATTTTCAGTGTACATTCAAGAAATGTACATCAAAACATACACATTTTCATTGTATATAAAAGAAATGTACATCAAAACATACACATCTTCATTGTACGCTAAAGAAATGTACATCAAAACATACACACTTTCAGTGTACATTCAAGATATGTACATCAAAACATACACATTTTCATTGTACATTCAAGAAATGTACATCAAAACATACACTTTTTCATTGTACATTCAAGAAATGTACATCAAAACATACACATTTTCATTGTACACTCAAGAAATGTACATCAAAACATACACAATTTCATTGTACACTCAAGAAATGTACATCAAAACATACATATTTTCATTGTATATACCAAAAATGTACATCAAAACATACACATTTTCATTGTATATACAAGAAATGTACATCAAAACATTACACATCTTCATTGTACACTAAAGAAATGTACATCAAAACATACACACTTTAAGTGTACATTCAAGATATGTACATCAAAACATACACATTTTCATTGTACATTCAAAAAATGTACATCAAAACATACACTTTTTCATTGTACATTCAAGAAATGTACATCAAAACATACACATTTTCATTGAACACTCAAGAAATGTACATCAAAACATACACATTTTCATTGTGCATTCAAGAAATGTACATCAAAACATACACATCTTCAGTGTACATTCAAGAAATGTACATCTAGAACATACACATTTGGAGTGTACATTCAAGAAATATACATCAAAACATACACATTTTCATTGTATATACCAGAAATGTACATCAAAACATACATATTTTCATTGTACATTCAAGAAATGTGTATCAAAACATACACATTTTCATTGTACATTCAAGAAATGTACATCAAAACATACACATTTTCATTGAACACTCAAGAAATGTACATCATAACATACACATTTTGGGTGTACATTCAAAAAATGCACATCAAAACATACACATTTTCATTGCACATTCAAGAAATGTACATCAAAACATACACATTTTCATTGTACACTCAAGAAATGTACATCATAACATACACATTTTCATTGTACACTCAAGAAATGTAGATCAAAACTTACACATTTTCATTGTACACTCAAGAAATGTACATCAAAACATACACATTTTCATTGTATATACAAGAAATGTAGATCAAAGCTTACACATTTTCATTGTATATACCAAAAATGTACATCAAAACATACACATTTTCATTATATATACAAGAAATGTACACCAAAACATACACATTTTCATTGTATATACAAGAAATGTACACCAAAACATACACATTTTCATTGTACACTCAAGAAATGCACATCATAACATACACCTTTTCATTGTATATACAAGAAATGTACATCAAAACTTACAAATTTTCATTGTACACTCAAGAAATGTACAATAAAACATACACATTTTCATTGTACACTCAAGAAATGTACATCAAAACATACACATTTTCATTGTACACTCAAGAAATGTACATCAAAACATACACATTTTCATTGTATATACAAGAAATGTACATCAAGACATACACATTGTCATTGTACATTAAAGAAATATATATCAGAACATACATATTTTCAGTGTACATTCAAGAAATGTACATCAAAACATATACATTTCCATTCTATATATAAGAAATGTATATCAAAACATACAAATTTTCAGTGTACATTCAAGAAATGTACATCAAAACATTCACATTTTCATTGTATATACAAGAAATGTACATCAAAACATACTCATCTTCATTGTACACTAAAGAAATGTACATCAAAACATACACACTTTCAGTGTACATTGAAGATATGTGCATCAAAACATACAAATTTTCATTGTACATTCAAAAAATGTACATCAAAACATACACTTTTTCATTGTACATTCAAGAAATGTACATCAAAACATACACATTTTCATTGTACACTCAAGAAATGTACATCAAAACATACACATTTTCATTGTATATACAAGAAATGTACACTAAAACATACACAATTTCATTGTATATACAAGTAATGTACACCAAAGCATACACATTTTCATTGCACATTCATGAAATGTGTATCAAAACATACACATTTTCATTGTACACTCAAGAAATGTACATCAAAACATACACATTTTGAGTGTACATTCAAGAAATGTACATCAAAACATACACATTTTCAGTGTACACTCAAGAAATGTACATCAAAACATACACATTTTCATTGTACACTCAAGAAATGTACATCATAACATACACATTTTCATTGTACACTCAAGAAATGTACATCAAAACATACACATTTAAATTGTATATACAAGAAATGTAGATCAAAACTTACACATTTTCATTGTATATACAAGAAATGTACATCATAACATACACATTTTCATTGTATATACAAGAAATGTACATCAAAACTTACACATTTTCATTGTACACTCAAGAAATGCACATCATAACATACACATTTTCATTGTATATACAAGAAATATACATCAAAACTTAATAATTTTCATTGTACACTCAAGAAATGTACATCAAAACATACACATTTTCAGTGTACACTCTAGAAATGTACATCAAAACATACACATTTTCATTGTACACTCAAGAAATGTACATCAAAACATACACATTTTCATTGTATATACCAAAAATGTACATCAAAACATACACACTTTCATTGTATATAAAGAAATGTACACCAAAACATACACATTTTCATTGTATATACAAGAAATGTACACCAAAACATACACATTTTCAGTGTACATTCAAGAAATGTACATCAAAACATATACATTTTCATTGTATATACAAGAAATGTATATCAAAACATACACATTTTCAGTGCACATTCAAGAAATGTACACCAAAACATACACATTTTCATTGTATATACAAGAAATGTACATCAAAACATACACATCTTCATTGTACACTAAAGAAATGTACATCAAAATATACACACTTTCAGTGTACATTCAAGAAATGTACATCAAAACATACACATTTTCATTGTACACTCAAGAAATGTACATCATAACATACACATTTTCATTGTACACTCAAGAAATGTAGATCAAAACTTACACATTTTCATTGTACACTCAAGAAATGTACATCAAAACATACACATTTTCATTGTATATACAAGAAATGTAGATCAAAGCTTACACATTTTCATTGTATATACCAAAAATGTACATCAAAACATACACATTTTCATTATATATACAAGAAATGTACACCAAAACATACACATTTTCATTGTATATACAAGAAATGTACACCAAAACATACACATTTTCATTGTACACTCAAGAAATGCACATCATAACATACACCTTTTCATTGTATATACAAGAAATGTACATCAAAACTTACAAATTTTCATTGTACACTCAAGAAATGTAGAATAAAACATACACATTTTCATTGTACACTCAAGGAATGTACATCAAAACATACACATTTTCATTGTACACTCAAGAAATGTACATCACAACATACACATTTTCATTGTATATACAAGAAATGTACATCAAGACATACACATTGTCATTGTACATTAAAGAAATATATATCAGAACATACATATTTTCAGTGTACATTCAAGAAATGTACATCAAAACATATACATTTCCATTCTATATACAAGAAATGTATATCAAAACATACAAATTTTCAGTGTACATTCAAGAAATGTACATCAAAACATTCACATTTTCATTGTATATACAAGAAATGTACATCAAAACATACACATCTTCATTGTACACTAAAGAAATGTACATCAAAACATACACACTTTCAGTGTACATTCAAGATATGTGCATCAAAACATACAAATTTTCATTGTACATTCAAAAAATGTACATCAAAACATACACTTTTTCATTGTACATTCAAGAAATGTACATCAAAACATACACATTTTCATTGTACACTCAAGAAATGTACATCAAAACATACACATTTTCATTGTATATACAAGAAATGTACACTAAAACATACACAATTTCATTGTATATACAAGTAATGTACACCAAAGCATACACATTTTCATTGCACATTCATGAAATGTGTATCAAAACATACACATTTTCATTGTACACTCAAGAAATGTACATCAAAACATACACATTTTGAGTGTACATTCAAGAAATGTACATCAAAACATACACATTTTCAGTGTTCACTCAAGAAATGTACATCAAAACATACACATTTTCATTGTACACTCAAGAAATGTACATCATAACATACACATTTTCATTGTACACTCAAGAAATGTACATCAAAACATACACATTTTCATTGTATATACAAGAAATGTAGATCAAAACTTACACATTTTCATTGTATATACAAGAAATGTACATCATAACACACACATTTTCATTGTATATACAAGAAATGTACATCAAAACTTACACATTTTCATTGTACACTCAAGAAATGCACATCATAACATACACATTTTCATTGTATATACAAGAAATATACATCAAAACTTAAAAATTTTCATTGTACACTCAAGAAATGTACATCAAAACATACACATTTTCATTGTACACTCAAGAAATGTACATCAAAACATACACATTTTCAGTGTACACTCTAGAAATGTACATCAAAACATACACATTTTCATTGTACACTCAAGAAATGTACATCAAAACATACACATTTTCATTGTATATACCAAAAATGTACATCAAAACATACACACTTTCATTGTATATACAAAAAATGTACACCAAAACATACACATTTTCATTGTATATACAAGAAATGTAAACCAAAACATACACATTTTCAGCGTACATTCAAGAAATGTACATCAAAACATATACATTTTCATTGTATATACAAGAAATGTATATCAAAACATACACATTTTCAGTGTACATTCAAGAAATGTATATCAAAACATACACAGTTTCGTTGTATATACAAGAAATGTACATCAAAACATACACATCTTCATTGTACACTAAAGAAATGTACATCAAAACATACACACTTTCAGTGTACATTCAAGAAATGTACATCAAAACATACACATTTTCATTGTACATTGAAAAAATGTACATCAAAACATACACTTTTTCATTGTACATTCAAGAAATGTACATCAAAACATACACATTTTCATTGTACACTCAGGAAATGTACATCAAAACATACACATTTTCATTGTACATTCAAGAAATGTACATCAAAACATACACATTTTCATTGTACATTCAAGAAATGTATATCAAAACATATACATTATCATTGTACATTGAAGAAATGTACATCAAAACATACACATTTTCATTGTACATTCAAGAAATGTACATCAAAACATACACATTTTCATTGTACACTCAAGAAATGTACATCAAAACATACACATTTTCATTGTACACTCAAGAAATGTACATCAAAACATACACATTTTCATTGTATATACCAAAAATGTACATCAAAACATACACATTTTTATTGTATATACAAGAAATGTACACCAAAACATACACATTTTCATTGTATATACAAGAAATGTACACCAAAACATACACATTTTCAGTGTACTTTCTAGAAATGTACATCAAAACATACACATTTTCATTGTATATACAAGAAATGTACATCAAGACGTACACATTGTCATTGTACATTAAAGAAATATATATCAGGACATAGACATTTGCAGTGTACATTCAAGAAATGTACATCAAAACATATACATTTTCATTGTATATACAAGAAATGTATATCAAAACATACACATTTTCAGTGTACATTCAAGAAATGTACATCAAAACATACACATTTTCATTGTATATACAAGAAATGTACATCAAAACATACACATCTTCATTGTACGCTAAAGAAATGTACATCAAAACATACACACTTTCAGTGTACATTCAAGATATGTACATCAAAACATACACATTTTCATTGTACATTCGAGAAATGTACATCAAAACATACACTTTTTCATTGTACATTCAAGAAATGTACATCAAAACATACACATTTTCATTGTACACTCAAGAAATGTACATCAAAACATACACATTTTCATTGTACACTCAAGAAATGTACATCAAAACATACATATTTTCATTGTATATACCAAAAATGTACATCAAAACATACACATTTTCATTGTATATACAAGAAATGTACATCAAAACATTACACATCTTCATTGTACACTAAAGAAATGTACATCAAAACATACACACTTTCAGTGTACATTCAAGAAATGTACATCAAAACATACACATTTTCATTGTACATTGAAAAAATGTACATCAAAACATACACTTTTTCATTGTACATTCAAGAAATGTACATCAAAACATACACATTTTCATTGTACACTCAGGAAATGTACATCAAAACATACACATTTTCATTGTACATTCGAGAAATGTACATCAAAACATACACTTTTTCATTGTACATTCAAGAAATGTACATCAAAACATAGACTTTTTCATTGTACATTCAAGAAATGTACATCAAAACATACACATTGTCATTGAACACTCAAGAAATGTACATCAAAACATACACATTTTCATTGTACATTCAAGAAATGTACATCAAAACATACACATCTTCAGTGTACATTCAAGAAATGTACATCTAGAACATACACATTTGGAGTGTACATTCAAGAAATATACATCAAAACATACACATTTTCATTGTATATACCAGAAATGTACATCAAAACATACATATTTTGATTGTACATTCAAGAAATGTGTATCAAAACATACACATTTTCATTGTACATTCAAGAAATGTACATCAAAACATACACATTTTCATTGTACACTCAAGAAATGTACATCAAAACATACACATTTTCATTGTACACTCAAGAAATGTACATCAAAACATACACATTTTCATTGTATATACCAAAAATGTACATCAAAACATACACATTTTCATTGTATATACAAGAAATGT
This sequence comes from Tenodera sinensis, assembly GCA_030765045.1. Classification (NCBI taxonomy): domain Eukaryota; kingdom Metazoa; phylum Arthropoda; class Insecta; order Mantodea; family Mantidae; genus Tenodera; species Tenodera sinensis. The sequence continues at coordinate 106,859,800 of CM060970.1, read as the reverse complement.
ACACCAAAACATACACATTTTCATTGTATATACAAGAAATGTACACCAAAACTTACACATTTTCATTGTACACTCAAGAAATGTACATCAAAACATACACATTTTCATTGTATATACAAAAAATGTAGATCAAAGCTTACACATTTTCATTGTATATACCAAAAATGTACATCAAAACATACACATTTTCATTATATATACAAGAAATGTACACCAAAACATACACATTTTCATTGTATATACAAGAAATGTACACCAAAACATACACATTTTCATTGTACACTCAAGAAATGCACATCATAACATACACCTTTTCATTGTATATACAAGAAATGTACATCAAAACTTACAAATTTTCATTGTACACTCAAGAAATGTACATCAAAACATACACATTTTCATTGTACACTCAAGAAATGTACATCAAAACATACACATTTTCATTGTATATACAAGAAATGTACATCAAGACATACACATTGTCATTGTACATTAAAGAAATATATATCAGAACATACATATTTTCAGTGTACATTCAAGAAATGTACATCAAAACATATACATTTCCATTCTATATACAAGAAATGTATATCAAAACATACAAATTTTCAGTGTACATTCAAGAAATGTACATCAAAACATTCACATTTTCATTGTATATACAAGAAATGTACATCAAAACATACACATCTTCATTGTACACTAAAGAAATGTACATCAAAACATACACACTTTCAGTGTACATTCAAGATATGTGCATCAAAACATACAAATTTTCATTGTACATTCAAAAAATGTACATCAAAACATACACTTTTTCATTGTACATTCAAGAAATGTACATCAAAACATACACATTTTCATTGTACACTCAAGAAATGTACATAAAAACATACACATTTTCATTGTATATACAAGAAATGTACACTAAAACATACACAATTTCATTGTATATACAAGTAATGTACACCAAAGCATACACATTTTCATTGCACATTCATGAAATGTGTATCAAAACATACACATTTTCATTGTACACTCAAGAAATGTACATCAAAACATACACATTTTGAGTGTACATTCAAGAAATGTACATCAAAACATACACATTTTCAGTGTACACTCAAGAAACGTACATCAAAACATACACATTTTCATTGTACACTCAAGAAATGTACATCATAACATACACATTTTCATTGTACACTCAAGAAATGTACATCAAAACATACACATTTTCATTGTATATACAAGAAATGTAGATCAAAACTTACACATTTTCATTGTATATACAAGAAATGTACATCATAACATACACATTTTCATTGTATATACAAGAAATATACATCAAAACTTAATAATTTTCATTGTACACTCAAGAAATGTACATCAAATCATACACATTTTCAGTGTACACTCTAGAAATGTACATCAAAACATACACATTTTCATTGTACACTCAAGAAATGTACATCAAAACATACACATTTTCATTGTATATACCAAAAATGTACATCAAAACATACACACTTTCATTGTATATAAAGAAATGTACACCAAAACATACACATTTTCATTGTATATACAAGAAATGTACACCAAAACATACACATTTTCAGTGTACATTCAAGAAATGTACATCAAAACAGATACATTTTCATTGTATATACAAGAAATGTATATCAAAACATACACATTTTCAGTGCACATTCAAGAATTGTACATCAAAACATACACATTTTCATTGTATATACAAGAAATGTACATCAAAACATACACATCTTCATTGTACACTAAAGAAATGTACATCAAAATATACACACTTTCAGTGTACATTCAAGAAATGTACATCAAAACATACACATTTTCATTGTACACTCAAGAAATGTACATCATAACATACACATTTTCATTGTACACTCAAGAAATGTAGATCAAAACTTACACATTTTCATTGTACACTCAAGAAATGTACATCAAAACATACACATTTTCATTGTATATACAAGAAATGTAGATCAAAGCTTACACATTTTCATTGTATATACCAAAAATGTACATCAAAACATACACATTTTCATTATATATACAAGAAATGTACACCAAGACATACACATTTTCATTGTATATACAAGAAATGTACACCAAAACATACACATTTTCATTGTACACTCAAGAAATGCACATCATAACATACACCTTTTCATTGTATATACAAGAAATGTACATCAAAACTTACAAATTTTCATTGTACACTCAAGAAATGTAGAATAAAACATACACATTTTCATTGTACACTCAAGGAATGTACATCAAAACATACACATTTTCATTGTACACTCAAGAAATGTACATCAAAACATACACATTTTCATTGTATATACAAGAAATGTACATCAAGACATACACATTGTCATTGTACATTAAAGAAATATATATCAGAACATACATATTTTCAGTGTACATTCAAGAAATGTACATCAAAACATATACATTTCCATTCTATATACAAGAAATGTATATCAAAACATACAAATTTTCAGTGTACATTCAAGAAATGTACATCAAAACATTCACATTTTCATTGTATATACAAGAAATGTACATCAAAACATACACATCTTCATTGTACACTAAAGAAATGTACATCAAAACATACACACTTTCAGTGTACATTCAAGATATGTGCATCAAAACATACAAATTTTCATTGTACATTCAAAAAATGTACATCAAAACATACACTCTTTCATTGTGCATTCAAGAAATGTACATCAAAACATACACATTTTCATTGTACACTCAAGAAATGTACATCAAAACATACACATTTTCATTGTATATACAAGAAATGTACACTAAAACATACACAATTTCATTGTATATACAAGTAATGTACACCAAAGCATACACATTTTCATTGCACATTCATGAAATGTGTATCAAAACATACACATTTTCATTGTACACTCAAGAAATGTACATCAAAACATACACATTTTGAGTGTACATTCAAGAAATGTACATCAAAACATACACATTTTCAGTGTTCACTCAAGAAATGTACATCAAAACATACACATTTTCATTGTACACTCAAGAAATGTACATCATAACATACACATTTTCATTGTACACTCAAGAAATGTACATCAAAACATACACATTTTCATTGTATATACAAGAAATGTAAATCAAAACTTACACATTTTCATTGTATATACAAGAAATGTACATCATAACACACACATTTTCATTGTATATACAAGAAATGTACATCAAAACTTACACATTTTCATTGTACACTCAAGAAATGCACATCATAACATACACATTTTCATTGTATATACAAGAAATATACATCAAAACTTAAAAATTTTCATTGTACACTCAAGAAATGTACATCAAAACATACACATTTTCATTGTACACTCAAGAAATGTACATCAAAACATACACATTTTCAGTGTACACTCTAGAAATGTACATCAAAACATACACATTTTCATTGTACACTCAAGAAATGTACATCAAAACATACACGTTTTCATTGTATATACCAAAAATGTACATCAAAACATACACACTTTCATTGTATATACAAAAAATGTACACCAAAACATATACATTTTCATTGTATATACAAGAAATGTAAACCAAAACATACACATTTTCAGCGTACATTCAAGAAATGTACATCAAAACATATACATTTTCATTGTATATACAAGAAATGTATATCAAAACATACACATTTTCAGTGTACATTCAAGAAATGTATATCAAAACATACACAGTTTCATTGTATATACAAGAAATGTACATCAAAACATACACATCTTCATTGTACACTAAAGAAATGTACATCAAAACATACACACTTTCAGTGTACATTCAAGAAATGTACATCAAAACATACACATTTTCATTGTACATTGAAAAAATGTACATCAAAACATACACTTTTTCATTGTACATTCAAGAAATGTACATCAAAACATACACATTTTCATTGTACACTCAGGAAATGTACATCAAAACATACACATTTTCATTGTACATTCAAGAAATGTACATCAAAACATACACATTTTCATTGTACATTCAAGAAATGTATATCAAAACATATACATTATCATTGTACATTGAAGAAATGTACATCAAAACATACACATTTTCATTGTACATTCAAGAAATGTACATCAAAACATACACATTTTCATTGTACACTCAAGAAGTGTACATCAAAACATACACATTTTCATTGTACACTCAAGAAACGTACATCAAAACATACACATTTTCATTGTATATACCAAAAATGTACATCAAAACATACACATTTTTATTGTATATACAAGAAATGTACACCAAAACATACACATTTTCATTGTATATACAAGAAATGTACACCAAAACATACACATTTTCAGTGTACTTTCTAGAAATGTACATCAAAACATACACATTTTCATTGTATATACAAGAAATGTACATCAAGACGTACACATTGTCATTGTACATTAAAGAAATATATATCAGGACATAGACATTTGCAGTGTACATTCAAGAAATGTACATCAAAACATATACATTTTCATTGTATATACAAGAAATGTATATCAAAACATACACATTTTCAGTGTACATTCAAGAAATGTACATCAAAACATACACATTTTCATTGTATATACAAGAAATGTACATCAAAACATACACATCTTCATTGTACGCTAAAGAAATGTACATCAAAACATACACACTTTCAGTGTACATTCAAGATATGTACATCAAAACATACACATTTTCATTGTACATTCAAGAAATGTACATCAAAACATACACTTTTTCATTGTACATTCAAGAAATGTACATCAAAACATACACATTTTCATTGTACACTCAAGAAATGTACATCAAAACATACACATTTTCATTGTACACTCAAGAAATGTTCATCAAAACATACATATTTTCATTGTATATACCAAAAATGTACATCAAAACATACACATTTTCATTGTATATACAAGAAATGTAGATCAAAGCTTACACATTTTCATTGTATATACCAAAAATGTACATCAAAACATACACATTTTCATTATATATACAAGAAATGTACACCAAAACATACACATTTTCATTGTATATACAAGAAATGTACACCAAAACATACACATTTTCATTGTACACTCAAGAAATGCACATCATAACATACACCTTTTCATTGTATATACAAGAAATGTACATCAAAACTTACAAATTTTCATTGTACACTCAAGAAATGTAGAATAAAACATACACATTTTCATTGTACACTCAAGGAATGTACATCAAAACATACACATTTTCATTGTACACTCAAGAAATGTACATCAAAACATACACATTTTCATTGTATATACAAGAAATGTACATCAAGACATACACATTGTCATTGTACATTAAAGAAATATATATCAGAACATACATATTTTCAGTGTACATTCAAGAAATGTACATCAAAACATATACATTTCCATTCTATATACAAGAAATGTATATCAAAACATACAAATTTTCAGTGTACATTCAAGAAATGTACATCAAAACATTCACATTTTCATTGTATATACAAGAAATGTACATCAAAACATACACATCTTCATTGTACACTAAAGAAATGTACATCAAAACATACACACTTTCAGTGTACATTCAAGATATGTGCATCAAAACATACAAATTTTCATTGTACATTCAAAAAATGTACATCAAAACATACACTTTTTCATTGTGCATTCAAGAAATGTACATCAAAACATACACATTTTCATTGTACACTCAAGAAATGTACATCAAAACATACACATTTTCATTGTATATACAAGAAATGTACACTAAAACATACACAATTTCATTGTATATACAAGTAATGTACACCAAAGCATACACATTTTCATTGCACATTCATGAAATGTGTATCAAAACATACACATTTTCATTGTACACTCAAGAAATGTACATCAAAACATACACATTTTGAGTGTACATTCAAGAAATGTACATCAAAACATACACATTTTCAGTGTTCACTCAAGAAATGTACATCAAAACATACACATTTTCATTGTACACTCAAGAAATGTACATCATAACATACACATTTTCATTGTACACTCAAGAAATGTACATCAAAACATACACATTTTCATTGTATATACAAGAAATGTAGATCAAAACTTACACATTTTCATTGTATATACAAGAAATGTACATCATAACACACACATTTTCATTGTATATACAAGAAATGTACATCAAAACTTACACATTTTCATTGTACACTCAAGAAATGCACATCATAACATACACATTTTCATTGTATATACAAGAAATATACATCAAAACTTAAAAATTTTCATTGTACACTCAAGAAATGTACATCAAAACATACACATTTTCATTGTACACTCAAGAAATGTACATCAAAACATACACATTTTCAGTGTACACTCTAGAAATGTACATCAAAACATACACATTTTCATTGTACACTCAAGAAATGTACATCAAAACATACACATTTTCATTGTATATACCAAAAATGTACATCAAAACATACACACTTTCATTGTATATACAAAAAATGTACACCAAAACATACACATTTTCATTGTATATACAAGAAATGTAAACCAAAACATACACATTTTCAGCGTACATTCAAGAAATGTACATCAAAACATATACATTTTCATTGTATATACAAGAAATGTATATCAAAACATACACATTTTCAGTGTACATTCAAGAAATGTATATCAAAACATACACAGTTTCATTGTATATACAAGAAATGTACATCAAAACATACACATCTTCATTGTACACTAAAGAAATGTACATCAAAACATACACACTTTCAGTGTACATTCAAGAAATGTACATCAAAACATACACATTTTCATTGTACATTGAAAAAATGTACATCAAAACATACACTTTTTCATTGTACATTCAAGAAATGTACATCAAAACATACACATTTTCATTGTACACTCAGGAAATGTACATCAAAACATACACATTTTCATTGTACATTCAAGAAATGTACATCAAAACATACACATTTTCATTGTACATTCAAGAAATGTATATCAAAACATATACATTATCATTGTACATTGAAGAAATGTACATCAAAACATACACATTTTCATTGTACATTCAAGAAGTGTACATCAAAACATACACATTTTCATTGTACACTCAAGAAACGTACATCAAAACATACACATTTTCATTGTATATACCAAAAATGTACATCAAAACATACACATTTTTATTGTATATACAAGAAATGTACACCAAAACATACACATTTTCATTGTATATACAAGAAATGTACACCAAAACATACACATTTTCAGTGTACTTTCTAGAAATGTACATCAAAACATACACATTTTCATTGTATATACAAGAAATGTACATCAAGACGTACACATTGTCATTGTACATTAAAGAAATATATATCAGGACATAGACATTTGCAGTGTACATTCAAGAAATGTACATCAAAACATATACATTTTCATTGTATATACAAGAAATGTATATCAAAACATACACATTTTCAGTGTACATTCAAGAAATGTACATCAAAACATACACATTTTCATTGTATATACAAGAAATGTACATCAAAACATACACATCTTCATTGTACGCTAAAGAAATGTACATCAAAACATACACACTTTCAGTGTACATTCAAGATATGTACATCAAAACATACACATTTTCATTGTACATTCAAGAAATGTACATCAAAGCATACACTTTTTCATTGTACATTCAAGAAATGTACATCAAAACATACACATTTTCATTGTACACTCAAGAAATGTACATCAAAACATACACATTTTCATTGTACACTCAAGAAATGTACATCAAAACATACATATTTTCATTGTATATACCAAAAATGTACATCAAAACATACACATTTTCATTGTATATACAAGAACTGTACATCAAAACATTACACATCTTCATTGTACACTAAAGAAATGTACATCAAAACATACACACTTTAAGTGTACATTCAAGATATGTACATCAAAACATACACATTTTCATTGTACATTCAAAAAATGTACATCAAAACATAGACTTTTTCATTGTACATTCAAGAAATGTACATCAAAACATACACATTTTCATTGAACACTCAAGAAATGTACATCAAAACATACACATTTTCATTGTACATTCAAGAAATGTACATCAAAACATACACATCTTCAGTGTACATTCAAGAAATGTACATCTAGAACATACACATTTGGAGTGTACATTCAAGAAATATACATCAAAACATACATATTTTCATTGTATATACCAGAAATGTACATCAAAACATACATATTTTGATTGTACATTCAAGAAATGTGTATCAAAACATACACATTTTCATTGTACATTCAAGAAATGTACATCAAAACATACACATTTTCATTGTACACTCAAGAAATGTACATCAAAACATACACATTTTCATTGTACACTCAAGAAATGTACATCAAAACATACACATTTTCATTGTATATACCAAAAATGTACATCAAAACAATCACATTTTCATTGTATATACAAGAAATGTACACCAAAACATACACATTTTCATTGTATATACAAGAAATGTACACCAAAACTTACACATTTTCATTGTACACTCAAGAAATGTACATCAAAACATACACATTTTCATTGTATATACAAAAAATGTAGATCAAAGCTTACACATTTTCATTGTATATACCAAAAATGTACATCAAAACATACACATTTTCATTATATATACAAGAAATGTACACCAAAACATACACATTTTCATTGTATATACAAGAAATGTACACCAAAACATACACATTTTCATTGTACACTCAAGAAATGCACATCATAACATACACCTTTTCATTGTATATACAAGAAATGTACATCAAAACTTACAAATTTTCATTGTACACTCAAGAAATGTACAATAAAACATACACATTTTCATTGTACACTCAAGAAATGTACATCAAAACATACACATTTTCATTGTACACTCAAGAAATGTACATCAAAACATACACATTTTCATTGTATATACAAGAAATGTACATCAAGACATACACATTGTCATTGTACATTAAAGAAATATATATCAGAACATACATATTTTCAGTGTACATTCAAGAAATGTACATCAAAACATATACATTTCCATTCTATATACAAGAAATGTATATCAAAACATACAAATTTTCAGTGTACATTCAAGAAATGTACATCAAAACATTCACATTTTCATTGTATATACAAGAAATGTACATCAAAACATACACATCTTCATTGTACACTAAAGAAATGTACATCAAAACATACACACTTTCAGTGTACATTCAAGATATGTGCATCAAAACATACAAATTTTCATTGTACATTCAAAAAATGTACATCAAAACATACACTTTTTCATTGTACATTCAAGAAATGTACATCAAAACATACACATTTTCATTGTACACTCAAGAAATGTACATCAAAACATACACATTTTCATTGTATATACAAGAAATGTACACTTAAACATACACAATTTCATTGTATATACAAGTAATGTACACCAAAGCATACACATTTTCATTGCACATTCATGAAATGTGTATCAAAACATACACATTTTCATTGTACACTCAAGAAATGTACATCAAAACATACACATTTTGAGTGTACATTCAAGAAATGTACATCAAAACATACACATTTTCAGTGTACACTCAAGAAATGTACATCAAAACATACACATTTTCATTGTACACTCAAGAAATGTACATCATAACATACACATTTTGATTGTACACTCAAGAAAAGTACATCAAAACATACACATTTTCATTGTATATACAACAAATGTAGATCAAAACTTACACATTTTCATTGTATATACAAGAAATGTACATCATAACATACACATTTTCATTGTATATACAGGAAATGTACATCAAAACTTACACATTTTCATTGTACACTCAAGACATGCACATCATAACATACACATTTTCATTGTATATACAAGAAATATACATCAAAACTTAAAAATTTTCATTGTACACTCAAGAAATGTACATCAAAACATACACATTTTCATTGTACACTCAAGAAATGTACATCAAAACATACACATTTTCAGTGTACACTCTAGAAATGTACATCAAAACATACACATTTTCATTGTATATACAAGAAATGCACATCAAGACATACACATTGTCATTGTACATTAAAGAAATATATATCAGGACATACACATTTTCAGTGTACATTCAAGAAATGTACATCAAAACATATACATTTTCATTGTATATACAAGAAATGTATATCAAAACATACGCATTTTAGGTGTACATTCAAGAAATGTACATCAAAACATACACATTTTCATTGTATATACAAGAAATGTACATCAAAACATACACATCTTCATTGTACACTAAAGAAATGTACATCAAAACATACACACTTTCAGTGTACATTCAAGATATGTACATCAAAACATACACATTTTCATTGTACATTCAAAAAATGTACATCAAAACATACACTTTTTCATTGTACATTCAAGAAATGTACATCAAAACATACACATTTTCATTGTACACTCAAGAAATGTACATCAAAACATACACATTTTCATTGTACACTCAAGAAATGTACATCAAAACATACACATTTTCATTGTATATACCAAAAATGTACATCAAAACATACACACTTTCATTGTATATACAAGAAATGTACACCAAAACATACACATTTTCATTGTATATACAAGAAATGTACACCAAAACATACACATTTTCAGTGTACATTCAAGAAATGTACATCAAAACATATACATTTTCATTGTATATACAAGAAATGTATATCAAAACATACACATTTTCAGTGTACATTCAAGAAATGTACATCAAAACACACATTTTCATTGTATATACAAGAAATGTACATCAAAACATACACATCTTCATTGTACACTAAAGAAATGTACATCAAAACATACACACTTTCAGTGTACATTCAAGAAAGGTACATCAAAACATACACATTTTCATTATAAATTGAAAAAGGGTACATCAAAACATACACTTTTTCATTGTACATTCAAGAAATGTACATCAAAACATACACATTTTCATTGTACACTCAGGAAATGTACATCAAAACATACACATTTTCATTGTACATTCAAGAAATGTACATCAAAACATACACATTTTCATTGTATATACAAGTAATGTACATCAAAACATACACATCTTCATTGTACACTAAAGAAATGTACATCAAAACATACACACCTTCAGTGTACATTCAAGATATGTACATCAAAACATACACATTTTCATTGTACATTCAAAAAATGTACATCAAAACATACACTTTTTCATTGTACATTCAAGAAATGTACATCAAAACATACACATTTTCATTGTACACTCAAGAAATGTACATCAAAACATACACATTTTCATTGTATATACAAGAAATGTACACCAAAACATACAGATCTTCATTGTACATTAAAGAAATATATATCAAAACATACACATTTTCAGTGTACATTCAAGAAATGTACATCAAAACATATACATTTTCATTGTATATACAAGAAATGTATATCAAAACATACACATTTTCAGTGTACATTCAAGAAATGTACATCAAAACATACACATTTTCATTGTATATACAAGCAATGTACATCAAAACATACACATCTTCATTGTACACTAAAGAAATGTACATCAAAGCATACACACTTTCAGTGTACATTCAAGAAATGTACATCAAAACATACACATTTTCATTGTACATTGAAAAAATGTACATCAAAACATACACTTTTTCATTGTACATTCAAGAAATGTACATCAAAACATACACATTTTCATTGTACACTCAGGAAATGTACATCAAAACATACACATTTTCATTGTACATTCTAGAAATGTACATCAAAACATACACATTTTCATTGTACATTCAAGAAATGTATATCAAAACATACACATTTTCATTGTACATTGAAGAAATGTACATCAAAACATACACATTTTCATTGTACATTCCAGAAATGTACATCAAAACATACACATTTTCATTGTACATTCAAGGAATGTACATCAAAACATACACATTTTCATTGTACATTCAAGAAATGTACATCAAAACATACACATTTTCATTGTCCACTCAAGAAATGTACATCAAAACATACACATTTTCATTGTACACTCAAGAAATGTACATCAAAACATACATATTTTCATTGTATATACCAAAAATGTACATCAAAACATACACATTTTCATTGTATATACAAGAAATGTACACCAAAACATACACATTTTCATTGTATATACCAGAAATGTACACCAAAACATACACATTTTCAGTGTACATTCAAGAAATGTACATCAAAACATACACATTTTCATTGTACACTCAAGAAATGTACATCAAAACATACACATTTTCATTGTATATACAAGAAATGTACACTAAAACATACACAATTTCATTGTATATACAAGTAATGTACACCAAAGCATACACATTTTCATTGCACATTCATGAAATGTGTATCAAAACATACACATTTTCATTGTACACTCAAGAAATGTACATCAAAACATACACATTTTGAGTGTACATTCAAGAAATGTACATCAAAACATACACATTTTCAGTGTACACTCAAGAAATGTACATCAAAACATACACATTTTCATTGTACACTCAAGAAATGTACATCATAACATACACATTTTCATCTTACACTCAAGTAATGTACATCAAAACATACACATTTTCATTGTATATACAAGAAATGTAGATCAAAACTTACACATTTTCATTGTATATACAAGAAATGTACATCATAACATACACATTTTCATTGTACATACAAGAAATGTACATCAAAACTTACACATTTTCATTGTACACTCAAGAAATGCACATCATAACATACACAATTTCATTGTATATACAAGTAATGTACACCAAAGCATACACATTTTCATTGTACATTCACGAAATGTACATCAAAACATACACATTTTCATTGTACACTCAAGAAATGTACATCAAAACATACACATTTTCAGTGTACACTCTAGAAATGTACATCAAAACATACACATTTTTGTTTGTATATACAAGAAATGTACATCAAGACATACACATTGTCATTGTACATTAAAGAAATATATATCAGGACATACACATTTTCAGTGTACATTCAAGAAATGTACATCAAAACATATACATTTTCATTGTATATACAAGAAATGTATATCAAAACATACACATTTTCAGTGTACATTCAAGAAATGTACATCAAAACATACACATTTTCATTGTATATACAAGAAATGTACATCAAAACACGCACATCTTCATTGTACACTAAAGAAATGTACATCAAAACATACACACTTTCAGTGTACATTCAAGATATGTACATCAAAACATACACATTTTCATTGTACATTCAAAAAATGTACATCAAAACATACACTTTTTCATTGTACATTCGAGAAATGTACATCAAAACATACACATTTTCATTGTACACTCAAGAAATGTACATCAAAACATACACATTTTCATTGTACACTCAAGAAATGTACATCAAAACATACACATTTTCATTGTATATACCAAAAATGTACATCAAAACATACACATTTTCATTGTATATACAAGAAATGTACACCAAAACATACACATTTTCATTGTATATACAAGAAATGTACACCAAAACATACACATTTTCAGTGTACATTCAAGAAATGTACATCAAAACATATACATTTTCATTGTATATACAAGAAATGTATATCAAAATATACACATTTTCAGTGTACATTCAAGAAATGTACATCAAAACATACTCATTTTCATTGTATATACAAGAAATGTACATCAAAACATACACATCTTCATTGTACACTAAAGAAATGTACATCAAAACATACACACTTTCAGTGTACATTCAAGAAAGGTACATCAAAACATACACATTTTCATTATAAATTGAAAAAGTGTACATCAAAACATACACTTTTTCATTGTACTTTCAAGAAATGTACATCAAAACATACACATTTTCATTGTACACTCAGGAAATGTACATCAAAACATACACATTTTCATTGTACATTCAAGAAATGTACATCAAAACATACACATTTTCATTGTATATACAAGTAATGTACATCAAAACATACACATCTTCATTGTACACTAAAGAAATGTACATCGAAACATACACACTTTCAGTGTACATTCAAGATATGTACATCAAAACATACACATCTTCATTGTACATTCAAAAAATGTACATCAAAACATACACTTTTTCATTGTACATTCAAGAAATGTACATCAAAACATACACATTTTCATTGTACACTCAAGGAATGTACATCAAAACATACCCATTTTCATTGTACAGTCAAGAAATGTACATCAAAACATACACATTTTCATTGTATATACCAAAAATGTACATCAAAACATACACATTTTCATTGTATATACAAGAAATGTACACCAAAACATACACATCTTCATTGTACATTTAAGAAATATATATCAAAACATACACATTTTCAGTGTACATTCAAGAAATGTACATCAAAACATATACATTTTCATTGTATATACAAGAAATGTATATCAAAACATACACATTTTCAGTGTACATTCAAGAAATGTACATCAAAACATACACATTTTCATTGTATATACAAGAAATGTACATCAAAACATACACATCTTCATTGTACACTAAAGAAATGTACATCAAAGCATACACACTTTCAGTGTACATTCAAGAAATGTACATCAAAACATACACATTTTCATTGTACATTGAAAAAATGTACATCAAAACATACACTTTTTCATTGTACATTCAAGAAATGTACATCAAAACATACACATTTTCATTGTACACTCAGGAAATGTACATCAAAACATACACATTTTCATTCTACATTCTAGAAATGTACATCAAAACATACACATTTTCATTGTACATTCAAGAAATGTATATCAAAACATACACATTTTCATTGTACATTGAAGAAATGTACATCAAAACATACACATTTTCATTGTACATTCCAGAAATGTACATCAAAACATACACATTTTCATTGTACATTCAAGAAATGTACATCAAAACATACACATTTTCATTGTCCACTCAAGAAATGTACATCAAAACATACACATTTTCATTGTACACTCAAGAAATGTACATCAAAACATACACATTTTCATTGTATTAACCAAAAATGTAAATCAAAACATACACATTTTCATTGTATATACAAGAAATGTATATCAAAACATACACATTTTCATTGTATATACAAGAAATGTACATCAAAACATACACATCTTCATTGTACACTAAAGAAATGTACATCAAAACATACACACTTTCAGTGTACATTCAAGATATGTACATCAAAACATACACATTTTCATTGTACATTCAAAAAATGTACATCAAAACATACACTTTTTCATTGTACATTCAAGAAATGTACATCAAAACATACACATTTTCATTGTACACTCAAGAAATGTACATCAAAGCATACACATTTTCATTGTACACTCAAGAAATGTACATCAAAACATACACATTTTCATTGTATATACCAAAAATGTACATCAAAACATACACATTTTCATTGTATATACCAGAAATGTACACCAAAACATACACATTTTCATTGTATATACAAGAAATGTACACCAAAACATACACATTTTCAGTGTACATTCAAGAAATGTACATCAAAACATATACATTTTCATTGTATATACAAGAAATGTTTATCAAAACATACACATTTTCAGTGTACATTCAAGAAATGTACATCAAAACATACACATTTTCATTGTATATACAAGAAATGTACATCAAAACATACACATCTTCATTGTACACTAAAGAAATGTACATCAAAACATACACACTTTCAGTGTACATTCAAGAAAGGTACATCAAAACATACACATTTTCATTATAAATTGAAAAAGGGTACATCAAAACATACACTTTTTCATTGTACATACAAGAAATGTACATCAAAACATACACATTTTCATTGTACACTCAGGAAATGTACATCAAAACATACACATTTTCATTGTATATTCAAGAAATGTACATCAAAACATACACATTTTCATTGTATATACAAGTAATGTACATCAAAAGTTACACATCTTCATTGTACACTAAAGAAATGTACATCAAAACATACACACTTTCAGTGTACATTCAAGATATGTACATCAAAACATACACATTTTCATTGTACATTCAAAAAATGTACATCAAAACATACACTTTTTCATTGTACATTCAAGAAATGTACATCAAAACATACACATTTTCATTGTACACTCAAGAAATGTACATCAAAACATACACATTTTCATTGTATATACCAAAAATGTACATCAAAACATACACATTTTCATTGTATATACAAGAAATGTACACCAAAACATACACATCTTCATTGTACATTAAAGAAATATATATCAAAACATACACATTTTCAGTGTACATTCAAGAAATGTACATCAAAACATATACATTTTCATTGTATATACAAGAAATGTATATCAAAACATACACATTTTCAGTGTACATTCAAGAAATGTACATCAAAACATACACATTTTCATTGTATATACAAGAAATGTACATCAAAACATACACATCTTCATTGTACACTAAAGAAATGTACATCAAAGCATACACACTTTCAGTGTACATTCAAGAAATGTACATCAAAACATACACATTTTCATTGTACATTGAAAAAATGTACATCAAAACATACACTTTTTCATTGTACATTCAAGAAATGTACATCAAAACATACACATTTTCATTGAACACTCAGGAAATGTACATCAAAACATACACATTTTCATTGTACATTCTAGACATGTACATCAAAACATACACATTTTCATTGTACATTCAAGAAATGTATATCAAAACATACACATTTTCATTGTACATTGAAGAAATGTACATCAAAACATACACATTTTCATTGTACATTCCATAAATGTACATCAAAACATACACATTTTCATTGTACATTCAAGGAATGTACATCAAAGCATACACATTTTCATTGTACATTCAAGAAATGTACATCAAAACATACACATTTTCATTGTCCACTCAAGAAATGTACATCAAAACATACACATTTTCATTGTACACTCAAGAAATGTACATCAAAACATACACATTTTCATTGTATATACCAAAAATGTACATCAAAACATACACATTTTCATTCTATATACAAGAAATGTACACCAAAACATACACATTTTCATTGTATATACAAGAAATGTACACCAAAACATACACATTTTCAGTGTACATTCAAGAAATGTACATCAAAACATACACATTTTCATTGTACACTCAAGAAATGTACATCAAAACATACACATTTGCATTGTATATACAAGAAATGTACACTAAAACATACACAATTTCATTGTATATACAAGTAATGTACACCAAAGCATACACATTTTCATTGCACATTCATGAAATGTGTATCAAAGCATACACATTTTCATTGTAAACTCAAGAAATGTACATCATAACATACACATTTTCATCTTACACTCAAGAAATGTACATCAAAACATACACATTTTCATTGTATATACAAGAAATGTAGATCAAAACTTACACATTTTCATTGTATATACAAGAAATGTACATCATAACATACACATTTTCATTGTATATACAAGAAATGTACATCAAAACTTACACATTTTCATTGTACACTCAAGAAATGCACATCATAACATACACATTTTCATTGTATATACAAGAAATGTACACCAAAACATACACATTTTGAGTGTACATTCAAGAAATGTACATCAAAACATACACATTTTCAGTGTACACTCAAGAAATGTACATCAAAACATACACATTTTCATTGTACACTCAAGAAATGTACATCATAACATACACATTTTCATCTTACACTCAAGAAATGTACATCAAAACATACACATTTTCATTGTATATACAAGAAATGTAGATCAAAACTTACACATTTTCATTGTATATACAAGAAATGTACATCATAACATACACATTTTCATTGTATATACAAGAAATGTACATCAAAACTTACACATTTTCATTGTACACTCAAGAAATGCACATCATAACATACACATTTTCATTGTATATACAAGAAATATACATCAAAACTTAAAAATTTTCATTGTACACTCAAGAAATGTACATCAAAACATACACATTTTCATTGTACATTCAAGAAATGTACATCAAAACATACACATTTTCATTGTATATACAAGAAATGTACATCAAAACATACACATCTTCATTGTACACTAAAGAAATGTACATCAAAACATACACACTTTCAGTGTACATTCAAGATATGTACATCAAAACATACACATTTTCATTGTACATTCAAAAAATGTACATCAAAATATACACTTTTTCATTGTACATTCAAGAAATGTACATCAAAACATACACATTTTCATTGTACACTCAGGAAATGTACATCAAAACATACACATTTTCATTGTACATTCAAGAAATGTACATCAAAACATACACATTTTCATTGTATATACCAAAAATGTACATCAAACCATACACATTTTCATTGTATATACAAGAAATGTACACCAAAACATACACATTTTCATTGTATATACGAGAAATGTACACCAAAACATACACATTTTCAGTGTACATTCAAGAAATGTACATCAAAACATACATTTTCATTGTATATACAAGAAATGTATATCAAAACATACACATTTTCAGTGTACATTCAAGAAATGTACATCAAAACATACACATTTTCATTGTATATACAAGAAATGTACATCAAATCATACACATCTTCATTGTACACTAAAGAAATGTACATCAAAACATACACACTTTCAGTGTACATTCAAGAAAGGTACATCAAAACATACACATTTTCATTATAAATTGAAAAAGGGTACATCAAAACATACACGTTTTCATTGTACATTCAAGAAATGTACATCAAAACATACACATTTTCATTGTACACTCAGGAAATGTACATCAAAACATACACATTTTCATTGTACATTCAAGAAATGTACATCAAAACATACACATTTTCATTGTATATACAAGTAATGTACATCAAAACATACACATCTTCATTGTACACTAAAGAAATGTACATCAAAACATACACACTTTCAGTGTACATTCAAGATATGTACATCAAAACATACACATTTTCATTGTACATTCAAAAAATGTACATCAAAACATACACTTTTTCATTGTACATTCAAGAAATGTACATCAAAACATACACATTTTCATTGTACACTCAAGAAATGTACATCAAAACATACACATTTTCATTGTATATACCAAAAATGTACATCAAAACATACACATTTTCATTGTATATACAAGAAATGTACACCAAAACATACACATCTTCATTGTACATTAAAGAAATATATATCAAAACATACACATTTTCAGTGTACATTCAAGAAATTGTCATCAAAACATATACATTTTCATTGTATATACAAGAAATGTATATCAAAACATACACATTTTCAGTGTACATTCAAGAAATGTACATCAAAACATACACATTTTCATTGTATATACAAGAAATGTACATCAAAACATACACATCTTCATTGTACACCAAAGAAATGTACATCAAAGCATACACACTTTCAGTGTACATTCAAGAAATGTACATCAAAACATACACATTTTCATTGTACATTGAAAAAATGTACATCAAAACATACACTTTTTCATTGTACATTCAAGAAATGTACATCAAAACATACACATTTTCATTGTACACTCAGGAAATGTACATCAAATCATACACATTTTCATTGTACATTCTAGAAATGTACATCAAAACATACACATTTTCATTGTACATTCAAGGAATGTACATCAAAACATACACATTTTCATTGTACATTCAAGAAATGTATATCAAAACATACACATTTTCATTGTACATTGAAGAAATGTACATCAAAACATACACATTTTCATTGTACATTCCAGAAATGTACATCAAAACATACACATTTTCATTGTACACTCAAGGAATATACATCAAAACATACACATTTTCATTGTACATTCAAGAAATGTACATCAAAACATACACATTTTCATTGTCCACTCAAGAAATGTACATCAAAACATACACATTTTCATTGTACACTCAAGAAATGTACATCAAAACATACACATTTTCATTGTATATACCAAAAATATACATCAAAACATACACATTTTCATTGTATATACAAGAAATGTACACCAAAACATACACATTTTCATTGTATATACAAGAAATGTACACCAAAACATACACATTTTCAGTGTACATTCAAGAAATGTACATCAAAACATACACATTTTCATTGTACACTCAAGAAATGTACATCAAAACATACACATTTTCATTGTATATACAAGAAATGTACACTAAAACATACACAATTTCATTGTATATACAAGTAATGTACACCAAAGCATACACATTTTCATTGCACATTCATGAAACGTGTATCAAAACATACACATTTTCAATGTACACTCAAGAAATGTACATCAAAACATACACATTTTGAGTGTACATTCAAGAAATGTACATCAAAACATACACATTTTCAGTGTACACTCAAGAAATGTACATCAAAACATACACATTTTCATTGTACACTCAAGAAATGTACATCATAACATACACATTTTCATCTTACACTCAAGAAATGTACATCAAAACATACACATTTTCATTGTATATACAAGAAATGTAGATCAAAACTTACACATTTTCATTGTATATACAAGAAATGTACATCATAACATACACATTTTCACTGTATATACAAGAAATGTACATCAAAACTTACACATTTTCATTGTACACTCAAGAAATGCACATCATAACATACACATTTTCATTGTATATACAAGAAATATACATCAAAACTTAAAAATTTTCATTGTACACTCAAGAAATGTACATCAAAACATACACATTTTCATTGTACATTCAAGAAATGGACATCAAAACATACACATTTTCATTGTATATACAAGAAATGTACATCAAAACATACACACCTTCATTGTACACTAAAGAAATGTACATCAAAACATACACAGTTTCAGTGTACATTCAAGATATGTACATCAAAACATACACATTTTCATTGTACATTCAAAAAATGTACATCAAAACATACACTTTTTCATTGTACATTCAAGAAATGTACATCAAAACATACACATTTTCATTGTACACTCAAGAAATGTACATCAAAACATACACATTTTCATTGTACACTCAGGAAATGTACATCAAAACATACACATTTTCATTGTATATACCAAAAATGTACATCAAAACATACACATTTTCATTGTATATACAAGAAATGTACACCAAAACATACACATTTTCATTGTATATACAAGAAATGTACACCAAAACATACACATTTTCAGTGTACATTCAAGAAATGTACATCAAAACATATACATTTTCATTGTATATACAAGAAATGTATATCAAAACATACACATTTTCAGTGTACATTCAAGAAATGTACATCAAAACATACACATGTTCATTGTATATACAAGAAATGTACATCAAAACATACACATCTTCATTGTACACTAAAGAAATGTACATCAAAACATACACACTTTCAGTGTACATTCAAGAAAGGTACATCAAAACATACACATTTTCATTATAAATTGAAAAAGGGTACATCAAAACATACACTTTTTCATTGTACATTCAAGAAATGTACATCAAAACATACACATTTTCATTGTACACTCAGGAAATGTACATCAAAACATACACATTTTCATTGTACATTCAAGCAATGTACATCAAAACATACACATTTTCATTGTATATACAAGTAATGTACATCAAAACATACACATCTTCATTGTACACTAAAGAAATGTACATCAAAACATACACACTTTCAGTGTACATTCAAGATATGTACATCAAAACATACACATTTTCATTGTACATTCAAAAAATGTACATCAAAACATACACTTTTTCATTGTACATTCAAGAAATGTACATCAAAACATACACATTTTCATTGTACACTCAAGAAATGTACATCAAAACATACACATTTTCATTGTATATACCAAAAATGTACATCAAAACATACACATTTTCATTGTATATACAAGAAATGTACACCAAAACATACACATCTTCATTGTACATTAAAGAAATATATATCAAAACATACACATTTTCAGTGTACATTCAAGAAATGTACATCAAAACATATACATTTTCATTGTATATACAAGAAATGTATATCAAAACAAACACATTTTCAGTGTACATTCAAGAAATGTACATCAAAACATACACATTTTCATTGTATATACAAGAAATGTACATCAAAACATACACATCTTCATTGCACACTAAAGAAATGTACATCAAAGCATACACACTTTCAGTGTACATTCAAGAAATGTACATCAAAACATACACATTTTCATTGTACATTGAAAAAATGTACATCAAAACATACACTTTTTCATTGTACATTCAAGAAATGTACATCAAAACATACACATTTTCATTGTACACTCAGGAAATGTACATCAAAACATACACATTTTCATTGTACATTCTAGAAATGTACATCAAAACATACACATTTTCATTGTACATTCAAGGAATGTACATCAAAACATACACATTTTCATTGTACATTCAAGAAATGTATATCAAAACATACACATTTTCATTGTACATTGAAGAAATGTACATCAAAACATACACATTTTCATTGTACATTCCAGAAATGTACATCAAAACATACACATTTTCATTGTACATTCAAGGAATGTACATCAAAACATACACATTTTCATTGTACATTCAAGAAATGTACATCAAAACATACACATTTTCATTGTCCACTCAAGAAATGTACATCAAAACATACACATTTTCATTGTACACTCAAGAAATGTACATCAAAACATACACATTTTCATTGTATATACCAAAAATATACATCAAAACATACACATTTTCATTGTATATACAAGAAATGTACACCAAAACATACACATTTTCATTGTATATACAAGAAATGTACACCAAAACATACACATTTTCAGTGTACATTCAAGAAATGTACATCAAAACATACACATTTTCATTGTACACTCAAGAAATGTACATCAAAACATACACATTTTCATTGTATATACAAGAAATGTACACTAAAACATACACAATTTCATTGTATATACAAGTAATGTACACCAAAGCATACACATTTTCATTGCACATTCATGAAATGTGTATCAAAACATACACATTTTCATTGTACACTCAAGAAATGTACATCAAAACATACACATTTTGAGTGTACATTCAAGAAATGTACATCAAAACATACACATTTTCAGTGTACACTCAAGAAATGTACATCAAAACATACACATTTTCATTGTACACTCAAGAAATGTACATCATAACATACACATTTTCATCTTACACTCAAGAAATGTACATCAAAACGTACACATTTTCATTGTATATACAAGA
Organism: Tenodera sinensis; assembly: GCA_030765045.1. Taxonomy (NCBI): domain Eukaryota; kingdom Metazoa; phylum Arthropoda; class Insecta; order Mantodea; family Mantidae; genus Tenodera; species Tenodera sinensis. The sequence goes on along the minus strand of CM060970.1, from coordinate 106,835,951 downwards.
AATGTAGATCAAAACTTACACATTTTCATTGTATATACAAGAAATGTACATCATAACATACACATTTTCATTGTATATACAAGAAATGTACATCAAAACTTACACATTTTCATTGTACACTCAAGAAATGCACATCATAACATACACATTTTCATTGTATATACAAGAAATATACATCAAAACTTAAAAATTTTTATTGTACACTCAAGAAATGTACATCAAAACATACACATTTTCATTGTACACTCAAGAAATGTACATCAAAACATACACATTTTCAGTGTACACTCTAGAAATGTACATCAAAACATACACATTTTCATTGTATATACAAGAAATGTACATCAAGACATACTCATTGTCATTGTACATTAAAGAAATATATATCAGGACATACACATTTTCAGTGTACATTCAAGAAATGTACATCAAAACATATACATTTTCATTGTATATACAAGAAATGTATATCAAAACATACACATTTTCAGTGTACATTCAAGAAATGTACATCAAAACATACACATTTTCATTGTATATACAAGAAATGTACATCAAAACACACACATCTTCATTGTACACTAAAGAAATGTACATCAAAACATACACACTTTCAGTGTACATTCAAGATATGTACATCAGAACATACACATTTTCATTGTACATTCAAAAAATGTACATCAAAACATACACTTTTTCATTGTACATTCGAGAAATGTACATCAAAACATACACATTTTCATTGTACACTCAAGAAATGTACATCAAAACATACACATTTTCATTGTACACTCAAGAAATGTACATCAAAACCTACACATTTTCATTGTATATACCAAAAATGTACATCAAAACATACACATTTTCATTGTATATACAAGAAATGTACACCAAAACATACACATTTTCATTGTATATACAAGAAATGTACACCAAAACATACACATTTTCAGTGTACATTCAAGAAATGTACATCAAAACATATACATTTTCATTGTATATACAAGAAATGTATATCAAAACATACACATTTTCAGTGTACATTCAAGAAATGTACATCAAAACATACTCATTTTCATTGTATATACAAGAAATGTAGATCAAAACTTACACATTTTCATTGTATATACAAGAAATGTACATCATAACATACACATTTTCATTGTATATACAAGAAATGTACATCAAAACTTACACATTTTCATTGTACACTCAAGAAATGCACATCATAACATACACATTTTCATCGTATATACAAGAAATATACATCAAAACTTAAAAATTTTCATTGTACACTCAAGAAATGTACATCAAAACATACACATTTTCATTGTACACTCAAGAAATGTACATCAAAACATACACATTTTCAGTGTACACTCTAGAAATGTACATCAAAACATACACATTTTCATTGTATATACAAGAAGTGTACATCAAGACATACACATTGTCATTGTACATTAAAGAAATATATATCAGGACATACACATTTTCAGTGTACATTCAAGAAATGTACATCAAAACATATACATTTTCATTGTATATACAAGAAATGTATATCAAAACATACACATTTTCAGCGTACATTCAAGAAATGTACATCAAAACATACACATTTTCATTGTATATACAAGAAATGTACATCAAAACACACACATCTTCATTGTACACTAAAGAAATGTACATCAAAACATACACACTTTCAGTGTACATTCAAGATATGTACATCAGAACATACACATTTTCATTGTACATTCAAAAAATGTACATCAAAACATACACTTTTTCATTGTACATTCGAGAAATGTACATCAAAACATACACATTTTCATTGTACACTCAAGAAATGTACATCAAAACATACACATTTTCATTGTACACTCAAGAAATGTACATCAAAACCTACACATTTTCATTGTATATAACAAAAATGTACATCAAAACATACACATTTTCATTGTATATACAAGAAATGTACACCAAAACATACACATTTTCATTGTATATACAAGAAATGTACACCAAAACATACACATTTTCAGTGTACATTCAAGAAATGTACATCAAAACATATACATTTTCATTGTATATACAAGAAATGTATATCAAAACATACACATCTTCATTGTACACTAAAGAAATGTACATCAAAACATACACACTTTCAGTGTACATTCAAGAAAGGTATTTCAAAACATACACATTTTCATTATAAATTGAAAAAGTGTACATCAAAACATACACTTTTTCATTGTACATTCAAGAAATGTACATCAAAACATACACATTTTCATTGTACAGTCAGGAAATGTACATCAAAACATACACATTTTCATTGTACATTCAAGAAATGTACATCAAATCATACACATTTTCAGTGTATATACAAGTAATGTACATCAATACATACACATCTTCATTGTACACTAAAGAAATGTACATCAAAACATACACACTTTCAGTGTACATTCAAGATATGTACATCAAAACATAAACATTTTCATTGTACATTCAAAAAATGTACATCAAAACATACACTTTTTCATTGTACATTCAAGAAATGTACATCAAAACATACACATTTTCATTGTACACTCAAGGAATGTACATCAAAACATACCCATTTTCATTGTACAGTCAAGAAATGTACATCAAAACATACACATTTTCATTGTATATACCAAAAATGTACATCAAAACATACACATTTTCATTGTATATACAAGAAATGTACACCAAAACATACACATCTTCATTGTACATTAAAGAAATATATATCAAAACATACACATTTTCAGTGTACATTCAAGAAATGTACATCAAAACATATACATTTTCATTGTATATACAAGAAATGTATATCAAAACATACACATTTTCAGTGAACATTCAAGAAATGTACATCAAAACATACACATTTTCATTGTATATACAAGAAATGTACATCAAAACATACACATCTTCATTGTACACTAAAGAAATGTACATCAAAGCATACACACTTTCAGTGTACATTCAAGAAATGTACATCAAAACATACACATTTTCATTGTACATTGAAAAAATGTACATCAAAACATACACTTTTTCATTGTACATTCAAGAAATGTACATCAAAACATACACATTTTCATTGTACACTCAGGAAATGTACATCAAAACATACACATTTTCATTGTACATTCTAGAAATGTACATCAAAACATACACATTTTCATTGTACATTCAAGAAATGTATATCAAAACATACACATTTTCATTGTACATTGAAGAAATGTACATCAAAACATACACATTTTCATTGTACATTCCAGAAATGTACATCAAAACATACACATTTTCATTGTACATTCAAGGAATGTACATCAAAACATACACATTTTCATTGTACATTCAAGAAATGTACATCAAAACATACACATTTTCATTGTCCACTCAAGAAATGTACATCAAAACATACATATTTTCATTGTACACTCAAGAAATGTACATCAAAACATACACATTTTCATTGTATATACCAAAAATGTAAATCAAAACATACACATTTTCATTGTATATACAAGAAATGTACACCAAAACATACACATTTTCATTGTATATACAAGAAATGTACACCAAAACATACACATTTTCAGTGTACATTCAAGAAATGTACATCAAAACATATACATTTTCATTGTATATACAAGAAATGTATATCAAAACATACACATTTTCAGTGTACATTCAAGAAATGTACATCAAAACATACACATTTTCATTGTATATACAAGAAATGTACATGAAAACATACACATCTTCATTGTACAGTAAAGAAATGTACATCAAAACATACACACTTTCAGTGTACATTCAAGAAATTTACATCAAAACATACACATTTTCATTGCACATTGAAAAAATTTACATCAAAACATACACTTTTTCATTGTACATTCAAGAAATGTACATCAAAACATACACATTTTCATTGTACACTCAGGAAATGTACATCAAAACATACACATTTTCATTGTACATTCAAGAAATGTACATCAAAACATACACATTTTCATTGTATATACAAGAAATGTACATCAAAACATACACATCTTCATTGTACACTAAAGAAATGTACATCAAAACATACACACTTTCAGTGTACATTCAAGATATGTACATCAGAACATACACATTTTCATTGTACATTCAAAAAATGTACATCAAAACATACACCTTTTCATTGTACATTCGAGAAATGTACATCAAAACATACACATTTTCATTGTACACTCAAGAAATGTACATCAAAACATACACATTTTCATTGTACACTCAAGAAATGTACATCAAAACCTACACATTTTCATTGTATATACCAAAAATGTACATCAAAACATACACATTTTCATTGTATATACAAGAAATGTACACCAAAACATACACATTTTCATTGTATATACAAGAAATGTACACCAAAACATACACATTTTCAGTGTACATTCAAGAAATGTACATCAAAACATATACATTTTCATTGTATATACAAGAAATGTATATCAAAACATACACATTTTCAGTGTACATTCAAGAAATGTACATCAAAACATACTCATTTTCATTGTATATACAAGAAATGTAGATCAAAACTTACACATTTTCATTGTATATACAAGAAATGTACATCATAACATACACATTTTCATTGTATATACAAGAAATGTACATCAAAACTTACACATTTTCATTGTACACTCAAGAAATGCACATCATAACATACACATTTTCATTGTATATACAAGAAATATACATCAAAACTTAAAAATTTTCATTGTACACTCAAGAAATGTACATCAAAACATACACATTTTCATTGTACACTCAAGAAATGTACATCAAAACATACACATTTTCAGTGTACACTCTAGAAATGTACATCAAAACATACACATTTTCATTGTATATACAAGAAATGTACATCAAGACATACACATTGTCATTGTACATTAAAGAAATATATATCAGGACATACACATTTTCAGTGTACATTCAAGAAATGTACATCAAAACATATATATTTTCATTGTATATACAAGAAATGTATATCAGAACATACACATTTTCAGCGTACATTCAAGAAATGTACATCAAAACATACACATTTTCATTGTATATACAAGAAATGTACATCAAAACACACACATCTTCATTGTACACTAAAGAAATGTACATCAAAACATACACACTTTCAGTGTACATTCAAGATATGTACATCAGAACATACACATTTTCATTGTACATTCAAAAAATGTACATCAAAACATACACTTTTTCATTGTACATTCGAGAAATGTACATCAAAACATACACATTTTCATTGTACACTCAAGAAATGTACATCAAAACCTACACATTTTCATTGTATATACCAAAAATGTACATCAAAACATACACATTTTCATTGTATATACAAGAAATGTACACCAAAACATACACATTTTCATTGTATATACAAGAAATGTACACCAAAACATACACATTTTCAGTGTACATTCAAGAAATGTACATCAAAACATATACATTTTCATTGTATATACAAGAAATGTATATCAAAACATACACATTTTCAGTGTACATTCAAGAAATGTACATCAAAACATACTCATTTTCATTGTATATACAAGAAATGTACATCAAAACATACACATCTTCATTGTACACTAAAGAAATGTACATCAAAACATACACACTTTCAGTGTACATTCAAGAAAGGTATTTCAAAACATACACATTTTCATTATAAATTGAAAAAGTGTACATCAAAACATACACTTTTTCATTGTACATTCAAGAAATGTACATCAAAACATACACATTTTCATTGTACACTCAGGAAATGTACATCAAAACATACACATTTTCATTGTACATTCAAGAAATGTACATCAAAACATACACATTTTCATTGTATATACAAGTAATGTACATCAATACATACACATCTTCATTGTACACTAAAGAAATGTACATCAAAACATACACACTTTCAGTGTACATTCAAGATATGTACATCAAAACATACACATTTTCATTGTACATTCAAAAAATGTACATCAAAACATACACTTTTTCATTGTACATTCAAGAAATGTACATCAAAACATACACATTTTCATTGTACACTCAAGGAATGTACATCAAAACATACCCATTTTCATTGTACAGTCAAGAAATGTACATCAAAACATACACATTTTCATTGTATATACCAAAAATGTACATCAAAACATACACATTTTCATTGTATATACAAGAAATGTACACCAAAACATACACATCTTCATTGTACATTAAAGAAATATATATCAAAACATACACATTTTCAGCGTACATTCAAGAAATGTACATCAAAACATATACATTTTCATTGTATATACAAGAAATGTATATCAAAACATACACATTTTCAGTGTACATTCAAGAAATGTACATCAAAACATACACATTTTCATTGTATATACAAGAAATGTACATCAAAACATACACATCTTCATTGTACACTAAAGAAATGTACATCAAAGCATACACACTTTCAGTGTACATTCAAGAAATGTACATCAAAACATACACATTTTCATTGTACATTGAAAAAATGTACATCAAAACATACACTTTTTCATTGTACATTCAAGAAATGTACATCAAAACATACACATTTTCATTGTACACTCAGGAAATGTACATCAAAACATACACATTTTCATTGTACATTCTAGAAATGTACATCAAAACATACACATTTTCATTGTACATTCAAGAAATGTATATCAAAACATACACATTTTCATTGTACATTGAAGAAATGTACATCAAAACATACACATTTTCATTGTACATTCCAGAAATGTACATCAAAACATACACATTTTCATTGTACATTCAAGGAATGTACATCAAAACATACACATTTTCATTGTACATTCAAGAAATGTACATCAAAACATACACATTTTCATTGTCCACTCAAGAAATGTACATCAAAACATACACATTTTCATTGTACACTCAAGAAATGTACATCAAAACATACACATTTTCATTGTATATACCAAAAATGTAAATCAAAACATACACATTTTCATTGTATATACAAGAAATGTACACCAAAACATACACATTTTCATTGTATATACAAGAAATGTACACCAAAACATACACATTTTCAGTGTACATTCAAGAAATGTACATCAAAACATATACATTTTCATTGTATATACAAGAAATGTATATCAAAACATACACATTTTCAGTGTACATTCAAGAAATGTACATCAAAACATACACATTTTCATTGTATATACAAGAAATGTACATCAAAACATACACATCTTCATTGTACACTAAAGAAATGTACATCAAAACATACACACTTTCAGTGTACATTCAAGAAATTTACATCAAAACATACACATTTTCATTGCACATTGAAAAAATTTACATCAAAACATACACTTTTTCATTGTACATTCAAGAAATGTACATCAAAACATACACATTTTCATTGTACACTCAGGAAATGTACATCAAAACATACACATTTTCATTGTACATTCAAGAAATGTACATCAAAACATACACATTTTCATTGTATATACAAGAAATGTAATCAAAACATACACATCTTCATTGTACACTAAAGAAATGTACATCAAAACATACACACTTTCAGTGTACATTCATGATATGTACATCAAAACATACACATTTTCATTGTACATTCAAAAAATGTACATCAAAACATACACTTTTTCATTGTACATTCAAGAAATGTACATCAAAACATACACATTTTCATTGTACACTCAAGAAATGTACATCAAAACATACCCATTTTCATTGTACACTCAAGAAATGTACATCAAAACATACACATTTTCATTGTATATACCAAAAATGTACATCAAAACATACACATTTTCATTGTATATACAAGAAATGTACACCAAAACATACACATCTTCATTGTACATTAAAGAAATATATATCAAAACATACACATTTTCAGTGTACATTCAAGAAATGTACATCAAAACATACACATTTTCATTGTATATACAAGAAATGTACATCAAAACATACACATCTTCATTGTACACTAAAGAAATGTACATCAAAACATACACACTTTCAGTGTACATTCAAGAAATGTACATCAAAACATACACATTTTCATTGTACATTGAAAAAATGTACATCAAAACATACACTTTTTCATTGTACATTCAAGAAATGTACATCAAAACATACACATTTTCATTGTACACTCAGGAAATGTACATCAAAACATTCACATTTTCATTGTACATTCAAGAAATGTACATCAAAACATACACATTTTCATTGTACATTCAAGAAATGTATATCAAAACATACACATTTTCATTGTACATTGAAGGAATGTACATCCAAACATACACATTTTCATTGTACATTCCAGAAATGTACATCAAAACATACACATTTTCATTGTACATTCAAGGAATGTACATCAAAACATACACATTTTCATTCTACATTCAAGAAATGTACATCAAAACATACACATTTTCATTGTATACTCAAGAAATGTACATCAAAACATACACATTTTCAGTGTACATTCAAGAAATGTACATCAAAACATACACATTTTCATTGTATATACCAGAAATGTACATCAAAACATACACATTTTCATTGTACATTCAAGAAATGTACATCAAAACATACACATTTTCATTGTACATTCAAGAAATATACATCAAAACATACACATTTTCAGTGTACATTCAAGAAATGTACATCAAAACATACACATTTTCATTGTATATACCAAAAATGTACATCAAAACATACACATTTTCATTGTATATACAAGAAATGTACACCAAAACATACACATTTTCATTGTATATACAAGAAATGTACACCAAAACATACACATTTTCATTGCACATTCTTGAAATGTATATCAAAACATACACATTTTCATTGTACATTCAAGAAATGTACATCAAAACATACACATTTTCAGTGTACATTCAAGAAATGTACATCTAAAACATACACATTTTGAGTGTACATTCAAGAAATATACATCAAAACATACACATTTTCATTGTATATACCAGAAATGTACATCAAAACATACACACTTTCGTTGTACATTCAAGAAATGTATATCAAAACATACACATTTTCATTGTACATTCAAGAAATATACATCAAAACATACACATTTTCAGTGTACATTCAAGAAATGTACATAAAAGCATACACATTTTCATTGTATATACAAAAAATGTACATCAAAACATACACATTTTCATTGTATATACAAGAAATGTACACTAAAACATACACATTTTCATTGTATATACAAGAAATGTACACCAAAACATACACATTTTCATTGCACATTCATGAAATGTATATCAAAACATTCACATTTTCATTGTACATTCAAGAAATGTACATCAAAACATACCCATTTTCAGTGTACATTCAAGAAATGTACATCTAAAACATACACATTTTCAGTGTACATTCAAGAACTGTACATCAAAACATACACATTCTCAGTGTACAATCAAGAAATGTACATCTAAAGCATACACATTTTCAGGATACATTCAAGAAATATACATCAAAACATACACATTTTCATGGCATATACAAGAAATGTACATCAAAACATACACATTTTGAGTGTAAATTCAAGAAATATACATCAAAACATACACATTTGCATTGTACATACAAGAAATATACATCAAAACATTCACATTTTCATTGTACATTAAAGAAATATATATCAAAACATACACATTTTCAGTGTACATTCAAGAAATGTACATCAAAACATATACATTTTCATTGAATATACAAGAAATGTACATCAAAACATACACATTTTCATTGTACACTCAAGAAATGTACATCAAAACATACACATTTTCATTGTATACTCAAGAAATGTACATCAAAACATACACATTTTCAGTGTACATTCAAGAAATGTACATCAAAACATACACATTTTCATTGTACATTCGAGAAATGTACATCAAAACATACACATTTTCATTGTACACTCAAGAAATGTACATCAAAACATACACATTTTCATTGTACACTCAAGAAATGTACATCAAAACCTACACATTTTCATTGTATATACCAAAAATGTACATCAAAACATACACATTTTCATTGTATATACAAGAAATGTACACCAAAACATACACATTTTCATTGTATATACAAGAAATGTACACCAAAACATACACATTTTCAGTGTACATTCAAGAAATGTACATCAAAACATATACATTTTCATTGTATATACAAGAAATGTATATCAAAACATACACATTTTCAGTGTACATTCAAGAAATGTACATCAAAACATACTCATTTTCATTGTATATACAAGAAATGTAGATCAAAACTTACACATTTTCATTGTATATACAAGAAATGTACATCATAACATACACATTTTCATTGTATATACAAGAAATGTACATCAAAACTTACACATTTTCATTGTACACTCAAGAAATGCACATCATAACATACACATTTTCATTGTATATACAAGAAATATACATCAAAACTTAAAAATTTTCATTGTACACTCAAGAAATGTACATCAAAACATACACATTTTCATTGTACACTCAAGAAATGTACATCAAAACATACACATTTTCAGTGTACACTCTAGAAATGTACATCAAAACATACACATTTTCATTGTATATACAAGAAATGTACATCAAGACATACACATTGTCATTGTACATTAAAGAAATATATATCAGGACATACACATTTTCAGTGTACATTCAAGAAATGTACATCAAAACATATATATTTTCATTGTATATACAAGAAATGTATATCAGAACATACACATTTTCAGCGTACATTCAAGAAATGTACATCAAAACATACACATTTTCATTGTATATACAAGAAATGTACATCAAAACACACACATCTTCATTGTACACTAAAGAAATGTACATCAAAACATACACACTTTCAGTGTACATTCAAGATATGTACATCAGAACATACACATTTTCATTGTACATTCAAAAAATGTACATCAAAACATACACTTTTTCATTGTACATTCGAGAAATGTACATCAAAACATACACATTTTCATTGTACACTCAAGAAATGTACATCAAAACCTACACATTTTCATTGTATATACCAAAAATGTACATCAAAACATACACATTTTCATTGTATATACAAGAAATGTACACCAAAACATACACATTTTCATTGTATATACAAGAAATGTACACCAAAACATACACATTTTCAGTGTACATTCAAGAAATGTACATCAAAACATATACATTTTCATTGTATATACAAGAAATGTATATCAAAACATACACATTTTCAGTGTACATTCAAGAAATGTACATCAAAACATACTCATTTTCATTGTATATACAAGAAATGTACATCAAAACATACACATCTTCATTGTACACTAAAGAAATGTACATCAAAACATACACACTTTCAGTGTACATTCAAGAAAGGTATTTCAAAACATACACATTTTCATTATAAATTGAAAAAGTGTACATCAAAACATACACTTTTTCATTGTACATTCAAGAAATGTACATCAAAACATACACATTTTCATTGTACACTCAGGAAATGTACATCAAAACATACACATTTTCATTGTACATTCAAGAAATGTACATCAAAACATACACATTTTCATTGTATATACAAGTAATGTACATCAATACATACACATCTTCATTGTACACTAAAGAAATGTACATCAAAACATACACACTTTCAGTGTACATTCAAGATATGTACATCAAAACATACACATTTTCATTGTACATTCAAAAAATGTACATCAAAACATACACTTTTTCATTGTACATTCAAGAAATGTACATCAAAACATACACATTTTCATTGTACACTCAAGGAATGTACATCAAAACATACCCATTTTCATTGTACAGTCAAGAAATGTACATCAAAACATACACATTTTCATTGTATATACCAAAAATGTACATCAAAACATACACATTTTCATTGTATATACAAGAAATGTACACCAAAACATACACATCTTCATTGTACATTAAAGAAATATATATCAAAACATACACATTTTCAGTGTACATTCAAGAAATGTACATCAAAACATATACATTTTCATTGTATATACAAGAAATGTATATCAAAACATACACATTTTCAGTGTACATTCAAGAAATGTACATCAAAACATACACATTTTCATTGTATATACAAGAAATGTACATCAAAACATACACATCTTCATTGTACACTAAAGAAATGTACATCAAAGCATACACACTTTCAGTGTACATTCAAGAAATGTACATCAAAACATACACATTTTCATTGTACATTGAAAAAATGTACATCAAAACATACACTTTTTCATTGTACATTCAAGAAATGTACATCAAAACATACACATTTTCATTGTACACTCAGGAAATGTACATCAAAACATACACATTTTCATTGTACATTCTAGAAATGTACATCAAAACATACACATTTTCATTGTACATTCAAGAAATGTATATCAAAACATACACATTTTCATTGTACATTGAAGAAATGTACATCAAAACATACACATTTTCATTGTACATTCCAGAAATGTACATCAAAACATACACATTTTCATTGTACATTCAAGGAATGTACATCAAAACATACACATTTTCATTGTACATTCAAGAAATGTACATCAAAACATACACATTTTCATTGTCCACTCAAGAAATGTACATCAAAACATACACATTTTCATTGTACACTCAAGAAATGTACATCAAAACATACACATTTTCATTGTATATACCAAAAATGTAAATCAAAACATACACATTTTCATTGTATATACAAGAAATGTACACCAAAACATACACATTTTCATTGTATATACAAGAAATGTACACCAAAACATACACATTTTCAGTGTACATTCAAGAAATGTACATCAAAACATATACATTTTCATTGTATATACAAGAAATGTATATCAAAACATACACATTTTCAGTGTACATTCAAGAAATGTACATCAAAACATACACATTTTCATTGTACATTCAAGAAATGTACATCAAAACATACACATTTTCATTGTCCACTCAAGAAATGTACATCAAAACATACACATTTTCATTGTACACTCAAGAAATGTACATCAAAACATACACATTTTCATTGTATATACCAAAAATGTAAATCAAAACATACACATTTTCATTGTATATACAAGAAATGTACACCAAAACATACACATTTTCATTGTATATACAAGAAATGTACACCAAAACATACACATTTTCAGTGTACATTCAAGAAATGTACATCAAAACATATACATTTTCATTGTATATACAAGAAATGTATATCAAAACATACACATTTTCAGTGTACATTCAAGAAATGTACATCAAAACATACACATTTTCATTGTATATACAAGAAATGTACATCAAAACATACACATCTTCATTGTACACTAAAGAAATGTACATCAAAACATACACACTTTCAGTGTACATTCAAGAAATTTACATCAAAACATACACATTTTCATTGCACATTGAAAAAATTTACATCAAAACATACACTTTTTCATTGTACATTCAAGAAATGTACATCAAAACATACACATTTTCATTGTACACTCAGGAAATGTACATCAAAACATACACATTTTCATTGTACATTCAAGAAATGTACATCAAAACATACACATTTTCATTGTATATACAAGAAATGTAATCAAAACATACACATCTTCATTGTACACTAAAGAAATGTACATCAAAACATACACACTTTCAGTGTACATTCATGATATGTACATCAAAACATACACATTTTCATTGTACATTCAAAAAATGTACATCAAAACATACACTTTTTCATTGTACATTCAAGAAATGTACATCAAAACATACACATTTTCATTGTACACTCAAGAAATGTACATCAAAACATACCCATTTTCATTGTACACTCAAGAAATGTACATCAAAACATACACATTTTCATTGTATATACCAAAAATGTACATCAAAACATACACATTTTCATTGTATATACAAGAAATGTACACCAAAACATACACATCTTCATTGTACATTAAAGAAATATATATCAAAACATACACATTTTCAGTGTACATTCAAGAAATGTACATCAAAACATACACATTTTCATTGTATATACAAGAAATGTACATCAAAACATACACATCTTCATTGTACACTAAAGAAATGTACATCAAAACATACACACTTTCAGTGTACATTCAAGAAATGTACATCAAAACATACACATTTTCATTGTACATTGAAAAAATGTACATCAAAACATACACTTTTTCATTGTACATTCAAGAAATGTACATCAAAACATACACATTTTCATTGTACACTCAGGAAATGTACATCAAAACATTCACATTTTCATTGTACATTCAAGAAATGTACATCAAAACATACACATTTTCATTGTACATTCAAGAAATGTATATCAAAACATACACATTTTCATTGTACATTGAAGGAATGTACATCCAAACATACACATTTTCATTGTACATTCCAGAAATGTACATCAAAACATACACATTTTCATTGTACATTCAAGGAATGTACATCAAAACATACACATTTTCATTCTACATTCAAGAAATGTACATCAAAACATACACATTTTCATTGTATACTCAAGAAATGTACATCAAAACATACACATTTTCAGTGTACATTCAAGAAATGTACATCAAAACATACACATTTTCATTGTATATACCAGAAATGTACATCAAAACATACACATTTTCATTGTACATTCAAGAAATGTACATCAAAACATACACATTTTCATTGTACATTCAAGAAATATACATCAAAACATACACATTTTCAGTGTACATTCAAGAAATGTACATCAAAACATACACATTTTCATTGTATATACCAAAAATGTACATCAAAACATACACATTTTCATTGTATATACAAGAAATGTACACCAAAACATACACATTTTCATTGTATATACAAGAAATGTACACCAAAACATACACATTTTCATTGCACATTCTTGAAATGTATATCAAAACATACACATTTTCATTGTACATTCAAGAAATGTACATCAAAACATACACATTTTCAGTGTACATTCAAGAAATGTACATCTAAAACATACACATTTTGAGTGTACATTCAAGAAATATACATCAAAACATACACATTTTCATTGTATATACCAGAAATGTACATCAAAACATACACACTTTCGTTGTACATTCAAGAAATGTATATCAAAACATACACATTTTCATTGTACATTCAAGAAATATACATCAAAACATACACATTTTCAGTGTACATTCAAGAAATGTACATAAAAGCATACACATTTTCATTGTATATACAAAAAATGTACATCAAAACATACACATTTTCATTGTATATACAAGAAATGTACACTAAAACATACACATTTTCATTGTATATACAAGAAATGTACACCAAAACATACACATTTTCATTGCACATTCATGAAATGTATATCAAAACATTCACATTTTCATTGTACATTCAAGAAATGTACATCAAAACATACCCATTTTCAGTGTACATTCAAGAAATGTACATCTAAAACATACACATTTTCAGTGTACATTCAAGAACTGTACATCAAAACATACACATTCTCAGTGTACAATCAAGAAATGTACATCTAAAGCATACACATTTTCAGGATACATTCAAGAAATATACATCAAAACATACACATTTTCATGGCATATACAAGAAATGTACATCAAAACATACACATTTTGAGTGTAAATTCAAGAAATATACATCAAAACATACACATTTGCATTGTACATACAAGAAATATACATCAAAACATTCACATTTTCATTGTACATTAAAGAAATATATATCAAAACATACACATTTTCAGTGTACATTCAAGAAATGTACATCAAAACATATACATTTTCATTGAATATACAAGAAATGTACATCAAAACATACACATTTTCATTGTACACTCAAGAAATGTACATCAAAACATACACATTTTCATTGTATACTCAAGAAATGTACATCAAAACATACACATTTTCAGTGTACATTCAAGAAATGTACATCAAAACATACACATTTTCATTGTACATTCAAGAAATGTACATCAAAACATACACATTTTCATTGTACATTCAAGAAATATACATCAAAACATACACATTTTCGGTGTACATTCAAGAAATGTACATCAAAACATACACATTTTCATTGTATATACCAGAAATGTACATCAAAACATACACATTTTCATTGAATATACAAGAAATGTACACCAAAACATACACATTTTCATTGTATATACAAGAAATGTACACCAAAACATACACATTTTCATTACACATTCAAGAAATGTACATCAAAACATACACATTTTCATTGTACATTCAAGAAATATACATCAAAACATACACATTTTGAGTGTACATTCAAGAAGTGTACATCAAAACATACACATTTTCATTGTATATACCAAAAATGTACATCAAAACATACACATTTTCATTGTACATTCAAGAAATGTACATCAAAACATACACATTTTCATTGTACATTCAAGAAGTGTACATCAAAACATACACATTTTCAGTGTACATTCAAGAAATGTACATCTAAAACATACACATTTTGAGTGTACATTCAAGAAATATACATCAAAACATACACATTTTCATTGTATATACCAGAAATGTACATCAAAACATACACATTTTCATTGAACACTCAAGAAATGTACATCATAACATACACATTTTGAGTGTACATTCAAAAAATGTACATCAAAACATACACATTTTCATTGCACATTCAAGAAATGTACATCAAAACATACACATTTTCATTGTACATTCAAGAAATATACATCATAACATACACATTTTCAGTGTACATTCAAGAAGTGTACATAAAAGCATACACATTTTCATTGTATATACCAAAAATGTACATCAAAACATACACATTTTCATTGTATATACAAGAAATGTACACCAAAACATACACATTTTCATTGCACATTCATGAAATGTATATCAAAACATACACATTTTCATTGTACATTCAAGAAATGTACATCAAAACATACACATTTTCATTGTACATTCAAGAAATGTACATCAAAACATACACATTTTCATTGTACACTCAAGAAATGTACATCAAAACATACACATTTTGAGTGTACATTCAAGAAATGTAGATCAAAGCATACACATTTTCAGTGTACACTCAAGAAATTTACATCAAAACATACACATTTTCATTGTACACTCAAGAAATGTACATCATAACATACACATTTTCATTGTACACTCAAGAAATTTACATCAAAACATACACATTTTCATTGTATATACAAGAAATGTAGATCAAAGCTTACACATCTGCATTGTATATACAAGAAATGTACATCATAACATACACATTTTCATTGTATATACAAGAAATGTACATCAAAACTTACACATTTTCATTGTACACTCAAGAAATGCACATCAAAACATACACATTTTCATTGTATATACAAGAAATGTACATCAAAACATACACATCTTCATTGTACACTAAAGAAATGTACATCAAAACATACACACTTTCAGTGTACATTCAAGATATGTACATCAAAACATACACATTTTCATTGTACATTCAAAAAGTGTACATCAAAACATACACTTTTTCATTGTACATTCAAGAAATGTACATCAAAACATACACATTTTCATTGTACACTCAAGAAATGTACATCAAAACATACACATTTTCATTGTACACTCAAGAAATGTACATCAAAATATACACATTTTCATTGTATATACCAAAAATGTACATCAAAACATACACATTTTCATTGTATATACAAGAAATGTACACCAAAACATACACATTTTCATTGAATATACAAGAAATGTACACCAAAACATTAACATTTTCATTGCACATTCATGAAATGTATATCAAAACATACACATTTTCATTGTACATTCAAGAAATGTACATCAAAGCATACACATTTTCATTGTACATTCAAGAAATGTACATCAAAACATACACATTTTCAGTGTACATTCAAGAAATGTACATAAAAAGAAACACATTTTGAGTGTACATTCAAGAAATAAACATCAAAACATACACATTTTCATTGTATATGCCAGAAATGTACATCAAAACATACACATTTTCATTGTACATTCAAGAAATGTGTATCAAAACATGCACATTTTCATTGTACATTCAAGAAATATACATCAAAACATACACATTTTCAGTGTACATCCAAGAAATGTACTTAATAACACACATTTTCGTTGTATATACAAGAAATGTACATCAAAACATACACATTTTCATTGTATATACAAGAAATGTACACTAAAACATACACATTTTCATTGTATGTACAAGAAATGTACACCAAAACATACACATTTTCATTGCACATTCATGAAATGTGTATCAAAACATACACATTTTCATTGTACACTCAAGAAATGTACATCAAAACATACACAATTTGAGTGTACATTCAAGAAATGTACATCAAAACACACACATTTTCAGTGTACACTCAAGAAATGTACATCAAATCATACACATTTTCATTGTACACTCAAGAAATGTACATCATAACATACCCATTTTCATTGTACACTCAAGGAATGTACATCAAAACATACACATTTTCATTGTATATACAAGAAATGTAGATCAAAACTTACACATTTTCATTGTATATACAAGAAATGTACATCATAACATACACATTTTCATTGTATATACAAGAAATGTAGATAAAAACTTACACATTTTCATTGTATATACAAGAAATGTACATCAAAACATACACATTTTCATTGTATATACCAGAAATGTACATCAAAACATACACACTTTCATTGTATATACAAGAAATGTACACCAAAACATACACATTTTCATTGTATATACAAGAAATGTACACCAAAACATACACATTTTCATTGCACATTCAAGAAATGTACATCAAAACATGCACATTTTCATTGTACATTCAAGAAATATACATCAAAACATACACATTTTGAGTGTACATTCAAGAAATGTACATCAAAACATACACATTTTCATTGTATATACCAAAAATGTACATCAAAACATACACATTTTCATTGTATATACAAGAAATGTACACCAAAACATACACATTTTCATTGTATATACAAGAAATGTACACCAAAACATACACATTTTCATTGCACATTCATGAAATGTATATAAAAACATACACATTTTCATTGTACATTCAAGAAATGTACATCAAAACATACACATTTTCATTGTACATTCAAGAAATGTACATCAAAACATACACATTTTCAGTGTACATTCAAGAAATGTATATCTAAAACATACACATTTTGAGTGTACATTCAAGAAATAAACATCAAAACATACACATTTTCATTGTATATACAAGAAATGTACACCAAAACATACACATTTTCATTGCACATTCATGAAATGTGTATCAAAACATACACATTTTCATTGTACACTCAAGAAATGTACATCAAAACATACACATTTTGAGTGTACATTTTAGAAATGTACATCAAAACATACACATTTTCAGTGTACACTCAAGAAATGTACATCAAATCATACACATTTTCATTGTACATTCAAGAAATGTACATCATAACATACACATTTTCATTGTACACTCAAGAAATGTACATCAAAACATACACATTTTCATTGTATATACAAGAAATGTAGATCAAAACTTACACATTTTCATTGTATATACAAGAAATGTACATCATAACATACACATTTTTATTGTATATACAAGAAATGTACATCAAAACTTACACATTTTCATTGTACACTCAAGAAATGCACATCATAACATACACATTTTCATTGTATACACAAGAAATGTACATCAAAACTTACAAATTTTCATTGTACACTCAAGAAATGTACATAAAAACATACACATTTTCATTGTACACTCAAGAAATGTACATCAAAACATATACATTTTCAGTGTACACTCTAGAATTGTACATCAAAACATACACATTTTCATTGTATATACAAGAAATGTATATCAAAACATACTCATTTTCAGTGTACATTTAAGAAATGTACATCAAAACATACACATTTGCATTGTATATACAAGAAATGTACATCAAAACATTCACATTTTCATTGTACATTAAAGAAATATATATCAAAACATACACATTTTCAGTGTACATTCAAGAAATGTACATCAAAACATATACATTTTCATTGTATATACAAGAAATGTATATCAAAACATACACATTTTCATTGTACATTCAAGAAATGTACATCAAAACATACACATTTTCAGTGTACATTCAAGAAATGTATATCTAAAACATACACATTTTGAGTGTACATTCAAGAAATAAACATCAAAACATACACATTTTCATTGTATATACAAGAAATGTACACCAAAACATACACATTTTCATTGCACATTCATGAAATGTGTATCAAAACATACACATTTTCATTGTACACTCAAGAAATGTACATCAAAACATACACATTTTGAGTGTACATTTTAGAAATGTACATCAAAACATACACATTTTCAGTGTACACTCAAGAAATGTACATCAAATCATACACATTTTCATTGTACATTCAAGAAATGTACATCATAACATACACATTTTCATTGTACACTCAAGAAATGTACATCAAAACATACACATTTTCATTGTATATACAAGAAATGTAGATCAAAACTTACACATTTTCATTGTATATACAAGAAATGTACATCATAACATACACATTTTTATTGTATATACAAGAAATGTACATCAAAACTTACACATTTTCATTGTACACTCAAGAAATGCACATCATAACATACACATTTTCATTGTATACACAAGAAATGTACATCAAAACTTACAAATTTTCATTGTACACTCAAGAAATGTACATAAAAACATACACATTTTCATTGTACACTCAAGAAATGTACATCAAAACATATACATTTTCAGTGTACACTCTAGAATTGTACATCAAAACATACACATTTTCATTGTATATACAAGAAATGTATATCAAAACATACTCATTTTCAGTGTACATTTAAGAAATGTACATCAAAACATACACATTTGCATTGTATATACAAGAAATGTACATCAAAACATTCACATTTTCATTGTACATTAAAGAAATATATATCAAAACATACACATTTTCAGTGTACATTCAAGAAATGTACATCAAAACATATACATTTTCATTGTATATACAAGAAATGTATATCAAAAGATACACATTTTCAGTGTACATTCAAGAAATGTACATCAAAACATACACATCTTCATTGTATATACAAGAAATGTACATCAAAACATACACATCTTCATTGTACATTCAAGGAATGTACATCAAAACATACACATTTTCATTGTACACTCAAGAAATGTACATCAAAACATACACATTTTCATTGTATACTCAAGAAATGTACATCAAAACATACACATTTTCAGTGTACATTCAAGAAATGTACATCAAAACATACACATTTTCATTGTACATTCAAGAAATGTACATCAAAACATACACACTTTCATTGTACATTCAAGAAATATACATCAAAACATACACATTTTCAGTGTACATTCAAGAAATGTACATCAAAACATACACATTTTCATTGTATATACCAGAAATGTACATCAAAACATACACATTTTCATTGTATATACAAGAAATGTACACCAAAACATACACATTTTCATTGTATATACAAGAAATGTACACCAAAACATACACATTTTCATTGCACATTCAAGAAATGTACATCAAAACATACACATTTTCATTGTACATTCAAGAAATGTACATCAAAACATACACATTTTCATTGTATATACCAGAAATGTACATCAAAACATACACATTTTCATTGTATATACAAGAAATGTACACCAAAACATACACATTTTCATTGCACATTCATGAAATGTATATCAAAACATACACATTTTCATTGTACATTCAAGAAATGTACATCAAAACATACACATTTTCATTGTACATTCAAGAAGTGTACATCAAAACATACACATTTTCAGTGTACATTCAAGAAATGTACATCTAAAACATACACATTTTTAGTGTACATTCAAGAAATATACATCAAAACATACACATTTTCATTGTATATACCAGAAATGTACATCAAAACATACACACTTTCATTGTACATTCAAGAAATGTATATCAAAACATGCACATTTTCATTGTACATTCAAGAAATATACATCAAAACATACACATTTTCAGTGTACATTCAAGAAATGTACATAAAAGCATACACATTTTCATTGTATATACCAAAAATTTACATCAAAACATACACATTTTCATTGTATATACAAGAAATGTACACTAAAACATACACATTTTCATTGTATATACAAGAAATGTACACCAAAACACACACATTTTCATTGCACATTCATGAAATGTATATCAAAACATACACATTTTCATTGTACATTCAAGAAATGTACATCAAAACATACACATTTTCATTGTACATTCAAGAAATGTACATCAAAACATACCCATTTTCAGTGTACATTCAAGAAATGTACATCTAAAACATACACATTTTCAGTGTACATTCAAGAAATGTACATCAAAACATACACATTTTCAGTGTACAATCAAGAAATGTACATCTAAAACATACACATTTTCAGGATACATTCAAGAAATATACATCAAAACATACACATTTTCATGGTATATACAAGAAATGTACATCATAACATACACATTTTGAGTGTAAATTCA
The DNA here is from genome assembly GCA_030765045.1 of Tenodera sinensis. Lineage (NCBI taxonomy): Eukaryota > Metazoa > Arthropoda > Insecta > Mantodea > Mantidae > Tenodera > Tenodera sinensis. The sequence goes on along the minus strand of CM060970.1, from coordinate 106,812,888 downwards.
AGAAATATACATCAAAACATACACATTTTCATTGTACATACCAGAAATGTACATCAAAACATACACATTTTCAGTGTACATTCAAGAAATATACATCAAAACATACACAATTTCATTGTATATACCAGAAATGTACATCAAAACATACACATTTTCATTGTACATTCAAGAAACGTACATCAAAACATACACATTTTCAGTGTACATTCAAAAAATATACATCAAAACATACACATTTTCAGGATACATTCAAGAAATATACATCAAAACATACACATTTTCATTGTATATACCAAAAATGTACATCAAAACATACACATTTTCATTGTATATACAAGAAATGTACACCAAAACATACACATTTTCATTGCACATACATGAGATGTGTATCAAAACATACACATTTTCATTGTACACTCAAGAAATGTACATCAAAACATACACATTTTGAGTGTACATTCAAGAAATGTACATCAAAACATACACATTTTCAGTGTACACTCAAGAAATGTACATCAAATCATACACATTTTCATTGTACACTCAAGAAATGTACATCATAACATACCCATTTTCATTGTACACTCAAGAAATGTACATCAAAACATACACATTTTCATTGTATATACAAGAAATGTAGATCAAAACTTACACATTTTCATTGTATATACAAGAAATGTACATCATAACATACACATTTTCATTGTATATACAAGAAATGTACATCAAAACTTACACATTTTCATTGTACACTCAAGAAATGCACATCATAACATACACATTTTCATTGTATATACAAGAAATGTACATAAAAACTTACAAATTTTCATTGTACACTCAAGAAATGTACATCAAAACATACACATTTTCATTGTACACTCAAGAAATGTACATCAAAACATACACATTTTCAGTGTACACTCTAGAAATGTACATCAAAACATACACATTTTCATTGTATATACAAGAAATGTATATCAAAACATACTCATTTTCAGTGTACATTTAAGAAATGTACATCAAAACATACACATTTGCATTGTATATACAAGAAATGTACATCAAAACATTCACATTTTCATTGTACATTAAAGAAATATATATCAAAACATACACATTTTCAGCGCACATTCAAGAAATGTACATCAAAACATATACATTTTCATTGTATATACAAGAAATGTATATCAAAACATACACATTTTCAGTGTACATTCAAGAAATGTACATCAAAACATACACATTTTCATTGTATATACAAGAAATGTACATCAAAACATACACATCTTCATTGTACATTCAAGGAATGTACATCAAAACATACACATTTTCATTGTACATTGAAGAAATGTACATCAAAACATACACATTTTCATTGTACACTCAAGAAATGTACATCAAAACATACACATTTTCATACTATACTCAAGAAATGTACATCAAAACATACACATTTTCAGTGTACATTCAAGAAATGTACATCAAAACATACACATTTTCATTGTACATTCAAGAAATGTACATCAAAACATACACATTTTCATTGTACATTCAAGAAATATACATCAAAACATACACATTTTCAGTGTACATTCAAGAAATGTACATCAAAACATACACATTTTCATTGTATATACCAGAAATGTACATCAAAACATACACATTTTCATTGTATATACAAGAAATGTACACCAAAACATACACATTTTCATTGTATATACAAGAAATGTACACCAAAACATACACATTTTCATTGCACATTCAAGAAATGTACATCAAAACATACACATTTTCAGTGTACATTCAAGAAATGTACATCTAAAACATACACATTTTGAGTGTACATTCAAGAAATATACATCAAAACATACATATTTTCATTGTATATACCAGAAATGTACATCAAAACATACACATTTTCATTGAACACTCAAGAAATGTACATCATAACATACACATTTTGAGTGTACATTCAAAAAATGTACATCAAAACATACACATTTTCATTGCACATTCAAGAAATGTACATCAAAACATACACATTTTCATTGTACATTCAAGAAATATACATCATAACATACACATTTTCAGTGTACATTCAAGAAGTGTACATAAAAGCATACACATTTTCATTGTATATACCAAAAATGTACATCAAAACATACACATTTTCATTGTATATACAAGAAATGTACACCAAAACATACACATTTTCATTGCACATTCATGAAATGTATATCAAAACATACACATTTTCATTGTACATTCAAGAAATGTACATCAAAACATACACATTTTCATTGTACATTCAAGAAATGTACATCAAAACATACACATTTTCATTGTACACTCAAGAAATGTACATCAAAACATACACATTTTGAGTGTACATTCAAGAAATGTAGATCAAAGCATACACATTTTCAGTGTACACTCAAGAAATTTACATCAAAACATACACATTTTCATTGTAGACTCAAGAAATGTACATCATAACATACACATTTTCATTGTACACTCAAGAAATTTACATCAAAACATACACATTTTCATTGTATATACAAGAAATGTAGATCAAAGCTTACACATCTGCATTGTATATACAAGAAATGTACATCATAACATACACATTTTCATTGTATATACAAGAAATGTACATCAAAACTTACACATTTTCATTGTACACTCAAGAAATGCACATCAAAACATACACATTTTCATTGTATATACAAGAAATGTACATCAAAACATACACATCTTCATTGTACACTAAAGAAATGTACATCAAAACATACACACTTTCAGTGTACATTCAAGATATGTACATCAAAACATACACATTTTCATTGTACATTCAAAAAGTGTACATCAAAACATACACTTTTTCATTGTACATTCAAGAAATGTACATCAAAACATACACATTTTCATTGTACACTCAAGAAATGTACATCAAAACATACACATTTTCATTGTACACTCAAGAAATGTACATCAAAATATACACATTTTCATTGTATATACCAAAAATGTACATCAAAACATACACATTTTCATTGTATATACAAGAAATGTACACCAAAACATACACATTTTCATTGAATATACAAGAAATGTACACCAAAACATTAACATTTTCATTGCACATTCATGAAATGTATATCAAAACATACACATTTTCATTGTACATTCAAGAAATGTACATCAAAGCATACACATTTTCATTGTACATTCAAGAAATGTACATCAAAACATACACATTTTCAGTGTACATTCAAGAAATGTACATAAAAAGAAACACATTTTGAGTGTACATTCAAGAAATAAACATCAAAACATACACATTTTCATTGTATATGCCAGAAATGTACATCAAAACATACACATTTTCATTGTACATTCAAGAAATGTGTATCAAAACATGCACATTTTCATTGTACATTCAAGAAATATACATCAAAACATACACATTTTCAGTGTACATCCAAGAAATGTACTTAATAACACACATTTTCGTTGTATATACAAGAAATGTACATCAAAACATACACATTTTCATTGTATATACAAGAAATGTACACTAAAACATACACATTTTCATTGTATGTACAAGAAATGTACACCAAAACATACACATTTTCATTGCACATTCATGAAATGTGTATCAAAACATACACATTTTCATTGTACACTCAAGAAATGTACATCAAAACATACACAATTTGAGTGTACATTCAAGAAATGTACATCAAAACACACACATTTTCAGTGTACACTCAAGAAATGTACATCAAATCATACACATTTTCATTGTACACTCAAGAAATGTACATCATAACATACCCATTTTCATTGTACACTCAAGGAATGTACATCAAAACATACACATTTTCATTGTATATACAAGAAATGTAGATCAAAACTTACACATTTTCATTGTATATACAAGAAATGTACATCATAACATACACATTTTCATTGTATATACAAGAAATGTAGATAAAAACTTACACATTTTCATTGTATATACAAGAAATGTACATCAAAACATACACATTTTCTTTGTATATACCAGAAATGTACATCAAAACATACACACTTTCATTGTATATACAAGAAATGTACACCAAAACATACACATTTTCATTGTATATACAAGAAATGTACACCAAAACATACACATTTTCATTGCACATTCAAGATATGTACATCAAAACATGCACATTTTCATTGTACATTCAAGAAATATACATCAAAACATACACATTTTGAGTGTACATTCAAGAAATGTACATCAAAACATACACATTTTCATTGTATATACCAAAAATGTACATCAAAACATACACATTTTCATTGTATATACAAGAAATGTACACCAAAACATACACATTTTCATTGTATATACAAGAAATGTACACCAAAACATACACATTTTCATTGCACATTCATGAAATGTATATAAAAACATACACATTTTCATTGTACATTCAAGAAATGTACATCAAAACATACACATTTTCATTGTACATTCAAGAAATGTACATCAAAACATACACATTTTCAGTGTACATTCAAGAAATGTATATCTAAAACATACACATTTTGAGTGTACATTCAAGAAATAAACATCAAAACATACACATTTTCATTGTATATACAAGAAATGTACACCAAAACATACACATTTTCATTGCACATTCATGAAATGTGTATCAAAACATACACATTTTCATTGTACACTCAAGAAATGTACATCAAAACATACACATTTTGAGTGTACATTTTAGAAATGTACATCAAAACATACACATTTTCAGTGTACACTCAAGAAATGTACATCAAATCATACACATTTTCATTGTACATTCAAGAAATGTACATCATAACATACACATTTTCATTGTACACTCAAGAAATGTACATCAAAACATACACATTTTCATTGTATATACAAGAAATGTAGATCAAAACTTACACATTTTCATTGTATATACAAGAAATGTACATCATAACATACACATTTTTATTGTATATACAAGAAATGTACATCAAAACTTACACATTTTCATTGTACACCCAAGAAATGCACATCATAACATACACATTTTCATTGTATACACAAGAAATGTACATCAAAACTTACAAATTTTCATTGTACACTCAAGAAATGTACATAAAAACATACACATTTTCATTGTACACTCAAGAAATGTACATCAAAACATATACATTTTCAGTGTACACTCTAGAAATGTACATCAAAACATACACATTTTCATTGTATATACAAGAAATGTATATCAAAACATACTCATTTTCAGTGTACATTTAAGAAATGTACATCAAAACATACACATTTGCATTGTATATACAAGAAATGTACATCAAAACATTCACATTTTCATTGTACATTAAAGAAATATATATCAAAACATACACATTTTCAGTGTACATTCAAGAAATGTACATCAAAACATATACATTTTCATTGTATATACAAGAAATGTATATCAAAAGATACACATTTTCAGTGTACATTCAAGAAATGTACATCAAAACATACACATCTTCATTGTATATACAAGAAATGTACATCAAAACATACACATCTTCATTGTACATTCAAGGAATGTACATCAAAACATACACATTTTCATTGTACATTCAAGAAATGTACATCAAAACATACACATTTTCATTGTACACTCAAGAAATGTACATCAAAACATACACATTTTCATTGTATACTCAAGAAACGTACATCAAAACATACACATTTTCAGTGTACATTCAAGAAATGTACATCAAAACATACACATTTTCATTGTACATTCAAGAAATGTACATCAAAACATACACACTTTCATTGTACATTCAAGAAATATACATCAAAACATACACATTTTCAGTGTACATTCAAGAAATGTACATCAAAACATACACATTTTCATTGTATATACCAGAAATGTACATCAAAACATACACATTTTCATTGTATATACAAGAAATGTACACCAAAACATACACATTTTCATTGTATATACAAGAAATGTACACCAAAACATACACATTTTCATTGCACATTCAAGAAATGTACATCAAAACATACACATTTTCATTGTACATTCAAGAAATGTACATCAAAACATACACATTTTCATTGTATATACCAGAAATGTACATCAAAACATACACATTTTCATTGTATATACAAGAAATGTACACCAAAACATACACATTTTCATTGCACATTCATGAAATGTATATCAAAACATACACATTTTCATTGTACATTCAAGAAATGTACATCAAAACATACACATTTTCATTGTACATTCAAGAAGTGTACATCAAAACATACACATTTTCAGTGTACATTCAAGAAATGTACATCTAAAACATACACATTTTTAGTGTACATTCAAGAAATATACATCAAAACATACACATTTTCATTGTATATACCAGAAATGTACATCAAAACATACACACTTTCATTGTACATTCAAGAAATGTATATCAAAACATGCACATTTTCATTGTACATTCAAGAAATATACATCAAAACATACACATTTTCAGTGTACATTCAAGAAATGTACATAAAAGCATACACATTTTCATTGTATATACCAAAAATTTACATCAAAACATACACATTTTCATTGTATATACAAGAAATGTACACTAAAACATACACATTTTCATTGTATATACAAGAAATGTACACCAAAACACACACATTTTCATTGCACATTCATGAAATGTATATCAAAACATACACATTTTCATTGTACATTCAAGAAATGTACATCAAAACATACACATTTTCATTGTACATTCAAGAAATGTACATCAAAACATACCCATTTTCAGTGTACATTCAAGAAATGTACATCTAAAACATACACATTTTCAGTGTACATTCAAGAAATGTACATCAAAACATACACATTTTCAGTGTACAATCAAGAAATGTACATCTAAAACATACACATTTTCAGGATACACTCAAGAAATATACATCAAAACATACACATTTTCATGGTATATACAAGAAATGTACATCATAACATACACATTTTGAGTGTAAATTCAAGAAATATACATCAAAACATACACATTTTCATTGTACATACCAGAAATGTACATCAAAACATACACATTTTCAGTGTACATTCAAGAAATATACATCAAAACATACACAATTTCATTGTATATACCAGAAATGTACATCAAAACATACACATTTTCATTGTACATTCAAGAAACGTACATCAAAACATACACATTTTCAGTGTACATTCAAAAAATATACATCAAAACATACACATTTTCAGGATACATTCAAGAAATATACATCAAAACATACACATTTTCATTGTATATACCAAAAATGTACATCAAAACATACACATTTTCATTGTATATACAAGAAATGTACACCAAAACATACACATTTTCATTGCACATACATGAGATGTGTATCAAAACATACACATTTTCATTGTACACTCAAGAAATGTACATCAAAACATACACATTTTGAGTGTACATTCAAGAAATGTACATCAAAACATACACATTTTCAGTGTACACTCAAGAAATGTACATCAAATCATACACATTTTCATTGTACACTCAAGAAATGTACATCATAACATACCCATTTTCATTGTACACTCAAGAAATGTACATCAAAACATACACATTTTCATTGTATATACAAGAAATGTAGATCAAAACTTACACATTTTCATTGTATATACAAGAAATGTACATCATAACATACACATTTTCATTGTATATACAAGAAATGTACATCAAAACTTACACATTTTCATTGTACACTCAAGAAATGCACATCATAACATACACATTTTCATTGTATATACAAGAAATGTACATAAAAACTTACAAATTTTCATTGTACACTCAAGAAATGTACATCAAAACATACACATTTTCATTGTACACTCAAGAAATGTACATCAAAACATACACATTTTCAGTGTACACTCTAGAAATGTACATCAAAACATACACATTTTCATTGTATATACAAGAAATGTATATCAAAACATACTCATTTTCAGTGTACATTTAAGAAATGTACATCAAAACATACACATTTGCATTGTATATACAAGAAATGTACATCAAAACATTCACATTTTCATTGTACATTAAAGAAATATATATCAAAACACACATTTTCAGCGCACATTCAAGAAATGTACATCAAAACATATACATTTTCATTGTATATACAAGAAATGTATATCAAAACATACACATTTTCAGTGTACATTCAAGAAATGTACATCAAAACATACACATTTTCATTGTATATACAAGAAATGTACATCAAAACATACACATCTTCATTGTACATTCAAGGAATGTACATCAAAACATACACATTTTCATTGTACATTGAAGAAATGTACATCAAAACATACACATTTTCATTGTACACTCAAGAAATGTACATCAAAACATACACATTTTCATACTATACTCAAGAAATGTACATCAAAACATACACATTTTCAGTGTACATTCAAGAAATGTACATCAAAACATACACATTTTCATTGTACATTCAAGAAATGTACATCAAAACATACACATTTTCATTGTACATTCAAGAAATATACATCAAAACATACACATTTTCAGTGTACATTCAAGAAATGTACATCAAAACATACACATTTTCATTGTATATACCAGAAATGTACATCAAAACATACACATTTTCATTGTATATACAAGAAATGTACACCAAAACATACACATTTTCATTGTATATACAAGAAATGTACACCAAAACATACACATTTTCATTGCACATTCAAGAAATGTACATCAAAACATACACATTTTCATTGTACATTTAAGAAATATACATCAAAACATACACATTTTGAATGTACGTTCTAGAAATGTACATCAAAACATACACATTTTCATTGTATATACCAAAAATGTACATCAAAACATATACATTTTCATTGTATATACAAGAAATGTACACCAAAACATACACATTTTCATTGTATATACAAGAAATGTACACCAAAACATACACATTTTCATTGCACATTCATGAAATGTATATCAAAACATACACATTTTCATTGTACATTCAAGAAATGTACATCAAAACATACACATTTTCATTGTACACTCAAGAAATGTACATCAAAACATACACATTTTCATTGTATACTCAAGAAACGTACATCAAAACATACACATTTTCAGTGTACATTCAAGAAATGTACATCAAAACATACACATTTTCATTGTACATTCAAGAAATGTACATCAAAACATACACACTTTCATTGTACATTCAAGAAATATACATCAAAACATACACATTTTCAGTGTACATTCAAGAAATGTACATCAAAACATACACATTTTCATTGTATATACCAGAAATGTACATCAAAACATACACATTTTCATTGTATATACAAGAAATGTACACCAAAACATACACATTTTCATTGTATATACAAGAAATGTACACCAAAACATACACATTTTCATTGCACATTCAAGAAATGTACATCAAAACATACACATTTTCATTGTACATTCAAGAAATGTACATCAAAACATACACATTTTCATTGTATATACCAGAAATGTACATCAAAACATACACATTTTCATTGTATATACAAGAAATGTACACCAAAACATACACATTTTCATTGCACATTCATGAAATGTATATCAAAACATACACATTTTCATTGTACATTCAAGAAATGTACATCAAAACATACACATTTTCATTGTACATTCAAGAAGTGTACATCAAAACATACACATTTTCAGTGTACATTCAAGAAATGTACATCTAAAACATACACATTTTTAGTGTACATTCAAGAAATATACATCAAAACATACACATTTTCATTGTATATACCAGAAATGTACATCAAAACATACACACTTTCATTGTACATTCAAGAAATGTATATCAAAACATGCACATTTTCATTGTACATTCAAGAAATATACATCAAAACATACACATTTTCAGTGTACATTCAAGAAATGTACATAAAAGCATACACATTTTCATTGTATATACCAAAAATTTACATCAAAACATACACATTTTCATTGTATATACAAGAAATGTACACTAAAACATACACATTTTCATTGTATATACAAGAAATGTACACCAAAACACACACATTTTCATTGCACATTCATGAAATGTATATCAAAACATACACATTTTCATTGTACATTCAAGAAATGTACATCAAAACATACACATTTTCATTGTACATTCAAGAAATGTACATCAAAACATACCCATTTTCAGTGTACATTCAAGAAATGTACATCTAAAACATACACATTTTCAGTGTACATTCAAGAAATGTACATCAAAACATACACATTTTCAGTGTACAATCAAGAAATGTACATCTAAAACATACACATTTTCAGGATACACTCAAGAAATATACATCAAAACATACACATTTTCATGGTATATACAAGAAATGTACATCATAACATACACATTTTGAGTGTAAATTCAAGAAATATACATCAAAACATACACATTTTCATTGTACATACCAGAAATGTACATCAAAACATACACATTTTCAGTGTACATTCAAGAAATATACATCAAAACATACACAATTTCATTGTATATACCAGAAATGTACATCAAAACATACACATTTTCATTGTACATTCAAGAAACGTACATCAAAACATACACAGTTTCAGTGTACATTCAAAAAATATACATCAAAACATACACATTTTCAGGATACATTCAAGAAATATACATCAAAACATACACATTTTCATTGTATATACCAAAAATGTACATCAAAACATACACATTTTCATTGTATATACAAGAAATGTACACCAAAACATACACATTTTCATTGCACATACATGAGATGTGTATCAAAACATACACATTTTCATTGTACACTCAAGAAATGTACATCAAAACATACACATTTTGAGTGTACATTCAAGAAATGTACATCAAAACATACACATTTTCAGTGTACACTCAAGAAATGTACATCAAATCATACACATTTTCATTGTACACTCAAGAAATGTACATCATAACATACCCATTTTCATTGTACACTCAAGAAATGTACATCAAAACATACACATTTTCATTGTATATACAAGAAATGTAGATCAAAACTTACACATTTTCATTGTATATACAAGAAATGTACATCATAACATACACATTTTCATTGTATATACAAGAAATGTACATCAAAACTTACACATTTTCATTGTACACTCAAGAAATGCACATCATAACATACACATTTTCATTGTATATACAAGAAATGTACATAAAAACTTACAAATTTTCATTGTACACTCAAGAAATGTACATCAAAACATACACATTTTCATTGTACACTCAAGAAATGTACATCAAAACATACACATTTTCAGTGTACACTCTAGAAATGTACATCAAAACATACACATTTTCATTGTATATACAAGAAATGTATATCAAAACATACTCATTTTCAGTGTACATTTAAGAAATGTACATCAAAACATACACATTTGCATTGTATATACAAGAAATGTACATCAAAACATTCACATTTTCATTGTACATTAAAGAAATATATATCAAAACACACATTTTCAGCGCACATTCAAGAAATGTACATCAAAACATATACATTTTCATTGTATATACAAGAAATGTATATCAAAACATACACATTTTCAGTGTACATTCAAGAAATGTACATCAAAACATACACATTTTCATTGTATATACAAGAAATGTACATCAAAACATACACATCTTCATTGTACATTCAAGGAATGTACATCAAAACATACACATTTTCATTGTACATTGAAGAAATGTACATCAAAACATACACATTTTCATTGTACACTCAAGAAATGTACATCAAAACATACACATTTTCATACTATACTCAAGAAATGTACATCAAAACATACACATTTTCAGTGTACATTCAAGAAATGTACATCAAAACATACACATTTTCATTGTACATTCAAGAAATGTACATCAAAACATACACATTTTCATTGTACATTCAAGAAATATACATCAAAACATACACATTTTCAGTGTACATTCAAGAAATGTACATCAAAACATACACATTTTCATTGTATATACCAGAAATGTACATCAAAACATACACATTTTCATTGTATATACAAGAAATGTACACCAAAACATACACATTTTCATTGTATATACAAGAAATGTACACCAAAACATACACATTTTCATTGCACATTCAAGAAATGTACATCAAAACATACACATTTTCATTGTACATTTAAGAAATATACATCAAAACATACACATTTTGAATGTACGTTCTAGAAATGTACATCAAAACATACACATTTTCATTGTATATACCAAAAATGTACATCAAAACATATACATTTTCATTGTATATACAAGAAATGTACACCAAAACATACACATTTTCATTGTATATACAAGAAATGTACACCAAAACATACACATTTTCATTGCACATTCATGAAATGTATATCAAAACATACACATTTTCATTGTACATTCAAGAAATGTACATCAAAACATACACATTTTCATTGTACATTCAAGAAGTGTACATCAAAACATACACATTTTCAGTGTACATTCAAGAAATGTACATCTAAAACATACACATTTTTAGTGTACATTCAAGAAATATACATCAAAACATACACATTTTCATTGTATATACCAGAAATGTACATCAAAACATACACACTTTCATTGTACATTCAAGAAATGTATATCAAAACATACACATTTTCATTGTACATTCAAGAAATATACATCAAAACATACACATTTTCAGTGTACATTCAAGAAATGTACATAAAAGCATACACATTTTCATTGTATATACCAAAAATGTACATCAAAACATACACATTTTCATTGTATATACAAGAAATGTACACTAAAACATACACATTTTCATTGTATATACAAGAAATGTACACCAAAACACACACATTTTCATTGCACATTCATGAAATGTATATCAAAACATACACATTTTCATTGTACATTCAAGAAATGTACATCAAAACATACACATTTTCATTGTACATTCAAGAAATGTACATCAAAACATACCCATTTTCAGTGTACATTCAAGAAATGTACATCTAAAACATACACATTTTCAGTGTACATTCAAGAAATGTACATCAAAACATACACATTTTCATTGTACATTCAAGAAATGTGCATCAAAACATACACATTTTCAGTTTACACTCAAGAAATATACATCAAAACATACACATTTTCATTGTATATACCAGAAATGTACATCAAAACATACACATTTTCATTGTACATTCAAGAAATGTCCATCAAAACATACACATTTTCAGTGTACATTCAAGAAATATACATTAAAACATACACATTTTCATGATACATTCAAGAAATATACATCAAAACATACACATTTTCATGGTATATACAAGAAATGTACATCAAAACATACACATTTTGAGTGTAAATTCAAGAAATATACATCAAAACATACACATTTTCATTGTACATACCAGAAATGTACATCAAAACATACACATTTTCAGTGCACATTCAAGAAATATACATCAAAACATACACATTTTCATTGTATATACCAGAAATGTACATCAAAACATACACATTTTCATCGTACATTCAAGAAATGTACATCAAAACATACACATTTTCAGTGTACATTAAAGAAATATACATCAAAACATACACATTTTCATTGTACATACCAGAAATGTACATCAAAACATACACATTTTCAGTGTACATTCAAGAAATATACATCAAAACATACACATTTTCATTGTATCTACCAGAAATGTACATTAAAACATACACATTTTCATTGTACATTCAAGAAATGTACATCAAAACATACACATTTTCAGTGTACATTCAAGAAATATACATCAAAACATACACATTTTCAGGATACATTCAAGAAATATACATCAAAACATACACATTTTCATGGTATATACAAGAAATGTACATCAAAACATACACATTTTGAGTGTAAATTCAAGAAATATACATCAAAACATACACATTTGCATTGTACATACAAGAAATGTACATCAAAACATTCACATTTTCATTGTACATTAAAGAAATATATATCAAAACATACACATTTTCAGTGTACATTCAAGAAATGTACATCTAAACATATACATTTTCATTGTATATACAAGAAATGTACATCAAAACATACACATTTTCATTGTACACTCAAGAAATGTACATCAAAACATACACATTTTCATTGTATACTCAAGAAATGTACATCAAACCATACACATTTTCAGTGTACATTCAAGAAATGTACATCAAAACATACACATTTTCATTGTACATTCAAGAAATGTACATCAAAACATACACAATTTCATTGTACATTCAAGAAATATACATCAAAACATACACATTTTCAGTGTACATTCAAGAAATGTACATCAAAACATACACATTTTCATTGTATATATCAGAAATGTACATCAAAACATACACATTTTCATTGTATATACAAGAAATGTACACCAAAACATACACATTTTCATTGTATATACAAGAAATGTACACCAAAACATACACATTTTCATTGCACATTCAAGAAATGTACATCAAAACATACACATTTTCATTGTACATTCAAGAAATATACATCAAAACATACACATTTTGAGTGTACATTCAAGAAGTGTACATCAAAACATACACATTTTCATTGTATATACCAAAAATGTACATCAAAACATACACATTTTCATTGTATATACAAGAAATGTACACCAAAACATACACATTTTCATTGTATATACAGGAAATGTACACCAAAACATACACATTTTCATTGCACATTCATGAAATGTATATCAAAACATACACATTTTCATTGTACATTCAAGAAATGTACATCAAAACATACACATTTTCATTGTACATTCAAGAAGTGTACATCAAAACATACACATTTTCAGTGTACATTCAGGTAATGTACATCTAAAACATACACATTTTGAGTGTACATTCAAGAAATATACATCAAAACATACACATTTTCATTGTATATACCAGAAATGTACATCAAAACATACACACTTTCATTGTACATTCAAGAAGTGTACATCAAAACATACACATTTTCATTGAACACTCAAGAAATGTACATCATAACATACACATTTTGAGTGTACATTCAAAAAATGTACATCAAAACATACACATTTTCATTGCACATTCAAGAAATGTACATCAAAACATACACATTTTCATTGTACATTCAAGAAATATACATCATGACATACACATTTTCAGTGTACATTCAAGAAATGTACATAAAGGCATACACATTTTCATTGTATATACCAAAAATGTACATCAAAACATACACATTTTCATTGTATATACAAGAAATGTACACCAAAACATACACACTTTCATTGTACATTCAAGAAATGTACATCAAAACATACACATTTTCATTGTACACTCAAGAAATGTACATCTAAACATACACATTTTCATTGTACATTCAAGAAATGTACATCAAAACATACACATTTTCATTGTACACTCAAGAAATGTACATCTAAACATACACATTTTGAGTGTACATTCAAGAAATGTACATCAAAGCATACACATTTTCAGTGTACACTCAAGAAATGTACATCAAAACATACACATTTTCATTGTACACTCAAGAAATGTACATCATAACATACACATTTTCAGTGTACATTCAAGAAATGTACATAAAGGCATACACATTTTCATTGTATATACCAAAAATGTACATCAAAACATACACATTTTCATTGTATATACAAGAAATGTACACCAAAACATACACATTTTCATTGTATATACAAGAAATGTACACTAAAACATACACATTTTCATTGTATATACAAGAAATGTACACCAAAACACACACATTTTCATTGCACATTCATGAAATGTATATCAAAACATACACATTTTCATTGTACATTCAAGAAATGTACATCAAAACATACACATTTTCATTGTACATTCAAGAAATGTACATCAAAACATACCCATTTTCAGTGTACATTCAAGAAATGTACATCTAAAACATACACATTTTCAGTGTACATTCAAGAAATGTACATCAAAACATACACATTTTCAGTGTACAATCAAGAAATGTACATCTAAAACATACACATTTTCAGGATACATTCAAGAAATATACATCAAAACATACACATTTTCATGGTATATACAAGAAATGTACATCATAACATACACATTTTGAGTGTAAATTCAAGAAATATACATCAAAACATACACATTTTCATTGTACATACCAGAAATGTACATCAAAACATACACATTTTCAGTGTACATTCAAGAAATATACATCAAAACATACACAATTTCATTGTATATACCAGAAATGTACATCAAAACATACACATTTTCATTGTACATTCAAGAAACGTACATCAAAACATACACATTTTCAGTGTACATTCAAAAAATATACATCAAAACATACACATTTTCAGGATACATTCAAGAAATATACATCAAAACATACACATTTTCATTGTATATACCAAAAATGTACATCAAAACATACACATTTTCATTGTATATACAAGAAATGTACACCAAAACATACACATTTTCATTGTATATACAAGAAATGTACACCAAAACATACACATTTTCATTGCACATTCATGAAATGTGTATCAAAACATACACATTTTCATTGTACACTCAAGAAATGTACATCAAAACATACACATTTTGAGTGTACATTCAAGAAATGTACATCAAAACATACACATTTTCAGTGTACACTCAAGAAATGTACATCAAATCATACACATTTTCGTTGTACACTCAAGAAATGTACATCATAACATACCGATTTTCATTGTACACTCAAGAAATGTACATCAAAACATACACATTTTCATTGTATATACAAGAAATGTAGATCAAAACTTACACATTTTCATTGTATATACAAGAAATGTACATCATAACATACACATTTTCATTGTATATACAAGAAATGTACATCAAAACTTACACATTTTCATTGTACACTCAAGAAATGCACATCATAACATACACATTTTCATTGTATATACAAGAAATGTACATCAAAACTTACAAATTTTCATTGTACACTCAAGAAATGTACATCAAAACATACACATTTTCATTGTACACTCAAGAAATGTACATCAAAACATACACATTTTCAGTGTACACTCTAGAAATGTACATCAAAACATACACATTTTCATTGTATATACAAGAAATGTATATCAAAACATACTCATTTTCAGTGAACATTTAAGAAATGTACATCAAAACATACACATTTGCATTGTATATACAAGAAATGTACATCAAAACATTCACATTTTCATTGTACATTAAAGAAATATATATCAAAACATACACATTTTCAGCGCACATTCAAGAAATGTACATCAAAACATATACATTTTCATTGTATATACAAGAAATGTATATCAAAACATACACATTTTCAGTGTACATTCAAGAAATGTACATCAAAACATACACATTTTCATTGTATATACAAGAAATGTACATCAAAACATACACATCTTCATTGTACATTCAAGGAATGTACATCAAAACATACACATCTTCATTGTACATTCAAGAAATATACATCAAAACATACACATTTTCAGTGTACATTCAAGAAATGTACATCAAAACATACACATTTTCATTGTATATACCAGAAATGTACATCAAAACATACACATTTTCATTGTATATACAAGAAATGTACCCCAAAACATACACATTTTCATTGTATATACAAGAAATGTACACCAAAACATACACATTTTCATTGCACATTCAAGAAATGTACATCAAAACATACACATTTTCAGTGTACATTCAAGAAATGTACATCAAAACATACACATTTTCAGTGTACAATCAAGAAATGTACATCTAAAACATACACATTTTCAGGATACATTCAAGAAATATACATCAAAACATACACATTTTCATGGTATATACAAGAAATGTACATCATAACATACACATTTTGAGTGTAAATTCAAGAAATATACATCAAAACATACACATTTTCATTGTACATACCAGAAATGTACATCAAAACATACACATTTTCAGTGTACATTCAAGAAATATACATCAAAACATACACAATTTCATTGTATATACCAGAAATGTACATCAAAACATACACATTTTCATTGTACATTCAAGAAACGTACATCAAAACATACACATTTTCAGTGTACATTCAAAAAATATACATCAAAACATACACATTTTCAGGATACATTCAAGAAATATACATCAAAACATACACATTTTCATTGTATATACCAAAAATGTACATCAAAACATACACATTTTCATTGTATATACAAGAAATGTACACCAAAACATACACATTTTCATTGTATATACAAGAAATGTACACCAAAACATACACATTTTAATTGCACATTCATGAAATGTATATCAAAACATACACATTTTCATTGTACATTCAAGAAATGTGCATCAAAACATACACATTTTCAGTTTACATTCAAGAAATATACATCAAAACATACACATTTTCATTGTATATACCAGAAATGTACATCAAAACATACACATTTTCATTGTACATTCAAGAAATGTCCATCAAAACATACACATTTTCAGTGTACATTCAAGAAATATACATTAAAACATACACATTTTCATGATACATTCAAGAAATATACATCAAAACATACACATTTTCATGATATATACAAGAAATGTACATCAAAACATACACATTTTGAGTGTAAATTCAAGAAATATACATCAAAACATACACATTTTCATTGTACATACCAGAAATGTACATCAAAACATACACATTTTCAGTGCACATTCAAGAAATATACATCAAAACATACACATTTTCATTGTATATACCAGAAATGTACATCAAAACATACACATTTTCATCGTACATTCAAGAAATGTACATCAAAACATACACATTTTCAGTGTACATTAAAGAAATATACATCAAAACATACACATTTTCATTGTACATACCAGAAATGTACATCAAAACATACACATTTTCAGTGTACATTCAAGAAATATACATCAAAACATACACATTTTCATTGTATCTACCAGAAATGTACATTAAAACATACACATTTTCATTGTACATTCAAGAAATGTACATCAAAACATACACATTTTCAGTGTACATTCAAGAAATATACATCAAAACATACACATTTTCAGGATACATTCAAGAAATATACATCAAAACATACACATTTTCATGGTATATACAAGAAATGTACATCAAAACATACACATTTTGAGTGTAAATTCAAGAAATATACATCAAAACATACACATTTGCATTGTACATACAAGAAATGTACATCAAAACATTCACATTTTCATTGTACATTAAAGAAATATATATCAAAACATACACATTTTCAGTGTACATTCAAGAAATGTACATCTAAACATATACATTTTCATTGTATATACAAGAAATGTACATCAAAACATACACATTTTCATTGTACACTCAAGAAATGTACATCAAAACATACACATTTTCATTGTATACTCAAGAAATGTACATCAAACCATACACATTTTCAGTGTACATTCAGGAAATGTACATCAAAAATACACATTTTCATTGTACATTCAAGAAATGTACATCAAAACATACACAATTTCATTGTACATTCAAGAAATATACATCAAAACATACACATTTTCAGTGTACATTCAAGAAATGTACATCAAAACATACACATTTTCATTGTATATATCAGAAATGTACATCAAAACATACACATTTTCATTGTATATACAAGAAATGTACACCAAAACATACACATTTTCATTGTATATACAAGAAATGTACACCAAAACATACACATTTTCATTGCACATTCAAGAAATGTACATCAAAACATACACATTTTCATTGTACATTCAAGAAATATACATCAAAACATACACATTTTGAGTGTACATTCAAGAAGTGTACATCAAAACATACACATTTTCATTGTATATACCAAAAATGTACATCAAAACATACACATTTTCATTGTATATACAAGAAGTGTACACCAAAACATACACATTTTCATTGTATATACAGGAAATGTACACCAAAACATACACATTTTCATTGCACATTCATGAAATGTATATCAAAACATACACATTTTCATTGTACATTCAAGAAATGTACATCAAAACATACACATTTTCATTGTACATTCAAGAAGTGTACATCAAAACATACACATTTTCAGTGTACATTCAGGTAATGTACATCTAAAACATACACATTTTGAGTGTACATTCAAGAAATATACATCAAAACATACACATTTTCATTGTATATACCAGAAATGTACATCAAAACATACACACTTTCATTGTACATTCAAGAAGTGTACATCAAAACATACACATTTTCATTGAACACTCAAGAAATGTACATCATAACATACACATTTTGAGTGTACATTCAAAAAATGTACATCAAAACATACACATTTTCATTGCACATTCAAGAAATGTACATCAAAACATACACATTTTCATTGTACATTCAAGAAATATACATCATGACATACACATTTTCAGTGTACATTCAAGAAATGTACATAAAGGCATACACATTTTCATTGTATATACCAAAAATGTACATCAAAACATACACATTTTCATTGTATATACAAGAAATGTACACCAAAACATACACACTTTCATTGTACATTCAAGAAATGTACATCAAAACATACACATTTTCATTGTACACTCAAGAAATGTACATCTAAACATACACATTTTCATTGTACATTCAAGAAATGTACATCAAAACATACACATTTTCATTGTACATTCAAGAAATGTACATCAAAACATACACATTTTCATTGTACACTCAAGAAATGTACATCTAAACATACACATTTTGAGTGTACATTCAAGAAATGTACATCAAAGCATACACATTTTCAGTGTACACTCAAGAAATGTACATCAAAACATACACATTTTCATTGTACACTCAAGAAATGTACATCATAACATACACATTTTCAGTGTACATTCAAGAAATGTACATAAAGGCATACACATTTTCATTGTATATACCAAAAATGTACATCAAAACATACACATTTTCATTGTATATACAAGAAATGTACACCAAAACATACACATTTTCATTGTATATACAAGAAATGTACACTAAAACATACACATTTTCATTGTATATACAAGAAATGTACACCAAAACACACACATTTTCATTGCACATTCATGAAATGTATATCAAAACATACACATTTTCATTGTACATTCAAGAAATGTACATCAAAACATACACATTTTCATTGTACATTCAAGAAATGTACATCAAAACCTACCCATTTTCAGTGTACATTCAAGAAATGTACATCTAAAACATACACATTTTCAGTGTACATTCAAGAAATGTACATCAAAACATACACATTTTCAGTGTACAATCAAGAAATGTACATCTAAAACATACACATTTTCAGGATACATTCAAGAAATATACATCAAAACATACACATTTTCATGGTATATACAAGAAATGTACATCATAACATACACATTTTGAGTGTAAATTCAAGAAATATACATCAAAACATACACATTTTCATTGTACATTCAAGAAACGTACATCAAAACATACACATTTTCAGTGTACATTCAAAAAATATACATCAAAACATACACATTTTCAGGATACATTCAAGAAATATACATCAAAACATACACATTTTCATTGTATATACCAAAAATGTACATCAAAACATACACATTTTCATTGTATATACAAGAAATGTACACCAAAACATACACATTTTCATTGTATATACAAGAAATGTACACCAAAACATACACATTTTCATTGCACATTCATGAAATGTGTATCAAAACATACACATTTTCATTGTACACTCAAGAAATGTACATCAAAACATACACATTTTGAGTGTACATTCAAGAAATGTACATCAAAACATACACATTTTCAGTGTACACTCAAGAAATGTACATCAAATCATACACATTTTCGTTGTACACTCAAGAAATGTACATCATAACATACCGATTTTCATTGTACACTCAAGAAATGTACATCAAAACATACACATTTTCATTGTATATACAAGAAATGTAGATCAAAACTTACACATTTTCATTGTATATACAAGAAATGTACATCATAACATACACATTTTCATTGTATATACAAGAAATGTACATCAAAACTTACACATTTTCATTGTACACTCAAGAAATGCACATCATAACATACACATTTTCATTGTATATACAAGAAATGTACATCAAAACTTACAAATTTTCATTGTACACTCAAGAAATGTACATCAAAACATACACATTTTCATTGTACACTCAAGAAATGTACATCAAAACATACACATTTTCAGTGTACACTCTAGAAATGTACATCAAAACATACACATTTTCATTGTATATACAAGAAATGTATATCAAAACATACTCATTTTCAGTGAACATTTAAGAAATGTACATCAAAACATACACATTTGCATTGTATATACAAGAAATGTACATCAAAACATTCACATTTTCATTGTACATTAAAGAAATATATATCAAAACATACACATTTTCAGCGCACATTCAAGAAATGTACATCAAAACATATACATTTTCATTGTATATACAAGAAATGTACATCAAAACATACACATCTTCATTGTACATTCAAGGAATGTACATCAAAACATACACATTTTCATTGTACATTCAAGAAATGTACATCAAAACATACACATTTTCATTGTACACTCAAGAAATGTACATCAAAAACATACACATTTTCATTGTATACTCAAGAAATGTACATCAAAACATACACATTTTCAGTGTACATTCAAGAAATGTACATCAAAACATACACATTTTCATTGTACATTCAAGAAATGTACATCAAAACATACACATTTTCATTGTACATTCAAGAAATATACATCAAAACATACACATTTTCAGTGTACATTCAAGAAATGTACATCAAAACATACACATTTTCATTGTATATACCAGAAATGTACATCAAAACATACACATTTTCATTGTATATACAAGAAATGTACACCAAAACATACACATTTTCATTGTATATACAAGAAATGTACACCAAAACATACACATTTTCATTGCACATTCAAGAAATGTACATCAAAACATACACATTTTCATTGTACATTCAAGAAATATACATCAAAACATACACGTTTTGAGTGTACGTTCTAGAAATGTACATCAAAACATACACATTTTCATTGTATATACCAAAAATGTACATCAAAACATACACATTTTCATTGTATATACAAGAAATGTACACCAAAACATACACATTTTCATTGTATATACAAGAAATGTACACCAAAACATACACATTTTCATTGCACATTCAAGAAATGTACATCAAAACATACACAATTTCATTGTACATTCAAGAAATATACATCAAAACATACACATTTTCAGTGTACATTCAAGAAATGTACATCAAAACATACACATTTTCATTGTATATACCAGAAATGTACATCAAAACATACACATTTTCATTGTATATACAAGAAATGTACACCAAAACATACACATTTTCATTGTATATACAAGAAATGTACACCAAAACATACACATTTTCATTGCACATTCAAGAAATGTACATCAAAACATACACATTTTCATTGTACATTCAAGAAATATACATCAAAACATACACATTTTGAGTGTACATTCAAGAAGTGTACATCAAAACATACACATTTTCATTGTATATACCAAAAATGTACATCAAAACATACACATTTTCATTGTATATACAAGAAATGTACACCAAAACATACACATTTTCATTGTATATACAGGAAATGTACACCAAAACATACACATTTTCATTGCACATTCATGAAATGTATATCAAAACATACACATTTTCATTGTACATTCAAGAAATGTACATCAAAACATACACATTTTCATTGTACATTCAAGAAGTGTACATCAAAACATACACATTTTCAGTGTACATTCAGGTAATGTACATCTAAAACATACACATTTTGAGTGTACATTCAAGAAATATACATCAAAACATACACATTTTCATTGTATATACCAGAAATGTACATCAAAACATACACACTTTCATTGTACATTCAAGAAGTGTACATCAAAACATACACATTTTCATTGAACACTCAAGAAATGTACATCATAACATACACATTTTGAGTGTACATTCAAAAAATGTACATCAAAACATACACATTTTCATTGCACATTCAAGAAATGTACATCAAAACATACACATTTTCATTGTACATTCAAGAAATATACATCATGACATACACATTTTCAGTGTACATTCAAGAAATGTACATAAAGGCATACACATTTTCATTGTATATACCAAAAATGTACATCAAAACATACACATTTTCATTGTATATACAAGAAATGTACACCAAAACATACACACTTTCATTGTACATTCAAGAAATGTACATCAAAACATACACATTTTCATTGTACACTCAAGAAATGTACATCTAAACATACACATTTTCATTGTACATTCAAGAAATGTACATAAAAACATACACATTTTCATTGTATATACAAGAAATGTACATCATAACATACACATTTTCATTGTATATACAAGAAATGTACATCAAAACTTACACATTTTCATTGTACACTCAAGAAATGCACATCATAACATACACATTTTCATTGTATATACAAGAAATGTACATCAAAACTTACAAATTTTCATTGTACACTCAAGAAATGTACATCAAAACATACACATTTTCATTGTACACTCAAGAAATGTACATCAAAACATACACATTTTCAGTGTACACTCTAGAAATGTACATCAAAACATACACATTTTCATTGTATATACAAGAAATGTATATCAAAACATACTCATTTTCAGTGAACATTTAAGAAATGTACATCAAAACATACACATTTGCATTGTATATACAAGAAATGTACATCAAAACATTCACATTTTCATTGTACATTAAAGAAATATATATCAAAACATACACATTTTCAGCGCACATTCAAGAAATGTACATCAAAACATATACATTTTCATTGTATATACAAGAAATGTATATCAAAACATACACATTTTCAGTGTACATTCAAGAAATGTACATCAAAACATACACATTTTCATTGTATATACAAGAAATGTACATCAAAACATACACATCTTCATTGTACATTCAAGGAATGTACATCAAAACATACACATTTTCATTGTACATTCAAGAAATGTACATCAAAACATACACATTTTCATTGTACACTCAAGAAATGTACATCAAAAACATACACATTTTCATTGTATACTCAAGAAATGTACATCAAAACATACACATTTTCAGTGTACATTCAAGAAATGTACATCAAAACATACACATTTTCATTGTACATTCAAGAAATGTACATCAAAACATACACATTTTCATTGTACATTCAAGAAATATACATCAAAACATACACATTTTCAGTGTACATTCAAGAAATGTACATCAAAACATACACATTTTCATTGTATATACCAGAAATGTACATCAAAACATACACATTTTCATTGTATATACAAGAAATGTACACCAAAACATACACATTTTCATTGTATATACAAGAAATGTACACCAAAACATACACATTTTCATTGCACATTCAAGAAATGTACATCAAAACATACACATTTTCATTGTACATTCAAGAAATATACATCAAAACATACACGTTTTGAGTGTACGTTCTAGAAATGTACATCAAAACATACACATTTTCATTGTATATACCAAAAATGTACATCAAAACATACACATTTTCATTGTATATACAAGAAATGTACACCAAAACATACACATTTTCATTGTATATACAAGAAATGTACACCAAAACATACACATTTTCATTGCACATTCAAGAAATGTACATCAAAACATACACAATTTCATTGTACATTCAACAAATATACATCAAAACATACACATTTTCAGTGTACATTCAAGAAATGTACATCAAAACATACACATTTTCATTGTATATACCAGAAATGTACATCAAAACATACACATTTTCATTGTATATACAAGAAATGTACACCAAAACATACACATTTTCATTGTACATTCAAGAAATGTACATCAAAACATACACATTTTCATTGTACATTCAAGAAATATACATCAAAACATACACATTTTGAGTGTACATTCAAAAAGTGTACATCAAAACATACACATTTTCATTGTACATACCAAAAATGTACATCAAAACATACACATTTTCATTGTATATACAAGAAATGTACACCAAAACATACACATTTTCATTGTATATACAGGAAATGTACACCAAAACATACACATTTTCATTGCACATTCATGAAATGTATATCAAAACATACACATTTTCATTGTACATTCAAGAAATGTACATCAAAACATACACATTTTCATTGTACATTCAAGAAGTGTACATCAAAACATACACATTTTCAGTGTACATTCAGGTAATGTACATCTAAAACATACACATTTTGAGTGTACATTCAAGAAATATACATCAAAACATACACATTTTCATTGTATATACCAGAAATGTACATCAAAACATACACACTTTCATTGTACATTCAAGAAGTGTACATCAAAACATACACATTTTCATTGAACACTCAAGAAATGTACATCATAACATACACATTTTGAGTGTACATTCAAAAAATGTACATCAAAACATACACATTTTCATTGCACATTCAAGAAATGTACATCAAAACATACACATTTTCATTGTACATTCAAGAAATATACATCATGACATACACATTTTCAGTGTACATTCAAGAAATGTACATAAAGGCATACACATTTTCATTGTATATACCAAAAATGTACATCAAAACACACATTTTCATTGTATATACAAGAAATGTACACCAAAACATACACACTTTCATTGTACATTCAAGAAATGTACATCAAAACATACACATTTTCATTGTACACTCAAGAAATGTACATCTAAACATACACATTTTCATTGTACATTCAAGAAATGTACATCAAAACATACACATTTTCATTGTACATTCAAGAAATGTACATCAAAACATACACATTTTCATTGTACACTCAAGAAATGTACATCTAAACATACACATTTTGAGTGTACATTCAAGAAATGTACATCAAAGCATACACATTTTCAGTGTACACTCATGAAATGTACATCAAAACATACACATTTTCATTGTACACTCAAGAAATGTACATCATAACATACACATTTTCAGTGTACATTCAAGAAATGTACATAAAGGCATACACATTTTCATTGTATATACCAAAAATGTACATCAAAACATACACACTTTCATTGTATATACAAGAAATGTACACCAAAACATACACATTTTCATTGTATATACAAGAAATGTACACTAAAACATACACATTTTCATTGTATATACAAGAAATGTACACCAAAACACACACATTTTCATTGCACATTCATGAAATGTATATCAAAACATACACATTTTCATTGTACATTCAAGAAATGTACATCAAAACATACACATTTTCATTGTACATTCAAGAAATGTACATCAAAACATACCCATTTTCAGTGTACATTCAAGAAATGTACATCTAAAACATACACATTTTCAGTGTACATTCAAGAAATGTACATCAAAACATACACATTTTCAGTGTACAATCAAGAAATGTACATCTAAAACATACACATTTTCAGGATACATTCAAGAAATATACATCAAAACATACACATTTTCATGGTATATACAAGAAATGTACATCATAACATACACATTTTGAGTGTAAATTCAAGAAATATACATCAAAACATACACATTTTCATTGTACATACCAGAAATGTACATCAAAACATACACATTTTCAGTGTACATTCAAGAAATATACATCAAAACATACACAATTTCATTGTATATACCAGAAATGTACATCAAAACATACACATTTTCATTGTACATTCAAGAAACGTACATCAAAACATACACATTTTCAGTGTACATTCAAAAAATATACATCAAAACATACACATTTTCAGGATACATTCAAGAAATATACATCAAAACATACACATTTTCATTGTATATACCAAAAATGTACATCAAAACACACATTTTCATTGTATATACAAGAAATGTACACCAAAACATACACATTTTCATTGTATATACAAGAAATGTACACCAAAACATACACATTTTCATTGCACATTCATGAAATGTGTATCAAAACATACACATTTTCATTGTACACTCAAGAAATGTACATCAAAACATACACATTTTGAGTGTACATTCAAGAAATGTACATCAAAACATACACATTTTCAGTGTACACTCAAGAAATGTACATCAAATCATACACATTTTCATTGTACACTCAAGAAATGTACATCATAACATACCGATTTTCATTGTACACTCAAGAAATGTACATCAAAACATACACATTTTCATTGTATATACAAGAAATGTAGATCAAAACTTACACATTTTCATTGTATATACAAGAAATGTACATCATAACATACACATTTTCATTGTATATACAAGAAATGTACATCAAAACTTACACATTTTCATTGTACACTCAAGAAATGCACATCATAACATACACATTTTCATTGTATATACAAGAAATGTACATCAAAACTTACAAATTTTCATTGTACACTCAAGAAATGTACATCAAAACATACACATTTTCATTGTACACTCAAGAAATGTACATCAAAACATACACATTTTCAGTGTACACTCTAGAAATGTACATCAAAACATACACATTTTCATTGTATATACAAGAAATGTATATCAAAACATACTCATTTTCAGTGTACATTTAAGAAATGTACATCGAAACATACACATTTGCATTGTATATACAAGAAATGTACATCAAAACATTCACATTTTCATTGTACATTAAAGAAATATATATCAAAACATACACATTTTCAGCGCACTTTCAAGAAATGTACATCAAAACATATACATTTTCATTGTATATACAAGAAATGTATATCAAAACATACACATTTTCAGTGTACATTCAAGAAATGTACATCAAAACATACACATTTTCATTGTATATACAAGAAATGTACATCAAAACATACACATCTTCATTGTACATTCAAGGAATGTACATCAAAACATACACATTTTCATTGTACATTCAAGAAATGTACATCAAAACATACACATTTTCATTGTACACTCAAGAAATGTACATCAAAAACATACACATTTTCATTGTATACTCAAGAAATGTACATCAAAACATACACATTTTCAGTGTACATTCAAGAAATGTACATCAAAACATACACATTTTCATTGTACATTCAAGAAATGTACATCAAAACATACACATTTTCATTGTACATTCAAGAAATATACATCAAAACATACACATTTTCAGTGTACATTCAAGAAATGTACATCAAAACATACACATTTTCATTGTATATACCAGAAATGTACATCAAAACATACACATTTTCATTGTATATACAAGAAATGTACACCAAAACATACACATTTTCATTGTATATACAAGAAATGTACACCAAAACATACACATTTTCATTGCACATTCAAGAAATGTACATCAAAACATACACATTTTCATTGTACATTCAAGAAATATACATCAAAACATACACATTTTGAGTGTACGTTCTAGAAATGTACATCAAAACATACACATTTTCATTGTATATACCAAAAATGTACATCAAAACATACACATTTTCATTGTATATACAAGAAATGTACACCAAAACATACACATTTTCATTGTATATACAAGAAATGTACACCAAAACATACACATTTTCATTGCACATTCATGAAATGTATATCAAAACATACACATTTTCATTGTACATTCAAGAAATGTACATCAAAACATACACATTTTCGTTGTACATTCAAGAAGTGTACATCAACACATACACATTTTCAGTGTACATTCAAGAAATGTACATCTAAAACATACACATTTGTAGTGTACATTCAAGAAATATACATCAAAACATACACATTTTCATTGTATATACCAGAAATGTACATCAAAACATACACACTTTCATTGTACATTCAAGAAATGTATATCAAAACATACACATTTTCATTGTACATTCAAGAAATATACATCAAAACATACACATTCTCAGTGTACATTCAAGAAATGTACATAAAAGCATACACATTTTCATTGTATATACCAAAAATGTACATCAAAACATACACATTTTCATTGTATATACAAGAAATGTACACTAAAACATACACATTTTCATTGTATATACAAGAAATGTACACCAAAACACACACATTTTCATTGCACATTCATGAAATGTATATCAAAATATACACATTTTCATTGTACATTCAAGAAATGTACATCAAAACATACACATTTTCGTTGTACATTCAAGAAATGTACATCAAAACATACCCATTTTCAGTGTACATTCAAGAAATGTACATCTAAAACATACACATTTTCAGTGTACATTCAAGAAATGTACATCAAAACATACACATTTTCAGTGTACAATCAAGAAATGTACATCTAAAACATACACATTTTCAGGATACATTCAAGAAATATACATCAAAACATACACATTTTCATGGTATATACAAGAAATGTACATCATAACATACACATTTTGAGTGTAAATTCAAGAAATATACATCAAAACATACACATTTTCATTGTACATACCAGAAATGTACATCAAAACATACACATTTTCAGTGTACATTCAAGAAATATACATCAAAACATACACAATTTCATTGTATATACCAGAAATGTACATCAAAACATACACATTTTCATTGTACATTCAAGAAACGTACATCAAAACATACACATTTTCAGTGTACATTCAAAAAATATACATCAAAACATACACATTTTCAGGATACATTCAAGAAATATACATCAAAACATACACATTTTCATTGTATATACCAAAAATGTACATCAAAACATACACATTTTCATTGTATATACAAGAAATGTACACCAAAACATACACATTTTCATTGTATATACAAGAAATGTACACCAAAACATACACATTTTAATTGCACATTCATGAAATGTATATCAAAACATACACATTTTCATTGTACATTCAAGAAATGTGCATCAAAACATACACATTTTCAGTTTACATTCAAGAAATATACATCAAAACATACACATTTTCATTGTATATACCAGAAATGTACATCAAAACATACACATTTTCATTGTAAATTCAAGAAATGTCCATCAAAACATACACATTTTCAGTGTACATTCAAGAAATATACATTAAAACATACACATTTTCATGATACATTCAAGAAATATACATCAAAACATACACATTTTCATGGTATATACAAGAAATGTACATCAAAACATACACATTTTGAGTGTAAATTCAAGAAATATACATCAAAACATACACATTTTCATTGTACATACCAGAAATGTACATCAAAACATACACATTTTCAGTGCACATTCAAGAAATATACATCAAAACATACACATTTTCATTGTACATACCAGAAATGTACATCAAAACATACACATTTTCAGTGTACATTCAAGAAATATACATCAAAACATACACATTTTCATTGTATCTACCAGAAATGTACATTAAAACATACACATTTTCATTGTACATTCAAGAAATGTACATCAAAACATACACATTTTCAGTGTACATTCAAGAAATATACATCAAAACATACACATTTTCAGGATACATTCAAGAAATATACATCAAAACATACACATTTTCATGGTATATACAAGAAATGTACATCAAAACATACACATTTTCAGTGTACATTCAAGAAATATACATCAAAACATACACAATTTCATTGTATATACCAGAAATGTACATCAAAACATACACATTTTCATTGTACATTCAAGAAACGTACATCAAAACATACACATTTTCAGTGTACATTCAAAAAATATACATCAAAAGATACACATTTTCAGGATACATTCAAGAAATATACATCAAAACATACACATTTTCATTGTATATACCAAAAATGTACATCAAAACATACACATTTTCATTGTATATACAAGAAATGTACACCAAAACATACACATTTTCATTGTATATACAAGAAATGTACACCAAAACATACACATTTTCATTGCACATTCATGAAATGTGTATCAAAACATACACATTTTCATTGTACACTCAAGAAATGTACATCAAAACATACACATTTTGAGTGTACATTCAAGAAATGTACATCAAAACATACACATTTTCAGTGTACACTCAAGAAATGTACATCAAATCATACACATTTTCATTGTACACTCAAGAAATGTACATCATAACATACCGATTTTCATTGTACACTCAAGAAATGTACATCAAAACATACACATTTTCATTGTATATACAAGAAATGTACATCATAACATACACATTTTCATTGTATATACAAGAAATGTACATCAAAACTTACACATTTTCATTGTACACTCAAGAAATGCACATCATAACATACACATTTTCATTGTATATACAAGAAATGTACATCAAAACTTACAAATTTTCATTGTACACTCAAGAAATGTACATCAAAACATACACATTTTCATTGTACACTCAAGAAATGTACATCAAAACATACACATTTTCAGTGTACACTCTAGAAATGTACATCAAAACATACACATTTTCATTGTATATACAAGAAATGTATATCAAAACATACTCATTTTCAGTGTACATTTAAGAAATGTACATCAAAACATACACATTTGCATTGTATATACAAGAAATGTACATCAAAACATTCACATTTTCATTGTACATCAAAACATATACATTTTCATTGTATATACAAGAAATGTATATCAAAACATACACATTTTCAGTGTACATTCAAGAAATGTACATCAAAACATACACATTTTCATTGTATATACAAGAAATGTACATCAAAACATACACATCTTCATTGTACATTCAAGGAATGTACATCAAAACATACACATTTTCATTGTACATTCAAGAAATGTACATCAAAACATACACATTTTCATTGTACACTCAAGAAATGTACATCAAAAACATACACATTTTCATTGTATACTCAAGAAATGTACATCAAAACATACACATTTTCAGTGTACATTCAAGAAATGTACATCAAAACATACACATTTTCATTGTACATTCAAGAAATGTACATCAAAACATACACATTTTCATTGTACATTCAAGAAATATACATCAAAACATACACATTTTCAGTGTACATTCAAGAAATGTACACCAAAACATACACATTTTCATTGTATATACAAGAAATGTACACCAAAACATACACATTTTCATTGCACATTCAAGAAATGTACATCAAAACATACACATTTTCATTGTACATTCAAGAAATATACATCAAAACATACACATTTTGAGTGTACGTTCTAGAAATGTACATCAAAACATACACATTTTCATTGTATATACCAAAAATGTACATCAAAACATACACATTTTCATTGTATATACAAGAAATGTACACCAAAACATACACATTTTCATTGTATATACAAGAAATGTACACCAAAACATACACATTTTCATTGCACATTCATGAAATGTATATCAAAACATACACATTTTCATTGTACATTCAAGAAATGTACATCAAAACATACACATTTTCATTGTACATTCAAGAAGTGTACATCAAAACATACACATTTTCAGTGTACATTCAAGAAATGTACATCTAAAACATACACATTTGTAGTGTACATTCAAGAAATATACATCAAAACATACACATTTTCATTGTATATACCAGAAATGTACATCAAAACATACACACTTTCATTGTACATTCAAGAAATGTATATCAAAACATACACATTTTCATTGTACATTCAAGAAATATACATCAAAACATACACATTTTCAGTGTACATTCAAGAAATGTACATAAAAGCATACACATTTTCATTGTATATACCAAAAATGTACATCAAAACATACACATTTTCATTGTATATACAAGAAATGTACACTAAAACATACACATTTTCATTGTATATACAAGAAATGTACACCAAAACACACACATTTTCATTGCACATTCATGAAATGTATATCAAAACATACACATTTTCATTGTACATTCAAGAAATGTACATCAAAACATACACATTTTCGTTGTACATTCAAGAAATGTACATCAAAACATACCCATTTTCAGTGTACATTCAAGAAATGTACATCTAAAACATACACATTTTCAGTGTACATTCAAGAAATGTACATCAAAACATACACATTTTCAGTGTACAATCAAGAAATGTACATCTAAAACATACACATTTTCAGGATACATTCAAGAAATATACATCAAAACATACACATTTTCATGGTATATACAAGAAATGTACATCATAACATACACATTTTGAGTGTAAATTCAAGAAATATACATCAAAACATACACATTTTCATTGTACATACCAGAAATGTACATCAAAACATACACATTTTCAGTGTACATTCAAGAAATATACATCAAAACATACACAATTTCATTGTATATACCAGAAATGTACATCAAAACATACACATTTTCATTGTACATTCAAGAAACGTACATCAAAACATACACATTTTCAGTGTACATTCAAAAAATATACATCAAAACATACACATTTTCAGGATACATTCAAGAAATATACATCAAAACATACACATTTTCATTGTATATACCAAAAATGTACATCAAAACATACACATTTTCATTGTATATACAAGAAATGTACACCAAAACATACACATTTTCATTGTATATACAAGAAATGTACACCAAAACATACACATTTTAATTGCACATTCATGAAATGTATATCAAAACATACACATTTTCATTGTATATACAAGAAATGTGCATCAAAACATACACATTTTCAGTTTACATTCAAGAAATATACATCAAAACATACACATTTTCATTGTATATACCAGAAATGTACATCAAAACATACACATTTTCATTGTACATTCAAGAAATGTCCATCAAAACATACACATTTTCAGTGTACATTCAAGAAATATACATTAAAACATACACATTTTCATGATACATTCAAGAAATATACATCAAAACATACACATTTTCATGGTATATACAAGAAATGTACATCAAAACATACACATTTTGAGTGTAAATTCAAGAAATATACATCAAAACATACACATTTTCATTGTACATACCAGAAATGTACATCAAAACATACACATTTTCAGTGCACATTCAAGAAATATACATCAAAACATACACATTTTCATTGTATATACCAGAAATGTACATCAAAACATACACATTTTCATCGTACATTCAAGAAATGTACATCAAAACATACACATTTTCAGTGTACATTAAAGAAATATACATCAAAACATACACATTTTCATTGTACATACCAGAAATGTACATCAAAACATACACATTTTCAGTGTACATTCAAGAAATATACATCAAAACATACACATTTTCATTGTATCTACCAGAAATGTACATTAAAACATACACATTTTCATTGTACATTCAAGAAATGTACATCAAAACATACACATTTTCAGTGTACATTCAAGAAATATACATCAAAACATACACATTTTCAGGATACATTCAAGAAATATACATCAAAACATACACATTTTCATGGTATATACAAGAAATGTACATCAAAACATACACATTTTGAGTGTAAATTCAAGAAATATACATCAAAACATACACATTTGCATTGTACATACAAGAAATGTACATCAAAACATTCACATTTTCATTGTACATTAAAGAAATATATATCAAAACATACACATTTTCAGTGTACATTCAAGAAATGTACATCTAAACATATACATTTTCATTGTATATACAAGAAATGTACATCAAAACATACACATTTTCATTGTACACTCAAGAAATGTACATCAAAACATACACATTTTCATTGTATACTCAAGAAATGTACATCAAACCATACACATTTTCATTGTACATTCAAGAAATGTACATCAAAACATACACAATGTCATTGTACTTTCAAGAAATAAACATCAAAACATACACATTTTCAGTGTACATTCAAGAAATGTACATCAAAACATACACATTTTCATTGTATATACCAGAAATGTACATCAAAACATACACATTTTCATTGTATATACAAGAAATGTACACCAAAACATACACATTTTCATTGTATATACAAGAAATGTACACCAAAACATACACATTTTCATTGCACATTCAAGAAATGTACATCAAAACATACACATTTTCATTGTACATTCAAGAAATATACATCAAAACATACACATTTTGAGTGTACATTCAAGAAGTGTACATCAAAACATACACATTTTCATTGTATATACCAAAAATGTACATCAAAACATACACATTTTCATTGTATATACAAGAAATGTACACCAAAACATACACATTTTCATTGTATATACAGGAAATGTACACCAAAACATACACATTTTCATTGCACATTCATGAAATGTATATCAAAACATACACATTTTCATTGTACATTCAAGAAATGTACATCAAAACATACACATTTTCATTGTACATTCAAGAAGTGTACATCAAAACATACACATTTTCAGTGTACATTCAAGAAATGTACATCTAAAACATACACATTTGTAGTGTACATTCAAGAAATATACATCAAAACATACACATTTTCATTGTATATACCAGAAATGTACATCAAAACATACACACTTTCATTGTACATTCAAGAAATGTATATCAAAACATACACATTTTCATTGTACATTCAAGAAATATACATCAAAACATACACATTTTCAGTGTACATTCAAGAAATGTACATAAAAGCATACACATTTTCATTGTATATACCAAAAATGTACATCAAAACATACACATTTTCATTGTATATACAAGAAATGTACACTAAAACATACACATTTTCATTGTATATACAAGAAATGTACACCAAAACACACACATTTTCATTGCACATTCATGAAATGTATATCAAAACATACACATTTTCATTGTACATTCAGGAAATGTACATCAAAACATACACATTTTCGTTGTACATTCAAGAAATGTACATTAAAACATACCCATTTTCAGTGTACATTCAAGAAATGTACATCTAAAACATACACATTTTCAGTGTACATTCAAGAAATGTACATCAAAACATACACATTTTCAGTGTACAATCAAGAAATGTACATCTAAAACATACACATTTTCAGGATACATTCAAGAAATATACATCAAAACATACACATTTTCATGGTATATACAAGAAATGTACATCATAACATACACATTTTGAGTGTAAATTCAAGAAATATACATCAAAACATACACATTTTCATTGTACATACCAGAAATGTACATCAAAACATACACATTTTCAGTGTACATTCAAGAAATATACATCAAAACATACACAATTTCATTGTATATACCAGAAATGTACATCAAAACATACACATTTTCATTGTACATTCAAGAAACGTACATCAAAACATACACATTTTCAGTGTACATTCAAAAAATATACATCAAAACATACACATTTTCAGGATACATTCAAGAAATATACATCAAAACATACACATTTTCATTGTATATACCAAAAATGTACATCAAAACATACACATTTTCATTGTATATACAAGAAATGTACACCAAAACATACACATTTTCATTGTATATACAAGAAATGTACACCAAAACATACACATTTTAATTGCACATTCATGAAATGTATATCAAAACATACACATTTTCATTGTACATTCAAGAAATGTGCATCAAAACATACACATTTTCAGTTTACATTCAAGAAATATACATCAAAACATACACATTTTCATTGTATATACCAGAAATGTACATCAAAACATACACATTTTCTATGTACATTCAAGAAATGTCCATCAAAACATACACATTTTCAGTGTACATTCAAGAAATATACATTAAAACATACACATTTTCATGATACATTCAAGAAATATACATCAAAACATACACATTTTCATGGTATATACAAGAAATGTACATCAAAACATACACATTTTGAGTGTAAATTCAAGAAATATACATCAAAACATACACATTTTCATTGTACATACCAGAAATGTACATCAAAACATACACATTTTCAGTGCACATTCAAGAAATATACATCAAAACATACACATTTTAATTGTATATACCAGAAATGTACATCAAAGCATACACATTTTCATCGTACATTCAAGAAATGTACATCAAAACATACACATTTTCAGTGTACATTAAAGAAATATACATCAAAACATACACATTTTCATTGTACATACCAGAAATGTACATCAAAACATACACATTTTCAGTGTACATTCAAGAAATATACATCAAAACATACACATTTTCATTGTATCTACCAGAAATGTACATTAAAACATACACATTTTCATTGTACATTCAAGAAATGTACATCAAAGCATACACATTTTCAGTGTACATTCAAGAAATATACATCAAAACATACACATTTTCAGGATACATTCAAGAAATATACATCAAAACATACACATTTTCATGGTATATACAAGAAATGTACATCAAAACATACACATTTTGAGTGTAAATTCAAGAAATATACATCAAAACATACACATTTGCATTGTACATACAAGAAATGTACATCAAAGCATTCACATTTTCATTGTACATTAAAGAAATATATATCAAAACATACACATTTTCAGTGTACATTCAAGAAATGTACATCTAAACATATACATTTTCATTGTATATACAAGAAATGTACATCAAAACATACACATTTTCATTGTACACTCAAGAAATGTACATCAAAACATACACATTTTCATTGTATACTCAAGAAATGTACATCAAACCATACACATTTTCAGTGTACATTCAAGAAATGTACATCAAAACATACACATTTTCATTGTACATTCAAGAAATGTACATCAAAACATACACAATGTCATTGTACATTCAAGAAATAAACATCAAAACATACACATTTTCAGTGTACATTCAAGAAATGTACATCAAAACATACACATTTTCATTGTATATACCATAAATGTACATCAAAACATACACATTTTCATTGTATATACAAGAAATGTACACCAAAACATACACATTTTCATTGTATATACAAGAAATGTACACCAAAACATACACATTTTCATTGCACATTCAAGAAATGTACATCAAAACATACACATTTTCATTGTACATTCAAGAAATATACATCAAAACATACACATTTTGAGTGTACATTCAAGAAGTGTACATCAAAACATACACATTTTCATTGTATATACCAAAAATGTACATCAAAACATACACATTTTCATTGTATATACAAGAAATGTACACCAAAACATACACATTTTCATTGTATATACAGGAAATGTACACCAAAACATACACATTTTCATTGCACATTCATGAAATGTATATCAAAACATACACATTTTCATTGTACATTCAAGAAATGTACATCAAAACATACACATTTTCATTGTACATTCAAGAAGTGTACATCAAAACATACACATTTTCAGTGTACATTCAGGTAATGTACATCTAAAACATACACATTTTGAGTGTACATTCAAGAAATATACATCAAAACATACACATTTTCATTGTATACACCAGAAATGTACATCAAAACATACACACTTTCATTGTACATTCAAGAAGTGTACATCAAAACATACACATTTTCATTGAACACCCAAGAAATGTACATCATAACATACACATTTTGAGTGTACATTCAAAAAATGTACATCAAAACATACACCTTTTCATTGCACATTCAAGAAATGTACATCAAAACATACACATTTTCATTGTACATCCAAGAAATATACATCATGACATACACATTTTCAGTGTACATTCAAGAAATGTACATAAAGGCATACACATTTTCATTGTATATACCAAAAATGTACATCAAAACATACACATTTTCATTGTATATACAAGAAATGTACACCAAAACATACACACTTTCATTGTACATTCAAGAAATGTACATCAAAACATACACATTTTCATTGTACATTCAAGAAATGTACATCAAAACATACACATTTTCATTGTACACTCAAGAAATGTACATCTAAACATACACATTTTGAGTGTACATTCAAGAAATGTACATCAAAGCATACACATTTTCAGTGTACACTCAAGAACTGTACATCAAAACATACACATTTTCATTGTACACTCAAGAAATGTACATCATAACATACACATTTTCATTGTACACTCAAGAAATGTACATCAAAACATACACATTTTCATTGTATATACAAGAAATGTAGATCAAAGCTTACACATCTTCATTGTATATACAAGAAATGTACATCATAACATACACATTTTCATTGTATATACAAGAAATGTACATCAAAACTTACACATTTTCATTGTACACTCCAGAAATGCACATCAAAACATACACATTTTCATTGTATATACAAGAAATGTACATCAAAACATACACATCTTCATTGTACACTAAAGAAATGTACATCAAAACATACACACTTTCAGTGTACATTCAAGATATGTACATCAAAACATACACATTTTCATTGTACATTCAAAAAATGTACATCAAAACATACACTTTTTCATTGTAGATTCAAGAAATGTACATCAAAACATACACATTTTCATTGTATATACAAGAAATGTACACCAAAACATACACAT
Source organism: Tenodera sinensis (assembly GCA_030765045.1). NCBI lineage: Eukaryota > Metazoa > Arthropoda > Insecta > Mantodea > Mantidae > Tenodera > Tenodera sinensis. Next base: position 106,771,609 of record CM060970.1, on the reverse strand, counting down.
TTTCATTGTATATACAAGAAATGTACACCAAAACATACACATTTTCATTGCACATTCATGAAATGTATATCAAAACATACACATTTTCATTGTACATTCAAGAAACGTACATCAGAACATACACATTTTCATTGTACATTCAAGAAGTGTACATCAAAACATACACATTTTCAGTGTACATTCAAGAAATGTACATCTAAAACATACACATTTTTAGTGTACATTCAAGAAATATACATCAAAACATACACATTTTCATTGTATATACCAGAAATGTACATCAAAACATACACACTTTCATTGTACATTCAAGAAATATATATCAAAACATACACATTTTCATTGTACATTCAAGAAATATACATCAAAACATACACATTTTCAGTGTACATTCAAGAAATGTACATAAAAGCATACACATTTTCATTGTATATACCTAAAATGTACATCAAAACATACACATTTTCATTGTATATACAAGAAATGTACACTAAAACATACACATTTTCATTGTATATACAAGAAATGTACACCAAAACACACACATTTTCATTGCACATTCATGAAATGTATATCAAAACATACACATTTTCATTGTACATTCAAGAAATGTACATCAAAACATACACATTTTCATTGTACATTCAAGAAATGTACATCAAAACATACCCATTTTCAGTGTACATTCAAGAAATGTACATCTAAAACATACACATTTTCAGTGTACATTCAAGAAATGTACATCAAAACATACACATTTTCAGTGTACAATCATGAAAAGTACATCTAAAACATACACATTTTCAGGATACATTCAAGAAATATACATCAAAACATACACATTTTCATGGTATATACAAGAAATGTACATCATAACATACACATTTTGAGTGTAAATTCAAGAAATATACATCAAAACATACACATTTTCATTGTACATACCAGAAATGTACATCAAAACATACACATTTTCAGTGTACATTCAAGAAATATACATCAAAACATACACAATTTCATTGTATATACCAGAAATGTACATCAAAACATACACATTTTCATTGTACATTCAAGAAACGTACATCAAAACATACACATTTTCAGTGTACATTCAAAAAATATACATCAAAACATACACATTTTCAGGATACATTCAAGTAATATACATCAAAACATACACATTTTCATTGTATATACCAAAAATGTACATCAAAACATACACATTTTCATTGTATATACAAGAAATGTACACCAAAACATACACATTTTCATTGTATATACAAGAAATGTACACCAAAACATACACATTTTCATTGCACATTCATGAAATGTATATCAAAACATAGACATTTTCATTGTACATTCAAGAAATGTACATCAAAACATACACATTTTCAGTGTACATTCAAGAAATATACATCAAAACATACACATTTTCATTGTATATACCAGAAATGTACATCAAAACATACACATTTTCATTGTACATTCAAGAAATGTCATCAAAACATACACATTTTCAGTGTACATTCAAGAAATATACATCAAAACATACACATTTTCAGGATACATTCAAGAAACATACATCAAAACATACACATTTTCATGGTATATACAAGAAATGTACATCAAAACATACACATTTTGAGTGTAAATTCAAGAAATATACATCAAAACATACACATTTTCATTGTACATACCAGAAATGTACATCAAAACATACACATTTTCAGTGCACATTCAAGAAATATACATCAAAACATACACATTTTCATTGTATATACCAGAAAGGTACATCAAAACATACACATTTTCATTGTACATTCAAGAAATGTACATCAATACATACACATTTTCAGTGTACATTAAAGAAATATACATCAAAACATACACATTTTCATTGTACATACCAGAAATGTACATCAAAACATACACATTTTCAGTGTACATTCAAGAAATATACATCAAAACATACACATTTTCATTGTATCTACCAGAAATGTACATTAAAACATACACATTTTCATTGTACATTCAAGAAATGTACATCAAAACATACACATTTTCAGTGTACATTCAAGAAATATACATCAAAACATACACATTTTCAGGATACATTCAAGAAATATACATCAAAACATACACATTTTCATGGTATATACAAGAAATGTACATCAAAACATACACATTTTGAGTGTAAATTCAAGAAATATACATCAAAACATACACATTTGCATTGTACATACAAGAAATGTACATCAAAACATTCACATTTTCATTGTACATTAAAGAAATATATATCAAAACATACACATTTTCAGTGTACATTCAAGAAATGTACATCAAAACATATACATTTTCATTGTATATACAAGAAATGTACATCAAAACATACACATTTTCATTGTACACTCAAGAAATGTACATCAAAGCATACACATTTTCAAGTTATACTCAAGAAATGTACATCAAAACATACACATTTTCAGTGTACATTCAAGAAATGTACATCAAAACATACACATTTTCATTGTACATTCAAGAAATGTACATCAAAACATACACATTTTCATTGTACATTCAAGAAATATACATCAAAACATACACATTTTCAGTGTACATTCAAGAAATGTACATCAAAACATACACATTTTCATTGTATATACCAGAAATGTACATCAAAACATACACATTTTCATTGTATATACAAGAAATGTACACCAAAACATACACATTTTCATTGCATATACAAGAAATGTACACCAAAACATACACATTTTCATTGCACATTCAAGAAATGTACATCAAAACATACACATTTTCATTGTACATTCAAGAAATATAAATCAAAACATACACATTTTGAGTGTACATTCAAGAAGTGTACATCAAAACATACACATTTTCATTGTATATACCAAAAATGTACATCAAAACATACACATTTTCATTGTATATACAAGAAATGTACACCAAAACATACACATTTTCATTGTATATAAAGAAATGTACACCAAAACATACACATTTTCATTGCACATTCATGAAATGTATATCAAAACATACACATTTTCATTGTACCTTCAAGAAATGTACATCAAAACATACACATTTTCAGTGTACATTCAAGAAATATACATCAAAACATACACATTTTCATTGTATATACCAGAAATGTACATCAAAACATACACATTTTCATTGTACATTCAAGAAATGTCATCAAAACATACACATTTTCAGTGTACATTCAAGAAATATACATCAAAACATACACATTTTCAGGATACATTCAAGAAATATACATCAAAACATACACATTTTCATGGTATATACAAGAAATGTACATCAAAACATACACATTTTGAGTGTAAATTCAAGAAATATACATCAAAACATACACATTTTCATTGTACATACCAGAAATGTACATCAAAACATACACATTTTCAGTGCACATTCAAGAAATATACATCAAAACATACACATTTTCATTGTATATACCAGAAATGTACATCAAAACATACACATTTTCATTGTACATTCAAGAAATGTACATAAATACATACACATTTTCAGTGTACATTAAAGAAATATACATCAAAACATACACATTTTCATTGTACATACCAGAAATGTACATCAAAACATACACATTTTCAGTGTACATTTAAGAAATATACATCAAAACATACACATTTTCATTGTATCTACCAGAAATGTACATTAAAACATACACATTTTCATTGTACATTCAAGAAATGTACATCAAAACATACACATTTTCAGTGTACATTCAAGAAATATACATCAAAACATACACATTTTCAGGATACATTCAAGAAATATACATCAAAACATACACATTTTCATGGTATATACAAGAAATGTATTTCAAAACATACACATTTTGAGTGTAAATTCAAGAAATATACATCAAAACATACACATTTGCATTGTACATACAAGAAATGTACATCAAAACATTCACATTTTCATTGTACATTAAAGAAATATATATCAAAACATACACATTTTCAGTGTACATTCAAGAAATGTACATCAAAACATATACATTTTCATTGTATATACAAGAAATGTACATCAAAACATACACATTTTCATTGTACACTCAAGAAATGTACATCAAAGCATACACATTTTCATTGTATACTCAAGAAATGTACATCAAAACATACACATTTTCAGTGTACATTCAAGAAATGTACATCAAAACATACACATTTTCATTGTACATTCAAGAAATGTACATCAAAACATACACATTTTCATTGTACATTCAAGAAATATACATCAAAACATACACATTTTCAGTGTACATTCAAGAAATGTACATCAAAACATACACATTTTCATTGTATATACCAGAAATGTACATCAAAACATACACATTTTCATTGTATATACAAGAAATGTACACCAAAACATACACATTTTCATTGCATATACAAGAAATGTACACCAAAACATACACATTTTCATTGCACATTCAAGAAATGTACATCAAAACATACACATTTTCATTGTACATTCAAGAAATATAAATCAAAACATACACATTTTGAGTGTACATTCAAGAAGTGTACATCAAAACATACACATTTTCATTGTATATACCAAAAATGTACATCAAAACATACACATTTTCATTGTATATACAAGAAATGTACACCAAAACATACACATTTTCATTGTATATAAAGAAATGTACACCAAAACATACACATTTTCATTGCACATTCATGAAATGTATATCAAAACATACACATTTTCATTGTACCTTCAAGAAATGTACATCAAAACATACACATTTTCATTGTACATTCAAGAAGCGTACATCAAAACATACACATTTTCAGTGTACATTCAAGAAATGTACATCTAAAACATACACATTTTGAGTGTACATTCAAGAAATATACATCAAAACATACACATTTTCATTGTATATACCAGAAATGTACATCAAAACATACACACTTTCATTGCACATTCAAGAAATGTACATCAAAACATACACATTTTCATTGTACATTCAAGAAATATACGTCATAACATACACATTTTCAGTATACATTCAAGAAATGTACATAAAAGCATACACATTTTCATTGTCTATACCAAAAATGTACATCAAAACATACACATTTTCATTGTATATACAAGAAATGTACACCAAAACATACACATTTTCATTGTACATTCAAGAAATGTACATCAAAACATACACATTTTCATTGTACACTCAAGAAATGTACATCTAAACATACACATTTTGAGTGTACATTCAAGAAATGTACATCAAAGCATACACATTTTCAGTGTACACTCAAGAAATGTACATCAAAACATACACATTTTCATTGTACACTCAAGAAATGTACATCATAACATACACATTTTCATTGTACACTCAAGAAATGTACATCAAAAGATACACTTTTTCATTGTACATTCAAGAAATGTACATCAAAACATACACATTTTCATTGTACACTCAAGAAATGTACATCAAAACATACACATCTTCATTGTACACTCAAGAAATGTACATCAAAACATACACATTTTCATTGTATATACCAAAAATGTACATCAAAACATACACATTTTCATTGTATATACAAGAAATGTACACCAAAACATACACAGTTTCATTGTATATACAAGAAATGTACACCAAAACATACACATTTTCATTGCACATTCATGAAATGTATATCAAAACATACACATTTTCATTGTACATTCAAGAAATGTACATCAAAACATACACATTTTCATTGTACATTCAAGAAATGTACATCAAAACATACACATTTTCAGTGTACATTCAAGAAATGTACATCATAACATACACATTTTCAGTGTACATTCAAGAAATGTACATAAAAGCATACACATTTTCATTGTATATACCAAAAATGTACATCAAAACATACACATTTTCATTGTATATACAAGAAATGTACACCAAAACATACACATTTTCATTGTATATACAAGAAATGTAGATCAAAGCTTACACATCTTCATTGTATATACAAGAAATGTACATTATAACATACACATTTTCATTGTATATACAAGAAATGTACATCAAAACATACACATCTTCATTGTACACTAAAGAAATGTACATCAAAACATACACACTTTCAGTGTACATAATAGATATGTACATCAAAACATACACATTTTCATTGTACATTCAAAAAATGTACATCAAAACATACACTTTTTCATTGTACATTCAAGAAATGTACATCAAAACATATACATTTTCATTGTACACTCAAGAAATGTACATCAAAACATACACATCTTCATTGTACACTCAAGAAATGTACATCAAAACATACACATTTTCATTGTATATACCAAAAATGTACATCAAAACATACACATTTTCATTGTATATACAAGAAATGTACACCAAAACATACACAGTTTCATTGTATATACAAGAAATGTACACCAAAACATACACATTTTCATTGCACATTCATGAAATGTATATCAAAACATACACATTTTCATTGTACATTCAAGAAATGTACATCAAAACATACACATTTTCATTGTACATTCAAGAAATGTACATCAAAACATACACATTTTCAGTGTACATTCAAGAAATGTACATCTAAAAAATACACATTTTGAGTGTTAATTCAAGAAATAAACATCAAAATATACACATTTTCATTGTATATGCCAGAAATGTACATCAAAACATACACATTTTCATTGTACATTCAAGAAATGTGTATCAAAACATACACATTTTCATTGTACATTCAAGAAATATACATCAAAACATACACATTTTCAGTGTACATTCAAGAAATGTACATAAAAACACACATTTTCATTGTATATACAAGAAATGTACATCAAAACATACACATTTTCATTGTATATACAAGAAATGTACACTAAAACATACACATTTTCATTGTATATACAAGAAATGTACACCAAAACATACACATTTTCATTGCACATTCATGAAATGTGTATCAAAACATACACATTTTCATTGTACACTCAAGAAATGTACATCAAAACATACACATTTTGAGTGTACATTCAAGAAATGTACATCAAAACATACACATTTTCAGTGTACACTCAAGAAATGTACATCAAATCATACACATTTTCATTGTACACTCAAGAAATGTACATCATAACATACCCATTTTCATTGTACACTCGAGAAATGTACATCAAAACATACACATTTTCATTGTATATACAAGAAATGTAGATCAAAACTTACACATTTTCATTGTATATACAAGAAATGTACATCATAACATACACATTTTCATTGTATATACAAGAAATGTACATCAAAACTTACACATTTTCATTGTACACTCAAGAAATGCACATCATAACATACACATTTTCATTGTATATACAAGAAATGTACATCAAAACTTACAAATTTTCATTGTACACTCAAGAAATGTACATCAAAACATACACATTTTCATTGTACACTCAAGAAATGTACATCAAAACATACACATTTTCAGTGTACACTCTAGAAATGTACATCAAAACATACACATTTTCATTGTATATACAAGAAATGTATATCAAAACATACTCATTTTCAGTGTACATTTAAGAAATGTACATCAAAACATACACATTTGCATTGTATATACAAGAAACGTACATCAAAACATTCACATTTTCATTGTACATTAAAGAAATATATATCAAAACATACACATTTTCAGTGTACATTCAAGAAATGTACATCAAAACATATACATGTTCATTGTATATACAAGAAATGTATATCAAAACATACACATTTTCAGTGTACATTCAAGAAATGTACATCCAAACATACACATTTTCATTGTATATACAAGAAATGTACATCAAAACATACACATCTTCATTGTACATTCAAGGAATGTACATCAAAACATACACATTTTCATTGTACATTCAAGAAATGTACATCAAAACATACACATTTTCATTGTATATACAAGAAATGTACATCAAAACATACACATCTTCATTGTACATTCAAGGAGTGTACATCAAAACATACACATTTTCATTGTACATTCAAGAAATGTACATCAAAACATACACATTTTCATTGTACACTCAAGAAATGTACATCAAAACATACACATTTTCATTGTACACTCAAGAAATGTACATCAAAACATACACATTTTCAGTGTACATTCAAGAAATGTACATCAAAACATACACATTTTCATTGTACATTCAAGAAATGTACATAAAAACATACACATTTTCATTGTACATTCAAGAAGTATATATCAAAACATACACATTTTCAGTGTACATTCAAGAAATGTACATCAAAACATACACATTTTCATTGTATATACCAGAAATGTACATCAAAACATACACATTTTCATTGTATATACAAGAAATGTACACCAAAACATACACATTTTCATCGTATATACAAGAAATGTACAACAAAACATACACATTTTCATTGCACATTCACGAAATGTACATCAAAACATACACATTTTCATTGTACATTCAAGAAATATACATCAAAACATACACATTTTGAGTGTACATTCAAGAAATGTACATCAAAACATACACATTTTCATTGTATATACCAAAAATGTACATCAAAAGATACACATTTTCATTGTATATACAAGAAATGTACACCAAAACATACACATTTTCATTGTATATACAAGAAATGTACACCAAAACATACACATTTTCATTGCACATTCATGAAATGTATATCAAAACATACACATTTTCATTGTACATTCAAGAAATGTACATCAAAACATACACATTTTCATTGTACATTCAAGAAATGTACATCAAAACATACACATCTTCAGTGTACATTCAAGAAATGTACATCTAAAACATACACATTTTTAGTGTACATTCAAGAAATATACATCAAAACATACACATTTTCATTGTATATACCAGAAATGTACATCAAAACATACACACTTTCATTGTACATTCAAGAAATGTATATCAAAACATACACATTTTCATTGTACATTCAAGAAAAATACATCAAAACATACACATTTTCAGTGTACATTCAAGAAATGTACATAAAAGCATACACATTTTCATTGTATATACCAAAAATGTACATCAAAACATACACATTTTCATTGTATATACAAGAAATGTACACTAAAACATACACATTTTCATTGTATATACAAGAAATGTACACCAAAACACACACATTTTCATTGCACATTCATGAAATGTATATCAAAACATACACATTTTCATTGTACATTCAAGAAATGTACATCAAAACATACACATTTTCATTGTACATTCAAGAAATGTACATCAAAACATACCCATTTTCAGTGTACATTCAAGAAATGTACATCTAAAACATACACATTTTCAGTGTACATTCAAGAAATGTACATCAAAACATACACATTTTCAGTGTACAATCAAGAAATGTACATCTAAAACATACACATTTTCAGGATACATTCAAGAAATATACATCAAAACATACACATTTTCATGGTATATACAAGAAATGTACATCATAACATACACATTTTGAGTGTAAATTCAAGAAATATACATCAAAACATACACATTTTCATTGTACATACCAGAAATGTACATCAAAACATACACATTTTCAGTGTACATTCAAGAAATATACATCAAAACATACACAATTTCATTGTATATACCAGAAATGTACATCAAAACATACACATTTTCATTGTACATTCAAGAAACGTACATCAAAACATACACATTTTCAGTGTACATTCAAAAAATATACATCAAAACATACACATTTTCAGGATACATTCAAGAAATATACATCAAAACATACACATTTTCATTGTATATACCAAAAATGTACATCAAAACATACACATTTTCATTGTATATACAAGAAATGTACACCAAAACATACACATTTTCATTGTATATACAAGAAATGTACACCAAACCATACACATTTTCATTGCACATTCATGAAATGTATATCAAAACATACACATTTTCATTGTACATTCAAGAAATGTACATCAAAACATACACATTTTCAGTGTACATTCAAGAAATATACATCAAAACATACACATTTTCATTGTATATACCAGAAATGTACATCAAAACATACACATTTTCATTGTACATTCAAGAAATGTCCATCAAAACATACACATTTTCAGTGCACATTCAAGAAATATACATCAAAACATACACATTTTCAGGATACATTCAAGAAATATACATCAAAACATACACATTGTCATGGTATATACAAGAAATGTACATCAAAACATACACATTTTGAGTGTAAATGCAAGAAATATACATCAAAACATAGACATTTTCATTGTACATACCAGAAATGTACATCAAAACATACACATTTTCAGTGCACATTCAAGAAATATACATCAAAACATACACATTTTCATTGTATATACCAGAAATGTACATCAAAACATACACATTTTCATTGTACATTCAAGAAATGTACATCAAAACATACACATTTTCAGTGTACATTAAAGAAATATACATCAAAACATACACATTTTCATTGTACATACCAGAAATGTACATCAAAACATACACATTTTCATTGTACATTCAAGAAATATACATCAAAACATACACATTTTGAGTGTACATTCTAGAAATGTACATCAAAACATACACATTTTCATTGTATATACCAAAAATGTACATCAAAACATACACATTTTCATTGTATATACAAGAAATGTACACCAAAACATACACATTTTCATTGTATATACAAGAAATGTACACCAAAACATACACATTTTCATTGCACATTCATGAAATGTATATCAAAACATACACATTTTCATTGTACATTCAAGAAATGTACATCAAAACATACACATTTTCATTGTACATTCAAGAAGTGTACATCAAAACATACACATTTTCAGTGTACATTCAAGAAATGTACATCTAAAACATACACATTTTTAGTGTACATTCAAGAAATATACATCAAAACATACACATTTTCATTGTATATACCAGAAATGTACATCAAAACATACACACTTTCATTGTACATTCAAGAAATGTATATCAAAACATACACATTTTCATTGTACATTCAAGAAATATACATCAAAACATACACATTTTCAGTGTACATTCAAGAAATGTACATAAAAGCATACACATTTTCATTGTATATACCAAAAATGTACATCAAAACATACACATTTTCATTGTATATACAAGAAATGTACACTAAAACATACACATTTTCATTGTATATACAAGAAATGTACACCAAAACACACACATTTTCATTGCACATTCATGAAATGTATATCAAAACATACACATTTTCATTGTACATTCAAGAAATGTACATCAAAACATACACATTTTCATTGTACATTCAAGAAATGTACATCAAAACATACCCATTTTCAGTGTACATTCAAGAAATGTACATCTAAAACATACACATTTTCAGTGTACATTCAAGAAATGTACATCAAAACATACACATTTTCAGTGTACAATCAAGAAATGTACATCTAAAACATACACATTTTCAGGATACATTCAAGAAATATACATCAAAACATACACATTTTCATGGTATATACAAGAAATGTACATCATAACATACACATTTTGAGTGTAAATTCAAGAAATATACATCAAAACATACACATTTTCATTGTACATACCAGAAATGTACATCAAAACATACACATTTTCAGTGTACATTCAAGAAATATACATCAAAACATACACAATTTCATTGTATATACCAGAAATGTACATCAAAACATACACATTTTCATTGTACATTCAAGAAACGTACATCAAAACATACACATTTTCAGTGTACATTCAAAAAATATACATCAAAACATACACATTTTGAGGATACATTCAAGAAATATACATCAAAACATACACATTTTCATTGTATATACCAAAAATGTACATCAAAACATACACATTTTCATTGTATATACAAGAAATGTACACCAAAACATACACATTTTCATTGTATATACAAGAAATGTACACCAAAACATACACATTTTCATTGCACATTCATGAAATGTGTATCAAAACATACACATTTTCATTGCACACTCAAGAAATGTACATCAAAACATACACATTTTGAGTGTACATTCAAGAAATGTACATCAAAACATACACATTTTCAGTGTACACTCAAGAAATGTACATCAAATCACACACATTTTCATTGTACACTCAAGAAATGTACATCATAACATACCCATTTTCATTGTACACTCAAGAAATGTACATCAAAACATACACATTTTCATTGTATATACAAGAAATGTAGATCAAAACTTACACATTTTCATTGTATATACAAGAAATGTACATCATAACATACACATTTTCATTGTATATACAAGAAATGTACATCAAAACTTACACATTTTCATTGTACACTCAAGAAATGCACATCATAACATACACATTTTCATTGTATATACAAGAAATGTACATCAAAGCTTACAAATTTTCATTGTACACTCAAGAAATGTACATCAAAACATACACATTTTCATTGTACACTCAAGAAATGTACATCAAAACATACACATTTTCAGTGTACACTCTAGAAATGTACATCAAAACATACACATTTTCATTGTATATACAAGAAATGTATATCAAAACATACTCATTTTCAGTGTACATTTAAGAAATGTACATCAAAACATACACATTTGCATTGTATATACAAGAAATGTACATCAAAACATTCACATTTTCATTGTACATTAAAGAAATATATATCAAAACATACACATTTTCAGCGCACATTCAAGAAATGTACATCAAAACATATACATTTTCATTGTATATACAAGAAATGTATATCAAAACATACACATTTTCAGTGTACATTCAAGAAATGTACATCAAAACATACACATTTTCATTGTATACTCAAGAAATGTACATTAAAACATACACATTTTCAGTGTACATTCAAGAAATGTACATCAAAACATACACCTTTTCATTGTACATTCAAGAAATGTACATCAAAACATACACATTTGCATTGTACATTCAAGAAATATACATCAAAACATACACATTTTCAGTGTACATTCAAGAAATGTACATCAAAACATACACATTTTCATTGTATATACCAGAAATGTACATCAAAACATACACATTTTCATTGTATATACAAGAAATGTACACCAAAACATACACATTTTCATTGTATATACAAGAAATGTACACCAAAACATACACATTTTCATTGCACATTCAAGAAATGTACATCAAAACATACACATTTTCATTGTACATTCAAGAAATATACATCAAAACATACACATTTTGAGTGTACGTTCTAGAAATGTACATCAAAACATACACATTTTCATTGTATATACCAAAAATGTACATCAAAACATACACATTTTCATTGTATATACAAGAAATGTACACCAAAACATACACATTTTCATTGTATATACAAGAAATGTACCCCAAAACATACACATTTTCATTGCACATTCATGAAATGTATATCAAAACATACACATTTTCATTGTACATTCAAGAAATGTACATCAAAACATACACATTTTCATTGTACATTCAAGAAGTGTACATCAAAACATACACATTTTCAGTGTACATTCAAGAAATGTACATCTATAACATACACATTTTTAGTGTACATTCAAGAAATATACATCAAAACATACACATTTTCATTGTATATACCAGAAATGTACATCAAAACATACACACTTTCATTGTACATTCAAGAAATGTATATCAAAACATACACATTTTCATTGTACATTCAAGAAATATACATCAAAACATACACATTGTCATTGTATATACCAGAAATGTACATCAAAACATACACACTTTCATTGTACATTCAAGAAATGTATATCAAAACGTACACATTTTCATTGTACATTCAAGAAAAATACATCAAAACATACACATTTTCAGTGTACATTCAAGAAATGTACATAAAAGCATACACATTTTCATTGTATATACCAAAAATGTACATCAAAACATACACATTTTCATTGTATATACAAGAAATGTACACTAAAACATACACATTTTCATTGTATATACAAGAAATGTACACCAAAACACACACATTTTCATTGCACATTCATGAAATGTATATCAAAACATACACATTTTCATTGTACATTCAAGAAATGTACATCAAAACATACATATTTTCATTGTACATTCAAGAAATGTACATCAAAACATACCCATTTTCAGTGTACATTCAAGAAATGTACATCTAAAACATACACATTTTCAGTGTACATTCAAGAAATGTACATCAAATCATACACATTTTCAGTGTATAATCAAGAAATGTACATCTAAAACATACACATTTTCAGGATACATTCAAGAAATATACATCAAAACATACACATTTTCATGGTATATACAAGAAATGTACATCATAACATACACATTTTGAGTGTAAATTCAAGAAATATACATCAAAACATACACATTTTCATTGTACATACCAGAAATGTACATCAAAACATACCCATTTTCAGTGTACATTCAAGAAATATACATCAAAACATACACAATTTCATTGTATATACCAGAAATGTACATCAAAACATACACATTTTCATTGTACATTCAAGAAACGTACATCAAAACATACACATTTTCAGTGTACATTCAAAAAATATACATCAAAACATACACATTTTCAGGATACATTCAAGAAATATACATCAAAACATACACATTTTCATTGTATATACCAAAAATGTACATCAAAACATACACATTTTCATTGTATATACAAGAAATGTACACCAAAACATACACATTTTCATTGTATATACAAGAAATGTACACCAAAACATACACATTTTCATTGCACATTCATGAAATGTATATCAAAACATACACATTTTCATTGTACATTCAAGAAATGTACATCAAAACATACACATTTTCAGTGTACATTCAAGAAATATACATCAAAACATACACATTTTCATTGTATATACCAGAAATGTACATCAAAACATACACATTTTCATTGTACATTCAAGAAATGTCCATCAAAACATACACATTTTCAGTGCACATTCAAGAAATATACATCAAAACATACACATTTTCAGGATACATTCAAGAAATATACATCAAAACATACACATTTTCATGGTATATACAAGAAATGTACATCAAAACATACACATTTTGAGTGTAAATTCAAGAAATATACATCAAAACATAGACATTTTCATTGTACATACCAGAAATGTACATCAAAACATACACATTTTCAGTGCACATTCAAGAAATATACATCAAAACATACACATTTTCATTGTATATACCAGAAATGTACATCAAAACATACACATTTTCATTGTACATTCAAGAAATGTACATCAAAACATACACATTTTCAGTGTACATTAAAGAAATATACATCAAAACATACACATTTTCATTGTACATACCAGAAATGTACATCAAAACATACACATTTTCATTGTACATTCAAGAAATATACATCAAAACATACACATTTTGAGTGTACATTCTAGAAATGTACATCAAAACATACACATTTTCATTGTATATACCAAAAATGTACATCAAAACATACACATTTTCATTGTATATACAAGAAATGTACACCAAAACATACACATTTTCATTGTATATACAAGAAATGTACACCAAAACATACACATTTTCATTGCACATTCATGAAATGTATATCAAAACATACACATTTTCATTGTACATTCAAGAAATGTACATCAAAACATACACATTTTCATTGTACATTCAAGAAATGTACATCAAAACATACACATTTTCAGTGTACATTCAAGAAATGTACATCTAAAACATACACATTTTTAGTGTACATTCAAGAAATATACATCAAAACATACACATTTTCATTGTATATACCAGAAATGTACATCAAAACATACACACTTTCATTGTACATTCAAGAAATGTATATCAAAACATACACATTTTCATTGTACATTCAAGAAATATACATCAAAACATACACATTTTCAGTGTACATTCAAGAAATGTACATAAAAGCATACACATTTTCATTGTATATACCAAAAATGTACATCAAAACATACACATTTTCATTGTATATACGAGAAATGTACACTAAAACATACACATTTTCATTGTATATACAAGAAATGTACACCAAAACACACACATTTTCATTGCACATTCATGAAATGTATATCAAAACATACACATTTTCATTGTACATTCAAGAAATGTACATCAAAACATACACATTTTCATTGTACATTCAAGAAATGTACATCAAAACATACCCATTTTCAGTGTACATTCAAGAAATGTACATCTAAAACATACACATTTTCAGTGTACATTCAAGAAATGTAGATCAAAACATACACATTTTCAGTGTACAATCAAGAAATGTACATCTAAAACATACACATTTTCAGGATACATTCAAGAAATATACATCAAAACATACACATTTTCATGGTATATACAAGAAATGTACATCATAACATACACATTTTGAGTGTAAATTCAAGAAATATACATCAAAACAGACACATTTTCATTGTACATACCAGAAATGTACATCAAAACATACACATTTTCAGTGTACATTCAAGAAATATACATCAAAACATACACAATTTCATTGTATATACCAGAAATGTACATCAAAACATACACATTTTCATTGTACATTCAAGAAACGTACATCAAAACATACACATTTTCAGTGTACATTCAAAAAATATACATCAAAACGTACACATTTTGAGGATACATTCAAGAAATATACATCAAAACATACACATTTTCATTGTATATACCAAAAATGTACATCAAAACATACACATTTTCATTGTATATACAAGAAATGTACACCAAAACATACACATTTTCATTGTATATACAAGAAATGTACACCAAAACATACACATTTTCATTGCACATTCATGAAATGTGTATCAAAACATACACATTTTCATTGTACACTCAAGAAATGTACATCAAAACATACACATTTTGAGTGTACATTCAAGAAATGTACATCAAAACATACACATTTTCAGTGTACACTCAAGAAATGTACATCAAATCACACACATTTTCATTGTACACTCAAGAAATGTACATCATAACATACCCATTTTCATTGTACACTCAAGAAATGTACATCAAAACATACACATTTTCATTGTATATACAAGAAATGTAGATCAAAACTTACACATTTTCATTGTATATACAAGAAATGTATATCATAACATACACATTTTCATTGTATATACAAGAAATGTACATCAAAACTTACACATTTTCATTGTACACTCAAGAAATGCACATCATAACATACACATTTTCATTGTATATACAAGAAATGTACATAAACTTACAAATTTTCATTGTACACTCAAGAAATGTACATCAAAACATACACATTTTCATTGTACACTCAAGAAATGTACATCAAAACATACACATTTTCAGTGTACACTCTAGAAATGTACATCAAAACATACACATTTTCATTGTATATACAAGAAATGTATATCAAAACATACTCATTTTCAGTGTACATTTAAGAAATGTACATCAAAACATACACATTTGCATTGTATATACAAGAAATGTACATCAAAACATTCACATTTTCATTGTACATTAAAGAAATATATATCAAAACATACACATTTTCAGCGCACATTCAAGAAATGTACATCAAAACATATACATTTTCATTGTATATACAAGAAATGTATATCAAAACATACACATTTTCAGTGTACATTCAAGAAATGTACATCAAAACATACACATTTTCATTGTATATACAAGAAATGTACATCAAAACATACACATCTTCATTGTACATTCAAGGAATGTACATCAAAACATACACATTTTCATTGTACATTCAAGAAATGTACATCAAAACATACACATTTTCATTGTACACTCAAGAAATGTACATCAAAACATACACATTTTCATTGTATACTCAAGAAATGTACATTAAAACATACACATTTTCAGTGTACATTCAAGAAATGTACATCAAAACATAGACATTTTCATTGTACATTCAAGAAATGTACATCAAAACATACACATTTGCATTGTACATTCAAGAAATATACATCAAAACATACACATTTTCAGTGTACATTCAAGAAATGTACATCAAAACATACACATTTTCATTGTATATACCAGAAATGTACATCAAAACATACACATTTTCATTGTATATACAAGAAATGTACACCAAAACATACACATTTTCATTGTATATACAAGAAATGTACACCAAAACATACACATTTTCATTGCACATTCAAGAAATGTACATCAAAACATACACATTTTCATTGTACATTCAAGAAATATACATCAAAACATACACATTTTGAGTGTACGTTCTAGAAATGTACATCAAAACATACACATTTTCATTGTATATACCAAAAATGTACATCAAAACATACACATTTTCATTGTATATACAAGAAATGTACACCAAAACATACACATTTTCATTGTATATACAAGAAATGTACACCAAAACATACACATTTTCATTGCACATTCATGAAATGTATATCAAAACATACACATTTTCATTGTACATTCAAGAAATGTACATCAAAACATACACATTTTCATTGTACATTCAAGAAGTGTACATCAAAACATACACATTTTCAGTGTACATTCAAGAAATGTACATCTAAAACATACACATTTTTAGTGTACATTCAAGAAATATACATCAAAACATACACATTTTCATTGTATATACCAGAAATGTACATCAAAACATACACACTTTCATTGTACATTCAAGAAATGTATATCAAAACATACACATTTTCATTGTACATTCAAGAAATATACATCAAAACATACACATTTTCAGTGTACATTCAAGAAATGTACATAAAAGCATACACATTTTCATTGTATATACCAAAAATGTACATCAAAACATACACATTTTCATTGTATATACAAGAAATGTACACTAATACATACACATTTTCATTGTATATACAAGAAATGTACACCAAAACACACACATTTTCATTGCACATTCATGAAATGTATATCAAAACATACACATTTTCATTGTACATTCAAGAAATGTACATCAAAACATACACATTTTCATTGTATATACAAGAAATGTACACCAAAACATACACATTTTCATTGCACATTTAAGAAATGTACATCAAAACATACACATTTTCATTGTACATTCAAGAAATATACATCAAAACATACACATTTTGAGTGTACGTTCTAGAAATGTACATCAAAACATACACATTTTCATTGTATATACAAGAAATGTACACCAAAACATACACATTTTCATTGTATATACAAGAAATGTACACCAAAACATACACATTTTCATTGCACATTCAAGAAATGTACATCAAAACATACACATTTTCATTGTACATTCAAGAAATATACATCCAAACATACACATTTTGAGTGTACGTTCTAGAAATGTACATCTAAAACATACACATTTTTAGTGTACATTCAAGAAATATACATCAAAACATACACATTTTCATTGTATATACCAGAAATGTACATCAAAACATACACACTTTCATTGTACATTCAAGAAATGTATATCAAAACATACACATTTTCATTGTACATTCAAGAAATATACATCAAAACATACACATTTTCAGTGTACATTCAAGAAATGTACATAAAAGCATACACATTTTCATTGTATATACCAAAAATGTACATCAAAACATACACATTTTCATTGTATATACAAGAAATGTACACTAATACATACACATTTTCATTGTATATACAAGAAATGTACACCAAAACACACACATTTTCATTGCACATTCATGAAATGTATATCAAAACATACACATTTTCATTGTACATTCAAGAAATGTACATCAAAACATACACATTTTCATTGTACATTCAAGAAATGTACATCAAAACATACCCATTTTCAGTGTACATTCAAGAAATGTACATCTAAAACATACACATTTTCAGTGTACATTCAAGAAATGTACATCAAAACATACACATTTTCAGTGTACAATCAAGAAATGTACATCTAAAACATACACATTTTCAGGATACATTCAAGAAATATACATCAAAACATACACATTTTCATGGTATATACAAGAAATGTACATCATAACATGCACATTTTGTGTGTAAATTCAAGAAATATACATCAAAACATACACTTTTTCATTGTACATACCAGAAATGTACATCAAAACATACACATTTTCAGTGTACATTCAAGAAATATACATCAAAACATACACAATTTCATTGTATATACCAGAAATGTACATCAAAACATACACATTTTCATTGTACATTCAAGAAACGTACATCAAAACATACACATTTTCAGTGTACATTCAAAAAATATACATCAAAACATACACATTTTCAGGATACATTCAAGAAATATACATCAAAACATACACATTTTCATTGTATATACCAAAAATGTACATCAAAACATACACATTTTCATTGTATATACAAGAAATGTACACCAAAACATACACATTTTCATTGTATATACAAGAAATGTACACCAAAACATACACATTTTAATCGCACATTCATGAAATGTATATCAAAACATACACATTTTCATTGTACATTCAAGAAATGTGCATCAAAACATACACATTTTCAGTGTACATTCAAGAAATATACATCAAAACATACACATCTTCATTGTATATACCAGAAATGTACATCAAAACATACACATTTTCATTGTACATTCAAGAAATGTCCATCAAAACATACACATTTTCAGTGTACATTCAAGAAATATACATTAAAACATACACATTTTCAGGATACATTCAAGAAATATACATCAAAACATACACATTTTCATGGTATATACAAGAAATGTACATCAAAACATACACATTTTGAGTGTAAATTCAAGAAATATACATCAAAACATACACATTTTCATTGTACATACCAGAAATGTACATCAAAGCATACACATTTTCAGTGCACATTCAAGAAATATACATCAAAACATACACATTTTCATTGTATATACCAGAAATGTACATCAAAACATACACATTTTCATTGTACATTCAAGAAATGTACATCAAAACATACACATTTTCAGTGTACATTAAAGAAATATACATCAAAACATACACATTTTCATTGTACATACCAGAAATGTACATCAAAACATACACATTTTCAGTGTACATTCAAGAAATATACATCAAAACATACACATTTTCATTGTATCTACCAGAAATGTACATTAAAACATACACATTTTCATTGTACATTCAAGAAATGTACATCAAAACATACACATTTTCAGTGTACATTCAAGAAATATACATCAAAACATACACATTTTCAGGATACATTCAAGAAATATACATCAAAACATACACATTTTCATGGTATATACAAGAAATGTACATCAAAACATACACATTATGAGTGTAAATTCAAGAAATATACATCAAAACATACACATTTGCATTGTACATACAAGAAATGTACATCAAAACATTCACATTTTCATTGTACATTAAAGAAATATATTTCAAAACATACACATTTTCAGTGTACATTCAAGAAATGTACATCTAAACATATACATTTTCATTGTATATACAAGAAATGTACATCAAAACATACACATTTTCATTGTACACTCAAGAAATGTACATCAAAACATACACATTTTCATTGTATACTCAAGAAATGTACATCAAACCATACACATTTTCAGTGTACATTCAAGAAATGTACATCAAAACATACACATTTTCATTGTATATACCAGAAATGTACATCAAAACATACACATTTTCATTGTATATACAAGAAATGTACACCAAAACATACACATTTTCATTGTATATACAAGAAATGTACACCAAAACATACACATTTTCATTGCACATTCAAGAAATGAACATCAAAACATACACATTTTCATTGTACATTCAAGAAATATACATCAAAACATACACATTTTGAGTGTACATTCAAGAAGTGTACATCAAAACATACACATTTTCATTGTATATACCAAAAATGTACATCAAAACATACACATTTTCATTGTATATACAAGAAATGTACACCAAAACATACACATTTTCATTGTATATACAGGAAATGTACACCAAAACATACACATTTTCATTGCACATTCATGAAATGTATATCAAAACATACACATTTTCATTGTACATTCAAGAAATGTACATCAAAACATACACATTTTCATTGTACATTCAAGAAGTGTACATCAAAACATACACATTTTCAGTGTACATTCAAGAAATGTACATCTAAAACATACACATTTTTAGTGTACATTCAAGAAATATACATCAAAACATACACATTTTCATTGTATATACCAGAAATGTACATCAAAACATACACACTTTCATTGTACATTCAAGAAATGTATATCAAAACATACACATTTTCATTGTACATTCAAGAAATATACATCAAAACATACACATTTTCAGTGTACATTCAAGAAATGTACATAAAAGCATACACATTTTCATTGTATATACCAAAAATGTACATCAAAACATACACATTTTCATTGTATATACAAGAAATGTACACTAATACATACACATTTTCATTGTATATACAAGAAATGTACACCAAAACACACACATTTTCATTGCACATTCATGAAATGTATATCAAAACATACACATTTTCATTGTACATTCAAGAAATGTACATCAAAACATACACATTTTCATTGTATATACAAGAAATGTACACCAAAACATACACATTTTCATTGCACATTCAAGAAATGTACATCAAAACATACACATTTTCATTGTACATTCAAGAAATATACATCAAAACATACACATTTTGAGTGTACGTTCTAGAAATGTACATCAAAACATACACATTTTCATTGTATATACAAGAAATGTACACCAAAACATACACATTTTCATTGTATATACAAGAAATGTACACCAAAACATACACATTTTCATTGCACATTCAAGAAATGTACATCAAAACATACACATTTTCATTGTACATTCAAGAAATATACATCAAAACATACACATTTTGAGTGTACGTTCTAGAAATGTACATCTAAAACATACACATTTTTAGTGTACATTCAAGAAATATACATCAAAACATACACATTTTCATTGTATATACCAGAAATGTACATCAAAACATACACACTTTCATTGTACATTCAAGAAATGTATATCAAAACATACACATTTTCATTGTACATTCAAGAAATATACATCAAAACATACACATTTTCAGTGTACATTCAAGAAATGTACATAAAAGCATACACATTTTCATTGTATATACCAAAAATGTACATCAAAACATACACATTTTCATTGTATATACAAGAAATGTACACTAATACATACACATTTTTATTGTATATACAAGAAATGTACACCAAAACACACACATTTTCATTGCACATTCATGAAATGTATATCAAAACATACACATTTTCATTGTACATTCAAGAAATGTACATCAAAACATACACATTTTCATTGTACATTCAAGAAATGTACATCAAAACATACCCATTTTCAGTGTACATTCAAGAAATGTACATCTAAAACATACACATTTTCAGTGTACATTCAAGAAATGTACATCAAAACATACACATTTTCAGTGTACAATCAAGAAATGTACATCTAAAACATACACATTTTCAGGATACATTCAAGAAATATACATCAAAACATACACATTTTCATGGTATATACAAGAAATGTACATCATAACATACACATTTTGAGTGTAAATTCAAGAAATATACATCAAAACATACACTTTTTCATTGTACATACCAGAAATGTACATCAAAACATACACATTTTCAGTGTACATTCAAGAAATATACATCAAAACATACACAATTTCATTGTATATACCAGAAATGTACATCAAAACATACACATTTTCATTGTACATTCAAGAAACGTACATCAAAACATACACATTTTCAGTGTACATTCAAAAAATATACATCAAAACATACACATTTTCAGGATACATTCAAGAAATATACATCAAAACATACACATTTTCATTGTATATACCAAAAATGTACATCAAAACATACACATTTTCATTGTATATACAAGAAATGTACACCAAAACATACACATTTTAATTGCACATTCATGAAATGTATATCAAAACATACACATTTTCATTGTACATTCAAGAAATGTGCATCAAAACATACACATTTTCAGAGTACATTCAAGAAATATACATCAAAACATACACATCTTCATTGTATATACCAGAAATGTACATCAAAACATACACATTTTCATTGTACATTCAAGAAATGTCCATCAAAACATACACATTTTCAGTGTACATTCAAGAAATATACATTAAAACATACACATTTTCAGGATACATTCAAGAAATATACATCAAAACATACACATTTTCATGGTATATACAAGAAATGTACATCAAAACATACACATTTTGAGTGTAAATTCAAGAAATATACATCAAAACATACACATTTTCATTGTACATACCAGAAATGTACATCAAAGCATACACATTTTCAGTGCACATTCAAGAAATATACATCAAAACATACACATTTTCATTGTATATACCAGAAATGTACATCAAAACATACACATTTTCATTGTACATTCAAGAAATGTACATCAAAACATACACATTTTCAGTGTACATTAAAGAAATATACATCAAAACATACACATTTTCATTGTACATACCAGAAATGTACATCAAAACATACACATTTTCAGTGTACATTCAAGAAATATACATCAAAACATACACATTTTCATTGTATCTACCAGAAATGTACATTAAAACATACACATTTTCATTGTACATTCAAGAAATGTACATCAAAACATACACATTTTCAGTGTACATTCAAGAAATATACATCAAAACATACACATTTTCAGGATACATTCAAGAAATATACATCAAAACATACACATTTTCATGGTATATACAAGAAATGTACATCAAAACATACACATTATGAGTGTAAATTCAAGAAATATACATCAAAACATACACATTTGCATTGTACATACAAGAAATGTACATCAAAACATTCACATTTTCATTGTACATTAAAGAAATATATTTCAAAACATACACATTTTCAGTGTACATTCAAGAAATGTACATCTAAACATATACATTTTCATTGTATATACAAGAAATGTACATCAAAACATACACATTTTCATTGTACACTCAAGAAATGTACATGAAAACATACACATTTTCATTGTATACTCAAGAAATGTACATCAAACCATACACATTTTCAGTGTACATTCAAGAAATGTACATCAAAACATACACATTTTCATTGTATATACCAGAAATGTACATCAAAACATACACATTTTCATTGTATATACAAGAAATGTACACCAAAACATACACATTTTCATTGTATATACAAGAAATGTACACCAAAACATACACATTTTCATTGCACATTCAAGAAATGAACATCAAAACATACACATTTTCATTGTACATTCAAGAAATATACATCAAAACATACACATTTTGAGTGTACATTCAAGAAGTGTACATCAAAACATACACATTTTCATTGTATATACCAAAAATGTACATCAAAACATACACATTTTCATTGTATATACAAGAAATGTACACCAAAACATACACATTTTCATTGTATATACAGGAAATGTACACCAAAACATACACATTTTCATTGCACATTCATGAAATGTATATCAAAACATACACATTTTCATTGTACATTCAAGAAATGTACATCAAAACATACACATTTTCATTGTACATTCAAGAAGTGTACATCAAAACATACACATTTTCAGTGTACATTCAGGTAATGTACATCTAAAACATACACATTTTGAGTGTACATTCAAGAAATATACATCAAAACATACACATTTTCATTGTATATACCAGAAATGTACATCAAAACATACACACTTTCATTGTACATTCAAGAAGTGTACATCAAAACATAAACATTTTCATTGAACACTCAAGAAATGTACATCATAACATACACTTTTTGAGTGTACATTCAAAAAATGTACATCAAAACCTACACATTTTCATTGCACATTCAAGAAATGTACATCAAAACATACACATTTTCATTGTACATTCAAGAAATATACATCATAACATACACATTTTCAGTGTACATTCAAGAAATGTACATAAAGGCATACACATTTTCATTGTATATACCAAAAATGTACATCAAAACATACACATTTTCATTGTATATACAAGAAATGTACACCAAAACATACACATTTTCATTGTACATTCAAGAAATGTACATCAAAACATACACATTTTCATTGTACACTCAAGAAATGTACATCTAAACATACACATTTTGAGTGTACATTCAAGAAATGTACATCAAAGCATACACATTTTCAGTGTACACTCAAGAAATGTACATCAAAACATACACATTTTCATTGTACACTCAAGAAATGTACATCATAACATACACATTTTCATTGTACACTCAAGAAATGTACATCAAAACATACACATTTTCATTGTATATACAAGAAATGTAGATCAAAGCTTACACATCTTCATTGTATATACAAGAAATGTACATTATAACATACACATTTTCATTGTATATACAAGAAATGTACATCAAAACTTACACATTTTCATTGTACACTCAAGAAATGCACATCAAAACATACACATTTTCATTGTATATACAAGAAATGTACATCAAAACATACACACCTTCATTGTACACTAAAGAAATGTACATCAAAACATACACACTTTCAGTGTACATTCAAGATATGTACATCAAAACATACACATTTTCATTGTACATTCAAAAAATGTACATCAAAACATACACTTTTTCATTGTACATTCAAGAAATGTACATCAAAACATACACATTTTCATTGTATATACAAGAAATGTACACCAAAACATACACATTTTCATTGTATATACAAGAAATGTACACCAAAACATACACATTTTCATTGCACATTCATGAAATGTATATCAAAACATACACATTTTCATTGTACATTCAAGAAATGTACATCAAAACATACACATTTTCATTGTACATTCAAGAAGTGTACATCAAAACATACACATTTTCAGTGTACATTCAAGAAATGTACATCTAAAACATACACATTTTTAGTGTACATTAAAGAAATATACATCAAAACATACACATTTTCATTGTATATACCAGAAATGTACATCAAAACATACACACTTTCATTGTACATTCAAGAAATGTATATCAAAACATACACATTTTCATTGTACATTCAAGAAATATACATCAAAACATACACATTTTCAGTGTACATTCAAGAAATGTACATAAAAGCATACACATTTTCAGTGTATATACCAAAAATGTACATCAAAACATACACATTTTCATTGTATATACAAGAAATGTACACTAAAACATACACATTTTCATTGTATATACAAGAAATGTACACCAAAACACACACATTTTCATTGCACATTCATGAAATGTATATCAAAACATACACATTTTCATTGTACATTCAAGAAATGTACATCAAAACATACACATTTTCATTGTACATTCAAGAAATGTACATCAAAACATACCCATTTTCAGTGTACATTCAAGAAATGTACATCTAAAACATACACATTTTCAGTGTACATTCAAGAAATGTACATCAAAACATACACATTTTCAGTGTACAATCAAGAAAAGTACATCTAAAACATACACATTTTCAGGATACATACAAGAAATTTACATCAAAACATACACATTTTCATGGTATATACAAGAAATGTACATCATAACATACACATTTTTAGTGTAAATTCAAGAAATGTACACCAAAACATACACATTTTCATTGCACTTTCATGAAATGTGTATCAAAACATACACATTTTCATTGTACACTCAAGAAATGTACATCAAAACATACACATTTTGAGTGTACGTTCAAGAAATGTACATCAAAACATACACATTTTCAGTGTACACTCAAGAAATGTACATCAAATCACACACATTTTCATTGTACACTCAAGAAATGTACATCATAACATACCCATTTTCATTGCACACTCAAGAAATGTACATCAAAACATACACATTTTCATTGTATATACAAGAAATGTAGATCAAAACTTACACATTTTCATTGTATATACAAGAAATGTACATCATAACATACACATTTTCATTGTATATACAAGAAATGTACATCAAAACTTACACATTTTCATTGTACACTCAAGAAATGCACATCATAACATACACATTTTCATTGTATATACAAGAAATGTACATCAAAACTTACAAATTTTCATTGTACACTCAAGAAATGTACATCAAAACATACACATTTTCATTGTACACTCAAGAAATCTACATCAAAACATACACATTTTCAGTGTACACTCTAGAAATGTACATCAAAACATACACATTTTCATTGTATATACAAGAAATGTATATCAAAACATACTCATTTTCAGTGTACATTTAAGAAATGTACATCAAAACATACACATTTGCATTGTATATACAAGAAATGTACATCAAAACATTCACATTTTCATTGTACATTAAAGAAATATATATCAAAACATACACATTTTCAGCGCACATTCAAGAAATGTACATCAAAACATACATTTTCATTGAATATACAAGAAATGTATATCAAAACATACACATTTTCAGTGTACATTCAAGAAATGTACATCAAAACATACACATTTTCATTGTATATACAAGAAATGTACATCAAAACATACACATCTTCATTGTACATTCAAGGAATGTACATCAAAACATACACATTTTCATTGTACATTCAAGAAATGTACATCAAAACATACACATTTTCATTGTACACTCAAGAAATGTACATCAAAACATACACATTTTCATTGTATACTCAAGAAATGTACATTAAAACATACACATTTTCATTGTACATTCAAGAAATGTACATCAAAACATACACATTTTCATTGTACATTCAAGAAATGTACATCAAAACATACACATTTGCATTGTACATTCAAGAAATATACATCAAAACATACACATTTTCAGTGTACATTCAAGAAATGTACATCAAAACATACACATTTTCATTGTATATACCAGAAATGTACATCAAAACATACACATTTTCATTGTATATACAAGAAATGTACACCAAAACATACACATTTTCATTGTATATACAAGAAATGTACACCAAAACATACACATTTTCAATGCACATTCAAGAAATGTACATCAAAACATACACATTTTCATTGTACATTCAAGAAATATACATCAAAACATACACATTTTGAGTGTACGTTCTAGAAATGTACATCAAAACATACACATTTTCATTGTATATACCAAAAATGTACATCAAAACATACACATTTTCATTGTATATACAAGAAATGTACACCAAAACATACACATTTTCATTGTATATACAAGAAATGTACACCAACACATACACATTTTCATTGCACATTCATGAAATGTATATCAAAACATACACATTTTCATTGTACATTCAAGAAATGTACATCAAAACATACACATTTTCATTGTACATTCAAGAAGTGTACATCAAAACATACACATTTTCAGTGTACATTCAAGAAATGTACATCTAAAACATACACATTTTTAGTGTACATTCAAGAAATATACATCAAAACATACACATTTTCATTGTATATACCAGAAATGTACATCAAAACATACACACTTTCATTGTACATTCAAGAAATGTATATCAAAACATACACATTTTCATTGTACATTCGAGAAATATACATCAAAACATACACATTTTCAGTGTACATTCAAGAAATGTACATAAAAGCATACACATTTTCATTGTATATACCAAAAATGTACATCAAAACATACACATTTTCATTGTATATACAAGAAATGTACACTAATACATACACATTTTCATTGTATATACAAGAAATGTACACCAAAACACACACATTTTCATTGCACATTCATGAAATGTATATCAAAACATACACATTTTCATTGTACATTCAAGAAATGTACATCAAAACATACACATTTTCATTGTACATTCAAGAAATGTACATCAAAACATACCCATTTTCAGTGTACATTCAAGAAATGTACATCTAAAACATACACATTTTCAGTGTACATTCAAGAAATGTACATCAAAACATACACATTTTC
The DNA here is from genome assembly GCA_030765045.1 of Tenodera sinensis. Classification (NCBI taxonomy): domain Eukaryota; kingdom Metazoa; phylum Arthropoda; class Insecta; order Mantodea; family Mantidae; genus Tenodera; species Tenodera sinensis. The sequence goes on along the minus strand of CM060970.1, from coordinate 106,741,050 downwards.
AGTGTACAATCAAGAAATGTACATCTAAAACATACACATTTTCAGGATACATTCAAGAAATATACATCAAAACATACACATTTTCATGGTATATACAAGAAATGTACATCATAACATACACATTTTGAGTGTAAATTCAAGAAATATACATCAAAACATACACTTTTTCATTGTACATACCAGAAATGTACATCAAAACATACACATTTTCAGTGTACATTCAAGAAATATACATCAAAACATACACAATTTCATTGTATATACCAGAAATGTACATCAAAACATACACATTTTCATTGTACATTCAAGAAACGTACATCAAAACATACACATTTTCAGTGTACATTCAAAAAATATACATCAAAACATACACATTTTCAGGATACATTCAAGAAATATACATCAAAACATACACATTTTCATTGTATATACCAAAAATGTACATCAAAACATACACATTTTCATTGTATATACAAGAAATGTACACCAAAACATACACATTTTCATTGTATATACAAGAAATGTACACCAAAACATACACATTTTAATTGCACATTCATGAAATGTATATCAAAACATACACATTTTCATTGTACATTCAAGAAATGTGCATCAAAACATACACATTTTCAGTGTACATTCAAGAAATATACATCAAAACATACACATTTTCATTGTATATACCAGAAATGTACATCAAAACATACACATTTTCATTGTACATTCAAGAAATGTCCATCAAAACATACACATTTTCAGTGTACATTCAAGAAATATACATTAAAACATACACATTTTCAGGATACATTCAAGAAATATACATCAAACGATACACATTTTCATGGTATATACAAGAAATGTACATCAAAACATACACATTTTGAGTGTAAATTCAAGAAATATACATCAAAACATACACATTTTCATTGTACATACCAGAAATGTACATCAAAGCATACACATTTTCAGTGCACATTCAAGAAATATACATCAAAACATACACATTTTCATTGTATATACCAGAAATGTACATCAAAACATACACATTTTCATTGTACATTCAAGAAATGTACATCAAAACATACACATTTTCAGTGTACATTAAAGAAATATACATCAAAACATACACATTTTCATTGTACATACCAGAAATGTACATCAAAACATACACATTTTCAGTGTACATTCAAGAAATATACATCAAAACATACACATTTTCATTGTATCTACCAGAAATGTACATTAAAACATACACATTTTCATTGTACATTCAAGAAATGTACATCAAAACATACACATTTTCAGTGTACATTCAAGAAATATACATCAAAACATACACATTTTCAGGATACATTCAAGAAATATACATCAAAACATACACATTTTCATGGTATATACAAGAAATGTACATCAAAACATACACATTTTGAGTGTAAATTCAAGAAATATACATCAAAACATACACATTTGCATTGTACATACAAGAAATGTACATCAAAACATTCACATTTTCATTGTACATTAAAGAAATATATATCAAAACGTACACATTTTCAGTGTACATTCAAGAAATGTACATCTAAACATATACATTTTCATTGTATATACAAGAAATGTACATCAAAACATACACATTTTCATTGTACACTCAAGAAATGTACATCAAAACATACACATTTTCATTGTATACTCAAGAAATGTACATCAAACCATACACATTTTCAGTGTACATTCAAGAAATGTACATCAAAACATACACATTTTCATTGTACATTCAAGAAATGTACATCAAAACATACACATTTTCATTGCACATTCAAAAAATATACATCAAAACATACACATTTTCAGTGTACATTCAAGAAATGTACATCAAAACATACACATTTTCATTGTATATACCAGAAATGTACATCAAAACATACACATTTTCATTGTATATACAAGAAATGTACACCAAAACATACACATTTTCATTGTATATACAAGAAATGTACACCAAAACATACACATTTTCATTGCACATTCAAGAAATGAACATCAAAACATACACATTTTCATTGTACATTCAAGAAATATACATCAAAACATACACATTTTGAGTGTACATTCAAGAAGTGTATATCAAAACATACACATTTTCATTGTATATACCAAAAATGTACATCAAAACATACACATTTTCATTGTATATACAAGAAATGTACACCAAAACATACACATTTTCATTGTATATACAGGAAATGTACACCAAAACATACACATTTTCATTGCACATTCATGAAATGTATATCAAAACATACACATTTTCATTGTACATTCAAGAAATGTACATCAAAACATACACATTTTCATTGTACATTCAAGAAGTGTACATCAAAACATACACATTTTCAGTGTACATTCAGGTAATGTACATCTAAAACATACACATTTTGAGTGTACATTCAAGAAATATACATCAAAACATACACATTTTCATTGTATATACCAGAAATGTACATCAAAACATACACACTTTCATTGTACATTCAAGAAGTGTACATCAAAACATACACATTTTCATTGAACACTCAAGAAATGTACATCATAACATACACATTTTGAGTGTACATTCAAAAAATGTACATCAAAACATACACATTTTCATTGCACATTCAAGAAATGTACATGAAAACATACACTTTTTTATTGTACATTCAAGAAATGTACATCAAAACATACACATTTTCATTGTATATACAAGAAATGTACACCAAAACATACACATTTTCATTGTATATACAAGAAATGTACACCAAAACATACACATTTTCATTGCACATTCATGAAATGTATATCAAAACATACACATTTTCATTGTACATTCAAGAAATGTACATCAAAACATACACATTTTCATTGTACATTCAAGAAGTGTACATCAAAACATACACATTTTCAGTGTACATTCAAGAAATGTACATCTAAAACATACACATTTTTAGTGTACATTCAAGAAATATACATCAAAACATACACATTTTCATTGTATATACCAGAAATGTACATCAAAACATACACACTTTCATTGTACATCAAGAAATGTATATCAAAACATACACATTTTCATTGTACATTCAAGAAATATACATCAAAACATACACATTTTCAGTGTACATTCAAGAAATGTACATAAAAGCATACACATTTTCATTGTATATACCAAAAATGTACATCAAAACATACACATTTTCATTGTATATACAAGAAATGTACACTAAAACATACACATTTTCATTGTATATACAAGAAATGTACACCAAAACACACACATTTTCATTGCACATTCATGAAATGTATATCAAAACATACACATTTTCATTGTACATTCAAGAAATGTACATCAAAACATACACATTTTCATTGTACATTCAAGAAATGTACATCAAAACATACCCATTTTCAGTGTACATTCAAGAAATGTACATCTAAAACATACACATTTTCAGTGTACATTCAAGAAATGTACATCAAAACATACACATTTTCAGTGTACAATCAAGAAAAGTACATCTAAAACGTACACATTTTCAGGATACATTCAAGAAATATACATCAAAACATCCACATTTTCATGGTATATACAAGAAATGTACATCATAACATACACATTTTTAGTGTAAATTCAAGAAATATACATCAAAACATACACATTTTCATTGTACATACCAGAAATGTACATCAAAACATACACATTTTCAGTGTACATTCAAGAAATATACATCAAAACATACACAATTTCATTGTATATACCAGAAATGTACATCAAAACATACACATTTTCATTGTACATTCAAGAAACGTACATCAAAACATACACATTTTCAGTGTACATTCAAAAAATATACATCAAAACATACACATTTTCAGGATACATTCAAGAAATATACATCAAAACATACACATTTTCATTGTATATACCAAAAATGTACATCAAAACATACACATTTTCATTGTATATACAAGAAATGTACACCAAAACATACACATTTTCATTGTATATACAAGAAATGTACACCAAAACATACACATTTTCATTGCACATTCATGAAATGTATATCAAAACATAGACATTTTCATTGTACATTCAAGAAATGTACATCAAAACATACACATTTTCAGTGTACATTCAAGAAATATACATCAAAACATACACATTTTCATTGTATATACCAGAAATGTACATCAAAACATACACATTTTCATTGTACATTCAAGAAATGTCATCAAAACATACACATTTTCAGTGTACATTCAAGAAATATACATCAAAACATACACATTTTCAGGATACATTCAAGAAATATACATCAAAACTTACACATTTTCATGGTATATACAAGAAATGTACATCAAAACATACACATTTTGAGTGTAAATCAAGAAATATACATCAAAACATACACATTTTCATTGTACATACCAGAAATGTGCATCAAAACATACACATTTTCAGTGCACATTCAAGAAATATACATCAAAACATACACATTTTCATTGTATATACCAGAAATGTACATCAAAAAATACACATTTTCATTGTACATTCAAGAAATGTACATCAAAACATACACATTTTCAGTGTACATTAAAGAAACATACATCAAAACATACACATTTTCATTGTACATACCAGAAATGTACATCAAAACATACACATTTTCAGTGTACATTCAAGAAATATACATCAAAACATACACATTTTCATTGTATCTACCAGAAATGTACATTAAAACATACACATTTTCATTGTACATTCAAGAAATGTACATCAAAACATACACACTTTCATTGTACACTCAAGAAATGTACATCTAAACATACACATTTTCATTGTACATTCAAGAAATGTACATCAAAACATACACATTTTCATTGTACATTCAAGAAATGTACATCAAAACATACACATTTTGAGTGTAAATTCAAGGAATATACATCAAAACATACACATTTGCATTGTACATACAAGAAATGTACATCAAAACATTCACATTTTCATTGTACATTAAAGAAATATATATCAAAACATACACATTTTCAGTGTACATTCAAGAAATGTACATCAAAACATATACATTTTCATTGTATATACAAGAAATGTACATCAAAACGTACACATTTTCATTGTACACTCAAGAAATGTACATCAAAACATACACATTTTCATTGTATACTCAAGAAATGTACATCAAAACATACACATTTTCAGTGTACATTCAAGAAATGTACATCAAAACATACACATTTTCATTGTACATTCAAGAAATGTACATCAAAACATACACATTTTCATTGTACATTCAAGAAATATACATCAAAACATAAACATTTTCAGTGTACATTCAAGAAATGTACATCAAAACATACACATTTTCATTGTATATACCAGAAATGTACATCAAAACATACACATTTTCATTGTATATACAAGAAATGTACACCAAAACATACACATTTTCATTGTATATACAAGAAATGTACACCAAAACATACACATTTTCATTGCACATTCAAGAAATGTAGATCAAAACATACACATTTTCATTGTACATTCAAGAAATATAAATCAAAACATACACATTTTGAGTGTACATTCAAGAAGTGTACATCAAAACATACACATTTTCATTGTATATACCATAAAATGTACATCAAAACATACACATTTTCATTGCACATTCATGAAATGTATATCAAAACATACACATTTTCATTGTACCTTCAAGAAATGTACATCAAAACATACACATTTTCATTGTACATTCAAGAAGTGTACATCAAAACATACACATTTTCAGTGTACATTCAAGAAATGTACATCTAAAACATACACATTTTGAGTGTACATTCAAGAAATATACATCAAAACATACACATTTTCATTGTATATACCAGAAATGTACATCAAAACATACACACTTTCATTGTACATTCAAGAAGTGTACATCAAAACATACACATTTTCATTGAACACTCAAGAAATGTACATCATAACATACACATTTTGAGTGTACATTCAAAAAATGTACATCAAAACATACACATTTTCATTGCACATTCAAGAAATGTACATCAAAACATACACATTTTCATTGTACATTCAAGAAATATACATCATAACATACACATTTTCAGTGTACATTCAAGAAATGTACATAAAAGCATACACATTTTCATTGTATATACCAAAAATGTACATCAAAACATACACATTTTCATTGTATATACAAGAAATGTACACCAAAACATACACATTTTCATTGTACATTCAAGAAATGTACATCAAAACATACACATTTTCATTGTACACTCAAGAAATGTACATCTATACATACACATTTTGAGTGTACATTCAAGAAATGTACATCAAAGCATACACATTTTCAGTGTACACTCAAGAAATGTACATCAAAACATACACATTTTCATTGTACACTCAAGAAATGTACATCATAACATACACATTTTCATTGTACACTCAAGAAATGTACATCAAAACATACACATTTTCATTGTATATTGAAGAAATGTAGATCAAAGCTTACACATCTTCATTGTATATACAAGAAATGTACATTATAACATACACATTTTCATTGTATATACAAGAAATGTACATCAAAACTTACACATTTTCATTGTACACTCAAGAAATGCACATCAAAACATACACATTTTCATTGTATATACAAGAAATGTACATCAAAACATACACATCTTCATTGTACACTAAAGAAATGTACATCAAAACATACACACTTTCAGTGTACATTCAAGATATGTACATCAAAACATACACATTTTCATTGTACATTCAAAAAATGTACATCAAAACATACACTTTTTCATTGTACATTCAAGAAATGTACATCAAAACATACACATTTTCATTGTACACTCAAGAAATGTACAACAAAACATACACATCTTCATTGTACACTCAAGAAATGTACATCAAAACATACACATTTTCATTGTATATACCAAAAATGTACATCAAAACATACACATTTTCATTGTATATACAAGAAATGTACACCAAAACATACACAGTTTCATTGTATATACAAGAAATGTACACCAAAACATACACATTTTCATTGCACATTCATGAAATGTATATCAAAACATACACATTTTCATTGTACATTCAAGAAATGTACATCAAAACATACACATTTTCATTGTACATTCAAGAAATGTACATCAAAACATACACATTTTCAGTGTACATTCAAGAAATGTACATCTAAAAAATACACATTTTGAGTGTACATTCAAGAAATAAACATCAAAACATACACATTTTCATTGTATATGCCAGAAATGTACATCAAAACATACACATTTTCATTGTACATTCAAGAAATGTGTATCAAAACATACACATTTTCATTGTACATTCAAGAAATATACATCAAAACATACACATTTTCAGTGTACATTCAAGAAATGTACATAAAAACACACATTTTCATTGTATATACAAGAAATGTACATCAAAACATACACCTTTTCATTGTATATACAAGAAATGTACACTAAAACATACACATTTTCATTGTATATACAAGAAATGTACACCAAAACATACACATTTTCATTGCACATTCATGAAATGTGTATCAAAACGTACACATTTTCATTGTACACTCAGGAAATGTACATCAAAACATACACATTTTGAGTGTACATTCAAGAAATGTACATCAAAACATACACATTTTCAGTGTACACTCAAGAAATGTACATCAAATCATACACATTTTCATTGTACACTCAAGAAATGTACATCATAACATACCCATTTTCATTGTACACTCGAGAAATGTACATCAAAACATACACATTTTCATTGTATATACAAGAAATGTAGATCAAAACTTACACATTTTCATTGTATATACAAGAAATGTACATCATAACATACACATTTTCATTGTATATACAAGAAATGTACATCAAAACTTACACATTTTCATTGTACACTCAAGAAATGCACATCATAACATACACATTTTCATTGTATATACAAGAAATGTACATCAAAACTTACAAATTTTCATTGTACACTCAAGAAATGTACATCAAAACATACACATTTTCATTGTACACTCAAGAAATGTACATCAAAACATACACATTTTCAGTGTACACTCTAGAAATGTACATCAAAGCATACACATTTTCATTGTATATACAAGAAATGTATATCAAAACATACTCATTTTCAGTGTACATTTAAGAAATGTACATCAAAACATACACATTTGCATGGTATATACAAGAAACGTACATCAAAACATTCACATTTTTATTGTACATTAAAGAAATATATATCAAAACATACACATTTTCAGTGTACATTCAAGAAATGTACATCAAAACATATACATTTTCATTGTATATACAAGAAATGTATATCAAAACATACACATTTTCAGTGTACATTCAAGAAATGTACATCAAAACATACACATTTTCATTGTATATACAAGAAATGTACATCAAAACATACACATCTTCATTGTACATTCAAGGAATGTACATCAAAACATACACATTTTCATTGTACATTCAAGAAATGTACATCAAAACATACACATTTTCATTGTACTCTCAAGAAATGTACATCAAAACATACACATTTTCATTGTATATGCCAAAAATGTACATCAAAACATACACATTTTCATTGTATATACCACAAATGTACATCAAAACATACACATTTTCATTGTATATACAAGAAATGTACACCAAAACATACACATTTTCATCGTATATACAAGAAATGTACAACAAAACATACACATTTTCATTGCACATTCAAGAAATGTACATCAAAACATACACATTTTCATTGTACATTCAAGAAATATACATCAAAACATACACATCTTGAGTGTACATTCAAGAAATGTACATCAAAACATACACATTTTCATTGTATATACCAAAAATGTACATCAAAACATACACATTTTCATTGTATATACAAGAAATGTACACCAAAACATACACATTTTCATTGTATATACAAGAAATGTACACCAAAACATACACATTTTCATTGCACATTCATGAAATGTATATCAAAACATACACATTTTCATTGTACATTCAAGAAATGTACATCAAAACATACACATTTTCATTGTACATTCAAGAAATGTACATCAAAACATACACATCTTCAGTGTACATTCAAGAAATGTACATCTAAAACATACACATTTTTAGTGTACATTCAAGAAATATACATCGAAACATACACATTTTCATTGTATATACCAGAAATGTACATCAAAACATACACACTTTCATTGTACATTCAAGAAATGTATATCAAAACATACACATTTTCATTGTACATTCAAGAAATATACATCAAAACATACACATTTTCAGTGTACATTCAAGAAATGTACATAAAAGCATACACATTTTCATTGTATATACCAAAAATGTACATCAAAACATACACATTTTCATTGTATATACAAGAAATGTACACTAAAACATACACATTTTCATTGTATATACAAGAAATGTACACCAAAACATACCCATTTTCAGTGTACATTCAAAAAATATACATCAAAACATACACATTTTCAGGATACATTCAAGAATTATACATCAAAACATACACATTTTCATTGTATATACCAAAAATGTACATCAAAACATACACATTTTCATTGCACATTCATGAAATGTATATCAAAACATACACATTTTCATTGTACATTCAAGAAATGTACATCAAAACATACACATTTTCAGTGTACATTCAAGAAATATACATCAAAACATACGCATTTTCATTGTATATACCAGAAATGTACATCAAAACATACACATTTTCATTGTACATTGAAGAAATGTCCATCGAAACATACACATTTTCAGTGCACCTTCAAGAAATATACATCAAAACATACACATTTTCAGGATACATTCAAGAAATATACATCAAAACATACACATTTTCATGGTATATACAAGAAATGTACATCAAAACATACACATTTTGAGTGTAAATTCAAGAAATATACATCAAAACATAGACATTTTCATTGTACATACCAGAAATGTACATCAAAACATACACATTTTCAGTGCACATTCAAGAAATATACATCAAAACATACACATTTTCATTGTATATACCAGAAATGTACATCAAAACTTACACATTTTCAGTGTACATTCAAGAAATGTACATCAAAACATACACATTTTCAGTGTACATTAAAGAAATATACATCAAAACATACACATTTTCATTGTACATACCAGAAATGTACATCAAAACATACACATTTTCAGTGTACATTCAAGAAATATACATCAAAACATACACATTTTCATTGTATCTACCAGAAATGTACATCAAAACATACACATTTTCATTGTACATTCAAGAAATGTACATCAAAACATACACATTTTCAGTGTACATTCAAGAAATATACATCAAAACATACACATTTTCAGGATACATTCAAGAAATATACATCAAAACATACACATTTTCATTGTATATACAAGAAATGTACATCAAAACATACACATTTTGAGTGTAAATTCAAGAAATATACATCAAAACATACACATTTTCATTGTACATTCAAGAAATGTACATCAAAACATACACAGTTTGAGTATACATTCAAGAAATATACATCAAAGCATACACTTTTTCATTGTACATACCAGAAATGTACATCAAAACATACACATTTTCATTGAACATTCAAGAAATGTATATCAAAACATACACATTTTCATTGTATATACAAGAAATGTACATCAAAAACTACACATTTTCATTGTACACTCAAGAAATGTACATAAAAACTACACATTTTCATTGTACACTCAAGAAATGTACATAAAAACTACACTTTTTCATTGTACATACCAGAAATGTACATCAAAACATACACATTTTCAGTGCACATTCAAGAAATATACATCAAAACATACACATTTTCATTGTATATACCAGAAATGTACATCAAAACTTACACATTTTCAGTGTACATTCAAGAAATGTACATCAAAACATACACATTTTCAGTGTACATTAAAGAAATATACATCAAAACATACACATTTTCATTGTACATACCAGAAATGTACATCAAAACATACACATTTTCAGTGTACATTCAAGAAATATACATCAAAACATACACATTTTCATTGTATCTACCAGAAATGTACATCAAAACATACACATTTTCATTGTACATTCAAGAAATGTACATCAAAACATACACATTTTCAGTGTACATTCAAGAAATATACATCAAAACATACACATTTTCAGGATACATTCAAGAAATATACATCAAAACATACACATTTTCATTGTATATACAAGAAATGTACATCAAAACATACACATTTTGAGTGTAAATTCAAGAAATATACATCAAAACATACACATTTTCATTGTACATTCAAGAAATGTACATCAAAACATACACAGTTTGAGTATACATTCAAGAAATATACATCAAAGCATACACTTTTTCATTGTACATACCAGAAATGTACATCAAAACATACACATTTTCATTGAACATTCAAGAAATGTATATCAAAACATACACATTTTCATTGTATATACAAGAAATGTACATCAAAAACTACACATTTTCATTGTACACTCAAGAAATGTATATCAAAACATACTCATTTTCAGTGTACATTTAAGAAATGTACATCAAAACATACACATTTGCATGGTATATACAAGAAACGTACATCAAAACATTCACATTTTTATTGTACATTAAAGAAATATATATCAAAACATACACATTTTCAGTGTACATTCAAGAAATGTACATCAAAACATATACATTTTCATTGTATATACAAGAAATGTATATCAAAACATACACATTTTCAGTGTACATTCAAGAAATGTACATCAAAACATACACATTTTCATTGTATATACAAGAAATGTACATCAAAACATACACATCTTCATTGTACATTCAAGGAATGTACATCAAAACATACACATTTTCATTGTACATTCAAGAAATGTACATCAAAACATACACATTTTCATTGTACTCTCAAGAAATGTACATCAAAACATACACATTTTCATTGTATATGCCAAAAATGTACATCAAAACATACACATTTTCATTGTATATACCACAAATGTACATCAAAACATACACATTTTCATTGTATATACAAGAAATGTACACCAAAACATACACATTTTCATCGTATATACAAGAAATGTACAACAAAACATACACATTTTCATTGCACATTCAAGAAATGTACATCAAAACATACACATTTTCATTGTACATTCAAGAAATATACATCAAAACATACACATCTTGAGTGTACATTCAAGAAATGTACATCAAAACATACACATTTTCATTGTATATACCAAAAATGTACATCAAAACATACACATTTTCATTGTATATACAAGAAATGTACACCAAAACATACACATTTTCATTGTATATACAAGAAATGTACACCAAAACATACACATTTTCATTGCACATTCATGAAATGTATATCAAAACATACACATTTTCATTGTACATTCAAGAAATGTACATCAAAACATACACATTTTCATTGTACATTCAAGAAATGTACATCAAAACATACACATCTTCAGTGTACATTCAAGAAATGTACATCTAAAACATACACATTTTTAGTGTACATTCAAGAAATATACATCGAAACATACACATTTTCATTGTATATACCAGAAATGTACATCAAAACATACACACTTTCATTGTACATTCAAGAAATGTATATCAAAACATACACATTTTCATTGTACATTCAAGAAATATACATCAAAACATACACATTTTCAGTGTACATTCAAGAAATGTACATAAAAGCATACACATTTTCATTGTATATACCAAAAATGTACATCAAAACATACACATTTTCATTGTATATACAAGAAATGTACACTAAAACATACACATTTTCATTGTATATACAAGAAATGTACACCAAAACATACCCATTTTCAGTGTACATTCAAAAAATATACATCAAAACATACACATTTTCAGGATACATTCAAGAATTATACATCAAAACATACACATTTTCATTGTATATACCAAAAATGTACATCAAAACATACACATTTTCATTGCACATTCATGAAATGTATATCAAAACATACACATTTTCATTGTACATTCAAGAAATGTACATCAAAACATACACATTTTCAGTGTACATTCAAGAAATATACATCAAAACATACGCATTTTCATTGTATATACCAGAAATGTACATCAAAACATACACATTTTCATTGTACATTCAAGAAATGTCCATCAAAACATACACATTTTCAGTGCACCTTCAAGAAATATACATCAAAACATACACATTTTCAGGATACATTCAAGAAATATACATCAAAACATACACATTTTCATGGTATATACAAGAAATGTACATCAAAACATACACATTTTGAGTGTAAATTCAAGAAATATACATCAAAACATAGACATTTTCATTGTACATACCAGAAATGTACATCAAAACATACACATTTTCAGTGCACATTCAAGAAATATACATCAAAACATACACATTTTCATTGTATATACCAGAAATGTACATCAAAACTTACACATTTTCAGTGTACATTCAAGAAATGTACATCAAAACATACACATTTTCAGTGTACATTAAAGAAATATACATCAAAACATACACATTTTCATTGTACATACCAGAAATGTACATCAAAACATACACATTTTCAGTGTACATTCAAGAAATATACATCAAAACATACACATTTTCATTGTATCTACCAGAAATGTACATCAAAACATACACATTTTCATTGTACATTCAAGAAATGTACATCAAAACATACACATTTTCAGTGTACATTCAAGAAATATACATCAAAACATACACATTTTCAGAATACATTCAAGAAATATACATCAAAACATACACATTTTCATTGTATATACAAGAAATGTACATCAAAACATACACATTTTGAGTGTAAATTCAAGAAATATACATCAAAACATACACATTTTCATTGTACATTCAAGAAATGTACATCAAAACATACACAGTTTGAGTATACATTCAAGAAATATACATCAAAGCATACACTTTTTCATTGTACATACCAGAAATGTACATCAAAACATACACATTTTCATTGAACATTCAAGAAATGTATATCAAAACATACACATTTTCATTGTATATACAAGAAATGTACATCAAAAACTACACATTTTCATTGTACACTCAAGAAATGTACATAAAAACTACACATTTTCATTGTACACTCAAGAAATGTACATAAAAACTACACTTTTTCATTGTATATACAAGAAATGTACTTCAAAACTACACATTTTCAGTGTACACTCAAGAAATGTACATAAAAACTTACACATGTTCATTGTATATACAAGAAATGAACTTCAAAGACTACACATTTTCATTGTACACTCAAGAAATGTACATCAAAACTTATACATTTTCATTGCACACTCAAGAAATGTACATCAAAACATACACATTTTCATTGTATATACCAAAAATGTACATCAGAACATACCTATTTTCATTGTATATACAAGAAATGTACACCAAAACATACACACTTTCATTGTATATACAAGAAATGTACACCAAAACATACACATTTTCATTGCACATTCATGAAATGTATATCAAAACATACACATTTTCATTGTACATTCAAGCAATGTACATCAAAACATACACATTTTCATTGTACATTCAAGAAATGTACATCAAAACATACACATTTTCAGTGTACATTCAAGAAATGTACATCTAAAACATACACATTTTGAGTGTACATTCAAGAAATATACATCAAAACATACACATTTTCATTGTATATACCAGAAATGTACATCAAAACATACACACTTTCATTGTACATTCAAGAAATGTATATCAAAACATACACATTTTCATTGTACATTCAAGAAATATAAATCAAAACATACACATTTTCAGTGTACATTCAAGAAATTTACATAAAAACATACACATTTTCATTTAATATACCAAAAATGTACATCAAAACATACACATTTTCATTGTACCCTCAAGAAATGTACATCAAAACATACACATTTTCATTGTATATACAAGAAATGTATATCAAAACATACTCATTTTCAGTGTACATTTAAGAAATGTACATCAAAACATACACATTTGCATTGTATATACAAGAAATGTACATCAAAACATACACATTTTCATTGTACATTAAAGAAATATATATCAAAACATACACATTTTCAGTGAACATTCAAGAAATGTACATCAAAACATATACATTTTCATTGTATATACAAGAAATGTATATCAAAACATACACATTTTCAGTGTACATTCAAGAAATGTACATCAAAACATACACATTTTCATTGTATATACCAGAAATGTACATCAAAACATACACACTTTCATTGTACATTCAAGAAATGTATATCAAAACATACACATTTTCATTGTACATTCAAGAAGTATAAATCAAAACATACACATTTTCAGTGTACATTCAAGAAATTTACATAAAAACATACACATTTTCATTTAATATACCAAAAATGTACATCAAAACATACACATTTTCATTGTACCCTCAAGAAATGTACATCAAAACATACACATTTTCATTGTATATACAAGAAATGTATATCAAAACATACTCATTTTCAGTGTACATTTAAGAAATGTACATCAAAACATACACATTTGCATTGTATATACAAGAAATGTACACCAAAACATACACATTTTCATTGTATATACAAGAAATGTACACCAAAACATACACATTTTCATTGCACATTCATGAAATGTATATCAAAACATACACATTTTCATTGTACATTCAAGAAATGTACATCAAAACATACACATTTTCAGTGTACATTCAAGAAATATACATCAAAACATACGCATTTTCATTGTATATACCAGAAATGTACATCAAAACATACACATTTTCATTGTACATTGAAGAAATGTCCATCGAAACATACACATTTTCAGTGCACCTTCAAGAAATATACATCAAAACATACACATTTTCAGGATACATTCAAGAAATATACATCAAAACATACACATTTTCATGGTATATACAAGAAATGTACATCAAAACATACACATTTTGAGTGTAAATTCAAGAAATATACATCAAAACATAGACATTTTCATTGTACATACCAGAAATGTACATCAAAACATACACATTTTCAGTGCACATTCAAGAAATATACATCAAAACATACACATTTTCATTGTATATACCAGAAATGTACATCAAAACTTACACATTTTCAGTGTACATTCAAGAAATGTACATCAAAACATACACATTTTCAGTGTACATTAAAGAAATATACATCAAAACATACACATTTTCATTGTACATACCAGAAATGTACATCAAAACATACACATTTTCAGTGTACATTCAAGAAATATACATCAAAACATACACATTTTCATTGTATCTACCAGAAATGTACATCAAAACATACACATTTTCATTGTACATTCAAGAAATGTACATCAAAACATACACATTTTCAGTGTACATTCAAGAAATATACATCAAAACATACACATTTTCAGGATACATTCAAGAAATATACATCAAAACATACACATTTTCATTGTATATACAAGAAATGTACATCAAAACATACACATTTTGAGTGTAAATTCAAGAAATATACATCAAAACATACACATTTTCATTGTACATTCAAGAAATGTACATCAAAACATACACAGTTTGAGTATACATTCAAGAAATATACATCAAAGCATACACTTTTTCATTGTACATACCAGAAATGTACATCAAAACATACACATTTTCATTGAACATTCAAGAAATGTATATCAAAACATACACATTTTCATTGTATATACAAGAAATGTACATCAAAAACTACACATTTTCATTGTACACTCAAGAAATGTACATAAAAACTACACATTTTCATTGTACACTCAAGAAATGTACATAAAAACTACACTTTTTCATTGTACATACCAGAAATGTACATCAAAACATACACATTTTCAGTGCACATTCAAGAAATATACATCAAAACATACACATTTTCATTGTATATACCAGAAATGTACATCAAAACTTACACATTTTCAGTGTACATTCAAGAAATGTACATCAAAACATACACATTTTCAGTGTACATTAAAGAAATATACATCAAAACATACACATTTTCATTGTACATACCAGAAATGTACATCAAAACATACACATTTTCAGTGTACATTCAAGAAATATACATCAAAACATACACATTTTCATTGTATCTACCAGAAATGTACATCAAAACATACACATTTTCATTGTACATTCAAGAAATGTACATCAAAACATACACATTTTCAGTGTACATTCAAGAAATATACATCAAAACATACACATTTTCAGGATACATTCAAGAAATATACATCAAAACATACACATTTTCATTGTATATACAAGAAATGTACATCAAAACATACACATTTTGAGTGTAAATTCAAGAAATATACATCAAAACATACACATTTTCATTGTACATTCAAGAAATGTACATCAAAACATACACAGTTTGAGTATACATTCAAGAAATATACATCAAAGCATACACTTTTTCATTGTACATACCAGAAATGTACATCAAAACATACACATTTTCATTGAACATTCAAGAAATGTATATCAAAACATACACATTTTCATTGTATATACAAGAAATGTACATCAAAAACTACACATTTTCATTGTACACTCAAGAAATGTACATAAAAACTACACATTTTCATTGTACACTCAAGAAATGTACATAAAAACTACACTTTTTCATTGTATATACAAGAAATGTACATCAAAACTTATACATTTTCATTGCACACTCAAGAAATGTACATCAAAACATACACATTTTCATTGTATATACCAAAAATGTACATCAAAACATACCTATTTTCATTGTATATACAAGAAATGTACACCAAAACATACACATTTTCATTGTATATACAAGAAATGTACACCAAAACATACACAATTTTCATTGCACATTCATGAAATGTATATCAAAACATACACATTTTCATTGTACATTCAAGCAATGTACATCAAAACATACACATTTTCATTGTACATTCAAGAAATGTACATCAAAACATACACATTTTCAGTGTACATTCAAGAAATGTACATCTAAAACATACACATTTTGAGTGTACATTCAAGAAATATACATCAAAACATACACATTTTCATTGTATATACCAGAAATGTACATCAAAACATACACACTTTCATCGTACATTCAAGAAATGTATATCAAAACATACACATTTTCATTGTACATTCAAGAAATATAAATCAAAACATACACATTTTCAGTGTACATTCAAGAAATTTACATAAAAACATACACATTTTCATTTAATATACCAAAAATGTACATCAAAACATACACATTTTCATTGTACCCTCAAGAAATGTACATCAAAACATACACATTTTCATTGTATATACAAGAAATGTATATCAAAACATACTCATTTTCAGTGTACATTTAAGAAATGTACATCAAAACATACACATTTGCATTGTATATACAAGAAATGTACATCAAAACATACACATTTTCATTGTACATTAAAGAAATATATATCAAAACATACACATTTTCAGTGAACATTCCAGAAATGTACATCAAAACATATACATTTTCATTGTATATACAAGAAATGTATATCAAAACATACACATTTTCAGTGTACATTCAAGAAATGTACATCAAAACATACACATTTTCATTGTATATACAAGAAATGTACATCAAAACATACACATCTTCATTGTACACTAGAGAAATGTACATCAAAACATACACACTTTCAGTGTGCATTCAAGAAATGTACATCAAAACATACACATTTTCATTGTACATTGAAGAAATGTACATCAAAAGATACACATTTTCATTGTACATTCCAGAAATGTACATCAAAACATACACATTTTCATTGTACATTCAAGGAATGTACATCAAAACATACACATTTTCATAGTACATTCAAGAAATGTACATCAAAACATACACATTTTCATTGTACACTCAAGAAATGTACATCAAAACATACACATTTTCATTGTATACTCTAGAAATGTACATCAAAACATACACATTTTCAGTGTACATTCAAGAAATGTACATCAAAACATACACATTTTCATTGTACATTCAAGAAATGTACATCAAAACATACACATTTTCATTGTACATTCAAGAAATATACATCAAAACATACACATTTTCTGTGTACATTCGAGAAATGTACATCAAAACATACACATTTTCATTGTATATACCAGAAATGTACATCAAAACATACACATTTTCATTGTACATTCATGAATTGTACATCAAAACATACACATTTTCATTGTACATTCAAGAAATATACATCAAAACATACACATTTTCAGTGTACATTCAAGAAATGTACATCAAAACATACACATTTTCATTGTATATACCAAAAATGTACATCAAAACATACACATTTTCATTGTATATACAAGAAATGTACACCAAAACATACACATTTTCAGTGTACATTCAAGAAATGTACATCTAAAACATACACATTTTCATTGTACATTCAAGAAATGTACATCAAAACATACACATTTTCAGTGTACATTCAAAAAATATACATCAAAACATACACAATTTCAGGATACATTCAAGAAATATACATCAAAACATACACATTTTCATTGTATATACCAAAAATGTACATCAAAACATACACATTTTCATTGTATATACAAGAAATGTACACCAAAACATACATATTTTCATTGCACATTCATGAAATGTATATCAAAACATACACATTTTCATTGTACATTCAAGAAATGTACATCAAAACATACACATTTTCAGTGTACATTCAAGAAATATACATCAAAACATACACATTTTCATTGTATATACCAGAAATGTACATCAAAACATACACATTTTCATTGTACATTCAAGAAATGTCCATCAAAACTTACACATTCTCAGTGTACATTCAAGAAATATACATCAAAACATACACATTTTCAGGATACATTCAAGAAATATACATCAAAACATACACATTTTCATGGTATATAGAAGAAATGTACATCAAAACATACACATTTTGAGTGTAAATTCAAGAAATATACATCAAAACATACACATTTTCAGTGCACATTCAAGAAATATACATCAAAACATACACATTTTCATTGTATATACCAGAAATGTACATCAAAACATACACATTTTCATTGTACATTCAAGAAATGTACATCAAAACATACACATTTTCATTGTATATACCAGAAATGTACATCAAAACATACACATTTTCAGTGCACATTCAAGAAATATACATCAAAACATATACATTTTCATTGTATATACCAGAAATGTACATCAAAACATACACATTTGCATTGTACATTCAAGAAATGTACATCAAAACATACACATTTTCAGTGTACATTAAAGAAATATACATTAAAACATACACATTTTCATTGTACATACCAGAAATGTACATCAAAACATACACATTTTCAGTGTACATTCAAGAAATATACATCAAAACATACACATTTTCATTGTATCTACCAGAAATGTACATCAAAACATACACATTTTCATTGTACATTCAAGAAATGTACATCAAAACATACACATTTTCAGTGTACATTCAAGAAATATACATCAAAACATACACATTTTCAGGAGACATTCAAGAAATATACATCAAAACATACACATTTTCATTGTATATACAAGAAATGTACATCAAAACATACACATTTTGAGTGTAAATTCAAGAAATATACATCAAAACATACACATTTTCATTGTACATTGAAGAAATGTACATCAAAACATACACAGTTTGAGTATACATTCAAGAAATATACATCAATACATACACTTTTTCATTGTACATACCAGAAATGTACATCAAAACATACACATTTTCATTGAACATTCAAGAAATGTATATCAAAACATACACATTTTCATTGTATATACAAGAAATGTACATCAAAAGCTACACATTTTCATTGTACACTCAAGAAATGTACATAAAAACTACACATTTTCATTGTACACTCAAGAAATGTACATAAAAACTACACATTTTCATTGTATATACAAGAAATGTACTTCAAAACTACACATTTTCAGTGTACACTCAAGAAATGTACATAAAAACTTACACATGTTCATTGTATATACAAGAAATGAACTTCAAAGACTACACATTTTCATTGTACACTCAAGAAATGTACATCAAAACTTATACATTTTCATTGTACACTCAAGAAATGTACATCAAAACATACACATTTTCATTGTATATACCAAAAATGTACATCAAAACATACACATTTTCGTTGTATAGACAAGAAATATACACCAAAACATACACATTTTCATTGTATATACAAGAAATGTACACCAAAACATAAACATTTTCATTGCACATTCATGAAATGTATATCAAAACATACACATTTTCATTGTATATACCAAAAATGTACATCAAAACATACACATTTTCATTGTACATTCAAGAAATATACATCAAAACATACACATTTTCTGTGTACATTCGAGAAATGTACATCAAAACATACACATTTTCATTGTATATACCAGAAATGTACATCAAAACATACACATTTTCATTGTACATTCATGAATTGTACATCAAAACATACACATTTTCATTGTACATTCAAGAAATATACATCAAAACATACACATTTTCAGTGTACATTCAAGAAATGTACATCAAAACATACACATTTTCATTGTATATACCAAAAATGTACATCAAAACATACACATTTTCATTGTATATACAAGAAATGTACACCAAAACATACACATTTTCAGTGTACATTCAAGAAATGTACATCTAAAACATACACATTTTCATTGTACATTCAAGAAATGTACATCAAAACATACACATTTTCAGTGTACATTCAAAAAATATACATCAAAACATACACAATTTCAGGATACATTCAAGAAATATACATCAAAACATACACATTTTCATTGTATATACAAGAAATGTACACCAAAACATACATATTTTCATTGCACATTCATGAAATGTATATCAAAACATACACATTTTCATTGTACATTCAAGTAATGTACATCAAAACATACACATTTTCAGTGTACATTCAAGAAATATACATCAAAACATACACATTTTCATTGTATATACCAGAAATGTACATCAAAACATACACATTTTCATTGTACATTCAAGAAATGTCCATCAAAACTTACACATTCTCAGTGTACATTCAAGAAATATACATCAAAACATACACATTTTCAGGATACATTCAAGAAATATACATCAAAACATACACATTTTCATGGTATATACAAGAAATGTACATCAAAACATACACATTTTGAGTGTAAATTCAAGAAATATACATCAAAACATACACATTTTCAGTGCACATTCAAGAAATATACATCAAAACATACACATTTTCATTGTATATACCAGAAATGTACATCGAAACATACACATTTTCATTGTACATTCAAGAAATGTACATCAAAACATACACATTTTCATTGTATAAACCAGAAATGTACATCAAAACATACACATTTTCAGTGCACATTCAAGAAATATACATCAAAACATATACATTTTCATTGTATATACCAGAAATGTACATCAAAACATACACATTTTCATTGTACATTCAAGAAATGTACATCAGAACATACACATTTTCAGTGTACATTAAAGAAATATACATTAAAACATACACATTTTCATTGTACATACCAGAAATGTACATCAAAACATACACATTTTCAGTGTACATTCAAGAAATATACATCAAAACATACACATTTTCATTGTATCTACCAGAAATGTACATCAAAACATACATATTTTCATTGTACATTCAAGAAATGTACATCAAAACATACACATTTTCAGTGTACATTCAAGAAATATACATCAAAACATACACATTTTCAGGATACATTCAAGAAAATACATCAAAACATACACATTTTCATTGTATATACAAGAAATGTACATCAAAACATACACATTTTGAGTGTAAATTCAAGAAATATACATCAAAACATACACATTTTCATTGTACATTCAAGAAATGTACATCAAAACATACACAGTTTGAGTATACATTCAAGAAATATACATCAATACATACACTTTTTCATTGTACATACCAGAAATGTACATCAAAACATACACATTTTCATTGAACATTCAAGAAATGTATATCAAAACATACACATTTTCATTGTATATACAAGAAATGTACATCAAAAACTACACATTTTCATTGTACACTCAAGAAATGTACATAAAAACTACACATTTTCATTGTACACTCAAGAAATGTACATAAAAACTACACATTTTCATTGTATATACAAGAAATGTACTTCAAAACTACACATTTTCAGTGTACACTCAAGAAATGTACATAAAAACTTACACATGTTCATTGTATATACAAGAAATGAACTTCAAAGACTACACATTTTCATTGTACACTCAAGAAATGTACATCAAAACTTATACATTTTCATTGTACACTCAAGAAATGTACATCAAAACATACACATTTTCATTGTATATACCAAAAATGTACATCAAAACATACACATTTTCGTTGTATAGACAAGAAATATACACCAAAACATACACACTTTCATTGTATATACAAGAAATGTACACCAAAACATAAACATTTTCATTGCACATTCATGAAATGTATATCAAAACATACACATTTTCATTGTACATTCAAGAAATGTACATCAAAACATACCCACTTTCAGTGTACATTCAAGAAATGTACATCTAAAACATACACATTTTCAGTGTACATTCAAGAAATGTACATCAAAACATACACATTTTCAGTGTACAATCAGGAAATGTACATCTAAAACATACACATTTTCAGGATACATTCAAGAAATATACATCAAAACATACACATTTTCATGGTATATACAAGAAATGTACATCAAAACATACACATTTTGAGTGTAAATTCAAGAAATATACATCAAAACATACACAATTTCATTGTATATACCAGAAATGTACATCAAAACATACACATTTTCATTGTACATTCAAGAAATGTACATCAAAACATACACATTTTCAGTGTACATTCAAAAAACATACATCAAAACATACACATTTTCAGGATACATTCAAGAAATATACATCAAAACATACACATTTTCATTGTATATACCAAAAATGTACATCAAAACATACACATTTTCATTGTATATACAAGAAATGTACACCAAAACATACACATTTTCATTGTATATACAAGAAATGTACACCAAAACATACACATTTTCATTGCACATTCATGAAGTGTGTATCAAAACATACACATTTTCATTGTACATTCAAGAAATGTACATCAAAACATACACATTTTCAGTGTACATTCAAGAAATATACATCAAAACATACATATTTTCATTGTATATACCAGAAATGTACATCAAAACATACACATTTTCATTGTACATTCAAGAAATGTCCATCAAAACATACACATTTTCAGTGTACATTCAAGAAATATACATCAAAACATACACATTTTCAGGATACATTCAAGAAATACATACATCAAAACATTCACATTTTCATGGTATATACAAGAAATATACATCAAAACATACACATTTTCATTGTACATACCAGAAATGTACATCAAAACATACACATTTTCAGTGTACATTCAAGAAATATACATCAAAACATACACATTTTCATTGTATATACCAGAAATGTACATCAAAACATACACATTTTCATATTACATTCAAGAAATGTACATCGAAAACATACACATTTTCAGGATTCATTCAAGAAATATACATCTAAACATACACATTTTCATTGTATATACAATAAACGTACATCAAAACATACACATTTTGAGTGTAAATTCAAGAAATATACATCAAAACATACACAATTTCATTGTACATACCAGAAATGTACATCAAAACATACACATTTTCAGTGTACGTTCAAGAAATATACATCAAAACATACACATTTTCATTGTATATACCAGAAATGTACATCAAAACATACACATTTTCATTGTACATTCAACAAATGTACATCAAAACATACACATTTTCAGTGTACATTCAAGAAATATAGATCAAAACATACACATTTTCATTGTATATACAAGAAATGTACATCAAAACATACACATTTTGAGTGTAAATTCAAGAAATATACATCATAACATACACATTTTCATTGTACATTCAAGAAATGTACATCAAAACATACACAGTTTGAGTATACATTCAAGAAATATACATCAAAACATACACATTTTCATTAAACATTCAAGAAATGTATATCAAAACATACACAATTTCATTGTACATTCAAGAAATGTATATCAAAAGATACACATTTTCATTGTATATACAAGAAATGTACATCAAAAACTACACATTTTCATTGTACACTCAAGAAGTGTCCATAAAAACTACACATTTTCATTGTACACTCAAGAAATGTACATAAAAACTACACATTTTCATTGTATATACAAGAAATGTACTTCAAAAACTACACATTTTCAGTGTACACTCAAGTAATGTACATAAAATTTTACCCATGTTCATTGTATATACAAGAAATGAACTTCAAAGACTACACATTTTCATTGTACACTCAAGAAATGTAGATCAAAACTTACACATTTTCATTGTACACTCAAGAAATGTACATCAATACATACACATTTTCATTGTATATACAAGAAATGTAGATCAAAACTTACACATTTTCATTGTATATACAAGAAATGTACATCATAACATACACATTTTCATTGTATATACAAGAAATGTACATCAAAACATACACATTTTCATTGTACACACAAGAAATGTACATCAAAACATACACATTTTCATTGTACATTCAAGAAATGTACATCAAAACATACACATTTTCATTGTACACTCAAGAAATGTAAATCAAAACATACACATTTTCATTGTACACTCAAGAAATGTAGATCAAAGCTTACACATTTTCATTGTACACTCAAGAAATGTAGATCGAAACTTAAACCTTTTCATTGTACACTCAAGAAATGTACATAAAAACATACACATTTTCATTGTACACTCAAGAAATGTACATCAACGCTTACACATTTTCATTGTACACTCAAGAAATGTAGATCAAAACTTACACATTTTCATTGTACACACAAGAAATGTACATCAAAACATACACATTTTCATTGTACATTCAAGAAATGTACATCAAAGCATACACATTTTCATTATACACTCAAGCAATGTACATCAAAACATACACATTTTCAGTGTACACACAAGACATGTAGATCAAAACATACACATTTTCATTGTACACCCAAGAAATGTACATCAAAACATACACATTTTCGTTGTACACTCAAGAAATGTACATCAAAACATACACATATTCATTGTACACTCAAGAAATGTAGATCAAAGCTTACACATTTTCATTGTACACTCAACAAATGTAGATCAAAACTTACACATTTTCATTGTATATACAAGAAATGTACATCAAAACATACACATTTTCATTGTGCACTACAGAAATGTACATCAAAACATACACATTTTCATTGTACAATCAAGAAATGTAGACCAAAGCTTACACATTTACATTGTACACTCAAGAAATGTAGATCAAACTTTACACATTTTCATTGTATATACAAGAAATGTATATCAAAACATACACATTTTCAGTGTACATTCAAGAAATGTACATCAAAACATACACATTTTCATTGTATATACAAGAAATGTACATCAAAACATACACATCTTCATTGTACACTAAAGAAATGTACATCAAAACATACACACTTTCAGTGTACATTCGGGAAATGTACATCACAACATACACATTTTCATTGTACATTCAAGAAATGTACATCAAAACATACACATTTTCATTGTACACTCAAGAAATGTACATCAAAACATACACATTTTCATTGTACACTCAAGAAATGTACATCAAAACATACACATTTTCATTGTACATTCAAGAAATGTATATCAAAACATACACATTTTTGTTGTACATTGAAGAAATGTACATCAAAACATAGGCATTTTCATTGTACATTCAAGAAATGTACATCAAAACATACACATTTTCATTGTACATTCAAGAAATGTACATCAAAACATACACATTTTCATTGTACACTCAAGAAATGTACATCAAAACATACAGACTTTCATTGTATACTCAAGAAATGTACATCAAAACATACACATTTTCAGTGTACATTCAAGAAATGTACATCAAAACATAGACATTTTCATTGTATATACCAGAAATGTACATCAAAACATACACATTTTCATTGTACATTCAAGAAATGTACATCAAAAGATACACATTTACATTGTACATTCAAGAAATATACATCAAAACATACACATTTTCAGTGTACATTCAAGAAATGTACATCAAAACATACACATTTTCATTGTACACTCAAGAAGTGTACATCAAAACATACAGATTTTCATTGTATACTCAAGAAATGTACATCAAAACATACACATTTTCAGTGTACATTCAAGAAATGTACATCAAAACATAGACATTTTCATTGTATATACCAGAAATGTACATCAAAACATACACATTTTGAGTGTAAATTCAAGAAATATACATCAAAACATACACATTTTCATTGTACATTCAAGAAATGTACATCAAAACATACACAGTTTGAGTATACATTCAAGAAATATACATCAAAACATACACTTTTTCATTGTACATACCAGAAATGTACATCAAAACATACACATTTTCATTGAACATTCAAGAAATGTATATCAAAACATACACATTTTCATATAATATACAAGAAATGTACATCAAAAACTACACATTTTCATTGTACACTCAAGAAATGTACTTAAAAACTACACATTTTCATTGTACACTCAAGAAATGTACATAAAAACTACACATTTTCATTGTATATACAAGAAAAGTACTTCAAAACTACACATTTTCAGTGTACACTCAAAAAATGTACATAAAAACTTACACATGTTCATTGTATATACAAGAAATGAACTTCAAAGACTACACATTTTCATTGTACACTCAAGAAATGTACATCAAAACTTATACATTTTCATTGTACACTCAAGAAATGTACATCAAAACATACACATTTTCATTGTATATACCAAAAATGTACATCAAAACATACACATTTTCATTGTATAGACAAGAAATATACACCAAAACATACACATTTTCATTGTATATACAAGAAATGTACACCAAAACATAAACATTTTCATTGCACATTCATGAAATGTATATCAAAACATACACATTTTCATTGTACATTCAAGAAATGTACATCAAAACATACACATTTTCATTGTACATTCAAGAAATGTACATCAAAACATACACATTTTCAGTGTACATTCAAGAAATGTACATCTAAAACATACACATTTTCATTGTACATTCAAGAAATGTACATCAAAACATACACATTTTCATTGTACACTCAAGAAATGTAAATCAAAACATACACATTTTCATTGTACACTCAAGAAATGTAGATCAAAGCTTACACATTTTCATTGTACACTCAAGAAATGTAGATCGAAACTTAAACCTTTTCATTGTACACTCAAGAAATGTACATAAAAACATACACATTTTCATTGTACACTCAAGAAATGTACATCAACGCTTACACATTTTCATTGTACACTCAAGAAATGTAGATCAAAACTTACACATTTTCATTGTACACACAAGAAATGTACATCAAAACATACACATTTTCATTGTACATTCAAGAAATGTACATCAAAGCATACACATTTTCATTATACACTCAAGAAATGTACATCAAAACATACACATTTTCAGTGTACACACAAGACATGTAGATCAAAACATACACATTTTCATTGTACACCCAAGAAATGTACATCAAAACATACACATTTTCGTTGTACACTCAAGAAATGTACATCAAAACATACACATATTCATTGTACACTCAAGAAATGTAGATCAAAGCTTACACATTTTCATTGTACACTCAACAAATGTAGATCAAAACTTACACATTTTCATTGTATATACAAGAAATGTACATCAAAACATACACATTTTCATTGTGCACTACAGAAATGTACATCAAAACATACACATTTTCATTGTACACTCAAGAAATGTAGACCAAAGCTTACACATTTACATTGTACACTCAAGAAATGTAGATCAAACTTTACACATTTTCATTGTATATACAAGAAATGTATATCAAAACATACACATTTTCAGTGTACATTCAAGAAATGTACATCAAAACATACACATTTTCATTGTATATACAAGAAATGTACATCAAAACATACACATCTTCATTGTACACTAAAGAAATGTACATCAAAACATACACACTTTCAGTGTACATTCGGGAAATGTACATCACAACATACACATTTTCATTGTACATTCAAGAAATGTACATCAAAACATACACATTTTCATTGTACACTCAAGAAATGTACATCAAAACATACACATTTTCATTGTACACTCAAGAAATGTACATCAAAACATACACATTTTCATTGTACATTCAAGAAATGTATATCAAAACATAGACATTTTTGTTGTACATTGAAGAAATGTCCATCAAAACATAGACATTTTCATTGTACATTCAAGAAATGTACATCAAAACATACACATTTTCATTGTACATTCAAGAAATGTACATCAAAACATACACATTTTCATTGTACACTCAAGAAATGTACATCAAAACATACAGACTTTCATTGTATACTCAAGAAATGTACATCAAAACATACACATTTTAAGTGTACATTCAAGAAATGTACATCAAAACATAGACATTTTCATTGTATATACCAGAAATGTACATCAAAACATACACATTTTCATTGTACATTCAAGAAATGTACATCAAAACATACACATTTACATTGTACATTCAAGAAATATACATCAAAACATACACATTTTCAGTGTACATTCAAGAAATGTACATCAAAACATACTCATTTTCATTGTACACTCAAGAAATGTACATCAAAACATACAGATTTTCATTGTATACTCAAGAAATGTACATCAAAACATACACATTTTCAGTGTACATTCAAGAAATATACATCAAAACATACACATTTTCATTGTACATTCAAGAAATGTACATCAAAACATACACAGTTTGAGTATACATTCAAGAAATATACATCAAAACATACACTTTTTCATTGTACATACCAGAAATGTACATCAAAACATACACATTTTCATTGAACATTCAAGAAATGTATATCAAAACATACACATTTTCATATAATATACAAGAAATGTACATCAAAAACTACACATTTTCATTGTACACTCAAGAAATGTACATAAAAACTTACACATGTTCATTGTATATACAAGAAATGAACTTCAAAGACTACACATTTTCATTGTACACTCAAGAAATGTACATCAAAACTTATACATTTTCATTGTACACTCAAGAAATGTACATCAAAACATACACATTTTCATTGTATATACCAAAAATGTACATCAAAACATACACATTTTCATTGTATAGACAAGAAATATACACCAAAACATACACATTTTCATTGTATATACAAGAAATGTACACCAAAACATAAACATTTTCATTGCACATTCATGAAATGTATATCAAAACATACACATTTTCATTGTACATTCAAGAAATGTACATCAAAACATACACATTTTCATTGTACATTCAAGAAATGTACATCAAAGCATACACATTTTCAGTGTACATTCAAGAAATGTACATCTAAAACATACACATTTTGAGTGTACATTCAAGAAATATACATCAAAACATACACATTTTCATTGTATATACCAGAAATGTACATCAAAACATACACACTTTCATTGTACATTCAAGAAATGTATATCAAAACATACACATTTTCATTGTACATTCAAGTAATATAAATCAAAACATACACATTTTCAGTGTACATTCAAGAAATGTACATAAAAACATACACATTTTCATTGTATATACCAAAAATGTACATCAAAACATACACATTTTCATTGTATATACAAGAAATGTACACCAAAACATACACATTTTCATTGCACATTCATGAAATGTATATCAAAACGTACACATTTTCATTGTACATTCAAGAAATGTACATCAAAACATACACATTTTCATTGTACATTCAAGAAATGTACATCAAAACATACCCACTTTCAGTGTACATTCAAGAAATGTACATCTAAAACATACACATTTTCAGTGTACATTCAAGAAATGTACATCAAAACATACACATTTTCAGTGTACAATCAGGAAATGTACATCTAAAACATACACATTTTCAGGATACATTCAAGAAATATACATCAAAACATACACAATTTCATTGTATATACCAGAAATGTACATCAAAACATACACATTTTCATTGTACATTCAAGAAATGTACATCAAAACATACACATTTTCAGTGTACATTAAAAAAATATACATCAAAACATACACATTTTCAGGATACATTCAAGAAATATACATCAAAACATACACATTTTCATTGTATATACCAAAAATGTACATCAAAACAGACACATTTTCATTGTATATACAAGAAATGTACACCAAAACATACACATTGTCATTGTGTATACAAGAAATGTACACCAAAACATACACATTTTCATTGCACATTCATGAAATGTGTATCAAAACATACACATTTTCATTGTACATTCAAGAAATGTACATCAAAACATACACATTTTCAGTGTACATTCAAGAAATATACATCAAAACATACACATTTTCATTGTATATACCAGAAATGTGCATCAAAACATACACATTTTCATTGTACATTCAAGAAATGTCCATCAAAACATACACATTTTCAGTGTACATTCAAGAAATATACATCAAAACATACACATTTTCAGGATACATTCAAGAAATATACATCAAAACATACACATTTTCATGGTATATACAAGAAATATACATCAAAACATACACATTTTCATTGTACATACCAGAAATGTACATCAAAACATACACATTTTCAGTGTACATTCAAGAAATATACATCAAAACATACACATTTTCATTGTATATACCAGAAATGTACATCAAAACATACACATTTTCATAATACATTCAAGAAATGTACATCGAAAACATACACATTTTCAGGATTCATTCAAGAAATATACATCTAAACTTACACATTTTCATTGTATATACAAGAAATGTACATCATAACATACACATTTTCATTGTATATACAAGAAATGTACATCAAAACATACACATTTTCATTGTACACACAAGAAATGTACATCAAAACATACACATTTTCATTGTACATTCAAGAAATGTACATCAAAACATACACATTTTCATTGTACACTCAAGAAATGTAAATCAAAACATACACATTTTCATTGTACACTCAAGAAATGTAGATCAAAGCTTACACATTTTCATTGTACACTCAAGAAATGTAGATCGAAACTTAAACCTTTTCATTGTACACTCAAGAAATGTACATAAAAACATACACATTTTCATTGTACACTCAAGAAATGTACATCAACGCTTACACATTTTCATTGTACACTCAAGAAATGTAGATCAAAACTTACACATTTTCATTGTACACACAAGAAATGTACATCAAAACATACACATTTTCATTGTACATTCAAGAAATGTACATCAAAGCATACACATTTTCATTATACACTCAAGAAATGTACATCAAAACATACACATTTTCAGTGTACACACAAGACATGTAGATCAAAACATACACATTTTCATTGTACACCCAAGAAATGTACATCAAAACATACACATTTTCGTTGTACACTCAAGAAATGTACATCAAAACATACACATATTCATTGTACACTCAAGAAATGTAGATCAAAGCTTACACATTTTCATTGTACACTCAACAAATGTAGATCAAAACTTACACATTTTCATTGTATATACAAGAAATGTACATCAAAACATACACATTTTCATTGTGCACTACAGAAATGTACATCAAAACATACACATTTTCATTGTACAATCAAGAAATGTAGACCAAAGCTTACACATTTACATTGTACACTCAAGAAATGTAGATCAAACTTTACACATTTTCATTGTATATACAAGAAATGTATATCAAAACATACACATTTTCAGTGTACATTCAAGAAATGTACATCAAAACATACACATTTTCATTGTATATACAAGAAATGTACATCAAAACATACACATCTTCATTGTACACTAAAGAAATGTACATCAAAACATACACACTTTCAGTGTACATTCGGGAAATGTACATCACAACATACACATTTTCATTGTACATTCAAGAAATGTACATCAAAACATACACATTTTCATTGTACACTCAAGAAATGTACATCAAAACATACACATTTTCATTGTACACTCAAGAAATGTACATCAAAACATACACATTTTCATTGTACATTCAAGAAATGTATATCAAAACATACACATTTTTGTTGTACATTGAAGAAATGTACATCAAAACATAGGCATTTTCATTGTACATTCAAGAAATGTACATCAAAACATACACATTTTCATTGTACATTCAAGAAATGTACATCAAAACATACACATTTTCATTGTACACTCAAGAAATGTACATCAAAACATACTGACTTTCATTGTATACTCAAGAAATGTACATCAAAACATAGACATTTTCAGTGTACATTCAAGAAATGTACATCAAAACATAGACATTTTCATTGTATATACCAGAAATGTACATCAAAACATACACATTTTCATTGTACATTCAAGAAATGTACATCAAAAGATACACATTTACATTGTACATTCAAGAAATATACATCAAAACATACACATTTTCAGTGTACATTCAAGAAATGTACATCAAAACATACACATTTTCATTGTACACTCAAGAAATGTACATCAAAACATACAGATTTTCATTGTATACTCAAGAAATGTACATCAAAACATACACATTTTCAGTGTACATTCAAGAAATGTACATCAAAACATAGACATTTTCATTGTATATACCAGAAATGTACATCAAAACATACACATTTTGAGTGTAAATTCAAGAAATATACATCAAAACATACACATTTTCATTGTACATTCAAGAAATGTACATCAAAACATACACAGTTTGAGTATACATTCAAGAAATATACATCAAAACATACACTTTTTCATTGTACACTCAAGAAATGTACTTAAAAACTACACATTTTCATTGTACACTCAAGAAATGTACATAAAAACTACACATTTTCATTGTATATACAAGAAAAGTACTTCAAAACTACACATTTTCAGTGTACACTCAAAAAATATACATAAAAACTTACACATGTTCATTGTATATACAAGAAATGAACTTCAAAGACTACACATTTTCATTGTACACTCAAGAAATGTACATCAAAACTTATACATTTTCATTGTACACTCAAGAAATGTACATCAAAACATACACATTTTCATTGTATATACCAAAAATGTACATCAAAACATACACATTTTCATTGTATAGACAAGAAATATACACAAAAACATACACATTTTCATTGTATATACAAGAAATGTACACCAAAACATAAACATTTTCATTGCACATTCATGAAATGTATATCAAAACATACACATTTTCATTGTACATTCAAGAAATGTACATCAAAACATACACATTTTCATTGTACATTCAAGAAATGTACATCAAAACATACACATTTTCAGTGTACATTCAAGAAATGTACATCTAAAACATACACATTTTCATTGTACATTCAAGAAATGTACATCAAAACATACACATTTTCATTGTACACTCAAGAAATGTAAATCAAAACATACACATTTTCATTGTACACTCAAGAAATGTAGATCAAAGCTTACACATTTTCATTGTACACTCAAGAAATGTAGATCGAAACTTAAACCTTTTCATTGTACACTCAAGAAATGTACATAAAAACATACACATTTTCATTGTACACTCAAGAAATGTACATCAACGCTTACACATTTTCATTGTACACTCAAGAAATGTAGATCAAAACTTACACATTTTCATTGTACACACAAGAAATGTACATCAAAACATACACATTTTCATTGTACATTCAAGAAATGTACATCAAAGCATACACATTTTCATTATACACTCAAGAAATGTACATCAAAACATACACATTTTCAGTGTACACACAAGACATGTAGATCAAAACATACACATTTTCATTGTACACCCAGGAAATGTACATCAAAACATACACATTTTCGTTGTACACTCAAGAAATGTACATCAAAACATACACATATTCATTGTACACTCAAGAAATGTAGATCAAAGCTTACACATTTTCATTGTACACTCAACAAATGTAGATCAAAACTTACACATTTTCATTGTATATACAAGAAATGTACATCAAAACATACACATTTTCATTGTGCACTACAGAAATGTACATCAAAACATACACATTTTCATTGTACACTCAAGAAATGTAGACCAAAGCTTACACATTTACATTGTACACTCAAGAAATGTAGATCAAACTTTACACATTTTCATTGTATATACAAGAAATGTATATCAAAACATACACATTTTCAGTGTACATTCAAGAAATGTACATCAAAACATACACATTTTCATTGTATATACAAGAAATGTACATCAAAACATACACATCTTCATTGTACACTAAAGAAATGTACATCAAAACATACACACTTTCAGTGTACATTCGGGAAATGTACATCACAACATACACATTTTCATTGTACATTCAAGAAATGTACATCAAAACATACACATTTTCATTGTACACTCAAGAAATGTACATCAAAACATACACATTTTCATTGTACACTCAAGAAATGTACATCAAAACATACACATTTTCATTGTACATTCAAGAAATGTATATCAAAACATACACATTTTTGTTGTACATTGAAGAAATGTACATCAAAACATAGACATTTTCATTGTACATTCAAGAAATGTACATCAAAACATACACATTTTCATTGTACATTCAAGAAATGTACATCAAAACATACACATTTTCATTGTACACTCAAGAAATGTACATCAAAACATACAGACTTTCATTGTATACTCAAGAAATGTACATCAAAACATACACATTTTAAGTGTACATTCAAGAAATGTACATCAAAACATAGACATTTTCATTGTATATACCAGAAATGTACATCAAAACATACACATTTTCATTGTACATTCAAGAAATGTACATCAAAACATACACATTAGTATTGTACATTCAAGAAATGTACATCAAAACATACACATTTTCATTGTACACTCAAGAAATGTACATCAAAACATACAGATTTTCATTGTATACTCAAGAAATGTACATCAAAACATACACATTTTCAGTGTACATTCAAGAAATGTACATCAAAACATAGACATTTTCATTGTATATACCAGAAATGTACATCAAAACATACACATTTTATGTGTAAATTCAAGAAATATACATCAAAACATACACATTTTCATTGTACATTCAAGAAATGTACATCAAAACATACACAGTTTGAGTATACATTCAAGAAATATACATCAAAACATACACTTTTTCATTGTACATACCAGAAATGTACATCAAAACATACACATTTTCATTGAACATTCAAGAAATGTATATCAAAACATACACATTTTCATATAATATACAAGAAATGTACATCAAAAACTACACATTTTCATTGTACACTCAAGAAATGTACATAAAAACTTACACATGTTCATTGTATATACAAGAAATGAACTTCAAAGACTACACATTTTCATTGTACACTCAAGAAATGTACATCAAAACTTATACATTTTCATTGTACACTCAAGAAATGTACATCAAAACATACACATTTTCATTGTATATACCAAAAATGTACATCAAAACATACACATTTTCATTGTATAGACAAGAAATATACACCAAAACATACACATTTTCATTGTATATACAAGAAATGTACACCAAAACATAAACATTTTCATTGCACATTCATGAAATGTGTATCAAAACATACACATTTTCATTGTACATTCAAGAAATGTACATCAAAACATACACATTTTCATTGTACATTGAAGAAATGTACATCAAAACATACACATTTTCAGTGTACATTCAAGAAATGTACATCTAAAACATACACATTTTGAGTGTACATTCAAGAAATATACATCAAAACATACACATTTTCATTGTATATACCAGAAATGTACATCAAAACATACACACTTTCATTGTACATTCAAGAAATGTATATCAAAACATACACATTTTCATTGTACATTCAAGTAATATAAATCAAAACATACACATTTTCAGTGTACATTCAAGAAATGTACATAAAAACATACACATTTTCATTGTATATACCAAAAATGTACATCAAAACATACACATTTTCATTGTATATACAAGAAATGTACACCAAAACATACACATTTTCATTGCACATTCATGAAATGTATATCAAAACGTACACATTTTCATTGTACATTCAAGAAATGTACATCAAAACATACACATTTTCATTGTACATTCAAGAAATGTACATCAAAACATACCCACTTTCAGTGTACATTCAAGAAATGTACATCTAAAACATACACATTTTCAGTGTACATTCAAGAAATGTACATCAAAACATACACATTTTCAGTGTACAATCAGGAAATGTACATCTAAAACATACACATTTTCAGGATACATTCAAGAAATATACATCAAAACATACACAATTTCATTGTATATACCAGAAATGTACATCAAAACATACACATTTTCATTGTACATTCAAGAAATGTACATCAAAACATACACATTTTCAGTGTACATTCAAAAAATATACATCAAAACATACACATTTTCAGGATACATTCAAGAAATATACATCAAAACATACACATTTTCATTGTATATACCAAAAATGTACATCAAAACAGACACATTTTCATTGTATATACAAGAAATGTACACCAAAACATACACATTTTCATTGTGTATACAAGAAATGTACACCAAAACATACACATTTTCATTGCACATTCATGAAATGTGTATCAAAACATACACATTTTCATTGTACATTCAAGAAATGTACATCAAAACATACACATTTTCATTGTACATTCAAGAAATGTACATCAAAACATACACATTTTCAGTGTACATTCAAGAAATGTACATCTAAAACATACACATTTTCATTGTACATTCAAGAAATGTACATCAAAACATACACATTTTCATTGTACACTCAAGAAATGTAAATCAAAACATACACATTTTCATTGTACACTCAAGAAATGTAGATCAAAGCTTACACATTTTCATTGTACACTCAAGAAATGTAGATCGAAACTTAAACCTTTTCATTGTACACTCAAGAAATGTACATAAAAACATACACATTTTCATTGTACACTCAAGAAATGTACATCAACGCTTACACATTTTCATTGTACACTCAAGAAATGTAGATCAAAACTTACACATTTTCATTGTACACACAAGAAATGTACATCAAAACATACACATTTTCATTGTACATTCAAGAAATGTACATCAAAGCATACACATTTTCATTATACACTCAAGAAATGTACATCAAAACATACACATTTTCAGTGTACACACAAGACATGTAGATCAAAACATACACATTTTCATTGTACACCCAGGAAATGTACATCAAAACATACACATTTTCGTTGTACACTCAAGAAATGTACATCAAAACATACACATATTCATTGTACACTCAAGAAATGTAGATCAAAGCTTACACATTTTCATTGTACACTCAACAAATGTAGATCAAAACTTACACATTTTCATTGTATATACAAGAAATGTACATCAAAACATACACATTTTCATTGTGCACTACAGAAATGTACATCAAAACATACACATTTTCATTGTACACTCAAGAAATGTAGACCAAAGCTTACACATTTACATTGTACACTCAAGAAATGTAGATCAAACTTTACACATTTTCATTGTATATACAAGAAATGTATATCAAAACATACACATTTTCAGTGTACATTCAAGAAATGTACATCAAAACATACACATTTTCATTGTATATACAAGAAATGTACATCAAAACATACACATCTTCATTGTACACTAAAGAAATGTACATCAAAACATACACACTTTCAGTGTACATTCGGGAAATGTACATCACAACATACACATTTTCATTGTACATTCAAGAAATGTACATCAAAACATACACATTTTCATTGTACACTCAAGAAATGTACATCAAAACATACACATTTTCATTGTACACTCAAGAAATGTACATCAAAACATACACATTTTCATTGTACATTCAAGAAATGTATATCAAAACATACACATTTTTGTTGTACATTGAAGAAATGTACATCAAAACATAGACATTTTCATTGTACATTCAAGAAATGTACATCAAAACATACACATTTTCATTGTACATTCAAGAAATGTACATCAAAACATACACATTTTCATTGTACACTCAAGAAATGTACATCAAAACATACAGACTTTCATTGTATACTCAAGAAATGTACATCAAAACATACACATTTTAAGTGTACATTCAAGAAATGTACATCAATACATAGACATTTTCATTGTATATACCAGAAATGTACATCAAAACATACACATTTTCATTGTACATTCAAGAAATGTACATCAAAACATACACATTTACATTGTACATTCAAGAAATGTACATCAAAACATACACATTTTCATTGTACACTCAAGAAATGTACATCAAAACATACAGATTTTCATTGTATACTCAAGAAATGTACATCAAAACATACACATTTTCAGTGTACATTCAAGAAATGTACATCAAAACATAGACATTTTCATTGTATATACCAGAAATGTACATCAAAACATACACATTTTATGTGTAAATTCAAGAAATATACATCAAAACATACACATTTTCATTGTACATTCAAGAAATGTACATCAAAACATACACAGTTTGAGTATACATTCAAGAAATATACATCAAAACATACACTTTTTCATTGTACATACCAGAAATGTACATCAAAACATACACATTTTCATTGAACATTCAAGAAATGTATATCAAAACATACACATTTTCATATAATATACAAGAAATGTACATCAA
Source organism: Tenodera sinensis (assembly GCA_030765045.1). Taxonomy (NCBI): domain Eukaryota; kingdom Metazoa; phylum Arthropoda; class Insecta; order Mantodea; family Mantidae; genus Tenodera; species Tenodera sinensis. The sequence goes on along the minus strand of CM060970.1, from coordinate 106,700,324 downwards.
AAACTACACATTTTCATTGTACACTCAAGAAATGTACATAAAAACTTACACATGTTCATTGTATATACAAGAAATGAACTTCAAAGACTACACATTTTCATTGTACACTCAAGAAATGTACATCAAAACTTATACATTTTCATTGTACACTCAAGAAATGTACATCAAAACATACACATTTTCATTGTATATACCAAAAATGTACATCAAAACATACACATTTTCATTGTATAGACAAGAAATATACACCAAAACATACACATTTTCATTGTATATACAAGAAATGTACACCAAAACATAAACATTTTCATTGCACATTCATGAAATGTGTATCAAAACATACACATTTTCATTGTACATTCAAGAAATGTACATCAAAACATACACATTTTCATTGTACATTGAAGAAATGTACATCAAAACATACACATTTTCAGTGTACATTCAAGAAATGTACATCTAAAACATACACATTTTGAGTGTACATTCAAGAAATATACATCAAAACATACACATTTTCATTGTATATACCAGAAATGTACATCAAAACATACACACTTTCATTGTACATTCAAGAAATGTATATCAAAACATACACATTTTCATTGTACATTCAAGTAATATAAATCAAAACATACACATTTTCAGTGTACATTCAAGAAATGTACATAAAAACATACACATTTTCATTGTATATACCAAAAATGTACATCAAAACATACACATTTTCATTGTATATACAAGAAATGTACACCAAAACATACACATTTTCATTGCACATTCATGAAATGTATATCAAAACGTACACATTTTCATTGTACATTCAAGAAATGTACATCAAAACATACACATTTTCATTGTACATTCAAGAAATGTACATCAAAACATACCCACTTTCAGTGTACATTCAAGAAATGTACATCTAAAACATACACATTTTCAGTGTACATTCAAGAAATGTACATCAAAACATACACATTTTCAGTGTACAATCAGGAAATGTACATCTAAAACATACACATTTTCAGGATACATTCAAGAAATATACATCAAAACATACACAATTTCATTGTATATACCAGAAATGTACATCAAAACATACACATTTTCATTGTACATTCAAGAAATGTACATCAAAACATACACATTTTCAGTGTACATTCAAAAAATATACATCAAAACATACACATTTTCAGGATACATTCAAGAAATATACATCAAAACATACACATTTTCATTGTATATACCAAAAATGTACATCAAAACAGACACATTTTCATTGTATATACAAGAAATGTACACCAAAACATACACATTTTCATTGTGTATACAAGAAATGTACACCAAAACATACACATTTTCATTGCACATTCATGAAATGTGTATCAAAACATACACATTTTCATTGTACATTCAAGAAATGTACATCAAAACATACACATTTTCAGTGTACATTCAAGAAATATACATCAAAACATACACATTTTCATTGTATATACCAGAAATGTACATCAAAACATACACATTTTCATTGTACATTCAAGAAATGTCCATCAAAACATACACCTTTTCAGTGTACATTCAAGAAATATACATCAAAACATACACATTTTCAGGATACATTCAAGAAATATACATCAAAACATACACATTTTCATGGTATATACAAGAAATATACATCAAAACATACACATTTTCATTGTACATACCAGAAATGTACATCAAAACATACACATTTTCAGTGTACATTCAAGAAATATACATCAAAACATACACATTTTCATTGTATATACCAGAAATGTACATCAAAACATACACATTTTCATAATACATTCAAGAAATGTACATCGAAAACATACACATTTTCAGGATTCATTCAAGAAATATACATCTAAACATACACATTTTCATTGTATATACAATAAACGTACATCAAAACATACACATTTTGAGTGTAAATTCAAGAAATATACATCAAAACATACACATTTTCATTGTACATACCAGAAATGTACATCAAAACATACACATTTTCAGTGTACGTTCAAGAAATATACATCAAAACATACACATTTTCATTGTATATACCAGAAACGTACATCAAAACATACACATTTTCATTGTACATTCAACAAATGTACATCAAAACATACACATTTTCAGTGTACATTCAAGAAATATACATCAAAACATACACATTTTGAGTGTAAATTCAAGAAATATACATCAAAACATACACATTTTCATTGTACATTCAAGAAATGTACATCAAAACATACACAGTTTGAGTATACATTCAAGAAATATACATCAAAACATACACATTTTCATTGTACATTCAAGAAATGTATATCAAAACATACACAATTTCATTGTACATTCAAGAAATGTATATCAAAAGATACACATTTTCATTGTATATACAAGAAATGTACATCAAAAACTACACATTTTCATTGTACACTCAAGAAATGTACATAAAATCTACACATTTTCATTGTACACTCAAGAAATGTACATAAAAACTACACATTTTCATTGTATATACAAGAAATGTACTTCAAAAACTACACATTTTCAGTGTACACTCAAGTAATGTACATAAAAACTTACACATGTTCATTGTATATACAAGAAATGAACTTCAAAGACTACACATTTTCATTGTACACTCAAGAAATGTAGATCAAAACTTACACATTTTCATTGTACACTCAAGAAATGTACATCAATACATACACATTTTCATTGTATATACAAGAAATGTAGATCAAAACTTACACATTTTCATTGTATATACAAGAAATGTTAATCATAACATACACATTTTCATTGTATATACAAGAAATGTACATCAAAACATACACATTTTCAGTGTACACACAAGAAATGTACATCAAAACATACACATTTTCATTGTACATTCAAGAAATGTACATCAAAACATACACATTTTCATTGTACACTCAAGAAATGTAAATCAAAACATACACATTTTCATTGTACACTCAAGAAATGTAGATCAAAGCTTACACATTTTCATTGTACACTCAAGAAATGTAGATCAAAACTTAAACCTTTTCATTGTACACTCAAGAAATCTACATAAAAACATACACATTGTCATTGTACACTCAAGAAATGTACATCAACGCTTACACATTTTCATTGTACACTCAAGAAATGTACATCAAAACTTAAACATTTTCATTGTACACACAAGAAATGTACATCAAAACATACACATTTTCATTGTACATTCAAGAAATGTACATCAAAGCATACACATTTTCATTATACCTTCAAGAAATGTACATCAAAACATACACATTTTCAGTGTACACACAAGACATGTAGATCAAAACATACACATTTTCATTGTACACCCAAGAAATGTACATCAAAACATACACGTTTTCGTTGTACACTCAAGAAATGTACATCAAAACATACACATATTCATTGTACACTCAAGAAATGTAGATCAAAGCTTACACATTTTCATTGTACACTCAACAAATGTAGATCAAAACTTACACATTTTCATTGTATATACAAGAAATGTACATCAAAACATACACATTTTCATTGTGCACTACAGAAATGTACATCAAAACATACACATTTTCATTGTACACTCAAGAAATGTAGATCAAAGCTTACACATTTTCATTGTACACTCAAGAAATGTAGATCAAAACTTACACATTTTCATTGTATATACAAGAAATGTACATCATAACATACACATTTTCATCGTACACTCAAGAAATGTACATCAAAACATACACATTTTCATTGTACACTCAAGAAATTTAGATCAAAGCTTACACATTTTCATTGTACACTCAAGAAATGTACATCAAAACTTACACATTTTCATTGTATATACAAGAAATATACATCATAACATACACATTTTCATTGTACACTCAAGAAATGTACATCAAAACATACACATTTTCATTGTACACTCAAGCAATGTACATCAAAACATACACATTCTCATTGTACACTCAAGAAATGTAGATCAAAGCTTACACATTTTCATTGTACACTCAAGAAGTGTAGATAAAAACTTACACATTTTCATTGTATATACAAGAAATGTATATCAAAACTTACACATTTTCATTGTACACTCAAGAAATGTACATCAAAACATACACATTTTCATTGTATATACAAGAAATGTATATCAAAACATACTCATTTTCAGTGTACATTCAAGAAATGTACATCAAAACATACACATTTTCATTGTATATACAAGAAATGTACATCAAAACATACACATTTTCAGTGTATATTCAAGAAATGTACATCAAGACATACACATTTTCATTGTACATTAAAGAAATATATATCAAAGCATACACATTTTCAGTGTACATTCAAGAAATGTACATCAAAACATATACATTTTCATTGTATATACAAGAAATGTATATCAAAACATACACATTTTCAGTGTACATTCAAGAAATGTACATCAAAACATACACATTTTCATTGTATATACAAGAAATGTACATCAAAACATACACATCTTCATTGTACACTAAAGAAATGTACATCAAAACATACACACTTTCAGTGTACATTCGGGAAATGTACATCACAACATAGACATTTTCATTGTACATTCAAGAAATGTACATCAAAACATACACATTTTCATTGTACACTCAAGAAATGTACATCAAAACATACACATTTTCATTGTACACTCAAGAAATGTACATCAAAACATACACATTTTCATTGTACATTCAAGAAATGTATATCAAAACATACACATTTTTGTTGTACATTGAAGAAATGTACATCAAAACACAGACATTTTCATTGTACATTCAAGAAATGTACATCAAAACATACACATTTTCATTGTACATTCAAGAAATGTACATCAAAACATACACATTGTACACTCAAGAAATGTACATCAAAACATACAGATTTTCATTGTATACTCAAGAAATGTACATCAAAACATACACATTTTCAGTGTACATTCAAGAAATGTACATCAAAACATAGACATTTTCATTGTATATACCTGAAATGTACATCAAAACATACACATTTTCATGGTACATTCAAGAAACGTACATCAAAACATACACATTTACATTGTACATTCAAGAAATATACATCAAAACATACACATTTTCAGTGTACATTCAAGAAATGTACATCAAAACATACACATTTTCACTGTATATACAAGAAATGTACACCAAAACATACACATTTTCATTGCACATTCATGAAATGTACATCAAAACATACACACTTTCAGTGTACATTAAAGAAATGCACTTCTAAAACATACACATTTTGAGTGTACATTCAAGAAATATACATCAAAACATACACATTTTCATTGTATATACCAAAAATGTACATCAAAACATACACATTTTCATTGTATATACAAGAAATTTACAACAAAACACACACATTTTCACTGTATATACAAGAAATTTACACCAAAACATACACATTGTCATTGCACATTCATGAAATGTATATCAAAACATACACATTTTCATTGTACATTCAAGAAATGTACATCAAAACATACACACTTTCAGTGTACATTAAGGAAATGTACTTCTAAAACATACACATTTTGAGTGTACATTCAAGAAATATACATCAAAACATACACATTTTCATTGTATATACCATAAATGTACATCAAAACATACACATTTTCATTGTATATACAAGAAATGTACAACAAAACATACACATTTTCATTGTATATACAAGAAATGTACACCAAAACATACACATTTTCATTGCACATTCATGAAATGTATATCAAAACATACACATTTTCATTGTACATTCAAGAAATGTACATCAAAACATACACATTTTCATTGTACATTCAAGAAATATACATCAAAACATACACATTTTCAGTGTACAATCAAGAAATGTACATCAAAACATACACATTTTTATTGTATATACAAGAAATGTATTACAAAAAATACACATTTTCATTGTATATACAAGAAATTTACACCAAAACATATACATTTTCATTGCACATTCATGAAATGTATATCAAAACATACACATTTTCATTGTACATTCAAGAAATGTATATCAGGACATACACATTTTCATTGTACATTCAAGAAATGTACATCAAAACATACACATTTTCATTGTACATTCAAGAAATGTACATCTAAAACATACACATTTTCAGTGTACATTCAAGAAATGTACATCAAAACATACACATTTTCAGTGTACAATCAGGAAATGTACATCTAAAACATACACATTTTCAGGATACATTCAAGAAATATACATCAAAACATACACAATTTCATTGTATATACCAGAAATGTACATCAAAACATACACATTTTCATTGTACATTCAAGAAATGTACATCAAAACATACACATTTTCAGTGTACATTCAAAAAATATACATCAAAACATACACATTTTCAGGATACATTCAAGAAATATACATCAAAACATACACATTTTCATTGTATATACCAAAAATGTACATCAAAACATACACATTTTCTTTGTATATACAAGAAATGTACACCAAAACATACACATTTTCATTGTGTATACAAGAAATGTACACCAAAACATACACATTTTCATTGCACATTCATGAAATGTGTATCAAAACATACACATTTTCATTGTACATTCAAGAAATGTACACCAAACATACACATTTTCAGTTTACATTCAAGAAATATACATCAAAACATACACATTTTCATTGTATATACCAGAAATGTACATCAAAACATACACATTTTCATTGTACATTCAAGAAATGTCCATCAAAACATACACATTTTCAGTGTACATTCAAGAAATATACATCAAAACATACACATTTTCAGGATACATTCAAGAAATATACATCAAAACATACACATTTTCATGGTATATACAAGAAATATACATCAAAACATACACATTTTCATTGTACATACCAGAAATGTACATCAAAACATACACATTTTCAGTGTACATTCAAGAAATATACATCAAAACATACACATTTTCATTGTATATACCAGAAATGTACATCAAAACATACACATTTTCATATTACATTCAAGAAATGTACATCGAAAACATACACATTTTCAGGATTCATTCATGAAATATACATCTAAACATACACATTTTCATTGTATATACAATAAACGTACATCAAAACATACACATTTTGAGTGTAAATTCAAGAAATATACATCAAAACATACACATTTTCATTGTACATACCAGAAATGTACATCAAAACATACACATTTTCAGTGTACGTTCAAGAAATATACATCAAAACATACACATTTTCATTGTATATACCAGAAACGTACATCAAAACATACACATTTTCATTGTACATTCAACAAATGTACATCAAAACATACACATTTTCAGTGTACATTCAAGAAATATACATCAAAACATACACATTTTCATTGTATATACAAGAAATGTACATCAAAACATACACATTTTGAGTGTAAATTCAAGAAATATACATCAAAACATACACATTTTCATTGTACATTCAAGAAATGTACATCAAAACATACACAGTTTGAGTATACATTCAAGAAATATACATCAAAACATACACATTTTCATTGTACATTCAAGAAATGTATATCAAAACATACACAATTTCATTGTACATTCAAGAAATGTATATCAAAAGATACACATTTTCATTGTATATACAAGAAATGTACATCAAAAACTACACATTTTCATTGTACACTCAAGAAATGTACATAAAATCTACACATTTTCATTGTACACTCAAGAAATGTACATAAAAACTACACATTTTCATTGTATATACAAGAAATGTACTTCAAAAACTACACATTTTCAGTGTACACTCAAGTAATGTACATAAAAACTTACACATGTTCATTGTATATACAAGAAATGAACTTCAAAGACTACACATTTTCATTGTACACTCAAGAAATGTAGATCAAAACTTACACATTTTCATTGTACACTCAAGAAATGTACATCAATACATACACATTTTCATTGTATATACAAGAAATGTAGATCAAAACTTACACATTTTCATTGTATATACAAGAAATGTTAATCATAACATACACATTTTCATTGTATATACAAGAAATGTACATCAAAACATACACATTTTCAGTGTACACACAAGAAATGTACATCAAAACATACACATTTTCATTGTACATTCAAGAAATGTACATCAAAACATACACATTTTCATTGTACACTCAAGAAATGTAAATCAAAACATACACATTTTCATTGTACACTCAAGAAATGTAGATCAAAGCTTACACATTTTCATTGTACACTCAAGAAATGTAGATCAAAACTTAAACCTTTTCATTGTACACTCAAGAAATCTACATAAAAACATACACATTTTCATTGTACACTCAAGAAATGTACATCAACGCTTACACATTTTCATTGTACACTCAAGAAATGTACATCAAAACTTACACATTTTCATTGTACACACAAGAAATGTACATCAAAACATACACATTTTCATTGTACATTCAAGAAATGTACATCAAAGCATACACATTTTCATTATACCTTCAAGAAATGTACATCAAAGCATACACATTTTCAGTGTACACACAAGACATGTAGATCAAAACATACACATTTTCATTGTACACCGAAGAAATGTACATCAAAACATACACATTTTCGTTGTACACTCAAGAAATGTACATCAAAACATACACATATTCATTGTACACTCAAGAAATGTAGATCAAAGCTTACACATTTTCATTGTACACTCAACAAATGTAGATCAAAACTTACACATTTTCATTGTATATACAAGAAATGTACATCAAAACATACACATTTTCATTGTGCACTACAGAAATGTACATCAAAACATACACATTTTCATTGTACACTCAAGAAATGTAGATCAAAGCTTACACATTTTCATTGTACACTCAAGAAATGTAGATCAAAACTTACACATTTTCATTGTATATACAAGAAATGTACATCATAACATACACATTTTCATCGTACACTCAAGAAATGTACATCAAAACATACACATTTTCATTGTACACTCAAGAAATTTAGATCAAAGCTTACACATTTTCATTGTACACTCAAGAAATGTACATCAAAACTTACACATTTTCATTGTATATACAAGAAATATACATCATAACATACACATTTTCATTGTACACTCAAGAAATGTACATCAAAACATACACATTTTCATTGTACACTCAAGCAATGTACATCAAAACATACACATTCTCATTGTACACTCAAGAAATGTAGATCAAAGCTTACACATTTTCATTGTACACTCAAGAAGTGTAGATAAAAACTTACACATTTTCATTGTATATACAAGAAATGTATATCAAAACTTACACATTTTCATTGTACACTCAAGAAATGTACATCAAAACATACACATTTTCATTGTATATACAAGAAATGTATATCAAAACATACTCATTTTCAGTGTACATTCAAGAAATGTACATCAAAACATACACATTTTCATTGTATATACAAGAAATGTACATCAAAACATACACATTTTCAGAGTATATTCAAGAAATGTACATCAAGACATACACATTTTCATTGTACATTAAAGAAATATATATCAAAGCATACACATTTTCAGTGTACATTCAAGAAATGTACATCAAAACATATACATTTTCATTGTATATACAAGAAATGTATATCAAAACATACACATTTTCAGTGTACATTCAAGAAATGTACATCAAAACATACACATTTTCATTGTATATACAAGAAATGTACATCAAAACATACACATCTTCATTGTACACTAAAGAAATGTACATCAAAACATACACACTTTCAGTGTACATTCGGGAAATGTACATCACAACATAGATATTTTCATTGTACATTCAAGAAATGTACATCAAAACATACACATTTTCATTGTACACTCAAGAAATGTACATCAAAACATACACATTTTCATTGTACACTCAAGAAATGTACATCAAAACATACACATTTTCATTGTACATTCAAGAAATGTATATCAAAACATACACATTTTTGTTGTACATTGAAGAAATGTACATCAAAACACAGACATTTTCATTGTACATTCAAGAAATGTACATCAAAACATACACATTTTCATTGTACATTCAAGAAATGTACATCAAAACATACACATTTTCATTGTACACTCAAGAAATGTACATCAAAACATACAGATTTTCATTGTATACTCAAGAAATGTACATCAAAACATACACATTTTCAGTGTACATTCAAGAAATGTACATCAAAACATAGACATTTTCATTGTATATACCAGAAATGTACATCAAAACATACACATTTTCATGGTACATTCAAGAAATGTACATCAAAACATACACATTTACATTGTACATTCAAGAAATATACATCAAAACATACACATTTTCAGTGTACATTCAAGAAATGTACATCAAAACATACACATTTTCATTGTATATAATAAAAATGTACATCAAAACATACACATTTTCACTGTATATACAAGAAATGTACACCAAAACATACACATTTTCATTGCACATTCATGAAATGTACATCAAAACATACACACTTTCAGTGTACATTAAAGAAAAGTACTTCTAAAACATACACATTTTGAGTGTACATTCAAGAAATATACATCAAAACATACACATTTTCATTGTATATACCAAAAATGTACATCAAAACATACACATTTTCATTGTATATACAAGAAATTTACAACAAAACACACACATTTTCATTGTATATACAAGAAATTTACACCAAAACATACACATTGTCATTGCACATTCATGAAATGTATATCAAAACATACACATTTTCATTGTAAATTCAAGAAATGTACATCAAAACATACACACTTTCAGTGTACATTAAGGAAATGTACTTCTAAAACATACACATTTTGAGTGTACATTCAAGAAATATACATCAAAACATACACATTTTCATTGTATATACCATAAATGTACATCAAAACATACACATTTTCATTGTATATACAAGAAATGTACAACAAAACATACACATTTTCATTGTATATACAAGAAATGTACACCAAAACATACACATTTTCATTGCACATTCATGAAATGTATATCAAAACATACACATTTTCATTGTACATTCAAGAAATGTATATCAAGACATACACATTTTCATTGTACATTCAAGAAATGTACATCAAAACATACACATTTTCATTGTACATTCAAGAAATGTACATCAAAACATACACATTTTCAGTGTACATTCAAGAAATGTACATCAAAACATACACATTTTCAGTGTACATTCAAGAAATGTACATAAAAACATACACATTTTGAGTGTACATTCAAGAAATATACATCAAAACATACACATTTTCATTGTATATACCTGAAATGTACATCAAAACATACACATTTTCAGTGTACATTCAAGAAGTATACATCAAAACATACACACTTTCATTGTATATACCAGAAATGTACATCAAAACATACACATTTTGAGTGTACATTCAAGAAATATACATCAAAACATACACATTTTCATTGTATATACCAGAAATGTACATCAAAACCTACACATTTTCATTGTACATTCAAGAAATGTACATCAAAACATACACATTTTCAGTGTACATTCAAGAAATGTACATCAAAACATACACATTTTCAGTGTACATTCAAGAAATGTACATAAAAACATACACATTTTGAGTGTACATTCAAGAAATATACATCAAAACATACACATTTTCATTGTATATACCAGAAACGTACATCAAAACATACACATTTTCAGTGTACATTCAAGAAATATACATCACAACATACACATTTTCAGTGTACATTCAAGAAATATACATCAAAACATACACATTTTCATTGTATATACCAAAAATGTACCTCAAAACATACACATTTTCATTGTATATACAAGAAATTTACACCAAAACATACACATTTTCATTGTATATACAAGAAATGTACACCAAAACATACACATTTTCATTGCACATTCATGAAATGTATATCAAAACATACACATTTTCATTGTACATTCAAGAAATGTACATCAAGACATACACATTTTCAGTGTACATTCAAGAAATATACATCAAAACATACACATTTTCATTGTACATTCAAGGAATGTCAATCAAAACATACACATTTTCAGTGTACATTCAAGAAATATACATCAAAACATACACATTTTCAGTGTACATTCAAGAAATATACATCAAAACATACACATTTTCAGTGTACATTCAAGAAATATACATCAAAACATACACATTTTCATTGTATATACCAAAAATTTACCTCAAAACATACACAATTTCATTGTATATACAAGAAATTTACACCAAAACATACACATTTTCATTGTATATACAAGAAATGTACACCAAAACATACACATTTTCATTGCACATTCATGAAATGTATATCAAAACATACACATTTTCATTGTACATTCAAGAAATGTACATCAAGACATACACATTTTCAGTGTACATTCAAGAAATATACATCAAAACATACACATTTTCATTGTACATTCAAGAAATGTACATCAAAACATACACATTTTCATTGTACACTCAAGAAATGTACATCAAAACATACACATTTTCATTGTACACTCAAGAAATGTACATCAAAACATACACATTTTCATTGTACATTCAAGAAATGTATATCAAAACATACACATTTTTGTTGTACATTGAAGAAATGTACATCAAAACACAGACATTTTCATTGTACATTCAAGAAATGTACATCAAAACATACACATTTTCATTGTACATTCAAGAAATGTACATCAAAACATACACATTTTCATTGTACACTCAAGAAATGTACATCAAAACATACAGATTTTCATTGTATACTCAAGAAATGTACATCAAAACATACACATTTTCAGTGTACATTCAAGAAATGTACATCAAAACATAGACATTTTCATTGTATATACCAGAAATGTACATCAAAACATACACATTTTCATGGTACATTCAAGAAATGTACATCAAAACATACACATTTACATTGTACATTCAAGAAATATACATCAAAACATACACATTTTCAGTGTACATTCAAGAAATGTACATCAAAACATACACATTTTCATTGTATATAATAAAAATGTACATCAAAACATACACATTTTCACTGTATATACAAGAAATGTACACCAAAACATACACATTTTCATTGCACATTCATGAAATGTACATCAAAACATACACACTTTCAGTGTACATTAAAGAAATGTACTTCTAAAACATACACATTTTGAGTGTACATTCAAGAAATATACATCAAAACATACACATTTTCATTGTATATACCAAAAATGTACATCAAAACATACACATTTTCATTGTATATACAAGAAATTTACAACAAAACACACACATTTTCATTGTATATACAAGAAATTTACACCAAAACATACACATTGTCATTGCACATTCATGAAATGTATATCAAAACATAAACATTTTCATTGTACATTCAAGAAATGTACATCAAAACATACACACTTTCAGTGTACATTAAGGAAATGTACTTCTAAAACATACACATTTTGAGTGTACATTCAAGAAATATACATCGAAACATACACATTTTCATTGTATATACCATAAATGTACATCAAAACATACACATTTTCATTGTATATACAAGAAATGTACAACAAAACATACACATTTTCATTGTATATACAAGAAATGTACACCAAAACATACACATTTTCATTGCACATTCATGAAATGTATATCAAAACATACACATTTTCATTGTACATTCAAGAAATGTACATCAAAACATACACATTTTCATTGTACATTCAAGAAATATACATCAAAACATACACATTTTCATTGTATATACAAGAAATGTATTACAAAACATACACATTTTCATTGTATATACAAGAAATGTACACCAAAACATACACATTTTCATTGCACATTCATGAAATGTATATCAAAACATACACATTTTCATTGTACATTCAAGAAATGTATATCAAGACATACAAATTTTCATTGTACATTCAAGAAATGTATATCAAAACATACACATTTTCATTGTACATTCAAGAAATGTACATCAAAACATACACATTTTCATTGTACATTCAAGAAATGTACATCAAGACATACACATTTTCAGTGTACATTCAAGAAATATACATCAAAACATACACATTTTCATTGTACATTCAAGGAATGTCAATCAAAACATACACATTTTCAGTGTACATTCAAGAAATATACATCAAAACATACAGATTTTCAGTGTACATTCAAGAAATATACATCAAAACATACACATTTTCAGTGTACATTCAAGAAATATACATCAAAACATACACATTTTCATTGTATATACCAAAAATGTACCTCAAAACATACACATTTTCATTGTATATACCAAAAATGTACCTCAAAACATACACATTTTCATTGTATATACAAGAAATTTACACCAAAACATACACATTTTCATTGTACAATCAAGAAATGTACATCAAAACATACACATTTTCATTGCACATTCATGAAATGTATATCAAAACATACACATTTTCATTGTACATTCAAGAAATGTACATCAAGACACACACATTTTCAGTGTACATTCAAGAAATATACATCAAAACATACACATTTTCATTGTACATTCAAGAAATGTACATCAAAACATACACATTTTCATTGTACACTCAAGAAATGTACATCAAAACATACACATTTTCATTGTACACTCAAGAAATGTACATCAAAACATACACATTTTCATTGTACATTCAAGAAATGTATATCAAAACATACACATTTTTGTTGTACATTGAAGAAATGTACATCAAAACACAGACATTTTCATTGTACATTCAAGAAATGTACATCAAAACATACACATTTTCATTGTACATTCAAGAAATGTACATCAAAACATACACATTTTCATTGTACACTCAAGAAATGTACATCAAAACATACAGATTTTCATTGTATACTCAAGAAATGTACATCAAAACATACACATTTTCAGTGTACATTCAAGAAATGTACATCAAAGCATAGACATTTTCATTGTATATACCAGAAATGTACATCAAAACATACACATTTTCATGGTACATTCAAGAAATGTACATCAAAACATACACATTTACATTGTACATTCAAGAAATATACATCAAAACATACACATTTTCAGTGTACATTCAAGAAATGTACATCAAAACATACACATTTTCATTGTATATAATAAAAATGTACATCAAAACATACACATTTTCACTGTATATACAAGAAATGTACACCAAAACATACACATTTTCATTGCACATTCATGAAATGTACATCAAAACATACACACTTTCAGTGTACATTAAAGAAATGTACTTCTAAAACATACACATTTTGAGTGTACATTCAAGAAATATACATCAAAACATACACATATTCATTGTATATACCAAAAATGTACATCAAAACATACACATTTTCATTGTATATACAAGAAATTTACAACAAAACACACACATTTTCATTGTATATACAAGAAATTTACACCAAAACATACACATTGTCATTGCACATTCATGAAATGTATATCAAAACATACACATTTTCATTGTACATTCAAGAAATGTACATCAAAACATACACACTTTCAGTGTACATTAAGGAAATGTACTTCTAAAACATACACATTTTGAGTGTACATTCAAGAAATATACATCGAAACATACACATTTTCATTGTATATACCATAAATGTACATCAAAACATACACATTTTCATTGTATATACAAGAAATGTACAACAAAACATACACATTTTCATTGTATATACAAGAAATGTACACCAAAACATACACATTTTCATTGCACATTCATGAAATGTATATCAAAACATACACATTTTCATTGTACATTCAAGAAATGTACATCAAAACATACACATTTTCATTGTACATTCAAGAAATATACATCAAAACATACAAATTTTCAGTGTACAATCAAGAAATGTACATCAAAACATACACATTTTCATTGTATATACAAGAAATGTATTACAAAACATACACATTTTCATTGTATATACAAGAAATGTACACCAAAACATACACATTTTCATTGCACATTCATGAAATGTATATCAAAACATACACATTTTCATTGTACATTCAAGAAATGTATATCAAGACATACAAATTTTCATTGTACATTCAAGAAATGTACATCAAAACATACACATTTTCATTGTACATTCAAGAAATATACATCAAAACATACACATTTTCAGTGTACAATCAAGAAATGTACATCAAAACATACACATTTTCATTGTATATACAAGAAATGTATTACAAAACATACACATTTTCATTGTATATACAAGAAATGTACACCAAAACATACACATTTTCATTGCACATTCATGAAATGTATATCAAAACATACACATTTTCATTGTACATTCAAGAAATGTATATCAAGACATACAAATTTTCATTGTACATTCAAGAAATGTATATCAAAACATACACATTTTCATTGTACATTCAAGAAATGTACATCAAAACATACACATTTTCAGTGTACATTCAAGAAATGTACATCAAAACATACACATTTTCAGTGTACATTCAAGAAATGTACATAAAAACATGCACATTTTGAGTGTACATTCAAGAAATATACATCAAAACATACACATTTTCATTGTATATACCTGAAATGTACATCAAAACATACACATTTTCAGTGTACATTCAAGAAATATACATCAAAACATACACACTTTCATTGTATATACCAGAAATGTACATCAAAACATACACATTTTGAGTGTACATTCAAGAAATATACATCAAAACATACACATTTTCATTGTATATACCAGAAATGTACATCAAAACCTACACATTTTCATTGTACATTCAAGAAATGTACATCAAAACATACACATTTTCAGTGTACATTCAAGAAATGTACATCAAAACATACACATTTTCAGTGTACATTCAAGAAATGTACATAAAAACATACACATTTTGAGTGTACATTCAAGAAATATACATCAAAACATACACATTTTCATTGTATATACCAGAAACGTACATCAAAACATACACATTTTCAGTGTACATTCAAGAAATATACATCAAAACATACACATTCTCAGTGTACATTCAAGAAATATACATCAAAACATACACATTTTCATTGTATATACCAAAAATGTACCTCAAAACATACACATTTTCATTGTATATACAAGAAATTTACACCAAAACATACACATTTTCATTGTATATACAAGAAATGTACACCAAAACATACACATTTTCATTGCACATTCATGAAATGTATATCAAAACATACACATTTTCATTGTACATTCAAGAAATGTACATCAAGACATACACATTTTCAGTGTACATTCAAGAAATATACATCAAAACATACACATTTTCATTGTACATTCAAGGAATGTCAATCAAAACATACACATTTTCAGTGTACATTCAAGAAATATACATCAAAACATACACATTTTCAGGATACATTCAAGAAATATACATCAAAACATACACATTTTCATGGTATATACAAGAAATGTACATCAAAACATACACATTTTGAGTGTAAATTCAAGAAATATACATCAAAACATACACATTTTCATTGTACATACCAGAAATGTACATCAAAACATGCACATTTTCAGTGTACATTCAAGAAATATACATCAAAACATACACATTTTCATTGTATATACCAGAAATGTACATCAAAACATACACATTTTCATTGTACATTCAAGAAATGTACATCGAGAACATACACATTTTCAGTGTACATTAAAGAAATATACATCAAAACATACACATTTTGGGTATACATTCTAGAAACATACATCTAAACATACACATTTTCATTGTATATACAATAAACGTACATCAAAACATACACATTTTGAGTGTAAATTCAAGAAATATACATCAAAACATACACATTTTCATTGTACATACCAGAAATGTACATCAAAACATACACATTTTCAGTGTACATTCAAGAAATATACATCAAAACATACACATTTTCATTGTATATACCAGAAATGTACATCAAAACATACACATTTTCATTGTACATTCAACAAATGTACATCAAAACATACACATTTTCAGTGTACATTCAAGAAATATACATCAAAACATACACATTTTCATTGTATATACAAGAAATGTACATCAAAACATACACATTTTGAGTATAAATTCAAGAAATATACATCAAAACATACACATTTTCATTGTACATTCAAGAAATGTACATCAAAACATATAGTTTGAGTATACATTCAAGAAATATACATCAAAACATACACATTTTCATTGTACATTCAAGAAATGTATATCAAAACATACACATTTTCATTGTACATTCAAGAAATGTATATCAAAACATACACATTTTCATTGTATATACAAGAAATGTACATAAAAACTACACATTTTCATTGTACACTCAAGAAATGTACATAAAAACTACACATTTTCATTGTATATACAAGAAATGTACTTCAAAAGCTACACATTTTCAGTGTACACTCAAGAAATGTACATAAAAACTTACACATGTTCATTGTACACTCAAGAAATGTACATCAATACATACACATTTTCATTGTATATACAAGAAATGTAGATCAAAACTTACACATTTTCATTGTATATACAAGAAATGTACATCATAACATACACATTTTCATTGTATATACAAGAAATGTACACCAAAACTTACACATTTTCATTGTACACTCAAGAAATGCACATCATAACATACACATTTTCATTGTATATACAGGAAATGTACATCAAACCTTACAAATTTACATTCTACACTCAAGAAATGTACATCAAAACATACACATTTTCATTGTACACTCAAGAAATGTACATCAAAACATACACATTTTCAGTGTACACACAAGAAATGTATATCAAAACATACACATTTTCATTGTACATTCAAGAAATGTACATCAAAACATACACATTTTCATTGTACACTCAAGAAATGTACATCAAAACATACACATTTTCATTGTACACTCAGGAAATGTAGATCAAAGCTTACACATTTTCATTGTACACTCAAGAAATGTAGATCAAAACTTAAACCTTTTCATTGTACACTCAAGAAATGTACATAAAAACATACACATTTTCATTGTACACTCAAGAATTGTAGATCAACGCTTACACATTTTCATTGTACACTCAAGAAATGTAGATCAAAACTTACACATTTTCATTGTGCACACAAGAAATGTACATCAAAACATACACATTTTCATTGTACATTCAAGAAATGTACATCAAAGCATACACATTTTCATTATACACTCAAGAAATGTACATCAAAACATACACATTTTCAGTGTACACACAAGACATGTAGATCAAAACATACACATTTTCATTGTACACCCAAGAAATGTACATCAAAACATACACATTTTCGTTCTACACTCAAGAAATGTACATCAAAACATACACATTTTCATTGTACACTCAAGAAATGTAGATCAAAGCTTACACATTTTCATTGTACACTCAACAAATGTAGATCAAAACTTACACATTTTCATTGTATATACAGGAAATGTACATCAAAACATACACATTTTCATTGTGCACTACAGAAATGTACATCAAAACATACACATTTTAATTGTACACTCAAGAAATGTAGATCAAAGCTTACACATTTTCATTGTACACTCAAGAAATGTAGATCAAAACTTACACATTTTCATGTATATACAAGAAATGTACATCATAACATACACATTTTCATCGTACACTCAAGAAATGTACATCAAAACATACACATTTTCATTGTACACTCAAGAAATTTAGATCAAAGCTTAAACATTTTCATTGTACACTCAAGAAATGTACATCAAAACTTACACATTTTCATTGTATATACAAGAAATGTACATCATAACATACACATTTTCATTGTACACTCAAGAAATGTACATCAAAACATACACATCTTCATTGTACACTCAAGCAATGTACATCAAAACATACACATTTTCATTGTACACTCAAGAAATGTAGATCAAAGCTTACACATTTTCATTGTACACTCAAGAAGTGTAGATAAAAACTTACACATTTTCATTGTATATACAAGAAATGTATATCAAAACTTACACATTTTCATTGTACACTCAAGAAATGTACATCAAAACATACAAATTTTCATTGTATATACAAGAAATGTATATCAAAACATACTCATTTTCAGTGTACATTCAAGAAATGTACATCAAAACATACACATTTTCATTGTATATACAAGAAATGTACATCAAAACATACACATTTTCAGTGTATATTCAAGAAATGTACCTCAAGACATACACATTTTCATTGTACATTAAAGAAATATATATCAAAGCATACACATTTTCAGTGTACATTCAAGAAATGTACATCAAAACATATACATTTTCATTGTATATACAAGAAATGTATATCAAAACATACACATTTTCAGTGTACATTCAAGAAATGTACATCAAAACATACACATTTTCATTGTATATACAAGAATTGTACATCAAAACATACACATCTTCATTGTACACTAAAGAAATGTACATCAAAACATACACACATTCAGTGTACATTCGGGAAATGTACATCACAACATACACATTTTCATTGTACACTCAAGAAATGTACATCAAAACATACACATTTTCATTGTACATTCAAGAAATGTATATCAAAACATACACATTTTTGTTGTACATTGAAGAAATGTACATCAAAACATAGACATTATCATTGTACATTCAAGAAATGTACATCAAAACATACACATTTTCAGTGTACATTAAAGAAATATACATCAAAACATACACATTTTCAGGATACATTCTAGAAATATACATCTAAACATACACATTTTCATTGTATATACAATAAACGTACATCAAAACATACACATTTTGAGTGTAAATTCAAGAAATATACATCAAAACATACACATTTTCATTGTACATACCAGAAATGTACATCAAAACATACACATTTTCAGTGTACATTCAAGAAATATACATCAAAACATACACATTTTCATTGTATATACCAGAAATGTACATCAAAACATACACATTTTCATTGTACATTCAACAAATGCACATCAAAACATACACATTTTCAGTGTACATTCAAGAAATATACATCAAAACATACACATTTTCATTGTATATACAAGAAATGTACATCAAAACATACACATTTTGAGTATAAATTCAAGAAATATACATCAAAACATACACATTTTCATTGTACATTCAAGAAATGTACATCAAAACATACACAGTTTGAGTATACATTCAAGAAATATACATCAAAACATACACATTTTCATTGTACATTCAAGAAATGTATATCAAAACATACACATTTTCATTGTACATTCAAGAAATGTATATCAAAACATACACATTTTCATTGTATATACAAGAAATGTACATAAAAACTACACATTTTCATTGTACACTCAAGAAATGTGCATAAAAACTACACATTTTCGTTGTATATACAAGAAATGTACTTCAAAAACTACACATTTTCAGTGTACACTCAAGAAATGTACATAAAAACTTACACATGTTCATTGTATATACAAGAAATGAACTTCAAAGACTACACATTTTCATTGTACACTCAAGAAATGTAGATCAAAACTTACACATCTTCATTGTACACTCAAGAAATGTACATCAATACATACACATTTTCATTGTATATACAAGAAATGTAGATCAAAACTTACACATTTTCATTGTATATACAAGAAATGTACATCATAACATACACATTTTCATTGTATATACAAGAAATGTACATCAAAACTTACACATTTTCATTGTACACTCAAGAAATGCACATCATAACATACACATTTTCATTGCATATACAGGAAATGTACATCAAAACTTACAAATTTACATTGTACACTCAAGAAATGTACATCAAAACATACACATTTTCATTGTACACTCAAGAAATGTACATCAAAACATACACATTTTCATTGTACACTCAAGAAATGTAGATCAAAGCTTACACATATTCATTGTACACTCAAGAAATGTACATCAAAACTTAAACCTTTTCATTGTACACTCAAGAAATGTACATAAAAACATACACATTTTCATTGTACACTCAAGAAATGTAGATCAACGCTTACACATTTTCATTGTACACTCAAGAAATGTAGATCAAAACTTACACATTTTCATTTTACACACAAGAAATGTACATCAAAACATACACATTTTCATTGTACATTCAAGAAATGTACATCAAAGCATACACATTTTCATTATACACTCAAGAAATGTACATCAAAACATACACATTTTCAGTGTACACACAAGACATGTAGATCAAAACATACACATTTTCATTGTACACCCAAGAAATGTACATCAAAACATACACATTTTCGTTCTACACTCAAGAAATGTACATCAAAACATACACATTTTCAATGTACACTCAAGAAATTTAGATCAAAACTTACACATCTTCATTGTACACTCAAGAAATGTACATCAATACATACACATTTTCATTGTATATACAAGAAATGTAGATCAAAACTTACACATTTTCATTGTATATACAAGAAATGTACATCATAACATACACATTTTCATAGTATATACAAGAAATGTACATCAAAACTTACACATTTTCATTGTACATTCAAGAAATATACATCAAAACATACACATTTTCATTGTACATTCAAGAAATGTATATCAAAACATACACATTTTCATTGTACATGCAAGAAATGTATATCAAAACATACACATTTTCATTGTATATACAAGAAATGTACATAAAAACTACACATTTTCATTGTACACTCAAGAAATGTACATAAAAACTACACATTTTCATTGTATATACAAGAAATGTACTTCAAAAGCTACACATTTTCAGTGTACACTCAAGAAATGTACATAAAAACTTACACATGTTCATTGTACACTCAAGAAATGTACATCAATACATACACATTTTCATTGTATATACAAGAAATGTAGATCAAAACTTACACATTTTCATTGTATATACAAGAAATGTACATCATAACATACACATTTTCATTGTATATACAAGAAATGTACACCAAAACTTACACATTTTCATTGTACACTCAAGAAATGCACATCATAACATACACATTTTCATTGTATATACAGGAAATGTACATCAAAACTTACAAATTTACATTCTACACTCAAGAAATGTACATCAAAACATACACATTTTCATTGTACACTCAAGAAATGTACATCAAAACATACACATTTTCAGTGTACACACAAGAAATGTATATCAAAACATACACATTTTCATTGTACATTCAAGAAATGTACATCAAATCATACACATTTTCATTGTACACTCAAGAAATGTACATCAAAACATACACATTTTCATTGTACACTCAGGAAAGTAGATCAAAGCTTACACATTTTCATTGTACACTCAAGAAATGTAAATCAAAACTTAAACCTTTTCATTGTACACTCAAGAAATGTACATAAAAACATACACATTTTCATTGTACACTCAAGAAATATAGATCAACGCTTACACATTTTCATTGTACACTCAAGAAATGTAGATCAAAACTTACACATTTTCATTGTGCACACAAGAAATGTACATCAAAACATACACATTTTCATTGTACATTCAAGAAATGTACATCAAAGCATACACATTTTCATTATACACTCAAGAAATGTACATCAAAACATACACATTTTCAGTGTACACACAAGACATGTAGATCGAAACATACACATTTTCATTGTACACCCAAGAAATGTACATCAAAACATACACATTTTCGTTCTACACTCAAGAAATGTACATCAAAACATACACATTTTCATTGTACACTCAAGAAATGTAGATCAAAGCTTACACATTTTCATTGTACACTCAACAAATGTAGATCAAAACTTACACATTTTCATTGTATATACAGGAAATGTGCATCAAAACATACACATTTTCATTGTGCACTACAGAAATGTACATCAAAACATACACATTTTAATTGTACACTCAAGAAATGTAGATCAAAGCTTACACATTTTCATTGTACACTCAAGAAATGTAGATCAAAACTTACACATTTTCATGTATATACAAGAAATGTACATCATAACATACACATTTTCATCGTACACTCAAGAAATGTACATCAAAACATACACATTTTCATTGTACACTCAAGAAATTTAGATCAAAGCTTAAACATTTTCATTGTACACTCAAGAAATGTACATCAAAACTTACACATTTTCATTGTATATACAAGAAATGTACATCATAACATACACATTTTCATTGTACACTCAAGAAATGTACATCAAAACATACACATCTTCATTGTACACTCAAGCAATGTACATCAAAACATACACATTTTCATTGTACACTCAAGAAATGTAGATCAAAGCTTACACATTTTCATTGTACACTCAAGAAGTGTAGATAAAAACTTACACATTTTCACTGTATATACAAGAAATGTATATCAAAACTTACACATTTTCATTGTACACTCAAGAAATGTACATCAAAACATACACATTTTCATTGTATATACAACAAATGTATATCAAAACATACTCATTTTCAGTGTACATTCAAGAAATGTACATCAAAACATACACATTTTCATTGTATATACAAGAAATGTACATCAAAACATACACATTTTCAGTGTATATTCAAGAAATGTACATCAAGACATACACATTTTCATTGTACATTAAAGAAATATATATCAAAGCATACACATTTTCAGTGTACATTCAAGAAATGTACATCAAAACATATACATTTTCATTGTATATACAAGAAATGTATATCAAAACATACACATTTTCAGTGTACATTCAAGAAATGTACATCAAAACATACACATTTTCATTGTATATACAAGAGATGTACATCAAAACATACACATCTTCATTGTACACTAAAGAAATGTACATCAAAACATACACACTTTCAGTGTACATTCGGGAAATGTACATCACAACATACACATTTTCATTGTACACTCAAGAAATGTACATCAAAACATACACATTTTCATTGTACATTCAAGAAATGTATATCAAAACATACACATTTTTGTTGTACATTGAAGAAATGTACATCAAAACATAGACATTTTCATTGTACATTCAAGAAATGTACATCAAAACATACACATTTTCATTGTACATTCAAGAAATATACATCAAAACATACACATTTTCATTGTACACTCAAGAAATGTACATCAAAACATACAGATTTTCATTGTATACTCAAGAAATGTACATCAAAACATACACATTTCCAGTGTACATTCAAGAAATGTACATCGAAAACATACTCATTTTCAGTGTACATTAAAGAAATATACATCAAAACATACACATTTTCAGGATACATTCTAGAAATATACATCTAAACATACACATTTTCATTGTATATACAATAAACGTACATCAAAACATACACATTTTGAGTGTAAATTCAAGAAATATACATCAAAACATACACATTTTCAGTGTACATTCAAGAAATATACATCAAAACATACACATTTTCAGGATACATTCAAGAAATATACATCAAAACATACACATTTTCATGGTATATACAAGAAATGTACATCAAAACATACACATTTTGAGTGTAAATTCAAGAAATATACATCAAAACATACACATTTTCATTGTACATACCAGAAATGTACATCAAAACATACACATTTTCAGTGTACATTCAAGAAATATACATCAAAACATACACATTTTCATTGTATATACCAGAAATGTACATCAAAACATACACATTTTCATTGTACATTCAAGAAATGTACATCGAAAACATACACATTTTCAGTGTACATTAAAGAAATATACATCAAAACATACACATTTTCAGGATACATTCTAGAAATATACATCTAAACATACACATTTTCATTGTGTATACAATAAACGTACATCAAAACATACACATTTTGAGTGTAAATTCAAGAAATATACATCAAAACATACACATTTTCATTGTACATACCAGAAATGTACATCAAAACATACACATTTTCAGTGTACATTCAAGAAATATACATCAAAACATACACATTTTCATTGTATATACCAGAAATGTACATCAAAACATACACATTTTCATTGTACATTCAACAAATGTACATCAAAACATACACATTTTCAGTGTACATTCAAGAAATATACATCAAAACATACACATTTTCATTGTATATACAAGAAATGTACATCAAAACATACACATTTTGAGTATAAATTCAAGAAATATACATCAAAACATACACATTTTCATTGTACATTCAAGAAATGTACATCAAAACATACACAGTTTGAGTATACATTCAAGAAATATACATCAAAACATACACATTTTCATTGTACATTCAAGAAATGTATATCAAAACATACACATTTTCATTGTACATTCAAGAAATGTATATCAAAACATACACATTTTCATTGTATATACAAGAAATGTACATAAAAACTACACATTTTCATTGTACACTCAAGAAATGTGCATAAAAACTACACATTTTCGTTGTATATACAAGAAATGTACTTCAAAAACTACACATTTTCAGTGTACACTCAAGAAATGTACATAAAAACTTACACATGTTCATTGTATATACAAGAAATGAACTTCAAAGACTACACATTTTCATTGTACACTCAAGAAATGTAGATCAAAACTTACACATCTTCATTGTACACTCAAGAAATGTACATCAATACATACACATTTTCATTGTATATACAAGAAATGTAGATCAAAACTTACACATTTTCATTGTATATACAAGAAATGTACATCATAACATACACATTTTCATTGTATATACAAGAAATGTACATCAAAACTTACACATTTTCATTGTACACTCAAGAAATGCACATCATAACATACACATTTTCATTGTATATACAGGAAATGTACATCAAAACTTACAAATTTACATTGTACACTCAAGAAATGTACATCAAAACATACACATTTTCATTGTACACTCAAGAAATGTACATCAAAACATACACATTTTCATTGTACACTCAAGAAATGTAGATCAAAGCTTACACATATTCATTGTACACTCAAGAAATGTACATCAAAACTTAAACCTTTTCATTGTACACTCAAGAAATGTACATAAAAACATACACATTTTCATTGTACACTCAAGAATTGTAGATCAACGCTTACACATTTTCATTGTACACTCAAGAAATGTAGATCAAAACTTACACATTTTCATTTTACACACAAGAGATGTACATCAAAACATACACATTTTCATTGTACATTCAAGAAATGTACATCAAAGCATACACATTTTCATTATACACTCAAGAAATATACATCAAAACATACACATTTTCAGTGTACACACAAGACATGTAGATCAAAACATACACAATTTCATTGTACACCCAAGAAATGTACATCAAAACATACACATTTTCGTTCTACACTCAAGAAATGTACATCAAAACATACACATTTTCATTGTACACTCAAGAAATGTAGATCAAAGCTTACACATTTTCATTGTACACTCAACAAATGTAGATCAAAACTTACACATTTTCATTGTATATACAGGAAATGTACATCAAAACATACACATTTTCATTGTGCACTACAGAAATGTACATCAAAACATACACATTTTCATTGTACACTCAAGAAATGTAGATCAAAGCTTACACATTTTCATTGTACACTCAAGAAATGTGGATCAAAACTTACACATTTTCATGTATATACAAGAAATGTACATCATAACATACACATTTTCATCGTACACTCAAGAAATGTACATCAAAACATACACATTTTCATTGTAC
The DNA here is from genome assembly GCA_030765045.1 of Tenodera sinensis. NCBI lineage: Eukaryota > Metazoa > Arthropoda > Insecta > Mantodea > Mantidae > Tenodera > Tenodera sinensis. Next base: position 106,672,127 of record CM060970.1, on the reverse strand, counting down.
ACTCAAGAAATTTAGATCAAAGCTTAAACATTTTCATTGTACACTCAAGAAATGTACATCAAAACTTACACATTTTCATTGTATATACCAGAAATGTACATTATAACATACACATTTTCATTGTACACTCAAGAAATGTACATCAAAACATACACATCTTCATTGTACACTCAAGCAATGTACATCAAAACATACACATTTTCATTGTACACTCAAGAAATGTAGATCAAAGCTTACACATTTTCATTGTACACTTAAGAAGTGTAGATAAAAACTTACACATTTTCATTGTATATACAAGAAATGTATATCACAACTTACACATTTTCATTGTACACTCAAGAAATGCACATCAAAACATACACATTTTCATTGTATATACAAGAAATGTACATCAAAACATACACACTTTCAGTGTATATTCAAGAAATGTACATCAAGACATACACATTTTCATTGTACATTAAAGAAATATATATCAAAGCATACACATTTTCAGTGTACATTCAAGAAATGTACATCAAAACATATACATTTTCATTGTATATACAAGAAATGTATATCAAAACATACACATTTTCAGTGTACATTCAAGAAATGTACATCAAAACATACACATTTTCATTGTATATACAAGAGATGTACATCAAAACATACACATCTTCATTGTACACTAAAGAAATGTACATCAAAACATACACACTTTCAGTGTAAATTCGGGAAATGTACATCACAACATACACATTTTCATTGTACACTCCAGAAATGTACGTCAAAACATACACATTTTCATTGTACATTCAAGAAATGTATATCAAAACATACACATTTTTGTTGTACATTGAAGAAATGTACATCAAAACATAGACATTTTCATTGTACATTGAAGAAATGTACATCAAAACATACACATTTTCATTGTACATTCAAGAAATGTACATCAAAACATACACATTTTAATTGTACACTCAAGAAATGTACATCAAAACATACAGATTTTCATTGTATACTCAAGAAATGTACATCAAAACATACACATTTTCAGTGTACATTCAAGAAATGTACATCAAAACATAGATATTTTCATTGTATATACCAGAAATGTACATCATAACATACACATTTTCATTGTACATTCAAGAAATGTACATCAAAACATACACATTTACATTGTACATTCAAGAAATATACATCAAAACATACACATTTTCAGTGTACATTCAAGAAATGTACATCAAAACATACACATTTTCATTGTATATAATAAAAATGTACATCATAACATACACATTTTCATTGTACATACAAGAAATGTACACCAAAACATAAACATTTTCATTGTATATACAAGAAATGTACACCAAAACATACACATTTTCATTGCACATTCATGAAATGTATATCAAAACATACACATTTTCATTGTACATTCAAGAAATGTACATCAAAACATACACACTTTCAGTGTACATTAAAGAAATGTACTTCTAAAACATACACATTTTGAGTGTACATTCAAGAAATATACATCAAAACATACACATTTTCATTGTATATACCAAAAATGTACACCAAAACATACACATTTTCATTGTATATACAAGAGATGTACAACAAAACATACACATTTTCATTGTATATACAAGAAATGTACACCAAAACATACACATTTTCATTGCACATTCATGAAATGTATATCAAAACATACACATTTTCAGTGTACAATCAAGAAATGTACATCAAAACATACACATTTTCATTGTATATACAAGAAATGTATTACAAAACATACACATTTTCATTGTATATACAAGAAATGTACACCAAAACATACACATTTTCATTGCACATTCATGAAATGTATATCAAAACATACACATTTTCATTGTACATTCAAGAAATGTATATCAAAACATACACATTTTCATTGTACATTCAAGAAATGTACATCAAAACATACACATTTTCATTGTACATTCAAGAAATGTACATCAAAACATACACATTTTCAGTGTACATTCAAGAAATGTACATCAAAACATACACATTTTCAGTGTACATTCAAGAAATGTACATAAACACATACACATTTTCATTGTATATACCAGAAATGTACATCAAAACATACACATTTTCAGTGTACATTCAAGAAACATACATCAAAACATACACATTTTCATTGTATATACCAGAAATGTACATCAAAACATACACATTTTCAGTGTACATTCAAGAAATATACATCAAAACAGACACATTTTCATTGTATATACCAGAAATGTACATCAAAACATACACATTTTGAGTGTACATTCAAGAAATATACATCAAAACATACACATTTTCATTGTATATACCAGAAATGTACATCAAAACATACATATTTTCATTGTACATTCAAGAAATGTACATCAAAACATACACATTTTCAGTGTACATTCAAGAAATGTACATAAAAACATACACATTTTGAGTGTACATTCAAGAAATATACATCAAAACATACACATTTTCATTGTATATACCAGAAATGTACATCAAAACATACACATTTTCAGTGTACATTCAAGAAATATACATCAAAACATACACATTTTCAGTGTACATTCAAGTAATGTATATCAAAACATACACATTTTCATTGTATATAATAAAAATGTACATCAAAACATACACATTTTCATTGTACATACAAGAAATGTACATCAAAACATACACATTTTCATTGTATATACAAGAAATGTACACCAAAACATACACATTTTCATTGCACATTCATGAAATGTATATCAAAACATACACATTTTCATTGTACATTCAAGAAATGTACATCAAAGCATACACACTTTCAGTGTACATTAAAGAAATGTACTTCTAAAACATACACATTTTGAGTGTACATTCAAGAAATATACATCAAAACATACACATTTTCATTGTATATACCAAAAATGTACATCAAAACATACACATTTTCATTGTATATACAAGAAATGTACAACAAAACATACACATTCTCATTGTATATACAAGAAATGTACACCAAAACATACACATTTTCATTGCACATTCATGAAATGTATATCAAAACATACACATTTTCATTGTGCATTCAAGTAATGTACATCAAAACATACACATTTTCATTGTACATTCAAGAAATATACATCAAAACATACACATTTTCAGTGTACAATCAAGAAATGTACATCAAAGCATACACATTTTCATTGTATATACAAGAAATGTACAACAAAACATACACATTTTCATTGTATATACAAGAAATGTACACCAAAACATACACATTTTCATTGCACATTCATGAAATGTATATCAAAACATACACATTTTCTTTGTACATTCAAGAAATGTACATCAAAACATACACATTTTCATTGTACATTCAAGAAATGTACATCAAAACATACACATTTTCATTGTACATTCAAGAAATGTACATCAAAACATACACATTTTCAGTGTACATTCAAGAAATGTACATCAAAACATACACATTTTCATTGTACATTCAAGAAATGTACATCAAAACATACACATTTTCATTGTACATTCAAGAAATGTACATCAAAGCATACACATTTTCATTGTACATTCAAGAAATGTACATCAAAACATACACATTTTCAGTGTACATTCAAGAAATATACATCAAAACATACACATTTTCATTATATATACCAGAAATGTACATCAAAACATACACATTTTCATTGTACATTCAAGAAATGTACATCCAAACATACACATTTTGAGTGTACATTCAAGAAATATACATAAAAACATACACATTATATTGGTATATACAACAAATGTACATCAAAACATACACATTTTCATTGTACATTCAAGAAATGTACATCAAAACATACACATTTTCAGGATACATTCAAGAAATATACATCAAAACATACACATTTTCATTGTACATTCAAGAAATGTACATCAAAACATACACATTTTCAGGATACATTCAAGAAATATACATCAAAACATACACATTTTCATGGTATATACAAGAAATGTACATAAAAAACTACACATTTTCAGTATACACTCAAGAAATATACATCAAAACATACACATTTTCAGGATACATTCAAGAAATATACATCAAAACATACACATTTTCATTGTACATTCAAGAAATGTACATCAAAACATACACATTTTCAGGATACATTCAAGAAATATACATCAAAACATACACATTTTCATTGTACACTCATAAAATGTACATCAAAACCTACACATTTTCTTTGGACACTCATAAAATGTACATCAAAACCTACACATTTTCATTGGACACTCATAAAATGTACATCAAAACATACACATTTTCATTGTACATTCAAGAAATATACATCAAAACATACACATTTTCATTGTACATTCAAGAAATGTACATCAAAACATACACATTTTCAGTGTACATTCAAGAAATGTACATCAAAACATACACATTTTCATGGTATATACAAGAAATGTACATCAAAGCCTACACATTTTCTTTGGACACTCATAAAATGTACATCAAAACCTACACATTTTCATTGGACACTCATAAAATGTACATCAAAACATACACATTTTCATTGTACATTCAAGAAATATATATCAAAACATACACATTTTCATTGTACATTCAAGAAATGTACATCAAAACATACACATTTTCAGTGTACATTCAAGAAATGTACATCAAAACATACACATTTTCATGGTATATACAAGAAATGTACATCAAAACATACACATTTTCATTGTATATACAAGAAATATACATCAAAACATACACATTTTCATTGTACACTCATAAAATGTACATCAAAACCTACACATTTTCATTGGACACTCACAAAATGTACATCAAAACCTACACATTTTCATTGGACACTCATAAAATGTACATCAAAACCTACACATTTTCATTGTACATTCAAGAAATATACATCAAAACATACACATTTTCATTGTACATTCAAGAAATGTACATCAAAACATACACATTTTCATGGTATATACAAGAAATGTACATCAAAACATACACATTTTCATTGTACATTCAAGAAATATACATCAAAACATACACATTTTCATTGTACATTCAAGAAATGTACATCAAAACATACACATTTTCATTGTACATTCAAGAAGTATACATCAAAACATACACATTTTCAGGATACATTCAAGAAATATACATCAAAACATACACATTTTCATGGTATATACAAGAAATGTACATCAAAACATACACATTTTCATTGTACATTCAAGAAATGTACATCTAAACATACACATTTTCAGGATACATTCAAGAAATATACATCAAAACATACACATTTTCATGGTATATACAAGAAATGTACATCAAAACATACACATTTTCATTGTACATTCAAGAAATGTACATCAAAACATACACATTTTCAGGATACATTCAAGAAATATACATCAAAACATACACATTTTCATGGTATATACAAGAAATGTACATCAAAACATACACATTTTCATTGTACACTCATAAAATGTACATCAAAACCTACACATTTTCATTGGACACTCATGAAATGTACATCAAAACATACACATTTTCATTGTACACTCATAAAATTTACATCAAAACCTACACATTTTCATTGGACACTCATAAAATGTACATCAAAACCTACACATTTTCATTGGACACTCATAAAATGTACATCAAAACATACACATTTTCATTGTACATTCAAGAAATGTACATCAAAACATACACATTTTCAGTGTACATTCAAGTAATGTACATCAAAAACTACACATTTTCAGTGTACATTCAAGTAATGTACATCAAAAACTACACATTTTCATTGGACACTCATAAAATGTACATCAAAACCTACACATTTTCATTGGACACTCATAAAATGTACATCAAAACATACACATTTTCATTGTACATTCAAGAACTGTACATCAAAACATACACATTTTCAGTGTACATTCAAGTAATGTACATCAAAAACTACACATTTTCAGTGTACATTCAAGTAATGTACATCAAAAACTACACATTTTCATTGGACGCTCATAAAATGTACATCAAAACCTACACATTTTCATTGGACACTCACAAAATGTACATCAAAACCTACACATTTTCATTGTACACTCATAAAATGTACATCAAAACCTACACATTTTCATTGGAAACTCATAAAATGTACATCAAAACCTACACATTTTCATTGGACACTCATAAAATGTACATCAAAACATACACATTTTCATTGTACATTCAAGAAATGTACATCAAAACATACACATTTTCATTATATATACCAGAAATGTACATCAAAACATACACATTTTCATTGTACATTCAAGAAATGTACATCCGAACATACACATTTTGAGTGTACATTCAAGAAATATACATCAAAACATACACATTTTCATGGTATATACAAGAAATGTACATCAAAACATACACATTTTCATTGTACATTCAAGAAATGTACATCAAAACATACACATTTTCAGGATACATTCAAGAAATATACATCAAAACATACACATTTTCATTGTACATTCAAGAAATGTACATTAAAAACTACACATTTTCAGTGTACACTCAAGAAATATACATCAAAACATACACATTTTCAGGATACATTCAAGAAATGTACATCAAAACATACACATTTTCATTGTACATTCAAGAAATGTACATCAAAACATACACATTTTCAGTGTACATTTAAGTAATGTACATCAAAAACTACACATTTTCATTGTACACTCATAAAATGTACATCAAAACCTACACATTTTCATTGGACACTCATAAAATGTACATCAAAACATACACATTTTCATTGTACATTCAAGAAATGTACATCAAAACATACACATTTTCAGTGTACATTCAAGTAATGTACATCAAAAACTACACATTTTCATTGGACACTCATAAAATGTACATCAAAACCTACACATTTTCATTGGACACTCATAAAATGTACATCAAAACCTACACATTTTCATTGGACACTCATAAAATGTACATCAAAACCTACATATTTTCATTGGACACTCATAAAATGTACATCAAAACATACACATTTTCATTGTACATTCAAGAAATATACATCAAAACATACACATTTTCATTGTACATTCAAGAAATGTACATCAAAACATACACATTTTCAGTGTACATTCAAGAAATGTACATCAAAACATACACATTTTCATGGTATATACAAGAAATGTACATCAAAGCCTACACATTTTCTTTGGACACTCATAAAATGTACATCAAAACCTACACATTTTCATTGGACACTCATAAAATGTACATCAAAACATACACATTTTCATTGTACATTCAAGAAATATATATCAAAACATACACATTTTCATTGTACATTCAAGAAATGTACATCAAAACATACACATTTTCAGTGTACATTCAAGAAATGTACATCAAAACATACACATTTTCATGGTATATACAAGAAATGTACATCAAAACATACACATTTTCATTGTATCTACAAGAAATATACATCAAAACATACACATTTTCATTGTACACTCATAAAATGTACATCAAAACCTACACATTTTCATTGGACACTCACAAAATGTACATCAAAACCTACACATTTTCATTGGACACTCATAAAATGTACATCAAAACCTACACATTTTCATTGTACATTCAAGAAATATACATCAAAACATACACATTTTCATTGTACATTCAAGAAATGTACATCAAAACATACACATTTTCATGGTATATACAAGAAATGTACATCAAAACATACACATTTTCATTGTACATTCAAGAAATATACATCAAAACATACACATTTTCATTGTACATTCAAGAAATGTACATCAAAACATACACATTTTCATTGTACATTCAAGAAGTATACATCAAAACATACACATTTTCAGGATACATTCAAGAAATATACATCAAAACATACACATTTTCATGGTATATACAAGAAATGTACATCAAAACATACACATTTTCATTGTACATTCAAGAAATGTACATCTAAACATACACATTTTCAGGATACATTCAAGAAATATACATCAAAACATACACATTTTCATGGTATATACAAGAAATGTACATCAAAACATACACATTTTCATTGTACATTCAAGAAATGTACATCAAAACATACACATTTTCAGGATACATTCAAGAAATATACATCAAAACATACACATTTTCATGGTATATACAAGAAATGTACATCAAAACATACACATTTTCATTGTACACTCATAAAATGTACATCAAAACCTACACATTTTCATTGGACACTCATGAAATGTACATCAAAACATACACATTTTCATTGTACACTCATAAAATTTACATCAAAACCTACACATTTTCATTGGACACTCATAAAATGTACATCAAAACCTACACATTTTCATTGGACACTCATAAAATGTACATCAAAACATACACATTTTCATTGTACATTCAAGAAATGTACATCAAAACATACACATTTTCAGTGTACATTCAAGTAATGTACATCAAAAACTACACATTTTCAGTGTACATTCAAGTAATGTACATCAAAAACTACACATTTTCATTGGACACTCATAAAATGTACATCAAAACCTACACATTTTCATTGGACACTCATAAAATGTACATCAAAACATACACATTTTCATTGTACATTCAAGAACTGTACATCAAAACATACACATTTTCAGTGTACATTCAAGTAATGTACATCAAAAACTACACATTTTCAGTGTACATTCAAGTAATGTACATCAAAAACTACACATTTTCATTGGACGCTCATAAAATGTACATCAAAACCTACACATTTTCATTGGACACTCATAAAATGTACATCAAAACCTACACATTTTCATTGTACACTCATAAAATGTACATCAAAACCTACACATTTTCATTGGAAACTCATAAAATGTACATCAAAACCTACACATTTTCATTGGACACTCATAAAATGTACATCAAAACATACACATTTTCATTGTACATTCAAGAAATGTACATCAAAACATACACATTTTCATTATATATACCAGAAATGTACATCAAAACATACACATTTTCATTGTACATTCAAGAAATGTACATCCGAACATACACATTTTGAGTGTACATTCAAGAAATATACATCAAAACATACACATTTTCATGGTATATACAAGAAATGTACATCAAAACATACACATTTTCATTGTACATTCAAGAAATGTACATCAAAACATACACATTTTCAGGATACATTCAAGAAATATACATCTAAACATACACATTTTCATTGTACATTCAAGAAATGTACATTAAAAACTACACATTTTCAGTGTACACTCAAGAAATATACATCAAAACATACACATTTTCAGGATACATTCAAGAAATGTACATCAAAACATACACATTTTCATTGTACATTCAAGAAATGTACATCAAAACATACACATTTTCAGTGTACATTTAAGTAATGTACATCAAAAACTACACATTTTCATTGTACACTCATAAAATGTACATCAAAACCTACACATTTTCATTGGACACTCATAAAATGTACATCAAAACATACACATTTTCATTGTACATTCAAGAAATGTACATCAAAACATACACATTTTCAGTGTACATTCAAGTAATGTACATCAAAAACTACACATTTTCATTGGACACTCATAAAATGTACATCAAAACCTACACATTTTCATTGGACACTCATAAAATGTACATCAAAACATACACATTTTCATTGTACATTCAAAAAATGTACATCAAAACATACACATTTTCAGTGTACATTCAAGTAATGTACATCAAAAACTTCACATTTTCAGTGTACATTCAAGTAATGTACATCAAAAACTACACATTTTCATTGGACACTCATAAAATGTACATCAAAACCTACACATTTTCATTGGACACTCATAAAATGTACATCAAAACCTACACATTTTCATTGTACACTCATAAAATGTACATCAAAACCTACACATTTTCATTGGACACTCATAAAATGTACATCAAAACCTACACATTTTCATTGGACACTCATAAAATGTACATCAAAACATACACATTTTCATTGTACATTCAAGAAATGTACATCAAAACATACACATTTTCAGTGTACATTCAAGTAATGTACATCAAAAACTACACATTTTCATTGTACACTCATAAAATGTACATCAAAACCTACACATTTTCATTGGACACTCATAAAATGTACATCAAAACCTACACATTTTCATTGGACACTCATAAAATGTACATCTAAACCTACACATTTTCATTGTACATTCAAGAAATGTACATCAAAACATACACATTTTCAGTGTACATTCAAGTAATGTACCTCAAAAACTACACATTTTCAGTGTACATTCAAGTAATGTACATCAAAAACTACACATTTTCATTGGACACTCATAAAATGTACATCAAAACCTACACATTTTCATTGGACACTCATAAAATGTACATCAAAACATACACATTTTCATTGTACATTCAAGAAATGTACATCAAAACATACACATTTTCATTGTATATACAAGAAATGTACATAAAAACTACACATTTTCATTGTATATACAAGAAATGTACTTCAAAAACTACACATTTTCATTGTATATACAAGAAATGTACATAAAAAACTACACATTTTCAGTGTACACTCAAGAAATGTACATCAAAAACTACAAATTTTCATTGTATATACCAGAAATGTACATAAAAAACTACACATTTTCAGTGTACACTCAAGAAATGTACATAAAAACTACACATTTTCATTGTATATACAAGAAATGTACTTCAAAAACTACACATTTTCAGTGTACACTCAAGTAATGTACATCAATAACTACACATTTTCATTGTATATACAAGAAATGTACATAAAAACTACACATTTTCATTGTATATACAAGAAATGTACTTCAAAAACTACACATTTTCATTGTACACTCAAGTAATGTACATAAAAAACTACACATTTTCATTGTATATACAAGAAATGTACATAAAAAACTACACATTTTCATTGTATATACAAGAAATGTACATAAAAAACTACACATTTTCAGTGTACACTCAAGAAATGTACATAAAAACTACACATTTTCATTGTATATACCAAAAATGTACGTCAAAAACTACACATTTTCATTGTATATACAAGAAATGTACATCAAAAACTACACATTTTCATTGTATATACAAGAAATGTACATAAAAAACTACACATTTTCATTGTATATACAAGAAATGTACATAAAAAACTACACATTTTCAGTGTACACTCAAGAAATGTACATAAAAACTACACATTTTCAGTGTACACTCAAGAAATGTACATAAAACTACACATTTTCATTGTATATACAAGAAATGTACATAAAAAACTACACATTTTCATTGTATATACAAGAAATGTACATAAAAAACTACACATTTTCAGTGTACACTCAAGAAATGTACATAAAAACTACATATTTTCAGTGTACACTCAAGAAATGTACATCAAAAACTACACATTTTCATTGTATATACAAGAAATGTACTTCAAAAACTACACATTTTCAGTGTACACTCAAGAAATGTACATAAAAACTAACACATTTTCATTGTATATACAAGAAATGTACATCAAAAACTACACATTTTCATTGTATATACAAGAAATGTACATCAAAAACTACACATTTTCATTGTATATACAAGAAATGTACATAAAAAACTACACATTTTCAGTGTACATTCAAGAAATGTACATCAAAACATACACATTTTCAGTGTACATTCAAGAAATGTACATCAAAACACACACATTTTCATTGTACATTCAAGAAATGTACATCAAAACATACACATTTTCAGTGTACATTCAAGAAATGTACATAAAAACTAACACATTTTCATTGTATATACAAGAAATGTCCTTCAAAAACTATACATTTTCATTGTATATACAAGAAATGTACATCAAAAACTACACATTTTCATTGTATATACAAGAAATGTACATAAAAAACTACACATTTTCAGTGTACATTCAAGAAATGTACATCAAAACATACACATTTTCAGTGTACATTCAAGAAATGTACATCAAAACCCACACATTTTTATTGTACATTCAAGAAATGTACATAAAAACTACACATTTTCAGTGTACATTCAAGAAATGTACATAAAGACTACACATTTTCAGTGTACATTCAAGAAATGTACATAAAAACATACACATTTTCATTGTATATACAAGAAATGTACATCAAAAACTACACATTTTCAGTGTACATTCAAGAAGTGTACATCAAAACATACACACTTTCAGTGTACATTCAAGAAATGTACATCAAAACATACACAATTTCATTGTATATACAAGAAATGTACATCAAAAACTACACATTTTCAGTGTACATTCAAGAAATGTACATCAAAACATACACACTTTCAGTGTACATTCAAGAATTGTACATCAAAACATACACATTTTCATTGTATATACAAGAAATGTACATCAAAACATACACATTTTCATTGTATATTCAAGAAATGTACATCAAAACATACACACTTTCAGTGTACATTCAAGAAATATACATCAAAACATACACATTTTCATTGTAAATACAAGAAATGTACATCAAAAACTACACATTTTCAGTGTACACTCAAGAAATGTACATAAAAACATACACATTTTCATTGTATATACAAGAAATGTACATCAAAACATACACATTTTCATTGTATATTCAAGAAATGTACATCAAAACATACACACTTTCAGTGTACATTCAAGAAATATACATCAAAACATACACATTTTCATTGTATATACAAGAAATGTACATCAAAAACTACACATTTTCAGTGTACACTCAAGAAATGTACATAAAAACATACACATTTTCATTGTATATACAAGAAATGTACATCAAAAACTACACATTTTCATTGTATATACAAGAAATGTACATAAAAGCTACACATTTTCAGTGTACACTCAAGAAATATACATAAAAAACTACACATTTTCATTGTAAATACAAGAAATGTACATAAAAAACTACACATTTTCATTGTATATACCAAAAATGTACATCAAAAGCTACACATTTTCATTGTATATACAAGAAATGTACATAAAAAACTACACATTTTCATTGTATATACAAGAAATGTACATCAAAAACTACACATTTTCATTGTATATACAAGAAATGTACATAAAAGCTACACATTTTCAGTGTACACTCAAGAAATATACATCAAAAACTACACATTTTCATTGTAAATACAAGAAATGTACATAAAAAACTACACATTTTCATTGTATATACCAAAAATGTACATCAAAAACTACACATTTTCATTGTATATACAAGAAATGTGCATAAAAAACTACACATTTTCAGTGTACACTCAAGAAATATACATCAAAAACTACACATTTTCATTGTATATACAAGAAATATACATCAAAAACTACACATTTTCATTGTAAATACAAGAAATGTACATCAAAAACTACACATTTTCATTGTATATACAAGAAATGTACATAAAAAAATACTCATTTTCATTGTATATACCAAAAATGTGCATCAAAACATACACATTTTCATTGTATATACAAGAAATGTACATAAAAACATACACATTTTCATTGTATATACCAGAAATGTACATAAAAACTACACATTTTCAGTGTACATTCAAGAAATATACATCAAAAACTACACATTTTCATTGTAAATACAAGAAATGTACATAAAAAACTACACATTTTCATTGTATATACCAAAAATGTACATCAAAAACTACACATTTTCATTGTATATACAAGAAATGTACATACAAAACTACACATTTTCATTGTATATACCAAAAATGTACATCAAAACATACACATTTTCATTGTATATACAAGAAATGTACATAAAAACATACACATTTTCATTGTATATACCAGAAATGTACATAAAAACTACACATTTTCATTGTATATACCAAAAATGTACATCAAAACATACACATTTTCATTGTATATACAAGAAATGTACATAAAAACATACACATTTTCATTGTATATACCAAAAATGTACATCAAAACATACACATTTTCATTGTATATACCATAAATGTACATAAAAACATACACATTTTCATTGTATATACCAAAAATGTACATCAAAACATACACATTTTCATTGTATATACAAGAAATGTACACAAAAAACTACACATTTTCATTGTATATACCAAAAATGTACATCAAAACATACACATTTTCATTGTATATATAAGAAGTGTACAAAAAAGCATACACATTTTCATTGTATATACCAGAAATGTACATCAAAAACTACACATTTTCATTGTATATACAAGAAATGTACATAAAAAACTACACGTTTTCAGTGTACACTCAAGAAATGTACATAAAAACATACACATTTTCATTGTATATACAAGAAATGTACATCAAAAACTACACATTTTCATTGTATATACAAGAAATGTTCATAAAAAACTACACATTTTCAGTGTACACTCAAGAAATGTACATAAAAACATACACATTTTCATTGTATATACAAGAAATGTACTTCAAAAACTACACATTTTCATTGTATATGCAAGAAATGTACATAAAAAACTACACATTTTCAGTGTACACTCAAGAAATGTAGATAAAAACATACACATTTTCATTGTATATACAACAAATGTACTTCAAAAACTACACATTTTCATTGTATATACAAGAAATGTACATAAAAAACTACACATTTTCAGTCTACACTCAAGAAATGTACATAAAAACATACACATTTTCATTGTATATACAAGAAATGTACTTCAAAAACTACACATTTTCATTGTAAATACAAGAAATGTACATAAAAAACTACACATTTTCAGTGTACACTCAAGAAATGTACATAAAAACATAAACATTTTCATTGTATATACAAGTAATGTACATCAAAAACTACACATTTTCAGTGTAAATACAAGAAATGTACATAAAAAACTACACATTTTCATTGTATATACCAAAAATGTACATCAAAAACTACACATTTTCATTGTATATACAAGAAATGTACATAAAAAACTACACATTTTCATTGTATATACCAAAAATGTACATCAAAACATACGCATTTTCATTGTATATACAAGAAATGTACATAAAAAACTACACATTTTCAGTATACACTCAAGAAATATACATAAAAAACTACACATTTTCATTGTAAATACAAGAAATGTACATAAAAAACTACACATTTTCAGTGTACACTCAAGAAATATACATCAAAACATACACATTTTCATTGTATATACAAGAAATGTACTTCAAAAACTACACATTTTCAGTGTACACTCAAGAAATATACATCAAAACATACACATTTTCATTGTATATACAAGAAATGTACTTCAAAAACTACACATTTTCAGTGTACACTCAAGAAATGTACATAAAAACATACACATTTTCATTGTATATACCAGAAATGTACATCAAAAACTACACATTTTCATTGTTAATACAAGAAATGTACATAAAAAACTACACATTTTCAGTGTACACTCAAGAAATATACATCAAAACATACACATTTTCATTGTATATACAAGAAATGTACTTCAAAAACTACACATTTTCAGTGTACACTCAAGTAATGTACATAAAAACATACACATCTTCATTGTATATACCAGAAATGTACATCAAAAACTACACATTTTCATTGTAAATACAAGAAATGTACATAAAAAACTACACATTTTCAGTGTACACTCAAGAAATATACATCAAAACATACACATTTTCATTGTATATACAAGAAATGTACATCAAAAACTACACATTTTCATTGTTTATACAAGAAATGTACATAAAAAACTACACATTTTCAGTGTACACTCAAGAAATGTACATAAAAACATACACATTTTCATTGTATATACAAGAAATGTACATCAAAAACTACACATTTTCATTGTATATACAAGAAATGTACATAAAAAACTACACATTTTCAGTGTACACTCAAGAAATGTACATAAAAACATACACATTTTCATTGTATATACAAGTAATGTACTTCAAAAACTACACATTTTCAGTGTACACTCAAGTAATGTACATCAAAAACAACACATTTTCATTGTAAATACAAGAAATGTACATAAAAAACTACACATTTTCATTGTATATACCAAAAATGTACATAAAAAACTACACATTTTCAATGTATATACAAGAAATGTACATAAAAAACTACACATTTTCATTGTATATACCAAAAATGTACATCAAAACATACACATTTTCATTGTATATACAAGAAATGTACATAAAAAACTACACATTTTCAGTGTACACTCAAGAAATATACATCAAAAACTACTAATTTTCATTGAAAGTACAAGAAATGTACATAAAAAACTACACATTTTCATTGTATATACCAAAAATGTACATCAAAAACTACACATTTTCATTGTATATACAAGAAATGTACATCAAAAACTACACATTTTCATTGTATATACCAAAAATGTACATAAAAAACTACACATTTTCATTGTGTATACAAGAAATGTACATCAAAAACTACACATTTTCATTGTATATACCAAAAATGTACATAAAAAACTACACATTTTCATTGTATATACAAGAAATGTACATCAAAAACTACACATTTTCATTGTATATACCAAAAATGTACATCAAAAACTACACATTTTCATTGTATATACAAGAAATGTACATAAAAAGCTACACATTTTCATTGTATATACCAAAAATGTACATCAAAAACTACACATTTTCATTGTATATACCAGAAATGTACATAAAAAACTACACATTTTCATTGTATATACCAAAAATGTACATCAAAACATACACATTTTCATTGTATATACAAGAAATGTACATAAAAAACTACACATTTTCATTGTATATACCAAAAATGTACATCAAAACATACACATTTTCATTGTATATACAAGAAATATACATCAAAAACTACACATTTTCATTGTAAATAAGAGAAATGTACATAAAAAACTACACATTTTCATTGTATATACTAAAAATGTACATCAAAAACTACACATTTTCATTGTATATACAAGAAATGTACATCAAAAACTACACATTTTCATTGTATATACAAGAAATGTACACCAAAACCTACACATTTTCATTGCACATTCATGAAATGTATATCAAAACATACACATTTTCATTGTACACTCAAGAGATGTACATCAAAACATACACACTTTCAGTGTACATTAAAGAAATGTACTTCCAAAAACATACACATTTTGAGTGTACATTCAAGAAATATACATCAAAACATACACATTTTCATTGTATATACCAAAAATGTACATCAAAACATACACATTTTCATTGTATATACAAGAAATGTACAACAAAACATACACATTTTCATTGTATATACAAGAAATGTACACCAAAACATACACATTGTCATTGCACATTCATGAAATGTATATCAAAACATACACATTTTCATTGTACATTCAAGAAATGTACATCAAAACATACACATTTTCATTGTACATCAAGAAATATACACAAAACATACACATTTTCAGTGTACAATCAAGAAATGTACATGAAAACATACACATTTTCATTGTATATACAAGAAATGTATTACAAAAAATACACATTTTCATTGTATATACAAGAAATGTACACCAAAACATACACATTTTCATTGCACATTCATGTAATGTATATCAAAACATACAAATTTTCATTGTACATTCAAGAAATGTATATCAAAACATACACATTTTCATTGTACATTCAAGAAATGTACATCAAAACATACACATTTTCATTGTACATTCAAGAAATGTACTTCAAAACATACACATTTTCAGTGCACATTCAAGAAATATACATAAAACATACACATTTTCATTGTATATACCAGAAATGTACATCAAAACATACACATTTTGAGTGTACATTCAAGAAATATACATCAAAACATACACATTTTCATTGTATATACCAGAAATGTACATCAAAACATACACATTTTCAGTGTACATTCAAGAAATATACATAAAACATACACATTTTCATTGTATATACCAGAAATGTACATCAAAACATACACATTTTGAGTGTACATTCAAGAAATATACATCAAAACATACACATTTTCATTGTATATACCAGAAATGTACATCAAAACATACACATTTTCATTGTACATTTAAGAAATGTACATCAAAACATACACATTTTCAGTGTACATTCAAGAAATGTACATCAAAACATACACATTTTCAGGATACATTCAAGAAATGTACATAAAAACATACACAATTTGAGTGTACATTCAAGAAATATACATCAAAACATACACATTTTCATTGTATATACCAGAAATGTACATCAAAACATACAAATTTTCAGTGTACATTCAAGAAATATACATCAAAACATACACATTTTCAGTGTACATTCAAGAAATGTACATCAAAACATACACATTTTCATTGTATATAATAAAAATGTACATCAAAACATACACATTTTCATTGTACATACAAGATATGTACATCAAAACATACACATTTTCATTGTATATACAAGAAATGTACACCAAAACATACACATTTTCATTGCACATTCAAGAAATGTACATCAAAACATACACATTTTCATTGTATATACAAGAAATGTACAACAAAACATACACATTTTCATTGTATATACAAGAAATGTACACCAAAACATACACAATTTCATTGCACATTCATGAAATGTATATCAAAACATACACATTTTCTTTGTACATTCAAGAAATGTACATCAAAACATACACATTTTCATTGTACATTCAAGAAATGTACATCAAAACTTACACATTTTCATTGTACATTCAAGAAATGTACATCAAAACATACACATTTTCAGTGTACATTCAAGAAATGTACATCAAAACATACACATTTTCATTGTACATTCAAGAAATGTTCATCAAAACATACACATTTTCATTGTACATTCAAGAAATGTACATCAAAGCATACACATTTTCATTGTACATTCAAGAAATGTACATCAAAACATACACATTTTCAGTGTACATTCAAGAAATATACATCAAGACATACACATTTTCAATGTATATACCAGAAATGTACATCAAAACATACACATTTTCATTGTAACTTCAAGAAATGTACATCCAAACATACACATTTTGAGTGTACATTCAAGAAATATACATCAAAACATACACATTTGCATGGTATATACAAGAAATGTACATCAAAACATACACATTATCATGGTATATACAAGAAATGTACATAAAACATACACATTTTCATTGTACATTCAAGAAATGTACATCAAAACATACACATTTTCAGGATACATTCAAGAAATATACATCAAAACATACACATTTTCATTGTACATTCAAGAAATGTACATCAAAACATACACATTTTCAGGATACATTCAAGAAATATACATCAAAACATACACATTTTCATGGTATATACAAGAAATGTACATCAAAACATACACATTTTCATTGTACACTCATAAAATGTACATCAAAACCTACACATTTTCTTTGGACACTCATAAAATGTACATCAAAACCTACACATTTTCATTGGACACTCATAAAATGTACATCAAAACATACACATTTTCATTGTACATTCAAGAAATATACATCAAAACATACACATTTTCATTGTACTTTCAAGAAATGTACATCAAAACATATACATTTTCAGTGTACATTCAAGAAATGTACATCAAAACATACACATTTTCATGGTATATACAAGAAATGTACATCAAAACATACACATTTTCATTGTATATACAAGAAATATACATCAAAACATACACATTTTCATTGTACACTCATAAAATGTACATCAAAACCTACACATTTTCATTGGACACTCATAAAATGTACATCAAAACCTACACATTTTCATTGGACACTCATAAAATGTACATCAAAACATACACATTTTCATTGTACATTCAAGAAATATACATCAAAACATACACATTTTCATTGTACATTCAAGAAATATACATCAAAACATACACATTTTCATGGTATATACAAGAAATGTACATCAAAACATACACATTTTCATTGTACATTCAAGAAATATACATCAAAACATACACATTTTCATTGTACATTCAAGAAATGTATTTCAAAACATACACATTTTCAGGATACATTCAAGAAATATACATCAAAACATACACATTTTCATGGTATATACAAAAAATGTACATCAAAACATACACATTTTCATTGTACATTCAAAAAATATACATCAAAACATACACATTTTCATGGTATATACAAGAAATGTACATCAAAACATACACATTTTCATTGTACATTCAAGAAATGTACATCAAAACATACACATTTTCAGGATACATTCAAGAAATATACATCAAAACATACACATTTTCATGGTATATACAAAAAATGTTCATCAAAACATACACATTTTCATTGTACATTCAAGAAATATACATCAAAACATACACATTTTCATTGTACACTCATAAAATGTACATCAAAACCTACACATTTTCATTGGACACTCATAAAATGTACATCAAAACCTACACATTTACATTGGACACTCATAAAATGTACATCAAAACATACACATTTTCATTGTACATTCAAGAAATGTACATCAAAACATACACATTTTCATTGTATATTCAAGAAATGTACATCAAAACATACACATTTTCAGTGTACATTCAAGAAATGTACATCAAAACACACATTTTCAGTGTACATTCAAGAAATGTACATCAAAACATACACATTTTCAGTGTACATTCAAGAAATATACATCAAAACATACACATTTTCAGTGTACATTCAAGAAATGTACATCAAAACATACACATTTTCATTGTACATTCAAGAAATGTACATAAAAACTGCACATTTTCATTGTATATACAAGAAATGTACATCAAAACATACACATTTTCATTGTATATACAAGAAATGTACATCAAAACATACACATTTTCATTGTACATTCAAGAAATGTACATAAAAACTACACATTTTCATTGTAAATACAAGAAATGTACATCAAAACATACACATTTTCATTGTACACTCAAGAAATGTACATAAAAACTACACATTTTCATTGTACACTCAAGAAATGTACATCAAAACATACACATTTTCATTGTATATACAAGAAATGTACTTTAAAAGTTACACATTTTCAGAGTACACTCAAGAAATGTACATAAAAAACTACACATTTTCATTGTACACTGAAGAAATGTACATCAAAAACTACACATTTTCATTGTACACTCAAGAAATATACATCAAAACATACACTTTTTCATTGTAAATACCAGAAATGTACATCAAAACATACACATTTTCATTGTACACTCAAGAAATGTACATCAAAACATACACATTTTCATTGTATATACAAGAAATGTACTTCAAAAGTTACTCATTTTCAGTGTACACTCAAGAAATGTACATAAAAAACTACACATTTTCATTGTACATTCAAGAAATATACATCAAAACATACACTTTTTCATTGCAAATACCAGAAATGTACATCAAAACATACACATTTTCATTGTACACTCAAGAAATGTACATCAAAACATACACATTTTCATTGTATATACAAGAAATGTACTTCAAAAGTTACACATTTTCAGTGTACACTCAAGAAATGTACATAAAAAACTACAGATTTTCATTGTACACTGAAGAAATGTACATCAAAAACTACACATTTTCATTGTACACTCAAGAAATGTACATAAAAACTACACATTTTCATTGTATATACAAGAAATGTACTTCAAAAACTACACATTTTCAGTGTACACTCAAGAAATGTACATAAAAACTAACACATTTTCATTGTATATACAAGAAATGTACATAAAAAACTACACATTTTCATTGTATATACAAGAAATGTACATAAAAAACTACACATTTTCAGTGTACACTCAAGAAATGTGCATAAGAACACACACATTTTCATTGTACATTCAAGAAATGTACATCAAAACATACACATTTTCATTGTATATACAAGAAATGTACATAAAAAACTACACATTTTCAGTGTACACTCAAGAAATATACATCAAAAACTACACATTTTCATTGTATATACAAGAAATATACATAAAAAAACTACACATTTTCATTGTAAATACAAGAAATGTACATAAAAAACTACACATTTTCATTGTATATACCAAAAATGTACATCAAAAACTACACATTTTCATTGTATATACAAGAAATGTACATAAAAAACTACACATTTTCATTGTATATACAAGAAATGTACATCAAAAACTACACATTTTCATTGTATATACAAGAAATGTATATCAAAAACTACACATTTTCATTGTATATACAAGAAATGTACATAAAAAGCTACACATTTTCAGAGTACACTCAAGAAATATACATCAAAAACTACACATTTTCATTGTAAATACAAGAAAAGTACATAAAAAACTACACATTTTCATTGTATATACCAAAAATGTACATCAAAAACTACACATTTTCATTGTATATACAAGAAATGTACATAAAAAACTACACATTTTCAGTGTACACTCAAGAAATATACATCAAAAACTACACATTTTCATTGTATATACAAGAAATATACATCAAAAACTACACATTTTCATTGTAAATACAAGAAATGTACATAAAAAACTACACATTTTCATTGTATATACCAAAAATGTACATCAAAAACTACTCATTTTCATTGTATATACAAGAAAGTACATAAAAAACTACACATTTTCATTGTATATACCGAAAATGTACATCAAAACATACACATTTTAATTGTATATACAAGAAATGTACATAAAAACATACACATTTTCATTGTATATACCAGAAATGTACATAAAAAACTACACATTTTCAGTGTACATTCAAGAAATATACATCAAAAACTACACATTTTCATTGTAAATACAAGAAATGTACATAAAAAACTACACATTTTCATTGTATATACCAAAAATGTACATCAAAAACTACACATTTTCATTGTATATACAAGAAATGTACATAAAAAACTACACATTTTCATTGTATATAGCAGAAATGTACATAAAAACTACACATTTTCATTGTATATACCAAAAATGTACATCAAAACATACACATTTTCATTGTATATACAAGAAATGTACATAAAAACATACACATTTTCATTGTATATACCAAAAATGTACATCAAAACATACACATTTTCATTGTATATACAAGAAATGTACATAAAAACATACACATTTTCATTGTATATACCAGAAATTTACATAAAAACTACACATTTTCATTGTATATACCAAAAATGTACATCAAAACATACACATTTTCATTGTATATACAAGAAATGTACATAAAAACATACACATTTTCATTGTATATACCAAAAATGTACATCAAAACATACACATTTTCATTGTATATACAAGAAATGTACATAAAAAACTACACATTTTCATTGTATATACCAAAAATGTACATCAAAACATACACATTTTCATTGTATATACAAGAAATGTACATAAAAACATACACATTTTCATTGTATATACCAGAAATGTACATCAAAAACTACACATTTTCATTGTATATACAAGAAATGTACATAAAAAACTACACATTTTCAGTGTACACTCAAGAAATGTACATAAAAACATACAATTTTTCATTGTATATACAAGAAATGTACTTCAAAAACTACACATCTTCATTGTATATACAAGAAATGTACATAAAAAACTACAAATTTTCAGTGTACACTCAAGAAATGTACATAAAAACATACACATTTTCATTGTATATACAAGAAATGTACTTCAAAAACTACACATTTTCATTGTATATACAAGATATGTACATAAAAAACTACACATTTTCATTGTATATACAAGAAATGTACATAAAAAACTACACATTTTCATTGTATATACAAAAAATGTACATAAAAAACTACACATTTTCAGTGTACACTCAAGAAATGTACATAAAAACATACAAATTTTCATTGTATATACAAGAAATGTACTTCAAAAACTACACATTTTCATTGTATATACAAGAAATGTTCATAAAAACATACACATTTTCATTGTATATACAAGAAATGTACATCAAAAACTACACATTTTCATTGTATATACAAGAAATGTACATAAAAAACTACACATTTTCAGTGTACACTCAAGAAATGTACATAAAAACATACACATTTTCATTGTATATACAAGAAATGTACTTCAAAAACTACACATTTTCATTGTATATACAAGAAATGTACATAAAAAACTACACATGTTCAGTGTACACTCAAGAAATGTACATAAAAACATACACATTTTCATTGTGTATACAAGAAATGTACCTCAAAAACTACACATTTTCATTGTATATACAAGAAATGTACATAAAAAACTACACATTTTCAGTGTACACTCAAGAAATGTACATAAAACCATACACATTTTCATTGTATATACAAGAAATGTACTTCAAAAACTACACATTTTCATTGTATATACAAGAAATGTACATAAAAAACTACACATTTTCAGTGTACACTCAAGAAATGTACATAAAAACATACACATTTTCATTGTATATACAAGAAATGTACTTCAAAAACTACACATTTTCATTGTAAATACAAGAAATGTACTTCAAAAACTACACATTTTCAGTGTACACTCAAGAAATGTACATAAAAACATACACATTTTCATTGTATATACAAGAAATATACATCAAAAACTACACATTTTCATTGTAAATACAAGAAATGTACATAAAAAACTACACATTTTCATTGTATATACCAAAAATGTACATCAAAAACTACACATTTTCATTGTATATACAAGAAATGTACATAAAAAACTACACATTTTCATTGTATATACGAAAAATGTACATCAGAACATACACATTTTCATTGTATATACAAGAAATGTACATAAAAACATACACATTTTCATTGTATATAGCAGAAATGTACATAAAAACTACACATTTTCATTGTATATACCAAAAATGTACATCAAAACATACACATTTTCATTGTATATACAAGAAATGTACATAAAAACATACACATTTTCATTGTATATACCAAAAATGTACATCAAAACATACACATTTTCATTGTATATACAAGAAATGTACATAAAAACATACACATTTTCATTGTATACACCAGAAATTTACATAAAAACTACACACTTTCATTGTATATACCAAAAATGTACATCAAAACATACACATTTTCATTGTATATACAAGAAATGTACATAAAAACATACACATTTTCATTGTATATACCAAAAATGTACATCAAAACATACACATTTTCATTGTATATACAAGAAATGTACATAAAAAACTACACATTTTCATTGTATATACCAAAAATGTACATCAAAACATACACATTTTCATTGTATATACAAGAAATGTACATAAAAACATACACATTTTCATTGTATATACCAGAAATGTACATCAAAAACTACACATTTTCATTGTATATACAAGAAATGTACATAAAAAACTACACACTTTCAGTGTACACTCAAGAAATGTACATAAAAACATACACTTTTTCATTGTATATACAAGAAATGTACTTCAAAAACTACACATCTTCATTGTATATACAAGAAATGTACATAAAAAGCTACAAATTTTCAGTGTACACTCAAGAAATGTACATAAAAACATACACACTTTCATTGTATATACAAGAAATGTACTTCAAAAACTACACATTTTCATTGTATATACAAGAAATGTACATAAAAAACTACACATTTTCATTGTATATACAAGAAATGTACGTCAAAAACTACACATTTTCAGTGTATATACAAAAAATGTACATAAAAAACTACACATTTTCAGTGTACACTCAAGAAATGTACATAAAAACATACACATTTTCATTGTATATACAAGAAATGTACTTCAAAAACTACACATTTTCATTGTATATACAAGAAATGTACATAAAAACATACACATTTTCATTGTATATACAAGAAATGTACATCAAAAACTACACATTTTCATTGTATATACAAGAAATGTACATAAAAAACTACACATTTTCAGTGTACACTCAAGAAATGTACATAAAAACATACACATTTTCATTGTATATACAAGAAATGTACTTCAAAAACTACACATTTTCATTGTATATACAAGAAATGTACATAAAAAACTACACATTTTCAGTGTACACTCAAGAAATGTACATAAAAACATACACATTTTCATTGTGTATAAAAGAAATGTACTTCAAAAACTACACATTTTCATTGTATATACAAGAAATGTACATAAAAAACTACACATTTTCAGTGTACACTCAAGAAATGTACATAAAAACATACACATTTTCATTGTATATACAAGAAATGTACTTCAAAGCTACACATTTTCATTGTAAATACAAGAAATGTACATAAAAAACTACACATTTTCAGTGTACACTCAAGAAATGTACATAAAAACATACACATTTTCATTGTATATACAAGAAATGTACTTCAAAAACTACACATTTTCATTGTATATACAAGAAATGTACATAAAAAACTACACATTTTCAGTGTACACTCAAGAAATGTACATAAAAACATACACATTTTCATTGTATATACAAGAAATGTACTTCAAAAACTACACATTTTCATTGTAAATACAAGAAATGTACTTCAAAAACTACACATTTTCAGTGTACACTCAAGAAATGTACATAAAAACATACACATTTTCATTGTATATACAAGAAATGTACTTCAAAAACTACACATTTTCATTGTATATATAAGAAATGTACATAAAAAACTACACATTTTCATGGTATATACAAGAAATGTACATCAAAACATACACATTTTCATTGTACATTCAAGAAATATACATCAAAACATACACATTTTCATTGTACATTCAAGAAATGTACATCAAAACATACACATTTTCAGGATACATTCAAGAAATATACATCAAAACATACACATTTTCATGGTATATACAAAAAATGTACATCAAAACATACACATTTTCATTGTACATTCAAAAAATATACATCAAAACATACACATTTTCATGGTATATACAAGAAATGTACATCAAAACATACACATTTTCATTGTACATTCAAGAAATATACATCAAAACATACACATTTTCATTGTACATTCAAGAAATGTACATCAAAACATACACCTTTTCAGGATACATTCAAGAAATATACATCAAAACATACACATTTTCATGGTATATACAAAAAATGTTCATCAAAACATACACATTTTCATTGTACATTCAAGAAATATACATCAAAACATACACATTTTCATTGTACACTCATAAAATGTACATCAAAACCTACACATTTTCATTGGACACTCATAAAATGTACATCAAAACCTACACATTTACATTGGACACTCATAAAATGTACATCAAAACATACACATTTTCATTGTACATTCAAGAAATGTACATCAAAACATACACATTTTCATTGTATATTCAAGAAATGTACATCAAAACATACACATTTTCAGTGTACATTCAAGAAATGTACATCAAAACACACATTTTCAGTGTACATTCAAGAAATGTACATCAAAACATACACATTTTCAGTGTACATTCAAGAAATATACATCAAAACATACACATTTTCAGTGTACATTCAAGAAATGTACATCAAAACATACACATTTTCATTGTACATTCAAGAAATGTACATAAAAACTACACATTTTCATTGTATATACAAGAAATGTACATCAAAACATACACATTTTCATTGTATATACAAGAAATGTACATCAAAACATACACATTTTCATTGTACATTCAAGAAATGTACATAAAAACTACACATTTTCATTGTAAATACAAGAAATGTACATCAAAACATACACATTTTCATTGTACACTCAAGAAATGTACATAAAAACTACACATTTTCATTGTACACTCAAGAAATGTACATCAAAACATACACATTTTCATTGTATATACAAGAAATGTACTTTAAAAGTTACACATTTTCAGTGTACACTCAAGAAATGTACATAAAAAACTACACATTTTCATTGTACACTGAAGAAATGTACATCAAAAACTACACATTTTCATTGTACACTCAAGAAATATACATCAAAACATACACTTTTTCATTGTAAATACCAGAAATGTACATCAAAACATACACATTTTCATTGTACACTCAAGAAATGTACATCAAAACATACACATTTTCATTGTATATACAAGAAATGTACTTCAAAAGTTACTCATTTTCAGTGTACACTCAAGAAATGTACATAAAAAACTACACATTTTCATTGTACATTCAAGAAATATACATCAAAACATACACTTTTTCATTGCAAATACCAGAAATGTACATCAAACATACACATTTTCATTGTACACTCAAGAAATGTACATTCAAAACATACACATTTTCATTGTTATATACAGAAATGTACTTCAAAAGTTACAC
The DNA here is from genome assembly GCA_030765045.1 of Tenodera sinensis. Lineage (NCBI taxonomy): Eukaryota > Metazoa > Arthropoda > Insecta > Mantodea > Mantidae > Tenodera > Tenodera sinensis. The sequence continues at coordinate 106,643,317 of CM060970.1, read as the reverse complement.
ATTTTCAGTGTACACTCAAGAAATGTACATAAAAAACTACAGATTTTCATTGTTACACTGAAGAAATGTACATCAAAAACTACACATTTTCATTGTACACTCAAGAAATGTACCATAAAAACTACACATTTTCATTGTATATACAAGAAATGTACTTCAAAAACTACACATTTTCAGTGTACACTCAAGAAATGTACATAAAAACTAAACACATTTTCATTGTATATACAAGAAATGTACATAAAAAACTACACATTTTCATTGTATATACAAGAAATGTACATAAAAAACTACACATGTTTCAGTGTACACTCAAGAAATGTGCATAAGAACACACACATTTTCATTGTACATTCAAGAAATGTACATCAAAACATACACATTTTCATTGTATATACAAGAAATGTACATAAAAACTACACATTTTCAGTGTACACTCAAGAAATATACATCAAAAACTACACATTTTCATTGTATATACAAGAAATATACATAAAAAAACTACACATTTTCATTGTAAATACAAGAAATGTACATAAAAAACTACACATTTTCCATTGTATATACCAAAAATGTACATCAAAAACTACACATTTTTCATTGTATATACAAGAAATGTACATAAAAAACTACACATTTTCATTGTATATACAAGAAATGGTACATCAAAAACTACACATTTTCATTGTATATACAAGAAATGTACATCAAAAACTACACATTTTCATTGTATATACAAGAAATGTACATAAAAAGCTACACATTTTCAGAGTACACTCAAGAAATATACATCAAAAACTACACATTTTTCATTGTAAATACAAGAAAAGTACATAAAAAACTACACATTTTCATTGTATATACCAAAAATGTACATCAAAAACTACACATTTTCATTGTATATACAAGAAATGTACATAAAAAACTACACATTTTCAGTGTACACTCAAGAAATATACATCAAAAACTACACATTTTCATTGTATATACAAGAAAGTATACATCAAAAACTACACATTTTCATTGTAAATACAAGAATGTACATAAAAAACTACACATTTTCATTGTATATACCAAAAATGTACATCAAAAACTACTCATTTTCATTGTATATACAAGAAAGTACATAAAAAACTACACATTTTCATTTGTATATACCGAAAATGTACATCAAAACATACACATTTTAATTGTATATACAAGAAATGTACATAAAAACATACACATTTTCATTGTATATACCAGAAATGTACATAAAAAACTACACATTTTCAGTGTACATTCAAGAAATATACATCAAAAACTACACATGTTTCATTGTAAATACAAGAAATGTACATAAAAAACTACACATTTCATTGTATATACCAAAAATGTACATCAAAAACTACACATTTTCATTGTATATACAAGAAATGTACATAAAAACTACACATTTTCATTGTATATACGAAAAATGTACATCAAACATACACATTTTCGTTGTATATACAAGAAATGTACATAAAAACATACACATTTTCATTGTATATAGCAGAAATGTACATAAAAACTACACATTTTCATTGTATATACCAAAAATGTACATCAAAACATACACATTTTCATTGTATATACAAGAAATGTACATAAAAACATACACATTTTCATTGTATATACCAAAAATGTACATCAAAACATACACATTTTCATTGTATATACAAGAAATGTACATAAAAACATACACATTTTCATTGTATATACCAGAAATTTTACATAAAAACTACACATTTTCATTGTATATACCAAAATAAATGTACATCAAAACATACACATTTTCATTGTATATACAAGAAATGTACATAAAAAACATACACATTTTTCATTGTATATACCAAAAAATGTACATCAAACATACACATTTTCATTGTATATACAAGAAATGTACATAAAAAACTACACATTTTCATTGTATATACCAAAAATGTACATCAAAACATACACATTTTCATTGTATATACAAGAAATGTACATAAAAACATACACATTTTCATTGTATATACCAGAAATTACATCAAAAACTACACATTTTCATTGTATATACAAGAAATGTCACATAAAAACATACACATTTTCAGTGTACACTCAAGAAATGTACATAAAAACATACACATTTTCATGTATATACAAGAAATGTACTTCAAAAACTACACATTTTCATTGTATATACAAGAAATGTTCATAAAAACATACACATTTTCATTGTATATACAAGAAATGTACATCAAAAACTACGACATTTTCATTGTATATACAAGAAATGTACATAAAAAACTACACATTTTCAGTGTACACTCAAGAAATGTACATAATAAACATACACATTTTCATTGTATATACAAGAAATGTACTTCAAAAACTACACATTTTCATTGTATATACAAGAAATGTACATAAAAACTACACATGTTCAGTGTACACTCAAGAAATGTACATAAAAACATACACATTTTCATTGTGTATACAAGAAATGTACCTCAAAAACTACACATTTTCATTGTATATACAAGAAATGTACATAAAAAACTACACATTTTCAGTGTACACTCAAGAAATGTACATAAAACCATACACATTTTCATTGTATATACAAGAAATGTACTTCAAAAACTACACATTTTCATTGTATATACAAGAAATGTACATAAAAAACTACACATTTTCAGTGTACACTCAAGAAATGTACATAAAAACATACACATTTTCATTGTATATACAAGAAATGTACTTCAAAAACTACACATTTTTCATTGTAAATACAAGAAATGTACTTCAAAAACTACACATTTTCAGTGTACACTCAAGAAATGTACATAAAAACATACACATTTTCATTGTATATACAAGAAATATACATCAAAAACTACACATTTTCATTGTAAATACAAGAAATGTACATAAAAAACTACACATTTTCATTGTATATACCAAAAATGTACATCAAAAACTACACATTTTCATTGTATATACAAGAAATGTACATAAAAAACTACACATTTTCATTATATATACGAAAAATGTACATCAGAACATACACATTTTCATTGTATATACAAGAAATGTACATAAAAACATACACATTTTCATTGTATATAGCAGAAATGTACATAAAAACTACACATTTTCATTGTATATACCAAAAATGTACATCAAAACATACACATTTTCATTGTATATACAAGAAATGTACATAAAAACATACACATTTTCATTGTATATACCAAAAATGTACATCAAAACATACACATTTTCATTGTATATACAAGAAATGTACATAAAAACATACACATTTTCATTGTATACACCAGAAATTTACATAAAAACTACACACTTTCATTGTATATACCAACAAATGTACATCAAAACATACACATTTTCATTGTATATACAAGAAATGTACATAAAAACATTACACATTTTCATTGTATATACCAAAAATGTACATCAAAACATACACATTTTCATTGTATATACAAGAAATGTACATAAAAAACTACACATTTTCATTGTATATACCAAAAATGTACATCAAAACATACACATTTTTCATTGTATATACAAGAAATGTACATAAAAACATACACATTTTCATTGTATATACCAGAAATGTACATCAAAAACTACACATTTTCATTGTATATACAAGAAATGTACATAAAAAACTACACACTTTCAGTGTACCACTCAAGAAATGTACATAAAAACATACACTTTTTCATTGTATATACAAGAAATGTACTTCAAAACTACACATCTTCATTGTATATACAAGAAATGTACATAAAAAGCTACAAATTTTCAGTGTACACTCAAGAAATGTACATAAAAACATACACACTTTCATTGTATATACAGAAATGTACTTCAAAAACTACACATTTTCATTGTATATACAAGAAATGTACATAAAAAACTACACATTTTCATTGTATATACAAGAAATGTACGTCAAAAACTACACATTTTCAGTGTATATACAAAAAATGTACATAAAAAACTACACATTTTCAGTGTACACTCAAGAAATGTACATAAAAACATACACATTTTCATTGTATATACAAGAAATGTACTTCAAAAACTACACATTTTCATTGTATATACAACAAGAAATGTACATAAAAACATACACATTTTCATTGTATATACAAGAAATGTACATCAAAAACTACACATTTTCCATTGTATATACAAGAAATGTACATAAAAAACTACACATTTTCAGTGTACACTCAAGAAATGTACATAAAAACATACACATTTTCATTGTATATACAAGAAATGTACTTCAAAAACTACACATTTTCATTGTATATAACAAGAAATGTACATAAAAACTACACATTTTCAGTGTACACTCAAGAAATGTACATAAAAACATACACATTTTCATTGTGTATAAAGAAATGTACTTCAAAAACTACACATTTTCATTGTATATACCAAGAAATGTACATAAAAAACTACACATTTTCAGTGTACACTCAAGAAATGTACATAAAAACATACACATTTTCATTGTATATACAAGAAATGTACTTCAAAGCTACACATTTTCATTGTAAATACAAGAAATGTACATAAAAAACTACACATTTTCAGTGTACACTCAAGAAATGTACATAAAAACATACACATTTTCATTGTATATACAAGAAATGTACTTCAAAAACTACACATTTTCATTGTATATACAAGAAATGTACATAAAAAACTACACATTTTCAGTGTACACTCAAGAAATGTACATAAAAACATACACATTTCATTGTATATACAAGAAATGTACTTCAAAACTACACATTTTCATTGTAAATACAAGAAATGTACTTCAAAAACTACACATTTTCAGTGTACACTCAAGAAATGTACATAAAAACATACACATTTTCATTGTATATACAAGAAATGTACTTCAAAAACTACACATTTTCATTGTATATATAAGAAATGTACATAAAAAACTACACATTTTCAGTGTACACTCAAGAAATGTACATAAAAACATACACATTTTCATTGTATATACAAGAAATGTACTTCAAAAACTACACATTTTCATTGTATATACAAGAAATGTACATAAAAAACTACACATTTTCAGTGTACACTCAAGAAATGTACATAAAAACATACACATTTTCATTGTGTATACAAGAAATGTACTTCAAAAACTACACATTTTCATTGTAAATACAAGAAATGTACATAAAAAACTACACATTTTCAGTGTACACTCAAGAAATGTACATAAAAACATACACATTTTCATTGTATATACAAGAAATGTACTTCAAAAACTACACATTTTCAGTGTACACTCAAGAAATGTACATAAAAACTAACACATTTTCATTGTATATACAAGAAATGTACATAAAAAACTACACATTTTCATTGTATATACAAGAAATGTACATAAAAAACTACACATTTCAGTGTACACTCAAGAAATGTGCATAAGAACACACACATTTTCATTGTACATTCAAGAAATGTACATCAAAACATACACATTTTCATTGTATATACAAGAAATGTACATAAAAAACTACACATTTTCAGTGTACACTCAAGAAATATACATCAAAAACTACACATTTTCATTGTATATACAAGAAATATACATAAAAAAACTACACATTTTCATTGTAAATACAAGAAATGTACATAAAAAACTACACATTTTCATTGTATATACCAAAAAATGTACATAAAAAACTACACATTTTCATTGTATATACAAGAAATGTACATAAAAACTACACATTTTCATTGTATATACAAGAAATGTACATCAAAAACTACACATTTTCATTGTATATACAAGAAATGTACATCAAAAACTACACATTTTCCATTGTATATACAAGAAATGTACATAAAAAGCTACACATTTTCAGAGTACACTCAAGAAATATACATCAAAAACTACACATTTTCATTGTAAATACAAGAAAAGTACATAAAAAACTACACATGTTCATTGTATATACCAAAAATGTACATCAAAAACTACACATTTTCATTGTATATACAAGAAATGTACATAAAAAACTACACATTTTCAGTGTACACTCAAGAAATATACATCAAAAACTACACATTTTCATTGTATATACAAGACATATACATAAAAAACTACACACTTTTCATTGTAAATACAAGAAATGTACATAAAAAACTACACATTTTCATTGTATATACCAAAAATGTACATCAAAAACTACTAATTTTCATTGTATATACAAGAAAGTACATAAAAAACTACACATTTTCATTGTATATACCGAAAATGTACATCAAAACATACACATTTTAATTGTATATACAAGAAATGTACATAAAAACATACACATTTTCATTGTATATACCAGAAATGTACATAAAAAACTACACATTTTCAGTGTACATTCAAGAAATATACATCAAAAACTACACATTTTCATTGTAAATACAAGAAATGTACATAAAAAACTACACATTTTCATTGTATATACCAAAAATGTACATCAAAAACTACACATTTTCATTGTATATACAAGAAATGTACATAAAAAACTACACATTTTCATTGTATATACGAAAAATGTACATCAAAACATACACATTTTTCGTTGTATATACAAGAAATGTACATAACATACACATTTTCATTGTATATAGCAGAAATGTACATAAAAACTACACATTTTCATTGTATATACCAAAAATGTACATCAAAACATACACATTTTCATTGTATATACAAGAAATGTACATAAAAACATACACATTTTCATTGTATATACCAAAAATGTACATCAAAACATACACATTTTCATTGTATATACAAGAAATGTACATAAAAACATACACATTTTCATTGTATATACCAGAAATTTACATAAAAACTACACATTTTCATTGTATATACCAAAAATGTACATCAAAACATACACATTTTCATTGTATATACAAGAAATGTACATAAAAACATACACATTTTCATTGTATATACCAAAAATGTACATCAAAACATACACATTTTCATTGTATATACAAGAAATGTACATAAAAAACTACACATTTTCATTGTATATACCAAAAATGTACATCAAAACATACACATTTTTCATTGTATATACAAGAAATGTACATAAAAACATACACATTTTCATTGTATATACCAGAAATGTACATCAAAAACTACACATTTTCATTGTATATACAAGAAATGTACATAAAAAACTACACATTTTCAGTGTACACTCAAGAAATGTACATAAAAACATACAATTTTTCATTGTATATACAAGAAATGTACTTCAAAAACTACACATCTTCATTGTATATACAAGAAATGTACATAAAAAACTACAAATTTTCAGTGTACACTCAAGAAATGTACATAAAAACATACACATTTTCATTGTATATACAAGAAATGTACTTCAAAAACTACACATTTTCATTGTATATACAAGATATGTACATAAAAAACTACACATTTTCATTGTATATACAAGAAATGTACATAAAAAACTACACATTTTCATTGTATATACAAAAAAATGTACATAAAAAACTACACATTTTCAGTGTACACTCAAGAAATGTACATAAAAACATACACATTTTCATTGTATATACAAGAAATGTACTTCAAAAACTACACATTTTCATTGTATATACAAGAAATGTTCATAAAAACATACACATTTTCATTGTATATACAAGAAATGTACATCAAAAACTACACATTTTTCATTGTATATACAAGAAATGTACATAAAAAACTACACATTTTCAGTGTACACTCAAGAAATGTACATAAAAACATACACATTTTCATTGTATATACAAGAAATGTACTTCAAAAACTACACATTTTCATTGTATATACAAGAAATGTACATAAAAAACTACACATGTTCAGTGTACACTCAAGAAATGTACATAAAAACATACACATTTTCATTGTGTATACAAGAAATGTACCTCAAAAACTACACATTTTCATTGTATATACAAGAAATGTACATAAAAAACTACACATTTTCAGTGTACACTCAAGAAATGTACATAAAACCATACACATTTTCATTGTATATACAAGAAATGTACTTCAAAAACTACACATTTTCATTGTATATACAAGAAATGTACATAAAAAACTACACATTTTCAGTGTACACTCAAGAAATGTACATAAAAACATACACATTTTCATTGTATATACAAGAAATGTACTTCAAAAACTACACATTTTCATTGTAAATACAAGAAATGTACTTCAAAAACTACACATTTTCAGTGTACACTCAAGAAATGTACATAAAAACATACACATTTTCATTGTATATACAAGAAATATACATCAAAAACTACACATTTTCATTGTAAATACAAGAAATGTACATAAAAAACTACACATTTTCATTGTATATACCAAAAATGTACATCAAAAACTACACATTTTCATTGTATATACAAGAAATGTACATAAAAAACTACACATTTTCATTGTATATACGAAAAATGTACATCAGAACATACACATTTTCATTGTATATACAAGAAATGTACATAAAAACATACACATTTTCATTGTATATAGCAGAAATGTACATAAAAACTACACATTTTCATTGTAATATACCAAAAATGTACATCAAAACATACACATTTTCATTGTATATACAAGAAATGTACATAAAAACATACACATTTTCATTGTATATACCAAAAATGTACATCAAAACATACACATTTTCATTGTATATACAAGAAATGTACATAAAAACATACACATTTTCATTGTATACACCAGAAAATTTACATAAAAACTACACACTTTCATTGTATATACCAAAAATGTACATCAAAACATACACATTTTCATTGTATATACAAGAAATGTACATAAAAACATACACATTTTCATTGTATATACCAAAA